>CP142460.1:48560000-53560000 GCA_038049695.1 Cinnamomum chago
GGTTAGCACCTTTGGGCTTTGACAGTAGGATCTCTAAACCGTCTCCTTCAACCGCGGATTTCAGGCAAGTACTTAACCATAATTTGTAAATTTAATGCTTGTGTTCTTCTTTGATTCGTGTGTGGATGCATGTAGAAATCCCTTTTTATGCCCTCGATGTTTGGTTTTCTCTTTTTGTGATGAGACCTTGCACATATATGGCCACCATCCTTTGATTTTAAATTTTGGGGCATGAGTTACCTTGAAAATATTTTAATTGTATTTAATCAATTACCTTGGAAATATTTTAATTGCATGTAATCAACTGTGGGACCCAAGAGTGTTTGGATCGTCGATCTGGTCCGTGGCTGGGAGACAGTGTGGTGAAATTAATCCAGGGTGGGGGCCACTATCCAATTACGCCTTACAGCGTCTGACGTGAAGCCTGTTCTAGGATGGGTTTCTGTGTGGCTGTTTACAACTTGGACATGAAGTGGGAATTGGCAGTCCACGAGTGCATAGAAAAAGTGTGGCCCATTATCCAGCCCATTCGGTTGCTACAGGCAAGAGACAATATCCAGCCATCTGGATGGAATTCTGTCTATGGCCCTGACTATTATATACACTTGGAAAAAAAGAAGAGAATGGTGATGACAGATGATGTCATCCCATGTGACCTTAGTAGTCCTCATAGATTAGAAATAAGGACCTGGTGGTTTTATAAAACTAATTTAGACCCTCGGCTTATTTTATAAAAATTGAATTTGGAAACATATTGGATGGGGTCCGGTTTTCAAAAATTATAAACTAAAATTGTTAAATCTTATTATTATTTGCAAATTAGTTTTGAATGGTATCTTTGGTTTTTAATGTTTTAAAAATTATATTTTTGAACTCTATTAATTAGATCTTTGGACCGAGTAAATACCGTCCGGGCAAACGGTATCTTACCAACATGAGGTTTAGTAATTCGAATGACCTCGGGGAAATCCTAATGGATTGGGCTCAACCCATCTCTATTGGAAAACCCTTAATTGGGTCTATGCACCATTGATTAAGAAGGGATGTGTTGATTTTTTTATCTATTAGAGATTCCTGTGGTTGTCGAGTATGAGACCTTATGTTTGACCTTTGGATTGACTTGTGATTATTCCTTGGTATTCGGATTTGCATCCATGATTGAGTTTGATATTGGTCTATTAGTTGCATACCCTATGATTGATTGGATATGGACCGTGATGTGGCGTGGCAATCGATTGAGACATTGTAGAGGTTTATTCGAATTATTCGTTTGGTATTCGATTATGAATTATGGTGCAGCCAGCCCTTCACTTTAACAGCCCTTCACTTTAACTTAGGTTTCTGTGTCAAGAGCATTACTGATCATTAGGTCTATTCTACTATGATATGTATATATATGTATATTGATTTGGTCATATTCGAACGACTGCAGTTGTATATGGACGGCTGCAGTTGTATATGGACGGCTGATCACCGATGTGTACGGACACTCTAATATCCGAATTTCGAACCGGTTTATCCGGCCTTTGATTTCAATTTTGAACCGGTTTATGACCGCCGGCCTTAGAACGGGTTTTCCCGCTTTATGATTAGGGTTGACCACCCAAAGCAGTAGCAGTGCTTCTGTGTGATTATTGTATTGCTCTATTGTGTAGATTGGATTTAAGTTATACGTTCTTTTCATTATTGTTCCATTGTTAATCTCTTATGATCATTACCTGTCTTTACTCTCATTGATCTTATATTTTATTTATAAATTATGCTTTCGTACTTGTTGTTTACCTTGTTTATTGGTGCATAGGTACCGACCCTTACCCTAATGTGGAGACGGAAGATGATCAAACGTTTCAAGCGTTTGAACCAGTTGACGAACCTGAGTGGAGAGCCGGAGATGGCTACGGAGCCGTCTGAGCCTGTTTCGGAGAGAACGTCATATTCTTAGAATTTCTTTAGATGAATTTTCTTTAATGATAAAATTTTCTTTAGTAATTATTTGATTTATTCTGCAACTTTAATTATTATTTCTTCATCTGATGATGGTGTTGGATCTTAATTATGAACCTTGGATACCAATTGAATAACGCTTCCGTTGAATTTAATGAAATTAATTTTGACTCACCACGGTTTGCATTATGTGGGTCCACCTTTGGAAGCTTGTGTTGTATTAAACACAGGAAAATTAATATTTATCATTATTTTTCACGTTATCCCATAATTGTATTTTTGGGGACGTGACATCAGCTCTCATGACTTCCTTCATTGCTGGATTTAATCTTCTTTGGTCTCAATCGACGTTTGTAAAGTTCCTCCATTAAAATCTTGTGCATGCAAATGGAGGGACTTATGCCTTTTATGTCAGAAAGAGTCCATCCCAAGGCTGTTCTATGCTCCCTTAACACACGCAGTAGCTTTTCCTCTTCTTCGGGTGTGAGTGATGCAGCAACAATCACTGGAAAGGTATGACTATCATCCAAGAATGCATAGCGAAGATGCTCAGGTAATTGCTTCAACTCAGGAGTTGTAGTGTGCTGCAGCTTTGTTTTATAAATCACAGAATCCGTCTTTGCTACCATCGGCTCTAGCCTCCCCACTTCATTACTAAGTGATGTAACCTGCTGCAATGCTCCCAAGGCAAATACATAGTGGAGAAATTCTTCACTAACAAAAGATAAATCAGAATCACAAATAGCAGAGTTATTAAAATTATAAGCTTGAGATGACGTGGTGATACATCGTTCTAGGTGATCAGCTGGTACATCTTCTTGAAAGGCTTCTTCTACACATTGTTCAATGACATCTACTCGAAAGCAAGTACTTGGATCTTCTGGAAATTTCATGGCTTGGTAAATGTTAAACATAACCTCTTCCTTGTTAACTCTCAATGTTAACTCACCCTTTTGAACATCAATTAAAGCCCTTCCAATGGCCAAGAATGGTCGGCCAAGAATTAGTGGGACTTCTTGGTCTTCCTCCATATCTAACACCACAAAATCCGCAGGAAAAATAAATTTATCCACCTTTACCAATACGTCTTCTATGATGCCACGTGGATACTTGATGGATCGGTCTGCTAGTTGCAAAGAAATGGTTGTTTGTTTCATCTCTCCAAGTCCCAATTTCCTGCAAACAGAATGTGGCATAAGATTAATGTTAGCACCAAGATCACATAAAACTTTATCAAAAAATGAATTTCCAATAGTGCAAGGCAAAGTGAAACTCTCCGGCAACGGCGCCAAAAACTTGTTCGAATGCAAAATTGCAAGTGCACAGTATCATAGTTTTATAGTAAAGTGATGGGAAGAGTATCGTCCTCAGGAATTGGTAACTCACTTTTGGCAAATACCGAAATTATACTAATCTCGACTTTATCTAGAGAAGTCAATAAGGGTTTTTTTTTTCAATGTAAAATAAAATCAATTCAAAGAACAATATGCAAAGGAAAAGAAAAATGTTGTCCGAAGATCAAATTAATGAGAAGAAAAACTTCTAGGAAATCGATTTCACCTAATCCCTCACTGTGCTTTGCTCATCTAACTAACTGAATTTAATTCTCTCTGTTTGTTAGCAAATCCCCACATTCATCCAAAAGCCTCTTTCGACGGTCAATTGGAAATATTCTTGTTCATCATTTTACACAAGATCATGCAAATTTATAAAGCAAGAAAGCATTAAGACCAGCGATTTTAATACTACATAGGTTCATACAAGTCCTTCGAGCTCTATATTTACCTATGCCGATATATCTTAGATCTCTCATATAATTCCCTCTTTCGATGGCAAATCACAAGATCAAAATCATCTAATTAATGGCCAGTTAATTAGAAGCAATAGGCTCATAATAAATCAAACAAACATGAAAGAGAATTACTTCAAATTAGCATAGAAAATCAAGCATGGTCCGGAACTAGATTACATCGTTTTCCTAGAAGAAAGAAAACTTAATTCATGCTAAAAATTAAATTCAACATAAACGAATTCACCATAATTTTTTCTGAGAATAATGGAAGGAAAATGAACACTGAAAAAATTTTGCTCCTCGCAGTCGCACGGCGTCGTTCTTCAATGTTTTTTCCAGTCCCCCCTTTCCATTCTTTCACTGCCTCAATATATATATATCTTGTGTGTCTATGATCCCTGCAGCATCAAATAAATTTCTCTACGTGTCCGTTCGTGCGTGCAATGTGTGGAACTCGTTCAAACGGAAGGCTTCAAATCTGCTACGTGTTCCGCAAAATAAAAAATGAAATGCTACAATTGCTCCGTTCCTTCCGTGAAGACAAAGTCTAACCCGCCTGCTGCCTTGTGTCAATCCATTTCTCTATTATTTGCATAAAGATGATGATGGGTCCCGCTCCAAAAAGGCAAGGAAATGATCCATGCGTGAACTCCCTCTTCAGTTATTATTATTTTTTATTTCAAAATGCCAACTGTTGCTATTCAAAGAATTCAACTTGATCTTTATCTCTTAAGTAGCACCGGTGAAATCTAGATCTTCATTTTCTCCAAATCTGAAATAAAATTTAAATAACAACAATGAAGCCTAAACTCAACAAAAAAATAAAATAAAATTATAGTAAGGTTTTAAGTTAAGAGTGATAAAATATATTAAATTATGCAAGTCATCATCCATCTTAGAGTAATCAAACAGACTCAAGCTTGTTAGGATGTCAACATTTGTAATCATAGCATGAAGCTCGTAGTTGAGTCAACTTAAACAATATAAACACGAAGCAAGTTTATAGGAGTTGCTTGAATCCATCAATTTGACAACTGGCTGCGGTACAGTTTCTTGAGCATTTCAATACATCATCATCATTTTCAAAATAAAAAATAAAAAAATGAAGGAGATTACAGGCTCAAAATTGACTGCATCAATAGTCGGTTCTAACCTTAACTCTTCTTTGTCTTCGGGGTCAACTGCCATGGCCTTTGTCCATTGCCTTCCATATAAGTGAATTGATGTTTGGGCCACTTATTTATTGGCTCTAGAGTCTATAGTCAAAAGGTCAAATGTAGTTTGAGGGTAGGTTGAGAGGATAGAGAGGAGCATCATGCATCTGAGAAGCAGATACTACACTAAGACCCAAACGTGAAGCAAAATAGTTGGGAGAGGTGTTAATTTCTTCTTTAAGTGGGAGCCCCTTTATAAGCCAACCATATATATATATATATATATATATATATAGATATATTGTCAACCAGTAGGACTAACAGTATGGCATCGAAAAGTGACTTTGGACATCAATGCGCAATTCACTCTTAACTCTTAAGGCCTTCAACAAATGCGCTCACTAATTTGTGTCATGGAATATCGATGAATTGACTAAAAACTCCTTCAAACTCAACTTGCTATTTTTGCAGCAAACCAGTTTGCTTGAGTTACATTAATTGAATAAAAAATTCTTCAAATGTTGGTCCAGACTGAGTGAGCAGTACTTCCATGAATGCCCCCTGCTTTTTCGTGACATCGTAAATAAATCAAAGGGATATTTACCAAAAAAATCCCACTGAACATGGTAATCACAACTGAATACCCCAAAATTTTATAATATCAGCTGAGGTCCTCCCACCCAGATCCCAATATTTCATTCCCGTTTTGTCCATGTTTAGTTGATGTGAATAAAACCCTACATCCTGAAATGGGCACTTGACTGGAAAAAGAAGGAAACAAAGAGAAGAATAAAACGTAGGGGAGCCTCATCCTTTTACATCCACCATCAAAATTCATGATTTCTCAAGTGCATTCCATGAACCCATGTCTTCACTCTCCCCTACCAACCCTAGATCATCTTCTCCATTCATCTACTTGTTTTCATCTTCTCCATTCAACACCCGATCTTCTCACATATTTTCATCATCTCCATTCACATCCTTCCATTTCGTCTTCTTCAATACCAAATGGAACAGAAGAAAATACAGGTTTCATGACAATTTATTTGGTAAAATTCTCGTGATTCTAATCAAATAGTTGACTTATGTGAATGGAATGGTAATGATTTCGTTAGAATAATTTAATATTTAGTCTTTCATTCTGTTTTTCAACTAGTAAATAATGAGTCGCATTGTATTGAGATGCATCAACCGTGATAACGATAGAAAGTCATCAATTTATAATAATTTTTCCAAATTATCATGATAGCGATATCGTTATCATGGATTGTAGTTTCTTCATTCGTTTTGCATCTCCGACAACATATTAAAACTAAGTTTATGATGACATCCATAAAGTATGTGTACATGTAAGTCATTAATTGACTCCCGTAAAACAAACAAAATTTCATTCATAAACCATACAGAAACCAAGCGAGATTAACTGTATCTTTGGAGAGCGCATTAAACCATATATGACAAGACAGAAGAACGACACATAGTTGACGAGACAGAAAAAACATATATGATAAACATTCATGAATGACACATAGTTGGATCTCACTTAAAACTCTCCAAATGCGGACACACACTCAAAAAAATAAAAATAAAAAAAAACGACAAATTTGAAACCAGACAGGCTATAAAGTGTCTGTTACGGCTCAACTAAGAGTGTGTTGGCATAAGGGTTGACATATATTGAAATGTTATCTATTGAAACTAGAGCTTTTGTTCATTCATTTCAATTTTATAAGAATTGCTAGCACAATAAAACATGCTAAGCAAAGGTATGTCCATACATTGCCAGTTAAACATCTATACACTGTAAAAAAAGATATAAAGAAGAAAAATAATTAATGATAAATGCTGATGGGAAATAAGCAAAAATTTTAGGAGACTTTGATTGAACAATTGGGCAATCTCCGGAGAGGGAGAGAATTATATCAAATGGGTTACGAATTAAACAAAATCATTATATTTTCATCAATAATCAAAAGAAAACATCATGCCTTTGCAGAATAATTAACGTTAGACAGTTTAGAAACTTATCAGATGCAGGTTTACATTATACACAAAAGTATAAATTCTATAAAGAAATGAAAAGAAGAAAAAACCTTGACAATATCAACTGTTTCAAGAATCCAGAAGAGCAGTAGAAGTAATCTATCTCTAGTTATAAGAGAGGTTCCTCAGCTGCCTCCTAATGGACTAATCCCTCGACAACCTCTCTATTTGTATGATGATTTTGGGAGTTCTGGAGAGCACCCGCCCAACATAATTATAACAGGTTCCAAATATAAGAGGTTGGAAATAAGAGAATTAAGTTGTCAACAGTTATAGAAACGGTTATAGAAACTGAAAATGATTTGAAGAAACAACTTTTACTTGCAACCTCTTGCTCCAAGCAAGAGGATCGAAATGAGAGGTTTCTGCACGTATCCAAACAAAATCCCCTCTCTAGTACAGCACAGTTCCAACAATCTTAGAAACTGAAAATGAAAACAAAACAAGAAAATAAACCATGTGGAAGAGAGAAGAACATACAAAATCACCTTCAAAGAAATCTCGAATGGAAGATGACGCTGCAACAGTCGTTGGGGCTCCGCCGGAGGATCTGGCCAGAGTTTCTTAGTCAGCAGGGAGCAGAGGGGAGAGTAAGGGCCACGCAGGATGTGGGAAGAGAGAGGAGGAAGCATAACACAAAGGGAAAAGGCGGGAGAGGAGAAAATTTGGGGAAGAGGCCGGACGAAATCGTTCGAAAGAATGAGGGGTTTAGGTTTAATTCATGACGATTTCGTCCGCAAAAACAGGGGTAAAACCGTCCAAATAAGACAGTACGAACACTAAAGTGGGAAAATACGATTATTTGTGATTAAAATTGCTAAATACGTATTTAAGAACACTTTTCTTATAAAAATCCCATTTTTTTTTATATCGGTTACATAGTAACCGATATAATAATCGCTATATATAATATCGGTTAGCAAATATATGATATTAATTGCTATATTTTATATCGGTTATTATGAAACCGATATTATATACACTACTAAAAAGCAATGATTTTATATCGGTTTTAAACATCCCTTAATATCGGTTATTAGGAAAACCGATATAATATGCTGCTCCAAAATATCTTATATCACTTCAACTTTTATAATATCGGTTGCTGGACTCACTACAAGAATTTGCATTTTTTCCGGCGAAATAATTAAACGCCAGGAAACGTGTAACTTTTGCCGGCGAAAAAGCTTATTTCGCCGGTAAAGGTTCAATTTTGCCCGGCGAACTCATTTTTTCGCCGACAAAGATTATATTTTACCCGTAAAATATTTGTGTCGCCGGCAAAGGCTATAGTTTTTGTGCGAAATACCTAATGTACTGGGGCCTTCAAAATCACTTCAGCCCTAAAATTAACATTCTAGTGTCGTGCCCGGGCCATTTGCCATTTCCCGCGCCCGCTCAAGTGCGTACCATTTCTAGCACCCCTTCTGCCTCTTCTCAATCCCTCATTTCTCTGACCCTCTCTCGCCTAGCAATCTGTCATCTCTTTGACCCTTTCTCGCCTGCCATCCCTCCATTTCCTTCTCCCTCACGACCTCAGCCCTCTCCTCCATCTCCCATGCGACCTGCGCTCCTCCATCTCTCCAGGCGACCTGCTCTCCTCCATCTCGCAGGTGCAGAAGCTCCTCCATCTACCAGGCGCAGAACCCCCCCTCTCCTCCATCTCCCAGGCGACCTGCGCTCCTACATGTTTATATGCCTGTTCTAATTACTGGGGTGTTTTTTATTTGTTGGTTTTCTATAAGATTCAATCTGTTTTCGTACTGGGGTTTTGTGCTTCTTCTGAGATTTGATGTGTTTGTAGTTGGGTTGGGTGTTTTTGTTGTGTTTGGTTTCGATTTGGTTGTGGGGTTTTGGTAGATCCTTAACATCCTAAACTATAGTATCCCCAAGAAAAGATGTAAAATCCATACTCTTCACAGATTTCACCAGCTTTTCCAGTCTCATTCTCTGTTCCCCCTTCCATTATCTCATCTGATACAAAGATTTTTTTTTCCAAAAGGAAATAAATTGCTAACAAACACACAACATTGATCCTTTTACCCTTTTCCTTCTCTTCCACTACTCTTCTACTTACATCTAATACCCCAGATCCATTCCCATTTCCTTCAACTATTCTGACTTCATCAACATTACGCAGCTCTGCCAATAGACACTATGGTTTGGATTACACTCATGACTCAACGACAAGGAGACAAATGCCAAGGTAGATCTATTTGCTTTAAAAAATATAGCTATTTCACTTAAAACAACATAAATGTCATCCATCACACTCCAAAAATCAGTGAAGTCAAATCTGAAATCTACTATAGTTACTGTTGCCACATTTCTAAACGACTTCTTTTTCTTTCTTTTTTGGATTGTAATTGTTTAAACAGAGTTTAATCTATGTAACTTTGTTAACTGAAAAATTGAAAAAAAAATTATGTTACAGTCATGAGTAACAAAAAACCTTACGAAACCCAGATGGGGCAGGCATGAAAACTTTCATTTGCGCTTGCACCACCAAAACACTCAGAAAAGTCCCTTGCATCCAAACTGGCAGACATTATAATTAACTTCGAAGATGGAATTTTTGCTCGACATGTTTTCAGATGATTGAAGCCCCAAGCACTAGTAGTTTTATCGAACACTTTATCATTGATACCATTCATCTTTCCCGCATTATTTTGCTTCGTTGATCGGGATCTTGGTTTTTGTACATTTTTCAACAAGCCTAATAAAACATCCGTATGAATTGTTCTCTCATGAGCTTCATCAACAATGATGACAGAGTACTTGGACAGCAAAGGATCCAATAATGCTTCTCTGTGAACATAGCGGCCATGTATTAGTCAACACTTACAGCAAAGGATCCAATAGTGGGGTTTTTTCTTTTAGTTTGGGATTTTTGTTTGAGTCATTGTTTGAGTCATTAGTCAACACTTACAGCCTACTGTTAGAGCTCAGCTATCTACCAGGTCCATGGCACTGTGAACCAGAGGAGGTTGAGTCTGTTACCCCATTCAGGGTAAAGAGAGAGATCATACTTATACTTTTAGTTGCTCTTTTCGTGTTATATTTACTTGTATTTTTAATTTCTCCTTGATATTCTAGATTGGCGATCAAGCATGTGTGAAGAGATTTGTTGCAGAACCAAGATATGCTTGGGGCGGTGAGACACACCACAGTATAGGCACCATAAGTGAGATAGAAAGTGATGGTCTACTTATAATTGAAATTCCAAATAGACCTATTCCATGGCAAGCCGATCCTGCTGACATGGAAAAGGTGGAGAGTTTCAAAGTAATATCATATTATGTAGTTTTAATTCTTATCTTAAGTAACTTTGATTATGTCATATTTGCCTGGAACATGGATGCAAGGTGCCAGGTATGAGGAGCTGTGGAAAGCACAACAAGCTGCCTTGTCCATAAGAATCAGTATTTTATAGGAAGTTATAAGTATATTTTGTTATACAGCTTTTAGTTTCTAAAGTTACTTTCGTGAATTAATAAAATACAATGAAAGAATTCCCTAAATGACATACGCACAAAGCTATACTCCACCCAAAGGGCATCGACTGTGAACCTCATTTGTAGAAACCAAATAACCTGAGCATGCTGCACTCTTTTATGGGCTGAGCATTGCATAGTATGCATTTCATAATGGTGGTGTTGATCCTCTTCTCACACTCTCCCCCATCAAAAATAGAGTCATCATCAGCTCTGATATCGTCATAGCCCCGCCTAAGTCAGCATGAAATTGTCTACTTTGGCCCGCATGCGTGTGCGGGGACTTCCTATCCTAGCAATGCTCCCGCCCGAGCACCCTTGACTCCATAGTTCTGATGGTTTTTAGGGCCTCACGGTTTTAAAACGCGTCATGTTGAGTTAATATGAGCTTTTACTTAAAAGCCCAAGGTCATGACTTAGATATTTCCGATGCGGGACCGGCAGAGATTCTCCTTTTGAAGCCCGTAGTTGGCACGCTACTCCCCGTGGTTAAGGGTGCCGCCCGAACCGAGTTCTTGAAGAAAACAATTTCAATAAGGCCAAATTAGAGAATGAAGATGTTGGTTTAAAAGGAAATAAAAGAAAAGTAACCTATTTTTTCTAGTTTGGGAAGAGTCCTTTTCATGACTCCTTTTTTCTATGCTTTTTGGGTTATTGGTTGGCACTTTGCCTTTGTGCTTTCTCTACTTCGGTGCTGTGGGGATTCTTGATCATCCCAAAACAGGGTTTGCAAATATAATTTATACATAGCTATATCTCTACTCGTGTTAACCGAGTATCGTATCCACTGGGACAAAAAGACTAAGTTAAAATAAAGTATTGATTTGAGGTTTTGATCCTAAATTAGCAAATTAAAAACAAGGTATGATTCATTTGAGGAAAAAATCTTAGGGTACGAATCCACTCTATCCTCGTAGAATGGCAAGTGTAGACCTAGGGTTTCACTATTTACGCTTTAAAGACTCATTTTGATTACAAATCTTCATAGAGTCAACAAATAAGTTATGTGGGTTTAGATTTGGGCATAACCTATCTCCATGGCATAGATTATCTTGGATCTAATAACACATTCATTCAAGCATCATTATATGACTGAAATTTAAATCTACAAGAGTAAAATAACAAAAGTAGATATTGCATTAACAAAGAAAACCCAATCAATGGATAATATTCATGTCATATAACCAAAAGCGTTCAAAGTAAAACTCTAGAACTTATACATCACCAAAATACAAGATTAAGGCTTCATCGCAACCCTAAGGTGGAGAGTTTGTTATTCATGGAGAGAGACAAACGAAGAATCCTTGACGAAATCCCCATTGGTGCTCTTCCCAATCCTCCAAAACCAGCCTCCAGTTCTTCTCTCAAGACTTGAATGACCTAAAAATGAGTTTGGCATCCTTTTTATAGCTTTTTCTCCACAAATCACTTCAAAACGCAGAGGGAGACGGACTCCACCGTGTCTGGTGTCCGGACACCCGGTGTCTGGCGTCTGGATGCAGCAAGTAGTGGCCTGGGCGTCGCTTGTGAGGTTCGGCATCCGGACGCCCGGAGGCAGAGTCTCCGGTTCATCTTGTTTCTTGCCATTTTTCTCCAATTTAGCTCTATTTTCACCTAAGACACCTGTAAATATGAAATTACCATAATTAATGCCAATTAATATCATCTGAAGGTATAACAAAGTACTCATTGAGGGGCCTAAATTATGCATTTAGGTTCTCATCGCACCCCTCAACTTAGACTTTGCTAGACCTCGAGCAAAGCTAAAACAAAAGGAAAAACTAGCTAAGGCCACTTTCGTAGGGAGCATGGCTACACTTAGGATGTGCAGCAAGCCTTTAAACCTCTAAGTTCCCCCTAGAGGATGAGTTATAATCTCATGCGGGTTTGCAGTGAATGTACCCACAAAATTACTAAAACTTAAGAAAACACACAAAAGCAAAGGAGTCTCTTCCAAAATAATACTTACGAACACCGAATATTCTTGATTATGGAGTTTTCAAGACACATCTCAAATTCGGTTTAGAAATCCTATCTGTTGGCGTCAGAAATCCTCGAAATCATGCTGGAAAAAAAATGATCCTGCACGGTGAAAAATGTGTATATATAGAAGCATAAGAGCATCAAACGATCCACTAAAAATTTCCATGAAAACACATGCATCTTCTTCTTCTTCTTTCAAAATTCTGGGCCACCTAACCTCAGTAAAAGAGAACAGGCTTGCTCTCAAGGCAACTATGGTGGCTTTTACACTATTGTTTTTTCAAAGGCCGCAACAACACTATTTTAGTGATTTTATTTTCAATATGATTCCTAATAGTAGGCAGCCCTTTCCATAGCCAGTAAAGACGAACAGTTTCCTCTCAAGGCTACTATGGTGGCTTTCACACTATTATTTTTACATAGGCCATAACAACACTATTGTAGTGATTTTTTTTTCATTACAGTCCCAAACAATAGGTAGCCCTTTCCATATGCCCAAATTAGTTCATTGATTTGTAGATAAATCCACTTAGTTGAACCAAGACATTGTATGACTGAGGGTCGGTTTTCCATCATATTGTTTCTGAAGTTATCACAAGTATGGAAATCATAGCTTCACATTTCAAACTTCTTATATAATATGTGTTAAGTGTGGGATCAATAATTCAATAGTTTCTCAAAAACTCATTCCAAAAACGAGACAATGAACCCTTTTTCTCTTTTTGCTCTCAGAATAAAAGCTCCAAAAATCAAGGTATCTTCCTTTCATAAAAATCCGTTCAGAAATCCCCAGAAAAACTAACAAAAATAGAAAAAACTTTACAAGGTTTCATTTTTTTTTCAAGGAAAAGAACTAAAACTATTAAGACCAACCCAATAGTTAATACCCCACCCCCAACTTAACCTAACATTGTCCACAATGTGAAGCATCAAAGTGCGATATAAAGGACAAGGAAAGTAAAGGAAAAGGAGGGTTATCACCTGGGTACCGCTTAACATAAGGTGAAATGGTGGAAAACGGGGAGGACGCCCCCCCAACTCGCACCAAAGTACCTACAAAATGTTAGCGGGAAGCAAGAAAAATAAAAACAAGGAAAACCTACAAAGCAAAATCCACACATGGAAAAAGACATGCCTCAGCACTTCCTTCATGTCCACCTCCTTCATGTTAGGAATTAAACGCCTCTGCATTTCCCGAGAAGGTTGAGAATCATTTTTGCAATGAAGGTGGTGTATGCAGATGGAGGGATCAATACCTTTCAAATCGGCAATTGACCAATTGATTGCACTCTTGTGCTCTTTTAACACAACTAGGATTTGACCTTCCTGATCATCAGACAGATCCGAAGTAATGATAATTGGCAAGGTATCCTAAGGTGGAAGAGCGTTTTCCACAAGCTCATCAACAACATCAACTGCAAAGAAGTGTCCTTGTCTAGAGGTTGATGAGAGGCCCCAAAAGCATTCATCCTGACTTCACTTTCATGTTACTAAAGGAAACATCCATAACTTCGGTGTGGCAATTAATGTTCGCATTGGCCGTGGCAAAAAAGGGCCGGCCAAGAATGACAAGAGTTTGTTTCCTCGAGTTTTACACTGGTTTAGTATCAAGGATGATGAAATCGACAGGAAAAAAGAACTTATCGACCTAGACCAGAACATCCTCAATTAATCTCCGGAGCACCCTGACATCGACAAGTTGTAAGGTAACCTGAGTGGGCTTCAATTCCCTGAGCCCAATCTGCTCATACACTGAGTAAGGCAAGAGATTGACACTTGCTCTGAGATCCAACAATGCATGATCAATGATGTGACTCCCAATCGTACAAGTAATGGGGGGAGTGCCAAGATCTTTCAGCTTGGGAGGAGTGTCATTGTGGATAATCGAGGTCACTTGCTTGGTGAGCAAAACCTTCTTGGGCACATAAGATTTAGATTTGCGCTTCTAAGTGCACAAATCTTTCAGAAATTTTGCATACGAAGGGACTTGTTTCATGGCATCCAACAATGGTAGGTTGATCTTCACTTGCTTGAACACCTCTAACATCCCATCCATGGTTGCTCCCTTTTTAATAAAGGAAGAAGGTGTTTCAAGACAAGTGGAAAATGGGCTTTAGGCACATATGGGGGTGCCACTGTCGGGACAGATGAAGAACTGGGATGGGTGACCAACTTTCCCTTAGAAACCTTTTCAGCCACAGAACCCTTGGGATTGGCTGTAGACTCTCTCACACCTTTCTTAGGCTCCTCAGGCCTAGTCTCAACCTCATGCCCATTACTCCACGTGACAACCATTTTCGCTTGCTCATAATAGTATCATGAGGTTGCGAGCTACTACCCACCTCGAATGCATTCTTAGGGTTGACCGTGGGTTGGCAAGGCAAATGTCCCTCCTCTCTTCTACTAAGAGCATTAGCTATTTGCCCTATCTAGGCCTCTACCTTGGCTATGGACCGAGAGTGGGAATGGACCAGTTGATTGCTTGCTTTGAGCTCTTTGAACTCTTGTAGCACTGTCTCCTCAAAGGATGGATTCCTTTGCAATGGATAAGGGTTGGGGTGCTGGTAGGACTGTTGTGAATGATAGGCTGCAACATTAATAGGAAAGTTTTGCCTTTGCGGTTGAGAGGATAAAGTGCCCTGGCCGGGCGACTTCCAGGAAAAATTGGGGCGATTGCGCCATCTCGGGCTATAAGTATCTGAAAATGGGTCATTTCCTGGTTTGGAGAACCCTTGTGCAGCGTTCACCTGCTCTTGCACAAATTCAGGAAACTAAGAAGCTGCAGGACAATTGCCCACAAAATGAGCGAGACTGGAGCACAAAGCACAAGCACCTTGAGCGGATGAGGATTCGAGAGATTGACCCACGGATAACTGCTGATCCAACTTTTGGGTCAAGGCAGCCACTTCAGTTGTGAGTTCACTAGAGGGTTGGACTTCAAACAACCCTCTAGGTTTTTTTTAGAGTGAGAGGTTGCCGGTTTCTCAAGCCTAGCTGTGGAGGCATGGTTTTGAAAAATCTCACTTAAATTCTTAAAAAGTTCCCATGCCTTCATCCTCATTTTTCAACATTATAGATCCCCCACTGGCGGTGACTACCATGTTTCGCTACTTAAGTGACAGTCCATCATAAAAGAATTGTACCAATTGCCACTTAGTGATTTGGTGATGAGGACACTTCCTAATGAGATCTTTAAACTTATCCCATGCCTCATGAAATTGTTCACTGTGAGTTTGGGCAAATGATGTGATGGATCGCCTGTACTGATTGGTTTTGCCCACAGAGAAATATTTATTTAAGAATTTTTGCTGTAGTTGGGCCCAAGTGGTGATGAAGTTTGCAGGTAAAGTACTCAGCTAATACTTAGCTTTGTCCTTTAGTGAAAACAGGAAGAATAACATCTTGAGGGCCTCAATTCTGAAATTATTTATTTTCACAGTGGAGCAAATAACTAGGAAATCATCAATGTGATTATATAGATCTTCATTATTCAAGTCATAGAAGGAAGGAAGTAGGTTGATTGTGCTAGGATTGATTTCATACTCAGCTGCCTGCATTGTAGGCAGTTGAATACACAATGGTGATGCGTATTCCGAAGGAGTATAGTGCTCCTTCAAGGATTGAAGATGTGGTGGATTGTTCGCCCCACCTCCTTCCTTCGCCATTGGTGAAGTTGTGCGCAGAAAATCAAAGGACTTGCTTTGATTCTAGGTCTAGAGAAACTAGAGCAAGATTGCATGAACGACGACCAAGCATTCACACACACAACTCTTACTACAAGTTAAAAAAAAAATTTCAAAATGTCTAGAGCTTAAAGTGCTCTGGATAGAGAAGAGAGATTTCCGGGAGTAAAACTTTTTCCTTTGTGAATTCTTTTGGATCCCTACACAAACTCTAGGATTACAAATATATAGGGAGATGCTCCTGTGAGAGCATCTCTCACCTTACTATGAGAGATAAGGTGGGGACCCTCACATTTAAGTTGTTGGCAATGGATATGGATGTGAGGGCCCCACCTTATCTCTCATAGTAAGGTGAGAGCATCTCTCATAGGAGCATCTGCCATATATATATTTATTATGTTAAAATCAATAACCTACAATAAGTATACCAAAAGATGTGAGTAAGGATAAAAGAATAAAATAAAAATTTGAAAAAGCGAAACTAATGTTAGAATTTTCAAAAGAATCAAACAACGTGCTAATTGTTCCCAGTAGCGGCGCCAAAATTTGATTGTCGCAAAATAGGGTTTGCAAATATAATTTATATCTAGCTACTATCTCTACTCGTGAGAATAGAGATGCTCATCGAGTGTCATATCCACTGGGACAAAAAGGCTAAGTTGTGTTGGTTCCAAAATTCCTAAATTAATCCTACTAGAAAATAAAGTATTGATTTGAGGTTTTGATCCTAAATTAGCAAATTAAAAGCAAGCTTTGATTCATTTGAGGAAAAGATCTTATGGTACGAATCCACTCTATTCTCGTAGAATGGCAAGTATAGACCTAGGGTTTCACTATCAACGCTTTAAAGACTCGTTTTGATTACAAATCTTCATAGAGTCAATAAATAAGTTATGTGTGGGTTTAGATTTGGGCATAACCTATCTCCATGGCATAGATTATCTTGGATCTAATAACACATTCATTCAAGCATAATGTGACTGGAATTCAAATCTACAAGAGTAAAATACCAAAAATAGATAATATTGCATTAACAAAGAAAACCCAATCAATGGATAATATTCATGTTATATAACCAAAAGCATTCAAAGTAAAACCCTAGATCCTATACATCACTAAAATACTAGATTAGGGCTTCATTGTAACCATAAGGTGGAGAGCTAGTTACTCATGGAGAGAGATGAACAAAGAATCCTTGACAAAATCCCCATTGGCGCTCTTCCCAATCCTCCAAAATCGGCCTCCAGTTCTTCTCTCAAGACTTGAATGACCTAAAAACGAGTTTAGCATCCTTTTTATAGTTTTTTCTCCAAAAATCACTTCAAAATGCGGAGGGAGACGATCTCACCGTGTCTGGCGTTCGGACACCAGCAGGCATGAAAAATATTTTTATGGGGGTCTCCGCGATTTTTAGATTGGTTTACTCAAACAATCAACCCAATAGTGTGCAGAAATAAACAACATGTAGCGGAAAATAAATCACAAGCACACACCATAAGGACACCAAATTTTAAGGTGGAAAACCCTAACCGGGTGAAAAACCATCGATCCGAACTGGATCAAGTCAAACACTATGAGTCTCGCAATTACAAGATACTCAGATCTTCCCTAGATATTCCCTACTCAAGGACTGAAGTTACCTTGTGTCGCTTTACGCTTCAACGACTTCACACCGTTGATTGCAACAGATTCAATCCAACGTCTGACTCCTCCAGTCTTCTCGCAAGAAGAAAATCTTCTACAAAGGATGCAAAAGAATTGGCTCTAGAGAACTTGGCAGTACAACTTCATAAAAATCTCTAGAGAAGAATTCTTTCAATAATAATCTCTAATTTAGAACTTTGAGAGGTGAGGTGGGTCCCTTTGGAATAGCCCTTGAGTCCTTTAAATAGCCATAAGGTCGTGCTTAAAATTGCCTAACTTGATTAGGACTCAAACAAGCAGTTTGGGCACAATTAGAAAAACAAGTTTCCAAAATTCGTATAGCTCTACACCTCGTTCGCTCGAGCGCACGTTACATCTGCTCGAGCGGATGAGCCTCTGTCTGCCCTTCGCTCGAGCAAAGCTTGGACCGCTCAAGCGATCCATTCTGGACATGATCTGGAAATTTAGTACACTCTCTCAAGCAGACTTCTTCTAATTCTTTTAGACTTTCTTCTTCTGAGTCCTTCCAATCTTCTATCTTTAGAGTCCTCTTCTAAATAAAAAATTACAACTCAAAAGACCCAGAGTTTTGTCCAACCCATGAATTTAGCCAACACTAAAAATCCTAACAAGGCAGTAGCCTGGGCGTCACTTGTGGGGTCTGGCTTCCAGATGCCTAGAGGCAGAGTCTTCGGTTCGTCTTGTTTCTTGCCAATTTTCTCCAATTTAGCTCTCTTTTCACCTAAGGCACTTGTAAACACAAAATTACAACAATTGATGCCAATTAATAATATCTGAAGGTATAATAAAGTCCTCATTGAGGGGCCCAAATGGTGCATTTAGGTTCTCATCAATTCTATGTAAACTCAATGCCTTGCGGTTTACCTACGTAACCATTTTCAGCTATTTCATGTATATATCGTAATAAAAAAGTAGTCATTTTTCTACTCCTTAAATTGTTTTGTGTTGATTTCAAGTGGTTACGATAAGGAAGAGAAAGCAGTAAGAGCTTATGGCTTGACGACACTCAAGTGTTGGGGACCTTCCACCTATCGTAGTCACTACACATACGGGTGCACATATGAACACTTAGATGATTGGAGTTTCTTCATTTAAAAAGATTTTTGCTCTGATCATACTATGGATAAGGGCTCCATTGAAGAATGATCAGGCACATTGAAAGATGGTTTCCTCCTCCATTATAATGCTTTAGTCCAGATGAGGTGTAGAATCTCTTCTCGATCCTTTGCTTTGTTTGTCTCATGAGCTCAACTGATCATGTTCATTTTGTGGAGCCGGTGACCACAGTACCAGAGAGAAAACTCTTCAAAGGAATCACTCAAAAGGACAAACATGCGCATTCAACCTTAGAGTTGTTTCAGGTAACAGAAGATCGCCTATTTTGTTGTGTTTATAAATGCATTTGGATGGAGTAGCAAAAATAGCATCACTCTTAATAAAGATATGGAGTATTCTTCATTTTCTTTTAATATAGATATGGAGAAGCAACAAAGTTTCGTTAGTTTATTTTATTTTCAAGTTTTGTATATAATTTTTTGAATTAATGTGTTTCCTTCTTTTAGGAATTTTATGTAAGATGTCGGGTACATATTATGAGGATATTATAGTGGTTGTCTTGGTTATCAGTTTTTTAATGGATGTTGAAAAATGTAGTACGTGCTTTGTTATTCCCTACTATTTTGGCCTACTGGCCAGGAGTAATACTATCAACCGAAACACTCAGGAATCATCATAGATGTGTGTGATGCCAAGTTGCCAACTCCACTCAACCAAGAGTATGTTGGCATAGTAGGTGCTTATTTTTTAGGCTAAAAATCTGATATCATTTGTGGAAGTTGAAAACAGGTGAGAAGGCATGGGGTGATCTTTTATGGAGATCACTGAGCTTTTCACTATTGCTTCTGCTTTCATGATTTTGTAGGCATTGAATTGATAGGTATGGCCATAATGCTGAAGAAGTTGACCATAACTAAAGACATGGATATTTTGTTTTGTTTTGGAAATGTTTGTTTTGTTTTGGGATGATAGAGAGAACAAATCTCAATCTCTTAGATTTTGAGTATTTGTTGAAGGAATTGTTACATGTTTTTAGTGGCAATTAAAAAAATTACTTTTGTTAAATAATGTTATTGTCTTGTTTTCATTTTCTCAATTCATTCTCTCCATAACAGATAAGCTTTTGTTCAACTACAAGAACAAGCTCTTGCTTATCTAGAAAGCCATCAAGTTATTGTTGCAACAAAGATATTAAGAAGATTACCTCTCTCAGAACTATTGCTATATTTTTCCTAGATTGTCTATTTGAAGGCTAAAGAATGGACAATGAGGACTTGCACAACTGGGAAGCAACTGGCATTATAGCCAGCAATTAATGATGTTTGGCTTTCATTCACATGAGGTGTGGCTGCGAAGCCCATCTAAGCATGTACTGAAATTGGAATAAAGTCACTCTTTTGTGAATAATGCTTGGGTCAAAGTTCAAAAACTCATACCCACTCCAAATCCTGACGAACTCACTACTAATCTGCCCCTAATAGAAAAATATCATACTGTATATATATATATATATATATATATATATATATATTTATAAAGGTTTAAAATTTTTATATAGTTTTTATATTACCCGTGCTAAGAACGGGCGTGGTTGCCTAGTATGATAATGGAAAGGAGAAGAATATGTTGCTCACTTTAAAGAATGTTTTAAAATCTTGGTCTTGGTCGCGGTATTGGCCGGGCCGAAAAACCGATATGATATCGGTATCGGTCGCGGATATCAGTCCGTCGCGGTCATCGCGGTGTAAATTTTTTTTTAATCCAAAAAAATTTGCAAAAAAATCCAAAAAATCCAGAATATTAGAAAATGCTGAAAAACAATATTTTTTTCCATTAGTAACAATAATAAATCAAAATCTCAGTCACCTTAAGTTATGAGTCCTGTCTGTATCGCAATTCGCCGTCTTCTCCAGTATTTCATATAATGTAACCATTATTGATGCTCATAATCAATTTATTAGTGTAAAATATAAGAAAATAAAGATAACATATCAAGTATCATTTAATACTAACTCAATTATCAAAATAAGTTGTGAAATCCAAGACCATGAAGATAAAATATTAATATCTGAAATATGATAGTGAGATAAATCAATCAAAAAGCACTTGGACATCAAAAGGTTTATGATTTACCTGAAATTAGGGCAGACTAGAGAGATAGAGATTGATGAGCATGACAACCTAATTCCAAGTGGAGTGTCGCCCACACTCGATATCATCATCATCATCATTTATTCGGTATGGATTGTTAAAGAATACATAATAGTTAAAATAAGGGAGTGTGTTGATTTTTTAACCAAAATAAAATGATTTTTTTTAAGAAATAGTGTTGGAAATATGCAAGAAAATCAGCTAAGGAGGAGGGGTTGCTCTAAGGAGATGAGTGGAGATGAAGAATGAGGAAAAAAATGAACAATTTAGGGTTTTTTTCCATTATTCCATCTTGGTTGATATTTTGACCGAGGTGGACTGATATATCGGCCGATACATCGATTAAATCGATATTTTAAAAATATCGGCCGAGATGGACAGATATTTTGGCGATATTTTGGTCTGCGATACCGAAATCGATATATTACCAAAATATCGAACCGGTATGTGCTGATACCGGTTCATATCGGCCGATATGAACCAGTATCGACCGATATTTAATACCATGCTTTAAAGTATCCAGGTATCATTAGCCAAAATAAATATTATTGCCTTTTTCCAAAGGTTTAGGACATTTTTTTCCTTTTCAATGATTTTAATAGCTTGAGGAAATTGTTATGCCTATAGAAGATATGAACTAAATATCCCTATGTTTTAATCATAGAAGGATCCATGTAGCATACTCAAGCCAGTATCGGTATTTTTAAGGGGTGTTTGACTAGAAGTCCCTCAATATTGGCTTTTATTGGAAACGATCCACGAATTAATTTCATAGAGGCAAATGTCCCTTCCATCGTTTCATATACATGAAAGGACAATGATGCCCTCATAATCTCTTATCTCTTTATTAAAAAACGTGACGCCTAAAATTGTGGTAACTTGTCAAAGAAAGAACAAAAACGAGAAATTAAGGATTTTGAACATCGGGCGCAAGGAGAAGGAGGGAAGGAGATAGTTCATCAGATAGGGATCCCACCATGGATGGGCATCGATAAACAAATCCAATTAATTAGACATTGGTGATTGTCAAATTGATGAAAAACATCTTACACAAAACTGGCTGTACCAAATATAAAGATCTACTGTCCATTCGTTGGCCATCGATCAGGTGGCTAACATTGCCAAATCAAAGCCAATGTCCCCGATTGTGCCCTATGATGGGGCACACCAAATGAACGGCCTTTATTGGAAGCATATGTGGCTTTTATCGAATTAAATTGTTCCAGAACTAAAATAATTTTTTTTTCTGAAACTCGGATAGATTTGTTCAAGAACTCGGATATATTTGTCCAGAATTTGGATAGATTTGTTCCAGAACTCAGATAAATTTGTTCAAAACTCAGGTAAATTTGTTTCAAAACTTAGATAAATTTATTCGAGTTAGCGACGTATGAGTTTATCTGAGTTTGTCAAATAGACTCAGATAAATTTATAACGAATGGCATGACTAGATTGTGCAGAGGTTCCTTAATATTGTTGTTTAAGACCTTTTGCAATACCAAACTCAAATAAATCCAGAAAATGATGTATCAGATCCACAGTCTCATAAAAAAAATCTCACTCTCCACACTTCCTTCAAATCCAGTCACACAAAAAAAAAAAAAATACCCTCAAAACTCCAACGAAAATTTCACAAGAAAAAGCACGACCCATATCTCAGAATACTACGAGAATGAAGTTATTCTCACATCCAGGCAAGTTGGGAGCATCCTTGTCACCATGAATGATGTCGCCTCCTTCAACAAGACCAGCACTCAAGACCAAAAGAACAAGAAGCAACCAAGAACACCAATTGTGAAAATCTATGAATTCCCAAAATCCAACACAAATAAGAACTAGGAAAAGAAAGGGAAATCGGGGAATTTTGAAACATTGTCTAAAACTAGGAATTTCGTTCCCTTCCATTTGAATTTCAAAACTTAATCTATTCCCTCCCATTTGAATTGCAAAACTTCATCTAAAACTAGGAAATAAGATTTGTTAAAGGGGCAAATCAATCATGAAATATTATGTTAAGGAGCTTAAAACTAGGGATTAAATTCATGATAGAACTTCAGCGGTTAGAAGGGAAAATTGGTCATACAAATGTATGATCTATCATACTTAGGGACATCCACCTGAAATAAGTCTAGGCGCATGGACTAGAGGCCTTAACCGAAAATCCTGTGGATTTGAGGCCTTAAATGACAATATTAAGGGGCCTCTGGCTAATTTTCTCCATTTTTAATAGAAAACAACACCAATGATCTGACCATATAGAAGCTATCATAGCATCTTATTATTCACAGATATCATTTCTTAGATTTCCTCCATTCCAATGAAAGGCAAATTTAATAGTGACAGCTAATTTAATTGTAGAACGGGATGAGTTACTTAATATTATAGCTTTTGGTTCCATTTTCCTCAATTCTTCAACCAAAAATGCCTTTTTCACAGTTTGAATAGAGTATGCAGCAGATCTTTGTGTTGAGTCAAGGAATCAGAATCGAGAGACTCGAAAGACTTCAATTCAAATGAAGCACAGAGTGGTTTGTTAGATGGTGGAGTGATAAGGAAGACATAGCTCTAAATAAAAATGAATGAAAATGTATAACCAAAATGGCAACCCTAGATAGATAGAGTAGATGATCACAAGGATGATTTGCCCGCTGAATGATAGCCATGCATGTGATTGTCATCGCCATGGATCCCACTTAGATGAAGGGAGCTCATAAGCCAGCCTCATAGAAAACCCGCTGAACTTTTATTTAAGAAAGTCATAAACAAAAACATAAGTACAAATACTGTAGAACAACTAGATGGACACATATTCATCCACCTTCACATAAACTATGAAAATTATTTTCACCTATTTCATGTCCAAAATAAAGAAAACATGTGCATTTTAATCTTATGAGTACTGACTTGTCTTTACAAAGCATAATAGTCAATCTACAGCCACCTCTATGATATGCGATTGTTCAATGTAACTTTTCATCAATCCTGATTGGTTAGCAATTGATGGTTCAGCAATTTCTTTACTAGATTCATGACCCTGTTCAAGCATCTCTTGTGCAGATAAGAATGGCTTGCTTGGCATCTGCAGATCTTCTACATTCCCCTCTAGCATCTCTACAACCCTGCACATGGAAGGACGATCTATAGGCTTCATCTGTATACACCATAGAGCGACTATACTCAACTTTTTTGCTAGACTTTCTTCTTCATTTGTAGCGCACAACATTTTCATATCCCCTCCCTGATTGAGATGATTATAAATCCATAATGGAAAGTAGATTTGACTTGAATGTGCGGCAAATGCATCAACATTTTTTCTTCTCCCTGCAATTTCCATCAGAAGCATCCCAAAACTGTACACATCAGATTTGTATGATACACCGCCTAAGTTTTTATAAAATAATTCAGGGGCCATGTATCCAATAGTTCCTCTTGCAGCTGTGACTGATACTAAACTCTCTTCTGTTGGATAGAACTTTGCCAATCCGAAGTCTGAAACCTTTGGAATGAAATTCTCATCAAGGAGAATGTTGTGAGGCTTGATATCGAAATGCAGAATCCGCATATCACACCCTTGGTGAAGATATTCAATTCCACGAGCTATTCCTACGGCAATTTGGTACATCTTATTCCAACACAGAGAATTTCTCTTCTCTTCTGTGAAGATGTACTTTTCAAGAGACCCGTTAGGCATGAAGTCATAAATGAGAGCCCTTTTTAATCCCTCTGAGCAAAACCCAATCAGTCGTACCACATTGACATGGTGTATTCTTCCAATTGTGGCAACCTCATTGATGAAGTCTTGGCCATTACCTTTAGTTTCCTTTAATATCTTTACTGCAACAAGACAACCATTGGAGAGCTTTCCTTTGAAAACAGATCCATAGCCTCCTTGGCCTAATTTATCTTTCAAGCCTTTTGTCATCTTCTTAATATCTGAGTATGAATATCTTCTTGGCATCTGATTTCTATACTTACTGAGGAATTCCTCAACAGTTGTATCCATCCATATATGTTTCTTTCGTAGTCTATATGCCAAAAATATAAAGAAACAGAGTGTCCCAATCATTGTTCTCCCAAAAAAAAGCAACCCTTCATACAGGAAATCACAAGCACAGACGTGTATTAGATTTACTAAAATGATTGTGTTTCTTATTTTATGCAGTAGAAAAATGTATCAATATTATATATTTACTACATGATCTTCATGGTCTTACCTATGAGCCCATTGATGGCAACCCGGCCAACTTCTGCAATGTGAGCCATGAAAGAAATCAGAATTAAAGTTTATAACAATCAAATTTAAAAAGGAATAAAATGGAACATCTATAAGAACTTTTAATGGGAGCTCCTCACATATGTTTCATTCGTAATATGCTTGACAAAACTATATGAGGCACTGCCTCTTGCTCTCATGAGCAAATAATCACTTCATAAACACAGGCACGACATATAGCTAACTTGACATACTTTCTTATAAGGATTAATTAATTTACGAGAAAAGTAATCGTGCATAAAAAAGTATTTGAGAGAATCATACGCGTATAATCTTCGTAGAAAATGTAGTAGGCAGCAACTGCAAATAAAGTCAAAGATGAAAGTAAAATCAAACTTTCAAATATATAGATGAAAAAGAAAGTAACAATTATTTGAGATAACTGCGTAATAGAAAATGGTATCTCAAAGGTTTAACCTTCAAAGTATACACCCAGAGTTCCCAAGAAACCTGCACGAGATAAAAGGAATCCAGTCAAAATACTACTCTGCTTTTTTATTTTGAGTCATTCTATTGGCACACAAACCTTTTCTTTTCCCACACAGCCAATATTTAAAAATAAAAAAATATAAAAAAAAACAAAAAAATCCATGAGATTACCTTTTTGCCCCATCTCAAATCCCTTTCTCTCCCCCACCTCCCTCTTCACCTTCGACTCCAGCCTGGAAGGCGGTGGCCAACCCCTCTCCTCCCCTTCTCTCTCTTACTCCCCGCGTTTTCTCTTTCTCTTCCTCCCTGTCCCTCCCCACTATTTCCTTTCTCTCCTCCTCCTTTCACTCCCTCCATCTCTCCTTCACCTTCGGCCTGGATCCAGCAGCTTCCCTATCTACTCGTACTCCTCCGCTGAGATGGGCCAAACTCGGCGCTGTAGGCCATGAGGCCGTGCATCTCCAGCTCCACGAGCTTGATCTCGAGGCCAGGCCAGAGGTGAGGGGGAGGTGGGGGGAGAGAAAGGGAGGAGAGAGAGAGAGAGAGAACAATGGGGAGGGAAAGGGAGGAAGAGAGAGAGGAAACACTGGGGAGGGAGAGGGAGGATGAGAGGGTGGGAGAGAAGGGGGAGAGGGGTCGGCCACCGCTGTCCAGGCCATGGCTGGAGCTGGAACCGGAGGTGAAGGGTGAGGTGGGGGAGAGAAAGGGAGGGTGGGCAAAAAGGTAATTTCATAGGTTTTTTTATTTTCTTAAAAAAAATGAGTGTGTGGGAAGAGTTATTTTCTGTGTACCAATAGAATGGCTCATTTCTTTTTCTTTTTTTTTTTAATGTAAGAATGGCCTTCTTCTTTTTACTGTTTTAGCTTTTATTTTTTTCTCAATACGCTTTACATTTTATACATCTTATAGAAAGTTCTTCCTGACTAATAGATACTGAGAAATAGTGGTTAAATGTGTATTTACTTTTCACAAAATGTCATTTTTTGTGTTCTATATATAGAAAATGAGTTCTCTTGCTGGTGGCAAAAAGTAAACCATACGTAAACTAATAAATCTCGTAATATCAATAGGACAATGCTACATGGCCCGATTTTGGGGATCGGGCGCTGGCCCGGTCCCCATGGGGACCGTTGGATCCCCAGGACACCTGTGGATCCAACGGCTGGCCCGGTCCCCAAAATCGGTCCTCGTAGACTTTTTGATATCAATATGGGACTATCCCATGATATCATAGGATATTTCACAAAAAGAAAAGGAATAAATATTGACCAAAGCCAAATGATTCTGATGACATTTTTCTGAATTTCGGACATGAAATTGGCATGGCAAAGTAAATTTAAGGAGGGCTAATACGTCAAAACCCCTAGAAATAAAGCTGGGTTAGAAACTTTGCCTGTTGGGCCGTCGTTTGAACCCACATCTTGCTTTTTTAATCAAGAGCATTATTTCCAAAAAGTTAATATAAGCACCTTGTGCATTTACAATTTAACTGATTCCAGACAGCTTTAGAGGAAAGCAAAAAAAAGTGGTTTCCTTCAAATAAACCGACATGCTCCGGGAAGAAGGACCAATACCAGTTCTTCCCTGCTTCGTTCTCTAAAAGGGCCAACAGCAGCCCCTGCCTTCTTCTTCCTTCTCGGCCACGCATGCAGCGACTAAACAAGACGAAGACAAAGCCAACAGATTGGCTTAGCTTAAAAAAATCCCTTCCTCTGTACAACAAGACAGCGATCTCTTTGACTTGTGTGGAAACAAGGGAAGAAGTCATTTGCATCTCGATCAATATGCCCCAAGAAGAAGATCCCGCTCGAGCTGAAACCCTAGCTCCACTTCCGGTTGTCTTCTTCCACATCTAATCCATCGGATTTTGTTGAGGTCAACGTTCACCCTCACTTCAGAGCGGTCATAATTATGATTGAGCCCTCGCCCCTCGCTCTCACCATAAAATTATTATTGTGCCGTTTCCTATCACCAATGGATTTTAGGATAAGTGGTAGCTCAAGGGGAGTGTAAGATCCTACAAGTGGTACCAGAGTCTGGTAAGCTGGAGTCACAGCGAGTGTGCTATTGAGGAAGGGATTGTTGAGGTCAACGTCCACCCTCACTCGTGAGTAATCATAATTGTGATCGAGACTTTATTTGTGTGGACAAATTAAGGATTACACTAAATCATACTAGCACACTAACCTGTGCTAAGCACGGGCATATATAAAAATCAATTAAAAAGAAATTTATATTATATACAATCGTCCTCAAACACTTTCCGATAGAAAACAACATAAAAAAGGATTATGACATTTTTCTTTTAATCCAAGACTCTGGGTGTAGAATTGGAGAGAACTTGGATTGAAAGAAAAGAGGAGTATGCATAAAGAACGTGTATACGTGATATGGGATGGAAAATGAAGTGGTTGAAAAGAGATTTTCTATTGGCCTCTGCCGTGCTTCCCACTCCACTTAGCTTGCGTAACCCAAAAAAAAAAAAAATTTGTACGAAGTGTTTTTGCACAAAAATTCAAGACTAAAAGTGGCAGAGGGAGATGAAACTTACAGTGAAGCGATTGGAATGTACTCTGACAAGATGAGATCTCTCTCCATCTCCCAAACACGCTCCTTAAGCTGCACTGCCTCCATTTCCAGCAATTCCCCCATTCAAAGGAAATAAACCACTGGCATTCAAAACCCCGCATCAGAACATCCTGAATCTCAGAGTAAGGGGTGCTGTTCCCATCATATGGGGATTGATTTGATATAGGGATATTCATCGCAACCTCACAAGAGGTGTTGACCTGGGAAATTGGCATCCATTTCCAACCCGGCATGACAATGATGGCATATAGGTATGTGTGAGGAGAGCTTCGGATGCATGGTTCAACTAATGTATACGCTTGATCCTCAATTGCAACCGAACAATTCAGAAAAACAACTCGACTTTCGTAATAAGTGGGAGTGTACTCGATATATGGTAAAGAAGAGGAGCTGTATGAGAGGATGGAAGAGCAACTGTCTGGTCGAAGAACAGAATCAACGATTCGGAT
The DNA here is from genome assembly GCA_038049695.1 of Cinnamomum chago. NCBI lineage: Eukaryota > Viridiplantae > Streptophyta > Magnoliopsida > Laurales > Lauraceae > Cinnamomum > Cinnamomum chago. Next base: position 48,588,706 of record CP142460.1, read on the forward strand.
CGATCCCGATCTATTTTCCTCGTATGTGATGTTCAGAACGTAGTATCGATTGGACATGAAGTTCCAGACGGTTTGATTGTTTTCACATGTGAGCTCGTAATCTGGAGCAGGCCTGCCACAGCTTGCGGGAGATTGCTTTAGGCGGAAGGGGTAGCTGATGTTTGTAACGGGTCCACATGAAGAGACACAGGCATGGGTCTCAGCATTGCAGTTGATGACAGCTAAGAATAAGAGGGAAAAGAAGAAAGCCCAATACATGGTGGAGTCCATCTCTCTCTCAAATTGCTTCCTCTTCTTTAACCCATTCACTTGCTTATATGGCCATTCTTTTCAACCACGCGGCCCTACATTAAGCGAACATGGGCGACCAACCCAGGTCTAATCCAAAAAATGTTAAAAATTGCCTCATGCTAGTAAAGTAATTGCCCCATCTCAGGTCTTGAAAAACCCATTGCTCTCCGTCTCAAGGATCTTTGAGTCAAAAACCTTTGAACCCTTTGCTCAATCATTTTACCTTTACACAATATGTGAGGAAGCAATATGTTGATTGACAGCGGGATATGAGTTCTTTATACTTAATTTGTCAAAATTTTAATGACTTTAAACAATATAATAAGTGGAAATCTTTTTTTCAAATGGAATAAGTGGAGATTATTGATAGTTGGTGTTGATTTTGATCTTTTTTATTTTTAATTGACCAGCACCAGCCCTGCTAATGAAAATCATAGGTACGCCTTTTAAAACTACTTCCATCTTAAAAAGGGGTGTGTTTAGGTGGCAAACGGGTTGGATATGGTCAAAATAGGTCGGGTCACTACGCCCTACCGTGGGCCCCAACCGATGTCCAGCGATCCCTTTGTGAAAAGGGTCAGATTTCCCAACTTACACGCAGTGCAATTTAACCCGACATAAACTTCATCGACTGCATGCAAGTCAACTCGACCTTTTTAACCCAGAAACCCATTCAGAGAAGGTTGGCCATTGCCAAGGCTACTTGGGTTTCCTAGAAAAGTGTGGAAAATCTCGCCAATTTTCTATGATGGAGATTTTCCACGTTTGGTGCATTCGTCACTAAAAAAACATTTGGTACACAGCCATCAGGCCGGACAAAACACCTCCATACAATATTGTTACACCCCAACCCGAGTTGATCAAGATTAACTCTAAGTAATCGAGATTAATGCATATTAAACATGATTAGTCAATTTAATAGTGATTAATGATTGAAATTGATCAAATTAGTCTTAAATGGATGAATTAAGCATAATGAACAAATTTGGAAGAGATTGGTTTAATTGAGTTGATTTTAGACTCAAATTGATGGAATTAAGAACTTTTTCGTAAATACGGATATTAGTGTATTTCGTCAAATGTGGTAAAAATTGATACCATCATGTGTATCTTGATGAGTACAATAACTTTCATACTATACTCATATTCATTTGACTTGAAATGAATCAAGTGAGTCATGATTTGATTCAAACTAGAAAAGTGGGGTTTAAATGCAAAAACATGTGTTATATGAAGGTTGGAGAAGAACCTAGACTCATTTCAGTCGGTCATTGAGTTTTGAAGCTGCTGGAAACTAGGTTTAGCTCAGTTATTCTCTCCTTTTTTTTCTCATTTTCTTCAATAATCAGTTGAAGTAGAGGTTGTGTGAGTGAGATTATAGAAAGGATTTCATCTTCTACATCTCTTTACTTGGTTTTTCTTGGAGTTGGAGTTAGAAAAGCTGTGATTTACTCCTTGTTGAGCTTCAAGTAAGTATCAAGTGTAGTTTTGGGTTTACATGAGTTGTTTGAACCCTTTTTCATCTCAAAAGTTCATTGAATTCAGATTTGAATGATTTGGTGATGTTAGGGTTTGGAAGTTGGTGGTTTTAATCTCAAAACTCAATATAACAAAGGGGTTTTGTCTTGAATTCGAAATTAAGGCAAGTATAGACATTACTTATGATTAAATTGATATATGTTATATACTTTTGTCATTAGATGTGAATCTATTGGAATTGTATAGCTTAGAGTGATATATGAATCAATTGAATGATGTTTGTAGGGATTAAATGATGAAATAGAAGTGTTATATTGTGTTTAAATGGTGTTTGAGGAAGGGAACATGAGGTTCTAAGTGTTTAATTCAGGTTATGGAGATTGATTTTCAAATTTCAACACAGAATTCGTTTTAGAATTCTGAAGAGATTCTGGGTGCAGGTCGATCGACTGACAAGCGACCGAACTGCCGACCGAAAGTATAAACAGGAGAAAAAAGTTGTTCTCTGGTTTGCGAATCGAGAGGTGACCGAACTATGTTCGGTCGACTGACAGGTAAGGTTCGGTCGACCGAGTCTTCTTGAAATTAAGTAAAGTTTCAGGTCTCTAGAATGCAAACCGACAAGTGACCGAGAGGTAACCGATAGAGTTCGGTTAACCGAGGGTTAACTGACAGGTGACTGAACAACTAACTAAATTTGAATAAATTTCTGGATTTAATCTTGAAATTGTGATATAAGAGCCTATTGATTATTTCAAGGCTGTTAATGTTGTTTATACCTCCATTGGTGTTGATTAAGGGAACTTTAATGTACAAAATCCACATATAGTGCGATGTCCATCGAGAATAGCACGTACATTAAACAACTGAGGATTACACCTGAATGGTTGGTATTATTTAACTAAATTTGCACATGGAATGGTAGTTGAAATGGAGTCTAATTGAAATTGAATTCGTAAAGAAATGGTTATTGAATTGTATCCCTTAATACTTAATTGTAATTTAACAGTATTAAAGTGATAATTGTACCGTTCATTGAGTCTGGCACTACATGGTGATTTTCATAAGCTCTTTTGAGCTGATACTGCCGCAGCAAATTGTTTGAGAGTGTTCTAGAACTCCGTGGTGATATTAGTTGCCCCTGGCCTGGGCCCTGATAAGTCCCATAATATACGAATCATTCCGTTTGGAAGGTGGAATCCTTCCTTTTCCGGAAGATGGAATTGAATATGGAATCCTTCCTTTTTAGGAAGATGGAATTGAATATGGAATCCTTCCTTTACAGGAAGATGGATTATGAATTGAAATGTGAAATGCTATTGTAGTTTGCCAAATAAAAAGACTCTTATTGATTTTGAATTGAATTTGAATTAGTCTAACAATGAGTTAGATGAATTTAATGTGGAATTACCATGTTTAATCATGTAATTGTTTATACATTGCTGAATTGTCAAATTCATAGTGTTATTGATGGCATTACAGGCTCAGCTGCCCATGTCGGTCCTTCTGAGACCACAGCGCCAGCGGAGACGTCCGATCCAGTTCTTCCAGGAGGACTAGTTGAGTGGAAGTGAAACAATATCATATGATTATGATATTGAACGAGAATTGGAAAGAGAACTTTTGATAATGGTTTTGGAAATGTTTTTAAACGTTTCACACTTTAAATCCTTGCATTGTATTTAAATATGCAAGTGATTAGTTTTATACATAGTATAAATGAATTTTGTTTTACATGAGAAATGTATATTTGTGAATATTCCGCATAATATGTATTTGATATCCCTTGAGAATTTTTTGTGATTAAAGTTTACGGGAGTAAGTATGCGATGCGACTCGGGGTTAACTCGGATTACTTGTAATATCGGGCTCGGGTCGTATCAAATTTCCTAGTCAAAGCCCTTGGGCTTATATCCCACATCCGATAGTAAGCTAATTGGATCGGGACAAGACACACCCGCTTGCAAACTTAGTCAGAAATAGATGAAATTAACTCAGAGAGTCATGAATAGTGAGTGCTAGGAAGGGAAAGACTTGAGCCATGTCAAATCTTGTAAATTGCCAACCAGCTTAGGTATCAAGCCTACCATTAAAGGTCAATATTCAAACCAAGACCCTAAAACCATTAAAGCCCAATGTTCGCTAAACTTTGAACCTTCGTGTTAAATATCGTTGGTCTAGGTCAGGTGCATAATTGCTTCCACAGTCATCCATCAAACGCGTCTCAGCTCTTTATCTACTATAGTAGAAAAAAGACCTGGTCTCATATATATGCTTAGAAGATACGGAGTATAGAAGGGTGAGGGGTGGAGGGAGGATAGGTAGGGATGAAAGTGGGCCGGGCCGAGCCGGGCTTTGACAGGCCCTAGGCTCGGCCCTAGTATTTTTTAGTAGGCCCTAGCTCGGCCCTAGCCCTAAAGGGCCTCAAAAACTCTGGCTCGGGCTCGGCCCTTATTAAGTTATGAGGCCCTAGGGCCAGCCCTTTGAGCCTGACGAATGATATAACACTAGCTGAAAAAAAATACTTTTCGGAAAAAAAATTCCTGTAGGAATTCAAAGAAATCTACATATGCAAACCAGAACAAAAAATGGTCAAATGCATGCATTCATCTCATATTCCCATTCCCATAATTTGGATTGCAGTAATAAAATTAACTAAAATAAGAAAGACTCCATAAAAGCAAAGGGAGCCCAGTTCCAACACTCCATAATAGTTCAATGTTAATGTAGATGAGCATTATCAAACTCCAACAATAATACAAATCAAATTAAACTCCAATAGCATCATAGAATAAAATAAAGTATTCGGCTAGCATCATAAAATAAAGTCTCTAGCATCACCAGTATCACCTAAAACAACAACAATAGAGCATTGTTAATAAATAATAATAACAAAGGAAAGGTTGTTCCAGAGTTACAAGACTTTAAAAAATGACTTCTAGACCATTAATATACATGCATCCTCAAGGTTGTTTAGGGATTATTTATATTGGATTAAAATTAGGGTTTAAGGTTTAGTGCTTAGGTTTAGGATTTATGGATTATTTAGTGCTTAGGGTTTAGAGATTATTTATATTAGATTAAAACTAAGGTTTAGGATTTACGGATTATTTAGTATTATAGATTCATATATATATTATATACTGTATAGTGTATACATACATATAATATATGGATTAATATATGTAGTCCCTATGACTTATTGCTTAGGTTTATGATTTATGGATTATTTAGTGTTTAAGGTTTAGAGATTATTTATATTAATTTAAACTAAGGTTTAGGATTTATGGATTATGTTATATCATATATGTATTATATATTGTATAGTGTACATATATATAATATATGTATTAACATATGTAGGCCCTAGGGCTTACGAGCCGGGCTTCATCAAGCCCGAGCTCGGCCCCTTTAAGCAAACGGGCCTCTTACTAGGCCCTAGCTCGGCTCTTTTGTCTTTTGAGCCGAGCTCGGGCTGAGCCTATGACGGGCCGTCCGCGGGCGGCCCTAGGATGGCCCGGCCCACTTTCACCCCTAAGGATAGGTCCCTCTTCCATTTTCTCTTCCTTTCGTACAAAGAAGAGAAATTTTAGGAATTGTTGTGGGCATTATAATTTTATGCCTTATTGCCCCTTCTCAAATGTTCTTCCGCTCTCTTAAAGAACGGAGAATTTTAGTAAATAATAAGGGTATTCTTGTCTTTACCTTTTTTGAGAGATATAAAATGAACTACAGTATCCGATCCCCTTTCTCTCGGGCACATAGGTTTCCTTGTCGCCATGCAATTTTAAAGTATGCCTCTCTCACATACTGACCTCATTTAGGTCGAGTTTTATTACTCTTTTAGTAGGGTTCACTTAAAAAAGGGAAATAGACTCAAAATGTGGGTCCTCTAGAGTTGATTTCTTTAATAGAGGCCTTTAGTAAGAATCCAAACCTAACAAAAGAAATGCTCTATTTTCTAAGAATATTTTGACTAAATACAGTCTGGGCCCAACGTCAAACTAATTTTTTTGAAATATTTGAATTGTTTGTATTATTCTATCTGAGATATCAATCGGAAAGTGGGTCACTTGAGTAAAATTTGACAGGAGATATATACTATATGGGGAGGCCATTTTATCAATGGTTTAGCTGTTTCAAGTTGTAACGCCCCAAAATCGGACTCTGTAGCCATCTAATCTTGAGGAGCGTGATATGGGGTTAAGTTAAAATTATATTTCTCCCTAGTATCCACATGTGTGAGGATGTCAATTTTACATCACACGCGAAAATATTTCAGTGGAAACTTACGTGGCATTACGACCCGAAGTCCGTAGTCATTGGATTCTATGTCGCACACAACCGTTGAGCGTAAAGCTTGCATACATGGCCCATAATCAGATTGGAACAAATCATGATAAAAAAATGCAAAGCTGACAGTAACAAGATATTCCATTTCCCACAGATGTTCAAATTACAATTTATAAAGAAGCATTAATTACAATTTCAAAAGAAAATGCTAACAAAAGCCACACAATATAACAAACTAAGCACAACTACGACCCCTAAGGTGTGACGTAACTCCGATGCCAAGCTCAACGTCTAAATGACATCGTCAGCACTACAAAACTGCAAAACCGATGGCTACCCAGCTAACCGCACACACTCCATCTCAAGACAAGAGACTGGTTACATTGATCACCAAAGTGTAATATATTAGATACGACGGCTTGGCAAGTGACTAAAATGGATAATAAAACATGATCACAATATTCAAATTAATATTGTTATAAAAATTATGGCATTTGACATAAAGAGTTGTAAATAAGAATGAAGTGTATATAAAACATGACATGTCATAAATTGAGTAAATAACATGAACAAGAAAACATAGGTAGACTGATAAAATGGTAAACTGGAAAATGGGAACCACACGAAGTTATATTATCCATCGTAGGATTGACAGGAGCACATGAGCATGGATGATCTTTGTCACACGAGGTGACTGGAGCAAACGAGAATATAATAATAGTAACCCAGTATAGCTAGGCATCACACGAGAGACCCGCCGCAGCATGGGTAATATAATAATTCACACGATATTCAATCTGTAGATGGCATAAAATAATTTAAGGACTCCAAGCTGGCTGATCAAACAAACGAGGCGGCCCAAACTTAGTGGTACCCACTCAAGAGAGGAAATAGTGCACCACTGCAAACCTATACCCTAACGGGACCTGAAGCCCTTCTTCAAGGGAGCCACAGGCGTGCCACGACTCAAGAATCAATGCAAGAGTTACAAGCAGTAGTGTAGTGGGGTAGCTACTCAAACAGGCGAGATCAAGCATGTACGTACACAAGGGCACGATGAGTAGTCCTCATAGAGTATGCACAAGCTCACGGGGACACTTGAACATAGTTGTTAATATCGTTTCGGACCTCATTTCGCTCTAGCCTGCAAAATGAAACGTTTCAGTTGATTTAGGTTTTCGACCAAACTTTTCGGAATTACATTTCGGGAAAAATATAACATAATATATATACATATATAAGTAAAAAAATAGAAAAAGTAATAAATATAGATTTAATCCATTATAGTAATTTTTTTGGAATTATATTTTGTGAAAATATAAGAAATACAAAATAAATATGTGTAAAAAAAGTTTTAAAAAAAATTAAATATGTAAAATTCCATTTTGGCTGAAAAGTCACATTTCGGCCACTTCGGCCAAGATTGACCGAAATTCAAACAAAAAAGTTTTGGTCGAGATTTGTTTCGGCCATTTGATTGAAACAAAAAATTTCAGCCATTTTGCCCAAAACGTAACGAAATTAATAACTAAGCACGTGAAATAACAAAAGTGGTCACTTTTAAAAAAAAAAAGTAAAAATAGCAGGTAAAACCGGCTGGCCATCAATTGAACGGGCATGAAAATGAAGTCTAAACCGAAGAATAAAAAGTAAAATGGGTACAAACTAGAGCTCACTGAACACGTGAAATAACAAAACTGATAGATTTTGGTAAAATTGGTAAAATCAGGGCATTAAAGGCAAAAAGGGGCAAAACTGATAAGTCGGGGTCAAGTGGACATGAAAACGAGGCCTAAGGTCTGATGGCAATCGGATAGCATTCCGGAAGGAAATGGGGTGCCTAAAGGATAGAAAAGGGTGATTTGGATCCAGTGCTTGGGAAAGGACGCAATGCAATCGCACCTCTACTATCCTAAAGGACACCTTAACCTAGGATCATGTCATCCAAGGGAATCAAGTAGCATGATGTGCGCTCTCATCTCAAGGCATGACTTCGTGCTTGACAGTCCACTCTTAATTACGTGTTTCCATCAGCATTCTAAGACATCACCATTTTGCCGATTATGCACCTAGTGATGTCAGAAATTATCGTGGTTTTGATGCTTCTGAAGTTGAACAGCATCCCAAACTTCTAAGCGATCAAAGACAATTTGGTGAGGTCCTAACATGTCCCCGGACAGGGCCTCACATGGTTTTCCCACTTGTCCTTCATGGCAAAGTGAAAAAGAGTTGGGTTCCAATTGGTCTGGGTACTAGTCAATCACATTAATAAAGCAGTCCAAGTTTTTATCCCATTTTAAATCAAATTTAAGGTCCATAGAAGCCATCCCTAAACTAGGTTTTTTTTGCAAATTGGCAAATTTGTATTAAAAGAATGAAGAAGGGCAAAGCCCTTAGGACAAGGAGAAGAAAAGGAAACAACCAGGAAAATATACTGTGTGGGGACGTTTCGTAAATCACGGATTTAGGTGGGGCCGTTCCTCGAACACGGGGTGTCCTTGGTCTCGGTGTTATCCCAGCTCGGCAGCAGCACCGTCTCGGGATGCGCAAGGCTCAGCTCAGCGACCGTGCTCATAAACGTTCACCTCGGTCTCGACCTTAAGCCCGACCTCGGCCACCTGTCATTCAGCCATTAATGCGGCCATAAATGCACTACCGTGACGGGATCGGCAAACTGACAACAGAGTGGGCGCCGGACCTAGATAAGGTACGTGCACGCCTTATCTAAAGTCATGTCCATAGGCAAGGGGTGCTGGTTCGATGGGACATCCCCTTTTCACCTACCCCCATTCAGGAGATGAAAGTGCGCTCTGATAGGACGCCCGTCCCCTCAAGGAAACAGTCCAATGATGACTTTCACGTCTATATATTGCATGAAAGGAAACCATGTAAGGTACGCGTAATCTCCCCCTCCTAGAGCTCTCCTTCTCCATTCCCTTTCAGTTCATATACTGACTTGAGCGTCGGAGGGCCTTCGGCTGCCTATAGCCAGGGGCTCTAACCTTTGTCTTATTTCCTTTCAGGCCATCGGAGGCTCGATCCTTTCCCTCTGTCTTCCCCAAATCCTTGAATCAGGAGCTTGATCCTCCCCTAACTAAGTCCGTAATTTTTAGGCACTTACACATACAAACAAAGAACAAACCAGAAGGCCAACCTTGAGATTGGAAAGGCACAAAAAAGGGCCACCAAGCTCAAAAGCTACAAAGAGTAAAAGCTAGCCAACACAGAAAAAAAAAAACTCCACTAATCAACAGGGAACAGACCAAACAGCCACCTACAGAAAGCTCCAACAAACAGAACTTGCCCAGAGGCTCCAAAAGCAATAATGCCAGAGGAAAGATGATTGAGATCCTCCGATGCCCATGTTAAAAGAAGGCTGCTTCTCTAGACCTCAGAGAGAGCCAAGCTAACCTAACCAAGAGATCCTTCATACAAGACAGAGTTGCAGCAAAAACTCTGAACTCGACTGGGAACATAAACCACTGCAGACAGCCATACCCCAGGCGAGCACAGGACTAAACTAGGAAGCAAAGAACCGAGCTCTCTCTCAAGCAAGATAGGAGAATACACCACAGCATCGATGAGCTCTTACATTGAAAAACTCGAGCTCCAACTGCTACAATAAAAGGAGAGGCCAGCTTCAAAAACAGAACTTATACTTCAGCAAGAAGACCACCCAGAGCAAGAAAAATAAAGCTGCTGGAACCAAAAATGTTGCTCTAGGCTAAGCTGCTAAGAGAATGATCAGCCTGGTGAGTAGGGGAATCACTCCACCCTAAGGCCCTCAAAATTGGATGGGAGGGAGAGATCTTTCCTAAGGAGGAGCTGAACATACCGTTACAGTAGTCAATGAAGAGCTTCTGAGCTTTCACTAGGGAAGGCTTCTTACTATGGTGTTTGGCTTCATTCCTCAAGAGCCAAAGGATATTGATGGATTGAAAGAAGATAGCTGCTGCTATTTTTATACCATTGGCATCTACATCCTTAATGAAAGCTGACCAAATTAAAGAAGGAGATAGGGGATGAGGTGAGGGAGCGTTCATTAAGCTGAGAATCCAGAACCACAGATGATGAGCTATGTGACATGAGAAGAAGATGTGAAAATCTGTTTCATTGTTGCTGAGGCAAGATTAACATCTAGAAGCCATTGAGATTCCTTTTTTTTCTAAGAAGGAGACGCCAGCTAAAGCAAGAAAGTCTTGGGTTGATAAGCTTGTTCCAAACGAGCCCATGCCACTGAACTTTTGCTTTTCTAGACCTTAATGAATTCCAAGCTTCTTTAAGAGAAAGGGTCCCTGAAGGAGAATCTTTCCAAGTAAGTTTATCCGGGGAGGAAGGGCTATGGAGATCTATTTGATTTGTTTGTTGTAGGAGGTAGTTCTGAACCTCTGTCGGGATGGAAGATGGGATGAACCAGGAATTATCTCGTATTAGGTTTACCACCCTTTCGTTTTCAGGGAAATGGAGGAGAGGAAAACTCTTGGCCATTGGGTCTTGATCAATCCAGTTATCGTGCCACAGCAAGATGAATTTACCATTCCCCATAGCCCAACGACTGCCTTATTGAAGGACAGTGGCCAAAGATCTAACCTTTTTCCAGATGCAAGAACCAGCCTTTGGATTTTCGGAAAACCATATTGGGGACTGCCTGAAGTATCTGCTCCTAAACCAAGAAGCCAAGAGAGAGTCTGAGGTTGCAGCTGACCACCCCAACTTCAATAAACAAGCCTCATTAAAATCCTTCACCCTGCGCAGGCCCAGCCCTCCCTCATCTTTAGGAACACAGACCTAGACCCAGTTTACCAAGTTGCTTCTCTTTATGTCTTCACTAGAAGACCACATGAAATTTCTCATTATCTTTTCAATCTGCTGGCAAGTTCTGGAAGGGATTGGAATTACTAGGGAGACATGAAGGGGGATGGAGGAGAGCACATGCTTGACCAAAATCAATCTGCCTGCAAAGGAAAGACTTTTGGCTTTCCACCCATCAAGCCTAGATCTGATAGAATCCAGAATGTTATTAAAATGGTAGTGCTTAGATGTACCGAAGAAGAGAGGAACTCCAAGGTAGGTTGTAGGGATAGAGGCCCTAGTAACTGGAAGAAGCCCTGATATCATTTGAGCTCTTCTGGCTAAGCATTTTCCTAGATAAAGGTTACTCTTCTGAAGGTTGAATCTCTGGCCTAAAGATGTTTGGTACCTTAAAAGCAGCTCATAGATGTTACTCAGCCCTACCTTTTGAGCTTTTAAGAAAAGCAAGATATCATCGGTATAAAACAGGTGGCATGGGGTGGAAGGGATAGGAGATATTGGAACAATTTTCCTTGAGGTTCTGAGAAGCTCAATTTGAAGGCTGAGGATCTCCTCTGCTAAGATGAATAAGTAGGGGGACAGAGGATCCCCTTGGTGCAGACCACAGGACGAGGAAAAAAAGCCGCTAGGGCTATTGTTTATTAAAACAGACCCTTTACTTGTGCAAATCATCTCTCAAATCAGGTTTATCCAGGCAGTAGAGAAGTTGAAAAACTTTAGAGCTCTAAATAGAAAGCTCCATTGGAGCTTATTGAAAGCCTTTGAAATATCCAATTTCAAGCAAACTGTGCCTCCCTTTACCTTAGAGTTTAGTTTTTGGATGAGGTCATGGGCTAAGGCAACATTATGATGGATTAATCTCACTGATACAAAAGCCGTTTGATTTTAGGAAATGAGAGAAGGGAGGATGCTGGATAGCCTTGAAGCTAGAATTTTTGATGAGATTTTGTAGGTAAAGTTCAATAGACTGATTGGCCTAAAGTCATTAATGTTTTTGAAGAGGAACTTTTGGGGATTAGGGATAAAAAGTAGGCGTTGGTTTCTCTTAACAAATGGCCAGTTGAGAAGAAATGAATGATTGCTGCTATCACTTCTTTACTTACTATATTCTAGCAATTGGTGAAGAAGACACCTGAGAAACCGTCTGGCCCAGGGGAGCTGTTTCTCTTTAGGTGGAAAACAACCTTCCTAATTTCTTCATGGGAGGGAACTGCTACTAGAAATTGGTTTTGTGCCTCCGAGACTGTTGGACCAGCCAATTGAAAGAGCCCTTCTTCAGGGATGATCGATTCAGCCTGGAATAGGTTTGAAAAGAAAGTAGCTGCTTGATCTTTAATCTGCTGGACTTCTTCGTATTGAATTCCATCAACCTTGATCTTATCTATACGATTACGAATGCCTTTGGCTTTAGTCGAGAGGTGAAGAAATTTTGTATTCCTATCCCCATCTTTTAGTCATTTTATCTTTGCCCTCTGCTTCCAGTGGGAAGACTCCGCATTCAGCCAATTATGAAGGGCGGCTTTAACTTGATTCAAGTCCTTGAGAAGGAGGTCACTTGGCTGCTCTTCAAATGATGCTTCCTAAAGTCCAACACTAGGTCCAAAGGGACTTTAGAAAACAAGGGTTTCAGTTGGCTAATAGTACAGTTCGCTCGACCCAAGAAAATTAGGGTTGAGCGAACTGTGTTGCTTCCTGACTTTTAGAAAGGCGACAACTCAATTTGCTAGACCCAAGAAAGTTCGGTCTAGTGAACTGCTTCCTACAACACGGAAATAAACCAAACAACTCTGTTTCAGGTGGGTTTCTTCCCCTTTTTCAGCCACTGTTTTGAGGTGTTTTTGGCATTGCTGAAGGGGCTTTTGAAAGGGATTTTATACCTAAAATCTTGAGAAAAATCAAGCAAAATTTGGAGAAGAATATAGAGTAGAATTAGCCAATTTAAAACCAAGAACATGCACATCAGTTAATCCAATTCAGTCACTTGTCTTATCCTCTAAAGCTCCAAGATTGCTCACTATTCCCTCCAATTAGGCCTTGGCACATCTATAAAGAAAAACCCCCAATACAACCCTTAGACAACAAAAAATTGGAAAACTATGAAAGACAAGGAAATAGAATTTGCATGTGGGAATGGAGCTTCATGGAGGTGTTAGATTGTATGGGCTCAATCCAGTGGATGACGTAAATAAATTGATTTATTTCCTAATTAATTTATATATTCATGTGATGGATAGTATTTATTTCATGAGATGAATGGTATTTTATTTTATTCCATGTTTGCACATGACCAATACGATATAACATGATGAGTCATGAGATGAACCGGATCCCACAAGTATATTAGATGTGATCCATATGTGCGGATGAGATCACATACAGGAGACATAAATCACAAATCTTATACTCAAATTGATTCACAACTAGTGATGAGATTGGGCATCTCATCTGACAAGGTTGCAACATTCTGATCACTGTGAGGCAGTGTGATTTGTCTTAATCATCAGAATATAAGACTCTGGATCATTGTGTTAGTACATTGTATATACTGAAGGACCACGAGTTGCACCTTATACAAATCTGTCTTTGATTTAAGTATTGCTCTGATAATTCTCTAGTAATAGGCTCTTAATCTTAAGAGATTAATGAACTCAAGTTTTTATAAAACATTTACTTTGAGTCACCAATGAGCGAGGCCAATTGTAGGTTAACACCTCGGTGTCTTGGGTATGTGGTAGTAGGACCGTCGGAATATATAATTATCAAGATTGAATCTATCCTCTAGTAGAAATGTACCCTTATGCCAATTAATGGATTTATCATTGGTAAGTACGAACCCATCTTAATTAAGAGATAATTGGATGGTACTGATGATCATTGTGATTAATTGGGTCACAAGGATAATAAGATATGGATCTAATTTGGTTGGACAGATTTAATCCAATTAATCCATGGACATAATTCATGGAGGGGCCTACTTGTAGTAATTGGGAAGATTAGGGTCTTCTTGTAATTTATTCCCAACAAGACTGGAGTTCAATTCCATTTATATAGTGAAGTTATTTGTAATTAATTGTGGGTCCGGAGTTCACATGAGATGTGGGGTCCAGATTCCTAGTTGGAGCCAGATTGTATGGAATCCCTAGTGGTCCCGACGCTAACCCTAAGAAGAGATTGTTTCTAATCCAATTTGAACTTTTAAAGGAAGGAGCAGTAGGACACATACTTATAATAAAAGTGAGACTTCTAATTATAATAGAAGATGAGGTGCTCACATGCTATAAAAGAGAAGAAAGGGCTAGACGTCCACCACCATTCTACATGCCCAAGCCCCTCTCTCCTCTTTATCCTCTTCACTCTTCTGGTTTCCCTTCTAGAGAGTCAAGGGTTTTCTTCTTCTTGGAGATCCCACAATTCTCCTCGAGAAGATCTCTGATGGAGGGTCATAGCATGGAAGATCAAGAGGTGTTTGGAGATCCTTCTTGTTTTTGTGAAATAATTTCTCAACAAGCGAAGCAATCCATTCATCGATTAGAGCACAACCGGGCTCCCAAGGTTGGATCTACATAATCTCTTTTATAGATTTTCTTGGTTGTTTGTTGCTGTTGTTTTCTATCTTCTAGATAATGTTTATTCTAATCTTGATTCATGAGAAAGGGGTTTTTGGATTCTAGATTGGGTTTCTGGCCTTATGAATACTTGATCCCTGCTTCAAGTGGGTCAAAAGTTTCGAAAACCTAAACACGAGGCCCACCTACTTCCAACAAGTCGGATGGTCTAGCTCATATTAACATATGGAAAAGAGATCTCATCTATAGGACCCTCGATCAAAGAGATCTCAGCCAAGACAGGGGCTTCCCAAGTCGTATTTGCAAGAAAATGGTCTTTAGAGAGTGGAGAAGGTGGGGAAAAAGATGGCATGCTTAAATTTTAGAATGATAGGGAGTTGGACTTGATTTGAGAGATGAGGCAGGAAGAGAAGAAGAGAGCCTTGGAGTTGCTACAGTTTCCTCTTTACTGGAAATGAGAGTGAAGGGAAAGAGAGAAGGGTTTCACTATGTATATCGAGTGGGGTGTGGGCCCCACCACTGCTTGACTTTCATTGGGGTTAAAACTTGGGTTTCTAAGCCTCGAATGCGTTCGATGAAAAAGAGAGATTTGTTCCTCATAAAATCTAGTTTCCAAAAAGTATAAATTTGAAATGATTTGAAGGTATCAAATTTAGGGTCTGTATTTCAAGTGAAAAGACTATTTTGGCCCTAGGGCTAGAAAATGGGTTTTAAGAACTTTGGTAAACACGAAAGTTGTAGGGAATGATGAGATTCGTCAAACAAAGCCAAATTGGGATTTTTTTAAATTATGAATAGCCCCCCATGCTTATCACGCATTACAGATAAGACCCTACTATATCAAGGTAGGTTCAATGGTTCTCAAAACTTTTCAAAGCTATGAAAAAGGTATTGTGGGCGTTAACACACAACTTAATTGGCACTAATCACGGAAATTAGGGGTCAAATCTTACACAAGTAGGCCTATGAGTATATAACTGTTGTGCGACTCATTGGTTTTTCCCCTTGTTTCTACCATGTAAATAATATTAGTGGCCTTGAAATCATTATTGGGCCACAAAAAAGTTGATTCATTTTATATAAAACTCCCGCTCCAATACTATTTAGGTCTAATGTTAGATTGATCTCCAACAAACCTATTATATTTTATCATTTTCCCCTATCAACAAAAATCTTGGCTCCGCCATTTAGAGTATATGCTGGTCATACAGATTTAGGTGGGGTTAACCCTAACCCAAACCTTTTTTTGTAGGTGAGGAAACTGTGACTTAAGATAGATCCATGTTTTATGTTTGTTTTGACATGTCTAATATAGGTCTGGTTGGAGTTGGGTCAAGTTTTACCATGTCTAGTTTGGATACATGCATAAGGAAGGATTAATAGATTTGGAAATCGCCAAATCTCATCATCACAATATATTGTCCTATTACCAATTGTGTTTTTTTTTTAGCAATTCCTATAGATTTCAACATAGGGGGGTGTTTGGATACAAGCATAACATAATATCAACAAGTTTAAATATTGTAAAATTTCATTATTATAGAAAAAAATAGTGTCATATTATTATATTGTGTCACGTATGGTGTTTGGAAATTTTCAAAAGTTTCAATACACCTATGAAGTGTTTGGTAATTTTTTTTTTAAAATAAGAGAAAATGATATACTGGACATGAAATAGAGAGAAAGTAATCAATTCACCAACGGATGACCCATTAATTAGTAATCATAGGTGTTAATAATCATAGTAGGACCCATCTACTGTTAAAAAATCACATGATTAAATGTTAACAACACGAGATCCAAGGAATGTTATTTAATTAAGGCGGGTCTGTAAGGCCAAAAAGCAAGTGACAGCATTTAATGCTTGTCAGGCCAAAATCCAGAGGAGGGTCTTGCTATACCAAATGAGGCGGACCAAGCCCGGTCCACTTCGAACCGAACTCTTTTGTACAGTCTAATAAAGTTTGATATTCTTAGTGGATTAATATTATGACTAAGAGTCTTATGCACGGATTCGATCTATATATTGGATGTTTCTCTCAACCCAAAGAATACACACAAGAAGTTAATTCTTTTTCTTGATCTAGGGTTAGAATACCCTAAGAGAGATTTCCTTATTTCTCTAGAACTATTGAGAGATTGTTCTGAATGACTGTTCTAAAAGGTTTTGTTGCTTCTACTCTCTTGTAAAAGATAGTTCATCTTGGCTAACAATGTGCGAGGAGATCAAAAAAGGAGAACGGTGCACAGTGGAAGTCGTGTCAGTGGAAGTTGTGTTAGAACAACTACAGTCCTTAGGTCGAGGTACATATTGAGCTAAAGGAGCTGTGGGTATATCTTGTCACTGTTCGTGAATTCTTGACTTCTGAATAGTGGTTTTTCTCATTGGAAGGGGTTTCCACGTTAAATTTGTGTCTACCTTCTTTTGATGTGTGATTGGTAGATTTATTGGCTAGTTCTATCTTGTTTGATTGGTTACATCTGTTGCATTGATTTGATTCATTAGACTAGCATCCATTCTAGTGGGTCCTGCAGAACCTTCAGGGTCCATTAAATGTTGGTAACCAAAGTATGATACATCTAATGGTGATTACCACAAATGGCCCTATGTAGTTTTTTTTACCTTATATAATGTCATACATCATTGAGGAATACGTCTATGAGGAGTCATTATGGGACTCATTTGATGTTGGTAGTTATATTAACACCAGAAAGCTATCGAATAGTGAGACCCATTTGATGTTGGCAAATTGATAATTGTAATCACACAATCCAATCTTGGTAATATGTACGGGTCCTAACTAATTTTGGTACAATGGGACTCACCTAATGACGGCAGTATGATATTTGTGAGACCCACTTCATATTGATAATTTACAAGGGGTTGTGTAATTGTGATATGAGTGTTGGTCCCAACATTAAATCTGTAAGCACCATGGGACCAATCTAATATTGGGGCCATAGTTACACTCCTGTCATAATTATTAATGTTAAAAAAGTGGGCCGCTATAATTAATTGTTACTCATGAGCTCTACAATGGTTTTAACTAAAACTCTCCATTCGTATTTAGGAAAGAGATTTTAACAAAAGATTAATTTATAGACCACATCTTTGAATAAATATATGAAGGTTTTTGAAAAAAAGTGGGATATTGTAAGATACTTTCTAAGTTACCCAAACACCCCCTTTTGAAGTGAACAGATTATAATCTAAAGTAGGAGAAAATATAACACGGTCTCATGAAATATCTCATTTCCAAACACCCCCTAACATGAACTATAATCTCCGTACATGGATTACACTTGATATTATGTAGAAAACAAGAAAGGTAGACATACGTAAAATCGTTGGACCTATTGTGGATCCACTAATTATTAATCACGGTTGAGTCATCTATTTATGTTAGATAAAATGGTGTTTTCTTTATGTTAATTGGTAGCTCTCTCATGTGTATGCGGGCTCTCATGGGTCCCAACTAGGGCTGTCAATTGTGTCGTGTTAACGAATTTGGGTTGCGGGTTAAAGAATTTGGGTTGCAGGTTAACGAATTCATGTTAGAATCACGTCAACCCATACACGACCCATTTAATAAACTGGTTCAAAAATCAAACACGAACACGACCCATTTATTTAATAGGTTACACAACACGATCCGTTAACCCGTTAAATAATTTTGTCTATTTTGGACCATGTCAATTAACACGCTCTTTTGCTAATGAAAGGAGGGTGAAGGAGTTAGAAAATGATCTTTTATATGTGGGTTTTAGGGTTTTACTTCAACCTTTTCAACTTTACCAAAATACCCCTCATGCATTTTACAATTTATGCCATTTATCATCTAGCGGGTTGTATCGAGTTGTTAATGGGTAACTTAGATTATTGTTTTCTTATTTCCATATAAAAATCCGTGTTGAGACTGTATAGAACCCAATGGTGGTATCTAGATTGACCCTCTTGGTTTTTCAACCTCCAAACCTCTCAAACACAAGGTACTCAAACTCTGGAGTACAACCGGAGGGCTTTAGCAGTACCTTAACACCATTATGACTCTCATACTTCAAGTTTTCTATGACTTTCTTTGTCTTAACTTACGAGGATGGGAGGTCTGTGACTTTGTTGCATTCATCGCTCCAGCTTACCATACAATGGCCTCGTAGCAGTACAACCTTGGATTGTCACTGTTGGTATAAACGCTAATAACTCCCTTGGAATTTAGCACTTTGCACCCTAGGAAAACAAGTGATACGCTACAAAGACTGCGTAAAGGACAACTAAACACACCCATCTCCCTTACTTTGAATTTGATAGTACTTAAAGGGGCTCCATGAAATGTCTCACAACGACTTCGCAAGAAAGAAGAAACAACAAGAAGCCTTGCAAACCACTACAAGACAAATTTCATGCCTACAGGGCATTGTCGGGCAAATCAGAATTCACCCGGCAATGCCTCTGTTTCCTATAATTTATTGTAATTTTTTAGCACTTGATCTCCTAAGCCAAACAGGTGATTTGTATATAAAAAAAAGTTTATGTTGTTATAAGAAATGGATCTTAGGTGGATGCCCACTTAAAATAAGTTAGGGTTAGATTTAGGGTTCCTCTCTTATGAGGTTACTTTGCCTATAAATAAGCCTCTCCTTATTCTATGTACACACAGATTAATGAGATAATAGCAAAAGCTCTCCCTTCTCCTTCTAATCTTCTTTCTCTTGTCTCCTCCTATTTACAACACGCTATCGGCACGAAAAAGACAAAAAAAAAAAACACGGCAATTTGTTTGGGTGTGATCGCAGCACGAGCCCATCTTGCTTCTTAGTAGAGTTATTACCCCCTCTTGCTGTTCAACAAGATAAACCAACGCCATCCCCATCTGTTTCAAATATTCACCTCGATTTACGTGCATATACCTAGGAGTCAGCATCCTCTTGGTTTTGCTTTGGTTTTCTTATCTCAATTTGCGTGCATTCCATCACAAAAGGCCCAGTTTGCTTTGGTTTTCTAAAACGATTTCTCTTTCACACAAAGTCATTCTGAGTACATTTAAAAGATCCCTTTTGCGTACGTATGGTGAGCAGGACCTTGCCTCGGTTTGCTTCGTTGAGAAGGAAGGACACGCCTCGATTTGCTTCTTGTCTTGGTTTGCATAACTTCTTCATTCGTTCTCCGATCGACGAACGATTTGATTCTGCAGATTTGTGGCAACGAGCATTACCCAATAGACGCAACAGATCAACATTTCAACTGTCAGAAATTTTCTTGGACTGTGATTACGGTAAGTGGTACCCAAACCACCCTAGTTCAAATCCAAATTATTTACTATAACTATAGTGCTTGGTTACTGTTCATCTTCTTGTATGATTTTTTTTAATTTAAATTTATCAATACTATGAATGGATCACAAAATAAAACCAGAAGTTCTAAAAGTGAACATGAAGTTCACCATCCATGGACCAGTAGTCCTAAAAGTTGGAATAATGATATGAACTTGCAGATTCATATCCATAAAATTATAAAGCCATATAATTAAACCTGAAGTTTTGAGAGAACCAGAAGTTCTACTTCAAACCTGAAGTTTTGATAGAAACAGAAGTTCTAATCAATTATTAGAACCAGAAGTTCCACTTCAAATCTGAAGTTTTGATAGAACCAGAAGTTCTGATCAAATATTAGAACCAGAAGTTCTACATCAAGCCTGAAGTCTTGGCAGAACCAGCAGTTCTGATTCTCAATGATATGAACCTGAAATTCTAAATTAAACATGAAGTCTTGACAGAACCAGCAGTTCTGATTCTCAAAGTTGTGAACCTGATGTTCTAGCTTTCCTTTGGAATATTTTTTTTTTACTTTCTTCCTTTATTTCTTTTGATGTTAATATTTCATTATTATTTTTCTTTTCCTTTTACTTTATTGATTATCTGCACAAGGTTAGCTTTATATATATATATATATATATATATTTCTTATTACAATTCTTGCATAATGTCAAATCTGGCTAAGCTTGACTTTAAAGCACTTAACATAAATGGGGGCAATTACTTATCTTGGCAACTGGATGCTAAAATCCACTTGCAATTCAAGAAATTGGGAGTGACTATAAAGGAAGGTAACAAGATGTCCCCAAAGGAAAAGGCGTTAGCCCTCATCTTCCTGCGCCATCACATACATGACGACCTCAAAAATGAATACCTTACTGAGAAAGACCCAGCAAGCCTATGAAAATCCCTGAAGAATAGATATGATCACCAGAAGATGGTCATATTGCCAGCTGCCCAGAATGAATGGTTAAACCTGAGGTTACAGGATTATAAAAATGTATCTGAATACAACTCTGCCATATTCAATATTGTTTCCAGATTAAGATTATGTGGTGAAAACGTTTTGGAGGAGCAGATGTTGGAGAAAACGTTATCCACTTTTCATGCATCGAATGTGCTCCTGCAGCAGCAGTATCGAGAGCGAAGTTTCTCCAAATATTCAGAACTTATATCATGTCTCCTCGTTGCTGAACAGAATTCCATAGTGTTGATGAAAAATCATAACTCCAGACCTACTGGATCTTTGGCAGTTTCTGAAGCAAATGTCAGTTGTAGCTTAAACAAAGGCAGAGGAAAGGGGAATGACAAACATAACTCCTCTAGACGAGGTGGTTTTAAAGGTCCCCCTCTAAAATTCAAAAATCACCAGAAGTGGCCTGCCCCTCAGCATAAGAACAACCAGAATTTACAAGCTAAACCTACTTACTGTCCTGATGACACGTGCCATAGATGTGGAAGAAGTGGGCATTGGTCACGCACTTGCCGTGCACCAAAGGAAGTGGCGGAACAATGCAAAGCATACAAGGCCTCTGTTCATTTAGCAGAGACAAATGATCTGGAAGGCTGGAATTGGAATATAATGACACAAGAGAGGCCTTCAATTGACATTACAAACTTGGAGACTCGAGATTTCTTTGAGGATGATGACAGCCAACCTCTGGATAATGAGGCATTTAACACTCACCTGGGAGCACCCCCTGGCATGGTCTAGAAGACCAATAATTCTTTGAACTTTCACAAACTTGATTTTTTTTTTAGTTCATTTGCAATGCATGTTTCTTAGACTTTTCCTTTATGATGGGGATCTTTATTTTTCATTAATGTCCTAATTTATGGTGAATGGTTTAATTATTTTAGTTTTATCATGTGATTGCATAGTTATATTGATTTATTATTTAAGGTATGAATCATGGAAATGATGACAATCTATATTTGGTAGATGGTGCCATAACACACACCATTCTGAAAAATCAGAAATATTTCTCAGAATTGCTATTCATTCCACGAAAGGTATCCACCATAGCTGGACTTGTGCAAATTTTGAAGGCTCCGGAAGAGCCCATATGATGAGACAATATTCCCACCGTTAGGGGGAGATAAGATAGTTCCTGAAGAACGTACTGTTCCTGTAGAACAACCTGTTCCTGAAGAACGAAGAGAACTAACATGGAATATTTTTAGTCTGTCTCATCTAGATCCACGTACTTCAAAATGTGAAAATGAAGAACGCAAGTAGCGTGGCAGCCCTATAGTTTAAAGGACTCATCTCCGCGGAAAAGGAGAAATGAACAATCATCATCAGGTTCCTCTCGAAGAAGCAAGTAACCCTCTTGAAGAGGCTCCTCCCGAAGAGGCAAGTACCCTCCGGAAGAGGTTCCTCCCGAAGAGGCAAATAATCCTCCTGAAAAGGTTCTTTCTGAAAAGGTAAGTACCCTCCTGAAAAGGCAAGTAACCCTCCTGAAAAGGTTCCTCCCAAAGAGGCAAGTAACGCTTCTGACGAAGTTCCTCCCGAAGAGGCACAAAATGCTCCTAAAGAGGTTCCTCCTGAAGAGACAAGTAACGCTCTTGAAGAGGTTCCTCCTGAAGAGGCATATAACACTCCTGAAGAGGTTATGGTAAAACCCGTTCTGTCTAGAATAATGAAATTCCCTAGTGAGACTTTGGAAGCCCCTGAAGAGGCACCGATACCGGTTAATCAAGAGATCTCTATACTTTACAATTATTCAAGAGAGATGGAATAAAAATGATGATGATGATTGGGACACAAAACTATGTTCTATAAATTCCGGAAGGACTTCCTTTGCCTGAAGCAAAGCCAAGGAATACATACTCAATTCAATTAAGACACTTGATTAGCATTAAACACATCCTACGATATTTGCATGGAATAACTAATTTAAGAATATTTTATTCTTATGATCGTAGAGATTTCAGTTTTGTAGGATATGCATATTCAGGTTATCTCTCTGATCCTCATAAGGGTTGATCACAGACAGGTTATGTGTTTCTAAATTGTAATGCTACCATTTCTTGGCATTCTACTAAACAAACTTTGGTAGCTACTTCCTTCAACCATGTTGAGATTTTGGCTCTTTATGAAGCCAGTAGGGAATGTGTATGGCTAAAATCTTTAATTCAGCATGTTCGTAGTTCTTGTCAATTACCTTCTATTTCAGGTATCCCAAATATTATCTATGAAGATAATGAAGCATACATAAGACAAATTCGAGAAGGTTTCATTAAAGGAGACAAAACTAAGCTTATAGCACTGAAGTTCTTCTTCACTCATGAACTTTAGAAGAACAATGAAATTGAAGTCAAGCAAGTTCGTTCGAGTACCAATCCGGTAACCTGTTTACCAAATCTTAGCCAAAAACAGTATTCCAGAAGTTTGTATATCAGATTGGCATGTGTAGAGTTCATAATCAAACTATGTGAATGGTTGTTATCATCAGGGGGAGTAGTTTATCAGGGAGCATCGTGAAGTATGCTGCCCATGGACATTTCTGCACTGTACTCTTTTTTATTCTCTAAGTTTTATCCCACTGGGTTTTCCTAGTTAAGGTTTTAACGAGGCAGCATTATGCACGTCCAACACCAGTTCAATGATCTTGAAGAATGTTGTACTCTTTTTCCCTTCGCTTTGGTTTTTTCCCACTGGGTTTTCCTTAGCAAGGTTTTTAATGAGGCGTTGGACGTGCATAATGCCCATTGTCTTTGAATGGTGGTCATCCAAGGGGGAATGTTATAAGATATGGATCTTGGGTGGATGCCCACTTAAGATGAGTTAGGGTTAGATTTAGAGTTCCTCTCTTATGAGGTTACTTTGCCTATAAATAGGCCTCTCCCTATTGTATGTACACACAGATTAACAAGATAATAGCAAAAGCTCTCCCTTCTCCTTCTAATCTTCTTTCTCTTGCCTCCTCCTATTTACAACATATGTAAACAATTTGTACCCGAGAGGTGGGAAATGTAGAACCCACATAAAAATAAAAACAGGAATGAAATAAACGCGTACGTTTGATCATTCAATTTTAACCAACATAATATACATTCACATCAAGACTTATTGCAATACTATCTTGACTTAGATGCAAATGCAAGAACCAATCCCATTTGAGTATATTTCTTTGCACTACTATTTTGACCTAGTTGCAGATGCAAGAACTGATCTCATTTGGGTCTATTTCTTCGCATTACTGTCTTGACTTGGTTGTAGATGGGAAAAACCAATCCCATAATTAGATCCACCCCCCCTCCCCCTCTTCTTTTTTATACCCTGCCAAGGGGGTTAGGACCCAAGAGAGAGCCTGCATACACATGGGAAGATAGCCCACTTAAGTGGGAAGGAGGCTCACAGAAGCGGGAAGAAAGCTCACACAAGTGGGAAATGAGCGCGCACAAGCGGGAAGAAACAACGTACCCAGTGGTAAGGAGCGTTAGTTCTTACTTGCTACCCGAGGGTTTCACTAGGTATGTCATTTCATCCTACTTGTGCGGGCTCCTTTCCCATTTGTGTGGCCTTTCTTTCCGCTTATGTGGGCATCCATTCTCCCGGGGTTCAAAGCCCAGAAAAATTTCAATTTTATGAAAACAAACACACCCATTTTAATCAAATATTTTCTTTGTATTCCAATTTCATACAAACAAATAGGCCATTCCATGTAGACAAACATACCCATTTGACAGTAAAACTCAATTATATTTATTCCAATTCCATGCAACTTACACATTGTTTCAATTGATAATGATCTCGTGTATCACATGTAAAGCAAGAAAATGGGCACATTTAAGTGCATAGGTTCTAATTCGATGCAAACAAATGGGCTAATTTGGGTGGCCCATTTGAATGAATAGATAAAAAGGGTGAAAAAAAAAAGCACACACAATTACAATACGTCAATACCTACCTTATGAACATGCACTACTGTACTGCTTTGCCACACAAAGGGATATAAAATCAATATGCATCACTTGCATATGTAAATAAGCCGCTCATTGACATACCAAAACTTGTACATGTGAATCATTTACACAAAAAAGTTATTATTTACACACAAATCCGCTCATTGATATGTGAAGATCTTAACACAAAAAGCCGATCATTGACATACTAAAACTTGTACATGTGAATCAGTTATACATATGTAAATGAGTGAAAATAAACAACTACATGCATAAGTATTACACGACATTTACATATGTAAATAAGTTCAAATAAGCAACCCCAAGATATACCTAAGGCTTTGAATCTCTTTTTAGAGCTTCTTATTGTTCATACATCTGACTTCAAAGTCAATATAGCACTAGCATCATGTTCATAGTAAAATAATGCATTAAAATAACAAAAATATAGAAAAGAGTTTTTTTTTTTTTTCCAACCATGCCACTTGAGGGTAGAGTAGGGGTTTATATAGTGGAATCCCGTTGAGGACATGGCTCAGCCCACATATGTGACTGTAGGGTAAATCCAGACGTTGACCGGCATGTGCCTAACTGTTCGAAAACCATAAAATGACCCTAGATCTTTTTAAATTTATCAATAATCCCTCCACTCTCAAGATCAAAGGATTATGTTTATTGCAACCAATCACATGATCCTTTCTTAAAGAATCTTGCATTTTGGGTGAGTAATGGAGAATATACTAAACAACGTTGGATATGAGAAGGATGAGATCGATCATTGCAGAATATAATTAAACTAGATTTTAATTATACTAATGTCATCTTTACTTGATTTCTTATATAATTTTCATTAGGATTATTATTATAGATGTGAGTAAGTTTCCTATTTTGAGTGAATATATTTCAATATTGTACTCTTATAAAATAATCATTGGCTATTCTAAATAAAATAACCATATTACTATGGGAAGATATAGTCCCTTGGGTTTCAGCTATAAGATGCATTCATCTTAACAGTAGTTCTGTTACTGATTTGCCTCGAACTAAATCTCATTTGAGTAAATTTAAGTGCAAACAAATGCCTATACTTTCAATTTTCTAAAAAATAATTGCAGTCAGTAACACTTGTGTTTGATGACTTTGACTTGGCTGCAGATATTTTAACCAAGTCCCATATGTGTACATTGAAGTGCTAACAAAAACATAGAATTTGGGAGAACCATGAGACAACCCAAGTGGTCCTGATCGTCTCATCTAAACACCAATGCCACGGATCAACCCCTAGCACTGCAAAAGCACAGAGGTGGAATGATCGGGCATGGAGTATACACGACGCTTATAAAAAATATGATCATATAGTAGAGCAGCACGGAAGGGAATCCTATTGTGGAGCGCCCTAGGGATAATTCCTAAGAGTTAGGCCTTGTTTGGTATCTCTACTCTTATTTCAATAGAGCTTTCTAAAATAGAGCCATGAAAAAAGAGCAACAAAAAAGAGAGTTAAAATGAACAAAAAGTGTAAAACCCTAGAAATCATGACATTAATACTCTCCCGCAGAGCTCCAAACCCTAGAAATCCTACCATTAATACTCTCATTCTAAATAAAGCTCTTTCTCCTCTCTCCAATATCTGTCTTCATCTCTTCGAAGAAGTTTCTCTCTTCATCTCCTCTCTCGTATCCTTTTCACTGTGAAATCATCTGTTCTTCTCCTCTTCCTTGGATTTGAAGCTTCTGTAATCTTTGATTGCTGGAATTTCTTTTTCACACCATTGCAGATCTGAGAATAAGCAACGATTTCTGCTCTGATCCAAGCTTCAAAAGCATCAGCAGTAGATGCGTAAGCTCTCTGTTGTGCTTCTTGAATTTCTTTAGCTAACCATATTCCTACCAAAACCTCAAGGTGTTAGTAGAGGCAGTTAAAATACTTTTCAATATTCCCCCTTGGGTTGAGCCCCTCCTCAATACTCCCCTCAGGTGGAACCCGGCCGGTGCACTTTTGGGGACATGGTTTTTTTTTTTTTTGCGCCGAGTCGTTCCTCCCGGAATTCGAACTCACTACCAGTTGGCTTTGATACCATCTTGAATTTCTTTAGCTAACCATTTTTACCAAAATCTCAACGCGTTAGTAGAGGCAATGGAAATACTTTTCAATATTCCCCCTTGGGTGGAGCTCATTCCTCAATAGTGCTTGGAGGTTCTGGCAGCGAAGGAAGCCGTAGATCTTGGAATTTTTTTTTATAAAGATCATGTAAAGAAACAAGCAGATAAACCGGATTCTGAGTTGAGATTTGTTTCCTTTTTTCTCTGTATCTGCTTTGCCTTTTGCAGCAGCAGGTGGCGGAGATGATGACCTGCATCGCTTGTTCTAAGCAGATCGGCAGCAGTTCTCTTCATGATCGGGAAGATGAAGAACCAAACGCTACTCTTCCTCCTCTCCCATGTGGGTACCTCGGTTTGATAGTTCAACGACAATGGCCTTTTGTGGGGAGGATTTTTGGTGTCAGTAAAACTCCGTTCAGGGGCATCTTTGTCTAGAAAAATACCTACCACCTCTACTTTCTTAGAGCCAAAAGCTCTAGTTTCCATATGCCCAAAAAGGGGGCATTTCAATTTTAGAGGATTTACCTCTATTCCTCTAAAGCGGACAGAGGGAAAATTTATATACCAAACGCTCTTATTTTTCAAACCTCTATCCACTTCAGGCATTTAGACAATTAGAGTCTGAAAATAGAGATGCCAAATATGGGATTACACTAGGCTTGTTTAGTTGGACTAAGATAGTTTATCATTCCTCCATATACCACAAAAAAGGAAAACATAGAATTTGGAGTTTTTCTATAAATAGTTACATTACTATCTTGATTTAGTTGCAGATGCAAGAGCCAATCTCATTTGGGTCTATCTCTTTGCATTACTATCTTGACTTAGTTGCATATGGAAAGAACCAATCCCATAATTAGATCCACCTCCATCCTCTTAGAAATGGATGTTTATTGCCGAAATAATTAATGCGAGATGTTGGGTAGAGTAATTTTTTACGATGACTTGCTTGGCAATTTTTTTTTTTTTTTTTTTTTGCTATCGGAGGGTTCCCAACCCTTTGGGCTCGACTAATCCCTCCGGGCCCAGAGGGAAGCCGGGTAAATCCCCTGTAGCTCTAGTGTGGTAGTATAGTTCGAACCCACAACCTCCGGGTGCAAACCATGATCGTAGGCCAACTAAGCTGCCCCTTAGAGTTGACTTGCATAGCAATTAGTTTATGCTTATTTCAATTTTACGAAAAGAAATGCCTGCTTTAATCAAATGTTTCCTTCATATTCCAATTTCTTGCAAACAAAAAGGCCCATTCCATGTAGAAAGACATCCCGATTTGACAATAAAACTGAATTTATTCCTATTCCATGCAACTTACACATTGTTCCAATTGATAATGATCTCATGTTGAAATTTAAAGAAGCACATTTAGGTACTTAGGTTCTAATTTTATGCAAATAAACAGGCGCATTTGGGTGGGCCCATTTGAATGAATTGATAAAAAGGGAGAGAAATACTATTATAATACCGATGTAGGAGACGAACTTGCACTATGCTGCTTTGGCACCCAAAGTGAAATGAAATAACCATCCATCGCTTGCACATGTAGCTAGTTTTAATAGGGTCTAAGGCGTGAATATTTTAACACGGAAAGTCACTCATTTACACACCAAAATTTGTAGATGTGAATCATTTACGTATGTAAATGAGTGTAAACAAACATCCAATTACATAAGTGTAAGTAAAGAATTCCAGATTATAGCTCTGCTGCAAGAAGACCTCTGCTTCTCTCTGAGGAAGATATCCAAGCCTTTTGTGAGCCAGCAGCTCTTCTCCCTCCTGGATTTTTTGAAAGTTCAAGTCTCTCACGCCTCTTAGCTAGGCCGTCTTGCCTGTTGCTCTGGCTTTGGTTTTTGCTCGGCCTGTAGACCCCTGTTCTGATTTTTTGTAGCATTGCTTGTAGTCCTCTGCTCTGTCTTTGCTCCCTCTTGGAGCCTTTTGTGCATTTGTAATTATTTTTTCCCTCTTTTAATACAATTACCCTTATACCAAAAAAAAAAAAAAGTAAAG
Source organism: Cinnamomum chago (assembly GCA_038049695.1). Taxonomy (NCBI): domain Eukaryota; kingdom Viridiplantae; phylum Streptophyta; class Magnoliopsida; order Laurales; family Lauraceae; genus Cinnamomum; species Cinnamomum chago. The sequence goes on from CP142460.1 coordinate 48,617,477, forward strand.
AATTCCAAGATATACCTTTGCATATGTAAATTGGTGCAAGTAAAGAATTCCAAGATAAACCTTTGCATTGAATCTACTATCATGAGTCTCAAAATAATTACTCTTTTTGGTGGCATGTTCATGTCGCTTATTTCGAAGGTATCAGTTTCCAAACCGCGTGCGCTTGAGGGTAGAGTAACGGTTTATCTAGTGCAAGCCCATTGAGGACTTCGCTCATCCCACGTATGTGAGGGTGGGGCAAATGTAGACATCGGCATGCATGCGCCTAACCATTTGTATCACAAACTCATCCCACTCTCTTGATTGTCTACTTTGGGCCTTTGACCTGCACGGTTTTATTTCTGAGGCTAACCCATAGGTATCTTCAAAAGGCAGAAGTCTGAACTTATAGTCGGGATCCGAACATCTCACATTTCTAATGTGGGATTGGGTTCTTACAATTTGACACCCGAAAAACGACCTTAAAATATTTTTATTTATCAAACACTCTCTCAAGGAAGGAAACATCACTCTAAGCATAAATATTGTAAGTTACGGACGGACTTTATAGATGGGCGGTTCTGCCAATAAAGCATGATGACATCTTTGCAGGACACAATAACAAGACCAAAGGATTATGTTTCTCGCAACCAATCGCACAATCCTTTATTAAAGGATCTCGTATTATGGGGAAGTAATGGAGAAAATCCTAAACAATGTTGGATATGTAAAGGATGAGTTCATTGCAAAATATAATTAAATTAAATTTTAATTATATTAGACTAATGCCATCTTTACTTGATTTCTTATTTATTTTTCCATTAGGATTCTTATTATAGATGTGAGTAGGTTTCCTATTATGAGTCAATATCTTTCGCTGTACTCTTATAAATAACACTTGGCTATTCTAAATAAAATAACCACAACATTTTGGCAGGATATAGTCCCATGAGTCTCAGCTATAAGACACATTCATCTTAAACACTAGTTCTTTACCAAAAATAAATAAATAAAAAAAAATCTTAAAACACTAGTTATGAAGCTTACTTGTCTTGAACTATAATCCCATTTGAGTCTATTTAAGTGCTCACAAATGCCTACACTTCAAAAGTATCTACCGTTTGGTAATTTACTTTTAAAATAAAGTGGAATGAAGTGAAATAAAAAGAGTTACCGTTTGGTAATTTACTTTTAAAATAAAGTGGAATGAAGTGAAATAAAAAGAGAGAATAAAATATAACTGACTTATGATGGTATTTTATTTTTAGTTGTTTGAAATAGAATATTTTTTACTTTTTGCAAGGAGAAATAGAGGTTTTTTTTGTACTATAGTTGTATTTTGACTTTTTTCTTTTAAAAGATGAAAAAAAATTTGGTAAAAAATACTTTTGATTTGAAATTTAATTTAACTTGACCTCACATGACTTGATAAATAAAATTACCAAACCTCCCTAAAGATAATTGCAGTCAGTACCATCAGAGGGGATGATGACTTAACTTCACTGTAGATATTTTGACCAAACCCATAATAAGATTATATTGAAGTGCTGACAAAAACATAGTATTTGGGAGAACACCGAGACAAAAATAGAATTTGGGAGAACAACGAAACAACCCAAGTGGTAATGATCACCTCATCTAAACACCAGCCAGCACTGACAAAGCACAAAGGCCGAATGTCCTCGGGCATGGAGTACACTTTTATACATATAAAAAAAAAAAACCTTTCATATACTGGAGGAGCACGGAAGGGCATCTATACCATGGAGCACCCTAGGGATGGTCCCTAGGATAGTTTGGTTGGACTATAAGATAGTTTATCATTCCTCCATACAGAAGAAACAAAAAAGAAAACATAGGATTTGCAATTATCTATAAATAATTGCAAACGGTGTCACAATTGCAAGACCAAGTGGACATGATTCATTCACATCAAGACTAGTTGCATTACTATCCGATCCGGATCCCTTTGTCCCCGCGTGAATGGGGGCGGATGAAAAGAAAAAATTGCTTTTCTCTTTTTTTCCGCCCCCCCTTCCGCCCCTACATGTGGCGACCCCTGATTCATCCATACAGGGTTCTTCTGTTTGAACGAAAAAGGGAGTCTATTTCCATTAATCTCTTTACTGAGTTACAGATGCAAGAACCAATCTCATTTTGGTCTATTTCTTTACATTACTATCGTAACTTAGTTGCAGATGGCAAGAACCAATCCCATAATTAGATCCACCTCCATCCTCTTAGAAAGGTCTCTACACTACATTTATACTGGATGCTTGTTGCTGACATAATTAATGAGAAGTTGGGTAGAGAATTTTAATGTTCGACGATGACATGAAAATCATTTAGTTTATACATATTTCAATTTTATGAAAACAAACACCCCCCTTTTAATCTTCATTTTTTTTTTTTTTTTTTTTTTGTATTCCCATTTCATGCAAACAAAAAGGCCCATTCCATGTAGACAAACTTGCCCGTTCCATGCAAATTACACATTGTTCCAATTGATAATGATCTCATGTATCAAATTTAAAGCAAGCAAATGGGCACATTTAAGTACATAGGTGTTAATTTGATGCAAACAAACGGGCCCATTTGGGTAGGCCCATTTGTATGAATATCTGGGAGACAAAAAAAAATACTATTATAATACCGACCTAGGGGACGAACTTGCATTTATACTGCTTTGGCACCCAAAGTGATATGAAATCAATATGATTTGCTTTCATATGTAAATAATTTTAATAGGGTATGAGGTGTGAATATTTGAACACCAAATGCCATGAAATGTTGCTACTTTGGACACCAAAACTTGTATGTGTGAATCATTTACATGTGCAAGTGAGTGTAAACAAACATCCACATGCGTAAGTATCACACGACATTGACATATGTAAATTGGTGCAAATAAATAATCCCAAGATATACCTATAGTTTTGATTCGGGACCTAGAATTTTCATTTGAGGGTGGCTGACGATAGTCACTTGAAAAGATTAATCACAATTTTATTATACTTTCTTCACATTAACTATGTCAAAATAGAAAATGTAGTGCTCTTTATTAGGAGATAATCTTTGTCACTCTTGCACTAAGTACACATTTGTCAAACTTCATTTGAGCTTAAACTAACCCCGAAACAAATTGACCAAATTCCAAACTTAGGCCGACAGATTTAGGTTTCGATTGTTGATCATTTATGGCCTGAAAATCGAAATGAATTCAATTCTTGTTTAGTTCAGGTTCATGTTAGCCCTTTGTGAACATTAGTTAGGCCAAGTGGAACTTAGGTTCTTTTCAATTCTAAGTTTGTCAAAATTTGATCAGACATGTTGCACCCTTCTCATGTCCACCAATTCCGACTTTCACACAATAAATGGAACTATAATTTTCAATGTAGCTCAATGTAAAATTGATTCTATTTTGGATCTCATAACTACTTAAAAAGGAAAAGATGAGAGAGAAAAAAACACACCTTCATATTGGATAGCTATCAAATGAGAAGCTTGAAGCTAGCTAAGTGGGCAAGGGACATAAATGTCCTCCTTGACTAAATCATGAATATGCATGTAACTTTTGTTTAGCTAGAATATATGAATGAGACTAAACTCTAAAGTACTAATAATTACGTCAATTAGGCTAGTTGTGTTTAAAACCATCATTCATTCTTTGAAATCACTTTTATAAATGAAGTGATTAATTTAGCAATAGATTTGGTTTGATTGATTTAGTGATAGATTTGGTTTGATTGATTTAGTAATAGATTTATTTTTTACTAAAAGACAAGATAGGGGAAAGATAAGTCAAGTCTTGATATTATTAACAAAATGACACTAATGGTTTATTACAATCATAAGAAAGAAAAAAAAAAGGGATAAAAACTGGATATGGATAGGATAACCAATGTGTGCCCCATCATGTAAACTGATCAACCCACTAAGGAAGTGGGCCATAGACTTTTGTAGAGACTCAAACCCAAGCAAATCTGGTTTACATGATAGAGAGAGAGACACCAAGAAAGGGATTTGGATTTTTGGAGTTGGGAAAGGGTTGTGGGGTCTTTGGCTACTTTTAAGTGGGCGCCGGGCCATAAGAGCCTTAGACTTTATGGGCTTTTTTATTTTTGGTAGGGGCTGAAACCCTTGGCCCACTACACATAGGTCCGCCCCTGGAATCTGCTATCATGGGGTTCAAAATAATATTACTCTCTTTTTGGGACTCTTTGTTTTTCATTATGATTATCTCAAAGGTATCAAAGCATTAGCATCAGGTTCCTAGTACGTAAAATGATGTGCAAAACTATAGAAGAAAAAAAAAAAATTTCTCCCAATCAAAACGCTTGAGAGTAGAGTAAGGGTTTTAAACATCTAGTGCGAGCTCAACGAGGGCTTGGCCTAGCCCACATATGTGAGAGTTGGGTAAATACAGTCCTCGGCCCGCATGGGTCTAACCGTTTGACATCCATCGATAACCCGGGACATCTCCCAGCTTGCCAGCCAAGGAGCATTTGGCCATGAGCCCAAGGGACAATCAATTATAGACAGTCGAGAACTAATCCCTCCGGATACATGCAAATCCGCCTATCCACATGCACCAAGTATGACTATTATAAGTTGCAACTTTTTATAAATCAGTGAAAGTCCATCAAGATTTATGATAACCGGATACTAGATCTAGGGCTCTTTTAGTTCAATAAACAAATTGAACAATTTGTATAAGAAAAATATGGAGCCCCACAACAATGAGAGAAAAAAAAAAATTGGTGGTTGATTTAGCCCACAAGAATGTAATCATCGTTATAACACTACATTAGCTACTTTTTGGAGTAGATGTAAAAGTGATTTTTACACACTTAGGTGTGAAATTTTTGTATGGAAATGACTTTTTTACATACCATTTTCTCAAGTCATTTATGCATCACATACAAATTGAGTGCAAGTACATTTGATGACGTGTAACCATTAACTCTAAGAAATCATTTAAATCTTTTGCTTCTTCTTTTTGCATGTTCTTCCATATTGATTTTCTCATTTCTTTTCTCACAGTGGTTATCTTTTACTTTAGGTGGATGTAACTTGATCTTTATTTTCAAAAATGTAAAGTTAACAAATAACTAATTTATTTTTGGAATAGGGATACACTCCAGACTGTTTATATTCATTTCTTTTTTAGGCCTTTGAATTATAAATGCCATGGTATATTTTCATTTTCTCGAATTTCATTATATATTATTTTAAGATTTACTATTATGAATTATGTTACCCGGGCTTAGCAAGGGGGCCTTTCACTACTTTCTCTTAGAGATGAATGCATGGGTTCCTCCTTAGGACTGCTCTATGATAGTGTTTGTAGTTTCAATAAAAGTCCCCACTTGATTGAGACCCAATGGGGCTAGGTTCATACCTTCGAAAACCAAGTTAAGTCTTTGATAATATTGTTTGTAGTTTCAATGAAAGTGTTCAACTTGTATGTAGTAGTCCCCACTTGATTGGGATCCAATGGGGCTAGGTTCATACCATCCAAAACCAAGTCAAGTCAGCTTGTCTTGACGTGAACGCAGCTGGTCGCCCTAGACTTGCCTCGTGGTAGTGATTGCAGTTATTTCTGAGAAGATTCAAAATTATATCCATTTCAATTAGAACGTATAATAGACGTGAATGGAACTGGTTTGTTCCAACCAAGTCAAGTCAAATCAGTCGTGCAAGTCGTCTTGATGGAAATGCATCTGGTCATCCTAGACTTGCGTTGATGGTGGTAGGGATTGAGGATTCCACCTTCTATGGATTTGGTAGCAATCCAAAAGACCCAAATGAACTTGATTCATAAGCCAAGTTAGCAATGCGACAACTCTTGATGTGAATGTATCTGGTTGTTCTAAACTTGCACTAATGGCAGTGACTTCGGATATTTCTGCCAAGATTCTTACATGACCCAAAAGTCAGCAATGTTGAATATAACATCCAACGTTGTCTAGTGGAGATTTTTCATTAAGAGTTTGGATCCTCTTTTAAGCCTTTGAACTCACAAGAAGTTCCTGAGGCCTATTGGCGGGGCCTAGTTTGAAAATCTTGAATTGCTGAAAACAAGGATGGAGCCATGATTTTTTTTGGAGGAGGCAAACAATGGTCAATTAACTAGCAGCAGTGAAGCTATAAATTTTTTAGAGGATATCGATGATATTTTAATATTTATTGATTTCTTTTAGTTATCATTTATAACTTAAGAGTTCTCTTAAGCATGTGTACTTATGAGAGTGCATTTAGACCATCACAAAAGGTGAACCCTAATGAATTTCACCGGGTCCTACATAATTATTGGCACCATTGCTCAGGATATGGTTGCTTATGTGCACACGGAAAAATCATTTGTCAATTTGATGGTGGGTTCCCATTTCTGAACATGGTCAAATTTGACCCAAAGGTCAAAAAGAAATTATAGTTTTGAGTGGTTTAGATCTTAATGGAGGATCTAAAGAAGCTAAATAAGAGTGAGTTAAAAATAGTTCTTTTTTTTTTTTTTTGTTGAAAGAGTTGAAATAGATCTTAATGGAGGATCTATTGTGGATGGGTGAGCTTTCTTAAAAAATAAATAAAATAGGGGTGAGTTTTTTTTTCTAAAAAATGAAATTTTGATTTTGAGTGGTTTAGATTTTAATGGAGGATCTAAAGAAGCTAAATAGAGTAGGAGTGATTAAAAAAATAGTTCTTTTTTTTTTTTTGTTCAAAGAGTTAAAATAGATCTTAATGGAGGATCTATTGTGGATGGGTGAGTTTTCTTAAAAGGATAAATAAAATAGGGGTGATTTTTCTTTCTAAAAAAATAAATTATGATTTTGAGCGGTTTAGATCTTAATGGAGGATCTAAAGAAGCTAAATAAAGTAGGAGTGAGTTAAAAATAGTTATTTTCTTGGTAGAAGTAGTTGGAAATAGTTAGATCGTGTGAGGGAAATGGGGAAAAAAGGATGTTGACTAGTGCGAGTATTGTGAGAGGGACGGTTATGAAAATAATGAAAACTTGTTAAATTTAAGGGTATTATTGGAAAGAAACCTAGCCGATTAAATGCATGTATACGCGTGAAAATTAGAGAAAGATGTGTTGTCAATTCCCATTTATATCGCCTCACAATTGTTGGGGGCTCGTCGCTGAACACGGTGCAGCCACGATGCACGGTAGCCCTGCCCACTAGTAATACAGTGACTGCCCATTTTTCCTATGAAGATTCAAAGTTGCTTACTTGTTGGCACTCCGATGGGGACCTCAATGGTGAGCTGCGTTCAAAAGTCCAGTCAGAAATGCAACCACCCTTAGTGTGAATGTATCTGGTCCCAGACTTGCACTAATGGCAGCGACAGCATGTTTCTAAAACCATGCTCTGATACCACATGTTATATCATTATTAACATGAACCCTAAGATCGTGAACAACATGATAATCACAGGTAAGATTTAATCTTAAATAAGTTGAAGAGTACCTCCAGACATCCTGATGCAGAGAGCTTTCCGATCTTGCTGTCTGGCGCTGTTGTTGAGATCCGTCGAAGAAGAGGCTGTGTGAATGGTTTCGGTTTCCCTCTCCTTGCCTATAAACCTTAATGTGTTGATTTTTGTGTGTAGCCTTTGTGATGGACGAAAGGCTATATTTATAGGTGGAGAGAGGACCAAATTTCCAATTAGGTTTACTTTAGATTTAATCTCAACCGTCCATCAAGGTAGAGAATATTAAGGAAACTATCTCATTAAGAAACCTATTTGAGTAATTATAGCATATGTATCCTATGAAATCGGAATTCCTATTATGACCACACTTCTAGAAAGGAAAGGACTTGTGGTCCAAGTAATGGGCCTAAAATAATTTCCTTACAGTCTCCCACTTGGTCAATAGGAATTTCATTAATGTTTTCATTATTAGGAATCATAAGGCGCGCATTACATGCTAAACACTCCTTTAGTCGGTTAGCATAAGTGTCTTGGCTAATTCGGTTGTTAATGGGAGTCATGGCGTGCACATATTATTTTGCAACATGTTTACTTCCATGTACTACATCATTTACAACCGTCATAACTAGACCATAAGATGAGATTTACATAATGGTCTCATAATGTCTTTGTTTAAAGACTGTTTCTGTTTATCATTTATCCAAACATAATTATGTACACAATGGAAAAATAGAAATAGTAGATGTAGAGTTGCATTAAGAGCTCAATAAATGTCAAATACAAGTACAGAAATAAAAAGGCAGAAAATGATAATTAGGAACTATCTTGAAGACCCATGCTTTCAGTATGTCCCTGAAAGGTCTTTGGAGGTAGTCCTTTCGTGAATATGTCTGCGACCATGAAATCTGTACGTATAGACTCAATGACAAATTTCTGTAATCTAACATCTTGCTTCAGTGATAGATATTTAAGGTCCATGTGTTTGGATCCCTTAGATATCCTGTCATGCTTGGAGAAAAAGGTTGCAGCGTCATTGTCACAGTAAATAGTTAATGGCTTAGAGATGAAACTCAAGGCTCCGAACTGAAAAATTACACAACCATGTTCCTTGAATTGCAGCCTCATAACATGCCACATATTCAGCCATCATGGTGGATGTGTAAAGCAACTTGGACTTTTGGCTTTTCCATGATATTGCTCCTCCACATAAGAGATACACATAGCCAAGAGTGCAAAGTCTGGTGTCAGGACATCCAGCAAAATCTGAATCCGAATAACCAGTCACCTGTAGGTGACTTGATTTTCTGTATGTGAGCATATAATTCCTTGTTCCCTTGAGGTATCTCAGTACTTTCTTTGCAACTTTCCAATGAGCGATTCCTGGGTTACTTTGAAATCTACCCAGCATGCCAACAGCATGACTAATGTCAGATCTAGTACAGACCTGTGCATACATCAAACTTCCTACAAGAGAAGCATAAGGATATTTTCTCATTTCTTCACGTTCCAATTCGTTCTCTGGACACTGCGTAAGATCAAGCTTGTCTCCTTTATGCAGTGGAACAGGACTAGAGGAACATGTCATCATGCCAAATCTCTCTAGAACTTTGTCAATATATGCTTGCTGAGACAATCCCAAAATACCAAGTGATCTGTCACGGAATATTTCTATTCCTATCACATAGGAAGCCTCGCCCATATCTTTCATTTCAAAGTTCTTAAAAAGATAATCCTTTGTTTCATGTAACAAACCAAGGTCGCTACTGGCCAGTAATATGTCATCAACATACAGAACAAAAAATATGAACTTACTCCCACTGATCTTGAGGTATATGCAAGGGTCAACTATGTTTTCTTTGAAATCGAAGGCAGTAATGATTTCATGAAACTTTAGGTACCATTGCCTCGAAGCTTGCTTCAGTCCATATATTGATTTCTTAAGTTTGCAGACCATGTCCTCCTGACCTTCAAATATGAAGCCTTCAGGTTGACGCATGTAGACTTCTTCTTCCAAGTCTCCATTAAGAAAGGCGGTTTTCACATCCATTTGATGTAACTCGAGGTCATAGTGAGCTACTAATGCCATGATAATTCTAAGAGAATCCTTCCTGGACACAGGGGAAAAAGTCTCAGTATAATCAATGCCTTCTTTCTGATTAAAACCTTTGGCAACAAGTCTAGCTTTATGTCGTTCAATATTGCCTTTGCAGTCGCGTTTGGTCTTGAAGACCCATTTACAGCCAACTGGTTTGTGTCCTGGAGGCAATTGAACAACTTCCCATACTTGATTTTCATCCATAGATTTCAATTCTTCCTTCATGGCATCAATCCATTTACTAGAATTAACATCCTTAATGGCTTGTGAATAAGAAACCGGGTCTTTAATTGTCCCTTCTTCAGATTCTACTTGGTAAAGCATGTAATCATCGGAAATAGCTGATCTCTTTTGTCTTTGAGACCTTCTTAATGCTGGTTCCTCTGGTGCTTCATCCATATGTTCATTGGTGACAATCTCATTATGGAGTTGTTGATCATTCATTGGATTTTCCTCATTGTTAAACGGTTCAACAACGGGAGGATTTCCAACATCTTTCGAAATAGAGGGTAAAGGGATAGGTACCCTGATTTCCTGAATGATCACATCTTTAGGTTTATTACTCCCACTGATTTCACCATTTTCAAAGAATCTAGCATTACCGGTTTCAACAATTCTCGTACTATGGTTAGGGCAGTAAAACCTAAATCCTTTGGACTTTTCTGGGTAACCTATAAAGTAACCACTGATCGTTTTAAGGTCCAATTTCTTTTCATGTGGGTTGTAGACTCTAGCCTCAGCTGGGCAACCCCAAATTTGGAGATGTCTTAAACTAGGTTTCCATCCTTTCCACAGTTCAAAAGGTGTCTTTGGAACTGCTTTACTGGGAACCCTATTCAAGATATAAACAGCTGTGCGTAGAGCATCCATCCACAAGGATATAGGTAAGTTGGCATGACTCATCATGGATCTAACCATTTCCATGTATGTACGATTTCACCTTTCAGCTACACCATTCTGCCATGGAGAACCAGGCGTTGTGTATTGGGCAACAATTCCAAGCTTTTGGAGGAGTTTTGCAAAAGGTCCAGGATGCTGTCATGTTTCATCATACCTACCATAAAACTCACCACCTCTATTTGACCTTATGATTTTCACTTTTCTATCTAGTTGCCTTTCGACTTCAGTAATGAATACTTGTACAGCATCCACAGACTGAGATTTGTCATGCAACAAGTATAGGTAACAGTAACGTGAATAATCATCAATAAAGGTAATGAAGTACTTTTCTCCCCCAAAGGTTGGAACATCAAAGGGTCCGCAAATGTCTGTATGAATTATGTCAAGAAGCTGAGTACTTCTTGTGGCTCCTTTCTTTGTGTGTTTTGTTGTTTTTCCTTTAATACAATCCACACATACTGTAATATTAGTAAAATCTAGATCCGGAAGGACACCATCTTTTACTAATCGTTTGATTCTTTCACTGGATATGTGACCCAGTCTTTTATGCCACAAGAAATAAGAGTCGTTTTTAGATGACTTTCGTTTTGTTTCCTTAGAATGCAGGGTAAGATGGGTTTCAGTAAATGGACTATCAAGATGTAACTTGTATAGCCCGTCAATCAATATTCCAGAACCAATGCGACTAGAATTTTTAAATAAACTGAAATTACCATTTCCTACTTCAAACGAATAACCAACTTTATCAAGTGCGCTTACAGAAACCAAATTACGAGAAATAGACGGAACATAAAGAGTTTGACATAAGTCTAACTGATAACCGCTATCTAAAACAAGACGAAAAGTGCCAATAGCTTCAACTGGAGCTTTGTCTTTGTTCCCCATAAAAAGGTAGTTCTCACTTGGGTTTATGGTTTGGATCGTAAGGAATCCCTTTCTTTTCGAACCATTCTTTACGTTTAATGCAGTCTGCCTGAAAATGTCCAGGTTTCTTGCAAAATCTGCATACGTCTTCTTTCTTTTTCTTCTTGGGGTTCTGACTAGCCTCATTAGGTCTGGGTGGTGCCCTTTTCTGGCCTGAATTATTCTTTTTCCCAGCTTTATGTCCAGCTCCTTGAACGAGATGAGCTACTTTAATACCTTGTTGATTCAGCCTGGCCTCCTCTTGAACCAGTTTGTTAGCCAATTCATTCACTGTCCACTTGTCCGTAATAGTGTTGTAGTGAATTTGGAAAGGCCCGTACTGAGGAGGTAAACTATTTAGGATAAATTGGACGAGAAAAGCCTCATCCACTGATAATCCCAAATTCTTGAGTTTAGCAGCAAGGTTGGTCATCTTAATGACATGCTCATGCATTGAGCGAGTGCCATCAAACTTCATGGTTGTAAGATCTGCCATTAGTTTCCCAGCAAGGGATTTGTCTGCAGTCTTAAACCTATCTTCAATGGCCTTCATATAGTCCTTAGCATTCTCAGGTTTGGGAAGTGATGTTTTGATGTTGGTGGCAATAGTCATTCGCATAAACATGGTGCTTAGTCTATCAGACCTCTCCCAAGCATTAAAGAGGGTCTTTTCGTCAGGGGTACTTTTTTCAGTGAGTGGAGCTGGCTTATCTTTAAGAATAGCCATATCCAGTTCGAGTACCCCCAATGTGAACTCAACTTGCTCTTTCCATTCGGAAAAGCTGGTTCCATTGAGCTTAGTGACAGAGGTAGCATGCGAATTCAGATTAGTGGGTGCAACAACTGAAATAGATAAACAACAATAAGGCTTCAATTAAAATAAGACAACACATGCATAAGATATGAATATATACGACATAAAATTTAGGTGCTCCTGTGGGTAGTCACCATAATTTCTACACATTATACCATCTAAGGTCGTCATATTCAAGGTGGTGCTAATGAGTGATGTTACTCTTAATTATGAACAAACACTCCTTAATTATTGTTCAAACGTATGAATATAATCCACCTGTGGGCGACTAAATGTTTCATGCCCTTGAACAATATGTAATGTAAACATCATGATGGTACTATTAGGGCCAAATATCAGTGTTTAATTGTTAGGGTCACTGTGGTGAGACCTAACCATAAGCATACAACTATGGTGATCAAAATTAGCTTAATATGAACATAAACATTATATGTTGCATGCATTCATGATAGATAATTTGATATATGAAAAGTACTGATAAAGAGGCCGAGCCCAGGAGGGCTGTCCGACGTTGGGGCTGAACGTACACAGGATTTTTTTTTTAACGTACGCAGGATTTTTATGCAGAATAAAAAAAAATCAAAACTTTAAATAAATCACGATCAAACAGTCGTAGTCAAATTGAAATTGCGGAATAACATAAATTTAAACCATTCATGCAGGCTATAATAATTTGATCAATAAATTGTTGCAAAACAGAGTCATAAACGGATCTATATTTGCCGATTATGGCGATGCAAAAATTACCCTAATTAATGGACGATCATGTGTTCTAAAACCATGCTCTGATACCACATGTTATATCATTATTAACATGAACCCTAAGATCGTGAACAACATGATAATCATAGGTAAGATTTAATCTTAAATAAGTTGAAGAGTACCTCCAGACATCCTGATGCGGAGAGCTTTCCGATCTTGCTGTCTGGCGCTGTTGTTGAGATCTGTCGAAGAAGAGGCTGGGTAAATGGTTTCGGTTTCCCTCTCCTTGCCTATAAACCTTAATGTGTTGATTTTTGTGTGTAGCCTTTGTGATGGACGAAATGCTATATTTATAGGTGGAGAGATGACCAAATTTCCAATTAGGTTTACTTTAGATTTAATCTCAACCGTCCATCAAGGTAGAGAATATTAAGGAAACTATCTCATTAAGAAACCTATTTGAGTAATTATAGCATATGTATCCTATGAAATCGGAATTCCTATTATGACCACACTTCTAGAAAGGAAAGGACTTGTGGTCCAAGTAATGGGCCTAAAATAATTTCCTTACATATGGCACCAACTGACCAACCCCCATGTTGTCACTATTATTTTATTTAAATGAATGTCTTATGGTATATATACTTTTGCTAATATATAGAGAATTAGTACCAATAAGATGTAAAATAAATTCGCTAGAATATCTAGGTGTAGAATTGATTAAGAAAATGCATTTATTGAATTTTTTTGAACGGATAATGCATTTTCTTTGTTGTTAATGTTATAGAAATATGTAGCTTCATGTTATCTCAAAATGTCAATGCTTTTGTGAATAGAAATATTTAAACCTTTTGATTGTCCATGTACTCATGGATTAGTTTTTTATTTTATATTTAACAACCTTCAAGTCTTAGTAATTCCAAACATTCATCTTATTTACTAAAGAAATACTTATTCCGATATTTATTTTCATACGTTAAATCTTCATGGATTATATCAATGTTTGTGAGTAACTTCAAAAATATTCAAAAGTAAATCTTATTATTTGAAATTTGTGTTCTCCTTGGTAGGATTGAGAATATTGAGATATGTATAATATGTCATTTTAATGGTATATTAGATGTAAGCAATCCACTTCTAGTCTATAATGGTGGTGAGCATAAGGTAATATGGGTCGATGTCAATATAACTTTCAATCAACTACTCGGAAAGATAAATGAAGAAACTTGTTGGGAGCTTCATAATGAGCATAATGGCCGAAGCTTCACGTTCATTGCCATAAGAGGTCATGTTGATCTCCATCGAATGTTCAAATTATTCCAAAATGGATGTCCAGCTATATTTTTGTATTTGCATAGAAATAGTGAAGTAATTGCAAGTCGACAACCATCATATATAAGGTTTACATACGCTGGGCCTAGCAGCTTGCGAGGGAATAGACCGTCATCCAATTTGAAAAGGTGCCACCACAACCCATCATAACAAATGTAGTGCTGCTAATTTGTTTAATAGCTTGTTTTAATCATTCATCTGATTGTTTTATGACATGGTGATTCACGCAGGGGGAATTTGATGACGTATACAAATACCACAAACTTTCCCAACAGTGATAAGGATACAGGCATGGTTTAAAATCTCGGTTTCGGTCGCGGTATTGGTCGGGCCGAAAAACCGATATGATATCGATATCGGTCGTGGTTATCAGTCTGTCATGGTGTGAATCTTTTTTAATAAAAAAAATTACAAAAATATCCAAAAAAATCCAGAATATTAGAAAATGGTGGAAAACAATATTTTTTTCCATTAGTACAAACTATAAACCAAAATATCGGTCCCCTAAAGTCATAGAAACCTGTATCGTTGTTTAATTTGTAAGTCTTAAATATGTCAAGTTCAATATTTGTGTTTGTCCTTCTAATGTATAAATCCATTAATGTAGCCCATACTTGAAATCCAAATCATTGAAAAGAACTATCACCTCTTATATTAGCTTGTAAAAAGATTCACTACAATTGAAGTTAGGCCTATAATTGAATTTGTCATGTTACATTATTACACTCATTTATCATTAGCCTATTCATATGCACAACTTTGTGATCTAGTCATCTATAAAAGCCACAAAAAAAAAATAGATTATAAAGTTTACATTTGTTTTAGAGTAGTTTAGACTTTTTAAGTGGGAACATAAGGATATCTTAAAATTTGTGTAGGCTTCATACTTCATAGTGCGCTCAAAATAATTGTTTCTCTTTTATATGGGTTTTGGACAAGTTTCAGTCTAATAAGAGATTGACCCACCATCAGATTGATCAGTTGATCGATTTTTTTTTAAAAATCGATCAATCTAATAGTATCACATCTCCAATTAAAATGAAATTTGGTCAAAACCCATATAGGAGAAGGACAATTATTTTGAGCGACTTTGATTTTCTACAAGTGGGCCACACAATGGAGCCCATTGATTGACAAAATCTTACAAGTTACATGAATCATGAATGTTATAACTTATAACCTATAACCTAAAAAAATAATTAAAAATAGTAGGAAGATTGTAGGAGGCTTTTGCCCTAAAAGTCTCCTCTATTAGTTTGTATCATCGATATAGAAAGGGGAAGGAAGCATGGGGCGGCTGCAACCAAGAGAAAAAAAAAACGAAAGAAAAGAATGGGGAAGGAAGAGGGAAAGGAAAAGGGAGAGGAGGAAGAGGGAGGACGCCTACCTGCCCTGTAACTTCGATTCCCAGCCCGCTGAAATGCAACTTTGGCAGCCTCCAGGTACACCCATCTCCTCATTCCTCTCCCTATTGCTTTCTTCTTCTTCTTCTTCTTCTTTTATTTTTTATTTTTCCTCCTCAGTCCTCTGCTGTGTGCACTGTACGGATTGAAAAGGTTGGGGAAGAAATGGACTAAGAAAGATGGCACTGTTCATTGCTGATATTTTGAAAATATCTGCCGAGATATTGGTCAAATAGAGAATTTCGTTAACTCGGCCGATATTATCCGATATTTTGGTAGTTTTTTGCCAATCGATACTGATGCCGGTATCTAAGGTAAATATCGGACCGGTAGGGGCCGATACTGGTTCATATTGGTCGATTTTTAAAACCATGGATATAGGTGGCCCTTCAACAAGAGAGGATGTTAACAGCTTTGGTTCGCTACACATTTGCTTTGATAATACTATGTAATTTATATATGATTATGATTGACTATCTTTAAATGCATTTCGAAGCCAATTTGACCTAAACACGCCAGCTGTACCTTATGATAACCCTTTTGTGGAGGCCATGCTTGAAGATCTTTACCCCTCCATGTTCAATTCTCTAATATAAGGGATGAATTTGTCAAGGATGGGATGGAAATGGCTGCAGTACCCAAAATTCCCGGTTTCGATGGAGGGTGCAATGTAGTGGAGGAAGGTGCTGAAAATGATGTTGATGAATTTGGTATTGATGTTGACCCTAGAGAATATGAATTGCAAACTGTCTTTGGACCACGTAGAACATCGCATGCACAAGAAGGATTGGGTCATGCATCAAATGTAGTAAGAGTTAAAGATGTTATTGATATATTAGTTTCTGATGATGACAATATTGGTATGGATTACCAAGAGGCATCTTTTTGTGAAATGTGGAATGGAAGACTGTTTCAGACTCGTGAATCATTTAGGACTGCATTGAGAAAATTTGCAATGTACATCAATTTTGAGCTTCCTTGGGTGAAAATGTCTATGACAGAATTAAGTGCAAGGTGTGGTGATCATCAATGTCCTTGGCACATCCATGGGTCTATCCTCCAGTCCTGCCCTGAGTTTATTGTGCGAACTTATTCTGAAAAACATACTTGTTCGAAGCCAATGATGGGACTCGCACATTCTCAGGCCACATCGGCCATGATTGCTAACTGGATAAAAAAGCGATATCACAGGCAATGAATCCAGAGAACTGCATCAGTGCATTTGAGAGGCGAACCTTGATCTAAGGTGGACCTCGAGTCAGATTACACAACTATTACACCTTGATCAAAGATGGGCTCTGGATGTGATGAAGGTGTGATGACTCACTTGAAGCCCACATCTGACCCACCTTGATCAAAGATGGGCTTAGGATGCTCTTACCCCACCTTGCTCAAATCATTTTACTGGAGGACTCTGGATCAAGGTGTTAAGACAATTTGATGAGGTTGATACCCATTGGTTACTCTAGGACCTTTCCATCCCCCAGATTGTCATGGTCCATGGTTGACGGATGATACCACCCTTTAAAGCATAGGCACGGCTTCTGCAGAATTTGATATCCATGGGGAATATGTACCGAACAACAGTTTTTTAAGTTAGTAAGAAAATACATTCATCTTCCACAGCAAATGGCTGCATTTAGAATAGAGACTAGCAAAAAGTCTCGTGCGATGCGCAGTTAAGTCTCATGCAAATTAAATAATAAATTAAATTTTATATCCAAATTAAATTTTAAATAATTAAAAATATTGACTGAATGATAAATCCATTTGTGTAATATCAGAATATACATCCATATTATGACATAATTAGCTAAAAAGACGATGGCCGCATAATTTGGATGATGTATACCATCTCAAAAGCACAACTCAAAAGCCTAAGAACAAAATATGGATGGAGGAAGATCATTCTTTTAGAATGAATTAACATGCAAAGCATATAGTGGGTGATGTGAGATTGCATCTACCATACATGTAAATAATTTAATGATTGATACTAAATTTCTGGGACCTTAAATCGGAATCCTATATAAATTTTGGCAAATTTAGTCTTGAAACTAAAAAAAAAACATACTAATTTAATTATAAGAATTCATGGAAATAAGAAATTAAAATAAAAAAGCAATGCAAATCAAAACCTCCGGTGTTCGACTTCAAAACCCAAATCCTCAAAACCCCAATTGTCAAATCCAAGTGTAATTAGTCAATTCTCCAATCCCAACTCAAAATACCAAATTCCAGAGTCCTTAAAAAATTTACCAAGAGCCATAAAATCACAATCCAAAAACTATAAAATCATAAATCAAAATCTTCAAACCAAAATAAAATGAATCAAATTCCCTAAACCCTAATCAAAATCCTAATACCAAAAAGGTCATACTTTCTCAAATAGATAATTAGACAAATAAAAATACTAAACCATCAACAATAACAACCATACCAACAATAAAAAAAAAATAGAACTTTAAAATTATATGATGGGTCCTTCAAAATATCTCAGTTCTAAATCCTATTATTACCAGTGGAGCCATTAGTTTGTAAGAAAAGAATTGCAATAAGTTTAACAATAGAAATCACTACACATGAAATAGCAGTGTACATGTTCTATTTCTACAGGCTTTCACCTTTTAATAGTAGGAATCACTACACATGAAATAGCAGTGTAAATTTTAACTTCTACAAATGCTTTCCTTTTACTAAAATAAAAGACTATCATTATGGAATCAAGACCAAACGAAAAATGGAAACAAATAAGAGAAAAATGGTAAATGAGAAAGAAGAAACCATCAGCATTCTCTGCCTCTCACTGATAACTCCCTTTATAAGACCTATTCAGATTTCATGTGCATCCAAACATGTGAGAAAAAGAGATACCAAAACAAAGTGGCAAAGTTGCTAGAAAAAAGGATGAGGCAAAGTGGGGGAGAGGTGGGTGTTGGCGGACATGAGATAGGGTGCTTACAGAATAGGTTAGAGTTGGAGAGATGATTAGAGGAAATGAGAAATATGATGGAGCTGAGAAGATGATGGAGGTTTATTTTTAAAAAAAATAAAGAAGATGAAGAGTCTTCTGTATGAAGCGTTAGAAAATGAAACGTTGGAGATGTTTCTCAAAACTTTGAAGAGACGTGAGTAGGGGATTAAGTGCATGTAGGTTACCATGGCAAAGGAGATGCTTTCTGAAGATGGGTCACACCAGACTCCAACAGCAGATGCTCGATCAAAACAATCAATATTTGATCATCTCAATTAGAAACCAAAGCATTTAGGGTTTTCTAAACCCACAAACAGAGATAAATAGAGAGAGAATGAGGTAAATGAAAGATGATGAGTGTTAAATATTGCATATTTTACCCTCATTAGTCCGAGTTTTATTAGAATCTCATATGCATATCATTTGCTTTATACGGAGATTTTATCCTTCTATCACATTAACGAATTATCGGATTATCTTGCATAAATCTGATTATTTGTAGTGCATTTTTATGTAATTTCTCTTGTGTAGGTGGACCCCGCTACTACCCCAGCCTTCTGGCTAGTGTCCCAAGGCATCAAGAAGAGATTTCAAATAAAGAAGTTATATGAAGAAATCTTATTGAAGAAATCTTGGTGAAGTGTTGAAGAATTCCAAAATAAGAGGAGAAGACTTCAAGGATAAAAAAAGTCATTTTTTAACACAAATGAGTGGTTGGTGTATTGGTTAGAGCTTGGGTTGGTATGAAATAGGTTATGGGTTCAAATTCCTTCAATTTGAATGAATTCATGTGAAAGCAAAAGAGCCAATGAAAAGCCTCCAAATTAAATTGAAGTAATCTATGTGAAAGCAAATGAGCCAATCAAAAGCCTTCAAGTTACAATCAATCAAACGGAAGCAATCCTTGTGAAAGGAAATGAGCTAATCAAATGTCTTCAATGTTTCTATAAATTGGAATTTTTTTGTAGAGAGAAAAGGGGAGATCTTTTGACAAGTTAGTCATTTTGCAATTTTATTTTTACTTTTAGATTGTAATTAGGAGTTTCTTTGTAACTAATCTAAAGAGAGAGAGAGTGTGTGTGTAATTGAAGATCATTAATGAAGATTTGAAGCTCTTTCTTGATGTTTAGTAGCTAAAGTTCTTGGATTAAGCTCTCCTTTTGAAGCTAAGTAATGTGATTAGTTTAATACCATGCATGTTTTAGTTTAAATTCCCTACTTATGCCTTGATTGATTAGTTGATTTTAGATCTAATTGTACTAATCTCTCTCATTTCTCATGCTCTATCTCTACACTTGATGCTCAGATAATCTCATTTGATGCTTTGTAGTTGGACTAAATTCTCTCACATAGCATGCTCTAGAGCCGTTATCTTTAATCTTTTGTAGCTTGATTTTGATGAATTATTGTTAAGGTAGCTAGATGATAATCTATGATCTTGGCTTTTGATTTTCTTTACTTTAATCTTCATTGCTATCTCATCCAATCCAATTAGGCAAGAGATTGCTAATTGGATTGTAGATTTAGGAGTTGAATTAGAACATGCATTGATTGGATTAATTACATACTAAATGGATTTTGGATTGCCTAATCTTTTATTTTGATTGTTGTTAATTTTATTTGTTATTTTCACTTCTAGATTGTTAGATGCACATTTTACACCACTTGTTTTGAAATCATACACATTTCACACCACATCTTCACCTTAAATATTTCATTCCCACCACCACTCAACCACTAGTTTAGTGTAGTTTGTTAGATCTTATTAATTTCTTATTTTAGATTGTTAATTAGTTTTTTACATTGCATAGTTTATTAGTTTTAATTATTCACTTCAATTTTTTATATAAGTTATATCTTAGTTCAATTCTACTTAAGTTGGATTCATTGCTTCTTCCATCCTCTCTCTGTGGGATCGATAATCCGGACTCTTTAGTCCTTTACTACTTGACGACATCGTAGTCTTGCGGTTAAATGTTGTACATTTAAGTTTAATCAAAATAGAAGACCAGAACTCGCTAAAAGAGAGAGGGAATAATGATTATCGGGTTCAACAGGGGCGACTGCAACAACACCAAGCTCGGGAACGCCCAGATTGTGAAACAATGTTAGCCAAAATCCTTAGTCGATGGAGACAATGGAGACGATGATGCTTCTTTATCGACGTCGAACGGACATTGGGTGCCTTAGCGTATTTGCAAATAGGTTGGCGAGGGAGGAGGATGGTGAAATCGGCTGGGGGAGAGAGTTACCACAGTTGAAAATGATCACAACTTGCGGTATCGTAACTTAATAACTTGCTGTATTGTAACATATATTGTGATTGCGATATCGCAATTAAAAAAACGCCTTTTGGCCAGCACAAGGGTACGGACGGTATGAAGAATGTCTGGGTAAAATTGCCCACTTTGGTAACAAGGGGGAGTAATCGATGACTTTGGGTTACCATACAAAAAAACTTCCTTTTACATATGAACAATCTTATATGCCGTGTCATTCCAACTAAAGTAAAATTTTTGCATGTTCCTAACTCATACTTATTTTATGTGCACATGATTTGAATAGGCTTCATTATAACAAAGTACACCAAACACATTACAAATCAAATTTTACTATCTCCAAGGGATTTTTTTATTGATCTTGGATTCAAGTTCTTTTTTCTTCGTAAAAAAGGTTTTAGTCACTACCCAACTGATTGCCCTATTAAACAATTTTTAACTAAGGGGTCATTGTGCATCCATTTAGTAAAGTTGGGCTCATGTTTTGAACTGACAAATATGACCAAACCATTGATGGGGAATTGTCATCTTTCATATTGGAATTAGGGCTTGGATTTGCATTCCGGATTTTGGTATAGAGTAGGATTTGTAGAACTTTGCAACATCTTCAGAATCAACTAATAATTTGGATCTAATCTGAATAATAAAATAATATAAGTAAGTAATCATACCTTCAGAATCCATGGCTTTTCTTTATGGGGTTTACAACTCTCTGCTACTTCTTCCTTTCTGTAAGGTGCCTTTGCAATATCTTCAAGTGTAGAGAGTTATCCAACATCATCTCCTTTTATAGGCCCTTTCCTACACATATCTCTTCCATCAAGAGATATGACCTTTCAAATCCTTAAATGGTTATGAATGACACATTACAAGTAAAGAGAAAGCAAGAACCCATTCATGCATGTCGTTTAGCATGGAGAGAGGGAGAGACCATTCAGTGGTCATGTGGACCACTTTAAATGATGCTCCAATAGTCTTCCACTTGGTCCATGTGACCACATGCATATAACTCTATTTTTCTAAAGAAAGAAAATATGTATTTATAATTAAAATGACTCGGATTTAAAAATCTTAAAAAAAAATTCAACTCTGACTAGTGCACCACTTTGAAGAAAGAAAAACTCATTCAACTTTTATGCCATTCCTTAATATGTAATTAGGCAAGTTTATCAATGTGAATCACGGCAGACACGTATCTTGATCGACATATTTCCTACCATAATCACAACATTAATATTCTCGCCTAATCAAGTCCTAAATAGGGTTTAAAATAGGATCTTCACATGGCAATACTATTTTAGCGGGCACTTTAATGCCATAACCTTACATTCTCACTTTATCCACATTAATCACACACACACACCCACACACCCACACACACACACACACACACACACACATATATATATATATACAAAATCATTTTATTGTAACTGTAATGATCAATTTACATAGTGTCAAATAAACATAAATATATATAGATCCTAACAAGGCAATTTGTACAAGCCCTTATTTAATATATGTCCAATATAGGCCTTCGTTAGTAAAGCCTTCGTTAGTGGATCCACAATCATGAGGTCTATTGGAGCCCCAACAACTGACACCAAACGATCTCTTACTTTCTCTTTCAAGACAAGATACTTGACTTCCAAGTACTTAGATTTACTAGAACAATTGTTATTTTGGGAAAAATGCCTCGCTGCTTCATTATTGCAATAAATATTCAGGGCTCAGGGACTTGGTCTATGATTTTAAGTCCTGAGATGAAATTACGCAACCACATTGCTTGACCCGCGGCTTCAAAGCATGCCACGTACTCAGTATCAAATGTGGAATGAGTGACTAGTGTTTGTTTCGCGCTTCTCCACGAAATAGTCCCGCTGGATATTAGAAAGATATATCCTAAAGGTGACTATCTATTGTCGATACATCCATCAAAGTCCGAATTTGAATATCCTATCACCTCCAAATAACCGGATCTCTTATATGTTAGCATGTATTTGCTGGTATCATGTAGATAACGTAGAACCATCTTTATCCCTGTCCAATGTGCCATGCTTGGATCACTCTTATATCTACTCAATATTCTGACTGCAAAGCTAATATCCAGTCTGATGTAAGTCTATGTGTACATTAAACTTCCTATTGTATCCGCATAGGGACATTTGTCCATTTGTTTCCTCTTTATTTCATTCCTTGGACATTGATCATTACTAAACTTATCTCCCTTGTTAAGGGGTGCATCCCGTGGCCTACACCTTTTCATATGAAATCTCTTAAGAATAGTATTGATGTACCCTTCTTGAGACAACCCAAGAAATCATCGAGATCTATTTCGAAATATCTCAATTCCTATTATGAAGTTTGCTTCGCCCATGTCTTTTATATAAAAATTACTCTCAAGATAATCCTTGGTTTCACGAATCATACCAAAGTCGTTACTAGCCAGTGTAAGTCCATGGGGATCCGAACCATAGAGGGGGGGTGAATAGGGTGAGCTTCTTTTATGACCAATTTTAACAATTTTAACTTCTTTAAAACAAACTAGTCACAAGTGATGATTAATCATACAATATGGGGAAGCTAACAAAAGAATCACCACAAAGCAATCACCATCACACAAGTATTTATAGTGGTTCGGCCTCAATGCCTACATCCACTACCGGCTTGTGATCCAACACCCCACCGGATTTCCACTATTTATGCTTTTCAATAGGCTAAGCAATAACCTTTACAATATGCTTTCCAAGGCTAAGCAATAACCTTTATATTGATGTTTTTCAAGGCTTAACATCAACCTATACATTATGCTTTTATAGGCTAAGCAATAACCTCTTCAACCATAGGTTGATTATCTCTCTAAATTAGTGTCTATAAACACTTGATGGAGATTAACTTAAGCTCATTACATTTGCCTCTTGAATAGGCGGATATGACAATGAAAAACTAATACACACTCACACTATGAATGCAAAGATGAAAGTATATGAAGTGTGTGTGTGTGGTCCTCAATCATTTTGAAAATGCAAGTTCATAAATGTATGCCTAAGGCTTTTGAAAGTTTTAGCTCATAAAACATTTATGATTGAGGAAACAATGCAATCACATGTTAAAAGTAACAACTTGTTAATGATATCAAAGTTACACAAGTTATATGAAATGGATTAGCTCTAAACATGTGATGCATAGGGATGTCAATCAAATCATCTATGAAGCTCAAAACATAATAAATAGATTTGATTGAAATGAGGGGACAAATCATATGTAATTATGAAGACAACTTGAAAATGATTTACCAATCAAAGTAAGGCAAGTTGTGAAACATTAAAACAATAATACACATATGATTTGTAATGATGTTGAATCCAAAACATAAGATACATTTGAAAGAGATTTTCTTATGATGGAAAACAACAACCAAAGATTCAACAAAGTATATGAATCATGTTACATATTTCATTAACATGATCTACTTAGATTTACCAAAGATAAAGTACTACTTTGATGAATCAATGGTGATGTATCCAAAACAATAGATCTATTCAAAATATAACACATGCTAAGGATACAACAAATCATAGATTAACATGTTACAAAGATTTACCAATGATAAAACAAAACATGAAAACATATGATTTGTAAAGAAGTTGAATCCAAAACATAAGTTAGTTTTGAGAGAGATGTTCTTATGATGGAAAACAACAATCAAAGATTCAACCAAGTATATGGATCATGTTACATATGATTTCAAAGGTTCTTTCATTAACATGATCTACTTAGATTTACCAAAGTTAAGTACTACTTGGATTGAATCATATGGTGTTGTATCCAAAACAATAAATCAACTCAAAACATAAAACATGTTAAGGACACAACACAAACATAGTTTAACATGCTAGAAATGATTTACCAAAAATAAAACAAAGCATGAAAACATATGATTAAGGAAGGAAGAGCCTACTTGGTGGTTTAACTTCATTAATCCAAGCTTTAGCTTTCCTAATCATCCCCTTCATCCCTTGGTTCTTTTCCCTTTTGATATGCCTCAATACCTCTCAAGGAGGGGCTTAAAATTCCCAACTTTTGGCAAAGGAAAGAACTCATATTTATAGCAAAAAATGCCCAACGGCTAGTCCTCGGTCGACCGGCACACAGGCCTCGGTCGACCGGGAACACACAACGGTCAGATTTCTGACCGTTGGTGCGCCATGCACATTTTTGCTGCAGTGTTCCCGGTCGACCGGGACCCCTGCGCCGGTCGACCGGCGACACTGCGGGACACCCCCCTTTTTGACAAAATTTGCAACTTTTGCCTATTTGAAGGTTTTTCTTTGGGGGACCTTTTGGCCACTAAATCAAGCTTGAAAAACATGTTTTAAAGATTCTAATGGTTTTTAAAACATGAACATTAAAAGCCTAAAAAGATTCAAAAACTTTTAAAACAAAGGCTTGCTTGATTTCTTGAAAACTCTTTTCTAAAACAAATGCATCCAAGATAAAAATACAAAACATGCATAAATCAATACTTTTACAAATCTTAGAAGCAATGCATGAATAAAACAAGATTTCAAGTTTATTTAAAACCAATGCAAGTGTGTAAATCAAATGATGCTTGAATGATAATGCATCCATCAAATTGCAATCTATAAAAACCCTAACAATCTCCCCCTTTGCAATTTGATGGCAAACACACTCACCACTGAGATTACACACTAAGTCTTCAGCTCCCCCTCAGCTGGACAAGGCTTGAAATCTTCTTGGATGCTTCTCTTAGCTTGGGCTCTTTTCTTCATTCTTCATGATGCTTGGTGCTTGATCTTTCTTCAATCTTTCTTTCTTCTTTCTTTCTTTATCCAAGCATCTTCTTTAGCTTCCAAGCTTTCTTTCTTCTATTTGCTCTCCCCCTTTGACCATGCCTCTTTCTCCCTTTGGCAAGGTATGCATTCTCTCCCTTTGTAGAAGATCATACACAACTCTCCCCTAGGAAGCTTGGACATTCTCTTCACCCTTTTGAGAACTTGCATAATTTCTCCCCCTTTGCCATTAAATTGCAAAGGTACCTACACACATGAAACAAGGAAAATACCATTAGTAGCACCTGTTAACAAATGAAATCGAAAATGAAATACATAACAGGCTATCATGTGAGGTAGTAGTCTCCAAGGGCTCAAAGGCAATCTAAGGGTCAATTTGATCAAAAACTAATACTTCTTATGAAGGTTTACACTCCCCCTCAATCCATTCTCTTCTTTTGTCAAACTCTTGACAAAGATTTAACTATTAGGTACAAGAAGAAGATGGTTTAACCAAGTGAGGGTCAACTTCAAAGAAAGGATTAGATTCATTTAACTATAGAGCACAATATGATCAAATTACCAAAAGAGAGCTAGGTCTAATGAGAAAAGCAATCATGGATATCAATTGGACAAACAAAGAATACCAATTGAGATTTAGGATATGACTTAATAAATCAATCACTCTAAAATGGATTTAGAAATATAACTATTTAGGAAAAATCCAAATTAGAGCTATCCATGATATGTGGTTTACTCAAACATAGCATCAATCAATATTACTTATGGAAATCATATGCTATGTAAGATTTTGAAAATCATTTCATTCAATCAATAAATATGACTTATAAAAGCACAAGATGAGTGAAATGAAATTCAAACATGAAGCCAACCTCAACTAATAACCAACCAATATTATTAACACATAAACATGGTGGTCATGAGATATACCCTATATGAGCAAGAGAGGTGGCAACATGAACATTATGATGCTAATGGTGTGTGATTAGGAACAATCATATTACTTATCAAGTTCAATCCAATGCTCACAAGATTTATCACATTCACAAGAAATCAAATCAATCAAACATTATACCAATTGAATCCAATTGAATTTGATAACATGATAAAGAGCAAGAATGTGACAAAATTCCATCAAGCATCATAAATGCATATTCATCACTTTTAAAGATATAACTATTGAGCAAAGTGATGAACAAGATAAATTGCAATGCAAAAGGATATGACTTTGAAATGCATGCAATTTATAAAGTGACTAAATCATATGAATTCAACATCTAAGTTATCCATCAAACACATAGAAATATGAGGAATGGATTTCAAAGAGTTTCATATGATCAAGATCACTACTATGAAGTTGAAACATGTATAAAGATGATATCACTTAGAGAAAATACATGAATCAACATCATAACCATCCAAAAAGATATGACTAGAATGGCATAGAGGATGGATTTGAGTTCTAGTATGGTTTCAACAAATATGATAAATACCACAACCATACATAGAACACTTTGACATTTGCATAGAGAGGATTAATCAACACTCAAGATCTAACTCATACCAATCATCAAAAAGAATATAACTATTGAAGCACAAGAAGGTATGAAGTTAAAGGTATCAATCTATCATGTAACATCTCCACTCTTAGCAAATGTACTAAGCTTACAATGCAATGAAAAAGGATATGAGGTCTATATCAAATGAACTTAGTACATTAAATCACAAATGCACTTAAACAGCTCAAATACAAGATTTTACTATAAAGCACATAAACACTCATCAATTTGCATTAATGAAAATCTACCAAGATAAAGCACAAACATGCAAATCAATGAAACCATATCCAACTATGCAATGTAAGACAACAAAATCAATTTGCATAAGGAATGTCACTAAATGAGCAAAGATGCAAATTGTTTGTAAAAATTATTTCCTTTCAAATGATACAATCATAATTAGGCACAAGGAAATAAATTCAAGGAAAATGCTTCTATAAATATAACTAATAAAGCTTAGAACATTTTCCAAAGTTTTTCAAATCACTTCAATGTATGAACTTTTACCAAAGAATCATTTATAGAATTATGAGCAAGTGAATTTGAAAACCAAGAAGTGTACTATTGTAAAGTTTTCAATTTGTAAAAACAATAGACACTTGCAAATTTTCCATACCAAGAGATATAACTTGAACATCAATGGAAAACTTAAATAGATTCAAATCATTTGATTTACAAAAAGGATCTAACTATGACAACCATCAAATGATTTTCCAACATCAATTGATCATGAAAAGTTTAGCTACGAAAGCTTTTGTAATCACAATCAATTGATCATGAATAGATATGCATTACAATAGATATAACTACATGAACAAAATGCAAATCCATCATGAAAGTATTGTAATCAAAGGATTTTGAAAACCATGAGATATAACTTTAAAAGTTTATGAAGACAAAATCAAATGATCACAAAGAAACATTGCATTTTAAAAGATGTGACTATAAAGAAACAAAATGCAAATGTACTATGACCAACAAATAGATATAACAAAAAAGCATAGGTTGGTCTAGGGGTATCAAGGCCTTAAGGTTACTCAAATAGTCTACCTTTGAAAACACACCTAAGGTCTTGAAAATGTGTCCTTGAGAGATCACTTTGAGGACTCACCAACTCTAGAAGATATAACTTAGTAAAGTCTTAGAGTGGTGCAAAGAGGCTAGGGAAAAACATTTTCAAACATAGTGGAAATCTTTTTTAAAAAGATATGCATTTAAAAACACAACACTAGGGTTCAAATCTAGCAAGGATCAACTCCGGGTTGTTAAGCCCTAAAATGGAGTAACCCTCTCTGATACCACTTGTAAGTCCATGGGGATCCGAACCCTAGAGGGGGGGTGAATAGGGTGAGCTTCTTTTATGACCAATTTTAACAATTTTAACTTCTTTAAAACAAACTAGTCACAAGTGATGATTAATCATACAATATGGGGAAGCAAACAAAAGAATCACCACAAAGCAATCACCATCACACAAGTATTTATAGTGGTTCGGCCTCAATGCCTACATCCACTACCGGCTTGTGATCCAACACCCCACCGGATTTCCACTATTTATGCTTTTCAATAGGCTAAGCAATAACCTTTACAATATGCTTTCCAAGGCTAAGCAATAACCTTTACATTGATGTTTTTCAAGGCTTAACATCAACCTATACATTATGCTTTTATAGGCTAAGCAATAACCTCTTCAACCATAGGTTGGTTATCTCTCTAAATTAGTGTCTATAAACACTTGATGGAGATTAACTTAAGCTCATTACATTTGCCTCTTGAATAGGCGGATATGACAATGAAAAACTAATACACACTCACACTATGAATGCAAAGATGAAAGTATATGAAGTGTGTGTGTGTGGTCCTCAATCATTTTGAAAATGCAAGTTCATAAATGTATGCCTAAGGCTTTTGAAAGTTTTAGCTCATAAAACATTTATGATTGAGGAAACAATGCAATCACATGTGAAAAGTAACAACTTGTTAATGATATCAAAGTTACACAAGTTGTATGAAATGGATTAGCTCTAAACATGTGATGCATAGGGATGTCAATCAAATCATTTATGAAGCTCAAAACATAATAAATAGATTTGATTGAAATGAGGGGACAAATCATATGTAATTATGAAGACAACCTGAAAATGATTTACCAATCAAAGTAAGGCAAGTTGTGAAACATTAAAACAATAATACACATATGATTTGTAATGATGTTGAATCCAAAACATAAGATACATTTGAAAGAGATTTTCTTATGATGGAAAACAACAACCAAAGATTCAACAAAGTATATGAATCATGTTACATATTTCATTAACATGATCTACTTAGATTTACCAAAGATAAAGTACTACTTTGATGAATCAATGGTGATGTATCCAAAACAATAGATCTATTCAAAATATAACACATGCTAAGGATACAACAAATCATAGATTAACATGTTACAAAGATTTACCAATGATAAAACAAAACATGAAAACATATGATTTGTAAAGAAGTTGAATCCAAAACATAAGTTAGTTTTGAGAGAGATGTTCTTATGATGGAAAACAACAACCAAAGATTCAACCAAGCATATGGATCATGTTACATATGATTTCAAAGGTTCTTTCATTAACATGATCTACTTAGATTTACCAAAGTTAAGTACTACTTGGATTGAATCATATGGTGTTGTATCCAAAACAATAAATCAACTCAAAACATAAAACATGTTAAGGACACAACACAAACATAGTTTAACATGCTAGAAATGATTTACCAAAAATAAAACAAAGTATGAAAACATATGATTAAGGAAGGAAGAGCCTACTTGGTGGTTTAACTTCATTAATCCAAGCTTTAGCTTTCCTATATAATCATCCCCTTCATCCCTTGGTTCTTTTCCCTTTTGATATGCCTCAATACCTCTCAAGGAGGGGCTTAAAATTCCCAACTTTTGGCAAATGAAAGAACTCATATTTATAGCAAAAAATGCCCAACGGCTAGTCCTCGGTCGACCGGCACACAGGCCTCGGTCGACCGGGAACACACAACGGTCAGATTTCTGACCGTTGGTGCGCCATGCACATTTTTGCTGCAGTGTTCCCGGTCGACCGGGACCCCTGCGCCGGTCGACCGGCGACACTGCGGGACACCCCCCTTTTTGACAAAATTTGCAACTTTTGCCTATTTGAAGGTTTTTCTTTGGGGGACCTTTTGGCCACTAAATCAAGTTTGAAAAACATGTTTTAAAGATTCTAATGGTTTTTAAAACATGAACATTAAAAGCCTAAAAAGATTCAAAAACTTTTAAAACAAAGGCTTGCTTGATTTCTTGAAAACTCTTTTCTAAAACAAATGCATCCAAGATAAAAATACAAAACATGCATAAATCAATACTTTTACAAATCTTAGAAGCAATGCATGAATAAAACAAGATTTCAAGTTTATTTAAAACCAATGCAAGTGTGTAAATCAAATGATGCTTGAATGATAATGCAACCATCAAATTGCAATCTATAAAAACCCTAACAGCCAGTAGAATGCCGTCAACATATAGGAATAAAATCATAAACTTGCTCTCACTGACTTTGTTGTAATCTAGGGCTACGAGAAGAGATCAATCACGCACAGAGAACACACGAGATTTACGTGGTTCGGCTTTTGGCCTACGTCCACAGGAAACAAGAGAGTCACTATGCAATCAGAATAGTTGTGTGTACATCATAGAGACTCTGGGTCTCTATTTATAATATCAGCCCCAAACCCTGTTACACAAAAAAACTACTTCTAATTACAGTAGACTTACTAATTAGGCCTATTTCTAATCAGAGTACAACTTGGGCAATCCAGGAGCCCGGTTAGCCAAGACTTCCTAATTAATAGTGAGCCATACTAATTAACAAATCTCCACCTTGGCGAACATTGAAGCTGATCCTCATGCACAGAACACGTCTCACTGTCTCCACCTGCCCCTAAGGGCACTCAGGTACTGACCACATTGATCAAGTTCAAGCAATGACTGCTGGAATAGTCTTGGTCATCATGTCTGCTGGATTATCCGCAGTAGCAATCTTAATCATTGCAATAGCACCCTCGGCGATGACATCTCGAATGAAGTGTGCCCTAACATCAATGTGTTTGGTCTTTTCATGATATTTAGGATTGTGTGTCAGATCGATCGCACTCTGACTGTCACAGAAAACAGTTGTCAGTTTCTGTTCCAATCCCAGATCTCCAACCAAGCCTGTCAGCCAAATAGCTTCCTTCACTGCCTCCGTAGCTGCCATATATTCTGCTTCAATGGTAGACAAGACAGCTTTGGATTGTAATGCTGCCTTCCAACTAATGGCACCGCTAGCAAAAGTGAAGACATAACCTGTCAAGGACCTTCTTCTGTCTAAATCTCCAGCAAAATCTGAATCAACATATCCAATAACACTTCCAGAAGTGTTGTTGCTTCTGTCATACACTATCCCAACATCAATAGTACCTTTCAAGTAACGGAGTATCCATTTCACTGCCTGCCAATGGGCCTTCCCGGGGTTATCCATGTATCTGCTAACTACACTAACCGCATGAGAAATATCCGGCCTCGTGCAAACCATGGCATACATGATACTCCCAACTGCACTAGCATAAGGAACACGAGACATGTGCTCCACCTCTTCCTCAGTTTGTGGTGATAAAGCAATGGAAAGTTTGAAATGAGCTGTCAATGGAGTGTTTACAGGTTTCGAACTTTGCATACCAAAGCGCTCCAGAACCTTCTCAAGGTACCCCTTTTGTGACAAAAATAATTTGCCCGCTTTCCGGTCCCTTTGTATCTCCATTCCAAGAATTTTCTTTGCAGCACCTAAGTCCTTCATCTCAAATTCACCATTTAACTGAGCCTTTAACCTGTTGATCTCAGACATGTCCTTAGCAGCAATCAACATATCATCAACATATAACAGCAAATAGACATATGAGCCATTTGAGTGCTTCTTGTGATAGACACAACTGTCGTATGCACTCCTGCAATAACCGTTTCCAACCATAAAGGTATCGAAACGCTTGTACCACTGCCTAGGGGACTGTTTCAGGCCATATAACGATTTCTTCAGCAAACATACGTGGTCTTCCTTTCCATGAATTTCAAACCCCTCTGGTTGATGCATATAAATCTGTTCATCAAGCTCGCCATGTAAAAACGCAGTCTTGACATCAAGTTGCTCCAATTCTAAATTCAATTTAGCAACCATAGCAAGTAGCACCCGGATAGAACTATGTTTCACCACAGGAGAGAACACTTCATTGAAGTTAACACCCTCCCTTTGAGTATAGCCTTTTGCAACCAGTCGTGCTTTGAACCTAGCATCTTCCACCCCTGGAGTTCCTTCCTTTTTCTTGAAGACCCATTTACAACCAACAATCTTCTGGCCTTTCGGAGGTTTCACCAGCTCCCAAGTTTGATTCTTGTGAAGAGATTCAATCTCTTCACCCATGGCTACAGCCCATCTTGCTGATTCTTTACTTGTGACGGCATCCCGATATGTAACTGGCTCTGACTCAATACTTTCAACTGTATTAAGAGTGTAGGCAACAATATCTTCATACCCGTATCTCTGAGGTTGCTTAATCTGCCTCCTCTCTCTGTCCCTGGTAAGCATGTAATCATTTGGAACTGCAGTTTCCTCATTTGAGCTTTGCATCTCCTCTACATCTTGTCGAACTGGGACATCTGCTTGCACCTTATCCTGCAAGTTTTCTGAAGCTTCCTTCTCAAGCTCCACCTGTTTACTGACACCACCGTCTTTATCCTCCACCTTTTTACTGACATCATTATTGTTTCCAGCATCATGGCACTCCTTCGGTTTGAACATAGCAGACTCATCAAAGGTCACATCTCTGCTTATAATGCATTTGGGAGATTTCCCATCTAGGCACCACAGCCTATATCCTTTCACACCATCTGCGTATCCTAGAAATATGCACTTTCTTGCCCTTGGTTCAAGCTTTCCATCATTCACATGAGCATAGGCAGGACAACCAAATATCCGCAAGTTGGTGTAATCAGCAGGAGATCCAGACCATACCTCTGTAGGAGTTTTACATTCTATAGCTGTTGATGGAGACCGGTTAATCAGATAACAAGCTGTGTTAACAGCTTCCGCCCAGAACTTCCTTGGTAACCCTGCATTGGAGAGAATGCACCGGGTCTTTTCTAAAATAGTTCTGTTCATCCGTTCTGCAACTCCGTTCTGCTGCGGTGTATGCCGGACTGTGCGATGTCTCACAATTCCTTCATTCTTGCAGAACTCATTAAAAGCACTGTTACAGAATTCCAAGCCGTTGTCAGTTCTTAAGCGCTTGATTTATTTACCTGTCTGCTTTTCAATCATAGCTTTCCATTGCTTGAACTGCGCAAAAGCTTCATGTTTGTGCTTTAAAATATACACCCAGACCTTCCGAGAATAGTCATCAATGAAAGTCAACATGTATAAACCAGCACCAAGAGATGGAACACGAGAGGGACCCCAAAGATCAGAGTGGATGTAATCCAAAGTACCTTTGGTCCAATGAACAGCTGTCCTGAACTTGACCCTACACTGCTTTCCGAAGACACAATGCTCACAAAAGTCCAGCTTTCCTGTTTTCTGACCACACAGCAAACCCTGTTTAGTCAACTCATCCAAACCTCTCTCACTCATATGCCCAAGCCGCATATGCCATAACTTGGTAGTTTCTAAATCTGAATCTGACGACGACACAGCTGCAGCACCTGTAATTGTACTACCTTGAAGAAAGTAAAGGCCATTCTGCTTCAGTCCTTTCATCACTACAAGAGCACCCTTCGAAATTTTCATAACTCCACCTCCAACTTTGTAGGTATAACCGTTGGAGTCAAGCGTACCCAAGGAAATCAGATTTTCCTTCAACTCTGGAACATGCCTAACATCTGACAAAGTTCTCACAATACCGTCATACATCTTAATTTTGATTGTACCTATCCTAACAATCTTACAGGCTGCATTATTTCCCATAAGCACTTTACTACCATCAATCAATTGATAATTGGTAAACCAATCTCTGTAAGGACACATATGATAGGAACCCCCTGAATCAAGAATCCACTCAGTAACTGAGCTACCAACAGTAACTGAAAGAACTTCTGCACCATCAGAATTACTCTCTATTGCTTCGATTGCAACTCCGGCAATTTCTCCAGAATCAGATTTCTCATTTCCTTTTCGCTCTGGACAATCTTTTCTAAAGTGCCCTTCCTTGTAACATTTGAAACACTTTAATTTTCTAGTTTTTGATTTTCACCTAGATCGGCCTCATCTATTCTGCTCTTTCTTCTCTGTTCTGCCACGCGCTACCAAACCCTCACCAGAACTGTCAGTGTTTTCAGTTGCAACCTTCTTCTTTAACTCCTTAGAGTTCAAGGCTGACTCAACATCTTCCTTAGAAAGAGTTTCTCTACCATATATCATGGTATCAACAAAGTTCTCATACGAGGGTGGTAAAGAGCAGAGCAACATTATAGCTTGGTCCTCATCATCAATATGAACATCTATATTTTCAAGATCCAAAATAACTTTTGTAAAAGAATCAAGATGGGTTGAAACAGACGTACCTTCCTGCATTTGTGAGGTGAACAATCGCTTCTTCAGGTAAAAGCGATTTGTGAGGGACTTCGTGATGTACAAGTTCTCCAATTTCTGCCATATGCCAGCCGTAATTTTCTCTTGAACAACTTTTCGCAGTACACCATCACTAAAAAATAGTAGAATTTGACCGTACGCCTTCTCCAGCAACTCATCTTTCTCTTCATCTAACAGTTTGTCAGATAAAGCATTCTTTCCTTTCAAAGCTTTCTGCAAACCATTCTAAACCAGCAAAGCATGCATCTTCAAACGCCATAGACCGAAGTCATTGTTTTCGTCGAATTTTTCAATCTCAAATTTAGCAGCCATTCCGCGGATCTTTCATTACACCTGTGTAGATCTCCTCGAGACGAGTCCGTAGGTTCAAACAGATCTCAAATCGGACTCCGGATCGTCAAGATATCGCGAAAACAATTTTCAACCGTCGATTGGTCAAATCTGCCTTTGACCGTACCGCGCTGATATCAGCGATGACGTCAGCACCTCGCTGCTGAGTTCCTGCGTGGACCGGGTCAACCTGACCCGAAACTGATTTGGCCTATAACTAGGACTGAGGGATCACCAATTTATGTGGCGCTTCAGGGACCATTAATTTCCATGTACCTCGGACTACCAAGTCAAAGGCTACTTTTTCAATGTCTTCCTCCTCACCCACGTTCTGTAACAGTAGTCGGATATTGTTCTGAACCAGTTTCAGCAGCGACTCTCGTTCTTCTTCCTTCCTGGCTCCGGCCACGGAACGACGGCAACACGGGGTCCAGTGACACGCAGCGGCAACGGCGGGCGACGAAGATTCCGGCGACACGCGGCGGCGGTGCGGAATTCCGGTCGGAAAAACAAGAAAAAAAAATCGCCCAAATCCTTCTCTGTTAACGATTCTGGCACGTTCTGTAACAGAAAACGGTGTTGACTACTGCTTCTTCTCTGCACTCAACGCACCAATCAAATTGGGGCCACTTCAAGATCGATTTGTCACGCCTGGACAAACCCAATTCCGGGATCTTCCAAATCAGATGACGCAGATGACCTTCTCCAGTCAACCCTCTGAGATCCGATCCGTCGGATTTCTTCCGATCATGCCAAAATTCTCTGATACCAATTTATTGTGATCTAGGGCTACGAGAAGAAATCAATCACGCACCGAGAACACACGAGATTTACGTGGTTTGGCTTTTGGCCTACGTCCACGGGAAACAAGAGAATCACTATGCAATCAGAATAGTTGTGTGTACATCATAGAGACTCTGGGTCTCTATTTATAATATCAACCCCAAACCCTATTACACCCAAAAACTACTTCTAATTACAGTAGACTTACTAATTAGGCATATTTCTAATCAGAGTACAACTTGGGCAATCCAGGAGCCCGGTTAGCCAAGACTTCCTAATTAATAGTGAGCCATACTAATTAACGGACTTTAAGATATATGCTATGGTCAACAACATTTTCGGTGGAGTCGAATGCTATTATAATGTTGTTGAACTTTATATATCATTGTCTAGAAGCCTGTTTAAGGCTGTATATTGACTTCTTTAACTTACATACTAGTTTATTGTTATCTTGTTCTACAAAACCTTCGGATTATTCCATATACACATCTTCTTCCAGACTCCCATTTAGAAACACGGTCTTGACTTCCATTTGATGTAACTCTAAATTAAAATGAGCTACAAGAGCCGTCATAATTCTGAATGATTCTTTCTTTGATACCGGAGAGTAGGTTTCATTATAATCGACACATTCTCTTTGAGAAAAACCCTTGGCTACTAGTCGTGCTTTGAATCATTCGACTTTTCTTTTGGAATCTCTTTTGGTCTTATAGGCCCATTTATATCCAACAGTTTTGAACCCCTTGGGAAGTTCGACAAGATCCCAGACTTTGTTATCAACCATAGATTTTAATTAATCTTTCATAGATTTTATCCATTTATCAGAATTTTCACCGTTAATGGCTTCTTTGAATGTTCTAGGATCTTCTTTTATTCCAATATCTGTCTCTTCCACATGCACAACATAATCATCTAGAATTGCATGTCTTCTCACTCGAGTTGATCTTCTCAACTCTTCCGGATTTATTTCATTAACATTTGGTTGTGTAGTATTTAGAATTTGATCACTTCAACAGTTTGTTCTGGGAGTGTTTCATTGTTGACGGGTTGTTGTTCCTCTAAATTATAAATGTTCATGTTATGAAGGGGAAATCTAAGTCGTCCCGTTCAACTTGTGGTTGTTATACCTCTTGAATACTAGTATTAAGTGGGACAACTATTCCACTTCTATCAGGTAATATTGCGTCCCCGATTTCATTATAAGTGATTTTTCTTGTTTCATCACTCTCATTGTTTTGGTGATTCTCCAAAGATTTAGCATTATTGGAATCTACAATCCTAGTGGTATGAGTAGGACAATAAAACCTATACCCCTTAGAACTTCCCGAATAACCAATAAAATATTCGCTTATTGTTCTAGGATCTAATTTCTTTTCTTGTGGGTTAAACACTCACTTCTGATTGACATCCCCAGATTTGGAAATGGTTGAAGTTGGGTTTTTTGCTAGTCCATAGCTCAAAGGGAGTTTTTGAAACTGCTTTGGGAGGCGCACGGTTCAAAATATACATGGTCGTCTTTAGTTCTTCACCTCACAAACCCGAGAAATGTGGTATTACTGACCATACTCTTAACCTTATTCATCAACATCCTATTTCTTCCCTCAACAACACCATTCTACAGTGGCATTTCAAGCATTGTATAGTAGGCAACAATGCGTCTTGTTCAAGGAATCTTGCAAATGGACTAGGGCAATTCAGTGTAACTTTCATAATATTCACCACCCCTATCGGATCTAACAACTTTAATTCTTTTATCTAATTGCTATTCTACTTCAGCTTTGAATATTTTGAAAACATTCAAAGTGTCAGGTTTCACTTTAATTAGATAAACGAAACCAAAACGTGAGTAGTCATCTATAAAGGTGATGAAATAGTCTTCACCCGTTAAACAAGGTACATGCATTTTTACAACAAATGTTCGTATGGATTAATTTGAAAAGTCCATAACTTCTTGTGGCAGTTTTCTTGATTGTCCTAGTTTGTTTACTTAATGACCCATTTTATGACAAATGAATGTGGTCAATTACTCATTATTGTGGATGGCCCATGAAAAATCCCTTTTGGGCCACTAGAATGGATTACTAGTTCTTATTAACTAATTAATGCAGCGGAAATAAACCAATCAGACAATATAGAACTAGCTATCTACCAATCACACACCACAATAAGGCAGACACAATTTTTAACGTGGAAACCCTATCTAGGGAGAAAAACCACGAACCAGAAATCAAGAGATAACGAACAGTTACAAGATATACTCACAAGCTCCTTTACCTAAGTCTGTACCTCGACCCAAGGACTGTAGTTATTCTTGCAAAGAATCCACTGACACGACATCCACCGCGCCCCGTTCTCCTTACTTGATCTCCTCACACCTTGTCAACCAAGATGATCAATCTTCTACAAGAAAGTAGAAGCAGCAACAACTTTCTAGAGCAGCCCTTCAGGATAATCTCTCAATGGCTCTAGAGAATAAACTCTCTCTAAGATATCTCTGACTCAAATCAATGAGAGTTGTGATTGTGGTGGTCTTTAGGGTTGAGAGTAACACCCTATAAATAGCTCCAAATTCGTGCCTTAGACTTAGTGTACCAGTAGGACTCAAACTAGGAAAGACAGTCTTAAAAGGGAAACTGATTCGGATCAGAATAGAGACTTTCCCTGTTTCTGCGCACATGTCCGCTCGAGCGGACCCACCATCCGCTCGACCGGATGAGCTTCTGTCTTGGCATAAAATTCTTCTGTCAGTGCGTTTGGGCTATTTGATTCCTTCGCTCGAGCGGATGTGACATTCGCTCGAGCGGACCCCATACTGGATGATCCGGAAATTCAGCTCTGTTTCTCCAGCTTTCTTCTTCTGAGTCCTTCTAATCTTCTATTCTTCAGAGTCCTTTTCTAAATAAAAATTACAACTCAAAAGACCCAGAGTTTTGTCCAACCCATGAATTTAGCCAACACTAAAATTCCTAACAGCCCAATAAGAAGCTAAGGAGTGGGAGTTACAAGTCAAGTACAATCATGCCATTAAACCATGGAACTCCTCCCATCATAGAGTTTAAAGGAAATTAAAGGCCTTTTATTCTCCAACGGCCAATCAAAATCCAAGAAAAAGGAGTTACAAAAATATAAATTTAAAAACTTGTAACTCCTCGATCCCATCATGGAGAATTAATGCAATTAATGCATTTAAAGCCTATAAACTCCCCTCATAGCCACTAAAGGCCTATAAAAGGAGGCCATTTCCACCATTAGAAGGACACGAAAAAACACATGCAAATCCTAGAGAAAGAAAACTCTGCAAAGTTTCCATAATGTTCCAACAACGACCTCTCCTCCATTGAAGAAATTCTGTAGCAACCACCACTACAAGGTGAATAAAGTCCCTCGGGGGGCCACCCCCCAAGGCCTTCTCATTCTCTCTCCATGGCTTAGACGTGGCTTTTCAACCCGTCTACTTAGATTTTTATTAGATATAGGACCTCATCTTGGTCATTATCCTCTAAAAATCTGAGGTTCAAATCAAGCCAAGAGAATCAAAAGCATCATCTGTTATCATCTGAAGGATGACGGCGAAGTCCGAACATGACTTGCAATTGTCAATCTGAACGAGTCCTCATAATCTCCTGAGAAGTTAGATTTCATTTTCTTTCTTTTCATTGTATTTTGTATTTTTAAAAGACACATAAAAATCACAACTCTTGTCTTCTCTGTTTGATAAGAATTGTAAATCATCTTTCACGGAAAAAACATCGCTTTTCACAACAAAAACACCACCTTTCACGGCAAACAAATGAAGATCGCCTTTCACAGCATTCAAATCAAATCATGTCTCTTTTCTTAACACATGTGCAATGAATGTTAGAAAAAAGTTAAATTTCTTTTCTACTTACGAAGGTGGATCTACGGACTACTACTTCTTAATTCCAAGTAGAGTAGAAATTTTGGCATACCCGTACAAAAAAGTTAATGTTCGCTTTGTCTGTGATCACGAAAGGGTTCGGCCCGACGGATTCTCACATCCGTTGACCCTGGTAGTCTCGCAAACAAAAAAAGTGAGCCGATCAGAGGTTAGTGTTGATCTGGAATCATTGGCACCCCGGCTTGTGTACTTATAAAAAAATTAATAAAAAGAAATTCAACTTTGCCAATTTGTTGTGTTTCTGCTTTCTTTCTAAGTTCTTTCAAATGGAGTACCTTGTATTATGACGACTCTAGAAAATTCAAAATCATCATCTTTCCCATCATCGTCTTTCCGTTTTGTCCAAAATCATCATCTTTCGTTCACATGTTTATCTTTATTAGATCAAGCATTCGTCCCTTTATTCTCTGTTTAATATACATTCAATGTTGTAAGGAGGAATAAACCTACGTGATCAAACCTCTCTAATAAAATATATAGATCGATCGGTAGAGTAGAGCTTTGTGATCGAACCACCTTAATAAAATCTAGTTTTAGAGGTTTGAGGTGTGCCTATTGAAAACTCACTTAGTGAATACAAGAGACCATTGAGAGTACTCTTGAGAGTGGACGTAGGTCAAGGACCAAACCCTTATAAATCATCGTGCCATCTTCTCTTTGTTTTTACTATTCTCTATGCATGCTATGGTATGAATGTGCAAAAGTGATCTTGTTTATACTGACTAGCATAGTTCTTATGCATAACACTTTTTAAATTTAATTCGATAAGCGTTGTTGTTGGTTGAAGTGTTATCAACCCAAAGTGGATTATTTAAATTATTTCAGCACTTTATTTTATCTTGTTGAGTGACCATTATTGTACATGTTTGGGACTTAATTGTTTCTCTCTAAATTGGCATACTTTGATTACTAGTCCAATTACCCCTAGGGACTAACATACCCTAGTGAGCACTTTTCAATTTCATATTCGGATCCAAATCCAATTTGGAACCAATATTATCCAAACCCGACTTGAACTTAAAGAAAGATTGGACGCAAACCCAAAATAAGACGCGGGGATATTAAATGGTATATAATTAAAGCTTATTAGAATCTTAACTATCAATATGATATGTAGGCCTTTAAAGCCTATATATATATGTTTTAATATATTGATGAAAATCTTTTTTATCTAGATCCTTGGGTCAGAATAAATAGGAATCTGGACCCCCAATATTTTGGATCATATATTCATTGATCTGGATCTAGATCTAAATTTCACCTACATCCAAAAAAATAAGTTTCATACCTATGTACTTGCAATGGAAATTTCAAGTACTTGGTTAATCAAATACCCATTTGCAGCCCTACCCAACACCCATCATATCCCATGCACTATGGTCACGTACGTTTGAGAGTTAAATCCTCAAGGATCCCTTGTCAATTTTCACAAACTCATGAAAAAATCACATTTGGCAATTGTAAATCCCTCGTTTTCGGGTCATTTTACTGGCCGCTCCCTTTGTTTGCCACGCTCTGGTGAGAGGTGGTAAAGTTTTGGAGCTTTTATTGTACTCTTTTGTTCCTTCTCCTTAAAAATGATATTACTTAACTTTCCAAAAAATTAAAAAAAAAAAATCCCAGAGCATTCTGGCCAGTGGAAATCCTCACTTGTAAGGACTTTCACCAATTTCCTCCCATAGGATTTGGAAATCCTCATTTTTGTGGATTTATGCACCGATACCATTTTTGTCTTAGTAGTACTCATCGATAACAAAGATATTGATGCAAAATCCTCAGCTATACAAACCCTCAATGTGAAATCCTTGTTCCAAGGGAAGTAAGGAATCCCCAAAATCTATGGATTCCTCACCATATATCAAACATATCATAAGGTCTAGTGAGAGGTGATAAACATGAAAGCCATGGCTGATACGTGGATGAGAATATCAAATCCATTGATTGTCGAGTAAAAAGCCCAAGCACATGAGATCCATGCTCAAATTATTGTGTGTAACCCAAGCAAGCAATGAAACTCGCCATCAAAAGTTAAAATTTTTTTTTTAAAAAAACCCATAAGGTAGTTACACTAATGCGATTGAAATAACCTTTGAGCACTCCCCCCAAGTCCCTACCATACTCTCTGCATCGCACGACATTCCTTCCCAACAATCCTTCATGTAGCCGTAGCAGAAAAAAGTACTAAACTTGTTGAAACTACTAAACTGTTTCTATTTTCTAATTTTCAATACATGATTTTTATGCGTCGGCAAAATAAAATAAATATTCCATCTATGTAGTATCCATACATGTCACTAGCATATCAACTTGTTTGTTTTATATATTGTATTTTGTATTTGTAAATTGTAATAGTAGGCTAATTGAATATTAGCTCAATTGTTGATTATATGAATGGAAAGTCCACCAATTTATGAATAGGAAGCATTCAACAAACTATAATCCTCAAAGACTAAGAACTCATAAATATCAGAGTGAACGTGGGTGCATTCATTTGCATATGTTTTTACATGCGAAATTTGTCTGTCATTGTTCTTTCTCTATGTTTTTTTAATATCTATTTTATGTTTTGTTGTAAAAGTATGAGTATGGGTTGCGTTATCAATGCACAAATCAAATGGAGTTAATGTCACCACTTATGTGTGTTGCAGAAAATTTTTTCATCAAGGCTTTCAATTGGAAAAATATATGCTCTTTGATGGAAGATAGGGTCCACGCCTCAAAATATTTGACTTCGGTTACTTCACGTAAGAAGTAAAAACTAATATGATCATGGAATTCGTACTTGATTACCATTTGAAGAGATTTTCTAAGTTGAAAAGGTGACCATCAAGATCAAAGTCTATCAAAGAATGCAGACCATCAAAAACCCTTTTTTTAGTTTACCGTAGTAACATATATGAGCGGGCCATACGATGTGTATGATTGGCTGGATTTGTTAGCAAAAGGATCGTCAATGAATTAGTAAAGATTTTTAGAATTTAGTGTTTACTATTGTGTTGTGTTAAGTTCAGCCTGATTGCCATGTAATTTAAGAGCCCCATTTAATTTAAGAGCCCATGTGGATTGGTGTTACTAAATTGTAGAGCTCGCAAGTTGCAGGAGATTTTTTATTATCAACTCAAATGGATGTGTCTTAAAACAATCAATGGGACACACTATTGGAAGTCAAGGGAAAGGAACCAAGGGTGAAGTTTAAAGTTTCTTTAAGAAGGTGAATACATGTCCTGCATGTAGTCACTTTGAACTGCGCGCGTTGAGGAAAGGAACAACAAAATGTTTCTTTCTTTTCGCTTTCGTATCTTTGTAGTTTTTATTGTTACTTGTGAAGATCTGCAACTCTAGACATAGTGCATTGGAAACTTGATTTTTACTATTACATGTGATATTGTCAACGTAGACAATTGGCTCTACAGGTTAAATCTTTTGCTTCTTCTTTTTGGTGTTCTTCCATATTGATTTTCTCATTTCTTTTCTCACAGCGGTTATCTTTTACTTTAGGTGGATGTAACTTGATCTTTATTTTCCAAAATGTGAATTTAATAAATAACTAATTTATTTTTGGAATAGGGGTACACTCTAGACTATTTATATTGATTTCTTTTTTAGGCCTTTGAATTATAAATGCCATGGAATATTTTGATTTTCTCGAATTTCATTATATATTATTTTAAGATTTACTATTATGAATTATGTTACCCGGGCTTAGCAAGGGGGCCTTTCACTA
This sequence comes from Cinnamomum chago, assembly GCA_038049695.1. Classification (NCBI taxonomy): domain Eukaryota; kingdom Viridiplantae; phylum Streptophyta; class Magnoliopsida; order Laurales; family Lauraceae; genus Cinnamomum; species Cinnamomum chago. Next base: position 48,661,056 of record CP142460.1, read on the forward strand.
CTTTCTCTTAGAGATGAATGCATGGGTTCCTCCTTAGGACTGCTCTATGATAGTGTTTGTAGTTTCAATAAAAGTCCCCACTTGATTGAGACCCAATGGGGCTAGGTTCATACCATCGAAAACCAAATCAAGTCTCTGAAAATAGTGTTTGTAGTTTCAATCAAAGTGTTCAAATTGTATGTAGTAGTCCCCACTTGATTGGGATCCAATGGGGCTAGGTTCATACCATCCAAAACCAAGTCAAGTCAGCTTGTCTTGACGTGAACGCAGCTGGTCGCCCTAGACTTGCCTCGTGGTAGTGATTGCAGTTATTTCTGAGAAGATTCAAAATTATATCCATTTCAATTAGAACGTATAATAGACGCGAATGGAACTGGTTTGTTCCAACCAAGTCAAGTCAAATCAGTCGTGCAAGTTGTCTTGATGGAAATGCATCTGGTCATCCTAGACTTGCGTTGATGGTGGTAGGGATTGAGGATTCCACCTTCTATGGATTTGGTAGCAATCCAAAAGACCCAAATGAACTTGATGAACTTGATTCATAAGCCAAGTTAGCAATGCGACAACTCTTGATGTGAATGTATCTGGTTGTTCTAGACTTGCACTAATGGCAGTGACTTGAGATATTTCTGCCAAGATTCTTACATGACCCAAAAGTCAGCAATGTTGAATATAACATCCAACGTTGTCTAGTGGAGATTTTTCATAAAGAGTTTGGATTCTCATTTAAGGCTTTGAACTCACAAGAAGTTCCTGAGGCCTATTGGCGAGGCCTACTTTAAAAATCTTGAATTGCTGAAAACAGGGATGGAGCCATGAGTTTTTTTAGAGGAGGCAAACAATGGTCAATTAACTAGCAGCAGTGAAGCTATAATTTTTTTAGAGGATATCGATGATATTTTAGTATTTATTGATTTCTTTTAGTTATCATTGAAAAAAAAACATATTTCTTTCAGAGTTTTTTTTTATAATAATTTCCAAAGAAAAATCTACAATTCGAAAATACCCATTAGACTTAACAACAACTTATCAGAACATTTAGAATAATTAAAATACAAAAATAGTAGAGCTCACCATAATGAATCTAAACCGCTCAAAATAATCATTTACTCCTTTTTTGTAGGGATTGAGAATTGTATCCCACTCTAATCAAAGTAGGGCCCATGCCGGACTAATCACTTGTAAATCAATCCTCCCATAATTAATTAATGAATTCATTCATCACTTGTGATTGTTTAATGCATCATGAGCCCGTGATAGACATGGTTGGTTGAAAATATATAGATTAATGACTTGTAATACTTTTTATGGGCCATGATGCCTGCAATAGAATAGATTATTGAGAGAACATCATTAATAACCATTCACTAATATTATAAAATGGTTAACAACATAGGAAGATCCATACTACTTAGAATAAAAGCTATTTCTTTAAATGATTTCTTCAAATTTTACTCCAATAGGATTTAGCCCCACTAATAAGGTTGAGCACATGATATTTTTAATCCCGTGCTCAATATGGTGGGACCAACTCCTACTGAGTAAAAATTGTGGGAAACCCAACTAAGGAGAGGGGATTTATGTTTAATGGCCCGTCTTTTTTTATATCATCCTAGCCCTTGATTTAATGGTCATAATGTTTAGCAGTCTTTTAGCCATAGATTTCTTTGAGATTCATTCCAATGGTGGATAAATGCTTGAAATTCAATTCAAAGAAAAAGCCAAGATATCCAAATCTAATTGTAGATGCATGAACCAATCCCATTTGGTCTACTTCTTTGCATTACTATCTTGATTTACTTGCAGATGACAAGGACCAATCCCATAATTATTCCACCTCCATCCTCTTAGAAAGGTCTCTACCCACAGCATTATTGTTTGATGATGACTCTGACTTCACTGCAGATATTTTAACCAAATCCCATATGAGTATATTAAAAGTGCTATAAAAAAAATACATAGAATTTGGGAGAACCACGAGATCACAACCCAAGTGGTAGTGATCATTTCATTTAAACACTATTGCCATCCATTGACCCGCACTGGCAAAACACAAAGGTGGAATGTTCTCAGGCATGGAGTACACGTTTGTACAAAAATTGGCCTACACTAGAGGAGGACAGGAAGGTCATTCTATTGTGGAGCACCCTAGGGATGATCCCTAGGACCTACACTAGGCTTGTTTAGTTGGACTAGGGATAATTTACCATTCCTCCGTATACAAAAAAAAAAAGGAAAAGATAACATAGAATTTGGAATCTTCCTATATACAATTTCAATCGACCAAGGAGAAATGATACATTCACGTCAAGACAAGTTCCATTACTATCTTGACTTAGTTGCAGAAATTAATAACCAATCTCATTTGGGTCTATTTCTTTGCATTACTATCTTTACTTAGCTGGATATGGCAAGAACCAATCCCATGATTCCACCCACCTCCGTCCTCTTAGAAAGGTCAATACCCAACATTTATCTTGGATGTTTGTTGCTGGCATAATTTATGCAAGATGTTGGGTAGAGAATTTTAACGATGACTTTAAAATCAATTAGTTCATACGTTTTTCAATTTTATGAAAACAGACACACCTGTTTTAATCAATTATTTCATGTTTATTTCAATTTTATGCAAACAAAAAGGCACATTCCATTAGATAAACATGCCAATTTGACAATAACATTCTATCTATTCTAATTCCATGCAACTTACACATTGTTCCATTTCATAATGATCTCATGTATCAAATTTAAAGCAAGCAAATGGGCCTATTTAAGTACATAGATTCTAATTGGTCGCAATGAAATGGACCCATTTGGGTAGGCCCATTTCAATGAATAGATAAAAAGGGAAAAAAATACTATCACAATACCTACCTAGGAGATGAACATGCACCGTACTGCTTTGGCACCCAAAGGGATATGAAATCACTATGCATGTGTAACTAATTTTACTAGGGTCTGGGTCTGATTATTTTAACACGAAAAGTCGCTCATTTACCCACCAAAATTTGTACATGTGATCATCTACATACATAAATGAGTGTAAACCAACATTCGCTTGCATAAGTATTAATTACATATGTAAATGGGTGCAAATATATAACCCCAAGATATGCCTATGCTTTAAGTTTACTATGACGAGTTTCAAAATAAGGATACTCTTTTTGCAGCTTTATCTTGTTCATACCACTTATTTCAAAGGTATCATAGCATTAGCATCATGTTCATAGTAAAATGATGCAATAAAATAAAATAAAATACAGAGAATCCGGACAGCTGGTTCGGATTTTGCTCTTAATTTTGCCTCGCAGAAATCACAGGAGGGTATCTGTTGTAGCCTGTTGCCAACGGCAGGAGGCCTCTTCTCCAATTTACTGTGTGAGGAGAGGGGCTAGAGGAGACTCAAAATTTTTCTATTTACAAGAAAAACCCTGCAATTTTCTTTTACTCATTCAAAGAGAGGGTCATAACCGAGGTGACAAATTTACCACGTAGCACTTGTGGATTAGTGGAAACAGGCTCCCCCTCTTACACCAAAACAAGGAATCCAGCCTCCAATGAAAAGGACTGGCAGGTTGTCTCACGTTGTGTACTACTCATCCATCTAGCATAAAAAGAAAAAAAAAAGTTAACATGATAACTGCCATCATTGCAATATCTAGCAAGACGTACATCATGCATCCATTTCATCAAGTTGAGAGCTTAGAAGACAATCATCTAAAAGGCAACTCCTCTCAAAGTCAGGTTAATAATATATTTGAAGTTTTGAGCAATTAAGTAATTGCCTTGAATCATTTCTTTTTGTCGATGGAGGGAAGAAAGAACCGGAGTGGACCGTTTTGAAAGAATTTTAAAAGACTTTTATATTGTTTTGAAATAGCCCATTCTTAATGTCCTTTTGTGAAAATGGACCAAAAATTTATGGTCTTATAAAATTTACAAGAATTTTATTGTTTGATGGTGACATGTTATACAACTATCTCTATCTCTTTATTACAGGTGAGCGTATGTCTAACGAGCCGAAGTTTTAAATCAAACCGAATCGAAATTGTTTATTTGGCTCGGTTATATGGTTAAATTGGTTAGGTTCAGTTAAGATTCACAGCAAAATTGGATAATATAGTTCGGTTCGATTTTGAGTTTTTTTCACCAAATTAACCGAATTAACTAGATTTATTAATATACATATAAAAGTTTGTATTTTAGATATATAAAATATATAAACTCTTAAGGTTGATAAACTGTTGAATATATTTGGGATATTTAGAATTTGCTAGTTGTCTGTATTTTGGGTTTTTTATTATAGAAATATTCCCAATAAATTTGGGCCCCATAACAAAGCCCAACATATGGCCTTTCGATCAAATTGACCGAAATATTTTCGGTTCGGTCGAATTCGGTTACAACTCATAATTCAGTCAGTTCGGTTTACAATTTTTTCGACCAAAATATTTTGATTTCGTCAAAATTTCAACCAAAACTGACCGAACCAACCGAATACTCACTCCTAGTCTTTATATATTCTCTTACAATTGAATCTAGTGCGTGAGAGCAGTCAAGGGAAATGAGTTTTTTGAATCACGCTTGTCATTGGTGGTTCATTCAATTTTGACCCCGGTTCATTTTCGTGGTTTGATCAAGAGATAGCCACATTCTAGATCTTCTGAGTGATCTCCCACACGTTACCGGTAAATGGAATTGGTGAACCAATGATGGAGCCCACCTAATGAAAATCCAAGCCACCTAAAATGAGCACCCTCTCTGTTTGTGTGAGGTCCTCGAATGTTACTCTAAGATGAGTTGGTTCCAACACAAGATTGAGTAGATCATTGATAATGTGATTATTTAATAAAATTAATAATGTATAAGAATGTGCTAATATGTTACCAATGATATGTACGTTGTGCTAATATGTTATCAATGATATGTCCAATCTTATCGCGAGACCAACTCATTTAACAATAAATTCTTAGGACATCCATGAATAGGGTGAGTGTTGATTTTGAATGGCTCAAGTTTCCGTTACGTAAGCCCCACGTTGGTACCATTGAGACTTATGTCTTATTGCTTCCTAAAGACATGTAATAGCCCCATTCTAGAAGTTCTATTAACACAATAGATCTAAGTGTGGGAATATTCCCCATCAAAGGCACAGATTTGATCGTCCCCTATATATCTTCTCCGTTGACCCCAATCCCTAGCTACCCTTTGTTATTTTTTTTTTTTTTTTTTGGATGAAATCTTACCAAGCAAATAAGAATTAGGGAAATGGACTTCAATGTACTGTGATAAATTCTCAATGTAACAATAAATAGCCCGATATCGAACTTCATATAAGTGAATCTTCTAATTGATGAGAAACCTTTGTGAAGATCATGTAAATGCATTAACTAGAAATGTAACTATTACATACAAGCATCTCCTTTCACAAGGAGAAATAGTCTCCAGGTTGCAAGATACAAATACAAGACAAGATTAATATTTTTCTTTCTTCCAACCATTTTGAGTAAACTTTATATTTCAACCACTAAGATCTTGAAATCATGACACAAACTTTCTTTTCATTGCACTTATTCAGGTATTGTAGGTAAATTTGTAGGACAACTATTGTTTGTATCTGTATCTACTGAAGATGATGAAGCAAACGGATCAGGAGGCACCGTCAAGCTCCCCATGCTTCCTTCCAACATTTGGACCACATTTCTCATAGAAGGACGATCCATTGGGTACCACTGTATGCACCAAAGGGCCACAATCGTTAACTTCTTTGCTATGATTGAATGTTCATTTGTTTCAAGCTTCAGTCCCATATCATCCCCTTGACGTAGACGATTATAGATCCATTCTGGGAAATATACCTGGCTTGTGTTTTCCACAGTAACATCAATGTTTTTCCTTCCACCAACCAATTCTAGTAACAACATCCCATAACTATATACATCTGACTTGTAGGAGACATTTCCGAAGTTTCTTGAAAAAACCTCAGGAGCAATGTAACCCATGGTTCCTCTAGCATGAGTCATGGACACCGCACTTTGCCCCTTGGAGCATAGCTTTGCCAGCCCAAAATCAGAGATCTTTGGATTGAAGTTCTTGTCGAGGAGAATATTGTGAGGCTTAATATCAAAATGAAGAATGCGTTGATCACATCCCTGGTGAAGATATTCTATTCCTTTAGCAATGCCAATCGCAATTTTTTGAAGTTTCTCCCATCCAAGAAAATGGTCATTGGTGTTTCTAGGAAAAATGTATTTCTCTAATGATTCGTTTGGCATGAATTCATACACAAGTGCCCGCTTCAATCTATCAGCACAAAAGCCCAAAAGCCTGACCACATTGACATGGTGAATCTTACCCATAGTTCCCACTTCATTGATGAACTCTTTGCCATCAACATCAAAAATTTTGAGAACCTTTACAGCAACGAGAGTCCCATTTGAAAGCATTCCTTTGAAGACACTACCGTAACCTCCTTGGCCTAAAGTTTGTTTGAATTGACCAGTCATTTGTTTCAAATCAGCATAAGTATATCTCGCGGGCTTGAGATACTTGTAGTTTTCTAGAAATTTGTCAACCTTGATTTGGTTTTCAAAATCCAGCTTTCTATTTGAGTTCCAAGACCAGAAGAACTTAATGGTAATCAGCAGAGTTGTTAGGAGAAGAAACGAGCCGATACATGAAACTGCACATAGTGAAAATGGAAGTCACCAACAATTGGAAGCAAAATCATCAATTTAGTTATTAACATGAGAGAGGGATCTACCTATAATTACATGCTCTTCTAGCCAGCCTGCAAGAACAATGCAAGATCAAAATCAGCAGAGTTGTATAGTCTTCCTTTCCAATGTGACATTTTTGAAGAACTTGAAGGTTTGTAATTTGCGTGTGGCTAAATTCTTATTCCTCTGGTCCGACCTAATGCCCTTTTGGGTTTTAATGCTAATTGAGTACTCCCAAACACAAGTGATATAAGCCATTTTATTTGTAACCAAAGATAAAACTCAACTATTAAATACAGTTTTTGTTAGATTTATCTCCATGCTACATGAATATATTTAAATAAAAAAAGAGAGGTGTCCTATTATATGTGCCTTAACTGTGTACAAGTGTTAAATGATAATACCTTTATGGGGAAGGGGAGGTTTAGGGCAGCAGAGGGTGTCATTGCTGTTATCGTCCTTGTATCTGCACTCCATTCCTTCACTCCGTTCACAGCCGATGCATCCGGGCACGTACCACATCAGATCATGGAGATCCTGGTCAAATGAGTAATAATAACGCAACCGATATGACATAAAAGAAGTACGATCCTCACTTGACGGTGGATTTGTCGACGACCAATTAAGATTAAAAGGATATTGTCTTGGAACTGAAATGGTCTTTATTGGCTGGCAAGACACCGGCAACAAACTCAGGCTATAATCATCAGAGACGACGAAAGCATCATGTTCTGCATCACTCAGGCAAGGGATATGAGAAGCATGACAACCATAGGCAGGAGGAGGGAAATAAACATTTTTTGAACAATTAACAAGTGTAAGATTAGTCCATGCATATTGGTATTCAATAGAAGCAGGCAAATTGGGACTGTTGAAGAGGAGTGCCCATAAGCAGTTTTTGGGGTCCGCAATGGTTATAATCTGTTGCTTGTAATCTATTCTTTCTACAAGAACATATCCGCTTTCCAAGCAAGGGAAGCGAATGTAGGTGTGATTGTCCTTGCAAAAGAGATCGAACCCTGGATAACCGCAGCGTTCAGGCTGACGACGAGTATCATTGATTCTGAAGGGGAATCTGATGGGAGGACCATCCCAGGAGCAGCTGTCAGGCTTGCAAGAGTCGGCGTCGGCGTGGGAAAGGGAGGAACCAATCATAAAAGAAAGAGGGAGGAGGAAGAAAACGCTCTGCTCGAAGCTGCCCATTTCTTTCTTTCTTTTACGATTACAAATGAAACGGAATGAATGATGAGAAAGCCAGCTAACTTTGTACAAATAATTGGATGCCGTGTTTTTCACTTGACTTGAAGAATTATTAGATAGAAAACTCTTGTTTGTACTTTGTAGGGTCAACAGACTGGAGACAAAAAGAAAGTGAACGGAGTTAAGGGTAAAAACTTTTTTTTTTTTTTTTTTTTTTTGTCATTTTGGAAGAATAGGTTTTTTTTGGATTTTCTTTTTTTTTTTTTTTCTTCTCGAGTACCTTTTTCATTTCAACATTAAGAGCCGCGCATCTTATGCAAATTGAATAGTCAATTAAAATTAATATCTAAATTAATTATCAATTAATAAGAATTCACTAATATCCACTACCGACTGGTTATCAAGTTCTTAATGATTTAAATTGAATGGATATACATGACAAAACTGTGTATTCTACTTGTCGTTTAGGACCAAAATATAATTTAATTAAAAATACTACGTGACAATTAAATTAAGAGATTTTAATATTTGAACAAACAGAACATGAAGAATGCAAAAAAGAGGTTATTTTTAGTAAATGGGATTACGAAGTAATTAAGATTCCAATTATATAATATGAAAATTATTTTTAATATGAGGTTATTTTTAATGACATGGTAAAAATTATTTTAGTTTGTGCCAAGATTCAAACTCAAGACAATATGAAATTTAAAGAAGCAACCCTACCACTACACCATAGAGCATCTTTTTTTTTATAGTTATCAACAAAAACTTAAAATTAGTTAATGAGAAAGAGATCCGGCGCCCCCACTCTAGAATATTGACCGTGAGTTGGAATTTATCTACGAGGTATTTATAAAAATAACTATATTTTTAGAATCTTGACCCCTATAAATACTGTTGTTTTTATTTTCATACTTTATGCATTTTACTTTAAGCATATATAGATGATCAAACTTTTGAAATAACTATTTTATATGATTTCCTATATAGTCATTAATTTTCTATGACAAGCATTTTATAATAAAACTAAACTCAAATGAATATATAATATTTGGAATTGATCAACAAAAATAATAAGTTTTATAATCAATAAGAAAATGACAATATTATTGAAAAAGATGGAGCTAAAGAGGAGGCGGGAAACTTTCCATATAACTAATGTGCTACCACGCACACTTGTCGAGGGAGAAAGAGTGGAGTCTTGGTTTTTTTCTTTTTTGTCTGTGTGGCTTTAACTTTTATAAATCGTGACATAAATGGAGTGGAATACTACGATAGACCCCATCCATTAAAAATCATTATCATTAAGGCAAACATCATTGCTATTTATGGGATACCTCAAATTTTCACCTCATTCTGAGTTATTTCCATGGTCAAATTGATTCTCTGATTAAAAAATACAAAATAATGGAGTTCTCCAAATAAAGTGTTTTTTTTTTATTTATTTTTTATTTAGTGATTTGGACTCTCCATCATGCCTTTTATCTATTAAGAAACTCACAATATCATTCTATTTCTATCAAACAATAGCATTTGAGTGTTAATGAGTCCCAGTGTCTATAAGTGTCACTAATCTAAGGAATTCTAAGTATTTTGGTTTCTTCTGATTATATGATTTTTTTTTCTTTTTGTTTTTAAGAATGTGAAATGCCGATTTCTGGGTTGTCTGGTTTATTTAATCCTTAGTCTTTTTTATCTAATCCACTTTCGATTCTGGGTTGTCTGCTTTCTTTTTTATCTATTGATTTTGATTGTACACTTTTTTTTAAGAATACGGAATTAATGGTAAAAGGAATTTTCAATAACATTGGTCCATTTAAATAAAGAATTAAGCTCATTCTTATTATCATCGTTTTCTACTTTCTCCAATATAATCCTATTTCTCTATGTCAACAAGAGAACTTTCATTTTTTCCATTCATTTACTTTTAAGTTCATTGTATTTTTTTAGAACAACTTAAATGATTTTTTTGTTTCTTTGTGTCTCTTTTTAGTACCGTCTCATGTCTCATTTGCATGTTTAGTTTAGATCAGTGTTCAACTCATTTTAAAATGCGAGCATCTTAAGACAATTGGTGCAATTATTAAACATTTCAATTTGAGAGTTTAATTTATTTACTTTTGAGTTCATCATATTTTATTTGAGTAATTTTAGTTATGTCATTTTAATATAATTTATACAAAAGAATCATCATTTTAGAATTTCTATAGATTTGCAATATTTTTATGGTTTGTATTTGTGTGGTTTTCAATTTGAGAGTTTAACTTATTTACTTTTGAGTTCATTATATTTTATTTGAGCAATTTTAGTTATGTCATTTTAATATAATTTATACAAAAGAATCATCATTTTAGAATTTCTATAGATTTGCAATATTTTTATGGTTTGTATTTGTATGGTTTTCATAGATTGTGAGTTTCTTTTTTCCCCCTTTTTTGTTTCAACTTTTGGGTATTGAGTTTTTTTTTTACCTTTAAATCACTTTTTATCATAGGATTTTCTGTGAATTCTTACTTTTTTGTTCTATTTTTTAATCTTTTTTATACTTATCATTATGAGTTAATTATTTATTTTACTTCCATTGGGTTTTTTAAGTTCTCTTTGTGAAATCTTTTTATGGATTTTTCTTATTTCTTTTGTGGCTTCAGATTTTCATTTTTGAGTATTAGATTATCATAAGTTGGTTTGGTTCTTCTAAATTTCTTTTATCATTGTATTGTCTATGAAGCTTTTTTAATAAAATTTATTTCGTTTTATTTTGTATTTCTTTTATTATAATTTCTCAATTGTGATGGGTTTTTAGTTTTTTTTTTTTTATGGTTTTTCATGAATTTGTTGGTTCTTTTGTTTTTGCCCTTCTGTGCTCTATTTTTTAGTTTTTTTTTTTTTTTTTTTCTCATGAGTGTTTGATTCTTTTAAATTGCTTATGTTATTGAGTTGATTATGGATTTTCATTTCTATATTTCATTTCTATGTGTCTTTCAAATTTCATTGGATTTTATTCATAGTTTATATTGTTTGTTTGTTTTGATTTTGTTTTTTAGTTTTCTTGATCATTAATCTTCAATTTTCATGGGTTTATGTTTTTTTTTAAATTATATGGTATTCGGTATTGAATTCTTATAGACTTTTTTTTTCCTCCTCTCATACTAAAACCTTTTGCATTTAATTTTAAAGAAACTGATCATAAATTTTTTTAATAAAATTTAATATTGTGATTATATTGAGCACGCGCGGGCGTGTTTTTCTAGGTCAGCTGATATGAAAATGTGTCTAGTACATAAATCAAAATCCTACAAAACTTCTAGAAAAGTAGCAACATAAATGATTCAAAAAGGAGAAAAAAAGACCAACAAATCAAAGGAAAGATGGTTTGAAATCAAACCATAATGGATTAAGAGACAATAGAAAAAAAGAAAAACAAAAAAGAAGAGAAGCTGACAATAAAATTATGAAAGAATAAAAGAAATAAAAGTTCAACAAATTAGGAAATCCAATAAAAAATTAGATAAATGAGATATTTATCTCGTGAGAGAACCACATAAATAAAACATAAAAATCATATATATTTCAATGGGTTTTTTAAGAAATCCAGAAAAATCTAAAAAAATGTGCTTCTAATCTCTTGGTTGAGAGAAGTATGCCTTATGCCCTCCACTTCAACGGGATGACTTATGCCAATAAGATCTGGTCTACTTTAAGATTGAGCATGTGGCATTCATAATCATATACACTCCATCTTATTGTCCGACCAACTCCATAAGAAATGTTAAAAAAAAAAAAAAGACCTCTATGAGAATTGGGCGAAGACAATGTTCTCCTACAACTGCTTCTTGCAGTCCACCTCGTAATCATTGGATGAGAGAAGTATGTAGTCCATAAGATTAGTTCTATTCCTAATATGCAATTCACCTCGCGGGGCCCCTTGATAGATATCTCTCAATGGGAAAAGTGCAGATGGAAAGATCTCGTTAGGATAAGAGGGAGCAAAAAAAAACCCTTCCCCGTTAGATTACGCTAGCCCTTGGCTCAACAGTCTTAAAGCTTAACCACATCGTAAAAGATGAAAGAATTGCTGGTCTTAGATGGGTGTCAAAACCGAACTCACCTAGAACCTTGTGCGTTCCAGTGTGAGATAAATCCTGCAAATTCGTTGCGAATGCTCTCAGAACTATTGGATAATCAAGCAAGGATTCACATCTCCCTTATATAGAGCAATCCTTATGAGTCACAACCACCATCGACTCTATCCATCCTGGAATCTCACATCTCCTCACCAGCGTGGGAATTCTGCCAAAGTCTTGAACCTAGTATAAACTCTACTACCAAGAGTTCGATCCTCATCTGACTCTACCAAATCAAGACTAATTTGTTAGGAGTTCATCTGCAGCACACCATTGGGCACAATCTGGCATGGGCCCAATCGCAGTCAGGCCATCCAACAAGAGTGCCAGGAATCATTGCTTCCTGACCTCGGTGAGAAAAATGTAATGAAGGTGTCAAATATTTGGGCCCCATTATGTCCGCAGAGTTAATGGGTCCGCCTCATGACTAGATTAGTCCAATGTTCTCATAAAAACTTTGGGTTTATCCCAATTTGCAACTGCTTTCCGCTTAATTTTTTAAAGTAAAAAAGCACAAGAATTTATATCGACAAACAAAGTTAGGAGAAATTTTTTTGCCATATATGAACAAGTGAATGGGTTAAGCAGCCAAAGTGATTTCAGATTGATAAGATAAGAGACTACCACAATGTACTCCGCTGCTTTCGTCTTCTTCCTCTTCCTGCTCCTCTTTGCAGCCATCAACTGCAATGCTGCTGAGGCTGAGATGCAAGACTGCCACGCTTCCTGTGGACCTCTTGCCAACATTAGCTACCCTTTCGGCTTGGAACAATCTCCTAAACCCGGATGTCCTGGCCCCAGGCCAGGGTTCAATCTCACGTGCAAGAGAGACCGAGCCATTATCTACTTCAAGGAGAGGCCATACTATGTTAAGAACATCTCCTATGAGGAACGGTCGATGTGGCTCATCGATTCTGTTCTACAAATAGACAATTGCTCTTCCCTCCTCTCTTATGGTTCCTCTTTTTTACCAGGAGACTATCTCGGAGAGGAATTCTACTTGTGGGACACTTACGATAGACGAGTTGTGTATGTGAATTGCTTGGTTCCAGTAAAGGATCCAGCATATGTACCAGCTGCCACATGCAGCCTAAGCTCTTCTCCTCCATATCTGTATGCCATCTTGAGTACTTATTCCATGTCAATTCGCCGTCTCAACACCTCCTGCAAGGTTGTGATGAATATCCCCGCATCATTTGCTGATAACGAAACTCCTACCACTCACTCTCAGATTGTGAGAATTCTGCTGAGGGGTTTCCAAGTTGGATGGCTGCAGCAGTGCAGCGGCTCTGACTCATCCAATTGCCATCATGAGAGTAAGTTCCTCCTTGACTCTTTCCCTTTGTGTCTGGAATTATTCATGTGGAAAACACTTTGGGACCTAGCTCCATCAATGCTTTGGTAGAAATCCGTTTCCGTTTTCCTTCTCGAATAAAATGTTTTTACCTCTTATCTTACAGTCAAGAATTGTTTGTTTATATTTTGACTGAATTTCTTGAATACCACCATGCAGGTTTTTGGAAAAAACTGGGCAGATACCTTAAAGGTAATAATAACTCCAGATGTTGAGTAATTAGCATTTCTTTCTCATCTATATTTTTCTAATCTTGAGTTTCCATGCTTTGGTAGAAATCCGTTTCCTTTTTCCGCCACTCGAATAAAATGTTTTCTCCACTTATCTTACAGCCAAGAAATGTTTATTTTTGTTTTGACTGAATTTCATGAATACCACCATGCAGGTTTTTTTCAAACTCTGGGCAGCTACGGTAATAATAACTTCAGATGTTGAGTAATTAATATTTGTTTAGTACTTTCTTTCTCATCTATATTTTTCATTGTTTGATTTTCTTTTTTCATGTTTGATTTTAATTTCTTCTTAGATTTCTGGTACGCTGTTTACTACATCATGTTCTACAGCTGTATAGGTAAGATCCTCTCAAATAAATCTTATTGCATGACGGCCTTTCTTATTAATACATATAAAAAATAAAGAGTCATTTTAGCAATTTGGAGGCATGTTGTACATGTGTATATGAAGAAATAGATACATAGCTTTACATAGGTTTGCATATTTATTACAAACAAAGCATAAATGGTTCTCATTAATATTTCTTATATATATTAGATTCATTCTTGTTTACTTTTCATCTGTATATTGCAAGCTTTGATTTCGTTTTCTTTCATACCTTACGATGCAGGAATCAAGTGGCTTCCCTATGGCGGGTGCATTGGTAAGACCATCTTATATACGTAGCAAATATATGATTCATGCATTTCTTGTATTTTATGAATAAGGAACATAATCATTTTAGAAAATCTAACACACACTTGCGTGTGATTTTCTGTTGAAGAGATAAGAACAACAGTTGGGATACTCTGCGTTTCAATATTTTTGGTGTATAAGTTACGAAGGAAGCATATATGGATGGATACAACTGTTGAAGAATTCCTAAGCACTTATAGGTACCAGATGCTGAGAAGATACTCGTACTCTCACGTTAAAAAGATATCAAAGAACTTTAAAGAAAAATTAGGCGAAGGAGGCTTTGGCTCTGTTTTCAAAGGAAAGTTATCTACTGGTTGTCTTGTTGCAATAAAGATGTTAAAGACCGCTAAGGGTAATGGCCAAGATTTTATCAATGAAGTGGCCACAATAGGAAGGATACACCATGTCAATGTGGTACGACTGCTTGGGTTTTGCTCCGAGGGGTCAAAAAGGGCTCTTATTTATGAGTTCATGCCTAATGGGTCTCTAGAAAAATACATCTTCACAGAGGAAAACAGAGATTCTTTGTCTTGGAATGAGATGCACCAAATTGCACTAGGAATAGCTCGTGGGATTGAATATCTTCATCAAGGATGTGATATGCGGATTCTACATTTCGACATCAAGCCTCACAACATCCTCCTCGATGAGAAGTTCACCCCAAAAGTTTCTGACTTCGGGCTAGCAAAGTTCTATCCAACAGAAGAGAGTTTAGTATCGGTTACAGCTGCAAGAGGAACTATAGGATATATGGCCCCAGAACTATTTTATAAAAACCTTGGTGGTGTTTCTTATAAGTCTGATGTGTATAGTTTTGGGATGCTTTTGATGGAAATCGCAGGGAAAAGAAAAAATATTAATGCAAATGCTCGTTCAAGTCAAATTTATTTCCCATTATGGATTTATAATCAACTCCATCAGGGAAGGGATATGGAAATGATGTGTGCTACTGATGAGGAAAAAGAAATAGCGAAGAAGTTGAGTATAGTCGCACTATGGTGTATACAGATGAAGCCTACAGATCGTCCTTCTATGGGCAGGGTTGTTGAAATGCTAGAGGGGAATTTAGAAGATTTGCAAATGCCAAGCAAGCCATTTCTATCTCCACAAGAGATGCATGATCAGGATGGTGCTCTTAGTGCAGAAGCTGCTGAATCATCAACAGCTGACCCCCAATCAGGAGTGCTCGCAAATAACATGGAAGAATCTAATATCATAGAGGTCGTCGTAGATTGACTATTATGCTGTATAAAACCGAGTCAGCACTCCTTAAGAATAAGATGCATGCACATGGTTTCTTTACTTTGTACATGTAATGGATTAAAGTAATTTTCATAGTTTGTGTTCTCTCTTAAATAAAGGTTTAATGGGTACTCTATGAGGCTTATGAGCTTTATTAGGAAGAGGTTATTAGACCATACACAGAATCAATGGGAGCACTGTGAATTGAATTCTTTTCCAACATCTAAAAAAAAAATGCAACCTTGTAACTCCTGGAAGCTAGAGTCCTCATTGATTAACATGTACAGAATTAAGAAATTAGATACCACCATTAAAATGTGTATTATAGGGTTTACTTCTTCTAAGAATTCATTACATATATGTACCTAAGAGGCCATAAACGGGACAGCTGGATTAATTGACTGCTCAAGTTTGTGCAAAATAAGAGGTTACAAATGATTGTTAACATAATAGGCCTATCTCAAATGTTGGCCAGCAGAGCATAAACCAGCCCCAATTGAAGCTTGCATCCAGCCCAACCAAACAATGCCATGATCCAGCACAAATCATTAGAAAACTAAAGTTTAATGAGCCCAATTCCAGTTTAGATTTGTATACATCAAGCTGCTGAATTTATGTTCTAAGATAGAACTTCTTGTGTAATTAACAATGCTGATATTTGAATGTTTTAGTTCTAACTTATGTTAGAAAGGGAGTATGGTAGGGAATAGAGTCGGACCTAAGAAGAATTATGATTAACAATGTGACTATTTCATAAGAATAATTCTTAGTCGTGTTCTTAATCATATGCCCAATCTAACGGAGGGATCGACACCTATTCAGGTAAGATTTGAGGACATCAGATACATGGGGATGGAGTTCTTTTTATTTACGCTTGGATTTTCAGTAAGTGGGCCTCACTTTGGAGTTCCATTCCTTCCACTCAGGGGAAGCATGGGGCGGCACTAAAAGTGGAAATGGACTAATCCTGCCACTCATCCGCTCTTCATTCATCGCTCGCTCTCTTTCTAATCTTACATTACTTCTAAGCTCTGCTGCTAGACTCGCCCATCTGTGCTCAAAACACTTCAGGAACATTCACCTTAAGAAGGCTAATTGACCATAACTTTTTGTCAATTTGTCCAAGTCCATTAATTAAGCTTGGGAGACCCTTACAGAGATGGGTATGAATTCTTGAGAAATGGTTTTCCATAGGAGGATCTAAAAGGATTGAAGTAGAATATACTTAAGGGGCGAACAGATGATGTTCCTCTGTTCACTACTCAAAAATAAATAAAAACTGATCTTCCTCTGTTGGAAAATTTCACCCTAGTAAATTTAATCCGAGGAAAGTGATAGTCCCATCTAGATGTCCACATCACACTTCACCTCTTTTATACTCAAAACTCTTTTCCTATTAATCCCTAGCAATTCAATGCAAAACTGAGTTGGTCCAAACCATCCAAAAGCTCACTAATCTATCAGGGATTCTACATCAATAGACATATAGAACTGCTAATCAATACATATGTTTTGTAGTGGATGCCGATTCAGATTCTCATTTGTTTCCTTATGATTAACTAAAGGGCACTTTGTATTCATCAGTTTTCACGCCATTTTATTTCCACATTAATATCCTTTACCACGGAAAATGGCAACTGACGATTTCAATTTCTGCGGTTTCAATTGCTATTGTTTGGTATGGTGAAATAGTTTCTGATAAACCCCAAGGGGTAGCTCAGTTGGCCTAGGACTACGGTTTTCACCCGGAGGTTGTAGGTTCGAAACTGCACTACCACACTGGGGCTACAGGGGAGTTTACCCGGCTTCCCTCTGGGCCCGGAGGGATTAGTCCAACCCAAAGGGTTGGGAACCCTCTGATATAAAAAAAAAAAAAAAAGAAATAGTTTCTGATGTTCCAGCTATATAAGACTGCATAAAATAGTTCTCTACCTCTTGGTCCATACCCAATATGCTACCACAGAGATTGGAAATAATGCTTTAAGCTCAAAATACAAAAACCACAGAAAATGTTAGTGTAACAAAAAGAAAAAAAAAAAGAAAAAAAGAAAAAACGTTGTCCCTCTTAAACTATTTTCTTTTATTTTTATTTTTTTTGCAGAAAAAAAAAACTGCATGACCATACCCAAAAGGGCCTGGCTTGAATGAGGCGAAAATGACCATCAAGATCAAAGTCTATCACATAATGCAGACCATCAAAACCCCTTTTTTTAGTTTACCTTAGTAACATACATGAGCGGGCCATGCAATGTGTATAATTGGCTGGATTTGTTAGCAAATGGATTGTCAATGAATTAGTAAAGATTTTTAGTATTTAGTGTTTACTATTGTGTTGTGTTAAGTTCAGCCTTATTGCCATGTAATTTAAGAGCACCATTTAATTTAAGAGCCCATGTGGATTGGTGTTACTAAATTGTAAAGCTTGCATGTTGCAGGAGATTTTTGATGATCAAATCAAATGGATGTCTCAAAGCAATCAATTGGACACACTACTGGTAGCTGATTGAAGGAACCAAGGGTGAAGTTTAAAGTTTCTTCAAGAAGGTTAATTCATGTCCAGCATGTAGTCACTTTGAAATGTGTCAAGGAAAGGAACAACCGTGTGTATATATATATATATATATATATATATATATATATATATATATATATATATATATATATATATAGAGGGAGGCTCTCCTCCACTGCAGTGGAGGAGAGCCTCAGCTGGGCTCACGTGGGAGGCAGGGACATCGTGTGGAAAGTTAAGTGGGATGAAAGGGAGTGAACAGTGTTGGCGCCCAAACATTTCAAGTGAAGTGAAAAAAACGCCAGCCCAGCTTCTTCTCCATCGAAGCCTCTGCTCCCTTCCTCTCCACGCTCTCTCTCTCTCTCTCGATCTCTTCTTTATTACAACAAATTACTGTCCTAGTCTCAATTTTCACATGAGAAATCAGGTTGTAAAACAATAAACACGGGGAATCGGTAAATCTGTTGTATCAAAATCAAACCACAAAGAAAGCCCAGGCAAAGAAATCCTTTAAATGGAAAAAAAAATGAATCAAATTGACAGTAGAAAAGGTAAGGATAATTTCTGCTATACATATAATTCTATCCTTCCAATAACCAAACAGATTAATGGAGTCACGTGAAAATTACAAAAAAGAAAAAAATGTACAACAGATTACGTGAGAGCCTCCCTCATATATATATATTTGCTTCTGTATCTTTTTATTTTTAATTTATTGTTACATGTGAAGATCTGCAATTCTAGACATAATGCATGGGAAACTTGATTTTTACTATTACATGTGGTATTGTCAATGTAGACAATTGACTCTACAGGTTAGATATTTTGCTTCTTTTTGGTGTTCTTCCATATTAATTTTCTCATTTCTTTTCTCACATTCGTTATCTTTTACTTTAGGTGGATGTAACTTGATCTTTATTTTCCAAAATGTAAAGTTAATAAATAACTAATTTATTTTTGGAATAGGGATACACTCTAGACTACTTATATTGATTTCTTTTTTAGGCGTTTGAATTATAAATGCTACGGTATATTTTAATTTTCTCAATTCTCATTTTATATTATTTTACGGTTTAGTATTATGAATTATGTTATCCATTCTTTGCACGGGGGCTTTTCGCTAGTTTCTCTTAATATGAATGCATGGGCTCCTCCTGAGGATTCCTTTGATGATAGTGTTTGTAGTTTCAATAAAAGTGTTCAAATTGTGTATTGAGACTCAATGGGGCTAGGTTCATACCATAAAAATCCAAGTCAAGTCAGCTTGTCTTGACGTGAAGGCAGCTGGTCGCCCCTAGACTTGCCTCATAGTAGTGATTGCAGCTATTTCTAAGAAGATTCAAAATTCTATCCATTCCAATTGGCACTTATAATAGATCCGAATGGAATTGGTCCGTTCCAACCAAGTGAGTCATGCAAGCTGTCTTGATGGAAATGCATCTGGTCATCCTAGACTTGCATTGATGATGATAGGGATTGAGGATATTTCTAGGAGGATTCCAAATTCCATGGAGTTGGTAGCAATCCAGAAGACCCAAATGAACTTAATTCATAAGCCAAGCTCGATTGGTTCATGCAAAGCGTAAGTCAACAATGTTGAATATAACAACCAACGTTGTCTAATGGAGATTTTTCATAAAGAGTTCCTAAGGCATTGAACCTCCGAGAAATTCCTGAGGCCTCTTGGCAGGACCTACTTTGAAAATCTTGAACTGCTGAAAATAAATCACCTCATTTGAATGAGCCCTCGTCAAATTTTACTCATATAGGAATTAGGCTCAAATCAAATTAATCACTTATAAAACACATAAATTAAATATTACAAAAGCATAAAAAGTAGTTTATACGTCCTCTAACACTTCAAAGTAAAAGCTTATGGACCCACCAGCTTCTAAGCTAAAATTATGTATTTTACATGGGATCTTTGTGATAGTAGCCTCTTAAACTATTTTCATTCTTTCTTCCTTTTTTGCAGAAAAAAAACCTGCACAACCATACCCCAAAAGGTCCCGGCTTGAATGAGGCAAAAATGTAGAGAAAACCATCAGTTCACATCCATAACTTTTGGAAAATTTTCACCACTTGATTTTTCAACATCTAAATGAACATAAAAAAACTGGGAGAAAACAGAGGTGGGGAAAAATTTTCTCTATCTTTTCTCTTCATCCAGATGACCCTAACAGCCTGTTTTGAAGAGAAGAAAACATAGAGAAAATGGAGGTGAAGAAAACTATTGATAGTTTAAATTTGTAGTTTAAAAATATTTCTCCGCGTATTTTCGCTAGCTGCCTTCTCCACATCCAAATGACACCTTAAGATAAAACAAAAACAATGCCAGAAGTATTTCAAAACAATATAACACTTCACCTTTCAATTTTAATTTGGAGATGGAAGAGTTACTAACAAAATTGGCCGTTTGCCAATGGAATTATTACATACATCTATTGAATTGAATCACAACTCACCCTCTAGACACCATTGAATTATCATACCAAGTTTCATTTAATCTCCACTTGGATGCCGACCAAACTTGAACCAACTGCAACTTTGTGCACGCAAATGCAACCTTAGAATGTGTGCACAGAGCTTACCCAAAAGGCAGGTAAGCAGAGAATCAAACAGAAAAGCATCTCAAAAGAACTTGGGTTGTGTCATCAGCTTCCTCCCCTCCATCCTCAGCCACTGGATTTTGGATATCTTGTGTATATTTACTGATGGGAACTTCCTCCAACATAGCACGATTATTTCGATAGCTTCGAATCTGAGAGAGCTCCTGAACAATGTCCTTCATGGAAGGTCGATTGATGGGGCTGGAGTCGATACACCTGTATGCTAGAGCAGCCATTCCATTGAGCTCTTGGTTGTCATATTCGTCTTCAAGCCGGGATTCAACAAGTTCCTCCCATCCACTATTTCCTTCTGTATTTATCACTGCCTGCTCCCAAATACATTTATTCAGGTCTTGGTTCCAATTCAAAGATTCATTACTTCTCATAAACATCTTTCTGAATTTTATTTTACATTCTTTTTTAAGAATTTGTGGTTAATGGGAAAGTGGTATTCATTATTTATTTCTTTTACTCCTTACGTTTTTGAGAGAAGGCTAGTTGTCAGTCCTTGCAGGGTTTCTATTACATACCCATTTTCTTTTTTAGCTTAAATCCAGAGGAGGGGAGGGCTGCCTTATGAGGAAGTAACATGAATTCATTTTGCTACGACTTCCTATGAATTAATTACAAAGCAACTAGGATTTCTAGGCTTGTTTGTGTACTCGGTATTGAATTCCTAGGATTTTTTAGCAATGCTTTGTTCCAAAAGGGCTAACATTGAGAGCTGAAAGTTGAAGGTCCACAAGGGTCAATCAAATGATTTCTCCTTTCCAGTATCCAAAAGCTGCCCAAAATGCTGGCCAATGTTAGAAGATGGCACCGCAATGGTGTAAATCTTGGGTCCCTCCATATGCGACTAAACAACACCAACACTACAATGAACTGAAAGGCAATCATCTTTTAGGTAGTCTGAGACCTCTAGAGAAGTTCTTTTAAAAAAGTGTTTATAACCCCTGCACGATCAAGTGTTGCAACATTATAATCACCTATTAACCGATATAAAAAAACATAAACATGCATTCCTCAATAATAAAATACAAAATAAAAAATCATTTAGCAGGAGTAGGCCTGTCAATTTGGCCGAGACAAGGGGCCCCGGCCTGGCACTCAAAACGTAATGAGGGCTTTTGTTTCTAAGGAAAAGCCCCAGGGCCGGGCTTGGACAAATTTTGGCAGGCCCTGAATTTTAAGGGCCGGGCTTGGACATTACTAACTTGGCCCAACCCTGGCCCTCCTATTTTTGTGCGTGTATATACACTAAAATGCCCATATAACAGTCACATAGAAGTAATAAAATGGGAAATGAAGGAAATTTCATGCCCAAATGCCAATTACAAAATGCCCTAAAAAACTAATACACATACATACTTTGTTCATTTCATCTCTATCTGATTATTTAAGTTATCTAGAATGCCTAAAGCATAAGCAATAAGTGTTACATGGTTGCTTCCAATCCCTTCTAGCTTTATTGCTTCTTTTTTTTTTTCTTTTTTGGTAGGAGCTTTATTGCTTCTTAGTCAAGCTTTTTATATTGTTTTTATATATTCTTGCTAGTGCAAAAGGGGTGTACTCTTGTTAATAAAGATACACTTTTTCCTCCTATAAAGTGATTTGGGATGCCAACTGATTTATAAAGGTAGTTTGTATATACATGGAACTTCACAGATATGGGGTGATACAAATATCATTCTAATTAGATAATTATAACTCCCAATTTTTTAAAGTCTAAACTAACAATGATTTTTTTAGGGCATTTATTTTTGTGACTGAAATCTAACAATGCTTAATAGTCAGATCAATGTTAAATTGAAAATAATGTCAATTCATAAAAGGTAGGTGCATGTAAATGTTTTAAAGTCAAAGAAAGACTCTCCTGGAATGATTTGGTACATGGAAATTCCTGCAAAAAGCGTGGAATTGAGCATACTCTTTAACCATTTTCCTTCTTTGACAAAATAAATAAAACTGTATGTTTAGAACCCAAGTCACCAAAGCACATATGTTTTTGTTCAATAAAAGAAAAATTTTAGAGAAGCAACTTCTATTCTCCAAACATTCTCTTAGTGGTCCCTTTGCAATAGAGGTTAGACAAAATAACGCTTGGGCTATACCCGATACTTTGTCGTCGTCACCATCATCATTATTAAAGCCTTGTCCCAACTATGTTGTAGTCGGCTATACGAATTATGTTTCTCCATTCCGATCTATCTTGAGCCAAATTCTTAGATAAGTAACACTTCCTCATATCCATTGTTACCACCTCCATCCATGTCCTCTTTGGCCTACCCGTTCCCCTTGGTGGGCCATCAACCTTCATGACCAAACTTTTCCTTACCAACACCGTTACCGGCCTACATTGTACATGCCCAAACCATCTCAAACGGGTTTCTCTAATTTTATCCCCTATTGTTGCTAGCTCTTGAAAGCGTTCATTTTTAATTTTATCCTTCCTAATTTTACCACACATCCACATCCACGTTCTCGTCTCTAATACATCCATTTTGTGCATATGTTGCTTCTTGATTGGCTAACATTCTGCTCAAGGTCATAACTGGTCTAATCGTTAACCTGTAAAATTTTCCCTTCAATCTCGTTGACATTCGTCGGTCACAAAGAACTCTAGAAGCAAGTCTCCCCTTTAACCATCCAGCTTTTATCCGATTTTCGACATCTTTATCAATCTCCCCATCATTACTGATTATAGAGCCAAGGTAGCGGAAAGAATCACTTTGTGGTATCTCCTGGTCTTCGATTTCCATAGTAGTTTCAGCTCTTTCTATACGCCCACTGAAGTTACAATCCATATGGTTCGTCTTTATACGGCTTATTCCAAAGCCTTTGGATTCTAAAGTCTCCCGTCATCTCTCGATTTTTGCATTCATACCATCTCTTGATTCATCTGCCAACACAATATCATCTGTAAATAGTAAATACTCGATACTTGGTAACAATGTTAAAATAGATAAACAATGTTTTCTAGTTTTGAGGCCGTCAAAGGTAGGGTTGGGCCCAAGTAGTGCAGGCCCTCCAAGGACTTTGGCAGAGGGCCTATATTGAGGGTAGGGTAAGGACAACCATCGGCCTAGCCTGGCCCTTTGACAGCCCTAAGTAGGAGATCAAGAAGGGGGAAATTGGTACTAGATTAAGTGAATTCATCCAATATATTTACACTGCTCAATTGCCTTGCAAGGCAGGAAAGGGAAATGCCTGCTCAATGATTTCTCTGTAGCGATTTTAATTTAGCTCCTCAACACTATCCATAGCAAATCTCCATGTCACAAATGAAAAGTATTTTCATTGAAGACTCCTTAACACAAATCTAGGATGTTGCGATGTTTTGAAGCAGTATCAAGCCTAAGAGTAAATACGGTTAAAAGTTCAGTGGCATGAGTGGGGCAGCAAGTAACTTGGACCTCAATTCTCCTGATTTTCCTCAATAGAGAGGATTTCAGTTTCCAATGAGAAGGATAGGAATGCAGGATTCCTCTCTCCCATGAAAACAAAAATCCGTGCAAAGCAGAATCCTCTTGTTGCACAAACACCAATTAGGTTAAGGAAAATCAGTGGAATCCATTGGTAGGATGGCTATGTAGGATGGCTCAATATGAAAGAATCTGGACAGCAAGCATCTAAAGTCAAACAAATCTCTAGATCGAATGCAATCCTACACATAAAAATCCAAGTGGTGAAATGAGAGAAGGCAAGGCAAAAAATAATGCAAAACCCCCCGGGGGGGCGGGGGGGGCGGGGCGGGAACACAGGCAAGAAAAAGGAGAATAAGAAAAGAAGGAGGGGGCAGAGAGTGATAAAGAGAGGAAGAAAAAAATAAGAAACATGGAAAAAGAAAAGCCAACTAAAATAAGGAGAAAAGGAAAGGAAGAAAAAAAGAAGCTAAAAAAAAAAACCAGCTGAAAAAAGATCCCGCTCATTCAACCAAAAATGGGAAGAGAGGAGGAAGAGGAGAAAACTAAAAAAGAGTTGAGACTTGAGAGCAACAATAGAAAGATAACATCACACTCTAACATTCAACCGAAAATGCGAAGAGTAAGAATAAAAGGGAAACTGGGAAAGAGTCGAGAGAAACAGTAGAAACAAAATGAGAAGAAGAGCAACATCAGCAGCATGCAAGGAAAAGTAGGAAGAAGAAGAAGAAGAAAGACCAAGGGAGCTAAGTAGTCGAGTGAACAATTTAACAACTGAGAAGCCAGCCATCTCACCCTCTTTCAGCAGCACAAGACAACAAAGAAGAAGAGCAAAAGCAGAATTAACTAGGCATCGAGAAACTGAGCAGCAATCTCCCTCTTTCCCTACCTCTTTCCTTTTCCCTTTTTCCCCTTTCATTTTCACTCCTTGAAATAAAAGAACTTTGTCCTCACCTCTTTCACCACTTCTAAAAATAAAAAAGGAAAAAGGAAAAACATAAAATACTAAGAGGTGATACGCACACCTGGCCACCATTGCACCTCACACCTGGCTACCATTGCACATGGGTAGTGAAGGCACCCACCTAAAAGGAGGTGGGCCTAGGGGGTTAACAAGGCAAACCACCCCTCACACCATCCGCCGCTGAAGCCTCAGCAGTCAGCATGGAGTCTAGATGCATGTCTAGGTGTGTGTCTGACCACATTAATCATTGCAAGTAGTCTATGTTCCATGGGTTCTTTGGAATGAGCCACTTACCCTCGTATGGTCAAGACACCTTATCGGGTTATTCATAGTGCTAATTTAAACTTATTCTACAATTGATAAAGTATATTATGACTTACTTCTTTTGGAAGGAGTCTACGTTGCACAGATTCTTTGGAATGAACCACTTAACTGTATGGTCAAGACACCTTATCAGATTATTCATAGTGCTAACTTATAAATTATTCTACAACCGATAAAATATTTTTATCAAGATAGATCGGAATGGAGAAACAGAATTCGCGTAGCCGACTCTAACATAGTTGGGACAAGGCTTTGATGATGATGATGATGATAAAATACTTTTATGACTTTTCTTCTTTTGGAATCCAAGTAATACATTGCCATGACTATTATTATATTATACATGATTTTTTAGAGTAAAATTTGTATATTAATTTTATTAATGTAATATTTCCATAACCAGTAATGGTCAAGATACAAATTTTCTTACTCTAATTTGCTTTATAACGCTAAAGAAACCATGAACCAGATTTTGAATGTACAAGCTAAAATCAGGAAGTGAGAAGAAATGGGAGAGTGGATACCTATGGTTATGTACAGGGGAAGCGGAAGAAGATCATGAAATGGGAGGAACTGGTATCATTGATTCATTGTTTTTTAGTGGATAACATGCAAGAATTACAACAGTCAAAAGGTTGCATGCGGCTTTTTCACCTTACAAGAGGATCTTTGATGCATTCAATTAAGAGCAATTAATTGTGGAGAGCAACTGCATGAAAGCAATCTCTTCGGTTACCCATAATGAATTTAGGCCTTCGAAATTCAAGTTTTACTTTAATGACATTAAGGAGTTCCCCTCTCTTTACTGTGATATTTCATGATGAGGTGAGTTTCGCTAATGGCATAGCAGGTAATTTGGCCATGTGGCCGAGTAAAGGGTGGATAGAGTGGATCCTCAGGTGGCTTCTATTATGTAACTGTTTTTTTCTTCGATGTGGGGTATTATCCCTTTTCTTCTTTCTAGGGGGGCCATTTCCTTTGGTTGTATTCTTTAAATTCAATAAACCTCTTATACATAGTGGGAAAAAGATTTATGGTATATGCATATAATTTTATTTTATTTTTTGGTTAAAAGTACCACGAACCCATAAATCCTATATTTTGAGAATTGTCTAATCAGAAACCTCAAAACTGTGTTGGATTCCAACACATATGCAAGATGCAACTTAGCAAATAATATTAGCATCTTGTGGACAAAGTGGAGATAGGCTGGTAGAGTTTGTAGGATCTTTAAGCAGCAATTCAATCAAGAAACATTTTTATAAGATGGATAGACTGGCTTTGTTGTATAGAGTTGAGTGTCAGGCAATGAAGAAATGATATAAGATACGTGTGGCTGAGATTCATATATCAAGATAAATGAATGGGTTTACAAGAAAGGATGGAATTAGGAATCAATTCATAAGAGAAAACCAGTAAATATCTCCAATAGAAGGGAGAACCAAGAAATGCCATTTGAGATGGTCAGCGAACATGCACAGAAACAACCCCCCACCCCCTCAAACTCCAAAGCATTGTAAGTGTTACGACATACATGTTCAAAATAGTAGAAGGGCAGATAGATAAAGACATGCAATTAAATAATGAGAGAACACTTGGTATTAGCGTATTACAATTATAAAGAGCATGGCTTTAAATCAAGCCAAGTAGAAAAGTACAACTTATAAAGCCAGCCCAAACAGATGGAATAATGCTTTGAGGATGATGAAGGTATCATAATCTGATCTTAGACGATTCTCATGCTCTGCTATCCTTCTTAGTTTGAAATAAGGGAAAGAGAAAAACACATGGGATTAAGGATGGCAACAGGTCAAGTTAGGTAGCTGTAGTGGCAAACCAGAATCCATCCCAATTCACACTACCCTCCTCGTACCCGACCTGACTTGTAATGGGTTTTAGATTTGCAATACCAAACCTGCCCCATCACGTGTACAACACATTCACTTTTAAATTGTCTAATACCAGCTAAGCTAAGAACTTTCGTTTATCATATTCTACTGAAGAGGTGGGGTGGGTCAAGGCAGGCCACCTGTTTAACCCAACCCATTGCCAACCCCAAGGAATAAGACCCCAATCACATAAAGCACATGCATAATTCATGGATTAGCTGCACAAAAAATATAACTTCAGTTTTCATAATGTCAAGGAGGACAAATATGTAGAGAACGTGAACAAGACAACTTTGAGATGCAAAATCCTGAAATTCAACAAAATTCCAAAATTTTACATGATACCTAATACTTCTGTTTTAGCAATGATTGAAACTTCTCGTCTTATAAAATATCATTATGGCCTAAAACCCTTTCATAATCCAAACTACAACCAGCTTAGCATCTCTATCTGTCTTCTCTTGTCAAGATTGTGCAGAATCTGTTCATGTGAACTTCATGCACTCAGTTTTTTGCTGAGGCTACGAATGTACACAAATCATGAACCCAAGTTCAACAGCGCAACGATGTCAGAGAGAGCATTTCAAGTTTGAAGCATATGGGCAATATTTAAAGAAACTTTCACCATCTATTCACATCATCCAACCTAAGAAATGCTGTGTTCCCAGTGGAGGAAGTGCAACACACAAGAATTTGTTATGTTTTGTGCACACATACACAAGTGTGCTTGTGTGTCTTGATGTGATATAAATCCTTGGTTACAAGTTATATGCTTACACTAAGCATCATCACAAAAACAGTTTGAATGCAACTACATTGTTCAAAAATTCAATTTAACAAAAGCTTTTGAAATGTCAAGCTTAAGACAAACATCTTGTCCAGTGCTCCCAGCATTTAGCTACTGACTTTGCTCACAACCGAGAGCTATATGATCTTGAATTCTTCATTTTTTTTAATGAAAGCAACTTGGTTTAAACTTGAAAGAGATGAGATCCGGAAGAATGGAAGCAAGCCTAGAAGCAAGAATTTTGGAGATCACCTTGTAACTGAAATTAAGCAAACTGATTGGGTGGAATTCATCAAAAGAGAAGGGAGCTGCCAACATAGGAATAAGAGTGATAAAGAAAGCATCTGAACCTTTCAAATTTCTCCTGGACATGAAAAAATTCCAAACAGTATCAACAATTGAATAGCCCACAATAGCCAAGCAGTTGCAAAAACAAAACTCCAGAGAACTCGTCAGGACCAGGAGCAATAGATTTCTTAAGGCCAAAAACAGCAGCATGAATCTCATCTCCATTGGGAATTGACACTTGACGGCATAGAGTTTTGGGCAGGAGAAACAAAATTTCTAGGAATTTTGAAGAGCTGCTGATCCATTTGGCCCGGAGCTCCCTAAAAAGAATTTGAAAAGAACTCTGGCAGCATCATTAATTCTAGGGTGGTCAACCAGAGATTCACCTTTTGAAGTTGAGTTTTTCAATTTTGCTCCTTCAACGTTTGCTTTTGGCAACAAGATGGAAGAACTTTGTGTTGCGATCTCCATCTTTTAACCAATGAATCTTCGATTTCTGCTTCCAATGGGTCTCTTCAGCTTGGAGCAGATTCTGGAGACTACATTTAGCTTTAGAAAGATTAGCTGGGATAGAGCCACTGGGAGAGAGATCAAGTTGAGAGTTGAGACTACAGGTGAATGATAGTAGCTTCAGCAGATAGGATGTTGGCCTTTAGTTCTCCACAAACTTCTCTGTTCAAAATCTTTAATTTCTTCTTGAGAATTTTCAATTTTTTATGGAGGACAAATTGAGGATTTCCAGTAATTGGAGTATCCCAAGCCTCCTGAACAAGAGGCAAGAAGGATGGATGCTCAAGGAACATCTCCTCAAACTTTAAGGATTTGTTCTAGCAATAGGGGGAGGATTGCTGGAGAGCAAGATTGGACTGTGATCTGAGCTTTGTCTAATGAGGTGGTGGAGGCTTATATCTGAGAAGGAGAATGACCAAGAAGTCGATGAGATCCTTGCTGTTGAAGTTGACTTTTCTCACTGCAGTATCATGATCTCAACAAGGCCTATTGATATTGCCCACAATATTGAAATATAGAAGTAGAAGTTGAAAAGACATAGCAGTCAATGAAACTCAAACAAAGCAGATAGCAACTAAAGATATGCAGACGAAAATCAAAATACCCAAAATTTCCCACAATAGAAAACCCTATCAATTGATCTGAAGATCAATATGGAATTAAAAAAAATCTTCAAATCTGCCATGGCTCTGATACCATTCCAATTGAGACACAGAATATTCAAAGAAAATGGACAGAATGGAGCAGTTTGTTCATATAAACGAGCCTCCCATTTTCTATTACCATGCATTCCTCTATAATCAATTTGAATAGGGAATTAGATCAATTACAACAAATAAATTCCCTTGATTAAGGAAACTAAATAATCACTGGTCACTGATCTTATCTATACAGCATGGTACTTCTGTGTTGTATGTAAATGGATGTACATATTGCAATGGATTGAGAAACATAGATGCAACATCTCTTGGCATTTCAAGACTTTGAGACAGTAGATAAGTGGTGCAGCATGCGATAAGAACAGAAGAAATAGCCAACCATCAAGCTTGCAAGTTGCCTTACTTTGTACAAACATTCTCATCCAGTTAACCTTATTTTATCTGATAGCTGATGATAGGAGATAAGTCAAGTTCGACATAGGTGTCAAGTTGCCTTCACTGTCAGTGGTGAATACAAAGATAATGTGCACTGCGATGTAGTGCCAATGGATGGTAGGGATGTTTTACTTGGGAGATCATGGATGTATGACAAGATTGGATTCCATCGGATGAGAGATAATACATATACATATGCTAGGCATGGAAAAGTTGTAACACTCTATCTGATGAAATCGGAACCACCAAAGAAAGGATCAAGGACAGGGATTTAAAGGAATCACTTGATTTTTTTTATTATTATTATTATTTTATTTTTTTTGTAACTAGGATTAGCTTTCTAATTCAAGATTTTTCTTTTTACCAGTTTCCTAGTTTAATTAGGAGTCTTGGATTCTAGAGTTTGTTTTCTTATATATTTAGATGTAATGCAGTAGAACGATCTAGGGTAGAAGATCAATAAAAGTTATCCTTTGTGGATTTATTTTTCCTTTAAGGTATGATTCTTCTGTGTGAGAGACTCTTAGAAGACATATCTTCTGTGCTTCTGCACTCTTGATCCAAACCCTTTAGAGTATGCATCAACTAGTATCGCCACCTTACAGAGATCATCCCTAATCTCCAATAGAGTATAAAGAATGTCGCCAGCAGTCATACATAGAACATATTTTATAAAAGGACATAATTGGATGAGAGAAAAAAGTACATGCTATGGTTAATATCTTATGAGTTTTAATGGGGACAATCCCTAACAATTTCTACATTCCAAAATACATAATAACAAAGAACAAGTATTAATTACCAAATAGTTTCATGATAAGGTTTGAAAAGATAGTGATCACACTTTTAGAGTGAATACACACCATTTGTAAATCACAACAATATGTAATGAGGTTGTCATGCGATGCAAATGAGGGTCTCCCTTCTAACTTCTTATGCAAGCTCTTGAACTTGGAAACGACTTCCTCGACCTTCAAACCCCAAATTCAGTAAGTACACTCAAAAATTAATATAATATTAACTAAATTATTGATACAACAATTAAAATAAGGCATGAATTCTAAAGATTTAGAAAGAAAGGTAGGGCTACAATGGTAAAGTTCTTAAAAGATAAGGAAAAAAGATTAATGTTATAAACATCAATTTCATTAGTAAGGTTATGATGGCCTATGATACCTGGAATTGGAAGATAAACAATGAATGGTATCATAACAAATACTTTATATATATTTTTTTTATTTGTAAAATTTGTATCCCTGCCAAAGGCATGGCCTGTCACAGCCATATGCAGCCCATATCCAGGCAACATAGATAACTGCACAAATTAAGAAAAAAATGTAAATGATAATCTCATTTATTTGGAAATGTTGAAAAAAAAAAAAGAGAAACTAATACTTCATTCTTTGTTTATTTATTATTTTCTCGATAACTCGAATTTTATTAAGAACTAGAAAGAGGTGACAAGCAGTAAGAAAAAGTAAAGATCCAAAGGATAGGAGCATTGGTGTATAAACATTAAACCAAGTTGCTAAAATAATAATTACATAATAGAAGCAAACAAAAAGACCATCCTATCAACCCCTTGCTGATAATGACATCTTCTTCTTTTTTTTTTCTTTTTTTTTTGAAATGGTAACTTTCATTTAAAAAAAAAAAAAAGCAAACAGTACAAGAGAAAAGAACTGAAAGCAAATGACAGCAAAAGCAGAAAAAAGAGATAAAGTCCTAAGAAAAGGCCAGCTCTTTCCAAGGATACACAATTTGATCTAAAGAATATCCTCTAAAAGAAGGTAGAATTGACACCCAAAGAGCTACTTGAAATTTTGATTTCTCCACCAGCCTCCTCTCAGTCGAAGTAATTTCTTCAAAACATCTTGAGTTTCTTTCCTTCCAAATTGTCCAAATCACCGCAAAAAAAGATAGCCGCCACATCATTTTGCCTCTAGGGTTCCCAATTGGTGCCTTCCATGCTTGTTGGAAGAGCTCGGGGAGAGAGAGAGGAAGGACCCAACAGAAGCCAAACTTGCGAATTATAGACATCCAAATAGCATGAGCAGATTTACAAGTTAGCAAGAGATGGTCCACAGATTCTTCGTCCCTCAAGCACATAGGGCAGCCATTCACAATCGTCATCCCTCTCCTTAAAAGATCTATGGTAGGAATCCTCAATCTTAGAGCCAGCCACCCGAAAACCAGCACCCTAGGAGGAGCTTTCAACTTCCAAACTCCATACAGCTCACTCTTCTCCCTGGGATTGCTTAGGATAGCCTTGAAGAAAGAGGACATAGAGAAGGATCCATTCTTAGAGGCTATCCACATCCTAGCATCTGTTCTATTGAAATGAATGAGTAGACAGTTTAGGGAGTTAAGGAGAGCAATGAACTGAGCTTCTTCATGATCCTTCAGGTTCCTCCTAAAAATGGGAATCCAAACCACCTGTCCACTAATTGAGCTCATGTAAGAACTGACTGTGGCATCCCTGGGGAGAGCACACTTAAACAAGTCAGGGAATTGATCACACAACGCCCTTTCACCTACCCATCTATCCGTCCAAAAGAGGGTCTTCTCCCCTGAACCAATTTGGTACTTAATGTTCTCCATGAAGAGTTTCTTTACTGAGAGGATTCCTTTCCAAATAGGAGAGAAGTTCGAAGGAGGGTCTTGGACATCCCAGCGGTACCTTGGAAGGCTGTATTTCCTCTCCAGCACCTGTCTCCAAAGGCCTTGAGAACCATCTCCGATCCTCCACAACCATTTACCTAAAAGAGCTTGGTTCATCTTCTTCAGGAGTCTAATTCCTAGCCCTCCTTCTTCCTTCGGCTTACAGATGGAATCCCAATCTACCAAGTGCAGCTTCTTCTGGGAGCTTGTGCCATGCCATAAAAAGTCTCTTTGCTATCTTTCAATCCTCTTTATAATTGAGGCCGGGCATCTAAAGATGGAGAAGTAGTAGACTGGCAAGTTCAAAAGGACAGATTTGATCAAGTTTACCCTTCCTCCTATAGATAGGTACTTAGCTTTCCAGGAAGACGGCTTTCTCTCTATCCTTTCCACGACTGGGTTCCAAAGAGATTTAGTGACCCGCCCCGAGCACAACGGCATGCCTAAGTATGAAATTGGAAGTTCCCCAATCTTACATCCCAGGATCTCAGAACGTTTAAGGAGCAGAGGCTTTTCAGATTTTAGCCCGATCACCTCACTCTTGAAGAAGTTGACTTTTAGGCCTGACACTACTTCAAAACATAGGAGTGTGGCTTTAACATTTCTAACTTGATCTTCTTCTACTCCACAAAATATTAGAGTGTCATCAACATACTGCAAGTGGCTGATTTCTGGGAAATTTCTAGCCACTCTGAAGCCTTTGAATATTGCAAGTGTCATCAACGTACTGCAAGGACATCAAAGCATCACAGTTGAAAACAGGTCAAAGGAGGAAGAAGGTCCATGTCCAAATATCTTTATGGTTGGATGATAATTATTTGGACCCATTTCGAGGATTCCAAGAGGATTCACCATTGGATCATGGTTTCAAAGAGGATCCACTGGTAGATCATGGTTTCAGAGATGATCCACCGGTCGATCATGGATTCATGGTTTCAGAGAGGATCCATTGTTGGATCATGATTCTTTCATAGATCAACAGTCATATCAAGTCAGTTCACATCCCCGTTATCAGTTAAAGACCCCACAGTAGGATGGTTAGAGGTAAAAGACCCCAAATGCATAACATCAGGAAGGCCACACCCTAGGAAGATGCAAATGGGTTGCTAGAAGGAGAAAGTTGGACCCATGGGGCCCAACTTAAGTGGGATGTCCAGCACATTACAGGGGATGACCCCTTCAGGATTTTCACTTAGTTTATTTTATGTTTTGGGCTATTATAGAAATTTTAGACACATTCTTTAAGTTGTTAAGTTTAAAGCTTAACCATCGATGTATTTTAATGGGTAAGATTAGATCTTGGGTTAGTAGTTCGCTATAAATTCAATGCAATGCCTTCCTTTGGTTACTACTGAATACATGAATAGAGACTAGGCTCTTGAGATCTCTCTTATGAATAGAAATTTAGTGTGATTTAATAACAACCTAAAGCATCCAAACCATAATCAAACTCACCATTGGGCATCCTACCCTAATCAAAACCCACCATTCCCTTGGTCGATCACCACCCAAACCCTAATTTCCTTTGGCAGCCACCTCCATAAATGCCAAATCCCTTTCCCTCTTCATCACTGCTCCCCATAATCCCCAAACCCCATAAACCAAGACCCTTCCTCCCAATATCCCATCAGCTAAACACCCCCAACCCCCACAACAACAAAAAAAAAACAAAAAAAAAAAAAAAAACTCCCACCTTAGGAGTCCACTCCCTTAGTTTCTCCCACATAGCCGATGTAATGACCCATATTTTTATTTTATTTTATTATTATTTGAAATTGAAACTTGTATTAATTAAAAGCTTTACAGTATAAAAGGGCTATACTGAGAAGCAACTGGGAAGAAACCCGAAAATATAGGGGCACTGGGCCTCAAGCAAAAAGGAAAAGAGAGAGACCCTAAACATTGAGGGATGACCTCCCTTTAATCGACCATTGTAGCATCAAGAGAAAATCCCCAAAACTCTGGAAGAAAGGAGACCAAGGAATAGAATTTCGTCTTAAGGATTAAAGCTTCCTAAGAGGGAGAGATCCCTTCAAAGCACCTTCTATTTCTCTCTTTCCATGTCGTCCAGATACAAGCAAGAAATGCTAGGCGCCACATGGTCTTCCCTTTGGAGTTCGTTGGCGGGCAAACCCATTGTTGGAACAACTCAGGTAAGGAATGCAGCTATACCCAATTGTAGTTGAACTCCTTCAGAATCGATGACAAAAATGCTTTTGTCTGATTGCAATGAAGGAGTAGGTGGTCGATCGATTCCTTGTCAGCTAAGCAAAGGAGGCAAGCATTAACGACGAGCATATTTCGACATCGGAGGTTATCCATTGTTAGAATTCTATTTCGAAGTGCGAGCCGGGCAAAAGCAAGGACTCTTGGAGGAGACTTGATCTTCCAAAGAGCTAAGCAGCTTCCAGAAGGAGTAGGGGCAGTGAATATGGAGGAGGAATCCAAGAAATAGTCGTCTCAGGAAGGGGCCCAGAGCCTGCTATCTTGCCCTTCACTTGTGATCTCTATCCCATTTAGGATCTCGAAGAGATTGAACAGGTTAGCTTCTTCTGCCTTGGAGAGATTTCTTCTAAAGATCGAGCTCCACAAATATATATTAAGGTTAGGGCTTCTTCTGCACTATTCAGGTAATCAGAATGTGGGAGGGCAAGAGTACAGCGATGATCAGCCCGTAGAGTTTGGCATGCGGGGCTCAAGAGAGCGTGATCCGTAGAGTTTACCACTAGAAAACGGACGAGGAGTGGAAGAAGAAAAATTATGAGTTAAAATTGATAGGATGGGCAAGTGAAAAAAAGAAGAGAGAATTTCAACAAAGACCACAAACCCAGACACAAAAGTTCATTTTATAGATGGATCATAACAGAGAAAAACCTTTGTGCTTCACCATGACGAAGCCTCCAAGTACACCTTATACGATTGAGTGGTGAGTGTAAACATTGCATGAGGTGGGAGGAAAACAACAAACATATACAAGTATGAAACCGGTCATAGACAAGAGAGAACTAGAATGAACAAGAGTATGGATGGTAATAATCTAAATGTGATGAAATTATTGCTAATAAGATAAATAACAGTACGTTAGTCTTGAACAAAAAATCTGGGCCTGTTTGGTTGCACTTGAGTATGGTGAAAGAAGAGTGGAATTGGCCCCAACAGTAGAAAGTTCTACTTCTTAATGTGTTTGAATGGATCTGAGGGGACGAGGAGTAAACATGTCGGCTGATGTAGATTCCTCTTTTACTCCTCTCTCCCCAGAGTTACTCCCACAATATATAATAAAGTGCCTTTTACTCTATTCTCTTCATATAAAACCTTTTTATTTTATTTTATTTGCTTCACACCAACCAACCAAATGAATGAAAAGTATCTACGCATTTATTTTTTAACCCAATCCTCATTAACTTTATTTATGACGTGACCCTTACTCCTATTTTACTCTTCCCCTCATATAAACAAACAGGCCTTAGGCATAATGGAAACAATAGATAGGTTCAACAATTTCCAGATGTGGCGTTGTTTCCATTTATGACACCCACAATGTGAAAAGAGTGCATCTCAGTATAAAAATAAATGATTGAATGGTTGCCAGGATCAAAGGAGGGTAATATGGTGGGCACATCATAGCTTGAAGTTGGCTCAAGAGAAGAAAGAATCCATTGATGGTTGGAGGTAATGAGAGAGTTCTACAAAGGTAGCTAAGCGGGAAAATCTTACATTTAAGTGCACATAATAAGCATTTTTCAAGAGAATTTCTCACCTCCAAGTTTGGTATGCTTATAGCATAATTATAGATTAAGGATGAAATTTTTTCTTCTTGAGTTCCTGCATTAACCAAAGGAAACATCGTTGGTAAATAAAATGAAATACTTAAATAATAAATCTGAGCACCTGAGCCTTACAATGCCAACATGTTGACAAGTTTAACAGCTTCAAGCTATCATATAGTCAAGTTCTAAGTCCAACTATCTCATATCCAACTGTATCCAGGTATGGTATGTTTGAATCTGCACCTACAACTTCGGTCATTGGAACATCGATGGTAAATAAAATGAAATAATTAAATAATAAATCTGAGCAACTGAGCCTTACAACTCAAACATTTTGACAATTTTAACAGCTTCAAGCTATCATATAATTAACTTATAAGTCCAACTATCTCATATCCAACTGTATCCAGGTATGGTACGTTTGAATCTGCACCTACAACTTTGGTCATAAGAAAGAATGAGGAGGATCCAAGCCAATCCATTTTTTGAAAAAATAAAACAGAAGATATATGAATTCACATATTATTATGGAAACTTAGTTCCTAAAAAGAAGAGAGCGATTCCAAAGATGGTGAGAGGCTTCATTGAAGGGTTTGATGACTGAAGAAAGTGAGAATGATATTGCCACATTTTGCATAAGGCATTGCGCCTGTGCTCACCCAAGTTGGGCTGACTGGGTTAATGTTAAGAACAAAGTTTCCCAGAGGACCAACAATAATGAAAGCTTAGGTTGTGGTGATAATGATGGTTTTCATGAGGAACGGTTGGACGTTGGACAACCAAATGATAAACGTTGACAAGGCGCTTGGCAATTCTTGCGGCCATAACAAGGATGACATGAGGGTTTTTTTAAATAAATATTTTGATCAAGAATCAAGATCCTGAAATGTAAAAATATATATATATGGGAAATATGCAAGTGAGAACTAGTTCTCACCTATTATATGAGAACTTTTTTGCGGGGCCCAACTAGTAACCCATCCAAACCTAGCAACCAATAGGGAACCCCCTTATAGTCACTAATCCCAAGGATTGGCACACATCCGAATGGACTGAACCGTTGGATCGAGGGTTGAATAATTTTTTGAATATGAAGCCATTAAACTTGTGGGACACGGGTAGAAGGGGTTTGGGGCATGGGTTTGGGGTCAAACTTGATACTTGGGGTGGTCTCACATAGATCTTTCCGTCCCCCCTTGTCCCATCCCACAAAAAAGTTCCCACATAATATATGAGAACAGTTCCCACATAATATGTGAGAACAGTTCCCACCTGAATATTACCCTATATATATATATATATATTTATACATATTAAAAAATCAAAAGTGAAAAGGAAGAAAAAGTTTATCACTCTCTAAAATTTGATTAATTAATATTTGTCTAAGAGATGAGAAGAATAAGAGAGCTTTGGTTCTTGAGTAATGTGAATTGTTTGGCTTTGAAGCCATTTTGGGAGTAGGTAGGTTTGGGGATTGGAAAAAAAAAATTCTAAAAAATGCCTCTTGGTATATGCATGTCAATGTTGCTAACATCCATGTAGAAGGAGAATGAAGGGGCATGTCATTGTCATGTGATGAGGACAGCATCAGGCCCACCAATGGAGGATAGGAGGGACCATGATGCAAGAATGAGATCCACTGTCAAACTGATGGGATCACCATCAGAGTTTAATTTTAGGGGGTGTTTGGATAAATGCATAACATAATATCAACAAATTTAAATATTTTAAGATTTCATTATCATAGAATAAAATTGTGTCATATTATTATATTGTGTCACTTATGGTGTTTTGGCAATTTCACATATTTTAATACACCATTGAAGTGTTTGGCAATTTATAAAAAAACTCACAAGATGAGATACCAAACAAGAAATGGAGAAAACGTAATCAATTAACCCAATGCAAAGCCCACTAATTAGTAATCACAGGTGTTAATAATCATGGAAGGAGCCATCTACTGTTAAAAAGTTATAAGATTAAAAGTTAAAATCATGAGATCCAAGTAATGTTGTTTAATTAAGGTGGGTCCGCCAAATGTTGGTAACTATACTATAATACATCTAATGGTGATTATCACAAAAGACTCTATCTACTATTTTTTTTCTTTTTGTACAACCTTATTTGATGTTAGATATCATTGATGAATCCATCTATGAGAAATCATTGTGGGACCCATTTGATGATGTTAGTCATATTAACACTAGGGGAGCTATCAAATAGTGAGACCCATTCAATGATGGCAAACTGATAATTACAATCACGTAATTCAATCTTGGTAATCATGAGACCCGGCTGATTTTGGTAGTATGGGACCCACCTAATGTTGGTAATCACAATGAAAGCCCCTAGCGTGACATTTATAGAACCCACCTAATATTGATAATTAACAAGGGCTATGTAATCGTGATATGGCTATAGGACCCTACATTAAATTTGTAAGCACTGTGGGGTCAATCTACTATAATTAATAGTTGCTCATGAACTCTCCAATGGTTTTTACTCAAACTCTCCATTCGTATTTAGAAAAGATTTTGTAAAGATTATTTTATACAGATGATTTTTACTCAAACTCTCCATTCGTATTTAGAAAAGGTTTTGTAAAG
Organism: Cinnamomum chago; assembly: GCA_038049695.1. Classification (NCBI taxonomy): domain Eukaryota; kingdom Viridiplantae; phylum Streptophyta; class Magnoliopsida; order Laurales; family Lauraceae; genus Cinnamomum; species Cinnamomum chago. The sequence continues at coordinate 48,700,046 of CP142460.1, forward strand.
ATTATTTTATACAGCACATCCTTGAATAATGTAATATGAAGGTTTTTGGAAGAAAGTGAGATATTGTAAGATAATTTCTAAGTTATCCAAATACCTCCTTTTTAGAAGGATTGATTATATTCTAAACTAGTAGATAATATAGCAAAATCTCTTAAAATATCTCATTTCCGTGTGTGTCACCCTTTCATGTATCAGACATCCAAATAACATGAAAATGGATCCATTTATTTGGTTCTTCAACATTATCCCCAATGAGTCAATCGATATAGTAGTTGATAGTTTTAGCAGCATTGTCTTGTGAGACTGAGAAAGAGACTGATTTTAGTAGTATTTCAATCTTTTGCTCTATCATTATGATTACATATACACTTCACATGGTCCAGAATGTGTTTAGAAACTCTAGATCTCTACATATCCAAGTTCCATAGTTTATGCCAACATCAAGTAGTATAAGAATGAAAGATCACACAATAGGAGTGCCAGCAAAGATTCCCATCACCACATTGGAGATGGAAGCAAACATATGGTAGACCAAGGTATCAATAGAAACAAACTCAAAAAGAAAAAAGGAAAAAATCCTCGTCTTCATCAAACTTTGGCCAAAATATGAAGTTTCTACTGATTTGGCTGAAATCTCCAAATTTGAAACCAAATCACGGATCTCAGCCTAACAGGACCTAAATCCCAACTGAAATCTTTCATGTGGGTTGTTCATTTAGATCATTGATCGAAACGAAGCAAAATTGCCAACTAGGGTTTCGAGAGAATTCCTCACAAAGAAAATTTGTGCATAGGGTGTAATCATCAAACATTAACTAAAAATAGTTTTTTAATTAAAAAAAAAAAAACTAACATGAATTCATCCATGATACTATCCCCAATATAAAGAAGGTATTTTCTGACTTTACATTATAAAAGTGATTTTCATCCTGCATTGTAATCACTAGGATGAGTAAAAATTATAAATTAGTACATGCCTGCCAGCCTGAATGCCAAAATGAATTTCTCCACATAGCTTTCCAATGCTAGACGGCCCAAGGAACTAAATATATCTGTTAAAAGCTTCAGAGATGAAACTTTTGTAACATCCACCAGCTCCAACACTTGCAAAATCTCCTTCTGCATATCATTCTTGCACAATGCCAACAAATAATTTTCTGTCACAAGATAATTTTGTAAGAACCCAGCTGTGCAAAGGAATTAATACAAATAAATGAGCAACTGATAGACTGTGAAGTAGAATTTCAAAACAAATTTGATATTATTTTTTTCTTTGGAATGGTAACAAAGACAATATTATGAAAGGAACCAAAAAAAAAGAGGTGGTAATACACGTTTGCAAGCAAATCACGGAAAAGATAGCGTGGGTATGCATTAATATGTTCGCAATGTTGGAAAAGATTTAAGCAAGTGAAGCCTTAGGGCATATTTGGCAATTTACTAGTAAAGTTAAAATGAAGTAAAGCCTCCATTATCCAGACAAGAAAAGACAAGGAGTCATATCACACAATTTCAAAATTCCCTCCTTTTTCAAAAGAAAGTCAAAAGGCAACCTTCTTTCTCCACTAAATGACACAAAAAAAAAAAAAAAAATCTCTTTTTACACAAAAAGTCAAAAAGATTCCCTATCAAACAATTAAAAATAAAAGACCATCGTAATCCCCTATATGTTATTCTCTCTTGATTTGATGCTTCACCTCTCTTTCCTTCAATTCACCATACATCCAAAAATGCCCTAAGTAGAGTGGTAAAGATGGCAGCAAGTGAAGGTCTGATTGAAGATTTTAAAGTGGCAGGTTCTTCTCTGGTGATTACTCACTTACAATTTGCTGATGATACCTTGATTTTTTGGGGAGCAAGTTAAGACTAGATTAAGAATGTGAAAGCCATCTTATTTTGCTTTGAGAAAGTGTCTGGTTTGAAAACCAACTTCTTCAAAGGTGAGCTGTTACGAGTAAAAGTGGGGGGAGAGGTGATGTGTGACCTAGCAGATTTCTTGGGGTGTAAGGTGGGATACTTCCCGGCATCCTATTTAGGGCTGCCTTTATGTCTGGGCATCACTAAAAAGGTGGTTTGGAATTCGGAGGTAGAGAGGATGGAGAAAAAACTTTTTAGTTGGAAAGCCAATTACTTATCCATTGGAGGAAGGGTTACTCTTATTAAGGCAGCCTTGGCAAATCTCCCAGACTCCCAATTTACCTTTCTAGTTTCTATTCTTAAATGCCCCATTTCTGTAATTAATCGGATTGAGAAACTTAAGAGGGGTTTCTTACGTCATGGTAGAAGCAAAGAGAGGAAGCTTCATCTAGTTGATTGGGCTTCCATCTGTAGACCAAAGGAAGAGGGGGGCCTGGGTATAAGGCCTCGAAGACAAATGAACCAAGCCTAACTTGGGAAATGATTGTGGAGAATAGGTGAAGAATCAGACACACTTTAGCGTTAAATTGTGGATAGGAAGTATGTGGTCTCAAGAGGCGGGTGGGATACTCAAAAAGCTAGCTATAAAACTTCGGCTATTTGGAGAGGTATCCTCTCCGTTTAAGAGAGCTTTATGGATCATATCAGATACCGTATTGGAGCAGGAGAGAAAGTTTTCTTCTGGCTAGATAAGTGGATTTTTATTAAGACCACGCACATTCCATATAAGGAATGACATTGCTGCAGATGTCGAGGAGAGGGGGACTTCCAATGAATAACCACACCCTTAGAAGAGGCCGAAGTCAAACCACATGCTTTAATTGCAAACCGGGTTTTGAGCACATTGCATGTAGAGTTATTCATATGAGAGGGGGAAGAGGGAGTACCAGCCGAAGTTACAATGGTTGTAGTGTGTTGGATTTCATCAATAGGCGCAGCAGAATCGCCATCCAGACTTGAGAGGCACTCAAACCTATTTGTTTCAGCTGGTTGATCCTTCTTGTGAGTAATAGCACTCTTTGATGGATAGGAGACTTACTATTCTCCCTATGGACCCTATCAATTTGAATAAACCCCTCATTTTCATTAGTATCAGTGTCCCTAGGAACAGGTTCAGCAGGACACCTAGTATCAACAACCAATTTTGAAGAAGAATGTTCTGCACTAGGCTTCTGTTTTAGCACCTATATCTGTTTCTGATTCTGTTTCGAAGGGAAAGAACCTTCGCTGTGGTTAAAGGTTCGACAAGCCTTACATGGAGCAGGCCTCCAGGCATACTCCACACGCTGAATAAAGGATACATCATTATATTCAATAGTGACTTCAGTCGGAAGGACTGAATCAATATTTACCTCTACACAAACCCTTGCAAAAGCTAGACGGGTTCCATTTGCAGTGGCCTTAATGCCTAATCCATATATAATGGTTTACCAATTAGACTAGCAATCTCACTCAACCCTGATCGTGATCGAAAACAGTAGCCCATTGGACCCCTCGAAAACAGAAGAAATCTCACTAATTAGGTTTTTGAAAAATTCCTTAACTCTGTTGTAATCTTCTCATCATGCTCAAATCTCTGGTTTCCTTCCTTTGGGAATTGAATCGCTTAGTCCTTCACCTTGCCAGAGCTATCTTGGGGTTCAACATGAGCACATTGGTTAGTATATTGGATCAACCCAAGCCCAACCTGATTTTTTTTTTTTTTTAATAATGGATGGTGTCCCAGCCCATTGGGCCCGACTAATCCCTATGGGCCCAGGGGAGCCGGGTAAATCCCCTATGGCTCTAGTGTGGTAGCACAGTTTCGAACCCTCAACCTTTGAAAGCAAACCCTGGTCCTGGCCCAACTTGATTTTGCATGAAGATAAACCAAAAAACCTAAACCCAACCTGAATGAAGCCCAAACATACATCACCTGAACCCAATCTGAACTACAAATTCCATCCCCGAGTGCAATCTAGGTTGACTTGGCTCTGACTCAGGTCAGGACATGTACCCAAATTTTTAGTGTTTGATTTGCTATATAAAAGGAATAATTAAAAAGTGTATATTTCAAACACAGCATTAACATATCTACTATGTACCGTTATAGTCTATAGATATATACATATGGTTCCTCAGTAGATAAATCAGGTACCATGCCCAATTGTGGATAACCTGAAACCTAAACCCAAACCCAACCAAAATTGAGTCAAGCAAAACCTCATCCAATATTCACAATGATACAAAAATTGAAATTAAACGTAAGAAGAAATAACACGTCCAACTTCCAAGTGGAGATTAAGTCAAGCTTCCAAGCCATGTAAAGAAACTGAAGATCAATAAAATAAGAAGTTCATACGATAGACCTTCAACCTAGGAGAACAATTACAAAGCTCGAGGTCAAGTTTTCTCCAAGAGGGGGGAGAACTGATGCAGGCTAGACCCATTTGTCAGCTAGCCCATTGGACCCAACCCAAAGTTTACAGCCATAGGTCCAAGGCCGACAAGCACGCAAAAAAAAAAAAAAACCCTCCAGATCATGCCTCCAAATCATTACAACCTATTTTAGTAATAGCTAATATATAAAGGTTCTTAGCAAGCTTTCTTTTATTTGGTTTAGACCCTTATTTCCTTTAGAGTCTTATATGATTAAACACTTTTATGCTGATTTGGATAGTTTCCAAGAATAGATTTGGGCTTAGAGTCTATACAAGGAGATGTAACCCCTCTCGTTTGGTACTTAATGGATAATAAGATATCTCCCTTGAGTTTTTCTCTCGGTTATGCGTATGTGGTGTGAGACCAAGATTGTTTGGGTCCCTATCTATCCCTAAGCATGGCTTGGAGAGTAGTCCTTGGCTACTCTTCCCCTACCCGCGCTATGTCATCTATGCAAAAGAAAAATTAATACAAGCCCAAGCCAAATTGACCAGTCAAGCCTAATGCAGATTTCACTTCCAAATGGGATGGCCATGTGGGTACGAGCTTGCCACAACCCAATTTGCACCCCAAATGCTATCCCAAAAAAGAAGTTGGCGTACCCATCTTCATCTTTCAACCACTTATTCCTTGATATATGCCTCCATGTTCTTTCTTCTTCCTTCAATTTATTTTTGAAAACAGGTTTACATATGTAAAACTTCGCATCAACAACATAAATGACATCTCTTTTGGGGGAAATTCTCAAAAACGGCCCACTTTAAAGCGCCCCTTTTTCTACCCCTCTTTTTTTGGTCATGGGACCCATGTTCAGTCAATGTCATCTTTTCACACACACTACGCCCCGTTCCGCCCCGCCCCCCCCCCCCCCCCCCCCCCCCCCCCCAAAAAAAAAATGAATATTCACAAGTCCAAGTTTGACACTCATCAACTTTTCCTCGTCGTTGGATTGAAATCATGATAAAATGATGCCTCTAAACAATTAAATTTTAGGGTCATTGATACAGTACAGAAGTCCAAAAGAGGCCATGGCCCAATGATGGACCCAGCCTTTGGGTTCGGTCCACAAGCCCAAATTGGCTGAGAAAGCTACTGTAGCATTCTAAATTTATCTCAAGTTAATTAGGAATTGTTTCTTGTTTTAGTATTTCATTAGGATTGGTAACTTTCTATATTTCTTACAGTTTTCTGTCTTGGAAGCCTTATTACATTATAAATAGAGAAGCCCTCCATTGTATTGGCATGCTTACCTTCAATCAATAAGAGAATTCTGAGTTCATTGTGAGTTTTATGGAGTGTTTTATGGTCTTGCTTGTGCCCTAGTGGTTGGAATCCTTCTTGGATTCGATCAATCCCTCGAGAGGCTGATCTAACGCATCGATTGTAGATCTTGGCTGCACCAATTTGGTATCACTCTCTATCGTGGGCATGATAATGAGGATTGAGGATAATTTTGATGAGCAAATCATTACCTTACCAGCTACTCTGCCACCGCCTGATACAATCATTGATGTTCTTGACGATCAAATTGTTTCTACTCGTCGCAGAGGATTTCAAAATTTCCTTGTTCGTTAGCAAAATTGGCCCATCTCCTATCCTATATTTATTACTGCTGCCGACATTATCAAGCTATTAACTCGCCGGAGTCGAGTTCTTCCAAACCAGAGAGAGTTGATGCAATACGGAAGTCCAAAAGAGGCCATGGGCCCACATCATGGACCCAGTCTTTGGGTTGAGTCCACATGCCCAAATTGGGTGAGAAAGCTACCGTGGCATTCTAAATTTATCTTAAGTTAATTAGGAATTGTTTCTTGTTTTAGTATTTCATTAGGATTGGTAACTTTCTATTTTTCTTACAATTTTCTATTTTAGAAGCCTTACTACATTATAAATAGAGAAGCCCTCCATTGTATTGGCATGCTTACCTCCAATCAATAAGAGAATTTTGAGTTTATTGTGAGTTTTATGGAGTGTTTTATGGTCTTGCTTGTGCCCTAGTGGCTAGAATCCTTCTTGGATTCGATCAATCCCTCGGGAGGTTACTCTAACGCATCGATCGTGGATCTTGGCTGCGGCAGTCATGGATCAAAAGGTTAGTATGATCTTATGGACTCGACATTTTGCATATAAGTAGGCCTCATATGGATCTTTTCATCTAATGGACTTCCATGATCATCATGCAACCCAATGGGCCCAACTAGGAGGGGCGTTTTCTCCTAAAAACCGCCCAGGCACTATGTAGCGCTACCCCTCTTTTGGTCATGAAGAAAAGGTAAATGAGATGTCTATTACTTTTAGATTTTCAAGGACTAGAGAGAGAATACATCAAGAAGAATACATAATTACATAGAAAGTTCTCAACATGCTCTCTTTTGCTTCTTGCTGGCAATGAGTCAGAGTACCAACGACATCCAACTAATATGAAAAGATTTTTTATTATGTGAAAGAAAATTCATGTCACCATCTCAAATTTTAGAAAATAAATAAATAAATGCTTTTACTGGTCCCTTTTGTCATAAACAAAGAATAAATTACAAATTGTTTCTAAGCAGTATCAAAGTTTCTAGAAAGACAGAAAATCCATTATGTAAACCCAAGTTTTATGTTTATCTCACTGATAATGCCAACCAATATGCATAATGCATGAAAGAAATGAAATTCCAAAATATCAAGTTAAGCATTTGTCATGAAATCAATCTTTCAGATAAGAACAGCATTCATCTTTTGTATTTGCTTTCTAGAAGACAGTGTTTCCAATTCTCCTTTTCATGTTCCTTGTAAAGTAACAATGAAAAAGATAACCTAATTAATGGATCTGAGCAAAAAGAGGGATGATATTAAAGATATCATTTTACTTGGCAACGTCATTTTAAAGATAAATTATACAATAAAATTACTTGAGCAAAACAAAGAAACTAACACGTATGTCATAGTATATACCAGCTAAGGCAAGACTGTGACTGCTGCTATCCAATCCAACTGAGTTGCAGAGCTCCTGAACTTTCTCTTCATCTTTCACTGCTATCCAAAGAAGCATCTCATAGTATGCTAATCTAGAAAAAGAAGTCGGGTTCTCATCCTTTACAAATTTACTGCAAAAGTGAAATTCCGGTATCATTCCCATGTCAATTAAATAGACAAGAAATGGACCATATGTTTCTTCCTCCAAAGGAAACCTTATTCTCTCATTGAACTAAAGAGTTGAAATGCCTTATGCTTGTGATCTAATGAAATGTCTCCATCATTACCCTCCCTTGCCTTTATACAAAGGTTTATCAAGGCATTGTACTCTTTGATACCAGTCTCTTCCAAGTTTACCAAAGACATCAAGAGTAGCTTCTGTGCCTAGTTTTTGCGCAGACATTCTTACTAACTGATCAAAACGATGCATCTGAGTATTCTTGAAAATCCATCTTCCTTTTTCTTTCTCGTGAAAGCTCCTTCCTTAGTGGAGATGAACAAGTTATAGACTTATCTGAGCCCCAAGGTATGTTTAATACATTATCAGATGATTTCCTTTCAATAGGCATTTGAGATGAGGCCCTATTGCGGTTTGGAGGTGCTTGGGGGAGGATGGCATAAGTTGGTTGACAAAGCTTTTTAATGTAGTGCTAAAGAGCAAGAAGCTGCCTGATGCATGGAGGAAAAGTATTCTTATACCCATATACAAGAACAAATGAGCTATTAAGAATTGTGCGAACTACCGCGGGATTAAATTGATGAGCCATACAATGAAATTATGGGAGAGAGTTATTGAGAGAAGACTAAAAAAAACAACAAACATTTCAGAGAATCAATTTGGTTTCATGCCTGGGAGATCAACCATGGAGGCTATCTTTCTCCTGAGAAGGTTAATGGAACAGTATAGAGAATGTCAGAGAGATTTACATATGGTGTTCATTGACTTAGAGAAGGCCTATGACCGAGTTCCTAGGGAGATTCTATGGAGAGTGCTGGAAAAGAAAAGAGTGTGTCGCATATATTGAGGCGATAAAGGATATGTATAATAGAGCCGTGACATCTATAAGAACGACTGGCGGAGAAACTAAAGAGTTTCCTATCACGATTGGTCTACACCAAGGCTCAGTGTTAAGCCCGTACTTGTTTGCCCTAGTTATGGATGAGATTACAAGACATATTCAGGATGAGGTGCCGTGGTGTATACTATTTGCAGATGACATCGTTTTAGTGGATGAGACGAGAGAAGGAGTGAATGCTAAGCTAGAATTGTAGCGGAAAACGTTAGAGACAAAAGAGTTTAGGCGAAGTCGATGCAAGACGGAATATATAGAATGCAAGTTTAGTCAAAGTAGGACACCTGGTAACTTAAAAGTAAGTTTGGGCAAACAAATGATTGTAAAGAAAGAAAACTTTAGGTACCTTGGATCTATGGTGCAACAGGATGGAGAGATTGATACTGATGTAAGTCACAGGATACAGGCCAGGTGGACCAAATGGAGGAATGCTTCGGGGGTCTTGTGTGATCGGAAAGTCCCCATCAAGGTTAAAAGAAAGTATTATAAGGTAGCGGTACGTCCAGCGTTGTTATATGGATTAGAGTGTTGGGCAGTAAAGCATAATCATGTTAAGAAGATGGAAGTTGCGGAAATGAGAATGCTAAGATGGATGTGCAGGATCACAAGGAGAGATAGGATTAGGAATGAGGAGATTAGGGGCAAAGTAGGAATAGCACCGATTAAAGATAAAATGAGAGAAAATCGACTGAGATGATTCGGCCATGTTAGAAGGCGCCCAACGGATGCACCTGTTAAAAGGTGTGAAAGAAACTATCAAACATGACATTGCCTACATGGATCTAACGGAGGACATGGCCCTAAACAGATTTGATTGGCGTCGTCAAATCCATATAGCCGACCCCACCTAGTGGGAAAAGGCTTGGTTTGGTTTGGTTTGGTTTGGTTTGGTTTTAGGCATTTGAGATGAGGGCAAATTGTGTGACTTCAAAGCACTACTACCTGAAAATATAAAATATACATGTAAACAAAGGAAACAAAGAATTCCCAAGCTTTCACTGAAACAACAAAGGAGATTTTTAAAACAGCGGTAGACATTGCTTGGAAGTATGATTGAGTATACATGCCACATATATGAGAGAGGAAAATAAACATGAGGAAAGCAATTAGCAATCCAACCATATTGATTTTCACTAAGGAAAGAGAACTAAAAGAAGTATCTATATACACTAGAATTTTCTGATGATGATGAAAGGTGGAATTCTTCCAAAAGAAAGTGCCAGCAGCCAACTGGAGCAAATTAAGTACGGATTACGGAATGATGCTTTGGAAATCAAAAGGAACACTTTAAAAGAGGTCCTGCATGAATTAAAAACATGAAATATGAATCACGAGATTCAGTTAATTTCAATATAATAAAGAAAACGGATCAAAATAATTAAAAAAGAAATATCAGATATTTGCAAATAAAGAACAATCTTTTAAAAATATAAAGCACAAATCATAAGATTCAGTCAACTTCAAAATAATAAAGAAAATGGATAGAATTAATTAAAAATAAAATATCAGATATTTTTAAAAACAAGAATAATAGACTACATTCTCATTCTCAACCAGCAATAATTATTAATTTACACCCCATAACATCCTAGTGTTGAGTGCATCACCAGCTTTGCGTAGGATATTTATACTAGGATTAAGTGATTTGCAAGTTGAGTTTCAAAACAACAGAGACCACAATTTTTTTTTTTTTAATTTATCTCTCTCTCTCTCTCTCTCTCTCTCTCTCTCTGTGGTTGCAAACTGAAACCACATTATTTTGAACTATGAATCACAAAATCTTCAAAATATATAAGGAAAAGGTGATAGTCAACAGCTAAAATTGGCTGGGAAAGAAAAATGGTGACATGGCATTGACCATGAGGAGAAAACGGCCGACTCCTAGAAAAAGTTCATGCTTCAGGTGCTAATATGAGTCAATACAACGGAAGCGCCAATTGGAGACCCTTAACAATGTGGTGAGTAAAAGACATGATTGACTGTAAATTCATGAAAACGTCACTGCAAACTAGATGGAGCATGGCTTTCATGATGATAATGATAAGATTGTCCATTCGATGCGGAGCTTGCAGTATGTGGCCGTCCATGATGGGACCCACCCATTAAACTATTTAAGACTGAGTTTCAGAGGAAAACTACACAAACATAAGAGTCAATGCAGAGCATCTAGCAAGCTCAGGCTTCAAGTCCTAATGCGAGTCGATACAAAGGAAGTTCCAATTGAGGACACGAAACAAAGGAGTGGGGAAAGACATGATGGGTTGTTGAATTACTGAAAAACATTACTGTAAATATAGATGAAATAAGTCTTTGACGATGATGATGATATGAGATTGGGGATTCGATTCGATGCCCGGAAAATGTGGGTATCCAGAATAGGACCCGCCATCAAATTATTAAAAAAACAAGCCTCCAGATTAAAAATGAGATAAAACATAGAAACTTAAAACTTACTGGATATTAAAGAAGACATGTCCTTCAAATACTGTATTGGAGAATCCCCTGCACAAGAGCAAACGAATTAAAATAAACATAAAAAGAAGAACAAAGAAAAATGCAAATCCGAAAGCACCCAATCAATCAAATAACAATAACAAAAAAAAAAAAAAAAGTACCACAACGAGCAGCATTCTTCGAGCCGAGTTTCTTAGATGGAGATTTCTTGGACGGCTTCTCTGTGGTAGTTAAATACGTGAGCTTTTTTAGGGTTGCAAGCTTTGAAGAAGAAGTGGATTTTGACTTCTTGTTTGATGTGTTTTTAACTGCGGAGGCGAAGATGGAGCTTAGGGGTTTCGAATTAGGTTTAGGCATTTGAAGTTGAAATGGAGGAAGCTTTTTAAAAGGGTGTGGACATTTGGAAGGAGAAGCAGGGACTTTGGATTTTTTAGAGAGACGGTTTGGGGTGTTTTTGGTTGTCTGCGAGGGAAGAAACAGAAAACGGGAATAGGTAGGGGCGGAGGCACCGAGGCATGGGGTTTTTGCCTTGCTAGTCCTCGGCCCCACCCTCACCAGTGTCGTGTGGGTCCTAATCCTCCGACTAGGGATGGCAGTGGACCGGGGAAAAATGGGTATTCGTCCAAACCCGCCCCGTTTGGACCGGGGATGGACTATACGTATTGGACGGTGGACGTATACGGGGATACCCGTATAAACCCGTGCGGGGATGGAGGTGGGGATGGACTTACCCTTACCCCCCCCGTACCCGCCCCGCCCCGCCCCGTCCCCGTTACCCGCTAAATAAATAAATAAATATATATGTAGTGTACCTATGGTGTTATAATATTTAGTGATTTAGGTGCTGTTGTTTTTCATAGGAATGTATGTATCAGGTCTTCGTGGCAGCAGTGATTTGTTTGATTTCGCTGTTATGTATATGATTTTTTAGGAGTAGTTCTCTATTGATGTTCGTGTACTGGAAGTGTCATAATATTTCTCATACCCTTGATTCAGGTGTGATCTCCTGTTGCAAGGAAGCTAGGAGAAGGCTAGAAAAAAAAAGGCTTGGGCTTAGGCAGGTACGGGGGAAGCGGGGACGGGGAAGGGGATTATAAATTTACCCACGGACGGGGATGGGGATGAAAATTATACCCGTTAGCGGGGGTGGACCGGGGATGGACGAAGATTTTTTAAGCGGGTACGGGGATGGAGACCATGCCGCCCGCCCCCGCCCCGGTCCATTGACATCCCTACCTCCGACCAGCTATTGCCAGTGTAACAACTAACAACAGTCCAGTATCGTGGGGCCCACATAATAATGATCAAAATTAAATTTCTAAGATGAACATGATCCCACCAGCTTAAAAGCTTTATTCCAATCGGAAGAGGCGTCAGTTCTTACTTGACTACAGCCAAAATTCCAACCTATGCAGCCACCTTCCCTCATCTGATGGCTACCTCATCAGAGGTCTACTTCCCTCACTAGAAGCCCCCTCATCTCATCTAATGCCTGCGTCCTTCACCACCAGAGGATTGGGGTCCCAGCCCCCTAATCTAGGTACCCAAAAATAAAAATAAAAATAAAAATAAAAATAAAAGGAGTAGCATTAATCATGTACTCAATCTTATCGTGCGGCCCACTTTTATTTAACTGAAATTTGAGGAGTTAATCATTGGAGGGGATGATATTCATCTTGAACATCCGAATTATCATTATGTGGATCCCATGGTAAGAATTTGAAGACCAATTACATAGGGCGTGTAGTAGCCACGATAAAGGATCCATATTCCCAAGTAATGGTTGAATTACCGAGCATGGGTGAATGGGAAGGATTTGTTCAACTTTCTTTTTAGATGAGGGGTGATTCTATATGCACCCACAAGGAATGCTGAGCACACCCACTTGCTGAACTCACCACAGCATATGGTTTTTTTTTAAAGAATTTGCTGAGCCCACCCACCATATATCCCAAACTACCCACGCGGGAGAGCCCAGGTCTTCTCCTCCAAAATTCCCTCTCATCGACAGTTTTGAATTTGGAAACCGACAGCAGCGCCTCTCTTCTTCTTCTCCTCCTCCTCCAAAGCTCTCCACTGCACAGCGCCTCTTCTTCTTCTTCTTCTTGTTCATACGACGCTCAAAGAAGGTGAGCTCTTCTTCTTCCTTATCTTCTTCTTCTTGTTCATATGTTTATCATTTTCACATTCCTTTTAGGTCGTAATGTTTTACCCGGAGATTACAAACGTTTGAATTAGGGTCGTAATTTCTTCTTCTTCTTTTTCACATCCGAAGTGCATAATCCTTGTGCATTTTGAAAAAAATCGATGAATCCATTTTTCCCGATCTGCTTGGCATCGCAGAACCGTGCATGGAATTTATGCACGGCAAATGTCAACTATGCAGGGAATTTATGCAAGACAGATGTATTCGTGCAGAACAAATATGCACGGAATAGATGAAATGTGCAAGGAAAAAATATGCCGTGCAGAAAAATTTTGCACGGTGAACAGGTGCCGTGCAGAAGCATTTTGCACAGTTGATTTCTTCCGAGCAGCACAAGAAAACATGATTTCTTCTGTTATATGATATTTCCTCTTATTGATTTTTATTTTTAACATATTGGAAAAAATGCCCAGAAGACCAACTCGCTGTATTGGTGACACCTCATATCCGACAGGTGGACATGCTAGTACTTCTAGCGAGCCATCGAGAGTGCAGACTAAGATTGGCATTGCTAGACCTCTTTGCCGAGGTGTGCATGCCAGTACTTCAACCGGCGTCCTTCAATGGCCAACGGTGTTTGAACGAAGACGCAAATTGCAGCAGGATCCACTGCCCGAGCCAGTTGACGAGCATATAGAGAGCTCTTCAGAGGATGATTCCTCAGACGATGAGGCAAGGCCATCTAGTCCTCCACAGCCGTCTAGTCCTCCTATGGTGTCAGCAAGGGAGGATGATTCCTCAGACGAGGAGGCACAGCCATCCAGTCCTCCTACAGCGGCAGTAGGTGAAGGTCCTATTCCCGGTGGTCCAACCGACCTATCCGTCCTTGTGAGTGTTAGGATACACATGGCCATATCCATATGGGATGGGAAGGTATACGTTAATTATTTTAATGCTTTAAGTAATTATTTTTCAAATAAGGTGTTTTATAGTCTATAATAACAAATGTTAATGAAAATCTATACTTGTAATGTGCAGGAGTGTGGCCCGCTCAAATGTATCAGTCATTGGCGTCAGCTAAAGGACTGGTACATACCTTTACCTGGAGACGTGGCTGATCTTCATGTGCCTTCGTTTCGCGCTATTATAGAAGAGTCTGGATTGGCAGACTTGAGGCGTTTCAACTACCGATATATCTCCTACCCCTTGGTCTCAAGCTTTGTGGAGAGATGGCAGCCCGAGACCAATACCTTCCATATGCCGTTTGGGGAGATGACGATCACATTAGATGATGTGGGTACTCTCCTCGGCATCCCAATTACGGGACTTCCTGTCCACGTATCTACTAGTATGGGATTTACTGAGCAAGTAGATCTACTCAAGCGTGGACTGGGCATTTGCGGTAACAGGGTTGAGCCTGGCACGGGATGGGGTAGTGAGAATGGGGTGGATCCGATGGGTGTGCGGCGATGTGAATCTTGCGTCGTCGGTTGAGGAGGTATAGTGTGCAGCCAGAGGCTATCTTCTTTATTTGTTAGGTTGCACACTATTCACTAATAAGTCCACGACTCGAGTCCCAGTCTACTACCTTAGGGATGTAAATGCGTACCCAATTCTCAGATTACCCGGAGGTTCCGACCCGTTAAAAACAGGTCTGGGTCGTTATTTAGGCCATCGATAAGTAAATAGGTCCGGGTCCAGTTCCACCTTGGTTCGGACCCGTGGACCCGATACTCTATATATTACCTCAATTTTCGAAAATATCTCATAAAAATAATATTTTTTTAATATCATTATTTACCTAAACCCGAACCCGGATCCAAACCCGTCCCATATATGGATCTGGTTTCGGTTTCGGTTCCGGAGCCAAAAAACTGGTTCCGAAACGGTTTCGGGTCCAGATCCGGTTCCACCATCTCCTTAACGGTTTTAGGTCCACCATGGACCCAGACCGAAACCGACCCGTTTACAACCATAACTACCTATCTTTACTGATGGACCTGCCACGGGTCCGTCATTATGCATGGGGGGCTGCCGCACTGGCGTATCTGTATCGCCAGTTGGGGACCGCCACGAGGGTAGATGTGCAACAGATTGCTGGATATTTGACACTGCTCATTGTAAGACCAATACATTTTATATATACATATACATGTTCCATCATAATTGATCTTTTAGATTGTATAATTAATAATATTTGTCATTTGCGGTCTTGGGTGTACGAGCAATTCCCATTCGCCCGTCCTCCTGCACAATGGGGATACACTACAAGGATGCCTCTCCCAAGCCTCTGGAATCCTGGTCAGGATTTCGGAAATGCGAAAAAAAACATACAGCTGCTGCGGGAGAGGTTGGATGCCCTACACCCGAGCGAGGTGAGCAGCCGATAAAGTCCTTGACATATATTTTACGTTTTTGACATATATTTTACGTTTTTTGATTTGTTTCATTTACATGCGACAGGTTTCCTGGGATTCCTTATGCTAGTGACAGGACTCAGCATCCATTACAACAGATATCCTTCTTCTGTGGTTGCTTGAGATCCCTATATGTCATTGAACCCTACCACCCACACAGGGTTCTTCGACAGTTTGGTTACATACAGACCATCCCACCTGCACCGCTCGCCCCCATTCGTGCAACCCGGGGAACTACTGCTGATAAATTCAAGGTCTCCTATACGTTTCTCGACCAGTACTGGGTTACTTAGGAGGACCATGTATTATCTCTGGCGCATTACGACCATCGAGCACAGCATGCATGGGAGTGTTCACCGGACTACCTTGAGTGGTACGCTAGGATATCACACCCTCGTGTACAGAACCTCGCCCGCCATTCCCACTATGACCCTAAGGAGGGTAGAGATGACCCGATTCCAAGAACGGTGAGGGCATTTTAAACTATCTTATTCCAAACATTGATGCATCTATTTTTTCAAACTATCTTTGACACATTGTGTTGTTTCTTATAGATCCTTCGAACAAAGGACCATATTCGTGCCAGGCTTGCGCGAACGGAGCAGCCAGTTGACTTTTACTATCGGGTGTTGCAGACTACCCTTGAAATTCTGGATGGCTTGCCGGTGACGTACCGCCGACGTGCGCAGCAGTGATGCTAGGAGGGCTTTTGGATGGGTCAAACTATTTTTTTGATGAGATGTATAAGAACTTTTTTGGAGGAATGCATTTTTGTTGGATTCATATGTATTGCAAGGATTTATGTGTACTACAAACTTTTATGTGTCAATTGAAGAATTTTGTCCTTGTGTCTGATCTTCTATGATTTTTAACTTCTTATATGAAATGGTTGATATCTTTATTATTTTGATGAACATTTACCGGTTCTTTCAAAGTGGGAAAAATGACTTGACCAACTTTTAGCACTACATGTCCAATAGGTGTCGAGCAGATCCATTTTGCACGGCCAACAAATACCAAGCAGATTGCTTCTACACGGCCAACAGATGCAGAGCAGATCCATTCTGCTTGGAAACTGTTGGCAGTGCAGAATTATTTTGCATGGTACTTGTGTGCCGTGCAATACATTTTGCTTGCTGCCTGTTTGCCATGCAGAATGCAACCGAGCAGGGCTCTTAAAGAATAAACACACAACATAATAATATAAAAATTTGCTTCCATTTCAACAGTTATCCGCTTAAACAACAAGTATTAAATTTGTTTACATCAAGTTGAGAGTACAAGTATTTAATCGCTGTCAAAATTAACCGACTCTTGTGTTGTGACACTGTCTCCAATTATTTCTTTGAATCGCTCGATGCTCTTAGCATATGGTAGTTGCCATCCGTCTGCATTAGGGTGGTGGTGTCTATGCCAATTTGTAGCAATGAGAGGCATGGGAGCCCCGGGTGTCATGAATACCTGCACAAAATGGTTTCCATTAACGAAACCAATCGCCACAACTTTGCGAGAACTTGGTGGAATCGGGGATGATCTCAAAGGCAGGAAAGTAAGACACTGTTGCATAGAAAGGTGGACCAATACCACGTTATAACATGAATATATCAGGTGACCCATGTCTGGCATTGTCATCCAACGATCAAATGAAAGATTGTTATCATAGTACGCCAAGGCATAATACAGCTCTCCAACCCTATCCTCTCCTCCATATTCCAATGAATAATATTTTTGATACATCTGCAGTTCATTGCTCAAGTCTAGTCTAACCTGCATCCAACTATCCTCGCCCATGCCCAGAAGACCAGCTATGGCTCTGAATCCACAGTTACCGTCGGCTTTTACATCCTTAACACTCCCGATATAAGGTCCTAAAGACTTAAGAAGAAAATGCTCTAACGTGCATGATCGAGTGCGACGGACACTCTGTTTCTCCTTCTTCTTCGTTACATCTAGACTGTTGGATCCAACTGGAATGCTATCTTCGATCGAAAGTGCATACTCAAAAGCAGATGGCTCCCGACGCGTTGACCGATCCAACTTTTTCTTTTTCGAGGATGAACGACCGCGAGTATTCAATTAAACATCCGGCTCAAGAAGAAAAGTAGACGAAGGACTCCCCAATTCTCTGAGTTTTTTCAATATTTGTATTTTACCAGCTTGATCGGTACTCTGAAATTTCCTACTGATCAACTCGAACTCGGAAGTTATGGTCAACTCAGCAGCTTCATTCACCTTAGTGGATTTTAAATTGAGCTTCCTCCAGTACTGATGGACACAACTCAGTGGTATTTGAGTGCCTTCCCTTATGTATTCAGCAATTTCGTGTGCACATGGTAACCCATGAGTCCGTCAAATTATGCACCCACATGCTGCTGAATATGGACCAATATCACCAGCTCTTATCGACTCATTCAGAACTATATCCATAGCATTCCTTGATATAAATCCTCTCAACTCACGAAACAATGCCGGTTTGAACTTATGTTGCACGATGTTCATGCTCTTTTCAAAAGAAGCCTTTATCTCCATAAAGAGTAACTCGAGCAAGGCATGGATAACCTGCCAGGATGCATCAAAGCTACAGTTCGATGTGCCAAGGTGTCTCTTCAATTTTGCATGTGCACTCTCAGCCCTGTTCGTAGTCACATTCCCAAAGTGCATATGCTGATCCGTCCAAGCAGCCACAAATTGTTCCTTGTGGTTATTCAACTACGAGTTTTTCACTTAATCAACAGCGTGTGGATACCCACAGAAATTCCTGTCCAATGTACTTAGAAGTTGAATGTAGTCATTTTTAGTGGGAGAGACTACCAACATGTTCCAACAAGAAATAAATGCATTCCATCTGTCATTGGTCTCAAAATACTTCTTACAATTTGGCAAGATGTTCCTAGAAATATGCCACATGCATAATAAGTTTGTTACATTCGGAAAAACAAAGTTTATTGCATTGATTAGTGCTAACTCTCTGTCGGTGACAATCACATGGGGCATAATGCATCCATCCATTAATTCCTTAAGCCTCTCCAAAGCCCATCTGTAATTGGCCTCCCTCTCTGACTGAAAGTACAAAAAAGCAATGGAGAAAGTTAGTTGAGTAGATTTGACACCAACAATCTCAAGCAAGGGAAGTGAATATCTATTAGTCTTGTACGTCATTATCAAAACTTCTGGAAACGCACGTAACAACTAAATAAATGATGGATGTGCACAGAATAGGTCCATTAGAGCATCTATAACATCGTTGCTAGTGTGATACTCTGTAATTATTCTACTCCAAATGCATCATGAGTTGCTACATCTGTAATCGACCGGCCATCTCGGTCACCCTCCACTTTTGACGAGCATTGTAGATACTATTCATCATAGTGGTGTTGTGCACTTCCATTTCCTGCAATGTTCGAAGGATGTTCCTCGGCTTCACCAAACTCTTAGACATATCAATCAAAACATTGATTTCTTCCCCAAAAAGCCTCCCAGCAAATGAGTGTCCCTTGAGATGTTGTGCGTTTGAATGATTGTGCACCCCACAAACCACTGTTAACATCCAATCATCGTCATTTGCCATCTTTCGGCCCTTCAAAGAAAAAGGGCAACTACACTTCTTCGTTCCCATTTCCTTATTAGGATTTCTCATTTGAGAGACCTTCGATGAACCCTTGTAACTTCCACTTCTCTCACAAGTTAAAACTATTCTCGAATTCCTACCATCTCCACCAGCATCTTAAGTTTTGATTAGAAATACTAAGCCATGTTTCTTTCCAACTTTCCTTGTCCATTGGATTAAGTCATCTCGGCTTCTGAATATAGTGTCAGTGGTGAAGACATTAGTAAATTCCAAAGAGCACTCACTGGCACCGGTTGACTCAATCTCCTGAAAATATATGTGATTGCTAAATCTTTATACATCAATGCACAAGACTATACAACCGTGCAATATAATAATGTACGGTATATATATGTCATTCTTGTAAAATATGTTCGGTTTACTATTGCTGTGCAATAAATTTTTTATCGGCATACTTATGTTGTGCAAAATTAAATTGTTTGATGGTATTCCGCCGTGCAATATTCATTTGCACGGCTCTGGAATACCGAGCACGATGCGAGAAAATTAATTAAACGGCTGGAAACGAAGTCAAAATGTATACCTCCTCTTGGTAGATCGTCAGTTGCTTGTCCATATTGAAAATGTCTACTTCCAATAGACAATGTGGTGCAGGGAGATGAGTACCTCCAATATCGTTAAACAAATGAAGGAGACTTGAATAGTTCTGAGAGTTGGAGATGATGATGAGGAAGGAGATGAAGATCAATGAAGATAAATGAGTGCAGAGGAACAGTGACGAAACAATGGATAAAAGGAATAATGAAGAAGAAGAAGAAGAAGAGAAGGAGAAGAAGAAGAAGAAGAAGAGGAGATGAGTAGAGACTACACTGCAGGAGAACCAAAGGAAGAGGAGAGGAGGTTGATGGTGAAGGGTGATTTCGTCATTTCACCTGGGGCACTTCTGTAATTAAAAAAAAATCTAATTGTGGGTGTGTACAGCAAATGCCATGGTGTGTTCAGAATTTGCCTTAGACGAGGGAATTGTTCAACTTGACTTCATCTTAGGAGGTCCTTCATCGGCAAGATAGAGCATCTAATTATCTGTCCTCATTTTCATGTTATTTGTTGTTGTGTAGAAAGAGAAAAAAGTTGAGTTCCCTTTATTATTAGATTTATAACATGCGTTTCAAATTAGATGGATCGGTCCACTGAGTTAGATAGACAAGAACAAGATTTTAGGCCGAGGGTATTCTAGTAATTGAATCATGCTTTCTAGGGGTTAAGAAAGTACATGTGTTTAAGTGTGATCTCGTGCGAATTCTCCTATGTTGCCTTTGTGGTCTAATTGTTGACTATATTTATGCTTATGTGCATCAATGAGCAACAATTGTTTTAAAGTTGAGGCTGATGTGAGTACAATTGTGTTTCGAGAGGTCCATTGTTGTTTGTTTGGTATTGCTTGTAGTTGTATGGAAGCTAGAGAGAAAGCATTTGATCATGTTTTATTATTAGAATCTCTTATAATAACTTGACGTGTTGGGGTTTTTTTTAACATGATGTGACATCTTGTCCTCTGGTATTTGCAAATACCATGTTTCTTCTAAAAAAAATTTAAAATTGCAACCACATAAAATGTCTCAAATGAACTTTGGGATTTCAAGAAATTTAGCCTAATTGCATTTTGGTGGAATTTGTTGATACTCAAGTACAAGGAAGCATTCAGAAACTCTACCATGTCTGAGAATTTCAAAATTCTACAAACAAGAATTCCATGAATTCAAGTAAAGAAACATGTAGTCACCGATGGTATGTATGGAGTTATTTGTCTTGTGGGATGAAGAGTGCGGAAAGAGAGCTTTTTGGTTTTCTTTTTGCTAAACATGAGAGAGGAGACTCCCCAACACTGATGCCAAAAAGGATCTCATATGCCAATATATGTCACGACCCCAGACCGGGTTAGTAGGAATCTTCGTTCATAATCCGGGATTGCGGAGGTGCACGCGGGGTGAAATAGAAAATCATAACATTAACGGACATAAACAATAAAATGAGACATAAATAAAAAAAGTTTGGACGATTCAGAAAGTGGCATTCCCATTACTCAATTAAAGTTAAAATATTTACACAAAAGCAAAATTTTGGTTACATCAACCCAAAAATAAAGGCCAACATAATGAGTATGATAAAAACCCAAAAGACACTCGTTTCACTCTCCAAAATGTGTATCGGGCCACTCCGGTATAGAGCCTAATGTCTACATGACATCATCAGTGTACCAAACACCTACATCATGCGGCTCCTCAGCTGAGTGCATTAGCTTCCCCTTAAGAGTAGCGAAGGCAATACCTACGACACCAAGGTTAAACGAGAATCAAGCACAAGGACCTGACAGGTGTTTTAATATGAATAATAATAACACGTGTGCTGCAAATATGGATACATGATAAGAGATTAAAATGAATTCCAAAATAAAGTAACAACTAGGAAAGATATTACAAGAGTCTCTAATAGAATGATAATAATAATAATAAGGATCAATGCCAGACATGTAAGCTATCACATATAATTTTAGCAATATGGCAATCCACACAAAGCAATATTCTCTCTACTGCACGGCCATAGCTGAGGAGAGGGCCAAACAAGCAAGAGATCCATAAACAAGCAAAACCCAGTACCGCGTGCAATACCGACAAGTGTGTGTAACAAACAAGAATAACATACATGCAAGGGTGAAAATCATAGTAAGCCTAAATGTCACGGTGGTTGGATCCACTGCAATGAAATCAAAGCTGAGTAGTGCCGACTCCAAGAATCAAGACTAGGCATGACCAACTGGGTCCTACCACCAAAATGATCTTCAAGCAAGTACGCAAAGCAAGCTAGGCATGATTTTCCAAGTCAAGTAGTCCTTTATAAGTCAAGAATAACTAAGTTGACATGTAACTAGGTAAAGATCGGCAAGCGGACTCAAATATGGACAAGGGCAAGCAAGGCTAGTAGAACGGGACTAAAACGATAAATGGAAAAAGCCTAGGGTCTTTAGACAGTTGGAGAGGATTCCAGCATGAAATGGTCCAGCCCGAAATGGATAGAAAAGTATAAGGTGAAGATCAGTAACATGAAATAGAATGGTCCACCTCTTCCTTGGCTTCTTCCTCTCGCAACAGTGAAGATCATGAACATGAAATTCATGATGTTGTTGTAGTTGAAGACCATGGCAGGCTACAATGTCTTTCTTGTGGTGTAGGGTGAAGCTTTCTTTAGTTTTAGAGAGCTGTTAATGCCACATCCAAAACTTCTCTGAGCGCATCCCTTTATTTTAAGGCTAATATTCGCATGTGTGCAATTACTAAAATGGACATCATTCATAGTTTCATGCCTCACCCAATTTCTCTCTAAACTCATCCACCTCACCCACATTGTAACGCCCCAATTCCGAATGTCAAGGTTATCGCCAAGGTACCCGTAATTGGCGAGCTATTTCCCGAAAATCTGAGAACTTCCAAGATCATAGTTTGTAGTGAGGTCCAATTTAAAACTTTTGAACAACATAATAATCAATAGTTAATTGCGAAAGCATAAAGAAAGATTGTGGAAGGAAATAACGAATGATAGCGGAAGCATAAGGTACCAAATCAATCATACGTCAAATGTAGCAGGGCTAAGGTCTATCTGATCTCAAAGTAGGAATATAATGTGTACAAACCATATGAGATAATCCCTCTTCTCACAACATATGTCACTCAAATCCCAAAACAAGTGCATTCAAACCCCAAGTGCAACCACTCCAGTCTCCAACTCGACCTCATGGTCAGCCGGTCCCCATCCGTAGTCTCTTACTACAGGCGCCTCGACGAGCTCGTTGCCCTCAGGGTCCGGGTCAATACCTAAGCACCAAATGATGGATCAAATCCAATGATCTGGCAAGACACAGTATACAAGTAACATAGGATGTATGCATCAAAATAATAAAGGCGATGATAATATCATAAAAATAACAAAGGTACAAATGCTAGGCAATTGAGCAAGATATAACAAATAGAATAAGGAGAAAAGTAAAGCATCTAGTCTAACCAACATCAACGTAGCACATTCACACGAGCTAGACACCGCAAGATATTATGCCACGGCCCTCCCATACTATAGACCAGTCTCGACAGGGAAAGTAAAGTAACATGCCAGCGATGAAGAGCCCCGCCAATAATAATAACAATATCGACACGCTCAATAGACCAAAACCAGAATCCCAACGGTCATCTAACTATAGCTTATCATGATAGCTCCAATTCATAACCAAAATAGCTCTTACCAAGGTTGATCGGTCCAATGGCTAAGCTTATAACAACTGAGTGAATGTTAGTACCGACTCAAGGAAAACAAGTAAAGGTCTGTGTCTGTCTAAGCTTGCCTTGCTCGAGCAAGGTCCTATCATGTCCATAAGAGGTCCAAGGTATATGTCAAATCCATAAATACGATCCAAGTCCAAGTCCATGATTAAACCCATTACCATGACCCACCAATGTCATGGTCGTAGTCCAAACAATCCAAGTACAACATCAATGATCAGTCCAATAGTATTCAGTCCATTTTCCATTCATAAATGGGCCACAAACCCATAATAACAATCATCTTCATTCTAAGGTATCACATCCATCTATTCTTAGGTCATATGATGGCCTACCTAGCCACATACACGGGTCAATGATTACCAATTCATACCTCCGGGTCACCACTAGGTAATCCTAGGTTCTGGTCATCTAATTTTCCTTTAATTAACAAGTATTAGCAATAGAAAGGATATAAGAGCGACAATAAAGAGTTAAGCATAATAAATCTCCAAAATTAAGTCAATCAATGGAAAATGGCAAATGTCCAACCTAAGTAATGGCCTCCTTTTCAAGTCCAGGTCCATGTCAGTCAATTCAATTCCTAAATGAATTTTCAGATCCCAAGGAGATGTGTTTTGGTGCTCCTAAAGTTACGGGCATCTTCGATAACGTTTAAAAATCGAATCGAAATCCAATTCAATACATAAACCCGACTTTGGTGGGCCCCATGAGTCAAGGTTGAGCCAAACCATTGACTCATGATTGACATATCAATAGAAGTTCTTTTGGATGGTCAATGGGCCCCACAACAGATCAAAACATAAAAAACTGCAAAATTGAAAACTCACAGTCTGCACTGTATCCAGTTGACATCCTCCAAGGGCGGTCGACAGGGTACACTGGGAAAGTCAGGATTAAGACTCCCAGGTCACATCCAGTGCAATGTATCCCGTCGACATCATGGCCAGGATGTCGACCAGGTACATAAAATCCTAGACAATCACTTGGCAAGCAGTACCCTGATTTCTAAAATTCTACAGTGTATCCGGTCTACATCATGGCCTGGATGTCAACAAGGTACACTGGATTTCTGAGTCTGAGAGTCAATTCCAATTCCCAATTATACCTCTGGAAGTCTTTTGTATCCTATCGATATCCAGCAAGGCCAGTCGATCGGATACACTGGAAATTCTGGGACTAAGAAAAATCCAACTCCCAGTTATTCTCCTGGATCTCCTTCATATCCGGTAGACATCCAACAAGGCTGGTCGATCGCGTACACTGGGAAATCAGAATTCTGGGACTTCTCCTATTCAACCCAATTTCCATCAAAACTCCATCCAATCTCGTCCATCCATTATGAAAACATATACAAACATAAAAAAGCACTTCAATCATCATCGAACCATCACTAATTGGGTCATTGATCTTCCAGATGAGAAATCTCATCCATCAATGACCAAAATCCATGAAAAAAAGTTAAAAATGGCAAATCTATGCAATCAAACATTCAATTGATCTGAAATTACAGGATTAAATGAAAAGAGACATTCATTCCATGTTAAGTAAGTATATTGTACTTGCCTCTAATCCAAATGCAATGAAATTGTTGAAATATGAGAAATCGAAGCTCCAAAATAGAATTCCAAGCTTCTAAGGTCTCCAATCACTCAATCAACCCAAAACTCAGATCTAAACAGATCTATAACACCTAATCTCAGATCTATAAGAGAATTGCAATAAGGAAAGGAATCTAGAAAGAGAAAGAGAGAATTCTATGGAAATTGAGCTAGAGAGAGTGAATTACCTTGAATTGTAGAGAAAGGAGAGATCTATAAGATGAGGGAAATCCTTAGGAGATATAAGATCAATAGCTTGTAGAGATCCTCCTCTTCTCCTAGCTAGGAGCTTAGATCTAGGGTTTTTATATAGAAAAAGGGAGGGATTTTTGGAGGAAAATGAGAGAATTGGAGGGAGAATGAGAGAGAAAGAGAGGGAAATGAGATGAGTGAGAGATGAAGGCTCGTTTGGGATGGGAGGGGTTCTTTTTATAGTTTTGTGATGGAAATGAAATGTCCAAAGTGCCCTTTCTTAGTTAGTAGAAAATTGGGATAAGTACATGGGCTTTTTTGTCTTTTTAGGTAAAGTTAGAATATTCTCATATGGAAACCTTTCTTAATACTTCTAATTACTATCAAGGGCATCTAACTAACTAACAAACTCTAATCCCTATTAAATAGTATAATTAGATACAGAATACTATAATTAATATCATTCAAACAAAAGTGAGGGTCCACAAAGGGTGGGGCCCACCCCCACCCCCACCCCAGCCACCACCACCTCCTCCGGTATCACCACCAGAGGGGGAAAGGGATGATCTGCTCAAAATAATTAATCACAATCGCACAAATTTCTATTAATTAGAAAGTGGCAAGTATAGGTCGATCAATAGGAATTTGTAGAAAGAAGATAAAAAAACTAGACTAAGCGACGCAACCCAAAGTGTCATAAAAAAATAGATTTTTTGCAATCTAAAACTAGACCCATCGCAACAAGTTAAGAATTTGCAAAACAAGATCCCAAGCGTCGCAAATAGATACTTTCAGCAACGAATAAAGTGTGCCGCAAACAAATGCGTCAAAAAATCATTGGCGCAAAGTAATTCGTGCGCCAGCCAAATGGTGGTAAAATTGTTCGCGACATTAAATACACATTAGCGACACAATCATACATTGCAAATAAGTGTCTCTATTTGCGATGCAATCCCTGCGTCGCAAATAGTGTTTACTTGGGACTTTAACCTTATTATGTTGTAGAAAAGTTAAGGTTATTTGCAACAGTTTCCCTTTTGAGTTGCACATAATATCTTATTTGTGACGCCAATACCTTTGTGTCGTAGATAATTATTATCAGCAACCTACATCATATGGCGTCGTAGAACTTCTATGCTAAAAAATTCACTAATTTTTTTCCCTTCGCCACCATTATGAAAAAAATTATACATTTATTTGGCACGCAATCTTAGTGCCACAAATAATATTTAGTTGCGAAAATATACTTGATGCATCGTAGATAATTTTTTTTATTAGTGACGTTGTTTTATGGCATTGTAAAAAAAAATTAAGTCTAATTTCCCCAATTTGTTCCCTTTCCCGCCTTTTTTTTATCCCCCGCCTTTTGTTAATGGGGTTGGTATAAACGCAAGTCTTACTTCTTCTCTCTCTCTCTCTCTCTCTCTCTCTCTTTCCGGCATACGAAGAGAGCCAAACATCTACTCAGGTTTCTCAGAGGTGCTCAGTATGGATTAGGTTTTCTGGTGTTTTCTTTTGGGACAAGCAAAACAGAGGAAGAGAGAGACCGTTCAATTTGGTTATGTGGTCGTCAACTTTTACCTTCCAACGATTTTACAAATTAGTTTTTTTGCGACGCCAAAAAAACGTCGTAGATAATATAAAAAGCGTCGCAAATGGGTCGCAAATAATGCGATCGCAGAAAGATTAGCTACACTAAAGACTGCAGCATGGCAATAGGAGAGAATATTTGCAACGGTTTAAAAGAGTCGCTAATACGTATCATTTGTGATGTTTTCTATGCGTTGCGGATAATGATTTATTTGCAATGGCAAAATCGCACCGCTAAATTTTTTTATTTACGACGACTCAAAAATGTCGTGAATAAATCAATAATGACGACGCTCTTATAAAGTTGCAAATAATCATTTTTCCAACGCTTCTGTGGTGCCGTAAATAATCTTCATCTTGTTACATTTGATTATTTACGAAACATTAAAAGCGCCGCAAATAATGAGTTTTTAGAAAAAAAAATATTTTCTAATATTTTCAAAAAATATATTTTTTTCTTGTTTTGATACCCTATCAATACGAATATAATCTCATCATCCATTGACAATTCATGCATTCACAAATCTTTAATGCAAAGTTATCCTTAGCTCATCACAATCATATATCTCTAAGTAGCAATTGAGGTATGAAAATAACACTCCATCGATGTAAAAACATAAACTAAATTAATTCATTGAATTTGAGTGCAATGAAATAGTTGTCCTCATCACAAATTCTTATTGAAGATATTGATAAAACTCTGTTAAACATAAATCTATATAATAGTTGGTCTCAATATAAGATAGAAATAGTAACTGAAAGAAGGTCTTCAATATGTTTCATGGAGAGACAACGAACAATTTCGACGATAAAATATAACATCCTTAAACTGATCTGTGCCATCCAAATCGGTAAAAAAAAATGTTGCTTGTTCTTATTTTCTCTTCATCTCTCATTTCGATTTGTAATAAGTAAAACAAGATAGATGTTAAAATATATACAAAAAATCGAGACCATTGAGTTTGTTTGAAATTGAATGGTTGCACTCCTTTTTGCATAAGTTAGACATTGCACTAAGGTGATGGTTGCACCCTTTTTTGATGGTATACTAAATCAAACTAATATTTGAGTTTTAATTGCACCAAGTATTGAACAATAACTAGAGAAGTAAAAATTCACCAAAGAAAAAAAAATTATAAAAGCAGAAAGTGGGAAAAAATAATAAATTCAAATCACAACTCTAAATCTATAAAAGTAGCAACAAAATCTAAACATAATCCAAAGTGAGCGCAGTAACAAAACTCTATTCCTAGTACATACAAATGTGCTCATCGGTGTATGCATATAAAGACGCCCTATGATTTGAAGCGTCTAGGAAAGACTCTGCAGGTGTAACACCAACAAGTACATTCAGAGATAGTTTCAAGTTCTGTTGCCACAAAATAATTCAAGGATCACGTAAAATGTGTGCATGTATATGGGGTTAGGTTGGTGGAGTTGCAGTCTATAGGATAATTTTTAAGATTTAAAGATATAGGGCTGTATTAAGAAAGGGGTATGTGGTTGGCATGGACATGCACTTTAGCAACCAGTACATACAGTATAAAACCTGTACGTGCATTTTTCAACTTGTACCACCATTCCAAACCTAAAGGTCACAACAATCGAAGTATAGACCAAAAAATCCATGTCCATTCCATATGATTCAATTGAAACTAAATTCAGCAACGTGTACA
This sequence comes from Cinnamomum chago, assembly GCA_038049695.1. Classification (NCBI taxonomy): domain Eukaryota; kingdom Viridiplantae; phylum Streptophyta; class Magnoliopsida; order Laurales; family Lauraceae; genus Cinnamomum; species Cinnamomum chago. Next base: position 48,728,390 of record CP142460.1, read on the forward strand.
AAATTCAATCAAAATTACCAACTAATAACTCATGTAAAATTACAGAACCATTTCACATCCAACTTCCATTTCCATTACAAACCATTTCTGTTCATATACATAAAACCTAGCTTCCTTTTATATGTACAACTCCAACTTCCTTTGAAAATGTGAAAAATATGTATACTCTTCAACCCACTTCACTAAGAGTACAGATGAAATAACACAATTTCACCCATCATGAGCAGCATTTAAATCATTCCACCATTTACACATTTAAACCCATGTAATGAAAAAAGGGAGAGCAGGGGGTTGGGTGTTATGGAAATGGGCCAGGGCTGAGGTTCGTGTAAGGGAGAGGAGGGGGAGTGGGGGATTAGTCTCTTCTTGCATGTTGGGGTTGTGTTTGGAGCTTGCATGTTGGGGATGGGTAGAAAAAAAGAGAGCTATTTTTTTTAATCTTACCAAAAATATACTATTATTTATGAAATTTTAATTAAATTATAATTTTTCACTTGATACAAAAAAAAAAAAAAAATACTTATATTCTGTTTTTTTTTTAATTTTCTTTAACTGAGATTTATGTAGCACCTTTTAATACTTTAAAAAACTAAGCCTTCATAAATCAATTCCTTTTTAGTTTTTACAATTCATATAATCATTTAATTTAAGAAATAAAAAGTATATTTAACTCATGATAAATCAGTTCAGGTTAAATCAGTTCTTTCATAGAATTTCCCATTCAGGACAACATAGTCCAGTACCCATCCTCACTCATCAACATCTTAAGGCGACAACATTATTTCGACCTATTTAAACTGGCCAACCAACACCCAGCATACTCAAATCTCACCCAGAACCCATTCAACTCTATTACTCAAATCAAATCAGCCACCAATAGCTTGCAAAGCCCATCATACCAACCCAAAACTCATAAAGCCAATCAACTAAGTCCAACTTAACCCAGCCCCTTGCATTGCTCATCTCTGTTTTCTCATTCTCTTCACCATTACAAAACAAGACCCCCTCCTCTCAGAACTCACCCAAATAGAACAGCACCCCCTCCATGCCCACTTACAGATCATCTCTCAGACCATATGCCAACTCGCAGCCTGAGTCACTACTTCCATCTTTTCCATCACCTTGCACCATTGATAAAAATGGAGAAATCAGAGGAGATTTGGGGTTATATGTTAAAGAGATAGAGACATAATTAGTTTTCTCCATTATTCTTTGACACCATGACACAGAGACATATACTTTGATATCCTAGTCAACCCACTAGACAGATAAATTAAATTTTCGAGCCCAGTATGTGAAAACGTTAAATTTGTGGTAACAAAATGTCAAGCAGAATATATTGGTCAGTTTAATGATGATAAAATGGTGAGTACAGAAAGCCATTCATTAAGAGAAACTTGATTTTCGGTTTTCCTATTTCATGCAAGGATTGGTTTTCTTAAATTGTTACAGATAGATAAATCTTGACACCATCTCCAAATAAAAGTACCATTCACTGAGTCAAAAATAGCAAAGGTCGTAGAGTTCCTATCAATTGTGGACACATTAGCCAATAGAGGTCCTATCAATTGTGGAAAAAATTGATGCAAACATTAAGTTATGAGTCCTATCTGTGTCGCAGATCATTATTTTTTCCAGTATTTCATATAATGCAAACATTATTGATGCTCATGATCAATTTATTAGTGTCTAATATAAGAAGATAAAGATAACATATCAATCATCATTTAATACTAGCTTAATCATCAAATAAAGTTGTGAAATTCAAGACCCTGAAGATTAGTGAATGAGATAGTGAGTTAGTGACTGAAATAGATAAATCATAAAGCACTTGGGCATCAAAATATTCGAAAATAAAATAATTAAAATAAAAAATCTAAATCATGTTTATGACTATGAGTAGATGTAGATCTATCATCTACGCAGTATTAATAAGCCTTTGATATCACAAATTTCCTAACAAGTAACAACAATTAATTTTTGGAAAAAAATAAAAATAAAATCATTTTCAAAATCCTAAATATATAGATCTAACATGAAAGTATGTAGGCCAATCATTTACACACCATACAATTATCATGAATCATTAAAACAACATATTTATGATAAAATCCCCAAAAAATGATATATTATAATTCAAATATTAAAAAATCCGAAAAAAAAAATTGAAAAAAAAGTTCAAAATCATGTGTATGAGTAGATCTAACATGAAAGTATGTAGATCTAACTTCTAAATGAAGAAAACAACACAAGTGATAAACCTCTATGCTTCATCTATAAAAAAAAAAAAAAAAAAAAAACACATAATAAAAGGCTTTAAGTTGATTTTCTCTTCCCTTAGATAATATTTTCTTCAAAAAATATAAGTGAGATTTGAAAATATGTAAGAGAGGTGTGATGGAGTGTGGTTGCTGCTATGGATAGTAAGGAGTTGAGAAGAGAGGAGAAGAAAATGAAGATGGGGGAAAAAATAAAAAAAATTAGGGTTTTCACCCTTTTTGAGATATCTCGGCCGATATTTTGAAAATATCGGCCGAGATATCACTACAGCCGAGATGAACCAAATCTCGGCCAATATGGGCCAAGATATAGGCGTTTTTTTTCCGATACCGATATCTCAATGAGATATCGGTTCGGTATCGACCGATACCGATTCATATCGGCCGATATGAACCGGTATCGGCCGGGTTTTTTATCCATGGTTTTAAGTTACAACAAAGTTACAGTAGCAGTTTGTGATGTCTACTGGTATAAACCACTGCTAATTAGTGGCAGTTTACAAGCGCCGCTTTTGATAGTTTTTTTTTTTTGCAGCAGCTCCAATTCCGCTGCAAATACAATCAGTGATGAGATTTTCTATGACAAAAGTGGCGGTGGACATTTTTCCGCCGCGAAACGTATTAGTGGTGGTTATTATACATATAGCGGCGGATAAATGTAATTTTTCTTGTAGTGATTTTTTATTTATTTTAGCCAACAAGATTGGTTCGAGTGGAATGTAGCTCTAATTTTGAACTAATTGAGATTGACCTCTTCATAGTTCACTTTCTCTTAGGCCAGACCAGACCCTTGAGCAATACTCTACTAAAAACCCAATAATGCACACTTTTTGTAGAACCTTCATGAAACTTGTAACATGCAAATAGAATATACAAGCGCTTTTCATAAGGCTAAAATAGTCAAGACCCAATACTCAAGTTAATACATACGGTCAGTTCGGTTTAGGCGGTTAACCATGGGTTCAAACGGATAATTGACTGATGTAAAGCGATTTTTATGATTTTCAAACTGTTGACCGAACAGATCTACATAAAATCGATTTGAACTGCCCGATTCGGTGCAGTTTTGCAGTGATCGATACTGGATTTTTTGTGCAGCTTTAACCACAACTGTAATATGAGTATACAAGACCGAGCGAGCGCAAAAGTGGAGTATCCTCTGGCATGGAGTACAAGTCTATACAACAGCAGGCATACACTGACAGAGTACAAAAGAAGGTCCTATTATGGAGTGCCCCAGGTCTTAGATTATGCCTGATTTGCAGAACTAGAATAGCTTACCATTCCTCCCACATACCAAGCAAAAAACAACCACATAATTGTTGCAACGATTGCAAGACCAAGATCACAAGATACATTCACGTCAAAGACTAGTTGCATTACTATCTTGACTTCGTTGTAGATGCATGAACCAATCCCCATTGGGGTCTATTTCGTTGCATTACTATCTTAATTTAGTTGCAGATGGCAGGGACTAATCCCATAATTAGGTCCACCTCCATCCTCTTAGAAAGGTCTCTAACCAACATTATTACTTGATGACTCTGACTTCACCGCAGATATTTTAACCAAATCCCATATGAGTATATTAAAGTTACATAAAATTTGGGAGAACCATGAGACAACTGAAGTGATTGTGATCATTTAATCTAAACACTAGTGCCATCGATCGACCTGCACTGGCAAAGCACAAAGGTGGAATGTCCTCAGGCATGGAGTACACGTTTGTACAAAAATTGGACTACACTAGATCGAGGAGCACAAGAAGGTCATTCTATTGTGGAGCACCCTAGAGGTGATCCCTCGGACTTACACTAGGCTTGTTTAGTGGGACTAAGGATAGTTTACCATTCCTCCATTTACAACAAAATAAAATAAAATAAAATAAAAAGAAAACATAGACTTTTGAATTTTCCTATAAACAATTTCAATCAACCAAGATGACATGATACATTCACGTCAAGACAACTTCCATTACTATCTTGATTTAGTTGCAGATGCAAGAACCAATAATCTCATTTGGGTCCATTTCTTTGCTTTACTATCTTGGCTTAGCTGGATATGACAAGAACCAATCCCATAAGTCCACCCACGTCTGTCCTCTTAGAAAGGTCTCTACCCAACATTTACGTTGGATGTTTGGTGCTGGCATAATTAATGCCATGTTGGGTAGAGAATTTTAGCGTTTGTCGATGACTTGAAAATCAATTAGTTCATACGTGTTTCAATTTTATGAAAACAGACACACCTGTTTTAATAAATTATTTCATCTGTATATCAATTTCATGCAAACAAAAAGGCTCATTCCATTAGATAAACATGTCCATTTGACAATAAAATTCAATATGTTCTAATTCCATGCAACTTGCACAATATTGTTCCATTCATAATGATCTCATGTATCAAATTTAAGGCAAGCAAATGGGCCTATTCAAGTACATAGATTCTAATTTGTTGCAAAGAAATAGACCCATTTGGGTAGGCCCATTTCAATAAATAGATGAAAAGGGAGAAAAAAAATACTATCACAATACCTACCTAGGAGATGAACAGGCACTATACTGCTTTGGCACCCAAAGGGATATGCAAATATCAATATGCATCGCTTGCATATGCAACTAATTTTAATTGGGTTTGAGGTGGATTATTTTAACACGAAAAGTAGCTCATTTACCCATCAAAATTTCTCCCTTTATTTTATATCATTGGAAAGACAATTTTAAAGTGAATGAAGAGCTGTAAAGTGAGTATGTATCATCATTTATTGCATTATCCATGCGGCCCACGCTGGGCACATCAACATATTGCCAAGGATATTACAAAGCTGCATAGAACTTTTATTTTGGGATGCACAAATTTTTGTGGCATGATATGATGAAGGTTTATTTTGATGTATTTCTTCTTGATTCGAAATTTTTAACGAAGTCGTCTTAGATTTTGAAAACAAAGAATTTCCTTTAAAAACAAGCCCAATCTTTATGTTGCAAGGAAATTTTAGTATATTAGGATAGATGCATGTAATTAGTGGGGAGCCCCTCTATTGAGCTCCCTGTGAGGCCCACCTTGGGCCCCGCCTGACCATGCAATCAATGGAATCGAAATATCAAACCCCCTCAACCTATTGCAAGCATTGGTGGTCTTAAGTTTAAATAAAAGAGGAGAGTTAATTTAAATATTTTTTTTATTGACACTCAACACTCGATGGTAATGTAAGAAAAATGATTTTTTTTTTTTTTTTTGGTTGAAGTCCTGGGCCCCGCATGGCCATCCTTTGGCCTAAACCTATCTAAAGGGCATAGGTAGAGCAGTGCGAGTTGCTCTACCGACTTTTAATATGCTAGGAATTATTGAGGGTAGACATGGCAGCTTGAGTGGCCCGGCCCGGCCCGGCCCGGCCTTTGAGTGGCCTAACAACTTGGCAGCTTTCTTGCTTACTTTATGAGTCAAGTCTATATTGCGCCATCCACTAAAATAGAATCTTTCTTTTTTCTTTTTTGTAAAAATAGAATCTTGCTTGATATCTTTACAAGTTAAGTGGATGCAATAACAAGGAAACTTTCTTGGGTTAAAGGATCCACTGATGGACGGGTAACTTCTTAAGTTGATGACTTTGTGGGTCTTCACAAGTCAAGTCAAAGATGCAATGATTCACGGGAACTTCACATGTTGATGACTTTGCGGGTCTTCACAAGTCAAGCGGATGCAATAATAAGGAAACTTTCCTGGGTTAAAGGATGTTCGGATTGACGGTGACTTCATAAGTTGATGACTTTGTGGGTCTTCGCAAGTCAAGTCAAGTCAAGGATGCAATGATTCACGTGAACTTCACATGTTGATGACTTTGTGGGTCTTCACAAGTCAAGCGGATGCAGTAAGAAGGAAACTTTCCTGGGTTAAAGGATGTTCGGATTGACGGTGACTTCATCAGTTGATGACTTTGTGGGTCATCACAAGTCAAGTCAAGGATGCAATGATTCACGTAAACTTCACATATTGATGACTTTGTGGGTCTTCACAAGTCAAGCCACTTCTTAGACTTGACTTAGTGAGGTGATCAGTTCCATGAAATTGCAGCCAGCTAGGGTAACCCGGGCATTTTTAAAAGGAGCTAAATGGAAGATTGTTTCAGCCACTTGTTTAATGGAAATGGATCTCCTGTTTGGTCCAACCAGGGCAATCAGGAGGTGCCACATGGGGAGAGAGAGAGGTCACATTCAATTACCTTAAAAAAAAATCATATCTCCTAAAAAGTTTCCTTTCCCATGTGGTACCTCTTGATTGGACAAAACACCAAACAGGGGATCTGGATCCCTTGTTTAACGCGTCTGACAAGGGTAAAATAAAGGCTTTCATGAAATTCAAGGCATGACAACTATATGTTCCTCCTTTGTTGAGACTTTATTGGGTAGTCTTTCGTGCTCTTTAAAATGGGCCGGGCCAGGTTTCAACTTGGGCTGTCAAATCTCATTCTAAATATTGAGCGGACCTACCTAGCGTTATTCAATTCCGACCCTAAATTGAACAGGCCTATGTCAAATTTCATCCCGTGCGGGCCTAAGTCGGATTAGGGTTTAATACGATTTTGAATATAAGCTAAACATTCTCTAATTATTTCCATATTGCCACCGGACATCAGACTTTAAACTTCCATTTTTTCTGGGTTTGGGACCACTAGTGCAATGCAAAAGTCAATATGGCGAAGTTTACTTTTTTGCGAGTGACAAAGTAGAAAGTAATAAAATCAACATAAAGTAACATAAATCAACTAAGTATCATATGATGGTCAAGTAATGTCTAAAAGAACTCAGCAAAAATCAATATAAATCATTTTTCTTTTAATATGTCTAAAATATCATTTTGTGTGTTTCCATCGTTGTATGAATCATCATCACTAGCTGGGTAGTGACTGAATCAATCCTTAGCACAAACTAATGTTTCTACCGTTTTCGGTTTCAAAAAGTCCTGAATACCCTCTCTCCCAGCGGCGGAGGGAGGGGGGGCTCGAGAGTGGGGAATTGGGCCTCTTGAACTACTTTCAAAATGGTATAAAAACAATTTGAAAACAAGGAAATGTTTAAATTCTTTAAAGAGTACTGCTACCTACACACTGCAAATAACTTTCCACACATTGCATTTTTAAAAAATAAAAAATAAAAAAAATCCCTTAACTACCCCTCTCCCCCTCCTCCCCTCTCTCTCCCTCTCCCTGCTCCGGGCACCTCCGCCCGATGCCGATTCCTCTCGATCTCCTTCCTCTCCCTATCTCTCTCCCTTACCACCAGCAACCCCCGCCCGCCCGCCCGCCCTCTCCTTCTCCCTTTCCCCATCTCCCCCTTTCTGGCAACCCCATCATTCTCCCCATCTCCCCCTCTCTCTTCCTCTCTCCCCCTCGTCTTTAGCTCGGCGCCGGCCCCCGTCCGAAACCCTCCTCCCTCTGCTTCTCCCTCTCCCTTTCACCCGGCGCTGGAAGCCCAGGCCCACCCTCTCCCTCTTTCTCCCTCTCCCCGCCCTACCCCTTCCCCCGCTTTCATCACTCTCCCCTTCCCCAGCCCAGTCTCCCTCTCTCCCTCCTTCTCTGCCCTCCTGTTTCTCTCCCTCTCCCTCCACTTCAGTGGCACTGAAATGATGGTGGGGGTAGGGCCGGGGATGGAGATGAGGGCAGGTGGGTGCAGAAAGAACTGGGAGCAGGGATAGGGAAGGAGAAGGAGAGGGAGATGGGTCGGCACAGGGCGGTGGCGGAGCAAGGAGAGGGACGGAGAGGGGGAAGGAGAGGGAGGGGTAGTTTATGGATTTTTTTTTTATTTTTTAAATGCAGTGTGGGGAAACATTTTTGCAGTGTGGTAGCACTCTTCTTTAAATGCATTTTGGATCCTTTACAGTTTTGCTCCTCCTCGTTTGTTTAAAAGGTATTGAAGGTAATTGTGTCTTTGAAATTCTCTGGCAGAATTTATGTAACCATTCTGCCAAGATTTAATTAAGGAGATATTACACTAAAATCTATAAAACTAAATCCTCCCATCGATCCCCCTCTCCTTCCCTCTCTCTCCCTCCCTCTCCCTCTCCCTCTCCGCGGAATGGGCCAAAATCCCATTTGGATGCCGAGTGCCAATACATACGATAATTTTGGACTTGAGTGGTTTGAATTTCACGGGTACACATCATGGATGAATAAAAAGGTAGAAAGAAAAGGTCCCCGATCAAGATTTGACATTTATTTCTTTCCGAATTGGGAACTTGGGTGCCTTGCAAAGTTGCAATATAACTTGCTTTGAAATTGTATGTATACTACATATCACTCGACACAAAATCTTTTAGTTATTATATGAAACGTTCTTAATAAATTGCAAGGCAACCCAAAAGATAAGATATATATTGTGAATTCTATTTAAATGAATCTCTTTATAAGAAAAATCATAACAGATAAGATATATCTCTTTTTTTTAGAAAGAAGATAAATTAAAGTCAATATTAAAAATCAAAATCAAACAATCAATTGAAAAATTGCATGTGGCCCCGTCTTTAGGAATTAGAATATGAGGCACACTTTAAAAAGTTTATTTTATGTGGAGCCCATATGTATGAATCACTATAAGGAACCACTTTTGAAAATCACAAATATTAAGGATTGGTAGATATATTAAAATCCTAAATCCACCTAAAGAAGACTCATTTTAACTTGGTTAGATAGAGTTATTGAATACGGTAGATTTTTTCATCTGGATTCTTTAATCACCTATCCATAATAGATATATATTTTAAATTTTGAAATTCGCATAAAGAAGCTTAACAAAATTGGACTCTGAATTGATTGATAGAGCTTATATCTTGAAATTGATTTGAGATCCAATTTCTCTAATTGATTTGAGATTAGAGTCCAATTTTGCAATCAATTAGTAAATTGGACTCCAATTTCTAAATCGATGTCTCTGTCTATAATATATTATATAATAGGAGACGTTTCTCCTTCCCCAATATATTGGTAAGGATTTGGGCGTCCTGCCTTGTGTTTGGATTCTCATTATATGACCCTTACATTTTTCTCCCTCTTCAAATTGTCAGACAAAGACAATCTTGTGTGGCTCGTGAGTGGGGTCCACTATCATCCATACACTCATTATCTTAGATATGCATTGAATTATCAACATAACAAAAGGATGTCATCTTTGCCAATATTCAAATCAATGTCCAGATTCAAATTGATTTCTTTTCCATTCCTAAAAAATCGAAAAATAGATGGACCCAAAAAAAGAAATCACGTTTGATCTCATATTAGCACTTAATAAATAAATAAGCCAATGAAAAATACCATGGAGTACAATAGTAATATAGGGGGGAGCGACATTATTCAACCATGAGTTATCTGGATAATATTAAAAAAAATTGTGCAAACAATAATCATTTTTTTAAATGATAGCTAAAACATCAATACATATAAATATATATTTTTATTGGTACCCATAATCTTTTTTAGCTTTGTTTCTATTAGTCAACTCTCGTTTGCCCATCCTAAAAGAAAATTTTGGCTCCGCCACTGCTCCCTCCAATGCTAAAGCTGACTCTGAAGCAAATGTGTTTTGGCATGTAGAAAATCATCAATGCACCCCGACAGACCTAATCAGATAAGGGCATAGTGTGAAGGTCAGCACTACAGACATGGAGTCAATGATGCATTACCAATTGAATGAAGATTAACAAATGCTTCAGAAGTCATTGGAAGTCCAAAGAAAAGCTCAACATTGAAGATCAACTCCATGTCTGAGAGTTTCAAGATACTCAGACATGGACCTCAACGAGTTCCCAGATGACCATGAGCTCCAAGTGTAGAGCCGCAATGTAGTAATAAACTGGTGAGACCAAGTTGACCCACAGGGAGCAAAATTAAAGTGCCTCTTTAACTTCTACCTGCCCTAAATTGAAACTCTAAATCTAGCCTTAAAAAACTAAAATTACAATCATCATTCATACTTTCCAAAATTAAAATTGATTACAATCCAATGAAAACAAAACTTCCTAAATCTAAAAAACTAAACTAAAAACTAAAGTCGCAGCAAAATAATACACAAGTTAAAGCTTCCAATAATAAAAAGTTAATAAAACCAGGAAAACTTAGAAAATAAATCAAACTAAGTTAGAAACACAAATTAACCAAATATGAGTTAGTCAAATATTCAATCATGATTAGTAATCAAATCAAGCAATCAAAATAACAGAAAACAATCTACTTTCTAAAATTAGATTTTCCAAGGTAAGTAACTTTCCTATTTTGAAACCTAAGTGAAATTAGAAATTAGCCTAAGGTAAATTAGAAACTAAGTTAAATCAATTCTTTCCTAAACTAAATTAGTAAACTTTCCAAAAGTTAAGTTTTCAATCCAATTCAAATTTAGAAAGCGCCACAATTTAGAAAGTTCAATGTTAGAAACTATCTGAGTTATGTTAGATTTTATAATTTGAAAATTTCCTAGTTTTAAGTTTTGCAAGAAACACATTTAGAAAGATTTTCAAATCTGGGATTTTTCTAAAATCAACGACAAATAAAAATTAGAAACTATCCTAAAGTTGAAAAGTTGGTAAAGTTAGCAATCTAATATATGCCATGAGATGCTGAAAAAAAATCTAACTCTAAAAAACTAGTATGCTGGGTTGTTTTTATGCATGATTTTTCCTAATCTAATGCAACCTAAAACTGAATTTAATGAATCAATTTTAAACTATAATGATGCATAAATCAGATAAAAAAAAAAACAGAAGTGGAAAATAATTTAAAACGAATGAGACATGAGTGCATGAGCATTACCCAAAAACAGAAACCGTGCAGAAATTCTGCACACAGTGGGTCCGACCAATCATGTTTGACCACTGGTTCACCATCTTGCCGCAATAGTTTTTGCTTGAAATTCTAGGTTTTGAAAGTGTACTAATCAAACTTTAATTTCCCCAAGTTTCATTGAAAAACAATGTGTTTTGATCAAGTTTCTAATCGCAAACTTTTCACACGGATCTGTCCTGAAATTTCTGCAACAATGTGCAGAATTGTGCACTTTTATGTTGAAATTCGAATTTCCAAAAAATATTTGTCCAAGATTCTTGACTCAAATCTCTGATTTTTCTTGCTAATTCAATTTAAAACACTGATTTCATTTTTTATTAAATTCACCACGAGCAAAAAGCATAAAAAACGTTGATTTTTTCCACCTGTATGCACATGCATGTAATGAAAACTATTCCAACCATAAACTATGCAAACACCAAGCACAAGAAAAAAAAAATGAAGAACATAAAAAGAAGCACTTGCAGGAATTTTAAATGGAGTAAATTAAGACAATAAATTAAATGTAGTAGAAATGTATTCTTCTCCTTCAAAATTCTTTTTTAAGCGGGGTCATAATTTGAATTATGTTCTTAGGGCCTTTGGGCCGTCAATCCAATACCAACAAGAAAAGAACACAAATCGAGCACCAATCACCCAAGTACAAGAAAGAAAATTAAAAAGAGAAAGCAACACTTTTACTAATATGCAAAGTCTTTACATAAGATGAAAAAAAAAAAAAAAAAAAAAACCAAGACGAGTATACTAGGATGAGAAGCCTCTTCTAGATGAAAAACCCAATAGTGTAGTGTGATTTCCGGGCCAAATCTCCTTGAGGACTTCAATGGAGAGAAATATAGAGGGAGATGATGGAGTGTAGTTGTAATTCTAGAGAGATGTAGTCTATCTTCTAATGAGAGGAGAGGGATACCTATGCCGTTAATTTATAGATTTTTGCTCTCTTTTTTTCCTTTTGCGTTCCAAGTTTGTAGCATGCAATTATCTTTGTATTGTAAGTCTCTTCCTTAGCCAGCAAGTCTTCAAAGAATTAGCGACTATTACAATCTTCTTAGTAGGACGTCGTTGTATGCCTTGTTCGCAATCAAGCAACTATTAAATATTGGTAACATTCGCCAACTAGCAGCTATCGCTTGTGTTGAGAAAAGTAAACACTCTCATAGTACTATGCGAGTATCTGAGGATTCCCACCCTTACTCTCATAGTACCGTGAAATCACTCTCATAGGAGTGTCTCCCATGTGTGTGTAGGGAGATTGGATATGGATGTGATGGTAGCTCTCATAGTAAGGTGAGAGATAAAAACTTTTTAAAACCACACAAATGCATTAACCAGAAATGTAGTTTATTACATACAAGCATCTCCATTCACAAGGAGAAATAGTCTCCAGGTTGCAAGATACAAATACAAGACAAGATTAATATTTTTCTTTCTTCCAACCATTTCGATTAAACTTTATATTTCAACCACTAAGAGCTTGAAATCATGACACAAACTTTCTTTTCATTGCACTTATTCAGGTATTGTAGGCAAATTTGTAGGAAAAATATTGTTTGTATCTGTATCTACTGAAGATGATGAAGCAAACGGATCAGGAGGCACCGTCAAGCTCTCCATGCTTCCTTCCAACATTTGGACCACATTTCTCATAGAAGGACGATCCACTGGGCACCACTGTATGCACCAAAGGGCCACAATCGTTAACTTCTTTGCTATGCTTGAATCTTCATTTGTTTCAAGCTTCAGTCCCATATCATCCCCTTGACGTAGACGATTATAGATCCATTCTGGGAAATATACCTGGCTTGTGTTTTCCACAGTAACATCAATGTTTTTCCTTCCACCAACCAATTCTAGTAACAACATCCCATAACTATATACATCTGACTTGTAGGAGACATTTCCGAAGTTTCTTGAAAAAACCTCAGGAGCAATGTAACCCATGGTTCCTCTAGCATGAGTCATGGACACCGCACTTTGCCCCTTGGAGCATAGCTTTGCCAGCCCAAAATCAGAGATCTTTGGATTGAAGTTCTTGTCGAGGAGAATATTGTGAGGCTTAATATCAAAATGAAGAATGCGTTGATCACATCCTTGGTGAAGATATTCTATTCCTTTAGCAATGCCAATTGCAATTTTTTGAAGTTTCTCCCATCCAAGAAAATGGTCATTGGTGTTTCTAGGAAAAATGTATTTCTCTAATGATTCATTTGGCATGAATTCATACACAAGTGCCCGCTTCAATCTATCAGCACAAAAGCCCAAAAGCCTGACCACATTGACATGGTGAATCTTACCCATAGTTCCCACTTCATTGATGAACTCTTCGCCATCAACATCAAAATTTTTGAGAACCTTTACAGCAACGACAGTCCCATTTGAAAGCATTCCTTTGAAGACACTACCGTAACCTCCTTGGCCTAAAGTTTGTTTGAATTGACCAGTCATTTGTTTCAAATCAGCATAAGTATATCTCGCGGGCTTGAGATACTTGTAGTTTTCTAGAAATTTGTCAACCTTGATTTGGTTTTCAAAATCCAGCTTTCTATTTGAGTTCCAAGACCAGAAGAACTTAATGGTAATCACCAGAGTTGTTAGGAGAAGAAACGAGCCGATACATGAAACTGCACATAGTGAAAATGGAAGTCAGCAACAATTGGAAGCAAAATCATCAATTTAGTTATTAACATGAGAGAGGGATCTACCTATAATTACATGCTCTGCTAGCCAGCCTGCAAGAACAATGCAAGATCAAAATCAGCAGAGTTGTATAGTCTTCCTTTCCAATGTGACATTTTTGAAGAACTCGAAGGTTTGTAATTTGCGTGTGGCTAAATTCTTATTCCTCTGGTCCGACCTAATGCCCTTTTGGGTTTTAATGCTAATTGAGTACTCCGAAACACAAGTGAGATAAGCCATTTTATTTGTAACCAAAGATAAAACTCAACTATTAAATACAGCTTTTGTTAGATTTATCTCCATGCTACATGAATATATTTAAATAAAAAAAGAGAGGTGTCCTATTATATGTGCCTTAACTGTGTACAAGTGCTTAAATGATAATACCTTTATGGGGAGGAGGAGGTTTAGGGCAGCAGAGAGTGTCATTGCTGTTATCGTCCTTGTATCTGCACTCCCTTCCTTCACTCCATTCACAGTCGATGCATCCGGGCACGTACCACATCAGATCATGGAGATCCTGGTCAAATGAGCCATAATAGCTCAACCAATTTGACATAAAAGAAGTACCATCCTCACTTGACGGTGGATTTGTCGACGACCAATTAAGATTAAAAGGATATAGTCTTGGAACTGAAATGGTCTTTATTGGCTGGCAAGATACCGGCAAATAAATCAGCCTATAATCATCAGAGACGACGAAAGCATCATGTTCTGCATCACTCAGGCAAGGGATATGAGAGGCAACATAACCATAGGAAGGGAAATAAACATTTTTTGAACAATTAAAAAGTGTATGAATAGTCCATTCATATTGGTATACAATAGAAGCAGGGAAATTGGGACTGTTGAAGAGGAGTCCCCATAGGCAGTTTTTGCGGTCCGCAATGGTTAGAATCTGTTGCTTGTAATCTATTCTTTCTACAAGAACATCGCGTCCCAAGGGAGGGAAGTGAATGTAGGTGTGTTTGTCCTTGCAAAAGAGATCGAACCCCGGATAACCGCAGCGTTCAGGCTGACGACGACTATCATTGATTCTGAAGGGGAATCTGATGAGAGGACTATGCCTGGAGCAGCGTTCATGCTTGCAAGAGTCGGCGTGGGAAAGGGAAAGGGACGAACCAATTATAAGAGAAAGAGGGAGGAGGAAGAAAATGCTCTGCTCTACTAAGCTGCCCATTTCTATCTTTTACGATTACATGGGAGAGGGAATGAATGATGAGAAAGCCAGCTAACATTATACAAATAATTGGATGCCGTGTTTTTCACCTGACTTGAAGAATTATAAGATAGAAAACTCTTGTGTGCAGGGTCAACAGACTCGAGACAAGAAGAAAGTGAACGGAGTTAAGGGTAAAAACTTCTTTTTCTTTTTTTTTTTTTTTTTTTTGTCATTTGGGAAGAATAGGTTTTTTGTGGATTTTTTTTTATCTTCTCGAGTACCTTTTCATTTCAACATTAAGAGCCGCGCATCTTATGCAAATTGAATTTTCAATTAAAATTAATATCTAAATTAATTATCAATTAATAAGAATTCACTAATATCCACTACCGACTGGTTATCAAGTTCTTAATGATTTAAATTGAATGGATATACATGACAAAACTGTGTATTCTACTTGTCGTTAAGGACCAAAATATAATTTAATTAAAAATACTAAGTGACAATTAAATTAAGAGATTTTAATATTTGAACAAACAGAACATGAAGCATTTTTAGTAAATGGGATTACAAAGTAATTAAGCTTCCAATTATATAATATGAAAATTATTTTTAATATGAGGTTATTTTTAATGACATGGTAATAATTATTTTGGTTTGTACCAAGATTCAAACTCAACACAATATAAAATTCAAAGAAGCAACCCTACTACTACACCATAGAGCATCTTTTTGTTGATAGTTTATCAACAAAAACTTAAAATTAGTTAATGAGAAACAGACCCGGCGCCCCCATTTTGGAATATTGACCATGAGTTGGAATTTATCTACGAGGTATTTATAAAAATAACTATATTTTTAGAATATTGACCCCTATAAATACTGTTGTTATTATTTTCATACTTATGCATTGTACTTTAAGCATATATAGATGATCAAACTTTTGAAATAACTATTTAATATGATTTCCTATATAGTCATTAATTTTCTATGACAAGCATTTTATAATAAAACTAAACTCAAATGAATATATAATATATAGAATTGATCAACAAAAATAATAAGTTTTATAATCAATAAGAAAATGACAATATTATTGAAAAAGATGGAGCTAAAGAGGAGGCGGGAAACTTTCCATGTAACTAATATGCTACCACGCACACTTGTCGAGGGAGAAAGGGTGGAGTCTTGTTTGTTTCTTTTGTGTGTGTGTAGCTTTAACTTTTATAAATTGTGATGTAAATAGAGTGGAATGCTACGATAGACCCCATCCATTAAAAATCATTATCATTAAGGCAAACATCATTGCTATTTATGGGATACCTCAAATTCTCACCTCATTCTGGGTTATTTCCATGGTCAAATTGATTCTCTGATTAAAAAATACAAAATAATGGAGTTTTCCAAATAAAGTTTTTTTCTTTTCTTTTTTTTAGTGATTTGGACTTTCCATCATGCCTTTTGTCTATTAAGAAACTCACAATATCATTCTATTTCTATGAAACAATAGCATTTGAGTGTTAATTAATGGGTCCCAGTATCTATAAGTGCCACTAATCTAAGGAATTCCATGTATTTTTGTTTCTTCTAATTATATGATTTTTTTTCTTCTTTTTTTTTAAGAATGTGAAATGCCGATTTCTGGGTTGTCTGGTTTATTTAATCTTTAGTCTTTTTTATGTAATCCACTCTCGGTTTTGGGTTGTCTACTTTCTTTTTTATCTATTGATTTTGATTGTACACTTTTTTTTAAGAATGCAGAACTAATGGTAAAAGGAATTTCCAATAATATTGGTCCATTTAAATAAAGAATTAAGCTCATTCTTATTATCATCATTTTCTATTTTTTCCAATATAATCCTATTTCTCTATGTCAACGAGAGAACTTTCATTTTTTTTTCCATTCATTTACTTTTAAGTTCATTGTATTTTTTTAGAGCAACTTAAATAATTTTTTTGTTTCTTTGTGTCTCTTTTTAGTACTGTCTCATGTCTCATTTGCATGTTTAGTTTAAATCAGTGTTCAACTCATTTTAAAATGCGAGCATCTTAAGACAATTGGTACAATTATTAAACATTTCAAATTGAGAGTTTAATTTATTTACTTTTGAGTTCATCATATTTTATTTGAGTAATTTTAGTTATGTCATTTTAATATAAATTATACAAAAGAATCATCATTTTAGAATTTCTATACATTTGCAATATTTTTATGGTTTGTATTTGTGTGGTTTTCAATTTGAGAGTTTAATTTATTTACTTTTGAGTTCATCTTATTTTATTTGATCAATTTTAATTATGTCATTTTAATATAATTTATACAAAAGAATCATCATTTTAGAATTTCTATAGATTTGCAATATTTTTATGGTTTGTATTTGTATGGTTTTCATAGATTGTGAGTTTCCCTTTTTCCCCCTTTTTTGTTTCAACTTTTGGGTATTGAGTTTTTTTTCCTTTTAAATCACTTTTTATCATAGGATTTTCTGTGAATTCTCACTTTTCTGTTCTATTTTTTAATCTTTTTTATACTTATCATTATGAGTTAATTATTTATTTTACTTCCATTGGGTTCTTTAAGTTCTCTTTGTGAAATCTTTTTATGGATTTTTCTTATTTCTTTTATGGCATCAGATTTTCATTTTTGAGTATTAGATTATCATAAGTTGGTTTGGTTCTTCTAAATTTCTTTTATCATTGCATTGTCTATGAAGCTTTTTTAATAAAATTTATTTCGTTTTATTTTGTATTTCTTTTATTATAATTTCTCAATTGTGATGGGTTTTTAGTTTTTTTTATGGTTTTTCACGAATTTGTAGGTTCTTTTGTTTTTGCCCTTCTGTGCTCTATTTTTGAGTTTTTTTTTCTCATGAGTGTTTGATTCTTTTAAATTGCTTATGTTATTGAGTTGATTATGGATTTTCATTTCTATATTTCATTTCTATGTGTCTTTCAAATTTCATTGGATTTTATTCATAGTTTATAATGTTTGTTTGTTTTGATTTTGTTTTTTAGTGTTCTTGATCATTAATCTTCAATTTTCATGGGTTTATGTTTTTTTTTAAATTATATGGTATTCGGTATTGAATTCTTATGGACTTTTTTTTCCTTCTCTCAGACTAAAACCTTTTGCATTTAATTTTAAAGAAACTTATCATAAATTTTTTTTATAAAATTTAATATTGTGATTATATTGAGCACGGGCGTGTTTTTCTAGTTCAGCCGATATGAAAATGCGTCTAGTACATAAATCAAAATCCTACAAAACTTCTAGAAAAGTAGTAACATAAATGATTCAAAAAGGAAAAAAAAAAAGACCAACAAATCAAAGCAAAGATGGTTTGAAATCAAACCATAATGGATTAAGAGACAATAGAAAAAGAAAAAAAAAAAAAAGAAGAGAAGCTGACAATAAAATTATGAAAGAATAAAAGAAATAAAAGTTTAACAAATTAGGAAATCCAATAGAAAATTAGATAAATAAGATCTTTATCTCGTGAGAGAACCACATAAATAAAACATAAAAATCATATTTCAATGGGTTTTTTAAGAAATGCAGAAAAATCTAAAAAAATATGCTTCTAATCTCTTGGTTGAGAGAAGTATGCCTTATGCCCTCCACTTCAATGGGATGACTTATGCCAATAAGATCTGGCCTACTTTAAGATTGAGCATGTGGCATTCATAATCACATACACTCCATCTTATTGTCCGACCAACTAGCTCCATAAGAAATGTTAAAACAAAAACAAAAACAAAAACAAAAAAAAAAACCCTCCATGAGAATTGGGCGAAGACAATGTTCTCCTACAACTGCTTATTGCAGTCCACCTCGTAATCATTGGATGAGAGAAGTGTGTAGTCCATAAGATTAGTTCTATTCCTAATATGCAATTCACCTCGCGGGGCCCCTTGATAGATATCTCTCAATGGGAAAAGTGCAGATGGAAAGATTTTGTTAGGATAAGAGGGAGCCCAAAAAAAAACCCTTCCCCGTTAGATTACAGTAGCCTTTTGACTCAACAGTCTTAAAGGTTAATCACATCGTAAGAGATGAAAGAATTGCTAGTCTTAGATGGGTGTCAAAACCGAACTCACCGGGAACCTTTTGCGTTCCAGTGTGAGATAAATCCTGTAAATTCATTGCGAATGCTCTCAGAACTATTGGATAATCAAGTAAGGATTCACATCTCTCTTATATAGAGCAATCCATAAGTCACAACCACTATCGACTCTATCCATCCTGAAATCTCACATCTCCTCACCAGCGTGGGAATTCTGCCAAAGTTTTGAACCTAGTCTAAACTCTACCACCAAGAGTTCGATCCTCATTTGACTCAACCAAATCAAAACTAACTTGTTAGGAGTTCAACTGCGGCACACCATTGGGCTCAATCTGGTGTGGGCCCAATCGCAGTCGGGCCATCCAACAAGAGTGGCAGGAATCATTGCCGATTGCTTCCGACCTCGGTGAGAAAAATGTAATGAAGGTGTCAAATATTTGGGCCCCATTATGTCCGCAGAGTTAATGGGTCCGCCTCATGACTAGATTAGTCCAATGTTCTCATAAAAACTTTGAGTTTATCCCAATTTGCAACTGCTTTCCGCTTAATTTTTTTAAAGTAAAAAAGCACAAGAATTTATATCGACAAAGAAAGTTAGTAGAACTTTTTTTTGCCATATATAAACTAGTGAATGGGTTAAGCAGACCAAGTGATTTCAGATAGATTAGATAAGAGACTCTACTACAATGTACTCCGCTGCTTTCTTCTTCTTCCTCTTCCTGCTCCTCTTTGCAGCCATCAACTGCAATGCTGAGATGCAAGACTGCCACGCTTCCTGTGGACCTCTTGCCAACATTAGCTACCCTTTCGGCTTGGAACAATCTCCTAAACCCGGATGTCCTGGCCCCAGGCCAGGGTTCAATCTCACGTGCAAGAGAGACCGAGCCATTTTCTACTTCAAGGAGAGGCCATACTATGTTATCAACATCTCCTATGAGGGATGGTCGATGTGGCTCATCGATTCTGTTCTACAAATAGACAATTGCTCTTCCCTCCTCTCTTATGGTTCCTCTTTTTTACGAGGAGACAATTCCGGAGAGGAATTCTACATGCGGGGCACTTTCTATAGTCGAGTTGTGTATGTGAATTGCTTGGTTCCAGTAAAGGATCCAGCGTATGTATCAGCTGCCCCATGCAGCCTAAGCTCTTCTCCTCCACATCTGTATGCCATCTTGAGTAATTATTCCAAGTCAATTCGCTATCTCAACACCTCCTGCAAGGTTGTGATGAATATCCCCGCATCTTTGCTGATAACGAAACTGCAACCACTCACTCTCAGATTGTGAGCATTCTGCTAAGGGGTTTCCAAGTTGGATGGAATCCGTACAGCGGCTGCTACTCATCCAAGTGGCATCAGTGTAAGTTCCTCCTTGACTCTTTCCCTTTGTGTCTGGAATTATTCATGTGGAAAACACTTTGGGACCTCCATCAATGCTTTGGTAGAAATCCGTTTCCGTTTTCCTTCTCGAATAAAATGTTATTTCCTCTTATCTTACAGTCAAGAATTGTTTATTTATATTTTGACTGAATTTCTTGAATACCACCATGCAGGTTTTTGGAAAAAACTGGGCAGATACCTTAAAGGTAATAATAACTCCATATGTTGAGTAATTAGCATTTCTTTCTCATCTATATTTTTCTAATCTTGAGATTCCATGCTTTGGTAGAAATCCTTTTCCTTTTTTCGCCACTCGAATAAACTGTTTTCTCCACTTATCTTACAGCCAAGAAATGTTTATTTTTGTTTTGACTGAATTTCATGAATACCACCATGCAGGTTTTTTTCAAACTCTGGGCAGCTACGCTAATAATAACTTCAGATGTTGAGTAATTAATATTTGTTTACTACTTTCTTTCTCATGTATACTTTTCATTGTTTGATTTTAATTTCTTCGTAGATTTCTGGGAATTTGTTTACCACAACATGTTCTACAGCTGTACAGGTAAGATCCTCTCAAACATACCTTATTGCTTGACGGCCATTCTTATTAATACATATAAAAAATAAATAGTCATTTTAGCAATTTGGATGCATGTTGTACATTGTGTATGAAGAGATTATTTGATGAGGAGAAATAGATAAATAGCTTTATATAGGTTTGCATATTTATTACAAACAAAGCATATATGGTTCTCATTAATATTTCTTATATACGTTAGATTTCATTCTTGTTTACTTTTCATCTGTATATTGCAAACTTTGATTTCGTTTTCTTTCATAGGTTACGACTTTACAGAAATCGACTGGTCTCCTTACGGCGGCGGATGCATTGGTAAGACCATCTTATATATGTAGCACATATATGATTCATGCATTTCTTGTATTTTATGAATAAGGAACATGATCATTTTAGAAAATCTAACACACTTGCGTGTGTCTTTCTGTTGAAGAGATCTTTTTTCTTGGGAGAGCGACAATTGGGATACTCTGCTTTTCAATATTTTTGGTGTATAATTTACGAAAGAAGCATATATGGATGGATACAACCGTTGAAGAATTCCTAAGCACTTATAGGTACCAGACGCTGAGAAGATACTCGTACTCTCGCGTTAAGAAGGTAACGAAGAACTTTAAAGAAAAATTAGGCGAAGGAGGCTTTGGCTCTGTTTTCAAAGGAAAGTTATCTACTGGTTGTCTTGTTGCAATAAAGATGTTAAAGACTGCCAAGGGTAATGGCCAAGATTTTATCAATGAAGTGGCCACAATAGGAAGGATACACCATGTCAATGTGGTACGACTGCTCGGGTTTTGCTCTGAGGGGTCAAAAAGGGCTCTTATTTATGAGTTCATGCCTAATGGGTCTCTAGAAAAATACATCTTCACAGAGGAAAACAGAGATTCTTTGTCTTGGAATGAGATGCACCAAATTGCACTAGGAATAGCTCGTGGGATTGAATATCTTCATCAAGGATGTGATATGCGGATTCTGCATTTCGACATCAAGCCTCACAACATCCTCCTCGATGAGAAGTTCACCCCAAAAGTTTCTGACTTCGGGCTAGCAAAGTTCTATCCAACAGAAGAGAGTTTAGTATCGGTTACAGCTGCAAGAGGAACTATAGGATATATGGCCCCAGAACTATTTTATAAAAACCTTGGTGGTGTTTCTTATAAGTCTGATGTGTATAGTTTTGGGATGCTTTTGATGGAAATCGCAGGGAAAAGAAAAAATGTTAATGCATTTGCTCGTTCGAGTCAAATTTATTTCCCATTATGGATTTATAATCAACTCCATCAGGGAAGGGACATGGAAATGATGTGTGCCACTGATGAGGAAAAAGATATAGCGAAGAAGTTGAGTATAGTCGCGCTATGGTGTATACAGATGAAGCCTACAGATCGTCCTTCTATGGGCAGGGTTGTCGAAATGCTAGAGGGGAATTTAGAAGATTTGCAAATGCCAAGCAAGCCATTCCTATCTCCACAAGAGATGCATGATCAGGATGGTGCTCTTAGTGCAGAAGCTGCTGAATCATCAACAGCTGACCCCCAATCAGGAGTGCTCGCAAATAACATGGAAGAATCTGATATCATAGAGGTCGTCATAGATTGACTATTATGCTGTATAAAAACGAGTCAGCACTCCTTAAGAATAAGATGCATGCGCATGGTTTCATTACTTTGTACATGTAATGGATTAAAGTAATTTTCATAGTTTGTGTTCTCTCTTAAATAAAGGTTTAATGGGTACTCTATGAGGCTTATGAGCTTTATTAGGAAGAGGTTATTAGACCATACACAGAATCAATGGGAGCACTGTGAATTGAATTCTTTTCCAACATCTAAAAAAAAAATACAACCTTGTAACTCCTGGAAGATAGAGTCCTCATTGATTAACATGTACAGAATTAAGAAACTAGATACCACCATTAAAATGTGTATTATAGGGTTTACTTCTTCTAAGAATTCATTACATATATGTACCTAAGAGGCCATAAACGGGACAGCTGGATTAATTGACTGCTCAACTTTGTGCAAAATAAGAGGTTACAAATGATTGTTAACATAATAGGCCTATCTCAAATGTTGGCCAGCAGAGCATAAACCAGCCCCAATTGAAGCTTGCATCCAGCCCAACCAAACAATGCCATGATCCAGCACAAATCATTAGAAAACTAAAGTTTAATGAGCCCAATTCCAGTTTAGATTTGTATACATCAAGCTGCTGAATTTATGTTCTAAGATAGAACTTCTTCTGTAATTAACAATGCTGATATTTGAATGTTTTTAGTTCTAACTTATGTTAGAAAGGGAGTATGGTAGGGAATAGAGTCGGACCTAAGAAGAATTATGATTAACAATGTGACTATTTATAAGAATAATTCTTAGTCGCGTTCTTAATCATATGCCCAATCTAACGGAGGGATCGACACCTATTCAGGTAAGATTTGAGGACATCAGATACATGGGGATGGAGTTTTTTTTATTTTCGCTTGGATTTTCAGTAGGTGGGCCTCACTTTGGAGTTTCATTCCTTCCACTCATGGGAAGCATGGGGCGGCACTAAAAGTGGAAATGGACTAATCTTGCCACTCATCCGCTCTTCATTCATCGCTCACTCTTTCTAATCTTGCATTACTTCTAAGCTCTGCTGCTAGACTCGCCCATCTGTACTCAAAACACTTCAGGAACGTTCGCCTTAAGAAGGCTAATTGACCATAACTTTTTGTCAATTTGTCCAAGTCCATTAATTAAGCTTGGGAGACCCTTACAGAGATGGGTATGAATTCTTGAGAAATGGTTTTCCATAGGAGGATCTAAAAGTTAGGATTGAAGTAGAATATACTTAAGAGGCGAACACATGATGTTCCTCTGTTCACTATTAAAAAAAAAAAAAACTGATCTTCCTCTGTTGGAAAATTTCACCCTAGTAAATTTAATCCGAGGAAAGTGATAGTCCCATCTAGATGTCCACATCACACTTCACCTCTTTTATACTCAAAAACTCTTTTCCTATTAATCCCTAGCAATTCAATGCAAAACTGAGTTGGTCCAAACCATCCAAAAGCTGACTAATCAATCAGGGATTCTACATGAATAGACATATAGAACTGCTAATCAATACATATGTTTTATAGTGGATGCCGATTCAGATTCTCATTTGTTTCCTTATGATTAACTAAAGGGCACTTTGTATTCATCAGTTTTCACCCCATTTTATTTCCACATTAATATCCTTTACCACGGAAAATGGCAACTGACGATTTCAATTTCTGCGGTTTCAATTGCTATTGTTTGGTATGGTGAAATAGTTTCTGATGTTCCAGCTGTATAAGACTGCATAAAATAGTTCTCTACCTCTTGGTCCATACCCAATATGCTACCACAGAGATTGGAAATAATGCTTTAAGCTCAAAAAACAAAAACCACAGAAAATGCTAGTGTAACAAAAAGAAAAAAAAAAGCAAAAAAGAAAAAACGTTGTCCCTCTTAAACTATTTTCTTTTTTTTTTTTTTTTTGCAGAAAAAAAAAACTGCATGACCATACCCAAAAGGGCCTGGCTTGAATGAGGCGAAAATGACCATCAAGATCAAAGTCTATCACAGAATGCAAACCATCAAAAACCCTTTTTTAGTTTACCTTAGTAACATACATGAGCGGGCCATGCAATGTGTATAATTGGCTGGATTTGTTAGCAAATGGATTGTCAATGAATTAGTAAAGATTTTTAGTATTTAGTGTTTACTATTGTGTTGTGTTAAGTTCAGCCTGATTGCCATGTAATTTATGAGCACCATTTAATTTAAGAGCCCATGTGGATTGGTGTTACTAAATTGTAAAGCTCGCATGTTGCAGGAGATTTTTGATGATCAAATCAAATGGACGTCTCAAAACAATCAATGGGACACACTATTGGAAGCTGATTGAAGGAACCAAGGGTGAAGTTTAAAGTTTCTTCAAGAAGGTTAATTCATGTCCTGCATGTAGTCACTTTGAAATGTGTCAAGGAAAGGAACAACAGTGTGTGTGTGTGTATATATATATATATTTGCTTCCGTATCTTTGTATTTTTAACTTATTATTACATGTGAAGATTTGCAATCCTAGACATAATGCATGGGAAACTTGATTTTTACTATTACATGTGGTATTGTCAACGTAGACAATTGACTCTACAAGTTAGATATTTTGCTTCTTCTTTTTGGTGTTCTTCCATATTAATTTTCTCATTTCTTTTCTCACATTCGTTATCTTTTACTTTAGGTGGATGTAACTTGATCTTTATTTTCCAAAACGTAAAGTTAATAAATAACTAATTTATTTTTGGAATAGGGATACACTCTAGACTACTTATATTGATTTCTTTTTTAGGCGTTTGAATTATAAATGCCACGGTATATTTTAATTTTCTCAATTCTTATTTTATATTATTTTAAGATTTAGTATTATGAATTATGTTATCCATTCTTTGCACAGGGGCTTTTCGCTAGTTTCTCTTAATATGAATGCATGGGCTCCTCCTGAGGATTCCTCTGATGATAGTGTTTGTAGTTTCAATAAAAGTGTTCAAATTGTGTATTGGGACCCAATGGGGCTAGGTTCATACCATAAAAATCCAAGTCAAGTCAGCTTGTCTTGATGTGAACGCAGCTAACCGCCCTAGACTTGCCTTATGGTAGTGATTGCAGCTATTTCTGAGAAGATTCAAAATTCCAACCATTCCAATTGGCACTTATAATAGATCCGAATGGAATTGGTTCGTTCCAACCAAGTCAAGTGAGTCATGCAAGTTGTCTTGATGGAAATGCATCTGGTCATCCTAAACTTGCATTGATGATGACAGGGACTGAGGATATTTCTAGGAGGATTCCAAATTCCAAGGATTTGGTAGCCATCCAGAAGACCCAAATGAACTTGATTCATAAGCCAAGCTAGCAATGTGACAACTCTTGATGTGAATGCATCTGGTTGTTCTAAACTTGCACTAATGGCAGTGTGACTTTAGATATCTCTGCCAAGATTCTTACATGTTAGCACTCCAGTGGACCCAAATGGGATTTGTTCATGCAAAGCCTAAGTCGGCAATGTTGAATATAACATCCAACGTTGTCTAATGGAGATTTTTCATAAAGAGTTTGGATCCTCTTAAGGCATTGAACCCCCGAGAAATTCCTGAGGCCTCTTGGCAGAGCCTACTTTGAAAATCTTGAACTGTTGAAAATAAATCACCTCCTTTGAATGAGCCCTCGCCAAATTTTACTCATATAGGAATTAGGCTCAAATCAAATTAATCACTTATAAAACACATAAATAAAATATTACAAAAGCATAAAAAGTAGTTTATACGTCCTCTTAAGACTTCAAAGTAAAAGCTTATGGACCCACCAGCTTCTAAGCTAAAATTATGTATTTTACATGGGATCTTTGTGATAGTAGCAAAATTATGTATTTTACATGGGATCTTTGTGATAGTAGCCTCTTAAACTATTTTCATTCTTTTTTCCTTTTTTGCAGAAAAAGAACCTGCACGACCATACCCAAAAGGCCCCGGCTTGAATGAGGCAAAAATGTAGAGAAAACCATCACTTCACATCGATAACTTTTGGAAAATTTTCACCACTTGTTTTTTCAACATCTAAATGAACATAAAAAAAACTGGGAGAAAACAGAGGTGGGGAAAATTTTTCTCTATCTTTTCTCTTCATCCAGATGACCCTAACAGCCTGTTTTAAAGAGAAGAAAACATAGAGAAAATGGAGGTGAAGAAAACTATTGATAGTTTAAATTTGTAGTTTAAAAATATTTCTCCACGTATTTTCGCTACCTGCTTTCTCCACATCCAAATGACACCTTAAGATAAAACAAAAACAATGCCAGAAGTATTTCAAAACAATATAACACTTCACCTTTCAATTTTAATTTGGAGATGGAAGAGTTACTAACAAAATTGGCTGTTTGCCAATGGAATTATTACATACATCTATTGAATTGAATCACAACTCACCCTCTAGACACCATTGAATTATCATACATAGTTTCATTTAATCTCCACTTGGATGCTGACCAAACTTGAACCAACTGCAACTTTGTGCGCGCAAATGCAACCTTAGAATGCGTGCACAGAGCTTACCCAAAAGGCAGGTAAGCAGAGAATCAAACAGAAAAGCATCTCAAAAGAACTTGGGTTGTGTCATCAGCTTCCTCCCCTACATCCTCAGCCACTGGATTTTGGATATCTTGTGTATATTTACTGATGGGAACTTCCTCCAACATAGCACGATTATTTCGATCGCTTCGAATCTGAGAGAGCTCCTGAACAATGTCCTTCATGGAAGGTCAATTGATGGGGCTGGAGTCGAAACACCTGTATGCTAGAGCAGCCATTCCATTGAGCTCTTGGTTGTCATATTCGTCTTCAAGCCGGGATTCAACAAGTTCCTCCCATCCACTATTTCCTTCTGTATTTATCACTGCCTGCTCCCAAATACATTTATTCGGGTCTTGGTTCCAATTCAAAGATTCATTACTTCTCATAAACATCTTTCTGAAGTTTATTTTACAATCTTTTTTAAGAATTTGTGGTTAATGGGAAAGTGGTATTCATTATTTATTTCTTTTACTCCTTACGTTTTTGAGAGAAGGCTAGTTGTCAGTCCTTGCAGGGTTTCTATTACATACCCATTTTCTTTTTTAGCTTAAATCCAGAGGGGAGGGCTGCCTTATGAGGAAGTAACATGAATTCATTTTACTACGACTTCCTATGAATTAATTACAAAGCAACTATGATTTCTAGGCTTGTTTGTGTACTCGGTATTGAATTCCTAGGATTTTTTAGCAATGCTTTGTTCCAAAAGGGCTAACATTGAGAGCTGAAAGTTGAAGGTCCACAAGGGTCAATCAAATGATTTCTCCTTTCCAGTATCCAAAAGCTGCCCAAAATGCTGGCCAATGGTAGAAGATGGCACCGCAATGGTGTAAATCTTGGATCCCTCCGTATGCGACTAAACAACACCAACACTACAATGAACTGAAAGGCAATCATCTTTTAGGTAGTCTGAGACCTCTAGAGAAGTTCATTTAAAAAAACGTTTATAACCCCTGCACGATCAAGTGTTGCAACATTATAATCACCTATTAACCGATATAAAAAAACATAAACATGCATTCCTCAATGATAAAATACAAAATAAAAAATCATTTAGCAGGAGTAGGCCTCTCAATTTGGCCGAGACAAGGGGGCCCGGCTTGGCACTCAAAACGTAATGAGGGCTTTTGTTTCTAAGGAAAAGCCCTAGCGCCGGGCTTGGACAAATTTTGGCAGGCCCTGAATTTTAAGGGCCGGGCTTGGACATTACTAACCTGGCCCAAGTGCCCAACCCTGGCCCTCCTATTTTTGTGCGTGTATATACTCTAAAATGCCCATATAACAGTCACATAGAAGTAATAAAATGGAAAATGAAGGAAATTTCATGCCCAAATGCCAATTACAAAATGCCCTAAAAAACTAATACACATACATACTTCGTTCGTTTCATCTCTATCTGATTATTTTAGTTATCTAGAATGCCTAAAGCATAAGCAATAAGTGTTACACGGTTGCTTCCAATCCCTTCTAGCTTTATTGCTTCCTTTTTTTTTTTTTTTTCTTTTTTGGTAGGAGCTTTATTGCTTCTTAGTCAAGCTTTTTATATTGTTTTTATATATTCTTGCTAGTGCAAAAGGGGCGTACTCTTGTTAATAAAGATACACTTTTTCCTCCTATAAAGTGATTTGGGATGCCAACTTATTTATAAAGGTAGTTTGTATATACATGGAACTTCACAGATATGGGGTGATACAAATATCATTCTAATTAGATAATTATAACTCCCAATTTTTTAAAGTCTAAACTAACAATGATTTTTTTAGGGCATTTATTTTTGTGACTGAAATTCAACAATGCTTAATAGTCAGATCAATGTTAAATTGAAAATAATGTCAATTCATAAAAGGTAGGTGCATGTAAATGTTTTAAAGTCAAAGTAAGACTCCTGGAATGATTTGGTACATGGAAATTCCTGCAACAGGAGTGGAATTGAGCATACTCTTTAACCATTTTCCTTCTTTGACAAAATAAATAAAATTGTACGTTTAGAACCCAAGTCACCAAAGCACATATGATTTTGTCCAATAAAAGAAAAATTTTAGAGAAGCAACTTCTATTCTCCAAACGTTCTCTTGGTGGTCCCTTTGTAATAGAGGTTAGACAAAATAACGCTTGGGCTATACCCGATGCTTGGTCGTCGTCATCATCATCATTATTAAAGCCTTGTCCCAACTATGTTGTAGTCGGCTATACGAATTCTGTTTCTCCATTCCGATCTATCTTGAGCCAAATTCTTAGATAAGTTACACTTCCTCATATCCATTGTTACCACCTCCATTCATGTCCTCTTTGGCCTACCCGTTCCCCTTGGTGGGCCATCAACCTTCATGACCAAACTTTTCCTTACCAACACCGTTACCGGCCTACGTTGTACATGCCCAAACCATTTCAAACGGGTTTCTCTAATTTTATCCCCTATTGTTGCTAGCTCTTGAAAGCGCTCATTTCTAATTTTATCCTTCCTAATTTTACCACACATCCACATCCACATTCTCATCTCTAATACATCCATTTTGTGCATATGTTGCTTCTTAATTGGCTAACATTCTGCTCAAGGTCATAGCTGGTCTAATCGTTAACCTGCAAAATTTTCCCTTCAATCTCGTTGGCATTCGTCGGTCACAAAGAACTCCAGAAGCAAGTCTCCCCTTCAACCATCCAGCTTTTATCCGATTTTCTACATCTTTATCAATCTCCCCATCATTACTGATTATAGAGCCAAGGTAGCGGAAAGAATCACTTTGTGGTATCTCCTGGTCTTCAATTTCCATAGTAGTTTCAACTCTTTCTATACGCCCACTGAAGTTACAATCCATATGGTTCGTCTTTATATGGCTTATTCCAAAGCCTTTGGATTCTAAAGCCTCCCGTCATCTCTCGATTTTTGCATTCATACAATCTCTTGATTCATCTACCAACACAATATCATCTGTAAATAGTAAATACTCGATACTTGGTAACAATGTTAAAATAGATAAATAATGTTTTTCTAGTTTTGAGGCCGTCAAGGGTAGGGTTGGGCTCAGGTAGTGCAAGCCCTCCAAGGACTTTGGCAGAGGGCCTATATTGAGGGTAGGGTAAGGACAACCATCGACCTAGCCTGGCCCTTTGACAGCCCTAAGCTGGAGATCAAGAGGGGGAAAATTGGTACTAGATTAAGTGAATCCATCCAATATATTTACACTGCTCAATTGCCTTGCAAGGCAGGAAAGGGAAATGCCAGATGCCTTCACAATCAAGAAATATGAACCAAGCTAAATGCATAAAATAAAAGCCATCAGAATCAGGCAAACATGAAGTCACATTCAGGCAGGACTAAGTAGGTGGATCTAGAAATCATGCTCAATGATTTCTCTGTAGGGATTTTAAGTTAGCTCCTCAACACTATCCATAGCAAATCTCCATTTCACAAATGAAAAGTTTTTTCATTGAAGACTCCTTAACACAAATCTAGGATGTTGCGATGTTTTGAAGCAGTATCAAGCCTAAGAGTAAATATGGTTAAAAGTTCAGTGGCATGAGTGGGGCAGCAAGTAACTTGGACCTCAATTCTCCTGATTTTCCTCAATAGAGAGGATTTCAGTTTCCAATGAGAAGGATAGGAATGCAGGATTCCTCTCTCCCATGAAAAAAAAAATCCGTGCAAAGCGGAATCCTCTTGTTGCACAAACACCAATTAGGTTAAGGAAAATCAGTGGAATCCATTGGTAGGATGGCTATGTAGTATGGCTCAATATGAAAGAATCTGGACAGCAAGCATCTAAAGTCAAACAAATCTCTAGATCGAATGCAATCCTCCACATACAAATCCAAGTGGTGAAATGAGAGAAGGCAAGGCAAAAAATAATGCAAAACCCCCCGGGGGGGCGGGGGGGAGGGGGCAGGAACACAGGCAAGAAAAAGGAGAATAAGAAAAGAAGAAGGGGGCAGAGAGTGATAAAGAGAGGAAGAAAAAATAAGAAACATGGAAAAAGAAAAGCCAACTAAAATAAGGAGAAAAGGAAAGGAAGAAAAAAAAAAGTTAAAAAAAACAGCTGAAAAAAGATCCCGCTCATTCAACCAAAAATGGGAAGAGAGGAGGAAGAGGAGAAAACTAAGAAAGAGTTGAGACTTGAGAGCAACAATAGAAAGATGACATCACACTCTAACATTCAACCAAAAATGCGAAGAGTAAGAATAAAAGGGAAACTGGGAAAGAGTCGAGAGAAACAGTAGAAACAAAATGAGAAGAAGAGCAACATCAGCAGCATGCAAGGAAAAGTAGGAAGAAGAAGAAGAAGAAAGACCTTGGGAGCTAAGTAGTCGAGTGAACAATTTAACAACTGAGAAGCCAGCCATCTCACCCTCGTTCAGCAGCACAAGACAACGAAGAAGAAGAGCAAAAGCAGAATTAACTAGGCATCGAGAAACTGAGCAGCAATCTCCCTCTTTCCCTACCTCTTTCCTTTTCCCTTTTTCCCCTTTCATTTTCACTCCTTGAAATAAAAGAACTTTGTCCTCACCTCTTTCACCACTTCTAAAAATAAAAAAGGAAAAAGGAAAAACATAAAATACTAAAAGGTGATAGGCACACCTGGCCACCATTGCACCTCACACCTGGCTACCATTGCACATGGGTAGTGAAGGCACCCACCTAAAAGGAGGTGGGCCTAGGGGGTTAACAAGGCAAACCGTCCCTCACACCATCCGCCTCTGAAGCCTCAGCAGTCAGCATGGAGTCTAGATGCATGTCTAGGTGTGTGTCTGACCACATTAATCATTGCAAGTAGTCTATGTTCCATGGGTTCTTTGGAATGAGCCACTTACCCTCGTAAGGTCAAGACACCTTATCGGGTTATTCATAGTGCTAATTTAAACTTATTCTACAATTGATAAAGTATATTATGACTTACTTCTTTTGGAAGAAGTCTACGTTGCACAGATTCTTTGGAATGAACCACTTAACTGTATGGTCAAGACACCTTATCTAATTATTCATAGTGCTAACTTATAAATTATTCGACAACTGATAAAATATTTTTATCAAGATAGATCGGAATGGAGAAACAAAATTTGCGTAGCCGACTCCAACATAGTTGGGACAAGGCTTTGATGATGATGATGATGATAAAATACTTTTATGACTTTTCTTCTTTTGGAATCCAAGTAATACATTGCCATGACTATTATTATATTATACATGATTTTTTAGAGTAAAGTTTGTATATTAATTTTATTAATGTAATATTTCCATAACCAGTATTGGTCAAGATACAAATTTTCTTACTCTAATTTGCTTTATAACGCTAAAGAAACCATGAACCAGATTTTGAATGTACAAGCTAAAATCAGGAAGTGAGAAGAAATGGGAGAGTGGATACCTATGGTTATGTACAGGGGAAGCGGAAGAAGATCGTGAAATGGGAGGAACTGGTATCATTGATTCATTGTTTTTTAGTGGATAACATGCAAGAATTACAACAGTCAAAAGGTTGCATGCGTTTTCACCTTACAAGAGGATCTTTGATGCATTCAATTAAGAGCAATTAATTGTGGAGAGAACCTGCATGAAAGCAATCTCTTCGGTTACCCATAATGAATTTAGGCCTTCGAAATTCAAGTTTTACTTTAATGACATTAAGGAGTTCCCCTCTCTTTACTGTGATGAGGTGAGTTTCGCTAATGGCATAGCAGATAATTTGGCCATGTGGCCGAGTAAAGGATGGATAGAGCGGATCCTCAGGTGGCTTCTATTATGTAACTGTTTTTTTCTTCGATGTGGGGTATTATCCCTTTTCTTCTTTCTAGGGGACCCATTTCCTTTGGTTGTATTCTTTAAATTCAATAAACCTCTTATACATAGTGGGAAAAAGATTTATGGTATATGCATATAATTTTATTTTATTTTTTGGTTAAAAGTACCACGAACCCATAAATCCAATATTTTGAGAATTGTCTAATCAGAAACCTCAAAACTGTGTTGGATTCCAACACATATGCAAGATGCAACTTAGCAAATAATATTAGCATCTTGTGGACAAAGTGGAGATAGGCTGGTAGAGTTTGTAGGATCTTTAAGCAGCAATCCAATCAAGAAACATTTTTATAAGATGGATAGACTGGCTTTGTTGTATAGAGTTGAGCGTCAGGCAATGAAGAAATGTTATAAGATACGTGTGGCTGAGATTCATATATCAAGATAAATGAATGGGTTAACAAGAAAGGATGGAATTAGGAATCAATTCATAAGAGAAAACCAGTAAATATCTCCAATAGAAGGGAGAACCAAGAAATGCCATTTGAGATGGTCAGCGAACATGCACAGAAACAACCCCCCACCCCCTCAAACTACAAAGCATTGAAGTGTTACGACATACATGTTCAAAATAGTAGAAGGGTAGATAGATAAAGACATGCAATTAAATAATGAGAGAACACTTGGTATTAGCGTATTAGAAAAGTACAACTTATAAAGCCAGCCCAAACAGATGGAATAATGCTTTGAGGATGATGAAGGTATCATAATCTGATCTTAGACGATTCTCATGCTCTGCTATCCTTCTTAGTTTGAAATAAGGGAAAGAGAAAAACACATGGGATTAAGGATGGCAACAGGTCAAGTTAGGTAGCTGTAGTGGAAACCTGAATCCATCCCAATTCACACTACCCTCCTCGTACCCGACCTGACTTGTAATGGGTTTTAGATTTGCAATACCAAACCTGCCCCATCACGTGTACAACACATTCACTTTTAAATTGTCTAATACCAGCTAAGCTAAGAACTTTCGTTTATCATATTCTACCGAAGAGGTGGGGTGGGTCAAGGCAGGCCACCTGTTTAACCCAACCCATTGCCAACCCCAAGGAATAAGACCCCAATCACATAAAGCATATGCATAATTCATGGATTAGCTGCACAAAAAATATAACTTCAGCTTTCATAATGTCAAGGAGGACAAATATGTAGAGAACGTGAACAAGACAACTTTGAGATGCAAAATCCTGAAATTCAACAAAATTCCAAAATTTTACATGATACCTAATACTTCTGTTTTAGCAATGATTCAAACTTCTCGTCTTATAAAATGTAATTATGGCCTAAAACCCTTTCATAATCCAAATTACAACCAGCTTAGCATCTCTATCTGTCTTCTCTTGTCAAGATTGTGCAGAATCTGTTCATGTGAACTTCATGCACTCAGTTTTTTGCTGAGGCTACGAATGTACACAAATCATGAACCCAAGTTCAACAGCGCAACGATGTCAGAGAGAGCATTTCAAGTTTGAAGCATATGGGTAATATTTAAAGAAACTTTCACCATCTATTCACATCATCCAACCTAAGAAATGCTGTGTTCCCAGTGGAGGAAGTGCAACACACAAGAATTTGTTATGTTTTGTGCACAAATCCTTGGTTACAAGTTATATGCTTACACTAAGCATCATCACAAAAACAGTTTGAATGCAACTACATTGTTCAAAAATTCAATCTAACAAAAGCTTTTGAAATGTCAAGCTTAAGACAAACACCTTGTCCAGAGCTCCCAGCATTTAGCTACTGACTTAGCTCACAACCGAGAGCTATATGATCTTGAATTCTTCATTTTTTTTAATGAAAGCAACTTGGTTTAAACTTTAAAGAGATGAGATCCGGAAGAATGGAAGCAAGCCTAGAAGCAAGAATTTTGGAGATCACCTTGTAACTGAAATTAAGCAAACTGATTGGGTGGAATTCATCAAAAGAGAAGGGAGCTGCCAGCGTAGGAATAAGAGTGATAAAGAAAGCATCTGAACCTTTCAAATTTCTCCTGGACATGAAAAAATTCCAAACAGTATCAACAATTGAATAGCCCACAATAGCCAAGCAGTTGCAAAAACAAAACTCCAGAGAACTCGTCAGGACCAGGAGCAATTGATTTCTTAAGGCCAAAAACAGCAGCATGAATCTCATCTCTATTGGGAATTGACACTTGACGGCATAGAGTTTTGGGCAGGAGAAACAAAATTTCTAGGAACTTTGAAGAGCTGCTGATCCATTTGGCCCGGAGCTCCCTAAAAAGAATTTGAAAAGAACTCTGGCAGCATCTTTAATTCTAGGGTGCTCGACCAGAGATTCACCTTTTGAAGTTGAGTTTTTCAATTTTGCTCCTTCAACGTTTGATTTTGGCAACAAGATGGAAGAACTTTGTGTTGCGATCTCCATCTTTTAACCAATGAATCCTCGATTTCTGCTTCCAATGGGTCTCTTCAGCTTGGAGCAGATTCTGGAGACTACATTTAGCTTTAGAAAGATTAGCTGGGATAGAGCCACTGGGATAGAGATCAAGTTGAGAGTTGAGACTACAGGTGAATGATAGTAGCTTCAGCAGATAGGATGTTGGCTTTTAGTTCTCCACAAACTTCTCTGTTCAAAATCTTTAATTTCTTCTTGAGAATTTTCAATTTTTGATGGAGGACAAATTGAGGATTTCCAGTAATTGGAGTATCCCAAACCTCCTGAACAAGAGGCAAGAAGGATGGATGCTCAAGGAACATCTCCTCAAACTTTAAAGGATTTGTTCTAGCAATAGGGGGAGGATTGCTAGAGAGCAAGATTGGACTGTGATCTGAGCTTTGTCTAATGAGGTGGTGGAGGCTTATATCTGAGAAGGAGAATGACCAAGAAGTCGATGAGATCCTTGCTGTTGAAGTTGACTTTTCTCACTGCAGTATCATGATCTCAACAAGGCCTATTGATATTGCCCACAATATTGAAATATAGAAGTAGAAGTTGAAAAGACATAGCAGTCAATGAAACTCAAACAAAGCAGATAGCAACTAAAGATATGCAGACAAAAATCAAAATACCCAAAATTTCCCACAATAGAAAACCCTATCAATTGATCTGAAGATCAATATGGAAGTAAAAAAAATCTTCAAATCTGTCATGGCTCTGATTCCATTCCAATTGAGACAGAATATTCAAAGAAAATGGACAGAATGGAGCAGTTTGTTCATATAAACGAGCCTCCCATTTTCTATTACCATGCATTCCTTTATAATCACTTTGAATAGGGAATTAGATCAATTACAACAAATAAATTCCCTTGATTAAGGAAACTAAATAATCACTGGTCACTGATCTTATCTATACAGCATGGTACTTCTGTGTTGTATGTAAATGGATGTACATATTGCAATGGATTGAGAAACATAGATCCAACATCTCTTGGCATTTCAAGACTTTGAGACAGTAGATAAGTGGTGCAGCATGCGATAAGAACAGAAGAAATAGCCAACCATCAAGCACGCAAGTTGCCTTTTTTTGTACAAACATTCTCATCCAGTCAACCTTATTTTATCTGATAGCTGATGATAGGAGATAAGTCAAGTTCGACATAGGTGTCAAGTTGCCTTCACTGTCAGTGGTGAATACAAAGATAATGTGCACTGCGATGTAGTGCCAATGGATGGTAGGGATGTTTTACTTGGGAGATCATGGATGTATGACAAGACTGGATTCCATCGGATGAGAGATAATACATATACATATGCTAGGCATGGAAAAGTTGTAACACTCTATCTGACGAAATCGGAACCACCAAAGAAAGGATCAAGGACAGGTATTTAAAGGAATCACTTGATTTATTTTATTTTATTTTTTTTGTAATTAGGATTAGCTTTCTAATTCAAGATTTTTCTTTTTACCAGTTTCCTAGTTTAATTAGGAGTCTTGGATTCTAGAGTTTGTTTTCTTATATATTTAGATGTAATGCACTAGAACGATCTAGGGTAGAAGATCAATAAAAGTTATCCTTCGTGGATTTATTTTTCCTTTGAGGTATGATTCTTCTGTGTGAGAGACTCTTAGAAGACATATCTTCTGTGCTTCTGCACTCTCGATCCAAACCCTTTAGAGTATGCATCAACTAGTATCGCCATCTTACAGAGATCATCCCTAATCTCCAATAGAGTATAAAGAATGTCGCCAGCAGTCATACATAGACATATTTTATAAAAGGACATAACTGGATGAGAGAAAAAAGTACATGCTATGGTTAATATCTTATGAGTTTTCATGGGGACAATCCCTAACAATTTCTACATTCCAAAATACATAATAACAAAGAACAAGTATTAATTACCAAATAGTTTCATGATAAAGTTTGAAAAGATAGTGATCACACTTTTAGAGTGAATACACACCTTTTGTAAATCACAACAATATGTAATGAGGTTGTCATTCGATGCAGATGAGGGTCTCCCTTCTAACTTCTTATGCAAGCTCTTGAACTTGGAAACGACTTCCTAGACCTTCAAACCCCAAATTCAGTAAGTACACTAAAAAATTAATATAATATTAACTAAATTATTGATACAACAATTAAAATAAGGCATGAATTCTAAAGATTTAGAAAGAAAGGTAGGGCTACAATGGTAAAGTTCTTAAAAGGTAAGGAAAAAAGATTAATGTTATAAACATCAATTCCATTAGTAAGGTTATGATGGCCTATGACACCTGGAATTGGAAGATAAACAATGAATGGTATCATAACAAATACTTAATATTTTTTTTTATTTGTAAAATTTGTGTCCCTGCCGAATGCATGGCCTATCACAGCCATATGCAGCCCATATCCAGGCAACATAGATAACTGCACTAATTAAGAAAAAAATGTAAATGATAATCTCATTTATCTGGAAATGTTGAAAAAAAAAGAAGAGAAACTAATACTTCATTCTTTGTTTATTTATTATTTTCTCGATAACTCGAATTTTATTAAGAACTAGAAAGAGGTGACAAGCAGTAAGAAAAAGTAAAGATCCAAAGGATAGGAGCATTGGTGTATAAACATTAAACCAAGTTGCTAAAATAATAATTACGTAATAGAAGCAAACAAAAAGACCATCCTATCAACCCTTGCTGATAAGGACATCTTCTTCTTTTTTTTTTTTGAAATGGTTACTTTCATTAAAAAAATAAAAAAAGCAAACAGTACAAGAGAAAAGAACTGAAAGCAAAGGACAGCAAAAGCAGAAAAAACAGAAAAAGTCCTAAGAAAAGGCCAGCTCTTTCCAATGATACACAATTTGATCTAAAGAATATCCTCTAAAAGAAGGTAGAATTGACACCCAAAGAGCTACTTGAAATTTTGATTTTTCCACTAGCCTCCTCTCAGTCGAAGTAATTTCTTCAAAACATCTTGAGTATCTTTCCTTCCAAATTGTCCAAATCACCGCAAAAAAAGACAGCCGCCACATCATTTTGCCTCTAGGGTTCCCAATAGGTGCCTTCCATGCTTGTTGGAAGAGCTCGGGGAGAGAGAGAGGAAGGACCCAGCAGAAGCCAAACTTGCGAATTATAGACATCCAAATAGCATGAGCAGATTTACAAGTTAGCAAGAGATGGTCCACGGATTCTTCGTCCCTCAAGCACATAGGGCAGCCATTCACAATCGTCATCCCTCTCCTTCTTAAAAGATCTATGGTAGGAATCCTCAATCTTAGAGCCAGCCACCCGAAAACCAGCACCCTTGGAGGAGCTTTCAACTTCCAAACTCCATACAGCTCACTCTTCTCCCTGGGATTGCTTAGGATAGCCTTGAAGAAAGAGGACGTAGAGAAGGATCCATTCTTAGAGGCTATCCACACCCTAGCATCTGTTCTATTGAAATGAATGAGTAGACAGTTTAGGGAGTTAAGGAGAGCAATGAACTGAGCTTCTTCATGATCCTTCAGGTTCCTCCTAAAAATGGGAATCCAAACCACCTGTCCACCAATTGAGCTCATGTAAGAACTGACTGTGGCATCCCTGGGGAGAGCACACTTAAACAAGTCAGGGAATTGATCACACAACGCCCTTTCACCTACACATCTATCCGTCCAAAAGAGGGTCTTCTCCCCCGAACCAATTTGGTACTTAATGTTCTCCATGAAGAGTTTCTTTACTGAGAGGATTCATTTCCAAATAGGAGAGAAGTTCGAAGAAGGGTCTTGGA
This sequence comes from Cinnamomum chago, assembly GCA_038049695.1. Taxonomy (NCBI): domain Eukaryota; kingdom Viridiplantae; phylum Streptophyta; class Magnoliopsida; order Laurales; family Lauraceae; genus Cinnamomum; species Cinnamomum chago. The sequence goes on from CP142460.1 coordinate 48,767,446, forward strand.
CATCCCAGCCGTACCTTGGAAGGCTGTATTTCCTCTCCAGCACCTGTCTCCAAAGGCCTTGAGAACCATCTCCGATCCTCCACAACCATTTACCTAAAAGCGCTTGCTTCATCTTCTTCAAGAGTCTAATTCCTAGCCCTCCTTCTTCCTTCGGCTTACAGATGGAATCCCAATCCACCAAGTGCAGCTTCTTCTGGGAGCTTGTGCCATGCCATAAGAAGTCTCTTTGCTATCTTTCAATCCTCCTTATAATTGAGGCCGGGCATCTAAAGATGGAGAAGTAGTAGACTGGCAAGTTCGAAAGGACAAATTTGATCAAGGTTACCCTTCCTCCTATAGATAGGTAATTAGCTTTCTAGGAAGACGGCTTTCTCTCTATCCTTTCCACGACTGGGTTCCAAAGAGATTTAGTGACCCGCCCCGAGCACAACGGCATGCCTAAGTATGAAATTGGAAGTTCCCCAATCTTACATCCCAGAATCTCTGAACATTTAAGGAGCAGAGGCTTTTCAGATTTTAACCCGATCACCTCACTCTTGAAGAAGTTGACTTTTAGGCCTGACACTACTTCAAAACATAAGAGTGTGGCTTTAACATTTCTAACTTGATCTTCTTTTACTCCACAGAATATTAGAGTGTCATCAGCATACTGCAAGTGGCTGATTTCTGGGAAATTTCTAGCCACTCTGAAGCCTTTGAATGCTGCAAGTGTCATCAGCGTACTGCAAGGACATCAAAGCATCACAGTTGAAAACAGGTCAGAGGAGGAGGAAGAAGGTCCATGTCCAAATATCTTTATGGTTGGATGATAATTATTTGACCATTGGATCATGGTTTCAAAGAGGATCCACTGGTAGATCATGGTTTCAGAGATGATCCACCGGTCGATCATGGATTCATGGTTTCAGAGAGGATCCATTGTTGGATCGTGATTCTTTCATAGATCAACGGTCAGATCAAGTCAGTTCACATCCCCGTTATCAGTTAAAGACCCCACAGTAGGATGGTTAGAGGTAAAAGACCCCAAATGCATAACATCAGGAAGGCCACACCCTAGGAAGATGCAAATGGGTTGCTAAAGGAGAAAGTTGGACCCATGGGGCCCAACTTAAGTGGGATGTCCAGCACATTACAGGGGATGACCCCTTCAGGATTTTCATTTAGTTGATTTTATGTTTTGGGCTATTATAGAAATTTTAGACACATTCTTTAAGTTGTTAAGTTTAAAGCATAACCATCGATGTATTTTAATGGGTAAGATTAGATCTTGGGTTAGTAGTTCATTATAAATTCAATGCAATGCCTTCTTTTGGTTACTATTGAATACATGAATAGAGACTAGGCTCTTGAGGTCTCTCTTATGAATAGAAATTTAGTGTGATTTAATAACACCCTAAAGCATCCAAACCATAATCAAACTCACCATTGGGCATCCTACCCTAATCAAAACCCACCATTCCCTTGGTCGATCACCACCCAAACCCTAATTTCCTTTGGCAGCCACCTCCATAAACGCCAAATCCCTTTCCCTCTTGGTCACTACTCCCCATAATCCCCAAACCCCATAAACCAAGACCCTTCCTCCCAATATCCCATCAGCTAAACACCCCCAATCCCCACAACAACAACAACAACAACAAAAAACCTCCCACCTTAGGAGTCCACTCCCTTAGTTTCTCCCACATAGCCGATGTAATGTCCCATATTTTTATTTTATTTTATTATTATTTGAAATTGAAACTTGTATTAATTAAAAGCTTTACAATATAAAAGGACTATACTGAGAAGCAGCTGGGAAGAAACCCGAAAATATAGGGGCACTGGGCCTCAAGCAAAAAGGAAAAGAGAGAGACCCTAAACATTGAGGGATGACCTCCCTTCAATCGACCATTGTTGCATCAAGAGAAAATCCCCAAAACTCTGGAAGAAAGGAGACCAAGGAATAGAATTTCGTCTTAAGGATTAAAGCTTCCTGGGAGGAAGAGATCCCTTCAAAGCACCTTCTATTTCTCTCTTTCCATGTCGTCCAGATACAAGCAAGAAATGCTAGGCGCCACTTGGTCTTCCCTTTGGAGTTCGTTGGCGGGCAAACCCATTGTTGGAACAACTCGGGTAAGGAATGTGGCTATACCCAATTGTAGTTGAACTCCTTCAGAATCGATGACAAAAATGCTTTTGTCTGATTGCAATGAAGGAGTAGGTGGTCGATCGATTCCTCGTTAGCTAAGCAAAGGAGGCAAGCATTGACGACAAGCATATTTCGACATCGGAGGTTATCCATTGTTAGAATTCTGTTTCGAAGTGCGAGCCGGGCAAAAGCAAGGACTCTTGGAGGAGACTTGATCTTCCAAAGAGATGAGCAGCTTCCAGAAGGAGTAGGGGCAGTGAAAATGGAGGAGAAATCCGAGAAATAGTCGTCTCAAGAAGGGGCCCAGAGCCTGCTATCTTGCCCTTCGCTTGTGATCTCTATCCCATTTAGGATCTCGAAGAGATTGAACAAGTTAGCTTCTTCTGCCTCGGAGAGATTTCTTCTAAAGATCGAGCTCCACAAATATATATTAAGGTTAGGGCTTCTTCTGCACTATTCAGGTAATCAGAATGTGGGAGGGCAAGAGTACGGTGGTGATGATCAACCCGTAGAGTTTGGCATGCGGGCTCAAGAGAGCGTGATCCATAGAGTTTACCACTAGAAAACGGACGAGGAGTGGAAGAAGAAAAATTATGAGTTAAAATTGATAGGATGGGCAAGTGAAAAAAAGAAGAGAGAATTTCAACAAAGACAACAAACCCAGACACAAAAGTTCATTTTATAGATGGATCATAACAGAGAAAAACCTTTGTGCTTCACCATAACGAAGCCTCCAAGTACACCTTATACGATTGAGCGGTGAGTGTAAACATTGCATGAGGTGGGAGGAAAACAACAAACATATACAAGTATGAAAACGGTCATAGACAAGAGAGAACTAGAATGAACAAGAGTATGGATGGTAATAATCTAAATGTGAAGAAATTATTGCTAATAAGATAAATAACAGTACGTTAGTCTTGAACAAAAAATCTGGGCCCGTTTGGTTGCACTTGAATATGGTGAAAGAAGAGTGGAATTGGCCCCAACAGTAGAAAGTTCTACTTCTTAATGTGTTTGAATGGATCTAAGGGGACAAGAGGAGTAAACATGTCGGCTGATGTAGATTCCTCTTTTACTCCTCCTCTCTCCCCAGAGTTACTCCCACAATATATAATAAAGTGCCTTTTACTCTATTCTCTTCATATAAAACCTTTTTATTTTATTTTATTTGCTTCACACCAACCATCCAAACGAATGAAAAGTATCTACGCATTTATTTTTTAACCCAATCCTCATTAACTTTATTTATGACGTGACCCTTACTCCTATTTTACTCTTCCCCTCATATAAACAAACAGGCCTTAGGCATAATGGAAACAATAGATAGGTTCAACAATTTCCAGATGTGGCGCTGTTTCCATTTACGACACCCACAATGTGAAAAGAGTGCATCTCAGTATAAAAATAAATGATTGAACGGTTGCTAGGATCAAAGGAGGGTAATATGGTGGGCACATCATAGCTTGAAGTTGGCTCAAGAGAAGAAAGAATCCATTGATGGTTGGAGGTAATGAGAGAGTTCTACAAAGGTAGCTAAGCGGGAAAATCTTACATTTAAGTGCACATAATAAGCATTTTTCAAGAGAATTTCTCACCTCCAAGTTTAGTATGCTTATAGCATAATTATAGATTTTTAAGGATGAAATTTTTTCTTCTTGAGTTCCTGCATAAACCAAAGGAAACATCGTTGGTAAATAAAATGAAATACTTAAATAATAAATCTGAGCACCTGAGCCTTACAACGCCAACATGTTGACAAGTTTAACAGCTTCAAGCTATCATATAGTCAAGTTCTAAGTCCAACTATCTCATATCCAACTGTATCCAGGTATGGTATGTTTGAATCTGCACCTACAACTTTGGTCATTGGAACATCGATGGTAAATAAAATGAAATAATTAAATAATAAATCTGAGCAACTGAGCCTTACAACTCAAACATTTTGACAATTTTAACAGCTTCAAGCTATCATATAGTTAACTTATAAGTCCAACTATCTCATATCCAACTGTATCCAGGTATGGTACGTTTGAATCTGCACCTACAACTTTGGTCATTAGAAAGAACGAGGAGGGTCCAAGCCAATCCATTTGAAAAAATAAAACAGAAGATATATGAATTCACATATTATTATGGAAACTTAATTCCTAAAAAGAAGAGAGCGATTCCAAAGATGGTGAGAGGCTTCATTGAAGGGTTTGATGACTGAAGAAAGTGAGAATGATATTGCCACATTTTGCATAAGGCATTGCGCCTGTGCTCACCCAAGTTGGGCTGACTGGGTTAATGTTAAGAACAAAGTTTCCCAGAGGACCGACAATAATGAAAGCTTAGGTTGTGGTGATAATGACGGTTTTCATGAGGAACGGTTGGACGTTGGAGAACCAAATGATAAACGTTGACAAGGCGCTTGGCAATTCTTGCGGCCATAACAAGGATGACATGAGGGTTTTTTAAAATAAATATTTTGATCAAGAATCAAGATCCTGAAATGTAAAAATAAATATATATATATGGGAAATATTCAAGTGAGAACTAGTTCTCACCTATTATATGAGAACTTTTTTGCGGGGCCTAACTAGCAACCCATCCAAACCTAGCAACCAATAGGGAACCCCCTTATAGTCACTAATCGCAAGGATTGGCACACATCCGAATGGACTAAACCGTTGGATCGAGGGTTGAATAATTTTTTGAATATGAAGCCATTAAACTTATGGGCCACAGGTAGAAGGGGTTAGGGGCATGGGTTTTGGGTCAAACTTGATACTTGGGGTGGTCTCACATAGATCTTTCCGTCCCCCCTTGTCCCATCCCCAAATGGGGCCCACAATTGGGCCCACAAAAAAGCTCTCACATAATATGTGAGAACATTTCCCACCTGAATATTACCCTATATATATACATATTAAAAAATCAAAAGTGAAAAGGAAGAAAAAGTTTATCACTCTCTAAAATTTGATTAATTAATATTGTCTAAGAGATGAGAAGAATAAGAGAGCTTTGGTTCTTGAGTAATGTGAATTGTTTGGCTTTGAAGCCATTTTGGGAGTAGGTAGGTTTGGGGATTGAAAAAAAAAATCTAAAAAATGCCTCTTGGTATATGCATGTCAATGTTGCTAACATCCATGTAGAAGGAGAATGAAGGGGCATGTCATTGTCATGTGATGAGGACAGCATTAGGCCCACCAATGGAGGATAGGAGGGACCATGGTGCAAGAATGAGATCCACTTTCAAACTAATGGGATCACCATCAGAGTTTAATTTTAGGGGGTGTTTGGATATATGCATAACATAATATCAACAAATTTAAATACTGTAAGATTTCATTATCATAGAATAAAATTGTACCATATTATTATATTGTGTCACTTATGGTGTTTTGGCAATTTTCACATATTTTAATACACCTTTGAAGTGTTTGGCAATTTATAAAAAAACTCACAAGATGAGATACCAAACAAGAAATGGAGAAAACGTAATCAATTAACCCAATGCAAGGCCCACTAATTAGTAATCACAGGTGTTAATAATCATGGAAGGAGCCATCTACTGTTAAAAAATTATAAGATTAAATGTTAAAATCATGAGATCCAAGTAATGTTGTTTAATTAAGGTGGGACCGTCAAGTGTTGGTAACTATACTGTAATACATCTAATGGTGATTATCACAAATGACTCTATCTACTATTTTTTTCTTTTTGTAAAACCTTATATGATGTCAGATATCATTGATGAATCCATCTATGAGAAATCATTGTGGGACCCATTTGATGATGTTAGCCATATTAACACTAGGGGAGCTATCAAATAGTGAGACCCATTCAATGATGGCAAACTGATAATTACAATCACATAATTCAATCTTGGTAATCATGGGACCCGACTGATTTTGGTAGTATGGGACCCACCTAATGTTGGTAATCACAATGAAAGCCCCTAGCGTGACATTTATAGAACCCACCTAATATTGATAATTAACAAGGGCTATGTAATCGTGATATGGCTATAGGACCCTACATTAAATTTGTAAGCACTGTGGGGCCAATCTACTATAATTAATGGTTGCTCATGAACTCTCCAATGGTTTTTACTCAAACTCTCCATTCGTATTTAGAAAAGATTTTGTAAAGATTATTTTATACAGATGGTTTTTACTCAAACTCTCCATTCGTATTTAGAAAAGGTTTTGTAAAGATTATTTTATACAGCACATCCTTGAATAATGTAATATGAAGGTTTTTGGAAGAAAGTGAGATATTGTAAGATAATTTCTAAGTTATCCAAACACCTCCTTTTTAGGAGGATTGATTATATTCTAAACTAGTAGATAATATAGCAAAATCTCTTAAAATATCCCATTTCCATGTGTGTCACCCTTTCATGTATCAGACATCCAAATAACATGAAAATGGATCCATTTATTTGGTTCTTCAACATTATCTCCAATGAGTCGATCGATATAGTAGTTGATAGTTTTAGCAGCATTGTCTTGTGAGACTGAGAAAGAGTGTGCTTTTAGTAGTATTTCAATCTTTTGCTCTATCATTACATATACACTTCACATGGTCCAGAATGCGTTTAGAAACTCTAGATCTCTACATATCCAAGTTCCATAGTTTATGCCAACATCAAGTAGTATAAGAATGAAAGATCACACAATAGGAGTGCCAGCAAAGATTCCCATCACCACATTGGAGATGGAAGCAAACATATGGGAGACCAAGGTATCAATAGAAACAAACTCAAAAAGAAAAAAGGAAAAAATCCTCGTCTTCATCAAACTTTGGCCAAAATATGAAGTTTCTACTGATTTGGCTGAAATCTCCAAATTTGAAACCAAATCAGGGATCTCAGCCTAACAGGACCTAAATCCCAACTGAAATCTTTCATGTGGGTTGTTCATTTAGTTCATTGATCGAAACGAAGCAAAATTGCCAACTAGGGTTTCGACTTTCGAGAGAATTCCTCACAAAGAAAATTTGTGCATAGGGTGTAATCATCAAACATTAACTAAAAATAGTTTTTTTATTTAAAAAAAAAAAAAAAAAAAAAACCCTAACATGAATTCATCCATGATACTATCCCCAATATAAAGAAGGTATTTTCTGACTTTACATTATAAAAGTGATTTTCATCATGCATTGTAATCACTAGGATGAGTAAAAATTATAAGTTAGTACATGCCTGCCAGCCTGAATGCCAAAATGAATTTCTCCACATAGCTTTCCAATGCTAGATGGCCCAAGGAACTAAAGATATCTGTTAAAAACTTCAGAGATGAAACTTTTGTAACATCCACCAGCTCCAACAATTGCAAAATCTCCTTCTGCATATCATTCTTGCACAATGCCAACAAATAATTTTCTGTCACAAGATAATTTTGTAAGAACCCAGCTGTGCAAAGGAATTAATACAAATAAATGAGCAACTGATAGACTGTGAAGTAGAATTTCAAAACAAATTTGATATTATTTTTTTCTTTGGAATGGTAACAAAGACAATATTATGAAAGGAACCAAAAAAAAAAAAGGTGGTAATACACGTTTGCAAGCAAATCACGGAAAAGATAGCGTGGGTATGCATTAATATGTTCGCAATGTTGGAAAAGATTTAAGCAAGTGAAGCCTTAGGGCATATTTGGCAATTTACTAGTAAAGTTAAAATAAAGTAAAGCCTCCATTATCCAGACAAGAAAAGAGAAGGAGTCATATCAAAAGTACACAATTTCAAAATTCCCTCCTTTTTCAAAAGAAAGTCAAAAAGCAACCTTCTTTCTCCACTAAATGACAAAAAAAAAATCTCTTTTTACACAAAAAGTCAAAAAGATTCCCTATCAAACAACTAAAAATAAAAGACCATCGTAATCCCCTATATTTTATTCTCTCTTGATTTGATGCTTCACCTCTCTTTACTTCAATTCACCATACATCCAAAAACGCCCTAAGTAGAGTGGTAAAGATGGCAGCAAGTGAAGGTCTGATTGAAGATTTTAAAGTGGCAGGTTCTTCTCTGGTGATTACTCACTTACAATTTGCTGATGATACCTTGATTTTTTGGGGAGCAAGTTAAGACTAGATTAAGAATGTGAAAGCCATCTTATTTTGCTCTGAGAAAGTGTCTGGTTTGAAAACCAACTTCTTCAAAGGTGAGCTGTTACGAGTAAAAGTGGGGGGAGAGGTGATGTGTGACCTAGCAGATTTCTTGGGGTGTAAGGTGGGATACTTCCCGGCATCCTATTTAGGGCTGCCTTTATGTCTGGGCATCGCTAAAAAGGTGGTTTGGAATTCGGAGGTAGAGAGGATGGAGAAAAAACTTTTTAGTTGGAAAGCCAATTACTTATCCATTGGAGGAAGGGTTACTCTTATTAAGGCAGCCTTGGCAAATCTCCCAGACTCCCAATTTACCTTTCTAGTTTTTATTCTTAAATGCCCCATTTCTGTAATTAATCAGATTGAGAAACTTAAGAGGGGTTTCTTACGTCATGGTAGAAGCAAAGAGAGGAAGCTTCATCTAGTTGATTGGGCTTCCATCTGTAGACCAAAGGAAGAGGGGGGCCTGGGTATAAGGCCTCGAAGACAAATGAACCAAGCCTAACTTGGGAAATGATTATGGAGAATAGGTGAAGAATCAGACACACTTTAGCATTAAATTGTGGATAGGAAGTATGTGGTCTCAAGAGGCGGGTGGGATACTCAAAAAGCTAGCTATAAAACTTCGGCTATTTGGAGAGGTATCCTCTCCGTTTAAGAGAGCTTTATGGATCATATCAGTTACCATATTGGAGCAGGAGAGAAAGTTCTCTTCTGGCTAGATAAGTGGATTTTTATTAAGACCACGCACATTCCATATAAGGAATGACATTACTGCAGATGTCGAGGAGAGGGGGACTCCCCATGAATAACCACACCCTTAGAAGAGGCCGAAGTCAAACCACATGCTTTAATTGCAAACCGGGTTTTGAGCACATTGCATGTAGAGTTATTCATATGAGAGGGGGAAGAGGGAGTACCAGCTGAAGTTACAATGGTTGGAGTGTGTTGGATTTCATCAATAGGCGCAGCAGAATCGCCGGCACTCAAACCTATTTGTTTCAGCTGGTTGATCCTTCTTGTGAGTAATAGCACTCTTTGATGGATAGGAGACTTACTATTCTCCCTATGGACCCTATCAATTTGAATAAACCCCTCATTTTCATTAGTATCAGTGTCCCTAGGAACAGGTTCAGTAGGACACCTAGCATCAACAACCAATTTTGAAGAAGAATGTTCTGCACTAGGCTTCTGTTTTAGCACCCATATCTGTTTCTGATTCTGTTTCAAAGGGCAAGAACCTTCGTTGTGGTTAAAGGTTCGACAAGCCTTACATGGAGCAGGCCTCCAGGCATACTCCACACGCTGAATAAAGGATACATCATTATATTCAATAGTGACTTCAGTCGGAAGGACCGAATCAATATTTACCTCTACACAAACCCTTGCAAAAGCTAGACGGAGGCCTTAATGCCTTATCCATATATAATGGTTTACCAATTAGACTAGCAATCTCACTCAACCCTGATCGTGATCGAAAACAGTAGCCCATTGGACCCCTCGAAAACAGAAGAAATCTCACTAATTAGGATTTTGAAAAATTCCTTAACTCTGTTGTAATCTTCTCATCATGCTCAAATCTCTGGTTTCCTTCCTTTGGGAATTGAATCGCTTAGTCCTTCACCTTGCCAGAGCTATCTTGGGGTTCAACATGAGCACATTGGTTAGTATATTGGATCAACCCAAGCCCAACCTGATTTTTTTTTTTTTTTTATAACGGAGGGTGTCCCAGCTCATTGGGCCCAACTAATCCCTACGGGCCCAGGGGGAGCCGGGTAAATCCCCTGTGGCCCCAGTGTGGTAGCACAGTTTCGAACCCTTAACCTTTGAGAGCAAACCCTAGTCTTGGCCCAACTTGATTTGCATGAAGATAAACCAAAAAACCTAAACCCAACCTGAATGAAGCCCAAACATACATCACCTGAACCCAATCTGAACTACAAATTCCATGCCCAAGTGCAATCTAGGTTGAGTTGGCTCTGACTCGGGTTAGGACAAGTACCCAAATTTTTAGTGTTTGATTTGCTATATAAAAGGAATAATTAAAAAGTGTATATATTTCAAATATAGCATTAACATATCTACTATGTACCGTTATAGTCTATAGATATATACATATGGTTCCTCAGTAGATAAATCAGGTACATGCCCAATTGTGGATAACCTGAAACCTAAACCCAAACCCAACCAAAATTGAGTCAAGCAAAACCTCATCCAATATTCACACTGATACAAAAATTGAAATCAAACGTCAGAAGAAATAACACCTCCAACTTCCAAGTGGAGATTAAGTCAAGCTTCCAAGCCATGTAAAGAAACTGAAGATCAATAAATAAGAAGTTCATACGATAGACCTTCAACCTAGGAGAACAATTACAAAGCTCGAGGTCAAGTTTTCTCCAAGAGGGGGGAGAACTGATGCAGGCCAAACCCATTTGTCAGCTAGCCTATTGGACCCAACCCAAAGTTTACAGCCATAGGTCCAAGGCCGACAAGCGCACACACAAAAAAAAAAAAAAAAAAAATACCCTCCAGATCATGCCTCCAAATCATTACAACCTATTTTAGTAATAGCTAATATATAAAGGTTCTTAGCAAGCTTTCTTTTATTTGGTTTAGACCGTTATTTCCTTTAGAGTCTTATATGATTAAACACTTTTATGCTGATTTGGATAGTTTCCAAGAATAGATTAGGGCTTAGAGTCTATGCAAGGAGATGTAACCCCTCTCGTTTGGTACTTAATGGATAATAAGATATCTCCCTTGAGTTTTTCTCTCGGTTATGCGTATGTGGTGCGAGACCAAGATTGTTTGGGTCCCTATCCCTAAGCATGGCTTGGAGAGTAGTCCTTGGCTACTCTTCCCCTACCCGCGCTATGTCATCTATGCAAAAGAAAAATTAATACAAGCCCAAGCCAAATTGACCAGTCAAGCCTAACGCAGATTTCACTTCCAAACGGGATGGCCATGTGGGTACGAGCTTGCCACAACCCAATTTGCACCCCAAATGCTATCCCAAAAAAGAATTTGGCGTACCCATCTTCATCTTTCAACCACTTATTCCTTGATATATGCCTCAATGTTCTTTCTTCTTCCTTCAATTTATTTTTGAAAACATGTTTACATATGTAAAACTTCGCATCAACAACATAAATGACATCTCTTTTGGGGGAAATTCTCAAAAACGTCCCACTTTAAAACGCCCCTTTTCCTACCCCTCTTTTTTTGGTCATGGGACCCATGTTCAGTCAATGTCATCTTTTCACACACACTACGGCCCACACCCACCCACCCCCAACCAAAAAAAAAAGAATATTCACAAGTCCAAGTTTGACACTCCTCTAACTTTTCCTCGCCGTTGGATTGAAATCATGATAAAATGATGCCTCTAAACCATTAAATTTTAGGGTCATTGATACAGTACAGAAGTCCAAAAGAGGCCATGGCCCAATGATGGACCCAGCCTTTGGGTTCAGTCCACAAGCCCAAATTGGCTGAGAAAGCTACTGTAGCATTCTAAATTTATCTCAAGTTAATTAGGAATTGTTTCCTGTTTTAGTATTTCATTAGGATTGGTAACTTTCTATATTTCTTACAGTATTCTATCTTGGAAGCCTTATTACATTATAAATAGAGAAGCCCTCCATTGTATTGGCATGCTTACCTTCAATCAATAAGAGAATTCTGAGTTCATTGTGAGTTTTATGGTCTTGCTTGTGCCCTAGTGGCTGGAATCCTTCTTGGATTTGATCAATCCCTTGGGAGGCTGATCTAATGCATCAATCGTCGATCTTGGCTGCACCAATTTGGTATCACTCTCTATCGTGGGCATGATAATGAGGATTGAGGACAATTTTGATGAGCAAATCATTACCTTACCAACTACTCTGCCACCGCCTGATACAATCATTGATGTTCTTGACGATCAAATTGTTTCTACTCATCGCAGAGGATTTCAAAAGTTCCTTGTTCGTTAGCAAAACTGGCCCATCTCCGATCCTATATGGATTACTGCTACCGACTTCCGGCGCCTAAATCCAGATCTTTATGAACATTATCAAGCTATTAACTCGCCAGAGTCAAGTTCTTCCAAACCAGAGAGAGTTGATGCAGTACGGAAGTCCAAAAGAGGCCATGGGCCCACATCATGGACCCAGTCTTTGGGTTGAGTCCACATGCCCAATTTGGCTGAGAAAGCTACTGTGGCATTCTAAATTTATCTTAAGTTAATTAGGAATTGTTTCTTGTTTTAGTATTTCATTAGGATTGGTAACTTTCTATTTTTCTTACAATTTTCTATTTTAGAAGCCTTACTACATTATAAATAGAGAAGCCCTCCATTGTATTGGCATGCTTACCTTCAATCAATAAGAGAATTTTGAGTTCATTGTGAGTTTTATGGAGTGTTTTATGGTCTTGCTTGTGCCCTAGTGGCTAGAATCCTTCTTGGATTCGATCAATCCCTCGGGAGGTTAATCTAACGCATCGATCGTGGATCTTGGCTGCGGCAGTCATGGATCAAAAGGTTAGTATGATCTTATGGACTCGACATTTTGCATATAAGTAGGCCTCATATGGATCTTTTCATCCAATGGACTTCCATGATCATCATGCAACCCAAAGGGCCCAACTAGGAGGGGCGTTTTCTCCTAAAAACCACGCAAGCACTGTGTAGCCCTACCCCTCTTTTGGTCATGAAGAAAAGGTAAATGAGATGTCTATTACTTTTAGATTTTCAATGACTAGAGAGAGAATACATCAAGAAGAATACATGATTACATAGAAAGTTCTCAACATGCTCTCTTTTGCTTCTTGCTGGCAATGAGTCAGAGTACCAACGACATCCAACTAATATGAAAAGATTTTTTATTATGCGAAAGAAAATTCATGTCACCATCTCAAATTTTAGAAAATAAATAAATAAATGCTTTTACCGGTCCATTTTGTCATAAACAAAGAATAAATTACAAATTGTTTCTAAGCTGTATCAAAGTTTCTAGAAAGACAGAAAATCCATTATGTAAACCCAAGTTTTATGTTATCTCATTGATAATGCCAACCAATATGCATAATGCACGAAAGAAATGAAATTCCAAAATATCAAGTCAAGCATTTGTCATGAAATCAATCTTTCAGATAAGAACAGCATTCATCTTTTGTATTTGCTTTCTAGAAGACAGGCTTTCCAATTCTCCTTTTCATGTTCCTTGTAAAGTAACAATGAAAAAGATAACCTAATTAATGGATCTGAGCAAAAAGGGGCATGATATTAAAGATATCATTTTAATTGGCAACCTCATTTTAAAGATAAATTATACAATAAAAAATACTTGAGCAAAACAAAGAAACTAACACGTATGTCATAGTATATACCAGCTAAGGCAAGACTGTGACTGCTGCTATCCAATCCAACTGAGTTGCAGAGCTCCTGAACTTTCTCTTCATCTTTCACTGCTATCCAAAGAAGCATCTCATAGTATGCTAATCTAGAAAAAGAAGTCGGGTTCTCATCCTTCACAAATTTACTGAAAAAGTGAAATTCCGGTATCATTCCCATGTCAATTAAATAGACAAGAAATGGACCATATGTTTCTTCCTCCGAAGGAAACCCTTGTTCTCTCAGTGAACTAAAGAGTTGAAATGCCGTATCCATGTGATCTAATGAAATGTCTTCATCATTACCCTCCCTTGCCTTCTCTATACAAAGGTTTATCAAGGCATTGTACTCTTTGATACCAGTCTCTTCCAAGTTTACCAAAGACATCAAGAGTAGCTTCTGTGCCTAGTTTTTGCACAGACATTCTTACTAACTGATCAAAACGATGCATCTGAGTATTCTTGAAAATCCATCTTCCTTTTTCTTTCTCGTGAAAGCTCCTTCCTTAGTGGAGATGAACAAGTTATAGACTTATCTGAGCCCCAAGGTACCTTTAATGCATTATCAGATGATTTCCTTTCAATAGGCATTTGAGATGAGGGCAAATTGCGTGACTTCAAAGCACTACTACCTGAAAATATAAAATATACATGTAAACAAAGGAAACAAAGAATTCCCAGGCTTTCACTGAAACAACAAAGGAGATTTTTAAAACAGCGGTCGACATTGCTTGGAAGTATGATTGAGTATACATGCCACATCTATGAGAGAGGAAAATAAACATGAGGAAAGCAATTAGCAATCCAACCATATTGATTTTCACTAAGGAAAGAGAACTAAAAGAAGTATATACACTAGAATTTTCTGATGATGATGAAAGGTGGAATTCTTCCGAAAGAAAGTGCCAGCAGCCAACTGGAGCAAATTAAGTACGGATTATGGAATGATGCTTTGGAAATCAAAAGGAACACTTTAAAAGAGGTCCTGCATGAATTAAAAACATGAAATATGAATCACAAGATTCAGTCAATTTCAATATAATAAAGAAAATGGATCAAAATAATTAAAAAAGAAATATCAGATATTTGCAAATAAAGAACAATCTTTTAAAAATATAAAGCACAAATCATAAGATTCAGTCAACTTAAAAATAATAAAGAAAATGGATAGAATTAATTAAAAATAAAATATCAGATATTTTTAAAAACAAGAATAATAGACTACATTCTCAATTCTCAACCAGCAATAATTATTAATGTACACCCCATAACATCCTAGTGTTGAGTGCATCACCAGCTTTGCGTAGGATATTTATACTAGGATTAAGTGATTTGCAAGTTGAGTTTCAGAACAACAGAGACCACAATTTTTTTTTTTATTTATCTCCCTCTCTCTCTCTCTCTCTCTCTCTCTGGTTGCAAACTGAAACCACATTATTTTGAACTATGAATCACAAAATCTTCAAAATATATTAGGAAAAGGTGATAGTCAACAGCTAAAATTGGCTGGGAAAGAAAAATGGTGACATGGCATTGACCATGAGGAGAAAACGGCCGACTCCTAGAAAAAGTTCAGGCTTCAGGTGCTAATATGAGTCAATACAACGGAAGCGCCAATTGAAGACCCTTAACAATGTGGTGAGTAAAAGACATGATTGACTGTAAATTCATGAAAACGTCACTGCAAACTAGATGGAGCATGGCTTTCATGATGATAATGATAAGATTGTCCATTTGATGCGGAGCTTGCAGTATGTGGCCATCCATGATGGGACCCACCCATTAAACTATTTAAGACTGAGTTTCAGAGGAAAACTACACAAACATAAGAGTCAATGCAGAGCATCTAGCAAACTCGGGCTTCAAGTCCTAATGCGAGTCGATACAAAGGAAGTTCCAATTGAAGACACGAAACAAAGGAGTGGGGAAAGACATGATGGGTTGTTGAATTACTGAAAAACATTACTGTAAATATAGATGAAATAAGTCTTTGATGATGATGATGATATGAGATTGGGGATTTGATTCGATGCTCGGAAAATGTGGGTATCCAGAGTAGGACCCGCCATCAAATTATTAAAAAACAAGCCTCCAGATTAAAAATGAGATAAAACATAGAAACTTACTGGATATTAAAGAAGACATGTCCTTCAAATACTGTATTGGAGAATCCCCTGCACAAGAACAAACGAATTAAAATAAACATAAAAAGAAGAACAAAGAAAAATGCAAATCCGAAAACACCCAATCAATCAAATAACAATAACAAAAAAAAAAAAAAAAAAAAGTACCACAAGGTGCAGCATTCTTCGAGCCGAGTTTCTTAGATGGAGATTTCTTGGACGGCTTCTCTGTGGTAGTTAAATACGTGAGCTTTTTTAGGGTTGCAAGCTTTGAAGAAGAAGTGGATTTTGACTTCTTGTTTGATGTGTTTTTAACTGCGGAGGCGAAGATGGAGCTTAGGGGTTTCGAATTAGGTTTAGGCATTTGAAGTTGAAATGGAGGAAGCTTTTTAAAAGGGTGTGGACATTTGGAAGGAGAAGCAGGGACTTTGGATTTTTTAGAGAGACGGTTTGGGGTGTTTTTGGTTGTCTGCGAGGGAAGAAACAGAAAACGGGAATAGGTAGGGGCGGAGGTTTAAGGCATGGGGTTTTTGGTCCTAATCCTCCGACCAGCTATTGCCAGTGTAACAACAGTCCAGTATCGTGGGGCCCACATAATAATGGTCAAAATTAAATTTCTAAGATGAATATGATCCCACCAGCTTAAAAGCTTTATCCCAATCGTAAGAGGCGTTAGTTCTTACTTGGCTACAGTCAAAATTCCAACCTATGTAGTCACCTTCCCTCATCCGATGGCTACCTCACCTGAGGTCTACTTCCCTCACTAGAAGGCCCCCTCATCTCATCTAATGCCTGCGTCCTTCACCACCAGAGGATTGGGGTCCCAGCCCCTTAATCTAGGTACCCAAAAATAAAAATAAAAGGAGTAGCATTAATCATGTGCTCAATCTTATCGTGCGGCCCACTTTTATTTAACTGAAATTTGAGGAGTTAATCATTGGAGGGGATGATATTCATCTTGAACATCCGAATTATCATTATGTGGATCCCATGGTAAGAATTTGAAGACCAATTACACAGGCGTGTAGTAGCCACGATAGAGGATCCATATTCCCAAGTAATGGTTGAATTACCGAGCATGGGTGAATGGGAAGGACTTGTTCAACTTTCTTTTTAGACGAGGGGTGATTCTATATGCACCCACAAGGAATGCTAAGCACACCCACTTGCTGAACTCACCACAGCATATGGTTTTTTTAAAAAGAATTTGCTGAGCCCCCCACCATATTTCCCAAACTACCCACGCGGGAGAGCCCAAGTCTTCTCCTCCAAAATTCCCTCTCGTCGACGGTTTTGAATTTGGAAACCGACAGCAGTGCCTCGACTGCACAGCACCTCTCTTCTTCTTCTTCTTCTTCTTCTCCTCCAAAGCTCTCCATTGTACATCGCCTCTTCTTCTTCTTATTCTTGTTCATACGACGCTCAAAGAAGGTGAGCTCTTCTTCTTCTTGTTCATATGTTTATCATTTTCACATTCCTTTTAGGTATAATGTTTTACTCGGAGATTACAAACGTTTGCATTAGGGTCGTAATTTCTTCTTCTTCTTCTTTTTCTCATCCAAAGTGCATAATCCCTGTGCATTTTGAAAAAAATTGATGAATCCATTTTTCCCGATCTGCTCGACATCGCAGAACCGTGCATGGAATTTATGCACGGCAAATGTCAACTGTGTAGGGAATTTAAGCAAGACAGATGTATTCGTGCAGAATAGATATGCACGGCATAGATGAAATGTGCACGAAAAAAATGTCGTGCAGAAAAATTTTGCACGGTGAACAAGTGCCGTGCAAAAGCATTTTGCACAGTTGATTTCTTCCGAGCAACACAAGAAAACATGATTTCTTCTATTATATGATATTTCCTCTTATTGATTTTTATTTTTAACATATTGGAAAAAATGCCCAGAAGACCAACTCGCTGTATTGGTGACACCTCATATCCGACAGGTGGACATGCTAGTACTTCTAGCGAGCCATCGAGAGTGCGGACTAAGATTGGCGTTGCTAGACCTCTTCGCCGAGGTGTGCATGCCAGTACTTCGACCGGCGTCCATCAATGGCCAATTGCGTTTGAATGAAGACGCAAATTGCAGCAAGATCCACTGCTCGAGCCGGTTGACGAGCATATAGAGAGCTCTTCAGAGGATGATTCCTCAGACGATGAGGCAAGGCCATCTAGTCCTCCTATGGTGGCAGTAGGGGAGGATGATTCCTTAGACGAGGAGGCACAGCCATCTAGTCCTCCTACAGCGGCAACAGGTGAAGGTCCTATTCCCAGTGGTCCAACCTACCTATCCGTCCTTGAGAGTGTTAGGACGCACATGGCCATATCCATATGGGACGGGGAGGTACACGTTAATTATTTTAATGTTTTAAGTAATTATTTTTCAAATAAGGTGTTTCATAGTCTATAATAACAAATGTTAATGAAAATTTATACTTGTAATGTGCAAGAGCGTGGCCCGCTCAAATGTAGCAGTCATTGGCGTCAGCTGAAGGACTGGTACATACCTCTGCCTGGAGATGTGGCTGATCTTCATGTGCCTTGGTTTCGCACTATTATAGAAGAGTCTGGATTGGCAGACTTGAGGCGTTTCAGCTGCCGATATATCTCATGCCCCTTGGTTTCGAGCTTTGTGGAGAGATGGCAGCCCGAGACCAATACCTTCCACATGCTGTTTTGGGAGATGACGATCACATTAGATGATGTGGGTACTATCCTCAGCATCCTAGTTACGGGACTTCCTGTTCATGTATCTACTAGTATGGGATTTACTGAGCAAGTAGATCTATTCGAGCGTGGACTAAGCATTTACGGTAGCAGGGTTGAGCCTGGCACGGGGTGGGGTAATGAGAATGGGGTGGATCCGACCGAGTACACATAAAATCCTGGACAATCACTTGGCAAGCAGTACCCTGATTTCTAAAATTCTACAATGTGTCCGATCGACATCATGGCCTGGATGTCGACAAGGTACACTGGATTTCTGAGTCTGAGAGTCAATTCCAATTCCCAGTTATACCTCTGGAAGTCCTTTGTATCCTATCGATATCCAGCAAGGTCGGTCGATCGGATACACTGGAAATTCTGGGACTGAGAAAAATCCAACTCCTAGTTATTCTCCTGGATCTCCTTCATATCCGGTAGACATCCAACAAGGTGGGTCTACCGGGTACACTGGGAAATCAAAATTCTGGAACTTCTCCTATTCAACCCAATTTCCATCAAAACTCCATCCAATCTCGTCCATCCATTATGAAAACATATACAAACATAAAAAACACTTCAATCATCATCGAACCATCACTAATTGGGCCATTGATCTTCCAGATGAGAAATCCCATCCATCAATGACCAAAATCCATGAAAAAAAGTTAAAAATGGCAAATCTATGTAATCAAACACTCAATTGATCTGAAATTACAGGATTAAATGAAAAGAGACATTCATTCCATGTTAAGTAAGTATATTGTACTTGCATCTAATCCAAATGCAATGAAATTGTTGAAATATGAGAAATCGAAACTCCAAAATAGAATTCCAAGCTTCTAAGGTCTCCAATCACTCAATCAACCCAAAACTCAGATCTAAACAGATCTATAACACCTAATCTCAGATCTATAAGAGAATTACAATAAGGAAAGGAATCTAGAAAGAGAAAGAGAGAATTCTATGGAAATTAAGCTAGAGAGAGTGAATTACCTTGAATTGTAGAGAAAGGAGAGATCTATAAGATGAGAGAAATCCTTAGGAGATATAAGATCAGTAGCTTGTAGAGATCCTCCTCTTCTCCTAGCTAGGAGCTTAGATCTAGGGTTTTTATATAGAAACAGGGTGGGATTCTTGGAGGAAAATGAGAGAATTGGAGGGAGAATGAGAGAGAAAGAGAGGGAAATGAGATGAATGAGAGATGAAGGCTCGTTTGGGATGGGAGGGGTTTTTTTTATAGTTTTGTGATGGAAATGAAATGTCCAAAGTGCCCTTTCTTAGTTAGTAGAAAATTGGGATAAGTACATGGGCTTTTTTGTCTTTTTAGGTAAAGTTAGAATATTCTCATATGGAAACCTTTCTTAATACTTCTAATTAGTATCAAGGGCTTCTAACTAACTAACAAACTCTAATCCCTATTAAATAGTATAATTAGATACAGAATACTATAATTAATATCGTTCAAACAAAAGTGAGGGTCCACAAAGGGTAGGGCCTCACACCCACCTCCACCCTAGCCACCACCACCTCCTCCGGTATCACCACCAGAGGGGGAAAGGGATGATGTGCTCAAAATAATTAACCACAATCGCACAAATTTCTATTAATTAGATAGTGGCAAGTATAGGTCGATCAATAGGAATTTGTAGAAAGAAGATAAAAAAAACTAGACTAAGCGACGCAACCCAAAGTGTCATAAAAAATGCATTTTTTGCAATGTAAAACTAGACCCATCACAACAAGTTAAGAATTTGCAAAACAAGATCCCAAGCGTCGCAAATAGATACTTTCAGCAATGAATAAAGTGTGCCGCAAACAAATGCGTCAAAAAATCATTGGCGCAAAGTAATTCGTGCGCCAGCCAAATGGCGGTAAAATTTTTCGCGACACTAAATACACATTAGCGACACAATCATACATCGCAAATAAGTGTCTCAATTTGCGATGCAATCCCTGCGTCGCAAATAGTGTTTACTTGGGACTTTTACCTTATTATGTCACTGAAAAGTTAAGGTTATTTGCAACAGTTTCCCTTTTGGGTTGCACATAATATCTTATTTGTGACGCCAGTGCCTTTGTGTCGTAGATAATTATTATCAGCAACATACATCATATGGCGTCGTAGAGATTTTATGCTAAAAAATTCACTATTTTTTTTCCCTTCGCCACCATTATGAAAAAAAATTATACATTTATTTGGCACGCAATCTTAGTGCCACAAATAATATTTAGTTGCGATAGTATACCTAATGCATCGTAGATAATTTTTTTATTAGCGACATTGTTTTATGGTGTTGCCAAAAAATATTAAGTCTAATTTCCCCAATTTGTTCCCTCTCCTGCCTTTTTTTATCCCCCGCCTTTTGTTAATGGGGTTGGTATAAACGCAAGTCTTACTTCTTCTCTCTCTCTGCTCTCTAATCTCTCTGTATATCTCTCTCTCTCTCATTCCGGCATACGAAGAGAGCCAAACATCTAGTCAGGTTTCTCAGAGGTGCTTAGTATGGATTAGGTTTTCTGGTGTTTTCTTTTGGGACAAGCAAAACAAAGGAAGAGAGAGACCGTTCGATTTGGTTATGTGGTCGTAAACTTTTACTTTCCAATGATTTTACAATTTAGCTTTTTTGCGACGCCAAAAAAATGTCGTAGATAATATAAAAAGCGTCGCAAATGGGTCGCAAATAATGCGATCGCAGAAAGATTAGCTACACTAAAGACTGCAGCATGGCAATAGGAGAGAATATTTGTAACGGTTTAAAAGAGTCGCTAATACGTATCATTTGCGACGTTTTCTATGCGTCGCGGATAATGATTTATTTGCAATGGAAAAATTACGCCACTAATTTTTTTTATTTATGACGATTCAAAAATGTCGTGCATAAATCAATAATGGCGATGCTCTTATAAAGTTGCAAATAATCTTTTTTGCAACGCTTCTGTGGTGCCGTAAATAATCTTCATCTTGTTACATTTGATTATTTACGATACATTAAAAGCGCCGCAAATAATGAGTTTTCAGAAAAAAAAATATTTTCTAATATTTTCAAAATATATATATTTTTCCTGTTTTGATACCCTATCAATACAAATGTAATCTCATCATCCATTGACAATTCATGCATTCACAAATCTTTAATGCAAAGTTATCCTTAGCTCATCTCAATCATATATCTTTAAGTAGCAATTGAGGTATGAAAATAACACTCCATTGATGTAAAAACATAAACTAAATTAATTCATTGAATTTGAGTGCAATGAAACAGTTGTCCTCATCACAAATTCTTATTGAAGATATTGATAAAATTCTGTTCAACATAAGTCTATATAATAGTTGGTCTCAATATAAGATAGAAATAGTAACTGAAAGAAGGTCTTCAACATGATGGAGAGACAACGAACAATTTCCACGATAAAATATAACATCCTTAAACTGATCTGTGCCATCCAAATCGGTAAAAAAAATGTTGCTTGTTCTTATTTTCTCTTCATCTCCCATTTCGATCTGTAATAAGTAAAACAAGATAGATGTTAAAATATATACAAAAAATCGAGACCGTTGAGTTTGTTTGAAATTGAATGGTTGCACTCCTTTTTGCATAAGTTAGACATTGCACTAAGGTGATGGTTGCACCCTTTTTTGATGGTATACTAAATCAAACTAATATTTGAGTTTTAATTGCACCAAGTATTGAACAACTAGAGAAGCAGAAATTCACCAAAGAAAAAAAAAATTATAAAAGCAGAAAGTGGGAAAAAATAATAAATTCAAATCACAACTCTAAATCTATAAAAGTAGCAACAAAATCTAAACATAATCCAAAGTGAGCGCAGTAACAAAACTCTATTCCTAGTACATACAAATGTGTTCATCGGTGTATGCATATAAAGATGCCTTATGATTTGAAGGGTCTAGGAAAGACTCTGCAGGTGTAACACCAACAAGTACATTCAAAGATAGTTTCAAGTTCTGTTGCCACAAAATAATTCAAGGATCATGTAAAATGTGTGCATGTATATGGGATTAGGTTGGTGGAGTTGCAGTTTATAGGATAATTTTTTTGATTTAAAGATATAGGGTTGTATTGAGAAAGGGGTATGTGGTTGGCATGGACATGCACTTTAGCAACCAATACATACATTATAAAACCTGTACGTGCATTTTTCAACTTGTACCACCATTCCAAACCTAAAGGTCACAACAATCGAAGTATAGACCAAAAAATCCATGTCCATTCCATATGATTCAATTGAAACTAAATTCACCAACGTGTACAAAATTCAATCAAAATTACCAACTAAAAACTCATGTAAAATTACAAAACCATTACACATCCAACTTCCATTTCCATTACAAACCATTTCTGTTCATGTACATAAAACCTAGCTTCCTTTTATATGTACAACTCCAACTTCCTTTGAAAATATGAAAAATATGTATACCCTTCAACCCACTTCACTAAGAGTAGAGATGAAATAACACAATTTCACGCATCATGAGCAGCATTTAAATCATTCCACCATTTACACATTTAAACCCATGTAATGAAAAAAGGGAGAGCAGGGGATTAGGTGTTATGGAAATGGGCTAGTGTAACGCCCCAATTCCGAATACCGATAAAGTCGTTCGAATATCCGAAGTTGGCGCGCTACTTCCCTGAAAAATCCAAGAACTTCCAAGATTGTAGGCCCGCAGTGAGGTCCAATTTAAAACTTTTGGACGATATACTATCAATGGTTAAATTGCGGAAGCATAATAAGTAAAGCGGAAGTAATAGGCATCAATATATATATCAAATGTGAGCAGAATCATAGTCTAGTTTAAAGGTGTTAAGTGTTAAGAGCAAAATTTAATTACATTATGATAACTACCCGGCTCACTTACAAATTCTCTCAAAACCCAAAATAAGGTAAACTCTCAAAACCCTGGTAATAGCTCTCCACCCTCCGGCTCGACATCTGGATCGGCCGGACCCCACGCGAACTCTCCAGCTACGGGCGCTTCTACGAGCGCAAGCGCATCCTCTGCGATCTCTGGGTCAAGGCCTAAGCACCAAAGATGGGTCAGATCTAAAAGATCTGGCAAGTCTCAGTATACAAGTAACATATGACATATATATCAAAAGAGTAGAGACAGGTATATAATTTAAAGAATAACAAGGTAAATGAACTATGCAGTTGAGCAAGATAAGCATAAATAATCAGGATAAATATATAACATCTAATCTACTACAAAATGGCACATTCACACGAGCTGGAATACCACGAGATATTATGCCGCGGCCCTCCCATACTGAACACAGTTGCGGCAGGGAATCTCACCAGTGCTGGGGATTACTAACCCCGCAAATCACTCAACCATCTGATACACTCATCACTCAAAGACCGGACAGGGTATCACACCGTCCGTCTTAACAATATAGCTCATCATGATAGCTCATCAACACTCATAATAGCTCCTACCGGGGATGATCAGTCCACATGCTGAGCTTAAATCAACCGAGTGAATGTCTATGCCGACTCAATAATAACTCTAAGGGTCTGTGTCTGTCTAGGCTTTGCCTTGCATGAACAAGGTCCTAACCAAGTCTCTAAGAGGTTTATATACAAATCAGCCCATGGATTGTAATCCAAGTCCAAGCCCACTCGTTGAATCCATACCAAGGCCCATCAACACCTGGCCTAGTCTAAAACAGTCCAAACGAGGCATCAATCCATTTCTACTGATAATCAGCTCCTTCTAATCCATAAGGAGTTATAATTCCAATATAAACTACCTCTCCAATCTAAGGGTACACATATCCATACTTAGGCCCAATAAGGGCCCGCCTAGCCACAGACACGGGTCAA
The DNA here is from genome assembly GCA_038049695.1 of Cinnamomum chago. Taxonomy (NCBI): domain Eukaryota; kingdom Viridiplantae; phylum Streptophyta; class Magnoliopsida; order Laurales; family Lauraceae; genus Cinnamomum; species Cinnamomum chago. Next base: position 48,791,726 of record CP142460.1, read on the forward strand.
TGTTCTCCCAAATCACACTATCGGGTCACCTCTAAGATATCCTAAGTTCAGGTCATTCATTTCCATTAATTAACAGTTAATAACTATACTAAGGATATAAGAGTGATAGTAATAAACAAGGTAAAGTATGAACTTCAATAAGAGAGTCAATAGGGAAATATAATAGTCCAATCCTAGGTAATGGACCACATTCAGGTTCAGGTCCATCTCCGGTAATTAGATCTCTAAATGAAGTCTCAGATGCCAAAGGATACTGTGTTTAGTGCTCCTGAGGCTACGGGTATCATTGACAACATTTAAGGATCGAATCATCTTAGATTAAATGACCAAAACCCTACTTGGTGGTCCCCACGAGTCACGGTTGAGCTACACCGCTGACTCGGGCTTAGTACATTGATAAATGTCCATTTGAATGGTCAATGGGCCCCACAAATGATCACAACTCCAAACTACTGAAGACTGGAAAATCACTTATTCCCAGTGTACCCGGTCGGCCGGGGCCCTGCCCAGGTCGATCGGGCACACTGGGGGTTGACCCCCAGGTCAACCTGGTGTGCAGTGTGCTCAGTCGACCTCCTGGCCTGGTGGGTCAATCGAGTGCACTGGAAAAGACTGGATCAGGCCTCCTGGAAGATTCAATTTGTTTCAATGGTTCCCAGTGTGTCCCGTCGACCTCCTGGCCTAGGTGGTCAACCGCATACACCAAAAACCCTGGAAAAGGTGATGTCCCAGCTTTCAGACATTTTTCCTGCAAATCCCAGTGTGCTCGGTCGACCTGGCATTCAAGATGTCTGGTTTCAGGAGAAAAACCAACTCTCAGTTGATTTCCTGCAAAAACAGTGTGCTCGGTCGACCTGGGCAGGGCCCGGTCGACCGGGTACATTGAAAAACTCAGTGTTGCAGGAAAATTAACTGGGAACTGTTTCTCCCAAAATGTAGTGTGCCCGGTCGACCGGGCACACTAAAAAAATCAGTCTGCAGAAAAATCTAACTGGGACTGGTTTTCTCCCAGTTTCAGTGTGCCCGGTCGACCTGGGTAGGGCCCGGTCGATCGGGTACACTAAAATTTCAGGTTTGCAGCATTTTTAACTGAGGCTTAATTTTCCACAAAATTTAGTGTGCCCGGTCGACCTGCCTGCAGGCCGATCGACCGGGTACACGTGGAACTGGGGAAAACCCAGTTTTCAGGGTTTTCTCCTTTTTAACCCGTTTTTCCTCCAAACTTCCTCCCATCACTCCCAATCATCACCAAATCAATGAAAATTATAAAAATACTACAATGTACCTCCATCCCACACAATAAGAGGCCATTGATCTTCCAAATGGGGTGAAACCCATCCATCAATGTCAACCATCCAAAAACAACTAAGCTCAAGGTAGTTTCTATCATATGAATAATTACATAGCTGATCTAAAATCACTGAATCAAATAAACAAGACATACATTCTATGTTAAGAGCATAGTGCACTTGCCTTTGTGAAGAGAAGGTTGTAGAGATAGAGAAGAAGAGAAAGAACCAATCCAAGCAAGAAGATGAAGAAGTAACAGCTCTTAGTGTTTTTCTCCAGCACAATAACAGTCCACACTCAGCTCTAAGGGAGAAATGAGAGAGAGGAAGAAGAGGGGAAATGGAAGAGGAATATTAGCTAAGGGTTTTGGGGAAATGTGTTATATTTATAGGGTTTGGGGGTGGCTAAAGACTGAAAAGCCCTTTAGGTTAGTATGGGATTAGGGTTAGGGTTAGGGGCAAATGGGCCATTAGGTGGGAAGTTTCTAGAATGGTGCTTTTTGTGAATAACCCCCTATGGTTAACTCTAATTCCTAGCAAGGGCCTCCACTCACTAATAACCCCTAAAATTGCAAAAGAGCCCTAATACTAATACAACTAAGCTAACCTAGCTCAACTAAGCTAATCTAACTAAAACTTAGGAAATATACTACCCTTACTAACCCCTAATTAACATAATTAGCTAATAATTAATATTAAATAGTATTCAAAAATCCAATTAGAGGTCCCCTTGAGAAAAATTGTTTTCCTGTGTCCTTCAGTCAGTTGAAAGAGCTTTGTACTAAGATGAACTCGAAGCAACTAGCAATCTAAGATTAAAAAACGTACATAAAAACAATGACCGACATCAAGGCATGTTCTCCCCCACTATCATATGTACAAAAGTGAAATATTCTGTCTAATAAATGTACATCTCATAGGATCATCTATCTCATAAATATCCAACAAAACAAAAGAATAATAACCTCTCATATTCAATCCAGTATAAGTGGACCAATTCATGCTCCTCAAGTGCACCCAAAACCATGTCCTTCCCCCACCACCCTTCAAAAAGAATTAGCCACAAGAATAGCTTGCCTGCACCTGGCCTTAGCCAGCTCCAACCTCTCATTCAAAGTCTCCTCCTTCACAGCCGCCTTCACCATCTCCAAATCCATCTCCATCAACTTGAGCACCCTAAACAGCTCAGTCACCATCCTCTCTTCCACCTCCCCTCTCTCTTTCAGCACCTCGGCCTCCTCCCTTGCACCCTGTGCGACAATCTCCCTCACCTTCGCCAGCAGCTGCGTCGACCCGTACTCCCTCCTAATGATCAGCCCCTCCAACTTCTCCAAGAAGTCCATGATAATGAACCCCTTAGGCTTCTCCAACTTGATCTCCTTCGTCCGCTTCCACCCGATCTAGAAGTTGGGTGGCTCTATTTTGTCGAGGGTGGAGGGGGAGTGCGCTTGCCGGAGCATGTCAGACTTTCTTTGCCTCTCAACGTCGAGACTTGTGGGTGGGTTTGGGGCGGTGGGTTCTTGGGCAGGATTTGAATTTGAGGTGCAGCAGATGGCGGGTAAGGATTTGTGGCGGGAAATATGGAGATGTTGTTTAGATGGGTGGGGAGTGGTGGGGGGTGTGAGAAGAGGCGGTGTTGGAAGTAAGCAGAAATGAGAAGATGCGGAAGAAGCAGCCATTGGGAAAGGATCGATAGATAGGGAGGAGATAAGGTTCTTGCTGTGATGATGGTTTGTGTGTTTTATAGACTAATGTGGAAGGGGCTGGGTCGGGTCGGGTCAGACTCCTGTTGAGTTGAGCACCGTGGGTAATGTGTCCATTTCTTTACTAGAAGAATTCATACATTGTGCTTGTCTGCAAATTTTAAATGTTGGTATTTGAAATACTGCTGAATTCTGAAATCCTAAATTTCCTGTTTCATTCAAAGCCTGAACAAAAATTCTAAATTCCTTAGCTCCACAAATTTCTTGTTTCATAGCTAAAAGAATTTCTATTTGGAATTAGAGCCATGTATGTATTAGTACTGTGCAAATTCAAGTTTAAATTTACCATCATTATATATATATATGTATATACATATGTACATACGTATGTACATATGTATATACATACGTACATACATACAGGTCCCCACTTAATTACAAAATTTAACCATCTCAAAAAAATAATTAAGATGCTAACATAATAAATTGGAAAACATATCTATAGATAGGAAGTTGGTACATCTCACGAACACAATTTTATAAATACCATATGTGCCTACAATAGCAAATGTCTACTTAAGTCAGGCCCAAATAAACAAGTGCAGTGGTTATAAGACATTATGTGCTAATAAAGGATTAAAAATTCAAGAAAAAAAAATAACATGAAAAAGAGCAAAAACTTGCATTGAATAACAAACAACCAAAGTCCATCAAACTATCAATCTCACACATCCAAAATATGTTAGCCCATCAAAACCTACCTAATATGTTTTCTATAGTAATCCATAAGACAGAAAGTACATAAACATCCAACCACTTGAAATTAATAAGATTTAATAAAGTCCTCCATTCATATGAACCAACTTAAATAGGTCCAATCTTTCAATAAGAAAACACCAAATTAACTACATTGCATGCATCTTGAGTTTCAATGAATCTAACGACAAATGATACTTTAAACTCCAAATTACTTTAAATTAATTTCAAGAACTATTTTTATAGCGGTCTTGGAGGAGAAGAGGTATATATAGCGGTGCCTTTCTTATTTTAATTGTTGAATCAAAAACTATTTTTAATGTTTACAAATAATACTTTAAACTTCAAATTACATGTATAATCTACACTTTAAAGAACCAGTGCCAAGTGGACTCGGTCCATGGGGTGGTGATGGAGTTAGACTATGGGATAACGGCATATTCTCGGGTATGAAGCCAATTTTCGTTACAAGTGGGCAATTGAATTTGAAATGCTGGATGGTTGAAGAGGATGCCAAAAAGTATTCCAAAATGCCAGAATTTGAAAATCCATCCAATTCTGCCAAGTGAACAAGGAATTTCTGACAAGTTTACCGGAATTCCCAAACAGATGAAAACCCGTCAGAAATTTTAGAAAAGAATCAGGGCATCTGTTAAATCCGTAACTTGCCTCCTTTTAAATCTACCACTAGTTCAAAATGCCACACCTAAGCTAGGGTTGTAAACGGGTTGGTTCCGGTTCGGGTCCATGGTGGACCCAAAACCGGAACCGTTAAGGAGAAGGTGGAACCATATCCGGACCCGGAACCGTTACGGAATCGATTTCTTGGCTTCAGAACCGGAACTAGAACCATATATGGGACGGGTCTGAATCCGGGTCCGGGTTTAGGTAGAGAATGATATTAAAAAAGCATGGTTTTTAGAGAAAATTTTCAAAAATTAAGGTAATATGTCGGGTCTCGGGTCCATGGGTCCGAACCAACGTGGAACCGGACCCTGACCCATTTACTTATCGGGGCCTAAATAAGGACCCAGATCCGGTTTTTAATGGGTCGGAACCTTCGGATAATCGGAGAATCGGGTACCCATTTACATCCCTAACCTAAGCTCAACCAGAATGCTTCACTAGTCCATGGTCCAATAAGTTGGGCTGGGTCAGATTGGGTTGTGTGGACATGTCAAATAGCAAGAATTGTCTAAGCCCAACCCAACACCTTTGTGTTAATCAGGCAAGCGATAGCAACCTGAATCCAACTTAAAGAATAATAAAGGGTCTCCTACCGAACCCTATGTTACCAGGTTGGGTTTGAGCGAGCTTTGGTTAGAAAAAGAACTTCACCACTTTATAGCTTGGAGTAGACCGCTGCTACAGTTCATTGGATCCAAGTTTTTGGCACATATCAAATACTAAAACCCGAACCACTAAAACTCACTGTTGCCCAGGTAGTGACGGGTCAAATAGACTCAAAAATAAAGTTGGCACAACCTTCAAATTTCACTCGGTAGAGATGTTTAATCGCTTGGGCTAGACTGGGCTGAAGCTTGCCAAGCCTATCTTATTTAGTTTATATAGGCCTAATATTTAGGCCACAAACATGAAAAATAAGTAAGGTTCCATTCTATCTGTGGAATATTATGCCCCTCTGTATTAGTTACTGTAAGTCCATGGGGATCCGAACCCTAGAGGGGGGGTGAATAGGGTGAGCTTCTTTTATGACCAATTTTAACTTCTTAACAAAAACTAGTCACATGTGATGATTATCAAATAAAATGCGGAAGCTTAATAAAACAATCACCACAAAGCAAGCACCATCACACAAGTATTTATAGTGGTTCGGCCTCAATGCCTACATCCACTACCGGCTTGTGATCCAACACCCCACCGGATTTCCACTATTTATGCTTTTCAATAGGCTAAGCAATAACCTTTACAATATGCTTTCCAAGGCTAAGCAATAACCTTTACATTGATGTTTTTCAAGGCTTAACATCAACCTATACATTATGCTTTTATAGGCTAAGCAATAACCTCTTCAACCACAAGGTTAGTTATCTCTCTAATTTAGTGTCTTACATACACTTGATGGAGATACAAATAAGCTCATTACATTTGCCTCTTAATAGGCGGATATGAAAATGAAAATCTAATACACACTCACACTATGAATGCAAAGATGAAAATATATGAAGTGTGTGTGTGTGGTCCTCAATCATTTTGAAAATGAAAGTTCATAAATGTATGCCTAAGGCTTTTGAAAGTTTTAGCTCATAAAACATTTATGATTGAGGAAGTAATGCAATCACATGTTAAAAGTAACAACTTGTTAATGATATCAAAGTTACACAAGTTGTATGAAATGGATTAGCTCTAAACATGTGATGCATAGGGATGTCAATCAAATCATCAATGTAGCTCATAAAACATAAAAATAGATTTGATTGAAAAGAGGGGACAAATCATATGTAATTATAAATACAACTTGAATATGATATACCAATCAAAGTAAGGCAAGTTGTGAAACATTAAAACAATAATACACATATGATTTGTAATGATGTTGAATCCAAAACATAAGATACATTTGAAAGAGATTTTCTTATGATGGAAAACAACAACCAATGATTCAACAAAGTATATGAATCATGTTACATATTTCATTAACATGATCTACTTAGATTTACCAAAGATAAAGTACTACTTTGATTGAATCAATGGTGAAGTATCCAAAACAATAAATCTATTCAAAATATAGAACATGCTAAGGATACAACAAATCATAGATTAACATGTTACTAAAGGTTTACCAATGATAAAACAAAACATGAAAACATATGATTTGTAAAGAAGTTGAATCCAAAACATAAGTTAGTTTTGAAAGAGATGTTCTTATGATGGAAAACAACAACCAAAGATTCAACCAAGTATATGGATCATGTTACATATAATTCCAAAGGTTTTTTTCATTAACATGATCTACTTAGATTTACCAAAGTTAAGTACTACTTGGATTGAATCATATGGTGTTGTATCCAAAACAATAAATCAACTTCAAAACATAAAACATGTTAAGGACACAACACAAACATAGTTTAACATGCTAGAAATGATTTACCAAAAATAAAACAAAAGCATGCAAACATATGATTAAGAAAGGAAGAGCCTACTTAGTGGTTTAACTTCATTAATCCAAGCTTTAGCTTTCGTAATCATCCCCTTCATCCCTTGGTTCTTTTCCCTTTTGATATGCCTCAATACCTCTCAAGGAGGGGCTTAAAATTCCCAACTTTTGGAAAGGGAAAGAACTCATTTTTATAGCCAAAACAGCCCAACGGCTATGTCCTCGGTCGACCTAGAACAGGCCTCGGTCGACCGGGAAGGCATAACGGTCATATTTTTGACCGTTGGCAAGTTTCAGCTCAGAAACTGCTGACTCGCCCGACAGTGTTCCCGGTCGACCGGGACACAGGCCTCGGTCGACCGGCGACACTGCCGGGACACCCCCTTTTTGCAAAAATTCAACTTTTGCCTATTTTGAAGGTATTTCTTTGGGGGACCTTTTGGCCACTAAATCAAGCTTGGAAAACAATGTTTTAAAGATTCTAATGGTTTTAAAACATGAACATAAAAAGCCTAAAAAGATTCAAAACTTTTAAAACAAAGGCTTGCTTGATTTCTTGTAAACTCTTTTCTAAAACAAATGCATCCAAGATAAAAAGACAAATCATGCATAAATCAATACTTTTACAAATCTTAAAAGTAATGCATGAATAAAACAAGATTTCAAGTTTATTTAAAACCAATGCAAGTGTGTAAATCAAATGATGCTTGAATGATAATGCATCCATCAAATTGCAATCTATAAAAACCCTAACAGTTACCTAGGACTAAGCCATGTATTTAGGCCCATGTTATATACTGGCTTAAATTCAGCCTACATATATATTGGGCCATATATGTATGCATCTCATCTTTACGAGCCCAATCTATAATATAAATTGAAATTCTCTAGATAACCCACGTTTTTAATGTCCCTTCAGTTTTCATACTTTGGGATCACCTTTAATCAATCTTTATCTGTTTACACACACCAGCCCCTTTGAGTTGGCATCAATCCAATTTTCACATTGTTTTAGATATTACTCACTGTTGGATTTTACTGCAATGCTATATAGCAATTAGACTTTAAGGACACAATTAAGGGTTAAGGCTATTTGATTGGCCTAATATCTCAAATTTCCCTCATCTAGGTCCAAACCTTTCAATCATTGTGCGTCTTTTAATTGTCATGCATGCCGGTGAACCCCACTTTAAAAAAGGGCAATTTTTTTAAAGAAAAAAATGCTCGGGGACTTGAGAAAAAACCCTAACACACACACACACACACTCGGTAGAGCAATACTTGAATAAGAATCGTGGATGCTTTTATGTGCAACCCACCTTATTTTCTGAGACACCTGAGCTCCTACGATCAATTACCCTCCTCACACACATTACACTCATTTGCCACAAGCCCAAATTTATCACTCATCCAAACATTACTAAGATTGAAATCCAAAGTAAGGAAAAAGAAGATGATGCCATTCAAAAACCATTAGACTTTAGGGCCATAGTTCTAGGGGTTAGGATGATCTAATGGGGTTCATATTTCTCACAAGCCTAAGTCAAATTTTGATCTTTTTATCTCCCAAGTCCCAACTCCCACGATTGGCATGGGCTAAGTTGGACCCATAGGCAAGTTGGCACTGCAGTTTGTGCTAACAATTCTCGCCCTAACTGTGTGCGTCTGTATGCATGCATCTAATCCTCAAACTCTCTTTTATACAATCTGTCATTACTGTAGATAAAGATATCATGGATTTGCCAGGGCTAGCCCAATGCGCTGGACTAATGCAATGTCTTTAGGCTTGTAGAATTGGGCATAATTGCAGGACTTATTATTAAACAGGTCCGTCTCCAGTTTATGTATGGTTGAAGGCCCAACCTGACACAACATATCTAGCGAAGGATATGCTAAATGGTTTTGGGTTGTGAACCTCATTTTCAGGCATGAGCTGGATTGGAGACTGAATATTAGGCTTGTATATTAGGATTGATAACTAAATGAGCTGGTTAGCTTCAGCCAACCACAACCCAGCGTCCCAGCCCATCAACTCCCTCCAGATCGTCATCACTCATGGTCCTAAAAGTGCATTATTTTTAGAAGCATAGTGAAAGCAACAACACCACGCCGTGGCTTTCTTTTTAGGGGCGTTTGGCTGCAGTCCCTTAACATTGCATTTTATTGTAAAAGGTCTAAGTTTTTTTTTCGGAGAGGCAAGGGTCCCTTTCAAGTTTTAAACAGTTAAAAAGTTCAAAATGCCCCTCATGGATACACTTTCCACATTATTCAGAAATGCTGAAAATCAGGCCGTAAATTTGGTGACAGAAAGTCGGATAAATTTATTTGAGTTTGTTTCATTGTTTATAAATTTATCTGAGTTTGTGACAAAAATTCATATAAATTTATCTGAGTTTGTTTCAAAACTCAAATAAATTCATATTTGTTTCAAAACTCAAATAAATTCATATCAAACTCAGATAAATTCACTTCAAACTCAAATAAATCTATACCAAACTCAGATAAATTCATAAAAGGGGGCGGCGCTGCCTCTCTCTCTCTCTCTCTCTCTCTCTCTCTCTCTCTCGGCACACAAACAAAGGCAATAGAACACCTCTGTTACGTGTTCTCCACTTGCCTCCTCTTTTGTAAGAGTAAACAAAGGAGATAGAAAAAAAAACTCCTCCACTCCTTTCAGCACACACCAACCTACATAAAGAAAAATTCACATGACCCCTTGACTTTCTTACTCCATGTGCAAGTAGGAGGGCAAAATCAACCAAGCACCCCCAACTTTATTATCCATGCCTAAAAGGCAAAGACGAGGCAAGGTCGTCTTCTCCCCTCTCTCCGTTCCGCGTAAAAAAAGCAGAGAACCACCCAAGAGAAACTTAAGAAGATGAGAACCACCGAGATCCTCCCGATCCATAGCTTTATCGCAAACTCCGAACCGATCTTCTCTTCTACCGGCTTTTGCAAAACTTCCTAAATAGGTTCTGCAACATCATTCCCTCCCATTAGAATTTCGACACTTGATCTATTCCCTCCCATTTGAATTTCAAAACTTGATCTAAAACTAGGAAATAAAATCCGTTAGAGGGGCAAATCAGCCTTGAAAAACCATGTTAAGGAGCTTAAAACTAGAGATTAAATTTCGTGACATAACTTCAGACAGTCAGAAGGGCAAATCAGTCATGAAAATATATGATCTGGCATACTTAGGGACCTCCGCCTGAAATAAGTCTATGTGTATGAACTAGAAGCCTTAACCGAAAATCCTGTGTATTAGAAGCCTGAAATGACAATATGAAGAGACCTCTGGCTAATTTTTCCTTCTTTTAAAATGTGTTGGGTGGTAATGAAAATTGGAACCTGTAATATATGCTAATTTGGTGTTCCCTCTCTCTCTCTCTCTCTCTCTCTCTCTCTCTCTCTCTGCTTTTATATGTCAGGTTTATGTGCATTGATCTAATGGGCCTCACCTATGGCTAGTCCATCAATGGGCTTCTGCCCATTCAATCCCACGTCACCATCTGAGTTCTGAAGGATGGGAGAGGCCATAACCAGAGATCTTTACCATAATCTGAACTGGCTAAGGAATAAAAAGAAAGAAAGAAAGAAATGATATGGATGTACGAGGGAAAAAAAATAGTGGGTGCTTAGTTATGTGAATTTCTAAAAGATTTGATTTTTAATTTTAGGGTTGTTGATATATTAATAGTCCTCTTTAAACTCGACTTTTTCAATTTCATGACCGAAACTCAAATGACTCTGGTCAGTATTTTTTAAGTTTTTTTGCACCATGTCCCATGATATCATGGGATTTATGGGCTTCTCTATCATACACTTTTTGCAACCAACAAGCAAATTCATTTTTTTCAGAATACAAAAATTGACATTTTGTGAAAAGTAAATATACATCTAACGACCGTTTCTCAACTTCTATCATTTAGAAAAAAAAAACCTCCCTATGATGTTGCAAACACATGATATCATCGGATTTATCAGTTTCTATGACATACAATATTCCCATGATATCATGAAATCTGAGACAAAAAGGTCAAAAAAAAAAAAAAGAAATAAAGAAAGAAAGAAAAAAAAAGACTAGAGTGAAGTGACTCTAGTGATATTATTTGAATTTTGATTATAAAATTGGAAAAATCGGGTTTAAGGAGGACAATATGTCAAAACCCCTTAATTCTGGATAAACCTAGATGTTTGTTGCTTATAAGTAGGATATCTCATGTTCATGACTACTTTATTAGAAGACATCAAGTCAGAGTCATATGATTGTAGTTTTATTTCAGCCCACTTTGTGAGACCCTCTTTGGCTGCCAATGATAAGGAAGGCTTGTAAAGATCAAGTCTATTTTATAGCCTTTGTTTCTTTTGCTAGAATCTTTGGCAAGAGTTTGGGGTGTTGGGATTTTTTGGATATAATGGGATGGCTTGTCATGTGGCATTTGCAAATGTCATATTTCACTACAGCAAAATACGGTTTTGGCCACGCAGCTACTGTGTCTTGAAAAACCAGAATCGCGTCGGCAAAAGATGTCCCAACGCATTCCAGTGCGTCGGCAACAAGCCGTGGGCAAATCCATAGCCAACACTACTTTAACAGCATTAGCAGATCCCAATACAATTTCCAATGCACTACGGCATCGGCCACCCGTCGGCAAAGAGATGTGCGTCGGTATAAAATTCAATTTTCCTGATTCGAAAACTATATTTGCCAACGCACTACCAACGTCGGCAAAATAAAGGCTGACACTGGTAGTGCTTTGGAAATTCCTGGTAATGGCCGATGCTGGTAGTGCGTTGGGAATTCCTAATAATGGCCGACGCTGCTAGTGCATTGGGAATTCATAGTAATGGATGATATTGTCAGTGCGTTGGGAATTCCTGGTAATGGTTGACGCTAATAGTGCATTGGGAATTCATGGAAATGGTTGACGATGATTAAGAGTTGGGAATTCATGAAATAGCCGACGCTCCTAATGCGTTGGGAATGCATGAAATGGCCGATGCTACTAATGCCTTGAGAATTTATGAAATAGCCAACGCTACTAATGCGTTGAGAATACGCTATATCTTTGGGTCAATGTGTTGGGGAATGCAATTTCGCTAACACAAATATCACGTCAAGAAATGTTGTAATACTTTTTTCTATTTTACAACGCACACTGGTGCGTCGGGAAAGATTATTTTTTTTTTAAAAAAAATTAAATTTTCATTTCTCCCTTTATACCACAAATAAAAATCTGAATACCTATTCAAACAAACAAACTTGATGCACAAACTAATTTAAAATAGGTTTATTAAAATTCCAAAATAAAATCCACAACCATATATCCTACATCCATAAACCAAAATAAACTCACAAATCTCTAACATACACAAATATTGCTACTTGATTATTTCTCACAAATCTCTAACATCCACAAATATTTGCGATTAAAATAAATAAGGTAATCCCTAAGAGTCCGCAACCAGCACAATAAAATTCAAAACTAATATGCAAAACCAAAAAGAACACCATCATAATACAAGTAGCAATAAATTCTTGCCAAGCCAAGGATTCACTCCAAAAAAGATAATGGGAAATTGGGACTATTAAATTAGCATAATAATTTTATATAATCACTTTGCAATATCCATATGGCAATAATTAAAAATCACCTGGAGAGTATCCTATAAAAAATCTCCCCACCTTCAACATAACCTAAAACATGTGATAATGAGACATCAAGTTCTAAATCATTAAGCAATCTATTCCAACATTGCAATCCAGGTCATCCACTCAATCCACACACTCTCAAACTACCATGTAGTATGCAGATTATTTCAAAGTACATGAACATGAGCAATCATATTTCATTAATTATAATATAATCTGTATAATCATTCAAAAGAAAATCTATACACTATAAAGTATGATCTTTTGATGAGAGAGAATGAGCATATAAGTACGTAAAATGTTAAACAGATTCAAGACTGCAAAATTCCATAATTAGGACACTAGAATGATAAGAGAAACAAGGAATACACATCAACACAAGTTTCTTCGTGTTATTCAATTTGGAGAACTCACTTTGGCATGATATTGAATGAATTTAAGGTAATTCATAAGGATTAATGAATCATATATTGATCACTTCTTCAAAAGACTTTCAAAATCCTAGCTACTTACAAGGTCTCAAATGCTCTACCATAATCTAGAAATTCCAGCCTCTTTGATTTTTGTGAAATTTCTAGATGCCCAATTACAAAGGAAGCATCTAAGATTTCCACTTTAAGAAACTCTCCAAACAAAATTTCTGTAAGTTCTAGTAAAGAAATAGTTCCTATGTGTCTATTTGACCTACAATTGGTTCAAATAGATGTTGGAGGGCCTTAAATATTTTGATTTGGCAAAGTTTTATATAAGTGTCTTGTTCAATCAGCTCAAAGCATTTTGCTTATTTTCAAGATGTAACATGCTTTTTTCAAATATACATGAATGTCTAACTTTTCATTTTAACTTTTGCAAGTTTACCCTTAATAAGTAACAAATTTATCTGTACTTCTTGTATCTCCTATTTGACATCTCTATTTTTTACCCTAATTCTCTAAATCGTGTAGAGCTTTTTAAAAAAGAGGCTCTGCCCACTTTAGTGAAGTAGAGGTAGTGCCTCTATTTTCCATGGCTCCCAAAAGCATGCATTTGAAAAGTAGAGGCAAAAAAATAGATGCGGATGAACAGTGTTTATGGAACAACAATGCCCCAGTTTTTTTTTTTTTTAATCTGAGATAATAAATCAAGATCCAAACTGCTGGAAATGTTCACAAGATCAAACACGATTATGATACCAAATCTCAGTCGTTGGATCATCACCAATCTTGAGATATCTACAAAAAGGTGAGCTACTAGATGGGATTTTCTAGAATCTGTGGGCCCCAAACACAAGATCTAGATCGTTAGACCTCTTTGGAAGGCCCAAACACAGCTATGTGATCGAATTTCAAGGCTTGAAACCTTGTGGATATCGAGATATTTGAAAAACAATTTCAGCGATTGATGTCACATGCCCAAATTTGGATTAGTCCATGAGCAATCATATTTTTCTCTTTTATATTATTTCTAGGACAGCAAATCACAATCCAAACCGTTGAGAATGTTTAGAAGGTCACACACGACTATTTCTGCCGTTGGATCATCACCAACCTTGAGATATGTGAAAAAGCGAGCCATTTGATAGTATTTTTTGGATTATGTTACCCCCAAATACAAGATCAAAACCATTAGATCTCTTTGGAAGGCTAAACATGGCTATGGGGTCAATTTTCAAGGCTTGATACTATGTGGATTTCAAGAAATTTGTGAAAAACTTTCAACCATTGACTTAAAAAAGTCTATTTAAAATAGCTCATTGCATTACTAAACACTCCTTTTTATAGCCTCTTTTTTATGGCTTGTTTTTTTAATGGTTCTATTTTGCTGGGTCTATCCAAAAAAGAGTAGAGATAACAAAACAAGCTATACTATATAATTAGTTTACCGGAGCTACTTTTATTATATAATGAGTTTAATTACTTTTGCTATGTCTAAAGTAATCATTCACAAAATAAGAAAAAAAGAAAAAAAAGTCTAAAGTAATCACAGTACGTAAGTTTTACCCAATGATAAGTTTGTTTGCACTACTTTTACATTGTTACTAGTATGCTTATACTATTATTACCATATAACAATTATGGATGAGTTTGCTCATATAACTTTATTATACGATAAATTTTCTTTTCTCAACTAGATTAGACACTAACCAGCCTACTTGCGAGAGTTCATTTGAAACAGTATTTCAAAATAAAAAAAGTTCTACTTTAAACGGATCAAACTTGCCATATAAGCCCTTAACTTCATTCATGATCGTACTCATCTTATGAAAGTCCTCAATGATAAGTGGCTAGAACAATTTCGTACATGTATTTCTTCCATATGTTTACAGATAGACACAAATTCACACATGTGAGGTGATGAAAACTCACACATGCGATAAGACATTAACACAATTCAAACATGCAAGGAGAATAAACACAACTTACACATGTAAGGTAATAAAAACTCACATATGCAAAGAGGGAGGAGGCAGGGTTCGAACCCAAGACCTCCCAATGAGAACTAGGACTCCTTACCTCAGTGGTAAGGAGCCATTCTCTCTTCCATATGTTCTTTGATTCGAAGGTTAGGAATCAATTTTATTATATTTCAGTCCATATATATTCTACATTGTATCATTTCTAACCGCCACTTCATTATGCATACAAAGATTGCGATGGGCCTCATAGGTAGGCTGAACTACTTGTTGGGATCAATCTCCTCCCACTTTATGTGATATGTGAAAAAATAGAAGCTTTTATTTTAGAGGTTTTGACCAGTAGCTTACCTCTAGATATGGATTTTCCCTCTACCTTCCCAAAAATCCAAAATTTTCCTAAACCTTCTCCATATAAGAGGAAATGAAAAAATTCTCCCTATTTGTTTCAAAAGGAAAACCCCCCGAAGACAAAGCGAAAAGGCCAAAAAGGCACTTTTCGTTCATTCCCTCCCACAATCCTATCCCACTTTCTTCTTTTCATAGAGAGAAACCAGACCGAGCGACAACTACTAATGGATAACCTTATAGGAATTGGCTGAGTTTATACCTAGATGGCTGGGGTTTTTTTCTAGAAAAAATGAAACAAAAAAGATCTATAATCTTGTTATCTTTCCAACAAGTATTCACTTGTCAAATCTAGTTTCCAAATGAGGAAATTATAAACAATCTAGTATAGAGAGATCAAATGCTGAAACTTAGCACCATCAATGTTTTTATGCAAAATGTAAACCTCTAGAAAACAATGTTAGAAAAAATAAATATGATCTATGTTTTGGAATTTTAAAGTAGGTAACTTTTTACTTCCAAAAAAATATGGAACCATCTGATCAGGATTATATCAAAGAAGTAGTGACTATATGAAATGGGCTGCCTTACTGTGAAATTTTGCTGCATCAGAACTTTAGGTTTTGGATTCCAATTTTAAGAGGTGGGTTCTATAAGTTAGAAATTTTCTTTTTCTTGCAAACTTTCCAGAACTAAGTAGTTTATTTGGAAAATGTAATCCATGTGGGATGAAGTGAAAATCATTTCTGAATTAAGAATGCTACAGTCGGAAAATAAGTACTGTGTTGTCGAACAAATCTGAAAATTATTACTATATTCTGAGACATTAAACAAACTCTTTTGCAATGAGTTGAACTCAATAATTCCTGATATTTTACTAACATAATCCGCTGTTTATGTACAACATTCTGAGTGTTTTTCACATTTTGTGCGATCTATATGTATACTAAATTGTATATATATACATGTTCCTAATTAGAACGTATTCATTGACCAAAATCCCAGACCCATTCCCAAAAATGAATTTTCCCCACAATATGAGTAAATTAGTCCTAAAATGGCATCATTGTAGTTGTGGGTAAATATTCAGAATTTGGGAAGGGAGAGGGAAAAACCATATCTAGAGGTAAGCTACTACTCAAAACCTCCTTTTTTTATATTTTACTTTATTTTTATAGTAGTTCATTTTGAAACAACCACCTTAAAGTGCCGTGTCATTGTGCCCTCTATGAAGTCCGACACCACCCTAAATTTCTCTTGTAGTGCCATGTCATTTCAAATCTCTCTAAAATATTTTTCTTCGTAGAATCTGATCATATTACCTATCTTTAGGAAACATTGAATCCATCTAACTAAATTGGAAGCAAATTGGAATCTTGAAATTCAAGCTTTTATTAGTAGTTAAAATTACTAATCGGGTGGGATTAATCATAGGCTTTGTTTTAAGGATTGCATCTCTTCAAGTTTTTTTTGCTTTTTTTTTTATTTTTTTGGGGATTTTGACATATTTGCCCTCTTTAAATCTGGTTTACCAATTTCATGATCAAAATTTAGATAATGTCATCAGAGTTGCTTGACTCTGGTCAACATTGTCTTAAAAAAAATTTTGCCCCAAATCCCATGATATCATGGGAATAGTGCATGTCACAGAACTAATAAATCCCATGATGTCATGACTTTTATGCAACGTCTTAGGGAAATTTTTTGTCGAATGATAGAACCTGAGAAATGGTGGTCATATGTGTATTTACTTGTCATAAAATGCCATTTTTTCGTGTACTATAAAAATTGAATTTGCTTGCTACTGACAAAAAGTACATGATACAGAAATTGATGAATCCCATGATATCATGGGGACTATCCCATGATACCATGGGATATGACGCAAAAAAGTTAAAAAAATATTGACCATAGGCAAACAACTTTGGCGACATTATTTGAATTTCAGTCATGAAATTGCTAAAACCGATTTTAAAGAGGACTAATATCTCAAAACCCTTTTTTTCTTAAGAAAAAGGTCTATACAAGGCTTTTCAATTCTTCGGCTTCTCATACAGAAAACTGAGACTTGGATTTCTTTGCCAAAGATACCTTACTATGTCAATGGTGTTGAGTTTGGAACTCTAAGAATCCAAGACTTAAATAGAACACAGAAGGTCCGAGATTGCCATCTCCATTTTCTTGAATGCTTGGGATCTATGTTACTATGGTTCTTAAAGTTAATTATTGGGACTTTTTTGTATTTCCAGAAATTTGTTTCTTGATGTTTTCCCAGAAATTCGAGTGAGATATTTTGTTTTATTTGTTTGGCCTTTTACCCTCACTATTGTTCCTTTAATGCTAATCATATTACATACTTTGGAATAGAGCGCTAAGTACATTTATGTGGTGAGACTCAAAAAATGTACATGAAAGTGTTAATTATGATTATGCACACAGCATGCCTTGTTATAGATGGATTGTAGCTCATAGTTGTGTGGATCGTGCAGCCATAGCCGTTTGACAAATTGAACTCGAGTTAGTAATGGCAATTGACAAAGGGTTGGTTTGGATGCTCCATCATGGTTGTCTAATCAATATCCCTTACAACCCATGCTCCATCAACTGCATGACGTTTTGACCATCTGGATTGGCATGCATTATTCATGTTCTTCACTCGTAGAATGGATGCGAACAGTTGTCAATAAAATATGGTCGTAAAGCATTTTTGCGCTTTATTACAAGATTCATTCCCTTTAAAAATGAAAAAAGAGCCAACTGCAATCTTGCATCTGTTCAAGCCTGCCCATTACTACCATCTGCTCTCTCACATTCTTAATAACAGTTTTGAAAGTTTAAAGGTGCGAGATCTTTAGATTGGTCTACTCAATAAATCAATTCAAAAGTGTACAAAAACAAACAATAATGCAGCGGAAATAAAATCACATGCACACACCACAAGGACACTAGATTTTTCGGTGGAAAACCCTAACCGGGTGAAAAACCACAAATCCGAATTGGATCAATAATCAAGCACTATGAATCTCGCAATTACAAGAAACTCAAATTTCCTTCCCAGACATCCCCTACCTAAGGACTGAAGTTGCCTTGTGCCGCTTCATGCTTCAAAGACTTCACACCACTAATTGCAACAGAGTCAATTATGCGCTTGACTCCTCAAATCTTCTCGCAAGAAGATAATCTTCTATAAAGGATGCAGAAGAAACTAGCTCTAGAGAACTTGTCAGCACAACTCCTTAATAAATCTCTAGAGACGAATTCTCTCAATAATAATCTCTAAATCAGAACTTTGAGAGGTGAGGTGTGTCTTTGGAATAGCCCTTGAGTCCTTTAAATAGCCCTTAGGTCGTGCTTACAGTTGCCTAACTTGATTAGGATTAAAACAAGCAGTTTTGGCACAATTAGAAAGAAGTTTCTTATTTAACTTGGACTCTGACACCTTGTCTGCTCGAGCGGACCCTCCATTTGCTCGAGCGGATATGGTTCTGTTTCATCATAAAAAAACTTCTGTCAGGCGTCTGGGGCTCTCTGTCTTGCATCCACTCACGCAGACCCCACTCTGGACTAGATCCGGAATTTCAGCACTCTTTCTTCCAGCTTTCTTATTTTAATTTTTTCAGACTTTCTTCTTAGAGTCATTCCAATCTTCTATTTTCAGAGTCCTTTTTTAAAAAAGGATTACAACTCAAAAGATCCAGAGTTTTGTCCAACCCATGAATTAGCCAATAAACAAAAACCTAACAAGCTCCCCCTTTGGTAATTCATGGACAATACTCCCTATGGCAATATAGATTGATCTACCAAAAAGAAAACCCAAAATACAATGAATTTTAAAAAAAATTGGCAATCGGCACAAGTAGACTGGCATTGTCTCTAACTCCGTCTGAACTTCTTGATCTCCCCCTTGATTTGTTACCTTTCTCCTCCTTTTTATCTATAACTAACAAAGTTAAAGATAATAACAAGCAACATTCTTGTATATTAGATTCAATAGCTCCCCCTCAACAGAAACACCCCCTGAATGTATCTTCGTAGCAGTGCTTGGGGTGGGAGCTTGATCTCATTTATCAGGGATTTTTATATGTAGCCACCCACATTTGTGTAGTTTGATATTTTCAGCAAAGTGTGAGCGAACTCCTTAGGCAAATCAGACATTCTTACTCAAATTTGAGCCGTCTTGGGTGGAGAAAAAATCTTCCGCCATTGCTTGTTCTTTGGTAGACTTTGCAGCTTCTTGCAATGAGGACGAATGTGTCCTTTCTTTCCACAATGGTGACAAGTGGATGTGCGTACAATGCGTGACACATTCTTTTTCTTGAAGCAAAATATCTTGTGGGCCCCATTGTAGATGGACTGTACCCCAGGACCTCTCCCTAATTAGATAATCTTTCATCTGTTACATATTCAAAATGTGGCCAAATGATGGATAGCTGTGGCTGATCGTGTGTCAAACCAGTCTAGATCCTTTGTGGCTGTGAAAGCGCCCAGGTGTTCAAAATCTTGGACCCCATATATTTGTTCTTGGCTACTCCACTCAAATATATTTTGGGCCTACTGTCAGAATTGATCAACTGTCAAAACAAGTGATTAGCTTTTTTTGTTTTTTTTCTCATATAATTACACTCCTGTACAGATTTGTTCGACAGTCAATTTAGGATCCCACAAAATTCCAATGGGTGGACAATCACCATTGTTGTCATATTGTGGTGGTCATCAAAGAGTTCCACCATTGAAAAACTTAGCAATTTGTGACAAGTTCTTATAGCCCGACGCCCAATCTGATGCCAACCCTCCCTGACATCACACAACCAAACACATCACATGGCAGAGGAATACCTTAGAAAAATCATGACAGAACTAACAATTCGATGGCTTAACAATGTACATTTCAGCCACCGACTGACTCAAAATGGAGAAATTCTAACAATTGTATGTTAGCCAATTTTCTGATGTGATTCTTCAAACATGCCCTTAGACTTTCAGATGGACAATCCGAAAAACCAAAAGGTGAAGCCACTATACTTTTCTATGCCAAACTAAAAATAACTGCCTTTTATGGCATCATTCTAAGATGGTAACATTATATGTTTTTCTTATGAATTCTCACCTATAAAATGTCAAGCTTCAAAGATCCAAGCCCAAAGTCTGATATCTGAGCTGCGAGTCAAATAGCCAAACCGCATGGGGTGTTGAGCATCTGGAAACCATGGCAGGTATACACTTAAATTGTTACCCACACTTAAATTGCTAGTGTGGTTAGGAAGTCCAGTAATGAGCTGGAGATCCTCGCTTCAAATTGTTTGGGACCTTACCTAATACACAGGGCTAGTGGGTGGTGTTGAGTATCCAAGATTTTACCAATGATCAAATGTAAGGGGGTCGGCGGGTTCCTCATCATAAAAAAAATAAAAAAAGTCATGACATTGATGAAATTGTAACTCTACTTTTCTTGAATATGGTATCTGATAAAAAGACAGATGAATATCAACTGGTTTTGCAATATTTACTAAAGAACACACTACAATTTATATCATAACTCAAGCTTCTACAGCTGCAACTATTTTTCTCTGTTTTTTCTGTGGCTGAAACACATTCTTCAAGATCAAGGAATACTGCTGAAAGTTCTTTCCTCTTTCAATACTACTGGAAAATGAACTTGCCTGTGTCCATCTGATGATCAATCTAGACTTGTATTCCAGTCAGGTTTTAATTTTTAAAAGCAGAGTGTACACATGCAAGTTCATCATAGACTTTGTGGTCTGATTAGAGACGCACACACTCCCTGTTTTCAAACTGGGAAATAAATTTAAAAGTAGCTGACAAGTAAGGTTTCAGTTAGAATTCATTTTGCTGAAGAAAGTATCAGTGCTCACATAACCATACCCTGAAAAAAGTATCAGGGCTCACGTACATAACCATACCCCCATTAATGATATAGTGTCAGGGCTCACATAACCATACCCCCATCAATGGTAAACACTTGCATGACACCTAATAAAAGTTCAGGTTGCTGCTGGGTGGGTGGATGGAGCAAAAGAAATGCAACAATTAGGTTAATAAATAGTTTTTGAACTAGAGATAGTAGTAAACCCATGTTCTCAAAATTAATCACAAGTTCACAAAAAAGAAGAATGCTAATTTCAAGACCTCATGAAAATATCATTGTGCCACTGACCCTTGGGCTTTGGGTTGTTCATATCATAATTCTTCTTTTTTGGCAAAGCAAAAATTAACATGAGACATAACCCCAAACCATTACAAATTTAGAAAAACTAAAACTATCCATCAAGCAATTAGATTAATGGAGATTAATGGAGATGGAACTACAAATAAAAACAAAGATTGATGGGTTAGGAGTGTGTCAAAATCATCTGTTGTCATAATTAGTTAAACTATGTCAGCATATCATAAAAACCAATAACAGCATATCCATTCCCAATAACAGGTTGTTGATTGAATTGCTTGTCTAAATTTTATCATCAAAGGAACAAAAAATCAAAAGTAAAAAGAAAATAGACCCACATATAGCTAAAAAAGATTATGCAAATCAGTCAAAACCTAGATTCACTTTGAAAACAGACATCTACCACAAGAAAATTGCAAAACCAAACCTAGATTCACTAGCAAAATAGATCCCCAAAAAATAAGAGAAAATGTAGAAATCAAAGGAGAAGAGAGGGAGAGAGAAAAGATTACTGAAGCCGTCTTCAACAAGTTAGTTGAAGGTGTGGGAATCGCAGACCCAACACCCTTTGTCAGTCTTCTCCGGCGACGGTGGGTGAATCTGCGCTCCGGCAATGGAAACAGAAACCTGAGCCTCGACTATCCAATCTACTTTTCTTTAATCCTCTGCCCCAAGAGGGAGAGGGAGAGGGAGAGAGGGATAGCGCATGTAGAGGGAGAGGGAGAGAGCAGGGAGCGCATGCAGAGGGAGAGGATAGGGACAGGGAGATAGAGAGAAAAAAGAAGGGAGAGGAAAAATGGAGAAGAAAGAAGAATCATTCCTCAGGGATTTGGGGGTGGGTTTTGTGATGATGTCGTTCAGCAGCTTCAGGGGTAAAGTGGTCCAAAACCCGTGTACGAACACCAAATTTGGTGTTTTTGTGTATTTATGACTAAATCAGGCTAATACATGTTTAGCAACATTTATTTGGTAAAATTCCCTTAATTATATTGATATATAGTGTGGATTATTGTGCTATGTTAGTTTCTTATTGTAATATTTGCCAAGTGCCTTTGTGATGGATACAAAGAAGAACAAAATGTCAAGAAACTTATGTTTTGAGCTTTTTTGGTTGCTTGGATTTAAAAAGCATAGAAATGATTGAAAAGTTATATACTTTATTTTGTATAGAGGTAAAATGCATTAGATTATTTTAATTGTATATTTTGTGTAGATGGGCACATTTTTTTAATTGTAGGACAATGAATGTGTTTGTTTGTATACATTGAAGTGCATGGAATGGACTTTTTTGCTTGTATGAGAAACATATTCCATCTCATGAATCGGGTTTGTTCTTTTATATGGATTTGAATTA
Source organism: Cinnamomum chago (assembly GCA_038049695.1). NCBI lineage: Eukaryota > Viridiplantae > Streptophyta > Magnoliopsida > Laurales > Lauraceae > Cinnamomum > Cinnamomum chago. The sequence goes on from CP142460.1 coordinate 48,814,526, forward strand.
CATTGTCCAATTCATGGAGTTGAAATACATTAAGATTCATGGAATGTGAGTTGTCTGTATGGAATTGATATACATTGAACTTCATGGAATATATTTGTATGTTTGTATGGAATACAAATACATTGAATTTATGGAATGAATTTATTTGTAGGTTTAATTCATTGAATGAGCATGTTTGTTGCCAATGAATAGGAATATATTCTCCTTCATTGGAAAATGACCTGTTTGTTTAAATAAAATTAGCATTAAAAGAATTCATTGATGACAAAATGGGCATGTTTTTTTTCCAAGGAATTTGAATACATAAAGTAATTTATTGTAAAATGGGTCTATTAGTTAGCATGGACAATAACAAGATAAAAGCATATATATAATAAATAATTTTCTTACATTTCACATGTAGTTCAAACAAACATGGTAAAATGATTTGCATGCGGTGAAAATGACATTAGTATACAGGGGTGGACCCAGATATAACTACCAAGGGGCTGAAGCCCCCACCCATATATATGAAAAGTTTAAAATTTTTAAAACTCCCCGTGCAAATTCTAAAAATTAATAGATTTTTCTTTTAAATATTTCTTTTACATGGAGTTCCCCCAAGTTGAAGTTCTTGGGTTCGTACTTGTCAGTATACAAACATTGTAAACTGAAATGCTTGCGTAAAGCTTACATATGTAAACTGCAGTTACGCATTTCGTGCGTAAAAGGCAAATGGACCCTTAGGCCAATGATTACGGTTGATGGAACACATCTTCGTGGTGGGTACCCAGATTGATGTTCTATGGATAGCTATAACCCTCGAAACAAATAAAAAACTTTTCCATCAGTATTTGCCTTCACGGAACCAAAACGACGTGACATTGGGAGTGGTTCCTCGCAAATTTGACGCTAGCCCTTGGAGAGCCTACAAATTTTACCATCGTTTTTTATCAGCAAAAGGGCCTCGTTCCTACGCTAGCAAACATTATTCCACGTTCTAATTGCTACTATTGTCACCATCTCGTGGAAAAAATTAAGTCAAACTTCAATGAGTTGGTATTCCTTCTGCCTGCTTAGGACATTCTTCCTCCTTGCTTCCCATAGGCCAATGACTTCATCTTCGTAATGAATATATTCCATAGTCCTTCTCTCTACATGCTCCACCCTCATAAACAACAAATACAAGGGCGGGGGGACAACTTGTTTAAGACCGAATTGCTTTGTTACATGTTCGGGATTGTGCTTTTCATCAATCCAATAATGAAGGAGGACGGTTGTCGGATTGAACAATTCCTTATCGTGTTTTGGGAATTGTTGGAACCACTTCTTCTGCATTTGAGCATATGTCTACCAATTAAATTGCAAAATTTGACCACATCAATTTCCAATTCAATGCATGAAGACGATATTAAGGAACCTTAGCCATGTTATTACCCCATCCTCAAGTATGTTGTTGATATGCCGCTAGATTTCTTTCATGTTTGTCACTTTTTTTCTATCTAGCGGTCTTAATTCCCACGCCTTAAATAGTGGGAACTCTATATCCTTCTTCCAGCAAGGATCAGGTGCCAGACATCTCCCGACCGACATTCTATAGTAGGCCTACATGTGCAAGAATAAAAAATCAAATTCACTTAGCACATAATATTTAATGCTGAACGTTCAAAGTAACATTAACAAGTTGCTTTCATCACTTGTAACAACTATAGGGGGGGCTGGTAGAATCTTCAAGACAATAATTCTTCCACTATCACGATTTTCTCAAACACCCCCCCCCCCCCCCCCCCCCCCCCCACATCTTCACCTTTAACAACTTTGTAGCCTTTGTAAGCATTTTGTACAAGGTTGCAAGACATGCTAGACCCCATGCATAGCGCTTGAATTCTGTGAAAAGCTCTAGTTGCCAAGCTGGCTCTCGGGCTTGTCCAAAAACCAGAAAGAACAAGTATGCTCTTTTCTTGTATATCTCGTTCTTCTTCTTAGAGGGCTTGAAATTATATTCCATCCACTTGAATTTAATTGTAATACCAATGGAATCTTTGCCAGGGCATGGAGCAATACCAAACAGTTTCATGCGCACTTTCGGGATAAGTACGTGAGGGATGTCATTCTCGCTACGGGTGGACCATCGATTGGGAGCCCGTAAATGTATACAACATCTTCCAATAAAGTTACCATTGCTTCGTCCGTAGGTAAGTGGAATGTATTGATTTTTGGCCTCTACTGCTCAACCAACGCACTAATGAGAGCATGGTCTATTCTCATGTAATCTATCTCTAAAAGGTGAGATAGACCAACCTCCTTCACAATGTCCTTTTGTATATTGGTGAGAACCCATATGTTCTTATCCGGGTTCGTATTTATGCATCTGTAGAAGCCTGATTCCACCCTATTTAGTATAGGCTTTGACAAATGTGAGTCTCGCTCATATAACAAATTTCCAGACGCATCCATCTTGTGTCCCTTGGCCATCCATTCAATTTTAGAACATGTAGCAACAAGAATATAGAAGTAAATCCATAAATAGTAACAACATAATTTACCAGCACTAATCAGTGGAATAAATCCATACCAGAAACCATAAAGGACAATGGGAGAGATAATTGCTAATAAGTTGGAAAACTAGAAATAAGGAAGCCTTGAATTCTTTGGCATGGAGTTTCATATCCTCATAGTCATGATCATACATTTAACTTCTATCTAATCAACTTCAGAAATCACTTCTATCTCATCAAGATTAAACCAAATTGAGTTCAGAACCCCCTTCTATCTAATCAAAATGTATAACAGTTACAACATCCATTACATAATGAAAAAACATGGCAATTCCTGCTCAACATGACAAGCAGAATGCCAAAGATCCATCATTTATCCTATCAAAAGAGCACTTGAACACTAAAAACGAAGAAAAATGAAAAACAGCCAAGCGGAAGATCACTGCATTCTTAAATATCTTTTCAAGATATCATCAACCCATAAAAACATTCATACAGAGCTTCACATGTCCCATGCTCTATACATAGTAGCAATAATCAAAACAGAAATAGCTTCCATTGTATACAAAATGAGATAACAATGGTGGTGTTTACTTTCGAACATGTGTATACAAACAAAGAAATCAATGGCAGTCTCAATGTTTGAGAAACACAGAAAAACAAGGTGATATTTGAAATAATAAGTTTGAACTAAAGGGTTTCAACGTGGCAAACCTTCGAGTGGATGTGCGATATCGGAACAAGGTTGATCGAAAATAGGGAAGGAAGAGCACAAGGGGTAGCGACGTCAATGCGCTGGGGAAGAGAAGGAAGGAGAAAAGGAAAAATGGAAGAAAAAAGGGGATTCTAAGACTTTATGAAAGTTGTAGCAAGCCGTCTCAGGTTTTAAAAAAAAATGCAATGGGGTCTAACAGACCCCATTTGTTCTGCATGAACTATTGGCCCTTTTTCGTGCAAAAGCCCCCTACCGGGAATTTTTTCGTAAAATCCTCTAGTATTTTTACTAAATGCATAAAAAATTTAAGAAATGAATAATTGGTCATGGGCAAAAGGTTGAAATAGGAAAAAACCCCTTGAGCGGGTTCCCATTCATTTTGGAGCAACACTACGCTGCACCCAGGCACAGTCATTGAGATAGAAGCACCCTTTCGATGCACCCAGCTAGTTAAATACATAACAAGCACAAGGCAAGACAATGAGAGAATTTGACATAGACCATGGGTACACAAAATATAAGGCCGATCAAATGACCTAGCCGACCGTTTTTGGCTTCAAAGTGTAATTGTGATACATCAAGTAAATTTATTGTTATAAGATCCAATAGCAACTAATGTTAGGAAAAACCCAAGTTTAGGTTTATTTCCTATTAATTGATTCGAAGCACAAACAATTTTCACACATAAAAAATAATGCGTACCATGTAGTGGGTTGGGGACCAATCCAAACCTTCCTGCAAATACCTAACTAGGCTTATCTATTGAGCCCGTTAAAATGGGTACCTAACATGGCCCAAGCCTGAAAATGCAGGGTTTTTTAAAAAAATTGACGCCGGCAGGCTAGGCTTGGACAATGGTTTTAAAGTCAGGCTAAAATGGGAATGGGAATTTGCAAAACAGGCCCAACCCATCCAACCCGACCCTTCCCATCTATGACATGGATTCTCATTTTTTATATGAGAAAAATAAAGATGATGCATTTGATTGAAAAAAAAAAAAAAAGAATTCAATGAACCTCAAAATATAAATAGACATGTGATTCATATAGTCTTAAATTCAATTTTCATGAAGAGAACCACACACATTAAGGTTGCCAATTCTCATTTGTTATATAAAACTTCTTGCAACGAACGAAAAGTCTCCCTCAACTCTACTCTTAGTACTTGTAAGTGCCTAAAAATTACGGACTTCGTCAATGGAGGATCAAGCTCCTGATTTGAGGTTTTGAGGGGGATAAAGGGAAAGGATTGAGCTTCCGATGACCTGAAAGGAAGGAAGCAACGGTCAGAGACCCTGGCTGTGGGTAGCCGAAGGCCCTCCGACGCTCAAGTTAGTGTAAGGACTGGGAAAGTGGAGAAAGAGAGCTCTGGGAGGGGAGGATCATGCGTACCTTACTTGGTTTACTCCCATGCAATATATGGATGTGGGAAGTCATCATATGATTGCTCCCTCGAGGGGACTGGAGTCTTGTCAGGATGTACTCTTATCTCCTTAGTGGGGGTAGGTGAAAAGGGGATGTCCCATCGGACCATTGCCCCCTGCCTATGGACATGACCTTAGATAAGGCGTGCCTCTTATCTAGGTCCGGCGCCCATTCTGTATGTTAGTTCGCCGTTCCCGTCACGGCAGTGCATTTATGGTCGCATTTATGGCCGAATGACAGGAGCCGAGGTCGGGCAGAGGCTGAGACCGAGATCGGGACTCGTGACGTGGCCACCGAGACTCGCTCCGTGATTCATCCGAGATGGCGTTGCGACCGACCTTGGATGGTCCCGAGACCAATGGTAGACCGAGACTGGGGGATGGCCCTACCCGAATTAGCGAGCGCTAAACGACCCCACACAATTGCCCCCTATCTCTTGACCTCCTGGGCCTCGCCCGAGGTCGGGAGATAAGACTCGGAAGTGATGGGGCTGTCTTTTCGTATCCTGCTCTTATGAGATCCTCATCATGATGCCCCTTCGTCTACCCTAGGCAATGAATAGGGCATCATAATGGCTTTGCTACGGTGGGCACGCGGGGCGCCGTTCCATATGACCGAGGTGATAAATATCGTACCAGAGGCGTGGTGAGAGATGAACCGCCACTGCTACGTGGAGCCCTCCGTCTGGCCATTCGCCGGGGTCGAAGCGACGCGTGGCGAGATCGAAGAGACGCCTCGCGTGCGTGGGTTTAAAAGAGGGTGTCCCTCTTATAAAAAGGGGGTGTCCCTCCCCTTTCTTCCCTTACCCTAGCTTTTGCCTGAAGGAGACCTTGCTGAAGTGCTGAAGAACGTCTTGCTGAACACCCTGCTGCAATCCTTGCCCAAGTCAGAGCATCACCGAACTCGGGGACTTCCTCTTCTGCTTCCTACTTCCTGCCTTCTCATCTTCTGCAATCCTTCTCATTTCTTTCTGTGAGTTCCACTTCTTGTCTCTGCTACTCCTTCGTGTCCCTTTTCTCTTTGTTCTGTAATTTTATTAAAATATTAACATATTATTTTATAATATTAAAAGAGATAATATATGGGATGTATTCGTGAAATTTCATAAGAACATATATAATACAATTTGTGTATATATGTACACACCAACCATGATCTATCTTTCTAAACTGGCCTTATTTAAGGCTCTCTCTCTACATACCTAACATGCTTTTCGAAAGACTTTGATGCCCATTACATTACCAATCGAGCTACCACTTTAATTCTAGGGATTTTTAGGAAAAAAATAATTTTAAATCTTAATTCAATGGTTATATGAAGAAAGATCATAAAATGACAAGAGAGTTGTTCGTATATGTTTTTGGACAAAACTACTTTAGTTGACGAAATCGTTAACTGGGTTGATGATATCGTTAATTTCCATTGCAAAAAACTTTGTGCTGCTTCATCTTGCTCTATCTAGTGATGAAAAGTTTGTGAAAATTATTGCATTTTGTGTCCCGGTTGTCTTATTTAGGTTGTTTTGACAATCTTCCTCAGGTGTGTGGGTCCCATGCTTGATTTCCACTCATTTATCGCCCCTTATTAAAGTGTATTCTCATGACTGGTAGTTTGGATTTGGAGTACAAGGTGTTCGATGAAATGCTAAAATAAGAATTTTCTCTCAATTTAGTCAGTGGCTTTGAGTGAAGTTGGAAGGGATGGATTTGGGTACTCTCATATCTTTTTGTATTTTTCAAGAGAGGCCTCTACTCACAAAGCATACCAAAATCCATCCTCTCCAACCTCACTCAAAGCCACCAACTAAATCAAGAGAAAATTCTTATTTTGCCATTTCATCGAACACCTTGTACATCAAATTCACACCATCAAAAGTCATGAGAATACACTTTAATAAGGGCGCGAGAAATGAGTGGAAATCAAGCATGGGGCCCACACACTGCCAAGATCACTTAAATAAGACAATCGCGACACAAAATGCAATAGTTTTCACAAACTTTCCATCACTAGATAGAGAAAGATGAAGCAACACAGTTTTTTGCAATGGAAGTTGACGATATCATCAATTGGGGTAGTTTTGTCAAAAACAATATAAGAACAACTCTCTTGTCATTTTATGATTTTTCTTCGTAAAACCGTTGAATTAAGATTTAAAATTAAATTTTTTGTAAAAATCCCTTCACCGTTGAATTTATAAATAAAGGAATGCAAGTCATTCAGATGCACTTCAGATAGACAAAGACTCACCTATGTCACTACAACAAACTGCACTTTTAGCGACAAAATTTTTCGTTGCCAAAAGTCAAAAAAACATCGGTAAAATTTTTACCGACGAAAATATTTTCATCGGTCAGACGTTAGTAACAAATGATAGACAAAACCTTTTCCCGACGAAAAATGTTTTCGTCGGTAAAAATTTTAAATCTTTACCGACAATTATTTGTCTTTACCGACTTTTTTATTTCATCGGTAAAAAAAATTAAACCAAAAATAAAAAATAAAAACACTTTTTCCGACGTTTATTTTCATCGACAAAAGAAAAAGGAAAAATTTATTGAAAATAAAAACACTTTTACCGACGTTTATGTTCGTCGGCAAAAGTAAACGGAAAAGCTTATAAAAAATCAAAACACTTTTAACGCGTTATTTATCGTCGACAAAAGAAAATGAAAAAATTTATAAAAAATAAAAACACTTTTACCGACATTATTTGTCATCAGCAAAGGAAAACGGGAAAAATAAAAAAAAATAAAAACACTTTTACCGACGTTTAGTTTTCGTCGGCAAAAAGCAAACAAAAAATAAAAATAGTTTACCGACGGTATTTTTCATAGGCAAAAATCAAATTAAAAAATAAAAACGTTTACCGATGTTTGGTTTTCATCGACAAAAGTACACAAAAAATAAATTTATCGATGTTTACCGACGATTTTTTTCGTCGACAAAAAGCGAATATATTAAAAACTTTTACCGACATTTTTTTTTTTCGTCGGTAAGTCTTTTTATATATATAATGGCTTTTTCCAATATATTGTTCTTTTTTTCCTTGAAACCTGTATGTACAAACCTGTTCAATATAAAAATTGCATGCAAACAAAAGTCCATTTTTCATTAAATCATTCATCTCATTAAACAAATATACAATCAATAATAATACAATCCAATATACATATACAAATAAACTAAAAAAATAAAACACATTGAGCTAGTCCGCAACCGACCCAAAGCGTCCATCAATCTGCAATAACAAAAACAACATTAGAATATTTTCAATGAATTAGATTATAAATGAAAGATAAACATGTATCTATATAAATCGTTTCCTAAATTTTCCTTGTTGAAATTACAACATGCATGTCAAGTGGTGAAAATGGTACAAAAATTTCATGCACTGAAGGAAGTAGGAACCGCAGGAGAGTAAAAATAAAATAAAGATTTTGGCAAGTATCGATATACTTGCTCTGACTTCAATGAGCTAGTAATTTCTTCTTATTTTCAACAAAGAATATAAATCTACCAGAGTTCTTCTAAGTAATAGAATCAACAAAACATGTTTGGCAGCATTATTGAATTTCAATCTATTCTAAATATGCATACATTCATGTTATACATTAAAAAAAAAAAACAAAATTAACAAGCACTGATATGGAGAACGTGGTCTCTCTTTTTTTTGGTAAAGGAAATGGGTCTCCCTTCATAGTGGGTTTCTCTTCATAGTGGGTTTTCTGCTTTGTTTCTTCTTTTTATTCACATTCCTGTTTTCATGCATCTGATTTACCATAATAAAAAGTAAACTTTGGAATGAACTGTTTCACATGAGTGTGTTTTGAAGCGCCATGCCAGATGTGTGCCTAGCCATTTGTGGTTTCATTGCTTAGTTTGTTTACTGGTCAATGGAGCTTCCATTCATGAGGGTTTTGGTAACTTATGCTATGTGGGTGTTGAGAAGTGCTTCTGACTGTGTCGCATGTGGAGAGGGTTACACTTTGGAACAGAAGAAATTTAGTTCGGAAGCGCTTTTTTTTTTTTTTTTCCTTCTATTAAGAGAAGCATGATCAGTACCAGACCAAACTTCAAAAATTTGTAAGCGAGGAAAATCAGAATTTTTTTGCAGTATCACAAATTCTTCAGCATAATACACAATAGTATAAACATGGCCCAAGTAACTTTAGATTTATACCCAAAAAAAAAAAAAGCAACTTTAGATTTTAACTCTCTCTCTCTCTCTCCGGAGACATCCAATCAATAAAATTGGAACTTAGATTTTACTATGGTAATTGATGAAAAGGCTCTGTGCTGCAGGGTCCCTTCTTTAGATGACATTAGTTTTAACTAATGTGGGAAGGGGAAAATAATAAGAAATTGGCAAACTATGATAGGTACTGAATTAAATTTCCAAAATCTAAAACAAATTAGTTGAGGTGCGAATTAGGTAGCCCAATACACGAACCTACCAAACAATACATGACCAATAACATTGGAAAATAATAGTTCCTTGTCTTGAGAATAGTTTTTGGATGCTCCGGGGGTGCAGAAGTGATTTTGCTGTGAATAGTCTTGATGCTTCTGTTGTGAATAGTTCTGATATTCCATCTTTTGATAATGTAAATTGTTCTGAAACTATCGTGAGTGAGGCAGTAAATGCCTCGGGTGGGTGGCCTGTTTTGTTATTGGTATTTTGGCTTTGCTCTCTTGTCTGGTTTAATGAAGATCCTACTTAAAAAAAGGAAAAAAAAAAAAAAAAAAAGTAGTCCCTCGTGTTGTTCTTGTAATTCTAATTTCCCCTTCCCACTTTTTCTCTGAGTCCTCCATTTACCTACACTCTTAGCCTCCAATGGAAGAATCATCATGTAATTTTTCCTATTAATGAGCCCATTGTGAAAAAATTATCATCATAGATTATATCTTCTCCTCTCCATCTTTCTCATCAAACCTACTCTTAACTCCCACACATTTCTAACAAGACCTACCATCACTATTGTTTTCTCCCCCTCCTGTTTCTTATTTGTATAACTATTGGGTTGTTAATTTATTGCACTTAAACATGGAAAATAAATAACAAAATTGGAGCTGAGAAGACCCAAATATAAGACCTGTAATGGTATTCAAATTGTCTTTACAAATTAAATGAATCACAACCGCTAAATGAATTGATGCACTATAACACAGCAAAATGAGTTCAAATAGGCACCCTGGGAACAATATATTCACATAATATTTAGCATTGACAGGATGGTGTGGTATCTGGCAAGTGGCAACTATAGGATTGCAAAATATTATGTGTGTGTGTGTGAGAGAGAGAGAGAGAGAGACTCACGGGGCCAAGATATTTAATGCACTGTTCTAGCCCTAGACCAACGAGAAACAGCTGTCTCAGGTTCATCAACATGAAAAAATGAAATACAGCTCCGTTTGAGTTCTGCAAAGTCTAACAACTTCCACCTGCAACAGGCATAAAAATGCATAGCATTTCAGATTTATAGAAGAATGAAAAGACAGAACATAACAACCAGAAATTAGAGGAGGCACAGATCTATACCAACACCTTATAACAAAAAGAATATAGCAAAGGTTTAAAAAACATTTGAAGAGCAATCAAAGGCGGGAACACAAATTTTACACAAATTTGGAGCACTGCTGGTAATAGTTTAGGTTTTAACCCTCCATTTTCAATCCCATTCTCAGATTGCAAAGGCTTGTCCTCCCACAATCACTCAAACAATGTGGGGCCCACCAGGAAAAACAATGTCAGCTGCTGGAATGTGAGCCACACCTTATGAAAGCTGGCAATCCAGAGCCTAATACAAGTGCATTTTACCTCATACTAGAAAATATAACACAGAGGAGAAGAGAACAAACACATTTAACACAAACACTCCAATTAGATGCCAAAAAATCCAAAGTCAAGATCTTGCTACTAATAATTCTGCACAATTTCAAGGAAAAGAAGAAGAAATATACCTTCATTTGGTGAAAACGAGTGACAATATGGAAAAAGAGTAGCACAGATAGCAGCAAGAAGATGCAAAAACCCAAGTGAGCTCATGCTTTGGGTTTTTTTTTTTAAAGAAAAAAGTCTTTTCAGCAATCTTCTACAGAAACCCAAAACAGTGAAGACCCATCAACCCATAAACTGAGAAGAAATCACGGAAACAGAAATGGGTTTCTGCAGGAAAAAGGAAAACCCAAGTTCAGTAAGAGTAAGCACAAGTTTTAGAAATTTAATTATTTTTTAGAGATGTGAGAAATTCTAACTATGAGTTCCAGAGCAAGCACAAGGAGTTTCCAATCTCTTAGTGGATGACCCATCTTCTTCTTCATCTTCATGGCAAATTCTATGGGCTAAGATATGGAAGGAGGAGATACAAAATCATCCACAATCAATACAACTTCATGTACCATCTTCTCCTTTTCCTTTTCCTTCTCCTTCTCCTCTTCCTCTTTCTCTCTCTGTCTGTGAAACATATCGATTTGATTTTAAATAAGGACGTGGCTCTGTTCTTCAGAGAATGACAAAAACACCCAATTTTTTTTTCTTCTTTCTTTTCCCTCCCCCTCCCTACCTCTTTCTTTTTCTTTGTTCGACTAGAACTGTACATCACAGGCCCTCATGCCAGCAGATACCTTGTAAGTTGTAGCCAGTTTTAGTTTTAAGCCATCCATTGCTTTATTGATTGTACATGGTATCTGCTGGCAGAACCCAGTCCCAGATCCTGGAACCTGATTGATAATCAAGTTCTGTCCTAGATGAACTAAAATGATGTGTATGGAAACATTGGTGCTCAAATAACTTACTGCAATAGGTGTACACCCAATAGGATCGATGTAATCAGCAGATTTTGTGACCATTCTCTTCATTGGATTAATACATAACCTGCACCAAGTTACATATGGTATGAGAACTATAGTAATGTATGTCAAAGAAAAAGGAAGATTGGAACATAGATAAAGTAACATGGATCAGGATCATTAAAAATTCAATTGAGGCAATTGAGGTCCTTCCCATCCATCATAATAATCACCGCTAACAAGATTGAACAAAAAACCACTATGATCAATGAATTGTACGAGGAGCCCTTTTCCCATGCCATACTCTCTAGTCTCTAACAGCCGCTCTTCCAAGGAATGTAGATGTTGTTTCAACTCTCTTGGAAGGGTTTCTTCATGCCTAACAAAACTCTCTATCACTTTGCTCAAATCAAAGGCAGTAATGCCAGTTCTCTCTAAAACAGCAGGAAACAACATGGTAACTGGAAATAGAACCTAAACCACAAAATATGCAAAAGACGATATTATGGGGCAAAGTAAAAGGACAAAAAAAAAAAAGTAACTTAATTGCAACAATCTTACCGAACCTTGTCATGGGGAAAAGGAACCCCCCACTCAGAAGATATCCTCCCATGCATTGCAGCCAACATAAGGGGAGTCTAATCCATAAAAAAAAGAACCAAAGATCAATGAACTCATCTTCACATTTCCATCTCAAAATCTAAAAAAGAATCCACCCCAATTCCCAAAATCAAATCTTTATTCACATTTCCGAGGTGTTGAAAATGCTACATTTTTTGTGTTTATAAATTTTGACTAGTTATTTTGTTAAAATTTCAATAGAATAATCTACTAACCAAAGGGTCGCATCGTGATCTCCAGCAGATGTGCCATCACCAGCAGAAGAGGTCCCTCTCGTGATGTCTGGAAAGCTGGTCAGATCTATCCCTGTCGCAGCTGCCAACTGTTGAATGAGGGCCTCAAGTGTTCGTTGCCTCCTATCCTGCTCAACCACCTTCCTATCCTGCTCAGCCACCCTCCGACCCTGCTCAGCTAGTTGCTCCCGCAAGGCGATCACCTCAGGATCCGGTGTCCGAGACTGTGTGGAAGATGCAGAGGTCCTCGTATATATGCCATACCCTTTTAAGTATCGCGACCTCTGCCCAAGCACATCAACAACAATCTGCTCCTGAGTCATCGGAGCTGTGACAAAGGGCTGCGACTGCTCCTCAGTCCGCTGCACCAAGGACTCCTGCCATTTAAATAAAAAAGGATTTAGAATGCTTTTATGACATTATTTATCAAAATTGATTTATTAGCAAACGTACATGTCTCTGCTGAGCCAACTTATCGTATTCATCCGGATTATCTTTTGATTCATCATCGCTCTCATCCGAATCATCGGGTTGAACTATAGGTTCCCCGTGCAATATCCACCGTAGGTATGAGACCATCATTCCATGAATGTGCAAATGAGTTCTCACGGTTACATAGTCTTGCTTCCGATGGTTACAGCAATCGTTACACGGGCAGGTAATCAACACTGCCCCGGGGGAATTTGCCTTTGCAAAATCAATAAATGAGTTCACACCAGCTATGTACTCAGCACTAAATCGGTTTTGATAATGTAATATCCAACTCCTGTCCATATCTGACCTAATCACAAGTAATTAGAAATTATAAACAATGGGTCAGTTCTTGTATTCATGCTATTATTCATGCATTTCTTACCTAATCTAACCAAAATGAACCAGCAGTATAAAATGCATGTTTGGAGACCCAATGTTGAACATTGGTTAAGGATCTATGCATGAATGTCATAGCTATGTTCAGTTGATAATCTTTTCCTCTAAACTCAGTTTTTGCTTTTCTAGTTAACATGTTATACAAAATGAATTAACTTGCCTCTCTTTTGGATGGTGGTGTTTGCAGGTTGATCAATATTGCATCTTTTTGCGACAAGTATCAAACGTCAGAAGATGAATTGAAGAAGACAATGGAGAAAGCTAACAATTTAATTGTTGACATTTTGAAGAAAAAACCACAATTAAAGTGCTTTTGATGGGATTTTTTTTAATTTTTTTAATTTTTTAATTTTTTTTTAGAAATGGGGCTTTACCTTACTTGACTCTACAAGTAGAATTGCCAAACAAGCCCTAAAGAGCACGTGAATCTCCTTTTTTTAGCTTAATTGAGACTGGTTTTAGCTTAATTGAGACTGGGTTACCTTGTTTGAGGAATTGAGATTTTGTAATTTTTTTTCCTTTCATATTCAGCGGATTCCCATTTGAGTGTGTGTTTTTCTGTCTATGGGCAGAGAATTCTTGTTAGACCGAGTCATCTTCTTTATTTTATATACAAGATGAGATCTTCTAAACTAATCAAGGGATTGGTCCTTCTGCTTCCATGATCATATGTTCTAGTGTAAGGTGTGGTAGCACAACCTAGCCTTCATCATTGCCGGTGAGTGGCTGTATATATGATGTAGGAATGGATCATTTCATACTGTCGATGAATCTGCACAGTTAGAAACAAACCAAATTCATTATCCTCTTGTTTTCTATGGTTCTATTTCAGGTTGCTCAGGGAGTTGATAGTCACTTCATATTTGAAGGTCCTCCTGGAGTGGGGAAGAAAACCATGGTTGGGGCTTTTCTAAGGGAAGCTTTTGGACCTGATACGTTAAAGGTAACAATCAATAAAACCTAAAGCAAATGCCATCTGCCTTTGATATGAGTTACTCTTATGGACTAAGAGTTCATTTCATGTGGTTATGTTGTTCTTTTCTTCAGACTAGGGAGGAATTGAAGGAATTCGAACTGAAGGTACGTCTTGGGTGATTGTTTAATAGCTATGGCTGTTTGTTTTCCTATCTAACATGCTTAAACATTTTTCCTGGTACTTTATTTCACAGCTTTTAGAATGGTAACTAATGCATTTTGGGTTTCATGAACATCCAGTACTATGTATCATGTAGTTCCCTTCTTTAATGACTGCCATGCTAATATTGCCAAATAAAAGTTCATTGCTGTTTGAATCTATTACCAAATTTTGGACAGTAAAGAAAGGTTGGAGTAATGCTCATTAAAAACTAAATTAAGAAAAAAGAAAAACATTTATAGATCAAATTGGAAATTCTGAAAATATTTCCACGATTGTATTGGTTGTTATTATTGCTATGTAGACTTATAATGATTTTTGGCAATGGTTGTAATCAATTGATTATGCATTCTGACATACTTTCTCTGATCAAAATTTTGTGAACTCATAATATTGGCAAAAGCCTAATAACAAAAGGCAATATGGTGCTCAAGAGAAGCTAACAGAAATATAAATTTCTTTCACTTGAGAACTATTAATAGATGGAAGATAATGACAATGACATGGGTGAGAGGATGAGATTTTCCTACACCTAAAATCATTTGAACCTCCAAGAGGCCTCATACAAAAAGGAAAAAAGTAAAAAAAAAAAAAACCCTCTTAGCAGGCCTATCGAATCCTAGAAAATAGTATTCTTTTGTTTCCTCCCTTTGTCTACTGTAGAAATTAGAGCAGTCATGTTCGGTTAGAAACAAAGAATTGTCCAGGCCAAGGAGGCTGGGTCCAGGTGACATCCAGCAATTCCATCTTGATGTTGTCCATCCCATAATTAGTACTTCTCTGCTTCCCAAAATCATCAATGTGTCAACCACATGATTTTAAGAAGCAGAACATGACCTATTGTGTATCAAGTCGATTTATAATTAAGAGTACTAGTTATGGAATGGAAGAGTATAAAAGAAACCAGAAACAGAGCATCATCAAGACAAGTCGTCCACGCTTCAAGTATGAAGCCTGGAATTGCCTTACTCTAAACCACATTCACAATCATAAATTTCATGAGCCAGTTAAGATTTTCTTTGAGAAAAGAAAAGGTTATCTCTTATATAGGATTAAATGACAAATCAAGGGCTAATATATAGACTGAGTGTGCATGTTTGGGATCGTATTTTAAAGTCTGTTTTTCATCTAATATTAAGTGGTGTTTGGTTAATGTGTTTCATGATTTATTGAAGAAGTCTTGGCCACAAGTGTTGATGATGGGATGGATCTTTTAGGCACTTGTGGGTAATATATGGTGAAGTTTTGCGCCTATCCAACTGATTACCACCATATGAATGGGCAGACTTTTTAACATCTCCCAGAATTCTGATTTTTTTTTTCCTTAAAATTCAAAGTTGATAGATAGTCATTCAAAGATGAAACTTAACCAACCTCCAACCCATAATACTACACAACCACCTGTACAGAATCCAGACCCTATCCAATTTACATCAAAGAAAAACTACAAGTACAAAGATTTGAGCTTTTCCTCCATAATTGTGATCAAAGCTCTTTTTTACAAGGTTTTTTCCAAATCGAATAGCTCAAGTAGCTGTGACAATTTCTCCTTAAATTGCCAAAAAAACAAAAAAAAAAAAATCTTACAAATGTAACAATTTTAATGCCATACATAGACATTCCATTCCACAGTACAAGCAACCTTACAATATAAACGTAACATTCAATTCATTCCATCTCATTATAAGTTCAAAGAATTAAAAGGAGAATTACCAGGATGAACAAGACTCCTGCAATCACCAGACGAACAACGCAGTCTAACCACGAAAGATGCAATTGGAGGCTGATCTTTGTTCAGATTGGATATCACTGGATACAACTTAACATACAA
The DNA here is from genome assembly GCA_038049695.1 of Cinnamomum chago. Classification (NCBI taxonomy): domain Eukaryota; kingdom Viridiplantae; phylum Streptophyta; class Magnoliopsida; order Laurales; family Lauraceae; genus Cinnamomum; species Cinnamomum chago. Next base: position 48,830,621 of record CP142460.1, read on the forward strand.
AAGCCGATTTTTCTCCACGGATAAGTGCCTGTAAACAAAACTTTATGTCATCTTCATTCAACCCATTTTAAATAAACTACAAAGAACCTTAATTTTATTGTATATATCTGTAATTGAATTAATCTTTCTTATGAAGAACACTGGGACTTAAAAAACTAGAATGATCAGAAGAGAAGGGAAGAAAATATTAATAAAACTATGGGCACCTTTGTCTAATAACAATTCCGTGTAAAATGATTCCTAAGAGGGTATTTTGAAACTGCTTCAATCAAACATTGATTTGGTAATGTTGGTGGTGTGCTTGGATCTAGCGTAGATTTCAATCAAATGGAATTTTTGGAGGGAATGAGTGATAGTTAGTCCTTGATAAGTTGGTGGGATGTTAATTCTTTATAGTTCTGTCCTACCAACAGATCTAATTCTAATCCCTTGCAATCTGGGGAACATAAAAAAAATCTCCAAGAACAGAAAACTGAAGCAGCAGAGGACTGAAAACACAAGTCATTCATACCACATGTAAAAGTTTCCTGCATTTAAAGATATCCAAATCCATCATCAAAAACCAATTTTTCCTTTCTGGGTATCTCCATATTTTGATCGATGATCGTCTACTGAAAACTACACTAATTTCTTAAATTGGAATTGTGGGTCTGTTACCGCACTTTGGGAAACATCCAAACTGGAAATCTCCATTAAAGAAGATTGAATTGGAAATCATACTATTTACAATTGAGGAACATCCAAACGCACCATTAAAAAAATTTAGAAAAAGAAAGAAATCAAGCTCAAAGTTCATCACTTTCTGCAATTTCTACGAGTTGGGTATCAAAATCCATGTGAATTTCGTATCGTAATCGGACCACAGCATAAAACTGTAACACATCGATCTTTTTGCAAAACAAAAGGAAGCAAATAATTTAGATTTCAGTAAATAAATGAAGAGAAGAGAGAAGAGATGAGAAAGAGAGTTAACCTGCAGAGAGGGGAGAGATGCAGAGGCAGCAAACTCCTGCTGGCTTTGGAGAAACGACCGGAAAAGGGGTCAAACTTGTGCTGGCTTTGGAGAAGACGACCGGAGAAGGGGGCACCAGTTTTCTTCAGTGGGAAGGGTCTGCGCCTGATAACTGAGATGGGTTTTTGGAGATCGACAGAGATGGATTTATTGAGATCAACAGAGATGGAGAGGGTGAGGAGGGAATGGAGATGGAGATGGTGAGGGAGATGAGGGAAAGAGCGCCGATCGAGAGAGAGAGAGATGAGCAGATGAGAGAGAGAAAAGCCAGATCGAGAGAGAGAGGAGGGCAGATCGAGAGAGACAGAGAGAGAGAGAGAGCGCCGATCGAGACAGAGAGAGAAAAGAGGGAAAAACCAGAACGAGAGAGAGAGAGAGGAGCAGATCGAGAGAGACAGAGAGAGAGAGAGCGCCGATCGAGACAGAGAGAGATGAGCAGGTGAGAGAGAGAAAAGAGGGAAAAACCAGAACGAGAGAGAGAGAGAGAGAGAGAGAGAGAGAGAGGAGCAGATCGAGAGAGACAGAGAGAGAGAGATGAGCAGATGAGAGAGACAGAGAGAGAGAGTCGAGATGAGCAGATTAGGGTTTTAGAGGGTCGTTGGCGGAAGAGGGAAACGAGAGAGATGAGCAGCTGAGAGAGAGACAGATCAGCAGATGAGGGAAAAGAAAAGAGGGTGCAGTGCGTCGGCGGGAGAGGGAAAGAAGGAGGAAAAAACTACATATATCTTAATCGACGTTTTCTACAGAACGTCGGTAATACTTTTTCCGACCCCATTTTTGTCGGGAAAAAAACATTTTGGTCTTTAAAGATAACTCATTTTAATTTTTTTAAAATTCAAATTCAAATTTAAATTTACCGACGTTTTACATAAACGTCGCTATGGGTTTGTTTGGGAAGGAGGGAGGGCGGGGGGGCGGGGGAAGTGTTTTTGGGGGGTGTTTAGGAAGGGGGGAGGGAAAAATGTGCCTTTTTGCCTCAAAAATTTTTCCCCCAAAATAGGAGGGAAAATGAGGGGAAAGTAATGATTAGTAATGAAATGACTAAAATGCCCTTAGACTTTATTTGAATTTTTTTCAAGAGTAAGGGTAAAATAATCTTTTTCTCAGTACTCACTAAAAACAAAATTATACTTTTTCACTTTCCTTCCCCTTACTTTTTTACTTCCCAAACAAGAGGAGGGAAAATTAATTTTCCCTCCCTTCCCCTTCATTTTCCTTCACCCTCAAATTTTCCCTCCCCTCCCCTCCCCTCCCAAATGGACCCTAAAAGTTTAAATCAATATTTATTTTACTCCTCATAATAAAAATTTCACTTTGCCAATGGTTTTTTTTCGTCGGCAAAAAAAAGAAAAGAAAAATAAATAGATAAAATACTTTTACCGACGTTTTTTTTTCATCAGTAAAATTAAAAGTAAATAAAAAATACAATATTTTTACCGACGTTTCTTTCGTCGGTAAAATAAAAAATAAAATAAAACAACTTTTACCAACGAAAAAAAACGTCGGTGAAACTAATAAAACGTCGCTAAAGGTGATATTTACCAACATTTCATAATTCGTCGGTAATAATCTATGGTTTTAAATAAAGTAAATTAAAACAGTGACCTTTTGCCAACGTTTTTTAGGAAAATGTCGGTGAAATCACATTTTACCAACGTTTTATAAAACGTCGGTAAAATGTGATTTTCACCGACAAAATTATAAAAGCGTCGCCAAAAAACGTGGCTAAAAGTGTAATTTGTTGTAGTGTGTATGTATGAAAGTGAGGCCACTTCCTATGGGACTTTGGGGTTTGTACTTATTAAACCAAATAACAATGCTGATAGCCTTTAGGAAATGCTTGTATTGAATATGTCCAGCTTGCTAAATGGAGCTGACGTAGGTCAATAACGGCATCGGTGAGGTATTGGTCTTTCTAGCTAGTAAGGAAAAGTCTTTTCATATAAGTTGATGACCCATTAAGAAAAAGGCGTAGACAGAAGATAACGTGGATGGAAGTAGTAAGATTGTATGTGAAGAAGTGAAACCTATTGAAGGCTTTGGCCTAGGATAGACCAAGGTGGATCAAGGAATATAATTCATGTAGTTGAACCCAACATAGTTGGGACAAAGCTCCGATGATAACGATGATCTCAAGCAGTTCATATGTCTATATACAACTAGACAATTTTTTTTTATTTTTATTTTTGGGTGAGAAACTAGAAAATGTTAAAAAGGGTGAATAAAGGGGTTGTCAAAGATGACGATAAATTGTTAAAAATTCACAAAATCACCATAAAGCGAATGATAGATTTTGAGTAGAGTAGGATAGCTCTTTACAGGGATTCATTGTTGGATGGAAGAAGTGGTATATCCAAGATATATATCCATCGTTGTTTATCTGTAATTATGGCATAAGAGATTCAGTTATCCATCTGACCCCAACACAGATGAGCCGCACACAAAAAAACACTCACCAGTTGGCCGCTCATAGGCAATAGGAATGGAGAATCTTAGGTCTCGTTTGGCATCAATCTCTGGGATTATTTCCGTATTCTCGTAGAAGAAAAATGACGGAACAGTGTTTGGCTGTAACAAAACACCTCTTCCCCGAAAAAATTCTTGCAGAAATATGGGCCATTAGCACAAGAAAATTGGAACAATCAGATTTCATTTCTTCTTGTTTCGAAACGATGGGGCATGAAACATTCAGCCAACAAAAACTATCCCAACATCTTCGGCCATCGTGTATAAATCCTCTTGCTCCTGTCATTTCGTCTCATCAGCAAATCTTCTTCGCAACACTTCTTCTCAACACAACTTTGCAACACTCTTCTTCTCTACACCAGGTGCGTTTTCTTTTCCCCTTTCCTGTAGATCTCTCCCCCCTCTCTTGCTCCATAAATGGAAAGCGTAACCCAAAAGTCTAAAATATTTTTCTCTGCCATTGATATGATCGAACACACTTTGAAATGATCTTCTCTCTTTCTCTGTGTCTGACCCTGCAAAAGCAGATATCCTTTCTTATTTTTTAATAATTTCTCCTGAAAAGTACAATCTTCCTATTGTATTTTTTAATGGTAGCCTCTTTCTACATCTTTTCTTTTATTAGCTATTGAACGTACAATACTTTTTTTTTTTATTAGCTGTTGACAGTCGAACATTGCCTATCTCCTTTTAATTTATGTATCTTGAATGGGTGTATTGTCCATTCCCGGTGCAATATAATCAAAGAACGTTGCCAAACACGTTCTCAAATTTTATTCCTTTAGAACAAATTCTGAGAAAATGTTACCAAACAAGTTTTACTGACTTTATTCTAAAAATGGGAACATTCTAGAACAACTCATGCTCAAAATGAATCTATTTCCAGACTAGGAATGATGCCAAACAGGCCCTTAGATGCTTAAACATGGATGGTTAGGGAGAAATCAACGATCAGCATTCAATGGGCAGAACTTCTTCAATTAGTAGCTACGATCATCTATCAAAATCACTCATCTATAGTAGGGATCATCAGATGAACCATTGTAGAATAAACATTTAGTATCATGGGGATGCAGACTATTGATGATTTTTTAATGGTGGTGGCCAGGTGGGTCCCACATATCAAAATGAATCACATGTTGGTGATGTGGTAGAACATCTTAATTAATGGCATTATCTATGAAATATTGAAATGTGGGCTGCAAAAGATTAGGGTTGGACATGATCTTTTCAACCATCTGTTTCGAAGGCTTAGAATCAGATGTCTACGATCATTCCAATCACATCAAACCCCAAGTGGGTCCCACAAATCAGGTGGATTACATGTGGGTGATATACCACCTTGATTGCATCACCGATTCATGGGGCGCAAAAAGATTAGGGGTCGGACAAAAACTTCCCAACCGTATGTTTTGGAGGCTCAAAAATCAGATGGCTATGATTATTCGAATCTGGTGGAACACTCCATCTAACAATGCTGGATTGTAATTGCCCAAGTGGTCTCCAAGCAATTAATCGCTAACAACAGTAACTAGTATATCCATTCTCCAATCACATGCATATTTTGCAGTTCATCAGCCCATACACATTGCCGACAGGGGCCTCACCGGGTACATAGTGTTGGTGGGTGGTGTTGAATATCTGGAGTTTTACCAATGATGAACCATGAGGGGGTTGACGGTTTCCTAATCATAAATAAAAATCAAAATAATATATTTTTAAACATGTAGGACTGGTCACATGCTATTTAATTCATAAACAGCCAACAAGAACAACTGATGCATATTAAAACAAGAAACTTCCAGATCAAACTAAACAGATTCTATCAAAACTAATAAATGCACCTTCTAAGAAAGAGATATTTAAAAAAGATAGAGCAGAGAAGATTAATTGGGCTGAAAATTCACATCTCCAAGCAGAAAATTCAGTACTTCTTGCATTGGGAGGTTGAGGCCAAAAAAGAAAATTCAGTACTAAAATTTGTTTACTTATTTAAAAATCAGCAAAAACCTTCATACTCTTTTGATATTTTTGCTTTTATTTATTTATTTATGGCATCAAGAGTGCAACTTGGATGGGGCCAAAAAGAAAATGTTGCAGCCCGACAAAAGTCAAATTTAGGTTCGGCTTAAGCCTAAGGCTGTAATAAGGCCTATTTGATATTTCCGTCTGGCATGGGTTTGGAATACCAAAATATGTATGTATAGGCACAGTTGACATCGTGAGAACGGATCCTTACCCTAGTGTTGCCAAATTAAACCCCAAAATAAAAATAAATAAATTTGTAGTGGCCCTCATATGTGAATGTGTGTGAAATTCTACACATAATCCACTTTTGGAACATCCCATTTGATCTTCATTCCATCTTTAGTTTCACCTAAAAACGCTACAGTAGTTCTCTTTTCGAATGAGATATTCTCAATAATGTGCTCTGTAAACATAACTTTTTTTTTTTTTTTGGTGAAATATAATAAAGGGACATTTACTAAAGAAATTCCCTTAAAGAGGATAATCATTGTTGGGACTCCAAAACTTTTATATTATCAGGGAAGGACCTCCAGCCCAAATCTTCCTTATTTTTGCCCATTTTACCCTTTGTTAGTTGTTGCCAGCAAAAGGAATAAAGTTGAAACACAAAAAGAAGAAAAGAAGAAACGGAAGAAGGAGTCTTCCATAGCAATCCGGTCTCCATTTCACTTCCATCTCCCGTCCCAGAAGAACGGCCACCGGATCACACTCCACGTCTCTCTCTCTCTCTCTCTCCTCCTTGCCCTCCTCTTTTCCTCTACATCAAAACCCAAGCCCTAGAGGAAGTCCTCAAAATCTGAAGACCTGGTTTTCAAGGTAATAAAATTCTATTAATGGATCACTACATGGATATCTTTTTAACAAGGAGGTTCAACTAAAAAGTTCTGAATGCCAGCATTCTCCAGTGCCAATGATGAACTGCAGAGTATCCAGTTATGCCAGCATTCTCCAGTGCCAATGATGTACTGCAGCTTTGCGCCCACCACAAGAACAAGCTGTGTATGAACAAAAGATATCAAAATAACAGAAACTGAACAAATCAACTGCTTACAGTGATAGGAATTACTGCTATCCAGAAATAGAGATTTGACCCTGTAGTAAGGCACAAAGCAAGAATTTGTAACCTCATTTTTCACATAATCCACCATAAAACCTGAAGGAGAAAAAAGAAAGAGGGCGTACCTTTAAAACAGAGCATTTCAAGAGCTTGATCAACTTGTCATTTTAAAGTTTCTTCCATAGCAAGAAGCTTATTTTTTTCGCTGCTAGGTGCTTAACCACAATGGATTATTGAATTTATTCGTTGATGTCAACAAACTGTTAGTTGACATCAACGAACACTGTGTTCAATTCCTACACCTAACAGTAAGCTTTCATTGACATCAACGAATTTATTCATTGATGTCAAGAAACTGTTGCTTGACATCAACGAACACTGTGTTCAATTTCTACACATAATATGTGCTAACAGTAAGCTTTCATTGACATCAATGAATTTATTCGTTGATGTCAACAAACTGTTGCTTGACATCAACGAACACTGTGTTCAATTTCTACACATAATATGTGCTAACAGTAAGCTTTCATTGACATCAACGAATTTATTCGTTGATGTCAACAAACTGTTGGTTGACATCAACGAACACTGTGTTCAATTCCTACACATAATATGTGCTAACAGTAAGCTTGCATGTATATATGGAAAATGAAATTTGGTAGATATGTATGAAACGTCATGCTAGCCTGGAGAGTTTTTTTCCCATTCTCTATGGCACCACTTGGAGGTACCTTTGGTTGTGCAAATCATTTCCAACTCTCATCACATTACATTTGATCACATTTAAACCACATATGCATCACAACACATTGGATGTGCAAGAAGGTAAAAATTCACCTATATTGGCATACAGTTGTCTAACACTCATGAAACTCATGCTTTAATTCTCTTGGAAATGTGATTTACAGCACATGAACAACCTGTTTGGTAACAATGAAACACTCCAACACTCATTTTACCCATACTTTAATTCTCTTGGAAATGTGATCTACATCAACGAATAATCTGTTTGGTAACAATCAAACACTCCAACACTCATGAAAACCATGCTTCAATTCTCTAGGAAATGTGATGTACACCACATGAACCACCTGTTTGGTATCAATCAAACACTCAACACATCCAGCACATGAACAACCTGTTTGGCAACACATCCAGCAACTTCTTGTCAAGTTTCAAGATAAACTAACTAGTATCACTACAGTGAGACAATAAACTGTCAACGGGCACTTCAGATTATCTTCCAACATAGTTACAAGAAGAAAATGAAATCAACAACAGTGCCCATCAGAGTTAACATGTCAACCATCCAATATACACTGCCAAATGGCCCAAGAAAAAAAAAAGGTTCAGTTTACAGAGTGTTGGACATCCCAATGGGAGAACAGTATGATCAGATCTCACAATAAAAGTTTATGCAGGTTGGAAACATATTGAATATCCATCATCCCCGTCATGTTGACTGTTGATCCCTTTTCTTGTACAATTCTAACTGCCTATGGTATTGGTTAGTCACTAGTTTGCATCGTTACATCATGTCACGCTGGCTGAATTCGTTGTGAAAATCATACATATTGCCTGGAGAGTTTTATCCCCTGAATCATACATATTGCTTGGAGATTTTCATACATATTAGATAACATCAATTAAATGGTTTTGGCCAATTCCAATGAATGGCCAGAGATGGATGTGTGAGGGGAATAAGCAAGCCCCCAGTGCCCAGAGAATACAAGAAGTCCAATGAGACAAATTAATAATATTACAAAGATAAAGCCAACCCAAACAAAAAATTATGTATAAAATTTCTCATGCTCCTCATTACATATTAACATCACCTAGATGGACAACCTGTTTGTTAACATTTCCAGCAGTCATTATGGATTTTCACATTGATTAAAAGCCTTCCAACATACAAGACCAAAATGAAACCAATAGTGGCTTTCAGTTTTAACATGTCAACCATCCAAAATACATCAGGCCAATAGTCACAAAGAAAGGTTAAGATTACATAGGCCAATACACATGCCCATTTTAGGTGGGCTGCACTGTAACATGTAACCTTCTTCTTCTTCTTGTCATTGATCATGATCTCCTTGCTTTATGTGCAATTGCTCCTCACTCCATAGCTCTTGAGTTTTCTTCTCACCAGAATAATGGTCATGTCCACCCCTCTCCAACCGACCATAAGGCCCTCCATCAGATCTCCTCACCTGATTGTCAATGTACTGATTTTCTATTGTACAGAGAACAACCATCCATAACAATCATCCACGACAACACAGTGAAAAACATGCTCCACTTGTCACACTAGATATGCTCATGTGGCTCCCATTAGTATTCTTCATGTCATCTTTAGATCCTCCATTTCTTTATCAATGCTCTATAAAGTCCTCACTCCCATTTTATCTATCATAAGGCCGATGATTAACTTTAGAAGAAAACTCAATTCATCAACCCCCCACTTCAACTCTAAACATCAATGGTAAAAGGGCACTCTCTGTAGAAAAAAAAATTCAAGAAAATATCACTTAGGCATTCCAACAAGCACATGGAAGACAACACACTTCAACTCTAGACATCAATGAAAAAATGACACTCTCTACATAAAAAAAGTTCCAAGAAAATATTACTTAAGCATTCTAACAAACACATGGAAGGCAACACACCTTCACTTTCCATCATTTCAAGGACATCACCTCATTTTTCCCTCTTCTTTCTGGAACAATCAAACAATCAATCTAATCCCCCTTTCACCTTTCCTTATTTAAGAAAAATAAAAACTTAGATTAAAATAACTACAAGAGTGAGAGACGCTCAAACATCAATCTTCCAACAAAAAAATGAGTGATGGCGAATTCGTAAAAAAAATCTAATAGATGGAATCAACCAAAAAAAAAAAAAAAAAAAAAGAATGGAGAAAAAAATGGTTTGTTCTCGTGAGTTCTGGGTTGCAATAGGTGTAGTAGATCTCATTTGGATGGGAGTATAGAGACGATCTCCTTGAGTTTTCTTCTTCTCTTCTTCTTTTCTATCGATTTTGAGATGAGATTTGTTGACATCAACGAATGATGGGCAAAAATGGAAGAAAAAAAGAGAACTTTGGCTGGAGCTCCTCCTCTGATATTATAAGAACTTGTGGTCTTAAGTTGTGGTTTCCATCTTTAGTGGGATTTTTTTGGTAAATGTCCCTATAATAAATTATCCAAAAAATGTCAAAATCATGACTCGTGAGCCCAAAATTAAGGACACGGCTCAAATCAAGCACAAACGCCTAGGATCTTAACCGTCTTTGAAATCCGAACTAAAACTAGGATAAGAATAACACTGGGATCCATCTTTGAAATCCAAATTGAAACTGCTGCAATATTATCGTCCCTCCTTGTTCTTCTCTTTTTGAGAAAGAGTTTCTTCAGTTAAATTTATGCCCATTGTCAGAATGACGACAAAGCAGTTTGGGATGTGGGAGGCTGCTGAAGCACATCACCTCTCCAACCATGCTGGTAAGGAATCCACTTCTTCTTGAAATCCTTTCTATTTTCCCCTCTCGATGTGTTTCTGGATGACCCAAAATGACAACTAGTTTGTAGTTTGTACATTTTTGGGACTTGGGTTGTTTGGATGTATAGGAAACGGGTGAGAAAACTGCATGCATTGCAAATTTGAGGCCTTGACCCAGCTTATCCAAACAGACCCTTTCGTCAAACTAGATGGTTATAAGAATTTTTATGGTGCTAAAGTGTCAGTTCCTATTGATTTATCCATCCAAGAAGAACTAGTACTAGAACATTACTATATTGGAGATTAGCAAAGATAACATTTTGAGCAGGAAATCTGATAATACAAAGTAAGGGGTTTGCATTTGGAACTCCCCCAAATGCGTCGTGGATCAGATAACTAATTGTTTTGTAATGTATTTTGTACAAGTAGCTATTTTGGGCGAATTCAAATGAACCCTGAATTTGGTAGATTTCATCTTTTTTACAGCTTCATTTCAATTGGATTTTTTTTTTTTTTTTCAAAGGATGATTCTTTTATTTCCTTGTTTTGTCTTCTCTGTTCTTCCCTTCTCTTTGTATTGGAATGAATGATGTAGTAGGTAATATCTAATTTGCCTGTTGTATACTTTAGGATAGACCCTTTCCCTTCTAGTTCTATCCTTACCAGAAAAACCCATTTCGCATGTAAAACTCATAATTTCTTGGAGCCTGTACATCTGTTTCACACATTTGAGCAATTACTGAAAATGGTAAATGATGATGCCAAAAAATGGTTTTCGGGCACCACCGGTCAAGTAATAAATAATTAAGGAGAAAATTAATGGAGAGAGAGAGGGTTTATAGTAGTTCGGTCAGTGTGACCTACGTCCACTTTAATTGGTTACTTTACTGCTCTGGGGAAGAAATTACAAAGTAGATGAGTACAATGATAGTGAGAAATGGTTGATGAAGTTTGCTTCTTTGGTTGGACTCTCCTTTTATACTCTTCCCCTAACGGATGGGGACGATTCCTCAGCGACGTACGCTCCATTCTGGTGGAGTCTTCCGAACCGCCCTCAACAGACGAGCAGGTAAGATCTCATCCGAAGGACTAGGCAAAGTAGGTAGATGGAACGACGCGCGCTGACTCCGTCATTCAGTGGATCTGGACCCGGCCCTTAATGGGTGGATTTAGACCCGGGCTCATCACTGGCTCGGGTCACTTTGACTCGACCCGCCATCGTGGACCGAGTCATTTGGGCCTAACCAGTCCTTGCGGATCGAGTCATTTGGACCTGACCCATCATTTGCCCCCCAATGCCCCTTGTCTAAGAAAATTTGGAGAAGGGGCATTAGCTTGAATTTTTGAGCGCTGGGTGGTGGAGACTCCTCCTGCTAGATGACTATTTCCCTTCATGATATATTTTTGCCTCGCTAAACACCTCAAGTCTTTTCCCTTTTTTAAATGATGGGTCTTTGTTGGGCGTGCAGCTGGAGTGGATTTGGTTGGGCGAGGAGCGCGGAGAGGGTCCGGGCTGGTGCTGGGCGCCTGCTGCTGTTGGACGAGCATTTTTTTTTTTTTGATGGGCGAGCACATGGAGAGGGCCTCCAGATCAGGTCAGGTGAGCAGATTTTTTTTTTTCTTGCTGAGCATTTGTAGCTTTCCTAGACACTGTTCGTCTCCGCTGTTCCCCTTTTAATACATGCACTTCGCAGAGGGGGTCTGGGGGTGTCCCCCGGCGGCGGTCGAGCTGACCGGTCAGCTTGCGGGGGCTCAGGGGGCAGCGCCCCCGGCAGGGGTTCGGGGGCTGGCCCCCGGCTAGGGGTTCGGGGGCAGCGCCCCTGGACCAAAAAATCCTGTTGGCGACGGAGGTGCTGGATGGGGCAGGGGTGCCCGCTTGGGCGCGGGCGAGGAGCGCTAGCGCGCGGGGAGCGGGTGAGGGCGAGGAGCGCCTGCACGCGGGGAGCGAGCGAGGAGCGCCTGCGCGCGGATGCTGGGCGCTGCTGTGCTGGGTGCCTAAGGCTGCAGCTGGGGTGCTGGGCGCTGGTGCTGGCGAGGTTGCTGGCCAGGGCGCCCCCTTGGGCGCGGGCGAGGCTGCAACAATCGATGGAAAGGGCGCCCAGGCTGCGCTTGTTCCTGCGATGAGCCACGGATGGGTGGTACCCGTGGTCTACGCAGAGGAGGAACTGGGCACCAAGCTGCTGTGTGCCAATGTGGGCGAGCACACGGGTGAGCAGGCTACTCTAGTCCATCAGGCACCAAGGGATGCTGATCCAGGCGAGCAAAAGGAAAACTGTTTTGGGCGAGCAGACCATGTCAGGTGCCCTTATAGGCGCTGTTCCAGCTGGTTTGGCTCATTTGGGCGGCCAGACAGTTGGGTACGCTAATTTAATGTAGTCCATCGGGTTGTAGATGACCTGAGTTTCAAGATCCTGGTGAAAGAAGCAGACTGCTTGCGTGAGAGCAAAGACAGAGTCTGAGGATTGCTCGTGAGAGAGCTACACCTTTTGAGACCGTGCTTTTGGCGCCCCATGAAAGAGATAGGCTGCCTGTTTGAGAACAGTGCAGAGATAGGCCAAACTTTTTTGGCGACCCGCGAGAGAGCCGCTAAGCTGGGGATAGACTACCTGTTTAAGAACAGTGTAGAGGTAGGCCAAGCTTTTTTGGCGACCCGCGAGAGAGCCGCTAAGCTGGGGATAGACTGCCTGTTTAAGAACAGTGCAGAGGTAGGCCAAGCTTTTTTGGCGACCCGCGAAAGAGCCGCTAAGCTGGAGATATAGGCTGCCTGTTTAAGAATAGTGCAGAGACAGGTCAAGCTTTTGGCGATCCACGAGATGATTCACCCCGCCTGAACCTGTTGATTTCCTCAGCATTCATATATTTTTTAGCTTTTGTCAATAGTTCTGGCATGCTCTTTGGTGGTCGCTTCATTACTGAAAAGAGGAAACTGGATGAACGGAGGCCTCCCAGAAAGGCGGTCATGGCGACTTTGTCATTGGGCTCCTCGACTTGGAGGACATCCTCGTTAAAACGAGTGAGGTAACTCCTCAGACTCTCATCTCGGTCCTGTTTTATGCTGAGCAGGTGGGTGGCAGGCTTCTGGGGGTGGCGTCCTCCAATGAAGTGCGACACGAAGGACTTACTTAGCTCTGCAAAGGTGGAGATGGAGGCTGGGGTTAGACTGGAGAACCATTGCCGTGCGGAACCCTTCAACGTGGTTGGGAATGCTCTACAGATGATCTCGTCAGGGATGTTGTGTAGTTGCATTAGAGTTTTGTAAGTTTCCAAGTGATCCAGCCGGTCCTTGGTTCCATCAAAGGTCTCCATGGTCGGCATTTTGAATTTTTTGGGGAGTGGGTAGTTCTCCACGGAGGGTTTGAATGGTGTGTCCGTTCGTTGTACCAGGTAGTCTATTAATTCTGCTACCTGTGCCTTCATGGCATTGAAGACATTGCCAATCTGATTTTGCATCACTTTGATCTTCTCGACCCAATGGTTGGGAGCTTCCCTGGACTAACCTTGGAACTGGCTCTCGTCTTCCAGGCTGTAATTCCCACTTCCCCCCTCCTGGAAATCAGGAGCCTCATCATTGGAAGCAGAGGGAGGAGGTGGAAATCCGTCGCGATTTGACTCTCCTGGGGCTCCACCCAGGGGTGGAGGCACGTCGAGATGAGCACAACCTTGAGGGTCGACCAGGAGTCTTCCGTGTGGGACGACAGGCGGAGCTCCAGCAAATGTGCCCTGGGCGTGGGCGCCATGATGATGGGCGCCCAGGGTGCCATGAGGATGGGCGCCCAAGCGGTATTCCTCGACCCTGGGCGCCCAGGTGAGGGTGGTGTCGGTTAGCGCCTCGACACCGGGCCCGGTGTGGACGGGCGCCCGGGTGAGGTGCTCCTCTGCGTGGAGCAACCGGTTGCTCTGAGCGCGGTACATCCTGTGGCCCTGCACCTAGTGCTCCTCCCTGTCCCGCCAGCATGAGCTGTAATATTTGCTGGTTCTGAGTCACCAGCTGCTGCATGGTCTCCAGCATCTGTTGTGGAGAGGGAGCGGGAGCATTCGGTGAAGGGTTGGTCGGTGGAGGATTACCCTCGCCTTCCCGCAAAGGATTACCATCTTGTCGCCTGGTTGACCTTGTGGTGATCGGCATGGCTTTGGAAAAAAGGAAATTCTTTTCGTTTCCCACAGACGGCGCCAAACTGATGATGCTAAAAAATGGTTTTCGGGCACCACCGGTCAAGTAATAAATAATTAAGGAGAAAATTAATGGAGAGAGAGAGGGTTTATAGTGGTTCGGTCAATGTGACCTGCGTCCACTTTAATTGGTTACTTTACTGCTCCGGGGAAGAGATTACAAAGTAGATGAGTACAATGATAGTGAAAAATGGTTGATCAGATTTGCTTCTTTGGTTGGACTCTCCTTTTATACTCTTCCCCTAACGGATGGGGACGATTCCTCGGCGACGTACGCTCCATTCTGGTGGAGTCTTCCGAACCGCTCTCAACAAACGAGCAGGTAAGCTCTCATCCGCAGGACTAGGCAAAGCAGGTAGATGGAACGACGCGCGCTGACTCCGTCATTCAGTGGATCTGGACCCGGCCCTTAATGGGTGGATTTAGACCCGGGCTCATCACAGGCTCGGGTCACTTTGACTCGACCCGCCATCGTGGACCGAGTCATTTGGGCCTAACCAGTCCTTGCGGACCGAGTCATTTGGGCCTGACCCATCAGTAAACTGTAACATTTCTTATGCACATCAATTCTCAGTTATGGTTTCATGTCTGCTACCTTCTTGGTTACTCACATCCATACTTGGAGTTGGAATTTTTGGAAATTAGGATTGAGATTGTCAATTTCCTGCATTTTCATTGCATATTTTGACTTAATTTCTCCATCCCAGTTTAGAAATTTTACATATTCTTGAATTCTTCCTTCACCAAATCATTGGATTTAGTTGAGTGCTTCCTCCAACTTTCTACTCTATAAGTGGATATATTCCCAACGGAAGAGTACAAAGCCATAAAAAAAAGGGAGGTAGTCCCACCTCACTTGCGCTCTTCAGACAAGAGGCTCAACCAAGAGAGGGCTAACCTGCAAGGGCAACAATGCCAAAACAGAGAAAAAGCCCACAAGCCGGGCCAGCCAAAATGAAGCTCAAAGCTAAGCCACAACTGGCCTGAAAAAAACAAGGCCCACCAGCTGAGCAAACAAAACACCAATGGAACGGAAAAGAGAAGAGGGAACAGCAACATAGCAAGTCATAATAGGACTTCCAAGAAGGCGGAGAGTTCACTGGCCTTTGGATAACTTCCAAGAATTGGCTAGCCAACCGAGATTTGATTCTTTGGAGTCTTGATTCAAATGTTGAGGAGCTCTATTTACTCAATCCCAGATCTCTCCTTCCTTGCTTTGTTGTAATCTATATCTATAAACAATAAACTTGGATATATGCTCCGGTCAGCAATTCAAGTTTAGATTTGCTTTCGATCGTTTGCATTTGTAACCGATTTGTTGTTAGATTTGATGAAGCTGATTAAATCAAGACTTCTCAAACTTTCTTTTGTAAGTCATTGATATTATATCTTCTTTGTACTACTCTTACCATAATTTTTCTTTCCCAAAGATTATCACATGGGTTCGATGAAGCTGAATTAGATCGTTAGTCTCAAGTTGCTAGCGAATGCACCCAAAATGACTAGGCGTTAAAGGTGTGGAAAATTAACTACTTAACACCCTCCCTTAGGCGGAACACTACTCGGACTTGAAGCACACGCCCACACAAGACACAGCATGGGGCCATTTTGCCCTACGCACATACACCCGTACGCTCGACGCATCATGTAGCCTTTTTTGCCCTGTGCAGATTCGAACCTGGGATATGTTGGCTTTGATATCATCTCAAGTTACTAACTAATGCACCCAAAATGCCTAGGCAATTAAAGGGGAGACAAACTAACTACTTACCAGTCAGAAATGAAACAGTTCTTTCTTTCTTCCTTTTTTTTTTTTTTTTTTTCATTTTATGTTTTCCATACATAACTTCTAGTTCTTTATACTGTTTTAGAAAGAATTTGGTGACATGCGAAGCTATTATAAGATCCTAAAGTAGTGAAACTTGTATTCTTTGTATCAAGTTGAAGTGAATGCTTCTAATCTTTCTCTCATGATTTGGTGTCATAGGTCTGATAAAACTGAGATCTGGTGATATGGGTGTGATGGAATTGACAACCTGATTTTTCTCACTTCTGATTTACTTTGTTGGACTACATCTGCAACATTGACACATTCATTTCTGTCATCGTGTTATCCCTACCCACACATTCCTCCCAGCAGGTAATACTGTAATACCTTCCTTCTGTAACCTTGATATACATTGTTACACCGTTCTCTATCAACTTAAGCTTTTAGAGTAAGTGGTTGCCACTTTGCACTTCTTTGTTGGACTCTTATATGCCACTTATGAAGTTACACCCTAATGGTACTCATGTTTTTGTGTAAGAATGATAAGAACCGAGTGGAAAAGGGATAATGATGGTTGTCCCAATTCGAAGATGCACTAAACCTCCTTGTGCAAACATAGATTTCTGGGACTAATTTCTGATATATTTCTCATTCATCTCCCTCTAAATAGCTAATGCTGCATACATAGGTGGAAATAAATTTAAATTGACTCCTACAATTAAGGATAATTATCACTAACTAGGAAAAGAATTATGTGACACTCCTACTTGATCCTATCACCTGATTGTTAAGATTGAGACTACTCTTGCCAAGTCTTGCATCCATCCTACTCTGGATTGGCCCACCACAATAGCAGACCCATTGGCTTATCTTGTGACTCAGTTGGGTTGGGTTCCTAGCAAAAAATATTTATCCATGATTACCTAAAGGGCACCTTGTGCTCATCAGTTTCCATGCTGTTTTGTTTCCATACTGATATCATTTACCATGGAAAATGGCAACTGACGATTTCAATTTCTGTAGTTTCAGTCCCTATTGTTTGGTACGGTGAAATAGTTTGTGTTGTTCCAGCTGTATAAGACTGCATATAATAGTTCTATGCCTCTTGGTCCATACTCCAAATGCTTACCACAGAGATTGGAAATAATGCTTTAAGCTCAGAAAAAAAAAACCACAAAAAATGTTATTGTAACAAAAAAAAAAAAAAATCATTGTCTCTCTAAAACTATTTCCATTTTTTTTTTTTTTGCAGAAAAAGAACCTGCACGACCATACCCAAAAGGGCCTGGCTTGAATGAGGCAAAAATGTAGAGAAAACCATCAGTTCACATCTATAACTTTTGGACAATTTTCACCACTTGTTTTCTCACATCTAAATGAACATAAAAAATGTGGGGAAAATTTTTCTGTATTTCTCTTCATCCAGATGACCCTAACAGCCTATTTTGATGAGAAGAAAACACAGAGAAAATGGAGGTGAAGAAAACTATTGATAGTTTAAATTTGTAGTTTAAAAATCTTTCTCCACGTATTTTCCCTACCTGCTCTCTCCACATCCAAATGACACCTTACCCTCCGTTTGGGAAGGGGCCAGGGGAGGGGAGGGGAGAGAAAATTTGAGGGGGAAGGAAAATGAAGGGGAGGGGAGGGAAAATTAATTTTACCTCCTCTTGTTTGGGAAGTCAAAAAGTAGGGGGAAGAAAAGTGAAAAAGTAGGGTTTTGTTTGTTTGTGAGATAGAAAGAAAATTACCGTTTTATCCTTACTTTTGTAAAAACTCTAAAATTATCTTTTACATATAAAGGGCAATTTAGTAATTTTACCCATTTTCCCCTCCTTTCCCGCCATTTTCCCCCTGTTTTGGGGGGAAAATTTTTGCACCCTTTTTCCCCCCACCCCATCCCCCCCATTTTCCCTCCCCCCGCTTTCCCAAACACCCTCCAAAAAAATTTCCCCCCTTTTTTTCCCTTTCCTCCATTTTTCCCCCTTCCCAAACAGACGGTTAAGATAAAACAAAAACAATGCCAGAAGTATTTGAAAACAATATAACACACCACCTTTCAATTTTAATTTGGAGATGGAGGAGAGTTACTAACAAAATTGGCTGTTTGCCTATGGAATTATTACATTCATGCATTGAATTGAATCACTACTCACCCTCTAGACACCACTGACTTATCATATCTAGTTTCATTTTATCTCCACTTAGATGATGACCAAACTTGAACCAACTGCAACTTTGTGTGCTCAAATGCAACCTTAGAATGCGTGCACAGAGCTTACCTAAAAGGCAGGTAAGCAGAGAATCATATAGAAAAGCATCTCAAAAGAACTTGGGTTGTGTCATCAGCTTCCTCCCCTCCATCCTCATCCACTGGATTTTGGATATCTTGTGTATATGTACGGATGGGATCTTCCTCCAACATAGCATGATTATTTTGAAAGTTTCGAATCTGAGAGAGCTCCTGAACAATGTCCTTCATGGAAGGTCGATTGATGGGGCTGGAGTCGATACATCTGTATGCTAGAGTAGCCATTCCATTGAGCTCTTGGATGTCATATTCGTCTTCAAGCCGGGAATCAACAAGTTCCTCCCATCCACTATTTCCTTCTGTATTTATCACTGCCTGCACCCAAATACATTTATTCAGGTCTTGGTTCCAATTCAAAGATTCATTACTTCTCATAAACTGCGTTCTGAAGTTTATTTTCCACTCTGTTTTAAGAATGTGTGGTTAAATGGGAAAGTGGTATTCATTATTTATTTCTTTTACTCCTTATGATTTTGAGAGAAGGGTAGTTGTCAGTCCTTGCAGGGTTTCTATTACATACCCATTTTCCTTTCTAGCTTAAATCCAGTGGAGGGGAGGGCTGCCTTATGAGGAAGTAACACGAATTCATTTTACTACAACTTCCTTTGAATTAATTACAAAGTAAGAAATTAGGACTTCTGGGCTTGTTTGTGTACTCGGTATTGAATTCCTAGGATTTTTTAGCAATGCTTTTTACCAAAAGAGCTAACATTGAGAGCTGAAAGTTGAAGGTCCACACGGGTCAATCAAATGATTTCTCCTTGGATAAGAATGATTACCCACCCTTCACCCTGGAAAAATGAATCCTAAGGAATTATGGTAGGGCTTACATCTCAACTTAGATCCTTTACTCTTTACCTCTTTAATACTCCTTTGATAAAACCCTTGAAGTTCAATGACAATTAGGTAAACAGGCCCTAAGTAACCTTAATGAGTACTTCAGTTTGAAAAATAGTATAATTCTAAACTAGAAACAAGAATTTGAAAACTTTAGATAAAGCACAAATAGTTGTTAAAGCGTGAAGATCTTACAAGCTCAACATATTCTAGAAGGCCTGCTTTAGGAGCTCTTCCTGCAATCAGTTCAAAGAGCAAGACTCCGAAGCTATAAACATCGCTTTTTGTAGTGTAGATCCTTGTTAAGATATACTCTGGATCAACATAGCCAAAACTGCCCTTGACCTTATAGGAATGTGGCCGCAGAGTTACTTTTCTCGAGACTCCAAAACTAGTCACCTGCTCAAGACAAATAGCATATTTTTGATAATCAAATTCAATGCAAAATTATTAGAAAAATTCTTGAGAGGAACAATTTTCACAACTATCATTCTTATCATCTGTAGATTCCAGAATTTTCAATTTTTTTTTCCAGATACTAAGAGAACCGCCTTAAATGAGTAGGAAAAGAGAGGGGCCATTGATGCCTTCAAATGAACTAGTGCCAAAACACATGATTGAGAGTGGAGGAACTGAAAACATGGTTGAAAATCGAATAGGGTCGCAAAGTTGTTACAAATAAATGGAATAAGGTGGTGGTGACGACATTAGTAGAAAACATTATAAAAGATCTTACCTGAGTGGGGTGGTGTATCCGGGGTTTTACCAATGATCAAGCGCGGGGGTGGGGATGGTTTCTGGGATTCCTCGTCATAAAAAAAAAAAAAAAATATATATATATATATATATATACATACAAAATGCTATCTATAATGTTAAGAAAAAATTGGCTACCTTCAATACATTTAAAATAAAATGCCCACTGAATGTTTTTTCTAGTTGTTTTTCAAATATGGTTATCTTTTTGCTTCATCCAATAAAAGTTGTTTTATAGTATATGTTGGAAATCAGTTCCCTGCAAGTGAGCAGCTGTAATTCAATTTCCCTGTAACTCTGATGATCTATAATTGGCCGTCGCAAGAACAAAACAATAGTTACTATGTCTTATTTAAATTCTTGAATGCCATCTACACATAAACTGAGATACCTGCGCTTGAGTTCTGACCATCTGAACAGGTCCCCAGCCTTAAAATGTCAAGCAGGACCAGGCTTATAGTTCAACATTGAACATGTATAAGCGAGGCCAAATTCATTTAGCTTTCGGGCAATCCAGACACAAACAACCCTAATTGAACCCAATCCTTGTTGGGCACCCCATGCTAGACTTTGTTTAACAAGCTGTTTTGATCAGAAGAGTGACATACCTTAGCTCGCATCGATGAGTCCAACAATATATTTGAAGACTTGATGTCCTGATGCACTACTGGTGGAACAGTCTACAGTGAGAAAGGAAAGATGCATTATAACTACTCCATATATCACATTAACTTTCTAGAAAGGATTTGGGAACCTTACCCCATGATGCAAATATTCCAAGCAGCTTGCTATGTCTAGAGCTATGTTAAGCCTCACATTCCAGTTCAGCACTTCATGCTTTCCACCTGCATGGCATGCCAACTGGTGCTATGGAAAAACCACAAACTGTTCATGAACAAAAGCATATTGAAGATTTTCTATTATATCATCATATGAGTGTTTTGAGAGAATGGTTTCATCACAAGGACTCACCAAGAGTTTATGATCCCCCATAGTTCATACCAATGACATTTGGCATCTATTGAAGTTATTTAAATGCTATAAAGTTCTAAATTTTTGTTTGTTCTCAAAGTATTAAATGAACAAATCTTCAGGTGACTCATTTTATTAGCATCAAGTGCTGGTTTTGGAAGATGTAAAATATAGAAGAAATGAGAGTTCTACTACTATTTCATTGTGTAAGTGTTGTGAGGGAGTTTATCTTGTGCCACATTAATTAATCTCGTGAGGATTTTGGCCTGCTTATATTAGGGTGTGTGTAAGTTTGTCAGCAAACCTATGGACGTTTGTTTAGGACAAGGAGTAATAAAGGTGGAGTTAAAGTATGCAAGTGATGCGACGTTTTAGACTTCACCATGTTTGGGTGAGAAAAATGGAATGGAGAAGTAAACTTATGATTTGACACCATTTACCTTTATCCTTCTACAAGCCTATTTCTTTTTACCACATAAAAGTGCAACTAAATTTATAGTATTGTGTAGTGAACGTTATCACAAAAAGGACTTATTAATCTATGCTTCCTCCCTGACCTCATCTCATGCTATCCAAACAAGGATTTTACCACACACGTAAGTTTATTTTAACTTTCCTATACTTAATCTTATGCTATCCAAACAAGGATTTTACCACACATCCACTTTTACTTAAGCATATGTTACCTTTGCCTTTTCATGATTTGACATCCATCTTGTTAAGTAGATTTGTCTAGTACTTCCTATCAGCTTATGGGATGTATTGGCTAGTTGGACTTCGCATTGTATCAGAGCCAATGCTAGGTCGCGAGTTTGAACCCTGGGGAGAACACACCTATACTTAATCTCTTACTATCCAAACAAGGATTTTACCACAGGTCTACTTTTACTTTAGCATACCTTACCTTTGCCTTTTCATGATTTGACATCCATCTTGTTAAGTAGATTTGTCTAGTACTTCCTATCATCTTTAAGCTTTTAGGATGTACTGGCTAGTTGGACTTAAGATTATATCAGAGCCAATGCTAGGTCGCGAGTTTGAACCCTGGGGAGGCATTATCCCCCCAAGTCACATGGACAAGCACGTATCATGTGTGGATTGAAATGGAATCAACACACCTCATCCTTTTATGAGTGTGCGGATGCATTTGTGCACACATGTGGCTCCCGCTCTTTGTTGTTGTTCTCCTCCGATGCCTATTTTAAAATTTCAATTCCAACCCTTTCTCTCCTTCCTCTGCAGCCCATTGCAATTAACACACCTCACCTTTTCATGAAGCTTGTTTTCTTCAATTAAGGGTTTTGCACCTCTTTTCTACCATTATTTTCTTGAAAGAAAGTTACTACAACTTCTGATTCCATTTTCTTCAACTTGGGCAAACTAATAGCTGTCATTGTACTAGTTAGTTTGGATAATTTGTGCACTAGATCCGGACATTGATCATGACGAGAAGAGTCATGTATCCCAAAGATTAAGGAATGCAACCCCAGGACCCAATGTCCTATAGATAATCCATGTAGTGGGCAAGGCAAACCCATCTTTAAGACAACATTATCAGTGACATGCTCTGGCTGTTTATCTATTTGCTCGAAATTATTCTGTACCTATTTCAGATTTCATTTTTCGATTTCTACCCCTAACAGTGAGTAGTGATAATTGTTTTCCTTTGCAGAAGAATAAGGATTTTAGTAAGATTAATCCAAGCATAATTAAATAATATAACTGATATGCTCCTAAATATGTCAGTTACTTGAAATTGTCAACTGGCCAGGCTCACATGGAGTAGGTTAAGGATCAAGTAAGAATTTCAAAGTCTGAGTTGTAGACCTAATTAGACACAAATCATCAGACGTGGATATAAGCGTGACCAATTGTGAGATCACATCTGCCTAGGGCTGCTTGTCTTGTTTTCTTGCTTATCTCCCAGGGGACTTTAGACTACACTAAGTCCCACATAAGAAACATCCAACTCCTAATATTGGGCATATATGTGCGACCTAGCCTTAACCCCACATGACGCATCGTGCAGCTGTGAGACTTTGGTCAAAGTGGACAAGTGGATAGTGGGCCCGGGTGGTCATACCTAAGAAGACTCAAGTTGAGTAAGAGCCCAAGTTCGTTGAAAGCCTGAGTCTTATGTAGATTGAGTTTTGGATTCAGGTTTGAACTTGAAGTATGAAATAATTGTGGCTTACACCTTGAGGATTGGTGTTACACCCTGTAGGAGATCGAACCAGCGACCGCCAGGCGCGTGGTACAGCAGGACCCTGGGGTGGGGTGACCTCTACAGGGGATAGGCAGGGCCCCGGGCCTATTGTATACACTTCGGGAGACGGACTCCGTAATCACTACCAGTGGTACTAGGAGTCACCAAAGAATCCTCTTAAAGGGAGGTCTTGGGTTCGATTCTTGGGGAGGCCCCTGGGGTGCCTGATTTACGGAATCCACCCTGGGACAAATGCATGATTACGGAGTCCGTCTCCCGAAGTGTATACAATAGGCACGGGGCCCTGGGCCCCGCCTATCCCCTGTAGAGGTCACCCCACCCCAGGGTCCTGCTGTACCACGCGCCTGGCGGTCGCGGGTTCGATCTCCTACACACCCCATCCCATGTTAATCACGATTAATTCTAATTAATTGAAATTAAAGCAAATCAAGCATGATTAATTGAGTTAGTTGAGGTTAATGATCAATATGGATCAAATTAGTCTCAAAAGAATACATTGATCATAATGAGATGGTTTCAGAACAGATTAAGTTAATCGAGTTGAGTTTAGACTCATTTTAATGGAATTAAGGACTTTGTTGTAAATACGGATTTATGCGTATTTTGTCGAATACGGTAGAACTTGATGTCAACATGTGTATCCTAATGAGTACAATAATTTTCATAATATACACATAGTGAGTCTTGATTTGACTCAAACTTGAAATAAGTTTAAAAGTGGGGGTTAAGTTGCAAATTTCCATTGTATAAGTGTCAAATGAAACCCAAATAACATTCATATGAATGTTACAGCAGCAGCAAGAAACCAGCTTTAGGTTCTTTCTTCTTTCTTCCTTCTTCCATTTTCTTTATCTTTTCTTCCTCAATTGTTTAAGTTTGGAGGTAGCAATTGTGTGTTGGAGTAAAAGAGTTCTATAACTTCATCTTCACCATTGTTTTCTTCAATTTTTCTTGGATTTGAAGCTAAAGAGAAGCTGTGATTTCTCTTTGTTGAGTTTTAAGTGAGTAAATAGATTCTTTATAGAACTTTTAGATTTTGAATAGTTAGTTTGAAGTGATTATAGCACAAATAGTTATTAGAAATTCGTTTTGGTTGTTTCTATGATAATAGGGTTTGAGATTGGGAGAACTTGACTCAAATCAAGCTTAAGGAAAAAGGGTTTTTGTGTTAAACCTCAACTAAAAGGCAAGTATAGAAATTACTTGTGATTAAATTGCTATTTGTTATGAGCTTTTGTCATTAGATGTGAATTTTTTTTGGAATTGTATAGATTGGAATGGTGTTAGGTTATCAAAGAGGGTTTCAATTGAGGTTTTGATCTTAAAATTCAAGATTATAAAGGGGTTGTTGTCTTGAATTCGAATTTAAAGCAAGTGTAAAGAGTGGTTTATGTTTATATGCTAGTAAGTATGGTATTTCTTGAATTTTAATGTAAGTATGATTTCAGCTCTAGATTATATGGGTTGATTGAATGAATGGATTGTGAAGAATTGATGTATGTGAATGAGAATAAAGGTGGGAACAGGAGGTTCCATTTTTGTGTGTTGGTTGTTAATGGAAGAAGAATGAATATGGAAGAGAAAATCAATTTTAGAAGGCTGAAACTGAAATTCGTTTCAGGTCTTAACTGGGACCTAATTTCAATTTGAGTCTGGTTGGAGTTGGTTCTATTTGAACCAAATGTTTGTTTAGGATCATAGATGGCCTATTAAAAAAAAAAAGTTTGGAAACTATTAAGGAGCAATAAGTTGTCATTTTCATAAAATAATATCTTTGGATTTGGATCCAAGAGAGATTGAGTGTAAATAAAAAAGGTTAGCCCAAGCTGAATAGTTGTAATTTGATAATAAAATTAGCTTCTAAAGCTAGCCGATAAAATATTGATTAGTTAACCGAAACTAATAAAATTTTAGAATTAATTTCTGAGTTTTAAGGAAAAGAGCATGTTGATTATATCAAGGCTATTAATATTGTTTTACCACATTGGGTGTTAATTAAGGAGACTTTAATGTACAAATTCACATAAATTGTGATGTCCATCGAGAATAACACATACATTAAATAACTGAGGATTACACCTAAATGGTTGGAATTATTTAATTGAGTTTGTACATCGAGATGTATTCGTTAAATTTTAATTGAACGGAATTAAATGTTAAACTGTATTGATACTTGAGTCTGGCACTACATGGTGATTTCTGTAAGCTCAATAGAGCTGTTACTGCTGCAGCAGATTATTTGGGAGTGTTCTGGAGTTTCATGGTGATGTCAATAGTCCTTGGTCCGGGCACTGATAAATCCCACAATATATGAATCATTTCGTATGGAAAATGGAAATCCTTCATTTTTAGGAAGATGTGATGTGAAATGAAATGCTATAGTAGTTTGCCAAGTAATAAAGACTCTTATGGATTTTGAATTGTATTTGTATTAGTCTAACAAGGAGTTAGACGAATTAAATGTGTATTTAGCATATTCAATTATGTAATTGTTTATACATTGCTGAATTGTCAAATTCATAGTATTATTGATGGCATTACAGGCACAGCTGCCCATGCCAGTCTTTCTGAGACCTCAGCTCCAGCGGAGGAGACTACTTCGGTTCCTCCGGGAGGATTAGTTGAGTGGAAAATGAGGCGATAACATTTGATATGAATTTTGTAGTGAAAACTTTTGATAATGGAGTTCGTTTTGGAAACGTTTCATACTTTTGATACTTGCATTGTAATTAAATATGCAAGTGATTGGTATTGTACATTGTGTAAATGAATTTTTGTTTTTATACATGAACAATGTATATTTGTTTATATTCCGCAGAATATGTAATTGTTATCCTTTATGAATTTTATGTGATTGAAGTTCACGGGAGTAAGTATGCGACGCGATTTGGGGTTTCCTCAGATTAATCTTAATGTTGGGCTCAGGTCGTGTCAATTGGCCTGTTTGGTTGCAAGCATTTGAGGATATCTTGTCTGGAGCATTTGAAACTTTGGCCCAAAGTGACTCTCTGCATGGCTAGCTCAGCTAATTCTCACCATTCAAACCCAATCAAATTAAGAATTCTGAATTCCAATGGACGCCCACTACATTTCAAAATGCTCTCAAACAGGCCCTTCGGGAGGGTCTTCCTAATAATGCCCCATGCCCCGTCCCTCTACGCCTTGAATTTAAGGCAAATGTCTCACCATTGGGCATGCTCGAAGCATACACCTCAGATATAAAGATGCACTTCAGTGATGCTCCACATGGAGGCAACGGCATATGCTCCATTGACCCATTTTGCTTCTAAGAATGGCACGGGAAAGTTTTTATTTTAAGAACTTCAAGATGGTTTTCTTAATTTTTGAGTTTTCTTAATTTTTGACTTCCGTAATTGTAATTAACTTAATACGACCTAATTAAGTCATTAAATAGGGTTGATAATTTCGTTTGAACCCCATTTCAGTTTTGCCTCCAAAGTGAAATATTTCAGCCAATTCAAAATATCAGGCAGAACGTTTTGGTATTAATTTTTAAAAATTTCAGTCAATTTAGAATTTCGGGTGAACCATTTTGGATTTAAGTTTCAGAAAGAAAACAAAAAATATCAGATTTGGACTATTTGATGGGCCAAATGAGCCAACCCCAAACTCCAGTTTAGGCTTCAAACCTTTATTATGAGTAATGTTTTAAAATGTCAAGGTATGATCTGAGCCATTTCGATTTCCCAAAGAGCGGGGCATAAGCCTCATGAGCATATCATTTTAATAAATAAAATATATTGTAAAAGTAGAAAAATGTGGCAGTTTGGCTGTTTTTAAGACTTTTTATGCATAGTTATAAATTTCGGTTCGTTTTGGCTGAAATGGCGGAATAACTTTGGTATGGACAATGGTTCCAACTGAACAATCCCCTTGAGAAAATTTGGTTTGGATTTTGAACCGCTTTGGCAAAAATCTCAGATTTTGGACAAAACCATTTTATCATTAAAAAAAATAAGAAAGAGAAAGGGAAGGCCTACTATTGCAGGTTACAAAGAAAAAAAAAAAGGAAAAAGGGAAAGGGAGGGAGGTAGGAAAAAGGAGATTATTTTTTTGCCCTTTATTAGGGGTGTGCTCATGGGCCCAGGCCAGCCCTCTTTGGGCTGGATTCGGTCCCTAATTTCTAATATTTGAGCTTGGCCTGGATTAAGATTTTAGGCCTGCTTAATATTTGTGCCAGTCTTGGGTTAAGTGATAGGAAGCCCGGCCAGGCCCGAGCAGTACATATTGCCTTAATTTTGAAATTGAAAGTAAGAGAGACTGCGTGATTTCTTAGTAAGGCATTTGAAGGGAAAAAAAATAGTGATAAGATTTAAGAGAAAGAGAAGAGTTAGGGATAGGATCTCATGAAACGAGAGAATTAGGGATATATATTGCATTGATGTGGGTATTTTTAGAGAGTGAACTATCTTTGTAGACGAGAGAAAGGGGAGGAAGATTGGCCCTGCACGGACTGGCCGGATTAACTAAATAGGTGGGCTCGGGCCTCACATATTCCATGTGCGACGGGCTCAGACTAAGTAATTACGGCTCGAATTGGACTTGGGCTTGTGTGTCTAAAGACAGGCAATGCCCGAATATGCTTTAGCCCTGCCCAGCCCGGCCAATAAACATCCCTACCCTCTATTAGGTCCACTTAAGGAAGATCTAACCCAGTAAGACTTAATCCTTTTTGCTAGTAGAAATAACATATTATATTATTGATTTTATACAAATAATCACATATCTATTTTTTTATGTTATTTTCAAATTTCAATATTTTTATAATTTTTCTACATATTGTTAAGAGTTACAGTGAGGAGCTGTTTGTAAATATGGGAAAAATAGTGGAATAATTTATAAATACAGAAATATACAAGGGTTTTTTGTAAAATCCAAAACTTAATAAAATATATATGGAGGTGATGCCTAGCCCTATGCTACATTCTTGGTTGTTTCTTTCCCTCTAATGAAGTCTCTCTATTGTTTTTTTCTTTTTTTTGTTATCTCTTTTTTTTTTCTCATATCAAAACCCTAGAAATCTCTGAATGTAGTTTAACTCATATAAATTATTTTACTTAAATATACCTTTCAAGCTTAAGTTGCTCTGAAAAGTAAAAATAGCCAAAGAGCTAAGCCTTATAGCAAGTGTAACTTTGACTCATTTTGATGTGGTCAACAAGGCAAAATTTAGTTAGAGAAAACTTAATTATCTAAATGGCCCCCAAAATGATGACCAAGTTTGGTGATTGGTGCAAGTAATGGAAGTAATGGAACAAATGGACATACAAAATAAATCCTAGATTAAACCTTATTGCAACCATCAGAAATACTCAAAAGAAATACAAAGTGGAACAAAACAATAGTCAGTCTTACAAGTAAAGAAAAATCTATGGTTTTATAATCTGTGATGTCCTTAATGGTTTACCCCTACTGTGGGACTCGTTATTTAACCTTTCAATCAGTGAAACATTAACTCCATGTGTATGAAACTGACAACTTGAGAATCGTGCATTTCCTAACACTTAGGACCGTTTATTTGTGCATACTCTCCTTATGGTCATCACAGCCAAAAGTTAAATCCAGGTCAGGAATAAGAGCTAACAAAACCATTTATTTAAATTAATACAAATTTACAGATACTAAAGAGTTGTTCGGATAAATGGAATTCATGGATGAGGAATGCAAGACTCACCTACACTTGGTTTGGAAATCCATCTTTGAAGAGGGTAAAATTATCCATAACCTCGAACGATAGTTTAAGTAAGAGCAATTAAATAAGACAACGGTTGTCCATATTCTTTTCTATGGATCTGGATGTTGGGTTACAAAGAAACAACATAGCCAAGATCTGCATGCTAAGATGGATTTCTGAATTTATAATAAAGGATGAAATTAGGAATGAGTCTGAAAGAGGAAACTTATGAGTACCTCAAATAGAGGAGAAAATCAATGAATGCTACCTTAAGAAGGTTTGGACAGGTATACCGAAGATTAGAAACAACCACTATGATGTATTTTAGGGTTAGAAGCTTAATGAACTAGAAGTGGGAAAGCAGTAAAGATCTCGAATGATTGAATGAAGTTGTAAGGTAAGATATGATAGATTCTGAAGTTACAAAGAACATTGTCTCAAATATAGTTGAGTAGTAAAAAAGTAGAGATGGCATAGCCAACCCAGATAGATGGGATAAAGCTTGGATGATGATGATGATTCTGTATGATCCTAATTTGGCAGCTTTTAAGGAATCCTCCTCTTTGCATTAAAGGAGGAAATTCTCAAGATTTAAATGGAAATAAAATTTTATGATTACCTGAATCCCACAAAACAGAACAATCCAAAACCTACACAAGTCTGGTCAATTCAATTTACGATTTATTACTGTTTACTGATCAAAATGAGTCTAGGAATGGGTCATATAGACTATTCTTCAACAATTAGCATATCTAGGCTTTCATTTGTACTTCAGTAAGTGTATGGATTACTCACTGTACAAATGGGTTGCAAGGCTGCCATTATTTATGTACGCATATACAAGCATGTATTGGCGTTTTTCTATACAGTAGCCAACCAAGTTCACAAGATTCCTGTGATGCAATCTCACGAGCAGCTGGACCTGGGAAGGAAGACATGAAAATAGGGTTAAAATTTACTCCAAGAAAAGGATCCATTCCATAAAGGATAAGAAAGTTATAACTGGATCACTTGTCTAGAATCAAACACAACGATACAAAAGAAAACAGTTAAAATGACAATACAAATGAAAATGCAAATAAAACAACTTTTGTTTTGTAAAAGGAAAAAGGACAAATCATGAAAAAAAAAATCATATTGAAGAAACCTCAATCTCTTTGTAATCAGTCCTTAAGAACCATGGAAGACCATTTAAGCAAATCACAATGTCTGAGAGTAAAATAAAGCGAAAAGGGAAACAATTTTACTCTGGGAATACTTTAGCTAAATGATCTAAGACAATTATATCTAGATGTCAGGACAATCCTTACTTCTCGTGCTACTAGTTTGGCACTCACCTTTCCTTAATTCAACCCATTTAAATAACGCGCCCCACCTTTACATGGACTATCTCAAATTTCACTCAAATCAGAGTGATCCACACTATTGCATTGATCCTGAGTTGAGAAAAAAATAACAGAACTGTATTCCTTCTACATTATGAATAAAACAATGTAAATAACTCTGATTGGATTAAAATTTCAGCCAGTTGTGTATCATGAATGGGTCGATTAGACAAAAGTGGGCCTCCCTCTGATCAAACAGGAGGTCACAATGGTCATGATGTTATGATATGAATGTCTCTCTTGAGTTCATAACTCATTGTCATTATAATTATTATGGCGACTGAGAAAGTGTCAACAATTGAAACCATAGGCCTTTAATGTGGCAGAACAATGTAAAAGGGAAAAAAAAAAAAAATGCAAAGTTAGGGTTGTATAATGAAGTCACACAAGATTATATTCACCCCTACTGTCAAAGTGAATTGAGCATGTAACTAAGTTGCCCATAGTTTTCCTACCCAGTGGATTGACCAGATTAAGTACATAACCAGGATGAGTTGAGTAAGAAACTCAGCAGATCAACCAGGCATTTAAGTAATTAATGTCTAAATCTGTATATCATAATTATATACATTTGTACTAACTCATGTAAATATAAATCATGAATATAAATATAGTGAACTTTAAATTTTAGATTTCAATTCTTATTTAGATATATTAAAATTTACCATTATACGACTCTAATTAAGTATTTTAATTTCAGTCAACCAGGTTGACTTGGCTAAAACTGGCTATACAGGACGTGTCAAGCTTAGTTATGAGTTAATTGGCCAACCGACCAACCTAGTTTCAGCCCTAACCAATCCAAACTGAGTTCAACTTCACCTACTCATCCACTATTCATCAGGAGTCATTACTGAGTTTAGTCGGCAAAGTTATAGTTAATCCACCAGGTTAGAGAATTGTGCAATGAGCCCATAGAAAGTATTAGGTATCTACTGCATTGAAATTTACCTAGACGAGGAACACCAAAGTAACATCATTTTTTTTATCGGTATTCTATTGTTAATATAAAAAAGAACCAAAAGCTTCATGAGAATAGTTTGCAATGACTTTAAAAACCAGTACAGTGCTCATAAGACATGTAAATTCTAATTTATGTTGTCAAGCCAACTTCAGATGCCTAAGATATTGACTAGCATTACCTCTACTTGGAACTCCCTCTTCCCTCCTCTAACATTAGTTGCGAGCACTTTAATTGCAAGTGACTCCATAAGGCATCTTAGCTTTATAAAAATTGCTAGCATTCCCTTGACCAATGGATGTTGTGAAATTATGAGTTGCTGCTTTCAGCTCACTGTTTATGCATCACAAACGGCAAAGAAAAGCATGAAATTCTATTTGTGTGGGGCAACTTTTAATGCGCAGGTTATGCTAGGACCAGCAATAACGCCAACTCTTATGCTCCATTTCGACTGTGCACGTTTCGGCACGAACGTCGGTGCGCTTACCGAGACCAGCGCTGATCGTCGCGATCTGGGCCACATGCCTCATCTTGAGTCGCGCATCTCGGCAGCAGCCAAGATGACGGAATACAGATCGAGACAGGCACTGGCATCCACGTCTCATCTAGGGACACGTGGCATGATACAGGTACGCGCTGATGAGACAAATACACCATCCTAGCCGTCCAGAATCCTCATCAAATCCCTGACAGAGCCACATCCAGTGGCTGCAGCATATCAGGACAGGGCCCAAGAAAGGATCCGATGGGACCTTAGCCGCCAACAAGTCAAGGCGAGATCATGCCCAATGTGACTAGCATTTAATGCAGTATGCGCTGATCAGACCCTCATTTAATGCAATGTGGGCTATGATGGATCCTCATTAATTACTCTATGGGCTAATGAGACCCTAGCAGTCAAATCATTAGACCCATTATCAAGTATCTAAGACTTTTCTCCTATAAAAAGATAGACCATCCAAAAACCAGGTACGCACACATGCATGTAATCTCCTAGCCGTTACTTTGCCTCTCATCTTCTTCGACCTTAGTCCCTGCACTAACTCAGGCATCGGAGAGCCCTGCGCTGCCCACAGTCAGGGTCCTCTGACTGTTTTCTCTCCCCTTTCAGGTCCCTGAAGTGACTAGCTCTCCACAGTCGATTGGATAAGTCCTTTAAGGCTCCCCTTAATCTTGTGAGTTATATTTTCTGCACTTACAATTGGCGCCGTCTGTGGGAGGGCACATTTGTAAAACATTCCCTGACATCATGACTAAGAGAGCTGCGAAAGGCGGAGGAACATCCAAAGCACACTGTGAAGGACCGTCCTCGATCATCCTTCCTGCCAAGAAAAGGTCTGGGAAGAAAACTGTTGCAGATGACTTCAACGATCGTCATTTCGTGTCAATCAACGTCCAGGAACACCATCTTCTCTCAGAGTCACTTTCGAGAGGAATAACAGCGTCTCTCCAGCAAGGAGACTCTCGATAGCAGCTTAGAGAAGATCCTCTGCTGGGTCGAGCTCGACGGAGTGAGTCCCCAGTAGTAGACAGGCCAGCTCTATCTGATCGCCCTGAGGATGATGATGATGAAGATTATAATCTTGATGAGGACTTCGACTCCACTCTTGAAGAGATTCGAGCACAGAATGCCACCATCCGAGAGAAGGACGCCTTAATTTATCAGCTCCAGCGGCAACTGCAGGAGAGAGCAGCAGGCTCGACCAGACAGCACTCGTGGCGACGTGGCGAGGAGAAGGTTTCTCACAGTAGGCAAACCGCTCCCCCCGAGAGAGTCCTGAGGATTCACTTGAACCAGAAGATGCATGATCGAGCTCGTGATGAAGGCTCGAGCACCAGTCGCAACCATTCAAGGAGAAAGTGTCAGAAACCATTCCAGAGGCCAGATAGGACAACCAAGAGTGGCTCGATGAGCGCATCAGGCAGACAGTCAAGCATAACCTGGAAGTGGTCGGTCTCACCCGAGACCAGCGGGATGCTTGCGAGTCCATCGATCTCGGGGTGTCCCCTTTTTCTCACGACATCAGGAATTATCTCCTTCCGAGGAAGTTCACTGTCCCGAGGTTCGTCACCTACGACGGGACATCGGATCCAGCCGCGCACCTTCGACACTTCTCCCAGAGGATGTCTGTTTGGGGGGATGAAGGACACCTGAATTGTCGAGTCTTCTCCTCCAGTTTGGGTGATCGCCCCCTGAAGTGGTTCTGTGCACTCCCAGAGGGATCCATCTCGAGTTGGCAACAGCTCCAGCAGTCCTTCATGAAGAAATTCCAGGCCTACAGAGTCATGCCAAAGACAGATGCTGATATAATGACCTTGAAGATGAAGTGAGAAGAGAATATTACCCAGTTCGCCAAGCGATTGTGGACGGTATATAGCCAG
Source organism: Cinnamomum chago (assembly GCA_038049695.1). NCBI lineage: Eukaryota > Viridiplantae > Streptophyta > Magnoliopsida > Laurales > Lauraceae > Cinnamomum > Cinnamomum chago. The sequence goes on from CP142460.1 coordinate 48,864,146, forward strand.
ATTGAGAACTCCAAAGACAAAGTAGCAATCTTCGCCTTCCAGAATGCTCTGCTGCCAGACAGTGATCTTCGCAAAGATCTGGTTAGAAACCCTGTGACATCCATAACAGCACTAATGGCCAAAGTAAACCGCTACATTGCTCAAGAGGACGACCAGATCCGAACTCGGGAAAGCTTCGGAGTCGCGCAGAAAGACCGAGATGGCAAACCCTCAAAGAAGGACAAGGGATTGTTCCGGAGAGAGGAGCCGGACAGACGCTGGGCCCCCGCCAGTTCGGCGAAAGCCCCAGCACCCACCTCGGGAGGCAGCAAGAAGCACAGGCTGTTTGTCGACCCCTACAGAGCTATCAACACCATCTTTAAAGAGCTCATTCACAAGATCGTGAATAAGATCAAGTCAAAGCCATTCTTCAGCTGGCCGTAGCCCATGAGAGGAGACCCGTCCGCCAGAGATTAGAGCAGGTTCTGCGCTTACCATAAATAGAGCGGACACAAGATCGAAGAATGTAGAATACTAAGGTCGCACCTAGAGAAGCTCGTCCAAGATGGACATCTGAAGGACTACATCAAGGCGGGTGCTAGGGATGACAACCAAGCTCCGCACCGAGATGAGAGGGGTTAAGATAGTGACGAGTTCGAGAGATTCATAAATGTCATCCACCTAGCTTCTACCCCCAAAGGGAGTAATCGAGCTCGTGCCGAGTCCAGGCAGGCCTCCCATGGTAAGCAGGTGATGGCGGTCGAACTCGAATCAGCTCCCAAAAGGGCTCGGAGAGAGCTGCCCAAGATCTAGTTCTCAGATGCAAATTTGGAAGGGGTCTAACTCCCCCACAACGACCCGTTCATTGTCACTCTGAAGCTGAAGAACTGCACCGTACAGAGGATCCTTGTCGACCCCGGCAGTTCGTCCGAGGTCCTCTATTTTGAATGCTTCAAGAGAATGGGCCTTTAAAAAAAGACCCGCAGGAGGCTCGAACTCCTCTCATAGGCTTCAGTGCCAAGTCGGTATACCCCAAAGGGAGGGTTACCTTGAGAGTCCAAGTCGGCGGAGCGTCCGTGATGGCAGACTTCCTGGTGGTTGATGCGCCATCCCCCTACAACGCCATAATGGGCAGGACATGGCTCATGGTATGGAAGCAGTGCCGCCTACCCACCACCAGAAACTGAAGTTCCCACTGGAAGGCAGGAATGAACGAATAGAGATAGTTACAGTCAAAGGAGACCAGCAGATGGCCAAGTAATGCCTAATGGCCGTAGTGCCTGGAGAACGAGAGCCCAAGCAGGTTAACATGGGCGAAATGGAGAAAAAGTTGGACGAGGTCGGCCAAGACCCGGAGACGAAGAGCGTGGAAAATCAAATCGAGATCAGGATCGACCCAAACGATCCAGAGCGATTCTTCCTGCTCGGAAGCCAGTTCGCTGAGCCGGAGAAACCATAATTGGTAGAATTCTTGGTGCAGAACAGAGAAGTCTTCGCCTGATTGCCCTATGAGATGTCTGGCATCGACCTCGAGGTCATGTGCCACAAGTTGAATGTGGACCTGAGCTACAAGCCGGTGATGCAAAAAGCTCGTAGAGCTGGAGTGCCACAGACAGAGGCCGTGATCGAGGAAGTGGACAAGTTGCTCGAAGCCGAAGTGATCAGGGAAGTCCAGTATCCAATCTGGTTAGCCAACATGGTGGTGGTCAAGAAGAAAACAAGCAAGTGGAGAGTGTGCGTTGACTTCACCGACCTCAATAAAGCATGTCCCAAAGACAACTTCCCTCTCCCAAAAATTGATCAGATGATCGACGCCACCGTTGGCCATGACAAGATGAGGTTCCTTGACGCGTACCGGGGCTATCATCAAATATCTCTGTATGGACCAGATGAAGAGAAGACCGCCTTTATAACACCCAGAGGCACATACTGTTATAAAGTAATGCCATTTGGGTTAAAGAAAGCGGGAGCGACCTATCAGCGGCTTGTCACCAAGATGTTTCAGGCGTAACTCGGCAAAATCGTCAAAGTATACATTGACGATATGGTCGTCAAGTCCAAGCAGGCGCAGAATCATTTGGAGGACCTGGCTCAAGTTTTCGACATTCTGAAGAAGTTCAAGCTCAAGCTCAATGGTTCTAAGTGTGCTTTCGGCGTCGGCTCCGGCAAATTTCTTGGGAGCTTAGTCATACGAAAAGGAATTGAGGCCAACCCAGATTAGATATCCGCCATCCTTAGAGTACAGAGTCCAACCACTGCGAAAGAAGTCTAGAAGCTCACTAGCATGGCCGCCGCACTGAACCGCTTCATCAACAGGTCCTTAGATAAGTGCTGGCTCTTCTTTCAACTTTTTAGGAAAAAATTGAAATTTCATTGGACCCCAGAGTGTGACTAGGCCTTGCAAGCACTCAAGGCCTATCTCTCTTCACCCCCCTTACTCTCAACTCCAAAACATAGAGAAGTACTATATTTATATTTGCCGGTCTTGGATCACGCTGTGAGCTCGGTCCTCGTTAGAGAGGAAGATAAACTCTAAAAACCAATTTATTACACAAGCAAGACCCTTCTTGATGTCGAGACCAGATATTTGCAATTGGAAAAGCTTGCGTTGGCACTCGTCAATGCCTCGCGCAAGCTCTCCCACTATTTTTAAACTCACACTATAGTGGTTGTTACGGAACATCCACTCAAATCTGTTTTCAAGAAGGCTGACTTTTCAGGAAGAATTTTCAGATAGGCCGTCGAACTGGGACAGTACGATATTCAATATCAACCCAGGACGGTGATCAAGGCCCAAGTTTTGGCAGATTTCCTCATGGAGTTCTCTCCGAGTTCGGCACCGACCCAGCTCGGCACCGAACTGGGAGGGCAAGGGGCATGAGGCATCCATGGAGGTTAATGAACAATCACAGGATCATGCCTTCACCTCAGCTTGGAGAGTCTTCGTCGACGGATCCTCCACTTCAAGAAAAGCTGGCGCTGGTGTCGTCCTCCAGTCTCCAGAAGGACTGGTCATCGAACAGGCTCTGACCCTGGATTTCAAGGCGTCAAATAATGAAGAGGAATATGAAGCCCTGATAGCAGGACTAAACAGCAACAAAATCCTCGGAGCTCAATAGCTGGTGATCTTCAGTGATTCACAGCTAGTGACGAACCAGCTGACTGGAGACTACCAAGCTCGCGACGACAGGATGGCCGCCTACTTAGCCTTTGCAAAGAAGTTGTTCTCTCAGTTTCAGACAGCTGAGATCAGGCAGATAGGCAGAGAGTCCAATTCTCACGCCGACGCCCTCGCTAACTTAGCCTCCGCTGTCGAAGCAGGAAAGAAAAGAACCATTGAAGTAGGATCATTTGTGAAGCCCAATATAGAGCTCCATCCACCTCGGGAAGTCCTATGCCTTAATCTTGCCCGAGCTGGATGGACCCAATCATCTCTTACCTCAAGGATGACCAGCTTCCCGAGGACAAAAGTGAGGCTCACCGAATCAGACTCAAAGCAGCCCGGTTCTGGGTGTCTCCCGAATGTAAGCTTTATAGGAAGTCATTCACAGGCCCATACCTCCAATGCGTTCATCCAAGCTTCCTCTATGAAATACACGAGGGGATCTGTGGAAGCCATATCGGAGGAAGGTCACTAGCATACCGAGCTATCAGCCAGGGCTACTGGTGGCCATATATGCAGAAGGACGCACAGGTGTACGCTAAAAAATGTGAGAAGTGTCAAAAATTCTCCCATTCCCTCCATTAGGCAGCACAAGATTTGAGTCCGCTCTCCAGTCCTTGGCCCTTCGCCCAATGGGGGCTGGACATCGTGGGATCACTTCACCGAGCTCTAGGAAATAGGAGGTGCTTGATAGTAGCCATCGACTATTTCACCAAATGGATTGAGGCAGAACCATTGTCTTCCATCACAGAACAAGACTCCAAGAATTTCGTGTGAAAGAACATCATCACAATGTTCGGCATTCCAAGAGCTTTAGCCTCGAACAACGGGATCCAGTTCGACTCCAACCTCTTCAAGAACTTCTGCCAAGAGCTCGGCATCAGGAACCACTACTCCACTCCAGCGTATCCGCAGAGCAATGGTCAAGCAGAAATCTCTAACAAGGTAGTACTCTATGGGCTGAAGAAGTGACTCTGAGATCTGAACTCTTTGATCAAGGCCAGAATGAGGCAAATCTGGCCCTATAATTTGATCTAGCAGACGAACGTAGAGAAGCAGCAGCCATCAAACTGGCTGCCTATTAGCAGCAGTTGACCAAAGGTTATAACCAAAAGGTCAGGGAGAGGAAATTCTCAGTTGGTGAGTTGGTTCTAAAGAAGGCACTCCCAGGCGATAAGGATCCAAATCAGGGCAAGCTAGCACCGAATTGGCACGAACCATTCAAAGTAGTTTCCATTGCCGGACAGTCAGCGTATAGACTTGAAGATATGAATGGCCGACAGTTGCCACGGCCATGGAACACGTCGCACCTCAAGAAGTTCTATTTTTAATTTGTACTCAAAATTTTCAAGAATCGATGAAAGCTTCATTCTTATTGCTCAATTCAGTCATGAAGTTTGGTTGCGGCTATCGGTAGTTCGGCGACAGTGCCGCTGATGAGATTGCCTTTGGGTCAGTATATATACCACCAAGGAATGAAGCCATTACAACCACTGATGAGATTGCCTTTGGGTCGGTATATATACCACCCAGGCATGAAGCCATTACGGCCACTGATGAGATTGCATTTGGGTCGGTATATATACCACCCATGCATGAAGCTATTACGGCCACTGATAAGATTGCCTTCGGGTTGGTACATTTACCATCCGGGCATGAAACCACTTTGGCCATCGAGACTGCCCTAAGGTCAGTAAATCTCACCCCGACATGAATCTAATTCGACCAAAAAGGCTCCTCGGGTTGATACACACGGAGGTCTTCCCACTCAAAATGGCGTTCTAAAGGCCAGTACATCACGATCAGCCCTGTTACGTACGCACCAAATGCGTTGTGAATGATACTAAAATTACGACTTAGCAAAAAGAGACGCTGGGAGCCATAAGAAACGAATGGAACCGTGTCATGCAAAAATGGCAGTAGAGAGGGTTGTTACTCCCTATTTCAACCAAGTGTTTCGGCTCGGCCATACCCACCAGTCCGGATCATGAGCCAAGCCAAACTTAAACACTTGCAAAAGTGAAAAGCAATAAAAGCGACACATAAAAAAAAAGAAAAGAAAAGGGAGATGAAATGAGACAAAGAGAATCAAGTTACAAATGTTCAACTGTATTGATATATTGAATATTACAATTGAGTCATTACAACGGAAATTAGAAAAAAAAAAGATACATTATGATTTAACTAGCAAATGCCTTCAAGAGTCGGGGGCAGAGGCGTTGGCGTCGACCTCGGGCTCGATCGCGGGCTCTATAATGACGTTGGCCCTGGGAGTCGATGGGTCAGGAAAGTTAGGTGGTTCCACGAATGACGAATGACCCTTCGTGATCCCCACCTTTTTTAGGGTAGGTCGCCACCCCTTCTCCCAGGCCTGATCCCTTACGCGAAGTACCCTGGTTTCATAGTGCGACGTTGCCTGCTTTACGGCGTCCGCGAAAATGGCGTCGCCCTCAGCTTGAGCCTTAGCCTCAGCTTCGGTTTCCCTCTGCGCCTCGGCCTAGAGATCACTCTTCAACTTTTCTATTGTGGCTTCGGTTCGGCAATCTACGCCTCGGCCTCGGCCCTTGTGCCCCCGGGCTCGGCCTCGAGCTCACCCTTCAACGCCTCCAATCGATTCGCCTTCTGGGTGCTGACCCCAAGAGCTTCTTCAAGTTCTTTCTTCTCCTTATGAAGCTCGGCGACCAGGGGGCTCTGCTTATTGAATCTGTCGATTACCACCATCGACTTCTGCAGTGTCTGTTGAAAGGCAAAGAAGCAACAATCAGTCGAGATGAAACACTTGTTTAAAAAAAAAGTTATTGAAAGATTGGAAACCTAAAAACTCATCTGGAGGCTAGACTGCAGTAGCGACGCCAACAGCTTTGGGTTGTTAATGCTCCATGTTTGCTGGCAGGGCACAAGCTTTGCTGAGCGCCTCGAGAACGAGAGAGTTGCGCCGCTTATGAATGATGTCTTCAGTTGTTATCGGCATGCCCGTGCTGAGGACGAAGCTCGACTCCCAGAGAGCTGGCGGCAACGTTGCACCCGAGCTCGTCCCCTCCTCTCTCGGCCTCTTCCTCGAGGCACTCCTTCGTGGCCCTGCTTCGGGTGAGGACGGCCGAACTTCTGGATGTGCGAACTACACGAAGGCCTCCTCTCCCTCATCAGCAGGGACCATGCTTGACCCGCCGGCGGAGGTCCCGGCAGCTCTCGAGACCAAAAACGGAGGGGACTCAAGAGCATCGTCTCCAAACGCCAGGGCCTCCAAGTCCAAATACGCCGGAATGCGCGACGTCTCTTCTATTGGACTTGGCGAGGAGTGGCGAGGTCGTCTCTTGAGAGGAGTCCCGCTAGATTCAGGCTTGGTTGAAGACGCCTCGGCACCAGATGCAACCCTACTCACGATCTCGGGCGCTATCCGAGACGGACTTGCTTCGGCCTCGGGACTCTCTCGCGGCGGCTGCTGAGCGACTTCGGCTCTTTTGTAATAACCGCGGTACCTAGGCTCGTAGCCCAGAAACGCCTAGGCCACCCTGTCCGAGAAGTCCTTGCACCTCGAGATCTTCTGATGCCAGGCGTCATTCCTCTTCTAGCCGACCTGCTTGGCGAATTGCTTCCTCTATCGAGCGGCTGCGTAGCCAACAAAAGCGTCAGTTCGGGAAAGTGAGAAACATGACAGAATTAAAACTTGAAGAATGATCTCATACTTGGAACAACCCCGGGGCGACGAGGGACTTTGTATGCTCTGACCTCTTCGGCGCCGAACTCCCAGTTGCCCGAGACGGACAAGTGGTCGTCCCCCGCATACTTGTCGGATTCTTCAAGCGCCGTGATGAAACTTTTTTAGTGGGGCTTGACTCGGAGGTAGTAGGTGTCCTCCTTGGACTTATAGATATTGTAGACGTCCTCTATATAATGGACGCCGAAGTCGGTATCTAAGTGCCTATTAAGCGCAGCTGTGCCCATGATGATTTTGTAGCCGTTGGGCACCAGCTGGCAAGGAGTGATGTTTCTGGCGCTAATGCAAGCCCTAAGTAGAGGATCTAAGGGAAACCTAACCCCCCCCCTCTCTATGACTACTACAAGTGGAATGGGCATCCAGCAGTCGGAATACAATCGGCTTACATGGTCGATGGGGTCTGCCCACCGGATGAAGACGTTGTCCGGTACCCCGTATGCTGACCTAAATCCCTCCATCTAACCGGTGGCTATATGACTCTGACCGCAGTATTTTACTGCGTTTGGAAAATTGGTTCTCAACATAGGTAACAAAGATTTTAAAGGCAGTTAGAATCGCAGATTTTGAATGCAACAAATAAATCTAGGTGAACCTACTGTAGTCATCGATGAATGTGACAACATATTTATGACTACCATGGGATATATGAGGAGCTATCCCCCATACATCACTGTGAATAAGGTCAAAGCAGTCCTTGAAACTAGACATAGACTATGGAAAAGGAAGAGCTTTACTTTTTCCTAACTTACATGCATTGCAATCAAATGGAACACAACCACCAGAATTCAACAATGTTGATAAAGTTTTGATACTTGGATGTCCTAACTTATTATGCCATAATTGACTTTTATTCAAAACAAAAAAACAGAACAACTTATTGGAAGTTTTATTCTCCCTAATTGGAGGCATATAAAGGGAAAATAGTCTTCCTTGTCTAGGCCCCCTTGAGATCACCTTCCCCGACTCCTAGTCCTGCACAACACACCAGCGGAAGAGAATGAGATGCTACAATTATTATCAACCAATTGCCCAACAGAGAGAAGGCTTGTGGTTAATCTAGGGGAAACAAAAACATCTTTTAATGGCAAGGAACTATTGACGTCACCAATGGCAGTAATTGGTAAATTTTTCCAATCAGCAATTTGAATTTTAAGGTTACCCTTATATTCAACGATGTAATTTGTTACAGATGAAGGTGATGTAGTCATATGATTCGTGGTGCCTGAGTCCACGTACCAAGGGGATGAGGAAATTGAGGTCGTACCTGAAAGGCCAATGGCAGAAAATGCATTGATGATCATTTGTTGTACTAACTTAGGAGTGAGAGAAGCAGGGGATTTAACTGGTGCAGAGGCAATAGAGTGTGCAGAAGGACCAAATAGTGTAGAATAAAAATCACCTTGTTCAATAGTGGCATGAGTATTAGTAGTGGCAGTGTAGGCACGAGAAACGGGATTCTTTGGACGTCTCCTACATTCTGAAATGATATGTCCAGAGGCTTTGTAGTAGTTGCAGAATTTTTGTTTGCATTGTGAAGCATAGCTGCCATAATTATTGCAGCTGTAGCATTGTACTTTACTCATGTCACGAGTACCATTGTCAAGAGGAGATGGCCGACCTTTAGCCACATATGCGACTAGAACAATACTTTCATGAACCTTTTGTTCAAGAGTGGCCTTTGTCATTTGATGTTGTTCTTTGCAAAGTAGTTCTTGAAGGCACTCATCTATTGTAGGGAGAGGAGCTCGATTCATTAAGCTAGAGCGAACCGATTCATACTCAAGGCGAAGCTTCATTAGAAATTGATCCCGATGACTATTCTATTGGAGTTTTAATAATTCGGGAAGAAGTCCCTCAGACACATCCACAAATTTTATTTCATCATATTTAGACTAGAGGATTAGGAAACCAGAGTAGTAATCCTGTATGAATGTCGTGCCTTGGGTGTAATTTGTAATTTCAAATTCCAGTTGAAATTGACGAGCTGCATGGCTTTGATAATACAACTTTTTAAGGTATTTCCACTTTTCTTTTGAGGTTTTGCAGGGTCAGAGTAGTAATCCTGTATGGATGTCGTGCCTTGGGTGTAATTTACAATTTCAAATTCCAGTTGAAATTGACGAGCTGCATGGCTTTGATAATACAACTTATTAAGGTATTCCCACTTTTCTTTTGAGGTTTTGCAGGGTCTGAGATGGCATCTCTGTGATGAAATCTCGCCTGAAGATTCCTCAGATCCAAGTTTTTGGATGGTTGTGATGAAAAACAGTGCCAAAAATTGTGAAATCACGTGATGGAGTAAAAGACCTACCTCCAAGTGGCCAGAATTTGTGAAAAAATCACCTGGATTACTTTGAGGCAGTGGGCGACTAGATCTGTTGTGGATTCCAGCAAAGTCTGGTTGATCAAGGTGGGCCACAGTTGAAAGGCTATGATCAATAGCCAATGCTTTTGACTGACGAAAATTGGAGATGTCTGAAAACAGATCTCTGATCTGTTCTTTACCACTGGAAAGGATGATTTCTCTCTAATCACAAGAAGACTGCAACCTTCAGCTCTGATACCATCTCATCTTAAAGAGATGTTAGGAATTGAAGTCAGGAAACTGGGAGAAATTATGTGTATCCCTTTGGGATCAACAGGTGACATTATATAAGGGCTGTTAGCCCAATCAAAGATTACAATTAAGCCTTAAATTAGGGAGAGTAATTGATACATTGAAATCGGATCCAAAATCTATGCTAAACATATCTAATATACAGCTATGAGGTTGACCATTCATTTATGAGATATTATCTGTATTGGGCCTGGAGTGAGCTTAACGGGCTTGTATTGACATACTTAAGGTCCCAGCATAATGTGTTGTCTTCATTTAAGGCCTGAATAAATAATAGGGCATCCGCTTCAATTAAGACGTCTAATTTGACCTCTATGAAAATGGTTAGGCCTTTAAGTAACATGTAGTTCAGCCATTAGTGACTGAGAGGTTGTTACCTAACTGGCATAAGTGTGTATAAGATGGCCGGTGTGATCCCTTGTGATGCCTCCTATCCCTGCATATCTTGAGCAGCCATTTACTGCCCATCAGAGTAGAGCTTAACAACACCTTGGAGAGATAGTTCCCATAGTGTTGAGTAGTGCCTGATACCCTTTTGCACTAGCAGCTTCTTTGCCAGATTCCAGCTGTGTATCAGGTTTAAGGCTTTGTTATGGATAGATGATGAATGTAGTGGGGTAGTTTGCAATCCTTTGTTCCTTTTGTTATTCATAGGTGTCAAATTTTAATGTTTTTGATTTTTCTCCCTCTAAGATTGGTGAAATGTCATTATCTATATCTATAAAATTTCCAATGAGAATGTGTTGTGTCTTTTTCTAATTTGTCTGGACCAATTGTTTTCTTGCTATAATCTAATGTTGGAATCAGAGGAGAGGAAGATGAAAATGCGTAAGAATGAGATTCTAGCGGATTTACAATTAATTGACATATGCAAGCTACATGGATGCTCTTGGTGATGATTCCTTCACCTTTGTAGAAAGTAATAGAAAGTTGGTAAATCTAAATTTTGTGGTCATGATTGCCGCTTAGTCGGTGAGAAGTACATCTATATCTCTTTGCTATAGACAATTTATTCTGCAATTGAGTTTAATCAGATGACAAATATATTCTGAGTTTTCAATTCCATCATAGATATTACTTTATTTTGATTGGCATATCTGTTTTCAATAATCTTAGCAAGCATTTGGATTTTGGATTTTGATGAATATTCTTAAATCTCAGTATTGGCTATTTTAATAAAGAGAGATGGAGAGATCAAAATAGAAAGTAAAAAAAAAAAAAAAAAAAGATGAAAAATAACTTCAATGTAAATTGAAAGTTGACTTTGAAAGTGCAGCTAGGGGGGGGGGGGGGGGGGGGGGGCTGAATGCGACTATTTAAAATTCTTTGTGAAGATTAAACAATTTAAGCCAGATAAAGACAAATGCACAGATTTATAGTGGGTCAAACCTCTTGTCCTACGTCCACTCACAAGGGTCACACAACCCTTGGTTCAGGTTCGATCACACAGATCTAATCCCCAACACACTATTTTTGGAGTGATTGAAGCACACAATTTCAATCCACTATCACAACATACAAGTATATAGAATTTGATTGAAGGAAGAACACTTGCCTCTTGATGAAGTCTTGAGGGTGTTCTTGGAATAGATGATGATTCTCCGATGAAGTGCACAACCAAGTAGAAGAGGTTTAGCTTTAGGGAAATAATGATTTCAATATAGAAGAGCAAGATACCCTAGGTATTCTTCCAATAATCACACTCTTTGAGCTAAGAGGGCTCTTGGATTTGCCTAGATGAGATCTTGGTGTGTTTGGAAGAAGTTTTTAGAGCTTAGAATTGATTGACAAGTTGTAGGGATGAAGACACTTTTCAGAAGAATGATCCCTTGATAAAAATGAGCTCTTGATATATAATAACAGGGCTCCAACGGCTAGTTGTCGGTTACCCCACTTCAAAATTCGGTTAACTAAAAATTTCCTAACGGTCAAAAAATTGAACAGCTAAGGTTCCATTAAAATTCGGTCAACAATTCGGTTGACTGAATTTATGACCAACAGATGACCGAATTTAACAAAATAGTTCTATGAATTTTCGGTTAACTCCTCTGCCAATTTCGGTTAACCGAATGGTTGACCGAGTTTTGGCAGAGACTGCCAATTTCCCCAGCAGATTTCAGTTACTTGATGACCAGTTCGGTTGACCGAGGGATAAAAAACAAGTTCTAAAAACCTAATAAATTAACCATTAAGACGGGTGTTTAAGGTCACTAAGGGAATGGTTTACTAGTTATATAATATGAAGCAAACTGGATTCGATTGTCAATTTCGTTGCCATTTTCAAATTTGATTTTGACCCTTCTCCAAATTTAACTTCCTACTAATATCAGCCCTACAACCGTTCTCCAATATTTATCAGCCCTATTAATATCAGCCAATTATGGGAACCGTTATTAGAAGTAAAGGAATAAAAAACTTCTTTTTGACTTTTCATTGTCTTGTTCTGTAACTATTTGGTTTCTTAATTTCTCTTAAAAAGAAAACACTCTCCACATTCTCCACTCTCTTTGCTCAAACTCCTCCCCGTCTCCTTTCCTCTTCCTCCTCCTCCTCCTCTCATATGTAAGACTCTATTCTTCTTTCTTTGCTAATCTAATCCTCACAATAGATAAGAAACGATCCATGTCCTATTTCTTTATTTCGTTCTACACCGTTACCGCAAACCTCGGATATTCCTCATGAGTTCCTCATTTCCTTCGTTTCTGCAAGCGTCTCCTCAAACGACTCTCCTTCGGTTTCATTCATCATCATTGCCACCCCGCCATTGGATGTATCGACTCAAACTCTATCTGCTATAGGTTTGTTCTAATAATTTCATTGCTTCTGCATCTAGGGCATAGATTTGTTCGTCTTTGTTTGATCTAAACATGGGCAAGACATGCATATATACTGTATTTTGTATTTGTAAATTGTAATAGTAGGCTAATTAAATACTAGCATAATTACTCGTGCTCAGCACGGATATGGCAAATATTACAATTTAAATATTCATGTATAAAAAAATCCATAGCTTTTTTAGAAAGAAAGCAAAAGACAAAAGAAATTATGCTAATGTATTTATATAATCCAAGAGTTTGTATCATAGAATGAAAAAATGAGAATTGGAGTAGAAGGAAATGATAGAGTTTGGATTGAAACAAAGTCTTTGAAAGAAAAAGAAAAGAAAAGAAAAGAAAAGTGGAGAACAATTATGAGTGGTTATGATAAAGAGATAAAGATAGTTGATGTAACTTCCGGTCAAAATTATAACTGATAGTCAAAATTGGATCCAAAACCTCCTAGCTTATTATATTATAATTAGCTCAACCGTTGATGTTATAAATGAAAGTTCCACCAATTTATGAATACGAAGCATTAAACAAACTATAATCCTCAAAGACTAAGAACTCGTAAATTTCATAGTTAACGTGGGTGCATTCATTTGCATATGTTTTTACATGCTGATAAGATATTTGTCTGTTGTTCTTTCTGTGTTTTTTTTAATATATATTTTATGTTTTGGTGTATTCGTATGTGTATGGGTTGCATTATCAATGCACAATCAAGTGGTGTTGTGTCACCACTTATTGTGTGGCAGAAAATTTTTCATCAAGGCTTTCAATAGGAAAAATATATATGCTCTTTGATGGAAGATAGGGTCCACGCCTCAAAATATTTGACTTCGGTTACTTCACGTAAGAAGCAAAAACTAATATGATCATGGAATTCCGTACTTGATAACCACTTGATTGGGACCCAATGGGGTTAGGTTCATACCATCCAAAACCAAGTCAAGTCTCTGATGATAGTGTTTGTAGTTTCAATAAAAGTGTTCAAATTGTATGTAGTAGTCCCCACTTGATTGGGACCCAATGGGGCTAGGTTCATACCATCCAAAACCAAGTCAAGTAAGCTTGTCTTGACGTGAACGCAGCTGGTCGCCCTAGAGTTGCCTCGTGGTAGTGATTGCAATTATTTCTGAGGAGATTCAAAATTCTATCCATTTCAATTAGATCGTATAATAGACGCGAATTCAACTGGTTTGTTCCAACCAAGTCAAGTCAAGTCAGTTATGCAAGTCGTCTTGATGGAAATGCATCTGGTCATCCTAGACTTGCATTGATGATGACAGGGATGGAGGATATTTCTAGGAGGATTCCAAATTCCATGGATTTGGTAGCAATCCAGAAGACCCAAATGAACTTGATTCATAAGCCAAGTTAGCAATGCGACAACTCTTGATGTGAATGTATCTGGTTGTTCTAGACTTGCACTAATGGCAGTGACTTCATATATTTCTGCCAAGATTCTTACATGTTAGCACTCCAGTGGACCCAAATGGGATTGGTTCATGCAAAGCCTAAGTCAGCAATGTTGAATATAACATCCAACGTTGTCTAGTGGAAATTTTTCATAAAGATTTTGGACCCTCTTAAGGCTTTGAACCCCCGCGAAATTCCTGAGGCCTCTTGGCTAGGCCTACTTTGAAAATCTTAAACTGCTGAAAATAAATCACCTCATTTGAATGGGCACTCGTCAAGTTTTACTCATATAGGAGTTAGGCTCAAATCAAATTAATCACTTATAAAACACATAAATAAAATATTACAAAAGCATAAAAAGTAGTTTATACGTCTTCTAACACTTCAAACTTCAAAGTAAAAGCTTATGGACACACCAGCTTCTAGGCTAAAATTGTGTATTTTACATGGGATCTTTGTGATAGTAGCCACTATTGTAATCTGAGCACAAAGGTGGAGTATCCTCCGGCATGGAGTACAATTCTATACAACAGCAGGCATACACTGGCAGAGCACGAAAAAAGGTCCTATTATGGAGTGCCCTAGGGATGATCCCTAGGACTTAGACTATAGCTAATGAGCAGAACTAGATCACAGCCATAGAATTGTTGCAACGATTGCAGGACCAAGATCACAAGATACATTCACGTCAAAGATTGGTTGCATTAATATCTTGACTTGGTTGTAGATGCATGAACCAATCCCCACCTGGGGCTACTTCTTTGCATTACTATCTTGATTTACTTCCAGATGACAAGGACCAATCCCATAATTAGGTCCACCTCCATCCTCTTAGAAAGGTCTCTACCCAACATTATTGCTTGATGACTTGACTTCACTACAGATATTTTAACCAAATCCCATATGAGTATATTGAAGTGCTAACAAAAACATAGAATTTGGGTGAACCACGAGACAACCCAAGTGATAGTGATCGTCCCATCTAAACACTAGTGCCAAGGATCGACCCCTAGCACCGGCAAAGAACAAGGGGGATGTCCTTGGGCATGGAGTACATGTTTGTACAAAAATTGGCATACATTGGAGGAGTACAGAAGAACATTCTATTGTGGGGCAGGGATGATCCCTAGGACTTACACTAGGCCTGTTTAATTGGAGTAGGATAGTTTACCATTCCTCCATATAAAATAAAAAAAAACCCATAAAATTTGGAATTTTCCTATTAATAATTGCAATTGTTATCACAATTGCAAGACCAAGATGACATGTTTTTTTTTTTTTAAACCGCAAACACATAGGAAGAAATCCCACATAAGTGAAAAGAGAGCTCGTACACGTGGGGCGAAAACCCACACCAGTGGGATGGGAACTTGCACACGCCGGAAGAGATGGCAGCATACCTAGGATTCAAACCCTGAACAACAAGGTGAGAACTGCCACTACTTACCACTTAGGTAGGGAGCCGTTCTTGACCAATTAAAATGGCATGTAACCTTCACATCACGACAAGTTGCATTACTATCTTGACTTAGGGGGTGTTTGGGTACAAGCCGAATAAAAAATATGTAGATTTAAAAATTGACAGATTCTTTTCTCATATGTTACAATATTCATATATTATAATACTTTGCTACTTTTGTTGTTTGGTAGTTTTTGCAGATTTTAATCTGTTATTACTTTTAGTGTTTGAGAATTACATAAGCTTTCAAGATATTCTAAGTTTATGTGTTTGGCTATTCATAAACATTTAAAAAATGATAAAAAAAAAAATGAATGGCAACGGTCCTCAATATGCCCCCTTTTTCTCTATTTAAAGAAATAGCATGAGATGAAAGTTTATAAAAATTATTTATTTTGTTCAATATAAAATCACTAATACTTAAGTTACAATTATTCTCGAAGATTGTTAATATGATGGCAACGGTCTTCCCACACTGAATCTGCAATTTGTCTTCGTGTTTCATTTCCCACCAGTCGTCGTTGTTCAGCACTCTGAAAATTAGCTTCTGAACTAGAATCATCATCATCTTGAACAAACTCATTCACAGGTTGACGGTCATATTCCTCATATATCCAATCTTCACCACCTGTTTCAATTCGAATGAAATTATGTAAAATGCAACATGCAATGACAATTTTTGTCGTACTGTCATAAGAGTGATGTGATGCATTCTTCAAAATCGGAAATTGACTTTTAACTACACCAAGAATTCTCTCAATCACACTCTGTAGAGATGAATGCCGAAGGTTAAAAAGTTCTTTAGCATCGAGAGGCCCTCTATTTCCACGTGCAAATTCTCTCAAGTGATATCGTACTCCTAGAAATGGTGCAATGTAACTTGGAGTATTTGCATATCCTGCATCAACGAGATAATATTTTCCTGCATAAATTTTTAAAATGACAATAAGATACATGGTTCGATGAAATCTATATAAGTTTTTTTTCTTCAAATTTACCACTATTTACCTCTTGGGACATGAAATCCAGATCTTTCTGCAGCCTGTAAAATAGTGGAATCAGCTGCAGAGCCCTCCCAACCTGCTTGCACATGTACAAATCTCATATCAAAAGAGCACGCTGCCATCACATTCTGTGACAACCATCCTTTTCGATTTTGATAAGGAGCTTGGTGCTCAACATCAATAACAATTGGTATATGTGTGCCATCAATTGCACCAATATAGTCCTAAAATCATTAAAATTATTATTAAAAAGATGTTTACCAATTGATGAAGCTTAATAAAATTATTAACAAGTTACCTGAAAGAAAGGATAAAGTCGTTTGTCATTTGCTATTTTCGAAGGCGTGTCAATGATGGAAGACGGATGTAATCCGATGAAAGAGAAACTATAGCATTGAGAACGTTATTGAAATGACGACTAATCGTTTCTCCAGAATGTTGGAATCTCTCTTGAACTTGTTGATTAACAGCATTATGACCCAATGTAAATAAGAAAATTATCAGTTGCTCTTCAGCAGTTGTAGCCCTAGTCCCTTGAAACAAATTTCTTTCACGAAGAGCTTCACATAATTTCATAACTACTCCTTTTTCCATTCGACAAACTTGTCGAAATCGTTCTGGATGACCTTCTAGTAATTCTTGGACATAATCATGGCCAGGAACAACGGAATCATGACATGGTTTTTTATCCAAATATCTTTCTACATACCATATTGTGGTAGCCGCTAAAATTAACATATTTAATCTCATTTGCTTGATTTGTTGCATAATGTTGCTGTCCAAAGGCATAGTGTCATTGATGTGAAGGAATTTTGTTTGAAGTTCCTGTCATAAAAATTAAATATAGAAATAATATTTTTTTCATATGCTCACTTTAAAAGATAACCATGCATTAATCAAAATAAAGTTAAAAATTATATCCTGTAAATCAATCAAAGTAACAAAAAAAGAAAAGGAACTTAAAATGACCCGTAAGATGTAATCATACAATCTTGCTCACAACACATATTTTAAATAAACTTCAATAAAATTAAACAAACATATCAATAAAAGCTATGTTCTTATATGACATATATACTAAAGTAGTTTGAATTTATTCTAAAAAATGTAAATGTAACTAGTCATTATGACTTGCTATTGTCAATAGACATAAAATCCAAAAAACAAAACTACCCTAACACCATCTAAGTGCCACCACATTTCTTTTGTAGCCACTTTAAACGCATAGGTTCTTTTAGAGTCATAAATGCAATCACATATTGCCGATCACGAAGAACTTCTATAGCTTGCATGAAAGTCTCTTCTTCTAAACTCTCCATCTTTTGGAGCTCCTCCATACATAACTCATATGCATAGGGATCTTTAGGTGGCACTGAGTTTATAGAATTAAGTCTATCTGCTGATGCAACCATCTTTGATATCTCTTCACAAAGCCTATCACCCGTTGTTGCTTTGAATCGTTTCTGTCGTGGAGCAGTTGTAGTTTTAATGGCACGAAGACGATTATGATTCAGATGTTCAATTCCCATATCATCATTAGAACTTAAATTAATATCTTCAAGCCGTTCATCAGAATCAGGAAATAATGTTTTGGGATTACTTGTATTATGACTTGAAATCTATTCTTCTGTAAGAGGTTGAGAAAACGGAACATTGCTTGACATCTCTCGTTTACCCTCAGCCAAAGCACCTAGTAATACCAAATAAATTTATATTAGATACTATTTTAAAAATATCATTAAATTATTATTTAAATTTATTCTAATAATCACCACCATATAAGATGCTAAGTTCATCATAAAGTGGAAAAGGTGTTCTCCGCCAGATTTTTGCTTCAGGATGTGCCTGTTACAATAAAAATATAAAAGTTATTATTAATTAAAAAGGAAATTATACATGTATTTTTCATATTTTATAAATACAATAAAGTTGCATTTATACCTTAATATAACGGTCCCAGACATTATCATCTGCTGTGCACATGTGCAAAAGATCATCCCACCCGAATCCACTTTGCTCTCTTATTGATTTAACAATGCGATATCGCTTTTGAAGGTCGGCCATATGACTTTTCAATTGTGTTGGAGTAACCGATATATCAAATCGTTTATTCAATTCATCTAAACATTTTTTCCACACTTCTTTTTTAAATCCATTGTCTGAAAAACGTCCTAATTTCTTTTGTTCAACTAAAAATCCCACTGCAAATGAATCACGTGATGGTGTCCAATGCGCTCTACTTGCACAGTTAGATGGGAGTGACGACATCTATAAAAAACACATTCAATTAGAGATTTATGTACTTCAAGGAACAATGTAACCATACTCATAAAAAGTTCAAATCTGAGAAGTTAGTAGAGCATGATTTAAAATTTATAAAAATAACAAGAGAAGAATGCTACTACGGAAAATTCAAAAGGTAGTGGATTTCAATGATAGAACATTCCAAAATAATTTAAATGACTATTGAACGCATCTACTCAGAGTAAAGTTGATTTTCTATTAAAAATGTTAATACTTACATAGAAGCTTAGTAGTGTAGTCATACTGTAGCAGTTAAAGGGAATTTATCATAGTGGTTTCGACTTGGAGAAAGAATGAAGATTTAGGATTTCTACTATGAGATAATTTTCTCAATTCAGCCTCCATCTCTCTATTCTCTTATCTTTATTCTCTTAGGGTTTTTCAACCCTTTAGGGAGACAACCCATAGGAATCATCATATCCGAAGTGTTCACATTTCCTAGGTTGCAAATGTTTATACAAATTGCATCAAGTTTCTGGCCAGAGATAACAAATGCAATGTTCTTTGAGGAAGCAGACTGCAAAATGCACGATGGTCAATTGTGAATTTGTGTGAGAGAGTGTAATAAGTGAATGACCATATGTTCACAGTTCACACATTAGGGGTGAAGAACAGGCTGCAAATATCTTCCTGAAAGCTACTAGAAAGGAAGTGCTTAATGTTCTTACAGGCGAATCAGGAGTGTTTTACTTGCAATACCGTGCATTTAAGTGAGGTTTGAAGTGATTAGTCTTGTGTTTCATGTTTTCTTTGGCTGTGATAGAATCTATTTGGTATCAAATGGGAAGACTAGTTCTGGCATTTAAGACAACTGCTATGTTCAGGTCATTTCTTTGTTATGTTTGAGGGATGAGCTAATACCATTTTTTTGATTGCATAAATACCAATTCATTTTTGAAGCTGAGAACTTTTTTGGGAAGTGCTTATCCAAACTGCAGAAGGAATTGGTTGTTGATCCCTCTTTTAGGTAAACTAAGTATCCTACTTTGTTAGTGAATCACTTCTTCTACTGTTTTTTACTTTCTACCTACCCTAAGGATGCGATCCCTCATAATCATTTGTCTAGATTTACTCAGGCATGTATTATTTGATGTTTTTTCTCTTTTTTGTTGTGCACAAACCAGTTTTAATGACTTAAGATGATCATACAGATTCCTTGGCCTATCTCATCTGGGACAAAAAGTAATGGCCTGGTAAGAACATTTTCCCTATGATCGATGAAAGAAGGGAGACAACATGTTAACAATGGCATTTTGATACTCAAGCATTTTTCTGATTCCCCATTTCTTGTCCTGATGCTGTTTTTGTCTTGGGTACATAATTGTTGGGAATGAAAACAGAGTGACCCTTCAACAGCTTTCCCCAATGAGAAAAGTAGGAAATAAGTGTGTTTAGGGTCCAAAATCCATAAGACCCGACCAACTAGGTGACTCAGTGGTGACTCGACTAGGCCAAATTTTAAAACCATGAAACCCAGAAAGAACGATTCAAGGGAGGGATGGGTAGACATTTAGGGATCATGACAGAATCAATATAAAGCCCCACTGAAAGGGAATGCCCAAGTGAGATGCTTTTGGTTTACATAAAAGGAATGTCACTACTCATGTCCCACAGATTGCCAGAAGTCACAAATAGGGGTGTCTGTACAGGAACAGCAGAGAAAAAAAATCCATCATGAGTGGCCGTGGCTCCTACGAAACAGGTTACAGCAGGAACAAGGCAAACCAACAGAGCTGAAGTTCTGTCAATTACATAGCTCATGATGAAGTCACTGTTTAATATCAACATTTAACAATCAACTGCAAGATCAAAATGTTGTTGAATATAATAGATGCAAACAAAGGATGTTCAAAGTTCCTTTGAAAGTATAGCCCAAAATGTTTGCTTCAAAAAAGAAATGGAGCCAACAACAGAGCTTGCAATTTTAAATAAGCTTTGTTAGAATCTATTGATCACATATTACAGCAACATGCTGTCAACAAGGTTCTCTTCAAACTTTAAATCACAGTAAAGAGAGTTTTCCATTCATGCCATAAAAATCATGAAATCAGATTTGTATTGCGAACCCGTGATCAGTTGATATTCATAGCACGATTACAGCCAAATGCTTGAGACAGGAAGAGGAAGCCAAAAAATGAGAAGGAAAGAAGGAGCACATATCTGTTAAAAGAAAGAAAAACCTTGCAGAGAAAGGGCAAGGGAATGAAGAAGAGAGGTTCTCACGAAAATGGTTGCTGGGAAAGTTCCCTCTACGTTTTCCCTCTGTGGTTTTGAGCAAAAAAAAGATATTCCCTCCCGTGTTTTTAAAGATTGTAGTATGCTAGAATCTCCAATATTCGTCTCTCCCCTAAAGAAAGTAATATCCAACTTTTCTAAAGAAAACCTAATAATGTAACTTATAATATACTCTTTCCAAACACTACCAAATAAAAATAGAATATTATAATCTAACATATCAAAAAATATCTTAAAATCTATAAGAATATACTCTTTCCAAACACCCCCTTAGTCAGAGATGCAAGAACCAATCTCATTTCGGTCTATTTCTTTGCATTAATACTAGCTTGACTTAGCTGCAGATGGCAAGGACCAATTCCATAATTGGATCTATCTCCATCCTCTTAGAAAGGACTACTCTCTACCATACATTTATGTTAGTTTTTTTTTTTTTTTGGATGTTTCTTTGTTGACTTAATGAGTGTGTTTGTTTTCATGAAAATATATCAATGATATTAATAATATTAAAATAAATTTAGAATCACTTGTTCGGCAGTATTTAATCCAAATAGGTTGAATTCTATCTTATCCTCCCCAACTACAAGTAGGATAGGGAGCTGCCTAGAGTTTTCTTACTCACACTCAGGTAGATCTTTTGGTCAAGTTATGTCGGAGTTAACAATATATCTCTAAATTGGTCCGTTTGACATCAACCTATAACTGGATGTCTCCATTTTTGACGTCTAGAATAACCTGTTGGGTTATTCCCTCCCGCTAAATGTATTATAGTATTTGTCAATGTTACTAGCTTTATAGAAAATAAAGTCTAGTTTTTGAAATTATGTATATAGAGATGAAGAGATGGGAGAAACTATCAATTCACTCTAAACACTTATGCTAGTTGCAATGCTACATATTTTGGAGACATGAAAGGTCTTAAAATGAAAAATCAAGAATGTACCAATAAATATTGAAAACACATAGGCCTATTCACGAAACCTAAAAACCTTGAGGCTATATACAAAAAAAACCTTTTAAATTTTAATTTTTGAGCTCTCCGAACTCATCTTGTTTACCTCTATACTACTTTTAATATCCAACTAATTTGAGAGTCATGTGCCCAACATGGGCCACCAAATGAAGAAATATTAGATTTATAAGAATCTTCAAAGAAAGTTGGTTAGAGTTTTTAAAGAAAGATGATACTTAAGGAAAGAAGGTAGAGTTAGAAAAAAATTTGAATGGGTTGAGATAAGATATAATTAGTTACTAATTCCTAACCGCTAATCACCCTATCCCATAAATTTGGGACATCTGTATCCGTTCCTTTCCTTGAAGCCTATCCAGATTTATATGAAAAGTTTTGATTTTTGAAAATTTTCGAATGGATGTGATGAAATGGATATGCCACATGTGATTACAAAACCATAAACAGAAGCGCCATGTATTGCTCTCCCGTGGAGAGGGATGTTGCTTTTTATATATATAATTGAAACCATTTTTCTATCAAATTTTTTATTTTAGGTATTAGAATTTATCACATTGCGACACTGATCTATTTTTAGTTTTTACCAACTCATCTTTCCTACTATAAAAACATTTAACTTACACCACGCATATTTTGTCTTTGAGCTACTAGTTCTTATCTCATTTAACTCAATACAAAAGGATATAAAGTAAAATTGAAGATATCTCTCCATAATTTTCTCCAAATCTAGCGGCATTAATTTAAGCTTTTTTAAAAATTTATTTGTCCAAAAGTGATCAGCTGTCGTATCACATGTTCTTCATCAAAATGTGATAGTTTTAGCATAGATAGTTGCCTTACCATAACAAAGTAATGGACCAAGGGCATTATATCCTCATTAGACAGTGGGTCACACCCCCCGCCCAAGCAGAGTCAATAGAGCTAAGTAAACATATAAAATCAATCAAACACTAGTATATAATAGTTGGATAAAGGTGATACTTTTTAGCTTCTCAAAAGCGCTGTAGAGGATGTAATCTAACCATTGATCTTTCTTTTTTCACATAAAACCAAACATTTGACAAGCATGATTATTACACAAATTAATTAATCTTTTATGTGTTATTTCATTAATTAATATTTAATTTGTAATCAACTTATTATTTGATTTGCATAAGACTTAACCAGTGCATTGCATGGGTTTTATCTAATATATATGAAAAAAAACCTCAAAACCATGGTGATTGAGAAACTTGGACACCCAGTGGCAAGAGTCTGGATCCTCTATCATAGCCATTACACAAAATCGTGTAAGAAAATCATGAAACTCCATTTAGGGACCTACATATAGATGATTCGAACTGTTCAAGATGGATTTCATCTCCTGCCTTCAGTTCAAAAGGAGTCTCATTGCCCCATTGAGCACATGACGGAAACGTGACGGGCTCCGATGTGGAATTGCGAGCTCTGATGTGGAATTTCATGTGACTAGCTCTGACATGGGATCATTGTTGATGTGGTGTTACTCACGGTTTCTGTCATGTGCTCAATTAAATGGTGGGATCCACTCCTTTTGAACTGAAATTTAAAATATAGTATAAGGATTCTGGAGGGACTGTGAGGCGTCTGCTAGCTAGGAAATAGAGAGCTTTGGGTGCATCACATCATCACCTATGTGTCAAGTAATCATAGGATCATGTGATGGGAGCCATTTAATCTATTTTATACATAATCTAATAGGGTCCTATACCAACACTTTTCGTATAATATAAGGACATTTTCCTTTTTACTACACCATCTCACCGAGAACTAATAAATATGGCTTCTCTGAGGGCATGTTTGGCAATAGTCACTGCCAAGGATTCTGTTGCAGTTTTCCATGCAAGCATGGAGTACCCACGTTTGGCAAGTGTATGTTAAAAGATCAGTTGACTGCAAGCATCACTCAAAGGAAGGAAAGTGCATGTCAAACCCTCCCTTGTCAGACTCTGCAAATCATCCCACGCAAAGATTTGTGGAGCTACAGTGAATAATACGGTCTTTTGCAACAAACTGTGTTTTTCAATTTTTTTAATACGATGGGGCCATAAATGACGACCTGAACCGTTTACCATCTCCACACTACTTAAAGCAACCACGAAAACCAATATCAGCCGTTGATTTATCACATATTTAAAGATATTTAAAAAAACGTCCAAACCAATGGATGGCATTATTTCAACTATTGTGGACCCTATTTCAATAATCTGAACCGTTAAACCTCTTCACAGAAGGCCACAAACGGTTACACACTTAGATTTGGGGTCCTAAGTCCTCGTGGATCGTGAAAAATTCATGGAAGACTCAAAACTGTTGATATGCCATAGTGCGAAAAACAAGATATAAGGACAATATGTTATTTTCAATTTTCTTCTTCTTGTGGGCCCTGTAAATACAATTCAAATGGTTCAGAATCTCCAAAAGACCAAAAAGGGCTATGGGTTCAATTTTGACCCATAGATTCTTAATGGAATTTTAGGTATTTGTGAAAAAATCCAGACCATAAAAAGTAAATTTTTTTTATTTTTGTGGGCTACACTTGCATGATCTAAACTGTTCATAATCTCTAGAATAACAAAAGTGATTGGGGGATGAAATTTTAGGGCTTGGTTCATCACAGATCGTGAGAAATTAGTAAAAAACAGGTGACTGTTGGATGTAGTTTAGTATTGTCATTAGGAATCTTAGTTGTTTACCAAACATGGAATGCAATGATTTCTCCCATTAGAAATCCTCAATGGTTCCAGAGAACGAAGGAATCAACTTGATAGAGGATTCCCTTCCCTAGCACGGACCAGTGCCAAACGTGCCCTAAATCAAAACCACAGAGGATTTGGAGACTCTAGGAAATAACAAACAAAATGCCATGTTTCCTCTCCTCTCTGCACAATCTCAATTGCTAAGAAAGGATTAAAAATCCACAAAAGGTATCAACCATACCTGGACCTGTACAAATAATTGAAGGCTGGAAGAGCCCATATGATGTTAGCTTTACGATTCGTTGTGGATAGCCCTATGGCTAGCCGTGAGGCAGTCGTAGAACAAAACCCTGATTTCTATACGTTTAGAAAATCTAGTTATAGTACATTCTTGGTTAGCTTTTCTAGGAGGTTGTAGCTAGCCGAAAATGATCCATGACTAGACGTAGATTCTCAGAAGCTATAGCTTTGATGTTGATCTCCTCCGAATCCCCTCAATTCAGCCTTCATTTCCAACCAAACAACAAGGATACATCAGTCACTTCATTCCACAACCTTTTCTATCATTAAAACACCTAGATCTAAGGCCATTAATCATCAAAGGGTTCTAATTATCATGCCAATGATTTCAAACCATCTAAAAGTGCTTAGAAATAGAGAAAACTATATCAAACATTAGATCAAATCACAATTCAATGCAAGAATCATGGCAAACATACATGCATGCTATGTATTTCATATATTGTACTTGCCTTGGTCTGAAATTGGGTAAAACTGTCTAAATCCAAAATCTATAGTCAAGAAACCCCAAAATCCCCACAAATCCTAAAACCCTATAGATCTAAAGCTCCTCCATCCAAATCCAAGGGAGAACTACAGATTAGGGTTGTATTCTATCATGAGTTCATCAAAAGAAGTTAGAATTGGAATTAGGGTTTGGAATTCACCTCAATTGGGGCCAAGAAAGAGAGATCCAATGAGGGATGAAAGAAAAGGGTTTGAGACCTTGTCTTTGATGTTGTTCGTGAGACCCCCAACCTGACTTGGAAGAGTCCTTGTGGTAAGGGCATTGGGCAAGGGCACACATCCCACATCAGAAACATCCACAAACATCCCTAGGCTAATATAGTCAAGGCCCTCCGTAAATCGGTACGATGCGTTTTAAAACCATGCGGCCTACGGGCCAAAGTAGACAATATCGTACAGAGTGGGCTGGGCTGTGACAATTGGTATTAGAGTCGATAAATACACTATATCTAGATGGGGAGAATATGAAGCCCTTAACCTGTGAGACCCCTTAACCTGGTTTGGAAGAGTCATTGCGGGAAGGGCATTGGGCATGGGCACACGTCCTACGTCGGAAACATCTACCTGGATCCCTAGGCTAATATAGTCAAGCCCTCCTTAGCTCACAAGACGTGTTTTAAAGTCGTGCGCCCACAGGCGAAAGTAGAAAATATTGTACTGAGTGGGCTGGCTGTGACAGTTGGTATCAGAGCCGATGACAACTCTATTTCCAGATGGGAATAGTGTGAGACACCTAACCTATGAGACCCCCAACCTAGTTTGGAAGAGTCATTGTGGCAAGGGTGCAGGGCAAGGGCAGACATCCCACACCGTAAAGATCCTTGTCCTAATATAGTCGAACCCATCATTAACTCGATATATACGACGCATTTTAAAGCTATGTGGCCCACGGGCCAAAGCAGACAATATTGTCCCAAGTGGACAGGGCTGTGATAGTTGGCATCAGAGCGGAGGCCGTCTCTTTTTTTCTAGATGGGGCGAGTGTGAAACCCCCAACTTGGCTTGGAAGAGTCATTGTGGCAATGGCACTAGGTAAGGGCATACGTCCCACATTGGAAACATCCACCTAGATCCTTAGGCTAATATATTCAAGCTTTTCCTCAACGGTATAAAACATTTTAAAGTTGTGCTGCTCAAGGGTGAAAGCAGACAATATCCTATCAATTGGGTTGGGCTATGACAGTTAGTGTGAGACCCCCAACCGGTGAGACCCCTAATCCGGCTTGGAAGAGTTGTTGCGGCAAGGGCACTAGGCAAGGGAAAATGTCCCACATCAGAAAGATTCGCCCAGATCCTTGTTCTACTATAGTCAAGGCCCTCCTTAACTTGGTACAATACATCTTAAAGCCATGAGGCCCAAGGACCAAAGCGGACAATATCATGCTGAGTGTAAGATGGGCTGTGACATTGTTCTTCAATGGAATTCACCAAGAGATTGCTTGATCTTGCCCTAGAAGCTTGGAGAGAGAGAGAGAGAGAGAGAGAGAGAGAGAGAGAGAGAGAGAGAGAGAGAGTTTTGAGAAAGAACTCTATAAATGAGAGAATGTAGTTGGTTTTGTCCCTAAATAAGGAAAAAAGGCTAATGACTGACCCTCCACTTTAAGATATCTCAAAATAGGATTTTAAGGGGCATTTCTTAGAATTCCAGGGAAACCTCCTTTTCTCCCAAGGGCCCTACAACCAACCCCAAGGCCTACACTCCCAAACTTTCTAGAATTACAAACACCCCCTCACATTCTCCCAAAATCTCAAATTACCTCATAAGCTCCCCAACTAGGTCCAAAATCACTAAAAACACCTAAACCCTAGGTATCTAGTCCAACTAAACACTCACAGTTAATACAAAAACACCATCAAGTAATATGAACATAGCTAAGAAAGGCTGAGACCTTACAATTGTCATTTGTCTACCCTATCTTTACTTACATTTACTTTAAGGAAGGTAAAGACACCTCTTTTATTTTGCATTTCGACTCGGAATGCATCATGTGAGAATCAACATATCATAGATATGGGGCATAATGTTTATCCAAATGACTAACTAACCTTCATTATGAATATGGGAGAGGGAGGAATATGCCAATTCCGTAACTGAATTCCTAACTGTTCCAATTCCATGCAAGCAAACAATGCCCATTTAAATTAATTACTTGCCATGCGTTCCTATTCCATGTGAACAAATAGGCCCACTCCATAAATGAGATCCCATGCATTCCAATTCCATGCAAATAGGCAGGCATATAATTCCATTCTGAACTTAATTACAAAAAATTGCACTAAATAACATTATATTTACCAGGGCCGGCTCGACATAATTTGAGGCCTAAAGCGACAAACCTAAATGAGGCATTTTCTATGTTTTAATGTTCTTATAAATATTTTATTTAAAATTTATTTTTCATGATATTTTGTGATGCAAAATTACTAATTAAGTTTTCATATTCAAGTTTTGCTAACCTATCTTTAGTCCACCTCCAAAACCCACATGAAAACTCTGGGCCCATCCCCAAAACTCGCATGGAAATCTTGGGTCACAAAATCCAGCTACCTATTTTTGACTCCACCCACCACAAACAAGGATCTTGAGCATGCAACTGGTGGCGCTCGAAGCATTTTAACCTGTACGCACAATGAGTCCGGATCATCCAAGACGGAGTTCAGAGGTGTGCCCGGCGTATTGGATGTTCCAGATGCACGGTGAGCACCGTGGGCAAGTGAATAAATTCTGGCGGTGGCCCATTGTTTATCTTAAATTTTAAGATTTATTATTAGGGCTGAAATCCCAAGCTATAGATCTATTTACAACCACATCATGGATCAAATATGAATAAAACCCTATTGAAATAGGATACATAAAAATAATGAGAAAGGCTTGTGAAGTAAGTTCATGACTGAATGTATGATTGAGATTGGATACACATGATGGACTATTAAAAATATAATGGCGTGCTAAAATCAATTGGACTCCTAGCAATAGAAATATAAGGGGCATATTTGGAAATATAATAGGCCATAAATGACACTTTAAGGCCCCATGAAAATCTTGATTGAATAAACTTCTCGAGAGAGACAGTTATTATGGGGCCTTATATTTTAGGGAGAAAAAATAGGGATGGCAGTTGAGAAGTTTGCTTTTTTGGATTCTCAAAAGATGTCAGCTGCTATTATGGGGCCTATTTTAGGGCCTTATTTCTTGGGGCCTAAAGCAATGGCTTTGTTGGCTTTATGGTAAAGTCAGCCTTGATATCTACAGTGGATGATGGCCTTAAAAGGGAAGAGTTTCATTTTCATTTGCCATTGACCGTTGAGGGTAGGATAAGGGCTGCAACGAGGGTTGTGGCCTTGCTCAAGTTTGCCCATCTGCGCCCACCGCCCTCTCTTCCCCTCCCTCTCTCCCTCTTCCCCTCCCTCTTCCCCTGTCTCCCTCCCTCTCCCTCCCTCTCTCCCTGCCGCCGCCCGACGGTGGTTGGGCTGGGGCATTGGGGTGGGGGTGGGTGAGTGTAGAAAGAAGTTGGGGAGGGAGAGACTTTTGATAGATGTCCTTTTTGGTAATTTTATATAGGAATATATTGGTCATAAAAAAAAGAGATGTGGAAAGAGAAGTTTGAATTGTGGCCTTAGCAGCTTAAAAAAAAAAAATAAAAAAATCTAAGGGTTTGACATATGCCCCTCGTACTTATTCTTCATCCAAACTTCGTCTCAAACTTAAAAGTCTTCAAAAGCATTAAGCTTGGGTGGCCCTTATCTTGGCATATCTCTACAATAAATTTTTGCTTTAAGCATTAATTTTTCCATACCTATGAATCTTTTTATCTAAGATATCTTAACAAACATATCCAATATCTCTCTACCTAGTAATTTGCTTGTAGCTACGTGAGTCCACTTTTTAAAATTTGGCCTAGTACGAGTTGACTTGGATGAATCTATTCACACTCGATCATTATCGAGTATCAAGTTAGGTGAGGTTGGACTCGGTCAGTCCTACCTCATGATGATGGCCATTCCTCTACCACGCGTCATTTTATCAAGAAGAACATTAGGAGAGTCGAGGGCCAAAAATGTCTCACCAGCTCTTGTAGTTTTCTTCTACAACGAAATCCCAACCTCCAATGACGCTACTAATCCAAATACTCGTTCCTCCTGCAAAGATATTCGTCAAAATGAGAGCCTTTCTCCATGCACGCTCCAAAATCGTAGTGGGGTTTTAACATATTAGCCTTCCTTAAATTTATTTTACCTAATTTTATAACCAAAATTTAAATAATGTTACCAAAGTTTTTTGCCCCGGATCCCATCATAACATGGGAATAATGTGTCACAGAAATTGATGAATCCTATGATATCATATGACTGTCCCATGATATCATGACTTTTGTGCAGCATCTCAGGAAACCATTTTTTCCAAATGATAGAACGTGAGAAATGTTGGTCAGATATGTGTTTACTTTTTTACAAAATGTCATTTTTCGTATTCCATAAAAAATGAATTCGTCTGCTAATTGGAGAAAATGTATGATATAGAAATTGATAAATCCTATGATATCATAGGACTATCTATTCCATGATTCCCCTCTTTTCTCTTCTCTGCTAATGACCTGGTAGCAGACATCATAGTGGATAATGTGTGGAGCATTCCCCCCCCAGCTGCCATCCCAGCTCAAGGAGTACCTTTTGCAATCCACTAGCAATATCACCATTCCCCCTGAGTCAAGTAACGTTCCAGACTCCCTCTCATGGCCAGGGAATTCAGGAACTTTCTCCATTAAGGTCGCCTGGAACTCCATCAGGTCTGCAGCTGCTGAAGTTCCATGGCATAAACTGATCTGGAACAGCCTCATCCATCCCAGAATAGCTTGCATGAGCTGGCGTCTTTTCCATAGAAGAACCCCAACGGATAGCTGGGCTAAATCTAAAGGATGCAGCTTGGCTTCCAGATGTTTCAACTGTTTCAAAGCAGAAGAAAACGAACTTCATCTGTTCTTCTCTTGCAATATGACTTCAGCCTTTTGGCATTGGCTGCTCACTAGTTGTGGGGTACCTCCTTCTTCTGCTCTCTCTGCTTCTTCCATTTGGTTGGCAATTTACTCTGCTGGAGATACTCAAGGTAGGAACTGCGCTGCAGCCATCTTCTTCCATGCTATCTCCATCATATATGGTCTCTTCGGAACAACTCCAAGCACAATTCCATAACTCCCTCCCTTGAGAGACCTAAAGTGATCTTCAAGGACAGTATAAAAGGCATGGTCTCTACTGCTAAAGTGATGTATCCCCACCCCATCTTGGCTGCCATGGGAATTCTAACTTAACAATTCTTTCTTTGTTTCTTTTGGAGCTTGATCCAAGCTTCTTCCCTCATTGTTTAGTTTTAAAGGCTTTCCTCCTTCTTCTGTCATTCTCTGTAGCAGCTTGGCTGCCTTTCTTCTATATTGGGGGCCTTGCCCTTTCTTCTTAATTCTAATTTACCATTTAGCAAAAAAAAAAAAAAAAAAAAAAAATCTATTCCATGATTCCCATGATATCATGGAATATGGTGCAAAAACGTCAAAAAGATAATGTTGACCTGAGTCATTACTTGAATTTGTGTCATGAAATTAGAAAAACGATTTAGGGAAGACTAATATGTCAAATCCCCCTCGTAAAAAAAGAGAGAGGAAGAAGAGACCCTGTACAAGATTTTGCCTTCCGGTTTTGTTCTTTAGTTGGGGCTAAATCCATGATGGGATCAAGGGGTTTCTCTTTGCAGAACATGTGATAAATCAATTAGCTTCTGTTTCAGAACAAGTATTGTGCTATCATAAAATGACGTGGGAAGACTTTCGATAAAATCTCCGTCAATGGGACTGTTAGTATTTTTATTGGCTAATTCATGGGTTGGACAAAACTTTGGGTCCATTGAGTTGTATTTTCTAATTTATTTTAGAATGGACTGTGGATGTGTCGCCGGAAGATCTGAAGTGAAGAAAAGAAGAAAAAAGAAGACCGGGCGAATTTTCCCAGGACCGATCGATCGGACCTGCATGACCGATCGATCGGTCAACGTGCAGAGTTCGGGAAAGTCTACTTTTCTAATCAGATTTAGTTTCCTTTTGAGACTATCTTTCCCAGTTTGAGTCCTACTTGTGCACTAAGTCTTAGGCACGAATATTGGGCTATTTATAGGGTGTTTCTCTCAACCCTAGACCACCACAACCACAACTCTCATTAATATGAGTCAGAGATATTTTAGAGAGAGTTAATCTCTAGAGCCATTGAGAGATTATTCTGAAGGGCTGCTCTAGAAAGTTGTTGCTGCTTCTACCTTCTTGTAGAAGATTGATCATCTTGGTTGACAAGGTGTGAGGAGATCAAGTAAGGAGAACGGGGCGCGGTGGATGTCGTGTCAGTGGATTCTTTGCAAGAAGAACTACAGTCCTTGGGTCGAGGTACAGACTTAGGTAAAGGAGCTTGTGAGTATATCTTGTAACTGTTCGTTATCTCTTGATTTCTGGTTCGTGGTTTTTCTCCCTGGATAGGGTTTCCACGTTAAAAATTGTGTCTGCCTTCTTGTGGTGTGTGATTGGTAGATATCTAGTTCTATATTGTCTGATTAGTTTATTTCCGCTGCATTGATTGGTTAATAAGAACTAGTAATCCATTCTAGTAGCCCTAAGGGGATTTTTCAATTGGTATCAGAGCGGGTTACACTATTTTATTGTGTTGATCCATATTTTGCTAGAATGGATACCTATCGTGAAGGCACTTCAACCAATAAGCCTCCTCTGTTGGATGGTTCTAATTATGCTTATTGGAAAGCCAGAATGGTTGCCTTTGTAAAAGCCATAGATCTGAAAGTATGGAAATCTATTGAAAAAGGCTATTCCTTGCCCACTGTCACTACTGATGGGATAACCAGTTTTAAATCTGAAGAACAGTGGACAAAGGATGAAGAATTGGCAGCCACTTGCAACTCCAGGGCTTTGAATGCTATTTATAATGGAGTTAGCATATCTGAGTTTCGTAGAATTTCTACATGCACTACTGCAAAAGAAGCTTAGGATATTCTGCAGACTGTGCATGAAGGGACTGACACTGTCAAACAGTCGAAACTTCAGAAATTGTATACAGCCTTTGAAACCATAAAGATGGAAGATGATGAAACTTTTGATGAGTTTAATTCAAAGCTGAATACAATTGTGAATGATACCTTTACTTTGGGAGAGCCAATTCCTGAAAATAGAGTTGTAAAAAAGATTCTGCGGTCTCTTCCAGAAAGGTTTGATGCAAAGGTTGTAGCCATAGAAGAGAATAAAAATCTGAATATTCTCAAAGCTGAAGAATTAGTTGGCAACCTTCAGACTTTTGAAGCAAACCTAAGGAACAATGGAAAATCAAAATCCAAAGGTGTTGCTTTGAGAGCCTCCAAAGAATCATACAAGAAAATTTCTAGTGATTTTGAGTCTGATTCTGAGGAGATTGATCCCCAAGTTGCTGTTGAGTTTATGAAGCAATTTCAAGCGTTCATGAAGGGGAAGAAAAGTAATTTGAAGATCCCTAAAAATTTTGTAAAGAAGAAAACTACTAAAGGGATTAAATGTTTTGAGTGTCATGGTTA
Source organism: Cinnamomum chago (assembly GCA_038049695.1). NCBI lineage: Eukaryota > Viridiplantae > Streptophyta > Magnoliopsida > Laurales > Lauraceae > Cinnamomum > Cinnamomum chago. The sequence goes on from CP142460.1 coordinate 48,896,951, forward strand.
TGGACACATTGCTAGTGACTGTGCTAACAAGAAACCAAAGAAGAAGGCTTTCAATCTGACTTGGGATGATGATACTTTTGAGGAAGATGATAAAAAATCTGAGTCTGAGAAGCCTGATGCTAGCAAAGAAAAATTCATGGCATTCATGGCAACATCAGTTTCTGCTACTCCACTTGTTTCTGATGAAGAGACTGATCCAGATGTTAGTGAGTCAGAGACAGAACATGATTGGCAAGCTGAATATCATATATTGTTTGCAAAGACCATGAAGATGCTCAAGATGAATGAAAAAGTGACTACAAGTTGGAAAGAATCTGAAGAGCAGAATACTTCTTTAAAAACTGAATTGTCTGAAGCTCTTACAAAAGTGAGTCACTTAGAGGCTGAAAATAATAAATTGGCAGATGAATTGACTGCGGAAGCACAGAAGTGTGTTTTGATTAATCATGATATGAAGATCTTGAAAGCTGAAAATACCGATTTGCAAGGAAGACTCAAGATGGTTCTTTCTGAGTTGGATACAAGCAAGGCTTCCCTAAACAGGATGAATGCTGGGTCTAAAAAACTTGATGACATCCTATGCAGTCAAAAGGCAAAGAATAACATGCATGGCATTGGCTACGCTGACGGGGCATCTACATCAAAAGCCAAAGGTAATAATTGTTTTGTTCAAAATTCAGTTGTTACTAATTCTGTTGGTCATGTTACACATACAGATGCCAAGAAGAAGAATGTGCCACGTCTTGAACGAATACCCACTTGTCATCACTGTGGAATTAAAGGACACATTCGACCCCATTGCAATAAGCTGCGAAAGTCTCCAAAACAAAAGCAATGGAAAAAGCAGAAGGAAGCGTCACCTATGAAAACCAAAGCTGTCTGGGTCAAGAAAGAAGACATTCCATCTGTCTTGGTACACACTATGCTGAACTATCTGAAAATGCAAGTGTGTGTGCCAAAATTTCATCACCCCTGATCTACAAGATCAAGCCCCCACCCCAGTGCTGATACGAAAATCATCTTGAGGGGGAGCTACGGAATCCAGGTTGACAAAAGCTGCTTGAAGAAAATTGTTTGTCAATTATGGACATAAAGGGGGAGAATACTGAAGCCAGAGGGAGAAACAAGCAAAGATCTACAGATGCTGATTTTTTTAAAATTCAATGTATTTTGGGTTTTTCTCTTGGGTAGATCATTTGTATTGTTTTAGGGAGTTTTGTCCATGAATTGCCAAAGGGGGAGATTGTTAGTATTTTTATTGGCTAATTCATGGGTTGGACAAAACTTTGGGTCCATTGAGTTGTATTTTCTAATTTATTTTAGAATGGACTGTGGATGTGTCGCCGGAAGATCTGAAGTGAAGAAAAGAAGAAAAAAGAAGACCGGGCGAATTTTCCCAGGACCGATCGATCGGACCTGCATGACCGATCGATCGGTCAACGTGCAGAGTTCGGGAAAGTCTACTTTTCTAATCAGATTTAGTTTCCTTTTGAGACTATCTTTCCCAGTTTGAGTCCTACTTGTGCACTAAGTCTTAGGCACGAATATTGGGTTATTTATAGGGTGTTTCTCTCAACCCTAGACCACCACAACCACAACTCTCATTAATATGAGTCAGAGATATTTTAGAGAGAGTTAATCTCTAGAGCCATTGAGAGATTATTCTGAAGGGCTGCTCTAGAAAGTTGTTGCTGCTTCTACCTTCTTGTAGAAGATTGATCATCTTGGTTGACAAGGTGTGAGGAGATCAAGTAAGGAGAACGGGGCGCGGTGGATGTCGTGTCAGTGGATTCTTTGCAAGAAGAACTACAGTCCTTGGGTCGAGGTACAGACTTAGGTAAAGGAGCTTGTGAGTATATCTTGTAACTGTTCGTTATCTCTTGATTTCTGGTTCGTGGTTTTTCTCCCTGGATAGGGTTTCCACGTTAAAAATTGTGTCTGCCTTCTTGTGGTGTGTGATTGGTAGATATCTAGTTCTATATTGTCTGATTAGTTTATTTCCGCTGCATTGATTGGTTAATAAGAACTAGTAATCCATTCTAGTAGCCCTAAGGGGATTTTTCAGGGACCTCTCTCTACCTAATTTTAGACTTTTGTTCTCGTTTTTTCCTTGATGGTCACCTTTTCCTAACATAGACACAAAAAGTCTTGGGCCTCTATAACGCTTGACAATTCCTCTTGTCGTAAGTGGAATGCCGTGGCGAAAGCATCTTTCTTCAACAATGTTTTGAAGTCAATAGTCCATTGAACCCGTCTAGCTCGTCCAAAAAGGTAAGAGCGTCCGTAGTTGCAGCGGAGAGACATGGCATATCACAAAAGTCTCCATTCTTTATTGATAGTTGTATCAATCTTCTTCCAAATCTGCAGCTCAATAGACACCATTACTCAAATTCAATCAGTTAGAGATGGTGAAACCCTTACATCAGCTGACAAAAACTTCGTCTTAGGGTTCTTCAGCCCTGCCAATTCAAAAAATCGCTATATTGGAATATGGTTCAACAAGATCCCAGACCAAACTGTCGTTTGGGTAGCAAACAGAGAAAACCCGGTTCGGAATACTTCTGGGATACTCACAATCAATGGTGGAAATCTGGTAGTACTATTTGGTGATGGAGGATACAACACCACCACCACCACCATTCTATGGTCCACCAACATTTCGACGGTCAGTAATTATTCAAGTGCTAGGCTCATGGACTCAGGTAATCTTGTGTTAATAGATAATCATGAAACAATATTGTGGCAAAGCTTTGATTATCCTACGGATACATTCCTTCCCGGAATGAAATTGGGGTTGGACCGGCGAACTGGTCTGAACCGGTTGTTAACCTCGTGGAGATCAACAGATGACCCGACAACTGGAGAATTTTCATTCGGTCTTGACCCTCGAGGCATGCCACAGTACTTCTTATGGAAGGGCTCAGATCCTCTTTGGCGTAGTGAGCCATGGAACGGTTTGAGATTACTCAGTATGCGAGGAACAAATCCCAGCTTCAAGTTCACCCTTGTTGCCAACGATGATGAGATTTACTACACGTACGACAAAATGATAGCTCGATTTTTGCGAGGACTATTTTGGACGCCTCGGGTGCATTACAGAGGCTCATGTGGACTGCCGAAAAGCATCAATGGAATGTGGCGTGGGTGGCCGTACAAGACAGGTGCGATCGATATGAGAATTGTGGGGCATATGGTAGCTGTGACTCTAATCGTATGTCTGAGTGCTCTTGTTTAAAAGGGTTCGAGCCAAAGATGTCCAAAGACTGGATCTTGAGAGATTGGTCAGACGGATGCGTGAGACGTAGGCCGTTAGATTGTGCAGGGATACAAGATGAGTTCTTGAAATTGGTACGTGTGAAGCTGCCTGACGCATCAAGGTCTAGAGTGAAGACTACTTTGAGCCTCAATGAGTGCAAGGAGGACTGCTTGAGGAACTGCTCTTGCACAGCCTATGCAAGTGCCAATATCAGTGGAGAGGGCAGCGCCAGTGGCTGTGTAATTTGGTATGGAAATTTGACTGATCTCAAAGTTTATTCAGATGAAGGGCAAGATATATACATACGTATGGCTGCTTCTGAGTTGGGTAAGCAGAGTCATGGGGTTTTTACATATTGATCCACCTTAAATTTTGTTTTTCCAATTTCATGACCCAAATTTAAATAATGTCACCAGAGTGGGCTCTGGTCAACATTATTATTATTATTTTTTTACTTTTTTGCACCTTATCCCATGATATCATGGGATTTATTAATTTGTGTATCATATATCTTTTGCAAATAGTAAATAAAATCATTTTTTATAGAACATGAAAATAGACATTTTGTGAAAAGTAATACACATCTAATCACTATTTCTAAAGTTTTATCATTTGGAAAATTTTTTCTCTAAGATGTTACATAAAAGCCATGATATCATGGGATTTGTCAATTTCTGCAACATTCACTGTTCCTATGATATCATGGTATTCGGAGCAAAAAAGTTTTAAAAAAGTGTTGATCAGAGTCAAACGACTCTGATGACATTATTTGAATTTTGATCATGAAATTGGAACATTTGTATTTAAGGGGGACTAATATGTCAAAATCCCTAATTTCATTTATGATTTGGTAGGAGTTGACTGATGCCTATTTAATGAAAAATGACCATTACGGCTTGTGCCTCTTGATGAAGAAGCTCTGACATATTTGAAACATGTGCTGTTCTAGTTTCAAAGGGGTTTGCATTAGAAAAAAGCTATGGACCCCGACGCTGGGAGCCCGACCGGAACCCGGGCTCCCAGCGTCGGGGTGTGTAGCACTCGCCTGGGATCCAACGGCCCCCTGTGAGCCCGGGTTCCGGTCGGGCTCCCAGCGTCACACCCCTCTTTGCATTATGGTTGGAAACGAGTCAGGTAAAAACCGATTGGGTTAACCAAGAGTGCCTCCGTGTTAAAGGTCAACTTGTACCTAAACACTTTTTAAAATGGGTTAGGTAGCCACAACTCGCACCGAATGCGGGTAAATCTGAGCTGACCAGCAGCATGACCCGCATTTGCTATGGGTTTTCCAGATGGTACCTACGAAGTAACAAAAGAAAGAAAGAAAGAAAAAAAAAACAGCGCAAAACAAGACAAGAACATAAGCAGCATATGATTCTAATTCTGTAGAGAGGTTCTAATCTTAAATATAATTAAGGTTCTTTTCTTTTCTTTTTTCAGTACAGGAACATAAGTAGCATACTATATCCAAGAAACTATGTATTAAAACTATATAAACCGGCGGAATCCATTTACACAATGAAAATAGGGCTCTGAATTGATGGAGCATACGCTCAAGTTAGGTGTTGTGAAAGCCAAATCCCTCTCACAGCCAACCCTCCTAGACTAACCTAGTTTTGAACCATCTGCTGCAACATCAAACATCTTGCTTTTCCTTGAGAATGTTTCACAAAAACTCTTCCACAGCTGTTTGGGCCAAAGCAATTGGAGTCCAATTGGCACCAATCAGATAACAACGTCTATCAACTGCTTGTCATAAAATCTAGATCACAATCTTTGGGTTGAGACATTACAATGATTAAAAATAAAATACGACAAATATTATATGACAACTAAATAGAAAATAAAGGGCCTGTATCCACTGTTAAAAATTTGAAGTGTGTTTCATAGACCGAACAACGTATCCTGTATAGTAGGAAACCCCATTAATGATGCAAATGATACGAGGGATGCACTAGATTCACGAAGTTGTTGGTATTTATATTTAGAGTAAATTAGCATAAGGTCCCTAAAGTGGAATGTATCTTCTGGTCTACGCAAATTCTGTTTAAGGGTTCTAGTCCACTCAGTTAGACAATTTACAGCCAGAGGTCCCTATGTGCACACGATCATGTATTTTAGGACTAATTTGCCCTTTCAACCGTTTTAGGCATGAAATTTTGAAATTTAAATTTTCAAATCTTATATTCTCCCACTGTTATTTCTATGCACTTCTTCGAGAGGACACCCTCTTCTCCGACTCGGTTTCTGTTCTCTACTATAAAACAGAGACTCTGCTACAAGACTTCTTCTCCTCCCCTTCTCCGACGCAAGCGACGGATGGTGGAAGGCCGCAGCGTCAACTAGCTCCGGCCGCTGTGGGACGGCTCCGGTCTTCTTCTCTGGGACCGTGCGATCCCAAGAACCAAAGTCCGTTTCACTGCAACGATACAGATTTCCATCTCTGCTTTTCTTGCGGTTGTCTTCTCCGACAATGCTGAAGCACTTCTGACGAGAGGCGGCGATTCCCTTCTCCAGTTCTGGCAACGATGAGCATAATAGTTCGACGCCTTGTTGGGATTGTAACAGAACATTTTTCTTTGTCTGAAATTCAATTTGAAAACATCAGATCAATCCCGGCCTCCACTTGCCTATTTCTGTTACAGAAACCAGAAACGAAGAGGAAGAAGAGGCTTGGTTGCTAGGCCAGGTTTGGGTTCGGGTTAATTCAGCCTGACTAGTGAAGCAAAAGGCGCACCTAGTAACATGTTGATGTTCTGGTTTATGAAATTTATTTGAGTTTTTGTTAAATTTATATAAGTTTCTGTCAAATTTATCTGAGTTTTTGACAAATTTATATGACTTTCTGTCAAATTTATCTGATTTTTTTATTTTTGATCAAATTTATTTGAGTTTTGCAATTTGAGTTCTAAAACACATTTATAAGAGTTTTGGACAAATCTATCTGAGTTTTGGGCTAATTTATCTGAGTTCTGTAACAAATTTATCTGAGTTCTGGAAAAATCTATTCGAGTTTTTGGGAAATTTATTTGAATTTTTGAAAAATATAGCTGAATTTTTGACAAAATTATCTCCATTTTGTAAATTTCAACTGAGTTATTAAATGAATCTTTCTAAGTTTTTGGAAAATTTATTTGCATTTTTTAGATCTATTTGTGTATTTGGATTTTATTTGTGTCTTTTGAAATTTATTTGCATTTTTTGAAATAAATTTAACTGAGTTTTGGAAAAAATACTTGAGTTTTTGGCAAATTTTTCAGAAATTTGGAAAATTGATTTATCTTAGTTTTGGTAAATGTGTTTGCATGTTTGAATTTTATTTGTGTCTTTTGAAATTAATTTGCGGCTTTTGAAATTTATTTGCATTTTTTGAATTTTCTTTGGATCTTTTGAAATTTATTTGAGTCTTTTGAAATTTATTTACATTTTCTGAAATTTATTTGGATCTTTTGAAATTTATTTACATCTTTTGAAATTTATCTGCGTTATTTTGAAATTTATTGTTTTTTTTAATTTATTGTGTTTTTTGAAATTATTGCGTCTTTTGAAATTTATTTGTGTGTTTGTAGAATTTATTTGAAAATCTCATTAATGGGATTCCATTAATCGTGACCAATTAAATGGTAGTTGACCATTATTGATGGGATATCCCACCAATCACAGAATATGATTTAAAGAAAGGGTAAATTAGACATTTCAGGTATGAAAATGCGTGTGATGGACCTTTGGCTGCATGAGTTTAGATTGTGGACTGTTTACCATAAAGTCATGTGTTGAGGGACCTCTGACCAAATGCTCCTTATATATAGGGAGCTCTAGAAAACTCCCGACGAGTTTTTTCCCCTCAATAAATGCCCCACCTAGTTGGGCTCACTATGGTGTATGACAACTAAGGAACACCACTGGATAGAATAATCTTTATGAGATCTGCTTATGTAAAAAGTTTCAAGTCCATTAGATTATCCTAACCCCTTAATCCATGGCCCCAATGTTTAATGATTTTAGAGGCATCGCTTTCTTGTGATTTCAATTCAACGATGAGTAAAAGTTGGATGACAGTCAAATTTAGGCTTTTTACCAATTAACACGGCGTAGTATGTGTGAAAAGAATGGATTTTCTTAAGCTGGGTTCCACACCCTAAAAACATAGGAGAGCAAAAATGGGAGTTATTGAAACAGGGAGTTTTGGAGAATTTCTATATATACATATATAGATTAATGCTTTGGTACAAGCTTCTGATACCGTCTTGCGGTACAAGTCACCTAGCGGGGCCCACTTGGGACCTCACAAATCATGGAACGGGGGATTAAAAGATCCAATTGGGACTAACCTAGATGTCAATTTTGATGTCAATCTAAAACCTCCAATCCATTCATCCGTGGTCCACAAAATTAACGGGTTTATCTAAAATAATAAAATCGAACCTCGATCCGACGGTTCGCTCCATTCGAAAAGTGTGTATATATATTTAAGCATGCATCCACGAAAAGTATAAAGGCTCTTCAACTTCAGAAAGCGCTTGGGCGTGGAGTTTTCTAGCACTCCCCATACATATATATCCTCTCTTTAGCTCATGCCAGATGGGGGCAACCACATCCGCTCACACATGTGGGGCCCATTGTTGGCCCATTTGAGTGGACCACAAAATAAAAGCAAAACATGATAGTAAGATAGATAAATCATAAAGACTTGAGCATCAAAAGGTTCATGGTTTACCTGAAATTAGAGGAGACTAGTAGAGAGTAGAGACTAGAGAGAGATTGATGAGCATGAGTGTATGACAGATTGATAGCCTAATTTGAAGTGGAGTGTCGCCCTGGCTCGATATCATCATCATCATCATCATTTCTTCCATATTGGTTAAAAAGATATGCTCCATAATGTTGCGCAGCACTACCATACCCATGACCATATTTAGATTGTTCTTGATAAGATGATGAACAATCTTGATCCCTTGTGGATTGAGATGGCTGGTTGTACTCAAATGGCACGAAATAGGCATGAGGGGCATGAAAAGATCATTGGGAAACTGGTAGGGGAAGCCTCCCTTGCTCAATTAACATTTGTTCGATAGAAAGTATCGGTGTTGATGAAAGGGGTATTCAATTAGGGTTATATGAATAACCCTCATGTTGTCCATACATGGCACCTTGTTGGCCAAACCCCCATGCTGTCCATACATGGTTTGTTGGCCAACATAACCCCCATGCTGTCCATACATGACACCTTGGCCAACATAACTCCCATGATGACCATGAGTACCTTCCCCCACTCCTTGCCCAGTGGTGCCACTACTACCCTTTGCCTTGGTCTGTCCAACATGTCTGACATAGCCACGGCGAGGATCTAACTCGGTAGCACCAGGAAAGTGCTCAACTGTCTCATAAGTGGCAGTCTCATCATCTCTATAATGAACCTAATCCCTGGGAAAGTCAGGTGGAATTCCTACTGATGATGAAGAAGTAGAAATACTTGACTCACTATCCTTATCCACCTCCTTTCCCCTTAGCTTACTCGTATCAGGTGCGCGCCCCTGCTGCATTGTCAAGTTTGTTTCTTCTATCATTTCTACAGCCCTCACTGGCTCAGGCCTATCCCCAGTCAATTCCTCCATCAACTCCTCAAACTTTGGGCCTTGGTCTAACACCAATTCTTTTTGTTCCTCCAGCCATTCACCTAACACAATATCCTCTTATGAAAAGATATAGTCCAAATTAATTGGACAAAAATAATCCCGTTGATCCTCATACTGTCTTCTCTTTCTATTTCTACTATGGTTAGCTTCTGCATTGTCAATCTATTTCTTGGTCTTGTGTGGATAAACGAGAAGGTGCTCCAGTTTCTTTCACAATTGGAAGACGATGTAGTTTGACTAAGGACTTTAATAGCAATCGTCCTAAGTGCATGAGCACTCTATCCATAATTCAACCACCATTTAGCTGAAAAAAATAGAAATGATATTAGAGTCAATAAAATAATAATAAATACTCGAATAATATAGAGATTACATTACAATCAATACAAGGATTAGTCTGTGTGATAGCTCTCCGCACAGCCGTCATTCCAAAGCTTCTAGCACGTACATTGTATATGTCAATCTGAAGACATTATTGTAGAAAAATAAATTAGAGAAATTACAATGTTATATACTTTTTTCCTTAATTATCCTACCTTATTAGTAGCCCAAATTGCTTCATTTGTACTCTTTGTCAGTCTTTCAATTACAATTTTTTTTTTGTCCCAAACGGATTTCATCAGATATGTGTGTTACGCCCCCGGACCGAGGCCCTGATAATCAAGTCGTTAATCCGGGGGACGCGGCGCGACGGGTCAGAAAATTTCGCCCGCACACGCTAATTATTTTCCCACAGGATTCCACGGTGAGAATTCCAGACGATCCATCACAACCAATTAATCAAATTCACAACAAATAATAATATGCGGAAGCTTGTAGCAAAATAAAAACTAAACGAGATATAAGATAATTGCACAAACTCTGTATCAAAAGAGAAATATATACATCTAAACATAGCCCAAAGTTAGTTAAATTTGTGAGGATCACAAAAGTATATTTAATTTATACAGCCCAAGAGAAAAGGCCAACAGAGGCCGTAAGTAAAGTTCCCAAAAGATGTTATCGTACTCCATACCCAACATAACGTCTACATGACATCATTTGGCTGCCACTCATGCTCCACCGGAGGCCCTATTGCCTCCTCTGCGCGCTCCGCCTCAAAGGCTTCGGGTCCGACATCTGACACCAAACAGAAAAGTATCAGACACGACGGTCTAGCAAGTAAATAAAGCAGGTGAGGTATACAAGTTTTATAAATGTCATGTTTAAAATCATAAAAGTGTAATTGAAACAAGAAAGATATAAAGAGTAAATCAAATGAATCATTTCTATACAAATGAAAGAATTTCATAATTTAAATGTTTCAAAATAATTGACAGATAATTAAAATATTGGCAAACCACATTTAGTTATATTCTCCTATTACCGAAGTAATAAGAGCACACAAACAAATAACCGTTGCCATATGATATGGCCGGAACAGATAGACAGAAGCCGTTGCCACTACTCGTGGGACTGGAATATAGAACCGTTGCCATGGCCGGAGCAGATAGAATCCAAACTGCAGTTGGCTAATAATTTAAAGATTCCAAGCCGGGTGATCAGCCTAACAAGGTAACCTAAGCTTAGTGGTGCCTTTCAGAAACAAAACCTCAATCGATACAAATCAAATCTTAGTAATACATTTCCAAAATCGATAAGAGGAGCTACTCCGAACAAATACATACTGACAAATCCGAACGAATCAAGATGAGTAGCCTTACCGATGTTTCCGAACATGGCTAACCACTCAAATTTACTTCAAATCAATTTATACAAAAACATATACAATTTCTCTCTTTTCAAACGATTTGTACAAAACATATACAAATTGCAAATCTGGAATGAGATAATTAATGTGTTGGAATGGCCTACTAAGTCCATCTCAACGAACACTCAAGGTCCAAGTGTCGGATTATAAACATAGGTTTGATGCCTCCGAAGTTGTCCAGCAATTGGAAGCTTTGAGTGCAAATTGAGACTCTAGTAGTGTTCCAGGCATTTCTAAAGAATTTCAAGCACAATCTCTCCTTGTTTTTTCTAAATTTTCCATAGTCAAATGTGTTTTTTTTTTTAATTCCCATTCTTCCTTCCAAGCAAATTTGGATTTAAATGTGCATCCGTTAGTGAGAAAAAGGAGTATTCAGCCCATCCAAACAAATAGGACAGCAAACAAGCCCAAACATTTAAGAAAAGTAGCATAACAGGCCCAAAAATGAAGTGGGGCAGTGGCTGGGCCCGCCCTAGGCTTGCTGGCTGGGACGCCTGGGCTTCTTCCTGCACTGTTTTGAGCACCTCCTTTCAACCCCACCCCCGCCCCCGCCCCGCCCCCCCCAAACCCCCCCCCCCCCCCCCCCCCCAAAACCAATTTCAACCTCTACAGCTCATGAGTTACCTCAAGCCTCAATATATCATCCATTCAACTCTAAAAATATCTCATTCCATGTACAAGTTTGATATAGAAATTAAACACTAATTAGAGGAAAACATAGAAGTCCCAATTGGCCTCTCCATGCACAGAATTGTTGCAGAAATTCTGACATTAACTAAGCTAGAAACAGAGATTTAGAGAAGGATTTCCAGCATTCTTAAAACATTAGTAAACCAAAGATTTTCATATTAATATAAACAAAACCATATAAAAGGGCTGAACATAAATTCATTGCTAGAAAATCCCTGTAAATCAGACCATACACGGCTCAAATAATCATTCAAATGAACTAACATTTTCAAATCAGAATTTAACATAATAAAATCATAAAGATATAAATTCTGAAATGCATCCTCACTATCTTAAAACAAAACAGAAACTTTAATGAGAGAGGTTCATGTTGCTGTAACAAACAATAATATGTGAAAACATAGTATTAGTCATCACTCAAAATATTTCTAATTCAAATCTCAGAGATAAAGAACCCATTTAAAAGCATTGGAGTTGCAAACAAGGAATTTAAAGAAGAATAGATTTTTCATAACATGCACCGCATAATCTGATTATTCACTTGCCTTTATTCCAAAAAGGGTCACAAACCACTACAAGAAACTCTCAAACACAGCAGCTCCAATCTACACAAAAAAAATCAAAAGAAGAACACACTAAAATCCGCCCAATTCGAAATAGAAAGGAGCTCTCAAGAAACTCTTTTGCATGCATGATAAAAGATTCCTAAAGGGTCTAAAAAACCAAGATTTCAAGAGGGGAAGCCATTGCTAACCTTTCACAGCTCTAAGCAAGAAGAAAGACTTGGAGAAGAAGGTGGTTCTAGCTGATTTTCTTCAAGAACAGTACCAATGGGAAGCTAGAGGTGAGGTGAGGAGAGGAGATTTATGAAGTCAAATCCCTAAGTAGCACTCAAGAGGTACACTTGCAAGAGGAGAGAAGGTGGCTGGAAATGGAAGAGAAGGAAAACTCTTTCTCAGCGCAGTTGCAGGAAAAAAAAAATCAAGGAGAAGAAGGCCTCCAACGTGGGCCTTATTCGGGTTTTAAGTGAGGAAGGTGGGCCCCATGGGCCCCAAATCTTCAAGTGTTTAAAACTCTCTTTTGTGGGTCCCGGATGAAGTAGACAAAGAAGAGAAAAATGATCGTTGAAAAATCTAGTTTTCAAAAAGTATATTTTCCTCATGATTTTCAAATTTCAAAATTTATGCACAGATTTGGTGTGAAAAGATTGTCTTGTCATTTTTATTGAAAAACGCGATTTCTGGATTTCAAATGCAAACGGAATAAACATGAAAGTTATTGGGATCAAAATAAAAAAATTCAAAAATGTCGAAATTCATATTTTTCATAAATCAAATTCCCATACTAACACGTGACACACGGGTTACCTTGGGCCCGATCAAGCCAGACTCAATGCGCTCAAAATTCCCCAAAGCTATCCAAAATTCTAAAGTAACTAAAAATCTAAGCTAATCATCCTCTACTCCCACTTAGAGACTAATCACAATTAAAACAATAATAATATATACTAAACCTGGGTCGGGGCCTGACAATGTGTCCATCCGTAAATTATGGATTAAAAGAAGTATCCTGTAAAACCAATGAATTTTAGTCATTGATAAATTAATATAGTGAGGAGAGACTGGAGAGTTGAATACAACAATTCAAGTGCTAAAGGAAATAGCCTTCACTTACCAGCAGTGTGTAAATCATGTTTCAATTGCCGTCCCCATCAATCGTCGATGATCTTCCAAAACTTTTTCTAATATTTACAATCTGCTTGAATAGCCAGCTTTGATATCTTCATGACCTCATGTAAGAAGCCCATTGTTGGCTTATCATCGCCATCAACTAATCGAAGAACCTTTATTAGCGGATCAAAAACATTCAAAACACCCTTCACATGAGGCCAAAATTTGTTGGACTCAATTATTTTACATACTTCTTTTGTAATGGGACTTGGCCTCTTTCCCCATTTTGAATTCATGAACTCCTGTGATTTTATCAATCGGAGAAGTCCTTCTCTATACTTGTAAACACTTTCAATAACAATGAAGTGGGTGGCAAATCTAGTGATGCCAGGCTGCAGTAGTTCATGGTTGTTTGTATGCGTTTTCATCATGGAAATGAGTCTATATGACAGATAAAAAAATTTGGTAATCTTCTTTATCTTACGAATCACTTGCTGCATGACTTTTCCTTTTGCAATATCTTTAAGCATTAAATACAGGCAATGTGCTGCACATGGAGACCAGAAATCCTTGGCCTTTGTTTCATAAGCATCATTCTTGCAGCCTTCAAGTTTGCAACATTGTTGGTAACAACATGAACTACACAATCTGCCTCAACTTCTTCAATCACCTCATTCAATAACTTATTAATATATTTTGCATCTTGGATGTAATCAGTTGCATCAGCTGATTTGATAAACACCGTGCCCATAGACGAGTAGACTAGAAAATTCAAGAGATGACGATGTATCATGGTCGTCCACCCATCCACATTAGTGTGCCACCTCTTTCCTTCCATGCCCATTTGAAAGTTTGCACCTAAGCCTGCAACTCCTCATACTCTTTCTCAACACTGACATGCCCAATCTCATAAGGGGTGAGTGCCTTTATAGTTGGACCATGTTCTGCAGCTGCATCTAACATATTGGTGAAATAAGGAGAAGATGCCTTGTTGGGTGGAATGCTTCCATCCACAAAAAAACTTCCCAATGGCTCTCACTAGATGTTCTCTTGCTTTACCAAACTTGCCCTTTAATGCTTTCGTAATGCGAGGCTGCTTTGATGTTGGTTTTCTATAAGCAAATGGGTCAGTTGGCCCCACCACATCCAACCTACGAGGTGCATGTGTAGGAGGTCTTTCAACCTCGTCAATGTCTGGATCTTGACAGGGTTGTTTTTGACTAAATGCCCGACGCAAACTTGCCCCCGCCCCAGTCCGGATAACCCACCTTGCTCATATTGGCTACCTCTAGCAGTTGCTTCATATTGCATTCTTCTCCTCTATTCCTCCTCCTGAAGTGACCTCACACTTTCTCTCCTAGCCCTCCTCATTTCTTGGTCTTCATCGTCATCATCGGAGGAACCAAATACTTCTTCTCTGCATGCATCAAGTTCCACAGTTCTTCTTCTTCTTTGTACAACTTTTTTTTTTTTTTTTTTGTAGATGCATTAAGGAGCTCCTGCATTTCAGCTCTCACATTTGGTGGCACTTTATGACATGTCACCTGTCCTGATACATGTGCCAAATGTTGTTTCAATCGAGTAATCCCGCCATTGAGCACTAGCTCGTCCACAATAATTACATTTTACTTTACTTTTGCTTCCAACTACTTCACTGTGACTCCATGCCGGACCTATGTCACGCACCATCTTGTTCCTATAAAATAAGAAATTCATGTAATAGGAATACTTTAACAACAATTAATTTTAGAAAAATAAAGATTTAAAAAAATCATTTAAATATATAGATCTAGCATAAAAGTATGTAGATCAATAATTTACACACCTTACAATGATCATGAATCATTAAAAGAATATATTTATGATGAATCCCCAAAAAGTGATATATTATAATTCAAATATTAGAAAATCTGAAAAAAAATAATTAAAATAAAAATCTAAATCGTATTTATGACTATGAGTAGATGTAGATCTATCAACTACACACTATTAATAAGCCTTTTGTATCACAAATATTCTAACAAGTAACAAGTAACAAGTAACAACAATTATGTTTAGAAAAAATAAAGATTTAATAAAGTCATTTTCAAAATCCTAAATATATAGATCTAGCATATAAAAGTATGTTACAATGATCATTAATCATTAAAAGAACATATTTATGATGAAATCCCCAAAAAATGATATATTATAATTTAAATATTATAAAATCAAATAATAAAATAATTAAAATAAAAATTTTTAAATCATGTTTATGACTATGACTATGAGTAGATGTAGATTTATCATTTACACACTGTTAATAAGCCTTTGATATCACAAATATTCTAACAAGTAAGAACAATTATTAGAAAAAATAAAGATTTAATAAAATTATTTTCAAAACTCTAAATATATAGATTTAGCATAAAAGTATGTAGATCAATCATTTACACACCATACAGTGATCATGAATCATTAAAAGAACATATTTATGATGAAATCCCCAAAAAATGATATATTATAATTTAAATATTAAAAAATCCGAAAATAAAAAAAATTGGAAAAAAATTCAAAATCATGTGTACGAGTAGATCTAGCATGCAAGTATGTAGATCTAACTTCTAAATGAAGAACACAACACAAGTGATAAACCCAATGATTTCTATGCTTCATCTAAAAATAAAAAAGAAAAAGCACATAATAAAATGCTTTAAGTTGATTTTCTCTTACCTTAAATAATATTTTCTTCAAGAGATAGATGTGGGATTTGAAAATATGCAAGAGGGATGTGTGATGGAGTACGGCTGATGCTATGGGTAGTAAGGAGATGAGAAGAGAGGAGAAGAAGATGAAGATGGGGAAAAAGATGGAAAAATTAGGATTTTAACCCCCTTTGTTTTTCCGAGATGAACTTCATCTCGGCCCATATCAGCCGAGATTTTGGCGATATATGGCCCCGAGATACCGATACCTATATCTCGGGGCCATATCGGTTCGATATGGGCTAATACCGGTTCATATCAGCCGATATGAACCGGTATCGGCCAATTTTTAAAACCATGGTCACGAGTCCTAGGATTTCGTACCAATCCGAAAGGATTGCACCTTTATATAGATTGTCTCGTTCGGATGGTGGAAAATTTTCAACCATTGATCAATGGGTTAGGATGATCATCTGACCCTCTGGCACCGTACACAGGTAGGTAGGGGGAAGCACTTATATGTACATGTACATGTATATATATAGATATATATTTTATGGACCACAAAGGAATGGGTTAAAGGTATTAGATTGACTTCAAATTTGATATCTAGGTTGGTCGAACTTGGATCTTTTGATCCCCCCCCCCCATTCGATGATTTGTGGGGTCCCAAGTGGCCCCATTAGGTGGCTTGTACCATAAAATGTAAGGAAGCTTATACGGGAGCTTCTCTCTCTCTCTCTCTCTCTCTCTCTCTCTTTCTCTCTCTCTGCATACACACACATACGGGGAGTGCTAGAAAACTCCATTCCTAGTTGGGCCCACTTGGTGTACATAAAATGTCACTAGATGGAATAATCTAGATCAGATCTACCTATGGAAAAATACTCGCAATTGACGGTTAACCATGATGGCAAACACAATCAAACCATTAAGAAATCACACATAATAACACAACAAGATTTATGTGATTCGACAATATTGCTTACATCCACGTGAAAGAAAATCAACTTTCCTTATTCGGTCCCATGTGGAGAGAGAGCTCTCACCTCTCTCACAGAGTCTAGAGTCATAGATTACATCACATATATAATCCCCGCTTTCTCGGTCCCTAAGAAAGCCCCGGTACAATTACCAAAACACCCCTGACCATGAAATCGATCCCCGACTAATCCAATGGACCGATCCAATTAGCCCGAAATACACGATAATAACCCAACAATCTCCACCTTGGCTTGGATCCCATCAATTCTCGAGCCACCTTGAAGATACCTAACAATGTCTTCGACTTCCCATACCTTGCTGAAAGGTATGACCACACACCTGCTACGATCGGGCATGTCCCCTGCACACCCTAGCCCAGGTGCACCAATAATCTCAGCATTGCCTTAACCTTTTCCACTGCTGCTTCCTTCGACCCGAACACCCCTATCTTGATCCTCTGAAGTACCTTTCATTTGTTGCCATCTTTGCATATATCCTTGTAACACAATGAACTTCCACTTCCAATTGTCAAGATAAAAGAGACCTTTTCGAGTTTAGATCTCATTGGCGCGCGCCTTGTGAATCCTTCCCTTTTGTCTCCATTTCGGTGTTCTTCCCATCAATCCTACAACTGTTGTCTCGGCAATTAGTCTTGTCCTTTGCTCCGTGACAGATCGAGACCCATATTCCCTTCCTTTCCATAGGAAGTAGTCTCCGTTCAAGTCTTCCTAGATTACATCTACATGATGTTTTTAAAGACCCCGTCAATTCGTCTTCTGATGATTTCGTCACATCTAACTCTACCTGAACCATGTGCTTTCTCACAGTGTTATCAGATGTTTCTTTCACTGCTCAACCTAGAACTATATTCCCTATCAACCTATACAGACTATAGACTTTCGACCATCTCACCCTTCATGATGACCGATGCTCCATTTACCACCTTTGCAAGTCCACCTGCTATAGTGCACTTACAACCCTTGGAGTCTAAGGCACCCAAAGAAACAAAATCTCTTTACAAATCCGGAAAATGCATCAATCTATTAGGGTTTGAACAATCCCCTCAAACATCCAGATCTTTACCGTCCATATCCCAATGCTTATCAATTTTGCATTGGTTTCCATAAAAATAGATCCACCAGCATGGGATTTATATGCAATAAACAAATCTCTACTCAAACACATACGATGGGATGAGCCATAATTTAAATACCATGAATCATTAACCTATTTCTTACCTATGGTGAGTGAAAATGATTCACCATTATCCAAATCCAATCCTTTTGGCACACTATCTCCTTCCGATTATGATTCTTTCATTTTTCTCTCTAAGTCCTCCTTCCATTTCCTACAATTCCATTTTAAATGTATGTATTTCTTGTAGTAATATCACGAGGACTTTCCTTTTCCGTTGACTTTGCCTGATCACGTCGACGTAGATCTTTGCTTTCTATGACTTGAATTGGCCATCATATACAAGCTTTCGGGCTCTGCCAAAGTTGTGGAGCAGGCTCCTTGTCCATTGATGGTGCTTGTTTGCAGAACGTCTCGGGACAACCGGGGTCAACGAATGCAAGAATCTGTGAGGTCCAACCCTTTTGTGACTGGAGACGAGCGAACTGCATCGATTTCTTTTATGTACGGGTATGCCAAATTTTCCATTCTACTTAGAAATGACAAGCGATGGTTCGTAGATACACCTTTTCAAGTACGTAGAAAAGAAAATAAACTTGTTTTCTAACTTTCATTGCACGTGTTAAGAAAAGAGACAAAATTTAGAATTTGGATGCCGTGAAAGACGAACATCATTTGTTTGTTGTGAAATGCGATGTTTTTGCCGTGAAAGGCGATTTTGTATTTTGCCGTGAAAGGTGATTTACAATTCTCATCAAAAGAAAAGACAAGCTTTGTGTTTTTTGTACTTCTTTTAAAAGTACAAATACAATGAGAAGGAAGAAAAGAGAATCTGACTTCACAGAAGATTGCGGGCACTCGTTCTGATTGATGGTCGCAAGTCATGTTTGGGCTTCACCGTCATCCTTCAGATGATAACAGAGGATGCTTTTGATTTTCTTGAGTCGGCTTGAACCTTATGTTTTTAGAGAATAAGGATAAAGAAAAGATCCTATATCCAATATAAATATTAGTAGACGGGTTAAAAAGCCGCTTCTAGGCCATGGGGATAGAAGGAGAGGGCCTGCGGGGGGGGGGGGGGGGGGGGGGGGGGAGCCCAAGGGTCTTCAATCACCTTGTAGTGGTGGTCGCTGCAGAACTACTTCAACGGAGGAGAGACCATTGTTGGAGTGTCATAGTAACGATGTCCATTTTTTCTGGGATTTTGCGCATCATGCACTGGAATGGTAGAAATTGCCTCCTTTTATAGGCTTTTGGTAGGCATGTGGGAGATTTATGGGCTTTAAATGCGTTAATGCTCCTTGATGGGGGGGAGTTACACATTTTAATTTATGTTTTTGATAACTCCTTTTGTGATTTCTTTTTCTTGAGTATTGATTGGCCATTGGAGAATAATGGGCATTTATTTGTATTTAACCTTCATGATGGGAAGAGTTATGATTGCTGGTGGATTTCTCATACCGATTCTCGTTGGATGATAGGCGGGGTTGATACCCGGGCCGAGGAGATTTTGTGGCGTAGGGGTGCTGATTTGCTACCAGAAGCCAAAACTAGGTCAAACGATGATGTAATGACCTGAAATTTGAGGTGAGGCATCATGGGCAAGAAATAAGACCAACCATAGGCTTTTATTTAAAATTTAAAGCCGTGTGGGGTCTTGTCGCCAGTAGATTTGATTTTATTGCGAGGAAGCCGTCGCGTTTTGATGTACAATCAAACGATGTCCAATTGACTTGAAATTTGACAGGGAGCCTCTTGGAATCATTTTAAGATGATTTGTTAGCTCTAATTTACAAATAATGGTCCCAAGGGGCCCCGTCGTCGGGAGACCAGATTTAGTTACCGGGGGGGGGGGGGGGTCAAAGTTTGGTCAAATAATGCCGAAATGACCTGAAACTTGACATGTAGCCCACTGGAAGTATTTTGAGACCATCCATGTGGTTTGTTTGATGAGTGATGACTTTAGTGGTCTTCACAACCGGGAGTCGACCGACACCAATTTGCTAACTATGACTTGATGCCATGATTGTGGTAGCACTTTTGTAAATATATCTGTAATATGGAGTCTTGTAGACGCCCAAGCTTAGAGAGGATAGCACGAAGCCAGACTATTTCAGAAGAAGCTATAGGCATAGCACAATACTCTACTTCTGTGGAGTACTTGGATACTTTATCCTATTTTTTACACTTCCATGAAGTAAAGGAGTCTCCCAAATAATGTACCATTAAGTTATAGAGCGTTGACATTTATGATAACTAGCTCAGTCAGCATCTGAGTAGGTTGTAAGAGAAATAGAATTACCAACAGAAAAAAAAAAGAGCCACTAATGAGTAATTCGCCGGTAGCGAGATGAAGATGTTGAGGTTGTGTCATAACGGTTCACCAAATAAACGGCATATGAAATATCAGGCAAAGTGATGGTAAGGTAGATAAAGCTTCCAACTAATCGTCGATATAACATGGCATCAGGAAGAAGATCATCTGTATCTTGACTGAGCTTGACATTAACCTCATAAGGGTCATCCACGGGAGTGGAGTGTTGAAGTCCCACCATCTCGATAAGATCTATTGCATATTTGACCGATATACTTCAGAGCCTAGGAAATAGGTTGGGGGTCCTAAATCTTTCATATTAAAGGATGCATGAAGTGGATTTTGGACATGCGTGATCATATTAGAGTCTGTACCAGATATGAATACGTCATCAACATAAACGAGGAGCATTGTAATCCCTTTCGAAGTATGATGTGGAAACATGGAAAGGTTAGATGCACTCTAATGAAAATGAAGTTGAAGCAGAGCATCACGACATAGTTTTATAGGCTTAGGTTGGGGTGAATTGACCAAAATGCCCACCTTTAGTTGCTTGGTTTGTGAAGGGACTAGAGGGTATTTGGGGTATTTTAGGTTTAATTGAAAAATCTCCAAGAGAAGCCCACCTAAAACTTAGAAATCACTCCTATGGGCCTCTAGCTAACTAACAAACTCTAAGAAGTCCAACTAGATCCCTAACAATTCTATAAATCTCAAAAGGGCACTAATTCCTATAAACTAGGCTCAAATCCTAGGAAAAGAGTAAACTACCCTTGCTAACCCCTATTAATTAGCATAAGTAGCTATAATTAGATATAGTTAACATATAATTAGGCTAGTAAAAAGGTGGGGCCTCACATTATGCATCGCTATGAATAATGTCAAAACATTTAGAAGACAAAGTATCATGTAGTGGAAAAGGAAATACCTTGCTTTACCAAGCTTACAAGTAGAACAATCAATAGAAACATCATGAAAAGAAACTTCATAATTTGAATCAATCATGCATGTTTTCAACAAAGACAATAGTATCTTAGAATTTGAGATGACCCAATCTATTATGCCAAAGTCGCCTGGTATCCCGAGAACTAAAAAAAAAGCAAAAATGTCATGTTATTATTTCAATAGGAAAGCATATGAAGCGGAAAAAGACGTCCACACTTTGGCCCCTTTACGATGACTCTCCCTGACACTTGATTCTGCACAACATAATCAGAGCAAGAGAAAGAGACATTACAATCATTATCAACAACCCATCCAAATATATAGAAGGTTTGCAGATAAAGATTGAGAAAGTAAAACATGTTGCAAATGTAAGGGGTGCGAAATATCACCAATGGTTGTAATAGGAAGCTTTTCACCATATGAAATATGAACTTGCAAATTACTATTATAATTTTGAAGATTTGAGAGGTTAGCAGAGGAGAAAGTCACGTGGTTTGAGGCACTAGAATCAAGATACCAAACATAAGAGAGAGGATGATGAGTACCTGAAATTTCAAGTGTAGTGAAAGGATTCAAAATCATCTGTTGAATT
Source organism: Cinnamomum chago (assembly GCA_038049695.1). NCBI lineage: Eukaryota > Viridiplantae > Streptophyta > Magnoliopsida > Laurales > Lauraceae > Cinnamomum > Cinnamomum chago. Next base: position 48,918,606 of record CP142460.1, read on the forward strand.
TTCTATGGAGTGATGGAAGAAGTAGTGGTAGATGCAACTGGTTGTGGAGGCATGACTGAGGAGGAGGCCGCATCAAAAGTAATAGAAGTAGTAGTATATATTGGAGGCATGATAGGCACGAGGGTACGGTTTTTTGGTCTCTTCTTTCATTCTGTGCTAACATGTCTATTAGCCTTTTAATAATTGTAGAATTTTTGCTTACATTGTGATGCATAATGTCAAGAATTCTTACAACCGTAGTATTGCACTTTACTCAAGTGATGGGTCTGTTTGGGACAATAATACTTACAACCGTAGTATTGCACTTTACTCAAGTGACGGGTCTGTTTGGGAACTTTACATTAGAATTTAGTGAAGTAAAGCCTCAAATAGTGAAAGAATAAAATATATATGGGTTATAATGATATTTTGTCTTTAGTTGTTTGGTCGGGAATCTTTTTGACTTTTTATTTAAAAATTAGGTTTTTTTTTTAATTTTTTCTTTTAGCGGATAAAGGAGGTTGCTTTTTGAATTTTTTTTAAAGGGAGGAAATTTTGAAAATGTGTACTTTTGATGTGATCTTATTTTTTTTTAATTGGAAGCATTACTTCACTCCACTCTACTCTTGAAGTTGTCAAACCATCTATAGTATCGGTTTTCTTTCGCAACATATGTAGTCAAGGTTGGACCACCCGATGGGAAAGGAGATTCAGTTGTGGTATATGCAACCTCTAGAGAGCCACCAGAGGCTTGTTGTTTCAAAGTAAGTTGAAATAGTTGACTAGTCTCTTCATGGAGTTGATTTAGACATTCATCTAATGATGGAGAGGGAACTCAACTCATAAAACTAGATTGAACAGACTCTTATTCTTGGTGCAATTTCATCAGAAACGATTCGAGAAGTTCCTATATTACTAGAAGAGTTGCACCAGAAATATTTAATCTCATCATATTCAGCCTATAAGGTAGGAAATCTTGAGTGATAATCCTGGATAGAAGAACCTCCTTGATTATATTATGTAATTTTAAACTCAAGTTGATATTGACGAACATAATTGCCGCAATGATAAACTTTCTTCAAATAGTCGCACGTGCCCTTTCCTATTATGTGGGGTTTCAAATTTAGGATGAGAGTTAGCTCTATAGATCCAAGGATCCAAGTTTTGATTTTGGCATCCTTAGTAATTCATACGAGTATTTTCTTGTCACCCTATTTAGGTTTTGGGTCTGAACTAGTAATATGACCCAATAGTTCTTTCCCTTCTAAATGTACTAGGAATTGATAAGCCCAAGATGTGCAGTTTTTTCCATTAAACTTGATCAAAGCAATTTCATGTTTATCCATCTTAGAATGTAGAAAGAAAATATAACAAGTCGATAAAGATTCGAAACCAGCAAGATTGGAGCAAAAGGTCTAAGATGGTGATATCGTTTTAATCACAATTGCTATATAAATATAGGTAGAATATCCTGATCTATGAAAGACCTCGAAACAGAGAAGAAAACAACCTAGGTGACCCTGAACTTATGGCTAATGCACAACGTGGGGCGCATAGAATGAATGGATTGAAGATCAAAGTTCGGACCCGATGTCCGACTCTACCCAGCCTCCTAGTGGTAAAGTATGGTTTGAAACGATCTCAAATCCAGGCTTCTAGACGGTCTTGATAAAATATAGTCCAAAAAAACCTAAAATTACGAGAGTGATAAAAAAAAACCCTACCTCCAAGTGCCACAAAATTATGAAAAGATCTCCATAAACTCAGAAGGAGGGGGGCGACCCTTTCTGTAGTGGTTAATGGTGAAAGATGGATGATCACTGGTGGGCCACTATAGATTGGAGATGATCTACAGTAGATGCACGGGCTTTTTGGTGCAAGAATCCTTCGAAAAAGATCTCTAATCTTTTTTTTTTTTTTTCAAGAGAGAGATTGACTTCTTTCTATTATAGCCCAAAGACTGGAAATCATTAACTTTTAGAGTTGCTCCGATACCATGGCATAAATACGAAGATAGAAAGTTTTGAGTGAATTTGATGATCCTCTTTGAGGGTCTCCATCCTTCATATAGAATTTACAATGCCCATTTTGGGCTACAATCTTCTCAACTTACAGCAATCACTATCCTAAGAAAACCTCCTAATATGGTCACATAGTTTTATATAGTTGTACACGGCTAGATGGTTTTATTTTTAAATAGTTGTACATGGCTAGATGGTTTTGACCATCTTCGAGTTTGTAAGTGGGTTGGGCCTTATTATACATATGGGTTGTGACGATGGGCTTTTATGACCCTCTTAACAACAACCATGGTAACGAGAGTCCCACCTTCAATGTAGATCTAGATCCGGTTAGACCAGGTTCTTCTCCAATCTTGATCTAAAGATGAGACTGAACCCAAGCAGAGAATCTTTCACAAACACAGCAACCCTTGGCAGAAACAACAACAACAAATTTGAATCCTCTGCTTCTCGTCTCCAGGAAGCCAACCCCCTTTTCCATCTTCTTTTATGGCGATCCTTATTCTTCGGTCTTCCACGTGTCTCCGGTCAGGCGTCTCTTCTTTTTGCATATAGAAACCTATGGCCCACCGATCTAAAAAACGAGGCTTCGTGTCCTGTTCTTCTATATGTTTTCCAGAGTGAAAGTCGAGAGGATGATGGCCCACCTTAGATCTATGACTTTGATCCAATCAACCGCCCTTCTCCGCCTTGTGATTCTCTCTGCATCAATCCCTGTCTCCGTTCTCTATTTCAAGAAACCAAAAGACAGTTTCTTGCAACTCGAGAACAGGCCCACCTTCGATTCGCAAACCAAGGATCGATCTCACACTTGAGATCAATGGTTTAGGGTCCGATCCTCCCTTAATATCCGAACCTCGTTCTAACTACCATCGACAGTCAACGACGATGACAAACGCAATCAAATAATCAAGCCATCACAAATAATAACACAACAAAATTTACGTGGTTTGGCGTGGGGATAACACTCGACTTTATTTAGTTCCACGTGGTTCAGCAATCACGGACACTCACTGAAACTCTCCGGGCGTTATTTGCAGGAAAACGCCCCTTTTCTGAGCCCATGAAAGTGCCATGTCATCCAATTTAAATAAAGATAATGACATTTAACACACATGACAAGTTAGAGATTATTCTTCTCTGATTACTAACCCAATCTCATATCCTTAAAAGTAACTAATCAAATCAATCTTAATTAATTTCTCCTTTAAAGTAGCTATATTTAAAGCCCAATCAATCAGTATGTATCCTATGGCATCCATCGTATTTTTCACGTGACATCGATTATTTACCTCATGTGTTCAATCATATGGTGGGACTCGCTCATATTAAAATAAGATTTAAAGGATAAATTCATGTAAGGGGCCGGGTGGGATTCAAGATGAACGATTTGGGTTATCACCATGTGAACCCACAGTGGGACCCTCTTATTTTTGTTATGAAGGAAGGGCTTTGCTTATTCCAAATGCATGCCCTGCTTTGCAAGATAAAGAATGGCTAAAAGGCAACTGAATGACATATTATATCCACATGAGCACCTCAAAGTAGTCTCTCTCAAATTCAAATATCTTATTTTCCCTCTTTCACATCTCCTATTTTCTCTCCTACACACTCCTATAATAAAGGTGAGTAAATAAATATGAGTTGGCATAAATGAAGTGGCATTATCTTATTAGACAAATCAAAAGGGGTGAAAACGCCCCTTTTGAAATGGGGAGTTTTTGAGAATTTCCCATATATATATAAATATATAATCCTTGCTTTCTTAGGCCTCAAGAAAGCCCCGATATGATTATCAAAATACCCTTAACACAAAACCAAGTCCTTGGCTAAATGAATGGATCGATCCATTTAATCCAGAGTACAAGACAATAACCCAACAGTTTTCAATGTGTAGTAAAGGCATTTACATTGTCTTTTGTCATGCAATCTCGTCTTTTGGCTGGATTATTATAATTTTAAAGGCCCATTTGCCTACTTTGTATTGAATACCTGAGATTTTATGGTCAAGTTGGTTCTAAAAAGGTACTTTTTAAAGAGATGAAGAGTGAATGGGTAAAAAGTAGACATGTAGTTGAGACCCCACTTTAACATCTCCTATAAAGGAGGAGATTATTTGATACCCTTTGTTAATCTTATCCTTTGATTCAATCAAAGTCCCTTTGCTGGATGACATTGCTTAGAATTAATCCAAGGAATTTAGCATTGCTCAAACTAAAAGGCCCTATATCTAAGTAAGATACTAATTTAATTCTCGATGGGATTTCATTCTATCGTTTATTCATTTTTGTTGCTTGAGCACCGTTACTCTTAGGTTTTCTAAACCACCACATCTCATTGGTTTCCTTAAGCCAATTCTTAAATTGTTGGTTGCGGTTTTTCTAATAATTTAAAGAGGAACCGTTACTCTTACTATCCATTAAAGTCACATCCATTTCTTAAGCCAAAACTCTCTCTTTCCGATTTCAAATTCACATTCTTCTCTGCCACAAATTGTCGTAGAAAATCTCTTGGCCTCCTGGCATGGAAGTAAGTAGTTTCCCCTCTCCCTCTCTTAATCTTAAAAAAGAAGGAAGTGAAAAGAAATCGTTCATTTTTTGATAGAACTGCCAGAAAGAAATCCATTGTTGTGGTATTTTTTATTTAAATTATTCTCTTCCACTATTTATTTACATGTTTGATCTTTTGTTTACTTTGAACGAATATAATGGTGCTTAATATTCTTCACTAGGATGGATATTTCCTTCTCGCCCTCTTCTACCATGGACCAGACATCCATTTTCTTGCAAGTATATATACATGCATCTTGCTGGTAAGGAGGTCTTTGTATCAATAACTGGTTTTGATAATTGGCTTAGATTATGAAAAGAGTGTTTCGTGTCGTTATGTTCAGAGTTAGGGCCTTTACTATGGGTCTTCCATTCCAATCCAAAATAATATTATGGTAAAGGGGATTCTTGCATTTTTTTTCTTTATTATTATTAAAAAAAATAATTTAAATAGATGTGATCTTTTTTGGCTTTGTTGGAACTTCTTGATTCTTTTGCAAATTTGCTTATAATATTCTACTTGTAAATCTAGTAGATCCAACACAACTGAAGAAATAGATTTGGTGCACTTTTTCTGTAAAAGGCACAACAGTTGCGTGTAAACAAAGGGAAAATATATATGTCTATCTCTCCCAAAAGTATCTTCCATAGAATATTCAAAAGAAAATAAAAGAAAGTCACACAATGACAGTAAAATCGAGGAATCCTATTGGATTTTATCCATAAAGACAGAAACATCGAGTATAAATATAGAGATTCCTAAACAGATTCAAAGATACCTATCTAATCTATGAATCACATTAAGATGCATCAATGACATCTCCCAATGACAGGAATAAGTTTTATAAAAGAAAAATGTCTAAGATTTAATCCCCTAAAGAATGTGAATTTCATGAACCTTGTGACTGTTAAAGGACTCATCCAGGGTATACTATAATGGAAAATCTAAATGGAAAACTAAAAATTACACTCTTGGGATACTAATCGTTTCCACCTATTCAACATTTTTCACTTCTTGACACTTCATAAAGTGATGCACAATGTTGGCCCGTTTGACATCAGTAAATGTGAAAAGAATGTATACAATATATAATGTATCCTCTACAAATTATATGATATGTAATTATTCGCTTTAAAAAGAAGTGTAAAACAAATATGACCCAACAATTCATTGTAATGATTGATTAAGACGGTCTTTTGTTTTCTTTTAGATAAAGACTCGTATGCACATTCAAGAGGTTTCCAAGTCATGAAGAAGCTGATTGTAACCATATTAACAGTCATTTCACTGATGCTTTTATTTTGTTTATGTGGTTATTGCTGGTGGAAGAAGGAAAAAGGTACATATAATTCATTTAGCAAATATAATAACAGGCATATATAAATTTTGGTGATTAATTTTATGTTGTTTTTATAGGTTGGAAGCTGAATGAAAGATGTGGTGGTGTGTTCAACAACAATGATATTGAAGTGAATGGCAAGGGTTCAGAATTACCACTATTTAGTTTCAATGTTATTGTAGCTATAACCAAAAACTTTTCTGAATTAAATATGCTAGGAAAGGGTGGGTTTGGACATGTTTACAAGGTATGCCTCCATTTCATATATCACTTATTTTCAAAGCACATATCACTTATTTTCAAAAAGAAGATATGAACTTTTATAGACCAACGAGGCTGCTCCCCTTAAAGGGAGCATTTTTGGGTAATGGTTAAAATCTTTGGTTAGGTTATTTGATGCCACATTAATCTACTAAAAGGCCAAAGATTAGATGCCTAGGACTACCAAATATTAAATTCCTAGACCATCCACTTTGAACCCATCAAGCAAATTAAACCATGGCCCAAGTGTAAAGAATTATGTATAAAGACATTCTATACACTAGAAAGAATCAATTGCCAATATTTTCTCTTAAACTAAACAATTTTGTATGCCTTTTAGTTATGAGAATGTTATAGACATAACTTCATTTTAGGGACAACTACCAAATGGTCAAGAGATAGCGGTGAAAAGACTTTCTAAGAATTCCGGACAAGGAATAGAAGAATTAAAAAATGAGGTTACATTGATTGCCAAACTTCAACACAAGAATCTTGTTAGACTCTTGGGTTGTTGTATTAGTGGAGAAGAAAAGATATTGATCTATGAATATATGCGTAACAAGAGCTTGGACTCCTTGATTTTCGGTATTGTTTTTCTTTTAACTCTCATCATCTTCTTGGTTTTCTTTTATAGTAGTATAAACTAATAAAAAACTATTATTGCTCGTATACAAATATGCAATTGCAATATCAAATTGAAATATGTCACAGATCAAACAAGGAGCATAATGCTGGATTGGAGAAGACGTTTTAACATCATTGTTGGCATAGCTCGAGGGATTTTATATCTGCATGAAGATTCCAGGCTTAGAATTATTCATAGGGATCTCAAAGTTAGCAATATTCTTTTAGATGATGATATGAATCCAAAAATTTCAGATTTTGGGATGGCAAGATTATTTGGTGGGAATCAGACTCAAGCAAACACTAATAGAGTTGTTGGAACTTAGTAAGTAACATACACAAATGCACACACAGTAGTTGTACTTGGAATGGAATTCCAATGTCATTGCTAAAATGTACTTGTAATGGAACTCCATGCTCATTGCTAGAAAAGGTCAAAATATGCTCCGTCATTTTAAAATTTTATCATATGTGCTTTCATGCAGTGGTTATATGTCACCTGAATATGCCATGAATGGGCTATTCTCAATAAAGTCAAACGTCTTTAGCTTTGGAGTCATACTATTAGAGATTATTAGTGGGAAGAAGAACATTTGTTACAATGACTGTCGCTCAATGAATTTAATAGGACATGTAAGTAACGATACTCTATTCGTTTTATAAGTAGTTTTTTAAACCATTATTCTACTAAAATATTAGAATGGGTTGTTATTTAGGATATAGACAAATGAAAACATTTTGTTCTAAACAAATATGTTTTAAATCTCATCAGGTATGGGAACTATGGAAAGAGGATAGAATTTTGGAGCTGGTAGATCCATCAGTGAGTGTTCCTGCTTTTGAAAGTGAAGTTTTGAGATGCATTCAAGTAGGACTCTTGTGTGTGCAAGAAAAGGCAAAGGACAGGCCAAACATGTCATCTATTATTTTTATGCTATGCAACGAAAGAGCAATGCCTTCACCTAAACAGCCTGCATTTTGCTTTTGGAAAGGAAACTGTTTTGATGATCCACACTCATATACTAATGGGATAGGTGGTTGTTCAAAGAATGTTGTAACAATCACAGAGATGGAAGCCCGATAATGATTCAAATGCTACAACCATTTGTAAGCAAAGTTTGACTGTCCAAATCATATATCATTGAAGACTATTGACAAATAATTTTGTAGATGGGTGTTTTCAGATGTAGGTGTTACAAAGGTGTGGATGACTTAGAGTGAGCATCAGAGAGTCAAGTGTTATTTGTAATTGATCGATGCTGTGTTATTATGGCTTTCCATCTTTCTGATTTTTGCATTGTGTTTCTCGTGGTATTTGAATATATAAGCTTTGCTACTCCATTCTCATACAACCATTTGTAAGCAAAGTTTGACTGTCCGAATCATATATCATTGAAGACTATTGACAAATAATTTTGTAGATGGGTGTTTTCAGATGTAGGTGTTACAAAGGTGTGGATGACTTAGACTGAGCATCAGAGAGTCAAGTGTTATTTGTAATTGATCGATGCTGTGTTATTAGGCTTTCCATCTTTCTGATTTTTGCATTGTGTTTCTCGTGGTATTTGAATATATAAGCCTTGGTACTCCATTCTCATACCTCCACTGAAGGCACCATGTTGTTGAAAACAAAAGGGGAATGAACTTTCTTCTTTATTTTGAAACTAGACAAATAGAAATTATGAAGAAAAAATAATGGCCCAACTATTGATCAAGGATGTTATTGACTCATCTTCTACTTGCAATCATCGTGGCCATTCCCTATCTTACTCAATTGGGCCCGCCTGCTGATCTTGTGTCACATCCCAGTCCCGAATCACCCCAACCTAGGTGGGACACACATACTCCCGTGATGCTGTTCCTATCTCGAGTCAAATACACTACATGAGGGAGAGAAAAGTAACCTTTTCACACATGAGTCAAGCTCACTGAAACATATCAATAACAGTTAATTATAGCGGAAGGTGTAATTCCTATACATGAAGGTACCATTCCCATCCAGTCCAAATTTAATATTCAAGTTTAATACAAAAGAATTATACAAGTATAAACATTGTTTTACAAAAGAGGGTGTATTTAAAGAACCCTATACAACACTACGAAAAGTATAACCAAAGAATAATTAAAACTAAGTGTGACCCACACAAAAAGGGGCTAATCACACTCTGACAGTAATCCTCAAAAAGTACATTTCGCGCTCCGAAGGAAGAATCTACACTAGCCTTAATTCTGGCCACTCCTCTAGTCCTAGAGGTACCTCTTGGGTAACCTCCTCTCCCTGCTGGGCTGCTTTAGGGTCGGGAGCTACACCTGCGACTGTGACACCAAGAGTAAAATCATAATACGATGATATAACAAGTATAGGCAATAATAAGGAAGTACAAAATGCTTCAAAATTGAATTAAAAGACGATTAAATTCATAGATGTCAATGGTAAGTATTAACTAGGCAAATTATGCTAAAAGTAGAATAATTTTTGCTTGGGAATCAAATAAGATGAAAACATACTAACTGGCTACTACCTCAAGCCCATCCTCTAAAAAAAGAGTAAATCTAGTTGGGATGTCACCAGCGGCTCGGGGAAAGGCTAACTGGCTACCAGGGTTTGAAGTTCCGGTGCTCTAGATGACTTACTGCAGTAGTCTTGAATAATTAAACCAAGTTCAACCCTGTCGGGTATCACAGGGTCAAAGCTAAGCAGTGCCGAATCAATCGAATAAAAAAACAATCGAATAATAATCGGATTTGAGTAAGTTTGTATCTCACTTGTCCATAATCAAATTAAATAATAATCACATATTACGAATACTTACTCAATCCGCATTTCTAGTGACTATTTAATCGGTTATACGATACTGAAGTTACGAATTGAATATAAACAATCGAACCTAATTATTAGGATTTGATATCAAAATGAAAATTGTACTCCAATATGAAATGCAATAATTTAAAGAATCAAGATGCATGTATTTTATAGGCCAGCGCGGATCTATTAAATTTTAGCCAATATAAGGTAGGTTGGGAAGGTCAACGTACTACTACCTTATTAGGTGTCACCATTTATGAGAAAATACGTTGAATTTCCAAACTAACCTTCATAGCATTTAGATTGATGAATGCCCATTGGACCAACTAACAAGGTTAACGGTTCCATGTTAGGGTCATAAAGTCTCAAAATTCCTAAATTCCTATGGGAATAAGGGTGAGCATCATAATCATTTATTAGAGAGGATTACGGTGGGTTATATATAATAGGTTAATGATGATAATTCATCCTAAAAATTGGGTCAGAAAAGACCTAGGTTTCAGCTTCAGGTTCGCTTGAGCGGACCCAAGTTCGCTCGAGTGGACCCATCAAGAGGCATGATCGCTCGGGCTACCCTATCGTTCGCTTGAGCGATGGTTCAGAAGGGGGTTCGCTCGAGCGGACCCCATCCAGAAAGGTGGGCACTCGGAAGATCCTTTGATTGCTCAACGAAATACTTCAGATGGAGGTTCGCTCGAGCGAATGCTCCAATTCGCTTGAGCGAACGCTCCAGAATTCCTATTTTCGGAATTCTCAATTGTTTTTTCTCCCATCCATTTCTCATCTGCTTTCTACAACACAACTTGCATAAAGGAATGGAGCCTCCATGCTCCCATTCACCACATATACACCATCCAAATCCATCATTTACAATTTTATAAAACAATCTAATTCATTCATTACTTAAGAGAATAGAATTATTGAGAAAGAGTTTCATTTGAATCAATGGAATTTAACAAAACGTAAATCCAAATTTATGCTTATACTTGCCTTAATTGGTGCTTTCAAAACCTTTCTTGCACACTCTAGCTCAAAGGAAACAAAACCCCCAAATCACAACCCGAGACACAAATACACACCAAAACACCAATAAATGTCTATGCATGCTTATAAGGAGGTCTCTTGACTCTAATCACTACTAGAAAAAAGGGTTTTTATATCGGCTAAAAACCGATATAAAAGACCTATTATATCGGTTTTTCAGTAAACTTCAAACCGATATAAGTACCCCCGATATAATAAACAACTATAACCGATATAATATGTGTAATATTTCATATCGATTTTTGGACAACTGATGTCTTTTGAACCTGAAATTATAACACATATTACTGTAAAACCGATATTAAAAAAAAGTACAAACGATATAAAAAATATTTATAATATCGGTTTTCGGTAAACTGATGTGTTTTGAAACTGAGATTATAGCATACATTACTGTAAAACCAATATAAAAAGAGTGAAACCGATATAAAAATTATTTATAATATCGGTTTTCGGAGAACTGATGTGTTTTGAAACTGAAATTATAGCATGCATTACTGTAAAACCGATATAAAAAAGAGTGAAACCGATATAAAAATTATTTATAATATCGGTTATAAAGGGCTTTGTGATATCGGTTTTTTGGGATTGTATTATATCGTTTGTTCTGTAACCGATTTAATATTATATATGCATTTTTTTATCAAAAGAATTTGCATTGCTGCAGTACCTATAAAACCTGCAGTACACTGTACACCAATAAAACTTTGCACTATATATACAAATTAATAAAGTGATCATATATATATATAAACTAATTAGTAATATCATACATTGATCACTAGACAAATCTCTATGGAAATATTGTCTCTGTGTGTGTGTGTGTGTGTGTGTGTGTATATAGTATCTACATTGTCTTCCATGGGATGTACAAAAAGTTGGAACTGTATATAAACAAAAAAACCAAATTAAAGATAAATAATCATAATTTACCTCCAAAGCTTCAACAACCATCTTTTGGCTCCCCTTGAAGGCATGCAAGACCCAACTCCTTTTTTTACTTGTGCTATGATCAGTTTCTGAAAAAAAATTACACTACATGAATCATCTGTGAAATTGCACTCAATGGAACCATCAACTAAATTGCTATAACTCTGATGTCTATAGACATGCATGCAGATGCTGCCCATCCACCCACTGATAAATGTGCAAGTATGGCATGGTTGGAAGGCGATCATTGTTGCAATCATAATTAAAGTAGCAGGTTCAACTTGTGCCACCATTCAAAAAAATTAAAAAATAAATAAAAATGATTGGTTCATCAGATTGATGTATTCGTTTGTGAGAGGGTCACACATAAAAACAATCTGTATGGTCGAGAGAGAGAGAGAGAGAGAGAGAGAGAGAGAGAGAGAGAGAGAGAGAGAGAGAGATACCTCCACCTCCCTGGGTTCCGAAAACTTTTCATGTGCAACAAGAGGGACACCACTCTTTTCCTATTATACAGTATTGCCAAATCCATTACCTATATTGAGGTAACTGACTAAGGTTATAATACCAAATTCATAAGATTTCCATTGCAAAGAAGAAAATTTCAGAGTTATCAAACAGCTAAAGCCATTTAAAGTTAGAATTCTTTTATTGAAAAAGTGAATCCCAACATGAACACACAAAAAAAAAAAAAAAAAAACTTCTGCCTGAGAAAAATGAACTCTTGTACAATAACCATCAGCTTTTGAGATCCCAACTTGTTTTCAGCGTTCCATCCTACATAGAGATTCAGAAATGGACAAGCAATGGTTCCATCCTACATAGGGATTCAGAAATGGACAAGCAAGGCAATAGATAAATAATATCTTAACAGCCATCATTGAATATAAAAAAGTAAACTAAACTGTATATGCAAGAATCAAGATTCTGCTTTCCAAATGAAAACAGAGGTAAACAACAAAGTGTAAACAAACAACCTTTGAAACTGCTTGACCAAGGCAAATTTTCTTGGCTGGTTTTCCAGTCATTTGCTCTTCTCTAGGGAACATTAAAAACTCCAAATCAGTAACCTCTTTGTATTTTGGGTTAGATTTGTCATCAGGATCAACAAAATGCTCAATCTCTGCAAGCGTGAATTCACGCACTCTCAAAAGTCCTTAGCGAGGAGATATCTGTAACACAGACAACAGTTTCCAGTAGATGGCAGTCGGCTTAATTATACACAAACAAACAATTGCAATCAGCTTATGCACAAACAAACAATCTCATAAAGTCAAATAATTAAGTGGAACATCAACAGTACAGCATGAGCCTGTATTTGTGTGCGTGTGTGTGTGATGAGGAAAGATACAGAAAAGAAACCCATGGCCACATCAATGCATTCAGCATGAAAAACAATGAAACATACACTACAAGAAATTTAGGCTGTTGTGACGAAATCTGAAGACGATTTTTTTTTGTCTTAAAAGAACACCCAAAGGGGACGAAATATAAATTTTGTAGTCTATTTTCATTTTTTTCAAAAGTATTGGAGACGATAACAAAATTTCGTCTACAAAAAGTTGGCGCCAATTATTTTAGCTCATTAGAGACGAAAATTGTTGTCACAAAATATATATATATTTTTTGCGACGAACGTAATTCGTCACTAATAAGGATAAGTTATGGAAGACGAACATATTTCGTCACCAAAATAAGGCGCCAATTTCATTTGCTTTTGGCACGGATTATTTTAGCTCATTAGAGACGAACATTTTTGTCACAAAATATAATTTGTTTTTGTGAAGAACTTAATTCGTCACCAATAAGGATAAGTTATGGAAGACGAAAATATTTCGTCACTAGAATAAGGTGCCAAATTATTTTAGCTCATTAGAGACGAAAATTTTTGTCACAAAATATAATTTGTTTTGCGACGAACGTAATTCGTCACCAATAAGGATAAGTTATAGATAACGAACATATTTCGTCACCAAAATAAGACTCCAATTTCATTTGCTTTGGCGCGAATTATTTTAGCTCATTGGAGACGAAAATTTTTGCAACAAAATATAATTTGTTTTTGTGACGAACATAATTCGTCACTATTAAGGATAAGTTATGGAAGACGAAAATATTTGGTCACCAAAATAAGGTGCCAATTTCATTTGCGGTGGCACCAATTTTGTTCGCACTTGAGCCTATTCCTCTCTTACAAGTATTGCTTTGGAAAAGCCTTTAAAATGACTAAAATGGGCCCCCAAGGCCCTAACGTCCATCCCCCTCCCCCACCCCCACCCCAATCCAACGCCCCTTTTCCAAAACCCATTTCCCCCTTTGTCCCTCCATCTATCCCGGTCTCTCTTTTTCAAAACCCTTTTCCCCCTTTTCCAAAACCCTTTTCCAGAAGAGGAGAGAAGAACCCTTTTCCCCATTTTCCAAAATCCTTTTCCAACATCTCCCACCCATCGTCTCAAGCAACAGCTCCATGGCTCATTGACCCCCATCAATCATCATCACCCTCCATCAACACAAGCAGTGCAGACCCATCCCTGATCAGTGATCCTTCTCATCTCTACTTCTCTCAGTCTCTCTCGCCTAGAATTCCCAGACGCAGCCACCATCACCAATCACCATCATTTGTGCCCATCCTCCTCCATCTAGGAGTCCGCCACCGCTAGGTACACCTACCTCTCTAAGTCTCTGCAACTGTGAGAACTTGGTTTGGGCGGTACCCTTAACCAAGGAGCGTAGCGTGTCAACCACGGGCTTCAAACGGTGAGTCTCCGTTAGCCCACATAAGAAATATCCAAGTCCTGACCTTGGACTTATAAGTCAAACCCCGTATTAACTTAGCGTGAGGCTTTTTAAAACCATGCGTCATCAGAAATCGTAAGAACTCCGAAGTTAAGCGTGCTCGGGCAGGAGCAGTATTAGGATGGGTGACCTCCTGGGAAGTCCTCGGCGTGCATGTGGGCCAAAGCGGACAATTTCATGCTGAGTTGGGCGGGGCTGTGATAGTTGGTATCAGAGCCGATGACGACTCTATTTCTAGTGAGGGAGAATGTGAGATCTTGGTCTAGGCAGTACCTGTAACGCCCCAATTCCGGGTACCGATAAAATCGTTCGAATATCCGAAGTTGGCGCGCTACTTCCCGGAAAATCCGAGAACTTTCAAGATCGTAGGCCGCAGTGAGGTCTAATTTAAAGCTTTTGACCCATAATATACTCAATGGTTAAAGTTGCGGAAGCATAACAATTAAATAAAGCGGAAGCAATTTGGTATCATATATGTTAAATGTGAGCAGAACAGTTGTCTAATTAAAATGTATCAGTTGTAAATTAAAGTTAATACATATTGGATTCTACCCAACTCACTACAAAATTTTCGCTCAAACCCAAAATAAAGATGAGCTCTAAAATCCCTGGTAGATAATCTTCGCCCTCCGGCTCGACATCCGTGTCGGCCGGGCCCCACGCGTACTCTCCAGCGACAAGCGCCTCCACTAGAGCTAGTGCATCATCAGGGATCTCTGGGTCAAGGCCTAAGCACCAATGAAGGGTCAGATCTAAAAGAACTGGCAAGTTACAGCATACTACTAACATAGAACATATATATCAAAGGAAACAGAGACGGGTAAATAATTTAAATGAATAGGAAGGAAAAGAACTAAGCAGTTGTGCATTTAAATCATAAGGAATCAGGATAATATAAACATCTAAACTACTACAACAAGGTGGCACATTCACACGAGCTGGAATACCGCGGGATATTATGCCGCGGCCCTCCCATACTGAACACAGCTGCGGCGGGGAAATCTCACCAGTGCTGAGAATTACTAATCCCGCAAATCATTCATCAACTCATCATCTCATCACTCAAGACCGGACATGGTATCACACCGTCCGTCTTAACCACACAGCTCATCATGATAGCTTCTCAACACTCAACTAGCTCCTACCGGGGATGATCAGTCCACAGGCTGAGCTTAAATCAACCGAGTGAATGTTCATGCCGACTCAGGAATACTCTAAGGGTCTGTGTCTGTCTAGGCTTTGTCTTGCATGAATAAGGTCCTAACAATGTCTCTAAGAGGTCTACAAATACCAATTTAGTCTATGGATTTCATTCGAGGTCCAAGCCCACTCGTTGGATCCATACCGAGGCCCATCAGCTGTGGCCTGGTCTAAATCTGTCCAAACGAGGCAACTAATCCATTTATACTGATGAACGTTCCATCTTAATCCATACAACTTAAAATCCCAAAAGAAACTACCTCTTCCAACTAGGGACACCATCTCCACACTTAGGCCCAATAAGGGCCTGCCTAGACACAAACACGGGTCAATGTTCTCCCAAATCACACTATCGGGTCACCTCTAAGATATCCTAAGTTCAAGTCCTCCATTTATGTTTAATTAATAGTAAACAGCTACTCTAAAGATCTAAGAATGACAGAATATAATAAAAGTGAAGTATAGACTTCAATGAAGGAATCAACAGGGAAATCCAACGGGCCAATCCTAGGTAATGGGCCACATTAGGTTCAGGTCTATCTCCGGTAATTCGATCTCTAAACGAAGTCATTTATGCCATAAACTGCTGTATTTGGTGCTTAGGTGGTTACGGGCATCCTTGACAACTCTTAGAGGTCGAATCATCTTAGATTAACAACCTAAACACTAATCAGTGATCCCTGTGAGTCAAGGTTGAGCCACACCGTTGGCGGGGCTTAGAACATTGATAAATGTTCATTTGGATGGTCAATGGGCCCTACAACTGATCATAACTCATAAATGTTGAAAACTGGAAAACCAGGGTTTTCCAGGTGAACCTGACATGTAGTGAGTTCGGTTGATTTCCTGGCCTGGAGGATCAACCAAGTGCACTGACAAATCTGAATCAGGCTTCATGGACAACTTAATTCGTTTCCAAAGGTTTCCAGCATGTCCGGTCAAACCCCTGGCCTAGGTGATTGACCGCATACTCCAAAAACCCCTAGAAAGAGTGATGTCCCAGTTTTAAACACTTTCTAATGTAAATCCTAAGTATCAAGTCCATCTGGGTGTAAGGAGTCTGAGTTTAGGGTGAAAAACCAACTTTCAGTCAGTTCTTGCACAAACAGTGTGATCCAGGTCAATCGGTGCAAGATCAGGTCAACCTGGCTATTTGGAAAGAAATTTATGCAAGAAATGGCTGAGGGCCAGTTTTTCACTAATTTCAGTGTGGCTGGTTAACCGGCCTGCAGGGCTCGGTTAACCGGGTGAACTGCAGGTTGACCCTCCAAGAAAAATAACTGGGAGCAGATTTTCTCCATCTTCAGTGTGGCCGGTTAACCGGGCTCACTACAGGTTAACCTCCCAGGTTAACCGGGTACACGAAAACTGAAAATTTTCCAGCTTCTGCAGTTCCCCCGTTTTAGCTCCTTTTTCACCCAAACCATTTCCAAACCTTTCCAAATTTCTCCAAATCAATTCCAAACCTTAATTAACTCAAATGCCCATCCACTGACCACACTTGGACCCATTGATCTTCCAAATGGGGGGTGAAACCCCCATTCAACAATGGCCAGTCCATCCAAACACCACAAAAACAGAGCTCAAGTGATTCTAAGACTAATAATGACAATCACGAAATGAAACTACAGAAATCAAAGGAAAGACAACATATATCCTAAGTTAACAGTAAGATGCACTTGCCTTTGAGAGATGGTTTGTAGAGAGAAAACAATAAAAGAGAAGAGAGAACCCAGTTCCAGCAGAGAAGAAGAAGAAGAAGAAATGCAGCAGAGTAGCAGTAGCAGCTCCAAGAATTCCTCCAGCAGAAAATCAGTGGCTCAGGTGGAGAAATGAGAGGGGAAGAAGATGATGTAGCCACTGCTGTAGCTCTAAGGGGAAAAATCCCAGCAACAGTCACAGTCCCAGCAGTAACAGGGGAAATGAGGGAAATGAAGAAGGAAGATGAAGTAGAGGAAGATGGTGGCTGTAGCTCCTAGAGCAATTCTCCCATACGAAAAGCAGCAATCTCAGTGGCTAGGAAGGAGGAGAATGAGAGAGGAAGAAGAGAGGGATGAGGAAACAGCTGAAGTAGCTTCAAGGGGGAAGTTCCAGCAACAATAACAGTTGCAATCTCAGCTCAACGTAGGAGAGGAATGAGGGAGTGGAGAAGAGAGGAATGAAGGAGATCAGTTGCTGGAAGTTTTCTTGGGAAGGGGGCTGTTTAAGCATAGGGTTTGCATTGGGATAAGAGATAATTTATAGCTTAGGGAGGGGTGATTAAGGACAGGATTAGCCCTTAGGGTTCCATGGGATTAGGGTTAGGGTTAGGGTTAGTTTGGTCCTCTGGTAGGAATCTTCTAGAGAAGAGCACCATTAGCACTAAACCCTCCTCTAATTAATTAAGACCACTAACTAGGCCTACCCCACAGTAATAGCCTAGGATTAACCAAAACCCCTTACTAATTAAAATACTAACTTAACTAAGCTAATCTAACTCTAACTTTGGGAATCTAACTAATCTTTCTAATTAACCCCTAATTAGCCCAAATAGATAGTAATTAGCAATAGTTAACACATAATTAGCATACATTAGCAATAATTAGCATAATTAACCAATAATTAGTATAAATTAGTAATAATTAGCCTATAAAATAGCAATTAGAGGGCCCACCAAGGGTCGGGCCTCACAGTACCCTTAACAACTGGGCGTAGCGTGTCAACCACGGGATTCAAACGGTGAGTCTACGATAGCCTGCATCGGAAATATCCAAGTCCTGACCATGGGCTTATAAGTTAAACCCCGTATTAACTTAGCATGAGGCTTTTTAAAACCGTGCGGCCCCGGAAATCGTAAGAACTCCGAAGTTAAGCTTGCTCGGGCGGGAGCAGTACTAGGATGGTTGACCTCCTGGGAAGTCCTCGCACGTACACGTGGGCCAAAGCGGACAATTTCATGCTGAGTTGGGCGGGGCTGTGACAGTTGGTATTAGAGCCGAGGACGACTCTATTTCTAGTGGGGGATAATGTGAGATATTGGTCTGGGCGGTACCCTTAACAACTGGGCGTAGCGTGTCAATCACGGATTTCAAACGGCGAGTCTACGATAGCCTGCATCGTAAATATTCAAGTCCTAAACATGGGCTTATAAGTTAAACCCCGTATTAACTTAGCATGAGGCTTTTTAAAACTGTGTGACCCTGGAAATCGTAAGAACTCCGAAGTTAAGCGTGCTCGGGCCGGAGCTGTACTAGGATGGTTGACCTCTTGGGAAGTCCTCGCACGTACACGTGAGCCAAAGCGGACAATTTCATGCTAAGTTGGGCGAGGCTGTGACAGTTGGTATCAGAGGCGAGGACGGCTCTATTTCTAGTGGGGGAGAATGTGAGATCCTGGTCCGGGCGGTACTCTTAACCACGGGGCGTAGCGTGTCAACCACGGGCTTCAAACGATGAGTCTCCATTAGCCCGCATCCAAGTCTTAACCATGGCTTATAAGTCAAACCCCGTATTACCTTAGCATGAAGTCTTCTACAATCGTGTGACTCCAAAACTCGTAAGAACTCTAAAGTTAAGTGTGCTCAGGCAAGAGCTGTGAGAACCCGACCCCTAATTTCCTGGTTTAATGTTGTTTTATTTGTGGATTAGTTTCTTTTAGTGGGATTAGTATTTGTTGGGTTGAGTTTGTGAGCTAGAATGGTTTTTCTCTAGTTTTGGGGAATTTAGAGTGCTTTTGTAGCTAGTGGGGCCCTTTGGGGGTTCCCTTTTCGGCTTTGCGTTTTCTTGAGAAATTTTCCCGATTTGTTGTGAATTGTTTTTTTGGCCCGTTGCATTCATCTTGAGGAATCCTACAACTTTCATGTTGATCCCGTGTCCATTCGAGGCCCCGAAACCCGATTTTCATAACCTGGAGGGCAAAACAGTCATTGCACACGAAATCTGTACCCGAAACTTGATATTCCCGAAACCCGCGAAACATATACTTTTTGGAAACTAGATATTTCGACGATCATTTCTTCCTTCTTCGTCGAATTCATCCGAGATCCTGAAAACCATGATTTCAGCCGAAAGAGATTTTCTAGTGGTGGGACCCATTCTCACTTGCTTATAAGAGGAACCCATCTCCTTCCTTTTCCATCTTCATTTTCCAGCCCAAACCAGCAACCTAGGGTTTTCCTTGTGGTTCTCTTCTTCTCCTTGCTCTCTCCATCTCCAAGCCACACCAATCTTGCACCATCATCAAAATGGAGATCACCATTCTCTTCTCCACCTTGCAAGCTTTCCATGGATGCCATTATAAGAGAGATCCACCAACATTGAAACCCTCCTTGAGCTAACTTTGTGTTTTTGAAGACTCCACAAGTAAGTTCCCTCCCCAATCTTCTAGATATGTGTTCCTCTAGCCCTTGAGAAGCTCCATTTCCATGATTGGGAGTTCTTTCTTCTTCTTCATTGTTTTGACCCATTTTAGGGTTTGTTTTGGGGGTTCTTGCTTGTAGCTTGAATTTTGAGCTTGAGAGGTGATTAGAGACTTGGATTTGCTTCATTAGAGACAAAGGCAAGTGGTTGATTGGATCATTTTGATTATTAACATGTTTTGTGAGAAAATCTTGATTTATGAATAGTTTTGGTGATTTTAATAGTTGTCTTTAATATGATAAATATTGATTATGAGATGTGCTTATTGATGAGTTTATTCTCTCTTGTTCATACTTGGAAATGTATGCATCATATTGTCAAGATTTCAAATAGTTTCACATGAATGGGTTTTCTCCACTTTGAGATGTATTGTGAATGGAAAGGATGGAAAAAGGGGGAACTTGAAATGAGGAGCTCTTTAGCTCATTTTAATGCCTTGGAATCATGTGTTTAAGTCTCCTTGTACCTAGTTTATGTGGTTGATTATATGTTGGAAGGAAAGGAAGAGAAAGGAGGGAAAGGATACAAAAAAAAAAAAACAGCAAAATTTCGGATGCCTGGGAGGTTTCTGCCTCCGGGCGTCCGGACGCCAGGTTTCGGGCGTCTGGACGCCAGGAGACAGAGACCTGGGCGCCCTTCTCTGCTTCCGGGCGTCCAGACGCCGGGAACCTGCAGGAAAAAAAAGGGCCACTTTGAAACGCCTATAACTTTTGATTCCCATATCGGATTTGGAAGTTCTATATACCGTTGGAAAGCTCTTGAAGCAAGGAATCCAATGGTACACTTATCTTAGTGATCAAAGATTGAAAAATGAAATGGATATTTGAACCAATGAAAACCAGTATGTGATTAAGAGTTTTTAGCTTGATATTGTGCATTTGAAAATCGTAAAAGTGCATAAGGAGCCCGGAATGTCTTCAAACTCAAGGAGTACCAAATCTTTATTATAATCGACATATGGGACCCCTATTCACTTAAATAGATCTTGAAATTAATATTTTACTCGAAATTTGTTATAGTTCATTGTTTCACCTCATTTCCAAGATTTGCATTACATGACTTGTTTTCCCGAAAACATGAAGTTACTCTGGTAACAGTTATTTGTCCCGAAATGTATTGCCCGACATGAAATGACAGTGTGCCCTTGAGCACCCCCGTTTTACCCGTTTATTTATTGTACTTGATTTACTTGCATATGTCTCGATTGGTTTTGACCTATGAGTCGGCATCACTAAGCTTGGATAACCTTGTCAGTTTGATCCACTGACTTGGAGATCCCTCTCCCGTCCCGCCAGCTGCAGTTTGGATCCCGATGCCCGGTTTATCACCGTGGTCCCGTCCCGATACCCGGTTCGCTACCGTGGTCCCGTTCCAGTATATTTATATTGTATATATGATTTACGTTGTTTCTCCTCACCTTGTGTGACTGAGATCAACGTCCCGTGATACTGTTGTCACTTTAGTGATAGAAGTCTTAGCTTTATGTGATTGCCATCTTGCCAGTTCCCGATCCCTTGGATACCTGACATGTTTTACATTGCTTATATGTTTTCTGATAAATGATTCATTTCCTTTATGAAAGTTATCATTTAAACAAGTGTTAATATTCTCCAAAGTGAATTCAGTTATTGTTATCGTATTGTTTTCTGTTCCTTGTACACGCACATGTCTTGAATGAATGCCGGTTGGGTGATTACCCATGCTTTTATATATACTTCAAACGGTCAATGATTTTACTTGATTTATACGATTGCACATGTTTTAAATGGACACCCGTATTATTAAATATCCGTGCTTTGCTTTAAACGACACACGTTTTGCTAGATTCCTATGCATGTTTTAAATGGATACCCGTATTATTAAATATCCGTGCTTTGCTTTAAACAACACGCGTTTTGCTAGATTCCTATGTTTATACTTGTTGCAAATGATTACCCGAGTTATTTATTATCCATGTTTAGAAATATGTTTTAAATGGCACGCGTTTTGCCAGATCCCTATGTATATACCTGTTTTAAATGAATACCCGAATTGTTAAATACCCATGCTTTGAAATATGTTTCAAATGACACTTGGTTTGCCGGATCACTATGTTTATATCGGTTTCACATGAATATCCGATTTGTTAAATACCCCTGCTTTGAAATATGTTTTAAATGAACCGTAGTTTCACCAGATTTCTTGGTCACACATTGTTTTAAATGAACGTTTGTTTGTCAAACTTCTATATTTACACATGTTTTAGACGAACACCCGATTGTCAAATATCGATGTTTTTATAGAAGATGTAAATGAACATATGCTTTATTCAATCTTCCTGTTTTAACCATGTTTGAAAAGAATACATGTTTTGTCCGAGATTCATGAGTTTTCACCCGTTTAATTATATGCAGCATTTTGAGCAAATAGTATGATTTATCATTTGTATTATTATTCGCTATATTTGTAATCTTTTCATCCACCTGCCAGACCGTCGTGTCTGACCCACTACTTTTGGTACTCAGGTTCAGGTTTCTTTGTCTCGAGATGAGAGCTTTTGTTGGCTGTGGAGCCATGCTTGGCAGGTTGGTTTGTCGGCTATGTCATGTAGACATTGAGCTTGACATCGGAGCTACGTCACATTTGGGTAGTAGTTAATAGCTTGTTGTTGTATGGCTTTTATTAGCCTTTCTTGGGATTCTTAATTAACGTACATGGTTAATTTGTAACTTGAATATATTTGGGAATGTAATATCCTGTTACTGTCAGCTCTGTAATTTATTGTGATGGTTTACTCCAGTCTGAGATGATTCCTGATATTATAGCTATATGCTAGAGGTTGAGTGCGACACGGAATCCGATGGCCACGGACTTCGGGTCGCAACGCCACGAAAGCTTCAGCAAAATATTCGGAATGTGTTGTCTTCACACACGCGGATCTTGGGAGAAGTAAAATATAATTTATGCTTTAATCCCATTTCGCGCCCCGATGTCCCGGATTGGGGGCGTGACAGACTGGTATCAAAGCGGGCAGGTTTCTAGGAAATAAAACACTCTAGGAACCTTAAGACGTGTGGTGACGACTCGTTTTCTTTTGTCTAGTATTGTTTCTGTGAGTTTGTGTCTGTTTTTCTTCTAGTGGGGGAAACTATCTTTGTCTCCTTTTCTTGTCCTTGTTTTTAGTGAATTTGGGGGACCAAATTCTTTTCTAGTGGGGGAGAATTTAGTGTCTCCGCACCCACAGTTAGTTCCTTTGCCTTGTTTTCGCGCCAGGGAGTCAGAGTTTTGTGGACCTAGCAGGTGTTTCTCGAAGGACTTGGGCAGAATTTTCAGCTTTTCGATGTCACAGATGGATCTAGAGAAGGAATTTCGACCAATTGTTCGTCGATAAGGAATGTGAGCAGCATATGGAGACCCAATTACAGTTGATCGTGTACCGTTAGAGGATTCGTCAGGCAAGTAAGTGTGGATTTTTGGATAAACTTGGATTATTTTCCTAAGTCAGAAGACTCCATGAGCCGATTAAGTGGTGGACTGTATGAGGTTCGAAGTGATTTTCAGGGATGCAGCTTCAAGAAGATGTAAAAAGTTAGGAATTTCTCTAGCATTGATGAGCTCGTGACGGAGAATTGTTTGAGGATGTTTAACAGTTGCAGCCATGACGGTGAGTCAACTCAGCAGGAAGTGTCAGTGGATGGTTAAAAGCATAGGAAATTAGTTTTAGCAGCAGTGTAGAGAGTTATATGTGGAATTGATTGTTACATGATCGCGTGATAGAGAAGATTTAGTGGACTTTACCGACTTGTAGAACATCAGTTTGGGCAGAGTACAGATACAAGCAGGAGAATCATCACCTATGGACAATGACAGTTGAAAGGATTCAGAGAAGAATGAGTTTGACGGAAGCACACCTCACAAAGTTTGGACAAGTGGAGTAGCATGACAGTTAAAGTGTTAACAGGTCTAGTCAGAGCTGGAAACCTACAGAGTTGTGAACCATGTGTTTTCAATTAACAGATAGAGATGGGTGAAGTGTTCAGATGACCGTTCAAACATTTGATTGAATCAGCTTGGCATATGAAGGAGTGACAGATTTCCAAGTCATTCACCTCGAAGATTGTGCAGTGGCAAGAGACATAGTTTCGACAACTTTGACAGAGATGACAGAAGAGTACAGAGGACTGGACGACATTGCCTAAAGTAAGAGATATCTGGTAACACTCAGCGTCACCAATTTTTCCGAAGTCAAGGTAGATAGTAGGATAAGACAATATTTCAAGGTAAAGGCATGTCGAAGAATGACAGAGACCGACTATTGTGCAGTGGATCAAAAGCAACAAACAGAAATAGTTAGAGTTTCAAAGGTTGAAGAATGGTGAAGGGACAAGCATGATTGTGTCAGAGACTGATTGCTGAGCAATGGATCAAAAACACCGAGCAGAAAGAGTTAGAATTAGCAAGAGTTCACATTGAAGATTGTGCGTTTGACATGAGACCCTAGCTTCGACAGTTGTGATGAAGTCGACAGAATTGTTCCAAGAATTTTCTGTATCAGGGTGCCTAGAAGCGAGAGACTTGGTGGAACTTAGAAGGAGTCAGAGATGGCAAGTTCCTTTAGCAGTCAGATTAGTACAACAGTGACAAGTTTGAGCCAGTGGTGGAATGTTTGACGACTGTTGTAGTTGACCGAAGAGTTCTACAGCGAGGATCATCCAGCGAGTCCAGTGCTTCCGAGACGGCCATTTTGGAGTAGTCGTTTGAGGTTTTCTTTTCGAGTGTGGGAGTAATGTCCCCACTTGTTTTTGGAGTTTGTTTAGTTCATTTGGAGGACCAAATGTTCTAAGGGGGAAGGATGTGAGAACCCGACCCCTAATTTCCTAGTTTAGTGTTGTTTTATTTGTGGATTAGTTTCTTTTAGTGGGATTAGTATTTGTTGGGTTGAGTTTGTGAGCTAGAATGGTTTTTCTCTAGTTTTGGGGAATTTAGAGTGCTTTTGTAGCTAGTGGGGGCCCTTTGGGGGTTCCCTTTTCGGCTTTGCGTTTTCTTGAGAAATTTTTCCGATTTGTTATGAATTGTGTTTTTGGCCCGTTGCATTCATCTTGAGGAATCCTACAACTTTCATTTTGATCCCGTGTCCATTCGAGGCCCCGAAACCCGATTTTCATAACCTGGAGGGCAAAACAGTCATTGCACACGAAATCTGTACCCGAAACTTGATATTCCCGAAACCCGCGAAACATATACTTTTTGGAAACTAGATATTTCGACGATCATTTCTTCCTTCTTCGTCGAATTCATCCGAGATCCTGAAAACCATGATTTCAGCCGAAAGAGATTTTCTAGTGGTGGGACCCATTCTCACTTGCTTATAAGAGGAACCCATCTCCTTCCTTTTCCATCTTCATTTTCCAGCCCAAACCAGCAACCTAGGGTTTTCCTTGTGGTTCTCTTCTTCTCCTTGCTCTCTCCATCTCCAAGCCACACCAATCTTGCACCATCATCAAAATGGAGATCACCATTCTCTTCTCCACCTTGCAAGCTTTCCATGGATAACATTAGAAGAGAGATCCACCAACATTGAAACCCTCCTTGAGCTAACTTTGTGTTTTTGAAGACTCCACAAGTAAGTTCCCTCCCCAATCTTCTAGATATGTGTTCCTCTAGCCCTTGAGAAGCTCCATTTCCATGATTGGGAGTTCTTTCTTCTTCTTCATTGTTTTGACCCATTTTAGGGTTTGTTTTGGGGGTTCTTGCTTGTAGCTTGGATTTTGAGCTTGAGAGGTGATTAGAGACTTGGATTTGCTTCATTAGAGACAAAGGCAAGTGGTTGATTGGATCATTTTGATTATTAACATGTTTTGTGAGAAAATCTTGATTTATGAATAGTTTTGGTGATTTTAATAGTTGTCTTTAATATGATAAATATTGATTATGAGATGTGCTTATTGATGAGTTTATTCTCTCTTGTTCATACTTGGAAATGTATGTATCATATTGTCAAGATTTCAAATGGTTTCACATGAATGGGTTTTCTCCACTTTGAGATGTATTGTGAATGGAAAGGATGGAAAAAGGGGAAACTTGAAATGAGGAGCTCTTTAGCTCATTTTAATGCCTTGGAATCATGTGTTTAAGTCTCCTTGTACCTAGTTTATGTGGTTGATTATATGTTGGAAGGAAAGGAAGAGAAAGGAGGGAAAGGATACAAAAAAAAAAAAAACAGCAAAATTTCGGATGCCTGGGAGGTTTCTGCCTCCGGGCGTCCGGACGCCAGGAGACAGAGACCTGGGCGCCCTTCTCTGCTTCCGGGCGTCCAGACGCCAGGTTTCTGGCGTCCGGACGCCGGGAACCTGCAGGAAAAAAAAAAGGGCCACTTTGAAACGCCTATAACTTTTGATTCCCATATCGGATTTGGAAGTTCTATATACCGTTGGAAAGCTCTTGAAGCAAGGAATCCAATGGTATACTTATCTTAGTGATCAAAGATTGAAAAATGAAATGGATATTTGAACCAATGAAAACCAGTATGTGATTAAGAGTTTTTAGCTTGATATTGTGCATTTGAAAATCGTAAAAGTGCATAAGGAGCCCGGAATGTCTTCAAACTCAAGGAGTACCAAATCTTTATTATAATCGACATACGGGACCCCTATTCACTTAAATAGATCTTGAAATTAATATTTTACTCGAAATTTGTTATAGTTCATTGTTTCACCTCATTTCCAAGATTTGCATTACATGACTTGTTTTCCCGAAAACATGAAGTTACTCTGGTAACAGTTATTTGTCCCGAAATGTATTGCCCGACATGAAATGACAGTGTGCCCTTGAGCACCCCCGTTTTACCCGTTTATTTATTGTACTTGATTTACTTGCATATGTCTCGATTGGTTTTGACCTATGAGTCGGCATCACTAAGCTTGGATAACCTTGTCAGTTTGATCCACTGACTTGGAGATCCCTCTCCCGTCCCGCCAGCTGCAGTTTGGATCCCGATGCCCGGTTTATCACTGTGGTCCCGTCCCGATACCCGGTTCGCTACCGTGGTCCCGTTCCAGTATATTTATATTGTATATATGATTTACGTTGTTTCTCCTCACCTTGTGTGACTGAGATCAACGTCCCGTGATACTGTTGTCACTTTAGTGATAGAAGTCTTAGCTTTATGTGATTGCCATCTTGCCAGTTCCCGATCCCTTGGATACCTGACATGTTTTACATTGCTTATATGTTTTCTGATAAATGATTCATTTCCTTTATGAAAGTTATCATTTAAACAAGTGTTAATATTCTCCAAAGTGAATTCAGTTATTGTTATCGTATTGTTTTCTGTTCCTTGTACACGCACATGTCTTGAATGAATGCCGGTTGGGTGATTACCCATGCTTTTATATATACTTCAAACGGTCAATGATTTTACTTGATTTATACGATTGCACATGTTTTAAATGGACACCCGTATTATTAAATATCCGTGCTTTGCTTTAAACGACACACGTTTTGCTAGATTCCTATGCATGTTTTAAATGGATACCCGTATTATTAAATATCCGTGCTTTGCTTTAAACAACACGCGTTTTGCTAGATTCCTATGTTTATACTTGTTGCAAATGATTACCCGAGTTATTTATTATCCATGTTTAGAAATATGTTTTAAATGGCACGCGTTTTGCCAGATCCCTATGTATATACCTGTTTTAAATGAATACCCGAATTGTTAAATACCCATGCTTTGAAATATGTTTCAAATGACACTTGGTTTGCCGGATCACTATGTTTATACCGGTTTCACATGAATATCCGATTTGTTAAATACCCCTGCTTTGAAATATGTTTTAAATGAACCGTAGTTTCACCAGATTTCTTGGTCACACATTGTTTTAAATGAACGTTTGTTTGTCAAACTTCTATATTTACACATGTTTTAGACGAACACCCGATTGTCAAATATCGATGTTTTTATAGATGATGTAAATGAACATATGCTTTATTCGATCTTCCTGTTTTAACCATGTTTGAAAAGAATACATGTTTTGTCCGAGATTCATGAGTTTTCACCCGTTTAATTATATGCAGCATTTTGAGCAAATAGTATGATTTATCATTTGTATTATTATTCGCTATATTTGTAATCTTTTCATCCACCTGCCAGACCGTCGTGTCTGACCCACTACTTTTGGTACTCAGGTTCAGATTTCTTTGTCCCGAGATGAGAGCTTTTGTTGGCTGTAGAGCCATGCTTGGCAGGTTGGTTTGTCGGCTATGTCATGTAGACATTGAGCTTGACATCGGAGCTACGTCATATTTGGGTAGTAGTTAATAGCTTGTTGTTGTATGGCTTTTATTAGCCTTTCTTGGGATTCTTAATTAACGTACATGGTTAATTTGTAACTTGAATATATTTGGGAATGTAATATCCTGTTACTGTCAGCTCTGTAATTTATTGTGATGGTTTACTCCAGTCTGAGATGATTCCTGATATTATAGCTATATGCTAGAGGTTGAGTGCGACACGGAATCCGATGGCCACGGACTTCGGGTCGCAACGCCACGAAAGCTTCCGCAAAATATTCGGAATGTGTTGTCTTCACACACGCGGATCTTGGGAGAAGTAAAATATAATTTATGCTTTAATCCCATTTCGCGCCCCGATGTCCCGGATTGGGGGCGTGACAAGAGCAGTACTAGGATGGGTGACCTCTTGGGAAGTCCTTGAGTAGGGCGGGGTAAATGCGACAAAAATTTTTCGTCTCTATTTCTTGTATTTATGACAAAAAATTTTTGTCTCTAATTTCTTCCTTTAATGACAAAATATTTTGTCAGTAATTACTTACAAGTATGTTTCCACATAGTGTATTGGAGACGAAAAAAAATTACTTGTTTCCAACAGTGTATTGGAGACAAAAAAAAAATCTTCACCAATTTATCTTTTTCAGTGACGAATTTTTTTTCCGTCTCCAATACCTTTTAGCGGCAAGGCTTTGGCGACGAAACGGGTGACGAAAAATTTTCGTCTCAATTAGTTTTGGTGACGAAATATGTACATTTTGGGACAAATTTGTGTCGTCCTTAAACCCCAAATTTCTTTTAGTGATAGCAACTGATCAAGTATATCAGACATTCAAATGATTTCACATGAAGAACAAATGGAGGAGAAACCTCATTTCTAAAAGCTTGACCAATCTACTACATGAGTGGTTGGAAGAAGATTAGAGAGCTTAGATATGTTGGGAAGAAGATAGCATGCAAAAGATCTCTCTAAAAGAGTCATTAGGAAACGGGAAAGACGCTCCAGATATATAGAAAATTCAAATCAGGTTGGCTCACGGCTAGCCGCAGAAATAGTTGGGGGCTAGCCGTGAGGCAACCGCAGGGGTAACCGCAAGAGTGATCCGACAAAACAAGGTCTCTGGAAAGCAAACCGAAAACCCACGGTTAGCTATGCAGCTGGCCGCAGGTGCACTGGCGGTTAGCCACAGGAAGAACAAAAAAACATCCTGAGAAAAAAATGCTTACTGGAAAGCTAACCGAAGGTCTGGAGGCTAGCCCCCTTGCAAAGGGCGGGTAGCTGCCAGGTGATCGTAGGGTCACCTGACCCTTTTCAGAGGGACTATTTAACAAGGATAGAAATCAAGAATTTAAAAACACATCTTTTTCCCAGGGATCTAAGGGTTTGGTCTGGGTATAAAATACCTGAAAAGGTTGTCAAACACAAATGGAGACCTTCTTTGAAGAATCCGGACTTTCCCACAGCCTGATAATCCTTCTAAATTTAGCCAACCCAAGTACTAAATCACATATAAAAGAGATCTTATAATTGGATGGAGGCTTATCTTACAACAAGGAATCATACTTGCCACTTGGACCTTCCAGAAGGCAAGTAACAAGTGGGCTTCCTTTGCTAACTCTAACCAAACCAAACCATCTTTTAACTACAAAAAAAACACTACATAGTATATGTGATTCTGAGCCTAAACCAAAACACACAAAAAAAAAAAAAAAAAAAACTACAGAGTACTTCGAACTTTTGAACCTAAACCAAACTAAAACATTAGAGAGTTGTGACCCTAACCATAACCATCTTTTATTTTGTTAACTCCATGAATTCCCTTGATAAAAAAACAAGCAGGTTCTCTAAGAACCAACAATATTAGGTATCCAAAGCACAAACTTCTCAGGTGAGTTTGGAAGTACACCAAAGCACCTACTTGTGTCAATGAACAACTTGGGTAATTTGATCAATGGATAGTGGGCTCCCAAAATGTTAAGAACTTTCTTCTCTAGTTTCTGATGCTTTTGAATAACATTTCCCTAAATGTGATTGCTTAGTATCTATTCAATGGTAACTTATGTTGTGTTTCGATATTTCTTTGCCACAACCAAAGAATAATGATGGCAGATTTATTCCATTTTAACCAATTATTCTCAGCTGAAAGATTTAAAATCCCATAAGCTCATACCCATTGAAAGGAACTTCCACACCATAAGTACCATCCAGATTGCAGAATCATACTCGAGACTTCGTTTCCACAGAAAGATCTGAATTGCCAAAATATGCTCCACCTTGAGACTCTCTGTAACTGCCTTTTCAGTGTCAGCACCTTCATCTTCCCTTGGCGGTTAATTTGCATCTAGCGATGGGTTTCTGCAAGGAACTTTCTTCACTTGTTGCCTCCTGTTATGGGAACTGTAGAAAACAGAGTCAGCAGAAAATAACTAATCCAGGAACTGGATAAACAATTATAGCATATTCAGTCAATGCCAAAAGAGACAAATAGATATTTCTAAAATATAAACATGGATATTTCTAAAAGATTAGGGTCTTGCTGGATTAAGGGCACTACAATCCAAGAATTCAACTCGATATGACCCGTTAGTCCTGCTCCAAGTCTAATGAATCCAATTTCAAGTCATTCTGGCAATGATGTTACACATCTGCCATCATTAGAAAATATGAAACATAAATTGGAATAAAGTTGCAACTTAAACCACCCATGGGCCATGGCTTTGAGTCAATTGGTTGAGACATGGGCTAATGTAAGTCTCATGTCTGCAGGCTATATCATGGTTTGTGCATGTTGGAATAAAGGTGCAGATGTAAGAAAGCTATACTAAAATGGTTTATATTTATTTCCTACTAATGTCCAATGATGTGAAAGCTATCAAGAAAAATGCAGATAGATTTAGGTTCAGTAGACTGCAAGTGCCCTCATCCAGAAACAACAAAAAAGAATCTCTTGATATAATAGAAAATGATTTGGGTGCCGCTCCTATGATAACAATTTCCAAAACATAGAGCTTAAAACAATGGACATTGTCTCCTAAAATCAATGGCATATTATTTGATACCATGTTTCAAATTTTCAATCTATTGGTCATTTCACTTTTCAAACTGAAATGCAACATTTTGGCCATTTTCATTGCCATGCCCCATTCACATTCACACAGAGAACTAAATAAACATGGAATTGTTTAGATAAAAGCCCAAAGAAAGACATTAGGGCATTGATTAGCATGATGGGAGTCCACCTGAAAGGAGAAGCAGTGTCCATATCATAGTTCCTAGGTACTAGCTCAAGTCCAACCTGGTAAAGACAAGGAAAATGAGATTCTTTGAAGAGTAACATATAAATGAAGAAACCAATAATATGCAGATAGTAAGATGGATCAAGATTTTAAAACCAAGTAAAGGATCAAGATTATGTACCTTGTAAGCATGTTCAATATCAGGCCAGCAGGTCCAACTAAACCCAACCCACTGCAATCCATAGGCATAAAATAAAATAAACCCCCCCCCCCCAAAAAAAAAAAAAAAAAAAAAAAAAGGAAAATGAAAAGAAATCCAGCTTGAAGAAAGTCAGAAACTCAACTCAAAAGCAAGCTCAAGAAGCTGAGAATATAAAGAAAAACGAGAGAGAACCAACAACACTTTCAAAGAAAGTAATTAATTTCAATTGAAGCAACACCCACAAAAGGAAATTTAAGAACATAAATAAAGATCAGCATCAAGATAACTTCAGACCACAAAAGATCTATGTACCTGCTTGCCATCAACGGTATCAATGCACCTGCTTGCCACTGCAAAAGCATATCTAAAGACAAACTTTCTGAGTATCAAAAACAACATTGACACCTTAAGATCAGGGGATTGCAAATGTGTCATGGCTCACACTAGAGCCACTTAACTCCTCAACAATGGAAATTGGGTCCCACCACTTCAATTGCATTGAATATGACATGGGCCATAGGGATATAAAACACGGGCAGGATTCTCATAGGTGGGCCATGTGAGTTACAAATGCCTGGATTCACGTTTTTGAACAATAATGAAGCATGCATGTTGACAGATTGTAAAACGAGAACTGGAGTTCTTGGCCACAGCAAATGTGACCAGGGACAGACTACCATTTGCTGGGGATGGTAAATAGGGGCGGCAAAAGAACAAATTGGGTTGGGCCCAATTCAATTAGAACCGGAGTTAATTGTCATGTCAATCCACACCACATATGGTTCAATGCCAAGTCAGAATGGGTTCAATGCCAAGTCAGCATTAGTATGTAGTATAACAGCCCAGAGAAACATAGCACTAGACTCGACATAGTTACCTGAAGAAAACTAAGATATTTCAACTTGCAGGAGAGTTCAACATCCCTTCCTGAGCAAGCATTTTTTAGTTACTATGCATTATAATTTCCTTAAAAGCACACATGATTTTCTCCAACTAAGTTAAATAATTAAGTAACCAAGGTTGTTATCTATTTATCCACACCAACTGAGACAACTACACAGATACAAATAACATATCCAAAATGTGGTGTGTGGGATGCCAACATCTAGTTCCTCAGTGACATCATTCTTGCAAAGACTACCAAAAAAAATGATTGGAAAACACAAAAACTAAAAGGTACAAAGGTACTTCTGAAACTACTTGAGAAGAAAAGAAAATTATTTGAGGCACATAAGGGACCCTCAATGACTCTGTTCTGCTGCTACATTTTTGCTTGTTACCCGCTTCAGACCATACATTCAAAAGAGCTGATGCCCTCGGTTGTCACTTAGCAGTAAAGGTTGCTACAAATGCTGCCTATAGTATGTAAATCATCCAAAATTCCAAAAAGAAACATCTTGAACAGACAATAGAACATGAGAGTTCTGAAAGACCCTATATTCAAAGCATCATTTCCAATTACTTTATGAACCCTTTTTTCAATCCTTCATTTAGACACCACATGTGACCTTAAACCCTTGTACTTTCTAAAATTTTCTTAAAAGCTACAGCAAGATGCCACAAGGAGAAATGCAGAGATTACTCTAGTTCCAAATCCAAGCTGAATAGTAACAAAAACCATATTGCATCTTTTTGCGACAAGTATCAAACGTCAGATGAATTGAAGAATTTAATCACCAGTCATTAGACCACAGAAGATGAATTG
Organism: Cinnamomum chago; assembly: GCA_038049695.1. NCBI lineage: Eukaryota > Viridiplantae > Streptophyta > Magnoliopsida > Laurales > Lauraceae > Cinnamomum > Cinnamomum chago. The sequence continues at coordinate 48,951,965 of CP142460.1, forward strand.
AAGAAGACAATGGAGAAAGCTAACAATTTAATTGTTGACATTTCGAAGAAAAAACCACAATTGGCCTATGATTGTAAATCAGAGAACCTAGATAATATCAATACATGTATATTTTAAGTCAATAGACCACAGAAACAATAAGCCCACAGAAAATATTTGAACTTGTAGCTGGCTAAAGCCAAATGCAACCAATGCAGGAAGTCCTCCTAAAAGTGCAGTGAATTGAAAAAAATCACCAGTCATTACACTCCCCCTCATACTAGTCACTACTCTAGAAAGGTTTAGGGTGTGTCACCCTACATTATAACATATCTTTCTTCATTGCATTCCAAGTCCTTGCCAGTCTCCCTCACTTGTTGCTAGTGTCTTAAATTTTAACATTCCAATACAACATCCAGGTCGTGAATCATATGTGCCCAAATCATTTCAATTAAAAGATTCTTTCTGTTTTTTTATTGAAGCTCCCTGTAAGTTCTCCCCCAATGTGCTTATTCCTAATTCTATCATTTCTCAAAAATCCATATTTCCCACTTACCATATTCATCTCTGCTGCATGTTCTTGAGCTTCTTCTCTGTAACAAATCTTCATCGAAAAAATCAGCTCAGAAGATGAGATAAAAGAGCACTCAGCTGTCTTTATGCATGCATTTACGAGGGTCAGATTCATATTAACTGCAAAGGATTCATCACTTGGGTAGCATAATGCACGCATATCATTTTGTGTTAGTATGATCCATCGCAGACAATAGTCAGAAAGCACAGAAACAACTAAAACCTTAAAAAAAAATGCCCTCCATCTATCCATTGCCACTGTCACACCACCACCATCACAATAGACGTAACACACAGAAAATAAAAACTAAAAAATCTGCAACCATGAAAGCACATTTAAAATCTACATTTACATAAATTTTAAAAAATCATACCTTAGATGGTTGCAGAAATCGTGAACAAATATAGGGTTACAAAGACCTACCAGAGAGAGGATTGCAAACCTGAGGGAGAAAAAAAAAGAAAAATGAAAAGAAAAGAAAGAATAGAGATGAGGAATCGCTAGGGCATACCTGATTTTTTTTTGCCCAAACTAGAGAGAGAGAGAGAGAGCATACCAGAGAGAAGGGAGAGCTGGCGGAGCTGGCGGGAGAGGGAAAGAGAGCACCGGGCGAGAGAAGAGAAAGGGGGTGGGTTTAACATTTTTGGCGTAGTGAGAGAGAGAGCAGAGAGAGAGAGAGAGAGAGAGAGAGAGAGAGAGAGAAAGAGCGAGAGAGAGAGCAGAGAGATCGAGCGAGAGTGAGCAAGAGAGTCAGAGAGAGCAGAGAGATCGAGTGTCAGAGAGAGAGAGCAGAGAGAGCGAGAGTGAGGGAAGAGAGGTGATAGTGAGGAGAGAAGAAAGCGAGAGTGAGAGGAAAGAAGTAATGATGGAGAAAAAAAGAGAAGGGAGGGAAGGAAAAATAAAAAGGAGGGAAAGAATCACTGAGCCCGCGCGGGCGATTAAGGGCTTTGAAGACCGATGTAAAATCATTGGGTATATAATATCGGTTTCATAATAATCGATATAAAATATGTATAACTGGCGGTTAGCCGCAGGTGCACTAGCGGTTAGCCGCATGTGAACTGGCGGTTGGCCGCATGTGCACTGGCGGTTAGCCGCAGGACGTGTTGAAAAGGGAGGGATTAAGGGATTTGAAGACCGATGTAAAATCATTGGGTATATAATATCGGTTTCATAATAACCGATATAAAATATATATATATATAATATCGGTTCCATAATAACCGATATCAAATATGTGTATACAACCGATATAAAATATATGTATATCATATCGGTTTTATAATAACCGATATAAAATATATGTATACAACCGATATAAAATATGTGTATATAATATCAGTTTTATAATAATCGATATAAAATATTGAAATTAATATCACATATTTTTCTAATCGATATTATATATAGAGATTATTATGTCTGTTCCTGTGTAACCGATATAAAAAAAATTGACCGATATAAAAAAATACTAACCAATATAAAAAACCTTGACTGAAGATATTATATCGGTTATATGAAAAACCGATATAGGACAGTTTTTGCAACCGATATAAAAACCCTTTTTTCTAGTAGTGAATGCATCTCAAAATATCAAACAAGAGGGTTTAACTCTTACCTCTTAGCAATGATTTCGAATTGGAAGAGAAGAGAAGATGGTGGAGATGGTTTCTTGCTAACAATGAAGAGAGGAAGATGAAGATGATGAAGAAGATGAAGAAGATCTCCCCTCCTAGTTCCCAAGGTACATGCACAATGACTCTTGATGGTTGAAAAGGAGAAGAAGAGAAGTGAAGAAGAAGAGTAGAGAGAAAAGAGGGATGGAAATGAATGAAAGGAAATGTGAAATTGCATTTAAAGGGATAAGGATGCCATTTTGCAATAAAGTCCACTCCAACTATCTGTTTCCATCTTCAGTCAAATGGAAGTCCATTTATTCAACGGTTGGTCAAATGAAGTAGAGCCTAATTCGAAAATCGACGTGCTCGTCAAAATACACGCGTTGACGCCAAAATAACATGCAAATGATGCAAAATGCGAAAATTAATAATTACGAAAAAGTCCTTGACTCTACCCAACCGAGTCAATTTGGTTCTAACTCACCTATCCAAGGCTTAATACTCAACTAGCTCAGTCTATAGAGGCTAATTAACACTAATTATCATAATTAGTAACTAAACATAATTAATTTAGCTAAAACACACTTAATTAGCACTAATCAGGGTTAAATTGGGTCGGGTTTGTAACATCTTGGTTGTGTGAGATCGTAGTTACCTAAGTCGCATTCTACTTCGTAGTTCGCAATTTAACACTTAACACAATTAAACTTTTTTGATGGAGTGGACACTTCTAATTCACTTTTAGATTCACTTAATTCATAGTTTGGATTCGACAAATTTGATGAACTTATTTGGATATATAATTCAATAAGAATGATAAATATTCGTAAGTCTAATTTTTATTTAAATATATAGGGACAAGGATATCCAATCATAAGTATTGATATCTTGAGTGTCTAAGTGTTGATATTGACTATCCCACTAATGCTTTCATCAGTGAGAAAAATAAAACTCCACAAGGAGGTCAACTACTTGAAAATCTAAATGGCTCAAAATCAATGCCCTCATCTTGTATGAGATATTATAAAATTATAGTGTAATTGTAGTCAGCCCTAATGTAAGATTAACCCTGTACAAGACACATTAAAAAAAAAAAAAAAAAAAAAAAAAAAAAAACTCAATTCTTTAACCCACATTGTTCTATGATTTAATAATCACTTCAATCATATGGTCATATCCGCGATTAAATAAATCAAATAAAAAAAATATGATTTAAAAAAAAGTTAAAATCACTTTTCTAGATACCATCAATCTAAGGTGAGAATGACTTTTGAGTGTTGTAATTCTATTGGTTTCCAAAACTGTGACATCAATGATTTTAGTACAAAGGGCTCCACCAATGATGAGTTTCACGGTTACTCCTTCCGGATGACTTGTCAAAACAGAAAGGTCACTACTCCTGTTTCAAAGGAAGTATTGAACTCCCAACTAGGAGTGAGAGTGTGAGTTTGTAAACCCTAACAATGAAGAAGAAAAAAAAAACAAAAAATAACATTAGCCAATTAAATTGGCCGAAGTCTCAAACCTAAGTCCAGACTAGCAGCCAAGCCCATCCACATCCAGTGGTCCAATCTGGCCCGGTTCATAGCAAACTTAAATTCCTACCCTCATCTTCTCACACAACATCAAATCCTTACCATGCGCATGCCATCAATGAAATACCCATTCTAATCCCAGTCTGAATCCTCTTGCCCTTGAACTTAGAGAAATTCAGAGTTAAATGAGTGGAACTACACAGTGAGGCTCACATATTGAAATCTAAACCATTCAAAAATAATTGTTCCTAACAAGCATAAGATGTTGTATTAATCACGTTGTTTATTAACTATTTAATTAATTATTTGATTAAAAAATTGTTAGAACGAAGGTGATTAAGATTGTGTTAATCAGGCTGTTCATTGAAACTAGCAAAACATGTCTGTGCTAATTTATAATATTAAAAATAATAAAATTATTAAATAATAATTATTCTAAATTGTATTGAGATGGTAAAAATTTCAATCAAAATTAAACCTTATAATAATAATAAAAGACTTATAGTTGGTTCATTTCAAACAGGCAAAACGCCCCCATACTTAGCACGGGCAATATAATTAATAAAAAATAAAACTTTATTTTATGATATAAATAAAAAAGTGATTTTGGTAGAATATGTTTATAATCTAAAATACAAATATTTCTCAAAAACAAAACACTTGTAGGCTTAAAATTATAATCATAGATAGGAAGGATGATATGCATGTCCTGTGTCTCAATCACGAAACACAGAATAATAGGCTTTTTTTTTAAAAGTCACACAATTAAGATTCTAAATAAATAATTGATATAAAAATCTTAAAGTTTTACATGACACTTGAAATATAATATTTTTGTATAAATTTTATTGAGATGGAAGAAATTTATAAGAAATTTAGAATACGATAATCTCCAATTAGAAGAGGGTTTGGTAGTTAAATGGTTGGATTCAAGATAGGTACGGGTTTCTAGACTTTGTCCCAAGCTGAATTTAGGATGGGCTCAGGTTTTCGTTTGCTTGAGCTGTCAAAATGGCAGCTACAAACAGTTTTTTCAACTTCATTCTTTCACGATCTCATTTGTTTGGGGAGGGGAGGGGAGCTTTTTTGTTTGTTGCCATTTAATTTAATGTTATGACGCCTTTACTCAGTTAGAAGAAAGAAGATAAATAAAGGAAAAGGGAGCTATTATATATTATATTATATATGAAGTGAACAATATCCAATTGTCCAATTGAGAAGTTGAACAATTGGATCCAATTGATTTTGACCATTGAATCAATTTTTTACTCACTTAAATAGCTTAAACCGTCTCTAAACCTTCCCTTACAGTAGTTCTCTCTCCTCTCATTAAGTACTCTGTAATTGTGACCCCATTTCAAATCCTCTTAATGGTTCACTCTTCTAATTAACTCTGCAACCGTTTTTATACAAAGTGACCCTTAACTCCTCCCCTCCTCTTTCCTTTCTCTAGCGTCCAAACATGTGTATATCCTTTAATATTGATAACTCCTGGGTGCAAGGTTCGCTCCCCTTTCTAGCAACTCGCACATCTCTCCTCTCTTTTAGCGATGCAGGTAAAGCGTCCTTGTGAGGTCCCACCCTTGGTGGGCCCTCTAAGGGCTATTTTATAGATTAATTAACTCTAATTTATGTTAATTATTGATTAATTATGCTAATCTCTGCTAATTATTACTAATCTTTGCTAATCTTCGCTAATTATTGCTAATTATGGCTAATCATTGTTAATTACTGATTTATTTGGGCTAATTAGGGGCTAATTAGATTGACTAGTTAGATGTCCTAAGATTTTTTGTTAGACTAGGTTAGTTGGGTTGATTTTTAATTAGTTGGGTGTATGAGTTAATCCTAGGCTATTAGTGTAGATGGGTCCTTAGTTAAGTTTAATTAAGTTAATTAGTGTGGGTTTAGTGCTAAGAAAGGTGCCCTCTCTCTCTAGAAGCTTCCTAACCAAAAGACAAGCCTACCCTCAAACCCTAACCCTAATCCCACTAAACCCTAAGGCTAATCTAGTAATTAACCACCCCTCTCCTAGACCTATAAAATATCTCTTAATCCTCATTTGCAGGAACCCTAATCCCAAGAAAACTACCCTCAGCCCCCATCCCAAGAAAACCACCAGCAACTACTCCTCTTCTTCATTTCCTCTCTTCCTTCCTTTTCATTCCTCCTTCCCAGTCACTATTGCTGAGACTCTGCCGGACTGAATTTGTTGCTGAGATTCATCTCTGGGAGCTACTGCTACCATCTCTTTCTTCTTCTTCCTCCCCATTTCATTTCCTCCAAGACACTGCTGGGCTGGTTCCACTCTGCTGAAGTTACCATTGGAGCTGCAGCACTTCTTCTCTGCTGTGCTGGAATCCCATCTTGAAGACACCTCCTGCAACCACTTACTCCTCCTACATCACCTTCCTTCTTCCTCTCTTCATTTCTCTCATCTGTGACTCTGCTGGAATTCCACCTTGAAGCTACAGCAGAGCTGCTACTCCCTCTTTTTCTTCTTCTTTCATTCTCCTTCCTCACTTGAGCTACTGATTTTCTGCTGGAGGAATACCTGGAGCTGCTACCATTCTACTGCTGCTGTGTCATCTCCTTCTCCTTCTACATCTTCATTTCAGCCCCTGCTTCAGTGCTGAATCTGTGCTGGAAATCATCCTCTGGAGCTGCTACACCTACCCTGCTGCTGTTCTTCTTCTTCTTATTCTTCCTCTTCACCTCTGAGTGTGGACTGAGGTGCTGGGAGCCACTGATTCACCGCTGGGAGAACCATTTCCCAGCTACTGCTTGTGCTGGAATTCTTCCTTAAGGAGCTGCAGCTGCCTCTCTTCATATCCCCTTCTTCCTTCTCCCTGTTTCCCCTCTTATTTCTCCACCTGAACTATTGTTACTGAGCTGGAAAATCATTGGAAGCCTTGCTGCTACTACTGCTGATACTGATTTCTGCTGTGCATCATCTTCTTCTCTGCTGGGCTTCTTCTTCTTCACTGCTGGGATTCTATTTCTCTCTCTCTTTAAGTTATTTCTCTACAACCCATTTCACAAGAGGCAAGTACATCATACTGATAACTTAGGATATGTGTTTTATTTCATGATTCAGTAGTTTTCAGTTCAGAAATATGTTCTGTTATGTCTTAGAAACCATATGAGCTCTGTTTTGTTTGTTTGGATGGAAAGGTCACTGATGGATGGGGGTTTTCACCCCCCATTTGGAAGATCAGTGGGCCATAAGGTGATAAATGGATGGTTAATTGAGTATTTGATGTTTAGAATGGTGTTGGTGAAGTTTGGAAGTGATTGGAGGTGGTTTGGGTGAAAAAGGAGTCAAAACGGAGAAGTTGCAGAAATCTGCCTGGGAGGCAAATTTCAGTGTCCTCGGTCGACCGAGACCCCCTCTCGGTCGACCGGCGACACTGAAACCTGCAGAAAAATGGGTTTCAGTTATTTTTTGCAGAGTCGCCCGGGACTCGCCCGGCAGTGTTCTCGGTCGACCGAGACATGTCCTGGTCGACCGGGAACACTGGAAAAGTTGATTTTTCAGCTCCCAGTTAGCTGTGTTCTGCAGACTGAGTTTCTGTTGTCTGGGTCGACTGGGACCTATCCTGGTCGAACGAGACAACTAGGATTTTGATGAAAAATTGGCTCTTAGCCATTTTCTTGCAGAAAACCTATTTTAATTTGTTTGGTTGACCCGGCTTAGCCCAGGTTGACCCGAAACTCATGGTTTTCGCAGGGAATGACTAAAAGTTGGTTTTTCACCCAAAACTCAGACTGTTTACATCCAAATCAACCCGAAACTTAGAATTTACTTTTAGAAAGTGTTCAAAGCTGGAACATCAATCTTTCTAAGGCTTTTAGAGTATGCGGTCAATCACCTAGGCCTGGTTGTTTGACCGGACACGCTGTAAGCCTTTAGAAACGATTTAAGTTGTCCAGGAAGCCTGATTCAGATTTGTCAGTGCACTCGGTTGATCCTCCCAGCCAGGAGATCAACCGAGCTCACAACACATCAGGTTCACCTGGAAAACCCTGATTGTTCCATTTTTCAACACTTAGGAGATATGATCAGTTGTGGGGCCCATTGACCATCCAAATGAGTATTTGTCAGTGTCCTAAGCCCGAGTCAACGGTGTGGCTCAACCTTGACTCGCGGGGACCACTGTCTAGGGTTTAGGTTGTTAATCTAAGATGATTCGACCTCTAAGGATTGTCAACAATGCCCTTAACCCACTAAGCACCAAATACAATATTTTATGGCATTAATGACATCATTTAGAGATCGAATTACCGGAGATAGACCTGAACCTAAAGTGGCCCATTTACCTAGGATTGGTCCGTTGCTTTTCCCTGTTGATTCCTATGTTGGAGTTCATACTTCTTTATTACTACTCTGTTATTCTTAGATCTTTAGAATAGCTGTTTACTATTAATTGAACATAATTGGAAGACCTGAACCTAGGGTATCTAGAGGTGACCCGATGGTATGATTTCGGAGATCATTGACCCGTGTCTGTGTCTAGGCGGGCCCTTATTGGGCCTAACTGTGGAGATGTGAACCATTTAGCTTGAAGAGGTAGTTTCTTTTGGACTGTTAAGCGGTTATGGATCAGAATGGAATTGTTATCAATAATAGTTGAACTAGTTGCCTCTTTTGGACGGTTTTAGACCAGGCCATGTACTGATGGGCCTTGGTATGGATCCAACGAGTGGGCCTGGATCTTGAATGAGGTCCAGAGACTGTATTGTGGTGTGTAGACCTGATAGAGACTTGGATAGGACCTTGTTCACGCAAGGCAAAGCCTAGACAGACACAGACCATAGAGTTGTTCTCGAGTCGGAATGAACATTCACTCGGTTGATTTAAGCTCAGCCTGTGGACTGATCATCCCCGGTAGGAGCTAGATGAGTGTTGTGGAGCTATCATGATGAGCTGACGGACGGTGTGATACCGTGCCGGTCTGGAGTGTTGAGATGATGAGATGATGAGTGATATTCGGGATTAGTTATTCCCTGGTGAGATTTCCCCACCGCGACTGTGTTCAGTTTGGGAGGGCCGCGGCATAATATCCCGCGGTATTCCAGCTCGTGTGAATGTGCCACCTAGTTGTAGTAGTTTAGATGATTTCATACTGATTCCTTATGTTTTAAATGCACGATTGCCTAGTTCTTTTCCTTGCTATTCATTTAATTAATTTCCCGTCTTTATTTCCTTTTGATATATATATGCTATGTTAGTAGTATGCTGTATCTTGCCAGATGTTTAGATCTGACCCATTCTATGGTGCTTAGGCCTTGACCCAGAGATCCAAGATGACGCACTAGCTATAGTGGAGGCACCCGTGGCAGGAGAGTACGCTTGGGGCCCGGTCGACACGGATGTCGAGCCGGAGGGCGAGGAGTTCATTCCAGGGTTTTGAGGGACACAGTTTATTTTGGGTTTGAGTGATATTCTGTAGTGAGAAGGGTAGAATGAAAATGTATAACCTTGATTAACATTGAATCATTTTAATAGACTATGTTTTGCTCACACTTAAATTTATATCTCGATACTATTGCTTCCGCATTGATTAAATCGTTATGCTTCCGCAATTTAAATATTATAACTCTATTGGTCAAAAAGTTTTAAATTGGACCTCACTGCGGCCTACGATCTTGGAAGTTCTCGGATTTTCCGGGAAGTAGCGCGCCAATTTCGGGTAATCGAACGAGTATATCGGTATCCGGAATTGGGGCGTTACATTTTTATGGTATTAGAGCGTGCTGGTCTCTAGGAAATAAAACACACTAGAAACCATAGGACGTAGTGAGGATTCGAGTGATGGGATACGTGTAAGGACGATGGATTGGGTAGAGTCAGTGTGGTCTTAGATTTTAGACTTGAACTGACACAAGTTCTTCTTCATGACAGATGTCTGGAGGCGGTGCATCACCAGAGCCGATAGCTGTCAGCGAGCAGTCCGCCCATGAGTGGCGCTTTGAGAGATTTCTCCAGGCCTTCCTTGCTTCTCAGGAGGCTCAGACCGCAGCGCACCAGCAGCAGACAGGATTTTGCGCAGTTCCAGGCGCAGGTCCTAGATGTCATCGACAGGGTGGCCCCGCTAGCCTCTGAGGATACGCCAGTTCGGGGGGCAGACCCGAACATTATCTTCGAGAGGTTCCTCAAGAGGGGACCACCTGAGTTCACCAGAGCGGAGGATCCACTCGTAGCTGACGACTGGATAGTGCGGATGGAGAAGATTTTCAGAGTCTTCGAGTGCATTGGGCGTCAGAGGGTTCAGTTGGCAGCATATATGTTCCGCGGAGTAGCGGAGGACTGGTGGAGGGTCATGCAGAGGCCCTTTGAGGAGATCGGGGACGAGGTGGCGTGGACTGCCTTCAAGACCGACTTCCTCGGGAAGTTCATCCCCACCCACGTGAGAGAGCGTAAGCTCCGGGAGTTCCAGACTCTCGTCCAGGGCAGCATGACTGTCTCCCAGTACGAGGTCCGGTTCACCCAGCTGTCCCGGTTCGCAGAGGTGCTGCTTACATCCGAGGCCGAGAGGGTTCGGCGATTTGTTGACGGCCTGCGAGAGGAGATTCAGTTGGCCATGATCTGCATCGAGCTGCCCACTTATGAGGAGGCTTTGAGGAGAGCTTTCTGGGCAGAGGAGCATCTCCAGCGGCTTGAGTCCATTCGACAGCAGAAGAGACTCCGGATCGCCCCGATCAGGCAGCAGCCCATGCCCCTACGACAGCAGCCGCCATTTCAGAGGCCAGCAGGGCCGTTTCAGCACCAGCCTCAGCACCGTCAGCAGCCGCAGCGTGGACCCCGAGTATGCTACGACTGCGGAGAGCCAGGGCATATCTCCCGGTTTTGCCCACTCCGTGGAGGCCAGCCCCAGATGCTTCGACTTCCGACCCCTCCAGTAGCTCCGGCAGCCCCAGCTCCAGCTGCTCAGCCCGCGCGACAGGCACTTCCACCTCAGCAGCAGTACCGTGCCCAGCAGCAGCAGGCACGCGGACCCCCGCAGGCCAGAGGGCAGCCCTTCCAGAGAGGACGTCACCAGAGGCATCAGGGCCAGCAGCATCATCAGCAGAGACCCCAGGCTGTGGGGCGAGCTTTCGCACTGACCCATGAGGAGGCAGAGGCAGCAGGCAACGTCGTTGAAGGTACCCTTTCTATTTGTGATCATCCTGCTAGAGTGTTGTTAGATCCAGGAGCGACACATTCGTTTGTGTCGTCTGTTTTTGCTTTGGTCTTTGGTGGAGTAGGTGAGGCCATGCCCTGCACCCTAGTTGTGTCCACTCCGATGGGCAGGAGTGTGACATGTCAGACTTACCACCCCAGATGCCGAGTACAGATCGGGGAGTGTATTTTGCTTGCAGACTTGATCGTGCTACCCATGCATGACTTCGACGTCATTTTGGGGATGGATTGGTTGGCCAGATACCGAGCAGTGATGGATTACTTCCAGAAGACAGTCAGGCTCTCCATCGATGGTTCAGACGATGCGATCGAGTTTGTGGGTGAGAGGAGATCACCTAGCACCCGGATGATTTCGGCGCTGAAGGCCGAGAGACTAATGAGATCAGGTTGCGAGGGCTACATCGCATTCGTCTCAGAGGACAAGGAGTCCAAGAGAGTCGAGGAGATTCCAGTTGTTTGCGAGTTTCCAGATGTGTTTCCCGATGAGATCCCCGGATTGCCGCCTGTTCGAGAGATCGACTTCACCATCGAGCTTGCACCCGGCACAGCACCGATTTCCAGGGCTCCTTATCGCATGGCTCCTGCAGAGCTGCGAGAGTTGAAGACCCAGTTGGAAGAGTTGCTAGAGAAAGGCTTCATCAGGCCGAGTGTGTCGCCGTGGGGGGCGCCAGTGCTCTTCGTAAAGAAGAAGGATGGATCGATGAGGATGTGCATCGACTACCGGCAGTTGAACCAGGCAACAGTGAAGAACAAGTATCCTCTTCCCCGGATTGACGAGCTCTTCGACCAGCTTCAGGGTGCGCAGTTCTTTTCAAAGATAGACTTGAGGTCGGGGTACCATCAGCTGCGAGTCAGGGAACAGGATGTGCCGAAGACAGCGTTCCGATCCCGCTATGGCCATTATGAGTTTCTCGTGATGCCGTTCGGGTTGACGAATGCACCAGCAGTGTTCATGTCCCTGATGAACAAGATCTTCGTACCGTACCTCGACAGCTTCACAGTGGTCTTCATCGACGATGTTTTGGTCTACTCCAAGTCCAGAGAGGAGCATGAGCAGCATTTGAGGACGTCTCTACAGTAGTTGCGCGACAACCAGTTGTATGCGAAGCTCAGCAAGTGCGAGTTTTGGTTGGAGCAGGTAGTCTTCCTTGGACACATCATCTCCAAGGATGGACTAGCAGTGGACCCGGCGAAGATAGAGGCAGTGACGAACTGGGCGAGATCGAAGAATGCCACAGAGATCAGGAGTTTTCTCGGATTAGCAGGCTACTACCGCAGATTCGTCAAGAGTTTCTCCACGATCTCAGCACCGTTGACCAAGCTGACACGGAAGGATGTACCGTTCGTTTGGTCCGATGCTTGTGAGAACAGCTTTCAAGAGCTGAAGGAGAGATTGACAACAACACCGATCTTGTCTTTACCTTCTGGCAGTGGTGGATTCGTAGTCTTCACCGACGCTTCAGGGACCGGTCTTGGATGTGTTCTGATGCAGGAGGGCAAGGTTATTGCCTATGGATCGCGCCAGTTGAAGGAGCACGAGAAGAAGTACGCCACTCACGACTTGGAGCTTGCAGCAGTTGTTTTTGCTTTGAAGTTGTGGCGACACTACCTCTACGGCGAGAAGTTCTAAGTGCACTCAGATCATCGCAGTTTGCAGTACCTGTTCACTCAGAACGACCTCAACATCCGACAGAGGAGATGGATGGAGTACATCAAGGACTACGACTTCCCTATCAAATACCATCCTGGTAAGGCGAATGTCGTAGCAGACGCTTTGAGCAGGAAGACCGCCCTCGTCAGTTTCCTAGCAGCAGAGGGTGTGTGGACCGACGTCTTCAGCAGCTTAGACGTTCAGTTTCAGCCGCTCAGCGAGAGAGTCTTGCTTGCCACCATGTCAGCGTGGGAACCAGAGTTGCTAGGCAAGGTCAAGGACAGTCAACGCAACGATCCGAAGCTTGTCAGAGTGATCGAGCAGATTGACCAGAGGCCAGAGTTCAGACTGATTGGAGGAGTGCTCTACTATCAGGACAGACTGTGCGTGCCAGACATTTAGGAGCTGAAGGACGAGATCTTAGCAGATGCACACCACAGCAGATACTCGATTCACCCCGGCAGCACCAAGATGTACCAGAACCTGAGGAGCTACTACTGGTGGAACAACATGAAGAAGGAGATAGCTCGATATGTTTCCAGGTGTTTGACGTGCCAGCAGATCAAGGTCGAACACCAGAAGCCGCCAGGACTACTTCACCAGCTTGAGATCCCGCAGTGGAAGTGGGAGCACATCACCATGGACTTCATCGCAGGACTTCCAGCCACCAGGAGACGCCACGACGGTATTTGGGTGATTGTGGATCGGCTGACTAAGTCAGCTCATTTCTTGCCAGTGTCGATGAGGGCAGGACTCGACGTCCTTGCCAAGCTGTACGTCGACAGGATTGTCTCGTTGCACGGAGTTCCAGCTTCGATTGTTTCAGACAGAGATCCGCGTTTCACTTCTCATTTCTGGGAGAGTCTTCAGCAGGCCTTGGGCACCAAGTTGAGCTTCAGCACGACTTATCATCCTCAGACAGATGGGCAGACAGAGCGCACCAACCAGACACTGGAGGACATGTTGAGAGCCTGTGTCTTGGACTTCAAGGAGAACTGGGAGGATTCCATGCCGCTTTGCGAGTTCGCCTACAACAACAGCTTCCATGCGAGCATCAAGATGGCACCGTACGAGGCTTTGTACGGGAGGAGATGCAAGACCCCAGTTTGCTGGGAAGAAGTTGGCGTCAGGAGTTTCCATGGTCCATCCATAGTCAGCGACACCAGTAAGAAGGTTCGGCAGATAGTTGAGAACCTGAAGGTCAGCCGCAGCCGACAGAAAAGCTATGCAGACAACCGGTGCAGACCGCTCGAGTTCGAGAAGGGAGACAGAGTCTTCCTGAAGGTTTCTCCAGCTAGAGGTACCCTGAGGTTTGGTGAGAAGGGTAAGCTAGCACGGAGATACGTCGGACCGTTCGAGATCAGATCGAGAGTTGGAGATGTTGCCTACAAGCTTCAGCTACCGCCAGGGCTTTCAGGAGTGCACGACGTGTTCCATGTCTCCATGCTGAAGAAGTACGTGGAGGATCCGACTCACATCCTTTATCACGAGCCACTCAACATCCAGCCAGATGCATCGTACGTCGCCAGGCCAGTCGCAATCATCGACACCAAGGAGCAGGTGCTCCGGACCCGAACCATTCATTGGGTGAAGGTTCAGTGGGAGCATCACACTCCAGAGGAGGCTACGTGGAAGCTACACGACCAGGTGGAGAAGGACTATCCGCATCTTCTACCTCAGGTATGTACTACTCTTGTTTTACATTTGGGGACAAATGTTTTAAAAGGAGGGAATGATGTGAGGTCCCACCCTTGGTGGGCCCTCTAAGGGCTATTTTATAGACTAATTAACTCTAATTTATGTTAATTAATGATTAATTATGCTAATCTCTGCTAATTATTACTAATCTTTGCTAATCTTCGCTAATTATTGCTAATTACGGCTAATCATTGTTAATTACTGATTTATTTGGGCTAATTAGGGGCTAATTAGATTGACTAGTTAGATCTCCTAAGATTTTTGGTTAGACTAGGTTAGTTGGGTTGATTTTTAATTAGTTGGGTGTATGAGTTAATCCTAGGCTATTAGTGTAGATGGGTCCTTAGTTAAGTTTAATTAAGTTAATTAGTGTGGGTTTAGTGCTAAGAAAGGTGCCCTCTCTCTCTAGAAGCTTCCTAACCAAAAGACAAGCCTACCCTCAAACCCTAACCCTAATCCCACTAAACCCTAAGGCTAATCTAGTAATTAACCACCCCTCTCCTAGACCTATAAAATATCTCTTAATCCTCATTTGCAGGAACCCTAATCCCAAGAAAACTACCCTCAGCCCCCATCCCAAGAAAACCACCAGCAACTACTCCTCTTCTTCATTTCCTCTCTTCCTTCCTTTTCATTCCTCCTTCCCAGTCACTATTGCTGAGACTCTGCCGGACTGGATTTGTTGCTGAGATTCATCTCTGGGAGCTACTGCTACCATCTCTTTCTTCTTCTTCCTCCCCATTTCATTTCCTCCAAGACACTGCTGGGCTGGTTCCACTCTGCTGAAGTTACCATTGGAGCTGCAGCACTTCTTCTCTGCTGTGCTGGAATCCCATCTTGAAGACACCTCCTGCAACCACTTACTCCTCCTACATCACCTTCCTTCTTCCTCTCTTCATTTCTCTCATCTGTGACTCTGCTGGAATTCCACCTTGAAGCTACAGCAGAGCTGCTACTCCCTCTTTTTCTTCTTCTTTCATTCTCCTTCCTCACTTGAGCTACTGATTTTCTGCTGGAGGAATACCTGGAGCTGCTACCATTCTACTGCTGCTGTGTCATCTCCTTCTCCTTCTACATCTTCATTTCAGCCCCTGCTTCAGTGCTGAATCTGTGCTGGAAATCATCCTCTGGAGCTGCTACACCTACCCTGCTGCTGTTCTTCTTCTTCTTATTCTTCCTCTTCACCTCTGAGTGTGGACTGAGGTGCTGGGAGCCACTGATTCACCGCTGGGAGAACCATTTCCCAGCTACTGCTTGTGCTGGAATTCTTCCTTAAGGAGCTGCAGCTGCCTCTCTTCATATCCCCTTCTTCCTTCTCCCTGTTTCCCCTCTTATTTCTCCACCTGAACTATTGTTACTGAGCTGGAAAATCATTGGAAGCCTTGCTGCTACTACTGCTGATACTGATTTCTGCTGTGCATCATCTTCTTCTCTGCTGGGCTTCTTCTTCTTCACTGCTGGGATTCTATTTCTCTCTCTCTTTAAGTTATTTCTCTACAACCCATTTCACAAGAGGCAAGTACATCATACTGATAACTTAGGATATGTGTTTTATTTCATGATTCAGTAGTTTTCAGTTCAGAAATATGTTCTGTTATGTCTTAGAAACCATATGAGCTCTGTTTTGTTTGTTTGGATGGAAAGGTCACTGATGGATGGGGGTTTTCACCCCCCATTTGGAAGATCAGTGGGCCATAAGGTGATAAATGGATGGTTAATTGAGTATTTGATGTTTAGAATGGTGTTGGTGAAGTTTGGAAGTGATTGGAGGTGGTTTGGGTGAAAAAGGAGTCAAAACGGAGAAGTTGCAGAAATCTGCCTGGGAGGCAAATTTCAGTGTCCTCGGTCGACCGAGACCCCCTCTCGGTCGACCGGCGACACTGAAACCTGCAGAAAAATGGGTTTCAGTTATTTTTTGCAGAGTCGCCCGGGACTCGCCCGGCAGTGTTCTCGGTCGACCGAGACATGTCCTGGTCGACCGGGAACACTGGAAAAGTTGATTTTTCAGCTCCCAGTTAGCTGTGTTCTGCAGACTGAGTTTCTGTTGTCTGGGTCGACTGGGACCTATCCTGGTCGAACGAGACAACTAGGATTTTGATGAAAAATTGGCTCTTAGCCATTTTCTTGCAGAAAACCTATTTTAATTTGTTTGGTTGACCCGGCTTAGCCCAGGTTGACCCGAAACTCATGGTTTTCGCAGGGAATGACTAAAAGTTGGTTTTTCACCCAAAACTCAGACTGTTTACATCCAAATCAACCCGAAACTTAGAATTTACTTTTAGAAAGTGTTCAAAGCTGGAACATCAATCTTTCTAAGGCTTTTAGAGTATGCGGTCAATCACCTAGGCCTGGTTGTTTGACCGGACACGCTGTAAGCCTTTAGAAACGATTTAAGTTGTCCAGGAAGCCTGATTCAGATTTGTCAGTGCACTCGGTTGATCCTCCCGGCCAGGAGATCAACCGAGCTCACAACACATCAGGTTCACCTGGAAAACCCTGATTGTTCCATTTTTCAACACTTAGGAGATATGATCAGTTGTGGGGCCCATTGACCATCCAAATGAGTATTTGTCAGTGTCCTAAGCCCGAGTCAACGGTGTGGCTCAACCTTGACTCGCGGGGACCACTGTCTAGGGTTTAGGTTGTTAATCTAAGATGATTCGACCTCTAAGGATTGTCAACAATGCCCTTAACCCACTAAGCACCAAATACAATATTTTATGGCATTAATGACATCATTTAGAGATCGAATTACCGGAGATAGACCTGAACCTAAAGTGGCCCATTTACCTAGGATTGGTCCGTTGCTTTTCCCTGTTGATTCCTATGTTGGAGTTCATACTTCTTTATTACTACTCTGTTATTCTTAGATCTTTAGAATAGCTGTTTACTATTAATTGAACATAATTGGAAGACCTGAACCTAGGGTATCTAGAGGTGACCCGATGGTATGATTTCGGAGATCATTGACCCGTGTCTGTGTCTAGGCGGGCCCTTATTAGGCCTAACTGTGGAGATGTGAACCATTTAGCTTGAAGAGGTAGTTTCTTTTGGACTGTTAAGCGGTTATGGATCAGAATGGAATTGTTATCAATAATAGTTGAACTAGTTGCCTCTTTTGGACGGTTTTAGACCAGGCCATGTACTGATGGGCCTTGGTATGGATCCAACGAGTGGGCCTGGATCTTGAATGAGGTCCAGAGACTGTATTGTGGTGTGTAGACCTGATAGAGACTTGGATAGGACCTTGTTCACGCAAGGCAAAGCCTAGACAGACACAGACCATAGAGTTGTTCTCGATTCGGAATGAACATTCACTCGGTTGATTTAAGCTCAGCCTGTGGACTGATCATCCCCGGTAGGAGCTAGATGAGTGTTGTGGAGCTATCATGATGAGCTGACGGACGGTGTGATACCGTGCCGGTCTGGAGTGTTGAGATGATGAGATGATGAGTGATATTCGGGATTAGTTATTCCCTGGTGAGATTTCCCCACCGCGACTGTGTTCAGTTTGGGAGGGCCGCGGCATAATATCCCGCGGTATTCCAGCTCGTGTGAATGTGCCACCTAGTTGTAGTAGTTTAGATGATTTCATACTGATTCCTTATGTTTTAAATGCACGATTGCCTAGTTCTTTTCCTTGCTATTCATTTAATTAATTTCCCGTCTTTATTTCCTTTTGATATATATATGCTATGTTAGTAGTATGCTGTATCTTGCCAGATGTTTAGATCTGACCCATTCTATGGTGCTTAGGCCTTGACCCAGAGATCCAAGATGACGCACTAGCTATAGTGGAGGCACCCGTGGCAGGAGAGTACGCTTGGGGCCCGGTCGACACGGATGTCGAGCCGGAGGGCGAGGAGTTCATTCCAGGGTTTTGAGGGACACAGTTTATTTTGGGTTTGAGTGATATTCTGTAGTGAGAAGGGTAGAATGAAAATGTATAACCTTGGTTAACATTGAATCATTTTAATAGACTATGTTTTGCTCACACTTAAATTTATATCTCGATACTATTGCTTCCGCATTGATTAAATCGTTATGCTTCCGCAATTTAAATATTATAACTCTATTGGTCAAAAAGTTTTAAATTGGACCTCACTGCGGCCTACGATCTTGGAAGTTCTCGGATTTTCCGGGAAGTAGCGCGCCAATTTCGGGTAATCGAACGAGTATATCGGTATCCGGAATTGGGGCGTTACAGTCCTTCTCTTCACTGGCTTCAAAATCATCGTCCCAAATGGCAATGCCCCCTCCATGGCTCTACTGCAAAATGCAATCTTAGAAGGTGTCGTTTGTTGAAGAACACATCTCTTGCCTTTTCTTTCAAATTTAAGATCTCTCGTGTTCGTTGATGCTTTATGGATTTGATCCCTTTTATAATTTTTTATACAGTACTGATATATTGGTTTATCCATTTATTGTTGCCCAGGTTTCAAATTTGGCCACTGCCGCCCTTACATGACTGAATTCCTCAAACATAACATGTGTTAGCAACTCTTTATAATTTACTTATTTCCAATACTTTTCAAAGTCTTTATTTTTTTTGGGAAAGGGTTAGTGAAAGGACCGAAAGAGGTCAAGATATCAGCCCAATCCACTTGTTGTTGTGATCGTGTGTGCGGAAGCGTGCGATCAACAAGCAAACAAATCAAGCCACACAAAAGGAACACAGTGGTTCGGTGATTTCACACCTACGTCCACGGACAAAGCTCGTCTTTTTCTTCTTCACTAATCAGAGTTTTCCCACCATTAGGGTTACAACAAAAAGAGATAATATGTAGTTTTAACAAAGACCAAGTTACCCATCAACCCTAATACAAATGAATTGGGCCTATAAAACGAGCCAAAACCCATAAACCCAACAAATCTCTACCTTGGCGAGATTTGCAGGTCACAAATATTTTCCACCTTGGCATGCAATCACACGCCTCCAAATGCATCCGTAGGCGCCATGCACCCGAAGGTGCTCAAAATTGCAGAATGTTGATCAAGTCCTTAAACTTGACCCTAGTCACCACCTTAGTCAGCATATCTGCGTTTTCCGAATGCCTCTTTTCTTCTTTGTAGGTGGTAGGAGCAGATTCTTCAACCATTGGAAGTGCGTATGCCACCATGTCAGTGAACCATTTAGGTTTTCGAATATTCTTTTTTGGTCAACTAGTTGCAATAGAATCTGCTTGCTCTTGTGGAGGCTCTTGGGCTAGAGTCTCCTCCTCATCTGTATCATCACCCTCTAACTCAATTGGGATGACATCAACTTGAGTCTTCTCCTCATCTGTATAATCATCCTCTGACTTAACTTGGATGACATCAAACTCCACCTACTTTGTTTTACCATTGGCCTTGCTCTCCTCTTAAGAGTCATTTTGCTTGTTCTGTTTCCACATGGCAGATTCATCAAAAGTCACATCCCTACTCAAAACAAGTTTCTTTGAAGCTAGACACCATAGCCGGAATCCTTTCACACCACTACTGAAACCCAAGAATATAGCTTTCATGGCCCTTGGATCCAACTTACTCTCAGTGACATGGAAATAAGCAGGACAACCAAATATACGCAATTATCATAATCAGTAACCGATTTTCCATACCATACCTCAATGGGTGTTTTTCCATCAATCGCAGCAGAAGGCAACCTATTGATGAGATGACATGCATAAGGAACTGCCTCACCCCAAAATGCTTTGCCTAATCAAGAATTAGACAATATACACCGAACTTTCTCCAATATAGTGCGGTTCATGCGTTCTGTCACCCCATTCTGTTGTGGTGTCCCACTAACTGTAAAATGCCTCACGATCCCCTCATCCTGATATACTTGTAAGAACGGATCAGACTTGTACTCTCCACCATTATCTGACCTGAGGCTTTTGATCTTTCTGCCAGTCTGTGTTTCAATCATTTTCTTCCACTTCAAGAACAGATTCAAGACTTCATCCTTATGCTTCATGGTGTACACCTATACTCTCCTAAAGAAGTCATCAATGAATGTAACAAAGTAGTGCATACCTCCCAAAGATGTCACTTTGGTAGAACCCCATACATCCGAATGAATATAATCTAATGTGCCTTGAGTGCGATGGATCACGGTGCCAAATTTCACTTTTGTCTACTTGCCAAAAACACAATTTTCACAAAATCCCAACTTGCAGGTCTTTGCACCTTGCAACAAGCCTTGCTTAACCAAACCTTGCAATGCTCTCTCTCCAACATGCCCTAGACGCATGTGCTACAATCTAGTAGTGTCTGTAGCAGTCTCATTCGAGCTATTAGATATTGTTGCTGCTCCACCTACAATTGTACTCCCTTGCAAGAAATATAAATTACCTCTTCAGACACCCATCATCAACACAAGTGCACCATAAACAACTTTTAGAACTCCACCTTCCATGGTAATCTTAAAGTCTTTGGAGTCTAAAGCACCTAATGAGATGAGGTTTTTCTTTAAATCCGGTACATACCGAACATCTGTCAAAACTCTAACTGCTTCATCATGCATCTTCAAACGGATTTTTTCTAACCCTTTTGTTTTGCAGGCACTATCATTGCCCATCAAAACTGTTCCACCATCCAACTCTTCAAAGCTGGAAAACCATTCCCTATTGGAATACATATGATAGGTACAACCCAAGTCTAAAATCCACTCATCAGAATAGCATACCAATGAAGAAACAGTCAAATTAAATTCAGAATCATCATCCCCATTGTGTCCAATGTTTGCATCAGATTTATCTTTGTCCTTGTTTTTCAACTTTGGACAATCCTTTTTCCAATGCCACTTTTTTGTGAAAGAAGACACATTAATCTTTTGCAGGTGGTTTTGATTTTCCTCTCGATTTAGAACGAGATTTACTACCAGATGTCCTATCATCTAATCTGCCTCCTCTTACTGTCAATGCATCAGATAATGAATCCCTGTGGGCCTGTTTGTCCTTTTTCTGATATTCATTTTTCGTCAAAGCAGCAGACACAACATCATATTTAACCTCAGTCTTCCCGTTGATCAAAGTGTGAGTAAAATGATCATAACTATTGGGAAGTGCATTCAGAAGAAGTAATGCCTTATCCTCATCATCAATTTTCACATCATTGTTTATCAAATCAGCAATAATCTTATTAAAATCATTGAGATGTTCAGTCATAGAAATACCTTGACGATATTCGAAGTGAAAAAATTTCTTCTTCAAATAGATCCGATTCTCCAAACTTTTTGTCATATACTTTTCCTCCAATTTCTGCCACAACTCTTTTGCAGAAGTTTCTCTCATCACGGAGTATTTATGATCTTTCCCGAGACATAATCTGATCGTGCTACATGCCTAACGATTAATCTTTTGCCATTCCTTATCTTGCATATCTGAGGGTTTATCCTTTAGAGCAATTTCCAACTCTTTTTGGTTTAGAACATCTCTAACTTCACATTGCCACATACCAAAGTTATTAGTACCATCAAATTTCTCGATTTCAAAATTTTCACTCGAGAGAGTTGTCTTCGTCGATGATGAGCTCGCCAATTTTTTTCTGTTTGCCAAACTATCAATCCACTCCATTCAGATCGTAGACTTAGTCAATACAAATCCAACAAACGAAAAAAAAAAAAACGGAGCTCAATTCTGAGTCCGGATGGCTCCGGAAAACACAAATCAATTCTGGTCGTCCAATTGGTCAAATCTATCTTGACCGTACAGATGACGTCAGAATAACGTCAGCGGCTACTGCTGGTTGAGTTCTGCTGAACTAGGCTTCTTCAAAGTGGGTCGGGTTCGACCCAAAACTGACCCAGAGATCTGGGTTCCTTCTTCTCCCACTTGGTTTGTTACAGTTCTGTAACAGAACCGATCCAATTCAGATCTGCCGCTTCTTCCTCCCCGGAAACCGGAGACTTTCTGCAACGACGACGATCCCCTCCGGTCAAGTTCCGGCGAATATGGCGACGGGCGGCAGCAGCTTCAAATCACAAAATCGGCCTGACATCGACCCAACTCAAGGTCTTCTTCTCTGGCAACAGCGAAAATTCTGGGTCCTCTGTGCTGCTTTGGTTTCTGCACGGCGACGAGAGCAGCAGTGCTGCTCTTCTTCTTTGGGGTGACTGGTGGCCCACTCCGAATTCAATCTGGAAGACCCTGAGACAAGTCTTCTCCCTAGAAACCGACTGTGATGAAGAACTCGTCTGCCCTGTTCTCTGCAACTTCTCTGTTCCAGAGTCTCCGACGATCGGCAACAGATACTGTGGGGCCCACTGATAAATGATCAAAACTGCAATGGTTGGCCTGATCAGATTTCTTAGAAAATCTGAATCCTTGTGGAGAACCACTTCTGCGGTTGGTTATGCAGAACCAAAGTCAAGATCTAATTGATCACCTACCACAACAATGCTAGATACCAATTTGTTGTGATTGTGCGCGCGGAAGCGTGCGATCAACAAGCAAACAAATCAAGCTACACAAAAGGAACACAGATTTACGTGGTTCGGTGATTTCACACCTACGTCCACGAACAAAGCTCATCTTCTTCTTCTTCTCTAATTAGAGTTTTCCCACCATTAGGATTACAACCAAAAGAGATAATATGTAGTTTTAACAAAGACCAAATTACCCCTCAACCCTAATATAAATGAATTGGGCTTATAAAACGAGCCAAAACCCACAAACCCAACACTTGTATGGTACATGATTTTGTATAGAGCAACAATATATCTGATTGTACACTTGATGATATGCATATGATATTATATGCATTTTATTCTGATTATGTACAAAATAGCAATATCGGTGTACATGATGATATACAAAAATGGCTAATCCAAACAACACCACACAATAGGGAGCGAAACATGAACCAATTTAAACACCAGACAACTCCACACCATACTAATAGTCTTTGAAGTTGCTTGATTTGATGACCTTCCAACTCAATCTGAGTTTTAAAAATTTTGAACATCATGCCCACTTGCTAAATCACTTAAAAATATGGGTGAAATAAAATTAATCTAGCCAACAGATATATTCAGTGGAATTCATTGATCGCATAATACATTGGTGTATGAGAATACTCCCTCCCTCTCTCTTGTAAAAGTCTGGAATCTCTAGGTCTTTATAAATGCAACAGTGTGCAATTTTGGTACAAATGTAATAAAATAAAATGCAATTGTTTTTTCTTTAAGCAATATTGTCGGTTGGTTAGAGTACGTACGATGGCAAAGGCATTGCTTGAATGGTTTAACTCAAAATAACCTGATATGAACACCTTGAATAAAATGTGAACCATTTACATTTCTAATAGCAATCGACCCCTCAAATCTTATTGCACTTACGATGGTAATGGACTCCTCTGCCCAAGCTTACGAGCAGTCTGACTGAAGTATCAGGATATCCATATGACCTTAAACTTAAATTAGGATTCATATTCACCAACTGTGAAAATAGAGAGCTCTGCTTGCGTATCACAGTCTGTAGCCACCTTAAACTTAAATTAGGATTCATATTCACCAACTGTGAAACTAGATTGTGCTGCTTCCGTTTCACAATCTGTAGCTTTCTTTGTTGTTTTGTGTGTTCTTATTTGGTGACTGCATTTTTTTTTGTTGTGATATGCAGATTAGGGAGATAAGGAAACATTCAGGCTTGGGTTAGTCTTCAAAGTGAAAGGCAATGGGTCAATCTTCAAAGTGCAAAAACAGAAGCTCAATCAAGAAAGCTTGATGTATTTCCACTGATAGCAGCATATGTCCTTTTTGTTAGTTGGTTTGCTTCTTTTGATTTGATTTTATTTAATTCACATGATCTGTTCACATAACAAATGAAGGTAATATACATTGTTAGGTTAATCCCTCTGCTTAGAACTTGCTTACTGTAAGCTGACTCTTTTAAGCTGACTCTTTCTTACCGTGACCCAAAACTTTCATATTATATCTTCATTGTAGGTTGGTTGCATGACTGGTGCCATAGGTAAGTCATTGTCCCTCTAGGGGACAAGTTCACTGCCTTAACTTGTATTTCACAAATCATGTTGCCAAAGTAAAAGGTAAAAGAAAGAAACAATATATATATTATTATTATTATTATATAGATGGTCTCAAGTACATAATTGTTGATATTTCCATTGTTAAATGTGGGCCAATATGACCATTGCCACGTCCCCAAAATACAACCAAAGGATAACGTGAAAAATAAAAATAAATATTCAATTTCCTGTGTTTAATGTAGTACTAGCTCCCAAATATGGACCCACAAAAATCCAAAACATAATGAGTCATAATAAAATATTT
Source organism: Cinnamomum chago (assembly GCA_038049695.1). Taxonomy (NCBI): domain Eukaryota; kingdom Viridiplantae; phylum Streptophyta; class Magnoliopsida; order Laurales; family Lauraceae; genus Cinnamomum; species Cinnamomum chago. Next base: position 48,976,477 of record CP142460.1, read on the forward strand.
GCGGAAGCATTAAATCAATTGGTATCAATATCCAAAATCCAAACCAACACATAACCAAATGAATATTTAAGGTTAAAGTTTCCGAAATAACCTAAACAAAACAACTAAATAAAATTATTATGGAATTAAATCAACAAAGGACTCTAAGATGTCGATATCTCATGTGCGGACTTAGACGGCTCCGTAGCCATCTTCTCCACTCAGGTTCGACAATTGGTTCAAACACTTGAAACGTTTGACCAACCTCCGTCTCCACTGTAGGGTAGGGGTTGGTACAGATGCACCAATAAACAAAGTAAACAGCAAGCACGAAAGCGTAATTTATAGATAAAACATAAGATCAATATGAATAATGACATGTAATGATCATAAGAGAATAACACTGTGACAATGATGAAAAGAACGTATAACCTAAATCCAATCTAAAAAATAGAGCAATACAATAATCACACAGAAGCAATGCCATTGTTTTGAGTGGTCAGCCCTAACTATAAAGCGAGAAAACTCATTTGAAGGCCGGCGGTCATAAACCGGTTCGTAATTCGGATGCCGGATAAACCGGTTCGAAATTCGGATATTATAGTGTTCGCACACATCGGTGATCAGCTGTCCAATTACAACTGTAGTTGTTCGAATATGACCCGATTAATACACACACACACACACACACATATATATATATATATATATATATATATATATATATATATATATATATATATATATATATATATATACACACACATATCATAGTAGAATAAACCCATGTAACATTGAGTTTGGTAAAATTATTTACCTAGCTCTTAAGTTTTTGGAAATTAGGAAAAAGGCCTTATAGTCTTTAATGAATCCAAATTAGACCCTTGGCTTATTTTATAAAGAATTGAATTTGGACAATGTTATAGGTGGAATCCTCGATTTTTCTAAAATTATAAACCAAGATTGGTATTTATCATTATTATTTGAAAATTAATTTCGAATGGTATCTTTAGTTTTAATGGGTTAAAATTATATGTTTATACCTTATTAATTGGATCATTAGACCTGAGTAAATACCGTTCGGGCAAACGGTATCTTACTAACGTGGGGTTTTGTACTTTGTATGACCTCGGGGAAATCCTAATGGATTCGAGCTCAACCTATCTCTATTGGAAAACCCTTAATTGGGTCTATGCACCATTGGTTGAGAAGGAGTGCGTTGATCTTTTATCTATTAGAGATTCATGGTCGTTGGGTACGAGACCTTATGTTTGACCTTAGGATTGACTTGTGAATATTCCTTGACCTTCAGGTTTACATACATGATGTTGGTCTAGTAGTTGCATACCCTATGTTGATTGGATATGGACCGTGATGTGGCATGGCAAGCGATTGAGATATCGTAGAGGTTTGATTGAATGAATTGATTGGTATTTGATTATGGATTATTGTATAGCCGGCCTTTCACTTTGACTTATGTTTATGTGTCAGAGCTTTACAGCATCATCCCAAGTCATCACCACTCTTTCCCCTCCTTTTTTTTCCTATATATATCACGTCACCAAGTCATCACTCATCAGGTTACCAAGTCATCACTCATTCTCTCTCCAGGTCGTCAGGTAATCACCACTTTCCCTTCTACACACACATGACACAAGTCAATACATAATGCAATTTTGAAATGGGTAGGTCCACGTCAAGTGCATCAGGCTACTCTCGAAAGTGGGGCCGACTGATCAATCCTCAAGATCAGCCCCCACCAACGTGGTCGCCCAGGCCTATATGGCTAGATGACCGGAACAAATCCATGATCCAATCATCCCGCGGGCCCCACAACCATCAGATGCCCAAACAGTCCCTCTTCCCCCTCATTCACGCCTCCAGCTGATCAAACTAATGGATCGATGGTGGGCCAGGGGTGTCCATTGCATATGGGTCTAGCCTCTTTAAGGACATCCATGGGTCCCCCTCTGGATCCAGGGACCGGATGCATCATCAGGTGGTCCACCTGGGTCCCACAGTCCCAAAACACGTACACTCCCTCACGGTTTTAGGTCCTCCCTGGGCATGGGTGAATCGAGTTAAAGAAGGCACTCACTGATCCCTTCAAAGTGAGATACATGATTTCATGAGTCCAAGGGTATTAAAGAAAGGGTTTCAAACTGAAAATAAGGGGCTGCCATGTCTACCCAATTTGAAGAACATCATCAATATGCACGGTCTCATCGAAACAATAGAGAAAACAAACATTAAAGGGCATAATAGGGGTTTCTCTATGCATCAACACGCAAATCAAGAAAGAGAATAAGTATTAAATCTACAAATTATGATTAGGTACTTGCCTGAGGTCCGTGGTTGGGGGAAACGGTCTAAAATTCCTATTGCCAAAGCTCAAGGTTCTATCCCAGAGAAAAGTTGGAAGAGAGAGAGAGTTGTGTGTGAAAATAAAAGAGTGTGGTGGTATATAAATAGAAAATGAGAATAAGAGACGTAGTCTAACTTAAATTCTAAAAAGAATAGAGTTGGGGTTCTAAAAAGATAAGAGTTTTGGTTTGAGAAGTACTATACCACTAAATTGGGGCTGGGTAAACTATGGGTAAGACACCCATCCATCAAGCCTAACTCACCAAACCTAAGCCTAACATAGTCCCCACTTAGACTAATCACGTATTTAACTAAAATGCAATCAATTACATAACAATAATAAAATAAATAATATATATAATGAAATAACAGCCACTGTGCTCCATTAAGACTATTGAAACTTCCTCCACCTGTACATAATTGATTTAAATAACCAAGATTCCAGTATACTCTGGAGTCCCTGGTGGGCTGGTAGTTTCCTTATTTTTCTATGAATAAAATATTTAAACCTTTACAGCTGAGTTAGGAGTTCTTCCCATTGAGTAATTTAGTTGAATTTTGAAAGGGATTGCCTTTCTTCCTTCTCTCTCTCTCTCTCTCTCTCTCTCTCTCTCTCTTTTAAATATGGGTTGGAGATTCAACACTATCTTAGCTGCATTTACTTTGAATCATTTGACATTAACAACCAATAAGCAATAGTTCATCATGTATCATGACATTGACGCTGACCTTTTGTTTTATACAACCTTCATGGTTTTGATCATGTATTCTTTTTTCCTTTTCTTTCCCTTTTTTTTAACAGTTGAGGTAGTATCTTGGATTAAGATTGTCTTAGTTCAAATTCGTTGTCAAGCTTATTACAACACGCTTTTCAATCAACTTGCATGTTTAATTTTTATATTTCAATTTTGCATGCGTTCTATATTTTATGACATTACACCTTTTTGTTGATGTGTGATGATCATTATGCTTCATATTCACCAGCTGTGAAACAAGAGAGTTCTGGTTTTGTATCACAATCTGTAGCTTTCTTTGTTGCTTTGTGTGTTCTTATTTGGTGACTGCATTTTTTATTTTTATTTTTGTCCTGTGAGTTGAACATTTTAGAGAGAATGAATCATTCAAGCTTCGGTCAAGCTTCCAACTGAAAAAAGCAGAGGATTAATCTTCAAAGCGCAAAAGCAGAATCTCAATCAAGAAAGCTTGATGTATTTCCACCGAAAGCAGTAAATGTCCTTTTTTTAGTGGGTTTGCCTTTTTTATTTTACTTTATTACATTCACACAATCTCTTCATATAATAAATGAAGCTAATATGCATTATTAGGTTGATCCCTTTGCTTCGAGAACTTTCTAACTGTAAGTGTGGCTCTTTCTTTCAGTGACCCACAACTTTCATATGCTATCTTTATTGTAGTCTGATTGCATGATCGGTGCCATAGGTAACAAGTTCATTGCCTTAACTGATATTTCATAATTCATGTTCCCAAAATAAAAAAAGAACAAAAAAGGGATACAAGATATTGTTATACAGATGTTCTCAGGTGCCTAACCACTGATTTTGTCATTGTTAAATGTGGGCCAATATAATTGATTTAAATAATCATGATTCCAGTATACTTTAGAGTATCTGGTGGGCTGGTAGGTTTCCTTATTTTTCAATGAATAAAATGTCTAAACATTTACTACTGCGTTAGGAGTTCTTCCCATAGAGTAATTTAGTTGAATTTTGGAAGGGTTTGCTTTTTTTACTTTTCCTTTCTACTTTAATATGTGTTCGAGATCTAACACCCTCTTTTTTTTGCTGAAAGGGTAAATATATTGATAAGAGAGAAAGAGAGGGGGGAGAAAGAAGAATACAAGGGTCATAATTTGACCTCCAAGAAACAAAAAAAAAAGAAGAGAAAAACCAAACATAACTGCCAAAGAAACCAAAGCACTACTTTGGTTCTGCTAGTTAGACATTGGAGGTAATTCTCAAGGAGATAAAAAGAGTGCTGAGATGGAGGCTAACAAAAGGGAATGTCGTCTGCTTCAGGGAGAAAGTGATGGCTTCAGTTAGTTGAGCTTGTAGGGTGAGAAAAGAGCTCCTACAATTTTCAAAAATAGCTTCATTGCGGGCCTTCCATAGGTGGTATAGGACGGTGATGAAGATGGAAGCCATGACTTTGAGACCATTGGCGTCTGAATCTTTAGTGAGGGTCATCCAAATTGAGGAAGCAGAGAAGCGGGAAGGAGGTGGAGCCCCTGCCACAAGAAGAAGCCAGGACCAAGTTGCAGTAGCGTGATCACAGTAGAAGAAGAGGTGACTAGCTGAGTCCTCTGCTGCTCTGCAAAAAATACACCTTGAGGCAAAGGAAAAGCCCAGCCTCTTTAGCCAAGTATCTGTGGGGAGTCTATTGTGCATCAAGCGCCAGCCGAAGCAGTTAACTCTATGGGGGGAGAGGTTGGTCCATATCAGCTTGGGCCATTTGAGAGGAGGAGCTCTGTGTCTAATTCTCTGCCACGCAGAGCGCAGAGAGAGGTTGCCAACGATAGTGTCTCTCCAACTGAGGGAACCGCTGATGGCAATGTTTGGAGAAAGGTCCTTAAGGAGAAGAGAGAGGTGCTGTTGAACTGGAGAAGGCAGGTGAGCTGGGATGACCCAGGATCCAGACTGATGAAAGGAAGAGAGCCGTTGGTCTCTTGGGAATGGATGGCCAGGAAGCAAGTTGAGATAGGATCGCTTGCAGACTAGGAGTCATGCCAAACATTAATGCTCTGACCATTACCAAAGATCCAGGAACTACCTTGGTGTATGATAGGGGCCAGTCTGCGAATTTTCTTCTAGATGCAAGAGCCATAGCTGGTGTTCTCCATGCTCCAAATGGGACGGAACTTGAAATAGAGATTCTTAAACCATTTGGACCAGAGGGAGTGTGAAGTGGAAGCTTGCCAACCAAGTTTGATGAAAGAAGCTGCATTAACTTCTGCTATTTTCCTGATTCCCAAGCCACCTTCTACCTTTGGGAGGGTGACAATGGCCCAGCTGTCGTAGTTGGTCTTGTGGAAGAGGGCATGACCAGACCAGAGAAAACGCCTCATGAGTCTCTCTATCTCTGAACAAATAGAAGCAAGTAGAGGAAGGATAACAGCAAGGTGAATAGGGAGGCTGGAGATAACATGCTTGATGAGAGTTAAACGGCCTGCAAAGGACAAAGATTTTGCTTTCCAAGCAGAGAGCTTGGATTGAACCGCATCCAGCAGGGGAAGGAAATGGCTCCTTTTGGGTGTCCCAAAGCAGATCGGGGAGCCCAGGTATTTGAGGTGAGTAGACACTGCTTGAATGCCTAGGGTGGAGCTGATGCTTCTCTTCCTTCTCGAGCTGCACTTACCAATGAAGAGTTGGCTCTTCTGGAGGTTAAAGGATTGGCCTGCTGCATTCTGATAAGTCTCTAGGAGGTCCTGTAGATTTGAAACACTAGAGGCAGCTCCTTTCATGAAGATGAGAATGTCAACAGCATACAGCAAATGGCAGGGGGTGGAGGGGACCTTGGAGAGGGGGAAGAGGAGGCCTTGAGTTTGGAGATTGTGGAGCTGAAGGCTCAAGATTTCCTCAGCTATGATGAAAAGGTAGGGAGATAGAGGGTCTCCCTGTCTAAGCCCACATGAGGAACTGAAAAGGCCATAGGGCAATCTGTTGAGGAGCACAGAGCCTTTGGAGGTACACACACACTCTTTAATCAGGGAGATCCAAGCTTCAGAGAAATTGAAGAAGTGGAGAACAGAGAAGAGAAAAGGCCAATTCAGCTTGTCAAAAGCTTTGGAGATGTCAAGTTTGAGGCAGAGGGAACCCTTGGTAATCTTGGAATTCAGTTTTCGGAAGAGTTCAAAAGCCAGGCTGGTGTGTTGTTGGATGTTTCTGCCCTTAATGAAAGCTGCTTGGTGGGGGGAAATCAGGTTGGGAATGATGGTGGAGAGCCTGGTAGAGAGGATTTTGGAGAGAATTTTGTAGGAGAAGTTCAGTAAGCTAATTGGTCTAAAGTCAGTTAGGGAGATAGGAGATTTCAGTTTAGGAATAAGAGTTAGAAAAAAGGTGTTGGAAGCTCTATGGAGCCTTCTGGTGAGGAAGAAATGTTGCACTGCTGAGGAGACCGATTGGCCAATGATACTCCAAGTAGCTGTGAAAAAAGCCCCATTAAAGCCATCTGGGCCAGGGGAGCTATTCTTCTTGAGAGAGAAGACAACTGCTTTTATCTCTTTTGAAGATGGAATGGAAGTTAGGAAAGAGTTCTCTGAGGCAGTGAGCTTAGGACTGTTAATTTGGAACAAGGAGGGGCTAGGGTGGCTGGCTTGAGACTTGAAAAGACTGGAGAAGAAGTCCACAGCATGGGCTTGGATGGCATCTTGAACCTCTATAACAGAACCATTAATGGAGATATGATGAATGGAGTTGAAGGAGCTCCTCACCTTAGCAGAAAGGTGAAAAAACTTGGTGTTTTGATCACCTTCTTTCAGCGATTGAATTCTGGATCTTTGTTTCCAGTGGGTTTCTTGGGCATAGAGTGCTTCATGAAGCTCTGCTTTGGTTGACTGAAGGGAGTGTCAGTGGGAGTCTGAGGGATCTGAGTCAAAGAGCAGTTGGCTGCAAAGGACTTTGTCTTCTGCAGTATTGATGTTCTGGGTAAGGTTACCAAAAGAAGATTTACTCCAAAGTTTAAGGGAGTGTTTAAGGGTTTTGAGCTTTTGAGCAAGAGTGAATTGGGGGTCACCTACTGTTGGCGTGTCCTAGCTGGCCTTGACAGTGTCAAGAAAGGATGGGTGTTGCAGCCATTTGTTTTCAAATTTGAAAGGGGGGTTAGAGAGAGGAGCTTGAGTGTGATGAACAAGGAGAACAGGGCTATGGTCTGAAGAGATTATGGGAAGGTGGTGGATTGTTGGGTCATGGTAGTAGCTAAACCAGATGGAATTGACTAAAGCTCTATCAAGCCTGGCAGCCACATAGGAAGAACCTTGCCTATTATTAGACTAAGTGAACCTGTTGCCAATGAATTTAGTGTCATGAAGGCCTGCTTGCAGCACAGCATTTTGGAAGGCTTTGAGGGAGGAGAGAATAGGGGGGCGGATATTGAGCTTGTCAGCATGGGAGAGAGTTGCATTGAAGTCCCCAATGAAACTACAAGGCAGGGAGGATGAGGAGGAATCAATGAGGACTGACCAGAGGTCCCTTCTAAGGGAGGAGCTAGTGGAGCCATAGACACCAGTTATAATAGTGGTTAGACCAGTAGAGTTATTATGGAGGAACAAGGAGAGGTGCTGAGAAGAGAAATCTTTGACAGTGATAGAGAAATGGTTAGAGGATTTGGATAGGCACCAGAGGTTAGGAATAGAGGAGGTTGTTGAGAGGTCATTGGAGTGAAAGGTGTCGAAACCAAGACTGTTCCAACATTTGGAGATTGAAGGAGTGAAAGGAGTCATAGGTTCTGAAATGAAAATGAGATCAGGAGAATGTTTACGAATCATATTAGCCAATGCACGCTGAGTGGGGCGATTGGCAATGCCCCTACAATTCCAATAGAGAACTCTTAACATGGGGAAGATGTAGGGGGTTTTCTTGCCTCTAGATCTCCTAGTAGTCGGACCAGAAGAGGAAGCTGGGAGGAGGGAGGAATTCCCTTTCCTTTGTTTGCCTCTAGTGTTGATGGTGGTTGGAGGTTTGGCAGATGTGGTATCCAAGAGGGGGCAAGGGGATATGGTTTGAGGCCTGGAGGGATCTAGAGACAGAGGGGAGCTTGAGTCAGAGGGGGGGTGAGCTGGGGGAGAGATTTGGATGGGGGGCTCAAGGACAGGGGGCTCAGAGACAGTCTCAAAACCAGGAGGCAGCTCTGGGGAAGAGTTGCCTTTAGAAAAAGCTAGGAGATTGCGGCCATAGATAGATGGGTTGTCCACTGGGTCTAGAAAAGTGTAATTGTCTAGGATAGATAAGGGATTAGAGAGGTCAATAGAAGGGGTGGATGATTTCTGGAGGATGGTAGAGATAACATCATAGGGGAGGTCAATGAAGAGAGGGAGGGGGTTGGCTTTCTGGTTGGGGTCTGGCTGGCTCAGAATAGGAGGGAGTTTTGGACAGGGGGGGCCAGAGGAGAGGATTGGGCCAGACAGGGGAAGAGATACCACAGGAGAAGGAGGAGGATTAGTGAGAATGGGACTGAGAACTGGGGCTAAAGGCAAGAGGGTGGAGGGGGGAGGACAGCCTAAGTTGAAGTTTAGGAATGAGTGGTTGGCCAGAAATTCTGCTTGAGATGCAAGAGGAGTAGAGGAAGAGGAGGTAGGGGGGAAGGGGGGGGGGGGTTGGGGACAGAGAGCTGAATGCAGGAGAAGCTAGAGGTGAAGCTAAAGGGTTAGGAGTTGAGGATTTACTGGAATGGGGACAGGAGGTCTGACTGTGGCCTGAGGAGAGGCACAGAGAACAGGGGCATTGCTCATAATCCACTGTTATTTCCATTTCACCTTCCCCTTGAAAGTTAACCAGGATTGAGGGAGGCTTCGGTTTAGAAAGGTCCACATTCACAAGGACTCTGGCAAAAGAAAGGATTTGCTGTGCCATGGTAATGTTGTCGAGCTTGATAGGCTGCCCTATTGAGTTGGCAAGGGAGAAGATGATATTCTGACTCCAGCAATGGTAAGGAATCCCAGTCAGGCGAATCCAGACAGGGGCTATTGAAGGCCACACTGTTTCATCTTGACCAGGAGACCAGGGTAAGAAGAAGACTTTCCTCTTGTCAATGGAGAGGGGATAGAGGCTAAGGATAGAGGCTTTGTCTGCTGGTGAGTTGAAACGAAAAATGAAGTGTCCTTTGTTGGTGAGGGAAACCATACAGGGCCTGGTGAGGTTCCAGGACTTGGCTTTGGCTTCCATCCATTCAAGGGAGGGACGTCTGCTAATAAATCTGGCTATGACTGCAAAGGAGAAGGATTCTTTACTAGAGTTAAGCATAGATTGAGGAATGGTTAATGAGGGCTTACCATTGATCCACGTTGGAGAAGGAAGAGAAGCTGGGGAGCAGGAAAGAGGCTCTGAGAAGAGGTTGGTGAAAGATTGGAAGAGAGGAGGGGCGGGGGGGGGGGGGGGGGGGTGTGAGAAGGGTTGATGCTCGAGGGTGGGGGGCAAGGAGGGCCTGAGGAACTTGGCTCTGACGAGAGGAGAACTGGAGGAGTCGGGAGGGAGATCTGAGAAGGAAGAGGAGGGAAGTTGTGGGACTGAAGGGAGAGAGGATGAAGAAGGCTAGGAGCTGTAAGAATGGGAGCTGGCTGTGGGGAGGGGAAGGGAAGGAGGGAGGGGAGAGCAGGCAGAGGCACAAAAGTTGCAGTCGCAGGGGTTGGGAGGGGCGGAGGTTGGCCTATGGAGGTGGTCGGAAAAACTGGTGGGTTTGGGTGGGAAGAGACATGGGTTTCAAAAGGTTAAGAGCCGAAGATGCATTTAATTTGAATCATTTGCCTGGGACATTGACACACCGGTAAGCAATAGTTCATCAAGTATCATGACATTGACGCTGTCCTTCTCTTTTATACAACCTTCCTGGTTTTAATCAATGTATTCTTTTTTGTTTTTTTTACTTTTTTTTTTATAGTTAAAATAATCTCTTGGATCAAGATTGTCTTAGTTCAAATCTGTTGTCAAGCTTATTACAGAATGCTTTTCAATGAACTTGCACATTGTCTTAGTTTCGCATGTGTTCATATTTTATGACATTTTTTTCTATTTGGTGTAAAATATATGGGTCTGTTCTCTAGATGTTTAATTTTTATTTATTTACTTATTTGAGTTTTTATTTTTATAGTTTGTTCAATTTTCAAGAAGTGTTAAATTCTCAATTTAAGAAACTGTGATATCACGTTCTTTTGGAGCATGCTATTACCGTAGAAAATCCGGATGATTTTAGAAGTTTCTTTGACTAACATAGATTTCATAGAATTCACGGCGGCATGGTCTGAAAGGAATTCCAAATAGTGTCAATTCACGACAGAATTCTACTGATAAAGCCGACACTAATTATTTGTAAGAGTGAAATAAAGGTCATTGTTGAAGAGGAGATCATTATAATTTTTAGATCCCATTTTGATCATTTCCTGGAACCCAAATAGAGTAGGAATTTGTCAAAAAAACAAAAGACTAGGGCAAAAAAATCTCCTGATACGAGAACAAGTTATTTGAAGGCATTCATGGTTATTTGCCTTTTTATTGATACTATGTTGAATTCATATAAAAGGGCCTTTATTCAATGTTGAAAATTAGAATTTCTTTTGGGATCATGGTTACCACAGTGAATTTATGACATTCATATTCGTGGCAGAATCCAATCAACCAGTTAACTTCTTCATCTTAAAGAAATTTTTATTCTTGATCTACTCACAATAAATTAAGAAGGTTGGAATGGCTTTTCATGCTACCCATTTTTCCTCCGAACTCCAGCTCTACAAGTAGCTCAAGCATCTCTCTTCTATATATAAAGCGTCTGTGCTTAAAAAAACTATGGAGATCTACAAACCTTCTACAAAATATATTATACCCGTGATCTTTTGTTCAAAATTTCTCTAATCATATTGCTTCATGATTTTCTGGCAATGCATAAACTCTTTATATTTTTTGAAGATTGAGCAATCAATTTCATTTTACAAAATCCTTATATTCATACATATTTATATTTATTTAATATTTATCAAAATTATTTACTTGCATACTTGAATCCCAACTGTAATTTTACCATGAAATTTTCATGGTATCTATTGTATCTTATGATCTTATTCTATTTATTTCCATAATTACACATATATTGCATATCATGTATCAAAATTGACTTATGTAGGGTTTGTACTTGAGACTGTTTATACGCTTGAACGATAGACAACTACTTATTCCAAAAATGAATATCTTCTAATTCATTATGTCATTGAATGAACTATGTTGTAAAATCTCTCTAATAATTTAAATGCATGTGAATGAACCAGTTTTACAAGTACCAATGTTTACAGGTATTGGTTGCATTTTTGTATATATATGTATATAATAAAAAATAATATATCTTCATCGTCTCTATATTGATAGCATTTTGTTGCAAATGTCATTAGTTTCTAAGCACGGGCATTGTTTGCTAGTTATTATAGATGAAGCGAATTGGGTTTCAATTTCCAATTCCATGCCAATTTGAGATTTGATTTTGACGGGCTTACAATTCTTGACCTTTCACCAATATCAACACTATTAATTAATGGCCCATTTAATGTTAATTCCATGTGTGGAGAGCACTGATTCAAATACAATTCGAAACCGTAACTCCTCTCTTCATTTCCTCTTCATTTCTCAAATCACCTCGCGGTTTCTCTTCTACTCTCAATACCCATTTCAGTAACAGCCACTTAGATTTTTGGGGTCTTTCAAGTAGTCTCAACTCTCGAACAAGAGTTGCTAAGACTTTTGGCGGGATACCATGTTTTCGGTTTTTTTTTTTTTTTTTTAATTCCTGTTCTTCTTATTCTTTTTTTTTTTTTTTCTGTCTTCTCAAGTATGTGGATTTTTTCCAAGTTCCGTGTTCTTTTTCACTTCTTTCTTTCACTTCTTATCAGTTGATTATTTTTTGTTTTGTTTAATCTCCGATTCTTCGTTTAAACTTTATAGTTTTTTTTTTTTTTTTTTGTGGATTGATACTCTGTATTTCAAACTCTATTTCTTCATATGGGTTGTTGTTGATTTTTCTGATTTATACATATGAATATGAAAGACATTGATTTGAGACTTGATTAATTTTTACCGTCCATTCAATTTATTTTGGCATTCCACCCTTTTAACTCCTCAAAAGTGTTCCCAAAACTCTACATGCGTAAGTCTACCTTCTTTTGGATGCTCCAACTCCTCTCCTCTCACATTTTTATTAGATTGAAAAAAAAAAAAAAAGTAAGGGATTCCAAGAATTAGCTTTTGTGAAATCTAAATTTTTCTTTTCTTCCAAACCCCAAACCCCCCACCCCAATTTTTTTTTTATTGGAACTCTCTCTCTCTCTCTCTCTCTCTCTCTCTCTCTCTTTTTCTCTCTCTCTCTTTGAAATTAGAGTTTCGTTTTATTAAGATTGCCCAACTATATAAATATCTAAGAGATTGAGGAATTGACTTTTGTGAAATTTGGGGTTGGGCTACATTTGGAATTTCTATTAACATGTTGCAATTTACTGCTTTTCTTATTTTAAAATTAATCCAATGAAATCATTATTTTTAGTGTTCTTTCAAAAAGAACTTGGATGGATTTGGAAAACATGTTAATAGTGGTTGTCTTGGTTATCATTTTCTCTAATTGATGTTGAAAACATGTTGCAGCTGCTTATGTTTTAGGCTGATAAATTGATGTCATTGGTGGATGTTGAGAACATGTGGGAAGGCATGAAGTGATCTTGTACACATAATTTAAATTTTATGTTCAGTAATCTTGTGCTATTAGAAACGTTAATGCTTGCATTATGAAATAATTGACCATTTGGCCCACTACTAGAAAAAAGGGTTTTTATATCGGCTAAAAACCGATATAAAAGACCTATTATATCAGTTTTTCAGTAAACTTCAAACCGATATAAAAGACCTATTATATCAGTTTTTCAGTAAACTTCAAACCGATATAAGTGCCCCCGATATAATAAACATCTAGAACCGACATAATATGTGTAATATTTCATATCGGTTTTTGGACAACTGATGTCTTTTGAACCTGAAATTATAACACATATTATTGTAAAACCGATATAAAAAAAAGTAAAACCGATATAAAAAATATTTATCATATCGGTTTTCGATAAACTGATGTGTTTTGAAACTGAAATTATAGCATACATCACTGTAAAACCGATATAAAAAATAGTGAAACCCATATAAAAATGATTTATAATATCGGTTTTCGGAGAACTGATGTTTTTTGAGACTGAAATTATAACATACATTACTGTAAAACCGATATAAAAAGGAGCGAAACCGATATAAAAATAATTTATAATATCAGTTATAAAGGGCTTTGTTATATCGGTTTTTTTGGATTGTATTATATTGTTTGTTCTGTAACCGATTTAATATTATATATGCAATTTTTTTTATCAAAAGAATTTGCAATATTGATGCAGTACCATTGGTGGCTAGCCCCTTTAGAGAAGCGGCTAGCAGATTTCAAATAACGGTCTAAAATTTCAAATCAGGTTAGCTCACGGCTAGCTGTAGGAACAGTTGGAGGTTAGCCGTGAGGGTAGTCGCAAGATGATATGACAAAAACACAGCCTCTGGAAAGCAAAACGAAATCCCACGGTTAGCCCAGCGGCTAGCTGTGGATGCACTAGCGGCTAGCCGCAGGTACACTGGCGGTTAGCCGCAGGAAGCACAGAGAAAAAAAATCTGAGAAACAGCTTGCTGGAAAGCTAGCCGCAAGTCTGGCGGCTAGCCCCTTTGCAAGGGGCGGCTAGCTGCAGGTGACCGTAGAGTCACCTGACCCTTTCCACAGGGACTAATTATCAAGGATAAAAAACATGAGTTTAAAACACAACTTTTCCCAGGGATCTAAGGTTTTGGTCTGGGTATGAATTACCTGAAAAGGTTGTCAAACACAAAGGGAGACCTTCTTTGATTAATCCAGACTTTCCCACAAGCTTGATAATCCTTTGCACTGTGATCTTCCTTGAGTCAATTTGAGAGGCAAGAACTTTGGACCTCATTGGCGCGGAATTGGCAAACAAAACTCATTGCACACAGACATGTGACACTTACAATCTCCCCCTTTGTCAATTTCGTGACAAAATCATTTAGCTAATACAAGATTGCAGAAGATATCCAAAACAATACAAAGAACAACCATATACTAAGTACAAGACCTTTTACAACTAAAAAACGAATACATGAACAAAAAGGCATCAAGACTAGTATGCATAGCTCTTCATATGAGATTGAAAAGATGAACCTGTAGAAGCACAACACTAACATACATAGATTAAAAGCATGAGAAATGGAGATGGATTCTCCCCCTACAAACTTAAACCATACTCCCCCTTTTTGTCACAAATTGAACAAGATAAAATAACCATGGATGTAGAGAAGACAGACAATAAATGCAAGAAGATAATAGACAATTAAAGCATAAAAGCAGTTAATCACTAAGACCATAAAAACATGCATCCATATCCAGTGAACATCCATAGAGAGTAACCAACATAAGTTTAAACAAAAAAACCATAGGAGGGACAACCACAAGCCAAAAGAACACCACCAAAAAGAGTACAACCAATAAAAACACAAGTGGCTATGAATCCCCAAAAGAACTAATCCGACGGAGGTGAAGGAGACGGAGGCATGACAGTAGCATCTTGAGTTCTGCACGCCTTTGACAGTCCACTGAGATATTTGAAGTCTTCTTTAGAAGCTTTTCGGTTTTGGACTGATTGCGTTCGAAAGCATCCATCCGTTCTTTAATACTCCGGGGAACAGATGAAGAGGAATCCTGTCGATGTGAAGAGGAAGGAGCGAGCCCTGAAGGTGCCTGATGTTGAGGAGCTAAAGGGGCTTGGGGTTGAGGATGAGGGGGTACATCCCCTGCTTCTTCATTTGGAAAGAGATTCATCTGAATTAGATTAGCAGGGCCAAAAGGTGTATGGGAAATAGAGGCTCATTTGGGCGAAGAACACCAAGAGACCGAGCTATTTGAGAGATGAGGAAGCCAAAAGGGATTGCTGGCTTAGAAGCAGTGGAGAGGTGAAAGTGAACAATGGTTCTACAGATAAGAGAGGGAAGACACATTTGGACACCTGACACCACTTTGGAAAGAACATTTACCATATACGCAGTTAATTCAATCCGATTTCCTTTACGAGGATAGACATTGAAGGTGAATAGGTGGTGCAACAACCTGTATTTTGGAATGAGGGATCCCAATGGAAGGAAGTTCGTAGGATTCCATTTAACAGAACGACCACAGAGAACAATAGTAGCTTGGGCCTTTTCAGCTTCAGTGAGGGTGTCAGACACCATGGAAAGACCATCAGGTTTCACTAGAATATTCATGATTACAGAGATAAGATCGGGATCAACCGTAACTTCTTTGTTTTGAAAGGCAATTGTGAAGGAACATGAGTCAACGGAAGATGCTGCAGCAGTGATTGAAGCAAACATGCCAAAAACAAGAGACGGATATGCTTTGTCCCCCCAGTCTAAGATGTTTTCCTATCCGACCTGAGCAAGAATGGCTACTGACTCATGGAGATTTACAACATTACGCAAAGTGCGTCTTTCAACCATGATTGATCTAGTTTTCAAAGCAGCCAGCATTTGGGCATTGGGTTTGAGAACAGCAGAGCCCGGCTGTGGAGGAGGAGAAAGAGAAGAAGGAGGGGTAAGAGAAGGAGTGGTGGACTGAGAGAGTGAGGGAGATCTAGTTCTACGAGAAGAGGAGGCAGTAGTGGACCGTCCTCGTTTAGAAGGGCGGTTCACAACTGTTTTCATTCGTGGAGGCATTTTTACAAACACTTGGAGTGCACAAGAAAACACTAGGAGGAAGAAAACAGAGCATAGAGCAAAAAGGCAGGATTTAGAAGAAACAAGTAAGAGCAAAATTACACGACAATAAGTAATATGAAGAAAGAAACCAATGGAAGAGAGAAATGGAGGAAGTTGGAAAGAGAGAAAGAAAAGAAACACCAAAACGAAACAGATACTGTTAACAAAATGGAAAAGAAAATAATTCTACAGAACCAAAATATAAGAGAAAAAGAAGGGAAGCTACCTTAGAGGAAGAAGGGAGAAGAGGATCAGATACGTAGCAACGAAGAAGACCAAAGAAGGAAGAGAACAGCAGCTAACCGAAAGAAAACGAGGGAAACGAAAAGCAACTTAAAAGGGCGCAGGCCCAGAATGCGGTTAGCCGCCTGGCTTTTCACGGCTAGTCGAAAAAGCCTCCTTTTTTTTTTTTTTTTCTTTTTTAAAGAGTAACTGCAGGATGGACCATCTGTTTGCTAATGCTAAAGCTCAATTTGAGCTCACATCCAAATTTCAAGCTCACTCACATTATCAAGCTCAAGCTCACTGCAGGAACACATTTCACCATATGCATATAAAAATCAGAACATACAATTTACATACAAACAAGAGAAAATTAGGTGTACCTATTCATAAAGAAATTCATACCAAACAAAACAGAATGACAGACCATAAAAAAAATCTGGGAAGGAATTCCACATTAATCATGTCCTCTAGTAAAGTGCTTTTCCATCCACCATAAAGAAATGAAACAAGAAATCCATGTCCATTCCATGATTCCATGATTCCATGTCCACCATAAAGAAATGAAATCCATGTCCATTCTATGATTCAAATTGAAACTAAATTTAGCCAACCCAAGTACTAAATCACATATAAAAGAGATCTTATAATTGGATGGAGGTTTATCTTACAACAAAGAATCATATTTTTTTTTGCTAAATGGTAAATTGGAATTAAGGAGAAAGGGCAAAGCCCCCAAAACAGAACAGAGGCAGCCAAACAGCCACTGAGAAGAGCAGAGGGAGGAAGACCACAAGAGCAGAAAAGAAGAAAGAAAAGATAAAAGAGAAGCCTACATCAGCTCCAAAAATACAAAGAGAGAAAAGCTAAATGAGAATTCCCAAGGCTACTAGGATGGGATGGGAAAACGGCACCTTGGCAACAGAGACCAAGCCTTTGAAACTGTCCTTGAAGATCACTTTGGCTCTCTCCAGGGAGGGAGTTCTTGAATGATGCTTGGAGTTGTTCCGGAGAGACCACAAGATAGAGATAGCATTGAAGAAAATGGCAGCGGCACAGTTCCTTCCTTTAGGATCTCCTGCTGAGTAGATAGCCTGCCAAATGGAAGAAGCAGAGAGAGAAGAAGAAGGAGAGATCCCAACACTTGAGAGAAGCCAATGCCAAAAAGCGGATGCCATATCACACGTGAAGAACAGGTGAAGCTCATTCTCTTCAGCTTTGAAGCAATTGAAGCATCTGGAGGCCAAACTGCACCCTTTGGATTTGGCCCAGCTATCCGTTGGAGATCTTCTATGGAGAAGGCTCCAGCTGAAACAAGCAATTCTGGGCTGGATAAGACTGTTCCAGATCAGCTTGTGCCAAGGAACTACAGCAGCAGCAGTCCTAATGGAGTTCCAGGCCACCTTGATGGAGAAAGCTCCCGAGGAGCTCTCAGGCCATAAGAGGGAGTCTGGAACAGAACTTGACTCAGGAGGGATAGAGATGAGACTAGTAGATTGAATAAGGAACTCCTTGAGCTGGGGAGGCAGCTGGGGAGGAATGTTCCATTCATTGTCCACTATGATGTTTGCTACCGTGTCTTTTGCTGAGAAGAGAAAAGAAGGGAAAAGAGAGGCAATGGCCTTACTGTCAATCCAGGAGTCGTGCCAGAGGCTTATAGAATTGCCATTGCCAAGTTGCCATTTGCAGTCCTTTTGGAGAGAAGAGAGGTGAGAGCTGATTTTCTTCCATAAGCATGATCCTCCACTGAGAGTTCTCTTATTCCAGAAGAATGGATTCTTTAGATATCTTCCTCTGAACCAGGTAGCCCACAAAGAATTTGAATTGATTGCAGACCAAGCCAAAAATCTGAGACAAGCTTCATTAAAGTCTTTGACCCTCCGAATGCCTAGACCTCCCTCAGCTTTTGGGAGACAAACAAGGTCCCATTTGACTAGATTGGCTTTGATTTTATCAGGAGAAGCTGACCAGAGGAAGTTTCTCATTATCCTTTCAATTTGCAAGCAGGTTTTACTTGGAAGAGGAAGGACCAGAGAAATGTGGAGAGGGATAGAGGCTAACACGTGCCTGACAAGAATTAGCCTGGCAGCAAAGGAGAGGCACTTCATCTTCCAACCAGCCAGCCTTGAGCTTATGGAGTCCAGCATGTGGCTAAAAAGAGCGTGTCTTGTGCTTCCAAGGAATAAAGGCACTCCAAGATAGGCAGCAGGGAGAGGAGCTATGTTAATCTGCATGGTACTGGAGATCATATTGGCTGTCCTAATACTGCATTTACCCAGATAGAGGTGACTTTTCTGGAAATTGAAGTATTGGCCTGACGAATCTTGGTACAGGTGGAGGAGGTCTTGCAGCTGACTGAGGCCCTTTTTGTAGCCTTTTATGAAGATCAGGATGTCGTCCGCATACATAAGATGGCAAGGAGTAGAGGGAGCTTGAGAGATAGGGTGGATGGATCCCACGAGCCTTAGTTCTTCAATCTTCCGGCTGAGAATCTCTTCTGCAAGAATAAAGAGATAAGGAGAGAGAGGATCACCCTGGCGCAGCCCACAAGAGGTAGTGAAAAATCCACTAGGACGCTTGTTAATCAGAACAGAGCCTCTACAAGTACAGACCAGTTCTCTAATCCAGTTAATCCACTTGGAGGAGAAGTTAAAAAATTGAAGAGCTTTAAATAAGAAATTCCATTGCAGCTTGTCAAAGGCCTTTGAAATGTCCAATTTCATACAGACTGTCCCTCCTCTAGTGGAAGATTTAAGGTTTTGAAAGAGGTCATGGGCAAGGGCAACGTGGTGGTGAATGGTTCTACCTTTAACAAAAGCTGATTGGTGGTTGGATATGAGGGAAGGAAGGACTAGAGAGAGTCTAGAAGCCAAGATTTTTGAGATGATTTTATAGGAAAAATTAAGGAGACTTATGGGTCTATAGTCTGAGAAAGAGATTGGGGAGGGCTTTTTTGGAATAAGGGTGAGGAAGAAGGCATTTGAAGCTCTGAGAAGCCTACCTTTGCTAAAGAAATGCAAGACAGCTTGGGTGACTTGAGGGCCTACAATCTCCCAGCAGTGAGTGAAGAAGACCCCTGAAAATCCATCTGGACCAGGGGAGCTGGATTTCTTGAGGTTGAAGACAGCTTCTTTAATTTCAGCTGAAGAGGGAATGGCTTCCAGGATAGAGTTTTGATCTGTAGAGATTGCTGGACCAGGACGGTTGAAGAGAGAGTCATCTATGACAGGGGGGTTGGCCTGTAACAGGTTAGAGAAAAAGGAGCAGGCTTCATTCCTAATAAGGTCCACGTCCTCAATGATGGTCCCATCAACAGTAATCTTATCAATCCTGTTGGTAGAGCTCCTAGATTTAGCAGACAAGTGGAAAAACTTAGTGTTTCTATCCCCTTCTTTTAACCATCTAATTTTGGACTTTTGCTTCCAATGAATTGATTCTGCTTTTAGCCAGTTGTGGAGGGAGGATTTGCTGGAATTAAGAGCCAACAGAAGATGATCAGAGGGGTTGGAATCATAAGAGGCTTGGGCTATCAAAACCTCATTCTCAGCATTAGCTATATTCTGCTTAAGCTTCCCAAAAACCTCATAGTTCCAAGTCTTCAACTTGCTTTTTAGATTTTTGAGCTTTTGGGCAAGAATAAACTGAGGAGAACCAAAACAAGGGATAGCCCAGCTATCCTTGACCAGAGGGATGAAGGAATCATGAGAAAGCCACATTTCTTCGAATTTAAAGGGGACATTCTTAATAGGGGAATAGGTTCTGTGAGACAGCAGAAGAGGGCTGTGGTCAGAGGAAATTCTAGGAAGATGGGAAAGGAGGGGATCTGCATGAAGGTCAAGCCAGGCGTTGTTAGCCAAGGCTCGGTCTAGCCTAGCAGCCACATAGGCAAGACCTTGTCTGTTATTGGCCCAGGTGAATCTATTACCTCTGAATCCAAGGTCTTTGAGACCAGCAGCAAGAACCGTTTCAGAGAATTCTTTAACAGAGGATTGAGAGGAAGAAGAAGTGCTGAATTTTCCCGATGCCAAAAGGGTAGCGTTGAAGTCTCCTATGACAGCCCAAGGGAGAGCTGTAGCAGAAGTGGTGACTAAATAGTCCCAGAGGATCCTCCTTTGCCTGTAGTCAGTAGAGCCATAGACCCCTGAAATCAGACTAGAGGAGGAGGAGAGGACGTCTGTGACTTGAATAGATATATGCTGATTGGAATGATCAAGGAGGGAATAATTAAGATGAGGATTTGATTTACAAAAGCACCAGAGAGAGTTATCAGGGGAGCTAAAGGTCTGGGTGTAGCCAAGAGATTGAATATCAAGGGAGATAGGAGAGCTAAAAGGAATTTTTGGTTCAGAAAGAAACAGGATGGAAGGAGAGTGGGAGACTAACATGTGGAGCAGCACAGTTTTGGTGGGAGAATTGCCAATTCCCCGACAGTTCCAGGAGAGAATTTTAAACATTGGAGACGGTAGGAGGAGGAGAGCCAACATAACTTCTAGTCTTAGGTCCATGAGAGATAGGGCCTCTGTTCTTTGGCTTCTTCCTTCCTTTAAACTTAAAGGATGATAGGTCCACCACTACTGAAGATATTGGAATTAACTCAACTACAGCCTGAGGATGGTCTGTAGAAGTTCCCTCTGCAAGGGAAGACGGAGCACTCTCGGGGAGCTGAGAGACTGAGGGAGTGATTGTAGGGACAATTGGGACCTCTATAAGGGGTGGGGAATCCTGATCTGGAGGCTCAGAGGGTAACTGAATAGGAGAGGAAAGGTCTTCTAGAGAGGTATCATCTAGAGCAGAGAAGGGATTTGGACTGACAAAAGAGGGAGCTGGATTAACGTCCAGATTGGCCTCGGGGGAAAAAGGAGGAGGAGACTCCATGTTAAGAACAGGGGAAGTGGTTTGGGAACCAAGGGTTCTCTCAGAGGGAGGGATAATGGGGGGGGGGGGAATGGAAGGGGAGACTGAGTCAATGGGGTGGCCATTAGTTTGCTCCTAGATACCCAGGGGGTTATCTACCGCAGAAGCTATAGCAGAGGGATGCAACATGGGCAAAGTAGCAGGGTCAGGGGTAGGAAGCAGGGGAGGCTTGTATGAGAAGGGGCATTTAGAGGAGAGATGACCTGCAGAAAAACATTTAGAGCAAGGAATATTTTCATAAAGCACTTCCACCTCTACAACTCCTTCACCTTCCAAGTCTACCATAATAGAAGTCAGCTTGGATTTTGCGACGTCCAGATTGACAAGGATCCTGGCGAAAGAGAGCATTTTCTGGGAGGCTGTGATGTCATCCAGGCGAAGAGGCTTGCCAATAGTCCCTACTATGGATAGAAGAATATCACTGCTCCAACAGTGATAAGGGATACCTTTGAGCCTAATCCAAACCGGAGCAAACGTCGGCCAAGAGAGAACGTCCTGACCAGGGGACCAAGGTTGGAGAAGAAGTTTTTTCTTATCCATAACCAGGGGGCTCTGGCTAACTAAGCAATCCCTGTCCTCCTGAGTATTGAATCTGAAGATGAAGAAGCCTTTCTCTGTGAGGGAGATAAGGCAGGGCCTAGAGAGTCTCCAGGATTTCTGAACCCACTGTTCTAGACCTTCCAGAGTAGGTCGCCGGCCTGCAAACTTCCCTATAGCTGAGAAGGAGAAGGAATCCTTGCTATTTGCTACCATCTGATGAGGTATCCTTAGCGTAAGCTTTCCGTCTATCCAGGCAGGTGGAGGGATGGCTGGGGGAGCAGAAATCGCTGAGGAGGAAAGGAAGCTGGCATAGGACCTCGGAGGGATCTGTTCTTCTGAAAGAGGAGCTTGAACCTGTTGATGAGTCAGAAGACTTTCCAAATGTTGGTGGAGAAGATGAAGCTGAGCCGTGTCCCATATAGGAGGGGATGGGGTCGGTAATAAACTAGATTGCTCTAGAGAAGAGGGGGGAGCTGAATCTGTTGGAGCGGGGGGAAGCCTCGCGCTAGGGGAGAAGTTTGAAAAAAAGGGGGGTTCAAAAGATAGGGGAGCTGGAGGAAGGGCTGAGGAGGATGAGGGAGGGATAAGAGAGAGGTTGACGGAAGAAAGGGAACATGAGGAGGGATTAGGGATTGGGATTCGGTCGTGGCCTGCATCTGGGGGAGCAGGAGGGATTGGGGGAGACATCGGGGGAGGCTTGGGAGACACAAACTGAAAACTGTGTTACAACAAAGAATCATAACTTCTTTCTGTTTTAACATAAAGCTTGACTAGATAAATCTCTTTGGAAATATTGTATATATATATATATAGTATCTACATTGTCTTCCATGGGATGTACAAAAAGTTGAACTATATATGCACAAATTTACCAAAAGTATGTATATGTACTATGTAGCATATGATGCCTTGGTGTACCGCTGCTCCCCGGTTAGTTCTCCAATGAAAAATGGACCTACAAGGCATAAATCACTTCATCGATCAATACTTTGCAAGAGAAGCCTATCTAATATATATATATATATGCTTCCTATCTCATGCATGAAGAACTATACAGTAAACGAAATAAAGGCATCATAGAGAATAAAAGAGGAGGATCTATCATAAATGACATGGTAGTAAGTTTTAATAACATTTTGGATGGTAAAAGCTTGTGGGAAGTTGACACTTCCCCTATTCGATGAATCAAGACAAAACATGCATTCATGACAATTTAGAGGCAAAAGCATAGAATGTACTATTCTCCATTGTTGATAAAATCTAAAATGTATTCAACTAACTCCAAACGTAAATCATTAAGCTCCTCATCGCCATATGTCGCTGCCTCCCCAAGTTCTTTCAACTTAGATTTTGTCGACACGAGAGGATCTTCCATAAGATGCTTCATAAATTTCGTTACATAAACCCCGCATTCCTTTTTCCCCGTTTGCTTAGGGCACTACATAGAGACCATAAAAAACATACAAAAAGGATTATGTTGTATGTGTGATATCATAAACACAATTATTCATTGCTCACCTTCACCAATTCCGAAGTCGGATTTCCTTTAATTCTTTTTCCCATTTCCATAGCTGCCACTTTCATTGCACTTCACACAGCGATATCCATTAAGACTTAGTATTTTAAAAGAGAAGCCTTGAAAACAAATGTACAAGAAGAATTAATGGACTACTCACTCATTCACTATGAACTTTACATTCATGTCAACAACCTTTCGTACCAAGGAGTCCAACCAGAACACTTCCATTGATGTCATATCAATGACTAATAGAAGCCAATGACCCCTAAATCCATAAAAGCAGACGGATTAAATGACAAATAAGATGATATTACACACAAGTGGATTGGACTATGACTACTAAGATAAATTGAAGACACGTGAAAATATAGTACGCCCTTACATGGTATATAGCTAATATTCAAATACCTTGATGCATGGTCATGCAAGGCACTTACAAAAAGGCTAAAACAATTTACAATAATTCAAAGAATGGAAACTTACAATTTTTCCTACTACTTCCCTTGTGGAATCATTTGAATATTCCCCGTTTTTGTTTTGACGAGCCAATTTCCATTTGACACTCCTATCTTCATGATCAACGAAAATGCATGTCTCTATGGATTTTTTTTCTATACATTAAATATGAAAACACAATTAAACATCTAAGTTGGTTTAGTTCAACCGTAAGAAACTATTTAAAATAGTTCTATATTAAATGTACTGCATGCAGTTGTGGGCTGTGTGTGGTGTGCTCATTGTTGTGTGAGTGAGTGCAATGGTGTGGCTCCACAAGTAATCTATAGAAGTAGATATATACCTGAAACTCTGGGGTCAACCTTGATTGCACAAATTTAGTCCAATCTAATTTATCGATAAACTTATACTTTGTAGGTGGCTCCACAAGTAGTTCGGGATTATCTTTGAATGGAAGTATGTACTTAGTAGTCAAAGTTGTCTTGAACGTCCTCCACTTGAGGCTAATATCAGATATAACTTGAGCCCTAGTATTTTCATCCAACACAAATCTGGTCTATACCAAATGAATTAATTAGTAAAAATGACAAATAGCTTAGTAAGGAACATATTATTTTAAGGTCTTCCAAAAGTAATATGAAATCACATATTTATTTACCTTCATTGTATCCCATAAATCTCTTTCCAGTTGCCCTTCCCTAAGATCTTTCAATTTACGCCAATCACTAACTGCGTTAAGTGGGACCATCACTCTTGCCAAAGCCCCTTCATAACCAGCTATTTTCCTGCGTACTTCTTGTGGTGTAGGCCTACCCTTTTGATCATACTCAACAATAATTACATTTCCATCCCAATTCTTGGTCAACTTAAGCATTAAAGTTGTCCCCCTAGCTTTCCTTTTTTTTTTTTTTGAATGTGGTGTTTACCAACATTACTTATGTTCTCCTGTGATTCACGAAAATGCCTTTCTGGATCCATTACTAGCTGTGAAAAAAAAAAAACATACATATCAATAAATATGTTGTGTATGTCATGGAATAGGTAATACATACAACAATGCAATGCATAGCATACTAACACTACCACTAAGTGTGACATCAGTTCAAATAACCTATATATGCTTCTTACAAACAAGTACATAAGGGAATATTTAGCAATAAGAAACACTTACACAAAAAACACAATTATAATACATTTTCAAATATCAATGTCAGTCCAAGTCCCCTCAGCATCTTCACGCGTGTACATTGCCTCAGATTCATTTATAGCATCCAATGGTTCATCCAATTGCATTACTTCATGACGAGTTTGATCTTCAATGCTAGCATCAAAGAGGACTTCTTCATTGTCATCAACATTTTAGGCTCTTTAAGGAGTTGCTAGAGCAATGAACCATTTATGATTGACTGGATCAGGTACATAGAAGACTTTCTTTGCTTGAGAGGCTAAAATGAAAGAATCAGATTTATAACCAATTCTAGCAAGATCAACTATGGTGAATCCCAGCTCATCTACCTTAAAGCCAGTCTTGTTGTCAACCCAGTCACACTTGAACAATGGGATTTTGAAATGACTATAATCAATCAACCATATTTCCACAATAACACCATAGTACCCTGATTCACAGAAAACAGGATTATTATCCTTTGCACTAGACACGTTCATCGCCGTGGCCACTAGACTTACACCACTATTCTGAGTGACATGTGAAGCATCATGATCCTTTGTGGTAAAATGAGAACCATTAATGGTATAACTATGATATTTTATAACATGTATACGAGGACCTTGTGATACCCATCTCAAGATTTCTGAGATGTTGTTACCGGTGACACTCCGATCTTCAAAAACTTGTGTTCCTAAGAAAGTTAGTCACATTTAGTAAATAGACACAACACAAGTCTTATGGTTGACAATTGTTACCTCGTTTTTGAGCCAAGAACTAAAAGAACGGTTATGTTCATCTTGTAACCATTTCTGAATTTTGGACCGTCGAGGAAATGTTTTCTTTAGGTGGTTCATGTGTCTCCTGCATAGTTTTCCATATGAACTGCATGTTCGCTCTAAAACTAGTGTAACACTTTAATTTGTAAGTCAATAAGTTAAAATACAATTACTCAATATAGGGTTGAACAACATTTGTGTTGTGCAATGCATAACAATGTGCTTGCTCCAAGGACTTAGCATCAACTTCAACAAAATCACCTCCTAGACGTTTCTTTCCAGTCACAATTTCAGGGTAAGTTTTATCTTCAAATGGTGGAATTCCAACTGCATCCAATCCAGAGAAGTTCTCACTACAAAATTCAACCGCTTTCTCCGCAATATAACACTCTGCCATGCAACCTTCTGGACGGTAACGATTTCTTACTTGACCTTTTAAAACCGACATATACCTAAAACATAGTAAACCATTGATTACTTTAAAAAATATAAATTAGTAATTACACTTGAAGAATATTTAAAGTTATTCATACCTCTCAAATCCATACATCCATCGCAAACAAACAGGGCCCCCAATCTGTACTTCTCGAACGAGATGGACAGTTAAATGAACCATAATATCAAAGAATGATGGTGGGAAATATTTTTCTAGCAAACACAAGGTGACCACCAGATTCTTCTGAACTTCAAGCAATCGAGGTACATCTACTACCTTCGCACATAACTCATTAAAAAATGAGCAAAATCTGATAAGTACAACTCTCACATGTTTTGGTAGCACGGATCGTATAGCAACAGGAAGTAATTGCTGCATCAACACATGGCAATCATAAGATTTCATACCCCCCAACGTTAAGTCTTTCATAGAAACCAATGCTCTGAAATTTGATGAGTATCCATCTGAAACTTTTAACTTATGCAATGTTTCACACACACTGAATTTCTCTTCTTTGGATAATGAGAAACAAGCTGGTGGTAAGTACACTCTATTCTGACTTACATCAGGTGCCAGTTCATCCCTTAAACCCATATCCTGCAAATCAAGGCGACTATTCAGTCCAACCTTTGTTTTACCTGGAATATTCAGCAAGGTTCCAATAAGACTCTCACAAACATTTTTCTCTATGTGCATCACATCCAAGTTGTGTCGAAGAAGCAAGTATTTCTAGTAGTCGAGGTTAAAGAAAATTGACTTCTTCTTCGAACAAATTCTAGCACCATCATCACTACCATCTTCCACTCGCTTCCTCTTCAATGAAGTCGATCTTTTTGAATTTTTTTAATTTTTCTTAGGCTTCTCTTTTGGTACTGGTTTCCCCCACAAGGTTTTGATTCCATTAACCTTTTTTGCCACTTCTTCACCAGTTAAAATCATTGGTGCTTTTCGAAACTCTTGCTCACCATTAATTGATTTTTTCTGTTTCTGAAAGGGATGATCTTCTGGAAGGAACATTCGATGGGCCATGTATACATTCTTTCTCGAATGTTTTAATCTGCATGATTGTGTCTCTTCGCCACATATGGGGCAACCATGATAGCCTTTTACAGCACAACCAACCAAATTACCATATGCAGGGAAATCATTAATGGTCCACAACAACATTGCTTTCAACATAAAAGCCTCTTGTCGGTAAGCATCATAAGCTTTAACCCCTGTATCCCATAGTGTTTTCAAGTCATTGATTAATGGTTCTAGGTAAACATCGATGTCGTTTCCAGGTTGTCGTGGACCCGATATCAACATTGTTAAAATCACAAACTTTCTTTTCATGTACAACCAAGGCGGGAGATTGTAAGTGACTAACATTACTGGCCAACAATTATACTTGCTGCTCATCGAACCATGCGGATTGACCCCATCCGCTGAAAGTGCTAAGCGCAAATTTCTTGGCTCTTGTGCAAACTCCGGCCATTTATCATCTACCAACTTCCATGCGGGGGAGTCAGCTGGGTGGCGTAACTTATCGTCAACCAATCTCTCATCAGCGTGCCAAGTCATCTGTTTCGATGTCTGTACCGACTGAAATAATTTCTTAAACCTAGGGATAGGTGGAAAATAGCATAGAACTTTTGCCGGCACCCCCTTACATTGCTCATTCAAGTTCTTATTCACTTTGTATCTTGACTCACCACAAGTAGGGCAACTAGTTTTATTCTCATTATCAGATCCCTTTCTATAAAGCACGCAATCATCCGGACATGCGTCTATCTTCTCATAGCTCATCCCATACACGGACAATGTCTTTGTAACCTCTTTCATACTTCGGGGCAGTAAATTATTATCGTCGGGTAGCATGTCTCCAATGATTTTCAACAACCGTGAAAAGCTTATGTCAGACCACCCACTCCTTGCTTTCTCATTAAACAATGTAACTACTGCAGATAATTTGGTAAACTTTAGACAACCTTTGTATAAAGGTTCCTCAGCCTCTGCAAGAATTCTTTGAAACTTTTCAGGATTTGATGAATACTGGTCACAAGCGGTCTGAGCCAATTTTAATGAGTTTGCAGCATCATCTGGGGGTGTAGTATCATCTGAGACATCACTCCCAAAATGGTGTTGGGTGGACCTATTTAAAGGCACACTTGAGGGAGCTTCACTAGGAGATGCTTCTCCATGCCATATCCACCTAGTATAACTTCGATCGATACCATGGAAAAACAGATGGTACTCAACATCCTTAGCTACAAATTTATTGAGATTCCCACATGTTTTGCATGGACATGGCATGGGATTCCCATCACCAAACTTCTTTTTGGCAAACATCAAAAAACTTTCAACCCCTTCCCCGTATGCAATAGAAAACCGATTCAATGACATCCAAGACTTGTCCATTTCTGAAAAGCCCAATAAAATGCTACAGACAAGCAATAATCAGAAAGTCATTGCCATATATATAATGCTAATATTACAACCAATTAATGTACAACCAATTAATGTGAGAGAGACCTAGGTTGGTGTGCACCAAACGAACTGAATATCCTTGTTTCCAACCTTGGTTATTCTCGTTCGGGAAAAGCTTTCACCATGGCTGAAGATTTGTAGAAATAAATCCATGGACAGAGATTCACCAAACAACAATACAAAAGCAACCAAGTTCAAAAATTCACAATTAAACCAGATACAAATATTTAAAAAAATTAACCCACAGAGATAAACACCATCACCAACCAAAAAGTGAAAACCGAAATAAACAAAACACCAACACACCCCATCCACGACGTCTACCTCTCAGAAAATTGAATCGGGTTGGTTCACGGCTAGCCGTGAGGCAACCGCATGGGTCATCGCAAGAGGGTGTTATAAAAAATTTGTCTCTGGAAATCAAACCGAACCCCAACGGTTAGCTCTGCGGCTAGCCGTAGGTGGACTGGCGGTTAGCCGTAAGTGCACTGGCGGTTAGCCGCAGGACGTGCTGAAAATCATCCTGAGAGAATAGGCTTCCTGGAAAGCTGACCGTGGGTCGGGCGGCTAGCCCCCTTACAAAACACCTACAGTGCCAACCAAAATCCCATACCATAAAACCCAAATAACCAAACGCCCAAACGTAACAGGTTAAAACAGATTGAGAAACATTGACAGTCAACAGAAACTATACACTGTCAAAGAGGCACATAAAGCTTCTTCCTGGAATGAAAATACTGAGTAGAGCTAACAAGCCCAAACAAATTATACAAGTTAGGGAAAAAAAAACATAAAACCATAAGTACCATCGCAAGAATCCAAAAATAAAAAGGAAAGAAAGAAACAACCATTTTGAAATTGAGATAGAACTAACAAAAAGACTAGATGGTTAGGAGAGAAATGAAAAAAAAAAAGGTGAAACTTTTATATCCCATGACCCAAAATTGCAAAAAAAAGAACTCCAATGACTCATCTTTACAACCCAAAAATTAAACAGGAAAAAAAGGAGATAAAAGACCCACTTATAAAATAGTAGTAAAAGAAGAAAAACCAACCTCCATTCATACAGATAGTAAGGGGCTTCTTCTCAGGATGCTCCTCTGCTTCAGCAAAATAGTAAAAGAGACTCATCCCTCTCTTCTCATCCACATTAACATACCCCCAGCAGATAGCAGAGAGAAAGAGAATGAGAGTGAGCGAGAGAGACAGGGAGTGCAGAGAGAGAGTAGAGAAAGCTAGCGAGAGTGAGAGAAGAGCAGAGAGAGTGAGAGTGAGGAGAGAAGAGAGCAAGCGCGAGAGTGAGAGGAAAGGGGTTATTGGAGGGAGAGAGGCGAGTGTGAGGAGAGAAGAGAGCGAGAGTGAGAGGAAAGAAGGAATGATGGAGAAAGAAAGAGAAGGGAGGGAAGGGAAAAATAAAAAGGAGGGAAAGAAACGTACTGATCGAGCCCGCGTGGGATTTTAAGACCGATGTAAAATCATTGGATATATAATATCGGTTTCATCATAACCGATATAAAATATTATACATAACTGGCGGTTAGCCGTAGGTGGACTGGCGGTTAGCCGCATGTGCACAGGCGGTTAGCCGCAAGACGTCCTGAAAAGGGAGGGAAGAAGGAAAAATAAAAAGGAGGGAAAGAACCGATATAAAATATGTATATATAATATCGGTTCCATAATAACCGATATAAAATGTGTGTAGACAACCGATATAAAATATATATATGTATACAACCGATATAAAATATATATGTATACAACCGATATAAAATATTTGTCTATAACATTGGTTATTATAAAACCGATATAAAATATTGAAATTAATATCACTTATTTTCCTAACCGATATTATATATAGATATTATTATGTCGGTTCCTGTGTAACCGATATAAAAAAAATTTGACTAATATAAAAAAAGATTAACCGATATAAAATACCTTGACTGAAGATATTATATCGGTTATATGAAATACCGATATAAGGCAGTTTTTGCAACCGATATAAAAACCCTTTTTTCTAGTAGTGTGGCTTTTGCTTTTGATTTCATGATTTTGTAGGCATTAAATTGTTGGGAATGGGTATGAATTGCTTAGAAGAGTTGTTTCGTGATAACTTAAATTCATATTAGAATGGAAGGATGGAATAGGAATGCCCACTTTCTATTTGGTGAAATGCTGGAGCGATGAGGACTACTTAAACTTTAGAGAGGATCTTCACCAATAAATGATTTTTATCTATGATATTCTCCTCCATAGACGTTAGTTGGTTTATTTTTTGTGGAGCCTGGTTTTCAGTCTCACTATTTATTTCCACATTTTGTTTTTGAGTTTTTGTCTCTAGATTGATAAGATGATAAAGAAGCATTTTTTTGGGAAATTTACCATTTTTGAAAATAATGAAAATCTACATTCTTGCCCCACCAGTTGGCCAAATATAAGTTTAAATTTATCTATATAGTTTGAAGCTTATCAAGTCTTCTACAATATGGTGATAAATTTATTTTTTCTTTTTTTAAAACCTTTTGGAGACTTCTTTAAAGATGGTTTATGCTTGCTTTTCATTGAGGTTCTAATGGTTGGTTATTTGTAATTCTTTTTATAACTCAATTGATTAGGAACGTGGGTGGACGCATTATTGAAATTCTTTAATTGAGATTTATTTTAAAACATAGATTCTATTTCTCTGCTTTGATTTTGGAAATTCGCAAAGGGGAACAGGGAAGCCAGGTTGCAGTCCTGAGCCCAGCTATCATGCCAAATATCCACAAGAGAGCCATTACCAATGATCCATCTAGAACCAGAGTGGATAAAGTGGGCCGCCTACCTGATATGGCGCCAGATACACGAACCAGATCTTAGAGTAGTTGGACTCCAGAGAGAGGACTTGTGGAAGTACTTCTCATCCAATTCGCCCAGAGAGATTGAGAAGAGGCAGCCTGCCAACCAAGCTTAATAAACGAGACCATGTTCTACTCTTGAAGACGTCTAATGCCCAGGCCACCTTCATCAGTGGGGAGACGGACCACCTGCCAACGAATGGAGTGCCTTTTGGGTTGAGAAAGATCTGCTGACCATAGGAAGTGCTTCATCAGATGGTCCAAGTGATTTATCACAGATTTAGGAACAGGGAGGACCAAAGCAATGTGAGTAGCAAGGCTCCCCAGCACATGTTTGATTAGAACTCTGTGACCAGCAAAGGATAGGAGCTTAGTTTTCCAGCCCGCTAGCTTGGAGATGAATCTGTCGATCCTTGAACATAATTCAAGCAGTTGATCATCTTTCAAGACAATCTATAACTGTGGTGCAATTGGATTGGAATGCCTACAAAACTGCATCAACTAGTTGGCCTTTGAAGTCCAAATAAATTAGCTACTGCAGTTGAGGCCAAAGTAATCATCATCGAGTTGATGCACTTGGATGATCTTTGAAGTCCAAATAATCAACCGTAGAATCCAATTTAAATATGCAGAAAGAAGTCCTTAGGATGTTCTGATTATTGTTGTTGTTTCATGTTTATTATTATTATGTTTTATGACGTGGGTATCGTGAGGTCTTTAACCCGAAGGACAAATATCCCTTGGGTCATTATTGTGGTCATCAATGTTGTTGTTATTTTTGCAATGACCAATCTAAAGGTGATAACTGACAAGCCAGCATGGTTGATCTACCCTTGTATATTTCTGGTACTGCTAAATCTGTGTAGCAAATCCATTACTTGCTCTTAGTCTTTAACACTCTAAAGCCCTTCAATATTGCCCAGAAAGTCAAGTATCCAGGTCCCCTGTCATGTGCTTTTTAGCATGGTTTAAAGTAATCTTCATGTGCCAGAGATTGACCAGTGCATTTATCTATTTTCATGTGTTCGTGTAGCACTAAAGAATGGTTACCAATCACTTTATAATGTTAGAATTTTCATTTAAGATTTTCATTTTTGATTAATTTGTACTTCTATGGCATGCAGCCTGTGAGTTTGTCACAATGAAATTGCGCATTTTCTCAACATCTAAGGTGTTCTCGAGCTATTTCATTTATTGAATTTCTTCAGCTAACCATTCATACCAAAACCTCGAGGCATTAGTAGTGGCAACATAAATACTTTTCAATACTCCTCGGGTGGAGCCCACTCCTCAAAATCATCAAGACATCAGGAGGTTTTCTTTCTAAGGTATTTAACTTTTTTTTATGGAAGTTCCACATACCATACACTCATTTTGCTTTCCCCTGATTTTCCTTATGAAAACTTCCTGCTTAGAATTGTCTATCTTTTCTCATTGTCATCTCCTTTTGCATCGCAGGGATGGAAGTTTTTGGGGCAATCATTTGTCTCCTGAGCTGTTTATGTGCAGAAATTGATAAGAAGTACAATAATCTGAAACACAACAAAAAAAACATGGAGACTTTGAGAAGAAAAATGGAAGAGGTGAGTGGCAAAGAAGATGACGTAAAAACTCAATTACAAAGAGTAGACAAGCAGCAGGGAATGAAACCCAAACGCGAGGTACAAATTTGGCTTGATCAGATACAGAACTTAAAGAATGAAGTGGGAAGCATAGTACTCGGAGAAATTGGGATGCTTGAATGGTGTCTTGTGTTATTATTACTCAAAACTAAAGCTAGCCAAGCGTGTTGAGGAGCATCTCAAAAAGGTAATCGAGTTGCAAGAGAAGGGCCAGTTTTTTTATGGATTGTTTATTGATGGAGTGCTGGATACTGGAAAGATCTTACCCATGGCAGAATTAGTCAATACAGCAACCACCAAACGAAGTTTGGACATTATTTGGGATTCCTTGGTGGACACAAAGGTCCAAAAGATTGGAGTATATGGAATGGGAGGCATTGGAAAGACTACAATCATGAAGCACATCAATAATTGTCTTTTGGGTGAGAGTATTTTTTATCATGTTATTTGGGTGACAGTATCAAGGGCCACTAGTTTGGAGAGGTACAAAGTGACATTGCCAAAGAAATTGGGATAGACTTCAAAGAAGATGATGATGAACATTGGAAATCAGAAAAAATATATGCTGCTTCGGTTCGCCGTAAGTTTTTGCTCATTTTAGGTGACATCTGAAGGCATTCCCCTTAGAAGAAATTGAAATTCCTAAACCTAGTGAAGATAACAATTGCAAGGTAATACTCTCAACTCGTGACCTAAAAGTGTGTTGACAAATGGAAACACGGAAACTAATTAAAGTAGAGGTCCTTGCAGAGAAGGTAGCATGGGAATTGTTCACAGACAAAGTTGGCGGCAATATGGTGGTAACTTCAAAATTAGAAGAAATTGCAAAGCTTGTGGTCAAAGAATGCGGTGACTACCACTAGCTATAATCAGAGTTGGACGAGCTTTAAGACAAGTTGGTGACTTTAGGGTGTGGAGAAATGCATTGAATGAATTAAAATGCTCAACAACTGAGATCGAAGGTATAGAGGCTAACAGCTTTGCTCATCTCAGATTCAGTTATATTTGCCTCAAAAATGATACGTTGCAAGCTTGTTTCTTGTATTGTGTATTATATCCCAAAGATTATGAGATTCCTACTATGGAGTTGGTGCAGTATTGGATTTACGAGGGCTTAATCAGTGAAGTGAGGAATAATGAAGTAGAGATTGACAAGGGGTGCACTATATTGGATGAACTCAAGCATGCTTGTTTGTTAGAAAGCATTAACAATAGATCTGGTGCTGAATGTGTCAAGATGCACGACTTGATAAGAGATATGGCCAACAACATCACAAGAGTAAGTCCTTTGTTCATGGTAGAAGCTGGCGTTGGTTTAAAAGAATTACCTAAGGTGGAGTGGACCGAAATTGTGAGAGGATCTCATTGATGAACAACAATATTCAAGTGCTTTTAGTGAGCCCAAATGCCTTAAACTCTCTACTCTATGGTTACAACATAATCGCCATTTAAAAAAAAATCTCACCTTCATTTTTCGGGCATGTGAAGAGCCTTAGAGTTCTCAACTTGTCTTATACTTGGATTAAATGTTTGCCAGAGTCACTTTCTAACTTGGAGAACCTTCGTGCACTTCTCGTACACTATTGTTATGATTTGAAGACAGTGTCGCCTGTGACAAACCTCAAGTCGCTAAGATTTCTTGACCTCTATTATACCGGCATCGAAGTGTTGCCTCAAGGGATGGAAGGTGATGGCGAAATCCGCAAGTATACGGTTATCTCAAGTAATGTGGACTATGAAAGTTTGAATATCATTTTCAAGAGGATCGTTATAAGGAAAATAACAATTATCAATTAAAATGAGTATCAACTCAAATATAGTTAACAAATGCAAATGGAGATAACAAAAACAATGAAAACAAGAAATAAGATAATAACAAGGGAAATAAAAAATGCAAACTAAAAGAAAATAAGAAACTAGATAACAAAGAGATGTTAGTAGAAAGAAAAGAACTCAAGTGAGAACAAGGTTAGTAACAAGTTATTAACAAAGTTAATGACAAGAAAAATAATAAGGTTAATAACAAGAACAAATGAGCAATGTTAGATAGATCAAATGAGTAAGTGTGTGAAAACAACAAGTGAAAGATCAGGATAAAAATAAAATAAAAACATCCATGGAAATGAACTAATAACAAGTGAGTAAGACAAGGAATGAATGGATGGAGATGAAAATAAGTGTGCTAAAATAGTGTAAAATCAAAAGGGGAATAAAAACAAACACATAGAAGGTAAGAACAAATAAGCTAATGGATATGATGGCGTGGATGGAGAAATGGAGTGAGAATTAAAACAAGTGAATAAATGTGTGAGAATGTAAATAGGATCAAACTAAAGTAAGCAAAATAAACAACAATCAATACTAAAGGATAGATTGAATCATTTAGAATCCACTAAGTGGCACTAATCCAACACTAATGCTCTTCTCTTTTCCCAAAGAAACACTCAAATCTAATGACAAATCAATGCATAGATTTGGAAAATATAACTTTAAACCTCTAAGATAGAAATTAACAATCTAATAGCCAAGACTTTCTTCCCTTCATAAAAGAAAATATTCCCAATAACTATCTATCAAAAGTAAGCATAAACCATCAAAAGATATTAAATCCTAAGCATGACTTCTCAAACCTAAGCATAGATAGCAAAAGGAATGCTGAGATAGAAAATAAGCATGGAAGGTTGCATAATATGAAGATAAATATATTTTAACATGTTAAGCACATAAACAAGGGAGTTAAAATAAAGAGCATAAGCAAAAGGAATAAGATCAACTTAGCTTCATCTAAAAGATCCAATCAAAGGAATTAGCTACTCATTGGAGAAGATAAAACTTTCATTCCAAATCTTCAATTTTTACAAAGCTTTCCTCACTTTCTCTCTACAATTGCTCTTAATTACATGAATAGCTTAAGTAAAGAGGAGGAGGCTCTCCTTGCTTGTGTATTGAATGCCTAAAGCTCCCTTTCTTATATAGAAACATTTGACTTGCTTTCTTTTGGTTTCTTTCCAATGTGGGACTTCAGAAGAATGAAAATATGAACATATGAATGTGATTCTCATGTTAAAAAACAGTTTCCAGATTGATATGCAATTTTGATCCCCGCAACGTTCGAATTGGGAAAAATGTTGTGAAATTATGATTTGTAGATCTTAGAACAAGCTTTCGAATGCTTCTGAGATCACCTCAATCGGACACCCGAATAAAAAGATATAGTCAAAATACCAACCCGGATCTTTCATTTTTCTTCTTATTATTGGCCTAACTTTATCATTTCTTCATCCAATTGTCTTCCAAACTTATCCTTACTCTCTTCAACTCTTGAATCTCAACTTTAATATTCAATGAACACCTTCAAAGAGAAATTACCATAATTGAGAGTATTTTCGAACATATTTTGTATGGAAACAATTGGAACTTATATAAATGCATACAAATAACCATCTATAGTGGAAAGATATGAGCAAAGCATAATGCGGATGAAATTTATGATTTTTATGCTAAAAATAGTGTTTTGAGTACTTTTATCTTTGAAAACTCAAAAAAAAAATGCTATAAAAGTGTATCTTTTGCGAACTCGACACAAAGGTTAGTTAACCTTCGACACCTCAATTTTTCACGCACATCTTCTTTAAACATATTGCCAATTGGTGTAATACACAGTCTTTCTCTTCTTGAAGACTTATATATGTACTGAAGTAAATATAGATGGTCTTGGAACTCATTGCAAGTGGAGGGAGGAGCTAGCATGGAAGAGATCATAAACTCTACTCATTTGACTAACTTAAATGTTCATTTTGTGGACCTTGTAACGCCCCAAGATCCGGGTGACTCGAATCTCGGGACGTTAAGAGAAAGTACCCAAGAGATGCAGAAAAATCCAATAATATAATCAAGTGTGAATCTCATATGAGCAAGTAAATGGACAAAGCCCTGTAATTTTATTTCACTTTAGGGGATTACAAGGTACTTTCCGTTATTAAACTAACTATTCAATCCTAGGCCGACACTGCTAGCTACAAGAAAAGGAAAGAATAGAGAGCTAAGTGTCAGACGTCTCTCGATGCACCAACTGCATCATTCTCTGAACCCTGCAGCAACGGATCAGCCGCCAAGCAATTCTACCAATCAAAGAAAGCGGAAGAGAAGATACCAGAAAACACCAAGGATTGGGTCAGGCTCGATGAGCCAAGCAAATAGGCATGTTTAGATGGTAATACATTATATTAATAGATAGGGAAGAAGACCATACCTGATCCCAGCTGTACCTGCATGATTAGCATCTCGATAATAATATAGAATATCAAAGTGTAATAGAAAACGGTGTAGAGTGTAGTGCATGAATGATAATCGAGATTTTATATAATAGATGTTTGATGCAGCATATCAAGTAGATAAGAGAAGCCATCATCATCAAGACATCATATAAATCATATAAGCACATAAGAGTCACCAGTAGCATAGATAACCTGAGAAAATAACCTTACCATATACGTAACCACAGTATCAAGATCCAATCATAACAATGTTGACAATTAAAGACAATAATTAACAGCATCCACAATACATAATAATCATACATCCAATATACATCCACAAGAGCATATAAAGGCACACCCACAATTGAAGTACAAGGGACGTGAGGGGTCAGAGTAAGTCCATCGTCGTTGTCCCAACAACTGTCGATGGACATTAGCCATGGGGGTCATAGCCACCCATCGCTACCATCACATCGAATAGGAGCGTACAAGAGTCTATTAATGTCCATAGCCACTGCCAAGTCCCAGCCATTGGTCTTATGTGCTAGATCTACCTCAACACTCATCCATAGCCACTACTAAGTCCCAGTCATTGGTATTACGTGCTAGATCAATATCAACATCCATCCACATGTACCCGGTCCGAATACCGGTGGTCTCGGTACCCGATCACCATCGGTACCTACTGTACTCAACCACATCTCAATCACTCAATACTCAATATCAATGTCCATGCCGGTATCATAACCCTCGGCAGACCAATCGTACATCCATAAATCCTACAAATCACTAGGTGGGGGTACTCTGAACTGGATAACCTCGTTATCAGTAATATGAGATAATAGTAGTCAAGGGTACGAGGCATGGAGTTCGGGTATAGGTAATCCATCCTTGTGAT
The DNA here is from genome assembly GCA_038049695.1 of Cinnamomum chago. Lineage (NCBI taxonomy): Eukaryota > Viridiplantae > Streptophyta > Magnoliopsida > Laurales > Lauraceae > Cinnamomum > Cinnamomum chago. The sequence continues at coordinate 49,014,486 of CP142460.1, forward strand.
TCTCAACAGTTAATAATGCATACTCTTATAAACTCCACTTCTCTATACGCTTAATTAGTATTATCTCATTATACAGTCTATCCATCAATATCTACCGTTAAGTCTCCAATATCACAGGTCAGGACTTCGAGTGCCATGTCCCAACATATCATCCAGTACGGATTGTGATCATGGATCAGAGCCTAAGTACAATGCCCTGATTTATAAAATCTCTTGAGGCCTACATCCAAGGTTCGGACCTACCAACCAGCCTCAGTGTCCGTTTCCACAATATAAATGCCAAATATCACAAATCCATCGGTAATCGTTGCCCTTTCTTCGGGTCCAGGGTCACTTCACCAAAGACAGTTATCATGGAGTTTCAGATGCTAATTAAGTATCCTTGGTACTTCTGTAGGTATTTGGCATCAAAAGACATCATAACCATTGAATCGGGTTCCATTTACAACCCAAGACCCTACTTAGGTGACTACACGGGTCAAGGTTATGCCTGACCATTGACTCGTGTCTCGGGTATCCCAAACAATCCAAATGGAAGGTCAACGGGGCCCACACATGATCAGATCATTAAAGGAAACTAAATCTGGAAAATCATTATTTACAATGCACCGGGTCGACATCATAGGTACACGGGTTGACCTATTACACTATGGAAGTGGACAGCTAATTGGGAGACAGAAATCACATTTTACAGCGTTCCTAGTTGGCATCATGGGTACACGGGTTGACATGCTACACTGTGGAAGTGGACAGCTAACTGGGAGACAGAAATCACATTTTACAGTGTTCCCGGTCGACCGGATGAACTACGAGCATTTTTACAAACATCTGGCAGATGGGGGGAACGGCAATGTGGTCGTTCGACCGAGTACACTGGGTTTTTGTACCTTGTGACCATTCTGCTCTCAGTTGGGGGAAGAGTCCCCTGTGTGCCCAATTGACATCTTAGATGACCAGGTCGACCGGGTACACATGAAATCCATATATTTAACATTTTGTCCTCTTTCCTTTTTCATCAAAACTCCATCAAATGGATGACAAATCTTTACCAAACACTTACAAACATCAAACATGCCTCCCATATCATGATCTCATCACAAATGGGCCATTGATCTTCCAAATAGGAGTTTCTCATCCATCAATGGCCAACAACACATAAGAAAAGAGCTTAGAATCACAACTCATACATAATACCATCTAATCAACCATCTAAATACAGAAATCATGCTAAATAACCATAAAAGATAGTAATTAACAATCTAAGTATATTAATCACTTAAATTAGAGAATCTAAGCATGTCTACTTGCCTAATTAGGAAGAAAGCTCCTCAAATAGCTTGGGCTCCACTCCAATAGCTCTAAGATCACCCCAATAGCTGAATCTACAATTTCCTTACTTGGAGAGGAAAACGAGATCTAGGAGATGATATGAGCTCCTTAGCTTGTAGATGGCTAGATGTAGATGAGGCTCTAACTTCTAGTGATTGGAGGGCTAGGATTTAGAGAGAGAGATCCTTATCTCTAACTTAGAGAGAGAGAGATGGGAGGGAAATTGTAGTGAAATGAGAGGAAGAGAATGTAGGAAATGTTTGGGAACCTTGTAGTAGGTTTTTTTATATAGGAATAGATGGAATGAAAAATGTCTAAATTACCCTCCCTTACTAGTGTAAGTTTAGGATAAGGATGAGGGTATTTGGGGAAGGTTAAAATGGAATGACTAAAGGGTTCTTGGTTGCTAATAGAAATAAAGGATAAGGACTATGGTAGTTTAGATATTCACATATAATGACTAAAGTATCCTCAAATGAGTGGTTGTGAATAAAGGAGCCTAAGGGCAATAAAGGTAGGCTATTTATTATGACAAAAGTGCCCATGTTTACCTGGTAGAGAATAAAGGAGCCAAGGTCATTTATAGTATTGGGATTTTAAAAAAGAAGGAAAAAGGTGTGGTAGGAAAGACTAGAGTACCCTCATATGATAAATGGGATAATGGGTTAGGCCATAAGTAGTTGGGTCATTCTAAGATAAATTGCACCACTCTCTAAGGGAAACACATCTATAATTATGATTATGACTAAGGCCTCTAATTGGTTAATTAATTCTAAGAAAAGTACTATTAATTTCACAAGGGTCTCAATCCTATAAACTAGGCTTAATTAATGGGAAATTACTAACTTCTCATACTAATCGCTTATTAAATAGGATAACCTATGGTTGGCTTAGTCAAAGTCCCACTAGGAATTCCTAGGAACGGGTCCTTACAGACCTACCTAGCTTTGATATTTATGTGAAATCAGAGCATTGGCAACAGTTGAGAAGCTTTCATCTCATTATAGGCCAGGTATCAGATCTTTTACCAACAGACACTTCTAAGATGAAATATATTGTTAAAACTAGAGGTTGTCATATTGTTGATAGTGAAAAACCTCTTGTACTCCCCTCTAACACCCAATATTTGGCTATTGACAATATCAACGATATCATTGGGTTGTCGGAGTTGCCATGCTTATCACATCTGAATGAATTGAAAGAATGTCATATATCCAGGTGCAACACTCTAAGGTACATTACTGTAGCAGAAAACAACACCACCTTGTTGACACCAAAAATATCACTTTGCCTCTTCAACATCAAGAAGCCTCATGAAGCTGCATCCTACTACAAACAGGCAATGTTTGTTCAAGCATCAGAACTTGTTAGAATCAGACAAAAACTGAAAGATCCTTCAAGACAGCCAAAAGAGGGGCTCACATGAGGTTTCAGGCTATTCCAACATCATTTGGCCTAACTTCACTCTTCCAGCAGCTAAACGGGCGCTCCTGGTAGCGACAACGTCGAAGACATCAACACTTCGATCAAAGCCTACAGATTGTCTCAAAATACCTCCAAAGGACTTCATGTCAAATTTCAGGTCAAACCAACAACGTTTGACCCTCCATCAGCCCTTGAACAGTAAAATCAATTCCCTCGGTGGCGAGAACCACCGAGGCTATTACTCATCAAACGGAGCACATGGGCGGCTTTGACATGCTTCAAAAGGGTTGTACGTCAAATTTCAGGTCATTCCGACAACGTTTTACTCGACTTTGACGCTCCGAAACAAAGTCAAGGCTACTGGCGGTGGAGCACCCCACGACCACAACACCGAAATCAGAGCTAACAGTTCTTCTCAAAATGACTCCAATAGGCTCCCTATAAATTTCAAGTCAATCGGACATCGGTTGACCGCACATCAACGCGCGGCATCTTCCTCGCTGCAAAATTAAGCCTACTGGTGAAGGGACCCCACACGGCTTCAAAATTCAAACAAAAGCCCATGGTTGGTCCTATCCACTGCTCAGGAGGCTTCACCTCAAATTTCAGGTCATTCCGACATTGTTTGACCTAGTTTCGACTCTTGACGGAAAATCGGCTACAAAGTCTTCGGCTCCTCCAAAAATAGGAAACTTTGTGCTCCGATTTGCACGGCTTCCCATCAGGTTCTCTTCAGGAGAATCAAGCTAATAAATGATCAGAAATGTCAAGAAAAAATACACGAGAAAGCAGCTGCGAAAAAGACCAAAAAAGGGTTGAGAAACAGCGACCGAAAGGGGGACAATCCCCAGCGGCGACCCTATCCCATGGTCACTAGCGACCATGGAAATCCGGGTCACCGGATTTGTCGCCGGGTGACCCGTTTTTCACCCCTTTTCGCGCTTTGAGAATTCTAGCCCCTGTGATTTCCTAAAAATTTGATTTTTGATGCTCGAAATCAACTGATCTTCATTTACATCTTAGATCCGCAGTCAAGAGCATGAAATCATCATTGATCGTCCCATGATCGCCAACCGGCTGACCAAGAAAGTGCAGTTTTTGTCCGACCGATTGAGAAATCGATAAGACAGATGTCACTGGCCCGCTAGTACCAACTAATGTCTGAAGTTGCATCGCCATCCGACATCAAACAACATGCGGATCCATCGGCGATCATCACAAGAAGAATTCCAAAAGACGGGGCACAACCCGCGACTCTTCACATGCCATGGCGACCACTTAATGCCGTTAATTGACCCATTTTATGACAACTTAATGCGGTCATTAACTCATTATTTTGGACGGCCCAATCAGAATCAAGCAAAAGGGAGTTACAAATCCAAGTAATCATGGCATTAAAACCGTGAAACTCCCCTCATCATGGATATTAAGGGTAATTAAATGCCTCATTCTCCACTGGCCAATCACAAGCTAAGAAAAAGGGAGTTACACAATCAAGAATTAAAACTTGTAACTCCTCCCATCAATGCCATCAATTCCCTCATCATGGGTCATCAATCCCATAAATCACCCCATGGCTACCAAGAGCCTATAAAAAGGGGGTAATTCCAAGAAATCAGGGACGAACACATACACATGGGTAGAGAAAGATCCATACTCACAAGCAAGAAAACTCTGAAGAATTCTCGAAGAAACTCTGCCACTCCGCTGCGGAAGAAACACCACAAGGTGATCGAAGTCCCTTGGGGGGGGGGGGGGGGGGGCAAGGCCACCTCTTTCGTTCTATCCAACATGGCCTCAACGTAGCTCTTCAGCTCGTTTACTCGGTTTTTCATTGGATATAGGACCTCTCCTTGGTCTTTATCCTCAAAAAATTGAGGCCCAAGTCGAGCCAAAGAACCAAAGCATCGAGCGTTCTCATCTAAAGAACGATGGCGAAGTCAAAACATGACTTGCGACCATCAATCTAAACGAGTCCCTATATTCTCCTGAGAAGTCAGATACGGTTTCTTACTTTTCTTTGAATTTTGTATTATTTGTAAAGAGACAAAAAATCACATTTCTTGTCTTTCATTATGGATAAGATTTGTAAATCGCCTTTCACGGCACAAAACTGTCTTCTACGGCAAAAAAAATCTCCTTTCACGGCAAACAAAATAAAATCGCCTTTCACGGCATTTAAAAAAATTGTGTCTCTTTCTTAAAATATAAGTGCAATGAAAAGTCAAAAAGAAGAATTGATTTCCTTTCTACTTGTGAAGGTGAATCTCCGGATCACCACTTCAAATTCCAAGTAGAATAGAAAATCTAGCATATCTGTACAAAAAATGTTGATGACCTCGCTTTTCCTCATCCGCCATCCTCCCGGCAACCCCAGGGGTGGGAAGGAAAGGAAGAAAGGTCGGAGCCCCATCAAGTTGGCACACCCGGTTGGACCCGTTCATTTGAGAACGCGATACTTGAATTCTTAAGCTCCTTTCTAGTTGGTGGCCTATGTTGGATCTTGCATAGAAAAAAAACATGAGATGGGATTTTTGGAAAATTTCTACCTTTGAAGTTATTTCCATTATTTCTCATTTAAAAAAAAACAAAAAAAAAAGAAATCTGATTTCTCATTTTTGGATTCAATTTTGAGAAACTTTGATCATTTCTTCTTTGAACTTGATAGCTCACAGAAATGTTCGCAGCTATTGTTCTTATCGGGGAAAAGGGCCATCTTTTCTCTTTGATGGGTCTGATAGGAATCTTTCAAAAAAAAAAAAACTCTTTCAAAAAATTTTCTTTTTTTTTTTATTCAAATTTGAGAAAGTGGTTCTCTCCTTTTCGGATTTAGCACTCGCAGAAATGTTTAAGCCAATGTTCAAATTGGAACACCATTCGTTCTCTTTGATGAATCCATTAGAAATTAAGAAAAAAAAAAAGAATTAAGATTTTTTTCAAAACCCACTAAGGTTGCACCAATTGCGTTCTTTGACCAAAGTGGATCTAAAAAAAGCCTTGTCTAAAGCGTGTAGACAGTTAAACTGTTCGAGGCAAGGGTCGTTCAACGGGTTCATTAAGTAATCCTACTCTTACCTTGTGGTTGATCTATCTACTAAGGTTTCATAAGACCGAATTGGAGACCTATGTGTACTCTTAAAAAAAAATTCAAAAATTTTTTTTCGACAAAAACACCTTTCAAAAAAAAGAAAACTTTCGAGTTTAGATTTGAGAAATCTTGATTCTTTCCTTTTCGGATTTAGCGCTCGCAAAAATGTTTGAACCCTTGTTCGGATTGGAACACTATTTGCTCTCTTTGATGAATTCAATAAAAAAAAACTGTCATTTTGAATTCAGATTTGAGAAATCATGGTTCTTTCCTTTTTGGATTTAGCGCTCGTAGAAATGTTTGAGCCGATGTTCGAATTGGAACACCACTTGCTCTCTTTGATGAATTCGATATTGACCTTTCAAAAAAATCTCCGTCACTTTTGGGTTCAACTTCGGGAAATTCTGGTCCCTTCCTGTTCGGACTAAATGCTCGCAAAAATGTTTGAGCCTTGTTCGGATTGGAATACCATTTGCTCTCCTTTATGAATCCAATCTTGACCTTTCAAAAATCCCATCTTGTGTCCCTTCCAAGGATGCGATTTACAACATTTGTACCTAGCGGTGCTATTATGCCCTTTCGGGTCTACTGTATTCACGACCGACACATATGTATCTCCAACCTTATATCGTCTTACCTCGAGTGAGCCTTGCTTCTCGGTAATTTGAATTAGAGTTCACAATTGCTTCTAGCAGTCACTGGGACGCTCGCCCTGAGCCAACCATACTTGCATTTGGAACAATTGTACCCTCTATGGCTTTTTGCCTCTTTCATTTTGCTTGGGTTGGGCCATGTCCACTCGAGTGAGTTGAAAAGACAAAACCATAGTTACTTTCCATTTATGATCGTTACATTTTTGTGATTACTAATGGATCTGATCTTGTTTCAGAAGTTTTCCAAACTAACAATGGCAACTTCATTGACCATCACAATCGATGAGAACAAGTACCAACTCTTGCTTCAAGAAAAGCAAAACAAGCGCACTCACAAGTGCCCCAGCAGCTGTCGAAGCATCACCTCCCTCGGCAACTCTCAAACTGGGTCGACCTCTACTCCCTGGACCATCATCTTCGGGTCGTTGGGACCATTCCCACTCCCCGCAAAAGAAATTGCACCTGCCAAGAAGCGGAAAACCACCCCTAGACATGTCGCTGCTCCGACACCATGGGCAACAATAAAAAAGCCTAAAGCCCGTGGCAACCCCACGAAGCCTCAACCTCCAAGAAACCAAGTCTGCCCCAAGACCTAGTCCCCAAGACCTTCCCCAAAACAAAGGAGGTCCCAAACATCTGCAAAGCCAGCCTACCTGGCCCCTCTCAAGGAGAACCGATTCTACCATCTCTCTTACATAAAAGAGGAAAAACCTACTATCCAACAAACAAAAAAATCAATTCAGCATGAGACGGCTTGCTCCTACAAGCCTAAAATCAAGTCAGGCATCACCAGGCCACCGCAAGAACCTGGTAAGGCCTACACTCTTGCGAGTTGACCCTTCATCTCAACAGGGGCCGAACATGCAAAATTCAAAGCCTCATTGCGACAGGCAAAGGACCGCGCCAGATCTTTTCCATGCCTAGCTTCAAAGAAGACAAGCCCGGCTACTACGCACGAGGGATTACATCCTTCATTGCCAGGGCACAGCCAGAGCTAACTGAGGCTCAAATTGCTTGTCGTATACGTCGCCACGTGACATATCGACAAAAGAGACTAGAGAAGCAAAGAACCCAGCATTCTACCCTTCAGGTCTATAAAAAATGGGTCGAAAAAGAAAGGCTCGACCAAGCTGTTGCTGTCCATATGGTTGGTAAAACCAGAAAACGGCAGAAGTTAGCAACCAAAATTCATGTCAGACGACCAGTAACTCGCAGCGTCTCCCGGACACGAAGACATCAGGAGGATTCTCCCACTTCTTCAATCCAAGAACATCGGAGTAACCACTCCTCCGACTCTTCATCTAAAAGAATGACCTCCACCGCATGATGACGTAACAGCATGCATCCCGGTTCCGTTCCCTGCAAAATTCAAACAACTTACTCTCCAAACATATACATGGAAAGGTTCAGCGAGACAACATGTCATCCACTCTAAAATCCTGACAAGAGCTATTGCGGATCAAGACACCCTCAAGATCCGTCTCTTTGCAAGTACCCTAAAAGGTACGGCCTTCGATTGGTACTCCACTCTGTCGGAGGACTCCATTCAAAACTGGGCCATGCTGGAGACACGCTCCTGACCCACTTCAAAGGTGAAGATCACCCTGTTACTGTGGTACAACTCTGCAGCCTAAAACAGGGAGAGAATGAGTCAACATACGACTTCATTCACAAGTTGAAGGCATTGGCATACAAGTGCTCAGACGTACCACCACAAGCGTCGCTGGTCGACACCTGCCGTAATAACATGAGAACAAGGATCTGCTCCATAATTATCGGCAACAAATTAAAAAACGTAAGAGAACTCTTAAAAGCAGCTATGGAGGCTGAAACGGTGATCAAAGACCTCAACAGTTAGAAATCATCAAAGAAAGAGGCGACCGCCATTACGACCTCGAAACCAAAGAAAAATGAGGTTCTTAGTGTGCAAACCAAGTCAGCTCCTCAGCAGCCAAAGAAAGCTAAAAACAAAACTGCAAGTAAGAAACATGAACTCTCTGAAGCCTTCAAAGAACGAGTAGAGAAGAAATACCTGTTTGATGAAGATGTTGAAAAAAATTATGAGGCTCTCGTAGCAAATGGTAAACTCACCTTACCTAAGCCCAAAAGACCAGGAGATGCTGGCAAAACCAATGATCCCCGGTATTGTCCATACCACCAGATGGTCTCACACCCACTCAATCAATGCTTCAATGTGAGAGAGAAGGTCAACGAGATGTGGAAAAATGGAGTCATCACCTTTGCCAAAAAGTATGGGTCTGCCTCCGTCAACATGGTGTCATATGGACAAACTTCCAAGTCACCAAAGGAGAAGATCACCACTTCCTTCAAGGTGATAAAAAAGACCTAGATGTCCCAAGAGTTGGTACCTTATCCAACATCAGATGGACAACCCATATGGGTGCATCCCGATCTCCTAGAAGATGAAAATTAGGAGATCGTCAAAACAAAGCCTACCACTCAACAGCGAAGGCAAGCTAAGAGACAACTCCGCAAGCTCAAACAGCAGGAGAAAGCTCAATCAAAACAAGAAGTCCCTGAAAAGGTAGAGACCCCTTCCACTGCTTCGCTGTGGGGAATGGAAGAATCCAAAACTTCAAAGGTAGTAAGAAAAATTCATCCTTGGTGATTTCATGCCAACTCATTGCAGAAATGAAACTACGCAGGGGGCATTATACTCTTGCAACTCAGTAATTGGATTCTCCATGGATGGGTACGAGTCCAGTGATACTGCCAGTGATATCGATAAATGGGACGAATCCCTTGAAACATGAGAATACCTCTTAGATGAGGAATGGATTCTTGAATCTCATCTTATACTAATAATCTGTTATAACCCATATCAGCCACAAGGATCCTCTGATGATGAAGAAGACCAACAGGTTGTTCAAGAAAGTGTTATTGATCCAGCACATGCAAACACTCTAGTGGAACCCAGCATTGATGAACCACAAGGAGCAGATGGCGAAGAAGATTCGGCCCCTGTGCCTGATCTCGAAGAATATGCAAGAATCTTGCAACGCCTTGCCATAGAGCAAGAGCAGGATCGCATCAACGAGCTTCGTCAAAATCAAAATCCAAAATTGGAAATCCCAGAAGATTCACGAACATTTCTTCCGGTAACCCTAGAAAATGAAGAAAACTGCTGGATTGATGATCCCCTCACATCTGAAGACGAGTCTGAATATCAACAATGCATTGTTTGCAATACGATAGTTCGAGATGATCATGCCTCAGATTCTCAGACTACGTCTGATAGCAGATTCTCTGGAGCTACATCTCCTCAGGTGATTTTCATAGAGATATCTTCTTCTCAGCCTTCGTCTCCTAAAACTATGACGTCGAAACTCAAACCTCTTCCAGCTGATCATCTCGAAGAAACTCCTACCAATGAAGTTTTCTTCAATGAAAATCCGGTCAACTGGTCCCAGATACCCGACCTCATAGGCGATGTCCGGATCGATAAATTACTCAACGAAGAGGAGAAGTTACTGGATGTTGTTCAGGACTTGTTCTCGGAAAATGTTCCGTGCAACGCGATCACTGAAGACGACAATATTGCTACAGAGAGGTCTTTAGCAAATGAAAAGGATCAACCCCTTGATCCCGAGAATGATCTTCCAAAAAAAGACCCTTCTCCAGAAGCTCTTGAAGTTGGTAGAGGTACCCGCTCTGGCCGGGATTACCACAAAAACTACAACCAACCTTCTTCTTCCTATGCAAATCCTTCAGGAAAACAAGTTGTAAATGCCCTAAGTGGCAAACAATAATGAAAATGCAGGCCCGAAGGAGGCTTTCAAGTACGACTTGATTGGGCACTTCAAACACATACTTGCACAACTGCACATCCTTGACTTATTACGAATGTCTCCACAAACTCATAATAGTCTCATTTCATAACTGCAAAGCTAAATACGGATGTCGACAAGCATGCCCCACAAGTCCTACAAATTGAAATGGAATATAGGTCAAAAAATCAAATACTTCCTCAAAGGGAGAAAAGAAGAAAACTGAAGGATCAAGCATCGAATGCCTCTCAGTTCAAAAAGCAGCAAGCGCAATAATTGCTTTCGATAAGGATGACCTCCTGTTAAGACAGACAAAGCACAACCGGCCCATGTACTTCATAGGGTACATCAAAGAAATGTCAATACACAGAATTCAGATCGACCCAGGTTCTACACTCAATCTCATCTCTACTTCGGCACTCGAAGAGCTGGGCATCCCACCTAGCAAGCCGAGTCACACGTCTGTATCCATCTTTGGGTACGATGGGAGTGCTCGAAGGCCTATCGGCAAAATCATGTTCAAATTTCAAATCGGTGATCTTATCTCTGAAGTCACTGTGTACACAATAAGAACCCCTTCATGCTACAACATCCTTTTTGCACTCCCCTGGATACATGAGAATGGTGTCGTCCCTTCAACTCTACATGAGTGCATCAAGTTCGTTGGCAACAATGGCTTAATACATCAAGTGTTTGCAAACAAAAAAACCTTTCAAAGGCAAAGATGTCCATTTTGTAGACGCTCAAATGTACAAAGATGAAGAAGAAGGAAAGGAGGAAGAAACAACGCCCTTTGCCAAAAATCTCCAGAAAGATAAAGGCAAGGCTCCTCAGCAATCATTGGAAGAAAACAAATCTTCCGGATAAACCGAAGAGAGCATTTATGCTCCCTTCGTTGCCTCCCTCAAACCTTCAAAGCTTTTAGTAATCACTACTAAGGCAAAGAAGACAAAACAAAAGGCTGGGGGCAAGTCCATTGTCTCCTTCGTGTCTATTATGCAAGACACGGACTCAGACTCAAAGCCATAAGACAATACATCGTCAAGCCAAGCCGATACTCAGCAAGTTCAGCCCGCTCTCACTCCAATGGAGACACTTGCTAATGTAGAAGACCCTACGTCTACTTCCATCGTCATGCCGGCAGCTTAGGCAGAAGAAAAAACAATCTTCTTCCACAAATCGGAAGCCTCTTCACCAAAATCTTCGCTTGAACCTTTCCAAAATGAAGGTATGCCTCAACAATTTCTATATAGTCCAATGGCACAAACTATCATGAAGAAAATGGGCTATGATGCTCAAAATTCAATTGGTTTGGGAGGTGCCCGTGGTATTCTCACACCATTGGAACCCACCCTAACCAAAAGTTAACTGGAGGATTTAAAACTCCATCGTCATATAGACAAGTCTTCATACGAGTTGGGGTGTGATCCTGACACTCCTATGAGACAGTTGACACAAAGGCTACAAAGTCGTTTTGCTGACCAAGCCTCGACATCTCTTGTCCATGAAGACATTGATTTCCCTGGATATCTCTTTGAAGAGTCACCCGTCAAGGATTCAGGAAGCTCTTCCAATTGGTACAATTTCTCTATCGATGAAGAGGAATTATCCGATGACACAGACGCACGGTTTTCTAACCTAGAAGAACCATCGTCTCCAAAAGAAGTACCTTACTTCGACCCAGTTTCAACAGGTGATTGGGATCATATCATTGCCAATCTTGAGAAGAATACCGATCAAGAAGACCCATGGACAAAAGCAAAATCTTGGTCTGTAAATGCCTTTGGAACTCCAGAAGGTCTTGTTAAGATGGAAGCCTCTGAAAACAATGTGGAGGAACCACTTTCAAACCTTCCAGCAGAAGATCTTGTTCAAAAGAAAGACTTGGGGACACCTGATAACCCACGTCCTGTATTAATAAGTAAGAATATAAAAGATGATGAGTTACCCGAGTATATCATTTTTCTTCATGAGTTTGTTGATTGTTTTGCATGGTCTTACGCTGAAATGCCTGGCTTAGACCCCAAAATAGTAGTCCTTAGACTTAATCTACAAAAATACATCAAGCCTGTCAAATAGGGCCAAAGAAGATTCCGTCCTAATGTGATGGACAAAATTGAACAAGAAGTTCAGAAACTCAAAAGCATTGGTTTCATCTGCGAGGAACAGCATCTTGAATGGTTGGCCAACATTGTCCCCATGACAAAGAAAAATGGGCAGATCATGGTTTGTATTGACTATAGAGACCTGAATAATGCTTGCCCTAAAGATGAATTCCGCTCCCCATACCAGAGGTGATGATCAACAACACCTACGGGTTCGAACGAATGACATTCATGGATGGATTATCTGGCTACAATAAGATAAAGATGCATCCTGAAGATGAAAGACACACATCATTTCGAACTCCGTTTGGCGTGTATTGCTACACAGTCATGCTATTTGGTCTGAAAAATGCTGGTGCGACATATCAGAGGGCTATGATGAAAGTATTCCAAGATATGTAGCACAAGACGGTCGAATGTTATGTTGATGATCTTGCTGTTAAAAGCAAAAGAAAAGTAGACAATCTCAAAGATCTTCGAGAAGTCTTCCTCCAACTTTGCAAACACAAACTACGGTTGAATCCACCAAAATACTTCTTCGGTGTCTCATCGGGTAAGTTTCTCGGATTTATAGTTTGGAAAGGCGGGATAGAACTTGACCCCACCAAAGTCAAGGCTATCCTAGAAATGCCATCTCCAAGAACCCTAAGACAACTAAAAGGGCGTCAAGGGAGGTTGGCATACATCCGACGGTTCATCTTTAATATGTCAGGGAAATGCCATCCCTTCTCTCGCTTAATGAAGAAAGGCATAGACTTTGTTTGGGATGCTGAATGCGAAGCTGTATTTCAAGACATCAAGTCATACCTGACCAAACCACCAGTGTTGGCTGCCCCGACAACTGGAAAATCATTCATCTTGTACACAAGAGCTCTCGATGACTCTTTGGGTGCTCTACTAGCACAAGAAAACGACAAAGGAAAAGAAGCTGCTCTATATTACCTCAGCCGCATGTTAGTAAGTGCAGAGCATCGCTACTATCCAGTCGAAAAAGAATGTCTTGCAGTGATGTTCGCCGTACAAAAGCTGCATCACTATCTGCTGTCCAACACAGTATACCTGATTTCGAGGATCAATCTCCTAAAGGTCCTTGTCACAAAAGCAGGTTCTCTCAATGGCCGATTGGCAAAATGGTCTATCCTTTTGTCGTAATTCAATATTAGGTAGGTGCCACAAATAGCAATCAAAGGTTAAGCTCTAGCAGACTTTCTTGCAGAGCACCCATTGCCTAAGGGTTCTCCACTAAGGGATGATCTCCCAGACGAATCTGTCTACAACGTGGAAACTTCCTTACCAAATGCTTCCTGGGACATGTACTTTGACGGTGTAACTAGGACAAATGAAAAAGGAAAACAAATATCGGGAATTGGCATCCTCTTCGTTAATCCTGAAAAATACATGATTCTACACGCTTTCTCGCTACTTGAACCATGTTCAAACAACGCAGCTAAGTATCAAGCCCTGATTATAGGATTGGAACTTCCCCTCAAATCTGGCATCACCATGCTGAAAGCTTTTAGGGACTCTCAAATGATCGTCAACCAGATGAATCAGAAACTTGAAGTCAGAAGCTTGATCCGTTGCCTTACTATAACAAGGCGCAATCGCTCCAACAAAAGTTTGACATCTGTCACATTACCCACATCCTCAGAGGTGAAAACATCCGTGCAGATGCCCTTGCTGGACTGGCTGCATCTATGGCGATCGAAGAAGGGGAAAACATGCAAATAATAGTGTGTCAAAGAAGGATTCTCCCTCCTCTTAACACACACCAAGCAGTTGCTGAATGCCACCAAGTGGTTGGAAGTCGGATGTCCATCCTCAAACCTCCAATCGGCGACTGGAGGGATCCGCTCATTGAATACATTATGTTCAGAATCCTACCTGAAGATCCAAAAGAACGGGTAAAAAGAACGGGTAAGCCTTCAAAGACGGGCCCCAAACTTTCATTTGGATATTTCTTCAAAAATGCTTTATAGAAAATCCTTCAATGGAGTACTTCTACGCTGCTTGTCACAACAAGAAGCCGAGGAAACTCTCAAAGAAGTACATGCTAGTCTTTGTGGAGCTCATCAGACTGGTACCAAGCTCTACGATCAGATAAAAAGGTAAGGTTATTATTGGCCTACCACGGTAGCTGACGCCATGCAATTTCCTAAACACTGCCAACAATGCCAAGTTCAAGGAGATTATGTCCACATGCCTCCAGAATGGCTACATCCCACAGGGATCTCATGGCCTTTTGAAGCCTGGGGTATGGACATCATAGGTTCTATCTCTCCCTCATCAAGCAAAGGCCATCGTTACAGATTATTTCTCCAAGTGGTCAGAAGCATTTACGCTCAGCGAAATGAAGACCTCATCAGTCCTTCAATTCTTGCGCACCAACATTATCTGTTGCTTCGGCATACTTAAAATATTCATCCATGATAACGGACCACAATTATGGGATCACAGATTCTACAGGTTCTGCGACAAGTACAAAATCCAAAGTTGTCCTTCGACTCCATATAATCCGACAGTGAACGGACTAGCAAAAGCCTTCAACACAACACTCTGCAAAATTCTCAAGAAAATGGTCTCTAGTCACAAAAGAGACTGGGGAGATAAACTACCTAAAGCTTTGTGGGCCTATCGAACTACCGTTTAAGGACCAACCTATAGCACACCATTCTCTTTGGTCTATGGATGCGAAGCTGGTCTCCCTTTGGAAGTACAAATTCCTTCCTTAAGAAAGCAACGTCAAATTGAGACTCCAAGAATTGGATAATCTCAATGAAAGACGACTTGAAGCTCTAAAAAGCATTGAGCTGTACCAAGCACGCATGGCAGGATCTTTCAACAAGAAGGTCAGGCAACGCGCCTATAAAAAAGGTAACTTGGTTCTCGTAGTAAAAAGGACAATGGTTTTTGCCCACAAATCCAAAGGCAAATTCGAATCAAAATGGGAGGGACCTTCGTCATCGACAAAGTCTTCTCCAATGGCACATACGCTCTTCCAAACATGGAGGGCGATAGATGTATGTTGCCCATCAATGGCAAGTTCTTGAAGCGGTACTACCCTTGAAGATTTACGCCACTAGGTCAGAGCAATGCCTGCATGGTCAAACCCTATTCCCAGGTACTTGCTCATCAAACCCACTCCTTTTGGAATTTTCATCCTTATGTTGAAATTTCTAAAAAAAAAACTCTCAAAACAATGCTTACTTTCATAGTTTCATTGTTCAAAAAACCAAAAATCCAAGTTTAGGAGCCTCTTCCCAAACTTGACCAAACTTTCGATCCTTGAACCCAAAATTCATCTTCCTCACGGTTTTTAAAAAACCATTTTTGTTTAAAGATACGAGGGTCATAATTTTTGACTTAAAGCCATTTTTGGTTGTAAAAGTCGGAAGGATGCAAACCCCATTCAATACTTCCAAAATTTCAAAATCGCAAGGAAGCAACATTTTGTCGATACTTGCAAAAATCTCAAAAATCGTGGAGACGCAACATTCTAGTTGATATCCACAAACCCAAAAAAAAAATCAAACAAAAACCGAGGCAAATAAAAAAGACCTCAAATTTCAAAAATCGTGGGGAAGTGAGATTCTGTCGATACCCACAAAACCAAAATTTTTGAAAAAAGTAAGGAAGCGACATCCATCGATACTTGCACCCCAATTTGCAAAGAAGCGACATCCAGTCGATACTTGCACCCTAATTCGCAAGGAGGTGACATTCCATCAATACTCGCAAACTGAATGAGCAAGGAAGCGGCATTCCATCGATACTTACAATACCATTCAGTAGGGAGGCGACTTTTAGTCGATACTTGCATCTTGAAAACTAAAACCTGGCTTCTACTCCAGCAACAAAAATTGGCTTCTATGCCAAAAACAAAATTTTGGATTCTACGCCAAAAACCAAAATCGACTTTTATACCAAAAAGCTAAAATTTGGCTTTCATGCCAACAAAACAAAACTCGACTTTCAAAAAAAAATTCTGGCTTTCACGCCAAAAACAAACAAAATCAGCTCCTATGCCATAAAATCTAGCTCTCAAGCCAACCTAAAATTGGCTTTCACGTCACCTCAAAAAATCGGCTTTCATGCCATCTAAAAAAATTCGACTTTCATGCCATCTAAAAAAAAAGGGAAAAAAGCATTATACCTACCTGGACTTTGGCCCTTTTGCAGAGTGCACCCTATACTTTGGTATTTTGGACTAAACCTACCTGTAGTTTTAGTTGACATGCAAAATGGACGGATTCTGTTAGTATTAATGGTGTAGGTTGTATAAAATGTGTTTGGTGCATACTGGCGCCAAAATATTCGCCCAAAAAGACCTATTTGCCCCTGAACTAGCCTAGAATGACAAATATCCACCTTTCACTGCTCCAGATCATTCATTTGATGAGCTCCACTGTGGATTGGCTAGTGAACAGTGGATTGTTTAATAGTAAGCTCTCAAAGTCAGCTTAAGATTGATATGATGGGGGCTCTTTCAACGGCATTTCATCTCTCTCTCGTTTCCTAAAACCATGACTTAGAAGAAGAAATCTGCAGTCATTTCTGCATAGCATCAAATGGCAGCAATTGCCAAATCCAAAGGAACTTGGGCTCGTCTTCTTCTCTCCCGATTCTCTGCAAAATCCAACAAAAATCCAATCTTTCCATCAAAAAATCTCTCCTCTCTTCCCATTTTCCGACCCGAAATCCCTGATTTCCAAAAATCCATCTCCAACTTCCAAAGATCTCATCTTTCCCATCGCTTCTGCACGTCTGCTCGCACTATTCAGGAGCTTCTTGCAGAGGTCGAGAGAGAGAAGCAAAGGGAGAGAGAGGAGAAGAAACAGAAGGGCGAAGCAGTCGAAGAAGACGATGACGAGGAAGAGGATTACATGGGCGTTGGGCCTTTGATAGAGAAGCTTGAGAAGGAAAAGTTGAAGGATACTGGAGATCTCGATGCGTTTGAAAAGCCCACGGATTCAGAGAGTGACGAGGACGACGAGAGGTTCACGGAGGATGCAGTGAAGAAGCACGCTGAGGATTTCGAGAAGAAGTTCAAGAGGCATGAGGAGCTGCTCAAGAACTTCATCGAAGAAAGGAGGAGCCAGCTCAAGATTCACCGAGGATTCAAATCAGGCTTAATTAGTTATGATATGATTTTCTCATATTTTAGTGGGACACTGACCAGACTGTGAAAGAATGGCCTGATTTAGTCCAATGGTAAATTATTCTGATCGGGGTGATATTTAATCCCATGAGCATTCAAGGGGTCAGATCTTGGTCAACGACTACTTTTATGATGACTTGAGAGGCTTGACAAAAATAGAATGCAAGTGGATTGACTTCTGTTGCGTCCTTGGTTTCATATGGACGTTTGACTCAATTAACTGTACATGTTGAGTTTGCTTTTGGGTGAGCAACATTGTGTGTATGCTGAACCTTGTGGTGGAAGACATCACAAAAAACCTCCCTTCTAATTGTTCCCATTTGGGTGGATTATTTGATTGTTTGTACTTAAGTTTCGTTGGATGTGTAGAATTGTCTGTTGGGGGAGATATTGGGCAGAAGGTCAAAGGCTAGCCCCATCAAATGAAAGCCTTGTGTTATTGAAAGGTAGTTTCCACCTATGCTATTGCTGGGTCAAGCAAAAAGAATTTTAATTTTTTCATTTGTGCATCACGCGTTAGTAAAATACCTGTTTTAATAGCCGGTTTCTATGAATTTTCTGTAACACCTATGCTATTGAAAGGTGGTTTTTCATTTTTTGGATACTCTAGGAACGTGTTCTGAAGGTTCTCTAAGTGTGGTCAGACTGGTTTCTCTTTTCAGATGCATATGTGAATGGACTGCGTGCAACTTTTCTTCGATCGAGTAACTCAGGTGTCATCCCATTTCATTCCATAGGTGGAGATGCACTGGAAATTGAAAAGAAAGCCAGCTCCGAAGTTACCACTGATGGAGGTAAGCTCAATCAAGATGCTGCATTAGCAATGGGGAAAGGGGCAGCTATGAAGGAGCTGCTAAATCTCCCCACACAAAAAAGCAAAGAAAAGCTCACCTCACCATCACTCCACTCCCCTCACAACTCCTTCCTCAAAAGCAGAGCCCTCCAAATCCAAAACCCAAACCCAAACACACACGAAAGAAAAGAAAATCAGAGGATGAAGGAAGAGGAGAAATGACGACCCGTGCTAACATGAACGGAGGAGAGCACTACCTGCTGTGGATAGGCCGGGGTTGCATAGAGGTTCTTGAAACCTAGCTCCTGGCAGAAGTTCTTAAAGAAGTTAGAGTCGAACTGGGTCTCGTTGTCCGAGACCAAAGCTCGGGGGACCCCAAACCTTGCGACAATGTTCTTCCATACAAAACTGTTTGTATCCTGCTCAGTGATGGAGGATAAAGCTTCTGCCTCTATCCATTTGGTGAAGTAATTAGTGGCCACTATTAGCCACCTCTTGTTTCCTGAAGTTCGGTGAAGAGGTCTCTCGATGTCTAGCCTCCATTGAGCGAAGGGCCATGGGCTGGAGAAAGGACTCAAGTTCTACGTTGGTTGGTACAGAGAGTGGGAGAACTTCTGACATTTTTCACATTTCCTAGCGTAGAGCTGGGCATCCTTCTGCATGTAGGGCCACCAGTAGCCCTGACTGATGGCTCTGTACGCCAGTGATCTTCCTCCGATGTGGCTTCCGCAGATTCCCTCGTGAATTTCAAAAAGGAAGTCTTCCACCTTGCTCGGGTGAACGCATTGGAGATACAGTCCAGTGAAGGACTTTCTATAGAGCTTCTCATCTGGGGATAGCAAAAAATGAACTGCTTTCATTCTGACCTTGTGGGCTTCATTCTTGTCTTCAGGGAGTTTATCTTCTTTTAAGAATGCTATGATCGGATCCATCCAGCTTGGACCGAGACTGACGCAAAGGATTTGCCGAGGTGGGAGGAGCTCTATGCTTGGTTTTTTCAACGTCTCCACATCAGCTGTCCTTCTTTTTCCTGCTTCTACGGCCGAGGCTAAGTTGGCGAAGGCGTCTGCATGGCAGTTGGACTCTCTGCCGATTTGCTTGACTTCTGCTTTCTCAAACTGAGAGAGAGGAGCTACTTTGTGTGGGCTAGGTAGGCTGTCATCCTTTCGTCACGGGCTTGATAGTTTCCGCTTAGCTGGTTCATCACCAACTGAGAGTCTCTAAAAACTACTAGCCGACGTGCCCCCAGGATTGTTGCACTACCGAGGCCCGCAATCAATGCCTCATACTCTGCTTCACTGTTGGAGGCTTTGAAATCAAGGGTCAGGGCTTGCTCGATGACTAGGCCATCTGGAGATTGGAGGACTATGCCAGCGCCAGCCCTTCTGGATGTTGAGGATCCGTCAATGAAGACTTTCCAAGCTGACTCAAGGAATTGTCTTCAAGATCGGTCTCCTTCGGTCTCGGCTATCTCGTTGTCCTTATTGTCCCCCAGTTCGGTGTTGAGCGAGGTCGGTGTCGAACTAGGAGAAGTGAACTCGACAATGAAGTCTGCCAGAACATGTGCTCTGATCATCGTCCTGGGTTGATATTGGATATTGAATTGCCCCAATTCGATGACTCATTTGGAGACTCTTCCGGAAAAGTCCGCCTTTCAAAAAAGGGACTTAAGCGGGTGTTTTGTAACAACCACTACTATATATGTCTGGAAATAATGGGAGAGTTTGCGAGAGGCACTGACGAGTGCCAATGCAAGTTTCTCGAGTGGAAGGTACCTGGTCTCGGCGTCGAGCAGGATTTTGCTTCTGTAGTAAATTGGGTGTTGCTGCTTGCCGTTCTCTCTGACTAATACCGAGCTCACTGCGTGGTCCGAGACTGCTAGATAGAGATAAAGGAGGTCACCTTGTGTTGGAGTGGACAACAGTGGTGGCGAGGAAAGGTATTCCTTGAGCTTCTCATGCGCTTGATCACACTCAGGGGTCCACTGAAAATTGGAACTCTTTTTTAGGAGTTGAAAGAAGGGGCGACATTTGTCCGAAGCTCGGCTGATGAAGCGATTGAGCGCAGTGGCCATCCCTGTGAGCCTTTGGATCTGCTTGGCCGAGGTTGGGCTCTGAATCGCCTGGATTGCTACAATCTGCTCTGGGTTAGCTTCGATCCCTCTCCGGGTCACCAGGCTTCCTAAGAACTTGCCGGATCCGACGCCAAATGCACACTTGGAGGCATTCAGTTTAAGCTGGAACTTTCTGAGGATGGCGAATGCCTGGAGTAGGTCTGCCAAATGGTCTTGCGGTTTCTTGGACTTGACCACCATATCATCGATGTAGACCTCCACTGTCTTCCCGAGTTGGGCTTGAAACATCTTCGTGACCAGTCTTTGGTATGTCGCCCTAGCATTCTTTAACCCAAAGGGCATCACTTTGTAACAGTAGATGCCTCAAGGTGTTATGAATGCAGTTTTCTCTTCATCAGGCCCATGCATGGAGATCTGGTGGTAACCTCGGTAAGCGTCGAGGAAACTCATCCTGTCATGACCTACAGTGGCGTCAATCATCTGGTCGATCTTCGGGAGTGGGAAGTGTCCTTGGGGCAAGCTTTATTAAGGTCGGTGAAGTCCACGCAGACCCTCCCTTTGCCATTCTTCTTCTTAACCACTACTGTGTTGGCCACCCACTTCAGATAGTGCATTTCGCGGATCGCTCCGGCCTCGAGGAGCTTGTCTACTTCTTTAATGACCGCTTCTATCTGCGGGGGCCCTGTTCTGCAGGCTTTTTGCACTATGGGCTTGTGTCCGGGGTCCACGTTTAGCTTGTGGCACATGACCTCGGGGTCGATCCCAGGCATCTCGTATGGGGTCCAGGCGATCCCCCTATTCTGTAGCAGGAAATCGAGCAACTCGGACCTCTTGTTGTTGGGGAGCTGGCTTCTTAGTAAGAAATATTGCTCGGGGTCGTCGGAATTGATCCTGACCTCGGTGAGTTCCTCTATGCTCTTTTGCTCTGCTAATCGACTGACATCCTCGAGTTCGGCCATATGCACTTGATGCGGCTCCGTTTCGCCAGACACTATGGCCGTGAGGCACTGTCTGGCCATCTGTTGATATCCCCGTACGGTCACTATCTCGATCACCCCTCCGGCCTTCTCTGGTGGAAACTCGAGCTTCTGATGAAAGGTGGAAGGTACTGCCTCCATGGCATGCAGCCAACTACGTCCCATTATCATATTGTATGGGGACGGTGCGTCCACCGCCATAAAGTTGGCCATCTTTGTGACTCCTCCTATTCGGACCTCAAGCGAGACCCTTCCCTTAGTGTACACTGGCTTGGGGCTAAAGCTTACTAAGGGGACGCGGGCTTCCTGTAGATCGGACTCGGTTAGGCCGAGTTGTTTGAAACAACTGAAGTAGAGGATCTCGGACGAGCTCCCTGGATCTACAAGGACGCGCTTCACAGTGTAATTGTTCAGCCGAAGGGTGAGGATCAGGGCGTCGTTGTGGGGGAGGTGGACCCCTCCTAGGTCCTTGTCCGAGAACCAGATCTTGGGCTTTTATTTCCTCGCTTTCTTCGGTGCAGGCTCTAGCTCGCCCGACATTACCTGTTTGCCATGGGAGGCCCTCCTGGCCTCTGAGCGAGCTTGGCTACTTCCTCTGCTGGAGCCGGGGCCAAGTAAATGACGTTGATGACACCCGCCGGCTCGTCGTTGTCTTGATCCGCAGCGAGTTAAACATGCTGCTAAGCTTGGTTGATCCTCTCCCCTTCCTTGATGTACTCCCGAAGGTGCCCGTCCCTGACGAGCTTCTCAAGGTGGGATTTCAGGGCCATGCAGTCTTCAGTCATGTGTCCATGCTGCTTATGATAAGAGCAGTTTTTGGCCCAGTCTCGGGTGGATAGGTCGCCCCTCATCAGCTGCGGCCACTGGAAATAGGGTTCTACTTTGATTTTGCCGAGGAGTCTGTAGATGGGCTCCTTGAAGACAACATTGACGGCCCTGTAAGGGTCTCCGGTCGGCTTGGCGGGATTGAACTTCGGTTTCGTGCTGCTACCCGAGATGGCGGTTGAAAAGGTTGCCGAACTGGCGGTGGCCCTCTTCTTATCTGGCTTCTGTTTGAGGAACATCCCTTCTCCTCTAGAGGTTTGGCCCTTTTGCGAGAGGCCGAACCACTCGTTGCCTCAAGCTTCGTCCTCTTCCTGCTTAATGTATTGATTCACCTTTGCCATCAGCACTTTCATTGTCGTCACGGGGGTTCGGACCAAGTCTCCGCGGAGCTCATTGCGTGGGAGCAAGGCCTGCCGAAAACACATGATGGCGACTTCATCTTTGGCGTCTGTGATATGGCTATAGATCGTCCAGAATCTTTTGGCGAATGCAATGATCTTTCATTGTCCTTCATTCGGATCGCTATGAGGTTGCCACCCGTCTTCGGGATGACTCAGTGCGCTTGGAACTTCTCAACGAAGGAGCTTCGGAGCTGCCGCTAGCTTGAGACCGACCCTCCAGGGAGCGCGCAGAACCATCGGAGCGGGAGGTCACCTAAACTGGAGAAGAAGACCCTGCAGTTCAGGTGACCGACATCCCCCCAAACCGACATCCACTTAGTGAAATGCCGGAGGTGTGCTTCCGGGTCCGAGGTCTTGTCATAGAGGACGAACCTCGGGACGCTGAATCTCTCGGGAAGAGAGAAGTCCTTTATTTCCTGGGAGAAGGGGGACATGCCCTGGTCTTCCACATCGTAGGCCTCCGATCGGTCTCGGGCGAAACCGATCTCAGCCATTCGGGCCTGGGCCTCTTGCTTGACGTAGTGGTCGAGCAACTCTCTTAGGCCCGTGATGTTCTCTGGCCTTGGGGACTCTGGCTCGCGACACGACCCCCCGAAGTTGCTACGCAGATGGCTACTGCTCGAGCCTTCTTCTTCGGAACGATTTCTTCTTCTGTCGTTGAGGACTTGCCTCAAGTCTCGACTGTCCGGATGACTCTGCTGTCCCCCGAGAGGCGGAATAAGAGTCCTCCTTTCATTTGTCTTAAGCTGCTCCTGGAGATGGTGAATCAACTCCCCTTTTTCTTAGAGGACCCGGTTCTGGGCCTTGAGCTCTTCAAGCAAAGGGTCGTCTTCTTCATGAGCTCGATGAAAGGACTGAACATCATTGTGAATGTGACGATGGGAGTGATGAGATTTTGCCTTGACAGGGGTTTTGCTTCGTCGTCGAGGATTTGACGGGGAAACATTCTGCGGTAGACCCTCGGGTCGCCGAGCATCTAGGGGATGAGGAGCCATATGGCAATCGTCACGCCGGGGGAGTGCTGCCACAGGTCAGGACGAGGAGTCCTACTAGACAACACCCTCTGCGTACACGGGATCAGATTTTCCTCCGGACCTTCTCTAGCGGGGAATTGCTGATTGCTCCTGTAGGACGGGGGGAAGCTCCGTTGGACCCGGAGGGGGAAGAAGAGCAGAGTGAGCGCCGGTGGGCATTACTGGAGGTAGCGACTGGAGCGGCTGAGGCTGCGGCTCTGGTCGCGAAAACAATGGTAACGATGGTTGTTCTGGTGGCGGAAAAGACGATGCTTTCCGTGATTTTGACGATCCCCCGCCGCCATTCCTGGTTTTTGGAGGCATGGCTTTTGTTGGTTTGGTTTTGGCAAAGGTCCTGTTCCCACAGACGGCGCCAACTGTAAGTACCTAAAATTTACGAACTTGGTTTGGAGAGGATTAAACTCTTGATTTGATGATTCTGGGAAAGGATCGGCCTCCAGTGATCTGAAAGGAAAAACAAAGGTCAGAGCCCCTGGCTGTAGGCAGTCTAAGGCATTCCGATGCCTGAGTTAGCTTGGTAACTGAGGGGAAATAAGGAAGAAAGAGTACGGGGTAGGGTAATTGCGTACCTCCTATAGTTTTCCTTCATGCATTATATAGACGTGAGAGTCATCATCGGACTGGACCCTTCAGGGAGAGATAGAAGTCCCATCAGCATGTACTTTCTCTCCTGAGTGGGGGTAGGTGAAAAGGTGACGTCCCATCGAACCATCCCCATATGCCTGCAGATGTGACCTTGAAATAAGGCGTGCCACTTATCTAAGTCCGGCGCCCACACTATCTGTCAGTTTGCCGTCTACCGTCATGACAGGGCATTTATGGTCGCATTTATGGTTGAATGACAGGCGGCCGAGATCAAGCTAAGACCGAGACCGAGGTGGGCACCCGCCGACGTGGCCACCGAGATGGGCGCCGTGCTTCCCCGAACTGGCGCTTCTACAGCTGGGTAACACCGAGACTAGGGACTACCCTGAAATTGGGGAGTGGCCCCACTGAAATTTGTCATTAAGAAGCGACCCCACACAGTGTTATTTAAGGGTCTTGTTTTTCAAATTAATTCCGGTAACATCAAAAATTGTAACCCTAGAGATACACATTCTGGTTTAATGATGATCATGGGCAAATCAGACTTTATAATGGTATTTTTTTGTTATTTTTAGTGACTATGCATTATCATGTTGTTATGGAAAATCCAATAATTAGTTTTTGTACTCTTATGACCTATTTATATGTAATATGTATCCTTTTTTTCGTTATATGATCAGTTATGACATGCTATGCTATGATAAATTACGTACGTTACGGTAAGTTAAATATGTTTTTTTTTTACAAAAATAAGTTTTTTTTTTCGTAGAAACGTGTCCAATTATGTATTCTTGAACAGGCACCACTTAACTTTTGTCCTCCTGTAACTGGGCGCTGTGAAAGTCGCACTGTATCTGTTAGACTGGCTGCAGCACTGTCCCATATACATTATGGGAGTAATTATACTCCAGATACCCCTTGTTATGTAAAAGATGGGAACACTATGCTATATATGTTGGGTGCCCTTGTTATGTTTATTATGATTCACCCTCTCTTCACGATTACGATTGTCATAAGAGTATTTAGCTTATTTGGATATGTCATATGATTTGTTAGAGTTCCTACTAGGTTTGTCACCACGACTCACATGTTCATACATTTCATGCATATTTATTTATTGATCTTCTTATTTTTATGACTTTTAATTCTTAATCAGATTATTATATCATGATTATGTTCATTATAGCAGTTTACTTGCTTAATTTTTTACGTAACCTTTGGCATTACAAGAGACTTCACCTTTGCCTACACCCACCAGACTGAGGCGGTTGGGAAGACTGCATCGATACTGAGTGAGTGGACTACTACTGATGTTTCTTAGTCATTTGGATGTGAGAGTTCGTCACAGGGAGAGTGTTACTTGGTGGATGTATCTGGGAAAGTTTATGGTGGTGGTGTGATGAGCTCATGTTGGGATTGTAAATAAAACACTTTCCTTTTATGATGTAAACTTAAAGACTTTTGGGTTGTAAATATTCTGAGACTGTAAATGCTCTGTATATCTTCATATACATGCTTTGGCAGGAAGATTTTGGAAAATACATGTTAGTCTTATCCATGATATCCTGTGGGTATGGTGCAGGGATCACAATTTTCATTTAACGCGAAATGACTTTCTATCCATACACTGGTTACGTCATGAAATTTGTACCATTAAGACTATCAAATTTTTGGGACGTGACATTCTCCTACAATCTCTTTTGCTGAGTTTCCATAATCTCCCATTCCTCTCACATCCTAAAATTTCTCTTTAAACATGCCAAGTATCTTACCTATGTTATATATAATTACTACACCAAAAACAGGAAATTGGAACGGATATAAACCATTCCTAACGGAAATATGAACTGTTTTAAACTGCTTCAAAAGACGATGTTCCTAAACAATTGGAATGGTTTAGAACCGTTCCAAATCTTAATAACTGGAACGGTTTGAATCCGTTCCAAAATTCCTAGAACTGTTCCAAATTTTAATAACTAGAATGGTTTTTCAGTCCATTCTAGGCCCATTTCAAAATCATTCCAATTTTGAACTATTTCGATTTTATTAATATTTTTTTTAAAATGCCATCGCAAATTTTTTATTTGCCACTAGATGCATTTTTTTTAAACCACCCTGAAAAATTGAAACCCATGAATCGTAACATTCACATCTATTCATATTCATCTTACACATCATCTAATGGTTCACAGAATTTAAAATTTGGAATCAATATGCTATATTGAATTCAAATGTACAATTTACAATATTTGGAAACCCATACAAATATAACAGTCACAACCCACAACCTTCTGAGAACATTATTCCCCTTCATTTCTAAGAGAAAAAAAAAAAACACGCAAAGAGTTCCGGTCCCCGCACTTTGTGCATTTCATGATGTTGCACCTGTGGGCCAGTGGTCTTCCTCTTTTCGAACTTGAGGCACTGAAATGACATGTTCTTGGCCACTATGATCAACAGCTCCATTAGTAAAGGATGCCTGTTATAAATGATCAACAAACATGAAGAAAATCATTTTTAAAAAGATGTCATTAATACAGTTTTCAATGGAAATTAAAGAATGCTCTAACAAGGAACTTGTACTAATTTCAATTACCTTACCCAGGGACATGAATTATTCTCATTGATCTACCCCTTTTTTTTACTGAAACTCATATTTTGACCCAATACGTTGGTTGAAAAAAGTAGGACAGAAAAGAAAAGGTTCAATAACAAAAAGAAAATCCACCTTGCTAACCATCTACACTCTGTGTTTCCAATACAAATCCAATTTTGAACTCAGATTAATCATTCCACATCCATCCAAATTCCTATTCTTGATAAGAATTTGATTCAAATTTCAATCTCATGCACTACTTCACTTGTTCTTTCCCTATGTATAAACATCTTTTCAGTAGTAGAACAAGCAGTAGTAACCCAATCAGACGGTTCAATTAGATAGGAACCAACAAGACTAGTTTATAGAACTACATCATACAAACTATATGGTAACAAGATTTACATTAATTTTTATTTTCTTGAAATAATTTCACATAAAAAAAGTGTACCTATCCTCAAGAACACAAGAAAGACATCTACTCTGTGAGAAATGACTTTAGCCTGCAAAAATTGAGAATGGCATGCATTAACTAGATGATTTGTATAGTTGTCCTAGACAGTCCTAGGTACAAGTTCAAAGAAAATAGTTTAAGAATTGTAGCATATTATTTATGAAAGCATGAGAAAACATAATTAAAAAGCATAACATCCTAGACACACAAGGCAGATAA
This sequence comes from Cinnamomum chago, assembly GCA_038049695.1. NCBI lineage: Eukaryota > Viridiplantae > Streptophyta > Magnoliopsida > Laurales > Lauraceae > Cinnamomum > Cinnamomum chago. The sequence goes on from CP142460.1 coordinate 49,041,990, forward strand.
ATCAGAAAGGGGTGTCAAGATGGTCTTATCTCAAAAGAGAGAGTAGTGTCAAAGGAAAGAAAAAAGAAATCCTTCACGACATCAAGTTTCAAAATTGAGTGCATAAAGTAAACAACAAAACCAAATTTTCTGAATATTCAAATGAATTCTTCAACCGATTTTGGCATTAGAAGAAAAGATATTGTGAGATTGGAATTCAGTCACCCTGATTTAAGTTCATTACCCTTGTAAAAGAACAGTTGGCAGTCCTTTAAAAAGTTGGAAATAATGATGATCTTTGTATATATCTCCACCCTTCTTGACTGTTGATCATATGCCCTGGTTATCAAAGTCATTTTCCCATGTAATGTAAGCAATAGGAAAATAGCAAACATGCTCAAAGCACACAAGATTATATATGGGAGCCCAAGTTCGGCCACACAAGGGAATGATGTCAGGAACAAAGAAACATTCTAACTGGATGTAGATTGGTGGAAGATATTTGTGTTAAATCCCACATAATGAACTGTGCTCCAGGAAATAAAGCTCTGTGTGCTTAATCTTTCTAGACGTTTATTTCTTAGGATATTTTAAAATTTTCCCTTTTCTGATTTGGAAAATTCATAACTGTCAGTGCATGATAGATGATTCATTATGTTCTTGTAGAGTGTCAAATTCTGCAGGATTTTTCTGATAGTGTTATACTCTTCCCAACCCCACACACTTTTCCCGGCCCTTGCACATTGTCCCCAAACAGATAGATAAGAAGGCCATAAGGCTTTGAAAAAGACATAAAAATCAAAACTAAATCATAAATCATAGATCATGAGCCATTGCAAAGAAAACCCTAAAAATCATAAATCATAAGGCACATGGATAGTTAATGATCGTCCATAACTGAATCGAAGGAGGAAGCATATGGATAGTTAATGATCATCCATCTAGTGACGCATTTGGGAACAAAAAATTGAAAATCATAGTAATTTGCTAAACTCTTCTTCCTCCTTTCAGTCCCCACAGGGCCACTCATCACTCTCGATTTATGGCAGAAAAGAAAAGGCCAGTAAACCACACGCAACGCAAAAACCCGCCAACCTAACACACTGTTTCTTGCCTTTGTAGTGTCATTACGGTTTTCTTAGTGTCACTAGGGTTTGTAGTGTCATAGAATCATGAAAACATTCATCATTCTATTGTTCTCTTTTACTTCTCCTCCCTTTTCCTAGTTCTAGGGTTTATGCAGGCTTGGGTTTTAGATCCACTAAAAGCCCCAAAAATCTCTATCACAAACCAGCAAAAAGTAGAAATAGAGAGTTCAGAACAGAACAAGAATGAACCATGGTTGAGATCTGGTGTTAGTGGAGCCTGCGAAAGTTCGATTTGGGGAAGAAGGGGTCTCTTGGTGACGAGGGCAGATTCTAGGGTTTCCTTCAAGAGATCTGGGACTGTTGTTCGGAAATGGATGATCTTCCCGGCCATCTTGCCAACTTGTCGTTCCAGTACTGAAGTGCCCTCTTCGTGCTGATGATTCCAGAGGAAGGCATAGAGCTGATGATTCTGGGAACACGCGAGATGAGAGTGGAGGAACGGGAGAATAATAGGAGGGAACGGTATGTTTTGGGGAGGGAACGAGAAAAGGGGATGGGTTTATCAACTAGGGCCTACGTTTTTTCTCAATAGGAACGGCTTTTTAACGTGAAATGGATTGAGCCCGTTTCAAATTAGAAACGGCTCACGACCGCTCCTTTTCAACGTCCCAAATTGACAATTTTGGTGTAGTAATTCCTAATATGATATGGACTCGTAGATTTTTGTCTATTGATCCATATCAAATTCAGCAACTTCATTAAAATAAGTCCTTATCAAGATCTACCATAAAAAAATCTCCAAACTTACCAGGTCCTCCATCAGGCCTCTGTTGACTCCATCAATTGGAAAACCCACCCAGGTAAGGATCTTTTGTTTAAAGAAGCTTGGAATCTCCTTCGCTCTAGAGATATGGAAGTTCCTTGGGTGCCTCTCATATGGAACTCCATGATGCCCCCCAGAATTTCTTTCTTCACTTGGAGACTCTTGCATTGCAAAACTCCAACTCTGGACTGGCTTCAATATGTGGGCTTTAGTCTTGCTAATCGTTGCTGCCTCTGCAAGACCAGCTCGGGATCTGCTCTTCACCTTTTTTTCCACTGTCACTTTACTACTGCCATATGGTCTTGGACTCTTCAAGGAGCAAGTGTTAAATCTACTCTTCTCCCTTCCCCCACTTGGATCTGGCAGCGTCTATCTGCTAGTTGTGACAAGCTGGTGACTCAGGGGGCTGCTACAATTTTCCTTTCTATTATATTTGTCATATGGAAATGTAGGAATGATCTCCTATTCAGAAACTCCAGAGCCTCTCAGATGAAGGCCAAGATACACCTGGCAAAGCTCCTCTCATCTTTTCTAAGGAAGTTGGATAAACCTTTCTCTGCAGATCTATCCTTGAGTTTTGTAGGTTCCTTTCCATTCCTTAGCCATGTTAGCCTGGTGGAATGGATTTATTCCTTTTTGATCTTTCCTCTGTAATCTTTTTGGTTGTTTCTTTAGGGACATTTTGCCCTTATTTTTTCTTCTTCCCCCTTTAATATAATTGCCTTTTAGCAAAAAAAAAAAAGAAAAAAAAGAAAAAAGAAAACAAAAAGAAAAAGAAAAAGAAAAAAAAGGTGATACAGCAAGCCATTGAACCCATAACATTATAGAACCTTTATTTACTTAACCAAAGCCAATTCCAATCTCCTTATCTTCATGATTTGGATGCATTTACAGGGTTGCCCAAGTTTTTGGCGCGACTGACTTGTTATAGTCCAAATCGTCAGCACTTGAACCCATAGTCCAAATCATCAGCTTAGCAGGCCACTCCCAATTTATTTTAGCTCAAAATATAAAATCTATGAAGAGTATCCTTAAGACTTGGAACAAGTCTGTTTTTAGGGACATTAATCTTAAAGTTCTTCAAGCTGAATCAAATGTCCTTTCTATTCAAGAGCTCCTTGATGCGGGCCCAACTGACTCCCTTCATCAAGACCTCTCTGTTATTTTAGAGAAGAAGCCTGTACAGGAATTGAAAAGTATTCCTGTAGTCTATGAGTTTCCAGATGTGTTCTCAGATGAGGTGCCAGGTCTACCTCCAGCTAGGGAAGTAGACTTCACTATTGAGCTTGTGTCTGGTACAACACCTATATCCAGGGCACCATATCGTATGGCACCATCAGAGCTGTATGAATTGAAGAGACAGATACGGGATTTGCTCGACAAAGGTTTCATTAAACCTAGTGTCTCACCATAGGAAGCACCTGTTCTGTTTGTGAAAAAGAAAGATGGCACTCTTCGTATGTGCATCGATTAATATAGGCAAATAAATCAAGTAACAGTGAAGAACAAGTATTCATTGCTTAGGATCGATGAGTTTTTTTATCAACTCCAGGGTGTAGCGTACTTTTCAAAGATTGATCTTCGATCTGGATATCACCAGATTCGAGTAAGAGATCAAGATGTACAGAAGACTGCATTTAGGACTCGTTATGGCCACTATGAATTTCTCGTTATGCCTTTTGGTCTCACAAATGCACCTGCAGTGTTTATGGCTCTAATGAACAGGGTGTTTGTTTCATATTTAGACCAGTTTTTCGTGATCTTCATTGATGACATATTGGTCTACTCAAAGACAGAGATAGAGCATTCACAGCATTTAAGAACAGCCTTGCAGTTACTGAGAGAGAATCAGTTGTATGCAAAGCTTGAAAAGTGTGACTTCTGGTTACAGCAGGTGGCATTTTTTGGGCATATTATTACCAGAGATGGATTAGCTGTCGATTTAGCTAAGATTGAGGCCATTACCAATTGGCAGAGTCCGAAGAATGTGCCAGAGGTGAGAAGCTTCTTAGGGTTGGCAGGCTATTACAGAAGGTTCGTAAAGGACTTTTCAAAGATAGCAGCACCACTGTCGAGACTGACTCGGAAGAATGTTCCATTTCAATGGAACGATGCATATGAGTCTAGTTTCCAGACTTTGAAGCAGAAGTTGGTGTCAGCCCCTATTTTAGCCTTACCCGAAGGAAGAGGAGGATTTGAGATTTACTCAGATGCCTCAGGTGTAGGTTTGGGCTGTGTATTGATGCAGAACCGGAAGGTGATAGCATATGGTTCGCGTCAGTTGAAAGACCATGACAAGAATTACACTAATCATGATCTAGAGCTCGCAGCGGTTGTATTTGCATTGAAGCAATGGAGGCACTACCTATACGGAGAGACTTTTGAAGTCCACTGTGATCACAGGAGCCTTCAGTATTTGTTTATGTTAGGGTTTTTGTAGATTGCAATTTGATCGATGCATAATCATTCAAGCATCATTTGATTTACACACTTGCATTGTTTTAGATAAACTTGAAATCTTGTTTTATTCATGCACTGCTTTTAAGATTTGTAAAAATATCTATTTATGCATGATTTGCTTTTAAAACTTGGATGCATTTGTTTTTTAAAAGAGTTTTAGAAATCAAGCTAGCCTTTGGTTTTAAAGTTTTGAATCATTTTAGGCTTTGTGTGTTTCATGTTTTTAAACATCTTGGAATGATTTAAAACATGTTACCAAGCTTGGTTTAGTGGCCTAAAAATCCCCTCCAAGAGAAACCTTCAAATATGCAAAGAATGGGAATTTTTGTCCTAAGGGGGGCGGTCCGGCAGTGTCGCCGGTCGACCGGCGCAGAGGTCCCGATCGACCGGGAACAGTGCAGGCAGAAAGTGGCCTGGCGCACCAACGGTCAGAAATGTGACCGTTGTGTGATCCCGGTCGACCGAGACCTGTTTCCTGGTCGACCGAGGACTAGCCGTTGGGCACTTTTTGCTATAAATATGAGTTCTTTCCTTTGCCAAAAGTTGGGAATTTTAAGGCCCTCCTTGAGGGGTTTTGAGGCATATCAAAGGGAAATGAACTAAGGGATGAAGGGGATCATTAGGAAAAGCTGAAGCTTGGATTATTGAATTTAAATCACCAAGTAGGCTATGCTTTCCGTAATCATATGTTTTCATGCTTTGTTTTATTTTTGGTAAATCATTTGTAGCATGATAAACTATGTTTGTGTTGTGTCCTTAACATGTTTTATGTTTTGAATTGATTTATTGTTTTGGATACATCACCATTGATTCAAATCCAAGTAGTACTTTATCTTTGGTAAATCTAAGTAGATCATGTTAATGTAAGAACCTTTGAAATTATATGTAACATGATTCCTATACTTGGTTGAATATTTGGTTGTTGTTTTCCAACATAAGAAAATCACTTTCAAAACTATCTTATGTTTTGGATTCAACTTCTTTACAAATCATATGTTTTCATGTTTTGTTTTATCTTTGCTAAATCTTTATTAGCATGTTAAACTATGATGAGTTGTATCCTTAGCATGTTTTATATTTTGAACAGATCTATTGGTTTGGATGCATCACCATTTGATTCAATCCAAGTAGTACTTTATTTGGTAAATCTAAGTAGATCATGTTAAGGGAAAAATCTTTGAAATCATATGTAACATGATCCATATACTTGGTTGAATCTTTGGGTGTTGTTTTTCATCATAAGAAAGTCTCTTTCAAAATATATCTTATGTTGTGGATTCAACATCTTTACAAATCATATGTATTATTGTTTTAAAGTTTCACAACTTGCTTTTCTTTGATAGGTAAATCATTTTCAAGTTGTATTTATAATTACATATGATTTATCCCCTAACTTCAATCAAATCTATTTTTATGTTTTGAGCTACATTGTTGATTTGATTGACATCCCTATGCATCACATGTTTAGAGTTAATTCATTTCATACAACTTGTGTATCTTTGACATCATTAACAAGTTGTTTCTTTTAACATGTGACTTGCATTGTATCCTCAATCATAATTGTTTTTATAAGCTAAAACTTTGAAAAGCCTTAGGCATACATTTATGAGCTTTCATTTTCAAAATGATTGAGGACATCACACACACACATCATGTACTTTCATCTTTGCATTCATAGTGTGTGTGTGTGTGTATTAGTTTTTCACTTCCATATCCGCCTAATTAAGAGGCATTGTAATGAGCTTAATTGAATCTCCATCAAGTGTTTATAGACACTAACTTAGTGAGAGAACCAACCTTGTGGTTGAAGAGGTTATTGCTTAGCCTATAAAAGCATAATGTATAGGTTGATGTTAAGCCTTGAAAAACATCATTGTAAAGGTTATTGCTTAGCCTTGAAAAGCATATTGTAAAGGTTATTGCTTAGCCTATTGAAAAGCATAAATAGTGGAAATCCAGTGGGGTGTTGGATCACAAGCCGGTAGTGGATATAGGCATTGAGGCCGAACCACTATAAATACTTGTGTGATGGTGCTTGCTTTGTGGTGATTGTTTTCATTAAGCTTCCGCATTTTGTTTGATAATCATCTCTTGTGACTAGTTTGTTTTAAAGAAGTTAAAATTGATTAAAATTGGTCATAAATGAAGCTCACCCTATTCACACCCCCCCTCTAGGGTTCGGATCCGCAGGACTTACAAGTGGTATCAGAGAGGGTTACTCCATTTTAGGGCTTAACAACCCGGAGTTGATCCTTGCTAGATTAGAACCCTAGAGTTGTGATTTATTACATATCTTTTTAAAGATTTCCACTATGATTGAAAATGAAATTTCCCCATAGCCTCATTGCACCACTCTAAGACTTTCTCAAGTTATATCTTCTAGAGTTGGTGAGTCCTCAAAGTGATCTCTCAAGGACATCCTTTTCAAGACCTTTGGTGAATCTTCATTGGTACACATTTAGACTAACCTTAAGGCCTTGATCCCCCTAGACCAACCTATTCTTTTTAGTTATATCTATTTGTTGGTCATGTTACATTTGCGTTTTGTTTCTTTATAGTCACATCCTTTAAAATGCAATGTTTCTTTGTGATCATTTGATTTTGTCTTCGTGAACTTTTATGTTGTATCTCATGGTTTTCAATATCTTTTGATTGCAATACTTTCTTGATGGATTTGCATTGTGTTCATATAGTTATATCTCTTGTAGTGCTTATCTATTCATGATCAATTGATTGTGATTTCAAATGCTTTCATAGCTAAATTTTTCATGATCAATTGATGTTGGAAAATCATTTGATGTATGTCATAGTTAGATCCTTTTTGTAAATCAAATGATTTGAAGCAATTTAAGTTTTCCATTGATTTTCAAGTTATATCTCTTGGTATGGAAAATATGTAAGTGTCTATTGTTTTACAAATTGAAAATTTACAATAGTACACTTCTTGGTTTTCAAAATCACTTGCTCTTAATTCTAAATGATTCTTTGTTGGAATTTTAAATATTTAAGTGATTTGGGAAACCTTGGAAAATGTTCTAAGCTTTATTGGTTGTATTTTTAGAAGCATTTTCCTTGAATTTATTTCCTTGTCATTAATTATGATTATATCTTTTGGAAGGAAATAATGTTTACAAACAATTTGCATCTTTGCACATTGAGTTACATTCTTTATGCAAATTGATTTTGATGTCTTACATTGCATGGTTGGATATGGTTTCATTGATTTGCAAGTTTGTGCCTATTTTGGTATATATTCTCATTAATGCAAATTGATGATTGTTCATGTGCTTTATAGTAAAATCTTATGTTCTATTATCATTTGAGCCTAATAAGTACATATGTGATTTAATGTGCTAAGTTCATTTGGTATAAACCTCATATCTTTTTCCATTGCATTGTAAGCTTAGTACATTTGCTAAGAGTGGAGATGTTACATGATAGATTGATCCTTTTAACTTCATACCTTCTTGTGCTTAAATAGTTATATTCTTTTTGATGATTGGTATGAGTTAGATCTTGAGTGTTGATTAATCCTCTCTATGCAAATGTCAAATCGTTCTATGTATGGTTGTGGTATTTATTATATTTGTTGAAACCATACTAGAACTCAAATACATCCTCTATGCCTTATAGTCATTTCTATTTGGATGGTTATGAGGTTGATTCATGTACTTTCTCTAAATGATGTCCCCCTTATACATGTTTCAACTTCATAGTAGTGTTCTTGATCATATGAAACTCTTTGAAATCAATTCCTCATATTTCTATATGTTTGATGGATATCTTAGATGTTGAATTCATATGATTTTGACACTTTGAAAATTGCATGCATTACAAAGCTATATCCTTTTGCATTGCAATTTATCTTGTTCATCATTATGCTCAATAGTTATATTTTTAAAAGTGATGAATATGCATTTATGATGCTTGATGGAATTTTGTGTTTGCCACATTCTTGCTCTTTATCATGTTATCAAATTCAATTGGTTTCAATTGGTATAATTTTTTATTGATTTGATTTCTTGTGAATGTGATAAACCTTGTGTGCATTGGATTAAACTTGATAGTGATATAATTGTTCCATGTCACACACCATTAACATCATAATTTTCATGTTGCCACCTCTTTTGCTCACATAGGTAAATCTCATGACCACCATGTTTATGTGTTCATAATATTGGTTGGTTAATTGTTGAGGTAGGCTTCATGTTTGAATTTCATTTCACTCAACTTGCACTTTAATAAGTCATATTTATTGATTGAATGAAATGATTTTCAAAACCTTCATAGCATATGCTTTCCATAGTTAAATCATTTGATGCTATGATTAATAAACCCCATTTCATCATGGATAGCTCTAATTTGGATTTTTCCCAATAGTCATACTTTTAAATCCATTTTAGAGTGATTGATTTAATAGTCATATCCTTAAATCTCAATCGGTATTCTTTGTTTTTCCAATTGGTATCCATGATTGCTTTTCTCATTAAACCTAGCTCTCTTTTGGTAATTTGATCATATTGTGCTCTCTAGTTAAATGAATCTATCCTTTCCTTGAAGTTGACCCTCAATTGGTCAAACCATCTTCTTCCTGCACCTAATAGTTAAATCTTTGTCAAGAGTTTGACAAAAGGAGAGAATGAATTGAGGGGGAGTGTAAACCTTCATAGGAAGTATTAGTTTTGATCAAATTGACCCTTGGATTGCCTTTGAGCCCTTAGAGATTACTACCACACATGATAGCCTGTTATGTATTTCACTTTCGATTTCTTTTGTTAACAGGTGCTACTAAAGGTATTTTCCTTGTTTCATGTGTGTAGGTACCTTTGTAATTTAATGGCAAAGGGGGAGAAAGAATTCAAGTTCCCAAAAGGGTGAAGCGAATGTCCAAGCTTCCTACGGGGAGGTTTTGTATGATCTTCTACAAGGGGAGAGAATACATACCTTGCCAAAGGGAGAAAGAGGCATGGTCAAAGGGGGAGAGCAACTAGAAGAAAGAAAGCTTGGGAGCTAAAGGAGATGCTTGGATAAAGAAAGAAAGAAGAAAGAAATCTTAAAGAATGATCAAGCACCAAGCATCGTGAAGAATGAAGAAAAGATCCCAAGCTAAGAGAAGAAGCATCCAAGAAGATTTCAAGTCTTGTCCAGCTGAGGGGGAGCTGAAGACTTAGTGTGTATGTTCAGTGGTGAGTGTGTTGCCATCAAATTGCAAAGGGGGAGATTGTTAGGGTTTTTGTAGATTGCAATTTGATCGATGCATAATCATTCAAGCATCATTTGATTTACACACTTGCATTGTTTTAGATAAACTTGAAATCTTGTTTTATTCATGCATTGATTTTAAGATTTGTAAAAGTATCTATTTATGCATGATTTGCTTTTAAAACTTGGATGTATTTGTTTTTTAAAAGAGTTTTAGAAATCAAGCTAGCCTTTGGTTTTAAAGTTTTGAATCATTTTAGGCTTTGTGTGTTTCATGTTTTTAAACATCTTGGAATGATTTAAAACATGTTACCAAGCTTGGTTTAGTGGCCTAAAAATCCCCTCCAAGAGAAACCTTCAAATATGCAAAGAATGGGAATTTTTGTCCTAAGGGGGGCGGTCCGGCAGTGTCGCCGGTCGACCGGCGCAGAGGTCCCGGTCGACCGGGAACAGTGCAGGCAGAAAGTGGCCTGGCGCACCAACGGTCAGAAATGTGACCGTTGTGTGATCCCGGTCGACCGAGACCTGTTTCCTGGTCGACCGAGGACTAGCCGTTGGGCACTTTTTGCTATAAATATGAGTTCTTTCCTTTGCCAAAAGTTGGGAATTTTAAGGCCCTCCTTGAGGGGTTTTGAGGCATATCAAAGGGAAATGAACTAAGGGATGAAGGGGATCATTAGGAAAAGCTGAAGCTTGGATTATTGAATTTAAATCACCAAGTAGGCTATGCTTTCCGTAATCATATGTTTTCATGCTTTGTTTTATTTTTGGTAAATCATTTGTAGCATGATAAACTATGTTTGTGTTGTGTCCTTAACATGTTTTATGTTTTGAATTGATTTATTGTTTTGGATACATCACCATTGATTCAAATCCAAGTAGTACTTTATCTTTGGTAAATCTAAGTAGATCATGTTAATGTAAGAACCTTTGAAATTATATGTAACATGATTCCTATACTTGGTTGAATCTTTGGTTGTTGTTTTCCAACATAAGAAAATCACTTTCAAAACTATCTTATGTTTTGGATTCAACTTCTTTACAAATCATATGTTTTCATGTTTTGTTTTATCTTTGCTAAATCTTTATTAGCATGTTAAACTATGATGAGCTGTATCCTTAGCATGTTTTATATTTTGAACAGATCTATTGTTTTGGATGCATCACCATTTGATTCAATCCAAGTAGTACTTTATTTGGTAAATCTAAGTAGATCATGTTAATGGAAAAATCTTTGAAATCATATGTAACATGATCCATATACTTGGTTGAATCTTTGGGTGTTGTTTTTCATCATAAGAAAATCTCTTTCAAAATATATCTTATGTTGTGGATTCAACATCTTTACAAATCATATGTATTATTGTTTTAAAGTTTCACAACTTGCTTTGCTTTGATAGGTAAATCATTTTCAAGTTGTATTTATAATTACATATGATTTGTCCCCTAACTTCAATCAAATCTATTTTTATGTTTTGAGCTACATTGTTGATTTGATTGACATCCCTATGCATCACATGTTTAGAGTTAATTCATTTCATACAACTTGTGTATCTTTGACATCATTAACAAGTTGTTTCTTTTAACATGTGACTTGCATTGTATCCTCAATCATAATTGTTTTTATAAGCTAAAACTTTGAAAAGCCTTAGGCATACATTTATGAGCTTTCATTTTCAAAATGATTGAGGGCATCACACACACACATCATGTACTTTCATCTTTGCATTCATAGTGTGTGTGTGTGTATTAGTTTTTCACTTCCATATCCGCCTAATTAAGAGGCATTGTAATGAGCTTAATTGAATCTCCATCAAGTGTTTATAGACACTAACTTAGTGAGAGAACCAACCTTGTGGTTGAAGAGGTTATTGCTTAGCCTATAAAAGCATAATGTATAGGTTGATGTTAAGCCTTGAAAATCATCTTTGTAAAGGTTATTGCTTAGCCTTGAAAAGCATATTGTAAAGGTTATTGCTTAGCCTATTGAAAAGCATAAATAGTGGAAATCCGGTGGGGTGTTGGATCACAAGCCGGTAGTGGATGTAGGCATTGAGGCCGAACCACTATAAATACTTGTGTGATGGTGCTTGCTTTGTGGTGATTGTTTTCATTAAGCTTCCGCATTTTGTTTGATAATCATCTCTTGTGACTAGTTTGTTTTAAAGAAGTTAAAATTGATTAAAATTGGTCATAAATGAAGCTCACCCTATTCACACCCCCCCCCCCTCTAGGGTTCGGATCCGCAGGACTTACAGCTTACTCAGAAGGATATCAATCTTAGGCAACGCCGCTGGTTGGAGCTGATAAAATACTACGACTTTCCATTCAAATATGGACTTGAAAAGGGTAACGTAGTTGCTGATGCTTTGAATCGGAAAGTAGCTGACTTGGCATCCTTGGAAGATGGCTGGAATTTGCTGGAAGATTTCAAGGACTCAGATGTAGCCATTGACTTGTTGGACAATAGAGTGATGGTTGAACAAATGTCCGTATTCGAGCCACTCCTCATCAAAGATATTAAGGAGAGACAGTTTACAGACCCTGAATTAGCAAGGATCAGGGATAACATTACGCAGAGACCAGAGTTCATGTTGGTAGAAGGAGTCCTTTACTTTAGGGACAGATTGTGTATACCAGCACAGGAGGATTTGAGCAGGCAGTAATGTTTAAGGCTCATCACACCAGATATTCTATGCATCCGGGGAGTACCAAGATGTATAGGAATCTTAAAGGCAGATTTTGGTGGAACAATATGAAGCGGGAGATAGCAGGCTATGTAGCTTCCTGCTTGACTTGCCAGTGTGTGAAGTTCGAGCACCAGAAACCACCAGGATTGCTTCATCCACTGGATATTCCCAAGTGGAAATGGGATCACATTACGATGGACTTTGTATCCGGCTTACCGAGGACGAGGAAGCAGCGCGATATCGTCTGGGTGATCGTGGATCGTCTGACAAAGTCCGCACATTTTCTTCCATTTCGGAAAGATATGGGATTCAACGAGATGTCCAGATTGTTTGTTAGGGAAGTGACTCGATTGCATGGGACACCGGTCTCGATTGTGTCCGATCGAGATAGTCGGTTTGGGTCCTCATTTTGACAATCATTTCAGAGCTCTATGGGTACTAAACTTCGATTTAGTACTGCTTATCATCCACAGACAGATGGACAGTCAGAGAGGACTATACAGACTCTAGAGGATTTGCTCGTGCCAGTGTAGTTGATTTCGGGAGTGATTGGGATGACCATTTGTCGTTGTGCGAGTTTGCGTACAACAATAGCTATCACTCCAGCATTGAGATGGCACCGTTTGAAGCACTATATGGTCGTCGGTGTAGGACCCCAGTAAGCTGGGAAGAGGTTCGAACTCGAAGTTTCCACGGTCCTACCAGTATCGCTGAAACAACAGAAAGGGTGCAGAAGATTCAGGATAGGCTGAAAGTTGCTAGATCACGGCAGAAGAGCTATACTGACAATCGTCGGCGTGATCTAGAGTTCGTCGTTGGTGATTTAGTCTTTCTGAAGACTTCTCCGATGAATGGTACAATCCGATTCGGACAGAAAGGAAAGCTTTCCCTGAGATTTATTGGTCCTTTTAGGATCGTGAGTCGGATTAGCAATGTAGCTTATAGACTTGACCTTCCAGCTGAGCTCTCTGGTATCCATAATGTATTCCATGTTTCGATGCTTCACAAATATGTGACTGATCCTTCACATGTGATTCGTCATGAAGAGATCCAAATATTACCAGACACCACATATGTTGAGAGGCCAGTGCAGATCATTGATACCAAAGAGGCAGTTCTACGCACGAGAACAATCAAATGGGTCAAGGTCCTTTGGGATCATCATACACCCAACGAAGCTACATGGGAACTTGAGGAATAGATGGCTCAGAAGTATCCAGAGCTGTTCGTTCAGGTAACTTTTAATTGAATTGATTTATATTGGTTTTATTGCATTCGGAGGACCGAATGATTCTAAAAGTTTAGGAGAATGTTAGGCTCCGTCCCGAGTTAATCTCGATTAACTCTAATTAATTGACCTTAAGACTAATTAAGCCGATTTAATTGAGCTAATGGTGGATTATCGCCAAATGGAATTGAATTAGCCTAACTATGAGTTATTTAGGCTTAATGAAATAGTAACTATGATTAAGAATGATTTGAATGAAAATGAAAGTTACATGAGCAAAACAAGTATTGTTGAATAAATACGGATTTATACGTATTTCGTCAAATCTGGAAAGTCTTGATACCAACATGTGTATCTCAACGAGTACGATAACTTTCGTATAAGACTTGAATTGATTCGGCGAGAAATGAATCAAATGGGACTTCATTTGACTTGAATTAGAATTAAAGGAAATTAGAGGTTTCTAAATGCAAAAAGCCACCTTATATAACTTCATTCATCTCATTCATCTCAAACCCTAGGCAACATCAAACGGTTCTTCTTCTACAGCCGTTTCTTCTTCTTCTTTCTTCCGTTTTAAGTTTGAATTGAAGTGATTGAATTGAAGAGAAGTTTTTTACTTCATCTTCCTCATCGTCATCTTCACCATATTCTTGAGTTTTGATTTGAATTAAGAGCTTCAATGAGTGGATTTTATCTCAAATCCAAGCTAAGCAAAGACTAATCTTCAAACAAAGGCAAGTACTTACATATGTTTATGCTTATGAATGAGTTTGCATGAGTTTTCATGGAAAGAAGTGCTAATTCAGCTATTGAGATGATTTATGAGACAATTAATGGGTTTTGAAACCTTAATTAGGTTAGGGAATTTGAGGAAGTTAGTTGGAGTTATTAGTCTTGAAATTTCTATGTTAGAGTCGTGTTTTAATTGCTAAATAGGTTCAGTAGAAGTCAGGAAGTAAAAGGGTTAAAAAGCCCTTCCCCTCACTGCCTGTAACAGAACTCGAGTTCTGTTACAGCAGTGTGGCCGGTCGACCGGCCAACAGGGCTCGGTTGACCGGGTAAACTGAGTCAGGTTCGCAAGAACCTAACGAAAACACTGTTTGACATTTTCACTTACAACTGCAGGTCGACCGGGCTTGGCCCTGGTCGACCTAGCCCACTGAAATTCTTTGAAAAACGTATTTTTAAGTTTAAAGTTCCGGGATGAAGAGTTAAGTTTAAAAATTGACCAGATTATTCGTAGTAAGGAAAAATTTGACCAATCGCTCGGACCAGTGAGTTTTGGATTTTAAGATGAGTCAAGTATGACTAATAGTAGTATTATACCTCCATAAGTGTTAACTAGGGTTATCCTAATGCATACTCATATAAGTAATGTCATCAAAAGTAATACTTGCATTGATAACCAAAGTTACACTCAATGGTTGGTTAAAGGATGGATTGAACACGAGACTGAGATTAATAGGAATTGTTAGTAAGTTTGGCACTACCTAGTAGTTTCCGAACTCATAATGAAAAGTAACAATGAACTGAATGAATTGATAAATGAAATGCTATTCCTACTGCAGTAGATGAGAATGGGAGCGTCCGGAGCTCCGTGGGACACCAGTGATCTCTGATCAAGACACTGGGAGATCTCACCACACTGGACCGAAAGGTCATTGACTGAAAAGTCATACACTGAAAAGCCATTACTAAATATTGAACATTATGAATAAATGAATATGAAGTGCTTCCTTTTGGGAAGAAATGAATGGAGTTGAAAACCTTGCTAGTGTAGTTGCCAGTATATGGTATTGTTAATAGTATTTATCATGAACTGTTTAGCACTGTTAAACAATGCATTGTTAGGAATTATGAAATGTCATAAATCTATGTATACCTTGTTGAACCGTCGTGTTCATGGTATTACTGATGATGTTATAGGCCCAGTTGCCCGTGCCGGTCCCTCCGAGACCGTCCCGCCAACGGAGGAGGCCATTCGCTACCTCCAGGAGGTCTAGCTGAATGGACATTATTGGAATGCGTATACACGGGACTCTTTTGGAAACTTTTTAGATATTCATTTTATATTGTAGGTATGTAAATAATGTCCCCTGCATTGTATTTTAAATATGCAGTGGTTGATAGTAGGAAAATGAAACGGTGTAAATGAACTTTACGATTCAAAGTAAAGTATATGATTCATTTGGATAAAAAGATCGTCAATGTATATTATTTGTATATTCCGCACACTGTACATTGACAGGTATTATGCAAGATCCCTTGTAGACTTCGTTGTAACTTCGGTTAAACGGGGTTTACGGGAGTAAGTATGATTAACATCGCGACCCGGGGGTTAACCCTAATTACTCTGATCTCGGGTCCGGATCGTGACAGAACGACAACAACTATATGTGCTCACTCTCTCGTCTGTATTTTGAGAGGCAAATAAGAGATTATCCACAATCGGTACAAAATCAGAGAATCCAAATGAAACATAAAAAAAAAAAAAAAAAAAGAGAATCCAACTGAAAGGACGCTGTATTTATGAATGTGGGCTTGGTAATAAATGGTCCAAGAGAGCAAAAGTAGGATGAAGGCATCAAGATCTTTCTCCTTTATGTTAAAAAAAAATATACTGGAATGCCCAGCTCATCTCCTGGTTCAAAATCTCTAAGTTAAAAACACCATCTTATTGGGTTTGGATTCTTGTATCCTCTGTTCGTACCTAGTCCCCCTCTGTCGTTTTCCTTCTGTCATCCACTTGTGCTTATTTTGCCATGTTATTATTCGCACAAAAGATTCCTTTGGACTGGCATAAGTTGTTAGGTTCAATGTATCAATGCACTTGTCGCTATTCCTGGATGCTCGCCGGAGAAGAGAACGGGATGGCTGGTCTGAAATGGAGAAGGAAGAAGGGATGGGAAAGTGACGACTTGCTCTTTTGTTTTCAACTTAAAGACATCAGGGGGATTTTGGGATCCTCGAGAAAAATGGGAAGAAAATGGTCGGACGATCGCCAATTTGGCCGGATGTCCTCAATTGAAATCTGTCAAGAACTTAAGCCCTGTTTTAAAATTCTCTCTTCAAAATATGCCAAAATAAATATGACCAAGGTCACCAAACATAGGAAAATTTGGCTATGCGGTTTCCTCCCCAGAAAAATCTTCTTTGTTTTCTGATATTGATCATGTTTTTTCTTTCTAGGGTTTGCTTAACCTCTTGAAGCAAACCCCTAAATTATTTTGCATATAATTATTCAACTTGGTATCAGAGCATACTGGGTAGTAGGGGACCCAACAAAGGATCCCAATGCTATTGGTTGAAGAAAAAAAATGAACGGTCCCCGACCTTAATAGTGTGTTTCATTTCTTAATCTTGGTGATTAACTTAATTAATTGTGATGATATCTAATTATGTGGGTTTGGTGCTTGAGCGGGTCTCTCTTATCATTAGTAAGATGTTCGCAAAGTTTTGTTCGATTCCGAGTACGTTTAGTCTAATTAGGGGGCTAAAGGTTGTGATTTTTAGGAAAATTGGGGGTTTTTTTTTCGAAAAATTCAGTTTTCGAAGGATTTGTGTTTCGTTGGAAATCTTCATCTCGCTTGTCATTTTCCCTCTTAGTGCATCGCGATTCAATGTCTCTAAATCCTTTGAATATAATCGTTTTTGGCGTTTTGCTCTGTTGAGTCAGATTTATGAATTTCCAACATTAACCTTACTCCAATTTCCTTTACCATTCAATTGGCTAGGGCATTTTAGTCCTTTCCATCCCCACTTCATAAAAGAATTTCAGTTTCCAGCAATACCCTTCACCTAAGCCTTCCTTATGCCTTAATTAGTAAGGGCGAATTGGACTTTTCATCATAGTTGTCAATATCATTTCGAACCCAATTTCGCTATGGCCTACAAAAAGAAGAATCTCGGCCATTTCGGAATTTCGGCGAAACTTTTCATAATTACTTTTCGGGTAACATAATATATATACATATATATATGTAAAAAAATAAAAAGTAATAAATATAGATCTAATATATTATAGTAAATTTTTTGGAATTACATTTTGAAAAAATATAAGAAATACAAAGTATATATGT
Source organism: Cinnamomum chago (assembly GCA_038049695.1). Taxonomy (NCBI): domain Eukaryota; kingdom Viridiplantae; phylum Streptophyta; class Magnoliopsida; order Laurales; family Lauraceae; genus Cinnamomum; species Cinnamomum chago. The sequence continues at coordinate 49,059,542 of CP142460.1, forward strand.
GTAGAAAAAGTTAAAAAAGAATTATGCAAAATACCATTTCAGCAGAAATACGCTGAAATTGATCGAAATTGAAATTGAAAAGTTTTGACAGAAATTTCGTTTCGGCCACTTGACCGAAACGAAAAATATGGCCAAAACGATACGAAATTAATAACTTTGATTTTCATCCCCAAAATCTATGTAAACTTATTTCTAGAAACTTTCTTCATTTCAAGAGGAGAGCTACTAGAACTACATTTCTTCTCATTTTTTCTTCACTTCTCCTTCTTGCATGGGGGTTTAGAAGCCATTCCAAGCCAATTCAAGTGCATCGTCCCCCTCCTCCCATCTCGTTCATCTCTTAGACCTCAAAATTGGTAAGTCTCCCCAACTCTACTCCTCCCAATTCCCTTCCTTGTTGCTTTAGATGTTTTGCATGTTGATGGGTTCTTCTTCTTTCCCTTTCCTTGTGCTCTTGGAGTATAGGAGAAGCTTTTGGAGAGTGGGTTTGGCTAGTGGATGTGTGTGGAGAGCTCCTTCTTCTTCAATCATTCTAATTTCCATACTTCTTGGTTAATGCAAGTGGATTTTCTTTATATATTGAACATGCATGTGCATGTAATTGATTGTCTCTAATAGATATTGATATGTAGATAACCTCTAATGCCAAGTTTGGTTATGTTATTTTGAAATTTACATGCTAACTTAGGGATTTAATGTAATGGACTTGAAATGGATGGAATGGGTTGTTTTAGCAATGGAGTTGGTGTTAGATTGTATGTCCTCAAGCCAGTGGATAATGTGGATAAATTAATTTATTATTTCATCCTTTAGTCATGAGATGAATGGATTTTATTTAAATAGTTGCACATAATACTAAATAACATGTTGGTTCATCAGATGAATCGGAGCCCACAAGTATATTAAATGTAATCCATGTGTGTCGATGAGATTCACATACATGAGACATGAATCGCAACTCTTATACTTGAAGTGTATTCACAACTAGTGATGAGACTGGGCATCTCATCTGAAAAGATTGTAGTATCGCAGTCACTATGAGATAGTGTGGTTTGTCTAAACCATCAGAGTGTAAGACTCTAGATTGTTGTGTAAGTACATTGGATGTACTGAAGGACCATAACTAGCACCTTATATAAAAGCCCTCTATGATTAAGGACTGTTCTCATAATTTTCAAGCAATAGGCTCTCAATCCTGAGAGATTAATGGACTCAAGTTTCTACAAAACATTTACTTTGAGTTACCAAAGAGTAAGGCCAATTGTAGGTAAACATCTAGCTATCTTGGGTTGATGGAGGCAAAATGTGGGAACATATAATCTTAAGATAGAATCTATCAAATATCCCCTTGTGCCAATTAATGGAATTTATCATTGGTAAGTGTGCACCCTTCTTGATTAAGAGTTAATCAGATGGTAACGATGATGGGCATGATTAACTAGGGAGCAAGGATAATAAGAGGTGGATCGGATTTACTGTGACAATTTTATTCCAATGGATCCATGGATATAATAGATGGAAGGGGCCTACTTGTAGTAATTGGAAAGTTTAGTATCTTATTGTGATATTCCTGAGATTGGATTGCAATTCCAGTTATATAGTGGAGTTAATTATAATTAATTGTGGGTCTGGATTACACATAACATGTGGGGTTCAGATATCTTAATTGGAGCCAGTTTCTAAGAAATCCCTAGTGGTCTCCATACTAGCCCTAATAATAGAAAGTTATATTCCAATTGGAACTCTTAAGGTTAGGAGGAGGACATATAATAGAAATAGAATTAAGACTTATAGTTATGGACTGAGAGGAGGTTTACCAAAACTATATATATATAAGAGGGGCTTGGAGTGACCTTGGACATCCCAAGCATCTCACACGCCCAACGTGGACGCCCCCCCCCCCCCCCCTTTGGTTTCCTTCTTGAGTGCCAAGGGTTTATTCTCCATTGAGATCCCACCATTCTCTTTGAGAAGTTATCTACAAGAGGGTCATAGCGTTGAAGTACATGAGGCGTACGAGATCTTGATTGTTCTTGTGAAAGCGTTTCGCGACAACTAAAGTTATCAACTTCTTGATTTGAGCACAACCAGGCCCCTAAGGTATTGATCTACATCGTCTCTTTTGTAGATTGATTTGGATGAATGTTGTTGCTGTTGTTCTACATATTAAATAGTATATCTATGATCTTTATACATGAGAAAAGGGTTTTAAGATCTTGGTATTGGGTTTTTAGCCTTGTGGGTATTTGATCCCTGCTTCAAGTGGGTCAAAAGTGTTTGAAAACTTATCTAGGAGGCCCACATACTTCAACCAATTGGTATCAGAGTGATCCCTCATCTCTCATCATATTAGATCGGGTTTTCTATATCTAATCTTTACATGAGAATTAAAATGGCTAGATTTAGGGCAATGTCAGGATCAGTTTTGTAAATTTGCTTTGCTATTTAGTAGATCTATGTTTGGAATGTCACAAAAGAGTTTTTCTATCGTGGAAGGATGGTGGGAAGCCTTCTGTGGCTATTTAGCATCGGATGGACACAAAACCAGAAAAACCTAACTTTCTTGTTCGTATGGCCAGTCGACTTGCCTTCGTGGCCGGTCGATTGGGTTCATGTGGGCCGATCGACTGGGCCTTCTGGAAGGTCGACTGGGTACACTTAGACTGCAACGTACAAACCTGTTTTCTGGTCTGCGGGTTGGGCAACCTGCTTCTTCCACTACAGATTGGCAGCCTTGGTTTTGTGGATGGTCTGTTTGGTTGTATGAGATACTAACCTTGAAGGTTCTAATCCTCTCCATGTGGCCCACAAGTCTTTTACTTTCTTTTATTGTTATTGATTTAATTATGGAAACTTATAAATGGCATTATGATGTCCTTCATTTCCCGCGAAAGGGCAAGGCATAGTGGTTTCCCTAAGCCCATTGTTTTTCCATTAATTAGATTGTGATGAGTGTTAAATATTGCATATTGTACCCATCATTAGTCCGAATTTTATCGGCATCTCATATGCATATCATTTGCCTTACATAGAGATTTTATCATTCTATCACATTAACGGATTATCGGATTATTATGTATAAATCCGATTATTTGTAGTGCATTTTTATGTAATTTCTCTTGTGCAGGTGGACCCCACGACTATGCCAACATTCTGGCTAGTGTCCCAAGCCATCAAGAAGAGATTTCAATAAAGAAATTACATGAAGAAGCCTTAGGAAGTGTTGAATAATTCCAAAATAAGAGGAGAAGACTTTATGGATAAAAGAAATCATTTTCTAACACAAAGGATTGGTTGGTGTATTGGTTGGAGCTTGTGTTGGTATGGAATAGGTTATTGGTTCAAATCCAAACAATTGCACATTATTTTTTTTCCATCCAACTCATCTCTCCAAGTGAAAGGATATGAGTCAATCAAAGCTTGCCATGGCACAAATCTATATGAGCCAATCAAAGCTTGCCATGACACAAATCCATGTGAAAGGATATAAGCCAATCAAAAGCCTCCAAGTTGAAGGACCACATAAACCAAAAGGCACATATGCTTTTGGAAGGAAAGTTTGTTGCAACCAATCAAATTGAAGCTATCCATGTGAAAACAAAAGAGCCCATGAAAAGCCTCTAAATCAAATTCAAGCAATCCATGTGAAAGCAAATAAGCCAATCAAATGTCTTCAATGTTCCTATAAATTAGAATGGTTTTGTAGAGTGAAGGGAGATCTTTAGGCAAGTTAGTCTTCTCGTAATTTTATTTTTACTTTTAGATTGTAATTAGGAGCTTCTTTGTAACTAATCTAGAGAGAGAGCGTGTAATTGAATGTCATTAATGAAGATTTGGAGCTCTTTCTTGATGTTTAGTGGCTAAGGCTCTTGGATTAGGCTCTCCTTTTGAAGCTAAGTAATGTGATTAGTTCAATTATATGCATGTTTTAGTTCAAATTCCTTACTTTTGCCTTCATTGATTAATAGATCTTAGTTCTAATTGTGCTAATATCTCTCATTTTTCATGCTCTATCTCTACACTTGATGCTTGGATAATCTCAATTGATGCTTCATAGTTGGATTAAGTTCTCTCACATAGCATGCTCTAGAGCCCTTATCTTTGATCTTTTGCAGCTTGATTTTGATGATTTATTGTTAGAGTGGCTAAATGATGATTTATGATCTTGGCCTTTTGTTTTATTTACTTTGATCTTCATTGTTATATCATCCAACCCAATTAGGCAAGAGATTACTAATTGGATTATAGATTTGGGAGTTGAATTAGAACATGCATTGGTTGAATTAATTTCAAACTTAGTAGATTTTGAAATTGCCTAATCTCTTCTTTTTATTGTTGTTAATTTAAATCCTTGTTTTATTTGTTATTTTCACTTTTAGATTGTTAGATCCACATTTCAAATCACTTGTTTTAAAGCCCTACACATTTCACATCTTCATATTAAATCTTCCATTTCCACCACCACTCATTCACTAGTTTAGTGTAATTTGTTAGATCTCATTAATTTTATACTTTAGATTGTTAGTTGGAGTAGTTTAGTTGTTATTTTAGTTTTGTTTCACTTTCAAATTAGTTTAATTCCATTTTTCACTCATAGTTTAGTAGTTTTAAATGCTCACTTCAATTTCTATATTAGCTATATCTTAGTTCAACTCTCACTTAAATTGGGTTCATTGCTTCTTCCATCCTCTCCTCATGGGAACGATAATCCAGACTCTTTTTGTCCTTACTACTTGACGACAACGTAGTCTTACGGTTAAGCGTTACACATCTAAGTGTCGATCAAATTGCCATGTAAGTCTCATCGTTGAGACATTGGAATTTATTTAATTTTTATTTTTATCAATTTGTAAATTACGGTGGCATCCTTACAAGAAGGAAGGCTATGTTGGATTCTTAACCAAAGAGTTTGGCGATACCCAAATCATTTGAGGAATCCCAAACAGTTTGGAAGTCTAAGAAGTCGAAGAAGTCTATTTCGCTTAATCCACGTGGAGGAGAGGATTGATTTCTATTATTATTTATTGTCCTATATGCATATATGATTGCTTTTATAGCATGTTTCTATTTCTTTCCAAATATGACCCAAACATAGCCGTCACGCCCCCAAAATAAGAATTGGAGAAAAACGTGAAAAATTAAAACCAAATTCAAATTCCCGTGTTTACTACAACACAAGCTTCCAAAACTGGACCCACATAAATTTTCAACCCGTGGCGAGTCAAAATAAATTTCATTAAATGCAGTGGAAGCTTTATTCATCGGTATCAAATGTTCATAATGAGACCCAACACAAAATCAGATAAAACAATAATAGTTAAAGTTGCAGAATAAATTAAATAATTTCTAAAAAAGATCTCAACACTAAAAAAAAGTTTATTTAAAATGATTCTAAGGTGCCATTCACTCTTGTGCAGGCACAGATGGCTCCAAAGCCATCTCCGGCATTCCACTCAGGTTCGTTAGTTGGCTTAAATGTTTGAAACGTTTGACCCTCCTTCGTCTCCTTGGTAAAGTAGGGCTCGGTACCTATGCACCAAATATTACAAAGTAAACAGCAAGAACATAATCATGATTTGAAATTTAATACAATAACGAGAAGAATATAGACAAGTGTGATCATATAGAATTAATGACAATAACAATGACAAGAAAGAATGCATAACATAATCCAAACAAAGCAAAAGGAGCAATACACTACAACAATCTGCACTTTTACCGACGTTTTTTAGCGACGCTTTTCACAATTCGTCAGTAAAGATTAATTTTTCCCGACGTATATCATTTCATCGGTGAATATCTGACTTTTACCGACGTTTTTTATAAAACGTCAGTAAAAAGTGATCTTTACCGACGAATTTTGAAAAAAACGTCGGTAAAAGTTAGATATTCACCGACGATTTTCAAAAAACGCCGGCAAAAGTTGAATTTTATTATTAGCTTATTTTTTGAGGGAAAATAAAAATATGGATTTTTACCGACGAAAAAAAAAACGTCGGTAAATAGTTTTGCCGACGAAAAATGTATTTTACCAACGAAAAAAAACGTCGGCAAAAGTCTTTGTATATTTTTTTAAATTTTTATTTATGATTTTGCCGACGAAAAAGAAACGTCGGTAAAAGTGTTTTTATAATTTTTTTATTTTTATTTATCATTTTTCCGACAAAAAAAACTTCGGTAAAAGTGTTTTTATAATTTTTTTATTTTTATTTATCATTTTGCCGATGAAAAAAAAAACGTCGGTAAAAGTGTTTTTATAATTTTTTTTATTTTTATTTATCATTTTGCTGACGAAAAATCTATTTTACCGACGAAAAAAACGTCGGTGAAATTATTTTTATATTATTTATTTTATTTCTTATTTTGCCGACGAAAACAAAAACGTCGGTAAAGTGTTTTTTTCCCCCTTTCCCGCCTCCAATACCCTATTTTCGCTCCGAATTACTCTCTCCCTCAAAAGCCCTCTTTTCTCTCTTTCATCTCTCTCTGTCTCTCCCGCCACTCCTCCAAGAGCCCTCTTTTCCCTCTTTTCTCTCTTTCGTCTCTCTCTCTCTCTCTCGATCACTCTCGATCGGCATTCTTCCATTTCTTGCTAATTTACTGCTAAACCCGAAAAAGATGACCTTGTAATCTCATTCACCTCTTTCTCCTATTCCATTCTATTATATTGATTGCTTTTGATATTGGGGTTTTTGCTCATCTTCCTCCGTTTTGTTTTGTGGGTTTTGGTCAAGAAAAGATGGGTAACAAGGGGAAGAAATGGAAGCTTTGGAGGAGTTCTTCTGGAGAACATGGATCTTCTTGGAGGAGTCTTAAAGGAGGGCGTATAGCGGCGTCGGAGGGATCTGATTGTTCTTCGGTAGCTGAAGCATTCAGTGCTGCAGTGGCAGCTGTGGTTAGAGCCCTTCCAAAAGATTTCAGGGTGGTGAGGCAGGAGTGGGCTGCAATCAGAATACAGACCGCGTTCCGTGCTTTCTTGGTAACTGGGTCTTCTTTCTTCTCTCCCCCAATCTTCCATTTCTTGCTAATTTACTGCTCAAAACATGGGGTTTGGTCCGTTTGGAATTGTAGGCTCGAAGGGCATTTCGGCGTTGAAAGGAGTGGTGAGGCTTCAGGCATTGGTCCGTGGCCGGCAAGTGAGGAAGCAAGCTGCTATGACTCTAAGGTGCATGCAAGCACTCGTCAGAGTTCAGGCCAGGGTCAGGGTTCGCCGTGTCAGGATGTCTACAGAGGGGTTGGTTGTGCAGCAACTGCTTGAAGTTCGACGCGGCAACAAAGATGATCTTTTGAAAGAAGCTAAGGTAACTACATTCAGATCTGGCCTTTATGCTTCTTTTAAAATGTTGCAATGCTTACATGTGTAAACAACAAATGGGTGGTATGAATATGAACATAGGAACGTTCTAGATTTCTATTTTCCTGTTACATTGTATGAGCCTTTGGATGATCTCTTGAAAGATTCATGAGTTACCCTTTTGGTTTTTTGACTTTCTGGATTGTGTTAGTAAAATATTGTTGTAAGTTCTGATTTTGGGAGTATGCAGTTTAAGGAGTTGTTGTTTGAAGTAATGATGGAAAATTCTAGCTTGAAAGGAATGTGATGTATAACTGTGATTTTGGGTATCATTTTAGGAATAATCTGAGGCAGTTCAGAGCCTATGACTGTAAACAACTGCTGCTGCCTTTTTTTTTTTTTTTTTAATCTCTGAAGTGAAAGTGGGAAAGGGTCTCTAATTTGATTTGGGTTTAGGAAACCATGAAGAGATTGAGTAGCTCTGATTCCTTGGCTGCTGTGATTTCTATCCGTCCACCATCTACAGGTAACTTTTGAATGCCCCATCAAATGCTATTCTTTCATCAGATTAGGAAACTAGTAAAGAGAGGAAGTGATGGTAATAAGCATAACTTTTATTTGTTTTCAAATTAACTGCATGTCTAGGATATTGTCTTCACTGAATTCTGTTTTGGGTAGTCTCGTTTGGTATTATTATGGGTGGTAATATGTGTCTTTTAGAGCTCCCTCTTTTGGTGACATTAAGAAAACCCTCTGATTTTACTCCAGTCTTGGTCAAGTTCACCCTCTACTGTTAATTCTCCAATTTGAAAGCGGCTGATTTTTTTTTTTTTTTTTACTAAAGCTGGTGTGTTCTCCATTGATTTGAGTTGAAATGAGTTGTGGAAGGGGTAGTCTTGACTCTTGACCCTTCCCTATACTGTAGTTTCATTTGAAGTGTTCTTGTTGCAGATGTTGGAAGGACAAGTCTTAGTTTCTAGCATGAGCATTGACTTTACACACTTCACATCAACTGATTCTGAACCTAAATTCAAGTTAAGCAAGTGCACAACAAGGATTAAAGAGTAAGAGGACTTCTTTCATCTTTTAATTTTTCTTGATCACTTTATTATAGGATGCAGTTTATGACATAGCTTGCCAAACTCGTGATTTAGACGTGACTCAGTAGGCAAAGGAGAGCTGAGTCAACTTGGCAACTCAGTGGGGCAATTAACTTTTATTTGAAGACAAATTTATGGAAAATGAAAATAATGATGAGTCAACTATACCTTCATGCAACAATAATAGTCAATGAGTTAACAACAATAATTGCTAGCATATATTGTGGTCAATGAGTCAAAATGCTAGCATAATTGCTAGTCAATGAGTTAACAACAATAATTGCTAGCATAATTGCTAGTCAATGAGTCAAAATGCAAATCAAATCACCATATTGTGGTGGTGAATAGTAAAACCACCGGCATATATTGGTATGACTTAACTCTGGGACAAGAGTCTTTGAGATCTCACAGCTTAGTACCTTATTATGTTGGATAATTATGCAGTTTGATCAAGAGCTGCCTGACATCGAACCCTCCGTCATTTGCCATGGTCATAGATGTCCTGGAGGAAGAATTGATATCATCCTTAGCCAAAATCGGATGCCCAGTCTGCTGAATTAATGGTTGCTCTCAGAAAGCCAGCTGGTGGATTCTTACATAATAAGTTTATTTATAGAGGTATATGTGTTAAGTCTTTACTCCTTTGCATACATGAACATCATACATGAACATCTTGGGATTATCTAAGTTACAGTTTCCCTGCCTTCTAGTGACTTGAATTTAGAGAGAGAATTTGGAATGTATATAGGAAGAAGTAAAGGCAGGTTGAGGGTTGCTTTTTAAGGAGATGAATGCATATGTTGGAAATTCTTTTGACTTAGGATTGCATAAGATGACTGAATCATCATCATAGTCATCACCTTAGCCTTATCCCATATAGGAAAATGGTGTCGCGCGCCCTTTGGTAATTTCATAATTTCATACAACCTCCAATCATTTCCTAATTTTTTTGAAAAGAATCAATTGTATAATGGCACTGTAAAGAAATTCCTTCATTCTTTACAAAAAAAATTAAACTATTAAAGTAATTTGTTCATTTAAAAGCTCCACAACATGAATTTGTGTCATCATATCCTATACTCTGGGCTAGACCTGGCCTATTGAGTCTATAGTCTATACTTGGTATTTTCTTTTAGGTTCGGTCTTAGGTTTGACTCAACCCATTCAGACTGTTCAAATGAGCCAGTTAATCCTGGATTTCAAATTGATCAGGCAAGGCTTTCAAGCCTTGATCTATTCAAAGTTTGGACTTTTCAAACCAATGGACAACACTACATAGCTCAGGCACAGAATTAATAGTGTAATGGAGAAAGAGGTGTGCTACTCAGGGCCCAACCCTGGCCTAATATTTAGATATCTGAGCCCAAGCTGGGCTTGAACTCTGCGTGCACATCAAAACTCAGGCTAGATCCTGAGCCCAAATCCAAACTGACCCACCCCAAATTGCATTGTCATGATCTGAGCCCAAGTTGCATCTTGTTTATACTTTCTTAGGTTAATTCATATTTCTGTCATAGGATGTAATTTGTCATGATTGAAGGTTGGCAATTGTGATCCTTTCCTAGACATCTGGATTGAAAGAAATATATATTCCTTCTGATGCTTCAGAAGATAATTTTAAGTAAAAAGCATGTTGTTGACAACCATTTGATAAGATGACAGCTTCTTTTGATTCTTGCATCCCCAAAAGAATATTACACAACACAGAATATCTAATGTCATTATTGGAATGTTCATAGGTCCAGAAGAAAAACAACTGATGCATATGATATGTGTTGGTATAGCAAGAGGTTTGGCTTATCTCCATGAAGAATCAACGCTGAGAATTGTTCATAGAGACATCAAAGCTACCAATATACTGCTGGATAAGGATCTTAATCCTAAGATATCAGACTTTGGTCTGGCCAAGCTTGATGAGGAGGGGAACACCCACATTAGTACTCGAATTGCAGGAACCTTGTGAGTCAATGACTTTGCAGGCACTGCCACTGTTGTTACATCATATCCAAGTGAGCTCCTCATTCATTTTTTTTTTCTCCATCCTTACATGGCATAAGAACAAAAGAAGAAGACTGATTTATGTTCTCTCTTGTTTTGCTCTTTTCATGGTTGATTTACAGGCCCTGGTGGCACTTGTACGTATCATTCAAGTGCCATGTATGATTTTCATTTCCCCCCATTCTCTCTCCTCTATTATTTTACATTACTAGTGAATGATAGGCAGACCCTTCTGCAAGATACATTCATAAAAAAAAGAAAGAAAAATGGAAAAATAATTGAGGAGATATTAAATTGTATTTTAATACATCCACCATTTCTTTGCTTCTTTTACTTTTTTGTGTTAGTATACAAAAGGTCAGTGTCCTGTTTAACATCAAAAGTGGGAAAAAGATAAATTGCATCAAAAGCAGTGGGTGTATATTAAGTTATCTTTTTTCAATAATGGCTTTGCTTTTACTTTTGGCCATTCACTTTTGGATCTTAGTGCTAGCTTTGACTCCTGGATCACAACGATGTTAGGTTTGTGGCTGCATATGGTGTTCTTGAGTAATCTTGACAACCACCCTCTTTCTTAGTTTCCTAATCACTGTACATTCTTGAGTAATCAGAAGATGAATTGAAGAAGACAATGGAGAAAGCTAACAATTTGATTGTTGACATTTTGAAGAAAAAACTGCGATTGGCTTATGATTGTAAATCAGAGAACCTAGATAATATTAATATAGTTTGGTTTGATTATTTTGTTGTTTGTAGTTATAATCATCATTGAATCATTATCCTATATATTTTGGGGTGACTTATCATATCTACTGGGGATTGGCTTTGTGATTTCGACATTTTCATTAAGATCCACCGGAAAAGAGATGATAAGCCTCGTTTTTCCTATGCTGATGTCAGTGGAGGGGTTCTTTGGGTAGAGCTGTTGAAGGAAAGCTTGAAAGAAGGCCTTGCTCCAAGCTCTTGGACAGATTATCTCTATACGAGTATTGGTGGGACTCTCTCTAATGCTGGGATCAGTGGCCAGACATTTAAATATGGCCCTCAGATTAATAATGTCTTTCAGCTGGATGTGGTAACAGGTATCAAGAAATTTTGAATTCATCTTCCCTTGTTGAGAAATCTCCATCAAATGGGCCATGGGTTATTGATGGTCTCCTAAACTTCATTTCTACCTTGACCTTCAAAACAATTGGGATTTAGGATAAGAAAATAACAAAGTTCACTCTTGAATATTTTTAGATTTGCCACAGAAACAAACCCTTTTCACATTTTATGTACTTGGTTTTTTGAATGGGCTTTCCTTTGCTGCAGTTGTCTCTAAACTAAAAAATTTGGTTATTACAGGTGAAATGGGTCAGAGCCTTCTATGATGATTTTGAGATTTTCACCAAGGACCAAGAGCTTTTGGTTTCAATGGACAGCAAGGTGGATTATGTTGAAGGATTCATGGTGTTAAATGAACAATCTCTACATGGTTCCCTAGTTGCCTTCCATTCCTTTCATTGAGCAACTCCATGCGCACAGTTCAGATGCCTATTACTGCATTGAATTTGCAGTCCATTATGAACTAGAGAAGGAATCTAATGCAGACCAAGTAAGCCACAACTCACAACCCATCTTAGTGTGGTCTTAGCTTTTTCCTTTTTTGGCCTTTTAGGCTGGTGTTTGGATGGACCCTAAATGACAGGAGGTTTGAATTTGAGCACTTTAATAGAATTAATGGTTATATTGGTGTCCTTACTGTATGCATTTTGTGCCCCCACCATTCATTATTTCCAATTGTATAAAGCATCCATTAGCAGGATTGCCACATCTTTTTCTCCAATATGTAGAGGTAAGGAGAAAAGGCTAGAGACAAGGAAAACAAGAAAAAAACACAATCTCACATATTGTGATTTCTAACTTATTTGCTCACCCGAGCAGGCAGCAGAGCAACCACCCAATTATGCAAATTTTGTAGGCAAGGCGACTTTTGGAGAGCAGGAATGGTATTTTTTCAGTCGTAAAGATAGGAAGTATCCTAATGGAGCAAGGCCTAATCGGGCGGCGACGTCGGGGTATTGGAAGGCTACTGTAACTGATAAGCCTATATTGAGCTCTTGACGTAATCAGAAGGTTGATGTGAAGAAGGTGCTGGTGTTTTATGGAGGAAGGCCTCCTAAAGGGATCAAGACTAATTGGATCATGCATGAATATCGCCTTACTGATAGTAACTCAACAAAGCCACCCAATTCTGATATGGCTTCAAAGAAGAACTCACTAAGAGTATTTGCAGGAGATTACATCGCGTTATTCAGCTGAGGCCTGCAATGTGCTCCACCGCAACTGCAACAGCTTCAGCAATGAGGTAGCACAGTTCTTGGTAGGGACTACAATTCCAGACTACATCCTGCAGCTCCCTAATGAAGTCATGAATAGCCCAATTGGTGCTATGATGTGTGAGTCACTCATCTCTTTTATACTGGAATCATGCCAGAGAAGCTGCAGAATAAAGAGAGCCTGTATCACCTGCTGAAATGCAAGAAAAGAATAAATTTATTATTTTTTTGTTTATTTGTTTATATATATTGGACATTTATACGGGACCCCATCATTATTGATTGTAATATTTTGTTAATGAGATATATTATTTGATTAAAACTGGTGATGGTTGTTTGTTGATTTAACAGCTTTTGTTTGGATGCATTTTTTATATTGAATAAAGGTACATGAATAGGTTTATTTTTGATACAGGTATATAAATAGGAAAAAAATATATAATATTTAAAAAAAAGCCAATGTATTTTTTTACTTTTACCGACGAAAAAAATCATCGGTAAAAGTCAATTTATTTTTTTATTTATTTTCTTTTTTATTTTTACCGACGAGTAAAATCGTCGGTAAAAGTCACTTTATTTTTAATTTATTTTTCTTTTTTATTTTTACCGACGATTAAAATCGTCGGTAAAAGTCACTTAATTTTTAATTTATTTTTATTTTTACTTTTACCGACGAAAAAAATCGTCGGTAAAAGTCATTTTATTTTTTATTTATTTTCTTTTTACTTTTACCGACGAAAAAAAGAGTTGGTAAAAGTCATTTTATTTTTTCTTTTTATTTTTACCGACGATTATTTGAATTTTACCGACGAAAAAAAGCGTCGGTAAAAGGCATTTTATATTTTTTTTATTTTCTTTTACTTTTACCGACGATTTTTTTCGCCGGTAAAAGTATTTATTAAAAATAAAAAAAATCAAATGACTTTTACCGACGCTTTTTTTCGTCGGTAAAATTCAAATAATCGTCGGTAAAAATGATAATTTTACCGACGAAAAATTAATTCGTCGGTAAAGTATTTTCTTGACATTTTTTTGCCGACGACTGCCCAACGAAAAAAAAAACGTCGGTAAAACCTTTACCGATGTTTTTTTGACTTTTAGCGACGAAAAAAAACGTCGCTGAAGGTGTAATCTGTTGTAGTGATATGATTCACACGAAGACAAGTGTCCCCGTTTTGGGTAGTCAGTCCTAAATAAATCGAAAAGCCCGTCCATAACGTCGGTGGTGATAAACCGATCAAATAAAAAATCAGGATAACCTGTTCACATTCATAGCGAATTATAAGTGATATGGTCACATCAGTGATCAACCGTCCGTATATCGATCTGCAGTCGTCCAAAAATGACCCACATAAACATAAACATATAAGCATAATAGACTTGAATAATAAAGCTCCAACACAAGAGTCCTAAATTAAAGTAAAGTGCTGGCCATTCCACATTCCATATCATAATCAAATCGTCATACAAAATTTGCCAAGCCACTTTATGGTCCATAACACACAATAGGGTATGCATCTAAAGGAGTACATATCCTAAACCAACACATATATGCGTGCAAAAGTTAAGATATAGATGCGAATCGATCCTAAGGTCAAACATAAGGTCTCCTACCTAACAACCACATGAATCTCTAATAAATATAAGATCAACGCACCCCTTCTCCATCAATCATGCATAGACCCAGTTAAGGGTTTTCCAATAGAGATGGGTTGAGTTCGAATCCATTAGGATTTTCCCGATGTCATACGAAGCACTAAACCCTATGTTAGTAAGATACCGTTTGCTCGGACATTATTTGCTTATGTCTAAAAATTCAATTAACAAAGTACAAAAATATAATTTTAACACATTGAAAACCAAAGATATCATTTAATATTTAATATACAAATAATGATAAATCACAATCTTAATTTATAATTTCAGAAAACCCGAAGATTCCATCCCAAAACATTTTCCACATTCAAAATAAGCCAAGGGTCTAATTTGAGTTTATAAAACAACCAAGGCCTTTTTTTCCTAATTTTCAGAAACAAGAGGGTGCAATGTAAATAAATTTCACCACACTAAGAGTCATATGGGATTACATCATCACATGTCATCACAACAGCATCTACTTTATTCCCATCCTCATCAGGTAACCAGGTCATCCCATTCTAATTTTTTTATTCTAACACATGACAGGTCATCAGGTCACATGCCAGCAAGTCATCAGGTCACCCTTTTATCTCCTTCCTATACAAGCAAGTCAAAGCCACATAGACAGAACCCATCCCAGAAACGTACTCCACGCCTACAACAACAGGGGATGCTTAGAATAATGACTCCACAGATCACAACCCCAGATCACCCCCTGAAAAAACATTGCCCATCCAAGTGCAGACGGATCGATAATCGGGCCTGATCTGTGACAGATCGTCCAGTGGGTCCCACAACCGTCTGATGTCCAAAACTAATGATTTTCCCTTTATTCACGCATTCTTTGATCAACCATATGGATGGTGGGTCAGGGGTGTCTACTGTCTATGGGACCAACCCCTCTAGGATCGGCCCACCATGTACGGCCATATGATTGGGCCAGATCTGTGATCCGATCAATCATTGGGTCCCCTAGCCGTGGAACATATCCGAAAGAACTATACCATGTATGGTTCTGCACAGTTGCAGTGAGTCAATTCTAGCCCATCTTTCATAATTTACAAAATCTTGGACGATTAGGAAGGGGTTTTGAAAACCAAATAGGGTGGTTAATGGCCGAAAGCAAAACTGATGGAATTATCCCCAAATCTCCAATCTCATCATAAGTCAAAATAACATAAATAATAACATAGTCATGTGAAAAAGGGCATCAAAAGGGGTTTCTACATGAATTAACACACAGATCAAGGAAGAACACAAGTATTAAATTTATAAATTATGATTAGGTACTTACCTTTTACCGGGGTTGAAGAAAAATGCACGGATCCTAACGAATACCCAAACCGAGATTCCAATGATGCTCGAGAATATTCCTATCACCGATTTGACAAAGAATATGGGAAAGGAATGCTCAGATTAATAGATCTACAGTACTCTTATCCAAATCTACCATTGGAAAGAAAAAGAAGATAACCCTGGAATATAGATCTACTCCTAATGGTTTGAGGAGATGGTTACCTAAGATAAGAAAGTTGAGTGAAGAATGATGGTATCCTCTAATTTTGATTCTGATGGCTGGATTCCAAAGTTGCAAAAGCTTGGAAAGTTGGAAGAGGAAGAAGACGAACGGGGAAACGGAAGGAGTTGCAGAGTTAAGTGGGGAGGGATAAGTCTCGTGCGGTTATATAAAACAGGGATTAGGTTAAAAGGGAATATTCCTTGGGTTTAAGTCATTAAGTCAAACTACGGGTCAGGTCATCTACCCGTTAAACCAACTTACCGATCCACACATCTAATCTTACGTGTGCCCTACTTAATCCTACCCACTTAAATCACTAAAATACATTTAATTAAAATAATAGTAATATTCTGACTAAAAAATAATAAAATATTATAAGAGGGACCGGGATCTTCTATTCTCCCCCCTTGGGAGTCCTCCAAATGCAATCATACATCTTGAAGAAGATCCGGGTAGAGCTTCTTAACTAGATCCTGGAGTTCCCAAGTGGCTTCTCGAGGACTATGGTGCTCCCACTGGACTTTCACCGAATGTATTGTCTGAGTCCTGATAACTTACTCCTTCGTGTTGATGATCCGAGAAGGTTGCTCAACATAGGTAACATCTGGCTGCAATTCCAATGGCTCATACTACAACACGTAAGAAGGGTCTGTAATATACTTCTTCAACATTGAGACATGAAAAACATTATGTACCGCTGACAACACTGCTAGTAAGGCCAATCTGTAAGCAACTTCTCCAATTCTTTCCAAGATCTCAAATGGACCGATATATCTCTAAGATAATTTCCCTTTCGGCCCAAACCTCAATATTCCTCGTGTAAGACCCCAACCCGAGTGAATCCGATTAGTGTTAATTAAGTCACGTGTTAGTTCTAAGCTTGATTAGTGATTTTGGCTAAGTTTGGTTTGAAATAGCTTTTTTTTTTAGCTCTGGGCAATTTTGAGTGTTTTGGTGACTAGTGGGGCCCTTTGGGGGTTCCCTTTTCGACTTTGCGTTTGCTTAAAGGATTTTCCGGAATTGTTTTGATTTGCATTCTTATCCCGTTTCATTTATCTTGTTAATCCCTACAACTTTCATGTTGATCCCGTTCCCATTCGAGACCTCGAAACCCGATTTCCTAACCCTAAGGGTGAAACAGTCTTTTTACACTAAACCTGTACCAAAAACTTGATATCCCCGAAACCTGCGAAACATATACTTTTTTTTAATCTAGCTATTTCGGAGATCATTTCTTCCTTCTTCGTCAAATTCATTTGAAGTCCCGAAAGACATGATTTCAGCCCAAAGAGTTCTTAAGTGGTAGGACCCATCCTCATTTCTTATATAAGGAGAAACCCATCTTCCATTTCCCTTTTCCAGCACAAAAGAAAACCTAAGGTTTGCTTTGGCAACTTTCTCATCTTCTTCTTGCTCTCTCCATCTCCAATCCACACCAAACTTGCATCAATCAAGAAATGGAGGTTATCATTCTCTTCCTCACCTTGCAAGCTTCCTTTTGATACCATTTGTAGAGAAATCCACCAACCTTGAGACTCCCTTTGAGCTAACTCTTCCCATTTAAAGGCCATCCAAGTAAGCAATATTCTCCATTTTCTAGATTTGTGTTCTTCTAGTCCTTGAGAAGCTCCATTTTCATTATTGTGAGTTCTATCTTCTCTATTCTTGGTTTGACCCATTTTAGGGTTTGTTTTGGGGGTTTTCGCTTGTAGCTTGAATTTTGAGCTTGAGAGGTGATTAGAGGCTTGGTTTTGCTAGCTTGGACCTAAGGCAAGTGGATGATTAGGTGTTTTGAGTTTTAAATGATTTGGTGAAATATTAATGATTTACTCATGCTTTTATTGATTTGCATTGTTGAAATAAATGCTCATAATGCATCTTGCTACCTCATTTAATGCTTTGGAAACATTGGTTTATAGCTTTCTTTATCTCTAGTCTTGTGTTGGTTGTATAAGTGTTGAAAGGAGGAAATAAGAGAAGGACCTAGCTCACTGGAGAACAAAACCTGGGTTCTGTTCCGCAGTGCAAGCGGTCGACCAGCTCTGGGGCTCGGTCGACTGGCGACACAGGGTCAAGTTCTCTGGAACCTGACCAAAACACTATTCTCCCATTTCTATTACAACTGCCGGTCGACCGGCCATGGGCTCGGTCGACCGGGTACATAGGGACCAGGTCGACTTGACCCTCTCAGGTCAATCGGGGTTGCTGTGTACGGGGTCGACCGGGCCTTGACCAGGTCAACCGGGCCAACTGCAAATTCCTTGCTGGAAGGGATTTTTACCTTATTTTTGGATGGACTTAGGTGGGACTTTGGCTACCCTTTTTGGACTCATTTGACTATATGTGAGGATGTCTTAAACCGACGTTCTTCACGGTTAGTCCGGTTGCATCGGAATCCAATCTAATTCAATCTTGAACGGTACGGGACAACGCGATACCTTCCTTATATCTATGCGCGAAGTCTTTTTCCTTGGGTATCGCGAACCTATCCTTTTCGGTGACTGAGTAGGTTGTACGATACTTCACGATTAACATTGTGCTTAGGGTTGGCTTGTTTATAGTTTTGATTTTTAATCGCACCGTCTAGTACTATCTATAAGCTCACTTAAAGTTTTGGAAATCCCAAAGTGTATAAGGAGCCTAGAATGTCTTCAAACTCAAGGAGTACCAAGTCATTATTACAATATACAGACGGGACCCCTATTCACCCTAAATAAATATTGAAACCAATATTTTACCCAAAATTGTAATAGTTCATTGTATTTCCTTATTTCTGAGATTTGCATTACATGACTTGTTTTCCCGAAAGCATTGAAGTTACACTAGTAACAATTACTTGTCCCGAAATGTATTGCACCACATGAAATGAAAGTTATGCCTTGAGCATCCTTGCCCCGCCTGTTCATTTACTTGCACTTAATTTACTGGTTCATGTCTCGATTAGTTATTTGACCTATGAGTCGGCATCACAAAGCTTGGATAACCTTGTCGGTTTGATCCACCGACTTGGAGATTCCCCTCCCGTCCCGCCAGTTGCAATTCGGATCCCGATGCCCGATTTATTACCATGGTCCCTTCCCAATACCCGGTTTGCTACAGTGGTCCCGTCCCGTATATTTATATTATATATATGTTTCGTTGAATCTCCTCACCTTGTGTGACTAAGACCAACGTCCTGTTATACTCTTGTCACTTCAGTGATATAGGACTTAGCTTTGTGTGATTGCCATCTTACTAGTTCCCGATTCCTTGGATACCTTACATGTTTTATATTGCTTATTTGTTTTCCAGTATATGATTTATTTCTTTTATGAAAGCTATTGCATAAACAGATTTTTATGCTTTCCAAGGTATTTCATTTATTATATGTTGTTATATCTTTTCACTCTCTTGCCAGACCGTCGTGTCTGACCCATTTTCTTTGGTACTCAAGTCCCGTTGCCGGTTACCTTTAGGAGGAGCCGGATGAGGCGGTCGGTGAACCGCAGCCTCTAGTTGAATGGCATGCTGATGATGTCATTTAGATATCTGGTTGCTACGAGAGACGTAACATTTTCGGAAACTGTTAACCATTCTTTTGGGGTTATTGTTTTGTATATATTGGCCTTTGTTGGCCTCTATTTTTGGGGATTGTAACTAAATGATCTTTTATTTAAACTTTAACTTACTTTTGGGAAACATACTAATGATCATTGCTCATTTTGATACAGTATTTTATATTTGTGATATTGTCTTTATGACTAAAGATAGATTGACTATTTGATTTGCTACATGCTTCCGCACTTAAAAGAAATATTAATTTATGGTTGTGATATCCTCACCGCGGACACCTGTGGGAAATTAAATGAATCTGTACTACACCTCATCACACCCTTTGTCCCGATCCCGGATTTGTTAGGTGGACCCGCTCCGGGGTCGCAACACCTCGCGTTGGTGAAACCTTTAGAAACACATGTTCACCAATCTCGAATTGAAGATCTCTCCTCTTCAAGTCTGCATAACTCTTTTGTCGGCTTCTAGCAATTCTCAACCGATCATGAATTTGTTTCACTTTCTCATTGGTATCACTAACAATAGATAGACCATGAAAACTCCTGGCACCTATCTCCTCCCAACAGATTGGGGTCCTGCATCGATGTCCATACAATGCCTCAAATGGTGCAATGTTGATACTGAAATGATAACTATTATTGTATGCAAACTCGCACAATGGGAGACTTTTTTGCCAATCCTTCCCAAAATCAAGGACGCAAGCTCGCAACATATCCTCCAGAGTCTGATTAGTCCTTTCAGTCTGTCCGTTTGTTTGAGGATGATACGTTGTACTAAATTTCAATGTTGTGCCCAGAGCTTCCTGAAGTTCAGTCCAGAATCTGCCCAAAAATCTAGGATCTCTATCTGATATAATCGATAGGGGGACACCATGAATTGTGACAACCTTCTCCATGTGCATTCAAGCTAATTCATTTTGAGGTGTCTTCATACTCATTGGTAAGAAATGTGCCATGAATCTTAGTCAGTCTATCAACTATCACCCAAATGCTATCTCTGTTATGAATCGATGCCAACCCAGAGATAAAATCCATCGTTATGTGTTCTCATTTCCAGTCGGGCACTTCCAAGTGTTTTAAAAGTCCTGGGGGTTGCTTACGTTTTGCCTTTACTTGTTGACACACCAAGCATCTTGCTATAAATCCTGCCACTTCCTTCTTTATATTCTTCCACCAATAATGATTACACAGGTTCCTGTACATCTTTGTACTACCCAGATGAATACTATAGCAGGAATGATGTGCCTCTGTCATGATCTCATTCTTTAGTTCTTCTATATTTGGCACACATAACCGGTCTTGAAAGTACAACACACCCTTTAACAATCTAAAATCTGGTCTGCTATCAATCTGTTCAATGAATCGAGCTAGCTCTGGATCCTTTGCTTGTCTGCTTTTGATCCTGTTCATGATTTCTGGTTCCCAAACGAACATATTAGCTAACATAACCTTGTTATCAACTGGTTGCAAAGACACTCCCAAATCAAGCAAAATTTCTGCCCAAGACCATTCTGCCCTCAAGCATGCATTAGTTACTACCTTTCGACTCAGTGCATCAGCCACTACATTGGCTTTCCCGAGATGATATTTGATTGAAAAATCAAAATCCTTTATGTATTCCATCCACCAGGTCTGTCTCATGTTCAATTCAGGTCGAATAAACAAATATTGAAGACTTCCATGGTCTGATTGAATTTCCAACTTCACACTGTATAGGTAATGACGCCACATCTTCAATGCCATGACCACTACCGCAAGTTCCAAATCATGAGTGGCATACTTTTTCTCATGCTCTTTCAATTGTCTAGAGCCATAAGCCACTACTTTCTCATCTTGCATAAGTACACATCACAGTCCAACTTTTGAGGCGTCCGTATATATAACAAATCTACCATTCCCTGTAGGCAATGCGAGCACTGGAGCTGTAGTCAACTTATTCTTTAACTCCTAAAAACTTATTTCACATTCTTCAATCCACACGAATGGTACATCTTTTCGTGTTAATCTGGTCAATGGAGAAGCAATGGATGAAACTCTTTTCACAAATCTCCTATAGTAACCTGCTAAACCCAAGAAACTACGAATCTCTGTTACTGACATGGGTCTCTACCACTTAACCACTTCCTCAATTTTTCCTGAATCTACTGCCAAACCTTCTTTGCTGATGATGTGACCCAAGAAAATTACTTGCTGAAGTCAGAATTCGCACTTGCTTAACTTGGCATAGAGTTAATGCTCTCTCAAAGTTTGTAATGCTGACCTCAAATGCTGCTCGTGATCTTCTCGAGACCGAGAATATACCAACACGTCGTCTATGGAAACAACGATCAACTGGTTGAGAACTGGAGCAAATATCTTATTCATCAAGGCCATAAATACTCCTGGAGTATTGGTTAACCCAAATGGCATTACTAGAAACTCGTGGTGGCCATATCTTGTTCTGAATGCTGTCTTTTGAATGTCCTGATCTCAAACTCTAAGCTAGTGATATCCTGATCTCAAGTCTATCTTTGAGAAATATTCAGCTCCCTGAAACTGATCAAACAATTCATCAATCCTTGGGAGAGGGTATTTGCTGTTGATTGTGACCTGATTGAGTTGTCTATAATCTATGCACATCCTCAAAGAACTATCCTTCTTTTTCACAAATAGGACTGGCGCACCCCAAGGTGATACACTTGGTCTCACAAATCCCTTGCCCAACAAATCATGCAATTGAGTTTTCAACTCTCTGAATTCTGTTGGAGCCATTCTATATGGAGCTTTAGAAGTGGGTCCCACAACCGTTTGATGTCCAAAACTAATTATTTTCCTTTCAATCATGCATTCTCTGATCAAACATATGGATGGTGGGCAAGGGGGATCTACTACTTTTGGGACCAGCCCCTTTAGGGTCATCCCACCATGTACGGCCATATGATCGGGCCAGATCTATGATCCGATCAATCATTAGGTCCCCTAGCCGTGGAACATATCCGAAAGAACTATACCATGTATGGTTCTGCACAGTTGCAGTGAGTCAATTGCAGCCCATCTTTCATAATTTACAAAAAAGGGGTTTTGAAAGCCAAATGGGTGGTTAATGGCCGAAAGCAAAACTGATGGAATTATCCCCAAATCTCCAATCCCATCATAAGTCGAAAATAACATAAATAATAAGATAGTCATGTGAAAAAGGGCATCAAAAGGGATTTCTACAAGAATCAACACACAGATCAAGGAAGAACCCAAATATTAAATTTATAAATTATGATTAGGTACTTGCCTTTTACCAGGGTTGAAGAAAAATGCATAGATCCTAATCAATACCCAAACCGAGATTCCCACGACGCTTAAGAATAATCGTATCACCGATCTGACAAAGAATATGGGAAATGAATGTTCAAATGAATAGGTCTACAGTACTCTTATTCAAATCTACCATTGAAATGGAATATAGATCTACTACTCCTAATGGTTTGAGGAGAGGGTTACCTGAGATAAGAAAATTGGGCGAAGAATGATGGTGTATTCTAATCTTGGTTCTGATGGCTGGATCCTAAAGTTGCAGAAACTTGGGAAGTTGGAAGAGGAAGAAGACGAACGGAGAAACGGGAGTTGTTGCAGAGATAAGTGGGGAGGGAGAAGTCTCGTGCGGTTATATAAAACCGGGATTAGGTTAAAAGGGAATATTCATTGGGCTTAAGTCATTGGGTCAAACCCGCAGTTTGACCCAAATGTTCAAGTAACATGACAGATGCAAACCCTTTTTTTTGGAACCCGCCGACCCCCCTTCAGGAGATCATTGGTAAACCCACGAATACATAGAACCACCCACAAGCCCTATGTATCCTTAAGGCCTTACCCGATACATAGGGCTTGTGGGTGGTTCTATGTATCCGTGGGTTTACCAATGATCTCCCAAAGGGGGGTCGGCGGGTTCCCATGTTATAAAAAAAAAAAAAAAAAAAAGTCATTGGGTCAAACTGTGGGTCAGGTCATCTATCCATTAAACCAACTTACCGATCCACACATCTAATCTAACGTGTGCCCCACTTAATCCTACCCACTTAAATAACTAAAATACATTTAATTAAAATAATAGTAATATTCTAATTAAAATATAATAAAATATTATAAGCGGGACCGGGATCTTACAATAGCAGTTATTAAACTTGGTCAAATCATTTCAATGTTTTGGAAATGGTTCTAAATAGGGAATTAGTGTTGGTGGACTTATGAGATAGGACCCACTGGTAATGCTAATCTTATTAACCGGAATTTCCTTACTTTTAAATTTGACTTGAAACCAATCATTTGAATAACATAAGATGATTTGATGTTTTTTTTTATATGTAATATATATGTATTTATTTTTTTCCTTGCTTTCATTTCTATTAGCATGGCTATGAGAATGGACAGTTTTAGGATTGGATTGAAGCCTTTGGCAGTACAACTAATATCAAGCAGTCATTAGCCCCTCTAATATGTACTTCCCTATTAACATCATATGGGAGGAACACTTCTTTGGCATTCTTCTCAATTTTATAGACTCTCCTTTACTACTTCCACTACTACTACTCAGTTTAAGTTCATTGATTCAACAATAATTCAAATGACAGCGAACTCTTGGCATTTAAATCACTACCACACTTTTGTTTATCCTGTTAGAGTTTAGACCAAATTTGATTGGCTTGTCTGGTTTAGACAGATCGGAGCAGGTTGGTAGCCAACCCCGATTATCAAACTAATTAAGGTTAGTGTTGAGGCAAGTTACAATGAGAATCTATCACTAACAGGTGATGGGTCCTTGTACCATTGACACAATATGTACTTAATTTTTATTTAGGCATTTAAAGTTTCTTCATAATGAACTCAAGAGTATATCATTATCTTTTGGCTTTCTAAGTGTTTAATTAGGTATCTCTATTTATAAAACTCCTAAATCAACTAAACACATTTGCTTGAGTTTAGTGACATTTGTCTTCCTTACAATTCACAAATTAAGTTTACATCATGCACTAATCACAAGCATTTTATAGTTCTTATTTGTTATCATTTTTTAAATATTACATTAGAGCTTAATAATGCAAAACAATTGAGGATTCAACCTGTCTTGGTCTATAGGACTCAGTTTTAAAAGTCACATTCATTTCATCAAAGATTAACCCATATCCTTAAAAATTTATACCCCCTGTTACTTACTTCACTTGCCTCACATAAGAGCGTATCCAACTTTGCAAACATACTGTGATACAACTTAAAAATATATTTATATGAACAAGCTGTGCATCCAAAGCTCGACTGGTTTTATCATTCCCAAACAACCAGGATACGTGTAATCAAATTATGTATAACTCTATTTTCCCCCTTGCATAAGTGTCATTCTAACTTTGAAAATATACTATGATGCAGCTTAAAGATATATCTATATGAATAAACCACGGATCCAAACTTTGAACTAATTCTATCATTCCCAAGCAACCAATTTTACAATAAATCAATAAACGTGTACTCTGTTTTACCTCTTGGTTGTGTCAAAGAACAAAAATAACTTTCACTTGAATGTGACTCAAAATAGTTGCACTGGGTACTCAATGAGGGTATGACAATACTATAATAATTTTCAGTACTTTCAGCATATGCAAATTGGGATTTGCATTGGATTGGATACTGTCTACCAGCTTTCCACCCAATAACCGAAGCCACTGCTTAAAAAAAAAAGAAAGGAGAGAAAAAAAACTGAAGCAGAGAATGATTTGGAGCAAAAAGACGGGACAAAAAGTTTTATCACACCTAATGATGTTTAATAGTGGAAAGGATAACCACCCATGGTGCCAACATATTCTAACTGTCAAAACATTTTCTTGATGAGTATAACTTCCGGATTGATAGTTTCATCAAGTTTCTAATGTGTGTTTTTTTTTTTTTCTTTGTTTCTTCATTTTTTTTTCTTTCTATTAATTTCTAAGACTTTATCTTAATACTAGCAAATTTATCTCCTATAGCTATCGGTGAACTTGTAGATATGAAGCTTATTTAGGGGACAATGTCATAGCCCTACCCAACACAACATGAAATTGTCCGCTTTGGCTCACGTGCTTGATCGACAACTTCCCAGGAGGTCACTCATCCTAGTACTGCTCCCGCTCGAACAGGCTTGACTCCATAGTTCTTATGGTTTCTAGGGCTGCACGGTTTTAAAACGTATCATGTTGAATTAATACGGGGTTTGACTTATAAACTCAGGGTTAGGACTTGGGTATTTCTAATGTAGGACTAGAGGAGACTCTCTGTCTGAAGCTCGTGGTTGACACACTATGCCCTGTGGTTAAGGGTGCCGCCCAGACTGAGTTCTCACACTCTCTCCCATCGAAAATAGAGTCATCATCAGCTCTGATACCGTCATAGCCCCGCCTAACTCAGCATGAAATTGTCTACTTTGGCCCGCATGCGTGTGCGGGGACTTCCTATCCTAGCAATGCTCCCGTCCGAGCACCCTTGACTCCATAGTTCTGATGGTTTTTAGGGCCTCACGGTTTAAAACACATCATGTTGAGTTAATATGAGCTTTTACTTAAAAGCCCAAGGTCATGACTTAGATATTTCCGATGCGGGACCGGCAGAGACTCTCCTTTTGAAGCCCGTAGTTGGCACGTTACACCTCTTGGTTAAGTGTGCCACCCGAACCGAGTTCTTGAAGAAAACAATTTCAATAAGGCCAAATTAGAAAATGAAGATGTTGGTTTAAAAGGAAATAAAAGAAAAGTAACCTATTTTTTCTAGTTTGGGAAGGGTCCTTTTCATGACTCCTTTTTTCTATGCTTTTTGGGTTATTGGTTGGCACTTCGCCTTTGTGCTTTCTCTACTTCGGTGCTGTGGGGATTCTTGATAATCCCAAAACAGGGTTTGTAAATATAATTTATACATAGCTATATCTCTACTCGTGTTAACCGAGTATCGTATCCACTGGGACAAAAAGGCTAAGTTAAAATAAAGTATTGATTTGAGGTTTTGATCCTAAATTAGCAAATTAAAAACAAGGTTTGATTCATTTGAGGAAAAAATCTTAGGGTACGAATCCACTCTATCCTCATAGAATGGCAAGTGTAGACCTAGGGTTTCACTATTTACGCTTTAAAGACTCATTTTGATTACAAATCTTCATAGAGTCAACAAATAAGTTATGTGGGTTTAGATTTGGGCATAAACTATCTCCATGGCATAGATTATCTTGGATCTAATAACACATTCATTCAAGCATCATTATATGACTGGAATTTAAATCTACAAGAGTAAAATACCAAAAGTAGATATTGCATTAACAAAGAAAACCCAATCAATGGATAATATTCATGTCATATAACCAAAAGCGTTCAAAGTAAAACCCTAGAACTTATACATCACCAAAATCCAAGATTAAGGCTTCATCGTAACCCTAAGGTGGAGAGTTAGTTATTCATGGAGAGAGACAAACGAAGAATCCTTGACGAAATCCCCATTGGTGCTCTTCCCAATCCTCCAAAACCAGCCTCCAGTTCTTCTCTCAAGACTTGAATGACCTAAAAATGAGTTTGGAATCCTTTTTATAGCTTTTTCTCCACAAATCACTTCAAAACGTAGAGGGAGACGGACTCCACCGTGTCTGGTGTCCGGACACCCGGTGTCTGGTGTCTGAACACAGCAAGCAGTGGCCTGGGCGTCACTTATGAGGTTCGGCATCCGGACGCCCGGTGGCAGAGTCTCCGGTTCATCTTGTTTCTTGCCATTTTTCTCCAATTTAGCTCTATTTTCACCTAAGGCACCTGTAAATATGAAATTACCATAATTAATGCCAATTAATATCATCTGAAGGTATAACAAAGTACTCATTGAGGGGCCTAAATTATGCATTTAGGTTCTCATCGCACCCCTCAACTTAGACTTTGCTAGACCTCGAGCAAAGCTAAAACAAAAGGAAAAACTAACTAAGGCCACTTTCGTAGGGAGCATGGCTACACTTAGGATGTGCAGCAAGCCTTTAAACCTCTAAGTTCCCCCTAGAGGATGAGTTATAATCTCATGCGGGTTTGCAGTGAATGTACCCACAAAATTACTAAAACTTAAGAAAACACACAAAAGCAAAGGAGTCTCTTCCAAAATAATATTTACGAACACCGAATATTCTTGATTATGGAGTTTTCAAGACACATCTCAAATTCGGTTTAGAAATCCTATCTGTTGGCGTCAGAAATCCTCGAAATCATGCTGGAAAAAAATTTGATCATGCACGGTGAAAAATGTGTATATATAGAAGCATAAGAGCATCAAACGATCCACTAAAATTTTCCATGAAAACACATGCATCTTCTTCTTCTTTCAAAATTCTGGGCCACCTAACCTCAGTAAAAGAGAGCAGGCTTCCTCTCAAGGCAACTATGGTGGCTTTTACACTATTGTTTTTTCGAAGGCCGCAACAACACTATTTTAGTGATTTTATTTTCAACATGATTCCTAACAGTAGGCAGCCCTTTCCATAGCCAGTAAAGACGAACAGTTTCCTCTCAAGGCTACTATGGTGGCTTTCACACTATTATTTTTTCAAAGGCCATAACAACACTATTGTAGTGATTTTTTTTTTCATTACAGTCCCAAACAATAGGTAGCCCTT
The DNA here is from genome assembly GCA_038049695.1 of Cinnamomum chago. Lineage (NCBI taxonomy): Eukaryota > Viridiplantae > Streptophyta > Magnoliopsida > Laurales > Lauraceae > Cinnamomum > Cinnamomum chago. The sequence goes on from CP142460.1 coordinate 49,087,592, forward strand.
TCCATATGCCCGAATTAGTTCATTGATTTGTAGATAAATCCACTTAGTTGAACCAAGACATTGTATGACTGAGGGTTGGTTTTCCATCATATTTTTTCTGAAGTTATCACAAGTATGGAAATCATAGCTTCACATTTCAAACTTCTTATATAATATGTGTCAAGTGAGGGATCAATAATTCAATAGTTTCTCAAAAACTCATTCAAAAAATGAGACAGTGAACCCTTTTTCTCCTTTTGCTCTCAGAATAAAAGATCCAAAAATCAAGGTATCTTCCTTTCATAAAAATCCGTTCAGAAATCCCCAGAAAAACTAACAAAAATAGAAAAAACTTTACAAGGTTTCATTTTTTTTTTCAAGGAAAAGAACTAAAACTATTAAGACCAACCCAATAGTTAATACCCCACCCCCAACTTAACCTAACATTGTCCACAATGTGAAGCATCAAAGTGCGATATAAAGGACAAGGAAAGTAAAGGAAAAGGAGGGTTATCACCTGGGTACCGCTTAACATAAGGTGGAATGGAGGAAAATGGGGAGGACGCCCCCCCAACTCGCACCAAAGTACCTACAAAATGTTAGCGGGAAGCAAGAAAAATACAAACAAGGAAAACCTACAAAGCAAAATCCACACCTGAAAAAAAACATGCCTCATCACTTCCTTCATGTCCACCTCCTTCATGTTAGGAATTAAACGCCTCTGCATTTCCTGAGAAGGTTGAGAATCATTTTTGCAATGAAGGTGGTGTATGCAGATGGAGGGATCAATACCTTTCAAATCAGCAACTGACCAATTGATTGCACTCTTGTGCTCTTTTAACACAGCTAGAATTTGACCTTCCTGATCATCAGAAAGATCCGAAGTAATGATAATTGGCAAGGTATCCTAAGGTGGAAGAGCGTTTTCCACAAGCTCATCAACAACATCGACTGCAAAGAAGTGTCCTTGTCTAGAGGTTGATGAGAGGCCCCAAAAGCATACATCCTCACTTCACTTTCATGTTACTAAAGGAAACATCCATAACTTCGGTATGGCAATTAATGTTCGCATTGGCCGTGGCAAAAAAGGGCCGGCCAAGAATGACAAGAGTTTGTTTCCTCAAGTTTTACACTGGTTTAGTATCAAGGATGATGAAATCGACAGGAAAAAAGAACTTGTCGACCTAGACCAGAACGTCCTCAATTAATCTCCGGGGCACCTTGACAGATCTATCGACAAGTTGTAAGGTAACCTGAGCGGGCTTCAATTCCCTGAGCCCAATCTGCTCATACACTGAGTAAGGCAAGAGATTGACACTTGCTCTGAGATCCAACAATGCATGATCAATGATGTGACTCCCAATTGTACAAGTAATGGTGGGAGTGGCAAGATCTTTCAACTTGGGAGGAGTGTCATTGTGGATAATCGAGGTCACTTGCTTGGTGAGCAAAACCTTCTTGGGCACATAAGATTTAGATTTGCGCTTCTAAGTGCACAAATCTTTCAGAAATTTTGCATACGAAGGGACTTGTTTCATGGCATCCAACAATGGTAGGTTGATCTTCACTTGCTTGAACACCTCTAACATCCCATTCATGGTTGCTCCCTTTTTAATAAAGGAAGAAGGTGTTTCAAGACAAGTGGGAAATGGGCTTTAGGCACATATGGGGGTGCCACTGTCGGGATAGATGAAGAACTGGGATGGGTGACCAACTTTCCCTTAGAAACCTTTCCAGCCACAGAACCCTTGGGATTGGCTGTAGACTCTCTCACACCTTTCTTAGGCTCCATAGGCCTAGTCTCAATCTCATGCTCATTACTCCACGTGACAACCATTTTCGCTTGCTCATAATAGTATCATGAGGTTGCGAGTTACTACCCACCTTGAATGCATTCTTAGGGTTGACCGTGGGTTGGCAAGGCAAATGTCCCTCCTCTCTTCTACTAAGAGCATTAGCTATTTGCCCTATCTAGGCCTCTACCTTGGCTATGGACCGAGAGTGGGAATGGACCAGTTGATTGCTTGCTTTGAGCTCTTTGAACTCTTGTAGCACTGTCTCCTCAAAGGATGGATTCCTTTGCAATGGATAAGGGTTGGGGTGCTGGTAGGACTGTTGTGAATGATAGGTTGCAACATTAATAGGAAAGTTTTGCCTTTGCGGTTAAGAGGATAAAGTGCCCTGGCCGGGCGACTTCCAGGAAAAATTGGGGCGATTGCGCCATCTCGGGCTAGAAGTATCTGAAAATGGGTCATTTCCTAGTTTGGAGAACCCCTGTGCAGCGTTCACCTGCTCTTGCACAAATTCAGGGAACTAAGAAGCTGCAGGACAATTGCCCACAAAATGAGCGAGACTGGAGCACAAAGCACAAACACCCTACTGATCCAACTTTTGGGTCAAGGCAGCCATTTGAGTTGTGAGTTCACTAGAGGGTTGGACTTCAAACAACCCTCTAGGTTTTTTTAGAGTGAGAGGTTGCCGGTTTCTCAAGCCTAGCTATGGAGGCATGGTGTTGAAAAATCTCACTTAAATTCTTAAAAAGTTCCCATGCCTTCATCCTCATTTTTCAACATTATAGATCCCCCACTGGCGGTGACTACCATGTTTCGCTACTTAAGTGACAGTCCATCATAAAAGAATTTTACCAATTGCCACTTAGTGATTTGGTGATGAGGACACTTCCTAATGAGATCTTTAAACTTATCTCACGCCTCATGAAATTGTTCACTGTGAGTTTGGGCAAATGATGTGATGGATAGCCTGTACTGATTGGTTTTGCCCACAGAGAAATATTTATTTAAGAATTTTTGTTGTAGTTGGGCCCAAGTGGTGATGAAGTTTGCAAGTAAAGTACTCAGCTAATACTTAGCTTTGTCCTTTAGTGAAAACGGGAAAAATAACATCTTGAGGGCCTCAATACTGAAATTATTTATTTTCAGAGTGGAGCAAATAACCAGGAAATCATCAATGTGATTATATGGATCTTCATTATTCAAGTCATAGAAGGAAGGAAGTAGGTTGATTGTGCTAGGATTGATTTCATACTCAACTGCCTGCATTGTAGGCAGTTGAATACACAATGGTAATGTGTATTCCGAAGGAGTATAGTGCTCCTTCAAGGATTGAAGAGGTGGTGGATTGTTCTCCCCACCTCCTTCCTTCGCCATTGGTGAAGTTGTGTGCAGAAAATCAAAGGACTTGCTTTGATTCTAGGTCTAGAGAAACTAGAGCAGGATTGCATGAACGACGACCAAACATTCACACACACAACTCTTACTACAAGTAAAAAAAAAATTCAAAATGTCTAGAGCTTACAGTGCTCTGGATAGAGAAGAGAGATTTCCGGGAGTAAAACTTTTTCCTTCGTGAATTCTTTTGGATCCCTGCACAAACTCTAGGATTACAAATATATAGGGAGATGCTCCCGTGAGAGCATCTCTCACCTTACTATGAGAGATAAGGTGGGGACCCTCATATTTAAGTTGTTGGCAATGGATATGGATGTGAGGGCCCCACCTTATCTCTCATAGTAAGGTGAGAGCATCTCTCATAGTAAGGTGAGAGCATCTCTCATAGGAGCATCTCCCATAGATATATATTTATTATGTTAAAATCAATAACCTACAATAAGTATACCAAAAGATGTGAGTAAGGATGAAAGAATAAAATAAAAATTTGAAAAAGCGAAACTAATGTTAGAATTTTCAAAAGAATCAAACAACGTGCTAATTGTTCCCAGCAGCGGCGCTAAAATTTGATTGTCGTAAAATAGGGTTTGCAAATATAATTTATATCTAGCTACTATCTCTACTTGTGAGAATAGAGATGCTCATCGAGTGTCATATCCACTGGGACAAAAAGGCTAAGTTTTGTTGGTTCCAAAATTCCTAAATTAATCCTACTAGAAAATAAAGTATTGATTTGAGGTTTTGATCCTAAATTAGCAAATTAAAAGCAAGGTTTGATTCATTTGAGGAAAAGATCTTATGGTACGAATCCACTCTATTCTCGTGGAATGGCAAGTATAGACCTAGGGTTTCACTATCAACGTTTTAAAGACTCGTTTTGATTACAAATCTTCATAGAGTCAATAAATAAGTTATGTGGGTTTAGATTTGGGCATAACCTATCTCCATGGCATAGATTATCTTGGATCTAATAACACATTCATTCAAGCATAATGTGACTGGAATTCAAATCTACAAGAGTAAAATACCAAAAATAGATAATATTGCATTAACAAAGAAAACCCAATCGATGGATAATATTCATGTTATATAACCAAAAGCATTCAAAGTAAAACCCTAGATCCTATACATCACTAAAATACAAGATTAGGGCTTCATTGCAACCATAAGGGGGAGAGCTAGTTACTCATGGAGAGAGATGAACAAAGAATCCTTGACAAAATCCCCATTGGCGGTCTTCCCAATCCTCCAAAATCAGCCTCTAGTTCTTCTCTCAAGACATGAATGACCTAAAAACGAGTTTAGCATCCTTGTTATAGTTTTTTCTCCAAAAATCACTTCAAAATGCGGAGGGCGACGATCTCACCGTGTCTGGCATTCGGACACCAGCAGGCATGAAAAATATTTTTATGGGGGTCTCCGCGATTTTTAGATTGGTTTACTCAAACAATCAACCCAATAGTGTGCAGAAATAAACAACATGCAGCGGAAAATAAATCACAAGCACACACCACAAGGACACCAAATTTTAAGGTGGAAAACGCTAACCGGGTGAAAAACCATCGATCCGAACTGGATTAAGTCAAACACTATGAATCTCACAATTACAAGATACTCAGATCTCTTCCCTAGATATCCCCTACTCAAGGACTGAAGTTACCTTGTGTCGCTTCACGCTTCAACGACTTCACATCGTTGATTGCAACAGATTCAATCCAACGTCTGACTCCTCCGGTCTTCTCGCAAGAAGAAAATCTTCTACAAAGGATGCAGAAGAATTGGCTCTAGAGAACTTGGCAGTACAACTTCATAAAAATCTCTCAATAATAATCTCTAATTCAGAACTTTGAGAGGTGAGGTGGTGTCCCTTTGGAATAGCCCTTGAGTCCTTTAAATAGCCATAAGGTCGTGCTTAAAGTTGCCTAACTTGATTAGGACTCAAACAAGCAGTTTGGGCACAATTAGAAAAACAAGTTTCCAAAATTCGTATAGCTCTACACCTCGTTCACTCGAGCGCATGTTACATCTGCTCGAGCGGATGAGCCTCTGTCTGCCCTTCGCTCGAGCAAAGCTTGGACCGCTCAAGCGATCCATTCTGGACATGATCTGGAAATTTAGTATACTTTCTCAAGCAGACTTCTTCTAATTCTTTCAGACTTTCTTCTTCTGAGTCCTTCCAATCTTCTATCTTTAGAGTCCTTTTCTAAATAAAAAATTACAACTCAAAAGACCCAGAGTTTTGTCTAACCCATGAATTTAGCCAACACTAAAAATCCTAACAAGGCAGTAGCCTGGGCGTCACTTGTGGGGTCTGGCTTCCAGATGCCTAGAGGCAGAGTCTTCAATTCGTCTTGTTTCTTGCCAATTTTCTCTAATTTAGCTCTCTTTTCACCTAAGGCACCTGTAAACACAAAATTACAACAATTGATGCCAATTAATAATATCTGAAGGTATAATAAAGTCCTCATTGAGGGGCCCAAATGGTGCATTTAGGTTCTCATCAATTCTATGTAAACTCAATGCCTTGTGGTTTACCTACGTAACCATTTTCAGCTATTTCATGTATATATTGTAATAAAAAAGTAGTCATTTTTCTACTCCTTAAATTGTTTTGAGTTGATTTCAAGTGGTTACGATAAGGAAGAGAAAGCAGTAAGAGCTTATGGCTTGACGACACTCAAGTGTTAGGGACCTTCCACCTATCATAGTCACTACACATACGGGTGCACATATGAACACCTAGATGATTGGAGTTTCTTCATTTAAAAAGATTTTTGCTCTGATCATACTATGGATAAGGGCTCCATTGAAGAATGATCAGGCACATTGAAAGATGGTTTCCTCCTCCATTATAATGCTTTAGTCCAAATGAGGTGTAGAATCTCTTCTCGATCCTTTGCTTTGTTTGTCTCATGAACTCAACTGATCATGTTCATTTTGTGGAGCCGGTGACCACGGTACCAGAGAGAAAACTCTTCAAAGGAATCACTCAAAAGGACAAACATGCGCATTCAACCTTAGAGTTGTTTCAGGTAACAGAAGATCGCCTATTTTGTTGTGTTTATAAATGCATTTGGATGAAGTAGCAAAAATAGCATCACTCTTAATAAAGATATGGAGTATTCTTCATTTTCTTTTAATATAGATATGGAGAAGCAACAAAGTTTCGTTAGTTTATTTTATTTTCAAGTTTTGTATATAATTTTTTGAATTAATGTGTTTCCTTCTTTTAGGAATTTTATGTAAGATGTCGGGTACATATTATGAGGATATTATAGTGGTTGTCTTGGTTATCAGTTTTTTAATGGATATTGAAAAATGTAGTACGTGCTTTGTTATTCCCTACTATTTTGGCCTACTGGTCAAGAGTAATACTATCAACCGAAACACTCAGGAATCATCATTGATGTGTGTGATACCAAGTTGCCAACTCCACTCAACCAAGAGTATGTTGGCATAGTAGGTGCTTATTTTTTAGGCTAAAAATCTGATATCATTTGTGGAAGTTGAAAACAGGTGAGAAGGCATGGGGTGATCTTTTATGGAGATCACTGAGCTTTTCACTATTGCTTCTGCTTTCATGATTTTGTAGGCATTGAATTGATAGGTATGGCCATAATGCTGAAGATGTTGACCATAACTAAAGACATGGATATTTTGTTTTGTTTTGGAAATGTTTGTTTTGTTTTGGGATGATAGAGATAACAAATCTCAATCTCTTAGATTTTGAGTATTTGTTGAAGGAATTGTTACATGTTTTTAGTGGCAATTAAAAAAATTACTTTTGTTAAATAATGTTATTGTCTTGTTTTCATTTTCTCGATTCATTCTCTCCATAACAGATAAGCTTTTGTTCAACTACAAGAACAAGCTCTTGCTTATCTAGAAAGCCATCAAGTTATTGTTGTATCAACAAAGATATTAAGAAGATTATCTCTCTCAGAACTATTGCTATATTTTTCCTAGATTGTCTATTTGAAGGCTAAAGAATGGACAATGAGGACTTGCACAACTGGGAAGCAACTGGCATTATAGCCAGCAATTAATGATGTTTGGCTTTGATTCACATGAGGTGTGGCTGCCAAGCCCATCTAAGCATGTACTGAAATTGGAATAAAGTCACTCTTTTGTGAATAATGCTTGCGTCAAAGTTCAAAAACTCATACCCTCTCCAAACCCTGACAAACTCACTACTAATCTGCCCCTAATAGAAAAATATCATACTGTATATATATTTTTATAAAGGTTTAAAATTTTTATATAGTTTTTATATCACCCGTGCTAAGAACGGGCGTGTTTGCCTAGTATGATAATGGAAAGGAGAAGAATATGTTGCTCACTTTAAAGAATGTTTTAAAATCTTGGTCTTGGTCGCGGTATTGGTCGGGTCGAAAAACTGATATGATATCGGTATCGGTCGCGAATATCAGTCCGTCGCGGTCATCGCGGTGTAAATTTTTTTTTAATCCAAGAAAATTCGCAAAAAAATCCAAAAAATCCAGAATATTAGAAAATGCTGAAAAACAATATTATTTTTCCATTAGTAACAATAATAAATCAAAATCTCGGTCACCTTAAGTTATGAGTCCTGTCTGTTTCGCAATTCACCGTCTTCTCCAGTATTTCATATAATGTAACCATTATTGATGCTCATAATCAATTTATTAGTGTAAAATATAAGAAAATAAAGATAACATATCAAGTATCATTTAATACTAACTCAATTATCAAAATAAGTTGTGAAATCCAAGACCATGAAGATAAAATATTAATATCTGAAATATGATAGTGAGATAAATCAATCAAAAAGCACTTGGACATCAAAAGGTTTATGATTTACCTGAAATTAGGGCAGACTAGAGAGATAGAGATTGATGAGCATGACAACCTAATTCCAAGTGGAGTGTCGCCCACACTCGATATCATCATCATCATCATTTATTCGGTATGGATCGTTAAAGAATACATAATAGTTAAAATAAGGGAGTATGTTGATTTTCTAACCAAAATAAAATGATTTTTTTTCAAGAAATAGTGTTGGAAATATGCAAGAAAATCAGCTAAGGAGGAGGGGTTGCTCTAAGGAGATGAGTGGAGATGAAGAATGAGGAAAAAAATGAACAATTTAGGGTTTTTTTCCATTATTTCATCTTCGCTGATATTTTGACCGAGATGGACCGATATATCGGCCGATACATCGATTAAATCGATATTTTCAAAATATCGGCCGAGATGAACAAATATTTTGGCGATATTTTGGTCTGTGATACCGAAACCGATATATTAGCAAAATATCGAACCGGTATGGGCTGATACCGGTTCATATCGGCCGATATGAACCAGTATCGACCGATATTTAATACCATGCTTTAAAGTATCCAGGTATCATTAGCCAAAATAAATATTATTGCCTTTTTCCAAAGGTTTAGGACAATTTTTTCCTTTCCAATGATTTTAATAGCCTGAGGAAATTGTTATGCCTGTAGAAGATATGAACTAAATATCCCCATGTTTTAATCATAGAAGGATCCATGTAGCATACTCAAGTCAGTATCGGTATTTTTAAGGGGTGTTTGGCTAGAAGTCCCTCAATATTGGTTTTTATTGCAAACGATCCACGAATTAATTTCATAGAGGCAAAGGTCCCTTCCATCGTTTCATATACATGAAAGGACAATGATGCCCTCGTAATCTCTTATCTCTTTATTAAAAAACGTGAAGCCTAAAATTGTGGTAACTTGTCAAAGAAAGAACAAAAGCGAGAAATTAAGGATTTTGAACATCGGGCGCAAGGAGAAGGAGGGAAGGAGATAGTTCATCAGGTAGGGATCCCACCATGGATGGGCATCGATAAACAAATCCAATTAATTAGACATTGGTGATTGTCAAATTGATGAAAAACATCTTACACAAAACTGGCTGTACCAAATATAAAGATCAACTGTCCATTCGTTGGCCATTGATCAGGTGGCTAACATTGCCAAATCAAAGCCAATGTCCCTGATTGTGCCCTATAATGGGGCACACCAAATGAACGGCCTTTATTGGAAGCATATGTGGCTTTTATCGAATTAAATTGTTCCAGAACTAAAATAATTTTTTTCTAAAACTCGAATAGATTTGTTCAAGAACTCGGATAGATTTGTCCAGAACTCGGATAGATTTGTTCCAGAACTCAGATAAATTTGTTCAAAACCCAGGTAAATTTGTTTCAAAACTTAGATAAATTTATTCAAGTTAGCGACGTATGAGTTTATCTGAGTTTGTCAAATAGACTCAGATAAATTTATAGCGAATGGCATGACTAGATTGTGCAGAGGTTCCTTAATATTGTCGTTTAAGACCTTTTGCAATACCAAACTCAAATAAATCCAGAAAATGATGTATCAGATCCACAGTCTCATAAAAAAAAATCTCACTCTCCACACTTCCTTCAAATCTAGTCACACAAAAAAAAATAGCCTCAAAACTCCAACGAAAATTTCACAAGAAAAAACACGACCCATATCTCAGAATACTACGAGAATGAAGTTATTCTCACATCCAGGCAAGTTGGGAGCATCCTTGTCATCATGAATGATGTTGCCTCCTTCAACAACACCAGCACTCAAGACCAAAAGAACAAGAAGCAACCGAGAACACCAATTTTGAAAATCTATGAATTCCCAAAATCCAACACAAATAAGAACTAGAAAAAGAAAGGGAAATTGGGGAATTTCGAAACATCATCTAAAACTAGGAATTTCGTTCCCTTCCATTTGAATTTCAAAACTTAATCTATTCCCTCCCATTTGAATTGCAAAACTTCATCTAAAACTAGGAAATAAGATTTGTTAAAGGGGCAAATCAATCATGAAATATCATGTTAAGGAGCTTAAAACTAGGGATTAAATTCATGATAGAACTTCAAACGGTTAGAAGGGAAAATTGGTCATACAAATGTATGATATGTCATACTTAGGGACATCCACCTGAAATAAGTCTAGGCGCATGGACTAGAGGCCTTAACCGAAAATCCTGTGGATTTGAGGCCTTAAACGACAATATTAAGGGGCCTCTGGCTAATTTTCTCCATTTTTAATAGAAAACAACACCAATGATCTGACCATATGGAAGCTATCATAGCATCTTATTATTCACAGATATCATTTCTTAGATTTCCTCCATTCCAATGAAAGGCAAATTTAATAGTGACAGCTAATTTAATTGTAGAACGGGATGAGTTACTTAATATTATAGCTTTTGGTTCCATTTTCCTCAATTCTTCAACCAAAAATGCCTTTTTCACAGTTTGAATAGAGTATGCAGCAGATCTTTGTGTTGAGTCAAGGAATCAGAATCGAGAGACTCGAAAGACTTCAATTCAAACGAAGCACAAAGTGGTTTGTTAGATGGTGGAGTGATAAGGAAGGCATAGCTCTAAATAAAAATGAATGAAATTGTATAACCAAAATGGCAACCCTAGATAGATAGAGTAGATGATCACAAGGATGATTTGCCCGCTGAATGATAGCCATGCATGTGATTGTCATCGCCATGGATCCCACTTAGATGAAGGGAGCTCATAAGCCAGCCTCATAGAAAACTGGCTGAACTTTTATTTAAGAAAGTCATAAACAAAAACATAAGTACAAATACTGTAGAACAACTAGATGGACACATATTCATCCACCTTCACATAAACTATGAAAATTATTTTCACCTATTTCATGTCCAAAATAAAGAAAACATGTGCATTTTAATCTTATGAGTACTGACTTGTCTTTACAAAGCATAATAGTCAGTCTACAGCGACCTCTATGATATGCGATTGTTCAATGTAACTTTTCATCAATCCTGATTGGTTAGCAATTGATGGTTCAGCAATTTCTTTACTGGATTCATGACCCTGTTCAAGCATCTCTTGTGCAGATAAGAATGGCTTGCTTGGCATCTGCAGATCTTCTACATTCCCCTCTAGCATCTCTACAACCCTGCACATGGAAGGACGATCTATAGGCTTCATCTGTATACACCATAGAGCGACTATACTCAACTTTTTTGCTAGACTTTCTTCTTCATTTGTAGCACACAACATTTTCATATCCCCTCCCTGATTGAGATGATTATAAATCCATAATGGAAAGTAGATTTGACTTGAATGTGCGGGAAATGCATCAACATTTTTTCTTCTCCCTGCAATTTCCATCAGAAGCATCCCAAAACTGTACACATCAGATTTGTATGATACACCGCCTAAGTTTTTATAAAATAATTCAGGGGCCATGTATCCAATAGTTCCTCTTGCAGCTGTGACTGATACTAAACTCTCTTCTGTTGGATAGAACTTTGCCAATCCGAAGTCTGAAACCTTTGGAATGAAATTCTCATCAAGGAGACTGTTGTGAGGCTTGATATCGAAATGCAGAATCCTCATATCACACCCTTGGTGAAGATATTCAATTCCACGAGCTATTCCTACGACAATTTGGTACATCTTATTCCAACACAGAGAATTTCTTTTCTCTTCTGTGAAGGTGTACTTTTCAAGAGGCCCGTTAGGCATGAAGTCATAAATGAGAGCCCTTTTTAATCCATCTGAGCAAAACCCAATCAGTCGTACCACATTGACATTGTGTATTCTTCCAATTGTGGCAACCTCATTGATGAAGTCTTGGCCATTACCTTTAGTTTCCTTTAATATCTTTACTGCGACAAGACAACCATTGGAGAGCTTTCCTTTGAAAACAGACCCATAGCCTCCTTGGCCTAATTTTTCTTTCAAGCCTTTTGTCATCTTCTTAATATCTGAGTATGAATATCTTCTTGGCATCTGATTTCTATAATTACTGAGGAATTCCTCAACAGTTGTATCCATCCAAATATGTTTCTTTCGTAGTCTATATGCCAAAAATATAAAGAAACAAAGTGTCCCAATCATTGTTCTCCCAAGAAAAAACAACCCTTCATACAGGAATCACAAGCACAAACATGCATTAGATTTACTAAAATGATTGTGTTTCTTATTTTATGCAGTAGAAAAATGTATCAATATTATATATTTACTACATGATCTTCATGGTCTTACCTATGAGCCCATTGAGGGCAACCCGGCCAACTTCTGCAATGTGAGCCATGAAAGAAATCAGAATTAAAGTTTATAACAATCAAATTTAAAAAGGAATAAAATGGAACATCTATAAGAACTTTTAATGGGAGCTCCTCACATATGTTTCATTCGTAATATGCTTGACGAAACCTATATGAGGCACTGCCTCTTGCTCTCATGAGCAAATAATCACTTCATAAACACAGGTACGACATATAGCTAACTTGACAAACTTTCTTATAAGGTTTAATTAATTTACGAGAAAAGTAATCGTGCATCAAAAAGTATTTGAGAGAATCATACGTGTATAATCTTCGTAGAAAATGTAGTAGGCAGCAACTGCAAATAAAGTCAAAGATGAAAGTAAAATCAAACTTTCAAATATATAGATGAAAAAGAAAGTATTAATTATTTGAGATAACTGCGTAATAGAAAATGGTATCTCAAAGGTTTAACCTTCAAAGTATACACCCAGAGTTCCCAAGAAACCTACACGAGATAAAAGGAATCCAGTCAAAATACTACTCTGCTTTTTTATTTTGAGTCATTCTATTGGCACACAAACCTTTTCTGTTCCCACACAGCCGATATTTAAAAATAAAAAAATAAAAAATAAAAAACAAAAAACCAGGCCATGAGATTACCTTTTTGCCCCATCTCAAATCCCTTTCTCTCCCCCACCTCCCCCTTCACCTCCGACTCCAGCCTAGAAGGCGGCGGCCAACCCCTCTCCTCCCCTTCTCTCTCTTATCCCCACCGTTTCCTCTTTATCTTCCTCCCTTTCCCTCCCCACTGTTTCCTTTCTCTCCTCCTCCTTTCACTCCCTCCACCTCCCCTTCACCTTTGGCATGGATCCAGCCGCCTCCCTGTCTACTCGTACTCCTCCGCTGAGATGGGCCAAACTCGGTGCTATAGGCCATGAGGCCGTGCATCTCCAGCTCCACGAGCTTGATCTTGAGGCCAAGCCGGAGGTGAGGGGGAGGTGGGGGGGAGAGAAAGGGAGGAGGAGAGAGAGAAAACAATGGGGAGGGAAAGGGAGGAAGAGAGAGAGGAAACAGTGGGGAGGGAGAGGGAGAGGGAGAGGGGGAGGGAGAAGGGTCGGCCACCGTTGTCCAGGCCAAGGCTGGAGCCGGAACTGGAGGTGAAGGGTGAGGTGGGGGAGAGAAAGGAAGGAGGGTGGGAAAAAAGGTAATTTCATAGGTTTTTTATTTTCTTAAAAAAATGAGTGTGTGGGAAGAGTTACTTTCTGTGTGCCAATAGAATGGTTCATTTCTTTCTTTCTTTTTTTTTTTATGTAAGAATGGCCTTTTTCTTTTTACTGTTTTAGCTTTTTTTTTTTATCAATACGCTTTACATTTTATACAACATCTTATAGAAAGTTCTTTCCGACTGATAGATACTAAGAAATGGTGGTCAAATGTATATTTACTTTTCACAAAATGTCATTTTTCGTGTTTTATATATAGAAAATGAGTTCTCTTGGTGGTGGAAAAAAGTAACCATACGTAAACTAATAAATCTCATAATATCATGCGACTATCCCATGATATCTTAGGATATTTCATAAAAAAAATGGAATAAATATTGACCAAAGCCAAATGACTCTAATTACATTTTCTGAATTTCGGTCATGAAATTGGCATGGCAAAAGCAAATTTAAGGAGGGCTAATACGTCAAAACCCCTAGAAATAAAGCTAGGTTAGAAACTTTGCTTGTTGGACCGTCGTTTGAACCCACATCTTGCTTTTTTAATCAAGAGCATTATTTCCAAAAAGTTAATACAAGCACCTTGTGCATTTACAATTTAACTGATTCCAGACAGCTTAAGAGGAAAGCAAAAAAACGTGGTTTCCTTCAAATAAACCGATATGCTCCGGGAAGAAGGACCAATACCAGTTCTTCCCTGCTTCGTTCTCTAAAAGGGCCAACAGCAGCCCCTGCCTTCTTCTTCCTTCTTGGCCACGCATGCAGCTACTAAACAAGACAAAGAAGACAAAGCCAACAGATTGGCTTAGCTTAAAAAAATCCCTTCCTTTGTACAACAAGACAGCGATCTCTTTGACTTGTGTGGAAACAAGGGAAGAAGTCATTTGCATCTCGATCAATATGCCCCAAGAAGAAGATCCCGCTCGAGCTGAAACCCTAGCTCCACTTCTGGTTGTCTTCTTCCACATCTAATCCATCGGACTTTGTTGAGGTCAACGTCACCCTCACTTCAGAGCGGTCATAATTATGATCGAGCCCTCGCCCCTCGCTCTCACCATAAAATTATTATTGTGCCGTTTCCTATCACCAATGGATTTTAGGATAACTGGTAGCTCAAGGGGGTGTAAGATCCTACAAGTGGTACCAGAGTCTGGTAGGCAGGAGTCGTAGCGAGTGTGCCATTGAGAAAGGGATTGTTGAGGTCAACGTCCACTCTCACTCCTGAATAATCATAATTGTGATCGAGACTTTATTTGTGTGGACAAATTAAGGATTACACTAAATCATACTAGCACACTAACCTGTGCTAAGCACAGGCATATATAAAAATCAATTAAAAAGAAATTTATATTACATACAATCATCCTCAAACACTTTCCGATAGAAAACAACAGAAAAAATGATTATGACATTTTTCTTTCAATCCAAGACTCTGTGGTGTAGAATTGAAGAGAACTTTGATTGAAAGAAAAGAGTATACATAAAGAATGTGTATACATGATATGGGATGAAAAATGAAGTGGTTGAAAAGAGATTTTCTATTGGCCTCTACCCTGCTTCCCACCCCACTTAGCTGGGGTAACCCAAAAAAAAAAAAGTACGAAGTGTTTTTGCACAAAAATTCAAGACTAAAAGGGGCAGAGGGAGAAGAAACTTACAGTGAAGCGATTGGAATGAACTCTGACAAGATGAGATCTCTCTCCATCTCCCAAACACGCTCCTTAAGCTGCACGCCCTCCATTTCCAGCAATTCCCCCATTCAAAGGAAATAAACCACTGGCATTCAAAACCCCGCATCAGAACATCCTGAATCTCAGAGTAAGGGGTACTGTTCCCATCATATGGGGATTGATTTAATATAGGGATATTCATCGCAACCCCACAAGAGGTGTTGACCTGGGAAATTGGCATCCATTTCCAACCTGGGATGACAATGATGGCATATAGGTATGTGTGAGGAGAGGTTCGGATGCATGGTTCAACTAATGTATACGCTTGATCCTCAATTGTAACCGAACAATTCAGAAGAACAACTCGACTTTCGTAATAAGTGGGAGTGTACTCTTTTTTTTTTTTGGCTGAAAGGCAATTGAATTAATAAGAAAGAGAGAAGGAAACAGGGCTAAGAGCCCACTGAGAGAAAGCTCAGAGAGCTACAGCAAAGGGGGAGGAAACCAGAAGAAAACAGAAACAAAAGAGAGAACCAAAAAAAAAAAAAAACAACAAACTAGAATTAAGAAATAGGGAACAAAAAATTACAGAGGAGCTTCAGGGGTCTACTAGAGAAAGGCTTGTTGATACGCTTGAGGGAGTCGGAGAGGAGCTCAGTCAGGAGAAGCTTAACCTTCGTCTGGGAGGCTCTGAAGTTCAAAAAAGATGCATCATTCCTGCAGTTCCATAAGACATATGCAGTGGAGAAGAAAATGGAGGCTACTCCTTTGCAGGCCAGAAAGCCACTGTGGAGGGAGAGAGCTTGCCAAATCTTTGAAGGAAGAAAGGGACCATCAACAGCAGAGCCAGCCTTGGAGAGAATCCACTGCCATGTGTGAGAGGAGAAAGAACAGAGGAAGAGGAGATGCAGGGTGGATTCCTGCTCTTGGAGACATAGGCTGCACCTTGAAGCCAGACTGATGCCAGAGTGCTGAGCCCAAGCTTGAGAAGGGGTCTTGCCATGCAGCAGTCGCCATGCAAACATAGAGACTCTGGGTTGCAGAAAAGAATTCCAAACCAGAGGAGCCCAATTGAGCCAGTAAGGGGAGGGGTTGCTGGTTCTGATGGTTTTCCAGGCGTCCTGGAGAGAGAGACCTTTTGCCTGGTTGGAACTCCATTGCAGAATGTCTGAAGAGGATGGTTCCAAGGAGAGGAGCTGGGTAGCTTGCCGCAGGGAGGAAGCAGCAGCAAATGGGAGGTCAGGGGGACCCAACCATTGAGAACCATCCCAAAGAGAGAGAAGCTTCTGGTTAGAAGGAAAATTAATAGAAGGGAATTGGGAGGCCATGCTACCTTCTTGCATCCAATTATCATACCAGAGGTCAATTTTCTTTCCATCTCCAACCTGCCACTTACTGCCTGAATGGATGTGATGAGCTAAGTTCCTGATTTTGTGCCAAATGCAGGATCCAGATTTGGAGGTGGAAGGATGCCAGATTGAGGAGTTTGGAAAGTACCTACCTTTCATCCAGTTGGCCCAAAGAGAGTTTGAAGACATGGCCGTCTAGCCCAGCTTGATGAAAGAGGCTGCATTTTGATCACAGATGCGCCTAATTCCCAGACCTCCTTCTTGGATGGGGAGAGTGACCGTCGCCTAGCTTATTTGGCTCCTTTTCTGCCTGGTTGCACCCCTAGACCAGAGGAAATTCCTCATGATAGACTCCAAATTGTTGGACACTGACTTTGGAATAGGAAGAACCAAAGCAATGTGGATAGGCAGACTGCTGAGCACGTGCCTCACTAGAGTTCTACGACCAGCAAGGGAGAGAAACTTTGATTTCCAGCCAAGAAGTTTGGAGAGGAATCTGTCTAGCAGGGAGGTGAAGTGGTGTCTTCTAGGAGTGCCAACGATGAGAGGAGCTCCGAGGTAGACAGAGTGGAGAGGCTTATCCTGAATATTAGTGATGTCCAGGATTTGTCTTCTCTTACTGGAGTTGCATTTGCCAATGAATAGTTTACTCTTGTCCAAGTTAATGGATTGGCCAGCACTGGATTGGTAATTAGAGATGACCTCCTTTAAGTGGGAGTGTACTCGATATATGGTAAGGAAGAGGAGCTGTATGAGAGGATGGAAGAGCAACTGTTTGGTCGAAGAACAGAATCAATGATTCGGATCGATCCCGATCTATTTTCCTCGTATGTGATGTTCAGAACGTAGTATCGATTGGACATGAAGTTCCAGACAGTTTGATGTTTTCACATGTGAGCTCGTAATCTGGAGCAGGCCTGCCACAGCTTGCGGGAGATTGCTTTAGGCGGAAGGGGTAGCTGATGTTTGTAACGGGTCCACATGAAGAGACACAGGCATGGGTCTCAGCATTGCAGTTGATGACTGCTAAGAATAAGAGGGAAAAGAAGAAAGCCCAATACATGGTGGAGTCCATCTCTCTCTCAAATTGCTTCCTCTTCTTTAACCCATTCACTTGATTATATGGCCATTCTTTTCAACCACGCGGCCCTACATTAAGCGAACATGGGCGACCAACCCAGGTCTAATCCAAAAAATGTTAAAAATTGCCTCATGCTAGTAAAGTAATTGCCCCATCTCAGGTCTTGAAAAACCCATTGCTCTCCGTCTCAAGGATCTTTGAGTCAAAAACCTTTGAACCCTTTGCTCAATCGTTTTACCTTTACACAATATGTTGATTGCCAGCGGGATATGAGTTCTTTATACTTAATTTGTCAAAATTTTAATGACTTTAAACAATATAATAAGTGGAGATCTTTTTTTCAAATGGAATAAGTGGAGATTATTGATAGTTGGCGTTAATTTTGATCTTTTTTATTTTTAATTGACCAGCACCAGCCCTGCTAATGAAAATCATAGGTCTGCCTTTTAAAACTACTTCCATCTTAAAAAGGGGTGTGTTTAGGTGGCAAACGGGTTGGATATGGTCAAAATAGGTCAGGTCACTACGCTCTACCGTGGGCTCCAACCGATGTCCAGCGATCCCTTTGTGAAAAGGGTCAGATTTCCCAACTTACACGCAGTGCAATTTAACCCGACATAAACTCCATCGACTGCATGCAAGTCAACTCGACCTTTTTAACCCAGAAACCCATTTAGAGAAGGTTGGCCATTGCCAAGGCTACTTGGGTTTCCTAGAAAAGTGTGGAAAATCTCGCCAATTTTCTATGATGGAGATTTTCCACGTTTGGTGCATTCGTCACTAAAAAAACATTTGGTACACAGCCATTAGGCTAGACAAAGCACCTCCATACAATATTGTTACACCCCAACCCGAGTTAATCAAGATTAACTCTAAGTAATTGAGATTAATGCATATTAAACATGATTAGTCAATTTAATAGTGATTAATGATTGAAATGGATCAAATTAGTCTTAAATGGATGAATTAAGCGTAATGAACAAATTTGGAAGAGATTGGTTTAATTGAGTTGATTTTAGACTCAAATTGATGGAATTAAGAACTTTTTCGTAAATACGGATATTAGTGTATTTCGTCAAATGTGGTAAAAATTGATACCATCATGTGTATCTCGATGAGTACAATAACTTTCATACTATACTCATATTCATTTGACTTGAAATGAATCAAGTGAGTCATGATTTGACTCAAACTAGAAAAGTGGGGTTTAAATGCAAAAACATGTGTTATATGAAGGTTGGAGAAGAACCTAGACTCATTTAAGTCGGTCATTGAGTTTTGAAGCTACTGGAAACTAGGTTTAGCTCAGTTATTCTCTCCTTTTTTCTCATTTTCTTCAATAATCAGTTGAAGTAGAGGTTGTGTGAGTGAGATTATAGAAAGGATTTCATCTTCTACATCTCTTTACTTGGTTTTTCTTGGAGTTGGAGTTAGAAAAGCTGTGATTTACTCCTTGTTGAGCTTCAAGTAAGTATCAAGTGTAGTTTTGGGTTTACATGAGTTGTTTGAACCCTTTTTCATCTCAAAAGTTCATTGAATTCAGATTTGAATGATTTGGTGATGTTAGGGTTTGGAAGTTGGTGGTTTTAATCTCAAAACTCAAGATAACAAAGGGGTTTTGTCTTGAATTCGAAATTAAGGCAAGTATAGACATTACTTATGATTAAATTGATATATGTTATATACTTTTGTCATTAGATGTGAATCTATTGGAATTGTATAGCTTAGAGTGATATATGAATCAATTGAATGATGTTTGTAGGGATTAAATGATGAAATAGAAGTGTTATATTGTGTTTAAATGGTGTTTGAGGAAGGGAACATGAGGTTCCAAGTGTTTAATTCAGGTTATGGAGATTGATTTTCAAATTTCAACACAGAATTCGTTTTAGAATTCTGAAGAGATTCTGGGTACAGGTCGATCGACTGACAAGCGACCGAACTGCCGACCGAAAGTATAAACAGGAGAAAAAAGTTGCTCTCTAGTTTGCAAATCGAGAGGTGACCGAACTATGTTCGGTCGACTGACAAGTAAGGTTCGGTCGGCCGAGATGTCGACCGAGTCTTCTTGAAATTAAGTAAAGTTTCAGGTCTCTAGAATGCAAACCGACAAGTGACTGAGAGGTAACCGATAGAGTTCAGTTAACCGAGGGTTAACTGACAGGTGACTGAACAACTAACTAAATTTGAATAAATTTCTGGATTTAATCTTGAAATTTTGATATAAGAGCCTATTGATTATTTCAAGGCTGTTAATGTTGTTTATACCTCCATTGGTGTTGATTAAGGGAACTTTAATGTACAAAATCCACATATAGTGTGATGTCCATCGAGAATAACACGTACATTAAACAACTAAGGATTACACCTGAATGGTTGGTATTATTTAACTAAATTTGCACATGGAATGGTAGTTGAAATGGAGTCTAATTGAAATTGAATTCGTAAAGAAATGGTTATTGAATTGTATCCCTTAATACTTAATTGTAATTTAACAGTATTAAAGTGATAATTGTATTGTTCATTGAGTTTGGCACTACATGGTGATTCTCATAAGTTCTTTTGAGCTGATACTGCTGCAACAGATTATTTGAGAGTGTTCTAGAACTCCGTGGTGATATCAGTTGCCCCTGGCCTGGGCTCTGATAAGTCCCATAATATACGAATCATTCCGTTTGGAAGATGGAATCCTTCCTTTTCCGGAAGATGGAATTGAATATGGAATCCTTCCTTTTTAGGAAGATGGAATTGAATATGGAATCCTTACTTTACAGGAAGATGGATTATGAATTGAAATGTGAAATGCTATTGTAGTTTGTCAAATAAAAAGACTCTTATTGATTTTGAATTGAGTTTGAATTAGTCTAACAATGAGTTAGATGAATTTAATGTGGAATTACCATGTTTAATCATGTAATTGTTTATACATTGCTGAATTGTTAAATTCATAGTGTTATTGATGGCATTACAGGCTCAGGTGCCCATGTCGGTCCTTCTGAGACCACAGCGCCAGCGGCGACGTCCGATCCGGTTCTTCCAGGAGGACTAGTTGAGTGGAAGTGAAACAATATCATATGATTATGATATTGAACGAGAATTGGAAAGAGAACTTTTGATAATGGTTTTGAAAATGTTTTTAAACGTTTCACACTTTAAATCCTTGCATTGTATTTAAATATGCAAGTGATTAGTTTTATACATAGTATAAATGAATTTTGTTTGACATGAGAAATGTATATTTGTGAATATTCTGCATAATATGTATTTGATATCCCTTGTGAATTTTTTGTGATTAAAGTTCACGGGAGTAAGTATGCGATGCGACTCGAGGTTAACTCGGATTACTTGTAATCTCAGCTCGAGTCGTATCAAATTTCCTAGTCAAAGCCCTTGGGCTTATATCCCACATCCGATAGTAAGCTAATTGGATCGGGACAAGACACACCCGCTTGCAAACTTAGTCAGAAATAGATGAAACTCAGAGAGTCATGAATAGTGAGTGCTAGGAAGGGAAAGACTTGAGCCATGTCAAATCTTGTAAATTGCCAACCAGCTTAGGTATCAAGCCTACCATTAAAGGTCAATATTCAAACCAAGACCCTAAAACCATGAAAGCCCAATGTTCGCTAAACTTTGAACCTTCGTGTTAAATATGGTTGGTCTAGGTCAGGTGCATAATTGCTTCCACAGTCATCTATCAAACGCGTCTCTGCTCTTTATCTACTATAGTAGAAAAAAGACCTGGTCTCATATATATGCTTAGAAGATACGGAGTATAGAAGGGTGACGGGTGGAGGGAGGATAGGTCCCTCTTCCATTTTCTCTTCCTTTCGTACAAAGGAGAAATTTTAGGAATTGTTGTGGGCATTATAATTTTATGCCTTATTGCCCTTTCTCAAATGTTTTTCCGCTCTCTTAAAGAACAGAGAATTTTAGTAAATAATAAGGGTATTCTTGTCTTTACCTTTTTTAGAGATATAAAATGAACTACAGTATCCGATCCCCTTTCTTTCGGGCACATAGGTTTCCTTGTCGCCATGCAATTTTAAAGTAGGCCTCTCTCACATACTGACCTCATTTAGGTCGAGTTTTATTACTCTTTTAGTAGGGTTCACTTAAAAAAGGGAAATAGACTCAAAATGTGGGTCCTCTAGAGTTGATTTCTTTAATAGGGACCTTTAGTAAGAATCCAAACCTAACAAAAGAAATGCTCTATTTTCTAAGAATATTTTGACTCAATACAATCTGGGCCCAACGTCAAACTAATTTGTTTGAAATATTTGAATTGTTTGTATTATTCTATATGAGATATCAATCAGAAAGTGGGTCACTTGAGTAAAATTTGACAGGAGATATATACTATATGGGGAGGCCATTTTATCAATGGTTTAGATGTTTCAAGTTGTAACGCCCCAAAATCGGACTCTGTAGCCATCTAATCTTGAGGAGCGTGATATGGGGTTAAGTTAAAATTATATTTCTCCCCAGTATCCACATGTGTGAGGATGTCAATTTTACATCACACGCGAAAATATTCATTGGAAACTTACGTGGCATTGCGACCCGAAGTCCGTTGTCATTGGATTCTGTGTCGCACACAACCGTTGAGCGTAAAGCTTGCATACATGGCCCATAATCAGATTGGAACAAATCATGATAAAAAAAAATGTAAAGCTGACAGTAACAAGATATTCCATTTCCCACATATGTTCAAATTACAATTTATAAAGAAGCATTAATTACAATTTCAAAAGAAAATGCTAACAAAAGCCACACAATATAACAAACTAAGCACAACTACGACCCCTAAGGTGTGACGTAACTCCGGTGCCAAGCTCAACGTCTAAATGACATCGTCAGCACTACAAAACTGCAAAACCAATGGCTACCCAACTAACCGCACGCACTCCATCTCAAGACAAGAGACTGGTTACATAGAGCACCAAAGTGTAATATATTAGATACGACGGTTTGGCAAGTGACTAAAATGGATAATAAAACATGATCACAATATTCAAATTAATATTGTTATAAAAATTATGGCATTTGACATAAAGAGTTGTAAATAAGAATGAAGTGTATATAAAACATGACATGTCATAAATTGAGTAAATAACATGAACAAGAAAACATAGGTAGACTGATAAAATGGTAAACTGGAAAATGGAAACCACACGAAGTTATATTCTCTATCGTAGGATTGACAGGAGCACATGAGCATGGATGATCTCTGTCACACGAGGTGACTGGAGCAAACGAGAATATAATAATAGTAACCCAGTATAGCTAGGCATCACATGAGAGACCCGCCGCAGCATGGGTAATATAATAATTCACATGATATTCAATCTGTAGATGGCATAAAATAATTTAAGGACTCCAAGCCGGCTGATCAAACAAACGAGGCGGCCCAAACTTAGTGGTACCCACTCAAGAGATGAAATAGTGCACCACTGCAAACCTATACCCTAATGGGACCTGAAGCTCTTCTTCAAGGGAGCCACAGGCATGCCACGACTCAAGAATCAATGCAAGAGTTACAAGCAGTAGTGTAGTGGGGTAGCTACTCAAACAAGCGAGATCAAGCATGTACATACACAAGGGCACGATGAGTAGTCCTCATAGAGTATGCACAAGCTCACGGGGACACTTGAACATAGTTGTTAATATCGTTTCGGACCTCATTTCGCTCTAGCCCGCAAAATGAAACGTTTCAGTTGATTTAGGTTTTTTACCAAACTTTTCGAATTTCATTTCGGGAAAAATATAACATAATATATATACATATATAAGTAAAAAAATAGAAAAAGTAATAAATATAGATTTAATCCATTATAGTAATTTTTTTGGAATTATATTTTGTGAAAAATATAAGAAATACAAAATAAATATGTGTAAAAAAAGTTTTTAAAAAAATTAATTATGTAAAATTCCATTTTGGCTGAAAAGTCACATTTCGGCCGCTTCGGCCGAGATTGACCGAAATTCAAACCAAAAGGTTTTGGTCGAAATTTGTTTCGGCCATTTGATTGAAAGAAAAAATTTCAGCCATTTCGCCCAAAACGTAACGAAATTAATAACTAAGCACGTGAAATAACAAAAGTGGTCACTTTTAAAAAAAGAGTAAAAATAGCAGGTAAAACCGGCTGGCCATCAATTGAACGGGCATGAAAATGAAGTCTAAACAGAAGAATAAAAAATAAAATGGGTACAAACTAGAGCTCACTAAACACGTGAAATAACAAAACTAATAGATTTTGGTAAAATTGGTAAAATCAGGGCATTAAAGGTAAAAAGGGGCAAAACTGATAAGTCGGGGTCAAGTGGACATGAAAACGAGGCCTAAGGTCTGATGGCAATCGGATAGCATTCCGGAAGGAAATGGGGTGCCTAAAGGATAGAAAAGGGTGATTTGGATCCAGTGCTTGGGAAAGGACGCAATGCAATCACACCTCTACTATCCTAAAGGACACCTTAACCTAGGATCATGTCATCCAAGGGAATCAAGTAGCATGATGTGCGCTCTCATCTCAAGGCATGAGTTCGTGCTTGACAGTCCACTCATAATTACGTGTTTCCATCGGCATTCTAAGACATCACCATTTTGCCGATTATGCACCTAGTGATGTCAGAAATTATCGTGGTTTTGATGCTTCTGAAGTTGAACAGCATCCCAAACTTCTAAGCGATCAAAGACAATTTGGTGAGGTCCTAACATGTCCCCGGACAGGGCCTCACATGGTTTTCCCACTTGTCCTTCATGGCAAAGTGAAAAAGAGTTGGGTTCCAATTGGTCTGGGTACTAGTCAGTCACATTAATAAAGCAGTCCAAGTGTTTATCCCATTTTAAATCAAATTTAAGGTCCATAGAATCCATCCCTATATAAACTAGGTTTTTTTTTTTTTGCAAATTGGCAAATTTGTATTAAAAGAATGAAGAAGGGCAAAGCCCTTAGGACAAGGAGAAGAAAAGGAAACAACCAGGAAAACATACAAACAAAGAACAAACCAGAAGGCCAACCTTGAGATTGTAAAGGCACAAAAAAGGGCCACCAAGCTCAAAAGCTACAAAGACTAAAAGCTAGCCAACACAGAAAAAAAAAAACTCCACTGATCCACAGGGAACAGACCAAACAGCCCCTACAGAAAGCTCCAACAAACAGAACTTGCCCAGAGGCTCCAGAAGCAATAATGCCAGAGGAAAGATGATTGAGATCCTCCGATGCCCATGTTAAAAGAAGGCTGCTTCTCTAGACCTCGGAGAGAGCCAAGCTAACCTAACCAAGAGATCCTTCATACAAGACAGAGTTGCAGCAAAAACTCTGAACTCGACTGGGAACATAAACCACTGCAGACAGCCATACCCCAGGCGAGCACAGGACTAAACTAGGAAGCAAAGAACCGAGCTCTCTCTCAAGCAAGACAGGAGAATACACCACAGCATCGCTGAGCTCTTACATTGAAAAACTCGAGCTCCAACTGCTACAATAAAAGGAGAGGCCAGCTTCAAAAACAGAACTTATACTTCAGCAAGAAGACCACCCAGAGTAAGAAAAATAAAGCTGCTGGAACCAAAAATGTTGCTCTAGGCTAAGCTGCTAAGAGAATGATCAGCCTAGTGAGTAGGGGAATCACTCCACCCTAAGGCCCTCAAAATTGGATGGGAGGGAGAGATCTTTCCTAAGGAGGAGTTGAACATACAGCTACAGTAGTCAATGAAGAGCTTCTGAGCTTTCACTAGGGAAGGCTTCTTACTATGGTGTTTGGCTTCATTCCTCAAGAGCCAAAGGATATAGATGGATTGAAAGAAGATAGCTACTGATGTTTTTATACCATTGGCATCTACATCCTTGATGAAAGCTGACCAAATTGAAGAAAGAGATAGGGGATGAGGTGAGGGAGCGTTCATTAAGCTGAGAATCCAGAACCACAGATGATGAGCTATGTGACATGAGAAGAAGATGTGAAAATCTGTTTCATTGTTGCTGAGGCAAGAGTAACATCTAGAATCCATTGAGATTCCTTTTTTTTTCTAAGAAGGAGACGCCAGCTAAAGCAAGAAAGTCTTGGGTTGATAAGCTTGTTCCAAAGGAGCCCATGCCACTGAACTTTTGCTTTTCTAGACCTTAATGAATTCCAAGCTTCTTTAAGAGAAAGGGCCCCTGAAGGAGAATCTTTCCAAGTAAGTTTATCCGGGGAGGAAGGGCTATGGAGATCTATTTGATTTGTTTGTTGTAGGAGGTAGTTCTGAACCTCTGTCGGGATGGAAGATGGGATGAACCAGGAATTATCTCGTATCAGGTTTACCACCCTTTCGTTTTCAGGGAAATGGAGGAGAGAAAAACTCTTGTCCATTGAGTCTTGACCAATCCAGTTATCGTGCCACAACAAGATGAATTTACCATTCCCCATAGCCCAGCGACTGCCTTATTGAAGGACAGTGGCCAAAGATCTAACCTTTTTCCAGATGCAAGAACCAGCCTTTGGATTTTCGGAAAACCATATTGGGCAGTGCCTGAAGTATCTGCCCCTAAACCAAGAAGCCAAGAGAGAGTCTGAGGTTGCAGCTAACCACCCCAACTTCAATAAACAAGCCTCATTAAACTCCTTCACCCTGCGCAGGCCCAGCCCTCCCTCATCTTTAGGAACACAGACCTAGACCCAGTTTACCAAGTTGCTTCTCTTTATGTCTTCACTAGAAGACCACAGGAAATTTCTCATTATCTTTTCAATCTGCTGGCAAGTTCTGGAAGGGATTGGAATTACTAGGGAGACATGAAGGGCGATGGAGGAGAGCACATGCTTGACCAAAATCAATCTGCCTGCAAAGGAAAGACTTTTGGCTTTCCACCCATCAAGCCTAGATCTGATAGAATCCAGAATGTTATTAAAATGGTAGTGCTTGGATGTACCGAAGAAGAGAGGAACTCCAAGGTAGTTTGTAGGGATAGAGGCCCTAGTAACTGGAAGAAGCCCTGATATCATTTGAGCTCTTCTGGCTAAGCATTTTCCTAGATAAAGGTTACTCTTCTGAAGGTTGAATATCTGGCCTAAAGATGTTTGGTACCTTAAAAGCAGCTCATAGATGTTACTCAGCCCTACCTTTTGAGCTTTTAAGAAAAGCAAGATATCATCGGTATAAAACAGGTGGCATGGGGTGGAAGGGATAGGAGATATTGGAACAATTTTCCTTGAGGTTCTGAGAAGCTCAATTTGAAGGCTGAGGATCTCCTCTGCTAAGATGAATAAGTAGGGGGACAGAGAATCCCCTTGGCGCAAACCACAGGACAAGGAAAAAAAGCCGCTAGGGCTATTGTTTATTAAAACAGACCCTCTACTTGTGCAAATCATCTCTCAAATCAGGTTTATCCAGGCAGTAGAGAAGTTGAAAAACTTTAGAGCTCTACATAGAAAGCTCCATTGGAGCTTATTGAAAGCCTTTGAAATATCCAATTTCAAGCAAACTGTGCCTCCCTTTACCTTAGAGTTTAGTTTTTGGATGAGGTCATGGGCTAAGGCAACATTATGATGGATTGATCTCACTGATACAAAAGCCGTTTGATTTTGGGAAACGAGAGAAGGGAGGATGCTGGATAGCCTTGAAGCTAGAATTTTTATGAGATTTTGTAGGTAAAGTTCAATAGACTGATTGGCCTGAAGTCATTAATGTTTTTGAAGAGGAACTTTTGGGGATTAGGGATAAAAAGTAGGCGTTGGTTTCTCTTAACAAATGGCCAGTTGAGAAGAAATGAAGGACTGCTGCTATCACTTCTTTACTTACTATATTCTAGCAATTGGTGAAGAAGACACCTGAGAAACCGCTTAGCCCAGGGGAGCTGTTTCTCTTTAGGTGGAAAACAACCTTCCTAATTTCTTCATGGGAGGGAACTGCTACTAGAAATTGGTTTTGTGCCTCCGAGACTGTTGGACCAGCCAATTGAAAGAGCCCTTCTTCAGGGATGATCGATTCAGCCTGGAATAGGTTTGAAAAGAAAGTAGCTGCTTGATCTTTAATCTGCTGGATTTCTTCGTATTGAATTCCATCAACCTTGATCTTATCTATACGATTACGGATGCCTTTGGCTTTAGTCGAGAGGTGAAAAAATTTTGTATTCCTATCCCCATCTTTTAGTCATTTTATCTTTGCCCTCTGCTTCCAGTGGGAAGACTCCGCATTCAGCCAATTATGAAGGGAGGCTTTAGCTTGATTCAAGTCCTTGAGAAGGAGGTCACTTGGCTGCTCTTCAAATGATGCTTCCTAAAGTCCAACACTAGGTCCAAAGGGACTTTAGAAAACAAGGGTTTCAGTTGGCTAATAGTACAGTTCGCTCGACCCAAGAAAATTAGGGTTGAGCGAACTGTGTTGCTTCCTGACTTTTAGAAAGGGGTCAACTCAATTTGCTAGACCCAAGAAAGTTCGGTCTAGTGAACTGCTTCCTACAACATGGAAATAAACCAAACAACTCTGTTTCGGGTGGGTTTCTTCCCCTTTTTCAGCCACTGTTTTGAGGTTTTTTTGGCATTGCTGAAGGGGCTTTTGAAAGGGCATTTATACCTAAAATCCTGAGAAAAATCAAGTAAAATTTGGAGAAGAATATAGAGTAGAATTAGCCAATTTAAAACCAAGAACATGCACATCAGTTAATCCAATTCAGTCACTTGTCTTATCCTCTAGAGCTCCAAGAGTGCTCACTATTCCCTCCAATTAGGCCTTAGCACATCTATAAAGAAAAATCCCCAATACAACCCTTAGACAACAAAAAATTGGAAAACTATGAAAGACAAGGAAATAGAAGTTGCATGTGGGAATGGAGCTTCATGGAGGTGTTAGATTGTATGGGCTCAATCCAGTCGATGACGTAAATAAATTGATTTATTTCCTCATTAATTTATATATTCATGTGATGGATAGTATTTATTTCATGAGATGAATGGTATTTTATTTTATTCCATGTTTGCAAATGACCAATACGATATGACATAATGAGTAATGAGATGAACCAGATCCCACAAGTATATTAGATGTGATCCATATGTGGGGATGAGATCACATACAGGAGACATAAATCACAAATCTTATACTCAAATTGATTCACAACTAGTGATGAGATTGGGCATCTCATCTGACAAGGTTACAGCATTCTGATCACTGTGAGGCAGTGTGATTTGTCTTAATCATCAGAATATAAGACTCTGGATCATTGTGTTGGTACATTGTATATACTGAAGGACCACGAGTTACACCTTATACAAATCTGTCTTTGATTTAAGTATTGCTCTGATAATTCTCTAGCAATAGGCTCTTAATCTTAAGAGATTAATGAACTCGAGTTTTTATAAAACATTTACTTTGAGTCACCAATGAGCGAGGCCAATTGTAGGTCAACACCTCGATGTCTTGGGTATGTGGTAGTAGGACTGTCGGAATATATAATTATCAAGATTGAATCTATCCTCTAGTAGAAATGTGCCCTTGTGCCAATTAATGGATTTATCATTGGTAAGTATGAACCCATCTTAATTAAGAGATAATTGGATGGTACTGATGATCATTGTGATTAATTAGGTCACAAGGATAATAAGATATGGATCTAATTTGGTTGGACAGATTTAATCCAATTAATCCATGGACATAATTGATGGAGGGGCCTACTTGTAGTAATTGGGAAGATTAGGGTCTTCTTGTAATTTATTCCCAAGACTGGAGTTCAATTCCATTTATATAGTGAAGTTATTTGTAATTAATTGTGGGTCCGAAGTTCACATGAGATGTGGGGTCCAGATTTCCAGATGGAGCCAGATTGTAATGAATCCCTAGTGGTCCCGACGCTAACCCTAAGAAGAGATTGTTTCTAATCCAATTTGAACTTTTAAAGGAAGGAGCAGTAGGACACATACTTATAATAAAAGTGAGACTTCTAATTATAATAGAAGATGAGGTGCTCACATGCCATGAAAGAGAAGAAAGGGCTAGACGTCCACCACCATTCTACATGCCCAAGCCCCTCTCTCCTCTTTATCCTCTTCACTCTTCTGGTTGCCCTTCTAGAGAGTCAAGGGTTTTCTTCTTCTTGGAGATCCCACAATTCTCCTCGAGAAGATCTCTGATGGAGGGTCATAGCATGGAAGATCAAGAGGTGTTTGGAGATCCTTCTTGTTTTTGCGAAATAATTTCTCAACAAGCGAAGCAATCCATTCATCGATTAGAGCACAACCGGGCTCCCAAGGTTAGATCTACATAATCTCTTTTATAGATTTTCTTGATTGTTTGTTGCTGTTGTTTTTTATCTTCTAGATAATGTTTATTCTAATCTTGATTCATGAGAAAGGGGTTTTTGGATTCTGGATTGGGTTTCTGGCCTTATGAATACTTGATCTCTGCTTCAAGTGGGTCAAAAGTTTTGAAAACCTAAACACGAGGCTCACCTACTTCCAATAGGTGGGATGTTCTAGCTCATATTAACATATGGAAAAGAGATCTCATCTATAGGACCCTCGATCAAAGACATCTCAGCCAAGACAAGGGCTTCCCAAGTCGTATTTGCAAGAAAATGGTTTTTAGAGAGTGGAGAAGGTGGGGAAAAAGATGGCATGCTTAAATTTTCGAATGATATGGAGTTGGACTTGATTTGAGAGATGAGGCAAGAAGAGAAGAAGAGAGCCTTGGAGTTGCTACAATTTCCTCTTTACTGGAAATGAGAGTGAAGGGAAAGAGAGAAATGTTTCACTATGTATATCGAGTGGGGTGTGGGTCCCACCACTGCTTGACTTTCATGGGGGTTAAAACTTGGGTTTCTAGGCCTTGAATGCGTTCGATGAAAAAGAGAGATTTGTTCCTCATAAAATCTAGTTTCCAAAAAGTATAAATTTGAAATGATTTGAAGGTATCAAATTTAGGGTCTGTATTTCAAGTGAAAAGACTATTTTGGCCCTAGGGCTAGAAAATGGGTTTTAAGAACTTTGGTAAACACGAAAGTTGTAGGGAATGATGAGATTAGTCAAACAAAGCCAAAATGGGATTTTTTTTTAAATTATGAATAGCCCCCCATGCTTATCACGCATTACACATAAGACCCTACTATATCAAGGTAGGTTCAATGGTTCTCAAAACTTTTCAAAGCTATGAAAAAGGTATTGTGGGCGTTAACACACAACTTAATTGGCACTAATCACGGAAATTAGGTGTCAAATCTTACACAAGTAGGCCTATGAGTATATAACTGTTGTGCGACTGATTGGTTTTTTCCCTTGTTTCTACCACGTAAATAATATTAGTGGCCTTGAAATCATTATTGGGCCACAAAAAAGTTGATTCATTTTATATAAAACTTCCGCTCCAATACTATTTAGGTCTAATGTTAGATTGATCTCCAACAAACCTATTATATTTTATCCTTTTCCCCTATCAACAAAAATCTTGGCTCCGCCATTTAGAGTATATGCTGGTCATATAGATTTAGGTGGGGTTAACCCCAACCCAAACCTTTTTTTGTAGGTGAGGAAACTGTGAATTAAGATAGATCCATGTTTTATGTTTGTTTTGACATGTCTAATATAGGTCTGGTTGGAGTTGGGTCAAGTTTTACCGTGTCTAGTTTGGATACATGCATAAGGAAGGATTAATAGATTTGGATATCGCCAAATCTCATCATCACAATATATTGTCCTATTACCAATTGTGTTTTTTTTTATAGCAATTCCTACAGATTTCAACATAGGGGGGTGTTTGGATACAAGCATAACATAATATCAACAAGTTTAAATATTGTAAAATTTCATTATTATAGAAAAAATTAGTGTCATATTATTATATTGTGTCACGTATGGTGTTTGGAAATTTTCAAAAGTTTCAATACACCAATGAAGTGTTTGGTAATTTGTTTTTAAAATAAGACAAAATGATATACTGGACAAGAAATAGAGAGAAAGTAATCAATTGACCAACGGATGACCCATTAATTAGTAATTATAGGTGTTAATAATCATAGTAGGACCCATCTACTGTTAAAAAATCACATGATTAAATGTTAACAACACGAGATCCAAGGAATGTTATTTAATTAAGGCGGGTCTGTAAGGCCAAAAAGCAAGTGACAACATTTAATGCTTGTCAGGCCAAAATCCAGAGTAGGGTCTTGCTATACCAAACGAGGCGGACCAAGCCCAGTCCACTTCGAACCGTACTCTTTTGTACAGTCTAATACAGTTTGATATTCTTAGTGGATTAATATTATGACTAAGAGTCTTATGCACGGATTCGATCTATATATTGGATGTTTCTCTCAACCCAAAGAATACACACAAGAAGTTAATTCTTTTTCTTGATCTAGGGTTAGAATACCCTAAGAGAGATTTCCTTATTTCTCTAGAACTATTGAGAGATTATTCTAAATGACTGTTCTAAAAGGTTTTGTTGCTTCTACTCTCTTGTAAAAGATAGTTCATCTTGGCTAACAATGTGCGAGGAGATCAAATAAGGAGAACGGTGCACAGTGGAAGTCGTGTCAGTGGAAGTTGTGTTAGAACAACTACAATCCTTAAGTCGAGGTACAGATTGAGCTAAAGGAGCTGTGGGTATATCTTGTCACTGTTCGTGAATTCTTGACTTCTGAATAGTGGTTTTTCTCCCTGGAAAGGGTTTCCACGTTAAATTTGTGTCTACCTTCTTTTGATGTGTGATTGGTAGATTTATTGGCTAGTTCTATCTTGTTTGATTGGTTACATCTGTTGCGTTGATTTGATTCATTAGACTAGCATCCATTCTAGTGGGTCCTGCAGAACCTTCAGGGTCCATTAAATGTTGGTAACCAAAGTATGATACATCTAATGGTGATTACCACAAATGGCCCTATGTAGTTTTTTTTTTTACCTTATATAATGTCATACATCATTGAGGAATACGTCTATGAGGAGTCATTATGGGACTCATTTGATGTTGGTAGTTATATTAACACCAGAAAGCTATCGAATAGTGGGACCCATTTGATGTTGGCAAATTGAAAATTGTAATCACACAATCCAATCTTGGTAATATGTACGGGACCTAACTAATTTTGGTACAATGGGACTCACCTAATGACGGCAGTATGATATTTGTGAGACCCACTTCATATTGATAATTTACTAGGGGTTGTGTAATTGTGATATGAGTGTTGGTCCCAACATTAAATCTGTAAGCACCATGGGACCAATCTAATATTGGGGCCATAGTTACACTCCTGTCATAATTATTAATGTTAAAAAAGTGGACCGCTATAATTAATTGTTGCTCATGAGCTCTACAATGGTTTTAACTAAAACTCTCCATTCGTATTTAGGAAAGAGATTTTAACAAAAGATTATTTTATAGACCACATCTTTGAATAAATATATGAAGGTTTTTGAAAAAAAGTGGGATATTGTAAGATACTTTCTAAGTTACCCAAACACCCCCTTTTAAGGTGAACAGATCATAATCTAAAGTAGGAGAAAATATAACACGGTCTCATGAAATATCTCATTTCCAAACACCCCCTAACATGAACTATAATCTCCGCACATGGATTACACTTGATATTATGTAGAAAACAAGAAAGGTAGACATACGTAAAATCGTTGGACCTATTGTGGATCCACTAATTATTAATCACGGTTGAGTCATCTATTTATGTTAGATAAAATGGTGTTTTCTTTATGTTAATTGGTAGCTCTCTCATGTGTATGCGGGCACTCATGGGTCCCAACTAGGGCTGTCAATTATGTCGTGTTAACGAATTTGGGTTGCGGGTTAACGAATTTGGGTTGCAGGTTAACGAATTCATGTTAGAATCACGTCAACCCATACACGACCCATTAAATAAACGGGTTCAAAAATCAAACACCAACACGACCCATTTATTTAATAGGTTACACAACACGATCCGTTAACCCGTTAAATAATTTTGTCTATTTTGGACCATGTCAATTAACACACTCTTTTGCTAATGAAAGGAGGGTGAAGGAGTTAGAAAATGATCTTTTATATGTGGGTTTTAGGGTTTTACTTCAACCTTTTCAACTTTACCAAAATACCCCTCATGCATTTTACAATTTATGCCATTTATAATCTAGCGGGTTGTATCGAGTTGTTAATGGGTAACTTAGATTATTGTTTTCTTATTTCCATATAAAAATCAGTGTTGAGACTTTATAGAACCCAATGGTGGAATCTAGGTTGACCCTCTTGGTTTTTCAACCTCCAAACCTCTCAAACCCAAGGTACTCAAACTCTGGAGTACAACCGGAGGGCTTTAGCAGTGCCTTAACACCATTATGGCTCTCATACTTCAAGTTTTCTATGACTTTCTTTGTCTTCTTAACTTATGAGGATGGGAGGTTTGTGACTTTGTTGCATTCATCGCTCCAGCTTACCATATAATTGGCCTCATAGCAGTACAACCTTGGATTGTCACTGTTGGTATAAACGCTAATAACTCCCTTGGAATTTAGCACTTTGCACCCCAGGAAAACAAGTGATACGCTACAAAGACTGCGTAAAGGACAACTAAACACACCCATCTCCCTTACTTTGAATTTGATAGTACTTAAAGGGGCTCCATGAAATGTCTCACAACGACTTCGCAAGAAAGAAGAAACAACAAGAAGCCCTGCAAACCACTACAGGACAAATTTCATGCCTACAGGGCATTGTCAGGCAAATCAGAATTCACCCGGCAATGCCTCTGTTTCCTGTAATTTATTGTAATTTTTTAGCACTTGATCTCCTAAGCCAAACAAGTGATTTGTATATAAAAAAAAGTTTATGTTGTTATAAGAAATGGATCTTGGGTGGATGCCCACTTAAGATAAGTTAGGGTTAGATTTAGGGTTCCTCTCTTATGAGGTTACTTTGCCTATAAATAGGCCTCTCCCTATTCTATGTACACACAGATTAATGAGATAATAGCAAAAGCTCTCCCTTCTCCTTCTAATCTTCTTTCTCTTGTCTCCTCCTATTTACACACGTTATCAGCACGAAAAAGAAAAAAAAAAAAAAAAAACACGGCAATCTGTATGGGTGTGATCGCAGCACGAGCCCATCTTGCTTCTTAGTAGAGTTATTACCCCCTCTTGCTGTTCAACAAGATAAACCAATGCCATCCCCATCTGTTTCAAATATTCGCCTCGATTTACGTGCATATACCTAGGAGTCAGCATCCTCTTGGTTTTGCTTTGGTTTTCTTATCTCGATTTGCGTGCATTCCATCACAAAAGGCCCAGTTTGCTTTGGTTTTCTGAAACGATTTCTCTTTCACACAAAGTCATTCTTAGTACATTTAGAAGATCCCTTTTGCGTACGTATGGTGAGTAGGACCTTGCCTCGGTTTTCTTCGTTGAGAAGGAAGGACATGCCTCGATTTGCTTCTTGTCTTGGTTTGCATAACTTCTTCATTCGTTCTCCGTTCGACGAATGATTTGATTCTGCATATTTGTGGCGACGAGCATTACCCAATAGACGCAACAGATCAACATTTCAACTGTCATAAATTTTTCTGGACTGCGATTATGGTAAGTGGTACCCAAACCACCATAGTTCAAATCCAAATTATTTACTATAACTATAGTGCTTGGTTACTGTTCATCTTCTTGTATAATTTTTTTTAATTTAAATTTATCAATACTATGAATGGATCACAAAATAAAACCAAAAGTTCTAAAAGTGAACATGAAGTTCACCATCCATGGACCAGCAGTCCTAAAAGTTGGAATAATGATATGAACCTGCAGATTCATATCCATAAAATTATAAAGCCATATAATTAAACCTGAAGTTTTGACAGAACCAGAAGTTCTACTTCAAACTTGAAGTTTTGATAGAACCAGAAGTTCCACTTCAAATCTGAAGTTTTGATAGAACCAGAAGTTCTGATCAAATATTATAACCAGAAGTTCTACATCAAGCCTGAAGTCTTGGTAGAACCAGCAGTTCTGATTCTCAATGATATGAACCTGAAATTCTAAATTAAGCATGAAGTCTTGACAGAACCAGCAGTTCTGATTCTCAAAGTCGTGAACCTGATGTTCTAGCTTTCCTTTGGAAATTTTTTTTAATTTCTTCCTTAATTTCTTTTGATGTTAATATTTCATTATTATTTTTCTTTTCCTTTTACTTTATTGATTATCTGCACAAGGTTAGCTTAATATATATATTTCTTATTACAATTCTTGCATAATGTCAAATCTGGCTAAGCTTGACTTTAAAGCACTTAACATAAATTGGGACAATTACTTGTCTTGGCAACTGGATGCTAAAATCCACTTGCAATTCAAGAAATTGGGAGTGACTATAAAGGAAGGTAACAAGATGTCCCCAAAAGAAAAGGCGTTAGCCTTCATCTTCTCGCGCCATCACATACATGACGACCTCAAAAATGAATACCTTACTGAGAAAGACCCAGCAAGCCTATGAAAATCCCTGAAGAATAGATATGATCACCAGAAGATGGTCATACTGCCAACTGCCCAGAATGAATGATTAAACCTGAGGTTACAGGATTATAAAGATGTATCTGAATACAACTCTGCCCTATTCAATATTGTTTCCAGATTAAGATTATGTGGTGAAATTGTTTTGGAGGAGCAGATGTTGGAGAAAACGTTATCCACTTTTCATGCCTTGAATGTGCTCCTGCAACAGCAGTATCGAGAGCGAAGTTTCTCCAAGTATTCAGAACTTATATCATGTCTCCTCGTTGCTGAACAGAATTCCATAGTGTTGATGAAAAATCATAACTCCAGACCTACTGGATCTTTGGCAGTTTCTGAAGCAAATGTCAGTTGTAGCTTAAACAAAGGCAGAGGAAAGGGGAATGACAAACATAACTCCTCCAGACGAGGTGGTTTTAAAGGTCCCCCTCCAAAATTCAAAAATCACCAGAAGTGGCATGCCCCTTAGCATAAGAACAACCAGAATTTACAAGCTAAACCTACTTACTGTCCCGATGACACGTGTCATAGATGTGGAAGAAGTGGGCATTGGTCACGCACTTGCCGTGCACCAAAGGAAGTGGCGGAACAATGCAAAGCATACAAGGCCTCTATTCATTTAGCAGAGACAAATGATCTGGAAGGCTAGAATTGGAATATAATGACACAAGAGAGGCCTTCAATTGACATTACAAACTTAGAGACTCGAGATTTCTTTGAGGATGATGACAGCCAACCTCTGGATAATGAGGCATTTAACACTCACTTGGGATCACCCCCTGGCATGGTCTAGAAGACCAATAATTCTTTGAACTTTCACAAACTTGATTTTTTTTAGTTCATTTGCGATGCATGTTTCTTAGGCTTTTCCTTTATGATGGGGATCTTTATTTTTCATTAATGTCCTAATTTATGGTGAATGGTTTAATTATTTTAGTTTTATCATGTGATTGCATAGTTATATTGATTTATTATTTAAGGTATGAATCATGGAAATGATGACAATCTATATTTGGTAGATGGTGCCATAACACACAGCATTCTGAAAAATCAGAAATATTTCTCAGAATTGTTATTCATTCCACGAAAGGTATCCACCATAGCTGGACTTGTGCAAATTTTGAAGGCTTCGGAAGAGCCCATATGATGAGACAATATTCCCGCCGTTAGGTGGAGATAAGATAGTTCCTGAAGAACGTATTGTTCCTGTAGAACAACCTGTTCCTGAAGAACAGAGAGAACTAACATGGAATATTTTTAGTCTGTCTCATCTAGATCCACGTACTTCAAAATGTGAAAATGAAGAACGCAAGTAGCGTGGCAGTCCTATAGTTTAAAGGACTCATCTCCGCGGAAAAGGAGAAATGAACAATCATCATCAGGTTCCTCCAGAAGAAGCTGTTAGGGATTTTGTATTTGCAATTTGGTGGATGCATTTGCACTTTAGCATCATTTGATATTTCACACTTGCATTGTTTTAGAAAACCTTTAAATCTAGTTTTATACATGCATAGCTTTTAAGTTTTGGAAAAGTATTTGTTTTATGCATGTTTTGGTTCTAAACTTGGATGCATTGGTTTTAGAACCCAAAACTCTTTTGAAAACCTAATTCCTTGTGCATTATATTTGGAAAATCATCTTGTGAGTTTAGGTTTGAGCTTTGCATACATTCTTCACAAAAAGAATCATTTGTGTATGCAATTTCATTTGAAAAGAGTTTTTATCAAATCAAGCTAGCCTTTGGTCTCAAACTTTTGAATCATTTTAGGCTTTGGGTGTTTCATGTTTTTAAACATCTTAGAATATCTTAAAACATGTATTTAAGCTTGCACTACACCAAAAATCGGAAATTGGAACGGAAAAGCGTTCCTAATCCTCCCGTTCCTAATCCGTTAAACCGTTCCAATTTCCGTTCCAATTTGGATTAGGAACGGTTGGTACCAAATTGGAACGGAAATTGGAACGGTTTAACGAATTAGGAACGGGAGGATTAGGAACGCTTTTCCGTTCCAATTTTCGATTTTTGGTGTAGTGTTGATTTTCAGGCCCAAAGATCTCTTCCAAGGAAAATCTTCAAATATGCAATGTTTAGGATTTTTGGCCTGAAGGGGTTAACCGGCCGGTTAACCGAGTGGTCAACCGGCTGTGTAGCCGGTTAACCGGCCAAGGTGACCCGGTTAACCGGCCACACTGCAGGTTAACATGTAGCTCAACGGCTCTTTTTATGACCGTTGTGCTTACCCGGTTAACCTGCCTGTCAAGGGGTTAACCGGGTCAACTAGCCGTTGGACACTTTTCTTGTTTAAAATCCATTCTTTTCTCATTCTTTTGGGGGCTTGAAAAATGATCTTTTGAGAGGAGATTGAAGCCTAAGATAGGGGATTATCTTGAGAAGGCTAGAGGCTTATTTGAAAATCAAATGTTAGAGTTTTAAAAAAGTATTTCATACTTTTCATTTTGATTTTCATTTAGATTGAAATCAATGCATGCTTAAATCTTTGTATTACCTTCTATGCATGATTTCTAGCTTATAAAGAGATGTTTAGCAAACTCAAAAGCATCCTTGGTAAATTAGATTGGTTTGCAAACTATCTTAACTAAATCACATGCATTCCTAGATTTTAATATTCATACAACTTGTGTTAGCAAAATTTCTAAGTTGTTTGAATCCTACATGTGATTAGTTTTATTCTTCAATCATCATTTTTCTAAACCATTGTTTTTAAAATGCTTCAAGCATACAATTAAGAGCTTTCTTGTTGAAATTGATTGAAGAAACACATTCATACACTTGTGCACACACTTTAACTTAATTGAGTGTATGTTTGTAAGTTGTATTAAACTTTCATATTAGCCTAGTTAAGAGGCAATTTCATTGAGCTTAAATTGTATCTCTTAGAGTGATCTTTTGTGAAGACACTTTCTTAGAGAAATCTTAATCTTGTAAGGTTATTGCTTAGCCTAAGAAAAGCATCTTATAAGGTTATTGCTTAGCCTAAGAAAAGCATTTTGTAAAGGTTATTGCTTGGCCTATAAAAGCACATTGAGAGGTTGTTGTTTAGCCTTGAAAAGCAACATTGTAAGGGTTATTGCTTAGCCTAGTAAAAAGCATACATAGTGGAAATCCGGAGGGGTGATTGGATCACAAGCGGGTAGTGGATGTAGGCATTGAGGCCGAACCACTATAAACCTTGGTGTTGTGGTGCTTGCTTTTGTGGTGATTGTTTATTAGCTTCCGCATATTGTTTGATTAATCATCACATGTGACTAGTTTAGTTTAAGAAATTAAAATTGGTTCAAATTGGTCATAGTTGTAGCACACCCTATTCACCCCCCCCCCCCCCCCCCCCTCTCGGGTTAGGATCCCAAGGACTTTCAATTGGTATCAGAACCAAGTGCTCTATCTTTTAGGATCAAGTGTTTGGAACTCTTGATTAGGTGTAAAAGCCTAGAGTCAAAAACCCTAGAGTTGTGCTTTTATGAAAATCATTAGAATGGATTCCACTAGCTTAGACCTTGTAGATTCTTGTGTAGATTCTTCTAGACCCCTCATTCTTCCATCTTATGGAGATTCAAACATTGAAATTAAAGAATCTCAACTTGAATTAAAAGAAGAAGAATTTGATGAACTTGAAGCCTATGAGGAATTGTACACATGGACCTTAGAGGTTTCCAAGAAAAATAAAAGATTAAAAGAAGAATCTATAAGGATAAACCAAGAATTAGACTCTTCTAAAAATGAACTTAGAGAAAAAGATGAATTTATAAATTGTGTAGAATCTAAGTTCATGATCTCTTTAAATAATCTATCTAACATTCAAGATGAACTAAAAGAATTAAAGATAGATTATGATAATGTCAATAAGGAAAATTTAATTCTAAGAGATCAAATAAAAAGGCAAGACAAAGACTTTAACAATTTAGAAGCCAAGTTGATTAAAAGTAAGTTAAAAACCCAAGAGCTTGGATCTAATGTTGTTAATGAACTAAAGCTTGAATTAAAACTTGCCAATGAAGAGCTAAGAAAATATAAGGAAATTGAAAATGAACTTTCAAAAGTCAAACATGAAAATTCAATCTGGATCTAATGTTGTTAATGAACTAAAGCTTGAATTAAAACTTGCCAATGAAGAGCTAAGCAAATATAAGGAAATTGAAAATGAACTTTCAAAAGTCAAACATGAAAATTCAATCCTTATAACCAAAGTCACTCAACTTGAAGGATATAAACAAAAGTATGAGTGCAAGTTTACCCAAAGTGAAGAAAGACTTGAGAAATTATTTAAATTGGGTAAACCTCATGGAGATAGGACGGGTTTTGGATTTAATAGGAATATGTCATATGACCCTAAATTCACCAACACTTTTGTGAAAGGTGAGTCCTCATTCTCTAGCACTCTCTCTCCTTTGCCCAAAACCAAATGTAATTATTGTGGCATTGAAGGGCATTTTACATTTGAGTGCAAACTAAGAAAAAGAAGCCATGTGTCTAATCCCATCTTTGAACCAAAGAAAGTAAAATCAAACTTGAAGGGTAAGACACTAAAAACCAAGGAAGACTCCATAAAGCTTAAACAAGTTAAACCAATTAACAAGGAGTCTCTCAAGATAGATTCTAAAAGGCTTAAACAAGTTAAACCAAAAATCAAAGAATCTATTAACAAAAAAGCTTCTCAACCTACCTCCCTTAAGTCAAAACATGAAAGAACTTTTGAAGAAAATTACAAAGTTAAATCTAAATTTCAAAAGTCAAAGAAAGGGAGA
Organism: Cinnamomum chago; assembly: GCA_038049695.1. Lineage (NCBI taxonomy): Eukaryota > Viridiplantae > Streptophyta > Magnoliopsida > Laurales > Lauraceae > Cinnamomum > Cinnamomum chago. The sequence goes on from CP142460.1 coordinate 49,128,362, forward strand.
AAATAAGAAGAAGAGAAAAATGAATCAATCCCCTAAGAAGAAAACTCACCAACCTCAAAAGACTAATCACCAATCTAAGCTAAATTTAGTCAAATCTAAATATCTTGGTGATAAGTTTAAGTTGAAAATTTATCAAGTAAAATCTCCTTTGGTTGGTGAGAATTCCAAATTAGACCTCAAAGTTCAACCCTCTCAAGACCTTAGGTGGATTCCTAAAGTTAGATACTTAGACAAACCTTAAGGCCTTAAACCCCTTGCATTGACCAACCTATACTTTATAGTTAAACCTTTTTGTTGGTCATGATTACATTTGCATTTTGTTTATTTCATAGTTACATTTATTAAAATGCAATGTTTGTTTGTAATCAATTGATTTTTTTTTCATGCACCTTTCTAGTTACATATCATGGTTTTCAAAATCTCTTGATTATAATTTCATCATGTTTGATTTGTTCTTTGCACACATTGAGTTATATCTCTTGCATTGCATTTCTACATGATTAATTGATTGTGATTTTAAAAGCTTTTATAGCTAGATTTTTCATGATCAATTGTTGTTGAATCATTTGTGTAGATGTCATAGTAAGATTACTTGAACAAATGATTTGAATCAATTCAATTTTTTCCATGGACTTACAAGTGGTATCTAAATTATACTTTTATATGGAAAATCATTGTTTTGAAAAATCAACTTGTATGTGTTTCAATTAAGTTATATCTTTTCAAATACAATGTTGAAAATTGATCTTCAAAATCATTCTTTTTATGCTCATTGTTGGATTTTGTTTATTGAAATGATTTGAAGATTGTATGATTGGAAATGCTCTATAACATCACTAGTTATATTCATCCAAGCATGTTCCATGTTCTCATTTCCTTTTTCTTTTGGTTTCATTATCTTAGAAATGGAAATGAATGTTGTTTGCATCCTTGCTTATTTAGTTATTCTTTTTATATGCAAATGACAATTGGTTCCATGTATGGTTGTGATCTTAGTAATATTTGTAGAAACCATACTAGAACCCAAATCCATCCCCTATGCCTTCTAGTCACTTCTTTTTAGATGGTTATGATGTTGATTCATGTATTTTCTCTAAGTGATAACACCCTTATACATGTTTCAACTTCATAGTAGTGCTCTTGATCATATGAAACTCTTTGAAATCTATTCATCATATTTCTATATGGTTGATGGAGGTCTTAGATGTTGAATTCATATGATTGAGACACTTTGGAAATTGCATGCATTGCCAAGTAATATCTTTTTGCATTGCAATTTGCCTTGTTCATCACTATGCTCAATAGTTATATCTTTAAAAGTGATGAATATGCATTGATGATGCTTGATGGAAGTTTGTCACATCCTTGCTTTTATTCATGTTATCATATTCAATTGGTTTCATTTGGTATAACTTTCCATTGATTTCATATCCAATTGATAACTTATCTTGTGTATGTGATAGACCTTGTATACATTGGTTTAAGCTTGATAGTTATATGTTTTCATTCCATGTCACATTCCATTAGCATCATAATGTTCATGTTTACCTTCTCCTTTGCTCATATAGGTATATCTAATGACCACCATGTTTATGTGTTTATAATATTGGTTGGTTATTAGTTGAGGTTGGCTTCATGCTTGAATTTCATTTCACTCATTCTTGCTCATAATAGTCACATTTAATGTTTGAATGAAATGAGTTCAAAACTTTCATAGCATATGTTTTTCATAGTTAAATTAGTTTATGCTATGTTAGGTAAACCCCATTGCATCATGGATAGCTCTAATTTGGACTTTTCCTAATAGTTATACTCTTAAATCCATTTAGAGTGATTGATTCAATAGTCATATCCTTAAATCTCAATTGGTACTCTTTGTTTTTCCAATTGATATCCATGATTGCTTTTCCCATTAGACCTTGCTTTCTTTTGGTAATTTGATCATATTGAGCTTGATAGTTATATGAATCTAATCATTTCCTTGAAGTTGACCCTCACTTGGTTAAACCATCTTCTTCTTGTACCTAATAGTTAAATCTTTGTCAAGAGTTTGACAAAAGAAGAGAATGGATTGAGGGGGAGTGTAAACCTTCATAGGAAGTATTAGTTTTGATCAAATTCTCCCTTGGATTGCCTTTGAGCCCTTAGAGATAACTTCCATACATGATAGCCTGTTATGAATTTCATTTTCGATTCCATTTATTAACAGGTGCTACTAAAGGTATTTTCCTTGTTTCATGTGTGTATGTACCTTTGCAATTTAATGTCAAAGGGGGAGAGAGTTCGAGAGTTCAAGTACTCGAAGATCTCCTATTCATCAAAGGGGGAGAAAGAATGTCCAAGCTTCCTAAGGAGAGAGTTGTGTATGATCTTCTACAAAGGGAGAGAATGCATATCTTACCAAAGGGAGAGAAAGGCATGGTCAAAGGGGGAGAGCTAATAGAAGAAAGAAAGCTTGGAAGCTAAAGAGGATGCTTGGCTAAAGAAAGAAAGATTGAAGAATGATCAAGCACCAAGCATCATGAAGAATGAAGAAAAGAGCCCAAGAGCCCAAGCTAAGAGAAGGAGCATCCAAGAAGATTTCAAGACTTGTCCAGCTTAGGGGGAGCTGAAGACTTGGTGTGTAATTTCAATGATGAGTAAGTTGCCATCAAATTGCAAAGGAGGAGAATGTTAGGGATTTTGTATTTGCAATTTGGTGGATGCATTTGCACTTTAGCATCATTTGATATTTCACACTTGCATTGTTTTAGAAAACCTTTAAATCTAGTTTTATACATGCATAGCTTTTAAGTTTTGGAAAAGTATTTGTTTTATGCATGTTTTGGTTCTAAACTTGGATGCATTGGTTTTAGAACCCAAAACTCTTTTGAAAACCTAATTCCTTGTGCATTATATTTGGAAAATCATCTTGTGAGTTTAGGTTTGAGCTTTGCATACATTCTTCACAAAAAGAATCATTTGTGTATGCAATTTCATTTGAAAAGAGTTTTTATCAAATCAAGCTAGCCTTTGGTCTCAAACTTTTGAATCATTTTAGGCTTTGGGTGTTTCATGTTTTTAAACATCTTAGAATATCTTAAAACATGTATTTAAGCTTGATTTTCAGGCCCAAAGATCTCTTCCAAGGAAAATCTTCAAATATGCAATGTTTAGGATTTTTGGCCTGAAGGGGTTAACCGGCCAAGGTGACCCGGTTAACCGGCCACACTGCAGGTTAACCTGTAGCTCAACGGCTCTTTTTATGACCGTTGTGCTTACCCGGTTAACATGCCTGTCATGGGGTTAACCGGGTCAACTAGCCGTTGGACACTTTTCTTGTTTAAAATCCATTCTTTTTCCATTCTTTTGGGGGCTTGAAAAATGATCTTTTGAGAGGAGATTGAAGCCTAAGATAGGGGATTATCTTGAGAAGGCTAGAGGCTTATTTGAAAATCAAATGTTAGAGTTTTAAAAAGGTATTTCATACTTTTCATTTTGATTTTCATTTAGATTGAAATCAATGCATGCTTAAATCTTTGTATTACCTTCTATGCATGATTTCTAACTTATAAAGAGATGTTTAGCAAACTCAAAAGTATCCTTGGTAAATTAGATTGGTTTGCAAACTATCTTAACTAAATCACATGCATTCCTAGATTTTAATATTCATACAACTTGTGTTAGCAAAATTTCTTAAGTTGTTTGAATCCTACATGTGATTAGTTTTATTCTTCAATCATCATTTTTCTAAACCATTGTTTTTAAAATGCTTCAAGCATACAATTAAGAGCTTTTTTGTTGAAATTGATTGAAGAAACACATTCATACACTTGTGCACACACTTTAACTTAATTGAGTGTATGTTTGTAAGTTGTATTAAACTTTCATATTAGCCTAGTTAAGAGGCAATTTCATTGAGCTTAAATTGTATCTCTTAGAGTGATCTTTTGTGAAGACACTTTCTTAGAGAAATCTTAATCTTGTAAGGTTATTGCTTAGCCTAGGAAAAGCATCTTGTAAGGTTATTGCTTAGCCTAAGAAAAGCATTTTGTAAAGGTTATTGCTTAGCCTAAGAAAAGCATTTTGTAAAGGTTAGTGCTTAGCCTAAGAAAAGCATTTTGTAAAGGTTATTGCTTAGCCTATAAAAGCACATTGAGAGGTTGTTGTTTAGCCTTGAAAAGCAACATTGTAAGGGTTATTGCTTAGCCTAGTAAAAAGCATACATAGTGGAAATCCGGTGGGGTGATTGGATCACAAGCCGGTAGTGGATGTAGGCATTGAGGCCGAACCACTATAAACCTTGGTGTTGTGGTGCTTGCTTTTGTGGTGATTGTTTATTAGCTTCCGCATATTGTTTGATTAATCATCACATGTGACTAGTTTAGTTTAAGAAATTAAAATTGGTTCAAATTGGTCATAGTTGTAGCATACCCTATTCACCCCCCCCCCTAGGGTTAGGATCCCAAGGACTTTCAGAAGCAAGTAACCCTCCTGAAGAGGTTCCTCCCGAAGAGGCAAGTACCCTCCGGAAGAGGTTCCTCCCGAAGAGGCAAATAATCCTCCTGAAAAGGTTCTTTCTGAAAAGGCAAGTACCCTCCTGAAGAGGCAAGTGACCCTCCTGAAAAGGTTCCTCCCAAAGAGACAAGTAACGCTCCTGACGAAGTTCCTCCCGAAGAGGCACAAAACGCTCCTGAAGAGGTTCCTCCTGCAGAGACAAGTAACGCTCTTGAAGAGGTTCCTCCTGAAGAGGCATATAACACTCCTGAAGAGGTTATGGTAAAACCCGTTCTGTCTAGAATAATGAAATTCCCTAATGAGACTTTGAAAGCCCCTGAAGAGGCACTGATACCGGTTAATCAAGAGATCTCTATACTTTACAATTGTTCAAGAGAGATGGAATAAAAATGATGATGATGATTGGGACACAAAACTACGTTCTATAAATTCTGGAAGGACTTCCTTTGCCTGAAGCAAAGCCAAGGAATACATACTCAATTCAATTAAGACACTTGATTAGCATTAAACACATCCTACGATATTTGCATGGAATAACTACTTTAAGAAGATTTTATTCTTATGATCGTAAAGATTTCAGTTTTGTAGGATATGCAGATTCAGGTTATCTTTCTGATCCTCATAAGGGTTGATCACAGACAGGTTATGTGTTTCTAAATTGTAATGCTACCATTTCTTGGCATTCTACTAAACAAACTTTGGTAGCTACTTCCTTCAACCATGTTGAGATTTTGGCTCTCTATGTAGCCAGTAGGGAATGTGTATGGCTAAAATCTTTAATTCAGCATGTTTGTAGTTCTTGTCAATTACCTTCTATTGCAGGTATCCCAAATATTATCTATGAAGATAATGAAGCATACATAAGACAAATTCGAGAAGGTTTCATTAAAGGAGACAAAACTAAGCTTATAGTACCAAAGTTCTTCTTCACTCATGAACTTTAGAAGAACAATGAAATTGAAGTCAAGCAAGTTCGTTCGAGTACCAATCCAGTTGACCTGTTTACCAAATCTTTGCCAAAAACAGTATTCCAGAAGTTTGTATATCAGATTGGCATGTGTAGAGTTCATAATCAAACTATGTGAATGGTTGTTATGATCAGGGGGAGTAGTTTATCAGGGAGCATCGTGAAGTATGCTGCCCATGGACATTTGTGCGCTGTATTCTTTTTCATTCTCTAATTTTTATCCCACTGGGTTTTCCTAGTTAAGGTTTTAACGAGGCAACATTATGCACGTCCAACACCAGTTCAATGATCTTGAAGAATGTTATACTCTTTTTCCCTTCGCTTTAGTTTTGTCCCACTGGGTTTTCCTTAGCAAGGTTTTTAATGAGGCAACTGTCTTTGAATGGTGGTCATCCAAGGGGGAATGTTATAAGATATGGATCTTGGGTGGATGCCCAATTAAGATGAGTTAGGGTTAGATTTAGAGTTCCTCTCTTATGAGGTTACTTTGCCTATAAATAGGCCTCTCCCTATTGTATGTACACACAGATTAACAAGATAATAGCAAAAGCTCTCCCTTCTCCTTCTAATCTTCTTTCTCTTGTCCCCTCCTATTTACAACATATGTAAACAATTTGTACCCGAGAGGTGGGAAATGTAGAACCCACATAAAAATAAAAACAGGAATGAAATAAACGCGTACATTTGATCATTCAATTTTAACCAACATAATATACATTCACATCAAAACTTATTGCAATACTATCTTGACTTAGATGCAAATGCAAGAACCAATCCCATTTGAGTATATTTCTTTGCACTACTATTTTGACCTAGTTGCAAATGCAAGAACTGATCTCATTCGGGTCTATTTCTTCGCATTACTGTCTTGACTTGGTTGTAGATGGGAAAAACCAATCCCATAATTAGATCCACCCCGAAACCACCCCCCCCCCCTCTTCTTTTTTATTCCCTGCCAAGGGGGCTAGGACCCAAGAGAGAGCCTGCATACACATGGGAAGATAGCCCACTTAAGTGGGAAGGAGGCTCGCAGAAGCCGGAAGAAAGCTCACACAAGTGGGAAAGGAGCGCGCACAAACGGGAAGAAACAACGTACCCAGTGGTAAGGAGCGTTAGTTCTTACTTGCTGCCCGGGGGTTCCACTGGGTTTGTCATTTCATCCTACTTGTGTGGGCTCCTTTCCCATTTGTGTGGCCTTTCTTCCCGCTTATGTGGGCATCCATTCTCCCGGGGTTCAAACCCCGGATAAATTTCAATTTTATGAAAACAAACACACCCATTTTAATCAAATATTTTCTTTGTATTCCAATTTCATACAAACAAATAGGCCATTCCATGTAGACAAACATACCCATTTGACAGTAAACACATTGTTTCAATTGATAATGATCTCGTGTATCACATGTAAAGCAAGAAAATGGGCACATTTAAGTGCATAGGTTCTAATTCGATGCAAACAAATGGGCTAATTTGGGTGGCCCATTTGAATGAATAGATAAAAAGGGTGAAAAAAAAAAAAAAAGCACACACAATTACAATACGTCAATACCTACCTTACGAACATACACTACTGTCTTGCTTTGCCACACAAAGGGATATAAAATCAATATGCATCACTTGCATATGTAAATAAGTCGCTCATTGACATACCAAAACTTGTACATGTGAATCATTTACACAAAAAAGTTATTATTTACACACAAATCCGCTCATTGATATGTGAAGATCTTAACACAAAAAGCCGATCATTGACATACTAAAACTTGTACATGTGAATCAGTTATACATATGTAAATGAGTGAAAATAAACAACTACATGCATAAGTATTACACGACATTTACATATGTAAATAAGTTCAAATAAGCAACCCCAAGATATACCTAAGGCTTTGAATCTCTTTTTAGAGCTTTTTATTGTTCATACATCTGACTTCAAAGTCAATATAGCAGTAGCATCATGTTCATAGTAAAATAACGCATTAAAATAACAAAAATATAGAAAAGAGTTTTTTTTTTTCCCAACCATGCCACTTGAGGGTAGAGTAGGGGTTTATATAGTGGAATCCCGTTGAGGACATGGCTCAGCCCACATATGTGACTGTAGGGTAAATCCAGACGTTGACCGGCATGTGCCTAACTGTTCGAAAACCATAAAATGACCCTAGATCTTTTTAAATTTATCAATAATCCCTCCACTCTCAAGATCAAAGGATTATGTTTATTGCAACCAATCACATGATCCTTTCTTAAAGAATCTTGCATTTTGGGTGAGTAATGGAGAATATACTAAACAACGTTGGATATGAGAAGGATGAGATCGATCATTGCATAATATAATTAAACTAGATTTTAATTATACTAATGTCATCTTTACTTGATTTCTTATATAATTTTCATTAGGATTATTATTATAGATGTGAGTAAGTTTCCTATTTTGAGTGAATATATTTCATTGTACTCTTATAAAATAATCATTGGCTATTCTAAATAAAATAACCATATTACTATGGGAAGATATAGTCCCTTGGGTTTCAGCTATAAGATGCATTCATCTTAACACTAGTTCTGTTACTTTTTTTTTTTTTTTTTGCTAAAGGGTAAATGTATTATAAAAGAAAGAGGAAGGGAGAAACAAGAATACAAAGGGCAAGAGATGACCCCCAAAAGGACCAGAGCAAGAAGAAAAAATAAAAAAGAGAAAAAACACCGAGACTAAAGAACCTCAGGCAAAGAGGCCGAAAACCAGAACTCCTCTAACCAGAATTAGGAGCTAAGTGCATGGATCCAAAGAGGGCACTGAGCTGGTGATTGACAAAAGGAGACGAGATTTGCAACAGAGAGAAGGAAAAAGCTTCAGAAAGGTGGGCTTGCATGGAGAGAAGAGAGTGCCTGTGGTTATCAAAGATGGCCTCATTCCGGGCCTTCCAAAGATGATAAAGAACAGAGATGAAGATGGCTGCCATGAAATGAAGACCGTTGGCATCACTATCCTTGGAGAGGATCCTCCAGATGGATGAGGCAGAGAAATTCAGCTGAGGAGGAGCTCCTGCTACTTGGAAGAACCAAGACCAAGTAGCCACTGCAAAGTCGCAGGAGAAGAAGAGATGACCCAGAGTATCTTCTGCAACACAGCAAAAAATGCATCTTGATGCAAGAGAGAAACCCAACCGCTTCAACCAAGATTCTGTTGGGATTTTGTTGAGCATCAACCGCCAGCCAAAACAGTTTACTCTCTGGGGAGAGAGTTTATTCCATATGAACTTAGGCCAGGGGAGAGGCAGGGCTGAGTGTCTAATGAGCTGCCACGCAGAGCTCATGGTGAGCTTACCCTCTGGGGAGTCTCTCCATCTGAGGGAGTCTCGCACTGCAAGACTAGTTCTGTTACTGATTTGCCTCGAACTAAATCTCATTTGAGTAAATTTAAGTGCAAACAAATGCCTATACTTTCAATTTTCTAAAAAATAATTGCAGTCAGTAACACTTGTGTTTGATGACTTTGACTTGGCTGCAGATATTTTAACCAAGTCCCATATGTGTACATTGAAGTGCTAACAAAAACATAGAATTTGGGAGAACCATGAGACAACCCAAGTGGTCCTGATCGTCTCATCTAAACACCAATGCCACGGATCAACCCCTAGCACTGTAAAAGCACAGAGGTGGAATGATCGGGCATGGAGTATACACGACGCTTATAAAAAATATGATCATATAGTAGAGCAGCACGGAAGGGAATCCTATTGTGGAGCGCCCTAGGGATGATTCCTAAGAGTTAGGCCTTGTTTGGTATCTCTACTCTTATTTCAATAGAGCTTTCTAAAATAGAGCCATGAAAAAGAGCAACAAAAAAGAGAGTTAAAATGAACAAAAAGTGTAAAACCCTAGAAATCATGACATTATTACTCTCCCGCAGAGCTCCAAACCCTAGAAATCCTACCATTAATACTCTCATTCTAAATAAAGCTCTTTCTCCTCTCTCCAATATCTGTCTTCATCTCTTCGAAGAAGTTTCTCTCTTCATCTCCTCTCTCGTATCCTTTTCACTGTGAAATCATCTGTTCTTCTCCTCTTCCTTGGATTTGAAGCTTCTGTGATCTTTGATTGCTGGGATTTCTTTTTCACACCATTGCAGATCTGAGCACAAGCAACGATTTCTGCTCTGATCCAAGCTTGAAAAGCATCAGCAGTAGATGCGTAAGCTCTCTGTTGTGCTTCTTGAATTTCTTTAGCTAACCATATTCCTACCAAAACCTCAAGGTGTTAGTAGAGGCAGTTAAAATACTTTTCAATATTCCCCCTTGGGTTGAGCCCCTCCTCAATACTCCCCTTAGGTGGAACCCGGCCGGTGCACTTTTGGGGACATGGTTTTGTTTTTTTTTTTTTTTTTTTTTTTTGCGCCGAGTCATTCCTCCCGGAATTCGAACTCACTACCAGTTGCCTTTGATACCATCTTGAATTTCTTTAGCTAACCATTTTTACCAAAATCTCAACGCGTTAGTAGAGGCAATGGAAATACTTTTCAATATTCCCCCTTGGGTGGAGCCCATTCCTCAATAGTGCTTGGAGGATCTGGCAGCGAAGGAAGCCGTAGATCTTGGAATTTTTTTTTTATAAAGATCATGTAAAGAAGCAAGCAGAGAAACCGGATTCTGAGTTGAGATTTGTTTCCTTTTTTCTCTGTATCTGCTTTGGCTTTTGCAACAGCAGGTGGCGGAGATGATGACCTGCATCGCTTGTTCTAAGCAGATCGGCAGCAGTTCTCTTCATGATCGGGAAGATGAAGAACCAAACGCTACTCTTCCTCCTCTCCCATGTGGGTACCTCGGTTTGAGAGTTCGACGACAATGGCCTTTTGTGGGGAGGATTTTTGGTGTCAGTAAAACTCCGTTCAGGGGCATCTTTGTCTAGAAAAATACCTACCACCTCTACTTTCTTAGAGCCAAAAGCTCTAGTTTCCATATGCCCAAAAAGGGGGCATTTCAATTTTAGAGGATTTACCTCTATTCCTCTAAAGCGGATATACCAAACGCTCTTATTTTTCAAACCTCTATCCACTTCAGACATTTAGACAATTAGAGGCTGAAAATAGAGATGCCAAATATGGGATTACACTAGGCTTGTTTAGTTGGACGAAGATAGTTTATCATTCCTCCATATACCACAAAAAAGGAAAACATAGAATTTGGAGTTTTTCTATAAATAGTTACGTTACTATCTTGATTTAGTTGCAGATGCAAGAGCCAATCTCATTTGGGTCTATCTCTTTGCATTACTATCTTGACTTAGTTGCATATGGAAAGAACCAATCCCATAATTAGATCCACCTCCATCCTCTTAGAAATGGATGTTTATTGCCGAAATAATTAATACGAGATGTTGGGTAGAGTAATTTTTTACGATGACTTGCATGGCAAATTTTATTTTTTTTTTTGCTATTGGAGGGTTCCCAACCCTTTGGGCTCGACTAATCCCTCCGGGCCCAGAGGGAAGCCGGGTAAATCCCCTGTAGCTCTAGTGTGGTAGTGTAGTTCGAACCCACAACCTCCGAGTACAAACCATGATCGTAGGCCAACTAAGCTGCCCCTTAGAGTTGACTTGCATAGCAATTAGTTCATGCTTATTTCAATTTTACGAAAAGAAATGCCTGCTTTAATCAAATGTTTCCTTCATATTCCAATTTCTTGCAAACAAAAAGGCCCATTCCATGTAGAAAGACATCCCGATTTGACAATAAAACTGAATTTATTCCTATTCCATGCAACTTACACATTGTTCCAATTTATAATGATCTCATGTTGAAATTTAAAGAAGCACATTTAGGTACTTAGGTTCTAATTTTATGCAAATAAACAGGCGCATTTGGGTGGGCCCAATTGAATGAATTGATAAAAAGGGAGAGAAATATTATTATAATATCGATGTAGGAGACGAACTTGCACTATGCTGCTTTGGCACCCAAAGTGAAATGAAATAACCATCCATCGCTTGCACATGTAGCTAGTTTTAATAGGGTCTAAGGCGTGAATATTTTAACACGGAAAGTCACTCATTTACACACCAAAATTTGTAGATGTTAATCATTTACGTATGTAAATGAGTGTAAACAAACATCCAATTACATAAGTGTAAGTAAAGAATTCCAGATTATAGCTCTGCTGCAAGAAGACCCCTGCTTCTCTCTGAGGAAGATATCCAAGCCTTTTGTGAGCCAACAGCTCTTCTCCCTCCTGGATTTTTTGAAAGTTCAAGTCTCTCACGCCTCTTAGCTAGGCCGTCTTGCCTGTTGCTCTGGCTTTGGTTTTTGCTCGGCCTGTAGACCCCTGTTCTGATTTTTTGTAGCATTGCCTGTAGTCCTCTGCTCTGTCTTTGCTCCCTCTTGGAGCCTTTTGTGCATTTTTAATTCTTTTTTCCCTCTTTTAATACAATTACCCTTATACCAAAAAAAAAAAAGTAAAGAATTCCAAGATATACCTTTGCATATGTAAATTGGTGCAAGTAAAGAATTCCAAGATAAACCTTTGCATTGAATCTACTATCATGAGTCTCAAAATAATTACTCTTTTTGGTGGCATGTTCATGTCGCTTATTTCGAAGGTATCAGTTTCCAAACCGCGTACGCTTGAGGGTAGAGTAACGGTTTATCTAGTGCAAGCCCATTGAGGACTTAGCTCATCCCACATATGTGAGGGTGGGGCAAATGCAGACATCGGCATGCATGCGCCTAACCATTTGTGTCACAAACTCATCCCACTCTCTTGATTGTCTACTTTGGGCCTTTGACCTGCACGGTTTTATTTCTGAGGCTAACCCATAGGTATCTTCAAAAGGCAGAAGTCTGAACTTATAGTCGGGATCCGAACATCTCACCTTTCTAATGTGGGATTGGGTTCTTACAATTTGACACCCGAAAAACGACCTTAAAATATTTTTATTTATCAAACACTCTCTCAAGGAAGGAAACATCACTCTAAGCATAAATATTGTAAGTTACGGACGGACTTTATAGATGGGCGGTTCTGCCAATAAAGCATGATGACATCTTTGCAGGACACAATAACAAGACCAAAGGATTATGTTTCTCGCAACCAATCGCACAATCCTTTATTAAAGGATCTCGTATTATGGGGAAGTAATGGAGAAAATCCTAAACAATGTTGGATATGTAAAGGATGAGTTCATTGCAAAATATAATTAAATTAAATTTTAATTATATTAGACTAATGCCATCTTTACTTGATTTCTTATTTATTTTTCCATTAGGATTCTTATTATAGATGTGAGTAGGTTTCCTATTATGAGTCAATATCTTTCGCTGTACTCTTATAAATAACACTTGGCTATTCTAAATAAAATAACCACAACATTTTGGCAGGATATAGTCCCATGAGTCTCAGCTATAAGATACATTCATCTTAAACACTAGTTCTTTACCAAAAATAAAAGAATAAAAAAAAATCTTAAAACACTAGTTATGATGCTTACTTGTCTTGAACTAAAATCCCATTTGAGTCTATTTAAGTGCTCACAAATGCCTACACTTCAAAAGTTTCTACCATTTGGTAATTTACTTTTAAAATAAAGTGGAATGAAGTGACATAAAAAGAGTTTCAGTTTGGTAATTTACTTTTAAAATAAAGTGGAATGTGATAAACCATATACCAACCTAAAAGATTAAGCTGGTAGGTGGAAGGCCTATACAGGTATATTAAGACATGACAAGCCTATTACTTAGGCGATGTGGGATGTGGGACTTCCCAACACTTCCCCTCACATGCAGGCCCAATAGATTTCATGGACGAACCTGTTACGTGGGCTACACAAGAACGACGGCCACGTGAGCCATGCAAGAACAACTGGATCGGAACCCATATACCAACCCAAAAGCTTAAGCTGGTAGGTGGAAGGCCCATACAGGTATATTAAGACATGACAAGCCTATTACTTAGGCGATGTGGGATGTGGGGCTTCCCAACATGGAATGAAGTGAAATAAAAAGAAAGAATAAAATATAACCGACTTATGATGGTATTTTATTTTTAGTTGTTTGAAATAGAATATTTTTTACTTTTGTAAAGAGAAATAGATGTTTTTTTTTTTTTGTATTATAGTTGTATTTTGACTTTTTTTTTTAAAAAATGAAATGAATTTTAGTTAAAAATGCTTTTAATTTAAAATTTAATTTAACTTGACCTCACATGACTTGATAAATAAAATTACCAAACCTCCTAAAAGATAATTGCAGTCAGTACGATCAGAGAGCATGATGACTTAACTTCACTGTAGATATTTTGACCGAACCCGTAATAAGATTATATTGAAGTGCTGACAAAAACATAGAATTTGGGAGAACAACGAGACAAAAAACAGAATTTGGGAGAACAACGAAACAACCCAAGTGGTAATGATCACCTCATCTAAACACCAGCCAGCACTGACAAAGCACAAAGGCAGAATGTCCTCGGGCATGGAGTACACTTTTATACATATAAAAAAAAAAACCTTTCATATACTGGAGGAGCACGGAAGGGCATCCTATACCGTAGAGCACCCTAGGGATGGTCCCTAGGATAGTTTAGTTGGACTATAGATAGTTTATCATTCCTCCATACAGAAGAAACAAAAAAGAAAACATAGGATTTGCAATTATCTATAAATAATTGCAAACGGTGTCACAATTGCAAGACCAAGTGGACATGATTCATTCACACAACACCAAAAACAGGAAATTGGAACGGAAAAGCGTTCCTAATCCTTCCGTTCCTAATCCGTTAAACCGTTCCAAAAGCGTTCCAATTTCCGTTCCAATTTGGTACCAACCGTTCCTAATCCGTTAAAGCGTTCCAATTTCCTGTTTTTGGAACGGTTTAACGGATTAGGAACGGAAGGATTGGGAACGCTTTTCCGTTCCAATTTCCTGTTTTTGGTGTTGTGTCACATCAAGACTAGCTGCATTACTATCTGATCCGGATCCCTTGTCCCCGCGTGAATGGGGGCAGATGAAAAGAAAAAATTACTTTTCTCTTTTCTCCGCCCCCCTTCTGCCCCTGCATGTGGCGACCCCTGATTCATCCATACAGGGTTCTTCTGTTTGAACGAAACAGGGAGTCTATTTCCATTAATCTCTTTACTGAGTTACAGATGCAAGAACCAATCTCATTTTGGTCTATTTCTTTACATTACTATCGTAACTTAGTTGCAGATGGCAAGAACCAATCCCATAATTAGATCCACCTCCATCCTCTTAGAAAGGTCTCTACACAACATTTATACTGGATGCTTGTTGCTGACATAATTAATGAGAAGTTGGGTAGAGAATTTTAATGTTCGACGATGACATGAAAATCATTTAGTTTATACATATTTCAGTTTTATGAAAACAAACACCCCCCTTTTAATCAAATTTTTTTTTTTTTTTTGTATTCCCATTTCATGCAAACAAAAAGGCCCATTCCATGTAGACAAACTTGCCCGTTCCATGCAAATTACACATTGTTCCAATTGATAATGATCTCATGTATCAAATTTAAAGCAAGCAAATGGGCACATTTAAGTACATAGGTGTTAATTTGATGCAAACAAACGGGCCCATTTGGGTAGGCCCATTTGGGTAGGCCCATTTGTATGAATATCTGGGAGACAAAAAAAATACTATTATAATACCGACCTAGGGGACGAACTTGCATTTATACTGCTTTGGCACCCAAAGTGATATGAAATCAATATGCTTTGCTTTCATATGTAAATAATTTTAATAGGGTATGAGGTGTGAATATTTGAACACCAAATGTCATGAAATGTTGCTACTTTGGACACCAAAACTTGTACAGGTGAATCATTTACATGTGCAAGTGAGTGTAAACAAACATCCACATGCGTAAGTATTACACGACATTGACATATGTAAATTGGTGCAAATAAATAATCCCAAGATATACCTATAGTTTTGATTTGGGACCTAGGATTATTTTCATTTGAGGGTGGCTGACGATAGTCACTTGAAAAGATTAATCACAATTTTATTATACTTTCTTCACATTAACTACGTCAAAATAGAAAATGTAGTGCTCTTTATTAAGAGATAATCTTTGTCACTCTTGCACTAAATACACATTTGTCAAACTTCATTTGAGCTTAAACTAACCTCGAAACAAATTGACCAAATTCCAAACTTAGGCCGACAGATTTAGGTTTCGGTTGTTGATCATTTATGGCCTGAAAATCGAAATGAATTCAATTCTTGTTTAGTTCAGGTTCATGTTAGCCCTTTGTGAACATTAGTTAGGCCAGGTGGAACTTAGGTTCTTGTCAATTTTAAGTTTGTCAAAATTTGATCAGAAATGTTGCACCCTTCTCATGTCCACCAATTCCAACTTTCACACAATAAATGGAACTATAATTTTCAATGTAGCTCAATGTAAATTGGTTCTATTTTGGATCTCATAACTACTTAAAAAGGAAAAGATGAGAGTAAAAAACACACCTTCATATTGGATGGCTATCAAATGAGAAGCTTTAAGCTAGCTAAGTGGGCAAGGGACATAAATGTCCTCCTTGACTAAATCATGAATATGTAACTTTTGTTTAGCTAGAATATATGAATGAGACTAAACTCTGAAGTATTAATAATTACGTCAATTAGGCTAGTTGTGTTTAAAACCATCATTCATTCTTTGAAATCACTTTTATAAATGAAGTGATTAATTTAGCAATCGATTTGGTTTGATTGATTTAGTGATAGATTTGGTTTGATTGATTTAGTAATAGATTTGTTTTTTACTAAAAGACAAAATAGAGGGAAAGATAAGTCAAGTCTTGATATTATTAACAAAATGACACTAATGGTTTACAATCATAAGAAAGAAAAAAAAAGGGATAAAAATTGGATATGGATAGGATAACCAATGTGTGCCCCATCATGTAAACTGATCAACCCACTAAGGAAGTGGGCCATACACTTTTGTAGAGACTCAAACCCAAGCAAATCTGGTTTACATGATAGAGAGAGAGAGAGAGAGACACCAAGAAAGGGATTTGGATTTTTGGAGTTGGGAAAGGGTTGTGGGATCGACTTTGGCTACTTTTAAGTGGGCGCCGGGCCATAAGAGCCTTAGACTTTATGGGCTTTTTTATTTTTGGTAGGGGCTGAAACCCTCGGCCCACTACACATAGGCCCGCCCCTAGAATCTGCTATCATGGGGTTCAAAATAATATTACTCTCTTTTTGGGACTCTTTGTTTTTCATTTTGATTATCTCAAAGGTATCAAAGCATTAGCATCAGATTCATAGTAAAATGATGTGCAAAACTATAGAAGAATTTTTTTTTTCTTCCAATCAAAATGCTTGAGAGTAGAGTAAGGGTAGTTTTAAACATATAGTGCAAGCTCAACGAGGACTTGGCCTAGCCCACATATGTGAGAGTTGGGTAAATATAGTACTCAGCCCGCATGGGTCTAACCGTTTGACATCCATCGATAACCCGGGACATCTCCCAGCTTGCCAGCCAAGGAGCATTTGGCCATGAGCCCAAGGGACAATCGATTATAGACAGTCGAGAACTAATCCCTCCTGATACATGCAAATCCTCCTATCCACATGCACCAAGTATGACTATTATAAGTTGCAACTTTTTATAAATCAGTGAAAGTCCATCAAGATCTACGATAACTTGATACTAGATCTAGGGCTCCTTTAGTTCAATAAACAAATTGAACAATTTGTATAAGAAAAATATGGAGCCCCACAACAATGAGAGAAAAAAAAAATGGTGGTTGATTTAGCCCACAAGAATGTAATCATCGTTATAACACTACATTAGCACCTTTTTGGAGTAGATGTAAAAGTGATTTTTACACACTTAGGTGTGAAATTTTGGTGTGGAAATGACTTTTTTACATACCATTTTCTCAAGTCACTTATGCATCATGCACAAATTGAGTGCAAGTACGTTTGATGACGTGTAACCATTAACTCTAAGAAATCATTTAAATCTTTTGCTTCTTCTTTTTCCGTGTTCTTCCATATTGATTTTCTCATTTCTTTTCTCACAGCGGTTATCTTTTACTTTAGGTGGATGTAACTTGATCTTTATTTTCCAAAATATTAAGTTAATAAATAACTAATTTATTTTTGGAATAGGGATACACTCCAGACTATTTATATTCATTTCTTTTTTAGGCCTTTGAATTATAAATGCCATGGTATATTTTGATTTTCTCGAATTTCATTATATATTATTTTAAGATTTACTATTATGAATTATGTTACCCGGGCTTAGCAAGGGGGCCTTTCACTAGTTTCTGTTAGAGATGAATGCATGGGTTCCTCCTTAGGACTGCTCTATGATAGTGTTTGTCGTTTCAATAAAAGTCCCCACTTGATTGAGACCCAATGGGGCTAGGTTCATACCATCGAAAACCAAGTCAAGTCTTTGATAATAATGTTTGTAGTTTCAATAAAAGCGTTCAAATTGTATGTAGTAGTCCCCACTTGATTGGGATAATCCAATGGGGCTAGGTTCTTACCATCCAAAACCAAGTCAAGTCAGCTTGTCTCGACGTGAACGCAGCTGGTCCCCCTAGACTTGCCTCGTGGTAGTGATTGCAGTTATTTCTGAGAAGGTTCAAAATTATATCCATTTTAATTAGAACGTATAATAGACGCGAAAGGAACTGGTTTGTTCCAACCAAGTCAAGTCAAATCAGTCGTGGAAGTCGCCTTGATGGAAATGCATCTGGTCATCCTAGACTTGCGTTGATGGTGGTAGGGATTGAGGATTCCACCTTCTATGGCTTTGGTAATAATCCAAAAGACCCAAATGAACTTGATTCATAAGCCAAGTTAGCAATGCGACAACTCTTGATGTAAATGTGTCTGGTTGTTTTAGACTTGCACTAATGACAGTGACTTCAGATATTTCTGCCAAGATTCTTACATGACCCAAAACTCAGCAATGTTGAATATAACATCCAACGTTGTCTAGTGGAGATTTTTCATAAAGAGTTTGGATCCTCTTTTAAGGCCTTGAACTCATAAGAAGTTCCTGAGGCCTATTGGCGGGGCCTACTTTGAAAATTTTGAATTGCTGAAAATAGGGATGGAGCCAGCAAACAATGGTCAATTAACTAGCAGCAGTGAAGGTATAAGTTTTTTTAGAGGATATCGATGATATTTTAATATTTATTGATTTCTTTTAGTTATCATTTATAACTTAAGAGTTCTCTTAAGCATGTGTACTTATGAGAGTGCATTTAGACCATCACAAAAGGTGAACCCCTAATGAATTTCACCGGGTCCTACATAATTATTGGCACCATTGCTCAGGATATGGTTGCTTATGTGCACACGGAAAAATCATTTGTCAATTTGATGGAGGGTTCCCATTTCTGAACATGGTCAAATTTGACCCAAAGGTCAAAAAAAAATTATAGTTTCTAGTGGTTTAGATCTTAATGGAGGATCTAAAGAAGCTAAATAAAGTAAGAGTGAGTTAAAAATAGTTCTTTTTTTTTTTTTTTTCTTAAAAGAGTTGAAATAGATCTTAATGGAGGATCTATTGTGGTTGGGGTGAGCTTTCTTAAAAAATAAATAAAATAGGAGTGAGTTGCAGTTATTTCTGAGAAGATTCAAAATTATATCCATTTCAATTAGAACGTATAATAGACGCGAATGGAACTGGTTTGTTCCAACCAAGTCAAGTCAAATCAGTCGTGCAAGTCGTCTTGATGGAAATGCAATCGGTCATCCTAGACTTGCGTTGATGGTGGTAGGGATTGAGGATTCCACCTTCTATGGATTTGGTAGCAATCCAAATGACCCAAATGAACTTGATGAACTTGATTCATAAGCCAAGTTAGCAATGCGACAACTCTTGATGTGAATATATCTGGTTGTTCTAGACTTGCACTAATGGCAATGACTTCACATATTTCTGCCAAGATTCTTGCATAACCCAAAAGTCAGCAATGTTGAATATAACATCAAACGTTGTCTAGTGGAGATTTTTCGTAAAGAGTTTAGATCCTCTTTTAAGGCTTTGAACTCACAAGAAGTTCCTGAGGCCTATTGGCGGGCCTACTTTGAAAATCTTGAATTGCTGAAAATGGGATGGAGCCATGCTTTGTTTTTAGAGGAGGCAAACAATGGTCAATTAACTAGCAGCAGTTAAGCTCTAATTTTTTTAGAGGATATCGATGATATTTTAATATTTATTGATTTCTTTTAGTTATCATTTATAACTTAAGAGTTCTCTTAAGCATGTGTACTTATGAGAGTGCATTTAGACCATCACAAAAGGTAAACCCCTAATGAATTTCACGGGGTCCTACATAATTATTGGCACCATTGCTCAGGATATGGTTGCTTATGTGCACACGGAAAAATCATTCGTCAATTTGATGGTGGGTTCCCATTTCTGAACATGGTCAAATTTGACCCAAAGGTCAAAAAAAATTTACAGTATTTAGTGGTTTAGATCTTAATGGAGGATCTAAAGAAGCTAAATAAAGTAAGAGTGAGTTAAAAATAGTTCTTTTTTTTTTGTTGAAAGAGTTGAAATAGATCTTAATGGAGGATCTATTGTGGTTGCGGTGAGCTTTCTTAAAAAATAAATAAAATAGGAGTGAGTTGCAGTTATTTCTGAGAAGATTCAAAATTATATCCATTTCAATTAGAACGTATAATAGACGCGAATGGAACTGGTTTGTTCCAACCAAGTCAAGTCAAATCAGTCGTGCAAGTCGTCTTGATGGAAATGCAATCGGTCATCCTAGACTTGCGTTGATGGTGGTAGGGATTGAGGATTCCACCTTCTATGGATTTGGTAGCAATCCAAATGACCCAAATGAACTTGATGAACTTGATTCATAAGCCAAGTTAGCAATGCGACAACTCTTGATGTGAATGTATCTGGTTGTTCTAGACTTGCACTAATGGCAGTGACTTCAGATATTTCTGCCAAGATTCTTGCATAACCCAAAAGTCAGCAATGTTGAATATAACATCCAACGTTGTCTAGTGGAGATTTTTCATAAAGAGTTTAGATCCTCTTTTAAGGCTTTGAACTCACAAGAAGTTCCTGAGGCCTATTGGCGGGCCTACTTTGAAAATCTTGAATTGCTGAAAACGGGATGGAGCCATGCTTTGTTTTTAGAGGAGGCAAACAATGGTCAATTAACTAGCAGCAGTTAAGCTCTAATTTTTTTAGAGGATATCGATGATATTTTAATATTTATTGATTTCTTTTAGTTATCATTTATAACTTAAGAGTTCTCTTAAGCATGTGTACTTATGAGAGTGCATTTAGACCATCACAAAAGGTAAACCCCTAATGAATTTCACGGGGTCCTACATAATTATTGGCACCATTGCTCAGGATATGGTTGCTTATGTGCACACGGAAAAATCATTTGTCAATTTGATGGTGGGTTCCCATTTCTGAACATGGTCAAATTTGACCCAAAGGTCAAAAAAAATTTATAGTTTTTAGTGGTTTAGATCTTAATGGAGGATCTAAAGAAGCTAAATAAAGTAAGAGTGAGTTAAAAATAGTTCTTTTTCTTTTTTGTTGAAAGAGTTGAAATAGATCTTAATGGAGGATCTATTGTGGTTGGGGTGAGCTTTCTTAAAAAATAAATAAAATAGGACTGAGTTGCAGTTATTTCTGAGAAGATTCAAAATTATATCCATTTCAATTAGAACGTATAATAGACGCGAATGGAACTGGTTTGTTCCAACCAAGTCAAGTCAAATCAGTCGTGCAAGTCGTCTTGATGGAAATGCAATCGGTCATCCTAGACTTGCGTTGATGGTGGTAGGGATTGAGGATTCCACCTTCTATGGATTTGGTAGCAATCCAAATGACCCAAATGAACTTGATGAACTTGATTCATAAGCCAAGTTAGCAATGCGACAACTCTTGATGTGAATGTATCTGGTTGTTCTAGACTTGCACTAATGGCAGTGACTTCAGATATTTCTGCCAAGATTCTTGCATAACCCAAAAGTCAGCAATGTTGAATATAACATCCAACGTTGTCTAGTGGAGATTTTTCATAAAGAGTTTAGATCCTCTTTTAAGGCTTTGAACTCACAAGAAGTTCCTGAGGCCTATTGGCGGGCCTACTTTGAAAATCTTGAATTGCTGAAAATGGGATGGAGCCATGCTTTGTTTTTAGAGGAGGCAAACAATGGTCAATTAACTAGCAGCAGTTAAGCTCTAATTTTTTTAGAGGATATCGATGATATTTTAATATTTATTGATTTCTTTTAGTTATCATTTATAACTTAAGAGTTCTCTTAAGCATGTGTACTTATGAGAGTGCATTTAGACCATCACAAAAGGTAAACCCCTAATGAATTTCACGGGATCCTACATAATTATTGGCACCATTGCTCAGGATATGGTTGCTTATGTGCACACGGAAAAATCATTTGTCAATTTGATGGTGGGTTCCCATTTCTGAACATGGTCAAATTTGACCCAAAGGTCAAAAAAAATTTACAGTATTTAGTGGTTTAGATCTTAATGGAGGATCTAAAGAAGCTAAATAAAGTAAGAGTGAGTTAAAAATAGTTCTTTTTCTTTTTTGTTGAAAGAGTTGAAATAGATCTTAATGGAGGATCTATTGTGGTTGGGGTGAGCTTTCTTAAAAAATAAATAAAATAGGAGTGAGTTGCAGTTATTTCTGAGAAGATTCAAAATTATATCCATTTCAATTAGAACGTATAATAGACGCGAATGGAACTGGTTTGTTCCAACCAAGTCAAGTCAAATCAGTCGTGCAAGTCGTCTTGATGGAAATGCAATCGGTCATCCTAGACTTGCGTTGATGGTGGTAGGGATTGAGGATTCCACCTTCTATGGATTTGGTAGCAATCCAAATGACCCAAATGAACTTGATGAACTTGATTCATAAGCCAAGTTAGCAATGCGACAACTCTTGATGTGAATGTATCTGGTTGTTCTAGACTTGCACTAATGGCAGTGACTTCAGATATTTCTGCCAAGATTCTTGCATAACCCAAAAGTCAGCAATGTTGAATATAACATCCAACGTTGTCTAGTGGAGAATTTTCATAAAGAGTTTAGATCCTCTTTTAAGGCTTTGAACTCACAGGAAGTTCCTGAGGCCTATTGGCGGGCCTACTTTGAAAATCTTGAATTGCTGAAAACGGGATGGAGCCATGCTTTGTTTTTAGAGGAGGCAAACAATGGTCAATTAACTAGCAGCAGTTAAGCTCTAATTTTTTTAGAGGATATCGATGATATTTTAATATTTATTGATTTCTTTTAGTTATCATTTATAACTTAAGAGTTCTCTTAAGCATGTGTACTTATGAGAGTGCATTTAGACCATCACAAAAGGTAAACCCCTAATGAATTTCACGGGGTCCTACATAATTATTGGCACCATTGCTCAGGATATGGTTGCTTATGTGCACACGGAAAAATCATTTGTCAATTTGATGGTGGGTTCCCATTTCTGAACATGGTCAAATTTGACCCAAAGGTCAAAAAAAATTTATAGTTTTTAGTGGTTTAGATCTTAATGGAGGATCTAAAGAAGCTAAATAAAGTAAGAGTGAGTTAAAAATAGTTCTTTTTCTTTTTTGTTGAAAGAGTTGAAATAGATCTTAATGGAGGATCTATTGTGGTTGGGGTGAGCTTTCTTAAAAAATAAATAAAATAGGAGTGAGTTGCAGTTATTTCTGAGAAGATTCAAAATTATATCCATTTCAATTAGAACGTATAATAGACGCGAATGGAACTGGTTTGTTCCAACCAAGTCAAGTCAAATCAGTCGTGCAAGTCGTCTTGATGGAAATGCAATCTGTCATCCTAGACTTGCGTTGATGGTGGTAGGGATTGAGGATTCCACCTTCTATGGATTTGGTAGCAATCCAAATGACCCAAATGAACTTGATGAACTTGATTCATAAGCCAAGTTAGCAATGCGACAACTCTTGATGTGAATGTATCTGGTTGTTCTAGACTTGCACTAATGGCAGTGACTTCAGATATTTCTGCCAAGATTCTTGCATAACCCAAAAAGTCAGCAATGTTGAATATAACATCCAACGTTGTCTAGTGGAGATTTTTCATAAAGAGTTTAGATCCTCTTTTAAGGCTTTGAACTCACAAGAAGTTCCTGAGGCCTATTGGCGGGCCTACTTTGAAAATCTTGAATTGCTGAAAATGGGATGGAGCCATGCTTTGTTTTTAGAGGAGGCAAACAATGGTCAATTAACTAGCAGCAGTTAAGCTCTAATTTTTTTAGAGGATATCGATGATATTTTAATATTTATTGATTTCTTTTAGTTATCATTTATAACTTAAGAGTTCTCTTAAGCATGTGTACTTATGAGAGTGCATTTAGACCATCACAAAAGGTAAACCCCTAATGAATTTCACGGGGTCCTACATAATTATTGGCACCATTGCTCAGGATATGGTTGCTTATGTGCACACGGAAAAATCATTTGTCAATTTGATGGTGGGTTCCCATTTCTGAACATGGTCAAATTTGACCCAAAGGTCAAAAAAAATTTACAGTCTTTAGTCGTTTAGATCTTAATGGAGGATCTAAAGAAGCTAAATAAAGTAAGAGTGAGTTAAAAATAGTTCTTTTTCTTTTTTGTTGAAAGAGTTGAAATAGATCTTAATGGAGGATCTATTGTGGTTGGGGTGAGCTTTCTTAAAAAATAAATAAAATAGGACTGAGTTGCAGTTATTTCTGAGAAGATTCAAAATTATATCCATTTCAATTAGAACGTATAATAGACGCGAATGGAACTGGTTTGTTCCAACCAAGTCAAGTCAAATCAGTCGTGCAAGTCGTCTTGATGGAAATGCAATCGGTCATCCTAGACTTGCGTTGATGGTGGTAGGGATTGAGGATTCCACCTTCTATGGATTTGGTAGCAATCCAAATGACCCAAATGAACTTGATGAACTTGATTCATAAGCCAAGTTAGCAATGCGACAACTCTTGATGTGAATGTATCTGGTTGTTCTAGACTTGCACTAATGGCAGTGACTTCAGATATTTCTGCCAAGATTCTTGCATAACCCAAAAGTCAGCAATGTTGAATATAACATCCAACGTTGTCTAGTGGAGAATTTTCATAAAGAGTTTAGATCCTCTTTTAAGGCTTTGAACTCACAGGAAGTTCCTGAGGCCTATTGGCGGGCCTACTTTGAAAATCTTGAATTGCTGAAAACGGGATGGAGCCATGCTTTGTTTTTAGAGGAGGCAAACAATGGTCAATTAACTAGCAGCAGTTAAGCTCTAATTTTTTTAGAGGATATCGATGATATTTTAAAATTTATTGATTTCTTTTAGTTATCATTTATAACTTAAGAGTTCTCTTAAGCATGTGTACTTATGAGAGTGCATTTAGACCATCACAAAAGGTAAACCCCTAATGAATTTCACGGGGTCCTACATAATTATTGGCACCATTGCTCAGGATATGGTTGCTTATGTGCACACGGAAAAATCATTTGTCAATTTGATGGTGGGTTCCCATTTCTGAACATGGTCAAATTTGACCCAAAGGTCAAAAAAAATTTATAGTTTTTAGTGGTTTAGATCTTAATGGAGGATCTAAAGAAGCTAAATAAAGTAAGAGTGAGTTAAAAATAGTTCTTTTTCTTTTTTGTTGAAAGAGTTGAAATAGATCTTAATGGAGGATCTATTGTGGTTGGGGTGAGCTTTCTTAAAAAATAAATAAAATAGGAGTGAGTTGCAGTTATTTCTGAGAAGATTCAAAATTATATCCATTTCAATTAGAACGTATAATAGACGCGAATGGAACTGGTTTGTTCCAACCAAGTCAAGTCAAATCAGTCGTGCAAGTCGTCTTGATGGAAATGCAATCGGTCATCCTAGACTTGCGTTGATGGTGGTAGGGATTGAGGATTCCACCTTCTATGGATTTGGTAGGATTCCAAATGACCCAAATGAACTTGATGAACTTGATTCATAAGCCAAGTTAGCAATGCGACAACTCTTGATGTAAATGTATCTGGTTGTTCTAGACTTGCACTAATGGCAGTGACTTCAGATATTTCTGCCAAGATTCTTGCATAACCCAAAAGTCAGCAATGTTGAATATAACATCCAACGTTGTCTAGTGGAGATTTTTCATAAAGAGTTTGGATCCTCTTTTAAGGCTTTGAACTCACAGGAAGTTCCTGAGGCCTATTGGCGGGCCTACTTTGAAAATCTTGAATTGCTGAAAACGGGATGGAGCCATGCTTTGTTTTTAGAGGAGGCAAACAATGGTCAATTAACTAGCAGCAGTTAAGCTCTAATTTTTTTAGAGGATATCGATGATATTTTAATATTTATTGATTTCATTTAGTTATCATTTATAACTTAAGAGTTCTCTTAAGCATGTGTACTTATGAGAGTGCATTTAGACCATCACAAAAGGTAAACCCCTAATGAATTTCACGGGGTCCTACATAATTATTGGCACCATTGCTCAGGATATGGTTGCTTATGTGCACACGGAAAAATCATTTGTCAATTTGATGGTGGGTTCCCATTTCTGAACATGGTCAAATTTGACCCAAAGGTCAAAAAAAATTTATAGTTTTTAGTGGTTTAGATCTTAATGGAGGATCTAAAGAAGCTAAATAAAGTAAGAGTGAGTTAAAAATAGTTCTTTATTTTTTTTGTTGAAAGAGTTGAAATAGATCTTAATGGAGGATCTATTGTGGTTGGGGTGAGCTTTCTTAAAAAATAAATAAAATAGGAGTGAGTTGCAGTTATTTCTGAGAAGATTCAAAATTATATCCATTTCAATTAGAACGTATAATAGACGCGAATGGAACTGGTTTGTTCCAACCAAGTCAAGTCAAATCAGTCGTGCAAGTCGTCTTGATGGAAATGCAATCTGTCATCCTAGACTTGCGTTGATGGTGGTAGGGATTGAGGATTCCACCTTCTATGGATTTGGTAGCAATCCAAATGACCCAAATGAACTTGATGAACTTGATTTATAAGCCAAGTTAGCAATGCGACAACTCTTGATGTGAATGTATCTGGTTGTTCTAGACTTGCACTAATGGCAGTGACTTCAGATATTTCTGCCAAGATTCTTGCATAACCCAAAAAGTCAGCAATGTTGAATATAACATCCAACGTTGTCTAGTGGAGATTTTTCATAAAGAGTTTAGATCCTCTTTTAAGGCTTTGAACTCACAAGAAGTTCCTGAGGCCTATTGGCGGGCCTACTTTGAAAATCTTGAATTGCTGAAAACGGGATGGAGCCATGCTTTGTTTTTAGAGGAGGCAAACAATGGTCAATTAACTAGCAGCAGTTAAGCTCTAATTTTTTTAGAGGATATCGATGATATTTTAATATTTATTGATTTCATTTAGTTATCATTTATAACTTAAGAGTTCTCTTAAGCATGTGTACTTATGAGAGTGCATTTAGACCATCACAAAAGGTAAACCCCTAATGAATTTCACGGGGTCCTACATAATTATTGGCACCATTGCTCAGGATATGGTTGCTTATGTGCACACGGAAAAATCATTTGTCAATTTGATGGTGGGTTCCCATTTCTGAACATGGTCAAATTTGACCCAAAGGTCAAAAAAATTTATAGTTTTTAGTGGTTTAGATCTTAATGGAGGATCTAAAGAAGCTAAATAAAGTAAGAGTGAGTTAAAAATAGTTCTTTTTTTTTTTGTTGAAAGAGTTGAAATAGATCTTAATGGAGGATCTATTGTGGTTGGGGTGAGCTTCCTTAAAAAATAAATAAAATAGGAGTGAGTTGCAGTTATTTCTGAGAAGATTCAAAATTATATCCATTTCAATTAGAACGTATAATAGACGCGAATGGAACTGGTTTGTTCCAACCAAGTCAAGTCAAATCAGTCGTGCAAGTCGTCCTTATGGAAATGCAATCGGTCATCCTAGACTTGCGTTGATGGTGGTAGGGATTGAGGATTCCACCTTCTATGGATTTCGTAGCAATCCAAATGACCCAAATGAACTTGATGAACTTGATTCATAAGCCAAGTTAGCAATGCGACAACTGTTGATGTGAATGTATCTGGTTGTTCTAGACTTGCACTAATGGCAGTGACTTCAGATATTTCTGCCAAGATTCTTGCATAACCCAAAAGTCAGCAATGTTGAATATAACATCCAACGTTGTCTAGTGGAGAATTTTCATAAAGAGTTTAGATCCTCTTTTAAGGCTTTGAACTCACAAGAAGTTCCTGAGGCCTATTGGCGGGCCTACTTTGAAAATCTTGAATTGCTGAAAACGGGATGGAGCCATGCTTTGTTTTTAGAGGAGGCAAACAATGGTCAATTAACTAGCAGCAGTTAAGCTCTAATTTTTTTAGAGGATATCGATGATATTTTAATATTTATTGATTTCTTTTAGTTATCATTTATAACTTAAGAGTTCTCTTAAGCATGTGTACTTATGAGAGTGCATTTAGACCATCACAAAAGGTAAACCCCTAATGAATTTCACGGGGTCCTACATAATTATTGGCACCATTGCTCAGGATATGGTTGCTTATGTGCACACGGAAAAATCATTTGTCAATTTGATGGTGGGTTCCCATTTCTGAACATGGTCAAATTTGACCCAAAGGTCAAAAAAAATTTATAGTTTTTAGTGGTTTAGATCTTAATGGAGGATCTAAAGAAGCTAAATAAAGTAAGAGTGAGTTAAAAATAGTTCTTTTTTTTTTTTGTTGAAAGAGTTGAAATAGATCTTAATGGAGGATCTATTGTGGTTGGGGTGAGCTTTCTTAAAAAATAAATAAAATAGGAGTGAGTTGCAGTTATTTCTGAGAAGATTCAAAATTATATCCATTTCAATTAGAACGTATAATAGACGCGAATGGAACTGGTTTGTTCCAACCAAGTCAAGTCAAATCAGTCGTGCAAGTCGTCTTGATGGAAATGCAATCTGTCATCCTAGACTTGCGTTGATGGTGGTAGGGATTGAGGATTCCACCTTCTATGGATTTGGTAGGATTCCAAATGACCCAAATGAACTTGATGAACTTGATTCATAAGCCAAGTTAGCAATGCGACAACTCTTGATGTAAATGTATCTGGTTGTTCTAGACTTGCACTAATGGCAGTGACTTCAGATATTTCTGCCAAGATTCTTGCATAACCCAAAAGTCAGCAATGTTGAATATAACATCCAACGTTGTCTAGTGGAGATTTTTCATAAAGAGTTTGGATCCTCTTTTAAGGCTTTGAACTCACAAGAAGTTCCTGAGGCCTATTGGCGGGCCTACTTTGAAAATCTTGAATTGCTGAAAACGGGATGGAGCCATGCTTTGTTTTTAGAGGAGGCAAACAATGGTCAATTAACTAGCAGCAGTTAAGCTCTAATTTTTTTAGAGGATATCGATGATATTTTAATATTTATTGATTTCATTTAGTTATCATTTATAACTTAAGAGTTCTCTTAAGCATGTGTACTTATGAGAGTGCATTTAGACCATCACAAAAGGTAAACCCCTAATGAATTTCACGGGGTCCTACATAATTATTGGCACCATTGCTCAGGATATGGTTGCTTATGTGCACACGGAAAAATCATTTGTCAATTTGATGGTGGGTTCCCATTTCTGAACATGGTCAAATTTGACCCAAAGGTCAAAAAAAATTTACAGTATTTAGTGGTTTAGATCTTAATGGAGGATCTAAAGAAGCTAAATAAAGTAAGAGTGAGTTAAAAATAGTTCTTTTTCTTTTTTGTTGAAAGAGTTGAAATAGATCTTAATGGAGGATCTATTGTGGTTGGGGTGAGCTTTCTTAAAAAATAAATAAAATAGGACTGAGTTGCAGTTATTTCTGAGAAGATTCAAAATTATATCCATTTCAATTAGAACGTATAATAGACGCGAATGGAACTGGTTTGTTCCAACCAAGTCAAGTCAAATCAGTCGTGCAAGTCGTCTTGATGGAAATGCAATCGGTCATCCTAGACTTGCGTTGATGGTGGTAGGGATTGAGGATTCCACCTTCTATGGATTTGGTAGCAATCCAAATGACCCAAATGAACTTGATGAACTTGATTCATAAGCCAAGTTAGCAATGCGACAACTCTTGATGTGAATGTATCTGGTTGTTCTAGACTTGCACTAATGGCAGTGACTTCAGATATTTCTGCCAAGATTCTTGCATAACCCAAAAGTCAGCAATGTTGAATATAACATCCAACGTTGTCTAGTGGAGAATTTTCATAAAGAGTTTAGATCCTCTTTTAAGGCTTTGAACTCACAGGAAGTTCCTGAGGCCTATTGGCGGGCCTACTTTGAAAATCTTGAATTGCTGAAAACGGGATGGAGCCATGCTTTGTTTTTAGAGGAGGCAAACAATGGTCAATTAACTAGCAGCAGTTAAGCTCTAATTTTTTTAGAGGATATCGATGATATTTTAAAATTTATTGATTTCTTTTAGTTATCATTTATAACTTAAGAGTTCTCTTAAGCATGTGTACTTATGAGAGTGCATTTAGACCATCACAAAAGGTAAACCCCTAATGAATTTCACGGGGTCCTACATAATTATTGGCACCATTGCTCAGGATATGGTTGCTTATGTGCACACGGAAAAATCATTTGTCAATTTGATGGTGGGTTCCCATTTCTGAACATGGTCAAATTTGACCCAAAGGTCAAAAAAAATTTATAGTTTTTAGTGGTTTAGATCTTAATGGAGGATCTAAAGAAGCTAAATAAAGTAAGAGTGAGTTAAAAATAGTTCTTTATTTTTTTTGTTGAAAGAGTTGAAATAGATCTTAATGGAGGATCTATTGTGGTTGGGGTGAGCTTTCTTAAAAAATAAATAAAGTAGGAGTGAGTTGCAGTTATTTCTGAGAAGATTCAAAATTATATCCATTTCAATTAGAACGTATAATAGACGCGAATGGAACTGGTTTGTTCCAACCAAGTCAAGTCAAATCAGTCGTGCAAGTCGTCTTGATGGAAATGCAATCTGTCATCCTAGACTTGCGTTGATGGTGGTAGGGATTGAGGATTCCACCTTCTATGGATTTGGTAGCAATCCAAATGACCCAAATGAACTTGATGAACTTGATTCATAAGCCAAGTTAGCAATGCGACAACTCTTGATGTGAATGTATCTTGTTGTTCTAGACTTGCACTAATGGCAGTGACTTCAGATATTTCTGCCAAGATTCTTGCATAACCCAAAAAGTCAGCAATGTTGAATATAACATCCAACGTTGTCTAGTGGAGATTTTTCATAAAGAGTTTAGATCCTCTTTTAAGGCTTTGAACTCACAAGAAGTTCCTGAGGCCTATTGGCGGGCCTACTTTGAAAATCTTGAATTGCTGAAAATGGGATGGAGCCATGCTTTGTTTTTAGAGGAGGCAAACAATGGTCAATTAACTAGCAGCAGTTAAGCTCTAATTTTTTTAGAGGATATCGATGATATTTTAATATTTATTGATTTCTTTTAGTTATCATTTATAACTTAAGAGTTCTCTTAAGCATGTGTACTTATGAGAGTGCATTTAGACCATCACAAAAGGTAAACCCCTAATGAATTTCACGGGGTCCTACATAATTATTGGCACCATTGCTCAGGATATGGTTGCTTATGTGCACACGGAAAAATCATTTGTCAATTTGATGGTGGGTTCCCATTTCTGAACATGGTCAAATTTGACCCAAAGGTCAAAAAAAATTTACAGTATTTAGTGGTTTAGATCTTAATGGAGGATCTAAAGAAGCTAAATAAAGTAAGAGTGAGTTAAAAATAGTTCTTTTTCTTTTTTGTTGAAAGAGTTGAAATAGATCTTAATGGAGGATCTATTGTGGTTGGGGTGAGCTTTCTTAAAAAATAAATAAAATAGGACTGAGTTGCAGTTATTTCTGAGAAGATTCAAAATTATATCCATTTCAATTAGAACGTATAATAGACGCGAATGGAACTGGTTTGTTCCAACCAAGTCAAGTCAAATCAGTCGTGCAAGTCGTCTTGATGGAAATGCAATCGGTCATCCTAGACTTGCGTTGATGGTGGTAGGGATTGAGGATTCCACCTTCTATGGATTTGGTAGCAATCCAAATGACCCAAATGAACTTGATGAACTTGATTCATAAGCCAAGTTAGCAATGCGACAACTCTTGATGTGAATGTATCTGGTTGTTCTAGACTTGCACTAATGGCAGTGACTTCAGATATTTCTGCCAAGATTCTTGCATAACCCAAAAGTCAGCAATGTTGAATATAACATCCAACGTTGTCTAGTGGAGATTTTTCATAAAGAGTTTAGATCCTCTTTTAAGGCTTTGAACTCACAGGAAGTTCCTGAGGCCTATTGGCGGGCCTACTTTGAAAATCTTGAATTGCTGAAAACGGGATGGAGCCATGCTTTGTTTTTAGAGGAGGCAAACAATGGTCAATTAACTAGCAGCAGTTAAGCTCTAATTTTTTTAGAGGATATCGATGATATTTTAATATTTATTGATTTCTTTTAGTTATCATTTATAACTTAAGAGTTCTCTTAAGCATGTGTACTTATGAGAGTGCATTTAGACCATCACAAAAGGTAAACCCCTAATGAATTTCACGGGGTCCTACATAATTATTGGCACCATTGCTCAGGATATGGTTGCTTATGTGCACACGGAAAAATCATTTGTCAATTTGATGGTGGGTTCCCATTTCTGAACATGGTCAAATTTGACCCAAAGGTCAAAAAAAATTTATAGTTTTTAGTGGTTTAGATCTTAATGGAGGATCTAAAGAAGCTAAATAAAGTAAGAGTGAGTTAAAAATAGTTCTTTTTCTTTTTTGTTGAAAGAGTTGAAATAGATCTTAATGGAGGATCTATTGTGGTTGGGGTGAGCTTTCTTAAAAAATAAATAAAATAGGAGTGAGTTGCAGTTATTTCTGAGAAGATTCAAAATTATATCCATTTCAATTAGAACGTATAATAGACGCGAATGGAACTGGTTTGTTCCAACCAAGTCAAGTCAAATCAGTCGTGCAAGTCGTCTTGATGGAAATGCAATCTGTCATCCTAGACTTGCGTTGATGGTGGTAGGGATTGAGGATTCCACCTTCTATGGATTTGGTAGGATTCCAAATGACCCAAATGAACTTGATGAACTTGATTCATAAGCCAAGTTAGCAATGCGACAACTCTTGATGTAAATGTATCTGGTTGTTCTAGACTTGCACTAATGGCAGTGACTTCAGATATTTCTGCCAAGATTCTTGCATAACCCAAAAGTCAGCAATGTTGAATATAAGATCCAACGTTGTCTAGTGGAGATTTTTCATAAAGAGTTTGGATCCTCTTTTAAGGCTTTGAACTCACAGGAAGTTCCTGAGGCCTATTGGCGGGCCTACTTTGAAAATCTTGAATTGCTGAAAACGGGATGGAGCCATGCTTTGTTTTTAGAGGAGGCAAACAATGGTCAATTAACTAGCAGCAGTTAAGCTCTAATTTTTTTAGAGGATATCGATGATATTTTAATATTTATTGATTTCATTTAGTTATCATTTATAACTTAAGAGTTCTCTTAAGCATGTGTACTTATGAGAGTGCATTTAGACCATCACAAAAGGTAAACCCCTAATGAATTTCACGGGGTCCTACATAATTATTGGCACCATTGCTCAGGATATGGTTGCTTATGTGCACACGGAAAAATCATTTGTCAATTTGATGGTGGGTTCCCATTTCTGAACATGGTCAAATTTGACCCAAAGGTCAAAAAAAATTTATAGTTTTTAGTGGTTTAGTTCTTAATGGAGGATCTAAAGAAGCTAAATAAAGTAAGAGTGAGTTAAAAATAGTTCTTTATTTTTTTTGTTGAAAGAGTTGAAATAGATCTTAATGGAGGATCTATTGTGGTTGGGGTGAGCTTTCTTAAAAAATAAATAAAGTAGGAGTGAGTTGCAGTTATTTCTGAGAAGATTCAAAATTATATCCATTTCAATTAGAACGTATAATAGACGCGAATGGAACTGGTTTGTTCCAACCAAGTCAAGTCAAATCAGTCGTGCAAGTCGTCTTGATGGAAATGCAATCTGTCATCCTAGACTTGCGTTGATGGTGGTAGGGATTGAGGATTCCACCTTCTATGGATTTGGTAGCAATCCAAATGACCCAAATGAACTTGATGAACTTGATTCATAAGCCAAGTTAGCAATGCGACAACTCTTGATGTGAATGTATCTTGTTGTTCTAGACTTGCACTAATGGCAGTGACTTCAGATATTTCTGCCAAGATTCTTGCATAACCCAAAAAGTCAGCAATGTTGAATATAACATCCAACGTTGTCTAGTGGAGATTTTTCATAAAGAGTTTAGATCCTCTTTTAAGGCTTTGAACTCACAAGAAGTTCCTGAGGCCTATTGGCGGGCCTACTTTGAAAATCTTGAATTGCTGAAAATGGGATGGAGCCATGCTTTGTTTTTAGAGGAGGCAAACAATGGTCAATTAACTAGCAGCAGTTAAGCTCTAATTTTTTTAGAGGATATCGATGATATTTTAATATTTATTGATTTCTTTTAGTTATCATTTATAACTTAAGAGTTCTCTTAAGCATGTGTACTTATGAGAGTGCATTTAGACCATCACAAAAGGTAAACCCCTAATGAATTTCACGGGGTCCTACATAATTATTGGCACCATTGCTCAGGATATGGTTGCTTATGTGCACACGGAAAAATCATTTGTCAATTTGATGGTGGGTTCCCATTTCTGAACATGGTCAAATTTGACCCAAAGGTCAAAAAAAATTTACAGTATTTAGTGGTTTAGATCTTAATGGAGGATCTAAAGAAGCTAAATAAAGTAAGAGTGAGTTAAAAATAGTTCTTTTTCTTTTTTGTTGAAAGAGTTGAAATAGATCTTAATGGAGGATCTATTGTGGTTGGGGTGAGCTTTCTTAAAAAATAAATAAAATAGGACTGAGTTGCAGTTATTTCTGAGAAGATTCAAAATTATATCCATTTCAATTAGAACGTATAATAGACGCGAATGGAACTGGTTTGTTCCAACCAAGTCAAGTCAAATCAGTCGTGCAAGTCGTCTTGATGGAAATGCAATCGGTCATCCTAGACTTGCGTTGATGGTGGTAGGGATTGAGGATTCCACCTTCTATGGATTTGGTAGCAATCCAAATGACCCAAATGAACTTGATGAACTTGATTCATAAGCCAAGTTAGCAATGCGACAACTCTTGATGTGAATGTATCTGGTTGTTCTAGACTTGCACTAATGGCAGTGACTTCAGATATTTCTGCCAAGATTCTTGCATAACCCAAAAGTCAGCAATGTTGAATATAACATCCAACGTTGTCTAGTGGAGATTTTTCATAAAGAGTTTAGATCCTCTTTTAAGGCTTTGAACTCACAGGAAGTTCCTGAGGCCTATTGGCGGGCCTACTTTGAAAATCTTGAATTGCTGAAAACGGGATGGAGCCATGCTTTGTTTTTAGAGGAGGCAAACAATGGTCAATTAACTAGCAGCAGTTAAGCTCTAATTTTTTTAGAGGATATCGATGATATTTTAATATTTATTGATTTCTTTTAGTTATCATTTATAACTTAAGAGTTCTCTTAAGCATGTGTACTTATGAGAGTGCATTTAGACCATCACAAAAGGTAAACCCCTAATGAATTTCACGGGGTCCTACATAATTATTGGCACCATTGCTCAGGATATGGTTGCTTATGTGCACACGGAAAAATCATTTGTCAATTTGATGGTGGGTTCCCATTTCTGAACATGGTCAAATTTGACCCAAAGGTCAAAAAAAATTTATAGTTTTTAGTGGTTTAGATCTTAATGGAGGATCTAAAGAAGCTAAATAAAGTAAGAGTGAGTTAAAAATAGTTCTTTTTCTTTTTTGTTGAAAGAGTTGAAATAGATCTTAATGGAGGATCTATTGTGGTTGGGGTGAGCTTTCTTAAAAAATAAATAAAATAGGAGTGAGTTGCAGTTATTTCTGAGAAGATTCAAAATTATATCCATTTCAATTAGAACGTATAATAGACGCGAATGGAACTGGTTTGTTCCAACCAAGTCAAGTCAAATCAGTCGTGCAAGTCGTCTTGATGGAAATGCAATCTGTCATCCTAGACTTGCGTTGATGGTGGTAGGGATTGAGGATTCCACCTTCTATGGATTTGGTAGGATTCCAAATGACCCAAATGAACTTGATGAACTTGATTCATAAGCCAAGTTAGCAATGCGACAACTCTTGATGTAAATGTATCTGGTTGTTCTAGACTTGCACTAATGGCAGTGACTTCAGATATTTCTGCCAAGATTCTTGCATAACCCAAAAGTCAGCAATGTTGAATATAACATCCAACGTTGTCTAGTGGAGATTTTTCATAAAGAGTTTGGATCCTCTTTTAAGGCTTTGAACTCACAGGAAGTTCCTGAGGCCTATTGGCGGGCCTACTTTGAAAATCTTGAATTGCTGAAAACGGGATGGAGCCATGCTTTGTTTTTAGAGGAGGCAAACAATGGTCAATTAACTAGCAGCAGTTAAGCTCTAATTTTTTTAGAGGATATCGATGATATTTTAATATTTATTGATTTCATTTAGTTATCATTTATAACTTAAGAGTTCTCTTAAGCATGTGTACTTATGAGAGTGCATTTAGACCATCACAAAAGGTAAACCCCTAATGAATTTCACGGGGTCCTACATAATTATTGGCACCATTGCTCAGGATATGGTTGCTTATGTGCACACGGAAAAATCATTTGTCAATTTGATGGTGGGTTCCCATTTCTGAACATGGTCAAATTTGACCCAAAGGTCAAAAAAATTTTATAGTTTTTAGTGGTTTAGATCTTAATGGAGGATCTAAAGAAGCTAAATAAAGTAAGAGTGAGTTAAAAATAGTTCTTTATGTTTTTTGTTGAAAGAGTTGAAATAGATCTTAATGGAGGATCTATTGTGGTTGGGGTGAGCTTTCTTAAAAAATAAATAAAATAGGAGTGAGTTGCAGTTATTTCTGAGAAGATTCAAAATTATATCCATTTCAATTAGAACGTATAATAGACGCGAATGGAACTGGTTTGTTCCAACCAAGTCAAGTCAAATCAGTCGTGCAAGTCGTCTTGATGGAAATGCAATCTGTCATCCTAGACTTGCGTTGATGGTGGTAGGGATTGAGGATTCCACCTTCTATGGATTTGGTAGCAATCCAAATGACCCAAATGAACTTGATGAACTTGATTCATAAGCCAAGTTAGCAATGCGACAACTCTTGATGTGAATGTATCTGGTTGTTCTAGACTTGCACTAATGGCAGTGACTTCAGATATTTCTGCCAAGATTCTTGCATAATCCAAAAAGTCAGCAATGTTGAATATAACATCCAACGTTGTCTAGTGGAGATTTTTCATAAAGAGTTTAGATCCTCTTTTAAGGCTTTGAACTCACAAGAAGTTCCTGAGGCCTATTGGCGGGCCTACTTTGAAAATCTTGAATTGCTGAAAACGGGATGGAGCCATGCTTTGTTTTTAGAGGAGGCAAACAATGGTCAATTAACTAGCAGCAGTTAAGCTCTAATTTTTTTAGAGGATATCGATGATATTTTAATATTTATTGATTTCATTTAGTTATCATTTATAACTTAAGAGTTCTCTTAAGCATGTGTACTTATGAGAGTGCATTTAGACCATCACAAAAGGTAAACCCCTAATGAATTTCACGGGGTCCTACATAATTATTGGCACCATTGCTCAGGATATGGTTGCTTATGTGCACACGGAAAAATCATTTGTCAATTTGATGGTGGGTTCCCATTTCTGAACATGGTCAAATTTGACCCAAAGGTCAAAAAAATTTATAGTTTTTAGTGGTTTAGATCTTAATGGAGGATCTAAAGAAGCTAAATAAAGTAAGAGTGAGTTAAAAATAGTTCTTTTTTTTTTGTTGAAAGAGTTGAAATAGATCTTAATGGGGGATCTATTGTGGTTGGGGTGAGCTTTCTTAAAAAATAAATAAAATAGGAGTGAGTTGCAGTTATTTCTGAGAAGATTCAAAATTATATCCATTTCAATTAGAACGTATAATAGACGCGAATGGAACTGGTTTGTTCCAACCAAGTCAAGTCAAATCAGTCGTGCAAGTCGTCCTTATGGAAATGCAATCGGTCATCCTAGACTTGCGTTGATGGTGGTAGGGATTGAGGATTCCACCTTCTATGGATTTCGTAGCAATCCAAATGACCCAAATGAACTTGATGAACTTGATTCATAAGCCAAGTTAGCAATGCGACAACTCTTGATGTGAATGTATCTGGTTGTTCTAGACTTGCACTAATGGCAGTGACTTCAGATATTTCTGCCAAGATTCTTGCATAACCCAAAAGTCAGCAATGTTGAATATAACATCCAACGTTGTCTAGTGGAGAATTTTCATAAAGAGTTTAGATCCTCTTTTAAGGCTTTGAACGCACAAGAAGTTCCTGAGGCCTATTGGCGGGCCTACTTTGAAAATCTTGAATTGTTGAAAACGGGATGGAGCCATGCTTTGTTTTTAGAGGAGGCAAACAATGGTCAATTAACTAGCAGCAGTTAAGCTCTAATTTTTTTAGAGGATATCGATGATATTTTAATATTTATTGATTTCTTTTAGTTATCATTTATAACTTAAGAGTTCTCTTAAGCATGTGTACTTATGAGAGTGCATTTAGACCATCACAAAAGGTAAACCCCTAATGAATTTCACGGGGTCCTACATAATTATTGGCACCATTGCTCAGGATATGGTTGCTTATGTGCACACG
The DNA here is from genome assembly GCA_038049695.1 of Cinnamomum chago. NCBI lineage: Eukaryota > Viridiplantae > Streptophyta > Magnoliopsida > Laurales > Lauraceae > Cinnamomum > Cinnamomum chago. Next base: position 49,166,629 of record CP142460.1, read on the forward strand.
GAAAAATCATTTGTCAATTTGATGGTGGGTTCCCATTTCTGAACATGGTCAAATTTGACCCAAAGGTCAAAAAAAATTTATAGTTTTTAGTGGTTTAGATCTTAATGGAGGATCTAAAGAAGCTAAATAAAGTAAGAGTGAGTTAAAAATAGTTCTTTTTCTTTTTTGTTGAAAGAGTTGAAATAGATCTTAATGGAGGATCTATTGTGGTTGGGGTGAGCTTTCTTAAAAAATAAATAAAATAGGAGTGAGTTGCAGTTATTTCTGAGAAGATTCAAAATTATATCCATTTCAATTAGAACGTATAATAGACGCGAATGGAACTGGTTTGTTCCAACCAAGTCAAGTCAAATCAGTCGTGCAAGTCGTCTTGATGGAAATGCAATCGGTCATCCTAGACTTGCGTTGATGGTGGTAGGGATTGAGGATTCCACCTTCTATGGATTTGGTAGCAATCCAAATGACCCAAATGAACTTGATGAACTTGATTCATAAGCCAAGTTAGCAATGCGACAACTCTTGATGTGAATGTATCTGGTTGTTCTAGACTTGCACTAATGGCAGTGACTTCAGATATTTCTGCCAAGATTCTTGCATAACCCAAAAGTCAGCAATGTTGAATATAACATCCAACGTTGTCTAGTGGAGATTTTTCATAAAGAGTTTAGATCCTCTTTTAAGGCTTTGAACTCACAAGAAGTTCCTGAGGCCTATTGGCGTGCCTACTTTGAAAATCTTGAATTGCTGAAAACGGGATGGAGCCATGCTTTGTTTTTAGAGGAGGCAAACAATGGTCAATTAACTAGCAGCAGTTAAGCTCTAATTTTTTTAGAGGATATCGATGATATTTTAATATTTATTGATTTCATTTAGTTATCATTTATAACTTAAGAGTTCTCTTAAGCATGTGTACTTATGAGAGTGCATTTAGACCATCACAAAAGGTAAACCCCTAATGAATTTCACGGGGTCCTACATAATTATTGGCACCATTGCTCAGGATATGGTTGCTTATGTGCACACGGAAAAATCATTTGTCAATTTGATGGTGGGTTCCCATTTCTGAACATGGTCAAATTTGACCCAAAGGTCAAAAAAAATTTATAGTTTTTAGTGGTTTAGATCTTAATGGAGGATCTAAAGAAGCTAAATAAAGTAAGAGTGAGTTAAAAATAGTTCTTTTTCTTTTTTGTTGAAAGAGTTGAAATAGATCTTAATGGAGGATCTATTGTGGTTGGGGTGAGCTTTCTTAAAAAATAAATAAAATAGGAGTGAGTTGCAGCTATTTCTGAGAAGATTCAAAATTATATCCATTTCAATTAGAACGTATAATAGACGCGAATGGAACTGGTTTGTTCCAACCAAGTCAAGTCAAATCAGTCGTGCAAGTCGTCTTGATGGAAATGCAATCGGTCATCCTAGACTTGCGTTGATGGTGGTAGGGATTGAGGATTCCACCTTCTATGGATTTGGTAGGATTCCAAATGACCCAAATGAACTTGATGAACTTGATTCATAAGCCAAGTTAGCAATGCGACAACTCTTGATGTAAATGTATCTGGTTGTTCTAGACTTGCACTAATGGCAGTGACTTCAGATATTTCTGCCAAGATTCTTGCATAACCCAAAAGTCAGCAATGTTGAATTTAACATCCAACGTTGTCTAGTGGAGATTTTTCATAAAGAGTTTGGATCCTCTTTTAAGGCTTTGAACTCACAGGAAGTTCCTGAGGCCTATTGGCGGGCCTACTTTGAAAATCTTGAATTGCTGAAAACGGGATGGAGCCATGCTTTGTTTTTAGAGGAGGCAAACAATGGTCAATTAACTAGCAGCAGTTAAGCTCTAATTTTTTTAGAGGATATCGATGATATTTTAATATTTATTGATTTCATTTAGTTATCATTTATAACTTAAGAGTTCTCTTAAGCATGTGTACTTATGAGAGTGCATTTAGACCATCACAAAAGGTAAACCCCTAATGAATTTCACGGGGTCCTACATAATTATTGGCACCATTGCTCAGGATATGGTTGCTTATGTGCACACGGAAAAATCATTTGTCAATTTGATGGTGGGTTCCCATTTCTGAACATGGTCAAATTTGACCCAAAGGTCAAAAAAAATTTATAGTTTTTAGTGGTTTAGATCTTAATGGAGGATCTAAAGAAGCTAAATAAAGTAAGAGTGAGTTAAAAATAGTTCTTTATTTTTTTTGTTGAAAGAGTTGAAATAGATCTTAATGGAGGATCTATTGTGGTTGGGGTGAGCTTTCTTAAAAAATAAATAAAATAGGAGTGAGTTGCAGTTATTTCTGAGAAGATTCAAAATTATATCCATTTCAATTAGAACGTATAATAGACGCGAATGGAACTGGTTTGTTCCAACCAAGTCAAGTCAAATCAGTCGTGCAAGTCGTCTTGATGGAAATGCAATCTGTCATCCTAGACTTGCGTTGATGGTGGTAGGGATTGAGGATTCCACCTTCTATGGATTTGGTAGCAATCCAAATGACCCAAATGAACTTGATGAACTTGATTCATAAGCCAAGTTAGCAATGCGACAACTCTTGATGTGAATGTATCTGGTTGTTCTAGACTTGCACTAATGGCAGTGACTTCAGATATTTCTGCCAAGATTCTTGCATAACCCAAAAAGTCAGCAATGTTGAATATAACATCCAACGTTGTCTAGTGGAGATTTTTCATAAAGAGTTTAGATCCTCTTTTAAGGCTTTGAACTCACAAGAAGTTCCTGAGGCCTATTGGCGGGCCTACTTTGAAAATCTTGAATTGCTGAAAACGGGATGGAGCCATGCTTTGTTTTTAGAGGAGGCAAACAATGGTCAATTAACTAGCAGCAGTTAAGCTCTAATTTTTTTAGAGGATATCGATGATATTTTAATATTTATTGATTTCATTTAGTTATCATTTATAACTTAAGAGTTCTCTTAAGCATGTGTACTTATGAGAGTGCATTTAGACCATCACAAAAGGTAAACCCCTAATGAATTTCACGGGGTCCTACATAATTATTGGCACCATTGCTCAGGATATGGTTGCTTATATGCACACGGAAAAATCATTTGCCAATTTGATGGTGGGTTCCCATTTCTGAACATGGTCAAATTTGACCCAAAGGTCAAAAAAAATTTATAGTTTTTAGTGGTTTAGATCTTAATGGAGGATCTAAAGAAGCTAAATAAAGTAAGAGTGAGTTAAAAATAGTTCTTTTTTTTTTTTGTTGAAAGAGTTGAAATAGATCTTAATGGAGGATCTATTGTGGTTGGGGTGAGCTTTCTTAAAAAATAAATAAAATAGGAGTGAGTTGCAGTTATTTCTGAGAAGATTCAAAATTATATCCATTTCAATTAGAACGTATAATAGACGCGAATGGAACTGGTTTGTTCCAACCAAGTCAAGTCAAATCAGTCGTGCAAGTCGTCCTTATGGAAATGCAATCGGTCATCCTAGACTTGCGTTGATGGTGGTAGGGATTGAGGATTCCACCTTCTATGGATTTGGTAGCAATCCAAATGACCCAAATGAACTTGATGAACTTGATTCATAAGCCAAGTTAGCAATGCAACAACTCTTGATGTGAATGTATCTGGTTGTTCTAGACTTGCACTAATGGCAGTGACTTCAGATATTTCTGCCAAGATTCTTGCATAACCCAAAAGTCAGCAATGTTGAATATAACATCCAACGTTGTCTAGTGGAGAATTGTCATAAAGAGTTTAGATCCTCTTTTAAGGCTTTGAACTCACAAGAAGTTCCTGAGGCCTATTGGCGGGCCTACTTTGAAAATCTTGAATTGCTGAAAACGGGATGGAGCCATGCTTTGTTTTTAGAGGAGGCAAACAATGGTCAATTAACTAGCAGCAGTTAAGCTCTAATTTTTTTAGAGGATATCGATGATATTTTAATATTTATTGATTTCTTTTAGTTATCATTTATAACTTAAGAGTTCTCTTAAGCATGTGTACTTATGAGAGTGCATTTAGACCATCACAAAAGGTAAACCCCTAATGAATTTCACGGGGTCCTACATAATTATTGGCACCATTGCTCAGGATATGGTTGCTTATGTGCACACGGAAAAATCATTTGTCAATTTGATGGTGGGTTCCCATTTCTGAACATGGTCAAATTTGACCCAAAGGTCAAAAAAAATTTATAGTTTTTAGTGGTTTAGATCTTAATGGAGGATCTAAAGAAGCTAAATAAAGTAAGAGTGAGTTAAAAATAGTTCTTTTTTTTTTTTTGTTGAAAGAGTTGAAATAGATCTTAATGGAGGATCTATTGTGGTTGGGGTGAGCTTTCTTAAAAAATAAATAAAATAGGAGTGAGTTGCAGTTATTTCTGAGAAGATTCAAAATTATATCCATTTCAATTAGAACGTATAATAGACGCGAATGGAACTGGTTTGTTCCAACCAAGTCAAGTCAAATCAGTCGTGCCAGTCGTCCTTATGGAAATGCAATCGGTCATCCTAGACTTGCGTTGATGGTGGTAGGGATTGAGGATTCCACCTTCTATGGATTTGGTAGCAATCCAAATGACCCAAATGAACTTGATGAACTTGATTCATAAGCCAAGTTAGCAATGCGACAACTCTTGATGTGAATGTATCTGGTTGTTCTAGACTTGCACTAATGGCAGTGACTTCAGATATTTCTGCCAAGATTCTTGCATAACCCAAAAGTCAGCAATGTTGAATATAACATCCAACGTTGTCTAGTGGAGATTTTTCATAAAGAGTTTAGATCCCCTTTTAAGGCTTTGAACTCACAAGAAGTTCCTGAGGCCTATTGGCGGGCCTACTTTGAAAATCTTGAATTGCTGAAAACGGGATGGAGCCATGCTTTGTTTTTAGAGGAGGCAAACAATGGTCAATTAACTAGCAGCAGTTAAGCTCTAATTTTTTTAGAGGATATCGATGATATTTTAATATTTATTGATTTCTTTTAGTTATCATTTATAACTTAAGTGTTCTCTTAAGCATGTGTACTTATGAGAGTGCATTTAGACCATCACAAATGGTAAACCCCTAATGAATTTCACGGGGTCCTACATAATTATTGGCACCATTGCTCAGGATATGGTTGCTTATGTGCACACGGAAAAATCATTTGTCAATTTGATGGTGGGTTCCCATTTCTGAACATGGTCAAATTTGACCCAAAGGTCAAAAAAAATTTATAGTTTTTAGTGGTTTAGATCTTAATGGAGGATCTAAAGAAGCTAAATAAAGTAAGAGTGAGTTAAAAATAGTTCTTTTTTTTTTGTTGAAAGAGTTGAAATAGATCTTAATGGAGGATCTATTGTGGTTGGGGTGAGCTTTCTTAAAAAATAAATAAAATAGGAGTGAGTTGCAGTTATTTCTGAGAAGATTCAAAATTATATCCATTTCAATTAGAACGTATAATAGACGCGAGTGGAACTGGTTTGTTCCAACCAAGTCAAGTCAAATCAGTCGTGCAAGTCGTCCTTATGGAAATGCAATCGGTCATCCTAGACTTGCGTTGATGGTGGTAGGGATTGAGGATTCCACCTTCTATGGATTTGGTAGCAATCCAAATGACCCAAATGAACTTGATGAACTTGATTCATAAGCCAAGTTAGCAATGCGACAACTCTTGATGTGAATGTATCTGGTTGTTCTAGACTTGCACTAATGGCAGTGACTTCAGATATTTCTGCCAAGATTCTTGCATAACCCAAAAGTCAGCAATGTTGAATATAACATCCAACGTTGTCTAGTGGAGAATTTTCATAAAGAGTTTAGATCCTCTTTTAAGGCTTTGAACTCACAAGAAGTTCCTGAGGCCTATTGGCGGGCCTACTTTGAAAATCTTGAATTGCTGAAAACGGGATGGAGCCATGCTTTGTTTTTAGAGGAGGCAAACAATGGTCAATTAACTAGCAGCAGTTAAGCTCTAATTTTTTTAGAGGATATCGATGATATTTTAATATTTATTGATTTCTTTTAGTTATCATTTATAACTTAAGTGTTCTCTTAAGCATGTGTACTTATGAGAGTGCATTTAGACCATCACAAATGGTAAACCCCTAATGAATTTCACGGGGTCCTACATAATTATTGGCACCATTGCTCAGGATATGGTTGCTTATGTGCACACGGAAAAATCATTTGTCAATTTGATGGTGGGTTCCCATTTCTGAACATGGTCAAATTTGACCCAAAGGTCAAAAAAAATTTATAGTTTTTAGTGGTTTAGATCTTAATGGAGGATCTAAAGAAGCTAAATAAAGTAAGAGTGAGTTAAAAATAGTTCTTTTTTTTTTTTGTTGAAAGAGTTGAAATAGATCTTAATGGAGGATCTATTGTGGTTGGGGTGAGCTTTCTTAAAAAATAAATAAAATAGGAGTGAGTTGCAGTTATTTCTGAGAAGATTCAAAATTATATCCATTTCAATTAGAACGTATAATAGACGCGAATGGAACTGGTTTGTTCCAACCAAGTCAAGTCAAATCAGTCGTGCAAGTCGTCCTTATGGAAATGCAATCGGTCATCCTAGACTTGCGTTGATGGTGGTAGGGATTGAGGATTCCACCTTCTATGGATTTGGTAGCAATCCAAATGACCCAAATGAACTTGATGAACTTGATTCATAAGCCAAGTTAGCAATGCGACAACTCTTGATGTGAATGTATCTGGTTGTTCTAGACTTGCACTAATGGCAGTGACTTCAGATATTTCTGCCAAGATTCTTGCATAACCCAAAAGTCAGCAATGTTGAATATAACATCCAACGTTGTCTAGTGGAGAATTTTCATAAAGAGTTTAGATCCTCTTTTAAGGCTTTGAACTCACAAGAAGTTCCTGAGGCCTATTGGCGGGCCTACTTTGAAAATCTTGAATTGCTGAAAACGGGATGGAGCCATGCTTTGTTTTTAGAGGAGGCAAACAATGGTCAATTAACTAGCAGCAGTTAAGCTCTAATTTTTTTAGAGGATATCGATGATATTTTAATATTTATTGATTTCTTTTAGTTATCATTTATAACTTAAGTGTTCTCTTAAGCATGTGTACTTATGAGAGTGCATTTAGACCATCACAAATGGTAAACCCCTAATGAATTTCACGGGGTCCTACATAATTATTGGCACCATTGCTCAGGATATGGTTGCTTATGTGCACACGGAAAAATCATTTGTCAATTTGATGGTGGGTTCCCATTTCTGAACATGGTCAAATTTGACCCAAAGGTCAAAAAAAATTTATAGTTTTTAGTGGTTTAGATCTTAATGGAGGATCTAAAGAAGCTAAATAAAGTAAGAGTGAGTTAAAAATAGTTCTTTTTTTTTTTGTTGAAAGAGTTGAAATAGATCTTAATGGAGGATCTATTGTGGTTGGGGTGAGCTTTCTTAAAAAATAAATAAAATAGGAGTGAGTTGCAGTTATTTCTGAGAAGATTCAAAATTATATCCATTTCAATTAGAACGTATAATAGACGCGAATGGAACTGGTTTGTTCCAACCAAGTCAAGTCAAATCAGTCGTGCAAGTCGTCCTTATGGAAATGCAATCGGTCATCCTAGACTTGCGTTGATGAAGGTAGGGATTGAGGATTCCACCTTCTATGGATTTGGTAGCAATCCAAATGACCCAAATGAACTTGATGAACTTGATTCATAAGCCAAGTTAGCAATGCGACAACTCTTGATGTGAATGTATCTGGTTGTTCTAGACTTGCACTAATGGCAGTGACTTCAGATATTTCTGCCAAGATTCTTGCATAACCCAAAAGTCAGCAATGTTGAATATAACATCCAACGTTGTCTAGTGGAGAATTTTCATAAAGAGTTTAGATCCTCTTTTAAGGCTTTGAACTCACAAGAAGTTCCTGAGGCCTATTGGCGGGCCTACTTTGAAAATCTTGAATTGCTGAAAACGGGATGGAGCCATGCTTTGTTTTTAGAGGAGGCAAACAATGGTCAATTAACTAGCAGCAGTTAAGCTCTAATTTTTTTAGAGGATATCGATGATATTTTAATATTTATTGATTTCTTTTAGTTATCATTTATAACTTAAGTGTTCTCTTAAGCATGTGTACTTATGAGAGTGCATTTAGACCATCACAAATGGTAAACCCCTAATGAATTTCACGGGGTCCTACATAATTATTGGCACCATTGCTCAGGATATGGTTGCTTATGTGCACACGGAAAAATCATTTGTCAATTTGATGGTGGGTTCCCATTTCTGAACATGGTCAAATTTGACCCAAAGGTCAAAAAAAATTTATAGTTTTTAGTGGTTTAGATCTTAATGGAGGATCTAAAGAAGCTAAATAAAGTAAGAGTGAGTTAAAAATAGTTCTTTTTTTTTTTTGTTGAAAGAGTTGAAATAGATCTTAATGGAGGATCTATTGTGGTTGGGGTGAGCTTTCTTAAAAAATAAATAAAATAGGAGTGAGTTGCAGTTATTTCTGAGAAGATTCAAAATTATATCCATTTCAATTAGAACGTATAATAGACGCGAATGGAACTGGTTTGTTCCAACCAAGTCAAGTCAAATCAGTCGTGCAAGTCGTCCTTATGGAAATGCAATCGGTCATCCTAGACTTGCGTTGATGGTGGTAGGGATTGAGGATTCCACCTTCTATGGATTTGGTAGCAATCCAAATGACCCAAATGAACTTGATGAACTTGATTCATAAGCCAAGTTAGCAATGCGACAACTCTTGATGTGAATGTATCTGGTTGTTCTAGACTTGCACTAATGGCAGTGACTTCAGATATTTCTGCCAAGATTCTTGCATAACCCAAAAGTCAGCAATGTTGAATATAACATCCAACGTTGTCTAGTGGAGAATTTTCATAAAGAGTTTAGATCCTCTTTTAAGGCTTTGAACTCACAAGAAGTTCCTGAGGCCTATTGGCGGGCCTACTTTGAAAATCTTGAATTGCTGAAAACGGGATGGAGCCATGCTTTGTTTTTAGAGGAGGCAAACAATGGTCAATTAACTAGCAGCAGTTAAGCTCTAATTTTTTTAGAGGATATCGATGATATTTTAATATTTACTGATTTCTTTTAGTTATCATTTATAACTTAAGAGTTCTCTTAAGCATGTGTACTTATGAGAGTGCATTTAGACCATCACAAAAGGTAAACCGCTAATGAATTTCACGGGGTCCTACATAATTATTGGCACCATTGCTCAGGATATGGTTGCTTATGTGCACACGGAAAAATCATTTGTCAATTTGATGGTGGGTTCCCATTTCTGAACATGGTCAAATTTGACCCAAAGGTCAAAAAAAATTTATAGTTTTTAGTGGTTTAGATCTTAATGGAGGATCTAAAGAAGCCAAATAAAGTAAGAGTGAGTTAAAAATAGTTCTTTTTTTTTTGTTGAAAGAGTTGAAATTGATCTTAATGGAGGATCTATTGTGGTTGGGGTGAGCTTTCTTAAAAAATAAATAAAATAGGAGTGAGTTGCAGTTATTTCTGAGAAGATTCAAAATTATATCCATTTCAATTAGAACGTATAATAGACGCGAATGGAACTGGTTTGTTCCAACCAAGTCAAGTCAAATCAGTCGTGCAAGTCGTCCTTATGGAAATGCAATCGGTCATCCTAGACTTGCGTTGATGGTGGTAGGGATTGAGGATTCCACCTTCTATGGATTTGGTAGCAATCCAAATGACCCAAATGAACTTGATGAACTTGATTCATAAGCCAAGTTAGCAATGCGACAACTCTTGATGTGAATGTATCTGGTTGTTCTAGACTTGCACTAATGGCAGTGACTTCAGATATTTCTGCCAAGATTCTTGCATAACCCAAAAGTCAGCAATGTTGACTATAACATCCAACGTTGTCTAGTGGAGAATTTTCATAAAGAGTTTAGATCCTCTTTTAAGGCTTTGAACTCACAAGAAGTTCCTGAGGCCTATTGGCGGGCCTACTTTGAAAATCTTGAATTGCTGAAAACGGGATGGAGCCATGCTTTGTTTTTAGAGGAGGCAAACAATGGTCAATTAACTAGCAGCAGTTAAGCTCTAATTTTTTTAGAGGATATCGATGATATTTTAATATTTACTGACTTCTTTTAGTTATCATTTATAACTTAAGAGTTCTCTTAAGCATGTGTACTTATGAGAGTGCATTTAGACCATCACAAAAGGTAAACCCCTAATGAATTTCACGGGGTCCTACATAATTATTGGCACCATTGCTCAGGATATGGTTGCTTATGTGCACACGGAAAAATCATTTGTCAATTTGATGGTGGGTTCCCATTTCTGAACATGGTCAAATTTGACCCAAAGGTCAAAAAAAATTTATAGTTTTTAGTGGTTTAGATCTTAATGGAGGATCTAAAGAAAGCTAAATAAAGTAAGAGTGAGTTAAAAATAGTTCTTTTTTTTTTTTGTTGAAAGAGTTGAAATAGATCTTAATGGAGGATCTATTGTGGTTGGGGTGAGCTTTCTTAAAAAATAAATAAAATAGGAGTGAGTTGCAGTTATTTCTGAGAAGATTCAAAATTATATCCATTTCAATTAGAACGTATAATAGACGCGAATGGAACTGGTTTGTTCCAACCAAGTCAAGTCAAATCAGTCGTGCAAGTCGTCTTGATGGAAATGCAATCTGTCATCCTAGACTTGCGTTGATGGTGGTAGGGATTGAGGATTCCACCTTCTATGGATTTGGTAGCAATCCAAATGACCCAAATGAACTTGATGAACTTGATTCATAAGCCAAGTTAGCAATGCGACAACTCTTGATGTGAATGTATCTGGTTGTTCTAGACTTGCACTAATGGCAGTGACTTCAGATATTTCTGCCAAGATTCTTGCATAACCCAAAAGTCAGCAATGTTGAATATAACATCCAACGTTGTCTAGTGGAGATTTTTCATAAAGAGTTTAGATCCTCTTTTAAGGCTTTGAACTCACAAGAAGTTCCTGAGGCCTATTGGCGGGCCTACTTTGAAAATCTTGAATTGCTGAAAACGGGATGGAGCCATGCTTTGTTTTTAGAGGAGGCAAACAATGGTCAATTAACTAGCAGCAGTTAAGCTCTAATTTTTTTAGAGGATATCGATGATATTTTAAAATTTATTGATTTCTTTTAGTTATCATTTATGACTTAAGAGTTCTCTTAAGCATGTGTACTTATGAGAGTGCATTTAGACCATCACAAAAGGTAAACCCTTAATGAATTTCACGGGGTCCTACATAATTATTGGCACCATTGCTCAGGATATGGTTGCTTATGTGCACACGGAAAAATCATTTGTCAATTTGATGGTGGGTTCCCATTTCTGAACATGGTCAAATTTGACCCAAAGGTCAAAAAAAATTTATAGTTTTTAGTGGTTTAGATCTTAATGGAGGATCTAAAGAAAGCTAAATAAAGTAAGAGTGAGTTAAAAATAGTTCTTTTTTTTTTTTGTTGAAAGAGTTGAAATAGATCTTAATGGAGGATCTATTGTGGTTGGGGTGAGCTTTCTTAAAAAATAAATAAAATAGGAGTGAGTTGCAGTTATTTCTGAGAAGATTCAAAATTATATCCATTTCAATTAGAACGTATAATAGACGCGAATGGAACTGGTTTGTTCCAACCAAGTCAAGTCAAATCAGTCGTGCAAGTCGTCTTGATGGAAATCCAATCTGTCATCCTAGACTTGCGTTGATGGTGGTAGGGATTGAGGATTCCACCTTCTATGGATTTGGTAGCAATCCAAATGACCCAAATGAACTTGATGAACTTGATTCATAAGCCAAGTTAGCAATGCGACAACTCTTGATGTGAATGTATCTGGTTGTTCTAGACTTGCACTAATGGCAGTGACTTCAGATATTTCTGCCAAGATTCTTGCATAACCCAAAAGTCAGCAATGTTGAATATAACATCCAACGTTGTCTAGTGGAGATTTTTCATAAAGAGTTTAGATCCTCTTTTAAGGCTTTGAACTCACAAGAAGTTCCTGAGGCCTATTGGCGGGCCTACTTTGAAAATCTTGAATTGCTGAAAACGGGATGGAGCCATGCTTTGTTTTTAGAGGAGGCAAACAATGGTCAATTAACTAGCAGCAGTTAAGCTCTAATTTTTTTAGAGGATATCGATGATATTTTAAAATTTATTGATTTCTTTTAGTTATCATTTATGACTTAAGAGTTCTCTTAAGCATGTGTACTTATGAGAGTGCATTTAGACCATCACAAAAGGTAAACCCTTAATGAATTTCACGGGGTCCTACATAATTATTGGCACCATTGCTCAGGATATGGTTGCTTATGTGCACACGGAAAAATCATTTGTCAATTTGATGGTGGGTTCCCATTTCTGAACATGGTCAAATTTGACCCAAAGGTCAAAAAAAATTTATAGTTTTTAGTGGTTTAGATCTTAATGGAGGATCTAAAGAAAGCTAAATAAAGTAAGAGTGAGTTAAAAATAGTTCTTTTTTTTTTTTGTTGAAAGAGTTGAAATAGATCTTAATGGAGGATCTATTGTGGTTGGGGTGAGCTTTCTTAAAAAATAAATAAAATAGGAGTGAGTTGCAGTTATTTCTGAGAAGATTCAAAATTATATCCATTTCAATTAGAACGTATAATAGACGCGAATGGAACTGGTTTGTTCCAACCAAGTCAAGTCAAATCAGTCGTGCAAGTCGTCTTGATGGAAATCCAATCTGTCATCCTAGACTTGCGTTGATGGTGGTAGGGATTGAGGATTCCACCTTCTATGGATTTGGTAGCAATCCAAATGACCCAAATGAACTTGATGAACTTGATTCATAAGCCAAGTTAGCAATGCGACAACTCTTGATGTGAATGTATCTGGTTGTTCTAGACTTGCACTAATGGCAGTGACTTCAGATATTTCTGCCAAGATTCTTGCATAACCCAAAAGTCAGCAATGTTGAATATAACATCCAACGTTGTCTAGTGGAGATTTTTCATAAAGAGTTTAGATCCTCTTTTAAGGCTTTGAACTCACAAGAAGTTCCTGAGGCCTATTGGCGGGCCTACTTTGAAAATCTTGAATTGCTGAAAACGGGATGGAGCCATGCTTTGTTTTTAGAGGAGGCAAACAATGGTCAATTAACTAGCAGCAGTTAAGCTCTAATTTTTTTAGAGGATATCGATGATATTTTAATATTTATTGATTTCATTTAGTTATCATTTATAACTTAAGAGTTCTCTTAAGCATGTGTACTTATGAGAGTGCATTTAGACCATCACAAAAGGTAAACCCCTAATGAATTTCACGGGGTCCTACATAATTATTGGCACCATTGCTCAGGATATGGTTGCTTATGTGCACACGGAAAAATCATTTGTCAATTTGATGGTGGGTTCCCATTTCTGAACATGGTCAAATTTGACCCAAAGGTCAAAAAAAATTTATAGTTTTTAGTGGTTTAGATCTTAATGGAGGATCTAAAGAAGCTAAATAAAGTAAGAGTGATTTAAAAATAGTTCTTTTTTTTTTTGTTGAAAGAGTTGAAATAGATCTTAATGGAGGATCTATTGTGGTTGGGGTGAGCTTTCTTAAAATATAAATAAAATAGGAATGAGTTGCAGTTATTTCTGAGAAGATTCAAAATTATATCCATTTCAATTAGAACGTATAATAGACGCGAATGGAACTGGTTTGTTCCAACCAAGTCAAGTCAAATCAGTCGTGCAAGTCGTCTTGATGGAAATGCAATCGGTCATCCTAGACTTGCGTTGATGGTGGTAGGGATTGAGGATTCCACCTTCTATGGATTTGGTAGCAATCCAAATGACCCAAATGAACTTGATGAACTTGATTCATAAGCCAAGTTAGCAATGCGACAACTCTTGATGTGAATGTATCTGGTTGTTCTAGACTTGCACTAATGGCAGTGACTTCAGATATTTCTGCCAAGATTCTTGCATAACCCAAAAGTCAGCAATGTTGAATATAACATCCAACGTTGTCTAGTGGAGATTTTTCATAAAGAGTTTAGATCCTCTTTTAAGGCTTTGAACTCACAAGAAGTTCCTGAGGCCTATTGGCGGGCCTACTTTGAAAATCTTGAATTGCTGAAAACGGGATGGAGCCATGCTTTGTTTTTAGAGGAGGCAAACAAATGTCAATTAACTAGCAGCAGTTAAGCTCTAATTTTTTTAGAGGATATCGATGATATTTTAATATTTATTGATTTCATTTAGTTATCATTTATAACTTAAGAGTTCTCTTAAGCATGTGTACTTATGAGAGTGCATTTAGACCATCACAAAAGGTAAACCCCTAATGAATTTCACGGGGTCCTACATAATTATTGGCACCATTGCTCAGGATATGGTTGCTTATGTGCACACGGAAAAATCATTTGTCAATTTGATGGTGGGTTCCCATTTCTGAACATGGTCAAATTTGACCCAAAGGTCAAAAAAAATTTATAGTTTTTAGTGGTTTAGATCTTAATGGAGGATCTAAAGAAAGCTAAATAAAGTAAGAGTGAGTTAAAAATAGTTCTTTTTTTTTTTTTGTTGAAAGAGTTGAAATAGATCTTAATGGAGGATCTATTGTGGTTGGGGTGAGCTTTCTTAAAAAATAAATAAAATAGGAGTGAGTTGCAGTTATTTCTGAGAAGATTCAAAATTATATCCATTTCAATTAGAACGTATAATAGACGCGAATGGAACTGGTTTGTTCCAACCAAGTCAAGTCAAATCAGTCGTGCAAGTCGTCTTGATGGAAATGCAATCGGTCATCCTAGACTTGCGTTGATGGTGGTAGGGATTGAGGATTCCACCTTCTATGGATTTGGTAGCAATCCAAATGACCCAAATGAACTTGATGAACTTGATTCATAAGCCAAGTTAGCAATGCGACAACTCTTGATGTGAATGTATTTGGTTGTTCTAGACTTGCACTAATGGCAGTGACTTCAGATATTTCTGCCAAGATTCTTGCATAACCCAAAAGTCAGCAATGTTGAATATAACATCCAACGTTGTCTAGTGGAGATTTTTCATAAAGAGTTTAGATCCTCTTTTAAGGCTTTGAACTCACAAGAAGTTCCTGAGGCCTATTGGCGGGCCTACTTTGAAAATCTTGAATTGCTGAAAACGGGATGGAGCCATGCTTTGTTTTTAGAGGAGGCAAACAATGGTCAATTAACTAGCAGCAGTTAAGCTCTAATTTTTTTAGAGGATATCGATGATATTTTAATATTTATTGATTTCTTTTAGTTATCATTTATAACTTAAGAGTTCTCTTAAGCATGTGTACTTATGAGAGTGCATTTAGACCATCACAAAAGGTAAACCCCTAATGAATTTCACGGGGTCCTACATAATTATTGGCACCATTGCTCAGGATATGGTTGCTTATGTGCACACGGAAAAATCATTTGTCAATTTGATGGGGGGTTCCCATTTCTGAACATGGTCAAATTTGACCCAAAGGTCAAAAAAAATTTATAGTTTTTAGTGGTTTAGATCTTAATGGAGGATCTAAAGAAGCTAAATAAAGTAAGAGTGAGTTAAAAATAGTTCTTTTTTTTTTTTGTTGAAAGAGTTGAAATAGATCTTAATGGAGGATCTATTGTGGTTGGGGTGAGCTTTCTTAAAAAATAAATAAAATAGGAGTGAGTTGCAGTTATTTCTGAGAAGATTCAAAATTATATCCATTTCAATTAGAACGTATAATAGACGTGAATGGAACTGGTTTGTTCCAACCAAGTCAAGTCAAATCAGTCGTGCAAGTCGTCTTGATGGAAATGCAATCGGTCATCCTAGACTTGCGTTGATGGTGGTAGGGATTGAGGATTCCACCTTCTATGGATTTGGTAGCAATCCAAATGACCCAAATGAACTTGATGAACTTGATTCATAAGCCAAGTTAGCAATGCGACAACTCTTGATGTGAATGTATGTGGTTGTTCTAGACTAGCACTAATGGCAGTGACTTCAGATATTTCTGCCAAGATTCTTGCATAACCCAAAAGTCAGCAATGTTGAATATAACATCCAACGTTGTCTAGTGGAGATTTTTCATAAAGAGTTTAGATCCTCTTTTAAGGCTTTGAACTCACAAGAAGTTCCTGAGGCCTATTGGCGGGCCTACTTTGAAAATCTTGAATTGCTGAAAACGGGATGGAGCCATGCTTTGTTTTTAGAGGAGGCAAACAATGGTCAATTAACTAGCAGCAGTTAAGCTCTAATTTTTTTAGAGGATATCGATGATATTTTAATATTTATTGATTTCTTTTAGTTATCATTTATAACTTAAGAGTTCTCTTAAGCATGTGTACTTATGAGAGTGCATTTAGACCATCACAAAAGGTAAACCCCTAATGAATTTCACGGGGTCCTACATAATTATTGGCACCATTGCTCAGGATATGGTTGCTTATGTGCACACGGAAAAATCATTTGTCAATTTGATGGTGGGTTCCCATTTCTGAACATGGTCAAATTTGACCCAAAGGTCAAAAAAAAATTATAGTTTTTAGTGGTTTAGATCTTAATGGAGGATCTAAAGAAGCTAAATAAAGTAAGAGTGGGTTAAAAATAGTTCTTTTTTTTTTTGTTGAAAGAGTTGAAATAGATCTTAATGGAGGATCTATTGTGGTTGGGGTGAGCTTTCTTTAAAAATAAATAAAATAGGAGTGAGTTGCAGTTATTTCTGAGAAGATTCAAAATTATATCCATTTCAATTAGAACGTATAATAGACGCGAATGGAACTGGTTTGTTCCAACCAAGTCAAGTCAAATCAGTCGTGCAAGTCGTCTTGATTGAAATGCAATCGGTCATCCTAGACTTGCGTTGATGGTGGTAGGGATTGAGGATTCCACCTTCTATGGATTTGGTAGCAATGCAAATGACCCAAATGAACTTGATGAACTTGATTCATAAGCCAAGTTAGCAATGCGACAACTCTTGATGTGAATGTATCTGGTTGTTCTAGACTTGCACTAATGGCAGTGACTTCAGATATTTCTGCCAAGATTCTTGCATAACCCAAAAGTCAGCAATGTTGAATATAACATCCAACGTTGTCTAGTGGAGAATTTTCATAAAGAGTTTAGATCCTCTTTTAAGGCTTTGAACTCACAAGAAGTTCCTGAGGCCTATTGGCGGGCCTACTTTGAAAATCTTGAATTGCTGAAAACGGGATGGAGCCATGCTTTGTTTTTAGAGGAGGCAAACAATGGTCAATTAACTAGCAGCAGTTAAGCTCTAATTTTTTTAGAGGATATCGATGATATTTTAATATTTATTGATTTCTTTTAGTTATCATTTATAACTTAAGAGTTCTCTTAAGCATGTGTACTTATGAGAGTGCATTTAGACCATCACAAAAGGTAAACCCCTAATGAATTTCACGGGGTCCTACATAATTATTGGCACCATTGCTCAGGATATGGTTGCTTATGTGCACACGGAAAAATCATTTGTCAATTTGATGGTGGGTTCCCATTTCTGAACATGGTCAAATTTGACCCAAAGGTCAAAAAAAATTTATAGTTTTTAGTGGTTTAGATCTTAATGGAGGATCTAAAGAAGCTAAATAAAGTAAGAGTGAGTTAAAAATAGTTCTTTTTTTTTTTTGTTGAAAGAGTTGAAATAGATCTTAATGGAGGATCTATTGTGGTTGGGGTGAGCTTTCTTAAAAAATAAATAAAATAGGAGTGAGTTGCAGTTATTTCTGAGAAGATTCAAAATTATATCAATTTCTATTAGAACGTATAATAGACGCGAATGGAACTGGTTTGTTCCAACCAAGTCAAGTCAAATCAGTCGTGCAAGTCGTCTTGATGGAAATGCAATCGGTCATCCTAGACTTGCGTTGATGGTGGTAGGGATTGAGGATTCCACCTTCTATGGATTTGGTAGCAATCCAAATGACCCAAATGAACTTGATGAACTTGATTCATAAGCCAAGTTAGCAATGCGACAACTCTTGATGTGAATGTATCTGGTTGTTCTAGACTTGCACTAATGGCAGTGACTTCAGATATTTCTGCCAAGATTCTTGCATAACCCAAAAGTCAGCAATGTTGAATATAACATCCAACGTTGTCTAGTGGAGAATTTTCATAAAGAGTTTAGATCCTCTTTTAAGGCTTTGAACTCACAAGAAGTTCCTGAGGCCTATTGGCGGGCCTACTTTGAAAATCTTGAATTGCTGAAAACGGGATGGAGCCATGCTTTGTTTTTAGAGGAGGCAAACAATGGTCAATTAACTAGCAGCAGTTAAGCTCTAATTTTTTTAGAGGATATCGATGATATTTTAATATTTATTGATTTCTTTTAGTTATCATTTATAACTTAAGTGTTCTCTTAAGCATGTGTACTTATGAGAGTGCATTTAGACCATCACAAATGGTAAACCCCTAATGAATTTCACGGGGTCCTACATAATTATTGGCACCATTGCTCAGGATATGGTTGCTTATGTGCACACGGAAAAATCATTTGTCAATTTGATGGTGGGTTCCCATTTCTGAACATGGTCAAATTTGACCCAAAGGTCAAAAAAAATTTATAGTTTTTAGTGGTTTAGATCTTAATGGAGGATCTAAAGAAGCTAAATAAAGTAAGAGTGAGTTAAAAATAGTTCTTTTTTTTTTTTGTTGAAAGAGTTGAAATAGATCTTAATGGAGGATCTATTGTGGTTGGGGTGAGCTTTCTTAAAAAATAAATAAAATAGGAGTGAGTTGCAGTTATTTCTGAGAAGATTCAAAATTATATCCATTTCAATTAGAACGTATAATAGACGCGAATGGAACTGGTTTGTTCCAACCAAGTCAAGTCAAATCAGTCGTGCAAGTCGTCCTTATGGAAATGCAATCGGTCATCCTAGACTTGCGTTGATGGTGGTAGGGATTGAGGATTCCACCTTCTATGGATTTGGTAGCAATCCAAATGACCCAAATGAACTTGATGAACTTGATTCATAAGCCAAGTTAGCAATGCGACAACTCTTGATGTGAATGTATCTGGTTGTTCTAGACTTGCACTAATGGCAGTGACTTCAGATATTTCTGCCAAGATTCTTGCATAACCCAAAAGTCAGCAATGTTGAATATAACATCCAACGTTGTCTAGTGGAGAATTTTCATAAAGAGTTTAGATCCTCTTTTAAGGCTTTGAACTCACAAGAAGTTCCTGAGGCCTATTGGCGGGCCTACTTTGAAAATCTTGAATTGCTGAAAACGGGATGGAGCCATGCTTTGTTTTTAGAGGAGGCAAACAATGGTCAATTAACTAGCAGCAGTTAAGCTCTAATTTTTTTAGAGGATATCGATGATATTTTAATATTTACTGATTTCTTTTAGTTATCATTTATAACTTAAGAGTTCTCTTAAGCATGTGTACTTATGAGAGTGCATTTAGACCATCACAAAAGGTAAACCCCTAATGAATTTCACGGGGTCCTACATAATTATTGGCACCATTGCTCAGGATATGGTTGCTTATGTGCACACGGAAAAATCATTTGTCAATTTGATGGTGGGTTCCCATTTCTGAACATGGTCAAATTTGACCCAAAGGTCAAAAAAAATTTATAGTTTTTAGTGGTTTAGATCTTAATGGAGGATCTAAAGAAGCCAAATAAAGTAAGAGTGAGTTAAAAATAGTTCTTTTTTTTTTGTTGAAAGAGTTGAAATAGATCTTAATGGAGGATCTATTGTGGTTGGGGTGAGCTTTCTTAAAAAATAAATAAAATAGGAGTGAGTTGCAGTTATTTCTGAGAAGATTCAAAATTATATCCATTTCAATTAGAACGTATAATAGACGCGAATGGAACTGGTTTGTTCCAACCAAGTCAAGTCAAATCAGTCGTGCAAGTCGTCCTTATGGAAATGCAATCGGTCATCCTAGACTTGCGTTGATGGTGGTAGGGATTGAGGATTCCACCTTCTATGGATTTGGTAGCAATCCAAATGACCCAAATGAACTTGATGAACTTGATTCATAAGCCAAGTTAGCAATGCGACAACTCTTGATGTGAATGTATCTGGTTGTTCTAGACTTGCACTAATGGCAGTGACTTCAGATATTTCTGCCAAGATTCTTGCATAACCCAAAAGTCAGCAATGTTGACTATAACATCCAACGTTGTCTAGTGGAGATTTTTCATAAAGAGTTTAGATCCTCTTTTAAGGCTTTGAACTCACAAGAAGTTCCTGAGGCCTATTGGCGGGCCTACTTTGAAAATCTTGAATTGCTGAAAACGGGATGGAGCCATGCTTTGTTTTTAGAGGAGGCAAACAATGGTCAATTAACTAGCAGCAGTTAAGCTCTAATTTTTTTAGAGGATATCGATGATATTTTAATATTTACTGACTTCTTTTAGTTATCATTTATAACTTAAGAGTTCTCTTAAGCATGTGTACTTATGAGAGTGCATTTAGACCATCACAAAAGGTAAACCCCTAATGAATTTCACGGGGTCCTACATAATTATTGGCACCATTGCTCAGGATATGGTTGCTTATGTGCACACGGAAAAATCATTTGTCAATTTGATGGTGGGTTCCCATTTCTGAACATGGTCAAATTTGACCCAAAGGTCAAAAAAAATTTATAGTTTTTAGTGGTTTAGATCTTAATGGAGGATCTAAAGAAAGCTAAATAAAGTAAGAGTGAGTTAAAAATAGTTCTTTTTTTTTTTTGTTGAAAGAGTTGAAATAGATCTTAATGGAGGATCTATTGTGGTTGGGGTGAGCTTTCTTAAAAAATAAATAAAATAGGAGTGAGTTGCAGTTATTTCTGAGAAGATTCAAAATTATATCCATTTCAATTAGAACGTATAATAGACGCGAATGGAACTGGTTTGTTCCAACCAAGTCAAGTCAAATCAGTCGTGCAAGTCGTCTTGATGGAAATGCAATCTGTCATCCTAGACTTGCGTTGATGGTGGTAGGGATTGAGGATTCCACCTTCTATGGATTTGGTAGCAATCCAAATGACCCAAATGAACTTGATGAACTTGATTCATAAGCCAAGTTAGCAATGCGACAACTCTTGATGTGAATGTATCTGGTTGTTCTAGACTTGCACTAATGGCAGTGACTTCAGATATTTCTGCCAAGATTCTTGCATAACCCAAAAGTCAGCAATGTTGAATATAACATCCAACGTTGTCTAGTGGAGATTTTTCATAAAGAGTTTAGATCCTCTTTTAAGGCTTTGAACTCACAAGAAGTTCCTGAGGCCTATTGGCGGGCCTACTTTGAAAATCTTGAATTGCTGAAAACGGGATGGAGCCATGCTTTGTTTTTAGAGGAGGCAAACAATGGTCAATTAACTAGCAGCAGTTAAGCTCTAATTTTTTTAGAGGATATCGATGATATTTTAAAATTTATTGATTTCTTTTAGTTATCATTTATGACTTAAGAGTTCTCTTAAGCATGTGTACTTATGAGAGTGCATTTAGACCATCACAAAAGGTAAACCCCTAATGAATTTCACGGGGTCCTACATAATTATTGGCACCATTGCTCAGGATATGGTTGCTTATGTGCACACGGAAAAATCATTTGTCAATTTGATGGTGGGTTCCCATTTCTGAACATGGTCAAATTTGACCCAAAGGTCAAAAAAAATTTATAGTTTTTAGTGGTTTAGATCTTAATGGAGGATCTAAAGAAGCTAAATAAAGTAAGAGTGAGTTAAAAATAGTTCTTTTTTTTTTTTGTTGAAAGAGTTGAAATAGATCTTAATGGAGGATCTATTGTGGTTGGGGTGAGCTTTCTTAAAAAATAAATAAAATAGGAGTGAGTTGCAGTTATTTCTGAGAAGATTCAAAATTATATCCATTTCAATTAGAACGTATAATAGACGCGAATGGAACTGGTTTGTTCCAACCAAGTCAAGTCAAATCAGTCGTGCAAGTCGTCTTGATGGAAATGCAATCGGTCATCCTAGACTTGCGTTGATGGTGGTAGGGATTGAGGATTCCACCTTCTATGGATTTGGTAGCAATCCAAATGACCCAAATGAACTTGATGAACTTGATTCATAAGCCAAGTTAGCAATGCGACAACTCTTGATGTGAATGTATGTGGTTGTTCTAGACTAGCACTAATGGCAGTGACTTCAGATATTTCTGCCAAGATTCTTGCATAACCCAAAAGTCAGCAATGTTGAATATAACATCCAACGTTGTCTAGTGGAGATTTTTCATAAAGAGTTTAGATCCTCTTTTAAGGCTTTGAACTCACAAGAAGTTCCTGAGGCCTATTGGCGGGCCTACTTTGAAAATCTTGAATTGCTGAAAACGGGATGGAGCCATGCTTTGTTTTTAGAGGAGGCAAACAATGGTCAATTAACTAGCAGCAGTTAAGCTCTAATTTTTTTAGAGGATATCGATGATATTTTAATATTTATTGATTTCTTTTAGTTATCATTTATGACTTAAGAGTTCTCTTAAGCATGTGTACTTATGAGAGTGCATTTAGACCATCACAAAAGGTAAACCCCTAATGAATTTCACGGGGTCCTACATAATTATTGGCACCATTGCTCAGGATATGGTTGCTTATGTGCACACGGAAAAATCATTTGTCAATTTGATGGTGGGTTCCCATTTCTGAACATGGTCAAATTTGACCCAAAGGTCAAAAAAAAATTATAGTTTTTAGTGGTTTAGATCTTAATGGAGGATCTAAAGAAGCTAAATAAAGTAAGAGTGAGTTAAAAATAGTTCTTTTTTTTTTTGTTGAAAGAGTTGAAATAGATCTTAATGGAGGATCTATTGTGGTTGGGGTGAGCTTTCTTTAAAAATAAATAAAATAGGAGTGAGTTGCAGTTATTTCTGAGAAGATTCAAAATTATATCCATTTCAATTAGAACGTATAATAGACGCGAATGGAACTGGTTTGTTCCAACCAAGTCAAGTCAAATCAGTCGTGCAAGTCGTCTTGATTGAAATGCAATCGGTCATCCTAGACTTGCGTTGATGGTGGTAGGGATTGAGGATTCCACCTTCTATGGATTTGGTAGCAATGCAAATGACCCAAATGAACTTGATGAACTTGATTCATAAGCCAAGTTAGCAATGCGACAACTCTTGATGTGAATGTATCTGGTTGTTCTAGACTTGCACTAATGGCAGTGACTTCAGATATTTCTGCCAAGATTCTTGCATAACCCAAAAGTCAGCAATGTTGAATATAACATCCAACGTTGTCTAGTGGAGAATTTTCATAAAGAGTTTAGATCCTCTTTTAAGGCTTTGAACTCACAAGAAGTTCCTGAGGCCTATTGGCGGGCCTACTTTGAAAATCTTGAATTGCTGAAAACGGGATGGAGCCATGCTTTGTTTTTAGAGGAGGCAAACAATGGTCAATTAACTAGCAGCAGTTAAGCTCTAATTTTTTTAGAGGATATCGATGATATTTTAATATTTATTGATTTCTTTTAGTTATCATTTATAACTTAAGAGTTCTCTTAAGCATGTGTACTTATGAGAGTGCATTTAGACCATCACAAAAGGTAAACCCCTAATGAATTTCACGGGGTCCTACATAATTATTGGCACCATTGCTCAGGATATGGTTGCTTATGTGCACACGGAAAAATCATTTGTCAATTTGATGGTGGGTTCCCATTTCTGAACATGGTCAAATTTGACCCAAAGGTCAAAAAAAATTTATAGTTTTTAGTGGTTTAGATCTTAATGGAGGATCTAAAGAAGCTAAATAAAGTAAGAGTGAGTTAAAAATAGTTCTTTTTTTTTTTTGTTGAAAGAGTTGAAATAGATCTTAATGGAGGATCTATTGTGGTTGGGGTGAGCTTTCTTAAAAAATAAATAAAATAGGAGTGAGTTGCAGTTATTTCTGAGAAGATTCAAAATTATATCAATTTCTATTAGAACGTATAATAGACGCGAATGAAACTGGTTTGTTCCAACCAAGTCAAGTCAAATCAGTCGTGCAAGTCGTCTTGATGGAAATGCAATCGGTCATCCTAGACTTGCGTTGATGGTGGTAGGGATTGAGGATTCCACCTTCTATGGATTTGGTAGCAATCCAAATGACCCAAATGAACTTGATGAACTTGATTCATAAGCCAAGTTAGCAATGCGACAACTCTTGATGTGAATGTATCTGGTTGTTCTAGACTTGCACTAATGGCAGTGACTTCAGATATTTCTGCCAAGATTCTTGCATAACCCAAAAGTCAGCAATGTTGAATATAACATCCAACGTTGTCTAGTGGAGATTTTTCATAAAGAGTTTAGATCCTCTTTTAAGGCTTTGAACTCACAAGAAGTTCCTGAGGCCTATTGGCGGGCCTACTTTGAAAATCTTGAATTGCTGAAAACGGGATGGAGCCATGCTTTGTTTTTAGAGGAGGCAAACAATGGTCAATTAACTAGCAGCAGTTAAGCTCTAATTTTTTTAGAGGATATCGATGATATTTTAATATTTATTGATTTCTTTTAGTTATCATTTATGACTTAAGAGTTCTCTTAAGCATGTGTACTTATGAGAGTGCATTTAGACCATCACAAAAGGTAAACCCCTAATGAATTTCACGGGGTCCTACATAATTATTGGCACCATTGCTCAGGATATGGTTGCTTATGTGCACACGGAAAAATCATTTGTCAATTTGATGGTGGGTTCCCATTTCTGAACATGGTCAAATTTGACCCAAAGGTCAAAAAAAATTTATAGTTTTTAGTGGTTTAGATCTTAATGGAGGATCTAAAGAAGCTAAATAAAGTAAGAGTGAGTTAAAAATAGTTCTTTTTTTTTTTTGTTGAAAGAGTTGAAATAGATCTTAATGGAGGATCTATTGTGGTTGGGGTGAGCTTTCTTAAAAAATAAATAAAATAGGAGTGAGTTGCAGTTATTTCTGAGAAGATTCAAAATTATATCCATTTCAATTAGAACGTATAATAGACGCGAATGGAACTGGTTTGTTCCAACCAAGTCAAGTCAAATCAGTCGTGCAAGTCGTCTTGATGGAAATGCAATCGGTCATCCTAGACTTGCGTTGATGGTGGTAGGGATTGAGGATTCCACCTTCTATGGATTTGGTAGCAATCCAAATGACCCAAATGAACTTGATGAACTTGATTCATAAGCCAAGTTAGCAATGCGACAACTCTTGATGTGAATGTATCTGGTTGTTCTAGACTTGCACTAATGGCAGTGACTTCAGATATTTCTGCCAAGATTCTTGCATAACCCAAAAGTCAGCAATGTTGAATATAACATCCAACGTTGTCTAGTGGAGAATTTTCATAAAGAGTTTAGATCCTCTTTTAAGGCTTTGAACTCACAAGAAGTTCCTGAGGCCTATTGGCGGGCCTACTTTGAAAATCTTGAATTGCTGAAAATGGGATGGAGCCATGCTTTGTTTTTAGAGGAGGCAAACAATGGTCAATTAACTAGCAGCAGTTAAGCTCTAAGTTTTTTTAGAGGATATCGATGATATTTTAATATTTACTGATTTCTTTTAGTTATCATTTATGACTTAAGAGTTCTCTTAAGCATGTGTACTTATGAGAGTGCATTTAGACCATCACAAAAGGTAAACCCCTAATGAATTTCACGGGGTCCTACATAATTATTGGCACCATTGCTCAGGATATGGTTGCTTATGTGCACACGGAAAAATCATTTGTCAATTTGATGGTGGGTTCCCATTTCTGAACATGGTCAAATTTGACCCAAAGGTCAAAAAAAATTTATAGTTTTTAGTGGTTTAGATCTTAATGGAGGATCTAAAGAAGCTAAATAAAGTAAGAGTGAGTTAAAAATAGTTCTTTTTTTTTTTGTTGAAAGAGTTGAAATAGATCTTAATGGAGGATCTATTGTGGTTGGGGTGAGCTTTCTTAAAAAATAAATAAAATAGGATTGAGTTGCAGTTATTTCTGAGAAGATTCAAAATTATATCCATTTCAATTAGAACGTATAATAGACGCGAATGGAACTGGTTTGTTCCAACCAAGTCAAGTCAAATCAGTCGTGCAAGTCGTCTTGATGGAAATGCAATCGGTCATCCTAGACTTGCGTTGATGGTGGTAGGGATTGAGGATTCCACCTTCTATGGATTTGGTAGCAATCCAAATGACCCAAATGAACTTGATGAACTTGATTCATAAGCCAAGTTAGCAATGCGACAACTCTTGATGTGAATGTATCTGGTTGTTCTAGACTTGCACTAATGGCAGTGACTTCAGATATTTCTGCCAAGATTCTTGCATAACCCAAAAGTCAGCAATGTTGAATATAACATCCAACGTTGTCTAGTGGAGATTTTTCATAAAGAGTTTAGATCCTCTTTTAAGGCTTTGAACTCACAAGAAGTTCCTGAGGCCTATTGGCGGGCCTACTTTGAAAATCTTGAATTGCTGAAAACGGGATGGAGCCATGCTTTGTTTTTAGAGGAGGCAAACAATGGTCAATTAACTAGCAGCAGTTAAGCTCTAATTTTTTTAGAGGATATCGATGATATTTTAATATTTATTGATTTCTTTTAGTTATCATTTATGACTTAAGAGTTCTCTTAAGCATGTGTACTTATGAGAGTGCATTTAGACCATCACAAAAGGTAAACCCCTAATGAATTTCACGGGGTCCTACATAATTATTGGCACCATTGCTCAGGATATGGTTGCTTATGTGCACACGGAAAAATCATTTGTCAATTTGATGGTGGGTTCCCATTTCTGAACATGGTCAAATTTGACCCAAAGGTCAAAAAAAATTTATAGTTTTTAGTGGTTTAGATCTTAATGGAGGATCTAAAGAAGCTAAATAAAGTAAGAGTGAGTTAAAAATAGTTCTTTTTTTTTTTTGTTGAAAGAGTTGAAATAGATCTTAATGGAGGATCTATTGTGGTTGGGGTGAGCTTTCTTAAAAAATAAATAAAATAGGAGTGAGTTGCAGTTATTTCTGAGAAGATTCAAAATTATATCCATTTCAATTAGAACGTATAATAGACGCGAATGGAACTGGTTTGTTCCAACCAAGTCAAGTCAAATCAGTCGTGCAAGTCGTCTTGATGGAAATGCAATCGGTCATCCTAGACTTGCGTTGATGGTGGTAGGGATTGAGGATTCCACCTTCTATGGATTTGGTAGCAATCCAAATGACCCAAATGAACTTGATGAACTTGATTCATAAGCCAAGTTAGCAATGCGACAACTCTTGATGTGAATGTATCTGGTTGTTCTAGACTTGCACTAATGGCAGTGACTTCAGATATTTCTGCCAAGATTCTTGCATAACCCAAAAGTCAGCAATGTTGAATATAACATCCAACGTTGTCTAGTGGAGAATTTTCATAAAGAGTTTAGATCCTCTTTTAAGGCTTTGAACTCACAAGAAGTTCCTGAGGCCTATTGGCGGGCCTACTTTGAAAATCTTGAATTGCTGAAAACGGGATGGAGCCATGCTTTGTTTTTAGAGGAGGCAAACAATGGTCAATTAACTAGCAGCAGTTAAGCTCTAAGTTTTTTTAGAGGATATCGATGATATTTTAATATTTACTGATTTCTTTTAGTTATCATTTATGACTTAAGAGTTCTCTTAAGCATGTGTACTTATGAGAGTGCATTTAGACCATCACAAAAGGTAAACCCCTAATGAATTTCACGGGGTCCTACATAATTATTGGCACCATTGCTCAGGATATGGTTGCTTATGTGCACACGGAAAAATCATTTGTCAATTTGATGGTGGGTTCCCATTTCTGAACATGGTCAAATTTGACCCAAAGGTCAAAAAAAATTTATAGTTTTTAGTGGTTTAGATCTTAATGGAGGATCTAAAGAAGCTAAATAAAGTAAGAGTGAGTTAAAAATAGTTCTTTTTTTTTTTTGTTGAAAGAGTTGAAATAGATCTTAATGGAGGATCTATTGTGGTTGGGGTGAGCTTTCTTAAAAAATAAATAAAATAGGATTGAGTTGCAGTTATTTCTGAGAAGATTCAAAATTATATCCATTTCAATTAGAACGTATAATTGACGCGAATGGAACTGGTTTGTTCCAACCAAGTCAAGTCAAATCAGTCGTGCAAGTCGTCTTGATGGAAATGCAATCGGTCATCCTAGACTTGCGTTGATGGTGGTAGGGATTGAGGATTCCACCTTCTATGGATTTGGTAGCAATCCAAATGACCCAAATGAACTTGATGAACTTGATTCATAAGCCAAGTTAGCAATGCGACAACTCTTGATGTGAATGTATCTGGTTGTTCTAGACTTGCACTAATGGCAGTGACTTCAGATATTTCTGCCAAGATTCTTGCATAACCCAAAAGTCAGCAATGTTGAATATAACATCCAACGTTGTCTAGTGGAGATTTTTCATAAAGAGTTTAGATCCTCTTTTAAGGCTTTGAACTCACAAGAAGTTCCTGAGGCCTATTGGCGGGCCTACTTTGAAAATCTTGAATTGCTGAAAACGGGATGGAGCCATGCTTTGTTTTTAGAGGAGGCAAACAATGGTCAATTAACTAGCAGCAGTTAAGCTCTAATTTTTTTAGAGGATATCGATGATATTTTAATATTTATTGATTTCTTTTAGTTATCATTTATGACTTAAGAGTTCTCTTAAGCATGTGTACTTATGAGAGTGCATTTAGACCATCACAAAAGGTAAACCCCTAATGAATTTCACGGGGTCCTACATAATTATTGGCACCATTGCTCAGGATATGGTTGCTTATGTGCACACGGAAAAATCATTTGTCAATTTGATGGTGGGTTCCCATTTCTGAACATGGTCAAATTTGACCCAAAGGTCAAAAAAAATTTATAGTTTTTAGTGGTTTAGATCTTAATGGAGGATCTAAAGAAGCTAAATAAAGTAAGAGTGAGTTAAAAATAGTTCTTTTTTTTTTTTGTTGAAAGAGTTGAAATAGATCTTAATGGAGGATCTATTGTGGTTGGGGTGAGCTTTCTTAAAAAATAAATAAAATAGGAGTGAGTTGCAGTTATTTCTGAGAAGATTCAAAATTATATCCATTTCAATTAGAACGTATAATAGACGCGAATGGAACTGGTTTGTTCCAACCAAGTCAAGTCAAATCAGTCGTGCAAGTCGTCTTGATGGAAATGCAATCGGTCATCCTAGACTTGCGTTGATGGTGGTAGGGATTGAGGATTCCACCTTCTATGGATTTGGTAGCAATCCAAATGACCCAAATGAACTTGATGAACTTGATTCATAAGCCAAGTTAGCAATGCGACAACTCTTGATGTGAATGTATCTGGTTGTTCTAGACTTGCACTAATGGCAGTGACTTCAGATATTTCTGCCAAGATTCTTGCATAACCCAAAAGTCAGCAATGTTGAATATAACATCCAACGTTGTCTAGTGGAGAATTTTCATAAAGAGTTTAGATCCTCTTTTAAGGCTTTGAACTCACAAGAAGTTCCTGAGGCCTATTGGCGGGCCTACTTTGAAAATCTTGAATTGCTGAAAACGGGATGGAGCCATGCTTTGTTTTTAGAGGAGGCAAACAATGGTCAATTAACTAGCAGCAGTTAAGCTCTAATTTTTTTAGAGGATATCGATGATATTTTAATATTTATTGATTTCTTTTAGTTATCATTTATAACTTAAGAGTTCTCTTAAGCATGTGTACTTATGAGAGTGCATTTAGACCATCACAAAAGGTAAACCCCTAATGAATTTCACGGGGTCCTACATAATTATTGGCACCATTGCTCAGGATATGGTTGCTTATGTGCACACGGAAAAATCATTTGTCAATTTGATGGTGGGTTCCCATTTCTGAACATGGTCAAATTTGACCCAAAGGTCAAAAAAAATTTATAGTTTTTAGTGGTTTAGATCTTAATGGAGGATCTAAAGAAGCTAAATAAAGTAAGAGTGAGTTAAAAATAGTTCTTTTTTTTTTTTGTTGAAAGAGTTGAAATAGATCTTAATGGAGGATCTATTGTGGTTGGGGTGAGCTTTCTTAAAAAATAAATAAAATAGGAGTGAGTTGCAGTTATTTCTGAGAAGATTCAAAATTATATCAATTTCTATTAGAACGTATAATAGACGCGAATGGAACTGGTTTGTTCCAACCAAGTCAAGTCAAATCAGTCGTGCAAGTCGTCTTGATGGAAATGCAATCGGTCATCCTAGACTTGCGTTGATGGTGGTAGGGATTGAGGATTCCACCTTCTATGGATTTGGTAGCAATCCAAATGACCCAAATGAACTTGATGAACTTGATTCATAAGCCAAGTTAGCAATGCGACAACTCTTGATGTGAATGTATCTGGTTGTTCTAGACTTGCACTAATGGCAGTGACTTCAGATATTTCTGCCAAGATTCTTGCATAACCCAAAAGTCAGCAATGTTGAATATAACATCCAACGTTGTCTAGTGGAGATTTTTCATAAAGAGTTTAGATCCTCTTTTAAGGCTTTGAACTCACAAGAAGTTCCTGAGGCCTATTGGCGGGCCTACTTTGAAAATCTTGAATTGCTGAAAACGGGATGGAGCCATGCTTTGTTTTTAGAGGAGGCAAACAATGGTCAATTAACTAGCAGCAGTTAAGCTCTAATTTTTTTAGAGGATATCGATGATATTTTAATATTTATTGATTTCTTTTAGTTATCATTTATGACTTAAGAGTTCTCTTAAGCATGTGTACTTATGAGAGTGCATTTAGACCATCACAAAAGGTAAACCCCTAATGAATTTCACGGGGTCCTACATAATTATTGGCACCATTGCTCAGGATATGGTTGCTTATGTGCACACGGAAAAATCATTTGTCAATTTGATGGTGGGTTCCCATTTCTGAACATGGTCAAATTTGACCCAAAGGTCAAAAAAAATTTATAGTTTTTAGTGGTTTAGATCTTAATGGAGGATCTAAAGAAGCTAAATAAAGTAAGAGTGAGTTAAAAATAGTTCTTTTTTTTTTTTGTTGAAAGAGTTGAAATAGATCTTAATGGAGGATCTATTGTGGTTGGGGTGAGCTTTCTTAAAAAATAAATAAAATAGGAGTGAGTTGCAGTTATTTCTGAGAAGATTCAAAATTATATCCATTTCAATTAGAACGTATAATAGACGCGAATGGAACTGGTTTGTTCCAACCAAGTCAAGTCAAATCAGTCGTGCAAGTCGTCTTGATGGAAATGCAATCGGTCATCCTAGACTTGCGTTGATGGTGGTAGGGATTGAGGATTCCACCTTCTATGGATTTGGTAGCAATCCAAATGACCCAAATGAACTTGATGAACTTGATTCATAAGCCAAGTTAGCAATGCGACAACTCTTGATGTGAATGTATCTGGTTGTTCTAGACTTGCACTAATGGCAGTGACTTCAGATATTTCTGCCAAGATTCTTGCATAACCCAAAAGTCAGCAATGTTGAATATAACATCCAACGTTGTCTAGTGGAGAATTTTCATAAAGAGTTTAGATCCTCTTTTAAGGCTTTGAACTCACAAGAAGTTCCTGAGGCCTATTGGCGGGCCTACTTTGAAAATCTTGAATTGCTGAAAACGGGATGGAGCCATGCTTTGTTTTTAGAGGAGGCAAACAATGGTCAATTAACTAGCAGCAGTTAAGCTCTAAGTTTTTTTAGAGGATATCGATGATATTTTAATATTTACTGATTTCTTTTAGTTATCATTTATGACTTAAGAGTTCTCTTAAGCATGTGTACTTATGAGAGTGCATTTAGACCATCACAAAAGGTAAACCCCTAATGAATTTCACGGGGTCCTACATAATTATTGGCACCATTGCTCAGGATATGGTTGCTTATGTGCACACGGAAAAATCATTTGTCAATTTGATGGTGGGTTCCCATTTCTGAACATGGTCAAATTTGACCCAAAGGTCAAAAAAAATTTATAGTTTTTAGTGGTTTAGATCTTAATGGAGGATCTAAAGAAGCTAAATAAAGTAAGAGTGAGTTAAAAATAGTTCTTTTTTTTTTTTGTTGAAAGAGTTGAAATAGATCTTAATGGAGGATCTATTGTGGTTGGGGTGAGCTTTCTTAAAAAATAAATAAAATAGGATTGAGTTGCAGTTATTTCTGAGAAGATTCAAAATTATATCCATTTCAATTAGAACGTATAATAGACGCGAATGGAACTGGTTTGTTCCAACCAAGTCAAGTCAAATCAGTCGTGCAAGTCGTCTTGATGGAAATGCAATCGGTCATCCTAGACTTGCGTTGATGGTGGTAGGGATTGAGGATTCCACCTTCTATGGATTTGGTAGCAATCCAAATGACCCAAATGAACTTGATGAACTTGATTCATAAGCCAAGTTAGCAATGCGACAACTCTTGATGTGAATGTATCTGGTTGTTCTAGACTTGCACTAATGGCAGTGACTTCAGATATTTCTGCCAAGATTCTTGCATAACCCAAAAGTCAGCAATGTTGAATATAACATCCAACGTTGTCTAGTGGAGATTTTTCATAAAGAGTTTAGATCCTCTTTTAAGGCTTTGAACTCACAAGAAGTTCCTGAGGCCTATTGGCGGGCCTACTTTGAAAATCTTGAATTGCTGAAAACGGGATGGAGCCATGCTTTGTTTTTAGAGGAGGCAAACAATGGTCAATTAACTAGCAGCAGTTAAGCTCTAATTTTTTTAGAGGATATCGATGATATTTTAATATTTATTGATTTCTTTTAGTTATCATTTATGACTTAAGAGTTCTCTTAAGCATGTGTACTTATGAGAGTGCATTTAGACCATCACAAAAGGTAAACCCCTAATGAATTTCACGGGGTCCTACATAATTATTGGCACCATTGCTCAGGATATGGTTGCTTATGTGCACACGGAAAAATCATTTGTCAATTTGATGGTGGGTTCCCATTTCTGAACATGGTCAAATTTGACCCAAAGGTCAAAAAAAATTTATAGTTTTTAGTGGTTTAGATCTTAATGGAGGATCTAAAGAAGCTAAATAAAGTAAGAGTGAGTTAAAAATAGTTCTTTTTTTTTTTTGTTGAAAGAGTTGAAATAGATCTTAATGGAGGATCTATTGTGGTTGGGGTGAGCTTTCTTAAAAAATAAATAAAATAGGAGTGAGTTGCAGTTATTTCTGAGAAGATTCAAAATTATATCCATTTCAATTAGAACGTATAATAGACGCGAATGGAACTGGTTTGTTCCAACCAAGTCAAGTCAAATCAGTCGTGCAAGTCGTCTTGATGGAAATGCAATCGGTCATCCTAGACTTGCGTTGATGGTGGTAGGGATTGAGGATTCCACCTTCTATGGATTTGGTAGCAATCCAAATGACCCAAATGAACTTGATGAACTTGATTCATAAGCCAAGTTAGCAATGCGACAACTCTTGATGTGAATGTATCTGGTTGTTCTAGACTTGCACTAATGGCAGTGACTTCAGATATTTCTGCCAAGATTCTTGCATAACCCAAAAGTCAGCAATGTTGAATATAACATCCAACGTTGTCTAGTGGAGAATTTTCATAAAGAGTTTAGATCCTCTTTTAAGGCTTTGAACTCACAAGAAGTTCCTGAGGCCTATTGGCGGGCCTACTTTGAAAATCTTGAATTGCTGAAAACGGGATGGAGCCATGCTTTGTTTTTAGAGGAGGCAAACAATGGTCAATTAACTAGCAGCAGTTAAGCTCTAAGTTTTTTTAGAGGATATCGATGATATTTTAATATTTACTGATTTCTTTTAGTTATCATTTATGACTTAAGAGTTCTCTTAAGCATGTGTACTTATGAGAGTGCATTTAGACCATCACAAAAGGTAAACCCCTAATGAATTTCACGGGGTCCTACATAATTATTGGCACCATTGCTCAGGATATGGTTGCTTATGTGCACACGGAAAAATCATTTGTCAATTTGATGGTGGGTTCCCATTTCTGAACATGGTCAAATTTGACCCAAAGGTCAAAAAAAATTTATAGTTTTTAGTGGTTTAGATCTTAATGGAGGATCTAAAGAAGCTAAATAAAGTAAGAGTGAGTTAAAAATAGTTCTTTTTTTTTTTTGTTGAAAGAGTTGAAATAGATCTTAATGGAGGATCTATTGTGGTTGGGGTGAGCTTTCTTAAAAAATAAATAAAATAGGATTGAGTTGCAGTTATTTCTGAGAAGATTCAAAATTATATCCATTTCAATTAGAACGTATAATAGACGCGAATGGAACTGGTTTGTTCCAACCAAGTCAAGTCAAATCAGTCGTGCAAGTCGTCTTGATGGAAATGCAATCGGTCATCCTAGACTTGCGTTGATGGTGGTAGGGATTGAGGATTCCACCTTCTATGGATTTGGTAGCAATCCAAATGACCCAAATGAACTTGATGAACTTGATTCATAAGCCAAGTTAGCAATGCGACAACTCTTGATGTGAATGTATCTGGTTGTTCTAGACTTGCACTAATGGCAGTGACTTCAGATATTTCTGCCAAGATTCTTGCATAACCCAAAAGTCAGCAATGTTGAATATAACATCCAACGTTGTCTAGTGGAGATTTTTCATAAAGAGTTTAGATCCTCTTTTAAGGCTTTGAACTCACAAGAAGTTCCTGAGGCCTATTGGCGGGCCTACTTTGAAAATCTTGAATTGCTGAAAACGGGATGGAGCCATGCTTTGTTTTTAGAGGAGGCAAACAATGGTCAATTAACTAGCAGCAGTTAAGCTCTAATTTTTTTAGAGGATATCGATGATATTTTAATATTTATTGATTTCTTTTAGTTATCATTTATGACTTAAGAGTTCTCTTAAGCATGTGTACTTATGAGAGTGCATTTAGACCATCACAAAAGGTAAACCCCTAATGAATTTCACGGGGTCCTACATAATTATTGGCACCATTGCTCAGGATATGGTTGCTTATGTGCACACGGAAAAATCATTTGTCAATTTGATGGTGGGTTCCCATTTCTGAACATGGTCAAATTTGACCCAAAGGTCAAAAAAAATTTATAGTTTTTAGTGGTTTAGATCTTAATGGAGGATCTAAAGAAGCTAAATAAAGTAAGAGTGAGTTAAAAATAGTTCTTTTTTTTTTTTGTTGAAAGAGTTGAAATAGATCTTAATGGAGGATCTATTGTGGTTGGGGTGAGCTTTCTTAAAAAATAAATAAAATAGGAGTGAGTTGCAGTTATTTCTGAGAAGATTCAAAATTATATCCATTTCAATTAGAACGTATAATAGACGCGAATGGAACTGGTTTGTTCCAACCAAGTCAAGTCAAATCAGTCGTGCAAGTCGTCTTGATGGAAATGCAATCGGTCATCCTAGACTTGCGTTGATGGTGGTAGGGATTGAGGATTCCACCTTCTATGGATTTGGTAGCAATCCAAATGACCCAAATGAACTTGATGAACTTGATTCATAAGCCAAGTTAGCAATGCGACAACTCTTGATGTGAATGTATCTGGTTGTTCTAGACTTGCACTAATGGCAGTGACTTCAGATATTTCTGCCAAGATTCTTGCATAACCCAAAAGTCAGCAATGTTGAATATAACATCCAACGTTGTCTAGTGGAGAATTTTCATAAAGAGTTTAGATCCTCTTTTAAGGCTTTGAACTCACAAGAAGTTCCTGAGGCCTATTGGCGGGCCTACTTTGAAAATCTTGAATTGCTGAAAACGGGATGGAGCCATGCTTTGTTTTTAGAGGAGGCAAACAATGGTCAATTAACTAGCAGCAGTTAAGCTCTAAGTTTTTTTAGAGGATATCGATGATATTTTAATATTTACTGATTTCTTTTAGTTATCATTTATGACTTAAGAGTTCTCTTAAGCATGTGTACTTATGAGAGTGCATTTAGACCATCACAAAAGGTAAACCCCTAATGAATTTCACGGGGTCCTACATAATTATTGGCACCATTGCTCAGGATATGGTTGCTTATGTGCACACGGAAAAATCATTTGTCAATTTGATGGTGGGTTCCCATTTCTGAACATGGTCAAATTTGACCCAAAGGTCAAAAAAAATTTATAGTTTTTAGTGGTTTAGATCTTAATGGAGGATCTAAAGAAGCTAAATAAAGTAAGAGTGAGTTAAAAATAGTTCTTTTTTTTTTTTGTTGAAAGAGTTGAAATAGATCTTAATGGAGGATCTATTGTGGTTGGGGTGAGCTTTCTTAAAAAATAAATAAAATAGGATTGAGTTGCAGTTATTTCTGAGAAGATTCAAAATTATATCCATTTCAATTAGAACGTATAATAGACGCGAATGGAACTGGTTTGTTCCAACCAAGTCAAGTCAAATCAGTCGTGCAAGTCGTCTTGATGGAAATGCAATCGGTCATCCTAGACTTGCGTTGATGGTGGTAGGGATTGAGGATTCCACCTTCTATGGATTTGGTAGCAATCCAAATGACCCAAATGAACTTGATGAACTTGATTCATAAGCCAAGTTAGCAATGCGACAACTCTTGATGTGAATGTATCTGGTTGTTCTAGACTTGCACTAATGGCAGTGACTTCAGATATTTCTGCCAAGATTCTTGCATAACCCAAAAGTCAGCAATGTTGAATATAACATCCAACGTTGTCTAGTGGAGATTTTTCATAAAGAGTTTAGATCCTCTTTTAAGGCTTTGAACTCACAAGAAGTTCCTGAGGCCTATTGGCGGGCCTACTTTGAAAATCTTGAATTGCTGAAAACGGGATGGAGCCATGCTTTGTTTTTAGAGGAGGCAAACAATGGTCAATTAACTAGCAGCAGTTAAGCTCTAATTTTTTTAGAGGATATCGATGATATTTTAATATTTATTGATTTCTTTTAGTTATCATTTATGACTTAAGAGTTCTCTTAAGCATGTGTACTTATGAGAGTGCATTTAGACCATCACAAAAGGTAAACCCCTAATGAATTTCACGGGGTCCTACATAATTATTGGCACCATTGCTCAGGATATGGTTGCTTATGTGCACACGGAAAAATCATTTGTCAATTTGATGGTGGGTTCCCATTTCTGAACATGGTCAAATTTGACCCAAAGGTCAAAAAAAATTTATAGTTTTTAGTGGTTTAGATCTTAATGGAGGATCTAAAGAAGCTAAATAAAGTAAGAGTGAGTTAAAAATAGTTCTTTTTTTTTTTTGTTGAAAGAGTTGAAATAGATCTTAATGGAGGATCTATTGTGGTTGGGGTGAGCTTTCTTAAAAAATAAATAAAATAGGAGTGAGTTGCAGTTATTTCTGAGAAGATTCAAAATTATATCCATTTCAATTAGAACGTATAATAGACGCGAATGGAACTGGTTTGTTCCAACCAAGTCAAGTCAAATCAGTCGTGCAAGTCGTCTTGATGGAAATGCAATCGGTCATCCTAGACTTGCGTTGATGGTGGTAGGGATTGAGGATTCCACCTTCTATGGATTTGGTAGCAATCCAAATGACCCAAATGAACTTGATGAACTTGATTCATAAGCCAAGTTAGCAATGCGACAACTCTTGATGTGAATGTATCTGGTTGTTCTAGACTTGCACTAATGGCAGTGACTTCAGATATTTCTGCCAAGATTCTTGCATAACCCAAAAGTCAGCAATGTTGAATATAACATCCAACGTTGTCTAGTGGAGATTTTTCATAAAGAGTTTAGATCCTCTTTTAAGGCTTTGAACTCACAAGAAGTTCCTGAGGCCTATTGGCGGGCCTACTTTGAAAATCTTGAATTGCTGAAAACGGGATGGAGCCATGCTTTGTTTTTAGAGGAGGCAAACAATGGTCAATTAACTAGCAGCAGTTAAGCTCTAAGTTTTTTTAGAGGATATCGATGATATTTTAATATTTACTGATTTCTTTTAGTTATCATTTATGACTTAAGAGTTCTCTTAAGCATGTGTACTTATGAGAGTGCATTTAGACCATCACAAAAGGTAAACCCCTAATGAATTTCACGGGGTCCTACATAATTATTGGCACCATTGCTCAGGATATGGTTGCTTATGTGCACACGGAAAAATCATTTGTCAATTTGATGGTGGGTTCCCATTTCTGAACATGGTCAAATTTGACCCAAAGGTCAAAAAAAATTTATAGTTTTTAGTGGTTTAGATCTTAATGGAGGATCTAAAGAAGCTAAATAAAGTAAGAGTGAGTTAAAAATAGTTCTTTTTTTTTTTTGTTGAAAGAGTTGAAATAGATCTTAATGGAGGATCTATTGTGGTTGGGGTGAGCTTTCTTAAAAAATAAATAAAATAGGATTGAGTTGCAGTTATTTCTGAGAAGATTCAAAATTATATCCATTTCAATTAGAACGTATAATTGACGCGAATGGAACTGGTTTGTTCCAACCAAGTCAAGTCAAATCAGTCGTGCAAGTCGTCTTGATGGAAATGCAATCGGTCATCCTAGACTTGCGTTGATGGTGGTAGGGATTGAGGATTCCACCTTCTATGGATTTGGTAGCAATCCAAATGACCCAAATGAACTTGATGAACTTGATTCATAAGCCAAGTTAGCAATGCGACAACTCTTGATGTGAATGTATCTGGTTGTTCTAGACTTGCACTAATGGCAGTGACTTCAGATATTTCTGCCAAGATTCTTGCATAACCCAAAAGTCAGCAATGTTGAATATAACATCCAACGTTGTCTAGTGGAGATTTTTCATAAAGAGTTTAGATCCTCTTTTAAGGCTTTGAACTCACAAGAAGTTCCTGAGGCCTATTGGCGGGCCTACTTTGAAAATCTTGAATTGCTGAAAACGGGATGGAGCCATGCTTTGTTTTTAGAGGAGGCAAACAATGGTCAATTAACTAGCAGCAGTTAAGCTCTAATTTTTTTAGAGGATATCGATGATATTTTAATATTTATTGATTTCTTTTAGTTATCATTTATGACTTAAGAGTTCTCTTAAGCATGTGTACTTATGAGAGTGCATTTAGACCATCACAAAAGGTAAACCCCTAATGAATTTCACGGGGTCCTACATAATTATTGGCACCATTGCTCAGGATATGGTTGCTTATGTGCACACGGAAAAATCATTTGTCAATTTGATGGTGGGTTCCCATTTCTGAACATGGTCAAATTTGACCCAAAGGTCAAAAAAAATTTATAGTTTTTAGTGGTTTAGATCTTAATGGAGGATCTAAAGAAGCTAAATAAAGTAAGAGTGAGTTAAAAATAGTTCTTTTTTTTTTTTGTTGAAAGAGTTGAAATAGATCTTAATGGAGGATCTATTGTGGTTGGGGTGAGCTTTCTTAAAAAATAAATAAAATAGGAGTGAGTTGCAGTTATTTCTGAGAAGATTCAAAATTATATCCATTTCAATTAGAACGTATAATAGACGCGAATGGAACTGGTTTGTTCCAACCAAGTCAAGTCAAATCAGTCGTGCAAGTCGTCTTGATGGAAATGCAATCGGTCATCCTAGACTTGCGTTGATGGTGGTAGGGATTGAGGATTCCACCTTCTATGGATTTGGTAGCAATCCAAATGACCCAAATGAACTTGATGAACTTGATTCATAAGCCAAGTTAGCAATGCGACAACTCTTGATGTGAATGTATCTGGTTGTTCTAGACTTGCACTAATGGCAGTGACTTCAGATATTTCTGCCAAGATTCTTGCATAACCCAAAAGTCAGCAATGTTGAATATAACATCCAACGTTGTCTAGTGGAGAATTTTCATAAAGAGTTTAGATCCTCTTTTAAGGCTTTGAACTCACAAGAAGTTCCTGAGGCCTATTGGCGGGCCTACTTTGAAAATCTTGAATTGCTGAAAACGGGATGGAGCCATGCTTTGTTTTTAGAGGAGGCAAACAATGGTCAATTAACTAGCAGCAGTTAAGCTCTAATTTTTTTAGAGGATATCGATGATATTTTAATATTTATTGATTTCTTTTAGTTATCATTTATAACTTAAGAGTTCTCTTAAGCATGTGTACTTATGAGAGTGCATTTAGACCATCACAAAAGGTAAACCCCTAATGAATTTCACGGGGTCCTACATAATTATTGGCACCATTGCTCAGGATATGGTTGCTTATGTGCACACGGAAAAATCATTTGTCAATTTGATGGTGGGTTCCCATTTCTGAACATGGTCAAATTTGACCCAAAGGTCAAAAAAAATTTATAGTTTTTAGTGGTTTAGATCTTAATGGAGGATCTAAAGAAGCTAAATAAAGTAAGAGTGAGTTAAAAATAGTTCTTTTTTTTTTTTGTTGAAAGAGTTGAAATAGATCTTAATGGAGGATCTATTGTGGTTGGGGTGAGCTTTCTTAAAAAATAAATAAAATAGGAGTGAGTTGCAGTTATTTCTGAGAAGATTCAAAATTATATCAATTTCTATTAGAACGTATAATAGACGCGAATGGAACTGGTTTGTTCCAACCAAGTCAAGTCAAATCAGTCGTGCAAGTCGTCTTGATGGAAATGCAATCGGTCATCCTAGACTTGCGTTGATGGTGGTAGGGATTGAGGATTCCACCTTCTATGGATTTGGTAGCAATCCAAATGACCCAAATGAACTTGATGAACTTGATTCATAAGCCAAGTTAGCAATGCGACAACTCTTGATGTGAATGTATCTGGTTGTTCTAGACTTGCACTAATGGCAGTGACTTCAGATATTTCTGCCAAGATTCTTGCATAACCCAAAAGTCAGCAATGTTGAATATAACATCCAACGTTGTCTAGTGGAGATTTTTCATAAAGAGTTTAGATCCTCTTTTAAGGCTTTGAACTCACAAGAAGTTCCTGAGGCCTATTGGCGGGCCTACTTTGAAAATCTTGAATTGCTGAAAACGGGATGGAGCCATGCTTTGTTTTTAGAGGAGGCAAACAATGGTCAATTAACTAGCAGCAGTTAAGCTCTAATTTTTTTAGAGGATATCGATGATATTTTAATATTTATTGATTTCTTTTAGTTATCATTTATGACTTAAGAGTTCTCTTAAGCATGTGTACTTATGAGAGTGCATTTAGACCATCACAAAAGGTAAACCCCTAATGAATTTCACGGGGTCCTACATAATTATTGGCACCATTGCTCAGGATATGGTTGCTTATGTGCACACGGAAAAATCATTTGTCAATTTGATGGTGGGTTCCCATTTCTGAACATGGTCAAATTTGACCCAAAGGTCAAAAAAAATTTATAGTTTTTAGTGGTTTAGATCTTAATGGAGGATCTAAAGAAGCTAAATAAAGTAAGAGTGAGTTAAAAATAGTTCTTTTTTTTTTTTGTTGAGAGAGTTGAAATAGATCTTAATGGAGGATCTATTGTGGTTGGGGTGAGCTTTCTTAAAAAATAAATAAAATAGGAGTGAGTTGCAGTTATTTCTGAGAAGATTCAAAATTATATCCATTTCAATTAGAACGTATAATAGACGCGAATGGAACTGGTTTGTTCCAACCAAGTCAAGTCAAATCAGTCGTGCAAGTCGTCTTGATGGAAATGCAATCGGTCATCCTAGACTTGCGTTGATGGTGGTAGGGATTGAGGATTCCACCTTCTATGGATTTGGTAGCAATCCAAATGACCCAAATGAACTTGATGAACTTGATTCATAAGCCAAGTTAGCAATGCGACAACTCTTGATGTGAATGTATCTGGTTGTTCTAGACTTGCACTAATGGCAGTGACTTCAGATATTTCTGCCAAGATTCTTGCATAACCCAAAAGTCAGCAATGTTGAATATAACATCCAACGTTGTCTAGTGGAGAATTTTCATAAAGAGTTTAGATCCTCTTTTAAGGCTTTGAACTCACAAGAAGTTCCTGAGGCCTATTGGCGGGCCTACTTTGAAAATCTTGAATTGCTGAAAACGGGATGGAGCCATGCTTTGTTTTTA
Source organism: Cinnamomum chago (assembly GCA_038049695.1). Classification (NCBI taxonomy): domain Eukaryota; kingdom Viridiplantae; phylum Streptophyta; class Magnoliopsida; order Laurales; family Lauraceae; genus Cinnamomum; species Cinnamomum chago. The sequence continues at coordinate 49,208,369 of CP142460.1, forward strand.
GAGGAGGCAAACAATGGTCAATTAACTAGCAGCAGTTAAGCTCTAAGTTTTTTTAGAGGATATCGATGATATTTTAATATTTACTGATTTCTTTTAGTTATCATTTATGACTTAAGAGTTCTCTTAAGCATGTGTACTTATGAGAGTGCATTTAGACCATCACAAAAGGTAAACCCCTAATGAATTTCACGGGGTCCTACATAATTATTGGCACCATTGCTCAGGATATGGTTGCTTATGTGCACACGGAAAAATCATTTGTCAATTTGATGGTGGGTTCCCATTTCTGAACATGGTCAAATTTGACCCAAAGGTCAAAAAAAATTTATAGTTTTTAGTGGTTTAGATCTTAATGGAGGATCTAAAGAAGCTAAATAAAGTAAGAGTGAGTTAAAAATAGTTCTTTTTTTTTTTTGTTGAAAGAGTTGAAATAGATCTTAATGGAGGATCTATTGTGGTTGGGGTGAGCTTTCTTAAAAAATAAATAAAATAGGATTGAGTTGCAGTTATTTCTGAGAAGATTCAAAATTATATCCATTTCAATTAGAACGTATAATAGACGCGAATGGAACTGGTTTGTTCCAACCAAGTCAAGTCAAATCAGTCGTGCAAGTCGTCTTGATGGAAATGCAATCGGTCATCCTAGACTTGCGTTGATGGTGGTAGGGATTGAGGATTCCACCTTCTATGGATTTGGTAGCAATCCAAATGACCCAAATGAACTTGATGAACTTGATTCATAAGCCAAGTTAGCAATGCGACAACTCTTGATGTGAATGTATCTGGTTGTTCTAGACTTGCACTAATGGCAGTGACTTCAGATATTTCTGCCAAGATTCTTGCATAACCCAAAAGTCAGCAATGTTGAATATAACATCCAACGTTGTCTAGTGGAGATTTTTCATAAAGAGTTTAGATCCTCTTTTAAGGCTTTGAACTCACAAGAAGTTCCTGAGGCCTATTGGCGGGCCTACTTTGAAAATCTTGAATTGCTGAAAACGGGATGGAGCCATGCTTTGTTTTTAGAGGAGGCAAACAATGGTCAATTAACTAGCAGCAGTTAAGCTCTAATTTTTTTAGAGGATATCGATGATATTTTAATATTTATTGATTTCTTTTAGTTATCATTTATGACTTAAGAGTTCTCTTAAGCATGTGTACTTATGAGAGTGCATTTAGACCATCACAAAAGGTAAACCCCTAATGAATTTCACGGGGTCCTACATAATTATTGGCACCATTGCTCAGGATATGGTTGCTTATGTGCACACGGAAAAATCATTTGTCAATTTGATGGTGGGTTCCCATTTCTGAACATGGTCAAATTTGACCCAAAGGTCAAAAAAAATTTATAGTTTTTAGTGGTTTAGATCTTAATGGAGGATCTAAAGAAGCTAAATAAAGTAAGAGTGAGTTAAAAATAGTTCTTTTTTTTTTTTGTTGAAAGAGTTGAAATAGATCTTAATGGAGGATCTATTGTGGTTGGGGTGAGCTTTCTTAAAAAATAAATAAAATAGGAGTGAGTTGCAGTTATTTCTGAGAAGATTCAAAATTATATCCATTTCAATTAGAACGTATAATAGACGCGAATGGAACTGGTTTGTTCCAACCAAGTCAAGTCAAATCAGTCGTGCAAGTCGTCTTGATGGAAATGCAATCGGTCATCCTAGACTTGCGTTGATGGTGGTAGGGATTGAGGATTCCACCTTCTATGGATTTGGTAGCAATCCAAATGACCCAAATGAACTTGATGAACTTGATTCATAAGCCAAGTTAGCAATGCGACAACTCTTGATGTGAATGTATCTGGTTGTTCTAGACTTGCACTAATGGCAGTGACTTCAGATATTTCTGCCAAGATTCTTGCATAACCCAAAAGTCAGCAATGTTGAATATAACATCCAACGTTGTCTAGTGGAGAATTTTCATAAAGAGTTTAGATCCTCTTTTAAGGCTTTGAACTCACAAGAAGTTCCTGAGGCCTATTGGCGGGCCTACTTTGAAAATCTTGAATTGCTGAAAACGGGATGGAGCCATGCTTTGTTTTTAGAGGAGGCAAACAATGGTCAATTAACTAGCAGCAGTTAAGCTCTAAGTTTTTTTAGAGGATATCGATGATATTTTAATATTTACTGATTTCTTTTAGTTATCATTTATGACTTAAGAGTTCTCTTAAGCATGTGTACTTATGAGAGTGCATTTAGACCATCACAAAAGGTAAACCCCTAATGAATTTCACGGGGTCCTACATAATTATTGGCACCATTGCTCAGGATATGGTTGCTTATGTGCACACGGAAAAATCATTTGTCAATTTGATGGTGGGTTCCCATTTCTGAACATGGTCAAATTTGACCCAAAGGTCAAAAAAAATTTATAGTTTTTAGTGGTTTAGATCTTAATGGAGGATCTAAAGAAGCTAAATAAAGTAAGAGTGAGTTAAAAATAGTTCTTTTTTTTTTTTGTTGAAAGAGTTGAAATAGATCTTAATGGAGGATCTATTGTGGTTGGGGTGAGCTTTCTTAAAAAATAAATAAAATAGGATTGAGTTGCAGTTATTTCTGAGAAGATTCAAAATTATATCCATTTCAATTAGAACGTATAATAGACGCGAATGGAACTGGTTTGTTCCAACCAAGTCAAGTCAAATCAGTCGTGCAAGTCGTCTTGATGGAAATGCAATCGGTCATCCTAGACTTGCGTTGATGGTGGTAGGGATTGAGGATTCCACCTTCTATGGATTTGGTAGCAATCCAAATGACCCAAATGAACTTGATGAACTTGATTCATAAGCCAAGTTAGCAATGCGACAACTCTTGATGTGAATGTATCTGGTTGTTCTAGACTTGCACTAATGGCAGTGACTTCAGATATTTCTGCCAAGATTCTTGCATAACCCAAAAGTCAGCAATGTTGAATATAACATCCAACGTTGTCTAGTGGAGATTTTTCATAAAGAGTTTAGATCCTCTTTTAAGGCTTTGAACTCACAAGAAGTTCCTGAGGCCTATTGGCGGGCCTACTTTGAAAATCTTGAATTGCTGAAAACGGGATGGAGCCATGCTTTGTTTTTAGAGGGGGCAAACAATGGTCAATTAACTAGCAGCAGTTAAGCTCTAATTTTTTTAGAGGATATCGATGATATTTTAATATTTATTGATTTCTTTTAGTTATCATTTATGACTTAAGAGTTCTCTTAAGCATGTGTACTTATGAGAGTGCATTTAGACCATCACAAAAGGTAAACCCCTAATGAATTTCACGGGGTCCTACATAATTATTGGCACCATTGCTCAGGATATGGTTGCTTATGTGCACACGGAAAAATCATTTGTCAATTTGATGGTGGGTTCCCATTTCTGAACATGGTCAAATTTGACCCAAAGGTCAAAAAAAATTTATAGTTTTTAGTGGTTTAGATCTTAATGGAGGATCTAAAGAAGCTAAATAAAGTAAGAGTGAGTTAAAAATAGTTCTTTTTTTTTTTTGTTGAAAGAGTTGAAATAGATCTTAATGGAGGATCTATTGTGGTTGGGGTGAGCTTTCTTAAAAAATAAATAAAATAGGAGTGAGTTGCAGTTATTTCTGAGAAGATTCAAAATTATATCCATTTCAATTAGAACGTATAATAGACGCGAATGGAACTGGTTTGTTCCAACCAAGTCAAGTCAAATCAGTCGTGCAAGTCGTCTTGATGGAAATGCAATCGGTCATCCTAGACTTGCGTTGATGGTGGTAGGGATTGAGGATTCCACCTTCTATGGATTTGGTAGCAATCCAAATGACCCAAATGAACTTGATGAACTTGATTCATAAGCCAAGTTAGCAATGCGACAACTCTTGATGTGAATGTATCTGGTTGTTCTAGACTTGCACTAATGGCAGTGACTTCAGATATTTCTGCCAAGATTCTTGCATAACCCAAAAGTCAGCAATGTTGAATATAACATCCAACGTTGTCTAGTGGAGATTTTTCATAAAGAGTTTAGATCCTCTTTTAAGGCTTTGAACTCACAAGAAGTTCCTGAGGCCTATTGGCGGGCCTACTTTGAAAATCTTGAATTGCTGAAAACGGGATGGAGCCATGCTTTGTTTTTAGAGGAGGCAAACAATGGTCAATTAACTAGCAGCAGTTAAGCTCTAAGTTTTTTTAGAGGATATCGATGATATTTTAATATTTACTGATTTCTTTTAGTTATCATTTATGACTTAAGAGTTCTCTTAAGCATGTGTACTTATGAGAGTGCATTTAGACCATCACAAAAGGTAAACCCCTAATGAATTTCACGGGGTCCTACATAATTATTGGCACCATTGCTCAGGATATGGTTGCTTATGTGCACACGGAAAAATCATTTGTCAATTTGATGGTGGGTTCCCATTTCTGAACATGGTCAAATTTGACCCAAAGGTCAAAAAAAATTTATAGTTTTTAGTGGTTTAGATCTTAATGGAGGATCTAAAGAAGCTAAATAAAGTAAGAGTGAGTTAAAAATAGTTCTTTTTTTTTTTTGTTGAAAGAGTTGAAATAGATCTTAATGGAGGATCTATTGTGGTTGGGGTGAGCTTTCTTAAAAAATAAATAAAATAGGATTGAGTTGCAGTTATTTCTGAGAAGATTCAAAATTATATCCATTTCAATTAGAACGTATAATAGACGCGAATGGAACTGGTTTGTTCCAACCAAGTCAAGTCAAATCAGTCGTGCAAGTCGTCTTGATGGAAATGCAATCGGTCATCCTAGACTTGCGTTGATGGTGGTAGGGATTGAGGATTCCACCTTCTATGGATTTGGTAGCAATCCAAATGACCCAAATGAACTTGATGAACTTGATTCATAAGCCAAGTTAGCAATGCGACAACTCTTGATGTGAATGTATCTGGTTGTTCTAGACTTGCACTAATGGCAGTGACTTCAGATATTTCTGCCAAGATTCTTGCATAACCCAAAAGTCAGCAATGTTGAATATAACATCCAACGTTGTCTAGTGGAGATTTTTCATAAAGAGTTTAGATCCTCTTTTAAGGCTTTGAACTCACAAGAAGTTCCTGAGGCCTATTGGCGGGCCTACTTTGAAAATCTTGAATTGCTGAAAACGGGATGGAGCCATGCTTTGTTTTTAGAGGAGGCAAACAATGGTCAATTAACTAGCAGCAGTTAAGCTCTAATTTTTTTAGAGGATATCGATGATATTTTAATATTTATTGATTTCTTTTAGTTATCATTTATGACTTAAGAGTTCTCTTAAGCATGTGTACTTATGAGAGTGCATTTAGACCATCACAAAAGGTAAACCCCTAATGAATTTCACGGGGTCCTACATAATTATTGGCACCATTGCTCAGGATATGGTTGCTTATGTGCACACGGAAAAATCATTTGTCAATTTGATGGTGGGTTCCCATTTCTGAACATGGTCAAATTTGACCCAAAGGTCAAAAAAAATTTATAGTTTTTAGTGGTTTAGATCTTAATGGAGGATCTAAAGAAGCTAAATAAAGTAAGAGTGAGTTAAAAATAGTTCTTTTTTTTTTTTGTTGAAAGAGTTGAAATAGATCTTAATGGAGGATCTATTGTGGTTGGGGTGAGCTTTCTTAAAAAATAAATAAAATAGGAGTGAGTTGCAGTTATTTCTGAGAAGATTCAAAATTATATCCATTTCAATTAGAACGTATAATAGACGCGAATGGAACTGGTTTGTTCCAACCAAGTCAAGTCAAATCAGTCGTGCAAGTCGTCTTGATGGAAATGCAATCGGTCATCCTAGACTTGCGTTGATGGTGGTAGGGATTGAGGATTCCACCTTCTATGGATTTGGTAGCAATCCAAATGACCCAAATGAACTTGATGAACTTGATTCATAAGCCAAGTTAGCAATGCGACAACTCTTGATGTGAATGTATCTGGTTGTTCTAGACTTGCACTAATGGCAGTGACTTCAGATATTTCTGCCAAGATTCTTGCATAACCCAAAAGTCAGCAATGTTGAATATAACATCCAACGTTGTCTAGTGGAGAATTTTCATAAAGAGTTTAGATCCTCTTTTAAGGCTTTGAACTCACAAGAAGTTCCTGAGGCCTATTGGCGGGCCTACTTTGAAAATCTTGAATTGCTGAAAACGGGATGGAGCCATGCTTTGTTTTTAGAGGAGGCAAACAATGGTCAATTAACTAGCAGCAGTTAAGCTCTAAGTTTTTTTAGAGGATATCGATGATATTTTAATATTTACTGATTTCTTTTAGTTATCATTTATGACTTAAGAGTTCTCTTAAGCATGTGTACTTATGAGAGTGCATTTAGACCATCACAAAAGGTAAACCCCTAATGAATTTCACGGGGTCCTACATAATTATTGGCACCATTGCTCAGGATATGGTTGCTTATGTGCACACGGAAAAATCATTTGTCAATTTGATGGTGGGTTCCCATTTCTGAACATGGTCAAATTTGACCCAAAGGTCAAAAAAAATTTATAGTTTTTAGTGGTTTAGATCTTAATGGAGGATCTAAAGAAGCTAAATAAAGTAAGAGTGAGTTAAAAATAGTTCTTTTTTTTTTTTGTTGAAAGAGTTGAAATAGATCTTAATGGAGGATCTATTGTGGTTGGGGTGAGCTTTCTTAAAAAATAAATAAAATAGGATTGAGTTGCAGTTATTTCTGAGAAGATTCAAAATTATATCCATTTCAATTAGAACGTATAATAGACGCGAATGGAACTGGTTTGTTCCAACCAAGTCAAGTCAAATCAGTCGTGCAAGTCGTCTTGATGGAAATGCAATCGGTCATCCTAGACTTGCGTTGATGGTGGTAGGGATTGAGGATTCCACCTTCTATGGATTTGGTAGCAATCCAAATGACCCAAATGAACTTGATGAACTTGATTCATAAGCCAAGTTAGCAATGCGACAACTCTTGATGTGAATGTATCTGGTTGTTCTAGACTTGCACTAATGGCAGTGACTTCAGATATTTCTGCCAAGATTCTTGCATAACCCAAAAGTCAGCAATGTTGAATATAACATCCAACGTTGTCTAGTGGAGATTTTTCATAAAGAGTTTAGATCCTCTTTTAAGGCTTTGAACTCACAAGAAGTTCCTGAGGCCTATTGGCGGGCCTACTTTGAAAATCTTGAATTGCTGAAAACGGGATGGAGCCATGCTTTGTTTTTAGAGGAGGCAAACAATGGTCAATTAACTAGCAGCAGTTAAGCTCTAATTTTTTTAGAGGATATCGATGATATTTTAATATTTATTGATTTCTTTTAGTTATCATTTATGACTTAAGAGTTCTCTTAAGCATGTGTACTTATGAGAGTGCATTTAGACCATCACAAAAGGTAAACCCCTAATGAATTTCACGGGGTCCTACATAATTATTGGCACCATTGCTCAGGATATGGTTGCTTATGTGCACACGGAAAAATCATTTGTCAATTTGATGGTGGGTTCCCATTTCTGAACATGGTCAAATTTGACCCAAAGGTCAAAAAAAATTTATAGTTTTTAGTGGTTTAGATCTTAATGGAGGATCTAAAGAAGCTAAATAAAGTAAGAGTGAGTTAAAAATAGTTCTTTTTTTTTTTTGTTGAAAGAGTTGAAATAGATCTTAATGGAGGATCTATTGTGGTTGGGGTGAGCTTTCTTAAAAAATAAATAAAATAGGAGTGAGTTGCAGTTATTTCTGAGAAGATTCAAAATTATATCCATTTCAATTAGAACGTATAATAGACGCGAATGGAACTGGTTTGTTCCAACCAAGTCAAATCAAATCAGTCGTGCAAGTCGTCTTGATGGAAATGCAATCGGTCATCCTAGACTTGCGTTGATGGTGGTAGGGATTGAGGATTCCACCTTCTATGGATTTGGTAGCAATCCAAATGACCCAAATGAACTTGATGAACTTGATTCATAAGCCAAGTTAGCAATGCGACAACTCTTGATGTGAATGTATCTGGTTGTTCTAGACTTGCACTAATGGCAGTGACTTCAGATATTTCTGCCAAGATTCTTGCATAACCCAAAAGTCAGCAATGTTGAATATAACATCCAACGTTGTCTAGTGGAGAATTTTCATAAAGAGTTTAGATCCTCTTTTAAGGCTTTGAACTCACAAGAAGTTCCTGAGGCCTATTGGCGGGCCTACTTTGAAAATCTTGAATTGCTGAAAACGGGATGGAGCCATGCTTTGTTTTTAGAGGAGGCAAACAATGGTCAATTAACTAGCAGCAGTTAAGCTCTAAGTTTTTTTAGAGGATATCGATGATATTTTAATATTTACTGATTTCTTTTAGTTATCATTTATGACTTAAGAGTTCTCTTAAGCATGTGTACTTATGAGAGTGCATTTAGACCATCACAAAAGGTAAACCCCTAATGAATTTCACGGGGTCCTACATAATTATTGGCACCATTGCTCAGGATATGGTTGCTTATGTGCACACGGAAAAATCATTTGTCAATTTGATGGTGGGTTCCCATTTCTGAACATGGTCAAATTTGACCCAAAGGTCAAAAAAAATTTATAGTTTTTAGTGGTTTAGATCTTAATGGAGGATCTAAAGAAGCTAAATAAAGTAAGAGTGAGTTAAAAATAGTTCTTTTTTTTTTTTGTTGAAAGAGTTGAAATAGATCTTAATGGAGGATCTATTGTGGTTGGGGTGAGCTTTCTTAAAAAATAAATAAAATAGGATTGAGTTGCAGTTATTTCTGAGAAGATTCAAAATTATATCCATTTCAATTAGAACGTATAATAGACGCGAATGGAACTGGTTTGTTCCAACCAAGTCAAGTCAAATCAGTCGTGCAAGTCGTCTTGATGGAAATGCAATCGGTCATCCTAGACTTGCGTTGATGGTGGTAGGGATTGAGGATTCCACCTTCTATGGATTTGGTAGCAATCCAAATGACCCAAATGAACTTGATGAACTTGATTCATAAGCCAAGTTAGCAATGCGACAACTCTTGATGTGAATGTATCTGGTTGTTCTAGACTTGCACTAATGGCAGTGACTTCAGATATTTCTGCCAAGATTCTTGCATAACCCAAAAGTCAGCAATGTTGAATATAACATCCAACGTTGTCTAGTGGAGATTTTTCATAAAGAGTTTAGATCCTCTTTTAAGGCTTTGAACTCACAAGAAGTTCCTGAGGCCTATTGGCGGGCCTACTTTGAAAATCTTGAATTGCTGAAAACGGGATGGAGCCATGCTTTGTTTTTAGAGGAGGCAAACAATGGTCAATTAACTAGCAGCAGTTAAGCTCTAATTTTTTTAGAGGATATCGATGATATTTTAATATTTATTGATTTCTTTTAGTTATCATTTATGACTTAAGAGTTCTCTTAAGCATGTGTACTTATGAGAGTGCATTTAGACCATCACAAAAGGTAAACCCCTAATGAATTTCACGGGGTCCTACATAATTATTGGCACCATTGCTCAGGATATGGTTGCTTATGTGCACACGGAAAAATCATTTGTCAATTTGATGGTGGGTTCCCATTTCTGAACATGGTCAAATTTGACCCAAAGGTCAAAAAAAATTTATAGTTTTTAGTGGTTTAGATCTTAATGGAGGATCTAAAGAAGCTAAATAAAGTAAGAGTGAGTTAAAAATAGTTCTTTTTTTTTTTTTGTTGAAAGAGTTGAAATAGATCTTAATGGAGGATCTATTGTGGTTGGGGTGAGCTTTCTTAAAAAATAAATAAAATAGGAGTGAGTTGCAGTTATTTCTGAGAAGATTCAAAATTATATCCATTTCAATTAGAACGTATAATAGACGCGAATGGAACTGGTTTGTTCCAACCAAGTCAAGTCAAATCAGTCGTGCAAGTCGTCTTGATGGAAATGCAATCGGTCATCCTAGACTTGCGTTGATGGTGGTAGGGATTGAGGATTCCACCTTCTATGGATTTGGTAGCAATCCAAATGACCCAAATGAACTTGATGAACTTGATTCATAAGCCAAGTTAGCAATGCGACAACTCTTGATGTGAATGTATCTGGTTGTTCTAGACTTGCACTAATGGCAGTGACTTCAGATATTTCTGCCAAGATTCTTGCATAACCCAAAAGTCAGCAATGTTGAATATAACATCCAACGTTGTCTAGTGGAGATTTTTCATAAAGAGTTTAGATCCTCTTTTAAGGCTTTGAACTCACAAGAAGTTCCTGAGGCCTATTGGCGGGCCTACTTTGAAAATCTTGAATTGCTGAAAACGGGATGGAGCCATGCTTTGTTTTTAGAGGAGGCAAACAATGGTCAATTAACTAGCAGCAGTTAAGCTCTAAGTTTTTTTAGAGGATATCGATGATATTTTAATATTTACTGATTTCTTTTAGTTATCATTTATGACTTAAGAGTTCTCTTAAGCATGTGTACTTATGAGAGTGCATTTAGACCATCACAAAAGGTAAACCCCTAATGAATTTCACGGGGTCCTACATAATTATTGGCACCATTGCTCAGGATATGGTTGCTTATGTGCACACGGAAAAATCATTTGTCAATTTGATGGTGGGTTCCCATTTCTGAACATGGTCAAATTTGACCCAAAGGTCAAAAAAAATTTATAGTTTTTAGTGGTTTAGATCTTAATGGAGGATCTAAAGAAGCTAAATAAAGTAAGAGTGAGTTAAAAATAGTTCTTTTTTTTTTTTGTTGAAAGAGTTGAAATAGATCTTAATGGAGGATCTATTGTGGTTGGGGTGAGCTTTCTTAAAAAATAAATAAAATAGGATTGAGTTGCAGTTATTTCTGAGAAGATTCAAAATTATATCCATTTCAATTAGAACGTATAATAGACGCGAATGGAACTGGTTTGTTCCAACCAAGTCAAGTCAAATCAGTCGTGCAAGTCGTCTTGATGGAAATGCAATCGGTCATCCTAGACTTGCGTTGATGGTGGTAGGGATTGAGGATTCCACCTTCTATGGATTTGGTAGCAATCCAAATGACCCAAATGAACTTGATGAACTTGATTCATAAGCCAAGTTAGCAATGCGACAACTCTTGATGTGAATGTATCTGGTTGTTCTAGACTTGCACTAATGGCAGTGACTTCAGATATTTCTGCCAAGATTCTTGCATAACCCAAAAGTCAGCAATGTTGAATATAACATCCAACGTTGTCTAGTGGAGATTTTTCATAAAGAGTTTAGATCCTCTTTTAAGGCTTTGAACTCACAAGAAGTTCCTGAGGCCTATTGGCGGGCCTACTTTGAAAATCTTGAATTGCTGAAAACGGGATGGAGCCATGCTTTGTTTTTAGAGGAGGCAAACAATGGTCAATTAACTAGCAGCAGTTAAGCTCTAATTTTTTTAGAGGATATCGATGATATTTTAATATTTATTGATTTCTTTTAGTTATCATTTATGACTTAAGAGTTCTCTTAAGCATGTGTACTTATGAGAGTGCATTTAGACCATCACAAAAGGTAAACCCCTAATGAATTTCACGGGGTCCTACATAATTATTGGCACCATTGCTCAGGATATGGTTGCTTATGTGCACACGGAAAAATCATTTGTCAATTTGATGGTGGGTTCCCATTTCTGAACATGGTCAAATTTGACCCAAAGGTCAAAAAAAATTTATAGTTTTTAGTGGTTTAGATCTTAATGGAGGATCTAAAGAAGCTAAATAAAGTAAGAGTGAGTTAAAAATAGTTCTTTTTTTTTTTTGTTGAAAGAGTTGAAATAGATCTTAATGGAGGATCTATTGTGGTTGGGGTGAGCTTTCTTAAAAAATAAATAAAATAGGAGTGAGTTGCAGTTATTTCTGAGAAGATTCAAAATTATATCCATTTCAATTAGAACGTATAATAGACGCGAATGGAACTGGTTTGTTCCAACCAAGTCAAGTCAAATCAGTCGTGCAAGTCGTCTTGATGGAAATGCAATCGGTCATCCTAGACTTGCGTTGATGGTGGTAGGGATTGAGGATTCCACCTTCTATGGATTTGGTAGCAATCCAAATGACCCAAATGAACTTGATGAACTTGATTCATAAGCCAAGTTAGCAATGCGACAACTCTTGATGTGAATGTATCTGGTTGTTCTAGACTTGCACTAATGGCAGTGACTTCAGATATTTCTGCCAAGATTCTTGCATAACCCAAAAGTCAGCAATGTTGAATATAACATCCAACGTTGTCTAGTGGAGATTTTTCATAAAGAGTTTAGATCCTCTTTTAAGGCTTTGAACTCACAAGAAGTTCCTGAGGCCTATTGGCGGGCCTACTTTGAAAATCTTGAATTGCTGAAAACGGGATGGAGCCATGCTTTGTTTTTAGAGGAGGCAAACAATGGTCAATTAACTAGCAGCAGTTAAGCTCTAATTTTTTTAGAGGATATCGATGATATTTTAATATTTATTGATTTCTTTTAGTTATCATTTATGACTTAAGAGTTCTCTTAAGCATGTGTACTTATGAGAGTGCATTTAGACCATCACAAAAGGTAAACCCCTAATGAATTTCACGGGGTCCTACATAATTATTGGCACCATTGCTCAGGATATGGTTGCTTATGTGCACACGGAAAAATCATTTGTCAATTTGATGGTGGGTTCCCATTTCTGAACATGGTCAAATTTGACCCAAAGGTCAAAAAAAATTTATAGTTTTTAGTGGTTTAGATCTTAATGGAGGATCTAAAGAAGCTAAATAAAGTAAGAGTGAGTTAAAAATAGTTCTTTTTTTTTTTTGTTGAAAGAGTTGAAATAGATCTTAATGGAGGATCTATTGTGGTTGGGGTGAGCTTTCTTAAAAAATAAATAAAATAGGAGTGAGTTGCAGTTATTTCTGAGAAGATTCAAAATTATATCCATTTCAATTAGAACGTATAATAGACGCGAATGGAACTGGTTTGTTCCAACCAAGTCAAGTCAAATCAGTCGTGCAAGTCGTCTTGATGGAAATGCAATCGGTCATCCTAGACTTGCGTTGATGGTGGTAGGGATTGAGGATTCCACCTTCTATGGATTTGGTAGCAATCCAAATGACCCAAATGAACTTGATGAACTTGATTCATAAGCCAAGTTAGCAATGCGACAACTCTTGATGTGAATGTATCTGGTTGTTCTAGACTTGCACTAATGGCAGTGACTTCAGATATTTCTGCCAAGATTCTTGCATAACCCAAAAGTCAGCAATGTTGAATATAACATCCAACGTTGTCTAGTGGAGATTTTTCATAAAGAGTTTAGATCCTCTTTTAAGGCTTTGAACTCACAAGAAGTTCCTGAGGCCTATTGGCGGGCCTACTTTGAAAATCTTGAATTGCTGAAAACGGGATGGAGCCATGCTTTGTTTTTAGAGGAGGCAAACAATGGTCAATTAACTAGCAGCAGTTAAGCTCTAAGTTTTTTTAGAGGATATCGATGATATTTTAATATTTACTGATTTCTTTTAGTTATCATTTATGACTTAAGAGTTCTCTTAAGCATGTGTACTTATGAGAGTGCATTTAGACCATCACAAAAGGTAAACCCCTAATGAATTTCACGGGGTCCTACATAATTATTGGCACCATTGCTCAGGATATGGTTGCTTATGTGCACACGGAAAAATCATTTGTCAATTTGATGGTGGGTTCCCATTTCTGAACATGGTCAAATTTGACCCAAAGGTCAAAAAAAATTTATAGTTTTTAGTGGTTTAGATCTTAATGGAGGATCTAAAGAAGCTAAATAAAGTAAGAGTGAGTTAAAAATAGTTCTTTTTTTTTTTTGTTGAAAGAGTTGAAATAGATCTTAATGGAGGATCTATTGTGGTTGGGGTGAGCTTTCTTAAAAAATAAATAAAATAGGATTGAGTTGCAGTTATTTCTGAGAAGATTCAAAATTATATCCATTTCAATTAGAACGTATAATAGACGCGAATGGAACTGGTTTGTTCCAACCAAGTCAAGTCAAATCAGTCGTGCAAGTCGTCTTGATGGAAATGCAATCGGTCATCCTAGACTTGCGTTGATGGTGGTAGGGATTGAGGATTCCACCTTCTATGGATTTGGTAGCAATCCAAATGACCCAAATGAACTTGATGAACTTGATTCATAAGCCAAGTTAGCAATGCGACAACTCTTGATGTGAATGTATCTGGTTGTTCTAGACTTGCACTAATGGCAGTGACTTCAGATATTTCTGCCAAGATTCTTGCATAACCCAAAAGTCAGCAATGTTGAATATAACATCCAACGTTGTCTAGTGGAGATTTTTCATAAAGAGTTTAGATCCTCTTTTAAGGCTTTGAACTCACAAGAAGTTCCTGAGGCCTATTGGCGGGCCTACTTTGAAAATCTTGAATTGCTGAAAACGGGATGGAGCCATGCTTTGTTTTTAGAGGAGGCAAACAATGGTCAATTAACTAGCAGCAGTTAAGCTCTAATTTTTTTAGAGGATATCGATGATATTTTAATATTTATTGATTTCTTTTAGTTATCATTTATGACTTAAGAGTTCTCTTAAGCATGTGTACTTATGAGAGTGCATTTAGACCATCACAAAAGGTAAACCCCTAATGAATTTCACGGGGTCCTACATAATTATTGGCACCATTGCTCAGGATATGTTTGCTTATGTGCACACGGAAAAATCATTTGTCAATTTGATGGTGGGTTCCCATTTCTGAACATGGTCAAATTTGACCCAAAGGTCAAAAAAAAATTATATTTTTTAGTGGTTTAGATCTTAATGGAGGATCTAAAGAAGCTAAATAAAGTAAGAGTGAGTTAAAAATAGTTCTTTTTCTTTTTTGTTGAAAGAGTTGAAATAGATCTTAATGGAGGATCTATTGTGGGTGGGTGAGATTTCTTAAAAAATAAATAAAATAGGGGTGAGTTTTTTTTTTCTAAAAGAAAAATTTTGATTTTGAGTAGTTTAGATCTTAATGGAGGATCTAAAGAAGCTAAATGAAGTTGGAGTGAGTTAAAAAATAGTTCTTTTTTTTTTTTTTTTTGTTCAAAGAGTTAAAATAGATCTTAATGGAGGATCTATTGTGGATAGGTGAGTTTTCTTAAGAGGATAAATAAAATAGAGGTGATTTTTTTTTCTATAAAAATAATTTATGATTTTGAGCGATTTAGATCTTAATGGAGGATCTAAAGAAGCTAAATAAAGTAGGAGTGAGTTAAAAATAATTATTTTCTTGGTAGAAATAGTTGGAAATAGTTAGATCGTGTGAGGGAAATGGGGAAAAAGGATATTGACTAGTGCGAGTATTGTGAGAGGGACGGTTCTGAAAATAATGAAAACTTGTTAAATTTGAGGGTATTATTGGAAAGAAACCTAGCCGATTAAATGCATGTATACGCGTGAAAATCAGAGAAAGATTTGTTGTCAATTCCTATTTATATTGCCTCACAATTGTTGGGGCTCGTCGCTGCACACGGTGCAGCCACAATGCACCGTAGCCCTGCCCACTAGAAATACAGTGACTGCCCATTTTTCCTATGAAGATTCAAAGTTACTTACTTGTTGGCACTCCGATGGGGACCTCCTTAGTGAGCTGGGTTCAAAAGTCCAGTCAGAAATGCAACCACCCTTAATGTGAATGTATCTGGTCCCATACTTGCACTAATGGCAGCGACAGCGATGTTATGACGAAGGTTACTACGGCGAGTAGAAGAGTTTTGTACATCTTTACAATTTTATTTTTAGTCCCTCCAAATTTTCTCCTTCTTTCAAACGAAATAAAAAATTACTAAGTACCCACGGCATTTTTGTCTTCTACTTCATATATATTAAAGCAATATGGAGGGAGCCGATGCATGGAGTTCTCTTATATAGCATCAAAGCTTGATGACTCTGACTTCACTGCATATTTTTTATTTTACCAAATTTCATATGAGCATACTACAGTGCTTCCCAAAATATAGAATTTGGGAGGACTGCAAGACAAACCAAGTGGTAATGACGTCCTCATCTAAGCACCAGTGCCAATCACAAAGGTGGAATATGCTCAAGCATGGAGTACACGTTTGTAGAGCACGGAAGGGCATCCAATTGTGGAGCACTCTAGGGATGGTCCATATATATATATAAGCACGGAAGGGCATCCAATTGTGGAGCACCCTAGGGATGGTCCCTAGGACCTACACTAGGCTTGTTTAGTTGGACTTAATTGGATAGTTTATCATTCTTCCATATACAAGAAAAGTAAAAACAAATAGAACGTACAATTTGGAATTTTTCTATAAATAATTGCAATCGTTGTCCCAATTGCAATACCAAGTTAACGTGACATATTCACGCACGCAAGGCTAGTTGCATTACTATCTTTATTTAGTTGCAGCTAAATGCGAGAGCCAATCTTATTTGGGTCTATTTCTTTGCATTACTATCTTGTCTTACTAGTTTCAATAACCAATCCCCAATTAGATCCACCTCGATCCTCTTAGAGATGTCCCTACGCAACATTTATGTTGGATGTTTCGTCTTTGAAAGGTCTTTTACCCAGCATTTATGTTGGATGTTTTCTTGCTGACTTAACGTGTGAAGTTAGATAGAGAATCTTAATGTTTGACAATGACTCGAGACAAGTTAGGCCGAGAACTTTAATGATTGATGATGACTTGAGACAAGTTGAGTTGAGAAATTTTATGTTTTCGACGACGTGAGACTAGTTGGGTAGAGAATTTTAATGTTTGACGTTGATTTAAAAATCAATTATACTTAATAGGCATCTCAATTTAATGAAAACAAACGCACTCATTTGAATAAGATATTTCCTCTATGTTGAAAACAAATAGGCTCGATTTCTATGCAGACAAATATGACCTACAGGCTTTCCTTTATGAATTAACTATAATAATATGATAACAGTTAACTTAAATGATATTAATAGTATTAAAATAAATTTAGAATGACCTTTTAGGGAGTATTTAACCCAAATGACTAGAATAAGGGATCCAGCTTATCCGCTGCCCCACCTACAAGAAGGACTAGGAGTTGCCTCGAGTTTTCTTACTTGCACTGGAGATTGATATTGTGGTCAAGTTATGTTGGACTTAAGGCAACTATCCTTATAATATAAGGACGCTTTCTTTCTTTACTACACCATCTCACCGACAACTAATAATATACGGTTTCTCTAGGTCAAGTCAAAACCATTTAGGATTAGGAGACTCTCGGGAATAACAAACAAAATGCCATGTCTCCTCTCCTCTCCATGAAAGCCCTATTTCTAAGAGAGGATTGGATAATTATAATTGCTCCTTAAAATATCGCTTATTTTTGTGAATCCTCTACCCAAACCTGCGTATCTGTTAATTAATTACGAAGATGACTCTTTAATGATTCAAATCAATCAAATATTAATATTATACTAGCAACAAAGGCTCGTGCAAAGCCTAGATAAAAAAAGATTAAAATATTTACATGTAAACCTGGCCACTTTCAAAACATTATAGAAAAGATGAAATATATATATAACTATCAAAATTCATGTAGAATCTCTAAGCCGTAAGCAAATTTAGACCAACTTATATGACTCAATGCACCATACGGGAAACATTGAATACCATCTTTATTAACTCTCTTTCTCTTCCTTTTTCTTCCCCATTTGTCTTTTCTTTTCGTGTGTTTGAGACCGGATGCAAGTAATTTCATCCCAGGAGTGGAGAGAGTAGACCCATAGTACTGGTTAAAGTTTCATAAATTTGTGCGGCCCAATTATTCAAGTGGACCCCTGTGATGACTGATGACCTAAACTTAAAGGAAAAAGAAAAAACAAACAAATAAAAAAAATCTAGAATTTTATTGTAATCATCTTGATTGTTGTGCCTAACCTATTGTAAAGATTGTAAATATTAAGTAGTGGAACTTTAAAATGGAGCCATTTTAATATTAATTAAGTAGTGGAACTTTAAAATGGAGCCCATTTAATAGAAATATTGTAAAAAATTATCAATGGTATTAGTAGATAACAATCATAAATAATCTCTGGGTTTTCATTGAAGTTCACAATTTACAATTTACAGTGGGAGACACCGCGATATAATAGTCATGTCAGTGGTCCTTGAAGACCCTCTTCACAAATGAAGTTGTTAAACGGTGGATCCCAGTTGTATCAACATTTTGTGTTAACCTTTTGTTTCTATTCAACCTGTATGTTAAGGTCCTGAGTCTGAGTCATGGGCTTACAAGATATGAGAGATTCAAATCAAAGTTCAAATGTTAAAAATTTAAACCACCCAAAAGAAATTCCTATATAAAAAGTTTCTTCAAAACTAAATAATTTTTTTATGACGTGCGTATCCTTAAGGTCTTTGACTCAATATGATTAACCCCCATAGTGGGGCTCACTAAACCCACACAAACATACATAGGCAAAGGACGGGTTTCGAATATAAGACGTGGTGAGCAAAGTCACGCCTTATCCCGCTTCACCAACTCCAAGGTTGGTCAAAACTAAATAAACAAAAAGCAAAAAAGGTTGTTCAGAAGTAGACCTTACTTCTGGATTCATAACCTTGGATTCTTTGACCAGATGATCCACTCCATAGATTTGAATGGTTATGACCTTTATTAGATGGTTTAGATTTAAATTGACCTGAAATGATAAGTTTCCACTTACGTTTGAACTATATTTTGAATGTTTTATAATTAATATCTAAACGCCTGAAAATGTGATGGGAATACTTAATGATTCTCATGATTAAAAAAAAAAGTTGAAAATAAATTTTATAAATTTGAGATAGTTCTTATTTTTCTTAAATTAATGAAGGGGCTTTCATTTTGATATTAATCACTTATTCATTTTTATTAGAGTTTGGGCTGGGCACATGACTAATCGGCTAATTTGAGTATATATATATATATATATATATATATATATATATATATATATAACATTTCAGGAGATGAAATCTCTTTTGAATAATCCCAAGGGGTAGCTTAGTTGGTCTAGGACCACGATTTACTTCTGGAGGTTGAGTGTTCGAAACTACGCTACCACATTGATGGGGTTGCGGGTGATGTACCCGGTTTCCCCTGGGCCCGTAGGGATTAGTCTGGCCCGACAACCTCCGTTATAAAAAAAAAAAAAAAAAAGAGGAAATCCTTTTTGAATGGTCCGGAGGATTTTGTTACATGGTTTTCTGTAATAACTGTGACAAAGGATTTGACTGACTCTAGTAGAAAGGGTGTCTCATCACACACGAGTAGGTAGGTTGTCTCACATTGTGCTGTAGTGGCGCACCTAGGATTTCCATTTAAGTGGGGCGAACAATGGTCAATTGAACAAGGGTGCCTTCTGGAAAAGAGCTTGGATGTCCCCTAGTTCTAGGATTGGTTTTTAAATGAAAAGACTTCATGACCTCCAAGCTTATTGGGCAAGTGGTTTAAGCCCAGCTTACATCAGCCAACCCAAGTCTAACTGATGTAAACTCACTGCCCTAATAATTTGGGTTTTTGGTCATTCGTAATTTAGGTTTTCAATCCTCTTGCCGACCACATGTATAAAAGCTGACTGCTAAAGAGAAATTATAAAGACATGTCATTCAAAAGAAGGCAAATTTGTTTAGAGGATTTTTCCAAAAAAGTAACTTTAAGCAGCCAGTGCACCAAACATGGAACTTTAGCTAGTAGTTCACCAAACGAGGAATACGTACAGAAAAAGTAACTTTTTTCACCTTTTTTTTTTTTTTTGTCGCATTCGACCTTCACTTTCTATGTTGTGGGTCGATTGCGACTATCGTTATAACAAGTGAGGGTCGCATTCGACCCGGAGCAAGAATAATCTCTTCATATTCTTCCTTCTTCCTCGAGTGTTTGGGTTGTCGATTAAAAGAAGAGATGACTAGAAGATCTGCCACTTATAGTTATTTTTTTTGGTAAATTTATCATAAAGGATCCTTCCGGAAAAAAGCTCTTGCAATTTCAAACCCGAATTTTTAGCATGCTATGGTTTGGTGCAACATCACGTGAAACAGCTAAAATGGAAGAATGGATTTGAGGAGCAATTCAAAAGCAAAGATCCACGCTCATTTGTGCTTTGGGCAAGAAAAATCATGCCCATACAATAAGATACCAATGGCCTAAAATAAAAGATGCTACCAACAAGAAAACTAGAGATGAGGAAGAGAACAGGGCACCGGCAATTCACATGATGGACAACCAATCGACAACATTTATTAGGGACCAAACCTTTCTTAAATTGATGAACCCACCAACAACATTTTTAGGGCTAATTGGCAACTTACTAGGTTAGATCTTCCAGTCTATCTCTTCCTTTAATCGAAAACTCGAACACTCGAGGAAGAAGGAAGAAGATGAAGAGGTTATGCCTACTCATGGTCAAATGTGACCCTCACTTGTTATTGCGAGGGTCAACACAGAAAATGAAGGCTGAATGCGACCACAAATGGTGAAAAAAGTTACTTTTCTATATGGATTCCCATATTTGGTGTACTACTGGCCAATGTTCCCTGTTTGATGCAGTGGCCACTTAAAGTTATTTTTTTGGTAAAATCCCCCATCCCCGGCCAATGTTCCATGTTTGATGCAGTGGCCACTTAAAGTTATTTTTTTGGTAAAATCCAACCCCCCCCCCCCCCCCCCCCCCCCCCCCCCCCCCTTTTTTTTTTTTTGTCAAACAAATCTATGGAAGCATCTGGTGGGGTTGATATTTTACACAGATGGGACCACCTCACTTCAATTTTCAAAGTGAGCAGTTGTCATATACTCATACTTATGTTTGTTAACAAGGATATCCATGGAAGCATTGTTAATTGTAGGGTAATTTAGATGCAGCTAATTAGATAGCCCTAAACTCAACTCACTTCACACTAACCCTCTAGAAGTGCCATACACTCTAGAAATAATTGTGTAAAACAAACAACCATATTTTACATAGGGATTTTTTCTGTAAGGTATCCTAAACTCATCGATTACTCCCCCTCGTTACCAAATTGAGCAATTTTACCTAGACATTCTTTGTACTGTTCGTGCCATTGCGCAGGCCTAAAGGTGATTTTTTGTCTGCATATCACAATAAATGTTGCGATATCGCAAGTTATTAAGTTGCTATGCCGCAATTTATGTTGTGAAATCACAAAAAGCATTACGTTAAAAGTCAACGAATGCATTTCTGTTTATAATTTTTTTCTGTTCCATTGCTTTCGTCTGTGGACTGGGTTCTCTGCTTCCATTCTCTGTAAGTTAAGCTGGGATGCACTGGCATATATAGCGGGTGATCTTCTGCCACATTCTTTGTAAGTCAACCTTAGGTCATTGTCATATATAGCAAGTGAATCTCCTCCTACATCTTTATATATGGTATTCATTCCATGTTTCCCACCTTTTATTTATTGTATTATTTTTTTCTTCTTTTCTGTCTTTTGAAGGTAGTTAGGATACAGGGAATTCCACTTGTAGAAACATTTGAAATATTTTGTATAAATATTAATAGTGACCTTACGTGGGACTTATGGAGCCTCACTTTTTGATGAACATCCGGTTGTTGATATATTAAAAAAATCCCCTTGTTATCATATCATGAATTACCAACAACTGGATTTGGCTTGGACGTCCAGTTGCAAAAAATAATGTGGGATGTCTTGTTCATCCCGTCCTATGGTGGGTCCCAGAACAAACTTAGAATGTCCACATATTTTTTTTAACGTTTTCCTGTGGTTGTGGCATTACAGGCATCGTTTTTCTCATTATCTTAAACTACTAATGATTATTTTTAATGTTATATATAAGTAAGCAAACGATTAAATGGTTTAGATTCTTTAATAGTTAGAGACATTGTGGCATTACAAGCATCGTTTTTATCCTTGCCTGGACAATAGTTAGAGACATATGTGACCATCTAACATCAAAACCCCAAAGATATGGCACCAACTGACCAACCCCCATGTTGTCACTATTATTTTATTTAAATGAATGTTTTATGGTATATATACTTTTGCTAATATATAGAGAATTAGTACCAATAAGATGTAAAATAAATTCGCTAGAATATCTAGGTGTAGAATTGATTAAGAAAATGCATTTATTTAATTTTTTTGAACGGATAATGCATTTTCTTTGTTGTTAATGTTATAGAAATATGTAGCTTCATGTTATCTCAAAATGTCAATGCTTTTGTGAATAGAAATATTTAAACCTTTTGATTGTCCATGTACTCATGGATTAGTTTTTTCTTTTATATTTAACAACCTTCAAGTCTTAGTAATTCCAAACATTCATCTTATTTACTAAAGAAATACTTATTCCGATATTTATTTTCACACGTTAAATCTCCATGGATTATATCAATGTTTGTGAGTAACTTCAAAAATATTCAAAAGTAAATCTTATTATTTGAAATTTGTGTTCTCCTTGGTAGGATTGAGAATATTGAGATATGTATAATATGCCATTTTAATGGTATATTAGATGTAAGCAATCCACTTCTAGTCTATAATGGTGGTGAGCATAAGGTAATTTGGGTCGATGTCAGTATAACTTTCAGTCAACTACTCGGAAAGATAAATGAAGAGACTGGTTGGGAGCTTCATAATGAGCATAATGGCCGAAGCTTCACGTTCATTGCCATAAGAGGTGATGATGATCTCCATCGGATGTTCAAATTATTCCAAAACGGAAGTCGAGCTATATTTTTGTATTTGCATAGAAATAGTGAAGCAATTGCAAGTCGACAACAATCATATATAAGGTTTACATACGCTAGGCCTAGCAGCTTGTGAGGGAATAGCCCGTCATCCAATTTGAAAAGGTGCCACCACAACCCATCATAACAAATGTAGTGCTGCTAATTTGTTTAATAGCTTGTTTTAATCATTCATCTGATTGTTTTATGACATGGTGATTCACGCAGGGGGAATTTGATGACGTATACAAATACCATAAACTTTCCCAACAGTGATAAGGATACAGACATGATTTAAAATCTCGGTTTCGGTCGCGGTGTTGGTCGGGCCGAAAAACCGATATGATATCGATATCGGTCGTGGTTATCAGTCTGTCATGGTGTGAATCTTTTTTAATAAAAAAAATTACAAAAATATCCAAAAAAATCCAGAATATTAGAAAATGGTGGAAAACAATATTTTTTCCATTAGTACCAACTATAAACCAAAATATCGGTCTCCTAAAGTCATAGAAACCTGTATCGTTGTTTAATTTGTAAGTCTTAAATATGTCAAGTTCAATATTTGTGTTTGTCCTTCTAATGTATAAATCCATTAATGTAGCCCATACTTGAAATCCAAATCACTGAAAAGAACTATCACCTCTTATATTAGCTTGTAAAAAAATTCACTCCAATTGAAGTTAGGCCTATAATTGAATTTGTCATGTTACATTATTACACTCATTTATCATTAGCCTATTCATATGCACAACTTCGTGATCTAGTCATCTATAAAAGCCACACAAAAAAATAGATTATAAAGTTTACATTTGTTTTAGAGTAGTTTAGACTTTTTAAGTGGGAACATAAGGATATCTTAAAATTTGTGTAGGCTTCATACTTCATAGTGCGCTCAAAATAATTTGTTTCTCTTTTATATGGGTTTTGGACAAGTTTCAGTCTAATAAGAGATTGACCCACCATCAGATTGATCAGTTGATCGATTTTTTTTAAAAAATCAATCAATCTAATAGTATCACATCTCTGATTAAAATGAAATTTGGTCAAAACCCATATAGGAGAAGGACAATTATTTTGAGCGACTTTGATTTTCTACAAGTGGGCCACACAATGGAGCCCATTGATTGACAAAATCTTACAAGTTACATGAATCACTTGAAATTCAATTCAAAGAAAAAGCCAAGATATCCAAATCTAATTGTAGATGCATGAACCAATCCCATTTGGTCTACTTCTTTGCATTACTATCTTGATTTACTTGCAGATGACAAGGACCAATCCCATAATTATTCCAAAAGAAAGGTCTCTATCCAGCATTATTGTTTGATGATGACTCTGACTTCACTGCAGATATTTTAACCAAATCCCATATGAGTATATTAAAAGTGCTATAAAAAACAATACATAGAATTTGGGAGAACCACGAGATCACAACCCAAGTGGTAGTGATCATTTCATTTAAACACTTTGCCATCCACTGACCCGCACTGGCAAAACACAAAGGTGGAATGTTCTCAGGCATGGAGTACACGTTTGTACAAAAATTGGCCTACACTAGAGGAGGACAGGAAGGTCATTCTATTGTGGAGCACCCTAGGGATGATCCCTAGGACCTACACTAGGCTTGTTTAGTTGGACTAACACTAGGCTTGTTTAGTTGGATTAGGGATAATTTACCATTCCTCCTTATACAATAAAAAAAAGGAAAAGATAACATAGAATTTGGAATCTTCCTATATACAATTTCAATCGACCAAGGAGAAATGATACATTCACGTCAAGACAAGTTCCATTACTATCTTGACTTAGTTGCAGAAATTAATAACCAATCTCATTTGGGTCTATTTCTTTGCATTACTATCTTGACTTAGCTGGATATGGCAAGAACCAATCCCATGATTCCACCCACCTCCGTCCTCTTAGAAAGGTCTATACCCAACATTTATCTTGGATGTTTGTTGCTGGCATAATTAATGCGAGATGTTGGGTAGAGAATTTTAACGATGACTTTAAAATCAATTAGTTCATACGTTTTTCAATTTTATGAAAACAGACACACCTGTTTTAATCAATTATATCATGTGTATTTCAATTTTATGCAAACAAAAAGGCACATTCCATTAGATAAACATGCCAATTTGACAATAACATTCTATCTATTCTAATTCCATGCAACTTACCCATTGTTCCATTTCATAATGATCTCATGTATCAAATTTAAAGCAAGCAAATGGGCCTATTTAAGTACATAGATTCTAATTGGTCGCAAAGAAATGGACCCATTTGGGTAGGCCCATTTCAATGAATAGATAAAAAGGAAAAAAAATAATATCACAATACCTACCTAGGAGATGAACATGCACCGTACTGCTTTAATTGGCCCCCAAAGGGATATGAAATCACTATGCATGTGTAACTAATTTTACTAGGGTCTGGGTGTGATTATTTTAACACGAAAAGTCGCTCATTTACCCACCAAAATTTGTGCATGTGATCATTTACATACATAAATGAGTGTAAACCAACATTCACTTGCATAAGTATTAATTACGTATGTAAATGGGTGCAAATAAATAACCCCAAGATATGCCAATGCTTTAAGTTTACTATGACGAGTTTCAAAATAAGGATACACTCTTTTTGAAGCTTTATCTTGTTCATACCACTTATTTCAAAGGTATCATAGCATTAGCATCATGTTCATAGTAAAATGATGCGATTAAAAAAAAAAATACGGAGAATCTGGACAGCTGGTTCGGATTTTGCTCTTAATTTTGCCTCGCAGAAATCACAGGAGGGTATCTGTTGTAGCCTGGTGCCGACGGCAGGAGGCCTCTTCTCCAATTTACTGTGTGAGGAGAGGGCTAGAGGATACTCAAAATTTTTCCATTTACAAGAAAAACCCTGCAATTTTCTTTTATTCATTCAAAGAGAGGGTCATAATCGAGGTGATAAATTTGCCCCGTAGCATGTGGGGATTGGTCAAAACAAGCTCCCCCTATTACACGCCAAAACAGGGGATCCAGCCTCCAATGGAAAGGACTGGTAGGTTGTTTCACGTTGTGTACTACTCATCCATCTAGCATAAAAAGAAAAAAAAATTATGATAACTGCCATCATTGCAATATCTAGCAAGACATCATGCATCCATTTCATCAAGTTGAGAGCTTAGAAGACAATCATCTAAAAGGCAACTCCTCTCAAAGTCAAGTTAATAATATATTTGAAGTTTTGAGCAATTAAGTAATTGCCTTGAATCATTTCTTTTTGTCAATGGTGGGAAGAAAGTACCGGAGTGGACCGTTTTGAAAGAATTTTGAAAGACTTTTATATTGTTTCGAAATAGCCCATTCTTAAAGTCCTTTTGTGAAAATGGACCAAAAATTTATGGTTTTATAAAATTTACCAGACTTTTATTGTTTGATGGTGACATGTTATACAACTATCTCTATCTCTTTATTAGGGGTGAGCGTCTGTCTAATGAACCGAAGTTTTGAACCAAACCGAACCGAAATTGTTTATTTGACTCGGTTATACGGTTAAATTGGTTAGGTTCAGTTAAGATTTACAGCAAATTTGGATAATATAGTTCGGTTCAGTTTTGAATTTTTTTCACCAAATTAACCGAATTAACTAGATTTATTAATATACATATAAAAGTTTGTATTTTAGATATATAAAATTTATAAACTCTTAAGGCCGATAAACTGTTGAATATTTTTGGGATATTTAGAATTTGCTAGTTGTTTATACATTGGGTTTTTTATTATAGAAATGTTCCCAACAAATTTGGGCCCCATAACAAAGCCCAACATATGGCCTTTCGACCAAATTGACTGAAATTTAACCGAAATATTTTCGGTTCGGTCGAATTCGGTTACAACTTATAATTCGGTCGGTTTTGTTTAGAATTTTTTCGACCAAAATATTTTTGTCTGATCAAAATTTCAACTAAAACCGACCTAACCGACCGAATACTCACCCCTAGTCTTTATATATTCTCTTGCAAGTGAATCTAGTGCGTGAGAGCAGTCAAGGGAAATGAGTTTTTTGAATCACGCTTGTCATTGGTCGTTCATTCAATTTTGAACCCGGTTCATGTTCGTGGTTTGATCAAGATATAGCCACATTCTAGATCTTCTGAGTGATCTCCCACACGTTACCGATAAATGGAATTGGTGAACCAATGATGGAGCCCACCTAATGAAAATCCAAGACACCTAAAATGAGCACCCTCTCTGTTTGTGTGAGGTCCTCAAATGTTACTCTAAGATGAGTTGGTTCCAACACAAGATTGAGTAGATCATTGATAATGTGATTATTTAATAAAATTAATAATGTATAAGAATGTGCTAATATGTTATCAATGATATGTACGTTGTGCTAATTTATTATCAATGATATGTCCAATTTTATCGTGAGACCAACTCATTTCACAATAAATTCTTAGGACATCCATGAATAGGGTGAGTGTTGATTTTGAATGGCTCAAGTTTCCGTTACGTAAGCCCCACGTTGGTACCATTGAGACTTATGTCTTATTGCTTCCTAAAGACATGTAATAGCCCCATTCTAGAAGTTCTATTGACACAATAGATCTAAGTGTGGGAATATTCCCTATCAAAGGCACATATTTGATCGTCCCCTATATATCTTCTCCGTTGGCCCCAATCCCTAGCTACCCTTTGTGATTTTTTTATTATTTTTTTTTTGTGTGAAATCTTACCAAGCAAATAAGAATTAGGGAAATAGGACTTCAATGTACTGTGATAAATTCTCAATGTAACAATAAGTAGCCCGATATCGAACTTCATATAAATGAATCTTCTAATTGATGAGAAACCTTTGTGAAGATCATGTAAATGCATTAACTAGAAATGTAGTTTATTACATACAAGCATCTCCTTTCACAAGGAGAAATAGAGTCTCCAGGTTGCAAGATACAAATACAAGACAAGATTAATATTTTTCTTTCTTCCAACCATTTTGAGTAAACTTTGTATTTCAACCACTAAGATCTTGAAATCAAGACACAAACTTTCTTTTCATTGCACTTATTCGGGTATTATAGGCAAATTTGTAGGACAAATATTATTTGTATCTGTATTTGCTGAAGCTGATGAAGCAAAAGGATCAGGAGGCATCGTCAAGCTCTCCACGCTTCCTTCCAACATTTGGACCACGTTTCTCATAGAGGGACGATCCACTGGGTACCACTGTATGCACCAAAGGGCCACAATCGTTAATTTCTTTGCTATGCTTGAATCTTCATTTGTTTCAAGCTTCAGTCCCATATCATCCCCTTGACGTAGACGATTATAGATCCATTCTGGGAAATATACCTGGCTTGTGTTTTCCACAGTAACATCAATGTTTTTCCTTCCACCAACCAATTCTAGTAACAACATCCCATAACTATATACATCTGACTTGTAGGAGACATTTCCGAAGTTTCTTGAAAAAACCTCAGGAGCAATGTAACCCATGGTTCCTCTAGCATGAGTCATGGACACCGCACTTTGCCCCTTGGAGCATAGCTTTGCCAGCCCAAAATCAGAGATCTTTGGATTGAAGTTCTTGTCAAGGAGAATATTGTGAGGCTTAATATCAAAATGAAGAATGCGTTGATCACATCCTTGGTGAAGATATTCTATTCCTTTAGCAATGCCAATTGCAATTTTTTGAAGTTTCTCCCATCCAAGAAAATGGTCATTGGTGTTTCTAGGAAAAATGTATTTCTCTAATGATTCATTTGGCATGAATTCATACACAAGTGCCCGCTTCAATCTATCAGCACAAAAGCCCAAAAGCCTGACCACATTGACATGGTGAATCTTACCCATAGTTCCCACTTCATTGATGAACTCTTTGCCATCAACATCAAAAATTTTGAGAACCTTTACAGCAACGAGAGTCCCATTTGAAAGCATTCCTTTGAAGACACTACCGTAACCTCCTTGGCCTAAAGTTTGTTTGAATTGACCAGTCATTTGTTTCAAATCAGCATAAGTATATCTCGCGGGCTTGAGATACTTGTAGTTTTCTAGAAATTTGTCAACCTTGATTTGGTTTTCAAAATCCAGCTTTCTATTTGAGTTCCAAGACCAGAAGAACTTAATGGTAATCAGCAGAGTTGTTAGGAGAAGAAACGAACCGATACATGAAACTGCACATAGTGAAAATGGAAGTCAGCAACAATTGGAAGCAAAATCATCAATTTAGTTATTAACATGAGAGAGGGATCTACCTATAATTACATGCTCTGCTAGCCAGCCTGCAAGAACAATGCAAGATCAAAATCAGCAGAGTTGTATAGTCTTCCTTTCCAATGTGACATTTTTGAAGAACTCGAAGGTTTGTAATTTGCGTGTGGCTAAATTTTTATTCCTCTGGTCCGACCTAATGCCCTTTTGGGTTTTAATGCTAATTGAGTACTCCCAAACACAAGTGATATAAGCCATTTTATTTGTAACCAAAGATAAAACTCAACTATTAAATACAGTTTTTGTTAGATTTATCTCCATGCTACATGAATATATTTAAATAAAAAAAGGAGAGGTGTCCTATTATATGTGCCTTAACTGTGTACAAGTGCTAAATGATAATACCTTTATGATGGGGTGGGGGAGGAGGAGGGGGAGGAGGAGGTTTAGGGCAGCAGAGAGTGTCATTGCCGTTATCGTCCTTGTATCTGCACTCCATTCCTTCACTCCGTTCACAGCCGATGCATCCGGGCACGTACCACATCAGATCCTCACTTGACGGTGGATTTGTCGACGACCAATTAAGATTAAAAGGATATAGTCTTGGAACTGAAATGGTCTTTATTGGCTGGCAAGACACCGGCAACAAACTCAGGCTATAATCATCAGAGACGACGAAAGCATCATGTTCTGCATCACTCAGGCAAGGGATATGAGAAGCATGACAACCATAGGCAGGAGGAGGGAAATAAACATTTTTTGAACAATTAACAAGTGTAAGATTAGTCCATGCATATTGGTATTCAATAGAAGCAGGCAAATTGGGACTGTTGAAGAGGAGTGCCCATAAGCAGTTTTTGGGGTCCGCAATGGTTATAATCTGTTGCTTGTAATCTATTCTTTCTACAAGAACATATCCGCTTTCCAAGCAAGGGAAGCGAATGTAGGTGTGATTGTCCTTGCAAAAGAGATCGAACCCTGGATAACCGCAGCGTTCAGGCTGACGACGAGTATCATTGATTCTGAAGGGGAATCTGATGGGAGGACCATCCCAGGAGCAGCTGTCAGGCTTGCAAGAGTCGGCGTCGGCGTGGGAAAGGGAGGAACCAATCATAAAAGAAAGAGGGAGGAGGAAGAAAACGCTCTGCTCGAAGCTGCCCATTTCTTTCTTTCTTTTACGATTACAAATGAAACGGAATGAATGATGAGAAAGCCAGCTAACTTTGTACAAATAATTGGATGCCGTGTTTTTCACTTGACTTGAAGAATTATTAGATAGAAAACTCTTGTTTGTACTTTGTAGGGTCAACAGACTGGAGACAAAAAGAAAGTGAACGGAGTTAAGGGTAAAAACTTTTTTTTTTTTTTTTTTTTTGTCATTTTGGAAGAATAGGTTTTTTTTGGATTTTCTTTTT
This sequence comes from Cinnamomum chago, assembly GCA_038049695.1. Classification (NCBI taxonomy): domain Eukaryota; kingdom Viridiplantae; phylum Streptophyta; class Magnoliopsida; order Laurales; family Lauraceae; genus Cinnamomum; species Cinnamomum chago. The sequence goes on from CP142460.1 coordinate 49,238,591, forward strand.
TTTTTTTTTTCTTCTCGAGTACCTTTTTCATTTCAACATTAAGAGCCGCGCATCTTATGCAAATTGAATAGTCAATTAAAATTAATATCTAAATTAATTATCAATTAATAAGAATTCACTAATATCCACTACCGACTGGTTATCAAGTTCTTAATGATTTAAATTGAATGGATATACATGACAAAACTGTGTATTCTACTTGTCGTTTAGGACCAAAATATAATTTAATTAAAAATACTACGTGACAATTAAATTAAGAGATTTTAATATTTGAACAAACAGAACATGAAGAATGCAAAAAAGAGGTTATTTTTAGTAAATGGGATTACGAAGTAATTAAGATTCCAATTATATAATATGAAAATTATTTTTAATATGAGGTTATTTTTAATGACATGGTAAAAATTATTTTAGTTTGTGCCAAGATTCAAACTCAAGACAATATGAAATTTAAAGAAGCAACCCTACCACTACACCATAGAGCATCTTTTTTTTTATAGTTATCAACAAAAACTTAAAATTAGTTAATGAGAAAGAGATCCGGCGCCCCCACTCTGGAATATTGACCGTGAGTTGGAATTTATCTACGAGGTATTTATAAAAATAACTATATTTTTAGAATCTTGACCCCTATAAATACTGTTGTTTTTATTTTCATACTTTATGCATTTTACTTTAAGCATATATAGATGATCAAACTTTTGAAATAACTATTTTATATGATTTCCTATATAGTCATTAATTTTCTATGACAAGTATTTTATAATAAAACTAAACTCAAATGAATATATAATATTTGGAATTGATCAACAAAAATAATAAGTTTTATAATCAATAAGAAAATGACAATATTATTGAAAAAGATGGAGCTAAAGAGGAGGCGGGAAACTTTCCATATAACTAATGTGCTACCACGCACACTTGCCGAGGGAGAAAGAGTGGAGTCTTGGTTTTTTTCTTTTTTGTCTGTGTGGCTTTAACTTTTATAAATCGTGACATAAATGGAGTGGAATACTACGATAGACCCCATCCATTAAAAATCATTATCATTAAGGCAAACATCATTGCTATTTATGGGATACCTCAAATTTTCACCTCATTCTGAGTTATTTCCATGGTCAAATTGATTCTCTGATTAAAAAATACAAAATAATGGAGTTCTCCAAATAAAGTGTTTTTTTTTTATTTTATTTTTATTTTTTATTTAGTGATTTGGACTCTCCATCATGCCTTTTATCTATTAAGAAACTCACAATATCATTCTATTTCTATCAAACAATAGCATTTGAGTGTTAATGAGTCCCAGTGTCTATAAGTGTCACTAATCTAAGGAATTCTAAGTATTTTGGTTTCTTCTGATTATATGATTTTTTTTTCTTTTTGTTTTTAAGAATGTGAAATGCCGATTTCTGGGTTGTCTGGTTTATTTAATCCTTAGTCTTTTTTATGTAATCCACTCTCGGTTCTGGGTTGTCAGCTTTCTTTTTTATCTATTGATTTTGATTGTACACTTTTTTTTAAGAATGCGGAACTAATGGTAAAAGGAATTTCCAATAACATTGGTCCATTTAAATAAAGAATTAAGCTCATTCTTATTATCATCGTTTTCTACTTTCTCCAATATAATCCTATTTCTCTATGTCAACAAGAGAACTTTCATTTTTTTCCATTCCTTTACTTTTAAGTTCATTTTATTTTTTTAGAGCAACTTAAATAATTTTTTTGTTTCTTTGTGTCTCTTTTTAGTATCGTCTCATGTCTCATTTGCATGTTTAGTTTAGATCAGTGTTCAACTCATTTTAAAATGCGAGCATCTTAAGACAATTGGTGCAATTATTAAACATTTCAATTTGAGAGTTTAATTTATTTACTTTTGAGTTCATCATATTTTATTTGAGTAATTTTAGTTATGTCATTTTAATATAATTTATACAAAAGAATCATCATTTTAGAATTTCTATAGATTTGCAATATTTTTATGGTTTGTATTTGTGTGGTTTTCAATTTGAGAGTTTAACTTATTTACTTTTGAGTTCATTATATTTTATTTGAGCAATTTTAGTTATGTCATTTTAATATAATTTATACAAAAGAATCATCATTTTAGAATTTCTATAGATTTGCAATATTTTTATGGTTTGTATTTGTATGGTTTTCATAGATTGTGAGTTTCTTTTTTCCCCCTTTTTTGTTTCAACTTTTGGGTATTGAGTTATTTTTTTTCCTTTTAAATCACTTTTTATCATAGGATTTTTTGTGAATTCTCACTTTTCTGTTCTATTTTTTAATCTTTTTTATATTTATCATTATGAGTTAATTATTTATTTTACTTCCATTGGGTTCTTTAAGTTCTCTTTGTGAAATCTTTTTATGGATTTTTCTTATTTCTTTTGTGGCTTCAGATTTTCATTTTTGAGTATTAGATTATCATAAGTTGGTTTGGTTCTTCTAAATTTCTTTTATCATTGTATTGTCTATGAAGCTTTTTTAATAAAATTCATTTCGTTTTATTTTTTATTTCTTTTATTATAATTTCTCAATTGTGATGGGTTTTTTGTTTTTTTTTTATGGTTTTTCATGAATTTGTTGGTTCTTTTGTTTTTGCCCTTCTGTACTCTATTTTTGAGTTTTTTTTTCTCATGAGTGTTTGATTCTTTTAAATTGCTTATGTTATTGAGTTGATTATGGATTTTCATTTCTATATTTCATTTCTATGTGTCTTTCAAATTTCATTGGATTTTATTCATAGTTTATATTGTTTGTTTGTTTTGATTTTGTTTTTTAGTTTTCTTGATCATTAATCTTCAATTTTCATGGGTTTATGTCTTTTTTTTAAATTATATGGTATTCGGTATTGAATTCTTATAGACTTTTTTTTCCTTCTCTCAGACTAAAACCTTTTGCATTTAATTTTAAAGAAACAGATCATAAATTTTTTTAATAAAATTTAATATTGTGATTATATTGAGCACGGGCGTGTTTTTCTAGGTCAGCTGATATGAAAATGTGTCTAGTACATAAATCAAAATCCTACAAAACTTCTAGAAAAGTAGTAACATAAATGATTCAAAAAGGAGAAAAAAAGACCAACAAATCAAAGGAAAGATGGTTTGAAATCAAACCATAATGGATTAAGAGACAATAGAAAAAAAGAAAAACAAAAAAGAAGAGAAGCTGACAATAAAATTATGAAAGAATAAAAGAAATAAAAGTTTAACAAATTAGGAAATCCAATAAAAAATTAGATAAATGAGATATTTATCTCGTGAGAGAACCACATAAATAAAACATAAAAATCATATTTCAATGGGTTTTTTAAGAAATCCAGAAAAATCTAAAAAAAATGTGCTTCTAATCTCTTGGTTGAGAGAAGTATGCCTTATGCCCTCCACTTCAATGGGATGACTTATGCCAATAAGATCTGGTCTACTTTAAGATTGAGCATGTGGCATTCATAATCATATATACACTCCATCTTATTGTCCGACCAACTCCATAAGAAATGTTAAAAAAAAAAAAAAAGACCTCTATGAGAATTGGGCGAAGACAATGTTCTCCTACAACTGCTTCTTGCAGTCCACCTCGTAATCATTGGATGAGAGAAGTATGTAGTCCATAAGATTAGTTATATTCCTAATATGCAATTCACCTCGTGGGGCCCCTTGATAGATATCTCTCAATGGGAAAAGTGCAGATGGAAAGATCTTGTTAGGATAAGAGGGAGCAAAAAAACAAAAAAAAACCCTTCCCCGTTAGAATACCCTAGCCCTTGACTCAACAGTTTTAAAGCTAAACCACATCGTAAGAGATGAAAGAATTGCTGGTCTTAGATGGGTGTCAAACCCGAACTCACCTAGAACCTTGTGCGTTACGGTGTGAGATAAATCCTGCAAATTCGTTGCGAATACTCTCAGAACTATTGGATAATCAAGCAATGATTCACATCTCCCTTATATAGAGCAATCCCTATGAGTCACAACCACTATAGACTCTATCCATCCTGGAATCTCACATCTCCTCACCAGCGTGGGAATTCTACCAAAGTCTTGAACCTAGTCTAAACTCTACCACCAAGAGTTCGATCCTCATCTGACTTTACCAAATCAAGACTAACTTATTAGGAGTTCATATGCGGCACACCATTGGGCTCAATCTGGCGTGGGCCCAATCGCAGTCGGGCCATCCAACAAGAGTGCCAGGAATCATTGCTTCCAGACCTCGGTGAGAAAAATGTAATGAAGGTGTCAAATATTTGGGCCCCATTATGTCCGCAGAGTTAATGGGTCCGCCTCATGACTAGATTAGTCCAATGTTCTCATAAAAACTTTGGGTTTATTCCAATTTGGCAATTTGCAACTGCTTTCCGCTTAAATTTTTTTAAAGTAAAAGAGCACAAGAATTTATATCGACAAAGAAAGTTAGTACAAATTTTTTTGCCATATATAAACTAGTGAATGGGTTAAGCAGACCATGTGATTTCAGATAGATAAGATAAGAGACTCTACTACAATGTACTCCGCTGCTTTCTTCTTCTTCCTCTTCCTGCTCCTCTATGCAGCCATCAACTGCAATGCTGCTGAGGCTGAGATGCAAGACTGCCACGCTTCCTGTGGACCTCTTGCCAACATTAGCTACCCTTTCGGCTTGGAACAATCTCCTAAACCCGGATGTCCTGGCCCCAGGCCAGGGTTCAATCTCACGTGCAAGAGAGACCGAGCCATTATCTACTTCAAGGAGAGGCCATACTTTGTTAAGAACATCTCGTATGAGGAACGGTCGATGTCGCTCATCGATTCTGTTCTACAAATAGACAATTGCTCTTCCCTCCTCTCTTATGGTTCCTCTTTTTTACCAGGAGACAATCTCGGAGAGGAATTCTACTTGTCGGGCGCTTACTATAGACGAGTTGTGTATGTGAATTGCTTGGTTCCAGTAAAGGATCCAGCATATGTACCAGCTGCCCCATGCAGCCTAAGCTCTTCTCCTCCATATCTGTATGCCATCTTGAGTAATTTTTCCATGTCAATTCGCCGTCTCAACACCTCCTGCCAGGTTGTGATGAATATCCCCGCATCATTTGCTGATAACGAAACTGCGACCACTTACTCTCAGATTGTGAGTATTCTGCTGAGGGGTTTCCAAGTTGGATGGCAGCAGCACAGCGGCTGCGACTTTTCCAATTGGCATCATGAGTGTATGTTCCTCCTTGACTCTTTCCCTTTGTGTCTGGAATTATTCATGTGGAAAACACTTTGGGACCTCCTTTTCTAATCATGAGATTCCATGCTTTGGTAGAAATCCGTTTCCTTTTTCCCACTCGAATAAAATGTTTTCTCCACTTATCTTACAGCCAAGAAATGTTTATTTTTGTTTTGACTGAATTTCATGAATACCACCATGCAGGTTTTTTGAAAAATCTGGGCGAATACCTTTTAGGTAAAAATAACTTCAGATGTTGAGTAATTAACATTTGTTTACTACTTTCTTTATCATCTATATTTTTCATTGTTTGATTTTCTTTTTTCATGTTTGATTTTAATTTCTTCTTAGATTTCTGGTACGGTGTTTACTACATCATGTTCTACAGCTGTATAGGTAAGATCCTCTCAAATAAATCTTATTGCATGACGGCCTTTCTTATTAATACATATAAAAAATAAAGAGTCATTTTAGCAATTTGGAGGCATGTTGTACATGTGTATATGAAGAGATTATTTGCTGAGGAGAAATAGATACATAGCTTTACATAGGTTTGCATATTTATTACAAACAAAACATATATGGTTCTCGTTAATATTTCTTATATACATTAGATTCATTCTTGTTTACTTTTCATCTGTATATTGCAAGCTTTGATTTCGTTTTTTTTTCATACCTTACGATGCAGGAATCGAGTGGCTTCCCTATTGCGGGTGCATTGGTAAGACCATCTTATATACGTAGCAAATATATGATTCATGCATTTCTTGTATTTTATGAATAAGGAACATGATCATTTTAGAAAATCTAACACACACTTGCGTGTGATTTTCTGTTGAAGAGATAAGAACAACAGTTGGGATACTCTGCGTTTCAATATTTTTGGTGTATAAGTTACGAAGGAAGCATATATGAATGGATACAACTGTTGAAGAATTCCTAAGCACTTATAGGTACCAGATGCTGAGAAGATACTCGTACTCTCACGTGAAGAAGATATCAAAGAACTTTAAAGAAAAATTAGGCGAAGGAGGCTTTGGCTCTGTTTTCAAAGGAAAGTTATCTACGGGTTGTTTTGTTGCAATAAAGATGTTAAAGACTGCCAAGGGTAATGGCCAAGATTTTATCAATGAAGTGGCCACAATAGGAAGGATACACCATGTCAATGTGGTACGACTGCTTGGGTTTTGCTCCGAGGGGTCAAAAAGGGCTCTTATTTATGAGTTCATGCCTAACGGGTCTCTAGAAAAATACATCTTCACAGAGGAAAACAGAGATTCTTTGTCTTGGAATGAGATGCACCAAATTGCACTAGGAATAGCTCGTGGGATTGAATATCTTCATCAAGGATGTGATATGCGGATTCTGCATTTCGACATCAAGCCTCACAACATCCTCCTCGATGAGAAGTTCACCCCAAAAGTTTCTGACTTCGGGCTAGCAAAGTTCTATCCAACAGAAGAGAGTTTAGTATCGGTTACAGCTGCAAGAGGAACTATAGGATATATGGCCCCAGAACTATTTTATAAAAACCTTGGTGGTGTTTCTTATAAGTCTGATGTGTATAGTTTTGGGATGCTTTTGATGGAAATCGCAGGGAAAAGAAAAAATATTAATGCAAATGCTCGTTCAAGTCAAATTTATTTCCCATTATGGATTTATAATCAACTCCATCAGGGAAGGGATATGGAAATGATGTGTGCTACTGATGAGGAAAAAGAAATAGCGAAGAAGTTTAGTATAGTTGCACTATGGTGTATACAAATGAAGCCTACAGATCGTCCTTCTATGGGCAGGGTTGTTGAAATGCTAGAGGGGAATTTAGAAGATTTGCAAATGCCAAGCAAGCCATTCCTATCTCCACAAGAGATGCATGATCATCCTGGCGCTTTTAGTGCAGAAGCTGCTGAATCATCAACAGCTGACCCCCAATCAGGAGTGCTCGCAAATAACATGGAAGAATCTGATATCATAGAGATTGTCGTAGATTGACTATTATGCTGTATAAAAACGAGTCAGCACTCCTTAAGAATAAGATGCATGCGCATGGTTTCTTTACTTTGTACATGTAATGGATTAAAGTAATTTTCATAGTTTGTGTTCTCCCTTAAATAAAAGTTTAATGGGTACTCCATGAGGAGGCTTATGAGCTCTATTAGGAAGAGGTTATTAGACCATACACAGAATCAATGGGAGCACTGTGAATTGAATTCTTTTCCAACATCTAAAAAAAATACAACCTTGTAACTCCTGGAATCTAGGAGTCCTCATTGATTAACATGTACAGAATTAAGAAATTAGATACCACCATTAAAATGTGTATCATAGGGTTTACTTCTTCTAAGAATTCATTACATATATGTACCTAAGAGGCCATAAATGGGACAGCTGGATTAATTGACTGCTTAACTTTGTGCAAAATAAGAGGTTACAAATGATTGTTAACATAATAGGCCTATCTCAAATGTTGGCCAGCAGAGCATAAACCAGCCCCAATTGAAGCTTGCATCCAGCCCAACCAAACAATGCCATGATCCAGCACAAATCATTAGAAAACTAAAGTTTAATGAGCCCAATTCCAGTTTAGATTTGTATACATCAAGCTGCTGAATTTATGTTCTAAGATAGAACTTCTTGTGTAATTAACAATGCTGATATTTGAATGTTTTAGTTCTAACTTATGTTAGAAAGGGAGTATGGTAGGGAATAGAGTCGGACCTAAGAAGAATTATGATTAGCAATGTGACTAATTCATAAGAATAATTCTTAGTCGCTGTGTGGGGGCCAATTTCATGAACTAGTTCCTCTTGGTCTCGGCTAGGGTGTGCTCGGTTTGCTACTATATGTGGGACCACGTCCCTTGATCTCGGCTACAACCCGATCCATATCGGTCTCGGCACTACGTGCTGGTCTCGGTCAAACAGTATCCAGCTCGGCCATGTCACCCGGCCCAGTCTCGGCTGTGCAAGACTACGTTTGCACCCGTCAGCAGTGGCCCTGTCAGGGCAGAGCCCAAGGAAGGTATTTGATGGGACTTCAGCCACCGCCCGATCAGGGCGTGATCAGGCCCAATGTGCTTTGCATTAAACGCAGCATGGGCTGATCGGACTCGCATTAAATGCAAAGTGGGCTGTGATGGACCTTCATTAATGACTTTGTGGGCTGACAAGACCCAGGTCACATCACGAAGCCCACTAGCACCCTCATCAAAACTGTTCCATATAAAAGGCACGAGCCAGACAGAATGGGGGTAAGCACTCTCACATAGGCACCCAGTCTTTCTTCTTCCTCTTCTTCTTCTTCTCCGATCCATTACTGACTTAAGCATCGGAGAGCCCTGCGCTGCCCAGAGCCAGGGTCCTCTGACCTTTGTCTTTCTCCTCTCTCAGGTTCATACCGTCGCAGCTATCTCCTCCATGCATTGAGTAAGTCCTAAGAGGCATCCTGATCTTGTGAGTATTATTATTTCTGCTCTTACAATTGGCGCCGTCTGTGGGAAAACTTTTTCTCTATACACTTTCTTAAACACCATGACCATGACGAGGAGAACTGCGAAAAGCGGAGAGACTTCCAAGACAAAGCATGCAGGACCGCCCCCTGACCAGCAGAGGGCTGGGAAGCAAGTAGTCGCAGAGGACGATGCTGAACGCGCTCTCATCCGGATCAACGCCCAGCAGCCTGCAGGTCTCCTGACAGGGCGAGACCAGCGGGATAAGTCCCCAGTGGTCGATGGACCACGCCCTTCAGGTCAGGAAGGACACGTCGAGGACGTTGAGGATGAAGAGGATGATGACTACAACCCTGGCGACAGCTTGAACTCCACCCTTCGGGAGATTAAGGCACAGAACGAGGCCCTCAGGGAAAAGGATGCTCTAATCCGCCAGCTCCAGCAGCAGCTGGAGAAAGCTGCGGGCTCAGCAAGGCAGCAGCAGCGGACTCGTAGGGAGCAGTCCCAGCAGCAACGGTCTCGACAGCAGCAGCGGACTCGTCAGGAGCAGTCCCAGCAGCAGCGGACTCGTCAGGAGCGATCCCAGCGACAACATGAGGAGAGGGCTACTCGTGTTACGCGCATCTCTTCCTCAAAGGAGGATCTGAGGGACCACTTGAACAGGAAAGGGGACGACCGAACCCGAGATGAAGGCTCAAGCACCAGCCGTAGCTATTCCAGGAAGGCGTCCGAAACCATTCCGGAGAACATGTACCGAGACCAGGAATGGCTGGACGCACACATAAGGGAAACGGTCCAGCGCAACCTGGAGGTAGCCGGCTTCGGCCGAGACCAAAAGGATGCTTGCTGTAACCCCGTTGATCTCGGTGCGTCTCCTTTCTCCCAAGACATCAGGAGGTACCCCTTACCCAAGAAGTTCACCGTACCAAGATTCGTCACCTATGATGGGGTCTCGGATCCAGCTACGCATCTCAGGCACTTCTCCCAGAGGATGTCTGTCTGGGGAGATGAGGGTCACCTGAACTGTAGAGTTTTTTCTTCCAGTCTGGGTGACCTCCCCCTGAAGTGGTTCTGTGCACTAGCGGAGGGGGCCATTTCGAGCTGGCAGCAGCTCCAGCAGTCCTTCTTGAAGAAGTTCCAGGCCTACAGAGTCCTTCCGAAGACAGATGCAGACATCATGGCCTTGAAGATGAAGCAAGGAGAGAACGTCACCCAGTTCGCCAAGCGGTTCTGGGCGGTCTACAGTCAGATAGAGAGCTCCAAGGACGAGGTTGCCGTCTTCGCATTCCAGAATGCCTTGCTGCCAGACAGCGATCTCCGCAAGGACTTAGCTAGGAACCCGGTGTCTTCCATAGCAGCGCTCATGTCCATCGCCAACCGGTACATTGCCCAAGAAGATGACCAGATCCGCGCTCGGGAAAACCATGGAACCGCGCTGAAAGACCGGGGTGGGAGGACATCCAAGCAAGACGGGGGACCGTCTCGGAGGAGTGAACCTCGGAGAGAGGAGCGGCGGAGAGATGAGCCAAACAGGCGTTGGGCGCCTACCAGCTCGGCAAGGCCTCATGCGTTCGTCTCGGAAAGAAACAAGCGACCCAGGCTGATCGAGGACGCATTCCAGGCGGTCAACACGGTCTTCAAGATGCCAATCCACAAAATCATGTATAAGATCAAGAGCAGGCCGTACTTCAGCTGGCCAGAGCCCATGCAAGGCGACCCTTCTAGACGAGATCAGACGAAGTTCTGTTCCTATCACAAGGAGGGCGGCCATAAGACTGAAGATTGCAGGATACTGCGGTCGCATTTAGAGAAGCTTGTCCAGGATGGACACCTGCAAGAGTTTGTCAGGAGAGAAACCAGGGCCGACACCCGAGCCCCGCGCCGAGACGAAGGGGGTCACGACAGCGACGGGACAGAGAAGATAATTGACGTTATCCATCTGGCACCCCCGCCCAAGGGGAGTAACCAAGCACGTGCCGAAGCCAGGAAAGCCTCTCACGGCAAACATGTCATGGCCGCCGAACTCAGTTCAGCACCGAAAAGGGCTCGGAGGGAGCATCCCGAGATCAGGTTTACTGATGCAGATCTAGAAGGGGTGCAGCTCCCCCACAACGACCCCCTGATCGTGACTCTGAAGTTCGATTGCTCTAAGCAGGGCGTGAAGAATTGTACTGTGAAGAAAGTCCTTGTTGACCCCGGTAGTTCTTCCGAGGTCCTCTATTTCGACAGCTTTCGAAGGATGGGACTGACGGAGAAAGATCTGCAGGAGGCTCGAATTCCCCTTATCGGCTTCAGCGCCAAACCAGTCTATCCTAAGGGGAAAGTGACATTCAAGGTCGAGGTCGGTGGCGCGTCTGTCATGGCAACCTTCATGGTGATCGACGCACCCTCTCCCTACAATGCTATAATGGGCAGGTCTTGGCTCCACAGCCTGGAAGCAGTCCCTTCCACCCTCCATCAGAAGCTGAAATTTCCATGGGAGGGAAAGAGCGGCCGAATTGAGATTATCACGGTAAGAGGAGATCAGCAGGCGGCTAAGCTGTGCTTGACAGCTGTGGTACCTGGGGAGCAAGAGCCCAAGGAGGTCAATGTGGCCGAGATGGAGAAGAACCTGGAGCAGGGGCTGGATGAGCTCGGCCAAGATCCGGGCAGGAAGAGCGTCGAGGAATTGGCCGAAGTCCGGATCTACCAGAAGGACCCGGATCGGTTCTTTCTGCTCGGCAGCCAGCTTGGAGAGCCGGAAAGGTCCGAACTGGCCCAGTTCCTGATGCAGAACAGAGATGCCTTCGCCTGGACGCCTCAGGAGATGCCTGGCGTCGACCCCGAGGTAATGTGTCACAAACTAAATGTTGACCCTAACCACAAACCTGTGATGCAGAAGGCACGGAGAACTGGGGTCCCGCAGACCGAAGCCGTCGTCGAGGAAGTGGATAAGCTGCTTGAGGCCGGAGCTATCAGGGAGGTTCAATACCCGAAATGGTTAGCCAATCCGGTGGTCGTCAGGAAGAAGACTGGCAAGTGGAGGGTGTGCGTCGACTTTACCGACCTCAACAAAGCCTGTCCCAAGGACAGCTTTCCCCTCCCGAAGATTGACCAGTTGATCGACGCCACGGCCGGGCACGACAGAATGAGCTTCCTCGACGCCTACCGCGGCTATCATCAGATCCCACTATTTGGGCCAGACGAAGAGAAAACAGCTTTTATCACGCCCAGGGGAACCTACTGTTATAAGGTGATGCCGTTTGGGCTGAAGAACGCAGGGGCCACCTACCAGAGACTTGTCACCAATATGTTTCACGATCAGCTCGGCAAAACCGTGGAGGTTTACATCGATGACATGGTGGTCAAGTCCAAGCAGACGCGGGATCATCTATCAGACTTGGCCGAGGTCTTCGCTACTCTGAAGAAATTTCGGCTGAAGCTTAACGCCTCGAAGTGCGCCTTCGGCGTTGGCTCCGGCAAGTTTTTGGGCAGCTTGGTCACACGCAGAGGCATTGAGGCGGACCCAGATCAGATCTCAGCCATCCTCAGAGTGCAGAGTCCCACTTCGGCCAAGGAGGTTCAGAAGCTTACAGGGATGGCCGCGGCACTGAATCGCTTCATCAGCAAATCTTCAGATAAGTGCCGACCTTTCTTTCAGCTTCTTAGAAAAAATTCTAAATTTCAATGGACTCTAGAATGTGACCACGCCTTGCAGCAGCTCAAGGCCTACCTTTCATCACCACCACTGTTGTCAACCCCGACCCACGGGGAGACCCTGTATTTATATTTGGCGGTCTCGGCTCATGCGGTCAGCTCAGTCCTCATCCGAGAAGAGGACAAGGTTCAAAAACCAGTGTATTATACGAGCAAGACCCTTATCGATGCCGAGACCCGGTATCTGCCTCTGGAGAAGCTCGCCTTGGCGCTCGTTAGCGCCTCGCGAAAGCTCTCCCATTACTTTCAAACCCATTCTATTATGGTTGTTACGGAGCACCCACTCCAATCTGTTTTCAAGAAGGCCGACTTTTCAGGAAGAATCTCCCGATGGGCTGTCGAGCTAGGGCAGTATGAGATTCAATATCAGCCACGGACAGCAATAAAAGCCCAAGTTCTGGCAGATTTCCTCGCCGAGTTTGATTCAAGTTCGGCACCAACCCCGCTCGGCACCGAACTGGGGGGTGAGGAGCATGGGGCTCCCACAAGTTCTGAACAATCACCATCTCAAGCCGAGACCCCAGTTTGGAAAATCTTCGTCGACGGATCTTCCACCTCGAGAAGAGCCGGAGCAGGAGTCGTTCTCCAATCGCCGGAAGGACTGGTCATAGAGCAAGCTCTGACACTGGACTTCAAGGCGTCAAACAATGAAGCTGAGTACGAAGCCCTTTTAGCCGGACTTAACAGTGCCAATATCCTCGGAGCTCAACGGCTGGTGGTCTTCAGTGATTCACAGTTGGTGACAAACCAGCTGACTGGAGATTATCAGGCTCGCGACGACCGGATGGCCGCGTACTTGGCCCTGGCAAAGAAGCTGCTGGCACAGTTTCAGTCAGCCGAAGTCAGGCAGATCGGCAGAGAAGCGAACTCTCACGCAGACGCCTTGGCTAACTTGGCCAGCGCTGTTGAGGCAGGAAGAAAGAGGAGCATCGAAGTCGGATCGCTAGCTGTACCCAGCATTGAGCTCCGTTCACCTCGGGAAGTGTTATGTATTGGTCTCGGCCCGAGCTGGATGGACCCCATCATCACCTACCTTAAGGACGACAAGCTTCCCGAGGACAGTGGCGAGGCCCACCGGGTCAGATTCAAGGCAGCCCGGTTTTGGCTGTCTCCCGAGGTCAAGCTCTACAGGAAATCGTTCTCGGGACCCTACCTCCAGTGCGTCCATCCGAGTAAGGTCGAGGACCTCCTCTTCGAGATACACGAAGGAATCTGCGGAAGCCATATCGGAGGAAGATCTCTGGCCTATCGAGCCATCAGCCAGGGTTACTGGTGGCCGTACATGCAGAAAGACGCACAGGTATACGCGAAGAAGTGCCAGAAGTGCCAGAAGTTCTCCCACTCCCTCCATCAGCCAGCGCAGGATCTCAGCCCGCTCTCTAGCCCGTGGCCATTCGCTCAGTGGGGGCTCGACATTGTGGGACCGCTCCACCGAACTCCGGGGAACAAGAGATGGCTTATTGTGGCAACAGATTACTTCACCAAATGGATTGAAGCGGAACCACTTTCATCCATCACAGAGCGGGACTCCAAGAATTTTGTATGGAAGAATGTGATCACAAGGTTCGGCATTCCTAGAGCGTTAGTCTCGGACAATGGAACTCAGTTTGACTCCAAGCTCTTCAAGACCTTCTGCCAGGAGCTCGGCATCAGAAACTATTACTCCACGCCAGCTTACCCACAAAGTAACGGCCAGGCCGAGATCTCCAACAAGGTGATCCTCGATGGGCTCAAGAAACGGCTGGACCAAGCGAAGGGGAGATGGGTAGAGGAGCTTCCAAGCGTCCTATGGGCCTACCGAACCACTCCAAGGCGTTCTACTTCGGCTACCCCCTTCTCACTCGCCTACGGCATGGAAGCAGTCATCCCTTTGGAGATCGGCCTCCCCACTCTGAGGACCGAACTCTTTGACCAAGGACAGAACGAGACTAACCTGGCCAGGGAGCTGGATTTGGCAGACGAAAGAAGAGAAGCGGCGGCAATCAGACTGGCCGTCTACCAGCAGCAGCTAGCCAGGGGCTATAACCAGAACGTCAGAGAAAGGAAGTTCTGCGTGGGGGAACTGGTTCTCAAGAAAACGCTCCCAGCCGACAGGGACCCAAATCAGGGCAAGCTGGCGCCGAACTGGCATGGTCCGTTTAAGGTGACTTCTATCGCAGGGCGGTCAGCTTATCGGCTCGAAGACATGGAAGGACGGCTGCTACCGAGACCGTGGAACGCTTCACACCTTAAGAAGTTCTATTTTTAGTTTGTGTGCTTGTACAGTGCTTCCGGATCTAATAAAACTGCGTTTGTTTTGGGGCAAGTTGATGATCAATGACAATGTGACAGCGACTACGGTGCGAAAATGGAAGACCGTCTAAGGCTGGCACTCAGCCACCTAGACGAGTTGCCGAACCGGCCCATGTCTAAGGTTGGCACTCAGCCACCTAGACGAGTTGCCGAAGCGGCCCATGTCTAAGGCTGGCACTCAGCCACCTAGACGAGTTGCCGAACCGGCCCATGTCTAAGGTTGGCACTCAGTCACCTAGACGAGTTGCCGAAGCGGCCCATGTCTAAGGCAGGCACTCAGCCACCTAGACGAGTTGCCGATACGGACCATATCTAAGGCTGGCACTCAGCCACCTAGATGAGTTTCCGAAAACGGCCCATGTCTAAGGCAGGCACTCAGCCACCTAGACGAGTTGCCGAAGCGGACCATATCTAAGGCTGGCACTCAGCCACCTAGATGAGTTTCCGAAAACGGCCCATGTCTAAGGCTGGCACTCAGCCACCTAGACGAGTTGCCGATACGGCCCATGTCTAAGGCAGGCACTCAGCCACCTAGACGAGTTGCCGATACGGACCATATCTAAGGCTGGCACTCAGCCACCTAGATGAGTTTCCGAAAACGGCCCATGTCTAAGGCTGGCACTCAGCCACCTAGACGAGTTGCCGATACGGCCCATGTCTAAGGCTGGCACTCAGCCACCTAGACGAGTTGCCGATACGGACCATATCTAAGGCTGGCACTCAGCCACCTAGATGAGTTTCCGAAAACGGCCCATGTCTAAGGCAGGCACTCAGCCACCTAGACGAGTTGCCGAAGCGGACCATATCTAAGGCTGGCACTCAGCCACCTAGATGAGTTTCCGAAAACGGCCCATGTCTAAGGCTGGCACTCAGCCACCTAGACGAGTTGCCGATACGGCCCATGTCTAAGGCAGGCACTCAGCCACCTAGACGAGTTGCCGATACGGACCATATCTAAGGCTGGCACTCAGCCACCTAGATGAGTTTCCGAAAACGACCCATGTCTAAGGCTGGCACTCAGCCACCTAGACGAGTTGCCGATACGGCCCATGTCTAAGGCTGGCACTCAGCCACCTAGACGAGTTGCCGATACGGCCCATGTCTAAGGCTGGCACTCAGCCACCTAGACGAGTTGCCGATACGGCCCATGTCTAAGGCTGGCACTCAGCCACCTAGACGAGTTGCCGATACAGCCCATGTCTAAGGCTGGCACTCAGCCACCTAGATCTGCCGATACGGCATCATTCGATGATGATACCCCGTCTTATCGATGCCTTAGGAGGTCAGATGCGATTCTCTGGTTTCGCCGAAACAAAAGAGGCCTCCAAGAAATCAGAGCACTCACAGGGAACCCTAACCTGGTTGGTCTGCTCTTGTCCGAACTCACACCCAGATTCATAACACATGGAAAGCGTACAAAGGAAAGCAAATAAAAGCCACACCACACAGGAGACAGATATGAAAAAGGGCCTTTCATTAATAAATATGATATGTACATTGGAGCTCACATCAAAATCAGTTCGGAACAAAAAATTACACCTTTGGCAAAAAAAAATATACAAAGTCAGGTCGACGGCCCCGCTTCTATGTCTTCGATAACGACCACGGCATCGACCTCGGCTTGAGGAGCTTCTTCAACGGGGTCAGGCGTTGGCTCGGAAGGGACTTCGGCCGAAGTGGCAGGGTTCTCGGCCAGGGCTTCGTCTAGGGGCTCCTCTCCGAGCTCGGGGAGATTCCGATATATCGGATCATCAGCAGGAACCCCCATCTTCTTTAACACGGCCTTGCAGCCGAGTTGGTATAGCTTCGGGCTGAGTGCTGTTATTTGATCAATATAAATTTTCGCAGCTTCCTCAGTCCCCTCCAGGAAGGCGGCATCGACCTCAGCTTGTTTCGATGCAAGGAGTTCCTCCTTCGCCTTCCTCTCCAGCTCCATCTCGGCCTTGAACCCCGCCGACCTCCTTTCCTCTGCCTGGAACTTCGTTTGCCACTCGAAGCTCTCTGACCTTGCTTTGCAGAGGTCGCTCGCCACTACATCAGATTGAGCTTTGAGCTCTGCAGTCTTGGCCGCCTCCGCCTTCAGCTCCTCCTTGGCCGCCTTCAGTTCGGCTTCGGCTCCCTGCTTTTCCTTTGCTAGGCGGGCCAGCCGGCTGTCATCTTCTGTTATTCTGTCAGCGACAATCTGGAGCCTTTGGACAGCCTGCAGCGGAGCAAACGAAAAAAGCTCAGCATGAAAGCAAGAAATATTTAAAGATAGAAACACCTGTGACCAGGAAAGTCGGGCACTTACAGCGAGGGAGTGCTGTATGGTCCTCATAAGCAGCAGGGGGGTGTCTTCCGACCTGTGCCTCTCCATGTCCCTGGGGAGTGCACAGGCTCGGCTGAGCGCCGCGATGACATCCGGGCTCCCCACCAGTCTATCCCCAGCATTTAGGGGCCTCCCCTTCCTCAGCTCCATGTCCGGCCTGAACTCGGCCGGTTCAGCACCCGAGGACGTTGCCGCCTGGGGCTCGGAGCGACTCTCCACCAGAGGAACTGCCGGGATGGGCACCATGTCCACTGCCCTTTCCCTCGCAGCTCGGGGGGAACTTTGCCGTGGTCGCTCCTCCCGCTCCGGCTCCTTCCCCTTCGCCTTTTTCCTCGGCCTCTCGCTTTCCGAGACTGGGGGAGGTCGGGCCTCAATTCTAGCAGGGACGATGGTCCCGAAGGAGGGCGAGGCAGTGCGGGTTGCGGCAACCTTTCTACCGCCGCCGAGGACGGCGTTCGCCAGATTCTTTGGCTGAAACGCGGGCCTGCGCCTCTCCATATCGTCGACTTCGACCTCGGCACCGGAAGAATAGTTCTCGACTTCCCTTGTCGGAGAATCTACCTCGGCTCCGGAGGTATAGTCTTCAATATCCCTTAGCGGGATGCCCGCGACAACGGCCAACGTTGTGGACGCTCCCGCAACCGAGATGGTCCCGCTGGTTTCTGCTAGGTCGGGGGCGAATCTCTCAGGGTTGCCGGATTTCCGTGTATAAGACACGTATCTCGGCTCGTACTTCAGGAGAGAGTAGGCAGCTCTTGTGTGGTGGCCGTGGTAGCAGTACACCTTGCTCAGCCAAGGTGAGTGCCTTCTCCAGCCGTTCAGCTGGGCTTCACGCTTGCCCTGAGAAAGGCCTGCGAAAAACAGCTGAGTTAGAATTCGGCAGCAGAAAAAAAAAAAAAAAAAAAAAAAAAAAAAAAAAAAAAAGGGAAAATCCGAAACCCAAAGGGGTTAGGTCTTTACTCGGTGGAGTCCCGAAGCGTCGAGGGACTCGGACCCTCCTAGCTACTTCGGTCTCGGTCTCGCCGAACTCCCAGTTTCCCGAGACGAGCAGACGGTCATCTCCGGCGTATTTATTGGAGTCCTCCAGCGCCGTGACGAGGGGTTGGCACTTCGCCTTGACGCGAAGGTAATAGGTGACCCCGTCCCTGGTCTTGCAGAGGTCATATATATCCTCTATATCATGGACGCCGAGACTGATGTCTAGAATCCTATTCAGCTCGGCGACGCCCATGATTATTTTATACCCATTGGGCATTAGCTGGCAGGGGCTGAGGTTCCAGGTCTCCAAACAAGACCTAAGAAGAGGGTGCAAGGGGAATCTGACCCCACCCTCGATGACGGCTATCAGAGGGAACGGCATCCAGCCGTTGCGGAAAGCGTAAACAGAGGGGTCGGCTGCCATGATCCGGACCTCGTCCGGGATCATGTAAACTCTCCTAAGGTTAGCCAGGCCTGACGGGGAATCTATCCAATGGGTGAAAATCCCCATTTCCGGATCTAAGAAACCCTAGGGGCTAGGTCTGGAATGTAAATGAAGGAGGAGGGAGCGGAAGAAAACTCACTGGTTTGACGGGGCAAAGTCAGACTCCGACTGACGGATGTGGGCGACTACTGTTGGGAAACAGTACGAGGTCTGGTCCTAGTCCGGTGGCACTAGTTCTAGCAGGAAGCAAGAGTTCTAGCAGGAAACAGAAGTCCAGGCAGAGAGCAGAGGAATTGAGAGCGAAAATGGCAAAGGAAGAAGACGAAAATGAATATAAAGGGGAGGAATGGGCGCCATTCCGGAATTCGAAGCGGGACGCGCGTGAGATGTCGCCTCGGCTTGCGTCGCATCCCCCCTCGAAAAGACAAGATAGCCTACCGGGCAATAACGCGTGGCGCTGTGGCAGTGATGGTTCGCCTTCCCATGCTAATCATAGCCCCCGCATTTATTACCCCCTTTATTGCCTCTGGCAGACGAAGCAGTGACGGCGTCTGGCGCCGAACGAATCACAACCCTTGACCAAAAGGCAGATAGAAGGCAAGTACAATCCGTCTCGGAAGATCGGTCCAGCTCTTAACCCTAGCGCCCAAGAAAGCCCTAGAGGTCAAGAACTGAGGGGCTATTGTGTGGGGGCCAATTTCATGAACTAGTTCCTCTTGGTCTCGGCTAGGGTGTGCTCGGTTTGCTACTATATGTGGGACCACGTCCCTTGATCTCGGCTACAACCCGATCCATATCGGTCTCGGCACTACGTGCTGGTCTCGGTCAAACAGTATCCAGCTCGGCCATGTCACCCGGCCCAGTCTCGGCTGTGCAAGACTACGTTTGCACCCGTCAGCAGTGGCCCTGTCAGGGCAGAGCCCAAGGAAGGTATTTGATGGGACTTCAGCCACCGCCCGATCAGGGCGTGATCAGGCCCAATGTGCTTTGCATTAAACGCAGCATGGGCTGATCGGACTCGCATTAAATGCAAAGTGGGCTGTGATGGACCTTCATTAATGACTTTGTGGGCTGACAAGACCCAGGTCACATCACGAAGCCCACTAGCACCCTCATCAAAACTGTTCCATATAAAAGGCACGAGCCAGACAGAATGGGGGTAAGCACTCTCACATAGGCACCCAGTCTTTCTTCTTCCTCTTCTTCTTCTTCTCCGATCCATTACTGACTTAAGCATCGGAGAGCCCTGCGCTGCCCAGAGCCAGGGTCCTCTGACCTTTGTCTTTCTCCTCTCTCAGGTTCATACCGTCGCAGCTATCTCCTCCATGCATTGAGTAAGTCCTAAGAGGCATCCTGATCTTGTGAGTATTATTATTTCTGCTCTTACAGTCGCGTTCTTAATCATATGCCCAATCTAATGGAGGGATCGACACCCATTCAGGTAAGATTTGAGGACATCAGATACATGGGGATGGAGTTTTTTTTATTTTCGCTTGGATTTTAAGTAGGTGGGCCTCACTTTGGAGTTCCATTCCTTCCACACACGGGAAGCATGGGGTGGCACTAAAAGTGGAAATGGACCAATCCTGCCACTCATCCACTCTTCATTCATCGCTCGCTCTCTTTCTAATCTTGTATTACTTCTAAGCTCTGATGCTAGACTCCCCCATCTGTACTCAAAACACTTCAGGAATGTTCACCTTAAGAAGGCTAATTGACCATAACTTATTGTCAATTTGTCCAAGTCCATTAATTAAGCTTGGGAGACCCTTACAGAGATGGGTATGAATTCTGGAGAAATGGTTTTCCATAGGAGGATCTAAAAGTTAGGATTGAAGTAGAATATACGAAAGGGCCGAACAGATGATGTTCCTCTGTTCACTATTCAAAAAAAAAAAAAACTGTTCTTCCTCTGTTGGAAAATTTCACCCTAGTAAATTTAATCCAAGGAAAGTGATAGTCCCATCTAGATGTCCACATCACACTTCACCTCTTTTACTCAAAACTCTTTTCCTATTAATCCTTAGCAATTCAATGCAATACTGAGTTGGTCCAAACCATCCAAAAGCTGACTAATCAATCAGGGATTCTACATCAATAGACATGTAGAACTGCTAATCAGTACATATGTTTTATAGTGGATGCCGATTCAGATTCTCATTTGTTTCCTTATGATTAACTAAAGGGCACTTTGTATTCATCAGTTTTCACGCCATTTTATTTCCACATTAATATCCTTTACCACGGAAAATGGCAACTGGCGATTTCAATTTCTGCGGTTTCAATTGCTATTGTTTGGTATGGTGAAATAGTTTCTGATGTTCCAGCTGTATAAGACTGCATAAAATAGTTCTCTACCTCTTGGTCCATACCCAATATGCTACCACAGATATTGGAAATAATGCTTTAAGCTCAAAAAACAAAAACCACGGAAAATGTTAGTGTAACAAAAAGAAAAAAGAAAAAAAGCAAAAAAGAAAAAACGTTGTCCCTCTAAAACTATTTTCTTTTTCTTTTTTTCTTTTTTTTTTTTTTTTGCAGAAAAAAAAACTGCATGACCGTACTCAAAAGGGCCTGGCTTGAATGAGGCGAAAATGACCATCAAGATCAAAGTCTATCACAGAATGCAGACCATCAAAAACCCTTTTTTTAGTTTACCTAAGTAACATACATAAGCGGGCCATGCAATGTGTATAATTGGCTGGATTTGTTAGCAAATGGATTGTCAATGAATTAGTAAAGATTTTTAGTATTTAGTGTTTACTATTGTGTTGTGTTAAGTTCAGCCTTATTGCCATGTAATTTAAGAGCACCATTTAATTTAAGAGCCCATGTGGATTGGTGTTACTAAATTGTAAAGCTCGCATGTTGCAGGAGATTTTTGATGATCAAATCAAATGGATGTCTCAAAACAATCAATGGGACACACTACTGGAAGCTGATTGAAGGAACCAAGGGTGAAGTTTAAAGTTTCTTCAAGAAGGTTAATTCATGTCCTGCATGTAGTCACTTTGAAATGTGTCAAGGAAAGGAACAACAGTGTATATATATATATATATATATATATATGCTTCCGTATCTTTTTATTTTTAATTTATTGTTACATGTGAAGATCTGCAATTCTAGACATAATGCATGGGAAACTTGATTTTTACTATTACGTGTGGTATTGTCAATGTAGACAATTGACTCTACAGGTTAGATATTTTGCTTCTTTTTGGTGTTCTTCCATATGAATTTTCTCATTTCTTTTCTCACATTCGTTATCTTTTATTTTAGGTGGATGTAACTTGATCTTTATTTTCCAAAATGTAAAGTTAATAAATAACTAATTTATTTTTGGAATAGGGATACACTCTAGACTACTTATATTGATTTCTTTTTTAGGCGTCTGAATTATAAATGCTACGGTATATTTTAATTTTCTCAATTCTCATTTTATATTATTTTACGGTTTAGTATTATGAATTATGTTATCCATTCTTTGCATGGGGGGCTTTTCGCTAGTTTCTCTTAATATGAATGCATGGACTCCTCCTGAGGATTCCTTTGATGATAGTGTTTGTAGTTTCAATAAAAGTGTTCAAATTGTGTATTGAGAACCAATGGGGCTAGGTTCATACCATAAAAATCCAAGTCAAGTCAGCTTGTCTTGACGTGAAGGCAGCTGGTCGCCCCTAGACTTGCCTCATTGTAGTGATTGCAGCTATTTCTAAGAAGATTCAAAATTCTATCCATTCCAATTGGCACTTATAATAGATCCAAATGGAATTGCTCCGTTCCAACCAAGTGAGTCATGCAAGTTGTCTTGATGGTAATGCATCTGGTCATCCTAGACTTGCATTGATGATGACAGGGATTGAGGATATTTCTAGGAGGATTCCAAATTCCATGGAGTCGGTAGCAATCCAGAAGACCCAAATGAACTTGATTCATAAGCCAAGCTTAATTGGTTCATGCAAAGCCTAAGTCAGCAATGTTGAATATAACATCCAACGTTGTCTAATGGAGATTTTTCATAAAGAGTTCTTAAGGCATTGAACCCCCGAGAAATTCCTGAGGCCTCTTGGCAGGGCCTACTTTGAAAATCTTGAACTGCTGAAAATAAATCACCTCATTTGAATGAACCCTCGTCAAATTTTACTCATATAGGAATTAGGCTCAAATCAAATTAATCACTTATAAAACACATAAATAAAATATTACAAAAGCATAAAAAGTAGTTTATACATCCTCTAACACTTCAAAGTAAAAGCTTATGGACCCACCAGCTTCTAAGCTAAAATTATGTATTTTACATGGGATCTTTGTGATAGTAGCCTCTTAAACTATTTTCATTCTTTCTTCCTTTTTTGCAGAAAAAGAACCTGCACGACCATACCCAAAAGGCCCCGGCTTGAATGAGGCAAAAATGTAGAGAAAACCATCAGTTCACATCCATAACTTTTGGAAAATTTTCACCACTTGTTTTTTCAACATCTAAATGAACATAAAAAAACTGGGAGAAAACAGAGGTGGGGAAAATTTTTCTCTATCTTTTCTCTTCATCCAGATGACCCTAACAGCCTGTTTTGAAGAGAAGAAAACATAGAGAAAATGGAGGTGAAGAAAACTATTGATAGTTTAAATTTGTAGTTTAAAAATATTTCTCCACGTATTTTCGCTAGCTGCTTTCTCCACATCCAAATGACACCTTAAGATAAAACAAAAACAATGCCAGAAGTATTTCAAAACAATATAACACTTCACCTTTCAATTTTAATTTGGAGATGGAAGAGTTACTAACAAAATTGGCTGTTTGCCAATGGAATTATTAGATACATCTATTGAATTGAATCACAACTCACCCTCTAGACACCATTGAATTATCATACCAAGTTTCATTTAATCTCCACTTGGATGCTGACCAAACTTGAACCAACTGCAACTTTGTGCGCGCAAATGTAACCTTAGAATGTGTGCACAGAGCTTACCCAAAAGGCAGGTAAGCAGAGAATCAAACAGAAAAGCATCTCAAAACGAACTTGGGTTGTGTCATCAGCTTCCTCCCCTCCATCCTCAGCCACTGGATTTTGGATATCTTGTGTATATTTACTGATGGGAACTTCCTCCAACATAGCACGATTATTTCGATAGCTTCGAATCTGAGAGAGCTCCTGAACAATGTCCTTCATGGAAGGTCGATTGATGGGGCTGGAGTCGATACACCTGTATGCTAGAGCAGCCATTCCATTGAGCTCTTGGTTGTCATATTCGTCTTCAAGCCGGGATTCAACAAGTTCCTCCCATCCACTATTTCCTTCTGTATTTATCACTGCCTGCTCCCAAATACATTTATTCAGGTCTTGGTTCCAATTCAAAGATTCATTACTTCTCATAAACATCTTTCTGAAGTTTATTTTACATTCTTTTTTAAGAATTTGTGGTTAATGGGAAAGTGGTATTCATTATTTATTTCTTTTACTCCTTACGTTTTTGAGAGAAGGCTAGTTGTCAGTCCTTGCAGGGTTTCTATTACATACCCATTTTCCTTTTTAGCTTAAATCCAGAGGAGGGGAGGGCTGCCTTATGAGGAAGTAACATGAATTCATTTTACTACGACTTCCTATGAATTAATTACAAAGCAACTAGGATTTCTAGGCTTGTTTGTGTACTCGGTATTGAATTCCTATGATTTTTTAGCAATGCTTTGTTCCAAAAGGGCTAACATTGAGAGCTGAAAGTTGAAGGTCCACAAGGGTCAATCAAATGATTTCTCCTTTCCAGTATCCAAAAGCTGCCCAAAATGCTGGCCAATGTTATAAGATGGCACCGCAATGGTGTAAATCTTGGGTCCCTCCGTATGCGACTAAACAACACCAACACTACAATGAACTGAAAGGCAATCATCTTTTAGGTAGTCTGAGACCTCTAGAGAAGTTCTTTTAAAAAAGTGTTTATAACCCCTGCACGATCAAGTGTTGCAACATTATAATCACCTATTAACCGATATAAAAAAACATAAACATGCATTCCTCAATAATAAAATACAAAATAAAAAATCATTTAGCAGGAGTAGGCCTGTCAATTTGGCCGAGACAAGGGGGCCCGGCCTGGCACTCAAAACGTAATGAGGGCTTTTGTTTCTTAGGAAAAGCCCTAGGGCCGGGCTTGGACAAATTTTGGCAGGCCCTGAATTTTAAGGGCCGGGCTTGGACATTACTAACTTGGCCCAACCTTGGCCCTCCTATTTTTGTGCGTGTATATACACTAAAATGCCCATATAACAGTCACATAGAAGTAATAAAATGGGAAATGAAGGAAATTTCATGCCCAAATGCCAATTACAAAATGCCCTAAAAAACTAATACACATACATACTTTGTTCATTTCATCTCTATCTGATTATTTAAGTTATCTAGAATGCCTAAAGCATAAGCAATAAGTGTTACATGGTTGCTTCCAATCCCTTCTAGCTTTATTGCTTCTTTTTTTTTTTTTTTTTTTCATTTTTGGTAGGAGCTTTATTGCTTCTTAGTCAAGCTTTTTATATTGTTTTTATATATTCTTGCTAGTGCAAAAGGGGTGTACTCTTGTTAATAAAGATACACTTTTTCCTCCTATAAAGTGATTTGGGATGCCAACTGATTTATAAAGGTAGTTTGTATATACATGGAACTTCACAGATATGGGGTGATACAAATATCATTCTAATTAGATAATTATAACTCCCAATTTTTTAAAGTCTAAACTAACAATGATTTTTTTAGGGCATTTATTTTTGTGACTGAAATCTAACAATGCTTAATAGTCAGATCAATGTTAAATTGAAAATAATGTCAATTCATAAAAGGTAGGTGCATGTAAATGTTTTAAAGTCAAAGTAAGACTCTCCTGGAATGATTTGGTACATGGAAATTCCTACAAAAGGCGTGGAATTGAGCATACTCTTTAACCATTTTCCTTCTTTGACAAAATAAATAAAACTGTATGTTTAGAACCCAAGTCACCAAAGCACATATGATTTTGTTCAATAAAATAAAAATTTTAGAGAAGCAACTTCTATTCTCCAAACATTCTCTTAGTGGTCCCTTTGCAATAGAGGTTAGACAAAATAATGCTTGGGCTATACCCGATACTTTGTCGTCATCATCATCATCATTATTAAAGCCTTGTCCCAACTATGTTGTAGTCGGCTATACGAATTATATTTCTCCATTCCGATCTATCTTGAGCCAAATTCGTAGATAAGTTACACTTCCTCATATCCATTGTTACCACCTCCATCCATGTCCTCTTTGGCCTACCCGTTCCCCTTGGTGGGCCATCAACCTTCATGACCAAACTTTTCCTTACCAACACCGTTACCGGCCTACATTGTAAATGCCCAAACCATCTCAAACGGGTTTCTCTAATTTTATCCCCTATTGTTGCTAGCTCTTGAAAGCGCTCATTTCTAATTTTATCCTTCCTAATTTTACCACACATCCACATCCACATTCTCATCTCTAATACATCCATTTTGTGCATATGTTGCTTCTTGATTGGCTAACATTCTGCTCAAGGTCATAGCTGGTCTAATCGTTAGACTGTAAAATTTTTCCTTCAATCTCGTTGGCATTCGTCGGTCACAAAGAACTCTAGAAGCAAGTCTCCCTTTCAACCATCCAGCTTTTATCCGATTTTCGACATCTTTATCAATCTCCCCATCATTACTGATTATAGAGCCAAGGTAGCGGAAAGAATCACTTTGTGGTATCTCCTGGTCTTCGATTTCCATAGTAGTTTCAGCTCTTTCTATACGCCCACTGAAGTTACAATCAATATGGTTCGTCTTTATACGGCTTATTCCAAAGCCTTTGGATTCTAAAGTCTCCCGTCATCTCTCGATTTTTGCATTCATACCATCTCTTGATTCATCTACCAACACAATATCATCTGTAAATAGTAAATACTCGATACTTGGTAACAATGTTAAAATAGATAAACAATGTTTTCTAGTTTTGAGGCCGTCAAAGGTAGGGTTGGGCCCATGTAGTGTAGGGCCTCCAAGGACTTTGGCAGAGGGCCTATATTGAGGGTAGGGTAAGGACAACCATCGGCCTAGCCTGGCCCTTTGACAGCCCTAAGCAGGAGATCAAGAAGGGGAAAATTGGTACTAGATTAAGTGAATTCATCCAATATATTTACACTGCTCAATTGCCTTGCAAGGCAGGAAAGGGAAATGCCAGATGCCTTCACAATCAAGAAATGTGAACCAAGCTAAATGCATAAAATAAAAGCCATCAGAATCAGGCAAACATGAAGTCACATTCAGGCAGAACTAAGTAGGTGGATCCAGAAATCATGCTCAATGATTTCTCTGTAGGGATTTTAAGTTAGCTCCTCAACACTATCCATAGCAAATCTCCATTTCACAAATGAAAAGTATTTTCATTGAAGACTCCTTAACAGAAATCTAGGATGTTGCGATGTTTTGAAGCAGTATCAAGCCTAAGAGTAAATACGGTTAAAAGTTCAGTGGCATGAGTGGGGCAGCAAGTAACTTGGACCTCAATTCTCCTGATTTTCCTCAATAGAGAGGATTTCAGTTTCCAATGAGAAGGATAGGAATGCAGGATTCCTCTCTCCCATGAAAACAAAAATCCGTGCAAAGCAGAATCCTCTTGTTGCACAAACACCAATTAGGTTAAGGAAAATAAGTGGAATCCATTGGTAGGATGGCTATGTAGGATGGCTCAATATGAAAGAATCTGGACAGCAAGCATCTAAAGTCAAACAAATCTCTAGATCGAATGCAATCCTCCACATACAAATCCAAGTGGTGAAATGAGAGAAGGCAAGGCAAAAAATAATGCAAAACCCCCCGGGGGGGGGGCGGGGGCGGGGCAGGAATGAAGGCAAGAAAAAGGAGAATAAGAAAAGAAGGGGGCAGAGAGTGATAAAGAGAGGAAGAAAAAATAAGAAACATGGAAAAAGGAAAGCCAACTAAAATAAGGAGAAAAGGAAAGGAAGAAAAAAAGAAGTTAAAAAAAAAAAAAAAACAGCTGAAAAAAGATCCCGCTCATTCAACCAAAAATTGGAAGAGAGGAGGAAGAGGAGAAAACTAAGAAAGAGTTGAGACTTGAGAGCAACAATAGAAAGAAAACATCACACTCTAACATTCAACCGAAAATGCGAAGAGTAAGAATAAAAGGGAAACTGGGAAAGAGTCGAGAGAAACAGTAGAAACAAAATGACAAGAAGAGCAACATCAGCAGCATGCAAGGAAAAGTAGGAAGAAGAAGAAAAAGAAAGACCAAGGGAGCTAAGTAGTCGAGTGAACAATTTAACAACTGAGAAGCCAGCCATCTCACCCTCTTTCAGCAGCACAAGACAACAAAGACGAAGAGCAAAAGCAGAATTAACTAGGCATCGAGAAACTGAGCAGCAATCTCCCTCTTTCCCTACCTCTTTCCTTTTCCCTTTTTCCCCTTTCATTTTCACTCCTTGAAATAAAAGAACTTTGTCCTCACCTCTTTCACCACTTCTAAAAATAAAAAAGGAAAAAGGAAAAACATAAAATACTAAGAGGTGATAGGCACACCTGGCCACCATTGCACCTCACACCTGGCTACCATTGCACATGGGTAGTGAAGGCACCCACCTAAAAGGAGGTGGGCCTAGGGGGTTAACAAGGCAAACCACCCCTCACACCATCCGCCGCTGAAGCCTCAGCAGTCAGCATGGAGTCTAGATGCATGTCTAGGTGTGTGTCTGACCACATTAATCATTGCAAGTAGTCTATGTTCCATGGGTTCTTTGGAATGAGCCACTTACCCTCGTATGGTCAAGACACCTTATCGGGTTATTCATAGTGCTAATTTAAACTTATTCTACAATTGATAAAGTATATTATGACTTACTTCTTTTGGAAGGAGTCTATGTTGCACAGATTCTTTGGAATGAACCACTTAACTGTATGGTCAAGACACCTTATCAGATTATTCATAGTGCTAACTTATAAATTATTCTACAACCGATAAAATATTTTTATCAAGATAGATCGGAATGGAGAAACAGAATTCGCGTAGCCGACTCCAACATAGTTGGGACAAGGCTTTGATGATGATGATGATGATGATGATGATGATGATGATAAAATACTTTTATGACTTTTCTTCTTTTGGAATCCAAGTAATACATTGCCATGACTATTATTATATTATACATGATTTTTAGCTATGATGCACGGATACTTCAAAATGGGCAACGTATCGTATCCGATACTTCACTTTTTACATGTAAAATCCTTGCCCCGCCATGTCTATGGCGTGTCCCAGCCATATCCGGGCATCATAGATTTTTAGAGTAAAATTTGTATATTAATTTTATTAATGTAATATTTCCATAACCAGTAATGGTCAAGATACAAATTTTCTTACTCTAATTTGCTTTATAACGCTAAAGAAACCAGGAACCAGATTTTGAAAGTACAAGCTAAAATCAGGAAGTGAGAAGAAATGGGAGAGTGGATACCTATGGTTATGTACAGGGGAAGCGGAAGAAGATCATGAAATGGGAGGAACTGGTATCATTGATTCATTGTTTTTTAGTGGATAACATGCAAGA
Source organism: Cinnamomum chago (assembly GCA_038049695.1). Taxonomy (NCBI): domain Eukaryota; kingdom Viridiplantae; phylum Streptophyta; class Magnoliopsida; order Laurales; family Lauraceae; genus Cinnamomum; species Cinnamomum chago. Next base: position 49,267,547 of record CP142460.1, read on the forward strand.
ATTACAACAGTCAAAAGGTTGCATGCGGCTTTTTCACCTTACAAGAGGATCTTTGATGCATTCAATTAAGAGCAATTAATTGTGGAGAGCAACTGCATGAAAGCAATCTCTTCGGTTACCCATAATGAATTTAGGCCTTCGAAATTCAAGTTTTACTTTAATGACATTAAGGAGTTCCCCTCTCTTTACTGTGATATTTCATGATGAGGTGAGTTTCGCTAATGGCATAGCAGATAATTTGGCCATGTGGCCGAGTAAAGGGTGGATAGAGTGGATCCTCAGGTGGCTTCTATTATGTAACTGTTTTTTTCTTCGATGTGGGGTATTAACCCTTTTCTTCTTTCTAGGGGGGCCATTTCCTTTGGTTGTATTCTTTAAATTCAATAAACCTCTTATACATAGTGGGAAAAAGATTTATGGTATATGCATATAATTTTATTTTATTTTTTGGTTAAAAGTACCACGAACCCATAAATCCTATATTTTGAGAATTGTCTAATCAGAAACCTCAAAACTGTGTTGGATTCCAACACATATGCAAGATGCAACTTAGCAAATAATATTAGCATCTTGTGGACAAAGTGGAGATAGGCTGGTAGAGTTTGTAGGATCTTTAAGCAGCAATTCAATCAAGAAACATTTTTATAAGATGGATAGACTGGCTTTGTTGTATAGAGTTGAGCGTCAGGCAATGAAGAAATGATATAAGATACGTGTGGCTGAGATTCATATATCAAGATAAATGAATGGGTTTACAAGAAAGGATGGAATTAGGAATCAATTCATAAGAGAAAACCAGCAAATATCTCCAATAGAAGGGAGAACCAAGAAATGCCATTTGAGATGGTCAGCGAACATGCACAGAAACAACCCCCCACCCCCTCAAACTCCAAAGCATTGTAAGTGTTACGACATACATGTTCAAAATAGTAGAAGGGTAGACAGATAAAGACATGCAATTAAATAATTAGAGAACACTTGGTATTAGCGTATTACAATTATAAAGAACATGGCTTTAAATCAAGCCAAGTAGAAAAGTACAACTTATAAAGCCAGCCCAAACAGATGGAATAATGCTTTGAGGATGATGAAGGTATCATAATCTGATCTTAGACGATTCTCATGCTCTGCTATCCTTCTTAGTTTGAAATAAGGGAAAGAGAAAAACACATGGGATTAAGGATGGCAACAGGTCAAGTTAGGTAGCTGTAGTGGCAAACCTGAATCCATCCCAATTCACACTACCCTCCTCGTACCCGACCTGACTTGTAATGGGTTTTAGATTTGCAATACCAAACCTGCCCCATCACGTGTACAACACATTCACTTTTAAATTGTCTAATACCAGCTAAGCTAAGAACTTTCGTTTATCATATTCTACCGAAGAGGTGGGGTGGGTCAAGGCAGGCCACCTGTTTAACCCAACCCATTGCCAACCCCAAGGAATAAGACCGCAATCACATAAAGCACATGCATAATTCATGGATTAGCTGCACAAAAAATATAACTTCAGTTTTCATAATGTCAAGGAGGACAAATATGTAGAGAACGTGAACAAGACAACTTTGAGATGCAAAATCCTGAAATTCAACAAAATTCCAAAATTTTACATGATACCTAATACTTCTGTTTTAGCAATGATTCAAACTTCTCGTCTTATAAAATGTCATTATGGCCTAAAACCCTTTCATAATCCAAACTACAAACAGCTTAGCATCTCTATCTGTCTTCTCTTGTCAAGATTGTGCAGAATCTGTTCATGTGAACTTCATGCACTCAGTTTTTTGCTGAGGCTACGAATGTACACAAATCATGATCCCAAGTTCAACAGCGCAACGATGTCAGAGAGAGCATTTCAAGTTTGAAGCATATGGGCAATATTTAAAGAAACTTTCACCATCTATTCACATCATCCAACCTAAGAAATGCTGTGTTCCCAGTGGAGGAAGTGCAACACACAAGAATTTGTTATGTTTTGTGCACACATACACAAGTGTGCTTGTGTGTCTTGATGTGATATAAATCCTTGGTTACAAGTTATATGCTTACACTAAGCATCATCACAAAAACAGTTTGAATGCAACTACATTGTTCAAAAATTCAATTTAACAAAAGCTTTTGAAATGTCAAGCTTAAGACAAACATCTTGTCCAGAGCTCCCAGCATTTAGCTACTGACTTTGCTCACAACCGAGAGCTATATGATCTTGAATTCTTCATTTTTTTTAATGAAAGCAACTTGGTTTAAACTTTAAAGAGATGAGATCCGGAAGAATGGAAGCAAGCCTAGAAGCAAGAATTTTGGAGATCACCTTGTAACTGAAATTAAGCAAACTGATTGGGTGGAATTCATCAAAAGAGAAGGGAGCTGCCAACATAGGAATAAGAGTGATAAAGAAAGCATCTGAACCTTTCAAATTTCTCCTGGACATGAAAAAATTTCAAACAGTATGAACAATTGGATAGCCCACAATAGCCAAGCAGTTGCAAAAACAAAACTCCAGAGAACTCGTCAGGACCAGGAGCAATTGATTTCTTAAGGCCAAAAACAGCAGCATGAATCTCATCTCCATTGGGAATTGACACTTGACGGCATAGAGTTTTGGACAGGAGAAACAAAATTTCTAGGAACTTCGAAGAGCTGCTGATCCATTTGGCCCGGAGCTCCCTAAAAAGAATTTGAAAAGAACTCTGGCAGCATCTTTAATTCTAGGGTGGTCAACCAGAGATTCACCTTTTGAAGCTGAGTTTTTCAGTTTTGCTCCTTCAACGTTTGCTTTTGGCAACAAGATGGAAGAACTTTGTGTTGCGATCTCCATCTTTTAACCAATGAATCCTCGATTTCTGCTTCCAATGGGTCTCTTCAGCTTGGAGCAGATTCTGGAGACTACATTTAGCTTTAGAAAGATTAGCTGGGATAGAGCCACTGGGAGAGAGATCAAGTTGAGAGTTGAGACTACAGGTGAATGATAGTAGCTTCAGCAGATAGGATGTTGGCTTTTAGTTCTCCACAAACTTCTCTGTTCAAAATCTATAATTTCTTCTTGAGAATTTTCAATTTTTTATGGAGGACAAATTGAGGATTTCCAGTAATTGGAGTATCCCAAACCTCCTGAACAAGAGGCAAGAAGGATGGATGCTCAAGGAACATCTCCTCAAACTTTAAAGGATTTGTTCTAGCAATAGGGGGAGGATTGCTAGAGAGCAAGATTGGACTGTGATCTGAGCTTTGTCTAATGACATGGTGGAGGCTTATATCTGAGAAGGAGAATGACCAAGAAGTCGATAAGATCCTTGCTGTTGAAGTTGACTTTTCTCACTGCAGTATCATGATCTCAACAAGGCCTACTGATATTGCCCACAATATTGAAATATAGAAGTAGAAGTTGAAAAGACATAGCAGTCAATGAAACTCAAACAAAGCAGATAGCAACTAAAGATATGCAGACGAAAATCAAAATACCCAAAATTTCCCACAATAGAAAACCCTATCAATTGATCTGAAGATCAATATGGAATTAAAAAAAATCTTCAAATCTGCCATGGCTCTGATACCATTCCAATTGAGACACAGAATATTCAAAGAAAATGGACAGAATGGAGCAGTTTGTTCATATAAACGAGCCTCCCATTTTCTATTACCATGCATTCCTCTATAATCAATTTGAATAGGGAATTAGATCAATTACAACAAATAAATTCCCTTGATTAAGGAAACTAAATAATCACTGGTCACTGATCTTATCTATACAGCATGGTACTTCTGTGTTGTATGTAAATGGATGTACATATTGCAATGGATTGAGAAACATAGATGCAACATCTCTTGGCATTTCAAGACTTTGAGACAGTAGATAAGTGGTGCAGCATGCGATAAGAACAGAAGAAATAGCCAACCATCAAGCTCGCAGGTTGCCTTACTTTGTACAAACATTCTCATCCAGTCAACCTTATTTTATCTGATAGCTGATGATAGGAGATAAGTCAAGTTCGACATAGGTGTCAAGTTGCCTTCACTGTCAGTGGTGAATACAAAGATAATGTGCACTGCGACGTAGTGCCAATGGATGGTAGGGATGTTTTACTTGGGAGATCATGGATGTATGACAAGACTGGATTCCATCGGATGAGAGATAATACATATACATATGCTAGGCATGGAAAAGTTGTAACACTCTATCTGATGAAATCAGAACCACCAAAGAAAGGATCAAGGACAGGTATTTAAAGGAATCACTTGATTTTTTTTATTTTTTTTATTTTTTTTATTTTTGTAACTAGGATTAGCTTTCTAATTCAAGATTTTTCTTTTTACCAGTTTCCTAGTTTAATTAGGAGTCTTGGATTCTAGAGTTTGTTTTCTTATATATTTAGATGTAATGCAGTAGAACGATCTAGGGTAGAAGATCAATAAAAGTTATCCTCCGTGGATTTATTTTTCCTTTAAGGTATGATTCTTCTGTGTGAGAGACTCTTAGAAGACATATCTTCTGTGCTTCTGCACTCTTGATCCAAACCCTTTAGAGTATGCATCAACTAGTATCGCCATCTTACAGAGATCATCCCTAATCTCCAATAGAGTATAAAGAATGTCGCCAGCAGTCATACATAGAACATATTTTATAAAAGGACATAATTGAATGAGAGAAAAAAGTACATGCTATGGTTAATATCTTATGAGTTTTCATGGGGACAATCCCTAACAACTTCTACATTCCAAAATACATAATAACAAAGAACAAGTATTAATTACCAAATAGTTTCATGATAAGGTTTGAAAAGATAGTGATCACACTTTTAGAGTGAATACACACCTTTTGTAAATCACAACAATATGTAATGAGGTTGTCATGCGATGCAGATGAGGGTCTCCCTTCTAACTTCTTATGCAAGCTCTTGAACTTGGAAACGACTTCCTCGACCTTCAAACCCCAAATTCAGTAAGTACACTCAAAAATTAATATAATATTAACTAAATTATTGATACAACAATTTAAATAAGGCATGAATTCTAAAGATTTAGAAAGAAAGGTAGGGCTACAATGGTAAAGTTCTTAAAAGATAAGGAAAAAAGATTAATGTTATAAACATCAATTTCATTAGTAAGGTTATGATGGCCTATGATACCTGGAATTGGAAGATAAACAATGAATGGTATCATAACAAATACTTTATATATATTTTTTTTATTTGTAAAATTTGTGTCCCTGCCAAAGGCATGGCCTGTCACAGCCATATGCAGCCCATATCCAGGCAACATAGATAACTGCACTAACTAAGAAAAAAATGTAAATGATAATCTCATTTATTTGGAAATGTTGAAAAAAAAAAAAAAAGAGAAACTAATACTTCATTCTTTGTTTATTTATTATTTTCTCGATAACTCGAATTTTATTAAGAACTAGAAAGAGGTGACAAGCAGTAAGAAAAAGTAAAGATCCAAAGGATAGGAGCATTGGTGTATAAACATTAAACCAAGTTGCTAAAATCATAATTACATAATAGAAGCAAACAAAAAGACCATCCTATCAACCCCTTGCTGATAAGGACATCTTCTTTTTTTTTTTTTTTGAAATGGTTACTTTCATTTAAAAAAAAAAAGCAAACAGTACAAGAGAAAAGAACTGAAAGCAAATGACAGCAAAAGCAGAAAAAACAGATAAAGTCCTAAGAAAAGGCCAGCTCTTTCCAAGGATACACAATTTGATCTAAAGAATATCCTCTAAAAGAAGGTAGAATTGACACCCAAAGAGCTACTTGAAATTTTGATTTCTCCACCAGCCTCCTCTCAGTCGAAGTAATTTCTTCAAAACATCTTGAGTTTCTTTCCTTCCAAATTGTCCAAATCACCGCAAAAAAAGATAGCCGCCACATCATTTTGCCTCTAGGGTTCCCAATAGGTGCCTTCCATGCTTGTTGGAAGAGCTCGGGGAGAGAGAGAGGAAGGACCCAGCAAAAGCCAAACTTGCGAATTATAGACATCCAAATAGCATGAGCAGATTTACAAGTTAGCAATAGATGGTCCACAGATTCTTCGTCCCTCAAGCACATAGGGCAGCCATTCACAATCGTCATCCCTCTCCTTCTTAAAAGATCTATGGTAGGAATCCTCAATCTTAGAGCCAGCCACCCGAAAACCAGCACCCTAGGAGGAGCTTTCAACTTCCAAACTCCATACAGCTCACTCTTCTCCCTAGGATTGCTTAGGATAGCCTTGAAGAAAGAGGACGTAGAGAAGGATCCATTCTTAGAGGCTATCCACATCCTCGCATATGTTCTATTGAAATGAATGAGTAGACAGTTTAGGGAGTTAAGGAGAGCAATGAACTGAGCTTCTTCATGATCCTTCAAGTTCTCCTAAAAATGGGAATCCAAACCACCTGTCCACTAATTGAGCTCATGTAAGAACTGACTGTGGCATCCCTGGGGAGAGCACACTTAAACAAGTCAGGGAATTGATCACACAACGCCCTTTCACCTACCCATCTATCCGTCCAAAAGTGGGTCTTTACCCCTGAACCAATTTGGTACTTAATGTTCTCCATGAAGAGTTTCTTTACTGAGAGGATTCCTTTCCAAATAGGAGAGAAGTTCGAAGGAGGGTCTTGGACATCCCAGCCGTACCTTGGAAGGTTGTATTTCCTCTCCAGCACCTGTCTCCAAAGGCCTTGAGAACCATCTCCGATCCTCCACAACCATTTACCTAAAAGAGCTTGGTTCATCTTCTTCAGGAGTCTATTTCCTAGCCCTCCTTCCTTCGACTTACAGATGGAATCCCAATCTACCAAGTGCAGCTTCTTCTGGGAGCTTGTGCCATGCCATAAAAAGTCTCTTTGCTATCTTTCAATCCTCTTTATAATTGAGGCCAGGCATCTAAAGATGGAGAAGTAGTAGACTGGCAAGTTCGAAAGGACAGATTTGATCAAGGTTACCCTTCCTCCTATAGATAGGTACTTAGCTTTCCAGGAAGACGGCTTTCTCTCTATCCTTTCCACGACTAGGTTCCAAAGAGATTTAGTGACCCGCCCCGAGCACAACGACATGCCTAAGTATGAAATTGGAAGTTCCCCAATCTTACATCCCAGGATCTCTGAACATTTAAGGAGCAGAGGCTTTTCAGATTTTAGCCCGATCACCTCACTCTTAAAGAAGTTGACTTTGAGGCCTGACACTACTTCAAAACATAGGAGTGTGGCTTTAACATTTCTAACTTGATCTTCTTCTACTCCACAGAATATTAGAGTGTCATCAGCATACTGCAAGTGGCTGATTTCTGGGAAATTTCTAGCCACTCTGAAGCCTTTGAATATTGCAAGTGTCATCAGCGTACTGCAAGGACATCAAAGCATCACAGTTGAAAACAGGTCAGAGGAGGAAGAAGGTCCATGTCCAAATATCTTTATGGTTGGATGATAATTATTTGGACCCATTTCGAGGATTCCAAGAGGATTCACCATTGGATCATGGTTTCAAAGAGGATCCACTGGTAGATCATGGTTTCAGAGATGATCCACCGGTCAATCATGGATTCATGGTTTCAGAGAGGATCCATTGTTGGATCATGATCCTTTCATAGATCAACAGTCAGATCAAGTCAGTTCACATCCCCGTTATCAATTAAAGACCCCACAGTAGGATGGTTAGAGGTAAAAGACCCCAAATGCATAACATCAGGAAGGCCACACCCTAGGAAGATGCAAATGGGTTGCTAGAAGGAGAAAGTTGGACCCATGGGGCCCAACTTAAGTGGGATGTCCAGCACATTACAGGGGATGACCCCTTCAGGATTTTCATTTAGTTTATTTTATGTTTTGGGCTATTATAGAAATTTTAGACACATTCTTTAAGTTGTTAAGTTTAAAGCTTAACCATCGATGTATTTTAATGGGTAAGATTAGATCTTGGGTTAGCAGTTCGCTATAAATTCAATGCAATGCCTTCTTTTGGTTACTACTGAATACATGAATAGAGACTAGGCTCTTGAGATCTCTCTTATGAATAGAAATTTAGTGTGATTTAATAACACCCTAAAGCATCCAAACCATAATCAAACTCACCATTGGGCATCCTACCCTAATCAAAACCCACCATTCCCTTGGTCGATCACCACCCAAACCCTAATTTCCTTTGGCAGCCACCTCCATAAACGCCAAATCCCTTTCCCTCTTAGTCACTGCTCCCCATAATCCCCAAACCCCATAAACCAAGACCCTTCCTCCCAATATCCCATCAGCTAAACACCCCCAACCCCCACAACAACAAAAACAAAAAAAAACAAAAAAAAAAACAAAACAAAACTCCCACCTTAGGAGTCCACTCCCTTAGTTTCTCCCACATAGCCGATGTAATGTCCCATATTTTTATTTTATTTTATTATCATTTGAAATTGAAACTTGTATTAATTAAAAGCTTTACAGTATAAAAGGGCTATACTGAGAAGCAGCTGGGAAGAAACTCGAAAATATAGGGGCACTGGGCCTCAAGCAAAAAGGAAAAGAGAGAGACCCTAAACATTGAGGGATGACCTCCCTTCAATCGACCATTGTTGCATCAAGAGAAAATCCCCAAAACTCTGGAAGAAAGGAGACCAAGGAATAGAATTTCGTCTTAAGGATTAAAGCTTCCTAAGAGGGAGAGATCCCTTCAAAGCACCTTCTATTTCTCTCTTTCCATGTTGTCCAGATACAAGCAAGAAATGCTAGGCGCCACATGGTCTTCCCTTTGGAGTTCGTTGGCGAGCAAACCCATTGTTGGAACAACTCGGGTAAGGAATGCAGCTATACCCAATTGTAGTTGAACTCCTTCAGAATCGATGACAAAAATGCTTTTGTCTGATTGCAATGAAGGAGTAGGTGGTCGATCGATTCCTCGTCAGCTAAGCAAAGGAGGCAAGCATTGACGACGAGCATATTTCGACATCGGAGGTTATCCATTGTTAGAATTCTATTTCGAAGTGCGAGCCGGGCAAAAGCAAGGACTCTTGGAGGAGACTTGATCTTCCAAAGAGCTAAGCAGCTTCCAGAAGGAGTAGGGGCAGTGAATATGGAGGAGGAATCCGAGAAATAGTCGTCTCAGGAAGGGGCCCAGAGCCTGCTATCTTGCCCTTCACTTGTGATCTCTATCCCATTTAGGATCTCGAAGAGATTGAACGGGTTAGCTTCTTCTACCTTGGAGAGATTTCTTCTAAAGATCGAGCTCCACAAATATATATTAAGGTTAGGGCTTCTTCTGCACTATTCAGGTAATCAGAATGTGGGAGGGGAAGAGTACAGTGATGATCAACCCGTAGAGTTTGGCATGCGGGGCTCAAGAGAGCGTGATCCGTAGAGTTTACCTCTAGAAAACGGACGAGGAGTGGAAGAAGAAAAATTATGAGTTAAAATTGATAGGATGGGCAAGTGAAAAAAAGAAGAGAGAATTTCAACAAAGACCACAAACCCAGACACAAAAGTTCATTTTATAGATGGATCATAACAGAGAAAAACCTTTGTGCTTCACCATGACGAAGCCTCCAAGTACACCTTATACGATTGAGCGGTGAGTGTAAACATTGCATGAGGTGGGAGGAAAACAACAAACATATACAAGTATGAAACCGGTCACATACAAGAGAGAACTAGAATGAACAAGAGTATGGATGGTAATAATCTAAATGTGAAGAAATTATTGCTAATAAGATAAATAACAGTACGTTAGTCTTGAACAAAAAATCTGGGCCTGTTTGGTTGCACTTGAGTACGGTGAAAGAAGAGTGGAATTGGCCCCAACAGTAGAAAGTTTTACTTCTTAATGTGTTTGAATGGATCTGAGGGGACAAGAGGAGTAAACATGTCGGCTGATGTAGATTCCTCTTTTACTCCTCTCTCCCCAGAGTTACTCCCACAATATATAATAAAGTGCCTTTTACTCTATTCTCTTCATATAAAACCTTTTTATTTTATTTTATTTGCTTCACACCAACCATCCAAACGAATGAAAAGTATCTACGCATTTATTTTTTAACCCAATCCTCATTAACTTTATTTATGACGTGACCCTTACTCCTATTTTACTCTTCCCCTCATATAAACAAACAGGCCTTAGGCATAATGGAAACAATAGATAGGTTCAACAATTTCCAGATGTGGCGTTGTTTCCATTTATGACACCCACAATGTGAAAAGAGTGCATCTCAGTATAAAAATAAATGATTGAACGGTTGCTAGGATCAAAGGAGGGTAATATGGCGGGCACATCATAGCTTGAAGTTGGCTCAAGAGAAGAAAGAATCCATTGATGGTTGGAGGTAATGAGAGAGTTCTACAAAGGTAGCTAAGCAGGAAAATCTTACATTTAAGTGCACATAATAAGCATTTTTCAAGAGAATTTCTCACCTCCAAGTTTGGTATGCTTATAGCATAATTATAGATTAAGGATGAAATTTTTTCTTCTTGAGTTCCTGCATTAACCAAAGGAAACATCGTTGGTAAATAAAATGAAATACTTAAATAATAAATCTGAGCACCTGAGCCTTACAACGCCAACATGTTGACAAGTTTAACAGCTTCAAGCTATCATATAGTCAAGTTCTAAGTCCAACTATCTCATATCCAACTGTATCCAGGTATGGTATGTTTGAATCTGCACCTACAACTTTGGTCATTGGAACATCGATGGTAAATAAAATGAAATAATTAAATAATAAATCTGAGCAACTGAGCCTTACAACTCAAACATTTTGACAATTTTAACAGCTTCAAGCTATCATATAGTTAACTTATAAGTCCAACTATCTCATATCCAACTGTATCCAGGTATGGTACGTTTGAATCTGCACCTACAACTTTGGTCATTAGAAAGAATGAGGAGGATCCAAGCCAATCCATTTTTTGAAAAAATAAAACAGAAGATATATGAATTCACATATTATTATGGAAACTTAGTTCCTAAAAAGAAGAGAGCGATTCCAAAGATGGTGAGAGGCTTCATTGAAGGGTTTGATGACTGAAGAAAGTGAGAATGATATTGCCACATTTTGCATAAGGCATTGCGCCTGTGCTCACCCAAGTTGGGCTGACTGGGTTAATGTTAAGAACAAAGTTTCCCAGAGGACCGACAATAATGAAAGCTTAGGTTGTGGTGATAATGACGGTTTTCATGAGGAACGGTTGGATGTTGGAGAACCAAATGATAAACGTTGACAAGGCGCTTGGCAATTCTTGCGGCCATAACAAGGATGACATGAGGGTTTTTTTAAATAAATATTTTGATCAAGAATCAAGATCCTGAAATGTAAAAATAAATATATATATATATGGGAAATATGCAAGTGAGAACTAGTTCTCACCTATTATATGAGAACTTTTTTGCGAGGCCCAACTAGCAACCCATCCAAACCTAGCAACCAATAGGGAACCCCCTTATAGTCACTAATCCCAAGGATTGGCACACATCCGAATGGACTGAACCGTTGGATCGAGGGTTGAATAATTTTTTGAATATGAAGCCATTAAACTTGTGGGACACGGGTAGAAGGGGTTTGGGGCATGGGTTTGGGGTCAAACTTGATACTGGGAGTGGTCTCACATAGATCTTTCCGTCCCCCCTTGTCCCATCCCCAAATGGGGCCCACAATTGGGCCCCACAAAAAAGTTCCCACATAATATGTGAGAACAGTTCCCACATAATATGTGAGAACAGTTCCCACCTGAATATTACCCTATATATATATATTTATACATATTAAAAAATCAAAAGTGAAAAGGAAGAAAAAGTTTATCACTCTCTAAAATTTGATTAATCAATATTTGTCTAAGAGATGAGAAGAATAAGAGAGCTTTGGTTCTTGAGTAATGTGAATTGTTTGGCTTTGAAGCCATTTTGGGAGTAGGTAGGTTTGGGGATTGAAAAAAAAAAATCTAAAAAATGCCTCTTGGTATATGCATGTCAATGTTGCTAACATCCATGTAGAAGGAGAATGAAGGGGCATGTCATTGTCATGTGATGAGGACAGCATCAGGCCCACCAATGGAGGATAGGAGGGACCATGATGCAAGAATGAGATCCACTGTCAAACTGATGGGATCACCATCAGAGTTTAATTTTAGGGGGTGTTTGGATAAATGCATAACATAATATCAACAAATTTAAATATTTTAAGATATCATTATCATAGAATAAAATTGTGCCATATTATTATATTGTGTCACTTATGGTGTTTTGGCAATTTTCACATATTTTAATACACCATTGAAGTGTTTGCCAATTTATAAAAAAACTCACAAGATGAGATACCAAACAAGAAATGGAGAAAACGTAATCAATTAACCCAATGCAAAGCCCACTAATTAGTAATCACAGGTGTTAATAATCATGGAAGGAGCCATCTACTGTTAAAAAATTATAAGATTAAATGTTAAAATCATGAGATCCAAGTAATGTTGTTTAATTAAGGTGGGTCCGCCAAATGTTGGTAACTATACTATAATACATCTAATGGTGATTATCACAAATGACTCTATCTACTATTTTTTTTCTTTTTGTACAACCTTATTAGATGTCAGATATCATTGATGAATCCGTCTATGAGAAATCATTGTGGGACCCATTTGATGATGTTAGTCATATTAACACTAGGGGAGCTATCAAATAGTGAGACCCATTCAATGATGGCAAACTGATAATTACAATCACGTAATTCAATCTTGGATTCTTGGTAATCATGGGACCCGGCTGATTTTGGTAGTATGGGACCCACCTAATGTTGGTAATCACAATGAAAGCCCCTAGCGTGACATTTATAGAACCCACCTAATATTGATAATTAACAAGGGCTATGTAATCGTGATATGGCTATAGGACCCTACATTAAATTTGTAAGCACTGTGGGGCCAATCTACTATAATTAATGGTTGCTCATGAACTCTCCAATGGTTTTTACTCAAACTCTCCATTCGTATTTAGAAAAGATTTTGTAAAGATTATTTTATACAGATGGTTTTTACTCAAACTCTCCATTCGTATTTAGAAAAGGTTTTGTAAAGATTATTTTATACAGCACATCCTTGAATAATGTTATATGAAGGTTTTTGGAAGAAAGTGAGATATTGTAAGATAATTTCTAAGTTATCCAAACACCTCCTTTTTAGGAGGATTGATTATATTCTAAACTAGTAGATAATATAGCAAAATCTCTTAAAATATCTCATTTCCGTGTGTGTCACCCTTTCATGTATCAGACATCCAAATAACATGAAAATGGATCCATTTATTTGGTTCTTCAACATTATCCCCAATGAGTCGATCGATATAGTAGTTGATAGTTTTAGCAGCATTGTCTTGTGAGACTGAGAAAGAGTGTGATTTTAGTAGTATTTCAATCTTTTGCTCTATCATTATGATTACATATACACTTCACATGGTCCAGAATGTGTTTAGAAACTCTAGATCTCTACATATCCAAGTTCCATAGTTTATGCCAACATCAAGTAGTATAAGAATGAAAGATCACACAATAGGAGTGCCAGCAAAGATTCCCATCACCACATTGGAGATGGAAGCAAACATATGGTAGACCAAGGTATCAATAGAAACAAACTCAAAAAGAAAAAAGGAAAAAATCCTCGTCTTCATCAAACTTTGGCCAAAATATGAAGTTTCTACTGATTTGGCTGAAATCTCCAAATTTGAAACCAAATCACGGATCTCAGCCTAACAGGACCTAAATCCCAACTGAAATCTTTCATGTGGGTTGTTCATTTAGATCATTGATCGAAACGAAGCAAAATTGCCAACTAGGGTTTCGAGAGAATTCCTCACAAAGAAAATTTGTGCATAGGGTGTAATCATCAAACATTAACTAAAAATAGTTTTTTTATTAAAAAAAAAAAAAAAAACTAACATGAATTCATCCATGATACTATCCCCAATATAAAGAAGGTATTTTCTGACTTTACATTATAAAAGTGATTTTCATCCTGCATTGTAATCACTAGGATGAGTAAAAATTATAAATTAGTACATGCCTGCCAGCCTGAATGCCAAAATGAATTTCTCCACATAGCTTTCCAATGCTAGACGGCCCAAGGAACTAAATATATCTGTTAAAAACTTCAGAGATGAAACTGTTGTAACATCCACCAGCTCCAACAATTGCAAAATCTCCTTCTGCATATCATTCTTGCACAATGCCAACAAATAATTTTCTGTCACAAGATAATTTTGTAAGAACCCAGCTGTGCAAAGGAATTAATACAAATAAATGAGCAACTGATAGACTGTGAAGTAGAATTTCAAAAAAAATTTGATATTATTTTTTTCTTTGGAATGGTAACAAAGACAATATTATGAAAGGAACCAAAAAAAAAGAGGTGGAAATACACGTTTGCAAGCAAATCACGGAAAAGATAGCGTGGGTATGCATTAATATGTTCGCAATGTTGGAAAAGATTTAAGCAAGTGAAGCCTTAGGGCATATTTGGCAATTTACTAGTAAAGTTAAAATGAAGTAAAGCCTCCATTATCCAGACAAGAAAAGACAAGGAGTCATATCACACAATTTCAAAATTCCCTCCTTTTTCAAAAGAAAGTCAAAAGGCAACCTTCTTTCTCCACTAAATGACACAAAAAAAAAAATTCTCTTTTTACACAAAAAGTCAAAAAGATTCCCTATCAAACAACTAAAAATAAAAGACCATCGTAATCCCCTATATGTTATTCTCTCTTGATTTGATGCTTCACCTCTCTTTCCTTCAATTCACCATACATCCAAAAACGCCCTAAGTAGAGTGGTAAAGATGGCAGCAAGTGAAGGTCTGATTGAAGATTTTAAAGTGGCAGGTTCTTCTCTGGTGATTACTCACTTACAATTTGCTGATGATACCTTGATTTTTTGGGGAGCAAGTTAAGACTAGATTAAGAATGTGAAAGCCATCTTATTTTGCTTTGAGAAAGTGTCTGGTTTGAAAACCAACTTCTTCAAAGGTGAGCTGTTACGAGTAAAAGTGGGGGGAGAGGTGATGTGCGACCTAGCAGATTTCTTGGGGTGTAAGGTGGGATACTTCCCGGCATCCTATTTAGCTAAGAAGCACGGATACATAAAAAAGGGTCCCGTATCCGTGTCCGATACGTATCGGACACGGATACGCCCAGATACGCCTCGGATACGTATGGGATACATATCCATATTTTTTTTAATTTTTTAATGCCGGACACGTGAGGGATACGTGCGGGACACGCACGGGACACGCACGTGTCCCCCACGGACACGTTTTTAAAACCCGTTAAAAGAAAACGGGGAGAGTTAGAAACCAGGGAGAGAGGAAGGAAAAAAAAAAAAAGAAGAGGGGAAGGAAGAAATCGCCTCAGCCTCGCCGTCGCCGTGCTGCTGCCGTCGCCGTGTTTCCGTCACCCTGCTGCTGTAGTGGTGCTGCTGCTGTTTGTGCTGTGTGCTGTGTTCGTCGTCGCCTCAGCCTCGCCGTCGCCGTGCTGCCGTCGTGCTGCTGCTGTCGTCGTGCTGCTGCCATCTGTGCTGTGGTGCTGCTGCCGTCTGTGCTGTGGTGCTGCTGCCGTCTGTGCTGTGTTGTGCCGTTTCATCTCCACTTTCAGGTTTTTTCTCTTCTTTCTTTCCTCTTGTTTCTTTCTTTCTCTTCATTTGTAAAGGTTGGTTTTTGTTGGTTGATGCTATTCTGGTTAATTCTAATCTAGGGTTTTTTTTTTTTCTTCCCCCTTAAATCATTTGGATTTTAGGGCTTTTTTTTTTTTTGCTGATCTTTTTTCTTTGGTTTCGATTGGCTGTTGTTGCTGGTTTTTTTTTTTTTTTTTTTTTTTTCGCTGCTTCTTTTTTCTGTTCTCTGCCGTGTTCTTTTTTTTTGCTGCTTCTTTTTTCTGTTTTCTCCTCTTTTTTTTCTCTACTGTGTTCTCTGCTTGATGCTATGCTACTGTTGCTGCTGTTTCTTTCTTTTTTTCTTCTTTTCTTGATGCTATGCTACTGCTGCTGTTTCTTTTTTTTTTTTTTTTTCTTGATGTTATGCTGCTGCTGCTGTTTCCCTTTTTTCCATCTGTTCTTGATGCCATGCTGCTGCTGTTGTTCCTTTTTTTTTTTTCTTTTTCTCTTGATGCTATGCTGCTGCTGCTATTTCTTTTTTTCCTTTTTTTTTCCCTTGATGCTATATTGTGCTGCTGTTTCTTTATTTTTTTCCATTTTTTCTTGATGCTATGCTGCTGCTGCTGCTTCTTTTTTTTTTTTTTCTCTTGATGCTATGCTGCTGCTGCTATTTCTTTTTTTTTTTCTTGATGCTATATAGCTGCTGCTGTTTCTTTTTTTTTTTTTTTTCTTTTTTCCTTGATGCCATGATTTTAGGTGGCCTGATGGGGCGAATATGTTGTGTTTCCAGCAACCGAAGTATTGAATGTAATGTTTGATGATGATGATTGATTATGATTAAATCAATGGAAGTGCATATTTTATGGCTATGTTGATTGAAATATTGTTAGATTTTTATTACATAGTCATATAAAAAATATTAAATTTTGTTTTTTTCAACGTATCCCTGACGTATCGTATCCTACTTTTTTGAGAAATGGCGTATCTGCGTATCCGTGTCGTATCGTATCCGTGTCCCGTATCCGTGTCCGTGTTTCATAGCTATTTAGGGCTGCCTTTATGTCTGGGCATCGCTAAAAAGGTGGTTTGGAATTCGGAGGTAGAGAGGATGGAGAAAAAACTTTTTAGTTGGAAAGCCAATTACTTATCCATTGGAGGAAGGGTTGCTCTTATTAAGGCAGCCTTGGCAAATCTCCCAGACTCCCAATTTTACCTTTCTAGTTTCTATTCTTAAATGCCCCATTTCTGTAATTAATCGGATTGAGAAATTTAAGAGGGGTTTCTTACGTCATGGTAGAAGCAAAGAGAGGAAGCTTCATCTAGTTGATTGGGCTTCCGTCTGTAGACCAAAGGAAGAGGGGGGCCTGGATATAAGGCCTCGAAGACAAATGAACCAAGCCTAACTTGGGAAATGATTGTGGAGAATAGGTGAAGAATCAGACACACTTTAGCATTAAATTGTGGATAGGAAGTATGTGGTCTCAAGAGGCGGGTGGGATACTCAAAAAGCTAGCTATAAAACTTCGGCTATTTGGAGAGGTATCCTCTCCGTTTAAGAGAGCTTTATGGATCATATCAGATACCGTATTGGAGCAGGAGAGAAAGTTTTCTTCTGGCTAGATAAGTGGATTTTTATTAAGACCACGCACATTCCATATAAGGAATGACATTGCTGCAGATGTCGAGGAGAGGAGGACTTCCAATGAATAACCACACCCTTAGAAGAGCCCGAAGTCAAACCACATGCTTTAATTGCAAACCGGGTTTTGAGCACATTGCATGTAGAGTTATTCATATGAGAGGGGGAAGAGGGAGTACCAGCCGAAGTTACAATGGTTGTAGTGTGTTGGATTTCATCAATAGGCGCAGCAGAATCGCCATCCAGATTTGAGAGGCACTCAAACCTATTTGTTTCAGCTGGTTGATCCTTCTTGTGAGTAACAGCACTCTTTGATGGATAGGAGACTTACTATTCTCCCTATGGACCCTATCAATTTGAATAAACCCCTCATTTTCATTAGTATCAGTGTCCCTAGGAACAGGTTCAGCAGGACACCTAGTATCAACAACCAATTTTGAAGAAGAATGTTCTGCACTAGGCTTCTGTTTTAGCACCCATATCTGTTTCTGATTCTGTTTCAAAGGGCAAGAACCTTCGCTGTGGTTAAAGGTTCGACAAGCCTTACATGGAGCAGGCCTCCAGGCATACTCCACACGCTGAATAAAGGATACATCATTATATTCAATAGTGACTTCAGTCGGAAGGACTGAATCAATATTTACCTCTACACAAACCCTTGCAAAAGCTAGACGGGTTCCATTTGCAGTGGCCTTAATGCCTTATCCATATATAATGGTTTACCAATTAGACTAGCGATCTCACTCAACCCTGATCGTGATCGAAAACAGTAGCCCATTGGACCCCTCGAAAACAGAAGAAATCTCACTAATTAGGTTTTTGAAAAATTCCTTAACTCTGTTGTAATCTTCTCATCATGGTCAAATCTCTGGTTTCCTTCCTTTGGGAATTGAATCGCTTAGTCCTTCACCATGCCAGAGCTATCTTGGGGTTCAACATGAGCACATTGGTTAGTATATTGGATCAACCCAAGCCCAACCTGATTTTTTTTTTTTTTTAATAATGGATGGTGTCCCAGCCCATTGGGCCCGACTAATCCCTACGGGCCCAGGGGAGCCGGGTAAATCCCCTATGGCTCTAGTGTGGTAGCACAGTTTCGAACCCTCAACCTTTGAAAGCAAACCCTGGTCCTGGCCCAACTTGATTTTGCATGAAGATAAACCAAAAAACCTAAACCCAACCTGAATGAAGCCCAAACATACATCACCTGAACCCAATCTGAACTACAAATTCCATCCCCGAGTGCAATCTAGGTTGACTTGGCTCTGACTCAGGTCAGGACAAGTACCCAAATTTTTAGTGTTTGATTTGCTATATAAAAGGAATAATTAAAAAGTGTATATTTCAAACACAGCATTAACATATCTACTATGTACCGTTATAGTCTATAGATATATACATATGGTTCCTCAGTAGATAAATCAGGTACCATGCCCAATTGTGGATAACCTGAAACCTAAACCCAAACCCAACCAAAATTGAGTCAAGCAAAACCTCATCCAATATTCACAATGATACAAAAATTGAAATCAAACGTCAGAAGAAATAACACCTCCAACTTCCAAGTGGAGATAAAGTCAAGCTTCCAAGCCATGTAAAGAAACTGAAGATCAATAAAATAAGAAGTTCATACGATAGACCTTCAACCTAGGAGAACAATTACAAAGCTCGAGGTCAAGTTTTCTCCAAGAGGGGGGAGAACTGATGCAGGCCAGACCCATTTGTCAGCTAGCCCATTGGACCCAACCCAAAGTTTACAGCCATAGGTCCAAGGCCGACAAGCACGCAAAAAAAAAAAAAAAAAAAAAACCCTCCAAATCATGCCTCCAAATCATTACAACCTATTTTAGTAATAGCTAATATATAAAGGTTCTTAGCAAGCTTTCTTTTATTTGGTTTAGACCCTTATTTCCTTTAGAGTCTTATATGATTAAACACTTTTATGCTGATTTGGATAGTTTCCAAGAATAGATTAGGGCTTAGAGTCCATACAAGGAGATGTAACCCCTCTCGTTTGGTACTTAATGGATAATAAGATATCTCCCTTGAGTTTTTCTCTCGGTTATGCGTATGTGGTGTGAGACCAAGATTGTTTGGGTCCCTATCTATCCCTAAGCATGGCTTGGAGACTAGTCCTTGGCTACTCTTCCCCTACCCGCGCTATGTCATCTATGCAAAAGAAAAATTAATACAAGCCCAAGCCAAATTGACCAGTCAAGCCTAACGCAGATTTCACTTCCAAACGGGATGGCCATGTGGGTACGAGCTTGCCACGACCCAATTTGCACCCCAAATGCTATCCCAAAAAAGAAGTTGGTGTACCCATCTTCATCTTTCAACCACTTATTCCTTGATATATGCCTCCATGTTCTTTCTTCTTCCTTCAATTTATTATTGAAAACAGGTTTACATATGTAAAACTTCGCATCAACAACATAAATGACATCTCTTTTGGGGGAAATTCTCAAAAACGGCCCACTTTAAAACGCCCTTTTTTCTACCCCTCTTTTTTTGGTCATGGGACCCATGTTCAGTCAATGTCATCTTTTCACACACACTACGCCCCGTTCCGCGCCCCCGCCGCCCCCCCCCCACCAACCAAAAAAAAAAAAAGAATATTCACAAGTCCAAGTTTGACACTCATCAACTTTTTCTCGTCATTAGATTGAAATCATGATAAAATGATGCCTCTAAACCATTTAACTTTAGCGTCATTGATACAGTACAGAAGTCCAAAAGAGGCCATGGCCCAATGATGGACCCAGCCTTTGGGTTCGGTCCACAAGCCCAAATTGGCTGAGAAAGCTACTGTAGCATTCTAAATTTATCTCAAGTTAATTAGGAATTGTTTCTTGTTTTAGTATTTCATTAGGATTGGTAACTTTCTATATTTCTTACAGTTTTCTGTCTTGGAAGCCTTATTACATTATAAATAGGGAAGCCCTCCATTGTACTGGCATGCTTACCTTCAATCAATAAGAGAATTCTGAGTTCTTTGTGAGTTTTATGGAGTGTTTTATGGTCTTGCTTGTGCCCTAGTGGTTGGAATCCTTCTTGGATTCGATCAATCCCTCGAGAGGCTGATCTAACGCATCGATTGTAGATCTTGGCTGCACCAATTTGGTATCACTCTCTATCGTGGGCATGATAATGAGGATTGAGGATAATTTTGATGAGCAAATCATTACCTTACCAGCTACTCTGCCACCGCCTGATACAATCATTGATGTTCTTGACGATCAAATTGTTTCTACTCGTCGCAGAGGATTTCAAAAGTTCCTTGTTCGTTAGCAAAATTGGCCCATCTCCAATCCTATAATTATTATTGTTGCCGACATTATCAAGCTATTAACTCGCCGGAGTCGAGTTCTTCCAAACCAGAGAGAATTGATGCAATACGGAAGTCCAAAAGAGGCCATGGGCCCACATCATGGACCCAGTCTTTGGGTTGAGTCCACATGCCCAAATTGGCTGAGAAAGCTACTGTGGCATTCTAAATTTATCTTAAGTTAATTAGGAATTGTTTCTTGCTTTAGTATTTCATTAGGATTGGTAACTTTCTATTTTTCTTACAATTTTCTATTTTAGAAGCCTTACTACATTATAAATAGAGAAGCCCTCCATTGTATCGGCATGCTTACCTTCAATCAATAAGAGAATTTTGAGTTTATTGTGAGTTTTATGGAGTGTTTTATGGTCTTGCTTGTGCCCTAGTGGCTAGAATCCTTCTTGGATTCGAATATTCGATCAATCCCTCGGGAGGTTAATCTAACGCATCGATCGTGGATCTTGGCTGCGGCAGTCATGGATCAAAAGGTTAGTATGATCTTATGGACTCGACATTTTGCATATAAGTAGGCCTCATATGGATCTTTTCATCTAATGGACTTCCATGATCATCATGCAACCCAATGGGCCCAACTAGGAGGGGCGTTTTCTCCTAAAAACCGCCCAGGCACTATGTAGCGCTACCCCTCTTTTGGTCATGAAGAAAAGGTAAATGAGATGTCTATTACTTTTAGATTTTCAAGGACTAGAGAGAGAATACATCAAGAAGCATACATGATTACATAGAAAGTTCTCAACATGCTCTCTTTTGCTTCTTGCTGGCAATGAGTCAGAGTACCAACGACATCCAACTAATATGAAAAGATTTTTTATTATGTGAAAGAAAATTCATGTCACCATCTCAAATTTTAGAAAATAAATAAATAAATGCTTTTACTGGTCCCTTTTGTCATAAACAAAGAATAAATTACAAATTGTTTCTAAGCAGTATCAAAGTTTCTAGAAAGACAGAAAATCCATTATGTAAACCCAAGTTTTATGTTTATCTCACTGATAATGCCAACCAATATGCATAATGTACGAAAGCAATGAAATTCCAAAATATCAAGTTAAGCATTTGTCATGAAATCAATCTTTCAGATAAGAACAGCATTCATCTTTCGTATTTGCTTTCTAGAAGACAGGGTTTCCAATTCTCCTTTTCATGTTCCTTGTAAAGTAACAATGAAAAAGATAACCTAATTAATGGATCTGAGCAAAAAGAGGGATGATATTAAAGATATCATTTTACTTGGCAACCTCATTTTAAAGATAAATTATAAAATAAAATTACTTGAGCAAAACAAAGAAACTAACACGTATGTCATAGTATATACCAGCTAAGGCAAGACTGTGACTGCTGCTATCCAATCCAACTGAGTTGCAGAGCTCCTGAACTTTCTCTTCATCTTTCACTGCTATCCAAAGAAGCATCTCATAGTATGCTAATCTAGAAAAGAAGTCGGGTTCGCATCCTCTACAAATTTACTGAAAAAGTGAAATTCCGGTATCATTCCCATGTCAATTAAATAGACAAGAAATGGACCATATGTTTCTTCCTCCAAAGGAAACCCTTGTTCTCTCATTGAACTAAAGAGTTGAAATGCCTTATGCTTGTGATCTAATGAAATGTCTCCATCATTACCCTCCCTTGCCTTCTCTATACAAAGGTTTATCAAGGCATTGTACTCTTTGATACCAGTCTCTTCCAAGTTTACCAAAGACATCAAGAGTAGCTTTTGTGCCTAGTTTTTGCGCAGACATTCTTACTAACTGATCAAAACGATGCATCTGAGTATTCTTGAAAATCCATCTTCCTTTTTCTTTCTCGTGAAAGCTCCTTCCTTAGTGGAGATGAACAAGTTATAGACTTATCTGAGCCCCAAGGTATGTTTAATACATTATCGGATGATTTCCTTTCAATAGGCATTTGAGATGAGGCCCTATTGAGGTTTGGAGGTGCTTGGGGGAGGATGGCATAAGTTGGTTGACAAAGCTTTTTAATGTAGTGCTAAAGAGCAAGAAGATGCCTGATGCATGGAGGAAAAGAATTGTGAGAACTACCGCGGGATTAAATTGATGAGCCATACAATGAAATTATGGGAGAAAGTTATTGAGAGAAGACTAAAAAAAACAACAAACATTTCAGAGAATCAATTTGGTTTCATGCCTGAGAGATCAACCATGGAGGCTATCTTTCTCCTGAGAAGGTTAATGGAACAGTATAGAGAATGTCAGAGAGATTTACATATGGTGTTCATTGACTTGGAAAAGGCCTATGACCGAGTTCCTAGGGAGATTCTATGGAGAGTACTGGAAAAGAAAAGAGTGTGTCGCATATATTGAGGCGATAAAGGATATGTATAATAGAGCCATGACATCTATAAGAACGACTGGCGGAGAAACTAAAGAGTTTCCTATCACGATTGGTCTACACCAAGGCTCAGTGTTAAGCCCGTACTTGTTTGCCCTAGTTATGGATGAGATTACAAGACATATTCAGGATGAGGTGCCGTGGTGTATACTATTTGCAGATGACATCGTTTTAGTGGATGAGACGAGAGAAGGAGTGAATGCTAAGCTAGAATTGTGGCGGAAAACGTTAGAGACAAAAGGGTTTAGGCTAAGTCGATGCAAGACGGAATATATAGAATGCAAGTTTAGTCAAAGTAGGACACCTGGTAACTTAAAAGTAAGTTTGGGCAAACAAAAGATTGTAGAGAAAGAAAACTTTAGGTACCTTGGATCTATGGTGCAACAGGATGGAGAGATTGATACTGATGTAAGTCACAGGATACAGGCCAGGTGGACCAAATGGGGGAGTGCTTCGGGGGTCTTGTGTGATCGGAAAGTCCCCCTCAAGGTTAAAGGAAAGTATTATAAGGTAGCGGTACGTCCAGCGTTGTTATATGGATTAGAGTGTTGGGCAGTAAAGCATAGTCATGTTAAGAAGATGGAAGTTGCGGACATGAGAATGCTAAGATGGATGTGCGGGATCACAAGGAGAGATAGGATTAGGAATGAGGAGATTAGGGGCAAAGTAGGAATAGCACCGATTAAAGATAAAATGAAAGAAAATCGACTGAGATGATTCGGCCATGTTAGAAGGCGCCCAACGGATGCACCTGTTAAAAGGTGTGAAAGAAACTATTAAACATGACATTGCCTACATGGATCTAACGGAGGACATGGCCCTAAACAGATTTGATTGGCGTCGTCAAATCCCTATAGCCGACCCCACCTAGTGGGAAAAGGCTTGGTTTGGTTTGGTTTGGTTTGGTTTGGTTTAGGCATTTGAGATGAGGGCAAATTGTGTGACTTCAAAGCACTACTACCTGAAAATATAAAATATACATGTAAACAAAGGAAACAAAGAATTCCCAAGCTTTCACTGAAACAACAAAGGAGATTTTTAAAACAGCGGTAGACATTGCTTAGAAGTATGATTGAGTATACATGCCACATATATGAGAGAGGAAAATAAACATGAGGAAAGCAATTAGCAATCCAACCATATTGATTTTCACTAAGGAAAGAGAACTACAAGAAGTATCTATATACACTAGAATTTTCTGATGATGATGAAAGGTGGAATTCTTCCGAAAGAAAGTGCCAGCAACCAACTGGAGCAAATTAAGTATGGATTACGGAATGATGCTTTGGAAATCAAAAGGAACACTTTAAAAGAGGTCCTGCATGAATTAAAAACATGAAATATGAATCACAAGATTCAGTCAATTTCAATGTAATAAAGAAAATGGATCAAAATAATTAAAAAAGAAATATCAGATATTTGCAAATAAAGAACAATCTTTTAAAAATATAAAGCACAAATCATAAGATTCAGTCAACTTAAAAATAATAAAGAAAATGGATAGAATTAATTAAAAATAAAATATCAGATATTTTTAAAAACAAGAATAATAGACTAATTCTCAATTCTCAACCAGCAATAATTATTAATTTACACCCCATAACATCCTAGTGTTGAGTGCATCACCAGCTTTGGGTAGGATATTTATACTAGGATTAAGTGATTTGCAAGTTGAGTTTCAAAACAACAGAGACCACAAATTTTTTTTTTATCTCTCTCTCTCTCTCTCTCTCTCTCTCTGGTTGCAAACTGAAACCACATTATTTTGAACTATGAATCACAAAATCTTCAAAATATATAAGGAAAAGGTGATAGTCAACAGCTAAAATTGGCTGGGAAAGAAAAATGGTGACATGGCATTGACCATGAGGAGAAAACGGCAGACTCCTAGAAAAAGTTCATGCTTCAGGTGCTACTATGAGTCAATACAACGGAAGCGCCAATTGAAGACCCTTAACAATGTGGCGAGTAAAAGACATGATTGACTGTAAATTCATGAAAACGTCACTGCAAACTAGATGGAGCATGGCTTTCATGATGATAATGATAAGATTGTCCATTCGATGCGGAGCTTGCAGTATGTGGCCATCCATGATGGGACCCACCCATTAAACTATTTAAGACTGAGTTTCAGAGGAAAACTACACAAACATAAGAGTCAATGCAGAGCATCTAGCAAACTCGGGCTTCAAGTCCTAATGCGAGTCGATACAAAGGAAGTTCCAATTGAAGACACGAAACAAAGGAGTGGGGAAAGACATGATGGGTTGTTGAATTTCTGAAAAACATTACTGTAAATATAGATGAAATAAGTCTTTGATGATGATGATGATATGAGATTGGGGATTAGATTCGATGCTCGGAAAATGTGGGTATCCAGAGTAGGACCCGCCATCAAATTATTACAAAACAAGCCTCCAGATTAAAAATGAGATAAAACATAGAAACTTACTGGATATTAAAGAAGACATGTCCTTCAAATACTGTATTGGAGAATCCCCTGCACAAGAACAAACGAATTAAAATAAACATAAAAAGAAGAACAAAGAAAAATGCAAATCCGAAAACACCCAATCAATCAAATAACAATAACAAAAAAAAAAAAAGTACCACAAGGAGCAGCATTCTTCGAGCCGAGTTTCTTAGATGGAGATTTCTTGGACGGCTTCTCTGTGGTAGTTAAATACGTGAGCTTTGTTAGGGTTGCAAGCTTTGAAGAAGAAGTGGATTTTGACTTCTTGTTTGATGTGTTTTCAACTGCGGAGGCGAAGATGGAGCTTAGGGGTTTCGAATTAGGTTTAGGCATTTGAAGTTGAAATGGAGGAAGCTTTTTAAAAGGGTGTGGACATTTGGAAGGAGATGCAAGGACTTTGGATTTTTGAGAGAGACGGATTGGGGTGTTTTTGGTTGTCAGCGAGGGAAGAAACAGAATACGGGAATAGGTAGGGGCGGAGGTTCAAGGCATGGGGTTTTTGCCTTGCTAGTCCTCGGCCCCACCCTCACCAGTGTCGTGTGGGTCCTAATCCTCCGACCAGCTATTGCTAGTGTAACAACAGTCCAGTCCAACGTGGGGCCCACGTCATAACGGTCAAAATTAAATTTCTAAGATGAATATGATCCCACCAGCTTAAAAGCTTTATCCCAATTGTAAGAGGCGTCAGTTCTTTAGCGGCGTCAGTTCTTTAGAGGCTACAGCCAAAATTCCAACCTATGCAATCACATTCCCTCATCCAATGACTACCTCACCTAAGGTCTACCTCCCTCACTAGAAGGCCCCCTCATCTCATCTAATGCCTGCGTCCTTCACCACAAGAGGATTGGGGTCCCAGCCCCCTAATATAGGTACCCAAAAATAAAAATAAAAATAAATAAAAACAAAAATAAAAATAAAAGGAGTAGCATTAATCATGTGCTCAATCTTATCGTGTGGCCCACTTTTATTTAACTGAAATTTGAGGAGTTAATCATTGGAGGGGATGATATTCATCTTGAGCATCCAAATTATCATTATGTGGATCCCATGGTAAGAATTTGAAGACCAATTACACAGGGCGTGTAGTAGCCACGATAGAGGATCCATATTCCCAAGTAATGGTTGAATTACCGAGCATGGTGAATGGGAAGGACTTGTTCAACTTTCTTTTTAGATGAGGGGTGATTCTATATGCACCCACAAGGAATGCTGAGCACGCCCACTTGCTGAACTCACCACAGCATATGGTTTTTTAAAAAGAATTTGCTGAGCCCACCCACCATATTTCCCAAACTACCCACGCGGGAGACCCCAGGTCTTCTCCTCCAAAATTCCCTCTCGTCAACGGTTTTGAATTTGGAAACCGACATCAGCACCTCTCTTCTTCTTCTTCTTCTCCTCCAAAGCTCTCCACTGCACAATGCCTCTTCTTCTTCTTCTTCTTGTTCATACGACGCTCAAAGAAGGTGAGCTCTTCTTCTTTATCTTGTTCTTCTTGTTCATATGTTTATCATTTTCACATTCCTTTTAGGTTGTAATGTTTTACTCGGAGATTACAAACGTTTGCATTAGGGTCGTAATTTCTTCTTCTTCTTCTTTTTCTCATCCGAAGTGCATAATCCCTTTGCATTTTGAAAAAAATCGATGAATCCATTTTTCCCAATCTGCTCGGCATCGTAGAACCGTGCATGGAATTTATGCACGGCAAATGTCAATTGTGCAGGGAATCTATGCAAGATAGATGTATTCGTGCAGAACAGATATGCACGGCATAGATGAAATGTGCACAAAAAAAATATGCCGTGCAGAAAAATTTTGCACGATGAACAAGTGCCGTGAAGAAGCATTTTGCACAGTTGATTTCTTCCGAGCAGCATAAGAAAACATGATTTCTTCTGTTATATGATATTTCCTCTTATTGATTTTTATTTTTAACAGATTGGGAAAAATGCCCAGAAGACCAACTCGCTGTATTGGTGACACCTCATATCCGACAGGTGGACATGCTAGTACTTCTAGCGAGTCATCAAGAGTGCGGACTAAGATTGGCGTTGCTAGACCTCTTCGCCAAGGTGTGCATGCCAGTACTTCGACCGGCGTCCGTCAATGGCCAACGGCGTTTGAACAAAGACGCAAATTGCAGCAGGATCCACTGCCCGAGCCGGTTGACGAGCATATAGAGAGCTCCTCAGAGGATGATTCCTCAGACGATGAGGCAAGGCCATCTAGTCCTCTACAGCCGTCTAATCCTCCTATGGTGGCCGCAGGTGTAACGCCCAAATTCCGGGTACCGATAAAACCGTTCGAATACCCGAAGTTGGCGCGCTACTTCCCGGAAAATCCGAGAACTTCCAAGATCGTAGGCCGCAGTGAGATCCAATTTAAAACTTTTTTACCAATATAGTGATAACATTTAAATTGCGGAAGCATAACGATGAAATAAAGCGGAAGCAATAGGTATCGATATATATATTAAGTATGAGCAGAACATTTGTCTAATTAAAAGGATTCAATGTTAATCAAAGTTTATACATTTGAATCTACCCAACTCGCTACAAAATTTCACTCAAAGCCCAAAATAAATAAGAGTCCCTCAAAACCCTGGTAAGTACTCCTCGCCCTCCGGCTCGACATCCGTGTCGGCAGGGCCCGATGCGTACTCTCCAGCCACTACAGCTAGTGCATCATCAGGGATCTCTAGGTCAAGGCCTAAGCACCAATGAATGGGTCAGATCTAAAAGATCTGGCAAGTTACAGCATACTACTAACATAGAACATATATATCAAAGGAAATAAAGACAGGTAAAAAGATTAAATGAATAGCAAGGTAAAGAACTAGGCAGTTGTGCATTATTAAGCATATGGAATCAGTATAAAGATACACATCTAAACTACTACAACGAAATGGCACATTCACACGAGCTGGAATACCGCGGGATATTATGCCGCGGCCCTCCCATACTGAACACAGTTGCGGCGGGGAAATCTCACCAGTGCTGGGAATTACTAATCCCGCAAATCACCCATCAACTCATCATCTCAACACTCCAGACCGGTACGGTATCACACCGTCTGTCTTAACCACACAGCTCATCATGATAGCTCTACTACACTCATCTAGCTCCTACCGGGGATGATCAGTCCACAGGCTGAGCTTAAATCAACCGAGTGAATGTTCATGCCGACTCGAGAATAACTCTAAGGTCTGTGTCTGTCTAGGCTTTGCCTTGCGTGAACAAGGTCCTAACAATGTCTCTAAGAGGTCTACAAATATTCATTTCAGTCTATGAAATTCATTCAGGGCCCAAGCCCACTCGTTGGATCCATACCAAGGCCCATCAGTACATGGCCTGGTCTAAAACCGTCCATACGAGACAACTAATCCACTTATACTGATAAACGTTTCATCTTAATTCATAATGACTCAACAGTCCAATAAAACTACCTCTTCCAGCTAAAGGGTTCACATCTCCACACTTAGGCCCATTAAGGGCCCGCCTAGACACAGACACGGGTCAATGTTCTCCCAAAACCATACTATCGGGTCACCTCTAGATATCCTAAGTTCAGGTCCTCCATTTATGTTTAATTAACGGTTAACAGTTACACTAAAGGTCTAAGAACGACAGTAATAGTAATAGAGAAGTATGAACTTCAACTTATAAATCAATAGGGAAAATACAAAGGTCCAAACCTAGGTAAAGGGCCACATTAGGTTCAAGTTTATCTCCGGTAATTCGATCTCTAAACAAAGTCATTAATGCCATAAAATACTGTGTTTGGTGCTTAGGTAGTTAAGGGCATCTTTGACAGCTCTTTAGAGGTCGAATCATCTTAGATTATCAACCTAAACCCTAGACAGTAGTCCCCGCGAGTCACGGTTGAGCCATACCGTTGACTCGGGCTTAGAACACCGATAAATGATCATTTGGATGGTCAATGGGCCCCACAACTGATCACAACTCCTAAATGTTGAAAACTGGAAAATCAGGGTTTTCTAGGTGAACCTGATGTGTTGTGAGCTCGGTTGATCTCCTGGCCTGGAGGATCAACCGAGTGCACTAACTAATCTGAATCAGGCTTCCTGGACAACTTAATTCGTTTCTAAAGGTTTCCAGCGTGTCCGGTCAAACAACCAGGCCTAGGTGATTGACCGCATACTCCAAAAACCTTAGAAAGAGTGATGTCCCAGCTTTAAACATTTTCTACAGTAAAATCTTAATATCAAGTCAATCTGGGTGTAAAGAGTCTAAGTTTCGGTTGGAAAAACCAACTTTCAGTCACTTCTTGCACCAACAGTGTGAACCAGGTCAACAGGTGCAAGACCAGGTCAACCTGACTATTAGGAATGAAATTAATGCAAGAAATGGCTGAGGGCCAACTTTTCCCCCATTTTTCAGTTTGGCCGGTTAACTTGGGTGGGGCCCGGTTAACCTGCCCAACAGGAACTCCCCCCTGCAAAAACTCTAACTGGGAGCAAAATTCTGCAAAAATACAGTTTGGCCGGTTAACCGGCCAAGGGCCCGGTTAACCAGCTGAACTGCAGAAAGTTCCTGCAGAGAAATATAACTGGGAGTTGAAATTCCTGCAAATGCAGTGTGGCCGGTCGACTGGCCTACTACCCGGTCGACCGGGTACACTGCCGTTTGACCCTGCAGGAAAAATAACTGAGAGCTGTTTTTCCCCAATTTTCAGTGTGGCTGGTCGACCGGCCTGCTACCCGGTCGACCGGGTACACTGCGGTTAACCACCCTGGTTAACCGGGTACACGAAACAGGGAAGAAATCCAGTTTCAGGAACTCTTCCGTTTTGGCTCCTTTTACACCCAAACCACTTCCAAACCTCTCCAAACTCCTCCAAATCCATTTCAAACATTAATTAACACAAACACCCATTAATTCTCAACTTTTGGACCCACTGATCTTCCAAATGGGGGGTGAAACCCCCATTCATCAATGCCCTTTTTCATCCAAACAACCAACAAAGGCTCAGGTGAATTTCTAAAACTTGATAAATCACAAACAAGAAATGAAACTACAGAGATCGAGAGAAAACATATACAATCTAAATTAGTAGTAGGTGCACTTGCCTTTGAAATTGAGAAATGATTCGTAGAGAGAAAGAGAGCTAGAAATGAGAAATCCCACTCAACAGTGAAGAAAAAGAGTAGCAGTAACAGTAGCACCAGTCCCTAGAGGGTTTCCAGCAGAGCAATAGTAGCTCCTAGAGAAATATCTCAGCACTGAAATGGTCCCAGCTCAGCAAGGAAGAAGGAGAAGAAGAAATATAGCAGTTGCAGCTCCTTAATGAAGAATTCCAGCAGTAGCAGGAGCCCAGCACAGAATCAGCTATAGAAGTACCCAGGTGAAGAAATGAGAAAGAGAGAGGATGAAGTAGCAGCTTCAAGAGTTCTCCCAGTCACAGACAGTGGCTTGGAGGAAGAAGAAGGGATGAAGAAGAAGGGTTGCAGCTCTAATGATTCTCAGTAACAGTCGTTTGGGAAGAAGAATTGAGGGAGAGGAGGAGAAGGAATTGCAATGAACAGTGGGGGCTGGGATTAGCTTAGGGCTTGCATTGGGATAAGAGCCATTTTTATAGGTTTAGGGAAGAGATTAATGACCAGATTAGCCTTAGGGTTTTCATGTGATTAGGGTTAGGGTTAGGGTTAGTGGTGTCTTTTGGTAGGAAGCTTCTAGAGGAGCACCATTAGCACTAAACCAACCTAATTAAAAAAAATCCACTAAAGAGCCATCTACACTAATTAGCCTAAGATTAACCCAAAACATCCTACTAACCACAAAGCTAACTCAACTAGGCTAGTCTAACTCTTACTTAGGAAAAATCTAATTAATCTCTCTAATCACCCCCAATTAGCCCAATTAAATAGTAATTAGCCATAATTAGCAAAGATTAGTAGTAATTAGCATAATTAACCAATAATTAGTATAAATTAGCATAATTTAGAATTAATTAGTCTATAAAATAGCAATTAGAGGGCCCACTAAGGGTGGGGCCTCACAACAGGGGAGGATGATTCCTCAGACGAGGAGGCACAGCCATCCAGTCCTCCTATAGCGGCAGCAGGTGAAGGTCCTATTCCCGGTGGTCCAACCGACCTATCCGTCCTTGTGAGTGTTAGGACGCACATGGCCATATCCATATGGGATAGGGAGGTACACGTTAATTATTTTAATGTTTTAAGTAATTATTTTTCAAGTAAGGTGTTTCATAGTCTATAATAACAAATGTTAATGAAAATTTATACTTGTAATGTGTAGGAGCGTGGCCCGCTCAAATGTATCAGTCATTGGCGTTAGCTGAAGGACTGGTACATACCTCTGCCTAGAGATGTGACTGATCTTCATGTGCCTTGGTTTTGCGCTATTCTAGAAGAGTCTGGATTGGCAGACTTGAGGCGTTTCAGCTACCAATATGTCTCCTGCCCCTTGGTCTCGAGCTTTGTGGAGAGATGGCAGCCCGAGACCAATACCTTCCACATGCCGTTTGAGGAGATGACGATCACATTAGATGATGTGGGTACTCTCCTCGGCATCCCAGTTATGGGACTTCCTGTCCACGTATCTACTAGTATGGGATTTACTGAGCAAGTAGATCTACTCGAGCGTGGACTAAGCATTTGTGGTAGGCGGGAGGGATGTAAATGGGTGCCCAATTTTCCGATTACCCAGAGGTTCCGACGCGTTAAAAACAGGTCTGGGTCCTTATTTAGGCCCCCGATAAGTAAATGGGTCCAGGTCCAGTTCCACCTTGGTTCGGACCCGCGGACCCAAGACTCAATATATTACCTCAATTTTATAAAATATCTCATAAAAAAATATTTTTTTTAATATCATTATTTACCTAAACCCAAACCTGGATCCAAATCCGTCCCAAATATGGTTCTGGTTCCGATTCCGGAGCCAAAAAGCTAGTTCTGAAACGGTTCCAGGTCCAGATCCCATTCCACCTTCTCTTCAACGGTTCCGGGTCCACCATGGACCCGGACCGGAACCGACCCGTTTACAACCCTAACTACCTATCTTTACTGATGGACCTGCCACGAGTCCGTCATTATGCATGGGGGGCTGCCGCACTGGCATATCTGTATCGTCAGTTGGGGACCGCCACGAGGGTAGATGTGCAACAGATTGCTGGATATTTGACACTACTCACGGTAAGACCAATACATTTTATATATACATATACATGTTCCATCATAATTGATCTTTTAGATTGTATGATTAATAATATTTGTCATTTGCGGTCTTGGGTGTACTAGCAATTCCCATTCGCCCGTCCTCTTGCACAATGGGGATACACTACAAGGATGCCTCTCCCAAGCTGCTGGAATCCTGATCAGGATTCCGGAAATGCGAGAAAAAACATACAGCTGCTGCGGGAGAGGTTGGATGCCCTACACCCAAGCGAGGTGAGCAGTCGATAAAGTCCTTGACATATATTTTACGTTTTTGACATATATTTTACGTTTTTTGACTTGTTTCATTTACATGCGATAGGTTGCCTGGGATTCCTTATGCTAGTGCCAGGACTCAACATCCATTACAGCAGATATCCTTCTTCTATGGTTGCTTGAGATCCCTATATGTCATTGAACCCTACCACCCACACAGGGTTCTTCGGCAGTTTGGCTACGTACAAACCATCCCACCTGCACCACTCGTCCCCATTCATGCAACCCAGGAAACTACTGCTGATAAATTCAAGGTCTCCTATACGTTTCTCAACCAGTACTGGGTTACTTGGGAGGATCATGTGTTATCTCTGGCGCACCACGACCATCGAGTACAGCATGCATGAGAGTGTTCACCGGACTACCTCGAGTGGTACACTAGGATATCACACCCTCATGTACAGAACCTTGCCCGCCATTCCCACTATGACCTTAATGAGGGTAGAGATGACCCGACTCCAAGAACGGTGAGGGTATTTTAAACTATCTTATTCCAAACATTGATGCTTCTATTTTTTCAAACTATCTTTGACACATTGTGTTGTTTCTTATAGATCCTTCGAACAAATGACCATATTTGTGCCTCGCTTGCGCGAATGGAGCAGCCAGCTGACTTTTACTATCGGGCGTTGCAGACTACCCTTGAAATTCTGGATGGCTTGCCGGTGACGTACCGCCGATGTGCGCAGCAATGATGCTAGGAGGGCTTTTGGATGGGTCAAACTATTTTTTGATGAGATCTATAAGAACTTTTTGGAGGAATGCATTTTTGTTGCATTTATGTGTACTACAAACTTTTATGTGTCAATTGAAGAATTTTGTCCTTGTGTCTGATCTTCTATGATTTTTAACTTCTTGTAACACCCCAATTCCAGATACCGAGAAAGTCGTCAAAATATCCGAAGTTGGCGCGCTACTTCCCGGAAAATTCGAGAACTTCCAAGATCGTAGGTCTGCAGTGAGGTTCAATTTAAAACTTTTGAACAATATAATATCAATGGTTAAATTGCTGAAGCGTAAGAAGTAGAACGAAAGCAATAGGTATCATCATATATCAAGTATGAGCAGAACTGTAGTCCAGTTTAAAAGTATCAACTGATGAGATCAAAGATTAATTACATTTTAACTGCTACCTAGCTCACTACAAAATCACTCAAAAGCCCAAACAGAGATAACGCTCAAAGCCCAGGTAATGGCTCTCCACCCTCCGACTCGACATCGGGGTTAGCCGGTCTCCAACCGTAATCTCCGGCTACAGGCACCTCTACGAGCGCAAGCGCATCCTCCTCATACTCGGGGTCGAGACCTAAGCACCAAAATGGGTCAGATCTAAAGATCTGGCAAGTCACAGTATACAAGTAACATAGGACATATATATATCAAAAGAGTAGAGACAGTTACACAGTTAAAGAAATATTAAGATATATGATCTAGGCAGTTGAGCAAATAAACATATAGAATCAGAACAATATAAATAACATATAGTCTAATACAATGTGGTACATTCACACGAGCTGGATACCGCGGGATATTAGGCCGCAACCCTCCCATACTGAACACAGTCGCGACGGGGAATCTCACAAGTGCTGGGGATAACTAACCCCGCAAATCACTCAACAGTCTCACCACACTCATCACTCGGGGAGACTGGATTCGGTATCACACCGTCCGTCTAAAACATAGCTCATTATGATAGCTCACTCAACACTCATAAATAGCTCATACCAAGGATGATCAGTTCAAAGGCTGAGCTTAAATTAACCGAGTGAATGTCTATGCCGACTCAAGGAAACTCTAAAGATCTGTGTTTGTCTAGGCTTTGCCTTGCGTGAACAAGGTCCTAACAAAGTCTCTGAGAGGTTCATATATCAATTCAGTCCATGGATTACAATCTAAGTTCAAGCCCACTAAACACATGGCCTAGTCTAAAACAGTCCAAACGAGGTAACAAGTCCATTTTTACTGATAAACAGTCCACTCTCATCTAAATGAGTCATAAGTCTAATACAATGCACCTCTCTAATTCTAAGGGTATATCACATCCATACTTAGGCCATAAAAGGGCCCGCCTAGCCACAGACGAGGGTCAGTGTTCCTCCATTCACACCATCGGGTCACCTCTAAGATATCCTAAGTTCAGGTCATCCATTTCCATTTAATTAACAGTTATAAGCTACAGTAAGGATTTAAGAGTGACAATAATAAGAAAGGTGAAGTATCAACTTCAAATATGAGAATCAATAGGGAAATAACAATAGTCCAACCTAGGTAATGTCAGGTCCAGGTCCATCTCAGGTAATTTGATCTCTAAATGGAATCTCAGATGCCAAAGGATACTGTGTTTGGTGCTCCTGAGGTTACGGGCATCATTGATAACGTTTAAAGATCGAATCATCGTTGATTAAACAACCAAAACCCTACTTGGTGGTCCCCACGAGTCAAGGTTGAGCCACACCATTGATTCGGGCTTGGCACATCAATAGATGTCCATTTGGATGGTCAATGGGCCCCACAAACGATCACAACTTCAGAATGCTGAAAACTGGAAAATCACTGAATTCAGTGTGCTCGGTCGACAGAGTACATTCGGGGTTGACCCCCAGGTCGACCCTGGTGCAGTGTGCTCGATCGACCTCCTGGCCTGGTCAGTTGACCGAGTGCACTGGAAAAAGATTGGGTCATCACCTAGAAAGCCTGCTCTGTTCTCAGTGGTTCCCTGTGTGTCCCATCGACCTACTAGCCTACGAGGTCGACCGCATACACAGAAACCCTGGAAAAATGATGTCGCAGCTCTCAGGCATTTTTACTGCAGGTCATGTGTTCTCGGTCGACCGCGCACACAGGATTTCTGGGTCTGAGGGAAAAATCCAACTCCCAGTTGTTTTCTGCAGAAATTAGTGTGCTCGGTCGACCTGGAGCAGGGCTAGGTCGACCGCGCACACTGAATTATCAGTTCTGCAGGAAAATAACTAGGACCTGGTTTTTCCCAGGTTTTAGTGTGCTTGGTCGACTGAGTACACGCAACCTGCAGAAAAACTCAGATTTCAGGGTTTCTTCCTTCCAACCCATTTTTCCATTAAAACTCCTCCAATCTCACCCAAACATCACCAAATCAATATAAAACATGAAAACACTTCAATGTACCACCATCCAACACTAAACGGGCCATTGATCTTCCAAATGGGTAAATCCCATCCATCAATGCCAAAAGAAATCCATAAATACTAAGCTCATAGGTAGATCTAGCACAAGTACATTAGTTGAATTGAAAATGCAGAATCAAGGAAGTAGAAACATATATACCATGTTAAATACGTATATTGCACTTGCCTTGTTTGAAATGAGGGATTGTAGAGAGAACCAATCCAAGAAGATGAAATCCAACTCCTAAGGTCTTCCCAAACACCAAACCAGCCCAGAACTCAGGTTTAGAAGAGAGGAAGGAGAGGGGAAATGAAGAAGATGAATAGTAGCTAGGAATGGTATGGGGAAATGTGCAAGATTTATAAGATGGGGTTTTGGTCTAAGGACTGAAATGCCCTTCTAGTTTATATAGGATTAGGGTTAGGGTAGAGGGCATTTAGGTCTTTGGGGGAAGGTTCTAGAAGAGTCTTTTATGGATTACCCCTATGGAAAATACTAATATCTAGCTAGGGCCCTTTCTCACTAGCTAACCCTAGAAATTGCAAAAGACCCCCTATTAACTATATTATTAACACAATTAGACTAATCTAACTAAAACTTAGGAAGTATACATAACTACCCTTACTAACCCCTTAATTAATATAATTAGCTAATATATACTATTAAACAGTATTCAAATCTTAAATTGAGGGCCCACAAGGGGTGGAGCCTCACACTTCTTATATGAAATGGTTGATATCTTTATTATTTTGATGAACATCTACCGGTTCTTTCAAAATTGGAAAAATGACTTGACCAACTTTTAGCACAACATGGCCAATAGGTGCCGAGCAGATCCATTTTGCACGGCTAACAAATACCAAGCAGATTTCTTTTACACGGCCAACAGATGCAGAGCAGATCCATTCTGCTTGGAAACTGTTGGCAGTGCAGAATTATTTTGCATGGTACTTGTGTGCCGTGCAATACATTTTGCTTGCTGCCTGTTTGCCGTGCAAAATGCAACCGAGCAGGGCTTTTAAAGAATAAACACACAACATAATAACATAAAAAATTGCTTCCATTTCAACAGTCATCCGCTTAAACAAGTATTAAATTTGTTTACATCAAGTTGAGAGTACAAGTATTTAATCGCTGTCAAAATTAACCGACTCCTGTGTTGTGACACTGTCTCCAATTATTTCTTTGAATCACTCGATGCTCTTAGCATATGGTAGTTGCCATCCGTCTGCATTAGGGTGGTGGTGTCTTTGCCAATTTGTAGCAATGAGAGGCATGGGAGCCCCGGGTGTCATGAATACCTGCACAAAATGGTTTCCATTAACGAAACTAATCGCCACAACTTTCCGAGAACTTGGTGGAATCGGGGATGATCTCAAAGCCAGGAAAGTAAGGCACTGCTGCATAGAAAGGTGGACCAATACAACGTTATAAGATTAACATATCAGGTGACCCATGTCTAGCATTGTCATCCAACGATCAAATGAAGGATTGTTATCATAGTACGCCAAGGCATAATATAGCTCCCCAACCCTATCCTCTCCTCCATATTCCAATGAATAATAATTTTGATACATCTGCAGTTCATTGCTCAAATCCAGTCTAACCTGCATCCAACTATCCTCGCCCATGCCCAGAAGACCAGCTATGACTCTGAATCCACAGTTACCGTCGGTTTCAACATCCTTAACACTCCCGATATAGGGTCCTAAAGACTTAAGAAGAAAATGCTCTAACGTGCATGATCGAGTGCTACAGACACTCTGTTTCTCCTTCGTTACATCTAGACTGTTGGATCCAGCTGGAATGCTATCTTCGATCAAAAGAGCATACTCAAAAGCAGATGGCTCCCGACGCGTTGACCGATCCAACTTTTTCTTTTTCAAGGATGAACGACCACGAGTATTCAATTAAACATCCGGCTCAAGAAGAGAAGTAGACGAAGGACTCCCCAATTCTCTGAGTTTTTTCAATATTTGTATTTTACCAGCCTGATCGGTACTCTGAAATTTCCTATTGATCAACTCGAACTCGGAAGTTATGGTCAACTCGGTAGCTTCATTCACCTTAGTGGAGTCTAAATTGAGCTTCCTCCAGTACTGATGGACACAATTCAGTGGTATTTGAGTGCCTTTCCTTATGTATTCGGCAATTTCGCGTGCACATGGTAGCCCATGAGTCCGTTGAATTATGCACCCACATGCTGCCGAATCTGGACCAATATCACCAACTCTTATCGACTCATTTAGAACTATATCCATAGCATTCCTTGATATAAATCCTCTCAACTCACGAAACAATGCCGGTTTGAACTTATGTTGCACGATGTTCATGCTCTTTTCAAAAGAAGCCTTTATCTCCATAAAGAGCAACTCGAGCAAGGCATGGCTAACCTGCCAGGATGCATCAAAACTACAGTTCGATGTGCCAAGGTGTCTCTTCAATTTTGCATGTGCGCTCTCAGCCCTGTTCGTAGTCACATTCCCAAAGTGCATATGTCGATCCGTCCAAGCAGCCACAAATTGTTCCTTGTGGTTAATCAACCACGAGTTTTTCACATAATCAACAGCGTGTGGATACCCACAGAAATTCCGGTCCAGTGTACTTAGAAGTTGAATATAGTCATTTTCAGTGGGAGAGACTACCAACATGTTCCAACAAAAAATAAATGCATTCCATCTGTCATTGGTCTCAAAATACTTCTTACAATTTCCCAAGATGTTCCTAGAAATAAGCCACCAACATAATAAGTTTGCTGCATTCGGAAAAACAAAGTTTATTGCATTGATTAGTGCTAACTCTCTGTCGATGACAATCACACGGGGTATAATGCATCCATCTATTAATTCCTTAAGCCTCTCCAAAGCCCATCTGTAATTGGCCTCCCTCTCTGACTGAAGGTACAAAAAAGCAATGGAGAAAGTCAGTTGAGTAGATTTGACACCAACAATCTCAAACAATGGAAGTCAATATCTATTAGTCTTATACGTCATTATCAAAACTTCTGGAAATGCATGTAACAACTGAATAGATGATGGATGTGCCCAGAATAGGTCCATCAAAGCATCTATAGCATCGTTGCTAGTGTGATACTCAATGTAATCATTCTGCTCCAAATGCATCATGAGTTGCTGCATCTGTGATCGACCGGCCATCTCGGTCACCCTCAACTTCTGACAAGCATTGTAGATACTATTCATCGTAGTGGTGTTGTGCACGTCCATTTCCTGCAATATTTGAAGGATGTTCCTCGGCTTCACCAAACTCTTAGACATATCAATCAAAACATTGATTTCCTCCCCAGAAAGCCTCCCAGCAAATGAGTGCCCCTCGAGATGTTGTGCGTTTGAATGATTATGCACCCCACAAACCACTGTTAACATCCAATCATCATCATTTGCCATCTTTCGGCCCTTCAAAGCAAAAGGACAACTACACTTCTTCGTTCCCATTTCCTTATTAGGATTTCTCATTAAGGAGACCTTCGATGAACCTTTGTAACTTCCACTTCTCTCACAAGTTAAAACTATTCTCGGCTTCCTACCATCTCCACCAGCATCTTAAGTTTTGATTAGAAATACTAAGCCATATTTATTTCCAACTTTCCTTGCCCATTGGATTAAGTCATCTCGGCTTTTGAATATAGTGTCAGTGGTGAAGACATTAGTAAATTCCAAAGAGCACTCACTGGCACCGGTTGACTCAATCTCCTGAAAATATATATGATTGCTAAATCTTTATACATCAATGCACGAGAATATACAACTGTGCAATATAATAATGTATGATATATATGCCATTCTTGTAAAATATGTTCGGTTTACTATTGCTGTGCAATAACTTTTTGATCGGCATACTTATGTTGTGCAAAATTAAATTGTTTGATGGTATTCCACCGTGCAATATTCATTTGCACGGCTCTGGAATACCGAGCACGTTGGGAGAAAATTAATTAAGCGGCTGGAAATGAAGTCAAAATGTATACCTCCTCTTGGTAGATCGTTAGTTGCTTGTCCATATTGAAAATGTCTGCTTCCAATAGACAATGTGGTGCAGGGAGATGAGTACCTCCAATATCGTTAAACAAATGAAGGAGACTTGAATACTTCTGAGAGTTGGAGATGATGATGAGGAAGGAGATAAAGATCAATGAAGATGAATGAGTGCAGAGGAACGGTGACGAAACAATGGATAAAAGGGACAATTAAGAAGAAGAAGAAGAAGAAGAGGAGGAGGAGATGAGTAAAGACTACACTGCAGGAGAACCAAAGGAAGAGGAGAGGAGGTTGATGGTGAAGGGTGAATTCGTCATTTCACCTGGGAGCACTTCTGTAATTAAAAAAATTAAATTGTGGGTGTGTACAGCAAATGCCATGGTGTGTTCAGAATTTGCCTTAGACGAGGGAATTGTTCAACTTGACTTCATCTTAGGAGGTCCTTCATCGGCAAGATAGAGCATCTAATTATCTGTCCTCATTTTCATGTTATTTGTTGTTGTGTAGAAAGAGAAAAAAGTTGAGTTCTCTTTATTATTAGATTTATAACATGCGTTTCAAATTAGATGGATTGGTCCACCGAGTTAGATAGATAAGAACAAGATTTTAGGCTGAGGGTATTCTAGTAATTGAATCATGCTTTCTAGGGGTTAGAAAGTATGTGTGTTTAAGTGTGATCTCGTGCGAATTCTCCTATGTTGCCTTTGTGGTCTAATTGTTGACTATATTTATGCCTATGTGCATCAATGCGCAACAATTGTTTTAAAGTTGAGGCTGATATATGTGAGTACAATTGTGTTTCTAGAGGTCCATTGTTGTTTGTTTGGTATTGCTTGTAGTTGTATGGAAGCTAGAGAGAAAGCATTTGATCATGTCTTTTTTATATTAGAATCTGTTATAATAACTTGGCGTGTTGGGGTTTTTTTTTAACATGATGTGACATCTTGTCCTCTTGTATTTGCAAATACCATGTTTCTTCTCAAAAAAATTTAAAATTGCAGCCACCTAAAATGTCTCAAATGAACTTTGGGATTTCAAGAAATTTAGCCTAATTGCATTTTGGTGGAATTTGTTGATACTCAAGTACAAGGAAGCATTCAAAAACTCTACCATGTCTGAGAATTTCAAAATTCTACAAACAAGAATTTCATGAATTCAAGTAAAGAAACATGCAGTCACCGATGGTATGTGTGGAGTTATTTATCTTGAGGGATAAAGAGTGCGGAAAGAGAGCTTTTTGGTTTTCTCTTTGCTAAACATGAGAGAGGAGACTCCCCAACACCAATGCCAAAAGGATCTCATATGCCAATATATGTCACGACCCCAGACCGGGTTAGTAGGAATCTTCGTTCATAATTCGGGATTGCCGAGGTGCACGGGGGGTGAAATAGAAAATTCCACCTACGTGCATGATTTTTCACAGTTTTTCATAGTGAGGATCCCATACCACACTTTGCCTCATAACAAGATAGTGTATTTCAGCAGAAGCTTATAGCAAATCATAACATTAATGAACAAAAACAATAAAATGAGACATAAATAAAAAAGTTTGGACAATTCAGAAAGTGGCATTCCCATTACTCAATTAAAGTTAAAATATTTACACAAAAGTAAAATTCTAGTTACATCAACCCAATAATAAAGGCCAACATAGTGAGTATGATAAAAACCCAAAAGACAGTCGTTTCACTCTCCAAAATGTGTATCTGGCCACTCCGGTATAGAGCCTAATGTCTACATGACATCATCAGTGTACCAAACACCTACATCATGCGGCTCCTCAGCTGAGTGCATTAGCTCCCCCTCAAGAGTAGCGAAGGCAATACCTACAACACCAAGGTTAAACGAGTATCAAGCACAAGGACCAGACAGGTGTTTTAATATGAATAATAATAACATGTGTGCTGCAAATATCGATACATGA
This sequence comes from Cinnamomum chago, assembly GCA_038049695.1. NCBI lineage: Eukaryota > Viridiplantae > Streptophyta > Magnoliopsida > Laurales > Lauraceae > Cinnamomum > Cinnamomum chago. The sequence goes on from CP142460.1 coordinate 49,309,476, forward strand.
TAAGAGATTAAAATGAATTCCAAAATAAAGTAACAACCAGGAAAGATATTACAAGAGTCTCTAACAGAATAATAATAATAATAATAATAATAATAATAATAAGGATCAATGCAAGACATGTAAGCTATCACATATAATTTTAGCAATATGACAATCCACACAAAGCAATATTCTCTCTACTGCACGGCCATAGCTGAGGAGAGGGCCAAACAAGCAAGAGATCCATAAACAAGCAAAACCCAGTACCGAGTGCAATATCGACAAGTGTGTGTAACAAACAAGAATAACATACATGCAAGGGTGAAAATCATAGTAAGCCTAAATGTCACGGCGGATGGATCCTATTGCAATGAAATCGAAGCTGAGTGGTGCCGACTCCAAGAATCAAGACTAGGCATGACCAACTGGGTCCTACCACCAAAATGATCTTCAAGCAAGTACGCAAAGCAAGCTAGGCACGATTTTCCAAGTCAAGTAGTCCTTAAAAGTCAAGAATAACTAAGTTGACACGTAACTAGGTAAAGATCGGCAAGCAGACTCAAATATGGACAAGGGCAAGCAAGGGTAGTAGAACGGGACTAAAACGATAAATGGACAAAGCCTAAGGTCTTTAGACAGTTGGATAGGATTCCAGCATGAAATGGTCCAGCCTGAAATGGATAGAAAAGTATAAGGTGAAGATCAGTAACATGAAATAGAATGGTCCACCTCTTCATTGGCTTCTTCCTCTCGCAACAGTGAAGATCATTAACATGAAATTCATGATGTTGTTGTAGTTGAAGACCATGGCAGGCTAGAATGTCTTTCTCGTGGTGAAGGGCGAAGCTTTCTTTAGTTTTAGAGAGCTGTTAATGCCACATCCAAAACTTCTCTGAGCGCATCCCTATATTTTAAGGCTAATATACGCATGTGTGAAATTACTAAAATTGACATCATTCATAGTTTCATGCCTCACCCAATTTCTCTCTAAACTTATACACCTCACCCACACTGTAATGCCCCAATTCCGAATGTCGAGGTTATCGCCAAGGTACCCGTAATTGGCGAGCTATTTCCCGAAAATCCGAGAACTTCCAAGATCATAGTTTGTAGTGAGGTCTAATTTAAAACTTTTTAACAAAATAATATTCAATAGTTAATTGCGAAAGCATAAAGAAAGATTGTGGAAGGAAATAACGAATGATAGCGGAAGCATAAGGTACCAAATCAATCATATGTCAAATGTAGCAGGGCTAAGGTCTATCTGAACTCAAAGTAGGAATATAATGTGTACAAACCATATGAAATAATCCCCCTGCTCACAACATATGTCACTCAAATGAAAGTCCTTGGGTTCCTAACCCTAGAGGGGGGGGGGTGAATAGGGTGAGCTACAACTATGACCAATTTAGACCAATTTTAATTTCTTAACATAAATTAGTCACAAGTGATGATTATAAGATAAAATGCGGAAGCTAAACAAAAACAATCATCACATAGCAATCACCACAACACAATATTTATAGTGGTTCGGCCAACGTGCCTACATCCACTGCCGGCTTGTGAACCCAACACCCCACCGGATTTCCACTATATATGCTTTTTCAAAGGCTAAGCAATAACCTATACAATGTTGTTTTTCTAGGCTCAACAACAACCTTTACAAGATGCTTTTCAAGGCTAAGCAATAACCCTTACACAATGCTTTTCTTAGGCTAAGCAATAACCTTTACAAATCAAAAGATTTTCTCAAAGATAGTGTTTACACAACACTCTAAGAGATTACAATTTAAGCTCAAATTAATTTGCCTCTAAATAGGCGGATATGAAAATGAAAATCCTAACTCACACAAACACTCAATGAATGCAAAGAGGTATGCTTATGAAGTGTGTGAGTGAAAACTTCAATCAAGTTTAAAAGTAAGCTCAATCAATTTATGCTTAATGCAATTTGAAAGATTAAGGCACAAAAAGATATGATTGAAGTTCTATGCAAATCACTTGAACAATTACACACTTGTGAATGATATGAAAATCTAAAGATCACAAGTTGTATGAAAGTGTTTAAGCCTAATCAAGTGATGCATGTGCAATGTTGTTTTCAAAACTAATTTGACTAAAGATTAAATGAATGAAAACAACAAAGGAAGTTTCAACCAAGTGAAAGAATCATGCAATAAAAGAAATCAAAGATTTAGGCTAAGCATGATTAAGAAAGTTTAAAACAAAACTTGGGTTGAAATCAAAGTGATGAATCCAATCTTGAATATCAAAGATGAAGGGAAGAATGGATTCAACATATCATTGTTATCATGCTTGAAATCATTTTCCAAAGTTTCAAATAAAGCACATAACAAATGATTAATTAAAAGTAAAACTTACTTGGAGATTTAACTTAGTTGATCCAAGCTTAAACTTCACTTAATGACCCCTTTGATGTCTCTTAAATCATCCTCCTTTCCTTCTCAAAAACCTCTTCAAAGAAGGCTTGGAAATCCCCTTTTTTGTTCCCCCCTTTTTCAAAGGAATGAAACACTTTTATACTTGAAAAGAGGGTCTCCTGCGTGTCCCCGGTTGACCCCATGACAGGCCGGTCGACTGGCCCTTCACAACGGTCATAAAAATGCCCGTTGGAGCCTCAGGAATCCGGTTAACCGCCAGTGTGGCCGGTCGACCGGCCCAGGGTTAACCGAGCCTGCAGCCCATTTTTCCCATTTTTTGGGTTTTTGAAGATTTTCTTTGGGGATCGTTTTGGGCCATTAAAATCAAGCTTTTTCACATGTTTTAAATCATTCAAAGATGTATAAAAACTAGAAACATGGAAAAACAAAAATGTTTTGAAACTTTTAAAAAACAAGAACTAGCTTGATTTTCAAAACTTTCTTTTCATATAAATTGCATTTTTGAAAGTTTTCTTGAGGGGACATTCGGGGTCATTGAATCAAGCTTGAAAACAAGTTTTAAATCATTCTTAGAGATTTAAAACCATGAAACATAAAATGCCTAAACTGATTTGAAACTTTTAAAACCAAGGCATGCTTGATTCATTAAAACTCATTTCAAAACTAAATGCATCCAAGATTAAAAACATATCATGCATGATTGAATACTTTTTCAACTCTTGAAAGCAATGCATGTCTAAATCAAGATTTCAAGTGTTTTAAAATCAATGCATGTGTGAAAATGCGAATGATGAATAAAATGATTATACAACCATCAAATTGCAATCTATACAAAATTCCTAACAATCTCCCCCTTTGCAATTTGATGGCAACTCACTCACCACTCACCACTTGACTCACACACTAGGTCTTCAGCTCCCCCTAAGCTGGACAAGCCTTGAAATCTCTTTGGATGCTCTTCTTGGATGCTCCTTCTCTTTGCTTGGGCTATATATGGGTCCTTTTCTTCTTTAGTTCCCAAGCTTTCTCTTCTTTCACTTCTCCCCCTTTGACCATGCTTCTCTCCCTTTGGCAAGATATGCATTCTCTTCTCCTTTAGAGAACTTGAATGCGTGCTTTCTCCCCCTTTGTCCTTTCTCCCCCTTAGATAGAGCTTCTCTCTCCTTAGGAAACTTGGACATTCTCTCCCCCTTTGCCATTAAATTGCAAAGGTTACCTACACACATGAAACAAGGAAAATACCTTTTAGTAGCACCTGTTAACAGAAGAAATCGAAAATGAAAAACATAACAGGGTATCATGTATGGATAGAAGTTGTAAGGGTAAAGGGCCAAGACAAAGGTGAATTTGATCACAACTAATTCTTCCTATGAAGGTTTACTCCCCCTCAATCCATTCTCTCCTTTTGTCAAACTTTTGACATAAATATAACTATTTGGTGCAAAGAGAAGGAATGATTTACCAATTGAGGGTAAACTTCAAGTAAAGTATTAGATTCCAAATGACGATTAAGCTCAATATGATCAAATTACCAATATAATGAGCAAGGTCATGGAGATTAACGATCATGGATACCAATTGAAATAAACATATCAATTGAGATTAAAGGATGTGACTATAAACTCAATCACTCTAAAATGGATTTAAGATAATATAACTAATAGGATTAATCCAAATTTAGAGCTATCCATGATGAGAAGGGTTTTACTAAACATAGCATTAGTCAATTTAACTATGAAAATCATATGCTATGTAAGTTTTGAACTCATTTCATTCAATCAATAAATATGACTATTAACGTGCATGAATGAGTGAAATGAAATTCAAGCATGAAGCCAACCTCAACCAATAACCAACCAATATTATGAACACATAAAATGGTGGTCATGAGATATACCCATATGAGCAAAAGAGGTGGCAACATGAACATTATGATGCTAATGATGTGTGATATGGAACAATCATATTACTTATCAAGTTCAATCCAATGCACACAAGGTTTATCACATTTTCAAGAAATCAAATCAATCAAAAATTATACCAATAGAAACCAATTGAATTTGATAACATGATAAAGAGCAAGAATGTGGCAAACTTCATCAAGCATCGTAATTGCATATTCATCACTTTAAAAATATAACTATTGAGCATAGTGATGAACATGGTAAATTGCAATGCAAAAGAATATTACTTGGCAATGCATGCAATTTCCAAAGTGTCTAGATCATATGAATTCAACACTAAGATATCCATCAAACAAGAGATATAACTATGAAATACAAGGAATGGATTTCAAAGAGGTTCATATGATCACGAGCACTACTATGAAGTTGAAACATGTATAAAGATGACAACATTAAGAAGGTATACATGAATCAACATCATAACCATCCATTTAAAAGAAATGACTATAAGGCATAGACGATGGATTTGAGTTCTAGTATGGTTTCTACAAATATAATAAATATCACAACCATACATGGAACTATATGATATTTGCACATTAAAGAATGAAACCAAATGAGCAAAGATGCAAATAGCATATAACTAGTATTTCCTTCTAAATAAACATAAGCACAAGGAAATAAACTTAAGGGAAAATGCATCTATGAATATAACTAACAAAGATTAGAACATTTTCCAAAAGAACTTTAATTCACTCCATCAATCAAAATCCAACAATGAAACATTTATAAAATGAACAAGTGATTATGAAAACCATGAAGTGAACTAAAATCAAATATCAATTTGTAAACAAGAATGACTACAAGAGCTTATACAAATTGATTTAAAAGCTATTCAACTTGCATTTTAAAAGATATAACTTAATTGAAACAAATACAAGTTGATTTTTCAAAACAATTTTCCATATAAAAGTTTAACTTATAAAACCATGGAAAATCCAATTGATTATGAAGAATCTAGCTATGAAAGCATTTGAAATCACAATCAATTGATCATGTATAGAAATGCAATGCAAGGCTTATAACTTAATGTGAGCAAAAAGCAAATCTAACATGATGAAATTATAATCAAAAGATTTTGAAAACCATGAAGTGTAACTTAGAATGGTGCATGAAGACAAAATCAATTGATCATAAAGAAGCAATGCATTTTAACTAAGAAAGAACAAAATGCAAAGCAACATGACCAACAAAGTGATTTAACTTAAAAAGAATAGGTTGGTCAATGAGGTTCAAGGCCTTAAGGTTTGTCTAAGTAGATAACTTTAGGAATCCACCTAAGGTCTTGGGAGGGTTGAACTTTGAGATCTATTTTGGAATTCTCACCAACCAAAGGAGTTTTAACTTGATAAATTTTCAATTTGAACTTATCACCATGATATTTAGATTTGACTAAATTTGGCTTAGATTGGTGATTAGTCTTTTGATGTTGGTGAGTTTGTTTCTTAGGGGATTGCTTCACTTTTCTTTTCTTCTTATTTTCTCCCTTTCTTTGACTTTTGAAATTTAGATTTAACTTTGTAATTTTCTTCAAAAGTTCTTTCATGTTTTGACTTAAGGGAGGTAGGTTGAGAAGCTTTTTGTTAATAGATTCTTTGATTTTTTGTTTAACTTATTTAAGCTTTTTAGAATCTATCTTGGGAGACTCCTTGTTAATTGGTTTAACTTGTTTAAGATTTATGGAGTCTTCCTTGGTTTTTAGTGTCTTACCCTTCAAGTTTGTTTTTACTTTCTTTGGTTCAAAGATGGGATTAGACACATTGCTTCTTCTTAGTTTGCACTCAAACCTAAAGTGTCCTTCATTGCCATAATAATCACATTTTGTTTTGGGCAAGGGAGAAAGAGTACTAGAGAAAGAGGACTCACCTTTCACAAATGTGTTGGTGAATTTAGGGTCATGTGACATATTCCTATCAAATCCAAGACCCGTCCTATCTCCATGAGATTTACCCAATTTGAATAATTTTTCAAGTTTCTCTTCACTTTGGGTAAACTTGCACTCATACTTTTGTTTATAGCTTTCAAGTTGAGTGACTTTGGTTATAAGGATTGAATTTTCATTTTTAACTTTTGAAAGTTCATTTTCAATTCCCTTAAAATTGTTTAGCTCTTCATAGGCAAGTTTTAACTTAGATTTAAGCTCATTAACAACATTAGATCCAAGTTCTAAAGTTTTTAAATTACTTTGAGCATTAGACAAATTTTCATTGGAAATTGTCAACTTGAATTTTAAATAGTTAATGTTTTCATCTTGTCTTTTAATTGTATCTCTTAGGTTTAAATTTTCATTTTTAAGCTCATCACAATTTATCTTAATCTCATTTAATTCATCTTGAGCATTAGATAAATTTTCCTTAGAGATAGTCAATTTAGATTCAAGATTGTTAAAGTCTTTATCTTGCCTTTTTATTTGATCTCTTAGATTTAAATTTTCCTTATTGACATTATCATAACCCATCTTTAATTCTTTTAGTTCAACTTGAATGTTAGATAGGTTATTTAAAGAGATCATGAACTTAGAGTCTAGACATTTTATTACTTCTTCTTTCTCTCTAAGTTCATTTTTTGAAGAGACTAGTCCTTTGTTTAGTCTATTAGATTCTTCTTTTAAACTTTTATTTCTCTTATCAAGCTTTGAAGATAATGTATATAATTCATTGTATGCTTGTTGAAGATCATCTTCATCATACTCATTTTCTTCCTCTTTTGAATCAAATTGATATTCATTTAGTTGAGGGTTTGAATCTCCAATAGAAGGAAGAATGAGGGGTCTAGAAGAATCTATAAAGTCTAGCATAGTGGAGTCCATTCTAATGATTTTCATATAAGGACAACTCTAGGGTTTTGACTCTAGCTTTTTTACACCTAATCAAGAGTTCCAAACACTTAATCCTAAAAGATAGAGCACTTGGCTCTGATACCAATTGAAAGTCCTTGGGATCCTAACCCTAGAGGGGGGGGGGGTGAATAGGGTGAGCTACAACTATGACCAATTTAGACCAATTTTAATTTCTTAACATAAATTAGTCACAAGTGATGATTATAAGATAAAATGCGGAAGCTAAACAAAAACAATCACCACATAGCAATCACCACAACACAATATTTATAGTGGTTCGGCCAACGTGCCTACATCCACTGCCGGCTTGTGAACCCAACACCCCACCGGATTTCCACTATATATGCTTTTTCAAAGGCTAAGCAATAACCTATACAATGTTGTTTTTCTAGGCTCAACAACAACCTTTACAAGATGCTTTTCAAGGCTAAGCAATAACCCTTACACAATGCTTTTCTTAGGCTAAGCAATAACCTTTACAAATCAAAAAGATTTTCTCAAAGATAGTGTTTACACAACACTATAAAAGATTACAATTTAAGCTCAAATTAATTTGCCTCTAAATAGGAGGATATGAAAATGAAAATCCTAACTCACACAAACACTCAATGAATGCAAAGAGGTATGCTTATGAAGTGTGTGTGTGTGAAAACTTCAATCAAGTTTAAAAGTAAGCTCAATCAATTTATGCTTAATGCAATTTGAAAGATTAAGGCACAAAAAGATATGATTGAAGTTCTATGCAAATCACTTGAACAATTACACACTTGTGAATGATATGAAAATCTAAAGATCACAAGTTGTATGAAAGTGTTTAAGCCTAATCAAGTGATGCATGTGCAATGTTGTTTTCAAAACTAATTTGACTAAAGATTAAATGAATGAAAACAACAAAGGAAGTTTCAACCAAGTGAAAGAATCATGCAATAAAAGAAATCAAAGATTTAGGCTAAGCATGATTAAGAAAGTTTAAAACAAAACTTGGGTTGAAATCAAAGTGATGAATCCAATCTTGAATATCAAAGATGAAGGGAAGAATGGATTCAACATATCATTGTTATCATGCTTGAAATCATTTTCTAAAGTTTCAAATAAAGCACATAACAAATGATTAATTAAAAGTAAAACTTACTTGGAGATTTAACTTAGTTGATCCAAGCTTAAACTTCACTTAATGACCCCTTTGATGTCTCTTAAATCATCCTCCTTTCATTCTCAAAAATCTCTTCAAAGAAGGCTTGGAAATCCCCTTTTTTGTTCCCCCCTTTTTCAAAGGAATGAAACACTTTTATACTTGAAAAGAGGGTCTCCTGCGTGTCCCCGGTCGACCCCATGACAGGCCGGTCGACTGGCCCTTCACAACGGTCATAAAAATGCCCGTTGGAGCCTCAGGAATCCGGTTAACCGCCAGTGTGGCCGGTCGACCGGCCCAGGGTTAACCGAGCCTGCAGCCCATTTTTCCCATTTTTTGGGTTTTTGAAGATTTTCTTTGGGGATCGTTTTGGGCCATTAAAATCAAGTTTTTTCACATGTTTTAAATCATTCAAAGATGTATAAAAACTAGAAACATGGAAAAACAAAAATGTTTTGAAACTTTTAAAAAACAAGAACTAGCTTGATTTTCAAAACTTTCTTTTCATATAAATTGCATTTTTGAAAGTTTTCTTGAGGGGACATTCGGGGTCATTGAATCAAGCTTGAAAACAAGTTTTAAATCATTCTTAGAGATTTAAAACCATGAAACATAAAATGCCTAAACTGATTTGAAACTTTTAAAACCAAGGCATGCTTGATTCATTAAAACTCATTTCAAAACTAAATGCATCCAAGATTAAAAACATATCATGCATGATTGAATACTTTTTCAACTCTTGAAAGCAATGCATGTCTAAATCAAGATTTCAAGTGTTTTAAAATCAATGCATGTGTGAAAATGCGAATGATGAATAAAATGATTATGCAACCATCAAATTGCAATCTATACAAAATTCCTAACATCAAATCCCAAAACAAGTGCATTCAAACCCCAAGTGCAGCCAGTCCAGTCTTCAGCTCGACCTCATGGTCAGCCGGTCCCCATCCGTAGTCTCTTACTACAGGCGCCTCGACGAGTGCGTCGCCCTCGGGGTCGGGGTCAATACCTAAGCACCAAATGATGGATCAAATCCAATGATCTGGCAAGACACAGTATACAAGTAACATAGGATGTATGCATCAAAAGAATAGAGACGATGATAATATCATAAAAATAACAAAGGTACAAATGCTAGGCAATTGAGCAAGATATAACAAATAGAATAAGGAGGAAAGTAAAGCATCTAGTCTAACCAACATCAACGTAGCACATTCACACGAGCTGGACACCGCAAGATATTATGCCGCGGCCCTCCCATACTATAAATCAGCCGCGACAGGGAAAGTAAAGTAACATGCCAGGGATGACGAGCCCCGCCAATAATAATAACAATATCGACACGCTCGTGCTCAATAGACCAAAACCAGAATCCCAACGGTCGTCAAACTATAGCTTATCATGATAGCTCCAATTCATAACCAAAATAGCTCTTACCAAGGATGATCGGTCCAATGGCTAAGTTTATAACAACTGAGTGAATGTTAGTACCGACTCAAGGAAAACAAGTAAAGGTTCGTGTCTGTCTAAGCTTGCCTTGCTCGAGTAAGGTCTTATCATGTCCATAAGAGGTCCAAGGTATATGTCAAATCCATAAATACGATCCAAGTCCAAGTCCATGATTAAACCCATTACCATGACCCACCAATGTCATGGTCGTAGTCCAAACAATCCAAGCACAACATCAATGATCAGTCCAATAGTACTCAGTCCATTTTCCATTCATAAATGGGCCACAAACCCATAATAACAGTCATCTTCATTCTAAGGTATCACATCCATCTATTCTTAGGTCATATGATGGCCTACCTAGCCACATACACTGGTCAATGATTACCAATTCATACCTCCGGGTCACCACTAGGTAATCCTAGGTTCTGGTCATCTAATTTTCCTTTAATTAATAGGTATTAGCAATAGAAAGGATACAAGAGCGACTGTAATGAGTTAAGCATAATAAATCTCCAAAATTAAGTCAATCAATGGAAAATGGCAAATGTCCAACCTAAGTAATGGCCTCCTTTTCAAGTCCAGGTCCATGTTAGTCAATTCAATACCTAAATGAATTTTCAGATCCCAAGGAGATGTGTTTTGGTGCTCCTAAAGTTATAGGCATCTTGGATAACGTTTAAAAATCAAATCGAAATCCAATTCAATACATAAACCCGACTTTGGTGGGCCCCATGAGTCAAGGTTGAGCCAAACCATTGACTCATGATTGACATATCAATAAAAGTCCTTTTGGATGGACAATGGGCCCCACAACAGATCAAAACATAAAAAACTGCAAAATTGGAAACTCACAATCTGCAGTGTGTCCAGTCGACATCCTCCAAGGGCGGTCGACAGGGTACACTGGAAAAGTCAAGATTACGACTCCCAGGTCACATCCAGTGCAGTGTATCTGGTCAACATCATGGCCAGGATGTCGATCGGGTACACATAAAATCCTGGACAATCACTTGGCAAGCAGTACCCTGATTTCTAAAATTCTACACTATGTCCGGTCGACATCATGGCCTGGATGTCGACAAGGTACACAGAATTTCTGAGTCTGAGAGTCAATTCCAATTCCTAGTTATACCTCTGGAAGTCCTTTGTATCCTATCGATATCCAGCAAGGCCGATCGATCGGATACGCTAGGAATTCTGGGACTGAGAGAAATCAAGCTCCTAGTTATTCTCCTGGATCTCCTTCATATCCGGTAGACATCCAACAAGGCTGGTCGACCGGGTACACTGGGAAATCAGAATTCTGGAACTTCTCCTATTCAACCCAATTTCCATCAAAACCCCATCCAATCTCGTCCATCCATTATGAAAACATATACAAACATAAAAAACACTTCAATCATCATCGAACCATCACTAATTGGGCCATTGATCTTCCAGATGAGAAATCTCATCCATCAATGACCAAAATCCATGAAAAAAAGTTAAAAATGGCAAATCTATGCAATCAAACATTCAATTGATCTGAAATTACAGGATTAAATGAAAAGAGACATTCATTCCATGTTAAGTAAGTATATTGTACTTGCCTATAATCCAAACGCAATGAAATTGTTGAAATATGAGAAATCGAAGCTCCAAAATAGAATTCCAAGCTTCTAAGGTCTCCAATCACTCAATCAACCCAAAACTCAGATCTAAACAAATCTATAACACCTAATCTCAGATCTATAAGAGAATTTCAATAAGGAAAGGAATCTAGAAAGAGAAAGAGAGAATTCTGTGGAAATTGAGCTAGAGAGAGTGAATTACCTTGAATTGTAGAGAAATGAGAGATCTATAAGATGAGAGAAATCCTTATGAGATATAAGATCAGTAGCTTGTAGAGATCCTCTCTTCTCCTAGCTAGGAGCTTAGATCTAGGGTTTTTATATAGAAAAAGAGAGGGATTCTTGGAGGAAAATGAGAGAATTGGAGGGAGAATGAGAGAGAAAGAGAGGGAAATGAGATGAGTGAGAGATGAAGGCTCGTTTGGGATGGGAGGGGTTCTTTTTATAGTTTTGTGATGGAAATGAAATGTCCAAAGTGCCATTTCTTAGTTAGTAGAAAATTGGGATAAGTACATGGGCTTTTTTGTCTTTTTAGGTAAAGTTAGAATATTCTCATATGGAAACCTTTCTTAATACTTCTAATTACCATCAAGGGTCTCTAACTAACTAACAAACTCTAATCCCTATTAAATAGTATAATTAGATACAGAATACTATAATTAATATCATTCAAACAAAAGTGAGGGTCCACAAAGGGTGGGGCCTCACACCCACACCCACCCCCACCACAGCCACCACCACCTCCTCCGGTATCACCACCAGAGGGGGAAAGGGATGATGTGTTCAAAATAATTAACCACAATTGCACAAATTTCTATTAACTAGATAGTGGCAAGTATAGGTCGATCAATAGGAATTTGTAGAAAGAAGATAAAAAAACTAGACTAAGCGACGCAACCCAAAGTGTCATAAAAAAATAGATTTTTGCAATATAAAACTAGACCCATCGTAACAAGTTAAGAATTTGCAAAACAAGATCACAAGCGTCGCAAATAGATACTTTCAGCAACGAATAAAGTGTGCCGCAAACAAATGCGTCAAAAAAATCATTGGCGCAAAGTAATTCGTGCGCCAGCCAAATGGTGGTAAAATTGTTCGCGACACTAAATACACATTAGCGACACAATCATACATCGCAAATAAGTGTCTCTATTTGCAATGCAATCCCTACGTCGCAAATAGTGTTTACTTAGGACTTTTACCTTATTATGTCACAGAAAAGTTAAGGTTATTTGCAACAGTTTCCCTTTTGGGTTGTACATAATATCTTATTTGTGACGCCAATGCCTTTGTGTCGTAGATAATTATTATCAGCAACCTACATCATATGGCGTCGTAGAAATTCTATGCTAAAAAATTCACTAATTTTTTTCCCTTCGCCACCATTATGAAAAAAAATTATACATTTATTTGGCACGCAATCTTAGTGCCACAAATAATATTTAGTTGCGACAGTATACCTGATGCATCGTAGATAATTTTTTTTATTAGCGACATTGTTTTATGGCGTTGCAAAAAAAAAAAAAGGTCTAATTTCCCCAATTTGTTCCCTCTCCTGCCTTTTTTTAATCCCCCGCCTTTTGTTAATGGGGTTGGTATAAACGCAAGTCTTACTTCTTCTCTCTCTCTCTGCTCTCCAATCTCTCTGTATATATCTTTCTCTCATTCCGGCATATGAGGAGAGCCAAACATCTAGTCAGGTTTCTCAGAGGTGCTCAGTACGGATTAGGTTTTCTGGTGTTTTCTTTTGGGACAAGCAAAATAGAGGAAGAGTGAGACCGTTCGATTTGGTTATGTAGTCGTCAACTTTTACCTTCCAACGATTTTACAATTTAGCTTTTTTGCGACGCCAAAAAAACGTCATAGATAATATAAAAAGCATCGCAAATGGGTCGCAAATAATGTGACCGCAGAAAGATTAGCTACACTAAAGACTGCAGCATGGCATAGGAGAGAATATTTGCAACGGTTTAAAAGAGTCGCTAATACGTATCATTTGCGACGTTTTCTAGGCGTCGTGGATAATGATTTATTTGCAATGGCAAAATCGCGCCACTAATTTTTTTTATTTACGACGATTCAAAAATGTCGTGAATAAATCAGTAATGGCGACGCTCTTATAAAGTTGCAAATAATCTTTTTTGCAACGCTTCGGTGGTGCCATAAATAATCTTCATCTTGTTACATTTGATTATTTACGATACATTAAAAGCGCCGCAAATAATGAGTTTTCAGAAAAAAAAAATATTTTCTAATATTTTCAAAATATATATATTTTTCCTGTTTTGATACCCTATCAATACAAATATAATCTTATCATCCACTGACAATTCATGCATTCACAAATCTTTAATGCAAAGTTATCCTTAGCTCATCACAATCATATATCTCTAAGTAGCAATTGAGGTATGAAAATAACACTCCATCGATGTAAAAACATAAACTAAATTAATTCATTGAATTTGAGTGCAATGAAACAATTGTCCTCATCACAAATTCTTATTGAAGATATTGATAAAATTTTGTTAAACATAAATCTATATAATAGTTGGTCTCAATATAAGATAGAAATAGTAACTGAAAGAAGGTCTTCAATATGTATCATGGAGAGACAACGAACAATTTCCACGATAAAATATAACATCTTTAAACTGATCTGTGCCATCCAAATCGGTAAAAAAAATGTTGCTTGTTCTTATTTTCTCTTCATCTCCCATTTCGATCTGTAATAAGTAAAACAAGATAGATGTTAAGATATATACAAAAAATCGAGACCATTGAGTTTGTTTGAAATTGAATGGTTGCACTCCTTTTTGCATAAGTTAGACATTGCACTAAGGTGATGGTTGCACCCTTTTTTGATGGTATACTAAATCAAACTAATATTTGAGTTTTAATTGCACCAAGTATTGAACAACTAGAGAAGCAGAAATTCACCAAAGAAAAAAAAATTATAAAAGCAGAAAGTGGGAAAAAATAATAAATTCAAATCACAACTCTAAATCTATAAAAGTAGCAACAAAATCTAAACATAATCCAAAGTGAGCGCAGTAACAAAAATCTATTCCTAGTACATACAAATGTGCTCATCGGTGTATGCATATAAAGATGCCTTATGATTTGAAGGGTCTAGGAAAGACTCTGCAGGTGTAACACCAACAAGTACATTCAAAGATAGTTTCAAGTTCTGTTGCCACAAAATAATTCAAGGATCATGTAAAATGTGTGCATGTATATGGGGTTAGGTTGCTGGAGTTGCAGTTTATAGGATAATTTTTTAGATTTAAAGATATAGGGCTGTATTGAGAAAGGGGTATGTGGTTGGCATGGACATGCACTTTAGCAACCAGTACATACATTATAAAACCTGTACGTGCATTTTTCAACTTGTACCACCATTCCAAACCTAAAGGTCATAACAATCGAAGTATAGACCAAATAATCCATGTCCATTCCATATGATTCAATTGAAACTAAATTCAGCAATGTGTACAAAATTCAATCAAAATTACCAACTAAAAACTCATGTAAAATTTCAAAACCATTACACATCCAACTTCCATTTCCATTACAAACCATTTTTGTTCATGTACATAAAACCTAGCTTCCTTTTATATGTACAACTCCAACTTCCTTTGAAAATGTGAAAAATATGTATACCCTTCAACCCACTTCACTAAGAGTAGAGATGAAATAACACAATTTCACCCATCATGAGCAGCATTTAAATCATTCCACCATTTACACATTTAAACCCATGTAATGAAAAAAGGGAGAGGAAGGGTTGGGTGTTATGGAAATGGGCTAGGGCTGGGGTTTGTGTAAGGGAGAAGAGGGGGAGTGGGGGATTAGTCTCTTCTTGCATGTTGGGGTTGTGTTTGGAGCTCGCATGTTGGGGATGGGTAGAAAAAAGAGAGCTATTTTTTTTAATCTTACCAAAAATATACTATTATTTATGAAATTTTAATTAAATTATAATTTTTCACTTGATACAAAAAAATACTTATATTCTGTTTTTTTTTAATTTTCTTTAACTGAGATTTATGTAGCACCTTTTAATACTTTAAAAAACTAAGCCTTCATAAATCAATTCCTTTTTGATTTTTACAATTCATGATAATCATTTAATTTAAGAAATAAACAGTATATTTAACTCATGATAAATCAGTTCAGGTTAAATCAGTTCTTTTATAGAATTTCCCATTCAGGACAACATAGTCCAGTACCCATCCTCACTCATCAACATCTTAGGGCGACAACATTATTTCGACCTATTTAAACTGACCAACCAACACCCAGCATACTCAAATCTCACCCAGAACCCATTCAACTCAATTACTCAAATCAAATCAGCCACCAATAGCTTGCAAAGCCCATCAGACCAACCCAAAACTCATAAAGCCAATCAACTAAGTCCAACTTAACCCAGCCCCTTGCATTGCTCATCTCTGTTTTCTCATTCTCTTCACCATTACAAAACAAGACCCCCTCCTCTCAGAACTCACCCAAATAGAACGGCACCCCCTCCATGCCCACTTACAGACCATCTCTCAGACCATATGCCAACTCGCAGCCTGAGTCACTACTTCCATCTTTTCCATCACCTTGCACCATTGATTAAAATGGAGAAATCAGAGGAGATTTGGGGTTATATGTTAAAGAGATAGAGACATAATTAGTTTTCTCCATTATTCTTTGACACCATGACACAGAGACATATACTTTGATATCCTAGTCAACCCTCTAGACAGATAAATTAAATTTTCGATCCCAGTATGTGAAAACGTTAAATTTGTGGTAACAAAATGTCAAGCAGAATATATTGGTCAGTTTAATGATGATAAAATGGTGAGTACAGAAAGCCATTCATTAAGAGAAACTTGATTTTCGGTTTTTCTATTTCATGCAAGGATTGGTTTTCTTAAATTGTTACAGATAGATAAATCTTGACACCATCTCCAAATAAAAGCACCATTCACTGAGTCAAAAATAGCAAAGGTCGTAGAGTTCCTATCAATTGTGGACACATTAGCCAATAGAGGTCCTAGCAATTGTGGAAAAAATTGATGGTCACTTCCACGTAGCTCTAAACAGATGTAGATACTGATCATACCAGCTGTGCACTCGGCAGCAAGAAAATAGAAACACAAGGACACTATTGTTGTAGTTGGACTGTCCCACTATTAGATTTTGAGATGTTAATATATCCATGTAGAATCATTAAATGAAAACCAGGAGCTGTTTACATATGTGTTGGAGCATAAAGTGTAAGCCAATAATACTCAAGTATTTGTTGCATGGAAACAAAATTTCCATCATAAAACTGAGGAAAGGAGATTTAATTTGCTAACACAAAGCCACACCGCAATTTTCTCACTAATCATTGAACCTTTAGGGCACGTTTGGCAGCAGTATGTAGGGAGGAATCCTTGCCTACTTTCCATACTTGCGTGGAAAACCCACGTTTGGATGTAAGTGGAAGTGAGGAAAGAGGACGTCCGTTTTCCACGCATTCACGGTTTTCATGGGTCAGACCAACCCCCGTCGGATCCTGTAAATCATCGATTTTAAAGAGGAGGTATATAAACTGATTTTCTGTGCAGAAACTCAGCCTCGACTCCTCTCACGATTTCAAATCCCTCTTCCTCAACGTCGAACCCTCTTCTCTGTCGCTGGTGCGATGGGAGGTGACCGACCGAAGTTCGTTGCTGCCACCGGTGAGAAGAGAGAAGAGAGAAAAAAGATAGAGACTAGAGAAAGAGAAGAGAAATCGAAACTGCCATCGATTGGGAGCGAGAACGAGCCAGCAAAACTCCTCCTTCCCTACCTTCAGAGAGCCGACAAACTCCAGAAACATGAACACCTCGTTGCCTATTACTGTATTGACCCTAATCCCATCCTCTTCTCTCTCCCTCTCCTTGAAACCCTAAACCTAACCCTAATTCTTTCTTCTTTGTAGGTCGATTGTATGCGATGGAGTGCATACTCAAGATACCTGCAAAAGAGCAAATCAAGATGACTAGCAAACTCATTGTCTCTCTCATGAATCAACTCGAGAAGGTCTCTCTTTCACCTCCCCCATTATTATTCTTTATTCGAATGGTAGTCTTGTTGTTAATAATAGTAACTATGAAATAGTGCAGTGCACTATTGAATAACAGAGGAAAAGTAAATAACCCCACAATCTTTATGAAAATAATAATCACATCATAGGGAGTTTTAAGTGTAAAGATAGGGCAGAGTCCTCGATTGGTGAGGTATCTTCATGAGCAGTGAGAAGACTGTCACGCACAATTCCCTCCTTATTTAAATAATTAGCCATTTAATTCACACTATGCTTAATATGATGAGATTAAAGTATTGAGAAACGTGGATTTGCCCATTGCTCCTTTCCTCTACAAATCAATTCACACACATTTGATATCATTAAGAGATAGGATTTACAATTCTAAGAATCTGGGATGCTCTACTGCATAGAGAATGAATGTGTCTTTGGGATTTCTATTGTGTAGTAACCCAGTACTTCATTTCAATGTTGCTTTCGATGCTCTCTTTGGTTCTAGTTGTTGTGCCTTGTATGAAAGACCGGATGCAAATGACGATCTTCAGTAAAAAAGTTTTTTGTTTGTTTTTTTGGTAATCTTATGCTAGGAAGGAAGAAAGGGCATGGAAGGCTTTCTTTTATTTGGAATAGTTTAGCTTTTACTTAGGAGGCGGTGTTAGAATATTCTAACCATTAATCACATTACAAACTTGATAGTTGCACTATGTGTGTGCAAAAGTCTTGTTGTTCAACCAATATTCAACCAATAATGATGATGAGGGGGCATGGTACTTTGTATCATGACTGCTTTTTATTTTCATTTTACTTTTTGTAGAGTCTCCTTTAGATGATAAACACACAAGTTCAAATTTTAAATCTTTCTAACTTGGTTTGGGCCTGTTTTAAATTGAATTATTGGGCCTTTGGGCAAACATGTCTATTTCTAGTTATTAGCATTTTCTACTGAACTTTCCATTGTTCAGTTGTTCTTATTGCATTTGCACTTATTGACACACAACACATTTCTTGATATAAATCTACAGTTGATAACCAAAGTTGCTGCTACTTCAATTCTAGCATCAGCCATGTGCGTTGCTATGAGAAGGGAGTCTATAATCTGATTCTCACCATGAAGTCGTCTATTGCTGTCCATGTATGAGAATGTAGTATAAGTTTTATCTAGTTGTATACACTTGCATTATATCTCAAGAGCTGCTGCTGCTACAACCAAACTCTCAACCTGACAGTGTATTTCATCAAAACATTGCACTATGATGGACTTTCACATGTGGGTCTCTTGATGGGTTGGGTCCTGCAACCATAAGGCTATCTGTGATGGGGACTTCCACACACACGAGTAAAAAAAGAAGAGTGCAAACCGGGTTACTAGTAACACAGTCTAAGATGGACTCTGTGTAGACATATTCTGCCTCAGATTTTCTCAGTTCCTGCTTTTGATTCTACCATTTTTGTTGGTTTAATACAAGGAGACTGTTTTGCTGAAACTTTTTCCATTTAATTACATTTTTTTTGGCTGAAACTGTTTTGCAATTTTCTTGTGTGTAGTTAGCTATTAAATGATATGGAATGGTCAGAATCCAAATGTGAAGATAGCCAAGATAGCACGTTTGAAAGCAGTTCTCTTGATGCGGTTTATAGGGAATAGAAAATGGATGACTTTGAAGATGGACTCAGCATGGTGATATGCACCAAGGATGAGGAGAAGTTGAGGGATTCTGGGAAGCACTGAAGCAAGGATAGGAAGATGGAAAGAATAGAGGAAAAGGGTCATGGAAGTAAAGAGGATGAATTGACATGATTTTCCTGTCTTTTATTTATGGAATCTAAATGTGTTTTTTTTTTTTTGGCCAAGTTGGGTTTTAAGAATGTTTTTATATAATTGGTTGTTGAATGGATGGAGTCACAGTTTTTATTTTATTGCTTCCGGTGGATGAATGGGAGTTGTTTTTTGGCATTTTCTTTTTACATGTTACAAATTATTCAGTTGAAATGAAATAGAGGATGGATGGTTATGGATTGACCTTTTATTCTCAATGTAATTTGAATGGATGGATTGATGTTTTATTTTGGATAGATGTGACGGGGGCTATGATATACTTATTTCCATTGCTAAATTGTGCTAGATATGATTAGTTGGGGCATGCTTGTGTGTTATTGTTATTCATAGAAATTGTTACACAGTGAATCCATAATCTGCAAAAATTTAAACTGAATATTTCATTGTCTATCCTTCTTGCAAAAACCCATTTTTCAATTTTGGAGCCCAACTACAATATACAGGTGATGTTCTATAGCATGTTTGGATAAACAAATTTTGTAGTGGATGTTGTCATAGGTAAGAGTGGTTTATAGTTGAATGGTTTGTTATGGAAGTGGAAATATAATTCTTCATATTATTCTTGCAAATGGTTTGAAATGCAAATAGTTTGTAGTTGAATGGTGTGGTTTGAAATGCAAATAGTTTGTAGTTGAATGGTTTGAATCCACTAGCAATAATAACTGGTCCGATTATTCCTACTCCCAGTTGCTCATTAAAGATCGTTTCCTGCCGATTACACTTTCGTTGACTGAAGTGAACATGTTGCTGGGAAATAGCTCCTGTGCAAAAGAAAGTTGCATTTTTCAAGTGATCTAAAATCAAAATCCAGAGAGCTGCAGGACATAGATTCCAAACTAGAGAGAATCTCAACTTTGATTTTATGAAAACACCATGCTTCTTAAGGTGAACAATTTATATAGAAACATTTATTTATAACAAATGATTTTCTACAGAGTCCAGCTTTATCTCGATTTTCAAGTACAAGAAAAATTCTCAAGGTGTACAGTTTCTCTTGGACAATAGGCTTAAAGCTGGTGGAAATATTGGAAGTGGGTCTAATTGGAGATACCGATGTACAATTTTTAATTAAATCCTAACCAGCTTAAACTTGAGTGATGGGGGTGGGTTTAATTGGAGATGCTGATTTAGGATGTAATTTAGGATGAGTGGTATGAACTGAATTTAAAATGGAAGATAACCAATCCCTTTTTTTTTTTTTTTTTGGTGGATTCCACTTGCGTTAACAAACATGGGTTTGAAGGAATCATCTCTGATTCCTCTGTGCTAGCCAAACGTGGAATGCGATGAATCCTCTTCCTCATAAATCCTCTCCTCAGAAAGTTTAAATCCATGGCACCAAGGATTCATCCGAAGAGAGGATTCTTCTCCCGTTACCAAACGTGCCCTAAAAAATATCCTTTAATCACACTTCTTAGAATATCCATCAACTTCACTGTAGAAAACAACAAACCATTTCACCAAATTAAAAAAAAAAAGAAAAAAATCCAACACAACCACTCCCGTCTTAGCTACTAACACTACAAGAAAAGTGACAATTAGCGGCGGTTTATAGTGGTGATTTATGTATCCGTCACTACATCTAAGTATTAGTATACATACAGTGGCCGAAATTGTATTTTGCTGCTATAAATGCATTCACACACATATATATATAGCAGCGGAAAATGTATTATGCCACTATAAACACTTACGTATAGCAGTGGAACGAATATTCCGTCGCCACATCTACATCTAAATACATACGTATAGCAGCGGAAAATGTATTATGCCACTTTAAACACTTACGTCGTATATTCCGTCGCCACATCTACATCTAAGTACATACGTATAGCAGCAGAAAATGTATTATGCCACTATAAACATTTACGTATAGCAGCGGAAAATGTACTATGCCACTATAAACACTTACGTATAGTAGCGTAACATATATTCCGTCACCACATTTACATCTAAGTACATACGTATAGCAGTGGAAAATGTATTATGCCACTATAAACATAAATACATTTATTAATGTATAGCAGTGGAAAGTATAGTCCGCACTACATCTAAATATATAATATATATACAGCAGTAAAAAATGTACTATGCCACTATAAATGTATAGGAAATACATATACATACATGCAAATAGCAGCATAAAATATATTACGACACTATAAATGCTTATGTGTAAGCAGCGGAAAATATGTTCCGCTGCCATACTTCCCCATGCCCAAAAAAAAAAAAAACCAATTTCGTCTTCCCCGAAAGAGGAATTTCGCCTTCTCCCCCCAAAATCAATTTCGTCTTCCCCAAACCTGTTTCGTCTTCCCCAAAACCCTAAACCCACATCCAGTCCCAAAACCAAACCCAAAACCCTAATCTCTATTTGGAGCTTCCAGCAGCTTTGATGTATCAGCTTCTCGATCTCGACTGTTTCAATGCTCGTCGCTGATGAAACCTCCTCGGGAAAATCTCAGATTCTCACGGTAATTTCTTTGATCCAGATCTCTTTTCGCTGCAAAATCCGAGATTCCAGTTTGGTTGTTGAGAAAATCTGGTTCAGCTGTCGAATTTGAGTTCTCGAAAAGACTCATTTGATTTCTTGATTTGCTTTTTAGCTTGATTTGGATTCGTGGTCCCTGTTTTCGGAAAGAAATCAGGTGCGAAAGCTACTGTTTTGTTTTAGATTCAAGCGATTTGATGGAATGTCGAAATCTCAGTGCAGTATTTCGAAAGTCGTTTTCCTTTTTACTGTTTCTGATTTTTTTGGTGTTAGAAGTGAGACTCTTGCAGTAATTTGAAGATAGATCTATTTTTTTTACCAGCTCTGCTTCGTGTTTCTAGAGTTCTTCTTGCTGCAAAATTGGAATTTGACTGCGGTGATTAGCTGATAGAGTGATTTCATAGCAGCAGTATGTTTTTCGGGGATTCGATTGATTCTGCTGCGTTTGTTTATTAATTTAATGAGTTATTCTTCCTGAAAAATTGAATTTTGACTGTGGCGATTAGCCGATAGAGTGATTTCTTAGCAGTGATATGTGTTTTTGGGGGCTTTGATTGATTCTCCTGCGTTTATTTATTGTATTTTGATATTGATGATGTGCTGCATTGATGTTTATCTGGTAATTTGAAGTTTTTTATTCAATCTCATCGCTACAATTTGAAGTTTTCTTCTGTTTGGTTTACATTTGTATGATGGATAGAGGTCTCTATTCTATCAGTAATTCAAATCAAATCTGTTACTGTTTTTCAGCTGAAGTGAAGTTCTGTTGAGAGGGGGTCATGGATGCTCATGAAGTTGAAGAAAGTGTTTTTGCTGCCACTGATGCAAAGGTATTTAAGGCAATCTACTCCTATAAGTTATAACTGACAAAAGGATTTAAAAGTTTTTGAACAGGGTATTTTTTGTTTGTGTGTGTCCAATGTGGAACATTTCCTGTTGTCTAAAACTAAAAGTAATTTTGATAAGATTGTTTTGTGCATTAGCACTAGCAGCATGAACCTTCCTGTATAAGAAGGTGCTACTACCTATTTACCTTTCTTTTTGGTCATACCATGAAACATCTTTTAGACCCATTTTGGAGTCTGGATCGCCAAAAGGTTGGGAATGATCGAGACTGTGGTTTTTCCAACCAAAATGCACCGCACCAACTAATTGAAAAGAAAGGAAAAGGAAAAAAAAAGAACTTTCTATTTTTTGCAAAGCTGAAAATGCTGAAGTGGCACACCTTCAATGTGAGGAATCACCTTTTTTGGTGCTGGGACCATACAGTTTGGTGCTTAGTCTTTTTTTGGTAATTAGTTTATCTTGGTAATGATTTTGGTAATTATTTCATTACTTAAGTTGATTGGACTAGGGTTTTAACAGTTTAACTGACTGTGACTTCTCTCTCTTTTGAGCTTCCCTCCCTTCTCCTTAATTCACTTCAGTTTCTTTCTCTGCCAATTCATTATACAAAGCCTCTCCACCATCTCTTTCCCACATTTCCACTACTTTAGAACACAGCTCGCTCCGCCAAATCCATTCAAAATGTCTGTTTTTGCTGACAATTCTGCGAAATCCAGCATTTCCTTTGTTGAACCTTGTGTTGGTGGGTTGCATCAAATGGGCAGGCATTCTTGCTGTTACAAGCAGAAGGTGAGGAAAGGACTCTGGTCCCCAGAGGAAGATGAGAAGCTTATGAGGCATATTACTAAATATGGTCATGGGTGTTGGAGCTCTGTGCCTAAACAAGCAGGTGCCTTGTCTGCCCATCATCCTTCAATTCAAAATTGCACAATGCAGAATATAGCAATTGAGTTATGGTCACTTGGGGGATTTGTTAAATGACAGCTTCCTTCTATGGTGATATTGCAGGTCTTCAGAGGTGTGGGAAGAGCTGCAGGCTAAGGTGGATAAACTACTTGAGGCCTGATTTGAAAAGGAGTACATTTTCACTGCAAGAAGAGAACCTGATAATCAAACTCCATGCGGTCTTAGGCAACAGGTAATCTTTGTTTCCCCATCTCATGACCAGAAAAAAACAAATTTACAAGCTATTTTCTGAAGATTAAGTCTCCATTGTTCCTTGAATGTATCCCTTGGCGAATGGAATGAGAAGCTGATGCTTTTGCAAAAGCAGCAGTGACTAGATCAGGTGCCGTGATTGGAATTTGGAAACACAATACAGTTGTAACATGTTCTCTACTTGTTTGAGGTTGCGGTCTTATCTTGATTGACTGTTCCTATTTTTGATGTTTTTGTTTTGATCAATGAACCTTCTATTTGCTTCTCAGAAAAAGAAAATTCTTTTTCTCATGATCTGAAAGCAGTCGAGTCGACAAGATTTTGTTGTATTAGAATTTCTACAAATTTCTGAGTTCTTTTCCTTTGTTTTAACTTCCTCAGGTGGTCTCAGATTGCTACACAACTTCCTGGAAGAACTGATAATGAAATAAAGAACCTGTGGAATTCATGCATTAAAAAGAAGCTGAGGCAGAGAGGCATTGGCCCAAACACATTTGTTGCTCGGGAAGAACTGGTAAAAGATGGAATTCATAATAATTCAGGGGTTTTCATGCTTTACTTAGTTTCATTTTCTTGGGCTTATACTAAAATTTACTTGATATTGTTCTTTCTGGATAGTCTCCATCTTCCGAATCTCTCTTTTTTTTCTTTTTTCAAGTGTGTATTTTGTTTCAGTGTCAGATAATCTTTGTTGGGTGAAAGTTGCCATTGGAATCTGGTTTGAATCTTCTTTTGATTAATTATATTTTGTTGTATGTAGAGCATGCTAGGATGTATTCTTTCTTGAAATTTAAGGTGAAACCGTCTGGGACACCGGCCACAGAAGAGGTGACATTGAAAAAGGAGTATGAAACTGCTGCTCAAACTTCAGGTTCCCTTTGATTACTAGCTGTCACTTTCTTTCTATGTTACTTCAAAATCTTACAATGGTTTAGGTCAGTTATGATCATGGTAGACCATTATCATGATTGAGTACATTGTCAGAACTTGAAGTGATTATGTTAACAATTTCTCTCTTGGTTTGGATTCTTTTGATTTAGATTTTTCTTCTCTATTTGTTAGGTTTGGAAGTAGCTGCATATCTTCCTTCATTTGGAATTATATGTTTCTTCTATTTGCCGCCAGGATTTTGCAATTATATTATCACCTCAATAGCTAACAGCTAGCCAATCAAGTACTCTAATACCTCATCATCACTAGTCATTAATTACTATTATACAGGGCCGGTTCTGAATTTTTCAGGGCCCAGGGCAAGAGTAAAAGTTAGGCCTCTTCAGCCATCATATATGATAATATCATTGGTGGGCCCCACTGATGTGAAAAATTGGCAATGGGTTGATGATGTCCAAGTATAACTATTTGAAAAAAAAAGAGAAGAAAGAGAACTTAGACCAGAATTTAAGCATCATATATGGGGAATAAAAAATCATTGGTGGGCCCCACTAACAGATGAGAAGAACGGGTGAAGGGCTGAAGGCTTGATGATCTGTTTGTAAAAAAAAAAAAGCCCCAAATCATCCCAACGCTAGATCAGATTCTCTCAGAATTTAAGCCATCAAATATAAAATATCATTGGTGGGCCCCACTAATGGATGCTCAAATAAGTGATGCAATAAGCACTCTCAGATGATTTGATGATGGGTCTATTGATGCCCAGGACAATGGAATCTATTGGATGAGCCCTGCCCCCATCAAATGATTGAAAAGAAAATAAAAGGTAGAAGGAATTTTGGGCCCCCCTGAAAAATGGGCCTGGGGCAAGGGCACTTACTGCCCTTGCTCAGGGATGGCCCTGCTATTATAGTGACCAGTTTAGTTATTATAATGTGTCCATCTGTGTTTGTATGAATGTTCTCCTCTATAATGGCTGATGAACCCACATAGGTGACAATGATATGAAAGTACTTTGAAATTCAATCAACACCAAACATACTTTATCCATTGCAATTGATCGAAAGATGGAGTACTCAGATTCAGGAATGCGCAAGTGCAACTATGGTTAAACCTGTAAGTCCTAGTGCTCCCGAGCATTTTGTTTCTTGTTTTACTTTCTCTATTTGTCATTAGCTTTCTAAATTATGTTTAAACTTTAATTTCCTTAATGAGTTATGATTAGGTTAGCTTTCTAATTTTGCCGAGTTTCCTAGTTTGATGAGGTCTCTTTTCCTGTTTATATGGCATTGTAGAACATTGCAAAATGGTTCTGAACACTAATAAAATTTCGTTAGTGGATTTTGTTTCCCTTTGAGGTTTGTCCTTGTGAGAGTCTGCAGAGACCTTGTTGTTGTGCTTCATGAACAAAAGCACCAACCCCTATTATGAGGACAGTTGATTTAAAATTTCTAGCTGCCATAGTTTGGGATATGGCTGACCCTTGTTGGATTCGATGTTTTCCTATTTATTTCTTGAAATTGCATGACAAAGCTGTGATGATAACTTTTAATGCCTTGTTCTTCCACAAGTTTGACATACAAATGATTTCAATAAAGTGTTTCACAAATATTTTTTCGCCATCATATTTTACAGAGGCTTATATTTGGAGTTATCTTATAGTTCTTGCATTTGGAGGGTGATTTTGAATAGTTTTCTTGGTTTGTTTTTATTTTTATTTTTTATTCTTTCAGTTGATAGTTACTTTAATGTAATATATTTCAGTTTTGTTTTACCTAAATCATTATCTTCGATTTTCTTACCAGGCATTGTTGTCAAGGCTTCTTATTCTACTGCTAGAATTTCAAGTGAAAGTAATGGCTCAGTTGGCCAAAATAGTTTGTTGCTGGGAACTGAAACATTTAGGATTAACAAAATAAATGGCACATGTCCAAGCTCATCAACCAGAGAAACTCGTGTTCTTGATGCTTATGAAGATGAGTATGAGGGACTTCTAATTAATCTCAAAAGGTTACCATTAAATACAAATGCTTTTACTTCTGCACTTCGGACCTCTCTGTATCATTGGAGGTTAAAGGTAATTTTTGCATATCTTGTTTCTTTAGCTTAGACATTACCATTAAGTATGCTATGGAATGTTGGTTTCTCACTTTTGAAGGTTTCTTGGCAGGGAAAGAAGGGTGTGTGGCTTAAGTTGCCAGTGGAGCGATCAGAGCTTGTCCCAGTTGCTGTTAAGGTACAATGTCATTTTGTTACTTGTTCTTATTGTAGCTCAGGGCCTTTTTGAATACCAGGGTATCATTTACCCTGTAGTCAGGTTACTTGTAACTTTGGTTACGTGTAATCTGTAATGGCAAAGATTCAAACTGGGCAAGTGAGGTTATCCAAGCACGTGAACCTTCATTTATATACGTAAACCCAATTACCTGGACTCAAATCCAAACAGGCCCTCAGTTTTTATTGATTGTGTAATCAGACTTATCATTTATGAAACCTTCAATGCATATTCCACATTACAGTTTTCTTTCCAGCTTTTCTCTACTTATGTGTTTATTTAAAGTCAATTCTGATCTTGAATTATTTCTCCCTGATGTTGAACTTGAATCCACCACCCTTCTGTTGTTCCCGTGGTGGCTTACCAAATACCAACACTATTGCTTGGGTTTTTATTTATTTTGTTGGGGTGGTGTGGTACGTTAAATATTGTTATAGTTTCATTAAAGAACAAAACAAAGCTAGTGCATCATCAATCTGTTTAAGAGGGAGGTAGTTAGGGAAACATTACTTTGTCAATAGTGAAATATAAATAAGAAGAAACCTAGAATAAACCAAAATGCAACAAGCTGCTTTTCATCCGTCCTCTTCTCAATGAATTAACTAGCTCATCATTGTTTATCGGAATATGGTCAAAAGAAACTTGAAAAATATTAGATGAAAATTCTTTAATTTTTCCCAAATAAAAAGCAAGTTTCCATGGTTACAACTCTTCCAATGCCGCAGCCCATTTGACAAAAGCGAGCTCGAAAATGGTTTTAGAGTAATCTCAGACCTTCCCTAAGGACTCTTACTTCCATTTCACTTGTGACAGTTATGCCTGCCTTATGCCAAGAAAGGACTGACAATGCCTGAGAGAAAGATTACATGCAGTTATTTAAGTTTAGAGAGTACTTCTTCACTAGCAATCACTGACTTGAAAATTTTATATGGCGTGTTCAAGTGCTTCATTTACTCTCTTTTTTTTATTGTTACATTTCATTTCTTCTCTTATTTTTTTCTGAACATATTGATTGTATGCTTAATGTGTAGTTAAGGCTCGTGCAAATATTTTTCAAGTGTATGACTAATTTTATGTTTACAGGAAGGCTTTGAATACCATCTTGTGGAGCGTGATTATGTAATGATAACATATTGGATCCCTGAAGGACCTTCCATGCTTCCTTCTAATGCTTCACATCAAGTTGGGGTGGGAGGATTTGTGATCAATGAAAAAAAGAGGTGTGCTCATAGTTTATTATGGAAAAACAACATAAACATGTGTTTATCATTTCATGAATTATCCTTGAGAAAGTATTTCTTTGTAGTGAAAGTATATTGTTTTTGTTATTATGGAGAAAGCAATACTGGTTCACTACGAAGAAAGTTAAACTCACTATTTTCTTTTGAAGCTTCCATAGAAGTTTTTAGAAAACAAATTTTGCATCAGGCATTCTCAGAATAGCATGGAAAAAACACATTATTTGTATAGAGTTACCTTAGCATTAGTTCGAAACTCAAATCTTCCAAAGCATGATAGTTTTTAATGCAATTGCTACCAATGAACTTTTGTAGGTTCTTGTGGTGCAAGAGAAGCACTGTGCCTTAGCATTTGTAGGGGGTGGAAACTGCCCACTGGTTTCATCATCGAGAGGTACTTAATTTCACTGCTAGTGTCACATTGAAAAACCTATACACTTTGCTTGGAGCATTGCAATTAATTTGTTTGTTGGTTGCTAGTCTGAGGAGATCTTTGAGGGAGCTGTTAGAGAGGTTAAGGAGGAAACCGGGGTAAGAGAAAAAAACATTGTTACTCTTTTCCTTCTTAGTTCTGTCTAATTCTTTTGTGTTTCCCTTTTCTCATAGACCAGTTTAATATGATTATGCTTAAGAAATTCATGCATTTTAACTATGCTTCTTGTTGACAATGCAGATTGACACAGAATTTGTGGACCTGATTGCTTTTAGGTAACATTTAATTACCATATTAATCCATTATTTTTATGCTTGCTTGGTTTTACTCAGTTTTTTAAAGCACTGCATTAATTTACCCTTCAAAGCACTAACTGCTAGCATTTTGGAGCTAATATTCTGTAAAATATTGGTTCCAGGCATGCGCACGGTGTGGCTTTTGGAAAATCAGATCTGTTTTTTGTTTGTATGCTGAGACCTCTGTCAACCCAGATAGTGGTAGATGGTCTTGAAATTCAAGCTGCAAAGGTAAAAATGATTTACCCTTAACAACTATTGTAGTCGCATTCTATTTGGAAGTGTCTACAAAATACTCTACTCATGACTCATTACTGAACTTCATGAATATCAAAATGGAATTTTAAGAGAGACGCTGAGATGCTTGATATCAGATTCCTTGTGTGTGTTCACTGGATGAATTAGTTTGGATTTTTTTTAATAGTTTTAGCATTAAATGAATGTATCTTTTATATGTTGGGTTGTAATGGCAGGAGGTCAGAAGGATGGAATTAAACTGCATGCAGTATCATCCCATTCAGATGGCTTACAGGGTTGCTCAGAGGCTGGTATGGTTGAAGTACTCTAACCAGGATGAGGATGGTGTCTGGCAAGCCTTGCGAGCCTAAATGAGAGCTACAAAGAAGGAAGACTTAATAGTTGATGGCCCATAGGAAAGAAGAGCGCGTCCATATCAAACAAAACTAGTGAATGGGGGTGATCAGTCCTGTTGCTGTATTCGATGCATCAGTGTCTATTCTCTATTGTGCTTATTAGGTTGGTTAAATTGATGTAGCATTTTGCACTTTCACTTTATTTTTATAGCCTCTTTCTTATTAGATTGGCTAAATTCTTAATTAACAAAGCAGCAATCATCTGTTGGTTTTGATCTTTTTCTTTATTCTTCAGCTGAAATGCTTTTATCTATTTTATTCTATTTACTGAACATGGGTTTTTAAGGAAATCTTAAGTGCAGGCATTGAGTAATGGGAGGTATAAAAGTGTGTGGCATTGGGCCATTGTTAACTCTAGTAAGGAGAGAATTTTAGTGGGGTCGTTCCTCTGTCCTGCAAATGATGTAGTTATTGCTCCCACAGAGGAGTTGACTAGCGAAAAATCTCCAACAATCTACAGGAAATCCTGTTAATGCGGGATTTTCCTTGGTGCCAATATATGAATAACCTGTGTTACTTTTAAGCAGTTTGGTTTTATATAGTGGGTTCCATCTGCAGGCATAAAAAAAAAAAAAAAAAAAAAACAAAAAAACAACCCCTCAATGCAAGCACATAGCACGAGACTCCAAGTCAGTTATTAGACACAGTATTTATGCCCGGATCCCTCTCTTACTCAGGCGCATGAAAGTAGGTTTGTTCCCACATTCCTAAGCCTTTAGCCATGTTCAGACAAAATGGGAGATAAATGCGTCTTTATGTTTTCAGCAGCAGTTTGTGAAGTATGCTGCTATAAGTTACAACAGCAGTTTGTAATGTCCGCATCTAATTTGTAACAGCAGTTTGTGATGTCCGCTGCTATAAGTTACAGTAATAATTAGTGGTGGTTTATAACTGTAGCTATTGATAATTTTTTTTTGCAGCAATCCCTCTTCCGTTACAAATACAATCAGCGATGAGATTTTCTACGACAAAAGTGGCGGCGGATATTTTTCCGCCACAAAAGGTATTAGCGGCGGTTTTTATCTGCCGTTAAATGTAATTTTTCTTGTAGTGTAAAAGCAATGCTCATCATCCAAACCCAAATCTTTTCAGCCCCCCCTAAAACTACGCCCGTATCAAATCCCCTTGTGATTCCCACTACAACGTCATCATCAACCACATCCTCATCAAATCTATCATTTTCTTTTGACACCCTCGAAGTGAACAAAACGACACTTATATATATATGCAACATTTAACCGCAAGACTATGGTGTCGTCAAGTAATAAATGAATAAAGAGTCCGGATTATCGATCCCACGGAAAGAGGATGGAACAAGCAATGACTCCAATTAAAGTAGAATTGAACTAAGATATAAGTAATATAAACAATTGAAGTGAATAATTAAAACTAATAAACTATGCAATGTAAACAACTAATTAACATTCTAAAATATGAAATTAATAAAATCTAAGATAATCTAACAAGCTACACTAAACTAGTGGATGAATGGTGGTGGAAATGAAAATTTTAAGGTAAAGATGAGGTGTGAAATGTGTAGGATTTTAAAATAAGTGATGTGAAATGTAGATCTAACAATCTAGAAGTGAAAATAACAAATCAAATAAAGATTAAAATTAACAACAATCAAAATAAGAGATTAGGCAATCCAAAATCTACTTAGTATGTAATTAATTCAATCAATGCATGTTCTAATTCAACTCCCAAATCTACAATCCAATTAGCAATCTCTTGCCTAATTGGATTGGATGATATAGCAATGAAGATTAAAGTAAATAAAATCAAAAGCCAAGATCCTAGATTATCATCTAGCTACCATAACAATAATTCATCAAAATCAAGTTAGAGAACTTAATCAAACTACAAAGCATCAATTGAGATTATCCAAGTACCAAGTGTAGAGATAGAGCATGAGAAATGAGAGAGATTAGCATAATTAAATCTAAAATCTACTAATCAATTAAGGCACAAGTATGAAATTTAAACTAAAAGAAGTATGTAATTGAACTAATCACATTACTTAGCTTAAAAAAAGAGCCTAATTCAAGAGCTTTAGCCACTAAATATTAAGAAAGAGTTCCAAATCTTCATTAATAATTTTCAGTTACACACACTATCTTTAGATTGGATACACTTAAGCTCCTAATTACCATCTAAAAGTATAGAGAAGGTAAAATAAAATTGTTAAAAGACAAACTTGTCAAAAGATCTTTTTTATCTCTACAAATACATTCCAATTTATAGAAACATTGAGGACATTTAATTTATGTGCTTTTTGTGTTATGTGGTCCTTCAATTTGGAGGTGTGGAGATGTTAGAGTCGGATGAAATGGGGTTTGAACCCATAACCTATTTCATACCCACCCAAGCTCTAATCAATACACCAACCACTCATTTGTGTTAGAAAACGACTTCTTTTATTCTTAAAGTCTTTTTCTTTTATTTTGGAATTCTTAAACTCTTCCTAAGATTTCTTCACCAAGATTTCTTTATGTAACTTATTTTATTAAAAATATCTTCTTGATGCCTTGGGACACTAGCCCAAGGGGGGGGGGGGTCCACCTACATAAGAGAAATTGCATAAAAATACGCTATAAATAATCGAATTTATTCATGATAATCCGCCAATTCGTTAATATGATAGAATGATAAAATCTCCGTGTAAAGCAAATGATATGCATGAGACACTGATAAAACTCGGACTAATAAGGGGTAAAATATGCAATATTTAACACTCATCGTGAACTACTACTGCAAACAAGAAGCGCGTCAACATAGTGAGGTGACAAATCCCATGAGTGGCAATGTTCATTCAATTAGATTTGGGGTTAGCTCCCCATCAAATCCCTAATCACTTACCCTACCCATTCCAGATGCCACACATCATTACACCACCTCCCCTCTTGTTCAAGCTCCCATACCCCCTGCACCTGGAGGGGTATATAATTTATTTATTATTATCATTTTAAACCCCAAGGGGTAGCTTGGTTGGCCTAAGACCACGGTTTGCACCCGGAGGTTGAGGGTTCGAAACTCCGCTACCACACTAGGGCTACAGGGGATTTACCCGGCTTTCCTCTGGGCCCGGAGGGATTAGTCAAGCCCAAAGGGTTAGGAACCCTCCGATAGCAAAAAAAAAAAAAAAAAAAAAAAACCCCTGCACCCACAAAATCAATGCTTCCAACATATACCCAAACGGCTAGCCAACATTAAGAACGGATAAAAAAAAACACCCCATATATGAACAACTCAATGTTTGAACAAATAATACCATGTCCAGAGAAATAAAATATGTAGAGTCGCTTGCCAAAGAAAAAATGAAAAAATCTATGTCCAAAGTTGCTTGCCAAATAATACCATGAACAAATAATACCATGCAGTGAAAGTGGGCTCGGCTAGATCAGGATATATAACAGAGAGAGAGAGAGAGAGAGAGAGAGAGAGAAAAGATGCAGAGGAAGATGATGAGGAAGATAACATAGATCAGTTGAGAGATTTTGTGCCTGGCTGATTTAGAAAGTTGGTGAAAGAAAGAGGATCAATGAGAAGAGAAGGCTGCAAAGGGAGACTCCTTCGTGAGAGCCTTTCGCGGGATAAAGGAAGAAAGACGGGATTATGAATCGCAAATCAAACCTTCGTATTTCATCTTATATACCTACCACATACGATCCATGGATTTGCAAGATCGGAACGGGGAGGGCGGACACCGAAATTCACTTAAGTAATGATCTTGTGGGGCCAAGATCTTCAGGGATTTAAGCTATCCAAACATGGATCTTGCTCAATCCCATGGAAATCCGGAATCTTCACCCCAGTGGTTTTGTTTCGAAACATGCCCGAAAGGAAACACAGAGATTATAAACGAAGAGGACTATAATGATAAAACAAACACAAACTACAAACTACGAACATAGAAATACAGTATAGAGGAGAATCCAATATTTGTGGAATTCTTTTTTTTTTTTTCCCCTTCTTAGTGTTCGATTTGTAGTAATTTCCAAACCCTAGGCCGAAAAACATGTCTAGGCCTAAATTACCAAACACTAAGCGCTAAAAGAGAGTTAATCACTAACAAGACAAGATCGATCAGAAAGAAACAAAAAAGGGGAAGAAGTAAAAAAAAAAAAAAAAAAACACTGCTACTATCACGTGACAAGATAAAGTTAGCAGGACTTGTATATAGGCTCCTCAGGTTTTAGTATTTATAAATATGCCCCTGCCTCTTTTTTTTAATACCTTTTATATCCTCAAAATCAATATTGTGAACAAGAATGGGTAGCCACTATGAGATTTGTGTTGAATTTTTATGTAAATGACAGCTTTGCCCTCAAGTCTATTAAACAAAAATGACTCTTATTATTTACAAAAGTATCATTATTTTATATCAAGTCCCAATACTTTCTCTCAATAACTCTCTCATGCACATGACCAGGGGTGGACCCAGGTATAAGGGCCTGGGAACTAGAGCCCCCACCCATATATGAGAAAAGTTTAAAATACACCCCCCTCCATGCAAATTCTAAGAACTAATATATATATATATATATATTACATTTACCCCTTCTCCCAATATTTCCTTTACATAGAGCCAGACAACCCCCAGCTGCAAATTCTAAAAATTAATGTCTTTTTTTTTTACATTTACCCGTTCCTCTAATATTTCTTTTAAATATACATGAAGTATAATCAAGTCTTTTGAGACTTTCATCAATCTAATGGTGGGTCATGTATGGATTGGATAAATCATAACTTTATAAGTAGTGTCAATTGTTGTCATGACCAATTTGAATTTAATAAAATGAACCTATGTATTGATAAGAATAAATGGATTTATGTAAGGTTATTCTCTCCCACTAAGTGCAATTGTTAATGTTACATGCTTTATAAAAAAAAATTAAGTCCAAGCTTTGAAATTATGCATATAATGATAAAAGAGATGGACAAAAGTGTCATTTTGCTCTAAAAACCTATAGTGGTTGTAAGACTATTGATTTTGGGGACACAAGGTATTAAAATGAAGATGCAGGGGTCTATTTACAAATACTAAAATCTTAGGGGTCTATTTACAAATCCTACAAACCTTAGGGGGGTATATACAAAAAGCTCTTTACGAAGCGAGTCAATAAGAGCTAGTGTAGTCTTTTTCCTTTTTGAGCAATGAAAGAATTATTTCATCTTTAAGAAAAAGCTTGAACAAAGGAACTAGATTGATCTCATCACCTCTAACTTCAAATTCCAGCTCCCCTCCACTAGACGTACATGCTCTTTGTGCATTGCTTTTATATCTAATGGGCTTTTCTCTTTAAACCTCTCCATATTAAGCTCAAATATGCTCAAATCTTTCTAACTCATACACAATAAGAAAAAGGCTATAATTAGAATACTTAAGACTAAATAAATAACTAATAAATTTAAATAAAAGGGTAATTATTAATATTATGTCATGCATTGCTAAATAATACTTTTAGCGGGGCCAACCTGATCGCCGCTAAAACATTTACTCTTTTTCTTACATATAGCGGCAACTTTATCTTAATTTTACCCGCGGTCAACATCCCCCACTAAAAGACATTCTCGTCATTTAATCTAACCCATGAAACTTTACCCGCGCCCAACAAAAAATTAATAGCGACAGTCGCCGACCACCCGCCAAAACATATGCCCACAGTTGCTATAGCGGTGACTTACAAGGGGGCCAATCTGGTCGTCGCTTTAAGTTTTAGTGGCGGCCACTCTATATTTTAGGGGCGGCCAGCGGCCAGTGGCCTTGCTAAAACTAGTTTTTTTTTGTGGTGTCTTGGAGTGTGATGCGTGACGTCATGCTCCACTAACCATCAGATTCCAACAAAAATTTTAAATCCTCTTTTGAGGTCTCTGTGTTTCTGTTGTGTTGCATTTTTGTGCAGCAATTTTGTTGGTGGTTGTTTTGGGGACTTTTCTAAGTCCATGTTGTTTTCCTTTTTCTTCTTAATATATTCTTAAGCAAAAGAAAGTATACAGATAAAAGTAGCCATGAAATGACCCCTAAATACGATAAAGCTTCGATATTTTTGCTAGTCTTTTTTTTTTTTTTTTTTTTTTTCTAGTTTTCATTTTCTAATCATGGACTCCAACAGTAGCCAAATTACCATCTACTATTTCGAGTTTTTTTAACATCAAGCGTGCATGCTATTTTTAGAGGATTTTATGGGAAAAGTCCCGAAATTTGGTCATTCTTCGTGAAGGGTTCACACAAATTGTACAACACAAATGGGGTCCGTTAGGACCTCTTCTTTTTCTTTTTTTTAATACTAAGGGCTTGTGTCTGATAAGAGCAACGCTAGTGTTGCTTTACGCAATTTTCTTAAAACACAGAACTCCCTTTATTTATTCTTCCTCTTATTTTTTCCCGCTTCTCCCATCTATTTCTCTATCTCCCACACTCCATTTTCTCCCAATCATCTTGGGAAAATAATTATCACAGGCTTAATAAAAAGATTACTATGGACCGACATAAAGTTTCTTTCTTCCACCGACATAAAGTTTCTTTCTCCTCTTCTTTTCATATTCTCTAGATTTATCTTGAAAAATGAAAGAGGCGGGAAATAAAAAAAATGGCAAACATAACATAGAAGAATGAAGAATGGTTCAAATAACAATCTTATGCTCGTACATTATCACATAGAGCTTACCCTGAACCCATCCATGATAAAAGGAGAGAAAGAAAGGCCATTTGCAAGTGTATTCGCAACTTTTCCTCCCATATAAATAGTGGAAAACCTGTATTCACAACTTTTTCAACCATATGAATAGTAGAAAGGCCATATGAATAGTGAAAACATGTAGTCGCAGCTTTTCCGCCCATATGAATAGTGGAGAACCTGTAGTCACAACTTTTCTACAAGCTCGAATTTTTATGGGTGACGCTATCATTGCTAAAATAGTACAAAAAAGAGAAAAAATTGACGGGAAGGCCGAGTTTGTGCTGCACTACTTGCGAGGACCTGCGAGGAATGGCCAAATCCCGGGACTTTTCCCATAAAATCCTTTAAAAATAACATGCATGCTTGATGTTAAAAAAACTCGAAATAGTAGATCGTAATTTGGCTATTGTTGGAGTTCATGATTAGAAAATGAAAAATATAAAAAAAGACTATAGCAAAAGTATCGAAAATTTATCTTACTTGGGGGTCATTTCAAGGTTAACCTTTTGCCGGTGGGTGGCCATGTTGTTGATCATACTCTGGTTTGGAGTTGGAGTTGAAATTGTTTTCAACGTAGCATGGCTATTTTAGTGGGTCAACCCACTTGCAGCCTAGTTGTGCTAAGGCCCAATCTAGTGGAAATAATAAAAAATCTTCATAGAGGCTCATCAACAGGGCCCACAACTGTTGGGTATGGAAAGGGATGTGTGTAGAATCTTTGATCCAAGTTCTTAGGATCTATAGTCTAAGACAAGATAGTGTGACGTGTGTGAGTTTCTTTGTTTTTTCATTGAGCGCAGAGAGCAAGGAGCAAAACACAGGGAATATAGGGCTTCTCTTGTTTTTTTTTTTTTTTTTCGAAAATCGGTGGAAGAAGCTAGAGGCGACAACTTGCGGCCATTGCATCGCTCACAATCTCTGTTGCCGTTTTTAGTCTTCATCTTGTGATTTCCATCTATAGGGTTATGTATCTCTTTTTGTCTCACTCGCCATCATCGTTGCTGATATGATTTGGTGGCTGGGTTGTGATTTTTTAATGTGTTGAACTGGTTACGTCTTTATGATCTGATTTCTGAAGGCGTTCTACAGTATATGCTGATCTACTCTTCATCTGTGGTAAGGTCATCATGCTCTCTATTTCATGTGGATTTATGTTCTCACTTGTAGTCTTCCACAGATTACTCAAGTGCTTGTCTGCTCGTGGCATATACTGTGAAAACTGTGAGTAGAGAAAATTGCTTGCGGTATTTGTTGGTGCGTAATCAGAGTGTGTATTTGACAAATGTTGTTATTGCAAGGTTTGGCTGTGATTGGTTGTGACTGCTTGATTGTGACTCGCAATAAGTGTTTATGGTTGACAAGAGTTACAGAGCAGATTTAATTGAGAACTGATCTCCGTGAAATTATTTAGGTGATTTATAATTTTTTTGACATCCGTGTGTGTTGCTAGAGTTTTTATTGTAAGGCACCTGCGTGTGTCATAAACTCTTTATATCCTTGTTATCGCTCAAGTGGGTGCTTGAGTGTAGGGGTTCGTGTTCCTGTCCGTTGGTGCGGGCAAAAGTTGTAATTAAGGAGTTGGTGCTCCTAGCAGTTGGTGTTTTCTAAAATAGTGGAAGCGCACTCTTTGTATACCGTGGACGTAGCCTACATGGTGAACGACATAAAAACTTCTGTGCCGTGATTATGTGGTTTATTGTTAAACATCCCCTCCCCCCCTCTCTGTGTGAACATCCCCTCCCCCCCTCTCTGTGTGGTTTCAACAAAGACCTCTCCATGCCTTCACCAAATTTTTGGAGTCTCATGTATACTTTACATAGCGGCCCCCTCAATTGTTTTAATTTTTATTTACTTCAATTTAGCGGGCCCCTTGAGAAAAAATGTTTTCCTGTGTCCTTGAGTCAGTTGAAAGAGCTTTGTACTAAGCTGAACTCCAAGCAATTAGCAATCTAAGATTAAAAAACGTACATAGAAACAATGACCGACATCAAGGCATGTTCTCCCACACTATCACATGTACAAAAGTGAAATATTCTGTCTAATAAATGTACATCTCATAGGATCATCTATCTCATAAATATCCAACAAAACAAAAGAATAATAACCTCTCATATTCAATCCAGTATAAGTGGACCAATTCATGCTCCTCAAGTGCACCCAAAACCATGTCCTTCCCCCACCACCCTTCAAAAAGAATTAGCCACAAGGATAGCTTGCCTGCACCTGGCCTTAGCCAGCTCCAACCTCTCATTCAAAGTCTCCTCCTTCACAGCCGCCTTCACCATCTCCAAATCCATCTCCATCAACTTGAGCACCCTAAACAGCTCAGTCACCATCCTCTCTTCCACCTCCCCTCTCTCTTTCAGCACCTCGGCCTCCTCCCTTGCACCCTGTGCGACAATCTCCCCCACCTTCGCCAGCAGCTGCGTCGACCCGTACTCCCTCCTAATGATCAGCCCCTCCAACTTCTCCAAGAAGTCCATAATAATGAACCCCTTAGGCTTCTCCAACTTGATCTCCTTCGTCCGCTTCCACCCGATCTGGAAGTTGGGTGGCTCTATTTTGTCGAGGGTGGAGGGGGAGTGCGCTTGCCGGAGCATGTCAGACTTTCTTTGCCTCTCAACGTCGAGACTTGTGGGTGGGTTTGGGGCGGTGGGTTCTGGGGAAGGATTTGAATTTGAGGTACAGCAGATGGCGGGTAAGGATTTGTGGCGGGAAATATGGAGATGTTGTTTAGATGGGTGGGGAGTGGTGGGGGGTGTGAGAAGAGGCGGTGTTGGAAGTAAGCAGAAATGAGAAGATGCGGAAGAAGCAGCCATTGGGAAAGGATCGATAGATAGGGAGGAGATAAGGTTCTCGCTGTGATGATGGTTTGTGTGTTTTATAGACTAATGTGGAAGGGGCTGGGTTGGGTCAGGTCGGGTCGGGTCGGGTCGGGTCATACTCCTGTTGAGTTGAGCACTGTGGATAACGTGTCCGTTTCTTTGTTAGAAGAATTCATATATGGTGCTTGTCTGTAAATTTTAAATGCTGGTATTTGAAATACTGCTGAATTCTGAAATCCTAAATTTCCTATTTCATTCAAAGCCTGAACAAAAATTCTAAATTTCCTAGCTCCACAAATTTCTTGTTTCATAACTAAAAGAATTTTTATTTGGAATTAGAGCCCTGTATGTAGTAGTACTGTGCAAATTCAAGTTTAAATTTACCATATATATATATATATATATATATATACACACATATGTACATACACATGTACATATGTATATTCATACGTACATACATACACGTCCCCACGTAATTACAAAATTTAACCATCTCAAAAAAATAATTGAGATGCTAACATAATAAATTGGAAAACATATATAGAAAGGAAGTCGGTACATCTCACGAACACAATTTTATAAATACCACATGTGCCAACAATAGCAAATATCTACTTAAGTCAAGCCCAAATAAACAAGTGCAATGGTTATAAGACATTATGTGCTAATAAAGGGTGAAAAATTCAAGAAGAAAAAAATAACATGAAAAAGAGCAAAAACTTGCATTGAATAACAAACCACCAAAGTCCATCAAATTATCAATCTCACACATCCAAAATATGTTAGCCCATCAAAACCTACCTAATATGTTTTCTATAGTAATCCATAAGACAGAAAGTACATAAACATCCAACCACTTGAAATTAATAAGATTTAACAAAATCCTCCATTCATATGAACCAACTTAAATAGGTCCAATCTTTCAATAAGAAAACACCAAATTAACTACATTGCCTCTTGAGTTTCAATGAATCTAACGACAAATGATACTTTAAACTTCAAATTACTTTAAATTAATTTCAAGAACTATTTTTATAACGGTCTTGGAGGAGAAGAGGTATATATAGTGGTGCCTTTCTTATTTTAATTGTTGAATCAAAAACTATTTTTAATGTTTACAAATAATACTTTAAACTTCAAATTACATGTATAATCTACACTTTAAAGAACCAGTGCCAAGTGGACCCGGTCCATGGGGTGGTGATGGAGTTGACTATGGAGTTAGACTATGGGATAACGGCATATTCTCGGGTATGAAGCCAATTTTCGTTACAAGTGGGCAGTCGAATTTGAAATGCTGGATGGTTGAAGAGGATGCCAAAAAGTATTCCAAAATGCCAGAATTTGAAAATCCATCCAATTCTGCCAAGTGAACAAGGAATTTCTGACGAGTTTACCGGAATTCCCAAACAGACGGAAAACCTGTCAGAAATTTTAGTAAAGAATCAGGGCGTCTGTTAAATCCGTAACTTGCCTCCTTTTAAATCTACCACTAGTTCAAAATGTCACACCTAAGCTAAGGTTGTAAACGGGTTGGTTCCGGTCCGGGTCCATGGTGGACCCAAAACTAGAACCGTTAAGGAGAAGGTGGAACCAGATCCGGACCCGGAACCGTTTCGGAACCGATTTCTTGGCTTCGGAACCGGAACCAGAACCATATATGGGACGGGTCTGGATCCGGGTCCGGGTTTAGGTAGAGAATGATATTAAAAAAATATGGTTTTTAGAAATTTTTTTTCAAAAATTGAGGTAATATATCGGGTCTCGGGTCCACAGGTCCGAACCAACGTGGAACTGGACCCGGACCCATTTACTTATCGGGGCCTAAATAAGGATCCAGGCCCGGTTTTTAACGGGTCGGAACCTTCGGATAATCGGGTACCCATTTACATCCCTAACCTAAGCTTAACCAGAATGCTTCACTAGTCAATGGTCCAATAAGTTGGGCTGGGTCAGATTGGGTTGTGTGGACATGTCAAATAGCAAGAATTGTCTTAAGCCCAACCCAACACCTTTGTGTTAATCAGGCAAGCGATAGCAACCTGAATCCAACTTAAAGAATAATAAAGGGTCTCGTACCGAACCCTATGTTACCAGGTTGGTTACCAGGTTGGGTTTGAGCGAGCTTTGGTTGTTAGAAAAAGAACTTCACCACTTTATAGCTTGGAGTAGACCGCTGCTACAGTTCATTGGATCCAAGTTTTTGGTACATATCTGGTACTAAAACCCTAACCGCTAAAACTCACTGTTGCCCAGGTAGTGACGGGTCAAATGGACTCAAAAATAAAGTTGGCACAACCTTCAAATTTCACTCGGTAGAGATGTTTAATGGCTTGGGCTAGACTGGGCTGAAGCTTGCCAAGCCTATCTTATTTAGTTTATATAGGCCTAATATTTAGGCCACAAACATGAAAAATAAGTAAGGTTCCATTCTATCTGTGGAATATTATGCCCCTCTGTATTAGTTACCTAGGACTAAGCCATGTATTTAGGCCCATGATATATACTGGCTTAAATTCAGCCTACATATATATTGGGCCATATATGTTTGCATCTCACCTTTACGAGCCCAATCCATAATATAAATTGAAATTCTCTAGATAACCCACTTTTTTAATGTCCCTTCAGTTTTCATACTTTGGGATCACCTTTAATCAATCTTTATCTGTTTACACACACCAGCCCCTTTGAGTTGGCATCAATCCAATTTTCACATTGTTTTAGATATTACTCACTGTTGGATTTTACTGCAACAAGATTCTATGCTATATAGCAATTAGACTTTAAGGACACAATTAAGGGTTAAGGCTATTTGATTGGCCTAATATCTCATATTTCCCTCATCTAGGTCCAAACCTTTCAATCATTGTGCGTCTTTTAATTGTCATGCATGCAGGTGAACCCCACTTTAAAAAAGGGCAATTTTTTTAAAGAAAAAAAATGCTCGGGGACTTGAGAAAAAACCCACACACACACACACTCTCGGTAGAGCAATACTTGAATAAGAATCGTGGATGCTTTTATGTGCAACCCACCTTATTTTCTGAGACACCTGAGCTCCTACAATCAATTACCCTCCTCACACACATTACACTCATTTGCCACAAGCCCAAATTTATCACTCATCCAAACATTACTAAGATTGAAATCCAAAGAAAGGAAAAAGAAGATGATGCCATTCAAAAACCATTAGACTTTAGGGCCATAGTTCTAGGGGTTAGGATGATCTAATGGGGTTCATATTTCTCACAAGCCTAAGTCAAATTTTGATCTTTTTATCTCCCAACTCCCACAATTGGCATGGGCTAAGTTGGACCCATAGGCAAGTTGGCACTTGACCAAACCTAAAACAGGGTTGCAAATATAATTATTCTCCGCTATTATCTCTGCTTGCAAAAGCAAAGATGATAACCGAGTATCGTATCCACTGGGACAAAAAGGCTAAGTTGCGTTGTTTCCTAAATTCCTAACCTAATCCTAGCATAAGACAAAGTCCTGACTATTAAACTAATCCTATTAGAAAATGAAGTAATGGGTTGATTGGTTTTGATTAACAAATTAATGATTTCTAAATGAACAAATTAAAGACAACTTTGATTCAGTCAGAGAAAAGATCTAAGGGTACGAATCCACTCTAACCTCGCACAATGGCAAGTATAGGCCTTAGGGTTTAACTGTCAACGCTATAGAGACTCGTCTTGGTTACAAACCTTCAGAGTCAACAAACAAAGGATGTGGATGTAAATAAGGGCATAACCTATCTCTATGGCATAGATTATCCTAGATCTAACAAACACATTCATTCAAGCACCATTATATGACTTAGTATTCAAATCTACAAGATTAAAACACCAAAGTAAGAAATATTGCATTCATAAAATCCAATCAATGGATTATCATCTTGTCATATAATCAAAAGCGTTTAAAATAAACCCTAAACCTATACATCACCATAAATAAGAGGTTAGGGCTTATCGCAACCCAAAGATAAGGAGTTAGTTACGCATGGATGACGATTGGCGAAGAATCTCTGATGAAATCGTCATGGATGCTCTTCCCCAAGCTCCAAAACCTTGCTCCAGACCTTCTCCCAAAGTGTGAATTCTCCCCAAAAACGAGTTAGGGCTGAAAAAGGTCTTTAATTCGTGTAGGAGATGGATTCCCGTCGGGTCCGGGCCCACTGGTCATCACAGCGAACTTCGCGAGGTCATATCTCCCTCGATATAGCTCCGATTTATACAATCTTAGACTCCACGTATATCTACTCGAAAAGAGCTTTCCAACGGTATGTAGATTTCACAAATCCGATACTCGAGTTGAAAGTTATGACCATTTCAAGTTGCTGCCCCTGAAAATTCCGAGAATAATGGTGCAATTAGAAGACCTTCCATGTTGGCATGCTATGGGATGAGTGAGACCCATGTTGGAGATCCAAGGCATGTTTGGACTCTTGCTTTCCTTTCTTATTTGAGTCTCCTCCCATATTTGGCAATCTTTCTTACTTGCAACTCTGGTTTGTCCTGCTTTGTGAGATTTCCATTTTAGCTCTGAATTTTGCTCCTTGCATTGTAGTACCTACAAACAATAAAATAACATAATTAATTTAATTAATCTCTTTCGACGGTATAACCAAGTCCTCATTAAGGGGCCTAAAATGTATCTTTTAGGTTATCATCAGCACTGCAGTTTGTGCTAACAATTCTCGCCCTAACTGTGTGCGTCTGTATGCATGCATCTAATCCTCAAACTCTCTTTTATACAATCTGTCATTACTGTAGATAAAGATATCATGGATTTGCCAGGGCTAGCCCAATGCGCTGGACTAATGCAATGCCTTTAGGCTTGTAGAATTGGGCATAATTGCAGGACTTATTATTGAACAGGTCCGTCTCCAGTTTATGTATGGTTGAAGGCCCAACCTGACACAACATATCTAGCGAAGGATATGCTAAATGGTTTTGGGTTGAACCTCATTTTCAGGCATGAATTGGATTAGAGACTGAATATTAGGCTTGTATATTAGGATTGATAACTAAATGAGGTGGTTGTGTTGTTAGCTTCAGCCTACCACACCCAGCGTCCCTAGCTTCAGCCTACCACACCCAGCGTCCCAGCCCATCAACTCCCTCCAGATTGTCATCACTCATGGTCCTAAAAGTGCATTATTTTAAGAAGTATAGTGAAAGCAACAACAACACGCCATGGCTTTCTTTTTAGGGGCGTTTGGTCGTAGGTCCCTTAACATTGCATTTTATTGTGAAAGGTAGTCTAAGTTTTTTTTCGTAGGGCAAGGGTCCCTTTTCAAGTTTTAAACAGTAAAAAAGTCCAAAATGCCCCTCATGAATACACTTTCCGCATTATTCAGAAATGCTGAAAACCAAGCCGCAAATTTGGTGACAGAAAATCGGGTAAATTTATTTGAGTTTGTTTCATTGTTTATAAATTTATCTGAGTTTGTGACAAAAATTCATATAAATTTATCTGAGTTTGTTTCAAAATTCAAATAAATTCATACCAAACTCAGATAAATTCAGTTCAAACTCAAATAAATCTATACCAAACTCAAATAAATTCA
This sequence comes from Cinnamomum chago, assembly GCA_038049695.1. Classification (NCBI taxonomy): domain Eukaryota; kingdom Viridiplantae; phylum Streptophyta; class Magnoliopsida; order Laurales; family Lauraceae; genus Cinnamomum; species Cinnamomum chago. Next base: position 49,354,122 of record CP142460.1, read on the forward strand.
GAAAAGGGGGCGGTGCTGCCCCTCTCTCTCTCTCTTGGCACACAAACAAAGGCAATAGACAACCTCTGTCATGTGTTCTCTACTTGCCTCCTCTTTTGTAAGAGTAAACAAAGGCGATAGAATTTTTTTTTTCCTCCACTCCTTTCAACGCACGCCAACCGACATAAAGAAAAATTCACATGACCCCTTGACTTTCTTACTCCATGTGCAAGTAGGAGGCCAAAATCAACCCAACACCCCCAACCTCGTTATCCATGCCTATAAGGCAAAGACGAGGCAAGGTCGCCTTCTCCCCTCTCTCCGTTCTGCGTAAACAAAGCAGAGAACAACAACCCAAGAGAAACTTAAGAAGATGAGAACCATCGAGATCCTCAGGATCCACAACTTTATCGCAAACTCCGAACCGATCTTCTCTTCTTCCGGCTTTTGCAAAACTTCCTCAACAGGTTATGCAACATCGTTCCCTCCCATTGGGATTTCGACACTTGATCTATTCCCTCCCATTTGAATTTCAAAACTTGATCTAAAACTAAGAAATAAAATCCGTTAGAGGGGCAAATCAGTCATGAAATACCATGTTAAGGAGCTTAAAACTAGGGATTAAATTTCGTGACATAACTTTAGATTGTTAGAAGGGCAAATCAGTCATGCAAATATATGATCTGGCATACTTAGGGACCCGCCTAAAATAAGTCTATGTGTATGAATTAGAAGCCTTAACTGAAAATCCTGTGGATTAGAGGCCTTAAATGACAATATGAAGAGACCTCTGGCTAATTTTCCCTTCTTTTTAAATGTGTTAGGTGGTAATGAAAATTGGAACCTTTAATATATGCTAATTTGGTGTACCCTCTCTCTCTCTCTTTGCTTTTATATGTCAGGTTTATGTGCATTGATCTAATGGGCCTCGCCTATGGCTAGTCCATCAATGGGCTTCTGCCCATTCTATCCCACGTCACCATCTGAGTTCTGAAGGATAGGAGAGGCCATAACCAGAGATCTTTACAATGGGGAACTTAGCCTTTTAGTACTTCCATAATCTGAACTGGCTAAGGAATAAAAAGAAAGAAAGAAAGAAATGATATGGATGTACGGGGAAAAAAATAGTGGGTGCTTAGTTATGTGAATTTCTAAAAGATTTGATTTTTAATTTTAGGGTTCTTGATATATTAATAGCCCTCTTTAAACTCGATTTTTTCAATTTCATGACCGAAATTCAAATAACTCTGGTCAGTATTTTTAAAAAAAATTTGCACCATGTCCCATGATATCATGGGATTTATGGGCTTCTCTATCATACACTTTTTACAACCAACAAGCAAATTCATTTTTTTTAGAATACAAAAATTGACATTTTGTGAAATGTAAATATACATCTAACGACCGTTTCTCAACTTCTATCATTTAGAAAAAAAACCTCCCTATGATGTTGCAAATACATGATATCATCGGATTTATCAGTTTTTATGACATACAATGTTCCCATGATATCATGAAATCTGAGACAAAAAGGTAAAAAAAAAAAAGAAAAAAAAAGACTAGAGTCAAGTGACTCTAGTGATATTATTTGAATTTTGATTATAAAATTGGGAAAATCGGGTTTAAGGAGGACTAATATGTCAAAACCCATTAATTTTGGATGAACCTAGATGTTTGCTGCTTATAAGTAGGATATCTCATGTGCATGACTACTTTATTAGAAGACATCAAGACAGAGTCATATGATTGTAGTTTTATTTTAGCCCACTTTGTGAGACCCTCTTTGGCTGCCAATGATAAGGAAGTCTTGTAAAGATCAAGTCTATTTTATAGCCTTTGTTTCTTTTGCTAGGATCTTTGGCAAGAGTTTGGGGTGTTGGGATTTTTTGGATATAATGGGATGGTTTGTCATGTGGCATTTGCAAATGTCATATTTCACTACAGCAAAATACGGTTTTGGCCACGCAGCTACCGTGTCTTGAAAAACCAGAATCGCGTCAGCAAAAGAAGTTCCAACGCATTCCAGTGCGTCGGCAACAAGCCGTGGACAAATCCATAGCCAACCCTACTTTAACAACATTAGCAGATCCCAATACAATTTCCAATGCACTACGGTGTCGGCCACCCGCCGGCGAAGAGATGTGTGTCGGTATAAAATTCAATTTTCTTGATTCGAAAACTATACTTTCCAACGCACTACCAACGTCGGCAAAATAAAGGCTGACACTGGTAGTGCTTTGGAAATTCCAGGTAATGGCCGATGCTGGTAGTGCGTTGGGAATTCCTAATAATGGCCGACGCTGGTAGCCATTGGGAATTCATAGTAATGGATAATGTTGTTAGTGCGTTAGGAGTTCCTGATAATGGTCGACGCTAATAGTGCATTGGGAATTCATGGAAATGGTTGACGATGATTAAGAGTTGGGAATTCATGAAATAGCCGAGCTCCTAATGCGTTGGGAATGCATGAAATAGCCGACGCTACTAATGTCTTGAGAATTTATGAAATAGCCAACGCTACTAATGCCTTGAGAATTTATGAAATAGCCGATGCTACTAATGCGTTGAGTATACGCTATATCATTGGGTCAACGTGTTGGGGAATGCAATTTCGCCGACGCACATATCACGTCGGGAAATGTTGTAATACTTTTTTCTATTTTACAACGCACACTGATGCGTCGGGAAAGATTATTATTTAAAAAAAATTAAATTTTCATTTCTCCCTTTATACCACAAATAAAAATCTAAATACCTATTCAAACAAACAAACTTGATGCACAAACTAATTTAAAATAGGTTGATTAAAATTCCAAAATAAAATCCACAACCATATATCCTACATCCATAAACCAAAATAAACTCACAAATCTCTAACATACACAAATATTGCTACTTGATAATTTCCAAAAATCTCTAACATCCACAAATATTTGCGATAAAAATAAATAAGGTAATCCCTAAGAGTCCGCAACCAGCACAATAAAATTCAAAACCAATATGCAAAACCAAAAAGAACACTATCATAATACAAGTAGCAATAAATTCTTGCCAAGCCAAGCATTAGCTCCAAAAAAGATAATGGGAAATTGGGACTATTAAATTAGCATAATAATTTTATATAATCACTTTGCAATATCCATATGGCAATAACTAAAAATCACCTAGAGAGTATCCTATCGAAAATCTCCCCACCTTCAACATAACCTAAAACATGTGATAATGAGACATCAAGTTCTAAAGCATTAAGCAATCTATTCCAACATTGCAGTCCAGGTCATCCACTCAATCCACACACTCTCAAACTACCATGTGGTATGCAGATCATTTCAAAGTACATGAACATGAGCAATCATATTTTATTAATTATAATATAATCTGTATAATCATTCAAAAGAAAATCTATACACTGTAAAGTATGATCTTTTGATTAGAGAGTATGAGCATATAAATACGTAAAATGTTAAACAGATTCAAGACTGCAAAATTCCATAATTAGGACACTAGAATGATGAGAGAAACAAGGAATACACATCAACACAAGTTTCTTCATGTTATTCAATTTGGAGAACTCACTTTGGCATGATATTGAATGAATTTAAGGTAATTCATAAGGATTAATGAATCGTATATTGATCACTTCTTCAAAAGACTTTCAAAATCCTAGCCACTTACAAGGTCTCAAATGCTCTACCATAATCCAGAAATTCCAGCCTCTTTGATTTTTGTGAAATTTCTAGATGCCCAATTACAAAGGAAGCATCTAAGATTTCCACTTTAAGAAACTCTCCAAACAAAATTTCTCTAAGTTCTAGTAAAGAAATAGTTCCTATGTGTCTATTTGACCTACAATTGGTTCAAATAGATGTTGGAGGGCCTTTAATAATTTGGCAAAGTTTTATATAAGTGTCTTGTTCAATCAGTTTAAATCATTTTTCTTATTTTCAAGATGTAACATGCTTTTTTCAAATATACATGAATGTCTAACTTTTCATTTTAACATTTGCAAGTTTACCCTTAATAAATAACAAATTTGTCGGTACTTCTTTTATCCCCTATTTGACATCTCTATTTTTTCCTCTAATTCTCTAAATCTCTAAATCGTGTAGAGTTTTTTAAAATAGAGGCTCTGCCCACTTTAGTGAAGTAGAGGTAGTGCCTCTATTTTCCATGGCTCCCAAAAGCAGGCATTTGAAAAGTAGAGGCAAAAAAATAGAGGCGGATGAACAGTGTTTATGGAACAACAATGCCCCAATTTTATTTTATTTTATTTTTTTAATCTGAGATAATAAATCAAAATCCAAACTGTTGGAAATGTTCACAAGATCAAACACGAGTATGATACCAAATCTCAGTCGTTGGATCATCACCAATCTTGAGATATCTGCAAAAATGTGAGCTACTAGATGGGATGTTCTAGATTCTGTGAGCCCCAAACACAAGATCTAGACCGTTAGACCTCTTTGGAAGGCCGAACATGGCTATGTGGTCAAATTTCAAGGCTTGTAACCTTGTGGATATCGAGATATTTGCAAAACTATTTCAGCAATTGATGTCACATGCCCAAATTTGGATTAGTCCATAAGCAATCATATTTTTCTCTTTTATTTTATTTCTAGGACAGCAAATCACAATGCAAACTGTTAAGAATGTTTAGAAGGTCGCAAATCATCACCAACCTCGAGATATGTGCAAAAGTGAGCCATTTGATAGTATTTTTTGGATTATGTTACCCCCAAACACAAGATCTAAACCATTAGATCTCTTTGGAAGGCTAAACATGTCTATGGGGTCAATTTTCAAGGCTTGATACTATGTGAATCTCAAGAAATTTGTGAAAAACTTCTAACCATTGATTTAAAAAAGTCTATTTAAAATAGCTCATTGCATTACCAAACACTCCTTTTCATAGCCTCTTTTTATGGCTTGTTTTTTAATGGTTCTATTTTGATGGGTCTATCCAAAAAAGAGTAGAGATAGCAAAACAAGCTATACTATATAATTAGTTTACTGGAGCTACTTTTATTAAATAATGAGTTTAATTACTTTTGCTATGTCTAAAGTAATCATTCACAAAATAAGAAAAAAAGGAAAAAAGTCTAAAGTAATCACACTACGTAAGTTTTACCCAATGATAAGTTTGTTTGCACTACTTTTACAGTGTTACTAGTATGCTTATACTATTATTACCACATAACAATTATGGATGAGTTTGGTCATATAACTTTATTATACAATAAATTTTCTTTTCTCAACTAGATTAGACACTAACTAGCCTACTTGAGAGAGTTCATTTGAAATAGTATTTCAAAATAAAAAAAAGTTCTACTTTAAATGGATCAAACTTGCCATATAAGCCCTAAACTTCATTCATGATCGTACTCATCTTATGAAAGTTCTCAATGATAAGTGGCTAGAACAATTTCGTACATGTATTTCTTCCATATGTTCACAGATAGACACAATTCACACATGTGAGGTGATGAAAACTCACACATGTGATGAGACATTAACACAACTCACACATGCAAGGAGAATAAACACAACTTACACATGTAAGGTAATGAAAACTCACATATGCAAAGAGGGAGGAGGCAGGGTTCGAACCCAAGACCTCCCAATGAGCACTAGGACTCCTTACCACTGAGGTAAGGAGCCATTCTCTCTTCCATATGTTCTTTGATTCGAAGGTTAGGAATCAATTTTATTATATTTCAGTCCATATATATTCTACATTGTATCATTTCTAGCCGCCACTTCATTATGCATACAAAGATTGCGATGGGCCTCATAGGTAGGCTGAACTACTTGTTGGGATCAATCTCCTCCCACTTTATGTGATATGTAAAAAAATAAAAGCTTTTATTTTAGAGGTTTTGACTAGTAGCTTACCTCTAGATATGGATTTTCCCTTTACCTTCCCAAAAATCCAAAATTTCCCTAAACCTTCTCCATATCAGAGGAAATGAAAAATTTCTCCCTATTTGTTTCAAAAGGAAAACCCCCCGAAGACAAAGCGAAAAGGCCAAAAAGGCACTTTTCGTTCATTCCCTCCCACGATCCTATCCCACTTTCTTCTTTTCGTAGAGAGAAACCAGACTGAGATGAAAGTCCTTGGGATCCTAACCCTAGAGGAGGGGGGGGGGGGGGGGGTGAATAGGGTGTGCTACAAATATGACCAATTAAGACTAATTTTAATTTCTTAACATAAACTAGTCACATGTAATGATTAATCATACAATATGCGGAAGCTCAAATAAACAATCACCACAAAAGCAAGCACCACAACACCAAGGTTTATAGTGGTTCGGCCTCAATGCCTACGTCCACTACCGGCTTGTGATCCAATCACCCCACCGGATTTCCACTATGTATGCTTTTTACTAGGCTAAGCAATAACCCTTACAAAGTTGTTTTTCTAGGCTAAACAACAACCTCTCAATGTGCTTTTATAGGCTAAGCAATAACCTTTACAAAATGCTTTTCTTAGGCTAAGCAATAACCTTACAAGATGCTTTTCTTAGGCTAAGCAATAACCTTACACAATGAAGATTTCTCTAAGAAAGTGTCTTCACAAAAGATCACTCTAAGAGATACAATTTAAGCACAATGAAATTGCCTCTTAAATAGGCTAATATGAAAGTTTAAAACATATTACAAACATACACTTAAAACAAGCTAAAGTGTGTGCACAAGTGTATGAATGCTTTTCTACAATCAATTTCAACAATGAAGCTCTTAAATGAATGCATGATGCATTTTAAAATCAAAGCTTATAAAATGATGATTGAAGATAAAACTAATCACATAAAAGATTCAAACAACTTTGAAGAAATGAAACAAACAAGTTGTATGAATGTTAAAGTCTAAGAACACATGTGATTAGGATAAGAGAGTTTGCAAACCAATCTAATTTACCAAAGATGATATTGAGTTTGCAACACAACTCTTTAAAGGCTTGAAATCATGCATAAATGAAAATACAAAGGATTTGAACATGCATGGATTTCATTTGAATGGAAATCAAAATAACTATAAAGATGTACCTATTTAAAACTCAAGCAATTGATTTCCAAATAGCCCTCTAGCCTTTTCAACTTCTTCCCCTTTCTTTGGCTCCCAAATGGTCTCAAAAGTTCATGGTTCAAGCCTTGAAAAAGGTTGGAAATGAATGGACTTTTTAAAGCAAAACAGTCCAACGGCTAGTTCCTCGGTCGACCTAGAAACAGGCCTCGGTCGACCTAGACCACACAACGGGCAAAAAAATGACCGTTGGTGCTTCAGGTGCAGTCATGCTGCAGTGTCCTCGGTCGACCGAGATACAGGTCTCGGTCGACCGGCGACACTGCCGGGTGACTGCCCTGTTGACCAAAAATCCAACTTTTACACATTTGAAGATATTTCTTTGGGAGGATTTTTGGACCACTAAACCAAGCTAGAATACGTGTTTTAAGACATTCTAAGATGTTTAAAAACATGAACACACAAAGCCTAAGATGATTCAAAAGTTTAAAACCAAAGGCTAGCTTGATTTGATAAAACTCTTTTCAAATGAAAATGCATACAAAAATGATTCTTTTTGTGAAGAATGTATGCAAGGCTCAAACCTAAATTCTCAACATGATTTTCCAAACATAATGCACAAAGAATTAGGTTTTCAAAAGAGTTTGGGTTCTAAAACCAATGCATCCAAGTTTAGAACCAAAACATGCATAAAACAAATATTTTTCCAAATCTTAAAAGCTATGCATGTATAAATCAAGATTTCAAGATATTTTAAATCAATGCATGTGTGAAATATCAAATGATGTTAAAGTGAAAATGCATCCATCAAATTGCAAATACAAAATCCCTAACAATCTCCCCTTTTGCAATTTGATGGCAACTTACTCATCATTGGAATTACACACTAAGTCTTCAGCTCCCCCTAAGCTGGACAAGTCTTGAAATCTTCTTGGATGCTCCTTAACTTAGCTTGAGCTCTTTTCTTCATTCTTCATGATGCTTGGTGCTTGATCATTCTTCAATCTCTCTTTCTTCCAAGCATCTTCTTTAGCTCCAAGCTTTCTTTCTTCTATTTGCTCTCCCCCTTTGACCATGCCTTTCTCTCCCTTTGGCAAGATATGCATTCTCTCCCTTTGTAGAAGATCATACACAACTCTCTCCTTAGGAAGCTTGGACATTCTCTTCACCCTTCTTGAGAACTTGAATGCTCTCTCCCCCTTTGAAGAGTAGGAGTCATGAGTACTTGAACTCTCTCCCCCTTTGACATTAAATTGCAAAGGTACCTATACACATGAGACAAGGAAAATACCTTTAGTAGCACCTGTTAACAAATGAAATCGAAAATGAAATTCATAACAGGCTATCATGTATGGAAGTTATCTCTAAGGGCTCAAAGGCAATCCAAGGGTCAATTTGATCAAAACTAATACTTCCAATGAAGGTTTACACTCCCCCTCAACCCATTCTCTTCTTTTGTCAAACTTTTGACAAGATATAACTATATGGTTCAAGAAGTAGATGGTTTAACCAAGTGAGGGTCAACTTCAAGGAAAGGATTAGATTCATTTAACTATAAAGCACAATATGATCAAATTACCAAAAGAAAGCAAGGTCAATGGGAAAAGCAATCATGGATATCAATTGGAAAAACAAAGAATACCAATTGAGATTTAAGGATAAGTCTATTAACACAATCACTCTAAAATGGATTTAAGAATATACCTATTAGGAAGAATCCAAATTAGAGCTATCCATGATGAAATGGGGTTTCCTAAACATAGCATTAAATAAATTAACTATGAAAATCATATGCTATGAAAGTTTTGAAATCATTTCATTCAAACACTAAATATGACTATTAATGTGCAAGAATGAGTGAAATGAATTTCAAGCATGAAGCCAACCTCGACTAATAACCAACCAATATTATGAACACATAAACATGGTGGTCATGAGATATACCTAAAGAGCAAAAGAGGTGGCAATCATGAACATTATGATGCTAATGGTGTGTGACATGGAACAAATATATTACTATCAAGTTCAATCCAATGTACACATGGTTTATCACATTCATAAGAAATCAAATCAATCGAAAATTTTACCAATTGAAACCAATTGAATTTGATAACATGATAAAGAGCAAAGATGTGATAAACACAAAATTCCATCAAGCATCATAAATGGATATTCATCACTTTTAATGATATTACTAATGAGCATAGTGATGAACAAGAGAAATTGCAATGCAAAAAGATATAACTTGGCAATGCAAGCAATTTCCAAAGTGTCAAAATCATATGAATTCAACATCTAAGATATCCATCAAACATATAGAAATATGAGGAATAGATTTCAAAGAGTTTCATATGATCAAGAACACTACTATGAAGTTGAAACATGTATAAGGATGACACCAAGAGAATCTACATGAATCAACATCATAACCATCCAAAAAGAAATGACTAGAAGGCATAGAGGATGGATTTGGGTTCTAGTATGGTTTCTACATATATAACTAAGATCACAACCATACAAGGAACCAATTGTCATTTGCATATAAAAAGAATAACTAAATAAGCAAAGATGCAAACAACATTCATTTCCATTTCTAAGATAATGAAACCAAAAGAAAAAGGAAATGAGAATATGGAACATGCTTAGATGATTATAACTAATGATGTTATAGAGCATTTCCATTCAAACAATCTTCAAATCATTTTGATAAACAAAATCCAACAATGAGCATAAAAAGAATGATTTTGAAGATCAATTTTCAACATTGTATTTGAAAAGATATAACTTAATTGAAACACATACAAGTTGATTTTTCAAAACAATGATTTTCCATATAAAAGTATAACTTAGAAATCCATGGAAAAACTTGGATTGATTCAAATCATTTGTTCAAATAATCTTACTATGACATCTACACAAATGATTCAACAACAATTGATCATGAATGAATTAGCTATGAAAGCTTTTAAAAACACAATCAATTAATCATGTAGAAATGCAATGCAAAACATAAAACTAAATGTGAGCAAAAAGCAAATCAAACATGATGAAATTATAATCAAAAGATTTTGAAAACCATGATATGTAACTAGAATGGTGCATGAAGACAAAATCAATTGATCATAAAGAAGCAATGCATTATAAGAAATGTAACTAAAGAAAACAAAATGCAAATGCAACATGACCAACAAAGTGATTTACTTATAAAGAATAGGTTGGTCAAGAAGGTTCAAGGCCCTAAGGTTTGGTTAGGTAAATAACTTTGGGAATCCACCTAAGGTCTTGAGAGGGTTGAACTTTGAGGTCTAGTTTGGAATTCTCACCAACTAAAGGAGATTTGACTTGATAAATTTTCAATTTAAACTTATCACCATGATATTTAGATTTTACTAAATTTAGCTTAGATTGGTGATTAGTCTTTTGATGTTGGTGAGTTTGTTTCTTAGGGGATTGCTTCACTTTTCTTTTCTTCTTATTTTCTCCCTTTACTTGACTTTTGAATTTTAAATTTAACTTAGTAACTTTCTTCAAAAGTTCTTTCATGGGTTGATATAAGGGAGATAGGTTGAGAAGCTTTTTGTTCTTAGTTGAACTCAATAATTCATGATATTTTACTAACATAATCTGCTGTTTATGTACAACATTCTGAGTGTTTTCACATTTTGTGCGATCCATGTGTATACTAAATTGTATATATACATGTTCCTAATTAGAACGTATTCATTGACCAAAATCCCAGACCCATTCCCAAAAATGAATGTTCCCCACAATATGAGCATTTTAGTCCTAAAATGACATCATTGTAGTTGTGGGTAAATATTCAGAATTTGGGAAGGGAGAGGGAAAAACCATATCTAGAGGTAAGCTACTAGTCAAAACCTCCTTTTTTTATATTTTATTTTATTTTATTTTTATAGTACTTCACCTTTTCTTCATTTGTGATCTAGCTCGCCAATTATGGGAATGGATTCTCATCCTTGCAGGCTTTCTCTCCCCCCCCCCTTTCCTCTCTCTGCTTCTGAGATTTGGACTGCCTTCGCTAAGGATATAGATGGCCTTGGAAGAAAATGTGCAGCAGCCATTTTCTTCCAAGCCATCTCTGTCCTCTGGTTCCTTCGGAATGAATCTAAGTTAGAGGCAAGCCTCCCACCCTGGTTAGAGCTAAATCTCTTCTCAGGGACCGTTTACAGGGAATGGTCAGCTACATCTCTCGTTCAGTCATCAGGCGTATCAACCCCTTCTCATATTCAGCCAACAGGCAGATCAGCAACCTCCCTAGGTCAGATGATAGGCAAATCAGCTCCCTTTCTAGTTCAGGCGACAGACAGGTTCTCCCTCTCCACCCCCATCTTGAAGACTCTGGGTCTAATTGACTAGCTTAGTCTGTTCTGTAATTAGTTCTTTGGCTCTTCCTTTTGATTTTTGTTTTTCTCTATTTTGGCTTTTTGATTTTTGGCTCTCTTTTTGTTGTTTTGGGGGCTTTTCCTGCCCTGCTTTTTTCTTTTAATACAAATTGACCTTAAAGCAAAAAAAAAAAAAACCTTAAAGTGCCGCGTCATTGTGCCCTCTATGAAGTCTGACACCACCCTAAATTTCTCTTGTAGTGCCATGTCATTTCAAATCTCTCTAAAATATTTTTCTTCGTAGAATCTGATCATATTACCTATCTTTAGGAAATATTGAATCCATCTAACTAAATTGGAAGCAAATTGGAATCTTGAAACTCAAGCTTTTATTAGTAGTTAAAATTACTAATCGGGTGGGATTAATCATACGCTTTGTTTTAAGGATTGCATCTCTTCAATTTTTTTTTTGGGATTTTGACATATTAGCCCTCCGTAAATCCGGTTTACCAATTTCATGATCGAAATTTAGATAATGTCATCAGAGTCGCTTGACTCTGGTCAACATTGTTTTAAATTTTTTTTTGCCCCAATTCCCATGATATCATGGGAATAGTGCATGTCACAGAACTAATAAATCCCATGATGTCATGACTTTTATGCAACATCTTAGGGAATTTTTTTTTCGAATGATAGAACCTGAGAAATGGTGGTCATATGTGTATTTACTTGTCATAAAATGGCATTTTTTTGTGTACTATATAAAAATTGAATTTGCTTGCTACTGACAAAAAGTACATGATACAGAAACTGATGAATCCCATGATATCATGGGATATGACGCAAAAAAGTGTAAAAAATATTGACCAGAGGCAAACAACTCTGGTGACATTATTTGAATTTCAGTCATGAAATTGCTAAAACTGATTTTAAAGAGGACTAATATCTCAAAACCCTTTTTTTTCTTAAGAAAAAGGTCTATACAAGGCTTTTCAATTCTTTGGCTTCTCATACAGCAAACTGAGACTTGGATTTCTTTGCCAAAGATACCTTGTTCTATTTTTAAGTCTTGGATTCTTAGAGTTCCAAACTCAACACCATTGACATAGTAAGGTACAAGATTGCCATCTCCATTTTCTTGAATGCTTGGGATCTATGTTACTATGGTTCTTAAAGTTAATTATTGGGACTTTTTTGTATATCCAGAAATTTGTTTCTTAATGTTTTCCCAGAAATTCGAGTGAGATATTTTATTTTATTTGTTTGGCCTTTTCCCTCACTATTGTTCCTTTAATGCCAATCATATTACATACTTTGGAATAGAGCGCTAACTACATTTATGTGGTGAGACTCAAAAAATGTACATGAAAGCATTAATTATGATTATGCACACAGCATGCCTTGTTATAGATGGATTGTAGCTCATAGTTATGTGGATCATGCAGCCATAACCGTTTGACAAATTGAATTAGAGTTAGTAATGGCAATTGGCAAAGGGTTGGTTTGGATGCTTCATCAAGGTTGTCTAATCAATATCCCTTACAGCCCATGCTCCATCAACTGCATGACTTTTTGACCATCTGGATTGGCATGCATCATGCATGTTCTTCACTCGTAGAATGGATGCGAACAGCTATCAATAAAATATGGTCGTAAAGCATTTTTGCGCTTTATTAGAAGATTCATTCCCTTTAAAAATGAAAGAAGAGCCAACTGCAATCTTGCATCTATTCAAGCTTGCCCATTACTACCATCTGCTCTCTCACATTCTTAATAATAGTTCTGAAAGTTTAAAGGTGCGAGATCTTTAGATTGGTCTACTCAATAAATCAATTCAAAAATGTGAAAAAACAAACAATAATGCAGCGGAAATAAAATCACATGCACACACCACAAGGACACCGGATTTTAGCATGGAAAACCCTAACCGGGTGAAAAAACATAGATCCAAATTGGATCAATAATCAAGCATTATGAATCTCACAATTACAAGAAACTTAGATTACCTCCCCAGATATCCCCTACCTAAGGACTGAAGTTGCCTTGTGCCGCTTCACGCTTACTTCACACCACTGATTGCAACAGACTCAATCCTGCGCTTGACTCCTCAAATCTTCTCGCAAGAAGATAATCTTCTATAAAGGATGCAAAAGAAACTAGCTCTAGAGAACTTGTCAGCACAACTCCTTAATAAATCTCTAGAGAAGAATTCTCTCAATAATAATCTCTAACTCAGAACTTTGAGAGGTGAGGTGTGTCTTTGGAATAGACATTAAGTCCTTCAATTAGCCCTTAGGTCGTGCTTAAAGTTGCCTAACTTTATTAGGATTAAAGCAAGGAGTTTGGGCACAATTAGAAAGAGGTTTCTAATTTAACTTGGACTCTGATGCCTTGTCCACTCGAGCAGACCCTCCATCTGCTCTAGCGGATGCGGTTCTGTTTCATCACCAAAAACTTCTGTCGGGCGTCTGGGTCTCTCTGTCTTGCATCCGCTCGAGCGAACCCCATTCTGGACTAGATCTGGAATTTAAGCACTCTTTCCTCCAGTTTTCTTCTTCTAATTCTTTCAGACTTTCTTCTTTGAGTCCTTCCAATCTTCTATTTTCAGAGTCCTTTTCTAAAATATGATTACTGCTCAAAAGACCCAGAGTTTTGTCCAACCCATGAATTAGCCAATAAAAAAAAACCTAACAAGCTCCCCCTTTGGTAATTCATGGACAAAACTCCCTATGGCAATACAGATTGATCTACCAAAAAGAAAACCCAAAATACAATGAATTTGAAAAAAAAATTGGCAATCAGCACAAGTAGACTGGCATTGTCTCTGACTCCGTCTGAACTTCTTGATCTCCCCCTTGATTTGTCACCTTTCTCCCTCTTTTTATCTATAACCGACAAAGTTAAAGATAATAACATGCAACATTCTTGCAAATTAGACTCAATAGCTCCCCCTCAAAAGAAACACCCCCTGAATGTATCTTCGTAGCAACGCTTGGGGTGGGAGCTTGATCTCATTGATCAGGGGTTTTTATATGTAGCCACTCACATTTGTGTAGTTTGATAGTTTCAGCAAAGTGTGAGCGAACTCCTTAGGCAAATCAGACATTCTTACTCAAATTTGAGCCGTCTTGGGTGGAGAAAAATCTTCCGCCATTGCTTGGTCTTTGGTAGACTTTGCAGCTTCTTGCAATGAGGATGAATGTGTCCTTTCTTTCCACAATGGTGACAAGTGGATGTGCGTACAATGCGTGACACATTCTTTTTCTTGAAACAAAATATCTTGTGGGCCCTATTGTAGATGGACTGTGCCCCAGGACCTCTCCTTAATTAGATAATCTTTCATTTGTAACATATTCAAAATGTTGCCAAATGATGGATAGTTGTGGCTGATCACGTGTCAAACCAGTCTAGATCCTTTGTGGCTGTGAGAGCGCCCAAGTGTTCAAAATCTTGGACCCCATGTATTTGTTCTTGGCTACTCTACTCAAATATATTTTGGGCCTACTGTCAGAATTGATCAACTGTCAAAACAAGTGATTAGCGCTTTTTGTTTTTTTTTTCTCATATAATTACACTCCTATACAAATCGATTTGTTCGACAGTCAATTGAGGATCCCACAAAATTCCAATGGGTGGACAATCACCATTGTTGTCATATTGTGGTGGTCATCAAAGAGTTCCACCATTGAAAAACTTAGCAATTTGTGACAAGTTCTTATTGCCCGACTCCCAATCTGATGCCAACCCTCCCTGACATCACATAACCAAACACATCACATGGCAGAGGAATACCTTAGAAAAATCACGAAAGAACTAACAATCCGATGGCTTAACAATGTACATTTTAGCCACTGACTGACTCAAAATGGAGAAATTCTAACAATTGTATGTTAGCCAATTTTCTGATGTGATTCTTCAAACATGCCCTTGGACTTTTAGATGGACAATCCGGAAAACCAAAAGGTGAAGCCACTGTACTTTTCTATGCCAAACTAAAAATAAATGCCTTTTATGGCATCATTCTAAGATGGTAACATTATATGTTTTTCTTATGAATTCCCACCTATAAAATGTCAAGCTTCAAAGATTCAAGCCCAAAGTCTGATATCTGAGCTGTGAGTCAAATAACCAAACCGTATGGGGTGTTGAGCATCTGGAAATCATGGCAGGTATACACTTAAATTGTTGCCCACACTTAAATTGCTAGTGTGGTTAGGAAGTCCAGTAATGAGCTGGAGATCCTCGCTTCGAATTGTTTGGGGCCTTACCTAATACACAATGCTGTGGGTGGTGTTGTGTATCAGAGGTTTTACCAATGATCAAATGTAAGGGGGTCGGCGGGTTCCTTGTCATAAAAAAAATAAAAAAAGTCATGGCATTGATGAAACTGTAACTCTACCTTTCTTGAATATGGTATCTGATAAAAAGACAGATGAATATCAACTAATTTTGCAATTTTTACTAAAGAACACACTACAATTTATATCATAACTCAAGCTTCTACAGTTGTAACTATTTTTCTCTGTTTTTTCTGTGGCAGAAACACATTCTTCATGATCAAGGAATACTGCTGAAAGTTCCTTCCTCTTTCAATACTACTGGAAAATGAACTTGCCTGTGTCCACCTGATGATCAATCTAGACTTGTATTCCAGCCAGGTTTTAATTTTTAAAAGAAGAGTGTACACATGCAAGTTCATCATAGACTTTGTGGTCTGATTAGAGACGCACACACTGTTAGACCCCGACCCAGACCAATCCGATTAGTGTGTGATTAGTATGTGTTTAGTCCTAAGTGGGTTTAGTTATTGTTGGGTTAGAAGTGATTAGTTTTAGTCTTGGATATAGCTTTGGTAATTTTGAGAACGTTTAATATTAGTTAGACACACTTAGGATGGCCTGAGTGCACGTGTGAGCTTGGGAAGATCGTATCGATTTCCGTGTGATTGTGATTTTGATTTCATTTGATTGATATTTCGACGTGTTACAACTTTCGTATTAAGCCCATTCATGTTTGAAGCCCAAAAACCCAAGTTTTGGCCCAAAGAGGGTAAAATTGTCTTTCTTGCACAAATCTGGACACAATTTTCGAGACTTCAAAACTATGTCAAAAATATACTTTTTGGAAACTAGATATTTCGACGATCGTTTTATCCTTCTTCGTCGAAGTCATCCGAGGCCCACAAGATCATGTTTTAGCCATTTCAAGTTCAAGTTAGTTGGGACCCATTTTCCTTCACTTAAACCCTTTCTTCCTCTCTTCCATTCATTCCCCCAAATCTCTGCAATTTCTGAAGCTAGGGCAAGGAAAACCCCTTTTTCCCTTTCTCTTCATTTCCTCTTGCATGAGCTAGCTAGTGAGCTCCAAAAAGAACTTCAAAGTCATCATCTTCTTCATTTCCTTGCAAGCTCTCCATTGATACAATTTTCTTAAGGTTTCAAGTTTGGAAAGCTCTCCATTGATACAATTTTCTTAAGGTTTCAAGTTTGGAAAGCTCTCCATTCTCTTCCATCTCTCTTGTTTGACCTTCTCTAGGTAAGAGCTTCAAGCCATGGTTTCCATAAAGTCTTTTTAACTCCTTAAGATTGTGTTTTTCAAGTGTTCAAACCCTTTTTGTTAAAATGGGTTCTTTGCTCCATTTTGAGTGAGTTTTGTGTGTTTTCTTTGGGTTTTGTAGTTCTTGATTAGCTTGGGAGAAGTGCTTGAGAAGATTTTTAGCATTGGTCAAGGCAAGTGATCTTTATAGGCTTCATGTGCATTGTATTTTGATTCTATTTCGTTTTAGGAATTGTGCATGTGATTTGTCTACAAGTTTATGATTTTATCTTACTTGATTTGGATGTGTGGATGATGATAAATAAACCCTTGGTGAGCATGAAGGCTCAAGGGATGATATGTGGTTGGTGGATGAGAAGAAGGAGAAGAATGTAGTGAAAGATGTGCAAGGAAAGGGGATTTCCGCACTCAGCGAGCTCAGGCAGCAGCCTGTTCGCTCGAGCGACCCTGGGTTCGCTCGAGCGAACAAGCCACTGTCTCCTACGGAGCGAGGCAGTGAGTCGTTCGTTCGAACGCATTTTATTATTCGCTCGAGCGAACTGTCTACGCCTTGTAAGGTCCGCTCGAGCGAAGTGTCTCGCTCGAGCGAAGTGTCATCAACGTGACAGGTTCGCTCGAGCGAACCTGCCAGACTCAGGAAGATGATTTCTCTCCATTTTTGTGTATTTCTTGAGGGTTGAAAACTAGACTATGTTAAGGGTTTTAACTTGACATTGTGTAAATGGAACTTCGAAATGAAACCCAACTTCGGGGACACCAATTCTTGTATTTTCTGACGTTTGGGGTTTCAATTACACAAAGGTCAATTAGTAGCCTTAGCACATGCTTGTCAGATTTTGTAGTTGAACTTCCGTCTGGATACGATGAGTATAAACGTGCACTTGTTTTGAGTTTCAAGTATAAGCTTGTTTTGAAGTTTTGTTTCCAGAAAAAAAAGGGGATCACTTCCTAAGCGTGTTATGCATAATTATTATGCCCCTTGCTAGTCGTGCTCGTCGTGTTTTGATAAGTGATTTCCCCCTTTTTATCTCGACGTGTTTTGATCGTGCTTCGCGTGTCTTGTGCATTCATGAATTAAGTAAACACCACTGAGCTTAGACTGCCCTTTCGGTTTGATCCACCGTCTGGGGGTCTTTAAACATGTGGACTGTCTGCAGACTGGTCGTGTATTTATTACACATCGTGCGTGTCCGGTTCCGCGGCCGGAATTCCCGTCTTTGTGGGAAATCGTGTCGTGCTTATATTATGTATATCGTGCTTGTCGTGCGTGCTTGCTCTTTTCATTATATAAATGATAGAGAAAGGATGGGCTCTTTGTGGTTGATAACTATTCATGATATATTATGTACTCATGCTAGATTATTTTGTATCTCAGCTTTGTTCGTACTCTTGAAAATGTATCTCAACTTTGATAGTACTTCATACCAAAGATTTGCTCACATGTTTTCTCTAAATGTTATTGTTCATGTTCATGCCTAAATTGATTACCTGCCAAACCGTCGTGTTTGACCCTTGTTTATTGGTGCCCAGGTGCAGGAGACGTTGCCTTTGAGGAGGAGCGTCAGGAGGAGGCTTGTGAGCCAACTCCCGTGAGAGAGTGGCAGCCCGACGATGTCATTTAGATGTCGGTCTGGTTCTCGAGTTTCGTCACCCTTAGTCTTGGGGTTTCTTTTGACTATTTTGAGATTGTATTGACCTTTATTGGTCTCTTAGGGGTTGTACTAAACTTAACTTGTTTTTGTATTAGTTCTATAACTTGAATATTAATGGGAATGCTTGTTAGCTTCTTTCTATGATACCATGCCTTGTGATCATTTGTTATGGCACCCAAATGTTTTGTTGGGCTCATCTTGATGTGTTTTGCTACACGCTTCCGCAATCGTGTACGTGTGAGTCAGATTCCGCGTGTCTTTGGGAATCCTCACCGCGGGAACCGGTGGGAAAACAAAATCTTCAGTAGTAATCATCACCAAATCGCGTCGCGGGCCCGGGGATCCGTTCCGGGGTCGCGACACACACTCCCTGTTTTCAAACTGGGAAATACATTTAAAAGCAGCTGACAAGTAAGGTTTCAGTTAGAATTCATTTTGCTGAAGAAAGTATCAATGCTCACATAACCATACCCTGAAAAAAGTGTAACGGCTCACATAACCATACCCCCATCAATGGTGAACACTTGCATGACACCCAATAAAAGTTCAGGTTACTGCTGGGTGGGAAGGATGGTGTAAAAGAAATGCAGCAATTAAGTTAATAAATAGTTTTTGAACTAGAGATAGTAGTAAACCCATGTTCTCAAAACTCACAAGTTCACAAAAAAGAAGAATGCTAATTTCAAGACCTCATGAAAATATCATTGTGCCACTGACCTTTGAGCTTTGGGTGTGTTCATATCATAATTCTTCTTTTTTGGCAAAGAAAAAATTAACATGAGACATAACCCCAAACCATTACAAATTCAAAAAAACTAAAACTATCCATCAAGCAATTAGATTAATGGAGATCGAACTACATATAAAAACAAAGATTGCTGGCTTAGGAGTGTGTCAAAACCATCTATTGTCATAATCAGTTAAACTATGTCAACATATCATAAAAACCAATAACGGCATATCCATTCCCAATAACAGGTTGTTGATTGAATTGTTTGTCTAAATTTTATCATCAAAGGAACAGAAAATCAAAAGTAAGAAGAAAATAGACCCACATATAGCTAAAAAAGATTATGCAAATCAGTTAAAACCTAGATTCACTATCAAAACAGACATCTACCACAAGAAAATTGCAAAACCAAACCTAGATTCACTAGCGAAACAGATCCCCAAAAAATAAGAGAAAATGTAGAAATCAAAGGAGAAGAGCGAGAGAGAGAGAGAGAGAGAAAGGATTACTGAAGCCGTCTTCAACGAGTTAGTTGAAGGTGTGGGAATCGCAGACCCAACACCCTTTGCCAGTCTTCTCCCGCGACGATGGGTGAATCTGCGCTCCGGCAATGGAAACAGAAACCTGAGCCTTGACTTTCCAATCTTCTTTTCTCTAATCCTCTACCCCAAGAGGGAGAGGGAGAGGGAGAGAGGGACATCGCATGTAGAGGGAGAGGGAGAGAGCAGGGAGCGCATGCAGAGGGAGAGGACATGGAGAAGGAGAAAGAGAGAAAAACGAAGGGAGAGGAAAAATGGAGAAGAAAGAAGAATCATTCCTCAGGGATTTGGGGGTGGGTTTTGTGATGATGTCGTTCGGCAACTTCAGGGGTAAAGTGGTCCAAAACCCGTGTGCGAACACCAAATTTGGTGTTTTGGTGTATTTATGACTAAATCAGGCTAATACATGTTTAGTAACATTTATTTGGTAAAATTCCCTTAATTATATTGATATATAGTGTGGATTATTGTGCTATGTTAGTTTCTTATTGTAATATTTGCTAAGTGCCATTATGATGGATACAAAGAAGAACAAAATGTCAAGAAACTTATGTTTTGAGCTTTTTTGGTTGCACGGATTTAAAAAGCATAGAAATTATTGAAAAGTTACTTTAGTTTGTATAGAGGTAAAATGCATTAGATTATTTTAATTGTATATTTTGTGCAGATGGGCACATTTTTTTAATTGTAGGACAATGGGTATGTTTGTTTGTATACATTGAAGTGCATGGAATGGACTATTTTGTTTGTATGAGAAACATATTCCATCTCATGAATTGGGTTTGTTCTTTTATATGGATTTGAATTACATTGTCCAATTCATGGAGTTGAAATACATTAAGATTCATGGAATGTGAGTTGTCTGTATGGAATTGATATACATTGAACTTCATGGAATATGCTTGTTTGTTTGTATGGAATACAAATACATTGAATTTATGGAATGAGCATGTTTGTTGCCATTGAATAGGAATATATTCTCCTTCATTGGAAAATGACCTGTTTGTTTAAATAAAATTAGCATTAAAAGAATTCATTGATGAAAAAATGGGCATGTTTTTTTTTTTTCCAAGGAATTTGAATACATAAAGTAATTTATTGTAAAATGGGTCTATTAGTTAGCATGGACCACATCAAGATAAAAGCATATATATAATAAATAATTTTCTTACATTTCACATGTAGTTCAAACAAACATGGTAAAATGAGTTACATGCGGTGAAAATGACATCAATATACAGGGGTGGACCTAGGTATAACTACCAAGGGGCTGAAGCCCCCACCCATATATATGAAAAGTTTAAAATTTTTAAAACTCCCCGTGCAAATTCTAAAAATTAATAGATTTTTCTTTTAAATATTTCTTTTACATGGAGTCCCCCCAAGTTGAAGTTCTTGGGTTCGCACTTGTCAGTATACAAACATTGTAAACTGAAATGCATGCGTAAAGCTTACATATGTAAACTGCAGTTACGCATTTCGTGCGTAAAAGGCAAATGACCCCTTCGGCCAATGATTACGGTTGATAGAACACATCTTCGTGGGTAGCTATAACACTCAATCGATGTTCTATGGGTAGCTATAACACTCAATGCAAATCAAGGACTTTTCCATCAGTATTTGCCTTCATGGAACCAAAATGACGTGACATTGGGAGTGGTTCCTCGCAAATTTGTTGCTAGCCCTTGGAGAGCCTACAAATTTTACCATCATTTTTTATTGACAAAAGGGCCTCATTCCTACTCTAGCAAACATTATTATGCATTCTAATTGCTACTATTGTCTCCATCTCGTGGAAAAAATTAAGTCAAACTTCAATGAGTTGGCATTCTTTCTGCCCGCTTAGGACATTCTTCCTCCTTGCTTCCCATAGGCCAATGACTTCATCTTCGTAATGAATATATTCCATAGTCCTTCCCTCTACACGCTCCACCCTCATAAACAACAAATACAAGGGCGGGGGGACAACTTGTTTAAGACCGAATTGTTTGTTACATGATCGGGATTGTGCTTTTCATCAATCCAATAATGAAGGAGGACGGTTGTCGGATTGAACAATTCCTTATTGTGTTTTGGGAATTGTTGGAACTGCTTCTTTGGCATTTGCGCATATGGCTACCAATTAAACTGCAAAATTTGAGCACATCAATTTCCAATTCAATGCATGAAGACAATATTAAGGAACCTTAGCCATGTTATTACCCCATCCTCAAGTACGTTGTTGATATGCCACCAGATTTCTTTCATGTTTGTCACTTGTTTTCTATCTAGCGGTCTTAATTCCCACGCCTTAAATAGTGGGAACTATATATCCTTCTTCCAGCTAGGATCAGGTGCCAGACATCTCCCGATTGACATTCTATAGTAGGCCTACATGTGCAAGAATAAAAAATCAAATTCACTTAGCACATAATATTCAATGCTGAACATTCAAAGTAACATTAACAAGTTGTTTTCATCACTTGTAACAACTATAGGGGGGCCTGTTAGAATCTTCAAGACAATAATTCTTCCACTATCACGTTTTTCTCCCCCCTCATCTTCACCTTTTAACAACTTTGTAGCCTTTGTAAGCATTTTATACAAGGTTGCAAGACATGTTAGACCCCATGCATAGCGCTTGAATTCCGTTAAAAGCTCTAGTTGCCAAGCTGGCTCTCGGGCTTGTCCAAATACCAGAAAGAACAAGTATGCTCTTGTCTTGTATATCTCGTTCTTCTTCTTAGAGGGCTTGAAATTATATTCCAGCCACTTGAATTTCATTGTAATACCAATGGAGTCTTTGCCAAGGCGTGGAGCAATACCAAATAGTTTCATGCACACTTTCGGGATAAGTACGTGAGGGAATGTCCTTCTTGCTACCGGTGGACCATCGATTGGGAGCCCATAAATGTATACAACATCTTCCAAAGTTACCATTGCTTTGCCCGTAGGTAAGTGGAATGTATTGATTTTAGGCCTCTACTGCTCAACCAACCCTCTAATGAGAGCATGGTCTATTCTCATGTAATCTGTCTCTGAAAGGTGAGATAGACCAACCTCCTTCATAATGTCCTTTTGTATATCGGTGAGAACCCATATGTTCTTATCCGGTTTCGTATTTATGCATCTGTATAAGCTTGATTCCACCCTATTCAGTATAGGCTTTGACAAATGTGAGTCTTGCTCATATAACAAATTTCCATACGCATCCATCTTGTGTCCCTTGGCCATCCATTCAATTTTAGAACATGTAGCAACAAAGATATAGAAGTAAATCCATAAATAGTAACAACATAATTTACCAGCACTAATTAGTGGAATAAATCCATACCAGAAACCATAAAGGACAATGGGAGAGATAATTACTAATAAGTTGGAAAACTAGAAATAAGGAAGCCTTGAATTCTTTGGCATGGAGTTTCATATCCTCATAGACATGATCATACATTTAACTTCTATCTAATCAACTTTAGAAATCACTTCTATCTCATCAAGATTAAACCAAATTGAGTTCAAAACCCCCTTCTATCTAATCAAAATGTATAACAGTTACAACATCCATTACATAATGAAAAAACATGGCAATTCCTGATCAACATGACAAGCAGAATGCCAAAGATCCATCATTTATCCTATCAAAAGAGCACTTGAACACTAAAAACGAAGAAAAATGAAAAACAGCCAAGCGGAAGATCATTGCATTCTTAAATTATCTTTTCAAGATATCATCGACCCATAAAAACACTCAAACAGAGCTTCACATGTCCCATGCTCTGTACATAGTAGCAATAATCAAAACAGAAATAGCTTCCACTGTATACAAAATGAGATAACAATGGGGGTGTTTGCTTTCGAACATGTGTATGCAAACAAAGAAATCAATGGCAGTCTCAATGTTTGAGAAACACAGAAAAACAAGGTGATATTTGAAATAATAAGTTTGAAATAAAGGGTTTCAACATGGCAAACCTTCGAGTGGATGTGCAATATCGGAACAAGGTTGATCGAAAATAGGGAAGGAAGAGCACAAGCGGTAGCGGCGTCAATGCTCTGGGGAAGAGAAGGAAGGAGAAAAGGAAAAATGGGAGAAAAAAGGGGATTCTAGGACTTTATGAAAGTTATAGCGAGCCGTCTCAGGTTTATAAAAAAAAAATGCAACGGGGTCTAACGGAACCCATTTGTTCTGCCTGAACTACGGGGCCCTTTTTCGTGCAACAGCCCCCTACCGGGAATTTTTCCGTAAAATCCTCTAGTATTTTTACTAAATGCATAAAATTTTTAAGAAATGAATAATTGGTCATGGGCAAAAGGTTGAAACAGGAAAAAACCCCTTGAGCGGGTTCCCATTCAATTTGGAGCAACACTACGCTGCACCCAGGCACAGTCACTGAGATAGAAGCACCCTTCCGATGCACCCAGCTAGTTAAATACATAACAAGCACAAGGCAAGACAATGAGAAAATTTGACATAGACCATGGGTACACAAAATATAAGGCCGATCAAATGACCTAGCCGACCATTTTTGGCTTCAAAGTGTAATTGCGGTACATCAAGTAAATTTATTGTTATAAGATCCAATAGCAACTAATGTTAGGAAAAACCCAAGTTTAGGTTTATTTCCTATTAATTGATTCGAAGCACAAACAATTTTCACACATAAAAAATAATGCGTACCATGTAGTGGGTTGGGGACCAATCCAAACCTTCCTGCAAATACCTAACTAGGCTTATCTATTGAGCCCGTTAAAATGGGTACCTGACATGGCCCAAGCCTGAAAATACAAGGTTTTTAAAAAAAACTGACGCCGGCAGGCTAGGCTTGGACAATGGTTTTAAAGCCAGGCTAAAAGGGGACTGGGAATGAGCAAAACAGGCCCAACCCATCCAGGTCGACCCTTCCCATCTATGACATGGATTCTCATTTTTTATATGAGAAAAATAAAGATGATGCATTTGATTGAAAAAAAAGAATTCAATGAACCTCAAAATATAAATAGACATGTGATTCATATAGTCTTAAATTCAATTTTCATGAAGAGAACCACACACATTAACGTTGCCAATTCTCTTTTGTTATATAAAACTTCTTGCAAAGAACGAAAAGTCTCCCTCAACTCTACTCTTAGTACTGATTACTGACATATATACAAAGGCTGTGACTTAATGATATCATAGTTTTATCATTATAATAATAATATTATGTAACTCCTTGCATCAAATATGTTGGGAATTGAGGAACAGATGCATGAAAGACTATGCTCGTGGAATGGCTCGTTCTATTTTTTAAGATATGGGAAAAAATTACCAATAGGCAATTGTGTCCACAGAAGTCTACAGAAGAAGATGACACAATAGATATATTACAATAGTGGAAATTAAATTCAGCTAACTACCCTATTTTATCTCATGTCTCGTGATATTTTAGCTATTCTTGTGTCCATAGATGCTTCAGAGTCGCCATTTTGCACTAGAGGGAAGGTACTTGACCCACATAGCACTTCTTTGAAAGGAGATACAGTAGAAGCATTAGTTTGTGTCCGGGATTGGTTTAGTCAGGACCCAATTAGCGATGATGATTCAAACAATGATGGAAATGCACTAAATGATCTTTTAGATATATTGAAAGAAAAATGATTTCTGCTGAGTTCTCTAGGCATTACTTACCCACGTAGGATAGTTAGCTGATTTCTGTTGATTTCTGGATTTTCCACTCTACTATTGCGGATAAATAAATAATTCCGTCATGTTGCTTATTGAATTACATTGCGGGTCTCAAGCTCAGAAAAAAGGAGGGTTTAAAGTCCGTTTCATATCCAGGGTCTGGTGGGAGTATAAGAATAATTAGAAATATTTAACTTATATTCAAGATTGTGCTAAGCCCTGGCCCGACCTGGGCCCGCACATGATGATATTAGACGTAGGCCTGTTCAATTTAGGACAGGGACTGGACAACCCCCAACAGGCCCACCCAACATTCGATACGAAATAGGAGAACTCAGGCTCAAGTCCGGCATCTCTCATTGACAGCCCTTCACCTAACCCCCTTAATTGGAAACTTTTTTGGTAAGGCATCAAACCCGATCCGACTAGTTGACAGACCATACATATTAGGTGGATGAATTTTAGTATAGAAGGTGGTGTGACCTTGTCTCATTTTCAATGCTTCATTTATTTATGCAGGAAATATTGTCTACGATTTCCACGCACTATACATGTTAATGTCCTATTCACAATTCACAATAAACCAAGTGCCACTGTTGCTGTGATAAATAGCATTTGGCTCAATGTATGAAACTCATGCGTAGTCCTTCACTCTATGATTCACGTTTCACAACATTGAGATCTTCTGGAAGTCTTTTTTTTTTTTTTTCGTTTGGTAAATTGAGATCCTCAGGAAGTTAGGGGCCCATGGGACCATTTATCTAGTCGACTGTACGGTGTATTGATCATTACTCTAAATTTTTTCATGTATTTAACAAATCCTAGCTGTATTCTCTTACTAGGCAGTCCAGCTATATGGGATCGACTTGAGCCCATCTTTCACCAGTGAGTGAACCCCCTTGCCCCTTCACTTACAACTTTCATAATTTAGCATCAGACCCAATTTGACATTTATCTTGTTGTTATTTTGATTATAAACTTGAGAAAAAAATTTAGTTAAAAGATCTTTTAAACTTTAGGGCTGCTAAATCAAGGGTTAGGATAATCTAATGAGATTTTTCACATTCCCTTATCCATGAAGAGACATTTCCATCCTTCTATCACCACAAATACGCACTCATCTTGCTCTTATTTTGATTATAAACTTGAGAAAAATTTATAGTTGAAAGATCTTTTAAACTCTAGGGCCATTAAGTCAAGCGTTAGGATAATCTAATGAGGCTTTTCTGCATTCCCTTATCCATGAAGAGACCTTTTCGGCCCTCGTCATCCACAAATACCCACTCATCTCGGTGGACCTTCTGACAAACTGGACTGGGTAGAAATAGTAAGCAATCTTCCCGGAGGTGAAAACTCCTCATATCCACGAAGCATCAAAATTGATGGGTTCAAGGATCAACTTGAGGAGAGAAGTTCTGATATCGAATGGCAAGGATCTTCAAAATTGAATCTAGGATATTGAATATCCATATGGTGCCCATCATTTCAATGGTTTCCAGAGCCAGCCCCAAATGTCTAGGGTGGGTCACAATGGACCTGAGAAATAGAGTCTTAATCCAAGTTTACACAAGTGAGTTGGATTAAGGTTTGGCTTTTGAGTTTTAAGGCTGAATTGCTAATTAGAACAGGTGAGTGTCCAATTCAGAGCTTTTGAACCCAGGCCCAACCTAAATGAGCCCTGCTAGGCGGACAACCTAAGTGAGCCCACTGGGATCCTGTGGTTCTCATGGGGACCGGGCCACAGTTCGGTCCCCAGAGTTTGCCCAAGTGGACTTTCTCAACCTAAATTGTTTACAGGTAAACGCAAAGCAGACTCTCACCCGAATGAATCCCCGACACTACACCAAAAATCGGAAATTGGAACGGAAAAGCGTTCCTAATCCTCCCGTTCCTAATCCGTTAAACCGTTCCAGTTTCCGTTCCAATTTGGATTAGGAACGGTTGGTACCAAATTGGAACGGAAATTGGAACGGTTTAACGAATTAGGAACGGGAGGATTAGGAACGCTTTTCCGTTCCAATTTTCGATTTTTGGTGTAGTGCGAAATAACTGCCAAAAACCAACCCAACGTGAGAATTCAATAACCAAGTGCAAATCCGATTGAGCGCTGAAGGGTCAAGTTGGGTAGCCAAATTTCTGGGTTTGGTTTACTTTCCAAATGGTAAGAAATTTAAGAAAATGTATATATTTCAGTTATAATAAGGGATGTAAATGGGTCGGTTCCAATCCGGGTCCATGGTGGAGCTAGAACTAAAAACGTTAATGAGAAGATGGAACATGAACCGGAACTATTTTGGAACCGGTTTTTTTGTTCCAGAACTGGAATCGATTCCATATATTTGATGGGTCTGGGTCCGTGTCCAAGTCCAGGTCCGGGTTTAGATAGGGGATAATATGGGGAAAAAAAAACTAGCTTTCAGGAGGAATTCTAAAAAATTGAGGTAATATGTCGGGTCTCAGGTCCTTAGGTCGGAACCAAGGTGAAACCGGACTTAAGTTCATTTACTTATCGAGGCCTAAATAAGGACCCAAAATCCGATTTTTAATAGGTCGGAACCTCCGGATAATCGGGGGCCCATTTACATCTCTACCCTCAAATATAGGTAATGCCCAAAAGCATCTTATACAGTAGACTTCATTGTTTCCCAAACCAAATTGCCCTTCACTTCATCGCTTCAACATTCAGGCTCGACCGCATTTGCGCATTGATGTATTTCATGACTCGTTATTTGTTTGAGCGATATGTGAAAAATGGAAAAAAGAATTCTTAATTCCACTTTGGGGTTTATATATTTTGAAATAGGCTGGGCCTAGACCCTACTTTCAGGCCTTTGGCTGGATCCGGACCTGAATATCAGCAACATAGCGAAGCAGGCGATTTCTTGGACCTGACCCTCTTAAGTAAATAGGATAGATACATCTCAGACCATTTCAAGGGAGCCATGCAGGGTGGCTTTCTGAGAAGAATAATCATGGGATACTCACGAGATCCTGACCCTACATGGGTCTAAATATGTTAGGGAAGAGTCATTACCTAGGGTTTCGCAATAATTAACCTGGACCCAGGCCCGATTTCCAATCAGCCTAAAAATTAGGGCTCATTCCTGATTTTAATATATAAACTGTTTTGGCTTTAGTAGTTTTGCTTAAATTACTTTATTTTGGGCTCTTTTTTTTTTTTTTTTTGGTCTTCATTTTGATTTAAACGACTAGAGCCATCTAGTTCCCAAATCCACTCAATGAATTTTCGATTTTGATTTCAAAAAATTCACTTAAAGTCTTTTTTTTTTTTTGCTTTGGCGTAAAAACTTGTTGAACCAAAAATAAGGCCACTGAAGAAAAGTAGATTCAGTTTTCTCATTTGAAAAATCCTCCCGTACACAAACATGCACCTGAGAATGGGGAGGGCAATAGGTTGGGTTGGGTTTGGTACAAGCCAGGCTAAACCCTTTTTGTATTTAGGCTACCCCATGCCGTAACTGACTCATGCGATACCTAAATGTCATTGGTTGTAAGCTTAGCTTGAGCCTAATTACTTGTTAACTACTACGGGAGATCCATTACCTAGCTTTCCATTGGGAAAAGTGGGGACAGGGGTCCATTAACCCTTTCATTTCCCATGCATCAAACCAATTCGTGCAAACTCTAGGCTGTTTATGAATGCTTCAATCAAGCCCAACTTCATTTCAAACATATGAGGCCGATTACTTGTTTTCCATATGTAATGAATGGAGTCCAATTTGCCAAGGTTCATTCATCTTATTTTAGCCCATGCATTGAAACAATCCATTTAATATATGGAAGTTTTAAAAGGTTAATTGGGATTTACACGAATTAAGCGGCTTGACCCTAGCAGGTTAGACCGACCCATATACTATGCGGGGCAGGTTTGTCAGGTCATATGTGGGTAGGTTCGGGTTAGGTTTTGTTGGCCATATGTATAAGTAGGGATGACAATTAGGAGCGGACCCATGTACTGGTGCATGGGACTTTAGCTCCCACAAATATGCGAAAAGTCCATGAGGGTTATATGAGCTGCCTGGACCAGCCCCCATGGAACAAAAACAACACACTCTATATCAAGAAATCCCAAAATCATAATCACCTCTGACTCTTTGCGTATGGGTTCTAAACAATTTTTAGGTGTTGCCGGGGGTTGTTTTGGTAGGTGCTTGGTCTCAAAAGTTTTTTCAAAAATGGTGATGTTAGAAATAAGGGATTTTTTTAACACCACTACCATCTTCTTAATATCTCCATGTTTGAAATGAGTTCTCTTAATTATGAAAGATTTTTAAGAAATGGGGAATTTTCCTTAAATCCAACCTTTCTCAAAATCCCCATTTTTGAAATGGATTCTCTTGATGGAGTTGGATTTGATTTCAACAAAAAAAAAAAAAAAAGATAAATAAGATTAGAGACGAGGGAGAGGGATGTATCCAATCAGTAATTATTGATTTTTAGCTACTTATGCATGTTATTGATTGTTAACTAACTTTATTTAATCTTGATGCAATATTTAGTTGTTTGTAGTTGTAATTTGTGTTGAGTTTTATGAAGGAGTTTTAGATCAGGTTTTAGGAAGTAGTTTTGGATTTGATTTAAACAAATAAACGAATGAAGATTTAAAGGATGCTGAGAACCCATTGTTGTTTTTGGTTCAAAGTCTGTTTCCAATTATCTTCTCTTTAGATTGAAACATTAATTTTTATTTCATTCTATTTCTCATGCAAACTAATGTGCCCTTAGGACTACTATTGTATCCAAGGAATGAACACAAATATACAATTTACTTGTTTGCACATCGCTTTACCAAAAGTCTTAATTGATTATGCTCTTACAAGGATAAATACAAATACACAATTGATTC
Organism: Cinnamomum chago; assembly: GCA_038049695.1. Classification (NCBI taxonomy): domain Eukaryota; kingdom Viridiplantae; phylum Streptophyta; class Magnoliopsida; order Laurales; family Lauraceae; genus Cinnamomum; species Cinnamomum chago. Next base: position 49,384,455 of record CP142460.1, read on the forward strand.
GTGTACTCCTTTTTGTCATTGGTAACGCGAAGAAAGTACAATAAGATAATGATTTGACATTTTTCTTTGACCATCAGCCCAAGTGAAAATCCTTAGTCCACCACTGATGGCAATGGGTCGGGTCTCCTGCTATGGTATATACATGAATTTTACTTGTATTTTAAACTGAGAACATAATTATTAACAAACCTTACCTAGCTTGTACCAGTCATAGGATAAATTTAGCTTCACAAATCATAAACCCTCCATACAGTGGTTCAGGCATGGGCCAAAGGCATCTCCATTTGGAGTCAAACTCAGATCACCCTAAACCAAACCAGCCCTCAACCCACCCATTGGTATCTCTAAGTATAGGCCAGTTTGGCAACTCTACTAATAGAGTCAAGTGAAGTAAAGTTGATTTTGAAGAAAGAAAAAATATAAGTGGATTATGATGGTATTTTATTTTTAGTTGTTTGTTATGGATTCTTTTTTACTTTTTGTATGGGAAAGTAGAATTTTTTTTGTATTTTAGTGAATAAAGGTAATTGTTTTTTTTTTTTTTAAGAAGAAGAAGAAGAAGATTAAGGGAGTTTTGAATTAAAGTGTTTTTTATGTGACATATTGTCTGTGAAATAGAGGTTTTACTTGGCTATTATTATATAAATAAAGTGCCAAACTAGCAAAGGGAATAAAACCAAGTAGGACTACACCTTGACCTAAGACCTGACAGATCCACTACTTGACTGAAGCCACAACTGTAAGGAAATTACTTTTAGGCCCATTACTTGGACCACAAGTCCTTTCCTTTCTAGAAGTGTGGTCATTATAGGAATTCCGTTTTCATAGGATATATGCTATTAATTGCTAAAAACGGTTTCCTAATGAGATAGTTTCCTTAATATTCTCTACCTTGATGGACGGTTGAGATTAAATCTAAAGTAAACCTAATTGGGAAATTTGGTCCTCTCTCCACCTATAAATAAAGCCTTTTTGTCCATCACAAAGGCTACACACACAAATCAACACATTAAGGTTTATAGGCAAGGAGAGAGAAACCGAAACCATTCACTCAGCCTCTTCTTCGACGGATCTCAACAACAGCGCCAGACAGCAAGATCGAAAAGCTCTCTGCATCAGGATGTCTGGAGGTATTCTTCAACTTATTTAAGATTAAATCTTACCTGTGATTATCATGTTGTTCACGATCTTAGGGTTCATGTTAATAATGGTATAACATGTGGTATCAGAGCATGGTTTTAGAACACATGATCGTCCATTAATTAGGGTAACTTTTGCATCGCCATAATCGACAAATATAGATCCGTTTATGACTCTGTTCTGCAACAATTTATTGATCCAATTATTATAGCCTGCATGAATGGTTTAGATTTATGTTATTCCGCAATTTCAATTTGACCACCACTGTTTGATCGTGATTTATTTAAAGTTTTGATTTTTTTTTTATTATTATGATGCATAAAACTCCTGCGTAAGTTGAAAAAAAAAAATTTCTCGGGGCTGCCGCCCCGAACCCCACCATTATGGTCGGTGGCCTTCAGCCCCAACGTCGGACAGCCCTCCGGGGCTCAGCCTCTTTATCAGTACTTTTCATATATCGAATTATCTATCATGAATGCATGCAACATATAATGTTTATGTTCATATTAAGCTAATTTTGATCACCATAGTTATATGCTTATGGTTAGGTCTCACCACAGTGACCCTAACAATTAAACACTGATATTTGGCCCTAATAGTACCATCATAATGTTTACATTACCTATTGTTCAAGTGCATGAAACATTTAATCGCCCACAAGTGGATTATATTCATACGTTTGAACAATAATTAAGGAGTGTTTGTTCATAATTAAGAGTAACATCACTCATTAGCACCACCTTGAATATAACGACCTTAGATAGTATAATGTGTAGAAATTATGGTGACTACCCACAGGAGCACCTAAATTTATGTCGTATATATTCATATCTTATGCATGTGTTGTCTTCTTTTAATTGAAGCCTTATTGTTGTTTATCTATTACAGTTGTTGCACCCACTAATCTGAATTCGCATGCTACATCTGTCACTAAGCTCAATGGAACCAACTTCTCAAAATGGAAAGAGCAAGTTGAGTTCACATTGGGGGTACTCGAACTGGATATGGCTCTTCTTAAAGATAAGCCAACTCCACTCACTGAAAAAAGTACCCATGAGGAAAAGGCCCTCTTTAATGCTTGGGAGAGGTCTGACAGACTAAGCACCATCTTTATGCGAATGACTATTGCCACCAACATCAAAACATCACTTCCCAAACCTGAGAATGCTAAGGACTATATGAAGGCCATTGAAGATAGGTTTAAGACTGCAGACAAATCCCTTGCTGGGAAACTAATGGCAGATCTTACAACCATGAAGTTTGATGGCACTCGCTCAATGCATGAGCATGTAATTGAGATGACCAACCTTGCTGCTAAACTCAAGAATTTGGGATTATCAGTGGATGAGGCTTTTCTCGTCCAATTTATCCTAAACAGTTTACCTCCTCAGTACGGGCCTTTCCAAATTCACTACAACACTATTACGGACAAGTGGACAGTGAATGAATTGGCTAACAAACTGGTTCAAGAGGAGGCCAGGCTGAATCAACAAGGTATTAAAGTAGCTCATCTCGTTCAAGGAGCTGGACATAAAGCTGGGAAAAAGAATAATTCAGACCAGAAAAGGGCACCACCCAGACCTAATGAGGCTAGTCAGAACCCCAAGAAAAAAAGAAGGAAGACGTATGCAGATTTTGCAAGAAACCTGGACATTTTCAGGCATACTGCATTAAACGTAAAGAATGGTTCGAAAAGAAAGGTAACCCTATGGGTTTCGTAAGTTATTTCGAATCAAATCTTACTTATGTTTCTTCTGGTACTTGGTGGATTGACACTGGTGCTAATGTTCATGTTTTCAATTCAATGCAGGGATTCCTTACGATCCAAACCATAAACCCAAGTGAGAACTATCTTTTTATGGGGAACAAAGACAAAGCTCCAGTTGAAGCTATTGGCACTTTTCGTCTTGTTTTAGATAGCGGTTATCAGTTAGACTTATGTCAAACTCTTTATGTTCCGTCTATTTCTCGTAATTTGGTTTCTGTAAGCGCACTTGATAAAGTTGGTTATTCGTTTGAAGTAGGAAATGGTAATTTCAGTTTATTTAAAAACTCTAGTCGCATTGGTTCTGGAATATTGATTGACGAGCTATACAAGTTACATCTTAATAGTCCATTTACTGAAACCCATCTTACCCTGCATTCTAAGGAAACAAAACGAAAGTCATCTAAAAACGACTCTTATTTCTTGTGGCATAAAAGACTGGGTCACATATCTAGTGAAAGAATCAAACGATTAGTAAAAGATGGTGTCCTTCCGGATCTAGATTTTACTAATATTATAGTATGTGTGGATTGTATTAAAGGCAAAATAACAAAACACACAAAGAAAGGAGCCACAAGAAGTACTTAGCTTCTTGAAATAATTCATACAGACATTTGCGGACCCTTTGATGTTCCAACCTTTGGGGGAGAAAAGTACTTCATTACCTTTATTGATGATTACTCACGTTACTGTTACCTATACTTGTTGCATGAAAAATCTCAGTCTGTGGATGCTGTACAAGTATTCATTACTAAAGTCGAAAGGCAACTAGATAGAAAAGTGAAAATCATAAGGTCAGATAGAGGTGGTGAGTTTTATGGTAGGTATGATGAAACAGGACAGCATCCTGGACCTTTTGCAAAACTCCTCCAAAAGCTTGGAATTGTTGCCCGATACACAACGCCTGGTTCTCCATGGTAGAATGGTGTAGCTGAAAGGCGAAATCGTACATACATGGAAATGGTTAGATTCATGATGAGTCATGCCAACTTACCTATATCCTTGTGGATGGATGCTCTACGCACAACTGTTTATATCTTGAATAGGGTTCCCAGTAAGGCAATTTCAAAGACACCTTTTGAACTGTGGAAAGGATGGAAACCTAGTTTAAGACATCTCCAAATTTGGGGTTGCCCAGCTGAGGCTAGAGTCTACAACCCACATGAAAAGAAATTGGACCTTAAAACGATCAGTGGTTACTTTAGCGGTTACCTAGAAAAGTCCAAAGGATTTAGGTTTTACTGCCCTAACCATAGTACGAGAATTGTTGAAACCGATAATGCTAGATTCTTTGAAAATGGTGAAATCAGTGGGAGTAATAAACCTAAAAATATGATCATTCAGGAAATCAGGGTACCTATCCCTTTACCCTCTATTCCGAAAGATGTTGGAAATCCTCCCGTTGTTGAACCATTTAACAATGAGGAAAATCCAATAAATGATCAACAACTCCATAATGAGATTGTCACCAATGAACATATGGATGAAGCACCAGAGGAACCAACATTAAGAAGGTCTCAAAGACAAAAGAGATCAGCTATTTCCGATGATTACATGCTTTACCAAGTAGAATCTGAAGAAGGGACAATTAAAGACCCGGTTTCTTATTCACAAGCCATTAAGGATGTTAATTCTAGTAAATGGATTGATGCCATGAAGGAAGAATTGAAATCTATGGATGAAAATCAAGTATGGGAAGTTGCTCAATTGCCTCCAGGACACAAACCAGTTGGCTGTAAATGGGTCTTCAAGACCAAACGCGATTGTAAAGGCAATATTGAACGACATAAAGCCAGACTTGTTGGCAAAGATTTTAATCAGAAAGAAGGCATTGATTATACTGAGACTTTTTCCCCTGTGTTCAGGAAGGATTCTCTTAGAATTATCATGGCATTAGTAGCTCACTATGACCTTGAGTTACATCAAATGGATGTGAAAACTGTCTTTCTTAATGGAGACTTGGAAGAAGAAGTCTACATGCGTCAACCTGAAGGCTTCATAATTGAAGGTTAGGAAGACATGGTCTGCAAACTTAAGAAATCAATATATGGACTGAAGCAAACTTCGAGGCAATGGTACCTAAAGTTTCATGAAATCATTACTGCCTTCGATTTCAAAGAAAACATAGTTGAGCCTTGCATATACCTCAAGATCAGTGGGAGTAAGTTCATATTTTTGGTTCTGTATGTTGATGACATATTACTGGCTAGTAGCGACCTTGGTTTGTTACATGAAACAAAGGATTATCTCTTTAAGAACTTTGAAATGAAAGATATGGGTGAGGCTTCCTATGTGATAGGAATAGAAATATTCCGTGACAGGTCACTTGGTATTTTGGGATTATCTCAGCAAGCATATATTGACAAAGTTCTAGAGAGATTTGGCATGGTGACATGTTCCTCTAGTCCTGTTCCACTGCATAAAGGAGACAAGCTTGATCTTACGCAGTGTCCACAGAACGAATTGGAACATAAAGAAATGGAAAAATATCCTTATGCTTCTCTTGTAGGAAGTTTGATGTATCCACAGGTCTGTACAAGACCTGACATTAGTCATGTTGTTGGCATGCTGGGTAGATTTCAAAGTAATCCAGGAATCGCTCATTGGAAAGCTGCAAAAAAAAGTACTGAGATACCTCAAGGGAACAGGGAATTATATGCTCACATACAGAAAATCAAGTCACCTACAGGTGACTGGTTATTCGGATTCAGATTTTGCTGGATGTCCTGACACCAGACTTTGCACTCTTGGCTATGTGTATCTATTATGTGGAGGAGCAATATCATGGAAAAGCCAGAAATCCGAGTTGCTTTACACATCCACCATGATGGCTGAATATGTGGCATGTTATGAGGCTGCAATTCAAGGAACATGGTTGCGTAATTTTATCACTCAGTTTGGAGCCTTGAGTTTCATCTCTAAGCCATTAACTATTTACTGTGACAATGACGCTGCAACCTTTTTCTCCAAGCATGACAGGATATCTAAGGGATCCAAACACATGGACCTTAAATATCTATCATTGAAGCAAGATGTTAGATTACAGAAATTTGTCATTGAGTCTATACGTACAGATTTCATGGTCGCAGACATATTCACGAAAGGACTACCTCCGAAGACCTTTCAGGGACATACTGAAAGCATGGGTCTTCAAGATAGTTCTTAATTGTCATTTTCTGCCATTATATTTCTGTACTTGTATTTGACATTTATTGAGCTCTTAATGCAACTCTACATCTACTATTTCTATTTTTTTTTTCCATTGTGTACATAATTATGTTTGGATAAATGATAAACAGAAACAGTCTTTAAACAAAGACATTATGAGACCATTATGTAAATCTCATATTATGGTCTAGTTATGACGGTTGTAAATGACGTAGTACATGGAAGTAAACATGTTGCAAAATAATATGTGCACGCCATGACTCCCATTAACAACCGAATTAGCCAAGACACTTATGTTAACCGACTAAAGCAGTGTTTAGCATATAATGCGCGCCTTATGATTCCTAAAAATGAAAACATTAATGGATCTTCCTATTGACCAAGTGGGAGACTGTAAGGAAATTACTTTTAGGCCCATTACTTGGACCAAAAGCCATTTCCTTTCTAGAAGTGTGGTCGTTATAGGAATTCCGTTTTCATAGGATATATGCTATTAATTACTAAAAACGGTTTCCTAATGAGATAGTTTCCTTAATATTCTCTACCTTGATGGACGGTTTAGATTAAATCTAAAGTAAACCTAATTGGAAAATTTGGTCCTCTCTCCACCTATAAATAAAGCCTTTTCGTCCATCACAAAGGCTACACACACAAAATCAACACATTAAGGTTTATAGGCAAGGAGAGAGAAACCGAAACCATTCACCCAGCCTCTTCTTCGACGGATCTCAACAACAGCGCCAGACAACAAGATCGAAAAGCTCTCTGCATCAGGATGTCTGGAGGTATTCTTCAACTTATTTAAGATTAAATCGTACCTGTGATTATCATGTTGTTCACGATCTTAGGGTTCATGTTAATAATGGTATAACAACAACTTGACTGACTTTTATTCAGAGGGTCCGAAATAGGGCCAATGTTAGGAAATTTCTGGACTGGGTCATTCCTATGAAATGTTGACTGGAGGTTGTTGTAATTAACCCCTTGATAGCTTGACCATAGGCCTTGAGGATGAGGTTGTCAAAAAATAAAAAAACAATCTCATCCTGAAGGCCTACTTGAGGATGAGATTGTTGGAGCCATCGTTGCGAGGCGTGATGTCGCCATGTCAGCCTCTCTGGATATTATTTATTGTCTTTGACTTGTCCCTTTGTACGTACATGAGTCAAGAAATTAAAGCACGCACATGCAGCATGACACGCATGATACCATAAGTTGTATTTATCCTAATAATATTTTAATAACAAGAATCTTTTTAAAATAATATCACAATAAATTTAAAATGGCAGGCGATATGTTTGTGTATATTTGGATGTTGAATTAAAAATCATATGATTAAAAAATTAGAGATAATTACCCAGAAAATAACGCTACACAAAAAAGACCCCAATAGTTCCCTTGTGACGCGGCCCACTTTCGTTTTTTTTTTTTTAATAAAAGTGCAGTTTGTCGCTCCATTGCACAACATTACTTCGTGAAACACATTTCCTCCTTTTCTTTTTCCCTAACCCTTCTCCCATCTCGCGATCCCATCTCTTCCTTTTCATCACGGCTGTCCCCGTGGTGGACCTGGCGGTCATTTACAACCCATTCCTTTCATTCAATCATCAAATAGCGTCCAATTGAATCCTTTTTGAAGTATTTTCTTCGTTGTCTTCTTATTGTTCTTCTTTATTACATTGTGATTACATTTTTTTGTTTCTGGTTTCTTTGCTTCTTTTATTCAACCAACCATTTTTCAATATCGGATCATAGAGTGGTACAATATCATGCACATAAGTCAGATCTTGCATTTAATCGATTGTTTTCACTATGCTTCACTTCCCTCTTTTCAGTTAGGGTTCAAACTGGGGCTTGGAAGTTGGGATCTTCAAGAGTTCCCCCACGTTTTGCCCTAAAAAGGCATCAATTATTTGTGCTCACGTTCAACATTCCATGGAGGGAATGAGGGTTGTAGGAAGTACTCAAATGTTATAGAAGTGAGGAATGATGACTTTGCACTTCCCCTACATCTTAGTTTTTCTTCTCCCCAGCATATGGAGAAAACTCCACATAAGAAAATGCGACACAAAATGCACTACCGGGATTCCTTTGGGCAAATACTTCTTTCCCTACATCTATAAGTCCTTACATTTAAGCCATATTCCAAGTGTCATTGTTTTAGTAGCACATTTAGAACTGATAATGTGTCACCATGAATGAAAATAGCCACAAGTAATTGTTCAATTTCTCGTTGATCAGGACCGTAAATGGGTTGTTTTAATTCCTATAAAAGTTTAGAAGTAGCTTGAAGGATGAGAAGAAAATCTTTAGGATGGGGAAAAGGTCAAAAAACAAGGAGAAGTGTATTGCAAAATATCAGTGTTGGACAATGATATTGTTGCCCAACAGATATAAATTTCCCTTCAAATGAACTATACGGATTACGTGGCCATTAAATTGAACAAAAATATTGTCACTCACCTTCAATATTCAATGACGATATCGTCACTTGGTGAAGAAGGGAAAAAAATTTGGCTGGAAGACCGATTTTGTTCCATGAAAACTATGGGAGCCTTTTTTCTACACAAGACAACTAACATGATTTTTCTGGTAATTTCCTCTTTAAGAAAAGTTGGGATTCAAATTCTTTCCAATATCGTTTTCTTTTAAGCATTAGAAAAAACAACATATCTATTGTTTTTCTGTAATTGAGTGTGTCTATTAAACTTTTTTAGCTAATAGTATGTTATATTTATCTTATTCAATGTAATTCTTCAAAATATTTAGCACATTCAATATGATTTTAAATGTGAATCTTGGAGTTATTACATGAAATGTGTCTAATATTATTTTTCAAAAATATCTGTTTAAATTAAATAACTGAGATTCTATTCTATTAGAAACTTTCTTCTTGAAGTTTTATAAGATCCTACACACCAAGTGGAGTTAGTAGAAGGCAATGCGTCTTGATCTGCAGGTCCCTTCTTCATGACCTCGCAAGCCCCTTCTTCCTCCTCTAACCTTCTCCTCCATCCCCAGCCACCCAGACCTCCAGCACCCTCACACCTCCTCCCTCTTCCCTCTCCCACCCAGCCTATGCGTCCCATCCAGCCCCCTTCTTCAAACTTTCAAATCCCCCAAGTTCCCGCTCACCCTCTCCCAACCCCATTAGCAGGCCACTCTCTTGGCTTTCTTCCCCCTCTCCTAAACCAGCCCCCAGGTCCGACCCACCTCCCAGGCCAGACCCAACCCACCAGTCAGGCCCGCCCACCAGACATTCAAATCTCTCCCTCTCCCGCCTACCCCTCTACGGTCTTCCCCCATTTCCCTAACTTGATTTCAAACCAGAACTTGAACCCATCAGCCTTCCCGCCCCTGCCCAGCTCAACTACCATCCTTCAATCTCCTCCCCCTCTCAATCAGCTCCCTTCTCTACCAGCTCCCCCTCTCACCCATCCCTCCCTCTCCTTTGCCAACCTTTTCCCAGTTCCACAGCCTTCCAATCTCCCTATCTATCCACCAACCACCTTGAAAAATGGCAAACCATCCCTTTCCATCCCCCATTCCATGCTCTCTTCTAGTAAGGAATCTTTCTCTTGTGCTGTTATTGGGAAATTTGCAGGCAAACGTCCTTCTCTGGAATGGGTCGAAGCTAAAGCTAGGTTATGGCCACTCTCCAGACCCTGCCTGGTATCCCTCGCCATCAAAGGTAATTTCATCTTCAGATTCAACTCTCCTTCAGACAAAGCCCTCATCCTTGATCTCTCCCCCATGAGGAAAATCTATTAACAAGAGGAAAATCTTCTTTCTCCCCTGGTCCCCTGGTCAAGATGAAACAGTCTGGCCTTCCTTTGCTCCTGTCTGGGTGAGGCTCTCAGGGCTCCCCTACCACTGCTGGAGCCATCACATCATCTTCTCTCTAGCCAACTCCATCGGCCAACTCATCAAGTTGGATGATATTACTTCTTCCCAAAGGATTCTTACCTTTGCCAGAGTCCTGGTCAATATTGATATCTCCAAACCCAAACCTCAAACCATCCTAGTAGACCTGCAGGGTGAAAGAGAACTGGAAATCTCTGTCTCCTATGAGCACTGCCCCTGCCCCCTCTGTTTCCAATCTGGACACCCCCCTCAATCCTGCCCTCTGGCTATACACCCCACTTCACCCCCCCCAGGCAAAACCAGCCCAGACATTGCCAGCCCAGACCACCCCCCCCCCTCCTGGCTCCCTCTGACTCAGCCTCTTTGACCATTACAGGTAATCCTACCTCCAACCAATCTTCGTCTCAACCCCCTCCTGATCCCAATCCTTACTCTGACAACCTCCCCCTGGAGGAGGTTCCACCCTTCCCTCCCTCCTTAGCTAGTTCCTCTCCAGCTCTTCTGGCCTCCCCTGTTCCCAACCCATCCTCCCAGCCTTTGCATCTTCACCCCCCTGCCATCTTGCAGGTCCCAATCAAGCCAACCCTCACCAACTCCACTCCTTCATCGTCCAAGCCTTTCCAACGCATTCCATCCATCAATGATTTGCCTTATGATGTAGGTTCTGTCATCTTGGAGAAAACCACATCTCCAACCATTGGCACCTCCAACCCTTTTGACATTTTGGAGAATTGCTCCTTCTTGGACCCAGTTTCTAACCCCAGCATCTACGGTAATAATCTCCAGGCTTTCTTTAAGAATACTTCCTCCTCTCCCTCCCCCCCCCCCCCCCCCCCCCGGGTTTGAAACCACCAGCCTCCAAACCCATGTCAATGTTACCACCCTTGCTCCTATCCCTGCTCCTCCTCTTCTGGCAGCCCCTGCTCTTCCTCCCTGGCAACCTCTACTCCTCCAACTCTTAGCCCACCCCCTTTAGATTTCCCTGGGCTTCCAGCTGTCCCCAAGTCCCTTAAGAATCCAGTGACTTAACCCCCCCCCCCCCCAGGCCCCCTCCCATAGGTAAAGGGAGACACTCCAGCACCACCACTGGCACTGGCCCAATAACAAGGAGGACTAAGAACAAACGCCCCTCCTCCCCTCCCCATCATCCATGTTAAAAGTCTTATACTGGAACTGTAGGGGAATTGCCAATCCCCCTACCATTAGAGCCTTAGTAAACTTAGTTCGCAACCACCACCCAGACTTGATTTTAATCTCTGAACCAATGTCAACGTTCTCCTCCACTCAATCCCTTGGCCTAACCAATTTTGGATTTGATACTTTTCACTCTAATTCCTCTTCCATTCCCCCCCCCCCCCCCACCCCAATCTATGGTGTTTCTCTAAGTCTTCTCACCTCTTCCTAGCTTCCATATCCAAAGCTTCCTCTCAGCATCACTCCATGCTCTTCCTAAACCAAACCTCTGGGCTTTCCTACCTCATCACAGGGGTATATGGTTCCACCAATCCAACTCACAGGAAAGAACTTTGGAAAGAGCTTACTGATTCATCTTCAACCTCCATGCCCTGGTGCGTCCTAGGAGATTTTAATGCCATTCTTGCCCATCATGAGAAACTTAGTCTTTGCCAGGCCACTCCTTCTTCTCTTAAAGGCTTCCAAATCAGCTGTCATGCAAGCTGGTCTCTCTGACCTCCCCCCCTCTGGCAGCAAATTCACCTGGTCTAACAACAGACAGGGCCTTTCTTATGTTGCAGCCAAACTAGACAGAGCTCTAGTTAACTCCCATTGGCTAGATACCTTCTCTGACCCTACTGTTCATCACCTCCCTAGACTCTCCTCTGACCACAGCCCCCTCCTTCTTAGCCATTCCAATCAGTCCATAGTCCCTAAAGCTCCCTTCAGATTTGAAAACAAATGGCTCCTCCACCCCACCTTCCTTGAAGTAGTTTAGTCCAGTTGGAGCACTCCTGTTGATGGGAACCCCCAGTTCATCCTCGCCCATAAGCTCAAGTCCCTCAAGCAAGCTCTTAAATTCTGAAGTAAGAATACTTTTGGTCAAGTCCATCAAAACATCCTTGATGCAGAAGCTTCCAACACAACCTTGATTCCTCTGCCTCTGAGTCCTCTAGACTAGACCTCCTGGCAGCCAAGCTAAATCTTCATGAAATCCTCAAAGCCCAGGAGATTCACAGAAAGCAAAGATCCAGGATCTCTTGGCTCAAAGAGGGCGACAAGAATACCAAGTTCTTTCATCAATCTGCCAAAGCCAGAGGTTCTTTCAACAAAATCAAGCACATTTCTATCAATCAGTGCCTAACAGATGACCCCCTCATCATCCAAGATCAAGCAGTGCTCTTCTTCACTAATCTCTGCAATTCCCAAGCAGTCCAGCCCCACCCAATCCTCTTTCAGACAGAGAGCCCAAAAGTCTCAGACTCAGAAAACTAAATGCTGGTCTTTATTCCTTCTGACTCTGAAATTAAAGATGTTGTTTTCTCTCTTAAGAAGAGTAGTTCCCCTGGTCCAGATGGCTTCAATGGTGTATTCTTCACTTCTACTTGGGGTATCATTAGCCAAACTGTTATCTCAGCAGTGAAACACTTCTTCCAATCCAAAAAACTCCTTAGAGCCTCCAACGCTTACTTCCTTACTCTCATTCCAAAATCCAATTCCCCCTCCACCTTTGCAGATTTTAGGCCCATCATCTTGCTAAACTTTTCTTATAAAATCATCTCTAAAATCCTCTCCTCTAGACTATCCTCTCTCCTTCCTTCTCTTATCTCCATAAACCAGGCTGCCTTCATTAAAGGTAGATCAATCCATCACCATTCTGCCATCACCTTTGAGCTCTTCCAAAAGCTCAAGTCTAAGCTTAGTAAAGGCTCCCTCTGCCTCAAACTTGACATTTCCAAAGCCTTTGATAAACTTAGTTGGCCCTTCCTCTTTTCCACCCTCAGATTCTTTAACTTCTCAGAAACCTGGATTTCCCTCATAATGGAATGCGTATGTACCTCCAAATGCTCAGTATTGATCAATCGGTCTCCCCAAGGTTTTTTCAGCTCTTCTAGTGGCCTAAGACAAGGTGATCCCCTATCCCCATACTTGTTTATCATTGCCGAAGAAATCCTAAGCCTCCATCTTCACAACCTTCTCTCCCTAGGCACCATTTACCCCCTGTCCACCATCCCCCATACCCCTTGTCACCTGCTCTACGCTGATGATATCATCATCCTTATGAAAGGTGCTACCTCTGGTGTCCTTGCTCTTCAAGACCTCCTAGAAATTTACCAAGCCTCCTCTGGCCAGCACATAAATCTCCTTAAGAGCAGCTTTTCTTAGGTAAATGTGGTAATAGAAGAAAGGCAAGGATATGTTCCATCCTTGGTCTCCAAGAAAGTCAGGCTCAACTTAAATACCTGGGATTCCCAATAGTCTTTGGCTCCCCCAAGCGTGTTCACTTCCTCCCCCTGCTGGATTCTATTAATTCAAGGCTCACTGCCTGGAAAGCTAGATTTCTCTCCTTTGCAGGTAGGCTCATCCTCATCAAGCATGTCCTCTCCTGCATTCCTATGCATTATGCTTCTATTCTCCCCCTTCCAATCTCTATCTGCAAGGATATAGAACGCCTGATGAGGAACTTCCTCTTGTCTGGCAATGCTACCTCCTCCAAATCTAACTATGTGAACTGGTCCCAAGTTACCCTCCCAAAGCAAGAAGGAGGCCTTGGTATCAAAAGGATTACTGAAGTCAACAATGCATCCCTCCTCAATCTAGGCTGGCAAGCTTTCTCCATGAACTCAATATGGTCTTCTTGGTTCAAGATCCGTTACTTCAAAAAAAACATCTGGAACTCAGCCAACACTCACTATGGCTCCTGTATCTAGAAACGTATCCGCCGCCTGGCACACTTCATCCATAAAGGCAGTGCCTGGACTTTTGGTAATGGTGAAGATATCAACCTCTGGCATGACAATTGGTGTGGAGACAAGCCTCTAGCAAAAGCCTGGCCCAGTCTGCAATTCCCTCTGAATCAGCAGCTTGCTTCCCTTTTCTTCTCAGGCAGATGGCACATACCTTCAAATCTGCCAATAGCAATCCAAGACTTGCTCTCCTCAGCCACCTCCCTCCTCTCTCCAAGCTCTTCTGCTCGTGACACTCTCTTCTGGAAGGACTCCACAGATGGTCAGATCTCTCAGCATAGTGTTTGGAATGCAGTCAGAACCAAAAGCTCCATCCTCCAATGGCCTCCCCTGATTTGGAACAGAGTCTCCCTCCCTAGAGTCAACTGTTTTGGCTGGCGTCTGATGCATAATAGGACCCCCACTTAATCTCATCTTCAGCACCTTGGCTTCTCCCTAGCCTCTAGATGCTACCTCTGCTTCAACGGAATTGACTCAACTTACCACATTTTCTTCTCTTGTTCAACAGCTCAATCCCTCTGGAAATGGCTACTCAGGGCAGCAAGTGTCCAGCATCCTCTCCCTTGCTCCCCGTCTTCAATCTGGACCTCCCTCTCAAGAGGAAATGATCTTGCAGGTATGAAGATCATGGCGTCCACCTTCCTATCAGTTCTATACTCTTTATGGAAGACAAGGAACTCAGCCTTTTTTGACAACCATCACCCTACCATCAACCAGATCCTAGGCCAGCTGCAGGAAGAATTAAGCTTCACTCTGAGGAAGATCTCGGCACCTGTTGGCAGCCAGCAGCTCAATTCCATCCTTAGTTTTTTGAAAATCCCTGCTGCATGATCCTGGCCTCCTCCTCTGTTTGTTGGCTGGCTCTCTGTAGCCTTCTAGTTTCTGTTTTTGTTTTTCTCCTCCCCATTTGGAGGTCTTTTTTTCATTTAGCTGCTCTTTGTATTCTTCTTTCTCCTTTCTAATACAATTACCCTATTATCAAAAAAATATATATATAAGATCCTATACAATAAACAGTTTATTTGTAAAAGTGTAAACTCAAATAAAAATGTAATTTTATTAAAATATTAACATATTATTTTATAGTATTAAAAGAGATAATATATGGGATGTATTCGTGAAATTTCATAAGAACATATATAATACAGTTTGTGTATATATGTACACACCGACCATGATCTATCTTTCTAAACTGGCCTTATTTAAGGCTCTCTCTCGACATACCTAACATGCTTTTCGTAAGACTTTGATGCCCATTACATTACCAATCGAGCTACCACTTTAATTCTAGGGATTTTTAGGGAAAAAATAATTTTAAATCTTAATTCAATGGTTATATGAAGAAAGATCATAAAATGACAAGAGAGTTGTTCGTATATGTTTTTGGACAAAACTACTTCCGTTGACGAAATCGTTAACATATCGTCAAAACTTCCATTGCAAAAAGCTATGTGCTACTTCATCTTTCTCTATCTAGTGATGGAAAGTTTGTGAAAATTATTGCATTTTGTGTCCCGGTTTTCTTATTTAGGTTGTTTTGGCAATCTTCCTCAGGTGTGTGGGTCCCATGCTTGATTTCCACTCATTTATCGCCCCTTATTAAAGTGTATTCTCATGATTGATGGTTTGAATTTGGAGTACAAGGTGTTCGATGAAATGTTAAAATAAGAATTTTCTCTCGATTTAGTCAGTGGCTTTGAGTGAAGTTGGAGGGGATGGATTTGGGTACTCTCATATCCTTTTGTATTTTTCAAGAGAGGCTTCTACTCACAAAGCATACCAAAATCCATCCCCTCCAACCTCACTCAAAGCCACCGACTAAATCGAGAGAAAATTCTTATTTTGGCATTTCATCGAACACCTTGTACATCAAATTCACACCATCAAAAGTCATGAGAATACACTTTAATAAGGGGCGAGAAATGAGTGGAAATCAAGCATGGGGCCCACACACTGTCAAGATCACTTAAATAAGACAACCGGGAAAAAAATGCAATAGTTTTCACAAATTTTCCATCACTAGATAGAGAAAGATGAAGCAACACACAGTTTTTTGCAATGGAAGTTGACGATATCATCAATTGGGGTAGTTTTGTCAAAAACAATGTAAGAACAACTCTCTTGTCATTTTATGATTTTTCTTCGTAAACACCGTTGAATTAAGATTTAAAATTAAATTTTTCATAAAAATCCCTTAATTTTATAGTCATTAATATTGCCACTACCAGGGATTGAACTTAGGTCATTTCTGTGGGGAGGGAGGTGTCTTCCCATTGACCTAACAATAGATCAGCAATACATCATTATTTATCATCTTCATATTCAAATACTTGCAATCAAACTAGGTATCTATCATGCCAACACAAGTAATCTCACTATACCTGTCATCCGCACATTGCGCACCTTGGATGCAGCCCATTCACAAACTAAAAGGAGGTTTGCTACGGACCCTGACTGGGGGACCAAATTCCAGCCCGGTTGCCTGGGATCCAACGGTCCCGCTGGGGGTTAGTCCCCCAGTCGGGGTCCGTAGGCTTAATCAACTAAAAGAGCCAATTAACTGCTGCATTTGTAATTTGCTGTGCCCCCATCTAAGTCGCATATTCCATTCCATCTCCTTTGCTTTTCCTTTTTTCCTTAGTGAAAGAAATCATCATAAGAACAACATTAGGAACATTCAGAGATATTGACTTTTTGATGCAGACTCGTCAATTATATTCATTTACTGGATTACGTGAATGATTTGACCCAAAAAAGTAATGGAGGACTCAAGATTGGATTAAGATATATGGAACAGGATCAAATTTAGAATCAGATCCTGTTTGGGTCCAATCAGATTTATTGTGTGAAATACTGTCATTTATCATTATCTTTGCTGTAAACAATAAACATGTTATGGCCAAAGTTGTTAATATTGTTTCGGACCTCATTTTGCTCGAGCCTGGAAAATGAAAAGTTTCGCCCTATCCGGGCTTTCGGTGAAACTTTTTGGAATTATATTTCAGGGAAAATATAACATAATATATATACATATATAAGTAAAAAAATAGAAAAAATAATAAATATAGATTTAATCTATTATAGTAATTTTTTTGGAATTATATTTTTTGAAAATATAAGAAATACAAAATATATATGTGCAAAAAAAAATTATTATGTAAAATTTCATTTCGGCAGAAAAGTCAAATTTCAACCAAAATCGTCCGAAATCTTGAATTTCGACCGAGATTGACCGAAATTCAAATCGAAAATTCGGCCACTTCACCAAAATGAAAATTTTCGATAGTTTTGGCCGAAAGAAAATGAAATCAATAACTATTGCAGAATAACTTTCAAAGTCAATTGCAGAGTAACTCTCATAGTCAAACTTCGCTTGTTCAAGTGGCTCAGAATGATGGAACTAAGTAACTTCATGAAGATTACCCAAGTTTTGGTAGATTCAGTCAGTCTCATTTGTCTCTGAACCCTTCAAGTTGAGCCGACTTGGCCAGGTCAAGGTGAGGCATTGAGACTTTATTAACGACAACGTACTCAAAATCTTTCAATTAATAAAATATACCAACAGAACATACCAGTGAGGCGATAAAAGAGCATAGTGAAGATTTTATGTTCCTATATGATTATGTTAGTGCTGTGTTTACAGATGAAAATGCAGACTTAACTTATATAGCTCATATATCCAAGCCATACCAGCCATAGTAATGTAAAATGTCTTATATGATATAGAAGTACAAACTAAAATTCACCAACACACTAATGGTTGAGTGGTGTTGGCATTTTGGTATCACCTAATCACACACAACATTCAAATTGGAAATATCACTCCTAGCCAGTAGGTCAATCTAGTAAAAATAAAAGTACAAATTGAAATTCACATCATTTTCTCATGGTACAGAGTAATGTTTTAAACCAAAATGTATTCTGATTTCATTCCTAGAAAAATGTAGAGAGGTTTCCCAAAGCATTAGGCTGCTTGAAGCAAGAAAATATGCCATCAAAGGATTATTAGCGTATATCTTTATGGTATGGAGGTTGGATTAATTATTACGTTTAAAGGGTCTATGTCTTTATAAATAAAGGAATGCAAGTCATTCAGATGCACTTCAGATATACAAAGACTCACCTATGTATGTATGAAAGTGAGGCCACTTCCTATGGGACTTTGGGGTTAGTACTTATTAAACCAAATAACAATGCTGATAGCCTTCAGGAAATGCTTGTATTGAATATATCCAGTTGCTAAATGGAGCCGACGTAGGTCAATAACGACGTCAGTGAGGTATTGGTCTTTCTAGCTAGTAAGGTAAAGTCTTTCTATATAAGTTGATGGCCCATTAACAAAAATGCGTAGGTAGAAGAGGACGTGGATGAAAATAGTACGATTGGATGTGAAGAAGTGAAATCTATCTAAGGCTTTGGCCTAGGATAGACCAAGGTGGATCAAGGAATATAATTCATGTAGTTGAACCCAACATAGTTGGGACAAAGCTCTGAGGATAATGATGATCTCAAGCAATTCATATGTCTATATACAACTAGATAAATTTTTTTTTTTTTTTTCATTTTTGGGTGAGAAACTAGAAAATGTTAAAAAGGGTGAATAAAGGGTTGTCAAAGATGACGATAAATTGTTAAAAATTCACAAAATCACCATAAAGCACATGATATATTTTGAATAGAGTAGGATAGCTCTTTACAAGGATTCATTGTTAGATGGAAGATGTGGTATATCCAAGATATATATCCATCGTTGTTTATCTGTAATTATGGCATAAGAGATTCAGTTATCCATCTGACCCCAACACAGATGAGCCGCACACAAAAAAAACTCACCAGTTGGCCGCTCATAGCCAATAGGAATGGAGAATCTTAGATGCTTAAACATGGATGGTTAGGGAGAAATCAACGATCAGCATTCAATGGGCAGAAGTTCTTCAATTAGTAGCTACGATCATCTATCAAAATCACTCATCTATAGTAGGGATCATCAGATGAACCATTGTAGAATAAACATTTAGTATCATGGGATGCAGACTATTGATGATTTTTCTAATGGTGGTGGCCAGGTGGGTCCCACATATCAAAATGAATCACATGTTGGTGATGTGGTAGAACATCTTAATTAATGGCATTATCTATGAAATATTGAAATGTGGGCTGCAAAAGATTAGGGTTAGACATGATCTTTTCAACCATCTGTTTCGAAGGCTTAGAATCAGATGTCTACGATCATTCCAATCACATCAAACCCCAAGTGGGTCCCACAAATCAGGTGGATTACATGTGGGTGATATACCACCTTGATTGCATCACCGATTCAAGGGGCGCAAAAAGATTAGGGGTCGGACAAAAACTTCCCAACCGTATGTTTTGGAGGCTCAAAAATCAGATGGCTATGATTATTCGAATCTGGTGGAACACTCCATCTAACAATGCTGGATTGTAATTGCCCAAGTGGTCACCAAACAATTAATCGCTAACAACAGTAACTAGTATATCCATTCTCCAATCACATGCATATTTTGCAGTTCATCAGCCCATACACATTGCCTACAGGGGCCTCACCCGGTACATAGTGTTGGTGGGTGGTGTTGAATGTCTGGAGTTTTACTAATGATCAATCATGAGGGGGTTGACTCTTTCCTCGTCATAAATAAAAATCAAAATAATATATTTTTAAACATGTAGGACTGGTCACATGCTATTCAATTCATAAACAGCCAACAAGAACAACTGATGCATATTAAAACAAGAAACTTCCAGATCAAACTAAACAGATTCTATCAAAACTAAGAAATGCACCTTCTAAGAAAGAGATATTTAAAAAAAAACTGAGCAGAGAAGATTAATTTGGGCGAAAATTCACATCTCCAAGCAGAAAATTCAGTACTTCTTGCATTGGGAGGATGAGGCCGAAAAAGAAAATTCAGTACTAAAATTTCTTTTACTTTTTTAAAAATCAGCAAAAACCTTCATACTCTTTTGATATTTTTGCTTTTATTTATTTATTTATGGCATCAAGAGTGCAACTTGGATGGGGCCAAAAAGAAAATGTTGCTGCCCGACAAAAGTCAAATTTGGGTTCGGCTTAAGCCTAAGGCTGTAATAAGGCCTATTTGAAATTTCGGTCACTTGGAGCATGGGTTTGGAATACCAAAATATGTATGTATCAAATCATCGACACCGTAGATATCGTGAGAACGGCTCCTTAACCTAGTGTTGCCAAATTAAACCCCAAAATAAATAATAAATAAATTTGTAGTGGCCCTCATTTGTGAATGTGTGTGAAATTCTACACATAATCCACTTTTGGAACATCCCTTTTGATCTTCATTCCATCTTTAGTTTCACCTAAAAACGCTACAGTAGTTCTCGTTTCGAATGAGATATTCTCAATAATGTGCTCTGTAAACAGAACTTTTTTTTTTTTTTGGGTGAAATATAATAAATTATCCAAAAAATGTCAAAATCATGACTCGTGAGCCCCAAAATTAAGGACACGGCTCAAATCAAGCACAAATGCCTAGAATCTAAACCATCTTTGAAATCCAAACTAAAACTAGGATAAGAATAACACTGGGATCCATCTTTGAAATCCAAACTGAAACTGCTGCAATATTATCGTCCCTCCTTGTTCTATCTATCTCTTTTTGAGAAAGAGTTTCTTCAATTAAATTTATGCCCATTGTCAGAATGACGACAAAGCAGTTTGGGATGTGGGAGGCTGCTGAAGCACATCACCTCTCCAACCATGCTGGTAAGGAATCCACTTCTTCTTGAAATCCTTTCTATTTTCCCCTCTCGATGTGTTTCTGGATGACCCAAAATGACAACTAGTTTGTAGTTTGTACATTTTTGGGACTTGGGTTGTATGGATGTATAGGAAACGGGTGAGAAAACTGCATGCATTGCAAATTTGAGGCCTTGACCCAGCTTATCCAAACAGACCCTTTCGTCCAACTAGATGGTTATAAGAATTTTTATGGTGCTAAAGTGTCAGTTCCTATTGATTTATCCATCCAAGAAGAACTAGTACTAGAACATTACTATATTGGAGATTAGCAAAGATAACATTTTGAGCAGGAAATCTGATAATACAAAGTAAGGGGTTTGCATTTGGAACTCCCCCAAATGCGTCGTGGATCAGATAACAAATTGTTTTTTAATGTATTTTGTAGAAGTAGCTATTTTGGGCGAATTAAAATGAACCCTGAATTTGGTAGATTTCATCTTTTTTACAGCTTCATTTCAATTGGATTCCTTTTTTTTTTTTTTCAAAGGATGATTCTTTTATTTCCTTGTTTTGTCTTCTCTGTTCTTCCCTTCTCTTTGTATTGGAATGATGTAGTAGGTAATATCTAATTTGCCTGTTGTATACTTTAGGATAGAGCCTTTCCCTTCTACTTCTATCCTTACCTGAAAACCTCATTCCGCATGTAAAGCTCATAAATTCTTGGAGCCTGTACATCTGTTTCACACATTTGAGCAATTACTGAAAATGGTAAACTGTAACATTTCTTATGCACATCAATTCTCAGTTATGGTTTCATGTCTTCTACCTTCTTGGTTACTCACATCCATACTTGGAGTTGGAATTTTTGGAAATTAGGATTGAGATTGTCAATTTCCTGCATTTTCATTGCATATTTTGACTTAATTTCTCCATCCCAGTTTAGAAATTTTACATATTCTTGAATTCTTCCTTCACCAAATCATTGGATTCAGTTGAGTGCTTCCTCCAACTTTCTACTAGATAAGTGGATATATTCCCAACGGAAGAGTACAAAGCCATAAAAAAAAAGGGAGGTAGCCCCACCTCGCTTGCGCTCTTCAGACAAGAGGCTCAACCAAGAGAGGGCTAACCTGCAAGGGCAACAATGCCAAAACAGAGAAAAAGCCCACAAGCCGGGCCAGCCAAAATGAAGCTCAAAGCTAAGCCACAACTGGCCTGAAAAGAACAAAGCCCACCAGCTGAGCAAACAAAACACCGCTGGAATGGAAAAGAGAAGAGGGAACAGCAACATAGCAAGTCATAATAGGACTTCCAAGAAGGCGGAGAGTTCACTGGCCTTTGGATAACTTCCAAGAATTGGCTAGCCAACCGAGATTCGATTCTTTGGAGTTTTCATTCAAATGTTGAGGAGCTCTATTTACTCAATCCCAGATCTCTCCTTCCTTGCTTTGTTGTAATCTATATCTATAAACAATAAACTTGGATATATGCTCCGGTCAGCAATTCAAGTTTAGATTTGCTTTCGATCGTTTGCATTTGTAACCTATTTGTTGTTAGATTTGATGAAGCTGATTAAATCAAGACTTCTCAAACTTTCTTTTGCAAGTCATTGATATTATATCTTCTTTTTACTACTCTTACCATAATTTTTCTTTCCCAAAGATTATCACATGGGTTCGATGAAGCTGAATTAGATCGTAAGTCTCAAGTTGCTAACGAATGCACCCAAAATGACTAGGCGTTAAAGGTGTGGCAAATTAACTACTTAACACCCTCCCTTAGGCGGAACACCGCTCAGACTTGAAGCACACGCCCGCACAAGACACGGCATGGGGCCATTTTGCCCTACGCACATACACCCGTACACTCGATGCATGATGTAGCCTTTTTTGCCTTGTGCAGATTCAAACCTGGGATATGTTGGCTTTGATATCATCTCAAGTTACTAACTAATGCGCCCAAAATGCCTAGGCAATTAAAGGTGAGACAAACTAACTACTTACCAGTCAGAAATGAAGCAGTTCTTTCTTTCTTCCTTTTTTTTTTTTTTTTTTTCATTTTATGTTTTCCACACATAACTTCTAGTTCTTTATACTGTTTTAGAAAGAATTTGGTGACATGCAAAGCTGATTATAAGATCCTAAAATAGTGAAACTTGTATTCTTTGTATCAAGTTGAAGTGAATGCTTCTAATCTTTCTCTCATGATTTGGTGTCATAGGTCTGATAAAACTGAGATCTGGTGATATGGGTGTGATGGAATTGACAACCTGATTTTTCTCACTTCTGGTTTACTTTGTTGGACTACCTCTGCAACATTGACACTTTCATTTCTGTCATCATGTTATCCCTACCCACACATTCCTCCCAGCAGGTAATACTGTAATACCTTCCTTCTGTAACCTTGATATACATTGTTACACCGTTCTCTATCAACTTAAGCTTTTAGAGTAAGTGGTTGCCACTTTGCACTTCTTTGTTGGACTCTTATATGCCACTTCAACATCAATTGTCATAGAATTACGAAGTTACACCCTAATGGTACTCATGTTTTTGTGTAAGAATGATAAGAACCGAGTGGAAAAGGGATAATGATGGTTGTCCCAATTCGAGGATGCACTAAACCTCCTTGTGCAAACATAGATTTCTGGGACTAATTTCTGATATATTTCTCATTCATCTCCCTCTAAATTGCTAATGCTGCATACATAGATGGAAATAAATTTAAATTGACTCCTACAATTAAGGATAATTATCACTAACTAGGAAAAGAATTATGTGACACTCCTACTCGATCCTATCACCTGATTGATAAGATTGAGACTACTCTTGCCAAGTCTTGCATCCATCCTACTCTGGATTGGCCCACCACAATAGCAGACCCATTGGCTTATCTTGTGACTCAGTTGGGTTGGGTTCCTAGCAAAAAATATTTATCCATGATCTTTTGCTCATCAGTTTCCACACTGTTTTATTTCCATACTGATATCATTTACCATGGAAAATGGCAACTGACGATTTCAATTTCTGTAGTTTCAGTCCCTATTGTTTGGTACGGTGAAATAGTTTGTGTTGTTCCAGCTGTATAAGACTGCATATAATAGTTCTATGCCTCTTGGTCCATACTCCAAATGCTTACCGCAGAGATTGGAAATAATGCTTTAAGCTCAGAAAAAAGAAACCACAAAAAATGTTATTGTAACAAAAAAAAAAAAAAAATCATTGTCCCTCTAAAACTATTTCCATTTATTTATTTTTTTGCAGAAAAAGAACCTGCACGACCATCCCCAAAAGGGCCTGGCTTGAATGAGGCAAAAATGTAGAGAAAACAATCAGTTCACATCCATAACTTTTGGACAATTTTCACCACTTGTTTTCTCAACATCTAAATGAACATAAAAAATGTGGGAGAAAACAGAGGTGGGGAAAAATTTTCTCTATCTTCTCTTCATCCAGATGACCCTAACAGCCTGTTTTGATGAGAAGAAAACACAGAGAAAATGGAGGTGAAGAAAACTATTGATAGTTTAAATTTGTAGTTTAAAAATCTTTCTCCACGTATTTTCCCTACCTGCTCTCTCCACATCCAAATGACACCTTACCCTCCGTTTGGGAAGGGGAGAGGGGAGGGGAGAGAAAATTTGAGGGGAAAGGAAAATGAAGGGGAGGGGAGGGAAAATTAATTTTACCTCATCTTGTTTGGGAAGTCAAAAAGTAGGGGGAAGAATAGTGAAAAAGTAGGGTTTTGTTTGTTTGGGAGATAGAGAGAAAATTACTGTTTTGTCCTTACTTTTGTAAAAGCTCTAAAATTATCTTTTACATATAAAGGGCAATTTAGTAATTTTACCCATTTTCCCCCCTGTTTTTGGGGGGGAAATTTTTGCACCCTTTTTCCCCCCACGCCATCCCCTTCATTTTCCCTCCCCCCTTTCCCAAACACCCTCCAAAAAAATTCCCCCGCCGCCCCCGCCCCCCCCCCCCCCCCCCCCCCACTTTCCCCCCATTTTCCCCCCTTCCCAAACAGAGGGTTAAGATAAAACAAAAACAATGCCAGAAGTATTTGAAAACAATATAACACACCACCTTTCAATTTTAATTTGGAGATGGAGGAGAGTTACTAACAAAATTGGCTGTTTGCCTATGGAATTATTACATTCATACATTGAATTGAATCACTACTCACCCTCTAGACACCACTGACTTATCATATCTAGTTTCATTTAATCTCCACTTAGATGATGACCAAACTTGAACCAACTGCAACTTTGTGTGCTCAAATGCAACCTTAGAATGCGTGCACAGAGCTTACCCAAAAGGCAGGTAAGCAGAGAATCATATAGAAAAGCATCTCAAAAGAACTTGGGTTGTGTCATCAGCTTCCTCCCCTCCATCCTCATCCACTGGATTTTGGATATCTTGTGTATATGTACTGATGGGATCTTCATCCAACATAGCATGATTATTTTGAAAGTTTCGAATCTGAGAGAGCTCCTGAACAATGTCCTTCATGGAAGGTCGATTGATGGGGCTGGAGTCGATACATCTGTATGCTAGAGTAGCCATTCCATTGAGCTCTTGGATGTCATATTCGTCTTCAAGCCGGGAATCAACAAGTTCCTCCCATCCACTATTTCCTTCTGTATTTATCACTGCCTGCACCCAAATACATTTATTCAGGTCTTGGTTCCAAATCAGAGATTCATTACTTCTCATAAACTGCGTTCTGAAGTTTATTTTCCACTCTGTTTTAAGAATTTGTGGTTAAATGGGAAAGTGGTATTCATTATTTATTTCTTTTACTCCTTATGATTTTGAGAGAAGGGTAGTTGTCAGTCCTTGCAGGGTTTCTATTACATACCCATTTTCCTTTTTAGCTTAAATCCAGTGGAGGGGAGGGCTGCCTTATGAGGAAGTAACACGAATTCATTTTACTACAACTTCCTATGAATTAATTACAAAGTAAGCAATTAGGACTTCTGGGCTTGGGCTTGTTTGTGTACTCGGTATTGAATTCCTAGGATTTTTTAGCAATGCTTTGTACCAAAAGAGCTAACATTGAGAGCTGAAAGTTGAAGGTCCACACGGGTCAATCAAATGATTTCTCCTTGGATAAGAATGATTACCCACCCTTCACCCTGGAAAAATGAATCTAAGGAATTATGGTAGGGCCTACATCTCAACTTAGATCCTTTACTCTTTACCTCTTTAATACTCCTTTGATAAAACCCTTGAAGTTCAATGACAATTAGGTAAACAGGCCCTAAGTAACCTTAATGAGTACTTCAGTTTGCAAAATAGTATAATTCTAAACTAGAAACAAGAATTTGAAAACTTTAGATAAAGCACAAATAGTTGTTAAAGCGTGAAGATCTTACAAGCTCAACATATTCTAGAAGGCCTGCTTTAGGAGCTCTTCCTGCAATCAGTTCAAAGAGCAAGACTCCGAAGCTATAAACATCGCTTTTTGTAGTGTAGATCCTTGTTAAGATATACTCTGGATCAACATAGCCAAAACTGCCCTTGACCTTATAGGAATGTGGCCGCAGAGTTACTTTTCTCGAGACTCCGAAACTAGTCACCTGCTCAAGACAAATAGCACATTTGTGATAATCAAATTCAATGCAAAATTATTAGAAAAATTCTTGAGAGGAACAATTTTCACAACTATCATTCTTATCATCTGTAGATTCCAGAATTTTCAACTTTTTTTTTCCAGATACTAAGAGAACCGCCTTAAATGAGTAGGAAAAGAGAGGGGCCATTGATGCCTTCAAATGAACTAGTGCCAAAACACATGATTGAGAGTGGAGGAACTGAAAACATGGTTGAAAATCGAATAGGGTTGCAAAGTTGTTACAAATAAATGGAATAAGGTGGTGGTGACGACATTAGTAGTAAACATTGTAAAAGATCTTACCCGAGTGGGGTGGTGTATCTGGGGTTTTACCAATGATCAAGCGGGGGGTTGGTTTCTGGGATTCCTCGTCATAAAAAAAAATATATATATATATATATACACACACACACACACACATACATACAAAATGCTATCTATAATGTTAAGAAAAAATTGGCTACCTTCAATACATTTAAAATAAAATGCCCAGAGAATGATTTTTCTAGTTGTTTTTCAAATTTGGTTATCTTTTTGCTTCATCCAATAAAAGTTGTTTTATAGTATATGTTGGAAATCAGTTCCCTGCAAGTGAGCAGCTGTAATTCAATTTCCCTGTAACTCTGATGATCTATAATTGGCCGTCGCAAGAACAAAACAATAGTTACTATGTCATATTTAAATTCTTGAATGCCATTTACACATAAACTGAGATACCTGCGCTTGAGTTCTGACCATCTGAACAGGTCCCCAGCCTTAAAATGTCAAGCAGGACCAGGCTTATAGTTCAACAATGAACATGTATAAGCGAGGCCAAATTCATTTAGCTCTCGGGCAATCCAGACACAAACAACCCTAATTGAACCCAATCCTTGTTGGGCACCCCATGCTAGACTTTGTTTAACAAGCTGTTTTGATCAGAAGAGTTACATACCCTAGCTCGCATCGATGAGTCCAACAATATATTTGAAGACTTGATGTCCCGATGCACTACTGGTGGAACAGTCTACAGTGAGAAAGGAAAGATGCATTATAACTACTCCATATATCACATTAACTTTCTAGAAAGGATTTGGGAACCTTACCCCATGATGCAAATATTCCAAGCAGCTTGCTATGTCGAGAGCTATGCTAAGCCTCACATTCCAGTTCAGCACTTCATGCTTTCCACCTGCATGACATGCCAACTGGTGCTATGGAAAAACCACAAAATGTTCATGAACAAAAGCATATTGAAGATTTTCTATTATATCATCATATGAGAATTTTGGGAGAATGGTTTCATCACAAGGACTCGCCAAGAGTTTATGATCCCCCATAGTTCATACCAATGACATTTGGCATCTATTGAAGTTATTTAAATGCTATAAAGTTCTAAATTTTTGTTTGTTCTCAAAGTATTAAATGAACAAATCTTCAAGTGACTCATTTTATTAGCATCAAGTGCTGGTTTTGGAAGATGTAAAATATAGAAGAAATGAGAGTTCTACTACTATTTCATTGTGTAAGTGTTGTGAGGGAGTTTATCTTGTGCCACATTGATTAATCTCGTGAGGATTTTAGCCTGCTTATATTAGGGTGTGTGTAAGTTTGTCAGCAAACCTATGGACGTTTGTTTAGGACAAGGAGTAATAAAGGTGGAGTTAAAGTTTGCAAGTGATGCGACGTTTTAGACTTCACCATGTTTGGGTGAGAAAAATGGAATGGAGAAGTAAACTTATGATTTGACACCATTTACCTTTATCCTTCCACAAGCCTATTTCTTTTTACCACATAAAAGTGCAACTAAGTTTATAGTATTGTGTAGTGAACGTTATCACAAAAAGGACTTATTAATCTATGCTTCCTCTCTGACCTCATCTCATGCTATCCAAACAAGGATTTTACCACACACGTAAGTTTATTTTAACTTGCCTATACTTAATCTTATGCTATCCAAAACAAGGATTTTACCACACATCTACTTTTACTTAAGCATACGTTACCTTTGCCTTTTCATGATTTGACATCCATCTTGTTAAGTAGATTTGTCAAGTACTTCCTATCAGCTTATGGGATGTATTGGCTAGTTGGACTTCGCATTGTATTAGAGCCAATGCTAGGTCGCGAGTTTGAACCCTGGGGAGAACACACCTATACTTAATCTCTTACTATCCAAACAAGGATTTTACCACAGGTCTACTTTTACTTTAGCATACCTTACCTTTGCCTTTTCATGATTTGACATCCATCTTGTTAAGTAGATTTGTCTAGTACTTCCTATCATCTTTAAGCTTTTAGGATGTATTGGCTAGTTGGACTTAAGATTATATCAGAGCCAATGCTAGGTTGCGAGTTTGAACCCTGGGGAGGCGTTATCCCCCCAAGTCACATGGACAAGCACGTATCGTGTGTGGATTGAAATGGAATCAACACACCTCATCCTTTTATGAGTGTGCGGATGCATTTGTGTCTCACACATGTGGCTCTTTGTTGTTGTTCTCCTCCGATGCCTATTTTAGAATTTCAATTCCAACCCTTTCTCTCCTTCCTCTGCAGCCCATTGCAATTAACACACCTCACCTTTTCATAAAGCTTGTTTTCTTCAATTAAGGGTTTTGCACCTCTTTTCTACCATTGTTTTCTAGAAAGAAAGTTACTACAACTTCTGATTCCATTTTCTTCAACTTGGGCAAATTAATAGCTGTCATTGTACTAGTTAGTTTGGATAATTTGTGCACTAGATCCGGACATTGATCATGACTAGAAGAGTCATGTATCCCAAAGATTAAGGAATGCAACCCCGGGACCCAATGTCCTATAGATAATCCATGTAGGGGGCAAGGCAAACCCATCTTTAAGAGAACATTATCAGTGAAATGCTCTGGCTGTTTATCTATTTGCTCTAAATTATTCTGTACCTATTTCAGATTTCATTTTTCGATATCTACCCCTAACAGTGAGTAGTGATAATTGTTTTCCTTTGCAGAAGAATAAGGATTTTAGTAAGATTAATCCAAGCATAATTAAATAATATAAGCTGATATGCTCCTAAATATGTCAGTTACTTGAAATTGTCAACAGGCCAGGCTCACATGGAGTAGGTTAAGGATCAAGTAAGAATTTCAAAGTCTGAGTTGTAGACCTAATTAGACACAAATCATCAGACGTGGATATAAGCGTGCCCAATTGTGAGATCACATCTGCCTAGGGCTGCTTGTCTTGTTTTCTTGCTTATCTCCCAGGGAACTTTGGACTACACTAAGTCCCACATCAGAAACATCCAACTCCTAATATTGGGCATATATGTGCGACCTAGCCTTAACCCCACATGACGCATTGTACAGCTGTGAGACTTTGGTCAAAGTGGACAAGTGGATAGTGGGCCCGGTGGTCATACCTAAGAAGACTCAAGTTGAGTAAGAGCCCAAGTCCGTTGAAAGCCTGAGTCTTATGTAGATTGAGTTTTGGATTCAGGTTTGAACTTGAAGTATGAAATAATTGTGGCTTACACCTTGAGGATTGGTGTTACACCCCATCCCATGTTAATCACCATTAATTCTAATTAATTGAGATTAAAGAAAATCAAGCATGATTAATTGAGTTAGTTGAGGTTAATGATCAACATGGATCAAATTAGTCTCAAAAGAATACATTGATCATAATGAGTGGTTTTAGAACAGATTAAGTTAATCGAGTTGAGTTTAGACTCATTTTAATGGAATTAAGGACTTTGTTGTAAATACGGATTTATGCGTATTTTGTCGAATACGGTAGAACTTGATGTCAACATGTGTATCTTAATGATTACAATAATTTTCATAATATACACATCTTCATTTGATTTCAAATGAATCAAGTGAGTCTTGATTTGACTCAAACTTGAAATAAGTTTTAAAGTGGGGGTTAAGTTGCAAATTTCCATTGTATAAGTGTCAAATGAAGCCCAAATAACATTCATACGAATGTTACAGCAGCAGCAAGAAACCAGCTTTAGGTTCTTTCTTCTTTCTTCTTTCTTCTATTTTCTTTATCTTTTCTTTCTCAATTGTTCATGTTTAGAGGTACCAATTGTGTGTTGGAGTAAAAGAGTTCTATAACTTCATCTTCTCCATTGTTTTCTTCAATTTTCCTTGGATTTGAAGCTAAAGAGAAGCTGTGATTTCTCTTTGTTGAGTTTCAAGTGAGTAAATAGATTCTTTATAGAACTTTCAGATTTTGAATAGTTAGTTTGAAGTGATTATAGCACAAATAGTTATTAGAAATTCGTTTTGGTTGTTTCTATGATAATAGGGTTTGAGATTGAGAGAACTTGACTCAAATCAAGCTTAAGGAAAAAGGGTTTTTGTGTTAAACCTCAACTAAAAGGCAAGTATAGGAATTACTTGTGATTAAATTGCTATTTGTTATGAGCTTTTGTCATTAGATGTGAATTTTTTTTGGAATTGTATAGATTGGAATGGTGTTAGGTTATCGAAGAGGGTTTCAATTGAGGTTTTGATCTTAAAACTCAAGATTATAAAGGGGTTGTTGTCTTGAATTCGAATTTAAAGCAAGTATAAAGAGTGGTTTATGTTTATATGCTAATAAGTATGGTATTTCTTGAATTTTAATGTAAGTATGATTTCAGCTCTAGATTATATGGGTTGATTGAATGAATGGATTGTGAAGAATTGATGTATGTGAATGAGAATAAAGGTGGGAACAGGAGGTTCCAATTTTGTGTGTAGGTTGTTAATGGAAGAAGAGTGAATATGGAAGAGAAAATCAGTTTCAGAAGGCTGAAACTGAAATTCGTTTCAGGTCTTAACTGGGACCTAATTTCAATTTGAGTCTGGTTGGAGTTGGTTCTATTTGAACCAAATGTTTGTTTAGGATCATAGATGGTCTATAAAAAATAAAAATAAAAAGTTTGGAAAGTATTTAGGAGCAATAAGTTGCCCTTTTCATAAAATAATATCTTTGGATTTGGATCCAAGAGAGATTGAGTGTTAACCAAAAGGTTAACCCTGGCTGAATAGTTGTAATTCGATAGTAAAATTAGCTTCTAAAGCTAGCCGATTAGACATTGATTAGTTAACCGAAACTAATAAAATTTTAGAATTAATTTATGAGTTTTAAGGAAAAGAGCATGTTGATTATATCAGGGCTATTAATATTGTTTTACCACATTGGGTGTTAATTAAGGAGACTTTAATATATAAATTCACATAAATTGTGATGTCCATCGAGAATAACACGTATATTAAACAACTGAGGATTACACCTAAATGGTTGGTATTATTTAACTGAGTTTGTACATCGAGATGTATTCGTTAAATTTTAATTGAACGGAATTAAATGTTAAACTGTATTGATACTTGAGTCTGGCACTATATAGTGATTTCTGTAAGCTCAATAGAGCTATTACTGCTGCAGTATATTATTTGGGAGTGTTCCGGAGCTCCATGGTGATGTCAGTAGTCCCTGGCCCGGGCACTGATAAATCCCACAATATATGAATCATTCCGTATGGAATATGGAAATCCTTCATTTTTAGGAAGATGTGATGTGAAATGAAATGCTATACTAGTTTGCCAAGTAATAAAGACTCATGGATTTTGAATTGTATTTGTATTAGTCTAACAAGGAGTTAGACGAATTAAATGTGTATTTAGCATATTCAATTATATAATTGTTTATACATTGCTGAATTGTCAAATTAATAGTGTTATTGATGGCATTACAGGCACAGCTGCCCATGCCGGTCTTTCTGAGACCTCAGCGCCAGCGGAGGAGACCACTCCGGTTTCTCCCGGAGGATTAGTTGAGTGGAAATGAGGCGATGACATTTGATATGAATTTTGTAGTGAAAACTTTTGATAATGGAGTTCGTTTTGGAAACGTTTCATACTTTTGATCCTTACATTGTATTTAAATATGCAAGTGATTGGTATTGTACATTGTGTAAATGAATTTTTGTTTTTATACATGAACAATGTATATTTGTTTATATTCCGCGGAATATGTAATTGTTATCCCTTATGAATTTTATGTGATTGAAGTTCACGGGAGTAAGTATGTGACGCGATTCGGGGTTTCCTCGGATTAATCCTAATGTTCGGCTTGGGTCGTGTCAATTGGCCTGCTTGGTTGCAAGCATTTGAGGATATTTTGTTTGGAGCATTTGAAACTTTAGCTCAAAGTGACTCTTCACATGGCTAGCTCAGCTAATTCTCACCATTCAAACCCAATCAAATTAAGAATCCTGAATTCCAATGGACGCCCACTACATTTCGAAATGCTCTCAAACAGGCCCTCCGGGAGGGTCTTCCTAATTGCCCCATGCCCCGTCCCTCTACGCCTTGAATTTAAGGCATGTGTCTCACCATGAGGCATGCTCGAAACATACACCTCAGATATAAAGATGCGTTTCAGTGATGCTCCACATGGAGGCAACGGCATTTGCTCCATTGACCCATTTTGCTCCTAAGATATGGTAGGGAAAGTTTTTTTTTAAGAACTTCAAGATAGTTTTCTTATTTTTTGACTTTCCTAATTGTAATTGACTTAATGTGACCTAATTAAGTCATTAAATAGGGTTGATAATTTCGTTTGAACCCCATTTCAGTTTTGCCTCCAAAGTGAAATATTTCAGTCAAATCAAAATATCAGGCAAAACGTTTTGGTATTAATTTTTAAAAATTTCAGTCAATTTAGAATTTCGGGTGAACCATTTTGGATTTAAGTTTCAGAAAGAAAACAAAAAATAAAGTAAAATAATTTATATGTGTTAAACTACATTCAGAGATTTCTAGGGTTTTGATATGAGAAATAAAAAAGAGATAACAAAAACAAGAAAAAAACAATAAAGAGACTTCATTAGAGGGAAAGAAACATCCAAGAATGTAGCATAGGGCTAGGCATCACCTCCATATATATATTTTATTATGTTTTGGATTTTACAAAAAACCCTTGTATATTTCTGTATTTATAAATTATTCCACTATTTTTCCCATATTTACAAACAGCTCCTCACTGTAACTCTTAACAATATGTAGAAAAATTATAAAAATATTAAAATTTGAAAATAACATAAAAAATAGATATGTGATTATTTGTATAAAATCAATAATATAATATGTTATTTCTACTAGCAAAAAGGATTAAGTGTTAGTGGGTTAGATCTTCCTTAAGTGGACCTAATAGAGGGTAGGGATGTTTATGGGCCGGGCTGGGCAGGGTTAAAGCATATTCGGGCATAGCCCGTCTTTAGACACACAAGCCCAAGTCCAATTCGAGCAGTAATTACTTACTCCGAGCCCGTCGCACATGGAATATGTGAGGCCCGAGCCCACCTATTTAGTTAATCCGGCCAGTCTGTGCAGGGCCAATCTTCCTCCCCTTTCTCTCGTCTACAAAGATAGTTCACTCTCTAAAAATACCCACATCAATGCATTATATATCCCTAATTCTCTCGTTTCATGAGATCCTATCCCTAACTCTTCTCTTTCTCTTAAATCTTATCACTAATTTTTTTCCCTTCAAATGGCTTACTAGGAAATCACGCAGTCTCTCTTACTTTCAATTTCAAAATTAAGGCAATATGTGCTGCTCGGGCTGGGCAGGGCTGGGCTTCCTATCACTTAACCCAAGACCGGCACAAATATTAAGCAGGCCTAAAATCTTAATCCGGGCCTAGCTCAAATATTAGAAATTAGGGGCCGAATCCAGCCCAAAGAGGGCTGGCCTGGGCCCATGAGCACACCCCTAATAAAGGGCAAAAAAAATCTCCTTTTTCCTACCTCCCTCCCTTTCCCTTTTTTTTTTTTGTTTTTTCTTTGTAACCTGCAATAGTAGGCTTTCCCTTTCTCTCTCTTATTTTTTTTAATGATAAAATGGTTTTGTCCAAAATCTGAGATTTTTGCCAAAGCGGTTCAAAATCCAAACCAAATTTTCTCAAGGGGATTGTTCAGTTGGAACCATTGTCCATACCAAAGTTATTCTGCCATTTCAGCCAAAACGAACCGAAATTTATAACTATGCATAAAAAGTCTTAAAAACAGCCAAACTGCCACATTTTTCTATTTTTACAATATATTTTATTTATTAAAATGATATGCTCATGAGGCTTATGCCCCGCTCTTTGGGAAATCGAAATGGCTCAGATCATACCTTGACATTTTAAAACATTACAAGTAATAAAGGTTTGAAGCCTAAACTGGAGTTTGGGGTTGGCTCATTTGGCCCATCAAATAGTCCAAATCTGATGTCGTCTGAATTGGGCTCGCTAGATATGGGCCCGAAATCGTCCTCGGTCTGTTGACTTACTAAAGTCACTTCTAAACACAATTTCTGGTAAAATATTATGTCAATAAATGAAAAAAAAATAATAGATAAGGTGAGTTATCTTCTTAGTAGTTATTGATTCATCAAGAAATATACCTTTCAAGCTTAAGTTGCTCTGAAAAGTAAAAATAGCCAAAGAGCTAAGCCTTATAACAAGTGTAACTTTGACTCATTTTGATGTGGTCAACAAGGCAAAATTTAGTTAGAGAAAACTTAATTATCTAAACGGCCCCCAAAATGATGACCAAGTTTGGTGATTGGTGCAAGTAGTGCAAGTAATGGAACAAATGGACATACAAAATAAATCCTAGATTAAACCTTATTGCAACCATCAGAAATACTCAAAAGAAATACAAAGTGGAACACAACAATAGTCTTACAAGTAAAGAAAAATCTATGGTTTTATAATCTGTGATGTCCTTAATGGTTTACCCCTACTGTGGGACTCGTTATTTAACCTTTCAATCAGTGAAACATTAACTCCATGTGTATGAAACTGACAACTTGAGAATCGTGCATTTCCTAACACTTAGGACCGTTTATTTGTGCATATTCTCCTTATAGTCATCACAGCCAAAAGTTAAATCAAGGTCAGGAATAAGAGCTAACAAAACCATTTATTTGAATTAATACAAATTTACAGATACTAAAGAGTTGTTCGGATAAATGGAATTCATGGATGAGGAATGCAAGACTCACCTACACTTGGTTTGGAAATCCATCTTTGAAGAGGGTAAAATGATCCATAACCTCGAACGATAGTTTAAGTAAGAGCAATTAAATAAGACAACGGTTGTCCATATTCTTTTCTATGGATCTGGATGTTGGGTTACAAAGAAACAACATAGCCAAGATCTGCATGCTAAGATGGATTTCTGGATTTATAATAAAGGATGAAATTAGGAATGAGTCTGAAAGAGGAAACTTATGAGTACCTCAAATAGAGGAGAAAATCAATGAATGCTACCTTAAGAAGGTTTGGACAGGTATACCGAAGATTAGAAACAACCACTATGATGTATTTTAGGGTTAGAAGTTTAATGAACTAGAAGTGGGAAAGCAGTAAAGATCTCGAATGATTGAATGAAGTCGTAAGGTAAGATATGATAGATTCTGAAGTTGCAAAGAACATTGTCTCAAATATAGTTGAGTAGTAAAAAAGTAGAGATGGCATAGCCAACCCAGATAGATAGGATAAAGCTTGGATGATGATGATGATTCTGTATGATCCTAATTTGGCAGCTTTTAAGGAATCCTCCTCTTTGCATTATAGGAGGAAATTCTCAAGATTTAAATGGAAATAAAATTTTATGATTACCAGAATCCCACAAAACAGAACAATCCTAAACCTACACAAGTCTGGTCAATTCAATTTACGATTTATTACTATTTACTGATCAAAATGAGTCTAGGAATGGGTCATATAGACTATTCTTCAACAATTAGCATATCTAGGCTTTCATTTGTACTTCAGTAAGTGTATGGATTACTCACTGTACAAATGGGTTGCAAGGCTGCCATTATTTATGTACGCATATACAAGCATGTATTGGCGTTTTTCTATACAGTAGCCAACCAAGTTCACAAGATTCCTGTGATGCAATCTTGCAAGCAGCTGGACCTGGGAAGGAAGACATGAAAATAGGGTTAAAATTTACTCCAAGAAAAGGATCCATTCCATAAAGGATAAGAAAGTTATAACTGGATCACTTGTCTAGAATCAAACACAACGATACAAAAGAAAACAGTTAAAATGACAATACATATGAAAATGCAAATAAAACAACTTTTGTTTTGTAAAAGGAAAAAGGACAAATCATGAAAAAAAAAATCATATTGAAGAAACCTCAACCTCTTTGTAATCAGTCCTTAAGAACCATGGAAGACCATTTAAGTAAATCACAATGTCTGAGAGTAAAATAAAGCGAAAAGGGAAACAATTTTACTCTGGGAATACTTTAGCTAAATGATTATATCTAGATGTCAGGACAATCCTTACTTCTCGTGCTACTAGTTTGGCACTCACCTTTCCTTAATTCAGCCCATTTAAATAGCGCGCCCCACCTTTACATGGACTATCTCAAATCAGAGTGATCCACACTATTGCATTGATCCTGAGTTGAGAAAAAAATAACAGAACTGTATTCCTTCTACATTATGAATAAAACAATGTAAATAACTCTGATTGGATTAAAATTTCAGCCAGTTGTGTATCATGAATGGGTCGATTAGACAAAGGTGGGCCTCCCTCTTATCAAACAGGAGGTCACAATGGTCATGATGTTAGGATATGAATGTCTCTCTTGAGTTCATAACTCATTGTCATTATAATTATTATGGCGACTGAGAAAGTGTCAACAATTGAAACCATAGGCCTTTAATGTGGCAGAACAATGTAAAAGGGTAAAAAAATGCAAAGTTAGGGTTGTATAATGAAGTCACACAAGATTATATTCACCTCTACTGTCAAAGTGAATTGAGCATGTAACTAAGTTGCCCATAGTTTTCCTACCCAGTGGATTGACCAGATTAAGTACATAACCAGGATGAGTTGAGTAAGAAACTCAGCAGATCAACCAGGCATTTAAGTAATTAATGTCTAAATCTGTATATCATAATTATATACATTTGTACTAACTCATGTACATATAAATCATGAATATAAATATAGTGAACTTTAAATTTTAGATTTCAATTCTCATTTAGATATATTAAAATTTACCATTATACTACTCTAATTAAGTATTTTAATTTCAGTCAACCAGGTTGACTTGGCTAAAACTGGCTATACAAGAGGAGTCAAGCGTAGTTATGAGTTAAGACCAACCGGACCAACCTAGTTTCAGCCCTAACCAATCCAAACTGAGTTCAACTTCACCTACTCGTCCACTATTCATCAGGAGTCGGTACTGAGTTCAGTCGACAAAGTTATAGTTGATCCACCAGGTTAGAAAGTTGCGCAATGAGCCCATAGAAAGTATTAGGTATCTACTGCACTGAAATTTACCTAGACGAGGAACACCAAGGTAACATCATTTTTTTATCGGTCTTCTATGGTTAATATAAAAAAGAACCAAAAGCTTCATGAGAATAGTTTGCAATGACTTTAACAACCAGTACAGTGGTCATAAGACATGTAAATTCTAATTTATGTTGTCAAGACAACTTCAGATGCCTAAGATATTAACTAGCATTACCTCTGCTTGGAACTCCCTCTTCCTTTGTCTAACATTAGTTGCGAGCACTTTAATTGCAAGTGACTCACCATTAGTCATCTTAGCTTTATAAAAATTGCTAGCATTCCGTTGACCAATGGATGTTGTGAAATTGTGAGTTGCTGCTTTCAGCTCACTGTTTATGCATCACAAATGGCAAAGTAAAACAAAGAAAAGCATGAAATTCTATTGAACATAAATAACAACATTACAAATATTCAGAGATATAGATTTTTTTATGCAGACTCATCAATTATATTCATTTACTGGGTTATGTGAATGATTTGATCCAAAAAGTAATGGAGGACTCAAGATTGGATTCAGATATATGTAACAAGAACAAATTTAGAATCAGATCCTGTCTGGGTCCAATCAGATTTATTGTGTGAAATACTGTCATTTATCATTATCTTTGCTGTAAACAATAAATATGTTATGCACCAACTGCAGAGTAACTCTTAAGAGTCAAATGAGTAATATAGAAATGCACCAGAAAAGTCCTGCTTTATTTTATACTAGACCGATCAAGACTATAATTCAAAAGTCACTTTCAGCAGAGATTTAATTTCCCATGTCAAAGATAACACTTCAACCACCCCCCATGACCCATGTCTATGTCATGCACCACTGAGCATTCACATTTAAATTCATCATTATCATCATCATCTTAGCCTTTATCACATGGTGCAAGATTCCCATAAAGAAAAGCAAGCTATGACCACATCCCATCCTCCAACTTTCAAGTATTTGGATTAAGATAGTATAAAGCATACCAATGTCCGCATAATCACTAGTCATATATTATTATAGGAATGACTGAAAACTTCAAACTATAATAGTGTAAAGCATACCAATGTTAGCATAACCACTAGTTATAGATTATTATAGGAATGAATGAAAACCGCAAACTATAACCCCATCAAACAAGAAATAGGAAGTATGAAGCTAGAATATAGTATGTAAATCCTGAAAGACTTCTGAAGAAAGAAATTAACGTACTTGTAACGATATTTATGTATTCCAGAGATAGAGAATGAACTTTTCCTCTTGAGCTTCTTTTGCCACCAGGACAAACCATTCATTTTGGATGATTTCTCCATACCCAGAGTGGTAGTCGAGTCAGTGTCCAAGTCTGAATCTGAGTCTGATGAGGTCTTCTTAGATGAATTGACACCATTTGCACAGATGCATTTGCATCCCTTGTAACTCTTAGTAAGCAGAGGAGCAAGTGATAAAAGAAAGGCACTTATTACCCATAAGGACATTTCGATCAGCAACATAAGCATAGAAAAACCTGTAAACAAAACTAAAATCCGGAAGAATAAAAATAAATAAATCCCAAATTGGAATTAAAATATTCTGCAGATACCAAATCTAGCAGTATTTTACATATTTTTGTCTTGAGTCTTTTGGCCCCAACTATACTGCTATAAGAAAATACTTCAAACAAACCATTAATTATAGTGATGCCAAATAAAATATTATATAATTTCAGTAACATTAATTTATATATAATGTAATAGAACAATAATCTTACAGTGCATCCAAAAATGTAACATTAATTCTAAAACTTCGCTTGTTCAAGTGGCTCAAAAGGACGGAACTAAGTAACTTCACGAAGATTGCCTAAGTTTTGGCAGATTCAGTCAGTCTCATTTGTCTCTGTACCCTTCAAGTTGAGTCGACTTGGACAGGCCAAGGTGAGGCATTGAGACTTTATTAACTACAACGTACTAAAAAATTTTCATTTAGTAAAATATACTAACAGAACACACCAATAAGGAAATAACAGAGCATAGTGAAGATTTTATGTTCCTATGATTATGTTAGTGCTGTGTTTACAGTAGAAAATGCAGACTTAACTTATATAGCTCATATATCCAAGCCATACCAGCCATAGTACTGTAAAAAAAAGTGCAAACTAAAATTTGCCAACACACTCATGGTTAAGTGGTGTTGGCACCTTGGTATCACCTAATCACACACGCATTCAAGTTGGAAATATCACTCCTGGCCAGTAGGTCAACCCAGCAAGAAAAAGGTAGAAACTGAAATTCACATAATTTTCTCATGGTATAGAGATGAACAGATCTCTATATGCAAAGTGAGGTCAGACGTGATTATGAAATCTTTGAAGACATCTATTATCACTAGTATTTTGTGACTAACCTTTGATGAACCATACAGTCTTCTGCTCACACAATAGTTCTTTGTTGATTACCCTATTACCATTCAGTATCCTCTAATACTGCCTTCTACTCAAATCAAAACCTCCTAGACTAATCAACCAACTCAAGGCTGTTGATCCTAACCATCCTATAACAACTAGGGAAGTGAAGGTGACTTGGAAAAAACAGCATTTCACGTCAAATGATAGAAGTAACAATTTTCATTCTCAGTGAGACAAGCATGGTTAGAAAACACAAGGCTGCAATTCTTAGACATTCTTCCCAAAGAAACCTGGTGTGTCGATCGTGCATGAAGCATCTCACTGTCCAGGACATTTAGACCAACCCTTAGTAACAGCCCGCAGCAATCTTCTGTTGCTTTGTAGATGGGAACCCTCATGACTCGGCATATTATCCTGATTCAAGACCCATAATCGTATAAATCCTGAGATTTCATCTTTCTTCCAAGCCTCTGTTTATCATGGTGATGATGAAGCACTAGTAGGTAAAGGAGCTGCCTCACAGAATGTTAGTAAAATCCTTTTTCGCATACCAAATTTGAAATTTGTTTGAATCAAGTTCTGCATGTTCCATCTCCTACAAAGGACCCGCTCTCTGAGTTACCAAATATAATAATTGTTTTCTTCAAATTTCATGACGGGGGTCTTTTTACATCAAGAATCTAAGTACTGGGGTACTTCTTCAAGGCCTAGATTGAGACTATCTCTACCAGCTTTCACATCAAGAGTAATGTTTTAAACCAAAATTTCATTCCTAGAAAAATGTAAAGAGCTTTCCCTGAGAATTAGGCTGCTCGAAGAAAGAAAATATGCCATCAAAGGATTATTAGCGTATATCTATATGGAAAAGGAGGTTGGGTTATTACTTTTAAAGGGTCTATGTCTCTATAAATAAAGGAATGCAAGTCGTACAGATGCACTTCATATAGACTCACCTACATAAGTATGAAAGTATGAAAGTGAGGCCACTTCCTATGGGACTCTGGGGCTAGTCCTCTACAACACTTACTAAACCAAATAACAATGCCCATGGCCTTCAGGAAATGCTTGTGTTCAATATATCCAGCTTGATAAATGGAGCCCTTAGTTCAAGACTATGTTCATTGAGTGCCTCTATAAGCTTTGGTGTACAAAGACTAAGCGGGGGTCAAGCCGAAAGACACATTAATGTATGCATTCAAATCTGATTCCCAATGCAATTAGTCTTTTTTTTTTTTGTATTTTTCAAAATTGTGGGAAACTGTATGATATTTTAAATAGATGGGGTGATTTTCAAGTTTTTGGGGACTGTTTACAGTCATCATCAGCTGAGATGCATCTCCTCCCATATATTCCATGAATTCTTGTTATGGTAACTCCACTGAAAAAGCAAACACAACTAGCCTATTTAACCCATTAGCATTCCAATTTCCAAGTACTCTGGTGCACCATTGGTTTTCAAGGTTCATGTACAGTAGAATCTTTATTGGTGTCTATCCAGACTCGTTGCTCTCCATGACAATCTTCACTATACCATTGTTCAACTTGAAGAATCATAATGTAATATATTGAATCCTATAACTATCTTCTGTAATTATGTCACAGTTTGCAACATGATTTTGAAAGCAGATATCAGTGCATGCCACTGTTCAGCTTGAAGAATAATAATAGAATATACTGGTAACAGAGCAAAGCAGAATAGCTCTGATCCT
Source organism: Cinnamomum chago (assembly GCA_038049695.1). Lineage (NCBI taxonomy): Eukaryota > Viridiplantae > Streptophyta > Magnoliopsida > Laurales > Lauraceae > Cinnamomum > Cinnamomum chago. The sequence goes on from CP142460.1 coordinate 49,426,059, forward strand.
ATGAATATGCCTATAGTTATGTTTATAGTTTGCAACATGATCTTGAAACAAGATATCATGGTCAATGTCCGATGTAGGTCAACAACAGCATCGGTGAGGAACAATTTTTCTAGCCAGTAAGGAACTTTCTATACAAGTTGATGGCCCATTAAGAAAAAGGGGTAGGACAAAGAGGACAAGGATGAAAGTAATAAAGTTTGATATGAAGAACTGCAACCTATCTGAGTTTTTGGCCTAGGATAGACCAAGGTGGGAAAGGAACATAATTCATGTAGCTGACTCCAACATAGTTGGGACATTGCTTTGATGATAATGATGATGATCTCAAGCATCCCATATGTCTAAATACAATGCATGATTCGCTTCATTTTCTTATATACAACTAGATAATTTTTTTTATTTTTGGGTAAGAAACTAGAAATTGTTAAAAACTGTGAATAAAGGGTTGTCATCAATGACGATAAATTGTTAAAAATTCACAAAATAACCATAAAGCGCATAATAGATTTTGAATAGAGAAGGATAGCTCTTTAAAAGGATTCATTGTTAGATGGAAGATGTGGTATATCCAAGATATATCCATCATTGCATAAGAGATTCAGTTATATCCAAGATATATCCATCTGACCCCAACACAGATGGCCGCACACAAAAAATTCACCAGTTGGCCGCTCATAGGCAATAGGAATGGAGAATCTTAGATGCTTAAACATGGATGGTTAGGGAGAAATCAACGATCAGCATTCAGTGGGCAGACGTTCTTCAATTAGTAGCTATGATCATCCTATCAACATCACTCAGGGATCATCAGATGAACCATTGTAGACTAAACAATAAGTATCATGGAATGCAGACCATTGATGATTTTTTAATGGTGGTGGCCAGGTGGGTCAGACATATCAAGATGAATCACATGTTGGTGATGTGGTAGAACATCTTAATGGCATTATCTATGAAATGTGGGCTGCATAAGATTAGGGTTGGAGATGCTCTTTTCAACCATCTGTTTCGAAAGCTTAAAAGCAGATGTCTATGATCATTCCAATCACATCAATCCCCAAGTGGGTCCCACAAATCAGGTGGATTCGCCGATTTTAAAGGGGCGCAAAAAGATTAGGGGTTGGACCGAAACTTCCCAACCATATGTTTTGAAGGCTTAGAAGATCTGATGGCTATGATTTTTTGAATCTGGGAGGGACACACCATCCAACAATGCTGGACTGTAATTGCCCAAGTGGGCCCCACACAATTAATCGCTAACAACAGTAACTAGTATCTCCATTCTCCAAGCACATGTATATTTCGCAGTTCATCAGCTCATACACAGTCTCAAAACCGAAGAGTAAGAAGATCAAAATAATTGATTTTCAAACATGTAGGACTGGTCGCATGCTATTCAATTCATAAACAGTCAACAAGAACAACTGATGCATATTAAAACAAGAAATTTTCATATCAAACTAAACAGATTCTATCAGAACTGAGAAATGCACCTTCTAAGAAAGAGATTTTCACAGACAATGAGCAGAGAAGATTGATTTGGGCAGACAGTTTACCTCTCCAAGCAGAAAATGATTTATCGGTTTCAGTACTTCTTGCAATGAGAGAGAGAGAGAGAGAGAGAAATTAAGGAGTAAAGGAGAGCTTCAATTTCGTGTTATATTTCGAAATTGGAGGCTAGCGTTTTGTACACGAAAAAGGCTCTCGAGGCCAACCGTGGTATATTAATATTATTACAATTTAAACCAAACGGTCTTATTTTATATATTTTGATTTAAGTTAATTTTTTTGCTTTGGTATCAGGATTCAGGAGTGTAACTTGGATTGGACCAAAAACAGAAAATGGTCCGGCAGGACAAAACTCATATTTGGCTTAGGCCTCAGGCTGGGTTGAGGCCCATTTGAAATTTGGGTAGCTTGGAGCATGGGTTTGGAATGCGGAAATATGTATGTTTCAAATCATCAGCATATTGCGAGAACGGCTCCCTACCCATTGATAAGGAGTGCAAGTTCTCATTGGGAAGTTCTATTTCCATTGGGAGGCTCGGCACCTCCTTGTAAATGTGAGTTGTTGTTACCTCTCGTGCTTGAGTTGTGTCTCCTTACATGTTAGACTTCCTATCACCTCACATGGGTTAAAAAAAGAATCATTGCCATCGCTTAAGATAACTTTTTTCTTATAAATATATTTAATATATAATGTCAAATTAAGATGAGTGTCAATTCACCAGAGCAGTGGGTGTGAAAAGAGTTGATTGATGATAAGTGGGCTTACTTGTACTGACATTGTTACCCTCCACCACCTTTTAAGGCGCACTCGCCCCACATGATCTACTTTTTCTACACCCCATTTTGACCCATAGCCCCCTTTCAATTGATCCTAGCCAAAACCTTTCATACAGTCTCAAAAATTAATTACTATTGGATTGTAACGCAACGAATTTGTATGAGCCATAGCCCCCCTTTCAATTGGTACTAGCCAAAACTTTTCATACAGTCTCAAAAATTAATTACTATTGGATTGTAACTCAATGAATTTGTATGGAGTATGGCCATTTAACTTTGAGGACTTAATAGTATTGGCTATGATCATTTTATTAGCTAATGTCCCTTGATTGCTAGGAATCTAGGTACGCCCTCCCAAAAGGGAGTTTATTCTTAAAAATGCTCGAATAATTTGCAGCAACCCTCATAAGTGTCTGTTTGTGTAATTCTACACCTAATCTACTTTTTGGAACAACACTTTTGAGTTTCATGCTTAGAGTCCACCTTTAATAAATCTAGTCTTTCACACATACTAACCCCATAAGACTTGCGTGCTTTGAGTGCCAATGTTATGGTCACACACTGCTGCAAAGTGTGCCAACAGAAAGGAAAAGTGCAAAAGGTATAAGGCTCTTAATGTTTTTTTGAGATGAGGATACAGATGAGGAAAAGGGTGAGCCAGAGTCTTCTTTTAACCGCATCTTTATACTTCAATCTCGAAATATATGGTGGTCACTGTAACTTTCATTTTACATATAATGCAAATGAGTGGCGGTGTGATGGCAGGCCTAATTAGATAAAAATTCAGATTTCTAAATCATTTGAGTTTAGAACTATGAGTTAGGGTTAAATTACTTAAATCAGAAATTTGTGGCCCTCTGCAAATCTGGACGTACATAAGTTATTGTAAGTGCAGAAAAATATACTCACAAGATTAGGATGCCTTCAAGGACTTACTCAAAGTACCAGAGAAGGAGCTGCGTGTCTGGTGAACCTAAAAGGGAAGAAGAGAACGGTCAAAGGACCCTGGCTGGGGCAGCGCAGGGCTCTCCGACGTTTAAGTTAGCAGTGATCGGAGAAGAAGCCGGAGGAAGAGAAGTCTAGGTTGCATGTAAGAGAGTGCATACCTCCTTCTTGGGTCGTCCCATGCTTTATATGAGAGATTGCTTTGGCGCCTGTGCCAGTGGGCCTCGTGATGTGACTAGGGTCTCATCAGCCCACATAGTCATTAATGAGGGTCCATCACAGCCCTCATTTCATTTAATGCAAGTCACATTGGACCTGATCTGTTGGTGGCTGAGGTCCCATCGAATCCCTTTCTCGGGCCCTGTCCTGATAGGGTCGTGGCCAATGAGGCCAATGAATATGATTGCATCTCTTTATAGTCGAGACCGAGCGGTGTGGTGCGGCTGACCTGGCCACCACCTACCGACATTAGCTATTAGTGCCGAGACCGAAGCAACGCCGGATCTGCGTCCGAGCTTGATAATGATGCGCTTCGCCGAAACCGAATAGGGAGTGAGCTCGCGAGATGGTTCCCACACAATAGCCCCCCAACTCTTGACCTCTTGGGCTTCTCGGGCCTCGAGGTTGAGAGCTGAATTGGTCTTCCGAAGCCATTCAGCATTTATTCCACTGGCTCCCCCAGCTAAGGGTTCAGACCGTTTGGCTTTAAGGTGTAGCCGTCGTTTCATTCGCCCGAGGCAATCAAGAGAGCGATAAATGAAGCGATCATGACCCGCGTGGGGAGGCGGACCGGCTGCGCCACGCGTCGCCATCCGGAAGGTTACCTGGTCACCTCGAGGTGGCGTGCAGAGCAAATCGAGGCGACACCCTGCACGCACCTCGTCCTCCGGACTTCGGGATGGCAACCCCCCCCCCCCCTTTCTTTATATTTGGCTCTGGGTGTCGTCTTGTCATTTTGCTCTCTTGGTGCTTTGTTTGAATCAAAACCAGAACTAGAACCAAAACCAGAACCAGGACCAGTCCATTCAAAACAGAAGAGAAACTCCGGCAAGCAACAGAAAGGAATCCCTGGCCAGCTCTACTGCAATTGTCTAGTCAGTGTTGCTCACCGTCCGTCTGTGAGTGTCTCCCTCCTTCTTCTCTGACCTCGTTATGCTTTTTCGTTCTTAGGGCTTCTGTCATTCCCCCTCCTTGTCCGATTCCTGTCTGTTTTTAGGGTTTGTCTAGGGTTTTCTTAGATTAGAAATGGGGGCTTATAGTCATTGGATAGATTCCCAATCGGCCCTGGCAGAGCTCAGGAGGACCTTCAAGATCCCGGAGGACGTCCGGGTGAAGGCTGCTGATAGGTCATCCAGCTATACTTTTAGCAACGGCTGGATGCCATTTCCCCTGATTGCCATTATCGAAGGTGGGGTTAGATTCCCCCTTCATCCTCTCCTTGGGTCCTGCCTCCGAGCTTGGAACCTATGCCCGTGCCAACTGATGCCCAACGGCTACAAGATCATCATGGGCGTCGCCGAACTGAATAGGATCCTAGGAATTGACCTCGGTGTCCACGATATCGAGGATGTATATGACCTCTGCAAAACCCGAGAGGGCAACACATATTACCTTTGTGTTAAAGCAAAGTGTTCGCCCCTCATCACGGCCTTGGAGGACTCGAATAAATACGCTGGGGATGATCGGCTACTCGTCTTCGACAACTGGGAGTTCGGTGGGACCGAATCCGAGACTGCGTGGAGAGTCCAAGTCCCACGGACATTCGGGACACCGCCGAGTAACGCCCTGTCCCTTTCGCCGGGTTTCGGATTGTGATTTACCTTGTTAGCTTTTATTCTAATTATCTTCTTTCCTTTTGCAGGCCTCCACCAGCGAAGGCGAGACGCTTACCTTGATCGTTGGAGGAGAAACAAAGATTGGCTGAATAAAATATACCAATACCGAGGCCACCACAACAGAGCAGCTTTCTTCTTGCTTGGGTACGAACCGAAGTACGCATCCTATACGCGGAAATCAGGCCGTCCTGGGGAGATCGTACTTGCTTTAGCCGAGGCTGCGAGCGGGTCTGTTGCTGTTGCTGAAGCTTCTTCGTCGGCTGCTGCGGCCGAGAGCGATCCTTTGAGGGAGGTTGAGAACTTCTCAGACACCGAAGAGATGGAGAGGCGTCGGCCAGCCTACCAGCCGCGAAATCTGGCAGAGGCTATCTTCGGCGAGCGGAGGGCCGGATCTAGCGCCCTTCCTCCTTGCACCTCCATTGTTCCAGCGGTCTCCGAGGCCCAGCCCGCCGCTGAAGAGAGGGAGAGGCCTCGGAAGAGGGCAAGGGGGAAGTCCCCTGTCCGCGAAAATCGGCCGCGGCAATCAGAGGCTATCAGGGAGAGGGCCAGAACAGAGGAGCCAATTCGGTCCGAGGCCTCGCCGGATCGGCGCTCTGAGTCGCCTCATGCCATGGTCTTGGCCGAACCAGAGGCCTTCAAGCCCGACCTCGAGCTGTGGCCGGGGAGGCCTCTCAACGTCGAAGACAAAGTCGTAGGGAACTCGGCTGTAATCACGACCCTCTGCCGAGCCTGCGCACTTCCGAAGGACGTGGAGAGGCACCAGGAGGAGGACAGTCAGCAGCTACTCATGAGGACTCTACAGCACTCCCTCCTGGTAAGTATCGAGTCTTTGGATATTAGTAATACTAGTTTCTATTTGCATGATACTGAATCTTATCTGCTCCTTGTAGGCCGTCCAGAGGCTTCCACTGGTCCTGAATCGGATCATGGAGGACGATGCGAAGCTGAATCGCCTGGCGGAGGAGAAGCAACAGGCCGAGACTGTTCTGGCGGCTAAGTGCGAGGAGCTGAAGGAGGCCGAGGCCAAAAGGGTTGAGCTGGACGCCCAGGTCATCTCGGCGGTGTGCGAGCTCTCCCAGGCAAAGGCTGAATCGCTAACCTTACAGGAGAGGCTCGTCGCCGAAAAGAGGAGGTCGGCTGAGCTGGCGGCCGAGCTGGAGCGAGAGAAGGTGGCGAGGGAGGAACTCCTCGTGTCGAAACAAGCAGAAATTGATGCCGCCTTCCTCGAGGGAACAGAAGATGCTGGGAGGAACTACACCGACCAAATCACGCAGCTGAGCCAGCAACTGTTCCATCTTGGCTGTAGGGCCGTGCTCAAGGAGATGGGGGTCTCGGAAGATCACCCGCTATATCTGAACCCTCCTGAGTTCGTGCCCCCAGCTCCTGCCGAGACTATAGCCTCACCGCCTCCGGAGACTCCTGCCTCCCCGCCTCCGGAGACTCCTGCCTCTCCTTCGCCAGAGATCCCTGCTCCCCCACCAGAGGCCTCCGCTGACACGGCTCTGGGGTCTTCCGAAGCCAACACAACAGTCGATCCCGCGGTGGTTATCATTGACGACATTGAAGCGGGATCGTCTTGAGCTTCGTTTTTGTTTCTTTGTTTAACGAATTCCCCTTTTGTTTTTGCTTTTGTAGTGAATTGAGAACGAAATGTATGAATGGGTGATAACCACCTCTGAATTTTAATTGTAAACATCCGTCCATCAATAAAGCTTCTCAGTTTGCCTCGATCCAGTTTCCATTGATGCTGCTTGTTTTCCTTCTTTTTCATTTACTTCTTTCTTCAAAGTGTGTGAGTTCGGATTGAGATGGACCGACTAGATTAGGGCATGCCACCGGCACTAGTTCCTTGTTGAGCTCACTCATCTCGGCAGCATAGCCGTTATGCCCAAGCGGGAATTGTGCTGTTTCGGCCATACGTCTAGGTGGCTGGGTGCCAACCTTAGACGATCTCACCGTTGGCCATTTCGGTTTCGCGTCTAGGTGGCTGGGTGCCAACCTTAGACGATCTCATCATTGGCCATTTCGGCTTCGCGTCTAGGTGGCTGGGTGCCAACCTTAGACGATCAAACCGTTGGCCATTTCGGCTTCGCGTCTAGGTGGCTGGGTGCCAACCTTAGACGATCTCATCGTTGGCCATTTCGGCTATACGTCTAGGTGGCTGGGTGCCAACCTTAGATGATTTCATCATTCGCATCGTTGCTAGATTGCCAGCGACCACCAGATTGCCTTGAATTCAGGACGAATGTAGTTCTATTAATCTCAAAAGTATTGTATAGGTACAAATTTAAAAATAGAATTTCTTGAGGTGTGATGCATTCCATGGTCTCGGTAGCGGCCGTCCTTCCATATCCTCGAGTCTATAAGCCGACCGTCCGGCGATGGAAGTCACTTTGAACGGGCCGTGCCAGTTCGGCGCCAATTTGCCTTGGTTTGGATCCTTGTCTCCGGGGAGTACCTTCTTGAGAACCAGCTCTCCTACTGAGAATTTCCTCTCTCTGACCTTCTGGTTATAACCTCTGGCCAGCTGCCGTTGATAGGCTGCGAGCCGAACTGCTGCCGCTTCTCTTCGCTCGTCGGCCAGATCCAGCTCCACGGCCAGGTGTGACTCGTTTCGGCCCTGGTCGAAGAGCTCGGACCTTAGAGTAGGGAGGCCGATCTCTAAGGGAATGACAGCCTCCATTCCATAGGCTAGGGAGAAAGGTGTCGCCGAAGTGGATCGCCTTGGGGTCGTTCGGTAGGCCCATAATACACTCGGGAGCTCTTCCACCCATCTTCCTTTGACTCTGTCAAGCCGTTTCTTCAGCCCGTCGAGTACCACTTTATTAGAAATCTCTGCCTGACCGTTACTCTGCGGGTAGGCCGAGGTGGAGTAGCAATTGCGGATGCCGTGCTCCTGGCAGAAGCTTCTGAAGAGGTTGGAGTCGAACTGAGTCCCGTTGTCCGAGATCAATATTATGGGGATGCCGAACCTGATGACGATGTTTTTCCAGACGAAATTTTTGGAATCCTGCTCCGTGATGGAAGACAAGGGCTCTGCTTCGATCCATTTGGTGAAGTAATCCGTGGCTACTATCAGCCATCTTTTATTTCCGGGAGTTCGGTGGAGCGGTCCTACTATGTCGAGCCCCCACTGGGCGAATGGCCACGGACTAGAAAACGGACTGAGGTCCTGTGCTGGCTGATGGAGAGAGTGGGAATATTTCTGACACTTCCCGCATTTCTTCGCGTACACCTGCGCATCCTTCTGCATATATGGCCACCAGTAACCCTGGCTGATAGCCCGATAAGCTCGTGACCTTCCTCCGATATGGCTTCCGCAGATCCCTTCATGTATTTCGAAGACAAGGTCCTCCACTTTGCTTGGATGAACGCACTGGAGGTACGGGCCTGTGTACGACTTCCTATAGAGCTTGACTTCGGGAGACAACCAGAACCGGGCTGCTTTGAGTCTGATCCGATGGGCCTCGCCGCTGTCTTCGGGTAGCTTATCGTCCTTGAGGTAGGCGATGATGGGGTCCATCCAGCTCGGGCCGAGGTCAATACACGACACTTCCCGAGGTGGATGGAGCTCGATGCTGGGTGCGGCCAAGGATCCGACTTCGATGGTTCTCTTTCTTCCTGCCTCGACAGCGCTGGCCAAATTTGCAAGAGCATCTGCATGGGAGTTTGCTTCTCTGCCTATCTGTCTGATTTCGGCCGAATGAAACTGAGAGAGCAGCTTCTTTGCCAGGGCCAAATATGCAGCCATCCGGTCGTCGCGAGCTTGATAGTCCCCAGTCTGCTGGTTTGCCACCAACTGTGAATCACTGAAGACTACCAGCTGTTGAGCTCCGAGGATTTTGGAGCTGTTCAGTCCGGCTAAAAGGGCTTCGTACTCGGCTTCATTGTTCGACGCCTTGAAATCCAGGGTCAGAGCCTGCTCGACGACCAGTCCCTCTGGCGATTGGAGAACAACTCCTGCTCCGGCTCTCCTCGAGGTGGAAGATCCATCAATGAAAACTTTCCAAACTGGGGTGAGGGCTTGGCATTGTGACTGTACATAGCCCGTGGGCGCCTCATGCTCCCTACCCCTCAGTTCGGTGCCGAGCTGGGTTGGTGCCGAACTTGAATCGAACTCGGCAAGGAAATCTGCCAGAACCTGAGCCTTGATCGTTGTCCTGGGCTGATACTGAATTTCATACTGCCCTAGTTCGACAGCCCATCTTGAAATTCTTCCTGAAAAGTCAGCTTTTCTGAAAACAGACTTGAGTGGATGTTCCGTAACAACCACTATGGTATGTGTTTGAAACTAATGAGAGAGCTTCCGCGAGGCACTAACGAGTGCCAGCGGGAGCTTCTCGAGTGGCAAGTATCTGGTCTCGGCATCAGTCAGGGTTTTGCTCGTATAGTAGATGGGTTTTTGGAGGAGGACCGAGCTCACTTCATGATCCGAGACCGCCAGGTACAAATACAGAAATTCTCCATGAACCGGAGTTGACAGTAGAGGAGGTGAGGATAAATAGACCTTAAGCGCCTGCAAGGCCTGGTCACATTCTGGAGTCCATTGAAATTCAAAATTCTTCCTAAGAAGCTGAAAGAAAGGCCGGCACTTATCTGAGGATCTGCTGATGAACCAATTTAGTGCGGCCGCCATTCCGGTTAGCTTTTGGACCTCTTTAGCCGAGGTGGGACTCTGCACTCTGAGGATAGCCGAGATCTGATCTGGATTTGCCTCTATCCCTCTGCGTGTGACCAAGCTTCCCAAGAATTTGCCGGAACCGACACCAAAGGCGCACTTGGAGGCGTTGAGCTTGAGCTTGAACCTCTTCAAAGTGGCGAAGACTCCAACTAGGTCTGCCAAATGGGTATGGGCTTGCTTGGACTTGACCACCATGTCATCGATGTAGACTTCAACAGTCTTGCCGAGCTGATCGTGGAACATCTTGGTGACAAGTCGCTGGTAGGTGGCTCCTGCATTCTTCAACCCAAACGGCATCACCTTATAACAATAAGTCCCTCTGGGTGTGATAAAAGTTGTCTTCTCTTCATCCGGCCCATACAACGGGATCTGGTGATAGCCGCGATATGCATCGAGGAAGCTCATTTTATCGTGTCCGGCTGTGGCATCGATCATCTAGTCGATCTTTGGGAGGGGAAAGCTGTCCTTGGGACAGGCCTTGTTCAGGTCGGTAAAGTCGACGCACACCCTCCATTTGCTAGTCTTTTTCTTGACGACCACGGTATTGGCTAGACAGGTCGGGTATTGGACCTCTCTGATGGCGCCGGCCTCGAGCAGTTTACCACCTCTTCGATCACGGCTTCGGTTTGTGGCACCCCAGTCCTGCGAGCTTTCTGCATCACAGGTTTATGATTAGGGTCTACATTCAATTTATGGCATATTACCTTAGGGTCGTTGCCAGGCATCTCTTGAGGCGTCCAGGCGAATGCTTCTCTGTTCTGCACCAGGAACTGGACCAGTTCGGTCTTCTCTGACTCTCCAAGCTGACTGCCGAGCAAGAAGAACCGTTCCGGATCTTGCGAATCGATTCTGATTTCGGTCAGATCCTCCACGCTCTTGCTCTCTGGGTCCTGGCCGACCTCGTCTAGCTTCTTCTCCAGCCTCTTTTCCATCTCGGCCATATTAACCTCCTTGGGCTCTCGCTCTCCGGATACCACGGCTGTCAGGCATTGCTTGGCTGCCTGCTGATCTCCTCTGACACTGACGATTTCGACTCTGTCATTCTTTCCTTCCCAAGGGAATTTCAACTTCTAGTGGAGAGTGGAAGGGACCGCCTCCAGACTATGAAGCCAAGACCTGCCCACTATAGCATTGTAAGGCAAGGGTGCGTCAATTACCATGAAGGTTGTCTCAACAGACGCGTCGTCGGCCTCGACCTTGAACGTCACCTTTCCCTTGGGGTACACCGGCTTGGCGCTGAAGCCAATGAGGGGAATTCGGGCCTCCTGTAGGTCCCTCTTCGTCAGTCCCATCCTTCGGAAGCTATCGAAATAGAGGACCTCGGATGAACTACCAGGGTCGACGAGGACCTTCTTCACGATGCAGTTCTTCACGCTTTGCTTAGAGCAATCAAACTTCAGGGTGACGATCAGCAGGTCGTTGTGGGGAAGCTGCACCCCTTCCAGGTCTGCATCCGTAAACCTGATTTCGGGCCGCTCCCTCCTAGCCCTTTTCGGTGCTGAGCCGAGTTCGGCGGCCATGACCTGCTTACTGTGGGAGGTTTGCCTGGCCTCGGCGCGAGCTCGGTTACTCCCCTTGGGCGGGGGAGCCAAATGGATGACGTTAATGATCTTCTCCGACCCGTCGCTGTCGCGGTTTCTTTCATCTCGGAGCGGGGCTCGGGTGTCGGCTCTGGTGTCCGCCTTGACGAACTCCTGCAGGTGTCCCTCTTGGACAAGCTTTTCTAAATGCGACCGCAGTATCCTGCATTCTTCGGTCTTGTGGCCGCCCTCCTTGTGATATGCACAAAACCTCGTCTGGTCTCGGGTGGACGGGTCGCCTTTCATAGGCTCTGGCCAGCTGAAGTACGGCCTTTGCTTGATTTTGTACATGATCCTGTGGATGGGCTCCTTGAAGACCGTATTGACTGCCCGATATGCGTCCTCGGATAGCCTGGGCCTTTTGCTTCTCACCGAGGTGAATGCCTGACCCCTCGCCGAGCCGGCTGGCGCCCTGGGTCTGTCTGACCCATCTCTCCGGGACGCATCTCTTCGAGGCTCGTCTCTCCGGGACAGCCCCCTATCCCTCTTGGAGGGCCTCTCACCTCGGTCCCTCTGCGCGGCCCCATGGTTTTCCCGAGCTCGGACCTGGTCGTCCTCTTGAGCGATGTAGCGGTTGACGACGGACATGAGCGCCGTTATGGAGGACACCGGGTTTCTGGCTAGATCCTTGCGAAGGTCACTGTCCGACAGCAGGGCATTCCGAAATGCGAAGATTGCCACTTCATCCTTAGAGTTTTCAATCTGGCTGTAGACCGTCCAGAATCGCTTCGCGAACTGTGTAATGTTCTCTCCTTGCTTCATCTTCAGGGCCATGATATCCGCATCTGTCTTCGGCAGGATTCTGTAGGCTTGAAACTTCTTCAAGAAGGACTGCTGGAGTTGCTGCCAACTCGAAATAGACCCCTCCGGGAGCGCACAGAACCACTTCAGGGGGAGGTCACCCAAACTGGAGGAGAAGACTCGACAGTTCAGATGGCCCTCGTCTCCCCAGACTGACATCCTCTTGGAGAAGTGCCTGAGATGTGTAGCTGGGTCCGAGGTCCCGTCGTAAGTGACAAACCTCGGGACGGTGAACTTCTTTGGCAGGGGATACTTCCGGATATCGCGAGAGAAAGGAGACGCGCCGAGATCAATGGAGTCGCAGCAAACATCTTTTTGGTCTCGGCCGAAACCAGCTACCTCCAGATTACGCTAGACCGTTTCCCTTATGCGCGCGTCCAACCACTCTTGATCATGATACTTGCTCCCCGGAATGGTTTCTGATGCCTTCCTCGAGTAGCTATGGCTGGTGCTTAAGCCCTCATCCCGAGTTCAGTCAAGCCTTTTCTTATTCAGATGGTCCCTCAAGTCCTTCTCGGGGGAGTCGGGGCGCCTGCCACGAGACATCCTCCGCTCGTGCTGTCGCAGTGAGCGTTGTTGTTGTCGCGACTGCTGTTGCTGCCGTGACTGATGCTGCTGAGACTGCTGATGGGATTGTTGCCGGAGCCCTGCTTAACCCGTAGCTCTTTCCAGCTACTGCTGGAGCTGGAGGATCAGAGCGTCTCTCTCCTTGATGGCCTCATTCTGTACTCTAATCTCTTCAAGGGTGGAGTCGAAGTCATCATCAGGATTGTAGTCCTCGTCCTCAACGTCCTCAGCATCTTCTATCTGATCAGAAGGACGTGGTCCATCGACCACTAGAGACTTGCTCCGCTGATCTCGACCCGTCAGGTGGCCTCCCACAGGGTGCTGTTGAGAGTTTCTCCTCCGGAGAGCAGACTCCAAGCGAAGATCACGCTCCTGAACGTTGATTCGGACGAGGCCACGCTCGGCGTCATCCTCTACAACTGGTTCCTTCCCGGACCTCTTCTTGGCAGGGAGGAGGTCGGAGGACGGTCCTGCACGCCTTGTCCTGGATGTTTCTCCGCCTTTCGCAGCTCGCTTCGTCATGGTGATAGGGAAGATTGTAGAAATCGTTTCCCACAGACGGCGCCAATTGTAAGTGCAGAAAAATATACTCACAAGATTAGGATGCCTTCAAGGACTTACTCAAAGTACCAGAGAAGGAGCTGCGTGTCTGGTGAACCTGAAATGGAAGAAGAGAACGGTCAAAGGACCCTGGCTGGGGCAGCGCAAGGCTCTCCGACGCTTAAGTTAGCAGTGATCGGAGAAGAAGCCGGAGGAAGAGAAGTCTAGGTTGCATGTAAGAGAGTGCATACCTCCTTCTTGGGTCGTCCCATGCTTTATATGAGAGATTGCTTTGGCGCCTGTGCCAGTGGGCCTCGTGATGTGACTAGGGTCTCATCAGCCCACATAGTCATTAATGAGGGTCCATCACAGCCCTCATTTCATTTAATGCAAGTCACATTGGGCCTGATCTGTTGGTGGCTGAGGTCCCATCGAATCCCTTTCTCGGGCCCTGTCCTGATAGGGTCGTGGCCAATGAGGCCAATGAATATGATTGCATCTCTTTATAGCCGAGACCGAGCGGTGTGGTGCGGCCGACCTGGCCACCACCTACCGACATCAGCTATTAGTGCCGAGACCGAAGCAACGCCGGATCTGCGTCCGAGCTTGATAATGATGCGCTTCGCCGAAACCGAATAGGGAGTGAGCTCGCGAGATGGTTCCCACACAGTTATGTATCTATATTATCCTCAACATGATGATTCCTCCTCTTCTTCTCTTAAAAGCCTAAAGGAATTAAAGGTTTTTTAATCTTGATATATAGTTCTTACTTGTAGAAACCATCCAATCAGGATTTGGTTCCCATATTGGAAGTCACTCGCATAGGCATTTGCATTGCATGGCATCTTCATAACCCAAGAATTCAGTTTTTAGTGGATGCAGAATTCAATAATGCACAACCTAAAATAAGCTTACAGTTTGTTGAGGCCAAATATTCCATATATATACATCTGCTGGTTTTTTCCAATCAATCAACTTTTTGTCCTGGCTAGGCATGTACTGCTGTGAATGTTTTCCTTCCTATCATATGTCTGCAAATGATATCAGATGGCTATGATTCTCCAATATGAGAGTTTTTCTTCTCCATAGTCATTTCTAATTAGGTGAATTATCTGGATCACTGAAATATGCACCCGATCAATATGATGAAATGCTTGGTCCCAAAACACTTTGGTTTCATTGGTGGTTTGCACTTTGTACACAATCCATAAGGTGGCTAATATTTGTGCTAGTAAATGAAGAATTCAACGGCAATATCTGATGGCGTGGATGGATATTAGAAGGTTGGTGTCACCATGCTGCAAGTATTAACCTGCTAGTCAGAATATCATCATCTAGTTTCTTTTGTCAAATCTACAACACTAATATAATCATTAACAGATTATTTATAATAGATATGGCCAAACAAGTTACCATGATTATGTTCTTCTATGTGAATTCTTTCTGCAATGTGAAGCATTTGATTCATATGGTATGATAATATTCATATTAACTTACTTAAAACTTTTTGTATATTTATTTAATGTTCACTCTATTTTTTATTTTATTTTTCATTGTATTGGTGTATTGTATTTGGGAAGTAAGAAAAAGTCCTAGGCCATGATCGTTGTCCTGCACGTAGTTTACCAGTAAATCGACTTACTTATATCCTGAGTACCTGCATTTAGTTAATGCCTAGGATAAAACAGCTCTCATTTTATAGGCACCTCAGGCTTTCCAAACACATTAACCCTTAGTTTAGATTATTTAATGTAAATATGCATCTAACCAACTGTTTTCCCATTCAATGTAAATAAAATAGACAGGATTTAGCCTTTTATCCTAGTAAACATATATGAAATGAGAGTAAGCAATACAATGCAATTTGTTGTGCACTTAACTAACATGCACAGTCTGGGAAAGGAAAAATGAAGTCAAGGAGGGACCATATATACCTCTTTAATATTGTTTTTTGAATCCTTGTCATATTGAATTGGAGTAGCTAGGTGGATAGATTGAAAGAAAAGTTTTTTATCATTGTATTTGCCCTCGTAGGCTAATGATCATGGGCTAGGTTGTGTATTTGGGGGAGAAGTAACTCCACACATGCTACACAAATAAGTGAACAAAGTAACCCCCTTGGTTCAGGATGCTTGTTTTATTTCTACGATGCTATATCATTAGAGATTTGGAATGCTATAACATATATATTTTCAGAACCATTGGCTAGTTTTTTTATAGTAAAAGTTTCTAATCATATATTGTTGATATTATGGATTTCGGTTCTAATCAACTTTTTGAATAGCTTTTTTATGCTATATAGCAATGGATAATGAAATATGTGTCGAAGATGTTGAATTCATTAATGTTGATTCGTCTTATGTACAAAAGCGTGGTAAAGGAGAAAAGAAGAATACCACACGGACAGAGTCTGCAGATGAACACTTAGCTGATATATTGATAGAACAAATTAGTTTTGGGCGAAAGCATGAAAGTGGATGGACTACAGGAGGGTGGAGGGAGATCAAACGAAAGAGGAAAGAAAAGTTTGGAAAAAGAATATGATAAAGCTAAAATTAGAAATCATGTATGAACATTGAAGAATCATTACAATCACATCAAGACTCTCATGAGATTAAGTGGTTTCAGTTGGGTTGACATTACAAAAAGGGTTACTGCAAGATGACCAAGTGTGAGACAATTATATCACAGCGAGTAGTTATTAATATATATTGGTATTATATTAAACATTGGTAATTCAATGATTGCTACTGTATTTTGATCACATTTGTCCAATCCAAGCACATCTTGAATATGATCACTATCAAGGAAGAAGTGTGATCAACTATGAAAAGTTTGCTCTCATATATGGGGATTCAATCGCTGATGGAAGAGATGTGATACTGACTAACCAACGTCGATCACGACATCCGATGGAAGCCCCCCCCCCCCCCCCAAAAAAAAATCCATCCATGATGTGGCAGCAGAATCAAGTAGCTCTAATAAAAGGGATGAGGGCGTCTGTGAAGCGCCACACGTAAAAAAATGCTTAACAATTAGTTCTCGACGCAACGTGCAGGATGAAGTTAGCGAGTATGAACTTGCACATGCAATTAAGGACATAAACACTACTTTGATCTACCTTGCTGACAAGATGGCCTAATTAGGGCCAAGCCAAGTTGTTATCGTTACTGCTATTGGCAAGCTAGATTTAGACCTTACTTTGGAAGTAAGGGCTATCAGGCTATTGAAGGATCCACAAGTGGCCAGCCAATTCCTTGCATTTTCAACAACGGATTGACGCCATGCATGGCTCATGGCAGAGTTGAGTGGCTCTATTTAGGATCGTTGGTTATTAAAAAATACTTTTATAAAATA
The DNA here is from genome assembly GCA_038049695.1 of Cinnamomum chago. NCBI lineage: Eukaryota > Viridiplantae > Streptophyta > Magnoliopsida > Laurales > Lauraceae > Cinnamomum > Cinnamomum chago. The sequence continues at coordinate 49,442,651 of CP142460.1, forward strand.
GGATTGAGTTTGCTTTTTTGTCATGTTATCTTTTTGGAATGGTAATGTTATATGTTTAGATTTGAATCTATGTTATCTATGTGGCTACATTCATTATGAATGTTATAATGTACTGAATTTGTCATTTTTCTTATTGTGATCCACGGATTGTGTAGATTACTTATATAGCAAGGCTCTCCTAAACTCAAGCTTATGTTAAAATCTTGTAAGCTCATGCTTATGGGGCCCACCTTTGGTCCACCCAAATGGACCACACACACGACCCTCCTAAATTGCACATGTCCACTAACTTTTGATCAGATTCAAATTTACTGGACCGTTGAATCGACCATGTATCGATCCAAACAGACTGTTGACCATTAAACTTTTGGGCCCATATGGAGATAATAGAAATTAAGGTTGAGGTTGATTTTCTGCAGAGAGGAAGATCTCAGGGAGTCCTTGAAATCCCCCTCATCTTCATCCCCACGTGGGTCCCCAGGTGGACCCTACCACACACTTGAGCTTATATTATCCTAAGCTTGAACTTAGGAGAGCCTTGCTCTTACTTATATTGATATATAGTGTGGATTATTGTGCTACGTTAGTTTCTTATTGTAATAGTTGCCAATCAATTATCGAGCAGTGCCATTATGATGGATACAAAGAAGAACAAAATGTCAAGAAACTTATGTTTAGAGCTTTTTTGTTTGCATGGATTTAAAAAGCATAGAAATTATTGAAAAGTTACTTTATTTTGTATAGAGTTGAAATGCATTAGAATATTTTAATTGTATACTTTTAGACATATTGGAAGAAAAATGATTTCTGAACATTACTTACCCACGTAGGATAGTTAGCTGATTTCTGTTAATTTCTGTTGATTTTTGGATTTTCCACTCTACCACTAATAATAAATAAATAACTCCGACATGTTGCTTGTTGTATTACATTGCGGATCTTAAATCCGAAAAAAATGAGGGTTTAAAGTCCAGTTCACACCCAATATTCAGTGGGAGTATTGAAATAGTTAGAAAATATTTAGCTTAAATTCAAAATCGTGCTAAGTCCTAGCCCGACCTAGGCCCCGCACAGGACGGAATTAGACGTATGTCCATTCCATTTAGGACAGGAATTGGACGACCTCCGACACGCCGCCCAATATTCCATACGGAACTGGAGATCCCAGGGTCAAGTCCGGCCATCTCTCATTGACAGCCTTACACCTAAACCCCTTAATTGGGAACTTTTTTGGTAAGGCATCAAACCCGATCCGACCAGTTCACAGACCAGACATATTAGGTGGATGAATTTTTAGTAGAGACGGTGGTGTGACCTTGTCTCATTTTAATGCTTCATTTATTTATGCAGGAAATATTGTCTACGATTTCCACGCACTATACCTGTTAATGTCCTATTCACAATTCACAATAAACCAAGTGCCACTGTTGCTGTGATAAATAGCATTTGGTTCAATGTACGAAACGCATGCGTAGTCCTTCACCCTATGATTCACGTTTCACAACATTGAGATCTTCTGGAAGTTTTTTTTTTTTGTTTTTTGGTAAATTGAGATCCTCAGGAAGTTAGGGGCCCATGGGAACATTTATCTAGTCGACTGTATGGTGGATTGATCAAAACTCTAAATTTTTTCATGTATTCAACAAATCCTAGCTGTAGTATTCTCTTACTAGGCAGTCCAGCTATATGGGATCGACTTGAGCCCATGTTTCACAAGTGAGTGAACCCCCTTGGCACTTCACACTCACAACTCTCATAATTTGGCATCAGTTCCAATTTGACATTTATCTTGTTCTTATTTTGATTATAAAATTGAGAAGAAAAAATTAGTTAAAAGATCTTTTAAATTTTAGGACTGCTAAATCAAGGATTAGGATAATCTAATGAGATTTTTCGTATTCCCTTATCTACGAAGAGACCTTTCCATCCTTCTATCTCCACACATACACACTCATCCTGCTCTTATTTTGATTATAAACTCGAGAAAAATTTATAGTTGAAAGATCTTTTAAACTCTAGGGCTGTTAAATAAAGCATTAGGAAAATCTAATTAGGTTTTTCCACATTCCCTTTATCCATGAAGAGACCTTTATAGTCTTCTACGTCCACAAATACATACTCATCTTGGTGGACCTCACCTTCCGACAAGCTGGACTGGGTATGGATAGTAAGCAATGTGCCCTGAGGTGAAAACTCATATCCACAAAGCATCAAAATTGATGGGTTCAAGGATCAACTTGAGGAGAGAAGTTCTGATATTGAATGGCAAGGATCTTCAAAATTGAATCTAGGATATTGAATACCCATATGGTGCCCATCAATTCAATGGTTTCCAGAGCCAGCCCCAAATGACTAGGGTGGGTAACAATGGACCTGAGAAATAGAGTCTCAATCCAAGTTTACACAAGTGAGTTGGATTAAGGTTTGGCTTCTTAATTGCTAATTAGATCAGGTGAGTGTCCAATTCAGAGCTTTCAAACCCAGGCCCAACCTAAACTGTTTACAGGTAAACCCAAAGCAGACTCTCACCCGAATGAATCCCCAAAATAACTGCCAAAAACCAACCCAACTTGAGAATCCAATAACCAAGTGCAAATCCGATGGAGCGCTGAAGGGTCAAGTTGGGTAGCCAAGTTTCTGGGTTTGGTTTACTGTCCAAATGGTAAGAAATTTAAGAAATGTATATATTTCAATTATAATAAAGGATGTGAAAGGGTCAGTTCCAATCCAGGTTCATGGTGGACCCGAAACTGAAAACGTTAATGAGAAGATGGAACATGAACTGGAACCGTTTTGGAACCGGTTTCTTGGTTCCAGAACCGGAAACAATTCCATATATTGAATGGGTCCGGGTCTGGGTCTGGCTTTAGATAGGGGATAATATGGGAAAAAAAAACTAACTTTCAGGAGGAATTCTCAAAAATTGAGGTAATATGTCAGGTTTCAGGTCCATAGGTCGAAACCAAGGTGGAACCGGACCTATGCTCATTTACTTATTGAGGCCTAAATAAGGACCCAAATCCGATTTTTAATGGGTCGGAACCTCCGGATAATCAGGGGCCCATTTGCATCTCTACCTTCAAATATAGCTAATGCCCAAAAGCATTTTATGCACTTCATTTTTTCCCAAACCAAATTGCCCTTCACTTCAACTCTGCAACATGGAGGCTCGACCATATTCGTGCATTTACGTATTTCACAACTCATTAATTTTTTGGAGAAATATGTGAAAAATGAAAAAAAATCTTAATTCCACTTTGAGGTTTATAAATTTTTTTTTTTTTTTTGAAAGAGGCTGGACCTAGACCTAGACCTTACTTTCAGGCCTCTGGCTGGATCCGGACCTGAATATCAGCAACATAGCGGAGCAGGAGATTTCTTGGACCTGACCCGGACCATGAACAGCTCTAAGTAAATATGATAGATACATCTCAGACCATTTCAAGGGAGCCATGCAGGGTGGCTTTCTGAGAAGAATAATCATGGGATACTCGAGATCCTGACCCTACATGGGTCTAAATATGTTAGTGAAGAGCCATTACCTTCTGGGTCTCACAATAAGTAACCTGGACCCAGGTCCGATTACCAATCAGCCCAAAAAATTAGGGCTCATACCTGATTTTAATATATAAACTGTCTTGGCTTTAGTAGTTTTGCTTAAATTTATTTTGGGCTCTTTTTTTTTTTTTTTTTTTTTAGATCTTCATTTTGATTTAAACTACTAAAGCCATCTAGTTCCCAAACCCACTCAATGAATTTTCAATTTTGATTTCAAAAAATTTACTTAAATCTTCTTTTTCCTGTGGCGTAAAAACTTGTTGGACCAAAAATAAGGCCACTGAAGAAAAGTAGGGAGGGCAATAGGTTGGGTTTGGTACAAGCCAGGCTAAACCCTTTTTGTACCCATCCCACCCCATGCCGTAACTGACTCATGCCATACCTAAATGTCATTGGTTGTAAGCTTAGCTTGAGCCTAATTACATGTTAACTATTACCGGAGATCCATTACCTAACTTTCCATTGGGCAAAATTGGGGACAAGGTCCACTAACCCTTTTATTTCCCATGCATTGAACCAATTCGTGCAAACTCTAGCCTGTTTATGAATGCTTTAATCAAGCCCAACTTCATTTCAAAAACATAAGACGCTGATTACTTGTTTTCCATATGTAAAGAATGGAGTCCAATTCGCCAAGGTCCATTCATCTTATTTTAGCCCATGCATTGAAACAATCCATTTTATATGGAAGTTTTAAAAGGTTAATGGGGGGTTACGCAAGTTAAGTGGCTTGACCCTAGCAGGTTAGACCAACCCGTATATTATGCAGGGCAAGTTTGGCAAGTCATATGTGGGTTGACTCTGGTTAGGTTTTGTTGGCCTTATGTATAAGTAGGGATGACAATTAGGGGCAGACCCATGTACCGGTGCATGAGGGCTTCATCCCACACAAATATGCAAAAATCCCATTAGGGTTATAGGAGCTGCCTGGACCAGCCCCAATGGAACAAAAACAACACACACTCTATACCAAGAAATGCCAAAATCATTATCACCTCCGGCTCTTTGCTATGGGTTCAAAATAATTTTTAGGTGTTGCCGGGGGCTGTTTCGGTAGGTTCTTGGTCTCAAATTTTTTTTTCAGTGATGTTAGAAATAAGGGATTTGTTAAAACCTCTACCATCTTCTGAAAATCCCCATGTTTGAAATGAGTTCTCTTAATTATGAAAGATTTTTAAGAAATGAGAGATTTTCCTTAAATCCAACCTTTCTAAAAATCCTCATTACTGAAATGGATTCTCGTGATGGAGTTGGATTTGATTTCAAGAAAAAAAAAATTTAGATAAATCAGATTAGAGACGAGGGAGAGAGATGTATCCAATCAATAATTATTGATTTTTAGCCTACTTATAATGCATGTTATTGAATGTTAACTAATTTTATTTAATCTTATGCAATATTTAGTTGTTTGTAGTGTAATTTGTGTTGGGTTTTAGGGAGTTTTAGATTAGGTTTTAGGAAGTAGTTTTGGATTTGATTTAAACAAATAAATGATTGAAGATTTAAAGGTTGTGAGAAGCCATTGTTGTTTTGGATTCAAAGTTTGTTTCCAATTATCTTCTCTTTAGATTGAAACATTAATTTTTATTTCATTCTATTTCTCATGCAAACTAATGTGCTCTTAGGATTACTCTCGTATCTAAGGAAAGAACACAAATATACAATTTACTTGTTTGCACATCACTTTACCAAACGTGTTAATTGATTATTCTCTTCCAGGATATATACAAATACACAATTGATTTGTGTATTCTGTTTTTGCCATTGGTAACGTGAAGAAAGTACAATAAAATAATGATTGACATTTTTATTTGACCATTGTCAGCCCCCTTCAAGTGAAAATCCAAGGTTGAGAACATAATTATTAACAAACCTTACCTAGTTTGTATCAATCACAGGACAAATTTAGCATCACAAATCATAAACCTTCCACACAGTGGTTCAGGCATGGGGCAAAGGCAACTCCATTCGGAGTCAAACTCAGATCACCCTAAACAAGACCTGCCCCCAACCCACCCATTGGCATCTCTATGTACAAGGGAATAAAACCAAGTAGGACTACACCTAGACCTAAGACCTGACGGATCCACTACTTGACTTGACTTTTATTCAGAGGGTCCAAAATAGGCCCAATGTCAGAAAATTTCTGGACTGGGCCTTTCCTATGAAATGGGCGACGCAGGTTGACTGGAGGTTGTTGTAATTAAAATGCCCATTAATTACATCCCCTTGGCAGGTCGACCACCGGCCTTCTGCCTTTGTACATGAGTCAACAAATTAAAGCACGCACGTGCAGCATGACACGCATGATACCATAAGTTGTTTTTATCCTAATAATATTTTAATAACAAAAATATTTTTAAAATAAAATCACAATAGATTTAAAATGGCAGGCAATATGTTTGTGTATATATGGATGTTGAATAAAAAATCATATGATTGAAAAATAAGAGATAATTACCCAAAAAATCACGCTGGATGTCCTCCACACAAAAAAGACCCTAATAGTTTTCTTGTGATGGGCCACTTTCATTTTTTTTTTAAATAAAAGTGCCGTTGAGCGACGATATCCTCACTCCACTGCACAATATTACTTCATGAAACTCATTTTCTCCTTTTTCTTTTTTCCATAACCCTTTTCCCCTTTTGTGGTCCCGTCTCTTCCTTTTCTTCACAGATGTCCCCATAGTTGACCCAACAGTCATTTGCAACTCATTCATCTCATTCAATCATCAAATAATGTCTGGTTGGAGCTTTTTTGAAGTATGTTCTTCGTCGTCTTCTTATTATTCTTCCTTACATTGTGATTGTCTCTCGTTTCTTTACGTCTTTCCATTCAACCAACCATTTTTCAATATCGAATCTTATAGTGGTACAATATTATGCGCATAAGTCAGATCTTGCATTTAATCAATTGTTTTCACCATGCTTCACTTCCCCCTTTTCAATTAGGGCTGATCAGAAGTTGAGATCTTCACGAGTTCCCCCATGTTTTGCTCTAAAAAGGCATCAATTGTTTGTGCTCAGGTTCCACATTCCATGGAGGGAATGAGGGTTGTAGGAAGTACTCAAATGTTATAGAAGTAGGGGATGATGGCTTGGCACTTTCCCTACGTCTTAGTTTTTCTTCTCCCCAACATATGGAGAAAACTCTACATAAGAAAATGTGACATAAAATGGGCTAGCGGGATTCCTTTTGGCAAATACTTCATTCCCTACATCCATTAGTCCTTAAATTTAAGCCACCTTCCAGGTGTCATTGTTTTAGTTGCACATTTAGAACTGACAATGTGTCACCATGAATGAAAATAGCCACTAGTAATTGTTCAACTTCTCGTTGATCAGGACCGCAAAGGGATTGTTTTAATTCCTCTAAAATTTTAGAAGTAGCTTAAAGGATAAGAAGAAAATCTTTAGGATGGGGAAAAGGTCAAGAAACAAGGAGAAGTGTATTGCAAAATATCAGTGTAGGGCGACCAACAGATTTAAATTTCCCTTCAAATGAACTATATGGATTACGTGGCCATTAAGTTGAGCGGCAATATTGTCACCCACCTTCAATATTCAACGACGATATCTCCGCTTGTTGAAAAGGGGATTTTTTTTTTTTTTTTTTGTTTTTGGTGGGAAGAGATTGGTTTAGTTCCCTGAGAACTAAGGGAGCCTTTTTCATGCACGGAACAACTAACGTGATTTTTTTGGTAATTTCCTCTTTAAGAAAAGTTGGGATTCAAATTCTTCCCAATATTGTAGGGTTTTCTTTTAAGCATTAAAAAAAACATATCTATTGTTTGTTTGTAATTGAGTGTGTTTTATTAAATTTTTTTAGTTAATAGTATGTTATATTTATTTTATTCGATGTAATTCTTCAAAATATTTAGCACATTCAGTATGATTTTAAATGTGAATCTTAGAGTTATTACATGAAATGTGTTTAATATTATTTTTCAAGAATATCTGTTTAAATTAAATAACTGTGATGCTATTCTATTAGAAACTTTCTTCTTGAAGTTATATAAGATCCCATACAATACACAATTTATCTATAGAAGTGTAAACTCAAATAAAAATGTAATTTTATTAAAATATTATTTTATAATATTAAAAGAGATAATATATGGGATGTAGTCGTGAAATTTCATAAGAACATATATATATATATAATACAGTTTGTGTATGTACACCGACCATGATCCATGATCTATCTTTCTAAACTGCCCTTATTTAAGGATCTCTCTCCACATACCTGCCATGCTTTTCGTAAGACTTTGATGTTCATTACATTACCAATCGAGCTACCACTTTAATTCTACAGTCATCAATATTGCCACTACCAAGGATTGAACTTGATCAGCTCTGTGGGGAGGGAGGTGTCTCCCATTGACCTAACAATAGATCGGCAATACGTCATTATTTATCATCTTTATATTCAAATACTTGCAATCAAACTTGGTTTCTATCATGCCAACGCAAGTAATCTCACCATACCTGTCATCCGCGCATTGTGCACATTGGATGAAGCCCATTCACGAACTAGAAGTGCCAATTAACTGCTACCTTTGGTAATTTGCTATGCCCCCATCTAAGTCATATATTCCATTCCATCTCCTTTAATTGCTTTCTTTTTTTTTTTTCCTTAGTAAAAGAAATCATCAGAAGAACAATATAGGAAACAACTAAGAGAACAAAAAAAAAAAAAAAAAGGGAAAACAACCAAACGAGGACCCAATTAAAGAACACCATATTCCTATCCCCCTTATAAGTTTTCTCCGCACAACTATATGCAACCAGATTCAATGCTCTAGGAATATGAGAGACTTCAAAGAGTTCAAAAGATGTCGCTAAAGATGATATATCATCCAAAATGGGGTCAATAGACTAGTCCGAGTCCCCTTTAATTACCGGAACAACTTCAAGACCATGAGCTAGATGGTGGACTTTTGAAAAAACCCTCATCTTAGCTTCACTTAAGGCTTCTAAAATGATCATCATATCAGCTTTTTTAGATGAAGAGACTTTTGACCCATCTAATGAGCCTGCAACCACAAATGATCCATTAAGCCAAACGGCAAACCCAAGCCGGCTTTACCATCTCCTTAGGATTTGGGAATGGGATATGGAGTTATTCAGTGATGCAACCTATAATGTCTCCTCCGACAACGGCCTTAATTTGACTTTACAATGTTCCGTGATGGTTTGCTTGTGATTGAAGGTACCGCTAAGGGGCTCTAACCCCTCTCTGCTAAGAGCATTCGCCATGTGGCTAGCTGAATGCAATGTTTAGCTACAAAGTAGCTAAAATACCATGAAATCCATGTACATCAGCCTCTTTTTCCATCCGTTGAAAAAACATTCATGAATAGTGCCTCTCTACACTTAATGTGGTACTGTAGCTCGGGATAGATTAAAAAACCATTTCCATCCGTTGGGTACCATTTCCAAATGTGGTACTGTACATGAACAGTGCCTTTTTCCATCAGTTGAAAAAGCATTCATGAACAGTGACTGTTACAAAAAATAATAAAGAAATAATATTTAAATGAAATAAAGATAAAATAAAGAGGCTGATGTAGGTGTATGTGAATAGTAGGATAGCTTAAATAACAAAAGTGACTTTAGTTAACTTAGATTTAACTAAAGCTAAGCTAGCCACGTGGGAATGCTCTAAAGAGGCTAAAATGAGGTCAGCTTAATTTGCCTTGAACACACTCAATGGACTTGGGAGTCCATAATTAGTTTTTTCGTTTTTTTTTCCTTTGCTTACTTGGCTCAGTGGCCAAGTCCATAATTAGTTTTTGCATGGCTCTAGAAGTAGTGAAAGACTAACAGCCTTTAGAAGAGATTTTGATTGTATGGATTCCCTCGAGATTCTGACTTGTAGTTTTATTTTTTTTACTGTTAAAACTTTCATTATTCCTAGGAAGTTTATGTGGTGGCTTACTGTCTTGCCAATTGGGGTCAGCCGGTCAGGCAAGTGTCTCAGTGGGTTGTGGACTGGGGATCCCTACTGTTTGAGTAGAAATTTTTTGGGGAGAATTCTGGTTGAGAATTGTCATGTTTTTTCTGTCTTTTTGTCTAGTTCTTGTTTTCTATGATGGTGTGGCTAAGGTATTTTTCTTTTTCTAACCAAAATAAATAAATAAATAAAACTGTTAGCTTTGCTAGTTTAGTTCACTCTTCACATCAAGATGATCAAGGGTAAAACGAATTCAACTTAGAGGGGCTCTATGTAAAATAAATTTTGGTGGATTGGGCCAATGTAAAAAGTAACATATTAATTTTCAAAAATTGAGGGGGGATTCTTAGAAGTTTTAACGTCTTTTCATGTATGGGTGGGGGCTTCAACCGTGAGACCCTTGTACCAGGGTCCGCCATTGATCATGATGATCTCAGCCTTAGATATGCATTGTTTTGGTGCCTGTGGTCAACGCCTTAAATATGTGTACTTGATCAATTTGGGAAGGGCTCAACTATATTCAAGTCAAATTTTGCCAAGAGCTAACAAATGGGTGATTAATTTGAACTTGCATTGTTTCAAGATTCAGTTTTGAGTTTGAACTTTGAAAAATCATCCCAACTCAATACAGCAGAAAACCACTATTAAACCCGCCCATATAGGGGCAAGTAAAGGTGGGTTTGCTTGTTTAATCTGACACATTGCCATCTCTACGGAACCGGATCCCCTGTTTCGTCCAAACAGGGGCCTCCACGTGGGGGGGCGGAGGAAAGAAAAAGTCAATTTCTCTTTCCTCCACCCCCCTTCCGCCCCCCATGTGGAGACCCCTGTTTGGACCAAACAGGGGATCCTTATCCCCATCTCTACTCATTGATGAGAGCAACCTTTCTATTAGAGGCATGAATGGCTTTAACTGACGGTTACCACTAAGAGAAAGAATCACAGCTTTCCTCACTTATTTTAACATTATCATACATTATTAAACTGGAGCTAATCTTGTAGATGACATGGATAATCACCAACCTTACTTAGTTTGCTTAGGGAACTGAGCTAGTTCTAAAATATAATGGAAATCTCTACTCTCACTTTATGTGCTCCTTATACCTTTTTCTTTTCTTTCTTAATAACTTTTCTTTGCAATCCCACCCTTTATAGAAAAAGTAGGCCGGTTTAACTAAGTTAATATATTTTCAGTTGATAAGGGGGATGGAAACAGGAAGGAAAACGAATACATTATATTAGCATGTTAATCTTATTTTATTATGGTCTTAGCTAAACTTAGACTGCTAATTAAATACTCTACTAAACTGCTTTTGATGGGGCCGTAGACATAAAAATATTATCCAAAACTGTCGTTGATCTGCACGCTCTAGATCTCTTGCCAGAATAATGTAAACTACTCAAGTAGGTGCTTAATTATACCTTGCATGTTCTAAACCCATGTTAAAAAAAAATAATGGTTAAGATAGTCACTAAATTCACGTGTGTTGACTGATTAGTTGAATTTGTGATTAGGGATGGCTACTGGTTGGGATGGACCTAGGGTGTAAATTGGGCCAAAAAAAAAAAAGACTTCGTTTTTTTTTTTTTTTTTTGGACAGTCTTACCCTACCCCCAAAACAGCAAGAAAGGTCAATAAGAGGTATATTGCGTCATTCAAACATTGAGTCAACCCACGTGAGATTTTTTAATATGTTCTTAGTGTCAAGTATATATTACTTAGAAAATGCATATACATATTGTATTACACAATGGAAAAACCTTAGTTGTGCACTGCATGCCTAAATATATAGTGGGGCTCATTTGGTTATCCATCTAGTGGATTATAAAACAAGGAGCTCCATTGATAGTCACCGATCTTACGTTTGACACGGTCTGAATGGATAGGACCGTTGGATCAACTATGTACGTGTTTTGAAAAGTAAAAACTAATCGACCATTGATCTAGTGGTCAAAATGATGATTCAAGCCTCTGACACAACGGGGGGATTGAAGGTGAGGCTCCACAAGAAATGGCGTCCACCTTATCATGAGTATCGATGTTTAGGTGAAGGCAGCACTAATATAATTTATTGTGTGCGCCCTTATATAATTTATTGTGTATACTTCATGTTATATGGCATGTTTATAAATAATTTGGATGAAGTCCAACTTATCCAACAATTTGGCATAATCAAATTTGAATCAAAGTATAGAATTCCTATAATGGAGCCAACAATGTTGAATAAGATCAAAAGGGTTTGTTGCTGTTGTTGATGATGATAGATAATTGGGATACCCAATTCTGATCCCAAACTTCACTCTTGTTCATCTGCGCCATACTAATTGTGGATTGACCCGACCAAAGTAGCACCCAGTTTAGAATCCAGCCAAGTACGGCCCCATGTGAGTCTCCTCCAAACAAGTGTTTGCATTCAATATGTGAGGATGCTGTCGTCATCAATGAGGCCACTCAATCGATGTACGTAAGATGGCCTTTTTTTCCTTGGGGTGGGCCCCATACATTGGCCAATCCAGAAATGTCCTAATCAGTGTGCAATGCAACGTGTTAAATAAGTCAAAGGGTCAAACAAGAGAATGTCAAAATCAGGCGTTTCACGCGGTCGTTGATCAGCGGCTCCATCCAACCCTCTGTGGCCGTCACTCCAACACCTTTTCCTGGGGACGTTCGCATCATCATCTATTCTTCTTCGCGCCATCTTCCTCTCTCTCTCTCCTCTCCGCGCACGTGTCAAGTCCTTTCTTCCATTTTCGGCGCAGTTCTTTGCGCCATCGTCTCTTCTCTTGCGAGAAAAATTGTCCCCAAGATGAATCTGGACGTTTTGTGTGATGATGGTTTCGTTGCAAAGTTGATAAAAAAAGTCCCCAAGGAAAGTGATGTTTTACCGGAAGGAAATGACTTTTGCAAAGTTTAGGAAGTGATATTTTTTTTTCTTCTTTTAATATATAGAGACATTATATCACAAAAATTAAAAATATTAATAATTATGAAAGCAAGAAGATAGAGGCTTTTCCATACCACAGAGAAACTTTTGAGGATGCAAAAACTTGTGCTTACTATTTTGTGATATGGAAACAAATTATTTTTCACTGAGGGATCTACTTGTTTGCTTCACAAAAAATCGGAAGCCATGGGAGACTAGTCCTGTAAAATTTTTATAGATATATCATTTGTGTTAAATTCCAAGAAAAGTTTTGTGAATGTATTTGTGTTTGAAAAATAGAATGAATAATCAATGATGAAGAATCACAAGGAAGTATTAGTTGATTTCTCATTTCATGTAGAATTAAGCAAAAGTTTACTTGCGGAAGCCCCATACAAATGTAGTGCATGATTTTTAAGTATCGTTGTTTTACATAGAGTGCTTAGAATGGAGACCAAAAATCTTGCATGATTACCATGCGAAACTCCCGTGGGAGACAAGAATTAATGAAATAAATATTCACCTCTTAGATTTTGTAGATATTTGCACTAAATTCGTTAACCCTCACCTCTTTTCTCAATGGTGAAGATCCACTAGGGCATGTTTGAGGATCCCACGTATTTTAGAATTCCTCAATGATGTATATTTTTCACGTAATGAATATTCACTGGATCATGGAATTTTTGCGTAATGAATTTGGAGTTCAAATTCAGAGTCGGATTCTCTTTTTAGTCCTTCGCCTACTGGATTATGTTTCCTGGCATTGAGATCTTCCCCCGTACTGCATTAAACGGGTGAGAATTGTCGTTCATGCTCCATCAAATATGTGGAGGCTCACTATCGCACGGCTTGCTCCAATGATTGTGGGCATTTTATGGTCTAACTTAGGAGCGCCTTTGTTGTGCTTATTCAATAATTATTGGTAATCTAGTTAATGATGCTCATGTATTATTGGACTTAGCCCCACCTCATTTGGCTCAATTTTGTTATGAATTAGAAGATGATTTGCAGATTGTTAAGTCTCCAACACTTTCAAATTGGCATTTTCGACTTCAAATGCTGCGATTGCATGATCTTTTACGTGCAAAACATCCGCAACAACTCATCAAGATCTTAAAGTCATCATCACAATTACTTCGTAAAATGAAGCAGATTCCTGGTCCAAAACAAAAGTCTCTTTTGATTTAGAACTTCATCATTTAATTCATCATTAACTCTAGAGCCCAATGTGTGGGCTTTAGGGCCTGTTTGGAGGCTTTACTTGTAGAGTTGAGTGGAGTAAAGGTTATTTTGAAGAAATAATAAAATATAAGTGGATTATGATGATATTTTATTTTTAGTTATTTGTGATGGAATCTTTTTGACTTTTTTTGTCTTTTAGTGAGTAAATGAGGTTACTTTTTTACTTTTTTGGAAAAAATATGGTGGGAAATTTGAATTAAAGTGCTTTAGGTGAAATTTTTTTTTTTGAAAAATGGGGCTTTACCTTACTTGACTCTACAAGCAAGGTACCCAAACAGGACCCTTAAGTAATGTATGGATGTAGGCTTCTGATTTTTCACCCAATTGTGGGATAGACTTTTTTCTTCTCCTTCTCCTTCATTCGAGACAAGGTTTTTGTATTCTGATATATATATATATATATATAGAGAGAGAGAGAGAGGGGCTCACCTAAGCTCAAGTATGTGGTAGGGCTCACTTGGGGACTCACGTGAGGATGGGGGTGAGAGGAATTTCAAGGACTCTCTGAGATCTTCCTCTCTGTAAAAAATCAGTCCAAACCTTGATTTCTATCATCTCCATATGAACCCAAAAATTTAATAGTCAATAGTCCATTTGGATCGATACATAGTCGATCCAACAGTCAGGTAAATTCGGATTTGACGTAAAGTTGGTGGACATGTGCAATTTGGAGGGGTAATATGTTTAGTCCATTTGGATGGACCAAAGGTGGGCCCCACAAGCATGAGCTTATGAGATTTTATTCTAAGTTTGAGCTTAGGAGAGCCTTATATTCTCTAGTATTCTTATAAACTCGACACGGATCGGAAGCAAATGAATAGTGTATTTCCAAACAATATTTTTTTTATATTGAACTGGTTATTATTTCTCACTTTTAAAATCTCTACAAAATTCAACCCACTCATAAAGAAATGACATATTACAAATTGGAACTCATCTGAAATTCATTCCAACAATAGTGGACCCTACCAGTCAACCGATCGATCATACGTAACAAAAACTGCAATTTCTTTTACTGGAGTTGCTTGTATACTTTAAATGTAACCAATACCACAAAGATCTGAAATGAATCTTATATGGAGCTTTTATATAAATATAAGTGACTTTGGTGGTACTTGAACAGTGGGCTCAATGTATATGCGTTTTTGTAAAGTGGAGCAGACTCTGGTTTTGAAAGTGGAGGAAACCTAGCTTGATTCTTTTAATTTAAAAAAGAAAAGATGCTAGTTAAAATTACTATTTCTAAATTACCCAAATTATTTTTCATTTAAAACACGGCATGCTTCCCACACAACTACTATATGTCACCAATAACTACGGGGACGTTGGTCATTCGTCGATCATTGTGAGGACACAAGTGAAGAAAAGGATGAAAAGAAGATGGAGGAAGTGAATAAGGGTTTTGTTTTAATAAAGGATAATTTGAAAATGTTAAATAAATGATGAAGTAAGTTATCGAAAAATACTTTTAAATGACCAATTGTCCTTAAATGAAAACTTACTAGAAAACTTGGGCCATAATTTAAAAAAATTTAATTTTTTTTTTTAGAAAATAGATAAAAACTTAAAACCTTATTTATAAAAATCTTGGAAAGAATAAATATTTGCTAGTTGAACAATTATTCCCAAAATAGATTCACTATTTTTGAATAAAGTCCACCTTATAATTGTTATCAACTTTTCCTTTGCTCCAATTCACAGCTCTATACTGATGGAAAACGGCATGTAAAACCAAATGACCCTAGTGATGTGGGACCCACCAAGATCAGGAAACAATGGGGGTTGAAGAAAAAAAATGATAAATATCAACCGCATTTCCAAAACGTGAGTCTCGAACCATAAATTTATAAGCCACGTGTCATATGTTAAGGGCTTGTGCACGTCAAGTGACGTAAGCGATCTTCACCGGGTGTGAATCTAATTTCCAATGAATATTCAATTATTCATATGACGGCCGCAACTGCCCCCTAGAAAACTTACCATTCACTGAGTCACGGTGGTCGGTGGGAGCCAGATACTAATTTGGTTCTACCTTGGGCCAATGGATTTGGCATGGGCCAGGGTAATTCCATAACTGTCTTCCTAAATCCTAATTCACACATATTCCATCAACCTGACCCGGCCCATTAAGAGTTTTGAATATATATGTGGGGCAATTTTCCCCAACAGGGGAGTCACCGAGTTTTAGTGGGCGCCTTTAATTCAGAGTGATCCACTTTTATGTACAGTGTAGCTGCTACGTATTTAAACCTTGTAAGAGAAAATTCTGTATCACAGGGGATATTAAAACAATGTCTCCAACTGTTTTTAGGTAATGAAAACTTGATCTGCACTTAAACAAGTTAGGTTAGTCAACCTACTAGACTTGCACAATGGGGCACCTAGTCTATTTAATATTCCGTTCTAAATATAGGCTTAATTTTTTAAATAAATTGGGTTTGAGCTAAGATTTTATAGGTTGATGAGCCTTGTTAAATGGTCTTGCTGCATTAAATGAAGCTTGTGTGTTGAAGTTACTTAACGCGTTTTAAAAATTGGTCATATACAAGTTTGACTTTGAACTCTGTAGCAACCCATTTTGACCTTAAAAGTGGCCCGTTTACCCCCTAAGTTTAGAAAAGCCTCTTTAATACACACACTACAAAAACAAAAACAAAAAAAAAAAAAAAAGAAGAAGAAGAAGTTTAGGCAAGCGTGGACATGAAGAAAAGTACAGAAAATTGGTTGGAAAAATTGTCTACTTTCAAAATTTACACCGTGGACAATTTTGACAACCAATTTTGGTAGCTTGTTCTCCACATTTGAAGTGCTCCCATAACTTAGGATACGTCTTTCGAAATGGAAAAAAATTTCCAAGACAGAGGTACCGTTTTGAGGATTCAAGGATGCCCAAGTTTGGGAATAAAAGTTTCCATGATCGATTGAACATAATTTATATAGATGACTGGCAAATTTTGAAATCATGCCAACAATTAGTACGAAATGCTTGGGTGGAAAGGTATCATTCCCAACCTAGTAACGTTCTATTTGTTTCTAATAATTCGAGCACTTGATAAAAATATGTAAATCATTATAAATGAGGCAAAGAGTTTCCACAATCACAACCTAGCTTGTTTGGCAATTAACTAGTTAAGTTAAAATAAAGTGAATGCAGACAATAAATGACAATGAGTTACATCAAAAGTACAAAATTTTAAAATTCCCTTCAAATTTTAAAAAAATATATGAAAATAGCAACCTCCTTTCTCCACTAAAAGATAAAAGAACTCCACTTTTATATATAAAAAGTTAAAAAAATTTCATACCAAGTAACTAAAAATAAAATACCATCATAACATCTTATATTTTATTCTCTTTCAATTTGATGCTTCATCTTACCCTACTTTAATTCACCATAAATCCTAATAAGATAACCACGCATTCAAAACTTGGTCCTAAAGAGGATAGAAAGAGCCAATGCATTCAGAATTTAATCCCATAAAAACTTTGCCAAAACCTGCCCCAAGGGTTACTTTTGGATCTAACCCCTTTAACTCGATCCCATTCGTAGATACTCCAATGGGCCATCTTGTGGGCCCAAGTTTTGCAGTTCGACCGAGGCCCTAACTACGATCCAAAACATATTAGATGATTAATTGTGAATGTAGGCCCCCCTGCTATTGGAACTAGATGGGCCCATAACTAAAACACAGGGCCAGTGGCTTGAGTGGTTTGGATTGGATTTCAAATCCGGGCCCACTGACATATTTATTGGGTCAGCATTATAAGCTCAAACAAGCAGCCATCTTTGTGGTCGGTTCGCCGTCAGTGCTAGTCAAAGACGCGGACTTGGACTTGGCAGTTGTCGCCGTTAATTTGAGCCGTTACCGTTACTTGTAACAAACGTTCCGTTAAGTCTCCACTACTATATATACAAAGGAGCTCCAAGCGCTTTCTTTCCCTCCGTCAAAGACCATTGCAGTCGCAGATAGAACAGAGTGAGGTGTAAAAGAAAGAGATTATTTTGATTCTTCTGGTGATTGTCAGCAGATTTTCAGGTAATTATCGAACTCTGGTCTTTAATTTTACTCTGGGCTTTGAGTGCTAGTTAGTTTTCTCATGGTACTTTTAGATTTGAAGGTCTTGTTTGGTCTTTATTGGGATTTCTTGATTTGTGATCGGTTGGATTTTTGGTGAAATTCGACTGTTTGGGGAGTTGGGTTTCTTCTAATTTTCTTAGATTTGGATGAAAGATTCTGTTTTTAAGGGGTTTTTGCCGAAAGATATGTGGGAGGGCTCGAGCTTTTCTTTGCAGACATCATTAAAGTTTGGGGCTTTTTGGTTAACTTTTGGGTTTAGCGTTGTAGGGATTTTGGGGTTTTGTAATTTTATTGTATTTGAATGCAAGATTCAATTTCTTCTTACTGGGTTTTAGCACAAAAGATCAATCTCAAAGATTCAATCTTCTTAGGATTACTAAAATTCATAATTATATTGTATAATAATCCTCTTTTTTTTTTTTTTTTTTTTTTTTTTTTTTTAAAGTAAACTATGGTTTGGGATATGCAGTTTTTTTTAATGGGGGTTTATTGAACATAGATGAAAAGATTCTCTGTTTTTAGAAGCTCTTAGAGTTCCTAGATGGGACAAAGGAAAATTTTTATTTTTGGAGCACCTTTATATTTTTGGGCTTATCAATATGAATGATTTTTTTCTGTTGAATGAAAACTCTTGGTGTCCTTTCTGTGTAATGATTTGCTCATAAAACATGAATATGGGTGAAGGAAAGTTTATTAATGATTAGAACAGGAATTATGAGAACTGTTGTTTTTATTGCAATGGTGTTGCTCATGAAAATTAACTACAGTTCATAGAGTTCATGTAATTCATGCATTTTTATTTTGGAAGGAATCTGCAGAAAATGCGAAGTAAATAATCGCTAGGAAGGATATATTGGTGATGCCACTATGTTGAATTTGTGTTGTTTCTATGCAAATCTTAAGAAGGAATATGTATAAAATGTGAAGGATATATTGGTGTTGCAACTATAATGAATTTGTGTTGTTTCTACACCATGCTTGTTGTTTATATACAAATTTTTTATTATTGTTGTTGTTATTTTTGTTGTTGGATAATTTTTTTTAAAAGCTTACACTGCATCTGAATTATCAGCAAGTGGGATTTGAAAAACTCAAAGTGCACACATGCATATGCCGCAGTCTTCTGCAAAACAGTGCATATGAAATTTATTTGAAAGAAAGCAAGTTGCAAGAAACATTGTGGCCGAGTATTAATGCCAAAGGGCGAAGGGCCCAGGGAGGAACAACATAAAAAAAAAGAAAAAGTAGGGACTTATCAAATTTTGGGTATGCAGAGGTCCCTCAGGAACACCGTACAGACTGATCTTTTCAGTCCCTCTAACTGATAATTGCTGTTTGAGTCTTTAAGACTCCTTTCTACACTGAGTCCTATCCAACATTTATTTAAGAAATTAGCCACCTCATCTCCACTTTTATTTTAAGAGGCGTAGATAGACACGCCTTAAGTCCCTCTTTTCATTTATAATGTTTTGTCTAGTCTCTACAATTGTTGACCCAACCTACTGCATTAAAGGCATCCCCTTCAATTATAGGAGCACCCACAAAGGATTTGGTGAAAATCTTCTACGACTTTCTAATTACCATGAATTCTGTCATGTTTAGATCCCTGATGCTTACAGGTTGTGTAAGTACAGTCTTTCCATCATCGCTGAAGAGTTGCCCGCCTATGCCACCTGAGCCTGGTTTCCCTCTCATCACACTGAATATTAAACTTGAATGCTCATTAGGATAGGAGGAGCATTTAATCACTGTGGATGAAAATAGATGATCCAGCCAACTATCACTTCTCAGTTGAGCAATATATATCTGAAAACGAAGTGCATTTAAACCTTCCTAAAAGATACCTTCTTAACCATAACCTTAGCAATCTCAATGACAACTTCTAATGGGATTCTCTATTGTTACTGGGAAACAACTATTTCTGTATGTGTATCTATATATTTGTAGATACTGCAACATATATGGTGAGAATGGTATAGGCAATCTTCATTATGAGGAAGTAAATACATGTCCTGGGCTGAACATTGGTGAGGACCTATCAAAGAAATATCAAAACTGGAATAAAAGTGAATATAAACTAAATAACCTATCATAGAGCTATATAAACACACAGAATCCGCTTGAACTGCCTTTTCCCTCTTTCGAAATGGATAAATAAATTATCTGTAAACTGCAATGGGACTAGAGAACCTGTTTGATTTGAACAATGGGTCAATCAGATTAATTCCACCATTTCTGTGGATTAGAATTGGAAAATCATCCACTTACAAAGACTGTTGCAATAAACATGGAATTGGAATCGATGCCACACATTTATGAGTAGATTTCAATCCTCCCACACTTCACCAAAAACAAAAACATAAAAATAAAAATAAAAAAGATTCTCAATGGTTGCTGCTGGTTTTCTGAGTTGCATTCCTCAGATGAGTTCCTTTTAGACTATTAGAATAACTACTAGGTAGTAAATTCTATTGGAGGTGTCAATATGTGAGTGGTTCTGAATGATAATCTTTTTAATTTCGTAGACATTGGACATCTTAGTGATAATTTCCAAGAAATCAGCAGAACCATTCAGCAAGGGGTTACATGGAACATTCATATTCATATCTATGTTCATGTGCTTATGTCTAAGGATGAAGAGTTATATTGTGGTTGATATGGCATGGCAGTTGTCAACTTGATGGATTTCCATTGATCTTCTCCTCTACCTGATTCATCTCGTATCAGAAATGGAAAAGGCAGAAAGCAGAAAAAATTTGGGCACTTTGCATAGGTTCTAATAATTTCAATTGGCATGTTATATGCATCAGTACAAGTTGAGCCACCCTTGATAGATGGGATAAGGTTTCGTTAATGATAGTGATGATGATGATGCCATGTATGAGTTGTCTGCCTGTTCTTAAATGTGAATGTATTAGAGTTCATATGACATGATTCTTAATCATAGATAACTTTAGGTCAGTCTGCAATATACTTTCCCTGGCTCGATCTTAAAAAATACCTCAGACTATAGTAATGACTCTATTGAGTAGTCATTAGAAGGTTTTCCTGGTACAATCTTTTCTACTTGCCAAAGAATTGTTTGAGAGTCCATGTGTTTTGAAAAACCATGAAATTTTACTATTATGTTGTAGAATGATGTTGTTCTTTGCTTCTCTTGTGTGCTAGTAATGTAAAATAGCCATATAACTTTTCTCTCTTGTACTGAAAGGACATGCAAGTACATTGCAAAACACCCAAAAATGCAATTGGCTATATGTTCTTTCTGAGTTCTGTAAAGCACAGAAACTGGAATTGTATTAGGTGGGACACTTTTTCTTCCTTTCTTTTTCCTCATTTTATATCTTGAATCAACATGAGCAGCACTGATAATGACTCAGGCGAAACAGGAAAAATATCAGTAACCATCTAATGTGATCTCCAATTCCTTGCTGCCCAAATTGCACAGTAAGCTCAGTAATGCCAATATATTGAATCTGTTTGTGATTGGTGAACATCTAAATGGAGTAACGCACCCTCTTAAAATGCATCCAGACAATTGGTGTAGAGGAGGAAAAAGAAGTGAAAAAACATTGCATATCTAAAGTTTTATGCATTTCGATTTCAGATATTTATATGATATATTTTAAGTCCTCTTTGCAGGTGTCTCTTAGCACAAGTTGAATGCAATCTTTTCTGGGGAAAAGGACATTAATTTTATTCCTTATGGGAGAACATAACTGCCTCTAGCTTTTCATTCAAGTGGTTGAGTTAAAGCCTTTCATAAACGTTACAGAACTGTCACGTGCTATCTATGTTGTTGCCTTAGTATGGATTCACGTCAGATTTTTGGGTACAGTTTTCCTGGCATTGAGGTATCTCGTGAAAATATTCCTGCTCATACTCTTCCTCATTCGGGATGGACTCTCGGCCACACAAAATTTGAATCAAGGTGCTCACCGGATTCTCCGCTTTCCGCCCACTGTGATTATGACACGTTCTCTACTGCATTAAGTAACAGTCAGGGGCATTACAGCTCCACTACGGAGAACGTCTCTGGTATCAGCTCTTCGCACAACTTCTCATTAGAGATCGACAGTTCATTCCAAAGATCCCCTTCCAACCTTCCAGAGATTCATTTGGTTGGGGATTCATCTGAAAACTTCACGATTTACAGCATGAGGAACGCCCTCCAGAAGCTGGAGTCAGATCTTATGGGCCCAGACACTGATGAAGCGAACATGCCCAGCTCAGCATTTGATGAGATTCAGCAGCCAGAAACTTCAAAACAGCGATCAGGGGCCTGGCACGTACCTGGTTCCCATCAAGAAAATCCCTTGATGGTTCAACATCAGCCCCACATTGCTGGTCATCAGATGGGCAATGGTGGTAATCAGCAGGATAAGCGTCAAAGAATGTCTGCCATCCACTTACCAGATATGCCACCAGTTAATATAAAAGAGTTACTGACTGAATGCGCAAGGGCTCTTTTTGAAAAGAGGATGGCCGATTTTGAAGAGTTAACTCAGGAGGCAAGGAGTGCCGTCTCCATCAGCGGAGAGCCCATTCAGCGTCTTGGTGCATACATGTTAGAATCTTTGGTGGCTAGAAAGGAAGCTTCGGGTAGCAATATCTACCAGGCTCTGAGGTGCCGAGAGCCTGCAAGCAATGACTTGCTTTCTTATATGCACATTCTCTATGACATTTGCCCATACTTGAAGTTTGGTTACATGGCAGCCAATGGAGCGATAGCTGAAGCAATTCGAAATGAGGACCGGATACACATCATTGACTTCCAGATCTGTCAGGGTACCCAATGGGTCACTCTCATACAGGCATTGGCAGCAAGGCCGGGTCGCCCACCCCATGTGCGGATCACTGGGATTGATGACCCACTCTCAAAATATGCCCGAGGGGATGGATTACAGGCCATTGGGAAGCGACTAGCTGCACTTTCTGAAAAGTTCAACATCCCACTTGAGTTCCATCCAATTCCTGTTTATTGCCCGGATGTGACACGTGAGATGCTGGATGTGCGGCCCGGTGAGGCGCTTGCCGTGAACTTCCCATTGGAGCTCCACCACACGCCTGATGAGAGTGTTGATGTCAACAACCCTCGTGATGGGTTGTTACGGATGGTGAAATCATTGTCACCGAAGGTAACCACATTGGTTGAGCAGGAGTCCAACACAAATACAACCCCATTTCTGATGAGGTTTGCGGAGACATTGGATTACTACTCAGCCATGTTTGAGTCAATTGACGTCACTCTGCCTAGGGAGAGCAAGGAGCGGATCAATGTTGAGCAGCACTGTCTGGCAAAGGATATTGTGAATATCATTGCATGTGAGGGGACGAACAGGGTCGAACGGCATGAGCTGCTTGGGAAGTGGAGGTCAAGGATGATAATGGCAGGTTTCCGGCCATACCCATTGAGTTCCTACGTCAATTCAGTGATAAAGACCCTATTGGGATGTTACTCTAGTAACTATGCTTTGGTAGAGCAAGATGGAGCTATGTTGTTGGGATGGAAGAGTAGGAATTTGGTATCAGCTTCAGCATGGCATTGAGGAGAGATGGATACAGTTAGTTTTATTTGCATTTCACTCTGCTGATCTGTTCTAGTGCTGTATTTATATCTGTTGTAGCCTGTAGGGATCTTAGGATTCCTTTGTTTTCCACATTCACATTATGCAGTATCCCAGATTAGATACATGGTGGGCTAGTCGTTAGTTTCAATGTTGAGATTTCGGTTACTGTTACGTTCTTTTGGTTTGAGAAATGTGTTGGATAGAACTGAACATAAAACTGATGCCCAAGCCCGTCCTATTAAACCTTCCATTAATTGGTCGGAACAGAATTACATAGAAACAGTTGCCACAATAAAAAATAATGGGCTTATGAGTTGAGATGTGTACACTGTCAAACTTGAAAATGCGGTGAAGGGGAATAATTCAATGTCAAAAACCACATCACAATTTCAGTATGGGTCTGAATCCTCCTTCCAAAAGATTAACATTGAGAAAGGTTATGAGAAGTGAGCCCCAATTTCTTTCATTTCTTCGTGTTTCACCATTTTCCATCATTGTCTATTTTGTTCAGCTGTGACGGGATCTACCCAAAGTGAAATCCTACTTATGGGTCATGAGCACCAGTTCATTTCCAAAGAAAGTGTACCATTTTTTAAGCTAAAAAACTGACTATGCTGCATTGTCCCAGTATACAACTGCTAGAACTCATTGGCAGCACTGAGTCTGGTATCACTGGCAGGTTTTTGGGAACCTAATGCCGCTGGTACATACAAGAGACTAGCCAATGCTCTCATAATCATACAAACATGAATTCATACACTTCAGAAAAAATGGAATGCCATAACTGGGCTGCCTTAACTTCAACCCATAGAAATCCTGACCCCACAGTCTTACTGCAAAATGGTCTTATTTTTCTAATCTTGAACATCATGTGAGATTCAGTGGTTTCCAGATCACTTATTTTTTCTCAACAAAGCTTTAACAACTTTTAGCTGTATGAGACCTTGGGCAGGTTTTGCCAGGGCTGTTCATTGTCAATTGTAAAAATTTTAGTTGGCTAATTCATAGGTTATTAGACAAAATTGGATTTCTTTAATCATGTATTGAGTTTAGGAAAGGACTGTCAGAGTTTCAAATAGAAAGATTTCCAAAGAGTCCGGATTCTGAAGGTTTACTATGGTCGCTCGAGCGAACCTTCCTTCGCTCGAGCGGACCAAACAGAACCTAGCTCGCTCGACCCATCAAAATGTGCGCTCGACCCATGTCAGTTCTGGAATGAAGTTTTTGAAGACAAAGAGTGGTTCGCTTGAGCGAACCCATGATTGCTCGAGCGAACCCCTCACAGAGAGTTGATCGCTCGACCGTATTTCTACCTTTGCTCGAACCATGAAGCAATGCACTGAACGTCTGTTTCCAGAGAGCAGTTCGCTCAAGCGAACCCCATGTCCGCTCGAGCGAACCTGGGAATTCTAAATCTGAACGAACTTCTCTTACTAAATTCTTAGAAGGAAGTTCCCTGTTTGAAGAAGCCTTTATACACAAAATATCACCTATATATAAGTCCATATATCTCTCCTCTCAAGGCACTCTAAATTAGAAGAAAATTTTGTGTCAGAGAGTTTGAGAGATCCATTGCTTTGTCCCAAGGCTATCTATTCTGCTGTTGCGCTGATGATTCGAGTCTTGGTCTGATTCCATCGCTTTTCTTGAAGACTCCTTTGTTCAAGCACGGTGAAGATTCGTGACGAGCAGTTAACAACTAGGAAGGGTTGTAAGTGTCTTGTAATCTTCAAGTTTTACATAGTGCTTGGTTGTCTGTTGGCCTAAACGGTAAGGCCCGTGGTTTTTTCCCGAGTAGGGTTTTCCACGTATAAATCCGTGTGTCCTTCTCTCTTCTAGTTTGATTGATTAATCTGGACTAGGTTTAATTATTAGTTTAATCATGTTTACTTGATATTTGTCTGAGATCGTTTTATTGGGACCTCTGCCTGTGTTAAGGCAAGTTTTAGTATTTTCAATTGGTATCAGAGCAGGTTACACTAATTATTGTGTGATCAATTTACAGATCTCTCATGGATATCAATAGAGAAGGAACTTCTACCAACAAGGCTATTTATTCTGCTGTTGCGCTGATGATTCGAGTCTTGGTCTGATTCCATCGCTTTTCTTGAAGACTCCTTTGTTCAAGCACGGTGAAGATTCGTGACGAGCAGTCAACAACTGGGAAGGGTTGTAAGTGTCTTGTAATCTTCAAGTTTTACATAGTGCTTGGTTGTCTATTGGCCTAAATGGTAAGGCCCGTGGTTTTTTCCCGAGTAGGGTTTTCCACGTATAAATCCGTGTGTCCTTCTCTCTTCTGGTTTGATTGATTAATCTGGACTAGGTTTAATTATTAGTTTAATCACGTTTACTTGATATTCGTCTGAGATCGTTTTATTGGGACCTCTGCCTGTGTTAAGGCAAGTTTTAGTATTTTCAATTGGTATCAGAGCAGGTTATACTAATTATTGTGTGATCAATTTACAGATCTCTCATGGATATCAATAGAGAAGGAACTTCTACCAACAAGCCCCCCCCCCGCCCCCCCCCTTAAAGATGGATCAAATTATTCATATTGGAAAGCAAGAATGATAGCTTTCCTAAAGGCCATCGATGACCAAGTCTGGGTTATTGTGGTTGATGAATATACAGAGCCCACTATGGTTGTTGAAGGACAAACAAAACCAAAACCCAAAGCACAATGGTCCGCTGATGAAAAGGCCAAATCAAACTGCAATAATAAGGTCATTCATGCTATTTACAATGGAGTTACTCCTACTGAGTTTCATAGGATTTCTGCTTGTTCCACTGCAAAGGCTGCATGGGATTTGCTTCAAACTGTTAATGAATGAACAAAAATTGTTAAGCAAACAAAACTCTAGAATCTGACAACGACTTTTGAAACGATTCGCATGAAAGAATCTAAAACTTTTGATGATTTTAACACAAAATTGTCAATTCATGCCACACTTTGGGAGAGCAGGTTCCTCAATCTAAGGTTGTTAAAAAGATTTTGAGGTCTCTCCCTGAAAGGTTTCGTCCAAAAGTCGTTGCCATTGAGGAGCACCAGGATCTGAACTCAAACTCTATTGAAGAACTAGTTGGCAATTTATAGACTTTTGAGGCAAATCACTGAGAAAAAGAGGAAGGACATTGCACTAATGTCCTCTAATTTAGTCAAGGATCTTGAATTAAATGATCCAGGCAGTGATACAGACGATGAAAAATTTGAAGCATATCTTGCAAGAAAACTGAAGAAGATCTGGAAGAATAGGAAGACCTTCAACAAGAAAGATACATAAAATCCGAAGGCACCATTTAACGGAAAATTTGTACCCAAAATAGAACAGAATCGATCAAAGGGTACAAACAAGCAAATTAAATGTTTTGAGTGTCAAGGTTACGGACACACAGCCTCTAAGTGTGCCAATCGGAGGGAAAATAATAAAAGCAAGGCATTGAATGTTGCCTGGGATGAAGATTCTGATGAGAATGGATCAGAACCTGATTCATCTTCAAGTGAGTCAGAAAAGTATGTTGCTTTGTCTAATGTTTCATCTGCGCGGGAATCTAAATCCGAAGATGATTTAGAAATTAATGATATTTCTGATGAAGAACAGGAGGGAGAAAAGAACTATCAAAAGTTGCTGCAAGAATCCCTCCGAATGTCAAAAACCAGTGAAAAAAGGGCTTTGAAATTGAAAGCCGTGGAAGAAAAGAACTTGTCTTTGCAGGCAACCTTGACAGACTCTCAGTGAAAGGTAAAACAATTGGAAGAACAGCGAGCAATTTTGTCTAGCAAATTGATTGTTGCAAGTGAAGAAAATGCTCAGCTTCAACAGAGAAATTAAAAGAACTGAGTCTGAATTGGAGAATTTGTGAAAAGAGTTGAATGTCTACAAATCTGAAAAAGACAATGTTGCTGGAAAATTAAGAATGGTGCTTGTTGAGTTGGAGTCGGCTAAAGCTTCAATCAACAGATGAACACTGGATCCGTAAAGTTGAATCAAATCCTGAAAAGCCAATTACCTCCAACATCGAAAAATGGACTTGGATTCGTACATGGCGCCTCCACATCAAAAGACAAAGGTAAGACTATTTTTGTTCAAGGACAAACCATGATGTCTTTGCCTCCTGCCTATTGAAATACCATATACTCAAAGAATTACAAGTCAAATTATGTGTCTAAATCAAAGTTTGTTCTCATATGTCACTTTTGCGGGATTTTTGGACACATAAGAGCACACTGCAACAAATTGCGAAATTTCAATAGAAATCAGTGTAGAAAGTCAAAATTTTCTCCTTCACAGATTAGGACCAAACCAGTCTGGGTCCGAAAATATGATCTACGCTGTAACGTGGTCCTTACAGCACTGAGTGCTACCGACTCAAATGTGTGGTATTTAGATAGTGGATGTTCGAGACACATGACAGGAAACAAAGCCTTGTTTACCACTCTTGAAGATTATAATGGTAGTTCTGTCCGATTTGGAGATGGAGGTAAGGCTAAAGTTGTTGGAAAATGTACTGTATCTATTCCAGGTATGTCACACTTGAAGGATATGTATTTTGTTGATGGTTTGAAAAAAAAATCTCATAAACATAAGTCAACTGTGTGATAATCATCACGAGGTGCATTTTTTTGCAAAAGATTGCACAATTGTGGATAAAAAAGGGAAAACGATGATTCATGGTTTAAGGAATTCGGGAAATTGTTATGTAGTCTCTTCAGACAAAGATATGACTTGCAACTCTGCAATCATAAGTGACATTGAACTATGACACAAAAGGCTAGGCCATGTGAATTACAAGGATCTTGAAAAATTGTCAACACATGAATTGGTTCGTGGGCTCCCTAAACTCAAAAGGGCCCTGAATAATGTTTGTAGTCCTTGTCAACTTGGTAAACAAATAAAAGCTCCACACAAAAAGGTTGACTCTCTTACCACTAAGAGACCATTAGAGCTACTTCAAATGGATCTTATGGGATCCAAAAAGGTTGAAAGCATTGGTAGTAAAAAAATATATATTTTTGACTGTTGATGATTTCTCTAGATTGACAAGGGTGCATTTCTTGCGTGACAAATCAGAAACTTTTATTGTATTTAATGACTTGTGGTCCATTCTTATTGCAGATAAAGGTCAAGCATTTGGAGGAGTTTTCAGAATAAGATCAGATCATGGCACCAAATTTCAGAATTCAGATTTCTCTACTTTTTGCACAACACATGGAATTAAGCATGAGTTTTCTGCACCCAAAACACCACAGCAGAATGGGGTAGTGGAAATAAAAAATCGAGTAGTACAAGATATGGCACGAGTGATGTTATGTAGCAAAAACATCCCTCAAAATTTTTGGGCTGAGCGTATCAATATGGCTGTCTATGTGATCAATCGTGTCTATCTTCGTCTTGGAACTAAAACAACCCCATATGAAATATGGATTGGAGTAAAGTCAAACATAAAATATTTTCGAACTTTTGGCAACAAGTGTTACATCCTTTGTGATAGATAACACTTGACAAAGTTTGACTCCAGGAGTGACGAAGGAATCTTCCTCAGTTACTCATTGACAAGTAAAGCTTATCGAGTCTTTCATCTAAAGAATTCTACTATCATGGAGTCCATTAATGTTATTGTAGATGATGCAGGAACCTCTGACCATTTCTTTGACGAAGAAGAGGGACTAACTTTTTCCCCATCCTCTATATAGGTTGAAAACTTGGTTGAAAGCCATGCTAGATCCGATTCTAATAAGAAAAAAGATGGATATGAAACTACTGAACCAAAAAGTCCAATGAAAAACGCTTCTGAAAGCGATGTTCCAGACGTCATTAGGCATTTTAAAGAGAAGAGTGCATCTCCTCTACCTGTTCACCCTCGATCGCAAAGAGGTCAAGTAATCAAAGATCACCCTCTAGATACTGTTATTGGTGAAGTTTCAGCCCCAATGAAAACACGCAAATAGGTACGTGATGAGGTTAGTTATGTTTCTACTTTTGAACCGAAAAACGTTAAAAATGCACTTGTTGATGATTCTTGAATTAATGCTATGCATGAAGAACTTGCTCAGTTTGAAAGAAACTGTGTTTGGGAGCTTGTTCCTAGACCCACTAACTTAAATGTCATCGGTACAAAATGAATTTTCAAAAACAAAACCGATGAATCTGGTCAGGTAATTAGGAACAAAGCCCGTCTAGTAGCTCAGGGTTATACCCAAGTTGAAGGTATAGTTTGATGAAACTTTTGCCCCTGTTGCTAGACTTGAATCGATAAGATTGTTACTTGCTATTTTTTGTTTTTTGAATATAAAACTGTTTCAAATGGATGTGAAGAGTGCTTTCCTTAATGAATTTTTGAATGAGGTAGTGTATGTTGAGCAGCCTAAAGGATTTGAAGATCCTCATTCTCCCAATCACGTTAATAAATTGAAAAAGGCACCGTATGGCTTGAAACAAGCACCAAGAGCATGGTATGAAAGATTGACAATTTTTCTAATTAAGCATGGATTTAAAAGAGGAGGTGTCGATACAACATTGTTCATCACACAAGACAAGAACAATATTGTCATTGCTCAAGTCTATGTTGATGGCATCATTTTTGGATCTACATCTGAATTCCTGGTTAAAAAGTTTGCTGGAAAAATGGCGAGTGAATTCAAAATGAGTATGGTTGGTGAAGTTTCTTTCTTTTTGGGATTGCAAATCAAACAAACTTCGTCTGGTATTTTTATCTCTCAACCAAAATATGTCAGAGAGTAACTAAAAAAATTTGGAATGCAATCTTCGAAGCATGCTAGGACACCAATGAGTACAACCGCCAAAATCAGTCTTGATGTTAGTGGGCAGGACTCTGATGAGAAAGCCTACAGAAGCATGATAGGTAGTCTTCTCTACCTTATTGCGAGTCGTCATGATATTGCTTACAGTGTTGGAGTTTGTGCTAGATATCAATCCAAACCGAAGTTGTCTCATGTTCAAGCTGTGACACGAATTTTGAAATACATCTGTGGAACTATTGAATTTGGAATTTGGATGTCAAAAGATACCAACAAGACCATCGTTGGATACTCTGATGCTGATTGGGCTGGATGCGTTGATGATCGAAAAAGTACTTCTGGTGGATGCTTCTTTGTCAGAAATAATCTCGTGGCTTGACATAGTAAAAAACAGACTTTGACTTCTTTGTCGACTGCTGAGGCTGAATACATTGCTGCAGGAAGTTGTTGCACACAACTTCTTTGGATGAAACAAATGCTACAAGATTATGGAATTGAGCAAGAAACTATGACTGTTTTTTGTGATAACCAAAGTGCAATCAATATTTCCAAAAATTCAGTCCAACACTTACGCACTAAGCATATAGATATTAGGCATCATTTCATTCGTGATCTAGTAAAGGAAGGAACAATCTCACTGCATCATATTCCAACCGACGCTCAACTTGCGGATATCTTTACAAAACCTTTGGATGCAACCCGGTTTGAATCTTTGCGTAAGTCGTTAGGGATTTCTCTTATTCCATACACTCCATAATTTTTATTTGTTTAAGTGCACACTCACATTGTCACATGACCATTTTTTTGCACTGCACGAATTAGTTTTTAATTCTTTCACTTCTATCTCCATTTTTATTTTTGAGAGATGTTGTGGCAATAAGGTTAAACTAGAGGAAGAGGGCTACCTACGAATGTGTGTGAAAGCTTCCACTTGTTTGGTAATTTTCAATTGGAGAAGGCTACCATGTTTGTTAGCGTGAAAGTCACCCATGATGGTTTAGCCTGTCCCCGCTTTTATGACAAAAAAAAAAGTTCTAATGAGTTCTCTTTCAAAAAAAAGAAAAAAAAAAAAAAAGAAGGGAAACTCATTTGCTCAACTGTTTTGTTGATGGGTGTGCTCCCTATACAATAAATAGTTCATCTTGAGAAGATTTAAAGGGAGTAGACCACACATTTTTTATATTTTTATTTTTTTTTATTTTTTTTACATGGTCATACTGTTCACATCTTAACTGTGTGCTTGAGCTTGTGAAAATTTTCACAGTGACATCTTTTCACTGTTCATGGAGAGATTTGACCTAAAATGAGATGTTGGAGTATTTTTGCTGTGCTGCTTTCAAAGATCTGAAACCCTTGGCAGTTTGCTCGAGCAAACTTGAATGGTCGTTCGAGCGAGCTCGTCGCATTAATATCGCGAGAGTTTTCCTCTTCCCCCACTTCCTCTTCCTCCTTTCTCTGCTAGCCCTAGCGGTTTCTCCCTGTCTTTCTCTTCCTCCATCCTCGTGCCCTAGCCTCCTTCATTAAGGTATTTTCTTACTATTCTCTTCATCAAATCTTATTATTTTGTCTTCTATTTCCATTTATTTGCATCTTTTTGAATTTTCTTAGCCTATGAAGTTTTTTTCGTTCTTCCTTTTAGTTAGAGTTTTTCATCCCCATTTGCACACTCCTTCATTTTTGTTGTTCATCCTAGTTATTCATTCTTTGCATACATTCACTTCTCACATTGGATTGGTTTCTAAAGAGATTTTTTTTTATTGTCATAGACATATATTGAAAGTTGCTCATTTTCATCTTCTTCATAGTATCTATGTTTGGTGGTATTTTGTTCTTTTTCTATGGATGAAGTTGACCATGGATGAATATGATTTAGTTGTTCACATATGTGGATTTGATGTTGTGTATGGAGGAGATTTGAGAATGGATTCCTTGTTTCATAGTTGAATGGGAGTGGAGAATTGCTACATGAGCAATTGTTGTCTTTGGTGGAGATATGTGTTTTTTTTTTTTTTTTGAGCCCCTTTTCTGCTGGTTTTGTGTTCCTACATTAGAGATTGCATTTGTCAGTGGTTGTGGAGTGGCATTGGAAATTTGTTGACCGTGGATGGAGAGGTGCTATAGTGACTGGCTGGTGTTTGGGTGGTTATACCCATTTTTTTGCAGGAAATATTATATGATTGAGTTGTTTTTCTCTTTATGACAGTTCCTTCATGGCTCCAAAGAAGAGACCTTATGCTGAGGCTTCCTCCTCTTCTTTGTTCGATCATACTCGATTTCCTTCATTGGGGAAATCCACCTAATATTATGAACAGTTTGCAACTAGAAATATTGAATCAAAGAGGGAAGTGGCAGAGAAGTTACATGCCAAGTCTGCTTGCAGAAGTTTGGCTAATCGGGATTGGTATCCACGCATGAAGTTTGACTCCAAGAAAATTCATGTGGACTTGGTTCGGGAATTTTACTGTAATTCGGAGGTTCTAGCATGTGGCTCGGTAAAATCATATGTGAGAGGAAAATGGATTACTAAATCGGTTTTCGATATCGCTGACTTCATCAATATACTTGAAGAAGAGAATGTTGATTACCCCATTCTCGATGAACTCCCAGAGCCTATTGATTATGACTTAGTGGTTACTACCATCTGTGGTGTTCCTACTCATTAGCCGGGTGGTATCATAATACATGGAAATCTCACTGCTGAATACCGGTTTCTCAATCGATTTGTGTACCATAATTTGGAACCGCGAGGTCATACATTTGATGTAGCACAAAAGAATGGGTATCTGCTTTATTGCATCGGCACTGGCAAGAGAGTCAACATTCCGTTGGTGATTTTGCATGTCCTTGTCCGCACCTTAACGGCGAAAAGGAATTCTCTCTTACCATTTGGAGTTCTGATCATTGAATCCCTTGCTTTCAAGGAGATCCCGGTCCGTCAAAATGAGTCATTCGTGAAAGTTAAGAATCCAATCAACTCACGCACCATTGCTCAGTCTTCTGCTACATATTTCTCCTGCACCCCGCACTGATGAAGGTAACCAAGAGGACGAAGTTGGTGCTACCCATGGACAGGGGGAGCAACAAGGGCTGCATGAAAGATTTGATCAACTTGCTACTCAAGTTCAGGATTTGTCCACACGAGTTAATATGGGTTTTAATCAAGTCAATGCTGCACTTGTAGAGCTCTTGGCTCGTACAGGATAGGGACCACAGTGACTTCACCCTGCTGCTAAATCTCTCATCTCTTTTCGAACTTATTGTTTGATGTTTTTAATTCTGCTTGCTGTTGGTTGCTTTTGGACTATTTCTTAGAATTTGTTGTTTTGGTATCATCTGTTAGATTTTGGATACTTTGAACCTTCATCTGCTGTTACTGCTTTGTTTTTTTTTTTTTCGTCTGCTGTCTATATTGGACTTCCCTTTTATTCCATGTTTTCTTTCTCTTTGTCAATTTCTGAACAAAAAGGGGGAGTGATGTCCTACCTACTATTTTCTATGATTTTATACACTTGATCTTTAAGTGAAAGTCTCTGCAGGTACTTCAAAGCTTATCTATCACATTACTTTTAAAATCCAGGTTTATGAGTTTGGTTTGAGGTTTGAGTTATAATGATGGGTAGATTTTTATTGTAATAGGGGTTTTGTCCATGAATTGCCAAAGGGGGAGATTGTAAAGATTTTAGTTGGCTAATTCATAGGTTATTCGACAAAATTGGGTTTCTTTAATCATGTATTGAGTTTAGGAAAGGACTGCCAGAGTTTCACATAGAAGGATTTCCAAAAAGTCCGGATTCTGAAGGTTTACTATGGTCGCTTGAGCGAACCTTCCTTCGCTCGAGCAGACCAAACAGAACCTAGCTCGCTCGACCCATCAAAATGTGCGTTCGACCCATGTCAGTTCTGGAATAAAGTTTTTGAAGACAGAGAGTGGTTTGCTCGAGCGATCATGGTTCGCTCGAGCGAACCCATGATCGCTCGAGCAAACCCCTCACAGAGGTTTGAGTTATAACCTGGGAATTCTAAATTTGAACGAACTTCTCTTACTAAATTATTAGAAGGAAGTTACCTGTTTGAAGAAGCCTTTATACACGAAATATCACCTATATATATAGTCCATATATCTCTCCTCTCAAGGCACTCTGAATTAGAAGAAATTTTTGTGTTAGAGAGTTTGAGAGATCCATTGCTTTCCCCAAGGCTATCTATTCTGCTATTGCGCTGATGATTCAAGTCTTAGTCTGATTCCATCGCTTTTCTTGAAGACTCCTTTGTTCAAGCACGATGAAGATTCGTGACGAGCAGTCAACAAGATCTGAAGCAGTCCTTAGGTTGAGTCAATAACTGGAAAGGGTTGTAAGTGTCTTGTAATCTTCAAGTTTTACATAGTGTTTGGTTGTCTGTTGGCTTAGATGGTAAGGCCCGTGGTTTTTTCCCGAGTAGGGTTTTCCACGTATAAATCCGTGTGTCCTTCTCTCTTGTGGTTTGATTGATTAATCTGGACTAGGTTTAATTATTAGTTTAATCACGTTTACTTGATATTCGTCTAAGATCAATTTATTGGGACCTCTGCCTGTGTTAAGGCAAGTTTTAGTATTTTCATCAATGTAGTTAGACCTGAGCTGAGCTCACTTATAGCTGGGTTGGGCTGGACTCGAATGAATTTCTTGTGCTTTACGTCTGTAAATAGGGCGGGTTGTCCCCCAGACTTTTGATGGACTTGACCTCTAAAGTACCTTGTCTTGTTCCCTGTTGAGCACCATTGTTCAAAAACTTAGAAACTTGACTCAGGAGGTCACGAGCAATGTAACTCGGGCTAGTGTGACCAGCTCCTGGTTTATGCAGGGAGCATCCCACTACCATTCAAATTGGATTAGATCAACCATCCTAATCCTCACTATATATCTTACAACGCAGACAAGAAGACAGTGTATCTCCCAGATCACCAAATATTGGAACACAAAGACTTTCTTAATTATCTTAGCAGGCCATGGCTCTGGTCGGGCCATGGTAAAGCCCGTCAAACCCTCGACTGTTAGGTTTTTTGGGCCTAATTTACAACTCATGGGGAAGAAAGTCGGGCCTATACTCATCCCATTTGCTGAAACATATTCGCTGACCTTTGCGCTAAGTATGTCGAGCCAGGTCAGGCTTTGGCCCGCGCCATTCGATCATATGCCAAAAACTATGCCTGGCTTCAGCCCAGAGCCCAGGAGTCCATAAAACACGACCCAAAATTAGATCCTTGCAATCTCAGGCAGGCCTGGCCCATGAGGACACTCCTTAAGAAACTTATAATGGTTGGATGTTTGAATTTGATGATCTTGTACAGTGTCTCCCATCTGATAAAAGGACATGTTTGATCTAAATGAGGGCCCCACATTTTCAAACTTCATCCTCATAGTTGTCCATCTCGGATATTTTCACTATTTAACACCCATGAAACGCACATATGGCAATTGAAGACTTCTTCTTCATGATTCCAATTTTTGTTCTTATTTTGGTTTGTCTTGACTGGGTCTTTCAAACTTAAATTACAGCTAATAAGAATAGATTTTTTTTTTCTCCGACAGGGTTTATCTATCACATGAACGAAGCTGATCTTCCTAATTGCAGACCAGAATTGCAATAATCAAGGTGTACAGGTAATTGCAAGAAATCTCATTTATTTGTGACCACACAAATCCTTTTAAATTGAAACTTTGGGACTATTTGCATTTTTGAATTTTTTTTTATGCTGTTAAAAATGAAGATCAAGGGCTAGGTATTCATTTCCCATCTTCCTTTAATTTTATTTTCATAAAAGAAAAGATTATTTGATACTTCGTTTTGGAAATTCACTTTTGATCTTCATTTTTAACTGCTTTAAAAAACAAATCCTACGTATTTCAATGCAAACAAAAACAAACTAATTTTAAACTGGTTTAGGAGTTAGGACATAGATATAGCTGCCCTATTCATAACATGAGTTTTCCTATTATATACTCCAAATTTTATATTGAACTATTAAGTTTCTTCTTCTTCTTTCATTTTGTTTCCCTGCTTTAGGAAGGATTCAAACTCTCTCTCCCCACCCAGCTGAACAGCAGCGGGGGACCGTGACAACATTCAAGAATGAATCACAACCTGTGGAAGGTGGGGGGTCGAATGATCTCAGTGGGAACTACATGGCCTTGCACTGCTCAAGATTAACAAATAAAGTAACAGATTTATAGGATAACGACAGACGCTCAACAAATGTTGTGGGTACGAACCATTGAACTGTTTGACCCGTAGCCATCAGATTCTCTCCATTATTCCCAGCAGACTCGACCAACAAATGTTGTGTATATGGGTGAGAACAAACTGTTTTCTTTACTAAATACCCATGTAGCATTGCTTATATGATCACTTTATCAATAAGAAGTAACTGAAGGGTCTTGACTGGTTTTATGGCTTGCTTAGAAAAGCATTCAGGAATTGGACCATGGGCCATCTGTCGTGTGGCCCATCATAGCGGTTGTGATCAATTTACATTGGCACCATTCTGAACAAACACAGTATTGGGGCTACAGTCTATCATTTTCCCCATTTCACACAAATCAGAGAAGGCAATGTTCGGCTGCTGTGACAATGCATCATAGTCTATGTTTTCTAGAGAAACCAACTCTATTCTCAATAAAAGCTCAGCAAATCAAGAGCATTAGAGATTCCCAATTTTTCTTCAGTGACTTCCGTTGGATTGTTTTGCACCTTCTATGTGGGATCAACCTACGATCAATCATAATACCCCCCTTGCCCTCACTACCATGAAACTCTAGCAACCCCAACTTGACCCTATCAAAACTATATCCACCATGGGACTGATAAAACATAATAAAATTTAAAAAAGAAACAAAAAAGCTACTAAACTTCTACTTAAATTTCTTGCAGGTAAAACATCCATGGAGAGGGCTTTGCATCCCCTTTATCCAATCAGCAACCAAAGATGGCCCCATAGGTGGACAAAAGAGGGTCCCACAGACCGGCCCAAGGTGGGCCCCACAGCCTGATGAAAAATAGTTGGACCTGCATTCCCAATGAAAAAGGAGGACCTACAGATTGTTCCACAAGGAACTTTTAAGTAGAATATTAACCTACACTGATAAAGAAATGGATTCACCAAACAAAAAAGAAGAATCTCAGAATCTCCATCACCCAAAAGAACAGAACAAGATCAAAAAAAATTCTCATAATCACATCATATAAAATCCCCCCACTGAATTACAGAAAATAAAAAGAAACCACAACAAAACCTCTGTAATGTCACCTTATAACCCCTAAAAAAAACCCAACAAAACCAACATAGCTAATATCAAGTTATCAACAACAAGAACTGCATTCTAACCCAAAAACCCAAGAAGAACAGAACAAGATCAACAAATTCTCATAATCACATCACTTCATATAAAATCCGCCAAACAGAATTACAGAGAATATAAAGTAATCCCCAACAAAACCTCTGTAATCTCATCAGATAACCCCTAAAAAAAGATCCCAACATCCCAATATCAACATCTAAGAACTGCATTCTAAGTTCTAACCCAATATCCCAAAACCCAAATCACCCAAAAAAACAGAGACCAACTCCATTTCTAATTCTTTATCAACAAACAAAACCCACATAACAAAACACCAAATAAAAAAAAAAAAAAAAACCAACTTCCTCAAAAATCTCTCATCCTTCAAACTCAGACACCTTCATTTTCTTCTCTGCCATCTTCTTCAAAGTCATAGTCTGCTCAAAAGAAAACACACAGCACCCGCTCGCGTACAGCTTCTCCTGAACTCGGGCCGAGTTCACCAGCACCTGAAGCGTCTGCTGCCGGTTCAGCCTCTCCAACCCGCCAAACCCCCCGGCCCGAACCGGTTTCATACCCGTCGGAGGGAGACCCGACAGACCCGGCATCCCCTGCAGCGCGCTAACCTGCGCCTCCAGGAACCTCACGTACTTGTGCGCCTCCTCTAGCAGCGTCGCCGTGTCCATCTTCCTCTCCCACGGCATCAGCCCCTCCAGCAACCTCGTCCGGTCGCTCAGCCTCTTCCTCCGCCTCCTCGCTAATGTGCACCGCGGGTAAGCATGCGCGGCCGGCGCAGCATTAGCCAATGCTTCAACCAGCGGCAGAAACGACCCGCTGGGGCTGCTTGACTGATCCAACGGCGGGTGTTCGAGATCTGCATAAGGGAGGGTCCTAAGACGCTTTTGGACTGATCCGACGGTGGAGAGATCGAGTCCATCGATGGGGTAGGAAACCAACGGTGGGTATTCAAGACTGGGAAGGAGGAGAAGGCTCTGATCTGGATGGACGGTCGGGATGTAGTTGTGTTCTTCTCCCAGCTCGAGTTTCGGAGACTTGAGCTTGTCGGATTCAAAACGGAGGGGTGTCGGGTCTTGTTCGGGGCGGATGAGCTGGAGCGGAGGGGGAGCCGGATCGTCGATCAGGTAGGGGAGGGAGACGAGATCCGGCGGGAGTCCGAAGAGGGAGGATCCGAGTGGGTAATCGGATCCTTGGAGGATGGCAAGGGTTTTGGAGAGGTTTTCGATGGGGAAGATGGGTTGTGGTGTGAGTCTGCTACTGCTGGAGCCTATTTCGAAGAACCGACCTGACATTGATAAACCTCTCTCCATTGTTGTGTGTGGAGGACAAGGAGATGATGGCGGCTATGTTTTTATAGAGGGAGGGGAGGGCAGGGGGACGAGACACTTGGCGTATTGGGATTGGGTATGCATGGAAAGGTAATGGAAGCAGTTTTGGAGGCTAGTCGACTACAAATCAATGATAGGGTGTGGGAGAGAGACTGAGAGGAGTGAGAGGATGATTGGGAACGTACGGATTAAGAGCAGGGGTTTTGTCGACTCTTTGTCTCTTGGGGCCGTTTTCATGGTGAACTGAAGTCGAGTAAAGTAAAGTGTGCGGGAGGTGTTATTATAGTGTTGTGCATGGGATTGCCATGGGTTGTGATTTGTGATGGTGTGAGTTTTTTTTTTTTTTTTGGTATCTTTGAGGGTTTGATGAATGGGCCAAGTGCTGTGCCAACCTGGTTTTTATAAGTGAACAAATATAATGTAGTCTTTTGGAGATTGAAATTTTCCAAATTATACCAGCAAAAAGTGATATTCTTTTTTTGTTAAAAATAAATTTTAAGTACCGTTCAAATGTGGAATCCAGCAACTTAAGTATTCTTGATATAGAAAATTTTCATTAAAAATAAAAATAAAACAAAAGGGCCCTTGAGTTCTTGTGTTGAGGGAGAACAATGGTGGATCTTGAATTTTCAATTGAAAGGACAGATGTAAATTTAGATTTTGTGGGCAAATGCATAGTTCTCATGTAAGTCTCGGCGAACAAACCTAAGTTTCTCACATGGATCCAAGAGGCATACCCAAGATTTTTATTTGAGTTTTGAAAAAACACATGGACAACTGCCTATATCCATATATATGGGTACCCCCTTTAACGGAGAGGCACCCAAGTAGGTACATCTATTGAAAATTTAAAATAAAACTAGTATGAATGTACTTAAATTTTACAACAATAGATTTTGGGCCCCATATAAAAATTGACCATATGATAAATAACATGATTAATCACTATTTTGAATTATATGCTCAATTCTACCCACAAGGAAATGGTTATTTTGGGCAACTTTAATTTTTAATTTTTAATAGGTGGAAGCCCACAAGTCCTACTTTTGGAATTCTATGAGACAAAGACAAAAGAATTCAGGGTTTTAGGCTCAATTGCAGCAGCTGGTAATTAATGAGGCCATGTTAGTTCGGAATCCTTTAGATGGTGCCCAAAGGGGTTATATATAGAGCTAGCCAGCAAAGCCTATATATTAGCTCTAGCAAATGCCAGAAAACTTCAAAATTCATATACCCATATTTATAAATCAAAATCTAGTTCGTGTAGATATAGGTAGTCACTTTTTAATCTAATTTCATGCAATTAAAACTAGTTTTTATACTGACAGTATTAAAATATGATTTCATTTTATCTCCTTTCCTTAATTCAATCAGTGTCTTGAACTCAACGAATATGGTTTCGATTGAATTGCAACTTCTCATAATCATAAAACTGTTGTACTTTTGCGAGGCCCGTGTGATTTTGGATAAGAACCAAGTTGGGTTTATAGCATAAAGGGCCTCCTCCCTTGGCCTATCTGAGGAGATTACATTACATTACAAAATGTAATAAGAGAATAAGATATGCTCTCCTAATAGAAAATTGAAGTCCTAAATCTTCAACAATTTAGCGAGTTTGAAGACAGTCATTTTGAAGACATCAATGGCACTACTAAAAGCAACGTAGGACATTGATTTTGAGTGATAAAGGTTATATAAGAGTGGGCCCTACCTTGGATTTAGTACTTTGGATCATTAAATGAGATATGGTTGATGGACGCGCGTTATACGGTTAAGTTGATGCATGTGGTCCGTCCGCGTGCTCTTTCACACGTGTGGAATATATGAGACGTTAAAAAGTGGCAGAATGACAGCTCTGCAATGAAGAGACAAAAGCTGGATATTGTTTCTAGTTTGGACATATGATCGTCGAAATTTACGGAAATGCCCCTGTAGCCTCTGGCTTTAGTTTTGCTTTCCAGGTAGATTTATGATGGTCATCGATCTCAGATTTGGCACACCATCAGAATGATCTGAACCATTGGATCATATATCTACTCATTTTAGATGGTGAAAACCTCTGATTATCGGTTCGACTCCAAATTTTGATACACGAGTAGTGCAATTCACCTAGATCTTTCAATTCCCACGGGCCCCATTCCTAGGAGGGCCCCACAAGGAAGCTAGCTTCAGGGTGGGGGTGGGGGTGGGGGTGGGGGTGGGGGTGGGGGCCTCAAATGAACCACATTAAAATGGCTGAAATGGCCTCTTAAAATAGTTTGTTGTGGGTTTATTTTGATGGTCATCTGCTTTGTGATTAAGTTTCTAGGGTTTTTGGGGTGCTTTGCCTTTTGTTTCGGTCCTTTGTAATCTTCTCTTAAAAAAAGATAATTTGATTGAGGCTGATGTTGGCTTCACTCTCAAAATGGACCCCACGTGAGACGAGGAGAAGGTGTTGAAGTTTCTGAAATCCTGGTCAGAATTCCAAACGCCCTAAAATGCTCATTAAAACTTTCAGGGCATGTTTGTGTAGACATACTTTCTGTGGAAAGGAGAAATTGCCACATATGCAAAATCTATGGGAAAGAAATACCACAGAAAAGGTTTTCTGTGGTAACCAAAAATCTGTGTTTGGTGCAAAAATATTCTCTATTGAAATGGTAATTTTCATGTTTGGTGCAACGGTGGATTCCTCACCCGTTCTACCCAATTCACTTTGCACATAGCAATTATCAACAATAGTAGAAAAATCAAATTCGACATAAATAGAATCCAACAATGGAAGAATAACCAAATTCAACATAATTAACAAGAAGAATAGAAACACAATAATGATAACCAAAGAGTAGAAACATAATCCACAACATACCTGAGAAAGAACCCATCACAAAATCTATCTTTTCTTCAAACAAGAGTACTTGTTTGTCCATAGCTAGGGACGATGGAGATGGAGATATTGGGAAATCCTCGGATTTGGGTTAGGATAAGGGTTTGAATTTGATTTTAGGGTTAGGGATGGGATTATGAATATTTGATTGTATTGTTAGGGCTTGGAAATCACATAATAAAAATGGGGTTCATATTTAAGTAACAGTAGAGATGGAAATGGAGATGGAGGCGGATTGAGAGAGAGAGAGAGAGAGAGAGAGAGAGAGAGAGAGAGAGAGAGATGGGTTTCTGAGATCAGATTGAGGAAGAGAGTAGAAAATGGAGACGGCTTCAAATCGTCCATGGAGATCTTGTTTTTTTTTTCACCAGAGCTTCTCTTCCGTTTTTTATCACACGATTTTAAGGAAGACTAAGGAAACGAACTTAGGGGGGGGGGGGTGTAAGTTTTATGAGGAAATAGACTTCCCATACCTCCCCATGGGAAGTCTATTTTCATAGTGAGGAAGGAAAATGCTGAGCTGGCAATAAAGTAATTCCCATGAAAAATACTGCACCAAACATATGAAAAGTAGGTTTTCTGCAAAAAACCGTTTCCA
The DNA here is from genome assembly GCA_038049695.1 of Cinnamomum chago. Taxonomy (NCBI): domain Eukaryota; kingdom Viridiplantae; phylum Streptophyta; class Magnoliopsida; order Laurales; family Lauraceae; genus Cinnamomum; species Cinnamomum chago. The sequence continues at coordinate 49,484,863 of CP142460.1, forward strand.
TTTCCGTAGAAATGGGCTACACAAACATGCCCCGAATGTTGAAATTCTCTTTTCTAGAAGTATATGAATTTAGGTTTCAAAGAATCTCAATGGGGATGGTGACACTTTAGAGGCTATTTGTTTTGCAAAAGTTTCTTATGTGAGTTTTGTCTTCTGAGAATTTCTCATTGCATGTCTCTTGTTGTTTCCCTAGAAACTGGAATCTCCTATTTGATTTCTAAGGGCCTGTTTGTAACTCTAAAAGTAAGCACTTATTCAATGATTTAGAGCTTATTAAAATTTAGAGTGTTTGATAAAACTCTAATCATGACTTGAAATTAGAACTTATATTTAGAAATAAGTGATTTTAAGCTCTTAAACATAAGCTGCTTTGAGCAGTTTTTTTTTTTCGTAACTTTTTTTTTCATAAAGTCGGGGAAGCCATTTTACGATTTCTTTCTCTATTACTTTTCTCTTGGCATGACCATCTCAAAGAAGACGATGAGAACGACTTATTAAGATGGTTATCAAACACTCAATTATAAAATAAGAGCTTTTTTTTTTTTAATAATTTTACCAAAGAGTCTGATTATAAATTTGAACTTAAAAGTTAGACTTTAATTTAATTAGCTCTTATTAGATAGATTAGAGTTACCAAACAGGGCAAAGTTTCAAAAGTCTAGGTGATTTTGTAATTGATATTCTTGGCTCACAAAGTTGCTCATATTTTAGCTGTCATATTTTTTGAAGGCCCTAAGCATTTGTGAATACATCTTGTCTCTTGAGAAAGATGCTTATGCATTTAGATTCCCCTCGAAATGAATTATCAGGCCTCTAGTCTAGTTCGTTTTGGAATTTACATTTCTATCTCTAAATCAAAGAAGTTGAAATTTTCGATAGAATAGTTTTGAAAAACATTTGAAATTCTGTTTGGTTTCCAATAAAAATTTCTTATTTATCCAAAATGATATTTAGGTGATAATAGTGCGATATTTTCAACATGTCACAAAAACAAAGAATGCTGCAAGAAAATTGTGACGAAAACTGAGAAACTAAAAAACTCTATAAAAAGAAGTTTTAACAATAGCTAATATCTATTACATGTTATACTTAAGTATTTAAAAATAATTTCCTTTCCATTACATTTTTCTATAACATCCTAAGAACTCTCAAACTTAAAAGTACCCAGCATATGAGAAACACAACATCAGTCCTAGTGGCAATGGCATCTCATGTAACATGATAATTATCGAGAGATCAATCCTTGAAAAAGTAGGTTGTCTCACAACTTGTGTATACAGTCCAAACAAGAAAGAAAAAAAAGGTTAATACCTTTTTTTTTTTTTTTATGAAATTGATCGCTTTTGTTTTTTTCTTGACTAAGTCATTTAACCAAATTTCAAGAGTAATTGTGAAGATTCCTTTAATTTATTTATTTTGTGTTGGGCATTTAGTCTCACATAGGGATGGCAATTGGTAGGGTTTAAATGTGGATCCACCCGAATCTGCTCCTATTAGGGGCGGATTTAGTAGTGGTGTTCTTAGAATGGGCAGATTTGGTTTTTTTTTTTTTTTTTTTTCTATCTTACACGCCCCGCTCCATATATATAATATATATTTAATTATTGCTAATAGTATAAACAAAACTCATATAGTGCAAGTGGTGTTGGGACATTCACATGTGAGACAATAAGATTGAATATTTGAACTCAACTACACTACTTCCCATACATTTATATATTTTAATAAATTTAAGCTTTAAATTTGGCCTATCATATACAATGGAGTAGGTTTCGTATCACATACCAGTCACCTGTCACAGGGCGAATCGGGTTTCAATGAGATAATTAAACTTGAGGTAAGCCCAAATCCGGCCAGCTGCAAACTCACGGACTCTCAAACAAATCTTTGACCAACCAGTTGAACAACAATTTTGAACTCGGAGTCAATAATACTCTATGAACGGTTTAAATCGGAGGATTTGCCTAGGGTGGGTGGGCCATTACCTCCTTTCGGGCCAAATCAATCAGTCCAGGGATGAGAAAAACTGCTCATATCGTGCGTGTGTTCTTCAACCCTGGTAGAATCAATAATTGCATGCTTAACAGTTACAGGCTTACAGCCAGTGGTAAAGTTTTGGACGTTCGATTTATGTAACGTGTCTGTTCTAGCGTCTGAATTTATACAGTTTTTGTCTTGATAGTTTTGGAAGAAGAAACACAACCAATGAGAATTGCATGTTTACAAATGGGTAAAGCCCAATTTCTTTGCCCTCTGTCCCACCTTGTAGGCTGTTTGTTTGCAGGCAATTTGCCAAATTTTCTATTCTATCTTAATTTTAAAAATGTGGTCTCAACTGATCATTCGCATATGGTAAAGTGCCACTAGTATTTTGGAAAAGTTTCCCTAGGTTATGCTTTTAATAAAATCTCACTAATAAAATAGGAAATTTTAAGTCTCAAAAGGAATGAACACGATGGCTTATTTCTTTATTAGAATTCTTAAAATTCACCCGAGTTAGTCTTCCGTGTCCTAAAAATTCTGGAAATGCCATCCTCCAAATTCTCATCTCGCATCTAGCATTTGAAATATTGGAGTATAAAGAATTCCAAAAGCTATTTATGAGTTGGAACTTGGAAGGGTTAGAATTGAAAAAAAAAAACATGAAATTTGATATGCTAATGTGACATCCATCCCGTCCATGTCTAAAAGCCCCAACATGAAAAACTTTAGTCGTGAATCCTCCTAAGAAACAGAACCTCAGACATAGACATTGTTGTCATAAATTCCTCCAAACATCGTCCTAAACAAGAATCTGGCTGATTTGAAATCATTAGTGATCCCATCTAAAGTCACAATTTAAGATGGATTGTACGGAATGCCTCAGTGAGACCACCTACATGAGTGATAATATATCTAAGTCGATATGACAATGGGATGCTTGAATGAAGATTAGAAAAAATATTAAATAATATTAAATATATATCACGCGATCATATGATTCGACCCTCTTAATTGTTGAATAAAATCTAATGTTCAGAAAAAGGTAAGATTGAAATATTGCAGATTTTTTTTTTGGCTATTGGAGGGTTCCCAACCCTTTGGGTTGGACTAATCTCTCCAGGCACAGAGGGAAGCTGGATAAACTCCTCTTGTAGCCCCAGTGTAGTAGTGTAGTTTCGAACCTACAAAATCTCCGGGCGCAAACTGTGGTCCTAAGCCAATTGAGCTACGCCCTTGGGATTAAATATCGCAAATTCAAAGAGGCTGAGGATGTGAATCGATTAATGAACACCATTGGTGAAAAGGAGGGAAATTTCTTTTCTTCTAGACCTAGATCTTGAGGATAGGGTAAGGGTCTAGCTAGTATATGCTCGTTGAGGGCTTCGGTTGCAATTGGGCTTGGCCCATATATGTGAGAGTAGGGTAAGAGTAATCGTGGGCCTGCCAAGTCCTTTGACAGTCCTACCTGTAACTATGGACTATAATAGGCGCAATTAAATATAAACTTGTCAAACGATCCATACCAAGCCAACCAGTTTAGACCTCACCGGACCTGTTTGCCAACTCTGCTGCTTTTCTCATATGCTTTATTGTTAATTCTCAAGCAGAAGTACTCTTTTAGTCAATCAAATGAATTTTCTTCTTAAAATACATTTTCTGTCCACCAATACAAATAAATTATCCCAAACTCTCTCTCTGAGAGAGAGAGAGAGGAATGCTTATTGTCTACAACTTGATATCATGATTATTGGTTTTTGGGCACATTTCATTCCTTGTAGTTGCATTTGTCAAGGGGTTGTGATACCTGCAAACAAAGAACACAATCACGAGATTTAGAAGGCGTCATATATTAGGCTGGGCATAGGTTTCAAAACTCATATGGACTCAATTGAGTCGACTTGGCTCAGTAGGTTGCTGAGTCAGATTAGCCGACTGAGTTTGACAAGTACTCAACCTGACCCACTCGAGTCACTCTACATGTTGACCTTTTAATCAAACCAATTTCAGAGTTTTGTTTTTTTTGTTATGAAAACAATGAAGAGCCTGATAACCTAGTGTAAGTGTAAGAAAAATATACTCACAAGATTAGGAAGCCTTTAAGGATTTACTCACGATACTGGAGGAGTAGCTGCGAGAAGGTGAACCTGAAAGGGAGGAAAAGAGAAGGTCAGAGGACCCTGGCTGTGGGCAGCACAGGGCTCTCCGATGCTTAAGTCAGCAGTTGATCGGAGAAGGAGAAGGAAGAATGAATCTCTCGTTATATGTGTGAGAGTGCTTACCTCCCTCTTGGTCTGTCTTATGCCTTATATGGAAGATAGTTTTGGAGCCTGCGCCAACGGGTCTGATGATGTGACTAAAGTCTCATCAGCCCACATAGTCATTAATGAGGGTCCATCACAGCCCTCATTGCATTTAATGAGGGTCCGATCAGCCCATACTGCATTTAATACCAGTCACATTGGGCCTGATCTTGCCCTGATATGTTGACGGCCAGGGTCCCATCGAATCCCTTTCTGGGGCCTTGTCCTGATGGGCCGTAGCCAAGGAACGCAATCATGATCCTGTGTAGCCGAGACTGGGCGGGGTGGCGTGGCCGAGCCGAATTGGATATCACTTTCCCGATATCAACATCTAGTGCCGAAACCGAAGTGGCATGGGTTTATGTCCGAGACTGATATGGACGTGCTTTGCCGAAACCAAAAGGAGTTGGTTCACGTGATGGGCCCCACACAATAGCCCCCCAGCTCTTGACCTCCAGGGCTTCCTCGGGCTCTGAGGTTGAGAGCTGGACTGGTCTCCCGAAACTGTTTAGTATTTATTTCACTGGCGTTTTCCAGCTTAGGGTTTCAACTTATTCGGCGTCAGGCGCCGCCACCGCTCCGATAGCCCGATGCAATAAAGGAGGTAATAAATGCGGAGACTATGATTGGCATGGGAAGGCGGACCATTAGCGCCACGCGTCATCGCCCGAGAGGCCTCCTTGTCATTTCGAGGAGGCGTGCGACGCAAGCCGAGGCGACATCCTGCACGCGTCCCGCTTCGAATTCCGGAATGACGCTCATCCCTGCCCTTTATAGTCACTTAGGGCCTTCTTCTTCGCTATTTTTGCTCCTGGACCTTCTGCTAGTCTGATAGAACTCATCTGCTAACTCTCCTGCTAGAACCAGCGAAGGACTGTCGATCCGCTCAGTGATTCCGACCACCGTAGTCCGGCCTTTTCTCCGTTAAGTGTGACTGTCTCAGCTCTGATTCTGTCACGCCCCCGAACCAGAACTTCGGGGGCGGGAATGGGATTAAGCATAAATATATTTTACTTCTCCCAGGATCCGCGTGTGTGAAGACAACACATTCTGAATATTTTGCGGAAGCTTTCGTGGCGTTGCGACCCGGAGTCCGTGGCCATCGGATTCTGCATCGCACTCAACCATTAGCCCATGGCTATCACATCAAGAATCGTATCAGACTGGAGTAAACCATCACAACAAAATACAGAGCTGACAGTAACAGGATATTACATTCCCATATATGTTCAAGTTATAATTATCAATGTACATTAATTAAGAATCCCAAGAAAAGGCTAATAAAAGTCATACAACAATAAGCTATAAACACTACCCCAAATATGACGTAGCTCCGATGTCAAGCTCAATGTCTACATGACATAGCCGACAAAAACCTGCAAAACATGGCTCCACAGCCAACAAAGCTCTCAACTCGGGACGAAGAAATCTGAACCTGAGTACCGAAAGTAGTGGGTCAGACACGACGGTCTGGCAGGTGGATGAAAAGATCACAATATAGCAAATAATAATACAAATGATAAATCATGCTATTTGCTCAAAATGCTGTATATAATTAAACTGGTGAAAACTCATGAATCTCGGACAAAACATGTATTCTTTTCAAACATGGTTAAAACATGAAGATCTAATAAAGTATATGTTCATTTACATCATCTATAAAAGCATAGATATTTGACAATCGGGTGTTCGTCTAAAACATGTGTAAATATAGAAGTTTGACAAACAAACGTTCATTTAAAACAAATGTGTAACCAAGAAATCTGGCGAAACTAAGGTTCGTTTAAAACAAATGTGTAACCAAGAAATCTGGCGAAACTAAGGTTCATTTAAAACATATTTCAAGGCAGGGATATTTAGCAAATCGGATATTTATGTGAAACCGGTATAAACATAGTGATCTGGCAAAACAAGTGTCATTTGAAACATATTTCTGAGCATGGATATTAAATAACTCGAGTAATCATTTGAAACAGGTATAAACATAGGAATCTAGCAAAACGCGTGTCGTTTAAAGCAAAGTACGGATATTTAATAATACGGGTATCCATTTAAAACATGGGCAATCGTACAAATCAAGTAAAATCATTGATCGTGTGAAACCTATGTAAGAGCATGGGTATTCGCCCAACCGGCATTTATTTAAAACATGTGCGGGTACAAAGAACAGAAGGCAATATAATAATAACTGAATTTACATTGGAGAATATTAACACTTGTTTAAATAACAACTTTCATAAAGGAAACGAATCATTTATCAGAAAACATAAAAGCAATATAAAACATGTCGGGTATCCAAGGAATCAGGAACTGGCAAGATGACAACCACAAGAAGCTAAGTCCTCTATCACTAAAGCGATAGAGCAATAACTAGGCCCTGATCTCAGTCACTCGAGGTGAGGAGAAACAGGGGATCTCATATCAATACATATACATATACTAGGCCCTGATCTCAGTCACTCGAGGTGAGGAGAAACAGGGGATCTCATGAATGCATATACATATACTATACGGGACCACGGTAGCGAGCCGGGCATCGGGGACCACAGTAGCAATCTGCGGTATCGGGACAAGACCACGGTGATAACCGGGTAGCGGGATCCAAACTGCAGCTGGCGGGACAAGAGGGGGATCGCCAAGTCGTTTGATCAGACCAACAGGGTTATCCAAGCTTAGTGGTGCCGACTCATAGGTCAAATACAATCGAGACAATGCAAGTAAATCAAGTACAAATACATAATCAAACGGGCAAGACGGGGGTGCTCAAGGGCACACTGACATATCATATCGGGCAATGCATTTCGGGACAATAACTGTTACTAGTGTAACTTCAATGCTTTCGGAAAAACAAGTCATATAATGCAAATCTTGGAAATGAGGTGAAACAATGAACTATAACAATTTCGGGAAAAATATTAATTTCAAGATCTATATAAGTGAATAGGGGTCCCGTATGTCGATTATGATAATTACTTGGTACTCCTTGAGTTAGAAGACATTCCGGGCTCCTTATGTACTTTTACTATTTTCAAAACTTAAAATGAGCTTATGGGTAGTACTAGATGTTACAATAGCAAAAATCAAGATTATAAACGGTCCATCCTAAGTATGATATCAACTCGGAACCATCGAGCAACCTACTCAGTCACCGAAAGGAATAGAATTCGCGATACCCAAGGAAATAGACTTTGCATTTAGGTATGAAGAAGGTATCGTGTCGTTCCATCCCGTTCAAGATTGAAATAGATTGAACTTCGATGCCCCCGAACCAACCGTGAAGAGCATCGGCTCAAGATGTCCTCACATATGGTCAAATGAGTCCAAGGAGGGTAGCCAAGGTCCACCAAAAAAAAAAAAATCAAAACCCGGGTCCGATCGATTGGCCGAAATTTCAGTACCAGAAATGCACAGGGTCCGATCGATCGGCCTATCGATCAGCCCAAAAAGGCTTACAGTTATTTACAGTCCGATCGATCGGCCTGTAGGTCCGATCGATCGGACCTGGGCGTACAGCAGGTCCGGGACTCTTGATTTTTCTCCTCTTTCTCCTTTTTGTTTCCTTTCCTTCCAACATAATATCAACCACATAGAACCATAAACAAGAGGACTTAAACACATGTTTCCAAGACATTAAAATGAGCTAAAGAGCTCCTCATTTCAAGTTTCTCCCTTTCCATCCTTTCCCTTCACAATAAATCTCAAAGTGGAGAAAACTCATTCATGTGAAACCATTTGAAATCTTTACAATATGATGCATACATTTTCAAGTATGAACAAGAGAGAAGTAAACTCATCAATAAGCACATTTCGAAATCAATATTAATCATAGTAAAGACAACCATTAAAATCACCCACACCATCAATGAAATAAGATTTTCTCACAAAACATGTTAATAATCAAAACGATCCAATCAACCACTTGCCTTGGGTTCCAATCTAGCAAAACAAGCTCCTAATCACCTCACAAGCTCAAGATCCACAATCTCTACAAAAACCCCCAAAACAAACCCTAAAATGGGTTAAACAATGAAATGACAAGGAAACCTTTCAATACTCAAGGTGGAGCTTCTCTAAGGCTAGAAGATTACAAATCTAGAAGATGAAGAAGAACACTTACTTGCAAGGTCCTCTAATGGACAAGGTAAGCTCAAAGGAAGTCCTGTGATGGAGGGTTCTCTTCACAAATGGTACCAATGGAAAGCTTGCAAGATGAGGAAGAATAAGGTGGTCTCCATTTCTTGATTGATGAACTCTTGGTGTGGCTTGGAGATGGAGAAGCAAGAAGAAGAAGAGAAAACACAAGAGCAAACCCTAGGTTGCTGGTTTGGGCTGGAAAATGGAGAATGAAATGAATGAAGGAGATGGGTTCCTCTTATAAGCAAGTGAGGTTTGGGTCCCACAACTTAAAGAACTTGGGTGGCTGAAATCATCTAATTCGGGACCTCGGATGAATTCGACGAAGAAGGAAGAAATGATCGTCGAAATATCTAGTTTCCAAAAAGTATATGTTTCACGGGTTTCGGGAATATCAAGTTTTGGGTACAGATTTGGTGTGAAAAGACTGTTTTGCCCTCAAGGCCAAGAAATCGGGTTTCGGGTTCTCAAATGGATACGAGATCAATACGAAAGTTGTAGGATTCCTCAAGATGAATGCAACGGGCCAAAAACACAATACAAAACAAATCGGAAAAATCTCACAAGAAAGTGCAAAGCCGAAAAAGGAACCCCCAAACGGCCCCACAAGCTACTAAAGCACTCAAAAGCCCAAAACTAGAAGAAAAACCATTCTAGCTCACAAACTCAACCCAACAAATACTAATCCCACTAAAAGAAACTAATCCTTAAATAAAACAATACTAATCCAAGAGATTAGGGGTCGGGTTCTCACAAATTCTCCTCTCTGTTTACATCTCACCCTTCGTTTAGTTCTCAGGGCTTTCACCCGATCCCCTTTGCGCCGTTTTTAGTCTCTTTAGGGTCCCCTACAGCCCTCTAGGGTTTCTTAGATTTAGGAGATTTAGGAATGGGGGCTTTCAGTCACTGGATAGACTCCTAATCGGCCCTAGCAGAGCTCAGGAGGACCTTCAAGATCCCGGAGGACGTCCGGATGAAGGCCTCTGACAGGTCATCCGGCTATACTTTAGCAACGGCTGGATGCCATTTCCCCTAATTGCCATTATCGAAGGTGGGGTTAGATTCCCCCTTCATCCCCTTTTGAGGTCCTGCCTCCGAGCATGGAATCTCTGCCCGTGCCAGCTGATGCCCAACGGCTACAAGATCATCATGGGCGTTGCCGAACTGAATAAGATCCTAGGACTTGATCTCGGCGTCCATGACATCGAAGATGTCTACGATCTCTGCAAAACCCGAGACGGCAACACTTATTATCTCCGGGTCAAGGCTAAGTGTTCCCCCCTCATCACGGCCTTGGAGGACTCTAATAAATATGCTGGAGATGATCGGTTGCTCGTCTCCGGCAATTGGGAGTTCGGAGGGGCAGTATCCGAGACTGCGTGGAGAGTCCAAGTCCCACGAACCTTCGGGACACCGCCGAGTAACGCCCTGTCCCTTTTGTCGGGTTTCGGATTGTGATCTACCTTGTTAACTTTTATTCTAATTCCCTTCTTTCCCTTCGCATGCCTCCACCAGCGAAAGCGAGACGCTCACCTTGACCGTTGGAGGAGAAACAAAGATTGGCTGAACAAAATATACCAGTACCGAGGCCACCACAACAGAGCAGCTTTCTCCTTGCTTGGGTACGAACCGAAGTACGCGTCCTATACGCGGAAATCAGGCCGTCCTGGGGAGATAGTGCTTGCTTTAGCCGAGGTCGCAAGCGGGTCTGCTGCTGCTGAAGCATCCTCGTCGGCTGCTGCGGTCGAGAGTGATCCTTTAAGGGAGGTTGAGAACTTCTCAGACTCCGAAGAGATGGAGAGGCGTCGGCCAGCCTACCAACCGTGAAATTTAGCTGCGGCTATCTTCGGCGATTAGAGAGCCGCCTCCAGCGCCCGTCCTCCCTCTTCCACCTTGATCGTTCCAGCGGTTCCCGAGGCCCAGCCCGCCGCTGAAGAGAGCGAGAGGCCCCGAAAGAGGGCAAGGGGGAAGTCCCCTGTCCGCGAAGACCAGCCGCGGCAATCGCTGGTTATCAGGGAGAGGGCCAGAGCAGAGGAACCAATTCGGTCCGAGGCCCCGCTAGATCAGCGCTCTGAGTCGCCTCGCGCCGTGGTCTCGGCCGAACCAGAGGCCTTCAAGCCCAACCTGGAGTTGTGGCCGGGGAGGCCTCTCAACGTTGAGGACAAGGTCGTAGGGAACTCGGCTGTGATTACGGCCCTCAGCCGAGCCTGCGCGCTTCCCAGGGACGTTGAGAGGCACTAGGTGGAGGACAGTCCTCAGCTACTTATGAGGACGCTGCAACACTCCCTCCTGGTAAGTATCAAATCTCCGGATGTGAGTATTGCTAGTTTCTCTGCTCTCAATACTGAATCTTATCTGCTCCTTGCAGGCAGTCCAGAGGCTCCCGCTGGTCCTGGATCGGATCATGGAGGAAGAAAGGAAGCTGAACCGCCTGACGGAGGAAAAGCAGCAGGCCGAGACTGCTCTAGTGGCCAAGTGCGAGGAATTGAAGGAGGCTGAGGCCAAGCGGGCCGAGTTAGCCGCTCAAGTGGTCTCGGCGGTGTGCGAGCTCTCTCAAGTAAAGGCCGAATCGCTAACCCTACAGGAGAGGCTCGTCGCCGAAAAGAGGAGATCGGCCGAGTTGGCAGCCTAGCTGGGGCGAGAGAAGGTGGCGAGAGAGGAACTCCTCGCCTCGAAGCAAGCAGAAATTGACGCCGCCTTCCTCGAGGGAACAGAAGATGCTGGGAGGAGTTACACCGACCAGATCAGGGAGCTGAGCCAGCAACTGTTCCACCTCGACTGCCGGGCCGTGCTCAAGGAGATGGGGATGCCGGAAAATCACCCACTATATCTGAACCCTCCTGAGTTCAGGCCCCCAGCTCCCGCCGAGACTACCGCCTCGCCGCCCCCGGAGATTCCTGTCTCTCCTCCGCCAGAGACTCCAGCTTCTCCGCCTCCAGAGGTCCCTGCTCAACCGGAGGCTCCTAGCGAAGCGGTTCTGGAACCCTCTGGAACCGTTGCGACGGTCGAGGGTGCAGTAGTTGTCATCGAGGACACCGAGGCCGAGGCGTCCTAAGCTTTGTCTTTGATTTTTTGATGAAAAATGTATCTTCCCCCTTTTTTTGTGTAGTAAACTGAAAATGGAATGTATGAACGGGTGATGGCCACTTCTAAACTTCGATTGTAAATATTCGTCTATCAATAAAATTCCCCAATTTACCTCAATTCAGTCTCCATTGATGCTGCTTGTTCTCCTTTACTTTTTCATTTACTTCATATGATTTTTGCAAGTATGTGAGTTCGGATTGAGATAGACTGGCTAGATTAGGGCACGCCACGGGAACTCTAGTTCCGCCCTGTCTTCATTCATCTCGGCCAGTTAGCCAACATGCCCCGGAGGGAATTATGCTAGACCCCGAAGGCAGAAGTAGGAAAAAACGGGTTTCACGGCTGCGCACCTGACTTGTTAACTCGGATAGTTCTGGGTGGCTGGGTGCTCAACCTAAATGGTTTTATTCTTGGTCATTTCGGCTTCGCGTCTGGGTGGCTGGGTGCCAACCTCAGACGATTTTATCATTGGTCATTTCGGCTTCACGCCTGGGTGGCTGGGTGCCAACCTCAGACGATTTCGCCGTTGGCCATTTCAGTTTTCACGTCTAGGTGGCTGAGTGCCAACCTTAAACGATTTCGCCGTTGGCCATTTCGGTTTTCACGTCTAGGTGGCTGAGTGCCAACCTTAAACGATTTCACCGTTAGCCATTTCGGCCTTCACGTCTAGGTTGCTGAGTGCCAACCTCAGACGATTTCACCGTTGGCCATTTCGGCCTTCACGTCTAGGTGGCTGAGTGCCAACCTCAGACGATTTCACCGTTGGCCATTTCGGCCTTCAGGTCTAGGTGACTGAGTGCCAACCTCAGACGATTTCATCATTGGTCATTTTGGCTTTGCGTCTAGGTGGCTGGGTGTCAACCTTAGACGATCTGAACATTAGCCATTTCGGCTTCACGTCTGGGTGGCAACCTCAGACGATTTCATCATTTACATTGTTGCTAGACTGCCAACGACCACCAGATTTCCTCGAATTGAAGACGAATGTAGCTCCATTAAATCCAAAAGTTTTTTTTTACAAGTACAGATTAAAAATAGAATTTCTTGAGATGTGATGCATTCCATGGTCTCGGCAGTGGCCGTCCTTCCATGTCCTCGAGTCGGTAGGCCGACCGCCCAGCACTGGAAGTCACCTTAAATGGGCCATGCCAATTCGGTGCCAGCTTGCCTTGATTCGGATCCTTGTCCCCCGGGAGTGCCTTCTTGAGAACCAGCTCTCCTATAGAGAATTTCCTCTCTCTGACATTCTGGTTGTAGCCCCTGGCCAGCTGTCGCTGGTAGGCGGCTAGTCTAACTGCAGCTGCTTCCCTTTGTTCGTCTGCCAAATCCAGTTCCCTGGCCACGTTAATTTCGTTCTGTCCCTGGTCAAAAAGTTTAGTCCTCAAAGTGGGGAGGCCGATCTCCAGAGGGATGACCGCCTCCATACCATAGGCCAGTGAGAAGGGGGTAGCCAAAGTGGAACGTCTTGGAGTGGTCCTGTAAGCCCATAGGACGCTTGGAAGCTCTTCCACCCATCTTCCCTTTGCTCGGTCCAGCCGTTTCTTGAGCCCGTCAAGGATCACCTTGTTAGAGATCTCAGCCTGGCCGTTGCTCTGTGGGTAAGCTGGGGTGGAGTAGCGGTTTCGGATGCCGAGCTCCTGACAAAAGGTCTTGAAGAGGTTGGAGTTGAACTGAGTCCCGTTGTCCGAGATCAAAATTCTGGGTATGCCAAATCTCGTGATAATGTTTTTCCATACGAAATTCTTGGAATCCCGCTCCGTGATGGAGGACAAAGGCTCTGCCTCGATCCATTTAGTGAAGTAATCAGTAGCTGCGATAAGCCACCTCTTGTTCCCCGGGGTTCGGTGGAGTGGTCCCACAATGTCGAGCCCCCACTGGGCGAATGGCCATGGGCTAGAGAGCGGGCTGAGGTCCTGCGCTGGTTGATGGAGAGAGTGGGAGAATTTCTGGCATTTCTCACACTTCCTCGCGTATACCTGCGCATCCTTCTGCATGTATGGCCACCAGTAGCCCCGACTGATGGCTCGGTAGGCCAGGGACCTTCCTTCAATGTGGCTTCCGCTGATTCCTTCATGTATCTCAAAAAGGAGGTCTTCAACCTTGCTTGGATGGACGCACTGGAGGTACGGTCCTGAGAACGACTTCCTGTAGAGCTTGACCTCGAGAGATAACCAAAACCGAGCTGCTTTGACTCTGACGCGATGGGCCTCGCCACTGTCTTTGGGAAGCCTATCGTCCTTAAGGTAGGCTATGATGGGATCCATCCAACTCGGGCCGAGGTCAATACACGACACCTCCCGAGGTGGTTGGAGCTCGATGCTGGGTGCGGCCAAGGATTCCACTTCAATGGTTCTTTTTCTCCCTGCTTCGACAGCACTGGCGAAATTTGCAAGAGCATCTGCATGAGAGTTGGCTTCTCTGCCTATCTGTTTGACTTCGGCTGACTGGAATTGTGTGAGCAGCTTCTTTGCCAGGGCCAGATACGTGGCCATCCGATCGTCGCGAGCTTGGTAGTCCCCAGTCAGTTGGTTTGCCACCAACTGTGAATCGCTGAAGACCACCAGCTGTTGAGCTCCGAGGATTTTCGCGTTGTTTAGTCCGGCTAGGGCTTCGTACTCGGCTTCATTATTCGATGCCTTGAAATCCAGGGTCAGAGCCTGCTCGATAACCAACCCTTCTGGCGATTGGAGGACGACTCCTGCCCCGGCTCTCCTTGAGGTGGATGATCCGTCGACAAAAACTTTCCAAGCTGGCGTCAGGGCCTGGCCCTGTGATTGTTCAGAGCTCGTGGGCAACTCGTGCTCCCTGCCCCCCAGTTCGGTGCCGAGCGGGTTGGTGCCGGACTTGAATCGAATTCGGCGAGGAAATCCGCCAGAACCCGGGCTTTGATCGTTGTCCTGGGCTGATATTGAATCTCATACTGCCCCAGTTCAACAGCCCATTTTGAAATTCTCCCTGAAAAGTCAGCATTTCTGAAAACAGACTTAAGTGGGTGTTCCGTAACGACCACTATGGTATGTGTTTGAAAGTAATGAGAGAGCTTGCGCGAGGCACTAATTAGTGACAGCGCGAACTTCTAAGTGGCAAGTATCTGGTCTCGGCATCAATCAGGGTCTTGCTCGTATAATAAATGGGTTTTTGGATCTTATCCTCTTCCCGGAGGAGGACCGAGCTCACCGCATGATCCGAGACCGCTAGGTATAAATACAGAACTTCTCCGTGGACCGGAGTAGACAGTAGAGGCGGTGAAGATAAATAGACCTTAAGCTCCTGCAAGGCCTGGTCACATTCTGGAGTCCACTGAAATTTACAATTCTTCCTAAGAAGCTGAAAGAAAGGTCGGCACTTATCTAAGGATCTGTTGATGAACCGATTCAGTGCGGCTGCCATTCTGGTTAGCTTTTGGACTTCCTTAGCCGAGGTGAGACTCTATACTCTGAGGATTGCCGAGATCTGGTCTGGATTCTCCTCAATTCCCCTGCGTGTGACTAGGCTCCCCAAGAACTTGCCGGAACCAACACCAAAGGCACATTTGGAGGCATTGAGCTTGAGTCTGAATTTCTTCAGAGTGGCGAAAACTTCAGCCAGGTCTGCCAAATGATCCTGCGCCCGCTTGGACTTGACTACCATGTCGTCGACGTAGACCTCAATGGTCTTGCCGAGCTGATCATGGAACATTTTGGTGACGAGTCTCTGATAGGTTGTTCCTGCGATCTTCAGTCCGAACGGCATCACCTTATAGCAATAGGTCCCCTGGGGTGTGATAAAAGCTGTCTTCTCTTCATCCGGCCCATACAGCGGGATCTGGTGATAGCCCCGGTAAGCGTCGTGGAAGCTCATTCTGTCGTGCCCGGCCGTGGCGTCAATCAATTGGTCAATCTTGGGTAGGGGAAAGCTGTCTTTGGGGCAAGCCTTGTTGAGGTCGGTAAAGTCGACGCACACCCTCCATTTGCCAGTTTTCTTCCTGACGACCACAGTATTGGCTAGCCAGGTCGAGTATTGGACCTCTCTGATGGCGCCAGCCTCAAGCAGTTTGTCCACCTCCTCGACTACGGCTTCGGTTTGTGAAACCCCAGTCCTGCGAGCTCTCTGCATCACAGGTTTATGATTAGGGTCTACATTCAATCTATGGCATATTACCTCGGGGTCGATACCAGGCATCTCCTGAGGTGTCCAAGCGAATGCATCTTTATTTTGCACTAGGAACTGGGCCAGCTCGGACCTCTCGGGCTCCCCGAGCTGACTGCCGAGCAGGAAGAACCGCTCCGGGTTCTTTGAGTCTATCCGGACCTCGGTCAGTTCTTCCACACTCTTCTTTTCCGGGTCCTGGCCGAGCTCATCCAGCTTCCCCTCCAGTTTCTTCTCTATCTCGGCCATATGGACCTCCTTGGGCTCTCGTTCCCCAGACACCACAGCTGTCAGGCACTGCTTAGCTGCCTGCTGGTCCCCTCTGATCGTGACGATTTCAACTCGGCCATTCTTCTCTCCCCATGGAAATTTCAGCCTCTGGTGGAGGGTTGAAGGGATTGCTTCCAAACTATGGAGCCAGGACCTGCCCACTATAGCATTGTAGGGTGAGGGTGCGTCAATCACCATGAAGGTTGCCATGACAGACGTGCCGCCGGCCTCGACCTTGAACGTCACCTTCCCCTTGGGGTAAACAGGTTTGGCGCTGAAGCCAATGAGGGGAATTCGGGCATCCTGCAGGTTCTTCTCAGTTAGGCCCATTCTCCGGAAGGTATCGAAATAAAGGACCTCGGACGAACTGCCGGGGTTGACGAGGACCTTCCTCACGGTGCAATCCTTCACACCTTGCTCAGAGCAATCAAACCTCAAGGTGACGATCAGTGGGTCGTTGTGGGGAAGCTGCACCCCTTCCAAATCTGCGTCTGTGAACCTGATTTCGGGCCGCTCCCTCCGGGCCCTCTTCGGAGCCGAACCGAGCTGGGCTGCCATGACTCGCTCAGCGTGAGATGCACGCCTGACATCGACACAGGCTCGGTTACTCCCCTTGGGCGGTGAGGCTAAATGTATGACATTAATGATCTTCTCCGACCCGTCGCTGTCATGGCCTCTCTCGTCTCGGCGTGGAGCTCTGGTGTCTGTCTTGACAAACTCCTGCAAATGTCCGTCTTGGACGAGCTTTTCTAAATGCGACCACAGGATTCTGCATTCTTCGGTTTTGTGGCCGCCCTCCTTGTGATACGCACAAAACCTCGTCTGATCTCGGGTGGACGGGTCGCCCTTCATAGGCTCTGGCCAGCTGAAGTACGGCCTTCTCTTGATCTTAAACATGATCATGTGGATGGGCTCCTTGAAGACCGTGTTAACTGCCCGATATGCGTCCTCAGATAACCTGGGCCTCTTGCTTCTTGCCGAGGTGAAAGCCTGAGCCTTAGCCGAGCTGGCCGACGCCCAGCGTCTGTCCGGCTCATCTCTTCGGGACGGTCCCCTCTCCCTCCCGGAGGGCCTCTCACCTCGGTCCTTCTGCGCGGCCCCATGGTTTTCTCGAGCCCGGATCTGGTCGTCCTCTTGGGCGATGTAGCGGTTGACTATGGACATGAGCGCCGCTATGGAAGACACCGGATTCCTGGCTAAATCTTTCTGAAGATCGCTGTCTAGCAGCAAGGCATTCTGGAATGCGAAGATGGCAACCTCGTCCTTGGAATTTTCGATCTGGCTGTAGACCGTCCAGAACCACTTTGTGAACTGGGTGACATTCTCTTCTCGCTTCATCTTCAGGGCCATGATATCAGCATCTGTTTTTGGCAGGATCCTGTAGGCCTGAAACTTCTTCATAAAGGACTGCTGGAGTTGTTGCCAACTCGAAATGGACCCCTTCGGTAGCGCACAGAACCATTTCAGGGGGAGGTCACCCAAATTGGAGGAGAAAACTCGACAGTTCAGATGACCCTCATCTCCCCAGACGGACATCCTCTGGGAGAAGTGCCTGAGATGTGTAGCTGGGTCCGAGGTCCCGTCATAAGTGACGAACCTCGGGACGGTGAACTTCTTTGGCAGGGGATATTTCCTGATATCGCGAGAGAAAGGAGACGCGCCGAGATCAATGGAGTCACAACAAACATCCTTTTGGTCTCGGCCGAAACCGACCACCTTTAGATTGCGCCGGACCGTTTCCCTTATGCGCGGGTCTAACCACTCCTGATCATGATACCTGCTCTCCGGAATGGTTTTCAACGCCTTCCTCGAGTGGCTATGGCTGGTGCTTGAGCCCTCATCCCGAGTTCGGTCACACCTTTTCTTGTTCAGGAGGTCCCTCAAATCTTCCTCGGGGGAAGAAGTGCGCCTGACACGAGAAACCTTCCTCTTGTGTTGTCGCTGCGATTGACGTTGTTGTCTCGACCGCTGCTGCTGTCGTGACTGCTGCTGTTGAGACTGTCCTGCTCCTGCTGAATTCGTGGCTCTTTCCAGCTGCTGCTGGAGCTGGAGGATCAGAGCATCCCTCTCCTTGATAGCCTCATTCTGTGCTCTAATCTCTTCAAGGGTGGAATCGAAGTCATCACTAGGATTATATTCTTCGTCCTCGTCATCCTCAACATCCTCCACCTGATCAGAGGGACGTGGTCCATCGACCACTGGAGACTTACTCCGCTGGTCTGGACCCATCAGGAGACCTGCAGGCTGCTGCTGGGTATCTCCCCTACGGGGAGCGGACTCCGAGCGAAGGTCGCGCTCCTGAACGTTGATCCGGATGAGATCACGTTCGGCGTCGTCCTCTGTAACTGGTTGCTTTCCAGACCTCTTCTTGGCAGGAAGAAGGTCAGAGGATGGTCCTGCACGCTTGGTCTTGGAAGTTTCTCCGCCTTTAGCAGCTCTCCTCATCATGGTGATAGGGAAGATTATGTCAATCGTTTCCCACAGATGGCGCCAGTTGTAAGTGTAAGAAAAATATACTCACAAGATTAGGAAGCCTTTAAGGACTTACTCATGATACTGGAGGAGTAGCTGCGAGAAGGTGAACCTGAAAGGGAGGAAAAGAGAAGGTCAGAGGACCCTGGCTGTGGGCAGCACAGGGCTCTCCGATGCTTAAGTCAGCAGTTGATCGGAGAAGGAGAAGGAAGAATGGATCTCTCGTTATATGTGTGAGAGTGCTTACCTCCCTCTTGGTCTGTCTTATGCCTTATATGGAAGATAGTTTTGGAGCCTGCGCCAGCGGGCCTGATGATGTGACTAAAGTCTCATCAGCCCACATAGTCATTAATGAGGGTCCATCACAGCCCTCATTGCATTTAATGAGGGTCCGATCAGCCCATACTGTATTTAATGCCAGTCACATTGGGCCTGATCTTGCCCTGATATGTTGACGGCCGGGGTCCCATCGAATCCCTTTCTGGGGCCTTGTCCTGATGGGCCGTAACCAAGGAACGCAATCATGATCCTGTGTAGCCGAGACTGGGCGGGGTGGCGTGGCCGAGCCAAATTGGATATCACTTTCCCGATATCAGCATCTAGTGCCGAAACCGAAGTGGCATGGGTCTATGTCCGAGACTGATATGGACGTGCTTTGCCAAAACCGAAAGGAGTTGGTTCACGTGATGGGCCCCACACACCTAGTAACTCAGTCAGGGACCTTCCAAAACATGCTCACAGAGAGAGAGGAGAGAGAGAGAGAGCTCTTACTCCCACACTTGAAGTGGCGAGGGATCTGTCTACCACAGCCTCGAATCATACTGATCGTTCGATCGACATCGATTAGCGCGGCCAGCTTGGGGGTGATCACAGGACAGACACACCCGAAACGTACGAGTCTTAAAAGCAGGCAACAATCAGCATTAGGAAGCTTCCCAAAAACCATAGACTTGCATGCATTCACCAAATTCCTCCTCTCCTTCGTGCAGGAGACCACCCTCGCTGCACCTGCAGGGGTCGCCTCCCACACCCCCATCACCAGTACCACAAGCACCAACAAGGCCATGAACTGCCTCATCTTGTTCTTCAATACACACAAATCAACAAGACCACATGCCCACATATATATAAGAAAGTTTCTTACCAAATGGCCTTCAGTTACATCAATAAACAATAGCCAAAACTTGATAGAAGATACCCGAATAAAATAAAATATAAACAACTTGACCAGAATGCGTGCTTTTATAGGAGTCTCCTCAAGGGCCTTCGTTCAACTCTGCAATGTGTCATTCGGAAATCCCGGCATGTAAAATCTTCAAACAATCAGGAAACTTAAATTCCAAAAATTCAAGCAGAGCCTCAAATAAAGAAGGTGAGCTAATTACAATATAAAGATAATCCAATATTGGAAGGCCCGGCACTACTTTGTGCTGACCGAGAATAAAGTGACCCCGGATCCTCCGTTGCAACCATAGCTATTACACAGGACCCACTTTTCTTGAACTCCATCATGGGGCCTACATAGGGATAATGCAGGCCGTTATGGATGAATCCCATCTCCTCCACTGATATATGGCCAAGTTTCAGTTTGAAAGGAGTTGGCCCACGGTCCAATTTAGCCACATGACGGAAATTTGATTGACACCATGTCAGCAACAATGACACATTAGCACCTACTCACGTTTCCATCACGATGCTCAATAGGATGGCGGGACCCACTCCTTTTGAACTAAAACTTGAAGATCTATTAGTGGAGGATATGTTATTCATCTTAAGCGGTCTGAGTTATGATGTGAATTTAAATTTAATTTTTTAATACTGCAAGTGAACAACTGTCTTTTTGAGACAATGGCAAGTACAGGTCGAATTCCACATGAAACACTACTGAAATATTTTTTATTATTAAAATCTGATTTTTTTTTATAATGAAAATAAAAATAAATCAAGATTTGAATGAGAGAAAAAGCTACTATGCAAGATGAACGGATAACAATGATGATAAAGGTAGATCAGAGCAATAAAGAGTTCATTACTTAATTTCAATTCTCAATCCACATACTTTAATTTAGTCTTTTGTCTTGCAAATAACTCATATCAGAAACAACTCGATGTTTTTGATCCGGAAGATATTTTTCTTTTAAAATCCAATTCTTAAACAGAAAAACCCAAGATCTCCAGTACCTCATAAAAATCACTTTGAGCATCAGTTAACAAATTAAGCATAAAATATCAAAGGTATAAAAACCTAAGTATATCATATCAAAAGAAGATTAACTGATCAAAAAGAAATTTATTTAAAATATAAAGCAGAGGTTTGCCTGCAGCACGAAGACAGATTTATTATTCTACTAAACATGTATCATAGGGACATAAAAATTAAATTAAAGACATAGAACAGAAATAAAATCACTTAACTTCACTTTGTGCTCCGATCCAAAAAACCTACTCATCCATTGCAAAAGATGTGATTTTCATTAAGAACTTCATTGCAAATACAATTTTCTCTCACACACTTCTAATCTAGTTCTGGAACAGGGCCCCAGAATACTAAAAAATAACTCTTAAATTCTATTAATTAGGGAAAGAAGAGAGAGATTAATTATGGACGTCCAAGGGTTGGAGTGAGTCCCTCCCTCGTATACTACCTTTTTGGTTCCTTTTATATCTCCGGTTATCTTACAGATACATTGAATTTGGATACCTTCTTAATTTGCATATTTGATTTGTCTTCATTGATGAGGTATATCTCTTACCCTTTTTGAATTTGAATGATGTGGAAGCTTCTGAAAACCTCTGGGTGGCTTGGCTAATCTTCAAATGGGGTCCCACAAGGGATGTGCAGCAATTGATTATCAACGGTGTGGATTTAATTTGCAATCCCGTCTAAAAATGTACATGAAAATATCCGGACCATTAACTTTATAAATATAGCTCTAATTTGCACATTCTTGGGTTCTCTAAATAATCTTTCCAACGGTAGGCAAATTTCATCGATCTGACAGTCGGATTGAAAGTTATGGTCATTTTAAGATGAATTTTCCTGAGAAAAACGGGATTAGCTTTTAAATTTTGATTTGCAATGGATTCTATCTCTGCACAACTTTCATTTTCGAAAGGACATCAGATGTGGATGATTCAAACGCTTCTTCTTTTGTTTCAATCGGAATGGCACTCTTTGAATTATCCATTAATAATTTCAAATTTGCAATTACAGCGGACCTTGCCATGTGAGACATTTCTTCTGTTTGAACAATGAGCCCTATAAGAAGTCTTTTACTGTAGTTAGGATTCTTCAATTGACATGATGAGTAGACCCCTCCTTGATTGATTTGCATATGGCTTGTGTGTGGGGTCTACATGGTGAATTCTTCAATTTTCTTTTTTTCAAGATTCAATTTAGCAATGTAGGGCCCAGGATAACTATGTGTGCTTGAAAGTGGGCTCCATGACAGAAGCCTGCAATTCTCATTTTCTGCACATTCTTCTTTAACACATTAAATACTGAAGAACCCATATTGAAGTGGGACCCATTTGGACAGAGTTCTACTTCAACTAGGCCTCTTTGGAGAACATATGCAAAACAATCTAAATTTATGTAAAAAATGTATGAAAAGTATGAAAATTCAGGTTCCTATGTGAAAATGCATGAAATGATGAAATTAGATGAATAATGATGCAATTCACCTAATTAAATCTCTAATTCATCCTAAAATGATGCGTAAATGTGTAAATTCATGAACTCAACAAGTTACCACTATGTGGGCCATATGATGAAATTTTAGAAAAGTGTTATATGAATCCAGTGTAATAGCGGCAACAGAGGATCCGTCCTCTAATAAAGTGGATAAGACTTAGGTGATGATGAGGACTCTTGGGCCTTCGGTGAAAGGACAAAGATCATTGAATCTTCATTAATTTAGAGTGGGTGAATTGATAGTGGATTCCATCATATCTACAATTTAGATCGCCTAAACGTGGCCTCCACGCATGCGACGTAGGGAGTTGGGGATACAGTGTTTCTAGGAAATGCAGTTCCTTTGATTTCAAAGCTCTACTCTCCATTTTTATTGTCAAGTTGCCTTAATTTCTTTTGCCTTGTTACTACTCTTCCCAGTCATAGATCTTTGTTAAGTAATCAAAAGTAAATCATACACTCGAGGTTTGTTTTGAGGATTTGACTTGTTGACTTTGTTGCTTGGATGATGGATCTGATCGTTTGACTTTGGGAAAATGGAAAAAGAAGTGAATATTATTATCTTACTTGTTTCGCTAAATTAAAGTGTGGCAATGGATCTGGTCCGTTCGACCCAGTGTACTCTGTATTTTATAATGGAGGTGCAAGTTGGGCAGGGTCAAACCAATGACCCGCTGGAGCAAAAGTGAAATCAGAGTTACTGGTTTTTTTGTTCCCAGATTTGTTCTTCTGATTCGGCCTAAATTTAAAAACCTGGAAGAAATCTGGATTGGGGATCAGGTTCGTGCACATTGTACTCAATTAGCATTTTATTTTTTATTTTTTTATAAACATACATATGTTTGTATAGTTCCGTGGCTCTATGATCAACCAAACTCCACCATAGTTGGTATCACCCTGAATAGGCACTGAGCCCATTTAATTTGTATCCACCGTTGGATTGAGTTACTCTCTTTTGTAATTACTTTTCTACCATTTTTTTTTATTTTTTTAAAGAAAATTATTTTGACCATGGTTGGAAAACTCTCTAAATTGACTCTTGACTCTCCCGAGTCATCTCATTTTCACGAAGGACCGAGTCAAATATACGCGACACTCGGCTGAGTCATCTTATTTTAATAAGTAGTTTGCACTCTGAACCATTTTATAGGTAGATCTAATTTTAAATAATTAATATTTATTTATAAATAATTATTCATGATGTTTGGAGTTAGCAATTTGAAAATGATGACTAAAATGTAAGTTATATTTGATTGTTTATAATCGATATTTGGGCTCACCAATTATATAATATGCAATATATCTTTTTTAATTTTTCCTATTACAATAATTTTATTACATATATAAATTTATTAATTTAAATTGACCATCATGACTGCGTGTAAATAAATATTTATTTATATTTTATAAGTAATGGATTAATATTTAAATATTTTTGAAATAATTTTTAAAAAAACATGACTCCGTCGAATTCGAGTCACGAGTTTTCCAACCTTGATTTTGACTGCTTTCACAACTTTGACTTTCGATGGAGCCCATATTCTGTCTTAAAATACTATAATAACAAAAATATATTATATACATTCAAATGGATATATGAGAATTTTAATCTTTTAAAAGTCTGTCCTAAATTATTAAACCATGTAGAATTTTTACATCAAAATTCATTATACACACACACATACATACATATAGGGGCAGCGCTCCTAAGCTCAAGTTTAGGATAAGGCAAGTTCAAGTGTGTGGTGGGGCCCACATCGGAATTGGGATGGGGGGAGTTCAAGGACTCCTTAGGACCATCCTCTCCGCAAAAAATCAGCTCCAACCGTGATTTTTATCATCTCCATCTAGGCCCCAAAAGTTTAATGGTTAATAGTCCAATTAGATCTGTGTACAGTCGACCCAACGGTCCAGTAAATTCGGATATGACCGAAAGTTAGTGGACATGTGCAATTCAAGGGGTCGTGTGTTTGGTCCATTTGGATAGACTAAGGGCGGGCTCCACAAGCGTGGGCTGATAGAATTTTATTCTAAGCTTGAACTTAGGAGAGCCTTGCCCTCTATATATATATATGTAGAGAGATTCTTCTATGAGAGATAAGATGGGGGCCCTTACATTCATATCCAATGCCAACAACTTAAACGTGAGGGTCCACCACCTTATCTCTCATAGTAAGGTAAGAGATGCTCTCATAGGAGCATCTCCCATATATATATATTTATATATATGGGGGATATTCCTGTACATCATTCTCTCACCATATGGTGAGGGACAACTTAATGGGACCTACTGATCATGAGATTTTTGGGGGTTGGGAAGAGACATATTGGATAAGACCCTATATCAAATTTGGGGTTAATCCCATGCCTCTAACCCATTCATCCGCCACCCACATATATTAAATGAAAAAAATTGACACTCGATCCAATGGTCCAATCCATTTGGATAGGTGAAAATTCAACAAGTTTAGTGTACTTAAGGGGGTTCTATGTGTGTGGATAATTCAGATGTATTATAAAGTCAACCATACTATGTTGACCATCACCATAACATGGTGAGGGATGGATGCACATAAATATTTCTCTCTTAATCTCTCTCTCTATATATATATATAATTAGGGCAAGACTCTCTTAAGCTTAAGCTTAGGATAAGGTAAGCTCAAGTGGGTGGTGGGGCCCACCTAGGGATCCACATGGGGATGGGGGGGGGGGGGGGGGGGGGGATGGGATTTCAATGACTCCCTATGACCCTCCTATCTGCAAAAAATAAGCCTCAACTGTGATTTCTATCATCTCCATTTGGGGCCCAAAAGTTTAATGGTCAATATTCCATTTGGATCGGTACATAGTTGATCCAACGATTTAGTAAATTCAAATTTGACCGAAAGTTGGTGGACATGTGCACTTTAGGGGGGTTGTGTGCTTGGTCCACTTGAATGGACCAAGGGTGGGCCCCATAAGCGTGAGCTTACAAAACTTTATATTATGCTTGAGCTTACGAGAGCCTTGCCCATATATATATATATATATATATATATATATATATATATGGGATTGACACTCCTGAGCTGCGATTGAGAGAATGGTCAGCTGCATCGTGCGAAACCCTCGTGTGGTTTGGGTGGAATAAAAGAGAAAAGCAAACGAAATCAAAACATCGGCCCACGTTTCTCATTTCCCCCTTTCATCTTCGGCACCTTTCACTTCCCCCCTTCATCTTTGGCAGACCTAATTGTGCAAAAATTTTAAATCTGCCAATCTCGTCGAGCTCGATCTCTTTCACTACTGCTCTCCCTCTCTTGTCGATCTCTCTATCTCGCTATTGCATTCCCTCTCTCGTAATCTCTCCCGCTGGACTTCTGCAGACCTAATTGAGGTTCTCTCCTAATCTCGTCGACATTTGTCTCTCGCTTGCAGACGTCTAGCGGGAGAGACGACGCGAGAGGGAATGCAGTATCGAGAGAGAGCTCGATGAGAGAGGGAGAGCAGTAGCGAGAGAGATCGAGCTCGATGAGATCAGGAGAGATGAATAATCTCACGATTAGGTCTGCCGAAGATGAAAGGGGGAAATAAGAAGCGCGGGCCCATGTTTTGATTTCGTTTACTTTTCTCTTTTGTTCTGCCCAAACCACACGAGGGTCTCACATGATGCAGCTGACCATCCTCTCAATTGCAGCTCAAGAGAGCCAATCCCTATATATATATGTGGTCAACTCTCCTAAGCTGAAGCTTAGCTTATCCTAAGCTGAAATGGTGTTGGTCCCGCAAATCAAAGTTGACTATCGTCATTTTTTGTATGATAATCGTCTCCAAAGTTAAGATAAATCCAATCAAAACTGAATTTTTCAGTTCCATTATATAAAAAATAAATATAATCAACTTTGATTTGTGGGACTAGTACTATTTCAGCTTAGGATAAGTCTGGCTGTAGCTTAGGAGAGCCTTGCTCTCTCTCTCTCTCTATATATATATATATATATTGAAGTAGTTATAAATATGGTGCCAGTGCGAGCTACCGAGGGATGTAAATTGGTCTTTGATTCTCCGATACCTGGAGGTTCCGACCCATTAAAAACCGGATTTGGGCCCTTATTTAGGCCTTAATAAGTAAATGGGCCCGGGTCAGGTTCCACCTTGGTTCGGACCGGTGGACCCGAGACCTGACATATTACCTCAATTTTTAAAAATCTTTCCTAAAAAAACCTTATTTTTTTTTTAATATCATTCTCTATCTAGACCCGAACCCGGATCCAGACTCATCCCGTATATGGTTCCGGTTTTGGTTTCGAAGCCAAGAAACCGGTTCCGAAATAGTTTTGAGTTTGAATCTGATTCCATCTTCTTCTTAACAGTTCTGGTTCTGGGTCCACCATAGATCCGGACCGGAGTCGATCCGTTTACAACCTTAGAGCTACCTCATCCCACCCTGAATCCAATGCTAGTATCAAAATTGAATCCTGTCCAAGCCTAACTCCATATAGGTCGCTGAGGCTCAATTAAGGATGTCTCTCATAAGAGACATCACACGGACTCCTATGATTACCCAATCCCCTATGACTAGACATAATTGAGAGCTTTCAACCACCACCATGAATTGTTGTGGTTGCAAGAGGTTCGTATGGAGAGGGTCTACCAAATAGGGCAATAATATATGAAGCTTTTAAGTGCAAACATGCTCATCTAAGTAATTGAAGCACACCCTTGTGTGGCCCCCCTAAGGCAACATCAATTCATGGGAAGGTGAGGATCGAAAGCTTTGGATGCAACCCACCTGTATGGAAAAACTTCAAGTCCATCATATCATTCTAACACCTTCACTTGTGGCCCTCAAAGTATAAAACTTTTAGAATGTATCATTTTTTAAAATTTCAATTCAACGTCCAACCCCATTTGAATCGATGTTTGAAACATAGGATCTGGGACATCTAGGAGTAGATGCGTGTGTCACACTTAGATTGATTATAGGAGGTCAGCTAATAAGGGTTGCACATCTAAACTTTTTGCCCACGATTGTGAAAATCTCTCCATATAGGGCTTTGTTCTAGTGAAAACTGTTCTCATGGTGACATCCTGAGAACTTTTTATGTGGCCCATTAAATAGTGTTGGTACCTCATAGTCAATGAGTTGAATAACATTTCTCTCTCCCTTTAATTTGTTTAAATACTTGATCTCCTGACAAAACGCATAAGCAGTAGTATAATTACGACCCTTAAGCTTGATACTTTTAAGGCATAGATAGTGCAAAATGATGCTATGACTTTATAAACCTCACTACTTCCTCCACTGCCAATCTTGCCAAGCTTCTGATAGAGCTTCCCATTAACTTTAAAAAATACATCAGGATCGTAGTTCTTTTTACAAGTTGCAGACATTCTTCTTCCACTACTAGTCTTTTATGGTTTGCTTGATTGAGAAGGCTCTGTATTAGCATTCAAGTTTCTCCTCGGGGGATCATAAGGTTGTAAATCACTGCCATCACCCAAAATCCCTTTTTCCTTGGCCATTTTTAATTTCAACAAAATGAGCATCATTTTTGTGACCCACAAGTCTATCAGGTGAACCATCACTTTCCTTTTTGATAGATCCCCTCACCTTAAATGGGCTATGATTTGGAACCTCAATTGAGGTATTTGGGGTAGATGAATATACTTGGATTGATACAACTGTCTACCTTCTTGATGATGTGTGAATGCCCTGAAATGAAGGGATTGATGTTGGAGCTGCATATCCTTGAATTATAGGTTGTGGGTTCAAGCTGAAATCATTCAAAGGTCCTGTATCCAAATGGGAATGACTGTCTCGATGTGGACATTGATTGTATGTTGTGGAATTCAACATAGGTGCAGATAAAGAATGAACCGGTGTTGTACTCATGCATGAGGAGCCTGCAACCAGAGATTTAGTTGTGGGATGGAAAAGTTCAAATTATTCTGTTCGGTATAATTGAACTGGATGAAAAAACTGATTCAAGAGGGGACCAAATCCATTTGAATTGGCACCACCACTCTGTGGTTGGCATCCCATTTGAGGGGTCTTTATCCAGATTAAGAACAAAGGCTCTTTGGTTGTTTACAATGATATGAAGAGACAAAATGCGTAAAGAAAGCCCATGTACTAGACATGTTTATTTACTTCATCTCAACAGATTAACACCTCATCATTTCCAGCCATGGTTATTTTATTTACTTTCATGTTTCATATTAGAGTAATTTTTGGGGTCTTGATCGTCAGATTTCATACAATTCGCTAAGATGACCATCTTCATATGTGGGGCCTTTTATCTTTGGTCCAGATAATGATCTGATGGATGCTTACTCCCAGCTTCTAAAAATCAAAGGTTTCATCGATCATAGTGAACTTCCACCCCATGTTGCTATGGAAAGAACATAGTTTTTATCATGGAAAGGGGGCCGCTTCTAAATTGGGTGGATCATTGAACAAGAAGGGCCCACCTTCAGACTATAGGGGTTCCATTGAATTACCTGAGCAGATGATCGAGTCCATTATGGCCATCCCCTTCCTCTTTATGGCTTTTGTAAATTAGAGGTGGTAACACTTCCCAGTTCAAAGGCCTTCTTCACACATGGATCATTCCTTTCAAAATCATAATTCATCCTTTTTTGTTCTTTTTCTCTTGAAGGATGTGCTCTATTCCTCTAGTTAACTATATATTACTGATTGTAGAGTTACTGCCTTTCATGGCTTAGGATATTCTGCAGGGACTTTTTGTGTTATTTCCTTTCCATGGGGTTGATCAAATAAATAGACTATGCTAGCCCAGCATCTGTGGAATTAAACGCCTCAACAAGGTTTTACATTTTCAAAGATTTAGGCTTTAAATTCTTTTGCTTGCAAGTATAATTATGTTGGTTATTATATATATATATAGTCAGAGGTTTTAGAGTTTTTTGCATCTAATTCCTTGTGACTATTATGTTGGCACTATTACACTTACATGTGAAATTGAAGAATTTATGCAACTGGATCTTGACTGATAATTTTTTCAATTTCTTAACAGCTCAGGTATCAAAGTAGGAAAAAGCTTGCAGAGCAGCAACCACGATCAAAAGGACAATTTGTGCGCCAAGTTGTGGTTGAATCTTCTATGACAGGCACAGAAACAGATGATTAATTAAATCAGTTAGCCAATTTTATTTTATTTTTCAAATTGGGTAGGTACAAGTAGGTACAGAAGGTAAGAAGATAACAGCCTAGTAATTTTCTACCTACTTTTCTACTTCTAATGAAAATATTTAAAACTATTATCTTCTTAGTGTTTTGGTATCTTCTAATGCAAATATTTAAAATTACTATCTTCTTAGATTGAATACTGAATAAAGATTGTCGAGTTAAATGCAAGACATGCTTTTTTAAGTTGAACATGTTTTGGGATTTTAGGCTACTTTAATTCAAAGCATTTTCCAGATTAAGAACAAAGGCTCTTTAATTGTTTGCAATGATATGAAAAGACAACATGGGTAAAGAAAGCCCATGTACCAGACATGTTTATTAACTTCAATCTTCTTAGCGTTTTGGTATCTTCTAATGCAAATATTTAAAATTACTATCTTCTTAGTGTTTTGGTATCGAGATACATGACTAACATTAAGATAAACTAGATTGAATAAAGATTGTTGAGTTAAATTTGAGACATGCTTTTTAAGTTGAACATGTATTGGGATTTTATTATTAAAGATATCAATCATTTTATCTCTTTTACCATAGGGTTTGGACTGTTTATGAGATACGTTAAAAGAACCCCAGATTAGATTCTGAGTTGTATTTTTTACATAATGTTATTTTCCATTTTTGTATACACTTTGATAAATGATTTATTTAGACTTTCTTCTTTGCATGTCTGCTGTTGGTAGATACTACCAAACTTTAAACAGTGTTGTCACCTTGGAAATCCACTCCAAACCATTGAAAGTAACTGTTTTTTACGTGTATTTTTGCTTGAACAAAATTGACTATGATGGGTGAATGGTAGGACATTCATTGGTCAACAAAAATTAGTAGTTTTTTTTTTTTCTTTTCTTTTGCTAATGAGGGTATCCCTTGGTAATTGATCTGACCCGACTAATCCCCCGGACCGGGGGTTAGGTTTGTTTCGAACACACGACGTGGGGAGCGGTGTAGAGTCAATGCACTGGAGGACAGTGATTTTTGAGCAATTTCGGTTTTAGGGGTGGGCCATATTGATGGATTTATATTGTTGGCTTTAGAAAATGAGGTCTGGCCTGTGAGAATCCTGATTAAAAGAAGACCATGGAAATTTTAAAATGAGTTTGAAATGACTGATCATATATAATATCTTGTATTTTAATTTCTCTATATGACTAATTTTTTTTCTCTGTGTTTTGGGTTGTTGAAGACCAATGTTTATGGTGGCCTGATGGAAACTTGGGCCAGCAGCGGTTTTTTTGTTTTTTTATGGTGCCTATATCACTACTAGAATTCTGAGTTTTCGCGCAGGAAAAAGCGGGGGCGGCCTGATAGTAGCATTAGCGACCGCAATGGCAGCCGCTAATAGTTTAACAACACCCCGCTCCAACCCCACTTCTTTCACTCGTCTGTCTCTTCACTGTTTTGCTCCCAATTTTTTCCCCTCCCGCGCTGCGATCTGCCCTCCCACCGGAGCTCGCCGCCTGCGCCGGAGACTGCCTGCGGTTCTCTCTCTCCCTCTCTCTCTCTCTCTCTCTCTCTCTCTCTCTCTCTCTCTCGCTCGCTCGCTCGCTCGCTCTCCCTCTTGCTCTGCACTCTGCCGGAGCCTCCCTCTCTCTATTTCTCTTTGCACTCTGCCCTCCCTCCACCGGATCTCTCTCTCTCTCTCTCCCTCGCTCGCTCTCCCTCTCGCTCTGTACTCTGCCAGAGCCTCCCTCTCCCTCTCTCTATTTCTCTCTGCACTGTGCCCTCCCGCCACCGGATCTCTCTCTCCCTCCCTCTCCCTCTCTCTCTCTCTCTCTCTCTCTCTCTCTATTTCTCTCTGCACTGTGCCCTTCCGCGCGCTCTGCACTGTCCCGCCGCACCAGTCACGCCACCGCCGGAGCCGCCTGCGCCGGAGCCGCCACCGGTTCTCTCTCTCTCTCCCTCTGTATTTCTCTCTCCCTTTCCCTATTTATATATGTATATGCTTACAGATTTTGCATTTGGGTTGGGATTGTTGCATTTTCTTTTTAATCAGTTAGCTTTCGATTTGATTTTGTGCAGTTAACTTCTTAATGCGATGTAGATCTCTCTTCTTGTATATGTTTAAATTCTTTGTATGTTAGTGTTGTGATTGAGGCGTTATTAATTGAGGAGGAATAAATGGCCGATAGATGTATGTTGGGGTTTGGATGGACGACTACGGTTTAATGAATTAGGGCTGGTCGACTAAGTTATGGCAGGTTTTCCTATGGCCGGCCGTCGTGTATGGTCTAATTATGAGGGCCAACTGTGGGATTTCTGCCACATATTTAATAGTCTGTTGGATGGTAGCGCAAGATGATGATGGTGTGTGATGAATGGTGGGATTGGAATTCAAAATCTCGACTTAATCATACCTAGGGTTCAAAACCCATAAGACGACTGACTCTGAATGGAATGTGGGGAATTTTAGAATAGTCGTTTCCTATGTGTTTGTGAATTTGTGTGACCGAATAATGTTAGAGATGTTTGATATTGCTGGTAGAGGACTTAGGTTCAAACCCCATAATTGAATGGAGAGTACAACTATAACTAAATGGACTTTTGGTGGATGATGATCACCTGATGTATGTGGAGTTTTAGTGTGGGCTGAATGCATGGCTGTGGGCTTGGATAATTAATGTATTATGCCTGTGTAACTGATTTATGTATATTGAATGAACATAGTCTTGAATTTTTTATTAGGAGATAAAACACCCTGGTTGATGAATAACATGTAATTAGCCTATGATCCACAATTAATCATGTTACCATTGCATACTATGTGTTTGATGAAATGCCCATTAGAATGGGATCTTAGAGTAGCTACAGTGTATTATATTATGAGTGCTGCTGGTTGATCCTATTCGACATCAGAAATGGTAAACAGCTTCACTAGTGATTACGAACTCATTGCTTTTAGGGACAGTACATGGCACATGTTGACAATAATGCATTTCTGTCTTTTTTTTTTATGTTGTGAATTATGATGAATTGTGAAACCTTTTTGTGAATATGGTCACATTTCAAACCATATGGGGTTAGTATGTAAATTCCTTTATACAACGGGATACCAACAGCCCCAACCCAGTGGGAACCAGCCATTATGTTGCAGAGAATCTCTCATTCCATCAGAGTCCCATCCCCCAAACACTTTTGCATAATTAAGGGAGGAAGAGAGATTTTATCCATGCACAGAAAAATGTATACAGGAGCCAAAAATTCTGCTTTAAGTCTCTTACCATTTCCTCTTTTCCCTTCATTTCTATATGATTTGTGATATGAGTTCAAGGAGTAACTGTTATGAAAGAACCTGATTGTGATTGTCTAGTTTAGTATGGCTTGTTTAAATTAAGCTGGTTATGGGTCCAATCCAATTCAACTAATTTATAGGTACATTAGTGCACTGCATCCTATAGTGATGTATGCTAAACTCCAAAATGAGTAGTTAAGTACATGAGGTTACCCATGTGACATCTCTTGATAATCTCTTAAAACAGAATCTCTTTTGAAATAAGGAGTCCTATGTGCAAATAAGTAGAATCATTGGTTTGGTGTTCCTGGTGAAATCAAACCATTTCAACCTAATTCCGAACTTGACCAGATTGTTATTGAACATTTACTGAATTAAACTGAGAATTACTCAAATGAAATATTGAAATTGTATCATTTGGGGGAAAAAGAAGAAATAGTTCACTGTTTGAATCCATTTAGTTTGAATTTTGAACTAAGTAACTATCAAAGAGACCAATGTTATCAATTCAGTAACATCTGTCTTTTCATTTTCATTTAGTTTGAATACAGACAACTTTCTTCCACTGCTATTGTTTCTGTTTGCAGAATTGCCAGGAGAAATATATTGAGACGTCTCTCTATCTATTCTCCTCCAAGTGAGCTGTTGGAATCTTATAAGCCCAAATTCAACCAGAAACGTTATTGAGAATCTTCGCTTGGGATTGAACGATTTCACTCAGGTCTTGATTTAGCCTTTTTTTAAGCTATTGTTTCTATCATCTTTAACGTTTGGATTGACTTTTCTCTGATTTGGTATTAACCAAATGCCCATAGCAAAGTCTCTGATTTGTTTCTATGAACTTGGTTTTGTTAGTTGCCAAATTAGAGATCTCACAACGTTACATGTGCAAGATTTCTACTGTTAAATCACTTCATCTCAGATTTTGCAGGGTTTGAGACCATGAAATTTCTTGGTATATGGTAGTTGCATGTATTCTATGTTGTTTTTTCTTAATTTATTTTCATGACATAACTTCTTGAAATCCATGCTTCTTCTTAATCAGATCTTTGTGGTCAAATAGTTAGCTCAGTTATTTACAGATGACTTTGGTTCTGGAATTTAGTACATGGAAATGAATTCTGATATTATTATAGGTGCGTTTGGATGCACCTCCACCCGACCCACCTGACTGACAAGTGACAACTGCCCTTCCCGTTCCCCGACCTGACCTGAACTGCAATTCGGGTTCTCTTCATCTAATAGAACCTGCAACCACTGACTCCACACTTTTTATAGATCATTTATCAACTACTTTAGGCAAGTTGTATCAATCAGGATGCATCAAAAAGAAATATACAAAACAATGATAGACAGTGCGAGCCAAGTTGGGTCTGGGCTGCCAAAACCTAAAGCTGCCGCTAACAGACTCGGATCAAAATCTATAAACCCACACCTGCCTCATACCCAAATCCGCTCCTAATAAGGGCTGTCACCCATTGCCCTCTCTAGGTTGGATAGAGAGTTGAAGAGTTTTATATGACAGTATCCATCGGTTTGGCATATCGCAATTCTTATGGTGCCAGACAGATTATCTTCTGAAATCATGTATGTCTAGATAGAAACTTAAATCTTTGGATGAATCAGTTGTGTTCTTGGATTTGGTTGTGCAGAAAGGAAGAGTATAGTCGCCAACTATCTTTGTGATTTCCTATATTTTTTTATATGGTTTTAGTTTGATGTTAATAATTGTTGTCTGAAATTAGTATCAATTATACTCTTTGTTCTTAGAATTGAGAATTGGATAGTGAGCGATGACAACGTACACACCCAAGAACATCTTGATCACTGGTGCTATGTGAAGCCTTTCCACCATCCCTAACCCCTTCCCCTCTCTAGATGAGTCGATGTTTACGAGTGTGCCCCACAAAGCTGGACCACATATGAATAATATGTGGTTTTCGCATAGGAGAAAATGGTATAGGATGTGTATATTTCATGTTTTTGTGGTTTATATACCAGCTATCTTGATATTCAAAACTGAACCTAAAACCTTGCTAAAGGCTTCGGCAACTATTCCTACCAATTATTATGTTGCGCATCAATAACCCAGCTATCTCTCTCTTGTTGAACATAAACCCATTCCCATCTAGCAGCGTTTGCCATGCTGTCCGATTCTTCCCGACCTTATACAATGTAGTTTTGTTTACACTTTCAATTTCCCTGAGTTTAACATGAGCAGGACGACACAATAAGAAACAAAGCACACAAACAAAGCATCCTTGCTTTCCACATAAGAAGTACTTTCTAGCTTTGCAAACAAATAAACTGCTTGATAGATATACAAAAGAAAATAAGTTTTTTCTCAGCAACAGCATTACTGCTTGAATTGCAGTACCAGACAAGCCAACGAATAACACATTATGCATTAAAAAGCACATATCATATTTAGTTCAACACCACGACCAATCACATTAAATTGCATGAGCAGAAGAAAAGTACCCTGCAAGTGGGAAAAAGAAAGGCATAAAACCATCAGAAGCAAGGTATAAAAACCATCAGAAGCTAAGCACAATCATCATATTAAAAACAACACACTTTATTATACTAGTAGTAATAGTCCAGACCACAGCACATCACACAACCTTTAAAAAAAGTCCTAAAACATCAAAACCACATAAAGACACTCGAACAACAACCACCCATAGGATACCACAAGAAACAAGTACCATCAAACACCAACTTCGACCACAATAGCCCAGCACCCCACAAGACCAAAACACCACAAACGCCAGACACTAACATCTTTTTCCTATTCTATTTGTCTTTTTGAACAGGTGATTATAACATTTTGAGTCTGGCTTTCCTCAAACAAAACATCGTCTTCCTCCTCTATTTTATCTTTAGTATCAAGTTCCTCAAATAAAACATCTTCTTCCTCCTCTATTTATCTTTAGTATTAGGCATTGTCACAAACACCTATCATGCATATACTAACTGGTAATATCTCTCTAAATCTCTATTCTACGACCAACCCATCAACAATGTATTTTCTTGTAGTGTTAAAATTTTAAGTGAAGTAAAGTTTAAACTTTAAGTGAAGCAAGAAATAAAAGACAAGCTTTTGAGCAATCTTCCTAAATAAAATTTTGATGCAACATTTTAAAATTCTGTAAGGCCAATCATCTGGGAGCAATTTAAAAAACAACAACAATAATAATAAATTTTTTTTGTAACAACAGCCGCTGTGGAAGAATAAATATACCTCTGTCCCGGGGTTGTTCTCTTTAGGGCTCTGACAAGCATATTCATTTAGATCCACAGCCCACCTCTATAGATGCCAATGTAAGTAGTAAATTACATGTAAACACAACAAAAACTTGAAGACAGAATAGGCAAGAATGGGAGGCTTACTTTGACAAGATTGATCCCTGCAATATTAGCTCCAAGGCACAAGCCTGTTGGCATCGCCCCACAACCAGAATATAAATCTAGTAATTTCATCTCTGATTTTTCAGATCCATGATCAGAGGAAGAATCTTCAGCCCCATCAGTGACAATGCTCACTTGAAATAGATGACGATGCCTCACTGCTGGCCCTTGTATTCTCTATTACATAAATAACACCATCATTAGCATTAATGGCAAGAATCAAAGTTTAACATGAATGAAAATACTTAAATACAGTAGACTAACATTTAGGTTACTGAAACCAAGAAACAAAATACATCTTATTGTTATAAAGGGAGGATACACCGATGCACACAAAAGAAAATTCTAATAAAGTCATTCTAAGTAGCCCAAGTGCCAAAAAGTTTTCAGTAAGTTATCCCTATTCTGGATTTGGGAAGTGCATAGATTCCAGAGTTATTGACTTAAAAAGATAGAATTTCTAGAAAGTTGGGAATGAGGAACAATTCCATTTCTCCAAGGCTAGTCGATGCATCATATTGACCCAAACCAGTATTGTAATAACCCAATGATGATTAAGTAAATCCCAACCAAGATACAATGGTTTCAAATGCTAAGGGCAAAGAAGCAAACATAAATTGATGAAGGAAGATTATTAGACAAGTATACTTTCTCCACCCATCCGAACAGTCTCTCAACTATTGAGAGTATTACAAACTGAGTGGGAAACGGTCTAGCCACCGAAACCTTCAAACCTGTGGGGAACATAGAATCCAACATATAGAATGCATGTTAGATATAGAATCCAACCTCTCACTAACAAATTAGAAGGCCACAACAGGATCTTGATTCAAACAAAAACTTAAGGGAACTGTCAATCCACACAAATTAGAAGGCCACAACAGGATCTTGATTCAAATAATAAAAGCATATCCAAATAGATGTGAACTAAGAAAGTACTCAATTGCACCCTATGATATCCTGATAATTAAAAGTGGTGAACACATCCAAATACTTCATCTTGATGTTTAAAGTCTATGTTCCTTGATGTAACTGGGTATCATCACTCACATTTGTTTCTCATCTTCACATTTTAAGGTCACCAAGCTTCTAAATTTTTAACTTGTAAATTACAGAAATTTTTGTCTCGATACCAAATGACCCACTAACCATATTTCTTGAACACCTTATTTCCAACACCAATACCAACACAAGGGGGAAAAACCACCAATTTCTGGGGAGAGAAAAAAACAAGTGGAACCACTTGCAAAGATTTCTCCTATTGTAGTAAAAGAAAATAGTAAACAAAATCTAAACCCATTTGCCTAAACCCTTCCCCAAGCTAAATCGAAACTGAAATAAAACCCCAAAAGAAAACGCATATATGAGGAACAGAAGACGTACCAGTTTTACTCCTTCTATGCTGGAATAAAAAATGAAGCTCACGGATCCGAGATCAGATCTGAAGTTCGCCAAAACCAAACCATGAAAGAGCCGATCTAAATCGAATCACACAGAAAAACAGATCTTGAAAGCGAAGAAAAACAGAAGTTTCAATAGAGAAATATTCCGGACATTTTATGGATTTCGAATAAGATGAATGCCTTCTTTCCCCAGTATATATGTATGAGATCATTTCTCAATTGCTCCAGCTGATTTTTAAGTCGCAACCATCAGCCTCCCATATACCCCAAATGTGCTGAGATCTGTGTGTAGAGATCTCCAACGATCGTCTTCTTCTCCGACCTGCGTGTAGAGATTTCATTCCTTGACATAACCAAACCCGTTCTTCTTCTCCCATCTCTCTGTTCCTCTCTCCTCATTGTAGGGCAGCGCAGTGGTGGCGACCGGAGTCCGAATCTACATTTTGTGGCAGATCTTGGGATGTGAGATGGGTCGGTAATGGAGACACAGGCGTGGAGAGGGTGAGGCGTGAGAGAGGAATGGTGATGGAGAGGTTTGTGCATGGAGGATGGAGAGGTTTGTGCATGGAGGATGGAGATGGAGATGGAGATGGGGGGCTGCTGGGCAGGTCTGTGCAGGTGATAAGAGGGATCGTGAGACGGAGATGATGAGAGGGAGAGGGAGATGGAGATGAGGTCGCCTGGGAGATGGAGGATAGGGGGGTTCTATGCCTGGGAGAGGAGATGTTTTGCGTGGGAGTGGCAGAGGGAGATGAACGATGGAGGTGAGATGGGGAATTATAGAGGGAAAATAGATGTGGGGAGAAAAGGTTTAATTTGGGTATTAGTACTAACAATACCGGTGCAAATGGTCCGTCGGCATAAATATTTTTGGAAATATGGTGACTTAA
Source organism: Cinnamomum chago (assembly GCA_038049695.1). Classification (NCBI taxonomy): domain Eukaryota; kingdom Viridiplantae; phylum Streptophyta; class Magnoliopsida; order Laurales; family Lauraceae; genus Cinnamomum; species Cinnamomum chago. The sequence continues at coordinate 49,523,057 of CP142460.1, forward strand.
AACATTGCCCAACGCAATTTGTTCGCCGACAAAAGAGAAATAAGGCGAGATCGTTTGGATGGGATGGGATGGAATGTGAAATTTGCCTTACATTTTTCGGCGAAAAAAATAAAACGCTGGGAAAATCTTGGCTTTTACGGACGAAAATGAAAAATCGTCGGGAAAAACCTAACATTTGCCGGCAAAATTATGTTGCCGGGAAAATCCTATCTTTTCCCGGCAAAAGAAGCTTTTTCGCAGCAAAAATTATACTTTCCCCGGCGTTTAATGATTGCGCCGAGAAAAAATGCTGCTTAATGTGCAAATTGTTGTAGTGATGAGTGAGCTGGTTGCAATAAAATATGGCTGGCTATCATAGCTAGCCAGAGCTGAGTGGAGTAAAGGTTATTTTGAAGAAATAATAAAATATAAATGAGTTTTGATGATATTTTATTTTTAGTTATTTGTGATGGAATCTTTTTGACTTTTTTTTTATTGAAAAGTGGAGTTTAGAGAAATGAGGTTACTTTTTGACTTTTTTTTGGAAAAATATAATGAAAATTTTGAATTAAAGTGCTTTTGGTGGGATCCTTTTTCTTTTTTTTTTTTTAGAAAGGGGCTTTTACCTTACTTTACTCTAATAGTAGAATTGCCAAACAAGCTCGGTAAAATAAGAAAATTAGCATTTTGCTGCACTGGCTTCTAACTTCCTACCGGCCACTTTATAATCCATAGAAAAGTTTTGGCAAAGTAGTAGCCAGTTCTGATCAGAAAAACTAAAAAATAAAAGTGTTTTTGCCTCTTTTGATGAAGACCATTTCTGGTCCGTCCGGTGTAGATGAAATCCATCTTGTAATCAAGGATAATTAGGGATATTTCTAAAGAACTTCAAGTTTCAATGGAACCTCCCTAGCGAGAGAAAAAGGGAAATTAATCAAACTCTCATCCACCAAATTTAGAAAGATAGGAAATGCAATTTTAAATCTTTCAAAATAAATAAATAAAATAAAAAGCTTCTTCTTCTCCCTTTGTTTTTTCTTCAAGTAAAATACATTTAGTTTACCATCTACGGAAGAGCTAAGGGTAAGATGATATTGGCAACACATTCAGTGTAGAAAGGCCTTTGCAATTTTATTTTATCATCATAAACACTCCTCAATTTATTGTTTAAAAAATGATACGTTGGTACATTTATCATTTCTTCAACATATTTTATGCTGGTGGAAGAAGGGACAAATTAATATACCACCTTCTTCAACACAACCACATACATGCTCTAAGTAATACACTTATAGGTCTTAAACTGGAATAGGATTAACAAGCACTGACAAGATATGTTCTTTGGTCTCATATGTGGGATTGGTGTATCCATCTCTATGTTGATACAACACTTCAATCACACGTGTGAGATTTACAGTTCGCATGAGCAGAGGCATAGGAGCTGGAGTGGGCTTCAGGCATTCCTTGTTTATGTCTTTCCATGCATCCGCAGCCATCCTTTTAAACTTTTCACATGCCTCTTCATATGTGCTCCCATTCTCATTCATGTAGATCTGGATAATTGACGCCAAATGCCGTCTCTCTTGTTCAAGCTTCACATTTCATAAACCAAAGGTGAAGATAATGATGAATAATGATGCTTTTCCAATGATGTAAATCCAAATGTTTGTTCGGAAAATGGTAAAGTTAAGGTAAAAATAAAGTAACCCCAATGGTCAAATCTTTTCCCTTTATCATGTTTGGGTGAATAGGTAGAGTGAGAAGCCACTCATTCTTCTTACCGCAAATTTTATCACAGGCCACTTTTTCTTTACCTCACAAAAATGTGGTAAAGTAAACTCACTATAAAAAATGACTACTTTACCGTACACTATATATCTCTCACTTTCCTTCACTGCATAAGGTGGCTTAAAACAGACGTACCTTCCTACATTTATAAGGTAAACAACCGCTTCTTCAGATACATGCGATTCATGAGGGACTTCGTGATGTACAAGTTGTCTAACTTCTGCCATATGTCAGCAGCAGTTTTTTCTTAAGCAACTTTTCGCAGTACACCATCGCTAAAAACAGCAAAATCTGATCGTACGCCTTCTCCAGCAACCCATCATTATCAACATCTGACAGTTTGTTAGACAAATGATTCTTTCCCTTCAAAGCTTTATGCAATCCATTTTGAACTAGCAAAGCCTACATCTTCAAACACCACAGACTGAAATCGTTGTTTCCATTGAATTTTTCAATTTCAAACTTCACAGCCTTTCCGTGAATCTTTCATTGTACCTATATAAATCTAGTCACCACGAGCACGCTAGAAGAAACGGATCTGAAATCCGACTCCGGATGACTAAGATATCGCAGAAATAAGTTTTTGCACTCTAATCAGTCAATCTCTTTCGTTGACTGTTGAACAACCAATCCTCTTCCACAACCATGTAGATCTGCTTGTAACGAGTCCGTAGGTTCAAACAGAACTCCAATCAGACTCCGAATCGTCAAGGTATCGCGAAAACAAACTTTAGCCTTCGATCTAGTCAACTCTACCTTTGACCGTACAGGTGCTGATGTGTCGCTGACGTCAGCGCCTTTCTCTGTAGTCTTTACTTCTGGGCTTCGCTGATGGGTCAGGTCAACTTGGACTGGCGTAGCTGATGGGCTTCTGAAACGGGTCAGGCTTGACTTGACCTTGAACCAACCCGGAACTGCTGCACGAGCCTAGGCCCACCTTCTTCATTCTGGTTCAGTTACAGAAACAGAACTTCTACAACCTCTTTCGTTCTTCCACTTCCTCGGCCACGGCATAGAGCAGCAGCACCAGTGGGGGCCCTCCTTCTCTAGCGGCACGAAACGACAAAATGCCTCCTCCTCCGAGGACATACACGACACAGGAACGATCAAGAAAAGAAGAAGGCACGCCATGCAACAACTTCAATTCTTCTTCCCAAGCGATGGCAGGGATCACCTTCGTTTTTTTCCTGCAACAACCGCCAAAGCAGCCTACTGTCTTCTCTATGTTTCTCTAGGAGATCTACTCAATTTCCAGGGACGGCAACAAACCAACAAACAAATCCAGCAGGCTCTCTACCTTGTCTTCTTCCTTGGCACTGTCCAATCTACAACCTGATGTTGCGATCCCAGCGGCAGAGACCCGGTTGTCTTCTCCCTTCAGACTCTAGCAACACGAGCAACAGGGACGAATCTCCCTCTGGTTCGATTTCCTCGGTTTCTTCTCTGAAGCATGTGTGATCCACCGAGATCAAACGATTTCTCGCCGCACGATCCAGAAAACACTCTCTCAATCTTGAGATCTAATTCGTCGATTACGCAGCCATAACTCCAACCCTTTGAGACGTTGAATCTCCTCTGATCACACACAACTCTCTGATACCAATTTGTTGTGATCTAGGGCCTATGAGAATAGATCAATCATACACAAGAGAACACAAATTTACGTGGTTTGGCTTTTGACCTACGTCCACGGGGAAAACGGGATAATTCACTATGCAATCAGAAGAGGTGTACATCATAGAGACTCTTAATCTCTATTTATAATATCAGCCACAAAACCCTGTTACACTAAAATACTACTTCTAATCACAGTAAACGTACAATAATAGACCTACTTCTAATCACAGTAGAACAAGGACAATACAAGGGCCCGGTTTACCTGATTTATTATTTCTATTGAGTCATACAACTTAACACTTTTGATGAAGACCATTTTTGGTCTGTCCGGTGTAGATGAAATCCATCTTGTAATCAAGGATAATTAGGGATTTTTCTGGAGAACTTCAAGTTTCAATGGAACTCTCCTAGCAAGAGAAAAAGGGAAATTAATTAAAATTCCATTCACCAAATTTAGAAAGATAGGAAATGTTATTTTAAATCTTCCAAACTATTAAAAATAAAAATAAAAAACTTCTTCTTCTCCCTTTTTTTCAAGTAAAATACATTTAGTTGACCACCCATGAACGAGGTAAGGGTAAGATGATATTGGCAACACATTCAGTGTAGAGAGGCATTTGCGATTTTATTTATCCATCATCAACACTCGTCAGTTTATTGTACTATGAATTATATGTTGGTACATCTATCATTTCTTCAACATATTTTATACTGGTGGAACATGAGACAAATACACCACAATCACATACTTATAGTTTCTTAAACTGGAATAGGATTAACAATGACTGACAAGACACGTTCTCTGGTCTCATATGTGGGATTGGTGTAGCCATCTCTATGTTGGTAAAACATTTCACCCGCACGTGTGAGATTTACAATTCGCATGAGGATAGGCATAGGAGCTGGAGGGGGCTTCAGGCATTCCTTGTTTATATCTTTCCATGCATCTCCGGCCATCCTGCTAACCTTTTCACATGCCTCTTCGTATGTGCTGCCATTCTCATTCATGTAGATCTGGATAGCAGTCGCCACATGGTCTCTCTCTTGTTCAAGCTTCACATTAATTTCATGAACAAAAGGTGAGGATAATGAAGAATAATGATGCTTTTCGAACAATGCAAACCCGCATTTTTATTCAGTAAATGCTAAAGTTAAAGTAAAAGTACAGTAACCTCACTTGTCAAATATTCTCCTTTTATCATGTTTGGAAGAAAAAATAAAATTAGAAAATTTCATACTAAAAATTTCACCAGAGGTCACATTTTCTTTACCTTGTTGAAAATAGTTGAAATGTGGTAAAGTAAACTCAATGCCAAAAATAAAGACTTTACCACACACTATCTCTCTCTCTCAATATACTTCAATGAATACTTTATATCACCGTTACCATGACGTAATATTTAGTTTCCCCTTAACTTTAGCACATATGTAAACTAACTAACATGGTGGGGTACATTAGAATAAGAGAATGTCCACTTGGACATACTGGGGGGACCGATTCTTGGCCCGTCCTCCAGTATGTCCAAGTAGCACGGTTGTTAGAATAATGGTTTAAAAAAGATACGGACCTGGTTTGATGTGATGTCATTCTTGAGTCTGGCATTTGCAGCAGCAGCTTCAATGAGCTTAGGCATGCTTATTGCCCAGTCAAAGGCTTCCTTGGTTGCAACATCTCCCATACCAACATATGACGCCACGGAAAGCATAGGGTATTCACTACTCATTAAAGCATTGGTCATGTACTCATCTAATGCTGGGACATGACCTGAATTTGACCATTGCACTTCGACCAAGTAGGCTTTTGAGAGTCCCTTGAACTACACATACAAAGGAAGGAAACAAACTATTTCAGTCATGCAAAAAGCTGCACATAATCATGTTTAAAAATGTCTTTTTTTTCTTACTTAAGGGCTAATTGAAGAAACGAGGAAAGAGTGAGCTAAGAAAGCAGATAAAAGGTCCCCAAAAGAATACAAATGGGCCCAAAACAACCACGCTCTGCCAGAAAAAACGAAAAGGAAGACACAGATGTTGAGTGTGTTAAGAGTAGGTGAGCCTTACAAATAGGTTTCAAGAACTTTTGATCCACTTAAAGTATGGATTAATCACTCAAAAGGCGAAGAACCCAATCACAAGATCTAAAACCTTAATCTCATTTGTTAAGATCAAAGATCTATCAAGAAGACAGATCAAGAAAAAAAATAAGCATAAAGAACTATTAAAATAAACAGGTCGTAGATCTATATCTTTGAAGTTTGGTTGTGCGCAAACCGAGAACTTGAATACTTGATTCCACGAAAACCCTTTTTGTAGATTGAATCTCTTTAGCCTTGGTGTTCTTCCACGCTATAACCCTCTTGTTAGAGAACTTCTTCAAAGAGAATGGTGGGATCTCAAATAAGAAGAAAACCCTAAGCACTCTAGAAGGAAACCAGAGGTGGGAGGAGAGAAAGAGAGGGGAGAACGTCCGCCTTGGGCGTGTGGAATGCTTGGGACGTCCAGCCCCCTTTCCTCATATATATAGGTTTGGTAGACCTCCTCTTGGTCCATAATTTGAATTCTTACTTCTATTATTATTACGTGCCTACTCCTCCTTCCTGAAGAGTTCCAATTTGATTAGTAACATTTTTTTCTTAGAGCTAGCATGGGTACCACTAGGGATTCCTTAGAATCTGGCTCCAACTAAAGATCTAGATCCCTCATCTCATTTGAACTTTGACCACAGTTAATTCCAAACAAATCTATTAAATAAATGCAATTGTACTCTAGAAATAGAAATATTTCAAAGAAGACCTCAGTCTTCCCAATTACCGCAAGTAGGGGTGGAAAAAAAATCAGTCGATCCGTAAAACTGATCCGATCTGATCTAATCCACAAATTTTTAACCGAACCGAAGTTAAATAGATTGATGACGAATTGAAAATCTTGTAATCTGTTAGCAACGGATCGGTGACCGATTTCACGCTCAATACACGAATTCAATCCAATCCGATCTGTTGACATTAATATAAGTAAAAAAAACATAGGGGGTCTAAATATAAAAGAAGAAAAAATTTCAGGGTCAAAATGTAAGAGTTCAAGGTTTCAATAGTTAGAGTGTGATTTTTATGAATTTAACAACATGTTTGGCTTTATCTGTTGACATGATCTCTTTTGGTTGTAATGTAGATAAAAACAACTCTTTGTATTGATCAATTGCGTAGCTTTCGGGACAAAAAAAACTTACTTGTAATTTGTATTTTTTTTTGTGGATTGTTAGCTTGAATGTTGAGACTCTTTACAACGTGTTTGATCTCTTTCTTTACCATTAGATTCAACAGATTGAAAGGATTAAACTGATTCAATCCAGTCCTCCACGGATCGGTTTTTAACCGCCACAGATTGGTGATTGATTCCAAATCCATCAATCCGCAGGTAACGGATTGGTGATGGATTTGACCTAATCCGCACCAATTCGGTCAGTGTACACCCCTAACTACAAGGACGCTCTTCCATCTACTATATCCATGGATTTATTGGAATAAATCTATCCAACCAAGTTAAATCTACATGTTATTATTCTTGTGTCCCAATTAATTACAGTAATCATTAGTATCATCGAATTAACTCTTAATTGAGATAAGTGCGCTCTTACAAATGATAAATTCTATTAATTGGTACAATGGGATATTTCTCTCTTAAAGGATAAATTCCATCTTGAAAATTATATGTTCCCGTAGTCCCACTATCACGTAATCAAGATACCGAAGTGTTGACTTACGGTTGGCCTCACTCAATATTGGTAACTCAAAGTAAATGCATAGTAAAAACTTGAATCCATTAATCTTTTCAGGATTAAGAGCCTATTGCTTGAGAATTATGAAAGCTGTCCTTAATCAAAATATATATCTGCATAAAGTGCAACTCATTATCCTTTAGTACATCCATCGTACTAGTACAAGAATCCAAAGTCTTACACACTGATGGTTGAGGCAAACCACACTATCTCATAGTGATTGAAGTACTGCAACATTTTTAGATGAAATACCCAGTTTCATCACTTGTTGTGAAAATAATTTAAGTATAAAAACTATGATCTATGTCCCCTGTATGTAAATCTCATCCACATACATGGATCACATTTAATATACTTGTGGGCTCTAGTTAATCTCATGAACCATCATGTCATTTTGTATTAGTTATGTACAATCATAAAATAAACTACTAATAATCACATGAATAAAGCATGAAATCATGAATCAATTAAAATAATATATAAGTTTATTCACATCATCCACTGGATTGAGGACATATAATCTAACAGAGTGACGGTTAACTTGAGTGACGACCTTTTAGGGCTCTCCTCACGTATTATTCAAATGGGGAAGTGGGGAATTGAAAGTCTTAAAACTAAACTTCATTTGATTTCAGATCTTGAAGAAAATAGGGTCCTGATATCTAATATGGGAAAGTGAACAAAATTTCTTAACACCAAAGCTCAAGATTTAATAGGGTTCAAATGAGTGTCGAAATTTCTTGAGTTCTTAAGTTGATCATGAGCCCCAACATCCTATGGTCGTCCTTGATTTATAGATTAATATTGTGCCTCATCTGTGGAACATATGGAAAAAGAAATTTTGAAATTCTTATTTCAAGTGATTGTTTGGAAGGTGTATTAATCTTTTCTAGAATGTTGGATTAACCCAATAAAAAGATTCAGTTTCATATTCTATATTTTATATTTCACCCTAGAGTAGATAATATCTGTAACAATGAGGAAAGAAAAGTAGAGAAGTAGAAACCTACTCCCGTCCATCATTTTATATCTGTTCAAATGGAAGTTTCACTCCCAAGGTGGGTGATATATTCTCTTCATCACTATGCCTATCCATAAGTGGGGCTCACATTTGGAATCTCAACCATTCAAAATCACTCTTGTAGGAGGAGATTTTGTGAATCGCCCTCCCTTTTTGTAGGAGGAGATTTTGTGAATCGCCCTCCCCACGGGGATAGGCGGGGCCCAGGGCCCCGGGCCTATTGTATACACTTCGGGAGACGAGGCTCCGCCCATGCATTTGTCCCAGGGGGATTCCGGAAAATCGCACCCCAGGGGCCTCCCCAGGAGTCGAGCTTGAGACCTCACCCTTAAAGGCAATTCTGAGTCTATCCTGGTACCACTTGGGCTACCACTAGCCCACTTGGGTACCACTAGCCCAAGTGGTACCAGGATAGACTCAGAATTGCCTTTAAGGGTGAGGTCTCGAGCTCGACTCCTGGGGAGGCCCCTGGGGTGCGATTTTCCGGAATCCCCCTGGGACAAATGCATGGGTGGAGCGTCGTCTCCCGAAGTGTATACAATAGGCCCGGGGCCCTGGGCCCCGCCTATCCCCATGGGGAGGGCGATTCACAAAATCTCCTCCTACAACTCTCTTCTCGTTCTATTATTACATAAAATTTCATTCGTATAAGAGTCATTCTAGCCATCGATGTTTCACTTTTTAAGCACATGATTTCGTTAGCTCATCCTAATGCATTAGGAAACAATAACTCATGACGAATTGTCTAATGTACGTACCGCTTGTTTGAAGTAGGGTATACGATATGATTTCCCTTCTAGAGCCAATTCTTCTTCAAATTTTTCAACAGTGTCTAAGAGAGCGGAAAAATGTAGCTTCATGTAGTCAGGAAACTGATCGATGATGCTTCGATCCCACCTAAATATCAAGGTAGGATGTGTCAATTAATCTCATCAATGTAGTACTTTTAGGACCCAAAAAAACATTTGAGACTTTATAAGGAACACCAAAAAGATAGTGATTTAATATAACAAACCTTTGGATTGCATCTGTGTATGGTTCAAGTTCCTCTAGCGTACCATGCAAGTCGTAGATGTCATCCATGATTGATCCAAATGATACAATTTTAGTCATCATCTTTCTGGCTCGAGAGTATTGTGGTTCAAAATATACTCCTAATATCCAAAAGTAGCACTCAACAATTCTATCTCTGATGAATGGCAGCTTTGCAGCAAAATCCCAACTCTTCCACCACCTTTAGAAGAAAAATAAAAATACCCATGTCATATATCTTCCGTACCCAAATCATAATTTTCATGACAAGTAATAAAACGGTAAGCTTTTTGTGTATACCACCTAAGATTTGTAGGATTTGTAAATAGACCTCTAAGGTTTTAGTATTTGCAAATAGACCCCTGCATTTTCATTTTAATACCTTCAGTACTCTCAAAACCAATAGTCTTTCAACCACCATAGGCTTTTAGAGTGAAATGACACTTTTGTCCATCTTTTTTTTTTATCATTATATGCATAATTTGAAAAGCTCGGTCTAATTTTTTTTTTTAATAAGCCATATAACATTAACAATTGCACTTAGTGGGCCAACATAAACTCTTTTTTTTTATCAATACATGGCTAATTTCATTAAATCCAAATTGATCGTGACAACAATCAACACATGTGCTTATAACCAATTATGAATTATCCAATCCATAGGTGGCCCACTATTGGATTGATGAAAGTTTCAAAATATATGATTATGCTTCATTTGTTGGTGGCAAAAAAAAATATTAGGGGAACAGGTAAATGTAGAAAAAAACTAATTTTTAGAATTTGCGAGTTGGGTGGTGTTTGGCTGTATTTAAAAGAAAAAACATATTAATTTTTAAAATTTGCGAGGAGGGGGCAGATTTTAAGCTTTTATCAAATATGGGTGGGAGCTTTAATCCCCAAGCCCTTGTACCTGGGTCCACCCCCGGTCATGCGCATGAGAAAGTTATTGAGAGAAACCATTTGAACTTGAGATAAAATAATAGTACCTTTGTAAATAATAATACTCATTTTTTAATGGATGGGTAAGGGAAAAGTTGTCATTTATATAAAAATTAATCTAACACAAATTTCATGGTGGCTACCCATTCTTGTTAAGAATTTTTATTTTGGGGACATGAAAGGTATTAAAAAGAAAGGGCAGGGGCCTATTTACAAAAACTAAAACCTCACAGGCCTATTTACAAATATTACAAACCTTAGAGGGGCATATACAAAAAGCTCTAAAATGATTCATCATTTTTCAATTTGATATTCAAATTAATCAATTTTCCATAGCTCATGAAGTTTATCTCTCTATTTGATTAATGTGTGAAGCTCATAAAACTTACATTGAGACTTCTCTTAGCTCTCGTTGATGCAAAAGTTGCAAAAGATTGAAATCTCGCTTTGCAAACTCTAGTAGGATATTGCTTCGGTCCTCGTCTTCTTGGTAGATAGAGATGTAATACCTTGTTTGTAACCTTTCTATGCGCTTACGAAGAGGTAGCTCTAGTGCGAGCTCAACTAGGGTTGAAAAAGGTGGGTTAAGACAAGGGAGTGCCAAGTTAAGATGCTCTCTTGTAAAAGCAATGGCTTCATCTAATATGTTTTCTCCATGAGTTCCCATATGTGCTGCTTCGTATAAACTAAGCAAACTTCTTGTGTCACCAGCTAGAGTTCTCTTGAATTTACCTTCTTCATCTTTAAATTTCATGAATACATCTAGTTCACAATTAACATTGGCACAATGTAGAAGAAACTCAATATTTTTTGGTTTGGAAATGAAGGTAAAATGGATTAATTAATAAAGCAGACGATGCAACCTGCAAAGAGCATATCTGAGTTGATTCAACAGTTAAATACACTGACTTCAAGATCGATGGATGAGGAAGTTAAAAATGCTTCTTTTTTTTTTTTTTTTTTTTCATTTAGGAATCTTAAAATTACCTAGACTGGAAGATTTTCTGGCAAAATTCTGACAACATATGTGAAATGTTAGGTCCAAGGTAGTTCGGACCTTATATGGTTAGTCCAAAAATTCTTTATGAATTGAACTTTCATAAATAATAAATTGAATAAGACATTTTTAATTGGCTTAAAATTCGATAGATAAATATAGAGGTCCTTTCCAAAGCACCTTCATTTGAGGTAAAGCTCAGGGTGGGTCAGCCGGTCAGGTTTGAGGCAAAATTCATATTAAGTCTGATGACTCTGGTGTTCCCCCGATCACACCTGACGTGGGTCAATTTGACTTGAACTGTCTAACCCGTTTATAAGTGGTCTTTTCTGTGCTTTCTATGTGGCCTATGTTCATGAGTTAACTATTGTGGGCTCATGTGTGTGGGCTCTCCACCACACTTGCCTTGGACTTCCTCTTCCCACATGTGTGGGCTCTCTTAGGTCCGAGGGCACCTAGGCTAGGGTGCAAAAAAAAAATAATAATATGGCCCACAAAAAAATGATGGTCAGACATTCATATTAGCGCCAAGTAAAAGATTCCCCAAAACCTGCTCCTCTAAATTGTAGGCCCATCTCAATTAGGTTTATCTAGGCTAGTCGAAAGGAGGTGAGTTAGGTAGCTAGGTTAGATGGCACTACCTAAAATTTCTCAGCCAATCACCAAATTTACGTTGTGTGAGCCGCATGGGCTGGTTAGTGTACCAAAAGGTCTCATTCAGTCACTTGAGTGCTGGATCAGGTCCTGTCACTGCTAGTTATAAATGTATGAAAAGGTCAAATTCCAGATGGACCCAGATCCTCTAAACTTTCCTGCAACAGGTACTTGTGCACATGGGGATTGGCTCAAACAACATTCTCTGTATGGGCGAAAGAGGCATCCGGACTCATTTTTCAAAAAGCGTTTGTGATTAATATTGGCTACACCAAATATATAAGCCCTTTTCACTGTTTTAGATAGAGTTTATATTGTTAATATTGGTACACCAAATATATAAGCCCGTTGAGATTTAGCTATTCATGAAATCTACCATCCATTTGATGTTGTGTTTGACATAAGATCTTGATTCTAAGCCACCAGAAAATGGATTAGATATTGTCACCTAACCAAGTTTTCACTTAACTATATATTTATAGTTCTAGATTAAACAACTAGCAACATTTAATATATTACAAATCTTTTTGCGGATCGCTAATACTCAAAGCTCTCTTATTTCTCATATGGCCACCACGCGACAGATACTCTCCACATGTCTTGATCCAATAATTCAAAGACAGTTTCCTGTTGTAAATACCTGAGGATCTAACTCATGGAAAGAATGGAGGAAAAAAGTACTTACCGGGTGACACATTGTAACCTTCTTGCCTTAAAAGTCGAAATTGGAGAGCAACTGCATGCAAATCATCACCGTAATCCCTCCCTGATTTGTACATCCGGAGTAGAGCTTGTGCAATCTCTTCTTCGAAGTGGTAGGCCACTCCTAGACGTTGGACAGCATCGATCAGATTCAGTTCTTGCAGATGATCCTCTACATTCCTCAGCATTTTCCTCACTTCTTCCTTCAACTCATTAGCTCTTTGTTGGGTTTGTGCATCGGGTTTCTGCATTGACAAGTCATGGACTTCGATATTTAAAGAAAAGAAGGCAGATCAAACACACCTTTTCTTTGGGATATGGAAATAGGTATATATGTTTGCTATTAGGCTAATTCTTCTCAAGGATTATACAATTCTCACCTAACTTATACCAGTTTGGTTTAAGTAGGCCAGTCAATGGACCCCAAATTTACTTGAATTCGGTTGGGAATACTTACTAAATCGGTCCAGGGCTAATCCAAAAGGAAGTCATTTATTCCTGTTTTATACTTTTTATTGGTGGGTCCCCCTTTGGAGCTCTCTAATTTGTCTTAAGTTAAAACCTCAGAGGATCTTATAATACTAGCTAGATGCCCATGTACCATAATGGATCGTTTAGCTTGGATGGGTGATCAAATATATTTCTATGAAATGATAGATGCCAAGGTTTGCATGGGAGTCGCAATGAGATTGATTTCACTTAACTCATGTGAGGGTCGATCCAAACCATTCAGTTTAGACGCCCTTGGACTCCATAAATTCACAATAAGCTCAAACTTCACTTCAATCAAGAGCGATATAAATATATATAATGTAATATTTAGCCATGCAACAGCCTTCATTCATTCTTACCAAGTTATCCGGAGAGGATGCAACAAAGCGATCACCCCATATATCCGGAACATAGTTCACTGATCTACGAACTACCTCAGAAGTTTTATTTCCTTCCGGATGGTGTTTGTTTGGAGCATCTGAAAGGCTGGAGCTCAATACAATAGACATAATTGTTAAGCTTTGGAAGAAGGAGATAAAGCAGAAACGATGGGGAAGAAATGGAATATCTTAAAGCAAGCTGTGGGTGGGGGCTTAACATGGCTGGCATTTTATAGGCTCCTTTGTTGGCTTCTTACCAATGCCCAGTGTAGTATCATGCGATGGATTTTTTAAAGTTACACTCTACCTTGAGATGTGCGTGGTGGGTGGTTGAGAATCAAAGAGTACTATCCTAGGAATGTTTGTGTTGTCGTAGTTGGAGCCTTGAGTGTCTACCGCACTCTTCTTGTTGGTGGGATATGTGGAACTCCACTGTGGGGCCCACCGATTGGTAGGATACCGTGCAAAAATGAATTTCATCCTTCCAGATGATATGTTACCAATTTAACTTCAACAGGAGTTGATATCATTGTAAGATTGAGAAAATGATTAATAATGTGATTAACACAATCTCATGCATTACTTTTTTTTTTGTTTTTTTTTTTGGGAAATAAGTATTTAAGTATATTAACAGCTTGGAAAAAAGGGCTAGAGCCACTGTTCAACCGAATTACTCTAGAACAAACACAACACTATGTTTCTATAGAAAGTCAAGGAGAAGTAGGCACAGTTGATACAAATAAGGAAAATTAACTTCCTTTTTTTATTTTTTAGAGGGTGTGCGTGTGTGGAGGGATTGGAATTTTTTTTCCCACGGAGGAGGAAAAGTCCCCGTGGATGCTACAAAAACTTGCCTATAATTATATTCCTTGCTTATATCTCTCTACCGATATATCCTCATGTATCAATTCACACGAAGTGGGTTCCATTGATGATTTAGCATCATGACATAAACGGGATTAACATCACATCCACAGCGATGCCACATGCAGTAGAACCTTGTTATGGTTTAATCATTGTGCTCATTCGGATAGCGGGATCCAGTATTCCTTTTGAACTGAAACTTGTGGATATATTATTAGAGGGGATGAGATTCATCTTGAATTGTCTAGATTATCTCTATGTGGGCCCTAGAATGAAGTTCCAAGCATATATATGTTGCATGGTTCCCATTTAATTGCTACAACAGATGATTTGGTATGGAATGGGCTATTCTTACATAGAAGCCAACCAAATCTTAATTCCAAAGGATCAGAGATGATCAAGATATGACCCTCCTAAAAATAATGGTTAAAAAAAACTCGGGCTTTAGATGAAATGGTTCGCATAGTCCAAATGGGTGTAAAATTAAGGTAGGTGGTAATTCAGAAGGCTTTAGGATTGGGCATTTGATAAATTAAGGTAGGTGGTAATTACTTCAAATCCCCTCACTTATCTTAACGGTAGGCTCAATATTCACAATCTCAAAGAAAGTGGCGCCACTTTGTAAATCTTAAAGGTGGGGTTATATGGTCACAATTACATAAGGTGGGCCCATATTATAATTGCTATCATGGTGGGACCACATTATTAATCGTACAGATGTCATGTTCTAGTTTATAAAGGTGGGCATCGCGTTGTAATTTCTAAATGTGGGTTACGTGTTTATAATCACATAAAAGGTGACACCACTTCATAATTCTTAAATGTGGGTCATATGGTCACAATCACAAAAGGTGAAGCCACATTGTAAATCATATGAATGTAGGCCTGCATTGTGTATCTTATGAACGTGACCTCATGTTTAAATTTCTCAAAATAGGTACCACATTGTAATTTTAAAGGTGGGTATACTGTGTTTGCAATCAACAAAAAAGATGGCACCACATTATAATTCTTGTAAAGGTGGGCCCACATTGTAAATCCTATGAATGTGCCCCCACGGTCTAATTTGTAAAGGTGATCATCACATTGTAATTTTAAAAGGTTGGTCTTGTGTCCATAATCACAAAAAATGTAGCTCCACTTTTTATTATTTTACCAAACAAGTTCCATACATCATATTCTCAACATAGTAATTTATTACATACAGTATTGCCAAACAAATTGTGCAAAGTACAATTAGTCTCGACACAACCTGATCTGAGCACAATCTGATCGTCCAAAATTGGGAACAACATAAGAATGATGTCCAACAGGCACCCCTAAATTGTGAATTCTTCCAAATGAGATGTGGAGTTTAAGAGAGCCTTATTTGAGAACTATAATGCAAGAAGGATCTTAATTAATTTACATCCACAATTGACTGACAACAGTTGCCGACATGCTCCTCACGAGCCATATTGAAGCTAGTCCTATGGCCCACACATCAAAATTTACACCAACAGAAAGAAAATGAATTTTAAGATGTAGTTGGCAATCGTGGATTAACGCACCTATCGAAAAAGGTTTCCATGGGAAATTTATTAGGGGGTTGTTCGTTGTTTGTTTTCAGTCATTTTCATATAAAGTACATTAATGGAGATGCACATTTTTCAAAGCTAGTCAAATCATAATTTTGATTTGACTTTTCAAATACTATGGGAGATTTGACTTTCACTTGCATACACTCCAAAACAACAGTTGACACCCCCAAGTGGTTCCGGTTCTTCTTGATAATGTCCAATGGGATGGTCAAGCCATTTTGGACCAAATCAAAATTATGTGAAAGGGAGAAAAAATGTATTTGAAAAGTCAAATCAAAATTATGACTTGACAAGCTTTGAAAAATGTGCACATCCGTTAAGCAAAAATACATGTGTTTAGATGTACTCAATAATTTTATGTTACTGTCATTGGGTGTGCGTACATCCATGCCATCAATCGTTAATTAATAATCTTATCATCTGTCATTCTCGTCATTTAAAGCTTTGAACGGGAAGGACCGTCTGAATTTTAGGTCAGGGATGGTGGGGGATGGATGCACTTGAACATTTCTCATATATATAAATGATTGACATTGACATGCATGAGATTAGCGTCATTGCATTTGTTTATAATTGTTTATTAAGGGTGATTCTCAATACACCCACCCTATTTACTATTTACAATATATGTATATGGCTATTAAACATCTATTTTCTTTTCGGCTTGCGCACCGGACAAGGACAGACCATGTGTGTGTTTTTATTTTGAAAAAATTACTGTACGGACGGCCCAAAGCCCTATATTTACCCAAGACAAGATGGAAAACTACAAATTACCTAATAGAAGAACGTACATAAAATGAGCCCAAAATGGGACAGTTTTACCATTTATCCTGCGATATCCTAAGCAGGTAAGATATCCCAGGATTCGATATCTCAAGCCCTTAGGATATCACACCGTTCCATATCCTAGTCTCATAGGATATCGCATGGTTCGATATCCTAGACTCGTAGGATATCGCACCATTATCTACTCCCATCTCATCAGATAACTCATTTTTACACCACGAACTGAAGACCTCTGCTTTTAGAAACTGATGAATTCCGTTTCCATCTTCTCCGTTTTGGCTTGTGGGTTCTGATAGGATATTACCATTCCATCTTCTTTCATCCGTACTTTTTACATTTTATTCATCACAACGGTATATGGTCCAAAATAGCCCATAAATGTAGTATTGATAAACCTTTTTTCTGCTTTGCTTCTTATGATGGAAACCGTAAATCACTTATTAAGATTTAGATCCCTCCATGAAATGCATTATTTTGTTCATCTTCTTACATTTTATATGTTTTTTTTATTGATATACTGTTCTCTCATCTTGTATCTTTCATCATTAACCTATTTAAAGTGGCAATCCTATTTGCATCCACAAAGACAGTGTCTTTCCACGAACATAGGTCTTGAAACCAATGCTTGTAACATCAAATATGTTGCAATAAAACTCCCGTACCCAGTCCTCAAAGCATTCATCAATCAAGTTCATTAGAATCATGCCAATACAAAAACCTTGTAGTGGTGAGATCAGTCTGCACAACTATTCTCTCAAAGATGATTGTGCAATTGATGAATATTAGGTAACAATTGAATTTTTTAAAAAGATATAAAAAGATATTAATCCATTGATAATGGATATGTAAATTAGGATAAGCTAACAAAAAACTATCCATTAAATTTAGTTTGATAAAAAAAAAAGTAGAAAAAGAGATCACATAACTTTTGGTTCAAGTTATGTAAATGATCATGTAAGTGCAGAAAATATAACTCACAAGATCAGGGGGAGCCTTAATAGACTTATCCAATCGACTGTAGAGAGTTAGTCACTTCAAGGACCTGAAAGGGGAGAGAAAACAGTCAGAGGACCCTGGCTGTGGGCAGCGCAGGGTTCTCCAATGCCTGAGTTAGTGCAAGGACTAAGATCGGGGAAGAAGAGAGGCAGAGTGACGACTAGGAAATTGCATGCATGTGTGCTTACCGTGTTTTTGGGTGGTATTTTTTCCTATAAGAGAAAAGTCCTAGATGCATGTTAGTGGGTCTAATGATTTGACTGCTGGGGTCTTATTAGCCCATAGAGTAATTAATGAGGATCCGTCATAGCCCACATTGCATTAAATGAAGGTCCGATCAGCCCATACTGCATTAAATGCTAGTCACATTGGGCATGATCTCGCCTTGACCTGTTGACGGCTAAGGTCCCATTGGATCCTTCCTTGGGCCCTGTCTTGATATGGCTGCAGCCACTGGTTGTGGCTCTATCAGAGATTTGATGAGGGTGGACGGCTGGGATAGTGTATCTGTCCCATCAGTGCGTGCCTGCATCCTGCCACGTGTCCTTAGGTCAGACGCGGCTGTCAGTGCTTGTCTCGGTTAGCAGCCCGTCACCTCGGCTGTAGTCGAGATGCGTAACTTGGTTCGACGAGTCATATGGCTGAGGTCACCGCGATCAATGCTGGTCTCGGCAAGCGCACCGGTGTTCGTGTCGGGACGCGCATAACCGAAATGGAATAAAAGCTTGCGTTATTGTTGGTTTTAGCATAATTGCCCCCACACAGATGCTAATTCAAAGCAATTCAGATGATCTTAAAGAAGTTGCATCAGTTAATGTCATTTAATTTCTTTTTAATTAGTATGCTATAAAATGATTTACACAATGGATTAATCAGGTACTCAATTTAAAGGCGTTTGATCAACTAGTACTGAATTTAAATATTTATCTTAAGTTATTATTTAATATGAAGGAGATCTAACTTATGCCCACCACCTAGTGGGGCCCACTTGTGATCCATCTAAATAGAACACACACAGAGAACCCCCACCCAGATGGCCACCGATCCAATGGGCCTGCAAAGATCCAAATGGATTGGATTGTTGGATGAGGGTCAAATTTTATTTTTGATGTAAAGTTACTAAACTTGTGGGCCATGAATCAAGGAGGTCAGGGCTTGACTTGAAACTTCATATGTGGGGTGTTCGATCCCCCCGTCCCATTACCAATGGGGGGCTTTTCGTTGGCCCCAACAATTGGTATGCATGGCAAGGATCCACAACGTTTCCCTCTATGACATAGAAACAAACGCATTCCTCAACCAATCAAAACCGCTACCAATCCCACCCCTATTTGTGTGAGGCACACAGTTAGCACGACCAATTGCCATCCCCTAGGTGGCCCATTATCGGTTAGTTTAGATTTTTAGATATCTATTGGGTGGGTCGACCCATCTGGTAGATGGCACTCATCAGATCTAACCTCCATGCCATCCCTGGGTGGCTCATTATCTACTTGAGTTGCCATTATCATAGATATTTCCAAGAACTTTTTTTTTTTGGTTTTGTAAAGAGATCTTTCCAAACTCTTAAATGGCCCATCAACTCAAAACTTCCCATTCAAGAAAGTAGGAAGGAAAATAATTTATTATTTTAAGAAACAAATACACAAGTGTATCTTACTCATCTCTTCTTAATTATAAAATATCATTTAAAGACTCCAAATCCTCTCACTTATCTTAAAGGGTAGGCCCTATGATGTTCACAATCTCAAAAAAAGTGGCCCCACTTTGTAAATCCTAAAGGTGGGGTCATATGGTCGCAATTACAAAAGGTGGGCTCATATTATCATTCTTATAATGGTGGGACCACATTATAAATCATATGGATGTGGACCCCATGTTCTAGTTTCTAAAGGTTGCGTAGTAATTTCTAAATGTGGGTTATGTGTCTATGATCACATAAAAGGTTGCACACTTTATAATTCTTAAACTTGGGTTATATGGTCACAATCATAAAAGGTGGAGCCACATTGTAAATCTTATGAATGTGGGCCTATATTGCGTATTTTGTGAATGTGGCCTCATACTCTAATTTCTAAAGATAAATACCACATTGTACTTTTAAAGGTGGCTCCCATGTTTGCAATCAACAAAAAAGAAGTCACCACATTAAAATTCCTATAAAGGTAGGCCCACATTGTAAATCCTATGAATGTACCTCCCACCTTCTAATTCTAAAGGTGAGCATCACGTTGTAATTTTTAAATGTTGATCTTGTGTCCACAATCACAAAAAATGTGGCTCCACTTTTTAATTCCTAAATGTGGGTCACATGGTCACGATCACAAAAGGTGGACGAACATGTAAATCCTATAGATGTGGGGCTCATATTCTAATTTTTAAAGGTGTGTACTATGTTGTAATTTCTAAAGATGGGTCCCATATTCACATTCACAAAAGGAGGCCATACATTTTAACTCTTATAAAGGTGGGCCCACATTGTCAATCCTACGAATATGGGCCCCATGTTCTAATTGTTAAAGGTGGTACCACATTGTAGTTCTTACAAGTGGGTCCCATGTATATTAATATATAGTGTTGAAACAATAAAATGTGAGTCCCACATCATAAATCCTATATTCTCTTGCTTTCGTTCATTGGAGCAAAACTTTTATAATATTACCAAACAAATTCCATACATCAAATTCTCAGCATATATAGTAATTTAATATAGTATTGCCAAACAAACTCTGTAAAGTACAATTAGTCTTGACACAACTTGATTTGAGCACAATCTGATTTGAGCGCAAAATTGGAAAAAAAAAACGCAAGAATATTGTCAAATAGGCACCCCTAAATTGTGAATTTTCCCCCAATGAGCTGTGGAGTTTAAGAGAGCTTTATTAGAGAAATATAATGCATAAAGGATCTTAATTTACTTCCACAATTGACTCACCACAGTTGCCGTCATGCTCCTCACGTGCCAAATTGAAGCTAGGCCTATGGCCCACCCATCATAACTTACACCAACAGAAAGAAAATGGATGGTGAAGATGTACTTGGCAAACCAGCCTGATGCCCAGGGGTCAGCATATTAGAGTTAGGGGAGCCACACAAGGGAGACTTCAACAAGCATGGATTAATGTACCTTTTCAAATGTAGCACTTTCACAGTGACTTTACGTTCCTTATTATGTACCTTCGTTTTCGTTATGTCCCAGACCATGACAGAAGTAATGTTTGCTATCGGTGAGCCACATAGTGGAGATTTCGACAAACAATCATGGAATTCACTTTTCCAAATGCAACTCTTTCACGTGAATGACTGTACGTTCCTTGTTGGTTTTTCCTGGTCACCAAGAATCGAACAAAGCTAGAAAGGTTCTGCTTTGCTTCTGGAATAGCTCGTTTTCCATACGTTTCCATGTTTTTTGGGAACATGGATGCATGCGCGAAAAGTGATTGACATGCATAATGGTGTGTAACAAATGACGTGAAATATGAAAATGATTCATGCATAAATGATTGACATGCGTTTGTAAGGGGTTCGTTGCTTGTTTTCTATGGCTTTATATATTATATATTATGTATATTAAAGTAAAAGGGAAGGTGGGTTGTGAGGGGTGTCATCTCATTCCGAAAAAGTCCCTCGCTTCAAAGAAATATGTATAAAAAACCTACATTGTTTTAATGTGCCACCTCACTTTGGACTACTCTTTCTCTCCTAAAACCTCTCATAAGATATTTTTATACGTTTGAATTTGAGTCCTAATTTTTGTCATTATCCAAATTATAAGCGAATTTTTACAGTCGGTTTGTTTTCTTCTACTTAGATCTTCAATCATCAATGAGTCCCATGTTAAATATGTTTTGTAGGCCCTATCGAAGAATGAAGTCCAAATTGTTGCTTCTTTACTCTCCTTTCAGTTTTTTCCCCTAAATAGATGGATCCAGTGGTGAGCACCAGTTCTTATTAAATATATTTCAAGATTAAACTCCAGTATTGGATGAAATCTCAATGTCCTATTCTTAATCCCTTTTTTCTAAGAGTGGGCTCCACTGATGGAGGGAGGCAAGCATATTGAACGTTGTCCCGGTTTCTTAATGGATGCAAATCAATTAGTGGCCCCGCACATTTAACTTATTTCTGCAGTGGGACCCACTCATGGATTATGCATAGATATTAGTTTTCTAGATCAATATGTATCCGTAGTGGGCAATCAGACTGGATTGGTATCATAGACAAGCTTAATTTCTTTGATAATTGTTAGGATGTGATTTGTGTGCATATAAGTTAGAATTATTAGAAACATATTATAATGATTCATATCTATATCCACATACACTCATCCAATGCAATGTACATCTTTTATTCTTAATGATTCATATCTATTTCCGTTTCCTTTCTTCTTATGTTCCCTTTTTTCTTCTTTAGATGTAGAGCCATCAAAACATTTCAAGGGTGGCCCCCACTGATGGATCAAGCACGTTAATTTTTTTATCCCTTTCTTTTGGTTCTTTTTAGTAGATGCAAATCCATGTGATTTGTTTTCTTTTTCTTATATTTCAATCATCAATGGTATAATATATCCGTAAATGAAATGGTCGTAATGGTCAATGCCTTTAAATTCAAGGTGTCGTCGTGTTATGTAAATTTACTATATTTTATATTTATTTTCATACATAGAAAAAAAATTATTATTCAAAGATATGAAAAAAAAACTTATTTTATACTTATTTTATCTTAACAATATTTCAAAAGAATTCTTAAATTTTAACATATTTTCAGTTTTAGGCCCAGGCCTTTGTTGTTAGTTCATACATAAATGATTGACATGCATAAGACTAGAGTCATTGCATTTGTTTACTATTATTTATGAATGTGATGCTTCTTTTTTTTTTTTTTTTTTGTCGTTTTGCTATCGGAGGGTTCCCAGCCCAAAGGGCCGGACTAATCCCTCCGGACCCAGAGGAAAGTCGGGTAAACTCCCTTATAGCCTGTGTGGTGGTACAGTGTCGAACCTACAACTTCCGAGTGCAAACTGTGGTCCTAGGCCAACTAAGTTACCCATTGGGATTATGAATGTGATGCATAAATCACTACAAGAAATTTGGGGTTTAAGAACGACACAAATTTGTCCCAAAATGTACATTTTTCGTCACCCATTTTGTTGTCATAGCCTTGTCGCTAAAAGGTATTGGAGACGGAAAAAAAATCGTCATTGAAAAAGATAAATTTATAACGATTTTTTTGTCTCCAATACACTCTGTTGGGAACATACTTGTAAGTAATTAGTGACAAAAGTATTTTTTCTTAAATATAAGAAATAGAAACGAAACAATTTTGTCGCATTTAATATAAAGGAAGACGAAAAAAATTTGTCAAAGAAGCTACGAGTGGATGGCGATTTTTTTGTCTCCAATTGACTTCGTAGGAACATACTTGTAACTAATTAACGACAAAATATTTTGTCATTAAAGGAAGAAATTAGAGTAAAAAATATTTTGTCATAAATATAAGAAATAGAGACGAAATAATTTTGCCGCGTTTAATATAAAGGAAGACTAAAAAAAATTGTTAAAGAAAGTACCCGTAGATGACGATTTCTTTTTGTGTCCAATTGACTCTGTGGGAACATACTTGTAAGTAATTAACGACAAAATATTGTCATTAAAGGAAGAAATTAGAGTAAAAAATATTTTGCCATAAATATAAGAAATAGAGACGAAATAATTTTGTCGCACTTAATATAAAGGAAGACGAAAAAAAATTGTCAAAAAAGCTACCAATAGAGACAAAACACTACACCAAAAGCAGCTAACAGGAAGTTAATAAACTGTAGCATTCACACCTATACACATTCATAGAAAACAATCACCAAATGGCTCACAAAATCTAAAATTGAAATCAATAGACTATCTTGAACTCAAATATTAAATTTATAATATTTGAATATCCATACATCACACATCCACCTCATATAACCTTCTAACCACTTTCATCCACGCCATTTCTATAAAAAAAAATGACAACCAAAGAGTCCATTCCATCACATTTGTTGTGGCTTTAACTTTTTCCAATGTTAATGTTTACTGCTAGCTGAGTGGTGGAAAAAGCCCTCCAATTAACTTGTAGCATTCTTTGCAACGAACTACTTTTCTTGCATAAGTATATTCTTTTGAGCATCCTCTTGAAAAACAAAACAGAAACCAGGCTAAACAACAACAATAATGGAAAATGAGCAGCTCAGAAACTTGGTCATAAGGGGACAATCATCAAGTTGACACAAGCTACAAATACAGACATACAGAAGGTACTCACGGAGAAGAACAAAAATATAGGGCAGCCACCAGGTTTTCCTCGGGCTTCATTGTATATCCGGCATCCAGCTTCTTATTTCCACTGGGTGTGCTGGACTAGATGTTATACTTGATACTCTTGTGAAAATCATCCTCGCTGTATGACTTGATAATGAAGAACATTGCATCCAAGTACTTAACAGGGAATTCTGATCGGTTATATTGATCCTTGTCTGGGACTACAGTCGATTCTTCTTTATGAATTTGGGAAAATACCATGACCGTCCTTAATTTTCTCATTTAATTCTGTAATACAATGTATTCCAATACATATACCATCATATGTTTTGTAATTTTGGACACCTCATGAGCAAATATGTTGATGATCCACATACATGATCTAACAACTTTCTCCCTCCTTTTAGGGAAGAAACTGGATTACTTGACTTGACAGCTCTGGATAGGTGTAGTACTATTTCTAATAAAAACTATTAGTTAAGTTCAACAAGTTCTATGGCTGACTGTATGCTTGACTTCAATTCACCTATTATTAGATGGAGGGGCTTAATCACCTGAGTTGTATTGTTAGACATTAGGTAAATCCTGGTACACCATCTTGTAAATGAGGGTTGCGTCAAACATGCAGTTGGCTATAAAGATTTGTCAGACCTCCATGTTGGTTTCCTGAGGTAGAGCAATTAGTCCAAGCTAATATGCATGAATATAAACATTTAACTTAAAAATCATCATCCAACGCAAGGAAGTGAGGAGAAAACTGTATTATTTAGTTGTTTCTTACAATACTTACACTCAGCAACACGGCATTCTTTTTCAGTTCCATCTTTTTGTTTTTTTAGAACTTCTAATTGTTTAAAATGAACCCAAATACTTGATCTTTTTGAGTTTTTTTCCGTAGAACCCGAGTTTGTATTAGATGAAATAGGAATAAGAGTGGGTGAGGAAGAGGAAGAGGAAGAGGATGGAAGTTCAAAGGGCACATGGGTACTCACATCCACCTCAATTGAAATGGGCTCATGAGAGCTATCATTGGCAACATTATGAGCGGACATAGTTGATAAATTAATCTAAGATTAAGATAAAAACTCTGTATGAAATTTATAAATAATATTAAAGTAAAAAAGAGAGGTAAGAATACTAAGTTAAAAGAGAGGTAAAAACTCTGATTCGTGAATCGCAACGCTTATTATCTTGATTTTGTTGCCTAAATATCTGCAAGAGAAAAAAAAAACCGAGACATCTATAAGGGGCTAAACAAATAAATTAATATTTGTATATTCATGCAGCAGAGAGGAAATTAATATGAACAAAAGTTGTGAATCGGCACTGACAAACCATTTTTTTTTTTTAAATACGCATCTAAATGGGTTTTGTAGATATATGACTATGTATTATAAAGGAAAAGAAGTCTTTGTGCAGTCTCCTAGTGTCTTTGAAAAAACTTCATATGAAAAATCTAAGAACTACTCCTCATATAGCGTTTTACATCCGCAATGTCATGTGAAATGGTCTGTGCAGTTAATAGAAGACCAGAAACAGCCCCTGCATTTTCAAATAACTACGAAACCATGTCAATGAGTAAAAGAACTCGATTTTAGTGATGAAAAACATGAATGGATTATGTTGTTACTGAAAAAGATGAGTAGAGAAATAGAACCCACAAAACCAACCCAGGTCAATGGAATAAGGTTCTGATGATGATCATCATCATTGTCTTCACTGCAGTTCCAAACCCTACCTAGCCCAAATGTTCCCTCCCCTTAGAAAGACACAAATGACAAAACCCAGTCCTAAATCAAACAGAAAACCAAATCTATTTCAGATCTAGGACGGCGGAAGTGTCTCTGGACACAAGCCACATAACTTCTTTGTCCTTCCAAATTTTCATTGAGATTCTGCATCCTCTTTGGCTCAATCAAGGCATGTGAATAGGGCATGTCTCTTGTGGGAGCTTCACATGCAATGATTTTGGATCTTCATCTTAATCCCTCTGTTATGCAACAAGCAATTGGTCATGCATTTTGACCGGGCCAACTGAAGAAAATATTAATGTATATGTTGGTAGCTGCGGATTTCTCAGGGGAAGAAGACCACTTTGCCTCTCTTGGTGGTTTCCAACATGTGATCAATGTCCCCAAATCTAAATTCACATCGTGGGAGCTAAAAAGAGAGATAGAGGGGAGGTAATGAAAGTAAAATTAGAAAATAAAGGGCATAAAGTTATTGAACTGCTCATTTGAAAATACAAATCGATACATCCTGATACATATCCTGGACCTCACAAACCCAAATAACTATGCAGGGTTCAAGCCCAAGTAAATCTGAATCTCAACTCTCTAACAAGGAGACCCCTTCATCCCTTTTGTAGTATATGAGTATCTAAGCTAGAACCTCTAATATATATGAGGACCTAAGTTCATAACCAAAATTTGAAAAGATACATAAATTATAAGAATGTAACTCTACAGCCCCAAATTAAAGTGCATTATGCAGTCAAATTACAAAGAAACCCCAATTACACATTTTGCTTCCTCAAACCAACACACAAGTTAAAGAACTAAAAATCTAAAACATTAGACTAAAAAGAACATCTGCAAAGAACATGACCCAGTTAATTTACAAAATGTTAGCAAAAACAGAACGAGTACTAGAAGTTAATTTATCAAAATGTTAGCAAAAACACACTACAAGAAACTGCACTTTCAGCTACGGAATTTTTCGTCGCCAAAAGTCCCTAAAACGTCGGTAAAACACTTTACCGACGAAAATATTTTCGTCGGCCAGACGTCGGTAACAAAAGGTGGACAAAACCTTTTACCGACGAAATATTTTTTCTTCGGCAAAAATTATATTTTTACCGACGCTTATTTGACTTTTACCGACGTTCTTTTTCGTCGGCAAAACTATTTTACCTTTTTAAAAAAAATAAATTTGTTTTTTAATTTACTTTTGCCGACAAAAAAAAACGTCGGCAAAAGTATTTGTAAAAAAAATTAAAATAAATAAAATACTTTTACCGACGTTGTTTTTCGTCGGCAAAAGTATTTAATTTTAAAAAAAAATAAATTTGTACTTTTACCGACGAAAAAAAACGTCAGTAAAAGTATTTTTAAAACATAAAAATTAATAAAATATTTTTTACCGACGTTTTTTTTGTCGGTAAAAGTATTTTATTTTTAAAAAATAAATTTGTACTTTTACCGAAAAAAAACATCGGTAAAAGTATTTTTCAAAAAATAAAAATAAATAAAATACTTTTGCCGATGTTTTTTTTCGTTGGCAAAAGTATTTTATTTAAAAAAAAATTTGTTTTTCAATATACTGCATCACAAAAATACACATTGAATAAGATTTGATAGAATAACCAGATAAAATCCAACCAAGAATCCGCAGAAGGCATAAAATAAAAAGAGATTTTAAGCAAATCCTTTCAAAAAAAGAAAAACGAAAAAGAAAAAGTGATTTTAAGCAAAGCTAAGCAAAATAGAAATTCATAAACCTTTATATCTCTAGAGATAGAGTCATGAATGCAACATCGATTGCATATAACAAGAGAGACAAAAAAAAAAGAAGCAAGCCCCTTCAAAGAATTTAGAAAAAAAGGGGAATCAATGAAGAGAAAAAGTTCATAGAATGCAGAGAGAAGAAAAAGGAAGAAGATAATCCATTGTTTACATTTTTTTCAACAAAGATCAAACGATTCAAAGAAACCATGCATTACCATAATATCCCATCAGCATACAAGTATACAGATACAATAAGAGAAATCAATAAAAAGTATCTTGGAAGAAGGAAAACAAAGGGACTGCAAGACAGCATGCAATGAGTGGATTCAATCAAACAGTAAGAGCAAACAAGAAAAAGCTTCGACTTTACGACACATTGATCTTCAAAAGAGAAAACCCATAAAGGAAATCTGATGGAACTCGGAAATCAAAACGAAAAATTGTACCTTGTAAGGATCCATGGCCAAGGTGATGGGAACAAGAGTCAGTGTATTCTTCTATGTATGATGTTCCAATACAAGCAGAGGCCAGAAATGAGATCAGAAAAAATGTAACCATTTGAATGAGGCTTATTTCTACAGTATAATCAACATTTTATATTGTGATAACTGATGACTAATATTGAATAATATATGCAAATATGTTATTGATTAATAAAGACTGAGAATCTTGTCAAACAGTAAACAGTGCCATCATATTACTTATGCATGCATTTCCATTTCATACACCAATTTTCTTGACTTCTTTTTTTTTTTTTTTGATAACAACCAATTTTCTTGACATTACGTTACAGGATTCAAGCATAAAACAAAAGAGCAAATAACTGGGACAAAATTCTATTGTTTTGGCAATTAATCAGGGACTGAACCTGCAACTAAAAGGTTGCAATATGGAACTCCACTAAACAGAACGACAGGACTGAATCTAGAGCAGCTTGAGATACAAGAAAATAGAATTATGAACAACGGTTTGAACTTCAAGAACACTATGTACAGCATTTGCTGAACACGATTTAGTAAGCTTGAACAGAAAAAGTTTCCAGAACTTACAGAATTAGCATCACGGAACTCAAACGACTTGTCGAGCACGCTGTAGAAACAACAGTTGGTAGCAAAATTCTCAATTATGAAGCTTTGGAAACCAGGTACCTGGGATGTTTATAACACCACCTTAGCACAAACACTCTTTGATGGGCTGCCAAGTTCCCTTCATATACTGTATGGAATAAAAAAATACGTATAAAGCAGATTACCATTTCTTCACCATTAGAGTTGGTCTTGATGCACCAGTCTTTAATCAATCTAACAAATATCTGTACACATGCCTGTATGTGCAGTAAACATGTATCGTTGATTAGGTTAAGGTCTATAAATTGTTGCTTTACAGATGATCTAAATAATAAAATTACCACAAAGAGAACCTAGCCATAGCAATTCAATATA
This sequence comes from Cinnamomum chago, assembly GCA_038049695.1. Taxonomy (NCBI): domain Eukaryota; kingdom Viridiplantae; phylum Streptophyta; class Magnoliopsida; order Laurales; family Lauraceae; genus Cinnamomum; species Cinnamomum chago. Next base: position 49,551,906 of record CP142460.1, read on the forward strand.
CACACCTTCCTAACAAGTATATCCTTGTGCTTGCAAGATATGTGCAAGATGAATTGCATTATAGGATCCAAATACCCTCTGCATTTAGGCGCCAGAAAAACATATGATAGATTGTGTGTCGTCATAGCATGGAGAAATGTACACAATAGTCGCTGAAGCTCTTGCAGTTCGCGAATTTCCTACAAGCTTCAAGATCCAATAAATAAATAAAAAGCCCATCAGTTTAGATTCTATTTAAGCAGTCAATCTGTATAAGTGATTACATGGTAAAGGAGACATATTCATCATCAACATCGACAAGAACTGGCCACTATCAAGAGAAATAAAGATTGGCAAATGTTGCATAATGCAAATATAACATAAAGAAGACTGGGGTCCCTCCCTCTTTAGAAGTACACGGAGGGAGTGGTGTGGTGTACCCAGAGCCAGACCTAAATTAAAGTACATGTACCACATTCCATACCTGAATTACCTTTAAACATTCATAGCACAATCATGAAATGTTTAAGCAAGAGTAGAGTAACAATGAGATCTTGACAGCATGAAAGAGGAGAGGGAGAAGATAAAGCAAAGAGAAGAGAGGGGGAGAAGACAAACCTCACCTCTTGGTTTTTGTGATTTATAGGTCAGTAGGGATTTCTAGGGAAGAGGGACATCGCAAGGAATCCAAGGAGTTTATCTTGAGTAATGTTAAAATAATATATATATAACACATTTATTGAGAACTATGAGACAGCCCAGTGGTAAGAGCATCTCACCTACTGCCAGAGATCCATCCCTGGCTGTGATGAAGCACAGATGCAGGAAGGTACTCTCCTGGAGCACAAGCAGAACACTATAGCAGAGCACTATAGATCATAGCAATTGGATAGTTTACTATTCCTCCCATGTAATAGCAAAAACAAAAGGCATATATTCAGAAACTATGATTTTGCCACATTTGCATACAGGTTCCAGACTTCCAGGGGATAACAGTATGAGGCCCAGACCCAACCAAATCTTATTAAGTTTCACTTCTAAAACCGGACCAAGTCCTGAATTCAGAACGGGTTCAAATCCTATAACCATAACCTTCTTTTTGCTCTCTCTGTGTCAGGCCCTTCAGGTAACTGGGTATTAGGGCACCCTTCTTCATCACTAAGATACAAATTACAGGATTATTGAAAAAACAAAAAATGAAATTTCCATACATTTCCATGTGATGAAAGCTTAAAACCTTTGAAGATAAGAAGTCCTGGCAACTATCATAACCATATGGTACAGTTGTGGTCAGAAATTCAGATAACAGGGCCTAGCCTACTTGCAAAAGGCTAAACAAGTAACAACCATGAAATCTTGCAGTTTACTACTCAGATGTTATACCACTATTCAATGATAAATAGTTGTCAAGCATAAATATTCAAAGCTCAATCAAACGAGCATTTTATAAATCATACTGACAAATAACTAAATCCTCATACCTCGGTGTTACTTCCAGGTCCTGACGAAAATGCCTCTCTTGGAAGCATGTTGAGAGCTCTGCGTGCAATAGTAGGAAATATTTCCTCCAAAATATCACCCACCGAAGTATCAAATTTGCTTATGAGCTGATTGATTAGTAAAAGAAAATCAACCATTTCTTTCGACTGCAATCAACAAGGTGCAAACAGAATAAGCAAACGCCAAAATCACCATAGTGCATCAAGTGTAAGCAAGACTTAATTGAACATTGCCAAACCAAAACACCTCACAAAAATCAGACTACTTATAAGCAAGTGTAATAGAACACTATCAAATCCTAACACTTAATTAAACTTGAAAGTTTAAGACAATAGGAACATGAGAATGGGATTAATAGTCATCTACAATAACTGCACAAACAAAGAAGGGAAAAGAAAGGTTAATTCAGCCCAAGTGGGGTCCAATCATTAAAGCAAAACGGGAAAGGATAAAAAAAAAAGGAAAGAAAAAAATAAGAAGGGCAACCATGTGGATTCTAAATAATCACCGGGGCCACACATACTCAGTTCAAGACTTCAAGTAATATACAAAAATGGTTTAGATGTAATTATGGTACAAAGAGGAATCTGAAGATTCTATAAGCTGAAAATGTCAACATACTGACCATAGTTCATATTTGGTCCAATAATTGCACCATGCAACTGATATCCTAGGATCAAGGTAGTTGATCTTTGATGTGCCCAACGCTACAGTCTTTAAATCCTCTTTGATCTTCATATCGAACTCCATTTTCTCAATCTTTGCATTTGTCTGAGCAATTTTCTTTTCTAACCTGCAGATCAGTGGATAATTAAACTAATAAGGTGTATTACTGAGCAACCATAGAAAAATGGAACCAGATGTATTACTGCAACAGAAAAAGATGGCATAAATGGTTCTAGCAGAGAAGCTAGAAGATACACGAGCCCAATTGAAGTCCTCAGCACAATGGAGCAAGCAGATTGGTCTTCCTTGTAAAGTCTCCAAAATTGACTGTCCTATGTTTTAGACATTAAAAGGGTAAAATGTTACAGTTTAGCTGCATGATAAAGAAATTAACAAAAAAATAACACTCTATGATGGGGGGCGGGGGGTGGGGTGGGGGAGACGTATATTACTTGTAAATATGAATTGCCCTCACTGGAAATGCTCATTGCAGTTCTGAGACCTTGTTTTAGCTTAACCTAGGTCGAGCAATACATACAAACGACTGTTAGGAGTGATTTCATTGAGTAAAATCACCAATCCAAGCTACTCATTTTTCTGGCTATATGTACAAACTGAAAAGCTTATCATCTATGAATATCATATTATTCAAGGATACAGTGAATTACCTTCTCCATAGCTTCAAGATACTGATCAACATATTTACTGACTTTCTCTGCTAGGCTCTTAGTTAAGGGATGCGACTCTGCATCTGGAGCATCAGGAATGGTAGAATCAAGCCTAATCCTGCAGAACAAGCTAACAATGAGTATAGCATGAATTTATTTCCGCCAAGGACAGGTATCTGCATCTAACATAGACAGGTGTTGTCTGACATAGCAACACCAGTAGGCATTCACCTGGCAGCCAAATGATGATAATGAAAGGTAAGGAAATAAACTTACTGCATAAAAAATTGTATGTTCATTAGAATTAAACAAGGGAAAATGAGGAAGTATCAGGTCATCAGCATCGGCAAATTTACAAACGCACTGGACTCAGTATTTGGGTGGCCCATGGTTTAATTACATCGACTGTGTATCTAAAGGACTTGGATGAAAGATGTTCTAAAGACTCCCAGATAAGGAAATGCTAACTTTTTGATCTTTTGCCAATTGGCATACAAGCGGATGAGTTAATTAAGATCAATGAAATTCTAACTCTTTGAACCTCCCTCATTTGACAACAGTGAACAGATAATGAGTTCAGATCTAACAGTTACGACCTTTGATTGGGGGATTTTTGGGGCCACAGAGGATCTATACCAATCTCCCATCAGGATCCAACAATCTGGATTCTCCAACAAACGAACTCTACATGAATGGAACCCTGCACATCAGAAAACTAAAAACCTGATGAAACTCGGCACCTTAATACTCAATTATTAAAAAAAAATAAAAAAGAAAACAACAAACTTTAACCCTAATAGTCATGTCAGACAAATGCATTGGACTATCCCTGACAGGTGAAGCTGTCACACAAGATATATCGCACAGAGATTGACAAGGAACCTCAGTGGTACAAACTCAGGGCAAACACATCTTTGGACCAAAGATCAAACAATTCTCCATGTTGTCATCTAATTCTAAGCTACATGAAAATTAAAAAATTTTGCATTAAAGGTGGTACAAAACTTATTATACTGCATGTCTAACAAAATGCAGATATTTCTAACTAATACTTTCTATTAAAAGCCATTCAAGTGGCTAACCTGGAGATTTTGCAACAAAGCTCAAGACTCTGTTAATAAAATTGCCCAAGTTATTCAGCAACTCGTTATTTAGTTTGACCTGCAAGTCTGCCCATGTAAACAATGTGTCTGACACCTGATTCGTAGGAAACATGGGCATTTTCAATCAACCACATACAAAAAGCAACTCAAAGAAATTTGATTTGGACTAAGGTGAGCAAAAAAGTATATCACATTGAGAGAATTCACCTCTGGTCTATTAATCAATAAATAGTATCGCCACACTTCTGCAGGAATATTTGTATCTTTTGCATCATTGTCAAACACACCAACACCCTTACTTTTGGAGAACTTTCCTGCAGATGAGATGCCAAGTAAACAAAAATCAGAAATCCACTAGTTCTGCAGCCAATTCTTCTTTTACCATGCAGTCCAAACATTTAAAGAACTGAAGCATCGAAACACAGATTCAAAGAACCGAAGCATTGAAGCACAGAAAACTCAACTAACTAAAAGTAATAGATAAAATTGAATACACTTCATGAGATGAAATTTTACATGCCTCTCAGTGTGGAAAAAAAAAACGATGAGACAGAGAAGCAGACCTGTTTCATAGTTCAAATATTCTGTGACACTGATAGTCTTCATCAATGTCCAGTTTTCACCAGCTCCAAGAAGCATTGAAGGAAACATAACCTGGGATTATATTTATAATCATTAAAAGATGAGCCTTGTGGTCGGTGATAGGATAAGTTCCATTCATAACGATAATTAACTGCAAAAAAAAATTCAGAAAGGGCATGGGAGTTTATTTTGATCTAATTCCATTTTTAAAGTGCAGAAGCACGACATTGATCTAAAAAAAATGAGCAAAATAAATTTCACCAGATGACAATCAATTATCAAGTGAAATGGTGTATATGCTAGATGTTGACAAATAGTTTCATGCCTAATCTGCATATGCACATGCACATGTACTGTAACAGCTGAAAGTAATCTTACCGTAGATAACTAGTAGAACCCAACCATCAAAAAAATAATTGAAATAGAATAAAATAAAGTACTGAAGAAAAGAAAAAACAGAGAGTAACAATAAGAAATGCAACCTATTAACCACGAAAATTCCAAACAGAAGCTGCAAATGCCCATATCAGATAGAAACGAAGAGAGAAGAGATGAGAAAGTTACTCTACCTGCAGAGAGGGGAGAGATGCAGAGGCAGCAACGGCAGAGAGGGTCCGAGCAGAGGCAGCGGCGTGAGAGAGGGAGACCCTTCCTCGAGCGACGATCGGTTTCGGGTAGAGAGAGAAAGAGCAGAGAGCGAGAGAGAGAGAGAGACAGAGAACGAGCGAGAGAGAGCGGATAGATCGAGCCAGGGAGAGAGATAAATAGCAGAGAGAATAGAGAGAGCAGAGAGAGCGAGACAAGCGCAGATCGAGAGATAGAGCGAGAGAGAGAAAAGAGGGAGAGGTAAAGAGATAAAAGAGGGAAAATAGTATCTTTACCGACGTTTTGTTTTCGTCGGTAAAAATTAATAAATTTTTATTAATAAAAAATAAGTTAAAAATTAATGACTTGCATAAAACGTCGGTAAAAAGTTTACCGATGTTAAGTTTCGTCGGTAAAACATTAATTTAGTCGGCAAAATAAAAAAATAATAAATTCTTTTTCCCGACGTTTAATTTTTCATCGGCAAATCAAAAATAAAAATAAATAAAAAATAAAAAGACTTTTACCGATGTTTTTTTTCGTCGGCAAAAAGAAAATAGAAAAATAAATAAAAAATGTAAAGACTTTTACCGACGTTTTGTTTCGTCGGTAAAAAAAAATAAAAAAATTAAAAAAAATTAAAAAAACTTTTACCGACGTTTTTTTTCGTCGGTAAAATAAATAAAACGTCGCTAAAAGTCATTTTACCGACGTTTTCTAATTCGTCGGTAATGATCTTTCATTTTCACTTCACATTGAACTTTGCCAACGTTTTTGTATAACCATCGGTAAAAGTTATACTTTTACCGACAATTTATAAAAGCGCCGCTAAAAAACATCACTAAATGTGCATCTTGTTGTAGTGACAGAATGACCCAGTTAATCGATATGTCCTGATACATATCTTGGGTAAATAGTAAATGAGTCATTTCCCTTTTCTAGTCATAATAGAAGTCAATGAATTAGTTCAATATGGGGATATGGTCATATATCATGAATAGTTTTTTAGTGGAAAAACATGATTTGGAAGAAGAAAAAGAAAGGTTCTTTTAATGGTTGTTCTACACATAGTTGATGAATGGTGGATGCAGAGACTACTTATAAAGATGGAAGTATGGGTACGGAGTAGACATCCAGATAGTTGGGGTTTTTTTTACCAAAACCGTGAAATATTTTTTGTTTTGAAACGGCTTTTACACTTGGGACGGCCTGAAACCTCATCAGATTACAAATGGCCAATGACCATTTCAATACAATGTTTCTGATTTCCGATTTTGGTGTAGTGGTGGGATGGTTACATATGTGAAAGTTAAAAAAACAAACGACCCCTAATGAAAAAACAGATTTTGAACACAACCTAGATCATAAAACTCACCTCAAATCTCGAATCCGTATTCAGAATGGCCTTTGGAATGGTAGAAGAAAGAACAAAATGGTGAGCACAGTGACTTCTTGAATGAGTGTTACTGTTGTGACTTCAGACTGTGAGTAGGAGTGAAAAGAAGAACAAGATCAATTGCAACTTCAAGATCAGAGAATGAGGGATCGAAAATGAACAAGATTAGAGAGGGAGAGAGATCGAAAATGAAGAGGCGTTTTCTCTATGACTGTGAGGTACCCAACGATGAAAGGGTTATAGATGATATGCGGAGAAGTTTTAGGGTTTTTTTTTATCAAAATACCAGATTGCCCCTTAATGTAACCGTTGCAGGTGGCCCCATGTGGGGTAATTATGACTTTTTAATAAAAGTCTAAAATGCCCCAAATTGAAATAAGTGACTGTTTATGGGACTGTGGGCTGGGCTTGGTTGGGCCTGGGTCTTACAAAATTTTCAAGAAGCCCAATTGCTTAGATATATTATAAATATATCATATATTTTATATTTTATATTATTACTTAATAAACTGAGGCGCGGCCCCCTCGGGCTAGAAAAGTCAAGCCCTAGCTCGGCCCTCAATATTGCGGGCTTTTCAAAACCTGGCCCTACCCTACCCTCGAGCTTTAGGACAAAAAAAGAAGCCCTCATTTTGAGGGCTTTTGCGGGCCGGGTCTGGTCTGGCCCCTCGTCAAAGGGCCGGATTGACGGCCCTACATACCGGTCACCCATCACTGGGCGAATCGGGTTTCAATGAGATAATTAAACTTGAGGTAAGCCCAAATCCGGCCAGCTGCAAACTCACAGACTCTCAAACAAGTCTTTGACCAACAATTTTGAACTCAGAGTCAGTAATACTCTATGAACGGTTTAAATCGGAGGATTTGCCTAGGGTGGGTGGGCCATTATCTCCTTTCGGGCCAAATCAATCAGTCCAGGGATGAGAAAAACTGCTCATATCGTGCGTGTGTTCTTCAACCCTGGTAGAATCAATAATTGCATGCTCAACAGTTACAGGCTTACAGCCAGTGGTAAAGTTTTGGACGTTCGATTTATGTAACGTGTCTGTTCTAGCGTCTGAATATATACAGTTTTTGTCTTGATAGTTTTGGAAGAAGAAACACAACCAATGAGCATTGCATGTTTACAAATGGGTAAAGCCCAATTTCTCTGCCCTCTGTCCCACCTTTCAGGGCTGTTTGTTTGCAGGAAATTTGCGAAATTTTCTATTCTATCTGAATTTTAAAAATGTGGTCTCAACTGATCAGTCACATATGGTAAAGTGCCACTAGTATTTTGGAAAAGTTTCCCTAGGTTATACTTTTAATAAAATCTCACTAATTGGATAGGAAATTTCAAGTCTCAAGGAATGAACACGATGGCTTATTTCTATAGTAGAATTCTTAAAATTCACCCGAGTTAGACTTCCGTGTCCTAAAAATTCTGAAAATGCCATCCTACAAATTCTCATCTCGCATCTAGCATTTGAAATATTGGAATACAAATAATTCCAAAAGCTATTTATGAGTTGGAAGGGTTAAAATCGAAAATTAAAAAAAGAAAAACATGAAATTTGATATGCTAATGTGACATCCATCCCGTCCATGTCTAAAAGCCCCAGCATGAAAAACTTTAGTCGTGAATCCTCCTAAGAAACAGAACCTCAGACATTGTTGTCATGAATTCCTCCAAACATCGCCCTAAACAAGAATCTGGCTGACTTGAAATTATTAGTGATCCCATCTAAAGTCACAAATTAAGATGGATTGTACGGAATGCCTCAGTGAGACCACCTACACGAGTGATAATATATCTAAGTCGATATTACAATGGGATGCTTGAATGAAGATTAGAAAAAATATTAAATATATATCACGCGATCATATGATTCCACCCCCTTAATTGTTGAATAAAATCTAATGTCCAGAAAAAGGTAAGATTGAAATATTGCAGTTTTTTTTTTTTTTTTTGGGCAATCGAAGGGTTTCCAACCCTTTGGGTTGGATTAATCTCTCCAGACGCAGAGGGAAGCTGGGTAAACTCCTCTTATAACCCCAGTGTAGTGGTGCAGACTGTGGTCTTAGGCCCATTGAGCTACCCCCTTGGGATTAAATATCGCAGATTCAAAGAGGCTGAGGATGTGAATCGATTAATGAACATCAATGGTGAAAATGAGGGAAATTTCTTTTCTTCTTGACCTAGATCTTGAGGATAGGGTAAGGGTCTAGCTAGTATATGCTCGTTGAGGGATTCGGTTGCAATTGGGCTTGGCCCATATATGTGAGACTAGGGTAAGAGTAATCCTGGGCCTGCCAAGTCCTTTGACAGTCCTACCTGTAACTATGGACTATAATAGGCGCAATTAAATATAAACTTGTCAAATTCATTTATTGACTCAACCCGATCCATACCAAGCCAACCAATTTAGACCTCACCGGACCTGTTTGCCAACTCTGCTGCTTTTCTCATATGCTTTATTGTTAATTCTCAAGCAGAAGTACTTTTTTAGTCAATCAAATGAATTTTCTTCTTAAAATACATTTTCTGTCCACCAATACAAATAAATTATCTCAAACTCTCTCTCTGAGAGACAGAGAGAGAGAGAGAGAGAGGAATGCTTATTGTCTACAACTTGATATCATGATTATTGGTTTTGGGGCACATTTCATTCCTTGTAGAGAGAGAGAGAGGAATGCTTATTGTCTACAACTTGATATCATGATTATTGGTTTTTGGGCACATTTCATTCCTTGTAGTTGCATTTGTCAAGGGGTTGTGATACCTGCAAACAAAGAACACAGTCACAAGATTTAGAAGGCGTCATATATCAGGCTGGGCTGGCTATCTAGGCTGGGCATAGGTTTCAAAACTCATATGGACTCAATTGAGTCGACTTGGCTCAGTAGGTTGCTGAGTCAGATTAGCCGACTGAGTTTGACAAGTACTCAACCTGACCCACCCGAGTCACTCTACATGTTGACCTTTTAATCAAACCAATTTCAGAGTTTTTTTTTTTTGTTATGAAAACAATGAAGAGCCTGATAACCTAGTAACTCAGTCAGGGACCTTCCAAAACATGCTCACAGAGAGAGAGAGAGAGAGAGAGAGAGAGCTCTTACTCCCACACTTGAAGTGGCGAGGGATCTGTCTACCACAGCCTCGAATCATACTGATCGTTCGATCGACATCGAATAGCGCGGCCAGCTTGGGGGTGATCACAGGACAGACACAACTGAAACGTACGAGTCCTAAAAGCAGGCAACAATAATCAGCATTAGGAAGCTTCCCAAAGACCAATAGACTTGCATGCATTCACCAAATTCCTCCTCTCCTTCGTGCAGGAGACCACCCTCGCTGCACCTGCAGGGGTCGCCTCCCACACCCCCATCACCAGTACCACAAGCACCAACAACGCCATGAACTGCCTCATCTTGTTCTTCAATACACACAAATCAACAAGACCACATGCCCACATATATATAAGAAAGTTTCTTACCAAATGGCCTTCAGTTACATCAATAAACAATAGCCAAAACTTGATAGAAGATACCCAAATAAAATAAAATATAAACAACTTGACCAGAATGCGTGCTTTTATAGGAGTCTCCTCAAAGGCCTTCGTTCAACTCTGCAATGTGTCATTCGGAAATCCCGGCATGTAAAATCTTCAAACAATCAGGAAACTTAAATTCCAAAAATTCAAGCAGAGCCTCAAATAAAGAAGGTGAGCTAATTACAATATAAAGATAATACAATATTGGAAGGCCCGGCACTACTTTGTGCTGACCGAGAATAAAGTGACCCCGGATCCTCCGTTGCAACTATAGCTATTACACAGGACCCACTTTTCTTGAACTCCATCATGGGCCTACATAAAGCCGTTATGGATGAATCCCATCTCCTCCATTGATATATGGCCAAGTTTCAGTTTGAAAGGAGTTGGCCCACGGTCCAATTTAGCCACATGACGGAAATGTGATTGACACCATGTGCAACAATGATACATTAGCACCTACTCACGTTTCCATCAGGATGCTCAATAGGATGGTGGGACCCACTCCTTTTAAACTAAAACTTGAAGATATATTAGTGAAGGACATGTTATTCATCTTAAGCGGTCTGAGTTATGATGTGAATTTAAATTCAATCTTTTAATATTGCAACTGAACAGCTGTCTTTTTGAGACAGTGACAAGTACATGTCGAATCTCACAGGGAGCACTACTGAAATATTTTTTTTTATTAAAATCTGAATTTTTTTTATAATGAAAATAAAAATAAATCAAGATTTGAATGAGAGAAAAAGCTACTATGCAAGATGAACGGATAACAATGATGATAAAGGTAGATAAGAGCAACAAAGAGTTCATTAATTAATTTCAATTCTCAATCCACATACTTTAATTTAGTATTTTGTCTTGCAAATAACTCAGATAAGAAACAACTCGATGTTTTTGATCCGAAAGATATTTTTCTTTTAAAGTCCAATTCTTAAACAGAAGAACCCAAGATCTCCAGTACCTCATAAAAATCACTTTGAGCATCAGTTAACAAATTAAGCATAAAATATCAAAGGTATAAAAACCTAAGTATATCATATCAAAAGAAGATTAACTGATCAATAAGAAATTTATTTAAAATATAAAGCAGAGGTTTGCTTGCGGCTCGAATGCAGATCTATTATTCAACTAAACATGTATCATTGGGACATAAAAATTAAATTAAAGACATAGAATAGAAATAAAATCACTTAACTTCACTTTGTGCTCCAATCCAAAAAATCTACTCCTCCATTGCAAAAGATGTGAATTTCATTAAGAACTTCATTGCAAATACAATTTTCTCTCACACTCTTCTAATCTAGTTCTGGACGTCCAAGGGTTGGAGTGAGTCCCTCGTATACTACCTTTTTGGCTCCTTTTATATCTCCGGTTATCTTACATATACATTGAATCTGGACACCTTCTTTGCAGATTTGATTTGTCTTAATTGATAAGGTATATCTCTTATCCTTTTTGAATTTGAATGAAGTGGAAGCTTCTGAAAACCTCTGGGTGGCTTTTCTAATCTTCAAATGGGGTTCCACAAGGGATGTGCAGCAATTGATTATCAACGGTATGGAATTAATTTGCAATCCCGTCTAAAAATGAACATGAAAATCTCCGGACTCATAACTTTATAAATATAGCTCTGATTTGCACATTCTTGAGCTCCACGAGTATCTACTCTGAATAATCTTTCCAACAGTAGGTAAATATCATCGATCCGACGGTCGGATTGAACGTTTTGGTCATTTTAAGATGAGTTGTCCTGAGAAAAACGGGATTAGCTTTTAAAATTTGATTTGCAATGGATTTTATCTCTGCACAACTTCCATTTTCGAAAGGACATCAGATGTGGATGATTCAAACGCTTCTTCTTTTGTTACAATCGGAATGGTAATTTTTGAATTATCCATTAATAATTTCGAATTTGCAACTACAGCGGACCATGACATATGGGACATTTCATTAATTTGTTTGAACAATGGACCCTATAAGAAGTCTTCTACTGTAGTTATGATTCTTCAACTGACATGATGAGTGGACCCCTCCTTTGATTGATTTGCATATAGCTTGTGTGTGGGGTCCACATGGTGAATTATTCAATTTTCTTCTTTTCAAGCTTCAATTCAGCAATGTAGGGCCCATGATAACTATGTGTGCTTGAAAGTGGGCTCCATGACAGAGGCCTGCAATTCTCATTTTCTGCACATTCTGATTTAGCACATCAAATACTGAAGAGCCCATATTGAAGCGGGACCCATTTGGACAGAGTTCTACTTCAACTGGGACTCTTTGGAGAAAATTTGCAAAACAATTTAAGTTTATGTAGAAAATGTATGAAAAGTATAAAAATTCAGGCTCCGAAGTGAAAATGCATGAAATTATGACATTAGATGAATAATGATGCAATTCACCCAATTAAATCTCTAATTCATCCTAAAATGATGCGTAAATGTACAAATTCATGAACTCAACAAGTTACTACTATGTGGGCCATATGATGGAATTTTAGAAAAGTGTTACATGAATCCGGTGTAATAGGGACAAAAGAGGATCCGTGCTCCAATAAAGTGGATAAGGCTTAGGTGATGATGATGACTCTTGGGCCTTGGGTGAAAGGACAAAGATCATTGAATCTTCATTAATTTAAAGTGGGTGAATTGATAGTGGATTCCATCATATCTACAATTTAGATCGCCTAAACGTGGCCTCCACGCATGCGACGTAGGGAGTTGGGGATACAGTGTTTTTCATTTCCAGGAAATGCAGTTCCTTTGATTTCAATGCTCTACTCTCCATTTTTATTGTCAAGTTGCCTTAATTTCTTTTGCCTTGTTACTACTCTTCCCAGTCATAGATCTTTGTTAAATAATCAAAAGTAAATCCTACACTCGAGGTTTGTTTTGAGGATTTGACTTGTTGACTTTGTTGCTTGGATGATGGATCTGATCGTTTGACTTTGGGAAAATGGAAAAAGAAGTGAATATTATTATCTTACTTGTTTCGCTAAATTAAAGTGTGGCAATGGATCTGGTCCGTTCGACCCAGTGTACTCTGTATTTTATAATGGAGGTGCAAGTTGGGCAGGGTCAAACCAATGACCCGCTGGAGCAAAAGTGAAATCAGAGTTAATGGTTTTTTTGTTCCCAGATTTGTTCTTCTGATTCGGCCTAAATTTAAAAACCTGGAAGAAATCTGGATTGGGGATCAGGTTCGTGCACATTGTACTCAATTAGCATTTTATTTATTTATTTATTTTTTATTTTTTTATAAACATACATATGTTTGTATAGTTCCGTGGCTCTATGATCAACCAAACTCCACCATAGTTGGTATCACCCTGAATAGGCACTGAGCCCATTTAATTTGTATTCACCGTTGGATTGAGTTACTCTCTTTTGCAATAACTTTTCTATCATTTTCTTTTTATTTTTTTAAAGCAAATTATTTTGACAATGGTTGGAAAACTCTCTAAATTGACTCTTGATTCTCCCGAGTCATCTCATTTTGACGAAGGACCGAGTCAAATATACGGGACACTCGGCCGAGTCATCTTATTTTAATAAGTAGTTTGCACTCTGAACCATTTTATAGGTAGACCTAATTTTAAATAATTAGTATTTATTTATAAATAATTATGCATGATGTTTGGAGTTAGCAATTTTGAAAATGATGACTGAAATGTAAGTTGTGACTTATATTTGATTTTTTATAATCGATATTTGGGCTCACCAATTATATAATATGCAATATATCTTTTTTAATTTTTCCTATTACAATAATTTTATTACATGTATAAATTTATTAATTTAAATTGACCATCATGAATGTGTGTAAATAAATATTTATTTATATTTTATAAGTAATGGATTAATATTTAAATATTTTTGAAATCATTTTTTAAAAAACATGACTCCGTCGAATCCGAGTCACGAGTTTTCCAACCTTGATAATCTTTTAAAAGTTTGTCCTAAATTATTAAACCATGTAGAATTTTTGCATCAAAATTCATTATACACACACATATACATACATATAGGGGCAGGGCTCCTAAGCTCAAATTTAGGATAAGGTAAGTTCAAGTGTGTGGTGGGGCCCACATGGGGATTGGGATGGGGCGATTTCAAGGACTCCTTAGGACCATCCTCTCTGCAAAAAATAAGCTCCAACCGTGATTTTTAGCATCTTCATCTAGGCCCCAAAAGTTTAATGGTTAATAGTCCAATCGGATCGGTATACAGTTGATCCAACAGTCCAGTAAATTTTGATATGACTGAAAGTTGGTGGACATATGCAATTCAAGGGGTCGTGTGCTTGGTCCATTTGGATAGACTAAGGGTGGGCTCCACAAGCGTGAGCTGATAGAATTTTATTCAAAACTTGAGCTTAGGAGAGCCTTGCCCTATATATATATATGTAGGGAGATGCTCTTATAAGAGATAAGATGAGGGCCCTCACATCTATATCCAATGCCAACAACTTAAACGTAAGGGTCTCACACCTTATCTCTCATAGTAAGGTGAGAGATGCTCTCATAGGAGCATCTCCCATATATATATTTATATATATGGGGGATATTCCTGTACATCATTCTCTCACCATATGGTGAGGGACAACTTAATGAGACCCACTGATCATGAGACTTTTGGGGGTTGGGAAGAGACATCTTGGATAAGACCATATATCAAATTTGGGGTTAATCCCATGCCTCTAACCCATTCATCCGTGGCCCACAAATTTAATAACTTTATATTAAATGAAAAAAATTGACACTCGATCCAATGGTCCAATCCATTTGGATAGGTTAAAATTCAACAGGTCTAGTGTACTTAAGGGGGTTCTATGTGTGTGGATAATTCAGATGTATTATAAAGTCAACCATACTATGTTGACCATCACCATAACATGGTGAGGGATGGATGCACATGAATATTTCTCTCTCTCTCTCTCTCTATATATATATATATAATTAGGGCAAGACTCTCTTAAGCTTAAGCTTAGGATAAAGTAAGCTCAAGTGTGTGGTGGGGCTCATCTAGGGATCCACATGGGGATGGGGGAAGGGGGGGATTTCAATGACTCCCTATGACCCTCCTATCTGCAAAAAATAAGCCCCAACTGTGATTTCTAACATCTCCATTTGGGCCTCAAAATTTTAATGGTCAACATTCCATTTGGATCGGTATATAGTCGATCCAACGATCCAATAAATTCAAATCTGACTGAAAGTTGGTGGACATGTGCACTTTAGGGGGGTTGTGTGCTTGGTGCACTTGGATGGACCAAGGGTGGGCCCCATAAGCGTGAGCTTACAAAACTTTATACTATGCTTGAGCTTAGGAGAGTCTTGCCCATATATATATGGGATTGGCTCTCCTGAGCTGCGATTGAGAGGATGGTCAGCTGCATCGTGCGAAACCCTCGTGTGGTTTGGGTGGAATAGAACAGAAAAGCAAACGAAATCAAAACATCGGCCCACGTTTCTCATTTCCCTCTTTCATCTTCGGCACCTTTCACTTCCCCCTTTCATCTTCGGCAGACCTAATTGTGCAAAATTTTTAAATCTGCCAATCTCGTCGAGCTCGATCTCTTTCACTACTGCTCTCCCTCTCTTATCGATCTCTCTATCTCGCTTTTGCATTCCCTCTCTCGTCGTCTCTCCTGCTGGACTTCAAAAGACCTAATTGAGGTTCTCTCCCAATGTCGTCGACATTTGTCTTTCGCTTGCAGACGTCTAGCGGGAGAGATGATGCGAGAGGGAATGCAGTATCGAGAGAGAGATCGACGAGAGAGGGAGAGCAGTAGCGAGAGAGATCGAGCTCGATGAGATCAGGAGAGATGAATAATCTCACGATTTGGTTTGTCGAACATGAAAGGGGGAAATGAGAAGCGCGAGCCCATGTTTTGATTTCGTTTGCCTTTCTCTTTTGTTCCGCCCAAACCACATGAGGGTCTCACACGATGCAGCTGACCATCCTCTCAGTTGCAGCTCAAGAGAGCCAATCCCTATATATATATGTGGTCAGCTCTTCTAAGCTGAAGCTTAGCTTATCTTAAGCTGAAATGATGTTGGTCCCGCAAATCAAAGTTGACTATCGTCATTTTTTGTATGATAATCGTCTCCAAAGTTAAGATAAATCCAATCAAAACCAGATTTTTTAGTTCCATCATATAAAAAACAAATATAATCAACTTTGATTTGTAGGATCAACACTATTTCAGCTTAGGATAAGCCTGGCTGTAGGTTAGGAGAGCCTTGCTCTCTCTCTCTCTATATATATATATATATATATATATTGAAGTAGTTATAAATATGGTGCCAGTGCGAGCTACCGAGGGATGTAAATTGGTATTCGATTCTCCGATTACCTGGAGGTTCCGACCCATTAAAAACCGGGTTTGGGTTCTTATTTAGGCACTGATAAGTAAATGGGCCCAGGTCAGGTTCCACCTTGGTTCGAACCGGTGGACCCGAGACCTGACATATTACCTCAATTTTCAAAAATCTCTCCTAAAAAAATCTTATTTTTTTAATAGCATTCTCTATCTTGACCCAAACCCGGATCCAGGCCCGTCCCGTATATGGTTCTGGTTCTGGTTTCGAAGCCAAGAAACCAGTTCCGAAATAGTTTCAGGTTCAAATCTGGTTCCACTTTCTCCTTTACGGTTCTGGTTCTGGGTCCACCATGGATCCGGACCGGAGTCGACCCATTTACAACCTTAGAGCTACCTCATCCCACCCTGAATCCAATGCTAGTATCAAAATTCAATCCTGTCCAAGCCTAACTCATATAGGTCGCTGAGGCTCAATTAAGGATGTCTCTCATAAGAGACATCACGCGGACTCCTATGATTACCCAATCCCCTATGACTAGACATAATTGAGAGCTTTCAACCACCGCCATGAACTGTTGTGGTTGCAAGAGGCTCGTATGGAGAGGGTCTACCAAATAGGGCAATAATATATGAAGCTTTTAAGTGCAAACATGCTCATCTAAGTAAGCACACCCTTGTGGGGCCCACCTAAGGCAACATCAACTCATGGGAAGGTGAGGATCGAAAGCTTTGGATGCAACCCACCTGTATGGAAAAACTTCAAGTCCATCATATCATTCTAACACCTTCACTTGTGGCCCTCAAAGTTTAAAACTTTTAGAATGTGTCATTTTTTAAAATTTCAATTCAACGACCAATCCCATTTGAAACGATGTTTGAAACATAGGATCTGTGACATCAAGGAGTAGATGCGTGTGTCACACTTAGATTGATTATAGGAGGTCAGCTAATAAGGGCTGCACATCTAAACTTTCTGCCCACGATTGTGAAAATCTCTCCATATAGGGCTTTGTTCTAGTGAGAACTGTTCTCATGGTGACAACGTGAGAACTTTTTATGTGGCCCATTAAATAGTGTTGGTACCTCATAGTCAATGAGTTGAATAATATTTCTCTCTCCCTTTAACTTGTTTAAATACTTGATCTCCTGACAGAACCCATAAGCAGTAGTATAATTACGACCTTCAAGCTTGATACTTTTAAGGGCATAGATGGTGCAATCTAATGCCATGACTTTATGAACCTCACTACTTCCTCCACTGCCAATCTTGCCAAGCTTCTAATAGAGCTTCCCATTAACTTTAAAAAATACATCAGGATCTTAGTTCTTTTTACAAGTTGCAGACATTCCTCTTCCACTACTAGTCTTTTGTGGTTTGCTTGATTGAGAAAGCTCTGTATTAACATTCAAGTTTCTCCTCGGGGGATCATAAGGTTATAAAATCATTGCCATCACCCGAAATCCCTTTTTCCTTGGCCATTTTTTCAACAAAATGAGCATCCTTTTTGTGACCCACAAGTCTATCAGGTGAACCATCACTTTCCTTTTTGATAGATCCCCTCACCTTAAATGGGCTATGATTTGGAACCTCAATTGAGGTATCTGGGGCAGATGAAGATACTTGGATTGATACAGCTGTCTACCTTCCTGATGATGTGTGAATGCCCTGAAATGAAGGGATTGATGTTGGAGCTGCATATCCTTGAATTATAGGTTGTGGGTTCAAGCTGAAATCATTCAAAGGTCTTGTATCCAAATGGGAATGACTGTCTCGATGCGGACATTGATTGTATGTTGTGGAATTCAGCATAGGTGCAGATAAAGAATGAACTGATGTTGTACTCATGCATGAGGAGCCTGCAACCAGAGATTTAGTTGTGGGATGGAACAATCCAAATTATTCTGTTCGGTATAATTGAACTGGATGAAAAAACTGATTCAAGAGGGGACCAATCCCATTTGACTTGGCACCACCACTCTGTGGTTGGCATCCCATTTGAGGGGTCTTTATTGGCATCCCATTTGAGGGGTCTTTATCCAGATTAAGAACAAAGGCTCTTTGGTTGTTTACAATGATATGAAGAGACAAAATGGGTAAAGAAAGCCCATGTACTAGACATGTTTATTAACTTCATCTCAACAGATTAACACCTCATCATTTCCAGCCATGGTTATTTGATTGACTTTCATGTTTCATATTAGAGTAATTTTTGGGGTCTTGATCGTCAGATTCCATACAATTCGCTAAGATGACCATCTTCATATGTGGGGCCTTTTATCTTTTGTCCAGATAATGATCTGATGGATGCTTACTCCCAGCTTCTAAAAATCAAAGGTTTCATCGATCATAGTGAACTTCCACCCCATGTTGCTATGGAAAGAACATAGTTTTTACCATGGAAAGGGGGCCGCTTCTAAATTGGGTGGATCATTGAACAAGAAGGGCCCACCTTCAGACTATAGGGGTTCCATTGAATTACCTGAGCAGATGATCAAGTCCATTTTGGCCTGCACACCATATTTTCAGTCTCTTGATTGTTAGAATCATTAGAGGAAAGGAAATAAAGGAGGTGTCCTTCGCATCCATGGCCATCCCCTTCCTCTTTATATGGCTTTTGTAAACTAGAGGTGGGAACACTTCCCAGTTCAAAGGCCTTCTTCACACATGGATCATTCCTTTCAAAATCATAATTCATCATTTTTTGTTCTTTTTCTCTGGAAGGATGTGCTCTATTCCTCTAGTCAACTATATATTACTGATCGTACAGTTACTGCCTTACAGGGCTTAGGATATTCTGCAGGGACTTTTTGTGTTATTTCCTTTCCATGGGGTTGATCAAATAAATAGACTATGCTAGCCCAGCATCTGTGGAATTAAATGCCTCAACAAAGTGTTCCATTTTCAAAGATTTAGGCTTTAAATTCTTTTCCTTGCGAGTATAATTATGTTGGTTTTTATATATATAGTCAGAGGTTTTAGAGTTCTTTGCATCTAATTCCTTGTGACTATTATGTTGGCACTATTACACTTACATGTGAAATTGAAGAATTTATGCAACTGAATCTTGACTGATAATTTTTTCAATTTCTTAACAGCTCAGGTATCAAAGTAGGAAAAAGCTTGCAGAGCAGCAACCACGATCAAAAAGGACAATTTGTGCGCCAAGCTGTGGTTGAATCTTCTATGACAGGCACAGAAACAGATGATTAATTAAATCAGTTACCCAATTTTAATTTTTTCTTCAAATTGGGTAGGTACAAGTGGTTACAGAAGGTAAGAAGATAACAGCCTAGTAATTTTCTACCTACTTTTCTACTTCTAATGAAAATATTTAAAACTATTATCTTCTTAGTGTTTTGGTATCTTCTAATGCAAATATTTAAAATTACTATCTTCTTAGATTAAAGATTGAATAAAGATTGTCGAGTTAAATGCGCAAGACATGCTTTTTTAAGTTGAACATGTATTGGGATTTTAGGCTACTTTAATTCAAAGCATTTTCCAGATTAAGAACAAAGGCTCTTTAATTGTTTGCAATGATATGAAAAGACAACATGGGTAAAGAAAGCCCATGTACCAGACGTGTTTATTAACTTCAATCTTCTTAGCGTTTTGGTATCTTCTAATGCAAATATTTAAAATTATTATCTTCTTATTGTTTTGGTATTGAGATACATGACTAACATTAAGATAAACTAGATTGAATAAAGATTGTTGAGTTAAATTTGAGACATGCTTTTTAAGTTGAACATGTATTGGGATTTTATTATTAAAGATATCAATCATTTTATCTCTTTTACCATAGGGTTTGGACTGTTTATGAGATACATTAAAAGAACCCCAGATTAGATTCTGAGTTGTATTTATTACATAATGTTATTTTCCATTTTTGTAGACACTTTGATAAATGATTTATTTAGACTTTCTTCTTTGCTTGTCTGCTGTTGGTAGATACTACCAAACTTTAAAAGTGTTGTCACCTTGGAAATCCAAACCATTGAAAGTAAGTGTTTTTTACGTGTATTTTTGCTTGCACAAAATTGACTATGATGGGTGAATGGTAGGACATTCATTGGTCAACAAAATTAGTAGTTTTTCTTTTCTTTTCTTTTGCTAATGAGGGTATCCCTTGGTAATTGACCTGACCCGACTAATCCCCCGGACCAGGGGTTAGGTTTGTTTCGAACACACGACGTGGGAAAAGGTGCATGGTTTGTTTCGAACACACGATGTGGGGAGCGGTGTAGAGTCAATGCACTGGAGGACAGTGATTTTTGAGCAATTTCGGTTTTAGGGGTGGGCCCTACTGGTGGAAAATCTTAAAATGAGTTTGAAATGACTGATCATATATAATATCTTGTATTTTAATTTCTCTATATGACTAAGTGTTTGCTTTGTGTTCTGGGTTGTTGAAGACCAATGTTTATGGTGGCCTGATGGAAACTTGGGCCAGCAGCGGGTTTTTTTTTTTTTTTTTTTTATGGTGCCTATATGATACACAGAGGACGGCCCAGTGGGTCTAGCTAATAGAAAACAAATGGGAGACACCACAGTAGAAGGTAGTTAAATTATATTTCTTAATTTGCTTTCGGTACATGGTTTAAATTATTCTCTATACTATATATTGCTGTTGTTTTAACTATTGTTGTTGTTTTAGCTAAATTAATGAAAAGGGGCCTTCTGTTCTTGTGTGTGAAATCCATGGACCCCAGCCTATTTTTTGGGGGAAAAAAAGGAGAAATACGTATTTGGGCATTTGAGGACCCATTCTTTAGGCTCTGGGCATTAATTACTCATTAATTTGTTGCACTCAAATAGTTTGTCTTTGATATATTAATTTTAGAATCAAAACTGTAGTTTATTGACGACTTGTTTGGTGTTGAGTTTATAAGGTTTTTAAACAATCCAACCCTTTTTTTTTACTGTGATTAAAGGTGAAGATCTATAAAAAAATATTCTTCTATGTAAACTAGAATTCTGTGTTCTTCAAAATATATGAACTTGGCCTAAATGTACATCAAAATTTCTCTTATTGGAAATGATTATCCACATATCAAGTTACTTAGTTGAATTCACTATAATTCATTTGTAACATAGGGAAGTGAGAATTTAGAAAGAAATGTTATTATTAATTGTGGCACCTTTTGTAATCGTCATCCTTCAACATGAGAGACTACTGTTGTGGGCAAAAGAGATGCCATCATTTCACTCTGACATGACACGTGGCCTCCACTCACCATCTTGAAAGGACTTCAAATTAAAGTAGAAGTACACATTTTTTAGCTCCCGGAACTTGTATCATTTAGCATCCCTGTACGAGTTTTTATGTTGCCTCAAGTTTCTTTTAGATGGTTAGGTTCTCTCAAGTTTCTTTTAAATAAGCTAACTATATTGTCTATTACTTGTAATTTTCAGCGCAAGTCACAGAGGAATTCAGAGAGCCGGAGCAAAGTGAAGATGCTTCGTACATCTGGATCTCGATCATTTGCAGCCCAGTTCTCGATCAGGCAGGCAGATGAACAACGGGCTCCTCCCTCTCAACCTGATTTATATCGATAGCGACACTATAGTAAGGAGAAGAACAAATGGATCACAGATCATGCTGAGGAGACACATGTGAATTGTTTCATTAACAATATTGTAGATCCCAATTTATTTTAGTTGCCTAACATATATTAATTACATGACATATTTGAATGCTTTGATAATGCAGTAAAGAATGGAGGAGGCACTGTCGCAGCCTGAAATTAACTCTCCAGTGGCTGAGCAACAGGAGATCAAGAATCTGCTAGGAAAGAGGGTTGCGAGGAGGTAAGGGTACCGCTCAAGGGGCCCATCTCTTCTATTGGTATCTTGATATCTTCTGAGATGAGCACCCTACGGCAGCAACTACCTGATTCGTTAAAAGCACAAGAAGAGTTGTGGGAAGAGTTGCGGCGACAGTATGAGGACTTGCAGAAGCAAATGCAAGATCAGGTAGCTATGCAGGTTCACATGCATAGTCAGATTCAGCTGTTGCTTTCCCGGTTCGGTATGGATGGTTCCGGCTCCTCCGAAAGATAAGGATTTGATAGTTTTATGAATTGGCATGGGTCATCCCTCTAACAGGTTCACTTTGCTCCTTACTGGCCGTGTTTCATGGTGTACTTTGGATATTTGATGATAATTAGATTTTAGTTGGGATTTACTTTATTGAAATATTTGACTTTTTTTGACGTGGGATATTACATTTTATGTGGCATGGACAAGTTTTATGATTGGTTTTAGTTTATTGGTGACTCATTAATTATTTATTGTTTCATGATGAATGTGGGATTATTTGTTGTTTATCAATGCTTATGCTTGTGCAATGTGGAAAATGTAGATTTGAACAAGAAAATATTGTACAAGAATTTTTTCTGATTTTTTTAATTATTTCTTAATTGATAAGAAAAGCTATTTCCCAACGCACTCTCTGCGTCGCTCAAAGTAAATTTTCTACCCTCATTGGAGACATTTCTCGATGCGTCAACACGTCGGAATATGTATTACCGGCGCTGTGTATGCGTCGTCAAATATGTATTCCGACGCTAGTATGTGTGTTGGCAAATGTATAACCGACGTTATTATGCGTCTGCAGTGAGGTAAATCTATTTCCCAACGCACTTTCTACGTTGTCAAAAACAATTTTCCTGTATCGTTGAAGACATTTTCCGACGCTTCAACACGTCAGGATATGTATTACCGGCATTGTGTATGCGTCGTCAAATATGTATTCCGATGCTAATATGTGCGTTGGCAAATGTATAATCGATGTTATTATGCGTCTATTTCCCAACGCACTCTCTGCGTCGCTAAAAGTAATTTTCATGTGTCGTTAAAGACATTTCCCGACGCTTCAACATGTCGGGATATGTATTATCGGCATTGTGTATGCGTCGTCAAATATGTATTCCGACGCTAGTATGTGTGTTAGCAAATGTATAACTGACGTTGTTATGTGTCGGAAGTGAAGTGAGGTTGACCACTAAGTTCGATTTTTTGCCGACGCAATTGACATTGCCGACGTTTGGGACGACGCACCATTGCGTCGGTGAATGGCCCTTTTAGCCGACGCTAAACATTATTACGTCGGGAATGGTTTTCCAGGCATTAGGTTGCTGACGTGGTGCCGACGCATTGTACTACATCGGTAAAGCCTGTCCCGACGCAATTCTGATTTTTCAAGATGCGATGATTGCGTTGGCAAAAATATATTTTGTTGTAGTGGTGAGGCCACCCCAAGTATCAAGTTTGACTCCAATCCCATGTCCCTATCCCCTTCATCTGTAACGCACAAGTTTAATGGCTTTATATTAAAAAAAATTCCAACCCTCCATGTAACAGTCCAATCCATTTGGATGGGTGCTAAACCTTGAGATTAGTGACTATCAAGGGGCCCCCTATTTGTGCATGGTTTCGATTGGTTACTAGGTGGGCCATGCCAATAGTTCTCACGAAAGTACTCCCTATACACATTTGTGTGAGAGTTACTCTCATAGGAGCATTTCCCTACACACACACACACCCCGGCCTTGTGCATTGTGCTCACCTATGGTAGAGCCCACCTGATGGTCTATCCGAGCATACCACAAAAACACTCCCCTTATAGGTCACACACTCCCTAGTTTTGCACCTATTCAGATGGATTGGATTGTTGGATCGGCTGTATACCCATGTGAATGTAATGAATTTATAGGCCTAGATGAGAGGGTTAGGATGATCAGATGGGGCGCAATCAGGCCACATCAATTCATGGGAAGGTGCGGATCAAAAGATTTGGATGTGCCCCACTTTGTGCAAACTTTCATGTCCATCAAATCATCTTAACCCATTGATTCGTAGTCAACTTTTATGATTTAAGAATGCATCGTTTGTTTCTTTTATTTTAATCCAACAGTTAATCCCGTTCAGATTGGTGTAAAAACATGGGATCATTGACATTCAGAGGGCCGTGTCGTGTGTTGTATTTGAATTAATGATACGAAGCCTTTTTTCAAATGGGACATGTGAGACCCCAATCCGCCTAGGTAATCCCTTTAAGGCAAGCAGGGGTAATGGTGAAGTGCTTCGGGTAGCACCGTGCGGCTTTGTCCAAATCCCACATCAGAAATATCTAAGTCTTGACCCTGGGTATATACGTGCAACCTGGCCTTAACCCCACATGAGGCCTTTTGAAATTGTTTGGGTTGAGAATCAATGAGCCAAAATGGATAATATCATATGGGCAGTGGGCCCGGGTTGTTACAAATGGTATTAGAGTCGATGATGACTCGTTTCCAAGTGGGGGAGAGTCTAAGACCTCAATCTGCCTTGGTAATCCCTTGAGAGAAGATTAGGTCAAACCAATAAAGGAAAATCTACAAGGGTAAGGATGGAGTGCTTCGGTTAGCACTGTGAGGCTTTGTCAAAGTCCTACATTGAAAATATCCAAGTCCTTACCTTGGGTATATATGTTCAACCTGGCCTTAACCCCACATAATGCCTTCTAAAATAGTACCGTAAGATTGAGTTGAAATCCCATGAGCCAAAACGGCCCGGGTCATTACAGGCCATGCACATCTAAGGTATTCGTGTATTTGCTCACCTAAGAATTCTTCTATATATGTGGTTTCATTCTACTAATTAAGAGGTACCTCTTAAGGCTTGTGTTAGAGGTACAACTCTAAGTCTCTCGTGTAATTTACTTCAATGCATGCCAATGGTGAGAGGATGGTTCGATAAAAAGGTCTCACAGTGGGTATGATTTTGGGAAAAAAAATATCATCTCAATCGGGTCATCAGAACTTTTGATTTGTGGACCTTTAATTTGATTGTCAAATAACATTTTCTTATGAAATTTAATTTAATGGCCAATAAATTAGTGTGCGGACCTTAACATAATTGAGACAATGCTTTGGTGATGATAATGATGATGATGATGGTCAATAAATTAGAATCAAATCTGAACAAGGGCCAATTCACAGGAGATTAGTGATTGAGAGGGGGTTGGGTGTCTAGTAAGGGTTCCCTTTGACGAGGAAGAACTTTAGGAGCAATACTTGTGTCCCCCAATGTAATGACAGAAAAGCTACCTCCCAGCCAATCACGGTGATAAGTAAACATAAGGTTTGCACTCACATAAGGCAACATGCACTACAACAATTTGCACTTTTACTGGCGCTAAAAAAGTGCCGGTAAAGGTCCATTAAATGCTGACAATGTCTATTACCGGGGATTTCTCTTACGCCAGGAAAAGCTCGCCAGTAATAGCATTTGCCGGCGAAAAAAAGGCAGCGCCGGTTAAAGTCCATACATTGCTGATGTTTTATTTCTCCTAAAAAAGAGGTTTATTTCGCCAGGAAAAGAGTTTTATGTTTTAAAAATATTAGGAGCAATACTTGTGTCCCCCAATGTAATGACAGAAAAGCTACCTCCCAGCCAATCACGGTGATAAATAAACATAAGGTTTGCACTCACATAAGGACAACATGCACTACACCAATTTGCACTTTTACTGGCACTAAAAAAGCACCGGTAAAGGTCCATTAAACGCTGACAATGTCTATTACCGGGGATTTCTCTTATGCCAGGAAAAGCTCGCCAGTAATAGCATTTGCCGGCGAAAAAAAGGCAGCGCCGGTTAAAGTCCATACATTGCTGATGTTTTATTTCGCCGAAAAAAGAGGTTTATTTCGCCAGGAAAAGACTTTTATTTTTTAAAAATATTAGGAGCAATACTTGTGTCCCCCAATGTAATGACAGAAAAGCTACCTCCCAGCCAATCACGGTGATAAATAAACATAAGGTTTGCACTCACATAAGGACAACATGCACTACACCAATTTGCACTTTTACTGGCGCTAAAAAAGCACCGGTAAAGGTCCATTAAACGCTGACAATGTCTATTACCGGGGATTTCTCTTACGCCAGGAAAAGCTCGCCAGTAATAGCATTTGCCGGCGAAAAAAAGGCAGCGCCGGTAAAAGTCCATACATTGCCGATGTTTTATTTCGCCGGAAAAAGAGGTTTATTTCGCCAGGAAAAGAGTTTTATTTTTTTTAAATAAATGTTTAGAAAAACTTTTTATGGCGTTATTTTGCGCCGGGAAAATATTTTGTTTTTTCAAAAATAAATGTTAGAAAAACTTTTGCCGGTATTATTTTGCGCCGGGAAAAGTGGTTTATTTTTTTCAAAAATAAATTTAGAAAGACTTTCGCTGGCGTTAATTTGCGCCGGGAAAAATGGTTTATTTTTTCAAAAATAAATTTAGAAAAACTTTCGCCGGTGTTAATTTGCACCAGGAAAAGTGGTTTATTTTTAAAAAACAAATTTAGAAAAAATTTCTCCTGCGTTTTTTACGCCAGGAAAAGATTTAGAATTTACGAAAATTATTTTTTCAAAATCTTTTTGCCGGCGTCTTTTCTCGCCGGTAATAATTTTTTTTTAAATATAATTTTTTTTATTTATTTGGTTTTTAAATTTATTTTCCTGTTTGTCACATGAATAAATTGAAATTTCTAATTCCATTATCCAAGACCACATCTACTACACACCCTGCTACATCCATTTCCATTCCAAATTCATCAAAAAATGAAACAAGAAAATTCATTTCACTTCATATTAATATTCAAACATCTTTGCAACATTGAGAACACTTTAGCATTACCATTACAAAATTAAAACAAATGCTAACATTATACTCTGTACCAATATTCAAATGCCAATGAAAATTTACATATTCATATATAATAATTTCATTGTTGCACCATTCCAACACCTGCACCATTGTTTTAAAAAACTTCATGCATCCCATTTTAACATATAGCAATCTGTTACTATGCATACTTGGCCTTCATGTTGGCTACATCCTAGTTGCATGGACTCTTTCAACAAAAATGGTCCCTGCATCTCCCCTTGCGGGTCCCGGTAAAACAAATTCAATTCCTCAAGCCGTGTAGCTCTTAAAGGCTTCGCGGGACCATTACCCTTTACATCATGCTCATTACTGCTACAAATCTCATGGAGAGATGAGGTGTCAAGTAGAGAACTTGAATCATCAGGTAGCTTCTTGTGAATATCAAAAGAAGCAGAAGAGTCATAATTTTCAAACTTTGGATGCTTGAAAGAAGCAAAATTGCCTGCTTGCCCATCACAATTAACCACGCTAACTTCTCCCTGTTGAGACATGAAGTGGCTAGTATTTCGCCCTGTAATACTGGTGATATCATTACTCTTGGAAGCTACAGTAGGAGCCGGGAAACAAGAATCAGCCACATCATTTGGAACCGAAACTTTATTTTCATGCTCCACAGAATAACAACCTGTTCTTGAAATTGCCTGCTTGCCCATCACAATTAACCACGCTAACTTCTCCCTGTTGAGACATGAAGTGGCTAGTATTTCGCCCTGTAATACTGGTGATATCATTACTCTTGGAAGCTACAGTAGGAGCCGGGAAACAAGAATCAGCCACATCATTTGGAACCGAAACTTTATTTTCATGCTCCACAGAATAACAACCTGTTCTTGAAACGTGTACAAAAGAACTACTTAAGAAATAGAGTAAACAGATATAGAATGTAATGAATAACTCAACGCTTTTTGCTTAACATCTGGATTCATAGTTAAAGCACATCCATCAAACAAGCCAAGACCATTTCTGTGACAGGTACCATCATTTGCAGCATTCGCAAGGACTTCACCATTTTTTCTTCAGTGTTGCTAGTATAGAGGATGCCGTCTCTACTCGTAGTCGAACTCAGATTGCCAACACTTGAACAAATATACTCCCAGGATTTTGACAAAACAGGCCAAAAACAGTGAAACTATAGTTTTTGGACAACCTAATTACCAGTCTTTTCATAGTCTCTTCTCATCTTGGCACCAGTTGCATCGTAAAATTCTCCACTGCTTGTGGCCTTCCCCTTCCTGATATCTTCTAAAGCAGCCAACCATAATGTCAATCACGTAGAACAAATGACATTTTTTTCTTCTAAATGGCTAGAACAAATGACATTGAATGGCAAATGATTGTTCAAAGTACGTGTTGAATCTGAGACTACTGAGAAACAATAACACCTATGTGAAGTACTTGTACTTTAGGTAGATGATGCATGAACAACGGTCTGACGAAACAATAGTCTACATCCAGACAAGCTACAATGCTTGGACAAGGTATGCTTCCTGATGTGGACAATGGACAGGGGAATAAGGTGTTCCACCACCAAATTTCAGTCTCACTAGTTGGTCCAGAATGCATCAGCACATTAACAATATCTTGACCTATGATTCTCAGCACATTCACAGTATCCCAGTCTATGATAGCCTGATACAAACAAAGAAACATGGAGTAGGGATACAAGATTGCAATTTCTAAAATCTGGGACACAGTTATATAATAGTTTGAAAAAAAAAAAAAAAAACCTATATCCAATTAGAGAAAGCAATATTTTTCCATGGGGGAATAAGATAGATCTGAATAAATCGAATGTCTAATTTGCTAGTGTATTATTATATGTCCTAGTATAAAACTCCTCTGTCTCATTCCAACTAGCCATTAGCAGAAACAAGAGATACCCAAAACCCAACTCATTCATCTAAAAATAGAAATCAGCATAAGAACAAGAAACACAATATAAAACAAATGCATGATACCAACAACATAACTAAAAACAGAAAAACATCTCATGAATCACTAGAAACATTAACTAAGTTATTTCAAGTGCCTCAAAAATATGATTGCACATTAATTCTCGTGTGATATCAGCAATGCTAAAATTAAGAGGTATTGGCACTGGAAACCATGGGCAGATTTATTCTACATCATTAAGGTTGTGAAATGTGGCCATTCCTCATATAGAGAAGAGAAGTAGACCTGAATGTTTGTGATTGTGGGAGATGCAAGCTTCTTAGGTTCTAGCGTGGACACAACAAGCTTGTTCCTTTAACATTCCAAGGATAGAATATCAAATCAGGTGATACTGAAAAGTTACTTCAAGAGCAAAGAAAACTCAACTCCATTCAAATACCTTACAAGAACTGGCATAAACAAAAACCAAAGTCAAATTTCATACACATAATATGTTAGTTGAGCTACGAGGTGAGTACAAGTGGAAAAGAGTCAGTGACTTATGTGAAGACAGTACCCCCAAAAATTTGACTGCAATGGGATGTTAAAGATAATGTGAAACAAGCAATGCACATTGAAAATCCAGACTTTAGGGCAGGGCAGGGGTGGGGCATTGATAATGCCAACCCAGGGTAAGATCACTGACAAGTGGCGTGAGATCATTCATTCCTCTTGAATTCAAAAAGCAAAATTCTTAAAAACAAATAGGTTATGGTAGAAAGCAGACAATTTTTATGCATCATTCCCAACATTATCTGAAGGAACCAAATGTACCTTAATATTCAAGTTTGGAAAGTTAACAAGTGAACATGTTGGAGCTGGTCATTTTTTGGCCCATGACTCAAGACAATCAAACAGAATGACCAGCTCTCAACTAGAGAAATCTCAGCAAGCTTCATCTACATGCATGCATGTAGTATAGGAGAGAGTCATACATGAACTCACATTAGATTGGTCAATGTCACTCTTCTCACACAAACTTCATCAGAATCCACCATCCATAAATTTAAGGCTGGGTCCAGCATGCTTTTAGGCAATGATGGAAAAATAACTATTAAGGTGCTAAAATACCTCCGCTTCTTTCTTTTTCTCCACTTCATCAATAGCAGCCTTCTCAGCCTGCAAAACCAATCAAAACTCACAAATTAGACACTTCTTTCTAAGGCTAAATGATGGACACAGAAATGAGTTTTGAACAGTTAATATATTACATTATTTTTTTTTAAATATGTCAAACATAAACAAAAAGTCCATTGTAACTTACCTGCCATAACTAAGTAGCAACATACTTCAAGTTGGGAAAGACACTAAGGTCTGGATCATCCTTGTAATCTGTCATGAAAGTTAATTATTTTTCATGCACTGAACAAGTGATATATACAATAATAAAAAAAAAAAAACTACCTCCCAATTTTGACCTAAATTCAAACAACCTCCTGATAGAACAGCCAAACAACAGTTTGTCCAACACAATTTACTATATTATATGGAAAGGCTGATGGGTTGGCAGACTCTTTTAGAAATTGACTACCTGCACTAGAATATCAATATCCTAAAATTTTAGGATATGGATATCAATCACTTGATACTCAATAAGGGTCGTGTGTTGGTTGAAAATGTCCTCCTCGAAAATTCTCCAGCATAAACTTCTGATATATTTCTCACATTACATGTACTAGCCAGCAGCCAACTTTTATTCTTTCTCAGCAATTGGAAAAATAGAAACTAAGGGGGAAACCTTCAGTGGAGAAAATAAGCTGTAACTCCTTTTAATAAGTACTTCCTTTCTTCAGCCTCCAACTTTAGATATCATAAGTGCGATATTGCAGGTACTAATTTTGCCCTGTTCTGTCAGTGACATGCCTAAACTTGTTACCGTCACCATCTTCTTAAACAAAGAGCACTTTCACTGACAAATACAAATGATATTGAAGCGCTGAGCTGATTGTGCTCTCTAACTCAGGCAGGTGAAGATTTTAAGATTCACATGAGCAACATTTGTATGTAATAACTTTAATCACTGGACAGATGGTCCACTTCTTAAACTCATGTTAAACTCACATTCGCTCCATACAGATGTTAAACTCACATTCGCTAGATGTGAACATAAACCCATTCCCATCTAGCAGCGTTTGCCATGCTGTCTGATTCTTCCCGACCTTATACAATGTAGTTTTGTTTACACTTTAAATTTCCTTGATTTTAACATGAGCAGGACGACACAATAAGAAACAAAGCACACAAACAAAGCATCCTTGCTTTCCACATAAGAAGTACTTTCGCTAGCTTTGCAAACAAATAAACTGCTTGATAGATATACGAAGGAAAATAAGTTTTTCTCAGCAACAGCATTACTGCTTGAATTGCAGTACCAGACAAGCCAACAAATAACACATTATGCATTAAAAAGCACAGATCATATTTAGTTCAACACCACTACCAATCACATTAAATTGCATGAGCAGAAGAAAAGTACCCTGCAAGTGGGAAAAAGAAAGGCATAAAACCATCAGAAGCAAGGTATAAAAATCATCAGAAGCTAATTAAGCACAATATCATATTAAAAACAACACACTTTATTATACTAGTAGTAATAGTCCTGACTACAGTACATCACACAACCTTTAAAAAAAGTCTTAAAACATCAAAACCACATAAAGACACCCGAACAACAACCACCCATAGGATACCACAAGAAACAAGTATCATCAAACACCAACTTCGACCACAATAGCCCAGCACCCCACAAGACCAAAACACCACAAACACCAGACACTAACATTTTTTTCCTATTCTATTTGTCTTTTTGAACTGGTGATTATAACATTTTGAGTCTGGCTTTCCTCAAACAAAACATCTTCTTCCTCCTCTATTTTATCTTTAGTATCAGGTTCCTCAAACAAAACATCTTCTTCCTCCTCTATTTATCTTTAGTATTAGGCATTGTCTCAAACACCTATCATGCATATACTAACTGGTAATATCTCTCTAAATCTCTATTCTACAACCAACCCATCAACAATGTATTTTCTTGTAGTGTTAAAATTTTAAGTGAAGTAAAGTTTAAACTTTAAGTGAAGCAAGAAATAAAAGACAAGCTTTTGAGCAATCCTCCTAAATAAAATTTTGATGCAACATTTTAAAATTATGTAAGGCCAATCATCTGGGAGCATTTTAAAAAACAACAACAATAATAATAAAAAAAATGTAACAACAGCCGCTGTAACGCCCCAATTCCGGATACCGATATACTCGTTCGAATACCCGAAATTGGCGCGCTACTTCCCGGAAAATCCGAGAACTTCCAAGATCGTAGGCCGCAGTGAGGTCCAATTTAAAACTTTTTGACCAATATAGTTATAACATTTAAATTGCGGAAGCATAACGAATAAACAAAGCGAAGCAATAGGTATCGATATATATTAAGTATGAGCAGAACTACAGTCTACTTAAAATGGTTCGGTGTTAATCAGAGTTATACATTTGAGTTCTACCCATCTCGCTACAAAATTGTTCTCTCAAAACCCAAATAAAAGTGTCCCTCAAAACCCATGTAGATACTCCTCGCCCTCCGGCTCGACATCCGTGTCGGCCGGGCCCCACGCGTACTCTCCTGCAACGGGTGCCTCCACTACAGCTAGTGCATCGTCTGGGATCTCGGGATCAAGGCCTAAGCACCAATGAATGGGTCAGATCTAAAAGATCTGGCAAGTTACAGCATACTCCTAACATAGAACATATATATCAAAGGAAATAAAGACAGGTACATAAATTAAATGAATAGCAAGGGAAATGAACTAGGCAGTTGTGCATTTAAATCGTAAGGAATCAGTATAAATGAAATCATCTAAACTACTACAACAAGGTGGCACATTCACACGAGCTGGAATACCGCGGGATATTATGCCGCGGCCCTCCCATACCGAACACAGTTGCGGTGGGGAAATCTCACCAGTGGGAATAACTAATCCCGTATAACACTCATCAACTCATCATCTCAACACTCCAGATCGGCACGGTATCACACCGTCCGTCTCAACCACACAGCTCATCATGATAGCTCTACAACACTCATCTAGCTCCTACCGGGGATGATCAGTCCACAGGCTGAGCTTAAATCAACCGAGTGAATGTTCATGCCGACTCGAGAATAACTCTAAGGTCTGTGTCTGTCTAGGCTTTGCCTTGCGTGAACAAGGTCCTAACAATATCTCTAAGAGGTCTACACATCTCAATACAGTCTCTGGATCTCATTCAAGGTCCAGGCCCACTCGTTGGATCCATACCAAGGCCCATCAGTACATGGCCTGGTCTAAAACCGTCCAAACGAGGCAACTAATCCACTACTACTGATAAACAGTTCCAATTCAATCCATAACAGCTTAACAGTCCAATAAAAACTACCTCTTCAAGCTAAAGGGTTCACATCTCCACACTTAGGCCCAATAAGGGCCCGCCTAGACACAGACACGGGTCAATGATCTCCGAAATCACACTATCGGGTCACCTCTAGATACCCTAGGTTCAGGTCTTCCAATTATGTTTAATTAATAGTAAACAACTATTCTAAGATCTAAGAATGACAGAGCAATAATAGCAGTGAAGTATAAACTTCAATCAGAGAATCAACGGGAAATCCAACAGTCCAATCCTAGGTAATGGGCCACTTTAGATTCAGGTCTATCTCCGGTAATTCGATCTCTAAACGGTGTCATTAATGCCATAAAATACTATATTTGGTGCTTAGTTGGTTAAGGGCATTGTTGACAACTCTTAGAGGTCGAATCATCTTAGATTATCAACCAAAACTCTAAACAGTGGTCCCCGCGAGTCAAGGTTGAGCCACACCGTTGACTCGGGCTTAGGACACTGATAAATGATCATTTGGATGGTCAATGGGCCCCACAACTGATCATATCTCCTAAATGTTGAAAACTGGAACAATCAGGGTTTTCCAGGTGAACCTGATGTGTTGTGAGCTCGGTTGATCTCCTGGCCGGGAGGATCAACCGAGTGCACTAACTAATCTGAATCAGGCTTCCTGGACAACTTAATTCGTTTCTAAAGGCTTACAGCGTGTCCGGTCAAACAACCTGGCCTAGGTGATTGACCGCATACTCTAAAAACCTTAGAAAGATTGATGTTCCAGCTTTAAACACTTTCTAAATGTAAATCTTAAGTATTAGGTTGATTTGGGTGTAAGGAGTCTGAGTTTCGGGTGAAAAACCAACTTTCAGTCAATTCTTGCAGTAATAGTGTGTTCCAGGTTAACTTGGTCAAGGCCAAGTCAACTTGGCTAACTGAAAAGGATTTTCTGCAAGGAAATGGCTGAGGGCCAATTTTTCGTAAAAATGTAGTGTTCTCGGCCGACCAGGATAGGTCCCAGTCGACCCAGACAATAGGAAACTCAGTCTGCAGAGAAAAGCTGACTGGGAGCTGAAATTTCCATTTTTCCAGTGTTCTCGGTCGACCAGACAGGTCTCGGTCGACCCAGAACACTGTCGGTCGAGTCAGGTCGAGTCTGCAGAAAATTTAACTGAGACTCATTTTTTTTCAGATTTGCAGTGTCGCCGGTCGACCGAGGGGGGGGGGGGTCTCGGTCGACCGAGGACACTGCATTTTCAGTCCCGGCAGTTTTCTGCAACTTCTTCGTTTTGACTCCTTTTTCGCCCAAACCACTTCCAAACCTTTCCAAACTTCACCCAAACACTTCTAATCATTAAATAACTCAATTAACCATCCATTAATCACCTTATGGCCCACTGATCTTCCAAATGGGGGGTGAAAACCCCCATCCATCAGTGACCTTTCCATCCATAGACACAAAACAGAGCTCATATGCAAACTAGACTTAACTGAACATATTATGAACTGAAAACTAATGGAATCACAAAAGAAAACACACATCCTAAGTTATTAGTATGATGCACTTGCCTTTTAGTGATTGAGAAGGTTTGTAGAGAGAAAGAACTTGAAGAGAGAGAGGATCAGAACTTCCAGCTGAACAGAGGAGTGAAGAAGAAGATAACCCAGCTGCTGTAGCAGTAGCAGCTCCTAACAATTTATCCAATACAATAACAGCAGCTCCCAGCACAGTACAAGCAATAGAAAGAAGAGAGGAATGAAAAGGAAGAAGATGAAGAAGACACAGCAGACTAGCTGCAGCTCTTCAGACAGATTCCAGCAGTAAAGAAGAAGATGATGCACAGCAGAAAACAGTAGTAGCAGTAGCTGTATCCTAGCACAGACTCAGCTATAGAAGTTCCCGGATGAAGAAGTGAGGGAGGAAGAAGAAGAATCAGCAGTAGCTCTTAAAGATTGTTTCCAGCACAACAGTCCCCACTCAGCAGTGAAGAAGAATAGGAAGAAGAAGGTGATGAGGAACAATTTCTGCAGCTCCTATGGAGATGATTTCAGCACAACTAGTGGCTCCCAGTGAAGAAAAGAGAGAGGGAGAGAAAAGGGGGAAAAGGAGTACAGCAGCTCTAATTGGAAAATCCCAGCAACAGTCGCTTCCCAGGTGATATGAAGAAGAAGAAGAAGATGATGAAGCAATGTAGCAGGTGCTGTAGTCCCTTGGGGTAAATCCCAGCACTAACAGAGAAGAAGGAGAAGAAGATGCTACAGCAGCAGTATCACCAAGACTCTTCCCAACACAAAACCAGTGGTGTCCAGCACAGCAGGGAAGAAGGAGAGGTAAGAAGAGGGGAATAAGAAGGTGAAGGGGGTGGCTGCTCCCAGCTGAAGAAGAAGAAGATCACAGCAGCAGTATCTCCAAGAGGAATTTCCAGCAGAAATCAGTAGCTATACTAGTTCATACGTGGGAAGGAATTTGAGAGAGGATGAAGAGGGAAATGGCAATGAAACGGTGAATTGGTCTTGGGATGGGGGCTGGCTTAGGGTTTGCAAATGGGGATTAGAGATTAGGGTTCTCCTTGGGATAAGAGAGGTTTTATAGGTTTAGTAAGGGTGATTAAAGACCATATTAGCCATAGGGTTTTCATGTGGTTAGGGTTAGGGTTAGGGTAGGTTAGGTCTTTTGGTTAGGAAGCTTCTAGAAGAGCACCTTTTTTGCACTAACCCAACCTAATTACTTAATTAGACTTAACTAATGGCCGAACTAGCACCAAAAGCCTAGGATTAAATCCAAAGCACCCATCTAACTAAAATAACCCAACTAAGCTAGTCTAACCAAAAGAACTTAGGAGGATCTAACCAATCTCTCTATCAGCCCCTAATTAGCACAAATAAATAGCAATTAACAATAATTAGCAAAGATTAGTAGTAATTAGTAGTAATTAGCAAAGATTAGCAAGGATTAGCAAAGATTAGTAAAGATTAGCAAAGATTAGTAGAGATTAGCAAAGATTAGCATAATTAACCAATAATTAACATAAATTAGAATAAATTAGTCTATAAAATAGCCTTTAGAGGGCCCACCAAGGGTGGGACCTCACATCATTCCCTCCTTTTAAAACATTTGGTCCCCAAATGTAAAAATAAGATTAGAACATACCTGAGGTAGAAGATGTGGATAGTCCTTCTCCACCTGGTCGCGTAGCTCCCACGTAGCCTCCTCCGGAGTGTGATGCTCCCACTGAACCTTCACCCAATGAATGATTCGGGTCCGGAGCACCTGCTCCTTGGTGTCGATAATCGCAACTGGCCTGGCGACGTACGAAGCATCTGGCTGGATGTTGAGGGGCTCGTGATAAAGAATGTGTGTCGGATCCTCCACATACTTATTCAGCATGGAGACGTGGAACAAATCGTGCACTCCTGAAAGCTCTGGCGGTAGCTGAAGCTTGTAGGCGACATCTCGAACGGTCCAACATATCTCCGCGCTAGCTTACCCTTCTCACCAAACCTCATGGTACCTCTAGCCGGAGAAACCTTCAAGAAAACTCTGTCTCCCTTCTCGAACTCGAGAGGTCTGCGCCGGTTGTCTGCATAGCTCTTCTGTCTGCTGCAGCTGACATTCAGGTTCTCAACTATCTGCCGAACCTTCTCGCTGGTGTCGCTGACTATGGATGGACCATAGAAACTCCTGACACCAACTTCTTCCTAGCAGACTGGGGTCTTGCATCTCCTCCCGTACAAAGCCTCGTACGGTGCCATCTTGATGCTCGCATGGAAGCTGTTGTTGTAGGCGAACTCGCACAACGGCAAGGAATCCTCCCAGTTCTCCTTGAAGTCCAAGACACAGGCTCTCAACATGTCCTCTAGTGTCTGGTTGGTGCGCTCTGTCTGGCCGTCTGTCTGAGGATGATAGGCTGTGCTGAAGCTCAACT
Organism: Cinnamomum chago; assembly: GCA_038049695.1. Lineage (NCBI taxonomy): Eukaryota > Viridiplantae > Streptophyta > Magnoliopsida > Laurales > Lauraceae > Cinnamomum > Cinnamomum chago. The sequence goes on from CP142460.1 coordinate 49,589,165, forward strand.
TGGTGCCCAAGGCCTCCTGAAGACTCTCCTAGAAGTGCGAAGTTAATCGCGGGTCTCTGTCTGAAACAATCGAAGCTGGAACTCCGTGCAACGAGACAATCCAGTCGACGTACAGCTTAGCGAGGCCGTCGAGTCCTGCTCTCATCGACACTGGCAAGAAGTGAGCTGACTTGGTCAGTCGATCCACGATCACCCAAATGCCGTCGTGGCGCCTCCTGGTGGCTGGAAGTCCTGCGATGAAGTCCATGGTGATGTGCTCCCACTTCCACTGGGGGATCTCAAGCTGATGAAGTAGTCCTGGCGGCTTCTGGTGTTCGACCTTGATCTGCTGGCACGTCAAACACCTGGAGACATATCGAGCTATCTCCTTCTTCATGTTGTTCCACCAGTAGTAGCTCCTCAGGTTCTGGTACATCTTGGTGCTGCCGGGGTGAATCGAGTATCTGCTGTGGTGTGCATCTGCTAAGATCTCGTCCTTCAGCTCCTGAATGTCTGGCACGCACAATCTGTCCTGGTAGTAGAGCACTCCTCCAATCAGTCTGAACTCTGGCCTCTGGTCAATCTGCTCGATCACTCTGACAAGCTTCGGATCGTTGCGTTGACTGTCCTTGACCTTGCCTAGCAACTCTGGTTCCCACGCTGACATGGTAGCAAGCAAGACTCTCTCGCTGAGCGGCTGAAACTGAACGTCTAAGCTGCTGAAGACGTCGGTCCACACACCCTCTGCTGCTAGAAAACTGACGAGGGCGGTCTTCCTGCTCAAAGCGTCTGCTACGACATTCGCCTTACCAGGATGGTATTTGATAGGGAAGTCGTAGTCCTTGATGTACTCCATCCACCTCCTCTGCCGGTTGTTGAGGTCGCTCTGCGTGAACAGGTACTGCAAACTGCGATGATCTGAGTGCACTTCGAACTTCTCGCCGTAGAGGTAGTGCCGCCACAACTTCAAAGCAAAAACGACTGCTGCAAGCTCCAAGTCGTGAGTGGCGTACTTCTTCTCGTGCTCCTTCAACTGGCGCGATCCATAGGCAATAACCTTGCCCTCCTGCATCAGAACACATCCAAGACCGGTCCCTGAAGCGTCGGTGAAGACTACGAATCCACCATTACCGGAAGGCAAAGACAAGATCGGTGCTGTCGTCAATCTCTCCTTCAGCTCTTGGAAGCTGTTCTCACAAGCATCGGCCCAAACGAACGGTACGTCCTTCCGTGTCAGCTTGGTCAACGGTGCTGAGATCGTGGAGAAACTCTTGACGAATCTGCGGTAGTAGCCTGCTAAGCCGAGAAAACTCCTGATCTCCGTGGCATTCTTCGGTCTCGCCCAGTTCGTCACTGCCTCTATCTTCGCTGGGTCCACTGCTAGTCCATCCTTGGAGACGATGTGTCCAAGGAAGACTACCTGCTCCAACCAAAACTCGCACTTGCTGAGCTTCGCGTACAACTGGTTGTCGCGCAACAACTGGAGAGATGTCCTCAAATGCTGCTTGTGCTCCTCTCTGGTCTTGGAGTAGACCAAAACATCGTCGATGAAGACCACTGTGAAGCTGTCGAGGTACGGTGCGAAGATCTTGTTCATCAGGGACATGAACACTGCGGGTGCATTCGTCAACCCGAACGGCATCACAAGAAACTCATAGTGGCCATAGCGTGAACGGAACGCTGTCTTCTGCACATCTTGATCTCTGACTCGAAGCTGATGGTACCCCGACCTCAAGTCTATCTTCGAAAAGAACTGCGCACCCTGAAGCTGGTCAAAAAGCTCGTCGATCCGGGGAAGAGGATACTTGTTCTTCACTGTTGCCTGGTTCAGCTGCCGGTAGTCGATGCACATCCTCATCGATCCGTCCTTCTAAAATGACGTCGAAGTCATGCATGGGTAGCACGATCAGATCTGCAAGCAAAATGCACTCCCCGATTTGCACTCAGCATCGGGGGTGGTAAGTCCAAAACCTAAGACTACACTGACTCTACCCAATCCATCGTCCTCACACGTATCCCATCACTCGAATCCTCACTACGTCCTATGGTTTCTAGTGTGTTTTATTTCCTAGAGACCAGCTCGCTCAGATACCATAAAATGTAACGCCCCAATTCCGGATACCGATATACTCGTTCGAATACCCGAAATTGGCGCGTTACTTCCCGGAAAATCCGAGAACTTCCAAGATCGTAGGCCGCAGTGAGGTCCAATTTAAAACTTTTTGACCAATATAGTTATAACATTTAAATTGCGGAAGCATAACGAATAAATAAAGCGGAAGCAATAGGTATCGATATATATTAAGTATGAGCAGAACTACAGTCTACTTAAAATGGTTCGGTGTTAATCAGAGTTATACATTTGAGTTCTACCCATCTCGCTACAAAATTGTTCTCTCAAAACCCAAATAAAAGTGTCCCTCAAAACCCATGTAGATACTCCTCGCCCTCCGGCTCGACATCCGTGTCGGCCGGGCCCCACGCGTACTCTCCTGCAACGGGTGCCTCCACTACAGCTAGTGCATCGTCTGGGATCTCGGGATCAAGGCCTAAGCACCAATGAATGGGTCAGATCTAAAAGATCTGGCAAGTTACAGCATACTGCTAACATAGAACATATATATCAAAGGAAATAAAGACAGGTACATAAATTAAATGAATAGCAAGGGAAATGAACTAGGCAGTTGTGCATTTAAATCGTAAGGAATCAGTATAAATGAAATCATCTAAACTACTACAACAAGGTGGCACATTCACACGAGCTGGAATACCGCGGGATATTATGCCGCGGCCCTCCCATACCGAACACAGTTGCGGTGGGGAAATCTCACCAGTGGGAATAACTAATCCCGTATAACACTCATCAACTCATCATCTCAACACTCCAGATCGGCACGGTATCACACCGTCCGTCTCAACCACACAGCTCATCATGATAGCTCTACAACACTCATCTAGCTCCTACCGGGGATGATCAGTCCACAGGCTGAGCTTAAATCAACCGAGTGAATGTTCATGCCGACTCGAGAATAACTCTAAGGTCTGTGTCTGTCTAGGCTTTGCCTTGCGTGAACAAGGTCCTAACAATATCTCTAAGAGGTCTACACATCTCAATACAGTCTCTGGATCTCATTCAAGGTCCAGGCCCACTCGTTGGATCCATACCAAGGCCCATCAGTACATGGCCTGGTCTAAAACCGTCCAAACGAGGCAACTAATCCACTACTACTGATAAACAGTTCCAATTCAATCCATAACAGCTTAACAGTCCAATAAAAACTACCTCTTCAAGCTAAAGGGTTCACATCTCCACACTTAGGCCCAATAAGGGCCCGCCTAGACACAGACACGGGTCAATGATCTCCGAAATCACACTATCGGGTCACCTCTAGATACCCTAGGTTCAGGTCTTCCAATTATGTTTAATTAATAGTAAACAACTATTCTAAGATCTAAGAATGACAGAGCAATAATAGCAGTGAAGTATAAACTTCAATCAGAGAATCAACGGGAAATCCAACAGTCCAATCCTAGGTAATGGGCCACTTTAGATTCAGGTCTATCTCCGGTAATTCGATCTCTAAACGGTGTCATTAATGCCATAAAATACTATATTTGGTGCTTAGTTGGTTAAGGGCATTGTTGACAACTCTTAGAGGTCGAATCATCTTAGATTATCAACCAAAACTCTAAACAGTGGTCCCCGCGAGTCAAGGTTGAGCCACACCGTTGACTCGGGCTTAGGACACTGATAAATGATCATTTGGATGGTCAATGGGCCCCACAACTGATCATATCTCCTAAATGTTGAAAACTGGAACAATCAGGGTTTTCCAGGTGAACCTGATGTGTTGTGAGCTCGGTTGATCTCCTGGCCGGGAGGATCAACCGAGTGCACTAACTAATCTGAATCAGGCTTCCTGGACAACTTAATTCGTTTCTAAAGGCTTACAGCGTGTCCGGTCAAACAACCTGGCCTAGGTGATTGACCGCATACTCTAAAAACCTTAGAAAGATTGATGTTCCAGCTTTAAACACTTTCTAAATGTAAATCTTAAGTATTAGGTTGATTTGGGTGTAAGGAGTCTGAGTTTCGGGTGAAAAACCAACTTTCAGTCAATTCTTGCAGTAATAGTGTGTTCCAGGTTAACTTGGTCAAGGCCAAGTCAACTTGGCTAACTGAAAAGGATTTTCTGCAAGGAAATGGCTGAGGGCCAATTTTTCGTAAAAATGTAGTGTTCTCGGCCGACCAGGATAGGTCCCAGTCGACCCAGACAATAGGAAACTCAGTCTGCAGAGAAAAGCTGACTGGGAGCTGAAATTTCCATTTTTCCAGTGTTCTCGGTCGACCAGACAGGTCTCGGTCGACCCAGAACACTGTCGGTCGAGTCAGGTCGAGTCTGCAGAAAATTTAACTGAGACTCATTTTTTTTCAGATTTGCAGTGTCGCCGGTCGACCGAGGGGGGGGGGTCTCGGTCGACCGAGGACACTGCATTTTCAGTCCCGGCAGTTTTCTGCAACTTCTTCGTTTTGACTCCTTTTTCGCCCAAACCACTTCCAAACCTTTCCAAACTTCACCCAAACACTTCTAATCATTAAATAACTCAATTAACCATCCATTAATCACCTTATGGCCCACTGATCTTCCAAATGGGGGGTGAAAACCCCCATCCATCAGTGACCTTTCCATCCATAGACACAAAACAGAGCTCATATGCAAACTAGACTTAACTGAACATATTATGAACTGAAAACTAATGGAATCACAAAAGAAAACACACATCCTAAGTTATCAGTATGATGCACTTGCCTTTTAGTGATTGAGAAGGTTTGTAGAGAGAAAGAACTTGAAGAGAGAGAGGATCAGAACTTCCAGCTGAACAGAGGAGTGAAGAAGAAGATAACCCAGCTGCTGTAGCAGTAGCAGCTCCTAACAATTTATCCAATACAATAACAGCAGCTCCCAGCACAGTACAAGCAATAGAAAGAAGAGAGGAATGAAAAGGAAGAAGATGAAGAAGACACAGCAGACTAGCTGCAGCTCTTCAGACAGATTCCAGCAGTAAAGAAGAAGATGATGCACAGCAGAAAACAGTAGTAGCAGTAGCTGTATCCTAGCACAGACTCAGCTATAGAAGTTCCCGGATGAAGAAGTGAGGGAGGAAGAAGAAGAATCAGCAGTAGCTCTTAAAGATTGTTTCCAGCACAACAGTCCCCACTCAGCAGTGAAGAAGAATAGGAAGAAGAAGGTGATGAGGAACAATTTCTGCAGCTCCTATGGAGATGATTTCAGCACAACCAGTGGCTCCCAGTGAAGAAAAGAGAGAGGGAGAGAAAAGGGGGAAAAGGAGTACAGCAGCTCTAATTGGAAAATCCCAGAAACAGTAGCTTCCCAGGTGATATGAAGAAGAAGAAGAAGATGATGAAGCAATGTAGCAGGTGCTGTAGTCCCTTGGGGTAAATCCCAGCACTAACAGAGAAGAAGGAGAAGAAGATGCTACAGCAGCAGTATCACCAAGACTCTTCCCAACACAAAACCAGTGGTGTCCAGCACAGCAGGGAAGAAGGAGAGGTAAGAAGAGGGGAATAAGAAGGTGAAGGGGGTGGCTGCTCCCAGCTGAAGAAGAAGAAGATCACAGCAGCAGTATCTCCAAGAGGAATTTCCAGCAGAAATCAGTAGCTATACTAGTTCATACGTGGGAAGGAATTTGAGAGAGGATGAAGAGGGAAATGGCAATGAAACAGTGAATTGGTCTTGGGATGGGGGCTGGCTTAGGGTTTGCAAATGGGGATTAGAGATTAGGGTTCTCCTTGGGATAAGAGAGGTTTTATAGGTTTAGTGAGGGTGATTAAAGACCATATTAGCCTTAGGGTTTTCATGTGGTTAGGGTTAGGGTTAGGGTAGGTTAGGTCTTTTGGTTAGGAAGCTTCTAGAAGAGCACCTTTTTTGCACTAACCCAACCTAATTACTTAATTAGACTTAACTAATGGCCGAACTAGCACCAAAAGCCTAGGATTAAATCCAAAGCACCCATCTAACTAAAATAACCCAACTAAGCTAGTCTAACCAAAAGAACTTAGGAGGATCTAACCAATCTCTCTATCAGCCCCTAATTAGCACAAATAAATAGCAATTAACAATAATTAGCAAAGATTAGTAGTAATTAGTAGTAATTAGCAAAGATTAGCAAAGATTAGTAAAGATTAGCAAAGATTAGTAGAGATTAGCAAAGATTAGCATAATTAACCAATAATTAACATAAATTAGAATAAATTAGTCTATAAAATAGCCTTTAGAGGGCCCACCAAGGGTGGGACCTCACAGCCGCTGTGGAAGAATAAATATACCTCTGTCTCGGGGTTGTTCTCTTTAAGGCTCTGACAAGCATATTCATTTAGATCCACAACCCACCTCTATAGATGCCAATGTAAGTAGTAAATTACATGTAAACACAACAAAAACTTGAAGACAGAATAGGCAAGAATGGGAGGCTTACTTTGACAAGATTGATCCCTGCAATATTAGCTCCAAGGCACAAGCCTATTGACATCGCTCCACAACCAGAATATAAATCTAGTAATTTCATCTCTGATTTTTCAGATCCATGATCAGAGGAAGAATCTTCAGCCCCAACAGTGACATGCTCACTTGAAATAGATGACGATGTCTCACTGCTGGCCCTTGTATTCTCTATTACATAAATAACACCATCATTAGCATTAATGGCAAGAATCAAAGTTTAACATGAATGAAAATACTTAAATACAGTAGACTAACATTTAGGTTACTGAAACCAAGAAACAAAATACATCTTATTGTTATAAAGGGAGGATACACCGATGCACACAAAAGAAAATTCTGATAAAGTCATTCTAGGTAGCCCAAGTGCCAAAAAGTTTTCAGTAAGTTATCCCTATTCTGGATTTGGGAAGTGCATAGATTCCAGAGTTATTGACTTAAAAGATAGAATTTCTAGAAAGTTGGGAATGAGGAGCAATTCCATTTCTCCAAGGCTAGTCGATGCATTACATTGACCCAAACCAGTATGGTAAAAACCCAATGATGATTAAGTAAATCCCAACCAAGAAACAATGGTTTCAAATGCTAAGGCAAAAGAAGCAAACATAAATTGATGAAGGAAGATTATTAGACATGTATACTTTCTCCACCCATCCAAACAGTCTCTCAACTATTGAGAGTATTACAAACTGATTGGGAAACGGTCTAGCCACCGAAACCTTCAAACCTGTGGGGAACATAGAATCCAACATATAGAATGCATGTTAGATATAGAATCCAACCTCTCACTAACAAATCAGAAGGCCACAACAGGATCTTGATTCAAACAAAAACTTAAGGGAACTGTCACTCCACACAAATTAGAAGGCCACAACAGGATCTTGATTCAAATAATAAAAGCATATCCAAATAGATGTGAACTAAGAAAGTACTCAATTGCACCCTATGATATCCTGATAATTAAAAGTGGTGAACACATCCAAATACTTCATCTTGATGTTTAAGGTCTATGTTCCTTGATGTAACTAGGTATCATCACTCACATTTGTTTCTCATCTTCACATTTTAAGGTCACCAAGCTTCTAAATTTTTTAACTTGTAAATTACAGAAATTTTTGTCTCGATACCAAATGACCCACCGACCATATTTCTTGAACAGCTTATTTCCGACACCAATAAGGAGAGGGTGAGGCGTGAGAGAGGAATGGTGATGGAGAGGTTTGTGCATGGAGGAAGAAGATGGAGATGGAGATGGGGGGCTGCTGGGCAGGTGATGAGAGGGATCGTGAGACGGAGATGATGAGAGGGAGAGGGAGATGGAGATGAGGTCGCCTGGGAGATGGGGGATAGGGGGGTTCTGTGCCTGGGAGAGGAGATGGCTTGCGTGGGAGTGGGAGAAGGAGATGAGGGATGGAGGTGAGATGGGGAATTATAGAGGGAAAATAGATGCGGGGTAGAAAAGGTTTAATTTGGGTATTAGTACTAACAATACCGGTGCAAATAGTCCGCCGGCATAAATATTTTTGGAAATATAGTGACTTAAAACATTGCCCAACGCAATTTGTTCACCGGCAAAAGAGAAATAAGGCAAGTTCCTTTGGCGGGGATGGAAGGTGAAATTTGCCTTGAGATTTTTCGGCGAAAAAATAAGACGCTGGAAAAACCTTGACCTTTACGGGCAAAAATAGCAAATCGCCGGGAAAAACCTAACATTTGCCGGGGAAAATATGTTGCCAGGAAACCCTATCTTTTTCCGACGAAAGAAGCTTTTTCGCCGGCAAAAGTTATACTTTCCCCGGCGTTTAATGATTGCGCCGGAAAAAAATACCGCTTAATGTGCAAATTGTTGTAGTGATGAGCGAGCTGGTTGCAATAAAACATAGTAAAGGTTATTTTGAAGAAATAATAAAATATAAGTGGATTATAATAGTATTTTATTTTTAGTTATTTGTGATGGAATCTTTTTTACTTTTTTTTTTATTGAGAAGTGAAGTTTTTTTGTTTTTTAGTAGAGAAATGAGGTTACTTTTTGACTCTTTTTTTTTGGAAAAATATAATGAAAAATTTGAATTAAAGTGCTTTTGGTGGGATCTTTTTTTTTTTTAGAAAGGGGCTTTTACCTTACTTTACTCTAATAGTAGAATTGCCAAACAAGCTCAGTAAAATAAGAAAATTAGCATTTTGCTGCACTGGCTTCTAACTTCCTACCAGCCACTTTATAATCCATAGAAAAGTTTTGGCAAAGTAGTAGCTAGTTCTGATCAGAAAAACTAAAAAATAAAAGTGTTTTTGCCTCTTTTGATGAAGACCATTTCTGGTCCGTCCGGTGTAGATGAAATCCATCTTGTAATCAAGGATAATTAGGGATATTTCTGAAGAACTTCAAGTTTCAATGGAACCTCCCTAGCGAGAGAAAAAGGGAAATTAATCAAACTCTCATCCACCAGATTTAGAAAGATAGGAAATGCAATTTTAAATCTTTCAAAATAAATAAAAAAATAAAAAGCTTCTTCTTCTCCCTTTGTTTTTTCTTCAAGTAAAATACATTTAGTTTACCATCTGCGGACGAGCTAAGGGTAAGATGATATTGGCAACACATTCAGTGTAGAAAGGCCGTTGCAATTTTATTTTATCATCATAAACACTCCTCAATTTATTGTATTAAAAATGATACGTTGGTACATTTATCATTTCTTCAACATATTTTATACTGGCGGAAGAAGGAACAAATTAATATACCACCTTCTTCAACACAACCACATACATGCTCTAAGTAATACACTTATAGTTCTCAAACTGGAATAGGATTAACAAGCACTGACAAGATACGTTCTTTGGTCTCATATGTGGGATTGGTGTATCCATCTCTATGTTGATACAGGACTTCAATCACACGTGTGAGATTTACAGTTCGCATGAGCAGAGGCATAGGAGCTGGAGTGGGCTTCAGGCATTCCTTGTTTATGTCGTTCCATGCATCCGCAGCCATCCTTTTAAACTTTTCACATGCCTCTTCATATGTTCTCCCATTCTCATTCATGTAGATCTGGATAATTGATGCCACATGCCCTCTCTCTTGTTCAAGCTTCACATTTCATAAACCAAAGGTGAAGATAATGATGAATAATGATGCTTTTCCAATGATGTAAATCCAAATGTTTGTTCGGAAAATGGTAAAGTTAAGGTAAAAATAAAGTAACCCCAATGGTCAAATCTTTTCCCTTTATCATGTTTGGGTGAATAGGTAGAGTGAGAAGCCTCGCATTCTTCTTACCGCAAATTTTATCACAGGCCACTTTTTCTTTACCTCACAAAAATGTGGTAAAGTAAACTCACTACCAAAAACAACTACTTTACCACAGACTATATATCTCTCACTTTCCTTCACTGCATAAGGTGGGTTGAAACAGACGTACCTTCCTGCATTTATAAGGTAAACAACCACTTCTTCAGATACATGCAATTCATGAGGGACTTCGTGATGTGCAAGTTCTCTAACTTCTGCCATATGTCAGCAGCAGTTTTTTCTTAAGCAACTTTTCGCAGTACACCATCGCTAAAAACAGCAAAATCTGATCGTACGCCTTCTCCAGCAACCCATCCTTATCAACATTTGACAGTTTGTTAGACAAAGGATTCTTTCCCTTCAAAGCTTTATGCAACCCATTTTGAACTAGCAAAGCCTGCATCTTCAAACACCACAGACTTACATCGTTGTTTCCATTGAATTTTTCAATTTCAAACTTCACAGTCATTCCGCGAATCTTTCACTATACCTATGTAGATCTGGTCACCACGAGCACGCTAGAAGAAATGGATCTGAAATCCGACTCCGGGTGACTAAGATATCGCAGAAATAAGTTTCTGCGCTCTAATCAGTCAATCTCTTTCATTGACCATTGACAACCAATCCTCTTCCACAACCGTGTAGATCTGCTTGTAACGAGTCCATAGGTTCAAACGGAGCTCCAATCAGACTCCGAATCGTCAAGGTATCGCGAAAACAAACTTTAGCCTTCGATCTAGTCAACTATACCTTTGACCGTATAGGTGCTGATGTGTCGCTGACGTCAGCGCCTTTCTCTGTAGTCTTTACTTCTGGGCTTCGCTGATGGGTCAGGTTAACCTGGACTTGACCCAACTTGGACTGGCGTAGCTGAGGGGCTTCTGAAACGGGTTAGGCTTGACCTGACCTAGAACCAACCCTGAACTGCTGCACGAGCCTAGGCCCACCTTCTTCTCCTTCTTCATTCTGGTTCAGTAACAGAAACAAAACTTCTGCAACCTCTTCCGTTCTTCAACTTTCTCGGCCACGGTACAGGGCTGCAGTACCAGTAGGGGGCCCTCCTTCTCTAGCGGCACGAAACGACAACAATGCCCCTCCTCCGGGGACATACACGACGCAGGAACGATCAAGAAAAGAAGAAGGCACGCCATGCAACAACTTCGATTCTTCTTCCCAGGCGATGGCAGGGATCACCTTCGTTTCTTTCCTGCAACAACCGAAACCCAAGCAGCCTCCTATCTTCTCTATGTTTCTCTAGGAGATCTACTCAACTTCCGGTGACAGCAACAAACCAACAGACAAATCCAGCAGGCTCTCTACCTCGTCTTCTTCCTTGGCATTGTCCAATCTACAACTTGATCTTGCGATCCCAGCGGAAGAGACCCGGTTGTCTTCTCCTGTCAGACTCTAGCAACACAAGCAACAGGGACGAATCTCCCTCTGGTTCGGTTTCCTCGGTTTCTTCTCTGAAACATGTGTGGCCCACCAAGATCAAACGATTTCTCTCCGCACGATCCATAAAACACTCTCTCAATCTTGAGATCTATTTCGTCGATTACGCAACCATAACTCCAGCCCTCTGAGACGTCGAATCTCCTCTGATCACGCACAACTCTCTGATACCAATTTGTTGTGATCTAGGGCCTATGAGAAGAGATCAATCATGCACAAGAGAACACAGATTTACGTGGTTTGGCTTTTGGCCTACGTCCACGGGGAAAATGGGAGAATTCACTATGCAATCAGAAGAGGTGTACATCATAGAGACTCTTAATCTCTATTTATAATATCAGCCATAAAATCCTGTTACACCCAAACACTACTTCTAATCACAGTAAACCTACAATAATAGACATACTTCTAATCACAGTAGAACATGGACAATACAAGGGCCCGGTTTACCCGATTTATTATTTCTATTGAGTCATACAACCTAACACTTTTGATGAAGATCATTTCTGGTCTGTCCAGTGTAGATGAAATCCATCTTGTAATCAAGGATAATTAGGGATTTTTCTAGAGAACTTCAAGTTTCAATGGAACTCTCCTAGCAAGAGAAAAAGGGAAATTAATCAAAATTCCATTCACCAAATTTAGAAAGATAGGAAATGTTATTTTAAATCTTCCAAACTATTAAAAATAAAAAAACTTCTTCTTCTCCCTTTTTTTCAAGTAAAATACGTTTAGTTGACCACCCATGGACGAGGTAAGGGTAAGATGATATTGGCAACACATTCAATGTAGAGAGGCATTTGCGATTTTATTTATTCATCATCAACACTCGTCAGTTTATTGTACTATGAATTATATGTTGGTACATCTATCATTTCTTCGACATATTTTATACTGGTGGAACATGAGACAAATACACCACAATCACATACTTATAGTTTCTTAAACTGGAATAGGATTAACAATGACTGACAAGACACGTTCTTTGGTCTCATATGTGGGATTGGTGTAGCCATCTCTATGTTGGTAAAACATTTCACCCGCACGTGTGAGATTTACAATTCGCATGAGGATAGGCATAGGAGCTGGAGGGGGCTTCAGGCATTCCTTGTTTATATCTTTCCATGCATCCCCGGCCATCCTGCTAACCTTTTCACATGCCTCTTCGAATGTGCTGCCATTCTCATTCATGTAGATCTGGATAGTAGTCGCCACATGGTCTCTCTCTTGTTCAAGCTTCACATTAATTTCATGAACAAAAGGTGAGGATAATGAAGAATAATGACGCTTTTCAAACAATGCAAACCCGTATTTTTATTCAGTAAATGCTAAAGTTAAAGTAAAAGTACAGTAACCTCACTTGTCAAATATTTTTCTTTTATCATGTTTGGATGAAAAAATAGAATCAAAAAATTCATCCTGAGAATTTCACCAGAGGTCACATTTTCTTTACCTTGTTGAAAATAGTTGAAATGTGGTAAAGTAAACTCAATGCCAAAAACAAAGACTTTACCACACACTATCTCTCTCTCAATTTACTTCCATGAATACTTTATATCACCGTTACCATGATGTAATATTTACTTTCCCCTTTACTTTAGCACATATGTAAACTAACTAACATGGTGGGGTACATTAGAATAATGGTTTAAAAAAGACATGGACCTGGTTTGATGTGATGTCATTCTTGAGTCTGGCATTTGCAGCAGCAACTTCAATGAGCTTAGGCATGGTTACTGCCCAGTCAAAGGCTTCCTTGGTTGCAACATCTCCCATACCAACATATGACGCCACGGAAAGCATAGGGTATCCACTACTCATTAAAGCATTGGTCATGTACTCATCGAATGTAGGGACATGACCTGAATTTGACCATTGCACTTCGACCAAGTAGCCTTTTGAGAGTCCCTTAAACTACACATACAAAGGAAGGAAACAAACTATTTCAGTCATGCAAAAAGCTGCACACAATCATGTTTAAAAATGTCTCTTTTTTCTTACTTAAGGGCTAATTGAAGAAACAAGGAAAGTGTGAGCTACGAGAGCAGAGAAAAGGTCCCAAAAGAATACAAATGGGCCCAAAACAACCAGGCTCAGCCGGAGAAACAAAAAGGAAGACACAGATGTTGAGTCTGTTGGGAGTAGGTGGGCCTTACAAATGAGTTTCAAGAACTTTTGATCCACTTAAAGTATGGATCAATCACTCAAAAGGTGAAGAACCCAGTCACAAGATCTAAAACCTTAATCTCATTTGTTAAGATCAAAGATCTATCAAGAAGACAGATAAAAAAAAAAGAAGCATAAAGAACTATTAAAATAAACAGGGGGGTAGATCTATATCTTTGAAGTTTGGTTGTGCTCAAACCGAAAATTTGAATACTTGGTTCCATGAAAACCCTTTTTGTAGATTGAATCTCTTTAGCCTTAGTGTTCTTCCACGCTATAATCCTCTTGCTAGAGAACTTCTTGAAAGAGAATGGTGGGATCTCAAATAAGAAGAAAACCCTAAGCACTCCAGAAGGAAACCAGAGGAGGGAGGAGAGAAAGAGAGGGGAGAACGTCCGCCTTAGGCGTGTGGAATGCTTGGGACGTCCAGCCCCCTTTCCTCATATATATATATATATATATATATATATATATAGGTTTGGTAGACCTCCTCTTGGTTAGGGTTGTAAATGGATCGGTTCCGGTCCGAGTCCAGGGTGGACCCGGAACCGGAACCGTTTAGTAAGAGGGGGAACCAGACCCAGACCCGGATCCGGATCGGAACCAGGAAACCGGTTCCGATAATTTTAATGGGAACCGGAACCGGAACCGTTTGCGATGCGGATCTGGTTCCGGTTCCGGGTATGGTTCCGTTTCTAGTTAAAAAAAAGTAATAAAAGGGAATGTTGGGGTTCATATGGCAAGGTCTGGCAAGCTTATAATAATAATAAAAAAAAAGAGAAACAAATCCTCAAGAAGTTATTTTTACACTTGATTTAATCACCTTTATGACATCAGAGTCAACAATTTAGTCACATCAAGGACCGCAAAAGGTTAGAAACTTAGAATGAGGGATTCCCATACAGATACTAGTATTTAGGTTAGAGTATATTAGGTCGGGTCCGGGTCCACGGGTCTGAGCTTCCGTGGTTCCGGAACCGGACCCGTTTAGGTAACTGTTCCAAAAAAAGGATCCGGAACCGGAACTATTAACTTATCGAGACCAAAATAAGGACCCAGACCCGGAACCTAACGGGTCGGAGCCTTCGGGTAATCGGAGAATCGAGGACCCATTTACAACCCTACTCTTGGTCCATAATTAGAAGTCTTACTTCTATTATTATTACGTGCCTACTCCTCCTTCCTTAAGAGTTCCAATTCGATTAGTAACATTCTCTTCTTAGGGCTAGCATGGGTAGCACCCATAATTAATTCCAAACAAATCTATTAAATAAATGCAATTGTACTCCAGAAATAGAAATGTTTCGAAGAAGACCTCAGTCTTCCCAATTATCGCAAGTAGATATGGAAAAAAAATCAGTCGATCCGTAAAACTGATCCGATCTGATCCAATCCGCAAATTTTTAACCGAACCGAAGTTAAATAGATTGATGATGGATTGAAAATCTTGTAATCTATTAGCAACGGATCGGTGATGGATTTCACGCTCAATCCGCGGATTCAATCCAATCCGATCCGTTGACATTAATATAAGTAAAAAAAACATAGGGGGTCTAAATATAAAAGAAGAAAAAATTTCAAGGTCAAAATGTAAGAGTTCAAGGTTTCAATAGTTAGAGTGTGATTTTTATGAATTTAACATGTTTGGCTTTATCTGTTGACCGGATCTCTTTTGGTTGTAATGTAGATAAAAACAACTCTTTGTATTGATCAATTGCGTAGCTTCCGGGACCAAAAAAACATACTTGCAATTTGTATTTTTTTGTGGATTGTTAGCTCGTATGTTGAGACTTTTTACAACGTGTTTGATCTCTTTCTTTACCATTAGATTCAACGGATTGAAAGAATTAAACTGATTCGACCCAGTCCTCCATGGATCGGTTTTTAACCGCCACGGATTGGTGACAGATTCCAAATCCATCAATCCGCAGGTAACGGATTGGTGATGGATTTGGCCTAATCCGCACCAATCCGGTCAGTGTACACCCCTAACTACAAGGAGGCTCCTCCATCTACTATATCCATGGATCTATTGGAATAAATCTATCCAACCAAGTTAAATCCACATGTTATTATTCTTGTACCCCAATTAATTACAGTAATAATTAGTATCATCGAATTAACTCTTAATTGAGATAAGTGCGCTCTTACAAATGATAAATCCTATTAATTGGTACAATGGGATATTTCTCTCTTAAAGGATAAATTCCATCTTGAAAATTATATGTTCCCATAGTCCCACTATCACATAATCAAGATACCGAGGTGTTGATCTACAGTTAGCCTCACTCAATATTGGTAACTCAAAGTAAATGCATAGTAGAAACTTGAATCCATTAATCTTTTCAGGATTAAGAGCCTATTGCTTGAGAATTATGAGAGCAGTCCTTAATCAAAAGACATATCTGCATAAAGTGCAACGCATGATCCTTTAGTACATCCATCGTACTAGTACAAGAATCCAAAGTCTTACACACTGATGGTTGAGACAAACCACACTATCTCATAGTGATTGAAGTACTGCAACCTTTTCAGATGAAATACCCAGTCTCATCACTTGTTGCGAAAATAATTTAAGTATAAAAACTATGATTTCTATGTCCCCTGTATGTGAATCTCATCCACGTACATGGATCACATTTAATATACTTGTAGGCTCTAGTTCATCTTATGAACCATCATGTCATTTTGTATTAATTATGTACAATCATAAAATAAACTACCAATAATCACATGAATAAAGCATGAAATAATGAATCAATTAAAATAATATATATATAAGTTTATTCACATCATCCACTGGATTGAGGACATACAATCTAACAGAGTGACGGCCTTTTAGGGCCCTCCTCACATATTATTCAAATGGGGAAGTGGGGAATTGAAAGTCTTAAAACTTAACTTCATTTGATTTCAGATCTTGAAGAAAATAGGGTCCTGATATCTAATATGGGAAAGTGAAAAAAATTTCTCAACACCAAAGCTCAAGATTTAATAGGGTTCAAATGAGTGTCGAAATTTCTTGAGTTCTTAAGTTGATGAGCCCCAACATCCTATGGTCGTCCTTGATTTATAGATTAATATTGTGCCTCATCTGTGGAACATATGGAAAAAGAAAATTTGAAATTCTTATTTCAAGTGATTGTTTGGAAGGTTTATTAATCTTTTCTAGAATATTGTTGGATTAACCCAATAAAAAGATTCAATTTCATATTCTACATTTTATATTTCACCCTAGAGTAGATAATATCTGTAACGATGAGGAAAGAAAAGTAGAGAAGTAGAAACCTACTCCCGTCCATCATTTTATATCTGTTCAAATGGAAGTTTCACTCCCAAGGTGGGTGATATACTCTCTCCATCACTATACCTATCCATAAGTAGGGCTCACATTTGGAATCTCAACCATTCAAAGTCACTCTCTCTTCTCGTTCTATTATTACATAAAATTTCATTCGTATAAGAGTCATTCCAGCCATCGATGTTTCACTTCTTAAGCACATGATTTTGCTACCTCATCCTAATGCATTAGGAAACAATAACTCATGACGAATTGTCTAATGTACGTACCGCTTGTTTGAAGTAGGGTATACGATATGATTTCCCTTCTAGTGCCAATTCTTCTTCAAATTTTTCAACAGTGTCTAAGAGAGCGGAAAAATGTAGCTTCATGTAGTCAGGAAACTGATCGATGATGTTTCGATCCCACCTAAATATCAAGGTAGGATATGTCAATTAATCTCATCAATGTAGTACTTTTAGGACCCAAAAAAACATCTGAGACTTTATAAGGAACACAAAAACGATAGTGATTTAATATAACAAACCTTTGGATTGCATCTGTGTATGGTTCAAGTTCCTCTAGCGTACCATGCAAGTCGTAGATGTCATCCATGATTGATGTTAATGATATAATTTTAGTCATCATCTTTCTGGCTCGAGAGTATTGTGGTTCAAAATACACTCCTAATATCCAAAAGTAGCACTCGACAATTCTATCTCTGATGAATGGCAGCTTTGCAACAAAATCCCAACTCTTCCACCACCTTTAGAAGAAAAATAAAAATATCCATGTCATATATCTTCCATACCCAAATCAAAATTTCCATGACAAGTAATAAAACGGCGAGCTTTTCGTGTATAAGATTTATAGGATTTGTAAATAGACCTCTGAGGTTTTAGTATTTGCAAATAGACCCCTGCATTTTCATTTTAATACCTTCAGTACTCTCAAAATCAATAGTCTTTCAACCACCATAGGCTTTTAGAGTGAAATGACACTTTTGTCCATCTTTTTTTTTTATCATTATATGCATAATTTCAAAAGCTTGGTCTAAATTCTTTTTTTAATAAGCCATGTAACATTAACAATTGCACTTAGTGGGCCACATAAACTCTTTTTTTATTTTATTTTATCAATACATGGCTAATTTCATTAAATCCAAATTGATCGTGACAACAATCAACACATGTGCTTATAACCAATTATGAATTATCCAATCCATACGTGGCCCACTATTGGATTGATGAAAGTTTCAAAATATATGATTATGCTTCATTTGTCGGTGGCAAAAAAAATATTGGGGGAACAGGTAAATGTAGAAAAAAACTATTTTTTAGAATTTGCGAGTTGGGTGGTGTTTGGCTCTATCTAAAAGAAAAAAACATATTAATTTTTAGAATTTGCGAGGAGGGAGGAGATTATATATATGCTTTTATCAAATATGGGGAGCTTTAATCCCCAAGCCTTTGTACCTGGGTCCACCCCCGGTCATGCGCATGAGAAAGTTATATATTGAGAGAAACCATTCGAACTTGAGATAAAATAATAGTGCTTTTGTAAATAATAATGCTCATTTTTTAATGGATGGGTAAGGGAAAAGTTGTCATTTATATAAAAATCCAACACAAATCTCATGGTGGCTACCCATTCTTGTTAAGAATTTTGATTTTGGGGATATGAAAAGTATTAAAAAGAAAGGGCAGGGGCCTATTTATAAATAATAAAACCTCATAGGCCTATTTACAAATATTACAAACCTTAGAGAGTTATATACAAAAAACTCTAAAATGATTCATCATTTTTCAATTTGATATTCAAATTAATCAATTTTCCATAGCTCATGAAATTTATCTCTCTATTTGATTAATGTGTGAAGCTCATAAAACTTACATTGAGACTTCTCTTAGCTCTTGTTGATGCAAAAGTTGCAGAAGATTGAAATCTCGCTTTGCAAACTCTAGTAGGATATTGCTTCGGTCCTCCTCTTCTTGGTAGATAGAGATGTAATACCTTGTCTGTAACCTTTCTATGCGCTTACGAAGAGGTAGCTCTAGTGCAAGCTCAACCAGGGTTGAAAAAGGTGGGTTAAGACAAGGGAGTGCCAAGTTAAGATGCTCTCTTGTAAAAGCAATGGCTTCATCTAATATGTTTTCTCCATGAGTTCCCATATGTGCTGCTTCATATAAACTAAGCAAACTTCTTGTGTCACCAGCTAGAGTTCTCTTGAATTTACCTTCTTCATCTTTAAACTTCATGAATACATCTAGTTCACAATTAACATTGGCACAGTGTAGAAGAAACTCAATATTTTTTGGTTTGGAAATGAAGGTAAAATGGATTAATTAATAAAGCAGACGATGCAACCTGCAAAGAGCATATCTGAGTTGATTCAACAGCTAAATACACTGACTTCAAGATCGATGGATGAGGAAGTTAAAAATGCTTTTTTTTTTTTTTTTTTTTTTTCATTTAGGAATCTTAAAATCACCTAGACTGGAAGATTTTCTGGCAAAATTCTGACAACATATGTGGAATGTTAAGTCCAAGGTAGTTCGGACCTTATATGGTTAGCCCGAAAATTCTTTATGAATTGAACTTTCATAAATAATAAATTGAATAAGACATTTTTAATTGGCTTAAAAGTCGATAGATAAATATAGAGGTCCTTTCCAAAGCACCTTCATTCGAGGTAAAGCTCAGGGTGGGTCAGGTTTGAGGCAAAATTCATATTAAGTCAGATGACTCTGGTGTTCCCCCGATCACACCTGACGTGGGTCAATTTGACGTGAACTGTCCAACCCGTTTATAAGTGGTCTTTTCTGTCCTTTTTTATGTGGCCTATGTTCATGAGTTAACTATTGTGGGCTCATGTGTGTGGGCTCTCCTCCACACTTACCTTGGACTTCCTTTGCCGACGTGTGTGGGCTTTCTTAGGTCCTAAGGCCCTAGGCTAGGGTGCCAAAAATATAATATGGGCCCAAAAAAAATTGACGGTCAGACATTCATATTAGCGCCAAGCAAAAAGATTCCCCAAAACCTGCTCCTCTAAATTGTAGGCCCATCTCAATTAGGTTTATCTAGGCTAGTCGAAAGTATGTGAGTTAGGTAGGTTAGATGGCACTACCTAAAATTTCTCAGCCAATCACCAAATTTACGTTGTGTGAGCCACATGGGCTGGTTAGTGTACCAAAAGGTCTCATTCAGTCACTTGAGTGTTGGATCAGGTCCTGTCACTGCTAGTTATAAATGTATGAAAAGGTCAAATTCCAGATGGACCCAGATCCTCTAAACTTTCCTGCAACTGGTACGTGTGCACATGGGGATTGGCTCAAACAACATTCTCTGTTTGGGCGAAACAGGGATCCGGACTCATTTTTCAAATAGCGTTTGTGATTAATATTGGCTACACCAAATATATAAACCCTTTTCACTGTTTTAGATAGAGTTTATATTGTTAATATTGGTACACCAAATATATAAGCCCGTTGAGAATTAGCTATTCATGAAATCTACCATCCATTTGATGTTGTGTTTGACATAAGATCTTGATTCTAAGCCACCAGAAAATGGATTAGATATTGCCACCTAACCAAGTTTTCACTTAACTATGTATTTATAGTTCTAGATTAAACAACTAACAACATTTAATATATTACAAATCTTTTTGCGGATCGCTAATACTCAAAGCTCTCTTATTTCTCATAAGGCCACCAAGCGACAGATACTCTCCACATGTCCTATTCCAATAATTCAAAGACAGCTTTCTGTTATAAATACCTGAGGATCTAACTCATGGAAAGAATGGAGGAAAAAAATACTTACCGGGTGACACATTGTAACCTTCTTGCCTTAAAAGTCGAAATTGTAGAGCAACTGCATGCAAATCATAACCGTAATCCCTCTCTGATTTGTACATCTGGAGTAAAGCTTGTGCAATCTCTTCTTCGAAGTGGTAGGCCACTCCTAGACGTTGGACAGCATCGATTAGATTCAGTTCTTGCAGATGATCCTCTACATTCCTCAGCATTTTCCTCACTTCTTCCTTCAAATCATTAGCTCTTTGTTGGGTTTGTGCATCAGGTTTCTGCATCGACAAGTCATGGACTCTGATATATAAAGAAAAGAAGGCAGATCAAACACACCTTTTCTTTAGGATATGGAAATAGGTATGTTTGCTAGTAGGCTAATTCTTTTCAAGGATTATACAATTCTCACCTAACTTATACCAGTTTGGTTTAAGTAGGTCAGTCAATGGACCCCAAATTTACTTGAATTCGGTGGACCATTGTTGGGAATACTTACTAAATCGGTCAATGGCTAATCCAAAAGGAAATCATTTATTCCTGTTTTATACTTTTTATAGTTGGGTCCCCCTTTGGACCTCTCTAATTTGTCTTGAGTTAAAACCTCAGAGGATCTTATGATACTAGCTAGATGCCCATGTACCATAATGGATCGTTTAGCTTGGATAGGTGATCAAATATATTTCTATGAAATGATAGATGCCAAGGTTTGAATGGGAGTCGCAATGAGATTGATTTCACTTGGACTCCATAAATTCACAATAAGCTCAAACTTTACTTCAATCAAGAGCGATATAAATATATATATATATATATAATGTAATATTTTGCCATGCAACAGCCTTCATTCATTCTTACCAAGTTATCCGGAGAGGATGCAACAAAGCGATCACCCCATATCTCTGGAACATAGTTCACTGATCTACGAGCTACCTCAGAAGTTTTATTTCCTTCCGGATGGTGTTTGTTTGGAGCATCTGAAAGGCTGGAGCTCAATACAATAGACATAACTGTTAAGCTTTGGAAGAAGGATATAAAGCAGAAACGATGGGGAAGAAATGGAATATCTTAAAGCAAGTTGTGAGTGGGGGCTTAACATGGCTGGCATTTTATAGGCTCCTTTGTTGGCTTCTTACCAATGCCTAGTGATGTGATGGATTTTTAAAAGTTACACTCTACCCTGAGATGTGCGTTGAGAGAGATTCTACCACACAAGTTAAGGATTGCAATGGGTGGTTGAGCATCAAAGAGTACTATCCTAGGAATGTTTGTGTTGTCGTAGTTGGACCCTTGAGTGTCTACCTCACTCTTCCTGTTGGTGGGATATGTGGAACTCCACTGTGGGCCCACCTATTGGTAGGATACTGTGTAAAAATGAATTTCATCCTTCTAGACGATATATTTACCAAATTTAACTTCAACAGGAGTTGATATCATTGTAAGATTGAGAAAATGATTAATAATGTGATTAACACAATCTCATGCATTACTTCTTTTTTTTTTTTTTTTTTTTTGGGAAATAAGTATTTAAGTATATTAACAGCTTGGAAAAAAGGGCTAGAGCCACTGTTCAACCGAATTACTCTAGAACAAACACAACACTATGTTTCTATAGAAAGTCAAGGAGAAGTAGGCACAGTTGATGCAAATAAGGAAAATTAACTTCATTTTCTTATTTTTTAGAGAGTGTGCGTGTGTGGAGGGATTGGAATTTTTTCCCCACAGAGGAGGAAAAGTCCCCATGGATGCTACAAAAACTTGCCTATAATTATATTCCTTGCTTACCTTGTGAAAATAAGTTCTAAATAGGACTCTACTGAAAAAAAAAAAACTAGATTTAGATCAAGATCTAACTATGTTAAGACCTATGCAACTGCATCCGGACTCGAGCTACAAGCCATTATAAATACATTATAGATTGTAATCCATTGAGTCAAAGAGTAGAGTTAGAATGTTTATAGTACTTTTTTCCTTTTGTTCAATCTGGTTTCAAAACATGAAATCTGCATCAAACCCAGCTCTAGAGATAGATCATTCTTCACATAAAAAAAGAGGAAGTTTTAAATAACATGTTATCTCATTCCGTAGTTCGACCAATTCACATTTCAGTTCTCAAATCTTAATTCAAGAATTAACACGATCCTAAAATCTGATGGGGGTAGATTCATTTGACTCATGACTTTTGAATTTGTTCATTTGATTCATGACTTTCGAATTTGTGCAATTCAAAAGTTCTAGTTGAATGAGGTTGATAAACTAATTCGTTTGCAGTCACCAAAAAGTCTATCATTGGGTTCCCAACTGTAATCTAATTTGCTTAAAATAATTACGCTTCCTTCTATTCACTCTACACCAGATTTCACTCTAATTGGAATAAGTCCACTCATTAAAACATAACCAAGGTAAAACGTCATACTTTAGAGGTGATTCGTCAGAAGGTGGGGCTAACGCCAGTAAATTGGTTCTCTGATTCATATAGTCACTGTAAATAGAAAACTCAATCACACCCCTAAATAGAAATCAAATCAAATGATAACACTTTACAAAAAAAAAAAAAAAAAGAAGAGCTTTTTGTATATACCCCCCTAACGTTTGTATTGATTTTGGAGACACATAAGGTATTAAAATGAAAATGCAAATCGGCAAAGATAGAAAGTTTCTGCTTCTGGAATAGCTCATTTTCCATGCGTTTCCTGTCGAAAAAGGTTTCCATGAGAAATTTATTAGGGGGTTGTTCGTTGTTTGTTTTCAGTCATTTTCATATAGAATACATTAATGGAGATGCACATTTTTCAAAGCTTGTCAAATCATAATTTTGATTTGACTTTTC
Organism: Cinnamomum chago; assembly: GCA_038049695.1. Lineage (NCBI taxonomy): Eukaryota > Viridiplantae > Streptophyta > Magnoliopsida > Laurales > Lauraceae > Cinnamomum > Cinnamomum chago. Next base: position 49,612,485 of record CP142460.1, read on the forward strand.
AAATACTATGGGAGATTAGACTTTTACTTGCACACACTCCAAAACTACGTCGACACCCCCAAGTGGTTCCGGTTCTTCTTGATAATGTCCAATGGGATGGTCAAGCCATTTTGGACCAAATCAAAATTATGTGAAAGGGAGAAAAAATGTATTTGAAAAGTCAAATCAAAATTATGATTTGACAAGCTTTGAAAAATGTGCATCTCCATTAAGGAAAAATACATATGTGTTTAGATGTACTCAATAATTTTATGTGACTGTTATTGGGTGTGCATACGTCCATGCCATCAATCGTTAATTAATAATCTTATCATCTGTCATTCTCGTCATTTAAAGCTTTGAACTGGAAGGACCATCTGAATTTTAGGTGAGGGATGGTGGGGGATGGATGCACTTGAACATTTCTCATATATATATAAATGATTGACATTGACATGCATGAGATTGGTGTCATTGCATTTGTTTATAATTATTTATTAAGGGTTATTCTTAATACACCCACCCTATTTACTATTTACTATATATGTATATGGCTATTAAACAACTATTTTCTTTTCGGTTTGCGCACCGAACAAGGACAGGCAATGTGTGTGTTTTTATTTTGGAAAAATCACCGTACGGACGGCCCAAAACCCTATATTTACCCAAGACAAGATGAAAAACTATAAATTACCTAATAGAAGATCGTACATAAAATGAGCCCAAAATGGGACAGTTTTACCATTTATCCTGCAATATCCTAAGCTGGTAGGATATCACAGGATTCGATATCTCAAGCCCTTAGGATATCGCACCGTTCCATATCCTAGTCTCATAGGATATAGCATGGTTCGATATCCTAGACTCGTAGGATATCGCACCATTATCTACTCCCATCCCATTATATAACTCATTTTTACACCATGAACTGAAGACCTCCGTTTTCAGAAACTAAAGAATTCCGTTTCCATCTTCTCTGTTTTGGCCTGTGGGTTCCGATAGGATATTACCATTCCATCTTCTTTCATCCGTACTTTTTACATTTTATTCATCACAATGGTATATGGTCCAAAACAACCCATACATGTAGTATTGATAAACCTTTTTTCTACTTTGCTTCTTATGATGGAAACCGTAAATCACTTATTAAGATTTAGATCCTTCCATGAAATGCATTATTTTGTTCATCTTCTTACCCCTTGTCGTTGTGATTAAGCACGCCTTATCCTTTTTTTAAAAACTCTTTTACCTCCTTGCCCTAGATGAGCCCCCATTTTCTTCCTCCCTCCAGCCTCCCTCCTTCTCCGATCATCTCCTCCGACTTTCCCCCTCTTAGCCGTCCAGCCTCTTCGTCCCATCTCCTCAACTCTTCTACCTCATCCTTACTTACCTTCCTTTCCCAGGGGCAACCTACTGCCCTTCCCCTCCCCATTTCACACCTGCCAGAGCAAAATCTCCAAGGATCTGGAGTCTCCCCAGCCTCTGCAGTTTCAGCTCCCCTCGCCAGCTCGGATGTTGCTTCCGCTCTCCCTTCCCCAACCTGGGATCTCAATCAATTGGAAATGCTGCACCAACATCTCTCAGGCATCATCCTCTCTGCTAAAGGTCAAACTTCAGGTGAGCCAATCCCTCTCCCCCAAAAACCCCTAGATCCTGGCCCGCCACAGCCCCACCTCCACTCAGACCCCATTTCGAAGCTTCTTCATCCTCCTTCGAGTCAATCGCTACCCCTCCCCATCCATAAACCCTGGCTATCCCTCTTCCCTGATTCAGCCCCTCTATCCCCCTCGGATTACCCCCCTTCCTCCCTCATAGACGGTCAACTAACGATGAAAATCCCCTCCTCCTTGATTGAACCCAGCAAATCCTCCTTCTCTAATGCTGCTATTGGAAAATTCTTTGGGAAAAGACCTACAGTAGAATGACTAATGGCCCAGGTTAACTCCTCGTGGAGCCTTTCCAAGCCCTACCTCGTTTCACTCACAGACAAAGGTTCTTTCCTATTTAGGTTTGCTACTAAGGATGATAGGGATATTGCTCTTTCAAAAGGTCCCATTCTCCTGCAAAACAGGAAATTCCATATCCTGCCTTGGTCGCCAGGTCAAGACCTCTCCACCTGGCCTTCCCTACACCCGGTCTGGATTCGTATCCATGGAATTCCCTACCACTGTTGGAGTTCTAATATCCTCTTCTCCATAACCAGCTCCATTGGCACCCCCCTCAAACTAGATGACATTACAGCCTCCTAAAAACTCCTCACTTTCGCCAAGATTCTAGTGAGGCTAGACCTCTCTAGACCAAAGCCTTCAAAGATCAAAGTAGATCTAGCAGGAGAATCGAAAATCCTCTGATGAGAGCCTAAAAGATACATTTTAGGCCCCTTAATGAGGACTTGTTTATACCGTCGATAGAGATTAATTAGCCTTATTTTGTTATTTTATTGTTTGTAGGTATTACAAATGCAATGAGCGAAATTCAGAGCTAAAATGGAAGAAATCCCACAAAGCATGACAAATCGGAGTTGCAAGTAAGAAAGCTTCCAAATATGGGAAGAGACTCAAATAAGGAAGCAAAGCAAGAGTCCAAACATGCCTTGGACATCCAACATGGGTCCCACTCATCCCATAGCATGCCAACATGGAAGGTCTTCTAATTGCACCAGTATTCTCGGAATTTTCAGAGGCAGCAACTTGAAATGGTCATAACTTTCAACTCGAGTGTCGGATTCATAAAATCTACATACCGTTGGAAAGCTCTTTTCAAGTAGATATCCGTGGAGTCTAAGATTGTATAAATCAGAGCTATATCGAGGGAGATATGACCTCGCAAAGTTTGCTGTGATGACCAGTGGGCCCGGACCCGAATGAGAATCCGACTCCTACACGAATTGAAGACTTTTTCACCCCAAAACTTATAAATAAGAGCCCAAACTCGTTTTTAGGGATATTCACATCTTGGGAGAAGTTCTGAAGAAGGTTTTGGAGCTTTTGGGAGCGTAGCCATGGCGATTTCATCAGAGATTCTTCGTCAATCGTCTTCCATGCGTAACTAACTCCTTATCTTAGGGTTGTGATGAAGCCCTAGTTTTGTGTTTATGGTGATGTATAGGTTCTAGGGATTTACTTTCAATGCTTTGATTATATGACATTGATTTAATCCATTGATTGGATTCGTTTATTAATGCAATATCTTTTTTTGGTGTTTTATTCTTGTAGTTAAGAATACCAAGTCATATAACATGATGCTTGAATGAATGTGTTTGTTAGATCTAGGATAATCTATGCCATAGAGATAGGTTATGCCCTGATTTGCATCCACTACCCTTTTTTGGTGACTCTGTGAAGGTTTGTAACCAGAACGAGTCTGGAAAGCATTGACAGTGAAACCCTAGACCTATATTCGCCATTGCACAGGCTATGGTGGATTCATACCCTAAGACTTTTCTCTAATTGGATCAAAAACTTGTCTTACGATTTGTTAATTTAGAATTTGCAAACCAATCAGCCCATTACTTCGTTTTCTAATAGGATTAGTTTAATAATCAGAACTTTATTTTCCAATAGAATTAGTTTAGGAATTTAGGAAACAGCGCAACTTAGCCTTTTTGTCCCAGTGGATACGATACTCGGTTAACATCTCTGCTTTTACAAGCGGAGATAATAGCGGAGAATAATTTATAATTGCAACCCTATTCTAGGATCGGTCATAATTTTGGCACCGTTGCCGGGGACAATTAGCACGGTTGTTTGTTTCTTTTAATTCTGATATTAGTTTAGTTTAGTTTTTTTTTTTTTTTTTTTGCTTTTTCAGCTTTATTCACCTTGTTTATTATCCTTACTGCAGGGCATTGATTTTAACACAGATTTCTAGAATTTGTGCAGGGATCTAAGAGAGTTCACAAAGGAAAAAGTTTTACTCAAAAAGAAATCTCTCTTCTCCTCCCAAGTGCACTGTAAGCCTAGACTTTCTGATTCTTTTCATATAATTGCAGTAAATTTTTGTGTGCGCATGCTTGGTCGTCGCTCTTGTCATCCAAATTTTATTTTTTTAGACCAAAATTTAGAGCGAGCCCTTAGACAAATTAGATCATCTAAACACCCTTCTGTTGTCTCACACACAAATTCATTAATGGCTGAAGAAAGAAAAGAAGATGAGGCTCCACCTCTCCGACCCTTGAAGGAGCACTATACTCCTTCAGAATACGCGTCACCATCGTGTATTCAGCTGCCTACTGTACAGGCAGCTCAATATGAAATCAAGCCTAGCACAATCAATCTTATTCCTTCTTTCTATGGCTTGAACAATGAGGACCCGTACAATCATATTGATGAGTTCTTGGTTATTTGCTCCACAGTGCGGATAAACAAATTCAGTAGTGAGGCCTTGAAAATGTTTCTCTTTCCGTTTTCATTGAAGGACAAAGCCAAGTATTGGCTGAGTACTTTACTTGCAAACTCTATCTCTACTTGGGCCCAACTGCAACAAAAATTCTTAGATAAATATTTCTCTGTGGGTAAAACAAATCAGTACAGGAGATCTATCACATCCTTTGCCCAAATTGATAATGAACAATTTCATGAGGCATGGGATAGATTCAAGGATCTCATTAGAAAATGTCCTCATCACCAAATTGCCAAGTGGCAATTGGTTCAGTTCTTTTATGATGGATTGTCTCCTGAATGGCGGAATATGGTAGTCACCGCCAGTGGGGGATCAATTATGCTAAAAAATGAGGATGAGGCATGGGAGCTTTTTGAGAATATGAGTGAGACCTTTCAACACCATGCTTCCACTGCTAGATTAGAGAGGCCGGTAGCCTCTAATTTGCAAAAACCTAGAGGTGTGTTTGAAATTCAACCATCTAATGAACTCACCACTCAAGTGGCTGCCTTGACCCAAAAATTGGATCAGCTATTATCTATGGGTCACACTCTCCAATCCCCACCCGGTGGTTGTGCTTTGTGCTCTAGTCCCGCTCATTTTGTGAGCAATTGTCCTGCAGCACCCCAATTTCCTGAGTTTGTGCAAGAGCAAGTGAATGTTGCACAGGGGTTCTCCAAACCGAGTAATGATCCATTTTCGAATACTTTTAACCCGGGATGGCACAATCACTCCAACTTTTCATGGAAGTCGCCCGGTCAAGGCACTTCATTCTCTCAACCGGGAAATGGGCCAAATTTTCAATACAATCATGTGGCCTATCGTTCCCAACAATCCTACCAGCAACCCAACCCTCAACCACCTCAAAGAATTCCATCATTTGAGGAGACAGTGTTGCAAGAGCTCAAAGAGCTCAAAGCAACCACTCAGCTGGTCCATTCTCACTCTCAATCCATAGCTAAGTCAGAGGTCCAGATCGGGCAAATAGCTAATGCTCTGAATAAAAGAGAGGAGGGACGCTTGCCTAGCCAACCCACGGTTAATCCTAAGAATTCTTTTGAGATGGGTAGTGGTTCGCAACATAATGATACCTATCATGAGCAAGCGAAAATGGTTGTCACATTACGGAATGGGCGTGAGGTTGAGACTAGGCCTGAGGAGCCTAGGCAAGATGTGAAAGAGCCCACAACCAATCCCAAGAGCTCTCGGGCGGACATGGTTTCTAAGGGAAATGAGGCACCCCCATATGTGCCTAAAGTCCCTTTTCCCACTTGTCTTGACACACCCTCTCCCTTTAGTAAAAAGAAAGCAACCATGGATGAAATGTTGGAGGTGTTTAAGCAAGTAAAGATTAACTTGCCTTTGCTGGATGCTATCAAGCAGGTTCCTTCTTATGCTAAATTTCTGAAAGATTTGTGCACTCAAAAACGCAAATCAAAATCTCATGTGCCAAAGAAGGTTTTACTTACCGAGCAAGTGAGCTCAATTCTCCATAATGACACTCCTCCCAAGCTGAAAGATCCTGGCACTCCCACCATTACGTGCACAATTGGGAGTCACGTTATTGATCATGCGTTGTTGGATCTGGGAGCGAGTGTCAATCTCTTGCCTTACTCGGTGTATGAGCAGATTGGGCTAGGGGACTTAAAGCCCACTCCGGTTACATTGCAACTTGCTGATAGATCTGTCAGGGTGCCCCGGGGAATAATTGAGGATGTTCTGGTCAAGGTTGACAAGTTCTTTTTCCCTGTCGATTTCATCGTCCTTGACACTGAACCAGCGCAAAATTCACGGAAGCACACTACTGTCATTCTTGGACGGCCCTTTTTGGCCACGGCCAATGCAAACATTAATTGTCGAACCGGAGTTATGGATGTTTCCTTTGGGAATATGAAAGTGAGGCTGAATGCTTTTAGGGCATCTCATCAACCTTCAGACCAAGATGACTGCTTTGCAGTCAATGTTGTTGATGAGATTGTAGAAAACGCTCCTCACCCTGAGGATACTTTGCCAGCTGTCATTGCTCCTGATTTGTTTGACGGTCAGGAAGCTCAAATTTTGGATGTGTTGGAAATGCACAAGAGTGCACTCGGCTGTTCAATGGCCGAGTTGAAAGCTATTGATCCCTCCATCTACATATCTTGTCTCCCTTGCATTGCTGATTTTACATTTTCTCGAGATATGCAAAGATTTTTAGATCCTAACCTAGAGGAGGTAGACATGAAAGAAGTGCTGAGTCATGTCTTTTTGCAAGTTTGGTTTGTACTTCTTAGGATTTGTTTGTTTCTGTTTATTGTGCTTGCCGCTAACATTCCGCAGGTACTTTGGCCTGAGTTGGGGGGAGTGGTGGAGTCCATTGCTTTAATGGACCCGTCCTATCCTATGGGCTGAAAATACGAGACGTCTGGCTGACGACGTTAAAGCAAGCTCTTGCGGGAGGAAACCCGATTGTAGATAGAGTCGTAGCATAGGTGTCGTGTCTTTTCGCCCTTTTTGTCGTTACAATTGAGTCCATTTTGGGTCGCCCAAGATGGAGGAGGGGGATACCTTTAGGTAGTGAGTCCTAGCCATGATTGAAAAAAAAAACAAAAAACAAAAAAAATCCGGCGTCTGGACGCCCGAATTTTTTTTTTGTCAGGTTGGTCTCTACCTTGGGGCGTCCGGACGCCCCACCTGGGCGTCTGGACACCCGATTTGTTTAAAAAACACCCTGTTCTCTGCCTTGGGGCGTCTGGACGCCCGGAAAATTTTTAAACGGTCTTCTCTCTGCCCGGATATTGGCGTCTGGACGCCGGGAATTATTAAAAAAAAAATCCCAAAAAAAAAAATAAAATTTTTTTTACTTGTTTTCCTTACTGTTCTTTTTCTTAATTCTTTTGCACTTGTGTTGAGGTAGTTTAGGTTGTTTTTCCCTTTTTCAGTTGTACACCCTCCTGCGGGGTGGGTCTTTGGTGCTAACATTTTGCAGGTTCTTTCATGCAAGTTGGGGGGTCTACCCGACTTTTCTTTACTATGCATCGTTTTGTGTAGCACTACCCAGGTGATATCCCTCCTTTTCCCTTTACTTTTATTGTCCTTTATCTTTTATTCTATGTTTAACATTGTGGACACTGTTACATTCAGTTGGGGGGTGGGGTATGACATTGGGAGTAGTTTAGGGGTAGTTTTAGCAGTTTTATTTCTGTTTGCTTGTTTCCCTTTATTTGTCTTTTCTTTTTCCTTGCTTTTTCCCTTTAAAAAAAAAAAAAAAAAAAGCTTTTGCTAATTTTTGGTAGTCTTTCGGGAGATTTCCAACCGGGTTTTTATGAAACGAAGATACCCTGTTTTTGGAACTTTTTGTGAGGAAAAAGAGAGAAATGGTTCACTATCTTGTTTTAGGAAAGAGTTTTTGAGAAAGTGTTGAACTATTGATCTTTCACTTGACACGTATTATATAGAAATTTTGAAATGTGAAGCTATGATTTCCATACCAATGAAGACTTCAGAGCAATTATAATGGAAAGCTGACCTTCAGTCATACTGAAGTCGGGCATATGGAAAGGGCTACCTATTGTTGGGGACCGTATAAAAAAAAATTGTGACTAGTTTGGGTTCGTAGCCTTTTTAACTCGAGCCAGTAAGCTCATAGGGGTATTGTCATACCTAGTGCCCTAAGGACATCTGTCTTGGGAGTCACTGGCTAAATGCTCGTTACATGGGTTAATTAGAAAGCTTAAGGGACCTAGGCATTGCACAGTCATTTCAAAAAAAAAGAAAAAAAAATCAAAATAGAGTTGTCAGGTCCTTTGAAAAACAATAGTGTGAATGCCACCACAAGTGCCTTGAGAGGAATCATGTTAACTTTTACTGAGGTTCGGTGGCCCAACATTTTGAAAAAAAAAAAGAGATGTGTTTTCACGGAAATTGCTAGTGGATCGTTTTATGCTTTCATGCTTCTATATGTACACAATTTTCACCGTGCACGATTAATTTTTCCAGCATGATTTTGAGGATTTCTGACCAAAAGATAGGATTGGTGAACCACATTTGAGCGTGTATGAAAAACCCCAAAAATCAGGAATATCCGGTATTCGTCGATACCTTGGCGAAAAATTCTCCCTATTTTTCTTTTATGTTTTAGGAATTTTGTGGGTAGATTCACCGCAAACCCTCACGAGACTATAACTCATCCTCTAGGGGGAACTTAGAGGTTTAAAGGCTTGCTGCACATGCTAAGTGCAGCCGTGCTCCCTACGAAAGTGGTCTTAGTTAGTTTTCTTTTTGTTTTAGCTTTGCTCGAGGTCTAGCAAAGTGTAAGTTGGGGGGTGTGATGAGAGCCTAAAAGATACAATTTAGGCCCCTTAATGAGGACTTGGTTATACCGTCGATAGAGATTAATTAGCCTTATTTTGTTATTTTATTGTTTGTAGGTATTACAAATGCAATGAGCGAAATTCAGAGCTAAAATGGAAGAAATCCCACAAAGCATGACAAACCGGAATTGCAAGTAAGAAAGCTTCCAAATATGGGAAGAGACTCAAATAAGGAAGCAAAGCAAGAGTCCAAACATGCCTTGGACATCCAACATGGGTCCCACTCATCCCATAGCATGCCAACATGGAAGGTCTTCTAATTGCACCAGTATTCTCGGAATTTTCAGAGGAAGCAACTTGAAATGGTCATAACTTTCAACTCGAGTGTCGGATTTGTAAAATCTACATACCGTTGGAAAGCTCTTTTCGAGTAGATATCCGTGGAGTCCAAGATTGTATAAATCGGAGCTATATCGAGGGAGATATGACCTCACGAAGTTTGCTGTGATGACCAATGGGCCCGGACCCGAATGAGAATCCGACTCCTACACGAATTGAAGACTTTTTCACCCCAAAACTTATAAATAAGAGCCCAAACTCGTTTTTGGGGATATTCACATCTTGGGAGAAGTTCTGAAGAAGGTTTTGGAGCTTTTGGGAGCGTAGCCATGGCGATTTCATCAGAGATTCTTCGTCAATCGTCTTCCATGCGTAACTAACTCCTTATCTTAGGGTTGTGATGAAGCCCTAGTTTTGTGTTTATGGTGATGTATAGGTTCTAGGGATTTACTTTCAATGCTTTGATTATATGACATTGATTTAATCCATTGATTGGATTCGTTTATTAATGCAATATCTCTTTTTGGTGTTTTATTCTTGTAGTTTAGAATACCAAGTCATATAACATGATGCTTGAATGAATGTGTTTGTTAGATCTAGGATAATCTATGCCATAGAGATAGGTTATGCCCTGATTTGCATCCACTACCCTTTTTTGGTGACTCTGTGAAGGTTTGTAACCAGAACGAGTCTGGAAAGCATTGACAGTGAAACCCTAGACCTATATTCGCCATTGCACAGGCTATGGTGGATTCATACCCTAAGACTTTTCTCTAATTGGATCAAAAACTTGTCTTTCGATTTGTTAATTTAGAATTTGCAAACCAATCAGCCCATTACTTCGTTTTCTAATAGGATTAGTTTAATAATCAGAACTTTATTTTCCAATAGAATTAGTTTAGGAATTTAGGAAACAGCGCAACTTAGCCTTTTTGTCCCAGTGGATACGATACTCGGTTAACATCTCTGCTTTTACAAGCGGAGATAATAGCGGAGAATAATTTATAATTGCAACCCTATTCTAGGATCGGTCATCCTCCTTTCTATCTCCTACGAAAACCTCCCTTATTCCAAATGTTTATCCTTAGGCCATTCTGAGAACCTCTGTTCTCTCATTTCCAAACCCATCACCCCAAACTCCTCCCCGCAGGTGCAACAGCAAAGCGCAGGCATTCTTGGAAAATCCCCCACCACTCAACCCCTTCCAACCACTACTCCTCATTTATACACTGCTTCGGCCTCCAATGATTCCCCCTTGACCTCCCATGACAACCTCCTATCCCCAGCTAATACCCATGCTCCTGGCATATCCTCCCATCCGAATTCTGGCCCTCCAGAACTCCCTGTCTCAGACAATATAGACCCAGCCACTCTCCACAACATCTCCAATTTCCCCTCTTCCCCCCTTCTTATCCCCTGCTCCAATATTGTCTCCTGCCCTAGCATAGTAGATACTCCCCTAGACCTATCCTTTGACATTCTAGAAAATTTCTCAGAACCAATCCTAGACATTTCCAATTCTTTCTCCATCCTAGAAAATTGTTCTCTTCTTGAACCCCCCCCCCCCCCCCCCCTCCTTCTCCCACCCTAACTCCAAAAACTCTATTTCTGGAGAAACTTCTGGACAGTTGCCTTCTACCTCTGGTATCTCCCTAGTAGTTGACCTCACCCCCTACTCCAAGAAAAAGAAACCAAAACCCAAAAGGAAAACAGAAAGTTCCAACTCCAGGCCAACCACAAGGAGCTCCAATGGTCCCCCCCCCCCACCACCTTTTAACTAGTTCCAAATGATCAAAGCCCTCTACTGGAACTGCAGGGGAATTTCTAATTCCCCAACCATCAGATCCCTCCGCCACTTGGTTTCTTCTAAATCCCCTGATCTCATCTTTATTACTGAGCCCAAGACTGCCTCCCCTCCTCCCTCCCTCCTCTCTTCCCTGGGCTATGACGGTTTTTTCTCTAACAACCCCCTTTCTCCAGCCTCCATATAGTGCTTCTTTAAATCCAATCCCAATCTTGGAATCTCTCTCATAGACTCCTCTCCCCAATTCCTGACCATCTCTTACACCAATCCTGCTACTGCCACAATTTGCCTTCTTATAGGATCTATGCCTCAACAAACTACATCCAGAGACGTGACCTGTGGAGCTATCTCTCCTCCCAGGTTAGCTCCAACAGCCCCTGGTGTGTGTTGGGTGATTTCAATTCCATCATCTCCGCCTCTGAGAAATTTAGCCTTAGGCCTTCCTGCCTCAACCTTGAATTCCAACAGCTGTTTCTCTCCTCTGGCTTGCAGGATATGGGTTTCTCAGGTAACAAATTTACCTGGTCCAACAACCGCCAGGGTGCCAGCTATGTCGCTGCCAGGTTGGACAGAGCCCTCTGCAACCACCACTGGCTCTCCACTTTCCCTGACCCTCAGATCATCATCCTGCCAAAGATTTCCTCTGATCACTGCCCTCTGCTTCTTACTCACAACAGTCGGCCCACTGCTCCTATGACTCCTTTCAAGTTTGAAGCAATGTGGGTCCAACACCCTGATTTTCTCACTCTCGTGGCAGACTCTGGAATCATGAATCTACAGGCAATTACCAGCAGGAGCTGGCTTCCAATCTGAAGAATTTGAAGCAGGTCCTCAAAGGCTGGAACAAAACTGTGTTTGGTGATCTCAGGCTTAAAGTTGTAGCTGCTGAAAAGCTAGTTCAAGAAGCTCAAGACCTCCTTGATGCTGGTCTCACCCCCTCTCTCCACCTCTCTCTTGCTGAAGCAAAGACTTCCCTCCACAACTGCCTCCATCTTCAAGAAACTCACTGGCGTAAAAAATCTAGAATCAGATGGCTGAATGAGGGAGATAGGAACACAACTTTCTTTAATGCCTCTGCCAAATCCAGAGGGGTAGTTAACCGCATCGACAAAATCCAATCAAAGGGTATATGGTTAGAGGACCCAGCAACTATCCAGTCCCTGGCAGTGGACCACTTCTCCTCTATAGCAAATTCCTACCACTCAGTCCCCTCTGATCTCCTATTTGGGGTTGGCAGCCACAAAGTCAATGAAGAAATGAATATCTCCCTCTCCAGAACTCCTGATGCTGAAGAGATTAGAGAAACAATTTTTGCCCTAAAAAAAGACAGCTATCCAGGCCCGGATGGTTTTTCAGGCTATTTTTTCACCTCAGCCTAGCACATCATTGGCTCCTCAGTGGTCAAAGCCATGCAACAGTTCTTTATCTCAGGCAAGCTATATAGAGCCTTCAACACCTATTTCCTAACCTTGATCCCCAAATCCTCTTCCCCTACCACCTTTGCGGACTATAGGCCTATCAGCCTCCTCAACTTTACCTACAAAATCATTACTAAAATCCTGGCCTCCAGACTTTCTAAGATCATCCTCCATCTTGTATCCCAAAACTAGGCAGCTTTTGTCCAAGGCAGATCTATTCATCAACACATAGACTTAGCTCATGAATTGTTTCAAAAACTCCAGTCCAAGTTGAAAGGTGGTACATTATGTATGCAATTGGATATTTCCAAGGCTTTTGACAAACTTAGCTGGCCATTCCTCTTCAAATGTCTCCAATTCTTTGGCTTCTCCTCTAAGTGGATTAGCCTCATAAGAGCTTGTGTTTGCACAGCCAAAGGCTCTGTCCTTATCAACAGAACTCCTTATGGCTTCTTCAACTCCTCTTGTGGCCTAAGGCAAGGGGACCCTCTATCCCCCTACCTTTTTATCCTCGCTGAAGAAATTCTTAGCCTCAACATCCATAGCCTGGCCTCTAGCAACACCATTTCTCCCCTCTCATCAACTCCAAACACCCCTGCCATCTCTTGTATGCTGATGATATTCTTTTATTCCTCAAAAGCCACAAAAGGAGCCTCTTAGCCTTACAGGAGGTAATCTCCAATTACCAAACTAGTGTTGGCCAGACCATTAATTTGGATAAGAGCAACCTCTTTATTGGCAAATGTCCCCCCAGTAAGAGAAGGCAAATCCTGGGCATCACCAAAATTCAGGACAGACCTCTCCACTCTTTCTACCTTGGAGCTCCTCTCATCATTGGTACCCCAAGAAGACACCACTTCACCCCCCTTCTTGATCGATTCATGAGCAGACTTTCTGGCTGGAAATCCCAGCTCCTCTCTATGGCTGGTCGTAGGATTCTTGTGAGACACGTGCTTAGGAGCTTGCCTATCCACATTGCGCTGGTTCTTCCAATTTCAAAGTCAGTGTCAACCAACATGGAGACCATTATGAGAAATTTCCTTTGGTCTCGGGGTGGGGGGGGGGGGGGGGGCAACCAAGCAGAAAAGAAGCTAAATCAACTGGCACACGGTCACTCTCCCCATCAAAGAAGGTGGCATGGTGATCTGTCGTGGAAATCAATCAAATTACCAAACTAAACTACTAGTATAGTAGTAGAGTAAGGGTCGAACCCACAGAGATTGTTAATTGTTTAAAAACCAAGGTTGAATTTAATTTTAATTCCAAAAAGAATGATTGATTGTTGAATTTTCTAAAATAACTGAAAACTGAATTTAAAACAGAATTATAATTAAATTAAACAATGAACAAGTTGAAAAAGGAATTCCTAGGGCTGTCGAATTCACCACTAATCTTGCAACTATCTTCAATTGTATTAATTTCTGGTTATTATATTAGGATGTAAAGATGTATTTTAGCTACAAGCCAAAATACAATCACCAAGAAAATCACGCACCAAAACCCCAAGTACGAATTATCTTTGGATAATACGAACCGTCTACGCTACTTCTACTGTCATAGACACGACTCGTTTTCCTAAGTTATAACTCGTCCTACGGTTTTGGTGTATGTATAAGAATCACCATTGTATAACCACATATGCAAAATCACAGAAATTGAACATGTGAAAAGAAAATAAAATCATTGATTGCAATAAATCTCAATGTTATACAATCAACATCCCAATGTAATTACTCCAAAAATTAAATACAAAAAAGGATAAAGTTACTTGACTAGGGTTTCATCTAAACCCTAGGAATAGGAGAAACTTAGCCCATGATGGTGGAAGAGGAGGACACCATAGCCATGGAGTTCTTCATCTTCTTCTCTTGAGTTCTCTTCTTCTTCTCCTTCCTTCCTTCCTCTTTCTCTCCTTCCTCCCAGAATAGAACCACCGAATGGTAGATCCCCCTTCTTCTCCTAATATCCCTCCTTTTGTTAAAACCCCCTTTGCTTATCTCTTAAGAGAGAATCAATGAGAATCCCGTAATTAATCAAAAGGGGCCCAAGGAATGGTGATAAAAGGCTCCAAATTGGGCTCTTTTATGCTAAAATAGGCCCTAACCCACTAACATATGGGCCAAGCCTTTCTTCTAGCCCATAACCACTTGTATTCCATTTCTTTTAGCACTTCAAAGCCCAATATTCTTCTTTTGCTCCAATTTCACCATTAAATCATCAACTTTGCCAAGCTTTCTCTGCAAAAAGATGAAACAAGGATTAACTAGCAAACGCATATAAATTGAAGAAAATAAAATAATAAAAGTGCAAGAATATCTAGGATTAACATAATAAATATGCACTTTTTAACCAGTTATCACATCCCCCAACTTACACTTTGCTAGTCCTCGAGCAAAGCCAAGGAAACAAGAGACAAACAAACTAACTAAATCCTCTTTCGCGGGATACACGATTGCATTTACCGTATGCAATAAGGCTTTAAACCCCTAGGTTACCCTAGTGGACGAGTTATAGTCTCGTGAGGGTTTGCAGTGAATCTACCCACAAAATTCTATCACCCCCCAACTTGAACACGATATACTCCACACTCAATAAAAATGAAGCTTAGTGAATGTGTATCTGAACTACAATTGAAGCAATGTATCAATAATATTACTAAAAGCAACCCGTGAATCCCCAAATGTTCATAACCAGATAGAATTATTGTGCACCAAAGTAACAACCACAACAAGATGTTTAGGCAATGAGACTCCTTTTTCAAACAGGCATTACTTTGACTTCAAATCTCACCAAAAGATATCACTCACAAATGAAACTCACTGAGATGGGATGTATATGTATTCTCTCATACACGTGGATAGAATAAATGTTGAGTACAACCAAATAATCCACATGCAAATATGAATGAAAGCTCAACAAGAACAACATAGAGAGGAGAAGAAACCACTACGAGAAATCAACTCTCAAAGTCACAGGTTCACTACAGTCACATCCTCAATCATCAACTACTACACCTTTGGGGTCGACTAGGTCTTTATTCTGGTTGTAATGTAGGTCAGGGTCAAGGATAAAGTAAGGGTAGACGAATCACAATCTCATGAAATAAGTGAAGAAGCTGAAGTGAACAAACTGCATTTTTTTGTTTTTTCAAACTCATCATCTCTTTTGAACATTTCATCACCACTCCCAAACTCCAAATGAAGCAATTCCAAACTACTTACAATCTTCTACTTGAGCAAACAAAAAGAAAAGAAAAACAAATGAATCGAAACTTCTTCTTTTTTTTTTTTTTTTTTTTTTTATATGCTCTCACTTTTGCCTAGGTTATCTTTTAGATGTCCAACCTAGCGAGCACTTTTCATTCTGTTTTTTCTTTTTTTTTTTTTTTTTTTTAACAGAAAATACAATGACAATAAAAACAAGAACAACTACCAAATAACATTACATCTTCACTTCTATACTTTCAAATCACCAAGTCCTCAAAAATTTACCCAACTTCTTCACCCAATGCGAGGCTACGGGCTATGAAAAGAAGGATATGCAATGAAGGCTCAACTTGGTTCCTATCAGGTAAATAATGTGTGGATGCAAGAAACAAACGAACAGGCTCAAAGTAGAAAAGATGGCCTAGTTTCATTCCCCAAAAGTAAGAAGTGTCATCTGACATCTAGATTGACCGACCTTGAACATGTGACAATGGCAGTTAATCGAATGAATATGCAACTGTATAATCCTCAGAATAAAGTTCAAGCTCAAATCTAACATAACATGGGTTATAAGTCTCAGTTAATGCCATTATAATATGAGAATCTCAAAGCCTAACCATCAAATCATAGAGTCACAGGAGTAGCAACCCAATTTATCTCCAATGATGAAAACCGGGGAAAAACGAATCACTAACAGTGCACAACTATGATAATGATTCTCATGCAAGCTCAAAAATACACAAATTAGCTTAAACAAATGAGTTTTAATCATGAAGTATATTGAGTTCAAGTAGGCAAAATAATGGCAACTCCCCCCCAACTTATTTGTCACCTTGTCCTCGAGGGGACACAACATAAAAAAAAACATGAAATAAAACAAAAGAAGTAAAAGGAAGGAGTGCACCTGAGTGGAGAGAACTAAGGGGGCAAAGAGCCCGGTGAATCAGAAGGCGGGTGCTGAGCAACAAGAATAGCCTGAAGAAGGCGATGAGTCTCTGCGGTATCAAGCTGATACTGGGCCTCAAATGCATCAAATCTCTGCTCAAGACGACTATAGTCTGAATGTGGTCTATCCGCCGAGGTGGTACAAATCGAAATTGGAGGTGAAATTGGAGGAGATGAAGGCCCAGTGGATGTGGATGGAGGAATCTCAACAGGGGTACTAAGCCAAACAGGTTGGCGGGATAACCGAGGATGTTGCCCACTTTCCCGAACCAATCTGCGCCAACTGACAGCCCATAGATGCTGACCATAATGAGCACAAGTAGAATCAGACGGTTCCGTAGGAGGAATGACATATCTATCACCCCGAAGCAGTACAGTGATCAAATTGGCAAAGGGCAAAGGCCATGCTTGAGCACGCTGGGTGGGCGTCTTGATCAACTGTTTATAACAAGCATACATTTGATTCCAAATCATGTCAGCGACATTACAAGAAAAGCCATTTTCCATAGCATATAGGGCATCAAGGAAATCCCCTCGCCGTTGTTGACCATGACCATTGGGACACACATTCTTCTTGAGCACCGAATCAACAAACCAAAGACGCCATGGAAGTTGAGAACGTAGAATGTGATTTGGTGCAGGTTGACCCAAAGGAACAATGCTCAAAGCAGTAACCTTGCTTGAAACTGGTAACTGAGGCAAGTGAGCAAGGTGAGACTTAAGAGAACAACCCAATGCAGTGGAAATACACTCTTTGGTCACCAGGATGTCCTCATCATCAATTTTAGTATACAGTACCCCCGGGTTGGTTATTGGCTGAAGATACATATTCTGATAGAACAAACGAACCAATCGAGGGTATGCCACATCGGACGGGGCGAGCAAAGCTAGTAAGTGGCGGTTGGAGAACTCTTGGACCGCCCATTCGGATGTAGGATCATCCTGAAAGAAGTCGGCTACATCAAATGTAGTCTGTATGGCAATTGGTTTTGTGGCCCATTTCTCATTTGGTTGCTCAGTCTGAATTTGGCGGGACCGAATAGGCTGTTTGCGTGAAGTGGAGCCACCTTCAAGTGCATGGCTCTTTGAAGCTTTCGGGCGACTCATGAATACCTACAAAAATAAGTCAAACAATGAAAAGCAGGAGGGCAATAGAATGCAAATGTTGGCACAATAAAATATATAAGAAAGAGTGAATCAATGTGCCAAATTCATCTAAGAAGACAGTGAATTCGGAATGAAATTCTATGCAAAATTGGACAATCCTCGGAAGCCATTTCAGTTGCCACAATGTATATATCATGAAATAGGTAAACAAAGCCCTGTTAAATACACGAATAGACAAAACTGAATACCCAAGTGCACAAAATCACAGCTCACAAAGTAACACAATGCAACTAGAAAGAGGCAAAATTAAGGAATCAATGCAATTACAAACAGAAAAATGCGAATGACAAATCTGTGCAAAACTAAACTGTAACAGCCATGAACCACAAAGTAGAACACCCAACGTCCACACATTATTACAGTAAAAGAAATAAAAGAAAGGTAAACAAAACTAAAAATAAAGACTAAGAAAAGAAATAACAGAGGAAAAGAGAAAAAAAATGAAGAAGTAAACACACAAAACAGATCGCTGGGTCATGAGGAGTGAGGGACAAAAGCAAGGCAAGGAGGAAGGCTACTGAGGGATGAAGTGATATAGATGGTGAGGTGAGGGTGAGTCAGGTTAGAGAGAGAAGAACAGTGGTGCTGCTGTGAAATGCCGAGAGTGAAAGATGGGAACAGGGGTGGGTAATGGGTCGTCGGCAGTGACGTTGGGCGTCGCCGGAATGAGGGCTGGTGTGGGAAGAAGATTCCGGAGAAAGAGAGAAAATGAGAGTAAGAAACCAGGTCTGGGACGCCCGTGATTGGTGGTGACTTGTGGGGAAGAGGGAGAACGAGAGGAAGAAACTTACCTATGCTGTCAACAGGAGAAGATGAACACACCGACGACGGCGAGAGTGTGGGTTGCAGTGGGAGATAGTGAAGAAGGGAGAATAGAGAGAGAGAGAGAGAGAGATATGGAGATAAAGATAGAGAGAGAGATGGAGGAGAGAGTGGCTGGGATAGGGAAGGAGAAGAGGGGCGGCGTGAATGAAGAAAGGAAGAGGAGAACAGAACAGGAGTAGGTTTATCTTGTGAAAGTTTTGACTTTTAGAATTTTTTTTTTTTTTTTTTTTTAGAGCAATCAAGAGTGCTCGAGCTTTGTGAGATAAAGCTCGAGCCCTATGGGACAGAATGTTACGTGCTCAAAGGGAAGAAAAAGTGCTCGAACTTTTTGGGATAAAGCTCAAGCTTTCAGGGACAGAAAGTTTAGACAATTTTTTGACAGAAAGAGTGCGCGAACTCTTTGAAGAGTGCTCGAGCTTTTTGAGACAGAAGGTTGAGGCAGTTTTTGACAGAAAGAGTGCGCGAGCTCTTTGAAGAGTGCTCGAGCTTTCTGGAACAGAAACATTTGTAGACAGAGCATGAAAAAATAATGCTCGAGCTTTATGAAATTGCTCGAGCTCTCCTTTTTTTTTTTTTTTCAAAACAAAAGGAATAAAAGAAATACTAAACACTGATAAAACACTAAAAACTCAATTAACAAAATCACAAAAAAAAATTGGGTTTCCTCCCAAAAGAGCTAAGTTTAATGTCTTCAGCCAGACACAGCAAGAGGAGAAAAATCAATTAACATAAACCGGGTCTTCAAGATCAATCTCCTCAATCAAATTCCCGTCCTCCACACCTTCAACAAACAATTTCAACCTTTGGCCATTAACTTTGAAAGTTTGGCCACTCCGAGGGTTATGAATTTCTACCGCACCTTGAACAACGACATACGGACCATCCCATCTAGACCGTAATTTCCCTGGAAACAACCGTAACTTAGAATTGAACAACCATACCTGTTGACCGGGCTCAAAGGACTTGCGATTAATGTGAGAATCATGGAACGCCTTGGTCCGAGCCTTGTAAATACGAGAACTCTCATACGCATCATTCCTAAGCTCCTCTAACTCATTGAGTTGGAGCTTTCGGTTGGAGCTGGCAACAAGCATATCAAAGTTGAACTTCTTAATGGCCCACATGGCCTTGTGCTCTAGCTCCACCGGGAGATGACAAGCTTTACCGAAAACCAATCGGTAAGGAGACATGCCAATAGGGGTCTTATAATATGCGGTACGATATGCCCACAAAGCATCATTCAAACGCAAGGACCAATCCTTTCTATCGGGCCGTACCGTTTTCTCAAGAATTGACTTGACCTCCCTATTTGACACTTCAACTTGCCCACTAGTCTGAGGATGGTAAGGGGTGGCGACCTTATGAGTGATGGAATATTTTTGAAGCAAGATTGCAAAGGGTCTATTACAGAAATGGGACCCTCCATCACTAATAATCGCCCGTGGCATACCAAACCGAGAAAAAATATTCTCTTGAATGAATTTGACCACCACTTTGTGATCATTGGTTCGGGTTGCCACAGCCTCAATCCACTTGGACACGTAATCCACCGCTAACAAAATATATTCAAAACCAAACGACGATGGAAACGGTCCCATGAAATCAATACCCCATACATCAAAAATCTCAACAACTAAGATTGGGGTAAGAGGCATCATATCTCGACGAGACATTGTCCCCATTTGCTGACAACGAATGCAAGTCTTGCAAAAATTGTATGCATCCTTGAATAGAGTGGGCCAATAGAACCCACTCTGCAAGACTTTCGCTGCCGTCTTGCGACCACTAAAATGGCCACCACAAGCTGAAGAATGACAGAAAGTAAGAATGCTATGAAACTCACTCTCTGGAACACAACGGCGGATAACTTGGTCAGAGCAATACTTGAAAAGCACAGGATCCTCCCAATAAAAGAACTTTACTTGTGAGAAAAATCGGTCTTTGTCCTGTTTGGACCATTGGGAAGGAATTTGACCGACTGCAAGATAGTTCACGATATGAGAAAACCAAGGAGGTTTCATTAATGACACCGAAAAGAGTTGCTCGTCAGGAAACGAGTCATGCAAAGGTTGAGTGTCACTCGTGTGCTCAACAAGAATGCGGGACAAGTGGTCAGCTACGACATTTTCGGAACCTTTTTTGTCCCGAATTTCTAAATGAAACTCTTGAAGCAACAAAATCCACCTAATAAATCTCGGCTTGGTCTATTTCTTGGTTAGCAAATGCCGCAAAGCAGCATGGTCGGTAAAGACAACAACCTTAGAACCAAGGAGGTAAGAACGAAACTTGTCCAAAGCAAAGACTACGGCGAGTAACTCTTTCTCTGTAGTGGTGTAATTCAACTGAGCATCATGAAGAGTTTTACTCGCATAGTAAATAGCATATGGAACTTTGTCTACTCTTTGTCCCAAGACAGCTCCAACTGCATAGTCAGAAGCATCACACATAATTTCAAAAGGAAGGGACCACTTGGGTGGTTGCATGATTGGGGGGGAGGAAAGACAGTCACAAAGCTTTTCAAAAGCCTCCACACATGCACTATCAAAGACAAATGAAGCATCCTTGGCAAGTAAATTGCACAAGGGCCTAGAGATCTTACTGAAGTCTTTGATAAACCGACGATAGAAACCCGCATGTCCTAAAAACGATCGAACTTGCTTGACCGTAGTAGGATGCGGAAGCTTAGCAATGAGATGGACTTTGGCCTTATCGACCTCAATCCCTCTCTTGGACACAATATGTCCCAACACAATCCCCTCTTGAACCATAAAATGGCTCTTTTCCCAACTAAGCACAAGATTTGTCTCCTTGCAACGCTTTAAAACTTTGGTCAAGTTTTGGAGACAATCATCAAACGAGGGGCCAAAAACAGAGAAGTCATCCATGAAGACTTCTAAAAATTTCTCTACCATATCGGAAAAGATAGACATCATGCACCTCTGAAAGGTTGCAGGTGCATTGCACAATCCAAAAGGCATGCGGCGATATGCATATGTGCCAAATGGACAAGTGAAAGTGGTCTTCTCCTGATCTTCCGGAAAGACCGCAATTTGGTTATATCCAGAATAACCATCAAGAAAGCAATAATAGCTTTGACCCGCTAACCTCTCCAAGATTTGATCAATGAATGGGAGAGGGAAGTGGTCTTTCCGGGTCATAGCGTTGAGCTTGCGATAATCAATACAAACTCTCCACCCTGTGGTGGTACGCATAGGGACAAGCTCACCCTTATCACTCTCAACAACAGTGATACCAGACTTCTTTGGTACCACTTGGGTGGGACTCACCCACTTACTATCAGAAATTGGGTAAATAATACCCGCATCTAACAACTTCACAACCTCCTTCATGACAACCTCCTTCATGTTGGGATTAAGCCTTCTCTGCATTTCGCGAGATGGCTTTGCATCATCCTCTAAATGAATGCGGTGCATACAAATAGACGGATCAATCCCTTTCAAATCAGCTACGGACCAACCTATAGCACCCTTGTGCTCTTTAAGAACCTCAAGAAGACGACACTCTTGCTCACTTGGAAGATTGGAAGCAATGATAATAGGAAGAGTGTCATCGGGTCCCAAGAATGAATACTTAAGAGTATCCGGGAGCGGCTTCAACTCAAGCTTTGGAGGAATCTCTAATGATGGAGGAGCAGGAGTGCTCGCAAGATTAGGAAGGGGTTCTGGTCTAGACTTCCAAGGAGGATAGCCTATAAAAGGAGAACAGTCAAGCAATGAATTGACTTCCTCAATAGAACCATCAATATCAAAAACATCACTATCAAAGTAAGTCAAACATCTCTCCAAAGGATCCTCAATCAAGATTTGAGGGAGAGAATCCTCAACTATCCCATCTATCATATCCACCGAAAAACAATCCTCCTCATGCGGAGGTTGTTGTGACGCATTGAAAACATTCAGCCTCACTGTCATATTTCCAAAAGAAATATCCATCACTCCGGTCCGACAATTAATACATGCATGAGCAGTGGCTAAGAAGGGTCGACCTAAGATGATGGGAATCTGACGCTTAGGGTCATGAACGGGCTCCATGTCTAAAACCAAAAAATCAACTGGAAAGTAGAACTTGTCTACTTTCACCAAAACATCTTCAATTATCCCACGAGGTATCTTGACGGATCTGTCAGCTAACTGCAAAGACACCGTCGTAGGCTTCAACTCACCTAACCCAAATTGCTTATAGACAGAGTATGGCAATAAATTGACACTTGCCCCCAAGTCAAGGAGCGCCCTCTCAATGTTGTGATTACCAATGACACAAGAAATTGTGGGGGCTCCAGGATCTTTGAACTTAGGTGCAGTTTGGTGCTGGAGAATCGAGCTCACTTGCTCTGTCAGAAAGACCTTCTTTGACACATGAGTTTTAGCTTTACGTTTTTGAGTGCAAAGGTCTTTCAAGAATTTGGCATAGGAAGGGATTTGCTTGACTGCATCAAGAAGTGGCAAGTTAATCTTAACTTGCTTAAAAATCTCAAGCATCTCCTCCATATTTGCACTCTTTTTCCCAAAAGGAGAAGGGTTGGCCAAGCAAGAAGGGTAAGGGGCCTTGGGCACATAGGGTGCCACAGGAACACTCAAAGGATCACATGGGGATGAAGAATCCCCTTGCTTCAAATTTTCATTCACCGCTTTGCCTGTTCCAGAAGAACTTGTCAACTCACTCTCAGCCTTATACTCAACTTTGTTGTCTACCTCTCTCCCGCTCCTAAGGGTAGTTATGGCCTTAGCTTGCTCATGAAATAGTTCATTGGAGTTAGAAAACTCTACCCCATATTGGCCTTTAGGGTTGTTCACCGGCTGACTTGGTAAACGTCCCTCATCTCTTCTACCCACAGCTTGTGCTAGTTGTCCCATTTGGGATTCTAGCTTTGAGATGGACTGAGTGTGTGAGTGGAGCAATTGAGTGTTGGACTGATGAATTGACTCTAAAGCTTGCAAAGCACTCAACACTTTATCCTCAAAAGCTGAGTTTCTAGGAGGAGGTGGTGGTTGTTGATATTGTTGAGGAGGAGAACGGTAGGATGATGACGGAAAAGAGTTAGGCACACTTGGCCTAGAATTTTGTGCGAATGGAGGATTTGGGGCTTGAGGCCTCCAAGAAAAATTTGGATGATTTCTCCATCCCGGGTTGTAATGGCTAGAGTGTGGATCATTACCCGGTTTGGAAAAACCTTGAAGAGCATTAACTTGCTCTTGCACAAACTCTGGATATTGCGGGGCTAAGGGACAGTCTGTCACATAATGGGTTGGGCATGAACATAAAGCACACACCTCTCGAGTGACAGGAGCAGAAGTGGAAACTTGTCCCATAGCCAAGACTTGGTCTAGTTTCCTAGACAATGCCGCAACTTGCCCTTGGACATCCACAGATTGTCCAACTTCATAAATGCCACCTCTCTTAGGGACACTAGAAGAGGTGGGTGGAGCTCTCCGACTTGCTGAGGCATGGTGTTGGGAATTCTCACTAAGGGTCTCAAAAAGATCCCATGCCTCATCCTGATTCTTGTTGAGGAAAGTCCGTCCACAAGCAGAGTCAATCATTTGACGGTTTTGTTCAGTGATACCGTCATAGAAACTCTGTACCAACTGCCAACGCATGATATCATGATGGGGACACTTCCTATGAAGGTCCAAAAATCTCTCCCAAGCTTCATGAAAAGACTCGCCATCGAGTTGAGTAAAATTTGTGATGGCTCTTCTCATATCATTGGTTTTGCCTATAGGAAAGTATTTTTTCAAAAACTCTTGTTGAAGTTGACCCCAAGTTGTTATAGAATTTGTAGGCAAAGAACCGAGCCAATGTTTGGCTTTATCCTTTAATGAAAAAGGGAACAACCTTAACTTAAGAGCATTCTCACTCAGATTTTGCACATTGACAGTGGTGCATAGCTCCAAAAACTCATTCAGATGTTGATATGGGTCCTCATTTGATTTCCCATAAAAAGATGGTAACATCTGAATGGTTTGGGGTCTAATTTCATAATGCCTAGTGACAGTAGGCATTTGAATACATGAAGGATTGGTGTATGTTGTAGGAACAAAATGAGCCTTAAGAGGCTGTGGTTGTTGTGGTCCACCATTATCAGCCATGTCTACAGAAATAGGATCTCCTAAAACACTAGACTTAATGGACAAACCACGAAAAGCTCTCAATGTTCTTTCTAGCTCAAGGTCTAACTTTTCTAAGTCTGGGTTGCACGAACGGCGACCAAACATAAAACAAATAAACCTATCCAATCAAGTATACCAACTGTAGCAAAAATAAAATGCAAAGAGAAAGGAAAGATTTCACCGTGATCAGTTGCAAAGAAGGTAGAATTTTTCTTCTTTTTTTTTTTTTTTTCTTTTTACCAACGTTTGCTCCAATCGACTCTGCTTCTCTTTAACTTTTTATAATTGCTGCACACCAAAGACAAAGAAAAAGAATAATGGCAGGGAAAAAAAATTAAAATAAAAATCAACTAAAGGCTTCTTAACAATTAAACAATCCCCGGCAACGGCGCCAAAAATTGATCTGTCGTGGAAATCAATCAAATTACCAAACTAAACTACTAGTATAGTAGTAGAGTAAGGGTCGAACCCACAGAGATTGTTAATTGTTTAAAAACCAAGGTTGAATTTAATTTTAATTCCAAAAAGAATGATTGATTGTTGAATTTTCTAAAATAACTGAAAACTGAATTTAAAACAGAATTATAATTAAATTAAACAATGAACAAGTTGAAAAAGGAATTCCTAGGGCTGTCGAATTCACCACTAATCTTGCAACTATCTTCAATTGTATTAATTTCTGGTTATTATATTAGGATGTAAAGATGTATTTTAGCTACAAGCCAAAATACAATCACCAAGAAAATCACGCACCAAAACCCCAAGTACGAATTATCTTTGGATAATACGAACCGTCTACGCTACTTCTACTGTCATAGACACGACTCGTTTTCCTAAGTTATAACTCGTCCTACGGTTTTGGTGTATGTATAAGAATCACCATTGTATAACCACATATGCAAAATCACAGAAATTGAACATGTGAAAAGAAAATAAAATCATTGATTGCAATAAATCTCAATGTTATACAATCAACATCCCAATGTAATTACTCCAAAAATTAAATACAAAAAAGGATAAAGTTACTTGACTAGGGTTTCATCTAAACCCTAGGAATAGGAGAAACTTAGCCCATGATGGTGGAAGAGGAGGACACCATAGCCATGGAGTTCTTCATCTTCTTCTCTTGAGTTCTCTTCTTCTTCTCCTTCCTTCCTTCCTCTTTCTCTCCTTCCTCCCAGAATAGAACCACCGAATGGTAGATCCCCCTTCTTCTCCTAATATCCCTCCTTTTGTTAAAACCCCCTTTGCTTATCTCTTAAGAGAGAATCAATGAGAATCCCGTAATTAATCAAAAGGGGCCCAAGGAATGGTGATAAAAGGCTCCAAATTGGGCTCTTTTATGCTAAAATAGGCCCTAACCCACTAACATATGGGCCAAGCCTTTCTTCTAGCCCATAACCACTTGTATTCCATTTCTTTTAGCACTTCAAAGCCCAATATTCTTCTTTTGCTCCAATTTCACCATTAAATCATCAACTTTGCCAAGCTTTCTCTGCAAAAAGATGAAACAAGGATTAACTAGCAAACGCATATAAATTGAAGAAAATAAAATAATAAAAGTGCAAGAATATCTAGGATTAACATAATAAATATGCACTTTTTAACCAGTTATCACCTGGGCATCAGGCGAATCAGTGAGCAAAATGCAGCAGCTTTCATCAAGCTTGGCTGGACGGCCATGACCTCCAATTCTCTCTGGGCTAACTAGATGGTGGGCAGGTATTTTCCAAATTCTTCTATTTGGCATCCCTCCACCTCCAAATCTGGATCCTGTATTTGGCGTAAAATCAGGAATTTGGCCCACCACATTCATTCTGGCAGTAAGTGGAAAGTTGGAGATGGTAAGGATATCGACTACTGGTATGATAACTGGATGCCAGAAGGTAGCATGGCCTCCCATTACCCTTCTGTCAATTATCCTCCTAACCAAAAGCTGCATTCTCTCTGGGATGGCTCTCAATGGACGACCCCCCCTGACCTTCCTCCTGCTGCTGCTGTCTCCCTGCGTCTAGCTACCCAGCTCCTCTCTTTGGACCAGTTTTCAAAAGACACTTTGCAATGGATCTCCCACCAGGACAAAGGTCTCACTCTTCAAGATGCTTGGCAAACTATCAGAACCAGCAACCCCTCCACTTACTGGTTGAACTGGGCTCCTCTGGTTTGGAGCTCCTTTCAACATCCCAGGATATCCTTCTTTGCCTAGAGGCTGCTTCATGGAAATACCCCTTTTCAAGCTTGGGCTTAGCACGCTGGTATTAGTATGGCTTCAAGGTGCAGTCTGTGTCAAAAAGATCAGGAGACTACTTTGCATCTCCTCTTCCTCTGCCCTTTCTCCTCTGTCACATGGAATTGGATTCTCTCCAAGGCTGGTTCGGCTGTTGATGGCCCTTTCTTTCCTTCTAAGATCTGGCAAGCTCTCTCCCTCCAAAGTGACACTCTGGCCTGCAAAGGAGCTGCTTCTATCTTCTTCTCAACTGCTTATGCTCTATGGAATTGTAGGAATGAAGCTTTCTTTTCGAACTCTAGAGCCTCCCAAACGAAGGTCCATTTATACTTGACTGAGCTCCTCTCTGCCTCTCTCAAGCGTATTAACAAGCCTTTTTCTGGTAGACCTCTTAACCTCTTCTGTAAATTTTTGTTCCCAAATTCTTAAGCCTGGTATGTGTTTTCTTGGCTTATGTTGGTTTCTTTTATTTTTTTTGTTTTCTTCCTCTCTGTAGTTGCTCTTTGAGTTTCCTCTCTTCTGGGCTTTTTGGCCATGTCTTCTTCCTCTTTTTCTTTTAATACAACTTGCCTTTCAGCAAAAAAAGTTCATCTTCTTACATTTTATATGTTTTTTTTATTGATATACTGTTCTCTCATCTTATATCTTTCACCATTAACCTATTTAAAGTGGCAATCCTATTTGCATCCACAAAGACAATGTCTTTCCTCGAACATAGGTCTTGAAACCACTGCTTGTAATATCAAATATGTTGCAATAAAACTCTTGTACCCAGTCCTCAAAGCATTCATCAATCAAGTTCATTAGAATCATGCCAATACAAAAACCTTGTAGTGGTGAGATCGGTCTGCACAACTATTCTCTCAAAGATGACTCTGCAATTGATGAATATTGGGTAACAATTGAATTTTTTAAACAGATATAAAAATATATTAATCCATTGATAATGGATGTGTAAATTAGGATAAGCTAACAAAAAACTATCCATTAAATTTAGTTTGATAAAAAAAAAGTAGAAAAAGAGATCACATAACTTTTGGTTCAAGTTATGTAAATGATGTTGTAAGTGCAGAAAATATAACTCACAAGATCAGGGAGAGCCTTAATGGACTTATCCAATCGACTGTAGAGAGTTAGTCGCTTTAGGGACCTAAAAGGGGAGAGAAAATAGTCAGAGGACCCCGGGCTATGGGCAGCGCAGGGCTCTCCGATGCCTGAGTTAGTGCAGGGACTAAGATCGGGGAAGAAGAGAGGCAGAGTGATGACTAGGAAATTGCATGCATGTGTGCGTACCGTGTTTTTGGGTGGTATTTTTTCTTATAAGAGAAAAGTCCTAGATGCCTGTTAGTGGGTCTAATAATTTGACTGCTAGGGTTTTATTAGCCCATAGAGTAATTAATGAGGATCCATCATAGCCCACATTGCATTAAATGAGGGTCCGATAAGCCCATACTACATTAAATGCTAGTTACATTGGGCCTAATCTCGCCTTGACCTGCTGGCGGCTAAGGTCCCATTGGATCCTTCCTTGGGCCCTGTTCAGATATGGCTGCTGCCACTGGTTGTGGCTCTGTTAGAGATTTGATGAGGGTGGACAGCTAGGATAGTGTACCTGTCTCATCAGCGCGTGCCTGCATCCTGCCACGTGTCCTTAGGTGAGACGCGGTTGTCAGTGCCTATCTCGGTTAGCAGCCCGTCACCTCGGCTGTAGCCGAGATGCGTAACTTGGTTCGACGAGTCATATGGCCGAGGTCGCCGCGATCAATGCTGGTCTCGGCAAGTGCACCGGCGTTCGTGCCGGGACGCGCATAGCCGAAATGGAGCATAAAAGCTAGCGCTATTGCTGGTTTTAACATAATTGCCCCACACATATGCTAATTCAAAGCAATTCAGATGATCTTAAAGAAGTTGCATCAGTTAATGTCATCCAATTTCTTTTTAATTAGTATGCTATAAAATGATTTACACAATGGATTAATCAGGTACTCAATTTAAAGGCGTTTGATTAACTAATACTGAATTTAAATATTTATCTTAAGTTATTATTTAATATGAAGGGGATCTAACCTATGCCCACCACCTAGTGGGGCCCACTTGTGATCCATCTAAATGGACCACACACAGAGAACCCCCACCCAGATGGCCACTGATCCAATGGGCCTGCAAAGATCTAAATGGATTGGGTTGTTGGATGAGGGTCAAATTTTATTTTTGATGTAAAGTTGTTAAACTTGTGGGCCACGAATCAAGGAGGTCGGGGCTTGACTTGAAACTTCATATGTGGGGTGTTCGATCCCACTGTCCCATTACCAATGGGGGGCCTTTCGTTGGCCCCAACAACTGGTATGCATGGCAAGGATCCACAACGTTTCCCTCTACGACATAGAAACAAACGCATTCCTCAACCAATCAAAACCGCTACCAATCCCACCCCTATATGTGTGAGGCACACAGTTAGCACGACCAATTGCCATCCCCTAGGTGGCCCATTATCGGTTAGTTTAGATTGTTAGATATCTATTGGGTGGGTCAACCCATCTGGTAGATGGCACTCATTAGATCTAACCTCCATGCCATCCCTGGGTGGCCCATTATCTACTTGAGTTGCCATTATCATAGATATTTCCAAGAACTTTTTTTTTGTTTTGTTTTGTAAAGAGATCTTTCCAAACTCTTAAATGGCCCATCAACTCAAAACTTCCCATTCAAGAAAGTAGGAAGGAAAATAATTTCTTATTTTAAGAAACAAATACACAAGTGTATCTTACTTATCTCTTCTTAATTATAAAATGTCATTTAAAGACTCCAAATCCTCTCACTTATCTTAAAGGGTAGGCCCCATGATGTTCACAAAAAAGTGGCCCCACTTTGTAAATCTTAAAGGTGGGGTCATATGGTCGCAATTACAAAAGGTGGGCCCATATTATCATTCTTATAATGGTGGGACCACATTATAAATCATATGGATGTGGACCCCATGTTCTAGTTTCTAAAGGTTGCGTTGTAATTTCTAAATGTGGGTTATGTGTCTATGATCACATAAAAGGTGGCACACTTTATAATTCTTAAACTTGGGTTATATGGTCACAATCACAAAAGGTGGAGCCACATTGTAAATCTTATGAATGTGGGCCTATATTGCGTATTTTGTGAATGTGACCTCATACTCTAATTTCTAAAGATAGGTACCACATTGTAATTTTAAAGGTGGCTCCCATGTTTGCAATCAACAAAAAAGATGGGCCTACTTTGTAAATCCTATGAATGTAACCCCCACCTTCTAATTCTAAAGGTGAGCATTACGTTGTAATTTTTAAATGTTGGTCCTATGTCCACAATTACAAAAAATGTGGCTCTACTTTTTAATTCCTAAATGTGGGTTACATGGTCACGATCACAAAAGGTGGATGAACATGTAAATCCTATAGATGTGGGGCTCATATTCTAATTTTTAAAGGTATGTACTACGTTGTAATTTCCAAAGATGGGTCTCATATTCACATTCACAAAAGGAGGCCACACATTTTAATTCTTATAAAGGTGGGCCCACATTGTAAATCCTACGAATATGGGCCCCATGTTCTAATTTTTAAAGGTGGTATCACATTGTAGTTCCTAAAGGTGGGTCCCATGTATATTAATATAGTGTTGAAACAATAAAAGGTGAGTCCCACATCATAAATCCTATGTTCTATTACTTTCATTCTTTGGATCAAAACTTTTATAAAATTACCAAACAAGTTCCATACATCAAATTCTCAGCATATATAGTAATTTAATATAGTATTGCCAAACAAACTTTGCAAAGTACAGTTACTCTACACAATTCGATTTGAGCACAATCTGATTTGAGTGCAAAATTGGGAAAAACGCAAGAATATTGTCAAATAGGCACCCCTAAATTGTGAATTTTCCCCAATGAGCTGTGGAGTTTAAGAGATCTTTATTAAAGAAATATAATGCACCAAGGATCTTAATTTACTTCAACAATTGACTCACCACAGTTGCCGACGTGCTCCTCACGTGCCAAATTGAAGCTAGGCCCATGGCCCACCCATCATAACTTACACCAACAGAAAGAAAATGGATGGTGAAGATGTACTTGGCAAACCAGCCTGATGCCCAGGGTCAGCATAATAGAGTCAGGCGAGCCACACAAGGGAGACTTCAACAAGCATGGATTAATGCACCTTTTCAAATGTAGCACTTTCACAGTGACTTTACGTTCCTTGTTTGTGTACCTTCATTTTCTTTAGGGACAATTACCGTACGGATAGTCATAAACCTGACAATAGCCCCAAAATAGTCCAAAAATACATATTTACCATAGAGTTGTTCAATCCGTAGGATATCAGAGCTTGCGATATCCTACGGATCCCACAATCACTTGAACAGTCCATGTATTTATTTATTTTTTCATTACTGTGAGACCACCAAACCACCATCCAAACTGTTGGATAACTGTATGAGTGTAAGAACTAATATCGCGCCAAATTTGAACCATTGATCTATAAGGTTATCGAGAAATTTGCAAGAAAGTCATGCTGTTTTGCAAATTATAAGAACAAATTATAAGCCACTTTTTTTTTGCAAATTTCTCGATAACTGTGATAGATCAACAGTTCAAATTTGACGCGATATTAGTTCTTGCACTCATACATTTATCCAACAGTTTGGATGGTGGTTTGGTGATCCCATAGTCAAGAAAAAAAAAGAAAAAAACGGACAGTTCAAGTCTTCCCGCTTCTGATTATGGGATATCCTACATTCCTAGGATATCGCAACATCTCTAGAATATTGTAACCTGCGATATCTTACGGATCGAATAGCTCTGTAGTAAATATGTATTTATCGAATAGCTCTATAGTAAATATGTATTTTTTTTATTGTTATGTGGCTATTGTCAGGTTAATGATCGTCCGTATGATAATTGTCCATTTTCTTTATGTCCCAGTCCTTGGCAGAAGTAATGTTTGTGATCGGTGAGCCACACGGTGGAGATTTCGACAAACAATCATGGAATTCACGTTCCCAAATGCAACTCTTTCATGTGAATGACTGTACGTTCCTCGTTGGTTTTTCCTCGTCACCCAGAATCGAACAAAGATAGAAAGGTTCTGCTTCTGGAATAGCTCATTTTCCATGCGTTTCCATGTTCTTTGGGAAACATGGATGCATGCACGAAAAGTGATTGACATGGATAATGGTGTGTAACAAATGACATAAAGTATGAAAATGATTCATGCATAAATGATTGACATGCATTTGTTAGTGGTTGCTTGTTTTCTGTGGCTTTGGCTTTATATATTATATATATTAAAGTAAAAGGGGAGGTGGGCTGTGAGGGGTGCCACCTCATTCCTAAAAAGTCTCTCATTTCAAAGAAATATGTACCAAAAACTCACATTGTTTTAAGGTGCTACCTTACTTTGGGCTACTCGTTCTCTACTAAAACCTCTCATAAGATACTTTTATACGTTTGAATTTGAGTGCTATTTCTTGCCATTATCCAAATTAGAAGCGAATTTTTACAGTCGGTTTTTTTCTTTTCCTTAGATCTTCAATCATCAATGAGTCTCATGTTAAATATATTTTGTAGGCCCTATCGAAGAATGAAATCCAAACTGTTGCTTCTTTACTCTCCTTTCAGTTCTTTTTCCCTAAATGGATAGATCGAGTGGTAGGCACCAGTTCTTATTAAATATATTTCAAGATTGGACTCCAGTATCGGATGAAATCTCAATGGCCTTCTCTTAACCCCTTTTTTCTAAGAGTGGGCTCCACTGATGGAGGGAGGCAAGCCTATTGGCTGTTGTTCTGGTTTCTTAATGGATGCAAATCAATTAGTGGGCCCCGCACATTTAACTTATTTCTACTGTGGGACTCACTCATGGATTATGCATAGATATTAATTTTCTAGATCAATATGCATGTATCCGTAGTGGGCAATTAGAGTGGGTTGGTATTATACACGAGTTTAATTTCTTTGATAATTGTTAGGATGTGATTTGTGTGCATATGAGTTAGAATTATTAGAAACATAATATGATGACTCATATCTATATCCACGTACACTCATCCAATGCAATGTATATCTTTTATGTTTTTTTCTTATACACTTATTCGGCCCCTGTTTCAATTTTTTTTTCTTATACTATCAATCATTTGTGGGGGCCAACTGCTTCATCACCATAAATCCAGATGTGGTGTGTGGCCTAATGAGGATGAAATCATTTGATTTCCATTTCCTTTCTTCTTATGTTCCCTTTTTTCTTCTTTAGATGCAGAGCCATCAGTGGGTCCCACACGTTAAAAACATCTCAAGGGTGGCCCCCGCTGATGGATCAAACACGTTAATTTTTTTATCCTTTTCTTTGGTTCTTTTTAGTAGATGCAGATCCATTCGATTTGTTTTCTTTTTCTTATATTTTCAATCATCAATGGTATAATATATTCGTAAATGTGATGGTCATAATGGTCAATGCCTTTAAATTCAAGGTGTCGTTAGTTATGTAAATTTACTTTATTTTATTTTTATTTTCATACATAGAAAAAAATTTATTATTCAAAGATAATAAAAAAACTTATTTTATATTTATTTTATCTTAACAATATTTCAAAAGAATTCTTAAATTTTAACATATTTTCATTTTTAAGCCCGGGCCACTGTTGCTAGTTCATACATAAATGATTGACATGCATAAGACTAGAGTCATTGCATTTGTTTACAATTATTTATGAATGTGATGCTTTTTTTTTTTTTTTTTTTTGTCGTTTTGCTATCGAAGGGTTCCCAGCCCAAAGGGCTGATATAATCCCTCCGGGCCCAGAGGGAAGCCAGGTAAACTCCCTTGTAACTCCAAACCTACAACTTCCGCAAACCGTGGTCGTAGGCTAACTAAGCTACTCCTTGAGATTATGAATGTGATGCTTAAATGACGTGAAGTATGAAAGTAGTGTGGAAATAAGGCTTATGTAAACACCCATACTGCAAATTAGGCTTATGTACACTTTTTATATGGTGATTACATTCTTGTGGGGTCCATCAATCACCTTTATTTTTTTTTTCTCATTCTTGTCAACCCCATATTTGTAATAATAACTATATAATTTGTTTATTGAACTAATAAGCACCAGCATGATGAAGCTGATTCTTTTAGATCTACATAGATTTTAAGTAATTCGTGAAAAAGTGTGCCTACTTGTGGATCTTAATCTTTTGCACTTGTGCAGACCTCTAATTCATTATTCGAATTGTTCAATATTGTTCTATTAATGGTAAATATCAGGAGGTTTAGTTTCATATAATAATTCCTAATGGATTTTGAGAAATTCATTCAACGTCAAAGAAGTCCAAATAAATCTAAAAGCATTGGAGGTACTAATTAATTTAATATGTGAAAATGGTGATTTTGACAAATAAGATAATGTGTTTGCATGTATAACACTTGCATATGAAATATATTTTTTTATGGCTATTAAAACAACGGTTAATATAATGTGATGAGGCATATGTTTTGCCTAACTCTTATCCCCTTCCTGAATGATAGGCATGCATGTTGGGCCCCGATTAGCTGGACTTAGAGTCTCATATTTGCATTGTGGGTGTGATTGAGGCATGGCCATGCAAAGTGATATATATGGGCAGCCGGCAAGAGCAGGTCGGAGGTTGAGTTTGAAATTTGAATAGGCAGTAAATGGGCTCGGTTTATTTTAAGGCCATCCTGTTATCAAACTCCTACCCAGACGCAGACCTAACCATCAACTTAGTGCCAGTTGTAGTCTTATAGACCTGGATCTACTAGAGTCTAAGAGGTCATATGGTTTCTATGAAAATGATTCACATGTATAAATGATGGATATGTGAATCATTTTCATAGGCAAATGATACACATGCGAAAGAGATTCCATTGTGTCATTTTCACATCTCTTCACGTGCGAACCCAAGTACATTTAACAGTTCACAATTTTTCACAAATTTGTTAAAATCTACAATGAACCAAAATATAAAATTTAATCCACTAGCCATTTTTCTTGCATTATAAAGAGGATAAACGGTCCATATTGTAAAAGCGGGGCCCACGAATGTCAATAATAGAATATTTTAGATTGTTCTTGTAGCTGTGAGTGACAAAGAAGGAAACATGCATCTACCTCTTCATCCTCTCAGCATGGTAGAAACAAAAGGAAAAAAGCATCTTTTGAGAGAGGATTTCTCAGATAATTTCATCTGATAGAAAATTCATTTGTAATCATTTATGGTCTATTTTAAAGTATTTTTGTTCGGCATGTTCTTAGTACTTTTAGCTATTATCTTTTGATTGTTTAATGGGGGAATGCCCCTTTGGAGGATCTTTACCAGATGATCGTGCCTTGCTGTGCCTCTTTTTGAATGAATATTGCTTACCATTCAAAAGAAAAAAAAAAAAAACTTTTTCACAAATAATTGAAAATATTTGATGAATCAACGGCTGAACTTTGTCTCCCACTAGATTTTGGCCTAGTGAAGAGGATAGACGGTTCAAATCATGATTTAGGGGCCTATAGGAATAGGAAGATTTTAAAAAAAGGACTAGGCCCAAGTGACTGTGATTTATACTATTTACATGCAATGATCCCTGGTTTTTTACAAATATCTTTAGATGCACAATGAATTAACAAATGAAATTTGACCTCCTATTATTTTTGACCTTTTAAAGAGGTTGAACAGTTTAGATCGTGAACCCGCAAAAGTCGAAAAGCATATTTGATCTTTTTCACAAATATTTGAAAATCTAGGACGATGAATGGATGACTGGAATATGGTCTCCAAGCTGTTTTTGGCCTTCTGAAGAGAATGAATGGTTCGATTTTTTTTTAAGAAAAAAGAAGATAACCCTATAAGGAATGCCCAAATCAATGTAGCTCCACCTTCTTTGTTTCCAAAAATACACATGGTGTGATTCCTTTTACAACTTTCCTAGGTAAGTCATTTTCACTTACCGTTTTCATATTTGATTTACGCATTGTATCAGTGAATGAGCACAAAGATATATAATTGTACGTAACCATTTCTCATGAGTCATTTACACACTACAACAATGTGCACTTTTGCCGGCGCTAAATAAGCGCCAGGAAAGGTCCATAAAACGCCGAGAAAAATTATTCTCGACGATTTCTCTTGCGCCGACAAGGCGCCAGCAAAGTTGTGCCACTAATACCCTTTGCCGGCAGCACTGGGGAAAATCTATACATTGTCGGCGTTTTATTTCACCGGAAAAAGAGGTTTAATTATTTCGCCGGGCAAAGACTTATTTTTTCAATAATAAATTTTAAATAACTTTTTCCTGCTTTTTTTGCACCGGGAAAAGATGTTTATTTTTCAGAGAAAACTTTTGCCGACATTATTTTTCGCAGGGAAAAGATGTTTATTTTTTTAAAAATAAATTTAGTTTGCACCGGGAAAAGATTTACAAATTACAAAAAAAAAAATCAAATTTTTTTTGCCGCCGTTTATCTCACTGGGAATAATTTTTTTATTTATTTGATTTTTAATTTTCTTTTCCTGTATATACATCAATTCATTACAACTTCCAACTTGTGTCATATGAATAAATTGAAATTGCTAATTTCATTATCCAATACCAAATCTACTATTATACACACCCAAGATCCATTTCCATTCCAAAATCATCAAAAAATGAAATAGGAAAATTCGTTCCACTTCATATTAATATTCAAACATCCTTTCAACATTGAAAGCACTTTCCCATTACCATTACAAAATTAAAACAAATGCTAACATTCTTGCCATGCATTGTACCAACATTCAAATGCCAATGAAAATTTACATGTTCATATATGATCATTTCATTGTTGCACCATTCCAACACCAGCACCATTGTTTTAAAAAACTTCATGCATCTCATTTTAACATATAGCAATTTGTTACTCTGCATACTTGGCCTTCATCTTGACTACATCCTAGCTGCATGGACTCTTTCAACAAAATTTGTTTTTCAATTTTCATTCAATCGGAATAAAAAAAATAGCAAGATTAACATATAATTAAGAATGTCATATGCGCAACTTTTAGTGAAACTATAGCATAAAGCATGACTCTTCAAGTATTAAAGTTCCATGTGTCCTTAAATAGGCTTGAAAAGAGCATATAAAATACCGAGGCTACCACTCTCTACATTACAGGAGGTGAAATATGGAGATAGTTTAGCAAGTTATATACTAGTATCATATGCACATAATATGATAGGAAGGAATGATAACCAGATTATTTAATTGAGATAACAGTATCTAGATGATGATATTCTACTGATTCATCCAATATTTGTCAGGTCAAGTTACCAGGAGGGCGCCATCATGTATGTTCTCTGGTCCATAATCAAGTTGGTTCACATATCAGGTGGCTCACACTTGTCTGAACTAAAATATGTGTTTTTGTTGGTTGATTGTTTGAGTTAGATGGAAGATCTAACATAACTATCCTATTGTCCACATTCAATGTGTATAGCCCACTGGATGAGTGCTCTACCTAGTTTTGATCCAATTAAACATGACTTCTTTAGTAAAAGGGACATCACCAGCACCCACCCAAATAAAATAAATTGACTGACGCTCACCCCAGTTTAACACTTATTTGACAAACTGCTCACAGAAAAACATAAACTAAAAAGTTATTCAAATTCTAAGGCCCCTAAAACTTAAGAGATAGGATGATCTAATGGGGCTGCTTTCTTGCTCAAGCGTAGTCCACAATGAGACGAATAAATCCTCGTACCCCACTAATTAGCATGCATCTAGTTTAGATGCAAAGGGATAGTAATATTTGCACAAACCATAGAAAATCTATCAGTAGTTTCCAAACTTGCCTCTTCATATGCTACATGTCTCCTCCTCTCAATGAAACATTCTACTATAACCCAAAGGAAAAACAGTGCAAAAACTGCTACATTGATGGCCGATATAAACACCTCCATTAAGCTTCTTCTTGAACAAAACTAACCCAATTAAAGAAAAAAAAATCAAAGAGAAACAGAAATTAGACGCAATGAAACATGAAACCATAGAGGTTTTTCGCCTCCAATTACTGGCCAACTATGCATAAAGCATTCAACCAATCAAATCAAACCAGAGAGGTTTTTCACTGAAATGAAATAGAAGAATAAGAGAATTTTTTAACAAAATTTTTAATACTCAAACAGATATCTTAATGGATACATGTTCCTCGGTCATCGGAGATGTGATAGAGGGTTGGGATTGTTTGGCGCTCACTCATACTAATTCCTCATCTAATAAAGCTTTGACAACGATGACAAAAAAAACTGTGATAATGATGTGGGCAAGGAAGATGATTAAAAAAATTCATTTGATAAAAAAAAGTAAAGTAAAGAAATGTTATTAGAGGAAAGCCCTGCAACTTACCCTTTGATTTTCTCCTCTTTTCCAGGCACTACAAATAAAATAGCAGTTCAACATCATGCAGCCACAAGAAAGACGTCAGTAAAGACTAAAGAGAGTACCAAACATTCAAACAGTCTAAAAATGCACCAAACATCTGATC
The DNA here is from genome assembly GCA_038049695.1 of Cinnamomum chago. Classification (NCBI taxonomy): domain Eukaryota; kingdom Viridiplantae; phylum Streptophyta; class Magnoliopsida; order Laurales; family Lauraceae; genus Cinnamomum; species Cinnamomum chago. Next base: position 49,650,755 of record CP142460.1, read on the forward strand.
ATAGCAAGACATTGGGAAGAAGAAACAACTAGACAAGATCCTCTGGTTGGTAGTGACAATCTTCCGAAAATATCGTGTAACAAGGACTTCTATTTGCAGGTAGAAGTAATGACTCTGGATTTTTTGGGAGGGAAAAAATATCTGACATTTCTGTATCTAGGGATTTTGTGAAATCAATATCAATGGGCGCCTGTTTTTTGGTCTTTGATCTCTTAGATGTGACAAATGATTCACTTTCTGAAACTTGTACCTGCTTTGAACACGCAAAATACATCTTGTGTACTTAAGCATAACATGTGAATTAGGACCATCAAGCAGACAAAACAAACACCAAAACAAAGATGTGAAATGAACAAAACCAGCCAAGAAAGTGTCTCCTCTAGTCCTCTCAAATCTAAGATCACTTGCTCCTGTGAAAAATGAATAGTTCATGATAAGTGCATCCATATACAAGAATCCCAAGTGTACAACAATTGAACTCATCAACAAGAAGGTAGGTACATGTTAGTTTTGAGTATTGTATTTTTCCCCAACTTTCTTATACTTTGCATCGGGTTCTAAGCTCCTATCCAAGTAAGGTTTCCTTTTTCTTGGGTTTTATAGTAACAAAATGAAAACATGTCAACAGCCTAATCACAAAGTAGTGTTCGAGAAAAGAAAATACTGGATATCATTTCATGACACCTTGGGGTGAAACTTTTTGTATCTAATTACTGGATATCATTTCATGACACCTATACACATGCAATTAACTTCTCTCATATTGCTAAGGATAGAAAGCCAACCTCAGTAGCAACAATTTGTTCATAGAAATCACGCAAAACCATATTTTTTAGGAGCCTTGTGTTGACAACCACAGGCTTTCCACGTAAGATTATAAAGGAATCTCATGCAAGGAATGTAAGATTCAGAAAATAAAAATATCAGCTCTGAGAGGCCCATCTGAAGACACAAAAAGCTTTGATGCAGGGTATACAGATTTAGATACACTGACAAATAGAGGCGCAGTAGATATTCTAGTTAAAATTCTAGCTTACACACATCATCACAATGTGAATTTGCTAGCTCAGGTAGAATGACAACTTATAGAACAAGATTCAACCCAAAAAGCAAAAAAAAAAAAACACTTACAGAACAAGAAGACCCTTGAGCCTGGCCACATCATGAATCCAAGAATCCGTGCTCAAACCAATCAGAATACCAAAAGAATCATAGCCATTTTCATTATCCCACCAAAAACCCAACTAGTCGCAGTGAATGCCCATTTTCCACCCAAAATGACTTTGACATGAAATTCTCACCGTGCAACCCTTCAAATCGGAATCAAGGGGCTGGGATCACCAACCTCACAGCTGAGACAACTCCACCCCCTCCTCCCTCTCCAAAATCCACCACGCATAAAATGCCCGAACCTCATTCTGCAGCCATGTTTCAAGGGGAAAAAAAAAAAGACAAGAAGAAATGGAAGAAGAGAAGGGGCGGGACCCACATACCTGGCGAGTTCTCCCTCTCTCTCCTCCCTCTTCTTCTCTGTTGACCGCGCCTGGCCTCCACCTGAAACGGCAGCAGCAGGGGTAACACCAAAAAAAAAAAAAAAAAAAAAAAGAACGAAAGAAAAAAGAATGGAAGATGGCAGGGAGTGCGGCTAACTGGTGAACTCCCCTCCCCTCACTCTGTTGTCACTCTCCCTGCTCCCAACTCGGCCTCCACCTAAAAACCATGGCAGAGAAGTTCACAAAAAAAGAAAGAAAATAAGAAATGGAAGAAGAGAAGGGGCGGGACCCACATACCTGGGCCACCAGCTGGCGAGCTCCCCCTCTCTCTACTCCCACTCCTTCCTCCCTCCTTCCGGTCTCAGCCCACTAGGCCTCCACCTGAAACCACGGCGGAAAGTAAAAGAAAAGAGAAAACAGAAAATGGAAAGAGGGGTGGAGATAGTGGGAGGGCTGCGTGAGTGGTGATGGAGGTGAGGGATGGAGATGATGCCTGGGAGTAATTGGATGAGAACGGCAGATGGAGACGAGGGCCAGAGAGGAAGAGAGCAAGAAAGGGATATTAGAATGAGAGAGGAGAGATTAGGGCAAAAAGTTGTCGCAAAAATTATTTTGAAAATATGTTGGAAATTTTTTTTCCCAAATAAAGGCGCAATTTCCCCAATGAAGGCACGAAGGGAATAGTGGAGTTGGCCGGGGGAATTTGCCGGCGAAATATGTAGATTGCCGGTAAAAATCTAACCTTTGCCAATGAAAACAAAAAAGCACGGAAAAAATTTGAACTTTTGCTAGTGAAAATAAAAAAGCGCCGGGAAAACGGAACCTTTGCCAGCGAAACACTGTCACCGGGAAATCATATCTTTTTCCAGCGAAATAAGTTTTTGCGCGGGCATAAGTTGTATTTTTCCCGGCGTTTAATTATTGCGCCGAGAAAAAACACCGGCGAAAGTGCAAAATCTTGTAGTGACATATGTAAATGACTACAACCAAACAACCCCTACATCTTGCACTACAAAAAAAGGACTTTTAGTCTCGCTTTTGAAATGAGCTTTTGTGTCGCTTTTACAATAAAGTGACACAGTATGGTCTGATGTGTCACTTTAGAGGAGGAGTGAATAAAGAGGTGGTTTGTTGGGTCACTTTTCTATAACGCGACACACAAAACAAATCTATGATTTTTCTCCACTAACCAAAAGTGACACAAGAAGTTTGATTGTTATTTTCTTTCATGAAATAAGAAAGAAAAGCGACACATGAAATTGGGCAAGTGATAATTTGGTTTCCTCCATTGTATATCCCATCCTTTCCTTCCCTCCATATCTCATTCCCTTAGACGCCCAAATACCCCAACGATCGAAGGGATCCCCTTGAGGAGTGTCTGAGGCGATCGACAGGTGCACATCTTTTACCCTTTTCCCTCCCGCGCCCTGCTTCCACCCATTTCTTTCCTCCCCTTTTCCTTTTCCTTTTCCCTTTCTCCCTCCCGCCCTCTGCTTCCCCCCATTTCTTTCCTCCCCTTTTCCTTTCCCCTTTCCCAGTTTCCCCATCCCGCCGGAGCTCGCCTGCACCATACCCGCCCCCGGATCTCTCTCTCTCCCTCCCTTTCCCTCTCCCTCTCTTTCTCTCTGCACTGTGCCCTACACCAGACCCGCCCTCGGATCTCTCTCTCTCTCTCTCTCTCTCTCTCTCTCCCTCTGTCTCCCTCTCCCTCTCTCTCGCTGCTCTATTTCTCTCTCTCGCCCCGCCCTCCCTCCCTCTCCCTCTCCCTCTCCCTCTCACCCTCCCGCCAGGGGTTCTCTCTCCCTCCCTCCTTGCGCCGGAGCCGCCACCGGAGCTCTGCACCGGACGAAAGCCTATTCGTATTGAGTGGGAACAAAAAGCACATTTTGGAAGGGGAGAAGACGACACAGAGAATGGTAAGCATCTGTACAGTTCTTCTCATTTTTTTTCTTCTTGTTTTTCTTTGTATATAGAACATCCAATCTACTGTGTGTATTGATACAACCATGGATTCCACTGTTGTTAAAAAAAGGGACGGAACCCTAACTTTTTTTCTTTTCTTCCTTTCTGCTCTATCGATCCCATTCTATACTATAGTCCATTTTTTTATGTAAATGAGGTGAATCAACTTAAGTAACTAGAGAAAGCATCTTCAAAAGTTCAACCCATCAAAGAGATTTCAAACGTGCCTTTTGAAACTTAAAAGGAAAAAAAAAAAAGAAAACCATGTTAAAACTCATGATTCTGGGTAGAAAATCATGTAAATAAAAAATGAACAGGGAGCTGCTCAACCATCTCTCAAAAGATCAAACGTATGCAAATCAAAGAAAAAGAACCATATGAAGTCAACTTGAGAGTTTGGGAAATTAGGGGGTTTCTTGGATTGTCTTTTTTGTACTGCAATTGCAAGACTTGGGACACCTCTGGGCCGTCACTTACCATTCTCATCAAGCTCATGGCTGTGGAATCCCTCATGTTTGCACCTTTCTTTGCCAGGCATGGAGGCCTGCTCTTCAAGATCTTCTAAAAGCAACAAGACAAAAAATGAAGTTGGTTTCGTTCTCTGGTAGAAAAAAGATGGAAGTTATTTCTTCACTTGGTTATGTAGTTCTAAATTAGTGGAGATTACTTTAGTGCCCATGTTTCTCTAGCTTGAAATGGGCAGGAAAAATTTTCCTCTTTTTGATGGTAAGAGATGGTGGTTCTTCCTGTAAGAGCAGTCATTTCCGAAGAATGATTGGGCTCCCTTTTTATGTGTAACATCATGGGTTTCCCTTTAAACACAGAGAATGCTTCTTGAAATAGAAAAAAATCTATTATTTCTATTTGTTGAGCTTTAAGATGAATGTTTGGACCACCCCTTGGGGTTTGAAAGGTGAGGAACGAAAGGTATGTGTTGAATCTGTTTTGCCTTTTTAATTTCTTAGGGACGTTATCATTAATCTTGGGTGACTCATGCTACCTAAAGGCTACAGGGCAAGTTCATCTTTACCTTGCTCGTATGAGTAAGATCAGCATTATTTGCAAGCAGAGTAAAGATTGGAAGGGCTCTTAGTTTTGGGTTTGCATTCTTGGGCTCATTTCCCTTTACTCAATTCCATGTGAAATGATTCTTGAGGTGCTGGTTTGATCCTCTGGACTCTATCTTGTAGGTGTTCCTTGGCCCCTTCCAAAGAAAAAGTGTATTTGTGCTCAGGTGCTGGGGCAAAACTTTTTTCAACAGGCACCTATGATGAGGTGTTGTTCAAAAGATCATACCTTCAGTACTTAGAGCCTGATGGGGGGGCATTTGATTTATGGGAAGATGAATCTCAAACTACCTAGCAAAACAAAGAAATGAAACATGAAATTTGATTTATGTAGATGTTTCCCTTTCTCTTCACTTTGTTTTAATAGTTTACATTCACTGTAGACCCAATGTAGACCCAAATTTTTTTTTTTTTAAGCTAACTCCTGATTGATTGGAGGAAGTTAGGATATTGATGATGATATTCATAGATGCAGGCATATATATTTTTTTCATATTTTTAAAAAAGTGTATGAAGAGAATTAGTAACCAGTGCATGTTCTTGTGAGGGACCTCAAATTTATTTTTTTATTATGTTTATTTTTAAAATTGTTATTGTCTTGAACTTGGAAAGCTCCAATTATTTATATATAATGCTGTTTGAAATCTATTTCTATGCCTGTGTTAACTATTTCTTTTTCATCTCATGATTTTCTCTTATGGTGGTTCTACTCTTATAGGTTTCTCTTAATTCTATCCATGTTCCCTTGTAATTCTACACATCCATCTAGGTCTCTCTCTGCTCTGTCTCTCGCTCTCTCGGTCTCTCTCTGCTCTCTCTCTCCCTCTCAGTCTCCCTCTGCGTCTCTCTGCTCTCTCTCTCTCTCTCGCTCTCTCGGTCTCTCTCTGCTCTCTCTCTCCCTCTCAGTCTCCAGCGCAATCAACTAGTAGAAGTAATTCGCTGGGTTACCAGCTTTGGGGTAGACTGCTCTGTTTTTTGTGTCACAGATAGATGATCTCATCCAACTGATTGATGATTTCCAAGCACTATCTTGTTTGGCCAAGAAGGAAGAAGCGATTGACCAATTCAAAAAGCAGCTGAGCTCTATTTATTCTGAAGATGCTTGTCGACAAGCAAGGCTTAATACCATTGAAGGAGAACTTCGGATCATGGCCCAGGCTAAAGGTGAGCTGGTTGCTGAGCGGGCTGAGGTTTTCCAAGACTTCAACACAGTCACTGAAGAATTGCGTAGGCTGGCAAGCGAGCAGCAGTTATTGCTGGTAGAAGCTGATCTTTTAGAAGAAGCAGCAGCTGAGTCCCAGCAGATCAAGGCTGAGCTGCAGGAGAAAATTAGGCAAACTGGACAAGAGAAAGCAGAGATTATCGCTGCACTGCAGACAGGTTATAACAGTGAAGAGCAACTGGGGATTTATCTCTGGAGTTTGCAGATGTGGGATTAAGTCTGGTTAAGTCATAATAGAAACATTTTGGAGACAACTGATTTCTTCAGCAGTATTAACATCACATACCCTGCAGAAAATAGAGATGGATTTCTCTCTCAAACACAAACAACATATATGTTTCTTTTGACTTGCTGAGGATGAATCTATGTATCAGAACATGCATCTTCTGATATCATAATTCACATGGCTCTGTGCTCTCTGTAGGTACTCCTTGGGGATATGGGAACTGGGAAAACAAGTTTAGTACTGAGGTTTGTCAAAGGCCAATTTTTTGACCACCAGGTCCTCTTTCTCGTCCTCCTTTCCTGTCTTTGTTTTTGTGGTTTGCTTGCATATTGTTAATGGCATAGGATGCTTGACAATTAGTCTATATATGTTTCAGGAATCAACAATAGGAGCGGCTTTCTTCTCGCAAATTTTATCATTAAATGAGGCAACTGTGAAATTCGATATATGGGACACCGCTGGACAAGAGCGTTACCATAGTCTAGCCCCTATGTATTATCGTGGGGCAGCCGCAGCTGTTGTAGTCTACGACATTACAAGCATGGTAAGATATCTGTTTAAAGTACTTGCAACTACTTGCTGAAAGGGCCTTAAATTTAGTTTATATTCACAATCATGTTCATATATTTTAATTTTCTTTCAGTTAGTACTCATTAGAATTGCAAGTTCCTTTGACATTTAAGTTGTTATAGCATGAGATTATGAGAAAGTTTTATTGAAAAGTTCAAACCAAATACAACGAACCACCAAGATTAAAATAAGGGTATTAGAGGCTTATACCCTACAAACAATCAGCCATTTGGCTTAAGAATTACAAAGACCCAAGGTGTAGATCTATCAACCCCTTGTTTTGCTAGGATGTCCACCAAAGCAATGGTTGACCTGTGCACAGGTCGAAAAATGACCTGAAGTTTTGAAGATAAAAACTTAATTTTGCTAAAGCAGAACTTGAGTTTCCAATGGCCTGGACTGTCAAGCTTAACCCACGAAATTGCATTGAGAGTTGCTCTCCAATTCTACTATTAACCTCCCCTGAAATGACCTATAGAAAATCATCACCGCCTCCAAAATCGCCAACACCTCATCTTTATTAGAATCCTTGACACCCACACTTTTGGAAAACATGCACAATCTGCCCCCCTCATTAAACCAAAGAACCCTTCCAATACTTGCTGGCCCAAGCTTTCTTTTAGCCACCTTGCCCACATTAAATTTCAACATTGCATGTGGAGGGGGCGACCAAGGAATTGCCTTTTTCTCCTTGTTTCCTCCACACACTATACAAGCAATCCAATTAAACCAAATATCATTCATCGAGGAATTAGCAAACTACTCCTTAACAAACGCCCATTTAGCAATCCTGAGGTTGACCACTGACAAGAGATCTTTAACAGAAGATAAAACGTCCCAAAATGACAATGCTTCTGCCTTCATTCCTAATCAAAATGGCATTTCATTATCCCTTTTACATGCCACCTCTTTCTATGTTCAATTCATTATTCTTGTTGTTCATAATTTAAAAGAATCACATTGATTGGCAACACCATGTTTTTTTGCCTTCAGGATTCTTTCGTACGAGCCAAAAAATGGCACTACTAGAAAAAAGGGCTTTTATATCGGCTAAAAACCGATATAAAAGACCTATTATATCGGTTTTTCAGCAAGCTTTAAACCGATATAAGTACCCCCGATATAATAAATAACAATAACCGATATAATATGTGTAATATTTCATATCGGTTTTTGGACAACTGATGTCTTTTGAACCCGGAAATATAACACATATTATTGTAAAACCGATATAAAATAAAAGTAAAACCGATATAAAAAATATTTATCATATCGGTTTTCGATAAACTGATGTGTTTTGAAACTGAAATTACTGTAAAATCGATATAAAAAAGAGTGAAACCGATATAAAAAAAATTTATAATATCGGTTTTCGGAGAACGGATGTGTTTTGAGACTGAAAACCGATATAAAAAAGAGTGAAACCGATATAAAAATAATTTATAATATCGGTTATAAAGGGCTTTGTTATATCGGTTTTTTTGGATTGTATTATATCGTTTGTTCTGTAACCGATTTAATATTATATATGCATTTTTTTTTATCAAAAGAATTTGCATTGATGCAGTACCATTAATGCAGCACAGTACTGTACACCAATAAAACTTTGCACTATATATACACATTAATAAATTGATCATATATATATAACTAATTAATAATTAACATAATAAAGCTTGACTAGACAAATTGCTCTATGGAAATATTGTGTGTGTGTATATATATATATATAGTATATATCTACATCATCTTCCATGGGATGTACAAAAAGTTGGAACTATATATAAACAAAAAAACCAAAAGATAAATAATCATAATTTACCTCCAGAGCTTTCATCTTTTCGCTTCCCTTGGAGGCAAGACCCAACTCCTTTTTTACTGGCGCTAGCTATGATCAGTTTCTGAAAAAAATTTACACTGAATCATCTGTGAAATTGCACTCAATCAACCTGTGTAGGGTTTGAAGGTCCTACCTCTAATGTAGGTTGTCCTTGATAGTGCAGGCTAGGGCCAATGACTAAGTCCTAGAGGGGGGGTGAATATATAGGACTAAGGGAATCAATTATACCAATTTTAAACTTTTTAGGGCACTTATAATAAAACCAGAACAGATAACAGAACAAATGTAAGAAGATCAGAAAGACTTAAGTAGCATATGTGTTCAACAAGACAGCTTAAACAATACCAAGCAAAGAGATACAATTAGATGAGTAGATAAGCTCAAGTGTGTGTCTATTGAATCTTAGTGATGACCTATCATACATAACAAATCCCACAATATAGATATAGAAATGATTAAATCATGCCACAAAGAATAGACACAGGCAACTTCTCACACAACACACTCATCTTGGAGCTAATGGAGCTCTAGGATTTTCCTAAATGTACTATACATGAGTGTTTGGAACAAGATTTGAGAGCTAAGATATGTTGGGAACAAAATAGCCTGCAAAAGCACTCTCAAAAGAGTCACTGTGAATGGAGAAATAAGCTCCAGATTTATAGAAAAGATCCAACGGCTATGTTGGCGGCTAGCCCCTTTAGACCAGCGGCTAGCCGATTTCAAATAACGGTCTAAAATTTCAAATCAGGTTAGCTCACGGCTAGCCGCAGGAACAGTTGGAGGCTAGCCGTGAGGCAGCCGCAAGATGATCTGACAAAAACACAGCCTCTGGAAAGCAAAACGAAATCCCACGGTTAGCTCTGCGGCTAGCCGTGGGTGACTGGCGGCTAGCCGTGGGTGCACTGGCGGCTAGCCGCATGTGCACTTGCGGCTAGCCGCAGGAAGCACAGAAAAAAAATTTGAGAAACTGCTTACTGGAAAGCTAGCCGCAGGTCTGGCGGCTAGCCCCTTTGCAAGGGGCGGCTAGCCGCAGGTGACCGTAGGGTCACCTGACCCTTTCCACAGGGACTAATTATCAAGGATAAAAAACATGAGTTTAAAATACAACTTTTCCCAGGGATCTAATTAAGGGTGGGTATGAATTACCTGAAAAGGTTGTCAAGCACAAATGGAGACCTTCTTTGATTAATCCGGACTTTCCCACAAGCTTGATAATCCTTCTGAATGTGATCTTCCTTGAGTCAATTTGAGAGGCAAGAACTTTGGACCTCATTGGCGTGGAATTGACAAACAAAACTCAGTGCACACAGACATGTGACACTTACAATCTCCCCCTTTGTCAATTTCGTGACAAAATCATTTAGCTAATACAAGATTACAGAAGATATCCAAAACAACTCAAAGAACAACCATATACTATCTACAAGACCTTTTACAACTGAAAAACGAATACAAGAACAAAAAGGCATCAAGACTAGTATGCATAGCTCTTCATATGAGATTGAGAAGTTGAACCTGTAAAAGCACAACACTAACAAACAGAGATTAAAAGCATGAGAATGGAGATGGATTCTCTCCCTGCAAACTTAAACCATACTCCCCCTTTTTGTCACAAATTGAACAAGACAGAATAACCATGGATGTAGAGAAGACAGACAATAAATGCAAGAAGATAATAGACAATTAAAGCATAAAAGCAGTTCATCACTAAGACCATAAAAACATCCATATCCAGTGAACATCCATAGAGAGTAACCAACATAAGTTTAAACCAATTAACCATAGGAGGGGCAGCCACAAGCCAAAAGAACACCACTAAAAAGATTACAACCAATAAAAACACAAGTGGCTATGAATCCCCAAAAGAACTAATCTGACGGAGGTGAAGGAGACGGAGGCATGATAGTAGCATCTTGAGTTCTGCACGCTTTTGACAGTCCACTGAGATATTTGAGAGTCTTCTTTAGAAGCTTTTCGGTTTTGGACTGATTGCGTTCGAAAGCATCCATCCGTTCTTCAATACTCCGGGGAACCGATGAAGAGGAAGCCTGTCGATGTGAAGAGGAAGGAGCGAGCCCTGAAGGTGCCTGATGTTGAGGAGCTAAAGGGGCTTGGGGTTGAGGATGAGGGGGTACATCCCCTTCTTCTTCATATGGAAAGAGATTCATCTGAATTAGATTAGCGGTGCCAAAAGGTGTATGGGAAATAGTAGGCTCATTTGGGCGGAGAACACCAAGAGACCGAGCTATTTGAGAGATGAGGAAGCCAAAAGGGATTGCTGGCTTAGAGGCAGTGGAGAGGTGAAAGCGAACAATGGTTCTACAGATAAGAGAGGGAAGACACATTTGAACACCTGACACCACTTTAGAAAGAACATTTACCATATACGCAGTTAATTCAGTCCGATTTCCTTTACGAGGATAGACATTGAAGGTGAATAGGTGGTGCAACAGCCTGTATTTTGGAATGAGGGATCCCAATGGAAGGAAGTTCTTAGGATCCCATTTAACAGAACGACCACATAGAACAATAGTAGCCTGGGCCTTTTCAGCTTCAGTGAGGGTGTCAGACACCATGGAAAGACCATCAGGGTTCACTGGAATATTCATGATTGAAGAGATAAGATCGGGATCAACCGTAACTTCTTTGTTTTGAAAGGCAATTGTGAAGGAACATGAGTCAACGGAAGATACTGCACCAGTGATTGAAGCAAACACGCCAAAAACAAGAGACGGATATGCTTTGTCCCCCCAGTCTAACATGTTTTCCCATCTGACCTGAGCAAGAATGGCTGCTGACTCATGGGGATTTACAACATTACGCAAAGTGCGTCTTTCAACCATGATTGATCTTTTTTTCAAAGCATCCAGCATTTGGGCATTGGGTTTGAGAACAGCAGAGCCCGGCTGTGGAGGAGGAGAAGAAGGAGGGGTAAGAGAAGGAGAGGTGGACTGAGAGGTAGGCTGAGAGGGTGAGGGAGATCTAGTTCTACGAGAAGAGGAGGCAGCAGTGGATCGTCCTCGTTTAGCAGGGCGGTTCACAGCTGTTTTCATTCGTGGAGGCATTTTTACAAACACCTGGAGTGCACAAGAAAACACTAGGAGGAAGAAAACACAGCATAGAGCGAAAAGGCAGGATTTAGAAGAAACAAGGAAGAGAAAATTACACGACAATAAGTAATATGAAGAAAGAAACCAATGGAAGAGAGAAATGGAGGAAGTTGGAAAGAGAGAAAGAAAAGAGAAACACCAAAACGAAACAGATACTGTTAACAAAATGGAAAAGAAAATAATTCTACAGAACTGAAATATAAGAGAAAAAGAAGGGAAGATACCTTGGAGGAAGAAGGGAGAAGAGGATCAGATACGTAGCAATGAAGAAGACCAAAGAAGGAAGAGAACAGTAGCTAACCGAAAGAAAAAGAGGGAAACGAAAAGCAACTTAAAAGGGCGCAGGCCCAGTATGCGGTTAGCCGCATGAATTTTCATGGCTAGCCGAAAAAGCCCCTTTTTTTTTTTTTTTTTTTTAAAGAGTATCTGCTGGATGAATATTGTGTAAATCAGTTAAGGATGGACCATCTGTTTGGCCATAAGAACGAGGCCATAAATGCTCCCCTACAAGGAACATGAAGCAAATAATCATGCTAATGCTCATGCTCAATTTGAGCTCACACCCAAATTTCAAGCTCACTCACATTATCAAGCTGAAGCTCACTGCAGTTAGCAGCCATCCTACAGAAGCTCAAAAAAGCTTGTGGGATGCCCTTGTGTACCGCTGCTCCCCGATTAGTTGTCCAATGAAAAATGGACCTACAAGGCATAAATCACTTCATCGATCAATACTTTGCAAGAGAAGCCTATCTAATATGTATATGCTTCCTATCATAAATGACATAGTAGTAAGTTTTAAGAACATTTTGGATGGTAAAAGCTTGTGGGAAGTTGACACTTCCCCTATTCGATGAATCAAGACAAAACATGCATTCATGACAATTTAGAGGCAAAAGCATAGAATGTACCTATTCAACATTGTTGATAAAATCTAAAATGTATTCAACTAACTCCAAACGTAAATCATTAAGCTCCTCATCGCCATATGTCGCTGCCTCCCCAAGTTCTTTCAACTTAGATTTTGTCGACACGAGAGGATCTTCCATAAGATGCTTCATAAATTTCATTACATAAACCCCGCATTCCTTTTTCCCCGTTTGCTTAGGACACTACATAGAGACCATAAAAAGCATACAAATTAAAAGGATTATGTTGTATGTGTGATATCATAAACACAATTATTCATTGCTCACCTTCACCAATTCCCAAGTTGGATTTCCTTTAATTCTTTTTCCCATTTCCATAGCTGCCACTTTCATTGCACTTCACACAACGATATCCATTTAGACTTAGTATTTTAAAAGAGAAGCCTTGAAAACAAATGAACAAGAAGAATTAATGGACTACTCACTCATTCACTATGAACTTTACATTCAAGTCAACAACCTTTCGTACCAAGGAGTCCAACCAGAACACTTCCATTGATGTCATATCAATGACTAATAGAAGCCAATGACCCCTAATTCCATAAAAGCGGACGGATTAAATGACAAATAAGATTTAATTACACACAAGTGGATATAAAATGACTACTAAGATAAATTGAAGACACGTGAAAATGGTGGAATGCCCTTACATGGTGGAGTATGGAACAAAAATCAGTTGGTCCTTTTTTGCAAATCTCAACCGCTTTATCATGTTGCGTTTCATCTCTTCTTTCTCTCCAAAATCATTGAAATGTGCAGGATGTGAAAGTCCATATCTTGCTCGAGAATTTTCAAATCGATCGTAGAGAAACCTAAAGAAATAAGGTAAATAAAATGGCCATAACATCAAATATATTAGAGACTGATATTTCTTAGGAAAAAGACAAATAGTTTACCTTTGGTATGCAGTCATTGAGTTAACCTCTAGCTTCTTCATGTTACAAAGATCTAACAAATCAGATTTGAAAAAATAATTGAATTCTATATCTTCTTCAAATACCCCTTTCTCAAATGGAATACTTATCTGACTTGATTTCATCATCGTTTCTATAATCTTGCCAAACTTTTGAAGCTGACTTGCCCCTTCACCATTGTTTGCATCACCATTAGCTGCAGAAGAATCATCAACCGCACTCTACATGGAAATCCAAATTAAAATGAAAAAGTTAATTACGGTAGTTTAACTTAAGCATAACTAATAAGAGTTGGAAAATACACTTTACCTTATCATCTAATATCACCCATTTTCCAGGCCAAGCCACAAATGAGTTGTGTGCATCTAAAATAGTGGTCAAAATACCACGTACGGGTATAGGAAGAGGGGAATCAGGACACAATACACAATCTATCGACACTCGTACATTGTGCTCCCCTAAAGAAATATTGTGAATCTTTTCCAATGGTCCAGTCTTCCCATAAACCTTTCCTTTCGCAACAATCTTGTCCTTTGATCCCAATGCCAATCTACAATTCTGCATCTTCAAATAATATATAAGTACTAAATCTTACATCGACTAATGTATATAATACGATGAAACTAATGTTGGTTGTAATTTCTTAATTTAATAGCCGGCCCATAAAACATACTTGCGGGGAACCAAGATTATTTGATGATGTCTGGTTCACTTTTGAAGTACCTCCATATTCAAGCTGCATGTTATAAGAGTTAAATACGAATTCAAATGGTTATTAACCAATGCATATAGTTAGGTAAAATAGTTAAGAAATCATGTATTCAACATAATATACCAAAACAACAAAAAACTATGGTTTGGTAAATTACCTGTTGACCTTTTAAAACGCCACTACTATTGGATGCAATATTTTCTGAATGGGGAGAGTTCTGACGTGTCTCTATATCCTTCACAACTTGTTCTAAAATTCTCACCCTTTCTTGAGATTCATGTAACTGGGCCAACAACTCCTCATTATACTTCTTCGTTCCGCGTTTTGGTATTTTGAAATAGGCCATTGGAGTGACATGCTTCCCTTCCCCTCTAACTCGTCCACAATGCTCCGGGGTACCCAAAGCCATAGTAAGAACATCATTGCTCCCCTCAGTCATTACAGCCCCCTTATTTACTTTCTTTTTCAGATCATCCTACAATAATCATGACACCAATGAATCCCGAGCCATATGTATATAGCTAATATTTAAATACCAATGAATCCCCTTAGGGAGAATACTCAACCTACAAGTTATAGTGAAGACGTTTGATGCCTTGCATCTACCTTGGGCACTCTTACAAAAAGTCTAAAACAATTTACAATTTTTCAAAGAATGAAAACTTACAATTTTTCCTACTACTTCCCTTGTGGAATCATTTGAATAGTCCCCGTTTTTGTTTTGACGAGCCAATTTCCATTTGAGACTCCTATCTTCATGATCAACGAAAATGCCCGTCTCTTTGGATTTTTTTTTCTATACATTAAATATGAAAACACAATTAAACATCTAAGTTAGTTTAGTTCAACCGTAAGAAACTATTTAAAATAGTTCTATATTAAATGTACTTACAATATCTTCTTCAAGACCCGCATAGCCTGATCTGCTTAGTCGGTGTGTATACACATTATTGGACTGCCTTTTAGATTGTAGAATGTTTAACTCCTTAAAATTACAAAGAAGAAAATACATTATTGTGCCGGGGTGTGCTGCAGTGTACAGGGGTGTGCTGCAGTGCAGTTGTGGGCTGTGTGTGGTGTGCTCAGTGTTGTGTGAGTGAGTGCAATGGTGTGGCTCCACAAGTAATCTATAGAAGTAGATATATACCTGAAACTCTGGGGTCAACCTTGATTGCACAAATTTAGTCCAATCTAATTTATCGATAAACTTATACTTTGTAGGTGGCTCCACAAGTAGTTCGGGATTATCTTTGAATGGAAGTATGTACTTAGTAGTCAAAGTTGTCTTGAACGTCCTCCACTTGAGGCCAATATCAGATATAACTTGAGCCTTAGTATTTTCATCCAACACAAATCTGGTCTGTACCAAATGAATTAAATAGTAAAAAACGATAAATAGCTTAGTAAGGCACATATTATTCTAAGGTCTTCCAAAAGTAACAGGAAATCACATATTTATTCACCTTCATTGTATCCCATAAATCTCTTTCCAGTTGCCCTTCCCTAAGATCTTTCAATTTACGCCAATCACTAACTGCGTTAAGTGGGACCATCACTCTTGCCAAAGCCCCTTCATAACCAGCTATTTTCCGGCGTACTTCTTGTGGTGTAGGCCTACCCTTTTGATCATACTCAACAGTAATTACCTTTCCATCCCAATTCTTGGTCAACTCAAGCATTAAAGTTGTCCCCCTAGCTTTCCTTTTTTTTTTTAATGCGGTGTTCACCAACATTACTTATGTTGTCCTGTGATTCACGAAAATGACTTTCTGGATCCATTTCTAGCTGTGAAAAAAAAAACATACATATCAATAAATATATTGTGTATGTCATGGAATAGGTAATACATACAACAATGCAATGCATAGCATACTAACACTACCACTAAGTGTGACATCAGTTCAAATAACCTATATATGCTTCTTACAAAAAAGTACATAAGGGAATATTTAGCAATAATAAACACTTACACAAAAAATACAATTATAATACATTTTCAAATATCAATGTCAATCCAAGTCCCCTCAGCATCTTCACGCGTGTACATTGCCTCAGATTCATTTATAGCATCCAATGGTTCATCCAATTGCATTACTTCATGACGAGTTTGATCTTCAAAGCCAGCATCAAAGAGGACTTCTTCATTGTCATCAACATTATAGGTTCTTTCAGGAGTTGCTAGAGCAATGGACCATTTATGATTGACTGGATCAGGTACATAGAAGACTTTCTTTGCTTGAGAGGCTAAAATGAAAGAATCAGATTTATAACCAATTCTAGCCAGATCAACTATGGTGAATCCCAGCTCATCTACCTTAAAGCCAGTCTTGTTGTCAACCCAATCACACTTGAACAATGGGATTTTGAAATGACTATAATCAATCAACCATATTTCCACAATAACACCATAGTACCCTGATTCACAGAAAACAGGATTATTATCCTTTGCACTAGACACGTTCATCGCCGTGGCCACTAGACTTACACCACTATTCTGAGTGACATGTGAAGCATC
The DNA here is from genome assembly GCA_038049695.1 of Cinnamomum chago. NCBI lineage: Eukaryota > Viridiplantae > Streptophyta > Magnoliopsida > Laurales > Lauraceae > Cinnamomum > Cinnamomum chago. The sequence goes on from CP142460.1 coordinate 49,667,315, forward strand.
ACGATCCTTTGTGGTAAAATGAGAACCATTAATGGTATAACTATGATATTTTATAACGTGTATACGAGGACCTTGTGATACCCATCTCAAGATTTCTGAGGTGTTGTTACCGGTGACACGTCGATCTTCAAAAACCTGTGTTCCTAAGAAAGTTAGTCACATTTAGTAAATAGACACAACACAAGTCTTATGATTGACAATTGTTACCTCGTTTTTGAGCCAAGAACTAAAAGAACGGTTATGTTCATCTTGTAACCATTTAAGAATTTTGGACTGCCGAGGAAATGTTTTCTTTAGGTGGTTCATGTGTCTCCTGCATAGTTTTCCATACGAACCGCATGTTAGCGGTAAAACTAGTGTAACGCTTTAATTTGTAAGTCAAGAAGTTAAAATACAATTACTCAATATAGGGTTGAACAACACTTGTGTTGTGCAATACATAACAATGTGCTTGCTCCAAGGACTTAGCATTAACTTCAACAAAATCACCTCCTGGAGGTTTCTTGCCAGTCACAATTTCAGGGTAAGTTTTATCTTCAAATGGTGGAATTCCAACTGCATCCAATCCAGAGAAGTGCTCACTACAAAATTCAACCGCTTCCTCTGCAATATAACACTCTGCCATGCAACCTTCTGGACGGTAACGATTTCTTACTTGACCTTTTAAAACCGACATATACCTAAAACATAGTAAACCATTGATTACTTTAAATAATTTAAATTAGTAAATTACACTTGAAGAATATTTAAAGTTATTCATACCTCTCAAATCCATACATCCATCGGAAACAAACAGGGCCCCCAATCTGGACTTCTCGAACGAGATGGACGGTTAAATGAACCATAATATCAAAGAATGATGGTGGGAAATATTTTTCTAGCAAACACAAGGTGACCACCAGATTCTTCTGAACTTCAAGCAATCGAGGTACATCTACTACCTTCGCACATAACTCATTAAAAAATGAGCAAAATCTGATAAGTACAACTCTCACATGTTTTGGTAGCACGGATCGTATAGCAACAGGAAGTAATTGCTGCATCAACACATGGCAATCATGAGATTTCATACCCCCCAACTTTAAGTCTTGCATAGAAACCAATGCTCTGAAATTTGATGAGTATCCATCTGGAACTTTTAACTTATGCAATGTTTCACACACACTGAATTTCTCTTCTTTGGATAATGAGAAACAAGCTGGTGGTAAGTACGCTCTATTCTGACTTACATCAGGTGCCAGTTCATCCCTTAAACCCATATCCTGCAAATCAAGGCGACTATTCAGTCCATCCTTTGTTTTACCTGGAATATTCAGCAAGGTTCCAATAAGACTCTCACAAACATTTTTCTCTATGTGCATCACATCCAAGTTGTGTCGAAGAAGCAAGTATTTCCAGTAGTCGAGGTTAAAGAAAATTGACTTCTTCTTCCAACAAATTCTAGCACCATCATCACTACCATCTTCCACTCGCTTCCTCTTCAATGAAGTCGATCTTTTTGATTTTTTTTTCTTTTTCTTGGGCTTCTCTTTTGGTACTGGTTTCCCCCACAAGGTTTTGATTCCATTAACCTTTTCTGCCACTTCTTCACCAGTCAAAATCATTGGTGCTTTTCGAAACTCTTGCTCACCATTAAATGATTTTTTCTGTTTCCGAAAGGGATGATCTTCTGGAAGGAACATTCGATGGGCCATGTATACGTTCTTCCTCGAATGTTTTAATCTGCATGATTGTGTCTGTTCGCCACATATGGGGCAACCATGATAGCCTTTTACAACACAACCAGACAAATTACCATATGCAGGGAAATCATTAATGGTCCACAACAACATTGCTTTCAACGTAAAAGCCTCTTGTCGGTAAGCATCATGAGCTTTAACCCCTGTATCCCATAGTGTTTTCAAGTCATCGATTAATGGTTCTAGGTAAACATCGATGTCGTTTCCAGGTTGTCGTGGACCCGATATCAACATCGTTAAAACCACAAACTTTCTTTTCATGTACAACCAAGGCGGGAGATTGTAAGTGACTAACATTACTGGCCAACAACTATACTTGCTGCTCATCGAACCATGCGGATTGACCCCATCCGCTGAAAGTGCTAAGCGCAAATTTCTTGGCTCTTGTGCAAACTCCGGCCATTTATCATCTACCAACTTCCATGCGGGGGAGTCAGCTGGGTGGCGTAACTTATCGTCAACCAATCTCTCATCAGCGTGCCAAGTCATCTGTTTCGATGTCTGTACCGACTGAAATAATTTCTTAAACCTAGGGATAGGTGGAAAATACCATAGAACTTTTGCCGGCACCCCCTTACATTGCTCAGTCAGGTTCTTATTCACTTTGTATCTTGACTCACCACAAGTAGGGCAACTAGTTTTATTCTCATTATCAGATCCCTTTCTATAAAGCACGCAATCATTCGGACATGCGTCTATCTTCTCATAGCTCATCCCATACACAGACAATGTCTTTTTAACCTCTTTCATACTTCGGGGCAGTAAATTATTATCGTCGGGTAGCATGTCTCCAATGATTTTCAACAACCGTGAAAAGCTTATGTCAGACCACCCACTCCTTGCTTTCTCATTAAACAATGTAACTACTGCAGATAATTTGGTAAACTTTAGACAACCTTTGTATAAAGGTTCCTCAGCCTCTGCAAGAATTCTTTGAAACTTTTCAGGATTTGATGAATACTGGTCACAAGCGGTCTGAGCCAATTTTAATGAGCTTGCAGCATCATCTGGGGGTGTAGTATCATCTGGGACATCACTCCCAAAATGGTGTTGGGTGGACCTATTTAAAGGCACACTTGAGGGAGCTATACCAGGAGATGCTTCTCCATGCCATATCCACCTAGTATAACTTCGATCGATACCATGGAAAAAGAGATGGTACTCAACATCCTTAGCTACAAATTTATTGAGATTCCCACATGTTTTGCATGGACATGGCATGGGATTCCCATCACCAAACTTCTTTTTCGCAAACATCAAAAAACTTTCAACCCCTTCCCCGTATGCAATAGAAAACCGATTCAATGACATCCAAGACTTGTCCATTTCTGAATAGCCCAATAAAATGCTACAGACAAGCAATAATCAGAAAGTCATTGCCATATAATGCTAATATTACAACCAATTAATGTGAGAGAGACCTGGGTTGGTGTGCACCAAACGAACTGAATATCCTTGTTTCCAACCTTGGTTATTCTCGTTCGGGCAAAGCTTTCAGATTGGCTGAAGATTTGTAGAAATTAATCCATGGACAGAGATTCACCAAACAACAATACAAAAGCAACCAAGTTCAAAAATTCACAATTAAACCAGATACAAATATTTAAAAAAATTAACCCGCAGAGAAGAGTAATGTAGATAATCCACAGAAAAAAAAATGACTGACATTAATTGTGCAGAGATATAATTGTGCGTTGAAGTGACTATTCATGTCCCACTTACTGTAAATTGTGCATTTGAGGATAACAACTAGCTCAATTGCTCCCCTGTGACCAAGAAAAAAAAAACCATCTTCCAAAACCATCTTCCAAAACCCTCTTCCCAAACAAAAACAAACAAAAACCAACAAAACAAACACCAGCACCAACAAAAAGTGAAAACCGAAATAAACAAAACACCAACACACCCCATCCACGACGTCTACCTCTCAGAAAATTGAATCAGGTTGGCTCACGGCTAGCCGCAGGAATAGTTGGGGGCTAGCCGTGAGGCAACCGCAGGGGTCATCGCAAGAGGGTGTTCTAAAAAACTTGTCTCTGGAAATCAAACCGAACTCCAACGGTTAGCACTGCGGCTAGCCGTAGGTGCACTGGCGGTTAGCCGCAGGTGCACTGGCGGTTAGCCGCAGGACGTACTGAAAATCATCCTGAGAGAATAGGCTTCCTGGAAAGCTGACCGTGGGTCTGGCGGCTAGCCCCCTTACAAAACACCTACAGTGCCAACCAAAATCCCATACCATAAAACCCAAACGCCCAAACGCCCAAACGTAACAGGTTAAAACAGATTGAGAAACATTGACAGTCAACAAAAACTACACTGTCAAAGAGGCACATAAAGCTTCTTCCTGGAATGAAAATACTGAGTAGAGCTAACAAGCCCAAACAAATTAAGTTAGGGAAAAAAAAAACATAACCATAGCCATAACCATAAGATCCATCAGAAAGAATCCAAAAATAAAAATAAAAAAAAAGGAAAGAAAGAAACAACCATTTTGAAATTGAGATAGAACTAACAAAAAGATAAGATGGTTAGGAGAGAAATGAAAAAAACAAAAAAAAAGGTCCATGACCCAAAATTGCAAAAATAAGAACTCCAATGTCTCATCTTTACAACCCAAAAATTAAACAGGAAAAAAAGGAGATAAAAAGACCCACTTATAAAATAGTAGCAAAAGAAGAAGAACCAACCTCCATTCAAACAGATAGTAAGGGGCTTCTTCTAAGGATGCTCCTCTGCTTCAGCAAAATAGTAAAAGAGACTCCTCCCTCTCTTCTGAGAACGAGAGTGAGCGAGAGAGACAGGGAGAGCAGAGAGAGTAGAGAAAGCGACAGTGAGAGAAGAGCAGAGAGAGTGAGAGTGAGGAGAGGAGAGAGCGAGAGTGAGAGGAAAGGGGTTATTGGAGGGAGAGAGGCGCTGGGAAGAGAGGCGAGAGTGAGGAGAGAAGAGAGCGAGAGTGAGAGGAAAGAAGGAATGATGGAGAAAGAAAGAGAAGGAGGGAAGGAAAAATAAAAAGGAGGGAAAGAAGTACTAATCGATCGAGCCCCGCGCGGGCGATTAAGGGATTCGAATAACCGATGTAACATGATTGGATATATAATATCGGTTTCAAAACAACGGACATAAAAGATTATATAACACTTGCGGTTAGCCGCATGTGGACTTACGGTTAGCCGCATGTGCACAGCGGCTCCTGAAAAGGGAGGGAAAATAAAAAGGAGGGAAAAACCGATATAAAACATGTGTTATGTAGGTAAATAAAATATTTGTCTATAATAACGGTTTTATAATAACCGATCTAAAATATTGATATTAATATCACATCTTTTCTTAACCGATATTATATATAGACATTATTATATCAGTTCCTGTTTAACCGATATAAAAAAAAGTTTACCGATATAATTAAATATTAACCGATATAAAATACCTTGAATGAAGATATTATATCGGTTATATGAAAAACCGATATAGGGTTCTTTTTGTAACCGATATAAAAGACCTCTTTTCTAGTAGTGTGGGTTCAAGAGCTCCAAAGACAGGGTATGTCATCCAATATAACTGGTTTTTTAGTGTGTTTTTTTTTTTTTTTTTTTAATGTGTATGATCTAGTGTATGAAAATGACATTCGTTGTTGTTGTCACTTCATTGTTGGCATTCAATTCCTCACTTCCCAGCTTGAAAGAGTGCAAGGGTTTTTTGTTGAGCAGAGTACGAATAGCAGCTGCAGGGAAAGTGACAAAGTTTTGCCGGATCTTGAATTCACAACTTGCAATTCAACACATCCTTCCTTGTGTCAAGGTATTTATGCTTTGGGACAGATTCAGAAAGTTTGTTATCTTAGGAGCGACACCCAAATCAGTTTTGGAGCACTGGGAACATGAAGGACATGTGAAGATCCACTTGCAGGTATCAAGAAACTATTTTATGGGTACTGAATTTAAGAGCAAATAGTTACAGTGATCACCTTCTCTGTAGCTATTATCTGTTATTATTATTCCAGAACCTAGTTGTAGTTAGGGGTTGTAGACCAAGAGAAACAGCCCCATAAAATATTTTTGCCGATTATCTTTATTGTGTATTTAGATATCTGTTCGAAAATTCAAAACTTCAAGGAAGATGGTGTTGTTTCTAACTGTAAAGCTCACATTAAGATGTGTACTTGTATGTAATCAGTATCGTTCCCCACGTGTGAAACAAGATTTTGCACGAGAATCTTCCCCCTCACTTCCCCACTTATGAAACAAGATCACTGCCCCTGCTCTTCCAAACAGTCAGTTATTTAGGGTTGTTGTTGCTGTTGATTTTTTTGGTTATGTGTTGGTTGCAGCGTTGGGAGAGAAGTCATTGCTCTGCAGCTGATGTAGACGTGGTTGGTGCCTATTCTGGAACCTCACATTCGCAGAGTGGTAAGACAGAGTGGACATATTTTTTTTAGTTTGTTTGTGTTTGTGATATGTTTGACTTCTGTTGTGAAATTGGACTGGTTAATGAGTATATGAACTTTGATCCTGTTTTTTTAAGTTCATGAATTGTCTTAAGATTATTAGATTCAAGTTCATAGGTTGTATGGATTATGGACTATAGGGAGAATTGAAAGATGATAATCGATGTTAGATGAAATTGGTGTTAATTTTTTGTGTCTAGTTTCCGCTGCCATTAATAAGATGACCTACACGAACATTGGAGTGGTGTGACTTTAAATGGGTTTTTTATTTTAAAGTGTAGTTATGTGAAGAAACTTATATACAAGTGCACACTTCGAGAGGGCCCACCTAATCACCAATCCAAGTGGTGAAATGTTGGTTGGGATTGGCCCAACAGGTCTTCTCTTGCAATTGATTCTTTCCTCTCTTTCTCTCTCCCTATCTCTATCTGACTTGATCTTTCCTTCTATGGATTTGTGGGGTTCTGTTGGTTTTTGGATTGGATGGAGTTGATGTTGAATTAGGTCTTGTGTAAACTGAGTTTTTATGACTGCCCCATATCTTTATTTATTTGTTATCCATGGGTGGAATCTGTTGTTAAAATTTAGAAAGACCATCCTATTCAGCTTTTGTGAGGATGTTTATTTGAATTTTGAGTGTGAGATTGTACTTTTTCTAACTGATTACATTTTACTGCAGTGCTGATTTAAATTGGGTGAATGCTCGATAATTTCTATTTGGATATTGCATTTCTGGCAAAATCAAAGTAGGATGTGTTTAGTGTCCACACTTAATTTTGTTAATCTTGATTTGGAGAAAAATCAGGGGTACAAGAACTGAAATGAATAATGTCAGCATAGTGCAGTTCCTGACTAACTTCCAGACTGACCCAATTGTTCAAACAAGCCGTTTGTCTGAAGTCATTTTAGTTGCTATTTGCTGCACAAATCTGCTTTTGCAGTAAACATCTTTTCAAATGGGTTAGGTTTCTTCTTTTAGATGTACCAAAATTGGGCTTGTTCTTCCTTTGTCCTGACTTGATTTCAATATTTATTGTTTTCCTTGCCACTGTCTTCTGTATTTATAGGGAGACTTCACATTGGTTAGGTTGCATTTGAAAAGTGACTATTTTCTTGAACCCCTAGAATAGGAATGCATTTGGTCCATTTATCCATAAATGCACTCCTGCAAATGTGGTAATGTTATGTAGGAGTGGTAATTCTGTGGCCTTGTCCTGGCCTGATTCTATGATGGTTTGCTAACAAAACAAATTGAAATAAACACTATGTATTTTAATAATGTAAACTATTGAATCAGTCATGAATATATATGTGTATATGCTTTATCATTTCAATACATTCTTATGATATCATTTGAGTGTGTTCTTGATTATATCAACTTGGAAAAGTTATTGTTTTAAGTAGTTCACATGGTTTGTCTTTTTGACATACTTGCAAAGTTGGTCGTGGTTTTGTGATGTTGATGAAGGTTTTTTTTTTAAGATGATAGCATGTTAACTAGTGGATTTTGTGTATGGGTAGCAAATCACCTTGCCTTGTGAAAGAAAAGAAGTCTAATGTTGGGTATTAATATGCTTGCCTGAGTATTTTCCTACATAAGGTCAAATTTTTTTTTTTTTTTCAACTTTTAATGATGAATGGGTTTATTGCAGTTATCTGTTCTATTGATGGCATGATTAACTTGTTTTGATTAGCTAGTTCTACGAACTGTTTTATGTTGTGCAAGCATAGTTAGTAGTCATTATTCATGTATGGAAAAGCACAAAGGTTCATGATATATCATCCTGTCAATTCTATTAGAAGTTGTGCTACTACTTGAAAAAAGAACAAAGAGAAACTGAATTATTTATGTATTTACAAAACTGGTGTTGTATATAAAATACAGTAATCATCATTATTTGCTTGAAATATATAATTATTGTTGGGGGCTATGCAGGTTCATGGAGATTACTCTGAAGATGTGGGAGTAAAGTTGGAGAGGCCCGCTGAAGAAACCGTGGTTGAGGTTATGTCGTGACGCTTTGGTTACGAATTCGAAGGTTAATGTAAATAGTTTGGATGATGGATTCAAATTGGCTATGTTTTGAATAGTTTGTTTGATTTAGTGCGTGGACGAGCAAGTACGTTCCTTAATGTGAATGGTGATTAATTTTCAATTAATGAAATGGTTCTTATTGAATGTTGCTATCTATATCTTTTTGCATCTTTTGTAAGGCAGGTTTAGTGATTTGAAAGTGTATCCATACTGCAGCATGTTATTAGTAATGTATATATTGCATTTTTATTTAAAAACAAAATGGATGGTATCTCGCTTCTATGGAAAGTGTCACAACTGATGACTACTTGTGTCACTTTTGTTCCGAAAACAACATATTGATCATTGCTACAGATGTTGATTGTATCTCGCTTTAATGGAAACTGTCACAACTGATGACTGAAGTTATCTTTCTTGTGACGCTTCTAAGTTATTTCAGTGTCACTTTTGGGTTTAAAGTGACACAAATAACTATTTTTTTGTGTCACTTTGGTAACAGAAACTGACACAACAAATGCATTTCTTGAGACGCTTTTGCGAACTTTTAGTGACGCCGGCAGATAAGACGCTTGCATACTAACCAGAAAAGCGACACAAACCACTTTTTAAGACACTTTAAAAGTGACTCATTAAGACATTTTTTTTATAGTGTTGGAGTCGCCTAAATGACTTGGCCCAGTCCGTTTGCAGACAACAAAGCTCAGATTGAAGTCCAACCATGGGGAGATAAAAAACATCATTTCATACGGCATTTTTATGTTAATATTATTTTATTGGGTAGGTATATGGTACATACACAACATATATATAAAGATAAAAGGGCCTCCCTTAGCTAAAACCGCATTTTAAGGGTTTTTAGACCCTAAATAAAGGATCGGGTCTGCCCCATTGGACTTAAAACGACGGATTCAAGCCAATTAATTGCTTACACTAGTTTAGCTGAAAATATTAATTACATTAGCTTGCTTCCACTTTTAAGGTTGACTATGTTGGGAAAGTCCGACATCCCACATCGCCTACGTAATGGGTTTAATAAGGCTTCATATACCTGTTTGCACCTCACCTATCGGTTTAAGCTTTTGGGTTCGTCGATGATATCATTGCAGTTCTAATCATTCTTATGGGGGAACTGTTGAGAAAGTCCCACATCCCACTTTGCCCAAGTAATAGGTTTGAATATCTAAGCGCCATAAAAATAATATACATGGCACCATTTGTTATAGTACATTTTTCATTTTTCAAAAAGTAAATGAAGATTTGAATATTTCAAAAAATATAAAAAGTTATTCACAGTTCTTTCAATCAAGTCCTCTTCATAAATCTTCTTTTTGAGAAATGATAAAATACCCTTCTCTTATGACAAGTTTTTGGCTTTTCTTATCCCCTCTCCCCACTAAAATTGGCAATTTTGATTTTGATAATCACAACAATTTTAATGAAGCCTTTTTTTTAACATTTGGAATCCCCTTTTTATAACCACCATCCATGAATAAAGATAATTGAAGTGGCCCCATTAAGTCATATGGGTTGGGTTTGATCGCCTATCTTAAATGATTTATTAAAAAGAAAATCTGGAACATGAAATAAGTGTATATGTTTTCATTTTTCAAAACTTTTTTATGGAAACTTGACTGAAAGAATTGTGGAAAATTTTATACTTTTTTGAAATATTCAAATCTTTATGTATTTTTTTAAAAGAGGATTTTACCATAAAAAAGTAATTCATGCGGCTAGTGGACCGAAACAAACACTTTAGGGAACCATGCACCAAATATGGCATTTATCCCAAAAACCCTTTTTTAATAATTCTTTTTGAGGGTCGACGTCAACTCTCGCTAAAACTAGTGAGGGTCACCGTCGACCCTCACCAGTATTGCAACCTGAATGAAGAAAGAGAATCTTTAGCCCGTCTCATAAGAATGTTGCAGTCCTTGACCGTGACTGCCAACCTTCATTCTTTGTCCAGACTTCAACCAAATGAGGGAAAGAAAAGATAATAATTACCAAACCATACAAATTCTTGCATTCACGAAGAAGCAAACATGTATACCATTTAGATCGCCTAAACATGTGACCCATGCATGCGACGTTGGGACTTGGGGATCCAGTGTTTATCCACATTTCTAGGAATTGCAGCTCCATTGATTTAAAGCTATACTCTCCTTTTTTTTTATGGGGCATTCGGTGACGGGTCCTGAACATTTCATTTTATTGCTTTAGGTCCACAATCTTTTTTTATAGTGTGATAGGTACTTTTTCTAAATTTGAAGAAATAAGATGTCTAATTTACCATTTCTTCAAAATCATATCCCATGATTAGTTGGATATGTCATTAATAACAGTCAACTACCATTAAATTAGCCAAATAAATTTTAAAAGATCCAAATAAATTTCAAAAAATGTAAATAAAAAAAAAATGCAAATAAATCCAAAAAATACAAATAAATTGGAAAGAACGCAAATAAAATTCAAAAATTGCAATAATTTCAAAAAACGCAATAAATTTCAAAGAAGGCAGATAGATTTAAAAAGACGTAAATAAATCTCAAAAGATCCAAATAAGTTTCAAAAAATATAAATAAATTTGAAAAGATGAAAATCAATTTAAAAAGTCGCAAATAAAATTCAAAAGATCCAAATAAATTTAAAAAAATATAAATAAATCTCAAAAGATGAAAATCAATTTCAAAAAATTGAAATAAATTTCAAAAAGTGTAAATAAATTTCGAAGGACGCACATAAAATTAAAAACCTAAATAAATTTAAAAAAAATGCAAATACATTTGACGAAACTAAGAAAACTAAAATTTTCAAATTTTAGAAATTTTTTCCAAAAACTAAAGTATTTTTGCTAAAACTTTGTTAAATTTATTTTAAAAAATGCAAATAAATTTTAAAAGAACAGCCTAAGTTTAATTAAAAAACTCAGTTAAAATTTTCCAAATGGAGAAAAATTTGTCAGAAAGTCAACTATATTTTTCGAAAACTAAAATAAATTTACCAAAAACTCAGATAGATTTGTCCAGAACTCAGATAAATTTATCCAGAGCTCAGATAAAATTTGTTCCAGAAGTTAATAAATAGCCAAACACTCAAATAGATTTATACAGAACTCAGATAAATTTGTCCAGAACTCAGATAAATTTGTTTCAGAAGTCAGATAAATAGCCAAAAACTCAACTAGATTTGTCCAAAACTCAAATAAATTTGTTAAAAAATACAGAACTCAGATAAATTTGACTTCTGAAACGGGTCAGGCTTGACCTGACCTGTATCAACCTAGAACCAAACCCAGCCCAAATCGTTGTCTTCTTCCCCAACAGAACCTGGGCTTCCTCTTCACGTTCTTTGCGACGTTCTGGAACCAGAACCGGAAACCTCTCCCGGTTTGCTTCTTCTTCCACGGCAACGGCGATGCGCGGCAGCAGCGGCGGCGAACTTCCTTCTCCGATGATGCACAACAGCGACCTCGACGATCTGTTTTCTGTTCACGGTGATGTGGGGCCCAGCCAGACACGAATCCCAAACCACTGTTTGCTTCTTCTTCTGCAACCTTTTCTCTGTGATAGAAGAAAACTCCGGCGATGGCACGTTGTGATTCTTCTTCCCTAGAAAAAACTCACTTCGTCGAACCATCTGATTCATTCGCCCCAGAAAAAACACACTTCCTCAAACCATCAATCGCGTCAGAAAACCCCATCTTCGCACCCCAAATTGTCACGACACCGGCTTCAGAAGAAGGCACGGTTTGTTTCCCCAATTCAAACCCCATCTTCGCCCGTTTTGTCATGATTCAGACGAAGGCACAGAATCATGTGGGTGACTCATAAAGGCAAGGATTATTAAATTGATCTACGCCGTGATAGACCCAAATCCGGATTTCGAATCTGGGGTACTCGTGCACTCTTTATTTATTATGAACTAAAGACAACAAGAAACCTTGTCTTGTTTTGACAAGTGGTAGGGCAGTTGGAAATCGGGCTTGGTTACAAAGTGCAGAAACAAATAGGGATTTCAATACTTGTTGCCGCCCCAGATATCTAGACACCACGCGCAGCCGCAGAAGAGTACCTGATCCTCAACATTGCTGCCGCCGCCTGACAAGCGTGTGGGACTGCATGGTGCTGCTCGTCACTATTGCAGAAACCGGAAACAGAGTTTACAGAAATCGAAAACAAAGAAGTGGTTCCTTTGGTGGGATAGATTTGAGAGAGGGAGAATGGAAGATTTGAACTTTTAAATTTCAAAATTAGATGCCTAAACAGTTAGAAGAGGGCAAATTAGTCATGTAAATTGTATCCAGGGACCTTTGGCTGCAAACAGTCTAGCTGCTTAGACCAGAGCCCTTAAAAAGAATTTGCCTGGATTGGAGGCTGGATAGATTCAATTCTAAGGACCTTTCGCTAATTATCTCTTTTTTTTATTGTCAAGTTGCCTTTCTCTTACCTTAGATCATCTCCAATAGATATGCCAAATTGGAGATGCCAATTCTCAATTGATGCCTTATAATGTAGCAATTTGGAAATTTGGATTTTTTTTTTTAATATCGGAGGGTGTCCCAGCCCTTTAAGCCAAACTAATCCCTTCGAGATCAAGGGAGCCGGGTAAATCCCCTATGACCCCAGTGTGGTAGCGCGGTATCTAACTCTTAACCTCCGGACCAAGCCATGGTCCTAGGCCAACTGAGCTATCCCTTAGATTTAGCATTTTGAAATTTGACGTCTCTCAATGTGACAAGTCCACCCCATATGCCAAATCTAATTTTTATTATTAAACCCCGTATGCCAAAAAATTACATTAAACCCAACCCATTTTCAATGGTCCATTTTGAAAAAAAAATAAGTCAAAATAAGATTTGGTATCTCCCTTTCCCATATACCAAATTTGGCATTTCACTTCAACATGCGAAATGCCATGTTGTCTTTGGCATTTCACTTCAACATGAAATGCCATGTCATCTTTGGCATGGTTGTTGGAGTGTTAGTCCATGTAAAAAGTCCAAGTGGCATGTCCACCTTGGATTTGAAGGAGCCGTTGGAGATGCTCTTCCTCGCCATATTTAGTCCTTAAGTAATCAAAAGAAAATCATGCACTAGGGCTGTTTTGAGGATTTGACTTGTTGACTTTGTTTCTTGGATGATGGATCTGTTCTTTGGACTTGTGAAAATGGGAAAAGAAATGAATAATATTATCTTACTTGTTTGCCTAAATTTTCCTAATTTAAAGTGTGGCAATGGATCTGGTCAGTTCGACCCGTTGTACTCTGTATTTGGTAATGGAGGTGCAACTTGGGCAGGGTCAAACCCTAACCAACTTGAGCCACTGGAGTAAAAGTGAAATTAGAGTGGAGGCCTTTTAAGACTTGGGCTTCTATTGGGCCTAAATTTAAAAAGCTGGATGAGATATGGATTGGTGGATCAGCTTGGAGCACGTTGTACTCAATTAGCCATTTTAATCATACATATGTTTGTATGGTACCATGGCTCTATGATCAACCAAAGTACCCCACCATAGTTGCTATCACCCTGAATAGGCACTGGGCCCATTTAAACACTCATTAGATTTGTATTCGCCGTTGGATTGAGACGCTCTCTTTTGCTACACCTTTTCTACTATATATATATATATATATATTTTTAAAGCAAATGATTTTGACTTCTTCCTCAACTTTGACTATAAATAGAGCCCATATTCTATCTTAAGATATATATATTATAATAATAAAAAATAAACTATATGCATCCAAATGTATAGATGAGGATTTGAAACTCGCCAACTCTCATTTCTTTAATCTTTTAAATGTCTGCTCTAACTTATTAAGCCACATAGATTCCACACACAAACCCTCCTTTGCTTAACCCAATTCCAACCCAACTCAAATCACCTCCAACCACTTGGAATCCTGCTTCAATCAAAAGGTTTTATCCCAAAATTCCACAAGTCCATAAATCTCAATCAAAATAACAAGAAGATTACACTGCTTACCTTTTGCAATTGGCTGCACTAAAAACAGAAATGTGAAGTCTTTGTCATAATAACAACCTAGATTTCATATGCCAATTTTCTTTGCAAAATTTCGACCAATGTAGAAGGCATCATAACCATGAGCAGCAGGATGTTGAGGTCCCGAATTCATAGTGAGAATTTTGATTTGTCTGTTCCTAATCCTCATGAGAAAGAAAGGCAGAAATAAGAAAATTTTCCACCCAACATCTCTTACAAACAAGATATCAAGAAATATCAACCCACCCATGTCCCATTCATTGAAGTTCAACTCTGTTGTCGGTTTTGCAATCACTCAACCCAGTAGGAATCATTAAAAATAATTATTCTAAAGCATCATCATCGATTAAACATGAAAGAAAAGTCGGAAGAACTTCCCCCTTTATGCGCAGTCTTCTTCATTTTAGGGTTTCAGGGACTTGGATTTTTTGTCATTGATCAAGCAAATTGAGATGAATATGGTATGTCAATAGGGTGTATGGGGAGAGAGATAAAAGCAGCGCGCTTGAAGAGGGTTACGAGGAAGAGAAATGAGAGGATGGGATTCATTGTATATGGGCAAGATTGTCATTTTGTAAAAAAACATTAGGGGTAAACTTGTCCAAGAAAAATAGGAAATGGTCTTTCCGCTTAAAACATTTTTGTCTATTTTTGGTTTCTCACGGTTTTTGCTCCTTTCTCAAACAGAGTTGTTATCTCTTCAAACCAATTGAGATCGACATAAACAAAGACGTTACCAAATGGGCTAAAAGCGGTTTGAGTTTGTTTTAAGTGAAATAGAGCCAAGAAATAGGTTTGATGATCAGATTGGGATGATAGCTCGATAGAAAGGTTTCATAGTAGATATGATTTTGGAGAAAAAAATCATCCCAATCGGATCATCACAACTTTTGATTTGTATGTGGACCTTTAAGTTTGAGTCTCAGATTATATTTTTCTTATGAAATTCGATTTAATGGTCAATAAATTATTGTCAAATCAAGACAAGGTCCAATTCACAGAGGATTAGCGGTTGTGAGGGGCAGGGTCTTTACTAAAAGGGGTTCCCATTGATAAGGAAGAATTTTAGAAGCATAATTTTCTCACCAATGTAATGGCAAAACGCTACCTCCCACCCAATCAAGGTGATAAGCAGACACAAGGTTTGCACTCACATAAAGGATAACTTCGTCCAGCTGGTCACGATAAAACATGGGTGGCTGTCTTAGCTAGCTAGCCGTAAGTTAAAATAGAAAAATTAACATTTTGCTGCACCGGCTTCTAACTTCCTACCAGCCACTTTATATTATCCACTAGCAAAACGCACGACCAATATAATTTATTATATTAAAAATAAGGAAATTATTAAATAATGTTTAGTATAAATTATATTAAGATGGTAAAAATTACATTCAAAATTAAAATTTACAATAATAACAAAGAAATGTAGTTGGTTAATTTCAAAGTGAGAGTACTATGATTTTACTTCAAATATTCTTTTGAAATCATTAAATTCATAATAAAAAAAGTGAAAAAATACCACAAAAAATACAACATGAAAACAAAAGTCTATAGATAATCCAATAATATAAACAACTTACAAAAAACAAATAAACCCATAAAAGCCCTATGCCTAAAAATAAAAAATTGAAACAAGAAAGTAACAGAAAAAATGCAAATCTATTAAAACCTATCACCACAGAAACTAAAAGAATCCATCAAAAGTGGAAAAAAATAAATAAAACAGAACTATGATAAAAAGCAAAAGAAAATTCATTAAGACATCAAAAAATACATAAAAAAAGGAAAAAAAATTAAGAAAGGGAAGAGATGTGACAATTCTGTTGCAAAAGTCATTGAGATGCAGTTGTGAGAAAAGTAGGTCTTATTATGAAACCCAATGTAGGTCCCCTGTAGGTGAATATAAATGGCTTTGTTGATCAAAGATGGGTCTACAATACAGGAGGGAAAAAATCCCGGAAAATACAAGTAAAGCTTTTATTATATTTTTATTTAATTAAACAAAGATAAATAAATGGAGATTGAAATAAGAGATTCAGGAGATCTTTCATCCTAAATATTAAGAGCTTTATCTTTAAAGAAAGATAAATATTAGAAAGAGTCCATTGCAGGAAGGGAATAGACCATCCAAAGATTAACGGATTGCTTGATATGGTATAAAAAGAGTCCATCGTCTGAAGTAATAGAGCATATTAAGATTAAGGGACTTTAACATAAAAATCAGGTTAAAATCGAAATCAAAATTGAAATCTAATTTCTCAACAAAAGAAAAAGAATCATGTAATTGAAAAAACATAACTCATCTCCAGTCTAATTGAAAAAATAAGATTCATGTAATAGAAAATTACATACCTATCGAGCTTGAGGCCATTTTTTTTTTCTTTTTTTTTTGCTAAATGGTAAATTAGTATTAAGAAGAAAGGGCAAAGCCCCCAAAACAGAAGAGAGGCAGCCAAGCTGCTACAGAGAAGGACAGAAGAAAGAGGAAGGCCTAAAAAACAAAACAAAGAATAGAGAAGCCTAGATCAAGCTCCAAAAAGACAAAGAAAGAATTGTTAAATGAGAATTCCCATAGCAACCAAGATGGGGTGGGGATACAGCACTTTGGCAGTAGAGACCATGCCTTTAATACTATCCTTGAAGATCACTTTAGCTCTCTCCAGGGAGGGAGTTATGGAGTTATGTTTGGAGTTGTTCCGAAGAGACCACAAGATAGATATAGCATGGAAGAAAATGGCAGCAGCACAGTTCCTTCCTTGAGTATCTCCAGCTGAGTATATAGCCAGCCAAATGGAAGAAGCAGAGAGATTAGAAGAAGGAGGGATCCCACAACTTGTGAGCAGCCAATGCCAAAAGGCAGATGCCATATCGCAAGTGAAGAACAGGTGAGGCTCATTTTCTTCATCTTTGAAACAATTGAAGCATCTGGAGGCCAAGCTGCAACCTTTGGATTTAGCCCAGCTGTCCGTTGGAGTTCTTCTATGGAAAAGGCGCCAGCTCAAGCATGCAATTTTATGGATCCATCATTGGGTTCCGTTTTTAGTAATTGTCAAAGAATGAGTGAGAATGTTAACATCTATACCCGAACAGGTTCGATTTTCGTAGAGCTTCTCCAGATTTTCTCCCATCATCTATCTATTAGTAAAAGAATAAAAAAGCAAAAAACCATTTAAAAGGAGAAAAGAATACAAATATAGACTCACATACTTGTGAAACAATGGTTTGGCTGGAAAGAGGGGAAGGAAGTGAGAATAGAAGAAATGGAAAGAGTGCAAATCGTGGAGAAGATATGATGAATAAATAAAAAAATTGGACATTGATGATTTGAGTTAATTAGAGAAAATTGTGGCAGGGGCATTTATCTTCCCTAATTTATAGGACTTTATGATTTAAGTTAATGAGAGGAAAGGAGTGAAGGGATTTGAGTTAATGAGAAAAAACCACGGGAGGGGCATTTATGTTCTCTAATTTATAGGATTCTTATGATTTAATTGGAAATAACCTCCACACCTGAAAACGATATGTTTGTTATTAATCGCAGATATTAGTAAGGCTAATATTAATAGGGAGACATTAGTAGAGGATTAATTACTGATATTAGTAGGAGGTCAGTATTAGAAAATGGTCAAAATTAAAATTGAAATTGGAAATTGAATCCAGCTCGCTTCATATATATATATAATAGAAAAGTTTTGGCAAAGTAGTAGCTAGTTCTGGTTAGAAAAATGAAAAATAAAATTGTTTGTGCCTCTTTTGATGAAGACCATTTCTGGTCCTTCCGGTGTAGATGAAATCCATCATGTAATCAAGGATAACTAGGGTTGTTTCTGGAGAACTTAAAGTTTCAATGTAACTACCCTAGCGAGAGAAAAAGGGAAATTAATCAAACTCTCATCCAGCAAATTTAGAAAGATAGGAAATGTTATTTTAAATCTTTCAAAACATAAAAAATAAAAAAACCTTCTTCTTCTCCCTTTTTTTTTTCTTTTAAGTAAAATACATTTAGTTTACCTCTCGCGGACGAGGTAAGGGTAAGATGATATTCGAAACACATTCAGTGAAGAGAGGCCTTTGCAATTTTATTTTATCATCATAAACACTCCTCAATTTATTGTATTAATAATTATACGTTGGTACATTTATCATTTCTTCAACATATTTTATATTGGTGGAAGAAGGGACAAATTCATATACGACCTTCTTCAACACAACCACATACATGCTCCAAGTAATACACTTATAGCTCTTAAACTGGAATAGGATTAACAAGCACTGACAAGATACGTTCTTTGGTCTCATATGTGGGATTGGTGTATCCATCTCTATGTTGATACAGGACTTCAATCACACGTGTGAGATTTACAGTTCGCATGAGCAGAGGCATAGGAGCTGGAGTGGGCTTCAGGCATTCCTTGTTTATGTCTTTCCATGCATCCGCAGCCATCCTTTTAAACTTTTCACATGCCTCTTCATATGTGCTTCCATTTTCATTCATGTAGATTTGGATAATTGACGCCACATGTCCTCTCTCTTGTTCAAGCTTCACATTTCATAAACCAAAGCCGAGGATAATGATGAATAATGACATAAATCCAAATGTTTGTTCGGCAAGTGGTAAAGTTAAGGTAAAAATAAAGTAACTCCAATGGTCAAATATTCTCCCTTTATCATGTTTGGATGAAAAGGTAGAATGGGAAAATAAAGTCTACCACCCGTTTTTGTTACCATAAATTTTACCACATGCCACTTTCTCTTTACCTCATAAAAAATAGATAAAATGTGGTAAAGTAAACTCAATACAAAAAAGAAAAAAAGAAAAAAACACCTAGTTTACCCCACAGTCTCCAACTTTCACTTTACCTCGCTGCATACGTTATATATATATATATATCACCTTTACGATGATGTAATATTTATTTCTCCTTTACTTTACCACATATGTAAACAAACATGTTGGGGTCCATTGAAAAATGGTTTAAAAAAGATATGGACCTGGTTTGATGTGATGTCATCCTTGAGTCTGCAAATTACAGAAGCAGCTTCAATGAGCTTAGGCATGTTTACTCCCCAGTCAAAGGCTTCCTTGGTTGCAACATCTCCCATGCCAACATATGAAGCCACAGAAAGCATAGGGTATGCACTAGTAATCAAGGCATTGGTCATATACTCTTCTAGTGTTGGGACATGACCTGAGTTTGACCATTGTTCTTCAATCAAGTAGCCTTTTGAGACTTCCTTGAACTACACATACAAATACAAAGGAAGGAAACAAACTATTTCAGTCATGCAAAAAGCCACACATAACCATGTTTAAAAATGTCTTTATTTTTTTTCTTAAAAGGCAAGTAACGAGGAAAGAGGGAAATACAAGAACTGAGAAAAGTCCCAAAATAATACAAATGGGCCCAAACCAACCTGCTGAAAAAAAAAAAAAGGAAAGGCAAAGATGTTGAGTAACGAATATCTTGAGTGACAACCCTTTGGGGCTGTTACACCCCAATCCCATTTAATCTTCATTAGTGCTAATTAATGGGAATTTAGTTTAATTAATTTTGTTTAGTTGTAAATCTTCAACTTAGTCTCTTAGACCAAGTTCAATTGAGTCTTAAGTATTGAATAGGCGAGTAGAATAGAATTGACTCATTTGGATTGAGTCAAGGACTATCCCGTAATTATAGATTTTCTTGTTTTACATCGTTTTTACGTCATTTTGGCGTCATCGCGTGTATCTTGTTGAACACGTCGACTTTCGTATTTAACTTCACTTCATTTGATCACTCATTAAATGAGTGGGTCACCATTTGACTTAAATTGGCATTATATACAATTTATGGGCTCTTATGCAAATTTCCTATCTTTATCACTTTCACCAACTCAAACCCAATTTCATTCCACTTCATTCGTCACTGCATGTTGGCTGGGAGAGAGTGAGTGAGAAAATTTTCTCTTTTTCCTTTTCAATCTTCCCCTATTCCTCCAAGCTTCTTAACATTTCAAGTGAAGACAAGGAGAAACCTTCATCTTCCTCATCTTCTTCTCTTCTTTGTTGGCAAGGAGAGACCCCCATCATCTTCTAGTTGCTCCAATCCGGATTTCTCTTTGGAGGTAAGAGTCAAACCTCCTTCTTTTTTTATTTTTGAGTTAGATTAGAGGCAAAAGACCTCTTAGAAGTATGTGTAGATATTAATTGGTGTTTTGGATGGGTAATTGTGTCTAGGGTTTGGTTCAAATTGGAAATTTTAGGGTTTGGATCATCAAGAGAGTAAAAGAGGTTGGAAAACTTAAATTTGAGGCAAGTATATGCATGACATGAATTTACATTTTGTTTGTTAAATTCATTAATTCTTTCTATACTATTCTTACTCCATGCTCTTAGTTCTAAATAAAATGAATGGTCTTATGATTCAAATTTGATGAATGGGTTGGAGAGATTTAATGTGTAAAGGGGAGCATGGAGGCTCTATTTTTATGCAGGTTATAAGATTGAAGGAGGAAGAAAATGGGTTGGAACAAACAAGGAAGAAGAGTGCAGAATTTGCACTGAACCAGACCAAGTTTTGCTTGGCAGCAGGGTGGGCCTGGGCCTGGGCAGGTTGCAGGCCTATTGAAGGGCTGATTGCAGGCCAAATTATGGGTTGTTTAAGGGCTGCTTAAGGGCTGATTGCAGGCCAAATTATGGGCTGTTTAAGGGCTGTTTACAGGCCCATCTCTGGGCTGATTTTTGGTCCATTTCAGGCCTAATTTATGGGCAGATTCCAGGCCAATCTCAGGCCCAATTCTGGGCATTTTTCAAGCCCAATTCTGGACTGTTTTCAGGTCCAATTCTGAGCGGATTTCAGGTCCAATACCAGGCCTATTTTCAGCCCATTACAGGACTGTTTTCCAGCCCAATTCAGCTAATTTATGGGCTGTTTCCCAGCCCATTTCAGCCCTTTTTCCAGCCCATTTCCCTCACTATTTGAAGCCCATTTAAACTCATTGAAGCATGGTAGTATTAGATGTATACCTTGAAGCGAATTACCTTAAATCGTGAAGGTCTTGAATTATTCCATGAGGGTAGGTTTAGGAATTTAATGTATTTTCTCATAAACTGTGGCACCAAATAAAGGATAGTAATACATTGATCTTCAAAACCTACCTTGAAATGGATGATGAAAGACTAAAACAATTAGTTAGAATTGGTTAGTAAAATGTTTTGATTCCTTAAATTCTTGCATTTCATATTGAATTACATCTTCATTTATCGATCACTCATTTAAACATCTAAGTTTCTTTATTCATTGAAAATCCATTGAGGTTTAATTTCTCTAAATCCTTCATTATTCTTCCAATATGATATATTGATCCAACCTTATTTACAATGTGGATTTAGTGAGTATATAATAATATATGAGTTGAAATGATTTGATTTGAGACAGTTTGGGCTACAACTCACTTGAATCCATTTATTATTTGATTAGTTTTATTCGATTAAGTCGGCACTACCTAGCTTCGACCTTGTGACGCCCGACGGGGCCAACACATTGGTTTAGTTGAGAGACTACTGCAGTAAGTCACCTGGAGCACCGGAACTCCAGAACCGGGTAGCCAGTTAGCCTTTGGCCGGGCAGCTGGTGACATCCCAACTAGAATTGCTCTCTTTGAGAGGATGAGCTAAAGTAGTAGCCAAATTAGCATGTTTTCTCATTACTTGATTCACCAGCATGAGTAATTCGAAGTTGCACAATTGCGTAGTAATACTTATTTTGACCTCTATGAATTTACTTGTCTCAAGTTCAATTTGAAACATGATGTGAAATTCTTATTTTGCTTATACTTGCTTAATAGTCGTATTGAGATACTACCCTTGGTGTCACAGACACAGATGCAACTCCCGGTCCTGAAAAGGTCCAGGAGAGAGAGGAGAGCACCCAGGAGATACCGTCAGGACTAGAAGAATGGCCAGAACCAGGGCCAGCTTGAAAGTTATCTCTTCGGAGTGCGGACTACACTATAGATACCATAGTTCGTATGATTATCCTTTTCATATAGTCATACGAAATTCTTTTGGATATACTTTTGGTAGTGGTTGTATAGGATCCTTTCTTTGATACATCTTTTGTAACTCAATGTATATATATAATGTTTATTCCTTTTGTATCAAACTTAAATGTTTAATAGCACTTGATGGAATTTGATACCTTATATAAATGCATTATGACTTCCGCTATATGAAATATTATGTGTTCTCACATGTTGGATAGTCGAAATTTTTCTCCTTCGTATGTTGTATTTGACTCGAGACAGGTACAATATACGGGAGTACGTGTGACACACCTCGGGGATTATCCTAGGCCAGGATGATTTCGGGACCGGGATGTGACAGGGGCCCTCCTCAAAGATCATTCAAATGGGGAGAGGGGAACTGATGAAAGTCTTAAAAATAAGCTTGATTTGACTTCAGATTTTGAAGAAAATAAGGTCCAAAAATCAAATTTGGGAAAGTGAACAAAATTTCATAAGACCAGAATTCAACAATTGATAGGGTTCAAATGAGTGTCAATTCGGTTATTTACTTGAGTTCTTAAGTTAGTGAGCCCCAAAATCTTATGGTCTTCCTTGATTCATGAATTAATATTGTGCCTCATCAGCAGAACATTTGAAAAAAGAAATCTCAAAATTCTTAATTTCGAATATTGATTGTTTGGAAGGTTTATTAATCTTTTCCAGAATCTTTAATGAACCCAAAAAAAAAATATTTTCACTTTCATAATCTATATTTTGTATTTCACTCCGAAGGCCAGTTTCTCTCCATCACTATGCCAATCCATAAGGGGGGCTAACATTTGGAATACAAACCATTCAAAATCCCTCTCTCTTCTTATTCTAACAAAACATAAAACTTCATTCCATACGAGTCATTATTGAATACATGATTTAGATATAACTCATCCTAATGCATTAGAAAACAATAACTCATTATGAATATATCACGTCTCTTTCATGGGTGAGAGAAATTAAAGAAGTATAATTGTTTAATGTACCACTTGTTTTAAGTAGGGTATACGATATGATTTCCCTTCTTGAGCCAACTCTTCTTCAAATTTGTCAAAAGTGTCTAAGAGTGTGGAAAAATGTAGCTTCATGTAGTCAGGAAACTGATCGATGACGCTTCGATCCCACCTAAATTTCAAGGTAGGATGTGTCAATTAATCTCATCAATGTAATATTTTTAATTAGGATCCCAAAAAACATCTGATATTTTATAAGGAACACAAAAAGGATAGTAATTTAATATAACAAACCTTTGGATTGCATCTGTGTATGGTTCAAGTTCCTCTAGCGTACCATGCACGTCGTAGATGTCATCCATGATTGATGTTAATGATATGATTTTAGTCATCATCTTTCTAGCTCGAGAGTATTGTGGTTCAAAATACACTCCTAATATCCAAAAGTAGCACTCCACCACTCTATCTCTGATGAATGGCAGCTTTGCAGCAAAATCCCAACTCTTCCACCACCTTTAGAAGAAAAATTAAAATATTCATGTCATATATCTTGCAGACCCAAATCAAAATTTCCATGACAAGTAATAAAGTGATTCATAGTTTTTCTATTTTATATTCAAATTAATCAATTTTCCATACCTCATGAAATTTATTTCTCTATTTGATTAATGTGTGAAGCTCATAAAACTTACATTGAGACTTCTCTTAGCTCTTCTTGATGCAAAAGTTGCAAAAGATTGAAATCTCGCTTTGCAAACTCTAGTAGGATATCACTTCGGTCCCTGTCTTCTTGGTAGATTGAGATGTAATAACTTGTCTGTAACCTTTCTATGCGCTTACGAAGAGGTAGCTCAAGTGCGAGCTCAACCAGGGTTGAAAAAGGTGGGTTAAGACAAGGAAGTGCTGAGTTAAGTTGCTCTCGTGCAAAAGCAATGGCTTCGTCTAATATGTTTTCTCCATGAGTACCTAAATGTGCTGCTTCATATAAACTAAGCAAACTTCTTGTGTCACCAGCTAGATTTCTCTTGAATCTACCTTCTTCATCTTTAAACTTCATGAATACATCTAGTTCACAATTATGTCGAAGAAACTCAATAAATTTTTTGATTTGGAAATGAAAGTAAAATGGATTAATCAATAAAGCATATGATGCAACCCACAAAGAGCATCCAGGTTGATTCAACAAGTAAATACACACATCAAGATCGATGGATGAGGAAGTTAAAAATGCCTTTTTTGTTTCAATTAGGAATCTTTAGATCACCTAGACCGGAAGATTTTTAGGCAAAATTCTGTTAATATATGTGGAATGTGGTAGGTTTCGAACCTTATATCATTGGTCCAAAAATTCTTTATGAATAGAACTTTCATTAATAAATTGAATAAGAAATTTTTAGTTCTAGCTATAATATTATGTCAAAGGTAGTTAATTTGCTTAGAACTTTTTAGATAAATATAGAGTCCTTTCCAAATCACCTTCCTTTCAGGTAAAGCTCACGGAGCTGATGGGTCAGGTTGAGTAGGAAGATGGGTTCAGGCCCAATTCATATCAAGCTTGTTGTTCCTCCGATCACACCTGACTGACATGAGTCAATTTGACTTGAATTGTCTAACCCTTTTATAAGTAGTCTTTTTTGTGTTATTTTATCTGGCCAATGTTCATGAATTAACTATTATGGGCCCATGTGTGTGGGCTCTCCTTCCCTGTTGTGTTGGCTTCAATATCCTCTTCCCACATGTGTAGGCTCTCTTAGGTCACAGGCTGGGCACCAATAAAATAACGTGGGTCCACAAAAAAATATTTGATGGTCAGACATACATATTAGTGCCAAGAAAAATGAAGCTCAAACCTGCTCCACTAAAATTGTAGGCCCACCTCAATTAGGTTTATCTACACCGAAGGAGGAGACTTAGGTAGGTTAGATGGCACTACCTGAAATTTCTCGGCCAATCACCAAATTTATTTTGTGTGAGTCGATCGCGTGGGCAAGTTAATGTACAAAAAGGTCAATTTTGGTCGCATGAGGGCTGGGTCAGGTCCTGTCACTGCAGGTTAATGTATGGAAAAGGTCAATTTTCTGAGAATTAGCAGACCCCCCCTCACTTAGATAGAGTTTATGCGGTTAATATTGCTGTTAATAGGCTACATCAAATATTTGAGCCCTTTGAGAATTAGCTATTCATGAAATCTACCATCCATTTGATGTTGTGTTTGACATAAGATCTTGATTCTAAAGCCACCAGAAAATGGATTAGATATTGCCACACCTAATTACCATGTTATCAGTTAACTATGTATTTATAGTTCTAGATTGAACAACTAGCAACATTATCTAATAGTTTACAAATTGGCTAATACTCAAAGCTCTCTTATTTCTCATAAGGCCACCAAGCCACAGAGATACTCCACGTGACGGCCTATTCTTTTTTTTTTGCTAAATTGCAAATTGAATTAAGAAAGAGAGGGAAAGATTACAGCCAAAAGCAACAACAAACAGCAACAAGAGAAAGAAACAAAAGAGCACTAATTCAACCCTTGAGAAGGCTAATTACAAAGAAGAAAGAAATAATCTAGGGTGCTGCTGGAGAAGGAAGAAGAGAAATATCTTAGAGCAATAGAGGCATCCACTAAAAAGAAATTAATCACAGATTGGAGAGAGGGCACCTTGCTAGAGAAGAGAACCATATTCCTTTCTTTCCAGATGCTGAAGAGAGCTACAATGAAGAGGGCAGCCAGACCTTTCTTCGCTTTGGAGCAGGAGTTTGCGGAGAAGGCTTTCCATTTAGCTGAGGCAGAGCTGGAAGATGTGGACTGCAAGTTTCCTTTAGTCTCCAACCAATCCCAAAAGGAGGAAGCTAAAGGACAGAGGAAGAACAGGTTAGAGGTGGATTCCTGATGGGAGCCACAGAGAGGGCAAGTGGACGCCAGCTGAACTCCTATGGATTGGGCCCAGACATTGGTGGGAAGTTTATTGTGAAACAGCTTCCAAGCAAAGCAAGCAGTGGAAGGCTTGAGGAGACTATTCCAGGCAAACTTGTGCCAAACTCTGGGGAAGCTTCTGAGTCTGATGGAGTCCCAAGCTGCAGAGAAAGACAGGGTGGGGGAGTTGGAGCTGGTCCAGATCAAGGCATCAGGTTCTTCCTGCAGCAAGAAAGAAGCTGCTAGGGAGGAAGAGAAATGGGCAGCCTGCTGAAGGATGAAGAAGCTTGAAAATCTTTGGGGATCAGAGAGGAAATCCTTCACTGAAACAGACCAAGGGAATTCCATATCAGGGAAGATCTGAGCCAAAGATAAGGGACCATGCCATTTGTCATGCCAGAAGCTAATTCTTTTGCCATCTCCCAGAAGCCAGTGACTGTTTTGAAAAATGAAGTGGGAACATCGCTTGATAAGCCTCCAGATACAAGAGCCAGAGGAGAGAGAGTTGGGATGCCAAGGAGAGAATCCTTTGAGGTACTTGGCTCTGATCCAGCTGGCCCACAGAGAAGAAGAGGAGGAAGCAGACCAACCCAACCTTAAAGAATTGGCTGAGATCATATCCTTCAAACGACGGAAACCCAGGCCTCCTTCTCTCTTAGGCTGGCAGATAGAATTCCACTTGATAAGACTCTTTTTAGCTTGCTCAGGGCCCCCAGACCACAGGAAATTTCTCATCCACTTATCCAAGAATTTACAAACCGAGGAGGGGATTGGGAGGATCAAGAGGATGTGAATGGGAAGGCTTTGGAGAACATGCTTTATAAGAACTACTCTCCCGGCGAAGGAAAGCATATTACATTTCCAGCCAGCCAGCCTTTGCCGAAAAGAATCCTTGAGACTCTCAAAATACTAAGCTTTGGGGCTACCGATGAAGAGAGGAACACCCAAATATTTGGTAGGAAAGAAGGCCCTAGGAATGCCTAAGGATCTCAAAGTTCTGGCCTTAAAGGACTCCCTGCTGTTTCCAAAAAGAACATTACTTTTCCTGAGGTTGAAATGCTGCCCGACAGCCTTTTGGTAGGCTTCCAACACTCCTTTAATAGCTTTGATACTCCTGGAAGTTGCTTTGAAGAAGAGGAGAATGTCATCAGCAAACATGAGGTGACAGACTGGGTGAGAAGAAGGAACTCTGTAAATTGGAGACACCTGATTTAGGTAAACCAGCTTTCTAATATTTAAGCTAAGAAGCTCTTCCGCTAGAATGAAAATGTAGGGAGAGAGAGGATCTCCCTGCCTTAGCCCGCCCTTGACTTCAAAGTATCCTGCTGGTTCTCTGTTGATGATGACGGAGCCTTTGGAGAAACAGATGCATTCTGAAATGAGAGAAGACCAGTCCTTGCTGAACCCAAAGAAATCCAAAACTTTGAAGAGGAAACTCCAATTTAATTTGTCAAAGGCTTTGGAGATATCTAGCTTCATGCATATGCCTTTGCCTTTGGGACCCTTTTGAAGGTTCTGAGTGAGCTCATGAGCTAAAGCTATGTGATCTTGGATTTTTCTGCCTTTTAGAAAAGCCACCTGATGAGGAGAGATAAGGTTTGGGAGGACTGCTGCCATTCTAGACGCCAGGATCTTGGAAATAATCTTATAGGAGAAATTTAGGAGGCTGATCGGGCGGAAGTCTCCAAAAGAAGTTGGAGCTGCAACTTTAGGAACGAGGGAGATGAAGAAGGAATTTGAAGCTTTCAGAAGCTTTTTGGAGAGAAAGAAATTTTTAACAGCTTCAGTAACCTCTCTGCCAACAGTGTCCCAGCAACAGGTGAAGAAGCTTCCAGAGAAACCGTCAGGACCAGGAGAACTAGATTTGTTGAGGCTGAACATTGAGGTTCTGATTTCTTCATCAGTAGGAATGGCTTGCAGAAAGGAATTTTGAGCGTTGGAAACTTTCTGACTTTGCACTCGAAAGAGCTGGGGATCCGAATGAGCAGGGGATGAAGTGAAGGAGGCAGAGAAAAAACCCACTGCTGCTGATTTGATCTGGTCTTGGTTTTCCAGAGAAATGTCGTTGAATTCAATCTTATCAATGCAATTCTTAGATCCTCTGATTTTCGCAGCAAGGTGGAAGAATTTGGTGTTTCTGTCTCCTTCCTGCAGCCATCTAATCCTGGACTTCTGCTTCCAGTGGGTTTCTTCTGCTTGGAGCAAGTTTTGGAGCGAGCTTCTGGCGAGGCCAAGAGCTTCCTTGGTGGAATCCTGGGGGTTTGAATCCATACTGGTTTGCAAATGGAGGATACTGGATTCTGCAGCTGAAATGTTGTTCTTGAGGTGCCCAAAAATTTCCTTATTCCAAGCTTTCAACCTTAATTTGAGAGCCTTTAATTTCTGACTAAGGATGAACTGGGGATTGCCTCTGACAGGGAGTTGCCAGACTTCAGCAACCAGGTCTTTAAAGGAAGGGTGAGCAGTCCACATTTCCTTAAACTTGAAAGGAATAAGTCTAGCTGCAATGGGAGGGCGTTTGGATAGCAGGATGGGGCTATGGTCAGAGCTTAATCTTACAAGGTGTTGGGGGAGGCTGTCTGGATGGGAGAGAAGCCAGGCTTCATTGGTGAGAGAGCGCTCTAGCCTGGCTGCAACATAGGATCTGTCTTTTTTGTTGTTAGACCAGGTGAAGTTGCTGCCAGAGAAACCAATATCCTGGAGGCCTGAGGAAACTATCATATTATTGAATTCAGAGGAAGCTAGGGAGTTAAAGGGATGGAGACTGAGTTTTTCAGAACTAGAGGCAACAGCATTGAAGTCTCCTATGACAGACCAAGGAAAGTTGTTTGAAAAAGGAGTGGAGCTCAGGTACTGCCAGAGGGATCTACGTTGGATGGGAGAGGTGGAGGCATAAATACCAGTTATGAAGGTGGTTGGATCGTTGGAGGAGGGGGAGAGGGATATAGTGAGGTGATGGGAGGAAAAATCTACCATTGTGGAAGAAAAGTTTGGGGAGGATTTAGTAAAGCACCAGATGGAGGGGCAGGTTGGGGAGATATAGTTAGAGAAGAAATCTGAGAATCCAAGCCTATCCAGTTTCTGGGATAGGTTATTAGAGTTCAAGGTTTTGGGCTCAGAGAGGAAAATTATGTTAGGATGGTAAGTTTCTATCAACAAGATGAGGGTTCTAATGGTAGGGGAGTTTGCAATTCCCCTGCAATTCCAATATAGGATTTTAATCATGGCGAGGGGGAGTAGAGTTGGGGCCAAGAGTAGGGCTGATGGGTTGGGATACGATAATTTTCCTAGCAGGTTTATGCCTTTTGGATTTCTTATTCTTCTTGGGTAGCTGAGCTGCAGCTACTATATCAGCCGAGGAGGGGGACCAAGTAAAGGGAGGGGGATCTGGTCTGGAAGGACTGCTGATTTGCTGAATGATAGGAGGGATGGTTACTTCCTGTAAATTGAGGTCTATGGAGAGGTGGCCTGAGATGTCAGCCAGGAGGTTGGAATCGGCAGAGTTTGCAGGGGAAGAATTGAAGGGCTGAGGGTCGAGTCTGGTAGCTTCCTGGGTTGCTGGGTCCAGGACTGAGAAGGGGTTATGAATCTCGAGGTTGGAAGCAAAAGGGGAAAGGGGGTCTTCCCCAGGGTTAGGATCTTCTTCAAGGGAGGGGACCCGTTCTGTGTGGGTAGGGGTAGAGGTTGAGTGGAAATGCTCAGAAGCTGAGGAAGGGGGGACAAGCTCAGAGACAGAGGGATTTTTTAGAAGGCCTGGGGCGGAGGAGCAAGGAGGAGGAGGCTTAATACCTGGTTTGGCCGAATTGGTAGTAGGCTGACACAAGCCTTCCACATGACCATAGCTGAGACAGAGGGAGCAGGGGACGACTTCATACATGACTTCCACTTCCACCCTGGAGTCCCCTGCCAGATCTACAATAACGGATGAGGGTTTAGGTTTTTGCAGGTCAAGATTTATGCAGATTCTGGCATAGGATAGAAATTTTTGAGAAGCTGTGATCTCATCTATCAGAATAGGGTTGCCGATCGAGTTTGCTATTGAGAAGAGGATGTGTTGGCTCCAGCAGTGGAAAGGCAGACCTTTGAGCCTGATCCAGGTTGGGGCTAGGGTTGGCCAGGGGAAGGAGTCCATTCCTGGAGACCAAGGGAGAAGATGAAGCTTTCTGTGACCTATGGGAAGAGGGGAAGCAGAAAGGAGAGAATTCCTAACCTGGGGACAGTGGACTCTGAAGAGGAAATACCCCTGAGCTGTGAGAGAGATCAGGCTTCTGATAGGCAGGTTCCAAGCTAGGTTGGTGTGATGCTCAACCCACTCTAGAGAGGGTCTTTTACCTTCAAACCTTCCAATCAGAGCGTGGGAGAAGGACTCCTAACTGGTGGAGATCATTTCTTTGGGGATGGTGACTGAGGGTTTGCCATCGGTCCATATGGTAGGGGGCATATTTGGTTGGAGAGAAGAGGGGGAATGGGAGAGGAGAGAGGCATAAGATCTGGGCCGAGAGAGGTTAGAGGAGCTGGTGTTAGGTTGTATGGTTCCCTCGGGAGGGCTCTGTTTCAGAAGAGAGGAGAGCTGCTGTATTTGGGTAGAGGATAAAACAGGGGAGGCCTGATCTGCTAGAAGGATTGCCAGGACCTCTGCTGTTTGGATGACGGGCTCCGACTGGGCTAGAGTAGGAGAAGAGTGGAGGTGGAGAAGGGGATTCTAAGCTGGAGGGGCGAACGGGTCGGGGTCTGGAGGAGGAGGAGAAGACATCAGAAACTAGTAATGTTGTCGAATTAGCGTGGTATTATCCTCGTTCACTTTTTCCTTGTTAGAGAGGAACGCAGAGTTTGCTGCCAATGCCACCCCTCCTCCTCTTTGGAAAATTGTTTTCGTACGTGACGGCCTATTCCAATAATTCAAAGAGAGCTTCCTGTTGTAAAAGCCAGAGGATCTAACTCATGAAAAGAATGGAGGAAAAAAGTACTTACCGGGTGACACATTGTAACCTTCTTGCCTCAAAAGTCGAAATTGGAGAGCAAGTACTGCATGCAAATCATCATTATAATCCCTCCCCGATTTGTACATCCGGAGTAGAGCTTGTGCAATTTCTTCTTCAAAGTGGTAGGCCACTCCTAGACGTTCGACAACGTCGATCAAATTCAGTTCTTGCACATGATCGTCTACATTCCTCAGCATTCTCCTCACTTCTTCCTTCAACTCATTAGCACTTTGTTGAGTTTGTGCATCAGGTTTCTGCATCAACAGGTCATATGGACTCCGATTTTATACCCAAAATAAATAAAAATATCGACTTCGATAGATAAATAAAAGATGACATTTAGGCTTATAATTCTTCTCAAGCACACTTGCACACTTTTTCTTTAGGATAGAGAAACAGCGATATTAGCTATTAGGCTTATTATAACTCTTCTCAAGGATTATACAATTCTCACCTAACTTATACAAGTTTGGTTTAAGTAGGCCAGTCAATGGACCCCAAATTTACTTGAATTCGGTGGACCATTGTTGTTGGGAATACTTACTAAATGGGTCCAGGGCCAATCCAAAATGAAGCTATTTATTACTATTCTATATTTTTAAAAGGTGGGTCCCCCCGACCTCTCTAATTTGTCTTGAGCTACAACCTCACAGGATCTTAATTAAGTTTAGCTCAAATATAATTCTATGAAATGATACAGGCCAAGGTTTGCATGGGAGTTTCCATTACGTTGATTTCACTTGACTCGTGAGGCTCGATCCAAACCATTCAGTTTAGACGCCCTTCGACTCCATACATTCACAATAAGCTCAAGCCGCACTTCAATCAAGAGCAATATATATAGTGTAATATTTAGCCATGCAAAAGCCTTGATTCATTCTTACCAAGTTATCTGGAGAGGATGCAACAAAGCGATCACCCCATATCTCCGGAACATAGTTCACTGATCTACGAACTACCTTAGAAGTTTTATTTCCTTCCAGATGGTGTTTGTTTGGAGCATCTGAAAGGCTAGAGCTCAATACAATAGACATAATTGTTAAGCTTTGGAAGAAGAAGATAAAGCAGAAACAATGGGGAAGAAATGGTATATCTTAAAGCAAGCTGGGTGAGGGCTTAACATTGCTGGCATTTTATAGGCTCCTTTGTATGCTTCTTACCAACCAATGTCTATGTAGTATCATGTGATGAATTTTAAATGTTACACGTTGAGAGATATTTTCCCACTCAATTTAAGGTTTTCAATGGGAGGTTGAGAATCAAAGAGTATTATAATAGGAACAATACCACACTAGGGTAAGCCCACCATCTATGTCGAGCCATGGGGGGCAAGTTGAAACTGAAATTACAACCAAAACAAGCGAAGAAAACATGGTTAGAGGAAACGCATACCAAACTAAGCACGAGGAAAAGCAACTACAAACTGATTAATCTTAGACAATATTAATTACATGCATTAATCACATTGTCAATTATGTGATCAATCTTAAGGTTTGACTAACTCCTACTTAAAAGATGTCTTATAGGAGCGAATGACATTTATTCTAAAGGGAATGAATTATCAATAGGTAGGCCCCATGGCGGAGTTCTGCTCCTCCCAGTTACGGAAAGCTTGCACGCTAAAAAAAAAGTGACTTGGATTTAGATCAAGATATATATATCTATGTTAATTGTTAAGACCTCAACATTTGCATTCAGACTTGAGCTACAGGCCATTATAAATACATTATAGATATTTGTACCTAAAATTAATAGACTAACTGTGAAAGTCATTGATCTGAACCCTAGAGGAGGGGTGAATAGGGTGAGCTTCAAATTTGTGACCAATTATAACTTCTTTAAATTAAATTAGCCACTAATGATGATTATCAAACTAAATGCGGAAAATAACAAAAACAATCACCACAAAACATGCACTATCACACAAGGATTTATAGTGGTTCGGCCTCAATGCCTATATCCACTACCAACTTATGATCCAACACCCCACTGGATTTCCACTATTTATACTTTTCAATAGGCTAAGAAATAACCTTTACATTATGCTTTCCTAGGCTAAAAAACCTCTACACTATGGTTTTCTTAGGCTAAGCAATAACCTCTACACTATGCTTTTCTTAGGCTAAGCAATAACCTCTACAACCAAAGGTTGGTTATCTCTCTAAGTAGTGTCTAAAATACACTTGATGGAGATACAATTTATAGCTCATTACAATGCCTCTTAATTAAGCGGATATGAAAGTGAAAATCTAATTCACACACACACACACACTATGAATGCAAAGATGAATGCACAATGTCTATGTATGATGTCCTCAATCATTTTGAAAATGAAAGCTCATAAATGTATGCCAAAGGCTTTTAAAAGTTTTAGCTCATAAAAACATTTATGATTGAGGAAAGAATGCTAATCACATGTTAAAAATAACTTGTAAAAGAAATACCTATGTATTCCAAACAAGTTGGGAAATTCTAAAAACAAAACATCATGTGATGCATAAATATTTCAATCAAATTAATAATGTAGCTCAATATATGTATGTTAAAAGCGTTTGAAAGTGTAAAACACAAAAATAGATTTAATTGAAGTTAAGGGACAAATTATATGTAATTAAACATTCAACTTGAAAATAATATACCTATCAATGCTAAACAAGATGTGGAACTTTAAAACAAAAGTACATATGATTTGTGAAGATGTTGAATCCAAAACATAAGATAGATTTGAAAGTGATTTTCTTATGATGAAAAACAACAACCAAAGATTCAACCTAGTATAGAAATCATGTAACATATAATTTCAAAGATGTTTTCATTAACATGATTTAGTTAGATATACCAATGTGAGTACTACTTAACTTGAATCAAGGTGATGCATCCAAAACAATAAATCAATTCAAAAACATATACATGTTAAGGACACAACAAATCATAGTTTATCATGCTAGAAAAGATTTACCAATAATTAAAGCAAAGCATGAAAACATATTATTAAAAAAAGTAAAGCTCATTTAGTGATTTAACTCAATGGAAACAAGGTTTACCTTTCCAAATGACCCATTTCATCCCTTAGTTCATTCCCCTTTGATTGGCCTCAAAACATCTCAAGGAGGGGCTCTTAGTTCCTTAAAAAGT
This sequence comes from Cinnamomum chago, assembly GCA_038049695.1. NCBI lineage: Eukaryota > Viridiplantae > Streptophyta > Magnoliopsida > Laurales > Lauraceae > Cinnamomum > Cinnamomum chago. The sequence goes on from CP142460.1 coordinate 49,701,563, forward strand.
TTTCAAGTGAATGAACTTGTATTTATACTCAAAAAGTGAGTTTCTGCGAGTCTCTGATCGTTTGAATAGAGCTCCAACGGCTCTTTATCCGGTTGACCTGCTGTGTGCTCGGTCGACCGGGTCCATGGGCTCGGTCGACCGAGCACACTGCTGGTTGACCCGGGCTCAGGGACCAAATTCCCTTAAAATTGCATATTTCAAAGTTTTTCTTTGTGGGAACTTTTGGGCCAATGAATAAAGTTTGGAATCATGGTTTAAATCAAACTAAGAGGTTTAAAACCATTAAACATAAAAGGCTTAAAAAGATTTTAAAGATCTAAAGCTCATAGGCTTGCTTGATTCATAAAACTTCTTTTCAAATTTAAATGCATTTAAGTTTAAAATTAAAACATGCATAAATCAATATTTCTTCAAGCCTTAAAAACAATGCATGTGTAAATTAAGATTTCAAGATTTTCTAAATCAATGCATGTGTGAAAATTCAAATGATGCTAAAATGATAATGCATCTATCAAATTGCAATACACAAAATCCTAACAAACTGCTCATTTCATATCTGTCATTTCATATCCGAAAGTAGGTAATCCATTGAGTCAAGAGTAGAGTCAGAATGTTTTATTTATTTCTTTTGTTGAATCTGGTTCCAAAACACGGTATCTGCATCAAATCCAGCTCTAGAGATGGATCATTCTTCACATAAAAAATAAATAAAAAAAAGTTGGAAGTTCTAATTAACATGTTATCTCATTCTTAGTTCAACCAATTCGCATTTAAGTTCTCAAATCCTATTTCAAGAATTAACACATCCTAAAATCCGATGGTCATTTTCTTCATGATTTCGAATTTGTACTCATTTGATTCTTGACTTCGAATTTGTTCAATTCAAAAGTTCTGGTTGGTCAAGGTTGATAAACTAATTCGTATGCAGTCACCAAAAAGTCTATCAATATTGAGCTCCCAACTTTAATCTAATTTACTTAAAATAAATTTGGTTCCTTGTATTTACTCTACACCAAGTTTCATTCTAATCGGAATAGGTCTCGTAACCAAATTAAGTAAAGTTTCATACTTTTTACAGGTGATTCATTTGAAGGTCGGACCAACTGCCTTGATTCATATAATCACTCTAAATAGAAAATCCAATCACACCCCTAAATAGAAACCAAATCAAATGATACCACTTTACCAAAAGAAATCAAATGATAACGGTAGCTTGAATTTGAAACCTAATCGAATAATAAAAATCCCCTAATATTACCAAAATTTAATCTAATAATAATCTAAGATAAACTCATCATTTTCTTATACAACCTTCTTTAAAATATTCTCTAAGAATACATTACAAGTTTTTCCTTAAGAAACTTGATCAATCTCTTAGATGGGTCTCATTAATGGATTTATGAACTAGAATAGTGTGTGATTGTAACTGAGGGTGCATTTGGCATCGTGTCATTTGAATGTTTTCATGTTTCCCATTAAATGAGTCTATGGAAAACATGTTTGATATATGTATAAAAAAAATATTCCGAATTTTGGTTTCTCTGAAAGGAATCTCAAAATCTTAATTTGTTGGCATCAGAAATTTAGAACGAATTTTTTTTTATTTTTTTAAAGAAACAACTGCACCGTTGTTTCTTACTTATCTCTTACCTTTTAAAATGCCTCTGGGTTCATATGTTTGGATAGCTTGAGTTACAATTAAGTGGCAATTTCTCTTCTTTGCCATGAGCCCATGACCAACTATAAGAAATTATTTTCGCAGCAAAAGTAAGTGTAGGACATTTTGATGAGAGAAATGTATGTTAATTGAAATGCAATACATTTTCTCTTTTACTATTGTTACTGTAAAAAAAAAAAAAAACTTTAACAAAGGTGACCAAAGTTTAGCCCCACCTAAATGAATATCCCGGGTCCGCCACTGCTTGGGTCTCAGTCAACTTGGCTAAAAAAAAAAAAAAAAAATTTGGCGGAGATTTCTTAACCTTGAAGGAGTGAAGCTTTGCTGGTATTTACCAAGCTATCCCAGTAACCCTAGGCGACCGCCTAGTGCCTTTATTAAATAATATCATCCAAATATTTTTGTTGTTTCATTTCAGGGGAACTTCATAAGAAGAAAATCCAACAACTAATCCCATTGAGTATGACCAACATTTGACGGATTTGAAGTGAGAAGGGTTTGTTATTTTTTATTATGAACCTATCACAGATCCGTACAATTCAGATAGGGGCAGTTCGGATTAAACGCTGACACTTGGCAATGCTAATCATTGGTGATCTGAGGGGGGCAAGTTAATCATATGTGGGATGGATGGGCCCAAAAAATAAGTCGTATGGGTCTTCTGTATGGGGGGCTCTAGCTTGAATATTCGTGTTTAAGTGTGTGCACAAAACAGATTTTCAAATTTCTTTATGTTACTTGCATTTTTAAATGAGTAATTGTTTGGAGAAGACTTGATTTAATTATCGAAGTCATAAATGGGATTAAACATGGACTTGGGAGCTTTCTCTTTCAACCACAACCACCCTATTTAAAAAGAAAAGAATCTTACAAATGAACATCTATATTTTTTAACAGTTACAAGTAACCAATTACCATATGTTTTCACCTTCATTAATCTAAAAATACTGGTTAATCAGCTTATGTGAAGTCACAAACAGATTTTCTTCCAGTTAATTAATTTCTGCATTTTTTTTTTGTGAAAAGATAATGTCTGTATATATATATTTAAATCAAACTTTATTTGGATTGGTTTGAGGATGCTCATGATTCTAGTTAAATGGACTTGGTTTTAATGTTCTTTTTGTGTGAACACCCTAATAATATTAGTCCTATTTTCATTTTAATAGAAATATATTTATAACAGTATGTTATGTTTTTTTTTTCACAATTTTTCTAATATTATTTGAAAAATATCTCCAACAATTTTTGGAGACGACAGCTTCTCCAGAACAATAACTATATTTGTGATAATTCTCATGAACAATGCTGTAAGTGCCTAAAAATTACGGACTTAGTTAATGGAGGATCAAGCTCCTGATCAGAGGGTTTCGGGGAAGAAGAAGGGAAAGGATCGAGCCTCCGATGACCTGAAAGGAAATAAGCAACGGTCAGAGACCCTAGCTGTGGGTAGCCGAAGGCCCTCCGACGTTCAAGTTAGTGCAAGACCTGAGAGAATGGAGAAAGAGAGTTCCGGGACAGGAGGGTTACGCGTACCTTACATGGTTTGCGTTCATGCAATATATACTCGTGAAAGTCATCATGGCACTGTCCTTGTGAAGGGATGGGAGTCCCATCAGTGTGTATTCGTACCTCCTGAGTGGGGGTAGGTAAAAAGGGAATGTCCCATCGGACCATCGCCCCTTGCCTATGGATATGACTTTAGATAAGGCATGCCTCTTATCTAGGCCTGGAGCCCATTTTGCCTGTCAGTTCGCCGTTTCCATCACGACAGTGCATTTATGACCGCATTTATGGCTGAGTGACAGGAGCCGAGGTCGGGTAGAGGCTGAGGCCGAGATCGGGACTCGTGACGTGGCCACCGAGACTCGCTCCTTGGTTCTTCCGAGATGGTGTTGCGGCCGACCTTGGATGGTTCCGAGATCAATGGTAAACCGAGACTGGGGGGTGGTAAGCTGAGACTGGGGGATGGTAAGTCGAGACTGGGGGATGGCCCCCACCTGGATTTATGAGCACGGAACGACCCCACACAATTGCCCCTAGCTCTCGACCCTTCGGGCCTCACCCGAGGTCGGGAGATAAGATTCGGAAGTGATGGGGCCGTCTTTTCGTATCCTGTCTTTATGAGATCCTCATCATGATGCCCCTTCGTCTGCCCTAGGCAATGAATAGAGCGTCATAATTGTTCTGCCAAGGTAGGCACGCGGGGCGCTGTTCGAATGCCGTACCAGAAGCGTGGTGAGAGATGAACCGTCGCTGCCACGTGGAGCTGTTCGAATGGCTGCTCACCGGGATCGAAGCTGTACGTGGCGAGGTAATTAAGAGGGGCGTCCCTCTATATAAGCGGAAGCGTCTTCTCCCCCTCCCCTTTTACCCTAGCTTTTTGTCTGAGAAAGAGAGCTCTGCTGAAGATGAAGTGCTGCCACAGATTCTGCTGAAAACGAACCAACTGATCTCGGGGACTTTCCCTTCTAGCTCCCTGCTTCTTCCTCCTCAGTAATCTTCATCATCCTTTCTGTGAGTTCCATCTTCTTCCTCTGCTATTTCTTCGTACCCCTCCCTTTCTTTGTTTTTAGAGGGTTTCGGCCCTTTTGGGTTTTTCCAATTTTTCGCCTATTTTCTCTTGCCCCCTAGCCTTCTAAGAAAGATGGGGGCTTATAGCCACTGGTTAGAGAGTCCTGCAGCCCTGGAGGCTTTCAGATCGTCGTTTAAGATCCCGGCCGACGTCTTGGTTAAACCTGACGATCTCGGGGACCTCCCTGGTGGCCTTTCACGGTATAATGAATGGATGCCTTTCCCCCTGTTGTCGGTGTGTGAAGGGGGGGTTAGGTTCCCTATCCACCCGCTTCTCCGATCCTGCCTCTACGCCTGGAAAATCTGCCCCTTTCAGCTAATGTCGAATGGCTTCAAAATAATAATGGGCGTGGCCGAGCTGAACTGGATTCTGGATATCAACCTTGGCGTGCACGACATAGAAGAAGTCTATGATATCTGCAAGGCTGCAGGGGCCGAGGACGCTTATTATCTCCGAGTGAAAGCCAGGCGCCGTCCTTTGGTGAACGCCCTGGAGGACTCCACCAAATACGCTGGAGATGACCGTATTTTGGTCTCGGGGAACTGGGAATTCAAAGGGACCGAGACCGAGGAGGATCGGAGAATCCAGGTTCCGCGGAAGCTTGGGACCCCCCTAGTAAATGCCCGTCCCTCTAGGTTTTGCTTGTATTGCCTTTGTTAATTGTTAAGCCGAGCTGACGCCCTTGCCTTTTTCCTGTGCAGGTAATCAGAAAAGGAGGAGAGAGGCCAGCTTCAACAAGTGGAAACGAAACGACGCGTGGTTAGAGAAGATTCATTGCTACCACGGTCACTTTGACCGAGCTGCCTTCTCTCTACTTGGGTACAAGCCGCGGTACCGGTCTTATACCAATAAGACTGCCGAGGTCCCCCTTGCGCCGGTAGGGGAGGTCGTACTCGCGCTTGCCGAGACCAGCGGTCAAGCCACGGAGTCCCAAGACCCAATCGTTATCACCGACAGCCCTCCTCATTCCCGAGGTCAAGAAGAAGAGGAGATGGCCGGACAGCGCCCTCCCTTGAAGAACCTCGGGGCCGCGATCTTTGGGGGCCGAGCTCCCCCTGTCCCCAAGCGTGCCCCCGGTGGGTCAGGCGCCGGCTCGGGCTCCGTTGCTAGCGCTTCCTCAGGCTCATCGAGAGCAGCGTCGGGAGTGGCTGGGGCCGCTACCGTCAAAGCTAAGGGGAGGTCGGTGGAACCCCCCAAGGACGCCCGGCCGCCCAAGGAACCTCGTCCGCTTAAGGACAGCAGGCCACGGGTGGTTGAGCCCGCGAAGGAGGCTCCGCTGCCTCCGCCGCAGCCGCAGAGGGAGACTCGGTCTCGAGCCGTCGAGGCCGGAAAGGAGGGCGGGGGGCCCCCTCCCGAGAAGAGGCCTCACCTGGTGGGCGCGGAGGGGAGGACCCAGGGAGCGGAGGCGCAGGCCGAACCTTCCGTGCCGGCACCCTGGAGGCCCAACTTTGACCTCAACCCTAACGAACCCATGACCATGGGAGAGCGGCTGGGGGCCAGTTGGGAGTCGGTTGTGGCCCTAGGTCGGGGATGTGCACTCCCCCTGGAAATGGAGAAGCATAAGAAAGTTGGGTCGTCAGGCCTACTTCATCAGACGATGAGAGCGTCGCTTGAGGTGGCTTTTCCTCCCTCTGGTTTCAAATTCCTGACTCCTGGTTGCTTGAATTGATCCCCTTACTATTTTCATTCTTTCGCAGAATGTACAGAGGACTCAAGTACTAATGGATAGACTGGAGGAAAGAAATGCCTACATCACCGCCTTGGAGAGGGAGAAGAAGAAGGTGGGGGCTGCGCTGGAGGCGAGCGCAGCTGAAATAAAGAAGTCGGAGGAGAAGCTCGCCCAACACGCAACGGAGCAACAGGCGGCAAAGACCGAGATTATCAAGTTGCGGGGCGAGAATAAAAATTTGAGGGGCGCCGCAGACGATAAGGCGAAGAGGGCAGCCATTCTGGAGGCCGAGCTCACCGCGAAGGGGACCGAGCTCGCCAAGAGGGAGGCCGAGCTTGCTGGAAAGCAGAGCGAGTTGGCCAGGAAGGAGGCCGAGCTCGAGGCTTCCAGGAAAGAGAAGGCCGATGTCGAGTCCACTCTGAGGGTCCAAGCAGCGAAAGCTTACCAAGAGGGGGTGGACTGGGCGTCGGAGGAGTATCTGGGTCAGATCATGGATCTGAGCCCGGTGCTGTTCGAGCTAGGGTGCAAGGAGGCTCTCCGCAAATATGGGGTTTCTGAGGATGACCCCATATTCGCGGACCTTCCCAAGTTCCAGCCTGCAGTGCCGGGTTCAGAATCAGAGCCTGGTTCCAATCCTCCAGGGACCCCTATCGAAGTTCCAGACGTGCCCCCTCTTCCTCCGACCCCCACCGAGGCCGAAGCGATCCAGGCTGCTCCTTTGGCTCCTCCATCTGATGCTCCTGCCCCATCAGATCCTCCAGCTCCACAAAATGAAGAAGCGGCGCCCGAGAAGCCATAGGATTTCTATCTCTTATGTAATTTTTTTTTTCTTTTCCTTCAGATTGTATAGAAAGCTTTGTATCCATTCCTCCATTTAATGAATTTTTCTTTTTGATTCACCGGCTGTTTTCCCTATCTCTTTCTTTCTGCTATGTGATGTGGCGTGAAAACTTGTAAGTCTTTGAGGTCGGTAAAACATCCATATTTTAACCCACCTTTCTGTCTTAGGATGGCGAACCCCTTTGGTGAGCACACTAGGCTGCCTCTGAACCAATGGCTAGACTTTAAGGGCATGCTTCAAAGAGGCTGTCGCGAGGGCCGGAGCCTTAGGGAGTTGGTCCTGCGACCGAACTCAAGGAGGCTGGCGCGAGGGCCGGAGCCTTAGGGAGTTGGTCATGCGACCGAACTCAAGGAGGCTGGCCTGAGGGCCGGAGCCTTAGGGAGTTGGTCCTGCGACCGAACTCAAGGAGGCTGGCCCGAGGGCCGGAGCCTTAGGGAGTTGGTCCTGCGACCGAACTCAAGGAGGCTGGTACGAGGGCCGGAGCCTTAGGGAGTTGGTCCTGCGACCGAACTCAAGGAGGCTGGCGCGAGGGCCGGGGCCTTAGGGAGTTGGTCCTGCGACCGAACTCAAGGAGGCTGGCGCGAGGGCCGGAGCCTTAGGGAGTTGGTCCTGCGACCGAACTCAAGGAGGCTGGCGCGAGGGCCGGGGCCTTGTTTACAACTGGAAAGACATAAGGCAGATCTTTGTCAAAGGGCTCTTTTTTATTGATCAATCAATTTTGAATACAGCTAGAAGTAATATTTCTTGAGGTGTGCAGCGTTCCATGGTCGTGGCAACTCCTTGCCATCCATCCCTTCAAGTCTGTAGGCCGACCTTCCCGAGACGGAGACCACCTTGTAAGGGCCGAGCCAGTTTGGCGCGAGCTTGCCTTCGTTAGGATCTTTGTCTGCTGGGAGTGCTTTTTTCAAGACTAGCTCTCCAACCGAGAACCTTCTTTCTTTGACTTTCTGATTGTATCCTCGGGACAGCTGCTGCTGATAGGCAGCCAGACGCACGGATGCAGCTTCTCTTCGTTCCTCGGCTAGGTCAAGCTCTCTGGCGAGGTTCATCTCGTTTTGCCCTTGGTCGAAGAGATTTGTCCTTAAGGTCGGGAGGCCAACCTCAAGTGGAATGACTGCCTCCATTCCGTAGGCCAATGAAAAGGGCGTTGCCGAGGTGGACCGCCTCGGGGTGGTTCTGTACGCCCACAGGACACTTGGCAATTCTTCCATCCATCTGCCTTTAGCTTTGTCAAGCCTTTTCTTGAGTCCATCCAGGACCACTTTGTTCGAGATCTCTGCTTGCCCATTGCTCTGTGGGTAGGCCGGGGTTGCATAGAGGTTCCTGATGCCGAGCCCCTGGCAGAAGTTTTTGAAGAATTTAGAGTCAAATTGGGTTCCGTTGTCCGAGACCAGGGTCCTGGGGATCCCAAATCGTGTGACGATGTTTTTCCATACGAATTTTTTTGTGTCGTACTCGGTGATGGAGGATAAGGCCTCCGCCTCAATCCATTTCGTGAAGTAGTCGGTGCCCACCATCAGCCATTTCTTGTTTCCTGGAGTTCGGTGAAGAGGCCCCACAATGTCCAGCCCCCATTGAGCGAAGGGCCAAGGACTAGAGATAGGGCTAAGGTCCCGAGCTGGCTGGTGAAGGGAATGGGAGAACTTCTGGCACTTTTCGCATTTCTTGGCGTAGATCTGGGCATCCTTTTGCATGTAGGGCCACCAGTATCCCTGGCTGATAGCTCTGTAAGCCAGTGACCTTCCCCCGATGTGGCTTCCACAGATTCCTTCGTTAATTTCAAAGAGGAAGTCTTCCACTTTGCTTGGATGGACGCATTGGAGGTATGGTCCTGAGTAGGATTTTCTGTAGAGTTTTTCGTCCGGTGATAGCCAGAAGTGAGTTTCTTTTAGCCTGATCTTGTGAGCTTCGGTCTTGTCTTCGGGGAGCTTATCTTCTCTCAAGAATGTCACGATTGGGTCCATCCAGCTTGCACAGAGATCAGTGCACAAAACTTGCCGAACTAGGAGGAGCTCTATGCTCGGTTTTTCCAATGCCCCCACATCAACTGTCCTTCTCTTCCCAGCTTCTACGGCCGAGGCCAAGCTTGCCAGGACGTCTGCATGGCGATTAGACTCCCTACCGACTTGTCTGACTTCGACTTTTTCGAACTGGGAGAGGAGCTGCCTGGTGTGGGCTAGATAGGCCACCATTCTTTCGTCTCTGGCTTGGTAATCTCCGCTCAGCTGGTTCGTCACCAACTGGGAGTCACTGAAGACCGCCACCCGACGAGCCCCCAGTACTCTTGCACTGCCGAGACCGGCGATCAGTGCTTCATATTCTGCTTCATTGTTTGATGCTTTGAAGTCGAGGGTCAGTGCTTGTTCTATGACTAGTCCTTCCGGAGATTGAAGGACGACCCCTGAGCCTGCTCTTTTAGATGTCGACGACCCATCAACGAAGACTTTCCAGGCTGACTCAAGGAATTTTTTCGAGGACTGGTCTTCCTCGGTCTCGGTGTTAACTTCATCACTGCCCTTGGAGTCCCCCAGTTCGGTATCGAGCGAGGTCGGTGCCGAACTAGGTGAGGTAAACTCGACGACGAAGTCCGCCAGGACCTGCGCCTTGATTGCTGTTCTGGGTTGATAGTGGGTGTCGAACTGACCCAACTCTACGGCCCACTTGGAGATTCTGCCGGAGAAGTCTGCCTTTCTGAAAAGCGACTTAAGTGGGTACTCGGTGACAACCACTACTGTATGTGATTGAAAGAAGTGGGAGAGCTTGCGAGAGGCACTGATCAGTGCCAGTGCTAGCTTTTCAAGTGGCAGATATCTAGTCTCGGCATCGAGTAAGGTTTTGCTGGTGTAATAGATGGGGTACTGCTGCTTGTCGCTTTCTCGAACCAGCACCGAGCTCACCGCGTGGTCCGAGACTGCAAGATAAAGATAGAGAAAATCGTCTTGCGACGGAGTGGACAATAGTGGTGGGGAAGAGAGGTACCTCTTGAGCGCTTCTAGTGCCAGGTCGCACTCAGGAGACCATTGGAACTTGGAACTTTTCTTCAGGAGCTGGAAGAATGGACGGCACTTGTCCGAGGCTCGGCTGATGAAGCGATTGAGGGCAGCAGCCATCCCTGTAAGTCGTTGGACCTGCTTGGCCGAGGTCGGGCTCTGGATGGCCTGTATAGCTGCGATTTGCTCCGGATTTGCCTCTATTCCTCTTCTGGTCACCAGGCTGCCCAGGAATTTGCCTGAACCGACGCCAAATGCACACTTGGAAGCATTCAGTTTGAGCCTGAACTTTCGGAGGACGGCAAATGTCTTGCGCAAGTCCGTGAGGTGATTCTGCGACTCCTTGGACTTGACTACCATGTCATCAATGTAGACCTCCATCGTCTTCCCGAGCTGGTTCTGGAACATTCTCGTGACCAGCCGCTGATACGTTGCCCCGGCATTCTTCAGTCCGAAGGGCATCACCTTATAGCAGTAGATGCCTCGAGGTGTTATAAATGCAGTTTTTTCTTCGTCAGGTCCGTGCAGTGGGATCTGATGGTAACCTCGGTAGGCATCTAGGAAACTCATTCTGTCATGTCCCGAGGTGGCGTCGATCATCTGATCGATCTTTGGGATGGGGAAGCTGTCTTTGGGGCAAGCTTTGTTAAGGTCAGTGAAGTCTACACAGACCCTCCACTTGCCGTTCTTCTTCTTTACTACCACCGTGTTGGCCAGCCACCTGGGGTAGTGTACTTCGCGGATCGCCCCTGCTTCGAGGAGCTTTTCTACCTCTTCGACTATCGCCTCTGTCTGTGGGACCCCCGTTCTGCGAGCCTTCTGTACTATGGGCTTGTGTCCGGGATCCACATTCAGCTTGTGACACATGACCTCGGGGTCAATTCCTGGCATCTCATATGGAGTCTTGGCAAAGACATCCTTATTCTGAAGTAAGAAGCCCGGCAGTTCGGCCTTCTCAGTGTCGGGGAGCTGGCTACCCAGCAGGAAGAAGCGCTCCGGATCTTCAGGACCGATTCTGACCTCGGTGAGGTCCTCTATGCTTTTTTGTCCTGCTGTCCGCCCAACATCCTCAATCTCGGCTTCGAGCTCGGCCATATGCACTTGCTGCGGCTCAACCTCCCCGGGGGTCACGGCCACGAGGCATTCTCTGGCCATCTGCTGGTTCCCCCACATCGTCACGATCTCGACCATCCCGCCAGGCTTCTCTAATGGAAACTTGAGTTTTTGATGGAGGGTGGAGGGCACTGCTTCCATGGCATGCAGCCAGCTTCGTCCCATTATCACATTGTAGGGGGACGGCGCATCTACCACCATGAAGTCTGCCACCTTCGTCGCGCCTCCTATCCGGACCTCAAGTGAGATCTTCCCCTTGGGGTACACCGGTTCGGCACTGAACCCTATCAAAGGGATGTGAGCCTCCTGCAGATCGGACTCGGGCAAGCGGAGCTGCTTGAAGCAGCTGTAATAGATGACCTCGGAGGAGCTCCCTGGATCTATAAGGACGTGCTTAGTGGTGTAATTGTTGAGCCGCAGGGTGAGGATGAGGGCGTCATTATGGGGGAGCTGGACTCCCTTCAGGTCCTCGTCCGAGAACCAGATCTTAGGCTTCTCCTTCTTAGCACTTTTCAGAGCATTCTCCAATTCTGCCGACATCACCTGCTTACCATGGGCAGCCCTCCTGGCCTCTGACCGAGCTCGGGCACTGTCCTTACCAAGGCGGGAGCCAGGTGGATGACGTTGATGATACCTGTTGGTTCGTCATCGTCCTGATCATCATTGAGTGGGGCGCGCTGCTGAACTCGGTTGACCCTTTCTTCATCCTTGATGTACTCGCGGAGGTGTCCGTCCTTGACGAGCCGTTCGAGGTGGGACTTTAGAGCGAAGCAGTCCTCGGTCATATGCCCGTGCTGCTTGTGATAGGCGCAGTTCTTTTGCCGATCTCGGGTGGATGGATCGCTTGGCATTGGCCGAGGCCACTGGAAGTACGGCTCTGCCTTGATCTTGTTCAAGATCCTATAAATAGGCTCTTTGAATACAGTATTGATAGCTCTGTCGGAATCGCCGGCAGGCTTCGGGGGCTGGGACCTTGGTCTCTTGCTATTGTTCGAGGAGATTGAGAAAGAGCGGGCGGGCTTTCTCTTATCCGATCTCGGTCTGGAGAACGTTCCTTCCTTGGTGGCAGCTTGGTGTTGGTGTTTCTTTGGGAATCCGAACCGTTCTGTGCCGTGGGCCTCGTCCTCCTCTTGCTCAATGTACTGTTTCACCCTTGCCATCAATGCTTTCATCGTAGCCACGGGGTTCCAGACCAGGTCCCTGCGGAGTTCATTTCCTTGGAGTAAGCCCTCCCTGAAGCACATGATGGCGACTTCGTCGTTGGCGTCAGTAATCTGGCTGTATATCATCCATAATCTCCTGGCGAAGGCAGTGATGCTCTCACCGTCTTTCATCCGGATTGCCATGAGATTGCTGCCCGTCTTTGGGATGACGCGGTGTGCTTGAAACTTTTCAAGGAAAGAGCTCCGGAGCTGTCGCCAGCTCGAGACTGACCCGGGGAGGAGCGCGTAGAACCACCGGAGGGGGAGGTCTCCCAGACTGGATGAGAAAACCCTGCAGTTCAAGAGACCGACGTCCCCCCAGACCGACATTCGTTGAGTGAAATGCCGCAGATGCGCCTCTGGGTCCGAGGCTCCGTCATAAAGGACGAACCTTGGGACGCTAAATCTCTCGGGGAGAGAGAAATTTTTGATTTCCTGCGAGAAGGGGGACATGCCCTGATCGTCCTCTTCATGCTCATCTGTTTGGTCTCGGGCAAATCCGACCTCGGCCAAACGGGCCTGGACCTCCTGCTTGACGTAGTGGTCTAGCAACTCCTTGAGGCCTGTCTGGTCGTCGAGTCTCGGGGATTCTGGCTCGCACCGCGATCCCCCGAGGCCATCAGGCAGATGATTGCTACTCGAGCCTTCCTCTTCGCAGCGATATCTCCTTCTGCTGTTGAGGACCTGCCTCAGATCTCGGTTGTCCGGATGGGTTCGCTGTCGCCGGGGGGGTGGACCACGAGACCTCCTCTCGTTCATTTCAAGTTGCTCCTCAAGGCGACGAATCACCTCCTGTTTCTCTTGGAGAGCTCGGTTCTGGGCATCGAGCTCTTTGAGCAGGGGGTTGTCATCTCTGGCTCCATGGGTTTGATGAAAAGACTGGCCGTCGTGGCGAGCGCGATGGTGGGACTGACGGGATGCAGTCCTGGCAGGGGTTCTGGCTCGCCGTCAAAGATCCGACATGGAGGCGTTCTGCTGCGGGTCCCTTTGTGACCGATCACCAAGGTGGAGGGGGATTTCACGACGGTCATCATGGTGGGGGCGCGTAGTCGTGGGCCGAGACGAAGAGGCCGACTGGACTATACCCTCGACATGCGCGACTCCCGACTTTTCCCCAGACCTCCTCTGGCGTGGGACCCGCGGCGCCTCCTGCTTGACGGGAGGAACCGTCGTCGGTCCAGGAGGGGGAAGAAGAGTAGAACGAAGGCCAGGGGTTGGTTCCGGAACAACCGGCTGGGGTGGCTGTGACTGCAAGAATGGTGCAAACGCAGGTTGCTCCCGTAGCGGGAAGGACGATGCACTTTGGGGCTTCGATGATCCTCCGCCACCGTATCTGGTTTTTGGAGGCATGGCTTCTGTAGAGGCTTTGGCACAGATCATGTTCCCACAGACGGCGCCAACTGTAAGTGCCTAAAAATTACAGACTTAGTTAATGGAGGATCAAGCTCCTGATTAGAGGGTTTCGGGGAAGAAGAAGGGAAAGGATCAAGCCTCCAATGACCTGAAAGGAAAGAAGCTACGGTCAGAGACCCTGGCTGTGGGTAGCCGAAGGCCCTCCGACGTTCAAATTAGTGCAAGACCTGAGAGAATGGAGAAAGAGAGTTCCGGGAGAGGAGGGTTACGCGTACCTTACATGGTTTGCGTTCATGCAATATATACTCGTGAAAGTCATCATGGCACTGTCCTTATGAAGGGATGGGAGTCCCATCAGTGTGTATTCGTACCTCCTGAGTGGGGGTAGGTAAAAAGGGAATGTCCCATCGGACCATCGCCCCTTGCCTATGGATATGAATTTAGATAATGCATGCCTCTTATCTAGGCCTGGAGCCCATTTTGCCTGTCAGTTCGCCGTTTCCATCACGGCAGTGCATTTATGACCGCATTTATGGCTGAGTGACAGGAGCCGAGGTCGGGTAGAGGCTGAGGCCGACATCGGGACTCGTGACGTGGCCACCGAGACTCGCTCCTTGGTTCTTCCGAGATGGTGTTGCGGCCGACCTTGGATGGTTCCGAGATCAATGGTAAACCGAGACTGGGGGGTGGTAAGCCGAGACTGGGGGATGGTAAGCCGAGACTGGGGGATGGCCCCCACCTGGATTTATGAGCACGGAACGACCCCACACAAATGCCATACCTGCCCTTTGGATAATTCAGAAGACCAACCACTCCTCCACGCATTCATGTATGTGGTAGCTAAAGCAATTACCAAACAAGCATCAGTGGAATTGATTGGTCATATTGGCCCTAAAAAAAATTAAATAGAACAGGTGGTTGGCACTTTCTTGACCCATCAAGAGCAGCATTGCCTTGGTTAAAAGTTAGGTCATACAGTGATTAAAAATGAAATCTGGTACACTTATAATCTAGAAACCTAATGTATTTATCTGTTGCCTCTGTTCTCCTGCACCAAGGTGGTCCTGGTGCCATGTGACCCTGGCCTCCAACCGATGGCCCCACCAAAAACAATAAAACATTTGGCACTGATAAATAATATGGTCGGCAGCCAACTTCCTTGTGTTACTAAAAAAATTCTGAAGTCAGCGGCTAGAGTCTATGAAGAAAAGGAAGAAATTTGATATATCTCTCTCTCTCTCTCTCTCTGTGTCTCTGGCTTTCAGTTTGGGCTGCAGAGGAAAAGAGAAATAGGGAAAGGGAGAAGAGGGAGAAAAGAAAGGAAGAAGATGAAAAAAGTACGACACCAATAGAAACGGAAACTTTAGCTCACCATTCTCAGGTCGGTGGCTCTCTCTCTCTCTCTCTCCCTCCCTCCCTCCCTCCCTCCCTCCCTCCCACACACAGAGATATTTAGAAAAGCATCGTGCTTGGGTTTTCCCTGCCATCAACCCCAAATATATGATTAACACTAATCCTTTGAATTGTCGGCAAACTCAAATTTAACATTGATCCAACTGTTACTATTAAATATTCAAAAAAATAAAAAACAATTCGAAAAGCAAACAATGCATTTTCATTATTAAACTTGAGAAAAGGGGGTTAGAATTATATATATAAGACACTTTTATGGATTAATACCTATTAAACTCAGTTTTTATTGGTTAATGAAAATTTTAAAAAATGTCACCAGAGTGCCTTAACTAGACTCTTTTTTTTTTCTTGATTGACAATCTTATGTTTGATTTAGAACCTACTATATGATGGGTTTATCCCATGACATGCTAGGTTTCTTATTGGATTTGAAGTCCTAATGATTGATTATGAATTGTGAATTTTGATTTCAAAATGTTAATTAGTAGTGGAACAAAAAATTACAATTTGGTCACTTATTGCAAAAATGGGTTTATCCCATAATATCATGAGTTTTCAACTGACATTATTAAAAAAAAAAAGCGATTTAGGGTCTCCTCGATATCATTGAGTAGTCACAAGGAGTAAATTTTGTTTTCCAAAAATCTAATTATGATGATAGAAAAAAAAAAGAAAAGCATTTTCCACAATTTTGAAGCAATTTTATTTCTATTTTACTAAAACATCTAGAATATGATGGGTTTATCATTTGATACCATGGGATCTTCTACTAAAATTAGATAAAAAAAAATTTGGAGTTCTTCGATGTAAATGGATAGTCACTAAGAGTGGTTTTTTTTTTCCAAACATTCTTGTGGTGAAAGAAGAAAAACTATTTTATTATTTTTTAAGTAATTGTATTTCAATGTCACTGAAAAAAAAAATCTAGAAGAATCCATTAAGTTCTAAAGCCTCAAAATCAATAGTTTTGATGATCCAATTATGATTATTTTTTTGCCAAAAATCATATCTACAATGAAACAATTCCGTCACAATATTCTACCCTTAGGATTATCGCATGCCCCAAATTAATAGTTTTGATGATCTGATTATGATGATTTTATGGCCAACGATGATATCCACAATGAGATCTTTCCGTCACATTATCTCCTCATGATTACATGCATCCAAGTGAGTCCCCATAAGAGGCTTATATTTTACCTCATAAAAACCTTGAGAGGAATACTTCTCGACATTATTCTTCGTATGGAAGGTATGTCACACGATTCTTATCGGGTAAATTTTTTTAATATTTGGTAGCTCTCACTAAACCCCTAGAAATGGGTTTCGACCTATTTTGATACTTATATTTCTACTCATCATTGGATTAAATCTCATAAAAAATGTAATTTAGAAAACCATTGAACTTTAAGGCCCTTAAATCAATGGTTACTGGTCCAATTATGATAGTTTGTTCACCCAAAATCTAATCCAAAATAAGTGCTTTCCATCGCATTATAACTCAATGATCGGTAGGAACACAGGTAGGCCCACATGACAAAAGTTAATTTTTTTAGAAATTGACCTTCGACTCTTCATCTTCGATAGGATTTTTTTTAGATGACGTTTTCTAATCCATGAAATTCTTTTTCTAAGTAACTTTTTTTTTTGGTAAATTTTTGAGGATTTAATTCGAAAAATCCCAAAATTTAGGCATTTATTGCGAAAGGTTCTCGCAAATTGTGTAGCACTAATGAGGCCCTCTCGCCAATTTTTTATATTTTTTTATAGTTTTTCTGAGCGATGATAGCGTCACCATGGGCGACGCTAGCATCGCTAGTTAGAACATCTCATAATGTCTTCTTCCTCCTCTCCTCCTCCTATTTCTTCATATGGGATTTGCAAAGAGGAAACATTTGATTGTGTAATTAATATGTACACACTCATCATTCTTGTGTTACTTGTGTAACAAATTCCATTTTTCCAATTATATGACCATCTTTTATGCCATCTAATCCAGTGTCAATAAATGGACTGGTATGGTCCAAGCTATATTGGATAGAGAAGTTGAGAGAAGAGATGTGACTATCCATTTATTCTCAGTTTTGTTTCCCTGTCCTATTCTCTAGCATGTAGTGTATTGTATTGTGCCTTTCTTCTTGTTTGTAAACGTATCATGAAAGACAAGCCTTTATTTTCTAAACGAGAATGATGTGTTAATGGGTTGGATTTGTTGCTTACATTGCACCTCTTTCACGTGGTTTAATCCCACTGAGCTCTCATCAGTGTGCGCCATTTTGCCTCATCTTTTAGCCAACTTTCATGCAACAGACCCAGTGGATGTGAAAATCTCTCAAAGATTGAGAAAAGGTTACTGTGTGGGATGTTTTCAAGATACCGAGTTTGTCCTAGTTTCGGTAAAAGTGCTGGCTAGGCATGTCTTGGTCTCGGTATTATGCATCTCAGCAATAGTATTAGAATGCTTCCATATTAAGGTCATGCCTGACCTCGGTACAATCTTCAGCTCGGTTCGGTCAACCGAGACGAGCATTGACTCATAATCAGTTACAACTGTACCTCTATAAAGACTCAACCACGTTATAGAACGTGTTGAGAGACAAGGACATGCATTGGATAGATATAAGGAGTTATCTGTATCCAGTGGTGACGTCCATAATCTCTGAAAGAGCGGGATCCACAACTTCCAAGAAATCATGGTAAGGTCCGATGGGACCCTACCATACCATTAAGAGCTCAGGGTAAGGTCCGATGGCACCCTACCATTAATGAACCAGGACAAGAGTCATAGGACTCCCGCCCTATATATATATATATATATATGTAAAGAGCTAATCATAAGAGGTACGCATGCATACGCCTAAAACTGTCTCTTTCTCCTGCCCTTTGTTGAGTTATCAAACTAACTTTGGCATTGGAGTGTCTTATGCCGAGAGTGGTCAAGGCCTCTGATCTCTATTCTGTTCTTCCCTTTCAAGTTTCAGGCATTCAATCTTTCCCAAGAAACTCTATAGAGATCTTATTACATCCAAACAAGTCCATAATTATTTAGGCTCACACAATTGGCGCCGTCTGTGGGAAAGATCAAATCAAATTCACAAACACCATGCCTCCAAAAACTAGAAAGGGCGCAGGATCATCAAGGACCCTGTCACCATCGCTAGAATTCCCAAAGCAATTGTCGCCGGTCCCTCCCCAATGGAGAACCGAAGCAAGATCTGGTGCGGTGAGTGTGGAAGGGCCTGAGACTCAGTCAGGTTCATCTTCAAAGACGGTGACGACACCTTTCCGGCGAGATAACCTTATGCTGGAGCATTCCCGGCAAGATAATCCTTCACTGGAGCGTCCCCGACGAGACAAATCTAATCAATGGATCGATGTTGACGACGACAACAACCCACTTTTTGTAGATATCGAGGCCCAAAACCTTGTTATCCATGAGCAAGGTGAGTTGAATCGTCAACTCCGGTGGAAACTCGAGGCGAAGACGAAGGCCCCTATTCCGTCCCCTAGGCGCGACCGAGCTCTTTCGGCTGAACAGGATTTGAGGCAAATCTTGGATAACAAGAGGTGTGACCAGGCTTACGACGAGGGCTCTTGTAGCAGGCACTTGAATGATGATTCAAAGAGGCTGAAGCAGAGACCAGAGGACAATGAGATGACTTGAGAGAATTGACTAGACCGATAAGTCAAACAAACAGTCCAGTAGAACATGGAGGTGGTCGATTTCACCCGAGATCAGTTAAATGCCTACAACATTAAGGATCTCGGCATATCTCCCTTCTCTCAGGAAATAAGGAACTTTTCTCTCCCTGAAAAGTTCAGTGTCCTGAGGTTTGTTCTTTACGATGGAGCCTCAGATTCAGCAGCACATCTCCGACACTTTACTCAGAGGATGTCAGTTTAGGGCGATATAGATTACCTAAACTGTAGATTTTTCTCTTCCAGTCTAGGGGACCTTCCCCTAAAGTGGTTCTGTGCACTCCCAGATGGATCAATTTCGAGCTGGCAATAGCTCCGAAATTCCTTCGTGGAAAAATTCCAAGCTCACAAGGTCATCCCCAAAACAAATGATGACCTAATGGCGATCAGAATGAGGTGGACCGAAAACATCACTCAGTTCGCCAAAAGGTTCTGGACGAGGGGTCAATTTCAAGCTGACAACAACTCCAAAATTCCTTGGTGGAAAAATTCCAAGCTCACAGGGTCATCCCCAAAACAGATGATGACCTAATGGCGATCAGAATGAGGCGGACCGAAAACATCACTCAATTTGCCAAAAGGTTCTGGACTATCTATAGCCAGATTGAAGACGCCACTGATAGGGTGGCCATCAGATCCTTTAAACAAGCTCTACTGCCAGGCAATGAGCTTCGGAAGGACTTGGTTCGGTTCCCTGTGGTCACAGTGAAGGCACTGATGGCCAGGGTGAACCAATTCATTGGAAGAAGACGAGGCCCGAGCTCAGGAAAGTTTTGGCCTCTGGCAAGATGACAAAGCCCCTCAGAAAGATAAGAAGTTATCTCGGAAGGAGGAGGCAGACCGAAACAGGGCATCTATGAGCTCAACAGTGGTCTCAGCCTCCACCTTGGGGGGCGGAAAGAAATCAAAACCAGATGCGGCCTCCTATAAGGCTGTGAACACGGTCTTCAGAGAACCAATCTACAAGTTTCTTGGCAGGATCAAGTTACAACCATTCTTTAAGTGGCTGCAGCCGATGAAAGGTGATCCTTCCTCCCGGGATCAGAACAAGTTATGTGCTTACCACAAGCAAAATGGGTACAGAACCAAAGACTGCATGGCCTTCAAGTCTCACCTTGAAAAGCTCGTCAAAGACGAACACTTGAAGGATTAGTGGGCCCCGCACATTTAACTTTTTTCTAAAGGTGAGCATCACGTTGTAATTTTTAAATGTTGGTCCTGTGTCCACAATTACAAAAAATGTGGCTCCACTTTTTAATTCCTAAATGTGGGTCACATGGTCACGATCACAAAAGGTGGACGAACATGTAAATCCTATAGATGTGGGGCTCATATTCTAATTTTTAAAGGTGTGTACTATGTTGTAATTTCGAAAGATGGGTCCCATATTCACATTCACAAAAGGAGGCCACACATTTTAATTCTTATAAAGGTGGGCCTACAATGTAAATCCTACGAATATGGGCCCCATGTTCTAATTTTTAAAGGTGGTACCACATTGTAGTTCCTACGGGTGGGTCCCGTGTATATTAATATATAGTGTTGAAACAATAAAAGGTGAGTCCCACATCATAAATCCTATTTTCTCTTACTTTCATTCTTTGGATCAAAACTTTTATGAAGTTACCAAACAAGTTCCATACATCAAATTCTCAGCATATATAGTAATTTAATATAATATTGCCAAACAAACTCTGCAAAGTACAGTTACTCTACACAATTTGATTTGAGCACAATCTGATTTGAGCGCAAAATTGGGAAAAACACAAGAATATTGTCAAATAGGCACCCCTAAATTGTGAATTTTCCCCCAATGAGCTGTGGAGTTTAAGAGATCTTTATTAGAGAAATATAATGCACCAAGGATCTTAATTTAGTTCAGCAATTGACTCACACAGTTGCCGACGTGCTCCTCACGTGCCAAATTGAAGCTAGGCCTATGGCCCACCCATCATAACTTACACCAACAGAAAGAAAATGGATGGTGAAGATGTACTTGGCAAACCAGCCTGATGTCCAGGGTCAGCAAAATAGAGTAAGGCGAGCCACACAAGGGAGACTTCAACAAGCATGGATTAATGCACCTTTTCATATGTAGCACTTTCACAGTGACTTTACGTTCCTTGTTTGTGTACCTTCATTTTCTTTAGGGACAATTACCGTACAGATAGTCATGGACCTGACAATAGCCCCAAAACAGCCCAAAAATACATATTTACCATAGAGTTGTTCGATCCGTAGGATATCAGAGCTTGCGATATCCTACGGATCCCACAATCACTTGAACAGTCTATGTATTTTTTTTTCCATTACTGTGAGACCACCAAACCACTATCCAAACTATTGGATAATTGTATGAGTGTAAGAACTAATATCGCGCCAAATTTGAACCATTGATCTATCACGGTTATCGAGAAATTTACAAGAAAGTCACCCTGTTTTGCAAATTATAAGAACAAATTATAAGCCACTTTTTTTATTTGCAAATTTCTCGATAACCGTGATAGATCAATGGTTCAAATTTGGCGCGATATTAGTTCTTGCACTCATACATTTATCCAACAGTTTGGATGGTGGTTTGGTGATCCCATAGTCAAGGAAAAAAAAAGAAAAAAATGGGCAGTTCAAGTCTTCCCGCTTCTGATTGTGGGATATCCTACATTCCTAGGATATTGCAGCCTGCGATATCTTACATCTCTAGAATATTGTAACCTGCGATATCTTACGGATCGAAAAGCTATGTAGTAAATATGTATTTATCGAATAGCTCTGTAGTAAATATGTATTTTTGGATTGTTCTGTGGCTATTGTTAGGTTAATGACGTCCGTATGGTAATTGTCCATTTTCTTTATGTCCCTTGACAGAAGTAATGTTTGTGATCGGTGAGCCACACGGTGGAGTTTTCGACAGACAATCGTGGAATTCACGTTTCCAAATGCAACTCTTTCACGTGAATGATTGTACGTTCCTCGTTGGTTTTTCCTCGTCACCAAGAATCGAACAAAGTTAGAAAGGTTCTGCTTCTGGAATAGCTCATTTTCCATGCGTTTCCATGTTCTTTGGGAAACATGGATGCATGTGCGAAAAGTGATTGACATGTATAATGGTGTGTAACAAATGACGTGAAGTATGAAAATGATTCATGCATAAATGATTGACATGCATTTGTTAGTGGTTGCTTGTTTTATGTGGCTTTATATATTATATATATTAAAGTAAAAGGGGAGGTGGGCTATGAGGGGTGCCACCTCATTCCTAAAAAGTCTCTCATTTCAAAGAAATATGTATAAAAAACTCACATTGTTTTAAGGCGCTACCTTACTTTGGGCTACTCTTTCTCTACTATTACCTCTCATAAGATATTTTTATACGTTTGAATTTGAGTCCTATTTCTTGCCATTATCCAAATTATAAGCGAGTTTTTACAGTCGGTTTGTTTTCTTTTCCTTAGATCTTCAATGATCAATGAGCCTCATGTTAAATATGTTTTGTAGGCCCTATCGAAGAATGAAATCCAAATTGTTGCTTCTTTACTCTCCTTTCAGTTTTTTCCCCTAAATGGATAGATCCAGTGGTGAGCACCAGTTCTTATTAAATATATTTCAAGATTGGACTCCAGTATTGGATGAAATCTCAATGGCCTTCTCTTAACCCCCTTTTTCTAAGAGTGGGCTCCACTGATGGAGGGAGGCATGCCTATTAGCTGTTATCCTAGTTTCTTAATGGATGCAAATAAATTAGTGGGCCCCGTACATTTAACTTATTTCTACTGTGGGACCCACTCATGGATTATGCATAGATTTTAGTTTTCTAGATCTATGTATCCGTGGTGGGCAATCAGACTGGGTTGGTATCATACACAAGCTTAATTTCTTTGATAATTGTTAGGATGTGATTTGTGTGCATATGAGTTAGAATTATTAGAAACATAATATGATGACTCATATCTATATCCACGTACATTCATCCAATGCAATATACATCTTTTATGTTTTTTTCTTATACACTTATTCGGCCCCTCTCTTTCAAATTTTTTTCTTATACTATCAATCATTTGTGGGGGCCAACTGCTTCATCACCATCAATCCAGATGTGGTGTGTGGCTCAATGAGGATGAAATCATTTGATTTCCATTTCCTTTCTTCCTATGTTTCCTTTTTTCTTCTTTAGATGCAGGGCCATCAGTGGGTCCCACACGTTAAAAACATCTCAAGGGTGGCCCCCACTGATGGATCAAACACGTTAATTTTTTATCCTTTTTTTTTTGTTCTTTTTAGTAGATGCAGATCCATTCGATTTGTTTTCTTTTTCTTATATTTTCAATCATCAATGGTATAATATATCCGTAAATGAGATGGTCATAATGGTCAATGCCTTTAAATTCAAGGTGTCGTTGTGTTATGTAAATTTACTTTATTTTATTTTTATTTTCATACATATAAAAAAATTTATTATTCAAAGATAATAAAAGAAACTTATATTATATTTATTTTATCTTAACAATATTTCAACAGAATTCTTAAATTTTAACATATTTTCATTTTTAAGCTCGGGCCTCTATTGCTAGTTCATACATAAATGATTGACATGCATAAGACTAGAGTCATTGCATTTGTTTACAATTATTTATGAATGTGGTGCTTTTTTTTTTGTTTTCTTTTGTCGTTTTGCTATCGAAGGGTTCCCAACCCAAATGGCTGGATTAATCCCTCCGGGCCCAGAGGGAAGCCGGGTAAACTCCCTTGTAACCCCAAACCTGCAACTTCCGGTTGCAAACCGTGGTCGTAGGCTAACTAAGCTACCCATTGAGATTATGAATGTGAAGCTTAAATGACGTGAAGTTTGAAAATAGTGTGGAAATGAGGCTTATGTAAACACCCATATTGCAAATTAGGCTTATGTACACTTTTTATATGGTGATTACATTCTTGTGGGGTCCATCAATCACCTTTATTTTTTTTTTCTCATTCTTGTCCACCCCATATTTGTAATAATAACTATATAATTTGTTTATTTTTTTTTTTGCTAAGTTGCAAATTGAATTAAGAAGAGAAGAAAAGGGAAACAACAGCCCAAACAGGCAGCAGAGAAGAAGAAGAACCAGAGCAATAGCAGAAACAACAGCACACTATCTTATAGATGGATAGGGCTGAATACAGAGAAAGGAAAAGGAATCTAAAATATGACTAGAGTAAGGAGAAGATAATTTACTAAGAGCAAGAGCAGCATCCTCCAAAACGAATTTAATAGCAGTGTCCAGAGAAGGTACCTTGTTGTTGAAGATACACAAGTTTCTAACCTTCCAAATGCTGAATATAGCAATGATGAAGAGAGCTCCCAGACCCTTTTTGGCAGTGGAGCAAGAGTTGATGGAGAAGGCGGTCCATTTTGCAGAGACTGTGCTGGAAATGGGAAACCTGAAGTTCCCTTTGCCTTCTAACCAGGCCCAGAAAGCAGCAGCGAAGGGGCAGGGGAAGAACATAAGGAAGGCTGACTCCTGATGAGTGCCACACAGACAGCAAGATGACGCCAATTGCACTCCAATGGACTGGGCCCAGGCATTGGTGGGGAGCTTGTTATGAAACAATATTTTCCAGGCAAAACAGGCAGTGGAAGGCTTAAGGAGATTATTCCAGGCAAACTTGGACCAAACTTTGGGGGGGGGGGGATCTGGATCTGATGGACTCCCAGGCAGCAACAAAAGAGAGGATGGAGGAGTTTGATCTTGACCAAATTAGCTGGTCTGGCTCATCAACAAGGAAGAAAGGGGCTATGATGGAAGAGGTGAAGGCTAAAACCTTCTCGGGGAAGGAAAGACTTTGGAGTCTCTGGGCATTTGAAAAAACAGCGAACACTGGATCAGACCATGGGAAATTAACCTCAGGAAAAATCTTCGCCAAAGAGAGCGGGCCATGCCATTTATCATGCCAGAAGTCTGTGCTTTTCCCATCACCTAAGAGCCAGTGACTACTTTGAAACAGGAAAAGAGAGATTCTCTTGATAGGCCTCCAGATGCAAGCACCAGTAGTCAGGGAGGAAGGATGCCAAGGAGAATAACCTTTGAAGTATTTTGCTCTAAACCAGGAAGCCCACAGGGACGAAGAGGAGAAAGCTGCCCAACCCAGTTTAATAGAATTTGCATTGCTCATGTCCTTAAAACGACGAAGGCCCAGACCACCTTCCAGCTTAGGCAAACAAACTGTCTTCCAGTTGAGAAGACTCCTTTTGACTTTATCAGGGCCCCCAGACCAAAGGAAGTTCCTCATCCATTTCTCAAGAAAGAGGCAAATGGAGTTAGGAATGGGAACGACCAGAAGGATGTGAATTGGAAGACTCTGGAGAACATGCTTGACAAGGATGAGTCTCCCCGCAAAGTAGAGCAGCTTACTTTTCTACCCAGAAAGCCTTTTCCTAAAGTTATCCTTTAAACTCTCAAAGTAACTGGCTTTGGGGCTTCCAATGAAGAGAGGAGCACCCAAGTAGTTAGAAGGGAAGAAAGCCTGAGAGAAGCCTACAGATCTTAGAACTCTGGAGATGAAAGACTGCCTGCTGTTGTCAAATAGGACACTGCATTTCCTTTGGTTAAAATGTTGACCAGCTGCCAGATGATAAGCTTTTAAAACCCCTTTTATAGCTTTGTTACTCCGAGGGAAAGCTTTGAAGAAGAGCATAATATCATCCGCAAATAGCAGGTGACAGACTTTGGGGGAAGCTGGAGCTCTGTAAATCGGAGTCACAAGCTTCTGGGAAACAAGATGAGCAATATTCAAGCACCAGCATGATGAAGCTGATTCTTTTAGATCTACATAGAATTTAAGTAATTCATGAAAAAGTGTGCCCACTTGTGGATCTTAATCTTTTGCACTTGTGCGGGCCTCTAATTCATTATTCGAATTGTTCGATATTGTTCTATTAATGGTAAATATCAGGAGGTTTAGTTTCATATAATAATTCCTAATGGATTTTCAGAAATTCATTCAACGTCAAAGAAGTCCAAATAAATCTAAAAGCATTGGAGGTACTAATTTAATATGTGAAAATGGTGATTTTGACAAATAAGATAATGTGTTTCGCATGTATAACACTTGCATATGAAATATATTATTTATTGGCTGTTAAAACAATGGTTAATATAATGTGATGAGGCATATGTTTTACCTAACTCTTATCCCCTCCCTGAATGATAGGCATGCATGTTGGGCCCCGATTAGCTGGACTTGAGTCTCATATTTGCATTGTGAGTGTGATTGAGGCATGACCATGCAAAGTGATATATATGGGCGGCTGGCAAGAGCAGGTCGGAGGTTGAGTTTGAAATTTGAAGAGGCAGTAAATGGTCATCCTGTAATCAAACTCCTACCCAGACCTAAGCATCAACTTAGTGCCAGTTGTAGTCTTATAGACCTGGATCTACTAGAGTCTAAGAGGTCATATGGTTTCTATGAAAATGATTCACATGCGTAAATGATGCATATGTGAATCATTTCCATAGGCAAATGATACACATGTGAAAGAGATTCCATTGTGTGTCATTTTCACATCTCTTCACGTGCGAACCCAAGTACATTAAACAGCTCATAATTTTTCACAAATTTGTTAAAATCTACAATGAACCAAAATATAAAATTTAATCCACTAGCCACTTTTCTTGCATTATAAAGAGGATAAACGGTCCGTATGGTAAAAGAGGGGCCCACGAATGTCAATAAAAGAAGATTTTAGATTGTTCTTGTAGCTGTGAGTGACAAAGAAGGAAACATGCATCTACCTCTTCATCCTCTCAGCATGGTAGAGACAAAAGGAAAAAATCATCTTTTGAGAGAGGATTTCTCAGATAATTTCATCTGATAGAAAATTCATTTGTAATAATTTATGGTCTATTTTAAACTATTTTTGTTTGGCCTGTTTTTAGTACTTTTAGCTATTATCTTTTGATTGTTTAATGGGGGATGCCCCTTTGGAGGATCTTTACCAGGTGATCCTGCCTTGTTGTGCCTCTTTTGGAATGAATATTGCTTACCACTCAACAAAAAAAAAAACCCTTTTTCACAAATAATTGAAAATATTTGATGAATCAATGGCTGAACTTTGTCTCCCACTAGATTTTGGCCTAGTGAAGAGGATAGACGGTTCAAATCATGATTTAGGGGCCTATAGGAATAAGAAGATTTAAAAAAATGGACTAGGCCCAAGTGACTATGATTTATACTATTTACATGCAATGATCCATGGTTTTTTACAAATATCTTTAGATGCACAATGAATTAACAAATGAAATTTGACCTCCTATTATTTTTGACCTTTTAAAGAGGTTGAACAGTTTAGATCGTGAACCTGCAAAAGTCTAAAAGCATATTTGATCTTTTTGACAAATATTTGAAAATCTAGGACGATGGATATTGGATGAGTGGAATATGGTCTCCAAGCTATTTTTGGCCTTTTGAAGAGAATGAATGGTTCCATTTTTTTTTTTTAAGAAAAAAGAAGATAACCCTATAAGGAATGCCCAAATCAATGTAGCTCCACCTTCTTTGGTTCCAAATATACACATGGTGTGATTCCTTTTACAACTTTCCCAGGTAAGTAATTTTAACGTGAAAATGACTTAATTTACATACCGTTTTCATATTTGATTTACGCATTGTATCAGTGAATGAGCACAAATAAATATAATTGTACGTAACCATTTCTCATGTGAGTCATTTACACACTACAACAATGTGCACTTTTGCCGGCACTAAATAAGCGCCGGGAAAGGTCCATAAAACGCTGAGAAAAATTATTCCCGGCGATTTCCCTTGCGCCGACAAGGCGCCGGCAAAGTTATGCCACTAATACCATTTGCCGGCGAAAAAGAGGTAGCACCGGAAAAAATCAATACATTGTCGGCGTTTTATTTCGCTGGAAAAGGAGGTTTAATTATTTCACTGGGCAAAGACTTTTATTTTTTCAATAATAAATTTTAAATAACTTTTTCCTGCGTTTTTTTGCGTCGGGAAAAGATGTTTATTTTTCAGAGAAAACTTTTGCCGGCGCTATTTTTCGTTGGGAAAAGAGATAAATTTTTTTAAAAATAAATTTAGTTTGCGCCGGGAAAAGATTTACAAATTACAAAAAAAGGAATTTCAAATTTTTTTTGCCAGCGTTTATCTCACCGGGAGTAATCTTTTTTAAATAATTTTTTTATTTATTTGATTTTTAATTTTCTTTTCCTGTATATACATCAATTCATTACAACTTCCAACTTGTGTCACATGAATAAATTGAAATTGCTAATTCCATTATCCAAGACCAAATCTACTACTATACACACCCAAGATCCATTTCCATTCCAAAATCATCAACGCTGGCTATGAACACGGTCTTCAGAGAGCCAATCTACAAGTTTCTTGGCAGGATCAAGTCACGGCCATTCTTCAAGTGGTCGCAGCTGATGAAAGGTGATCCTTCCTCCCGGGATCAGAACAAGTTATGTGCTTACCACAAGCAAAATGGGCACAGAACCGAAGACTGCATGGCCTTCAAGTCTCACCTTGAAAAGCTCGTCAAAGACGGACACTTGAAAGATTAGTGGGCCTCGCACATTTAACTTATTTCTGCAGTGGGACCCACTCATGGATTATGCATAGATATTAGTTTTCTAAATCAATATGTATCCGTAGTGGGCAATCAGACTGGGTTGGTATCATACACAAGCTTAATTTCTTTGATAATTGTTAGGATGTGATTTGTGTGCATATGAGTTAGAATTATTAGAAACATACTATAATGACTCATATCTATATCCACGTATACACATCCAATGCAATGTACATCTTTTATGTTTTTTTTCTTCTCTTACACTTATTCGGCCCCCTCTCTTTCAATTTTTTTTCTAATACTATCAATCATCTATGGGGGCCAACTACATCATCACCATAAATCTAGATGTGGTGTGTGGCCCAATGGGGATGAAATCATTTGATTTCCATTTCCTTTCTTCTTATGTTCCCTTTTTTCCTCTTTAGATGTAGAGCCATCAGTGGGTCCCACATGTTAAAAACATTTCAAGGGTGGCCCCCACTGATGGATCAAACACGTTAATTTTCTTATCTCTTTCTTTTGGTTCTTTTTAGTAGATGCAGATCCATTTGATTTGTTTTCTTTTTCTTATATTTTCAATCATCAATGGTATAATATATCCGTAAATGAAATGGTCGTAATAATCAATGCATTTAAATTCAAGATGTCGTCGTGTTATGTAAATTTACTTTATTTTATATTTATTTTCATACATAGAAATTTTTTTTATTATTCAAAGATAAGAAAAAGAAACTTATTTTATATTTATTTTATCTTAACAATATTTCAAAAAAATTCTTAAATTTTAACATATTTTCATTTTTAAGCCCAGGCCTTTGTTGTTAGTTCATACATAAATGATTGACATGCATAAGACTAGAGTCATTGCATTTGTTTACAATTATTTATGAATGTGATGCTTTTTTTTTTTTTTTTTTGTTTTATTTTGTCGTTTCGCTATCGGAGGGTTCCCAGCCCAAAGGGTTGGACTAATCCCTCCGGGCCCAGAGGGAAGTCGGGTAAACTCCCTTATAGCCTCAGTGTAATGGTGCAGTTTCGAACCTACAACTTCCGAGTGCAAACCGTGGTCTTAGGCCAACTAAGTTACCCCTTGGGATTATGAATGTGATGCGTAAATGACGTGAAGTATGAAACTAGTGTGTAAATAAGGCTTATGTAAACACCCATATTGCAAATTAGGCTTATGTACACTTTTTATATGGTGATTACATTCTTCTGGGGTCCATCAATCACCTTTTTTTTTTTTTCTCATTCTTGTCGACCCCATATTTGTAATAAAAACTATATAATTTTTTTATTGAACTAATAAGCACCAGGATGATGAAGCTGATTCTTTTAGATCTACATAGATTTTAAGTAATTCATGAAAAAGTGTGCCTACTTGTGGATCTTAATGTTTTGCACTTGTGTGGCCTCTAATTCATGATTCGAATTGTTCAATATTGTTCAATTAATGGTAAATATCAGGATGTTTAGTTTCATATAATAATTCCAAATGGATTTTGAGAAATTCATTAAGCGTCAAAGAAGTCCAAATAAATCTAAAAGCATTGGAGGTACTAATTTAATATGTGAAAATGGTGATTTTGACAAATAAGATAATGTGTTTCGCATGTATAACACTTGCATATGAAATATATTTTTTTATGGCAGTTAAAACAACGGTTAATATAATGTGATGAGGCATATGTTTTGCCTAACTCTTATCCCCTTCCTGAATGATAGAGTCCTGGACCACATTAGGGGTAAAAGATTAAAACTCACCACTAATTCTCTTTCCCCTCCAAAATGACCTTCAGCCACAACATATAAGTTGCCACTAAATGTGATCACTATAATACCTTCACTAAAGTGAGTCACTTGTGGCAAAAATAACTTTGTGGCTAGAAGTGTCGCCACTAAAAGCTGGCTTTCATATAATATATTTTTAGTGGCAATAGAAAGTCGCCGCAAAAGGTGGCGAAAACACGACAACTAAGCATTTAGCCACGAAAATAAAATGTTACCACTAAACTCCTAGACCATTAGTGGCACAAAAAGAAAACTCGCCACTAAATCTCCTTCCCCTCCAAAATGACCTTTAGCTACAACATATAAGTTGTCATTAAATGTGATCACATAATACTTTTAGTGTCAACATCCAGCTTCGCCACTAAAGGTGAGTTTTTAGTGGCGAAAATTAAATTATGGCAAAAAGTGTTGCCATTAAAAGTCAACTTTCTTGGGATATATCTTTAGTGGCAATATAAACTAGCCACAAAAAATAGAACATACAGTGGCAAAAAATATACTGCGGCTAAATGTAAGAGTCTAAGAA
Source organism: Cinnamomum chago (assembly GCA_038049695.1). Taxonomy (NCBI): domain Eukaryota; kingdom Viridiplantae; phylum Streptophyta; class Magnoliopsida; order Laurales; family Lauraceae; genus Cinnamomum; species Cinnamomum chago. The sequence goes on from CP142460.1 coordinate 49,731,996, forward strand.
ATTAGTGGCGATCATAAAAAGTTGTCACTAAAACCGTACATCATTAGTGGCGATAAATTAAGACTTGCCACTAAATCTCTTTCCCTCCAAAATCCCATGGCGCCAAAAATTCCCACCAAGGAGTTAGTGGCAAAATTTAGCTACAACATATAAGTTGCCACTAAACGTGGGCATTATAATGCCTTCAGTGGCAACATCAAATATTTGCCACTAAATGTCGGTTTTTAGTGGCGAAAATTAGACCACGGCAAAAAAAGTCATCACTAAAAGCCAACTCTTTCGTTGACCGTTGAACAGCCAATCCTCTTCCACAACCGTGTAGATATGCTTGTAACTAGTCCGTAGGTTCAAACAGAACACCAATCAGACTCCGAATCGTCAAGGTATCGCGAAAACAAACTTTAGCCTTCGATCTAGTCAACTCTACCTTTGACCATATAGGTGCTGATGTGTCGCTGACGTCAGCACCTTTCTCTGTAGTCTTTACTTCTGGGCTTCGCTAATGGGTCAGGTCAACCTGGACTTGACCCAACCTGGACTGGCGTAGCTGATGGGCTTCTAAGACGGGTCAGGCTGGACCTGACCTGGAACTAACCCGGAACTGCTGCACGAGCCTAGGCCCACCTTCTTCTCCTTCTTCATTCTGGTTCAGTAACAGAAACAGAACTTTTGCAACCTCTTTCGTTCTTCCACTTCCTCGGCCACGGCACAGAGCGGTAGCACCAGTGGGGGCCCTCCTTCTCTAGCGACACGAAACAATAACAATGCCCCCTCCTCCGGGGACATACACGACGTAGGAACGATCAAGAAAAGAAAAAGGCACGCCATGCAACAACTTCAATTCTTCTTCCCAGGCGATGGCAGGGATCACCTTCGTTTCTTTCCTGCAACAACCGCCAAAGCAGCCAACTGTCTTCTTTATGTTTCTCTAGGAGATCTACTCAACTTCCAGTGACGGCAACAAACCAACAGACAAATCCAGCAGGCTCTCTACCTCGTCTTCTTCCTTGGCACTGTCCAATCTGCAACCTGATCTTGCGATCCCAGCGGCAGAGACCCGGTTGTCTTCTCTTGTCAGACTCTAGCAACACGAGCAACAGGGACGAATCTCCCTCTGGTTCGGTTTCCTCGGTTTCTTCTCTGAAACATGTGTAACCCACCGAGATCAAACGATTTCTCGCCGCACGATCCAGAAAACACTCTCTCAATCTTGAGATCTAATTCGTCGATTACGCAGCCATAACTCCAGCCCTCTGAGACGTTGAATCTCCTCTGATCACGCACAACTCTCTGATACCAATTTGTTGTGATCTAGGGCCTATGAGAAGAGATCAATCATGCACAAGAGAACACAGATTTACGTGGTTTGGCTTTTGGCCTACGTCCACGGGAAAAACGGGAGAATTCACTATGCAATCAGAAGAGGTGTACATCATAGAGCCTCTTAATCTCTATTTATACTATCAGCCACAAAACCCTGTTACACTCAAACACTACTTCTAATCACAGTAAACCTACAATAATAGACCTACTTCTAATCACAGTAGAGCATGGACAATACAAGGGCCCGGTTTACCTGATTTATTATTTCTATTGAGTCATACAACTTAACACTTTTGATGAAGACCATTTTTGGTCTGTCCGGTGTAGATGAAATCCATCTTGTAATCAAGTTTCAATGGAACTTCAAGGATAATTAGGGATTTTTCTGGAGAACTTCAAGTTTCAATGGAACTCTCCTAGCAAGAGAAAAAGGGAAATTAATCAAAATTCCATTCACCAAATTTAGAAAGATAGGAAATGTTATTTTAAATCTTCCAAACTATTAAAAATAAAAAAAACTTCTTCTTCTCCCTTTTTTTAAAGTAAAATACATTTAGTTGACCACCCATGGACGAGGTAAGGGTAAGATGATATTAGCAACACATTCAGTGTAGAGAGGCATTTGCGATTTTATTTATTCATCATCAACACTCGTCAGTTTATTGTACTATGAATTGTATGTTGGTACATCTATCATTTCTTCAACATATTTTATACTGGTGGAACATGAGACAAATACACCACAATCACATACTTATAGTTTCTTAAACTGGAATAGGATTAACAAGGACTAACAAGACACGTTCTTTGGTCTCATATGTGGGATTGGTGTAGCCATCTCTATGTTGGTAAATCATTTCACTCGCACGTGTGAGATTTACAATTCGCATGAGGATAGGCATAGGAGCTGGAGGGGGCTTCAGGCATTCCTTGTTTATATCTTTCCATGCATCCCCGGCCATCCTGCTAACCTTTTCACATGCCTCTTCGTATGTGCTGCCATTCTCATTCATGTAGATCTGGATAGCAATCGCCACATGGTCTCTCTCTTGTTCAAGCTTCACATTAATTTCATGAACAAAAGGTGAGGATAATGAAGAATAATGATGCTTTTCAAACAATGCAAACCCGCATTTTTATTCAGTAAATGCTAAACTTAAAGTAAAAGTACAGTAACCTCACTTGTCAAATATTCTCCTTTTATCATGTTTGGATGAAAAAATAGAATTAGAAAATTTCATACTGAAAATTTCACCAGAGGTCACATTTTCTTTACCTTGTTGAAAATAGTTGAAATGTGGTAAAGTAAACTCAATGCCAAAAACAAAGACTTTACCACACACTATCTCTCTCTCAATTTACTTCAATGAATACTTTATATCACCGTTACCATGATGTAATATTTACTTTTCCCTTTACTTTAGAACATATGTAAACTAACTAACATGGTGGGGTACATTAGAATAATGGTTTAAAAAAGAAATGGACCTGGTTTGATGTGATGTCATTCTTGAGTCTGGCATTTGCAGCAGCAACTTCAATGAGCTTAGGCATGCTTACTGCCCAGTCAAAGGCTTCCTTGGTTGCAACATCTCCCATACCAACATATGACGCCACGGAAAGCATAGGGTATCCACCACTCATTAAAGCATTGGTCATGTACTCATCTAATGTAGGGACATGACCTGAATTTGACCATTGCACTTCGACCAAGTAGGCTTTTGAGAGTCCCTTGAACTACACATACAAAGGAAGGAAACAAACAATTTTAGTCATGCAAAAAGCTGCACATAATCATGTTTAAAAATGTCTTTTTTTTCTTACTTAAGGGCTAATTGAAGAAACGAGGAAAGAGTGAGCTACGAGAGCAGAGAAAAGGTCCCAAAAGAATACAAATGGGCCCAAAACAACCAGGCTCAGCGAGAAAAAACAAAAAGGAAGACAAATGTTGAGTGTGTTGGGAGTAGGTGGGCCTTACAAATGGGTTTCAAAAACTTTTGATCCACTTAAAGTATGGATCAATCACTCAAAAGGCGAAGAACCCAATCACAAGATCTAAAACCTTAATCTCATTTGTTAAGATCAAAGATCTATCAAGAAGACAGATCAAGAAAAAAAATAAGCATAAAGAACTATTAAAATAAACAGGTTGTAGATCTATATCTTTGAAGTTTGGTTGTGCTCAAACCGAGAACTTGAATACTTGATTCCACGAAAACCCTTTTTGTAGATTGAATCTCTTTAGCCTTGGTGTTCTTCCACGCTATAACCCTCTTGTTAGAGAACTTCTTGAAAGAGAATGATGGGATCTCAAATAAGAAGAAAACCCTAAGCACTCCAAAAGGAAACCAGAGGAGGGAGGGGAGAAAGAAAGGGGAGAACGTCCGCCTTGGGCGTGTGGAATGCTTGGGACGTCCAGCCCCCTTTCCTAATATATTTAGGTTTGGTAGACCTCCTCTTGGTCCATAATTAGAAGTCTTACTTCTATTATTATTACGTGCCTACTCCTCATTCCTTAAGAGTTCCAATTCGATTAGTAACATTCTCTTCTTAGAGCTAGCATGGGTACTACTAGGGATTCCCTAGAATCTGGCTCCAACTAAAGATCTAGATCCCTCATCTCATTTGAACTCTGACCCACAGTTAATTCCAAACAAATCTATTAAATAAATGCAATTGTACTCCAGAAATAGAAATATTTCGAAGAAGACCTCAGTCTTCCCAATTACCGCAAGTAGGGGTGGAAAAAAAAAATCAGCTGATCCGTAAAACTCATCCGATCTGATCCAATCCGCAAATTTTTAACCGAACCGAAGTTAAATAGATTGATGACAGATTGAAAATCTTGTAATCTGTTAGCAACGGATCGATGACGGATTTCACGCTCAATCCGCGGATTCAATCCAGTCCGATTCGTTGACATTAATATAAATAAAAAAAAACGTAGGGGGTCTAAATATAAAAGAAAAAAAAATTTCAGGGTCAAAATGGAAGAGTTCAAGGTTTCAATAGTTAGAGTGTGATTTTTATGAATTTAACAACATGTTTGGCTTTATTTGTTGACCGGATCTCTTTTGGTTGTAATGTAGATAAAAACAACTCTTTGTATTGATCAATTGCGTAGCTTCCGAGACAAAAAAAAAAAAAAAAAAAAAAAACATACGTGTAATTTGTATTTTTTTTGTGGATTGTTAGCTTCTATGTTGAGACTCTTTACAACGTGTTTGATCTCTTTCTTTACCATTAGATTCAACGGATTGAAAGGATTAAACTGATTCGACCAAGTCCTCCACGAATCGGTTTTTAACCGCCACGGATTGGTGATGGATTCCAAATCCATCAATCCGCAAGTAACGGATTGGTAATGGATTTGGCCTAATCCGCACCAATCCGGTCAGTGTACGCCCCTAACTACAAGGAGGCTCCTCCATCTACTATATCCATGGATCTATTGGAATAAATCTATCCAACCAAGTTAAATCCACATGTTATTATTCTTGGGTCCCAATTAATTAAAGTAATCATTAGTATCATCGAATTAACTCTTAATTAAGATAAGTGCGCTCTTACAAATGATAAATTCTATTAATTGGTACAATGTGATATTTCTCTCTTAAAGGATAAATTCCATCTTGAAAATTATATGTTCCCATAGTCCCACTATTACGTAATCAAGATACTGAGGTGTTGACCTACAGTTGACCTCACTCAACATTGGTAACTCAAAGTAAATGCATAGTAGAAACTTGAATCCATTAATCTTTTCAGGATTAAGAGCCTATTGCTTGAGAATTATGAGAGCAGTCCTTAATCAAAAGATATATCTGCATATAGTGTAACGCATGATCCTTTAGTACATCCATCGTACTAGTACAAGAATCCAAAGTCTTACACACTGATGGTTGAGACAAACCACACTATCTCATAGTAATTGAAGTACTGCAACCGTTTCAGATGAAATACCCAGTCTCATCACTTGTTGTGAAAATAATTTAAGTATAAAAACTATGATCTATGTCCCCTGTATGTGAATCTCATCCACATACATGGATCACATTTAATATACTTGTGGGCCCTTGCTCATCTCATGAACCATCATGTCATTTTGTATTAGTTATGTACAATCATAAAATAAACTACCAATAATCACATGAATAAAGCATGAAATCATGAATCAATTAAAATAATAAACAAGTTTATTCACATCATCCACTGGATTGAGGACATACAATCGAACAGAGTGACGGGTATCTTGAGTGACGACCTTTTAGGGCCCTCCTCACATAATATTCAAATGGGGAAGTGGGGAATTGAAAGTCTTAAAACTAAACTTCATTTGATTTCAGATCTTGAAGAAAATAGGGTCTTGATATCTAATATGGGAAAGTGAACAAAATTTCTTAACACCAAAGCTCAAGATTTAATATATAGGGTTCAAATGAGTGTCGAAATTTCTTGAGTTCTTAAGTTGATGAGCCCCAACATCCTATGGTCATCCTCGATTTATAGATTAATATTGTGCCTCATCTGTGGAACATATGGAAAAAGAAATTCTGAAATTCTTATTTCAAGCGATTGTTTGGAAGGTTTATTAATCTTTTCTAGAATGTTGGATTAACCCAATAAAAAGATTCAGTTTCATATTCTATATTTTATATTTCACCCTAGAGTAGATAATATCTGTAACAATGAGGAAAGAAAAGTAGAGAAGTAGAAACCTACTCCCGTCCATCATTTTAATTATATCTGTTCAAATGGAAGTTTCACTCCCAAGGTGGGTGATATATTCTCTTCATCACTATGCCTATCCATAAGTGGGGCTCACATTTGGAATCTCAACCATTCAAAATCACTCTCTCTTCTCGTTCTATTATTACATAAAATTTCATTCGTGAAAGAGTCATTCCAGCCATCGATGTTTCACTTTTTAAGCACATGATTTTGCTAGCTCATCCTAATGCATTAGGAAACAATAACTCATGACGAATTGTCTAATGTACGTACCGCTTGTTTGAAGTAGGATATACGATATGATTTCCCTTCTAGAGCCAATTCTTCTTCAAATTTTTCAACAGTGTCTAAGAGAGCGGAAAAATGTAGCTTCATGTAGTCAGGAAACTGATCGATGATGCTTCGATCCCACCTAAATATCAAGGTAGGATGTGTCAATTAATCTCATCAATGTAGTACTTTTAGGACCCAAAAAAACATCTGAGACTTTATAAGGAACACAAAAAGGATAGTGATTTAATATAACAAACCTTTGGATTGCATCTGTGTATGGTTCGAGTTCCTCTAGCGTACCATGCAAGTCGTAGATGTCATCCATGATTGATGTTAATGATATAATTTTAGTCATCATCTTTCTGGCTTGAGAGTATTGTGGTTCAAAATACACTCCTAATATCCAAAAGTAGCACTCGACAATTCTATCTCTGATGAATGGCATCTTTGCAGCAAAATCCCAACTCTTCCACCACCTTTAGAAGAAAAATAAAAATATCCATGTCATATATCTTCTGAAAGTCCTTGGGATCCTAACCCTAGAGGGGGGGGGGTGAATAGGGTGAGCTACAATTGTGACCAATTTAAACCAATTTTAATTACTTAACAAAAACTAGTCACATGTGATGATTAACCATACAATATGCGGAAGCTAATAAATGAATCACCACAAATGCAAGCACCACAACACCAAGGTTTATAGTGGTTCGGCCTCAATGCCTACGTCCACTACCGGCTTGTGATCCAATCACCCCACCGGATTTCCACTATTTATGCTTTTAACTAGGCTAAGCAATAACCCTTACAATGTTGTTTTTCTAGGCTAAACAACAACCTCTCAATGTGCTTTTATAGGCTAAGCAATAACCTTTACAAGATGCTTTTCTTAGGCTAAGCAATAACCTTACACAATGCTTTTCTTAGGCTAAGCAATAACCTTTATAAATAAAGATTTCTCTAAGATGGTGTCTTCACAAAAGATCACTCTAAGAGATACAAATTAAGCTCAATGAAATTGCCTCTTGATTAGGCTAATATGAAAGTTTAAAACAAACTCACACAAACACTCTATGAATGCAAAAGTGTATGCTCATGATGTGTGTGTGTGATGACTTCAATCAAGTTTAAAAAAAAAAGGCTTATTCAAATGTATGCTCAAAGCATTTCAAAGTTTAAGATATATAAAAGACTTGATTGAAGTTTAATGCAAATCACATGTATGTTTAATAACTTGTTAATGATATGAAAATCAAAGAATCACAAGTTGTATGAAAATGACTAACTTGGAACATGTAATGCATGTGCAATGTTGTTTTCAAAAACAAATAGATTTAACTAAAGTTCAAATGAAAGAAAACAACAAATTAGGTTTCAACCAAGACAAAGAATCATGCATTAAAGGAAATCAAAGACTTTGGCTAAGCATGATTAAGTAAGGTTTAAAAACAACTTGGATTGAAACCAAGGTGAAGAATCCAATCTTAATTAGATCAAAGATTAGGAGAAGAATGGATTCAACACATTATAGTTATCATGTACAAAACCATTTACCAATAGCTTAAACAAAACATGAAAACCATGATTAATAAAGGTAGAGCTTACTTGGTGGTTTAACTCATTAATCCAAGCTTTAGCTCTCCTAATGACCCTCTAGCCTTTCCAACTTCATCCCCTTTCTATGGCTCCAAAATGGTCTCAAAGGTTCATGTGTCAAGCCTTGAAAAAGGTTGGAAATGAATGGACTTTATAGCCAAAAAGTGCCCAACGGCTAATCCTCGGTCGACCTGCAAAGGGGTGTCGGTCGACCGGGAAGGCACAACGGTCATATTTCTGACCGTTGTCAAGTTACAGTTCAAAACCTGCAACTCGACCGACAGTGTTCCCGGTCGACCGGGACACAGGTCTCGGTCGACCGGCGACACTGCCGGTTGAGTGCCTTGGGACCAAAAATCCAACTTTTTCTCATTTCAAAGTTTTTCTTTGGGGGATCTTTTGGCCACTAAATCAAGCTTGAAAAACATGTTTTAAAGATTCTAATGGTTTTTAAAACATGAACATAAAAAGCCTAACAAGATTTGAAAGTTTAAAACCAAAGGCTAGCTTGATTTGATAAAACTCTTTTCAAATGAAAATGCATACAAAAATTATTCTTTTTGTGAAGAATGTATGCAAGGCTCAAACCTAAATTCTCAACATGATTTACCAAACATAATGCATAAAGAATTAGGTTTTCAAAAGAGTTTGGGTTCTAAAACCAATGCATCCAAGTTTAGAACCAAAACATGCATAAAACAAATACTTTTCCAAATCTTAAAAGCTATGCATGTATAAATCAAGATTTCAAGATATTTTAAATCAATGCAAGTGTGTGTAAATCAAATGATGCTAAAGTGAAAATGCATCCATCAAATTGCAAATCTACAAAATCCCTAACATCTTCCATACCCAAATCAAAATTTCCATGACAAGTAATAAAACGGCGAGCTTTTCGTGTATACCCCCTAAAATTTGTAGGATTTGTAAATAGATCTTTGAGGTTTTAGTATTTACAAATAGGCCCCTGCATTTTCATTTTAATACCTTCAATACTCTCAAAATCAATAGTCTTTCAACCACCATAGGCTTTTAGAGTGAAATGACACTTTTGTTCATCTTTTTTTTATCATTATATGCATAATTTCAAAAGCTCGGTCTAAATTTTTTTTTAATAAGCCATGTAACATTAACAATTGCACTTAGTGGGCCAACATAAACTCTTTTTTTTTTTTTTTTTTATCAATACATGGCTAATTTCATTAAATCCAAATTGATCGTGACAACAATCAACACATGTGCTTATAACCAATTATGAATTATCCAATCCATACGTGGCCCACTATTGGATTGATGAAAGTTTCAAAATATATGATTATGCTTCATTTGTCGGTGGCAAAAAAAAATATTGGGGGAACAGGTAAATGTAGAAAAAAACTAATTTTTAGAATTTGAGAGTTGGGTGGTGTTTGGCTCTATCTAAAAGAAAAAACATATTAATTTTTAGAATTTGCGAGGAGGAGGGAGATTTTAAGCTTTTATCAAATATGGGTGGGAGCTTTAATCCCCAAGCCCTTGTACCTAGGTCCACCCCCCGGTCATGCGCATGAGAAAGTTATTGAGAAAAACCATTGGAACTTGAGATAAAATAATAGTACTTTTGTAAATAATAATACTCATTTTTTAATGGATGGGTAAGGGAAAAGTTGTCATTTATATAAAAATCCAACACAAATCTCATGGTGGCTACCCATTCTTGTTAAGAATTTTGATTTTGGGGACATGAAAGGTATTAAAAAGAAAGGGCAGGGGCCTATTTACAATTATTACAAAACTTAGAGGGGTATATACAAAAAGATCTAAAATGATTCATCATTTCTCAATTTGATATTCAAATTAATCAATTTTCCATATGTCATGAAATTTATCTCTCTATTTGGTTAATGTGTGAAGCTCATAAAACTTACATTGAGACTTCTCTTAGCTCTTGTTGATGCAAAAGTTGCAAAAGATTGAAATCTCGCTTTGCAAACTCTAGTAGGATATTGCTTCGGTCCTCGTCTTCTTGGTAGATAGAGATGTAATACCTTGTCTGTAACCTTTCTATGCGCTTACGAAGAGGTAGCTCTAGTGCGAACTCAATCAGGGTTGAAAAAGGTGGGTTAACACAAGGGAGTGCCAAGTTAAGATGCTCTCTTGTAAAAGCAATGGCTTCATCTAATATGTTTTCTCCATGAGTTCCCATATGTGCTGCTTCATATAAACTAAGCAAACTTCTTGTGTCACCAGCTAGAGTTCTCTTGAATTTACCTTCTTCATCTTTAAACTTCATGAATACATCTAGTTCACAATTAACATTGGCACAATGTAGAAGAAACTCAATATTTTTTGGTTTGGAAATGAAGGTAAAATGGATTAATTAACAAAGCAGACGACGCAACCCTGCAAAGAGCATATCTGAGTTGATTCAACAGCTAAATACACTGACTTCAAGATCGATGGATGAGGAAGTTAAAAATGCTTTTTTTTTTTTCATTTAGGAATCTTAAAATCACCTAGACTGGAAGATTTTCTAGCAAAATTCTGACAACATATGTGGAATGTTAAGTCCAAGGTAGTTCGGACCTTATATGGTTAGTCCAAAAATTCTTTATGAATTGAACTTTCATAAATAATAAATTGAATAAGACATTTTTAATTGGCTTAAAAGTCTATAGATAAATATAGATGTCCTTTCCAAAGCACCTTCATTCGAGGTAAAGCTCAGGGTGGGTCAGGTTTGAGGCAAAATTCATATTAAGTCTGATGACTCTGGTGTTCCCCCGATCACACCTAACGTGGGTCAATTTGACTTGAACTGTCTAACCTGTTTATAAGTGGTCTTTTCTGTGCTTTTTTATGTGGCCTATGTTCATGAGTTAACTATTGTGGGCTCATGTGTGTGGGCTCTCCTCCACACTTGCCTTGGACTTCCTCTTCCCACGTGTGTGGGCTCTCCTAGGTCCGAGGGCCCCTAGGCTAGGGTGCCAAAAAAAATAATATGGGCCCACAAAAAATTGATGGTTAGACATTCATATTAGCGCCAAGCAAAAAGATTCCCCAAAACCTGCTCCTCTAAATTGTAGGCCCATCTCAATTAGGTTTATCTAGGCTAGTCGAAGGGGGTGAGTTAGGTAGGTTAGAATTTAGAGATGTCAAATGGGCCTAGCCGGGCCGAACCAGTCAACGGGCCCTGGCCCGGCATTGCCCGGTCACGGGCCGTGCTGGGCCGAGGTGGTTGGGCCCGTTGGCCCGCCAGGCCCGTGGGCTGGTGCTTCCAGCTCACTGGGCACGCTGTAACTGGCCCGCCAGTTACCCAGCCCCCCGGCCTGCCCAACAGCCCAATCCACACTTTTTTTAAAAAAAAGTCACTTTTACCCCCCCCCCCCCCCCCCCCAACAGCCATAAAACGGTCATATAAGGGTATTTTGTGTCATTTGTCATTTTACAAAGTCTATAAATACCTTAACCCTCCCATTCTCATTCCTCACCAATTTACACAACTCTTTCATTCTCTTTATACATTCTCTAGCTCTATCTCAAAGCATTCAACTCTTTCACTCTCTCTAAGAAGTTTTTGGAGGGCCAAAGATCAAGTCATCAAGAGACAAGATAAAGGGGCCTTCAAAGATTTAGAGGTATTTATATTATTTAAATTTGAGATTCCATATATATAAGTTTATATTATATTATATTAACTCTCATTTTCTCCCCTTTCTTATATGAATTATCACAAAAGAAGGCTATTAGAGCCTATTACTGTTATTATTTATAAAATTTAATTTTTGAAATATGGCAAGAAGACTTCCCACAGAATCTTCTTATGTTAATTTGGGGGGGGGGGGGGACATGAAAATTTTATTGAATTACAAGATGAAGTAGGTGATTTACCACCACTTCCTCAGAGTTCCCGTAAATCAACAAAGAGAAATAGAACTTCACCAGTTTGGGAAATATTTACAAGGTTTGATATTATTGAAAATGGAAAAACAGTTGAAAAGGCAAAATGCAAATTTTGTAGTAAGATTTATGTGCCACGTCAAAAATGGGTACCGGCCATTTGACAAGACATATGCAAAAATGTCTTGCCTTACATAAGCCGGCTGACGCAGGGACAGGGAGGCCTGGATCACAGACCCAAATTTCTAGTACTGGTGGTGGTGGTGGTGGTAGTAGTAGTAGCAGTTTAGGTCTTTTTTAAAATCTTGTTAAAATGATTGTGTTATCCGAATTACCATTTTGTTTTGTTGAAAATGAGTTTTTTGAAAAATGGGTCCAGGAATACTGTCAACCACAATTTCACAGTATTTCAAGAAATACAGCCAGAAATGATGCTATTAGACTCTGGCAGGAAGAGAAAATAAATATAAAAAATTACCTTGCAGAAATTTCTGGCAGAATAGCCATAACAACAGATATGTGGACATCTCAAGGGGTGCAGTTATCTTTGTATTACTGCACATACCATAGATTCAAAATGGATTATTAATAAACGTATAATTAGTTTTAGCACTCTTGAATGGCCACACAGTGGCACTAGAATAAGTACATTTATTTTGGAAAAACTAGATGAATATAATATTAAAGAAAAAGTTTTATCTGTAACTTTAGATAATGCCAATAATAATACAATGACTATTGAATTAATGAGAATGCAGATGCCACTTGCAACTTTGATAGATAGCTCTATCTTTCAAAATAGATGTGTATGTCACATCTTAAATCTCATTGCAAAGGTTGGTTTAAAGCATATTGTAACTTACACAGATTCTATTAAAGACATTGCTAGATTTATTTTCACATCCGCACAAAAAAGACAATTGTATGCCCAAATATGTGCGAGGCAAGGCGTATTAGCTATTAAAATACCCAAGGAGCTAGAACATAGATGGAATTCTATGTATGATTTGTTAAACAAGGCACTTGACCGGAGAACTGTTTTAAATGAATTTTGTGCTTTTCATGCACAACATTTGATGATTAGTGATGAACATTGGAAGTTATGTGCACATATAAGGGATTTATTAGAAGCTTTTTATACTTCAACATTATTTTTTTCCAGGATATATTATCCCACATCTAATGAAGCTTTTTAAAATTACTGTACAATTCTGTAGATTTAGAGATCATGATTTACGGAGTACCCCTGTTAATAACATGGAAGAAAAATTTAATAAATATTGGAAAGAGGCTCCAATGACATTTTCTTTAGCTGCCGTATTTGAGCCTAGGTTAAAATTAAGTGGTGTACAATTTTTTATTGATGAAATAAATAAAAATATGAATTATATAAATTTAAATACTTTTTCAATTATTAAGACAAATTTACAAGCACTTTTTCAATTTTACTGTGAGCAAATGGGTACAGATGGGCTTAGTAAGGGCAATTCAGAAGTCCAACAAACAGGTGTTGGTGAGTGGGGTGTGTGGTATTCTTCCTTGTCTACGAGCATGGCATCCGGCTCAAGTTCAAGTAACACTGTGACGGAGTTATCATCGTATCTTGACGTCGGTGTAATACGGATGCAGGATGCATCTAGTTTTGACATTTTAGATTGGTGGAAGCAACAAGAAAGCGTTTATCCTGTGTTAGCCGCCATGGCTCGTGATCTATTGACTATTCCAATGTCTTCTGTAGCATCAGAACAGGCTTTTAGTGCAGGTGGACGTGTGGTGGATGACAAAAGAACCAATCTGACTGAAGAAACGATGGAGTGTTGTGTTTTCCTACGAGACTGGTATTTGGCAGATAAGAGGAAGCAACAGTTGACATCAATGGAAGATTATGATCCAGTAGAATACTTCAGTGGACTACACATCTGATTTTTTACTTTTTCCTTCATTGTAATTTTTAAATTTATAAGTTTAACATTCTTTTTTTTTCTAAAAAGATTGTAAGGTTTTGAAGGTAATCCTATTTAGAAACCTTCAAGAAGTTAAGACCCAAATGGTTTTCTCTTCTCAGTGGAGTAGGTCGAGTTTGACCGAACCACTTAAATATCTTTGTCATTCTCTGTAATTGTGTATTCGTGTTCTATTTTTTTTTTTAATACTGAAAAGAAAGAAAAAAAGAAAAAAAATAAAAAGAAAGAAAGAAAGAAAAAAAAAACAGACCAGGCCCAGCAGGCCCGCCTGGCCCGGCCCGCTCCAGCCCGCCCCATGGCGGGCCGTGCCAGGGGTTTTCCCTGGCGGGCCGTGCCGGCCCGGCCCGCTAGCTAGGGCGGGCTGTGCCAGCCCGGCCCATGGCACGGGTGGGCCGAAGCTGGGGCCGGCGCGGCCCGTTTGACATCTCTACGGTTAGATGGCACTACCTAAAATTTCTCAGCCAATCACCAAATTTACGTTGTGTGAGCCGCATGGGCTGGTTAGTGTACCAAAAGGTTCATTCAGTCACTTGAGTGCTGGATCAGGTCCTGTCACTGCTAGTTATAAATGTATGAAAGGGTCAAATTCTAGATGGACCCAGATCCTCTAAACTTTCCTGCAACTGGTACGTGTGCACATGGGGATTGGCTCAAACAACATTCTCTGTTTGGGCGAAACAGGGATCCGGACTCATTTTTCAAACAGCGTTTGTGATTAATATTGGCTACACCAAATATATAAACCCTTTTCAAAACATGACCACCCATGCCAGCTGATATGCCACCACCACCTCCACCTCTGTCACCTCCATCAGCTCCTCTGTCATCACCACCACCACCTCCCCAGTTACCTCCTTCAGCTCCCCTGCTTCCCTCAGCTCCCAAGCACCCTCTGCTAGCTCCCCTATTACCCCATTTAGCTCCATGGTATCCTCTACCAGCTCCCCCATTACCATCTACTGCCCAAACTTTTTCTCCCCCGCCCTGGTATAGTACTCAGCCAGCCCAGCCCCCTCCCAGCAATCCTCCAATCCCTTCATTATCGTCGCATCATTTCCCCCCCCCCCTCCCTAGTCAGGCTTCTAAAACCTTTTCACAACCTTTTCCCATTCTAGCAGCCCCCCTGCAAACTACTTCAGATCCTCACCCTTCCCCCCTCCCTTGTCAGCCCCCAGCCTCCCCTCCTGTTTTCCCCCCACTAGCTCCCCCTCTTTCTTTACCTCAATCAGCTAGCTACTCTTTAGCCCATCCATCCTTTGCCAATCTCTTCCACAACCCCCTCCCCCCATCTTCAACCCAGTCATCCTTCCTTCAACCTCCTGGAAAAATGGGAAACCTGCTCTTCAAATCCCTCAAGCCATGCTCTCCTCCAGCAGGGAGTCTTTCTCTTTTGCTACCATTGGCAGATTCGTAGGCAAACGTCCATCTCTTGAATGGGTTGAAGAGCATACAAAATTCTGGGATCTCTCTAGGCCTTGTATGGTTTCCCTTACCATCAGAGGCCACTTTATTTTCAGATTCAACTCTCTAGCTGACAAATCCCACATCCTGAGCCTCTCCCCTCTTCCTATGGATAGAAAAAAGCTCTTTCTTCAATCTTGGTCTCCTGGACAGGATGAAGGAGACTGGCCCTCCTTAGCCCCAGTTTGGATTAGACTCAAAGGCCTCCCCTATCACTGCTGGAGCCAGAATATTATCCTTTCCCTGGCCAGCACAATAGGCCAGCCTCTGCAACTTGATGCCTTCACCATGTCATAAAGAATCCTCACCTATGCCAGGATCCAAATCCTCCTAGACCTCTCAAAACCTAAACCCTCTTCCATCTTAGTAGACCTCTAGGATGAGCAAGAGATAGAACTCACAGTGGACTACGAATCAAACCCCTGCCCTTTCTGCCTCTCAGTTAGACACAAAAACCATTCCTGCCCCTCCAATCCCAAACCAGCTCCCATCCAGTCTTCTTCTCCTCCTCAACATTCAACACCTCCTTCCTCCCCTGTTATACCTCCCGGCCAGCCAGCCCTCACCTTCACATCTCCTACCCTTTTAGGCAACCCTCCTCTGCTTCCTCTTCCTGTTGGCTCTCCAGCCATCCCTCTCACCAATCAAATCCTAACCAAGTCGGTACCTCAGAAATCACCACCCACAGCCTAGCCTCCCCTCTTACCCAATCAAATCTTAACCAAGTCGGTACCTCAGTAACCACGAGCCACCCCCAATCCTCCCCTCTTAGCCAGCTCCAATCCTCCCTTCAAACCCTGCGAGCCGCCTCTGAGTCCACAAAACTCAAGGCAAAAAAACCCTCCATCAATGATCTCCCTTATGATGTAGTCTCTGAGATTCTTGCCAAAATTCCAGTCCCAACAATAGATACTTTCAACCCCTTCTCTATTCTGGAAAACTACTCTCTCATAGACCCAGTCCTCAATCCCAGCCAGTATGGCAGGAACCTCCAAACAATTTTAGAGGGCTCCTCCTCCTCCTCCAGCCTTGAAACCAGTTCTCCAGACCATCCTCCAGGTTTCTACCATCAGTCAGGAACCCCTGAATCCAAGACTCTTCCCCCAGGCGACCATCTTCCAGACCAGCCATCACTTACCACTGAGCCTACCTTCCTCAACCAGCAAACCACCCCCATCCTCCCTCCCTCCTACCACATCCAAAAGCCCCCACAATCTCTGCCTCCTCCCTCTTTAGCAATTTTAGCTCAGTCAGCTCCTCCCCCAATTACTGCTATTCTCCCTCAGGCAAAAGACAAAGAGACAACCTCAGCAGCCTCCACTCATCCCAGCATAAGGAAAAAGCACCCCGATGTCTCAAGCTCTGGTCCTATCAGTAGAAGGTCTAGAAGTAGGAACTCCAAGCCCTCCTGATGATCAAAGTTCTTTTCTGGAACTGCAGGGGAATTGCCAACTCCCCTACCATCCGAGTGTTGGCAAACCTTATTCAAACTCACACTCCTGACATCATCTTCATCTCTGAACCTATGACCCCCCTGTCCTCTTCTCACTCTCTTCATTTTAGTCAGCTTGGCTTTGACATATTCTTCTCCAATGTCTCCCAATCAGGCCATCCTAATCTTTGGTGTTTTTTCAAACCAATACACCATCTCTCAATCTCTCTTTCAGACTCCTCTCCCCAGCACCTCTCTTTGCTGCTAACTAACCCAGCCACTGGCCCTTATTCCCTCATTATAGGAATTTATGGCTCCACCAACCATACCAAAAGGAGAGAATTATGGAAAGAGCTGATTAATTCTTCTTCTACTAACCTTCCCTGGTGTGTCATAGGAGACTTCAATGCTACCCTCTCCCATGATGAAAAACTCAGCATTCGCCAATCCAGCCCCTCATCCCTGATAGACTTCCAAACTGCAATTATGCAAGCAGGCCTGCAGGACATCAATTTCTCTGGCAGCAAATAAACCTGGTCCAACAATAGGAAGGGCCTCTCCTATGTTGCAGCTAGACTAGATAGAGCCCTAGTAAACCACCTCTGGCTGACCACCTTCTCAGACCCCTTAGTCCATCATCTAGCTAGAGTTTCCTCAGACCATAGCCCAATCCTCCTGTGCCATAACAAACCCAACCCTACCCCAAATGCCCCTTTCAAGTTTGAAAATAAGTGGCTCCTCCACCCTACCTTCCAAGAAGTGGTCAAAAATAGCTGGGAAGCCTACCCTGAACCAACCGGAAACCCTCAGTATATTCTAGCCCAAAAACTCAAATCCTTAAAGAAGTCCCTCAAGCTCTGGAACAGATCCACCTTTGGTAGCATTTATCAGAATATTTCAAATGCAGAGGCCCAGGTTCAACTACTCCAACATCTTCATGACTCAGGGCCTTCAGACGCTCTCAGGGAGGACCTCTTTAAGGCAAAGTCAGCTCTGCATGAAGCCCTCAAAGCCCAGGAAATTCATTGGAAGCAGAGATCCAGGATATCTTGGTTGAAAGAGGGTGACTCTAACACAAACTTCTTCCATCAATCAGCCAAGGCTAGAAGCTCCAACAACAAAATCTACCAGATCTCTATTGTAGGTAACATCAGTGAAGATCCAACCTCCATCCAATCAGCAGCTGTTGATTTTTTCTCCAACCTCTTTCAGTCTACCCAAGCCCCCCCCCCCCCCCCCCCCTTGCCCTCAGCTCTTCCAAATTGACAGCCCCAAGCTATCAACTGTAGACAATTCATCCCTTACTTGTATGCCTTCTGCAGTAGAGATAAAAGAAGTTGTTTTCTCCCTCAAGCACAACAGCTCCCCAGGGTCGGATGGCTTTAATGGCATGTTTTACACTTCATCTTGGCAAATCATTGGGCACTCAGTTACCCAAGCAGTTCAACATTTTTTCCACTCCAAAAAAATCCTAAAAGCCTCCAATGCTTACTTCTTAGCCCTCATCCCTAAAACCAGCTCCCCAGCCACCTTTGCTGAATTCAGACCCATCAGCCTACTCAACTTCTCCTACAACATTATTTCCAAGATTCTTGCTACTAGGCTTTCCAAAATCCTCCCAAACCTTATATCCCCTCACCAAATAGCTTTCATCAAAGGAAGAAACACAACCGAGCACACTGCCATGGCCCACGAGCTCTTCCAAAAGCTCAACTCCAAATTCAAGAAAGGGGCCTTCTGCCTCAAACTGGATATATCAAAAGCTTTTGATAAATTGGAATGGCCTTTTCTCTTTGCAGCTCTAAAATTTTTCAATTTCTCAGAAGACTGGATCACCATGATTAAAGAATGTGTCTGCACTCCTAAGGGTTCTGTCCTTATTAACCGTCTCCCCCATGGCTTCTTTGGCTCCTCCTGTGGCCTTAGACAAGGAGACCCCCTGTCCCCATACCTTTTCATTATTGCTGAAGAGATCCTGAGTCTCCACCTCCTCAACCTTCAATCCAAAAAGATCATCCACCCCCTTTCAACAATTCCAGCAACCCCCTGCCACCTTCTCTATGCAGATGACATCCTTATCCTCATGAAAGGAAATTCCTTCAGTGTTAGAGCCCTGCAGGACCTTCTCGAGCTTTACCAAGCAGCCTCAGGCCAGTACTTCAACCTCCACAAGAGTCTCCTAAAATTTGGCAAATGTGGTCGCAGAAGGAAACGCAAAATCAGCTCCACTCATGGTATACAAGAGTCCTCGGCGCAGCTAACCTACTTGGGTATCCCCATTGTGTTTGGCACCCCAAAAAAGATGCACTTCCCTCCCCTCCTAGACAGAGTTAACAAGAGACTTCAGTTGTGGAAAGCCAAATTTCTTTCCTTCGCAGGCCGCCTAATTCTCATTAGACATGTGCTTTCTAGCATGGCCATCCACCTTGCAGCTACCTTGCCTCTTCCTCTCTCAACTTGCAATGCCCTTGTGAAAGCCATGACACATTTCCTATGGTCAGGGAGCTCAAGTTCCTCCAAATACAATTATGTCAGCTGGGACACTATTTCTCTACCCAAGAAAGAAGGTGGTCTGGGTATCCGAAGGATCTCTGAGATCAATGCTGCCTCTTTCATCAAGCTCGGCTGGCGGGCATCAACTGGTAGCTCTCTCTGGTCTTCTTGGTTCAAAACCAGGTATTTTAAGCAGAATTCCATCTGGAGCTCAGTTAACACCATCCATGGCTCCTGCATCTGGAAAAAATCAAGAATCTGGCTACCCATATCCAGCATGGCAGTTTATGGATTTATGGCAATGGTCAGGAAATTGATGTCTGGCATGATCAGTGGGCAGATAACCTTCCCATTTCAACAAGATTTCCCAACTACCATTTCCCCCGGAACCAACGCCTTTCTTCTCTGATTCAAGCAGGCAGATGGTCCATTCCTTCCCATTTGCCTCCAGACATCCACAGATTCCTTTCAGACTCTATCAACTCCATCCCCCCAGCTCACCAAACTAAGGATTCCCTCAGATGGAGGGATTCCACAGATGGTCATCTTACAATGAAAGCTGCTTGGAATCTCATTCGTTCAAGAGCTCCCACTCTGGTATGGCCTCCTTACATCTGGAATGCTATCTGCCTTCCCAAAGTCAGCTGCTTTGGGTGGCGTCTCTTGCACAATAAGACTCCAACAGAGTCTCGCCTGAAGAGATTGGGGTTTTCTTTAGCTTCTAGATGCAACATCTGCTGCAAAGATGAGGATTCCTCTAGCCACCTCTTCTTCAATTGTGACCAAGCCAAAGCTCTCTGGTCCTGGCTCTGCCACTCAGCCAACATAGCAATTCCAATTTCCTTCTCGGCCTCTTCTATCTGGGCAGCACTCACAAGAGGGAACGATTAAGCCGGGAAAAAACACATGGTAACTGTCATTATAAACGTCATCTACTTCCTATGGAAGGCAAGAAATCTCGCTACCTTTGAGGGCAAGAAGATTCCTTTATCTTCAATCCAGCAGCAGCTCCAGGAAGTTCTTTCCTTCTCTCTTGGGAAAATTTCCAAGCCTTTCTGCAGTATCCAACTCAGATCCTTTCTCCTCTTCCTCAATATCCCTGCTGAGCCTCCTTAGGCCTCTCCCCGATCTGCCCCTCCTCAAGCAGTCAATTCTTCAGGTCCTCCTTCGGGCTCTCTCCGCCTGCAGCGCTCTCTCCGCCAGCTTCTCTCCTTCTGCGGCTTCTTCAGGAATCAGCTTCTTCTTCTAGCTCCGCTCCGATCAGGGCTCTGCAGCTGGGCTTCATCTCGATTCCTCTCCCTTCTCGATTCCTCTCCCTCCTCGAGCGAGCTTCATCTTTGAGGTTCTCCCTGTCTCCAGTCTCCGTCTGCCCTCGCTTGTGCAGCTCCCCGAGCCTCTTCTTCCCCATGCGTCTCCTCCTCTCCAGATGGCTGCCTCTCTCGGCAGTCAACGGCTCCTCTCTAGCTTTGTTATTTCTCTATTTCTGTTTCTTTTCTCTTCCTAGCTCGGTGCTATTTTTGCGGTCTCATTTGACCCATGTACATTCTCTCTGTATTTCCTTTTCTTTCTTTGTAATATACTTACCCTTAAAGCAAAAAATATATATATATATATATAAACCCTTTTCACTGTTTTAGATAGAGTTTATATTGTTAATATTGGTACACCAAATATATAAGCCCATTGAGAATTAGCTATTCATGAAATCTACCATCCATTTGATGTTGTGTTTGACATAAGATCTTGATTCTAAAGCCACCAGAAAATGGATTAGATATTGCCACGCCTAATTACCATGTTATCAGTTAACTATGTATTTATAGTTCTAGATTAAACAACTAGCAACATTATCTAATAGTTTACAAATTGGCTAATACCCAAAGCTCTCTTATTTCTCATAAGGCCACCAAGCCAAAGAGACACTCCACATGACGGCCTATTCCAATAATTCAAAGAGAGCTTCCTGTTGTAAAAGCCAAAGGATCTAACTCATGAAAAGAATGGAGGAAAAAAGTACTTACCGGGTGACACATTGTAACCTTCTTGCCTCAAAAGTCGAAATTGGAGAGCAACTGCATGCAAATCATCACTATAATCCCTCCCCGATTTGTACATCCGGAGTAGAGCTTGTGCAATCTCTTCTTCAAAGTGGTAGGCCACTCCTAGACGTTGGACAACGTCGATCAAATTCAGTTCTTGCACATGATCGTCTACATTCCTCAGCATTCTCCTCACTTCTTCCTTCAACTCATTAGCTCTTTGTTGAGTTTGTGCATCAGGTTTCTGCATCAAAAGGTCATATGGACTCCGATTTTATACCCAAAATAAATAAAAATATCGACTTCGATAGATAAAGAAAAGAAGGCAATTAGGCTAATAATTCTTCTCAAGCACACTTGCACACTTTTTCTTTAGGATAGAGAAACAGGTATATTAGCTATTAGGCTTATTATAACTCTTCTCAAGGATTATACAATTCTCACCTAACTTATACCAGTTTGGTTTAAGTAGGCCAGTCAATGGACCCCAAGTTTACTTGAATTCGGTGGACCATTGTTGGGAATACTTACTAAATGGGTCCAGGGCTAATCCAAAATGAAGTCATTTATTCCTGTTTTATACTTTTTATAGGTGGGTCCCCCTTTGGACCTCTCTAATTTGTCTTGAGTTAAAACCTCAGAGGATCTTATAATACTAGCTAGATGCCCATGTACGTACCATAATGGATCGTTTAGCTTGGATGGGTGATCAAATATATTTCTATGAAATGATAGATGCCAAGGTTTGCATGGGAGTCGCAATGAGATTGATTTCACTTAACTCATGTGAGGCTCGATCCAAACTATTCAGTTTAGACGGCCTTGGACTCCATAAATTCACAATAAGCTCAAACTTCACTTCAATCAAGAGCGATATATATATATAATGTAATATTTAGCCATGCAACAGCCTTCATTCATTCTTACCAAGTTATCCGGAGAGGATGCAACAAAGCGATCACCCCATATCTCCGGAACATAGTTCACTGATCTACGAACTACCTCAGAAGTTTTATTTCCTTCCGGATGGTGTTTGTTTGGAGCATCTGAAAGGCTGGAGCTCAATACAATAGACATAACTGTTAAGCTTTGGAAAAAGGAGATAAAGCAGAAACGATGGGGAAGAAATGGAATATCTTAAAGCAAGCTGTGGGTGGGGGCTTAACATGGCTGGCATTTTATAGGGTCCTTTGTTGGCTTCTTACCAATGCCCAGTGTAGTATCATGTGATGGATTTTTTAAAGTGACACTCTACCCAGAGATGTGTGTTGAGAGAGATTCTACCACACAAGTTAGGGATTTCAATGGGTGGTTGAGAATCAAAGAGTACCATCCTAGGAATGTTTGTGTTGTCGTAGTTGGACCCTTGAGTGTCTACCACACTCTTCCTATTTGTGGGATATGTGGAACTCCACTGTGGGGCCCACCTATTGGTAGGATACCGTGCAAAAATGAATTTCATCCTTCCAGATGGTATGTTACCAAATTTAACTTCAACAGGAGTTGATATCATTGTAAGATTGAGAAAATGATTAATAATGTGATTAACACAATCTCATGCATTACTTTTTTTTTGTTTTGTTTTTTGGGAAATAAGTATTTAAGTATATTAACAGCTTGGAAAAAAGGGCTAGAGCCACTGTTCAACCGAATTACTCTAGAACAAACACAACACTATGTTTCTATAGAAAGTCAAGGAGAAGTAGGCACAGTTGATGCAACTAAGGAAAATTAACTTCCTTTTTTTATTTTTTAGAGGGTGTGCGTGTGTGGAGGGATTGGAATTTTTTTCCCACAGAGGAGGAAAAGTCCCCATGGATGCCACAAAAACTTGCCTATAATTATATTCCTTGCTTACCTTCTGAAAAGAAATTCTAAATAGGACTCTACTGAAAAAAAAATTAGATTTAGATCAAGATCTAACTATGTTAAGACCAAGCAACTGGATCCGGACTCGAGCTACAAGCCATTATAAATACATTATAGATTGTAATCCATTGAGTCAAAGAGTAGAGTTAGAATGTTTATAGTACTTTTTTCCTTTTGTTCAATCTGGTTTCAAAACATGAAATCTGCATCAAACCCAGCTCTAGAGATAGATCATTCTTCACATAAAAAAGAGGAAGTTTTAAATAACAGGTTATCTCATTCCGTAGTTCGACCAATTCACATTTAAGTTCTCAAATCTTAATTCAAGAATTAACACGATCCTAAAATCTGATGGGGTAGATTCATTTGACTCATGACTTTTGAATTTTTTTCAATTGATTCATGACTTTCGAATTTGTTCAATTCAAAAGTTCTAGTTGAATGAGGTTGATAAACTAATTCGTTTGCAGTCACCAAAAAGTCTATCATTGGGTTCCCAACTGTAATCTAATTTGCTTAAAATAATTACGCTTCCTTCTATTCACTCTACACCAGATTTCACTCTAATTGGAATAAGTCCACTCATTAAAACATAACCAAGGTAAAACGTCATACTTTAGAGGTGATTCGTCAAAAGGTGGGGCTAACGCCAGTAAATTGGTTCTCTGATTCATATAGTCACTGTAAATAGAAAACTCAATTACACCCCTAAATAGAAATCAAATCAAATGATAACACTTTACAAAAAAAAAAAAAAAAAAAAAGAAGAATAGCTTTTTGTATATACCCCCCTAACGTTTGTATTGATTTTGGAGACACATAAGGTATTAAAATGAAAATGCAGGGGCCAATTTGCAAATACTAAAACCTCGGGGGCCTATTTACAAATCCCACAAACTTTAGGGGGTATATACAAAAAAAACTATAAAAAACAAATCAAATGATAACAATAGCTTAAATAGGAAATCTTATCAAATAATAACATTTCCCTAATATAACCAAAATCTAATCTAACAATAATCTACAATAAACTCATCATTTTTCATATACAAACTTCTTTGAAATACTCTCTAACAAATACACAAAGTTTTGCCTTAAGCAACTTGAATTTCATTGATGGGTCTCATTAATGGATATATGTCACTACACCAAAAATCGAAAATTGGAACGGAAAAGCGTTCCTAATCCTCCCGTTCCTAATTCGTTAAACCGTTCCAATTTCCGTTCCAATTTGGTACCAACCGTTCCTAATCCAAATTGGAACGGAAATTGGAACGGTTTAACGGATTAGGAACGGGAGGATTAGGAACGCTTTTCCGTTCCAATTTCCGATTTTTGGTGTAGTGTGTACTAGAATAGTTTGTGAAAGGGTGTGTTTGGCATCGTGTTATTCGGATGTTCCCATGAGAGGAGGTTATGAAAAACATGTTTGGTATATGTAAATCACTATTCAGAATCTTGATCTCACTGGAAGGAATCTAGAAGAAAGTTGGAACGAAAAAACTTTATTTTTTTTGTAAGTAACAAATGCAAAATTGTTTCTTACTTATCTCTCGTCATTTACATAATGTCATTTAAATACTTCAAACCCCCTCACTTATCTTAACGGTAGGCTCAATATTCACAATCTCAAAGAAAGTGGCGCCACTTTGTAAATCTTAAAGGTGGGGTTATATGGTCACAATTACAAAAGGTGGGCCCATATTATAATTGATATCATGGTGGGACCACATTATTAATCATACGGATGTCATGTTCTAGCTTCTAAAGGTGGGAATCACGTTGTAATTTCTAAATGTGGGTTACGTGTTTATAATCACATAAAAGGAGGCACCACTTCATAATTCTTAAATGGGGGTCATATAGTCACAATCACAAAAGGTGAAGCCACATTGTAAATCATATGAATGTGGGCCTGCATTGTGTATCCTATGAACATGACCTCATGTTTAAATTTCTCAAAATAGGTATCACATTGTAATTTTAAAGGTGGGTATACAGTGTTTGCAATCAACAAAAAAGATGGCACCACATTATAATTCTTGTAAAGGTGGGCCCACATTGTAAATCCTATGAATGTGCCCCCACGTTCTAATTTCTAAGGGTGATCATCACATTGTAATTTTAAAAGGTTGGTCTTGTGTCCATAATCACAAAAAATGTAGCCCCACTTTTTTTTATTTTACCAAACAAGTTCCATACATCATATTCTCGGCATAGTAATTTATTACATACAGTATTGCCAAACAAATTGTGCAAAGTACAATTAGTCTTGACACAACCTGATATGAGCACAATCTGATAATCCAAAATTGGGAACAACATAAGAATGATGTCCAACAGGCACCCCTAATAGAAGATCATGTGTGTGTTTTTATTTTGGAAAAATTACCGTACGAACGGCCTAAAACCCTATATTTACCCAAGACAAGATGGAAAACTACAAATTACCTAATAGAAGATCGTACATAAAATGAGCCCAAAATGGGATAGTTTTACCATTTATCCTGCGATATCCTAATCCGGTAGGATATCCCAGTATTCGATATCTCAAGCCCTTAGGATATCGAATACATTTTTTCTCCCTTTTCGATACTGATCATTATGGGAGATTTGACTTTCAATTGCACACACTCCAAAACTACGGTCGAAACCCCTAAGTGGTTCCGGTTCTTCTAGATAATGTCCAATGGGATGGTCAAGCCATTTTGGACCAAATCAAAATTATGTGAAAGGGAGAAAAAATGTATTTGAAAAGTCAAATCAAAATTATGATTTGACAAGCTTTGAAAAATGTGCATCTCCATTAAGCAAAAATACATGTCTTTAGATGCACTCAATAATTTTATGTGACTGTCATTGGGTGTGCGTATGTCCATTACATCAATCGTTAATTAATAATCTTATCATCTGCCATACTCGTCATTTAAAGCATTGAACTGGAAGGACCATCTGAATTTTAGGTGAGGGATGGTGGGGGATGGATGCACTTGAACATTTCTCATTTATATAAATGATTGACATTGACATGCATGAGATTAGCGTCATTGCATTTGTTTATAATTATTTATTAAGGGTGGTTCTCAATACACCCACCCTATTTACTATTTACTATATATGTATATGGCTATTAAACATCTATTCTTTTTTCGGTTTGCGCACCGGACAGGAACAGACCATGTGTGTGTTTTTATTTTGGAAAAATTACCGTACGGACGGCCCAAAACCCTATATTTACCCAAGACAAGATGGAAAACTAAAAATTACCTAATAGAAGACCGTACATAAAATGAGACCAAAATGGGACAGTTTTTCCATTTATCCTGCGATATCCTAATCCGGTAGGATATCCCATGATTCGATATCTCAAGCCCTTAGGATATCGAATACATTTTTTCTCCCTTTTCGATACTCATCATTATGGGAGATTTGACTTTCACTTGCACACACTCCAAAACTACGGTCGACACCCCTAAGTGGTTCCGGTTCTTCTTGATAATGTCCAATGGGATGGTCAAGCCATTTTGGACCAAATCAAAATTATGTGAAAGGGAGAAAAAATGTATTTGAAAAGTCAAATCAAAATTATGATTTGACAAGCTTTACAAAATGTGCTTCTCCATTAAGCAAAAATACATATGTGTTTAGATGCACTCAATAATTTTATGTGACTGTCATTGGGTGTGCGTACGTCCATGCCATCAATCGTTAATTAATAATCTTATCGTCCGTCATTCTCGTCATTTAATGCTTTGAACTGGTAGGACCATCTGAATTTTAGGTGAGGGATGGTGGGGGATGGATGCACTTGAACAATTCTCATATATATAAATGATTGACATTGACATGCATGAGATTAGCGTCATTGCATTTGTTTATAATTATTCACTAAGGGTGATTCTCAATACACCCACCCTATTTACTATTTACTATATATGTATATGGCTATTAAACATCTATTTTATTTTCGGTTTGTGCACCAGACAGGGACAGACCATTTGTGTTTTTATTTTGGAAAAATGACCGTACGGACGGCCCAAAAACCTATATTTACCCAAGACAAGATGGAAAACTAAAAATTACCTAATAGAAGATCTTACATAAAATGAGCCCAAAATGGGACAGTATTACCATTTATCCTGCGATATCCTAATCCGGTAGGATATCCCAGGATTCGATATATTAAGCCCTTACGATATCGAATACATTTTTTCTCCCTTTTCGTTACTGATCATTATGGGAGATTTGACTTTCACTTGCACACACTCCAAAACTACGGTCGACACCCCTAAGTGGTTCCGGTTCTTCTTGATAATGTCCAATGGGATGGTCAAGCCATTTTGGACCAAATCAAAATTAAGTGAAAGGGAGAAAAATTTTATTTGAAAAGTCAAATCAAAATTATGATTTGACAAGCTTTGAAAAATATGCATCTCCATTAAGCAAAAATATATAGGTCTTTAGATGCACTCAATAATTTTATGTGACTGTCATTGGGTGTGCGTACGTCCATGCCATCAATCGTTAATTAATAATCTTATCATCTGCCAAACTCGTCATTTAAAGCATTGAACTGGAAGGACCATCTGAATTTTAGGTGAGGGATGGTGGGGGATGGATGCACTTGAACATTTCTCATTTATATAAATGATCGACATTGACATGCATGAGATTAGCGTCATTGCATTTGTTTATAATTCTTTATTAAGGGTGGTTCTCAATACACCCACCCTATTTACTATTTACTATATATGTATATGGCTATTAAAAATCTATTCTCTTTTCGGTTTGTGCACCGGACAGGGACAGACCATGTGTGTGTTTTTATTTTGGAAAAATTACCGTACGGACGGCCCAAAACCCTATATTTCCCCAAGACAGGATGGAAAACTACAAATTACCTAATAGAAGATCGTACATAAAATGAGCCCAAAATGGGACAGTTTTACCGTTTATCCGGCGATATCCTAATCCGGTAGGATATCCTAGGATTCGATATCTCAAGCCCTTAAGATATCGAATACATTTTTTATCCCTTTTCGATACTGATCATTATGGGAGATTTGACTTTCACTTGCACACACTCCAAAACTACGGTCGACACCCCTAAGTGGTTCCGGTTCTTCTTGATAATGTCCAATGGGATGGTCAAGCCATTTTGGACCAAATCAAAATTATGTGAAAGGGAGAAAAATGTATTTGAAAAGTCAAATCAAAATTATGACTTGACAAGCTTTACAAAATGTGCTTCTCCATTAAGCAAAAATACATATGTGTTCAAATGCACTCAATAATTTTATGTGACTGTCATTGGGTGTGCGTACGTCCATGCCATCAATCGTTAATTAATAATCTTATAGTTTGTCATTCTCGTCATTTAATGCTTTGGACTGGTAGGACCATCTGAATTTTAGGTGAGGGATGGTGGGGGATGGATGCAATTGAACATTTCTCATATATATAAATGATTGACATTGACATGCATGAGATTAGCATCATTGCATTTGTTTATACTTATTCAATAAGGGTGATTCTCAATACAACCACCCTATTTACTAGTATTTATATATGTATATGGCGATTAAACATCTATTTTCTTTTCGGTTTCCGCACCGGACAGGGACAGACCATGTGTGTGTTTTTATTTTGGAAAAATTACCGTACGGACGGCCCAAAACCCTATATTTACCCAACACAAGATAAAAAAAACAATAAATTACCTAATAGAAGATCCTACATAAAATAAACCCAAAATGGGACAGTTCTACCATTTATCCTACGATATCCTAATCCGGTAGGATATCCCAGGATTCGATATCTCAATCCCTTAGGATATCGAATACATTTTTTCTCCCTTTTCGATACTGATCATTATGGGAGATTTGACTTTCACTTGCACACACTCCAAAACTACGGTTGACACCCCTAAGTGGTTCCTGTTCTTCTTGATAATGTCCAATGGGATGGTCAAGCCATTTTGGACCAAATCAAAATTATGTGAAAGGGAGAAAAATGTATTTAAAAAGTCAAATCAAAATTATGATTTGACAAGCTTTGAAAAATGTGCATCTCCATTAATCAAAAATACATATGTGTTTAGATGCACTCAATAATTTTATGTGACTGTCATAGGGTGTGCGTACGTCCATGCCATCAATCGTTAATTAATAATCTTATCATCTGCCATACTCGTCATTTAAAGCATTGAACTGGAAGGACCATCTGAATTTTAAGTGAGGGATGGTTGGCGATGGATGCACTTGAACATTTCTCATTTATAGAAATGATTGACATTGACATGCATGAGATTAGCGTCATTGCATTTGTTTATAATTATTTATTAAGGGTGGTTCTCAATACACCAACCCTATTTACTATTTACTATATATGTGTATGGCTATTAAACTTCTATTCTCTTTTCGGTTTGCGCACCGGACAGGGATAGACCATGTGTGTGTTTATATTTTGGAAAAATTACCATACGGACGGCCCAAAACCCTATATTTACCCAAGACAAGATGGAAAACTAAAAATTACCTAATAGAAGACCGTACATAAAATGAGACCAAAATGGGACAGTTTTTCCATTTATCCTGCGATATCCTAATCCGGTAGGATATCCCATGATTTGATATCTCAAGCCCTTAGGATATCGAATACATTTTTTCTCCCTTTTCGATACTGATCATTATGGGAGATTTGACTTTCACTTGCACACACTCTAAAACTACGGCCGACACCCCTAAGTGGTTCCGGGTCTTCTTGATAATGTCCAATGGGATAGTCAAGCCATTTTGGACCAAATCAAAATTATGTGAAAGGGAGAAAAAATGTATTTGAAAAGTCAAATCAAAATTATGATTTGACAAGCTTTGAAAAATGTGCATCTCCATTAAGAAAAAATACATATGTGTTTAGATGCAGTCAATAATTTTATGTGACTGTCATTGGGTGTGCGTATGTCCAAACCATCAATCGTTAATTAATAATCTTATCGTCTCTCATTCTCGTCTTTTAAAGCTTTGAACTGGAAGGACCATCTGAATTTTAGGTGAGGGATGGTGGGGGAAGGATGCACTTGAACATTTCTCATATATATAAATGATTGACATTGACATGCATGAGATTAGCGTCATTGCATTTGTTTATAATTATTTATTAAGGGTGGTTCTCAATACACCCACCCTATTTACTATTTACTATAAATGTATATGGCTATTAAACATCTATTTTCTTTTCGGTTTGCGCACCGGACATGGACAGACCATGTGTAAGTTTTTATTTTGGAAAAATTACCGTATGGACGGCCCAAAACCCTATATTTAACCAAGACAAGATGGAAAACTACAAATTACCTAATAGAAGATTGTACATAAAATGAGCCAAAATGGGACAGTTTTACCATTTTACCAGCGATATCCTACTCCGGTAGGATATCTCAGGATTCGATATCTCAAGCCCTTAGGATATCGAATACATTTTTTATCCCTTTTCGATACTGATCATTATGGGAGATTTGACTTTCACTTGCACACACTCCAAAACTAGGGTCGACACCCCTAAGTGGTTCCGGTTCTTCTTGATAATGTCCAATGGGATGGACAAGCCATTTTGGACCAACTCAAAATTATGTGAAAGGGAGAAAAAATGGATTTGAAACGTCAAATCAAAATTATGATTTGACAAGCTTAGAAAAATGTGCTTCTCCATTAAGCAAAAATACATATGTGTTTAGATGCACTCAATAATTTTATGTGACTGTCATTGGGTGTGCGTACGTCCATGCCATCAATCGTTAATTAATAATCTTATCATCTGTCATTCTCATCATTTAATGCTTTGAACTGGAAGGACCATCTGAATTTTAGGTGAGGGATGGTGGGGGATGGATGCACTTGAACATTTCTAATATATATAAATGATCGACATTGACATGCATGAGATTACCGTCATTGCATTTGTTTATATTTATTCACTAAGGGTGATTCTCAATTCACCCACCCTATTTACTATTTACTATATATGTATATGGCTATTAAACATCTATTTTCTTTTCGGTTTGCGCACCGGACAGGGACAGACCATGTGTGTGTTTTTATTTTGGAAAAATTACCGTACGGACGGCCCAAAACCCTGTATTTACCCAAGACAGGATGGAAAACTACAAATTACCTAATAGAAGATCGTACATAAAATGAGCCCAAAATGGGACAGTTTTACCGTTTATCCGGCGATATCCTAATCCGGTAGGATATCCCAGGATTCGATATATTAAGCCCTTACGATATCGAATACATTTTTTCTCCCTTTTCGTTACTGATCATTATGGGAGATTTGACTTTCACTTGCACACACTCCAAAACTACGGTCGACACCCCTAAGTGGTTCCGGTTCTTCTTGATAATGTCCAATGGGATGGTCAAGCCATTTTGGACCAAATCAAAATTATGTGAAAGGGAGACAAAATGTATTTGAAAAGTCAAATCAAAATTATGATTTGACAAGCTTAGAAAAATGTGCATCTCCATTAAGCAAAACTACATATGTGTTTAGATGCACTCAATAATTTTATGTGACTGTCATTGGGTGTGCGTACGTCCATGCCATCATTCGTTAATTAATAATCTTATCGTCTGCATTCTCGTCATTTAATGCTTTGGACTGGAAGGACCATCTCAATTTTAGGTGAGAGATGGTGGGGGATGGATGCACTTGAACATTTCTCATATATATAAATGATTGACATTGACATGCATGAGATTAGCATCATTGCATTTGTTTATACTTATTCAATAAGGGTGATTCTCAATACAACCACCCTATTTACTAGTTACTATATATGTATATGGCGATTAAACAACTATTTTCTTTTCGGTTTCCGCACCGGACAGGGACAGACCATGTGTGTGTTTTTATTTTGGAAAAATTACCGTACGGACGGCCCAAAACCCTATATTTACCATACAGAAGATAAAAAAACAACAAATTACCTAATAGAATATCCTACATAAAATAAGCCCAAAATGGGACAGTTCTACCATTTATCCTACGATATCCTAATCCGGTAGGATATCCCAGGATTCGATATCCCAAGCCCTTAGGATATCGAATACATTTTTTCTCCCTTTTCGATACTGATCATTATGGGAGATTTGACTTTCACTTGCACACACTCCAAAACTACGGTCGACACCCCTAAGTGGTTCCTGTTCTTCTTGATAATGTCCAATGGGATGGTCATGCCATTTTGGACCAAATCAAAATTATGTGAAAGGGAGAAAAAATGTATTTGAAAAGTCAAATCAAAATTATGATTTGACAAGCTTTGAAAAATGTGCATCTCCATTAAGCAAAAATACATAGGTCTTTAGATGCACTCAATAATTTTATGTGACTGTCATTGGGTGTGCGTACGTCCATGCCATCAATCGTTAATTAATAATCTTATTATCTGCCATACTCGTCATTTAAAGCATTGAACTGGAAGGACCATCTGAATTTTAGGTGAGGGATGGTGGGGAATGGATGCACTTGAACATTTCTCATTTATATAAATGATCGACATTGACATGCATGAGATTAGCGTCATTGCATTTGTTTATAATTATTTAGTAAGGGTGGTTCTCAATACACTCACCCTATTTACTATTTACTATATATGTATATGGCTATTAAAAATCTATTCTCTTTTCGGTTTGCGCACCGGACAGGGGCAGACCATGTGTGTGTTTTTATTTTTGAAAAATTACCGTACGGACGGCCCAAAACCCTATATTTCCCCAAGACAGGATGGAAAACTACAAATTACCTAATAGAAGATCGTACATAAAATGAGACCAAAATGGGACAATTTTTCCATTTATCCTGCGATATCCTAATCCGGTAGGATATCCCATGATTCGATATCTCAAGCCCTTAGGATATCGAATAAATTTTTTCTCCCTTTTCGATACTGATCATTATGGGAGATTTGACTTTCACTTGCACACACTCCAAAACTACGGTCGACACCCCTAAGTGGTTCCGGTTCATCTTGATAATGTCCAATGGGATGGTCAAGCCATTTTGACCAAATCAAAATTATGTGAAAGGGAGAAAAACTGTATTTGAAAAGTCAAACCAAAATTATGATTTGACAAGCTTTGAAAAATGTGCATCTCCATTAAGCAAAAATACATATGTGTTTAGATGCACTCATTAATTTTATCTGACTGTCACTGGGTGTGCGTATGTCCATGCCATCAATCGTTAATTAATAATCTTATCGTCTGTCATTCTCGTCATTTAAAGCTTCGAACTGGAAAGACCATCTGAATTTTAGGTGAGGGATGGTGGGGGATGGATGCACTTGAACATTTCTCATATATATAAATGATTGACATTGACATGCATGAGATTAGCGTCATTGCATTTGTTTATAATTATTTATTAAGGGTGGTTCTCAATACACCCACCCTATTTACTATTTACTATTTATGTATATGGCTATTAAACATCTATTTTCTTTTTGGTTTGCGCACCGGACAGGGACAGACCATGTGTGTGTTTTTATTTTGGAAAAATTACCGTACGGACGGCCCAAAACCCTATATTTACCCAAGACAAGTTGAAAAACTACAAATTACCTAATAGAAGACCGTACATAAAATGAGCCCAAAATGGGACAGTTTTACCATTTATCCTACGATATCCTAATCCGGTAGGATATCCCATGATTCGATATCTCAAGCCCTTAGGATATCGAATACATTTTTTCTCCCTTTTCGATACTGATCATTATGGGAGATTTGACTTTCACTTGCACACACTCCAAAACTACGGTCGACACCCCTAAGTGGTTCCGGTTCTTCTTGATAATGTCCAATGGGATGGTCAAGCCATTTTGGACCAAATCAAAATTATGTGAATGGGAGAAAAAATGTATTTGAAATGTCAAATCAAAATTATGATTTGATTAGCTTTGAAAAATGTGCATCTCCATTAAGCAAAAATACATGTGTTTAGATGCACTCAATAATTTTATGTGACTGTCATTGGGTGTGCGTACGTCCATGCCATCAATCGTTAATTAATAATCTCATCGTCTTTCATTCTCGACATTTAAAGCTTTGAACTGGAAGGACCATCTGAATTTTAGGTGAGGGATGGTGGGGGTTGGATGCACTTGAACATTTCTCTTATATATAAATGATTGACATTGACATGCATGAGATTAGCGTTATTGCATTTGTTTATAATTATTTATGAAGGGTGGTTCTCAATACACCCACCCTATTTACTATTTACTATATATGTATATGGCTATTAAACATCTTTTTTCTTTTCGGTTTGCGCACCGGATAGGGACAGACCATGTGTGTGTTTTCATTTTGGAAAAATTACCGTACGGACGGCCCAATACCCTATATTTACCCAAGACAAGATGGAAAACTACAAATTACCTTATAGAAGACTGTACATAAAATGAGCCCAAAATGGGACAGTTTTACCAGTTATCCTGCGATATCCTAATCCGGTAGGATAACCCAGATTCGATATCTCAAGCCCTTAGGATATCGCACCGTTCGATATCCTTGTCTCGTAGGATATCGCATGGTTCGATATCCTAGACTCGTAGGATATCGCACCATTATCTACTCCCATCCCATCAGATAACTCATTTTTACACCACGAACTGAAGACCTCTGTTTTCAGATCCTGAAGAATTCCGTTTCCGTCTTCTCCGTTTTGGCTTGTGGGTTCCGATAGGATATTACCATTCCATATTCTTTCATCCGTACTTTTTACATTTTATTCATCACAACGGTATATGGTCCAAAACAGCCCATGATGAAACCGTAAATCACTTATTAAGATTTAGATCCCTCCATGAAATGCATTATTTTGTTCATCTTCTTACATTTTATATGTTTTTTTTATTGATATACTGTTCTCTCATCTTGTATCTTTCACCGTTAACCTATTTAAAGTGGCAATCCTATTTGCATCCACAAAGACAGTGTATTTCCCCGAACATAGGTTTAGAAACCACTACTTGTAACATCAAATATGTTGCAATAAAACTCCCGTACCCAGTCCTCAAAGCATTCATCAATCAAGTTCATTAGAATCATGCAACGGTTAAGATGAAGCCAATACAAAAACCTTGTAGTGGTGAGATCGGTCTGCACAACTATTCTCTCAAAGATGACTGTGCAATTGATGAATATTGGGTAACAATTGAATTTTTTAAACAGATATAAAAATATATTAATCCATTGATAATGGATATGTAAATTAGGATGAGCTAACAAAAAACCATCCATTAAATTTAGTTTGATAAAAAAAATGTAGAAAAAGAGATCACATAACTTTTGGTTCAAGTTATGTAAATGATGCTAATTCAAAGCAATTCAGATGATCTTAAAGAAGTTGCATCAGTTAATGTCATCCAATTTCTTTTTAATTAGTATGCTATAAAATGATTTACACAATGGATTAATCAGGTACTCAATTTAAAGGCGTTTGATCTACTAATACTGAATTTAAATATTTATCTTAAGTTATTATTTAATATGAAGGAGATCTAACCTATGCCCACCTCCTAGTGGGGCCCACTTGTGATCCATCTAAATGGACCACACACAGAGAACCCCCACCCAGATGGCCACTGATCCAATGGGCCTGCAAAGATCCAAATGGATTGGATTGTTGGATGAGGGTCAAATTTTATTTTTGATGTAAAGTTGCTAAACTTGTAGGCCACGAATCAAGGAGGTCGGGGCTTGACTTGAAACTTCATGTGGGGTGTTCGATCCCCCGTCCCATTACCAATGGGGGGCCTTTCGTTGGCCCCAACAACTGGTTTGCATGGCAAGGATCCACAACGTTTCCCTCTATGACATAGAAACAAACGCATTCCTCAACCAATCAAAACCGCTACCAATCCCACCCCTATTTGTGTGAGGCACACAGTTAGCACGACCAATTGCTCGGTTAGTTTAGATTTTTAGATATCTATTGGGTGGGTCGACCCATCTGGTAGATGGCACTCATCAGATCTAACCTCCATGCCATCCCTGGGTGGCCCATTATCTACTTGAGTTGCCATTATCATAGATATTTCCAAAAACTTTTTTTTTTTTTTTTTTTTTTTTTTTTGTAAAGAGATCTTTCCAAACTCTTAAATGGCCCATCAACTCAAAACTTCCCATTCAAGAAAGTAGGAAGGAAAATAATTTATTATTTTAAGAAACAAATACACAAGTGTATCTTACTTATCTCTTCTTAATTATAAAATGTCATTTAAAGACTCCAAATCCTCTCACTTATCTTAAAGGGTAGGCCCTATGATGTTCACAATCTCAAAAAAAGTGGCCCCACTTTGTAAATCCTAAAGGTGGGGGGTCATATGGTCGCAATTACAAAAGGTGGGCCCATATTATCATTCTTATAATGGTGGGACCACATTATAAATCATATGGATGTGGACCCCATGTTCTAGTTTCTAAAGGTTGCGTTGTAATTTCTAAATGTGGGTTATGTGTCTATGATCACATAAAAGGTGGCATACTTTATAATTCTTAAACTTGGGTTATATGGTCACAATCACAAAAGGTGGAGCCACATTGTAAATCTTATGAATGTGGGCCTATATTGTGTATTTTGTGAATGTGACCTCATACTCTAATTTCTAAAGATAAGTACCACATTGTAATTTTAAAGGTGGCTCCCATGTTTGCAATCAACAAAAAAGAAGTCGCCACATTAAAATTCCTATAAAGGTAGGCCCACATTGTAAATTCTATGAATGTACCCTCCACCTTCTAATTCTAAAGGTGAGCATCACATTGTAATTTTTAAATGTTGGTCCTATGTCCACAATCACAAAAAATGTGGCTCCACTTTTTAATTCCTAAATGTGGGTCACATGGTCACGATCACAAAAGATGGATGAACATGTAAATCCTATAGATGTGGGGCTCATATTCTAATTTTTAAACGTGTGTACTATGTTGTAATTTCTAAAGATGGGTCCCATATTCACATTCACAAAAGGAGGCCATACATTTTAACTCTTATAAAGGTGGGCCCACATTGTAAATCCTACGAATATGGGCCCCATGTTCTAATTGTTAAAGGTGGTACCACATTGTAGTTCTTACAAGTGGGTCCCATGTATATCAATATATAGTGTTGAAACAATAAAATGTGAGTCTCACATCATAAATCCTATATTCTCTTGCTTTCGTTCATTGGAGCAAAACTTTTATAATGTTACCAAACAAGTTCCATACTCAAATTCTCAGCATATATAGCAATTTAATATAGTATTGCCAACCAAACTCTGCAAAGTACACTTAGTCTTGACACAACTCGATTTGAGCACAATCTGATTTGAGAGCAAAATTGGAAAAAACGCAAGAATATTGTCAAATAGGCACCCCTAAATTGTGAATTTTCCCCAGTGAGCTGTGGAGTTTAAGAGAGCTTTATTACAGAAATATAATGCACCAAGGATCTTAATTTACTTCCACAATTGACTCACCACAGTTGCCGTCATGCTCCTCACGTGCCAAATTGAAGCTAGGCCTATGGCCCACCCATCATAACTTACACCAACAGAAAGAAAATGGATGGTGAAGATGTACTTGGTAAACCAACCTGATGCCCAGGGGTCAGCATAATAGAGTAAGGCGAGCCACAAAAGGGAGACTTCAACAAGCATGGATTAATGCACCTTTTCAAATGTAGCACTTTCACAGTGACTTTACGTTCCTTATTGTGTACCTTCGTTTTTGTTATGTCCCAGACCATGACAGAAGTAAGGCGAGCACACAAGGGAGACTTCAACAAGCATGGATTAATGCACCTTTTCAAATGTAGAACTTTCACAGTGACTTTACGTTCCTTATTGTGTACCTTCGTTTTCGTTATGTCCCAGACCATGACAGAAGTAATGTTTGCAATCGGTGAGCCACATAGTGGAGATTTCGACAAACAATCGTGGAATTCACTTTTCCAAATGCAACTCTTTCACGTGAAATTGACGTTCCTTGTTGGTTTTTCCTGGTCACCAAGAATCGAACAAAGCTAGAGAGGTTCTGCTTTTGGAATAGCTCGTTTTCCTTGCGTTTCCATGTTCTTTGGGAAACATGGATGCATGCGCGAAAAGTGATTGACATGCATAATGGTGTGTAACAAATGACGTGAAGTATGAAAATGATTCATGCATAAATGATTGACATGCATTAGGGGTTCGTTGCTTGCTTTCTGTGGCTTTATATATTCTGTGGCTTTATATATTATATGTTATATATATTAAAGTAAAAGGGACGGTGGGTTGTGAGGGGTGTCACCTCATTCCGAAAAAGTCTCTCATTTCAAAGAAATATGTATAAAAAACCCACATTGTTTTAATGTGCCACCTCACTTTGGGTTACTCTTTCTCTCCTAAAACCTCTCATAAGATATTTTTATACGTTTGAATTTGAGTCCTATTTTTTGCCATTATCCAAATTATAAGCGAATTTTTACAGTCGGTTTGTTTTCTTTTACTTAGATCTTCAATCATCAATGAGTCTCATGTTAAATATATTTTGTAGGCCCTATTAAAGAATGAAATCCAAATTGTTGCTTCTTGACTCTCCTTTCAGTTTTTTTCCCTAAATGGATGGATCCAGTGGTGAGCACCAGCTCTTATTAAATATATTTCAAGATTGGACTCCAGTATTGGATGAAATCTCAATGTCCTATTCTTAACCCCTTTTTTTCTAAGAGTGGGCTCCACTAATGGAGGGAAGCAAGCCTATTGGCCGTTGTCCTGATTTCTTAATGGATGCAAATCAATTAGTGGGCCCCGCACATTTAACTTATTTCTGCAGTGGGACCCACTCATGGATTATGCATAGATATTAGTTTTCTAGATCAATATGTATCCGTAGTGGGCAATCAAACTGGATTGGTATCATACACAAGCTTAATTTCTTTGATAATTGTTAGGATGTGATTTGTGTGCATATGAGTTAGAATTATTAGAAACATACTATAATGACTCATATCTATATCCACGTACACTCATCCAATGCAATGTACATCTTTTATGTTTTTTTTTCTTCTCTTACATTTATTCGGCCCCCTCTCTTTCAATTTTTTTTTTCTTATACTATCAATCATCTGTGGGGGTCAACTGCTTCATCACCATAAATCTAGATGTGGTGTGTGGCCTAATGAGGATGAAATCATTTGATTTCCATTTCCTTTCTTCTTATGTTCCATTTTTTCTTCTTTAGATAGTAGAGCCATAAGTGTGTCCCACATGTTCAAAACATTTCAAGGGTGGCCCCCATTGATGGATCAAACACGTTAATTTTTTTATCCCTTTCTTTTGGTTCTTTTTAGTAGATACAGATCCATTTGATTTGTTTTCTTTTTCTTATATTTCAATCATCAATGGTATAATATATTCGTAAATGAAATGGTTGTAATGGTCAATGCCTTTAAATTCAAGGTGTCGTCGTGTTATGTAAATTTACTATATTTTATATTTATTTTCATACATAGAAAAAAAATTATTATTCAAAGATAAGAAAAAAAAACTTATTTTATATTTATTTTATCTTAACAATATTTCAAAAGAATTTTTAAATTTTAACATATTTTCATTTTTAAGCCCAGGCCTTTGTTGTTAGTTCATACATAAATGATTGACATGCATAAGACTAGAGTCATTGCATTTGTTTACTATTATTTATGAATGTGATGCTTTTTTTTTTTTTTTTTTTGTTTTGTCGTTTTGCTATTGGAGGGTTCACAGCCCAAAGGGCTGGTCCGGGCCCAGAGGGAACTCGGGCAAACTCCCTTATAGCCTCAGTGTGGTGGTGCAGTGTCGAACCTACAACTTCCGGGTGCAAACCATGGTCCTACGCCAACTAAGTTACCCCTTGGGATTATGAATGTGATGCGTAAATCACTACAAGAAATTTGGGGTTTAAGGACGACACAAATTTGTCCCAAAATGTACATATTTCGTCACCGAAACTAATTAAGACGAAAATTTTTCGTCACCCATTTTGTTGCCAAAGCCTTGTCGCTAAAAGGTATTGGAGACGGAAAAAAAAATCGTCATTGAAAAAGATAAATTTGTGACGATTTTTTTTTCTCCAATACACTCTGTTGGGAACATACTTGTAAGTAATTAGTGACAAAATATTTTATCATTAAAGGAAGAAATTAGAGACAAATATTTTTTCTTAAATACAAGAAATAGAGACGAAACAATCTTGTCGCATTTAATATACAGGAAGACGGAAAAAATTTGTCAAAGCTACGAGTGGATGGCGATTTTTCTGTCTCCAATCGACTTTGTAGGAACATACTTGTAACTAATTAACGACAAAATATTTTGTCATTAAAGGAAGAAATTAGAGTAAAAAATATTTTGTCATAAATATAAGAAATAGAGACGAAATAATTTTGTCGCATTTAATATAAAGGAAGACTAAAAAAATTTGTTAAAGAAAGTACCAATAGATGAGGATTTCTTTTTGTGTCCAATCGACTCTGTGGGAACATACTTGTAAGTAATTAACGACAAAATATTGTCATTAAAGGAAGAAATTAGAGTAAAAAATATTGTCATAAATATAAGAAATAGAGACGAAATAATTTTGTCGCGCTTATAAAGGAAGACAAAAAAAAATTGTCAAAAAAGCTACCAATAGAGACAAAACACTACACCAAAAACAGCTAACAGGAAGTTAATAAACTGTAGCATTCACATCTATACACATTCATAGAAAACAATCACCAAATGGCTCACAAAATCTAAAATTGAAATCAATAGACTATCTTGAACTCAAATATTAAATTTATAATATTTGAATATCCATACGTCACACATCCACCTCATATAACCTTCTAACTACTTTCATCCACTCCATTTCTAAAAAAAATGACAACCAAAGAGTCCATTCCATCACATTTGTTGTGGCTTTAACTTTTTCCAATCTTAATGTTTACTGCTAGCTGAGTCTAATTGTTATGG
The DNA here is from genome assembly GCA_038049695.1 of Cinnamomum chago. NCBI lineage: Eukaryota > Viridiplantae > Streptophyta > Magnoliopsida > Laurales > Lauraceae > Cinnamomum > Cinnamomum chago. The sequence goes on from CP142460.1 coordinate 49,773,078, forward strand.
TGGAAAAGGCCCTCCAATTAACTTGTAGCATTCTTTGCAACGAACTACTTTTCTTGCATAAGTATATTCTTTTGAGCATCCTCTTGAAAAACAAAACATAAACCAGGCTAAACAACAGCAATAATGGAAAATGAGCAGCTCAAAAACTTGGTCATAAGGGGACAATCATCAAGTTGACACAAGCTACAAATACAGACATACAGAAGGTACTCACGGAGAAGAACAAAAATATAGGGCAGCCACCAGGTTTTCCCTTGGCTTCATTGTATATCCGACATCCAGCTTCTTATTTCCACTGGGTGTGCTGGACTAGATGTTATACTTGATACTCTTGTGAAAATCATCCTCGCTGTATGACTTGATAATGAAGAACATTGCATCCAAGTACTTAACAAGGAATTCTGATCGGTTATATTGATCCTTGTCTGGGACTACAGTCGATTCTTCTTTATGAATTTGGGAAAATACCATGACCGTCCTTAATTTTCTCATTTAATTCTGTAATACAATGTATTCCAATACATATACCATCATATGTTCTGTAATTTTGGACACCTCATGAGCAAATATGTTGATGATCCACATACATGATCTAACAACTTTCTCCCTCCTTTTAGGGAAGAAACTGGATTACTTGACTTGACAGCTCTGGATAGGTGTAGTACTATTTCTAATAAAAACTATTAGTTAAGTTCAACAAGTTCTATGGCTGACTGTATGCTTGACTTCAATTCACCTATTATTAGATAGAGGGGCTTAATCACCTGAGTTGTATTGTTAGACATTAGGTAAATCCTGGTACACCATCTTGTAAATGAGGGTTGAATCAAACATGCAGTTGGCTATAAAGATTTGCCAGACCTTCATGTTGGTTTCCTGAGGTAGAGCAATTAGTCCAAGCTAATATGCATGAATATAAACATTTAACTTAAAAAATCATCATCCAACGCAAGGAAGTGAGGAGAAAACTGTTTTATGCCTAGAAAAACCCCTAAAATGGGGGTATGATGAGATATCACAAACCTGTAAAGTGCCAAGCACCAAGAGAAATATCCCAAGGTCTCTGTGTGCTTTGACATTTGAATGGATTTGATAATATAGTGACATTCCAGCCAGCACAGTGACACCTACATGAAACATAGTTACATAACCCAAGCATGCTAATGACAGTGATTAAAAGACGCTAACCTGTGGAGAAATCAAACAAAACAGTAGTCCTGTACTCATGCTTCATTAGAACGTACTGATTAGGAGTTGAACTCCTAGAAGCAAATATAAGTTGCTGCTGAGTAAGGGGAGATGCAGTCTTCAACTGAAATGCCAGGTAAATGGTGGCCCCATTGTGAACAACAATGGGCATGACATCAGTGGATTGCAATTGGCCCTGATTTACTATGACATCCAAAGCAGACTTACCACGCATCAGAGAAAGAGCATTGTGGTCTTGTTGGATAAGAACAAAGCATATATTTAGAACTTTTAAGTGTTAAGCTATACATTTGTGAGGAACAAATTAAAGTTCAGGAAAGAGTAGTAAAAAGCAGTGCCTACAAAATAATGAAATGGTTCGGAAAACCAAATTGATATTATCTCAAGTAAATATATATTACAGAGGTCATTTTCCTATTAGGACAACTCATGAAAAAAGTTCAAAGGATTAAAAAAATTACATAGTTTCACATATAGTTTAGAGGAAAACGATTATGATAGGGTGTCCTGGCATTTAGTTTAGCAAAGCATTCATGAAAAGTGCACCCATAATAGTTAAATTGAAATTATATCAGAAGTTTATGATAGGGCAGTAACACAAATGCATGAGGAGACACCTGAGTTCTTAGTTGGAGCAAGATTACACCAAGGGCCCACTTATTGCCCTTTTATGGACAACTTAACAACATACATCCAATATTATGTTCCTTGGTGTATGTTGCTTGCAAATGATGTGGTACTCATTAGTCAAGCATGGAAGCACGCATATGATAATCTAGAACTTTGACGGACCTCTTTTAAGTCAAACGGATTGGAAAGTAACAAATCACTGATTATATATTTAGTATATCTTAGACTCGGGAGGATGAGTTACTAAAAATTACAAGTACTTTAGTGCCACATTATGACATAATTTGATGCTTGGAAGCAAGCATTGAGCAAAATGAAAGTTTGGATATAGCAGATCGGATCCACGTTGGGTGTGCAGAGTGAAGGCAAGGTAATGGATTTTTATGTCATTATCATGTGCCACTTCGACTAAAGAAACCTTCTTTTTTAATATTATTATTATTGGTAACATAACTTGAACCCACAACCTCAATGTTACAAAAGCAAGCACCTTCCGCTTTGACCAAAGGGACATTCTTAGAGGAAGATGCTTAAAATGGCTTCACTGTATGGATTTGAAGGTTGGGAAGAACGAGATGAAAGGCAGAAGTACATGTTTTCGAGGAGAACATGTGGAGTTTTTCTTTTATTTTTATTTTATTTCATTGGTGAGGAATAGAATTAGCAATGAGCACATTGAAGGAAACAAACAAGCAGGAACAATACAAGAGAATCAAAGCATGTCACAGGAAATGGTTGGATATGTATTTAAAAGACCATAAACAACCCCCATACAACGTATTGAAGAGTTACATGTTCAAGGAACTAGGAAAACAGTGAGACGAACAACGACCATTAATAAATTAGTGAGGACAGACTTATGGATTATGAAGAAGATGGAGTGAAAATGTGGAAATCACAAAGCCAATCCCCAGTAGATATGATAAGTCACCCCAACATATATAGGATAATGATTCAATGATGATTATAACTACAAACAACAAAATAATCAAACCAACCTGTATTAATATTATCTAGGTTCTCTGATTTACAATCAGAAGCCAATCGCAGTTTTTTCTTCAAAGCGTCAACAATTAAATCGTTAGCTTTCTCCATTGTCTTCTTCAATTCATTTTCTGACGTTTGATAGTTGTTGCAAAAAGATGCAATAAGGTCCACATTCTTGTCATTTCTAACTGAAGAAAGCACAAGAACAAAACAAATGTATCAGTTAAGATGACCAAGAAACAATGTGGCAAGCAAAAACTTAAAATAATAGGCCAATTAAGCTATGCATGCAAAAAGTTTTAAGAACATTACCAAAGAGGGGAATCGCAGAGTTTGAATTTCAGGTGAGAAAGATGACTGATTTCAGGTGGGAAAGATGACTGATTTCAGGTAAGAAGAATGACTGATTTCAGCTGAGGCAATGGCTGATTTCAGTGGGGAAGATGACTGATAGCAGGTGGGGAAAATGACTGATTTCAGGTAAGAAGAATATCTGATTTTAGCTGAGGCAATGGCTGATTTCAGGTGGGGCAATTGGCTGGTTTCATGTGAAGGTAAGTGCAGGCTGTGGAGGGCTGCAGTGCAGGTGCTGGGAAGAGGAGATGCTGTGCAGGTGCTGGGAAGGGGAGAAGTAGTACAGGTGCTGGTTTGCAGGGGAGACGAAGTAGTGCAGGTGCTGGTTGCAGGGGAGAAGAAGACAGCAGGGGACTAGCCCCTGGGCTGAAGGAGGAATGACGGGTGGGCAGCTGCTGTGCAGGTGCACTGGCCGTTTGGGCATGGGGGAGATGTATGGCCGGCTGCTGTGTTGCAGCAATGGACTGGCCGATGGGCTGACTGTAGGGAAGTGACCGGTGGCAAGGGGAAGAGTGTGTGTGGCAGGCTGGCAGCTGCTGTGTGCAGGTGGGCTGACTGGTGGCAAGGGGAGAGTTGTGGTAGCTGCTGGCTGGTTACAGCAATGGCTGCTGGGGAAAGAAGGTGGCTGCAATGGCCGCTGCTCTGTGCAGGGGGACTGACCAGTTGCTGAAGGGAAAAAAAAATGAAGTAGCCGGCTGCAGTGTGAAGCAGCAGTGGCCGCTAGGGAGAGCTGCAGCTGATAGCTGCTGGCATGGAAAGAAGGCATCAGTGGGCTGGCCGCTGGCCTGAGGAAAGAAGGTAGTGGCCGGCTGCAAGGGAGAGATGGATGGCCGGCAGTTTACAATTAGGCCTTCTTTGGTACCTCTACTCGTATTCCAAGAGAGCCATCCAAGTCGCTGTCTAGATACCATTAACTTATTTATTACAAAACCTGAGCAACAGCCTAATATTTAATGTCTATAAATGCATTTTTCACTTTTACTGTAAGTATGGTTAAGCATAGGATGACTTGAATAGCAGAGCCAATAGTTCAACACCGATTGTGAGTTGTGTGCTGGATGAAATTATAACTCAACAATACAAAAGTAACACCGATCCCAACAAAAAAAAAAAAACAAAGAAAAAAGAACGGAACAAAAAATAACGTGTCATTTCAAAATAATAATAATAATAATAATACAAAAGTGTCAGCTAAAAAGCATTAGTGTCCAGAAGACCAAACACAATAAAGACGCCTCATCAATGGGACATATCGAGTGTGTCCATATTTAAATAACTGGTCTTGTCTGGATAAACTAGAATGGCAAGAAAAGTTACTAGCAATCTCATTTCAAATGCAAAAGCAAGCATGAAAAGATCCTTGATTGTTCAACAGAAAAAAAAATTCTTAACACTTAAATGTAGCTTCTTAAATACTCTAGTCAGTTCTTGCAACTTATAAAGAATGGCACAGAAAAAAAAAAAAAAGCAAATAAAGGAATTAACTAGCATAACCCAAGCATCCATCCAAGCGGCCAAAGTTGATGTAATGGAAGCATAGTTAGATATGCTGAAAGGCAAGCTAGAATAGATGTAGAACTGCATTGAGAACACTTGACTAGCTCAAAAACCTTAAGGCCAATATCAAATAAATATCCCATTCTTGTTTAAATTAATCAAGGTGTCATCACATATATTAAGAATGTGCCATTCTTGTTTAAACATTTGGATTTTTTAGTATGCATTTTTGTACTCCTATTCAATCTGCAAATGCCTCAATCCCATGCTACCTAATTGGTGAAAGAAATGATGATAAGTAGATCTGAAACAATCTAGTTTATGATTTGGGGCAGATATCAAAGCAATTGACCATGCATCTCTGGTTTGTGTAGCTAGTAAAACACATCCATCGACCATCTACCTCGATTTCAAATGATATAGTTTCTTCTGTATTTCTTAATTTGCAGTGTCCTCTTATTAATTATACCTGAATCCCATTCTTTGGGTAGTGAGAATTTGAAGGTTCAGCCTTCTCATCTTGCTCAAACTGCTAAAGGTTTATTTGTGACTTTGTTGTTGCAGGCTATTATTGGTTATGGTGTGGGCAAAGTTGTGGACTCTGGGCATCCAGAGTTTAAGGCGGGTGACTTGGTTTGGGGGATTACGGGATGGGAAGAGTTCAGTTTGATATCGATGCCACAACAGCTAATTAAAATCAAATACACTGATGTACCTCTATCTTATTATACAGGCATTCTAGGTATGTATTTGCTGTGGTTTGATTAGTAGACATTCACAAAGTTATTGTATCATAATCAAAAAAATTATATTCAAATTTGATGAGGGCTTTAGAATCTCAGATTGAATCAACTTGAAACTTGATTGAGTACTTGAATAAGCATTTCGAGCTCGAAATGCTTTTTTTTATTTCAGTATGATGTTAGCCTTTTCCACTTCTTTTCAAATGCTCTTCATTGGGTTAATGAGAAGAATAAGAAGAAAAAGAGAGTTACCCTCTACCTCAGACCAAGTGTTCATTGAATCAAATCACCTCTGTGAGTATCAGCAGGTTACTGGAGCCCTGACTTGGGGAGAGGTAATGGTTCAAAGGGCCCTATGTACGAGTCTATCAGGGGGCATCATGAGAAGCAAAAATGATGCAGATACAAGGCAACACAAGTGCCATGCACTTTTTGGGAGTTTCCATTTGAGGTGCAAGGTATCTTCCATCATGGAAGATAGGAAAAACAGGTCAGCTTCATTGACTGCGTATCAGGCGGGAACTCTCTCTTATACATAGGTTTCAAAACCAGCTGCCTTTCAGTCTGAAAATTTTATTTGACTTTGGATTGTACATATTAGTTTTAGGACACAATTTTCTATAGTTTTTATCTTTCATATAATCAAATTAGGAATCATTCATCTTTACATATTAGGATACTACATTACATTGCATCACTGGATGAAATACTGTGTAAACAATACTATCATATTTATATACAATTTGATCAGGTCAGAGTCAAACTCAACCATGACTAGTTTGATTGCTCCTAACATATGTTGTCTACAGGTATGCCAGGGCTTACAGCTTATGTTGGGTTTCATGAGAGACAAGACAATGGGATGTGACTTTAGGCTGTTTGGAAGTAACTACAAATCACGAGTGGTGTGAATATTTTGGTATTAAGGTTGGTCATCACTGTGTGTGTGTGATGATGGAAGGCACTGATTTCTTGTGTCATCCACCCCTACTAATTAGTAGAGACTGATCTTGATTTGGGGTAGAAAAATCTGATAAACAATGTCCATTACCTCATGTGAGATTGGATTTCCACACTTTCCCAAACACATGGAAGAACAGAATATCGATTAAAAAAAAATGGAAGAACAGAATCAACAAATAATTCTATTTCCAAAATATACAGACCAAAAGGCAATCTGGATTCTGGATAGCATCCAAAAGCTCTTGAATTGACACGAGAGATTGTAACAGAGAGAACAACAGCTAAAACAAAAAAACAAAATAAAAAAAATGGTCATATTTTTCACTCACAGCTAGGTTCTCCAAATCTGCACTGAGACGTTTCCGAGCACCAGGTCTCTGCTGTTCTTCATGTTGAATCTGCAATGTGTTTTTTCGATGGGTAATTTGATGAGAGACGATGAAACATGAACTTGAAAAGAAATCAATATCTGAGATTTTCTATGACTCACCAATGAATTATGATCGCCTCTCCCTTTCAAAGATCTCAATATCTGAGATTTTCTATGACTTTCATCAAGGATTTTAAGGCAATAGAGGGGGTTTTGGTTGAAATCAAGAGTGAAAGGAAAAGAGAGAGAAAGCAAGACAAAAGTACCTTTTTCCCGAGGCCCGAGTCGCCAGAAGATGGAATGCCTGCTTCTTCTTCCTTGCAAATGGAGGCAGAGAACCCACACACTTCCGTTTCCTGCTTCTTGTATTTTATTTTTTTTTCCGCTCTTTATTTCTCGTCAAACCAGAGTTCTTTTTATCCGTCAATTTCTCCAACAAATCAGATTGAGGGCTGTCATTCCAAACATATCAAAAATCGATAAGGCCTTGCCCATTAAGAACGCCTGCGGATTAGCCATCAAACGAGAAAAAAAAAATCGATTAAGAAACCCCTACCTGAGTTTTCAAGGCATTTCTTTTTTCTCTTCCTCTCTCCTTTTTTCTTCCTCTTTTCCTCCCCTTCTTTGTTCCCTTCCTTCGTTTTATGTTGCCTGGAAACTGAGAGAGTCGAGAGAGTTCGAGGGAGAAGGTCTGAACACATTTGATTTGGGGGTTTTCGAATGGAGAGGGTTTTCGATGATGGGATGGACGATGCTTCGAGAGAGACGAGGGTAAGGGTTGGAGATTTGGGGCTTTTCGATTGAAGAGGAATTTCAGTCCTCCGGCGATGGATGAGTGAGAGAAGAGGGATGGAATGAAAGAGAAGAGGGATCGGCTGAGAGGGATGGCGTGACAGAGAAGGAGCCAGAGGGCCAGAGAGATGAATGAGGTCGAGAGATGGAGGGCTGCTTGGTACGCAGGGGAGGGAGACATGCAGGTGCGCGAGAGAGGGATTGATGTTAAGAGGTGGCGCCATTGGATCAATCTTTTTAGCGACGGACATAGGGAAGGCCGCTGGTAAAACCGAACCAAACCAAACCAAACCAAACCATGCATTTTCCCACTAAGTGAGGTTGACTATATGGATTTGACGATGCTAATCAAATCTGTTTAGGGCCATGTCATCTATTAGATCCATGTAGGCAATGTCATGTTTAATAGTTTCTTTCCAACTTCTCTTGGGTCTCCCTTTCCCTCTCCCTCTCCCTCTCCTACTCCGGGCAATCTTCATGCTTTCACACCTTTTAACAGGTACCTCCGTTGGCTGCCTTCTATCATGGCCGAACCATCTCAATCGATTTTCTCTCATTTTATCTTTAATTGGTGCTATTCCAACTTTGCCCCTAATCTCCTCATTCATAATCATATCTCTCATTGTGATCCCGCACATCCATCTTAGCATTCTCATCTCCGTAACTTCCATTTTCTTAACATGATTATGCTTTACTGCCCAACACTTTGATCCATAAAACAACGATAAACATACCACCACCTTATAATACTTTCCTTTAACCTTGAGGGGGACTTTCCGATCACACAAGACCCCCGAAGCACTCCTCCATTTGGTCCACCCGGCCTGAATCCTGTGACTTACATCATTATCAATCTCTCCATCCTGTTGCACCATAGATCCAAGGTACCTAAAGTTTTCTTTCTCTACAATCTTTTGTGGAGATTGTATTGCATTACAGCGAGGGTCGGCTTTCGTCGCCGCTATAAGTCCGACGCTAAAACTATATTTTCTTGTAGTGAGGTATTTCACCGGCAAAAAATATATCCTTTGCCGGCGACACAAATATTTTACCAGTAAAACATAACCTTTGCCTGCGAAAAAATGAGTTCGCCGGGCAAAACTGAACCTTTACCGACGAAATTATTTCGCCGGTAAAAGTATAACTTCTCCCGGCGAAATAAGCTTTTTCGCCGGCAAAAGTTACACTTTTCCCGACGTTTAATTATTTCGCGGCAAAAATGAAAATTCTTGTAGTGACAAAACACAAAGTAGAATCCAATGCATGTAAAATGTCAAAGGTCTCACTAATTGCAATCACATCAATTCCAATGTAGTGATTGATCTTACATGAGATTACAACAAAAGAAGAATCAAACGCATGTAAAACAATACAACCAGATCTAGATAGATATTCATGAACGAGTAGTAGAGATTGAGAGAGGTAGGTGTACCTCATAGTGGCGGACTCCTGGATGGAGGATGATGGGCGCAGATGATGGTGATTGGTGATGGTGGCTGCGTCTGGGAGTTCTGGGCGAGAAAGACTGAGAGAAGTAGAGATGAGAGGGATCACTAATCAGGGATGGGTCTGCACTGCGTGCGTTAATGAAGGGTGATGATGATTGATGGGGGCCAATCGGCCATGGGGCTGCTGCCTGAGACGATGGGTGGGAGATGTTGGAAAAGGGTTTTGGAAAATGGGAAAAATGGTTCTTCTCTCCTCTTCTGGAAAAGGGTTTTGGAAAAAAAAGACCGCGATAGATGGACGGACAAAAGGGGAAATGGGTTTTGGAAAAGGGGCGTTGGATTGGGAGGGGGGGATGGACGTTAGGGCCTGGGGGGGGGGATTTTAGTCATTTTAAAGGCTTTTCCAAAGCAATACTTGTGAGAGAGGAATAGGCTCAAGTGCAAATGAAATTGGCGCCACCGCAAATGAAATTGGCGCCCTATTTTGTTGGCCGAAATATTTTCGTCTTCCATAACTTATCCTTATTAGTGACAAATTACATTCGTCGCAAAAAGAAATTATATTTTGTGACAAAAATGTTCGTCTCCAATGAGCTAAAATAATTCGCGCTAACGCAAATGAAATTGGCAACTTATTTTGGTGACCAAATATTTTCGTCTTCCATAACTTATCCTTATTAGTGACGAATTACGTTCGCCACAAAAACAAATTATATTTTGTGACAAAAATGTTCGTCTCCAATGAGTTAAAATAATTCGCATCAAAGCAAATGAAATTGACACCTTATTTTGGTGACGAAATATGTTCGTCTTCCATAACTTATCCTCATTGGTGACGAATTACGTTCGTCGCAAAAAAAAAAAATATTTTGTGGCAACAATGTTCGTCTCCAATGAGCTAAAATAATTGGCTCCAACGCAAATGAAGTTGGCGCCTTATTTTTGCAGACGAAATTTTGTTTTCGTCTCCTATACTTTTGAAAAAAATGAAAACAAACGACAAAATTTATATTTCATCATTTTTTGGTGTTCTTTTAAGAAAAAATAAATTCGTCATCAAATTTCGTCACAACAACCTAGATTACTTGTAGTGAATGACGTGAAGTATGAAACTTGTGTGTAAATAAGGCTTATGTAAACACCCATATTGCAAATTAGGCTTATGTACACTTTTTATATGGTGATTACATTCTTGTGGGGTCCATCAATCACCTTTATTTTTTTTCTCATTCTTGTCGACCCCATATTTGTAATAATAACTATATAATTTCTTTATTGAACTAATAAGCACCAGGATGATGAAGCTGATTCTTTTAGATCTACATAGATTTTAAGTAATTCGTGAAAAAGTGTGCCTACTTATGGATCTTAATCTTTTGCACTTGTGCGGGCCTCTAATTCATGATTTGAATTGTTCAATATTGTTCTATTAATGGTAAATATAAGGATGTTTAGTTTCATATAATAATTCCTAATGGATTTTGAGAAATTCATTAAGCGTCAAAGAAGTCCAAATAAATCTAAAAGCATTGGAGGTACTAATTTAATATGTGAAAATGGTGATTTTGACAAATAAGATAATGTGTTTCGCATGTATAACACTTGCATATGAAATATATTTTTTTTATGGCTATTAAAACAACGGTTAATATAATGTGATGAGGCATATGTTTTGCCTAACTCTTATCCCCTTCCTGAATGATAGGCATGCATGTTGGGCACCGATTAGCTGGACTTGAGTCTCATTTTTTCATTGTGAGTGTGATTGAGGCATGACCATGCAAAGTGATATATATGGGCGGCTGGCAAGAGCAGGTCGGAGGTTGAGTTTGAAATTTGAATAGGCAGTAAATGGGCTCGGTTTATTTTAAGGCCATCCTGTAATCAAACTCCTACCCAGACCTAACCATCAACTTAGTGCCAGTTGTAGTCTTATAGACTTGGATCTACTAGAGTCTAAGAGGTCATATGGTTTCTATGAAAATGATTCACATGCGTAAATGATGCATATGTGAATCATTTCCATAGGCAAATGATACACATGTGAAAGAGATTCCATTGTGTGTCATTTTCACATCTCTTCACGTGCGAACCCAAGTACATTTAACAGTTCACAATTTTTCACAAATTTGTTAAAATCTACAATGAACCAAAATATAAAATTTAATCCACTAGCCTTTTTCTTGCATTATAAAGAGGATAAACGGTCCGTATTGTAAAAGCAGGGCCCACGAATGTCAATAATATAAGATTTTAGATTGTTCTTGTAGCTGTGAGTGACAAAGAAGGAAACATGCATCTACCTCTTCATCCTCTCAGCATGGTAGAGACAAAAGGAAAAAAGCATCTTTTGAGAGAGGATTTCTCAGATAATTTCATCTGATAGAAAATTCATTTGTAATCATTTATGGTCTATTTTAAAGTATTTTTGTTTGGCCTGTTTTTAGTACTTTTAGCTATTATCTTTTGATTGTTTAATGGGGGATGCCCCTTTGGAGGATCTTTACCAGGTGATCCTGCATTGCTGTGCCTCTTTTTGAATGAATATTGCTTACCATTAAAAAAAAAAAAAAACCTTTTTCACAAATAATTGAAAATATTTGATGAATCAACGGCTGAACTTTGTCTCCCACTAGATTTTGGCCTAGGGAAGAGGATAGACGGTTCAAATCATGATTTAGGGGCCTATAGGAATAGGAAGATTTAAAAAAATGGACTAGGCCCAAGTGACTGTGATTTATACTATTTACATGCAATGATCCATGGTTTTTCACAAATATCTTTAGATGCACAATGAATTAACAAATGAAATTTGCCCTCCTATTATTTTTGACCTTTTAAAGAGGTTGAACAGCATAGATCGTGAACCCGCAAAAGTCTAAAAGTATATTTGATCTTTTTCACAAATATTTGAAAATCTAGGTTGAATGGATGACTGGAATATGGTCTCTAAGTTGTTTTTGGCCTTCTAAAGAGAATGAATGGTTCGAATTTCTTTTAAGAAAAAAGAAGATAACCCTATAAGGAATGCCCAAATCAATGTAGCTCCACCTTCTTTGGTTCCAAATATACACATGGTGTGATTCCTTTTACAACTTTCCCAGGCAAGTAATTTTAACGTGAAAATGACTTAATTTACATACCGTTTTCATATTTGGTTTACGCATTGTATCAGTGAATGAGCACAAAGAAATATAGTTGTACGTAACCATTACTCATGTGAGTCATTTACACACTACAACAATGTGCACTTTTGCCAGCGCTAAATAAGCACCGGGAAAGGTCCATAAAATGTCGAGAAAAATTATTCCCGGTGATTTCTCTTGCGTCGACAAGGCGCTGGCAAAGTCATGCCACTAATATCATTTGCCGGCGAAAAAGAGGTAGCACCGGGAAAAATCTATACATTGTCGGCGTTTTATTTCGCCGGAAAAGGAGGTTTAATTATTTCGCTGGGCAAAGACTTTTATTTTTTCAATAATAAATTTTAAATAACTTTTTCCTGCTTTTTTTCCGTCGGGAAAAGATGTTTATTTTTCAGAGAAAACTTTTGCCGGTGTTATTTTTCACTGGGAAAAGAGGTTTATTTTTTTAAAAATAAATTTAGTTTGCGCCGGGAAAAGATTTACAAATTACAAAAAAAAAATTCAAAATTTTTTTGCTGGCGTTTTTCTCACCGGAAATAATTTTTTTATTTATTTGATTTTTAATTTTCTTTTCCTGTATATACATCAATTCATTACAACTTCCAACTTGTGTCACATGAATAAATTGAAATTGCTAATTCCATTATCCAAGACCAAATCTACTATTATACACACCCAAGATCCATTTCCATTCCAAAATCATCAAAAAATGAAACAGGAAAATTCATTCCACTTCATATTAATATTCAAACATCCTTTCAACATTGAAAGCACTTTACCATTACCATTACAAAATTAAAACAAATGCTAACATTCTTGCCATGCATTGTACCAACATTCAAATGCCAATGAAAATTTACATGTTCATATATGATCATTTCATTGTTGCACCATTCCAACACCAGCACCATTGTTTTAAAAAACTTCATGCATCCCATTTTAACATATGGCAATTTGTCACTCTGCATACTTGGCCTTCATCTTGACTGCATCATAGCTGCATGGACTCTTTCAACAAAATTTGTTTTTCAATTTTCATTCAATCTGCATAAAAAAATAGCAAGATTAACATATAATTAAGAATGTCATATGCGCAACTTTTAGTGAAACTATAGCATAAAGCATGACTCTTCGAGTATTAAAGTTCCATGTGTCCTTAAATAGGTTTGAAAAGAGCAGATAAAATACCGAGGCTACCACTCTCTACATTACAGGAGGTGAAAATATGGAGATAGTTTAGCAAGTTATATACTAGTATCATATGCACATAATATGATAGGAAGGAATGATAACCAGATTATTTAATTGAGATAACAGTATCTAGATGATGATATTCTACTGATTCATCCAATATTTGTCAGGTCAAGTTACCAGGAGGGCGCCATCATGTATGTTCTCCGGTCCATAATCAAGCTGGTTCACATATCAGGTGGCTCACACTTGTCTGAACTAAAATATGTGTTTTTGTTGGTTGATTGTTTGAGTTAGATGGAAGATCTAACATAACTATCATATTGTCCACATTCAATGTGTATAGCCCATTGGATGAGTGCTCTACCTAGTTTTGATCCAATTAAACATGACTTCTTTAGTAAAAGGGACATCACCAGCACCCACCCAAATAAATTGACTAACACTTACCCTAGTTTAACACTTATTTGACAAACTGCTCACAGAAAAACGTAAACTAAAAAGTTATTCAAATTCTGAGGCCCCTAAAACTTAAGAGATAGGATGATCTAATGGGGCTGCTTTCTTGCTCAAGCGTAGTCCACAATGAGACGAATAAATCCTCGTACCCCACTAATTAGCATGCATCTAGTTTAGATGCAAAGGGATAGTAATATTTGCACAAACCATAGATAATCTATCTGTAGTTTCCAAACTTGCCTCTTCATACGCTACATGTCTCCTCCTCTTAATGAAACATTCTACTATAACCCAAAGGAAAAACAGTGCAAAAACTGTTACATTGATGGCCAATATAAACACCTCCATTAAGCTTCTTCTTGAACAAAACTAACCCAATTAAAGAAAAAAAAATCAAAGATAGCAAAAACAGAAATTAGAGGCAATGAAACATGAAACCATAGAGGTTTTTCGTCTCCAATTACTGGCCAACTATGCATTATGCATTCAACCAATCAAATCAAACCAGAGAGGTTTTTCGCAGAAATGAAATAGAAGAATAAGAGAAGTTTTTAACAAAATCTTTAATACTCAAACAAATATCTTAATGGATACCTGTTCCTCGGTCATCGGAGATGTGATAGAGGGTTGGGGTTGTTTGGCGCTCACTCATACTAATTCCTCATCTGATAATGCTTTGACAACGATGACAAAAAAAACTGTGATAATGATGTGGGCAAGGAAGATGATTAAAAAAATCATTTGATAAAAAAAAGTAAAGTAAAGAAATGTTATTAGAGCAACTTACCCTTTGATTTTCTCCTCTTCCCCAGGCACTACAAATAAAATAGCAGTTCAACATCATGCAGCCACAAGAAAGACGTCAGTAAAGACTAAAGAGAGTACCAAACATTCAAACAGTCTAAAAATGCACCAAACATCTGATCATAGCAAGACACGGGGAAGAAGAAACAACTTGACAAGATCCTCTAGTTGGTGTTAGGGTTTTTGTAGATTGCAATTTGATGGATGCATTATCATTCAAGCATCATTTTATTTACACACTTGCATTGTTTTAGATTAACTTGAAATCTTGTTTTATTCATGCATTGCTTTTAAGATTTGTAAAAGTATTGATTTATGCATGATTTGTCTTTTTATCTTGGATGCATTTGTTTTAGAAAAGAGTTTTCAAGAAATCAAGCAAGCCTTTGTTTTAAAAGTTTTGAATCTTTTTAGGCTTTTTATGTTCATGTTTTAAAAACCATTAGAATCTTTAAAACATGTTTTTCCAGCTTGATTTAGTGGCCAAAAGGTCCCCCAAAGAAATACCTTCAAAATATGCAAAGTTGGAATTTTTGCAAAAAGGGGGTGTCCCGGCAGTGTCGCGGTCGACCGAGACCTGTGTCCCGGTCGACCGGGAACACTGTCGGTCGAGTGTGCAGGTTTTGAACTGAAACCTGCCAACGGTAAAAAATATGACCGTTGTGCCTTCCCGGTCGACCGAGACCTCTTTGCAGGTCGACCGAGGACTAGCCGTTGGGCACTTTTTGGTATAAATATGAGTTCTTTCCTTTGCCAAAAGTTGGAAATTTTAAGCCCCTCCTTGAGAGGTTTTGAGGCATATTCAAGGGAAATGAACTAAGGGATGAAGGGGAGCATTAGGAAAGCTAAAGCTTGGATTAATGAAGTTAAATCTCCAAGTAGGCTCTACTTTCCTTAATCATATGTTTTCATGCCTTGTTTTATTTTTGGTAAATCATTTGTAGCATGTTAAACTATGTTTGTGTTGTGTCCTTAACATGTTTTATGTTTTGATTGATTTATTGTTTTGGATACTTCACCATTGATTCAATCAAAGTAGTACTTAATCTTTGGTAAATCTAAGTAGATCATGTTAATGAAAGAATCTTTGAAATTATATGTAACATGATCCATATACTTTGTTGAATCTTTGGTTGTTGTTTTCCATCATAAGAAAATCACTTTCAAAACTATCTTATGTTTTGGATTCAACTTCTTTACAAATCATATGTTTTCATGTTTTGTTTTATCATTGGTAAATCTTTAGTAACATGATAACCTATGATGTGTTGTATCCTTAACATGTTTTATACTTTGAATAGATCTATTGTTTTGGATACATCACCATTTGATTCAATCCAAGTAGTACTTTATCTTTGGTAAATCTAAGTAGATCATGTTAATGAAATATGTAACATGATTCATATACTTGGTTGAATCTTTGGTTGTTGTTTTTCCACCATAAGAAAATCTCTTTCAAATATATCTTATGTTTTGGATTCAACATCTTTACAAATCATATGTGTATTATTGTTTTAAAGTTTCACAACCTGCCTTACTTTGATAGGTATATCATTTTCAAGTTGTCTTTATAATTACATATGATTTGTCCCTTTATTTCAATCAAATCTATTTTTATGTTTTGAGCTACATTGTTGATTTGATTGACATCCCTATGCATCACATGTTTAGAGCTAATCTATTTCATACAACTTGTGAAACTTTGATATCATTAACAAGTTGTTACTTTTAACATGTGATTGCATTATTTCCTCAATCATAAATGTTTTATGAGCTAAAACTTTCAAAAGCCTTAGGCATACATTTATGAGCTTTCATTTTCAAAATGATTGAGGATCACACACACACACATCATGTACTTTCATCTTTGCATTCATAGTGTGAGTGTGTAGTAGTTTTTCACTTCCATATCCGCCTAATTAAGAGGCATTGTAATGAGCATAATTGAATCTCCATCAAGTGTTTATAGACACTAACTTAGTGAGATAACCAACCTTGTGGTTGAAGAGGTTATTGCTTAGCCTATAAAAGCATAATGTATAGGTTGATGTTAAGCCTTGAAAAACATCATTGTAAAGGTTATTGCTTAGCCTTGAAAAGCATATTGTAAAGGTTATTGCTTAGCCTTTTGAAAAGCATAAATAGTGGAAATCCGGTGGGGTGTTGGATCACAAGCCGGTAGTGGATGTAGGCATTGAGGCCGAACCACTATAAATCCTTGTGTGATGGTGCTTGCTTTGTGGTGATTGTTTTATTAAGCTTCCGCATTTTATTTGATAATCATCACTTGTGACTAGTTTGTTTTAAAGAAGTTAAAATTGATTAAAATTGGTCATAGTTGAAGCTCACCCTATTCACCCCCCCTCTAGGGTTCGGATCCCCCGGACTTACAAGTGGTATCAGAGAGGGTTACTCCATTTTAGGGCTTAACAACCCGGAGTTGATTCTTGCTAGATTAGAACCCTAGTGTTGTGATTTATTGCATATCTTTTTAAAGATTTCCACTATGTTTGAAATTGAAATTTCCCCTAGCCTCATTGCACCACTCTAAGACTTTTTCAAGTTATATCTTTAAGAGTTGGTGAGTCCTCATAGTGAACTCTCAAGGACATCCTTTTCAAGACCTTAGGTGAATCTTCATTGGTACACATTTGGACTAACCTTAAGGCCTTGATCCCCTAGACCAACCTATTTTTTGTAGTTATATCTATTTGTTGGTCATGTAACATTTGCATTTTGTTTCTTTAAAGTCACATCTTTTAAAATGCAATGTTTCTTTGTGATCATTTGATTTTGTCTTCATGAACTTTTAAAGTTATATATCTCATGGTTTTCAAAATCCTTTGATTGCAATTTTTTTTTTCATGATGGATTTGCATTTTGTTCATTTAGTTATATCTCTTGTAATGCATATCTATTCATGATCAATTGATTGTGATTACAAATGCTTTCATAGCTAGACTTTTCATGATCAATTGATGTTGGAAAATCATTTGATGTTTGTCATAGTTAGATCCTTTTTGTAAATCAAATGATTTGAAGCAATTTAAGTTTTCCATTGATTTTCAAGTTATATCTCTTGGTATGGAAAATTTGTGAGTGTCTATTGTTTTACAAATTGAAAATTTACAATAGTACACTTCTTGTTTTTCAAATTCACTTGCTCATAATTCTATAAATGATTCTTTGTTGGAATTTCATATATTGAAGTGATTTGAGAAACCTTGGAAAATGTTCTAAGCTTTACTGGTTGTATTTATAGAAGCATTTTCCTTGAATCTATTTCCTAGTGCCTAATTATGATTATATCATGTGGAAGGAAATAGTTTTTACAAACAATTTGCTTCTTTGCTCATTTAGTTATATTTCATTTATGCAAATTGATTTTGATATCTTACTTTGCTTGGTTAGATATGATTTCATTGATTTGCATGTGTTGTGCCTATCTTGGTATATATAGTTTCATTAATGCAAATTAATGAGTGGTTATGTGCTTTATAGTAAAATCTTGTATTTGAGCTTTTTAAGTACATATGTGATTTTATGTGCTAAGTTCATTTGGTGTAAACCTCATATCCATTGTCCATTGCATTGTAAGCTTAGTACATTTGCTAAGAGTGGAGATGTTACATGATAGATTGATACCTTTAACTTCATACCCTCTTGTGCTTAAATAATTATATATATATTTTTTATGATTGGTATGAGTTAGATCTTGAGTGTTAATTGATCTTCTCTATGCAAATGTCAAATCGTTCTATGTATGGTTGTGTTATCTATTATATTTGTAGCAACCATACTAGAACCCAAATCCATCATCTTTGCCTTCTAGTCATATCTTTTTGGATGGTTATGATGTTGTTTCATGTAGATTCTCTTGGAGTCATCTTTATACATGTTTCAACTTCATAGTAGTGTTCTTGATCATATGAAACTCTTTGAAATCCATTCCTCATATTTCTATATGTTTGATGGATATCTTAGATGTTGAATTCATGTGATTTTGACACTTTGGAAATTGCATGCATTACATAGTAATATCCTTTTGCATTGCAATTTACCTTGTTCATCACTATGCTCAATAATTATATCTTTATTAGTGATGAATATGCATTTGTGATGCTTGATGGAATTTTGTCACATTCTTGCTCTTATTCATGTTATCAAATTCAATTGGTTTCAATTGGTATAATGTTTGATTGATTTGATTTCTTGTGAATGTGATAAATCTTGTGTGCATTGGATTGAACTTGATAAGTAATATGATTGTTCCATGTCACACACCATTAGCATCATAATTTTCATGATTGCCTCCTCCTTTGCTCACATAGGTAAATCTCATGACCACCATGTTTATGTGTTCATAATATTGGTTGGTTAATTGTTGAGGGAGGCTTCATGTTTGAATTTCATTTCACTCATCTTGCTCTTTAATAGTCATATTTATTGATTGAATGAAATGAGTTCAAAAACTTACATAGCATATGATTTTCATAAGTTATATTGATTGATGCTATGTTTAGTAAACCCCATTGCATCATGGATAGCTCTAATTTGGATTCTTCCTAATAGGTATATTCTTATATCCATTTTAGAGTGATTGTGTTTTTAGTCATATCCTTAAATCTCAATTGGTATTCTTTGTTTTTCCAATTGATATCCATGATTGCTTTTCCCATTGACCTTGATCTTTTGGTAATTTGATCATATTGTGCTTTATAGTTATATGAATCTAATCCTTTCCTTGAAGTTGACCCTCATTTGGTTAAACCATCTTCTTCTTGCATTTAATAGTTATATCTTGTCAAAAGTTTGACAAAAGAAGAGAATGGATTGAGGGGGAGTGTAAACCTTCATAGGAAGAATTAGTTTTGATCAAATTCACCCTTGGATTGCCTATGAGCCCTTAGAGATAACTTCCATACATGATAGCCTGTTATGTATTTCATTTTCGATTTCATTTGTTAACAGGTGCTACTAAAGGTATTTTCATTGTTTCATGTGTGTAGGTACCTTTGCAATTTAATGGCAAAGGGGGAGAAAATATACAAGTCCTCAAAAGGGCGAAGAGATATCCAAGCTTCCTAAGGGGAGATTTCGTATGATCTTCTACAAGAGGAGAGAATGCATACCTTGCCAAAGGGAGAGAGAGAGGCATGGTCAAATGGGGAGATCAAATAGAAGAAAGAAAGCTTGGAGCTAAAGAAGATGCTTGGCCAAAGAGAGGAAGATGAATAAGAAAGCTTGAAGAATGATCAAGCACCAAGCATCATGAAGAATGAAGAAAAGAGCCCAAGAGCCCAAGCTAAGAGAAGAAGCATCCAAGAAGATTTCAAAACTTGTCCAGCTAAGGGGGAGCTGAAGACTAAGTGTGTTTATTCAGTGGTGAGTGTGCTGCCATCAAATTGCAAAGGGGGAGATTGTTAGGGTTTTTGTAGATTGCAATTTGATGGATGCATTATCATTCAAGCATCATTTGATTTACACACTTGGATTGTTTTAGATTAACTTGAAATCTTGTTTTATTCATGCATTGCTTTTAAGATTTGTAAAAGTATTGATTTATGCATGATTTGTCTTTTTATCTTGGATGCATTTGTTTTAGAAAAGAGTTTTTAAGAAATGAAGCAAGCCTTTGTTTTAAAAGTTTTGAATCTTTTTAGGCTTTTTATGTTCATGTTTTAAAAACCATTAGAATCTTTAAAACATGTTTTTCCAGCTTGATTTAGTGGCCAAAAGGTCCCCCAAAGAAATACCTTCAAAATATGCAAAGTTGGAATTTTTGCAAAAAGGGGGTGTCCCGGCAGTGTCGCCGGTCGACCGAGACCTGTGTCCCGGTCGACCGGGAACACTGTCGGTCGAGTGTGCAGGTTTTGAACTGAAACCTGCCAACGGTAAAAAATATGACCGTTGTGCCTTCCCGGTCGACCGAGACCTCTTTGCAGGTCGACCGAGGACTAGCCGTTGGGCACTTTTTGGTATAAATATGAGTTCTTTCCTTTGCCAAAAGTTGAGAATTTTAAGCCCCTCCTTGAGAGGTTTTGAGGCATATTCAAGGGAAATGAACTAAGGGATGAAGGGGAGCATTAGGAAAGCTAAAACTTGGATTAATGAAGTTAAATCTCCAAGTAGGCTCTACTTTCCTTAATCATATGTTTTCATGCCTTGTTTTATTTTTGGGAAATCATTTGTAGCATGTTAAACTATGTTTGTGTTGTGTCCTTAACATGTTTTATGTTTTGATTGATTTATTGTTTTGGATACTTCACCATTGATTCAATCAAAGTAGTACTTAATCTTTGGTAAATCTAAGTAGATCATGTTAATGAAAGAATCTTTGAAATTATATGTAACATGATCCATATATTTTGTTGAATCTTTGGTTGTTGTTTTCCATCATAAGAAAATCACTTTCAAAACTATCTTATGTTTTGGATTCAACTTCTTTACAAATCATATGTTTTCATGTTTTGTTTTATCATTGGTAAATCTTTAGTAACATGATAACCTATGATGTGTTGTATCCTTAACATGTTTTATACTTTGAATAGATCTATTGTTTTGGATGCATCACCATTTGATTCAATCCAAGTAGTACTTTATCTTTGGTAAATCTAAGTACATCATGTTAATGAAATATGTAACATGATTCATATACTTGGTTGAATCTTTGGTTGTTGTTTTTCCACCATAAGAAAATCTCTTTCAAATATATCTTATGTTTTGGATTCAACATCTTTACAAATCATATGTCACTACTAGAAATTTGAGCTTTTGCTCATGAGAAAGCGGGCGGCCGCCTGAGGTGGTTGCTACTGGACCATTAGCGACCGCCATTGGCGGCCGCAAAAGGCCAAAATGGCGGTCGCTATTGCGCATTATAATACCCACCCGCGCCAAACCCTCCTTTTCCTTCCCACTTCTTTTTTCCCCGCTCCCGCCCTCTCTGCATCTCATCCTCTGCTGCTCCACGCTCTCTGCATCTACTCATCGCTCATCTCTCTCTCTCTCTGCCTCCCTTTCCTCTCTCTCTTCTTCTCTCTTCTCTCCCTCTCCTTCCGTTCTCTTCCCCTCTCTCTCTGCCAGCGCTTCTCCGGTCCTTCCCACTGATTCTCTCTCTCTCTCTCTCTCTATTTGCACGTCCCTCAACTCACGCCTTTCTCGTCTCCTTCGGCATCTCCCTCCGACGCTCGCCAGCGCATCCTCACTGTCCCTCCGGCATAGCGGGGCTCTCTTTCTCCGGCCGGCATCCATCAGGTATTCATCTCTCTCTACCTCACACGCACTGTCACTTTCTCTCTCTGCCTCTCTCTCACACATCAAGTATTTGTGGAACAAGCGTAGGTGATTTTGAGGGTTTTTTTTTTTAACTTCTAGGGTGATCTCTGAATTGGGTTTGAATGATGTGTTTTGGGGATCTAAAAAAAAAAACCCATTGTTGTTCGGTTCTGTTTTATTTTATCCATTGCAGGTTACTAAATCTTATCCATTGCAGAGTAGTCTTTAGATGGGTCGTTTTTTTATATTTGTTTTGCTTTTGAGATCTGATAGACTTTTTATGGATCTGAAGTGGAAAGCTCTGCATGTTAACATGTTTGTGTGTTTAGGGGTGTGTGTGTGGGGGGTTTTTTTTTTTTTCTTCTTCATCTGATTCAGAGTACATGAGTATTTAAATGGGTCAGATATTTTCCTTTTTTTCTGAGGACTGGGAAGTTTGGTTTTCTTAATGTGCCTCTGTTAGTGTTCTTCATTCATATATTGGAAGGACTTATATACTGATTACTGATCTTGATAAAGGTGATGGCCTGGATATTGGGCTGACCATATATCTTCTAAGGACCAAGAGGTACATCAATGCAAAATTAATTTAATCTCTGTTTTTGAATATACCCTATCAAGAATTACTACTTGATACCTAAACTTAAATAGGTGAGTGCGCAGAGCAGAGTTTGTTGGATTTTTCTTTCAATTGAGCAGGGCTGCTAGGGCATGTTGTGGGGTGTTTATATTTGTTGGATTTGCTTGGATCTTTCTTTCATTGAAGGATTCATATAGTTTCTGTAAGTATTAATGCTGCTGTGCTAGATACGTTTCATCTGATTACACTAGCAGAAAACATAAGCAATCATCAATGTTTGTCTCTAAGAACATAATTAGACTGGTAAGTATTCAATGCATAGTCCATCCTTGGTAGGGACCATTTAGATAATGTCATCTTCTACAAATATTCTACGGAAATCTATCAAAGTTTAACTTATAAGTGTATACAATTTCTGCCATACCCTGTTTCTGACTTTTGTTCATTTCCACATCAGTTTCTGTTGTTCTAATGATTTTGTTTTCTCTAATATACATGACATCAGAACTTTACACAACCAGTACCTCCTTTGGGTTATAGCTCTGTTGGATATTACATAATAAATTACATTATACAAACATGTTCAGAAAGTGTGAGTTTTGCAAAATGCTTCAACACAGCTGCAACTATAATTCTTGTCAATACAATAACGCAGTCATGAGAAACTTTAAATTCTTCTGCATGCCCCTTATTTAAATAGAGATTGTCACTTGCATACCCCTAATAGAAGGCGCCACGTGGTGATCCTTCTGCACCAATATAGGTCTTAATCAGGTAGGTGCCTTGAAGGCTTTATGGTCCACTTGGGGCAGTTGGACCCAAAGAAAAAGAGGAGGGAGGAGGTTGAAGCTAGAGCCTACTTGGATAGGGGTGTACTATACTACTGGTACAAGCTACAAGCTAACAATTCACTTAAAGCTTGCCGGGGTGATTCGTTTGGAGGAACTTATGCAAGAATTTCATATGTTGGAAACTTCGGACTGTCGTCTCCTCAACTGTTGAAATTTTATGATCAAACATGCGAGACTCCAAAATTCTAGATTCTAGTGTTATGAGCTTTTGTCTTTCAGAATTCACCAATTGTGTGCATCTAAATTGTAAAATAATTGAATCTACTTGGGGGACAATATATAAAAAATTTAGAAATCTTCTGAACATAAGTTTGTTATCACAATTGCACTTTCGCTGTTGAAATAATGGCTGTCATGGCTCATGCTTAAGCTGTTGGTGGGTCCGCATTTCCACTACATAAAAGTGGGATTTCAAGAAGAGTAGAGAGCGAGCTCTATTGATGTTGAATTATAACAGCTATGGATCTAAGAAGCAAAAAAGATTTGTAATGAGGTAAAGTTAGGGTGATTATATCCAATGCTAGGTATGACCCTAATTAGGACCAAAGTTGGGCCAATGCCTAAGGTATGTTGTTCGTTGTCATAGTACTTTCCTTTTAGAACCATCGTGTATTCTCTCACATGAGGTTCCTAATTTTATTAATATATGGAAGCTTGGTTCTAGATCAAATAATATATAAAAATATACATGCCTATTTTGGATTGGATTGTATTTTATTACTGATGCATCATTTCATTTCAATATTTTTCCTGATGGGATTACTGATTCTGGTGAGATTTCATGCATTGGGTTTTGTTCTCCATTGATTTTGATTTGTTCTAATATGATTTGGATGGTTTTAATGAGTTTGGTGCCTGGTTTGCTCTACTCTTTACTATGGAAAGTATTGTTTCTGTAAATGAGATTTGATGCTTTTTAAGCCTTTGATAATTTGGTGGATTTTGATGAATTGATGTTTCTGTTTCAAGTTTCACTTCCTCTTCTTTTTTTTTTTTTCCTTTTTAATTGTGTATATGATTTTGGCTTCACTTCCTCTGGTAGGGCATGATGCATGATGGTGACTGACAGGAACACCTACAAATGTTGACATTGATAAACCAGCATTTCAATTATGTAAATGACATGCTCATCTAAATATTAACACGCACTAATGGATTGGCCATGCCTCCTTTGATAATTATTTCCCCCTTCCTTTTTATTACCGGAGTTGGTTCTTTTGTATTTCTTTGATCTAGGTTTCTGCTGCTTTGCATTATTTGGATGTTATTGCATTTGTGTTTTCACTTGATTGATTAGTGAATTAGTAATAGGTAGGCTTCAGGTGAATTGGGTTTTTCTTTTTCATTTTGTTGAAAATCTGGAAGATTGAGTATTGGATGAAATTTCACATGCATAAACACTTGTTTGGAAAAAGACCCAGTAAAAAAAGAAAAAGAAAACTAGGTGGTGACACAATTACACAAAGCAGAGGGGGTAAAAGAAAAGTAGCAGTGGTAGAGCTGCTCAATTTCTCCTCTTACTAGGCTTATTAGTTTTCTTCTTACAAAGTAGAAGAAGAAGAAGAGAGGTTTTAAAATAATTTGAGCTCGGCGGGCTGGGCTTGGACAATGGTTTTAAAGCCCAGCCAAAATGGGATTGAGAATGGGTAGAACAGGCTTGGCCCATCCCGCCCGCAAGCAAATTTTACTAATTTTTAATAAATTTACCATTTGTTTGAAGAAAAGTCTGTGCAACTATGCTAATACGTGATTTCTCTGACAAGGTCACTGGATACCATTGTATGCACCAAAATGGCAAAATAGTTAGTTTCTTTAATTTGGAAGCATCTTTTTCTTCAACAATCTGAACTCCTGACTCTTCCCTCGCTGAATATGATGATAGATCCATTCTGGAGAGTACACTTGGCTAGTTGTGATATTAAAAGAAGTGAGTTGGGTTGTGATTATTTATTTATTTATTTAATTTTTGTGGCGGATGCAAGTTGGGTTGTAGTCGTTTAGCAGTGGGTGTTGTGTTAGTGGGTTTGGTCTGTGATGGAGAAATGGGTTCTGCCTCGGTTTGAATGGCATTGGAGATGGGCGCTAGATGCAGGTGATGTGTTGAGTGTGGAATGATGAAGGTGGTCTATGATTTGTTTGGATGGTAGAATAGGGAGGGAGGATGGGTAGAGCAGTTGGGGCCACATGAAGATAAGCCATAGGTGGATTAGGATTAAGGTGTAAATGGGCTAGGTCCCAATCATGTTGACATAGGCTCTTGGACTCACCTAGATGATGCAGGCTGGGGTCCACTGTTGTTTCAGTTTGATCTCAATATGACAAAGTTCTCATACATTGCATTTTATATTTCCTCCATTGTTTGAAATTTGTTGAGTACATGTCTACATTTATAGTGCACGTGAGGTGATGGTGATGATGAGGGTTTAAAGTCCAGTTCACACCCGTTCAGTTTTCGATCGGGCCTACATAGGATGGGATTTGAAGTAGGGCCTGGATTGGACAACCCCCGGTAGGCCTGGCCCAGCCCATTGAACGCATGGGGGGACTATTTTTTTCTGTAGATTGGCGTGGGGTGAGTGGGTGCATGTGCATGCGTGCTAGAGACCACTTCAATCATGTTGTCAAGGGGAGTAAGATGTTGCTATAGGCAAGGGTTGACCAAGAAATTTTCAGGCAGGTTTGGTAAATCATATAGTCATGAACAGGGAGACCATGGTAAATCATATAATTTGAGCTCATGTATAATGGAATTGCGAGATTAGTCAAGAATTTGGGATGCATTAAATATATGAAATATATATGAAATGCTATAATGAAGAAATATATCCAGAGGGAATCAATTCAAAATCTGACCACCGAGCAACTCGATGAGTTTAAAACTAAGTGCAGTTGGTTAGATCAGGAACAGTTATAATGATAATGGGGAGGCAAGATGGTGATTTACAAATCAGAAAAAGAGGTAAGAAGGTGATTCAAAGATCACAGTGCAAGGGCAAGAGGGGAATCTAAGGAATCATAATTTATTTTATACTCCATTCATGTCCATCTTCTTGATGACTTTGCAAGCCACTGCATTTGTGTTTTATCTTCATTGCATTTCAGTTCATTTTAAGGTAAAATAAAATAAAATGGAGTACTTATGATTCCCTAGACCATCAAATATCTTCTCCACTCCCCACTCCCCACTCCCCACCACCCTTTCTTCCCTGTCTTGTTTAAATTCTGTAGTAACATACTTTTCTCCTTTATACAGTTCCATGGTTAATCAGAGCATCCATGATTACTAGTTGTGCTAACTTTCTGATGGTGAAAATGTATGGGAGTGTACAAAACACAACAACATCATATCGGTTGGGAACTATTTCAGTAATGTTAAATTTTAGTGTAAATAATTTTTAATATGTTAATTTCAATTATCTTGTTTAATGAAATTTATCTTACAAACATTTGAACAGATATGACAGGACGAAAGAGGAGAGATCGTCCGCTGACGATGGACGAGCTACTACGCCAGGCCAGCGGACCGTCTGGGGAGCCTAGACCGGCACCGGATGGCGCCCAGTCTAGTTCGATGGCCCCACCGAGTAGGTCATCGGCATCTCATCCGAGTCCATCCACTCCAGTGGATGCTTCGCCGTCGTCCAGTGTTGCAGCTCCACCATCTTCAGCACCACCATCAGCAGATACACTGACTGGTATAAGTTTATTTAATGAAAACATTTTAATTTTAGCAAATTATTTTATTTCAATTTAATTAGATTATCTCGAATTTAAACAGGTGCTACGAGCACGGGCCCATCTTCCAGCAGGGGGAGAGGCCCTGCTAGAGGGATCCGGACATGGAATTCCGGCCATCCCATTGACGTACAGTTCGATGAGACATATCATCCGGTGGGCCCTCATGCTCGCCAGCTCATTAGCCAGTTAGGACATATGGTCTGGGATCCATATGCATTTCCTTTGACCACACTCGATTGGGAGGCATTCCCGGTGGCGACGCTAGATCGTACATGGCAGCAGGTCAAGGTAATAATTTAACATTTCTCCTCAGGACGTGTCAATTTAAACCATAACTTAATGAAAAATAATTTGTCAATGAAAAATTATTTGTCCTTTTCAGGATAATTTGAGGGCCTGTCCTGAGCTCTTCCGGCCAGTTTGCATGTCGAAGTGCCGGAAGATGTGGAAGGATCATAAAAACAAAATAAAGACGCAGCACTGGAGGCCTCATCAGGATGCGCCTGACATACTTCAGCGAGTTCCGACTGCCGTTCTTCCTGATCAGTGGACTCAGCTCGTCCGATACTGGACGAGCGAGGAGGCTCAGGTGAGAAACTTGTACTTTCTTTATTTTAATTTTAACATTTTACTAATAACTAACGTAACTAACAAAAATTTCGACTGATAAATATTGAAAACAGAGAGTGTCTGCTACGAATGCGCGGAACCGCGCATTGCAGGGTCCTGCACATAGGTTGGGGACTCGACACATCACCCAGGTCCGCTACGAGGTAAAAAGTTAGATCGTACATTTAATTTATGTTTTTGTCATTCTGTATGATAGTATACTAGTAATACATTTCTCCACCAAACAGTTGCGTTCCGAGGGTGTTCCGGTGGATAGGATGTCCATCTGGATGCGTTCTCGAGATCCTCGCCACCCAGATGTTGCAGCTATCTTCGTAAGTTTTTATATTGAACTATTTAAATTATGTTTCTATTAGTATGTCTTGTTATGCATGATAATATACTAAATGAATGAACTACGCAGGCCCAATATCAGTCACGCCTCGAGGAGTTACCCGAGGAGGAGCGCGCTTTGCCATCGCGGAGGGATGAGATATTCCACTCCGTCGTTGGCCGGGATGGGCATGGATACACGCTGACGTATGGGACGGGCATTCCACGCTCTCACATCACGCGATCGGAGTCATCCGGTGCTAGCTCCTCCCAGGGCATACGCTTCCGTACGGATGAGGGGGTTCAAGAGTTGCTGACTTCCATGAGGGCATCGATCAGAGAGGAGATCAGGGCGGAGATGAGGGCCGAGTGGAGAGCAGAGATGGCAGAGCTTGAGAGTCGTCTATCACAGAGTCGCGCCCCGCTTGCTTCAGACCCACCACCCACTACTCAGGTTAGTAAGAAAAAAAATTTGTACATATAAATTGTCAATTATGTCATTGATGCATCAATACTTATGTCTTTTTTATTGTTTTTAACTGTATAATAAATAATTACAGGCACCTGACGCTGGCAGCGGCCACAGGGCTAGACATGACTTCGGTGGAGATGGCAGTCATGATTTAGCAGGCTCGATTGATCATGACCAGGTAAAATTTATTTTTTTTTAAATTTAAGATTTCAACATTTAAGTTAAAATCTTAACATAAAACTTAGAAATCGAGCCTCCGGGCGCCCAAAATGAGGAAACGGGCTCCGTTGCCCGTGAAACTTGACGGGCATGGGCCCCTAGTCATTCCTGACTTGCAGGAACTGCCGGAACGAGATTCCGAATCCCGGATTGCTCGTAATGTTGAAAAGTATGTTTAAATTAGAACGTTAACTTAAAACTTAGAAAGTTGCTGACTAGGTATAATTATTTGTTTTTTAATTCAATATTTTAATTAGCCTCTGTATACAATCACCGAGCAAACGGGCTCCGGTGAGTTACATTCATCCATTAATAATATAAGAGAAGTTCCCACATTTTTTGATGAATCCAAGAACATAGTAACCAAGCAAATCTACAAGAAATATAAGCAGGTAACTAGTTTTATGAAAAATTTAGAACTTGTATGTTTTGGTACCAATTTCTAGGATATGGATTGTTTGAGACTCTTTCCCGTATGTCTAAAAGGATAGAAACCTAGTTACAGACCTAGGAAACCTAAAACATTGATTTTATCATAGTCTAACACACACACACTTTTATCTGGTTTATTCTAAAATATGTACATGGGATTGATTACATAAGTTTGACCTGACTTTGTGACTCTTTTAAAAACCCAGGTGCTATGAAATCCTTTTGGAAGATGGATATACCTCATATAGACATTGGAGATTAAGCATCTACAAGAGCATGAAACTTGCTTCAGGAATCAACATCTTTGCCACCCAGAATGCCCTTTCTGCAGGAAAACCTGGTAAGATTCATTTCGTGGGAGGAGACAGTTGTAGGACGGAAGAAATGGGACATATAACCTTAAAGAATATAAATGACACAAGAACCTGTAATTTTAAAGAACCAACACCCAGTAAAATCATATATAGGTTTAGCAGATATCCAGTAAGATTCTTGAACATCAACACCATCAAGAAAACAACATCTTTGTTTTACTTATTAGCTTCTATGTTACCAGCTGTAAGGTTGAAGGTGAAAATTCTAATATAAGATACTTTTGCTGCGTACGGATAATTTCTAAAAAGAATATCCAAAGACTAAATGTAATTTCCTTCTGCAATAATTTTGCCAATACTTCATGGATGTTGAAAAAAAGTTGCTCAAAATTGCTTTGATTGGTTGGCCTGATTTGCTAGACCAACACACCTGTGTGTTGTGTCCCCTTTTCTTTTATCAACTTGGATTGATTACATATATAATCTATCATAGTGAGTGAAGTGACAGCTGAGTATAGTGTCTGTGAAACTAACAAAGCTATTCATTTAAAATTGCCTCTGTGAAACCAACACACCTGTGTGTTGTGTCCCCTTTTCTTTTGCTGTCATGTTTCAAGTTAAAATTGCCTCTCATTCTCTTTAACTGTCTTTGCTTGCAATCTGATTTATATTGCTAGAAAATGAACAAATTCATGGAGATGATGGCAGCAACTCTGGAGCAAGGTCCACTAAAACTTGCAACAAAACAACAGTAAAACAGGGACACAAAAGAAAAGGGTTCAAGGAAATGAAAACTAGAAGGAAAAGTCGTAGATGGGATATCACTGCTGATTGTGGAATTATATCTTTATTGGAGCCATGTTTTCGGTACTCAATCCATTCGGGTTCTGGTATTATCAAACACTTTGTATATTTTACATCCTTTCTTATGTGGTTTATTCTTTTGGCAGATTCAAGAACTGGTTGATATATTGCTGTTATTAATATATGTTGTAGTTTTTTTTATTTTATTGCATGTCTGGGTTCTCTCTTGTGGTTCTTATCTTTTAACTTTTTATTTATTTGTCAGGGCAGAATATTGAGAGCATGTGTTTTAACTTATATGCCACGTACAACGTATATTATAATATTATAATCACCTATGCCGTTATCACAATCATTAAGTCTACTAGTCTTCCACATGATTATAATTTTTTATTTTTTGATTCAGCACATTAGATTAGATTGATTGTCCAGAACTATATCCAATTTTTTTTTTTTTTTTTTAAGATTTGAATGTTTGAAGTTGAAATGTGTGAATTGGACAATGTGAAAGAGGCAGCCGCGGCGGGCGCGAAGTTGCTTTGCTTTCCTGAGAATTTTTCTTTTGTGAGCGCTAGAGATGGAGAGAGTCTAAAGATAGCAGAGACTTTGGATGGACCAATTATGCAAGGATATTGTTCTCTTGCAAGGTGATATTATTTGTACACTTTCCATTTTGCTTACAACATTGGAGGAAGATAGATACCTTTTTTTTTTGTCCAATTAAGTAACAATAGTTCTCAGTAAACAATGAGCAATTGAAAGGTTATATTGTAGCTTAGGTCTCATAGGGCACTTACTTGCATTTGTAATTTGGCACCATTAGGAAATTATGGTCAACACCAACATTTCTAAGATTATCTGCTGGATGTTTGTCTTTTGGTGAATGTAGAGGTTTACATGTAAGGAAGTGTGAGTGCGAATTCAGTCGATTTCTTGGCACTTAAAAACTGATTTTTTTTTTAATTTTATCAAACTATACCTAAAGTCAACATTCCTTGCATTGCCCTTTTATATTGATTTCTACCACCATTTAGTTGATTTGATCATTTACTATAGAGACCGGTCCTGATCTTGGGACGCTATCCTTACAAACCTCATGTCCTAAAGAACACGAGATGCTGCATAATATGTTTTCTGTTTATCTGTTTTGTGCTTTCCAGGATGCAAACATTTACACGGTCCCCATCCAGTTATTTACCTATTTGTATTTTTCATACTTGTCTTCTAACAGTTGGAAAAAAAAATTCAATTCCCAGGTTGCAGCTTCTATGCAGGAGGATGTCAACATTCACATTCCAAACTACCCGAATCTTCCCTCGAAGTTGATTTGCCTCCTTCACAATATCAGATTGCATGTAGGACACTGTGTTCTTCATTTTTCCATGTTCTTCCATATTGTTGCCAACTGTAGTGATGAAGTTCCATTATTATTTTTATTCCTATGTGAGTCTATTCATCAAGGATATAATTTTGTTTTCGTTGTAATTTATAGGCAGATGCAGAGACAGACGAAGTGTATGCTCAGATGACACTTCAGCCAGTCAATACTGTAAGTGTTGATGAAAGAATCACATGCTTAATCCTCTGTTCTATTGAGATTCTGTTGCAACTTTTCTTACACTGTTCGGTTGCATGGAATCTCATGTAAAATCAATTGAAGGAACAAAAACTCCCACAATCACATTTCACAAGCACATAACTGGACGCGTGTACCTTCCTTTTATGTTAAGCCTTCTCAAATCAAGTTGGTGTAATTTACAAAGTTGACTGTTGTTTGGTATTGTAGTAATTGAGAGAATTGTTAGCAAATGAATCGTAAAGTTGAAATGTAGCTTTAAGCTGAAACCTTAACTTAAAACTTAGAAATCGAACTTCTGGGCGCCCCAAACGAGCAAACGGGCACCGTTGCCCGTGAAACTTGACGGGCACGCGCACGTAGTCATTCATGACTCCCAGGAACTGACGGAACGTGATTCCGACTCCCGGATTGCTCGTAATATTGAAACGTAGGTTTAAGTTAGAACGTTAACTTAAAACTTAGAAATCAAGCCTCCGGACGCCCAAAACGAGCAAACGGGCTCCGTTGCTCGTAAAACTTGACGGGCATGGGCCCCTAGTCATTCATGACTTGCAGGAACTGACGGAACATGATTCTGACTCACGGATTGCTCGTAATGTTGAAACGTAGGTTTAAGTTAGAACGTTAACTTAAAACTTAGAAATCGAGTCTCCGGGTGCTCAAAACGAGCAAACGGACTCCGTTGCTCGTGAAACTTGACGGGCATGGGTCCCTAATCATTCATGACTTGCAGGAACTGACGGAACAAGATTCCGACTCCCGGATTGCTCGTAATGTTGAAACGTAGCTTTAAGTTAGAACGTTAACTTAAAACTTAGAAATCGAGCCTCCGGGCGCCCAAAACGAGCAAACGGGCTCCGTTGCTCGTGAAACTTGACGGGCATGGGTCCTTAGTCATTCATGACTGGCAAGAACTGACGGAACGGGATTCCGACTCACGGATTGCTCGTAATGTTGAAACGTAGGTTTAAGTTTAGAACGTTAACTTAAAACTTAGAAATTGAGCCTTCGACGTCCAAAACGAGCAAATGGGCTCCGTTGCCCGTGAAACTTGACGGGCACGGGGCCCTTGTCATTTATGACTTGCAGGAACTGACGGAATGAGATTCCAACTTCCTAATTGCTCGTAAAGTTGAAATGTAGCTTTAAGTTGAAACCTTAACTTAAAACTTAGAAATCGAGCATCCGGGCGCCCAAAATGAGCAAACGGGCTCCATTGCCAGCGAAACTTGACGGACACGGGCCCCTAGTCATTCAGGACTTACAGGAACTAACGGAACGTGATTCCGACTCCCAGATTGCTCGTACAGTTGAAACGTAGGTTTATGTTAGAACTATAACTTAAAATTTAAAAAACGAGTATCGGGGCGCCCAAAACGAGCAAACGTGCTCCGTTGCCCGTGGAACTTGACTGGCACGGGCCCGTAGTCATTCATGACTGGTAGGAACTGACGGAACGTGATTCCGACTCTCGGATTGCTCGTACAGTTGAAACGTAGGTTTATGTTAGAACTATAACTTAAAACTTAAAAAACGAGCCTCCGGGTGCCCAAAATGAGCAAACGGGCTCCGTTGCCCGTGAAACTTGACGGGCACGGGCCCGTAATCATTCATGATTTGCAGGAACTGAAAATTTAGAAAACGAGCCTCCGGGCGTCCAAAACGAGCAAACGGGTTCTAATGCCAGCGAAACTTGACGGGCACGGGCCCCTAGTCATTCATGACTTGCAGGAACTGACGGAACGAGATTCCGACTCCCGGATTGCTCGTACAGTTAAAACATAGGTTTAAATTTTAATTTTAATTCTTAATTTTTTTATATTTAGTATAACTTGTCAAATTTTATAGTTACCTATTAATATTTTTTTTCCTTTTTCTGTTCAGGTTTGAGAGCATTGGATCTACCACGGCACCCCGCACGGACATTTTTTTTTTGTAATTGTAATGGATATAATTTGTTGAAACTTTTGTAATGTTTTGAATGTAATTAATAATTAATTTTAATATAAGACTTTCTTTTGTTATTTGTAATTTTATTGATGGTAGTAGTTGTAATTTTAATTGATGGTAGTATTTGTAATTTTAATTGATAATATATCAGGTACAGGTATAAAAAGAAGGAAAAGAATGAGAAAAAAGCATGATTTAAAAAAAAACATATTACCTTTAGCGGCCGCTAAAAGTAAAATTTCACTATTAGCGACCGCCAGAGGCGGTCGCTAATAGTCGTAAAAAAACTAAAAAAAATCAGAAAAAATGTATTAGCGACTGCCGTTTGGAGTATTAGCGACCGCCATGGCGGCCGCTAATACTTAAATTTTTTTTTTTAAAAAATAAAAAAATAAAAAAAATTGTATTAGCGACCGCCATTTTCAGTATTAGCGACCGCCATGGCGGCCGCTAATGCTTCCGAAATTTTTGAAAATTTTTTTAGCGACCGCCAGCTTGCCGTCGCTAATAGTATTAGCGACCGCCACTGGCGGCCGCTAATACTATTAGCGACGAGCTTTCCGCGGCCATCTCTTCTCGGTCGCTGGGCAGTCGCTAATGAGCATTAGCAACCGCCAGACCACTTTTAGCGACGGCTTTTGGCGGCCGCTAAAAGTGGGTTTTCTAGTAGTGTGTGTATTATTGTTTTAAAGTTTCACAACTTGCCTTACTTTGATAGGTATATCATTTTCAAGTTGTCTTTATAATTACATATGATTTGTCCCTTTATTTCAATCAAATCTATTTTTATGTTTTGAGCTACATTGTTGATTTGATTGACATCCCTATGCATCACATGTTTAGAGCTAATCTATTTCATACAACTTGTGAAACTTTGATATCATTAACAAGTTGTTACTTTTAACATGTGATTGCATTATTTCCTCAATCATAAATGTTTTATGAGCTAAAACTTTCAAAAGCCTTAGGCATACATTTATGAGCTTTCATTTTCAAAATGATTGAGGATCACACACGCACACACATCATGTACTTTCATCTTTGCATTCATAGTGTGAGTGTGTAGTAGTTTTTCACTTCCATATCCGCCTAATTAAGAGGCATTGTAATGAGCATAATTGAATCTCCATCAAGTGTTTATAGACACTAACTTAGTGAGATAACCAACCTTGTGGTTGAAGAGGTTATTGCTTAGCCTATAAAAGCATAATGTATAGGTTGATGTTAAGCCTTGAAAAACATCATTGTAAAGGTTATTGCTTAGCCTTGAAAAGCATATTGTAAAGGTTATTGCTTAGCCTTTTGAAAAGCATAAATAGTGGAAATCCGGTGGGGTGTTGGATCACAAGCCGGTAGTGGATGTAGGCATTGAGGCCGAACCACTATAAATCCTTGTGTGATGGTGCTTGCTTTGTGGTGATTGTTTTATTAAGCTTCCGCATTTTATTTGATAATCATCACTTGTGACTAGTTTGTTTTAAAGAAGTTAAAATTGATTAAAATTGGTCATAGTTGAAGCTCACCCTATTCACCCCCCCTCTAGGGTTCGGATCCCCCGGACTTACAAGTGGTATCAGAGAGGGTTACTCCATTTTAGGGCTTAACAACCCGGAGTTGATTCTTGCTAGATTAGAACCCTAGTGTTGTGATTTATTGCATATCTTTTTAAAGATTTCCACTATGTTTGAAATTGAAATTTCCCCTAGCCTCATTGCACCACTCTAAGACTTTTTCAAGTTATATCTTTAAGAGTTGGTGAGTCCTCATAGTGAACTCTCAAGGACAACCTTTTCAAGACCTTAGGTGAATCTTCATTGGTACACATTTGGACTAACCTTAAGGCCTTGATCCCCTAGACCAACCTATTTTTTGTAGTTATATCTATTTGTTGGTCATGTAACATTTGCATTTTGTTTCTTTAAAGTCACATCTTTTAAAATGCAATGTTTCTTTGTGATCATTTGATTTTGTCTTCATGAACTTTTAAAGTTATATATCTCATGGTTTTCAAAATCCTTTGATTGCAATTTTTTTTTTCATGATGGATTTGCATTTTGTTCATTTAGTTATATCTCTTGTAATGCATATCTATTCATGATCAATTGATTGTGATTACAAATGCTTTCATAGCTAGACTTTTCATGATCAATTGATGTTGGAAAATCATTTGATGTATGTCATAGTTAGATCCTTTTTGTAAATCAAATGATTTGAAGCAATTTAAGTTTTCCATTGATTTTCAAGTTATATCTCTTGGTATGGAAAATTTGTGAGTGTCTATTGTTTTACAAATTGAAAATTTACAATAGTACACTTCTTGTTTTTCAAATTCACTTGCTCATAATTCTATAAATGATTCTTTGTTGGAATTTCATATATTGAAGTGATTTGAGAAACCTTGGAAAATGTTCTAAGCTTTACTGGTTGTATTTATAGAAGCATTTTCCTTGAATCTATTTCCTAGTGCCTAATTATGATTATATCATGTGGAAGGAAATAGTTTTTACAAACAATTTGCATATTTGCTCATTTAGTTATATTTCATTTATGCAAATTGATTTTGATATCTTACTTTGCTTGGTTAGATATGATTTCATTGATTTGCATGTGTTGTGCCTATCTTGGTATATATAGTTTCATTAATGCAAATTAATGAGTGGTTATGTGCTTTATAGTAAAATCTTGTATTTGAGCTTTTTAAGTACATATGTGATTTTATGTGCTAAGTTCATTTGGTGTAAACCTCATATCCATTGTCCATTGCATTGTAAGCTTAGTACATTTGCTAAGAGTGGAGATGTTACATGATAGATTGATACCTTTAACTTCATACCCTCTTGTGCTTAAGTAATTATATTTTTTTTTTTGATGATTGGTATGAGTTAGATATTGAGTGTTAATTGATCTTCTCTATGCAAATGTCAAATCGTTCTATGTATGGTTGTGTTATCTATTATATTTGTAGAAACCATACTAGAACCCAAATCCATCCTCTTTGCCTTCTAGTCATATCTTTTTGGATGGTTATGATGTTGTTTCATGTAGATTCTCTTGGAGTCATCTTTATACATGTTTCAACTTCATAGTAGTGTTCTTGATCATATGAAACTCTTTGAAATCCATTCCTCATATTTCTATATGTTTGATGGATATCTTAAATGTTGAATTCATATGATTTTGACACTTTGGAAATTGCATGCATTACATAGTAATATCCTTTTGCATTGCAATTTACCTTGTTCATCACTATGCTCAATAATTATATCTTTATTAGTGATGAATATGCATTTGTGATGCTTGATGGAATTTTGTCACATTCTTGCTCTTATTCATGTTATCAAATTCAATTGGTTTCAATTGGTATAATGTTTGATTGATTTGATTTCTTGTGAATGTGATAAATCTTGTGTGCATTGGATTGAACTTGATAAGTAATATGATTGTTCCATGTCACAAACCATTAGCATCATAATTTTCATGATTGCCTCCTCCTTTGCTCACATAGGTAAATCTCATGACCACCATGTTTATGTGTTCATAATATTGGTTGGTTAATTGTTGAGGTAGGTTTCATGTTTGAATTTCATTTCACTCATCTTGCTCTTTAATAGTCATATTTATTGATTGAATGAAATGAGTTCAAAAACTTACATAGCATATGATTTTCATAAGTTATATTGATTGATGCTATGTTTAGTAAACCCCATTGCATCATGGATTGCTCTAATTTGGATTCTTCCTAATAGGTATATTCTTATATCCATTTTAGAGTGATTGTGTTAATAGTCATATCCTTAAATCTCAATTGGTATTCTTTGTTTTTCCAATTGATATCCATGATTGCTTTTCCCATTGACCTTGATCTTTTGGTAATTTGATCATATTGTGCTTTATAGTTATATGAATTTAATCATTTCCTTGAAGTTAACCCTCATTTGGTTAAACCATCTTCTTCTTGCATTTAATAGTTATATCTTGTCAAAAGTTTGACAAAAGAAGAGAATGGATTGAGGGGGAGTGTAAACCTTCATAGGAAGAATTAGTTTTGATCAAATTCACCCTTGGATTGCCTATGAGCCCTTAGAGATAACTTCCATACATGATAGCCTGTTATGTATTTCATTTTCGATTTCATTTGTTAACAGGTGCTACTAAAGGTATTTTCACTGTTTTATGTGTGTAGGTACCTTTGCAATTTAATGGCAAAGGGGGAGAAAATATACAAGTCCTCAAAAGGGTGAAGAGATATCCAAGCTTCCTAAGGGGAGGTTTTGTATAATCTTCTACAAGAGGAGAGAATGCATACCTTGCCAAAGGGAGAGAGAGAGGCATGGTCAAAGGGGAAGATCAAATAGAAGAAAGAAAGCTTGGAGCTAAAGAAGATGCTTGGCCAAAGAGAGGAAGATGAATAAGAAAGCTTGAAGAATGATCAAGCACCAAGCATCATGAAGAATGAAGAAAAGAGCCCAAGAGCCCAAGCTAAGAGAAGAAGCATCCAAGAAGATTTCAAAACTTGTCCAGCTAAGGGGGGGCTGAAGACTAAGTGTGTTTATTCAGTGGTGAGTGTGTTGCCATCAAATTGCAAAGGGGGAGATTGTTAGGGTTTTTGTAGATTGCAATTTGATGGATGCATTATCATTCAAGCATCATTTGATTTACACACTTGGATTGTTTTAGATTAACTTGAAATCTTGTTTTATTCATGCATTGCTTTTAAGATTTGTAAAAGTATTGATTTATGCATGATTTGTCTTTTTATCTTGGATGCATTTGTTTTAGAAAAGAGTTTTTAAGAAATGAAGCAAGCCTTTGTTTTAAATGTTTTGAATCTTTTTAGGCTTTTTATGTTCATGTTTTAAAAACCATTAGAATCTTTAAAACATGTTTTTCCAGCTTGATTTAGTGGCCAAAAGGTCCCCCAAAGAAATGCCTTCAAAATATGCAAAGTTGGAATTTTTGCAAAAAGGGGGTGTTCCGGCAGTGTCGCCGGTCAACCGAGACCTGTGTCCCGGTCGACCGGGAACACTGTCGGTCGAGTGTGCAGGTTTTGAACTGAAACCTGCCAACGGTAAAAAATATGACCGTTGTGCCTTCCCGGTCGACCGAGACCTCTTTGCAGGTCGACCGAGGACTAGCCGTTGGGCACTTTTTGGTATAAATATGAGTTATTTCCTTTGCCAAAAGTTGGGAATTTTAAGCCCCTCCTTGAGAGGTTTTGAGGCATATTCAAGGGAAATGAACTAAGGGATGAAGGGGAGCATTAGGAAAGCTAAAGCTTGGATTAATGAAGTTAAATCTCCAAGTAGGCTCTACTTTCCTTAATCATATGTTTTCATGCCTTGTTTTATTTTTGGTAAATCATTTGTAGCATGTTAAACTATGTTTGTGTTGTGTCCTTAACATGTTTTATGTTTTGATTGATTTATTGTTTTGGATACTTCACCATTGATTCAATCAAAGTAGTACTTAATCTTTGGTAAATCTAAGTAGATCATGTTAATGAAAGAATCTTTGAAATTATATGTAACATGATCCATATACTTTGTTGAATCTTTGGTTGTTGTTTTCCATCATAAGAAAATCACTTTCAAAACTATCTTATGTTTTGGATTCAACTTCTTTACAAATCATTTGTTTTCATGTTTTGTTTTATCATTGGTAAATCTTTAGTAACATGATAACCTATGATGTGTTGTATCCTTAGCATGTTTTATACTTTGAATAGATCTATTGTTTTGGATGCATCACCATTTGATTCAATCCAAGTAGTACTTTATCTTTGGTAAATCTAAGTAGATCATGTTAATGAAATATGTAACATGATTCATATACTTGGTTGAATCTTTGGTTGTTGTTTTTCCACCATAAGAAAATCTCTTTCAAATATATCTTATGTTTTGGATTCAACATCTTTACAAATCATATGTGTATTATTGTTTTAAAGTTTCACAACCTGCCTTACTTTGATAGGTATATCATTTTCAAGTTGTCTTTATAATTACATATGATTTGTCCCTTTATTTCAATCAAATCTATTTTTATGTTTTGAGCTACATTGTTGATTTGATTGACATCCCTATGCATCACATGTTTAGAGCTAATCTATTTCATACAACTTGTGAAACTTTGATATCATTAACAAGTTGTTACTTTTAACATGTGATTGCATTATTTCCTCAATCATAAATGTTTTATGAGCTAAAACTTTCAAAAGCCTTAGGCATACATTTATGAGCTTTCATTTTCAAAATGATTGAGGATCACACACGCACGCACATCATGTAGTTTCATCTTTGCATTCATAGTATGAGTGTGTAGTAGTTTTTCACTTCCATATCCGCCTAATTAAGAGGCATTGTAATGAGCTTAATTGAATCTCCATCAAGTGTTTATAGACACTAACTTAGTGAGATAACCAACCTTGTGGTTGAAGAGGTTATTGCTTAGCCTATAAAAGCATAATGTATAGGTTGATGTTAAGCCTTGAAAAACATCATTGTAAAGGTTATTGCTTAGCTTTGAAAAGCATATTGTAAAGGTTATTGCTTAGCCTTTTGAAAAGCATAAATAGTGGAAATCCGGTGGGGTGTTGGATTACAAGCCGGTAGTGGATGTAGGCATTGAGGCCGAACCACTATAAATCCTTGTGTGATGGTGCTTGCTTTGTGGTGATTGTTTTATTAAGCTTCCGCATTTTATTTGATAATCATCACTTGTGACTAGTTTGTTTTAAAGAAGTTAAAATTGATTAAAATTGGTCATAGTTGAAGCTCACCCTATTCACCCCCCTCTAGGGTTCGGATCCCCCGGACTTACAGTTGGTAGTGACAATCTTCCGGAAGTACCGTGTTACAAGGACTTCTATTTGCAGGTAGAAGTAATGACTCTGGTTTTTTTGGGAGGGAAAAAATATCTAACATTTCTGTATCTAGGGATTTTGTGAAATCAATATCAATGGGTGCTTGTTTTTTGGTCTTTGATCTCTTAGATGTGACAAATGATTCACTTTCTGAAACTTGTACCAGCTTTGAACACGCAAAATACATCTTGTGTACTTAAGTAAAACATGTGAATTAGGTCGACCATCAAGCAGACAAAACAAAGACCAAAACAAACACCAAAACAAAGATGTGAAACGAACAAAACCAGCCATGAAAGTGTCTCCTCTAGTCCTCTCAAATCTAAGATGTACTTGCTCCTGCAAAAAATGAATAGTTCATGATAAGTGCATCCATATACAAGAATCCTAAGTGTACAACAATAGAACTCATCAACAACAAGGTAGGTACATGTTAGTTTTGAGTATTGTATTTTTCCCCAACTTTCTTATACTTTGCATCGGGTTCTAAGCTCCTATCCAAGTAAGGTTTCCTTTTTCTTAGGTTTTATAGTAACAAAATGAAAACATGTCAACAGCCTAATCACAAAGTAGCGTTCGAGAAAAGAAAATACTGGATATCATTTCATGACACCTTGGGGTGAAACTTTTTGTATCTAATTACTGGATATCATTTCATGACACCTATACACACGCAATTAACTTCCCTCATATTGCTAAGGATAGAAAGCCAACCTCAATAACAACAATTAGTTCATAGAAATCACGCAAAACCATATTTTTTAGGAGCCTTGTGTTGACAACCACGGGCTTTCCACGTAAGATTATAAAGGAATCTCATGGAAGGAATGTAAGATTCAGAAAATAAAAATGTCAGCTCAGAGAGGCCCATCTGAAACACAAAAAGCTTTGATGCAGGGTATACAGATTTAGATATATTGACGAATAGAGGCGCATTAGATATTCTAGTTAAAATTCTAGCTTACACACATCATCACAA
Source organism: Cinnamomum chago (assembly GCA_038049695.1). Classification (NCBI taxonomy): domain Eukaryota; kingdom Viridiplantae; phylum Streptophyta; class Magnoliopsida; order Laurales; family Lauraceae; genus Cinnamomum; species Cinnamomum chago. Next base: position 49,814,668 of record CP142460.1, read on the forward strand.
TGTGAATTTGCTAGCTCAGGTAGAATGACAACTTATAGAACAAGATTCTACCACCCCCCCCCCCCCCCACCCCAAAAAAAAAAAACACTTATAGAACAAGAAGACCCTTGAGCCTTTACATTCACCCGTACATATGGCCCATTCTGCATCAAATGAGCACACAAACACAAGACCCATTCGATCTCCGCCTTCACATTCCACCTCCTCACTGTTTCATTCCATTCCACCCCACCACCATCCATCAAGCAATATACAACACGTTCAATCACATAAGAAACACAGGCACAACAAACAACCAAAAAAAAAAAAAAACATAGAGAGAGAGAGAGAAGCCCAAACGTCCCTAAGATAGCCAAGATACACCCCAAGATCCATGGCCACATCATGAATCCAAGAATTCGTGCTCAAACCAATCAGAATACCAAAAGAATCATAGCCATTTTCATCATCCCACCAAAAACCCAACTAGTCGCGGTGAATGCCCATTTACCACCCAAAATGACTTTGACATGAAATTCTCACTATGCAACCCTTCAAATTGGAATCAAGGGGCTAGGATCACCAACCTCACAGCGGAGACAACTCCACCCCCTCCAAAATCCACCATGCATAAAATGCCCGAACCTCATTCTGTAGCCATGTTTCAAGGGGAAAAAAAAGACAAGAAGAAATGGAAGAAGAGAAGGGGCGGGACCCACATACCTGGTGAGTTCTCCCTCTCTCTCCTCCCTCTTCTTCTCTGTTGACCGAGCTTGGCCTCCACCTAAAACGGCAGCAGCAGGGGTAACACAAAAAAAAAAACAAAGAAAGAAAGAAAAAAGAAGGAAATAAAAAAAGAATGAAAGATGGCAGGCAGTGCGGATCCACATTCCTGGGCTAACTGGTGAACTCCCCTCTTCCTCCTCCCCTCACTCTGTTGTCACTCTCCCTGCTCCCCACTCGACCTCCACCTAAAAACCATGGCAGGGGATGTGCTGCTCAGTTTCCACCTGAAACCATGCAGAGAAGTTAACAAAAAAAGAAAGAAAATAAGAAATGGAATAAGAGAAGGGGTGAGACCCAGATACGTGGGCCACCAGCTGGCGAGCTCCCCCTCTCTGTACTCCCACTCCTTCCTCCCTCCTTCCGGTCTCAGCCCACTCGGCCTCCACCTGAAACCACGGCGAAAAGTAAAAGAAAAGGAGAAAAGAAAAGAGAAAACAAAAAATGGAAAGTGGGGTGGAGATAGTGGGACGGCTGTGTGAGTGGTGATGGAGGTGAGGGATGGAGATGATGCCAAGGAGGGAGATGAGGGAATCGGGTTTGTGCGCCTGGGAGTAATTGGATGAGAACGACAGATGGAGACGAGGGCCAGAGAGGAAGAGAGCAAGAAAGGGATATTAGAATGAGAGAGGAGAGATTAGGGAAAAAAGTTGTCGCAAAAATTATTTTGAAAATATATTGGAAAACTTTTTTCCCAAATAAAGGCGCAATTTCCCAAATGAAGGCACGAAGGGAATAGTGGAGTTACCGGGGGGGGGGGGGGGGGGGGGGGGGGATTTGCCGGTGAAATATGTAGATTGCCGGCAAAAATCTAACCTTTGCCGGCGAAAACAAAAATGCACTGGGAAAAATTGAACCTTTGCTAGCGAAAATAAAAAAGCGCCGGGGAAAATGGAACCTTTGCCGGCAAAACAATGTCACCGGGAAATCATATCTTTTCCCTACGAAATAAGCTTCTGCGCCAGCATAAGTTGTACTTTTCCTGGCGTTTAATTATTGCGCCGGGAAAAAGCACCGGCGAAAGTGCAAATTCTTGTAGTGACATATGTAAATAACTACAACCAAACAACCGCTACATCTTGGAGTCGCTTAAATGACTTGGCCCGGTCCGTTTGCAGACAACAGAGCTCATATTGAAGTCCAACCATGGGGAGATCAAAAAACTTACAAATACACCACACCCCCCCCCCCCCCCCCCCCACACACACACACACACACAAACATAATTTCATACGGCATTTTTATGTTAATATCATTTTATTGAGTAGGTATATGGTACAGACACAACATATATATAAAGATAAAAGGGCCTCCCTTAGCTAAAACCGCATTTTAAGCGTTTTTAGACCCTAAATAAAGGATCGGGTCTGCCCCATTGGACTCAAAACGACGGATTCAAGCCAATTAATTGCTTACACTAGTTTAGCTGAAAATATTAGTTACATTAGCTTGCTTCCACTTTTAAGGTTGACTATGTTGGGAAAGTCCGACATCCCACATCGCCTATATAATGGGTTTGATAAGGCTTCATATACTTGTTTGCGCCTCACTTATCGATTTAAGCTTTTGGGTTCGTCGATGGTATCATAGCGGTTCTAATCATTCTTATGGGGGAACTGTTGAGAAAGTCCCACATCCCACTTTGCCCAAGTAATAGGTTTGAATATCTAAGCACCATAAAAATAATATACATGGCACCATTTGTTACAGTACATTTTTCATTTTTCAAAAAGTAAATGAAGATTTGAATATTTCAAAAAATATAAAAAGTCTTTCGCAGTTCTTTCAATCAAGTCCTCTTCATAAATCTTCTTTTTGAGAAATGATAAAATACCCTTCTCTTATGAAAAGTTTTTGGCTTTTCTTATCCCCTCTCCCCACTAAAATTGGCAATTTTGATTTTGATAATCACAACAATTTTAATGAAGCTTTTTTTTTTTTTAACATTTGGAATCCCCTTTTTATAACCACCATCCATGCATAAAGATAATTGAAGTGGCCCCATTAAGTCATATGGGTTGGGTTTGATCACTTATCTTAAATGATTTATTAAAAAGAAAATCTAGAACATGAAATAAGTGTATATTTTTTCATTTCTCAAAACTTTTTTATGGAAACTTGACTAAAAGAATTGTGGAAAATTTTTATACTTTTTTGAAATATTCAAATCATTATGTATTTTTTAAAAGAGGATTTTACCATAAAAAAAATCATGCGGCCAGTGGGCCGAAACAAATACTTTAGGGAACCATGCACCGAATATGGCATTTATCCCAAAAACCCTTTTTTAATTATTCATTTTGAGGCTCGACGTCGACTCTCGCTAAAACTAGTGAGGGTCACCGTCGACCCTCACCAGTATTGCAACCTGAATGAAGAAAGAGAATCTTTAGCCCGTCTCATAAGAATGTTGCAGTCCTTGATCGTGACTGCCACAGTCTTAAGACCTTCATTCTTTGTCCAGACTTCAACCAAATGAGGGAAAGAAAAAGATAATTACCAAACCATACAAATTCTTGCATTCACGAAGAAGCAAACATGTATACCATTTAATGCAATGTGAGCTATGATGGATCCTCATTAATTACTCTATGGGCTGATGAGACCCTAGCAGTCAAATCATTAGGCTCATTCGCAGGCATCTAGAAACTTTCTCATATAAGGTGATTTACCACCCAAAACCAGGTACGTATACATGCATGCAATTTTCCAGTCGTTACTCTGCCTCTCTTCTTCTCCGACCTTTGTTCCTGTACTAACTTAGGCATCGGAGAGCCCTATGCTGCCTACAGCCAGGGTCTTTTGACTGCTTCTTCTTCCCTTTCAGGTCCCTGAAGCGGATAGCTCTCTCTAATCATTTGAATAAGTCCTAAAAGACTCCCCATAATCTTGTGAGTTAATATTTTTAGCACTTACAATTGGCGCCGTCTGTGGGGAGCGATTTGCAGAGTCTTCCCTGACGTCATGACTAAGAGAGCTGCGAAAGGCAGAGAAACATCCAAAACGCGACGAACATGACCATCCTCTGTCATCCTTCTTGCCAAGAAGAGGGCCGAGAAGAAAATTGTTGCAGACGACTATGATGAACGTGGTTTCGTCCCAATCGACGTCTAGGAGCATAATCTTTGCTCGGAGTCACTTTTGAGGGGAGTAATAGAACGCGACGAACATGACCATCCTCTGTCATCCTTCCTGCCAAGAAGAGGGCCGAGAAGAAAACTGTTGCAGACGACTACGATGAACGTGGTTTCGAGGGGAGTAACAGCGTCCCTCCGGCAAGGAGACCCTCGGCAGCAGCCTAGAGAGGGTCCTCGCAGGATCAGGCTCCTTTGCTGGAACAAGCCCCACGGGGTAAGTCTCCAGTAGTGAACATGCCAGTTCTCTTTGACCATCATGAGAACGACGGAGATGACGCTGACGAAGACTTTGACCCTACCCTTGAGGAGATTCGAGCACAAAATGCCACCATTGGAGAAAAAGATGCCCTGATCCGCCAACTCCAGCAGCAGCTAGAAAGAGTGATAGGCTCAGCCAGGCAGCAACAATCACGGCAACATGACGAGGGGAGAGTTTCTCGTAGCAGGCACACTGCTCCCCCCGAGAGAGATCTGAGGACTCATCTGAACAAGAAAAGGCGTGATCGAGCTCATGATGAAGGATCGAGCACCAGTCGCAGCCATCCAAGGAGGGTGTCGGAAACCATTCCAGAGGTCAGATACGGCAACCAGGACTGGTTCGACGAGCGCATCAGGCAAACAGTCTAGTGCAACTTGCAGGTGGCCGGTCTCACCCAAGACCAACGGGATGCCTGCGAGTCCATTGATCTCGGCGCGTCCCCCTTCTCTCGTGACATCAGGAACTATCCCCTTCCGAGGAAGTTCACTGTCCCGAGGTTTGTCACTTATGACGGGACTTTGGATCTGGTCGCGCACCTTCGACACTTCTCCTAGAGGATGTCTGCTTGGGGGGACGGAGGTCACCTGAACTGTCGAGTCTTCTCCGCCAGTTTGGGTGACCTCCCCTTGAAATAGTTCTGTGCGCTCCCAGAGGTGTCCATCTCGAGTTGGCAACAACTCCAGCAGTCCTTCATGAAGAAGTTCCAGGCCTACAGAGTCATGTCGAAGACGGATGCAGATATTATGGCCTTGAAGATGAGACGAGAGGAGAACGTCACCCGGTTCCCCAAGCGATTTTGGACAGTCTACAGCCAGATTGAGAATTCCAAAGACGAAGTAGCAATCTTCACCTTCCAGAACGCCCTGCTGCCAGATAGTGATCTTCGTAAAGATTTGGCCAGGAACCCTGTGTCGTCCATCGCGACACTAATGGCCATAGTGAACCGTTACATCGCTCAAGAGGATGACCAAGCCCGAGCTTTGGAAACCTTCGGAATCGCGCAGAGAGACCGAGATGACAAACCCTCGAAGAAGGACAAGGAATCGTTCCGGAGGGATGAGCCGGACAGGCGCTGGACACCGGCCAGTTTGGCGAAGGCTCCAGCATCCACCTCGGGAGGAAGCAAGAAGCCTAGGCTGTCCGTCGACCCCTACAGAGCTATGAACACCATCTTCAAGGTGCCCATTCACAAGATCATGGACAAGATCAAGTCGAAGCGGTTCTTCAGCTGGCCGCAGCCCATGAGAGGAGACCCATCCTCCCGGGATTAGAGCAGGTTCTGTGCAAATCACAAGCAGGGCAGGCATAAGACCGAAGAATGCAGGATACTAAAGTCGCACTTAGAGAAGCTCGTCCATGATGGACACCTGAAGGAATACATCAAGTCGGGCGTCAGGGATGACAGCCAGGCTCCGCGTCGAGACGAGAGGGGCCAAGACAGTGATGGGTCTGAGAAACTCATAAATGTCATCCATCTAGGTCCCCCTCCCAAGATGGTAACCGAGCTCGTGCCAAGTCCAGGCGAGCCTCCCACAGTGAGCAGGTGATGGCGGCCGAACTCGGCTTAGCTCCCAAGAGGGCTCGGAGAGAGCGGCCCAAGATCTGGTTCTCGGATGCAGACTTGGAAATGGTCCAGCTTCCCCACAACGACCCGCTCATCGTCACTCTGAAACTAAAGAACTGCAATGTGCAAAGGATCCTCGTCGACCCCGACAGTTCATCCGAGGTCCTCTACTTCGATTGCTTCAAAAGAATGGGCCTGACGGAGAAGGACTTGCAGGAAGCCCGAACTCCCCTCATAGGCTTCAGTGCCAAGCTAGTGTACCCTAAGGGAAGGGTGACCCTCAGAGTCCAAGTCGGCGGGGCCTCCGTGATGACAGACTTCCTGGTGGTTGATGCGCCATCGCCTTACAACGCCATAATCGGCAGGACTTGACTCCACAGTATAGAAGCGGTCCCCTCTACTCACCACCAGAAGCTGAAGTTTCCATTGGAAAGTAGGAATGGTAGGTTGGAGATAATTACAGTCTGAGGAGACCAGCAAACGACAAGCAGTACCTGATGGCCGTAGTGTTCGGGGAACGAGAACCCAAACAGGTCAACATGGCCGAGATGGAGAAGAAACTGGATGAGGTCGGCCAGGACCCGGAGACGAAGAGCGTGGAAGATCTGACCGAAATCAAGATCGACCTAAACGATTCGGAACGGTTCTTCCTACTGGGAAGCCAGCTCGTGGAGCCAGAAAAGTCAGAGTTGGTCCAATTTTTGGTGCAGAACAGAGAAGTCTTCGCCTGGACGCCCCACGAGATGCTTGGCATTGATCCTGAGGTCATGTGCCACAAGTTGAATGTGGACCCTAACCACAAGTCGGTGATGCAGAGAGCTCGCAGGACTGGGGTGCTGCAGACAGAGGCAGTGATCGAGGAGGTGGACAAGCTGCTGGAAGCCGGAGTGATCAGAGAAGTCCAGTACCCGTCTTGGTTAGCTAACACGGTGGTTGTCAAGAAGAAAACAAGCAAGTGGAGAGTGTGTGTCGACTTTACTGACCTCAACAAAATTTGCCCCAAGGACAGCTTTCTTCTTCCAAAGATTGACCAGATGATCGACGCCACCGTTGGACATGACAGAATGAGCTTCCTTGACTCGTACCGCGGCTATCACCAGATACCAATGTATAGGCCAGAAGAGGAGAAGACCGCCTTCATAACGCCCAGGGGCACCTACTGTTACAAGGTGATGCCGTTTGGGCTGAAGAACGCGGGAGCCATTTACTAGCGACTCGTCACCAGGATGTTCCAGGCTCAGCTCGGCAAGACCGTCGAAGTCTACATTGACGATATGGTCGTCAAGTCCAAACAGGCGCAGAACCATTTGGAAGACCTGGCTCAAGTCTTCGACACTCTGAAGAGGTTCAAGCTCAAGCACAATGCTTCTAAGTGCGCCTTCGGTGTCGGTTCCGGCAAGTTCCTTGGAAGCTTGGTCACGCGCAGAGGGATCGAGGCGAATCCAGATCAGATCTCAGCCATTCTCAGAGCGCAAAGTCCCACCACTGCAAAGGAAGTCCAGAAGCTCACTAGCATGGCGGCCGCACTGAATCGCTTCATCAGCAGATCCTCAGATAAGTGTCGGCCTTTCTTTCAGCTCCTTAGAAAAAATTTAAAATTTCAATGGACTCCAGAATGTGACCAGGCCTTGCAGGAACTCAAAGCCTATCTCTTTTCACCCCCTCTGCTCTTAACTCCGATACATGGAGAAGTTTTGTACTTGTATTTGGCGGTCTCGGATCATGCGGTGAGCTCGGTCCTCGTCAAAGAAGAGGACAAGCTTCAAAAGCCAATTTATTATACGAGCAAAACCCTCATTGATGCCGAGACCAGATATTTACCTTTAGAGAAGCTCGCGCTGGCACTGTCAGTGCCTCGCGCAAGCTCTCCCACTATTTTCAAACTCACACTATAGTGGTTGTTACGGAACATCCAATTAAATATGTTTTCAAAAAGGCTGACTTTTCAGAAAGAATCTCTAGATGGGCTGTCGAACTGGGACAATACGATATCCAGTATCAGCCTAGGACAGCGATTAAGGCCCAAGTGTTGGCAGATTTCCTCGTGGAGTTCTCTCCGAGTTCGGCACCAACCCAGATCGGCGCCGAACTGGGGGGCAGGGGGCATGAGGAGTCCACGGACCCCGATGAACAATCTCAAGGCCAAGCCCTCACCCCAGTTGGAGAGTCTTCGTCGACGGATCCTCCACTTCAAGAAGAGTTGGCGCCGGAGTTGTCCTCCAGTCTCTAGAAGGGCTGGTCATTGAGCAGGCTTTGACCTTGGATTCCATCACCTCAAACAACGAAGCTGAGTATGAAGCCCTATTAGCAGGACTAAACAGCGCCAAAATCCTCGGAGCTCAACAGCTAGTGGTCTTCAGTGATTCACAGCTGGTGGCGAACCAGCTGACTGGGGACTACCAAGTTCACGACGAAAGGATGACCGCTTACCTAGCCCTTGCAAAGAAGATGCTCTCTCAGTTCCAGACGACCGAAATCAGGCAGATAGGCAGAGAGTCAAATTCTCACACCGACGCCCTTGCTAACTTAGCATCTGCTGTGGATGCAGGAAGGAGAAGAAACATTGAAGTAGGATCGTTGGTCATGCCCAGCATAGAGCTCCATCTACCTAGGGAAGTACTGTGCCTGGACCTCGGCCCGAGCTGGATGGACCCCATCATAGCTTACTTGAAGGACGACCAGCTTTCCGATGACAGAAGCGAGGCTCACCGAATTAGACTCAAAGCGGCCTTGATCTCCAGAATGGCTGGTCATTGAGCAGGCTTTGACCCTGAATTTCAAGGTGTCAAACAACGAAGCTGAGTACGAAGCCCTATTAGCAGGACTAAACAACGCCAAAATCCTCGGAGCTCAACAGCTAGTGGTCTTCTTCAGTGATTCACAGCTGGTGGCGAACCAGTTGACTGGGGGACTACCAAGCTCGCGACGACAGGATGGCTGCTTACCTAGCCTTTGCAAAGAAGATGCTCTCTCAGTTCCAGACGGCCGAAATCAGGCAGATAGGCAGAGAGTCAAATTCTCACGCCGACGCCCTTGCTAACTTAGCATCTGCTGTCGAGGCAGGAAGGAGAAGAAACATTGAAGTAGGATCATTGGTCATGCCTAGCATAGAGCTCCATCCACCTCGGAAAGTACTGTGCCTTGATCTCAGCCCGAGCTGGATGGACCCCATCATAGCTTACTTAAAGGACGACCAACTTCCCGAGGACAGAAGCGAGACTCATCGAATCAGAGTCAAAGCAGCCCGGTTTTGTTTGTCTCTCGAAGGCAAGCTCTACAGGAAGTCATTCACAGGCCCGTACCTCAGTGTGTTCATCCAAGCAGGGTTGAGGACTTCCTGTATGAAATACACGAAGGGATCTGCGGGAGCCAGATTGGAGGGAGATCTCTAGCATACCGAGCTATTAGCCAAGGCTACTGGTGGCCATATATGCAGAAGGACGTGTAGGTATACGCTAGAAAGTGTGAGAAGTGTCAAAAGTTCTCCCACTCCATTAGCTAGCACAAGATTTAAGCCCGCTCTCTAGCCCATGGCCATTCGCCCAATGGGGGCTCGACATCGTGGGACCACTTCACCGAGCTCCGGGGAACAGGAGGTGGCTAATTGTAGCCACCGATTATTTCACCAAATGGATCGAGGCGGAACCGTTGTCTTCCATCACAGAGCAAGATTCCAAGAATTTCGTGTGGAAGAGCATCATCACGAGGTTCGGCATTCCTAGAGCTTTGGTCTTGGACAATGGGACCCAGTTCGATTCCAACCTCTTCAGGAGCTTTTGCTAAGAACTCGGCATTCGGAACCACTACTCCATCCCGACGTACCAGCAGAGCAATGGCCAAGCAGAAATCCCTAACAAGGTGGTACTCGATGGATTGAAGAAGCGACCTGACAGAGCCAAGGGAAGATGGGTAGAAGAGCTTCCAAGCATCCTGTGGGCTTACAGAACAACTCCAAGGCGCTCCACTTCGGCGACTCCTTTCTCCCTAGCCTATGGGATGGAGGCGGTCATTCCCTTAGAAATCGACCTCCCAACTTTGAGATCCGAACTCTTCGATCAAGGCCGGAATGAGGCGAACCTGGCTCTGGAGCTGAACTTGGCCGACGAGCGTAGGGAAGCAGCATCGATCATATTGGCCGCCTATCAGCAACGGCTGGCTAGAGGCTATAATCAGAAGGTCAGGGAGAGTAAATTCTCAGTTAGCGAGTTGGTTCTGAAGAAGACACTCCTAGGCGATAGGGATCCCAATCAGGGCAAGCTGGCGCCGAATTGGCATGGACCATTCAAAGTGATTTCCACTGCCAGACAATCAGCCTATAGACTTGAAGGTATGGGGGGCCAACAGCTACCACGACCATGGAACGTGTCACACCTCAGGAAATTCTATTTCTAAATCTGTACTCTGTACTTGGAAGATTTTCAAGATCAATGAAAGCAAATTTCTTGTTGCCCTATTCAGAGTCTGTAGAACTTGGCGACCACTATCGGCAGCTCGGCGACCACGCCACTGATGAGATCGCCTTAGGGTCGGTATATATACCACCCGGGCGTGAAGCCATTACTGCAGCTTGTTGGTCTGATCAACCGACTTGGAGATCCCCCTCCCGTCCCGCCAGCTGCAGCTTGGATCCCGCTACCCGGTTATTACCGTGGTCCCGTCCCGATACCCGGTTATTACCGTGGTCTTGTCCCGATACCGCAGATTGCTACTGTGGTCCCCGATGCCCGGCTCGCTACCGTGGTCATGTATAGTATATGTATATGCATTCAAGAGATCCCCTGTTTCTCCTCACCTCGAGTGACTGAGATCAGGGCCTAGTATATGTATATGTATTGATATGAGATCCCCTGTTTCTCCTCACCTCGAGTGACTGAGATCAGGGCCTAGTTATTGCTCTATCGCTTTAGTGATAGAGGACTTAGCTTCGTGTGGTTGCCATCTTGCCAGTTTCCGATTCCTTGGATACCCGACATGTTTTATATTGCTTTTATGTTTTCTGATAAATGATTCGTTTCCTTTATGAAAGTTGTTATTTAAACAAGTGTTAATATTCTCCAATGTAAATTCAGTATTCTTATATTGTCTTCTGTTCTTTGTACCCGCACGTGTTTTAAATGAATGCCGGTTGGGCGAATACCCATGCTTTTACATATGTTTCAAACGATCGATTGTTTTACTAGATTTATGTGATTACACATGTTTTAAATGAACACCCGAATTGTCAAATACCCATGCTTTGAAATATGTTTCAAATGACACTTGTTTTGCCAGATCACTGTGTTTATACCGGTTTCAAATGAATATCCGATTTGTTAAATATCCCTGCTTTGAGATATGTTTTAAATGAACCCCCAGTTTTATGAAATATCTGTATTTTTACATATCTTTCAAATGGACTTTGGTTTTGCCAGACTGCTATGGATACCCGATTTGTTGTATACTTGTGTTTTTACTTAAGTCTCAAATGAACGTTTGTTTTGTCAAACCACTATATTTATACATGTATTAGACGAACACCCGATTGTCAAATATCTATGATTATAGGTGATGCAAACGAACACATGTTTTATTAGACATTCATGTTTTACCCATGCTTGAAAGGAATACAGGTTTTCCCCGAGATTCCCGACTTTTGCACCCGTTTAATTATATGCAGCATTTGATCGAATAGCACGATTTATCATATGTTTTATTCTGCAGTATATTTGTTATCTTTTCATCCACCTGCCAGACCGTCGTGTCTGACCCACTACTTTTGGTACTCAGGTTCAGATTTCTTCGCCCCGAGTTGAGTGTTTTGTTGGCTGTGGAGCCATGCCTTGCAGGTTGTTTTGTCGGCTATGTCATGTAGACATTGAGTCTGACATCGGAGCTACGTCACATTTGGGTAGTAGTTTATAGCTTATTGTTGTATGGCTTCTGTTAGCCTTTTTCTTGGGATTCTTAATTAATGTACATTGATCATTGTAACTTGAATATATTTGGGAATGTAATATCCTGTTACTGTCAGCTCTGTAATTCATTGTGATGGTTACTCCAGTCTGATATGATTCTTGATATAATAGCTATACGCTAAAGGTTGAGTGCGACGCGGAACCCGATGGCCACGGACTTCGGGTCGCAACGCCACAAATGCTTCCGCAAAATATTCAGAATGTGTTGTCTTCACACACGCGGATCCTGGGAGAAGTAAAATATTATTGGTGCTTAATCCCATTCCCGCCCCCGAGGTTCTGTTTCGGGGGCGTGACAGACTGGTATCAGAGCGGGCAGGTTTCTAGGAAATAAAACACTCTAGGAACCTTAAGACGTGTGGTGAGGACTCGTTTTCTTTTGTCTAGTTAGTGTTTTTGTGAGTTTGTGCCTGCTTTTCTTCTAGTGGGGGAGACTATTTTTGTCTCCTTTTCTTGTTCTTGTTGTTAGTGAATTTGGGGGACCAAATTCTTTCTAGTGGGGGAGAATTTAGTGTCTCCGCACCCACATTTAGTTCCTTTTCCTTGTTTTCGCGCCAGAGAGTCAGAGTTTTGTGGACTTAGCATGTGTTTCTCGAAGGACTTGGCAGAATTTTCAGCTTTTGGATGTCACAGATGGAGCTTTAGATGGAATTTGTGACCAATTGTTCGTCAGCAAGGAATGTGAGCAGCATATGGAGACCCAATTACAGTTGATCATGTACCGTCAGAGGATTCGTCCAGCAAGTAAGTGTGGATTTTTGGATAAACTTGGATTATTTTCCTAAGTCAGGAGACTCCATAGGCCGGATAAGTGGTGGACTTTATGAGAATTGAGGTGAATTTTCAGTGGTGCAGCTTCAAAAGATGTGAAAAGTTAGAAATTTCTTGAGTATTGATGAGCTTGTGACGGAGAATTGTTGGATGAGGTTTAACAAGTTACAGTTATGATGGTGAGTCAACTTGGCAGGATGTGTCAGTGGATGGTTAAAAGCATAGGAAATTAGTTTTCTGCAGTAGTGTAAAGAGTTAGATGTGGAATTGATTGTTACTTGATCACTTGATAGAGAAGATTTAGTGGACTTTACCGACTTGTAGAACATCGGTTTGGGCAGAGTACAGATGCGAGCAGAAGACTCATCACCTATGGACAGTGACAGTTGAAAGGATTCAGAGAAGAACGAATTTGACAGAAGCACACCTCACGAAGTTTGGACATGTGGAGTAGCATGACAGTTCAAGTATTAGCAGGTCTAATCAGAGCTGGAAACCTACAGAGTTGTGAACAGTGTGTTTTCAATGAGCAGATAGAGATGAGTGAAGTGTTCAGAGGATCGTTCAAACATTTGATTGAATCAGCTTGGCATATGAAGGAGTGACAGATTCCCAAGTCATTCACCTCGAAGATTGTGCATTGGCAGGAGACATAATTTCGAGAACTCTGACAGAGATGACAGAAGAGTATAGAGGACTGGACGACATTGCCTAAAGTAAGAGATATCAGGTAATATTCAGCGTCACCAATTTTCCGAAGTCAGGACAAATAGAAGGATAAGGCAATATTTCAAGGTAAAGACATGTCCAAGACCGACAGAGACCGACTATTGTGCAGTGGATCAAGAGCAATGGACAGAAACAGTTAGAGCTTCAAATGTTGAAGAATGGTGAAAGGACAAGCATGATTGTGTCAGAGACTGATTGCTGTGCAATGGATCAGGAGCACCGAGCAGCAAGAGTTAGTGTTAGCAAGAGTTCTCCTTGAAGATGGTGCAATTGACATGAGACCCTAGCTTCGACAGTTGTGATGAAGTCGACAGAATTGTCCCAAGAATTTTCGGCACCAGAGTGGCTAGAAGCGAGAGACTTGGTGGAACTTAGAAGGAATCAGAGATGACAAATTCCTTGAGCAGTCAGATTGGTAGAGCAGTAACAGATTTGAGCCAGTGGTGGAATGTCTGACAACTGTTGATGGTTGTCCGAGGAGTTCTACAGCGAGGATGATCCAGCGAGTCCAGTGCTTCCGAGAGGACCAATTTGGAGTAGTCGTTTGAGGTTTTGTTTTCGAAGCGTGGGATTGATGTCCCCACTTGTTTTGAGTTTGTTTAGCTCATTTGGAGGACCAAATGTTCTAAGGGGGGGAGGATGTGAGAACCCGACCCCTAATCTCTTGGATTAGTGTTGTTTTATTTGTGGATTAGTTTCTTTTAGTTGGGATTAGTAGTTTTGGGTTGAGTTTGTGAGCTAGAATGAGTTTTCTTCTAGTTTTGGGCTTTTGAGTGCTTTGGTAGCTTGTGGGGCCCTTTGGGGGTTCCCTTTTCGGCTTTGCTTTTACTTGTGGGATTTCCCCGATTTGTTTCGTTGTGTGTTTTTGGCCCGTTGCATTCATCTTGAGGAATCCTACAACTTTCATGTTGATCTCGTATCCATTTGAGAACCCAAAAACCGATTTCTTGGCCTTGAGGGCAAAACAGCCTTTTCACACCAAATCTGGACCCAAATTTCGAGATCCCAGAACCATGCCAAAGTTATACTTTTTGGAAACTAGATATTTCGACGATCATTTTTCTCTTCTTCGTCTAATCCATCCGAGGCCCACAAATAGATGTTTTACCCTTGGCAAGTTTTAAGTGTGGTGGGGCCCATACCCACCCATTATAAAATGACTTCACTCACTCTTTCTCCCTCATTTTTCCACTCCCCACCGGCTGCAACTCCCAGCTACAGTGCCACCAGCCCCTCTTCCTCATTTCTTCCATTTCTTCTTGCTTTCTCCTCTCATTCTTGGAAGAAACTCTTGCCATTTGGAAACCTAACTATACCATCTTCTTCCCCATCTCTTTAGCTTCCCATGGATGTGATTCTTTTGCAAAACCAAGGTGGGCAGCCCCTATTGCAAGCTCCTTCTTGTTCATTCATGGCCTTAGAGGTAAAGACTCCTTCCCATTTTCCTTGTATGTGCTATGGCTCTCCCTTAGGTGCTATTTCCTAGCTTGGTATGAGCTCATTCATTGTCTTCCTTTGTTTAACCCATTTTAGGGTTTGTTTTGGGGGTTTTTGTAGAGATTGTTGATCTTGAGCTTGAGAGGTGATTAGAAGCTTGATTTGCTAGCTTGGGACCCAAGGCAAGTGGATGAATGGATGGTTTGAATGTTATTAAGTTTTATGAGAAAATCTTAAGTTTTATTACTTGTTCTTGATCATTGGATACATGTTTGCACATATGCTTCTTGTCACATTTCTATTGATTTCGAAATGCATATGAATTGGTTTTTCTCTCTTGTTAAATCTCTTGGAACTCTTGGGAATGTATGCATTTTATTTAGTCAAGTTTGTTCATATGGTTTTATAAGGAATGAGGTTGGATTGGCTATTCATGGTTATGTTACAAGTCACATTGACTTGAATTGATACTCATTTAAAGAGGTGTTTGAATTTAATTGTTCATTGGAGTTTAATGAGGATTTGAAGTGATTTTGGAAGAGAAATGCAAGTGGATGTTTTGATCTTTATAAGCTTTCCATGGTTTTTGGTGTTTTTCACTCATGTCTATTTATTACATTGGTTTGAAATAAATGTCCATGATAGAGCTTTGGTAGTGCATTCATGGTAGTGCATTTATGTCTTATAAGGGTATTGGTGAATGTCATTTAATTTCTTCTTGCTTATATCAAATGTACCCTATTGTGAAATGGTTTCCTCCTTTCTTTAATTGCATTGGACTTGATATTGATGGATGAGGTGATGGAATAAACCCATATTGGAGTTGTGGAGAAGTGTAGATAATTGCATTGGAGGAACTATTAGCTCAATGTTATTGTAAGGACTTTGTGGATGTGAGGAAGATGGTTTTGAGGAGGAAAATGACCCAAAACTGAACTCAGTGAGCATTTTCGTAACTGGCGGTCAGCTGACGGTTAGCCAGCGGCTAACCGCCGAATGCATCGGCGGCTAACCGCCAGCTAACCGTGCACCGCGGTGGCTTTTCCAGAGAGCATCATTTTCCACCTGGAAACGCGGTCAGCCTCACGGTTAGCCAGCGGCTAACCGCCGAACCCATCGGCGGCTAACCGCCAGCCAACCGCACAATCACGGTTCCTTTTCCCGAGAGCATCAGAATTCTCACCTGAAATTCGGTCAGCTCCACGGTTACCCAGCGGCTAACCGCCGAATGCATCGGCGGCTAACCGCCAGCTAACCGCAAGGTAACCGAAATTCTCCAGATTTCGAAAAGCTCCCCGCTCGAACGAACTCTCAGGTTCGTTCGAGCGTTGAGCTTTGTCAATCGAAGGGGATTCATTAGGCATTGCTTGAGGCCATTCGAGAAAGAAACCATATCACAAATATGTCATTCGAAATTTTGGGAAATCGTAAAAGTGCATAAGGAGCCCGGAATGTCTTCTAACTCAAGGAGTACCAAGTAATTGTTATAATCGACATACGGGACTCCTATTCACTTAAATAGATCTTGAAATCAATATTTTCCCGAAATTGTTATAGTTCATTGTTTCACCTCTTTTCCCGAGATTGCATTACATGACTTGTTTTCCCGAAAGCATTGGAGTTACTCTAGTAACAGTTACTTGTCCCGAAGTGCGTTGCACCACATGATATGTCAGTGTGCCCTTGAGCACCCCCGTCTTGCCCGTTTGATTGTGTATTTATACTTGATTTACTTGCATTGTCTCGATTGGATTTGACCTATGAGTCGGCACCACTAAGCTTGGATAACCCTGTTGGTCTGATCAACCGACTTGGAGATCCCCCTCCCGTCCCGCCAGCTGCAGCTTGGATCCCGCTACCCGGTTATTACCGTGGTCCCGTCCCGATACCCGGTTATTACCGTGGTCTTGTCCCGATACCGCAGATTGCTACTGTGGTCCCCGATGCCCGGCTCGCTACCGTGGTCATGTATAGTATATGTATATGCATTCATGAGATCCCCTGTTTCTCCTCACCTCGAGTGACTGAGATCAGGGCCTAGTATATGTATATGTATTGATATGAGATCCCCTATTTCTCCTCACCTCGAGTGACTGAGATCAGGGCCTAGTATATGTATATGTATTGATATGAGATCCCCTGTTTCTCCTCACCTCGAGTGACTGAGATCAGGGCCTAGTTATTGCTCTATCGCTTTAGTGATAGAGGACTTAGCTTCGTGTGGTTGCCATCTTGCCAGTTTCCGATTCCTTGGATACCCGACATGTTTTATATTGCTTTTATGTTTTCTGATAAATGATTCGTTTCCTTTATGAAAGTTGTTATTTAAACAAGTGTTAATATTCTCCAATGTAAATTCAGTATTCTTATATTGTCTTCTGTTCTTTGTACCCGCACGTGTTTTAAATGAATGCCGGTTGGGCGAATACCCATGCTTTTACATATGTTTCAAACGATCGATTGTTTTACTAGATTTATGTGATTACACATGTTTTAAATGAACACCCGAATTGTCAAATACCCATGCTTTGAAATATGTTTCAAATGACACTTGTTTTGCCAGATCACTGTGTTTATACCGGTTTCAAATGAATATCCGATTTGTTAAATATCCCTGCTTTGAGATATGTTTTAAATGAACCCCCAGTTTTATGAAATATCTGTATTTTTACATATCTTTCAAATGGACTTTGGTTTTGCCAGACTGCTATGGATACCCGATTTGTTGTATACTTGTGTTTTTACTTAAGTCTCAAATGAACGTTTGTTTTGTCAAACCACTATATTTATACATGTATTAGACGAACACCCGATTGTCAAATATCTATGATTATAGGTGATGCAAACGAACACATGTTTTATTAGACATTCATGTTTTACCCATGCTTGAAAGGAATACAGGTTTTCCCCGAGATTCCCGACTTTTGCACCCGTTTAATTATATGCAGCATTTGATCGAATAGCACGATTTATCATATGTTTTATTCTGCAGTATATTTGTTATCTTTTCATCCACCTGCCAGACCGTCGTGTCTGACCCACTACTTTTGGTACTCAGGTTCAGATTTCTTCGCCCCGAGTTGAGTGTTTTGTTGGCTGTGGAGCCATGCCTTGCAGGTTGTTTTGTCGGCTATGTCATGTAGACATTGAGTCTGACATCGGAGCTACGTCACATTTGGGTAGTAGTTTATAGCTTATTGTTGTATGGCTTCTGTTAGCCTTTTTCTTGGGATTCTTAATTAATGTACATTGATCATTGTAACTTGAATATATTTGGGAATGTAATATCCTGTTACTGTCAGCTCTGTAATTCATTGTGATGGTTACTCCAGTCTGATATGATTCTTGATATAATAGCTATACGCTAAAGGTTGAGTGCGACGCGGAACCCGATGGCCACGGACTTCGGGTCGCAACGCCACAAATGCTTCCGCAAAATATTCAGAATGTGTTGTCTTCACACACGCGGATCCTGGGAGAAGTAAAATATTATTGGTGCTTAATCCCATTCCCGCCCCCGAGGTTCTGTTTCGGGGGCGTGACAGACTGGTATCAGAGCGGGCAGGTTTCTAGGAAATAAAACACTCTAGGAACCTTAAGACGTGTGGTGAGGACTCGTTTTCTTTTGTCTAGTTAGTGTTTTTGTGAGTTTGTGCCTGCTTTTCTTCTAGTGGGGGAGACTATTTTTGTCTCCTTTTCTTGTTCTTGTTGTTAGTGAATTTGGGGGACCAAATTCTTTCTAGTGGGGGAGAATTTAGTGTCTCCGCACCCACATTTAGTTCCTTTTCCTTGTTTTCGCGCCAGAGAGTCAGAGTTTTGTGGACTTAGCATGTGTTTCTCGAAGGACTTGGCAGAATTTTCAGCTTTTGGATGTCACAGATGGAGCTTTAGATGGAATTTGTGACCAATTGTTCGTCAGCAAGGAATGTGAGCAGCATATGGAGACCCAATTACAGTTGATCATGTACCGTCAGATGATTCGTCCAGCAAGTAAGTGTGGATTTTTGGATAAACTTGGATTATTTTCCTAAGTCAGGAGACTCCATAGGCCGGATAAGTGGTGGACTTTATGAGAATTGAGGTGAATTTTCAGTGGTGCAGCTTCAAAAGATGTGAAAAGTTAGAAATTTCTTGAGTATTGATGAGCTCGTGACGGAGAATTGTTGGATGAGGTTTAACAAGTTACAGTTATGATGGTGAGTCAACTTGGCAGGATGTGTCAGTGGATGGTTAAAAGCATAGGAAATTAGTTTTCTGCAGTAGTGTAAAGAGTTAGATGTGGAATTGATTGTTACTTGATCACTTGATAGAGAAGATTTAGTGGACTTTACCGACTTGTAGAACATCGGTTTGGGCAGAGTACAGATGCGAGCAGAAGACTCATCACCTATGGACAGTGACAGTTGAAAGGATTCAGAGAAGAACGAATTTGACAGAAGCACACCTCACGAAGTTTGGACATGTGGAGTAGCATGACAGTTCAAGTATTAGCAGGTCTAATCAGAGCTGGAAACCTACAGAGTTGTGAACAGTGTGTTTTCAATGAGCAGATAGAGATGAGTGAAGTGTTCAGAGGATCGTTCAAACATTTGATTGAATCAGCTTGGCATATGAAGGAGTGACAGATTCCCAAGTCATTCACCTCGAAGATTGTGCATTGGCAGGAGACATAATTTCGAGAACTCTGACAGAGATGACAGAAGAGTATAGAGGACTGGACGACATTGCCTAAAGTAAGAGATATCAGGTAATATTCAGCGTCACCAATTTTCCGAAGTCAGGACAAATAGAAGGATAAGGCAATATTTCAAGGTAAAGACATGTCCAAGACCGACAGAGACCGACTATTGTGCAGTGGATCAAGAGCAATGGACAGAAACAGTTAGAGCTTCAAATGTTGAAGAATGGTGAAAGGACAAGCATGATTGTGTCAGAGACTGATTGCTGTGCAATGGATCAGGAGCACCGAGCAGCAAGAGTTAGTGTTAGCAAGAGTTCTCCTTGAAGATGGTGCAATTGACATGAGACCCTAGCTTCGACAGTTGTGATGAAGTCGACAGAATTGTCCCAAGAATTTTCGGCACCAGAGTGGCTAGAAGCGAGAGACTTGGTGGAACTTAGAAGGAATCAGAGATGACAAATTCCTTGAGCAGTCAGATTGGTAGAGCAGTAACAGATTTGAGCCAGTGGTGGAATGTCTGACAACTGTTGATGGTTGTCCGAGGAGTTCTACAGCGAGGATGATCCAGCGAGTCCAGTGCTTCCGAGAGGACCAATTTGGAGTAGTCGTTTGAGGTTTTGTTTTCGAAGCGTGGGATTGATGTCCCCACTTGTTTTGAGTTTGTTTAGCTCATTTGGAGGACCAAATGTTCTAAGGGGGGGAGGATGTGAGAACCCGACCCCTAATCTCTTGGATTAGTGTTGTTTTATTTGTGGATTAGTTTCTTTTAGTTGGGATTAGTAGTTTTGGGTTGAGTTTGTGAGCTAGAATGAGTTTTCTTCTAGTTTTGGGCTTTTGAGTGCTTTGGTAGCTTGTGGGGCCCTTTGGGGGTTCCCTTTTCGGCTTTGCTTTTACTTGTGGGATTTCCCCGATTTGTTTCGTTGTGTGTTTTTGGCCCGTTGCATTCATCTTGAGGAATCCTACAACTTTCATGTTGATCTCGTATCCATTTGAGAACCCAAAAACCGATTTCTTGGCCTTGAGGGCAAAACAGCCTTTTCACACCAAATCTGGACCCAAATTTCGAGATCCCAGAACCATGCCAAAGTTATACTTTTTGGAAACTAGATATTTCGACGATCATTTTTCTCTTCTTCGTCTAATCCATCCGAGGCCCACAAATAGATGTTTTACCCTTGGCAAGTTTTAAGTGTGGTGGGGCCCATACCCACCCATTATAAAATGACTTCACTCACTCTTTCTCCCTCATTTTTCCACTCCCCACCGGCTGCAACTCCCAGCTACAGTGCCACCAGCCCCTCTTCCTCATTTCTTCCATTTCTTCTTGCTTTCTCCTCTCATTCTTGGAAGAAACTCTTGCCATTTGGAAACCTAACTATACCATCTTCTTCCCCATCTCTTTAGCTTCCCATGGATGTGATTCTTTTGCAAAACCAAGGTGGGCAGCCCCTATTGCAAGCTCCTTCTTGTTCATTCATGGCCTTAGAGGTAAAGACTCCTTCCCATTTTCCTTGTATGTGCTATGGCTCTCCCTTAGGTGCTATTTCCTAGCTTGGTATGAGCTCATTCATTGTCTTCCTTTGTTTAACCCATTTTAGGGTTTGTTTTGGGGGTTTTTGTAGAGATTGTTGATCTTGAGCTTGAGAGGTGATTAGAAGCTTGATTTGCTAGCTTGGGACCCAAGGCAAGTGGATGAATGGATGGTTTGAATGTTATTAAGTTTTATGAGAAAATCTTAAGTTTTATTACTTGTTCTTGATCATTGGATACATGTTTGCACATATGCTTCTTGTCACATTTCTATTGATTTCGAAATGCATATGAATTGGTTTTTCTCTCTTGTTAAATCTCTTGGAACTCTTGGGAATGTATGCATTTTATTTAGTCAAGTTTGTTCATATGGTTTTATAAGGAATGAGGTTGGATTGGCTATTCATGGTTATGTTACAAGTCACATTGACTTGAATTGATACTCATTTAAAGAGGTGTTTGAATTTAATTGTTCATTGGAGTTTAATGAGGATTTGAAGTGATTTTGGAAGAGAAATGCAAGTGGATGTTTTGATCTTTATAAGCTTTCCATGGTTTTTGGTGTTTTTCACTCATGTCTATTTATTACATTGGTTTGAAATAAATGTCCATGATAGAGCTTTGGTAGTGCATTCATGGTAGTGCATTTATGTCTTATAAGGGTATTGGTGAATGTCATTTAATTTCTTCTTGCTTATATCAAATGTACCCTATTGTGAAATGGTTTCCTCCTTTCTTTAATTGCATTGGACTTGATATTGATGGATGAGGTGATGGAATAAACCCATATTGGAGTTGTGGAGAAGTGTAGATAATTGCATTGGAGGAACTATTAGCTCAATGTTATTGTAAGGACTTTGTGGATGTGAGGAAGATGGTTTTGAGGAGGAAAATGACCCAAAACTGAACTCAGTGAGCATTTTCGTAACTGGCGGTCAGCTGACGGTTAGCCAGCGGCTAACCGCCGAATGCATCGGCGGCTAACCGCCAGCTAACCGTGCACCGCGGTGGCTTTTCCAGAGAGCATCATTTTCCACCTGGAAACGCGGTCAGCCTCACGGTTAGCCAGCGGCTAACCGCCGAACCCATCGGCGGCTAACCGCCAGCCAACCGCACAATCACGGTTCCTTTTCCCGAGAGCATCAGAATTCTCACCTGAAATTCGGTCAGCTCCACGGTTACCCAGCGGCTAACCGCCGAATGCATCGGCGGCTAACCGCCAGCTAACCGCAAGGTAACCGAAATTCTCCAGATTTCGAAAAGCTCCCCGCTCGAACGAACTCTCAGGTTCGTTCGAGCGTTGAGCTTTGTCAATCGAAGGGGATTCATTAGGCATTGCTTGAGGCCATTCGAGAAAGAAACCATATCACAAATATGTCATTCGAAATTTTGGGAAATCGTAAAAGTGCATAAGGAGCCCGGAATGTCTTCTAACTCAAGGAGTACCAAGTAATTGTTATAATCGACATACGGGACTCCTATTCACTTAAATAGATCTTGAAATCAATATTTTCCCGAAATTGTTATAGTTCATTGTTTCACCTCTTTTCCCGAGATTGCATTACATGACTTGTTTTCCCGAAAGCATTGGAGTTACTCTAGTAACAGTTACTTGTCCCGAAGTGCGTTGCACCACATGATATGTCAGTGTGCCCTTGAGCACCCCCGTCTTGCCCGTTTGATTGTGTATTTATACTTGATTTACTTGCATTGTCTCGATTGGATTTGACCTATGAGTCGGCACCACTAAGCTTGGATAACCCTGTTGGTCTGATCAACCGACTTGGAGATCCCCCTCCCGTCCCGCCAGCTGCAGCTTGGATCCCGCTACCCGGTTATTACCGTGGTCCCGTCCCGATACCCGGTTATTACCGTGGTCTTGTCCCGATACCGCAGATTGCTACTGTGGTCCCCGATGCCCGGCTCGCTACCGTGGTCATGTATAGTATATGTATATGCATTCATGAGATCCCCTGTTTCTCCTCACCTCGAGTGACTGAGATCAGGGCCTAGTATATGTATATGTATTGATATGAGATCCCCTATTTCTCCTCACCTCGAGTGACTGAGATCAGGGCCTAGTATATGTATATGTATTGATATGAGATCCCCTGTTTCTCCTCACCTCGAGTGACTGAGATCAGGGCCTAGTTATTGCTCTATCGCTTTAGTGATAGAGGACTTAGCTTCGTGTGGTTGCCATCTTGCCAGTTTCCGATTCCTTGGATACCCGACATGTTTTATATTGCTTTTATGTTTTCTGATAAATGATTCGTTTCCTTTATGAAAGTTGTTATTTAAACAAGTGTTAATATTCTCCAATGTAAATTCAGTATTCTTATATTGTCTTCTGTTCTTTGTACCCGCACGTGTTTTAAATGAATGCCGGTTGGGCGAATACCCATGCTTTTACATATGTTTCAAACGATCGATTGTTTTACTAGATTTATGTGATTACACATGTTTTAAATGAACACCCGAATTGTCAAATACCCATGCTTTGAAATATGTTTCAAATGACACTTGTTTTGCCAGATCACTGTGTTTATACCGGTTTCAAATGAATATCCGATTTGTTAAATATCCCTGCTTTGAGATATGTTTTAAATGAACCCCCAGTTTTATGAAATATCTGTATTTTTACATATCTTTCAAATGGACTTTGGTTTTGCCAGACTGCTATGGATACCCGATTTGTTGTATACTTGTGTTTTTACTTAAGTCTCAAATGAACGTTTGTTTTGTCAAACCACTATATTTATACATGTATTAGACGAACACCCGATTGTCAAATATCTATGATTATAGGTGATGCAAACGAACACATGTTTTATTAGACATTCATGTTTTACCCATGCTTGAAAGGAATACAGGTTTTCCCCGAGATTCCCGACTTTTGCACCCGTTTAATTATATGCAGCATTTGATCGAATAGCACGATTTATCATATGTTTTATTCTGCAGTATATTTGTTATCTTTTCATCCACCTGCCAGACCGTCGTGTCTGACCCACTACTTTTGGTACTCAGGTTCAGATTTCTTCGCCCCGAGTTGAGTGTTTTGTTGGCTGTGGAGCCATGCCTTGCAGGTTGTTTTGTCGGCTATGTCATGTAGACATTGAGTCTGACATCGGAGCTACGTCACATTTGGGTAGTAGTTTATAGCTTATTGTTGTATGGCTTCTGTTAGCCTTTTTCTTGGGATTCTTAATTAATGTACATTGATCATTGTAACTTGAATATATTTGGGAATGTAATATCCTGTTACTGTCAGCTCTGTAATTCATTGTGATGGTTACTCCAGTCTGATATGATTCTTGATATAATAGCTATACGCTAAAGGTTGAGTGCGACGCGGAACCCGATGGCCACGGACTTCGGGTCGCAACGCCACAAATGCTTCCGCAAAATATTCAGAATGTGTTGTCTTCACACACGCGGATCCTGGGAGAAGTAAAATATTATTGGTGCTTAATCCCATTCCCGCCCCCGAGGTTCTGTTTCGGGGGCGTGACAGACTGGTATCAGAGCGGGCAGGTTTCTAGGAAATAAAACACTCTAGGAACCTTAAGACGTGTGGTGAGGACTCGTTTTCTTTTGTCTAGTTAGTGTTTTTGTGAGTTTGTGCCTGCTTTTCTTCTAGTGGGGGAGACTATTTTTGTCTCCTTTTCTTGTTCTTGTTGTTAGTGAATTTGGGGGACCAAATTCTTTCTAGTGGGGGAGAATTTAGTGTCTCCGCACCCACATTTAGTTCCTTTTCCTTGTTTTCGCGCCAGAGAGTCAGAGTTTTGTGGACTTAGCATGTGTTTCTCGAAGGACTTGGCAGAATTTTCAGCTTTTGGATGTCACAGATGGAGCTTTAGATGGAATTTGTGACCAATTGTTCGTCAGCAAGGAATGTGAGCAGCATATGGAGACCCAATTACAGTTGATCATGTACCGTCAGATGATTCGTCCAGCAAGTAAGTGTGGATTTTTGGATAAACTTGGATTATTTTCCTAAGTCAGGAGACTCCATAGGCCGGATAAGTGGTGGACTTTATGAGAATTGAGGTGAATTTTCAGTGGTGCAGCTTCAAAAGATGTGAAAAGTTAGAAATTTCTTGAGTATTGATGAGCTCGTGACGGAGAATTGTTGGATGAGGTTTAACAAGTTACAGTTATGATGGTGAGTCAACTTGGCAGGATGTGTCAGTGGATGGTTAAAAGCATAGGAAATTAGTTTTCTGCAGTAGTGTAAAGAGTTAGATGTGGAATTGATTGTTACTTGATCACTTGATAGAGAAGATTTAGTGGACTTTACCGACTTGTAGAACATCGGTTTGGGCAGAGTACAGATGCGAGCAGAAGACTCATCACCTATGGACAGTGACAGTTGAAAGGATTCAGAGAAGAACGAATTTGACAGAAGCACACCTCACGAAGTTTGGACATGTGGAGTAGCATGACAGTTCAAGTGTTAGCAGGTCTAATCAGAGCTGGAAACCTACAGAGTTGTGAACAGTGTGTTTTCAATGAGCAGATAGAGATGAGTGAAGTGTTCAGAGGATCGTTCAAACATTTGATTGAATCAGCTTGGCATATGAAGGAGTGACAGATTCCCAAGTCATTCACCTCGAAGATTGTGCATTGGCAGGAGACATAATTTCGAGAACTCTGACAGAGATGACAGAAGAGTATAGAGGACTGGACGACATTGCCTAAAGTAAGAGATATCAGGTAATATTCAGCATCACCAATTTTCCGAAGTCAGGACAAATAGAAGGATAAGGCAATATTTCAAGGTAAAGACATGTCCAAGACCGACAGAGACCGACTATTGTGCAGTGGATCAAGAGCAATGGACAGAAACAGTTAGAGCTTCAAATGTTGAAGAATGGTGAAAGGACAAGCATGATTGTGTCAGAGACTGATTGCTGTGCAATGGATCAGGAGCACCGAGCAGCAAGAGTTAGTGTTAGCAAGAGTTCTCCTTGAAGATGGTGCAATTGACATGAGACCCTAGCTTCGACAGTTGTGATGAAGTCGACAGAATTGTCCCAAGAATTTTCGGCACCAGAGTGGCTAGAAGCGAGAGACTTGGTGGAACTTAGAAGGAATCAGAGATGACAAATTCCTTGAGCAGTCAGATTGGTAGAGCAGTAACAGATTTGAGCCAGTGGTGGAATGTCTGACAACTGTTGATGGTTGTCCGAGGAGTTCTACAGCGAGGATGATCCAGCGAGTCCAGTGCTTCCGAGAGGACCAATTTGGAGTAGTCGTTTGAGGTTTTGTTTTCGAAGCGTGGGATTGATGTCCCCACTTGTTTTGAGTTTGTTTAGCTCATTTGGAGGACCAAATGTTCTAAGGGGGGGGGATGTGAGAACCCGACCCCTAATCTCTTGGATTAGTGTTGTTTTATTTGTGGATTAGTTTCTTTTAGTTGGGATTAGTAGTTTTGGGTTGAGTTTGTGAGCTAGAATGAGTTTTCTTCTAGTTTTGGGCTTTTGAGTGCTTTGGTAGCTTGTGGGGCCCTTTGGGGGTTCCCTTTTCGGCTTTGCTTTTACTTGTGGGATTTCCCCGATTTGTTTCGTTGTGTGTTTTTGGCCCGTTGCATTCATCTTGAGGAATCCTACAACTTTCATGTTGATCTCGTATCCATTTGAGAACCCAAAAACCGATTTCTTGGCCTTGAGGGCAAAACAGCCTTTTCACACCAAATCTGGACCCAAATTTCGAGATCCCAGAACCATGCCAAAGTTATACTTTTTGGAAACTAAATATTTCGACGATCATTTTTCTCTTCTTCGTCGAATCCATCCGAGGCCCACAAATAGATGTTTTACCCTTGGCAAGTTTTAAGTGTGGTGGGGCCCATACCCACCCATTATAAAATGACTTCACTCACTCTTTCTCCCTCATTTTTCCACTCCCCACCGGCTGCAACTCCCAGCTACAGTGCCACCAGCCCCTCTTCCTCATTTCTTCCATTTCTTCTTGCTTTCTCCTCTCATTCTTGGAAGAAACTCTTGCCATTTGGAAACCTAACTATACCATCTTCTTCCCCATCTCTTTAGCTTCCCATGGATGTGATTCTTTTGCAAAACCAAGGTGGGCAGCCCCTATTGCAAGCTCCTTCTTGTTCATTCATGGCCTTAGAGGTAAAGACTCCTTCCCATTTTCCTTGTATGTGCTATGGCTCTCCCTTAGGTGCTATTTCCTAGCTTGGTATGAGCTCATTCATTGTCTTCCTTTGTTTAACCCATTTTAGGGTTTGTTTTGGGGGTTTTTGTAGAGATTGTTGATCTTGAGCTTGAGAGGTGATTAGAAGCTTGATTTGCTAGCTTGGGACCCAAGGCAAGTGGATGAATGGATGGTTTGAATGTTATTAAGTTTTATGAGAAAATCTTAAGTTTTATTACTTGTTCTTGATCATTGGATACATGTTTGCACATATGCTTCTTGTCACATTTCTATTGATTTCGAAATGCATATGAATTGGTTTTTCTCTCTTGTTAAATCTCTTGGAACTCTTGGGAATGTATGCATTTTATTTAGTCAAGTTTGTTCATATGGTTTTATAAGGAATGAGGTTGGATTGGCTATTCATGGTTATGTTACAAGTCACATTGACTTGAATTGATACTCATTTAAAGAGGTGTTTGAATTTAATTGTTCATTGGAGTTTAATGAGGATTTGAAGTGATTTTGGAAGAGAAATGCAAGTGGATGTTTTGATCTTTATAAGCTTTCCATGGTTTTTGGTGTTTTTCACTCATGTCTATTTATTACATTGGTTTGAAATAAATGTCCATGATAGAGCTTTGGTAGTGCATTCATGGTAGTGCATTTATGTCTTATAAGGGTATTGGTGAATGTCATTTAATTTCTTCTTGCTTATATCAAATGTACCCTATTGTGAAATGGTTTCCTCCTTTCTTTAATTGCATTGGACTTGATATTGATGGATGAGGTGATGGAATAAACCCATATTGGAGTTGTGGAGAAGTGTAGATAATTGCATTGGAGGAACTATTAGCTCAATGTTATTGTAAGGACTTTGTGGATGTGAGGAAGATGGTTTTGAGGAGGAAAATGACCCAAAACTGAACTCAGTGAGCATTTTCGTAACTGGCGGTCAGCTGACGGTTAGCCAGCGGCTAACCGCCGAATGCATCGGCGGCTAACCGCCAGCTAACCGTGCACCGCGGTGGCTTTTCCAGAGAGCATCATTTTCCACCTGGAAACGCGGTCAGCCTCACGGTTAGCCAGCGGCTAACCGCCGAACCCATCGGCGGCTAACCGCCAGCCAACCGCACAATCACGGTTCCTTTTCCCGAGAGCATCAGAATTCTCACCTGAAATTCGGTCAGCTCCACGGTTACCCAGCGGCTAACCGCCGAATGCATCGGCGGCTAACCGCCAGCTAACCGCAAGGTAACCGAAATTCTCCAGATTTTGAAAAGCTCCCCGCTCGAACGAACTCTCAGGTTCGTTCGAGCGTTGAGCTTTGTCAATCGAAGGGGATTCATTAGGCATTGCTTGAGGCCATTCGAGAAAGAAACCATATCACAAATATGTCATTCGAAATTTTGGGAAATCGTAAAAGTGCATAAGGAGCCCGGAATGTCTTCTAACTCAAGGAGTACCAAGTAATTGTTATAATCGACATACGGGACTCCTATTCACTTAAATAGATCTTGAAATCAATATTTTCCCGAAATTGTTATAGTTCATTGTTTCACCTCTTTTCCCGAGATTGCATTACATGACTTGTTTTCCCGAAAGCATTGGAGTTACTCTAGTAACAGTTACTTGTCCCGAAGTGCGTTGCACCACATGATATGTCAGTGTGCCCTTGAGCACCCCCGTCTTGCCCGTTTGATTGTGTATTTATACTTGATTTACTTGCATTGTCTCGATTGGATTTGACCTATGAGTCGGCACCACTAAGCTTGGATAACCCTGTTGGTCTGATCAACCGACTTGGAGATCCCCCTCCCGTCCCGCCAGCTGCAGCTTGGATCCCGCTACCCGGTTATTACCGTGGTCCCGTCCCGATACCCGGTTATTACCGTGGTCTTGTCCCGATACCGCAGATTGCTACTGTGGTCCCCGATGCCCGGCTCGCTACCGTGGTCATGTATAGTATATGTATATGCATTCATGAGATCCCCTGTTTCTCCTCACCTCGAGTGACTGAGATCAGGGCCTAGTATATGTATATGTATTGATATGAGATCCCCTGTTTCTCCTCACCTCGAGTGACTGAGATCAGGGCCTAGTTATTGCTCTATCGCTTTAGTGATAGAGGACTTAGCTTCGTGTGGTTGCCATCTTGCCAGTTTCCGATTCCTTGGATACCCGACATGTTTTATATTGCTTTTATGTTTTCTGATAAATGATTCGTTTCCTTTATGAAAGTTGTTATTTAAACAAGTGTTAATATTCTCCAATGTAAATTCAGTATTCTTATATTGTCTTCTGTTCTTTGTACCCGCACGTGTTTTAAATGAATGCCGGTTGGGCGAATACCCATGCTTTTACATATGTTTCAAACGATCGATTGTTTTACTAGATTTATGTGATTACACATGTTTTAAATGAACACCCGAATTGTCAAATACCCATGCTTTGAAATATGTTTCAAATGACACTTGTTTTGCCAGATCACTGTGTTTATACCGGTTTCAAATGAATATCCGATTTGTTAAATATCCCTGCTTTGAGATATGTTTTAAATGAACCCCCAGTTTTATGAAATATCTGTATTTTTACATATCTTTCAAATGGACTTTGGTTTTGCCAGACTGCTATGGATACCCGATTTGTTGTATACTTGTGTTTTTACTTAAGTCTCAAATGAACGTTTGTTTTGTCAAACCACTATATTTATACATGTATTAGACGAACACCCGATTGTCAAATATCTATGATTATAGGTGATGCAAACGAACACATGTTTTATTAGACATTCATGTTTTACCCATGCTTGAAAGGAATACAGGTTTTCCCCGAGATTCCCGACTTTTGCACCCGTTTAATTATATGCAGCATTTGATCGAATAGCACGATTTATCATATGTTTTATTCTGCAGTATATTTGTTATCTTTTCATCCACCTGCCAGACCGTCGTGTCTGACCCACTACTTTTGGTACTCAGGTTCAGATTTCTTCGCCCCGAGTTGAGTGTTTTGTTGGCTGTGGAGCCATGCCTTGCAGGTTGTTTTGTCGGCTATGTCATGTAGACATTGAGTCTGACATCGGAGCTACGTCACATTTGGGTAGTAGTTTATAGCTTATTGTTGTATGGCTTCTGTTAGCCTTTTTCTTGGGATTCTTAATTAATGTACATTGATCATTGTAACTTGAATATATTTGGGAATGTAATATCCTGTTACTGTCAGCTCTGTAATTCATTGTGATGGTTACTCCAGTCTGATATGATTCTTGATATAATAGCTATACGCTAAAGGTTGAGTGCGACGCGGAATCCGATGGCCACGGACTTCGGGTCGCAACGCCACAAATGCTTCCGCAAAATATTCAGAATGTGTTGTCTTCACACACGCGGATCCTGGGAGAAGTAAAATATTATTGGTGCTTAATCCCATTCCCGCCCCCGAGGTTCTGTTTCGGGGGCGTGACAGTGCCCTCTCCAGCTGTACGTGGGACCTCTGCACTAGCTGCAAGAAAATAGAATACAGTAAGAAAACCATGGTAGAGATCGAAATCCATAAAGAACTTGAGCTCCGAACACTCACCAGAAGCCCCGCCTGCATCGACCCCATCGCCAGCGCCACGTCATCGTGCTCCCTGTACCGGGCCATATCCCTGGGTAGCGAGCAGGCTGCAGCGAGGGCCGCCATCACCAAAGGATTCCCGGGGACCTGATCCTCCACCGAGACAGGCCTCCCGAGACCTATCTGTAAGGAAGGTCTCCAGGGAGCAGGCCCGGGGGGTGGCACCACTATGGTCTCCGGGGTGTCCTCGGCCACAGCCTCTGTCTGGGGCCTCTTCCTAGGCCCGGTCTCTTCCTCTATTGTGCCCCCCCGGTTTGTTGTTGGCCTTCCGGATGTGGGGGTGGCGTGCGAGCCCTGTCAACGACCGGCGTTGGAGTGGCCCGGGGAGTCCGTCTCGAGCCGCCGAATGCCAGGGAGCTTAGGTCCTTCACGACGGGTTGGCAACGAGGCGGCATCTCCTCTGTTGCTGGGATGGGAACAGGGCGGCAAGGTCACCTGATGAGGGGGCTCCCGCTTGACTCTGTCTCGAACGTGGAGGCCTCGGCGCAGGATGCAACCCTGCTCCCTTCGGGAGCTATCTGGGAAGGACCTACCTCGGTCTCTGTCTCGGGCTCAGGCTCCCTCCTCTCCGGGCTTCCCTGTGGCGACTCTTGAGTGACCTCGGCTCTCTCCTGATTGACATCGGCCCTCTTGTAGTAGCCCCGGTACTTAGGCTCGTAGCCGAGAAGTGCCCAGGCCGCCCTATTGGAGAATTCTGTGCACCTCGAGACCCGTTGATGCCGGGCCTCGTTCTTTCTCCAACCGACCTGCCCGCCTTTGCTCTGTCGAGCGGCTGCAAGATCAAGAAAAGCGTCAGTTCGGAAAAATGAAATAAAGGACAGAAAAACAAAATCAAAACTTGAAGATCTCATACTTGGAACGACCCCGGGGCGACGAGGGACACTGTACGCTGCGACCTCTTCGGCGTCGAACTCTCAATTGCCCGAGACGAACAAAAGGTCGTCTCCCGCGTACTTGTTGGAATCCTCAAGCGCCGTGACGAAACTCTTTCGCTTCGGCTTAACTCGGAGGTAGTAGGTGTCCTCCTTTGATTTACAAATATCATATACGTCCTCTATGTCGTGGACGCCTAGGTCTATGTGGAGGTGCCTATTGAGCGCAGCTGTGCCCATAATGATCTTGTAGGCGTTGGGCACCAGCTGGCAGGGGGTGAGGTTCCAGGAGCTGAGGCAAGCCCTAAGCAGTGGATGTAGTGGAAACCTAACACCTCCCTCTATAACCGGTTTGAGTGGGATAGGCATCCAGCCGTCGGAGTACGACCAACTTATATGGTCTATAGGGTCAGCCCTCCGGACGAAGACGTCGTTCGGTATCCCGTATGCAGACCTAAGTCCCTCTATGGCTTGTGGGGTATTTAACCAATGGCTGTAGATCCCCATAGCTGATAAAAAGAAAAAGTAGAGAAGAGAAAAGGGGAACCAGATGGAAAGCAGTAAGGAATGAGGACTCGAGGAACTTACTAACACAAGGGAACCTAGAACGGAAACGGATGCGGGTGCATTGGGGGAAGATGAAAGCTTTGCTCTGGGTCTTGGCTCTGGTTCTTTGAAACACTCTTTCGAAAAATGAAAAGTAAGAAAGAGGAAGAAGATGAAGATGCATCTATTTATAAAATGGAAGCGCCCCGTAATGGCGCTGTTTCCGAAATTCAAAAAACGTCGCTTCAGAGACTGCACGCGTACCCTGTATGCAGCGTGACTAACCGGATGGCGACGCGTGTCATCGGCGGTTCATCTCCTGCAATGATTCAAGCATGGCATTTACTGCAATTAATTACCCTTGGCGTGCGAGGAGAAGTTGAATAAGCGCCACGTGTCAACTACTGACGTCAGGGCGAAAATTTTTGGCGGTCTTTCGTAATTATAGCCCTCGACCCCAAGGAATCTGAGATCCCAAGAAGTCGGAAGCTAGGGGGCAATTGTGTGGGGCAATCCTTAGTGCGCAAGTTATGCTAAGGACAGCAGCGACACCCTCTCTTGTGCTTCATTTCGGCTGTGTACGTCTCGGCACGAACGTTTATGCATTGCCGAGACCAGCATAGCTTGCCACGATCTCGGCCACATACCTCGTCGAACAAGTAGTGCATTTCGGCTACAGCCGAGGTGACGAGCTGCTATCCGATATAGGCACTGACAGCCACGCCTTACATAAGGACACGTAACAGGGTATAGGCACACACTGATGGGACGGATACACCATCCAAGCCGTCCGCCCTCATCAATCCCTGACAGAGCCACATCCAGTCAGGACAGGGCCCAAGAAGAGATTCGATGGGACCTTAGCCGCCAACAGATCGAGGCGAGATCAGGCCCAATGTGACTAGCATTTAATGCAGTATGGGCTGATTGGACCCTCATTTAATGCAATGTGGGCTATGATGGATCCTCATTAATTACTCTATGGGCTGATGAGACCCTAGCAGTCAAATCATTAGGCTCATTCGCAGGCATCTAAGAACTTTCTCATATAAGGTGATTTACCACCCAAAACCAGGTATGTATACATGCATGCAATTTCCCAGTCGTTACTCTGCCTCTCTTCTTCTCCGACCTTTGTCCCTGCACTAACTTAGGCATCGGAGAGCCCTGTACTGCCCACAGCCAGGGTCCTTTGACTGCTTCTTCTTCCCTTTCAGGTCTTTGAAGCAGATAGCTCTCTCTAGTCATTTAGATAAGTCCTCAAAGGCTCCCCATAATCTTGTGAGTTAATATTTTCAGCACTTACATTAAGATATATATTATAATAATAATAAATAAACTATATGCATCCAAATGTATAGATGAGGATTTGAAGCTCGCCAACTCTCATTTTTTTAATCTTTTAAATGTCTGCTTTAACTTATTAAACCACATAGATTCCAAACACAAACCCTCCTTTGCTTAACCCAATTCCAACCCAACTCAATTCACCTCCAACCACTTGGAATCCTGCTTCAATCAAAAGGTTTTATCCCAAAATTCCACAAGTCCATAAATCTCAATCAAAATGACAAGAAGATTACACTGCTTACCTTTTGCAATTGGCTGCACTAAAAACAGAAATGTGGAATCTTTGTCATAATAACAACCTAGATTTCATATACCAATTTTCTTCACAAAATTTCGACCAATGTAGAAGGCATCATAACCATGAGCAGCAGGATGTTGAGGTCCCGAATTCAAAGTGAGAATTTTGATTTGTCTGTTCCTAATCGTCATGAGAAAGAAAGGCAGAAATAAGAAAATTTTGCACCCAACATCTCTTACAAACAAGATACCAAGAAATATCAACCCACCCATGTCCCATTCATTGAAGTTCAAGTCTGTTCTCGGTTTTGCAATCACTCAACCCAGTAGGAATCATTAAAAGTAATTATTCTAAAGCATCATCATCGATTAAACATGAAAGAAAAGTCGGAAGAACTTCCCCCTTTATGCACAGTCTTCTTCATTTTAGGGTTTCTGCATGGACTTAGATTTTTTGTCATTGATCAAGCAAAATGAGATGAATATGGTATATCAATAGGGTGTATGGGGAGAGAGATAAAAGCAGCGCGCTTGAAGAGGGTTACGAGGAAGAGAAATGAGAGGATGGGATTCATTATATATGGGCAAGATTGTCACTTTGTAAAAAACATGAGGGTAAACTTGTCCAAGAAAAATAGGAAATGGTCTTTCCGCTTAAAACATTTGTCTATTTTTGGATTCTCACGGTTTTTGCTCCTTAATTTCTCAAACAGAGTTGTTATCTCTTAAAACCAATCGAGATAAACATAAACAAAGACGTTACCAAATGGGCTAAAAGCGGTTTGAGTTTGTTTTAAGTGAAATAGAGCCAAGAAATAGGTTTGATGATCCGATTGGGATGATAGCTCGATAGAAAGGTTTCATAGTAGATATGATTTTGGAGAAAAAAATCATCCCAATCGGATCATCACAACTTTTGATTTGTATGTGGACCTTTAAGTTTGATTCTCAAATTACATTTTTCCTATGAAATTTGATTTAATGGTCAATAAATTATTGTCAAATCAAGACAATGTCCAATTCACAGAGGATTAGCAGTTGTGAGGGGCAGGGTCTTTACTAAAAAGGGTTCCCATTGATAAGGAAGAATTTTAGAAGCATAATTTTCTCATCAATGTAATGGCAAAAAGCTGCCTCCCACCCAATCAGGGTGATAAGCAAACACAAGGTTTGCACTCACATAAAGGATAACTTCGTCCAACTGGTCACGATAAAACATGGGTGGCTGTCATAGCTGGCTAGCCGTAAGTTAAAACAGAAAAATTAACATTTTGCTGCACTGGCTTCTAACTTCCTACCAGCCACTTTATACTATCCACTAGCAAAACGCACGACCAATATAATTTATTATATTATAAATAAGGAAATTATTAAATAATATTTAGTATAAATTATATTAAGATGGTAAAAATTACATTCAAAATTAAATTTTACAATAATAACAAAGAAATGTAGTTGGTTAATTTCAAAGTGAGAGTACTATGACTTTACTTCAAATATTCTTTTGAAATCATTAAATTCATAATAAAAAAAAGTGAAAAAATACCACAAAAAATACAACATGAAAACAAAAGTCTATAGATAATCCAATAATATAAACAACTTACAAAAAAAAAAAACCCCATAAAAGCCCTATGCCTAAACATAAAAAATTGAAACAAGAAAGTAACAGGAAAAATGCAAGTCTATTAAAACCTATCACCACAGAAACTAAAAGAATCCATCAAAAGTGGGAAAAAAATAAATAAAACAGAACTATGATAAAAAGCAAAAGAAAATTCATTTAGACGTCAAAAAATACATAAAAAAAGGAAAAAAAAATTAAGAAAGGGAAAGAGATGTGACAATTCTGTTGCAAAAGTCATTGAGATGCAGTTGTGAGAAAAGTAGGCCTTATTATGAAACCCATTGTAGGTCCCCTGTAGGTGAATATAAATGGCTTTGTTGATCAAAGATGGGTCTACAATACAAGAGGAAAAAAATCCCGGAAAATACAAGTAAAGCTTTTATTATATTTTTATTTAATTAAACAATGATAAATAAATGGAGATTGAAATAAGAGATTCAGGAGATCTTTCATCCTAAATATTAAGAGCTTTATCTTTAAAGAAAGATAAATATTAGAAAGAGTCCATCGCAGGAAGGGAATAGACCATCCAAAGATTAACGGATTGCCTGATATGGTATAAAAAGAGTCCATCGTCTGAAGTAATAGAGCATATTAAGATTAAGGGACTTTAACTTAAAAATCAGGTTAAAATCGAAATCAAAATTGAAATCTAATTTCTCAACAAAAGAAAAAGAATCATGTAATTGAAAAAAATAACCCGTCTCCAGTCTAATTGAAAAATTAAGACTCATGTAATAGGAAATTACATACCAATCGAGCTTGAGGCCATTGTTAGAGCATTTTATAGATCCATCATTGGGTTCCGTTTTTAGTAATGGTCAAAGAATGAGTGAGAATGTTAACATCTATACCCGAACAGGTTCGATTTTCGTAGAACTTCTCCAGATTTTCTCCCATCATCTATCTATTAGTAAAAGAATAAAAAAGCAAAAAACCATTTAAAAGGAGAAAAGAATACAAATATAGACTCACATACCTGTGAAACAATAGTTTGGCCGGAAAGAAGGGAAGGAAGTGAGAATAGAAGAAATGGAAAGAGTGCAGATCGTGGAGAAGATATGATGAATAAATAAAAAATTGGACATCGATGATTTGAGTTAATTAGAGAAAATTGTGGCAGGGGCATTTATCTTCCCTAATTTATAGGACTTTATGATTTAAGTTAATGAGAGGAAAGGAGTGAAGGGATTTGAGTTAATGAGAAAAAACCGCGGGAGGGGCATTTATGTTCTCTAATTTATAGGATTCTTATGATTTAATTGGAAATAACCTCCACACCTGAAAATGATACGTTTGTTATTAATCGCAGATGTTAGTTGGGCTAATATTAATAGGGAGACATTAGTAGAGGATTAATTACTGATATTAGTAGGAGGTCAAGATTAGAAAATGGTCAAAATTAAAATTGAAATTGGAAATTGAATCCAGTTCGCTTCATATATATATATATATATATAGATAATAGAAAAGTTTTGGCAAAGTAGTAGCTAGTTCTGGTTAGAAAAATGAAAAATAAAATTATTTGTGCCTCTTTTGATGAAGAACATTTCTGGTCCTTCCAGTGTAGATGAAATCCATCATGTAATCAAAGATAACTAGGGTTGTTTCTGGAGAACTTAAAGTTTCAATGTAACTTCCCTAGCAAGAGAAAAAGGGAAATTAATCAAACTCTCATCCTGCAAATTTAGAAAGATAGGAAATGTTATTTTAAATCTTTCAAAACATAAAAAATAAAAAAAGCTTCTTCTTCTCCCTGTTTTTTTTTCTTTTAAGTAAAATACATTTAGTTTACCTCCCGCGGACAAGGTGAGGGTAAGATGATATTCGAAACACATTCAGTGAAGAGAGGCCTTTGCAATTTTATTTTATCATCATAAACACTCCTCAATTTATTGTATTAATAATTATACGTTGGTACATTTATCATTTCTTCAACATATTTTATATTTGGTGGAAGAAGGGACAAATTCATATACCACCTTCTTCAACACAACCACATACATGCTCCAAGTAATACACTTATAGCTCTTAAACTGGAATAGGATTAACAAGCACTGACAAGATACGTTCTTTGGTCTCATATGTGGGATTGGTGTATCCATCTCTATGTTGATACAGGACTTCAATCACACGTGTGAGATTTACAGTTCGCATGAGCAGAGGCATAGGAGCTGGAGTGGGCTTCAGGCATTCCTTGTTTATGTCTTTCCATGCATCCGCAGCCATCCTTTTAAACTTTTCACATGCCTCTTCATATGTGCTTCCATTTTCATTCATGTAGATCTGGATAATTGACGCCACATGTCCTCTCTCTTGTTCAAGCTTCACATTTCATAAACCAAAGCGGAGGATAATGATGAATAATGACATAAATCCAAACGTTTGTTCGGCAAGTGGTAAAGTTAAGGTAAAAATAAAGTAACTCCAATGGTCAAATATTCTCCCTTTATCATGTTTGGATGAAAAGGTAGAGTGCGAAAATAAAGTCTACCACCACCCGGTTTTGTTACCATAAATTTTACCACAGGCCACTTTCTCTTTATCTCATAAAAAATAGATAAAATGTGGTAAAGTAAACTCAATACAAAAAAAAAAAAAAAAAACACCCAGTTTACCCCACAGTCTCCAACTTTCACTTTACCTCGCTGCATACGTTATATATATATATAATATAGGCTGCTGCTCTCCTCAGCTGCAGCCTCCCTCTAATATCAGCTGCAGGCATGTGAGGAGGGCTGCAGCTGCTCCCCTCACATGCCTGCAGCTGATATTAAGGAGGGCTGCAGCTGAGGGGAGCAACCCTCATATATATATATATATATATATATCACCTTTACGATGATGTAATATTTACTTCCCCTTTACTTTACCACATATGTAAACAAACATGGTGGGGTCCATTGAAAAATGGTTTAAAAAAGATATGGACCTGGTTTGATGTGATGTCATCCTTGAGTCTGCAAATTACAGAAGCAGCTTCAATGAGCTTAGGCATGTTTACTCCCCAGTCAAAGGCTTCCTTGGTTGCAACATCTCCCATGCCAACATATGAAGCCACAGAAAGCATAGGGTATGCACTAGTAATCAAGGCATTGGTCATGTACTCTTCTAGTGTTGGGACATGACCTGAGTTTGACCATTGTTCTTCAATCAAGTAGCCTTTTGAGACTTCCTTGAACTGCACATACAAATACAAAGGAAGGAAACAAACTATTTCAGTCATGCAAAAAGCCACACAT
The DNA here is from genome assembly GCA_038049695.1 of Cinnamomum chago. Classification (NCBI taxonomy): domain Eukaryota; kingdom Viridiplantae; phylum Streptophyta; class Magnoliopsida; order Laurales; family Lauraceae; genus Cinnamomum; species Cinnamomum chago. The sequence continues at coordinate 49,853,149 of CP142460.1, forward strand.
AATCATGTTTAAAAATGTCTTTATTTTTTTTCTTAAAAGGCAAGTAACGAGGAAAGAGGGAAATACAAGAACTGAGAAAAGTCCCAAAATAATACAAATGGGCCCAAACCAACCTGCTGAAAAAAAAAAGGAAAGGCAAAGATGTTGAGTAACGAATATCTTGAGTGACAACCCTTTGGGGCCCTCCTCAAAGATCATTCAAATGGGGAGAGGGGAACTGAAAGTCTTAAAAACAAGCTTGATTTGACTTCAGATAGATTTTGAAGAAAATAAGGTCCAAAAATCAAATTTGGGAAAGTGAACAAAATTTCATAAGACCAGAATTCAACCATTGATAGGGTTCAAATGAGTGTCAATTCGGTTATTTACTTGAGTTCTTAAGTTAGTGAGCCCCAAAATCTTATGGTCTTCCTAGATTCATGAATTAATATTGTGCCTCATCAGCAGAACATTTGAAAAAGAAATCTCAAAATTCTTAATTTCGAATGATTGTTTGGAAGGTTTATTAATCTTTTTCAGAATCTTTAATGAACCCCAAAAAAAAAATATTTTCACTTTCATAATCTATATTTTGTATTTCACTCCGAAGGCCAGTTTCTCTCCATCACTATGCCAATCCATAAGTGGGGCTAACATTTGGAATACAAACCATTCAAAATCCCTCTCTCTTCTTATTCTAACAAAACATAAAACTTCATTCCAATACGAGTCATTATTGAATACATGATTTAGATATAACTCATCCTAATGCATTAGAAAACAATAACTCATTATGAATATATCACGTCTCTTTCAAGGGTGAGAGAAATTAAAGAAGTATAATTGTTTAATGTACCACTTGTTTTAAGTAGGGTATACGATAGGATTTCCCTTCTTGAGCTAACTCTTCTTCAAATTTGTCAAAAGTGTCTAAGAGTGCGGAAAAATGTAGCTTCATGTAGTCAGGAAACTGATCGATGACGCTTCGATCCCACCTAAATTTCAAGGTAGGATGTGTCAATTAATCTCATCAATGTAATATTTTTAATTAGGATCCCAAAAAAAATCTGATATTTTATAAGGAACACAAAAAGGACAGTAATTTAATATAACAAACCTTTGGATTGCATCTGTGTATGGTTCAAGTTCCTCTAGCGTACCATGCACGTCGTAGATGTCATCCATGATTGATGTTAATGATATGATTTTAGTCATCATCTTTCTAGCTCGAGAGTATTGTGGTTCAAAATACACTCCTAATATCCAAAAGTAGCACTCCACCACTCTATCTCTAATGAATGGCAGCTTTGCAGCAAAATCCCAACTCTTCCACCACCTTTAGAAGAAAAATCAAAATATTCGTGACATATATCTTGCAGACCCAAATCAAAATTTCCATGACAAGTAATAAAGTGATTCATAGTTTTTCTATTTTATATTCAAATTAATCAATTTTCCATACCTCATGAAATTTATTTCTCTATTTGATTAATGTGTGAAGCTCATAAAACTTACATTGAGACTTCTCTTAGCTCTTCTTGATGCAAAAGTTGCAAAAGATTGAAATCTCGCTTTGCAAACTCTAGTAGGATATCACTTCGGTCCCTGTCTTCTTGGTAGATTGAGATGTAATAACTTGTCTGTAACCTTTCTATGCGCTTACGAAGAGGTAGCTCAAGTGCGAGCTCAACCAGGGTTGAAAAAGGTGGGTTAAGACAAGGGAGTGCCGAGTTAAGTTGCTCTCGTGCAAAAGCAATGGCTTCATCTAATATGTTTTCTCCATGAGTTCCTAAATGTGCTGCTTCATATAAACTAAGCAAACTTCTTGTGTCACCAGCTAGATTTCTCTTGAATCTACCTTCTTCATCTTTAAACTTCATGAATACATCTAGTTCACAATGTCGAAGAAACTCAATAAATTTTTTGATTTGGAAATGAAAGTAAAATGGATTAATCAATAAAGCATATGATGCAACCCACAAAGAGCATCCAGGTTGATTCAACAAGTAAATACACACATCAAGATCGATGGATGAGGAAGTTAAAAATGCCTTTTTTGTTTCAATTAGGAATCTTTAGATCACCTAGGCCGGAAGATTTTTTGGCAAAATTCTGTCAACATATGTGGAATGTGGTAGGTTTCGGACCTTATATCATTGGTCCAAAAATTATTTATGAATAGAACTTTCATTAATAAATTGAATAAGAAATTTTTAGTTCTATAATATTATGTCAAAGGTAGTTAATTTGCTTAGAACTTTTTAGATAAATATAGAGTCCTTTCCAAATCACCTTCCTTTCAGGTAAAGCTCACGGAGCTGATGGGTCAGGTTGAGTAGGAAGATGGGTTCAGGCCCAATTCATATCAAGCAGCCTGTTCTTCCTCCGATCACACCTGACTGACATGAGTCAATTTGACTTGAATTGTCTAACCCTTTTATAATTAAGTGGTCTTTTTTGTGTTATTTTATCTGGCCAATGTTCATGAATTAACTATTATGGGCCCATGTGTGTGGGCTCTCCTTTCCAGTTGTGTTGGCTTCAATTCCTCTTCCCACATGTGTAGGCTCTCTTAGGTTACAGGCTGGGCACCAATGAAATATCGTGGGTCCACAAAAAAATATTTGATGGTCAGACATACATATTAGTGCCAAGAAAAATGAAGCTCAAACCTGCTCCACTAAAATTGTAGGCCCACCTCAATTAGGTTTATCTACACCGAAGGAGGAGAGTTAGGTAGGTTAGATGGCACTACCTGAAATTTCACGGCCAATCACCAAATTTATTTTGTGTGAGTCGATCGCGTGGGCAAGTTAATGTACAAAAAGGTCAATTTTGGTCGCATGAGTGCTGGGTCAGGTCCTGTCACTGCAGGTTAATGTATGGAAAAGGTCAATTTTCTGAGAATTAGCAGACCCCCCCTCACTTTGATAGAGTTTATGCGGTTAATATTACTGTTAATAGGCTACATCAAATATTTGAGCCCTTTGAGAATTAGCTATTCATGAAATCTACCATCCATTTGATGTTGTGTTTGACATAAGATCTTGATTCTAAAGCCACCAGAAAATGGATTAGATATTGCCACACCTAATTATCATGTTATCAGTTAACTATGTATTTATAGTTCTAGATTAAACAACTAGCAACATTATCTAATAGTTTACAAATTGGCTAATACTCAAAGCTCTCTTATTTCTCACAAGGCCACCAAGCCACAGAGACACTCCACATGACGGCCCATTCCAATAATTCAAAGAGAGCTTCCTGTTTTAAAAGCCAGAGGATCTAACTCATGAAAAGAAAGGAGGAAAAAAGTACTTACAGGGTGACACATTGTAACCTTCTTGCCTCAAAAGTCGAAATTGGAGAGCAACTGCATGCAAATCATCACTATAATCCCTCCCCGATTTGTACATCCGGAGTAGAGCTTGTGCAATCTCTTCTTCAAAGTGGTAGGCCACTCCTAGACGTTGGACAACGTCGATCAAATTCAGTTCTTGCACATGATCGTCTACATTCCTCAGCATTCTCCTCACTTCTTCCTTCAACTCATTAGCTCTTTGTTGAGTTTGTGCATCAGGTTTCTGCATCAACAGGTCATATGGACTCCGATTTTATACCCAAAATAAATAAAAATATCGACTTCGATAGATAAAGAAAAGAAGGCAATTAGGCTTATAATTTTTCTCAAGCACACTTGCACACTTTTTCTTTAGGATAGAGAAACAGGTATATTAGCTATTAGGCTTATTATAACTCTTCTCAAGGATTATACAATTCTCACCTAACTTATACCAGTTTGGTTTAAGTAGGCCAGTCAATGGACCCCAAATTTATTTGAATTCGGTGGACCATTGTTGTTGGGAATACTTACTAAATGGGTCCAGGGCTAATCCAAAATGAAGCTATTTATTACTGTTCTATATTTTTAAAAGGTGGGTCCCCCCGACCTCTCTAATTTGTCTTGAGTTACAACCTCACAGGATCTTAATTAAGTTTAGCTCAAATATATTTCTATGAAATGATACATGCCAAGGTTTGCATGGGAGTTTCCATTACGTTGATTTCACTTGACTCGTGAGGCTCGATCCAAACCATTCAGTTTAGACGCCCTTCGACTCCATACATTCACAATAAGCTCAAGCCGCACTTCAATCAAGAGCGATATATATAGTGTAATATTTAGCCATGCAAAAGCCTTGATTCATTCTTACCAAGTTATCTGGAGAGGATGCAACGAAGCAATCACCCCATATCTCCGGAACATAGTTCACTGATCTACGAACTACCTCAGAAGTTTTATTTCCTTCCAGATGGTGTTTGTTTGGAGCATCTGAAAGGCTAGAGCTCAATACAATAGACATAATTGTTAAGCTTTGGAAGAAGAAGATAAAGCAGAAACGATGGGGAAGAAATGGTATATCTTAAAGCAAGCTGTGGGTGAGGGCTTAACATTGCTGGCATTTTATAGGCTCCTTTGTATGCTTCTTACCAACCAATGTCTATGTAGTATCATGTGATGAATTTTAAATGTTACACGTTGAGAGATATTTTCCCACTCAAGTTAAGGTTTTCAATGGGAGGTTGAGAATCAAAGAGTATTATAATAGGAACATTACCACACTAGGGTAAGACCACCATCTATGTCGAGCCATGTGGGGCAAGTTGAAAATGAAATTACAACCAAAACAAGCGAAGAAAACATGGTTAGAGGAAACGCATACCGAACTAGGCACGAGGAAAAGCAACTACAGACTGATTAATCTTAGACAATATAAATTACATGCATTAATCACATTGTCAATTATGTGATCAAATCTTAAGGTTTGACTAACTCCTACTTATAAGATGTCTTATAGGAGGGAATGACATTTATTCTAAAGGGAATGAATTATCAATAGGTGGGCCCCATGATGGTGTTCAACTCCTCCCACTTACGGAAAGCTTGCACGCTAAAAAAAAAAGTGACTTGGATTTAGATCAAGATATATCTATGTTAATTGTTAAGACCTCAACATTTGCATTCGGACTTGAGCTACAGGCCATTATAAGTACATTATAGATATTTGTACCTAAAATTAATAGACTAACTGTGAAAGTCCGTGATCTGGACCCTAGAGGAGGGGTGAATATGGTGAGCTTCAAATTAGTGACCAATTTTAACTTCTTTAAATTAAATTAGCCACTAGTGATGATTATCAAACTAAATGCGGAAAATAACAAAAACAATCACCACAAAACATGCACTATCACAGAAGGATTTATAGTGGTTCGTCCTCAATGCCTACATCCACTACCGGCTTATGATCCAACACCCCACCGGATTTCCACTATTTATGCTCTTCAATATGCTAAGCAATAACCTTTACATTATGCTTTCCAAGACTAAACAATAACCTCTACACTATGCTTTCTTAGGTTAAGCAATAACCTCTACACTATGATTTTCTTAGGCTAAGCAATAACTTGTACAACCAAAGGTTGGTTATCTCTCTAAGTAGTGTCTAGAATACATTTGATGGAGATACAATTTATAGCTCATTACAATGCCTCTTAATTAAGCGGATATGAAAGTGAAAATCTAATTCTCACACACACACACACACACACAGAGACATACACAAGAGACACTATGAATGCAAAGATGAATGCACAGTGTGTATGTATGGTGTCCTCAATTATTTTGAAAATGAAAGCTCATAAATGTATGCCAAAGGCTTTTAAAAGTTTTACCTCATAAAAATATTTATGATCGAGGAAAGAATGCTAATCACATGTTAAAAATAACTTGTAAAAGAAATACCTATGTATTCAAGTTGAGAAATTCTAAAAACAAAACATGTGATGCATAAGGATTTCAATCAAATTAACAATGTAGCTCAATATATGTATGTTAAAAGCATTTGAAAGTGTAAAACACAAAAATAGATTTGATTGAAGTTAGGGGACAAATCATATGTAATTAAACATTCAACTTGAAAATAATATACCTGTCAATGCTAAACAAGTTGTGGAACTTTAAAATGAAAGTACATATGATTTGTGAAGATGTTGAATTCAAAACATAAAATAAATTTGAAAGTGATTTTCTTATGATGAAAAACAACAACAAAAAATTCAACCAAGTATAAAAATCATGTTACATATAATTTCAAAGATGTTTTCATTAACTTGATTTAGTTAGATATACCAATGTGAGTACTACTTAGTTTGAATCAAGGTGATGCATCCAAAATAATAAATCAATTCAAAAACTTATACATGTTAAGGACACAACATATTATAGTTTATCATGCTAAAAAAGATTTACTAATGATTAAAGCAAAGCATGAAAACATATGATTAAGAAAAGTAAAGCTTATGTAGTGATTTACACTACACCAAAAAACGGAAATTGGAACGGAAAAGCGTTCATAATCCTTCCGTTCTTAATCCGTTAAAGTGTTCCAATTTCCGTTCCAATTTGGTACCAACCGTTCCTAATCCAAATTGGAACGGAAATTGGAACACTTTAACGGATTAGAAACGGAAGGATTAGGAACGCTTTTCCGTTCCAATTTCCGTTTTTTGGTGTAGTGTTAACTCAATGGAAACAAGCTTTATCTTTCCAAATGACCCATTTCATCCTTTAATTCATTCCCCTTTGATTGGCCTCAAAACATCTCAAGGAGGGGCTCTTAGTTCCTCAAACATCTCAAGGAGGGGCTCTTAGTTCCTCAAAAAGTTTTCACATGAATGAACTTGTATATATACTCAAAAAATGAGTTTCTACGAGTCTCCGGTCGACCTGAGCTTCAACGGTCATAAATCTGATCGTTTGAAAAGAGCTCCAACGGCTCTTTACCCGGTTGACCTGGTGTGTGCTCGGTCGACTGGGTCCATGGGCTCGGTTGACTGAGCACACTGCTGGTCGACCCGGGCCCAGGGACCAAATTCCTTTAAAATTGCATATTTCAAAGTTTTTTTTTGTGAGAACTTTTGGGCTAATGAATAAAGCTTGGAATCATAGTTTAAATCAAACTAAGAGGTTTAAAACCATGAAACATAAAAAGCCTAAAATGATTTTAAAGATCTAAAACTTATAGGCTTGCTTGATTCATAAAACTTCTTTTCAAATTTAAATGCATTCAAGTTTAAAATCAAAACATGCATAAATCAATAATTCTATAAGTCTTAAAAACAATGCATGTGTAAATTAAGATTTCAAGATTTTGTAAATCAATGCATGTGTGAAAATTCAAATGATGCTAAAATGATAATGTATCCATCAAATTGCAATACACAAAATCCTAACAAACTGCTCTTTTCATATCTGTTATTTCATATCCGAAAGTAAGTAATCCATTGAGTCAAGAGTAGAGTCAAAATGTTTTATTTCTTTCTTTTGTTGAATCTGGTTCCAAAACACGATATCTGCATCAAATCCAGCTCTAGAGATGGATAATTCTTCACATAAAAAAAAGAAAAAAAAAGTTGGAAGTTCTAATTAACATGTTATCTCATTCTTAGTTCAACCAATTCGCGTTTAAGTTCTCAAATCCTATTTCAAGAATTAACACGATCCTAAAATCTGATGGTCATTTTCTTCATGACTTTCGAATTTGTACTCATTTGATTCTTGACTTCGAATTTGTTCAATTCAAAAGTTCTGGTTGGTCAAGGTTGATAAACTAATTCGTATGAAGTCACCAAAAAGTCTATCAATATTGAGCTCCCAACTTTAATCCAATTTACTTAAAATAAATTTGCACTACACCAAAAATCGGAAATTGGAACGGAAAAGCGTTCCTAATCCTCCCGTTCCTAATCCGTTAAACCGTTCCAATTTCCGTTCCAATTTGGATTAGGAACGGTTGGTACCAAATTGGAACGGAAATTGGAACGGTTTAACGAATTAGGAACGGGAGGATTAGGAACGCTTTTCCGTTCCAATTTTCGATTTTTGGTGTAGTGTTGGTTCTTTGTATTTACTCTACACCAAGTTTCATTCTAATCGGAATAGGTCTCGTAACCAAATTAAGTAAAGTTTCATACTTTTTACAGGTGATTCATTTGAAGGCCGGCCCAACTGCCTTGATTCATATAATCACTCTAAATAGAAAATCCAATCACACCCCTAAAAAGAAACCAAATCAAATGATAACACTTTACCAAAAGAAATTAAATGATAACGGTAGCTTGAATTTGAAACCTAATCAAATAATAAAAATTCCCTAATATTACCAAAATTTAATCTAATAATAATCTAAGATAAACTCATCACTTTCTTATACAACCTTCTTTAAAATATTCTCTAAAAATACATTACAAGTTTTTCCTTAAAAAACTTGATCAATCTCTTAGATGGGTCTCATTAATGGATTTATGAACTAGAATAGTGTGTGATTGTAACTGAGGGTGCATTTGGCATGGTGTCATTTGAATGTTTTCATGTTTCCCATTAAATGAGTCTATGGAAAACATGTTTGATATATGTATAAAAAAAATATTCTGAATTTTGGTTTCTCTAAAAGGAATCTCAAAATCTTAATTTGTTGCCATCAGAAATTTAGAACGAATTTTTTTTTTTTTTAAAGAAACAACTGCACTGTTGTTCTTACTTATCTCTTGCCTTTTAAAATGCCTCTGGGTTCATATGTTTGGATAGCTTGAGTTACAATTAAGTGGCAATTTCTCTTCTTTGCCATGAGCCCATGACCAACTATAAGAAATTATTTTCGTAGCAAAAGTAAGTGTAGGACATTTTAATGAGAGAAATGTATGTTAATTGGAATGCAATACATTTTCTCTTTTACTATTGTTACTGTAAAAAAAAAAAAAGTTTAACAAAGGTGACCAAAGTTTAGCCCCACCTAAATGAATATCCCGGGTCCGCCACTGCTTGGGTCTCAATCCCCTTGGCTGGGTTATCATCAAAAAAAAAAAAATTTGGCGAAGATTTCTTAACCTTGAAGGAGTGAAGCTTTGTTGGTATTTACCAAGCTATCCCAGTAACCCTAGGCAACCGCCTAATGCCTTTATTAAATAACAGGGGCACTACTTGGACAACCTGGGGGACCGAACCGTGGCCCGGCCCCCCAGGTTGTCCAAGTAGAGTTTTTCATTAAATAATATCATCCAAAGATTTTTGCTGTTTCATTTCAGGGGAACTTCATAAGAAGAAAATCCAACAACTAATCCCATTGAGTATGACCAACATATGAGGGATTTGAAGTGAGAAGGGTTTGTTATTTTTTATTATGAGCCTATCACAGATCGGTACGGTTCAGATAGGGGCAGTTCGGATTAAATCCTGACACTAGGCAATGCTAATCATTGGTGATCTGAGGGGGGCAAGTTAATCATATGTGGGACGCATGGGCCCAAAAAATAAGTTATATGGTTCTTCTGTGTGGGAGGCTCTAGCTTGAATATTTGTGTTTAAGTGTGTGCAGAAAACAGATTTTCAAATTTCTTTATGTTACTTGCATTATTAAATGAGTAATTGTTTGGAGAAGACTTGATTTAATTATCGAAGTCATAAATGGGATTAAACATGGACTTGGGAGCTTTCTCTTTCAACTACAATTAACCACCCTATTTAAAAAGAAAAGAATCTTACAAATGAACATCTATATTTTTTAACAGTTACAAGTAACCACTTACCATGTGTTTTCACCTTTATTAATCTAAAAATACTGGTTAATCAGCTTATGTGAAGTCACAAACAGATTTTCATCCAGTTAATTAATTTCTGCATTTTTTTTTGTGAAAAGATAATGTATGTATATATATATATATATTTTTTTTTTTTTTTAAATCAAACTTTATTTGGATTGGTTTGAGGATGCTCATGATCCTAGTTAAATGGACTTGGTTTTAATGTTCTTTTTGTGTGAACACCCTAATAATATTAGTCCTATTTTCATTTTAATAGAAATATATTTATAACAGTATGTTATGTTTATTTATTTATTTTCACAATTTTTCTAATATTATTTGAAAAATATCTCCAACAATTTTTGGAGACGACCGCTTCTCCAGAACAATAACTATATTTGTGATAATTCTCATGAACAATGCCATACCTGCCCTTTGGATAATTCAGAAGACCAACCACTCCTCCACGCATTCATGTATGTGGTAGCTAAAGCAATTACCAAACAAGCATCAGTGGAATTGATTGGTCATATTGGCCCTAAAAAAATTTAAATAGAACAGGTGGTTGGCACTTTCTTGACCCATCAAGAGCAGCATTGCCTTGTTTAAAAGTTAGGTCATACAGTGATTAAAAATGAAATCTAGTACACTTATAATATAGAAACCTAATGTGTTTATCTGCTGCCTCTGTTCTCCTGCACCATGGTGGTCCTGGTGCCACTGCCATGTGACCCTGGCCTCCAACCGATGGCCCCACCAAAAAAAATAAAAAATTTGGCACTGATAAATAATATGGCCGGCAGCCAACTTCCCTATGTTACTAAAAAAATTCTGAAGTCAGCGGTTAGAGTCTATGAAGAAAAGGAAGAAATACGATCTCTCTCTCTCTCTCTCTGGCTTTCAGTTTCGGCTGCAGAGGAAAAGAGAAATAGGGAAAGGGAGAAGAGGGAGAAGAGGGAGAAAAAAAAGGAAGAAGACAGAAGTAGGACGAAGAGGAAAAAAGTACGACACCAATAGAAACGGAAACTTTAGCTCACCATTCTCAGGTCGGTGGCGCTCTCTCTCTCTCTCTCTCTCTCTCTCTCTCTCACACACACACACACACAGAGATATTTAGAAAAGCATCATGCTTGGGTTTTCCCTGCCATCAACCCCAAATATATGATTAACACTAATCCTTTGAATTGTCGGCAAACTCAAATTTAACATTGATCCAACTGTTACTATTAAATATTCAAAAAAACAGAAAACAATTCGAAAAGCAAACAATGCATTTTTATCATTAAACTTGAGAAAAGGGGGTTAGAATTATATATATAAGACGCTTTAATTTATGGATTAATACCTGTTAAACCCAGTTTTTATTGGTTAATATAAAAACTTAAAAATGTCATCAGAGTGCCTTAACTAGACTCTTTTTTTTCTTGATTGACAATCTTATGTTTGATTGAGAACCTACTATATGACGGGTTTATCCCATGACATCCTAGGTTTCTTATTGGATTTGAAGTCCTAATAATTGATTATGAATTGTGAATTTTGATTTCAAAATGTTAATTAGTAGTGGAACAAAAAATTACAATTTGGTCACTGATTGGAAAAATGGGTTTATCCCATAATATCATGAGTTTTCAACTGACATTATTAAAAAAAAAAAAAACGATTTAAGGTCTCCTTGACATCATTGAGTAGTCACAAGGAGTAAATTTTGTTTTCCAAAAATCTAATTATGATGATAGAAAAATTAAAAAAAATTCACAATTTTGAAGAAATTTTATTTCTATTTTACTAAAACATCTAGAATATGATGGGTTTATCATTTGATACCATGGGATCTTCTACTAAAATTAGATAAAAAAAAATTAGGAGTTCTTCAATGTAAATGGATAGTCACTAAGAGTGGGGTTTTTTTTTTTTTTTTTTTCCAAACATTCTTGTGGTGAAAGTAGAAAAACTATTTTATTATTTTTTAAGGAATTGTATTTCAATGTCACTGAAAAAAAAATCTAGAAGAATCCATTAAGTTCTAAATTAAGCCTCAAAATCAATAGTTTTGATGATCCAATTATGATTATTTTTTTGCCAAAAATCATATCTACAATGAAACAATTCCATCACATTATACCCTAGGATTATCGCATGCCCCAAATTAATAGTTTTGATGATCTGATTATGATGATTTTATTGCCAACGATGATATCCACAATGAGATCTTTCCATCACATTATCTCCTCATGATTACATGCATCCAAGTGAGTCCCATAAGAGGCTTATATTTTACCTCATAAAAACTTTGAGAGGTATACTTCTCGACATAATTCTTCGTATGGAAGGTATGTCACACGATTCTTATGGGGTAAATTTTTTTAATATTTGGTAGCTCTCACTAAACCCCCAGAAATGGGTTTCTACCTATTTTGATACTTATATTTCTACTCACCATTGGATTAAATCTCAGAAAAAATGTAATTTAGAAAACCATTGAACTTTAAGGCCCTTAAATCAATGGTTAATGGTCCAATTAGGATAGTTTGTTCACCTAGAATCTAATCCAAAATAAGAGCTTTCCATCGCATTATCGCTCAATGATCGGTAGGAACACAGGTAGGCCCACATGACAAAAGGTAGTTTTTTTAGAAATTGACCATTGACTCTTCGTCTTTGATTAGAATTTTTTTTTAGATGACGTTTTCTAATCCATGAAATTCTTTTTCTAAGTAACTTTTTTTTTTGGTAAATTTTTGAGGATTTTACTCGAAAAATCCCAAAATTTAGGCATTTATCGCGAAAGGTTCTCGCAAATTGTGTAGCACTAATGAGGTCCTCTCGCCAATTTTTTATAGTTTTTTCTTAGCAATGATAGCGTTACCATGGGCGACACTAGCGTCGCTCGTTAAAACATCTCCTCATGTCTTCTTCTTCCTCTCCTCCTCATATTTCTCCATATGGGATTTGCAAAGAGGAAACATTGGATTGTGCAATTAATATGTACACACTCATCATTTTTGTGTTACTTGTGTAACAAATTCCATTTGTCCAATTATATGACCATCTTTTATGCCATCTAATCTAGTGTCAATAAATGGACTGGTATGGTCCAAGCTATATTGGATAGAGAAGTTGAGAGAACAGATGGGACTATCCATTTATTCTAAGTTTTGTTTCCTGTCATATTCTCTAGCATGTAGTCTATTGTATTGTGCCTTTCTTTTTGTTTGTAAACGTATCATGAAAGACAAGCCTTTATTTGCTAAACGAGAATGATGTGTTAATGGGTTGGATTTGTTGCTTACACTACACCTCTTTCACGTGGTTTAATCCCACTGAGCTCTCATCAGTGTGTGCCTTTTTGCCTCACCTTTTAGCCAACTTTCATGCAACAGACCCAGTGGATGTGAAAATCTCTCAAAGATTGAGAAAAGGTTACTGTGTGGGATGTTTTCAAGATACCGAGATTGTCCTAGTTTCGGCACTGGCTATGCATTTCTTGGTCTCGGTATTATGCATCTCAGCAATAGTGTTAGAATGCTTCCATATTAAGGTCATGCCTGGCCTCGGTACCATCTTCAGCTCGGTTCGGTCAATCGAGACGAGCACTGACTCATAATCAGTTACAATTGTACTTCTATAAAGACTCAACCACGTTATAGAACGTGTTGAGAGACAAGGACATGCATTGGATAAAGATAAGAAGTTATCCGTATCCGGTGGTGACGTCCATAATCCCTGAAAGAGCAGGATCCACAACTTCTAAGAAATCAGGGTAAGGTCCGATGGGACCCTACCATACCATTAAGAGCTCAGGGTAAGGTCCGATGGCACCCTACCATTAATGAACCAGGACAAGAGTTATAAGACTCCCGCCCTATATATATGCAAAGAGCTAATCAGAAGACGTACGCATGCATACTCCTAAAACTGTCTCTTTCTCCTGCCCTTTGTTGAGTTATCAAACTAACTTTGGTATCGGAGTGTCTTACGCTGAGAGTTGCCAAGGCCTTTAATCTCTGTTATGTTCTTCCCTTTCAAGTTTCAGGCATTCAATATTTCCCAAGAAACTTTATAGAGATCTTATTACATCCCAACAAGTCCGTAATTATTTAGGCTCACACAATTGGTGCCGTCTGTGGGAAAGATCAAATCAAATTCACAAACACCATGCCTCCAAAAACTAGAAAGGGCGCAGGATCATCGAGGACCCTGTCACCACCGCCAAAACTCCCAAAGCAATTGTTGCTGGTCCCTCGCTAATGGAGAACCAATGCAAGATCTGGTGCGGTGAGCGTGGAAGGGCCTGAGACTTAGTCAAGTTCATCTTCAAAGGGGGTGACGACACCTTCCCGGCAAGATAACCTTATGCTGGAGCATTCCCGGCAAGATAATCCTTCACTAGAGCGTCCCCGACGAGACAAATCCCATCAATGGATCGATGCTGACGACAACGACAACCAACTCCTCGCAGATATCGAGGCCCAAAACCTTGTTATCCATGAGCAAGGTGAGTTGATTCGTCAACTCCGACGGCAACTCGAAGCGAAGACGAAGGCCCCGGTTCCGCCCCCTAGATGCGACCAAGCTCTTTCAGCTGAACAGCATTTGAAGCAAATCTTGGATAACAAGAGGCGCGACCAAGCTTATGACGAGGGCTCGAGTAGCAGCCACTTGAATGATGATTCAAAGAGGCTGAAGCAGAGACCTAAGGACAATGATGACTTGAGAGAATGGCTGGACGGACAAGTCAAATAAACAGTCCAGTAGAACATGGAGGTGGTCGATTTCACCCAAGATCGGTTAAATGCCTACGACACTGAGGATCTCGACATATCTCCCTTCTCTCAGGAAATAAGGAACTTTTCTCTCCCTGAAAAGTTCAGTGTCCCGAGGTTTGTTCTTTACGATGGAACCTCGGATCCATCAGCATATCTCTGACACTTTACTCAGAGGATGTCAGTTTGGGGCGATATAGATCACCTAAACTGTAGAGTTTTCTCTTCCAGTTTAGGGGACCTTCCCCTAAAGTGGTTCTGTGCACTCCCAGAGGGATCAATTTCGAGCTGGCAGCAGCTCCGAAATTCCTTCGTGGAAAAATCCCAAGCTCACAGGGTCATCCCCAAAATAGATGATGACCTAATGGCGATTAGAATGAGGCGGACCGAAAACCTCACTCAGTTCGTCAAAAGGTTCTGGACTGTCTATAGCCAGATTGAAGACGCCACGATAGGGTGGCCATCAGGTCCTTTAAACAAGCTCTACTGCCAAGCAATGAGCTTCGGAAGGACTTGGTTCGGTTCCCTATGGTCACAGTGAAGGCACTGATGGCCAGGGTGAACCAATTCATTGAGCAGGAAGAAGACGATGCCCGAGCTCGGGAAAGCTTTGGCCTCTGGCAAGAAGATAAAGCCCCTTAGAAAGATAAGAAGTTATCTCAGAAGGAGGAGGCAGACCGAAACAGGGCATCGACGGGCTCAACAGTGGTTTCGACCTCCACCTCGGGGGGCGGAAAGAAATCAAAACTAGCTGCGGCCTCCTATAAGGCTGTGAACACGGTCTTCAGGGAGTACAAGTTCCTTGGCAGGATCAAGTCACAGCCATTCTTCAAGTGGCCGTAGCCGATGAAAGGTGATCCTTCTTCCCGGGATCAGAACAAGTTATATGCTTACCACAAGCAAAATGGGCACAGAACCAAAAACTGCATGGACTTTAAGTCCCACCTTGAAATGCTCGTCAAAGACGGACACTTGAAAGATTACGTCAAAGAGGAGGGCAGAAATAACAACCGAGCTCATCAGTGCCGAAATGATGATAGTCAGGACAATGATGAGCTGGAGGGCATCATTAACGTCATTCACCTAGCTCCCGCACCAAAGGGGAGCAAACAAGCTCGTGCTGAGGCCAGGAAAGCTTCACAAAATAAGCAGGTGATGACGGCCGAGCTAGGGCCAGCTGCGAAGAAAGCTCGGAAGGAGAGGCCTAAAATCTGGTTTTCAGATAAAGACCTAGATGAGGTCCAGCTCCCCCACAACGATCCTTTGGTTGTGACCTCGAAGTTAAAGAACTTCAAGGTACAGATGATTCTTGTGGATCCCGGGAGTTCATCAGAGATCTTCTACTTCGATTGCTTCAAGAAGATTGGTCTCAAAGAAGACGACTTGCAGGAAGCACGCACTCCTCTAGTGGGTTTCAGTTCGAAATCGGTGTATCCCAAGGGGAAAATCACCATCAAAGTTCAAGTTGAAGAAACCAGCATGCTAGACGACTTCCTCGTGGTAGATGTATCATCCCCATACAATGCAATAATGGGGAGAACTTGGTTGCATATCATGGAAGCCATGCATTCCACTCATTACCAAAAACTGAAGTTCCCTTAGAAAACAAGAACGACAGAATTGAGGTGATCACGGTCAAAGGTGACCAACACATGGCCGAAGAATGCTTGATCGTCGCAGTACCTGGTGAAGCAGAACCAAAGCAAGTGCGTATGGCCGAACTGGACAAGGAAGCAGAACTGGAGGACGTTGGCCGAGCTCCAGACCAAAAAAGCATTGAAGATTTGACCGAAATCAGGATCGATCCCAACGATCCTGAAAAATATTTTCTGCTTGGAAGCCAACTCGTCGAAGCTGAGAGGTTGGAGGTCCTAAATTTCTTGTTATAGAACAAGGAAGTTTTCGCCTGGACGCCATATGAGATGCCTGGTATCAACCCCGAGGTCATGTGTCACAAATTGAATGTGGACCCAAAGCACAAGCCTGTGGTCCAAAAACCTCGGAGAATGGGGATTCCACAGACCGAGGCGGTGATCGAGGAGGTTGAAAAGTTGTTGGAGGCTCAGGCGATCAGGGAGGTCCACTACCCAGATTGGTTGGCCAATACAGTCGTGGTCAAGAAAAAGAATGAGAAGTGGAGGGTCTACATTGATTTCACTAACCTCAACAAAGCTTGTTCCAATGACAACTTTCCACTTCCCTAGATCGACGAAATGATTGATGCGACTGCTGCGCATGATAGGATGCTTACCGATGTTACCATCAAATTCCAATGCATTGGCCTGATGAAGAAAAGACCGCATTCATAACACCTAGAGGCACCTACTATTACAAAGTGATATCATTTGGGTTAAAAATTGCAGGGGCAACTTACCAGAGGCTGGTAACCAAGATGTTCCAAGCCCAGCTTGGGAAGATGATGGAGGTCTACATTGACGACATGGTTGTCAAGTCTAAAAGGTTACAGGACCACTTGGCAGACCTAAGTCAAACGTTTGACATCCTAAAAAAGTTTCAGCTTACTCTGCATCCAAGTGTGCATTTGGTGTCGGCTCCGGTAAATTCCTGGGAAGCCTGGTCACCAGAAAAGGAATTGAAGCAAATCCAGACCAGATCTCGGCGATCCAGGGGATACAAAGTCCAACTACGGCAAAGTAAGTTCAGAGACTCACTGGAATGACTATCGCGCTCAACTGTTTCATCAGCCGAGCTTTAGACAAGTGACGACCCTTCTTTCAACTTTTGAAGAAAAGTTCGAAGTTTAAGTGGACTCCGAAGTGCAACCGAGCTCTACAGGAGCTCAAAACCTATTTGGCTTCACCACCCTTGTTGTCAACACCCAAGCAAGGAGAAGTTCTCTACTTATATCTGGTCGTCTCGGATCACGCAGTAAGCTCCGTACTCGTCTAAGAAGAGGATAGGCAATAAAAGCCTATTTACTATACAAGCCAGATCCTTCTTGATGCCGAGACCATGTATTTACCATTGGAGAAGCTTGCATTAGCACTTATTAGTAAACTTTCACACTACTTCCAGACATACACTTTCGTGTTTATTACAGAACATCCACTCAAGTCCCTTTTCAGAAAGGCAGATTTCTCTGGAAGAGTTTCAAGATGGGCTGTCGAGCTGGGTCAATATGATATTCAGTATCAACCCAAAACTGCAATAAAGGCCCAAGTTTTAGCAAACTTCATTGTGGAGTTTGTTTCTCAGGAGGATACGGATGAAGTAACCGAGACAGAAGAAGATCGATCTTGAAAGCAGTTCCTTAGTTCATCATGGAAGGTCTTCGTCAACAGATCCTCAACTATCAAAAGGGCGGGTGCCGGCATAGTCCTCCAATCTCCAAAGGGCCTAGTCATCGAGCAAGCCTTAACACATGTCTTCAAGGCGTCCAATAATGAAGCTGAGTACGAAGCACTAATTGCAGGGCTCAACAACGCTAAAACCCTAGGGGCACGACAGTTGGTGGTCTTTAGCGACTCCCAATTGGTGATGAGCCAGTTGAACGGAGACTACCAAGCTCGGGACGAAAGGTTGGTGGCCTACCTAGCTCATGCAAAGTAGCTCCTTTCTCAATTCGAGAGAGTTGAAGTCAAATAGATCGGTAGGGATTCTAATTTTCATGTCGACGTTCTTACCAACCTGGCCTCTGTTGTTGAGGCTGGGAGGAAAAGAACCGTCGAGGTGGAGACGCTGGAAAGACCAAGTATAGAGCTTCAGCCGCCTCGGTAGGTTTTGTGTGTTGATCTTGGACCGATCTTGATGGACCAAATCATCTCCTATCTTAGGAATGATCAACTTCTTAAAGACAAGAATGAGGCTCACAAAATCAGGGTGAAAGCAACCCGATTTTGGTTGTCCCTAGATGGCAAGATTTACAGGAAGTCCTATACCGGCCCTTACCTCCATTGTATTCACCCAAGCAAAGTTGAAGACTTCCTTTTATGAAATTCACGAAGGAATGTGCGAAAGCCACATTGGCGGTCGGTCACTGGCTTACCAAGCTAAGAGTCAAGGCTATTGGTGGCCCTACATGTAGAAGGACGCTCAACTATATGCTAGGAGATGTGAGAAGTGCCAAAAGTTCTCACACTTTATCCATCGGCCAGCACAGGATCTGAGCCCACTCTCCAGTCCATGGCCCTTCGCTCAGGGGGGCTTGGACATTGTGGGGCCGCTTCACCGAGCTCCAGGGAACAAGAGGTGGCTACGATTATTTCACCAAGTAGATAAAAGCCGAACCGTAGTCCTCCATCACCGAACAGGACTCAAAAAATTGTGTGGAAGAACATCATCCCAAGGTTTAGAGTCCCACGAGCTTTGGTCTCGGACAACGGGACTCAGTTCGACTCCAACTTCTTCCGAAACTTCTTCCAGGAGCTCGACATCAGAAATTATTATTCCACTCCGGCTTACCCACCGAGCAATGGTCAAGATGAGATTTCGAACAAGGTGGTGCTCGATTGCTCAAGATGAGGCTTGACTGAGCTAAGGGGAGATGGGTGGAAGAACTACTAAGTGTCTTATGGGCATATAGAACTACTCCCAGACGCTCCACTTCAGCAACTCCCTTCTCTCTGGCCTATGGGATGAAGCCCATCATCCCTCTTGAGATCGGTCTCCCAACCCTAAGGTCCAAACTCTTTGATCAGGGCAAAAAACGAAGTGAATGTGGCCCGAGAACTAGATCGTTCCAAGGAGCGAAGGGATGCAGTAGCTATCCGCCTAACTGTCTGCCAGCAACAATTGGCTAGGGGTACAACCAAAAAGTCAGGGAAAGGAAGTTCTCAATTGGAGAGTTGGTCTTAAAGAAGACACTTCCCGGAGATAAGAACCCCAATGAAGGCAAATTGGCACCGAACTAGCACGGCCCATTCAAGGTGATTTCAGTTGCCAGACAATCAGCATACAGACTTGAGGATATGGATGGTAAAGAGTTACCACGGCCATGGAATGCGATGGACCTCAAGAAGTATTATTTTTAATTGTACCCGATTTTCAAAATCAATAAAAGTAATTCTTTTGGAAGAATCACTCTCTGTTGCTTTCAATTATCGCCAAATTATAAAACTCAGCAATTACCTACCTAACTGCTACGAGCATTAGGAGAATAGGGAAAAGCCTTAAAAAGTTAAGGCACAGACGAAACACCAAGTTAGAGAACTCGGTGGATACCTCAGTGTAAAGAATTGAAATATGTTTGGTTACGGAACCAATCTTAAAGTATTCTATCACCGAGGTAAATATTGCAATGCTTTGTATTCCTTTAAGTTAAAGAACTTAAACCAGTTTGTTCTTGTTAAGTTCGGTTAATGAACTAAGCTTAACAGTTATACAAGTTTGTTTTCTTGAGTTACAAACTTAAGATAAAATACAAGGGATCTCGGTTAATGAACCGAACTCACTTACTTAAGCAAATTTATCTACCAAACATGTAGAGAGCTCGGTTAAGAAACTGAGATCAAACACATGTAATTCTCAAAGTAACATTTGGAGGCAAGTGTGAAAAAGGAAAAGTGCAATTGTATTTATAGAATGGAAATACAGAAGTACATTGTTACAATAGAAAAGAAAGAGGAACAACGAAGAAAGTCTTCAAGCAGTGGCCTCGGAGGAAGCATCGACCTCGATAGTAGCATCAGCAGTAACAGTCACGGTTGGAGTGGCTTCTGTTGAAACAGCTTCGGCGGGGGCTGAACTTGATCAGGGCTCCGAACTTGGGTACTTTGAGGGATTCCTGAAGGCAGGGTGGTCCTCTGGGACTCCCGCTTCTTTGAGTGCGGCCAACCACTTGAGCTCCCACACTCGGTCCCTCACAGCGAGGACCTGAGCCGTGTAAATCGTTGTTGCCTCTGCCACCCTTTCGTTGAAGGCAATGCTGGTTTCGGCCTGGAGTTTGGCTTCAAATTCGTCTTTTTGCTTCTCCGAGAGGCTTCAAGCTCGACTGCCCGCTTCTTCTGAACCTCCGCCTCGGCCTCCAGTCTACGGTTCTCGGCCATTGCCGAGTCGAGTTCGGTCTTGAGGTCGTCGTTTCTTTCTACTTTCTCCTTCAGCATCTGGCTGCTCGCTTCTAGGGCTGTTTGGAGGTCTTTCTTCTCTGCCTCCAACCTCGGAACCTTGGAGTGGTTCTGCTGATGCCTCTCTAGGGCGACCTGACACTTTTGCACCACATATAGAAGAAATAAGAGTGAGGAGACAATAACCGAAATGAAACACCTAGTAAAGTTTGTAGAAAGCTTACCGAGATTGCCGACTGCATCGCTGACACCGTTAGCGTCACGTCGTCAAGCTCCCCGAGCCTCGTCATTTCTCGTGGTAAGGCACAAGCTTTACCGAGCGCGACAATAACGAGAGGATCGCCGGTGATACAGTCCTCTACTGTCATTTGCCTCTAGGGCTCGACCTGGAGGCTCGGTTTCCAGAGAGCCGGCCCAGCGGGACGGGGTGCCTTAGTTGCACTAGGACCCTTCTCGGAAGGGGCCTCGGTCTTAGGCCTTTTCT
Source organism: Cinnamomum chago (assembly GCA_038049695.1). Lineage (NCBI taxonomy): Eukaryota > Viridiplantae > Streptophyta > Magnoliopsida > Laurales > Lauraceae > Cinnamomum > Cinnamomum chago. The sequence goes on from CP142460.1 coordinate 49,874,043, forward strand.
CTCTGTGCACTTCCCCCCGTGTGATTTCGGCAGACCTTGTTGAATGCTGCTGAACTCCTGAACTTAAACCAGAAGCGGGACCAGGAGCAGGGGGAGGAGTACCAGCCGCAACAGTAGGCGTGGAGGCATGAGGGACTTGGTCTCCCAGTGCTAGAGCCCCCAGGTCTTTAACGATCACAGCGGGCCGACACCGTGTCATGTCTTCTTCTCCCTCCGAACTAGATGAAGAACTGGAGGAGAACACGACTTGCCTTGAACTTCTTGACCTCGAGGAGGTCTCAGCTCCTACAGCGACGGCGTCGTTTCGGCGGACTCAGTGGCCTTCGAATTAGACCTAGAAATGGCGGCCTCGGCACTAGAAGCAATCCGATGCTCAACGTCGATTGGGGCTTCTACGGCCTATCCCCTTTCCTCTTCGACGTGAGCTTGGCGCCCTCCCCGAGGTTGAATAGTCTTCCTCTTGATGAATGAGTGGTACCTCGGTTCGTAGTTCAGGAGCGCCTAAGCGGCTCAATCTTCGTGGCCGCAGTAACTGTACATTGCCTGAAACCAGCTGTCGTTCCTCACCCAACCAACTCGGCGGGCTTCTTTTCTTCTTTGCTGGACATCTACACAACAAACAAAAAATGTGTCAAACAATTTGGCAGAGAATAGTAGAAAAGCACAAGGAAAATGTAAAGGCTGGGTGGTCAGTGGTTACTCAGTGGGCTCCCAAAGTTAACGGGGAATCTTGTCACTCCTAGCTAACTCAGGCACGGTTCCTGCGTATTCCCAGTTGCCTGATACGAACAGGCTGTCATCCCCGGCATATCTGTTGGAGTTTTCTAGATCATTGATGATCCACCGGAGATAAAAAGTGTTGTCACCGTCGGACTTGCAGAGGTCATAAACCTCCTCGATGTCATGGACGCCGAGGTTAATACTAAGGATTCTATTGAGCTCTGTAATGCCCATTATGATTTTGAAACTGTTTGGCATCAACTGGCAAGGGCAGAGGTGTCATTTCCTAAGACAACTTCTAAAAAGAGGGTGAAGGGGGAATCAACCCCACCTTCAACTATGGTGACCAAATATAATGGCATCCAGCCATTAGTAAAAGAATAGCCATCAAAGGGGTTTTTCGGGTCATTCAAACTTGATGAGGACATCATCAGGGATCCCGTAATCGGCCCTAAATTTAGCTATGGCTTCTGGGGTTTCTACTCTCTGTCTATAGATACCCATTATCAAACCTCGAGTCCGAAGGAACTGAAGAAACAGAGAACGAGACCTAAAAAGGGGAAAAAGGTCAGGGAACCTTAGAGAGAACCGGAAAGTGGAAATGAGCAAGATAAGAAGAAAGGACTTACAAATACGAGACTGAAATCAAAGGATGTTGAGCTCAGATTTGCAAGAACTCGACCTCAGCAAAACCTCTCTCTTCTCTCTTCAGCAAAACCCTCTCTCTTCTCTAACAAAGGTAAAAGTGAAAAATTAGAGAGGGGCACCTCTATATATAACGAACAAAGAAGTGCCGTTTCGAATTCCGAGGACGCACGTGCGGAATGTTGTTTCGAGTATTGTGTACGTCTCTTCGAAACGATTGGACGACCAACCAGGCGGTTACACATTGTGCCGCCGGTACATCTTTTGCATCGATCGAGGTGCCCCTTTAATTATCTCGGGCAGATGAATGGACATTGACATGCCATCAATTATCTCAGGCAGATGAAGCGATATCGTGATAGGGATCAGATGTCATCAACCGACACTGAAATGAAATACAGTATGAGCTTCAAACATAATGTTCAAAAGGTTCTCCCATCATAATGCTTAGCTTCTGACCTCAAAGAGTTAGGGAATTCTAAGAAATCAGAAGCCAGGAGGCAATTGTGTGGGATGTTTTCAAGATATCGAGATTGTCCTAATTTCAATAAAAGTACTGGCTAGGCAAGTCTTGGTCTCGATTTTATGCATCTCGGCAATAGTGCCAGAATGCTTCCATATTAAGGTCATGCCTGACCTTGGTACCATCTTCAACTCGGTTTGGTCAACTGAGACGAGCATTGACTCCTAATCAATTACAATTGTACCTCTATAAAGACTCAACCACATTATAGAACGTGTTGAGAGACAATGACATGCATCGGATAGAGATAAGAAGTTATCTGTATCCGATGATGACGTCCATAATCCCTAAAAAAGCGGGATCACAACTTTCAAGAAATCAGGATAAGGTCCGATGGGACCCTATCATTAAGAGCTCAGGGTAAGGTCCGATGGGACCCTACCATTAATGAACTAGGACAAGAGTCATAGGACTCCCGCCCTATATATATGCAAAGAGCTAATCAGAAGAGGTACACATACATAGGCCTAAAACTCTCTCTCTCTCTCTCTCCTCTCTCTCTCTCTCTCGCCCTTTGTTGAGTTATCAAACTAACTTTGGCATCGTAGTCTCTTGCGCCGAGAGCGGCCAAGGCCTCTGATCTCTGTTCTGTTCTTCCCTTTTAGGTTTCAGGCATTCAATCTTTCCCAATAAACTCTATAGATATCTTATTACATCCAAGCAAGTCTGTAATTATTTAGGCTCACACAGTTACAATAGTAGAGCCTGCTTTACTAGAATCATTTTCCTTAATGAGCGTGCATGTAAGTCCTTCAAAATATTATTTAGGGGCTTCTTTCAAGTAATAGGAGGCCATTCGATCACCTTGATATTTCGTATTTTCCTACTGCACGCCCAAACCTATTTTTTTAATCCAGGCAGTATTTCTAAAAAATGGTCCGGCGGCACACCCAACTTATGCATCGAAAGTGACCTACCGGTACAACACATACCAGTCCATTTAGTGACACTAGATGAATTAGATGGCATAAAAGATAGCCATATAATTGGACAAATGGAATTTGTTACACAAGTAACACAAGAATGATGCGTGTGTACATATTAATTGCACAATCCAATGTTTCGTCTTTACAAATCCCATATAGAGAAATAGGAGGAGAGGAAGAAGAAGATATGATGAGATGTTCTGACAAGCGACGCCAGCGTCGCCCATGGTGACACTATCGTCGCTCAGAAAAAAGTATAAAAAATTTCTAAAAAATTAGCTAGAGGACCTTATTAGTGCTACACAATTTGCGAAAACCTTTTGCGATAAATGACTAAATTTTGAGATTTTTTGAGTAAAATCCTCTAAATTTTTTCTAAGTACCTTTTGAAAGCTATAAATACCCTCAATTATAAATCACTTGTTACATTGAAATTTCGATTACCAAGAAAAGACATTCACTAAGCTCCACCATTTTCTCCCTTATATTTATCATGCATTTTGTAAGGTTGATTCCTATGTTAAATCATTAACAACTGCTAATGCTATTTTTTGTATATGGGAAACAAAATGATAGGAGAGATCTAGGAGGCTGGGGTGATGTAGACAAATGGCTCGTGTGTCGCCACCGGTGTTGTGTTCTCCATCATTCTCTCTACAGCATGCTTTGCCAACGCCGTCCCCCTTCACAAACTCTCTAGCTTCTTCAGGTGGATGGAGGAGTTCACAACCCACAAGCCACCTCGTCAACATCTTACTTCGCTTCTTTGCCTTTCTCTTCTCTGTAGTCTCTTCCCTCTCTCTATTAGCACCTATGCCTCATAACAGCATCTTACACTCTCATGAATTTAGGTTCTCTCTCTCTCTCTCTCTCTCTAAATTGTTACATGGCAGTAGCTTCATTTGATGATCATAAACTTCACATGAGGGGCCTCCGAATGAAATAGCTAGGATTATATATATATATATGTGTGTGTAGGGAGGTGCTCCTATGAGAGACACTCTCACCAAGTTTATGAGAGATGGGTGGGGGCCCTCACTTCCATATCCACTCTCACCAACTTAAATGCAAGGACCCCCAACTTAAATGTGAGGGCCCCCACCCATCTCTCACCAACTTGGTGAGAGTGTCTCACTAGAGCACCTCATATATATATATATATATCCCTCACCATAGGGTGAGGGATGCTTCCATAAATGAGAATTTTCAAGTACAAAAGTGAATTTTCAAGTATATAGGGTGAGGTACACTTCCTTGTCTTCATGTGCAAAAAGGAAAAGTGCCATCACCCTATGGTGAGGGATAGAAGCACTTGAAACTTCCCTATATATATTTATATATATATATATAGTGGGGGCCCTCACATTTAAGTTGGTGACATTAGATATGGATGTAAGGGCCCCCACCTTATCTCTCATAGTAAGGTGAGAGATGCTCTCACAGGAGAATAAGGTGGGGGCCCTCACATATAAGTTGTTGGCATTGGATATAGATGTAAGGGCCCTCACATTATCTCTAATAGTAAGGTGAGAGCATCTCTCATAGGAGCATCTCCATATACATATATATATATATAGGCCAGCTCTCCTAGGCTCAAGTGTGTGGTGGGGCCCACCTGAGGACCCACATGGGGATGGAGGTGGGAGGATTTCAAGGACTCCCTGGGATATTCCTCTCTGCAAAAAATCAGCCTTAACCGTAATTTCTATCATCTCCATATGGACCCAAAAGTTTAATGGTCAATAGTCCATTCGGATCGATACATAGTCGATCCAACGGTCTGGTAAATTATGATCTGACCAAAAGTTGGTGGACATGTGCAATTTAAAGGGGTCATGTGTTTGGTCTATTTGGATGGACTAAAGGTTGACCCTACAAGCATGAGCTTACGGAAATTTTATCTTAAACTTGAACTTAGGAGAGCCTTGCTCATATATATATATATAGGGTTGCTCCCCTCAGCTGCAGCCCTCCTTAATATCAGCTGCAGGCATGTGAGGGGAGTAGCTGCAGCCCTCCTCACATGCCTACAGCTGATATTAGAGGGATGCTGCAGCTGAAGAGAGCAACAGTCATATATATATATATATATATATATATATATATATATATATATATATATGGGTCCAGCCGTTCATTTTTATGTGCTTGACCCAATGGCATATGATTATAGATGGCAATATGTCAGATTAAATAGGTGACCCACCCTAACCCACTCCTAGTAGAGGAAAGGTATGATATTGACTATTGACTTTTCTATAGATTTTGACACAAGTTGGGTTAATATAGTTTGGGTTTTGGTTTCTCTACCCTAACCCACGGTTTTTATAATTATTGTACATCCTTTTAATGGATTATTCTAGGTATACGACATTTTTAAAAGTTAAATTGAGGAGTAGTGGTTCAAACCCTCCGGCATGCAATAGAAGATATTTAATTTACTTTTTTATATAATAATATTTTAAAAGAAGAGATTTGACATGGAGCGATGAACTGTGATTGGTGCGTTGAACTTTACAGGGCCCTAGGGCAATACCAATCATGATGGTAATTGGGATTGGAAAGATGTCAATGAGACTTATACAAGTGTGCAAAATATCAATCTCATTAGATCATCCAAACTCCTTAATCTATGGTTCATAAATTTAATGTCTTTTGAAGGATTTTTTTTATTTTTTATATCTTCATCCAACCGTAACAGTTTGATGAGTGTAAGATTTGAGCTTGTGTCAATTTGTGGGAGGCTAGTTTGTTTGAGGGGGTAACTTGATCATACATCACTTTTGTAGCACCGTCGGTAGCGTTCACACCTTAAGTTCATTGCACCGGATCTTTAGTTTTTATAATAAAAGAATTACTAGTATCATTCAAGGCCTGAGATGGGAGGCCATTTAATTTGGTTTCACAAATCATAAATCCTTCATGGCTTGTGGGCGGGGCAAGTTCACTCAGGGTTTAGCTTGACCTGTACTAAACCCGCCCCATTGTTACCCTCGCAGTATGATCAGTGAACTGAATTGGAATTTTAACCCATACCTATTAACCATCTACTCATTCAATATTTCAATATTCACCATGCATGTGGGTGGCCAAAGTAGTCCCCTTAATGTGAATTACTCTGCTATTGTAGTCTGACCGGTTCAACTTGATCATTTCTAGGGTCCCTAGCTTCTGTCCTTAAAACAAAAATAAAGACCAAAGGATATAGATTTTTAAAAAAAATTAACGGGTCCCATTTTTATTTTTTTTTAAATGAAGTAAAACAAAGACTTTAAGCCTAAGTAAAATATGCTAACATTTCCTCCTGTGGTAAATCAGGTATTGCCTCAGCATATCCATCATAGCTTCTGTTTATTCTGCCTCGCAACTTCTCAAAGGTATACATGACATTGCTTTCAGAGGCCGCTACATTTCAGACAACATATGTGACTACATCACCTTCTTCATGGATCAGGTAGACAACATCTGTGACCACCATTACCTTTGTTTTTCCCGCACAATGGTATGGATGCTAAATTGGATATTGAACATATTTTTTGATCTGGTAGAAATTGAAACATTGATTCTAAATACTTTCTGATCCAGATTTTGATCCAAACCCGTGTTCGGATCGAAGACCTAAAATCCAACAGACTACAGCCCAATCATCCATCTAATGTGAGATTAGAAATTGAATTTAAGTCATTTTAGGGTTGAATCCAAACCTGAATTGGGTTCAGTCCAGGTCCAATAATCGGTCCAGAACTTTGCTTTGTTGTAGATGTTGGACCTGAATTTGGACAAGGAACGTGCCAGTTGACAATCAAACGCTTACCCAAATTCGCATACACTATGGATCCTAACTGAACCTGACCATTTTACATTTTTACAGTAGAAGCGGCAATTACAAGCCTGCCGCATCAACCAACCCTGGTCCAACCCCTCAACTGAGCATCCGGGTCGACCCCTTTAATAGTTGTTCTGTGTTTGAGGTGACATTTCTTACCCAATTATTAAATAAATTGGGTTCAGGTTAAGTCCATTCTTGCTACTTGACCCGGTCGGACCTAAGCTAAACCTAACGTAACCCGGCCAATTGCACTAGTACCTACCAACTCAACCCTTACCAAACCTGCTAATCAAGGGTTCTGGGACCCTTTTTATTTCTGGGCAGTGTTCTGATTGACATGATCAACCCAATCCCAATCAATAGATGGGTTAGGTTCAGCAGTTCAGGTTAACCCTATGAATGTCACCTCTTGTGCTCCACCCAAGGGGACCTAACCCAACTGAAACTCCACTTCAATATTACTAGAAAGAAATGCTGTTTCCTTAATTTCTGAGCTAGAATTCTTTGTAGCATGTTACAGTTGATGGCCTACCTTCTGATATCATCTTCATCAGCATCAGTGCCCTCCATCGGACAAATCTTAAGGATCAGTCTCAAGAAAGTTGCCATCACATCGGTTATCATGTCAGTTGCCGCTTTTCTTGTCATGGCGGCTTGCGCTCTCATATCAGGTTACAGGCTTTGCAAGAGGATCATCTGGTGATTAAGTTACATAACTAGTGGATGGACTTGGATAAGAAGCTGTTTATTACAAAATCAAAGCTTGCCCAAGACAAATTTTTTTTATTTGAGCAAAATGTTTCTTGAGCGTGTTATGATATCCGGTTGATTGTTTGAGTTGTTATGTACCAAAACTGTAGTTTGTTGTGACATGGATATGCTTTTTATGCATTCATCACTTGATCCTAGGAGTGCAACTTTGGATGGATCAAGATGGGTTATGGGCCCAATCAATGCATGAAATATTTTTCTTCTTCCAATCGACTTTGCCACCGACTCCTAGTCCTGTCGCTAAGTATTACAGGTTGGAATCTGATGCAATATAAGGTGTCCCATTCAACAAATTGTAAAATTCATGATTGTGCATAAAGCATAAAATTCCTGTTACTGATAAATAAAATTTATTTTATAAAAATTGATATACAAGTACAGCACGAATAAAGAAGTCTGTACAAATGTCACTTTGAATGATCAAGTAATAAATATGGGTAATGTTCTGCTAAGAGAAGCCAAAAAGGGCTTATGTGAAAGGTAATTCTTTTACCATCACATGGGAACCCCTATAATCAACTTAACCCCTCATTAATCTCCACACTAGTTTAACAGTAATCCGAATTGTACTGACCAATGATTGAAATTCAAGGGGGAAAAAGCTTAAGAAACTGAAGGATTGAATGACGGGGTAAAAGAAACGGTTAAGAAACTGTTGAAACTTAAAGGTGGCATTTGTACAGCGGAAGAGTGGTTTTGTGCTAAATTTTCATGACAGAGATCTGCAGTTCCTACGTATCCAATCAGGAAATGGGTGCCACAAAAGAAGAAAGACGGTTTCCTCTTCCACAGCATTATACAAATGCCTCCTAAAGAAACACTGTTTCCGCTTCCCTGGAAGTTGTGTTTCCACCTCTTAACTTATGATGCACGTATACTTTAAAATGAGCAACGTATTATGTCATATTGTATCTGATACTTCATTTTTTATGTATAAAATTCGTGTCCCTACCATGTCTACGATGTGTCCTTGCCGTATTTGTGCATGCTCTTAGCTGCAATCATGTTTTCATTGCTTGCAGAGAAAAGTAAGCTCAAAATCTAAGTTTCATCACTGAATCCGACTCCACCACAGTTAATTTTTATGCGCAGAAAAGAAAAACCGAAAATATTCTCTCCTGCTTCAGTGGAACTTGCCTTATACAAACACATCCTAAGGCCCCTAAAATCAATGGCTGTGATGCTCTCTGATTGAGCTTATTTTTGTGCAAAATCAAATCCACCACGAGACCTTTCCACATCACACTACCTAATCTAATGATAATCCAACATAATCTAATACGAGTTCATACATTGGCAAGATGTGGCCCCTTGAATTTCTACAACAGTATCATTATTATCAGCTGTAGAACAGTATTTAATGGTAATAGAAGAATCCAACAGTCATCACTAACATTTCACAGAACCCCTGCAACAGCCCTCGTGCCTCTCAAAACTAATAGCCCTTTTCCTCTGCTGTGGCCTGCAATTCCTCTGGAAAAGTCAATGTATCTGCGAAGTTACCTGCACACTTGACCCGCTACGCCATGCCAGAACTAACAAAATGGTCAGGATACACCCAACATTGAAATAAGATCCTCACTGAGTTAAGGGTTTAACGTGTATTTATATATAATATTTACAGCAAAGAAAAAATTGCCATAAAAGTATGTACACTCAAAGTCCGAATACTTAGATATGGTTTTCAGTAACTGAAGTCTTTTGACAAGTATATAACCCAAACAAACGCACACATATACACACCCACACTTGTATATTTCGCATCTCAACCCAACCACATGTGCCGAATGGAATGCCAATCTATGCGGACTTCTGGAGGCTGTCTTCTCACACAACATCCAGTGATGACACGAACGAAGAGCGGATGTATAACAAAAACAACCATAATCACCATCACCACTACTGCCAGCCAAGGTAATCGTGGTTGGAAACCCTGCACACATTGTTATAATATATGAGAAAGAGAGAGAGGCATTGCCGGATTAAATGTGACAATAATACTCGATACAAAAACCATCAAGCCGTGTAAATGGAAGGGCAGCAGCAGTAACGTCAATCAGCCGAAGCACGTCCGATGATGCTCTCTTTAGAACAAGTTCTCCCACTTGAGTTGAAACCAAACGCGAAGGTTCTTAGCAAAACCGCCCCACATAATATAATGGCCTTCTCATAAAATTCAAGCAGGTCGCACTCTAAGTTTGAATTAAGGATTCCAATCTTTGTTCATGTTGAAGAAAAAGGGCATTGTTTTTCTGTCACCAGAACATCGTTATCACCCAAAAACATTGCCACCAAAAAGATGTGTTATTGTCAGGAAGCGGACAACCCATTTTATATTGGGCTTCTGTTCCATAGTAGTGGGCCACATTACCCACGACCATTATTGTGGCGGTACTCGCACAACATTTAGAAAAGGGGCAAAAGTAAATGGGTTTGAAAACGTCTTAAAAGGGAAAAAAAAAAAAAAAAAAAAAATGTCTGCAAAATGTTGTTAAATCATTATATGGGACCCATGGCCCCCACCATGCATTTCACGTGATGATCACGCCGCAATGCTGATACACGCCTGGTTAAATTTTTTTGGACCCAACATCCCATGCAAAGCCCGATTCGTGTGCGCACAATGTTTGTAGCAAAAGGACTAAAACTACTTAAAACATAAATACAAGCAGTTTCTAATAAAGAGATCTCAGCCTTCTCTTCTTTACTGATTTGGGACTCCATTCCCACACCACAAACAAACACAACTCATTTCAAAAAGAAAAGAACTAAGAAAAAGACAAAATTCACTTTTTTTTTTTTTTTTTAAAACCCTCTTATTGAATTTTTGAAACAACATAAAATCCAACAATTTCTGATTTTATCTTTCCTAGCTTTAACACAATGCTCACAACATTCCCATCTTTGCTACACCCATTTTGTACAGGTGGCCAACATTTCACTCCATAATCCATAGCATGTCTAACTATAATCAATATCATGTTATATTCTCCCTTCACTTTTGTAGATATGATCCGATCACAAAGCACTCTAGAAGCAAGTCTCCACTTCAACCATCTCACTCTTATCCTATGCTCACATTTTCCTCAATCTCTCAATCCTTACTAATTCTCGAGCCAAGGCATAGGAATGAATCTCTTTGTGATATTTCTCAACCTTATTTCTCATAGTAAGGTGAAAGCATCTCTCATAGGAGCATGACATATATATATATATATAGGGAGGTCTTACTATGAGAGATAAGGTACGGGCCCTCACATCCATACCCAATGCCAACGACTTAAATGTGAGGGCCCCCACCTTATCTCTCATAGTAAGGTGAGAGCATCTCTCATAGGAGCATGATATATATATATATATATGTATATATATATATATATATGAAAAAACTGCCTCTGGAGCCCGCATTGCCCTTTCTTGATGAGATGCATCCCACAGTTTTTAAGTACACTCATGGACGACCCTTTTCATAGTAGACTGAAGTGGGTTGGGACTGGTATGGCCCATTAACTAGTGCTCTAAAGCTGATTTGCATGTGCTGCCCTGTTTTGAGTTAAGTTTTCTGAAATTTACATACGAGCCCTTGTTGTATATTATTATACCAAAACAGCCCCAGAAATTCAATTTAAGGCATAATGATGGACTGTTTGGTGTAGAAAACAAGTGGACAAAGTAGCTCACAATGGGAACCACGTGGTTTGATCATGGTCTTACCGAGTTATGTGCACATGTCGATTAGCTGTATTTTCCATGTATCATGACTTTGTATCCTCATTCTTTTCCCTTCTTAGGAGGTCATGTGACCTGTAAATATTGCATAGATTTGGCAACTCTAATATTATAAAGTGGCAGTTGATCCTCAGAGGATAGACCAATTTTCCAATCTTTCTGATCTTATCATAGTATCAGAGAACTTGGTTTTTTTTTTTTTTTTTTAATCAAGGGTTCATACCTTCTCGTTGCTGGCTCTTGGAGTTGATCCCTGGATAGGGATTTCATTGGTCATGCAAATCCGTTCGTCGAGAACTTCCCTCACAAACTTCTACTCGACATCATCCCTCTCGTCATGCGAACCATTTCGTCTTTGGCCACTGGTGTGACGATTCAATTTGAATCATCTCATCTTGGATTCATCGAATGCCCTAATTCAAATCAAGTGTTCCTCATCGTCGAATTGACCAGAGATAGCACTGCGAGAACCCTTCTCAGGGTCTTCTTCCAGATTCTGTTCAAATATCATCTTCCAACTGCTGGCTTATATTCTCTGAGGTCTGGGTTCTTCTGCCCCAATGGGATTCTTCTCCTCTTCAAAGTTCAATCTGCAAGCTCAGTAGACATTGCTGCTCGTCACTCCTCGTCTGCGCCTTAGTCGACGCAGCAACTTTGTCAATCTGTGCCAGGAACTATCTCTCTGCCTGATCAATCTTCAAGTTCAAGGGCCTTCTCCAAGTTGACCAATCACCTATCTATCTCGGCAGTCTCTATGCTGGGATTTCGTAAGCCCATTTTCTTCGTCTAAGGCACATCACAGTGTGTCTCTTCATCTCTTCATCTTGGGTTTTATAAAAGAGGACTCACTATTCATCTCCGATTTGGGTCAGGTGGACCTAGCAATTCAGATCTCTACTTGACAGCTCATATAGGGAACTCAGATCTTTGTTGTTCAGCACAAACTAAAATTCAGGTCGGCTTCTTTCTCAAAACTACCGTAACTACACAGTGACCTTAATCTTTGGCAGTTCATTTTTTCTGTTGCCTCGGTTTTTGTATTTATATCAATAGTATCATCATGATGGACAAAATCGATGTAATATGACATGGTCCTTTCGCCTTAAGAATTTTGTGGAAAGAGAAGGGATGCTGGGTTATTTAGATGGGACACAGCTCAAACCCACAGTTGATAATGACAGTACCAGCACAGTCCCTAACCTGGTTGATGAAAAGGCAGTTGCAACTTAGAGTAAAAATAATGCCAAGATTGTTACATGGACCCTCAATTCCATAGATCTATCTCTTTCTGTCCCCACAAGCTTTTACAAAAGCTTCAGATATGTGGAACCACCTGAAGAAGTTATGCCACCAAACCAACAAAGCTAGGAAATTCTATCAGGACACTGAGATGGCAAAATACTATCAGGGTAATAAAATAATACAAGAATACTACAGTGGATTCCTTACCCAATGGACAGAAAAGGATTCCATGCTCCTTCACTCTGTACCTTCTGAGTTTCTTCCACATGCCCTTAAGCTAAAAGAGTAGTCCCATATAAGCCAACTCCTCGTGAATCTCTCTGACTGGAGTTCGAGTCGGTCCCGGGTGCTCTTACGAATTGAGAAATATCAGCAGATCTTGATAGGTGCACAAGAGGCCCTTTGAGAGGAAATTGACTCTTGTTACAACGAGCTATAACGGAGGAACCTGAAGCCTTCATTACTCCTCCATCTGAAGACACTGCTCCTCTTACTGCACGGGGGCAGAAAGTTCAGTGCTATGAATGCAAAGGATATGTACATGTGGCTCGCAATTGCAAAAAGAAACAATTCTGCAATTACTGCAAAAAGACAGGGCACCTTATTTCTGACTACACCAGGAGACCACCAAAGAGAAATGAACAACCTCTGAAACAATGTCAGACTGCTAGTGCTTTACAAGATCAAAATCTACCAGATTCTGCAAGCTCTTCTTCTGGCAATGTGATGCTAATGCTTGCTCAGATCCAAAGCTGATGAACAACTCTATTTCATCTGCATTTACTTCCATGGGCGTAAATGGTCGGTACAATTTTCCTCACGACATCTCCAGCATTCCACTCATCGACTGCCCTTTCTGCATTTATTACTCCTACTTGGTTTGTGGACTTAGGCACCTCAAACCATATAACCTCAGTAGGCAACCTAAGGGACAGACAAACTCACAACGGTCAAGAACTGATTACAGCGGCAAATGGACACCATCTGTCTATCTTTGGCATTGGTACCTTAGAGCTTCCAAGCCCTCCCTTTTCCTTCCCAATGTCTACTTTGTTCCCCTGCAAATTTATTTCTTGTAGGACAACCTGTTGATGATAGATACCAAGTTAACTTTTCTTCTTCTGGTAGTGTTATATATGAATGGCAAATTGATGACAGACAAACTCACAACGGTCAAGAACTGGTTACAACGGCAAATGGACACCATCTGTCTATCTTTCGCATTGGTACCTTAGAGCTTCCAAGCCCTCCCTTACCCTTCCCAATGTCTACTTTGTTCCCCTGCAAATTTATTTCTTGTAGGACAACTTGTTGATGATAGATACCAAGTTAACTTTTCTTCTTCTGGTAGTGTTATATATGAATGGCAAATTGAGAAGGTGATCGGGATGGGGAGTAAACATGGTAGACTATTTCTCATGGACAACGGACCTCGCTCCTTATGCTTCCTCTTTTACGGTTTCGAATAATTTGTGGACCATTTGGCATAGACACTTTGGTCATGTCAACAATAAAATGCTTTCTTCTCTTGCTAAATCTAAATGCTAAACATGTTGTCTAAGCAAAAGCCATATTTTACCTTTTTCTAGTTCATTATTCACGTGCCACTACAACCTTTGATATTATTTTACTCATATGTCTAGGAGTTAGCTCCACATTTAAGTAGGCTTGGGTACAAATTATAGTTGTCAAATTCGTTTCGATTTGGACCAAGGATGAAAATATCGGTAGCGGCGGGCGTAGCGGCCCGCCACCAAACCGATACGAAGCGGGAGATACGTATCGGCGTAGCGGTGCGATTTTAAAAAAATCGCCAAAAAAATCTGAAAAAATTCCAGAAAATCCAGAAAATTGTAAAATGAAAGAAAATGTGGTTCTTTTGCAAAAGTAAGTAAGAAAAGGGGGCGTATCGGTGCCCTCAATATATGATGTCCTGTATCGCTGTATAAATAGAAAATAATAGTAATGATTAGTTTTTTCACATGTATTCATGTTTCTTAGTCATGTTAACTTAAAAAGTAATGAAAAGCTCATTAAAAAAAAATTAGAACATGAAATAAAGGCATAAGAATTAAGAAGACTTAAGAGTTAGGTCATTAGTGAACATTGAACAATCAAATATCAATACTTCAGCATTCAAGGTTCAAATTCAATCAAGTGAATGAACTATGAAGTGATCAACAATCAACATTCAGCACCAATTTAGAAATGACAAAGGGAGTAGAGAGTTAGTTAAAGAAACAGGAAATTAGGAATACCTTGATCACCACCAAAAGGGATTTGGGAGACACTTATATTCATACATTTGAACAATATGTAATGTAAACATCATGATGGTACTATTAGAGCCAAATATCAGTGTTTAATTGTTAGGGTCACTGTGGTGAGACCTAACCCTAAGCATAAAACTTTGGTGATCAAAATTAGCTTAATATGAACATAAACATTATATGTTGTATGCATTCATGATAGATCATTCAATATATGAAAAGTACTGATAAAGAGGCCGAGGCCCGGAGGGCTGGCCCTCCAGGCCGCCGACCATAAAGGCGGGGTTCGGGGCGGCAGCCCCGATTCGATTTTTTTTTTTTTTTTTTTTTTGAACTTACGCAAGATGGACCACAAAGAGGTGAAAACAACAACCATAGAGAGGAAGAGATGAAAGAGAAGGGTAAAAAACCCTAAAAAGTCTAAAAAACCCCCCACGTCGTATCGGCCGCCACGGGTGCGATACACCCGTGGCGGCCGATAATTTCATTGTAGCGTATCAGCCGTGGCCGATACGGCCGATATTTACTTCCTTGATTTGGACGAAACATCCGATTTCTTTCGTTTCAAAACCATTACCGAACCGCACATCTCACCTTGAGATGTTCGGTTCATATTTCGTTAATATTCGCCGAAATATAGTGTTTCGTGGAGAAGACCCTAAAATTCGGACGAACATTACCCGAATCAACTTATTCGGATGAATCAAGGGAAGACTGTTACAGAGAAAAAATTAAAATCAATGTAGTTGAGCATTTGAGCGAATCTAAACGAAATAAATTCGAAATACCTGTTATCGAGTATAAACGCCTTGTTCTCCTCTCGTTTGCCGGCATGTAACATGCAAAATCCCCTTCGATCTATAAATTGGGCTCAAATATGCATGTAAGGATCTATAAATTGGTATCAGCCACAAGATCTTCCTTGTTCCCCTTTCAATCTCCTGAGAATATCTCTCCATTGAAGGCTCAAATATTGGATTTCTCCCTCGCCGAGCTATCGATTGGATTTCTCCTCGCCAAGGCCGTCGATTGGATTTCTTTGCGAAGAGCTTCGCCTGATTTCTCCCTTGCGAGATTTGCCTGATTTCTTTGCAAGAAAATATCGCAGATCCACAGGTATTCATCGATCTCTCCCTCTCCTTCCATTTCAACGTCGCCATTTCCAAGTTCTATCGATAGGGTTCCATTTGGGGACTTGGGAGTTTCTGTTTATAAGGGTCTTACCAAAAAGGGGCATGGCATCATCAAATAATGGTCCTGACGAGTTACAGGAAGTGAGGCCCACCCCTTTTACTCACTAAAACTCATTTTATTTGACCACGGGAAGTGAGGCCCACCATCTCTTTTATTCGTTGAAACCATTTGATCACTGAAATGTGCAGTGATCATTTTTTAATGTTGCAATTCCTCACCACCAGTTTTAAATTTATAAAATCTTAATCTGCACACCCATTTGATCACTGAAATGTGCAGTGATCATTTTTATAACTTATATAATTTTAAAAAATTTCCTATTAATAGCTGAAACATTAAACTTACTGTACTTGTCTATCATTTGTACATTTTTTAATGTTGCAAATTGCAATTCCTCACGACCAGTTTTAAATTTATAAAATCTTAATCTGCACACCCATTTGATCACTGAAATGTGCAGTGATCATTTTTTTATTCGCTGAAACCATTTTATCATTGAAATGTGCAGTGATCATTTTTATAACTTATATAATTTTAAAAAATTTCCTATTAATAGCTGAAACATTAAACTTACTATTGTACTTGTCTATCATTTGTGTGTCGTTATTGCATCAGATTTGGAAGATTGATTTTTTTTATTTGAAAATGAGTGATGGCACACCCATATCATCTGCTGCTGCCAGTATTAGATCTAATGACCTTGCATGGGCTTATGGTTATGTGGATCCAACCAACAACAAATATGTAATTTGTCGTTTTTGTAAGAAAGTCATAAAAGGAGGATCACTAGACTTAAAGAACACCTTGGGGGGGTGGGGGTGAAAGGAGATATTGCACCTTGTAAAAATGTAACAGGTGATGTCAAATGGCAAATGGAAAGACTTGCTTTAGAAGGTAAAAAGGATAGAGCAAAGACAAGGGAATTAAATGAGGAGATTGGAAACCCTTATGGAAATCCAAGGGGTGATGCAGATGAAGATGATGTTGAGGTAGAGGAAATAGAACCATTTACAAATCCAATTACCCCCACCACAACAAGTAGAAAGGGTAAAGAGAAGGACTCTCAAATATCTACCCCAAACAAAAGAAGGGGTGTGTCAAATACTTCCAAACCTCTAATGTCGAATTTCTTTGCACCGCGAACAAGTCCTGGATCTCAGCCAGGCATCAAATCAACATTGGCAACAAAGAAACTGAGGGATGCAACTGATTTGGCTGTTGGCCGTTTTTGGTTTGATGCAAATCTCCCATTTAATGCTGCAAGATCAAAATTTTGTCAACCAATGGCTGATGGAATCGCTACAGTGGGACCAGGTTACAAGATGCCATCATATCATGACCCTCGTGGAAAAATTTTGGGAAAATTGTACTAGAAGTTAATGCTTTCATGGAGCATTATAAATCAAACTGGGTGCTTCGTCATGGCTGATGGGTGGACAGATGAAAGGCAAAGAACATGGATGAACTTTCTTTTGTATTGCCCCAAAGGGTTAATGTTCCAAAAGTCGGTCGATGCAAGTCCAATTATAAAAAAATTCAGATGCACTCTTTAAAATTTTTGATGAAATTGTCTTACTTGTTGGGCCTAACAATATTGTCCAATTTATCACTGACAATGATGCCACTTACAAAGCAGCGGAAAAAAGAGTGGCTGAAAAATATGGGACTTTTTATTGGACAGCTTGTGCCGCCCATTGCATATATCTGATGTTAGAGGACATGGCAAAGACCCACTTGTTTCCCGTAGATGCATCCACAATTGAGACAGCAAGGAAAATCACAAAGTTCATTTACAATCATTTATCACTGTTGCATTTAATGAGAAGAGAATATACAAACGGGAGAGAATTAATCCGACCAGCTATCACAAGATTTGCTACCAATTTTATTAGCTTGCAGTGCCTTTTTAAATACAGAAAAGAACTTAGGCAAATGTTTACAAGTACCGCTTGGGTTGAATCTAATGCTTCAAGTACCTCTGTTTGCATAGAGATCATTGAAATCATACTCAATAACACATTTTAGAAGGATGTTGAGCATATATTGAAGGTTAGTGAAGCTTTGGTGGTAGTTCTAAGTCTAGCCGACAGTGAAGAGAAGCCTGAAATGGGTTATGTGTACGAGGCAATGGAATGAGAAAAAGATGTGATTCAAAAGAGGATAAAAAATAAGGACTACTAGCTATACTGGAAGATTACAGATCACATGTGGGAAAATCAACTTCACAGTGCACTACCGTCGGACAGCCCTCCGGGGCTCGGCCTCTTTATCAGTACTTTTCATATATTGAATGATCTATCATGAATGCATACAACATATAATGTTTATGTTCATATTAAGCTAATTTTGATCACCAAAGTTTTATGCTTAGGGTTAGGTCTCACCATAGTGACCCTAACAATTAAACACTGATATTTGGCTCTAATAGTACCATCATGATGTTTACATTACATATTGTTCAAATGTATGAATATAAGTGTCTCCCAAATCCCTTTTGGTGGTGATCAAGGTATTCCTAATTTCCTATTTCTTTCACTAACTCTCTACTCCCTTTGTCATTTCTAAATTGGTGCTGAATGTTGATTGTTGATCACTTCATAGTTCATTCACTTGATTGAATTTGAACCTTGAATGCTGAAGTATTGATATTTGATTGTTCAATGTTCACTAATGACCTAACTCTTAAGTCTTCTTAATTCTTATGCCTTTATTTCATGTTCTAATTTTTTTTTTTAATGAGCTTTTCATTACTTTTTAAGTTAACATGACTAAGAAACATGAATACATGTGAAAAAACTAATCATTACTATTATTTTCTATTTATACAGCGATACAGGACATCATATATTGAGGGCACCGATACGCCCCCGTTTCTTACTTACTTTTGCAAAAGAACCATATTTTCTTTCATTTTACAATTTTCTGGATTTTCTGAAATTTTTTCAGATTTTTTTGGCGATTTTTTAAAATCGCACCGCTACGTATCCTCGCTACGCTACGTATCGCCCGCGTCGTAGCGGTTTGGCGGCGGGCCACTACGCCCGCCGCTACCGCTATTTTCATCCTTGCAACCAGCACAAGTGCAAGAGGGTCTCCCTGATTTTGATGGGGGTGATGAAATAGGTGGCCCTATAGGAGAGGATTTGGGAGCAAATGAAGATGATAATCATTATTACAGTGATGCATAGTTAGCTGATCTATTGCTTTATTCTGTGATATTTGAGGGGATGTATTCAAACCTTATCTTTTGCAAATTAATTTGCGATGCTTTGTAGAATGAAATTTTCTATATATTTTTAATATATATATATGTAATTTTCTTATATTTTCCGAAACAAATTTCCGAATTGGAAAGCGAAATGTCCAAATAACCCGAGATGTTTCATTTTGGAACCAAACCGAAACAGCGTCCGAAACGAACTTGACAACTATGGTACAAATACTATGTTAGGTTTATTGATGACCATTGTCGTTACAAATGGATATATTTTTTACAGCTCAAATTTGAAGTCAGTTCTATATTTCAAACATTTTATGATGCAGTGTATAACCAGTTTAACAAGAACATCAAAATTCTCAAATCAAATTTCTGAGGAGAACACGTGCCTATTGAATTCTCCTCCTTATCTAATAAAGGCATCATTCACCAAGAATCTTGTCCACATACACCTCAACAAAATGGAATTACTAAAATAAAAAATCCACACATCCTAGAAACCACTTTAACACTTCTTGTTGAATCTTAAGTCCCACTTCATTTTTTGTGTGAAGCTGCTTATATTTCCATTCATCTCATCAACAGATTGCCAAGTTACGTTTTACATAAAGTTACACCATATGAGTGTCTCTTTGGTCATCCACCATCTTACTCACATATGCGAGTCTTTGGTTGTCTCTATTTTGCTCATCTTCCCTCTAATGAGAGATCCCAACTTTCGCCTCAAGCTGCCAAATGCGTGTTTCTTAGATACAATGATGCATTCACAAACGTTTTGTTTGCTATGATCCAAAAGACGGATGTGTCCGTATTTCTAGGAATGCCATCTTTTTGGAACATAACCCTTTCTATTCACTTCATCCTGCTAGTCATCTCGTCCAAGTATCATATCTTCATCAGTTTTTTGAGTCCACATCCCCACCGCCTAGTACCAAGGTCTATGTCTGTCAAGCAATGACTCTTCCTCTTACTACACCTTCTCTTGATTACCCTTCCTTGTCGGCTCTTGATCCTCCAGGTAATGATCCTCCTGCCCCACAACCTTTGCAATGTTCTAGTTGTATTTCAGTGCTCCCTACCCTTTTTACCCCTTTAGATTCTACTCCTATTCACGGGCTTCTATAGTACCATGCTGGCAAGATGCAATGTCAAAAGAATTACTCGTCCTTAAGGCAAACTCCACATGGGATTTGGTACCTGCCCCGATAGATGTACCTATTATTGATAGCATAAGGGTCTATTCCATCATAGTGAAATATGAAGGGAGCTTGGATAGATATAAAGCATGATATTAAGACTAATAAAACAGTAAACTATAATAAAAGTAGAAAACTTCTAATTCTCATCAAATAACAAAACAAGAAACAATTCATAATCAATCCTAAGATATATTTGAATGCCACAGTAGCCTTCTCAGTCAATTTGGGCCTGTGGGCTAGATGGTTGGATCCATCATGTGGGCCCAGGTCCTCTTCTGGACTTCCATACTACATCAACTCTCCCCGGCTTGAAAGAACTCGACTCCGGCAAGTTAATGGCTTGATAGCGTTCATAAATATTTGGATTTAGATGCTGGAAGTCGGTAGCAGTAATCCAGATAGCATCGGAGATGGGCCAGTTTTGCCAATGAACAAGGAACTTCTGAAATCCTCCCTGACGAGTAGAAACAATTTGATCATCAAGAACATCAATGATTTTATCAGGCCGTGGCGGAGCAGCAGGTAACGTAATGATTTGCTCATCTAAATCGTCCACATTATCATGCCCACAACAGAGAGTGAGATCAGTAACATTGAATGTGGGACTGATACCCATATCTGATGGCAACTCGAGAGTATAGGCATTGGAACTAAGCTTCTTCACCACTTTGAATGGACCTGTATTTCTTGGATGCAACTTCTTATTAGCTCATGGCAGTAACCTTTCCGGATAAATACGGACCATAACCATGTCTCCTTCAGAAAACTCTAGGAAACGACGACGTTTGCCGGCATGAGCCTTGTAACTGTCATTGCTAGCTGCAATATGTCGTCGAACTTCATCATGTATTTGTTGCATAAGCCTGATGAAGTTATCGGCTTCAACAAAAGGGCGTGCTTCAAGAGGCAAGGGGACAAGATCAATAGGCAAGCACAGTCGAACACTTATGACTGCTTGAAAGGGTGAGATGCATGTGGACCAATTAACTGAATTGTTGTAAGCAACTTCAGCCATTGGTAGAACCTGATCCCATGTTGTGATATGATCACGTACAAGGCATCAAAATAGCTGTCCAAGGCTTCTATTAACAACTTCAGTTTAAGGATGGTAGGCAATAGAGAAATGAAGCTTTGTCTTTACTGTCATCTACAAAAGTCTTCCAAAAGTAACTCATAAATTTGGTGTTACGATGTGAAACGATTGTCTTGGGGAGGCCATGAAGACGGACAACTTCTTTGAAGAGTAATTGAGCTACCGTGTAAGCATTTGATGTGTTGTTGCATGGAATGAAATGTGCCATTTTAGAAAAACGATCAACAACAACAAAGGTGGAATCAACTTTCCGTGCAGTCTTTGGAAGTCTTAACACAAAATCCATGCTGGTATTTTCCGATGGTGCATTAGGAATAGGCAATGGCTGATATAAACCTGGATTCTTCTTGTTACATTTAGCCAACTGACATCTTCTTGTTACATTTAGCCAACTCACATCTTCTTGTTATATTTAGCCAACTGACAGGTGCGACATCTTTCACATATGCTGATAACATTAACTCTCATGCGCGGCCAATAAAAACGATCATCCACGAGAGCGAGTGTCTTGTCACGACCCAAATGACCACTACAACCTCCTCAATGCAATTCACGAACAACTTGTTCTCGAATCGAAGTAGCAGGGAGGCAAAGTTTGTTACCTTGGAATAAGAATCCATCATGTACACTGTAATGAGGGTGTTTGTCTGTCGCCGTTAAGAAAATCTGCATATATTGTGCCGAAATCCTTGTCAATTATATACTCATGCTTTATCTGCTCAAAACATGTTATAGTGACTGCCATAGTATTGAGGAGATGTTTCCGACGACTTAAAACATCAGTTACCATATTTTCTTTGCCAGCTTTATGACGGAGATTGAATGTAAATTGTTGAAGGTAAGAGCTCCATTTAATTCGACGATCACTGACATGCTATTGTAACTGTATATGCTTCAATGCCCCGTGATCAGAATATCAGACAAAGTCGTTTCCAACCAAGTAATGACGCCAATGTCGCAATGCTTGCACAGTGGCGTAGAATTCTAGATTATAAATAGAATATCTACGTTTGGCATCGGGGAGCTTCTCGCTAAAAAATGCAACTAGTTGACCTTCTTGGCTAAGAACTCCTCCAATGCTGATACGAGAAGTATCACAAGAAACTTCAAAGACTTCGTCAAAATCGGAAAGTTGTAGGACAAGGGCTTTCGTGATCTTGCGCTTGATATCTCCAAATGCTCTCTATTTACCAATTGACGCAGCCAAGAGCCGCAATCGGGTTGATAGATCAATCTCCCAAAGGATTGATCGAATCCAAGAGGATTCCATCCACTAGGGTACAAGCATAACCATGAAACAATCCAAAACTCATGTGAGCAACTCAAAGAAATCTGTTTATTAATTGAAAGCATATCTTTTACAATAGAGGGCTTCTCTATTTATAATGTATTAAGACTACTAAAACAGTAAACTATAATAAAAATAGAAAACTACTAATTCTCATCAAATAACAAAACAAGAAACAGTTCCTAATCAATCCTAAGATAAATTTAGAATGCCACAATAGCCTTCTTAGTCAATTTAGGCCTATGTACTGAACCCAAAGGCTGGGCTGGATGGTTGGATCCATTATGTGGGCCCAGGTCCTTTTCTTGTCGTACTGTAGCAGCCATCCGACACTAGCCACTTTGGTAGATGGATGTCAAAAATGCCTTTCTCCATGGTGACCTGCAAAAGACTGTCTACATGCGAACCCCTCCAGGCTATGCATTTCCCCAAAAAACCTGTTTGTAAATTGAAAAAGTCTTTATGGACTCAAACAAACTCCTCAAGACTGGTTTGACAAATTCTGACATGCTATCCTTCAAGCAAATTTCCTCCAAAGTCAGAATGATGGCTTCCCAAGGCATCCCAATTCCCAAGGCATCCCATGATGGCTTCCTCTTTATTCACAAGACATCCCAATTCCCAAGGCTGTACGGTTCTATTGATTTATGTCGATGACATGATTATCAGCTCTCAAAACTCAACTTATGCACCACTTCAATATGAAAGATCTTGGATCTCCCACTTACTTTTTAGGTCTAGAAATCTCTAGAACTCATGGTGGCATTCATGTCCATCAACGTAAATATGCTGAGGACTTGATCAAAGCTGCTCACCTGGACATTTGAGCTCAATGTTAAAACAATAAAAGATGATAGGCGTCCCCTGAAAGATCCAACTATTTTTTTATCGTCTAGTTGGCAACTTGTTGACTCGACCAGAAAACTCTCATGCAATACATAGAGTCAATTTGTGAGTAATCCTCACAAACCACATATTGCAGCGATACTTCACATACTTTAACCACTCAAAGGCAATCTTGATCAAGGTCTCTTTCACTCTTCTACTTCATCCCTCCAACTCTCTACATATGCTGATGCCGACTGATACTTCACTTTTTATATGTAAAATCCGTACCCCAGTCCTGTCTATGGCGTGTCCTTGCCGTATCTGTGCATCTTAGGTCATGAATATCTATCTTCCAAATTGATGCTCAGTGGACATCCGCATCAATTTGAGGGGGGGTGTAGAAAACAAGTAGACAAGTAGCCCAAAATGGGACCCACACGGTTTGATCATAGTTTGCCCAAGATGTGCACATGTCTATTAGCAGTATTTTCCTTGTATCATTACTCTGTATCGTCATTCTTTTACCTTATTAGGAGATCATGTAATCTTTAATTATTACCTGGATTTGGAAACTCTAATATTATAAAGCAGCAATCGATCCTCAAAGAGGATAGACCAATTTTACAATCTTTCAAACCTTAACATTTGCACCCCAATTCCACATCCATTCTTAATTAGACGTTGTGGGCCTTTCTACGATGCTCAATCCACCCCATGTAGGCTTAGCCACCTCAAAAACACAATTAAAAATCCATTTCACATCAATTGTCCATAATCAGTAGAAAAGAAAACGAAAACGAGCTTAAAGCTGTCACATGATGCAAACTTACATATCACTGGAAATTCACCTCAACAAAATAGTTCTCTCATCACCACTACCTCATACATTTTGTTTTATTATTATTTAACCCATTTTTTAGTGGGAGATGGTGATCTATCACGTTACATGGTTGGCTTATCTATATCAATTGAGAATCATATATTTTTGCATGGTTTCCACAAAAACTAAGCATTTTTAACCCAAAAAAAAAAACAGAACTCGAATATAACCTGAGAAAAGACAAATTGATCCCTCATATCCTAAACTTGGAAACTCAAAAAGTCCCAAACCAGATCAGCTTCATGGAAGAAGTGGTGGAGTGGTAAAATTTAAAGGCTTGACTGTGTATTCATCCAACTTATTAGAATACTCTGAATTTTTAATTCAAGAAATGGCATTAAATACACAGAATACTTAAAGAAAAACCATTTCAAAAAAATATAAGAAAAAGGATACAAAAAAATTTTTAAGAAAAAACTAAAATAAGAAACTAATCCAGAATATAGTGTTACCCTTTTATTCTAGAATACACTTTTCAATGCAGATTAGCTAAACATTTTTGGGAGAATATAAAATATATATGCGACTGGACTGTAATTTCCAACTGGGCCAATTTTAAATCGAATCAACAATTTTCAGAACCATGCTTCAAAAACTGTTGCAAAAAGCAAGCCCGTGTATATTGTTTGAAGCTCACAGAAAGTAACAAACACAAGTTCAAGGAAAAAGATCAAACCATCAGAGGAGCACTTTGTTTGAAGGGCAGATTTCTATCAGCATGCTCAAGGCAGTAGCGTAGCATTTCCACTATAGTCGACTCGGATGACAGGTCACATTTGTCTGCAATTTTTTTATTAGAAAAATACATACAGTTCAAATTCTTCAGTCAATAACAACAACAAATAGTTCTACAGATATATCACCTGGGATGTCAAATATTTGTGTAGCAGGTGGAATTCCCAGCAAGTCTCCCAAATGAATGCGGACACGAGCCCGCTCCGAGAGTGATAGTGCATCAACGTGTGTTATAAGAAGAATGGGCTTGTCATCTGCAAACAAGAAATATATAGAAAATAATACATATAAGTAACATGAGACACCAGCAAACTAGCCAAAATAGAACAAGGGAAGAACCCTTTTTTTTTTTTCTTTTTTTTTTTTTTTGTGTGAAATGGTAAAACAGTTTCAAGTTAACAACAATATATAACAAAGATTAACACTATACAAAAGATTGATGCATAATGCACAATCTTTATTAAAAGAAGAAGAAGAAGAAGTCCTATTCATCTCAATGCAATTTATCATTACTGTTCTAAAAAAAGAAAAAGAAAAAGAAATACACATCTTTGACCAAAAAAATTCAGCAATACCTTTAGATTCCTGAAGAATGAATTTACCGTTTAAACATAACCATTCATGGGCCACAAAATCATCATCTCCGATTTCTTTTATATAATCAGATAATTGCTAAGGGGTCATTTGTTTGCCGTCATTTACAAATGTAAATGATTCACATGCGTAATGGTGTAGAACAAGGTAGAAAAGCGACTCGGACTCAACTCGTCCAATGCAAAAAAAATTGACTCGAATGGAGTCAACGCGGAGACTCGAGAGTCATGTTTTTTTTTTTTAATAATTTAAAAATAACTAATTACTTATAAAATATAAATATACATTTATTTACATATATTCAGAATAGACAATTTATATATGCAAGAAAAGTACTCCAATAAGGAAGATAAAAGAAAAAATATTTCATATCACATAATTTATTAGTCCAAATATCCAATGTAAATGATCAGATATTCGTTTCAAATTACATTTTAGTCATCTTTTTTAAATTGCCAACTCCAAACCCCATTCATAATTACTTTAAATTAATTTTAATTATTTAAAATTAGATTTAGCTATCAAATGGTTTAGAATACAAATAATTTATTAAAGTGAGATGACTCAGCCAAGTCTCCCCTAGTTTTGACTCGGTCCTTTGTCAAAATGTGATGACTCAGGTGAGTCAAGAGTCAACTCGGAGAGTTTTCCAACAATAGGTGTATTAATTTAGCACATATGTTTGCGCTCATTTACGCATGTGACGCATAAATGAGGAGTGAAAATGTTGTAAATAAGGCCATTTACCAACGATAATTTTCACACCTAAAGAGGTGTGAAAGTGAAAAGGGCACTCCTACAATCTCACATGGTGATTGCATTTCCATGGCCCCCATCAACCACCCTTACTGTTTTCGTTCTTGTGGGCCCTATATTTTAATTTGGCCCGGTCAAAATATCGGATCATTGCCCTTTGTTACTTGCAACAAGTATGGAAAATTGGGGTGGTCCTTTCAGGTTTGAGTAATTTGGGCTCTGTGAGAAGGGATTCACAGAAACCGTAAAAGATTGGTGGGTTGCAAAGGATGTATTTTGGATCTGTGAGAAGGGATTCACAGAAAATGTAAAAGATTGGTGGGCTGAAAAGGATGTTAGGGGATGGATGGGTTGCCAATTAGCTCGGAAGTTGAAATATCGTAAAAAGAAAATGCGAGATTGGAAAAAGGAAGTTGTTGGTGATTCGAGGAAGAGGAAGAATCAGATGCTTGTTGATATTCAAAAATTTGATGAAAGCAAAAACTGGAAATCTAGATGAGGATCGAGATCAAAGAAAGTCTCTTCACGAGCAATTTTGCAATTTGATTTTACACAAAGAAATTAAATGGAATCAGCATTCAAGGAATGAATGGTTGGATGCAGGTGACTGTAACACAAAAATTTTCCATTCTATTGCCAATGCCCGTTGTGTGAATCGAACAAATTCTATTCCTGCTAGAGGAAGAGTGTGAGAGAAGGAAGATATAGAGAAAGAAGTTGTACACTTTCTCCAGTAGTTATATGTAGGAGTTAATTGAGTTAGACCCAACATGGATGGGATTTCTTTCCACAAACTTTCGTCCATGTCGATTTCTTTTCTTGAAGCTCGTTTCTCTAAATAAGTACTTTTCGGCCTTAGTGGGGATCGTGCTCTAGGGCTAGATGGGTTCCCAAAACCCTTTTGTCAAACCTTTTGGGATCTAGTAGAAGAAGACCTTTAAGTGTTTTCAATGAATTTCATGTTAATGGAGTTATAACAAGAGAGTTGAGCACTACCTTTATTGCTTTGGTTCCTAAAAAAGATGGTGCTATTTCAATTAAAGACTTAAGGCCCATAAGTTTGATTGGTAGTCTCTACAAAATCTAAGCAAACGTTCTTGCTAATCGTTTAAGTAAAGTACTTCCTAAGATTATTTCAGAAGTACAAGGTTCTTTTGTAGATGGATGTCAAATTCTGGACAATGCGTGTGTTGATTCAAGGAATCTCTAGCAACGTCCTGGGTTGATTTGTAAGCTGGATTTTGAAAAGGCTTATGATATGGTGTATTGGGATTTCCTTCAATATATGATAGTTAGAATGGGTTTTGGAAAAAAATGGAGAGAATGGATTGACAGATGTGTTTCTTCAGCTCATTTTTCAGTTTTTATCAATGGTTCTCCTAAATGATATTTCAAGAGCTCTTAAGGTCTGACAAGGAAATCCTTTATCTCCTATGTTTTTTTGTTATTGTTGCAGAAGCTTTACATGCTATAATAGAGAGAAACAAATAAGTTAAGTTGCTCCCTGGATTTGCTATTGAAAATGTTGATTATGAGGTTACTCACCTTCAATTTGCAAATGATACTATTGTTTTTTTTATGATGCTTCGGTGGCCAGTGGATACTCTTAAATTCATTTTGAAGTGGTTTGAGTCGTTATCAAGACTGAAGATTAATTATGGCAAATGTGAGTTCATTCGTGCCAATCCAGCCCATCTGCGCTGGCCAGGAACTTGTATCATTAAGTTAGCTATAATTTAGGAAATTGTATAGTCATAATACATGTACACTTTCTATATTAAGTAGCTATAACTTAGGATCTCAATTGTATTAGGATACTAATAATAGAGTAATCAACCTTCTTATATAATGAGAAGGAATCAACCCTAAGGGGTACACGTTTTCCATCATATACAATATTCCTCCATACGTCCATTACTGACATGGTATCAGAGCTACTGTACATGCCCTAGTGCTGTAGTTTCTTCAAGTTACAAGGATCTATAGATCCTCCCTGACATCTTCCACGTCTGGAAGCCCTCGGTGTGTCTCCGATCATCTCAGATCAGGTGTGGCCCACCTGAGATCATCTTCAACAACTCTGCGGAACCAGCCCATGCTGGTCGACTGGAATTCTTAGTAATTGTGGTGATTTTTCAGGAATTTTTTTCCCATCCGAGGTAGGTCTTCTATCCCAGTCTGTGGAAATTCAATTTTCTCAATCTGATTTCATCTCAGCCGTACAAAATCAAGGATCTTGATTGTTTTTTCTTGATATTTCTTTCATCAAGTGCTTAAACCCTCTGTGCCCTCATCCCCAACCTCAGATCTATACCTTGATCATCTGGTGGGGCCCACGAACACAACCCAACTGCTGTGTTGGTTCGTCAGCCCTGTTTTAGGTGTCTGTTTGCAGTTTTCAATTTTCACAGATTCTGTCTGAAGCAACTGTTCTGGGAACAATTCTGGAAACCATTCTGAATTGTCTTTTGGCGTGTGGTTGTCTCTCCTATCATCTTCTCTTGCTCTTCTGACGGATCTATCACATTATGGAGAAATCTGAGATTGCTCTGGTTTGCTTTGATAGCAAGAATTACACCCCTGGGCCTTTCAGTTTCAAATTTATTTAGAAGGAGAAGAACTATGGGGACAAAATTAACTACACAATCTCGCAGGTGTGCATTTTTGGGTTATGTCACTAATCAAAAAGGTTTTGTTTGCTACGATCTCATTGGTCCTCCCATCAGGGTTTCTCGCAATGTTATTTTCTTTGAAAACCAGTATTTTTTTCAAACTCACTTGGATTGTCCTCATCCATCTTGTCCCGCTCTCTTACTCGGTTTTTCAAATAAATCAACTGTTACTAGGTTTGATTCAAACTTTGTTTATCAACGTCGGGAAAAACCTACCACTACAGATGCCCATCCTCCAGATCAGTGATTTGAAAAGCTCGCCTAGGCGAGAAGCGAGGCGAAGCGAGGCGTGGTCGCCTTGAACACCCCAGGCGAAGCGAATATGCCTGAAGCGAGAAAAAAGCGAGCGCCTTGAAATTAAGCGAGAGGCGAAAAAGCGAGCGCTTTAGTTAAGCGAGGCGAGCTTGTGTTTTAATTTTATTATGGACTGTTGGATTATTTTATTTTAATTGTGAACCGTTGGATTGGGGCAATTGGAAAAAAAATTATAAGATGCACATACACCCACTTACCCCCTTGTCCCATAAATATAAAACCCAGCCCTAATTTTGCTCAGATCAAACAACAGACTGGAGCTGGCCTTCAGGACTCGCGATCGACTGGTACTCCTCAAATCAGACAACGAACTGGAGCTGGACTTCAGGACTCACGATCGACTGGCCTTCAGGACTCGCCTGCCTTCCCGTGATCGACTGGTACTCCTCCCTCACGATCACGATCGACAGTCGACTACTGCTGCTCCTTCCTCTCCTGCGGCTGCTCCTCAGTGACAGGTTTGTCTCAGATTTATTTTCTCTTCTCTTTTCTCTTCTCTTTTCTCTTCTTCTTCTTCTCGGCTGGTCCTCTTTTTCTTTTTCTTCTCTGCTTCTTCTTCTCTGTTTCTTTTTTTTTTCCTGATTCTGCTCTTGTGGTTGCAATGGTGCTGCTATTTTTTTTTTTTTTTCCTGATTCTGCTGTTCTAGTTCTCTGTAATGGTGCTTCTGGTTTTTTTTTTTTTTCTGCTGTTTTGGTTCTGTAATGGTGCTGCTGTTCTGGTTCCTCGTTTTTTTTTTTTTTTTTCTGTTTCTGTTTTTTTTCCTTCTTCTCTCCTGTTTTCTGTTTCTGCTGCTTCTGTTTTTGCTGATAATTTTTTTTCTGTTTATGTTTCTGCTGCCTGCTGTTCTGGTTCCTCTTTTTTATTTTTTTTCTGTTTCTGTTTTTTTTTCTTCTTCTCTCCTGTTTTCTGTTTCTGCTGCTTCTGTTTTTGCTGATAATTTTTTTTCTGTTTATGTTTCTGCTGCTTCTGAATTTGCTGATGTTTCTGCTTCTTTAATGCTGATTTTGCTGATAATGATAGTGCTGAACTGCTGATAATGCTGATAATACTGCTTCTGTAAATTTTTTTAATGCTGCTGCTTCTGTAAATTGCTTCTGTTTTTGCCGATTTTTTTTCTGTTTATGTTTCTGCTTCTTTAATGCTGAATGCTAAATGCTGATGTGCTGATTTTTCTGATTTCCTGTACTGTTTTGTTCCTTTAATTGTAGTGTGTGTGATAGTGTCATTCATAAACAAATAAATGGCATCGTCGTCCGAAGGGAACAAAAAAGATCCGGCATGGAAATATGCACACTTGGTCAATCCCCCAAACCCAAACAAGTTCAAATGCAATTTTTGTGGAAAAGAGTCAAATGGACGTGTCTATCGGGTCAAGCAACACGTTGCGGGGAACTCTACAAGTGTTATTACTTGTCCAAAATGTCCTGCACATGTTAGAGAGGAGATTAGAGAATACATGGCTAAAAAAAAGGAAGAGAAGAATCTAATGAACATGGTTCCCGACTTTGATGAGATGCCTAATGACTTGGAGGAGGATGAAGATGATATTGTAGAGATTGTTGCGCATCATAATAGATCCATGGCTAGTTCTAGTCAAGGTTCTACACAAGCCACATCCAAACAAAAAAAACCAAGACAAAAAGGGCTTATGGATGTATACTTCACCCCTGATCCGAATGTTGTGGTGCAAAATCGAAAGACCAAGGGGAGACAAACGAAGATTGATGCCAACGATCCTTTCAGAAAGGAAATGAGAGAGAGGGCCATCACAGCATTTGCTCGATGGATGTATGACACGGGAATTCCCTTTAATGTTGTAAACTATGAGAGTTTTGCAGCAATGTTTGAAGCTATTGGACAGTATGGTCCTGGTTTGAAACCCCCTTCTTATCATGAGATTCGGGTCCCATTGCTCAACAAAGAAGTAGGGCATATCAAGTCATTGATGAAAGATCACCAAGAGGATTGGGCAAAATATGGATGTTCCATAATGTCCGATGGATGGACTGACAAGAGAGGGAGAACCTTGATTAATTTCTTAGTGAATTGTCCAAAAGGGACCATGTTCTTTGAATCCGTTGACGCTTCTGCATACTCAAAGGATGGGCAAAAAATGTTTGAATTGCTTGATAATTTTGTGGAGCGTATTGGTGAAGCTAATGTGGTCCAAATTGTCACTGATAGTGCGGCAGCAAATGTGTTAGCAGGTATGAGCTTCTTGAAAAAGAAAGATAACTACTTGTTACATTGAATTTTTTTTTGTACACTAGTTGATAAAAAATCTTTGTTTAATAGGAAAGTTTTTGGAGGCAAAACGACCCAACCTATATTGGACACCATGTGCTGCCCACTGCTTGGACTTGATGTTGGAAGATATCTTCAAGTTGCCAAACTTCAAGAGAACATTTGAGAGAGGAATAGCATTACACGGTTATATTTATAACCGTCCAACTCTGTTAAATATGATGAGACGATTTACCCAGTCAAAGGAGTTGATTAAGCCCGCAAAAACTAGATTTGCTACGGCATGTCTTACTCTAACAAGAATCAACCAACAAAAAGGTAACTTGAGAAAAATGTTTACTTCAGAGGAATGGACTACAAGTAAATGGGCAAGAGAACAACAAGGCAAAAGGACAGCACAAATCATTTTAATGCCTTCATTTTGGAGTAATGTTGTCTACTCTCTTAAGCTTACTGGCCCTCTTGTTCGTGTGCTTCGATTGGTTGATGGTGAGAAGAAGCCTCCCATGGGGTACATTTATGAAGCTATGGACCGGGCTAAAGAAGCGATTGCTAATTCTTTTAATGGCAATGAAGAGAAGTACAAACACATCTTTGAAATCATTGACCGAAGGTGGGAAGTTCAATTGCATCGGCCTTTGCATGCAGCTGGGTATTTTTTGAACCCAGAGTTTTTCTATTCCAATCCAGAGGTTGAGAAAGATCAAGAAGTCATGAATGGCCTATATAAATGTTTAGAAAAGTTGGTCCCAAATCTTGCTATACAAGATAAAATTGGTCAAGAGTTGAGTATTTACACAAAATGTGAAAACCTCTTTAAGTTGCCCATGGCGGTTAGACAAAGAACAACGAGGGCACCAGGTAATCTAAGTTATCCCACAAGTTTATTTCATTATCACTGTTTAAAGATGTTAGTTAATTAATTGTTATTCATTATTCACAGCTGATTGGTGGAGTGCATACGGGTCTGCAACTCCAAATTTGCAAAGTTTTGCAAAAAAAGTTTTAAGCCTTACTTGTAGTGCATCCGGTTGTGAGCGAAATTGGAGTGTGTTTGAGCATGTGAGTATCATCCTCAAACCTCTTCAATTTCATTTTTTTTTATCTTATTATAAATTTTAATGTATTGTTAATAAATTATTACAGATACACACAAAAAAAAGAAATAGACTAGCTCAATCTCGCCTCAATGATTTGGTGTTTGTTAAGTATAATAGAGCTTTGAGACGCCGATATGATTCCTGTGACACAATTGATCCAATATCTATGAAGGATATTGATGATAGCAATGAGTGGTTGATTGGGAGAGTGGATGCAGAAACAGATGAAGATGATGAGCTTGTGTTTGGTGATGATACTTTGACTTGGGGTGAAGTTGCTCGAGCTTCTGGAGTTCACGAAAGTAGCCAACGGACTAGATCAACATCATCTACTAGGGTAACACCAAGGGGTACAAGATCGACCACTGGACTCATAGATGAGGAAGACATAATTTCAGATGAGGCAGAGGAGGAGGATACAGAGGGATATGAATCTAAGGATAATGAAGAAGATGGTTTCTTTAGTGATGATGATCAATTTCCAAGTCCTTGAGATGATTTCTTTAGTTGCTTGAATTGTGTGTCTTATGTTTTTAAATATTAGGATTTGAGATATTATTAGTGTTTGTTTGAATTTAAATGTTTAAGTTATGACTGTTATTAAGATTTGAGATATTATTAGTGTTTGTTTTAATTTAAATGTTTATGGTTTTACTTGCATTTAAATATTTAGTATATATATAATTAAAACTTAGATGTTTAGAATTAATTAAACTTAATTTTTTTTTTTAACTGTTCGCTTCGCTTCGGTAAAGCATGTCGCTTCGCTTCTCGCCTAGGCGTTAGGAGCCTTGGTCGCTTCGGCTCGCTTAACGCCTTAAATAACACTACTCCAGATCCTCCACCAGCAACTAGTTCCACACCTACCCATATCTTGGGTTGCTCATCCAGAACTTCTAGACCACCTGAGAGGTATAGTTTTACCCACACTTCCTTGATGACAACCATTTCCTCTGTTTCTATACCAAATTCTTATTTGCAGGCAGTACAACATGATAGTTGGAACCAAGCTACGAATGCTGAATTAGATGCATTAGATCAGAATCACACATGGGACACTGTGGATTGTCCTTCAGCGGTTAAACTGATCGGTTGCAAATGGATCTTCTCCATCAAACTTAAATCTGATGGCTCCTTGGATAGACACAAAACTAGACTTATGGGACTCGAAAATAGGCAAAAATATGGCATTGACTACGAAGAGATGTTTGCACTTGTAGCCAAAATGACATTTGTTCGGTTACTCCTCACCATTGCTGCCTCAAATTCTTGGCCGTTATACCAAATGGATGTCAAAAATGCCTTTTTCCATGGGGATTTGAAAGAAGAGGTCTATATGAAGATACCGTAGGGCATCACCTCTCCATCTAAAAAATCTGTCTGTCGCCCAAGGAAGAAAATATTGGCCGATACGAAGCGTATCGGCCGATATATAGGGCGTATCGGCCATGGCCGATACGTTATATGAAATTATCGGCCGCCACAGGTGTATCGCACTCGTAGCGGCCCGTATCGGCCGATACTCTTGTGTATCGGCCGATACATACCGCCACGATACGTGGCGGCCGATACACGTGGGGGGTTTATAAAACCCCCCCTTTTGGACTTTTTAGGGTTTTTAAACCTTGTCTTTCTTCTCTTCTCCTCTATAGTTTCCATTTTCACCTCTTTGTGGTCCCAAATGTCTCCCAAATCCCTCTCTTCAAGATATCCTGCCACCAAATCACCAAAAAACCATTATTGAAAGAAATCTAAAGATTCAAAAGTCAAAACAAGATTCTTCATTAAGATATATGTGATTTATTTTTTCAACTTTTGAGATGATCATTTCATTTATCACTCTCTAACTACTATGAATCACAACATAATGGCATCATTATGTTGTTTTATTGTAGATCCATGCTTCCTTTTGATCTTACATGCATATCTTTTGTTTTTTTTTTTTATATATTTTTATTTTTATTTTCGGATTTATGTTATTTAAAAAAAAAAAAAAAAAAAAAACATTATCACTTATGGAAAACTCATGAAACAACTTGAAAATAGCTTCATATTGTTAGATCTATGTTTCCCATAGATCAAATCAACACATTTTGAATGTTTATTGATTTTTCTCTATTTTTTATTTTCGGATTTATTTATTTTTTGAAAAAAAAAATGTGAATACTCATGGACAACCCATGAAACCACTTGGAAATTGTTTGTAAATGATAGATCTATGTTTCCCATAGATCAATCCATCACATTTTGAACTTTTATTGATTTTTATCTATTTTTTATTTTCGGATTTATTTAATTTTTGAAAAAAAAAATGTGAATATTCATGGACAACCCATGAAACCACTTGGAAATTGCTTGTAAATGATAGATCTATGTTTCCCATAGATCAAATCAACACATTTTGAATGTTTATTGATTTTTCCCTATTTTTTATTTTCGGATTTATTTATTTTGTGAAAAAAAAAATGTGAATACTCATGGACAACCCATGAAACCACTTGGAAATTGTTTGTAAATGATAGATCTATGTTTCCCATAGATCAATCCATCACATTTTGAATTTTTATTGATTTTTATCTATTTTTTATTTTCGGATTTATTTATTTTTTGAAAAAAAAATGTGAATATTCATGGACAACCCATGAAACCACTTGGAAATTGCTTGTAAATGATAGATCTATGTTTCCCATAGATCAATCCATCACATTTTGAATTTTTATTGATTTTTCTCTATTTTTTATTTTCGGATTTATTTATTTTTTGAAAAAAAAATGTGAATATTCATGGACAACACATGAAACCACTTGGAAATTGATTGTAAATGATAGATCTATGTTTCCCATAGATCAATCCATCACATTTTGAAAGTTTATTGATTTTTATCTATTTTTTTATTTTCGGATTTATTTATTTTTTAAAATAAAAATAATTTTTAATATTTGAATACCAATCAAATGTCTTGAAAATGGTTCCTATATTTGTGATATAAGTTTCCTCTAACATGTTTCTTTGTTTTTTTTTAATTTTTAACATACTAATATACTACTTGTTTATATTTATAGGCAGAGCCAGGTATTCAATTTCAGTCCATCTGTCTTTGCCATTTGATAAGTGAAAATGCCTCGTGATATTGATCCCGCATGGAGCTTTGGTGAGGCAGTTGAGAATAATAAGTTGAAAATCAAATGCAAGTTCAGTGGAAGAGTGACCCATGGGGCATTACAAGATTCAAGCACTACTTGGGCCACATATCTGGCAACGTTGCTGGCTGTACCGAAGTACCAAGGGAAGTAAGAGAACAAATGAAAGCTTTGGTTGGCCAAAACAAAGCTAGAAAAGTAGAGATAAAAGAAAAGAGGCGGCAAGATGTTAATGCTGTCCGTTATGATGTATTTGGGGATGAATATTTTGATGAGGAAGAAGAAGCACAGATGGAGGCTGCACGCCGAGAGTCTTTGATGAGTCAACAAGAAGAATATGAACGTCGTGCATTTGCTGGAAGCAAATATTATGATGCAGGGAGCTCATCATCTACTGTGCCAAGCAGGCGCAAGGGCTTTGCGGGGTCCATACGTAGGGCATTTAGCACCCGGGAACGGGATGCTGATGTAGAAATTATCTCTACAAGAAGAGCAGTTCCTCCCCCTGTTGATCCTCTAGCACATAGAAAAGAGGGAGCTAAACAACCAAAAATATCAAGTGTTATGAAAGGGGTAATGAAGGCTGCAAGAGATAGATTGGCCAAAGCTACAGCAAAATGACTAATTCACAAGAACATAACACCTACAGCAGTAGATTCCCCATATTTCCAGACTATTCTTGATGTTGCCGCCGAAGCTGGGCGGGGTATACAGGCGCCCTCCGTATATGATGTGGGCACTAAATATCTTGAAGAAGAATATAAAGAAATAAAGGCTTGGGTGGAAAAATTTAGACCCATGTGGCAACAAAATGATGTTACCATCATGTGTGACGGGTGGACCAGCGGCACCCAAACACAATTAATAAACTTTTTGGTGTATTCAGTCGCTAGGACCGTCTTTGTGAAGTCCATTGATGCATCTGAACATAGACGGACAGCCACATATATATATATACTCTTATGGATAAAGTTGTAGAGAGTGTGGGAGAGGAGTATATTGTACAGATTGTTACAGATAATGGCGCCAATTTCAAGGCAGCAGGTTTGAAATTAATGGAGAAGAGGACCCATTTATTCTGAACCCCATGTGCAGCACACTGCGTAGATCTCATCTTGGAAGAGATTGGAAGGAAGACAAAAGTGGCTTCATTGATCAAGGCATGTAGAGGAATTACAAGATTTATTTATGATCATTCATGGGTGTTAAGCTTCATGAAAAGATACACAAATAACCATGCCTTGCTGCGTCCAGGATTAACAAGGTTTGCAACCCATTTTCTGGCTATGGAAAGCCTTGTAAAGTTTAGAACGGAGCTCATTCAGATGTTTGCATCAGAAGAATGGCTTCGTTCGAGATGGGGCAATGCAACTAGTGGTCCGGAGTTTGAAGTCCCAAACCTGATGAGGGACAATAAATTTTGGAAGAAAGTGAAGAAGATATTAAAGGTTTTTGAGCCTTTAGTTAAAGTGTTGCGGCTTGTAGATGGTGATGACAAGCCAACAATGGGCTTTATATATGAAGCAATGGATCGGGCAAAGCAATCCATCATGGAAAATGTTAGATATCACGAAAAATATATAAAGATTATTAATGCCCGTTGGAACGATCAGTTGCACCATCCATTGCATGCCGCAGGTAATTAATATACATCTTTGAATTTGATACTTTTTTGTTTTCCTAACTAATGTATTTATTATTTTGCTTGCTCACAGTACATTCTACATATTTATAATGTAGGTTATTTTTTGAATCCCGAATTCAATTACCACAATGTCGAACTACACACCGAAGCAATAGATACGGACTTGCGGGTAGGATTACAGGAGGTGTTGAAGAAATTGTTCGGTCCAGAAGATCAAATTGATGCCATACAAGAGGTGAGTGGGTGGTTACTTAAGAGAATTTAATTATGTTGTAGGGGTTTACTGACTTATATCTAATTTTCACATTGTAGATATCTATATATACACAAAGGAGAGGAACCTTTGCTGACCCTCTTGTGATACAATCGATTGGAAAGATGCCACCTGGTATGACTATGAACAAAAGACATATCCACATTGCAGATATCTTGTGATACGATCTAATTTTCTTTATTTATTTTTTGCATTTCAGCTGATTGGTGGATGAATTTTGGAGAGAGTGCTCCACATCTAAGGAGTGCGGTTGTTCGCATCCTTAGTCAAACTACAACATCTTCCAACTGTGAAAGAAATTGGAGCACTTTCTCTCTGATCCACACGAAGGTCAGGAATCGGCTTACCATGCAGAAACTCAACAAGCTTGTGTATTGTCATTACAATCTGAAGTTGAGAAACAGAATTAGGGAGAGAAGGGTAAGGGATAGTCCTGATTATTGTCCCATTATTATTGTCCCATTAATTTGGATCACATATTTAGAGATGACGATCCCTTACTCCCATGGCTAGCCGAGATAGAGGATCCACTGCTAGATTCAGATCCGGGGTTTCAGGAAACTGTTCAAGAGTTGATAGGTGAGGACATGGGTGAGGCACCTGCAGAAGGTCAGCCACCTCAGGGAGAAGGTACCAGTAGTAGGACTAGGAGGAGTGGGAAAGAACCTGCTTTTGAGAAAGCTAGTTCCACCACAGTCTCTTCAAGTAGCCATGGTGGAGGAGATGGAGGAGGAGACAGTGGGACAGGTGGTACTAGTGAATACTATCAACATGATGAAGACGATGTCATTCCTGTAGAGGAAGTACAGGAGTTACCTCCATCTGGAAGATTTGATCCAAGTCGTGGTTATCAACGGCGCCGAAGAGATTCACCACCTGGGGCTGGAGGTAGTACTGAGCAAGGAAATAGGGGTGGAGATTTTGGAGAACAACAAGCGGCATCATGGACTAATTCGTGGAACCCTGGTTACAGTGGACAAGGACCCTCACACTCACAGTATTTTGACTTTTTTCCATATGGTCAAGTACAACAAGGAGAAGAACAGTCTTCAACTTCAGGGTCCTACTCATATGGTGACTATGGTGAAACGCAATATGGTAGATATCCATCTGGACCACCTCCACCTCCTCCAAGTTCCTATGATGTGGGTGCGGCTGGCTTCTTTGGATTTGTGGATCCCAATTCTCATCAATATCAAATTCAATATGGTGACAATAGAAATGATAACACTGATGGGGATGAGGATAACCATAGCCCCTTGAATCTTGGTAGACATTCCTTTGGGTGGTGATCAAGGTATTCCTAATTTCCTATTTCTTTCACTAACTCTCTACTCTCTTTGTCATTTCTAAATTGGTGTTGAATGTTGATTGTTGATCACTTCATAGTTCATTCACTTGATTGAATTTGAACCTTGAATGCTGAAGTATTGATATTTGATTGTTCAATGTTCACTAATGAGTAATGACCTAACTCTTAAGTCTTCTTAATTCTCATGCCTTTATTTCATGTTCTAATTTTTTTTAATGAGCTTTTCATTACTTTTTAAGTTAACATGACTAAGAAACATGAATACATGTGAAAAAACTAATCATTACTATTATTTTCTATTTATACTGCGATACAAGACCTCATATATTGAGGGCACCGATACGCCCCCTTTTCTTACTTACTTTTGCAAAAGAACCACATTTTCTTTCATTTTACAATTTTCTGGATTTTCTGGAATTTTTTCAGATTTTTTTGGCGATTTTTTAAAATCGCACCGCTACGCCGATACGTATCCCCGATACGCTACGTATCGCCCGCTTCGTATCGGTTTGGCAGCGGGCCGCTACGTGATAAGAACGAAAAATGTTATATTTTTCTCCATTAATATTTAGTTCTTTGTACCTATTTGATATCTAATTGCACTCATTATTCTTATATTTTGATTTAGGATGCAATTGGAGGGCTAAACGCAAAACGAAGCTAATTGAGTGATTTTAGATGAATTTTCACATCACTTCGCAAGTTGGGCATAACTCTCTCATCTGAGCTCCAATTGAGATGATTCAAGATGCTATGGAACGCCAAGAAAAAGATCTACAACTTTCTTGTTTTGAGTTTTGAGAGATATTGGCTGCCTCAAGATCTGAGTTGCAAGAGAGGTGCTCGTACTTGATGCTAAATGGGTGAAAAATCAAACAGAAGGGCATTATGGTAAATTTGAAGAAATCAGAAGTTCGTCGAAACATATCCAATATTGGGCTCATATTGTGCAGAACGAAAAATAGTGCAACTTTAATTCTTGGGTCGAGTCCAACAGAAGCCCGAATGAGAAGATATGGTCAAAAAGAAGATTTTTACTAAGTTAGAATTTACTTGATTAATTTATTAATTCCCATCTTCAATCCAAGCCACTTCAATTTCTCCCTCACGTGAATCTCCTTCTCTGATTCAGTCTCTCTTTCTAATGTTTCTTTTCACTTTCTAATCCTCATCCAACACAAACTACCCATACATATCTCTGGTTCCAGCACTATTTTCTCTCCACCTCACCTTTCCCATTCAAACTCTCCCATCTCACGGCTGGGATGTTCATCAGAACATCTTTATCAATCACACTATCTTAGAAGCAATTCTATCAGTATCATCCTCTCATCCACGTATCCCATTAAAACTCTACCTCTCCACTCTATATAATACAATCCCCCATACACTCTATTGCACCAACGATTTCTCTCTCTTTCTCTCTTCTTTTTCCATTCTTTTTCCATTTAATTTATTTTGCAAGTTAGCATGGCCCTGCGTGGCTAATTTTCTGTAATTGGTTGAAGGAGACTGAAGCCTCGGAATAAACACTGTGAGATCTAATTTATTTTTATTGTTCAATTTATGCTTTGAATATGGGTTGTTCTTCTGTGCTTAATTTGTTATCATGATTGTTTCGTTTAATTGCTAGGATGCATACTAGTATATTTTTCGTTGCAATCTAATGCTAAATTAGAAATCAAATCCGTAATTGTTTGATCCCTCTAATTTGTGAAGCAACTGATATTTAATAATTTACTGCGTTAGTAATTATTAGATATTAGGAAGAACACTTGGCTAAATTAAATGCAACCGCGTGTGTTTGTGTTATTTGGGTTCATCGATCTCTCTAATTTTAATGCTTTTACTAAATTAAATCTATAGCGCTTGTCGTAGGTTGTTTAGTAATTAGGGTTAATTAGAGCGCGTGTGTTCTAATTAACTAATTAAGGAGGTAGGAATCTAATTCCAACGATGAATATTCAAAGTGTTAATTGATTTATTTTTGCATCAATGATCAGTTCTGAATTTCCGATGGTGGATGTTAACTTTGACCAATGCTTGCTTCTTTGATTGAATTCGTTACTTTACTGCTTTTTATTTGCTTTTATTTATTTTTGCTTTCAGTATAATCAAAACCCCCATCTTGATCACATATTCACATAGCATAAAATTTGACTAAACACTCTCCTTGGGAACGATCCTTACTCGCGATACTACATATATTTTTTGGAGTAAAGGTTTTATTATATTTGGGTGCCGGCGACAGCACGACCACTACGCCCGCCGCTACCGCTATTTTCATCCATAGTGTCGCCTCCGGAAATCTCTTTATGGTCTCAAACAAGTTCCTTGGGCATGGTTTGAAACTTTTAGGGGGCATTTATGCACGAGTGGCTTTACTCAGAGCCTTACGATCCCTCTCAGTTCATGCAAAGAACATCTACTGTTGTTACTATTCTATTTTGTGTATGTTGACGATATTATTATCACTGGCACTGATGATAGTATGATCAAGTCTATCCAAGCCTCTCTCAGGGATTATTTTCATATGAAGGATTTGGCCCCTTTACATTATTTTTGAGCTTAGAAGTGCATCAATCTCCCAAAGGCCTGATTATCAAGCAACATAAAAACACATATGATCTTATTGAGCTTGTTGATCTACATGAATCTTCGCCAGTTGATACACCTGTAGAGGTCAACCTAAAATTGAGTAAAGATGATGGTGATCTTCTTCCTAATCCACATACCTACAGGCGTCTAGTGCGCAGCCTGGCCTATCTCACCATTACTCGACCAGACACATCCTATGCTGCCAATCTTGTGAGCCAATTCATGACATTTCTTAGACACCTTCATCTGACTGTTGTCAAGCGCATGATTCGGTATTTATTAGGAACTACCACTCGTGGTTTATATTATCCTAAGGATAATCAACTTTAATTGACCGCTTATGCAAACGCTGACTGGGCGGGCTGTCAGAATAGTCGTCGGTCTACTACTGGTTGGTGTATGTATCTTGGCAATTCTCTAATTTCTTGGAAATGCAAGAAACAAGAATGTGTTATTCGATCTTCTACAAAGGCAGAATATAGGGCAATACCTTCTGCATGTTCAGAAATCTTATGGCTACAAGAACTTCTTTCGGAACTCGGATTTGCACAAACATCTCCTACATCCTTGCATGCGGATAATACTGGAGCTATCAAGATAACTGAAAACCCTGTCTTTCATGAACGCACCAAACATATTGAAGTGGACTGTCACTTTATTCGGGATGAATTGAAGCGTGATGTAATTTCTTTACCTCATGTACCAACTGGCCTTCAGTTTGCTGACATCTTCACCTAAGGACTTCCTCGGCCTCGACATTAGTTTCTGGTTTCCAAATTGCTGCTTTATGACTCCCCCCACATCAATTTGAGAGGGGGTGTCAATCCAGCCCATCTGCGCTGTGGCTAGGAACTTGTATCATTAAGTTAGCTATAATTTAGGAACTTGTATATGACAATCTTTGAATCACAAAGGGAAGAATGAACTGAAGTTCTTTTGAGAATGTATTATTATTGCTTCCTTTCTTTGGAGAACCAGCGTCAATATATAGAGCATTACAAGCCTAAAAACAAGGCTCTAAGTTAGGAAACTAATCTAATTAGGAAACTAATCTAATTAGGAAACTAATCTAATTACAACAAGGTAATTACAGAAATATGTACAACTGTGTGATCTTAGACCTAATCAGCCACGTGAGACAGTCATGCTGGACTGGATCTAATAATGGGCCTTGGGCCTATTTAACACCCCCCCTCAAATTGATGCGGGAGAATCAACAAGCATTAATTTGCCAACCAAGAATTGATGTCGTGGGCGTGGAAGACCTTTGGTGAGAATATCAGCAATTTGAAGTTCAGTAGAGACATGCGGAAGGCTGATGACATTACGTTTAAACTCATCACGTATGAAGTGACAATCAACCTCGATGTGTTTAGTGCGTTCATGAAAAATCGGATTCTCAGTAATCCGAATAGCACTTGTATTATCAGCATATAGGGGGGTAGCTCCGTCTGCGGGAAATCCAATATCTGAGAGCAAACCACGGAGCCAAAGAATTTCGGAGCACGCAGCAGACATAGCCCGGTACTCAGCCTCGGTAGAAGATTTGGAAACTTTGTCATGTTTCTTGCATTTCCAGGAAATCAGACTATCACCCAAAAACATGCACCATCCTGTCGTCGATCTGCGAGTATCCGGACAACCAGCCCAGTCAGCATCGGAATAGGCTCGGAGAG
Source organism: Cinnamomum chago (assembly GCA_038049695.1). Taxonomy (NCBI): domain Eukaryota; kingdom Viridiplantae; phylum Streptophyta; class Magnoliopsida; order Laurales; family Lauraceae; genus Cinnamomum; species Cinnamomum chago. The sequence continues at coordinate 49,917,459 of CP142460.1, forward strand.
AGAGAGGATTGTTGGATGGAAAAAACAACCCGCGAGTCGGTGTGCGAATAAGGTACCGAATGATGCGGCGAACAGCTGCCAGATGAAGGTGACGAGGAGCAGTCATGAACTGACTCATGAGGTTGACCGCATAGGAGATATCAGGACGAGTGATAGTGAGGTAGATCAAGCTACCAACCAACTGGCGATATGGGGTCGGATCAGGAAGAAGGTCACCCTCCTCTTTACTGAGTTTGACATTCAATTCGACCGGCGTATCGACGGGAGCTAAAGCAGTAAGGCCAGCCAAGTCAATGAGGTCAACCGTATATTTGTGCTGATTGAGTACTATACCTTTAGGCGATTGATGAACTTCAAGACCAAGGAAATAGTGTAAGGGGCCTAGATCCTTCATTTGAAATGTCTAATGAAGAGAAGCTTGGAGTGCCTGAATCATTTGTGCATTTGGACCAGTAATGACAATGTCATCCACGTAGACTAGTAGCACAGTAATCCCGGATGGAGCATGATGTAAGAACATGGAAGGATCATACTGGCTAGGATGAAAATCCAAATGAAGAAGGGTATCTTGAAATTTCTCAAACCATGCGCGAGGAGCTTGCTTCAGACCATAGAGAGAGCGACGGAGCTTAGCAACCATACCCTTCCCAGAGGAGGACCCCGGAGGCAGACGCATATAAACATCTTCTTTTAGATCACCATGAAGAAACGCATTTTTGACATCCATTTGATAGAGAGGCCAGGACTGAGCGGCAGCAACAGCAAGGATGATGCGTACGGTGGTCATCTTGGCTACGGGAGCAAAGGTTTCATCGTAATCAATGCCATATTCTTGCCGATTTCCGAGAGCAACAAGGCGCGCCTTATACCGATCGAGAGTGCCATCTGATTTTAACTTGAGAGAAAAGATCCACTTGCAGCCAATAGGTTTGACACCCACAGGAGAGGGGACAATATCCCACGTATGATTTTTCTCTAAAGCAGCCAATTCATCTTGCATAGCCTTGTTCCAACATGTATCCTGCACAGCCTGAGAATAGGATTGGGGAATGGAAGAAGAAGACAAAGTGGCCATTAAGGAAGTATGGGAGAAACCATAGCGGTCGGGTGGTACCGAAATGCGAGTGGAGCGACGTAGAGAAGGTTGTCCAGATGGACCAAGTGCCGGAGGAGGACTGGATGCCGGGGGAAGATCAGAAGGGGGATCCCTGGGATGCGCTTCTCTGTTCCGTCTGTGATACACAAAATTTGGATTAAACCGAACAACTGACGTGTCGTCAGAAAAACCAGGTAAAGACACCAAAGAGGAGGGGTCAGGGGGATCAAGATGTTTTTGAAAAAAATACTGGTGTTCAAAAAAAACAACATTCCGAGAGGTACGGAAACGACGAATGCGAGGATCATAACAAAGGAACCCTTTCTGGAAGGGTGCATAACCTAAAAACACACACTGAGCTGATTGTGCGGTTAGTTTGGTCCGCTCAGAAGAAGGTAAGTGCACAAAACAAACAGAGCCGAAAACATGAAGATCATCATAAGATGGAGATGTCTGGTATAATCGGTAATATGGGCTCTGATTTTGAAGAGAGGTGGAAGGCAGACGATTGATAAGGTAAGCAGCTGTAGCTAGTGCCTCAATCCAAAAACGAGTAGGAACTGATGATTCAAGAAGAAGGGAACGAGTGACATCAAGCAAATGCCTATTTTTTCTTTCAGCAACTCCATTCTGCTGTGGAGTATAAGGACAAGTTCTCTGAGAAATAATGCCTTTGGTTTGCAAAAAATGTTGAAAATCAGAAGACACATTCCCCACCCGAATCAGATCGCAAGATTTTGATGCAGGTGGAAAATTGATTCTCAACATAAGCTAAAAAAATTTTAAAAATGTTGAAAACATCAGATTTAGAATGCAAAAAATAAACCCATGTGAACCGACTGAAATCATCAATAAAAGTCACAAAATATTTGTAGTGAGCATGAGAAAGAGCTGGAGCAATTCCCCATACATCGCTATGAACCAAATCAAAACACCGAGTGCTATGTGAAGTGGAAATTGGAAAAGGAAGAATTTTGCTTTTTCCCATTTTACAAGCAGCACAATCAAAAGGAACACAAGAAGATAAGCCAATAGTTTTATTCAAACCAGAATTTAATATAAGGGACAAAACCTTGGAATTAGGGTGTCCGAGTTTTTTTATGCCACAAGTGGCAATTATCTCTAATAGAAAGACAAAACACATCATTGGCAATTCTAGTCCTAGAAAGATTAGAAAAATCCAGCGGAAACAAGCGCCCACACTTAGGTCCCCTCGCGATCTCCTTCCCGGACATCTGGTCCTGCACAACACAACCAGAAGAAGAAAAAGAGATGTTATAATTATGTTCAACAAGTTGCCCAACTGACAAAAGGTTTGAAGTTAAATTTGGACAAAGGAAAACATTTTTCAATGGGATTGGACCAGGGATGTCTCCAAGGGCAGTAATGGGAACAGTGCCGCCATTAGCAGTTTGGATCTGAAGATTACCATTATAGTTTGTCACATTGGAGAGAGAATGACTGGAATGAGTCATATGATTAGATGCCTCGGAATCAAGAAACCAAGTAGAAGATAGGGGTGAGGTACCTGAGAGACTGAAAGCAGAAAGGGCATTGACAATCATTTGCTGTACCAATTCAGGAGTCAGAGAAGAGGAGGACCCAGACTGTGAGGATGTAGATGTGGAAGCAGGCATAGCTGAAGAAGCAACATAAGCATGTGGAGTCGGAGACTGTGAAGGCGGATGCTGGAAAACCTGATGCTGGGGAGTTTGCTGCTGTGGAATCTGACGTTGAGGGCGGCGGCGACACTCAGAGATGATATTTCCCGATTTTTTGCAGTAGCGACAGACTTTCTGTTGGCATTGGGATGCAAGATGCCCAAATTGTTGACAGCTGTAGCATTGAGTTTTGCTCATGTCCCGAGGTGGAGGCTGAGAAGCCTTAGTAGCGGAAAACGCGACAGGATAGGTCTCAGCCTTATGTTGAGCTATATGAGCTGAGGTTGAAAGACGCTGTTCCTCGCGTAAGAGTTCATTCAGGCAGATATTTAAAGAAGGTAAAGGCATCCGATTCATCAGGGCCGATCGGACACTGTCATACTCAGGACGTAATTTCATTAAAAATTGATCCCGCTGACTAGAGGCCTGAAGATCACGAATCACGATCAGAACATCTGCAGCCACATCTGCATACTTAATACTATCATATTCCGACCAGAGGGTTCGAAATCCTGAATAGTAGTCTTGGATTGACAAGGTCCCTTGTGCATATTCAGAAATCGCACATTCAAGGTGAAATTGTCGTGCTGAGTTATCTTGATGGTATACTTGCTTCAGATATCCCCACATCTCTCTCGAGGTGGGGTAAGGTTTGAGGTTCATTAGCAGATGTTGTTCGACGGAACCCAGGATCCATGTTTTTATTTTAGCATCTTTAGTAAGCCAGGCGGATATTTTCTTCTCATCATCTGTTGGTTTGGGGTCGGACCCAGAAATATAGCCCCATAATTCCTTAGCCTCAAGGTAAATTTGGAATTGAAAGGACCAAGCGGGGTAATTTTTCCCGGTGAACCGGATCAAGTTAACCTCAGATTTTTCCATCTTTAATCAATGAAAAAGGGAAAAAAACAGCACAGAAAACCACAAAAATCACACAAAAAAACCCCAGGCGACCATGAATTTGGCCACTGTTCTTGTACGTGGGCCCCACTGATAGATCTAGACACAGATCAGAACACTGATCTGATGAAGCTGAGAAACTTGCCTTCTACTGAAAGAAGAATGATCGAAATCCACCACAGATCCAAGATTCTGGACGGTCCAGATGAAAATAATAAATTTCTGGATAATGACGAAACTGGGAAAATCACCAACCTGGGAGTGCTGAAAAATTGAGAAAAAATCTCCAATATTCCTAGAAGTCCCAGACGACCATGACTGGAAAGATTTCTGATGATGGTTTGATGATCAGAGGTGGGCCACCATGAAGATGGGATGACTCAGTGACGGAATTCCTTGAAACAGATCCCTGATCTGTCGATCTTCACAAGAGAGATTGATTTCTCTCTATCTTGAATGTCTTGATTCTATATCAAGATCAAGAACATGATTTTCTTGAACCCGCTCTGATACCATGACAATCTTTGAATCACAAAGGGAAGAATGAACTGAAGTTCTTTTGAGAATGTATTATTATTGCTTCCTTTCTTTGGAGAACCAGCGTCAATATATAGAGCATTACAAGCCTAAAAACAAGGCTCTAAGTTAGGAAACTAATCTAATTAGGAAACTAATCTAATTAGGAAACTAATCTAATTACAACAAGGTAATTACAGAAATATGTACAACTGTGTGATCTTAGACCTAATCAGCCACGTGAGACAGTCATGCTGGACTGGATCTAATAATGGGCCTTGGGCCTATTTAACAGTATAGTCATAATGCATGTAGTCATAATGCATGTACACTTTCTATATTAAGTAGCTATCACTTAGGATCTCAATTGTATTAGGATACTAATAATAGTGTAATCAACCCTTATATAATGAGAAGGAATCAACCCTAAGGGGTACACGTTTTCCATCATAAACAATATTCTTCCAATCTTCCATACATCCATTACTGACAATTCGCATTGGGATGGTAGAAAGCCATGTTGCTTCGTTGGCTTCTGTTTTTTGGTTGCAAAGTTGGTAAGTTTCCTTCTAAATATTTGGATGCCCTAATGCTTGTGCTTACCAAAGAGACAATTATGGGATTCTGTCGTAGAGCGAGTAGATTAAAAAACAAAAATTCTGGGAAAGGAAAATATTTGTCTATTTGGTGGGTTTGGGGGGGGGGGGGGGGGGGGGGGTGGTGTCAACTGGATTTTCTCTAGCATGATTCCATTGAGAATAGGAGGTATCGTTTGGTGAGGTAGGAGACTGTTTGTAAACCTATTGGCCAAGGTGGGTTGGGTAACCATTCCATTGCTAAAGTTAACAAGTCGTCACTTGGGCAGTGGCTTTGGAAGATATAGAGGAATCCCGTCAAGACTTGTGGTGTCAACTTTCAATCCAAATATATAATGTGGGGAATGATGGTTGGGACGTGCCGAGCTGGATATCTAATGTGTAAGGCTAATGGAAGTCTATTTTATTTGTTAAGGATGACTTTCTACAGCAGATTCATTATAGAGTTTCATGATGAGCATCGAATCCATTTCTCGCATGATGAATGGTGTGTGGGTAAAATGTGATTTATACTCTTTTTCCTAATCTTTATTTGCTGGGTGGTATTGTAGTTTGGGGTTTATATTTCCGCATGAATCTAACAGAGAAATTTCAAACCTTACTAGTTTGCTTGACATGTTAGATAAGGTCGACATTTCAGTTGGCAGAAGTGATTCTGGGATTTGAAACCCGGATGTAAAAGGTAAATTCTTGGTGAAGTCTTTTTTTTTTTTTTTAATATCATTTCTAACTCTTATAATAGAGTGGAAGGTTGGCAGAGTATCTGGGATAAATCCATTCCGCCAACAGTGTTGGCTTTTTGTTAGATAGAACGGTGGCATAAAATCCACACCATTAATAATTTGAGAAGGAGAAAGCATATTATAGTTAATGGCTGTCCTAAGTGTTTAAAAGAAGAGGAAATGGTTAATTTGATGATTCATTGTCTTTTTGCTAACTAATTTGGGAATTCTTTCTTAATATGTTTGCAATGGGTTATGCCCGGGACTGTTGATGATCTATTTTGCCAATGGCGTTTCGGGGTGCAAGTTTGTGTGCAGAAAAATTCTGTTGAAATCAATTTTATATGCAAATCTTTGGAAACTGTGATTGGAGAGGAATAATAGAATATTCAGAAATAAAAGTAAATCTGAGGAGGAAGTTGTAGATTCTGTTTTTGGTCTGTTTCGGAATGGGTGAGTGGGAGAAAAATTTGATGGGGTCCACTCAGAAGATCTCAATAAATCGTGGGAAGCAGTTGTTAAGGGGGTTTGGCATGCTAAAAATAAGCTTGAAGATTCTTGGTTGTCTCCTCCGGTGGGGATCCTTAAGCTTAACTTTGATGGAAGTTTTGTCCAGCCAAATCAAGGAAGTATTGGAGGTGTTATTAGGGATTGCAGTAGTATTGTGTTGAGGAGTTTTTCAAGGCCTGTGTATTGTTTAGCTGCTAATGAAGCTGAGGTTTATGCTCTCCTAGTAGGAAGTCGTGAGCTACGAAGCTTGGGAGGTTGTAAAGCAATTCTTAAAGGTGATTCTTTTTCAGCTGTTCAGTGGGGTTCTAGGAAGATTTCTTACCCTTGGCGATTGGCGGATTGGGTGGAGGAGGTTCAGGACATTTCCAGATGAATGAGGGTTACTTTTCATCATGTTTTAAGAGAGGCATGAACATTCTAATTTTTAAAGATGGAATGTAAAATCTTGTGCATGCAAAAGCCAAACATGGCATGGAAGAGATGTTCAGCAACAATTGCTGCACCCATAGTTTTATGACACAGTGGGTAAAAAGCCAGTCACTGGATCAGGTCAACAAGGAAACTAGCGGGTTGAACTGGCACGTAAGTACATTAATTTCAAAATATTTTATTGTAGATATATACATCTATGCCAAATAAAGTATGTGAATATGAAAAAATACAAATAATATAATTGCTTCTAAGATTTTCATACAATTTTAAGTAAATTATTGCAATGTTAACGTTCATTTTTTGTTTACTCATACTTAACTTCTACCATTCTACAAAAATTTTAAGGCTTATATGTTACTTTTGTGTTTGTTTATTCAATCATGTAAGGATATAATTGACTAAAGTTGACCCAGGTGACTCGGACAAACCAGGACGAATCAAGCTGGGTCATGACTCGACTAGGTGGGTTGACCAGTCAACCAAAACCTGTTCAAACCAAGTTTACCCTATCACCCAGTATTTGACTGGGTTGAGATAACTTGGCCAGCTTCCTACTTGATCCATCAGGTAAGAAAATTATGCAGCATTCTATAGAAACACCATATGCTTAGTAGAAACTGCCCATACCAAAGCACAACTTCTCCATATATATATATATATATATATATATATATATATATATAGGGGGGTATTCAAATGAGGGATACCCTCACCATGTGTGGTGAGGGACTCCCTTTTTGGGGAGGTTTCAAGTACAAAATGGTGTACTCCCTTCAAGTACAAAAGCCCTTTTGTACTTGAAACCTCCCCAAAAAGGGGAGTCCCTCACCACACATGGTGAGGGAATCCTTCACTTGAATATTTCCCATATATATATATAAAAGTCAAATAGAAAGATTGTCAGCAGACAGTGAGTCAGGACATGTTTAAGGCAGCAGAAGGAACACTTGTAGAACATTAAATGCATCTTAATTCATTGATGAATGATGAGGAAACAGTAAGAGATTGTACCTTTAAAAGACAAGTACGGGCAGTTAAACGATTCAGTGAATAACCTGGTGTACTGTGAACTATCTTTGTTAGTCATGGACTTCTGAACAGAGACCCCATCAACAACAAATATAACAAAATTAACCATTCTCTTCTCACTGCCGCAATGGAGAGCGTGCCTTGCTTTAATTTTCATGTTCTTCCTGGCAATAGCACTATCTGAATCTCTGTCCACATATTGTCAGACAATTGGATCATCAGCCTCAGTATCATCATTAAAAGCCTTATCCCATCAATCTAGGGTTGGCATCGTCAGATAACCAAATCAGAAACAGAAACATTTTAAAATCATGATTATTATGCAATTTGAAGTATAGAAGTTACCTGATAACCATTTGCCCATGCTGGACACCTTCAGTCATCCATTTCTTGATTAGTTTAAAGTTCTCGGATGGATTTTCTGATAAGCTACGAGTGTCATACAAACAGAAGAATGATGAACCTCTTGGAATCATATATTCTTGTAGAAAGTAGGATCCATCGCCAGAATGATTATCTGTAGCATGAATGAAGGATAAACCATTTTAATCAATCTGAAAGTAGTGATGGAATCAACAAAAACAATTTAATTCCCAGCAACTCCCTTCCAGGAAAAACACAAAAAAAGAAAGAGAAATAAGTAAGTGAACATGGTAATGATAAAAAGATGTTACAATAGAAGCATGGTTCCCAAACGCTTTGTCAACATGAGAAATATTTTATGATAAATTAAGTATTCTGTGTAAATGAAGAAATTCCACTATTGACTTTCTTGTTCTCATCTGTCAAAATTTATCAACAGGTACCACATGCTCACAAATTTTTTTCAATGATCACAAGCTCAAAATGTGGAACACATGCTCACAATGTTGGAATAACAAGAGTATAAATACTTATGCAACATCGAAGAAAGAAAAAATAGGGATCATCATTAAATTTTATAAGAATAAAAAAAATGAATTATAGTGTTTTCATATATCAAGACCAAGGTTTTCTATCCCAGTGTCAGTGCCTGTGCTGGTCAGGACGAGGATGAGTTGGTGACTGCAGTGTGGGTTCATGTCATCCATGACAAACCACTATGACTGCTGCTCCTAAAGGTTTCAAAAAAAAATTAAAAAAAAACTCAGAAAGTTCAGAAAAACAAGAAATAATGGAAAACAAGTAACAATGTGAAAAAAAGTATCTAAATGGCATCTCATCTCAATAATAGAGATGTTCTGATCAAGAAAACAAAAACATTATAGGGACGTTTAGTCTTGTAGAATGTTTTGTCTGTCATCCGATGCTCATGGATCTAAGTTATTTAGGCATGAATCTAACATGTAATACACATTTGTTCATGATTAGAACAGCAAGCCATGTGATTGCCCAAGATTTTCAAGTTTAGATCACAAAAAAGGGTTGAAATCTTCATTTCTACCTCAAGAGTCGGTATATCCAAGTCTAAGAAGCTTTTAAAGAGAGAGGAAAAATCGTAGGAAGAATATGTGAAGTTAGGAGAGAAGAATGAAAACCAAAGACTTCAAATGAAAAATTCTTTGCAATCCGAGATGAGTTTCTAACATGAGGAGAAGGAAGAAAACAAGAGAAATAAGGGTTACAAATGGGTGAAAGAAGCTTTTAAATAGATTTCTGGCCCCATACCCAATGAGTCGAACATGTCAATTGGGGCCATGGTTTAAAATCGCAGCATCAGTAGCGGTATCAGCTGATGCCAAAAACCAATACGGTATCCGTATCGGTCACAGTTAGCAGTCCATCACAGCATGAACTTTTTTTACCCAAAAAATATCCAAAAAATCAAAAATATTGGAAAATTGATGGGGACATCAGATTCAATCCCCCTCGTTCTTATACGGTCTACCAACGATCAAGGCGCAAGAACACTGAGCAAGCCGCGTTATGGTTGGATGATTCATACCCGAGTTTTGATCACGAAGAAATTGCACATCCACCATCGATTCATCACCGCGAGGGCATCAGACGGCTGGATTTCGCGGAATCTCGTTTCTAAAGAAGAGAAGGCCCCATGTGAGCAATCATCTTGAAGGCCCCACATTTGGAAGTGCCACATGGTAGGAAATAAAAGAGTTTTGAAGTTTAGAGGGGCTCAAGTTAATTAAAAGAGTCCAACTAGAATAAAGGGACCCATGTTTTTTTTTAAAAGACAGACATAAGTAATGAAGAAAAGGGGGCCCGCAACTTAAGTGATAGAAGGGTTTTAGACTTGGGATTCATGCATACACCCCTAATGTACGAATCCCAAGGCACCTTGCGCCAGTTCCTTTCTTTTCTTCTTGTTTTCATTTATTTCCTTTTGTTTCTTTTAAGTGTGATGATGTCATCATATCTCCTTAGGGTATTTTAAAGACTGCTATTGTATTCTTCTGGGGGAGGTTATGTTTTTTGATATTGAATGAAAATGAGACTTCTTCTTCTATCTTGAATCTCTAGAGTTTACCTTCTCTTGAGAATCTCTGTAAGGCCTCCGGATCGGAGTTTGGTGAGAGCCCAATAAAGGTATCTTCTATTTCTTTCACTAATCTGTTTCCAAGGGATTTATTGACCTTTGCCATCTAAATCTAGTTCTGACCTAGAACCCCCTTGTTGCCAAAGATCCTCAAACTTCAGATCTGAACCTTACTATCATAAACCTCTTTTTTTTTTTAGATCTGAAACTTACCAGATCTTAACTTTTATTGGATATGAACCTTTTATAGATCTGAACTTTATTGCTATAAACCTTTCATCTAAACCATTGGATATACATCATTGGCCCTAAGCAACCTAGGAGTTCTATCTTCCATTAAGATCCTACCATTTTCTTTGCTAAAAGGGATTTATTGCGGGATCTGTGAGATCACCTTGGACCTCAGATTTATTGTTTACTTGACATTCAATGTTCTCTATTTTAATTGGCATGCCTATAACTTGATTTTAATTGTTAATTCAGATCTGATCTCATCATATTAGGGTATACCTCATATTGGCTTGCATAAAAAACGCTGGAAAAAAATGTTTTTCCCATTAGTACACACTATAAACCAAAATATCGGTCCCCCTAAGGTCATAGCAACCATGGTTCAAAATCACGGTCACGGACGCTATTGTTGTCAACCCTAAAAACCATTATGAGGCAGCATCACATCGCAATTCGCGGTCCATCACGGTGAGAATTTATTTTTACCTTTAAAAATCCATAAAAAATCCAAAAATTATAAAAATATTATAAAATGCTAGAAAACAATGTTTTTTTTCCATTAATAAACAATTTAAAGCGAAATAAAGCGCCCCCCCCCCCCCCCCCCCCCAAAAAAGTTATAACATCCAGTATCGTTATTGTTTAATCTAACTGTTAAATATGCTATGTTTTAATATTTTGCCCTATCTTCGTAATTTATAGATCTATGAATCCATCAATGTAATTCGTTTTCAAAATCCAAACCACTCAAAAATAATTATAACAATTTATATTAGCTTTGTAAAAATTTCACTGTAATCACAGTTGTGTCCACAATCAAATGGACCATGCCACGTTATTAGAATCATTGGCCTTTTCTTTCTTTCTTTTTTTAATGGTAACTATCATTAAAAGAATCATTGGCCTATTAGAAATAAGATTTCAAGATTTAACGTTTTACATGAAATCAAGTTCAAAAAATGCTTTCATGCTCGAATAATATAAATTCGACGACAATCATAAAATTAAAATTGTGCTTATTGTCCATTAAATGACTTTAGATGGATGGTTAGCAAAAACCAATTTAACTCTAATAGGACTAGGCCCATTGTTGGTATGACCATTATGATATACTAGAATTTCTTAATACTTTATTTATATATTTTATTAATGATCAACATAGCAGTGGGTCCAACTTTTTAATGTGTGATAGATGTAATAGTGGACCTAACTCTTATTGGAATAAAATTTTCTAAGGGCCCATTATAATGAGAGAACATCTTTCTTGTGGTTTCATTTTTTTTTTTTTCAGTTTTTTTAAGGATTATAGTATACAAAAAATTGAGGTGGAGCCCACCAATCAAAAAGTCTAATGTGGGTGCAGGTCCAAACAGACTTCATGGACGGGCCTGCCACGACAAGAACCACCTCTGATACCATGACAGAACAATGATAATAACAATAAATAAGAAGAGATTAGGAGAAATTGAATGATTGACTCGTTTGGAGGCCACCTTCCTTCAGACAATCCTCTTATACACTTATAGTTGCCGGGAAGTCCCACATCCCGCATCACCCAAGTCCTGAGTTGGACAGGGCTTCATATATCCGTTTGGTCCTTCCACTTATCAGCTTAAGATTTTGGGTTAGTATATGGTATCTTACAACAGTATGTACAGATATTGATTTCCTTTTCATCTTGGGCACTCACAGTGTAAAATCTTATACAAACAACTCGCTAATATGGAACCCACTAGCTGATGTTAAATGCTCATGCACAAACTTCCCTTACAATCTTACGGTACAAGCCACCTAGTGGGGCCCACTTGGAACCCTACAAAGTACAAATCATAGAACAAGGGGGATTGAAAGACCCAATTTGGGCCAACCGAGACATCGTATTTGAAGTCGATCTAATACTTCTAACCCAATCGTCCACAAGTTTAATGACTATGTAAAATAACAAAAATGACCCTCAATCCAATGGTCCACTCCATTCAGATCTATCAAAATCATGGTTTAAAAAATCAATCAAGTTGACTCGAACTCGGCACATCGAGTCGAGTCCTTCGGACTCGGACTCAAATGAGTGGGACTCACCCGAGTCCCATGCGACTCGGGCGAGTCCCACGAGTCAACCCGAAAAGAAAAAGGCCAAAAAAAATAAAAAAGAAGATAAGGGGACAAGATTGGACAAGAAAAAAATAATAATTTCTGTACAGCTGGCCAGCATTGGAGAGAGAGAGAGAGAGAGAGAGAGAGAGAGAGAGAGGCCCTTGAATTTGAAAATAAAAAAAGCGTACCTGGGTGGGTCTGTTCTGTACTTTGTACTTCTATTGCTGCTGTTACGTCACTTTTGCTGCTTTCTGCCAAAAAAAGAGAAGAAAACGTCACTGCTGTTGATGGTTGTTGCTGCTGCAGTTGCAGTTGCAGTGTTGCTGGCTGGTGCCTGGTGCTGTGAAGGGCTTCTTGCTGCGGTGCTATTGTTGTTGCTAACCTTGTTGATGCTGTGCTAGAATGGTTCTTCCAGGTGCCTAGTACACTACTACTTCTTCTTCTTCTTTTCACTACACTCAGTCTTAGCCCATCCAACCCACCTTTGTTCCTCTTTTTTTGCACCCACACAACTGCCTCTACTTTTTTTTTTCTGGGCATTCCAGAAGACTGGACCTGACTAGGACTCGGCCATGGCCAAGTCGAATCGCGGGTCTGGTTTTTTTAACTATGATAAAAACCCAGTGGGACCCATGTAAACAAGGGAGTGGGTTTGCATGGTCTGCTCAGACAAATCAGTAGGTAGCTTCCCTTACCGTAAGCTTGAACAGGAGCCTCTCTCTCTCTCTCTCTCTCTCTCTCTCTCTCTCTCTCTCTCTCTCTCTCTCAGCCAAATCCCTTAAAAGGGGAATTTGCCCCTTTTCGTTTATTCTGGAATCTGGATCGAAACAGAGGTAAAGGAAAAGAAAAGGAGGGAAAGAAGAAAGAAAGGGAGAAAAAGACGACAAAGTAAAGGGAGGAAAAGAAGGGAAGAGGAGATGAAAGGGAACTAGGTGAGCATGGCCAACGGCGGCAGTAGCAGCGGCGAGCAGCAGCAGTGGCCGACAACGGCAGTAGCAGCGACAACAGCCATGGCCAGGTACTCCTCTCTCTCTCTCTCTCTCTCTCTCTCTCTCTCTCTCTCTCTCTCTCTCTCTCTCTCTCTATATATATATATATATATATATATATATATAACTTGCCCCTGCTAGAATTTGTTGTGTTTTTGTTTTTGGTATTTTTGGTTTGGTGTCTTGATGTTTAGAAATTGCAGGTTTTTAGGGTTAGGATTCTGAAAATGAGGTTTTAGGGCTTAGATTATGAAAACAAACTCCATTTTTATGCATGTTTCTCTCTCCATTGTTGTCCCCTTCTCTTTCTTTCTCTATTTTCATTCTCTTTTTTCCTTTATGCAACCAATATTGACTTAGTATCGATCGTTATAACGGTTCGACTGATATTTTGAAAATATCAATCATAACGACCATTTTTTGGCTCCTTTTTTTTTTTTTTTTTTGCCTTTCTCATCCCGGCACTGTTATCATGCAAATAATGTAACGGTAAGGGTCATTACCATTTCATAACGGCCGTTATGAAACGGTATCGGCCATTATTATTGTGAACCCAGATAACAACCTGTATCGCTATTTAATCTATCATTATTAAATATGTCAAGTTTAATATTTATGCTTGTCCTTATAATTTATAACTCCATTAATGCAGCCCATATTTGAAATCCAAATCATTCAAAATAACTATCACCTCTTATTTTAGCTTTCTAAAATATTTCACTCCAATTGATGTTAGGCACACAATTGAATTAGTCATGTTCCATTATTAGAATCTTTTTTTTTTTTTTTTTGATAACTTCCATTATTAGAATCATTGATCATTAGCCAATTCATATATACAACTTCATGATCCAGTCATCTACAAAAGTCACCAAAAAAAAAAAAAAAAATAGATTTCTAAGGGGCCATTTGTTTTAGAGAAGTTTAGATTTTTTAAGTGGGCCACAAGGATTTCTTGAAATTCTTATAAGCTTCATACTTCATAGCAGGCCCCACCTACACAACATTTAAACTGCTCAAAATAATTGCCCTACTATATGGGTTTTGGCCAAATTTCATTTTAGTTGGAGATGTGGTACTATTAGATTGATTTATTTTTGTCAGAGTTGATCAACCATTCAATCTGATGGTCGGCCAATCTCTTATTAGAGTGAAACTAGTCCAAAACCCATATAAAAGAGGGACAGTTATTTTGAGTGGCTTTGATTTTCTATAGGTGGGCCTCACTATGGAGCCCATGATTTGGCAGAGTTTTCAAGTTACATGAACGTTGTAACTTGTAACTTATACAAATAAAATAAAAGGAAGAAACCTTAAAAGGGGCTTTTGCTCTAAGTCCTTTCCCTTTTCATCGATAAGGGAAGGGGGGCAGGGGGTGGACTGAAATGGAGACGCCAAAAAGAGAGAAAGAAAGGGGAAGAAAGGAAAGGGGAAGGGAGATGGAAAGGAAAAGGGAGAGGAGGAAGATGGAGGACAACGCCTACCTATGATAAAGGAGTGCTGCAATTCCAGCATGCTACAATGCTGGCTCCCAACCTCGGCGAACTGCAACTCCAGCCTCCTTCCTCCCTCCCTATCTCTTTCTTCATCATCTTTTGTTTTGTTTATTTTCTTTTTATTGTCTTCAGTCCTCTCCTGTGTGCAGAGATCGGGGAAGAAAGGGGACAAGGAAGACGGCACTGTGCATCTGCCGATATTTCAATATTGTCAACATATTGGCCGATAAGTGCCGATATTTTGGTGATTTTTTTCCGGTACCACAACCAACACTGACTCGCACAAGATTATCAGAATGGTGATGGCTGATACCAGTACATATCAGCTGATTTTTTGAACACTGCATGGGGCAACTCATCCCGACCAAGTTCCATACTAGTCAATTCTAGACAAGTTGAGAAAGGTTCGGTTACGGAGAAGTCTAAAACCAGACAAAACAAGAATTTGATACTATGTAGTATAGGCTAACATATTAGGTGCCCTCCAGCACAAAGTCAACTCGAACAAGTTGACCCGGAGTTGTTGATGCCATACAAACTTTAAAACATAGAATTCAAGACATACGGTGTAGATATCCACCTCATTTCATAAAATTTGAGCCATGGTTTAGTGATCCATATTGTTCATTTCTTGGCCCCTTCTGTGGAGAAGGGATGCTCCAAAGTCCAAACTATTCGAGCTTGGAAGATCCAAGCAACTCGATTATGTAACTAACTCAACCCAAACATAGCCTAATGAATCTGGCTGCCCTTGACGATGATTTTGGATGATCAGCATGTAGATCGAGTGTCCCCACTTGCAACCGATTATTTTAAGCACTTCGATGAGAGAAAGAAGGCTAATAAGGAGCAGTTGTTGGTCATGGTGGCCCCATCTTGGTGTAGCCCATGGTTCATTGGGGACCATGCCATGACAAGTGCGTTGTTAAGTGCATTGGTCTTCCGCCTCCTAACAGCTTAAGCTTCCGCGATGTGTAAGCTAGTTGGACTTAAAATGGTATTAGAGCCACGCTAAGTCACGAGTTCGAACCTCGGGGAAACCATTATCCTCCCAAGTCACGTGTGCAGCCACACATTGCATGGGTAGGCATGCGTGGGTTACAAATTCAAATGGCGTCCCATTCAGGGGTGTTAAGTACATTGGTCTTCTGCTTCCTAACAGCTTAGGCTTTTAGGATGTAGTGGCCAGTCAGACTTAACACCCACTAGTGTTATAGTCTATATAAGACAACCATATGGCCTGGTCATCCCATACATGGACTCCTTTAATTGCCTTCCTAAATTTACTAGGAGAAATTTGACTTCTCTCTAATTAAGTTATAATGGCCATGATTAAAACCAAGGATGTAAATACCGGCCGCTACGCCGATATATCGGGCGTGGCGGCCGATACCGCCACGCCACAAAGTAATTAACGGCCGCTACGGAGAAACGCACCGTAGCGGCCGATATTTTTATGTAACGGCCGCTACGTTGCCGGGGCTTTATAAAGCCCCACACAGCCGGCCCTAGCTCTCATTTCTTCCATTTTCAAGTGCTTCCTTCCATTTTCAAGTGTTGTGTGTGCCTCCAAACCATCTCATTTTCAAGTTTCAACCACAAGAGCCAAATTCGAAGGAATCAAACACAAACAAGTGAAACAACTACAAGATCCAAGGCCCAAGCTTCCATTCCATTTCCACAAGGTATGTTTTTCTTTTTTCTTTTTTTCTAGTCTTTTGACTTTTGAGAATTGAGATCATCTATTCATCTCTTTCTAAGAGTCTAGGTGCTATAAAAAGCTTCATTGTCTTGTAATATGATGAGATCCATGTTTCCCTTTCATCATGCACACATATTTTTATTTTTATTTTATTTTTCTCTACTTTTTATTTTCGGATTTATTTATTTTTTTGAAAAAAAAAATTTGAAAACTCATGGACAACCCATGAAACCACTTGGAAATTGCTTGTAAATGATAGATCTATGTTTCCCAAGGATCAATCCATCACATTTTCATTGTTTGTTGATTTTTCTCTAATTTTTATTTTCGGATTTATTTTTTTTTAGAAAAAAAAAATTGAATACTCATGGACAACCCATGAAACCACTTGGAAATTGCTTGTAAATGATAGATCTATGTTTCCCATGGATCAATCCATCACATTTTCAATGTTTGTTGATTTTTCTCTAATTTTTATTTTCGGATTTATTTTTTTTTTCAAAAAAAAAATTAAATACTCATGGACAACCCATGATACCACTTGGAAATTGCTTGTAAATGATAGATCTATGTTTCCCATGGATCAATCCATCACATTTTCAATGTTTGTTGATTTTTCTCTAATTTTTTTTTTCGGATTTTTTTTTTTTGAAAAAAAAAATTGAATACTCATGGACAACCCATGAAACCACTTGGAAATTGCTTGTAAATGATAGATCTATGTTTCCCATGGATCAATCCATCACATTTTCAATGTTTGTTGATTTTTCTCTAATTTTTATTTTCGGATTTTTTTTTTTTTTGAAAAAAAAAAATTGAATACTCATGGACAACCCATGAAACCACTTGGAAATTGCTTGTAAATGATAGATCTATGTTTCCCATGGATCAATCCATCATATTTTCATTGTTTGTTGATTTTTCTCTATTTTTTTATTTTCGGATTTTTTTTTTTTTGAAAAAAAAAATTGAATACTCATGTTCAACCCATGAAACCACTTGGAAATTGCTTGTAAATGATAGACCTATGTTTCCCATGGATCAATCCATCACACTTTCAATGTTTGTTGATTTTCTCTAATTTTTATTTTCGGATTTTTTTTTTTAAATAATTTTTAATATTTGAATACCAATCAAATGTCTTGAAAATGGTTCCTACTTCCTAGATTTGTGATATATGTTTCCTCTAACATGTTTCTTTGTTTTTTAAATTTTTAACATACTACTTGTTCATATTTATAGTCAGTCAGGTTAGAGGTATTTAAAGTCTTCAGACTATCTGTCTTTGCCAATTGATAAGTTAAAATGCCTCTTGAAATTGATCCCGCATGGAGCTTTGGTGAGGCAGTTGATAATAATAGGTTGAAAATCAAATGCAAGTTTTGTGGGAAAGTCACCAATGGAGGCATTACATGATTCAAGCACCATTTGGGCCACATTTCTGGCAATGTTGCTAGCTGTACCGAAGTACCAAGGGAAATCAGGGAAGAAATGAAAGCTTTGGTTGGCCAAAACAAAGCTAGAAAAGTAGAGATAAAAGAAAAGAAGCGGCAAGATGTTGATGCTGCCCGTTATGATGTATTTGGAGATGAATACTTTGATGAGGAGGAGGATAGACAGATGGAGGTTGCACGCCGAGAGTCTTTGATGAGTCAACAAGAAGAATATGAACGTCGTGCATTTGTTGGAAGCAGATAGTATGATGTAGGGGGCTCATCTGCTTCTGTGCCAAGCAGGGGTAAGGGCATTGTGGGGTCCATGCGTAGGGCATTTAGCACCCGGGAACGGGATGTTGATGTAGAGTTGATCTCTACGGAAAGAGCAGTTCCTCCCCATGTTGATCCTCTAGCACATAGAAAAGAGGGAGCTAAACAACCAAAAATATCTAGTGTTGTGAAAGGGGTAATGAAGGCTGCAAGAGATAGATTGGCCAAAGCTACAGCAAAATGGCTAATTCATAAGAACATACCACCTACAGCAGTAGATTCCCCATATTTCCAGACCATTCTTGATGTTGCCGCAGAAGCTGGGCGGGGTATACAGGCGCCCTCCGTATATGATGCAGGCACTAAATATCTTGAAGAAGAATATAAAGAAATAAAGGCTTGGGTGGAAAAGTTTAGGCCCATGTGGCAACAGAATGGTGTTACCATCATGTGTGACGAGTGGATCAGCGGCACCCAAACACAATTAATAAACTTTTTGGTGTATTCAGTCGCTAGGACCGTCTTTGTGAAGTCCATTGATGCATCTGAACATAGACGGACAGCCACATATATATATATATATACTCTTATGGATAAAGTTGTAGAGAGTGTGGGAGAGGAGTATATTGTACAGATTGTTACAGATAATGGAGCCAATTTCAAGGCAGCAGGTTTGAAATTAATGGAGAAGAGGACCAATTTATTCTGGACCCCATGTGCAGCACACTGCGTAGATCTCATCTTGGAAGAGATTGGAAGGAAGACAAAAGTGGCTTCATTGATCAAGGCATGTAGAGGAATTACAAGATTTATATATGATCATTCATGGGTGTTAAGCTTCATGAAAAGATACACAAATAACCATGCCTTGCTGCGTCCAGGATTAACTAGGTTAGCAACCCATTTCTTGGCTATGGAAGGCCTTGTAAAGTTTAGAACGGAGCTCATTCAAATGTTTGCATCAGAAGAATGGCTTCGTTCGAGATAGGGCAATGCAACTAGTGGTCCGGAGTTTGAAGTCCCAAACCTGATGAGGGACAATAAATTTTGGAAGAAAGTGAAGAAGATATTAAAGGTTTTTGAGCCTTTAGTTAAAGTGTTGCGGCTTGTAGATGGTGATGACAAGCCAACAATGGGCTTTATATATGAAGCAATGGATCGGGCAAAGCAATCCATCATGGAAAATGTTAGATATCACGAAAAATATATAAAGATTATTGATGCCCGTTGGAACGATCAGTTGCACCATCCATTGCATGCCGCAGGTAATTAATATATATCTTTGAATTTGATATTTTTTGTTTTCCTAACTAATGTATTTATTATCTTGCTTGCTCACAGTACATTCTACATATTTATAATGCAAGTTATTTTTTGAATCCCGAATTCTATTACCACAATGTCGAACTACACACCGAAGCAATAGATACGGACTTGCGGGTAGGATTACGGGAGGTGGTGAAGAAATTGTTAGGTCTAGATAATCAAATTGATGCCATACAAGAGGTGAGTGGGTGGTTACTTAAGAGAATTTAATTATGTTGTAGGGGTTTACTGACTTATATCTAATTTTCACATTGTAGATATCTATATATACACAAAGGAGATGAACCTTTGCTGACCCTCTTGTGATACGATCGATTAGAAAGATGTCACCTGGTATGACTATGAACAAAAGACATATCCACATTGTAGATATCTTATGATACGATCTAATTTTCTTTATTTATTTTTTGCATTTCAGCTGATTGGTGGATGAATTTTGGAGAGAGTGCTCCACATCTAAGGAGTGCGGCTGTTCGCATCCTTAGTCAAACTACATCATCTTCCAACTGTGAAAGAAATTGGAGCACTTTCTCTTTGATCCACACGAAGGTCAGGAATCAGCTTACCATGCAGAAACTCAACAAGCTTGTATATTGTCATTACAATCTGAAGTTGAGAAACAGAATTAGGGAGAGAAGGGTAAGGGATAGTCCTGATTATTGTCCCATTAATTTGGATCACATATTTAGAGAGGACGATCCCTTACTCCCATGGCTAGCCGAGATAGAGGATCCACTGCCAGATTCAGATCCGGGGTTTCAGGAAACGGTTCAAGAGTTGCTAGGTGAGGACATGGGTGAGGCACCTGCAGAAGGTCAGCCACCTCAGGGAGAAGGTACCAGTAGTAGGACTAGGAGGAGTGGGAAAGAACCTGCTTCTGAGAAAGCTAGTTCCACCACAGTCTCTTCAAGTAGCCATGGTGGAGGAGATGGAGGAGGAGACAGTGGGACAGGTGGTACTAGTGAATACTATCAACATGATGAAGACGATGTCATTCCTGTAGAGGAAGTACAGGAGTTACCTCCATCTAGAAGATTTGATCCAAGCCGTGGTTATCAACGGCGCCGAAGAGATTCACCACCTGGGGCTGGAGGTAGTACTGAGCAAGGAAATAGGGGTGGAGATTTTGGAGGACAACAAGCGGCATCATGGACTGATTCGTGGAACCCTGGTTACAGTGGACAAGGACCCTCACACTCACAGTATTTTGACTTTTTTCCATATGGTCAAGTACAACAAGGAGAAGAACAGTCTTCAACTTCGGGGTCCTACTCATATGGTGACTATGGTGAAACGCAATATGGTAGATATCCACCTGGACCACCTCCACCTCCTCCAAGTTCCTATGATGTGGGTGCGGCTGGCTTCTTTGGATTTGTGGATCCCAATACTCATCAATATCAAATTCAATATGGTGACAATAGAAATGATAACACTGATGGGGATGAGGATAACCATAGCCCCTTGAATCTTGGTAGACATTCCTTTGGGTGGTGATCAAGGTATTCCTAATTTCCTATTTCTTTCACTAACTCTCTACTCTCTGTCATTTCTAAATTGGTGTTGAATGTTGATTGTTGATCACTTCATAGTTCATTCACTTGATTGAATTTGAACCTTGAATGCTGAAGTATTGATATTTGATTGTTCAATGTTCACTAATGACCTAACTCTTAAGTCTTCTTAATTCTTATGCCTTTATTTCATGTTCTAATTTTTTTTTAATGATCTTTCCATTACTTTTTAAGTTAACATGACTAATAAACATGAATACATGTGAAAAAACTAATTATTACTATTATTTTCTATTTATATAGCGATACAGGACCTCATATATTGAGGCCACCGCTACGCCCCATTTTCTTACTTACTTTTGCAAAAGAACCACATTTTCTTTCATTTTACAATTTTCTGGATTTTCTGGAATTTTTTCAGATTTTTTTGGCGATTTTTTAAAATCGCACCGCTATGCCGCTACGTATCCCCGCTACGCTACGTATCGCCCGCTTCGTATCGGTTTGGCGGCGGGCGTAGCGGCCCGCTACTACCGCTATTTTCATCCATGATTAAAACACAGTCTAATCCTAAGGCCAAAATTGCCGTTAGGGCCACTTTTCATATGAAACACTACGTAAAGCCACAAGGAGAGCGGGTTGACTATGCATTATTTATATTTTCAGACTTCTATCATATTTTCTCGTCCCCAACTAGGATTTGGACATGTTCACTCCTTTGAAACTGACTTGAAACATGTGAAATAACACTTGCAGCGATTTTCCGATGATAATTCGCAAATTGGACTATCCAATGAAATCTAACAACAAATCTTGATTGATCAGAAAACCCCAAAATCAGCTCTACCCGAAACAACAAACAAATAAGCAAAAATAAGGAGTAAAAGTAGAAGACAACTTGCCCCAAACTGTCTTCAATCCTTGGGAGAAACACTCAAACCAATGGTACAGAAAGAGAATTGCAAAATATCATGCGTCTTTATTGAATGAAAGTGAATCAATTCCAAGCTAGGGTTGGATTCCCACATACCTTCCTTCTATAATGTTTTCAAACAAAAAGAGGGCCCAAATCTACTTCTATCGTAGCCATTCATCCTATCAAACTAAAAAAGAAGGATTGCAAAATAAAACACCTTACATAACAACCTAACTAAAAAGAGGGAAGAAATTAGAAAGTTTAGTTGAAGTGGAGACTTGCTTCTGGAGAGATTTGTGATCACGCATACCAACAAAATTGAAAAGAAAATTTTACAAGAAAGCAATTTTACCAAATATGAGCTATGAGGTAGAATGTTGGTAAATTATCAAACAAAACGTGGAAAAAAGGAGTGTAGCATATAAAAGAATGTTATGATGGATGTGTGGTAACTAGGAAAGATAGAATAAAAACTGAGCAAATTGAAGAGCATTTAGAAGTACCAGGTGATAAACCAAACCAAACCAAGCCTTTTCCCACTAGGTGGGGTCGGCTATATGGATTTGACGACGCCAATCAAATATGTTTAGGGCCATGTCTTCCGTTAGATGCATGTAGGCAAGGTCATATTTAATAATTTCTTTCCAACTTCTCTTGGGTCTCCCTCTCCCTCTCCTACTCCTGGCAATCTCCATGCTTTCACACCTTTTAACAGGTGCCTCCGTTGGGCGCCTTCTAACATAGTCAAACCATCTCAGTCGATTTTCTCTCATTCTATCATTAATCGGTGTTATTCCTACTTTGCCTCTAATCTCCTTATTCCTAATCATATCTCTCCTTGTGATCCCGCACATCCATCTTAGCATTCTCATCTCCGCAAGTTTCATCTTCTTAACATGATTATGCTTTACTGCCCAACATTCTGATCCATATAACAATGCTGGACGTACCACCACCTTATAATACTTTCCTTTAACCTTGAGGGGGACTTTCTGATCACACAAGACCCCCGAAGCACTCCTCCATTTGGTCCACCTAGCCTGAATCCTGTGACTTACATCAGTATCAATCTCTCCATCTTGTTGCACCATAGATCCAAGGTACCTAAAGTTTTTTCTCTACAATCTTTTGTGTGCCCAAACTTATTTCTAAGTTACCAGGTGTCCTACTTTGACTAAACTTGCATTCCATATATTCCGTCTTGCATCGACTTTAGCCTAAACCCTTTTGTTTCTAACGTTTTCCGCCACAATTCTAGCTTAGCATTCACTCATTCTCTCGTCTCATCTACAAAAACAATATCATCTGCAAATAGCATACACCACGGCAACTCATCCTGAATGTCTTGTAATCTCATCCATAACTAGGGCAAACAAGTACGGGCTTAATGCTGAGCCTTGGTGTAGACCAATAGTGATAGGAAACTCTTTAGTCTCTCCACCAGTCGTTCTAATAGATGTCACGGCTCTATTATACATATCCTTTATTGCCTCAATATATGCGACACACACTCTTTTCTTTTCCAGTACTCTCCATAGAATTTCCCTAGGAACCCGGTCATAGGCCTTCTCCAAGTCAATGAACACCATATGTAAATCTCTATCACCTTCTCTATACCGTTCCATTAACCTTCTCAGGAGAAAGATAGCCTCCATGGTTGATCTCCCAGGCATGAAACCAAATTGATTCTCTGAAATGTTTGTTGTTCTTCGTAGTCTTCTCTCAATAACTCTCTCCAATAATTTCATTGTATGGCTCATCAATTTAATCCCGCGATAGTTCGCACAGTTCTGAATATCTCCTTTGTTCTTGTATATGGGTATAAGAATACTTTTCCTCCATGCATCAGGCATCTTCTTACTCTTTAGCACTACATTAAAAAGCTTTGTCAACCAACTTATGCCATCCTCCCCCAAACACCTCCAAACCTCAATAGAGATACCATCTGGCCCAACCGCTTTCCCATTCTTCATCCTTTTCAATACTTCTTTAACTTCTTCCCTACTGATTCTCCTATAGAACATATGATTCGATTCTTTCCTAGAAATGGTAAGTTGCCCCAATTGTACGTCACTACTACTACTATCGTTAAATAACTTATAGAAGTAGCTTTTCCAACGCTCCTTTATCTCCTCGTCCTTTACTAATACATTTTCATCCTCATCCTTAATGCATTTAACTTGGTTTAAGTCCTTGGTCCGCCTATCTCTGGCTTTGGCAAGCTTGAACATCTCTCTTTCACCTTCGTTAGTGTCAAGTCGCCTATATAGCTCCTCAAATGCCTTTGCCTTGGCTTCACTAACTGCCTTTTTGGTTTCTCTTTTTGCTTCTTTATACCTCTCCAAGTTCGCTTCATTTCGATCATGTTGCCAAGTTTTAAAACACTCTTTAACTCTTATCTTGTCTTGGACGGCCTCGCTCCACCACGATGCCTCTTTCTGTGCCGGAGCACCCCCTTTGGATGATAAATTAAGAAAATCATTTGAGATGGTTTGGACATGTCCAACGTAGGCCAACAAAGGCACCAGAAAGAAAAAGTTTTTCTACAGAGGTTGATGGCCCTCAAGGAAAAGGAGTATGCCGAAGAAGACATGGATGGTAATAATAAGGATAGTTTGAAGAAGTGCAACCTATTCGAGGACTTGGCCTAGGATAGACAGGAATGGAAAAAAGGAATTCATGTAGCTAACCCCAAATAGTCGGGACAGTGCATTGATGATGATGATGACGACAATGGAGTACCAGTCCAATCGAACCGTGTCATAACCCAATGTGAAAAAACACAAAATACTCGCATAAACACGGCCAAGTTCTTAGCATCTTGGTTCCACTAAAGTCACTGCATACACCAACTGCATTAGACTATAGATTTAGTAGAAATATTGAACTTTTGACAATAAAAGGGTTCGCACTGTCCAACATCATTTCATGGTGCGAGACAGGAAGAGATATACAAATACTTCATTAACACCTTTAGTCTTTTTTCAAGAACGAAAACACTACTCAATGATCAATCAAAAACTTAAAAATTATATATATATAAAAAGAAGGCCTTAAATCTCAGCATCTAATTACCTGCTATAATTGAATTGATTTGCGTAGATTACTAAACCATGGGCACTTGAACTCGTAAGTGTTATTTGACATCCAAATTCATTATCACCCCAAATTCTATTAATAATGAGATTATCATGACATCATAATTATTTGGTACAATTTTCATGATACCAATCATATTTCATATATTTTAATATAAACACTAATTCAAAACCTTGCAAAAATGATTCTTTTGAACATCCAAGTAATGTCTGGAAACATTATTGAAGCCAACTTAAATCGAATTACATTTCTTCTTTTTCCTTTATTTCACTTTTCTTTTCTTTTAGATGGTAAACTCAAATTGAACTTTTAAGAGGTCGGAATCTGGTGTAAGATGGTAGCTTTCACTTCCCATCACTATTTAGTCTTAATTTAGGTGATGTTAAAGATTGACCTGTGCAGAAGTAAAGTGCAAGTTCTTGGAACAAATCATTTAATTGCAATATTGTTAGTTAAACATTTTAGTCTAATTTTTCTAAAGTATAAATGGATTGATTGATGAGTGTTCTTTTCTTTTTTTCTCCTTAGGTGAGCGTTTAAAACAGTGGGGGGGGGGGGAGTTGGTTGACACAGAAACTTGTTAGCAACAAAGATGGCCCTGCAAGCCAAACACAATTAAAAAAAAAAAAAAGTGTACAGTTTTGGTAGCAATAATTTGACAAAGGACAGCTCAACAAACCCAACGAGTGCCAGAAGAAAAAACTGAAAACAAAGCCTAGCAAAACAAGGGAGACCCAACTGGCATAAACAAAACAACCACAAACAAGAGGCAGCCTACAAATAATATAACATCACTGCTGTTAGAAATATAAAAATATGGTCTATGTTCAATGACACTGGTTTTCATTCAGTTATGCAGACAACCTATGTGTCCATCTGGACAAATGTCAATCACCCGGGTAGGATAAATGGAGAATCTATGCATTGAATATAGATGCCAGAAAATCACCCTAATCAGATCATTATGGAATGGCCCCTAACTATTAAAAGTTAAACAGTGTATTGATCCTACAGTCGAGTGTCGGTTTTAGAACTCGGCTGAGTCCAGGCCAGATTTTAAGCCCATGACAATGTTAAAGAGTGTATTGATCATTTGATCCCATTGTCCATATCAGTGTTTTAGAAAAACTTGGCCAAGTCTGGGTTGAGTACGTCAGCTTGGACTCAGCCAAGTTGAGTTGGACTGGGTCATGGACAAATCACTTTATAAGAGACTTGGTAACTTGGTTGACACAGAAACTTGTTAGCAACAAAGATGGCCTGCAAGCCAAACACAATTAAAAAAAAAAAAAAAGTGTACAGTTTTGGTAGCAATAATTTGACAAAGGACAGCTCAACAAACCCAACGAGTGCCAGAAGAAAAAACTGAAAACAAAGCCTAGCAAAACAAGGGAGACCCAACTGGCATAAACAAAACAACCACAAACAAGAGGCAGCCTACAAATAATATAACATCACTGCTGTTAGAAATATAAAAATATGGTCTATGTTCAATGACACTGGTTTTCATTCAGTTATGCAGACAACCTATGTGTCCATCTGGACAAATGTCAATCACCCGGGTAGGATAAATGGAGAATCTATGCATTGAATATAGATGCCAGAAAATCACCCTAATCAGATCATTATGGAATGGCCCTAACTATTAAAAGTTAAACAGTGTATTGATCCTACAGTCGAGTGTCGGTTTTAGAACTCGGCTGAGTCCAGGCCAGATTTTAAGCCCATGACAATGTTAAAGAGTGTATTGATCATTTGATCCCATTGTCCATATCAATGTTTTAGAAAAACTTGGCCAAGTCTGGGTTGAGTACATCAGCTTGGACTCAGCCAAGTTGAGTTGGACTGGGTCATGGACAAATCACTTTATAAGAGACTTGGTAAGTCCCATAAGTCCTGTAAGACTTGAGACGTCTGAGACTTGACCAAATCTTATCAGACTCCACAGGCTATAAAACATTTGAAAACCCTATTATCACTCATTCCTTGTTCTTCTTACTTGGAAAACCCAGAAGACTTGTGAGGATCCTTAATGGCGTAGCCCTGGATCCTCAATCGAACTAGATCAATCTACCGAAGGATAGATCGAATCCAAGAATGGATTCTGAAAACTAGAACACGCTCAAAGCAAAGGGAAACACCATATTGAGCGAAACTCTTCTTGACTAATTGATTAAGCATATCCAACTACAATGGGAACTCAACTATATATGGAGTAGAATTGTTTCATAGCAATCAAGACATTCTAAAATAAAACAAGAAACTAACTAATCCTAATCAAACATGAAATAGAAATTAGGAAACACATTTACTAATTTAGAGACTATCTAATTAAGGGACAAGGATCGCTGATCTTGGGTAGATCATTGATCATGTGGGGCCCATCAGGACCTTCGGCCTGTGATCTGGACCGGATCTTGGGTTGGCCTGCATCACCTAAACTTTCAATTATTGAGATCAAACTCATATCTTTTGGAGAGAGTGTTAAGAAGATCAAAGGAACTATTCATCTGAATGAAAGGTTTTGGATTTCAGCTTCTTGAGGTAAGATTTCATGTTTCCACTTACATAAAAAGCTTTGATCACATTCAGAGACGTCAGGATCAAAGCCTATACGCTCTAGTTTGTCATATGGAGGCCATAAATACCAACTGTATGATTAGTCATATGAATACGCAAGATCTGGGTACCATACACAGACAGGGAATGTGGGAGAAATTGTGACCACCACTGCCTTATTATGGAACAGACAAGAACAACAGATGACACCGCCTTATGCCTATCCATTTGATCCACATGCTATACAAAAAGGAAGTGAACTCTTCAATTTCAAGTTCTAATATGTATACTGTTATAAATGTCCTTAAGATGATGATGAAAAGCAGTCAACCAGGAACTCAGCCTGGTATTAAGAATTACTGTAAAATTCATTCTGAATTTTGACTATCAAATTTACTTGTATTTATAGATTGTCATTACTGGATCTATTTTTTGAATTTTACTTACAATTTCTATTTCTAGCTGCTTGAATTTCAATGTCAAAATGATTGCTTGGTCTTCTCCCTCTACTATAATCCTATAACACCCAAATTACTCATAATAACAACTAATCTGTTTGGGAACTTCACTAGTAGATTGGAGTGAAGTAAAGCCTCCAATTTTTTATAAAAAAAAAAGAAAAAAAGTCATATCAAAAGTACACATTTTCAAAATTCCCTCCTTTTGAAAAAAAAAAGTCAAAAAGCAGCCTCCTTTCCCCACTAAAAGACAAAGAAAACACCCCCTTTTTAAACAAAAAGTTCAAAAGATTTCCGATCAAACAACTAAAGAAAACATATCATCATAACCCACTTAGATTTTATTCTTCCACTATTTCCTCCTTTACTTCACTTCATTCTAGATGTAAAGTTCCCAAATAGAAAGACATAAAGATTCACTTATATATATATATATATATTCTTGGATGCCTGCTGCAACCAAAATTGTAGCAAATGCTTTCACATCAAAAGGTTAGAAACCATTTTTTCTTGTTTTATTAGTTTATAAAAGAAACATATTTTTCTAAATTTGGAGGGTCCAGATTTGGATGACCCACGTTCTTTCAAATCTGGGAGGGCCTAACAGAGATAAAGAAAAAAAAAAAAAAATTTGAAGGTCGAATTGAGTCGGGCTGAGTCCGGTTTTTCAAACCTTGTCCCTAATAGGTTAGATGAGTGTTGCCTACTTTTCAAGGCCAACACTCCCAACTTGGAAGACAAGTGCAGTTTAGGGACAAGTTTCTCAACATGGATAATTTAGAAAGGAATTACATCTAATCATCTTCACAAAACTAAAACTAAGTAGTGTAGTTCAGTTCAATAGGGGTCATTTGCCTTTTATGCATTGGATATGAAAATGGGTTTTACATATGTAAAGAATTCATATGTAACATTTTCAAATGCAAATTTTACGTAAGTAAAACACATTAACATGTTTTTCAAAAGTCACCATTTTCACATGAGTAAATAGCATGGTTTTAGAGGTGTGTGTTTTTCACATGTTTCTCAAAATCTATGAAGATTTATGATATGAAACCAGAACTAAACATTTTGATTCTTACCATTAATATAAGAATATTGAACAGTTCAGATCATGAATTGGAGGCCCACAACAGTGCAGAAAATCAGATCTATAGGTTGGAGTTTTTCGATTTTTTTCACAAATTTCTCATAATAAGATATGAAATTAAATATGAACATCTTGGATTAAATTTTGGGGGCCACATAAGTGAAAAAATATAATGTTGTTTAAGGGATTCGAACCCGCAACCTGTTTCAGGTGAAAGCACTATTGCAACATGTACTGCCGCCTTCTCATTCACATATGCAACCATTTACCAATGTAAATGAAAGGCTGAAAATTGCCTCATCTACACACCATTTTCACCCCATGCGAAAATGAGCACAAACAAATGTGATCGTGCATGACCATTATGCATGTGCATCAATTACATATGTAAATGAGTGCGAACAAATGACCATTTAGTACATCCAAATGCGAATGAAAATAACATCTTTGCTTCTATATGAACACCAAAACACTTACAAAATACTTGAGCTCTGTCAGAAGAAAACTTATCGCTTTCGAAGACCCTTGAGATTCTATTCACAAGACTGCTCTTACCAGACCCTTTCAGACCAATCACCAAGAGTGTTGTAGTTCTTGGGATATTGTAATCATTTACCTTCAAGCCACCCACCTCTTCTATCCAACAACCAGGCTTATAGCTGTAATCAGAAAGAACAAAGATCTAAACTCAAGCACAACTTATTGTATCATAAATATATGATTGATGGCAGATTTCAAAATATCAACCAATACATATCAAGTAGAGGCCTGCACCATTCTAATGGTTCACTATAAACTCGGCCTACCTAAAAGTTATAATAATCCAGCATTGAGTATCAGAAGCATAATGGTCAGCAGTCAGAACTACTTATCAACCAAGGTGCACCATTTACATTTTGTGTCTATTTGATTTAAAACTAATTCAAATAGATTTTTGAGTGATTTAAACTTTTTTTTTTTTTTTTGGCTTTGGCTCACTGGCCAGGAGGAAGGAGTTCAAACCTCTCGCCAGGGACCGATCCTTGGTGGGAGGGATGGGAGTGAGATGCCTTACCAACAGGCCTTCCCTATATTCCCAAGTGATTTATACTATTTGCCGAAGTTTATGTGCATATCTAATTCAATCATCTTTAAGACCTTTTGCCTCTTTTTCACAAAGTCACCAAATGGTAACTTCTTCAAATAGACATGAATATCAAACACAATCGAAGGGGGTTTTTTTTTTTTTTTTTTTTTTTTGGGGTGGGGGGGGGGTGGGGTGGGGTGGGTTGGGAGACAATTTTGCACATTTAACTTTTATAATATCACAAGTTTGCCTATACTACTTTTACTTTATGACAACTTTGCCCATACCACTTTTACAGTATAAAAAGCTTGTTTTCTCTAATTGAATCAGACATAAAAGTCCATTCGCAAAAGGGTCTAATTGAAACAACTCTATTTCAAACAAATCTATTTGAATCAGCTCTATTTAAATAGATAAAACTTGGAAGTAGGCAAACTTCATACTTCTTTCAATTTTCTACTTTTCTGAAAGTATTTAAAAATATTTGGTCTTTCAATAAATAGGTTGCATTTAATATGCATCAGATGGAGAAATTTCTTTGAGAGGTAAAACCTTCAAATAGTTCACACTTTCTAAGACTTCAGTCCAAATGAAATCACATGACATTAACAAACCATACCATACTGAACACTATATGCTCAAGTTGGCATTACAGAATAGTTTCAGGTTTCTTCTTGATTCTTAGAGATTTTAATCGGTTTCTAGTTAGCAGAGTAAATGTTTTTTGATCCATCTACAGCAATTTGTGGGAATGTTTAAAATAGTTGATAATTATATTAGAAAAATCTTGCTGAGTACTGAACTAGGTAGGGGAGTATTCTTCACTCATATTATTGAAGTTTATCAAATATAGTGTCATTCTAAGATTGTCTTTTGTATCTAAAATGATTGCCGCATATGCATGAGCTTTTTAGGCAGCTCTTCTAATATTTAATGTGTTTCCTGCACCTGCTCTTCCTTTCAGCAATGATGAATCATTCCCATTCTATGTTGTACTACAATCAATTACAGTCTCAATTGGGCCCTACAAAATAAACCCCATACAGAAAAATACACTATAATGGGTAATAAATTACAATGACAGCATGTTTGCCTGCTTGGTACTAAATTCCTAGTAGTTCATAGTGAATGGGGATTTTCTTTTTTTCCTGATCAGCAACAATAACTTTACTAAAGGAAAGCAAGACATGTACATAACAAGTGCTAAAGGTACAGCATAAGAGATATACTGTGTCCTCAAACAGGCAAATTTCCCTTAGAACATGCTATAAAAAGGTCCTTAAATTTAACAAAAAGAAAATTAAAAGATAAGCATAGATTCTCAGTTAACTCCCTGTTTTGCCAGTAAATCAGCTTCTTGATTAGCCTCATTTCAAAGATGCAAAAATATATTAAAGGAAATCTTATCAAACGAGTATTCAACGATGTGAGGAATGAAGGATCTAAGACTCCTACATACAGATTTAGATGATACCAACACTTCCCTAGGATTTAATTTACAAACGTGATGACCAGGTAACATTCCACATCAAAGGGTTAGGGGAGATCATTTGATGGCCCCTCATAGACTTTTAGCACCTTTAATAAGGGCATGGTTTAGAAATGTTCACAAATCAATACCTATTAAATTAAATAAAAAGTCAAATCAAGTCATGACTGTTGTGGGCCAGCGGCGAATAATATAAATCACAGTAGCCATCATAACCAATAATAACAGCTGATAGAAGGGATACAGGCCAATACCAAGTCAAAATTACAATATCATATCAGATAGAAGATTAGAGGTTCACCATAAACAATATGTATGGTATCAACCAATAATTTAATTTTAAATCATGATTATTCTGCCTCTTAAGTGACAGGTACTTTGACTTCCATATGGAAAAATGCTTTGTGATTTGCCCAATGACCACTTCCCAGAGGGCATTCAGGCCATGGATGAAAATAGCAGCTGCGCCCGCCTCCAAACCTCTACAAAGCGGGCGCTACGTAGCATAGCTAGGCTACATAGCGGCGTCACGGTGCGATTTGAAAAAACCGCCCAAAAAATCTGAAAAAAAAATCCAGAAAATCCAGAAAATTATAAAATGAAAGAAAATGTGGTTCTTCGGCTAAAGTAAGTAAGAAAATGGGGCGTAGCAGTGCCCTCAATATATGAGGTCCTGTATCGCTGTATAAATAGAAAATAATAGTAATGATTAGTTTTTTCACATGTATTCATGTTTCTTAGTCATGCTAACTTAGAAAGTAATGAAAAGCTCATTAAAGACTTAAGAGTTAAGTCATTAGTGAACATTGAACAATCAATACTTCAAGCCTCAAGATTCAAATTCAATCAAGTGAATGAAGTGATCAACACCAATTTAGAAATGACAGAGTAGAGAGTTGCTAGAGCCTTTCTTCAATTAGTGTGAAATTTGTTTAGACTTTATTTTCAATTAGTGTGAAAGTTGGCTATGTCTCTATTTCCGGTTAGAGTAAAATTTGATTGAGCTCTATTTCTAATTGGAGTAAAATTTGGCTAAGCCCCTAATTTTTATTAATTTGGCTAAGCCATGATTTTTTCTATTTTAATACCTAAGGAGCCCATTTGATTTTTATCTATAACTTTCATAAGGTGGGCCACTGTGGGGCCCATTTAATCTTTATTTATATCTTTCATAAGGTGAGCCCAATGTGGGGCCCATAGTTACCCTACTTAATAAATATTGGAGGGACCAAAAGAGGGGCTTTTGCTGCCCTAATTCTTTTCCCAAAAGAGCAGGCTCGAGAGTTCTATGGAAAAGAAAAAAAACAAGGCTCGAGAAAGACAACTAAGAGGGGAAGGAAAAGAGGAAAAAAGAAAAGGAAATGAAGACGGAAAAAAGAAGAAGAAGAAGAAGAGAAGAGGAGACAGTGCTGGCTGGCAGTGATGCTGCGTGCTACTGGTGCTCCTGCTGCTGGTGCTACTGCTGTGTGTGATGATGTTGCTGCTGCTGTTGCATGGTGCTCCTGCTACTGCATGATGCTGCTTCCAGGTATGTTTATACAGCTGCTGTCCCTTTTTTTTCCCTTATTCCTCCTCTTCATCTCCCTGAGCCAACAGAGGTTTTTTTTTTTTTTTTCCGACATTTCATTGTTTGTAACGACGTATCGGTGCGTATCGGCCGCTACGGGTGCGACAGCCGATAAATCAATCATAACGTGGCGGTGGCCACCGCTACGGCCGATATATCGGCCGCTACATAGCATTTTCATCCATGCTTCAGGCATTCCCCTACATAAAGTGAAATCCAACTACACAAGTATTGATGCAGACCTTATAGTTACAGTTTGCACGTAAGTACCGAAGCATGTGTCCGCAAACACTATACAAGATCTCTGCAGAAGTTTCTACACGAGGACGCACCTCAATGGATAAAACACCCACTCAAAATTCCATTAATCATCAAAAGTTGAGAATTCCTTCTCTACAATGCAATTTAAATAGGAAAAGCAAACTTACGGGCTAAGAAAACCTAATCAAGCAATAGAAGCTATCCTAATTACAACTCTTTCAATAAAATTAGAAACCCACTAACAAATAATTAGGGAAATAAAAGGAAATAAAAAAAAAATCCTAAACTATCTTGGGTGGTCCCACACGTGGGCTTATCCGTTCGGCATCAAGTACTAGGCCACACCCCAAAAGCCCCACTAACTCCTCTAAAATACACCCTATGGGCACGGTGTACATGGAAGCTTCCATGCGCACCTCGATGTGGGGCCCACCAAGGAACCCATGTGGATTTTTTTTTTTTTTTGGGTGGTGGGGGCTGTTGAGCCCCATCTGACCATCTAATCCCTTCATTAACAGCCAAAAAGTTTCAACCCTTAAGAAATTGATCTATCAATCCAACAATGAAATCCATTCAGATGGGTGTAAAAAAAGGGGCCTCATATAATTTAGGGGGGAGGGCGGGTGTTTCTCTGTGTGGAATCCATTTAGATGGGTCATCAAGTGGGTCCTACTATGAGGTGCGAAAGGTATGAGATGTGAATGTGAAAATTTCTCTCTCTCTCTCTCTCTCTCTCTCTCTCTCTCTCTCTCTATATATATATATATATATATATATATATTGAATAAATAAATCTTCAAGCCAAAACAAGCCAAAAGGTTTTCTTTCTCAATTTTCTTCATTTTAAAAAATGGTTTTTAAATTGTTAGGCTTGGGAAATCATCCAGATCTAGTCAATATATGTGCGCCCACACCAATATGCTATTTTGAGTCTTCGGAATGTTCAGGTTTTACCTTAATATCTTGCTCTTTGAATCTTCTAGGATTTCAATTCTCGCTAGCATACTCTTGTTCTGATAATTTTGCATGATTTCCTCATAAGTTCTCTGTTTTCTTCTCAAATAGGTACCCTCATCAAACTCATCAGCGATTTTTGCAAAGAGATCATCCCTGGATCATTCAGAAAATTCAAATAATCAAGTTTTACCCCTGTAAGTTAGTGTCTCCATACACGTGGCATGTGTGTACAAGATTCGAGCCAATAATCCAACATAACCTTAGATCGAAACACCATAGCCTAAGGATCAAACTAGACAAACAATCATAAAAAAATACTGTAAGGAGGATTCTCGAGCAAAGTAAATGGAAGGTACAATTTTTCTTCTAGAAAAATAGTACAACCAAAACTCCAATTGAGAAATTTCTATTATAGTTTACAAACCATAAAATCAATATGTGAAAACGCTCATTTTGCAACACTTTGTAGTATTCACCATTAAAAAAAAAAAAAGAACACTTCGTAGTATTCGATTACAAGCCATAAGGGCAAAGTGAGACACATAAGTATTGAAATGGAAAGCAAGTTTCCCATAGCTGCAATTTTGGTTGTCTCCTCAATGCTACCATTTCAAGCTATGGCCATTGCCTAACACGATGGTCAGACTCACTGGATAAATGGTTCAAATTTTCTAGCATGTCGACCATGATTACTGATATGGGCCAGATAAACTATGTGAGCCACCTTTCTGTGATCCAGACCATTCATATCATCAGCCCACCTGTGATCAGATATAAGCCTAGTCTCCCCAATTCCATGATTATAACATTTCCACGCTGACCATCAATTGAGGAAAGAGACCATTAGATAGGGAAGATATCTTTGTATGTCCATTCCAAGATGCAGGAGCATAAAATATTACAATAAAAGAAGCGGCGCCCTACTTGGGCTCCATAAAGGCAACTTTGAGTCGTGTCAGGACAGGTAGACCTAATAATAGTAAAAATACCCTAACCCAATAAAAATTAATCACATGGATGGATTTAGCATAAAAGTAAGGTTGACAATGGAGCTAAAGCTGGCCCGAATATGGGTCTATTTAGCAAGCCTGGACGTGCATTCCAATGGGATGGATCAAGGATGGGGTCTTAAACTGTTAAGCGCGATGAATAGATTCGTTTAACATTTATAAGTATATTACATACCTATTTATGAGATTTTTCAAATCTAGCACCTAAGGATGAAAATAGTACCTCGCATAATCAAATGGTTCCCACTTTTTGCACAGAAGTCATAGAATGGCCTTTCAGGTCAGCCCCACAAACTCAACCATTCATAGAATGGCCTTGCAGGTCAGCCCCACAAACTAAACCATTCCTAAGCTGGGAATGATCTAGCCAATATTTTATAGGACTCTCTTCCTCTTACACACACAAAAACACACGCTAAACAAAACAACATTAAAATAACAGATATTTATGCTATAAGAAAGCAACTTTTTTTAATTTTCTTAGATAATTATATCAACCCAAGCTCAACCCTAAAGCTTGGATCCAAGTCCAGAAGTACGACTGGGTTTTAAATCGGTCGACTCAGCCAGGGGCGTACCCACATATATGGTTATGGGCTAAGATGCCCAAATATGGCACGGATACAGCAGGGACACACCATAGATATGGCAAGGACACGGGTTTTATATGTAAAAAATGAAGTATCGGATACGATACGACACGATACGTTGCCCATTTTGAAGTATCCGTGCATCATAGGTTATGGGACGGTCGGCCCCCCATTGGACTTGGGTACACCTCCCAAAACTCACATGGAAATCTTTGGGTCCGCCTCCAAGATCACATGAAAATTTTGGGTTTGCCCACAAAATACAACCACCTGTTTGGGTCCACCCCCCTTAAACAAAAATCTTGAGTCCGCCACTCCCATTCACAGCCAAGCACTAGGGTCCTGTTAGATCCCAACCAACGGACTCCTTAATTACAGATGGACTTTGGACATGGACTTGGACAAAGTCTAGCACACTGACAGCCTTTCTAATAGTATGTTACAGAATTATGGAGAAATGATCATCAAGCATTGTAGAACCCACATTGAAAGACCCACTTCAACCACTAGCAAACATATCATCTATGGCATATATCACATTGTAAGGAAATCCTTAACCCCATTAACCCATGGTAAGTGAAAAAGTTGTACTCCAAAACCAAAGTACTATATAATAATAATAACAACTCCACAGTGGCAAAAAAAATTCACAGTGATATTTTCAACTTTCCCGATATTTTGAGAAAATCGCGACACTTGGGATAATCTGAACCCTATGAAAGGGAAAAGGAGGGTTTCCAAGTGCCTGTATACCTGAGAGAATCAGAGCCGTCGGATGATGTCAACGAAGGAGAATGTTCGATCGGATAATGAGCATCGCGGTCGGAAATGGATTCTGCGAGTGTTTGAAATTTAGATATTTACGCGTTTGGATGAAGATGGAGGGAAAAGAGGAAACGGGGAAAAGAAAAACGATGGAAAGAGAGAGAAAGAGAAATCGTTACCTGGTGATACAGAGAGGGTTGTGGCTGTTGTTGTTGTTGGGGTTCCTCCTCCCATCGTTGAAGAGGGCGTTTGGTTTGGTTGGAGAGAGGAGGATTGATCGACTGCTGGAGCTTTAGAAGACTCTGTTTTGCCCGTGCATCTACACGTAATAGGAGTGATGTGACGTGCCAAAAGAGGAAAGAGAGAAGACTTTGGATTTTTTTACAAAGAAACTTTCGAACCTACATTTTTCTTTTTAAGAAGAACTTCTGATTTAACTAATGAGAAACAGAATTAGGTATCCGAACCAGGATAGTTGGGATAGGAGAGATTTTATTTTAGTCCTGGGATCCAACGATCCCCTTGGGGACCGGGCCACCAGCCGGTCCCCAAAATCGGTCCAAGAAGACTTCTTCTTTATTTTATGCCCCTTCGTCTTGGAAGTGTTTTGACTCAAGGTAGTAACTGAAAATTTGTCTCCAATTAGATTAAAGAAGGAATATCTTCAAACTATGTGAAATTTTTTTTCCACAATTTCTTTTGAAAAAATAGGCTCAGGGGTTGTATGCACCTCAGAGATAGAAACAGTTTTGATACAAGTAAAATATATTTTGATGATAATGAAATTGCCAAAAACACACATAGTTAAGTGGTGTTGGCACATTGGCTTCACATGTGCCGTTGGATTAATTCCTGAATTGTCAAGTTGAGTGGTGTTGAGTGATTTCACATAGTTGAGTAGTGTTGGCACCTTAGTTTCATATGTACTATTGAATTAATTCCTGAATTGTAAAGTTTAAATACTACTAACTAGTACCACATCATGAAGGAAAAAAAAAAGTGAAATGTATTTTAGCAGTTTAATTAGTTGGTTGGATTTATAGTAATGGGCTCAAAATTCATATACTTTCGTTAAATCCTCAAATTGCATTCCCAATTTTGGTGTTAGATTCTCATCTACATCCGGATAAAGCAAAGCTGGTGATGATGAGGAGAAGACATCCATATTCAATTGGACAACAAATAATAAAAATATGCAATGACTTAGATTAATCATTCAAATGTAGCAGCAACATAAAAACCAAAAGATATAAAAAGGGAAACATAAACATTACTGTGAAACAACTAAATTTTCCCTAAGTCTACAAACTGACCTAAAACAAACCCAAAATTAGGTCTTTCTTCTTCCTTTCAATTCTATCTATGATAGAATCCTGCAAGGCAGCCTGCTGGCTTTCTTCCTCGGCGACGTCGGTCTAAATTGAAGGGATCTGAACCCTTTTTTTCTCCTGGAATGGATGGTGGCGACGAACGGCGACTGGTAACAACAGAGCACAGGTCCTCAACGAATCTGGGAAGGTTTTCCTCCTCTGCAATAAGCAGCTTGGATCGTCTTCTCGGTTTTTATCCAATCCTATGGCATCCTTGAAGCGAGCGAGATGGGAGTGGCTCTGTTGTGCGATGGAGAGCCGAGAGAGAATAGGGTTTTGAAAGAGAAGAAAGAGGGCTTGAGAGCTTTGTTGTGCGATGGAGAGGAGACAAAGAATATGGCTTTGAGAGAGAAGAAAAAGGTTTTGAGAGCTCTGTTGTGTGACGGAGAGGAGAGAGAGAGAAGAAAGAGGTTTTGAGAGGTCTGTTATGCGACGGAGAGAGAGAGAGAGAGAGAGAGAGAGAAAGAGAGAGAGAGAGCTTTAGTTCTTCTCGTAAGTGCCCTTGTTCGCAGCGAGCAACGATGTTTAGAGAGAAGAGAGACAAGACGACGCCGAGACGAGAAGAGACGAGTGAGAGAGAAGAGGTGCTATGGAGAGACGACAGAGAGAGAGATTTAGGAGATGGATTTCGGAGAGGAGAGAGAAGAGAGTGATAGTCAGAGATCCGAACCCTAGAGGGGGGTGAAAAGAGTGAGCTTGAATTAGTGACTAATTATGCAAAATTCTAACTTCTTAAATCAATTAGTCACAAGTGGCAGTATAGAACTAAAGCGTGGAAGCTAATAAAAATAATCACCACACAGCATACACCATAACACAATGATTTATAGTGGTTCAGCCTTAATGCCTTCATCCACTATCAGCTTATGATTAAACACCCCACCGGATTTTCCACTGCCTTATGCTTTTCAATAGGCTAAGCAATAACATTTATGCTATGCTTTCCAAAGCTAAGTAATAACCTCTTGGGTTTTATGGTTCATCCCTAGCCTTACACTTTTGATTTTTTAAGGCTAAGCACAAACTTATATCCCTAAGATTGGGTGTGTCTAAGATGTGTCTAATGTTAGAGTTTTTGTTCTGTTGCAATTTGATAGGATGTATTCATTTTCATAGTTTGACCTCTCATTCTTTCATGGACTTCTTAGGATCTTCATGCATATTTCTCATTCATAACCTTTGTTTTTATTATATGATATGCATGGTTTTCAAATCTTATTTATCTTAAGTTCATGAAGTTTTTAATTCAAATTCTCAAGTCTCAAAATGTTCTATCTTTGAATTCAAGAAATCTTTTCATGCTTTCCAATTGTTTTCTCTTTAAATCCATATTTTGGTTTGAATGTTTCATATCTTTAAAATTCTATTTTCATCCTCTTTAAGTCATGATCCCAAGCTTGATCATTGTGCCTCAAAGTCCCCTAGAAAGAAGCCCTCATAGTTTCATCTTTCTGAAAATTCAGAATTTCTAGGCTATCTCTCGGTCGACCTGCCTGGCCCGGTCGACCGGCCACACTGCGGGTCAATAGGGAATCGTGCCGTTAGGCCTCTCCAACGGGCATTTTTAGAGCCATTGAGCACCCAGTCGACCCAAACCTGTACCAGGTCGACCGGGCACTAACCGTTGGAAACTTTTTCTTTATAAAAAGTGGCTTTTTGTTTGGAAAAAGTTGCTGAACTTTAGGGGATTTTTAAGGCCAAGGAATAACAACTTTTTAAGAGTACGTGAAGGGATTATGAAGCTAATCCATTGATTCAACCTTTGATCTTCAAATAGGTGTACTTTCTTTATCCCAAGTTTAAACTCATGCTTTGTTTCTAAATCTTTGTTTCCTTTAAGCATGATTAAATAGTTGTCTATCTTTTGAAATGTTGCTTTTTATAACATGCGTAGAACTTTAAAATCTCTTAGGTTTATGAAATCAACATATGGTTTGTAATTCACATGAGGTTGTTTTATTGTTTCAAAACTAACTTGCTAGATTTAAGTTTTACTTCTTCAAATTAAGTTTGTTCACTTTGAAAACCTATGTGTTTGTCATACAACTTTTTCTCATATAAATGACTAACATCTTTGCATCATTTAGAATTTCTTCTTTCTAAAAAGAGATAGAAAAATTTCTAGTATATGCATCAATCATAGACTTTTACAATTTATATGCATATGTCTAAAGAGTGAGATTTCATTTTCAATTCAGCCTATTTAGAGACATTAAATTGCACTTACATTAATGCTCTCTTATCCGTGCATTCATAGGCATTTTATTTAAGAGAGAATCCACTTGTTGTAAATGTTGGTGCTTAGCCTTGAAAAGCATAGTGATGTATTTGTAAAGTTGAAAGTGAACCTAAACCTTAATTTGAGTTAGTGGAAATCCGGTAGGGACGTCGGGAGTAAATGTAGGCACGTTGGCCGAACCACTATAAATGCTTGTATTATGGTGATTGATCTTTTGTTTTCATTACATGGATGATGCTCTCTTGTTTGATACTATCATTGAATGAAGATTGTAGTTGTTAGTTTCTTGTGTATGCTTAACTTAGAGACTACTCCTCTTCACAAGATAATTAATCTTCATCAAAGCATAAGTGACTTAAAAGCTAAAAGATTTAAATTTGGTCTTTTTTTTTTTTAGCTCACCCTATTCACCCCCCCCCCCCCCCCTTCAGGATTCGATCTTGGACTTTCATATACAATACACATGAAGAGATTACAATTTAGGCTCAATTACAATACATTTTAATTAGGCGGATATCAAAGTGAAAATCTAACCCAACA
This sequence comes from Cinnamomum chago, assembly GCA_038049695.1. Classification (NCBI taxonomy): domain Eukaryota; kingdom Viridiplantae; phylum Streptophyta; class Magnoliopsida; order Laurales; family Lauraceae; genus Cinnamomum; species Cinnamomum chago. Next base: position 49,958,428 of record CP142460.1, read on the forward strand.
CATACACCATATGAATGCAAAGATGAATGCTCTATGTGTATGCATGACTTCAATCAAGTTTGAAAATGATAGCTCAATGAATGTAATCTTAAGGCTTTTGAAAGTTTAACACACAAATGTTTGGATTGAAGTAAAAATTCTAATCACATTTTGTATGAAAAACAACTTGATAATGATATGACTATCAAAGGCTTACAAGTTGTATGAAAGTTTCCAAAACTAAAGCATGCATAAACTTGTTATTTCCAAAACAAAGCAATTTAACTATATGTTTCAAGGTATGAAAAACAACAAGAGATTCAATCAAGTATGAGATTCATTATGCTATCTTGGAAATCTAAGTTTTAAATGAATCATGAAACCATTATGATATGCAAGTTAAAATTGACTTGGTTTGAATCTAAATGAAGAATCCAAAACAACAAAGCACCTCAAAATGAAGTACATGTAATGGATTCAACAAATTATAGTTAGCATGCTAAAATAGATTTACCAATAAATTAAACAAAGCATATAATATATGATAGGAAAAACAAAGCTTACTTAGATTGGTTTTACTAATGAATCCAAGCTTTGGCTTTCCAAATGATCATCAAGCTTTCCTTAAATCATTCTCCTTCCTTATGCTCTAAAGCACCTCAAAAGATTCAATTGTGTTCCTCCAAATCCCAGAAGAGGCTTAAATTTATAGTAAAATGGCCTCCAATGGCTCTTTGGTCGGTTAACCAACATATAGTTCTGTTAACCGAACTCCCAACGGTAAAAAAATGGCTAGTTTTGACCATTCTGTAACTTGAACTGAACTGGGTTCGATAAAGGTTCGGTCAACTGATGTCCGGAGTTCGATTAACCGAATTTACCATAGCAAAACACTGTAGCAAAAAACACTACAGCAAAGTACTGTAGCAAAAATACTATAGCACCAATTTTCAAAAATTATACAAAGCGCTACTCAAAAGTGTTTTGCTAGTGGGAGCTTTGGGCTTTGGAAATCATACTTAGATTCATGTTGAAATCAATCTAAAAGTGTTTTTTGCAAAACATGAACCTATCAATGCCTAAGATGATATGAAATTCTAAATTCATAGGCATGCATGACTAAACTAATTTTTCAATAACTTATGCATCCAAGATTAAAAACTTCAAATCATGCATGAAAAAAAAGTTTTGAAAGTTATAAAACCATGCACGAGAAAATTCATGATTTCAATATATTTAGAATTAATGCATGTGTGAAAATCCAAATGATGCTAAAATGATCACGCATCCATCAAATTGCAACACACAAAATTACTAACAAAGAGAGGGTTTTAGAGGGGAGAGAGGTCGGGGGTGAAGTCTTTGAGATAGAGGGCCCAATTGGCAAAACAAAAATTGGGCGGGCGATGAAATTTGATGAAATCTTTCCCGTCATACATGCATTTGGCATGTTTGAGGTGATATATATATTGCTTTTCAAGGAATACAAATTAAACTCATGCACTCACACACACTACACATGTTTCCATCGATTGATTAATAGTCGAGGACTACTTTCTTTTCAGGGGATTTCAGGAGTTGTACCTAGGATCTTATCTTCTTGCAGGCTTTCTCAATCGCAAAGACCTAGTGCATCTATCATAAGATCATATTTGAATAATACAAGCATAATAATATTGTAAATACATACATGAATAATAAGATTGTTTGATCTCTTGATCTATGCAACATATGGTTGTTCTGCTGAGGGGATTTACAACTCTTTTCTACTTTCTATTATGTGTGTTAGGATTTTTAATGTGTTGGCTAAGCCATGGGTTGGACAAAACTCTGGGTCCATTGAGTTGTATTTTTCTATTTATTTTAGAATGGGCTGTGGTTGTGTTACCGGAAGATCTAAAACGAAGAAAAGAAGAAAAATAGAAGAAATTCGAAAGATAAACAGAGAACCGATCGATCGAATAAAGATTGGATTGATCGAATGTTGCCGTGCTCTCAGTTAACAGGCTGAACTAAAATTTATTGGGAGACGGTACATACCTGATCAATCGGACACTTCACCCGATTGATCGGATGTCAGGACATTTTCAAGTTGGGCTGCGCGGATTTGTTTTATTTTCCAACTGGTGTTTCCACTTTTAGTCCTATTTGTGTTCTAACACTAAGGCATGAATTTTGGGCAATACAGAGGGTGTTTCTCTCAACCCTAAGTGAATATTAAGAAGATAAGAAGTTGTTCTCTCTTTGTTTTGAGGTGAGAAAACTCTAAAAGAGATTCATTATTCTCTAGAGCCGTTATTGAGAGTTTGTGCTTAGGAGTTGCTCTAGAAAGTTTGTTGCTTCTACCTTCTCATAAAAGATCTGATTATCTTGATTCTCAAGGTGTTGCTGGGTCAAGTACATGGAGCGGTGCACAGCGGAAAAGTCGTTGCAACAGGAGAAGTTGTGCAAGAACAACTACAGCCCTTAGGTCGATAGAATGACTAGGAAAGGGAGCCGTGAGTATATCTTGTAATCGCTAAATAGTGTTTGATTTCATTTCATGGCTTTTCTCCCTCAATAGGGTTTCCACTTAAAATATTGTACATGTTCTTTTGTGGTGTGTGATTGGTAAATCTATTTGCTAGTCCGCTTTATTTTGATTTCGCTGCATTGATTATTGGACTAGCATCCATTGTAGAAAGAAGACTTTCAGTGTGATTATTGATGTGTTTCTAGGCAAGGACTATATAAAGTGAGTTACCCTAAATCTAGTATTTAATGGGTATTATGACAGTTCCATCCTTTAATGGAATTCCCTATTTAGCAAGTTTTATCTCTCAACATTAGTCCGATCAAAATTGTTAGATTGATTCCAAGCTTTAAAATTCAAATTTAAAGTAAGAATTAGCCTTAATGTACATGGGTGCCCATGTAGAGGGTGCTATCAAGCAGAAACTTCCATCTATAGCATTGAAAAAGCTTGACCCAACCCACCTATCCAACACTAGCTTGACCCAAATTTGACCCGTTTCTAATGGGTCGGGTCAAAGTTAACCAGCCTAACCCACCTGACCCGCAAAACCTTACAAAAAGAAGAGAAAAAAAAAACCCTCCATTTTACATCTTTGGGGATGGAGGTCTTAGCGGAGAGGCATATATTATCTCATATGGCTGATTAATGCGAACTTTAATAACAAGCCGCACGTATAACCGGCTTAAATATAGATGATCAGTATTGTATTGTATTATATTTTTAAATTTCATCATTTGCATGTTAATTTAAAAGAAGATTTAAATGTGCATTATAGGGTCTTCTATTATGAATAATTTTTAATATAATTTGTAAAATTAAAGGAAGATGAAATCAATTGCTATGGTTCGATTTGCTAGGCCCAAATCTGGGCGCAGGGGTAAACCCTAAGTGATATTATTAGAATACAATATAAATTATATTGATTTATTGTGTTAAAAGATTTTTTTTTTTACAAGGTAAGGTTTGATATATTAATATATAAATCAAAGATACACCAACAAAACAAGGTGCAACCTATTTCCAACCGTTGTGAATAGAGATTGCCACAACAAAGCAAAACAAGCAACAAAAGAAGGAAAAGAGAAACAAGAAGAAGAACATCCCACATCCCGGGATAGAGGAAACAACAACCCTTGGGGAATGCTACAAACCACCTAAGAAAAAATAAAAGGCAGAAAGGCAGAACCTTCAACTTCAAACAACTGACATTAGAGAAGCAGATGCCCAAAAGAATAATGGCAAGCATTCACCAAGCTATTAGCAACGGTCTCCGACAACCACACAATGAACTAACAACGAACTAATGGTCAGCGGTTACAGGGTTAACACAAATCTCAGCCCTTTGGCAATTCTAGATCTTCAAACAACCTCCTTGGAAGAAATACAGCAATGCGTAGCATTGATGATAGTAACCAAGTCATTCAGCCTTATTGCCTTAATTAATGCGTTTTGCTGAGGAGAGAGAGAATGGTCATTGAGGGAGTTTTTGAAGTCCTTACTGTTTGTTGAAATGTGTATCTGATCACAGTCCTTAGAAATTCCCATGATGAGAATGTGAGCCGCATAAAAAATGTTGTCTTGCTCTGTTGATTTAGACCAAATAATTCCACCTTGATGATCTCTATATATTCCAATAGCAAAACCAATTTTCTTTTCTCGGGAAAGTAGGCACCTCAATTGACATTTTGCTATTCAAAGGCAGATCCCATTTAGCAGCAACTGTAGATGGCACATTGATGTTCAAGAACAAAGCCCGAGTTCCCACCAGATGGAAAATGTCCCTCATCACATTGTGAAGCTTTACTGAACTGCAAAAGACTCTGTGATTGTGCCAAGGTTAATAGATATTATATACATGTATGCCATACTCCTAATTATATATGTATTAATCATAAATATTGTTACACCCCAAACCCAAATTAACCCAGATTAAACCACATTAGTGTTAATGAATGGATATTTAGTTTAATTAAGCTTTTGTTTAGTTGTAAAGTTTCAACTTAGCCTCTTAGACCGAGTTGATTGACTCAAGAGTCTTGAATAGGCGAGTGTAGTAGAATTGACTCAATTGGGATTGAGTCAAGGACTTCTCGTAATTTTGGATTTTATCGTTTTACATCGTTTTCGCATAATTTTGGCGTCATCACGTGTATTTTGTTGAGCTCGTCAACTTTCGTATTTAGCGTTATTTCATTTGAACCCTTGTTGAAGAAATGGGTCATAGTTTGACTTGAATTGAAAATACTTAAAAGAAGTGGGCTTTTTGGCAAAATTCTCACTTCTTATCACTTACAACAACCCAGCCCCATCTCATTTCCATCGTGTAACATGCTGGTGTGGAGAGAATTCTTCATCTCTTCTTCCCTTTCAAATTCTCTTCCTTTTTCAAGATCTTTGGTCTTGTACAAGTGAAAAGCCAAGTGTAGAGATCACTTCTTCATCATCTCCTTCATCTTCTCCACCCTTTTTGTTTCAAGAGATCATTTTATTTTGCACTCTCAAGCTTGGGTTCTTTGTCAAGGTATGACTCAAATGATTCAAATCCATCATTTCTAGTAGGTTTGAGTTGAAACTAGAGTCAAGAGACTCTTGGATAGTTTTACATAGAAATCATAGTTTCTTTTGCTTAAATTGTGCTTAGGGTTTGAACCATTTGGGGGATTTTAGGATTGGAACCACCAAAGGAGTAAAAGAGATTGAAAAGCTCAAAATTAAGGCAAGTATATGCATAAGAAGAATTTCCATTATGTTTATTTCATTGATTCAAAACTATGTACTCAATGTTCTTAGTTTTCTTTAATTGGATGGTTTTATGTTTTATGTTTTAATTCATGAGGTGGAAGGGAGATGTATATGTGGCGTAAGGAGAGCAAGTAGGCTCTATTTCATGCAGGTATTGAGGTGGAAGAAGTAGGAGAAGGAATGGGAAGAAGAAGTGCAGCAGCAGAATTCCGGGCAGGAATTCTGCACTGCGCGCTCGAGCGCGCGTGCTTGCTGGCTGCTGTGTGCTCTAGCGCGCAGGGGCGTGCTCTAGCACCCCAAATTGCTGGAAAACCTTACCAAAACACTTATAGAGCTGACCAAAAACCATTTTAGGTTATTTTGACCAAATTAAATAAAGTAATGTTGTTTTTAACCCTCCTTAAATCCTTCATTAATGGATTTTGGTGCTCAACCTCATTTCCATAGGACTTTAAGGAATGTTTAAAATAATAAGACCTTAGAAATGGAACCCTTAACCTTGTAACTGGGTCTAATGGATAATTCTTAGTCCAACACTATGCCACGATGGTTCGTTTAATGATTCAATGTACCTTTACACATAGTGACATCAACAAATGTAGTAATACATTGATTTCACGAAACTTACCTTGTATTGGACGGTGAAGGACTCAGAGAAATAGTTAGGAATGGTTAATAAATGTTCTTGATTCCTTCAATCATTGCATTTCATATTGAATTATACTTTCATTGAGAAATCAATCATTGTAAATAATTGAATTATTTCATCATCAGTCTCCTTGAGATTTAGTTATTCTAAAATCTCCGTCAATTGACAATCTTGTATATTGATGTAGATCTTACATTAATTGTGGAGTAGTGAGTATAGAACGATATATGAGTTGAAATGAGATATGATTTGATTTTAGACAATTTGAGATATAACTCACTTACATCCACTTATTATTGATTTATTTGATTCGATTGAGTCGGCGCTACTAGCTTCGACCCTGTGACGCCCGACGGGGCCAGCACTTGGGTTCGTATTTGAGAGACTACTGCAGTAAGTCATCTGGAGTACCGGAACTCCAGAACCGGGTAGCCAGTTAGCCTTTGGCCGGGCCGCTGGTGACATCCCAACTAGAATTGCTCTCTTTGAGAGAATGAGCTAAAGTAGTAGCCAAATTAGTATATATTCTCATTCTTGATTCATCAACATAATAAATTCGAATTTGCACAATTGCTTAGTGATACTTAAATTTGATCTCTATGAATTTACTCGTCTCAAATTCAATTCGATACATGATGTAAAATTTTAATTTTGTTTATACTTGCTTAATAGTCGTATTAAGATACTACATTTGATGTCACAGACACAGATACAACCCCCGGTCCTGAAGAGGTCCAGGAGGGAGAGGAGAGCACCCAGGAGATACATTCAGGATTAGAAGAGTGGCCTGAACCAGGGCCCGTCTAAAAGTCATCTTCTCGGAGTGCGAGCTACATTTGTAGATATCATAGTTCGTATGATTATTCTTGTCATGTAGTCATACGAAATTCTTTTGAAGATACTTTTGGTAGAGATTGTATAGGGTTCTTTCGTTTACACCTCTTTTGTAATTAATGTATAAACTTGTTTACTTCTTTTGTGTCAAACTTAAATGTTTAATTTACCTTGATGGAATTTGATACCTTATATAAATACATTACGACTTCCGCTATATGAAATGTTATGTGTTCTCACATGTGGATTAGTCGATTTTTCTCTCCTTCGTATGTTGTATTTGACTCGAGACAGGTACAATATACGGGAGTACGTGTGACACACCTCGGGGATTACCCTAGGCCAGGGTGATTTCGGGACCGGGATGTGACATACGTAAGTATGGTATCAGAGACCTGAAAGTCTTCTTAAAAGACTTAGAAACAATTAGAAACGTTGTGAGAATACGTTAGAAATCGAATGTGAGTATAGGGTTATTAGGCTATTGTCTTGATAGTTGTACGGTAATTATTAGTCTTTGGTGTTTTGTGTGAGTACAGTGTAGATAGAAAGATAGACTAGAGTCCTAACTTTACACTTGTTTTGCAGGACCATGGCATCCGGTTCCGGCAATGGAACTAATGGTGGTGGAAACAATGAGTCACGTAATGAAGGACCCTTTGTTGAAGTAGATAATGATCCTCCTTCAATGGAAGCCAGGATGATGGTCTTAATGGAACAAATGGCCAAGACAAACGAACATTTAGCAACATTGATGTCCATACACGGTCAGACGCAATCAAACTCGAGCACTCAAGTGGTCATCCAATCTAAAGAAAATGACCCGACTACATTGTTCGACAAGATCAGAAAACGAGGAGCTACAGAGTTTCATGGGAAAGAAGATGCTATTCAAGCAGATGAATGGCTGGACCATATGAACGATGTCTTCGAGACAGTTGTATGCGATAACAAGCGAAGGGTAGTTCTCACTACTTCAATGTTCAGAGGAGTCGCCAAGGACTGGTGGAAATCTGTCAAGGATGCGTACACAGATATGCCAAATGCCACCATATGGGAGACTTTCCAAGAGCGATTTCGTCGCAAGTTCATACCGGATCACATGTATAGGAAGAAAGAAGAAGAATTTATCTCCCTCAAGCAGAATCAAATGACGGTAGCAACATATATACACACTTTTACACAATTGTCCAAGTTTGCTAAGGACTTAGTGGACACAGAAGAAAAGAAAGTGAAGAGGTTTGTCGGAGGGCTCCATCCTGCGTATGAGGAGCATGTGATAATGTACAAGAGGCCCGAGACTTTCCAAGATGCTGTTGATAGAGCCTACACTGCAGAGGAGATGGCCATTAAGAAGAGGAATGCAGATCCTAAGAGGAGTATGTCTCACTCCGGAAAGAATTTCCAGTATAAGAAACAAAAGGGTATAGTCATTGGCTCGAATGCACCTAAGTGTCAAACTTGTGGAAAAGGACACCCTACTGAGAAGTGTTGGAGAAACACCGGTGCATGCTTCCTTTGTGGATCCACGGAGCACCGAGCAGCAGCTTGTCCCAGAAACAGGGGTGGTTATGGAGCACCACAACAACCATATCCTCAGCAACCAGTCAGGCCTGCACTTCCAGCCCCACCCCAGAGATTGGCATTACCTGCACCTCCTCCGAGACCTCAGCAGCAGCCACGACCTCAGCCAGGAAGGCCAGGACCACAGCGTCAGCAAGCTAGACCATTACCACAACAAGTTGGGCAACTTTTTGCAGCAAACCTTGAACAAGCAGAAGCAGCCGGCAATGTTGTAGAAGGTACCGTTTTGATTTGTGCCAAAGAAGCAAGGACTCTATTTGATTCGGGGTCCACACACTCGTTTGTGGCACCTCTTTTTGCTAGCAGTTTACAGCAACCGCCTGAGTTGCTTCCTTTTGTGTTGATGGTGGCTACTCCGGTGGGTACACGAGTCGCTTGTGATACCTACTACCCCAAGTGTAGTGTTCAAATTGGAGATTTACTAATGCCAGTCGATTTGATCATCTTAATGATGCAAGACTTTGATGTCATCCTCGGAATGGATTGGCTCACGAAATATCGTGCTTGTATGGATTGCTTCCACAAGACGATCACCTTTAAAGTGGAGGAGCCCAAATCGAATGTGATATTCGAGGGTGTGCTAAGAGAAAGGCCTAAGTCAGGACTTGTGTCAGCATTGGATGCTGTCAAGTTTTTGGAGAGTGGCTGTGAAGGCTACTTTGCTTTTATCTGTGAGAAGAAACCGTCCGTGAAGTTAGAAGAGATTCCGGTGGTGTGCGAATTTCCAGATGTGTTTCCGGACGAAGTTCCAGGATTACCCCCTCCAAGAGAAGTAGACTTCTCTATTGAATTAATGCCAGGCACCGCACCAATTTCCAAAGCACCGTACAGAATGGCCCCAGCAGAACTCCGAGAATTAAAGGAACAGTTGCAAGACTTGCTGAACAAAGGATTTATTCGTCCTAGCGTATCACCATGGGGAGCTCCGGTACTGTTCGTGAGGAAAAAGGATGGTTCTCTTCGAATGTGCATAGATTACCGAAAGATCAATCAGGTGACGATAAAGAATAAATATCCGTTACCTCGAATTGATGAATTATTTGACCAACTCCAAGGAGCAGCTTATTTCTCGAAGATCGACCTTCGATCAGGATACCATCAGCTAAGAGTTCGAGAGCAAGACATCGAGAAGACAGCCTTCAGAACGAGATATGGTCATTACGAATTTCTCGTGATGCCCTTTGGCTTAACCAATGCTCCGGCAGTGTTCATGGCGTTGATGAATAGGATTTTCGCTCCTTATCTCGATCAATTTATTGTCGTCTTCATTGATGACATTTTGGTGTACTCAAAATCTATGGAAGAGCATGCAGATCACCTCAGATCGTCACTTCAGCTTTTGAGGATGCACCAGTTGTACGCCAAGCTTGAGAAGTGTGATTTTTGGCTCGAACAAGTAGCTTTCTTGGGGCATATTATCACTCGAGACGGCCTAAGGGTAGATCCAGCAAAGATAGAAGCGGTTATAAATTGGCAAAGTCCGAAGACAGTGGCAGAGATTCGAAGCTTTCTAGGTCTTGCAGGCTACTACCGTAGATTTGTCAAGGACTTCTCCAAAATCTCAGCCCCACTGACTAAGTTGACCAGGAAGGATGTACCATTTATTTGGACTAAGGAGTGTGAGTCCAACTTCCAAATTTTGAAAGAAAAGCTAACAACCGCCCCAGTACTGTCCTTACCTGAAGGTTCAGGAGGCTTTGTGATATATTCGGATGCATCTAGAGTTGGACTGGGGTGTGTCCTTATGCAGAATGGGAAGGTGATAGCCTATGGATCCAGGCAGTTGAAAACCCATGAAAGAAATTATGCCACTCATGACCTCGAACTTGCTGCTATCGTGTTTGCACTGAAACTGTGGAGACATTATTTGTATGGAGAACAATTCGAAGTGCATTCCGATCATCGCAGTTTACAATATCTATTCTCCCAACAAGATCTCAATATGAGGCAGAGGCGGTGGCTAGAATTTATAAAGGACTATGACTTCCCAATCAAATATATTCCGGGAAAAGGAAATGTGGTGGCTGATGCTTTAAGCAGAAAATCATCATTAGTTGCAACTATGGGCACACAATGGCTCAAGTTTAATGCCTTTGAGGAACTAGATGTGGAAGTTAGATTGATTAATGATTCAGTGATGATGGCAGCCATGTCAGTGTATGAACCAGAGCTAATGGATAGAATAAAGAATGAACAGTTCGAAGATCCTAACTTGGCTAAGATAAGAGATCACATTGCAGAGAAACCTGATTTCCAATTGGTGGAAGGAATCTTGTATTTTAGGAATCGCTTGTGTGTGCCGAAAACAAACCAGTTGATAGTCCCAATTTTGACAGAAGCACACAATGCCAGATATGCAATGCACCCTGGAAGCACAAAGATGTATAAAGATCTTAAGAGGCGATTTTGGTGGAATAATATGAAGAGGGAAATTGCAGAATTTGTATCTAAGTGTTACACTTGTCAACGTGTAAAATTTGAGCATAGGAAACCTCCGGGTTTGTTACATCCTTTATCCATCCCTCAGTGGAAATGGGAACACATATCTATGGATTTTGTTTCTGGATTACCGTTGACTAGTAGGAAGAACAATGTAATCTGGGTGATAGTTGATCGATTGACGAAATCAGCCCATTTTCTTCCTTTCAAGAAGGGTATGAAGTTCAATGAAATGGCTAAACTATTTGTGAAAGAGATAGTTCGATTGCACGGCACTCCAGTTTCGATCATCTCCGATAGAGATACGAGGTTCGTCTCGTCATTCTGGCAATCGTTTCAGCAGTCTATGGGCACGAAACTCAGCTTCAACACCGCTTACCATCCACAAACAGATGGACAGTCCGAACGCACCATACAGACCTTAGAAGATATGCTTCGGGCAAGCGTTCTTGATTTTGGTTGTGAGTGGGATGAACATTTGGCACTATGTGAGTTCGCATATAACAACAGTTTTCATTCGACCATTGGGATGCCTCCTTTTGAAGCTCTATATGGTCGTAGTTGCAGAACTCCAGTTTGTTGGGAAGAAGTCGGCACCAGGAGTTTTCATGGACCTACTATTATTGCCGATACAGCTGAGAAAGTCCTTCAAGTCAGAGAAAGGTTGAAGACAGCACAATCAAGACAGAAAAGCTATGCAGACAATAGAAGAAGGAAACTTGAATTCCAAGTTGGAGATTGGGTGTTTTTGAAGACATCGCCAATGAAAGGCACTATTCGGTTTGGACAAAAAGGGAAACTCGCTCCACGATATGTGGGACCGTTCGAAATCAAAAGCCGAATAGGTGATGTGGCGTATAGGTTGAATCTTCCTTCTGAATTTGCAGGAGTACATGACGTGTTCCATGTATCGATGCTCCGCAAGTACATTCGGGATCCATCTCATGTCATCCAATATGATGAAGTTCAGATTAAACCAGATTCCACATATGTCGAACGTCCTCTTCGAATCATTGATGAAAAGGAGCAAGTGTTGCGAACACGGACTATCCGATGGGTGAAACTTCTATGGGATCACCATGGACCTGACGAAGCCACATGGGAACTAGAAGAGCAAGTTGCACGACACTACCCTGAACTCTTCGCCCAGGTAAAATCATTCGGAGGACCGAATGAGTCCTAGTGGGGGAGAAATGTTACACCCCAAACCCAAATTAACCCAGATTAAACCACATTAGTGTTAATGAATGGATATTTAGTTTAATTAAGCTTTTGTTTAGTTGTAAAGTTTCAACTTAGCCTCTTAGACCGAGTTGATTGACTCAAGAGTCTTGAATAGGCGAGTGTAGTAGAATTGACTCAATTGGGATTGAGTCAAGGACTTCTCGTAATTTTGGATTTTATCGTTTTACATCGTTTTCGCATAATTTTGGCGTCATCACGTGTATTTTGTTGAGCTCGTCAACTTTCGTATTTAGCGTTATTTCATTTGAACCCTTGTTGAAGAAATGGGTCATAGTTTGACTTGAATTGAAAATACTTAAAAGAAGTGGGCTTTTTGGCAAAATTCTCACTTCTTATCACTTACAACAACCCAGCCCCATCTCATTTCCATCGTGTAACATGCTGGTGTGGAGAGAATTCTTCATCTCTTCTTCCCTTTCAAATTCTCTTCCTTTTTCAAGATCTTTGGTCTTGTACAAGTGAAAAGCCAAGTGTAGAGATCACTTCTTCATCATCTCCTTCATCTTCTCCACCCTTTTTGTTTCAAGAGATCATTTTATTTTGCACTCTCAAGCTTGGGTTCTTTGTCAAGGTATGACTCAAATGATTCAAATCCATCATTTCTAGTAGGTTTGAGTTGAAACTAGAGTCAAGAGACTCTTGGATAGTTTTACATAGAAATCATAGTTTCTTTTGCTTAAATTGTGCTTAGGGTTTGAACCATTTGGGGGATTTTAGGATTGGAACCACCAAAGGAGTAAAAGAGATTGAAAAGCTCAAAATTAAGGCAAGTATATGCATAAGAAGAATTTCCATTATGTTTATTTCATTGATTCAAAACTATGTACTCAATGTTCTTAGTTTTCTTTAATTGGATGGTTTTATGTTTTATGTTTTAATTCATGAGGTGGAAGGGAGATGTATATGTGGCGTAAGGAGAGCAAGTAGGCTCTATTTCATGCAGGTATTGAGGTGGAAGAAGTAGGAGAAGGAATGGGAAGAAGAAGTGCAGCAGCAGAATTCCGGGCAGGAATTCTGCACTGCGCGCTCGAGCGCGCGTGCTTGCTGGCTGCTGTGTGCTCTAGCGCGCAGGGGCGTGCTCTAGCACCCCAAATTGCTGGAAAACCTTACCAAAACACTTATAGAGCTGACCAAAAACCATTTTAGGTTATTTTGACCAAATTAAATAAAGTAATGTTGTTTTTAACCCTCCTTAAATCCTTCATTAATGGATTTTGGTGCTCAACCTCATTTCCATAGGACTTTAAGGAATGTTTAAAATAATAAGACCTTAGAAATGGAACCCTTAACCTTGTAACTGGGTCTAATGGATAATTCTTAGTCCAACACTATGCCACGATGGTTCGTTTAATGATTCAATGTACCTTTACACATAGTGACATCAACAAATGTAGTAATACATTGATTTCACGAAACTTACCTTGTATTGGACGGTGAAGGACTCAGAGAAATAGTTAGGAATGGTTAATAAATGTTCTTGATTCCTTCAATCATTGCATTTCATATTGAATTATACTTTCATTGAGAAATCAATCATTGTAAATAATTGAATTATTTCATCATCAGTCTCCTTGAGATTTAGTTATTCTAAAATCTCCGTCAATTGACAATCTTGTATATTGATGTAGATCTTACATTAATTGTGGAGTAGTGAGTATAGAACGATATATGAGTTGAAATGAGATATGATTTGATTTTAGACAATTTGAGATATAACTCACTTACATCCACTTATTATTGATTTATTTGATTCGATTGAGTCGGCGCTACTAGCTTCGACCCTGTGACGCCCGACGGGGCCAGCACTTGGGTTCGTATTTGAGAGACTACTGCAGTAAGTCATCTGGAGTACCGGAACTCCAGAACCGGGTAGCCAGTTAGCCTTTGGCCGGGCCGCTGGTGACATCCCAACTAGAATTGCTCTCTTTGAGAGAATGAGCTAAAGTAGTAGCCAAATTAGTATATATTCTCATTCTTGATTCATCAACATAATAAATTCGAATTTGCACAATTGCTTAGTGATACTTAAATTTGATCTCTATGAATTTACTCGTCTCAAATTCAATTCGATACATGATGTAAAATTTTAATTTTGTTTATACTTGCTTAATAGTCGTATTAAGATACTACATTTGATGTCACAGACACAGATACAACCCCCGGTCCTGAAGAGGTCCAGGAGGGAGAGGAGAGCACCCAGGAGATACATTCAGGATTAGAAGAGTGGCCTGAACCAGGGCCCGTCTAAAAGTCATCTTCTCGGAGTGCGAGCTACATTTGTAGATATCATAGTTCGTATGATTATTCTTGTCATGTAGTCATACGAAATTCTTTTGAAGATACTTTTGGTAGAGATTGTATAGGGTTCTTTCGTTTACACCTCTTTTGTAATTAATGTATAAACTTGTTTACTTCTTTTGTGTCAAACTTAAATGTTTAATTTACCTTGATGGAATTTGATACCTTATATAAATACATTACGACTTCCGCTATATGAAATGTTATGTGTTCTCACATGTGGATTAGTCGATTTTTCTCTCCTTCGTATGTTGTATTTGACTCGAGACAGGTACAATATACGGGAGTACGTGTGACACACCTCGGGGATTACCCTAGGCCAGGGTGATTTCGGGACCGGGATGTGACATACGTAAGTATGGTATCAGAGACCTGAAAGTCTTCTTAAAAGACTTAGAAACAATTAGAAACGTTGTGAGAATACGTTAGAAATCGAATGTGAGTATAGGGTTATTAGGCTATTGTCTTGATAGTTGTACGGTAATTATTAGTCTTTGGTGTTTTGTGTGAGTACAGTGTAGATAGAAAGATAGACTAGAGTCCTAACTTTACACTTGTTTTGCAGGACCATGGCATCCGGTTCCGGCAATGGAACTAATGGTGGTGGAAACAATGAGTCACGTAATGAAGGACCCTTTGTTGAAGTAGATAATGATCCTCCTTCAATGGAAGCCAGGATGATGGTCTTAATGGAACAAATGGCCAAGACAAACGAACATTTAGCAACATTGATGTCCATACACGGTCAGACGCAATCAAACTCGAGCACTCAAGTGGTCATCCAATCTAAAGAAAATGACCCGACTACATTGTTCGACAAGATCAGAAAACGAGGAGCTACAGAGTTTCATGGGAAAGAAGATGCTATTCAAGCAGATGAATGGCTGGACCATATGAACGATGTCTTCGAGACAGTTGTATGCGATAACAAGCGAAGGGTAGTTCTCACTACTTCAATGTTCAGAGGAGTCGCCAAGGACTGGTGGAAATCTGTCAAGGATGCGTACACAGATATGCCAAATGCCACCATATGGGAGACTTTCCAAGAGCGATTTCGTCGCAAGTTCATACCGGATCACGTGTATAGGAAGAAAGAAGAAGAATTTATCTCCCTCAAGCAGAATCAAATGACGGTAGCAACATATATACACACTTTTACACAATTGTCCAAGTTTGCTAAGGACTTAGTGGACACAGAAGAAAAGAAAGTGAAGAGGTTTGTCGGAGGGCTCCATCCTGCGTATGAGGAGCATGTGATAATGTACAAGAGGCCCGAGACTTTCCAAGATGCTGTTGATAGAGCCTACACTGCAGAGGAGATGGCCATTAAGAAGAGGAATGCAGATCCTAAGAGGAGTATGTCTCACTCCGGAAAGAATTTCCAGTATAAGAAACAAAAGGGTATAGTCATTGGCTCGAATGCACCTAAGTGTCAAACTTGTGGAAAAGGACACCCTACTGAGAAGTGTTGGAGAAACACCGGTGCATGCTTCCTTTGTGGATCCACGGAGCACCGAGCAGCAGCTTGTCCCAGAAACAGGGGTGGTTATGGAGCACCACAACAACCATATCCTCAGCAACCAGTCAGGCCTGCACTTCCAGCCCCACCCCAGAGATTGGCATTACCTGCACCTCCTCCGAGACCTCAGCAGCAGCCACGACCTCAGCCAGGAAGGCCAGGACCACAGCGTCAGCAAGCTAGACCATTACCACAACAAGTTGGGCAACTTTTTGCAGCAAACCTTGAACAAGCAGAAGCAGCCGGCAATGTTGTAGAAGGTACCGTTTTGATTTGTGCCAAAGAAGCAAGGACTCTATTTGATTCGGGGTCCACACACTCGTTTGTGGCACCTCTTTTTGCTAGCAGTTTACAGCAACCGCCTGAGTTGCTTCCTTTTGTGTTGATGGTGGCTACTCCGGTGGGTACACGAGTCGCTTGTGATACCTACTACCCCAAGTGTAGTGTTCAAATTGGAGATTTACTAATGCCAGTCGATTTGATCATCTTAATGATGCAAGACTTTGATGTCATCCTCGGAATGGATTGGCTCACGAAATATCGTGCTTGTATGGATTGCTTCCACAAGACGATCACCTTTAAAGTGGAGGAGCCCAAATCGAATGTGATATTCGAGGGTGTGCTAAGAGAAAGGCCTAAGTCAGGACTTGTGTCAGCATTGGATGCTGTCAAGTTTTTGGAGAGTGGCTGTGAAGGCTACTTTGCTTTTATCTGTGAGAAGAAACCGTCCGTGAAGTTAGAAGAGATTCCGGTGGTGTGCGAATTTCCAGATGTGTTTCCGGACGAAGTTCCAGGATTACCCCCTCCAAGAGAAGTAGACTTCTCTATTGAATTAATGCCAGGCACCGCACCAATTTCCAAAGCACCGTACAGAATGGCCCCAGCAGAACTCCGAGAATTAAAGGAACAGTTGCAAGACTTGCTGAACAAAGGATTTATTCGTCCTAGCGTATCACCATGGGGAGCTCCGGTACTGTTCGTGAGGAAAAAGGATGGTTCTCTTCGAATGTGCATAGATTACCGAAAGATCAATCAGGTGACGATAAAGAATAAATATCCGTTACCTCGAATTGATGAATTATTTGACCAACTCCAAGGAGCAGCTTATTTCTCGAAGATCGACCTTCGATCAGGATACCATCAGCTAAGAGTTCGAGAGCAAGACATCGAGAAGACAGCCTTCAGAACGAGATATGGTCATTACGAATTTCTCGTGATGCCCTTTGGCTTAACCAATGCTCCGGCAGTGTTCATGGCGTTGATGAATAGGATTTTCGCTCCTTATCTCGATCAATTTATTGTCGTCTTCATTGATGACATTTTGGTGTACTCAAAATCTATGGAAGAGCATGCAGATCACCTCAGATCGTCACTTCAGCTTTTGAGGATGCACCAGTTGTACGCC
The DNA here is from genome assembly GCA_038049695.1 of Cinnamomum chago. Lineage (NCBI taxonomy): Eukaryota > Viridiplantae > Streptophyta > Magnoliopsida > Laurales > Lauraceae > Cinnamomum > Cinnamomum chago. Next base: position 49,975,637 of record CP142460.1, read on the forward strand.
AAGCTTGAGAAGTGTGATTTTTGGCTCGAACAAGTAGCTTTCTTGGGGCATATTATCACTCGAGACGGCCTAAGGGTAGATCCAGCAAAGATAGAAGCGGTTATAAATTGGCAAAGTCCGAAGACAGTGGCAGAGATTCGAAGCTTTCTAGGTCTTGCAGGCTACTACCGTAGATTTGTCAAGGACTTCTCCAAAATCTCAGCCCCACTGACTAAGTTGACCAGGAAGGATGTACCATTTATTTGGACTAAGGAGTGTGAGTCCAACTTCCAAATTTTGAAAGAAAAGCTAACAACCGCCCCAGTACTGTCCTTACCTGAAGGTTCAGGAGGCTTTGTGATATATTCGGATGCATCTAGAGTTGGACTGGGGTGTGTCCTTATGCAGAATGGGAAGGTGATAGCCTATGGATCCAGGCAGTTGAAAACCCATGAAAGAAATTATGCCACTCATGACCTCGAACTTGCTGCTATCGTGTTTGCACTGAAACTGTGGAGACATTATTTGTATGGAGAACAATTCGAAGCGCATTCCGATCATCGCAGTTTACAATATCTATTCTCCCAACAAGATCTCAATATGAGGCAGAGGCGGTGGCTAGAATTTATAAAGGACTATGACTTCCCAATCAAATATATTCCGGGAAAAGGAAATGTGGTGGCTGATGCTTTAAGCAGAAAATCATCATTAGTTGCAACTATGGGCACACAATGGCTCAAGTTTAATGCCTTTGAGGAACTAGATGTGGAAGTTAGATTGATTAATGATTCAGTGATGATGGCAGCCATGTCAGTGTATGAACCAGAGCTAATGGATAGAATAAAGAATGAACAGTTCGAAGATCCTAACTTGGCTAAGATAAGAGATCACATTGCAGAGAAACCTGATTTCCAATTGGTGGAAGGAATCTTGTATTTTAGGAATCGCTTGTGTGTGCCGAAAACAAACCAGTTGATAGTCCCAATTTTGACAGAAGCACACAATGCCAGATATGCAATGCACCCTGGAAGCACAAAGATGTATAAAGATCTTAAGAGGCGATTTTGGTGGAATAATATGAAGAGGGAAATTGCAGAATTTGTATCTAAGTGTTACACTTGTCAACGTGTAAAATTTGAGCATAGGAAACCTCCGGGTTTGTTACATCCTTTATCCATCCCTCAGTGGAAATGGGAACACATATCTATGGATTTTGTTTCTGGATTACCGTTGACTAGTAGGAAGAACAATGTAATCTGGGTGATAGTTGATCGATTGACGAAATCAGCCCATTTTCTTCCTTTCAAGAAGGGTATGAAGTTCAATGAAATGGCTAAACTATTTGTGAAAGAGATAGTTCGATTGCACGGCACTCCAGTTTCGATCATCTCCGATAGAGATACGAGGTTCGTCTCGTCATTCTGGCAATCGTTTCAGCAGTCTATGGGCACGAAACTCAGCTTCAACACCGCTTACCATCCACAAACAGATGGACAGTCCGAACGCACCATACAGACCTTAGAAGATATGCTTCGGGCAAGCGTTCTTGATTTTGGTTGTGAGTGGGATGAACATTTGGCACTATGTGAGTTCGCATATAACAACAGTTTTCATTCGACCATTGGGATGCCTCCTTTTGAAGCTCTATATGGTCGTAGTTGCAGAACTCCAGTTTGTTGGGAAGAAGTCGGCACCAGGAGTTTTCATGGACCTACTATTATTGCCGATACAGCTGAGAAAGTCCTTCAAGTCAGAGAAAGGTTGAAGACAGCACAATCAAGACAGAAAAGCTATGCAGACAATAGAAGAAGGAAACTTGAATTCCAAGTTGGAGATTGGGTGTTTTTGAAGACATCGCCAATGAAAGGCACTATTCGGTTTGGACAAAAAGGGAAACTCGCTCCACGATATGTGGGACCGTTCGAAATCAAAAGCCGAATAGGTGATGTGGCGTATAGGTTGAATCTTCCTTCTGAATTTGCAGGAGTACATGACGTGTTCCATGTATCGATGCTCCGCAAGTACATTCGGGATCCATCTCATGTCATCCAATATGATGAAGTTCAGATTAAACCAGATTCCACATATGTCGAACGTCCTCTTCGAATCATTGATGAAAAGGAGCAAGTGTTGCGAACACGGACTATCCGATGGGTGAAACTTCTATGGGATCACCATGGACCTGACGAAGCCACATGGGAACTAGAAGAGCAAGTTGCACGACACTACCCTGAACTCTTCGCCCAGGTAAAATCATTCGGAGGACCGAATGAGTCCTAGTGGGGGAGAAATGTTACACCCCAAACCCAAATTAACCCAGATTAAACCACATTAGTGTTAATGAATGGATATTTAGTTTAATTAAGCTTTTGTTTAGTTGTAAAGTTTCAACTTAGCCTCTTAGACCGAGTTGATTGACTCAAGAGTCTTGAATAGGCGAGTGTAGTAGAATTGACTCAATTGGGATTGAGTCAAGGACTTCTCGTAATTTTGGATTTTATCGTTTTACATCGTTTTCGCATAATTTTGGCGTCATCACGTGTATTTTGTTGAGCTCGTCAACTTTCGTATTTAGCGTTATTTCATTTGAACCCTTGTTGAAGAAATGGGTCATAGTTTGACTTGAATTGAAAATACTTAAAAGAAGTGGGCTTTTTGGCAAAATTCTCACTTCTTATCACTTACAACAACCCAGCCCCATCTCATTTCCATCGTGTAACATGCTGGTGTGGAGAGAATTCTTCATCTCTTCTTCCCTTTCAAATTCTCTTCCTTTTTCAAGATCTTTGGTCTTGTACAAGTGAAAAGCCAAGTGTAGAGATCACTTCTTCATCATCTCCTTCATCTTCTCCACCCTTTTTGTTTCAAGAGATCATTTTATTTTGCACTCTCAAGCTTGGGTTCTTTGTCAAGGTATGACTCAAATGATTCAAATCCATCATTTCTAGTAGGTTTGAGTTGAAACTAGAGTCAAGAGACTCTTGGATAGTTTTACATAGAAATCATAGTTTCTTTTGCTTAAATTGTGCTTAGGGTTTGAACCATTTGGGGGATTTTAGGATTGGAACCACCAAAGGAGTAAAAGAGATTGAAAAGCTCAAAATTAAGGCAAGTATATGCATAAGAAGAATTTCCATTATGTTTATTTCATTGATTCAAAACTATGTACTCAATGTTCTTAGTTTTCTTTAATTGGATGGTTTTATGTTTTATGTTTTAATTCATGAGGTGGAAGGGAGATGTATATGTGGCGTAAGGAGAGCAAGTAGGCTCTATTTCATGCAGGTATTGAGGTGGAAGAAGTAGGAGAAGGAATGGGAAGAAGAAGTGCAGCAGCAGAATTCCGGGCAGGAATTCTGCACTGCGCGCTCGAGCGCGCGTGCTTGCTGGCTGCTGTGTGCTCTAGCGCGCAGGGGCGTGCTCTAGCACCCCAAATTGCTGGAAAACCTTACCAAAACACTTATAGAGCTGACCAAAAACCATTTTAGGTTATTTTGACCAAATTAAATAAAGTAATGTTGTTTTTAACCCTCCTTAAATCCTTCATTAATGGATTTTGGTGCTCAACCTCATTTCCATAGGACTTTAAGGAATGTTTAAAATAATAAGACCTTAGAAATGGAACCCTTAACCTTGTAACTGGGTCTAATGGATAATTCTTAGTCCAACACTATGCCACGAGGGTTCGTTTAATGATTCAATGTACCTTTACACATAGTGACATCAACAAATGTAGTAATACATTGATTTCACGAAACTTACCTTGTATTGGACGGTGAAGGACTCAGAGAAATAGTTAGGAATGGTTAATAAATGTTCTTGATTCCTTCAATCATTGCATTTCATATTGAATTATACTTTCATTGAGAAATCAATCATTGTAAATAATTGAATTATTTCATCATCAGTCTCCTTGAGATTTAGTTATTCTAAAATCTCCGTCAATTGACAATCTTGTATATTGATGTAGATCTTACATTAATTGTGGAGTAGTGAGTATAGAACGATATATGAGTTGAAATGAGATATGATTTGATTTTAGACAATTTGAGATATAACTCACTTACATCCACTTATTATTGATTTATTTGATTCGATTGAGTCGGCGCTACTAGCTTCGACCCTGTGACGCCCGACGGGGCCAGCACTTGGGTTCGTATTTGAGAGACTACTGCAGTAAGTCATCTGGAGTACCGGAACTCCAGAACCGGGTAGCCAGTTAGCCTTTGGCCGGGCCGCTGGTGACATCCCAACTAGAATTGCTCTCTTTGAGAGAATGAGCTAAAGTAGTAGCCAAATTAGTATATATTCTCATTCTTGATTCATCAACATAATAAATTCGAATTTGCACAATTGCTTAGTGATACTTAAATTTGATCTCTATGAATTTACTCGTCTCAAATTCAATTCGATACATGATGTAAAATTTTAATTTTGTTTATACTTGCTTAATAGTCGTATTAAGATACTACATTTGATGTCACAGACACAGATACAACCCCCGGTCCTGAAGAGGTCCAGGAGGGAGAGGAGAGCACCCAGGAGATACATTCAGGATTAGAAGAGTGGCCTGAACCAGGGCCCGTCTAAAAGTCATCTTCTCGGAGTGCGAGCTACATTTGTAGATATCATAGTTCGTATGATTATTCTTGTCATGTAGTCATACGAAATTCTTTTGAAGATACTTTTGGTAGAGATTGTATAGGGTTCTTTCGTTTACACCTCTTTTGTAATTAATGTATAAACTTGTTTACTTCTTTTGTGTCAAACTTAAATGTTTAATTTACCTTGATGGAATTTGATACCTTATATAAATACATTACGACTTCCGCTATATGAAATGTTATGTGTTCTCACATGTGGATTAGTCGATTTTTCTCTCCTTCGTATGTTGTATTTGACTCGAGACAGGTACAATATACGGGAGTACGTGTGACACACCTCGGGGATTACCCTAGGCCAGGGTGATTTCGGGACCGGGATGTGACATACGTAAGTATGGTATCAGAGACCTGAAAGTCTTCTTAAAAGACTTAGAAACAATTAGAAACGTTGTGAGAATACGTTAGAAATCGAATGTGAGTATAGGGTTATTAGGCTATTGTCTTGATAGTTGTACGGTAATTATTAGTCTTTGGTGTTTTGTGTGAGTACAGTGTAGATAGAAAGATAGACTAGAGTCCTAACTTTACACTTGTTTTGCAGGACCATGGCATCCGGTTCCGGCAATGGAACTAATGGTGGTGGAAACAATGAGTCACGTAATGAAGGACCCTTTGTTGAAGTAGATAATGATCCTCCTTCAATGGAAGCCAGGATGATGGTCTTAATGGAACAAATGGCCAAGACAAACGAACATTTAGCAACATTGATGTCCATACACGGTCAGACGCAATCAAACTCGAGCACTCAAGTGGTCATCCAATCTAAAGAAAATGACCCGACTACATTGTTCGACAAGATCAGAAAACGAGGAGCTACAGAGTTTCATGGGAAAGAAGATGCTATTCAAGCAGATGAATGGCTGGACCATATGAACGATGTCTTCGAGACAGTTGTATGCGATAACAAGCGAAGGGTAGTTCTCACTACTTCAATGTTCAGAGGAGTCGCCAAGGACTGGTGGAAATCTGTCAAGGATGCGTACACAGATATGCCAAATGCCACCATATGGGAGACTTTCCAAGAGCGATTTCGTCGCAAGTTCATACCGGATCACGTGTATAGGAAGAAAGAAGAAGAATTTATCTCCCTCAAGCAGAATCAAATGACGGTAGCAACATATATACACACTTTTACACAATTGTCCAAGTTTGCTAAGGACTTAGTGGACACAGAAGAAAAGAAAGTGAAGAGGTTTGTCGGAGGGCTCCATCCTGCGTATGAGGAGCATGTGATAATGTACAAGAGGCCCGAGACTTTCCAAGATGCTGTTGATAGAGCCTACACTGCAGAGGAGATGGCCATTAAGAAGAGGAATGCAGATCCTAAGAGGAGTATGTCTCACTCCGGAAAGAATTTCCAGTATAAGAAACAAAAGGGTATAGTCATTGGCTCGAATGCACCTAAGTGTCAAACTTGTGGAAAAGGACACCCTACTGAGAAGTGTTGGAGAAACACCGGTGCATGCTTCCTTTGTGGATCCACGGAGCACCGAGCAGCAGCTTGTCCCAGAAACAGGGGTGGTTATGGAGCACCACAACAACCATATCCTCAGCAACCAGTCAGGCCTGCACTTCCAGCCCCACCCCAGAGATTGGCATTACCTGCACCTCCTCCGAGACCTCAGCAGCAGCCACGACCTCAGCCAGGAAGGCCAGGACCACAGCGTCAGCAAGCTAGACCATTACCACAACAAGTTGGGCAACTTTTTGCAGCAAACCTTGAACAAGCAGAAGCAGCCGGCAATGTTGTAGAAGGTACCGTTTTGATTTGTGCCAAAGAAGCAAGGACTCTATTTGATTCGGGGTCCACACACTCGTTTGTGGCACCTCTTTTTGCTAGCAGTTTACAGCAACCGCCTGAGTTGCTTCCTTTTGTGTTGATGGTGGCTACTCCGGTGGGTACACGAGTCGCTTGTGATACCTACTACCCCAAGTGTAGTGTTCAAATTGGAGATTTACTAATGCCAGTCGATTTGATCATCTTAATGATGCAAGACTTTGATGTCATCCTCGGAATGGATTGGCTCACGAAATATCGTGCTTGTATGGATTGCTTCCACAAGACGATCACCTTTAAAGTGGAGGAGCCCAAATCGAATGTGATATTCGAGGGTGTGCTAAGAGAAAGGCCTAAGTCAGGACTTGTGTCAGCATTGGATGCTGTCAAGTTTTTGGAGAGTGGCTGTGAAGGCTACTTTGCTTTTATCTGTGAGAAGAAACCGTCCGTGAAGTTAGAAGAGATTCCGGTGGTGTGCGAATTTCCAGATGTGTTTCCGGACGAAGTTCCAGGATTACCCCCTCCAAGAGAAGTAGACTTCTCTATTGAATTAATGCCAGGCACCGCACCAATTTCCAAAGCACCGTACAGAATGGCCCCAGCAGAACTCCGAGAATTAAAGGAACAGTTGCAAGACTTGCTGAACAAAGGATTTATTCGTCCTAGCGTATCACCATGGGGAGCTCCGGTACTGTTCGTGAGGAAAAAGGATGGTTCTCTTCGAATGTGCATAGATTACCGAAAGATCAATCAGGTGACGATAAAGAATAAATATCCGTTACCTCGAATTGATGAATTATTTGACCAACTCCAAGGAGCAGCTTATTTCTCGAAGATCGACCTTCGATCAGGATACCATCAGCTAAGAGTTCGAGAGCAAGACATCGAGAAGACAGCCTTCAGAACGAGATATGGTCATTACGAATTTCTCGTGATGCCCTTTGGCTTAACCAATGCTCCGGCAGTGTTCATGGCGTTGATGAATAGGATTTTCGCTCCTTATCTCGATCAATTTATTGTCGTCTTCATTGATGACATTTTGGTGTACTCAAAATCTATGGAAGAGCATGCAGATCACCTCAGATCGTCACTTCAGCTTTTGAGGATGCACCAGTTGTACGCCAAGCTTGAGAAGTGTGATTTTTGGCTCGAACAAGTAGCTTTCTTGGGGCATATTATCACTCGAGACGGCCTAAGGGTAGATCCAGCAAAGATAGAAGCGGTTATAAATTGGCAAAGTCCGAAGACAGTGGCAGAGATTCGAAGCTTTCTAGGTCTTGCAGGCTACTACCGTAGATTTGTCAAGGACTTCTCCAAAATCTCAGCCCCACTGACTAAGTTGACCAGGAAGGATGTACCATTTATTTGGACTAAGGAGTGTGAGTCCAACTTCCAAATTTTGAAAGAAAAGCTAACAACCGCCCCAGTACTGTCCTTACCTGAAGGTTCAGGAGGCTTTGTGATATATTCGGATGCATCTAGAGTTGGACTGGGGTGTGTCCTTATGCAGAATGGGAAGGTGATAGCCTATGGATCCAGGCAGTTGAAAACCCATGAAAGAAATTATGCCACTCATGACCTCGAACTTGCTGCTATCGTGTTTGCACTGAAACTGTGGAGACATTATTTGTATGGAGAACAATTCGAAGCGCATTCCGATCATCGCAGTTTACAATATCTATTCTCCCAACAAGATCTCAATATGAGGCAGAGGCGGTGGCTAGAATTTATAAAGGACTATGACTTCCCAATCAAATATATTCCGGGAAAAGGAAATGTGGTGGCTGATGCTTTAAGCAGAAAATCATCATTAGTTGCAACTATGGGCACACAATGGCTCAAGTTTAATGCCTTTGAGGAACTAGATGTGGAAGTTAGATTGATTAATGATTCAGTGATGATGGCAGCCATGTCAGTGTATGAACCAGAGCTAATGGATAGAATAAAGAATGAACAGTTCGAAGATCCTAACTTGGCTAAGATAAGAGATCACATTGCAGAGAAACCTGATTTCCAATTGGTGGAAGGAATCTTGTATTTTAGGAATCGCTTGTGTGTGCCGAAAACAAACCAGTTGATAGTCCCAATTTTGACAGAAGCACACAATGCCAGATATGCAATGCACCCTGGAAGCACAAAGATGTATAAAGATCTTAAGAGGCGATTTTGGTGGAATAATATGAAGAGGGAAATTGCAGAATTTGTATCTAAGTGTTACACTTGTCAACGTGTAAAATTTGAGCATAGGAAACCTCCGGGTTTGTTACATCCTTTATCCATCCCTCAGTGGAAATGGGAACACATATCTATGGATTTTGTTTCTGGATTACCGTTGACTAGTAGGAAGAACAATGTAATCTGGGTGATAGTTGATCGATTGACGAAATCAGCCCATTTTCTTCCTTTCAAGAAGGGTATGAAGTTCAATGAAATGGCTAAACTATTTGTGAAAGAGATAGTTCGATTGCACGGCACTCCAGTTTCGATCATCTCCGATAGAGATACGAGGTTCGTCTCGTCATTCTGGCAATCGTTTCAGCAGTCTATGGGCACGAAACTCAGCTTCAACACCGCTTACCATCCACAAACAGATGGACAGTCCGAACGCACCATACAGACCTTAGAAGATATGCTTCGGGCAAGCGTTCTTGATTTTGGTTGTGAGTGGGATGAACATTTGGCACTATGTGAGTTCGCATATAACAACAGTTTTCATTCGACCATTGGGATGCCTCCTTTTGAAGCTCTATATGGTCGTAGTTGCAGAACTCCAGTTTGTTGGGAAGAAGTCGGCACCAGGAGTTTTCATGGACCTACTATTATTGCCGATACAGCTGAGAAAGTCCTTCAAGTCAGAGAAAGGTTGAAGACAGCACAATCAAGACAGAAAAGCTATGCAGACAATAGAAGAAGGAAACTTGAATTCCAAGTTGGAGATTGGGTGTTTTTGAAGACATCGCCAATGAAAGGCACTATTCGGTTTGGACAAAAAGGGAAACTCGCTCCACGATATGTGGGACCGTTCGAAATCAAAAGCCGAATAGGTGATGTGGCGTATAGGTTGAATCTTCCTTCTGAATTTGCAGGAGTACATGACGTGTTCCATGTATCGATGCTCCGCAAGTACATTCGGGATCCATCTCATGTCATCCAATATGATGAAGTTCAGATTAAACCAGATTCCACATATGTCGAACGTCCTCTTCGAATCATTGATGAAAAGGAGCAAGTGTTGCGAACACGGACTATCCGATGGGTGAAACTTCTATGGGATCACCATGGACCTGACGAAGCCACATGGGAACTAGAAGAGCAAGTTGCACGACACTACCCTGAACTCTTCGCCCAGGTAAAATCATTCGGAGGACCGAATGAGTCCTAGTGGGGGAGAAATGTTACACCCCAAACCCAAATTAACCCAGATTAAACCACATTAGTGTTAATGAATGGATATTTAGTTTAATTAAGCTTTTGTTTAGTTGTAAAGTTTCAACTTAGCCTCTTAGACCGAGTTGATTGACTCAAGAGTCTTGAATAGGCGAGTGTAGTAGAATTGACTCAATTGGGATTGAGTCAAGGACTTCTCGTAATTTTGGATTTTATCGTTTTACATCGTTTTCGCATAATTTTGGCGTCATCACGTGTATTTTGTTGAGCTCGTCAACTTTCGTATTTAGCGTTATTTCATTTGAACCCTTGTTGAAGAAATGGGTCATAGTTTGACTTGAATTGAAAATACTTAAAAGAAGTGGGCTTTTTGGCAAAATTCTCACTTCTTATCACTTACAACAACCCAGCCCCATCTCATTTCCATCGTGTAACATGCTGGTGTGGAGAGAATTCTTCATCTCTTCTTCCCTTTCAAATTCTCTTCCTTTTTCAAGATCTTTGGTCTTGTACAAGTGAAAAGCCAAGTGTAGAGATCACTTCTTCATCATCTCCTTCATCTTCTCCACCCTTTTTGTTTCAAGAGATCATTTTATTTTGCACTCTCAAGCTTGGGTTCTTTGTCAAGGTATGACTCAAATGATTCAAATCCATCATTTCTAGTAGGTTTGAGTTGAAACTAGAGTCAAGAGACTCTTGGATAGTTTTACATAGAAATCATAGTTTCTTTTGCTTAAATTGTGCTTAGGGTTTGAACCATTTGGGGGATTTTAGGATTGGAACCACCAAAGGAGTAAAAGAGATTGAAAAGCTCAAAATTAAGGCAAGTATATGCATAAGAAGAATTTCCATTATGTTTATTTCATTGATTCAAAACTATGTACTCAATGTTCTTAGTTTTCTTTAATTGGATGGTTTTATGTTTTATGTTTTAATTCATGAGGTGGAAGGGAGATGTATATGTGGCGTAAGGAGAGCAAGTAGGCTCTATTTCATGCAGGTATTGAGGTGGAAGAAGTAGGAGAAGGAATGGGAAGAAGAAGTGCAGCAGCAGAATTCCGGGCAGGAATTCTGCACTGCGCGCTCGAGCGCGCGTGCTTGCTGGCTGCTGTGTGCTCTAGCGCGCAGGGGCGTGCTCTAGCACCCCAAATTGCTGGAAAACCTTACCAAAACACTTATAGAGCTGACCAAAAACCATTTTAGGTTATTTTGACCAAATTAAATAAAGTAATGTTGTTTTTAACCCTCCTTAAATCCTTCATTAATGGATTTTGGTGCTCAACCTCATTTCCATAGGACTTTAAGGAATGTTTAAAATAATAAGACCTTAGAAATGGAACCCTTAACCTTGTAACTGGGTCTAATGGATAATTCTTAGTCCAACACTATGCCACGAGGGTTCGTTTAATGATTCAATGTACCTTTACACATAGTGACATCAACAAATGTAGTAATACATTGATTTCACGAAACTTACCTTGTATTGGACGGTGAAGGACTCAGAGAAATAGTTAGGAATGGTTAATAAATGTTCTTGATTCCTTCAATCATTGCATTTCATATTGAATTATACTTTCATTGAGAAATCAATCATTGTAAATAATTGAATTATTTCATCATCAGTCTCCTTGAGATTTAGTTATTCTAAAATCTCCGTCAATTGACAATCTTGTATATTGATGTAGATCTTACATTAATTGTGGAGTAGTGAGTATAGAACGATATATGAGTTGAAATGAGATATGATTTGATTTTAGACAATTTGAGATATAACTCACTTACATCCACTTATTATTGATTTATTTGATTCGATTGAGTCGGCGCTACTAGCTTCGACCCTGTGACGCCCGACGGGGCCAGCACTTGGGTTCGTATTTGAGAGACTACTGCAGTAAGTCATCTGGAGTACCGGAACTCCAGAACCGGGTAGCCAGTTAGCCTTTGGCCGGGCCGCTGGTGACATCCCAACTAGAATTGCTCTCTTTGAGAGAATGAGCTAAAGTAGTAGCCAAATTAGTATATATTCTCATTCTTGATTCATCAACATAATAAATTCGAATTTGCACAATTGCTTAGTGATACTTAAATTTGATCTCTATGAATTTACTCGTCTCAAATTCAATTCGATACATGATGTAAAATTTTAATTTTGTTTATACTTGCTTAATAGTCGTATTAAGATACTACATTTGATGTCACAGACACAGATACAACCCCCGGTCCTGAAGAGGTCCAGGAGGGAGAGGAGAGCACCCAGGAGATACATTCAGGATTAGAAGAGTGGCCTGAACCAGGGCCCGTCTAAAAGTCATCTTCTCGGAGTGCGAGCTACATTTGTAGATATCATAGTTCGTATGATTATTCTTGTCATGTAGTCATACGAAATTCTTTTGAAGATACTTTTGGTAGAGATTGTATAGGGTTCTTTCGTTTACACCTCTTTTGTAATTAATGTATAAACTTGTTTACTTCTTTTGTGTCAAACTTAAATGTTTAATTTACCTTGATGGAATTTGATACCTTATATAAATACATTACGACTTCCGCTATATGAAATGTTATGTGTTCTCACATGTGGATTAGTCGATTTTTCTCTCCTTCGTATGTTGTATTTGACTCGAGACAGGTACAATATACGGGAGTACGTGTGACACACCTCGGGGATTACCCTAGGCCAGGGTGATTTCGGGACCGGGATGTGACATACGTAAGTATGGTATCAGAGACCTGAAAGTCTTCTTAAAAGACTTAGAAACAATTAGAAACGTTGTGAGAATACGTTAGAAATCGAATGTGAGTATAGGGTTATTAGGCTATTGTCTTGATAGTTGTACGGTAATTATTAGTCTTTGGTGTTTTGTGTGAGTACAGTGTAGATAGAAAGATAGACTAGAGTCCTAACTTTACACTTGTTTTGCAGGACCATGGCATCCGGTTCCGGCAATGGAACTAATGGTGGTGGAAACAATGAGTCACGTAATGAAGGACCCTTTGTTGAAGTAGATAATGATCCTCCTTCAATGGAAGCCAGGATGATGGTCTTAATGGAACAAATGGCCAAGACAAACGAACATTTAGCAACATTGATGTCCATACACGGTCAGACGCAATCAAACTCGAGCACTCAAGTGGTCATCCAATCTAAAGAAAATGACCCGACTACATTGTTCGACAAGATCAGAAAACGAGGAGCTACAGAGTTTCATGGGAAAGAAGATGCTATTCAAGCAGATGAATGGCTGGACCATATGAACGATGTCTTCGAGACAGTTGTATGCGATAACAAGCGAAGGGTAGTTCTCACTACTTCAATGTTCAGAGGAGTCGCCAAGGACTGGTGGAAATCTGTCAAGGATGCGTACACAGATATGCCAAATGCCACCATATGGGAGACTTTCCAAGAGCGATTTCGTCGCAAGTTCATACCGGATCACGTGTATAGGAAGAAAGAAGAAGAATTTATCTCCCTCAAGCAGAATCAAATGACGGTAGCAACATATATACACACTTTTACACAATTGTCCAAGTTTGCTAAGGACTTAGTGGACACAGAAGAAAAGAAAGTGAAGAGGTTTGTCGGAGGGCTCCATCCTGCGTATGAGGAGCATGTGATAATGTACAAGAGGCCCGAGACTTTCCAAGATGCTGTTGATAGAGCCTACACTGCAGAGGAGATGGCCATTAAGAAGAGGAATGCAGATCCTAAGAGGAGTATGTCTCACTCCGGAAAGAATTTCCAGTATAAGAAACAAAAGGGTATAGTCATTGGCTCGAATGCACCTAAGTGTCAAACTTGTGGAAAAGGACACCCTACTGAGAAGTGTTGGAGAAACACCGGTGCATGCTTCCTTTGTGGATCCACGGAGCACCGAGCAGCAGCTTGTCCCAGAAACAGGGGTGGTTATGGAGCACCACAACAACCATATCCTCAGCAACCAGTCAGGCCTGCACTTCCAGCCCCACCCCAGAGATTGGCATTACCTGCACCTCCTCCGAGACCTCAGCAGCAGCCACGACCTCAGCCAGGAAGGCCAGGACCACAGCGTCAGCAAGCTAGACCATTACCACAACAAGTTGGGCAACTTTTTGCAGCAAACCTTGAACAAGCAGAAGCAGCCGGCAATGTTGTAGAAGGTACCGTTTTGATTTGTGCCAAAGAAGCAAGGACTCTATTTGATTCGGGGTCCACACACTCGTTTGTGGCACCTCTTTTTGCTAGCAGTTTACAGCAACCGCCTGAGTTGCTTCCTTTTGTGTTGATGGTGGCTACTCCGGTGGGTACACGAGTCGCTTGTGATACCTACTACCCCAAGTGTAGTGTTCAAATTGGAGATTTACTAATGCCAGTCGATTTGATCATCTTAATGATGCAAGACTTTGATGTCATCCTCGGAATGGATTGGCTCACGAAATATCGTGCTTGTATGGATTGCTTCCACAAGACGATCACCTTTAAAGTGGAGGAGCCCAAATCGAATGTGATATTCGAGGGTGTGCTAAGAGAAAGGCCTAAGTCAGGACTTGTGTCAGCATTGGATGCTGTCAAGTTTTTGGAGAGTGGCTGTGAAGGCTACTTTGCTTTTATCTGTGAGAAGAAACCGTCCGTGAAGTTAGAAGAGATTCCGGTGGTGTGCGAATTTCCAGATGTGTTTCCGGATGAAGTTCCAGGATTACCCCCTCCAAGAGAAGTAGACTTCTCTATTGAATTAATGCCAGGCACCGCACCAATTTCCAAAGCACCGTACAGAATGGCCCCAGCAGAACTCCGAGAATTAAAGGAACAGTTGCAAGACTTGCTGAACAAAGGATTTATTCGTCCTAGCGTATCACCATGGGGAGCTCCGGTACTGTTCGTGAGGAAAAAGGATGGTTCTCTTCGAATGTGCATAGATTACCGAAAGATCAATCAGGTGACGATAAAGAATAAATATCCGTTACCTCGAATTGATGAATTATTTGACCAACTCCAAGGAGCAGCTTATTTCTCGAAGATCGACCTTCGATCAGGATACCATCAGCTAAGAGTTCGAGAGCAAGACATCGAGAAGACAGCCTTCAGAACGAGATATGGTCATTACGAATTTCTCGTGATGCCCTTTGGCTTAACCAATGCTCCGGCAGTGTTCATGGCGTTGATGAATAGGATTTTCGCTCCTTATCTCGATCAATTTATTGTCGTCTTCATTGATGACATTTTGGTGTACTCAAAATCTATGGAAGAGCATGCAGATCACCTCAGATCGTCACTTCAGCTTTTGAGGATGCACCAGTTGTACGCCAAGCTTGAGAAGTGTGATTTTTGGCTCGAACAAGTAGCTTTCTTGGGGCATATTATCACTCGAGACGGCCTAAGGGTAGATCCAGCAAAGATAGAAGCGGTTATAAATTGGCAAAGTCCGAAGACAGTGGCAGAGATTCGAAGCTTTCTAGGTCTTGCAGGCTACTACCGTAGATTTGTCAAGGACTTCTCCAAAATCTCAGCCCCACTGACTAAGTTGACCAGGAAGGATGTACCATTTATTTGGACTAAGGAGTGTGAGTCCAACTTCCAAATTTTGAAAGAAAAGCTAACAACCGCCCCAGTACTGTCCTTACCTGAAGGTTCAGGAGGCTTTGTGATATATTCGGATGCATCTAGAGTTGGACTGGGGTGTGTCCTTATGCAGAATGGGAAGGTGATAGCCTATGGATCCAGGCAGTTGAAAACCCATGAAAGAAATTATGCCACTCATGACCTCGAACTTGCTGCTATCGTGTTTGCACTGAAACTGTGGAGACATTATTTGTATGGAGAACAATTCGAAGCGCATTCCGATCATCGCAGTTTACAATATCTATTCTCCCAACAAGATCTCAATATGAGGCAGAGGCGGTGGCTAGAATTTATAAAGGACTATGACTTCCCAATCAAATATATTCCGGGAAAAGGAAATGTGGTGGCTGATGCTTTAAGCAGAAAATCATCATTAGTTGCAACTATGGGCACACAATGGCTCAAGTTTAATGCCTTTGAGGAACTAGATGTGGAAGTTAGATTGATTAATGATTCAGTGATGATGGCAGCCATGTCAGTGTATGAACCAGAGCTAATGGATAGAATAAAGAATGAACAGTTCGAAGATCCTAACTTGGCTAAGATAAGAGATCACATTGCAGAGAAACCTGATTTCCAATTGGTGGAAGGAATCTTGTATTTTAGGAATCGCTTGTGTGTGCCGAAAACAAACCAGTTGATAGTCCCAATTTTGACAGAAGCACACAATGCCAGATATGCAATGCACCCTGGAAGCACAAAGATGTATAAAGATCTTAAGAGGCGATTTTGGTGGAATAATATGAAGAGGGAAATTGCAGAATTTGTATCTAAGTGTTACACTTGTCAACGTGTAAAATTTGAGCATAGGAAACCTCCGGGTTTGTTACATCCTTTATCCATCCCTCAGTGGAAATGGGAACACATATCTATGGATTTTGTTTCTGGATTACCGTTGACTAGTAGGAAGAACAATGTAATCTGGGTGATAGTTGATCGATTGACGAAATCAGCCCATTTTCTTCCTTTCAAGAAGGGTATGAAGTTCAATGAAATGGCTAAACTATTTGTGAAAGAGATAGTTCGATTGCACGGCACTCCAGTTTCGATCATCTCCGATAGAGATACGAGGTTCGTCTCGTCATTCTGGCAATCGTTTCAGCAGTCTATGGGCACGAAACTCAGCTTCAACACCGCTTACCATCCACAAACAGATGGACAGTCCGAACGCACCATACAGACCTTAGAAGATATGCTTCGGGCAAGCGTTCTTGATTTTGGTTGTGAGTGGGATGAACATTTGGCACTATGTGAGTTCGCATATAACAACAGTTTTCATTCGACCATTGGGATGCCTCCTTTTGAAGCTCTATATGGTCGTAGTTGCAGAACTCCAGTTTGTTGGGAAGAAGTCGGCACCAGGAGTTTTCATGGACCTACTATTATTGCCGATACAGCTGAGAAAGTCCTTCAAGTCAGAGAAAGGTTGAAGACAGCACAATCAAGACAGAAAAGCTATGCAGACAATAGAAGAAGGAAACTTGAATTCCAAGTTGGAGATTGGGTGTTTTTGAAGACATCGCCAATGAAAGGCACTATTCGGTTTGGACAAAAAGGGAAACTCGCTCCACGATATGTGGGACCGTTCGAAATCAAAAGCCGAATAGGTGATGTGGCGTATAGGTTGAATCTTCCTTCTGAATTTGCAGGAGTACATGACGTGTTCCATGTATCGATGCTCCGCAAGTACATTCGGGATCCATCTCATGTCATCCAATATGATGAAGTTCAGATTAAACCAGATTCCACATATGTCGAACGTCCTCTTCGAATCATTGATGAAAAGGAGCAAGTGTTGCGAACACGGACTATCCGATGGGTGAAACTTCTATGGGATCACCATGGACCTGACGAAGCCACATGGGAACTAGAAGAGCAAGTTGCACGACACTACCCTGAACTCTTCGCCCAGGTAAAATCATTCGGAGGACCGAATGAGTCCTAGTGGGGGAGAAATGTTACACCCCAAACCCAAATTAACCCAGATTAAACCACATTAGTGTTAATGAATGGATATTTAGTTTAATTAAGCTTTTGTTTAGTTGTAAAGTTTCAACTTAGCCTCTTAGACCGAGTTGATTGACTCAAGAGTCTTGAATAGGCGAGTGTAGTAGAATTGACTCAATTGGGATTGAGTCAAGGACTTCTCGTAATTTTGGATTTTATCGTTTTACATCGTTTTCGCATAATTTTGGCGTCATCACGTGTATTTTGTTGAGCTCGTCAACTTTCGTATTTAGCGTTATTTCATTTGAACCCTTGTTGAAGAAATGGGTCATAGTTTGACTTGAATTGAAAATACTTAAAAGAAGTGGGCTTTTTGGCAAAATTCTCACTTCTTATCACTTACAACAACCCAGCCCCATCTCATTTCCATCGTGTAACATGCTGGTGTGGAGAGAATTCTTCATCTCTTCTTCCCTTTCAAATTCTCTTCCTTTTTCAAGATCTTTGGTCTTGTACAAGTGAAAAGCCAAGTGTAGAGATCACTTCTTCATCATCTCCTTCATCTTCTCCACCCTTTTTGTTTCAAGAGATCATTTTATTTTGCACTCTCAAGCTTGGGTTCTTTGTCAAGGTATGACTCAAATGATTCAAATCCATCATTTCTAGTAGGTTTGAGTTGAAACTAGAGTCAAGAGACTCTTGGATAGTTTTACATAGAAATCATAGTTTCTTTTGCTTAAATTGTGCTTAGGGTTTGAACCATTTGGGGGATTTTAGGATTGGAACCACCAAAGGAGTAAAAGAGATTGAAAAGCTCAAAATTAAGGCAAGTATATGCATAAGAAGAATTTCCATTATGTTTATTTCATTGATTCAAAACTATGTACTCAATGTTCTTAGTTTTCTTTAATTGGATGGTTTTATGTTTTATGTTTTAATTCATGAGGTGGAAGGGAGATGTATATGTGGCGTAAGGAGAGCAAGTAGGCTCTATTTCATGCAGGTATTGAGGTGGAAGAAGTAGGAGAAGGAATGGGAAGAAGAAGTGCAGCAGCAGAATTCCGGGCAGGAATTCTGCACTGCGCGCTCGAGCGCGCGTGCTTGCTGGCTGCTGTGTGCTCTAGCGCGCAGGGGCGTGCTCTAGCACCCCAAATTGCTGGAAAACCTTACCAAAACACTTATAGAGCTGACCAAAAACCATTTTAGGTTATTTTGACCAAATTAAATAAAGTAATGTTGTTTTTAACCCTCCTTAAATCCTTCATTAATGGATTTTGGTGCTCAACCTCATTTCCATAGGACTTTAAGGAATGTTTAAAATAATAAGACCTTAGAAATGGAACCCTTAACCTTGTAACTGGGTCTAATGGATAATTCTTAGTCCAACACTATGCCACGAGGGTTCGTTTAATGATTCAATGTACCTTTACACATAGTGACATCAACAAATGTAGTAATACATTGATTTCACGAAACTTACCTTGTATTGGACGGTGAAGGACTCAGAGAAATAGTTAGGAATGGTTAATAAATGTTCTTGATTCCTTCAATCATTGCATTTCATATTGAATTATACTTTCATTGAGAAATCAATCATTGTAAATAATTGAATTATTTCATCATCAGTCTCCTTGAGATTTAGTTATTCTAAAATCTCCGTCAATTGACAATCTTGTATATTGATGTAGATCTTACATTAATTGTGGAGTAGTGAGTATAGAACGATATATGAGTTGAAATGAGATATGATTTGATTTTAGACAATTTGAGATATAACTCACTTACATCCACTTATTATTGATTTATTTGATTCGATTGAGTCGGCGCTACTAGCTTCGACCCTGTGACGCCCGACGGGGCCAGCACTTGGGTTCGTATTTGAGAGACTACTGCAGTAAGTCATCTGGAGTACCGGAACTCCAGAACCGGGTAGCCAGTTAGCCTTTGGCCGGGCCGCTGGTGACATCCCAACTAGAATTGCTCTCTTTGAGAGAATGAGCTAAAGTAGTAGCCAAATTAGTATATATTCTCATTCTTGATTCATCAACATAATAAATTCGAATTTGCACAATTGCTTAGTGATACTTAAATTTGATCTCTATGAATTTACTCGTCTCAAATTCAATTCGATACATGATGTAAAATTTTAATTTTGTTTATACTTGCTTAATAGTCGTATTAAGATACTACATTTGATGTCACAGACACAGATACAACCCCCGGTCCTGAAGAGGTCCAGGAGGGAGAGGAGAGCACCCAGGAGATACATTCAGGATTAGAAGAGTGGCCTGAACCAGGGCCCGTCTAAAAGTCATCTTCTCGGAGTGCGAGCTACATTTGTAGATATCATAGTTCGTATGATTATTCTTGTCATGTAGTCATACGAAATTCTTTTGAAGATACTTTTGGTAGAGATTGTATAGGGTTCTTTCGTTTACACCTCTTTTGTAATTAATGTATAAACTTGTTTACTTCTTTTGTGTCAAACTTAAATGTTTAATTTACCTTGATGGAATTTGATACCTTATATAAATACATTACGACTTCCGCTATATGAAATGTTATGTGTTCTCACATGTGGATTAGTCGATTTTTCTCTCCTTCGTATGTTGTATTTGACTCGAGACAGGTACAATATACGGGAGTACGTGTGACACACCTCGGGGATTACCCTAGGCCAGGGTGATTTCGGGACCGGGATGTGACATACGTAAGTATGGTATCAGAGACCTGAAAGTCTTCTTAAAAGACTTAGAAACAATTAGAAACGTTGTGAGAATACGTTAGAAATCGAATGTGAGTATAGGGTTATTAGGCTATTGTCTTGATAGTTGTACGGTAATTATTAGTCTTTGGTGTTTTGTGTGAGTACAGTGTAGATAGAAAGATAGACTAGAGTCCTAACTTTACACTTGTTTTGCAGGACCATGGCATCCGGTTCCGGCAATGGAACTAATGGTGGTGGAAACAATGAGTCACGTAATGAAGGACCCTTTGTTGAAGTAGATAATGATCCTCCTTCAATGGAAGCCAGGATGATGGTCTTAATGGAACAAATGGCCAAGACAAACGAACATTTAGCAACATTGATGTCCATACACGGTCAGACGCAATCAAACTCGAGCACTCAAGTGGTCATCCAATCTAAAGAAAATGACCCGACTACATTGTTCGACAAGATCAGAAAACGAGGAGCTACAGAGTTTCATGGGAAAGAAGATGCTATTCAAGCAGATGAATGGCTGGACCATATGAACGATGTCTTCGAGACAGTTGTATGCGATAACAAGCGAAGGGTAGTTCTCACTACTTCAATGTTCAGAGGAGTCGCCAAGGACTGGTGGAAATCTGTCAAGGATGCGTACACAGATATGCCAAATGCCACCATATGGGAGACTTTCCAAGAGCGATTTCGTCGCAAGTTCATACCGGATCACGTGTATAGGAAGAAAGAAGAAGAATTTATCTCCCTCAAGCAGAATCAAATGACGGTAGCAACATATATACACACTTTTACACAATTGTCCAAGTTTGCTAAGGACTTAGTGGACACAGAAGAAAAGAAAGTGAAGAGGTTTGTCGGAGGGCTCCATCCTGCGTATGAGGAGCATGTGATAATGTACAAGAGGCCCGAGACTTTCCAAGATGCTGTTGATAGAGCCTACACTGCAGAGGAGATGGCCATTAAGAAGAGGAATGCAGATCCTAAGAGGAGTATGTCTCACTCCGGAAAGAATTTCCAGTATAAGAAACAAAAGGGTATAGTCATTGGCTCGAATGCACCTAAGTGTCAAACTTGTGGAAAAGGACACCCTACTGAGAAGTGTTGGAGAAACACCGGTGCATGCTTCCTTTGTGGATCCACGGAGCACCGAGCAGCAGCTTGTCCCAGAAACAGGGGTGGTTATGGAGCACCACAACAACCATATCCTCAGCAACCAGTCAGGCCTGCACTTCCAGCCCCACCCCAGAGATTGGCATTACCTGCACCTCCTCCGAGACCTCAGCAGCAGCCACGACCTCAGCCAGGAAGGCCAGGACCACAGCGTCAGCAAGCTAGACCATTACCACAACAAGTTGGGCAACTTTTTGCAGCAAACCTTGAACAAGCAGAAGCAGCCGGCAATGTTGTAGAAGGTACCGTTTTGATTTGTGCCAAAGAAGCAAGGACTCTATTTGATTCGGGGTCCACACACTCGTTTGTGGCACCTCTTTTTGCTAGCAGTTTACAGCAACCGCCTGAGTTGCTTCCTTTTGTGTTGATGGTGGCTACTCCGGTGGGTACACGAGTCGCTTGTGATACCTACTACCCCAAGTGTAGTGTTCAAATTGGAGATTTACTAATGCCAGTCGATTTGATCATCTTAATGATGCAAGACTTTGATGTCATCCTCGGAATGGATTGGCTCACGAAATATCGTGCTTGTATGGATTGCTTCCACAAGACGATCACCTTTAAAGTGGAGGAGCCCAAATCGAATGTGATATTCGAGGGTGTGCTAAGAGAAAGGCCTAAGTCAGGACTTGTGTCAGCATTGGATGCTGTCAAGTTTTTGGAGAGTGGCTGTGAAGGCTACTTTGCTTTTATCTGTGAGAAGAAACCGTCCGTGAAGTTAGAAGAGATTCCGGTGGTGTGCGAATTTCCAGATGTGTTTCCGGATGAAGTTCCAGGATTACCCCCTCCAAGAGAAGTAGACTTCTCTATTGAATTAATGCCAGGCACCGCACCAATTTCCAAAGCACCGTACAGAATGGCCCCAGCAGAACTCCGAGAATTAAAGGAACAGTTGCAAGACTTGCTGAACAAAGGATTTATTCGTCCTAGCGTATCACCATGGGGAGCTCCGGTACTGTTCGTGAGGAAAAAGGATGGTTCTCTTCGAATGTGCATAGATTACCGAAAGATCAATCAGGTGACGATAAAGAATAAATATCCGTTACCTCGAATTGATGAATTATTTGACCAACTCCAAGGAGCAGCTTATTTCTCGAAGATCGACCTTCGATCAGGATACCATCAGCTAAGAGTTCGAGAGCAAGACATCGAGAAGACAGCCTTCAGAACGAGATATGGTCATTACGAATTTCTCGTGATGCCCTTTGGCTTAACCAATGCTCCGGCAGTGTTCATGGCGTTGATGAATAGGATTTTCGCTCCTTATCTCGATCAATTTATTGTCGTCTTCATTGATGACATTTTGGTGTACTCAAAATCTATGGAAGAGCATGCAGATCACCTCAGATCGTCACTTCAGCTTTTGAGGATGCACCAGTTGTACGCCAAGCTTGAGAAGTGTGATTTTTGGCTCGAACAAGTAGCTTTCTTGGGGCATATTATCACTCGAGACGGCCTAAGGGTAGATCCAGCAAAGATAGAAGCGGTTATAAATTGGCAAAGTCCGAAGACAGTGGCAGAGATTCGAAGCTTTCTAGGTCTTGCAGGCTACTACCGTAGATTTGTCAAGGACTTCTCCAAAATCTCAGCCCCACTGACTAAGTTGACCAGGAAGGATGTACCATTTATTTGGACTAAGGAGTGTGAGTCCAACTTCCAAATTTTGAAAGAAAAGCTAACAACCGCCCCAGTACTGTCCTTACCTGAAGGTTCAGGAGGCTTTGTGATATATTCGGATGCATCTAGAGTTGGACTGGGGTGTGTCCTTATGCAGAATGGGAAGGTGATAGCCTATGGATCCAGGCAGTTGAAAACCCATGAAAGAAATTATGCCACTCATGACCTCGAACTTGCTGCTATCGTGTTTGCACTGAAACTGTGGAGACATTATTTGTATGGAGAACAATTCGAAGCGCATTCCGATCATCGCAGTTTACAATATCTATTCTCCCAACAAGATCTCAATATGAGGCAGAGGCGGTGGCTAGAATTTATAAAGGACTATGACTTCCCAATCAAATATATTCCGGGAAAAGGAAATGTGGTGGCTGATGCTTTAAGCAGAAAATCATCATTAGTTGCAACTATGGGCACACAATGGCTCAAGTTTAATGCCTTTGAGGAACTAGATGTGGAAGTTAGATTGATTAATGATTCAGTGATGATGGCAGCCATGTCAGTGTATGAACCAGAGCTAATGGATAGAATAAAGAATGAACAGTTCGAAGATCCTAACTTGGCTAAGATAAGAGATCACATTGCAGAGAAACCTGATTTCCAATTGGTGGAAGGAATCTTGTATTTTAGGAATCGCTTGTGTGTGCCGAAAACAAACCAGTTGATAGTCCCAATTTTGACAGAAGCACACAATGCCAGATATGCAATGCACCCTGGAAGCACAAAGATGTATAAAGATCTTAAGAGGCGATTTTGGTGGAATAATATGAAGAGGGAAATTGCAGAATTTGTATCTAAGTGTTACACTTGTCAACGTGTAAAATTTGAGCATAGGAAACCTCCGGGTTTGTTACATCCTTTATCCATCCCTCAGTGGAAATGGGAACACATATCTATGGATTTTGTTTCTGGATTACCGTTGACTAGTAGGAAGAACAATGTAATCTGGGTGATAGTTGATCGATTGACGAAATCAGCCCATTTTCTTCCTTTCAAGAAGGGTATGAAGTTCAATGAAATGGCTAAACTATTTGTGAAAGAGATAGTTCGATTGCACGGCACTCCAGTTTCGATCATCTCCGATAGAGATACGAGGTTCGTCTCGTCATTCTGGCAATCGTTTCAGCAGTCTATGGGCACGAAACTCAGCTTCAACACCGCTTACCATCCACAAACAGATGGACAGTCCGAACGCACCATACAGACCTTAGAAGATATGCTTCGGGCAAGCGTTCTTGATTTTGGTTGTGAGTGGGATGAACATTTGGCACTATGTGAGTTCGCATATAACAACAGTTTTCATTCGACCATTGGGATGCCTCCTTTTGAAGCTCTATATGGTCGTAGTTGCAGAACTCCAGTTTGTTGGGAAGAAGTCGGCACCAGGAGTTTTCATGGACCTACTATTATTGCCGATACAGCTGAGAAAGTCCTTCAAGTCAGAGAAAGGTTGAAGACAGCACAATCAAGACAGAAAAGCTATGCAGACAATAGAAGAAGGAAACTTGAATTCCAAGTTGGAGATTGGGTGTTTTTGAAGACATCGCCAATGAAAGGCACTATTCGGTTTGGACAAAAAGGGAAACTCGCTCCACGATATGTGGGACCGTTCGAAATCAAAAGCCGAATAGGTGATGTGGCGTATAGGTTGAATCTTCCTTCTGAATTTGCAGGAGTACATGACGTGTTCCATGTATCGATGCTCCGCAAGTACATTCGGGATCCATCTCATGTCATCCAATATGATGAAGTTCAGATTAAACCAGATTCCACATATGTCGAACGTCCTCTTCGAATCATTGATGAAAAGGAGCAAGTGTTGCGAACACGGACTATCCGATGGGTGAAACTTCTATGGGATCACCATGGACCTGACGAAGCCACATGGGAACTAGAAGAGCAAGTTGCACGACACTACCCTGAACTCTTCGCCCAGGTAAAATCATTCGGAGGACCGAATGAGTCCTAGTGGGGGAGAAATGTTACACCCCAAACCCAAATTAACCCAGATTAAACCACATTAGTGTTAATGAATGGATATTTAGTTTAATTAAGCTTTTGTTTAGTTGTAAAGTTTCAACTTAGCCTCTTAGACCGAGTTGATTGACTCAAGAGTCTTGAATAGGCGAGTGTAGTAGAATTGACTCAATTGGGATTGAGTCAAGGACTTCTCGTAATTTTGGATTTTATCGTTTTACATCGTTTTCGCATAATTTTGGCGTCATCACGTGTATTTTGTTGAGCTCGTCAACTTTCGTATTTAGCGTTATTTCATTTGAACCCTTGTTGAAGAAATGGGTCATAGTTTGACTTGAATTGAAAATACTTAAAAGAAGTGGGCTTTTTGGCAAAATTCTCACTTCTTATCACTTACAACAACCCAGCCCCATCTCATTTCCATCGTGTAACATGCTGGTGTGGAGAGAATTCTTCATCTCTTCTTCCCTTTCAAATTCTCTTCCTTTTTCAAGATCTTTGGTCTTGTACAAGTGAAAAGCCAAGTGTAGAGATCACTTCTTCATCATCTCCTTCATCTTCTCCACCCTTTTTGTTTCAAGAGATCATTTTATTTTGCACTCTCAAGCTTGGGTTCTTTGTCAAGGTATGACTCAAATGATTCAAATCCATCATTTCTAGTAGGTTTGAGTTGAAACTAGAGTCAAGAGACTCTTGGATAGTTTTACATAGAAATCATAGTTTCTTTTGCTTAAATTGTGCTTAGGGTTTGAACCATTTGGGGGATTTTAGGATTGGAACCACCAAAGGAGTAAAAGAGATTGAAAAGCTCAAAATTAAGGCAAGTATATGCATAAGAAGAATTTCCATTATGTTTATTTCATTGATTCAAAACTATGTACTCAATGTTCTTAGTTTTCTTTAATTGGATGGTTTTATGTTTTATGTTTTAATTCATGAGGTGGAAGGGAGATGTATATGTGGCGTAAGGAGAGCAAGTAGGCTCTATTTCATGCAGGTATTGAGGTGGAAGAAGTAGGAGAAGGAATGGGAAGAAGAAGTGCAGCAGCAGAATTCCGGGCAGGAATTCTGCACTGCGCGCTCGAGCGCGCGTGCTTGCTGGCTGCTGTGTGCTCTAGCGCGCAGGGGCGTGCTCTAGCACCCCAAATTGCTGGAAAACCTTACCAAAACACTTATAGAGCTGACCAAAAACCATTTTAGGTTATTTTGACCAAATTAAATAAAGTAATGTTGTTTTTAACCCTCCTTAAATCCTTCATTAATGGATTTTGGTGCTCAACCTCATTTCCATAGGACTTTAAGGAATGTTTAAAATAATAAGACCTTAGAAATGGAACCCTTAACCTTGTAACTGGGTCTAATGGATAATTCTTAGTCCAACACTATGCCACGAGGGTTCGTTTAATGATTCAATGTACCTTTACACATAGTGACATCAACAAATGTAGTAATACATTGATTTCACGAAACTTACCTTGTATTGGACGGTGAAGGACTCAGAGAAATAGTTAGGAATGGTTAATAAATGTTCTTGATTCCTTCAATCATTGCATTTCATATTGAATTATACTTTCATTGAGAAATCAATCATTGTAAATAATTGAATTATTTCATCATCAGTCTCCTTGAGATTTAGTTATTCTAAAATCTCCGTCAATTGACAATCTTGTATATTGATGTAGATCTTACATTAATTGTGGAGTAGTGAGTATAGAACGATATATGAGTTGAAATGAGATATGATTTGATTTTAGACAATTTGAGATATAACTCACTTACATCCACTTATTATTGATTTATTTGATTCGATTGAGTCGGCGCTACTAGCTTCGACCCTGTGACGCCCGACGGGGCCAGCACTTGGGTTCGTATTTGAGAGACTACTGCAGTAAGTCATCTGGAGTACCGGAACTCCAGAACCGGGTAGCCAGTTAGCCTTTGGCCGGGCCGCTGGTGACATCCCAACTAGAATTGCTCTCTTTGAGAGAATGAGCTAAAGTAGTAGCCAAATTAGTATATATTCTCATTCTTGATTCATCAACATAATAAATTCGAATTTGCACAATTGCTTAGTGATACTTAAATTTGATCTCTATGAATTTACTCGTCTCAAATTCAATTCGATACATGATGTAAAATTTTAATTTTGTTTATACTTGCTTAATAGTCGTATTAAGATACTACATTTGATGTCACAGACACAGATACAACCCCCGGTCCTGAAGAGGTCCAGGAGGGAGAGGAGAGCACCCAGGAGATACATTCAGGATTAGAAGAGTGGCCTGAACCAGGGCCCGTCTAAAAGTCATCTTCTCGGAGTGCGAGCTACATTTGTAGATATCATAGTTCGTATGATTATTCTTGTCATGTAGTCATACGAAATTCTTTTGAAGATACTTTTGGTAGAGATTGTATAGGGTTCTTTCGTTTACACCTCTTTTGTAATTAATGTATAAACTTGTTTACTTCTTTTGTGTCAAACTTAAATGTTTAATTTACCTTGATGGAATTTGATACCTTATATAAATACATTACGACTTCCGCTATATGAAATGTTATGTGTTCTCACATGTGGATTAGTCGATTTTTCTCTCCTTCGTATGTTGTATTTGACTCGAGACAGGTACAATATACGGGAGTACGTGTGACACACCTCGGGGATTACCCTAGGCCAGGGTGATTTCGGGACCGGGATGTGACATACGTAAGTATGGTATCAGAGACCTGAAAGTCTTCTTAAAAGACTTAGAAACAATTAGAAACGTTGTGAGAATACGTTAGAAATCGAATGTGAGTATAGGGTTATTAGGCTATTGTCTTGATAGTTGTACGGTAATTATTAGTCTTTGGTGTTTTGTGTGAGTACAGTGTAGATAGAAAGATAGACTAGAGTCCTAACTTTACACTTGTTTTGCAGGACCATGGCATCCGGTTCCGGCAATGGAACTAATGGTGGTGGAAACAATGAGTCACGTAATGAAGGACCCTTTGTTGAAGTAGATAATGATCCTCCTTCAATGGAAGCCAGGATGATGGTCTTAATGGAACAAATGGTCAAGACAAACGAACATTTAGCAACATTGATGTCCATACACGGTCAGACGCAATCAAACTCGAGCACTCAAGTGGTCATCCAATCTAAAGAAAATGACCCGACTACATTGTTCGACAAGATCAGAAAACGAGGAGCTACAGAGTTTCATGGGAAAGAAGATGCTATTCAAGCAGATGAATGGCTGGACCATATGAACGATGTCTTCGAGACAGTTGTATGCGATAACAAGCGAAGGGTAGTTCTCACTACTTCAATGTTCAGAGGAGTCGCCAAGGACTGGTGGAAATCTGTCAAGGATGCGTACACAGATATGCCAAATGCCACCATATGGGAGACTTTCCAAGAGCGATTTCGTCGCAAGTTCATACCGGATCACGTGTATAGGAAGAAAGAAGAAGAATTTATCTCCCTCAAGCAGAATCAAATGACGGTAGCAACATATATACACACTTTTACACAATTGTCCAAGTTTGCTAAGGACTTAGTGGACACAGAAGAAAAGAAAGTGAAGAGGTTTGTCGGAGGGCTCCATCCTGCGTATGAGGAGCATGTGATAATGTACAAGAGGCCCGAGACTTTCCAAGATGCTGTTGATAGAGCCTACACTGCAGAGGAGATGGCCATTAAGAAGAGGAATGCAGATCCTAAGAGGAGTATGTCTCACTCCGGAAAGAATTTCCAGTATAAGAAACAAAAGGGTATAGTCATTGGCTCGAATGCACCTAAGTGTCAAACTTGTGGAAAAGGACACCCTACTGAGAAGTGTTGGAGAAACACCGGTGCATGCTTCCTTTGTGGATCCACGGAGCACCGAGCAGCAGCTTGTCCCAGAAACAGGGGTGGTTATGGAGCACCACAACAACCATATCCTCAGCAACCAGTCAGGCCTGCACTTCCAGCCCCACCCCAGAGATTGGCATTACCTGCACCTCCTCCGAGACCTCAGCAGCAGCCACGACCTCAGCCAGGAAGGCCAGGACCACAGCGTCAGCAAGCTAGACCATTACCACAACAAGTTGGGCAACTTTTTGCAGCAAACCTTGAACAAGCAGAAGCAGCCGGCAATGTTGTAGAAGGTACCGTTTTGATTTGTGCCAAAGAAGCAAGGACTCTATTTGATTCGGGGTCCACACACTCGTTTGTGGCACCTCTTTTTGCTAGCAGTTTACAGCAACCGCCTGAGTTGCTTCCTTTTGTGTTGATGGTGGCTACTCCGGTGGGTACACGAGTCGCTTGTGATACCTACTACCCCAAGTGTAGTGTTCAAATTGGAGATTTACTAATGCCAGTCGATTTGATCATCTTAATGATGCAAGACTTTGATGTCATCCTCGGAATGGATTGGCTCACGAAATATCGTGCTTGTATGGATTGCTTCCACAAGACGATCACCTTTAAAGTGGAGGAGCCCAAATCGAATGTGATATTCGAGGGTGTGCTAAGAGAAAGGCCTAAGTCAGGACTTGTGTCAGCATTGGATGCTGTCAAGTTTTTGGAGAGTGGCTGTGAAGGCTACTTTGCTTTTATCTGTGAGAAGAAACCGTCCGTGAAGTTAGAAGAGATTCCGGTGGTGTGCGAATTTCCAGATGTGTTTCCGGACGAAGTTCCAGGATTACCCCCTCCAAGAGAAGTAGACTTCTCTATTGAATTAATGCCAGGCACCGCACCAATTTCCAAAGCACCGTACAGAATGGCCCCAGCAGAACTCCGAGAATTAAAGGAACAGTTGCAAGACTTGCTGAACAAAGGATTTATTCGTCCTAGCGTATCACCATGGGGAGCTCCGGTACTGTTCGTGAGGAAAAAGGATGGTTCTCTTCGAATGTGCATAGATTACCGAAAGATCAATCAGGTGACGATAAAGAATAAATATCCGTTACCTCGAATTGATGAATTATTTGACCAACTCCAAGGAGCAGCTTATTTCTCGAAGATCGACCTTCGATCAGGATACCATCAGCTAAGAGTTCGAGAGCAAGACATCGAGAAGACAGCCTTCAGAACGAGATATGGTCATTACGAATTTCTCGTGATGCCCTTTGGCTTAACCAATGCTCCGGCAGTGTTCATGGCGTTGATGAATAGGATTTTCGCTCCTTATCTCGATCAATTTATTGTCGTCTTCATTGATGACATTTTGGTGTACTCAAAATCTATGGAAGAGCATGCAGATCACCTCAGATCGTCACTTCAGCTTTTGAGGATGCACCAGTTGTACGCCAAGCTTGAGAAGTGTGATTTTTGGCTCGAACAAGTAGCTTTCTTGGGGCATATTATCACTCGAGACGGCCTAAGGGTAGATCCAGCAAAGATAGAAGCGGTTATAAATTGGCAAAGTCCGAAGACAGTGGCAGAGATTCGAAGCTTTCTAGGTCTTGCAGGCTACTACCGTAGATTTGTCAAGGACTTCTCCAAAATCTCAGCCCCACTGACTAAGTTGACCAGGAAGGATGTACCATTTATTTGGACTAAGGAGTGTGAGTCCAACTTCCAAATTTTGAAAGAAAAGCTAACAACCGCCCCAGTACTGTCCTTACCTGAAGGTTCAGGAGGCTTTGTGATATATTCGGATGCATCTAGAGTTGGACTGGGGTGTGTCCTTATGCAGAATGGGAAGGTGATAGCCTATGGATCCAGGCAGTTGAAAACCCATGAAAGAAATTATGCCACTCATGACCTCGAACTTGCTGCTATCGTGTTTGCACTGAAACTGTGGAGACATTATTTGTATGGAGAACAATTCGAAGTGCATTCCGATCATCGCAGTTTACAATATCTATTCTCCCAACAAGATCTCAATATGAGGCAGAGGCGGTGGCTAGAATTTATAAAGGACTATGACTTCCCAATCAAATATATTCCGGGAAAAGGAAATGTGGTGGCTGATGCTTTAAGCAGAAAATCATCATTAGTTGCAACTATGGGCACACAATGGCTCAAGTTTAATGCCTTTGAGGAACTAGATGTGGAAGTTAGATTGATTAATGATTCAGTGATGATGGCAGCCATGTCAGTGTATGAACCAGAGCTAATGGATAGAATAAAGAATGAACAGTTCGAAGATCCTAACTTGGCTAAGATAAGAGATCACATTGCAGAGAAACCTGATTTCCAATTGGTGGAAGGAATCTTGTATTTTAGGAATCGCTTGTGTGTGCCGAAAACAAACCAGTTGATAGTCCCAATTTTGACAGAAGCACACAATGCCAGATATGCAATGCACCCTGGAAGCACAAAGATGTATAAAGATCTTAAGAGGCGATTTTGGTGGAATAATATGAAGAGGGAAATTGCAGAATTTGTATCTAAGTGTTACACTTGTCAACGTGTAAAATTTGAGCATAGGAAACCTCCGGGTTTGTTACATCCTTTATCCATCCCTCAGTGGAAATGGGAACACATATCTATGGATTTTGTTTCTGGATTACCGTTGACTAGTAGGAAGAACAATGTAATCTGGGTGATAGTTGATCGATTGACGAAATCAGCCCATTTTCTTCCTTTCAAGAAGGGTATGAAGTTCAATGAAATGGCTAAACTATTTGTGAAAGAGATAGTTCGATTGCACGGCACTCCAGTTTCGATCATCTCCGATAGAGATACGAGGTTCGTCTCGTCATTCTGGCAATCGTTTCAGCAGTCTATGGGCACGAAACTCAGCTTCAACACCGCTTACCATCCACAAACAGATGGACAGTCCGAACGCACCATACAGACCTTAGAAGATATGCTTCGGGCAAGCGTTCTTGATTTTGGTTGTGAGTGGGATGAACATTTGGCACTATGTGAGTTCGCATATAACAACAGTTTTCATTCGACCATTGGGATGCCTCCTTTTGAAGCTCTATATGGTCGTAGTTGCAGAACTCCAGTTTGTTGGGAAGAAGTCGGCACCAGGAGTTTTCATGGACCTACTATTATTGCCGATACAGCTGAGAAAGTCCTTCAAGTCAGAGAAAGGTTGAAGACAGCACAATCAAGACAGAAAAGCTATGCAGACAATAGAAGAAGGAAACTTGAATTCCAAGTTGGAGATTGGGTGTTTTTGAAGACATCGCCAATGAAAGGCACTATTCGGTTTGGACAAAAAGGGAAACTCGCTCCACGATATGTGGGACCGTTCGAAATCAAAAGCCGAATAGGTGATGTGGCGTATAGGTTGAATCTTCCTTCTGAATTTGCAGGAGTACATGACGTGTTCCATGTATCGATGCTCCGCAAGTACATTCGGGATCCATCTCATGTCATCCAATATGATGAAGTTCAGATTAAACCAGATTCCACATATGTCGAACGTCCTCTTCGAATCATTGATGAAAAGGAGCAAGTGTTGCGAACACGGACTATCCGATGGGTGAAACTTCTATGGGATCACCATGGACCTGACGAAGCCACATGGGAACTAGAAGAGCAAGTTGCACGACACTACCCTGAACTCTTCGCCCAGGTAAAATCATTCGGAGGACCGAATGAGTCCTAGTGGGGGAGAAATGTTACACCCCAAACCCAAATTAACCCAGATTAAACCACATTAGTGTTAATGAATGGATATTTAGTTTAATTAAGCTTTTGTTTAGTTGTAAAGTTTCAACTTAGCCTCTTAGACCGAGTTGATTGACTCAAGAGTCTTGAATAGGCGAGTGTAGTAGAATTGACTCAATTGGGATTGAGTCAAGGACTTCTCGTAATTTTGGATTTTATCGTTTTACATCGTTTTCGCATAATTTTGGCGTCATCACGTGTATTTTGTTGAGCTCGTCAACTTTCGTATTTAGCGTTATTTCATTTGAACCCTTGTTGAAGAAATGGGTCATAGTTTGACTTGAATTGAAAATACTTAAAAGAAGTGGGCTTTTTGGCAAAATTCTCACTTCTTATCACTTACAACAACCCAGCCCCATCTCATTTCCATCGTGTAACATGCTGGTGTGGAGAGAATTCTTCATCTCTTCTTCCCTTTCAAATTCTCTTCCTTTTTCAAGATCTTTGGTCTTGTACAAGTGAAAAGCCAAGTGTAGAGATCACTTCTTCATCATCTCCTTCATCTTCTCCACCCTTTTTGTTTCAAGAGATCATTTTATTTTGCACTCTCAAGCTTGGGTTCTTTGTCAAGGTATGACTCAAATGATTCAAATCCATCATTTCTAGTAGGTTTGAGTTGAAACTAGAGTCAAGAGACTCTTGGATAGTTTTACATAGAAATCATAGTTTCTTTTGCTTAAATTGTGCTTAGGGTTTGAACCATTTGGGGGATTTTAGGATTGGAACCACCAAAGGAGTAAAAGAGATTGAAAAGCTCAAAATTAAGGCAAGTATATGCATAAGAAGAATTTCCATTATGTTTATTTCATTGATTCAAAACTATGTACTCAATGTTCTTAGTTTTCTTTAATTGGATGGTTTTATGTTTTATGTTTTAATTCATGAGGTGGAAGGGAGATGTATATGTGGCGTAAGGAGAGCAAGTAGGCTCTATTTCATGCAGGTATTGAGGTGGAAGAAGTAGGAGAAGGAATGGGAAGAAGAAGTGCAGCAGCAGAATTCCGGGCAGGAATTCTGCACTGCGCGCTCGAGCGCGCGTGCTTGCTGGCTGCTGTGTGCTCTAGCGCGCAGGGGCGTGCTCTAGCACCCCAAATTGCTGGAAAACCTTACCAAAACACTTATAGAGCTGACCAAAAACCATTTTAGGTTATTTTGACCAAATTAAATAAAGTAATGTTGTTTTTAACCCTCCTTAAATCCTTCATTAATGGATTTTGGTGCTCAACCTCATTTCCATAGGACTTTAAGGAATGTTTAAAATAATAAGACCTTAGAAATGGAACCCTTAACCTTGTAACTGGGTCTAATGGATAATTCTTAGTCCAACACTATGCCACGAGGGTTCGTTTAATGATTCAATGTACCTTTACACATAGTGACATCAACAAATGTAGTAATACATTGATTTCACGAAACTTACCTTGTATTGGACGGTGAAGGACTCAGAGAAATAGTTAGGAATGGTTAATAAATGTTCTTGATTCCTTCAATCATTGCATTTCATATTGAATTATACTTTCATTGAGAAATCAATCATTGTAAATAATTGAATTATTTCATCATCAGTCTCCTTGAGATTTAGTTATTCTAAAATCTCCGTCAATTGACAATCTTGTATATTGATGTAGATCTTACATTAATTGTGGAGTAGTGAGTATAGAACGATATATGAGTTGAAATGAGATATGATTTGATTTTAGACAATTTGAGATATAACTCACTTACATCCACTTATTATTGATTTATTTGATTCGATTGAGTCGGCGCTACTAGCTTCGACCCTGTGACGCCCGACGGGGCCAGCACTTGGGTTCGTATTTGAGAGACTACTGCAGTAAGTCATCTGGAGTACCGGAACTCCAGAACCGGGTAGCCAGTTAGCCTTTGGCCGGGCCGCTGGTGACATCCCAACTAGAATTGCTCTCTTTGAGAGAATGAGCTAAAGTAGTAGCCAAATTAGTATATATTCTCATTCTTGATTCATCAACATAATAAATTCGAATTTGCACAATTGCTTAGTGATACTTAAATTTGATCTCTATGAATTTACTCGTCTCAAATTCAATTCGATACATGATGTAAAATTTTAATTTTGTTTATACTTGCTTAATAGTCGTATTAAGATACTACATTTGATGTCACAGACACAGATACAACCCCCGGTCCTGAAGAGGTCCAGGAGGGAGAGGAGAGCACCCAGGAGATACATTCAGGATTAGAAGAGTGGCCTGAACCAGGGCCCGTCTAAAAGTCATCTTCTCGGAGTGCGAGCTACATTTGTAGATATCATAGTTCGTATGATTATTCTTGTCATGTAGTCATACGAAATTCTTTTGAAGATACTTTTGGTAGAGATTGTATAGGGTTCTTTCGTTTACACCACTTTTGTAATTAATGTATAAACTTGTTTACTTCTTTTGTGTCAAACTTAAATGTTTAATTTACCTTGATGGAATTTGATACCTTATATAAATACATTACGACTTCCGCTATATGAAATGTTATGTGTTCTCACATGTGGATTAGTCGATTTTTCTCTCCTTCGTATGTTGTATTTGACTCGAGACAGGTACAATATATGGGAGTACGTGTGACACACCTCGGGGATTACCCTAGGCCAGGGTGATTTCGGGACCGGGATGTGACAAATATACATGTATAATTCCTTATCAAAGCCCTATTCGGATACTTGAGGTTCAAGCTCAAGCCTGGTCTAAATTCCACTCGGGCTACAAAGTCCAGGCCAAAACAACAATACTTAAATGGCTTTTATATGGATTTATGTAAGAGGGTTTGCCTGGCTTGGACCGATTTGAACTCCTAGTGCGGGAATATCTATCAACCAAGATGTAACCCTTCTCTCTCTCTCTCTCTCAACCAAGATGTAACCCTTCTCTCTCTCTCTGTTTTTTTTTTTTGGTGATATGTGGCTTTTCTTCCTCTTGGGAGGTAGGTAGTTCCCATCTGGAATCCTGAACGGTCCCCCCCATTAGGAAACTCAGGAAACCATGAAACACATGCACGGCCAGCCAATGGTTTGGTGACTAATCATTCTTAGAGTATAACCCATGAAATCTCAGTGCTAACCATTTCTCATAACCGTATATATTTTCATAACCATATTGTTCCTAACCAAGCTTTTACTGAAACACATGCATGTACGGCCAGCCAAAGGTTTGGTGACTAATCATTCTCATTTCTCAGAATATAACCCATGAAATCTCAGTGCTAACCATTTCTCATACCTATAGATATTTTCGTAACCATCTAGCCTAAAATATCAGTCTATCACAGGACAGCTACGCATAGAATTTCTATATATATACATGTTCCTAACCAATCTTTTGTTGTAGGTCTCTTTATCGTCTTTACTTCTAACTTACTCCTTACTATTTCTCTTATGGCTCTTGTTTCTGGTTCTGGCCACTCAGATGTTCCCAATGTATACTCCTCTCAGAGCAGTGGAAAGACTAACCCAGTTCGAAAATCTGCCAATTATCACCCTAACATTTGGGGCGACCTCTTTCTGCAATCATCTCCCGATGACTATGTAAGTATAGTCCAGGTTATTTGCCACGAAATATGCATTTATTTGCCACAAAATATGGATCCACCGGACCATTGGAATGGCCAGGCTTAGGCCTGGCATGTTCATTAGATCAGGCTCACGATCTGTTGTTATAGACCAAGCGAATTCCCTTTATTCCAGACCGTGTGGCACTGGAAGGATTTGCACGCTCGTACACCAAACTAGAGAGAAGATTATGGGACCTTTTGTTGATTGTTTCTCCCTGAATGTTGCAAGTGAATGAAGATAACCCTATTGATGGACCTATTTGTATGTTCAATCAATCAATCATTTTCTAGATTCTAACATAAAAACTTCTACACTAATTGACATTATTTCCACATGGATTCTTTCAAATTAAAATATATAATGCATCCAACTTACACATCCACACCAACAATATCCAACACCACTATCCTTGGCTAACTTGTAAGGCATATTAAAACAGATGCTTGATGAAGCGATCAAAATAAGGGCTGAAGGATTGAAGGACCAAGTAAGGAGGATGCTCCAAAATGCTAGTGATCCATTGGTAGAAATGAATTTGATTGATTCTATCCAACGGCTTGGAGTGGCCTATCACTTTGAAACCGAGATCGAGGAGAAGCTAAAAAGGTGGTACAATGCTTGGGTTGATGGGCTAAATGATGGCGAAGATTTGCATGCTGTTGCTCTCCAATTTCGACTTCTGAGACAACATGGTTACAATGTCTCACCTGGTAAGTAGTACCGTTTCAAGGGAGGGGGAACTCATGCCAATTGATGATTAGATCATCTAATGTTCTTAGCCATTTGATCCAAAATTTTAAATTGGATGATCAAATAAAATAATTGATCTGCATGGTTTTAAAACTCAGATGGGACCGAATTAATCGCTGGATACATACGGGTTTGGGTCACGATAGGTATCAAGTTTTCTTGTATTTAGTTCAAAATTAAATAGGTTGAGATTTCATTTTCCCAGACTTTATATTATATATATATATTTATTTATTTTGTTTACATCCAACATGCACGAAAAGCAAGTGAAAAGAATGAAAATTAGTAGGGTTTTTCTTATAAAAAATTTAGAGTAAAAACAAACCCATATATCAGTGAAGCACCATAATGTATCGGCTGATGTGTAAAGGTTTAGACTTTGGCCAATACACTCTCCCAAGAATGGGAGATGCTCCTGTGAGCAGGGACGGATGCACATTAAAGTGAAGATGGAGTAGCTTTTTAAAATTCTCATATGGGGATATGGTGATTTATATTTTTTCTATGACCAATTTTGTCTTTTAACTACTTTTTGCCTCTCCTCACTTTTTTGCTACAACTAAGCCCTCATTTGACATCACTAATTTTTGCCTCTATTTCATAAAATCTCTAAATCGGGTAGAGATTTCGAGAATAGAGGCGTTTGATAGGCTATTTTTTTTCTTCAGAAAAGTAGATAGAAAAGTAGAGGCATTGCCTCTATTTCCCATGGCCCATCATTGATAGCATAAAGAAAGTACAGAGGAAGAAAAAAGAGGCGGGCCATGAATAGTGTTTTTGCCCACTCAAGCCTCAGTCCTTTTTCCCCCCGCAAAATCTAAGAGTGTAAATCAAAATCCAAACCATTGAAAATGTGCACAATATCAAACACAGCCATAACACCAAATTTCAGCCGTTGAATGATCATCAATCTTGAGATTTAATTTGTGCAAAAAAGTGACCAATTGGATATAATTTTCTGGAATATGTGGGCCCCAAGTGCAAAATCCACACTATTAGATCTCTATGGAAGGCTGAGAATGACTATGTGTTGAATTTTCAAGGCTTGATACCTTGTGGACCTCGAGATATTTGCTAAACAATATCGGCCATTAATGTATTATGCTCAATATTGAATTTCTATATTTGTCCATGAGCAATAATGTTTTTTAAATTTTTTTTTATTTCTGGGAGTGTAAATGAAGATCCAAACCGTTTTAAATGTTAAAAAGATCAAACACGTCCATGGCACCAAATTTCAACCAATGGATCATCACCAATCTCGAGATATGTGAAAAAATTGAGACGTTGATGCCATTTTCTGGATTATGTGGGCCTCAAATACAAGATTTAAACCGTTAGACCTCTTTTGAAGGCTGAATATGGCCATAGGGTCAATTTTTAAGACTTCATATCTTGTGGATCTCGAGAAATTTTTGAAACACTTTTAACCATTGATAAAAAAAGTTTATTTAACATAAATCTTTGCATTACCAAACACTTTTTTTGAATCTAGCCTCTTTTTCTTTATAGATATTTTTTTAATGGCTCTATTTTGATGGGCCTATAAAAAAAGAGTAGAGATATCAAACAAAGCCTAAGTAATAAAATCATAGTAGGAGTTGGGGCAAAATTCTCTTTTTCATTTCTTCAAAAGCAAGTCTTTTTAGAGGGGAATGTTCATATGCATCCATCCCTCACCATAAGGTGAGGGATGCTTCCATAAATGGGGGTTTCAAGTACACCATATGTACTTGAAATTCCTCTTTTGTACTTGAAACCCCTCATTTATAGAAGCATCCCTCACCCTATGGTGAGGGATGGATGCATATGAACATTCCCCCTTTTTAGGACTCTTCTTATATGGCAAGTTTACCTCCTCCTTTTTCTCCTCTTTTGTTTTTTTGCCTTATTTCTCTCTTGGTTTTTCAAATACAAGTAATAGTCTTTTTATTTTTTTATTTTTTATTCTGCGCTTCATTGCCTTTTGTCTCATCCTTCATTCTTCAACACTTAACTCTTTTGCATTGGTTCTCAATTATATCTCTATACAAGTAATTCAAAAAAACCCATCTTGCCTTCTGTTTCTTTTGTTTTTTTTTTTTTTCTATTTTGCTTGAGTTTAATGGATGCCTTTTTAATGAGTATATTTAACTGCATATGTTAAATCGTTTTCATGTCCTGTTTATTTTTGTTAGATACAATTACTTTGTTATTTTATATATTTTTTCTTTATTTTATGTTGTGAGATTTTTTTTATACCATATTATTTAGAAAATTTCCAAGAATATTGATTTTGGTTAGATTCAGTTGAAACTCTAGGGCTATCAGGCTATGTATAAATGGATAGCTTAGATTAGCAAGAACAAAGGCCCACTGGATTATTTTATGGCCCGTTGTCCTTTTATAGGTTAGAAATATAAAAAAACCACTATTATATGCTAAATTACATGTTTCCAAAAAAATTATTGTGGGCCCACATAATTATAATCTAAACAGTTCAAAATGAACACCATCCCCTCTAAAATTAATGTACTAGTGTATTTCATATAAATAGAGGTGGGGCCCACCATCCGATTGAGTACATGATTGGTTGTGTCTTTATGATATCGAACAAAAAAAGTAGTTTTATGAGTAAAAAAATAAAAAAAGGTCACTAATTATCAATCCGAAGTGACAAACATTGGTGGTAATGATGAAAATGAGACAGTGATGAAACAAATACTTATTATTAGATGAGACCTTGCTAGTCTAAACTCTATCATACATGCAAATTCATGAAGGGGTGAGAAGAGGTGAATCCTACATACTATCATCTTTTTGTATACTTGCAACGCTTCCAAAATATGAAAAATGCATCGAGGACAATTGTAAAAAAAAAAAAAGATCTTACTTTATGTAATTGAATAACTAACTAATATATAGGTGTTTATATTAATTAGTATAATTTGTTGCTTTTTTTATAAATTTTTTATTTATTGAAGGTTTTAATTCCTCTTTGCCCCCTTTGGAAGAAATTCATGGATCCATCTATGCTTGTGAGAGTAACTCTCACACTACTATATATATATATATTGGTAAATATAAGACTTCTTAGATGGTTAATACACAATCTTCTTTTATATCTTGTGAAGGCTTTGAGCTCATTAATGCAGCTATTTAGTTTAACCTCATGTTGATTGAAAATTCTTTACAGTTTGTATTAATCCACTGTGTGATTGTGCTCAACCTAGTTTAAGTGAAAATAATTAATAATTCTAATCTCATTCGAACGTTGAGAATCGAATAGCAAGGTCTACATATTGAGTATTAATCTCGTAATTAATTCATTTTAAGTATTTGAAGCTTACCACAGTTTGCCACCTGCCAGACCAGACATCTATCATTGTATGTAGGACTACTTCCACGGTAAATTCTTTCAATTCGAACTTTCTAACTGTCATTATTTATGTCATTGCTGATGGAAGCGGTGACAAAAACATGATAAATAATGGGTGAAATCATTACCTGACAACCATTATTTTAAACATATGATTGTATAAAAAATGATAATTAAAGTGTTGGTTTTGAAACAGATGTATTTTGCAAGTTTAAGGACAACACTGGGAATTTCAAGGAAAATCTAGCTCGTGACATTAGAAGTCTCTTAAGTTTGTACGAAGCATCCTTTCTG
The DNA here is from genome assembly GCA_038049695.1 of Cinnamomum chago. Classification (NCBI taxonomy): domain Eukaryota; kingdom Viridiplantae; phylum Streptophyta; class Magnoliopsida; order Laurales; family Lauraceae; genus Cinnamomum; species Cinnamomum chago. Next base: position 50,016,109 of record CP142460.1, read on the forward strand.
GGGACATATGAAGAAGACATCTTGGATGAAGCCAATAAATTTGCTAGAGATCATCTTCAGTTAGCAGTTCATGATCTGAGCTCACCTCTTTCCACTCTAGTTAAGCTCGCTCTGGAGTTGCCCATGCAAAAACGAGTTCAAAGGCTACAAGCAAGGTGCTATATTTCAATTTATGAAGAGGAGAGAAATGATGCCCTGCTAGAATTTGCAAAGTTAGATTTCAACATGCTTCAGTCATTGCACAAAAGAGAACTAGGAAACATCTCACTGTGAGTTTCATGAACTCAATTAAACGTGCTTCCATGGAGTACTAAATCATAGAAGAATCCTGCTCTGTCTCTCTCTCTCTCTCATATATATGTATATACATCTAACAAATGTGTGCACGGCCTTGTGGGGCCCACTGGGCCACATCAATTTATGGAAAGGTGGGGATTGAAAGATTTGGATATGACTCACATATATACAAAATCTCATGTCCATTAGATCACTCTTATGCCTTGATTTTGTGGCCTTCAAGTTAAATAGTTTTAGAATGCATCAATTTTTTTTTTTTTACAGTGGCGGCTTCAGAAATTCAAGTCAGTAGGTCAACAAAAGACTTATCTTCCACAAATCGAATAAATTTGTTTTTACCTTTATCAACATCTGTCATCTACTTTTGATAATATTAGGGTTTTCTCCTTCTAATATGTGGAGAATACCGTATTTAGAGGTTAAATTAGGGTAAATGAAGACTTACCAACAAAATGTCTAAACAATTGAATTTTCTTTAAAAAATAAAAATTGGGCCCATTAGTTTTTATTTTTTTATTTTATTATTATTTTGGTAGACAAATGACCCATTAACTTAGGCATTGAGTGGGGTCAAAACCTTCTCATAACTTCAGTTCATTAAAGATTTTTTTTTTCCAGATCTCAGTGTGGCCACGGAGATCCATGTAGCACCGCCTATGTTTTATTTTTTTTATATATCAATCCAATGATCAAATTCCCTTCTGATTAGTGTGAAAACCATGGGATCAGCGACATTAAAGAGGGATGATAGTGTGTGGTCCTACTCAAATTTGGTCATAGGAGGTCTTTTAGATTGATCGTAAGAGGTCTTGTTGCCAGCTCTAAGCTATTTGCACAAAAGCTCGCCCAAAATTTCTCTCTTGTATAGATGGAGAATGTTCTCTTTCGAGTAGCCTGCATATTAATTATATACAGTCCTGCTTGTGGGCCCACTAATATGCATGTCTATCCATGGTAGGGGTAGATGTAAAGATCTCCTTCTATATAAGGGGGTACTAAAAAATTAGCCCCCAGCAAGTTATATCCCTTGATTTAACAACCTTAAAGTTTAATGCTGACTTAACCATAATTTTTTTTTTTTTGAAATTCAATCTAAAGGTGAGTGAAGGTTCAATCCACCCCTTGCCTGGACTCTTTATAATTTTTTTCTTTCTTTGAAGACTCTCCCACCATCATATTCATTATGCCAAAAATACATGATTTTTTCTATATTTTTAATCGAGTATAATATACTCGATCAATCCTACAGTAAAACCAAACCATATTCCAGTAAGAACGGATCCTTACCCAAGTGGTAAAGAGCATCGGTTCTTATCTGGTTGTTCGAGTTTGAACCCCGGATACGTCACCTCTTCTTACTTATGCGGGCTCATTTTCTACTGGTGTGGGCTTTCTTTCCACATGAGGATTCAATAGATCTATGGATATAATTGATGAAGGGGCCTACTTGCAGTAATTGGGAAGATTAGGGTTTTCTTGTAAATATTCGTAAGACTGGAGTGCAATTGCATTTATTTAGAGGAGTTATTTGCAATTAACCGTGGATCCGGATTACACATGACATGAGGGGTCCAGATATCTCAGTTAGAGCCAGTTTCTAAGGAATCCCAAGAGGTCGTCTCCATGCTAGCCCTAAGTAGAGAAGTTTCTATTATAATTAGAACTCGTAAGGAAAGGATGAGTATGACATATACTAATAATAGAAGTAATACTTCTAATTATGGAACAAGAGGAGGTTTACCAAAACCTATAAAGATGAGGATGGGGAGCTGGACGTCGCATGCTTGCACGCCCAATAACGACGTCCACCTCTGTCCTCTCTCTCCTCCTCTGGTTTCCTTCTGGGTTTCTTCTCCTTAGAGATCACACCATTCTCTTTGGAAAGTTCTCTGCAAGAGGGTTATAGCATGGAAGACCATAAAGGCTAAGGAGGTTAAATCTGCGAAAGGGTTTTGTGGAATTAACTCATCAAGTTCTTGATTTGAGTGCAACCAAGCTCCTAAGGTATAGATCTACAATTTCTTCGTTTTAGTAAATCTTCATGTTATGCTTGCTTGTTCTTCTTGATTTGTCTTTTCTTTTTTTATGGATCTATGATCTTAATGTATGAAACGAGGGTTTTAAATCTTGGAAACAAGAGGAGGTAAAATTAATTTTCCCTCCCCTCCCCCTCCCCTTCATTTTCCTTCCCCCTCAAATTTTCCCTCCCCTCCCCTCTCCTCCCCACCCCCCTTCCCAAACATAGAATTAGTAAAAAGGAAATTACTCAAAAGAGTTTTGACTCATAGAGTTTTCCAACCATACCTGCACACCATATGTTAGAGAATCTAGACGAGCACAGTGCATTGAGAAAGATCGAACGATTCAAATTTAAAATACTTACCGTCGATATATGACATGGCTACAATAACTTTCACATATCACTAGGAGTACATCTAAACATAGATGTGTTTTTGCTTAATGGAGATGCACATTTTTCAAAGCTTGTCAAATCAAAATTTTGATTTTGACCTTTTAAATACATTTTTTCTCCCTTTCCGTACGGATCATTATGGGAGAATTGACTTTCACTTTCACACACTCCAAAACTACAGTCGACACGCCCAAGTGGTTCGATTCTACTTGACAATGTCCAATGGGATGGTCAAGCCATTTTGGACCAATATTATTAGTAGGAAGAGGGTATATTTTGGACTGCCCAACCCTACCCTTATTGGCTGCAGCCTACATTAGGCCTGTAGGTGAAGTGAGCCTCACTTTTTGGCCCAATATTGAACATGTTAGACCCGGGGCTTGAATGGTTAAAGCCCTATCTTGGCCTGACATATTTCCCCATCTTATGTTTCCCCCATCTTATGTTCCCCCAGCGCCACAACCTCAAAGATTTTCTACTGATATGCAGCTACAGTTTGGTCAACATAAGAGAAGTGACCAATTTCCTTCTACTGTGCATCCTAACTTTGGCCAGCATAGTTACTTGGACCAGTTGCATACGGATTTGCATCCAGAGTTTGGCTCAAGTAGTTACGTTGACCAATTTCCTGTTGAATTGTACCCAGATTTTGGCCCACATAGTTACGATGACCAATTTTCTACTGATTTCTATTCAGAGTATGGCTCACATAGTTACGTCAACCAGTTTCCACCTCATTTGCATCCGTATATTACATCTGTGACCAATGTCATTGCTGATGGGAATTGCGGGTTTTGTAGCATCAGTATGGCTTTACGTATGGATGAAGGTCAAAATGCATGGGCTATTATAAGGTATGGTATGCTAACTGAGCTGAACAACAATGTTGATGAGTATGCATCCTTGTATGGAAGTTACAAAAGGCTTTCGCACATAAGAGAAGCGTTGACATTTTTTGAGATAGATAAGCTTGCACCATTGCTTCATTGGAGGTATTTGCCTGACATGGGCCACTTGATTGCGTCGTGGTATAAAGCGGTCTTCATTTTAATTAATAAATCACAGAGCATGACGTTTCTTCCTCTACGGTCTGCACTACCACCACCACACGAACAACATGTAATTTGCATTGGACATGTCAATCAGAACCACTTTGTGGAGGTATTATTGGTTCCCAATCCTCCAATGCCCCCTATCATGATCCAATGGGGTGCATACAGACACCAATGTACAGCACAATGGGCTTTAATTTATGAACAAAACTTTGAAGACTACAAGCGGATATGGAATCCATCTACTGTATCCCAACCTACTGTATATTTGGATTATGATTAGTTTTGTTTGAGGACTATTTTGTTGTTGATTCTAATTAATATTGTTCGAAACCAATCTAGACCATCCATTCTATGTTTTTCTATTTTCTAATTTTTTGTTTTTTTTTCACTTAGTAATTTTGACTGTGTTTGATTTAGTAATTTTTTTCTTTTTCGTTATAATTTATTGTTATCTTAACATTATCGATTTAATAATTTTTTAAAATCTTTCTTAATCAAAAGATAACCACAAATTATAAGATATAATCCTAAAACAAGTAATAATAATAAAAAAAAAAATACGATTTAGACAAAAAAAATAAAAAATATAAGTAACAATAATAAAAGAAAAAAAGAAAAAATAAGATTTAAAAAATAAAAAATATAAGTAATAATAATAAAAGGAAAAAGGAAAAAAATTCGATTTAGACAAAAAAATTTCAAAAAATATAAGTAATAATAAAAAACAAAAAATAAAAAAATACGATTTAGACAAAAAAATATATAAAATTATAACTAATTATAATAAAACAAAAATAAAGAAAAAAAGTTTAGATCAAAGTAAAAAATACAATTTAGATCAAATTGGACCCAAAACCTACTAGCTAGCTTAATATATTATAATAGTAAATTACCCTTTCTTTGGCTTGATGAATCCAACAATGATTATCACTTTAGATCAAAGTAACATTTGGGGATCTAAGAACTGATTTGATGGTCTAGATTTATGAAAGTGTGTTCCACCACCAAACTTACCAGCACATTCATATTAGTGGATGTTTTCACAAGGGCACCTGAGGCCTGTTCGAGGGCGGATTGGGCGGGTCAACTTGCGTCTAGGCCCAGTTAGTTTGGCCATGACTCATGAGGATTTATATTTAGATTTGGATCCTACCAATGAGCCAAAAGTTAGGTTCATGGTCAGCACATTTGCAAATTATGCCTGTTTGTGGGAAATATGTTAGGCCAAGATCGGGCTTTAACCATTCAAGCCCCGGGGTCTAGCCTGTTCAATATTGGGCCAAAATGTGAGGCTCACTTCACCAACAGGCCTAATGTAGGCTGCAGCCAATAAGGGTTGGGTTGGGCAGTCCAAAATAGACCCTCTTCTTACGAATAATATTGGTACAAAATCACTTGAACATCCCACTGTACATTATCAAGAAGAACCTGAACCACTTGAGGGTGTCGACTGTAGTTTTGGAGTGTATGCAAGTGAAAGTCAAATCTCCCATAATGATTCGTATGGAAAGGGAGAAAACATGTATTTGAAACGTCAAATCAAAATTTTGATTTGACAAGCTTTGAAAAATGTGCATCTCCATTAAGCATACTCGGAGAAAAAAAAGTTATTTGAAAAGTCAAATCAAAACTTTGATTTGACAAGCTTTGAAAAATGTGCATCTCCATTAAGCATACTCGGAGAAAAAAAGGTATTTGAAAAGTCAAATCAAAATTTTGATTTGACAAGCTTTGAAAAATGTGCATCTCCATCAAGCATACTCAAAGAAAAAAAGTATTTCAAAAGTCAAATCAAAATTTTGATTTGACAAGCTTTGAAAAATGTGCATCTCCATTAAGCAAAAACACATCTATGTTTAGATGTACTCGTGAAAGTTACTGTGTCCGTGAACCTTCACGAGTACATCTAAACACAGATGTATATTTGCTTAATGGAGATGCACATTTTTCAAAGCTTCTCAAATAAAAAATTTTATTTGACTTTTTAAACACCTTTTTTCTCCCTTACCGTATGGATCATTATGGGAGATTTGACTTTCACTTGCACACACTCCAAAACTACAGTCGACACCCCCAAGTGGTTTCGGTTCTTCTTGATAATGTACAGTGGGATGTTCAAGTGATTTTGTACCAATATTATTCATAAGAAGAGGGTCTATTTTGGACTGCCCAACCCAACCCTTATTGGCTGCAGCCTACATTAGGCCTGTAGGTGAAGTGAGCCTCACCTTTTGGCCCAATATTGAACGGGCTAGACCCGGGGCTTGAATGGTTAGAGCCCTATCTTGGCCTGACATATTTCCCACAAACAGGCATATTTTGCAAATGGGCTGACCATGAACCTAACTTTTGGCTCATTGGTAGGATCCAAATCTAAATATAAAGCCTTATGAGTCATGACCAAACAAACTGGGCCTGGACGCAATTTGACCCGCCCAATCCACCCTTGAACATGCCTTAGGTGCCCTTGTGAAAACATCCACTAATATGAATGTGCTCGTAAGTTTGGTGGTGGAACACATCATTCATAAATCTAGACCATCAAATCAATTCTCAGATCCCCACATATTACTTTGATCTAAAGTGATAATCATTGTTGGATTCATCATGCCAAAGAAAGGGTAATTCACTATTATAATATATTAAGCTAGGAGGTTTTGGGTCCAATTTTGATTTAAATTGTATTTTTTACTTTGAACTAATTTTTTTTTTGTTTTATTATTATTACTTATCATTTTTGATATTTTTTTTATCTAAATCGTATTTTTTTTCTTTTATTATTATTACTTATATTTTTTGAATTTTTTTTATCTAAATTGTATTTTTTAATCAATTATTATTTCAGATAAATTGTAATTAATAATGAAAAAAAGTAAAATATCCCTTAAAAAGAAATTAAAATAAATACTTTAAAAATGAAAATATTGCTAAAACTCTTATTTTGAACCCTAAACGATAGAATTTGGCCAAAAACCAACGTGCATCATCCCACGGTGTGCGATGAGTTAAATTTATTTCGACGTTTTGCATCAAACTAGAGGATTCACGAAAATTTCTGAGAACATCAGTTTTCTGACATGTGAATAATAATTTGTATATTCCTTACACATGTAAGACCATTTTCAAGTTAATAATAATTACTATATTCCTGACAGTTGCAAGACAATTTTTCATAGAAATAATTAAGAGATTCCTGACCTTTGAATTTTTCGTACACATAATGAGTACATTACTAACACTTTGTAATTTCTCAATGACATAATAAGTAGATTCATGACCTTTGTAATTATTCATAGAAATAATTAGTGGATTTCTAACCTTGGTTCACATGCAATGTTCTTAACGTTTTTTGTAGTACCCTATCTTGATCACATACTCTATAAATACTACTTCTTTGGACGAGATTTTCCCAAAATTTATTTATTCTCTTTTCAACTTCTCTAATCTACATTTCTGGTTTTCTCAATTCTCTTATCCCTTCGGATACTATTCGGTATTATGGACGAACTATTAAGTTATGGGGCAAAGATTTACGCTTGTCAAGTTATTCGACTGAGGTAAATTTTTATTTAATATAATACTGACTAATTGTTGACTAAATACGCACTAATTTTGCTAGTTAATGTGAAACAGGATGACCAATGTGAAGTGATTACAGCAGCATCAGAAAATATTCAAGTTCAAACTGATTATACGGAGCAATTTACAACTAATATGGTATAATTAAAATTTTTATTTCTTAGTCATTTAAATCTGAATAAATACCAATTACTTTTTTCATTCTTAGGTATTTAACTGTCGCGAAGAATTAATTCAATGGGCACGAGCAGTTGGGCGTGCAGTTGGATTTGTTTTGACGATTGCAAGTTCGAATCAAGGTGAATTTGGTCAGAAGCCTTACTTGCTTATGTAATGTGAGCAAAGTGGACATTACCGGTTAATAAAGATTTCGTCGAAGAAGACTGGTACTAGAAAATGCAATTGTCCATTTCGTTTGAAAGGCATTCAAATGGAAGTCGGGAATGATTGGGTATCAATGGTCGTTTGCGGGATCCATAATCACACTGCTGCGTATTATATAGAAGGTTATTCGTACGCTGGTAGATTATCAGAGGATGAAACAGGCATTATGATTGATTTGTCCAAAAATGTAGTGAAGCCACGTGACATACTATCCACATTGAAGGCGAGAGATCCACTGAATGTGTCAACCATGAAAACCATTTGCAATGCTCGTCAAAAACATCGAGTGGCAGAAACTACAGGTGCAACAATTAATGTTTAATCTACGTAAGCATGATTACATTTCGTGGCATAGAAGTCATAGTGAGTCAAACGAGCTTCGAGATTTATTTTTTGCTCATCCTCGTTCACTTGATTTGTTACGCGCTTTTCCTCACTATGACTTCTTATGGACACGACGTACAAGACTAACAGGTTCAACATGCCGCTTTTTGAAATAGTCGGTGTTACATAAACAGAGTTGGCTTTTTCTGTTGCATTTGTATTCATCCAGGTTGAGAAAGAGGCCAATTTTGCATGGGCGTTAAGTTGTTTGCGTTCTACTATGGACGGGTGTTCATTACCACGAGTGGTGTTTACTGACAGAGATTTAGCATTAATGAATGCTGTGGATCGCGCTTTCCCGACTCAATCGCTTTGCTATCTAAATGGCATATTGGGAGGAATGTATTAGCAAATTGTAAGAAGCTATTCGAAGAAAAGCATGCATGGGAGAGTTTCTACTCCAAGTGGTTTTATCTAGTGGACTCTGATACCACCGAAGAGTATTCCAACAGGTTGCTGACTATAGAGCAATCATTTCGCAGATATCCTGAAGCACTCAATTACATCAAAACGATATGGCTGAATAAATATAAGGAGAGATTTGTGAAAGCCTGGACCAACCGATCAATGCATTGCGGTAACAGGATGACGAATCGAGCCGAAAGTCAACATGCAAGGTTGAAAAGGCATTTATGTAATTCAATGGGTAATTTTGAGTCCGTATGGTCACATGTTCATAATCTATTGGAGGTGCAATCCACATCCATTAAAGCATCGTTGGAACGAAGTATCAATCTTGTGCGGCATGATTTCAGGCACTCATTGTACAACGAACTGAGAGGTTTTGCTTCTTGTTCTGCAATGTATCACATTTTAGAAAAAACAAAACGTTCTCATATTGTTGGGGATGATCTTGAAACTTGTGGTTGTCAAATCCGATTAAGTCACGATTTGCCTTGTGCACATGAAATCTATACATATATCTTAGAGGGTCGTCCAATTCCACTATCTTCTATTGATTTGTTCTGAAGGAAGCTGGACTTCATGCCTACCACTAGAGTAGAGGATGATGATTTAAAATGCAATGTTAAGTTACAATTGTTCGCCGACCAATTCAAAAAAAAAAAAAAAAAGGCCTTGGTCAGGTAAACTTCGGTGGTTGCAAAAATTACGTGAAATTATTAATGCTTCAACCACTTTACTTGCAGAGCCAGAGGTGAAGAAGCAAGGTCGTGGACGACCTACTTCAAAGAAAAAAGATATTACATCGACTCGAAGAGATCCATCAGGATTTGAATATGCTGAGGCTAATCATTCATTTTTTTGTACCGGGCAGGCATAGTTTTGCATCATCTTATATTCCCCCGGCGCCACAACCTCAAAGATTTTCTACTGATATGCAGCTAGAGTTTGGTCAACATAAGAGCAGTGACCAATTTCCTTCTACTGTGCATCCTAACTTTGGCCAGCATAGTTACGTGGACCAGTTGCATACGGATTTGCATCCAGAGTTTGGCTCAAGTAGTTACGTTGACCAATTTCCTGTTGAATTGTACCCAGATTTTGGCCCACATAGTTACGTTGACCAATTTTCTACTGATTTCTATTCAAAGTATGGCTCACATAGTTACGTCAACCAGTTTCCACCTCATTTGCATCCGTATATTACATTTGTGACCAATGTCATTGCTGATGGGAATTGCGGGTTTCGTAGCGTCACTGTGGCTTTACGTATGGATGAAGGTCAAAATGCATGGGCTATTGTAAGGTGTGGTATGCTAACTGAGCTGAACAACAATGTTGATGAGTATGCATCCTTGTATGGAAGTTACAAAAGGCTTTCGCACATAAGAGAAGCGTTGACATTTTTTGAGATAGATAAGCCTGCACCATTGCTTCATTGGATGAATTTGCCTGACATGGTCACTTGATTGCGTCGTGGTATAATGCGGTCTTCATTTTAATTTGTAAATCACAGAGCATGACGTTTCTTCCTCTACGGTCTACACCACCACCACCACACGAACAACATGTAATTTGCATTGGACATGTCAATCAGAACCACTTTGTGGAGGTATTATTGGTTCCCAATCCTCCAATGCCCTCGATCATGATCCAATAGGGTGCATATAGACACCAATGTGCAGCACAATGGGCTTTAATTTATGAAAAAAACTTTGAAGACTACAAGAGGATATGGAATCCATCTACTGTATCCCAACCTACTGTACATTTGGATTCTGATTAGTATTGTTTGAAAACTATTTTGTTGTTGATTCTAATTAATATTGTTCGAAGCCAATCTAGACCATCCATTCTATGTTTTTCTACTTTCTAATTTTTTGTTTTTTTTTTCACTTAGTAATTTTGACTGTGTTTGATTTAGTAATTTTTTCCTTTTTCGTTTTAATTTATTGTTATCTTAACATTATCTATTTAATAATTTTTTAAATCTTTCTTAATCAAAAGATAACCACAAATTATAAGATATAATCCTAAAACAAGTAATAATAATAAAACAAAAAAAAGAAAAAATACGATTTAGACAAAAAAATATAAGTAACAATAAAAAAAGAAAAAAAGAAAAAATATGATTTAAAAAAATATATATAAGTAATAATAATAAAACAAAAAAGTAAAAAAATACGATTTAGACAAAAAAATTAAAAAATATAAGTAATAATAATAAAACAAAACATAGGAAAATATATGATTTAAAAAAAATATAATTAACAATAATAAAAGAAAAAAAAAGAAAAGAAATACGATTTAGACAAAAAAATTTCAAAAAATATAAGAAATAATAATAAAACAAAAAAATAAAAAAATACGATTTAGACAAAAATATATATAAAATTATAACTAATCATAATAAAACAAAAATAAAGAAAAAAAGTTTAGATCAAAGTAAAAAAATACAATTTAGATCAAAATTGGACCAAAAACCTACTAGCTAGGTTAATATATTATAATAGTAAATTACCCTTTCTTTGGCATGATGAATCCAACAATGATTATCACTTCAGATCAAAGTAACTTTTGGGGATCTGAGAATTGATTTGATGGTCTAGATTTATGAAAGTGTGTTCCACCACCAAACTTACCAGCACATTCATATTAGTGGATGTTTTCACAAGGGCACCTGAGGCCTGTTCGAGAGCGGATTGGGCGGGTCAGATTGCGTCTAGGCCCAGTTAGTTTGGCCATGACTCATGAGGATTTATATTTAGATTTGGATCCTACCAATGAGCCAAAAGTTAGGTTCATGGTCAGCCCATTTGCAAATTATGCTTGTTTGTGGGAAATATGTTAGGCCAAGATAGGGCTTTAACCATTCAAGTCCCGGGGTCTAGCCTGTTCAATATTGGGCCAAAAAGTGAGGCTCACTTCACCAACAGGCCTAATGTAGGCTGCAGCCAATAAGGATTGGGTTGGGCAGTCCAAAATAGACCCTCTTCCTACGAATAATATTGGTACAAAATCACTTGAACATCCCATTGTACATTATCAAGAAGAACCGGAACCACTTGAGGGTGTCGACTGTAGTTTTGGAGTGTATGCAAGTGAAAGTCAAATCTCCCATAATGATCCGTACGGAAAGGGAGAAAAAATGTATTTGAAAAGTCAAATCAAAATATTGATTTGACGAGCTTTGAAAAATGTGCATCTCCATTAAGCATACTCGGAGAAAAAAAGGTATTTGAAAAGTCAAATCAAAATTTTGATTTGACAAGCTTTGAAAAATGTGCATCTCCATTAAGCATACTCGGAGAAAAAAAGGTATTTGAAAAGTCAAATCAAAATTTTGATTTGACAAGCTTTGAAAAATGTGCATCTCCATCAAGCATACTCGAAGAAAAAAAGTATTTCAAAAGTCAAATCAAAATTTTGATTTGACAAGCTTTGAAAAATGTGCATCTCCATCAAGCATACTCGAAGAAAAAAAGTATTTCAAAAGTCAAATCAAAATTTTGATTTGACAAGCTTTGAAAAATGTGCATCTCCATTAAGCAAAAATACATCTGTGTTTAGATGTACTCGTGAAAGTTACTGTGTCCGTGAACTTTCACGAGTACATCTAAACACAGATGTATATTTGCTTAATGGAGATTAACATTTTTCAAAGCTTGTCAAATAAAAATTTTGATTTGACTTTTTAAACACCTTTTTTCTCCCTTACCGTATGGATCATTATGGGAGATTTGACTTTCACTTGCACACACTCCAAAACTGCAGTCGACACCCCCAAGTGGTTTCGGTTCTTCTTGATAATGTCCAGTGGGATGGTCAAGCCATTTTAGACCAATATTATTAGTAGGAAGAGGGTCTATTTTGGACTGCCCAACCCAACCCTTATTGGCTGCAACCTACATTAGGCCTGTAGGTGAAGTGAGCCTCACCTTTTGGCCCAATATTGAACAGGCTAGACCCGTGGCTTGAATGGTTAGAGCCCTATCTTGGCCTGGCATATTTCCCACAAACAGGCATATTTTGCAAATGGGCTGACCATGAACCTAACTTTTGGCTCATTGGTAGGATCCAAATCTAAAAATAAAGCCTTATGAGTCATGACCAAACAAACTGGGCCTGGACGCAATTTGACCCGCCCAATCCACCCTCAAACAGGCCTTAGGTGCCCTTGTGAAAACATCCACTAATATGAATGTGCTCGTAAGTTTGGTGGTGGAACACATCTTTCATAAATCTAGACCATCAAATCAATTCTCAGATCCCCAAATATTACTTTGATCTAAAGTGATAATCATTGTTGGATTCATCATGCCAAAGAAAGGGTAATTCACTATTATAATATATTAAGCTAGGAGGTTTTGGGTCCAATTTTGATCTAAATTGTATTTTTTACTTTGAACTAAATTTTTTTTATTTTTTGTTTTATTATTATTACTTATAATTTTTGATATTTTTTTTATCTAAATCGTATTTTTTATTTTTTTTCTTTTATTATTATTAATTATATTTTTTGAATTTTTTTGTCTAAATTGTATTTTTTAATCAATTATTATTTCAGATAAATTGTAATTAATAATGAAAAAAAGTAAAATATCCCTTAAAAAGAAATTAAAATAAATACTTTAAAAATGAAAATATTGATGAAGGTCAAAATGCATGGGCTATTGTAAGGTATGGTATGCTAACTGAGCTGAACAACAATGTTGATGAGTATGCATCCTTGTATGGAAGTTACAAAAGGCTTTCGCACATAAGAGAGGCGCTGACATTTTTTGTGACAGATAAGCCTGCACCATTGCTTCATTGGATGAATTTGCCTGACATGGGTGACTTGATTTCGTCGTGGTATAATGCGGTCTTCATTTTAATTAGTAAATCACAGAGCATGATGTTTCTTCCTCTACGGTCTGCACCACCACCACCACACGAACAATATGTAATTTGCATTGGACATGTCAATCAGAACCACTTTGTGGAGGTATTATTGGTTCCCAATCCTCCAATGCCCCCTATCATGATCCAATGGGGTGCATATACACACCAATGTGGATATGGAATCCATCTACTGTATCCCAACCTACTGTACATTTGGATCCTGATTAGTATTGTTTGAAGACTATTTTGTTGTTGGTTCTAATTAATATTATTCGAAGCCAATCTAGACCATCCATTCTATGTTTTTCTATTTTCTAATTTTTTGTTTTTTTTTCACTTAGTAATTTTGACTGTGTTTGATTTAGTAATTTTTTCATTTTTCATTATAATTTATTGTTATCTTAACATTATCGATTTAATAATTTTTAAATCTTTCTTAATCAAAAGATAACCACAAATTATAAGATATAATCCTAAAACAAGTAATAATAATAAAAGAAAAATAGAAAAAATACGATTTAGACAAAAAAATAAAAAAATATAAGTAATAATAATAATAATAAAAAAGGAAAAATATGATTTAAACAAAAATTATATATAAGTAATAATAATAAAACAAAAAAAAAAGAAAAAATACGATTTAGACAAAAAAAATCAAAAAATATAAGTAATAATAATAAAACTAAAAAATAAAAAAATACGATTTAGACAAAAAAAATATCAAAAATTATACGTAATAATAATAAAACAAAAAAAAGAAAAAAGTTTAGATCAAAGTAAACAATACGATTTAGATCAAAATTGGACCCAAAACCTCCTAGCTTAATATATTATAATAGTGAATTACCCTTTCTTTGGCATGATGAATCCAACAATGATTATCACTTTAGATCAAAGTAACATTTGGGGATCTAAGAATTGATTTGATGGTCTAGATTTATGAAAAATGTGTTCCACCACCAAACTTACTAGCACATTCATATTAGTGGATGTTTTCACAAGGGCACCTAAGGCCTGTTCAAGGGCGGATTGGGCGGGTCAGATTGCGTCCAGGCCCAATTAGTTTGGTCATTACTCATGAGGCTTTATATTTAGATTTGAATCCTACCAATGAGGCAAAAGTTAGGTTCGTGGTCAGCACATTTGCAAAATATGCCTGTTTGTGGGAAATATGTTAGGCCAAGATAGGGCTTTAACCATTCAAGCCCCGGGTCTAGCCTGTTCAATATTGGGCCAAAAAGTGTGGCTCACTTCACCTACAGGCCTAATGTAGGCAGCAACCAATAAGGGTTGGGTTGGGCAGTCCAAAATAGACCCTCTTCCTACGAATAATATTGGTCCAAAATGGCTTGACCATCCCATTGGACATTATCAAGAAGAACCGGAACCACTTGGGGGTGTCGACTGTAGTTTTGGAGTGTGTGCAAGTGAAAGTCAAATCTCCCATAATGATCCGTACGGAAAGGAAGAAAAAATGTATTTGAAAAGTCAAATCAAAATTTTAATTTGACAAGCTTTGAAAAATGTACATCTCCATTAAGCAAAAATACATGTGTATTTAGATGTATTCCATGACATGGTTTTCAAAGATTCCAAATTATGTCGTACTTGTACTGACCATGTGATACATTACATTGCCACTGTCACTTTAACAAGCCAACCTAAAATTCAGATGGTCCTTTTTAGTTCTAAGCTTTAAATGACGAGAATGACAGATGAGAAGATTATTAATTAATGATTGATGGCATGGACGTACGCACACCCAATGACAGTCACATAAAATTATTATGGAGGTGAACAGTCTGTAAAAGATTTGGCCAAGTCAAAATCTTTTACCCATCTAATTACATCTTAATGAAAACAAAAGTCGACAATAAATGTAGTAGTATTGAATGGCTCATTTATATATATATATATATATGAATTTGTACGAAAAGAAATTAAACTTAAACTATAATTAAACGATTTCTGAAAAAAATCATAAAATGACAAGCTAATTGTTCGCTCATTTTTTTGGAAAGAAATTTCCCATATTGACGATATCATTAATCCAGTCAGTTGACGATATCATCGACCAAGTTGATGATATCACCAATCTCTTGCAACTCCTTTTCTTCTTTGACTTTCCTTTTACTTAATGGTTTCCGTACCTAATTGTCTCAGGTTTGGAGATGATGATGCTGAAAATTTGGCGGAAATAAATATCCATTTCAAAGAAAATAAAGGAAGAGTGAATGGAGGTGTTGAATGCATTAAAAAATAAGAGTTTGATAAGTCTTTCACAAATCACATAATGAAGTATTTTCGATCCATCCACTATCAAATACATTCTTAAAGTTGGTTCAAAGATTCCGGATTAACCGAAAACAACACTCTTGGGATCTAAAACTCCACACAAATATTACAATACCCAAGAGGAAACTTCACATTTACTACTTAGAGATTGTCCAACATGGCTCTGCATGTTGCTCACAATCACCAAGATGTACAAAATTCCCCAAAATAAACGGCTTCAAACTCTTAATGTTCACAAAGGCACATGCAAATTTATGCACACCAACTACACTTGAAGCCACGCCAAATTGAGAGAAAACTCTCATTTAAGCATTTCACCAAACACATTGCACTCTAAACTCGAACTCTCAAAACTCTTACGAAGGGAGGCAACAAATGTGTAGAAACTAAGCATGGGACCCACACACCTAAGAAAAATTGTCGAGGCCACTTAAAGAAGACCAGTGAGACACAAAATGCAATGAGTTTTTTTAACCTTTCAATCACTAGGTAGAAGGAGTAGAATATTGTTTTTTGGAATGAAGGTCGACAATAACATCGACCAATTATCTACATCGTTAACTGGTTGATGTTGTCCAAAAACATGTACGAACAATTATCCTGTCCTTTTCTAATTTTTCTTCATGAAACTATTTAAATTTAACAAAGGTTTAAGCTTAATCTTTTCTGTAAAAATCCCATATATATAGAGTAGTCATCCAGTGCACGACTTGTGCACTGGATGACTGTGTGCACCTCAACGCAGGGCCCACATGGGGCCCAACATAGGATTGGGACCACGGGGATTGAAACATCTCCCATGGCCCTTCATCTCCATAAAAAATCGGCCCCATCCCTGATCATCATCACCTCCATTTGGGCCCCACAAGTTTAACGGTGTATAGTACATTCGAATGGGTGTACAGTCTATCCAATGGAGTATAGTACATCAGATGGGTGCAAAGATGGGCCCCATGTTAAATTCGGGGGCGTGTGTGTGTGTGGTCCATTTGGACGGACCACCAGGTGGGCCCCACCCCTGATACTCAACTTGCACGTCGAGAGCACCTGATAACCATCCTATATATATATATATATATATGGAGTACTAGATCAGTGTGCGCGCCTCAACATGCGGCCCCACCTAGGACATGGACTCAAGGGATCAAAAGTTCTCCCCTGGCCCTTCATCTCTACATAAAAATTCAGCCTCATCCATGTAACGCCCCACCTTACATGCATGCATTACATTGTCTGCTTTGGCCCATTGGCCTTGCGGTTCCACGAAAAGGCCTCTTGCAAGGTAAGGGTGCAAGCTCCACATATAATCCTAATCACTTTCCTCTCTATAGTCAATGTGGGACTCCAGGGAGTCATAATCGACCCCCCTTCTCTCTTGGCCTGCCCTCATGGAAACTCGCCCCCATGCATCAGACCACGACAAGGACTCACACTTGAAATAGTCGAGAGTCGGCTCTGATACCATTTGTAATGCCCCACGCACATGCATACATGATATTGTTCGCTTTGGCCCACGGGACTCACGGTTTTATTTTTAGTGGGCCACAACCCTTGAAAGGCCTCATGCAAGGTAAGGGTGCAAGCTCCACAAATCATCCCAGTCACTTTCCTCTCTATAGTCGATGTAGGATTCCAGGGCGTTACAATCCTCGACCCCTATTATCTCCATTTGGGCCCCACAAGTTTAATGGTTCACTCCATTCGGATGTGTATGATGTCGATCCAACGGTGTACAATACATCCAATGGGTGCAAAGGTGAGCCCAATGTGAAATTCAGGGTGTGTGTGGTCCATTTTGGTTGACCATCAAGTGGGCTCCACGCCCGGTGCGTAAGATGCATACCGGGCGCACCTAATAACTCAAATACACACACATATGTATGTGTGCACGCGCGTGTGTGCGTGCATGTGTAGGGAGATGCTCTGTGAGAGTTACTCTCACTGTACTATGAGAGTAAGGGGTGAGGCCCCTTGTATTTATGCTGTCGGCATTGGATATAATGTTGGCTCTTTATCTCACATGGTGTTTTTAAAAAAAAATATGATTTTTTAATAGATATTAAAACTCAAGTGACACGTATTACTTTCGCCGTCACTAAAACTCATCTTTTATGTTATCGTTTTGAATAAAAAAGATTATTTTTTCAAACACCCTCAAACTAAAATCTTAGGTCCACCACTGTGCACATGGTCATCTTTAATTCTTTCCTTTCATGATTTCTAATTTGAATTTTTAATATTCACAAAAAAAAAAGATTTTTTGAAATTTAAAACTCCTTATGGGACGTACCATGGTCGTCCCATGCTTTGGAATTCATGCCCATGGGTGTCGGTCCGCACGGTGGCTTCTTGATCAATTTTTCTTCTTTTCTTCTTCTCTCTCAATTTCTCTTCAACGCAATCCCCAAAATTTAACTTTCCAACACAAAGAATGAAAGAGAATTAAAAGAATAATTTTTATGGGGAAAAGATTAATGCAATGTATGCATGCTTATGCGTAGGGTTGTAAACGGGTCGGTTCCGGTTCTGGTCCATGGTGGACCCGGAACCGGAACCGTTAAGGAGAAGGTGGAACTGGATCCGGACCCGAAACCGTTTCGGAACCGGTTTTTTGGCTTATGCGTAGGGTTGTAAACGGGTCCGAGTTTAGGTAGAGAATGATATTAAAAAAATTTGATTTTTAGGAGAGATTTTCTAAAATTGAGGTAATATATCGGATCTCGGGTCCACAAGTCCGAACCAAGGTGGAACCGTGGACCCGATACCCATTTACTTATCGGGGCCTAAATAAGGACCCAGGCCCGGATAATCGAATACCCATTTACATCCCTACTTATGCATATATCACATTGATCAAAATTTCGTGAGATACATAGTGATGCAAAGAAATCATGCATGTTTATGTGTGAGTATGGAAGAAAGTCAATGTGATAATAGGATAATCCAAACAAGCAATTTTCACGAAATTTGGATTATTTTGGCTTGAAATCAACCTTATATGCCTAAAAGCATGATTTTATGAAATTCAATGAATATAAATGAAATCACCCTACATAAGTCCATAAAATCATATGAAATAATGTGGATAAAATTCAGTTTTATGGACTTATCAGATATCCATAGCCTGATGAAACTACCTTAGTACATGGGTATTGAGCCCACCGATCTTGATGAGGAGGCAGGGGTGATTTAGGCAGATCAACCAGATGAGAACCACGAGGGGTGATTTAGGCAGATCAACCAGATGATATCCACGAGTAGTGTGTGCATGACATCGTCTGAGTCGTCATGATCACCCGTGCTCAAGAGACTTCACGCCTTAGATGAGTAGTTTTGTTTGTGCAATTTTTTTGTTGGGGGACTAGGTTTTCCTTAGTGACCTTGTCACTAAGATATTTTTGTTATATTTTGTTAAACTTTAACCTTAGTATAGTAATAGATGATATGCTTGCGCTTAATTGTTCAGTATTGCAATCATCTGTTCATTATGAAGCGTCTGTTATTTTATCGGTGAAATGAGGAAATGCGAACGTCTCACCACGGACTTCCACTCTAAGGGACCATGATTGGCGGCCACGATATATGGTTTATGGAGAAAAACTTTAATTGGCCCCTAATCAGGGGCAAATTTAGGCAGTGTCTGACGCAACTATTATGCAAATTCTTAGTCCTTCCAAAAATTTTGGAAAAAAGCCCCGATGTTTAAAAAGACTTTAGTCTTTTTTCTACCCCCCCCCCCCCCCCCCCCCCTAGTCCTTCCAAAAATTTTGGAAAAAAGCCCCGATGTTTAAAAAGACTTTAGTCTTTTTTCTACCCCCCCCCCCCCCCCCCCCCCCCAAGAATATTTATATGTATAGTGGCCCCCCAAGGAAAATTTATTGGTTCCGCCCTAGCCCTTAATCTCACTCCTAGCCTCCGTGTTTATGAAATGGGGGTGTAATAGGGATAGCGAGGACCAGGCGCCACTTATGTTTGGCTACTTTGTTTATCTTTCAGCACCATATTTTAGGGCCCCTTTGGCACTCTACCGAGATTAGTAAAAGTCTAATAAAGCCTTCATTTTCAAACAAGCGGTCATATCAAAATCTCTTTAATTCAAAATTTCCTCTATCTTTTTAAAAAAAAGTAAAAGAATTCCATATCAAACAACTAAAAATAAAATACCATTATAATCCCATTATATTTTATTATCTCTTGATTTGATGTTTTACTCTCTTCTAGAATCCTATTTGGATCCCATTAATTAATGAACCATGGAACACATCCACGACCAACCCGGTTTGGTGACCAATCATTCTCATACCCGTATATATTTTCCCAACCATCTTGCCTAAAATATCAGTATATCACAGGACACCCATCCATAATATTTCTATATATATACATGTTGCTAACCAATCTTTTACTGGAGGTCTCTTTATCCTCTCTAATTCCAACTTACTCCTTACTACTTCTCTCATGGCTCTTGTTCCTAGTTCTGGCCACTCAGATGTTCCCAAGACTAACCCAGTTCGAAAATCTGCCAATTATCACCGTAACATTTGGGGCGACCTCTTTTTGCAATCCTCTCCACATGACTATGTAACCATCTAGCCTAAAATATCAGTATATCACAGGACACCTGCGCATAAAATTTCTATATATACTGTTCCTAACCAAGTTTTAACTGAAACACATGCACGGCCAGCCAATGGTTTGGTGACTAATCATTCTCATTTCTCAGAGTATAACCCATGAAATCTCAGTACTAACCATTTCTCATACCTGTATATATTTTCGTAACCATCTAGCCTAAAATATCAGTATATCAAAGGACACCTGCGCATAAAATTTCTATATATATACATGTTCCTAACCAATCTTTTGCTGTAGGTCTCTTTATCCTCTTAACTTCTAACTTACTCCTTACTATTTCTCTTATGGCTCTTGTTTCTGGTTCTGGTCACTCAGATGTTCCCAATGCATACTCTCAGAGCAGTGGAAAGACTAACCCAGTTCGAAAATCTGCCAATTATCACCCTAACATTTGGGGCGACCTCTTTCTGCAATTCTCTCCCGATGACTATGTAAGTATAGTCCAGGTTATTTGCCACGAAATATGCATTTATTTGCCACAAAATATGGATCCACCGGACCATTGGAATGGCCAGGCTTAGGCCCGACAAGTTCATTAGATCAGGCTCACGATCTGTTGTTATAGACAAAGGGAATTCCCTTTATTCCAGACCGTGTGGCACTGGAAGGCTTTGCACGCTCGTACACCAAACTAGAGAGAAGATTATGGGACCTTTTGTTGATTGTTTCTCCTCGAATGTTGCAAGTGAATGAAGATAACCCTATTGATGGACCTATTTGTATGTTCAATCAATCATTTTCTAGATTCTAACATAAAAACTTCTACACTAATTGACATTATTTCCACATGGATTCTTTCAAATTAAAATATATAATGCATCCAACTTACACATCCACACCAACAATATCCAACACCACTATCCTTGGCTAACTTGTAAGGCATTGAAACAGATGCTTGATGAAGCGATCAAAATAAGGGCTGAAGGACTGAAGGACCAAGTAAGGAGGATGCTCCAAAATGCTAGTGATCCATTGGTAGAAATGAATTTGATTGACTCTATCCAACGGCTTGGAGTGGCCTATCACTTTGAAACCGAGATCGAAGAAAAGTTGGAAAGGTGGTACAATGCATGGGTTGGTGGGCTAAATGATGGCGAAGATTTGCATGCTGTTGCTCTCCAATTTCGACTTATGAGACAACATGGTTACAACGTCTCACCTGGTAAGTACCATTTCAAGGGAGGGGAACTCATATACCAATGATTAGATCCATCTAATGTTCTTAGCCAATTGAAAAGAATGAAAATTATTAGTTTTTCCTTAATTTTTTTAATAACTTCTTAGAATTTTTTATCCTAATAATTGTATGTCAAAACAAACTGATATCAGTGAAGCATCAATATATAGACTGATGTGTAAAGGTTTAGGTGAAATCGATACATAACAACCATTATTTTAAACCATGATTGCGTAAAAAAAGATAATTAAAGAGTTTGGGTTTTATTAAGACATGAACTGAGGTGTGGAGATTTTGAAACAGATGTATTTTGCAAGTTTAAGGGAAACACGGGGAAATTCAAAGAAAATTTAGCTCATGACATTCGAAGTCTCTTAAGTTTGTATGAAGCATCCTCTCTAGGGACATATGAAGAAGACATCTTGGATGAAGCCAATAAATTTGCTAGAGATCATCTTCAGTTAGCAGTTCATCATCTGAGCTCACCTCTTTCCACTCTAGTTAAGCTCGCTCTAGAGTTGCCTCTGCAAAAACGAGTTCAAAGGCTACAAGCAAGGTGCTATATTTCAATTTATGAAGAGGAGAGAAATGATGCCCTGCTGGAATTTGCAAAGTTAGATTTCAACATGCTTCAGTCATTGCACAAAAGAGAACTAGGAAACATCTCACTGTGAGTTTCATTAACTTAATTAAAAGTGCTTCCACGGAGTACTAAATTATAAGAGAATTCTGCTCTCTCTCTCTCTCTCTCTCTCTCTCTCTCTACATCTAACAAATGTGTGCACAGCCTTGTGGGGCCCACTGGGCCACATCAATTTATGAAAAGGTGGGGATTGAAAGATCTGGATATGACTTACATACATACAAAATCTCATGTCCATTAGATCACTCTTACGCCTTGATATTGTGGCCCTCAAGTTTAATAGTTGTAGAATGCATCATTTGTTTATATCAATCCAACGATCAAATCCCATTCGGATCAGTGCAAAAACCATGGGATCGGTGACATTCAAGGGGGATGATAGTGTGTGTCCCACTCAAATTTGGTCATAGGAGGTCTTTTACATTGATCATAAGACGTTTTTTGGGTGAGCCCTATGCCAGCTCTAATCTATTTGCACACAAGCACCCCAAAATCTCTCTTGTTCAGATGGAGAATGTTCTCTTTCGAGTAGCCTGCATATTACTCATATGCAGTCCTGCTCGTGAGCCCACTAATATGCATGCCTATCCATGGTAGGGGTAGAAGTAAAGATCTCCTTCTATATAAGGGGGTGCCAAAAAATTAGCCCTAGCAAATTATATCCCTTAATTTAACAACCTCAAAGTTTGATGCTAACTTAAACGTAAATTGTTTTGAAATTCAATCCAAAGGTGAGTGAAAGTTTAATCCACCCCCCGCCTGGACTCTTTATAATTTTTTCTTTATTTGAAGACTTTCGCACCATCATATTCATTATGCCAAAAATACATGATTTTTTCTATATTTTTAATCAAGTATAATATACTTGATCAATCCTACGGCAATACCAAACCATATTCCAGTAAGAACGGATCCTTACCCGAGTGGTAAGGAGTGTCAGTTCTTACCTGGCTGTCCGGGTTTGAACTCCGGATACGTCACATCTTCCCACTTGTGCGGGTTCCTTTCCTACTTGTGTGGGCTTTCTTCCCGCATGTGCAGGTCTCCTTCCCACTTGAGTGGGCTGCTTTCCCGTGTCTATGCAGGCTCTCTCTTTGGTCTCAGCCCCCGTTGTTGGGGTACCAAAAAAAAAAATCCCATATTCTAGTGAAAACTGATCACCTTAACACATACAAGACAAATACACTTGATTTGATCATGAACTAAAAAAAAATAGCCTTAAACACTAGACAAAATATTATAAAAATACAAGATTGATGGATTAGGGTGCAATACTTTTTTTGGGACAAGATTAGCCTCATGATGATATTACTACATACGTAATGATATCATTATCCACCTAACACTCATTTTGCATACATCCCGCCAACAGAATCAACGTTTTAGTTTCTCCATCTCGGTTTTCAATAAAGTTTCTCTGAATATCAAAGATAAAGACAAGAAGTATATGCTTGGGATGTACGAATGCACACATCAAATCCGTTGGGATAATACATATTTAAAAGGATCATTCTTTTATTATTTTTTTTCTTTTCTTAATATTCTAATATTGAGACGCTACTATCAACCAGCTTTCTACTTTAAAAACCTTCCTTCCTCTAAGCTCCTTGAAGCCTTTGATAGTCGGTGATCGTTATTGATCTTCCTTTTCAATATCTTAAAAGCTTTTTTTTTTTTTGTGTTTTTGTGTTTTTTTTTTTTGTGTGTCTAACGAATCCAACTCTTTTTGAAAATTTTTTCTTACCCAATTTATGGTTATCAATGTGAGATTAACTAATCTAGAATGGGTTTGACCGATGGTACTCTAGTAGCTTTTCTACCTTTCTCCTCTTCATTTTGTGCTTTCTTTTACATTGTCTAGCTTTTATGTTTTCTCTGTTTTGTTTCTATTGTCTCATGTCTCCGTGTTTGCTTTGAAGTGCTTTTTTGTTTTAATTAAAGAATATCTTTTTTCGCATAGATGCTTAAATGACCAAGTAAATATCAGTTCTATATATGGGGCATAATATATACAAAATGAGTATCAATGGATAACGATATGGTTACATACGTAACGATATCGTCACAATGATGATTCTATCCAAATATATATATATATATATATATATATATGTGCTGCACCCTAATACATCAATTCTATTTTTTTTCCTAATCAATTTGACTAATCAGTGTGAAGGTAATTCTCTCTCTCTCTCTCTCTCTCTCTCTCTCTCTCTCTCTCTCTCTCTCTCTCTCTCTCTCATTTATGTGTGAATGTTCAAACCTTCCTCTACATTTCACCTCCTTACCCCATGTATGTCATTTGCCTAGGTAGGCCCCATAAAGATATGTTCACCCTATTCGTAAATGACCATGCCTGTATGATCATGATCCAGCAAACATTGCTTGAAGTACTCAGAAGCACATATTAATTGAATCCCGTTTGTGCTGTAGACCTCCCCCAAAATGATGAATTGACACTCACACCAATTTGACATTCATGATCTAATCGAAACCATTTCAAGGCATTATTAAAAATTAAACCCAAATGGTTGGGTTGGGGAAGAGAATTGGCTGGTATTGACTTATCAATAATCAGAATCTTTCCATACCTCTACTTCATGATTGCCATTCATCCTGTTGAGGTATATTTTTGCCAACATTTCTTATCCGCAGCTACTTCATCGAAAACCATTAATGGCGATGTCTCTTTCTATAGGTGGTGGAAGAAGATTGATTTCACTAGAAAGCTTCCTTTCATAAGAGATAGACTCGTCGAGTGTTACTTTTGGATCTTAGAAGTTTATTATCAACCACAGTATTCTCGAGGAAGAATGATGGCGACAAAGATAATATACCTGACATCAGTGATGGATGACATTTATGATGTGTATGCTACCCCCGAGGAACTTGAGCCTTTCACTGATGCAATCCAAAGGTTTGCTTTTCTTTTTTTTTCCCCGGATCATATATCTCTCTCTCTCTCAACATTGATAATCTACTACTATTTTCTTAATGGGGTAGATAATATTTTACAGGTGGGATCGTGGGGCGGCAGATCAATTACCAGACTACATGAAAGTGCATTTTCTTGAAGTATTAGATTGTGTTGATGAATTTGAGAAGGAATTAGCAGAGGAAGGACAATCATATCGTATATACTACTTAAAAGAAGCTGTAAGATGTCCTGCTATTCTTTTTCAGTGTTGCATGACTTATGAGTGATTCGGGCTTGGGTTTCCAACTTTTGGCCTGCTGGGTGAATGGGTCTAGCTTAAGCTGTCCCAAACCCAATCAGGGACCCAACTCAAAAAATTAATACAATAGCAGCATGGACCCACACTCCCACTTTTTGGGCTTGTTTGTTTGCGTTAAAATACATAGGAATTCAATACATTGGAATTTCTTTTTAAGCAGTAAAAATGAAGATCAATGGTGAATTTCTAAAAATGAACATCACATAACTTTTCAATAGAATGAAGGGAAGATGGGGAATGAATATCTAATCTTTGCTCTTTGTTTCTAACCACTTGAAAAATTAATGGAAACAAACAGGCACTTAACATTTGATGAAGTTATAAATTTCTATATTTTTCAATTTTTTATTTTTTCAGTTCAAAGAAGTCTCGAAAGCCTACAACAAAGAAGCCCAGTGGTTCCACTCAGGGTATTTGCCATCATATTCTGAGTACATGAGACTTGCCTTGGTCACTAGTGGCTACCCTCTAGTGTCAGTAGTTTCAATCGTTGGCATGGGAGAAATAGTGACGAAGGAAGCCTTGGAATGGGCCATGAGCACACCTCAGCTCATCAAGGCCTGTTCCGCCATTGCCAGAGTCAAGGATGACATCCAATCAAACAAGGTATGCAGTAATTCAAAGAAGCACATGGGGACTTGTAACAATAGTTCAAAAACTGGTACTGACTTGCCCGGGTTCACCAAGTACTATAAATCAGCAATTCGGATAAGAACGGCTACTTACCTGAGTGGGACCCAAGTGGTAAGGAGTGTCAGTTCTTGCCTGACTGTCCGGGCTTCGAACTCCCGGTACGTCACCTCTTTCTGGTTGTGCGAGCTCCTTTCCAACTTATGTGGGCTTTCTTCCCGCTTGTGCGAGCCTCTTTCCTACTTGAGTGGGCTACCTTGCCATGTGTATGCGGGCTCTCTCTTGGTCCGAGACCCCTTGGCCGGAATTTGAAAAAAAAAGAATCAGCAATTCGGATGAGTCACCTAAGTTAATCGGTTGGAGTGATGAGTTGAATTTTCAAGTTTCAAACTATGCTTATGGGTTCTGAGTTTCTAACATTTCACATATAAGCAGTTGAATTTTCAAGTTTCAAACTATGCTTATGGGTTCTGAGTTTCTAACATTTCACATATAAGCAGTACTTTTGCATTACGGTATCTGATGGTGTATTCTCTCTCTCTCTCTCATGATGTGTTCAGTCTGAGCAAGAGAGAGGACATGTTGCATCAAGTGTTCAGCTATACATGAAGGAGAATGAATGTACATATGATGAGGCATGTGTGAAGTTACAAGGGAAGGTTGAAAGAGCTTGGAAAGACATAAACAAAGAATGCCTGAAGCCTACACCAGTTCCTATGCCTTTCCTCGTACGCGTCGTGAACCTCGCACGTGTGATTGAAGTCTTATATCAGAACAGAGATGGTTATACTGATTCAACACATGAGACCAAAGAAAGGATCTTATCCGTGCTTGTTAATCCTATCCCAATTTGAGAATGGAGTGGTCATACCATTGCATTAACTATGAGATGTCTCTTTCAAAAATAGTGACTTGTCCTCCCTCCAACTCCAACGTAGCCTTCTTCTGTATTGACATAAAATAATGTTTTCTATTCAACCCATGGGCCGCCTTCTGAATTTACATAAGATAAGCTTTACTCCTTTATATATATTAGTTAAAGAATATGGGTGTCTAATCTTTAACCAATAGGTTCAGATTCTAAATTAGATGTTTAATCTTTTAAATAATTAAATGTTTGAACTTATTCAAGATTATTTTTATTATATTTTCCTTCTTTTATGATTTTCTTTATACTTAAATTCATTTATTTGAGTTTATTATCGCGAAAGATTTACCCATTTGAGTGCTTTTCGGCGAGAAAAAGCGGCCACTCCAAACATATATTTTATTGTAATACGAAATCTAATTTTTGAAATCCTCTTTTTTTTTTCTGCGAAATACTAGATACACAAATATGACTTGAGACTTTGGCTTAATTTCATAGTAAAAAGTTTATGTACAATGGAAGATGAGTATGGCAAGCACAACTTTCTTGTTTTTCCACTTCTTCACAATGAAACAAAAGGCACAAAATAGATAAGTATGCAAGTGCCATTTTATCTAGGGAATTTTACCAAAAAATTATGCTTAAACCTGGATTAAATGGATAAGAGTACAATAACATAAAAATGATATCTAGTACAAGAGAGGGAGAAGCAAATAAAGATGTTATTTACAAATCTATGAATCTCTTCCCATCTCTATTGTGAGTATATACTTATGTTGTAATTAAATAGTGTTGAACATTAAAAGGAACTTATTCCAAGGGGTAGTTGCAATCATGAAATGAACCAACATGTTTCAATACAAATATCAACCACGGCCTGTTTTCTCCCATGGACATGAATTCCTAAAGAAGTTGCTGGGTTGATGCCTTCTATTCCAAGTTTATTACAGTGGTCTATAAGGTTAGCAAGAGACCAGGTCTTGGGTCCATGGTTTTTATTTTGTTAATTGTACAGGGTTTTCCCTGGCCTTAAGAAATGCAAACTATTCGAAGTTTACTACCATGTGTGTGTGTGGAGTTCTCTAAAACACCTCTTTTAGCGCCTTTCTTTTTTGTCATTAAGCTCACCTAGAGTCAATCTAGTCTATTCACACACTAACCCTGTGAATAGCCATAAGAGCAAATTTGACACTCATCCAAATTTTCCTCTCGATTGGATTAAAATCATAATAAAATGTTGTCTCTAAACTATTAAATTTTAGGGATATGGATAAAAATGATAGGATGATCTTATGTAGTTATGCATAGGTCACATATAGACCTTTCCATGCAATGGGCTTTCATAATTATCATGCATCCTAGTGGGCCCAACTAGGAGGGTTGTTTTTCTCCTAAAAAATGTCCGTGCATTGTCAGCGCTCCTACACACGCACACTCTGTGCACCTTTTAACCAACACACATGTGTGCACCTATTGTGAGGCCCACTTGGGGTCCCACTAATTATTGGGACAAAGGGGGGATTGAAAGACCTGGATGGGCTCTACCTTTATATAAAATTTGAAGCACATTAGATTAACATAATCACTTTTACAGTGGCTGACGAGTTCAATAATTTTATATCAAGAAGAAGAAATGGATAGTTGATCCTACATTCCTGTCCGTTTGGATTGGTGTAAAAAAATGGGATCGGTGACTGTTAGGAAGGGTGCGTGTATGTGGTCCATTCAGATGGGTTATCAAGTGGTTCGTCTAAATGAACCAGACAGAGGGACCCCGCCTCATAGTGTATTTTTTGTCCAACGGTTGTGAGGCATAGTTAGTTGAGGTTTAAGTACCATATGAAATAACATATCATATTGTATTTCTATAAATATTTATCAACAATATCAAACCACTAAAATATTCATCCCATCATTTTTTTTTCTTAATCTGTTAGGATCTCCCACCAAAATAGTTCTATTAGGACCAATCTATAAAATTCATCTATCTAGGCTAGAAATAAGGTGAGAGTGAGGGGTCAAGTATAACCTCATTCAAACAATACCCACCATCTAATTTCCGTCACGGGAAGCTACCATTTTGAAATCCATTAAAGCACCCTAATTAATCCTTCTTGTTTTGAGCCACCAATGCTTTAGGTTGAGCTAAAAATTCTTCCACTCCTTTTTATTATATATCATTCACATTTCTACCACCTCCTGTGCTACCACTAGATCGCATACACATACTAAGTATCAGGGATACAAATGCATAGAAAACCCAAACAAAAAGAAAATGAATCTATTTGTGTCATTCCCTGAGATCTGAGATCCTTGGGACCCATGGATTTCACAGTGCAACGATCCTGCTTAACACTTGTAGAGTCAAATCATGTAGTGGGATCTCAATTTCATTCACATCATGATAATAAGAATTTGTTAATTGTCCTGATTAGAAGATATATCCATGCGATTTTGGCTGTTTTCTGATTGAATTGTCCCCCCCCCCCCCCCCCCCCCCCCCCCCCCCCAAATCTCTCTCTCTCTCTCTCTCTCTAAGTGTGTATAATTAGAAGTTATGTAAATTGTTGATGATCGGATGAACCCCCTATCTAGGATCAAATCAGTGAGGTGTTTGAGAAAGAAGAAAATAGGGGAAGTCAAAATTATGAGATTCTCAAACACCTATCACAAAAGAGAATGCGAGAAGACAAAAGTTGTCTTTTTGTTTGGTTTTAGTTTGAAGGAAAGCACCGCGGAAGCCCTTTAGAAAAATTGCTATTCGCCCAATTGATAGAATTACAAACACTCGTCTGACAACAATTAGAAGATTTCTTAGAGGCATTTCATCAAACAACTCTTAAACATTCAAGAACACTATTTTAATTGAAACAAAACGTAAATGTGTTGCAGCATGAAAATTAGAATGCAAAAAAATGTGAAACGAACTCACACGCGTCGCGTGTCTGAGACGATTAATGGAGACAACACTTCCACAAAATTGCCCAGGCTTCTGATGGGGGA
Organism: Cinnamomum chago; assembly: GCA_038049695.1. Taxonomy (NCBI): domain Eukaryota; kingdom Viridiplantae; phylum Streptophyta; class Magnoliopsida; order Laurales; family Lauraceae; genus Cinnamomum; species Cinnamomum chago. Next base: position 50,045,994 of record CP142460.1, read on the forward strand.
TCTTGATGTGACGAACTTGCCCAAGTGAAGGCCTAATCAACAAAATTTTCAATACATTAGAAAAATGGATGGTTCTCGTTCAAGGCACTAAAATCATTATGTGGGATACTTGTCTTTCAATTTTCTCACCTCAAAACAACATTAGAAAACTTGTAAGGATTTGAGGAAAAGGAGGGGAAAATACCAGCTTTCTCGTTTTGCTATGAGCAGGATGAAGTCTCATTTCCTATGCTTAAATAGTGTAACCATAGACCAATGATTTGGGTACAATTGAATGCACCAATGATTAAAAAAAGAAAACGAAGAACATACCGTAGACCAAGCTAGAGTATCCATGTTAGGAACATCAACTTATCCATGATAGCAGTGACCGCAATACAAGAGATTAGGGAGTGACAGAGAATGAGGCATCATGGAAGAGAAAGGACAATTTCTTCTCTCTCTGTCTCTCTCTTTGTGGGATGGGTTAGAGAGGAAGGGCCGTTCAATATGTGTTCGAAGAGAGTCATCTCCAAATAGGCAAACGTGACATTAGAAGGAAAAACAGAATTAGCTCAATTCTTGGCATCAAAGAGTCTTCAATACAGCTTAAATATCTGGAAATTCCAATATGCTTTGGAATCCCTAAGCGGCGCCATTTCATCCCCCTGATGGACACATTCAATGCAAAGCGCAGTGCATGGAAAGCAAAAACTCTCTCTTTTGCAGGTCGTCTTATTTTGATCAAGCATGTGATCTCCAGTATGCCAATTCACTTAGCTGCCACTTTGCCTCTACCTGCTTCTATCTGCAAAGAGCTAGAGAGATTGATGAGACAATTCCTTTGGTCAGGTAATGCCTCCTACTCTAAGCTCAACTATATCAATTGGGCAGCAATTACTCTTCCAAAGGCTGAGGGAGGCCTTGGCATGAGGAAAATTGTTGAGGTTAATACTGCCTCTTTTCTCAAGCTTGGTTGGCATGCTTCTACTGTTTCTTCTCTTTGGTCAATCTGGTTCAAGGATAGATACTTCAAATACAAGCCAATCTGGCACCAAATGAACTCAATCTATGGTTCTTGTATATAGAAAAAATGAGACGTCTGGCTCCTTTACTTTTTTTTTTTTTTGCTAAGTTGCAAAATGAATTAAGAAAAAAAGAGGAAGAAACAACAGCTGCCAAGAAAGACAGCAGGAACCAACAGAAAACCAAAGAAACAGAGCTCTATCTCATAGAAGGATAGAACTGCTTACACAGAGAGAAAAAAGAATCTAAGATGACACTAGAGAAAGGAGAAGACAATTTGCTTAGAGCAGTGGATGCATCCTCCAAAAAGAATTTAATAGCTAAGTCCAGAGAAGGCACCTTGCTGTTGAATATTGAGAAGTTTCTAACTTTCCAAATGCTGAAGATGGCTATGATGAAGAGAGCTCCCAGCCCCTTCTTGGCTCTGCTGCAAGAGTTTAGGGAGAAAGCATTCCACTTAGCTGAGACTGAGCTGGAGGGGGGAGATCTGATGTTCCCATTTACCTCTATCCAAGACCAGAAGGCTGAAGCAAAAGGACAGAGGAAAAACAACTGAAAAGCCGACTCCTGGTGAGTTCCACATAAGCTGCAGGAAGAGGCCAAAACTGATAAGTCTAGCTCCTTTACTTCATAGTGGTAGTACTTGGGTCTTTGGCAATGGTTAGGACATAAACCTCTGGTTGGATTCTTGGAATGGTGGTAAGCCTCTCTCTAAAAGATTTCCTCTAATGCAATTTCCTCATGACCAAACTCTTTATTCTCTTACCTATTCGGGATCCTGATCTCTCCCAGAAGAAATCCTGCCTGCTGTCCACCATCATCTTTCTAGTTAGCTCTCAGATCTCTCTCCTAGGCCGGAAGTTAGTGATAGCCTCAGATGGAGAGACTCTCCTGACGGCCTGCTAACCCTGCATGCGGCTTGGAATATAGTCAGACATAGAGCAGATATCCTTCCCTGGCCTAAGTTCATCTGGAATAACATCTCCCTTCCTAAAACAAAGTGCTTTACCTAATTGGTTGGCGCCTGTTGCATAACAAAACCCTAATAGAATCTCTTTTGAAACGCTTGGGTTTTTCTCTTGCTTCCAGATGTGGTGGTTGCCACCAAGAAGAAGAAACAGTTCCTCACCCCTCTTCTTCTCCTGTGCTCAAGTAAGATCTCTCTGGCTTTGGCTATTTAGAGCTGCTAATTTGAGGCCTCCCAGGTTCTTCACTGTTGCAAATATTTGGAAAGCTCTCTCTCAGGGAAATGACTTATCAGGCTCCAAGTTCATGGCTACAGTTTTCATTAATGTCATCTATGCTCTCTGGAAGGTTAGAAACAAGTCAATGTTTGAAGATCAAAAACTCTCCCTCAATCTCATAATTTCGCAACTGTAAGAAGAAATCACCTTCTCTCTGAAGAACATTAGTAAGTCCTTTTGCAGCTCCCAACTCATGGCAATTTGCCATTTTTTGAGAGTTCAAGTTGCTAGGTAGTCTTTTTTTTTTAATTTTGTTTTGGCTCCTTTGTTTAGATTAGACAGCTTTTGGGGGTCCTAATTGACCCTTGTATATTCTTTCCCCTGTTTTCTCCTTCTTCTTTATAATACAATTACCCTTAAAGCAAAAAAGAAGAATTTTTTAAAATCTTTATTAATTAGAGAAAATCAAATATAAACAATATTGAAAAATAATAAGTGGCCAAAGGCCTTGTCACATAACTTCAAAAGAATCTCTAAACAAATTTCTAGTTTCTAAAAACTAATATAAACTCTATAGTCTCATCCCAACTTCCCAATCACAACAAAATTACCTGAAAACTTTGAAACTAGTTGAGAGGGGGTTAAGTTTTGGAGCTAAGTAAAAATCAATTAAACCTGAAAAGCAAACATTTATAACTCAATAAGACAATTTTAAACATCCAGTTTATATAGTTAAAAAATACTTGACATATGGTTTGGAAAGAAAATCAAGGAATAGTTTTAAAATCATAATTCTTATTAACAAATCTCAAGAAAATATAGATATAATAAAACGTAAAAACTTTTAAACTAATTAAAAGGACTAGGCTAAATTGACCCACAGAGGAGGAATTTGATGTGGCACGATTTTTTAGACCACTTAACTATAAAGCACGATAATATGGCTATAATAGGTAATAATGTGAAAACTACTCTAAGATAAGGCATCACAATGATAAACAAAATTTACAAAGCATGTTGGACAGAATTATGCCTCGGCCAAGCATAAAGTACGTACCCATCATGTACAAGCTATATTATTTTTCACATATAATTGTCATAAGCCCAATGTTAGCGGTGTTTCGATGAAAATTGAAAGAAAGATAATTTTATAATTTTTTGTTTCAACTTCAACAAAGTATACATGGAGACACAAGAATGATTCGCACTTGGATGTTTGACTGTGCATTGAAAATCATTCTTGCATTTAATTTTCCATGGGTTCTACTCTTCTCGCCTTTCAAGTGCAGGTCGTTTACAAATCTTTTATATAACTCCCTCATTAGGCTTATGAGATCAAACACAGAAGAATGAAAAAAAATACAAGATTGAAAAGGGAGAAGAGAACTGCTATTTGCGGCCAATCTTCTTTGGTTTAATTGAAGGGTAGTGATCAGGCACCTCAACAGAGGGTTTTTACTCTGCCAGTCTTCAAGCACATGTCCCTCAGTCAATCTTTGCAATCTACTACTGATTTTTAAATAGAGACCATACGGTGTGATATCATTTTGAAGCCTTGATATGGCATGTAGAAATGAAAAGCACACCACTAACATACTAGAATTTGTCTATTTTCTTAGTAGAGAAAGCAAAGAAAAACATCAAGAACAGTTCATAGGTACAAAACAGTGAAGACGCTTTAGATCTGCATTACGTTCAGCACCGGCTGGTCATTACCTTGTAAAGAAGGTGAAGTTGGCTTCTGAAAACGAAATTGCCAGTGTCTTCTTGCTTTTGGTAGAGCATGCTTGGTGCCAAGTGCTGCTTTGAATGTCCCTTTTATTGGCATTTTGGGAGTCAAAGAAATTGTGGTAGAGTGGGGAACAGTTTCGAGAAGTGGAGTAAAAGGTTTTGCAGCTGCTCTTCAGTGCGCTCATCGGCCACAGGACCTAGTCAAAGAAGGAGATAGTGGGGCTTCACGGGCATTACCCATTAACAACTGCCAACCGATCATTGAGATGGCCTGGTAGCATCTTGTAGCTAATGAAATGCATGACATTGGGTATTGAACTGTTCGAGTGACGTCCAGCGGCTGATCGTGTCTAGCAATGACTGTTCAATATTGAAGGTGTAGACACTAGCCATTGCTTTGTTGAGAGACATTTAATGGTCAGCGGCCTTCATTACCGACTAGTCATCAAAGGTGCAGACACCGGCTATTGCGTTTTTGCAAAGCGCCCAACGGTCATTCATGCTTAACAGTGGTCCATCATTGATCCCTGTTCTTTAACGGTCAGCAGACCAGAACTCCATGTGCTGGTCGATCCTATTCATTAGACTTCATTGGCTAGTGGAAATCAGAGTTTTTTTGTCTCCAGAATCAATAAATGGAAATTCACTTGTCAATAAGTGCCCCCTTCGATGTGCAATGATTGTGGTATATATGAGAAATCATCGTGCCTCTAGATTTTCAATATTTCATATAAACTTGGTTTTGAATAGGAAATGGATCTCGGGGAGAGAAGATTTAACCTAAAAGTTACCCGTGCCCTACTTTTTCACAAGTATCAAATGTATGCATATTTGTGTGGATTACGAGGAACACCCAAGGAAGAATCTGAGAGATATAACTTAGCGATGGGGCGCTAGATGAAGTTAAGTATGCTTTAACTTCCCCTCTATTCATGTGAAAGCCTCTTGATCTAGTTGTTTTATGTGCTTGAATGTTAGAATAGGCTTGTCTTAATACCAGTAGGTTCCTTTCTTTTGTAGTTCTCGACGTTAGAATAAGCCTTTTATCATCTATTCTTACTTTTGATAGATCATGCTTGCGAATATGTTCTTTTTGATAGTCTATACTTAGGTTTGATATATGATTATTAGGTAATTTTAACACTTTTATAGAGGAAAGGGGATCTTGGGTGTTTTGACAAATCTTTATAGAAAAATCATCTCTTTTGAGAAAAACTTATTTCAAAGATAAATTATCCAGATCTGGATGCCTTAATTGGATCCAGATCTGAAGTAGAAAAACCGATCAACATGTGCTTGCATAAAAGAAGGATGTTTTGGAATGCTTAATGGATTCTAGATACCCTGATCTAATTATTACTATTGATTATCTCTTTATTATTATTATCAACATAGCATATTCTAGTAGCTTTAGTTTTATGCACTGTTAATGTGTGATGCCTTTAGATTTTTATTCTTGATTCGCTCTCGGTGGGTTCGACCTGTACTTGTCGTTGTCTATTCGTAGACACCCATGCACTTGCGGTTATTAGTGTTGATTGAAAACACATGATCAATCACTGTGATTAATTGGGTTACAAGGATAATAGGATCTGGATTAATCTTTGTTGGGCAGATTAACTAAATGGATCTATGGATATAATTGATGGAGGGGCCTACTTGCACTAATTGGGAAGATTAGGGTCTTCTTGTAAATATTGTTAAGACTAGAGTGCAATTGCATTTATTTAGCGGAGTTATTTGCAATGAACCGTGGGTCCAGATTACATAAGAGATGTGGGGTCCAGATATCTCAGTTAGAGCCAATTTCTAAGGAATCCCAAGTAGTCTCCATGCTAGCCCTAAGTAGAGAAGTTCCTATTATAATTAGAACTCTTAAGGAAAGGATGAGTATGACATATACGCACTAATAATAGAAGTAATACTTCTAATTATGGAACAAGAGGAGGTTCACCGAAACCTATAAATATGAGGAGAGGGGAGCTGGACATCCCATGCTTGCACACCCAATAACGACGTCCACCTTTGTCCTCTCTCTCCTCCTCTGGTTTCCTTCTTGAGTGTTTAGGGTTTCTTCTCCTTAGAGATCTCACCATCTCTTTGGAAAGTTCTCTGCAAGAGGGTTATAGCATGGAAGACCATAAAGGCTAAGGAGGTCAAATCTACGAAAGGGTTTCATGGAATTAACTAGTCAATTTCTCGATTTGAGCGCAACCAAGCTCCTAAGGTATAGATCTACAATTTCTTCGTTTTAGTAAATCTTCTTGTTATGCTTGCTTGTTCTTCTTGATCTGTCTTTTTTTTTTTTTTTTAAATCTTTGATCTTAATGTATGAGACGTTTTAGATCTTGAAATTGGGTTCTTGGCCTTTTGGATGTTTGATCCCCGCTTTAAGTCAGAAACTCCAGAGCCTCTCAGATGAAGGCCAAGATTCACCTGGCAGAGCTCCTCTCGTCCTCTCTAAGGAAGTTGGATAAACCTTTCTCTGGCAGATCTCTCCTTGAATTTTGTAGATTTCTTTCCATTCCTCGGACCTGTTAACCTGGTGGAATGGATTTCTTCCTTTTTGATCTTTTCTTCTGTAATTTCTTTGGCTATTTCTTTGGGGGTATTTTGCCCTTATTTTTTCTTCTTCTTCCTTTAATACAATTGCCTTTTAGCAAAAAAAAAAAAAAAAAGATCCCCGCTTTAAGTGGGTCAAAAGTTTTTAAAACCCATCTAGAAGGCCCACTTACTTCCAATAAAAATATGAAACCTTTCATCAAGAAACTTAGAAATCTCATTGAGTAATTTTAGTAACTTTTTATAAATTGATAATTATATAGAATATTAATTTAAAATAACTAGCAAATTTACAAGAGACAACTCGTGAATCGCATGGCACTAAATGCTAGGACAAGACCTTCAAAGAGAAATTTGGGGGAGTTTTTCAAAGTAAAGGACAAACATATCCATCCCATAGAGATATTTCAAATCTTTTCCCAAACAAAATTTTTTATAAGCTAGTGGGAGACCTACGTTGATAAAGGTGCTACCAAGGTTGGAAAACTCGTGACTCAGACTCAACTCGTCAAATGCAAGAAAAAAAAAAGACTCGGATAGATTCAACGCGGAGACTAAGAAGAGCCATGCTTTTAAAAAAAATAATTTTAGAAATATGTAAAAATGAATTTGTTACTTATAAAATATAAGAATATTTTTATTTAAATACTTTTATGATAATCAATTCAAATTAAAAATTTCTATTTAGAAAAAAATAATATAATAAGGAAAATTAAAGAAAAGAATATTATACATTATATAATTTGTTATTCCAAATATTGAATGTAAAAGATTAAATATAAGTTTCAAATTACATTCTAATAATCATTTTTAAATTCATGATCGAAAACCTCGTGCATAATAACTTATAAATAAACTTTAATTATTTAAAGTCAAATATCCTTATTAAATAGCTCAAAATGGAAAATACTTATTAAAATGAGATTACTCCATCCAATCGTCCAAGGGTTACATAAGCATATAGCAAAAGGAAAAGATAGAACATAAAAGAAAACGAAGAGAGAAGATACTGGAGTCCCAATCGAATATTCTTTGAAAGAGAGAACATAGCCCACCGTAAGCAGCGTTCTTCACCAACTATGAGGTGATCCTCATGAGAAGTAAAGGTGGAGCGGTACATCATGATCTCCATGTCATGCTTGTAGTTGTTTGCGACATCTCCTGCAATGCTGAAGTAGAAAATTGCAGTGAAGGTTGTAGCTTTACTTTGCTCTTCCTGATACACAACCCACAGAGGAGGTGGAAGAGATGTAGCGTGGAGAGAAATAAGATGAAGGCACCAAAATAAGTACATAGAAAATCATCACCTGAAGTACTAGAAAAAACACAGAGAAATGATCACTTGAAGTACAAATCAGAAAAGGAATTGCAGTAGAAGCATACAAAACAAAAACTCATAAAAATCCAGAAATACCTTTGGTGGGTCATAAAAGTTGCCCACATTGAGAATCACCATATCTGCCCATCATCGGTCAATTTGCCCCAACAATCCTAGAAATGGAAAAGAAATAGTTTCCATGATACAAGTCATGGAAGCCCTTTGGTAACTCCACTCAACGTTTGATGATATGGTTGGGGCTGATCATAAATTGAGGCAAAAAATGCATAATAAATTAATTAAATCAATGACCAATATATAAGTGATGAAAGGTTATTTTTCTCCATAAAAGAATAAATAAATGTACACACTTAGAAACATCTGTGAATAGGAAAGGTTCCTTTCAGCTACTGTAATAACAGTAGCATTCACAATGTGGAAGTACCTACCAACATCTTCATGATCTACCAATCCTCACAACTTGGATAAATACAAAAACAATAATAGTAGCATTCACAAAAGAAAAATTATCAATGGCCAGCATCATAATTTTGTCGTGGAAAACAATAAACATGTCCTCTAAAATAGAAAATGACATCCTACTATTCTTATAGATTACTATCAACATGGTCCATGGATGAATTAAGTTGAGAGATGATTCAAACAACTGCAGTAGTCACTTGGAACTTCCCACATTATTATACTAAAATGATGTGGAACACCAAAAAGGTGCTTCATTTAGCTAAATTAAGCAATTATAATACCATGACTGCATGCCTCTTCAACTAAAGGGGAATCACATCCTTAAGCATATCCAAAATTTCCTGCAGTCCAGAAGATCAAAACATGAGAATCATATCCTTCACAAACTAAAGGGGAAGCAAACAAATTAAAAGATATAAAGAAAGATATAGCTACAAAGCTAAAGAAAAACACATAATTAACATTCTAATCAAAATTCCTGTTAAGGACATAGCATCTGAATCCAATACCTGTAGTATCCCAGAGGCCTAAGTTGACAATGTTCCCATCCCCAGCAACATTAGCACTGAAGTTGTCAAAAAACTGTGGGTACATAATCCTATCAATAAAACCCAAAAGCATAAGAGAAAGTTAGAAAAAAAAAATCCTTGACTCCACGTTCAGACCTAAAAAAAAAAGGTTTCTGAAAAAAGTTTGAATCTTTAGACAAAAATGGGTTAAAAGTGATGCCAAACAGGCCCCTAACTATTTAATATACATATGAATGAACCAAATAAGCAGACAATGTCAAGATAAAATACATTTAATTTCCAGAAGATTCAAGTTTTTGAAACCAAAACCAAGAAAAGCAAGAGAAACAAAAAGAAAAAAAGCCAAAAGGCAGAGAAAACAGATACCCCAATAAGAGATTCCAGGATCTAAACCAAGACAAAAGATTACCCAAACAGGAAAAAGGAAAAATAAAACCAAGACAGGTTCTGTGACATGGGTGTTGAAGAAAGTTACAGTAAGAAACTTGTTGCTGGTGTAACAAATGAGCATGTGTGTCTTCTCAACTACTCCATCTCCAACAGTCACACATTTGATGAACTTTGAAGCATTCATCCTCTCTACTCAACAGAAAGCAAGTTTCTTCATAATTACAATTTTCAGCATTTGGAAGGTTAGGAACTTGGCTATCTTCAACAACAAGGTGCCTTCTCTGGACTCAGCTATTAATTTCTTTTTGGCGGATGCTTCTCTTTCTCTTAGCAAATTGTCTTCTCCTTTTTCTAGTCATATTTTAGATTCTTTCTTCTCTCTGTGTAATCAGCTCTATCCATTTATAAGATAGAGCTCTGTTTGCTGGTGCTCTGTTTTTTTCTTTTCTGTTGCCTTCTTAGGCTGTTGTTTCTCCTTTTGCTCTTCTTAATTCAATTTGCAATTTAGCAAAAAAAAAAAAAAAAAAAAAAAAAAAAAAAAAAAAAAAAAAAACAGAAAGCAAGTTTCACCAGCAGTAGCTCTAGAAAAAGCACTAGTAGTAGAAGGAGAATATCTGGGACTACAAAAGATAATAGAATGAAGAGATTGAGGAACTAGAGAGAGAGATAGAGAGAGAGAGACTTTTTCTTATCTTCTGGGTTTTGAAGAAGAGCATATATAGAACCCATATCTTTCAATTCTCCCTATAGTCCATTATCCACACAACCCATGAACTTAAATCTAATAATCTTAAGACAATGCATGAACTTAAAAAACAAGATCAAAGTTCATATACTCATTAACCAGTTCCATTTCACAACAGAATTCAAATATATCACAAACACAAACAAACTAAAAAAAATGTCTACTCTGTCTTACCACTCTGCAAATGTGAGGTTCCAAAACAGGCACCAACCACCTCTGCATCAGCTGCATTGCAATGACTTCTCTCCCAACGCTGCAACCAACACATAACCAAAAAAAATCACGTATGGATTTAAAAGGATGGGACGAGACACCGTCTCTCTCACACTTAATTTCCCAGGACATATGCAATTAAGATGCTGAAATTTTGCAGTGCTCTGTTGTTGTTTGGTGCCTCCTTCGGTCCTCCTTTATTCTCTTGGTCTGTTACACACAACTTTCGAAATGAAACAATGAGATATAAATGAGACAGAGGTAATGAGGCAATGAGATAGAAATGAATATCTAAAAGGGTCCCAGGTGTTACTTTTTCCTCATGAAAACTACCTCTTTAGCTAGCATCAGACAACTTGTTCATTTCTCTTTTGTTCAAACAACTAGTTGCATCATAGAATTTGTTTTAGAAAATGGTCTTGCAAGAAATGGAGAAAAGAGGACTGACAGAAAAAGATGCATGTTATAGTATTGGAATAGTCTATTCAATAATATGAAAACAAAATAGAGAAATATTAACATTTTGTTTTTTAATTTTGCTAGAGTTTTCGAATTTATTTCTAATAGTGATCTCAAAATATAAGTGACTACAGATATAGAAATTAATTGGAACTACTAAGTCCAAATGATTTTCCTATAATGTAATTATGTGTTTAAATAGTAAATACATCAGTTTATGTATAATAAACCACTTAATTCATTATAGGGAAACTACTAGAGATATAGAAAAGAGTTGTTCTTTGACAATGGTGCTCCATTTTTTATGGTGGAAAATGACTGCTCTCACTCAATCAAATTGACTGTCAGGTGTGTAATGTGAAGACCATTCACGTGGACATATGAGTTTAAAAATGGATCGTAAAAGAAATCAAATGACCCATTCTAAAGATTTGTGAGTAGGCCTACAGATTGGTTTTGAAGACGCTCACCTACTAGCAGGGTTTAATTTAGAGATGTTTCGAATTATAAGATTGTTGGATTGGCCTATTTCAATGGTGGTTGGTTTAAGGGTTATTTGGCATTCAAGAACTTGGCCCACATCAACATTCCCAATAGATGAGCATTGACAAAGATCTCACATAGGGTTCAAAGAAAAGCATTACTACTGTGATGGATTGTGAAACAATTCCATCTAAGACGGGCATCAAATTCAGCAATAGTAAGCAGCTTTAGCAAATGTTGAGGTGTTATTATCCACACCAATATGCATTTAGGTCCCTTTTGTTCATTCCATATTTTCTTATAATTCAAAGCCAATTCCTTCCATCAGAAGGGGGTAAAATTGAAGGATTCAACCTGAAGACTCGCTGGGGTAACTAACACAAAGATTCTCTTTTTTGACGGAAAATGAAGACCTAATGATCTCCATGGTAAATGAAATCCTATAAAATGATGTTCCCATATACATTTCCACCATAAACCCTTCTTCACTAATCACATCTTTTAAAACCCCTTAGATTAAAAACTCTTTTACTATTACTTCCATGAACTCTTTCTGAAGCAGAAACCAGGTTTCCTAGAATTTTTATCTTCTTCTTGTCCCCTTTCTCAATCATTATCAGCAATCAAAAGTCCTAAACACCCCTACCAAAATAATTATTCAAAAACCCTAATGTGATGTTCAATTCTCTGTTTTGTTGAGATTCCAAGAACATCCAAAAGCTCCCAAAAAGAAAAATCATGGAAATAAAACAAACCTAGAAGGAGAGGAGATGGAAGAAGAGGGATTAGGGTTCCATCCCATCAGCGAGTCGACCCTGCCGGAGATGAGCAGAAGCGCGAAAGCGATGCCGGCGGCAAGGAGGAGCTTGACCTTAACACCGCTGAGGGAACTCTGGATCCGCCACAACAGAGGCAGCTATGGTAAGCGCCACTGTTGGCGGCCTTCTCCTTAGCCGGAGAATAGAGGTCGCTGTTGCCGGCAGGTGCGAAGGCACCATCTCTGAGTACTATGATGGATGCCATGCCCAGCCTGTTGATTGAGAGAGAAAGGAAGAGAAGGTGTCGATCTCCGATACCGTACCGGTCGATTAGCAGAGAAAGAGGAAGAGAGACGATGCATGTCAATCTCCGCTACCATGCCCGTCGATTGGGGTAGAGTGAAGAAGAAGAGAGACGGAGGGGTAGAGAAGGCTAAAAGTCGATTGGGTTGGAGTGCGGGAATAAAATGTTGGTCGGTAGTCTTATTGATCCGTCGAAAAATGAATGGCAATCCATGTCCGTCGATTGTCCGTCGGTAAACCAAGCCCTTAGGTGTCGGGCTTTGGTCTTTTTCACGTAGTCTTTGGGCCTGTTTGTTTGCGTTAAATTAAATACATAGGAATTTAATATATTGAAATTTTCTTTTGAAGCAGTTAAAAATGAAAATCAATGCCAAATCTCCACAAATGAGCATCACATGGCCTTTCAATAAAACCAAAGAAAGGGAATGAATATATGATCTTTTGCTCTTCATTTTTAACCACTTAAAAATTAATGGAAACAAACAGACACTCAACATTTGATGAAGTTATAAATTTCTATATTTTTCAATTTTTTTATTTTTTCAGTTGAAAGAAGTCTCAAAAGCCTACAACAAAGAAGCCCAGTGGTTCCACTCAGGGTATTTGCCATCATATTCTGAGTACATGAGACTTGCCTCGGTCACTAGTGGCTACCCTCTGGTGTCACTAGTTTCAATGGTTGGCATGGGAGAAATAGTGACGAAGGAAGCCTTGGAATGGGCAATGAGCACACCTCAGCTCATCAAGGCTTGTTCCGCCATTGCCAGAGTCAAGGATGACATCCAATCAAACAAGGTATGAAATAATTCAAAGAACCCAAGGGGGACTCGTAACACTAGTTCAAAAACGGGTACTGACTTTCCCGGGTGCACAAGCACAATAAATTAGCAATTCGGATAAGAAAGGAGCGTCAGTTCTTATTTGATTGCTCGGGGTTCGAACCCCGCGCAAGTACGTTGCCTCTTTCCTCATGCGAGCTCCTTTTCAACTTGTGTGGGGTTTCTTCCCATTTGTACGAGCCTCCTTCCCACTTGAGTAAGCTACCTTTCATGGGTATGCAGACTCTCTTTTGGATCCCAACCCCATTGGCTGGGGTATGAAGAAAATAAAATCAGCAATTCGTATGAGTCACCCAAGTTAATTAGTTTGAGTGAGGAGTGAATTTTCAAGTTTCAAACTGTGCTTCTGAGTTCTGAGTTTCTAACATTTCACATAAAAGCAGTACTTTTGCATTATGGTATCTGATGGTGTACTCTCTCTCTCTCTCTCTCTCTCTCATGATGTGTTCAGTCTGAGCAAGAGAGAGGACATGTTGCATCAAGTGTTCAGCTATACATGAAGGAGAATGAATGTACATATGATGAAGCATGTGAGAAGTTAAAAGGGAAGGTTGAAAGAGCTTGGAAAGACATAAACAAAGAATGCCTGAAGCCTACACCAGTTCCTATGCCTTTCCTTGTACGTGTCATGAACCTCGCACGTATGATTGAAGTCTTATATCAGAACAGAGATGGTTATACTGATTCAACACATGAGACCAAAGAAAGGATCTTATCCGTGCTTGTTTATCCTATCCCATGAGAATGGAGTGGTCATACCATTTCATTTGATATATATGGGAAGAACTTGCTTCAATACAAAAATATGTAAGTGCCATTTTATCTAGGGAATTTTACCAAAAAATTATGCTTAAAGCTGGATTAAATGGATAAGAGTACAATAACATAACAATGATATCTAGTACAAGAGAGGGAGAAGCATATAAAGATGTCATTTACAAATCTATAAATCTCTTCCCATCTGTATTGTGAGTATATACTTACGTTGTAATTGAATAGTGTTGAACATTAAAAGGAACCTTATTCCAAGGGGTAGTTGCAATCATGAAATGAACCAACATGTTTCAATACAAATATCAACGAGGGCCTGTTTTCTCCCATGGCCATAAATTCCTAAAGAAGTTGCTGGGTTGATGCCTTCTATTCTAAGTTTACTATCGTGGTCTATAAGGTTAGCAAGAGACCAGGTCTTGGGACCGACCAAGGTTTTTATTTTGTTAATTGTACAGGTTTTTCCCTGGCCTTAAGAAATGCGAACTATTCAGAGTTTACTACCGTGTGTGTGTGTCTGTTTTTGTGTGTGGAATTCTCCAAAAAAAAACCCCTTTTTTGCACCTTTCTTTTTTTGTTATTGGGCTCACCTAGAGTCAATCCAGTCTATTCACACACTTACCCCGTAAATAGCCACAAGTGCAAATTTAACACTCATCCTCCAAATTTTCCTCTCTTTTGGATTAAAACCATAATAAAATGATTTCTCTAAACCATTAAATTTTAGGGATATGGATCAAAAGAATATGATGATCCTATGTAGATATACATAGGTCACATATAGACCTTTTCATGCAATGGGCTTTTATGATTATCATGCATCCTAGTGGGCCCAACTAAGAGGGTTTTTTTTCTCCTAAAAAAATGTTCGTGCACTGTCAGCTCTCCTACACACACACACACCCCGTGCACCTTTTAACCAACACACGTGTGTGTGCACCTATTGTGAGGCCCACCTGGGGTCCCACCAATTAATGAAAGACCTGGATGGGCTCTACCTTTATATAAAATTTGAAGCACATTAGATTAGCGTAATCACTTTTACAGTGGCTGATGAGTTCAGTAATTTTATATCAAGAAGAAGAAATGGATAGTTCATCCAACATTCCTTACCGTTTGGATTGATGTGAAAAAATGGGATCAGTGACCTTAAGGAAGGGTGCGTGTTTGTGGTCCATTTAGATGGGTTATCAAGTGGTTCGTCTAAATGAACCAGACAGAGGGACCCTACCTCATAGTGTGTTTTTTGTCCAACGGTTGTGAGGCATAGTTAGATGAGGTTTAAGTACCATATGAAATAACATATCATATTGCATTTCTATAAATATTTATCAACAATATCAAACCACTAAAATATTCATCCCATCAATTTTTTTGTGAGAGTTTTAAAAAAGTCCTTAAGTTTCGGCCTTATTTTAAAAAAGGACACAAGTTTCAAAACTATTCAAAGTAGTCTCTAAGTTTTTCAGGAAGTTTCCAATTAAGGGCATCCATCTATTTAATGTTACTTTTCGGCAACTGTTTTTCCTATTTTTTTTAAATACCCAAATTACCTTTCAGTGTAATAAAACTCTCCTTCACTTCCTCTATATTCTCCTCATTTCCCTCACCGTTGTTCTCACGGTGAACAAGGACACCCAGTATTCCCATAGTGATTGGCTGCATATAGTGGTTGTCGAAACCATGTTATGTCTTTAAATGAAGAGTAATTTGGGTATTTTCAAAATATTGAGGGAAAAAGTCACTAGAAAATACATTTAAATGGCCGGATGTCCTTAATTGAAAATTCACTGGAAAGCTTAGGGACTAATTTGAAAAGTTTCAAAACTTGTGTCCTTTTTTGAATTAAGGCAAAACCTTAAGGCCATATTTGAAAGTTTCCTCTTTTTTTTTTTACCTTAATCAGTAATGATCTCCCACCAAAAAAATCTATTAGGACCAATCTATAAAATTCATCTATCTAGGCTAGAAATAAGGTGAGAGTGAGGGGTCAAGTATGACCTCATTCAAACGAAACCCACCATCTAATTTCCATCACGGGAAGCTACGTACCATTTTGAAATCCTTTAAAGCACCCTAAATCCTTCTTGTTTTGAGCCACTAATGCTTTCAGTTGAGCTAAAAATTCTTCCACTCCTTTATATTAACTATCATTCACATATCTACCTCCTCCTGTGCTACAACGGGCTTGCATACACATACTAGAAGAAGAAAATGAATCTATTTGTGTCATTCCCTGAGATCTGAGATCCGAGATCCTTGGGACCCACGGATTTTACAGTGCAATGATCCCGCTTAACACTTGTAGAGTCAAATCATGTAGTGGGATCTCAATTTCATTCACATCATGATAATAAGAATTTGCTAAAATCTTTATTAATTAGAGAAAATCAAATATATATATATAAACAATATTTGAAAAATAATATGTGGCCAAAGGCATTATCACATAACTTCAAGGGCACTTTGGTAAACATAAAAGAATCTTTTGTTCAGAGGATTCTCTCTATTTCCAAAGAATCGACACCTCCTCAAGTAGGATTCCCCATGAGAGTTTCATGTTTGGATAGAGGGAGGATTCCTATAAAATGTAGAATGTATGATCCGATGGTTATAAATATTTGATAAAAATCTCCAAAATCCATGAAAAATCAAGACCACAACTTTCACCTCAAAGTTGTTTGTGGTCATCTAGAGAATCAAAACGATTCAGATCGTGCAAAGGGGGGCCACAGGAATAAAAAATTAATATTTTAGAACTTTGACTTTTTACAAATATCTAAAGATATGGTAAGGATCAACAGTTGAAATTTGGTCAAATAGCCGTGTTTGACATTACAGAACTAACTACCGGTTCAAATCATGATCTTGTGGCCCATTTGAACCAAAAATTTGGAAAGAATAGACTGGTTTTAATCCCCTTTTTGGCCCACAGAATCTCAGAGATTGTGATCTAACTGTTAGACTTTTTGCAAATATCTCAAGATCTAAGAGGAATCAACGGCTGAGATTTGTTGAGATGGCCGTTTTGGATTGTTTAAACATTATTAACGGTTTACATCTTGATTTTGGGACCCAAAAGGTACATTACCAAAGCAAAAACCTATTAATCCACATTACCGTCTCACAACATTGTGCGGTCCGATTTTGCAAATAATACCATTAGAGGATATTTCATGTCATTCATCTCAAAATCCTCGCTCAGTCAAACATGGGAAATCCTCAAACACGTGGAAAATGGCAAGGATTCCTTGGTGTGCCCTTTGCCAAACGTGCCCCAAAGGAAACTCTAAACAAATTTCTAGTTTCTAAAACTGAGTATAGTCTCCCAAGTTCCCAAGCACAACAGAATTACCTGAAAACTTGGAAACTTGAGGGGGTTAAGTTTTGGAGCTAAGTAAGTCAATATCAATTAAACCTAAAAAGAAAACATTTATAACTCAATAAGACAATTTTAAACATCCAGTTTATATAGTTCAAAAATACTTGACACCTGGTTTGGAAAGAAAATCAAGGAATAATTTTTAAATCATAATTCTTATTAACAAATCTCAAGAAAATATAGATATCAAATAACGGAAAAACATTTAAACTAATTAAAAGGACTAGGCTAAATCGATAAACAGAGGAGGAATTTGATGTGGCATGATTTTTGAGAGATCACCATTTAACTATAAAGCATGATAATATGACTATAATAGGAGATAATGCGAAAACTACTCTAAGATAAGGCATCACTATGGTAAACAAAATATACAAAGCAAGCTGGCAGAATTATGCCTTGGCCAAGCATAAAGTACCCGTCATGTACAAGCTATATTATTTTTTACTTATAATTGGCATAAGGCCAATGTTAGCGGTGTTTCGTTGAAAATTGAAAGAAAGATTATTTTATAATTTTTTGTTTCAACTTCAACAAAAGTATGTGGAACTCCAAAATCGGACGTACAGTTAAAAAGTTATGGCCATTCGAAGTTCGCACTGTTGGGCCCCGTTAGCCCATTTGCTGGAGCTGGCCAACACGCGCTCGAGCAGACCCAACCAGAGGTCATGCGTGCTCGAGCGAACAAATGCGCGCTCTAGCGGACAGTCTAGCACGTCCAAACAGCAAGCACGTGCGCTCGAGCAGACAGGTACGCGCTCGAGCGGACAGTGCAGATTTCTGTGTCCGAATTCTGGATTTTCTTGTCCTCTTCCAAACCATCCATTGCATACTCCCAGCCTTCAAACAACATTGATACACAAAAATGAGCCTCCAAACATGCTCATAAACATCACCATTCAACCACCATTTAAATCAACAAAAGATCAATCCATTTATTACATCAAAACATGTACAAAAATCCATTTTTGAGCAGGCAAATGGGTGTCTAACATGATTGAACATATTTAAAGGATCAAATAAAGAAGCATGCATATAATCATATAAGTTTAACTTGCCTTTAAGGTGCTTAAATTCGAATCCTACACCAAACACTACACCAAAAATCGGAAATTGGAACGGAAAAGCGTTCCTAATCCTTCCGTTCCTAATCCGTTAAAGTGTTCCAATTTCCGTTCCAATTTGGTACCAACCGTTCCTAATCCAAATTGGAACGGAAATTGGAACACTTTAACGGATTAGGAACGGAAGGATTAGGAACGCTTTTCCGTTCCAATTTCCGATTTTTGGTGTAGTGAAATCAATCCCTCCTAGCAAAGCCAAGCTCTCCAAAGTAAAAACCTCCAAAGTGTAAGATCAAGAAGCAACCTAAAATGATGAAATGAAATGGAATGAGGGAGAAGAAGATGCATGCATGAATTATAACATTCTATGAACTAAAGAAATCAAGAGGAAGTAATTAATAGAGAAGGAGCTTACCAAGAGAACAAGGAGATGGAAAATGAAAAGATGCTTGAGCTTGGAAGATGAAGTCCTAGTTGAAGAAGATGGAGAAGATGATGTGGAGGTGAAATCCACTCACATGCAAAGGATCCCTTGGTTGGTTGCTTGAAGTGAGGAAGGACATGGAGTAGTAGAGAAGAGGGGACTCAACTGGAATGAAGAAAAGATCCGTTTGAAATGGGGAGAAAGAGGTTTTGATATGAATTTCCTCCTTGCAATGCATGCAAGTCCACTAAGGGACTGAAATTTTCAAGAAGGGGCTTGGGTTGGAAAATGAGCTGGAAATGGGTCAAGATGGATCCGAATCCATTGGGTCAAAACATGAAAATCAAAGCCCATGCTATGCTTTATGCAATGCACTAAAAATCCATAAAATTCTAAGTACACACACAAAAGCCCAAAACACTCCAAAAGTCATAGTCTACCTAGTCCATGGTCAAACCCAACTAATTCTACCTAATCAAGCCCAATTACATTCAAAACATCCATCAAGCTACTAATCTAAGTTAATTAACTCTAAATCGGAATTAAGGTGGGTCAGGGGTGTTACAAAACATGCCAAATTGTGTTCCATATATAGCCGGCCAAATGGACTAGCCAGCATTGATTGGCATAAATTCTTATTATACAGTTGATCGTACGGTCAACCCTAGAACAAAATTTTCAATATGAATTAGTGGCCTTGCTCATAATATGGTAGAAAAAAAAATATTTACCATTGAAGTTAGTGCTAACCCTACTAGTTGCCATTGTTATGGTTGAGAGGGCATTTTTTGCTATAAAAATTGTAAAGAATCGACTGCGTAATCGAATGGAAGATGAGTCATTGAGTGATTATTTGCTTGCATATATCGAGAATAAACTATTTAATAGCATCGATGATGATACAATCATTCAACACTTAATTTAAAAACCGTTGAGGGCAATTGTAAATACTTTGTTTTGAGTTGAGACGAATTTTGATGTGAGAAATGTACGTGAGTTGATGTAGTTAATTAATATTTTGTGTCTATTGAAATGCAATACATTTTCTCTTTTATAATTGTTAATACGAAAAATGTCCAGAAAAATTTAGCAAAAGATTAGCACCACCCACACATAGATCCTGGGTCCACCAATGGACACAAGGCCCATATTATCATTGACTTAGCCCAAAGAGAACGAAGAGACACTTTTAAAATTTGTAGCTCAGATGTATCGGATTGAGCCTTCAAGGTGTATATATAAATCATTTTGCTACAGACTTACTATGAGTATCTATTGTTGGGCAAGGTTGTCGAGATTCAGTGACTAGCAAGGATGATTTAGAATTACTATTTGAAGGTGAGTGTTGTACCGGCGGTATTTCCTTAACGAACAGAAAGCTTTCTAGAAAAGGACGTAATGGAGGATAGAAGTGGTATGACTGAAGTGCATGCATCCTCATCTATAGCAGTTGTGAAAGGAAAATTTTCTGTTTTTGGTGATTCAAGGCCAGAAATTGGTCATACTTGTTCCTCGCATACTCCACTAGTATCGGTCTGATCAAGCACTATGGAGTATTCATCGTCTAATGATGCCGGAAATGCTAGAAAAAGGAAGAGAGGATAAAGATAATCCCAGATCTATTAATTTTTTTTAGTGACTCTAAAAAAATAATCAGCTCACCCTGAATCTGTAGGGGAATATAAAGAATGGAGGAAATATAGAATCATTATTGTGCCTTCACATGGGAACATTATTATGCATTTTGACAGTTTGGATCATCTTATAAGTATACAAATTAAAAACTTTCTTGAATTTCATTTTCCTAATTTTCTTCTTTTGCAACTTCTTTCAGGCTCTGTTTGGGAAGAGGGGGGGGGGAAGGAAAAAATGGGGGGAAAGTGAAGGGAAAGTGATTTTGGGAGGTGTTTGAGAAGGGGGAAGGGAAAATGGAGGAGGGGGAAATGGAGGGAAAAAGTACCCTTTTTGCCTCAAAAATTTCCCCCCCCCCCAAAACAAGGGGAAAAATGAAGGGAAAGTGATGATGGAGTGATGAAATGACTAAATTGCCCTTAGACTCTATTTGAATTTTTTTCAAAAGCAAGGGTAAAATGGTCATTTTCTCTATACCTTACAAACAAATAAAATTATACTTTTTCACTTTCTTTCCCTTTACTTTTTCACTTTCCTCCCCTTCATTTTTCCTCCCCCTCAAATTTACCCTTCCCCCAACCAGACCCTCAAAGAGTGACAGAGGAGAATAGGAGTTTTCTATCCTCTTCCTCTTTATCTTTTTCCTAATTCGATATTCAAGGCAACAAGACTTTAAAGACGGCAAGGCAAGCACGTGGCTGCATCGACTTTCTAACCCCACTTTCCAAATCCAAGCCATACCGCATTCATACCCCACTTTCAAAGCGCCACATTCAAATCCGACATTTCAAAGCCGAGCCACATCCACAGTGACGTATAGAACAATATTCGTGGCCTTCAAGCTATCTCATGGTCAAACTCGAGAATACGGGCCACACGTTTCCGTTAACCTAAACACTAGGGATTTTGACGGTGGAACTGCCTATGTTCAAATACTTTTCGCAGAGCTTTTCGTAAAATAACATTGGAATATGGAACTCCCAGGAGATATCGCACAATTTTGTGGAATGTATTTAAAGTTCGACCGCTTAAAGAAAAAATATTATATGCAAGGGCACCTTTACGAAAAATATTCCTAAATTCTATTGGGTCACTGTCCTCAATACAATACCGAGTACCCTACCTATGCCTGCAGCGATTGCAGTGCCTCCTATCTATGCACAATTTCTCCTAGTCACAATAGTTTTGGGTAGACAAGTCGTACAACAATAGCTCAGGCCAAGACGCTTTTACTATTTCAACTCTATATTAATCGAAAGAAATAAACATTACTATCACTGTCGGTGAATCCTCACCTCAACAAGTTATTTTAGTATGAAAGATGCAAATCCCTTTGTTGGTCAAAAGCTTGGCTTTACCGATTACTTTAATAAGATCCCTTTTAAGGATGATTAAAGATCCCATTGGAGATCACTAACTCTATGACCCCGACCCCTAATTTTCGTATTTAGCTTTGTTTAAGTTGTAGGTTAGTTTCTTTAAGTGGGATTAAAGGTGGTTTGACTAAGTTTTTGAGTTTGATTAGAATTTCCATAACTTTGGAGAATTTTGAGAGTCTTAATTTGAACTTAGCATGAAACGCTCTAGGACCCCTTGGCATCGTTCGAGTAAGTGTGGGGGATTATTAATGATTTTGAAAAAAAATTGCATTTTTACTCCTTTTGATAGTTGAAATTAGCCCTACAACTTTCGTGTTCATCCCGTCCGTGTTCGAAGCCTAGAAACCCAATTTTTCAGCAAGAAGGACAAAACATAATTTTCACGTCAAAATCCATGCATGATTTTCAATGTTCTCAAATCATGCGAAAAATATAATTTTTGAAAACTAGATTTTATGAGAGTCAATTTGTCTTTCTTCATCGATCGCATCCGGGGCCCACAAATGGGATATCCAGGCCCATGACAATTTAAGCTGGGGGCCCCACAACTAATGCACGTTATAAACCCAGACCAACGCTTTCTTCCACTTCATTTCCTTTGCTGAACCAAACCAGAGAACTCAACTACTGCTTCTTCTCCTTCCCTCCTTCTTTCCTCTGCATGTCTCTATCCCATACTCCCAAATGAAAAATTGATATCATCTTCATTTTCCCTACTGTCTGAGCTTTCCATGGATGCCATTTTGAAGGAGTTCCAACTGAAACTTCCCTCTTTTTGAGACCTTTCTTATTGGTTAGATCTCTTCAAGGTAAGAGTTTCTTCCCATCTTTTGTGTAAGAGCATTTTAGACCCTTAGGAATCTCCTATAATTGCATGCAAAGTTTCTTGTGGAGGAGTTCATTTTCTTTCAAGCTTTTTTTGGGTTTTGATATGGTTTTTTGTTGAGGTCAATGTCCACCCTCGCTCACGAGCGGTCATAATTGTGGTTGAGCCCTCACCCTCCTCATAAAACTATTGTTGTGTCGTTTCCAATCACCAATTGGTTTTGGGATAAGTGGTTGATTAATGGGGTATAAGATCCTGCAAATGGTATAAGAGCCTGGTATGTCGGGTGTTCGAGTCAAGGGATACGCGTTTTGCGAGTTCGCAGCAGAAGTCACGACGGGTGTACCGTTGAGGGAGGGATTGTTGAGGTCAACATCCACCCCCGCTCCTAAGCTGTCATAATTGTGGTCGAGCCCTCACCATCACCATAAAACTATTATTGTGCCGTTTCCTATCACCAATTAGTTTTGGGATAAGTGGTAGCTCAATGGGGTGTAAGATCCTACATTTTTCAAGGGGCATTTGTAGACTGGAGCTTCAAGATGTTGAGAGGAATCAGAGGAGTGGTTAGAGTGTTGTTTGGGGCCCATTTGGTCTAATGCAAGTGAATGGTTGATAATTACATGCATGCATAGCTGAATTTAGTTTTCTTTTAGAAGTTCTAAGTTATTTTCTGAGACATTATTGTTGTTTTAGTTTGACAGTGGTTATTTGATGAACAGAATGAGGCCTCCTTCATAAAGCTTGGATGGACAGTAGCTTCTTCAAATTCTCTTTGGGTGAATTGGATGTCCAGAAGATACTTCCCTAAATCATCAATTTGGAGCCCTCTCACTCCCAAAACAGGTTCTAGTATTTGGCGCAGAATGAGCCTCCATGCCCTCCTAATCTTGGATGGCTGCAAGTGGACACTTGGTAATGAGAAGCTGGTAGATCCTTGGTTTGATTGCTGGACTGAAGATGGTTGCTTGGCATCTCTTTTTCCATCCTTCTCCTTTCCCCTCAATCAGAAAGTTTATTCACTAAGACAGGGTGCAGGCTGAGTAATTCCATCAAATATCCCCTTAGAGGTAGCAGAAATCTTAAGGAAGTTAGTCCATAGTATCTCCTTAGATCCTGAAGTAGAAGATCACCCAGCTTAGGACTCCCACCCTTCCCAAGATCTCACCTTTAAGGAGGCTTGGCAACTCATCAGAACTAGGAGAGAGTCTTTCTAGCGGGCTCCCTTCATATGGAATTCTCTTCTTCAGCCTAGAGTATCCCTTTTCGCTTGGAGGCTAATGCATAGGATGACCCCAACTCAAGCTTGGGCCTAAACGATTGGCTTCAGTCTAGCGTCATGGTGTTACCTCTGCAAAAATAATCTAGAATCAATGCTTCATCGATTTTTCCAATGTCCTTTTGCAGCCTCTATTTGGACTTGGATTCTCCAATCAGCTGCAGTCAGCTATGCTATTCCCCTATCTCCCTCCAAGATTTGGAATGACCTCTCCTTTCACTATGATTAGTTAGCTCGCAAAGGTGGAGCCTCAATATTTTTCACCACTATTTTTGTCATATGGAAAGCAAGGAATGATCTCACTTATAAAAACTCTAGAGTATCTCAGAGGAAGGCCAAGTTCTATCTGAAACAGCTTATTTCCCTCTCTCTTAGACAGATGGACAAACCTTTTTCTGGTAAGCCTCTTCAAGCGAATTACAAATTTTTATTTGATCCTCCCTAATCTAAGGTTGGAAATTTTGGTTTTTTTGTTTTAGTTTCCTCTTTTCCTCTCTTTATTGTACAGAGTCCCTATTGGCTCTCATTTTTGGGGTGTTTGCCTCTGTTGCCTCCCTTTTATCTAATACAATTGCCTTTTAGAAAAAAAGAGGTTATCTGATGTTTAAAAATGCATTTAGAACTCTTGTTATGTTCAAGTTTTGCAGGACTTAAGCCATGGTAGTAAGAGGTTTTTATATTGCAAATGATTGGTTTGATAAATTATCATGTGCATTTGAGTTCCATTTCTTTTTCAAACTCCAATGTGAATTTCTGGATAAATTCAACGAAAATTTGACAGTAGTTATTGACTCTTTTAATAGTGTGATTAATTTTTGAATTAGTGTCAACTTTCCATGCATGAATTCAAAAACAATTATAGCATGGTTTGTTAGGGATTTTGTGTATTTCACTTTGATGGATGCATTATCATTTTAGCATCATTCGAATGTTCACACATGCATTGATTTTGAAAAACTTGAAATCTTGTACCTCCACATGCATATTTTTAAAACTTTCAGAACTTATGTTTCATGCATGTTTTGATTTTAAACTTGGATGCATTAATTTTTTAAAAGAAGATTTTTGAATCAAGTTAGCCTTTGGACCTAGATTGGTAAATCATCTTACGCATCTTAGGTTCATGTTTTGAAAACTCCTTCAGATTATTTTAAACATGAATTTAGGCTTGATTCCATGGCCCAGGGTCCCTACAGGAGAAAAACTTTTCCCACAAGAAATGTACTTGGAAAAACTTTTTTTGGGGAAAAAATTCCTGTGACCTGATCAACCAACAGTGTGGCTGGTCGACCAGCCCAAGGGGGGGGGGGGTCGATTGGACACATGACAGTTGGGTCTCCAAACGACTAGATTTCAAACCGTTTGAACGCGGTCACCGAGCAAGGTACCAGGTCGACTAGGGATTAGCCGTTGGGCATTTTTAGGTACCAAAAAAAGCTCATTTCAAGGCCAAAATTGAGGATCTAAGAGGCCCTCCTTGAGGTGTTTTGAGGCCAAATAAAGGGGAATGAGCTAAGGGGGGCTAGTTGGTCAAAAGGGAAGCTAAAGCTTGGAATCAAGAGTTAAATCATCTAAGTAAGTTTGTGTAGGATCTTACACCCTATTGAGCTACCACTTATCCCAAAACCAATTGGTGATAGGAAACGACACAACAATAGTTTTATGGTGAGGGCGAGAGCTCGACCACAATTATGACCGCTCAGGAGCGAGGGTGGATGTTAACCTCAACAATCCCTCCCTCAACGGCACACCCGCCGCGACTCCTGCTGCGAACTCGCAAAACGCGTGTCCCGTGACTCGAACACCCGACCTACCAGGCTCTGATACCACTTGTAGGATCTTACACCCTATTGAGCTACCACTTATCCCAAAACCAATTGGTGATAGGAAACGGCACAACAATAGTTTTATGGTGTGGGCGAGGGCTCGACTACAATTATGACCGCTCAGGAGCGAGGGTGGATGTTGACCTCAACAGCTTGGTTTTCCTCATCATATGTTTCATGCTTTGCTTTAATTATTGGTAAGTCTTTTCTAGCATGTTAAACACTGATTTGTTGTGTCCTTAACATGTATATGTGTTGAATTGATTTATTGTTTTGAATACATCACCTTGATTCAAATCAAGTAAGACTCAAATTGGTATATCTATGTGAATCATGTTTTAAAATCATCTTTGAAATCATATCTAACATGATTCCTATACTTGATTGAATCATAGTTTGTTGTTTTCCATGACAAGAGAATTATTTTCAATCTATCTCATGTTTTGGATTCAACAACACTGTCAAATCACATGTACTTTTGTGTTAAAGTTTCACAACTTGCTTGGCATTGATAGGTTTATCATTTTCAAGTTGATCTTTAAATTACATGTGATTTGTTTCTACACTTTAATCAAATATCTTTTAGTGTTTTACACTTTCAAATGCTTTTAGCATAAGTGTATTGAACTACATTATTAAATTTGATTGAAGACCTCATGAATCACATGCTTTGTCCTTAAAATTTCACAACTTGATTGGAATAGATAGGTATATCATTTACAAGTTGTTTTTAACATGTGATTAGCATTATTTCCTCAATCATAAATTTTTTTATGAGCTAAAACTTTTAAAAGCATTTGGCATACATTTATGAGCTTATATATTCAAATATATTGAGGACATCATGCATGCACATTGAGCATTTATCTTTGCAAACATATAGTGTTTGTGTGAGTTAGATTTTCACTTTTATATCCGCCTATTTAGAGGCATTGTATTGAGCCAAAATTGTATCTCCATCAAGTGTACTCTAGACACTACTTAGAGAGAGAACCAACATTTTGGTTGCATAGGTTATTGTTTAGCCTAGAATTGCAAAAAAAAATGACTCATTTTGAGTCCAAACATTGGGGAATCAAATCCCTGCAAGAAAAGAGCCTTCTGCTTTCTCCACATCCATTCCACTCCTCCCATCAACAAGCCCAACCATACAATTAGGGTCCAATTCCATTCATTCCCTAATCTAGCATGTGAAAATTCAAATAAAAGTAGACAAGCTTGGCATTATGCGTTGCTAAACAATTGCATTGTCAAGAGTGAAGATAGATATACATGCATGAGTAATGAATAAAGCTAATCTTCTTGCCTTCATCAAAGAGTGAAATTGAGAGAGAGATTGAGAAGATAGATGGAGGAAGAAGCTCTCCACTCACACCCTAACCAAAGCTAGCTACTCTCCAACAAGCCTCCCCTACACTCAAAGAACACAATGGAAAAGAAAGAAAGGAAATCCATCAACATGCCATCCATTTACAGCCATGAGAAACGAAATTGGAAGGGAAGGAGAAGAGGGAGATAGAGGAAGAAGAGAGGAAGATGATGGTGAGCTTAGTTGCTTAAATCTCCACTCCTAGGTAGTACATGAAAGGGGAGAAATGAAGGAGAAAGAAGAGAATAAGGAGTTCCAGTGTTGCTCCTTTGAAATGGGGATGAAACAAATGTAGGGAAGTTGCTGGAATGGGTTTAAAATGAGGGATGGAGGGGGAAATGACTCAAATGTCCTCTTTGAGCGAATTGAGAGAAATGTGATTATTTGAGGAATTTCGAGGCGTCGAATTGTGACAAGTTAAGAATGGAAAGTGACGAGCGCGAAGAGATCTTTCCAATGGACCTAAATTTGACGAAAATGGGATTTTCGAGAAAAACTCTATTTTCCTATTAATCACAACCTAACCCCCTATTACGACTAATGGCACTTGGAATCAAACAAAACCTCGCAAACAACTTTCTAATGATAAAAAGAAACTCGCTTAGTCACTAAACCCGCCTAATTAGATAGAATCACAATTAAGAAATTAAACACCCTATTAAGGTTGGGGACCTTACAGTAAGCTTAGTACATTTTCTAGAGTGAAGATTTTACATGATAGATTGATGGATCATTTTAGATGAATTGAAATTGAACTATTGTGAGGTATACCCATATATGAGATCAATTTTCATCTATACGTGGTCCATGATATCATTCTAACTCCATACCTTCTTGTGCATACATAGTTATATTCTTTATTGATGACATGGTATGAGTTAGATCTTGAGTGTTGATTGATCCTCTCTATGGAAATGTCGAATTTTTTCATATATAGTTTTTGCTCATAATTACACCTTTAGAAACCATTTTGGAACCCAATCATTATTATCTCATGTGCGTATTGTCATATATGATGAGATAAATGAGATTGCTTCTTAACTTATAGTAAAACTTTGAAATGCAATCTTACATGTCTATCACATGGTTTTATAAGTATATATGTGTTAATGTGATAGATGACTATGATGTTGATTTATGCATGTTCACTTTAGTAATATCATTGTTGTGCATTTTTCAATGTCATAATTATGTTCATATGAAACTCATCAAAATCCGTTCTTTCTATCTTATAGACATATCTATTGTTGATGGAAGTCCTTCATGTTGAGTTCATATGATTTTACAAATTGCATGCTCTACCAAGTCATATATTTTCAAAATGCAATTTCTCATATTTATCACTATGCTCACTAAGTTATTATATCATTAAAGTGATGAATACACACTACAACAAACTGCACTTTTGCCGACAATATTTGTCGACGCAGTGAAAATTTGCGTTGGCAAAAGTCTTATTTCCAACGCATATTTTCACTGCGTTGGCAAAAGTCACAGAAATTGCTACTTTTACCGACGCAAGTAAGACCGTGTTGGCAAAAGCTGTGGTAACCATATTGGCACCAACAAAAAAAACCCCAAAAGAGAGAGAAAGTTTTGCCAACGCGTGTTTTTCTAAAGCCGACGCAATAATACGTTGGCAATTATCTTACCTACTGGCGACGCACAGGTGTGCGTTGGGAAATGTCTGAGTTTTTATTCGCACCATTGCCGACGCATGAGTTACGTCCGCAAAGCCCCATCTATGAGAAACTTACATTTCCCGACACTAATTTCCGACGCAGTGAAAATTTGCGTTGGCAAAAGTTATAGAGAATTGCTACTTTTACCGACGCAAGTACGACTGCGTTGGCAAAAGCGGTGGAAAACCTTTCCCAACACTATTTGCCGACACACTGAAAATTCGAGTTGGGAAAAGTCTTATTTCCGATGCATATTTAGACTGCGTTGGCAAAAGTCACAGAGGATTGCTATTTTTACCGACTCAAGTAAGACCACGTTGGCAAAAGTTGTGGAAAACATACATTGGCTCTGACAAAGATTTCCCCCAAAAGAGTGTGAAAGTTTTGCCAAAGCGTGTTTTCCTGCTGGTGATGCAATAATGCGTTGACAATTATTTTGCCTGCTAGCGATGCACAAGTCTGCGTCCGCAAAGCCCCATTTAGTAAAATTCTTTTTTACCAAAATAATATGAGCACTCCATTTTAATCGCTTCGATTTATTCCCAACTCTTTGCCTCTTTCATTTTTATTTTTTTTTAATTCTGGGGGCAACTACATAGCTTCTAGCAGCGTATGGTGGGAACTTTTTTGGATATGTCCCACTTGTGCCCATATATAGATAATCAGAGTCGTTCAAAATGATCAAACACATTTAATTAAGAGATATCCCAAATTTTTTTTTAGAATTGAATTGGAACCACCATAAGATTGGCCAAACAGAAAACCATGGCTAAAAAAATGATGTTTTATTAACTTTTTTTTATGAGTTCAATCGTACGATGAGATAACCTCCATTCAAAATGAGATTTGACAATACCTTCTAAACGTATAGTGGTTATTCATCGAGGGTCGGACTCATATATAAGGAAAGCCCCCACCCAACTTTAAGAAAACAAATAAGGCCTGTATTTTGAGCTCATAAGCACCACTTAAAAACCTAATAAAAATTATAACCCGCCCTCACTAAAAGTCAATTTTAATCAACTTTTAGCGGCGCCCGTAGACTACGGCCGTATAAATCCCACTCTATTGATGCCAAATTTTGGTGAAAATTAAATTTTTTTTAGGTTTTAGCGTCTAACGTTTTGGGTTGGCATGTGCTTTTGAGGCCAAAGATATAATTTTACCGGCTAGGCTAGTATTATATTAGGTTAACTAGACCTAATTTTTGGTACTCTCGCGCTAAAAGTTTCAGCAATATATAAGTCTCACGCCTGTATTCTCCTTCTGTAGCTAAACCCTTCTTCTGAATTTCTTCCTCTTGCAACTGCAGCAAGCCAAACCTTCTTCCAAGTTTTGTTCTTCTTGTAACTTCTTCGGAATCGTCTTCTTCTTGCAATTACAGCAAGCCAAACCCTTCTTCGGAATCGTCTTCTTCTTTCAACTGCAGCAAGCCAAGGTACGATCTCTCTTTACGCCGGCCAGTCCTCCCTCTTCTCCCACCACCCCTGCCTCCATCCTCCCAGACCCTCTGCCCGCAAGTAACCCTCTCGCCTAGTAGCCCTATGGTTGATTTCTTTGTTTAGTATTGTCTTGGTCCACATAAGAAGGAAAATGGGCCTTCATGCTAAGGAAATCTAGAATGGCTCATTGGCATTATAGACAATAAATTAGATCTATAAAATTTCTAAACAGTTACTGTAAGCTGTTTTTCCTCCCTCTACTATGAACCATCTGTTTGTTTATGTTACTGTAATATTTCTCTTTATTTGTAAAGAGTGCTTGCCATGTGTTTATTTATATTCCTCTGTTAAAGAAGCTAGAAAAAGAAACTTCTAATTTTTAATGTGGGTATGGATATTTGTAAAGAGTGGTTACCATGTGTTTGTTTATATTACTCTATTTAAGAAGTTAGAAAAAATGGTATGTACAATCTAAAATATTAGTTGAAGTAAAATATGTTTTAAGATGTTTGTTGTCCATGAAATTAACCCTTGTGTGGGTTTGGTAGCCTTACCAAATACCAATTCATCTCATTCTGATTATTTGGTTGTTTGCACTGTAGAACCACTCCAATATTATAATTAAAAAAATAGTAGCAGCTCTGTCACCACAACTAATTAGCTACTTGAGAGAAGCTGGCATTCACAACTTCAGCTCCTTCCTCCTCAAGGACACTAATAACATCACACAACATGCAATTCTGCTTCAGCCCACTTATCAGAACCAACTCAATTGTAGAACCCAAGTCCTTAACTTCAATCACAGGCGTCCCATGATCATTTTATTTTGGACATTTGATTATTGCTCTTCGTAACTAGTGTAGTGAGATGGGAGGAGAGAGGTACATTTTACACTTCAATCAAATGTCCTCATATCTAATGATCAAGTGTATCATGAAGATGCATTCCATTCAAAATTATGGGAAAATGGTTTACCATTAACTAAATCAGAATGTTTACATTGATTGTGATATTTGAGTGTATATCCAAATGCCCATTCTATTAAAAAATGGCTATCACATTTTATTACGTATCCAAATGCACCCATAATGATGAATTATTAATGAAATAGTCTTCATTCTAAAATGTGACTAGGGATGAAATAGTCTTCATCTCGGGGGCTCTGTTTCCATTCTAGCTTCCCTAGTACTGACTTTAGAAACTTCTCCAAGATTGAATTTATTTCCTTAACTTTCTCCATTGTGATCAATTTGCCTTTCATATCATACAAAAGAGAGGATGGAAGCGCCCTGTAAATAGATTCCTCAAGTTACCACAACACAAAAATTACTGATCTTATATTACATGGTCTTTCACTAACATGGACTCTAGTCTACTGACATTCATCCTGAGTTCAGCAACACTGCTTTGCAGGACTCTGTTTCTTTTACAAGTTACTCCAACTGAAGTTTCATGATCCTCCATGCACCATAAAAGAGAATATGGAAATTAAACCCCATTGATTGAACTAAAGCAGCATATTACCAATTTAAGCTATCTGTTTATGCAGTTCTAGAAGAAAACTTTTTCAGAAAATAATGCTAGTGAGAACAACACAAAGCTACCATTCGCGGTCAAGAAATACACTGAGCTTAACTGAGTGGTGCCTATAGTTTTACCGTTTAGCACGCAGATGTGAACCTATCGAGTAAACATTTTGCTTCATGAGTATACTAGGCAAGGAAAATGGACCCTGCTATCTGTGGGAAGAAAGCTAGCTTCTATGGTCATAGGCCTTGGTATAACAAAGTAAATAAAATAGACTTTTGGCTTATATCACAATCATCAAATAAACCAGTTTAAACCAGACAACCCAAATTTCGATTTAAGCTTGAGGCAATTCAGTAAATTCAGTCCCAACATATAAAGCAAATATGTCCATGAAGTGCGGGAGGATATTGCTGCCTGCATATTGATGTTTTTTAACATCCACTTTGGAACCAAAATTTTTTTGGAACTATGGAATTTTTTACCTCAAGTGCACTAATATTGATGTTTCTCTCCTTTATCATTTTCATTTACTATTACTATTAGGTAAACACATTCTTAGTGATTTATAGCTTGATGTCTCTGCTACTCGGAGGACCTAGTGTAGACTTTCTAACTGAAGATGTCATGACAGTCAACTGTAACTGTCTCTAGGTAGTTTATGACTCTATTATCTCAATATAACAAACAACAGAAAATGTATAAATACAACTCTCATGTATCTGTAAAGGTTATGAAATCAGATCACATGCTTAGTGATTTATAGCTTGATGTCTCTGCTACTCGGAGGACCTAGTGTAGACTTTCTAACTGAAGATGTCATGACAGTCAACTGTAACTGTCTCTAGGTAGTTTATGACTCTGTTATCTCAATATAACAAACAACAGAAAATGTATAAATACAACTCTCATGTATCTGTAAAGGTTATGAAATCAGATATACATTTTCCAGATCTCTCTCTTTCTTCTCTGGTTTGTTTAGTCTTCCTCTCTCTTCAATTGGTTCTTCATTGAGTGTCTGTATATGCTGCACATAAAGACAATTATATGTCTAGAATGCTTTGATGAAAGAAACATAAAGAATGTGATTTTAATTAGGCGAGTGAATAAAAAAGGTGTCTATTTGCTTCTCTTAGGCAGAATATATAAGACTTTCCAATGAGGGATGCACTTGAAAATCTTATCATTTGTTTTCGTAAAGTACATTATATTCCATGGCACACTCTTAAAATTATATGTATCATAATATTTTTGAGAAAAATGAAGTAAACTAACTAAATGTTAATTTTAGTAATATCATGTAATATTAGTTAATCATATCAGATTCATGGCACACTCTTGTATTCTTGGTGGTGGTGAGGGGGTTTCAATGCTATTGTCCTGTGTCAATCATTAGATCGTCTCTTTTGGAGTGTATAAAATTTAGAAAAAAAAAAGGTAGGATTAAAGAAATAAGGGGCAGTAGATATCAATGAGCAGGAACAAGAACAGTAGCAGCAGTAGAAAAAAATAATCTATGTAGATATCAAAAGAAAAGTTCTTTATGTGCATATCTTAAAAAATCATGCCATCAAGATGATTTTTACATATGAGAAAGGTGCTATCAATATAAAGCAGCAAAAAGAAAATCACCCAGAAAGGTAAAAGTGAAGAGGCCAAAACCTCACATCCTTCTTTCCAATATGAGAAATGGGCCATATGGGATCACAAACCAGGCCAGCAAGAAAATTTGCTAACATTTGTTTCTATAAATACAACTCTAGGTTGAAGTACAAACAAATCTTCTTCACTCCAAAAGAATTTCTCATATTGTCCATTTGGATCTCTCATTACTTCCATTTAAATCTTTTGATTGTACTGGAACAGAGAGAGTGAGAGCATTGGTTTTGCTTCGTACAAATAGAGCATCAACATTGATAATATAGATGGGAGGTTCCCATATCATCAGGGATAATATACATCGGATGCCAAATGGATGCTTCTTCCATTTGAAAGCTTTTTGTGGGCCATTAATGCTCCACTTTCTAACCGTTCAGTTCCTAACTCTTTCTTTCCTCTCAAATTATGGTAACTCATTTATTGATTGAATTCAAGCGTTTCCACAAGCCTAGGATCTCTCTAAATCTCTTCAGAGAATCTGGAAGCAGCCAAAGGGATAGAAGATGAGAGAGTTGGCTCTTTTTCTCCTTCTTCGGATTCTTCTTCTTGAAGATTAGTGCAAAGATAAAACTTTATTACAGAATATACTCTTTATATGGAAGTCTGGCTCACGTGTCAAAATATGTGGTTTTTTGTTTTTGTTTTGTTTTGTTTTGTTTTGTTTTGCAAACTTAGAGAAGAGACTAAACCACTGAATACAACCCAAAAGCCTATGTAACTTTTAGGTGCTCAGTGGAGCCTCAATAAGCCACAAAATATGTGATTTTTTTTTTACTTCTTTTCTGGTATGTGGCCATATCATATTTCCTAAGATTGTTGATGTTGTCTTTGCTTTATTTAATTAATATTTTTGTTATCTCCCTCTTTTTTTTTCCTGATTTGGGTTAGATTTGTGTTGATGAAATGGCTCTTTTTTATATTCTTCATGGGCCTATATATGGCTAGTCACAACTGTCGTAGAGGCAGAATGACTACACACAGTACCTATATGGAGAGTCTCCGCAATGAAAGGCAATGGTACAAAGCAACTATGCTCACCACTATACACTTAACCCCTTGATCAACGGCCCACTAGTTTCAACGGCTTTTATTTATTTTTGTATGTGAATGGTCTTTTTATTTAGTGAATTTGGTCTTCATTGTTTTCACGAGTCGCAGAGAGTACAAGAGGAGTTGCGGCAAAAGTATGAAGAGTCGTAGAAGGCACAAGAGGATTTACGGCGACAGTGTGACGAGGCGCAGAAGGGACAAGAGGATTTGCGGCGACAGCAGGATGTGATGCAAAAACAGGCAGCTACACAGGCAAGTCAAATTCAAATGCTGCTCCGGCGAGTCGGCTTAGGCGGTTTGGGCTCCACGGGCAGCTAGAGATTTGTTGAGGTGAGTACAATTGCATGGTTATACTTATTATTTCACTTTTAGAACTGCATCGCTGCCTAGTTTCATTTGATTTCGGTTTTTACATCTGAGTATGGAAACGCTTATGTCCCAAAAATGTTTCATCTTATTTCGGTTTTTTTTACGTGTTCCTTGATTCCATGGATTTGTAGATCCTTTAGTTTGCAAATGCTCTTGGATTTGATTCACATCCTTGAATGGATCTTCCATCTGTTCCGTTTGTTATTTTTATATTTTAATATAATTACCATCATTCCAAAAAAATCTAAACTGAATCCTATCTTCATACTTTGTTATGAGGAGGTCCAGCTGTAAGCGATCAATTTGAGCTGCTCCAAGGTGTCTATCATGCGTCATATTATAATCCCCTGTATACACCATTGTGCTGTCTCCGACCTTTGCATAAAACATTGATGCCCCGATAACCTTCAAAAACCAACATGTGATGCATGCACTAAGGTTAGTGAACAAAAAATAACCAGCATCTAAAGAGGAAAATTTATAATATAGTTAGGAGAAAGAGATACATGAGAGATGGCCTTGATGAATCAACAAGATTAAGGGGTGATAAATTTTCACATAGCAATCACTCCACCAGTGGGAATTGTACTTGTTAATCTCTTTAGTCTTTGCTCCATTTTATTGCCTAAGTGTAAATACTGATTAACTTTTAAGGTCAAAGCAATTTCATTGTCCATGGCGGTGTGGCACATCACCCCTTCTTTCTCGAGTAAAGACCCCCCATTCATTTCATGTACTGGTCCAGAAATGAACCAGTTACCATATCTCCATTCTTCACAAACTCGAGCAGTGGGACGCATTTTGTGGTAATTTTCTGCATCATGTCTCTATATAGTTTTTTTTTTTAAATTGTTGAAAAGTGGTCTCCAACTACTTAGTAAAGAAGACAAATTTTATGAAAGTTCCTTGAGCAACCCAAGCCAACGTGGAACGACAGTAGCAGTAATGGGTGCCCTACTGAGAATTTTCTCCTCCAATGCCATTAGTTAGGTTAAGGAACAGGGTAAGGAGCTGTGGAGATTGCACTATATTCTCCACTAGATGAGCATGATTGAAAACATGCCTCTCTCTACCTACCATGTTCATGGTGAAACAAACTCTTTGGCTGATGATTTGGTCAAATCAGGCATGTCATCTTCATTATATGTTGGTGGAACTGTGCCATAATTTTCATATGTTATCACCTCCATCTTCAGATGGAAGTCATCTTGTATATCCACTCTGTCCACTTTATTCTTTAACCTTTCTCAGTCTGCTATAGGTTCCTAATTCCCATATATATATATATATATATATATATATATATATAGAAAAGAGTATTAAGTATTAAATTACCAAAGGAAGTAACTGATTCACAAGATAAGCATGTTAGCATAGGAAAATAAGATGGACAAAGCAGAATAGTATATTATTGAATCCCTACTATAACAGCATCAAACCAAATCAGAACAAATTGCCAGCCAGAGAATTGATACTAGTCCAAAAAGTGTCATAAATGGAACTATTGGGGCCTGTTTGCTTGCTAAAACAAGTGTTTTAGGCATTAGAAAAACCCACCCCAAACACAAAATCTACATGAACTGTGATTTGGGGCACGTCATCCAGACTCAACACAACATAATTAGAAAAGAACAAACATGTTACATAGGTGTCAACATATAATCATAATGATGTTTATGATCTATCTCTTCTTCAAGATATTTTTGTTCCAACTTACAAGCTTCTAAAGGTAAGCATGAATGAATCTTCCCCTTTTTTTTTCTTTTATAAGAAGAATTAACTCATTCATGAACATGGGTCTTTGTTTGTTCTTCTACTTCTGAAGACCCAATTCATGTTTTTTATTTCTCAAACTGTGAGAGTTGTAAGGTGTTTTGACCTAAACAGATTGCAGATTGATGTGGGGAGGAACTTCTTCTAATCAGGCATATTTGATATGTTTGTCAAATATATGGAAGATGCCCAAATATAAATATGCATGAATATATGCTTATATGTTCATAATTAATTTTGGTATCTCATAAATTCAAAATGTAATGTCTTACTTTTTGCCACGGGCTAAATACGTGGGCGTTGTTGCTAGTTTATTGCTACTTGTATTCAAATGGTGTTCTTTTTTGGTTTTGCAGATTGATTTTGGATATTATTGTGCTGGCTGCGGGCTCTTAGGGATAACTTTTTTTATTTTGATCACAGACATTTGTATATGTTAAAGATTTTTGGAAATTATCAAGTTGTAATATTTGTCTATTTTAGAGATTTGTGGGTTTATTTTGGTCTATGGATGTAGGATATTTGGTTGTGGATGTTATTTTCGATTTGTTAATGAGTCTATTTTAAATTGGGTTGTGCATCAAGCTTGGTGGTTTGAACAGGTATTCAAAATTTTTTTTGTGGTATACAGGGATAAATGAGAATTTAATTAAAAATAATAATAATAATCTTTCCCAACGCACCAGCGTGCGTTGCAAAAAAGAAAATTTATTACAACATTTTCCGACGTGCTTTGCGCGTCGGCGAAGTTGCATTTCCCAACGTGTTAGCCCAAAGATATAACGCATTTCCAACGCATTGATAGCGTCGGCTATTTCATATATTCCCAACGCAATGGTAGCGTCGGCTATTTCATGCATTCCCAACGCATTGATAGCGTCGGCTATTTCATGAATTTCCAACGCTTAATCATCGTCGGCCATTACCATGAATTCCCAACGCACTACAAGCGTTGGCTATTACTATGAATTCCCAACGCGCTGCCAACGTCGACAATTACCAGGAACTCCCAACGCACTACCAGCGTTGGCAAATATAGTTTTCGAATAAAAAAAGTTGGACCTTTTGCCGACGGACATCTCTTTGCCGACGTATTGGCCGACGCTGCAGTGCGTTGGCAATTGTACAGAGATATGCCGACGTAGTTAAAATAGCGTCGGCTATGGATTTGGCTACACATGATTGCCGACGCGCTGAAATGCGTTGGGAAATCTTTTGCCGACGCAAAACCCACCTTTCTAGACGCAATGACTGCGTTGGCAAAACTGTGTTTTGTTGTAGTGACACATTTATGATGCTTGATGGAATTTTGTGTTTGTCACATCCATGTTCTTAATCATGCTGTCATATTTAGTTGGTATCAATTGGTATCGTTTTCGATTGATGTTATATCCAATTGGTGTCACATCTTGAGAATGTGATAGATTTTGTGTACCTTGGATTGAACTTGATAGTAATATGTTTTTATTCCATGTCACATTCCATTGGCATCATAATCTTCATGTTTGCCACCTCGCATACACTTATAGGTAAATCTCTTAATCACCATGTTTATATGGTTTTGGTTGGTTAATGGTTGAGGTTGGCTTCATGTTTGAACTTCATTTTCATTCACCTTGCACATCATAGTCATATATAATGATTGGATGAAATAATTTCAAAATTTCCATAGCATATGGTTTTCATAGTTATATTAATTGATGCTATGCTTAGTTAACCCCCATAACATCATGAATAGCTTTAATTTGGACTAATCCCAGTAGTTATATTCTTCTTAACTCCATTTTAGAGTGATTGAGATAATAGTCATAACCTTGATCTCAATTGGTATCCTTGATTCCAATAGGTATCCATGATCGCTTATCCCCATGACTTTGTTCTTAATTTTGGTAATTTGATCATATTGAGCTCTATAGTTAAATGTGTCTAATCCTTCCATTGAAGTTTACCCTTAATTGGTAAAACCATCTTCTCCTTGCACCAAATAGTTAAATATTTGTCAACAGTTTGACAGAACGAGAGAATGGATTGAAGGGGAGTGTAAACCTTCATAGGAAGCATTATCTTTGATTAAATTCACCCTTGTATTGACTTTGCACCCTTAGAGATTACTAACCCTGTTATGTATTTCATTTTCGATTTTAATTTTTTTGTTAATAGGTGCTACTAAAAGATATTTTCCTTATTTCATGTGTGTAGGTACCTTTGCAATTTAATGTCAAAGGGGGAGAGAATGTCTAAGTTGTCTAAGGGGAGATATTGTATAATCTTCCACAGGGGGAGAGAATGCTTATCTTGCCAAAGGGAGAGAGATGAAAGAGGAGAAATGCTTGGGAGTTAAAGTATATGCTTGGCCAAAGAGAGAAAGATGAAAAGGAAGCTTGAAGAATAATCAAACTCCAAGCATAAAAAAGAATGAAGAAAAAGACCTACAGCCCAAGTCAAGTCAAAGGAGCATCCATGAGATTTCAAGATTTACCCAGCTTAGGGAAAGCTGAAGACTTAGTCTGTAAATTCAGTGTGAGTGAGTTGCCATCAAATTGCAAAGGGCGAGATTGTTAGGGATTTTGTGTATTGCAGTTTGATGGATGCATTATTATTTTAGCATCATTCGAGTTTTCACACATGCACTGATTTTGAAAAACTTGAAATCTTGTACCTTCACATATATTGTTTTAAAACTTTCAGAACTTATGTTTCATGCATGTTTTGATTTCAAACTTGAATGCATTAATTTTTGAAAAGAAGATTTTTGAATCAAGCTAGCCTTTGGACCTAGATTGGTAAATCATCTTAGGCATCTTAGGTTCATGTTTTGAAAACTCCTTTAGATTGTTTTAAACATGAATTTAGGCTTGATTCCATGGCCCAGGGTCCCCATAGGAGAAAAACTTTTCCCATAAGAAATATACTTTGAAAAACTTTTTTGGGGAAAAAAATCCCTGACTCGGTCGCCCCGCAGTGCGGCCGGTCGACCGGCCCTACGTACAAGGGGTTGACCAGATGCATGACCGTTGGTCTCCAAATGGCTAGATTTCTAACCGTTTACACCCGGCTGACCGGGAATGAGCTAAGGGATGCTAGTTGGTCAAAATGAAAGCTATAGCCTGGAATAAAAAGTTAAAT
Source organism: Cinnamomum chago (assembly GCA_038049695.1). NCBI lineage: Eukaryota > Viridiplantae > Streptophyta > Magnoliopsida > Laurales > Lauraceae > Cinnamomum > Cinnamomum chago. The sequence continues at coordinate 50,085,577 of CP142460.1, forward strand.
CATCTAAGTACGCTTGGTTTTCCTCATCATATGTTTCATGCTTTGCTTTAATTATTGGTAAACCTTTTCTAGCATGTTAAACTATGATTTATTGTTCCTTAACATGTATATGTGTTGAATTGATTTATTGTTTTGGATACATCACCTTGACTCAAATCAAGTAAGACTTAAATTGGTATATCTAAGTGAATCATGTTTTGGAATCATCTTTGAAATCATATATAACATGATTCATATACTTAGTTGAATCATAGGTTGTTGTTTTCAATGACAAGAGAATCATTTTCAATCTATCTCATGTTTTGGATTCAACAGCACTCTCAAATCACATGTACTTTTGTGTCAACGTTTCACAACTTGCTTAGCATTGATAGGTTTATCATTTTCAAGTTGATCTTTAAAGTACATGTGATTTGTCTCTTCACTTCAATCAGATTTCTTTTAGTGTTTTACACTTTCAAATGCTTTTAGCATACATGTATTGAGCTACATATTGTTAAATTTGATTGAAGACCTCTTGCATCACATGTTTTGTCCTTAAAATTTCGCAACTTGTTTGGAATAGATAGGTATATCTTTTACAAGTAGTTTTAAACATATGTTTAGCATTCTTTCCTCAATCATAAATGTTTCTATGAGCTAAAACTTTTAAAAGCATTTGGCATACATTTATGAGCTTTTATTTTCAAATTGATTGAGGACATCATGCATCTACACTGAGCAATCATCTTTGCATTCATATAGTGTTTGTGTAAGTTAGATTTTTACTTTTATATTCGCCTATTTAGAGGCATTGTATTGAGCTAAAATTATATCTCCATCAAGTGTACTCTAGACACTATTTAGAGAGAGAACCAACATTTTAGCTGCATAGGTTATTGCGTAGCTTTAGAAAAGCATAAGTGTATGGTTATGGGTGAACCATAAAACCCAAGAGGTTATTGCTTAGCCTTGGAAAGCTTAATGTAAAGGTTATTGCTTAGCCTATCGAAAAGTATACATAGTGGAAATCCGATGGGGTGTAGGAAGACAAGCCCGTAGTGGATATAGGCATTGAGGCCGAATCACTATAAATCATTGTGTTATGGTGGATGAGTTGTGGTGATTATTGTTGTTAGCTTCCGCACTTTAGTTCTATATAATCACTAGCGACTAATTAATTTAAATAAGTTAAAACTTGTCATAATTGGTCACTAATTCTTAGCTCACCCTATTCAACCCCCCCCCCCCCCCTCTAGGGTTCGGATCCCAAACTTTCATGGTTAACATGTTTTTTTTTATGAAACAAGCTTCAGAAATCTGCAAATTCTGTAGAGTGCCATGTGTTATCTTTTTTACATTCAGTTTATGTATAGAATGGATTGTAATGTTTGTGGTTGATCAGAGGTGTGTTTGAGGCTAACAGGAGCCAGTTCAGGTGCATAGGAAATGGTTTATTGAGGAGGAGAAAGAAGGATTTAATATGGGAAGAGGACCAGTGGATCTAGAGTTCAAAACTCAGTTTTTGTGGGAAGGTCGGTCACCTGGCGGCTAACCGAATGAGAGTTCGGTTACAATAATAGAATGCAGGCAAAATAAGAAAAACAAGTGTCGGTTGACCGAGCTTGCGAGAGCGGTTAACCGAGACCTGACAGACGGGTCACCAACTATTGGCGGTCAGAATTAACTGGATAATCAAATTGTGTCAGTCTGACACTTGGTCAGCTGGCGGTTAACCGAGCGTTCAACGTCGGTTAGCCGACAACTAACCGACGGGTAACTGAGGTCCCTAAATTGATGGGAACTTTTGGGAGTTGCAGGGATCTTGTTTGTAGATATGCTAGGACCTCACCAAGTCTTGTTGCGGACTCAGAGGCCTCAAATGTCAGAAAACTTTGGAGGCACCAAATTCTTTTCATAAACCGACATTTGAGTGCTAAGTGCTCACCAAGACGAACCTTGGAAGCCTCTCAACCACAGCTCATTGTACCATTTCAAATTTGAAAACTTGCATGTTTTCTCACTAAATATCTTGAGGGAAACTCTAAGTGGTTAGCCACATTGTGGAAATCTTTAAAGGTCTTAATTTGTAAAGTCATTGGTTTGCAAAGGTTTCAATTTGTAAAGATATTGGTTTGCAAAGTTTTTTATTCGTAAAGGTATTAATTTGCAAAGGCTTTGGTTTGTAAAGGCTTTGACTCATTGTCAAGTGTGGATTTTGTGTTGTTTGCCACACTGTGTGCATCTTGAGAGGGCTACTCATTCCATTTGCTTCCGTGTGTATGAGTATGTTTAGTGTGCAGAGTAGTCCCTTATCGATTCAAAATATGGTTGTTGTTTGTAAGTTTCGCATGCATTTAATTTCGTGTTGGCACCACTAAGTTTGGAAAACCTTATCATTTTGATCATCCAGCTTGGGTCCTTAAGTTACGTGTTCCATTTGCAAAATGGGTTTTGTGTGTGATTTTGCCCATTTCGCAACGGGACTTTCCTGTGATGCCTAGCTATAGTGGGTTATCATAATTATATGCTCATGTGCTCCTGTCACTTTGTGTGAAGGAGGAATTATTGTGTGTGCATCTATCACTTTAGTGATGGAGAATTGAAGCTTCGTGTGGTTACAATTTGCTTAGTTAGTTTTTGCTATCATGTTCTCTACTTTGCATATTGATTTTAATGTTTTGATCTTGCAATCTCATTATTAATCCTCTTTGATTTCAAATGTGCTTTATATTGAAAAATGGCTTTTTGTACATTATCACAATGTTATTATCTGTATCATTTGCCTGCTACACCATCGCGCCTGATATACTACTTTTGGTGCCATAGGTAGCAGATCCTTCGTCATGAGTTAGAATGCATGCAGTTGGCTATGAAGCCTTGTGTTCCGGTAGGTTTGTTGTCCTGACAATTTCAGTTAGGCGTCGTGCTTGGCATCTGAGTTCATCACACATTGGAGTAGTACTTCGTTTAGTTTCTTTCGTTAGTATGGCTTTTATTAGCCCTTTTATCTTGGGATTTGTAATTAATGTATGGTTAAAATTTGTAACTTGAACATAAGTGGGAAATGAATCATCTTGTTACTGTCAGCTCTGTATCTTGTGGTTTTGATTTGTTCCAATCTGATTATGTGCCTTGATTTGATGGCTTTATGATAGTGATTGAGTGTAATATGGAATTCGATGGCCACGGGCTCCGAGTCGCAATACCACGAAAGCTTCCGCAAAAATATTCAGGCTGTGTTGGAATTTTGATATCGTCACACATGCGGATCCCAAGAGAAAATATATATTTTTAATTCCAAATCATAGTTTTTGAGGATGGACCGCTGCAGAATTCCAATTTTGGGGCATGATATTGGCAATTGCCTCGGTCGATGTGGTTATAGCCATTAGAACTCAAACCAAATGGATTAATCTGTCTTTTGTTCTCGTATTTTCGTACAAGTTGCTGCGAAGGAAGTAAAAAGAAACTTGTCGAATTCTTTTTTTTCTCCGAGTCACTAAAACGAAGACAACTCTCCTTTTTTTCATTGTGTACTAGTGAAGAGGACGCAGTTTGGCAGTTAAAGACCCACAAACGTCTTGGCCCTTTCACATGTTTATTGATTGTACGACATCCACCTCGTGCTGGGGAAAGGGATATGATGCAGCGGTGCAAAAATGTGTTCCTCGATAATACCGATTAGTGAGATCAACACTTTTGCTTTTATTTAGAGACTAGCGACCCATCACTATCTTTATATCCGACATCTTCTACGGTCCTATTGGCGCACTCCTATAATATGGCCTAACTAGCTCTATAGGAAATACTTTAACTTAATCAGATTATAAGCTAATGTCAGCTTTTAAAGGCAGTTGTATCTACAAAGAAAAATTCCTTTTGTTTTTATTCACATGCATGGATGATTTTGAGATCAACACTATATGATATCCCCTGGAGAGGGTGATATCTTCATTGGGTTGGGTTGAACCAACCTCTTATATATCTAAATACATTGGCCAGATAGATGCCACGTTTTACATTATGATAATTTGACAAATGCGATTACAAACAAGGCACCTCACCTATTAGAACTGTATGATCATGTGATAGAAAAATAAGAAGGGCTACTGTCACATCCCGGTCCCGAATCACCCTGGTCTAGGGTAATCTTCGAGGTGAGACACACGTACTCCTGTGATATTATACTGTTTCGAGTCAAATACAACACACGAAGGAGAAAATTAACTTTTTTCACTATTGAGTCTAGATCACTAAAACTTGTCAATGACATTTAAAATAGCTAAAGCTGTAATTACATGTACATCAAGGTATCATTTTCCATTCAGTCTAATTAAACGTTTAAGTATATACAAAAGAATTACACATGTGTATACATTGATTTACAAGAGAGGGTTTTTAAAGTACCCTACACAACAATACCAAAGTATAATCAAAAGTATAACTGAAAAGCTAAGTGCGACCCATGTAGAAAGGTGCTAGTCACACTGCAACCGTAAAGCCCTCAAAATGTACACAGCGCTCTCCGGCAAAGAAGTATCTACAATGGCCCATTTTCCGACCACTCCTCTAGTCCTGGAGGAACCTCTTCGATGGCATCCTCTCCCTCCTGAGCCTCCTCAGGACTGAGAGCTACAACTGCGTTTGTGACACCAAGTATAGCATCTCAATACGACGATTAAGCAAGTATAGACATTAATAAGAAAATACACAATGTTTCAAATTGAATTAAATGACAATTGATTAATAGATGTCAATACCAAGTAATAACTAGGCAATTGTGCAATAATCGAATAATTTATGCTTTATGAATCAAGGGGGAATAAAACATACTAATTTGGCTACTACAATGAGCTCATCCTCTAAAAAAAGAGCGAATCTAGTTGGGATGTCACCAGCGGCCCGACCAAAGGCTAGCTGGCTACCCAGTTCTGGAGTTCTGGTGCTCCGGATGACTTACTGTAGTACTCTCGAATAGCTAAACCTAGTTTAACCCCATCGGGTACCACATGGTTGAAGCTAAGTAGTGCCGACTCGATCGAATCGAATAACAATCAAATTTGAGTAAGTTTACATTTAATTATTCACAATCGAATTGAATAATAATCACATATACGCAAATACTTAATCAATTCAAATCTCCATCGAATAAAGAAACAGTTGTGTGACAATTTCTAATAACGAGTTGGAGATGAATAATTGAATAATAATTAATACTAGTGATGCAACTAATTAATTAAATAGAGTTGATATCAGGGGAAGAATCTAACTTCAATATGAAATGCAATTGGTTTAGGGAATCCAAGGTGTTTTTACTAGCCAACTCTAATCTATTACTTTTAGTCTCCCACCGTCCAACACAAGGTAGTTCTAGAGTGGACAACGTATTGCTACCTTGTTTTAGTGTCACTTATATAAGAAGGATACGTTGAACCTCTAAACCAACCCCCATGGCATAGTGTTAGACTAATGATCTTCCGCTAGACCAATGAAGAGGTCAAAGGTTTAATTTTAAGGTCATAAAGGTCCTTGAATTCCTAATCACCTATTGGGACAAGGTGTGCACTATAATTATCGATTAGAGAGGATTATGGAGGGTTAATATAGGCTTAGGGTGATATTCCACCCTTAAATTGGGTAAAAAAAAGGGACCCATCCATCAGTTCAAGCTCGCTCGAGCGGTCCCACATCTGCTAGAGTGAATGTCATCCAGGGAGTTGGTTGCTCGAACAACCCCCTAAGTTCGCTCGAGCTAAAATCACTCAGGGAGGTTTGCTCAAGCAGCCACTCCAGAATTCCTGATTCTGGAATTCTCATTGTCTCTCCCCCGTTCATTTCTCAATTTCTTTCTCTCAACAACCTGTACAATAGAGCCTCCTTGCTCCCACTCACCACATACAGACCTTCAAAACACCTCCATCAAGCTTAACTCAAAAGAAACTAATCATCATACATTCCATTAAGAGGCTAGAATTGACAAGATAGAGTTTTTGAATCAATCAATGAATATACAACATGCAAATCCAAATTAAGCTTACACTTGCCTCAAATCAAAGCTTTCCAAGCCTTCTTCACTCAACTTAGCTCAAAAGAATAAAAAAAAACCCCCAAAATAGAAATCCTAGACAAGAGCACACAAGAAAAATGCAAATGAATATGCATACATGATTAACCAAGAGCCTCTTGACTCTAATGCAACTCAAAAACATAAAACAAATAGGGTTTGGCTCTTGCCTTAACAAGAAATCTGAATTTGGCAAGAGTAGGGATGAATGAGATGGGTTCTTGTCAACAAAGATGAGAGGAAGGTGAAGAAGAGTCCACTCCTAACTCCCAAGCGACATGCACTCATTCCTTGTAGTGATTGGAAAAGAGAGGATGAAGTAAGGGAAGAAAGCGGAAGAAAGCTCCCCTTGCAGCCAACAAAAGGATGGACCGGTTAGAATGGGTGTTGAATGGGTTTTTAAGAGATAAGTCTCCCATTTTTAAAAGAAAGCCCCTCCAATTCCTAGTATTTTCATAGAGAGTCAAATGTTGGCCCACTTAGAGTCAAATGTTGGCCCACTTACTTAATGGTTGATCAAATGGAGCAGAGTCTAATACGAAAATTAACATGCCCGACAAGATATACGTGATGACGCCAAGATGACGTGCAAATGATGCAAAATGAGAAAATCGATAATTACGTAAAGCCCCCGACTCTATCCAACCGAGTCAAATCGGTTCCAACGCACCTATCTAAGACTCAAGATTCAACTAACTTAACCTATAAGGACTAATTAACACTAATTACCATAATTAGTAACTAAGTATAATTAAATTAACTAAAACACAATTAATTTGCACTAAACATGATTAATTCGGGTCGGGGTGTAACAACTACCTACCATTTCTAATCCAATGGAAGGATTCAATTCTGGTCTGTTTGGGAAGAGGGGGGGCGCGGGGAGGGGGGGGGGGCAAGTGGAGGGAAAGTGATTTTGGGGGGTGTTTGGGAAGGGGGGAGGGAAAATGGGGGAGGGGGAAATGGAGGGAAACATTAATGTTTTTCCCTCAAAAATCCCCCCCCCCCCCCCCAAAACAGAGGGAAAATGAGGGGAAGGTGATGAAATGACTAAATTGCCCTTTTACTCTATTTGAATTTTTTTCAAAAGAAAGGGTAAAATAGTCTTTATCTCTATACCTTACAAATAAACAAAATTATACTTTTTCACTTTCCTTCCCCCTACTTTTTTACTTCCCAAACAAGAGGAGGGAAAATTAATTTTCCCTCCCCTCCCCTTCATTTTCCTTCCCCCTCCCCTCCCCTCTCCTCCTCCCTTCCCAAACGGAGCCTTATGTGATTGATCAAGGACCAAACTGAGGTGGGGCCCAAGTGGGACTCAGAAAGGTGGGATGCACATGCAGTTCGATCCTTGGAGAAAATTCTCCCAATCCAAAAACCAACTCTCATTTTAATCTAACTTTTTAAGATAAATAAAGAAATTTCAAATTATCATTAATTATCGACAGAGGTTCATAAATTGTCGATTTTGTTAGCTTTCACCCACCGCCTTATATCAATTATGACCCTTTTACATGTATCAGATGTATCACTTCGTTTAAGCCGAGTTTAAAACCATGTTCTTTTGTGGGTGCACCATATTGGCACATGAAGCAAGTCTTTTGGTGATGACTTTTTTATAGGCCTCCTTGAAAACTGCAAGCACCCGATTCTAAAAATTCAGATGATATTGATTTGTTACTATAGAATCTATCGCGAGTGGACATTATCCTGTTGGACACATACATTTCACTTACTAATTACTTAGATTAATTGTGTATTTATTTGTGATATAATATTATTGCATTTGAATGATAATCATGCGTCATCATCATACCCATGCATCATTATTTAAGTGCACCTAGTGGTAGGGCCCATAGAATAATGTAATCATGCATTCTAGGTGGGGCCCAATGTGTTAAAACTGGAATGGTAAGAGGAATCCTAGCCCATTTAAATTTACAAAATGGGCCTAAGTTATACTAATATAACCAATATAGGATTCGTGTTTTGGTCTTGGGTTGATCAGAATATATATTTGTATATTACATGGAACTGCGAGGGGGCTCACATGATGTTGGGGGCTCGCTTATTGGAGTTCGGATCACCTATCGCATTTGTTATACCTTCACCGTGAGTGGACCAATAATACTCCGCTACGTCATTCAAAAATTTAGGCGATTCTCTTTCATCTGATTTAAGTTCTTTTAACTTCAAAATCACCTTAAAAATCACCTAAATTTTTGGATGACGTGACGGAGTATTCTTGGTCCACCCACAATGAATGTATAACAAATGCGATAGGCGATCCACACTCCGCTTATTGTGAATGATCACGTTGAATTCAATGGCCCCACTTACAGATATGGTAGTTCTTTTGTGGATACATTATTTTACACCATGTAGCACGTTGTGTGTCCTACACCTTCACATATGGGACTCTAGCTTACACATGTAGCTACCACATCACATTTGTCTATTGAATTAAAATCCCCTGTGCCAAAGGGCTGGGACACCCTCTCTTATTAAGAAAATAAATTAAACCTGTGCATAATTTAAATATATAAATGCATGTGAGGGCACATGGGTAGTTGATGAGCAATCATTGCTTCTGGAGCAGAGTAACAAATGAAATGAGTAAAAATGGATATATGTGTAAGTCAAGAATGAGTAATTCATTCAGTTGTGCATATATTTAGTTGCTAACATTAGGAGATTATGATATAATTTAGGGCCCATTTGAACGCATAAGAAAGTACAAGAAAATAATATTTTATAAAATATAATTTTTCATTTTTTAAAGAAGAAAATCTTATGCGTTTGGTAATCCAAGACAAATATGGAGAAAAGATTATTTTCTTTTAAAACACTCAATATTTTCTCCTACAACTCCCCTTTGTATAAAACTTTTTACAAGATAATAATATTTCAAAATGACGATTACAAAGTGGTAGAATAAAATAAAGACTTTAGTTCACCAAATTCATCACGATGTGTTTGTTTACCTGTATGGTAAAGTAAAGTAAAAGTAAATGCCACAGCACGGTAAAGGTGGGGTAAAGTAAAGATGGAGTAAAGTATAAAGTGAGGTAAAGTGAGAAGGAATGGTAAAGTAGTTTATTTTTGTTTGACTTTACTTTATCACATTTTATTGTAGTTTTATATGGTAGATAAAAATTGACTTGTTTAAAAGGTGTGGTAAAGCAAAATAAAGATTGATGTCTTGTCATATTAAAATGTGAGGTAAAGTAAGGTGAAATGAAGTATGTGGTAAATTAAAGTGGGAGAGAGAGTTGTAAAGTCGGGACAGGGAGTAAAAACAGGTGAAAGTTCTTGTTAGACATTGGGTTAGGATCTCTGTTTGCTTCTTCTCTTTCATCTACCAATAAATTGTGGACCATTTGGCATAGACGCCTTGATCACCTTAATAATGATATAAACTTGCTTTTTTATTTTAAGCATGCATGGATGTTTAGAACCATCGGTTAGTAATAAAATGATTACTTCTTTCTTGAAATCTCAATGCGTTTCATGTTGGTTAAGTAAAAGTCACATTTTATAACCTTTTCATGTTCATTATTCACATTCTGTTGCAACATTCAATTTAACACACATCAATGTTTGGCCTATTGCACCACAATGTAGTCAATTGGGATATAAATATTATATCACTTTCATTGATGATCACCCTCGTTTTACTTGGATATGTGTTCTTCATTTTAAATCCAAAGTGTTCTCTACTTTTAAGAAACTTCATGCAGTTGTGGAAACCCAATTTGAGAAAAAACATCAAAGTTCTTCGTTTTGACTCAAGGGAAGAATATCTTTACGATGACTTTAGTTCTTTCTTATTAGAAAAGGGCATAATTCATCAAAAATTTTGTCCTTATACCCTAGAACAAAATGGGGTTGCAAAAGTAAAAAGTAGGAATATCCTTGAAACCGTTCGAGCATTACTCATTCAATCAAAAGTTCTTTTTATTTTTAGGTGTGAAGTGGTCCAAACTACAATCCATTTGATTTATAGACTTGCAACACCGGTTTTGAATAATATATCTCCTTTTGAGTCTCTTTATAAAAAGTCCCCCACGTATTCTCACATACGCACATTTGGTTATCTTTGCTTTGTCCATCTTCCATCTTTAGAGAGAAATATACTATCACAATAAGCGGCTAAATGTGTATTCTTTGGCTATAGTGATGAACATAAGGGATTCCTATGTTATGATCTAGTGGCTCGTCCGACTCGTAATTCCTGTGGTGTTAAATTTGTTGAGAAAATCCCTATTACTCTCTCCAGCAAGATTCTAGCTTGCTTAATATATCTTATCTTACTCAATTTCTCAACTCTCCACCAATCGTCGATAACCGTTGCAGGTCTATAGTCGACGTCCACGACATCCGCCTGTAGCTACACCTGCTCCTAATTCCTCACTAGTGCCACATCCTACATCTTAAGCTAAAACTTCTTTTGAACCTCCTCCATCTTTCGTCGTTCTATTTGCATATCCAAACCACCTGACTGACTTTATCTTTTTACTACTCTAGATTCTACCTATTCGTTTTCCCAGGCCAAAGGAATACCTTGTTGGCAGGATGCAATTAAAGAAGAACTTATTGCTCTTAAGTCAAACCAAACTTGGGATTTAGCTCCACGACCGCAAGATGCTTCAGTGATTGGAAGTAAGTGGTTATATGCCTTAAAAATAAAATATGATGGTACTTTAGATAGATACAAAGCCCGTTTTGTTGCTCAAGGATTTAAATAGGAATGTGGACTTGATTACAAATAACTATTTGCACCAATTGAAAAAATGACTACAGTTCGTACCTTACTTGCCATAATTGCTGTTTGCAATTGGCTTCTTCTGTAAATAAATGTAAAGATTGCACTTTTGCATGGTTATCTTCAAGAAATTGTATTTATGAAACCACTTCCTGGATATACATGTCCTCCAAATCATGTTGGCCGAATGCATAAGTGCTCGCTACATGGACTCAAGCAAGCTCCACGTGCTTGGTTTAATAAATTTTGGGGAGCTAGAGCTATTTTACAAGCAGGATTTTGTCAAAGTCCCAATGATTACTCACTGTTTATTAGGAGGGTTCCAATTGGTTGCATTATTTTGCTTCTTTATGTTGATGATATGATTATCGGTGGGAATGATAGCGCTGGTATTACAAGTCTAAAGGCTTATCTTATGAATTTTTTTATGATGAAGGATCTAAGACCTTTAACTTACTTCCTTGGACTCGAGATTTCCCACACCAAAGTTGGTATTCGCATTCATCCAAAGAAATATGTCGAAGATTTACTATCTTTGGCACATCTGACTGACTCAAAAGTTGCCGATACTCCATTAGAGCTTTATGCCAAATTACGAAGAGAGGAAGGTCTTCCACTCCCAGATCCTACAGTATACCGCAAGCGTGTTGGTAGTTTGATATATCTTATCATCACTCAGCCTAATGCATCACATGTAGTCAGCGTAGTCAGCCAATTTGTGATCAATCCTCACAAACCCCACCTCACTACTGTTTTTTGAATTCTTCGTCATGTTTGTGGTACTCCTCATCGAGGTTTCCTCTACATTTCTTATCTTCTGTATCTTCGGGCTTATACCGATGCTGACTGGGCTGGATACCCTGACACTAGAAGGTCTACAACTGGTTGGTGCATGTTTCTTGGAACTTCACTCATTTCTTGGAAATACAAAAAGCAATCCACTATCTCCAAATAGCCTACTGAAGCAGAGTACAGGTCTATGCCTCTAGCAAGTAGTGAGGTGATTTGGCTTCGGCGACTATATTGTGAACTTGTTATTCCTATGCTTGGTCTCACTCTGCTTAATACTGATAATACTACTGCAATACAGATTGCTAATAACCCTACTTTTCATGAACGAACAATGCACATTGAAGTGAATTGTTACTTTATACGACTGCATCTTCTCACAGGCATCATTCATTTACCTCATGTCTCCTCTCAAAATTAGCTCGTAGATCTCTTCACAAAGGTTGTGCCCCATCCTCGTCATGATTCTCTCATGGCCGAATTGATGCCTAGTTAGACCTCGCATCAATTTGAGGTGGAATGTAGAAGTGGGCTATCATCAAGGCATGACCCAAGCCCAAATCCATGATGTCAAATCCAAACCCAATAGTTGAATGTCAATGAGAGTGATTCATTCTGTTGCATAAATATTTAGTTTCTAACATTAGGAGATTTTGGTGTAATTTATATACAAGGCTGACTCATAGATGTAATATATCATTGTAACCAGGTGGTAATTATTCTGTTATATATAGATGATTGATCGCAAAAGGAGATCAACCTTTCACAGCATATGTTCTCTTCTTTAATAATAGCATTTTGATGTACACAATGGATGAATGGTTCAAAGGTTTGCATTAGAGGGTCCCCGATGCCCTACCTTTTTCAGTAAAACTATCGGAAAGTTTGCACTGTGACAATTTACACTTGTTGTTATGCCTTTTCTGTTGATTTTATGTCCAACCAATGCAGATGATTTTTCAACATAAAAGAACTAATACATTGTTTAGGAAAGAAGGGGGGGCGGACCTGGCGGTGCTAAAGGCGAAGGAAGCATTAAATCTTCCCCATATGACACCTCAATCATTTTAGCATGCTTATTTAATATTCTGATCTTAACTGAAGGAAATTCTATAATTGTCGGGAAAAAGATGAATGCCATGGGGACACATCGCAAGATTTTGTATGCCATATTGCCCTTGTGTGGGGTTGTTTTGTAATCACGGATTTGTGTGGGCCCACTCTCCGATTTCGGACTACCCTTAATCTTGGTGTCGCCCAAGGTCGGCAGCAGCGCCATCTCGGAAAGATCATGGAACGCATCTCGGTGGCCACGTCATAAGTTCCTACCTCGGTCTTGGCCTCAAGCCTGATCTCGGTCTCCTGTCATTCGGCCATAAATGCAGTCATAAATGCGCTGTCGTGACGGAGACGGCGAACTGACAAACAGAGTGGGCACCGGACCTAGATAAGGAGCACGCCTTATCTCAAGGTCATGTCCATAGGCATGGGGCGACGGTCCGATAGGACATCCCCTTTTTACCTACCCCCACTCAGGAGAGAAGAGTATACACTGATGGGACTTCCGTCTCTCCCTGAGCCCATCCCAATGATGACACTCGCGTCTATATATATTGCATGAAGGACAACCACATGGGGTACGCACTTTATCTCCCTCCTACATTTCTCCTTCTCCACTTCTCTCAATTCTGACACTGACTTGAGCATCGGAGTGCCTTCAGCCGCCTATGGCCAGGGGCTCTGACTTCTGTCTTCCTTTTTCAGGTCATCGAAGGCTCGACCCTTTCCCTCATATTCTCCAGATCTCCAAACCAAGAGTTTAATCCTCTCTTAACCAAGTTCGTAATCTTTAGGCACATACAGTTGGCGCCGTCTGTGGGAACAGGATCTTCGAACCAGTGATAGCCATGCCTCCAAAGACCAGATATGGTGGTGGAGGGTCGTCGAAGTCCCGAAGGGCATCGTCCTTTCCACCTCTAGAACAACCCTTGTTTCCACCATTTTCACAGCCTCTCCAATCGGCACTTCCGGAGCAGCCCACTGGCGTTCGCTCTGCTCTCCTTCCCCCTCCAGGACCAGCAGGGGCTCCCCCCGTCAGGCAGGAGCAGCCAGGGGTTCCCCGCCAGAGAAGGTCCGGGGGAAAGTCTGGTCCCGCGTACGTAGAGGGCGTTGTTCAGTCGGACTCCTCGTCTCGGCCTGAAACGACGCACCTCCGTCGTGACGACTGTCGTAAGGCCCCTCGCCCCCGCGATGATCAGCTACCCAGAGGTCCACAGCAGAATGCCTCCCCGTCGGACCCTCGACAACGAGGCAAAACCCCTGTAAGAACGAAATCTCATCAATCTCATCATCGCACTCACGACGACGGCCAGTCCTTCCACCGGGCCCATGAAGCAAGAGGTGACGACCCCCTGCTGAAAGAGCTCGATGCCCAGAATCGGGTCCTCCAAGAGAGAGAGGAGTTGATTCGTCATCTCTAGGAGCAGCTCAAGGCAAATGAGAGGAGGCCTCCCAGGCGACAGCCGAGACGTCCTGAAAACCAATATCTGAGGCAGGTCCTCAATGACAGAAGGAGAGACCACTTCGAGGAAGAAGGCTCGAGCAGCAGTCATTTGCCTAGCAACCTCAGGGGATCACGCCATGAGCCAGAATCCCTGAGGCCAGAGGGCACGACGGGCCTAAAAGAGTTGTTGGACCACTACGTCAAACAGGAGGTCCAGGCCCGGCTGGCCGAGATCAGTTTTAACCGAGAACAGATGGAAGACCACGAAGAAGACGACCAGGGCACGTCCCCCTTCTCCCAGGAGATAAAAGACTTCACTCTCTCCGAGAGATTCAGTGTCCCGAGGTTCGTCCTTTACGACCAGACCTCGGACCCAGAAGCACACCTACGACATTTCACTCAGCGAATGTCGGTCTGGGGGGATGTCGGCCACTTGAACTGCAGGGTCTTTTCCTTAAGCCTAGGTGACCTCCCACTTCGGTGGTTCTGCGCGATCCATTTCGGGTCGGTCACGAACTGGCGGCAGCTCCGAAGCTCCTTTATCGAGAAGTTCCAGGCACATCGTGTCATCCCGAAGATAGGTGACAACCTCATGGCAATTCGGATGAAGGACAGTGAAAGTATCACCGCGTTCGCCAGGAGATTCTGGACAATATACAACCAGATCACCGACGCCAGCGATGACATCGCCATCATGTGCTTCCGGCAGGGCTTACTCCCAGGAAATGAACTCTGAAAGGACCTGGTCCGGTCCCCCGTGACCACAATGAAAGCGCTGATGGCAAGGGTGAACCAGTACATCGAGCAGGAAGAAGACGAAGCTCATGGAAAAGAGCGATTCGGACTCCCGCAGAAGAGCCAAGCTTCCAAAGGAGAGGGAACGTTCCCCAGGCGAAGGCCAGACAAGAAGAGGGGGAAGGAGACCAGTTCGACACCTTTCTCAACCTTCATCTTAGGCAGCAGCAAGAGGCCGAAGTTCCAGCCTCCCAGGCCGACCGACGATCCTTACAGGGCCGTCAATGTTGTCTTCAAGGAGCCCATTTATAGACTCATGAACAAAATCAAGGCAGAGCCCTACTTCCAGTGGCCGCAGCCGATGCAGGGCGATCCATCCACCCGGGACCGAAGTAAGAACTGCTCCTATCACAAGCAGCACGGGCACTTGACCGAGGACTGCAAGGCTCTAAAATCCCACCTCGAGAGGCTCGTCAAGGATGGGCACCTCCGGGAGTACATCAAGAAGGGAGAGAGGGTCAACCGAGCCCAACGGCGCGCCCCACCCAGTGATGACTAGGACAACGATGAACCAGCAGATATCATCAACGTCATTCACCTGGCTCCCCCTCCGAATGAAGGGAGTGCCCAAACTCGGTCAGAAGCGAGGAGGGCTGCCCATGGCAAGCAGGTGATGTCGGCTGAGTTGGAAAGCGCTCCGAAAAGAGCTACGAGGGAAAAATCGAAGATTTGGTTCTCGGTCGAGGACCTGAGAGGGGTCCAGCTCCCCCACAACGACGCCCTCATCCTTACCCTACGGCTCAACAATTATACCACGAAGCGCGTCCTTGTAGATCCAGGGAGCTCATCCGAGATCATCTACTTCAGCTGTTTCAAGCAGCTCAGCCTGACCGAGTCCGATCTACAGGAAGCCTGCGCCCCTTTGATAGGATTCAACGCCAAACCGGTATATCCCAAGGGGAGGATTTCGCTCAAAGTCCTGATAGGGGGCGCCACGAAGATGGCAGACTTTATGGTGGTGGACGCACCATCTCCATACAATGTGATAATGGGGCGAAGTTGGTTGCATTCCTTGGAGTACCCTCCACCCTTCATCAGAAGCTCAAGTTCCCATTAGAGAAGGCTGGAGGAGCGGTCGAGGTAGTGACCGTGTGGGGAAATCAGCAAATGGCTAGGGAGTGCCTCATGGCCGTAGCACCTGGAGAGACAGAGCCAAAGCAGGTGCATATGGTCGAGCTTGAGACCGATATTGGGGATGTCGGGCGGACAGCGGGACAGAAGAGCGTCGAAGAACTCACCGAGATCAAAATCAATCCCGAAGACCCCGAGCACTATTTCCTGCTGGGTAGCCAGCTCCCCGACAATGAGAGGGCAGAGCTGCTAGACTTCCTACTGCAAAACAAGGACGTCTTTGCTTGGACTCCATATGAGATGCCCAGGATCGACCTCGAAGTCATGTGTCACGAGCTGAATGTTGATCTCGGACACAAACCCGTAGTGCAAAAAGCCCGCAGAACAGGTGTCCCACAAACAGAAGCAGTGATCGAAGAGGTAGATAAACTCCTCGAAGCTGGGGCGATCCGCGAAGTGCACTATCCAGAGTGGCTAGCCAACACAGTAGTGGTGAAGAAGAAGAATGGCTAGTGGAGGGTCTGCGTGGACTTCACCGACCTCAATAAAGCCTGCCCCAAGGACAGTTTTCCCCTCCCAAAGATTGACCAGATGATTGACGCCACCTCGGGACATGACAGAATGAGCTTCCTAGATGCATACCGAAGCTACCACCAGATCCCACTGCACGGGCCCGATGAGGAAAAAACAACATTCATAACACCTCGAGGCATCTACTGTTACAAGGTGATGCCCTTTGGGTTGAAAAATGCGGGGCAACATATCAGAGGCTGGTCACGAAGATGTTTCAGGGCCAGCTCTGGAAGACGATGAAGGTCTACATTGATGACATTGTGGTCAAATCCAAGAAGTTGGAGGACCATCTGGTGGACTTGCGTCAAACATTCGCCGTCCTCAGAAAGTTCCAGCTCAAACTAAATGCTTCCAAATGTGCGTTTGGCGTCGGTTTTGGCAAGTTTCTGGGAAGCCTGGTGACCCGGAGAGGAATTGAAGCTAATTCAGAGCAGAGTGCGGCTATCCAGGCAATTCAGAGTCCGAGCTCGGCCAAGCAGGTCCAGAGGCTCACTGGGATGGATGCCGCTCTCAATCGCTTCATCAGCCGGGCCTCGGATAAATGTCGCCCTTTCTTTCAGCTCCTGAAGAAGAGTTTCAAATTTCAATTGGACTCCCGAGGTACCTGCCACTCGAGAAGCTGGCACTGGCACTCGTGAGCGCCTCTCACAAACTCTCTCATTACTTCCAGACATACACAGTGGTGGTCGTCACGGAGTACCCGCTCAAATCACTTTTCCGGAAGGCGGACTTTTCCGGCAGAGTCTCCAAATGGGCCGTGGAATTGGGGCAATTCGATATCCACTATCAACCCAGAACGACGATCAAAGCACAAATCCTGGCAGACTTCATCGTCGAATTCACTTCTCCTAGTTCGGTACCGACCTCGCTCGATACCGAACTGGGGGACTCCAAGGGCAATGATGGAGCTGGAACCGAGGCCGAAGAAGACCAATCTTGGAAAAAATTCCTTGAGTTAGCCTGGAAGGTCTTCGTCGACCGGTCTTCGACATCCAGAAGGGCTGGCGTCGGCGTAGTCCTCCAATCCCCTAAAGGACTAGTCATAGAGCAAGCACTGACCCTTGACTTCAAAGCATCAAATAATGAAGCAGAATACGAAGCGCTGATTGCGGGTCTCGGCAGCGCAAGAATACTGGGGGCACGTCGGCTGGTAGTCTTCAGCGACTCCCAATTAGTGACGAACCAGCTAAGCGGAGATTATCAAGCCCGAGACGAAAGGATGGCGGCCTATCTAGCCCACACGAAGCAGCTCCTCTCCCAGTTCGAAAAGGCTGAAGTTAGGCAAATCGGCAGAGAATCCAACTGCCGTGCAGACGCCCTAGCCAACTTAGCCTCGGCCGTAAAAGCAGGGAAAAGGAGGACAGTCGATGTGGGGACATTTAAAAAACCAAGCATAGAGCTCCATCTAGTTCGGCAAGTCTTATGCATTGATCTCAGTCCGAGTTGGATGGACCCGATCATAGCATTCTTGAAAGAAGATAAGCTCCCCGAAGACAAGAATGAAGCTCACAAGGTCAGGATGAAAGCGGCTCATTTCTGGCTATCCCCAGATGAGAAACTCTACAGAAAATCCCACACAGGGCCATATCTCCAATGCGTTCATCCAAGCAAGGTGGAAGGCTTCCTTTTCGAAATTCACGAGGGAATCTGTGGAAGCCACATCGGATGAAGGTCACTGGCATACAGAGCCATCAGCCAGGGCTATTGGTGGCCCTACATGCAGAAGGATGCCCAGCTCTACGCCACAAAATGTGAAAAATGTCAGAAGTTCTCCCACTCCTTGCACCAGCCAGCTCAGGACCTGAGTCCTCTCTCCAGTCCATGGCCTTTCGCTCAGTGGGGACTAGACATCGTGGGACCTCTTCACCGAACCCTAGGAAACAAGAGATGGCTGATGGTGGGCACTGATTACTTCACCAAATGGATAGAGGCAGAGGCCTTATCCTCCATCACCGAGCACGATACAAAGAATTTTGTATGGAAGAACATCGTCACAAGGTTCGGAATCCCCCGAGCCCTGGTCTCAAACAATGGGACCCAATTCGATTCAAACTTATTTAAAAACCTCTGTCAGGAGCTCGGTATCAGGAACCTTTATGTAACTCCGGCCTACCCACAGAGCAACGGGCAAGCTGAAATCTCAAACAAAGTGGTACTGGACGGACTGAAGAAGAGGCTTGATAAGGCTAAGGGTAGGTGGGTGGAAGAGTTACCAAGTGTTCTTTGGGCATACAGGACCACCCCGAGACGATCCACCTCGGCAACTCCTTTCTCCTTGGCTTACGGAATGGAAGCTGTGATCCCTCTCAAAGTCGGCCTCCCGACCTTGAGGTCAGATCTCTTCGATCAAGGGCAGAATGAAGTAAACCTCGCCAAAGAGCTAAACCTGGCCGAGGAATGAAGAGAAGCGACATCAGTACACCTGGCCTCTTACCAACAACAGCTATCTAGAGGATACAATCAGAAGGTCAAAGAAAGGAAGTTATCCATCGAGGAACTGGTCTTGAAGAGAGCACTCCCAGCGGACAAAAATCCCAATGAAGGCAAGCTCGCACCGAACTAGATCGGGCCTTTTAAAGTGGTCTCGGTTTCCGGGAGGTCGGCCTATAGGCTTGAGAGCATGGATGGCAAAGAGTTGCCACGGCCGTGGAGTGCCACACATCTCAAAAAATGCTACTTCTAGTTGTATCCATAATGATAAAGTCAATGAAAAAGGAAGCTTGTGGAAGATGCGTGCCTTGTCTCTCTCATACTATGAATCAAGGGCTCCGGCCCTCGCGCCGGCCTCCTCGAGCTCGGTCACAGGACCAGCTCCCAAGGCTCTAGCCCTCGCGCCAGCCTCCTCGAGCTCGGTCACAGGACCAGCTCCTAAGGCTTCGGCCCTCACGCCAGCCTCCTTGAGTTCGGTCATAGGACCAACTCCCCAAGGCTCCGGCCCTCGCGCCAGCCTCCTTGAGCTCGGTCACAGAGCCAGCTCCCAAGGCTTCGGCCCTCGTGCCAGCCTCCTTGAGCTCGGTCATAGGACTAGCTCCCAAGGCTCCGGCCCTCGCGTCAGCCTCCTTGAGTTCGGTCATAGGACTAGCTCCCCAGGGCTTTGTACCTCTCGACAGCCTCGTCGAGTTCGGGTGATAAGCTATCCCCTTTGGAACAAGAGCGATCAACTATCTAAAAGTTCACTGCGAGGTCTCAGAGCTTGGCCTCCCTTCTGGGTCCAAACTAATTACAAGTTCTTTTAAGGCATTTCCCTTGGATGCACATTGCAAGACGATTCACCGACCTCGCCCACTTAAAAGATTTAAAGGATCGATTGAGGGATAGCGAGCCTTGTTAGCGCCCAGTCTTGCTAATTCCCCGACCTAGGCTACTTGGGAGGTTTAATAAAAGGGGAGCTCGTTCTCATCCAGTATCCTGAGACTAGAAGGTCACGGTCCGGATCCCCCGCAGACCTCAGCTACTTGCAAGATTTGGTCATATTTTAGCATCAGAGCATCCACACACCATGGCAAGAGAAAAGGAAATGAACAGACAACAGACTGAAAGAAAGATGCTTTCCATTGATCAGAAAGAATAATTACAAAGTCTCTGTACACTCGGAAGAAAAGGGAAAGTACATCAGAGGAAATAAAAAGACAAATTCCTATTACTCTACTTCTCGGGCGCCACATCTTTATTCTTCGGCTCTGAAGGAGCGGGCGAGGCAGGGGCGTCAGAAGCCTCGGATGGAGGAGCCATGGGGGGAGCCTGGGCCTTTTCGACCTCGGTGGGGGTCGGGGGCTGAGGAGATGGGCCTGGGGCTTCGGGAGGGGCCTCAGGAGGGTCGGAGCCAGGCTCTGACTCCGGGTTCGGTGTTGCAGACTGGAACTGAGGAAGGTTCGCGAATATGGGGTCATCCTCAGCAATCCCATAAGCACGAAGGGCCTCCCTGCACCCCATGTCGAACAGCACCGGACTCAAATTCGTGATTTGAGCCACATACTCCTCCGATGCCCAGTCCACCCCTTCCTGGTCAGCTTTAGCGACTTGGGCTCGCAGGGTGGACTCGACATCGGTGCTCTCTTTCCTAGAGGCCTCGAGCTCGGCCTCCTTCCCAGCCAATTCAAATTGCTTCTTGGCGAGCTCGGCCTCCAGTTGGCTCGCTCTCCTCGCCTTGTCATCAACAGCGCCCCTTAAGTGTTTATTCTCACCCAGCAACTTTATTATCTCGGCCTTCGCCATTTGCTGTTCTGTTGCATGCGCGGCGATCTTCTCCTCCGCCTTCTTTATTTCAGCCGCATTGGCCTCCAGCGCATCCCCCATTTTCTTCTTTTCCTTTTCCATCTCGACGACCTGAGCGGCTGTCTCCTCCCGCCTCTCCAATATTATTTGGAGCCTCTGCACATTCTGCAAAAGAACAAAGAGAACAGGGGGGTTAAAACGGACAACCAAGAGACAGAAACTCAAAGGCAGAAGAAGGGAATCACCTCGAGCGACGCTTTCATCGACGAGTAAAGCAGGCCCAAAGTCCCGGCCCTTTTTATGCCTCTCCATGTCCACGGGGAGGGTACATCCCCGGGCAATGGCCGCAACCGACTCCCGGCAAGTCCCCAGCCGATCCTCCACGGTCATTGGCTGGTTGGGGTTGAGGTCGAAGTTAGGCCTCCAGGGCATCGGCTTGTGAGGCCGGGCTTGCGAGTCCGCCTCCTGGACCCTTTCTTCCTCGCCCCCCACACGGGGCCTCTTCTCGGGAGGAGGCCCCTCGCCCTCCTTTTCGGCCTCCGTGGCCTGAGGCCGGGTCTCCTTTGGCGGCGGAAGCGGCAGAACCCCCTTCTCGGCCTCCGCCACCCGCGGCCGAGTGTCCTTAGGCGAACGCGGCTCTTTGGGCAGCCGTACATCCCTATAGGACTCCTCCGACCTCCCCCTCTTCTCTTGCGAGGGGCCCCTCATGCTTTTGCTCTTCGCGGAGGAGGAGGTCCCTTCTGCGCTTGAGGAACCGGAAGGGGCGCTAGCTGAGGAGCCTTGACCGGCGCCTGGCGCACTAGCGGCCCGCTTGAGGGCAGGGGAAACTCGGCCACCGAGGATCATCGCCCCTAAGTTCTTCAAGGGAGGACACTGACCGTCCATCTCTTCTTCTTCCTCTTGGACTCGGGCGGGGGGGCTATCAGCAATGAGGATCGGGCCTTGGGACCCCGAGTCTTGGCCGCTGGTATCGGCAAGCACTTGACCTCTGGTCTCAGCAAGCGCAAGTACGATCTCCCCTATCGGCTCGAGGGGGATCTCGGCAGTCTTCCTGGTGTAAGACTGGTACCGTGGCTTGTACACAAGCAGCGAGAAGGTAGCTCGATCGTGATGACCGTGGTAGTGATAGATTTTCTCAAACCACGCGTCGTTCCTCTTCCACTTGTCAAAGCTGGCCTCCCTCCTCCTTCGCTAAACACCTGCACAGAAAACAAGAAACATCAGCTCGGCATGATGACGAATAAAAACAACGCAAATAAACCCAGTAGGACAGGTGTTTATTGGGAGGGGTCCCAGGTTTCCGTGGGACCTGGATTCTCCGCCCCTCTTCGGTCTCGGTTCCCCCGAACTCCCAGTTCCCCGAGACCAATATCCGCTCATCCCCGGCATACTTGCTCGAATCTTCTAGGGCGTTCACCAGGGGCTGACGCCTGGCCTTCACCCGGAGATAGTAGGAATCCTCGCCCCCCGCGGCTTTACAGATGTCATACACATCCTCTATATCATGTACGCCGAGGTTAATGTCAAGGATCCAATTCAGCTCCGCCACGCCCATTATGATCTTGAAATCGTTTGGCATCAGCTGGTAGGGGCAAATCCGCCACACGCTGAGGCAGGATCAGAGAAGCGGGTGGATAGGGAACCTAACCCCACCTT
The DNA here is from genome assembly GCA_038049695.1 of Cinnamomum chago. Lineage (NCBI taxonomy): Eukaryota > Viridiplantae > Streptophyta > Magnoliopsida > Laurales > Lauraceae > Cinnamomum > Cinnamomum chago. The sequence continues at coordinate 50,107,990 of CP142460.1, forward strand.
CGCATTCTGACAACAACGGAAAAGGCATCCAGTTCTTGTACATCATAAGGCGATCAAGGAGGCCCCCGAGATCATCAGGCTTTACTAGGACGTCGGCCGGAATCTTGAACGACGCCCTAAAAGCCTCCAGGGCTGCGGGACCCTCTAACCAGTGGCTGTAGATCCTCATTTTTCTAAAAGCTAGAACAAGGGCAAAAGAACAGAGAAAAAGAAACGGGGTCTGGGAAAGACCTAATCAACAGAAACCCTTTGGGCAAAAGGAAAAAGGAGAATGAAGAAACAGGGAAGAAGATTCACAGAGAATGCGACGAAGTACGAAGAGCAAAAAGCGGGAAGAAAGCAGAAAGTAGGGGATCTTTGGGGTTCTGTTCTCTACAAGCCGTTCTTCAGCGAAAATCTCCTTCAGATGAAAAGCTAGGGTAAGAGAAGGAAGGGAGAAGGACGTTTCCATTTTATAAGGGGGACACCCCTCTTGATTGTCGCGCACGCAGAGTAGCGCTCCGGGCTCGCCACGCGTCGCCTCGACCCGGTGAACAACCATACGAAGGGGTCCGCGTGGTAGCGACGGTCCATCTCTCGCCATGCCTCTGGTACAACATTTATCATCTCGGGCATACCGAACGACACCCGCGTGCCCACCTTGGCAAAGCAATTATGACACCCTATTTATTTCCTAAGGCAGGCAAAAGGACGTCATGATGAGAATCGTACGACAGGAAGATATGATTAGACAGGGCCAACCCATCCGATCAGACCTTAGCTCCCGACCTCGGGAAGAGCCAAAGAAGTCGAGAGCTAGGGGGCAATTGTGTGGGGTCGTTTTGTAATCACGGATTTGTGTGGGCCCGCTCTCCGATTTCGGACTACCCTTAATCTTGGTGTCGCCTAAGGTCGGCAGCAGCGCCATCTCAGAAAGATCATGGAACGCATCTCGGTGGCCACGTCATAAGTTCCTACCTCGGTCTCGGCCTCAAGCCTGATCTCGGCCTCCTGTCATTCGGCCATAAATGCAGTCATAAATGCGCTGCTGTGACGGAGACGGTGGACTGACAAACAGAGTGGGCGCCGGACCTAGATAAGGAGCACGCCTTATCTCAAGGTCATGTCCATAGGCATGGGGCGACGGTCCGATATGACATTCCCTTTTTACCTACCCCCACTCGGGAGAGAAGAGTATACACTGATGGGACTTCCGTCTCTCCCTGGGCCCATCCCAATGATAACACTCGCGTCTATATATATTGCATGAAGGACAACCACATGGGGTACGCACTTTATCTCCCTCCTACATTTCTCCTTCTCCACTTCTCTCAATTCTGACACTGACTTGAGCATCGGAGTGCCTTCGGCTGCCTATGGCTAGGGGCTCTGACTTCTGTCTTCCTTTTTCACGTCATCGGAGGCTCGACCCTTTCCCTCATATTCTCCAGATCTCCAAACCAAGAGTTTAATCCTCTCCCAACCAAGTCCGTAATCTTTAGGCACATACAACCCTTATTTTAACTCTGCTCCTTTCATGCAAGTGGTTTTACATATCATTTTTAACTGAATAATACATTGTCTCGTTATTGCAGGTGAAGTTTTTGAAGAAGAGCTTTGAAGAATATGGTTGGTAAGCACAAACAACTTAGAATCTTGATTGGATTATAACACATCCTATGCAATGCGGACACACAAATTGCGGGATGCTTCCCATGGCTTATGCTTCACGTCGTGCACAACGCAAGGGTCTGAATTTCATGCATGCTGACATGAGATTTTGGAGGCAAAAAATCGTCATTGACCTGTAAAGGATGAAGGACGTCTTGAATGAAGTATAATGCATTCAAAGCTAATATTTCAGATGATATGTTGGGAAGTGATTCTGATCTTCATGTTTCTAAACAATGTGCACGTAACAACATTTATATTTGAGCAAGGGAGACGATGGTTTCAATTAACTTTTAGTTGATTGCCCACTGCCAACTCAGTTTATACAGTCAACTATCTATTTTTCTATATTAATGAAAGGGTCCTATGGGTTTTAAAACACAGACAAGAATAAATCCAAACATAAAGGTACAAAACTCTACCTAAACTACTATTTCCAACCTTAATTTTAAAAAACGTTAGGGGATATGGGCCACTGATATTGAAGAGAAGAAACGATCAAAGAACAAAGAGACGAGTCAGGAGAAATGAAGACTGGGAGCACCGTTCTTTTTTCAGATCTCAACACTAGCTTCATAGATGAGATATTCTAAAAAATGAAAAAAGCCACAAACCAAAATGATAGAAAGCAGTTCCTCCTATTGAGACACTTCCAGATAATCCAACTGACAAACCATTTCATGAGCCCAACTACAACTCAAACAAACAATAAGTCGAAGATATAATCTCAACAATACCAAACATTGAGGAGAAATAATAGCATCTGAAGTCTATCACATTGTAACAAACATACTATAACAGGCTTATAAATAGTCAATGCTCTCTCCGTGAATATTAATGTGAATACAATTCAAATTCTCTGTTTTACAAATCTCTTTATGGTATCCGAGCTTTGTTGACTCATGTCCATAATCATGTCTTCCTCTGCCTCTTCAACTAATGTATCTTCCAACTCATTCTCTCCTATTTTTTCTTCCATTCATCAACCTTCAGTCAAATTATCCAAAGAAAATTATCTCTCTTGGAAAACTGCTATTCTGCCCTATCTTCGTGGCCATCGATTTCTTGACTACGTTGAAAGTTGCATTACTACACCGACCCAAACCATTCATTCCCACCTCCACCTCTAATCCTACACCAAATCCTGCCTATGATCAATGGCTTGAATAGGATCAAATCATTCCCAGTATCCTCATCTTTTTTCTTTCTAAATCACTTATTCCTCATGTTGTTGGTCTCGAAACATCTCATGATCTCTGGGTCACTCTTGAAAATATGTTCTTGGTTCAATCTAAAGCCCATATCATCCAGCTTCGTCGACAATTAACCTCACTCAAGAAAGGTGCTCTCTCAATTCAAGATTGCTTTCAAAAGGCCAAAACCTTGGCTGATACTCTCACTGCAATTGGGCAAACTGTTGAAACTTTTGATGTTGTTGCTTATATTCTTGCTGGCCTACCCTCTAAGTATGACTCCCTTGTTGCTACTGTCACCACTCGCATTGAGACTGCCACTTTTGATGCCTTTATGGCTTCCTTTTGAGCCAAGAATTATGCCTCAAACAACAAAATGCAACTGCTGAACTTGGCCAATCGGACTACTTCTAACTCTGGACGTGGAGGCTCTCGCCCTCCCTTCTTTAACAACTCACGCTGTGGACACTTTAAAGGCAGGGGGCGTGGTCAAGGATCCGCTCCTCCATCGTCTTTCAATACCCACAATCAGCAAGGAATCCGTCCTTTCTATCAAATTTGTCTCAAGGCTGGACATACCGCCCCCAACTTTGGCATCGTTTTGAACAAAATTATCAACCTCAATCCAATTAGCAAGCCTACACAACTATACACTACAACAACTTGCACTTTTACCTATATTTTTTGGCCACGTTTTATAAATTCGTTGGTAAAAATAACCTTTTACTGACGTTTTATAAAAACGTCGCTAAAATCTCGACTTTTTCCGATAAAACGTCGGTAAAATGTAATTTTTATTGATGAATTATTCAAAATACCGGCAAAGTTCAATCTCGGAAAGAAAAGGAATGTAAAAATCGGAGATTATTACCACATAATAGGAAATGTCGGTAAAATCGACTTTTAGCTACGTTTTATTGCTTTTACAGACGAAAAATAAACGTCGGTAAAAACCTTTTAAAAATACTCGCTCGATCTCGATCTCTCTGCTCTCTCTCTCTCGATCTGCTCTTTCTCTCTCCCTCTCTCTCTCTGCCCGAAACCGATCGGTCTCCCTCTCTCTCGCCGCTACCTCTGCTCGGACCCTCTCTGCCTCCAATTTCCTCTCTCTCTCTCTCTCACTCTATCTCGCTCTGCTCTCTCTCTCTCTCTCTTACCCTCTCTGCCTCGCAGATTCAAGAAGCGCTATGAATGTCTGTATTGTTTGGTTTTCCTTCTTTTTCATTGCAATTGATTCAGTTGGATTTTCTTCTTTTCAAAATTTAAGGTATTCAAGCTGCTCCGAGGAAGCAGGCAGTAGCTGCAGCATTTTAGCTTTGTGAAATAGCCACTTTTGGGCGTAATTTTGGTACTCCTTTTTAGTTTTTTGAATATGAATGGATTTTTGAAGTGAAGATTTTGTGATTTTGCTTTTTGAATGTGTAATTGGGGTCAATGTCTTGTTTGGGTTCCTGCCCTTTTAGTTAATTTTTGCCATTCCTTGTTTCCATTTGGGGGGATGATATGCAATGAGATGAAATCCCTTCCCATTTGTCATCAGTTCCACCCACTTGCTCCTCTCTCTCTCTCTCTCTCTCTCTCTCACACACACACACACACACATGCAAGATTACTAATTGGGCTTAGTTTTGATCAAATATATTTTATGTGGAGGCTTTTGAACAAGAGAATTTGTTTAAAAGGTATTTTAGAGATTTTCTTTTCTGCCTTATCTGTCTTTGCAGTAAACATCATAACCATCTCAACTTCTTGTTTGAGTTGGCCCATAAAATCCAGAAAAGCAATGGTGTAAGATTTGAGTTTTGTATTTGGTGGGTCAATGCCTCTCAATTTGGTGAATTGGGAGGCCAAATATAGGGATCCAATGAAGACTCAGGTATTCTTTTTCTTACACTTTCATGGGTTCTTTCATGTTCTCCACAGTTTCTATCAAAAGCCAGGGGCCAAATAATACTAAGGAAGACCACTATGGAATAGATAGGATAAGACCCACAGATATATGATGGTGTTTGCGTTTAACCACATCATTCTTGAATAGAGAGCAGGGTCACATATAGTAATATGACTTTAGTTATATTAGTAGTACAAATGGCTTATTGTTTAAATGTGTGAAGCCCACTGCTACAGTGTGTCTCCAAAGTCACAATAATCCTGCCTAGGATCAGGAGGTTATGGAATAATTAAACTCCTCCAAACATAGAGCTCTACTCATAGCTAAACTAGATTGCCTGAAACCAACTTCATGAGACCTTATAAAAACCAAACAAAACCTCTCTGTACACCCACTTTTGCCACTGACTGTGCATCCCTGAAAGCCAACCAAACCATTGGAGAATTATTTCTAGCCACTTGTGTCAGTGGAACCCATGAATATTACAACATTTGCTCCTTACAATAATGCATTGAGAGAGACTTTTTGGGAACATTGAAACACCCATCTAGAGGATAAGCTTTATCTCACCATGGTTAGATATTTGGGACCACCAATGCACCATAACCTCAATCTTAGAGGAGTCAGGGACCATATTTTATTTATTTTCTCAGTTGTTAGTTTGCTACATGGTGATACAGTGCCATTAAGAGGGAATTTGATTCATTCATGAATCTAGTTAATTGCTAAAAAAAAAAGGTTAATTTAAATCTAAAACTCTAAAAATGTATTATTTTAGTGCCTGTGATGCTCACTGGTTGATAGAAAAATGAGGCCTTTCCTTGTCTATAATTAAATAATGCAGAACACAAACCATAGCCAAATCTGGACAATGTTACACTACTAACATTAAGTGTTCATGAGTCATAGCCCGTGACATGAAAGGGGAAACAGAGCATACTATAATGTAACTAGCACTTTTTAAAGGGTCTCATGTGAGTGTTAAATCTGAATCCAGTTCTTCATCTATGTTCACATGTTTATATGCATTAATAAATAGATGAGCTTAGTTAGTTTTATAATTTGTTCCTCTCTGAAACCTTGGTATCTATATCAGTGACTGTGGCACTTGATGTGGTATGTAAAGCAGTGAATAAAGGTGTTAATTCTTATTTACCAAATAAGATTACTATCTTATTAGGTGATATCGTGATGGGATTTGGTAGACTTTCAATTAGATTCTTACTTAAACTTTTTTTTCTCTTTATTTAATGTTTAGGGTCTTTTGGTATTATTTTTTCCATTTTCTATTGGCTTATTGTATTTGGGAAATAAGTGAGAATCCTAGGTATCTTTAATATTGTTTTTCGAATCCTTGCCATATTGAATTGGAGTAGGTGGAGACATTGAGAGGGAAAAAAAAAATAAATCTTTCATTGTATTTGCCATATTGAATTGGAGTAGGTAGATCTTGGGCTAGGTTGTGTATTTGGGGGAAGAATGACTCCACACTTGCTACACAAATTAGTGAATAAATTACTGCTTTTATTAAGAGGGAAATGTTGGGGTCAATTTGGCCACCCATATTTTCTCTCAAGTATTTTGGTGTTTTATTTTCGTGAATTATATTTTCGTCTTTCAACCTTCTTCATCTAATACTTATAATAAAAAATCACATTTCCTTCTAGGGCTGTGTTTGTTTCATGTAATTGAAATTTTAGGAATTCTAATACATTGTATTTCTATAAATGATTAAAAATGAAGAACCAAAGGTAGATATAGGGAGAAAAACAGAGACTTGTTTCTAAATAGTATAAATCGTAGGGTCCTTTTTTTTTTTTTTGTAATTTTAGAAAATAAAAAATGCATGATATCTTCTAGATATAAATCATAGTTTTTTTTTTTTTTTTTTTTTTTTTTTTTTTGTGATTTAGCTGGTATACATTAAAGTCCTCTTCTACTAGATGATGTTCAATGCATGATAAGACTAAACAAAGAGCCAGCCATTTTGGTCAATCTGCATACAGAATAGAAGGCTGAGAGAGAGGGGGGTTGTAACTGTTCTGCTATATATCAGAATCCTCTTGTAACTTTTTTTTTTTTTTTTTTGAGTGTGGGTTTTCTCTTGAAACTGTTAAATGCATAACAGAGGCTAAGCAAAAAGCTAGCCATTTTGGTCAATGCACAGCACAAGAATAAAAGGCTGTCTGTCTGAGAGTAAAACCAAAAGCTGTCCGAGAGTAACAACAAATGGCACAGATAAAGAATATAAGAAAGACTGTTTCCTTGAAAGTTGATTATTTCCTTGAAATTTTAACATAATAACTAGTCGAAATTTATAAACACTGAAAAATGGTCAATATCCCTATTTCATTTGTTATGATCTTTCAGTTATTAGAGAGTATCAGGGTTTGTTTTGCAGAGAATGTAGATATGCAAAAAACCTTCTACTGTTCTGCTGGTTAAAAGACTCATTTATTCTTATTTACTAGGGCTAGATGTTAGCCTAAAAAATGGGAGGTGAGATGTTTTATTTTATTTTTACCATTTATTGCTATTGCACAACGAGAGTTTAATTTTTGAAAAGCTATCTAAAGAGAAAATTTACACTATAGCATCTATATGCAGTAAAGAAAGCAAGGCATCCACAAAATTGCATAAAAAGATGCCCAAATCTCATAAGAAAATGGCAGATGCGTTTTGTAAGTGCCTAAAAATTACGGACTTAGGTAATGGAGGATCAAGCTCTTGATTTGTGGTTTTAAAGGGAATAAAGGGAAAGGATCGAGTCTCCAGTCACCTGAAAGGAAGAAAACAACGGTCAGAGACCCTGGCTATGGGTAGCCGAAGGCCCTCCGACGATCAAGTCAGTGTATGAACTGGAAGAGAATGGAGAAAGCGAGCTTTTGGAGGGGAGGATCATGCGTACCTTGTAAGGCTTTCCTTCATGTAATATATAGACGTGAGGGTCATCATGGTACTGTCCACATGAAGGGACGGGAGTCCCATCAGCGTGTATTCGTACCTCTTGAGTGGGGGTAGGTGAAAAAGGGGGTGTCCCATCGGATCATCATCCCATACCTATGGCCCTGAGATAAGGCGTGCTTCTTATCTAGGTGTGGTGCCCACTCCGTCTGTCAGCTTGCCGTCCCCGTTGTGGCAGTGCATTTATGGTCGCGTTTATGACTGAGTGACAGGAGCCGAGGTCGGGCAGAGGCTGAGACCGAGATCGGAGCCTGTGACGTGGCCGCCGAGACTCGATTCATGATTCCTCCGAGATGGCGCTACGGCCGACCTCATGTGGTTTCCGAGACCAAGGTTAAACCGAGACTGGGGATGGGCCCCCGTCCGAATTAGTGAGCACAAAACGACCCCACACAATTGTCCCTCTTGCCCTTTCTGTGAGTTCCACTCTTTGTCTCTGCTACTCCTTCGCACTCCTCCTTTTCTTTGTTTTCAGAGGGTTTTGGCCCTTTAGGGTTTTTCTAGTTTTTCGCCTCTTTTTTCTTGCTCCTTAACCTTCTAGGAAAGATGGGGGTTTATAGCCATTGGCTAGAGGGTCCTGCGGCCCTGGAGGCTTTCAGGTCGTCGTTTAAGATCCCGGCCGACGTCTTGGTTAAACCTGACGATGTCGGGGACCTCCCATATGGCCTTTCCCGGTACAAGAACTGGATGCCTTTCCCCTTGGTGTCAGTATGCGAAGGCGGGGTCAGATTTCCCATTCATTCGCTCCTCCGTTCTTGCCTCCATGCATGGCACATCTGTCCCTCCCAGTTAATGCCAAACGGCTTCAAGATTATAATGGGTGTGGCGGAGCTGAACTGGATTCTCGACATCGGTCTCGGGGTGCATGACATAGAGGATGTCTACGACATCTGCAGGGCTGCAGGGGGCGAAGACCTTTACTACCTCCGGGTGAAAGCCAGACGCCATCCCTTGGTGAACGCCCTGGAGGATTCCAGCAAATACGCTGGGGATGAACGCATTTTGGTCTCGGGGAACTGGGAGTTCAAGGGGACCGAGACCGAGGAGGATCGGAGAATCCAGGTTCCGCGGAAGCCTGGGACCCCCCCCAGTAAATGCCCATCCCTCTAGGTTTTGTTTGTACCGCCCTTGCTTGTCCTTATGCTGAGCTGACGTCCTTGCCTTTTTCTCGTGCAGGCATTCAGAAGAGAAGGAAAGAGGTCAGTTTTGATAAGTGGAAACGAAACGACGCGTGGTTAGAGAGGATCGATCGCTACCACGGCCACCATGACCGAGCTGCCTTCTCCTTGCTAGGGTACAAGCCCCGGTACCAGTCTTACACCAGGAAGACTGCAGAGATCCCCCTCGCGCCAATAGGGGAAGTCGGGCCTGAGCCCGCCGAGACCAGCAGTCGAGCCACGGATCCTCAGGACCCGATAGTTATTGGCGACAGTCCTCCCCGAGACCAGGGAGAAGCAGAAGGAGAAGAAATGGACAGGCCGCGCCCTGCTTTGAAGGACCTGGGGGTCCTGATTTTTGCCGGCCAAGCCCCGGCAGCCTTCAAGCACGTCCCCAGTGGGTCGGGTGCCGCTCAGGGGTCCGCCCTCGCCGCCTCCTCCAGTTCGTTGGGAGCAGCGGGCGCTCCCTCGGCCAAATCTTCGAAGGAGAAGTCGGGGGAGCCCTCCGGGGTCATTCGGCCGCCGAAGGAGACTCGCCCGCTCCGGGACAACAGGCCGCGGGTGGTGGAACCCGGGAAGGAGACTCCGCCTCCCCCGCCGCAGAAGGAAGCCCGGCCTCGGTCCGCGGCGGCCGGAAAGGAGGGCGAGAGGCCCCCTCCCGAGAAGAGGCCTCGCCTGGAGGGTGCGGAGGGGAGGCCAAGGTGCGGAGGCGCAGGCTGAACCTTTCGTGCCGGCACCCTGAAGGCCCAACTTTGACCTCAACCCGAAAGAGCCCATGACCATGGGAGAGCGGCTGGGGGCCAGCTGGGAGTCGGTCGTGGCCCTCGCCCGGGGATGCGCCCTCCCCCAGGACATGGAAAGGCACAGGAAAGCCGGGACTCCGGCTTTAATCCATCAGACGTTGAAGGCGTCGCTCGAGGTAGCTTTTCTTCCCTATTTCTAAAATCCTCGCTTCTTGGTTATCCGATCCGTCCTTCTCACCGTTTCTATCCTTTTAGCAGAACGCGCAGAGGCTCCAAGTACTAATGGAGAGGCATGCAGAAAGGGCTGCCCACATCGCCGGGCTAGAGAAGGAGAAGAAGAAGCTAGGGAGTGCGCTGGAGGCCAGCGCGGCCGAACTCAAGAAGGCGGAGGAGAAAATCGCCCAACACGCAACGAATCAGCTAGCGGCGAAGGCTGAAATCATCAAGTTGCGGGGCGAAAATAAGAATCTGAGGGGCGCCGCAGATGACAAGGCAAGGAAGGCGTCCTGACTGAAGGTTGAGCTCGCCGAGATGGAGGCCGAGCTCGTCAAGAAAGAGGCCTAGGTCGCCGAGAAGCAAGGCGAACTGGTTAAGAAAGAGGCTGAGCTCGAGGCCTCTAGGAAAGAGAGGGCCGATGCCGAATCCATCCTGCGAGATCAGGCTGCAAAGGCTTACCAGGACGGGGTGGATTGGGCGTCGGAGGAGTACGTGGCTCAGATCTATTGCTGTTTGAGATGGGGTGCAAGGCGGCCCTTCTTAAGTATGGGGTCTCTGAGGACCATCCTATCTTCTCGGATCTTCCTCAGTTCCGACCTGCAGCAGTGGGCTCAGAGCCAGAGCCTGGCTCCAACCCTTCTGGGGCTCCGGTGGATGTCTCTGTCGCCCCTCCTCCGCCTCCGACCCCCGCCGAAGTCCAAGGCGCTCCTCCTCCTCCTTCGACCCCTGCCGAAGTTCTCCTCCTCCTCCTTCGACCCCTGCCGAAGTTCAAGGCGCTCCTCCTCCGACCCCTGTCGGGGTTGAGGCGGCCCAGGCTCCTCCTGGAGCTCCTCCATCTGCTCGTGATGCCCCCATTTCTTCTGCACTTCCAGGGCCGGAGACTATTAAGGCGGCGCCCAAGAAGTAGGCTCTTTAGGAATTTTCTCTTCTTTTTTCTTTTTCGATGTAATTTTTCTTTCTTTTTTCAAGTGCATAGGAACCTTGTAATCATACTTTTTGATCAATGAGAAGATCTTTTTCCACCTTGTTGCCTTCGTTCTTTGCTCTTTCTTGGCAATGGTATGTGGATGCTTCGATGGTAGGTCGGTAAAGCGTCCGAATTCCTATCCCATCATTGGGCTGCCCCCAAACCAATGGCTAGGTCTTAAAGATGTTCTTCTCGGGAGGAATGCCTTTTTAGGAAGGATTTTGTGATTAGCTTGGGTTCATACCCCGAGATGTGGTCTTCTTGCTGAAGGGCTGGGGCTGTATCTTTATTTTTGGCGAGCATTCTTTGGTGACCCGAGAGGTGTGGGCCAAGCTGGGGTGTAGGTCGAACTCCGTGCCTTGCGGAGCTGGTCCTGCGACCGAACTCAAAGAGGATGGCGCGAGGGCCGGATCCTTGCGGAGTTGGTCCTACGACCGAACTCAAAGAGGATGGCGCGAGGGCCGGATCCTTGCGGAGTTGGTCCCGCGACCGAACTCAAAGAGGATGGCGCGAGGGCCGGATCCTTGCGGAGTTGGTCCTACGACCGAACTCAAAGAGGATGGCGCGAGGGCCAGATCCTTGCGGAGTTGGTCCCGCGGCCGAACTCAAAGAGGATGGCGCGAGGGCCGGATCCTTGCGGAGTTGGTCGCACGACCGAACTCAAAGAGGATGGCGCGAGGGCCGGATCCTTGCGGAGTTGGTCGCACGACCGAACTCAAAGAGGATGGCGCGAGGGCCTGATCCTTGCGGAGTTGGTCGCACGACAGAACTCAAAGAGGATGGCGCGAGGGCCGGATCCTTGCGGAGTTGGTCCCGCGACCGAACTCAAAGAGGATGGCGAGAGGGCCGGATCCTTGCGGAGTTGGTCCCACGACCGAACTCAAAGAGGATGGCGCGAGGGCCGGATCCTTGCGGAGTTGGTCCTGCGACCGAACTCAAAGAGGATGGCGCTAGGGCCGGATCCTTGCGGAGTTGGTACCGCGACCGAACTCAAAGAGGATGGCGTGAGGGCCGGATCCTTGCGGAGTTGGTCCTACGACCGAACTCAAAGAGGATGGCGCGAGGGCCGAATCCGGAGAGACGTAAGGCAGTTCTTTGTCAAAAGGTTCTTCTTTATTGATCAATCATTTTGAATACAACTAGAAGTAATATTTCTTTAGATGGGCAGCATTCCATGGTCGTGGCAACTCCTTGCCATCCATCCCTTCAAGCCTGTAGGCCGACCTTCCTGAGACGGAGACCACCTTATAAGGGCCGAGCCAGATCGGCGCAAGTTTGCCTTCATTAGGATTTTTATCTGCTGGGAGTGCTTTTTTCAAGACCAACTCTCCAACCAAGAACCTTCTTTCTTTTACCCTCTGATTGTATCCTCGGGACAGCTGCCGCTGGTAGGCGGCCAGACGCACGGATGCTGCTTCCCTTCGTTCCTCGGCCAGGTCGAGCTCTCTGGCGAGGTTTATTTCATTCTGCCCTTGATCGAAGAGATTTGTTCTTAAGGTCGGGAGGCCGACCTCAGGAGGGATTACAGCTTCCATCCCGTAGGCCAATGAAAAAGGGGTTGCCGAGGTGGATCGTCTCGGGGTGGTTCTGTATGCCCAGAGGACACTTGGCAATTCTTCCGTCCATCTGTCTTTAGCTTTATCAAGCCTTTTCTTCAGCCCTTCCAGAACCACTTTGTTCGAGATCTCTGCTTGCCCATTGCTCTGCGGGTAGGCCGGAGTCGCATAAAGGTTTCTGATGCCGAGTTCCTGACAGAAGCTTTTGAAGAATTTTGAATCGAATTGGGTTCCGTTGTCCGAGACCAGAACTCTGGGGATCCCGAACCGCGTGACGATGTTTTTCCACACAAAATTCTTTGTGTCAAGCTCGGTGATGGAGGATAAGGATTCTGCCTCAATCCACTTTGTGAAGTAATCGGTGCCCACCATTAGCCATCTTTTGTTTCCCGGAGTTCGGTGGAGAGGTCCGACGATGTCCAGTCCCCACTGAGCAAAGGGCCATGGACTGGAGAGAGGGCTCAGGTCCCGAGCTGGCTGGTGAAGGGAATGGGAGAACTTCTGGCATTTTTCGCATTTCCTTGCGTAGATCTGTGCATCTTTCTGCATGTAGGGCCACCAATAGCCCTGGCTAATAGCTCTGTATGCCAGGGACCTTCCTCCGATGTGGCTCCCGCAGATTCCTTCATGGATTTCAAATAGAAAATCTTCTACCTTGCTCGGATGAACGCATTGGAGATATGGTCCGGAGTAGGATTTTCTGTAGAGTTTTTCATCTGGAGATAGCCAGAAGTGAGCCGCCTTCATCCTGACCTTGTAGGCTTCGCTCTTATCTTCGGGGAGCTTGTCCTCTCTGAGGAACGTCATGATTGGGTCCATCCAGCTCGGACCGAGGTCAGTGCACAGAACTGGCCGAACTGGGAGGAGCTCTATGCTGGGTTTCTCCAATGTCCCTACATCAACTGTCCTCCTTTTCCCAGCTTCTACGGCCGAGGCCAAGCTTGCCAGGGCGTCTGCATGGCGATTGGACTCCCTACCGACTTGCCTTACTTTAACTTTTTCAAACTGGGAGAGGAGCTGCCTGGTGTGGGCTAGATAGGCCACCATTCTTTCGTCTCTGGCTTGGTAGTCTCCGCTCAGCTGGCTCGTCACCAACTGGGAGTCACTGAAAACCGCCACCTGCCGTGCCCCCAGTATTCTCGCACTGCCGAGACCGGCAATCAGTGCTTCATATTCTGCTTCATTGTTTGATGCTTTGAAGTCGAGGGTTAGTGCTTGTTCTATGACTAGTCCTTCTGGAGATTGAAGGGCGACGCCGGCGCCTGCTCTCTTAGATGTCGACGATCCGTCAACGAAGACTTTCCAGGCTGACTCAAGGAATTTTTTCCAGGACTGGTCTTCCTCAGTCTCGGTGTTACCTTCATTTCGGCCCTTGGAGTCCCCCAGTTCGGTATCGAGCGAGGTCGGTACCGAACTAGGTGAGGTGAATTCGACGACGAAGTCCGCCAGGACCTGTGCCTTGATTGCTGTTCTGGGTTGATAATGGATGTCGAACTGTCCCAGCTCCACAGCCCACTTGGAAATTCGACCAGAGAAGTCTGCCCTTCTAAAAAGCGACTTAAGTGGGTACTCGGTGACAACCACTACTGTGTGTGTCTGGAAGTAGTGGGAGAGCTTGCGGGAGGCGCTGACCAGTGCCAGTGCTAGCTTTTCAAGCGGCAGATACCTGGTTTCGGCATCGAGTAGGGCTTTGCTGGTGTAATAGATGGGGTACTGTTGCTTGTCGCTTTCGCGAACCAGCACCGAGCTCACCGCATGGTCCGAGACTGCAAGGTAAAGATAGAGAAAATCGTCTTGCGACGGAGTGGACAATAGGGGTGGTGAGGAGAGGTACCTTTTAAGCGTCTCTAGTGCCAAGTCGCATTCTGGAGTCCATTGGAACTTAGAACTCTTCTTCAGGAGCTGAAAGAACGGACGACACTTGTCCGAGGCGCGGCTGATGAAGCGATTGAGTGCAGCAGCCATCCCTGTAAGTCTCTGGACCTGCTTGGCTGAGGTTGGGCTCTGGATAGCCTGTATGGCTGCGATCTGCTCCGGATCGGCCTCGATCCCTCTCCGGGTCAACAAGGTCCCCAGGAATTTGCCGAAGCCGACACCAAATGCACACTTCGAGGCATTCAGTTTGAGCTGGAATTCTCGGAGGATGGCAAATGTTTGGCGTAGGTCCGTCAGGTGGTTCTGCGACTCCTTGGACTTGACTACCATGTCGTCAATATAGACCTCAATCGTCTTTCCGAGTTGGTCCCGAAACATCCTCGTGACCAGCCTCTGATATGTCGCTCCGGCGTTCTTCAGCCCAAAGGGCATCACTTTGTAACAATAGATGCCTCGAGGTGTGATAAACGCAGTTTTTTCCTCATCAGGTCTGTGCAGAGGGATCTGATGGTAACCTCGGTAGGCGTCTAAGAAGCTCATCCTGCCATGCCCCGAGGTGGCGTCGATCATCTGGTCGATCTTTGGGAGGGGGAAGCTGTCCTTGGGGCAGGCTTTGTTGAGGTCGGTGAAGTCCACACAGACCCTCCACTTGCCGCTCTTCTTCTTTACTACCACCGTGTTTGCTAGCCACCTGGGGTAATGTACTTCGCGGATTGCCCCGGCCTCGAGGAGCTTATCCACCTCTTCCACTATTGCCTCTGTCTGAGGGACCCCCGTTCTACGAGCCTTTTGCACGACGGGCTTGTGTCCGGGATCCACACTCAGCTTGTGACATATGACCTTGGGGTCAATTCCCGGCATCTCATATGGAGTCCATGCAAAGACATCTTTATTCAGAAGTAGGAAGTCTAGCAATTCGGCCCTCTCAGTGTCGGGGAGCTGGCTACCTAGCAGGAAGTATCGCTCCGGATCTTCAGGATCAATCCTGACCTCGGTGAGGTCCTCTATGCTTTTCTGTCCGGCTGTTCGCCCAACATTCTCAATTTCGGCTTCGAGCTCGGCCATGTGTACTTGCTGCGGCTCAACCTCCCCGGGGGTTACGGCCACGAGGCATTCTCTGGCCATCTGTTGGTTCCCCCACACTGTCACAATCTCGACCACCCCACCAGGCTTCTCTAATGGAAACTTGAGTTTTTGATGGAGGGTGGAGGGTATTGCTTCCATGGCGTGCAGCCAACTTCGTCCCATTATCACATTGTAGGGGGATGGCGCGTCTACAACCATGAAGTCGGCCATCTTTGTCGTGCCTCCTACCCGGACTTCAAGTGAGATCTTCCCCTTGGGGTACACTGGTTCAGCGCTGAACCCTATCAAAGGGATGTGGGCTTCCTGTAGATCAGATTCGGGTAAGCCGAGCTGCTTGAAGCAGCTGTAGTAGATTACTTCGGAGGAGCTCCCTGGATCTATGAGGACGCGCTTGGTGGTGTAATTGTTGAGCCGCAAAGTGAGGATGAGGGCATCATTATGGGGGAGCTGGACTCCCTTTAGGTCTTCATCTGAGAACAAAATCCTGGGCCTCTCCTTCTTAGCCCTCTTCGGGGCGCTTTCTAGCTCTGCCGACATCACTTGCTTGCCATGGGCAGCCCTTCTGGCCTCTGACCGAGCTCGGGTACTCTGCTTCCCCGGGGCGGGGGCCAGGTGGATGACGTGGATGATACCTGCCGGTTCGTCACTGTCCTGGTCATCGCTGGGTTGGTTGCGTCGCTGAGCTCGGTTGACTCTTTCTTCCCCCTTGATGTACTCCTGGAGGTGCCCATCCTTGACAAGCTTTTCGAGATGGGACTTTAGTGCAAAGCAGTCTTCAGTCATGTGCCCGTGCTGCTTGTGATAGGAGCAGTGTTTTTGCCTGTCTCGGGTGGATGGGTCGCCTAGCATCGGCCTCGGCCATTGGAAGTATGGTTCTGCCTTGATTTTGCTCAGGATTCTGTAAATGGGCTCCTTGAATACAACACTGATGGCTCTGTAAGGATCGCTGGCAGGCTTGGTGGGCTGAGACCTCGGCCTCTTGCTGTTGTCCGAGGAGATTGAGAAAGAGCGGGCAGGCTTTCTCTTATCCGACCTCGGCCTGGAGGACGTCCCCTCCCTGGTGGAGGCTTGGTCCCTGGTGGAGGCTTGGTGCTTCTTTGGGAGTCCAAACCGCTCCGTGCCGTGGTCCTCGTCCTCCTCTTGCTCGACATATTGTTTCACCCTTGCCATCAATGCTTTCATCGTAGCCACGGGGTTCCGGACCAGGTCCCTACGGAGTTCGTTTCCTGGGAGTAAGCCTTCCCTAAAGCACATGATGGCGACTTCGTCGTTAGCGTCGGTAATCTGGCAGTATATCGTCCAGAACCTTCTGGCGAAGGCAGTGATGCTCTCACCGTCCTTCATTCGGATCGCCATGAGATTGCTACCCGTCTTCGGGATGACGCGGTGTGCTCGAAACTTTTCAAGGAAAGAACTTCGGAGCTGCCGCCAGCTCGAGACCGACCCGAGGGGGGAGCGCAGAACCACCGGAGGGGGAGGTCTCCCAGACTGGATGAGAAGACTCTGCAGTTTAGGAGACCGACGTCCCCCCAGACCGACATCCGCTGAGTGAAATGTCGCAGATGCGCCTCTGGGTCCGAGGCTCCGTCATAAAGGACGAACCTTGGGACGCTAAATCTCTCAGGGAAAGAGAGATTTTTAATATCCAGTGAAAAGGGGGACATGCCCTGATCGTCCTCTTCATATTCACCAGTTTGGTCTCGGGCGAGACCGATCTCGGTCAAACGGGCCTGGACCTCCTTCTTGACATAGTGGTCCAACTGCGCCTTGAGGTTCGTCTGGTCATCGAGTCTCGGGGATTCCGGCTCACGCCGTGCTCCCCCGAGACCACTAGGCAGATGACTGCTGCTCGAGACTTCCTCCTCGCAGCGAGACCTCCTCCTGTGGTAGAGGACATGCCTCAGATCTTGATTACCCGGGTGGGTCCGCTTCCGCCAGGGAGGCGGACCATGAGACTTCCTCTCATTCATCTCGAGCCGCTCCTCTAGACGATGAATCACCTCGTCTTTATCTTGGAGAGCCTGGTCCTGGGCATCGAGTTCTTTAAGCAGGGGGTCGTCATTTCTCGTTTCACGGATATGATGAAGAGATTGGTCGTCGTCGCGAGAGCGACGGTGGGACTGATGGGACGTCGCCCTGATAGGGGTTTTGCCCCGTCGCCGAAGATCCGACGTGGGGGCGTTCTGTTCCGGACCCCTTTGCGACCGACCATCAGGATGAGGGACCCCTCGACGGTCATCATGGTGGGGGCGCGCATTCGTGGGCCGAGACGAAGAGGCCGATTGGACTATGCCTTCCACGTACGCGGCTCCCGACTTTCCCCCAGACCTCCTCTGGCGCGGGGCCTCCGGTTCCTCCTGCCTGACGGGAGGAACCGCCATCGGCCCCGGAGGGGGAAGAAGAGCGGAACGAAGGTCGGGGGTAAGTTCTGGAAGTGCGGACTGCGGCTGCAAGAATGGTGGAAATGAAGGTTGTTCTGGCAGTGGGAAGGACGACGCCTTCTGAGACTTCGACGGTCCTCCGCCACCGTTTCTGGTCTTTGGAGGCATGGCTTCTTCAGAAGCTTTGGCACAGATCCTATTCCCACAGACGGCGCCAACTGTAAGTGCCTAAAAATTACGGACTTAGGTAATGGAGGATCAAGCTCCTGATTTGTGGTTTTAAAGGGAATAAAGGGAAAGGATCGAGTCTCCAGTCACCTGAAAGGAAGAAAACAACGGTCAGAGACCCTGGCTATGGGTAGCCGAAGGCCCTCCGACGATCAAGTCAGTGTATGAACTGGAAGAGAATGGAGAAAGCGAGCTTTTGGAGGGGAGGATCATGCGTACCTTGTAAGGCTTTCCTTCATGTAATATATAGACGTGAGGGTCATCATGGTACTGTCCACATGAAGGGACGGGAGTCCCATCAGCGTGTATTCGTACATCTTGAGTGGGGGTAGGTGAAAAAGGGGGTGTCCCATCGGATCATCATCCCATACCTATGGCCCTGAGATAAGGCGTGCTTCTTATCTAGGTGTGGCGCCCACTCCGTCTGTCAGCTTGCCGTCCCCGTTGTGGCAGTGCATTTATGGCCGCATTTATGACTGAGTGACAGGAGCCGAGGTCGGGCAGAGGCTGAGACCGAGATCGGAGCCTGTGACGTGGCCGCCGAGACTCGATTCATGATTCCTCCGAGATGGCGCTACGGCCGACCTCATGTGGGTTCCGAGACCAAGGTTAAACCGAGACTGGGGATGGGCCCCCGTCCGAATTAGTGAGCACAAAACGACCCCACACACGTTTAAAGGGGTCGGATTGACCCTAGGTGGGCCCCACAGAAGGGTGGTTTTTGTGTGTTCAGTTCTCATTTTTTTTTTCACTTTCCCTTAATTTTTTTTCTTGCATCTTCCACCAAACTTTAAATATTACATCTCTTGCTCATGAAAGCCAACTTGGTAATGGAGCTAGGTGTTCTTGAGGAGGTATGTTGGTGGGTTCTTAGAAAATGGGACCTCGCTTATTTAGTGGCATCTCTATCCCTTTTTTGGTTGATGATCGTGTTAATTGAATCCCTTGCCTTTAAGCTTTAACCTCTGCTGTAATGGGTTTACATGATTTTGTCATAATAACTGAGGGAAACACTGAACTTGTGGGTGTGTTGTTACTTCATATTTCTCACAGAAAAGCAAGAAGGAGAGTTACTTCATATCTTAACAAGCCAGAGATCCCAGTGCTGCTACTAGGCACCATTGCTGCAGTTGTTAATGGTGTTTTTTTGACTGTCTTTGGGGTACTTCTTGCCAGTATAATTAAAACATTCTATGAACCACCATCAAGGCTCCAAAAGGATTCCAAGTTCTGGTCACTGATGTTCATCGCCCTTGGCTTGGTATCATTTGTCGCCTCACCGACGAGAACATACTTTTTTGGTGTTGCTGGTTGCCGATTGATAAAAAGGATATGATTGATGTCATTCCAAAAGGTGGTGAACATGGAGATTGGTTGGTTTGATAATTCTGAAAACTCAAGTGGTGCAATTGGCGCGAGGCTGTCAGCAGATGCTGCATCTGTCCAGAGTCTCATTGGAGATGCACTTGCACTGCTTGTGCAGAGTGCTGCATCTGCTATTGCTGGTCTGGCAATCGCATTTGACGCAAACTGGCAATTGGCTCTGATAATCTTAGCTTTGGTGCCCGTAATAGGCATCAATGGTTGGATCCAAATGAAGTTCATCAAGGGTTTCAGTGCAGATGCTAAGATTTATTTTCAAACTTGAATTTTCGTGTTTGATGAATGCCTAATATTAATTTATTTTTGAAAAAAATGCATTGAATGTAACAGAATAAGGACAAGCTTAATAATTTATGGTCACTTTTAAGTATTAATTCTGTAGCTTCCCTGACCATTTCTAAAGAGCAATCATCTGTTTTTTATGCTGCATGTAGATATACACCAGATCACAGTTGATTTTTTTTTTGCTAGATGAGTGAGTCGTACACAACCTGTGATATAACCTACCTGATCCCTGGGCAATTGTGTGAGATGAGACACCGTTGCCACTGGGGTGTCTCAAGTTTCTACAGTTGGTTGAAATTTTTTGACAGAATAACAAGTCATCCGTTGGGTTGCAGTGGCATAGAAATGGGAAACCACATTTGATCCAATGCTGTTGGAGATTAGATGGTTAGGCCATCTCCATCTTTTGTGTAATTAAAACCTATACGAAGGATATGTGGTTGGTCACCCAAACCAGACAATCCAATCCCAAACATGGCTTCTCTTTGGTTGATACTTTACAAAATCAAAGCTAAAAAGTTGGCACCAATAGAGTAATGGTAATATTGCTACATTCAAACCGATAATCAGTAGGACCAACTCTAATTTTCAGAATAAGAGGGTCAAAATCCTAGCTTACTGGTATTCTTGTTGTACTCCAATAGTTTGGCAATGTACATGTAGCATCATTAACATTCCACAATAAGAGCGTCATCTGTTTCTGATGAATCTGATGAATAAGGAAAACTTAAATTGGTTGTAGGTAATGTATGAAGAAGCGAGCCAGGTTGCTAATGATGCAGTTGGAAGTATAAGAACAGTAGCTTCATTCTGCACAGAAGAGAAGGTGATGGAGCTGTACGAAAGGAAATGTGAAGGTCCTACAGAGACAGGAATTAAGCAGGGTGTGATTAGTGGGATTGGTTTTGGGCTGTCATTTTTCTTGCTATTTTGCGTCTTTGCAACCAACTTCTATGCAGGAGTCCGGCTAGTTGAGGATGGAAAGACAACATTCATGAAAGTTTTCCGGGTACGTAATTCTTCAATATAAAGTTTTACAAACTTGTCTATAAGATTGTGTTCTAGCTGCCCAAGGTTGAAAATCTGATATACCCAAATTTAATATAAGATAATGCTGAGTTCAAGTAAAGTAACTAGAAATTTATTTTCTTCTTAGTGATAAAAATCCATTAAGCTTCCAGTTCCATTAAGAATTAATTTAAGACGCACTGGGATCAGAAGATTCAGAACCACTGAAAATAAAATAACGCAGCAGATATTAGAGAATAAAAACCACTCCAAGACAATTAATATTTTCATTTAAAATTGATATAACTTGCTTGGTGTCGAACTTGAGAAGCATGATTTATCTGAGACACACCTACATGTCCATACATATAACATTATTGAAGAATGTGCTATTATGAAACGTAACATTATTGGGAATGGGCCCCGGAAAAATTGGAAACCGGCACGGGCACCTCGCTCGAGGGTAAAGTGACTTGTAGGAACTGACGGCTCACAAATAAGACTCCCGGTTGGAGAATTAGAAGCGAAAACATCGGATTTTCCAATACTTATGCTCGAAAACAGCCCGCCGGGGGTTTGAAACGAGAACCGGCCCCTGGAAAAATCGAAAACCGGCACGGGCACCTCGCTCGAGGTAGAGTGACTTGTAGAAACTGACGGTTGGCAAATAGGACTCCCGGTTAGAGAATTAGAAGCGAAAACATCGGATTTTCCAATACTTAAGGCTCGAAAATGGCCTGCCGGGGGTCCAGAACGGGAATCGGCCCTTGGAAAAATTGGAAATCCGCAAGGGCACCTCGCTCGAGGGTAGAGTGACTTGTAGGAACTGACGGTTCATAGATAGGACTCCCAGTTAGAGAATTAGAAGCGAAAACATCGGATTTTCCAATGCTTAGGCTCGATAAGGGTCCGCCGGGGGTTCAGAACGGGAACCGGCCCTCGGAAAAATCGGAAACCGGCACGGGCACCTCGCTCAAGGGTAGAGTGACTTGTAGGAACTGACAGTTCGTAGGTAGGACTCGCGATTCGAGGATTAGAAGCGAAAACATCAGATTTTCCAACACTTAGGCTCGAAAAGGGCCCGCCGGGGTTCCAGAATGGGAACTTGCCCCCGGAAAAATCGAAAACTGGCACGGGCGCCTCACTCGAGGGTAGAGTGACTTGTAGGAACTGACGGTTCGTAGATAGGACTCCCAGTTCGAGAATTAAAAGCGAAAACATCAGATTTTCCAACACTTGCGCTAGAAAACGGCCCGCAGGCGGTCCGAAACGAGAACCGGCCTCCGAAAAAATCGAAAACCGGCACGGGCACCTCGCTCTAGGGTAGAGTGACTTGTAGGAACTGACAGTTCACAAATAGGACTCCTAGTTAGAGATTTAGAAGCGAAAATATTGGATTTTCCAACACTTGGGCTCGAAAACGGCTCGCCGGGGGTCCGAAACGGGAACCAGCCCCCGGAAAAATCGGAAACCGGCACGGGCACCTCGCTTGAGGGTAGAGTGACTTGTAGGAACTGACGGTTTGCAAATAGGACTCGTGGTTAGAGATTTAGAAGTGAAAACATCGGATTTTCCAACACTTAGACTTGAAAACGGCCCACCGGGGGTCCGGAACGGGAACCGGCCCCCGAAAAAATAAAAAACCGGTACGGGCACCTCGCTCGAGGGTAGTGTGACTTGTTGGAACTGACGGCTCGTAAAGCGGACTCCACTTGGTATTCAGACACTGGAGCTAACAACCACATCACCTCATACCTGAACAATTTGAGTCTTAATATAGAGGACTACACTGGTCCGAATCAAGTTCGTGTGGGAAGTGGTCAAGGTTTGATGATTCATCACATTGGTTCCTCTATTTTATGTTCTTCCTCTAGGACTTTTTTCCTTAGTAATGTTCTTCTTGTGCCTTCTATCAAAAGGAATTTACTTTCTGTCTATCAATTTGCTAAAGACAATCATGTTTTCTTTGAATTTCACCCTTTTTCTGTGTGAAGGATCAATCCACGGGAGCTATCCCACTTCAAGGCAAGAGTGAAGGTGGTCCATACCCTTTGCAAGATCTCTCCCAGCTTCAATCTAGACCCATTGCTCTCTTGGGGGAACGTACTTCAATCAATAAATGGCACTCTCGGCTTGGTCACCCGTCCTTGCGCATTGTTCATCAAATTATTTCTCAACATCACCATGCTGTTCTTAGAAATAAGGATACCTCTATTTGTCATGCTTGCCAACTTGGCAAGAGTCATCGTCTCCCTTTTATGCTATCTCCTTTTGTTTCTCAACGTCCTTTAGAGTTGATTTTCACTGATCACTGATGTATGGGGTCCCTCCCCTCAATTATCTGTTAATGGAAATCGCTATTATGTGTGTTTCATTGATTACTTTTCTACGAGATTGGTATGAGCTCGTTTGGAATAACTTCATCAATCCAAGGCTTTCTTGTTTCAGTTGGCGCCTTCTTCTCCGAAAAACGCCAAATGATCTTGCTGCTATGTGGAGAGGGAGCTCGTTGGCATCTAGAAGTTACTTGTGTCTCAGAGAAGGAGAATCAGACATTCACATTTTCTTCTACTGCAGCTTTGCTCAGCAGGTCTGGTCTTGGCTTCTTAGTCTTGGAGTCCATCCTCCTTCCTCCCTGTTCTCTCCCTCCTCTGTTTGGACCGCTTTGGTGCAGGGTGTAGATGTTCATGGTAAAAAGTCTGCTGTAGCCATTCTCTTCCAAGTCATCCAAGTAATCTGGTTCCTCCGTAACGAAGCTAAGCACTGGGGCAAGCTTCCTTCTCTGATGAAAGCTCAGCTAGTCTTTCTGGATAGAATGGGGGGTATGCTCAGTTCAATCTCTGGTAAGAGAACTCCTCATCCCATTTTAAAGTCTTTGGGGTGGACTGTATAGCTCTCCTTCTTCTCCCTCAGCCGTTTGTGTAGTTTCTATTTTCTGGTTGGCCTCTCTATGGAGTTGGGTTTTTTTTTTTTTTTCAGCTTCTGCTCTCAGTAGTTTTTGTTTTGGAGTGCCTGGTTGGTTGGAGCTGTATTCTGCTGCAGTGCTCCTTTCTTTGAGTGCTTTTCCTTTGTTTGTTGGGATTGTTTTGTTCTACCTCTGAGTAGGCTTCCTTTCTTAGGAAGTTCCTAGCTTTGGAGTTCTGGGGCCTGCTGCCGGTTCTGTTGCCATTCTGCAGAAGCCTTTTGTATAGTAGTGGTTTGCTGTGCTGTAAGTGGGGCAGTGGTTTTGCTGGCTGTTGTGATGCTGTGCTTTGGTGTGCTGCTGAGTTTTTTTCTGTTTTGTGTTTGCTGTAATTGTATTTCCTTTTGCTTCCTTTCAGCTTTCCCCCTCCTTCCTCTCTGGGTTGCTGTTTTGGCCTTTTATCCTTGCTGTATCAGGCCTTTTGGTTTTTTCTGTTTGTATTTGGTTGTATTTTCTCTTCTCCCTCCCCTGGGGTTTTCCCTGTTTTCTCTTTTCAATACTAATTTATCAATTAGCAAAAAAAAAAATTGCTGACTTTTCTAAATTTGTATGGTTATTTCCCATGTCCTCAAAATCTGATGTTTATCAAATCTTTGTTCAATTCAAGAAAAATGTTGAAAACTATTCTGAGTGCTCCATTAAGGCTGTACAATCAGATTGGGGTGGTGAATTTCGATCACTTCACTCTCTTTTCCAGTCTTACAGCATCTCTCATTGTATCACTTGCCCACACACTCACCAACAAAATGGTTCCGTTGAGCATAAACACTGTCATTTGGTCGAAATGGGCCTCAAATTTCTCGCCAATGCATCTCTTCCCACTTCATATTTGGATGAAGCCTTCCTCACTGCGTCATATCTCATTAACCGTCTCCCTTCACCTGTCACCAAAAACAAGTCCCCTCTCGAACTTCTCTATAACCGCACACCTGATTATAATTTCCTCAAAACTTTCGGTTTTGCGTGTTGGCCTCACCTCCGACCTTTTAATCGTCACAAACTTGACTTCCGCTCCAAGCAGTGTGTCTTTCTAGGTTATAACCTTCATCACAAAGGCTACAAATGCCTACATCCTCCAACTGGTCGCATCTACATTTCTCGTAATGTTGTCTTTGATGAGAATGTCTTTCCCTTTGCACAATTCTCCTCTTCATCCTCTCAGCCATCTCAACCCTCTTCTCACTGTTTTCTTCCTAACAAAGATATTCATCCTGGTCCTTCGTCACCTCCACCACCTCCACTACCTCCAGCCCCTAACTCTAATGTTTCTCAAGTTTCTGATGTGCAGGTACCACCTAATGAGTCTCCAACATATGATATTCCCCACACGGATGTATCTCGTTCCACATCGCCACCTCCTCCAGCTCCTGCAACTACAACACATCCGATGATAACACGGTCTCAACATAACATTTTCAAGCCAAAACAACTGTTTGATGGACTCATTCCATTTCCACCACCGAAGGCGCATCTCACCACATCATCCCTCATTGAACCGACATGCTTCATTTAGGCTGTCAAGTCTCCGGAGTAGCGAAATGCCATGAACGAAGAATTTTATGCATTAATGCAAAATGGCACTTGGACTCTTGTCCCTCTTAAACCTCACATGTACTTAGTAGGCTGTAAATGGGTGTTTCATATTAAAAGAAAAGCTGATGGTACCATTGAGCGTTACAAGGCGCTACTAGTTGCGAAGGGATTTCATCAACAACTAGGTATTGACTATGGCGAAACCTATAGCCCAGTTGTCAAACCTATCACTGTTCGATTATCAAGCAACTCGACGTGAAGAATACCTTTTTGCATGTTATCATTCAAAAAGATATTTACATGGTGCAACCTATTGGATTTACACACCTGCAATACCCTCATCATATATGCCATTTGAAGAAAGCTCTTTATGGCCTTAAACAGGCACCTAGAGCTTGGTTTTCTCGCCTAAGTTTTCGTGTTTTGGAGTTAGTCTTCGTTGGCTCTCGGTCAGATTCCTCTCTATTTATTTTCAACAAAGGACCTTCTCCTATATACATATTGGTTTATGTAGACGATATCATTGTGACTGGACTGGATTCTCATTCTATCTCTTCATTGATCAGTTCTTTGCAACGTGACTTTGCCCTAAAAGATTTGGGTACTATTCACTATTTTCTTGGTGTCTAGGCGCTCTTTGATAAGTAGGGTCTTTTCCTTTCTTAGAGGAAATATATTCATGATCTTCTGAAAAAGACAAATATGCTAAATGCCAAAGGTGTTTCCTCTCCAATGTCTTCCACCACATCTCTTTCTCAATTCGCAGGAGATGTATTCTCAGACCCCACACTTTACCGAAGCATAGTTGGCTCCCTACAATACCTTGCTATAACTCGACCGGATGTGGCATTTGCGGTTGGCAAAGTATGTCAATTTATGTATCGCCCAACTACCATCCATTGGGCAGCAGTTAAACATATCCTTCATTATTTAAAATTAACGATGGATTACTCTTTGCTCATTCGTCATGACTCATCATGTACTCTCCAAGCCTTTTCCGATGCTGATTGGGCCGGTTGCCTGGATGATCGACGCTCTACAAGTAGCTACTGTCTTTTTCTCGGTTACAACCTTCTCTCTTGGAGCTCTCGCAAGCAGCCTATTGTATCTCGCTTCAGCATCGAGGCTGAATACCAGGCAATTGCTAATGCCACAGCTGAACTGATATGGCTGCAATCTCTTCTTCAAGAGCTTCAGATTTCATTGTCCCAAATACCGGTTCTCTGGTGAGATAATATAGGAGCTACATATCTCACAGCAAATCCACTATTTCATGCCTGAACCAAGCACATTTCGATTGATTATCACTTTGTGCGAGATTAGGTCGCTTCTTAGGCTCTCTCAGTAAGGCATATCTCCTCCAAAGACCAACTTGCTGATACATTTACCGAACCACTTCCTGTTGCCAAATTTCAATTCTTGTGTGACAACCTCAATGTACATGAACTGCCCTTGAGGTTAAGGGGGCGTATTGAGACACTTCCGGATAATCCAGCTGACAAGCCATCTCATGAGCCCAACTACAACTCAAACAAACAAGAAGCCAAAGATACAATCTCAACAATACCAAGCATTGAGGAGAAATAATAGCATGTGAAGTCTATCACATTGTAACAAACATACTGTAACAGGCTTATAACTAGTCAATGCTATTTCAGTGAATATATATTAATGTGGATACAATTCAAATTCTTTGTTTTGCAAATCTCTTTACGTCCAAATGGAAGAAGACATGATAAAATAGAGTAACACTGAATAATACCTAACCTGTAGCAAATACGATGAGGTCCTCAAAAAGTCCTTTGAATAGAATAATCCTGTTAAGGACAAAAGAACCCAAGTGTTCGCCCTCAATGATTTACCGTGTTGATCTTCTACAACCTAAAAGCCTAAAAATCAACTAAGAAGATTTTGAAAATGATGAGTTGATGCTAATAAGAAGAAATGGTACGAACCTTAGATAAGAAATAATGTGCTTGCAAACAAGGTATCGTATGGAGCTTCTGCAATTATAAACCCTAAAAACAACTGATAAGGTCTCGAAAATATGGAGTTGATGCTGATAAGAAGAAATAGCACAAACCAGTTACAAAAAATGAGGTGTTCGCGCACAATGGGTGACCTTGACGAGCTTCCACAACTTGAAAGCCTATAAACAATTTAG
This sequence comes from Cinnamomum chago, assembly GCA_038049695.1. Classification (NCBI taxonomy): domain Eukaryota; kingdom Viridiplantae; phylum Streptophyta; class Magnoliopsida; order Laurales; family Lauraceae; genus Cinnamomum; species Cinnamomum chago. Next base: position 50,135,232 of record CP142460.1, read on the forward strand.
AAAGTCTTAAAAAAATAACAAGATAATCGCCCTCAACGACGTACTATGCCGAACTGCTGCAACTGAAAACCCTACAAGCGATTTTTTATGTTTACAAAAAGATGACATGATCGTACCCAACCACTTACCATGTCTAGCCTCTACAACTAGAGACCCTAAGGGGTTGTTTGTTTATGGTCATTTACATATGTAAATGACTCACATGTGAAATAGTTACGCATCATTATGTTTGTTTGCATTCATTTACACATCACATGTGTAAATTGCATATGAAAATGATGTGTAAAATAGCTCATTTTCACACACAAATTTTCACACCTCATGTGATGGTAAAATGTTACACATAAGAAAAGGATTCACATAAAAAAGGCGGACGGTGCGGGCCATTTTATTTCCGTCACAAAGAGATAAGTGGTTTGAAACCCAATCCCCCATTTCTCTAGTTTTTTCCCCTTCCTTGTTGCCCTAGCCAAGAGAACGTTGAAACCCACTCTCTTCACCTCCCAAATCCGAGCTCTCTCCTCCCAGGTATGGCGCCCTTTCTCTCTACTTCTCTTTTTTTTTTTTGTGTGTGTGTTCCCCCCTCTCTCCCCTCTCCCTTTCTATAGGGATTCTCTGCGCTGTCATGTTAGATACAAGGTCTGTAATCTGAGTTCCTTTCCGTTTTCGATTTCGTAGGGTTTTTCTGATATGGGTCGTTTTCAATGGGTCTGCGTTTGTTGTTGTTGTTGGGTTGGTCGGTTTTGATTGGCTTTGTTCTTCTCTGTTTTTCACTTGGTGTTTTGTGTGATGTGGGGTTTCATCGTTTCTTGATGGTGTTGGGTTTGTCTTCTGGGTAAGTTACATGGCAAGGTATCTTTCATGGGTCATCTTTTTTTTTATTTTTTTTAGAGTTTTTGCTGGTGTTTGATTTGGTTTTTCTCTTTCTTGTAATGGGTTTGTATCTGGTTCGTTAATTTTTGCTTGTTGATTTTTCCTGTGATGGGCTCTCCGTGCTCTGTTTTGTTTAAGCTTTGCCTTTTTTTCTTAATATTTGGAACTTCTTTCACAATGGTATCATCTGTGGTTATTCGTTTTCTATGTTTCCTTTTTTGCATGCCTTTTTACTTGATGTATGCTTTCACATAACGTTTTCATCTTTGCCCCTCTTCTCTTTGAATTGTGACTAGATTGGTTTTCTGTAACCTAGCTATGCTGGCCAGGTCAGTTATATGATGGTTTTGCATGTGAGGTGTTCTTATCTAGCTGCTGATCTGTCATTAATGTAACATGGACATTATCTTTACTGACCTTCTTTGCCCAAATATTGCAGCTTAAATTAGATATGGTTTGCTTGTTGATTTATTCTTTTTTGCCATGGTTTTTTGTTTTTAGGAAAAGTTTTTTTTTTCTTGTTTAGTGTTTTGATGATCTTATTTATGCTTCTCTGTTTTATGTTTGGTATTGGTTTTGGTCTTCGCAAAGTGAATTAGCAATGCTCAAAAGGATTGTGATTGTGATTTGTGAATATTGGGAGTTTTCTAGCTACAGGTCTTAGTGGAAGGTTCATGATCATTGAATCAGAAATATCTTTGATGTTTGATTATACATGCTTGATAGGGGCCTCTCAAAACAATGGCCTATCTGAACTGTTAAAAAATTCTCCCATCAAAACAATGGCCTCAGGAAATTCTTTGACACAGTAGATAGACATTCAAATAGAAGAATAATTCCATGATTCAATCAAATTAAGATTTAAGTGAAAACAAGCATAACATAAATGGTACTCAATCCTCACATCAAACATAACAATTGGGAGCTACTCCCTTCAAGAGATGATATCAACAACAAGGCCCACAAATCCAACTTGATCTTCTGAACAGTGGCAACATTAGTTTTGAAAGACTTTGCAAGAATGTCAACATCAATTCAGGTGGTGAAGACGCTGTTGGTGCACCAAGTACAGGGTAGAGATGCAATGTGGATTGGGCTGCTCAGGCTGGGTGTGGTTAGCTACGCCCTTAGAAAGTAACTCTCAAAGATTTACTCATGTGGAGAGGGCTCATAGAAAGCAAGACCTAATTCTTATGTAAACAATGGTTTTGTGCCACTGTTTTTGTAGATGTGAATGAACTACACAAATTATTGAATCCCAGACTACCAAAGGACCGGGGGGCTAAACTTTACAATTTAAGAATTGCAGAACATTTTATATTTAGACTGGTTAATTTTAGATCTTGATACAATGCACTGTATTGAATTCTTATGAATGAAATAGCCAACTTTGTGACATTTTAGACCCTTTTTGTTGGAGAGGATAAGAATCCTGTGCAAAGAAAAACTCATATATGCTCAAATATATCCACATGTTTTTTCTTGAATCTTAAATAAATTTATCTATTCAACAATTGGATGTAAATAAACCTTAGCAAAAATGAAAAACACATAAAAGCCTAGAATCTTGGCATACTAAAATATTTTGGACTAAAGGATTAATAAATTGACATGAGATTGGGGCAATCTAACTCTTTCCATGTGTTACCATCACACTGATGTGGTAAATTTTCATTGGATATCAATTTTACCTTTTCATTGGAGATCGATTTTACCTCAAGCAGCATACAAATTCAACTCTTGGGCAGCAAGGGCTTGTCCTCTCACATTTGGAATGAAAGTACCCCTTCATACTATCTGCACTACAAAAAAAAGGACTTTTAGTCTCGCTTTTAAATTGAGTTTTTGTGTCGCTTTTATAATAAAGTGACACAGTATGGTCTGATGTGTCACTTTAGAGGAGAAGTAAACGAGGAGGAGATTTGTTGTGTCACTTTTTTCTATAACGCGACACACAAAATAAATCTATATGTCATTTTATTCTTAAAGTGACACTAGCGGAGCAAAGTTTTATTCTAATCTCCCCTCTCGTTCTCTTGTTCTCATAGTCTCATATCCCTCTCTGGCCCTCATCTCCATCTCTCGTTCTCTTGCTCTCATATCCCTCTCTGCCCCTCGCTCTCATATCCCCCAACCCTAATCGTTTTGTTTCCCCCTTCCCCCTCTATCTCTATCTCCTTCTCTCCCCACTCAGCCGGCAAGCAAAAAAGGTTCGACATAGAGAGAGAGAGAGCGAGCGAGTCTGTCCTTAGCTTTTTATTGTTATCTTATTATTAATAAGCCTTTTTTTTAGGGTTTTGTTTTGTTTCGTTTCATTTTTTTCTCTGTTGTTGTGCACACCTGCTGCTTCTGCAGAGTGATCGTGGTGGTGGTGATGGCATCATCGAAGGAGGAAAAGAAGAAGAAGAAGAAGAGTGGGGCGATTCTAAAGAGGCTGAAGCTGATACATCGATTTTCTCCTCCTCCTAATATCATTGCGGACGCCCTTCTTCCCCTTACTACTTACGATGATGATGAAGAAGAAGAAGAAGAAGAAGAGGAAGCTGATGATATCAGGAAAAGAAACGGGAATGGAGTCACTAACGGCATGTTTGGTAACCATTCAAAAGTAGGATTCCTCTTCAATTTTCCTCGATTGAGAGGAAAACCCACGTTTGGAAAGTTTTGCTGCGATGGTTTTCTCCTCGCCATGAATTTGTTTAATAATCGATCTTGTGGATTTCGGCAGTTCGACCTCCCCCCATCGGACCGAATGAATCCTCTCTTAAAAAGGAGGAGGTATAAAACCGTGTTTCTTCAACGAGGAAAATCCATCGATTTCTCTTGGCCTTCATCTCCCTCCCCTCCTTCGCATTGTGCCCTAGCCGCTAGTAGGTCGGTGATTTCTCTTTGCAACCTCATCTTAGCATCGTGCCATAGCACTCGGCAAGTTCTCTTTGTCTCAATGAGGTCTCTATCCTCCCTCTTACCTAAACCCAGACTTGCTTTCCAGTAGAAGAGCGCTCTCTCTCTCTCTCTCACTCTCTCTCTCTCTCTCAGACCAGCCCCAACGTGAAACCCAGCCCCATTTTCTCTCACCCAGCATCAAAACCCAGCCCACCCTTCTCTCTCTCCCTTCCTCCCCTAAATCGAGTTCCATTTCCGCCCAAACCGAACCTAATTTCCATGTCACCCATTTCCACCCAATCCCAATCTCTATGCTGCCCAAACCCAAGTCCTCTATCTCGCCCAAACCCAGCCCTAATCACATAACGCCGTGGCCAAACATGCCTTGTTTTCATTTTTTTTGTTTTTTTTTTTGTTTTTGTTTTTAAGAGCTCTGTTATCATGTTAATGTTATCATTCCAACAGCTTATTACCAAATCATGAAACAAAATTATGCTTATCGGGTGACCATCCTTTTTTTTTTTTTTTTTGGCATTTCAAATTTTTTTGCCTTTTCTTTTTGGCTTATCTAACATCCAAATTTTCCATACTGAATGTTTGCATCAGATTCTTGTAGTTCTTTGGCAATAACAAAAATGAGAACACTTATGACATTTTTAATTAATTTTAATCCTCTTAGTGGTAACATGAACCCACAATCTGAATGTCGCGATAGGGATAGCACCTTTCACTACCATGGCTATTGAACCCACAATCATATAGCTTATGTTGCAATCAATTCTTGTTTATTTTGCCAATTCGTAATTTTTATTGTGTGTTGAGTAAATGTTTTATCAAGCACAACAATCATCTGCATTTAATATTTGTGTTTGTATTTGTGCCATCATGATCTCCTTTTTTTATTATTTTAAGTTTGCGATTGATTATTGGGGTTAGACTCAAGGAATAAGGTTTCTATACATGTTTGAGTATTATATTTTGAAGGGCAATATATTTGTGTAATAACTACCAGCTAGTATTGCATGACTTAAGTTCAATGTGTCTTGGATGGCTTAAGTTCGATGCTTTTATCTCATGCTGTGGATAACACCTCTTTGGAGATGCCAACAGTAATTTGCACATTCTGTTGAATGAAGTGGGAAACAAGATGAAGATGAACGAATCCTTACCTGGTCAAGTTGAATGATGGTGAAGATAAGAGGATCTTTTTAAGCAAGGGCGGACCCACATTACCATCATCCAAGGCGGTCGCCTTAGATCGAATTGAGAAATCTTCAAAGAATCATAATTAAATAGTTACCAGATTCCTTTGGATACTGTGTGATAATATTGAAGAGTAGTCATATAGCAGTTGTGGTGATGGAAAAATGGAGAGGAAGAGTCATGTAGAAGCTAAATGAAGATGAGATGTGAATTCAACTCTTGTCGCCTTTCGGGTGAAGGAGGAGATTTAGAGGAAGAATATGGAGCTGATGTTTGTCATGGCCATCTATAGTAGGTCAGTCTAAATGTACCTGAAGGGAAGTTGGGGAAATTATGTTGGGATGTTGTAACGAAATACGATTGGATTGTAATTTTAATGTTAGATGTAGGATTTTTCATTTGTTTGACATAAACTTATAGAATTTGGAAATTTTGTAACTGGTTTATTGTTGGATGTTGTAATTTAATTTTTTTGAAATACAATTGTAAAGATTAAGAATGTTGAGAAGTGTACAAATCATGTATACTTTTAAATATTATTTTGTGATGTTTGGTATGATTGAATGTACTTGGTGTTATGTTTTGAATTACTATATCTCAAATAATGTGAAATGGCTATGTATAGGTAGTAGGTTAATGTCTGGTCTGAATTGAGATGTCCATAGGATTTGAATATGTAGGTTTCATTTTTAAAAGTATGTTTGGAATGAGACAATTGATTGGGATGTGGTGAAGCTGGATGATTATGTTGTTGTGATGTCTGTAATGGGATGTAGCCACTGTAGGAATTTTTTTTTGGAATTTTATTTCATTTATGTAATCAAGCCACTGTTTGGAAAGTATATGAAGTTCTATCATATACAATTCTAGTAATAAACTCCCTGTTGTTGCAAGAGGCATTTGTAATAAGCAAGTTGGTAGTAGGAAAGTTGAAATGCATGAGTGAGGCATCTGCTATGTTTGATTATATGTTGACTAATAAGAAAGTAATAACATGTGTTCTTGTTCTATCCTCAGTTGAAAGGGAATGAATTAGGCAGTTCTTTTGTAGCTGATCCAAGATGTTTCAGGTTATTGAAGATTGTGGATTGTTTGCATGAAGTGATTATATAATGTTTGATTTTACAGGTACCTAAACAAGTCATTTCTCCCATCTTGGACATGAAAATCTCTCTTCTTCAATCCTCTCATTAGGAAAAGGAAAAGGCATCCATTCATGCTACTGGAAACTTTAAAACCCTGTCATTCCATATAATAATAATAAAAATTTGAATGTATATGCAGGTTTGGTGTGTGGGAAGTACTATCAAGGAAAAGGTCGCAACTCTCACGCATATAGTCTTGAGGCAAGCCACCATGTCTACATCAATCTCCGAACAGAAAAGGTGGGTTTTGAGAATTTCATGGATTATTGATTTTATTTCCACTTTTATTTCAATTTTTTGTATGATTTTTTTTATATTTTTACTTTCATGGAGGTGGATATGCCACTGTTTCCTTTGATCTCTTTGTTTGTATTCATATTTTTGTGAAATCTTTTGTGATGTGGATTTTGAAAGTCTCATAGACTCATATGCATCTTTACTTCCTTGTCATTTTATTCACCGGCTTTTGTTTTATTTTTCATAGGTTTATGGGTATTGTTTTATTGCTTTCGCAAATATTTTCCCCGTGGATCTGAAATTTTTTATTTTCCATCTTGATGTTTATTTAGATGGATCCAAAGGTTATGAGGAAATGCCAGGAAGCACATCAAGAAGGCAGGTGAGGAACCAGACGAATGCGGGGAATAGATTAGGGAAAAACATGAAAATGTGGACTTAGGTTTTTGGTTTCTTTAGTTAGGGTTTGTTTTATGGATTTTTATGTTTTGCTGTTACATTGACTTTGCATCTATGGATTCATTCTCTTATTCCCTTTAGAATGATGAATTACCTCTGCTTGGAAATCCTGGAACTTTTCTAAACCATTTGTATTGTCCATGCTATTAGTTTTTTACTTACTCATCACACACTCCATTCTGTTCTATAGATGGGAGGTAAAGTCTTATCAACTTTGTTCATATATGAACAATTTTAAGAAGAATACGGAATTTAATGGGGAGTACATGGGAGAGGACTTTATGTTTGTTTTTACCAGGTTTCTAGATGGTCAGAATGGGGAGTCTCATGTTGATTCAGTCCCGTACAAGTAAACTCTTTACATGTTTCAGGCATGTCTCTAGTAGTGAAATATATGGATATTTATACTAGTCATGGCATGCAGCTCCCTAAAACAGACATGCAATCCTTTTCATATCATGTGCACTGTTCTAATTGGTTTCTGCTACTTGGGAAGGAGATATAATGGATAACAAGTTGGACCATACAAACAGGATGGACAGGCCAGATCATTTTCTTAACATTGAAGTTATTTCTCCAAATTACATCAATCTACTGACCTTAATTTGCGAGCTTTCATTCACAGTGCTGGCACCAAGGGTAAACTCTCTCTTGCCTTGTACTAGTGGAAAGTTGTCCAGAAGCCTAGTGTTTCATCTTTTTAACTAATTTCATATATTAATGAAAAGAAATCTTATCATCCAAATCAATGCAGGAAAATGATATAGCTTACCTAATTCTAGGATAATGATTCACCAACCTCTTGGTGGAGCTCAAGGTGGACAAACCGACATAGACATCCAGGTCTCTGTGTGTGTGTTTGTCATGCACGTGCACAAATGTTTGCAACTTTCTCTTAAACTGACAGAATCTCTCTCTTAGGCCAATGAGATGCTGTATCACAAGGCTAATTTGAATGGGTATCTGGCCTACCACACTGGCCAAAGACTAGACAAGATCAACCAGGATACAGATCGTGACTTCTTCATGAGTGCAAAAGAAGCCAAGGAGTATGGACTCATCGATAGTGTGATCATGAATTCTCTTAAAGCCCTTCAGCCCCTAGCTACTGATGAGCCAGAAACTAAGTCGGAATAACTGCACCCTCCATAGTTGTCCATGTGTTGCTGTTGTATCCAAGACCATTGCAGATTGAAGACAGGTAGGTATGATCATGACAAGTTTCCTTCTAGGAATATATCCATTACTCTACAGATGATAAAGAAAACCCAACACTTTAAGAGTGCAGAATTTTCTATAGCAAACTTCTCTGTTTTATGCTTGATACTCAGAAACATGGAAAACATTTTTGTTAATTCATATTATGCTTTAGTGGAAGCTTCAGACGGTCTTGAGTGGTCTTGAGTTTTTTATTTTTATAATTTCTTTTACTTTTCTCTGTATCAGTGAATGAGTCTACATATAACTTTTTCCAATGTGCTCTGTTGAATTAATATAAATGAAGATCAAAGGGTGTGAATCCAATGTATATAATTCCTTGGCAAAGGAAAGATGATAAGAGTCGATACATCCAGTCCTTGGCACAGGAACATGGTGCAGCATGTTATTAGTAATGTATATATTGCATTTTTATTTTAAAAAAAAATGGATGGTATCTCGCTTCTATGGAAACTGTCACAACTGATGACTACTTGTGTCACTTTTGGTCCGAAAACAATATATTGATCACTGCTTTTGAAAAGCGAGACAACAAAGTTATCTTTCCTGTGACGCTTTTAAGTTATTTCAGTGTCACTTTTGGGTTTAAAGTGACACAAGTAACCATTTTTTTGTGTCACTTTGATAACAGAAACTGACACAACAAATGTATTTCTTGAGACGCTTTTACGAACTTTTAGTGACGCCGGCAGATAAGACGATTGCATAGTAATCATAAAAGTGACACAAACCACCTTTTAAGACACTTTAAAAGTGACTCATTAAGACATTTTTTTTGTAGTGCTGGAATTGGCATTCTTATTTCTTGCATCAACTAACAGAATATTTGAAATGCACAGGAGATAAGATGTCACTGTCACTCTAACCAAGCAGGCCCTTATAAAAGAGAGACATTGATCGACTGCTCACATGTGAGAATTAGCTGCAGTACTTCATCTTTCTCAGTATTTCATTTGTTTCAAACTTCAATTTTAATATGCAGTGACCATGGACGTGTTAGCTTAATGGATTAAAATCTTTTATCCTTTTTTCTCTGAATGTATTTACTTTAGTGCTTCTTTCATTATGCACCACTAGTGTTTACTGGACAACATATTCTGTGTGGACGAGCCATTTTGTTTGCTCGTTTTCCTCCTATAAAGCCACTACTATCTCTTGGCTTTTTGATGGTGAATGTGGTGTTTTGCATTTGATTTTTTTAGTAGTTGAATCTGAATTGCTCCGGTCGCCGCTTCTCCTGTCATTTTCAATTATATATTATTAATATCATGGATTTTGTATCTAATCAGCTTTTTATGCTATTATGCTATATAGAAATGGATAATGAAATATGTGGCGAAGATGTTGAATGCATTAATGTCGGTACATCTTCTGGAAAAAAACGTGGTAGGAGGGAAAAGAAGAATACCACATGGTCGGAGTCTGCAGATGAATACTTAGCTGATATATTGATAGAACAAATCAATCTCGGGCGAAAGGATGGAACTGGATGGACTACGGAAGGGTGGAGGGAGATTGAATGAAAGATGAAAGAAAAATATGGCAGTGAATGTGTTAAAGATAAAATCAGAAATCGCTTAAGAACGATAAAGCATCAGTACAATCATATCAAGACTCTCTTGGGATTAAGTGGTTTTGGTTGGGATGACGTTACAAAAAGGGTTACTGCAAGTGACCAAGCGTGGGATGATTATGTCAAGGTGAGTAATTATAAATATATCTTAATTTTATATTAAACATTGTTAACTCAATAATTGTTACTTTATTTTGATCACATTTGTCTAATTCAGGCACACCCTGACTATGATTACTATCGAGGAAGAAGTGTGGTCAACTATGAAAAGTTTGCTATTATATATGGAGATTCAATCGCTGATGGAAGAGATATGTTGTTGACTAACCAACGTCCACCACATCCGATGGAAGCCCCCCAGGCAAACATCCATGATGTGGTGGGGGAATCAAGTAGCTCTGATAAGATGGATGAAGCTGTCTCTGAAGCACCACGCGTCAGAAAACGCTCAACTGGTAGTTCTCGACGCAATGTGCAGGATGAAACTAAAAACGATTATGAACTTGCAAATGCAATTAAGGATATAAACACTACTTTGATCTACCTTGCTGACAAGATGGCTCAATCAGGGCCAACCCAAGCTAACATTGTTGCTGCCATCGAAGAGTTAGATTTAGACCTTACTTTAGAAGTAATGGCTCTCAGGTTATTGAAGGATCTACAAGTGGCTAGTCAATTTCTTGCATTTTCAACTAAGGACCGACGCCGTGCATGGCTCATGGCGGAGCTAAGTGGCTCTATTTAGGATCGTTGGTTTGCTGAGCTTGCTTTTTTTGTGATATTGAGTTTGCTTTTTTATCATGGGACTCAGTTTGATTTTTTTTTCATGGGACTCAGTTTGCTTTTTTGTCATGTTATAATTTGAAATGACTCTATGTTATTTAGTGTTGTTTCCTTTATGATGGATGTTATAATGTACTCATTTTCCCATTTTTCTTATTGTGATGTATGGATTATGTAGATTAATCATGTTGATATATAGTGTGGATTATTATGCTATGTTAGTTTTTCTATTCTAATATTTGTCAATCAATTTTCTAGCAGTGCAAAAGTAACGGATATAAAGAAGAAGATCGTATTTTTACATGCAGTAGCAATGACAATGATTACAGTTTTACTTATATGGGACCATCATTGTAAACAAAAGAGGATTAAAAAAAGGAAGCGAGTACATGAGTTGTCTCTGTCTGGCCATGAGTTTACTCAGTACCTCATTAGGAGTAATCCCCGTAATGCATATGATTTACTACGCATGAGGACCGATGTGTTTTTAGAATTATCTGATTTACTAAAGAGAGAAAGGCTACTGCATGCAACTAAAAGAGTTTCTGTAGAAGAGCAGGTGGCCATTTTTCTAGCTACTGTAGGTCATAGTCAGAGAAATCGAGTAATGCAAATTCAATTTCAACACTCGGGCCAAACAATTAGCAAGTATTTCAATGCTGTTCTAGACGCGCTTTTATATATATGCCCAGATTATGTCAAGCTTCCTGGACCAGAAATATCTACTCTAGCTCGGATTGTACTCAATCCAGTATTTTACCCTTTTTTCAAGGTACATAAATAATTTATACGGTAGTATCTTTTACTCCCTATGATGAATGTTTAAATTGTTATTGATGATAAATGTTTTTACTATATTGGGATAGGACTGCATCTGTGCCATTGATGGCACTTATGTTCCAGCATGGGTATCAATTAAAGATCAACAACGATATCGATGTAGAAAAGGTTTTATTGCACAGAATGTAATGGCAACAGTTGGTTTTGACATGATGTTCCAGTTTGTATGTGCTGGTTTTGAAGGATTAGCCAATGATCAAAAAGTTTTATCCGATGTTCTACAAAATAGGGGACTCTACAATCTTCAAGTTCCCGAAGGTAAATATTTATTTCAAGATGTACATTTGAAAGTTATTATAATTTTTGAAAACTAGTTAAGCATGTTGCAATCTTATGATAATTGTCATATTGAATATTTATAGGAAAGTATTTTCTTGTTGATGCTGGATATGGTAATAGGCGAGGTTTTATTGGACCTTATCGTGGGATCCGATATCATCTAAAGGAATTTGGAGCTCAAGCATTGGCTCCCAGGACAGCTAGTGAGCTTTTTAATCTTCGACATGCAAAGCTGAGAAATGTTATTGAAAGGACATTTGGCCTGTGGAAGGAACGATTTGCAATTTTGACACATATACCTCGAAATTATCCTATCAAGACACAGGTAAAGATTGTAAATGCATGTGCTGTATTACACAACTTTATCATGAAGAGAAGTCCTAGTACGGATGAATTATATGAACGTCATCGTCATGAAAGAATATTCATTGATGATGAAGATGATGATCGTCAGGATGATCTTCAGGATGAAGTGAACAATGAAGAATCTGATAGTCAATATACTTATCGCTTACGATATGCAATGGTATTAGAGATGTGGGATGCTAATGCTAATAGAAGAGCTCGATGAACTGGCATGTAGGAATTTTCTCCTTTTTTTCACATGGAGGGATATTCATTTTGAAAATGTGACGTCTGCTGATTTTGTAAAGGGCACATGGTAAATTCTTTTTTGAAACACCATAAAAATTTTTATGGTTTGGACCTTTTTGTTTATATGGATTTAAAAAGTATATATATAGAAATGATCGAAAAGCTAGTATTTTTGGTGTATAGTGGAGATGCATTAGAATATTTTAATTGTATATCTTGTGCAGTTGAGCCCAATTTATTGACTAATCATGGAGGGATTTAACTGGTGACATGTGTTTTTTTCATTTTTTTTATTATAGCAAAACTTCATTTTTTCTTTTCCATGTTTTCATGGTTTGACAATCATCCAAACATTTACAGGACAAAAGGTGGTGACCATTTTTAGTGCTCCTAACTATTGCTACCATCAATATAATTTACAAAAATAAAAATTTATCATTTTCACATGTAGTTCAAACAAACGTGGTAAAATGATTCACATGCGTAAATGATATGAAAATGACAGCAGTACACAAACATTGTAAACTGAAACGCATGTGTAAAGCTTACATATGTGAAATTTACATATGGAACATTTCCATATGTAAATTGCATTTACGCATCTCATGTGTAAAAGGCAAACGCCCCCTAAAAATTTTGGACACATCTTGCAAAATAACAAGCCTCTGATAAAGGAAATGAAATGCGATTTTATCAAAGGATCTTTGTTATGTACGAAATTACAATGAACACGTGCAAGTGTGAAGGGCAGCTTGGTTAATATAGGTGTGTATATACAGATGTGTGTATATACATATACATATACATATACATATACATATACATATACATATACATATATAACAGTGTATGAGGCCTTCTTGAGGTGTATTATGTATTTGAGGACTCGTCTCGAGGTACCCAGATATTTGATAATTTCCCTATAGTTGTCCCCTTTTTTAAACGACTCTAATCTATTATCAGGAAAAGGGACAGAAGAAAGAAGCAAACACTTAACTTTATTTTTTGTTTTTCAATGTGACTGATACCAAACTAAGAATCATCCCACCTGGGAGTTGGTTGTTTTTTCACAATAACCCACCTGTGACTTGGGAGTTGGTGGAGAAGCATAAGGCTTGGGTTTGCTCCCCTTATCTTGTGCTCAAAACCACCCTAGATTTGCCAGTGTGTTTTTTGTGTGGTCTAAGAGTAGGCCTGGTTATGGGACGGCAGGGCCTGGGCTTGGGTTGTCCAATTCGGTCCCGAAAATTGAACGGGCCTACCATGGGTTGTCCAATCTCAGCCTTAAATTGAAAGGGCCGTACGGGCCAGGGCTGGGACAGGGTCAGGCCTGGGCTTAGCCCGATCTTTGAAATAAGCAAAACATTATCTAATTATTCCTATGGTCACCAGACACCCGGTGTGAAACAGAGTTTAAACCCTCCTCCTTTTCGGAGCTTGGGATCAACAATGTAATGCAACAAGTAACATGGCAGAATTAAAAACTTTTTTTTTCTTTTTTTGCCTGTGACAGTAGAAAATCAATAGAAATGAATGAGAATGAGTATCCTATATGGGTCAAGTAATGTAAGATCGGTTAAGAACTTTCTTTTTTCTTTTTTTTTTTTTTACGGTGACAATAGAAAATCATAAAATCAATAGAAATGAATGAGAATGAGTATCATATATGGGTCAAGTAATGTAAAAATGAAATCACAAATTAACGGAAGTAAAAAATATAAGTAATATACTCATATTCACTGAAATTTCAAAAGAAAAAAATTAAAGTGTTGCAGGATATCTTATTAACAAAATAACGTGTGCTCCATTTTCAATCGCCCCATAACCGGCTCCCCACATTCAAGATTACAAAGTTACGGATGGTTTGTAGCAGAATAATTCTCTTATTCGAGTTTTGTTTGTCAAAATAATTATTGTTTTACTGACCAAAGTAAGAATCATCTCAAACATCCCTCTATTCACAAAGGTGATATTTTTTGTCTTTCTAAGTAGGCGAGCGCAAATCACTAGAGAAGAAATTTCAGCAGCAAGGGTTTGGAAACATACCCATAGATAGAACAAACAACTCACAATGCATACAACGCATAAATCACAAACAGCGGAATGCATGGGAAAGACAGGCCTCGGGCCTAGTTAATTAACAAAAAGCGAAAGTCTCACACACTCTCTCTCTCTAAAACTATATCAGTCATCAATAAAATAATTAGTATAATGATCTTGCAGCGGGCCGGGCTTGACGGGCTGGGTTGTTTTTGTCCAATCTCAGTCCCATTTTATCCAAGCCCAGCTCACTGGGCTCAAATTTTTTTAAAAGCCCTATATTTTCGGGTTTGGGACAGGCTGGGCCGGGCTGGGTACCCGTTTCAATGCGTCCCATTAACAAGCCTATTTAAGAGGCATCACCAAGGAAGTAGTCCCATTGAGTCTAAGACCTCAGGTATACTCACCTCATTAAAAAAAAAAAAAGGTAAGAATATTAGACATGCTTGGAAGATGCCAATTATAGAGACAAGTGGATCAACAGGACTCTTCATCAGATGATTAGAATCATCCGACCAAGCCCATGTAAGATCCAACCATATTATTATAACAAACATTCAAATCCTTTTCATCCTAGTGATTCGGCCCCACAAATCGATTTTAGAAAAAAAAATTTGAGAATAAACAAATTGCATTTATTATTTTATTTTTTAAATTGCTAGTATTTATTAAAGCTTAGACTTTTAGAATTTTAAATTTATTTTTTTATTATTCTATTTTTAAGTTGCTAGATCTTGAACAATGTTTTGATTGGTTTTGATATTTATGGGTGAACCAATTGTAGAGTTAATCCAGGGAAGTGTAAAAAGGGCAAAAAGAGCAAGAATCAACAAGGGTAAAAGTCTACTTGGTTTGTTTTCATTGCCCTTTTCCCTTTCTGAATAAAACAATTCATTTTGGTAGGTAACCTTCCTCCCTTAACACACGGGCACAACGATTGTCACTCTTTCAGTGCTTTATTCTAGGGATGTAAAGGGATCAATTTTGGTCTAGGCCCATGGTGTGCCCGGAATCAGAATGATTATTGAGAAGATGTCGCTGGAATTGGAACCAGCTCGGTACTAGTTTTCTGGCCCTGGAGCCGGAACAGTTAATTAAAAGATTGAACCAAAACCAGTTCCGTATATGGGACAGGTTCGGGTCTTTGTAGAGAGTGATTTAGGGGAAAAAACTAGCTTTTACAAGGAACTTTTGAAAATCGAGATAATATGTCTGATCCCAAGTCCACGGGTTGGAACCAAAGTGCAATCGGACCCGGACTAGTTTAGGTCGCATGTCCAAAAAAAGGATGGAGACCTGGATCCGTTTACTTATTGGGACATAAATAAGGACTCAAACTCGATTATTAATGGGTTGGAACGTCCGGATAATCCGAGAATCGGGATCCATTTACTAGTTATTTCCTTCGTTCCTCATTTCCAGTGGTCACAGTAGCATTTCCCTTCGTTCCTCATTCACCATCATGTTGCCTTAGCCCATGACCTTTTTCAAAACCTAAAGTCTTCCACTAGAGGAGGGGCTGTCTGCATGAAATTGGACATCTCTAAGGCTTTTGATAAGCTGCAATGGAACTTTTTATTCAAAGCTCTTCAATTCTTTAACTTCTCTTCCAAGTGGATTAATCTGATAAGAGAGCTTGTGTGTACTTGTAGAGGTTCAGTTTTGATTAATAAAAGCCCAAGTGGCTTCTTCAGTACTTCTTGTGGGCTGCGCCAAGGAGATCCGCTCTCGCCTTATCTCTTCATTCTCGCCGAAGAGATTCTTAGCCGGAAAATCGAAGAACTTAGGCTCATGGGATCTATTCATCCAATCTCTCAGGCCCCTTCTACTCCCTGCCACTTAATTTATGCTGATGACATTTTGGTTTTTATAAAAGGCTATAGAAGAGGGCTAAGGCCGCTTCAAGAACTTCTCCACCTGTATCAAGACTCGTCAGGCCAATGCTTTAACCTCCAGAAGAGTCACCTTTATCTTGGCAAATGCAGTACCAGGAAAGCCAACATGATCTCCAGAACTCTTCAGATTAGCTCAGCCCCTCTTCCTGCAGCTTATCTTGGCGTGCCCTTATTCCTTGGCAGTGCAAGACATATATTGTTTAGTCAAATGCTGGACTCTATCAGCTCTAGACTGGCAGGATGGAAGATGAAATGCCTATCCTTCGCTGCAAGGCTGACCCTTGTTAAACATGTGCTAGCCTCCATCCCTCTCCATATCTCTTTGGTCCTTCCTCTTCCCAGTAAGACCTGTTTGCAAATAGAGAGATTAATGAGGAACTTTCTTTGGTCAGCCTCCCCTGACAAAACGAAAGCTAACCTGGGCAAATGGGATATAGTTTGTCTCCCTAAAGCAGAGGGTGGGCTTGGCCTTCGTCGGGTCAAAGAATTCAACGAAGCATGCCTCAGATCTCTGGCTTGGTCTGCCATCAACTCCAACTCTCTGTGGGCAACCTGGTTCAGAGGTAGATATCTAAGGAACCCCTTGTTCTGGAACAAGAGAACCAACTGTGGAGGCTCTTGTATTTGGAAAAAAATCAGTACTCATATTTCGTCTCTCCAAAAGGATAGCATATGGCAAATTGGCAACGGCAAATCCATCAACCTCTGGTATGATAACTGGGTAGACTGCAATCCTATTGCCTCCCAATTTCCCTCCATTCTCTTCTCTGCTAATGATCTGGTAGCAGACATCATTGAGAATAATGCGTGGAGTATCCCCCCCCCGCAGCTGCCTCCCCAGCTCAAGGAGTTTCTTCTTCACTCTACTAGCTTCATCTCTATCCCCCCTGAGTCTAGCTCTGCCTCAGACTCTCTTTCTTGGCCAGGGTGCTCTTCAGGCGTGCTCACCATTAAGGCAGCCTGGAATTCCATCAGGTCTGCTGCTGCAGAAGTCTCCTGGCATAAACTGGTCTGGAATAATCTCATCCACCCCAGAATTGCATGCATGAGCTGGCGTTTGCTTCATAGAAGAACTCCGACAGACTGTTGGGCCAAATCCAAAGGTTGCTACTTGGCCTCCCGGTGCTTCAACTGTTTCAATGAAGAAGAAAATGAACCTCATCTGTTCTTCACTTGCAAAATGGCAACTGACATTTGGCATTGGATGCTCTCTAGCTGTGGAGTCCAGCTCACTTCTCCTCTCTCTGCCTCCTCCATTTGGTTGGCTATTTCCTCAGCTGGAGATAATCGTGGCAGGACCTGTGCAGCAGCCATTTTCTTCCATGCCATCTCAATCATTTGGTCTCTCCGGAACAATTCCAAGCACAACTCCATTTCTCCCTCCCTCGAGAGAGCCAAAGTGATCCTCAAGGATAGCTTAAAAGGCATGGTATCTTCTGCCAAAGTGAAGTATCCCCACCCCATGTTGGCTGCGTTGGGTATTCTCACTTAACTTTTTCCTTTGTTTTTTATGGAGTTTGTTCCAGGCTTCTTCTTTTCTTGTCTTGTTTTTAGGCTTTCGTCTGTGTTCTGGCTTTCTCTGTTATAGCCTCTTTGCTTCTCTTCTGTTTGGGGGCTTTGCCCTTTCTTCTTAATACAAATTTACCATTTAGCAAAAAAATAGTAGCATTTCCCTTTTGGGTAATACATGCTTTTCTCAAAATGAAGAAAAATAGAATAACCGCCTCATTGACTCCCATGCAGATAAGAGTGAAATAACTCGCCTCATTAACTCCCATGCAGATAAGAGTGCAATAACTCCTTTCCTTAACTCTTATTTCTTATTAGTCATTCAAGAGGGCATTTTTAAGAACGGGTTTTCTATACAACGTATCGTTTTTCACAAAATAATCACAAACTTATCTTATAAATAAAAAAATTTCTAAATCATCATTGACTAGTCATATAACTTTCAATCAAGTCATCTCTACACCCACGGCTTTGTATTCTCTTATTTTCATCCATTTTACTCATGGCTCTTCTGTTGAGCTCTGGCTTCGAGAGGGCCTTTTTTAGCACAAAAAACACCAGGCGTTTTCTAGTGCTCCTCTTTATTTATACAATGTACCTTATCTCCAAAATAATTACAAACTTATCTTATAAATAAATAAATTTCTAAATCAGCAATGACTCTCATAGTCCTATAAATTTCAATCAAGTCAGCTCTACACCCACGCCTTTGTATTCTCGTATGTTCATCCATCTTACTCATGGCTCTTCTGTTGGGCTCTGGCTTTGAGAGGGCCTTTTTTAGCACAAAAAGACCCAGGCATTTTCTAGTGCTCCCCTTTATTTATACAATGTACCTTATCTCCAAAATAATTACAAACTTATCTTATAAATAAAGAAATTAATAAATCGCATTGACTCTCCTAGTCCTATAAATTTCAATCAAGTCGGCTCTACACCCACACCTTTGTATTCTCTTATCTTCATCCATCTTACTCATGGCTCTTGCGTCGAGCTCCGGCCACTCTGTTACTCCAAACTCAGACGAGTTAAAGGGAAATGCAAAATCCAACGTAGCAAGAAAATTTGGAAATTATCACCCTCCCATTTGGGGTGATCACTTTGTCAAAGTCTCCCTTGATGACTTGGTTTGTAGCATGATACATGTACAATAGGGGAATGGCAATAAAGCAGATCAGGTATAGAGCCAGTCGGCTCAGTGGGACAAGCACCATGTTTCAGCCCTACGTACCATAGCCTGTGAAGTCAACCCATACCTAAAAATACCTGGTCAGTTTAGGTTTGGGTTGGCAGCTTAAGCTGCAATGAGGAAGACTTGGTCCTTGTAAGAGACTAGAGGGGTATGCTAGCCTGTGACACAGCCCAAACCTGAACCATTTATTAATTGGGCTGGCGATGTGGGTCCAATCCCAGTGCAGAAGTGAAAAGGGTCAGCCCCAGCAACAAATCAGCGAGGCCTGGTTTGGGATGGATTGGCAGGTTGGCTCAAGAATTGTCATTCCCAATGTCTACCTGAGGATAAAGATGGACTGAGCTGAATCTTGTGGAAATGGTTTGGGTTAAAAAATTTACAGCCTGATCCAGCAATGGACCTAAGAGTCAACCCAGGGTCCACTTCATGAGTAACAATTGAATTAGGATTTGGGGTTCATTTTTGCTGACTATAAAATATTTTCACTAGGAAGAAATTTTCTTGTGAAGAAGCATTGTCTAGTAAGAAATTTATCTGAATATTCTAAAGTGTGCTTGCTCAATGCCTCACTTAGATATTAGACGCTAAAACTAGGACGCCATGTTTAAAATCTTAGCCCTCTTTATTTTCATTGTTTTTCTTTGAATCTAACATATTTGATGCAGAAACCTGATGCATTCACCCAACAACGGGCTATTGAGTTGAAGGAAGAAGTGAAGACATTGCTTATCAATGTCAATGATCATCTGGAAGAATTGAATTTGATTGATGTACGCCATCCAATGACTGGGAGTGGGCTATCATTTTGAAACAGAGATTGCTGATGCACTACACTCCGAATTTACAATGCATCTATTGCTGGGAAGGATGATAGCGATGATTTGCACATGGTTGCTCTCCAATTTCGACTACTAAGGCAGGAGGGATACACCGTGTCGCCTACTAAGTCTAGTCATTCCTACCAAAATCTCAAGGCGTTAGTAGAGGTAGCGGAAATACTTTTTTAGTATTCCCCCATGGAGGGAGCTCTCCACCCGGTCGGTGCATTTTTTGGCAACACGCATTTTTTGTTGTTGTGCCGAGTAGTTCCTCCTGGGATTTGAACTCACGACCGGTTGGCTCTAATACCATCTTGAATTTCTTTAGCTATCCATTCTTACCAAAACCTCAAGGCGTTAGTAGAGGCAGCGAAAATACTTTTGAATAATAAGTATATTGCCCTTAATATTTTTCACCAATATTCAACTTTCTCAACATCTATAGATTCATTCTGTTTTTTTACTAAGTTTCGGTTTGTGAAATAGTTGTATTTGACAATTTCAAAGATGGAGAAAGAAGCTTCAAGAAAACCCTAGCTAGTAACATTAGAGGTCTTCTTAGTTTATATGAAGCAGCGTATCTGGGGATTCCTAAAGAAGAAATATTGGATGAAGCAATAGTTTTCACTACAAAACATCTTATGTTGGTACTTCCTCATCTCACTTCACCTCTTTCAACACTAGTTGAGCTTGCTCTAGGGTCACCTCTACGCAAGCGTGTTGAGAGACTACAATCAAGATACTACAAATCAATCTACCAACAAGAGGAGGAAAGGAATGATACCTTGTTAGAGATTGCAAAGTTAGATTTCAATCTATTGCACTTACTGCATCAAAGGGAGCTAAAGGAGATTTCAATGTAAGTTTTGCAAGCAGTTCATGAGTATCTCTTTGAACATTAAAAATAGAAACATAATCGTACATAGATATATATATATTTTTTAAGAATATTAAATAGAGAGGTGGTATACTTTATATTATCAATTAGGGGCTTTTCTTCGAAAAACATGTAGGAAATCGTGTGGCCCACATGCCACAGGTCCCGCGTCAGATCAAATAGGGCATAGGTCAGCAGAGAATACAATCCCACTTATGCTAAGACTTAATTTGTCCCTTAAATAAGACTCCCAATAGAATCAATGGATGTGTGGTAGGGGTGTAAAAGAAACTCGAAAAACCGTTTAGCCGAACTAAACCGAACCGAAATGCCATCTAACCTAACCGAATCGAACCGAAAAGCTGTCTAACCGGTTAACCGCGATTCGGTTCTTAACAGTTTTTTACGATTCAGTTACTGTTACGGTTTTTAAAAATAAAAAACCGTGAAACATAGTTCAGTTAACGGTTTTCTCAAAATAAACGGTTAATTGAACCGTTACACCCCTATTGTGTCGGTTTCTTGGCGAAGAAGTCTCCGGTAAGTGTGACTCTTTGAGACTTATCTATATAAGATAAGGGAGCCCGATGATTGTATACTCTCCATTCCTATAGGTTAGAAATATATGAAGAGATTTGCGAAGCTTCTCAATCACATAAACGCACATAGATCTCCGGCTGGATGTCGGAGTCTCCATATCCAGATCCATCAAAACAAAGACGAGGTTTGCTTCAATTTTGAAAAATACCACGTCTACCTTGAAAACTATTTTCAGAACACACTTGACTAACTTTACTAGGAAACCACCATTTCCTTTTACCATTTTATGTTGTTGAAAATCAAAATGCCTCTTATTTTAGAAGAAAAAACCCTAAGCTAATCTAATCCAAATAACCTATACCTAACCCAATCTTCATGCCCTGATCTGGTCTTCGCTACATTGCATGTTAAGACCGAATTCCTTTTAGAGATGGACAACCATAATCATTCATTAAGGCAAAGTAATGGGTTAGGAATAAGTAAGCTTTGGGTGAACACTGGTTTTTGGATTTGAAATAAGGCACATTAATTTATTAGGGCCTCCTCTCCTGTAATCATCCACTCACATGAAAATGCATGTGGAAGGCCTATGGAGAGGAGTTGATTGAAAGAAATCAATCGAGAGGACTTGACTGATAGGAATATAGAAAACTTTTATAGCTTTTGTGATATTCAAATCCTCATATACTTTTTTGAAATTGAGCCAATAGTTTTATACTTTTTTGAGATTTTCCCTCAAAAAGAATTTACAAAGTCAAAGGGGTTCTTACGATTTTGGAAAGGGTCAAGTAGTAGAATTGATGAAGAGTTCAAGGTTGCTAATTGAGTAATCACTTCAAATTAAATGAGTTTTGTAACTTCTTTCACTTGGATTTTCTTTATAATTTTGTTCTACATTAGGTGGTGGAAGAAGTGGGATTTTAGCGCAAAGCTACCATTCATTAGAGATAGAGTGGTGGAGTGCTACTTCTGGATAATAGGAGTGTATTTTGAGCCACAATATTCCCGAGCTAGAATGATAATCAGTAGAATTATAGCATTAACGTCAGTAATGGATGACATCTATGACATATACGGTACAATGGAAGAACTCAAACTATTGCAGAAGCAATCCAACGGTTTCTTCTAATCATGATTTATCCTTAATCAACTGTTCTTTGTATTGTTTCTCCATTTTAAAATGTGATCTATGAATTGAAATGTTGACTGAAGTTTTCAGGTGGGACCGAAGTGCCATAGATCAACTACCTGTTTGCATGAAAGTGCATTTTTGTGCACTCTTAGATGCTGTCGAACAATTTGAAGAGGAATTGGCTCCAGAGGGAAAATCCTACCGCATTTCATACTTAAAAGAAGCGGTACATCTCTTACTTTTATGAAAGGGTTGTTATATTCATGAGCTATTTTATTTCTTCTCAATTGAGGAAAAAAAAACCATCTAGTGTTAATCCCTAGTTTGGATTTTCATTTAATTTCACCAATTTTCTAAGGTACTAATACTAATGAAATGAGGACTTATGAACATTATAGTTCCTTCTGATCAATGATTTGGATTAGATGGGATTGGGTGCACCATACAGGTGCAATGGAACAAAACCTTGTATTTAATCTCATCCATTAGGACTTAACAATAAATACATATGTATCGACGCTGAATTTGCATTGATTGTGTTGAGGTCAACGTCCACCCGCGCTCCTGAACGGTCATAATTGTGGTCGAGCCCTCGCCCTCACCATAAAACTATTGTTGTGCCGTTTCCCATCACCAATTGGTTTTGGGATAAGTGGTAACTCAATGGGGTGTAAAATCCTACAAGTGGTATCAGAGCCTGGTAGGTCAGGTGTTCGAGTCACGGGACACGCGTTTTGCGAGTTCGCAGCAGGAGTCGCGGCTGGTGTACCGTTGAGGGAGGGATTGTTGAGGTCAACGTCCACCCTCGCTCCTGAGCGGTTATAATTGTGGTCGAGCCCTCGCCCTCACTATAAAACTATTGTTGTGCCGTTTCCTATCACCAGTTGGTTTTAGGATAAGTGGTAACTCAATGGGGTGTAAGATCCTACAGATTGATAGTGCATCTTAGTCACAATACTATATATAAACCACTCAATCACTTATTAACCATGTCACTTTAAAATGTAGGGCCCTCTTGTACTGATATTAATCAAAGAAATACTCAGGAAAGGCCAATCTGTCCCCTGTTCAAACTTGTAGGGCCACCCATCTCCTCCTATAACCACTCTAACTCCTCACAAGAACTATCTTCCAAACCCTATGTGAATCACCGCCCGATTAAATTTGACACACATCCGAATTTTAAAGCCAATAGGACTGGGGCTCAAGAGAAAGCTCGTATACACACATGAAAACAACTCCGGTTGATCATGGAAACTTTTACGCCCAGTTAGCTTATTAAATAAGCACTGGACAACTTAGGGGGCCCTCAAATTGGTACCGCTTGTGATCAAATGATTTCCATTTTTAATATAGAGGTTGATCGTAAGGAACTCTTTTGACTCCTACTCCCATGATAGTCATGCTTTTAGGTGGGCCCAAAAGGAATGATGTGGCCACTCCTAATTTGATTGTGTTAATCATAGTTTATGAGCACTTCATATATGTACAACTAAAGTCACTTGCTTCTTTTTAACGCATGTGCAGTTCAAGGAAGTCTCCAAACACTACTTCATTGAAATGGAGTGGTTAAATTCAGGATACATGCCAACATTAGAGGAGTATATGAGTGTTGCTTGATAATTGGTGCATACTTCATGCTTATATTGGTTTCATATGTTGGTATGGGAAATATTGCAACCAAAGACGCCTTTGAATGGGCAAAAAATAAGCCTAAGCCGCAAAAGGCAGCTTCAATAGTTTGTCGATTCAAGGATGAAATTCAATCAAACCAGGTACATATTTTTTTCCTTGAAAATGAGGGTGAACATAGATATTCTTTGAATTTAAATAGATTGAAAAAAGGGCTTACTTAAGTTACAAAATGTCTGTGCACTGATTTATGGTCGATCCAATAATTAATATGGACTATCGATCAGTTTGGTCCAAAGTGATTCTTTTTGAAAGTATTGTGGGCATGATCTAAAATGGTGATTTTATATTTATTTATCTTGTAAATAAATCCCTCCTCAACACGATAGAGATCGTTGTGGAGAGAGGGAGATGTCTAACCATTGAGCTATCAGTCAGTTGGCCCTACGAAAATAGTTTATAACAATATTTCATATTTACTTATTTTGTAATTAACTTAAAATTCATTTTTTCAAATTTTCCTAATAGTTTTTGTAGAAAACCACAAATTTGAAAAATCCCTCCATTTTGTTGAGACAATAATAATATGTTTCAGTTTAATTTGGTTGCACTTCATTCAATGTCCAGTTTATCGAAACAAGTTCAATTTTGAAAAAAATTGAAACCCAATCAAACAAGACCTTTCATCGGGTGGGGACCCACTATTGCTTTGGAGACTCAGAATTTTCATAATCCCCATATCCTTAGGGAAATTTGTTTGCATTAGATTGGAGAGGTATTCAATCCATAGGAACTCAAAATCAAATGCGCTCGACGAAGGACTTTTAAGAGGAGGGGGATGAAGGTTATGAAGTGAGAAAGGAAGAAAATATGGCAAAGATGTATATGATAGCTTGATTGAATGAATTGAATTACTAGGGTAATGGTTGCATTTTTTTATTATCTTCCCTTGATTTAATTTCCTTTAGACGGTCGCTAGGGCAATTTTGAATATTCAACTTTTGGTCTTTATTTTCAACTACTTCCGATAGGAATTATTCCAATTCCTATGTATTCTAATACGAATAAACAGTCCCTTAATATTTATTTATGGCATGTGAAGCTTGAGCAAATGAGAGGACATGTGGCATCGTGTATTCAAATCCCCCTACCTCTTTATCCTCGCTGAAGAAATCCTTAGCCTCAACATCCATAGCCTGGCCTCTACCAACACCATTTTCCCCCTCTCATCAATTCCGAACACCCCCTGCCATCTCCTGTACGCTGATGATATCCTTCTTTTCCTAAAAGGCCACAAAAGGAGCCTCTTAGCATTACAGGAGCTAATCTCCATCTACCAATCTAGTGCTGGCCAGACCATTAATTTGGAGAAGACCAAGCTCTTTATTGGCAAATGCTCCCCCAGTAAGAGAAGGCAAATCCTGGGCATCACCAAAATTCAGGAAAGACCTCTCCACTCCCTCTACCTTGGAGCTCCTCTCATCATTGGCACCCCTAGAAGACCCCACTTCACCCCCCTGCTTGATCGTTTCATGAAAAGACTCTCTGGCTGGAAATCCCAGCTCCTCTCTATGGCTGGCCGCAGGATTCTAGTCAGACATGTGCTTAGTAGCCTGCCTATCCACATTGCGCTGGTTCTTCCAATTCCAAAGTCAGTGTCAACCAACCTGGAAACCATTATGAGGAACTTCCTCTGGTCCGGGGGGGCTTCCAGGCAGAAAAGAAGCCAAGTCAACTGGCACACGGTCACTCTCCCCATCAAAGAAGGTGGCCTGGGCATTAGACGAATCAGCGAGCAAAATGCAGCTTCCTTCATCAAGCTTGGCTGGTCGGCCATGACCTCCTGCTCTCTCTGGGCCAACTGGATGGTGGCCAGGTATTTTCCTACTTCTTCTATCTGGCATCCCTCCACCTCCAAATCTGGATCCTGTATTTGGCGTAAAATCAGGAATTTGGCCCACCATATTCATTCTGGGAGTATGTGGATTGTTGGTGATGGCAAGGATATTGACTATTGGTATGATAACTGGATGCCAGAAGGTAGCTTGGCCTCCCACCACCCTTCTGTCAATTATCCTCCTAATCAAAAGCTGCACTCTCTATGGGATGGCTCCCATTGGATGACTCCCCCTGACCTTCCTGCTACTGCTGCTGACTCCCTGCGTCTAGCTACCCAGCTCCTCTCTCTAGATCAGTCTTCTAAGGATTCTCTGCAATGGATCAACCACCAGGACAAAGGTCTCACTCTTAAGGAAGCTTGGCAATCTATCAGAACCAGCAACCCTTCCTCTTACTGGCTGAACTGGGCTCCTCTGGTCTGGAACTCCCTCCAACATCCCAGGATATCTTTCTTTGCCTGGAGATTGCTTCATGGAAAGACCCCCACTCAAGCCTGGGCTCAGCACGCTGGAATCAGCTTGGCATCAAGGTGCAGTCTGTGCCAACAAGCTCAAGAGACTACCTTGCATCTCCTCTTCCTCTGCCCTTTCTCCTCTGGTATATGGATTTGGATCCTCTCCAAGGCAGGTTCGGCTGTTGCTGGTCCTCTCTATCCTTCCAAGATCTGGCATGCTCTCTCCCTCCACAGTGACATTCTGGCCTGCAAAGGAGCTGCTTCAATCTTCTTCTCAACTGCCTATGCTCTATGGAAATGTAGGAATGAAGCTTTCTTCTCGAATTCAAGAGCCTCCCAGACGAAGGTCCATTTATACTTGACTGAGCTCCTCTCTGCCTCTCTCAAGCGCATTAACAAACCTTTTTCTGGTAGATCTCTTAACCTTTTCTGTAAATTTTTGTTCCCAAACTCTTAAGCTTGGTCTGTGTTCTCCTGCCTTTTGTGGGTTCTTTTTTTGTTTGTTTTCTTTTCCTCTATTGTAGCTCTCTGTGTTTCTTCTCTCCTGGGCCTCTTGGCTCTGTGTTCTTCCCCTTTCTTCTTTAATACAATTTGCCTTTCAGCAAAAAAAAAATCTACATGAAGAAGCATGGAGCACGTATGAGGAGGTTTGTGAGAAGTTTAGAGGAATGGCTGCAGATGCATGGAAAGACATAAACAAGGAATACCTAAAACCTACTGAAGTTCCTATGCCTCTCCTCATGTGAGCTGTGAATTTCGCATGTGTTATTGAAGTCTTACACCAACACCGAGATGGCTACACCAATTCTACATATGAGACCAAAGAGTTCATCTCATTGGCGCTGGTGGAACCTATTCCTATTGTAGGAATAAGCAATTAATTAGTATGTTAATTGTGCGTGGAAAACTACATTTGTGATTATGTTCTCGTTCATATGGTGTAAGCTTTCCATCTTCTACTGCTTTGGAATATTTGGGAGAAGTGACAAATGTTGCATTTTGACCGTTTTAAGTGATTTTCCTCATGGTTCTGTTCAGAGATTTAATATTTTTTTTTGTAAAATAGTGATATAATATGGTAAAATGTACCACACATGACAGTATAAAACACGTCCTTTACTCCGACCCACTAATTGTTGGGGCCGTAGTCATATATGCCCACCATGTGGTTTTCAATCTTGTGTCAATTAGTCCTAGACCTTGCCTCTTAGCGTCACTCAAGGAAGATTTAGTTTGAAGGCAATTCTTCAAGTCTTGAAAGGTTTGGATCTCATCAAGGAAGAACTGCAAGTTATGGAAACCTACTAACGTAATTTGGACCAAAACCAAATCAAGAAAAGACCCATAGGACCCGTCGACTAACTGGGATATTCAACATTGTTTTATTGGCAATTTTGGGTAGTGGAAGTTGCTCATTACTAGATTCAGGAGTTGGCTAACCGCAGGCCCTACGGTCACCTCGCGGTTCCTTTATCATTAATATATTTTTTACAGGGAACTTGACCTACGGATAGCTTAGCTCACAGCTATTCGCAAAGCAAAATGTTGTTTTGACCAAAAAGCTAAACTAATTGTTTTCTGACCATTGGGTAAGCAGTTAACCGCAGATCTGAAGGGAGTTAATCGCCAAATGCCATTGGAGAGCTTTCTACATATAATTCAGGTCATTTCAATGGCCATAATGTTTTGATTTTTTTGACCTCTTTGCCCATACTTGTGCCCTCATAGTAAAACCATCTAAGAGCTCCCATAATCCAAATTCCACATGCTCTTAAGCTCAAATTAGGCATATTTAAGAGCGTTCAAAGCTCTCTTAGAGTGTGTTTTGTGGAATCACATCTAGGGAACCTTAAGCCCTCAAGTTAAACATCTTTCTCCCTAGTATTTGAACTCATATAGCCCATTTGGTTGTGCACATCTTGGAACATCATCTACACCAAGGAAGGAGTCAAAGCATGGAGCATCATTCAAGCATTGAAGAGCACTCTCAAGACCAAGTCAAGAGGCAGGTGTACTTTTTTTAAAATTGTATATCATCATTGTGAAGTGGATTAAATCTTTGTGATCGAACCCCTAAAAAGCAAAGTTGGTGGATTAGATCTTTGTGCTTGAACCACCGTATCAAAAAACCAGGTGTGCATGTGATTGGAGGTTTACCTTATTTTAGTGGAACCAAGAGTTGAAACTCTTGAGAGTAGATGTGGGTCAAGGGACTGAACCACTGTAAACAATTTGTTTCAATTTTTCTTTATCTCTCTATGCATCACTATAATTACATTATATTTTAGAGATATAAGTGCTAGATAGGTTTATCTTTGATTGCATTGACACACTCACATTTGAGTTAATCCATATTGATCAAAGAAATATATTATATGTTGATTAGCACACACTCAACTTGCATCTTTTCGCTTGAGTTTTGATTTGACAAAGTCATACATATATAGGTGTGAAATTCGAGTGAATGTGTTGATGTTATTCAATTGTTTAAATTGTTCCATTTGTTTAATTAAGAAAGAATCTTTATGTAGTCCTACCCGACTTGTTCATTGGCCTTCTAAATAAAGCAAGTTACTGACCCAAAATCAACGAAGGTATTTAAACTTACTGTGAAGTCATCCTTGCATCCATGATGCATAAGGACCGGAAGAAGCAAACAGGTGAATAGTCTCCGGAGAACCAATAGCAAAGTAGCTTGTGGATGAAGCTACTGGATGCACTGGCTTTAGTTTCCCAACATTCGAATTTGTGAATGAATTCTCTTGGGAGAGTGCAACCCCTTCGAAGCTGGTCATTCCTGGTGATCCAACAGTTGTTTCAACAACATCTTTATTTAAAATTGAAGCAACTTTCATATTTTCTACATGCCTTTTGGTCGGAACCTTAGGAGTTGCCATGGCTTTTATGGCTTGGTTTGCCTCTGCCTTCTGTGCCTTGTTTGGAAAAAGTTTTTTTTCACCCAAGGACAATGATTTTGAAGCTTCTGAAACCACTTCAGTTTTAACCAGTTTTTGCTTTTCAGAATCTTCCTTGAGCTGGCATTCTTCACATAGCCAGTCACTTTCTGGAACTATATGCAGCATTATTGGCATGCAATAGCTAAATGACATTAAACAAATGTGTTACCCTTAAAGGTGAATATATATATATATATATATATGAGCAAAGCTCTCCTAAGCTCAAGCTTAGGAAAAAAATTTCGTAAGCTCATGCTTGTGGGGCCCACCTTTGGTCCATCCAAATGGACCAAACACATGACTTTCCTAAATTACACATGTCCACCAACTTTTGGTCAGATCCGAATTTATTGGACCGTTGGATTGACTATGTGTCAATCTAAATAGACCGTTGACCATTAAACTTTTGGGCCCATATGGAGATGATATAAATCACATTTGGGGCTGATTTTTTGTAAAGAGGAAGATCCAAGGGAGTCCTTGAAACACCCCCCCCCCCACCCCCATCTCCATTTGGGTCCCCAGGTGGGCCCCACCACACACTTGAGCTTACCTTATTCTAAGCTTGAGCTTAGGAGAGATGACCCCTATATATATATTTATAGGGGAGAGCTCACACAGGCTGCAACTAAGCTTATTACAAGCTGGAGCCTGTGAGGCCCATGTGAGGCCCAACAGTGGTTATGAGGCTCCAGCTTGTGTGATCTCTCCTCATATTTATATATATATATATGAATGTGAAATAGTCAATAAATATAGTACTAGAAAAAAAAGGATAATTACATGTGTTCTGCGCCATCATTTGTTACACCTCATCCCGAATTAATCAAGATTAACTCTAGCTAATCGAGATTAAAATAAATTAAGTATGATTAATCAAGTTAAATATGGTTAATGACTAGAATGAGTCAAATTAGTCTCAAATACATAAATTCAGTATAATGGATTGAATTTGGAAGAGATTGATTTAATTGAGTTGATTCTTGACTCAAAATTGTAGAACTAATGACTTTTCAGTAAATACGTGCTTAAGCGTATTTCGTCAAATACGGTGAAACTTAATACCAACATGTGTATCTCATCGAGTACAACAACTTTCATAATATACGCATTTTCATTTGACTTGAAATGAGTCAAATGAGTTTTTGTTTGACATAAACTTGAAATGTGTAAAGTGTGTAGGGTTAAAATGCAAATTGTTGTCTATAAGGTTTCAAATGAAACTCAAATAACATTCATACGAATGTTCCAACAGCAGCAAGAACCAGCCCTAGGCAAGTTGCTTTCTTTTTCGTTCTTCTTCCACGATTGTCAATCTTTGAAGTCGTGCAAGTGATTTTGAAGAGAAATTCGTGATTTTCATCTCTTCTTTATCATTCTCTTCGAGTTTCTTTGGAGATTGAGTTAAGGGAAAACTGAGATTTTCTCTTTGTTGAGTTGCAAGTATCAAAAGTGATTTCAGCTATGATTAGGTTCTTTAGATTTGTTTCCATCTCAAACAACTTGTTGAAGTTTGTTTTGAATTGTTATATGGTGTTAGGGTTTCAATTGGGTGGTTTTGTATCAAATCAAGCTAAGGAAAAAAAGGGGGTTTTTGTGTTAAACTCAAAGTTGAGGCAAGTATAATTAGTTTAATTATTGAATGTTAATTGATGTAGTTTCCATTTAGTTTGGTGAAAGTTAGATACTTGAATCATGTTGTGTATAGATATGGAGTTAATTTGAATGAATGGAATGATTATAGGGTGTTTAAATGAATTAGAAGTGTTGTTAATTTTGTATGGAATGATGCTTTAGAAGGGAACAGGAGGTTTCAATGTTTATTTGCAGGTTATGAATGATTCTGAATGAAAGGAGAAAACTGTTCGAAATTCCGAAATTAGAATTCTGAAGCATTCGTTCAAGCGAACCACCTTCTATATTGCATCCGCTCGAGCGAATGAAAATCCGCTCGAGCGAACTCACCTCTGTTTATCTGAGTGACCAACTCTCTGTATGGCATCCGCTCGAGCGAAGAAATTGTTTCAGGTCTTTTTCTTGATTGAAGCTTGATTTCCTTATTTTAATTAAGGATATTAAGTGATTATAACAGGTGTAAGTGCCTAAAAATTACGGACTTGGTTAGGAGAGGATCGAGCTCTCGATTTGGTGATCTTGAGATGTTTAAGGGAAAGGATTAGGCCTCCAGTGACCTGAAAAGGAAAACGAACGTCAGAGCCCTGGCTGTAGGTAGCCGAAGGCACTCCGATGCCTGAGTTAGTTTTATAACTAAGGGAAAACGAAGAAGAAGAAGTATGGGGGGAGGCTTGTGAAAGTCCTTGAGGATCCTAACCCTAGAGGGGGGGGGGTGAATAGGGTGTGCTACAACTATGACCAATAATGACCAATTTTAACTTCTTAAACTAAACTAGTCACAAGTGATGATAAACAATCAAAATGCGGAAGCTAACAATACAATCACCACAAAGCAATCACCACAACACCAAGGTTTATAGTGGTTCGGCCTCAATGCCTACATCCACTACCGGCTTGTGAATCCAACACCCCACCGGATTTCCACTATTTATGCTTTTTCAAAGGCTAAGCAATAACCCTTACAATGTTGTTTTTCTAGGCTAAACAACAACCTCTCAATGTGCTTTTAGAGGCTAAGCAATAACCTTTACAAAATGTTTTTCTTAGGCTAAGCAATAACCTTTACAAAATGCTTTTCTTAGGCTAAGCAATAACCTTTACAAATCAATATTTCTCTAAGAAAGTGTTTACTCAACACTCTAAGAGATTACAATTTAAGCTCAAATAAATTGCCTCTAAATAGGCGGATATGAAAATGAAAATCCTAACTCACACAAACACTCAATGAATGCAAAGATGTATGCTTATGAAGTGTGTGTGTGAAAACTCCAATCAAGTTTAAAAGTAAGCTCAATCAATTTATGCTTAATGCAATTTGAAAGTTTAAGGCATAAAAAGATATGATTGAAGTTCTATGCAAATCACTTGAACAATTACACACTTGTGAATGATTTGAGAATCTAAAGATCACAAGTTGTATGAAAGTGTTTAAGCCTAATCAAGTGATGCATGTGCAATGTTGTTTTCAAAACTAATTAGTTTAACTAAAGTTTAAATGTATGAAAACAGCAAAGGAAGTTTCAACCAAGTGAAATAATCATGCAATAAAAGAAATCAAAGATTTATGGCTAAGCATGATTAAGAAAGTTTAAAACAAAACTTGGGTTGAAATCAAAGTGATGAATCCAATCTTGAATAACAAAGATGGAGGGAAGAAAGGATTCAACACATCATTGTTATCATGCTTGAAATCATTTTCCAAAGTTTCAAATAAAGCACATAACAAATGATTAATTAAAAGTAAAACTTACTTGGAGATTTAACTTAGTTGATCCAAGCTTAAGCTTCACTTAATGACCCCTTTGATGTCTCTTAGATCATCCCCCTTTCCTTCTCAAAAACCTCTTCAAGGAAGGCTTGAAAATCCCCTTTTTAGTTCCTCCAAAAAGATCACCCATTTTCAAAGGAATGGAATGCTTTTATACTTGAAAAGAGGGATTCCTGCGTGTACCCGGTTAACCGCATGACAGGCCGGTTAACCGGGTGCCCAACGGTCAGAAAAAGAGCCGTTGTGCTCAGGAGCCCGGTTAACCTGCCCTGTGTGGCCGGTTGACCGGGCCTGCAGCCCCATTTTTCCCATTTTTGGGTTTTTGAAGATTTTCTTTGGGGATCTTTTGGGCCATTAAAATCAAGCTTTTTCACATGTTTTAAATCATTCAAAGATGTATAAAAACATGAAACACACAAAGCCTAAAATGATTCAAAACTCTAAAACCAAAGGCTAGCTTGATTCAATAAAACTCATTTCAAAACTAAATGCATCCAAGATTAAAAACATATCATGCATGATTGAAAACTTTTTCAACTCTTGAAAGCAATGCATGTCTAAATCAAGATTTCAAGTGTTTTAAAATCAAGGCATGTGTGAAAATGTGAATGATGAATAAAATGAATATGCAACCATCAAATTGCAATCTAAACAAAATACCTAACAGCTTGTTGCGTACCTCCTATAGTTTCCCTCTATGCATTATATAGACGTGAGAGTCATCATCGGACTGGACCCCCTAGGGAGAGATGGAAGTCCCATCAGCATGTACCTTTCCCTCCTGAGTGGGGGGTAGGTAAAAAGGGAACGTCCCATTGGACCATCCCCTATACCTATGGATGTGACCTTGAGATAAGGCGTGCCACTTATCTAGGTCCGGCGCCCACTCTATTTGTCAGTTTGCCGTCTCCCGTCATGGCAGCGCATTTATGGTCGCATTTATGGCTGACTGAGAGGTGGCCGAGATCAGGTTAAGATCGAGACCGACGTGGGCACCTGCAGATATGACCACCGAGATAGGTTCCGCGCTTCCCCGAGCTGGCGCTTCGTCCGAGCTGGTCAATACCGAGACTAAGGACGATCCTAAAATTGGGGGAGTGGCCCCATATAGATCCATGATTACGGAGTGACCCCACACAACAGTTAACTAAATTATATTTAATTAACCAATGTTCGAATTTGTTTGACCAAATGGTCAATCAAATATACTTTAAGTATACTTGGATTTTTCTAGGAATTGTATTCCTGGATTTGAAATTAAATGAATCGTGGGTTAACCGAAACTAATAGAAATTCAGATTTAATTCCTTAATTGTAAGAAAAGAGCCTATTGATTTAATCAAGGCTGTTAATACTGTTTTACCTCCATGAGTGTTAATTAAAGGGACTTTAATATACAAAATTCACATAAATTGTGACGGCCATCGAGAATGACACGTACATCAAACAACTGAGGATTACACCTAACTAGTTGGTATTGTTTAACTGGATTTGTACATTGAATTGTATACGAAATGGATCATAACGTGAATTGAATTATAAAAGAATTGTTTATTGAATTGTATCCATTAAATTGTAATTGAACATAATTAAATGTTAAACTGTATTGTTCCTTGAGTTAGGCACTACATAGTGATTTCATTAAGCTCATTAGAGTTGTTCTTGCTGCAGCAGATGATTTGGGAGTGTTCCGGAGCTCCTTGGTGAAGTCACTAGTCTCTGGCTCGGACACCGATAAATCTCATAATATATGATTCATTCCGTATGAAAGATGTGATTTCTTTCTTTTCAGGAAGATGTAATTTGATTTGAAATGCTATTGTAGTTTACCAAATTTGAATAAAGACTCTCATTGATTCTGAATTTAATTGTATTTATGTTGGTTTAATATTGAATTAGATAGATTAAATATGTGATTAGCATGTTCAATCATATATCGATCTATACATTATTGAATTGTTGAATTCATAGTGTTATTGATGGCATTACAGGCACAACTGCCCATGCCGGTCTTTTAGAGAACAAAGCGCCAGCGGAGACGACCGATCTGGTTGTTCCCTGAGGACTAGTTGAGTGGAGATAAAACAATATCATATGATTATGATATTGAAATGGAATTTGAAAGGAAATTTTTGGAAATAGGAATTGTTTTGAAAACGTTTCACACTTTTCATTCCTTGCATTGTATTTAAATGTGCAAGTGAATGAATGTTTGTTTTATACATGAGCAATGTGTATTTGTTTATATTCCGCATAATGTATTAATAATATCCCTTGTGAATTTTATTTGATTAATGTTCACGGGAGTAAGTATGCGACGCGACTCGGGGATATCTTGAATTAATCATAATCTCAGGCTCGGGTCGTGTCATCATTGCATCTGCCACAAGGAGCAAGCATCTCCTCATGTCCAATATCCCCACAGATATCACATACTTTTACCTATTTCCAGATAGCACAGAAAGTGTCAATTTACGGAAATAATCATCAACTGAAATATACCAAGAGAAAAACCATTCAAATATATACTTACGTATGTATCTAGACCAAGAGAAAAGTACTACAATTTCATGGATGGAAGGAATTGAGTTAGAAAAGACTCTCTCTCTCTCTCTCTCTCTCTCTCTCTCTCTCTCTCTCTCTCTCTCTGCGCGCGCGCGAAGCTTCCAAAGCACTTCCATTAGGTAGTAAGAGAAGCCAAATGGTTGAAACAGATTTCATTCTTGTGGATAAAAACTTCTCCAACTCCTTTCCAGTGAATACAATGAGATCTCACTATAGAACTTCAGCTCTCAAAATGTTTTGTTCTACTTTAACCGGTAGCCGCTTAACTTTTAAAATCTTCAAGCCAAATAAAAGGGTCTAAAAACTCGAATCAGTATAACTTTCACACAACATAGATGAATAACCATGGATTACATCATGTAACACTAACTGGACTACACATTTTACCAGCTCTGTCTATATCAACTAAAACAAAATAAAGTATACCAAATAAAACAAAGTGTAGAGATGAGCTAGAAAGAGAAAATATAAGCTGCAATGTATGAAATATGAGTCTCAATTGGATATTTTAAAGTGAAAACAACAAAATAAATAACACTTACATCATCATCCAAAGTATCAGATGCAGAATGCTCAATTTTGGAGATAAGCTGAGACTGTAGTGGATGTTCTTCCTACCTACCAGTTGGTTCCGATGAGGCTTGATTTATTGTGTTCATTACCTTGAAGCACACTAGCCGAGTCAAGTGCAGCAAATTTGTGCTCATCATCACTTCTAGCTCCCATTTGTCCAACCAATAAAGATACTACATGTCCCATGTTATGTTCAACAACTGGTTCTTCCTGGGGCTGACAATTTACATTTTCTCTTGAATCTTTGGAGTGCCCACAATCAAACAATGAGTTGCCGCTTTGAGAACGAGCACATGGAGATTTCAATTTTGGTGTCCTATTTATTACATTAAAATCATTTGAGGAAATGATTGGTCAAACTTGTGGGAGAAACCTATGAACAACCGGTTCTTCCTGGGGCTGACAATTTACATTTTCTCTTGAATCTTTGGAGTGCCCACAACCAAACAATGAGTTGCCGCTTTGAGAACGAGCACATGGAGATTTCAATTTTGGTGTCCTATTTATTACATTAAAATCATTTGAGGCTATGATTGGTCAAACTTGTGGGAGAAACCTACAGTTCCTGATGTAAAACCAGGACTAAAATATCTGGTATTCTTTTTATCGGAATCAACATTATGATCGCTGACTGGTTCATTTGCATCTTTAACACTAGTAAAACATGATATAATATAATCATGACATTCCAATCTCTGTTGCTCCTCATATTCTTTTGAAGTCTTTTTGCCAATATCCAATGGAATGCTTTTATTAGTGGAAACAAAAACACCATGAACAGCAACCTTGCACCGTTTAATATGAAGCTTGCCATTATCAATGGTTCTACTAGATTCAGATGACAACTGTGGAAGCAACTCAATATTGTCAAATACCTCAGCTACATCAAGGGTCCTCAGAATTGCTTTACTTTCAGCATTTTCAAAGAATGAATCATGACTTGGGCTGGCACCGAATCGATCACTTGTTTCACTATCTATATGTTGCTGCCCACATGTTCTGCTCTTAAATAGAGGTAACACCTCCACATCACTGGAAGAACAGTAGTTAGCCTTCTTTCCATTGCAGATTTCACCAGAAAGCTCATCCTCAATTTTTGATTCAATGAATGACACAATTTGACCAAAATGCACACTGGAGGTGATACTGACAAAAGACAATATTCTATTCAGGTTCAAATCTATCATCTACATGCATAATGACAAAACAAAGAACAAGAACAAGAAGAAAAAGAAGAATAAGAATCTTGGTGAACCATCCATGGTGAAAGCAATAAGAGGTTTCTCATCTGTGGTGATCCAACTTCCTAAAGATTCATAATAATCTACAGAGAAACTAGTGTGCTCATAATATATCAAAATTCGTAAAGATTACACATGCATGACTAATGCAAACAAATATTTATTATTTAGAAACAAAGGAAAATACTCAAAATAAATATAGAAATAAGTGAGTCATGAAATGGGAAAAGAGAACATACACCTAACTGAATTATGATACTTTCGTTTAAACTACATAACAGCTAAACTAGACCTCATTCTAGCACTAAAGCTGTAACCCAAATGTACTTTCCAATAGAGTAATTACATGGTTTTTTTTTTGAACTTTTCCACATTGACAAGCAGCAAATTAGGGTGCAAGGAGAAGTTTTGAATAGGAATCAACTCCAAAGCATACGTGGCTTTACTTAAACAAAAACTTAAGAAAACTTAAGATACATTCACCATAGCACAACAGAGAACATGTGACTAGAACAAGTAGTTATTTAAAAACTAAAATCATAATAAATATAAGGGTTCTCTAGAGCATCGCTCAAAAACCACAATACAGAATTAGAATAAATCCATACACAAGAAATTGTACTACAACAATAATAAGGTGAAACCAGGGTGCCATTTACAAGACATAATTATTATATAGTTTCCAAAGTAGATTTGATACAATCTTTCAGAATATTTCTCAGCCTATATACTTTCTATACATGGTAGTACGGTGATTCAACCTAGCCTATAGTCATGCTTACATTTGTTGTTCATAGCTGTGTGTTATCTCAATAAGTCTTCATTCAATCCTTTGCAAAGCACCTTTTTTCACAGCATTGTAATCACTCCAAAAACCCTGCAAATTATTCCCATTTACAAACTAACATTCCACCAAAATAAACACAAGAGTAGGTTTTTTAAAGTTTTTCCATAGAGAATCTACTAAAAATAAATCTTAGCAGAAATTGAGGTTTTTGAATCAAGAAAAAATAGGGTCTTTTAATCGATTGACATTTTCAGTGAAATTGAGAAGACAATCGAAGAATTGATGATGAAGAATAAAATTATGTGAATGGAGCTTTAAGAGGACGAATTACCTTAAAAACTTCTAAAGAGAGATAAGATTGTGATTGAAATCGTGTGAAATCTACAAAAATAAGTATAATGCAGGGCCTAGGATTACTCATGGAACCAATTCCGTTCTTTCACCCCAAAACCAGATCCAAATCTCACAAACTTAAAAAGCCAGATCCAAAAATAAAGAAAACCCTAAGTCCCCAAAAAACTACAAAATGGAGCCCTGATTTCCATCTCTGTCCATATATTTGAGGACCCCAAAAAACATGAAAATGAAAAAAACAAACAAACAAAAGCAAAGATTATACCTAGAGACTTTTGCAAAGAGCAGTTGTGGTTTTTAATGGCTGGCCCAGGACGAGGAGGTTCCGGTAGGTCAGTCTTTAAGCAATCTCTCTGCTGTGACGAAACTGTTGCAGCTTAGATTGAGAGAAATCCTTTTCTTCAAGCTATCACTCTGCTCGTTGAAGGACTCCTACATCAGTGATAAACTAAGAAAGGCATAGGGATTCAAGCCTCTGTGTGGAGAACCCACTGACTGATTTGCAGAGCAGACAGAGCATTGGTCTGATCTCAAGTTGCAAAGGGTTCCGTCGCCAGATCTATGTGTTGATAGTCGCCAGAGTAAGAGCGAAAGAGAAAAAGAAAATCCGGGCCGAGCTCTGTTTGCGTATCGACCACGCACGTCTCTCGTTGAAGATGGAGGAGGCGTAGGGAGTATAGTAGGGAATGGAAGAAAGATGGTGGGAAGTTTTTGGTTTTTAAGAAAGGAGTGAGAAAAAGAGGGCATTAGTATGTTTTGGCCACGCTACCGTGAAAAAAAAATAGAAAAAAACTATTCCCAGCGCAATTACTGCGCAGACTAAAGTAAAATAAAAGGTGCAACCCATTAGAGAATTTGGCGGGTGAATTTTATAACATTTGTCGGCGATAAATTTTTTTTTCCGGTAAAGCGTTAACCTTTGCCGGCGAGAAAAAAAATTCGCCAGTGAAAGTCCAACCTAGTTTCATCGGAAAAACTCTATCTTTTACCGGCGAAATGAGGTTTTTCATCGGTAAAAGTTATATTTTTCTCGGCGTATAATA
Source organism: Cinnamomum chago (assembly GCA_038049695.1). NCBI lineage: Eukaryota > Viridiplantae > Streptophyta > Magnoliopsida > Laurales > Lauraceae > Cinnamomum > Cinnamomum chago. The sequence continues at coordinate 50,174,233 of CP142460.1, forward strand.
ATTGAGCTGGGAAAAACTGCCGGTAAAAGTGTAAATTCCTATAGCACTAATAGCCCTATTACATTGGTTCGAAGCATCACTCTCTCGTTAGTAAAGCAATAACAAAAAAGATAAAAAAGAAAAAAAATCATTTACAATAAAGCCCTATTTCTCATATGGAATGGAATTTTTGAAAATTCATTATAAACTTTATTCAAATCAACTTTTCAGTTTATACCAGAAAAGAGAAGAATAATAAGAGACATTTAAAATTAGGAAAATTTTTAAAAAAGTATTAAAGACCAAATATTGTTTACAAAAAATTATATTATGGGATAGTTATTTTCGAATAGTGAAAACATTTTCCAAAGTTCCTTCAAAGAAGTCCTCTCTGGTGTTTTCTCTCCACCACCGGTGATTATCTATAATAATAATAATGATGATAAAATGACAAAAGTGCTCTTACACCCGACAAGAAAATAGGTTTTTCTTCCTTTTAATTAAGGAAGGTAAGTACTCATGCCCCAACACGCACATACTGAGCGTTATAGCCGAGATTGATCCTTGGTTGTTTCTTCCCTTTCTTTCTTTCCTGGCTAACCCACAGTTGTCTCCACCTTCCGCTTAACCGTTAATCATCTATCATCAACCAAATATGAATTCAAAAATAGATCAAATCGAATAAGAGAGGTGAGTCTTGCCAAATGGTCTATTTGTGAAAGTGTTGCTTCAAGCAACTCCATTTGAAACAAATCTATTTTGTACATATATATTTCAACTGGTGGATTTGTCAAACAAACCCTTTATTTTCTCAAATAATAAGTATCCTACACAATCTAAATTCCTTAATACTTAGTAAGGGTGCTCATGGATTGGGCCGATGGGTGCCCGACCTGGAAAATGCCCTATTTAGGCCGAGTTTGAGACTTAGATTTTGGTACATAGACCGGGGACTTAGACCTAAATGTCTACGTCCAATTAATATAGGGATGTTGACCGTACGGGATATAAAAGATAATGAATTCCTCAAAATGGTGTTGACCAAAACTATATCTCAAATGTGGTTATTGTACATAGGGCTCCAAATTCTTGTTCCAATTCTACCCATATTGTGCGATGTTACATAAGTTGTGCGATATCACACAAACTAAAGGTGAAAATAATCGATTTTCCTCTTCTATTTTCTTTCATTCTCATCTTCTAAAGCACTAAACCTCCATTTCTTCCTGCAACTTTCTTCGTTCCTACTACTTTCTCTAAAAGGTTTTCAATAGGGCTTCTCCGTTGCTTTTCCCTTTATCCAAAAGTATCTCAAGGTTTCTCTACAACTCTTCTTCTATTTTCTTTTCCATTTGGTCATTATCCTGTTCTAATAACTTTATCCTAAGGACAAGGGATGGATCCACAATATTAAAACCTTGTAAAATTTTGTGGTCTGTGTATGCTTTTTGGGAACGGCTTCTCATGAATCATCATTAAGTGAAGAGAGTGAAAGACAACTCTTTTTGGAATCTTTTTTAACAATTGAGAAAGTACGTAGTAGGAACAGGAGGTCGCAGGAAAAAAAAGGAGGTTTAGTGCTTTAGGATATGGGAACGGAGGAAATTATAATAGTGAGATCGAATAGTTTGCGCGATATCACATAGATTGTGCGATATCGCACAACATGGGTAGAATTGGAAAAAGAGATTGGGGGTCACATGTATAGTACCCACATTTGGGATTTAGTTTTGGTCAATACCATTTTGAGGAATTCATGGTCTTTTTATATCCCGTATGGTAAAATCCCTTTAATATACAAGTTGGGATTGGATTTAGTGGTAGATAGAGCTCAAATCCCAACCCGACCTGAATAAAATACAAAATTAAAGCAGAAACTATAACTTTTTTCGCTAGAGTTAATTTAAACTTCCCCTTTTACAGATGAACACATAACCCACCCAGCTAAGCAAAAACCCTAGGTACTTAGTAAAAGAATTTTCTTTCAATAAAAACATGATCCACCAAGGCTCAATAGAGATGTAAACGGGTCAGGAACCGAAACCTTTAAGGAAAAGGTGGAACCGGACCTGGAACTATCTTGGGCCTAGTTTCTTGGTTCCGAACCCGGAATCGTTAAGAAGGTGGAACTCGTAAGGCCTTGTGGATTTTACCTTGGTGAAGAAATGCTGGACAACTTTGACCACTGAGGGACCCGTGAGATGCCGATAGCTGTGAAGAAGTAGCCGGAGAAGCCATTTGGACCAGGGGAGAAGCCATCTAGACCAGGGGAGTTGTCCCTCTTGAGCGAAAAAGCTTCATTTTTTATCTCTTCAGCATCAAGGCATTTAATTAGAGAGAGGCTCTGAACCATAGACATGATCAACTACTTGATTACATGAAAGTGTTAGGGATTTTGTGTTTTGCAATTTGATGGATGTATTATCATTTTAGCATCATTTGAATTTTTACATGAGCATTGATTTTGAAAAACTTGAAATCTTGATTTTCATATGCATTGTTTTAAAACTTTTAGAAGTTTGCATGTTTTGGGTTTTAAACTTGGATGCATTAAGTTTTTGAAAAGAAGATTTACAAATCATGCAAGCCTTTAGACCTAGATTTTAAAATCCTCTTAGGCATTGATAGGTTCATTTTTTGGAAAATACCTTTGGATTGATTTAAACATGAGTCTAAGCATGATTTCCATGGCTCAATACTCTCACTAGCAAAATACTTTGATGTAGCTTTTTGCTTAATCTTTTGAGAAAAAAAACTTTTTTTGGTGCTACAGTATTTTGTTACAGGTGTCAGTCAACCGAACTCAAGATGTCGGTTCACCGAATATTGACCGAATCCACTTCAGTTCCTATTCCAGAATGTGAAAATTTTCAAATTTGGGAAGTTCGGTCACAGTTGACCGACTTTTGGTTCGGTTAACCGACAAGAGAAAGTTTGGTCAGCAAATTTCAAATTTTATGACCGTTGGAATATAAACGTTGAGTTTGGTCAACCGAACCCCAAATGTCGGTCAATCGACAATATAGCCGTTGGACAATTTTTTGTATAAAATGAAGTTCATCCTATGGCCAAATTTGAGGAACGAAGAGGCCCTCCTTGAGGTGTTTTGAGGCCAAAGAAAGGGGAATGAGCTAAGGGATGTTAGTTGGTCATAAAGGGAAGGTAAAGCTAGCATATGAAAATAAAAACTAAGCTCTTGTATAAAATGAAGTTCATCCTATGGCCAAATTTGAGGAACGAAGAGGCCCTCCTTGAGGTGTTTTGAGGCAAAAGAAAGGGGAATGAGCTAATAGAGGCTAGTTGGTCATAAAGGGAAGGTAAAGCTTGGAATCATGATTAAATCATCTAAGTAAGCTTAGGTTTTATTTTCATATGTTTTCATACTTTGTTTAAATATTTGATAAACATATTTTAGCATGCTAACTATGATTTGATGAATCCATTACATGCATTTCACTTTGAATTGCTTTGTTGTTTTGGATTTTTCATTTAGATTCAAACCAAGTTTGTTTTTACTTTCATAGGAATGGTTTCATGCTATGTTAAAACTTTGATTTCTCTCATAGCATGAATCTCATACTTGGTTGGATCTCTAGCTAGTTGTTTTCATTCCATGAACACATAGGCAAGCTAATTTGTTTTGTAAACAACTATGCTCATGCATCACATGTTTTAGATTTGGAATTTCAATACAACTAGCATTTCTTGAACCATATCTTTACAAGTTGGTTATTTAGAGAATATGTGATTAGCATTTTCACTTCAATCAAATATCTTTTTGTGTTTTACACTTTCAAATGCTATTAGCATACATATATTGAGCAACATTGTTAATTTAATTGAAGACCTCATGCATCACATGTTTTGTTCTCAAAATTTCACAACTTGCTTAGACTAGATAGATATATATTTTACAAGTTGTCTTTTAATATGTGATTAGCATTCTTACCTCAATCATAAATGTTTTTTTATGAGCTTTCATTTTCAAATTGATTAAGGACATCATACATACACATTGAGCATTCATCTTTGCATTCATATAGTGTGTTGTGTGTGTGTGAATTAGATTTTCACTTTCATATCCACCTAATTAAGAGGCTTTTCATTTGAGCTTAAATTGCATCTCTTTAAGTGTTGTGTAGACACTTCTCAGAGAAAACCTTTTGGTTGCATAGGTTATTGCTTAGCCTTAGAATAGCATAAGTGTATGGTTAGGGGTGAACCATAAAACCCAAGAGGTTATTGCTTAGCCTTGAAAAGCACAGTGTAAAGGTTATTGCTTAGCCTAAGAAAAACATATTGTAAGGTTATTACTTAGCCTTGAAAACTATCTTATAAAGGTTATTGCTTAGCCAATTGAAAAGCATAGATAGTGGAAATCTGGTGGGGTGTAGGATCACAAGCCGGTAGTGGATGTAGGTATTGAGGCCAAACCACTATAAATCATTGTATTATGGTGATTGCTTTGTGATGATTGCTTTTGTTAGCTTCCGCACTTTAATTCTATATTATCACTTGTGACTAATTGATTTAAAGAAGTTTAAAATACGACATTATTGGTCACTGATTAGAAGCTCACCCTTTTCAACCCCCCCCCCCTTCTCTAGGGTTCGGATCCCGGACTTTCAGAAAGTAGTGCATTTTTGTGCACTTTTAGATGCCGTCAAACAATTTGAAGAGGAGTTGGCTCGGGAGGAAAAATCCTACCATGTTTCATACTTAAAAGAATCTGTATAATCTATAAGAAATTTGCACTTCTTAATGGATTCAGAAGCACATATTAACTTAGCACGACCATTACAAAAGTAGGGTTAATTGGAATGTAATTCCAACTATTGATTTGCGGAAGAAACCATCTAATATTAAGGCCTATGTTGCATTGTCATTATTTTTATTCCAAACGAAGTTTCATTTAGTCGATTCTAAGAAAATTTGTGATCATAAGCTAAAGATTTTTTTTTTATCAATCTTGAGTAAGTCAACCAATTTGGGAAGAGGTCAACTAAACCCGACGGCTACGTCTACATCAGGGTAAGGTCCGATGGGACTCTAACCCCAAGCCTCCAGGGTAAGGTCTGATGGGACTCCACCTCCAAAAGTCAACTCTCAGCCTATATATGTTTAAATATGCAAAGGATTGATCCAGAAGATGTGCGCATACACATATACACACCCATATTCAAAGCTCTCTTTTCTTCTTCACTCACTCATCATTTGTCTAGTTGTTGAACTAACTTAGGCATCGGAGTGCCTTTGGCTGACTGCAGCCAAGGGTCTCTGACCTTTGTTTCTCCTTCCCTTTCAGGTCTCAGGCATTTGATCTTTCCTAAGAAGTTCTATATTTGTCTAAACAAGTCCGTAAATATTTAGGCACGCACAAGTCCGAATTTTATCGGCATCTCATATGCATATCATTTGTTTTACATAGAGATTTTATCCTTCTATCACATTAACGGATTATTGGATTATCATGCATAAATTCGATTATTTATAGCGCATTTTTATGTAATTTCTGTTGTATAGGTGGACGCCGCGACTACCCCAATCTTCCAGCTAGTGTTCCAAGGTATCAAAAAGAGATTTCAATAAAGAAGTTACATGAAGAAACTTTGGTTAAGTGTTGAAGAATTCCAAAATAAGAGGATAAGACTTTATGGATAAAAGAAGTCATTTTCTAATACAAAGGATTGGTTGGTGTATTGGTTAGAGCTTAGGTTGGTATGGAATTGATTATGGGTTCAAATCCCAAAAATTGTATATTATTATTTTTTACCTATAAAATATTCCATCCAACTCACCTCTCCACCAATCAAATGGAAGCTATCCATGAGTGAACCCATAAATTGGAATGCATTTGTAGAGTAGGGAAGGGAGATCTTTTGGCAATTTAGTCTTTTTGCAATTTAATTTTTACTTTAGATTGTAATTAGGAGCTTCTTTGTAACTAATCTAGAGAGAGTGTGTAATTGAAGATCATTAATGAATATTTGGAGCTCTTTCTTGTTGTTTAGTGGCTAAGGCTCTTGGATTGGGCTCTCCTTTTGAAGTTAAGTAATGTGATTAGTTCAATTACATGTATGCTTTAGTTCAAATTCCCTACTTTTGCCTTCATTGATTAATAGATCTTAGATCTATTTGTGCTAATCTCTCTCATTTTTCATGCTCTATCTCTACACTTGATGCTTGGATAATCTCAATTGATGTTTTGTATTGGATTAAGTTCTCTCACATAGCATGCTCTAAAACCCTTATTTTTGATCTTTTGTAGTTTGATTTTGATGATTTATTGTTAGGGTGGCTAAATGATGATTTATGATCTTGGCCTTTTATTTTCTTTACTTCGATCTTCATTGTTATATCATCCGATCCAATTAGGCAATAGATTGTTAATTGGATTGTAGATTTGAGAGTTGAATTAGAATATGCATTGGTTGAATTAATTACATACTTAGTGGATTTTGGATTGCCTAATCTCTTATTTTTATTGTTGTTTATTTAAATCTTTATTTGACTTGTTATTTTCACTTTTAGATTGTTAGATCCACATTTCACATAACTTTTTTTAAAATCCTACATATTTCACATTACACCTTCATAGTAAATCTTCCATTTCCACCACTACTAATCTACTAGTTCAGTGTAGTTTGTTAGATCTTATTAATTTCATATTTTAAATTTTAAGTTAGAGTAGTTTAGTTGCTATTTTAGTTTTGTTTCAGATTTCAATAAGTTTAATTTCATTTTTTCATACATAGTTTAGTAGTTTCAATTGTTCACTTCAATTGTTTACATTAGCTACATCTTAGTTCAATTCTACTTTAATTGGATTCATTGCTTCTTCCATCCTCTCTCCGTGGGATCGATAATCCGGACTTTTTAGTCCTTTACAACTTGACCACACCGTAGTCTTGCGGTTAAGGATTACACATCTAAGTATCGATAAAAAACCCATAGGTACGTTCCTTACTATAGAAGGATAGATTGTTGACCGTGTAAATTGAGTTGGTAGCGGGCAATCAACTAAGTTAATCGAAACCATAGCCTCCACTGCTGACATGTATATGTTTTTAGTTTAGAGACATGGAAATCAAAATCACTTTCCAATATATCATCTGAAATATTACCTTTGAATACATTACACTTCATTTAAAACCCTCTACATCCTATTACCTGTACAAGTCAACGTCGATTTCTGATCTCCAAAATTTCATGTAAGCATGTGTGAAACTCAAATCCTTGCGTTGTGCACAACATGAAGCATAAGTCACGGCGAACAACCCACAATCTGTATGTCTGCGTTGCGTGGCATGTGTTATAATCCAATAAGGATTCTAAGATGTCGGTACATCTCAACCATATTCTTTGAAGCTCTTCTTCGAGAAGTTCACTTGCAATAACAAGACAATCTTTTTTTTTTCTTAAGGTAAAATTGTATTAGAAGGAGAGAAGAGGAGAGCTAAAAGCCCCCAAGTACAAGAGAAAGAATAAAAAAGAGGGCGCCCGACTAAAGAAAACAAAAAACAACCAACATGAGAAAATTACAGAAAGAGAAGGAGACAAAAGAACAGCAAGCGAGAGAACAAAATTAGCTAATCACATTAAGCATTTGTAGGAGCGGATGAGACATAACAGAGCTGGCCATACCAGGGATAGAAGTCACCAGATTCTGCAGTCGAACTTGGAGTAAGGATTGAGCTTTCTTCAAGGAAGGTTGCAGACTTTTGTGCTTGGAGTCATTCTGGAGAGTCAATAGAATGGAGATGGTGTGGAAAAAGATAGCAGAGGCACATTTCCTTCCAAGGACATCTCTGCCTGTAGCAATGGAATACCAAATGGAGGAAGTAGAAAAAGGAGGGAGGAGAGTATTGCCACAGAGGCCAAGCATCCAAAGCCAGAGTTGCTGAGCCAGAGGATAAAAAAAAAAAAAAAAAGAGGTGCAGGTTGTTTTCCTCCTCACCTAGGCAATTATGGCATCTAGAGGCCAGTGACCACCCTCAATATTTGGCCCAGATTTCAGTTGGAGTCTTCGTATGCAAGAGGCACCAGCTGAAACAAGCGAGATGGGGATTAACAAACTTATTCCAAATAAGCATCGGCCAGCTCTTAGCAGAATCCCTTGATCTGAGAAGATTCCAAGCGGTTTGAAAGTAAGAGGCTCCCTGAAGAATTGCTTGGCCAGAAGATGTGGTCTGTGTCTTCACTGACGGAGATAGAGCTAGTGGAGAGGAGGAGGAGATCCTTCAAAGCTGATGGAAGCTAAGCAGGATTTGCCAGGCATTTCCAAAGGCGATATCTGCCACTTGGTCTCTCACAGAGAACTGAAATGAGGGGAACATAGAGGCTATGGAAACCTTGTCAATCCAGCTGTCAAACCAGATACTGATGAGCTTGCCATTTCCAACCACCTACTGGAGATGAGGAGATAGAGCTCTAAGTTTCTTTCATATAGTTGACCTACTCTTGGGATTGCTAGGATGCCAAATAAAGGAGTCTCTGCAGTATTTATCTCTAAACCAATTAGCCCAGAGAGACTTTCTAGTGGCAGCTGACCAGGCAAGCTTCAGCATACAAGCATCGTTAAAATCTTTCAGTCTTCTCAAGCCAAGACTGCCCTCTAATTTTGGAGGTAAATTGTCTCCCATTTAATGAGATTGTAGCCCAGCTTAACAGGGTCTGTGGACCATGTCACATCCCGGTCCCGAAATCACCCTGGCCTAGGGTAATTCCCGAGGTGTGCCACACGTACTCCCGCATGTTGTACCTGTCTCGAGCCAAATACAACACACGAAGGAGAGAAAGGCGACTAAACCACATGTGAGAACACATAACATTTCATATAGCGGAAGTCGTAATTCATTTATATAAGGTATCAAATTCCATCAAGGTCAATTAAACATTTAAGTTTGATACAAAAGAAGTACACAAGTATATACATTAAGTTACAAAAGAGGGACCAATGAAAGAATCCCTTTACAACCCTTGAAGAACCTATACATTCATTACCAAAAGTAAATTCAAAAGAATTCCGTATGACTAGATGAAAAGGTTAGTCACACGAACTATAGTATCTCCGCACTCCGAGAAGGTACAAATCTAGGCTGGCCCTAGTTCTAGCCACTCTTCTAGTCCTACCGGTACCTCTTGGGTACCCTCCTCTCTCTCCTGGGCCTCTTCAGGGCCGGGAGCTGCGTCTGCGTCTGTGACACCAAATGTAGTATCTCAATACGACGATTTTAACAAGTATAAGCACAATGAGAAATTACATAATGTTGCAATTTTGAATTTAATACGAGCAAATTAGTGGATGTCAACAAATAAGTATCAACTATGGAAGTTGTGCTCGAATAAATATGCTGATGGATCAATAGATAAGAAACCATACAAATTTTGGCTACTACTTAAAGCTCATCCTCTCAAAGAGAGCAAAATCTTGTTGGGATGTCACCAGCGGCCCGACCAAAGGCTAACTGGCTACCCGGTTCTGGAGTTCCGGTGCTCCGAGCGACTTACTGCAGTAGTCTCTCAAACTAAACCATGTGCTGGCCCCGTCGAGCGTCACAAGGTCGAAGCTAGGTAGTGCCGACTCAATCGAATCAAACAAATCAAATAATAAGTGGACTCAAGTGAGTTGTATTCCAAATCATTTCTAAATAAAAATCACTTCAATTTATATATCGTCGTGTCTTATACTCACTTAATCCACATTTCACAAGTACTGAATCAATGTACCACAGCTAGAGAATAGCGGAGGAAATCAAGCTATTAAACCTCAAGGAATTCTGGGAATTGAAATAAACTTATTTATTTATAATGCTTTATGATTGATCTGTCAAATGAAAATATAATCCAATATGAAATGCAATAAGTTGAGGAATCAAGGAAACTTACTAGCCAATATACTATTATCCTATTGAATTTAGTCCTTAACCATCCAATACAAGGTGGATTTAGAAAGTCAACGTAATACTACTTGTTCGGTGTCACTAATTAAGAGAATCACGTTAAATTTCCAAACAACCTTCGTGGCTTAGTGTTGGACTAATAATTATGCGATGGTCCAATTATTGAGGGTGAGGGTTCCATTTAATGATCCTAGAAATCCAAAGAATTTCTAATTTCCTATGGGATGAGGTAAGCACCTTAAGTATCCGGTTGAAACATTTAAGGGGGTTTAAAATAGGTTAAGGATGATGATTCACCCTAAAATTGGGGTAAAAAAGAGGTCCAGTTACAGTAGAGGGTTCGCTCGAGCGGACCAAGTTCGCTCGAGCGGACCCTTTCCAGAGGGTTGAAGGTTCGAGCGCATGGATTCGTTCGCTCGAACGGCTGGTTCGCTCGAGCGAACTGTCCAGAACTTCTGTTCCGGATTTCTTTTCCCCTTTCATTTCTCATTTCTCTTTCCCTTACATTCTTCCTCCCACTACTAATCCTGCAAAAGAATGGAGCCTTCATGCTCCCATTCATCATATAACACTAATAATTCTTCAACTCAATTCCATTACTAAAATCATTCCCAAACATTCATTTATTAAAAGCTAAGAGCATTAAATAAGAGTATTATTGAATCAATGAAATATAACAAAAATGTAAGTCCATATTATGCATATACTTGCCTTAATTTTTAAGCTTTCCAAACCTCTTCTATTCCCTTGGTGTTCACTACCCTAAAATTCCCAATGACTCAACCCTAGACATAATATCCATCCAAAACACAAATCAAAGTCTATACATGCTTAAAAGAGGGTCTTTTGACTCTCATGTAACTCAAAAACCACTAGTAAAGAGTGTGGACTCTTACCTCACCTAAGAAATCCTAATTGAAACAAATGGAAGTTCCTTGACCACAAAGAAGAGAGGAAGATGAAGAAGGTGGAGTAGAGGAAGAAGAAAAGCTCCACACTTGGCTCCACTTGCCCTTGCACACAAGACTTAGAGGAGGAAAAGGAATGGAAAGGAGTAATGGAGGGGAAGGTTCTCTCCACCATCAACATGCAAAATGAATGAAATGGAATGAGTTGGGTTGTTGTAAGTGATAAAGATGGGAAAATTGCAGAAAAACCCACTCGCTTTGTGTATTTTCAGTTCGAGTCAAACGATGATCCATTTCCTCAACGAGTGGCCAAATGAAGTAAAGTCGAATACGAAAATTGACGAGCTTAACGAAATACACGTGTTGACGCCAAAATGACGTGAAAACGATGTCAAACGAGAAAATCTGTAATTATGAAAAAGTCCTTGACTCAATCCAAATTGAGTCAATTTAACTCCACTCAACTAGCCAAACTCAAAACTTACTTTAACTCGGTCTAAGAGACTAAGTTGAAGATTTACAACTAAACCAAATTAATTAAACTAAATTCCCATTAATTAATACTAATGGAGATTAAATTGGGATTGGGGTGTAACAAACCAGAAGTTCCTCATTAATCTCTCAATGTAGAGGCAAGTTTTGCTAGGAAGAGGGACGACCAGAGACATGTGAAGAGGGATGGAACTGAGCACATGCTTGATAAAGATCAGTCTCCCTACAAAAGATAAGCACTTGGTCTTCCATTTAGCTAATATGATACTAATAGAATCCAAGATTCTGTTGAAATAGGAATGTCGAGCTGAGCCGAGGAAGAGGGGGACCCCAAGGTAAGTAGAAGGAGGGGATCTGAATTCTCTCTTTGACCAATTGAGCTCTTCTAGCTTTACAGTTGCCCAAGAAAAGATTGCATTTCTATAGGTTGAAGACTTGACCAGAGGAGTCTTGATATCTGTGCAGCAGATCTGTTAGTTTCCTGAAGCTAGCCTTCTAAACTTTAAGGAAGATGAGGATGTCATCAGCATAGAGGAGATGGCATGGAGTGGAGGCAATTGCTGAGATGGGGCTAATAGAGACAATGTATTTTTTTAGTTAAAAATGGCATACGTAAAACCACTTGCATGAAAGGTGTAGAGTTAAAGTTAGGGCATGCAAAATCTTACGACATGTCCCATTGGGGCTATCCTCTTTGTCCCGACTATTATAGAATTCCCATCGCTTAAGACTGGAATAGTAAATAAGCATGCTAAAATGAGTGAGATATCATGCAGGGAAGATGGGCATTAATGCTTCGCCTCTAGCACCGCCACCCCTTCCTTCCCAAATAAAGTTTCATTCTTATATGTTGAAAAATCATCTGCATTGGTTGGACAAAGAAATTGAAGAAAAGGCATAACAAGTGTAAATTGTCACAACGCAAACTTAATTACCAGTAGTTCTACTGCAAAGGGCAGTGCATTCCTTGAGCTCATGTATCTATATATTTTCCCCCTTTTTCCTCTTTAGTAAAAATTACCCTGTAAGCCGGAAAAAAAAAAAAAAAAAAAAAAAAAAACCGAAAGAGTTTCACCTGAAACCAATGAAAATGTCCAATATTACAGTTCTCGGCAAAACCCAAAATTTTCCAATGTTTAGATTGCCGCAATTGAAAATTATCCGTATGTAATTTCTAGATGTTGATACTACATTGCATTTTCTTCTCTTAAAATGCTTTACTTGTTGTAATAATTACATATTATGAATTCAACAAGATGTCTAATCTTAAGCAATTAATCATTTTCCAATTTAATGGACTTGACTGGAACAATTTAGGTCCTCTGTACAATGATAGCAATAAGAATATGGTATATTTGAGAAGCAGTTTTACAAACACACTGGATGAATGACCATCTGGTTGAGAGGTATTTGGGATTTGAGATTGGACTGAAGGATTTGAAGAATCCTCACCATTTGACAGCATAGGTTGAGAAGGAAGGAGGCGGGAGAAAAGGATTGCATAGGTTGGTTCTATGAAGGTAGAATTTTCCAAAACTGAAAATAGGTTGGAGGTGTATGCAGCTGGAGCTGAGATTCTTTCCAGGATTTCCAACATGATATCTTGGGGCAATGCCTCCAATCTAGAGTTGGGAATTATTCCTTGGGCAGGAGTAGGCATGCCAAACGGGCCGTGCAGCCCATGCCGGCCCAACCTCGTCCCATCCGGCCCGGCCCACCAGATGGAATGGCTTGTGCCGGCCCAGCCCACCAGATGGAGCGGGTTAGGCCGTGCTGGCCTTCCATGCCGAGCGTGCTCAACATGTCTCTTTTATTTTTTTTTTCCGATTAAGTTTTTTTGTCTTTTCGATATTAAAATTAAAAGCACGGAGAATGACAGAGATATTTAAGCGGTTCGGTCAAACTCGACTTACTCATGTGCAAATAATTACTATTAATTCAACAAAAAAATCAATTTAAAAAGCCTTATTCTCTCACCTAAATTTATATTTATTATGGCTAGGGCTGTATATATATATATATATATATATATATATATATATATGGGTTGGTTGGCAACTAATATCTGATTGGACAAATTTTGAAGAGACACCTATGAGTCCAAGACGAGATCCATGGTCTGAGCCACAAGTGAAGAGACCAAACTATAGTAGGAGCTGATTATGTCTTAATGGGATAATATAATCATAATAAAAGTAAAAGTGACATTATATATATATGTTTTGGATTACTATTATAAGTTTATAACGATTGACCGGGCCAGAGAAGAATATTAGAAAAGGATGTAATTTGAGTCAATAAATTTAGGTTTGGTTCAATTAGACCCAAGTCCCCAACCTACTTTCCAAGCTTACCTACCCAAACAAAGCCATCTAGTGATGTTTGGTAGGTGCCAAAATAAAAAAATGCACAGAAGAAGTTTGTGTTCTAATTGGGCCTAATTTCCACAGTGATTTTGTCCCAATGGGCCCACCTGTTATAGAATGATTGACATCCTTTGTATTTTTTTTTTTTTTTTGTAAATAAAACTTTGATTAAAAGAAAAGGAATGAGAGGGTTAGTGTATTTATAGACTTTGTAAAATTATAAAGAAAACAAAATACCCCTTATATGACCGTTTTATGGCTGTTGGGGGGTTATAATGGACTTTTTTTTAAAAAAAATAACCATTTTTGGGGAAGACGGGCAGGCCTTGCCTAGCGGGCCAGGCCTATCGTGCTTGGCGGGCCGTGCCAAATGGGCCAACAGGCCCAGGCACCTCAGCCCAGCACGGCCCATGTCACGGGCCTTGCCGGGCCGGGCCGACCCTGCCCGTTTAACATGCCTAGGCCGGAGGAGGAAAGGAAGTAGAGGGACATATCTTGGTGGAATTTGGATCAGACCGAGGGTTAACATGGTTGCTGGCTAGAGAATGATCTAAACCAACTGGGATAGTTGGATCAGCGTAGGGGACTGCAGCAGCTAGCTTGGATAGGTCATCTGAAGTAGATGAGGTAGGACGGTCTTGAAGGATGTTGGTAGCAGTGTGGGTTGAGTTGAGGATGGAGGTGGATTCTCGAGGGGCTACAGGCCCGAACGCAGGATTAGTTATAGAGTTGGGAGGCTTACCTAGGATACCTTCACTGCCCTGGATTGCTGGGTTGATAAAATTTGATAGACATTTGGAGCAGTGCAAGTTCTGATAGGAAACGGAGAAGAGGACCTCCGACTCACCTTCTAAATCCACCTTGATCTCAGGAAGCTTAGGTTTGGAAATGTCTAAATTACTAGAATTCTAGCATAGTTTAGTAGCTTCGGATCGAGATGTAGTAATGTTATCTAGTTTAAGCAGTAACCAATTGTGCTAGCTATGGAGTGGAGAATGTTACTGCTCCAACAGTGATAAGGAATACCATGGATTCTAATCCAGACCGGATACAATGAAGGTCATTCAAAAGGGCCTTGTCCGGGGGACAAATTCATGAAAATATCCTGATGAGCACCCTTATCTACTTTGACCTATAATACGTGAAAATTACCCCTTCATTGCATGAGGAGATTTGGACCACGTACGGCGCATTTGCACTAGTATGTGGTCTAATTATACTTGTACTTCAGTATCTTAATGATAATAATATTTAGTAATGAATAAATTATATCGTGAGCATCACTTAACATTATTTATCTTTAGCATGCGGTGATACTCGCAGACGTGTGAGGGGTATGGGTCAAGGATTTCCATGTCTGCCATTTCATGTTCAACTCTTTATAGGATATATAGCTTTATAATGTGGGAAAAAAAATCATATTCGACCCTTGAGACTACGATGGCTGAAACAATGGTGGGATAAAAAATGGAGAGTGTCTTTGCTTCTCATGGTGGGGGACACATGCGGTTTTTGACCGATACGCAGGAGCTCATCTCAAGTACAAACTAATTTTACATAAATAGCATATTCTTGAACATAATTAAATATTTGATTAATAAAAGACTCATTAATATTCCTAATAATATATGTAGGTTTCCAATGTCCAAAGGCACAATCGGACCAGACAACCACTCAAACAGACCCAACTTATGGGAAATTAGTTGGTGAGTCTCCAAATTGATAAAGTTGGTAAAGGTTCATTTTAGATGAGATCGTTGATAGGAGTTTTGACTTGGTAAACAAACAAAGCAAGCTAGAAGATTTCACATAGAGGCAATCTCATATACTAGTCCGAATTTAGGATCGTTTCCATTTAATATTTTGGATTGAGTGTTTTGATACTCTAAGCTTGACTGATGATGGATGGCTAGATTATTAATTATTTTGATGTTTGAGACATTGATGATGGATGATTTATTACTATAAAAAGAAACAAACACTAAAATCAACGACAAAGATCGAATGACGAAGGCCATGGAGGAGATCTAATGAAAACATGGGACGCCTTCTCGATTATGTCTAAATGATCTTTGGGATCCTCGAGTTCGAATGGTTCTAGGCAATAAGAGTGCCAACAGAGATCTTCGAAGATTTTTGGAAGCTTCTCCTAAAAGGAACGACCTAGATTGCTCTAGAAAATTGATTGCAGAAAAGCAATTCGTGCAAGAGATTAGATGAAAAAGCTACGGATCGAATCAAAGCCCTAGCTTAATTTGGAAGGAATCGAGTGAAAACCCTTGCAAAACATGGAAATTGAGTGAAAACGCTACCATGAACCGGAGAGATTGAAGAGGATGAACACTAAAAATAACGATAACCCTAGGCGAAGGTGGACTCTAGGGTTTCAAGAGATTCGAGATTGCGCGCAGTGAGGGGACTGGAAGAAGATAGATCACGTTTTCTCTTTCCCCTACTTTGTGCGAAGATGAGAAATGACACAATTTTAATTTTTCATAAGGGTTGTGAGTGTCAGGATAGATTTTCTTAGGCACGGTTTATAGCTTAGAGATGGGTGTAGACTGTCCCTAACATGAAACGGTTTATAACCGCACCAAAGCAACCGTTCCTAATGCTCAATTTTGGTGTAGTGGTACTTGTTAGCTAAATCTTGTTAATCTCTGAATGCTGATTGTGTTTGGGGTTGGGTTTATCCCAGTCTAGCTATTGAGTCTAATTTGCATGGTCTAAGTGGCTTTTGATGTTTATGTTTTGTTTTGATTCTTTACCAAATTTTCTTTGAAGAAAAAGAAAGAAAAGTAAAAACAATCACATGGACCACGCCCAATAAATATAAGTTGAACCTGATGTCCTGACATTTCATTCATTCAATAGCCTTCTCTAATTGGTCAAATATATTTTCATTTTCATTCTCCATCTAAAAAGAAGTTGAAACATCTTTGTCCAGCATATTCCGTGAGCCTAACCGTACCATGACCACATTCCATACAATAAATATTTTTGTCCCAGATGTACTCAGACAGTACAAACAAACATTCTTGTTTGTGTAATGAGTCCTGCTACATGGCCCTCTGGGACGGCCCCCGAATTCAGCCTGGGATCCAACGGCCCTCTTGAGGGACCAAGCCCGAATTCGGTCCCCCAGGTCGGGCGGGGTGGACTTCCCCTTGTGAAATATATATTATACGGAAGGAATATATCTTGATGATACATGTTATAACTTTTAAGACCTCCAGTAAGCTTGTCCAATATAACCAATAAAAGGTGCTATTTGGATTGGAAAAAATTTGAGCTCGCATCAATGGCCCACATGAAAACCCAATTTGGGCAAGCTGTTCTTTACATGGATTTTCTCCTACAGGAATCCTCCAAGAATGCCTTACTGGATTTTCAGCGTGTCTTTTAATTCTGGGGTCTCATTTTGTAGATGGATAGATGAGAAGGTTTTTATACAAATTGGTTATGATTAAAAAACACTCTTATTTGGACTGAAGCAATCATTTCACTTGGGCCCCAAAATAAATGGCTAGAACTATATAACTCCGCCATTAGTCTTGAATTCTCTTCTTCAAATCAAAGTTTAGTAATAATAATAAACTAGCATACAAACCAATGCTAAGCATGGGCATGGCCCATGAGGCTAGGGTCCCTCGCTCCATCTAACTAGTTTTGAGATTTTATTGATAATTAATTACATATATTAATTGAGTAGTTTGATGGTTAGATTAATTTTATTTTAAAGGCTATCTATAGTTCATGAGTTCAAATCTCTTAACCTTTATTATTTTTAGCTTTTTACCGAGGCAAGTCAAAATTGAAAGGAATCTTATCAAAATTGAATCCAAAACCCTTGAATTTAATATATTATAACGTGGGCTACACACAATCAACACTCGTACATCCATTCCTATCCAACCAATTCATGGGGCCCTATGATGTGAGTTGTTGTGTAAAGGGAAGAATGGTTGGAGAATAGAGATAAGAGTTTCTTTTTTCCTTTTTGTTTTCCTCAACACAGTCTAGGATATTGGGACACAAGAGAGTCCAGTCCGCACAAGTAGGAAGAGAAAGCCAATGCCTCTTCTGTGAGCATAAATAGGTAACCCTTCCACACATATTAAAAAAAACCCTATAAATGGAGAAAAAACGGCATTATCTAAGGATCAATCCATGAACATGTGAATGATATACGGGGTTACCAACTAATTAGGTAACCCTTGTGAAAGAGAAGTAATTAGCAAAAAAAAAAAAAAAAAACTTGTTGTCAAAGAGAAGTAATTGTTAAAAGGCACTCTTTAAAACAAATGTATTAGGTAAACAAATAGTCTCACGAAGAGTCCTTGAGAAAGATGTTCCCCATTGGTCTCTTTGAATGAGGCATGTCCAACCAGATTTGAGGAAGCTATTTGTATAAATCATGCCAAGACCAATCACTGATTCTTTTTTTTTTTGGTTAAAAAATCACTAATTCTTGATGGCAGTCATTTTGATGTAAAGGTAACAAACAACCAGGAAAAACGTGGTTGCGGTACAAACATGAACAGTAGACTACTTTTCTCCACTTCATTTTTCTTGAAATGAAGTGACAGCATTTTTTTATAACCGAAGAAATCTATAATATATATATATATATTTTTGGGTAAGATGTAGCAATCTACAATTTCGATGAATTAAAGTAGTACTCTACTAACAACCATTTTGAGTTGAAAATGTAGTCTGAACTAAGAAAGAGAAAGAAGATCAGTTCGAATTGAAAAATGAGAACAAAGGACTGTAGTAACACCACCATGATTCCACTGCATGTCAGGTTTCTGCACTAATTTCTCCACTATCTAATCACATGATGCATGCCCACGGTGGAAACATAGGTATAACTCAAGCCGGGGTTTTTTATAGAAAGGAAAAAACAGGAAACTCAAGCTGGGGTTTAACATGCTATTGCAGTAATTGAGACCATTAAAAGTCCGCCTTGGCTGACATAACCATGAAATTGTATGTTACACCCCAAATTTAGTGTTTATTATGATATTTATATATTATAATTATGAACCATACATATACTATAATGCATGTGATGTAGATAGTTCTCGTGAGCGAGGCCTTTATATATAGGGAACTTTCATGGGCGAGTGCCCTATAGGGCCTACCTTTGATCACACCTATTTGATCAAATGCCCAATCCTAAAGCCTTCTGAATTACCACCTACCTTAATTTTACACCCATTTGGACTATGCGAACCATTTTATCTAAAGCCCGAGTTTTTTTTAACCATTATTTTTAGGAGGGTCATATCTTGATCATCTCTGATCCTTTGGAATTAAGATTTGGTTGGCTTTTACGTAAGAATAGCCCATTCCATCCCACATCAAAATCATCCGTTGTAGCAATTAAATGGGAACCATGCAACATATATATGCTTGGAACTCCATTCTAGGGCCCACATAGAGATAATCTAGACCATTCAAGATGAATCTCATCCCTTCTAATAATATATCCACAAGTTTCAGTTCAAAAGGAGTACTGAATCCCGCTATCCGATTGAGCACAATGATTAAACCATAACAAGGTTCTACTGCATGTGGCATCGCTGTGGACGTGATGTCAATCCCGTTTATGTCATGATGCTAAATCATCAATGGAACCCACTTCATGTGAATTGATACATGAGGATATATCGGTAGAGGGATGAGATTCTTCTTAAACGATCCGAATTATCTCTATGTGGGCCTCATGATGGAGTTACATGCTTGTGTTATATAGTTCCAATGTAAGAGTTGCATTTAAACTCTTAAAAGTAAGTCAAAATAAAGTCTGTAATTTATCAATAATTGGTCTGAATTCTCACCATTGTTTGAAAAATGGTTTTGGTCACTATATGGGCCAAAGCCAAAACATTAATGTATCAACCAATGCATCTGTTCTACAATGATATATTGGTTTGTTTCCGACATAAATTTTTTTGTCCAAAACAATTAAATTATCAATCTTTAAAAAAAAAAAAAAAATCTTTCAACAAAAAATTCATCGTGTTATTATGTATAAATATATTGAAATCTTCATTTTTGTTTGGATTGTGTGATAAGATTTTATACTCACTGTTTTTTTTTTTTTTTTGCTAAAAGGCAATTGTATTAGAGGAGGAAGAAAGAAAAAAACAGGCTAAAAGCCCCCAGGGAGACAGCCAAGAAGATTACAAAAGAAGAAACAAAAACAGAGACCAAAGAGAAACAACAGGGAGAGCCACAAACTAGAAACAATTTATCAAACTAATACGGCAGGAGAATGTTTAGGAACCTGAAAAACTCCATGATGGATCTGCCTGAGAAAGGTTTGACCAGCTTTCTTAGAGAAGTAGCGATGAGCTCAGCAAGGAGGATTTTGGCCTTCATCTGGGAGACGTTGGAATTCCTGAATATTTGATCATTTCTGCATTTCCAAATGATGTAGATTGTGGAGAGGAAGATTACAGCAGCCCCCTGAGTCGCCAGCTTGTCGCAGTTAGCCGAGAGGAGATGCCAGATCCACGAGGGGGAAGGGTGGAGGGTGGCTGTAACACCTGCACCTTGGAGAATCCAAGACCAAATGTCAGCAGCAAAATGGCAGTGGAAGAAGAGATGGAGAACAGATTCCCAGCTAGTCTTGCAGAGACAACATCGATTTGCAAGGCTGAAACCAACAGACTGAAGCCAATCCAGAGTGGGGGTTTTGCAGTGCATGAGCCTCCAAGCAAAGAAGGAGATTCTGGGAGCCAGCATGGAATTCCAGATTAGGGGCGCCCAAGGAGCTTTCAAATCTTTGAAATGAAGGAGGTCCCAGGCTTCTTTGAACTGAAGGTCCTTACCAGGATGGGATTTCCAGCTAATGGAGTCTGCTGAGTTCTGATGGATGGCTAAGTCTTGGAGCTTCAGACTGAGCAGCTCGGCAGCATCCAGGGGGATATCTTCAGGGATCAACCATCTATTAGCTATAAAAAGAGAGCAGATTCTCTGGTTGAGAGGGAGAGAGAAGGAGGGGAACAGGGAGGCCAGGCTATAGTCCTCTGCCCAACTATCATGCCAAATATCAACCAGAGAGCTATCACCAACGATCCATCTAGATCCATAGTGGATAAAGTGGGCCACCTGCCTAATATGGCGCCAGATGCACGAGCCAGTTTTGAGGGAAGATTGATTCCAGAGAGAGCAATTATGGAAGTACTTTCTTCTCATCCAATTAGCCCAGAGGGATGGAGAAGAGGCAGCCTGCCATCCAAGCTTAATGAAAGAGGCCTTGTTCTGCTCCTGAAGACGCCTTATGCCCAAACCACCTTCATCTGTGGGGAGACAGACCACCTGCCAGCGGATATAATGCCTTTTGGGATGAGAGCTGTTAACCAACCTAACGTAATCCTCCTCATTTACCCTGGATTGGGACCTGTAGTAAAACAACGATGGAAATGAGATTGGAGAAAAAAAATCCGTGTAGCCGACTCCAATCTAGTTGGGACACAGCTTTATTGATAATGATGATATTGAAATCTTCAATCATATTCCTTTACTTGATTTCAAATCAAATGTAGGTAAATTGTAAAGTTGCAATACATTTTCTCAGCTGAACTGGTCTTTCCTTTTCTCAGCCCTCCATTTCTTCAATTTCTTTGATGCTTGGATTTCCTTGATCAAAGAGTGTGTTTGCACATCCAGAGGTTCAGTGCTCCTTAACAGAATGCCCCATGGCTTTTTTAGCTCCTCTTGTGGCCTAAGACAGGGTGACTCTTTGTCCCCCTACCTCTTTATTCTAGCAGAAGAAATCTTGAGCCTTCACCTTCAAAATCTCCAATGTCAAGGTCTCCTCCTTCCCCTCTCTAAGGTCCCCTCTACCCCCTGCCATTTGCTTTATGCAGACGATATTCTCATCTTTAAGAAAGGGACTACCCCTAGTGTTTTAATTCTTCAGGACCTCCTGGAGACTTACCAGCTTGCTGCTGGCCAATCTTTCAACCTTTAGAAGAGCCAGCTTTTCTTTGGGAAATGTAGTGCAAGAAGAAAGAGAAGAATCAGCTCCATTTTAGGCATTCAAGAAGCCTCTACTCTCCTCAAATACCTGGGCACCCCGATTTGTTTTGGAACTCTTAAAAGAAGGCATTTCCTCCCTCTGTTGGATGTTGTTCAGTCTAAGCTCGCAGCCTGGAAAGCTAACACTCTGTCTTTTGCTGGTCGTTTAATCCTTATCAAACATGTCATTTCTAGCTTACCAATTCATCTTGCAGCCATCATCCCCATGCCTGCCTCCATTTGCATTGAGATTGAGAGACTAATGAGGCACTTCCTCTGGTCAGGAAACGCCTCAAGCAACAAGATCAACCATGTTAGTTGGGACACTGTTACTCTCCCTAAGGAAGAAGGTGGGCTGGGTATCAGGAAAATTGCAGAAGTTAATACGGCCTCTTTCATCAAGCTTGGCTTGCAGGCGTCCACCTCTAGCTCTCTCTGGTCCAGTTGGTTTAAGAACCGCTACTTCAAATTCCGACCAATATGTTAGTTGGGACACTGTTACTCTCCCTAAGGAAGAAGGTGGGCTGGGTATCAGGAAAATTGCAGAAGTTAATACGGCCTCTTTCATCAAGCTTGGCTTGCAGGCGTCCACCTCTAGCTCTCTCTGGTCCAGTTGGTTTAAGAACCGCTACTTCAAATTCCGACCAATATGGAGCTCAGAGAATTCTACCTATGGATCTTGCGTTTGGAAGAAAATCCGCCGTTTAGCTTATATCATTCACCAAGGCAGTTACTGGATCTTTGGAAATGGCCAGAGCATAAATGTCTGGCATGACTCCTGGACTGCAGGAGATCCTATCTCTAGCTGTTTTCCTCGGCTCCAATTCCCTAGGGACCAAAGGCTATCTTCCCTCTATCAATCTGGATCATGGGTCATTCCTGATTTCCTGCCTTCTAATGCTCAGCAGCATCTTCTTCACCTCCTCAAGGATCTCTCCCCCAGCCTTGCCATCAGTGACTCCCTTAGTTGGAGAGACTCCCCTGATGGTAAGCTCTCCATGAGCTCTGCGTGGCAGAGAATCAGGCACTGAGCCCAGACTCTCCCCTGGCCAAAGCTGATATGGAACAACTTTTACCCTCACATAGTCAATTGTTTTGGATGGCGCCTGATGCTCAATAGAATTCCCTCAAAGACTAGGCTGAAACGTCTGGGCTTCTCTCTCGCCTCCAGATGCATCTTTTGCTGCGCTGCAGAAGACTCAGTGGGCCACCTCCTCTTCTCTTGTGTTCTAGCTAAAGCTGCTTGGTCCTGGTTCCTGAGAGTAGCTGGGGCTCCCATTCCAAGCACTTTTTCCGCCTCCTCTATCTGGAAGATCCTCTCCAAAGATAATGATGCTAAAAGCTACAAATACATGGCTGCCACCTTCATCTCAGTTCTCTACCACCTTTGGAAGGCTCGAAATGAAGTAATTTTCGAAAATCGCAGGCCATCTCTTCCCTCCATCCAGTCTCGTTTAGCAGAAGCCATCTCCTTCTCCCTTAAGCAGGTGACCTTCCCTTCTGTAAGCATCCATCTGAGTGCCCTCTTGGAGTCCATGAGAATAGTCACTTGTGTTTAGCTCGTGAAGCTCTGTTTTGAGCTCGTGGTGCTCTGGTTTCTTTGCTTTTCTTCTTTTCTTTTCAGGTTTCTTGCTTTCTTGGGGGTCCTTTGAGCCCCTTGTATTCTTGTTCCTCTTTCCCCCTCTTCTTTAATATAATTTACCCTTACAGCAAAAAAAGAAGGCAGGAGAGAATTAGATTAAGAAGAAAGTCAGAAACTGAAAAACCGAATTAACTTGCCTTAACACAGGCAGAGGTCCCACTTGTACGATCTCAGATGAATATCAATAACTAGTGATTAAACTAGTAATTAACCCTAATCCTGTTTAAAACAATCAAACCACAAGAGAAATAAAGACACAGGATTTTTACGTGGAAAACCCTACTCGGGAAAAACCACGGGTCTTACCGTCTAGACCAACAGACAACCAAGCACTATGATAATCGAAAGTTACAAGAAAACTCACAACCCTTTTTCCCAGTTGCTGACTCAACCTAAGGACTGTTTTGATCTTGCCGACTGCTCGCCGTACACCTTCACCGCGCTTGAACCAACCACCTTGAATGCCTCTTCAGGAAAGTAGCAGAAAAATCTCCAAAGACTTGAACTTCAGCGCAGCAACTTGAAGCTTTGGAGAAGAAAATAATCTCTCAATAGATCTCTAGATTTTTGGATGGGAGAGTTGTTTTTTTTGGAATGGAGAGAGAAAGGCAATATATAGGCCTTAATTCGTGCCTCAATACTTGTAGACCAAGTAGGACTCAAAGAAGTAAGTTGAACCAAATTAGAATGCATTATTTTATTCAATCCGGACTTTCTGCGCACTGACCGCTCGAGCGAAGTAAACGTGCGCTCGAGCGGATGACTTACTGTCTTCGTCCGCTCGAGCGACAAATCCATGGGTCGAGCGAATACCCACTCTGATGTTGCACGAAGTCTAAGGGCCCTGTGATGCTATATACAGTCTTTGACTTATGTAACTCTTCACTTCAAAAAGTAATCATCATAAAAAATAGCCAACATGTAATTATGTCAAAAGCCATCAGGAGAAGAGGTCCTTCCACGTGTTGCATGGGGCACTTGTGATGGTAAAGTGATGTCATCATACATCTTAAGAATACTTCATCCAACATGATGGAGGAGTCCACAATTACTAACTTTCTTATGCTAGTCTGCATGAGTTCACAATTTGAAAGCTCCAAACTAATCCTGTAACCATCTTCCTTGAACAGTCCTACTAAAATTACAATTGTAAATAAAACCCAGGTTTTGTCCAATACCTATTGAATTTGCCAACACTAATTATAATAGAATTATAATCCTAACAATCTCCCCCTTTGGCAATTCATGGACAAAACACCTAAATACAAGAAAAATTCTACCCAGAATAAATAAGATGAATATCAAGAAACTTTTCTTCAGTTCAGCCCTGCAATTCCTATTCACGAAAGTTTGACAAAAGATCAAGCGTGAAATCTTGAAAAATAAAATGAAAATTAATTCTGACAATAAAATAAACTTAATAAAACACTAACAAGTGAAATCACATGAGCTATCTCAGCTTCTCCCCCTTTTTGTTCATAATTGACAAAGATTATTCTCCCCCTAAATCAGATAATCTATATCCACAAAAAATGCACAAATGCAAAACTCAGACAGGCCAATAATCGAAAACCTTCGATGATCAAACACTATAATTTGCAAGTCATGAGGCAACACAATTTTGGGGAAGTTATCATGTGTGTAAATTGTGAGAAAGATAATCTCAAATGAAAAACACAGAGAAATCGCAGATCGACCACAAATCAACAATCTTCAGATACATAGTGAATTTCACACCTTTAAAAAACAATCAATCCGATCAATAATGAGGTGAGAAGCTCCCCCTTAATGTCACACACCATTTTTTTTTTTTTTTTTTTTTTTTTAACCCAACTTAAGATTTTCTTATGAACTTCTCAGCATAAATTAATGCACAAGTTCGAGTGCTTTTTTTTTTTTTTTTTTTTTTTGCAGAAATTTCTGAACCCTTTAGGATATAGTTCCATCGCGTCGGTCTACAGAAATCTCTACGCACTTTTGGGTCACATATAAAATATAGACATTAAGAAGAGAGCATAAGGAAATGGGAAAATCAAAATCGATGCTCCGAATAGGTATAAAACCACTAAGACCGTGAATCATGTCAATCCTAGTGTCTCATTGACCCTAAGTGAGTGTCCAAGTGAGTCATCGTGTACTTGTGGACATGATCAAAATCCTTAAATCGTAAAAAAAAAACAGTTCGAAAGTCCAACAAATCAAAGTGTATCACATGCCAAATAATCTCAAAATTAGCTCGAAAAAGTATGCATGTGCAATCCAAAACGCAGTTGGAGGATTAGGTTCGTAGGCAAATGCCTAGGGGCTTGTGCAGAGGGGGATCAACCTCAGCATTCTCAGTTGATTTAGACAGTGCAGTGTGAACCACATTAATGCTCAGGTCAGTCTTATGAATCCAAACAGCCTTAGTTTTGACCTGTTGAGGAGAAGAAGATTTCATCCTCGTCTGATTTCTGATATGATTTCTTCTTTTATTGCAGTGTGGTCTAATGTGCCCTTTAATTCCACAAAAATGACATGTGCGGGTGAATTTAGGCTTATGCACATTCTTAGCATTCACAAATATCATGGGTGGAGCCTTATGAATTAAGGGTGTCATGGAATACACAGTAGGCCCCTGAACAAATACAGATTTACCTTTATCATTTGATGACGAAGCTCCACGAGTGTAGCCAATTCCAGATTTAGACTTGTCAATCTTTTGGCTTCCAAGGATCTCATCAAGTTTCTTAGACCCAGTATTCATCCTCTTAATTGATGCTGTAGCAGAATCCAATTCGATGAGAGCCATCTTCAACTTTCCTCTTAAATCTTCCTTTTCAGCATTACAGTCACTCAGCTCTTTCTTTAAATTGTTCATCTCAGATTTTGCTTTCAGCTCTTGTTGCTTCAATAATTCACTCTCCTTACCTGCAACAATCAGATTATTAGACAAGATTATATGCTGATTTTCTAACTGACTTACCTTAGCTTTTGATTCTTCTAGTTGTGCAATAAGAGAAGAATTTTGAGATTCCATTTCTTTCAGCATTAAAGCTCTTTTCTTATTGATCTTTGACATACGTATGGAATCTTGCAGCAATTTCTTGTATACAGTTTCCCAGTCATTGTCATCATTAGAAAGATTATCAGAATCTGAATTGTCATCGGACTTGGACTCCCTGTCAGATGAACCCTGCATAGAAGAGATAGTAGACAAAGCCATGAAAGCAACACACTTTCCTAACTCACTCGAAGGTGAATCAGGTTCAGATACATCCTCATCCGAATCATCATCCCAGGCAACATTTAATGCCTTGCCTTTGTTCTTTTCCCTTCGATTGGCACACTTTGAAGCTATGTGTCCATAACCTTGACATTCAAAACATTTGATTTGCTTATTCATACCCTTTGATCGATTCTGTTCAATTTTGGGTACAAATTCTTCTTTAAAAGATCCCTTGGGATTTGATGTATCTTTCTTGTTAAGGTCCTTTCTATACTTCCAAATCTTCTTGAGTTTTCTTCTGAGATATGCTTCAAACTTTTCATCATCAGTATCACTGCCTTGATCACTTAATTCAGGATCCTCAATTGACTTAGTAGACATTAAAGCAATGTCTTTACCTTTTTTCTGTGGGCAGTGATTAGCCTCAAAAGTCTGTAGGTTTCCAACCAATTCTTCAACAGATATGGAGTTTAAATCCTGGTGCTCTTCAATTGCAACAACCTTTGGACGAAACCTTTCTGGGAGGGACCTCAATATCTTTTTCACAACTTTTGATGGAGGTACCGGCTCTCCCAGAGTATGGCAGGAATTCACAATTTTTGACAATTTTGTGTTAAAATCATCAAACGATTCTGAATCTTTCATTCGAATTGTTTCAAAAGCTGTCGTCAGATTTTGGAGTTTGGTTTGCCTTACAGTCTCTGTTCCTTCATGGACAGTTTGAAGCAAATCCCACGCAGCTTTTGCAGTGGTACACGCTGAAATTCTGTGAAACTCAGTCTGAGTAACACCATTGTAGATTGCATGAATAGCCTTATTATTGTAGTTCGATTTGGCCTTGTCATCAGCGGTCCACTGTGCTTTAGGTTTTGGTCTGAGTTGACCATCAACCGTCATAGTGGGTGCAGTGTATCCATCAGCCACTATGTCCCAAACCTGATCATCGATTGCCCTAAAGAAGGCTATCATCCGACCTTTCCAATAAGCATAATTTGATCCATCTAGAAGGGGGGGCTTGTTGGTCGAAGTTCCTTCTCTGATGATATCCATGAGATCAGTAATATGATCACACAATAACTTAGTGTAACCCGCTCTGATACCAATTGAAAAACCGAATTAACTTGCCTTAACACAGGCAGAGGTCCCACTTGTACGATCTCAGATGAATATCAATAACTAGTGATTAAACTAGTAATTAACCCTAATCCTGTTTAAAACAATCAAACCACAAGAGAAATAAAGACACAGGATTTTTACGTGGAAAACCCTACTCGGGAAAAACCACGGGTCTTACCGTCTAGACCAACAGACAACCAAGCACTATGATAATCGAAAGTTACAAGAAAACTCACAACCCTTTTTCCCAGTTGCTGACTCAACCTAAGGACTGTTTTGATCTTGCCGACTGCTCGCCGTACACCTTCACCGCGCTTGAACCAACCACCTTGAATGCCTCTTCAAGATGAATCCACTTAAGGAAAGTAGCAGAAAAATCTCCAAAGACTTGAACTTCAGCGCAGCAACTTGAAGCTTTGGAGAAGAAAATAATCTCTCAATAGATCTCTAGATTTTTGGATGGGAGAGTTGTTTTTTTTGGAATGGAGAGAGAAAGGCAATATATAGGCCTTAATTCGTGCCTCAATACTTGTAGACCAAGTAGGACTCAAAGAAGTAAGTTGAACCAAATTAGAATGCATTATTTTATTCAATCCGGACTTTCTGCGCACTGACCGCTCGAGCGAAGTAAACGTGCGCTCGAGCGGATGACTTACTGTCTTCGTCCGCTCGAGCGACAAATCCATGGGTCGAGCGAATACCCACTCTGATGTTGCACGAAGTCTAAGGGCCCTGTGATGCTATATACAGTCTTTGACTTATGTAACTCTTCACTTCAAAAAGTAATCATCATAAAAAATAGCCAACATGTAATTATGTCAAAAGCCATCAGGAGAAGAGGTCCTTCCACGTGTTGCATGGGGCACTTGTGATGGTAAAGTGATGTCATCATACATCTTAAGAATACTTCATCCAACATGATGGAGGAGTCCACAATTACTAACTTTCTTATGCTAGTCTGCATGAGTTCACAATTTGAAAGCTCCAAACTAATCCTGTAACCATCTTCCTTGAACAGTCCTACTAAAATTACAATTGTAAATAAAACCCAGGTTTTGTCCAATATCCATTGAATTTGCCAACACTAATTATAATAGAATTATAATCCTAACAGAAACATCTGACCCCAAAAAGACACAAGAGAAACATCCCAAAGAACAAAGGGAACACTAGGGAAAAAATAAAGGCCTACTAAGGATTTACAAAGGAGATGGACCTCCCAAAAAAATACGTAATAATACAAAGCAAATGGCTGTTAGAACACTTCTGAATCTGGGAGATGGAGAAATGAAGCCAGCCTTTGATGGAACTCTAGACTCTGGAGTAAGTATGGCGAGTCCCATTAAATATTGAGTCATTCCTAAGAAGCCAGATGGCATAGACAACACAAAAGAAGATAGCAGCACAGCAGATCCCATCAGCTCTATCACGGTGTTTTATTTACATTTGAAAGCTCTAAATCAATTAAAAAAAGGAACATTTATATTTTTTTCCTAATTATTTTATATATATTTTTAGTAAAAGAGTGACAAAACAAAACTGATACCAATACATTGGCGTATATGTAAAGTTTCCGAAACTTTTTTTTTTTTTTTTTTATGTTGTGAAGTCATGGTTTACTTTGGATAGACCTAAATCCAATTACTGGTAAATCCTGATCACCAATTAATGAAAATCAAAGTTAGAAGTAAATAGAATTATAGGTAGCTCCATTTCCAAGGACCCAAAGGGGACATGCAATATAAGCATCTCGTGGAACCATACAAGATGAAATATAAGCATTTGCTACTCTCACGAGCCCCAATTAAAAACAGGAAACATTGTTTTACGTATAACTAGATAGACCTTTTGCGTGCAATATAGGCATCACATGAAACCATATAAGATGTTGATAATATGAATAGGGTGAATCTGTAATCTCTACTTAACAGTCTTTCATAGGCGCCTATAAATGCCCAAACATGTTGGCCTTTCACCCACGGCTTGTCTTTTCGTATCTTCATCCATCTTACTCATGGCTCTTGTTTTGGGCTCTGGCCATTCTGATATTCCAAACTCAAACCAATTACAGAGAAATGGAAAATCCATTGTAGGAAGGAAATCTGCAAATTATCACCCTCCCATCTGGGGCGATCGCTTCCTTAAGTCCTCATTTGATGACTTGGTAGGTAGCTTAATCCATGTATTATAGGGATGTATGGTGGTACTGGGTAGGGTGGGTCTACCTCGGATCGCCTTTGCAGGTCAAGCGGCGAGTTAAGTTGAACAAAACCCGAAGCATCTATTTAGCCGAGTTGGAAATTCAATCTGAACCTTAAATACCAGCTCCAGCCTGTTCAGGTTGGTGGGTTGTGGAGTATGAGGAAAGGCTAGGAACTATATCCTGTGACCCAACCCATTTAGTACTTTCATAAATTGCCACTCTGCTGTATAGGATTGCAAATGAACTGGGCTGAATATTGTTGAGCTTTGCTCATCATTTTGAGTCCAAAGTATTAATAGCCTGGTCCAGCCCAAAGACTTAATATTCAAGCCCGGGCCCATTTCAATGATTAAACTGGGATCTGGGGTGTACTTGTTTTTGCTTTAAAATATTTGTACTGCTTGGAAAATTTTGGCATTCTTGCATAAAAGCACCGTTGGTGAGAAATATACCTAAGTCTAAATGTGCTTGCACGATGGCCTCTCTCACATACTAGAGTCTATATCTTGTACATCATGTCTTAGATCTCCAATGACGTTAGGTATCTCTACATTATGCTTAGGGTCACTGGTTGTTTTAGGTCCCTCCAGCTATAACTGTTTTTTTTTTTTTTTTGCTGTATAGAAGACTCTTGGGCTGTTTTTTGGGGGGCTCTTAGCCTTGTTCTCTTCCTTTCTCTCTTTTTCTAATACAATTGCCTTTTAGCAAAGGAAGAAAAAAAAAAAAACTGCTATTGTACTTTATAAATTAGCGGTGATTTATCTCTTAATGGAAGACATGGGTTTTATTGGTTTTCTCTAAGTTTAATTTTGTTGATGTAGAAACCAGATGCATTAACTCAAAAAAGGGCTGATGAGTTAATCGAAGAAGTGAAGAGAATGCTTATCAATGTCAATGATCAGTTGCAAGAATTGAATTTGATCGACGCCATCCAACACCTTGGACTGGCCTATCACTTTGAGAAGGAGATTGCTGATGCACTCGTCCAGATTCACAACACATACAGTGATAAGGAGGATGATAGTGATGATTTGCATACCATCTCTCTTCGATTTCGACTCCTGAGGCAAGAGGGGTATAATGCGTCACCTAGTAAGTACATACGCCTCTTGTTGAAAACTAGTTTTTTTTTTTTCGTATTCTAACTAATGGACTGGGTCACTGAGAGACTTGCACATGTGAGGTAATAAAACGTCACACATGAAAGGGACAGACAACTCGCACATGTGGGGTAATAGAAACTCAAAAACACATGCAAGGAGGACTAACTCACACATGGAAGGAGGGGGTGGCCAAGTTAGAAACCCGGTCACCTCGATCGGTGAAAACTGTCGCGTCTTACCCAAGTGGTAAGACACGGTTCTTCTTTTTTACTACTTAGTTGGCATAGTGCATGCATGTGAATGAACAGAGAAAATCACGCTCTCTTCTAGAAAGTATAAAGTCCTAGAATTTCTGATAGGAAGATAAAAGCAAATCTCATGAATTTGGAAATAAGTTTATCTACAACTTGTTTTGCAGCTCTAGGAAATGCTTTTCATGTTTTTTGTTTCTAATTTCTTTTTTGTTTAAAAAATAGATGTATTCAACAAGTTCAAGGATGGAGAAGGCAGCTTTAAGAAATCATTAGTTCGTGACATTGGAGGTCTTCTTAGTTTATATGAAGCAGCATATATGGGAATACGTGGAGAGGATGTATTGGATGAAGCCAGGGTTTTTACTACAGAACATCTTAAGTTGGCACTTCCTCATCTTAATTCACCTCTTTCAACCCTAGTTGAGCTTGCCCTAGAGTTGCCTTTGCGTAAGCGCGTTGAGAGGCTACAATCAAGGTATTACATCTCAATCTACCAACAAATGAAGGAACAAGACGACACCTTATTAGAGCTTGCAAAGCTGGACTTTAATCTATTGCAGTTATTGCATCAAAGGGAGCTAATGGAGATTTCAATGTAAGTTTCATGGTGACTTTAGAATATAAAAAATTAAAGATGCCATGAGGGTCTTGTGATAACATGCCACAATTTCTATCTTGAATTAGAGATTTCCTAGAAAAATAAAAAGGAGGTTTGTGTCAATTCTAAAACTTTGACCTTTAAAAAAATTTGACCCATTGACTTTTAAAGGTTACGAAGAAACACCTTTGACTGGCTTTCGTTAGGAAAATAATTTCCCCTTTGAGTAGAAAAAGACCAAAGTCCCCCTTATTTTGAATGCATGCTTTAAACTAATCAAAATAACTAAACCGTTATATATGCAACTTCTATTCCATGCAATGCTATACCAAAAGGCAAGCTAAGACCAAATTCCTTATATGATGGGCAATCATTATCATTCAGGCAAAGCAATGGGTTAAGGTCAATCAAGTTAATTGGGTGAGTACACATTTTTGGTTCTTAAATAAGGTGAACTTTTGTCTTATAATTTATTGACTACATGATGAAACATTAGTTTCCACTAAGAAAAGTAGGTCAAGAGTATTCTTGACAACAAGGGGTCATCCAGTTGGTTGGGAACCCCGCCCTCACCCGATCGATAACAAGACATTAACGGGACATAGATCCCTGGGTCTCTCCCAAGAAAAGGCAAGAGTATTCTTCGAAAGTATTTTCATAGTCAAGAAAGTTTTCAGAATTGATGAAAAGCTTCAGGTTTTCTGGGTAAA
Organism: Cinnamomum chago; assembly: GCA_038049695.1. Lineage (NCBI taxonomy): Eukaryota > Viridiplantae > Streptophyta > Magnoliopsida > Laurales > Lauraceae > Cinnamomum > Cinnamomum chago. Next base: position 50,206,748 of record CP142460.1, read on the forward strand.
CATTTCTTCAAATTAACTAATTAATTTTGTAAATCTTAACTTGGGTTTTGTTTTATTTGCTAACACATTAGGTGGTGGAAGAAGTGTGATTTTGGTGCAAAGCTACCATTCATCAGAGATAGAGTGGTCGAATGCTACTTCTGGATATTAGGAGTGTATTTTGAGCCACAATATTCCCGAGCTAGATTGATGATCAGTAGAATCATATCATTAACATCAGTAATGGACGACATCTATGATGTATACGGTACAATGGAAGAACTAAAAGTATTTACAGATGCAATCCAAAGGTTTTGTCTAATCACAGTCCTTTATCTTTTGTTATTTGCTTTTTGTGTCCAGTTTAAAACACAATTCATGAATTGAAATGTATGCTGAGATTTTCAGGTGGGACCGAGGCGCCATAGATCAACTACCTGATTACATAAAAGCGCATTTTTGTACACTATTAGATGCCGTTGAGAAATTTGAAAAGGAATTGGCTCGGGAGGGAAAATCATATCGTATTTCATACTTGAAAGAAGCTGTACGATCTAAAACTCTACTTCTTTACCTCGGCACAAGTTATTTAATATTAATATAGCACAACTGTTATAGATATTAGAAATAATAGGAATGTAATTCTTTTGGAAAAAGATTTGTGAAATTTATCAATTAATTAATTACTTTAATAATAATCTTTTAAAAAAGAGTTCTAAAAAATAATCTTATAGAAAAGAAAGAAAGAAGAAACCTAAACAACTGGCAACCAAAGCACGTCATATATGACTCCTTTCGTTATATAGATTTTGCCCCCACAATCATGGAGTGGATTCATGGACATCTACCCCAAGATACGACGGCTTCTTAATCGGGTATCTCCATCATTTGTGTACTCAAAGGGAAGAAGAACTTGAACCCAATGGACCACGATTTCATACTTGCTTGCAGTAACAACAGTGGGAAAAATAGAGAAATACTCTACTGTGATAGTAGTATTTTATGTGTTTTATTTGAGCCCTTCTACAGAACCTCCATATATAGATGATCGCAAACGGAAACATACTCATGTTATCGCCACCTCGCGGTAACATCAGGTTTCAAAATAATGGCTGTTACCGTTTCATAACGGCCGTTATGAAATGGTAACGGCCGTTACCGTTATGTTATATTAAATATAATGGTAACATTTTGAAACAGTCCAAAAAATTGACAAAATAACTGTTGTTGTTGCCGATATTTGAAAATATTGACCATAACGTAATTAAGGTTCAGTGATTTTTTTTTAAAACCCATGTTCATCTTTCTCTTTAACTCCTTTCCTCTCCAAACTGATTGTTGACCCTTCCGAAACATCTTCTCAAGAAACAAAGTCAATAGTTTTGCAAGATTCGAGTGGATTTCTCTTTGGGAAAAACCAAGGAACTAAAGGAAATTTCTTTGATAAGCTATTTTTTATTTTATTTTATTTTTTTACTTTTTCCAAGACTCCCACAAAATGACTTAGAAACCCATCTTGATGTGGTAAATATTACTTGAAATCGACTGTCAATTTACTTGATGATTGAGTAATTAAGTGTTGCACTACAACTGGCAGGTTCTTCACTTTACGTGTGTGACACAAATGGTTCGTTTATAATTATGGTTGCAATTGCATTGTGTGAGATTTGTGATATTTCATGCAAACTAGACTTTACATGTCTCAAGATGTTATGACTTAGGGGCCCGTTATTTTTCTTTAAAGTGTTTAATAATGGAAAAGAATATTGTTTTCTACCATTTTAAAATATTTTGGATTTCTTGGATACCTTTTCGGATTTTTTGGTGTCAGATAAAATTTCGCACCACGATGGACCATGATAATAGCGAACCGTGACATGATGATCGCGAATCGTAATGCAACATGACGACGACTGTGACCGCGATTTTAAGTGTACTAGTATTACTTCTGTAGAAGTAGTGCCCCAAAGCAGAAAAGCATAAATACGTTATCACGCATGGTGGTAACGTGCCATAAAATGAGGAGACATGTTGTGAGCAATTACACAAACAACCCAATTGCTTTAAGCAGAAATAGGTTGTACGAGATAGATGGAGTGAGCCAAAAGCCAAAAATATACACACAAGAGTAGTTTCCTATGCTTTAAAGCATGAAACCACCAACAATTCGAACTATTGATTTGTGCAACAAACCATCCTTTATCATCTTTGCATTCTTTTATAAGAGACTTGAGCTCACACACCCTTACAACATAATTTCCCCTGCCAAAGCGGAGCATGGACTAGGTCGGAAATTATAAATAAGGATTTTCTAATAAATTCATCATGCACAATACAATGCCATCCAATAATGGTTTCGATCAGATAAGCTTAGGTGCCACCATAAAGGCCCAATCTATTAGAACGATGCATTTGTTTCCATCCATCATATTTATATATAGTTGTTGGCATTGAGCATGGATGTGAGGGCCCCCACCCTTGCTCTCATAGTACTGAGAGTAACTCTCACATGAGCTACCTCCATATAAAGGCAAGGCTCTCTTAAGCTAAAACTTAGGATAAAATTTCATAAGCTCGCGCTTGTGGGGCCCACCCTTGGTCCATCCAATTAGTTCAAACAGACGACCCCCCTGAATTGCACATGTCCACCAACTTTTGATCAAATCCGAATTTATTGGACCTTGGATCGACTATATACCAATCCAAATTGACTAATGAATACTAAACTTTTGGGGTCCAAATGGAGATGATAGAAACTTTGGTTGAATTGAATTTTTTGAAAAGAAGAGGGTCTCAGGGAGTCCTTGAAATCCTCCCATTCCCATCCCCATGTGGGTCTCCAAGTGGGCCCACCACACAGTTGAGGTTACCTGAGCTTACCTTATCCTAAGCTTTAGTTTAGGAGAGGGCATGCATATATATATGGGAAATGTTTCTATGAGAGTAACTCTCACACTACTGTGAGAGTAAATGGGGACCCACAAGAACCATATCCCATGCCAACAACCTAAATATGAGGGTCCTCCCTCCTTACTCTCATACTAGAGTAAGAGTTAGTCTCATAGGAGAATTTTCATATATATATAATATAAATATATATATGGAGATCCTCCTATGAGAGCAACTCTCATCTTATTATGAGAGATAAAGGCAGGGGCCCTCACATCTATATCCAAAGTCAACAACTTAAATATGAGGGCCCCTGCCTTTATCTCTTATAGTAAGGTGAGAGATGCTCTCACAGGAGCATCTCCTATGAGAGAGAGTGGGAGAGAGAAGGCCTTCGTAATTCTCTAACAATGGTGCCATGAAAAAAATTTTAGGGAGTTTGGCCGGAGGTCCCTAAACTTTGGGGTTTTTTTTTTTTTTTTTTTTTTTTTTTTTTTTTTTTTTGTAGAGGCAAATGTCCCTTTCTAAGTTTTAAGCAGTTAAAAAGTCCAGAATGCCCCTCTTAATACACTCTACGTGGTATACCAAAATGGAAAACTTATTTCGTTAAGAGTTTCATTTGGAGAAAAAAAAAGGGGGAAAACTTGTCAATTTTGTGAAGATGACTTCACTGCACAATTCAAAGATTACGAAAGATAAAGAGAAAGAAAAGGGGGAAAGTTGATTCAAAGAATGAGAAATCATCTAGAAAATCTGCATGTAGGACAAGGCAAAACTCAAATAAGTTTATCTGAGTTTGTTTCAAACTCACATAAATTTGTTTCAAATTCAGATTAATTTGTGCCTAACTCAGATACATTTGTTCAAGACTCGGATAAATTTGTTCAAAACTCAGATAAATTTTTTTAAGATTTTCCTGAAGTTCAGATGGATTTATCTGAGTTTGAAAAAAAATCTTTTGAAAAAAGTATATATTTATATATCTTTTCAAAGAAACTCACAATACAATAAAATTAAGAATGAGATATAGTGGCCTTGTGAGGAAGAAAACTATAGAAGATCACAGAAACTCTCGCACAAGACTAGAATGAACCCCTTAAAAAGGAGTCAATACTGATCTTGTGTCGGGCAAAGATCAGTTCAATACTTCTGATATGTCTTGGTGTAATTCTTCTCCTATGTCTTATGGGGCAACTATCACAAAAACTCTCACGCACAAAAGCTCCTCAATAATGAGGTGGGGCCAAGATCAAATGGAAAAAAATAGGCTGATAATTAGATCTTTGGCCTCTCCATCAAGATGGGTATGATATGAATGGCATGGTTATCTGATGATTGCAAAGAAACCCCATGAAAGCTTCTGTAAGTAGTGCCTCCGCAGGACCGCAGCAGATCGTACACTGGTGTAGGAGGCCGGGAATCGTTCCCTCCCATTTGAATTTCGAAACATTATCGATTTCCTTCCATTTGAATTTCAAGACTTGATCTAACTAGGAAATAAAATCTATTAGACAACTTGGTAAGTTTACAGGGGCAAATTAGTCATTAAATATCATGCGTATGATATGGCATACTTAGGGACCTCCACCTGAAATAAGTCTAGGCGCATGGACTAGAGGCCTTAACCGAAAATCCTAGGATTAGAGGCCTTAAACAACAATGTTAAGGGACTTCTGGCTATTTTTCTCAACTTTTTACAACCGATGGAAAATCCTATCCAAAGTCCGCCTAAAAACCCAAAGGGTCATTAATTATAAATTAATTACCGAATGTTTGTTTCCTTATAGGGCCATTTTCTCTGGCTATAATCAATATTCATCTTCATACAGTATGCCTCTCTTCCCCAAACCATAAAATACATGCACACCCACACACCTACCCCCTACCCATCCAACTAAACAAGTCATTCGAATTTCATATGTCCCTCATCTGATCATGCGAAATCCGACACTAGTTCATATTTATTAAATAGCTAAGAATCAGAAAACCTTTGAGGGCCTCCAAAACAATATCTTAACATCTCTCATGACAAGACGGTTCTCAATTTCTACACATAGGACAATCACAGAGAGCTCTTGTAAATGTTTGCTCCCATTGTTTATATATTATCAAAATTATTTGTTGATGCTTGTTTTTGTCTATGCAGTTCAAGGAAGTCTCCAAACACTACTTTATTGAAATGGAGTGGTTAAATTCAGGATACTCGCCAGCATTAGAGGAGTATATGAGTGTTGCCTTGATAACTGGTGCATACTTCATGCTCACATTAGTTTCATATGTTGGCATGGGAGATATTGCAACCAAAGAAGTCTTCGAATGGGCAAAAAATAAGCCTAATCTGCTAAAGGCTGCTTCCGTAGTCTGTCGATTCAAGGATGATGTTCAATCAAACCAGGTGTGTGTACTTTGAAAATAAGGGTGAACCCATATGCATTGAATTGGAATAAAGGAAAAAAGGGTCTTTTAATTATAAAAATGTTCGTGCAATGATTTTGTGTTGGCTCATTGATCTATTAGGAGTATTAGTTAGGTCCACATCATGAATAAAGGTGATATTTTAAAAATATGCAATATTTTACGTAGAAGGGCGTTTTCTCAATAATACTGCAATGTTTTTAAAATATTCCAAGAAAATCATTAGAACATGGAAATATGAAGAAAATGAAATACAGTCGGAAAAATACCATTATTGGGTGATAATCACCCAGGGGCAGACCCAAGTACATATCCATGTGTTCTAAAAAAAAAAGAGTACATTTATGTGGGAGTGTCGTACTTGTTGGACCTCAATTTACTTTTAAAATCAAAATAATAATTTTGGTTATGTTTCAAAAACTCACATACAAAAATTGCATCTGCCCCTAAAACCGACATGAAAATCCTGAGTTTGTTCTCAAAGCCCTATTGCCTGTTTTGGTCCACACCCCTCAAACGAAAGTCCTCGGTCCACCACTTTTAACTCACCATTTCTTTGAGAATTAAAATTTTCATAATTTTTATCACTCTCCCATGTTTACTTTTGACATGTGAAGCTTGAACAAATGAGAGGACACGTGGCATCATGTATCCAAATCTACATGAAGGAAAATGGTAGCACATATGAAGAGGCTTGCGAGAAGTTTAAAAGAATGGCTGCGGATGCATGGAAAGACATCAATAAAGAATGCCTAAAGCCTACTGAGGTCCCTATGCCTCTCCTCATGCGAGCTGTGAATTTTGCACGTGTTATTGAAGTCCTGTATCAACACAGAGATGGATACACCAATTCCACATTTGAGACTAAAGATCGCATCTCACTAGTGCTAGTGGATCCTGTTCCAATTTAAGGAAAGAACAACTAGTAATGTGATTATCCTCATAAAATATGGTCTATGCCTTCAAGTTTCTATTGCTTTGGACTATTTGGGAGAAGCTACAAATGTTATAATGAAATGGCACAATTTAGTACATATTTGGGAGAAGTTACAAATGTTACAATGATATGCCACAATTTAGTACGTATGAAACATTAAAATATTGCACAATTTTACAATAAAATATTTTGTAGTAGCTTCTCCTTACATTGAGCTTGTGATTTTCATAATTTTGTTATTAAAGGTATTTGAAATGCATGTGAGAAGGGGGGATTAGAAGTTGAGCAACAACATTCATTATATGAATACCCAGGGGAGCCTGTAACAGTTAGCTATTCTTTATTCCCTGCTTGTCCAGTAAAAAATTAGGCAATGCTAATCGCTGGCCTCAGCGGCCACACAATGAGTACTGTGTGGGGTCGTTCTGTGCTCACGGATTTAGGTGGGGTCATCCTCCAATCTCGGTTACCATTGGTCTCGGCACCGCCCAAGGTCGGCCGCAATGCCGTCTCCGAAGAATCATAGGGCGAGTCTCGGTGGCTACGTCACGAGTCCGGACCTCGGTCTCAGCCTCTGCCCGATCTCGGCCCCTGTCACTCAGCCATTAATGCAGCCATAAATGCGCTGCCGTGACGGAAACGACGAACTGACAGGCAGAGTGGGCGCCGAACCTAGATAAGGGGCACGCCTTATCTCAGGGTCATGTCTATAGGCATGGAATGATGGTCCGATGGGACACTCCCTTTTCACCTACCCCCACTCAGGAGATAAGAGTACACTCTGATAGGACTCCCGTCCCCTCAAGGGGTCAATCCAATGATGACTATCACATCTATATATAGCATGGAGGAAAACCATGTAAGGTACGCAACCCGTCTGTGGGAACAAGATCCGTGCCAAAACCTCCACAGAAGCAATGCCTCCAAAGACCATATACGGTGGCGGAGGACCATCAAAACCCCGAAAAGCATCGTCCGTCCCGCTACCGGAGCAACCTGCATTTCCGCCATTCTTGCAGTCGCGACCGTCCCAGCCGGTGTTTCCGGAACCACCCCCTGGCCTTCGTTCTGCTCTTCTTCCCCCTCCGGGACCGACCGGGGTTCCTCCCATCAGGCAGGAGCCATCAGGGACCCCGCGTCAGAGGAGGTCAGGGAGAAAGTCGAGTGCCGCATACGAGGAGGGCATCGTCCAATCGGCCTCTTCGTCTCGGCCCATAACCACGCGCCTCCGCCAAGATAGCCTTCGTGAGACTCCTCACCACACTGATGGTGAGCGGCCTCACGGGGGTCCGCAGCAGAACGCCTCCACGACGGATCTTCGACGACGAGGCAAGACCCCCGTCAGGGCGAGGTCCCATCAGTCCCACCATCGCACCCACGGCGACGACCAGTCTTTTCATCAAACCCATGGAGCTAGAGATGACAACCCCCTACTCAAAGAGCTCGATGCCCAGCACCAGGCCCTCCAAGATAAAGACGAGGTGATTCGTCGCCTCGAGGAACGACTCGAAATAAATGAAAGGAAGTCTCGTGGTCCACCTCCCCGGCGACAGCAGGCCCACCCGGGCAACCGAGACCTAAGGCAGATCCTCAACAGCAGAAGGAGATATCGCTGTGAGGAGGAAGGCTCGAGCAGCAGTCATCTGCCTAGTGGCCTCGGGGGATCGCGGCTCGAGCCAGAATCCCCGAGACCAGATAACCAGGCGGACCTCAAGGAGTTGCTGGACCATTACGTCAAACAGGAAGTCCAGGCCCGCTTGGCCGAGATCGGGTTTGCCCGAGACCAAACCGATGAACGTGAAGAAAACGACTAGGGCATGTCCCCCTTCTCGCAGGAGATTAAAGATTTCTCTCTCCTCGAGAGATTCAGCGTTCCGAGGTTCGTCCTCTATGACGGTGCCTCGGACCCGGAAGCGCACCTTCAACATTTCACTCAGCGGATGTCGGTCTGGGGGGACGTCGGTCTCCTGAACTGCAGGGTCTTCTCGTCAAGTCTGGGAGACCTCCCACTCCAATGGTTCTGTGCGCTCCCCCCTGGGTCGGTCTCAAGCTGGCGACAGCTCCGGAGCTCCTTTATTGAAAAGTTCCAAGCACACCGCGTCATCCCGAAGACGGGCGGCAATCTGATGGCCATCCGGATGAAGGACAGCGAGAGTATCATCGCTTTCGCCAGAAGATTCTGGACGGTATATAGCCAGATCACCGACGCCAACGAGGAAATCGCCATCATGTGTTTCCGACAAGGCTTACGCCCAGGGAACGAACTTCGTAGGGACCTGGTCCGGAACCCCGTCACCACGATGAAGGCGCTAATGGCGAGGGTAAACCAGTACATCGAGCAGGAAGAAGATGAAGCACATGGCAAAGAACGGTTCGGGCTCCCACAGAAGGACCAGGCCTCCAAAAAAGAAGGGATGTTCACCAGACCAAGGTCGGATAAGAGGAGGCCCGCCCGTTCCTTCTCAATCTCCTCGAACGGTAGCAAGAGACCGAAGTTCCAGCCTCCCGAGCCTGCCGGCGACCCTTACAGAGCCATCAGCGTTGTCTTCAAGGAGCCTATTTACAGAATCCTGAACAAGATCAAGGCAGAACCTTACTTCAAATGGCCACAGCCGATGCAGAGTGACCCATCCACCCGAGAACGAAGCAAGAACTGCTCCTATCACAAGCAGCACGGGCACATGACCGAGGACTGCTTTGCACTAAAATCCCACCTGGAGAGGCTCGTCAAGAATGGGCACCTCCGGGAATACATCAAGGAGGGAGAAAGGGTTAACCGAACTCAGCAGCGCGCTCCACCCAGTGACGACCAGGACAGTGACGAACCAGCAGGTATCATCAACGTCATCCACCTGGCTCCCGCCCCGGGAAAGGAAAGTGCCCAAGCTTGGTCAGAGGCCAGGAGGGCCGCCCATGGCAAACAGGTGATGTCGGCAGAGTTGGAAGGCGCTCCAAAGAGGGCTAGGAGGGAAAAGCCCAAGATCTGGTTCTCGGACGAAGACCTGAGAGGGGTCCTGCTCCCCCACAATGACGCCCTCATCCTCACCCTGCGGCTTAACAACTATACTACGAAGCGTGTCCTCGTAGATCCGGGAAGCTCATCCGAGATCATCTACTACAGCTGCTTCAAGTAGCTCGGCTTGACCGAGTCCGATCTACAGGAAGCTCGCGTCCTTCTGGTAGGATTCAGCGCCAAGTCAGTATACCCCAAGGAGAAAATTACGCTGGAGGTCCGGATAGGAGGAGCCACAAAGATGGCGGACTTCATGGTAGTGGATGCGTCGTCTCCCTACAATGTGATAATGGGGCGAAGTTGGCTACATGCCATGGAGGCAGTGCCCTCCACCCTTTATCAAAAACTCAAGTTTCCGCTAAAGAAGCCGGGTGGGGGGATCGAGATAGTGACCGTGTGGGGAAATCAGCAGATGGCCAGAGAGTGCCTCGTAGCCGTAACACCTGGAGAGGTGGAGCCGGAACAAGTGCATGTGGCTGAACTCGAGGCTGAGATTGAGGATGTCGGGCGGACAGCGGAGCAGAAAAGTATAGAAGAACTCACCGAGGTTAGAATCAGTCCCGAGGACCCCGAGCGCTACTTCCTGCTGGGTAGCCATCTCCCCGACACTGAGAAGGCCGAACTGCTAGACTTCCTACTTCTGAATAAAGATGTCTTCGCCTGGACTCCATACGAGATGCCCGAGATTGACCCCGAGGTCATGTCTCACAAGCTGAACGCGGATCCCGGTCATAAGCTCGTCATGTAGAAAGCTCGCAGAACAGGGGTCCTACAAACAGAAGCAGTGATCGAAGAGGTGGAGAAGCTATTCGAGGCTGGGGCAATCCGCGAAGTACACTATCCCAAGTGGCTAGCCAACATGGTGGTAGTGAATAAGAAGAGTGGCAAATGGAGGGTCTGCGTGGACTTCACCGACCTCAACAAAGCATGCCCCAAGGACAGTTTCCCCCTGCCCAAAATTGACCAGATGATCGACGCCACCTCGGGGCATGACAGAATGAGCTTCCTGGACGGCTACCGAGGATACCACCAAATCCCACTATACAAGCCGTATGAGGAAAAAACTGCTTTCATAACGCCTCAAGGCATCTACTGTTATAAGGTGATGCCCTTTGGGTTGAAAAACGCCGGGGCAACATATCAGAGGTTGGTCACGAAGATGTTTTAGAGCCAGCTCGGGAAGACGATGGAAGTCTACATTGATGATATGGTGGTCAAATCTAAAAAGTCCCAGGACCATCTGACAGACCTGCGCCAGACATTCACCGTCCTCAGAAAGTTCCAGCTCAAACTAAATGCTTCCAAGTGCGCATTTGGTGTCGGGTCTGGCACGTTCCTGGGAAGCCTGGTGACCAGAAGAGGGATCGAGGCCAATCCAGACCAGATCACAGCCACACAGGCCGTTCAGAGCCCCACCTCGGGCAAACAAGTCCAGCGTCTCACGGGGATGGCAGCTGCGCTCAACTGTTTCATCAGTCGAGCATCGGACAAATGTCGTCCCTTCTTTCAGCTCCTGAAGAAGAGTTCCAAGTTCCAATGGACCCCTGAATGTGACTTGGCACTGCAGAAACTCAAGGAGTACCTCTCCTCACCACCGTTATTATCCACCCCGGCACAAGGGGATCTCCTCTATCTCTACCTCGCAGTCTCGGACCATGCAGTGAGCTCGGTGTTAGTCCGAGAAGACGATAAGCAACAACGACCCATCTACTACACCAGCAAAACACTGCTCGACGCCGAGGCCAGGTATCTCCCACTCGAAAAGCTGGCATTAGCGCTCATCAGCGCCTCTCGCAAGCTCTCCCATTACTTCCAGACATATACAGTGGTGGTCGTCACATAGTTCCCACTCAAATCCCTTTTTAGAAAGGCGGACTTTTCTGGCCGAATCTCCAAATGGGCCGTCGAACTGGGGCAATTCGATATTCAATATCAACCCAGAATGGCGATCAAAGCACAGGTCCTAGCAGATTTCATCGTCGAATTCACCTCTCCTAGTTCGGCACCGACCTCGCTCGATACCGAACTGGGAGACTCTAAGGGCAATGACAAAGCCGAAACCGAGGCCGTGGAAGACCAGTCTTGGATAAAATTCCTCGAGTCAGCTTGGAAAGTCTTCGTCGATGGATCGTCAACTTCCAGAAGAGTTGGCGCCGGCATAGTCCTCCAATCCCCAGAAGGATTAGTCATAGAACAAACACTAACCCTCGACTTCAAGGCATCAAACAATGAAGCGGAGTACGAGGCACTGATTGCGGGTCTCGGTAGCGCAAGGATACTGGGGGCACGTCAGCTTGTACTCTTCAGCGACTCCCAGTTGGTGACGAACCAGCTGAGCCGAGATTATCAAGCCCGAGACGAAAGGATGGCGGCCTACCTAGCCCACACCAGACAACTCCTCTCCCAGTTCGAAAAAGCTGAAGTCAGGCAGATCGGCAGGGAATCCAATTGCCACACAGACGCCCTAGCCAACTTGGCATCAGCCGTTGAAGCAGGGAAAAGAAGAACGGTCGATGTGGGGACATTAACCAAACCGAGCATAGAGCTCCTTCCAGCTCGGCAAATCTTGTGTACTGATCTTGGCCCGAGCTGGATGGACCCGATCATAACATTCCTAAAAGAAGATAAGCTCCCTGAAGACAGGAATGAAGCTCACAAGGTCAGGATGAAAGCGTCTCACTTTTGGCTATCCCCAGATGAAAAACTCTATAGAAAATCCTACTCAGGACCATATCTTCAATGCGTTCACCCAAGCAAGGTGGAAGACTTCCTCTTTGAAATTCACGAAGGAATCTGTGGAAGCCACATCGGAGGAAGATCACTGGCATACAAAGCCATTAGCCAAGGCTATTGGTGGCCCTACATGCAGAACGATGCCCAGCTCTACGCCAGAAAGTGTGAAAAATGCCAAAAGTTCTCCCATTCCCTGCATCAGCCAGCTCGGGACCTGAGTCCCCTCTCCAGTCTGTGGCCCTTCGCTCAGTGGGGGCTGGACATCGTGGGTCCTCTTCACCGCACTCCAGGGAACAAAAGGTGGTTGATGGTGGGCACTGATTACTTCACAAAATGGATAGAGGTAGAGGCCTTGTCCTCCATCACCGAGCACGACACGAAGAATTTTGTGTGGAAAAACATCGTCACAAGGTTCGGGATCCCCAGAGCTCTGGTCTCGGATAACGGGACCCAGTTCGATTCAAAACTCTTCAGAAATTTCTGTCAGGAGCACGGTATCAGGAACCTTTATGCAACCCCTGCCTACCCATAGAGCAACGGGCAAGCAGAGATCTCAAACAAGGTGGTGCTGGACGGACTCAAAAAGAGACTTGATAAAGCCAAGGGCAGATGGGTGGAAGAATTGCCGAGTGTCCTTTGGGCATACAGGACCACCCCGAGGCGATCCACTTCAGCAACCCCTTTTTCATTGGCCTATGGGATGGAAGCTATAATCCCTCTCGAAGTCGGTCTCCCGACCTTGAGGACAAACCTCTTCGATCAAGGGCAGAATGAGATAAACCTCGCTAGAGAACTCGACCTGGCCGAGGAACGAAGGGAAGCGGCATCCGTGCGCTTGGCCGCTTATCAACAGCAGCTGTCCCAAGGGTACAATCAAAGGGTCAAAGAAAGAAGATTCTCAGTTGGAGAATTGGTCTTAAAAAGAGCGCTTCCAACAGATAAAGATCCAAACGAAGGCAAACTCGCACCGAACTGGCTCGGCCCTTTCAAGGTAGTCTCGGTCTCAGGAAGGTCGGCCTATAGACTTGAAGGGATGTATGGCAAAGAGTTGCCACGACCATGGAATGCTACACACCTCAAAAAGTTTTACTTCTAGTTGTACTCAAAATGATAAATCAATAAAGAAGGATATTTTCGAGGAAATCTGCCTTATGTCGTTTGAGTTATGAACAAGGCTCCGGCCCTCGCGCCAGCCTCTTTGAGTTCGGTCACAGGGCCAACTCCTCAAGGCTCCGGCCCTCGTCCCAGCCTCTTTGAGTTCGGTCACAGGGCCAACTCCTCAAGGCTCCGGCCCTCGCTCCAGCCTCTTTGAGTTCGGTCATAGGGCCAACTCCTCAACGCTCCGGCCCTCGTGCCAGCCTCTTTGAGTTCGGTCACAGGGCCAACTCCTCAACGCTCCAGCCCTCGCTCCAGCCTCTTTGAGTTCGGTCACAGGGCCAACTCCTCAAGGTTTCGTCCCTCGCGCCAGCCTCTTTGAGTTCGGTCATAGGGCCAACTCCTCAAGGCTCCGGCCCTCTCGCCAGCCTCTTTGAGTTCGGTCACAGGGCCAACTCCTCGAGGCTCCGGCCCTCGCGCCAGCCTCTTTGAGTTCGGTCACAGGGCCAGGACTCTGCTCCTCACCGCGATCTCTCAGATGTCAGACCATCCCCTCAGGACATAAAAAGGGCCAAATATATGAAGTCGCGGAACTCGGCCGGCCTGTGAGCTCAATCCAGACTCTTCGGGTCGTCTAAGGGCACGACCCTGGCTCTCCCAAACTAGAAGGTCGCATCTTGGGGTATAGTATTAACTAATATTGGTCTCTTCCAAAGATTCTACCCTCAGGAGCGCGCCTTCGAAGGCCCTCCATCGATCAAGAGGCAACAAAGCCTGCCTAATGAACTCACCAACTCCAAGTCATTTGGGAGATTCAAAAGCTAGAGGGGTCCCTCATCCTGAGGTGGGAAGGTGGTTTAAAGTCTGATTTCGTTACCGACCTCAGTCACTTGCAAGTTTTGGTCATCAGGACATCCACACTCCATTACAAGAGGAAAGAAATAAGAAAGCAGCTGGAGATAGATTTAAAAAGAAAGTCCGTTTTCCATTAATAGGAGAATGGTTACAGGAGCTATGTACATTCCAAAAAAAAACATCAAGAAAAAGAAAATCCTTTTGTTTCTCGGGCGCCGCATCTTTATTGAGCTCTGAGGATCAGACGAGGCGGGGGCATCAGACGGAGGAGCCGTGGGGGGGAGCCTAGGCCGTTTCGGCTTCGACAGGGGTCGGAGGTGGAGGAGGCGCGTCTGGGACTTCGGTAGGGGCCTCAGGAGGGTTGGAGCCAGGCTCTGACTCCGAGCTCGGTACTGCAGGTTGGAACAGCGGAAGGTTCGCAAATATGGGGTCGTCCTCAGCAACCTCGTACTTACGGAGGGCCTCCCTGCACCCCATCTCAAACAGCACCGGGCTCAGATCCGTGATTTGAGCCACGTACTCCTCCGATGCCAATCCACCCCATCTTGGTAAGCTTTTGTAACTCGGGCTCGCAGGGTGGATTCGGCATCGGCCCTCTCTTTCCTGGAGGCCTCGAGCTCGACCTCCTTCCTGGCCAATTCATCCTGCTTCTTGGCAAGCTCGGCCTCCCTCTTAGCGAGCTCGGCCCCCTTCTCGACAAGCTCGGCCTCCAGCTTGGCCGCCCTCTTTGCCTTATCATCAACGGCGCCCCTCAGATTTTTATTCTCGCCCCGCAACTTGATGATCTCGGTTTTTGCCGCCTGTTGCTCCGTTGCGTACTGGGCGAGCTTCCCCTTCGCTTTCTTTATTTCAGCCGCGCTGACCTCCAGCGCGCCCCCATCTTCTTTTTCTCCTTCTCCAGCTCGGCGATGTGGGCAGTTCTTTCTGTCAGCCTCTCTATTAGTACTTGAGTCCTCTGTACATTCTGCAAAAGGATAAAAATAGTAAGGGAATCGATTCAAGCGACCAAGAGGCAAAAATTCGAAAGCAAGGGGAAGGAAGCTACCTCCAGCGACGCCCTCATCGAGTGATGGAGCAGGGCCATTGACCCAGCCTTTTTATGCTTCTCCATGTCCAGGGGGAGGGTACATCCCCGAGGTAGGGCCACGACCGACTCCCAGCTGGCCCCCAGCCGCTCCCCCATGGTCATGGGCTCGTTAGGGTTGAGGTCGAAGTTGGGCCTCCAAGGTGCCGGCACGGAAGGTTGGGCCTGCGGCTCCGCTCCCTGAAGCCTCCCCTCCACGCCCGCCAGGCGAGGCCTCTTCTCGGGAGGGGGCCCCTCACCCTCCTTTCCGGCCTCCGTGGCTCGAGGCCGGGTCTCCCTTTGCGGCGGAGGCGGCAGAGCCTCCTTCTCGGCCTCCACAACCCGTGGCCTGCTGTCCTTAAGCGGACGAGGTTCCTTGGGCAGCCGGACTTCTTTGGGGGGCTCCACCGACCTCCCCTTCTTAGTTGTAGCGGAAGATGCCCCCGCTGCTCCCGACGAGCCGGAGGAAGCGGCCGCTGCGGAGCCCTGGGAGGCGCTAGACACGCTGGGGGCACGCTTGGAGGCAGGGGGAGCTTGGCCCCCAAAAATCATGGACCCCAGACTCTTCAAGGGAGGGCGCTGTCCGTCCATCTCCTCCTCTTCTTCACCTCGGGAGTGAGGGGGGCTGTCGGGGATAATAATTGGGCCTTGGGGCTCCGTGGCTTGGCCGCTGGTCTCCCCTACCGGCTCAAGGGGGACGTCGGCTGTCTTACTGGTATAAGACCGGTACCGCGGCTTGTACCCAAGTAGAGAGAAGGCAGCTCGGTCGTGGTGACCGTGGTAACTGCAGATCTTCTCCAACCACGCGTCGTTCCTCTTCCGCTTGTTGAAGTTGGCCTCCCTCCTCCTTTTCTGAATACCTGCGTAAGAAAACAGCAAGGGCATCAGCTCGGCATAAACAACGAGCAAAAACAGCACGAAGGACAGGTATTTACTGGGAGGGGTCCCAGGTTTCCGTGGGACCCGGATTCTCCTCTCCACTTCGGTCTCGGTCCCCTTGAACTCCCAGTTCCCCGAGACCACGATCCGTTCATACCCGGCGTATTTGTTCGAATCTTCTAGGGCATTCACCAAGGGCCGACGCCTGGCCTTCACCCGAAGATAGTAAAGGTCCTCACCCCCTGCAGCTTTACAGATGTCATAGACATCTTCTATGTCATGTACCCCGAGATCGATGTCGAGGATCCAGTTTAGCTCCGCCACGCCCATTGTAATCTTGAAACCATTTGGCATCAACTGGAAGGGGCAGATGTGCCACGCATTGAGGCAGGACCGGAGGAGCTGATGGATAGGGAACTTGACCCCGCCTTCACACACCGACAGTAGGGGGAAAGGCATCCAGTCAATGTACCGGGAAAGGCCACCAGGAAGGTCCCCGAGGTCGTCAGGCTTAACCAAGACGTCGGCCGGGATCTTAAATGACGACCTAAAGGCCTCCAAGGCTACAGGACCCTCTAACGAGTGGCTATAAATCCCCATTTCTTGGAAGGATAAGAGGCAGGTGACTAGGAATGAAAACTGGAAAAACCCTAAAGGACCTAAACCTTCTGAAAACGAAGAGAAGAAAGGGGGCACAAAGAAATAGCAGAGAGAGAAGATGAAACTCACAGAAAGGAAGCTGAAGATTACTGAGGACGAAGAAGCAGAAGGCTAAAAAGAAAAGTTCCCGAGATCGGTTGGTTTGTTTTTCAGCAAAATCTGTGGCAGAACTTCGTCTTCAACAGAGCTCTCCTTCTCAGACTAACAGCCAGGGTAAAAGAGAAAGGGAAGGGGGCACTTCCATTTTTATAGAGGGACGCCCCTCTTCATTATCCTGCCACGCGTCGTTTCGATCCCGGCGACCCACCAGACAGGAGACTCCACGTGGCGGCAACGGTTCGCCTCCCACCACGCCTCTGGTACGACATTTATCACCTCAGGCATACGGAACGGCGTCCCACGTGCTTGACAGGGCAAAGCAATTATGGTGCCCTATTTATTGCCTAGGGCAGACGAAGGGGCGTCATGATGAGAATCTCATAAAAGCAAGATACGAATAGACAGCCCCATCACTTCCGAATCTTATCTCCCGACCTCGGACTAGGCCCAAGAGGTCAAGAGATAGGGGGCAATTGTGTGGGGTCGTTCTGTGCTCACGGATTTAGGTGGGGTCATCCTCCAGTCTCGGTTACCATTGGTCTTGGCACCGCCCAAGGTCGGCCGCAATGCCGTCTCGGAAGAATCAGAGGGCGAGTCTCGGTGGCTACGTCACGAGTCCGGACCTCGGTCTCAGCCTCTGCCCGATCTCGGCCCCTGTCACTCAGCCATTAATGCAGCCATAAATACGCTGCCGTGACGGAAACGACGAACTGACAGGCGGAGTGGGCGCCGGACCTAGATAAGGGGCACGCCTTATCTTAGGGTCATGTCTATAGGCATGGAATAATGGTCTGATGAGACACTCCCTTTTCACCTACCCCCACTCAAGAGATAAGAGTACACTCTGATAGGACTCCCGTCCCCTCAAGGGGTCAATCCAATGATGACTATCACATCTATATATAGCATGGAGGAAAACCATGTAAGGTACGCAACCCGTCTCCCTCCCAGACTTCTTCTTCTCCATTCTCTTTCAGTTCCTACACTGACTTGAGTGTCGGAGGTCCTTCGGTTGCCTATAGCCAGGGGCTCTGACTTGCTGTTTCTCATTTTCAGGTCATCGGAGGCTCGATCTTTTCCATTCATCTTCCCAAAATCTCCAAACCAAGAGCTTAATCCTCTGATAATCAAGTCCGTAATTTTTAGGCACTTACAAGTACGTTATACACAAAGGTAGGCATGGAAAATAGCTATATGGCATGCATGCAAAAAATTGATCTGACATGTTAACACAATCTTTATAACTTGGCCTTTAAAAAGGAGTGGTCTCGAGTAAAAAACTCTGACCTGCATTAAAATAGGTCGAGCTAGGGTCCACCTCAATGACCCATAGCTAGGTCGCATGATCCACATTTAATATTGAATGTATGACTTCTATCTTGTGATCTTCATCCCTTGCACATGATAATCCCATGACATTTATCTTATGATCGTATCTTGTCACGACCTGGGCCCGAGATCCGATCAAACCGGACAAACCTTGGGTCGTGCTCTCCATATTTATTCCCGTAAACTCTAAATTAACCAAAGTTAAAACGAAATCCACAAGGGATAACAATCATTAATAACTGTCCAATGTACATTTGCAGAATATATATATATACATTGACAAAAATAATTAAAACAGTACGAGTCATTTACAATAAAAGTAAAGTTCAATATACATATTTCATTTTCCTAATTAAGTCAACCACTGCATATTCAAATACAATGCAGGTGACTGCTATTTACATCTCCAAATGGATACACCAAAGTACTTCTCAAAACATTTCCAAAATGTACCAGTTCCATTATCAAAACATCAACAACAAAAGTTCATCATAAATATTTCCCAAAACAATTTCTCATCCAACTTGCACTCCAGTTCATGTCCATTCAATGAATCCTCCTAGAGTAATCGGATTGGCCTCCTCCTCTGGCGGTGCGGCCTTTGCATGATCGGCACGGGCAACTGGACCTGTAATGTCATCAATAAAACTGTGAACACGACGATTCAACACTGTATACACAAATCTTTGATAGTACATGCTATAATGAATTAGTTTATCAATTCTAGACAATTCAAATCAATAACATTAACCTGTACATTCAGAGTCAAGTAATGAAAATAGCTACGTTGGCAACTACAATAGTATTCGTTTCATTTTCATTTCTTCCAATGGAAACAGTCACTATATTTGTAAATACAAATACTAGTCATTCATTCATATTCATTCATTTTCAACGAGTACTCTATATTAGGTTGCTTTTCATTCAATAATTTGTGGGTTCTACCATTGTCTGGATCAGAGATCACTGACATCACCATGGAGCACCGGAACGCCCCCAATGTCACGTCCCCCAAAATAAGAATTGGGGAAAAACGTGAAAAATAAATTAAATTCAAATTTTCCTGTGTTTAATACAACACAAGCTTCCAAAAGTGGACTCATATATTGCAAACCGTGGTGAGTCAAAATAAATTTCATTAAATTCAACGGAAGCGTTATTCAATTGGTATCCAAGGTTCATAATTAAAATCCAACACAATCATCAGATGAATAAATAATAATTAAAGTTGCAGAATAAATCAAATAATTACTAAAGAAAAGGTTATCATTAAAGAAAGTTCATCTAAAGAAATTCTAAGATGGCGTTCTCTCCCCGGTAGGCTTAGACGGCTCTGTAGCCATCTCCGGCTCTCCACTCAGGTTCGTCAACTGGTTCAAACGCTTGAAACGTTTGACCATCCCCCGTCTCCACATTAAGGTAAGGGTTGGTACCTATGCACCAATAAACAAAGTAAACAGCAAGTACGAAAGCATAATTCATAAATAAAATACAAGATCAATATGAGTAATGACAGGTAATGATCATAAGAGATTAACAATGGAGCAATGATGAAAAGAACGTATAACCTAAATTCAATCTACACAATAGAGCAATACAATAATCACACAGAAGCACTGCTACTGCTTTGGGTCGTCAACCCTAATCATAAAGCGGGAAAACCCGTTCTAAGGCCGGCGGTCATAAACCGGTTCGAAATCGAAATCAAAGGCCGGATAAACCGGTTCGAAATTCGGATATTAGAGTGTCCGTACACATCGGTGATCAGCCGTCCACATACAACTGCAGTCGTTCGAATATGACCAAATCAATATACATATATATATATACATATCATAGTAGAATAGACCTAATGATCAGTAATGCTCTTGACACAGAAACCTAAGTCAAAGTGAAGGGCTGGCTGCACAATAATTCATAATCGAATACCAAACGAATAATTCGAATAAGCCTCTATAATATCTCAATCGATTGCCACGCCACATCACAGTCCATATCCAATCAACATGGGGTATGCAACTAATAGACGAATATCAAACTCAATCATGAATGCAAACCCGAAGGTCAAGGAATAATCACAAGCCAATCCTAAGGTCAAACATAAGGTCTTATACCCAATAACCACAGGAATCTCTAATAGATAGAAGATCAACACATCCCCACTCAATCAATGGTGCATAGACCCACTTAAGGGTTTTCCAATAGAGATGGGTTGAGCCCGAATCCATTAGGATTTTCCCGAAGTCATATGAAGTACTAAACCCCACGTTAGTAATATACCGTTTGCCCGGACGGTACTTACTTGGTCCAAAGATCTAATTAATAGAGTTCAAAAATATAATTTTAACACAATGAAAACCAAAGTTATCATTTAATATTTAATTTGCAAATAATAATGATAAATCACAATCTTAATTTATAATTTTAGAAAACCTGTGGACCTCATCCAAAATATTTTCCACATTCAAAATAGTTAAAGGGGATAATTTGAGTTCATTAAAAACTATAGGGCCCTTTTTCCAAATTCTAAAAACCAATGGGTGCATGGGAAAGCTCTGACATGTACTAAAGTTATGTCACATACTCACATGGGAATTCTTTTATCAAAAACAGGTCCATATCAACCGGTCAACCACCCCCTCCTTGTCCAACACAAAACCCTTTTTCCAATTCATGTACAAGTTGAAAACAAAGCCACACATAACCCTTCCTCAAAACGTTGAGCTCCACGCCATGTTCATCAGGGACGTCCGGACAGTGGCCCCACTGGACCCAATCCAAAATCAACTCCACAAAGTAGGTCGTCCAGCCATACATGGCCATATGATCGGGCCAGATGTATGATCCGATCAATCATTGGGTCCCACAATCTGATTAAATACACAAAATATCCTAAGAGTACTCACGCCTCCCAGATTGCGAACACAAGATAGCAGCCAAACAGGGTTCACTCTATGTGGGACCTGCATCAATGGGGTCACCCATGAGTCTACTACCCGATCTACAGTTTTGATCAAACATCGGTGGGGTCCAGCTAGGCCCCAAAATCCAAACCTGTGGAATAGACCCAGACGATCTGTTTTGGAATTTTATTCAATCTTGCTTGCACGGTTTTCAATGGGTGTGAATTATATCCAACTCACACCACCCACCTAATATGAGCAGTAGCCGATTGCACAAAATAAAAAATGTAAAATGATTCTTCTCAAAAATCTCACCGCATAACCATATTATCATATGAAAAAGGGCATCCAAGGATTTCTACATGCATCATCACGCAAATCAAGGAATAACACAAGCATTAAATTTATAAATTATGATTAGGTACTTGCCTGAGATTCGCGGTTGAAGGAGACGGTCTAGAGATCCTACTGCCAAACCCCAAAGGTGCTAACCTAGAGAAAAGTTGGAAGAGAGATAGTTGTGTGTGAAAATAAAAGAGTGTAGTGGTGTATAAATAGGAAATAAAAATAGGAGTTGTAGTCTGACTAAAATTCTAAAGAATAGAGTTTGGGTTTTTAAAAAAATAGGAGTTTAGATTAGAGAAGGATTAGAGTTTTGATTTGAGAAAAACTGTTCTACTAAAGTGGGCTCGGGTTAACTATGGGTAAGACACCTATCCAATAAGCCTACCTCACCAACCTAAGTCTAGCGTGGTCCCCGCTTAGACTAATCGCGTATTTAATTAAAATACAATCAATTATATAATAACAATAATAATTAATATAAATATAATGAAATACCAAGACGTCACACCCAATCCATCTACTGTAGTAGGATTGTTCATTAATTCATTTTAGCTCAATAGCAAGCTTAGGAAACTACTATGTAGTGCCAGACTCTAGACTCAAATAGAATCAAATCAATAAACTCTATTCAATTCAATTTCTCTATTAAAAAACCATTCATAATTCAAAACCATTCATTTATAGGTGGAACACTCGGTTATCTAGTGCATAGAGTCCCCTTAATTATCACCTATGGAGGCTTGTAACAAATGAAAGATTAACACACACCACTGAAATAAGGTTCAAACTCATCAATTCTCCTTCTTCTATAGTCCATAAACCTCAATTACACTATAAATAGTCCCTAGACTGATTTATAGACCTATTCACACACATCAAATGAGTTTTTTTATTCAATTACAACCACCTTTGTTTGGACCCAACTTTGAGTCTTCCAATCACTAGGATTTGTAAACCATAAGATTCGACGTTCCAAGAGCTTTCCAATGATATGTGGAAGTTCAAAATCCGACCTATAGTTCAAAAGTTATAGCATTTTGAAGTTACCACTGTTGAGCCCACTGGGCCAGCTCGCTATAGCGAGACACCTTGCTATTTGACCTTCGAAACAGCAACCCGATGCTATTTTTTGAAGCCATTTTCACTCCCCTTCATTCTCAACATGTACAATACGTGGAACCTCATGTTCCCTTCTAAAATACCATCTCCAAAAACAACTTCTTCCAATCCATTCAATCAACCCATACACACAATTAAATTTATAAACAAATAGGGTTGATTTCATAATCATAACAAAATCGATAGAAAACTATACCAAATAACATCTAATTACAAGCAAATGTTTATACTTGCCTTGTTGAAGATTAATTAACTCAAAGCCCCATGTTTAGCTTGATTTTGAGATGAAAATCCCCAAATTGCAATCCTCTTTCAACCTAGAAATCAAACCAATCCACGTACACAACTTCTATAAGCTACTTGTGCTAAAACTACTCTAAACCATTCCATACAACTTGAAAACTCATAAAGAGTCTAGGATACTTACTTGTAGCTCAAATAAGAGAATTCTCCCCTTTCTCTCAAGCTCTATCTCCAATTAACTAACCAAGAAGATGAAGTCTCTTCCACCCACATGCAAAGCTTCAATCCTCTCAAATGGTGGAGAAAATGGAAGGAGGAAGAAGAGAAATGAGCCTAGGGTTGCTGTGAATGAGTGAATGAATGAACTCATTTGAGTTCATTGACCTTATAAGCCACTATTGCATAAACACCCCCCCCCCTTCTCTTTTTCACTTATTTCTAATTCAAGTCAAATGAAGACTCACTTGATCCAATTCATGTCGAATGGAATCGCGCCTTTTACGGAAGTTAACGAACTCTTTGAGATACACGTGTTGGTGTCAAGAGTGATCGTATTCGACAAAATACACGAAAATCTGTATTTTCGAAAAAGTTCTTATTTTCCTATTTTGAGTCTAAAATCAACTCAATTACCTGAATCTCCTTCATTATTATTTCATTATGCCCAAATCATTCAATTGAGGCTAATTCAATTCTATTTGGTCATTAACCATCGTTAGCTTAATTAAACATGATTACTTAGCATTAATTTCAAACAATTAGAGTTAATCTCGATTAACTTGGGACGGCGTGTAACATATCCTTTGTGCATGATAACTTTATCCAACTAGTTTTTCTCCATTCATAGTTCTCAGCAAAGGAAGTCACCTCCAACCACCATCCAACGCAATGTCAAAGGGTTATAGAATGCCTTCCTTGGGCAATGCATGTAAGAAATCCGAGTCGAGGTAAAGTTTAAAAGAGTTATTAGTAGTTGTTGGAGTCAAGGGCGGACCTACATTGTAGTGACTCGGGGCACTCGCCCCAGGTCGGAATTGAAATTCCTAGAGAGTTGAAACAGGGGCGGACCTACGTTGGAGCGATTTCGGGCCTCATTTGAGGCAGTCACCACAAGTCAAAATTGAAATCCTCATAGATTTGAAAGGGCCCTTGGAAAATGCCTCACATGTCTAAACTTGTTGCTCATCATATGTCTAAATATAGCCCCACATATATAAAGCTTCGTTGGTGAAAAAAAGAAAAGAAAAAGAAAACGTTGTAGAAACACATCTCTCCCTCTTCTTCAACAACCTCTCCTTTCAAAATGATCGCGCGGATTATTGATCGAGCTCCTTGTCATGGGTCCCTATATACTATGTAGACTACTACCACTACTAGAAAGTTGATTTTTGGCACATAAAAAAGCGGGTGGCCTCTAGTGGCGGTCGCAAAAGACCTCATTAGCGACCCCCATAGGCGGCCGCAATTGCAGTTGCTAAAAGTTTTCATCCCTTTTTTCCCTCGTTCCCACTTCTTTTTTCCTTTCTCCCGCCTTGCTCCCGCACTCTACAGTGTAGAAGAATCCTTTCTCCCTCCCTGCTCCCGGGATCTGCAGTGCAGAAGAAACCCAGTTTCACTTCGCCTTTTTCCTACCTTCCCACTTCTTTTCTCCTTTTTTTAGCCCTGCTCCCACGCTCTACCCTGCTCTGCACTGTGCCCTCGCTCTGCCCTCCCGCCGCACCATCGACGCCACCGCCGGAGCAGCCACCGGTTCCCCCTCCCTCTCTCTCTCTCTCTCCTTATTTCTCTCTATCGCTCTCTCTCCCTCCCTCCCTCCCTCTCGCTCTGCACTGTGCCCTCGCTCCTGCGCGCTAGAGCCGTTGCTGACGAGGTGCTGGAACAACTCCCCTTCTCCGAAATCCTCTCCATTGAGAAGATCTCTCTCGGCAGAAAGGTCAGATCATTCTCCATGTGCGGATTCGTTTTCTGGTTGATTTGGGTGTTGTTTTGGGTTTTTGTGGTTGATTTTGGGGGAATTTGGATGATTTGGAGCGGATTTTTGCAGTTTCTGGTTCTTCATTTTGTTGAGCTGATGAGAGTGTAATGGAGATTTCTCGGCCTCATTTTAGGTCTTCTTGTTATTATTTATGGTTTCTGTTATTGATTTGGTTTTAAAGTGTTCGGAGTGAAATCTTTGAGATTTCTGATTTCACATTTTGAGGTTTCATCTGGAGTTGTATTGATTTTTTTGTTTGTTTCTGTTGTTGATTTTGTGTTTGAGGCAACCAAATGAAACAGGTGAGTACTTTCTGCTTTCCTGTCATTGTTATTTTGAAATTTATGCCCCTGTCATTTAACAATTCAAACTATTCAAAGTTCTATGCTTTCATCTTCTCTTGTCTAGATGTCCACTTTGTTATAAGGGAAGAAGATAGCAACTGTAAGTCCGGGGATCCGAACCCTAGAGGGGGGGGGGGGTGAATAGGGTGAGCTCCAATTATGACCAATTAAGACAAATTTTAACTTCTTTAAATTAAACTAGTCATAAGTGATGATTATCAAATAAAATGCGAAAGCTTAATAAAAACAATCACCACAAAGCAAGCACCATCACACAAGGATTTATAGTGGTTCGGCCTCAATGCCTACATCCACTACCGGCTTGTGATCCAACACCCCACCGGATTTCCACTATTTATGCTTTTCAATAGGCTAAGCAATAACCTTTACAATATGCTTTTCAAGGCTAAGCAATAACCTTTACATTATGCTTTTCTTAGGCTAAGCAATAACCTCTTCAACCATAGGTTGGTTATCTCACTAAGTTAGTGTCTATAATACACTTGATAGAGATACAAATTTAGCTCATTACAAAGCCTCTTAAATAGGCGGATATGGAAGTGTAAAATTAACTCACACACACACTAAATGAATGCAAAGATGTATGCTCATGATGTGTGTGTGATGTCCTCAATTATTTTGAAAATGAAAGCTCATAAAAGTATGCCTAAGGCTTTAGAAAGTTTTAGCTCATAAAAACAATTATGATTGAGGAAGGAATGCAAGTCACATGTTAAAAGTAACAACTTGTTAATGATATCAAAGATTCACAAGTTGTATGAAATTAATTAGCTCTAAACATGTGATGCATAGGGATGTCAATCAAATCAACAATGTAGCTCAAAACATAAAAATAGATTTGATTGAAACTAGGGGACAAATCATATGTAATTATAAATACAACTTGAATATGATATACCAATCAATGCAAAACAAGTTGTGAAACTTTAAAACAATAATACATATGATTTAAAAAGTTTGTTGAATCCAAAACATAAGATACATTTGAAAGAGATTTTCTTATGATGAAAAACAACAACCAAAGATTCAATCAAGTATATGAATCATGTTACATGTAATTTCAAAGATTCTTTCATTAACATGATCTACTTAGATTTACCAAATAAAGTACTACTTAGATTGAATCAATGGTGATGCATCCAAAACAATAGATCAATTCAAAACATAAAACATGCTAAGGACACAACACATCATAGTTTAACATGCTACTAAAGATTTACCAAAGATAAAACAAAAACATGAAAACATATGATTTGAAAAGATGTTGAATCCAAAACATAAGATAGTTTTGAAAGTGATTTTCTTATGTTGAAAAACAACAACCATATATTCAACCAAGTATAGGAATCATGTTACATATAATTTCAAAGATTCTTTCATTAACATGATCTACTTAGATTTACCAACAATAAAGTACTACTTGGATTGAATCAAATGGTGATGTATCCAAAACAATAAATCAACTCAAAACATAAAACATGTTAAGGACACAACACTTCATACATAGTTTATCATGCTACAAAAGATTTACCAAAAGTAAAACAAAGCATGAAAACATATGATTAAGGAAAGTAGAGTCTACTTGGTGATTTAACTTCATTAATCCAAGCTTTAACTTTCCTAATGACCCCCTTCATCCCTTAGTTCATTTCCCTTTGATTTGCCTCAAAACCCCTCAAGGAGGGCCTTAAAATTCCCAACTTTTGGCAAAGGAAAGAACTCATATTTATAGAAAAAATTGCCCAACGGCTAGTCCCCGGTCGACCTGGAAACAGGTCTCGGTCGACTGGATACACACAATGGTCATATTTCTGACCGTTGGTGTTACAGTGACCCTGACGACCTGCAGTGTGGCCAGTTGACCGGGTCACCTGGGCCGGTCGACCGGCCACACTGCTGGTCGACCCCCCCGGGACCAAAAATTCCCAAAACAAGCATATAAGAAGGTTTTTCTTGAGGGAACTAATTGGGCTATTTAATCAAGCTTAAGAACATGTTTTAAATCATTCTAAGGGTTTTAAAACATGAACCATAAAAAGCCTAAAACATTTTGAAAGATTTAAAACTCATAGGCTAGCTTGATTTTCTAAAACTCTTTTAAAAAAAAATGCATCTAAGATTAAAAACAAATCATGCATAAATCAATATATCTTCAAGACTTAAAATCCAATGCATGTATAAAACACGATTTCAAGATTTCTTAAAACAATGCATATGTGTGTAAATCAAATGAAGCTTGAATGCTAATGCATCCATCAAATTGCAATCTACAAAAATCCTAACAGCAACGACATATGCTTCCTTGAGATAAATGACCCTTTTCACCTTTTTTTTCCCACCTTTCTAAGACCCATCTTGCACTACTGATGGGTCTGATCAAATTGTTGCTTTCACCTTTTTGAGGTCCCCTCTTCCTTGAATTTCAACTTGTAAAGCCCATTGTATAGTTATCTAGAATATTAACCAGTTAAGCATCAACTCAAAGTGAAACAAATAAGTCAAGTTGAAGCACCTAAACCTTCGAATTTTCTACATCTAATGCGGTGGTGGTGGTTGTACTTCTTCCTCAAACAGCAACTTTGGAAGCTATAAATAAAGATGAGCATTTTCAAGGTGTGGCCCTTATAGCATGTGACTCGCCATAAGGCCCATATTAGTGGTCTTCATAAGTTTTTAAGGTTGGGATACCCTGCTCTGTAGAACAATTTCTCTCATTGGCCAATTCATACCACTCACATAAGCTGCCAGGGACATTATGTAGGTATCTAGGGGTTTATGACTATGAGTCCAAGTCTCTTGTAATCCATAATGAGTCTAAGCATGATTTCCATGGCTCAAGACTCTCACTAGCAAAATACTTTGGAGTAGCTTTTTGCTTAATCTTTTGAGAAGACAAATTAAAACTTTTTTTGGTGCTATAATATTTTGTTACAGGTGTCTGTCAACTGAACTCAAGATGTCGGTTCACCGAATATTGACCGAATCCACTTCAGTTCCTTTTCCAGAATGTGAAAATTTTCAAATTTGGGAAGTTCGATCAACTTTCAGTTGACCAACTTTCGGTTCGGTTAACCGATGAGAAAGTTTGGTCAGCAAATTTAGAATTTTATGACCGTTGGAATATAACCGTTGAGTTTGGTCAACCGAACCCCAAATGTCGGTCAATCGACAATATAGCCGTTGGACAATTATTTGTATAAAATGAAGTTCATCAGTTTTTCTCTTCAATTAGCAACTTGTGTGCCATTTTCTGCCTTGTCTTCACTCTAGTGTTTCTTTTTCCTTGAGTTTTTCAAAATGGCCCGTAGAAAACAAACTTGGAGAAGGACTTCTAAGAAAGCTAAAACTGGTGAAGCTACTACTTCCCATAGGTCTCCCTCCACTTCTCCAGAGCTTAGCCCACCTCCTGAGATTAAATTCAATCCCCTTCGCTCTCCATCTTCTGTTATGAAATCATTTAGGAGCAAAGGGATCATAGTTGAGAAATTCTGTGTGGTTAGTGACCTAGTAGACTACCAAGTCCCTGCCATATTAGAGGCCATTGGGTGGGGAAACATTCTGACCTGGAGTGGCAAAACCTATGCCTCTTCTGTCCATGGCCTATACGAATCTATTCGTGCCTCGACTGCAAATTCCTTCACTATTAGATTCGTTCACGGTGAGGAGATAGTTACCATTGATACGATCTCTTCCATCATGGGGATTCCTAGGTCCAATGGACCAAAGTTCATCTCAGAAGTCCTCCCACTTGATGAGAGAGAATCTGTCACCTCTACACTTTGTGGCCATCCTGAAGATCGGTTAGCCAAAAATTGTCTTCCAGCCTCCTCTATGATTCCCGCTCTTCAGATCATTCATATCATTTTTACTCATTCCATTTATCCGAGGAAAGGGAATAGGACAGAAATCACTCCTTACATGGCAAATCTCCTACTCAATGTGATTACCGGGGTGCCCATGTGTCTACCATCTATCATCATGCACCACATTATTCGTGTGATTACTGGCTCCCAGCCATTGGTGCTTCGTTTGGGTACCTTATCACCCAGATTGCTCGCTCTCTTGGAGTGATACCTCCTGACTCGGAGAGACGAGAGCCTACCACAGTGTTCAACAAGACGAACATTCTTCTGATGAAGCTTCCCCCTCCACCTCGAGCGCACCCGGTTGCAGAAGGATATGCGGAGCTAGAGGCTGCAGACATAGAGATTGGAGATTAGCAACAGCCTCAGGCCCCTCCTAGGCGTACTGTGGAGGAGCGCTTGTCATCCTTGGAGCAGGTGGTTGCTACCGTGCGCACTGACACTACACCAAAAAACGGAAATTGGAACGGAAAAGCGTTCCTAATCCTTCCGTTCCTAATCCGTTAAAGTGTTCCAATTTCCGTTCCAATTTGGATTAGGAACGGTTGGTACCAAATTGGAACGGAAATTGGAACACTTTAACGGATTAGGAACGGAAGGATTAGGAACGCTTTTCCGTTCCAATTTCCTATTTTTAGTGTAGTGTGAGTTTCATGATTTCAGACAGGAGATCTCAGGGAAGATGAACAAGACCTTGAAGTATCTATCGAACATCTCCAAGAGCTGTAGGCGACACAATGACACTATGCCTCCATCCCCTCCTGATTCTACCTAGACCCTTTAGGAGTGTTTTTCCTTTTGTTTTGGGTTTTTTTGGGTAGTGATAGATTGTTTTTCACTTGTTGTATTCATTTTCTATCATCTAACCTGTTGTTTTGAGTACTGACCATAATATTTTGTTATTGTATTGGTCAAGTACTTAGTGATCATTGTACTGAACTTATCAAGTTAAATCAATGAAAGTACAGTTTCTCTTTTCATCTATTTTCTCCTTGTTGATTCTCTGATTGATGCTTTATGTTGTTTTGAAGCTTTAATATGTTAAATCAATTTATCTGTTATCATAGCTTCATTCAACCAATGCATACACAAATCTATATACATGATAACCTATTTTGCATTTCAATTGCATTCTCTTTTGGTAACAGGTGTTACTGAAAGGTATATGTTTTCTCATGTATACAGGTTCCTTTGCAATTCGATGTGAAAGGGGAAGAAAAAGAACAAATCTCTTGAAGACACAGGGAGAGAAAAATATCAGATCTATCAGATCTATGCAATGTTTCAGGGGGAGAGAAGAATAGAAGATCTGAAGATCAGACAGAAAGAAGAATAGATCTATCTAAGGGGGATATCTGCTTCAAGAGCCAATGTGAAGATTGCTTGGTTGTTAAGAGCAAAGAAGAGCTCTAACCAAGGGGGAGAAATCAGCTTGGAAAGATTAAAGTCAAAAGCTCTCGACGATTTGGTCATGCGGTCGAAGCTACATTCAAGTGATTTCAAGTTCAGAGCTGTCAAGAAGATCCAAAGTCCTTTTAGTGTGAGATCTTAGTAGTTGCCATCAAATTGCAAAGGGGGGGATTGTTAGGTCATTGTTTGTTGCAATTTGAATGGATGCACATTCACATTAACTGTCAAATGATCACACACTCTTACTCTTAGTGTTTGACTTTGGTATCTAGGTCTCTTTCATGCATGTGCACATGTTTTTGAAATGAATTTGATTCATGCATGTTTTAGAATCCAAACTCTTTTGAAAACCTAATTCTTTGTGCCTTAATTTAGGTTTGTGTTATGCATACATATTTCATTTTTAGAATCATTTTAGTATGCATAATACACACTGGCCTTGAGTTCCAAAGTGCATCTTCAGGTTTTTTGAAAAATCTGCAGAACTCTACCAAGGCCAGCTGGGCAGGTCGACCCGCCCCTGTGCCAGGTCGACCGGCCGAACTGGCCTGCTGAAAAAATGGCCAGTGTACCAGGTCGACCGAGCTAGGCCCAGGTTGACCTGGCAACTAACTGTTGGGCCTTTTTGACCGTTGGACCAGGTTGACCCAGGGGTCATGGGGTCGACCTGGCCAACTAGCCATTGGACTGTTTTTCACTTTAAAGTCCATTCTATTCCAACCTTTCATAGAGCTTGATTTTTGAATCTTTGAGACTCCATTGAAGCCTAAGAAAGGGGAATAAGCCAAGAGAGCTAGAAGACCATTGGAAATCAAATGTTTGAGTTTTTAAAAGGTATATCATACTTGTTAATTTGATTTCCATACAAATCAATGCATGTTTAAATCTTTGTATTTTCATTTATGCATGATTTCTAGCTTTCAAGGAGATGTTTAGCAAACTCATTATCATCCTTGGAATATTAGGAATGGTTTGCAAACTCACTACAAGAAATTTGGGGTTTAAGGATGACACAAATTTGTCCCAAAATGTACATATTTCGTCACCGAAAATAATTGAGACGAAAAATTTTCGTCACCCGTTTCGTTGCCAAAGCCTTGTCGCTAAAAGGTATTGGAGATGAAAAAAAATTCGTCATTGAAAAAGATAAATTTGTGACGATTTTTTTTTCTCCAATACACGCTATTGATTACATACTTGTAAGTAATTTTTTTTTCGTCTCCAATACACTCTGTTGGAAACATACTTGTAAATAATTAGTGACAAAATATTTTGTCATTAAAGGAAGAAATTAGAGACAAAAATATTTTGTCATAAATATAAGAAATAGAGAAAAAAATTTTTTGTCGTGTCCTCCCAACTCAAGAACTTCCCAGGAGGTCACCCATCCTAGTACTGCTCCTGCCCGAGCACGTTTAACTTCAAAATTCTTACAATTTCCAAAGCCACATGGTTTAAGAAGTTTTTATACAAAGTTAATACGGGATTTGATTTATAACCCCATGCTCAAGACTTGGATATTTCCGATGCGGGCTAACGGAGACTCATCGTTTGAAGCCCGTGGTTGACACGCTACGCCCCGTGGTTAAGGGTACCGCCCGGACCAAGATCTCACATTCTCCCCCACTAGAAATAGAGTCGTCCTCGGCTCTGATACCAACTGTCACAGCCTCGCCCAACTCAGTATGAAATTGTCCACTTTAGCCCACGTGCACGCGCGAGGACTTCCCAGGAGGTCACCCATCCTAGTACTGCTCTCGCCCGAGCACGCTTAACTTCGGAGTTCTTATGATTTCCGGGGCCACACGATTTTAAAAGCCTCATGCTAAGTTAATACGGGGTTTAACTTATAAGCTCATGGTGAGGACTTGGATATTTCCGATGCGGGCTAAAGGAGACTCGCCGTTTGAAGCCCGTGGTTGAGACGCTATGCCCCGTGGTTAAGGGTACTGCCAGGACCAAGATCTCACATTCTCCCCCACTAGAAATAGAGCCGTCCTCGGCTCTAATACCAACTGTCATAGCCCCGCCCAACTCAGCATGAAATTGTCCGCTTTGGCCCATGTGTACGCGCGAGGACTTCCCGAGAGGTCACCAGTCCTAGTACTGTTCCCGCTCGAGCACGCTTAACTTCGGAGTTCTTATGATTTTCGGGGACGCACGGTTTTAAAAAGCCTCATGCTAAGTTAATCCGGGTTTGACTTATAAGCCCAAGGTCAGGACTTGGATATTTCTGATGCGGGCTCACGGAGACTCACCGTTTGAAGCCCGTAGTTGACACGCTACACCCCGTGGTTAAGGGTACAGCTCGGACCAAGTTCTCACAGTAGCAGAGACTGAGAGAGGTAGGTGTACCTGGCGGTGGCGGACTCCTGGATGGAGGATGATGGACACAGATGATGGTGATTGGTGATGGTGGCTGCGTTTGGGAGTTATAGGCGAGAGAGACTGAGAGAAGTAGAGATGAGAGGGATCACTGATCAGGGATGGGTCTGCATTGCGTGTGTTGATGGAGGGTAATGATGATTGATGGGGGCCAATGGGCCATGGGGCTGTTGCCTGAGACGATGGGTGGGAGATGTTGGAAAAGAGTTTTAGAAAATGGGGAAAAGCGTTCTTCTCTCCTCTTCTTGAAAAGGGTTTTAGAAAAGGGGGAAAATGGTTTTAGAAATGAGAGACCGGGATAGATGGAGGGACAAAGGGGGAAATGGGTTTTGGAAAAGGGGTATTGGATTGGGGGGGGGGGGGGGGGGGGCATTTTAGTCATTTTAAAGGCTTTTCCAAAGCAATACTTGTAAGAGAGGAATAGGCTCAAGTGCGAATGAAATTGGCGCCTTATTTTGTTGGCCGAAATATTTTCGTCTTCCATAACTTATCCTTATTAGTGACGAATTACGTTCGTCGCAAAAACAAATTATATTTTGTGACAAAAATTTTCGTCTCCAATGAGCTAAAATAATTCGCGCGCGCAAATGAAATTGGCGCCTTATTTTGGTGACGAAATATTTTCGTCTTCCATAACTTATCCTTATTCGTGACGAATTAAGTTCGTCACAAAAACAAATTATATATTTGTGACAAAAATGTTCGTCTCCAATGAGCTAAAATAATCCGCGCCAAAGCAAATGAAATTAGCGCCTTATTTTGGTGACGAAATATGTTCGTCTTCCATAACTTATCCTTATTGGTGACGAATTACGTTCGTCGCAAAAAAAAAATTATATTTTGTGACAACAATTTTTGTCTCTAATGAGCTAAAAAAATTGGCACCAACACAAAACAAGTTGGCGTCATATTTTTGTAGACGAAATTTTGTTTTCGTCACGTATACTTTTGAAAAAAATGAAAATAAACGACAAAATTTATATTTCGTCCTCTTTGGGTGTTCTTTTAAGAAAAAAAAAATTTCGTCATCAAATTTCGTCACAGCAGCCTAAATTTCTTGTAGTGACTCTCTTGTCTAAATCACATGTGTTCTTAGACTTTAATATTCATACAACTTGTTTTAGCTCATCTCTTTAAGTTGTTTGAATCTTTCATGTGATTAGCATTTATCTTCAATCATCATTTTCTAAGCTTTAATTTTAAAATGCATCAAGCATTCATTTAAGAGCTTCTTTGTAGAAATTGATTGAAGTAAAGCATTCATACACTTGTGCACACACTTTAGTTTAATTTAGTGTATGTTTGTACTTTAATTACACTTTCATATCAACCTATTTAAGAGGCATTCTATTTGTGCTTAAATTGTATCTCTTAGAGTGTTCTTGAAGAGACACCTTCTTAGAGAAAATCCTCATCTTGTAAAGGTTGTTGCTTAGCCTTAGAAAAGCAATTGTAAAGGTTATTGCTTAGCCTTGAAAAGCATCTTGTAAAGGTTGTTGTTGAGCCTAGAAAAACAACATTGTAAAGGTTATTGCTTAGCCTTGTAAAAAGCATAATTAGTGGAAATCCGGTGGGGTGATTGGATCACAAGCCGGTAGTGGACGTAGGCATTGAGGCCGAACCACTATATATCCTTGTGTAGTGGTGTTTGCTTGTGGTGATTGTCTTCTTAGCTTCCGCATCTTGTCCGGTAAATCATCTTATGTGACTAGTTTACCTTAAAGAATTTAATTTGGTTTTATTTGGTCATATTTGTAGCACACCCTATTCAACCCCCCCCCCCCCCACACACACACCCCCTCCACCCCCTCTCTAGGGTTAGGATCCCAGGACTTTCAGATTGTGTTGTGATGATTGCTTTTGTTAGCTTCCGCACTTGAGTTCTATATTATCACTTGTGACTAATTGATTTAAAGGATTTTAGAATATGACATTATTGGTCACTGATTAGAAGCTCACCCTTTTCAACCCCCCCCCCCCCTCTCTAGGGTTCGGATCCCGGACTTTCAGAAGGTAGTGCATTTTTGTGCACTTTTAGATGCCGTCAAACAATTTGAAGAGGAGTTGGCTCGGGAGGAAAAATCCTACCGTATTTCATACTTAAAAGAATCTGTATAATCTACAAGAAATTTGCACTTCTTAATGGATTCAGAAGCACATATTAACTTAGCACGACCATTACAAAAAGTAGGGTTAATTGGAATGTAATTCCAACTATTGATTTGCGGAAGAAACCATCTAATATTAAGGCCTATGTTGCATTGTCATTTTTTTTTATTCCAAACGAAGTTTCATTTAGTCGATTCTAAGAAAATTTGTGATCATAAGTTAAAGAATTTTTTTTTTTTATCAATCTTGAGTAGGTCAACCAATTTGGGAAAAGGTCAACTAAACCTGACAGCTACGTCTACATCAGGGTAAGGTCCGATGGGACACCCCCAAGCCTCCAGGGTAAGGTCCGATGGGACTCCACCTCCAAAAGTCAACTCTCAGCCTATATATATATATATATGCAAAGGATTGATCCAGAAGATGTGCGCATACACATATACACACCCATATTCAAAGCTCTCTCTCTTCTTCTTCACTCACTCATCCTTTGTCTAGTTGTTGAACTAACTTAGGCATCAGAGTGCCTTTGGCTGACTGCAGCTAGGGTCTCTGACCTTTGTTTCTCCTTCCCTTTCAGGTATGAGGCATTTGATATTTCCTAAGAAGTTCTATATTTGTCTAAACAAGTCCGTAAATATTTAGGCACGCACAAGTCCGAATTTTATCGGCATCTTATATGCACATCATTTGTTTTACATAGAGATTTTATCCTTCTATCACATTAACGGATTATCATGCATAAATTCGATTATTTATAGCGCATTTTTATGTAATTTCTGTTGTGTAGGTGGACCTCGCGACTACCCCAACCTTCCAGCTAGTGTTCCAATGTATCAAAAAGAGATTTCTATAAATAAGTTACATGAAGAAACTTTGGTAAAGTGTTGTAGAATTCCAAAATAAGAGGAGAAGACTTTATGGATAAAAGAAGTCATTTAAATATACAAAGGAATGGTTGGTGTATTGGTTAGAGCTTAGGTTGGTATGGAATCGATTATGGGTTCAAATCCTAACAATTTATATGATATTTTTTACCTATAAAATATTCCATCCAACTCACCTCTCCACCAATCAAATTGAAGCTATCCATGAGTGAACCCATAAATTGGAATGCATTTGTAGAGTAGGGAAGGGAGATCTTTTGGCAAATTAGTCTTTTTGCAATTTAATTTTTACTTTAGATTGTAATTAGGAGCTTCTTTGTGACTAATCTAGAGAGAGTGTGTAATTGAAGATCATTAATGAAAATTTGGAGCTCTTTCTTATTGTTTAGTGGCTAAGGCTCTTGGATTAGGCTCTTCTTTTGAAGCTATAAGTAATGTGATTAGTTCAATTACATGTATGCTTTAGTTCAAATTCCCTACTTTTGCCTTCATTATTAATAGATCTTAATTAGATCTATTTGTGCTAATCTCTCTCATTTTTCATGCTCTATCTCTACACTTGATGCTTGGATAATCTCAATTGATGTTCTGTATTGGATTAAGTTCTCTCATATAGCATGCTCTAAAGCCCTTTATCTTTGATCTTTTGTAGTTTGATTTTGATGATTTATTGTTAGGGTGGCTAAATGATGATTTAGGATCTTAGCTTTTTATTTTCTTTACTTCGATCTTCATTGTTATATCATCCGATCCAATTAGGCAAGAGATTGTTAATTGGGTTGTAGATTTGAGAGTTGAATTAGAATATGCATTGGTTGAATTAATTACATACTTAGTGGATTTTGGATTGTCTAATCTCTTATTTTTATTGTTGTTTATTTAAATCTTTATTTGACTTGTTATTTTCACTTTTAGATTGTTAGATCCACAATTCACATAACTTTTTTTAAAATCCTACATATTTCACATTACATCTTTACAGTAAATCTTCCATTTCCACCACCACTCATCTACTAGTTCAGTGTAGTTTGTTAGATCTTATTAATTTCATATTTTAAATTTTAAGTTAGAGTAGTTTAGTTGCTATTTTAGTTTTATTTCACATTTGAATAAGTTTAATTTAATTTTTTCACACATAGTTAAGTAGATTCAATTGTTCACTTCAATTGTTTACATTAGCTATATCTTAGTTCAATTCTACTTTAATTGGATTCATTGCTTTTTCCATCATCTCTCCGTGGGATCGATAATCCAGACTCTTTAGTCCTTTTTAACTTGATCACACCATAGTCTTGCGGTTAAGCATTACACATCTAAGTGTCGATAAAAAACCCATAGGTACGTTCCTTACTATAGAAGGATAGATTGTTGACCGTGTAAATTGAGTTGGTAGCGGGCAATCAACTAAGTTAATCGAAACCATAGCCTCCACTACCGACATGTATATGTTTTTAGTTTAGAAACATGGAAATCAAAATCACTTTCCAATATATCATCTTAAA
Organism: Cinnamomum chago; assembly: GCA_038049695.1. Lineage (NCBI taxonomy): Eukaryota > Viridiplantae > Streptophyta > Magnoliopsida > Laurales > Lauraceae > Cinnamomum > Cinnamomum chago. The sequence goes on from CP142460.1 coordinate 50,243,800, forward strand.
TATTACCTTTGAATACATTACACTTCATTTAAAACCCTCTACATCCTATTACCTGTACAAGTCAACGTCGATTTCTGATCTCCAAAATTTCATGTAAGCATGTGTGAAACTCAAATCCTTGCGTTGTGCACAACATGAAGCATAATTCACGGCGAACAACCCACAATCTGTATGTCTGCATTGCATGGGATGTGTTATAATCCAATAAGGATTCTAAGATGTCGGTACATCTCAGCCATATTCTTTGAAGCTCTTCTTCAAGAAGTTCACTTGTGTTAGTATTTTTGTTGGCTAATTCATGGGTTGGACAAAACTCTGGGTCCATTGAGTTGTATTTTCTAATTTATTTTAGAATGGACTGCGGTTAAGTCGCCGGAAGAGCTGAAGGGAAAAAGAAGACCGGGCGAATTTTCCCAGGCCCGATCGATCGGAGCCTCAGATCGATCGATCGGTCAGAAAAAGGTCTCAGTTAAATGTCAGGCCGATCGATCGGACCTGAATGACCGATCGATCGGACAGTGTGCAGATTCCGGGAAAGTCTCCTATTTTCACACGAAGTTGTTTCCTTTTGAGACTCTGTTTCCCAGTTTGAGTCCTACTTGTGCACTGAGTCTTAGGCACGAATATTGGGCTATTTATAGGGTGTTTCTCTCAACCCTAGACCACCACCACAACTCTCATTGATCTGAGTCAGAGATATTTTAGAGAGAGTTATTCTCTAGAGCCATTGAGAGATTATTCTGAAGGGCTGCTCTAGAAGGTTGCTGCTGCTTCTACTTCTCTTGTAGAAGATTGATCATCTTGGTTGACAAGGTGCGAGGAGATCAAGTAAGGAGAACGGGGCGCGGTGGATGTCGTGTCAGTGGATTCTTTGCAAGAATAACTACAGTCCTTGGGTCGAGGTACAGACTTAGGTAAAGGAGCTTGTGAGTATATCTTGTAACTGTTCGTTATCTCTTGATTTCTGGTTCGTGGTTTTTCTCCCTGGATAGGGTTTCCACGTTAAATATTGTGTCTGCCTTCTTGTGGTGTGTGATTGGTAGATAGCTAGTTCTATATTGTCTGATTGATTTATTTCCGCTGCATTGATTGGTTAATAAGAACTAGTAATCCATTCTAGTAGCCCATATAGAATTTTCAATTGGTATCAGAGCGGGTTACACTATTTTATTGTGTTGATCCAAATATTGCTAGAATGGATACCTATCGTGAAGGCACTTCAACCAATAAGCCTCCTCTGTTGGATGGTAACAATTATGCTTATTGGAAACCCAGAATGGTTGCCTTTTTGAAAGCCATAGATCTGAAAGTTTGGAAATCTGTTGTGAATGACTATTCTTTGCCCATTATTACTGCTGATGGGATAACTGAACCCAAACCTGAAGATAAGTGGACAAAGGATGAAGAATTGGCTGCCACTTGCAACTCTAGGGCTTTAAATGCTATTTATAATGGAGTTAGCATATCTGAGTTTCGTAGAATTTCTACATGCACTACTGCAAAAGAAGCTTGGGATATTCTGCAGACTGTGCATGAAGGGACTGAAACTGTCAAACAGTCGAAACTTCAGAAATTGTATACAGCTTTTGAAACCATAAAAATGGAGGATGATGAAACTTTTGATGAGTTTAATGCAAAGCTGAATACAATTGTGAATGATACCTTTACTTTGGGAGAGCCAATTCCTGAAAATAGAGTTGTAAAAAAGATTCTGCGGTCTCTTCCAGAAAGGTTTGATGCAAAGGTTGTGGCCATAGAAGAGAATAAAAATCTGAATATTCTCAAAGCTGAAGAATTAGTTGGCAACCTTCAGACTTTTGAAGCAAACCTAAGGAACAATGGAAAATCAAAATCCAAAGGTGTTGCTTTGAGAGCCTCCAAAGAATCATACAAGAAAATTTCTAGTGATTCTGAGTCTGATTCTGAGGAGATTGATTCCCAAGTTGCTGTTGAGTTTATGAAGCAATTTCAAGCGTTCATGAAGGGGAAGAAAAGTAATTTGAAGATCCCTAAAAATTTTGTAAAGAAGAAAACTACTAAAGGGATTAAATGTTTTGAGTGTCATGGTTATGGACACATTGCTAGTGACTGTGCTAACAAGAAACCAAAGAAGAAGGCTTTCAATCTGACTTGGGATGATGATACTTCTGAGGAAGATGATAAAAAATCTGAGTCTGAGAAGCCTGATGCTAGCAAAGAAAAATTCATGGCATTCATGGCAACATCAGTTTCTGCTACTCCACTTGTTTCTGATGAAGAGACTGATCCAGATGTTAGTGAGTCAGAAACAGAACATGATTGGCAAGCTGAATATCATATATTGTTTGCAAAGACCATGAAAATGCTCAAGATGAATGAAAAAGTGACTACAAGTTGGAAAGAATCTGAAGAGCAGAATACTTCTTTAAAAACTGAATTGTCTGAAGCTCTTACAAAAGTGAGTCACTTAGAGGCTGAAAATAACAAATTGGCAGATGAATTGACTGCGGAAGCACAGAAGTGTGTTTTGATTAATCATGATATGAAGATCTTGAAAGCTGAAAATACCGATTTGCAAGGAAGACTCAAGATGGTTCTTTCTGAGTTGGATACAAGCAAGGCTTCCCTAAACAGGATGAATGCTGGGTCTAAAAAACTTGATGACATCCTGTGCAGTCAAAAGGCAAAGAATAACATGCATGGCATTGGCTATGCTGACGGGGCATCTACATCAAAAGCCAAAGGTAATAATTGTTTTGTTCAAAATTCAGTTGTTACTAATTCTGCTGGTCATGTTACAAATACAGATTCCAAGAAGAAGAATGTGCCACGCCCTGAACGTATACCCACTTGTCATCACTGTGGAATTAAAGGACACATTCGACCCCATTGCAATAAGCTGCGAAAGTCTCCAAACCATAAGCAATGGAAAAAGCAAAAGGAAGCGTCACCTATGAAATCCAAAGCTGTCTGGGTCAAGAAAGAAGACATTCCATCTGTCTTGGTACACACTATGCTGAACTATCTGAAAATGCAAGTGTGTGTGCCAAAACTTCATCACCCCTGATCTACAAGATCAAGCCCCCACCCCAGTGCTGATACGAAGCTCATCTTGAGGGGGAGTCTATTTAGGGGGAGCTACAAAATCCAGATTGACAGAAGCTACTTGAAGAAAATTGGTTGTCAATTGTGGACAAAAAGAGGGAGAATACTGAAGCCAGGGGGAGAAACAAGCAAAGATCTACAGATGCTGTTTTTTTTTTGAAAATTCAATGTATTCTGGGTTTTTCTTTTGGGGTAGATCATTTGTATTGTTTTAGGGAGTTTTGTCCATGAATTGCCAAAGGGGGAGATTGTTAGTATTTTTGTTGGCTAATTCATGGGTTGGACAAAACTCTGGGTCCATTGAGTTGTATTTTCTAATTTATTTTAGAATGGACTGCGGTTAAGTCGCCGGAAGAGCTGAAGGGAAAAAGAAGACCGGGCGAATTTTCCCAGGCCCGATCGATCGGAGCCTCAGACCGATCGATCGGTCAGAAAAAGGTCTCAGTTAAATGTCAGGCCGATCGATCGGACCTGAATGACCGATCGATCGGACAGTGTGCAGATTCCGGGAAAGTCTCCTATTTTCACACGAAGTTGTTTCCTTTTGAGACTCTGTTTCCCAGTTTGAGTCCTACTTGTGCACTGAGTCTTAGGCACGAATATTGGGCTATTTATAGGGTGTTTCTCTCAACCCTAGACCACCACCACAACTCTCATTGATCTGAGTCAGAGGTATTTTAGAGAGAGTTATTCTCTAGAGCCATTGAGAGATTATTCTGAAGGGCTGCTCTAGAAGGTTGCTGCTGCTTCTACTTCTCTTGTAGAAGATTGATCATCTTGGTTGACAAGGTGCGAGGAGATCAAGTAAGGAGAACGGGGCGCGGTGGATGTCGTGTCAGTAGATTCTTTGCAAGAATAACTACAGTCCTTAGGTCGAGGTACAGACTTAGGTAAAGGAGCTTGTGAGTATATCTTGTAACTGTTCGTTATCTCTTGATTTCTGGTTCGTGGTTTTTCTCCCTGGATAGGGTTTCCACGTTAAATATTGTGTCTGCCTTCTTGTGGTGTGTGATTGGTAGATAGCTAGTTCTATATTGTCTGATTGATTTATTTCCGCTGCATTGATTGGTTAATAAGAACTAGTAATCCATTCTAGTAGCCCATTGATTGGTTAATAAGAACTAGTAATCCATTCTAGTAGCCCATATAGAATTTTCAACTTGCAATAACGAGACAATCTATTTTTTTTCTTAAGGTAAAATTGTATTAGAAGGAGAGAAGAGGAGAGCTAAAAGCCCCCAAGTACAGGAGAAAGAATAAAAAAGAGGGCGCCCAACTAAAGAAAATAAAAAACAACCAACAGGAGAAAATTACAGTAAGAGAAGGAGACAAAAGAACAGCAAGGGAGAGAACAAAATTAGCTAATCACATTAAGCATTTGTAGGAGCGGATGAGACATAAAAGAGCTGGCCATACCAGTGATAGAAGCCATCAGATTCTGCAGTCGAACTTGGAGTAAGGATTGAGCTTTCTTCAAGGAAGGTTGCAGACTTTTGGGCTTGGAGTCATTCTGGAGAGTCAATAGAACGGAGATGGTGTGGAAAAAGATAGCAGAGGCACATTTCCTTCCAAGGACATCTCTGCATGTAGCAATGGAATGCCAAATGGAGGAAGCAGAAAAAGGAGGGAGGAGAGTATTGCCACAGAGGCTAAGCATCCAAAGCCAGAGGATAGAAGAAAAAGAGGTGCAGGTTGTTTTCCTCCTCACCTAGGCAATTATGGCATCTAGAGGCCAGTGACCACCGTCAGTATTTGGTCCAGATTTCAGTTGGAGTGTTCCTATGCAAGAGGCACCAGCTGAAACAAGCGAGATGGGGATTAACAAACTTATTCCAAATAAACATCAGCCAGATTTTAGCAGAATCCCTTGATCTGAGAAGAATCCAGGCGGTCTGAAAGCAAGAGGCTCCCTGAAGAATTGCTTGGCCAGAAGATGTGGTATGTGTCTTCACTAATGGAGATAGAGCTAGTGGAGAGGAGGAGGAGATCCTTCAAAGCTGATGGAAGCTAAGCAGGATTTGCCAGGCATTTCCCGAGGCGATATCTGCCACTTGGTCTCTCTCAGAGAACTGAAAACGAGGGGAACATAGAGGCTATGGAAACCTTGTCAATCCAGTTGTCAAACCAAATACTGATGAGCTTGCCATTTCCAACCACCCATTTGCTCCCCTATTGGAGATGAGGAGATAGAGCTCTAAGTTTCTTTCATATAGTTGACCTACTCTTGGGATTGCTAGGATGCCAAATAAAGGAGTCTCTGCAGTATTTATCTCTGAACCAATTAGCCCAGAGAGACTTTCTAGTGGCAGCTGACCAGGCAAGCTTCAGCATACAAGCATCGTTAAAATCTTTCAGTCTTCTTAAGCCAAGACTGCCCTCTGATTTTTGAGGTAAATTGTCTCCCATTTAATGAGATTGTAGCCCAGTTTAACAGGGTCTGCGGACCAGAAGTTCCTCATTAATCTCTCAATGTAGAGGCAAGTTTTACTAGGAAGAGGGACGACCAGAGATATGTGAAGAGGGATGGAACTGAGCACATGCTTGATAAAGATCAGTCTCCCTACAAAAGATAAGCACTTGGTCGTCCATTCAGCTAATCTGATACTAATAGAATCCAAGATTCTGTTGAAATAGGAATGTCGAGCTGAGCCGAGGAAGAGGGGGACCCCAAGGTAAGTAGAAGGCAGGCCTGCTGAGGGGATCTGAATTATCTCTTTGACTAATTGAGCTCTTCTAGCTTTACAGTTGCCCAAGAAAAGATTGCATTTCTATAGGTTGAAGACTTGACCAGAGGAGTCTTGATATCTGTGCAGCAGATCTGTTAGTTTCCTCAAGCTAGCCTTCTAAGCTTTAAGGAAGATGAGGATGTCATCAGCATAGAGGAGATGGCATGGAGTGGAGGCAATTGCTGAGATGGGGCTAATAGAGACAATGTATTTTTTTTAGTTAAAAATGATATGTAAAACCACTTGCATGAAAGGCGCAGAGTTAAAGTAAGGGCATGCAAAATCTTACGACATGTCCCATTGGGGCTATCTTCTTTGTCCCGACTATTATAGAATTCCCATCGCTTAAGACTGGAATAGTAAATAAGCATGCTAAAATGATTGAGATATCATACGGGGAAGATGGGCATTAATGCTTCGCCTCTAACACCGCCACCCCTTCCTTCCCAAATAAAGTTTCATTCTTATATGTTGAAAAATCATCTGCATTGGTTGGACAAAGAAATTGAAGAAAAGGCATAACAAGTGTAAATTGTCACAACGCAAACTTAATTACCAGTAGTTCTACTAAAAAGGGTAGGGCATTCCTTGAGCTCAATAATATTCCTAATAATATATGTAGGTTTCCAATGTCCAAAGGCACAATCGGACCAGACAACCACTCAAACAGACCCAACTTATGGGAAACTAGTTGGTGAGTCTCCAAATTGACACTACACCAAAAATCGGAAATTGGAACGGAAAAGCGTTCCTATTCCTTCCGTTCCTAATCCGTTAAAGTGTTCAAATTTCCGTTCCAATTTGGTACCAACCGTTCCTAATCCAAATTGGAACGGAAATTGGAACACTTTAACGGATTAGGAACGGAAGGATTAGGAACGCTTTTCCGTTCCAATTTCCGATTTTTGGTGTAGTGTGATCAAGTTCGTAAAGGTTCATTTTAGATGAGATCGTTGATAGGAGTTTTGACTTGGTAAACAAACAAAGCAAGCTAGAAGATTTCACATGAGGCAATATCATATACTAGTCCGAATTTAGGATTGTTTCCATTTAATATTTTGGATTGAGTGTTTTGATACTCTAAGCTTGACTGATGATGGATGGCTAGATTATTAATTATTTTGATGTTTGAGACATTGATGATGGATGGTTTATTACTATAAAAAGAAACAAACACTAAAATCAACGACAAAGATCTTATGACGAAGACCATGGAGGAGATCTAATGAAAACATGGGACGCCTTCTCGATTATGTCTAAATGATCTTTGGGATCCTCGAGTTCGAAGGGTTCTAGGCAATAAGAGTGCCAACAGAGATCTTCGAAGATTTTTGGAAGCTTCTCCTAAAAAGGAACGACCTAGATTGCTCTAGAAAATTTATTACAGAAAAGCAATTCGTGCAATAGATTAGATGAAAAAGCTATGGATCGAATCAAAGCCCTAGCTTAATTTGGAAGGAATCGAGTGAAAACCCTTGCAAAACATGGAAATTGAGTGAGAACGCTACCATGAACCGGAGAGATTGAAGAGGATGAACACTAAAAATAACGATAACGCTAGGCGAAGATGGACTTTAGGCTTTCAAGAGATTCGAGACCGCGCGTAGTGAGGGGACTGGAAGAAGATAGATCACATTTTCTCTTTCTCCTTCTTTGTGCGAAGATGAGAAATGACACAATTTTAATTTTTCATAAGGGTTGTGAGTGTCAGGATAGATTTTCTTAGGCGCGGTTTATAGGTTAGAGATGGGTGTAGACTGTCCCTAACATGAAACGGATTATAACCACACCAAGCAACCATTCCTAATGCTCAATTTTGGTGTAGTGGTACTTGTTAGCTAAATCTTGTTAATCTCTGAATGCTGATTGTGTTTGGGGTTGGGTTTATCCCAGTCTAGCTATTGAGTCTAATTTGCATGGTCTAAGTGGCTTTTTATGTTTATGTTTTGTTTTGATTCTTTACCAAATTTTCTTTGAAGAAAAAGAAAAAAAAAGTAAAAACAATCACATGGACCACGCCCAATAAATATAAGTTGAACCTGATGTCCTGACATTTTCATTCATTCAATAGCCTTCTCTAATTGGTCAAATATATTTTCATTTTCATTCTCCATCTAAAAAGAAGTTGAAACATCTTTGTCCGGCATATTCCGTGAGCCTAACCGTACCTTGAATACATACCATATAATAAATATTTTTGTCCCAGATGTACTCAGACAGTACAAACAAACAATCTTGTTTGTGAAATGAATCCCGCTACACGGCCCGACTGGGGGATTGAATTCGGGCCCGGTCCCCCAGGTCGGGCGGGGTGAACTTTCCCTTGTGAAATATCAAAAAGTCTAAGGACTCCGGGGTTTCGGACCCCGGAGCCCCCAGGGGAGTCGGGCTCCCTCCGGGGTCTGTAGACCGGCTGGTGAAATATATATTACACGGAAGGAATATATCTTGACGATACATGTTATAACTTATAAGACCTCCAGTAAGCTTGTCCGATCTAACCAATAAAAGGTGCTATTTGGATTGGAAAAAATTTGAGCTCGCATCAACGGCCCACATGAAAACCCAATTTGTGCAAGCTGTTCTTTACATGGATTTTCTCCTACAGGAATCATCCAAGAATGCCTTACTGGATTTTCAGCGTGTGTCTTTTAATTCTGGGGTCTCTTTTTGTAGATAGATAGATGAGAAGGTTTTTATACAGATTGGTTATGATTAAAAAACACTCTTATTTGGACTGAAGCAATCATTTCACTTGGGCCCCAAAATAAATGGCTAGAACTATATAACTCCGCCATTAGTCTTGAATTCTCTTCTTCAAATCAAAGTTTAGTAATAATAATAAACTAGCATACAAACCAATGCTAAGCATGGGCATGGCCCATGAGGCTAGGGTCCCTCGCTCCATCTAGCTAGTTTTGAGATTTTATTGATAATTAATTACATATATTAATTGAGTAGTTTGATGGTTAGATTAATTTTATTTTAAAGGCTATATATAGTTCATAAGTTCAAATCTCTTAACCTTTATTATTTTTATCTTTTTGAAAGGAATCTTATCAAAATTGAATCCAAAACCCTCGGATTTAATATATTATAATGTGGGCTACACACAATCAACACTGGTACGTCCATTCCTATCCAACCAATTCATGGGGTCCTATCTTGTGAGTTGTTGTGTAAAGGGAAGAATGGTTGGAGAATAGAGATAAGAGTTTCTTTTTTCCTTTCTTTTTTTCCTCAACACAGTCTAGGATATTGGGACACAAGAGAGTCCGCACAAGTAGGAAGAGAAAGTCAATGCCTCTTCTGTGAGCATAAATAGGTAACCCTTCCACACATATTAAAAAAAACCCTATAAATGGAGAAAAAACGGCATTACCTAAGGATCAATCCATGAACATGAACATCTGGATGATATACGGGTTTACCAACTAATTAGGTAACCCTTGTTGTTAAAGAGAGGTAATTAGCAAAAAAAAAAAAAAAAAAAACCTTGTTGTCAAAGAGAAGTAATTGTTAAAAGGCACTCTTTAAAATAAATGTATTAGGTAAACAAATAGTCTCACGAAGAGTCCTTGAGAAAGATGTTCCCCATTGGTCTCTTTGAATGAGGCATGTCCAACCAGATTTGAGGAAGCTATTTGTATAAATCATGCCAAGACCAATCACTGATTCTTTTTTTTTTTTTTTGTTAAAAAATCACTAATTCTTAATGGCAGTCGATCATTTTGATGTAAAGGTAACAAACAACCAGGAAAAACGTGGTTGCGGTACAAACATGAACAGTAGACTACTTTTCTCCACTTCATTTTTCTTGAAATGAAGCGACAGCATTTTTTTATAATATATATATATATATATATATATATATATATGGGAAAGATGTAGGAATCTACAATTTCGATGAATCTAAGTAGTACTCTACTAACAACCATTTTGAGTTGAAAATGTAGTCTGAACTAAGAAAGATAAAGAAGATCAGTTTGAATTGAAAAATGAGAACAAAGGACTGTAGTAATACCACCATGGTTCCACTGATGTCAGGTTTCTGGACTAATTTCTCCACTATCTAATCACATGATGCATGCCCACGGTGGGAACATAGGTATAACTCAAGCCGGGGTTTTTTTATAAAAAGGAAAAAACAGAAAACTCAAGCTGGGGTTTAACATGCTATTGCAGTAATTGAGACCATTAAAAGTCAGCCTTGGCTGACATAACCATGAAATTGTATGTTACACCCCAAATTTAGTGTTTATTATGATATTTATATATTATAATTATGAACCATACATATACTATAATGTATGTGATGTAGATAGTTCTCGTGAGCGAGGCCTTTATATATAGGGAGCTTTCATGGGCGAGAGCCCTATAGGGCCTACCTTTGATCACACCTGTTTTATCAAATGCCCAATCCTAAAGCCTTCTGAATTACCACCTACCTTAATTTAACACCCATTTGGACTATGCGAACCATTTTATCTAAGGCCCGAGTTTTTTTTTAACCATTATTTTTACGAGGGTCATATCTTGATCATCTTTGATCCTTTGGAATTAAGATTTGGTTGGCTTTTATGTAAGAATAGCCCATTCCATCCCACATCAAAATCATCTGTTGTAGCAATTAAATGGGAACCATGCTACATATATATATATATATATATATATATATATATGCTTGGAACTCCATTCTAGGGCCCATATAATCTAGATCATTCAAGATGAATCTCATTCCCTCTAATATTATATCCACAAGTTTCAGTTCAAAAGGAGTACTGGATCCCGCTATCCAATTGAGCACAATGATTAAACCATAACAAGGTTCTATTGCATGTGGCATCACTGTGGATGTGATGTCAATCCTGTTTATGTCATGATGCTAAATCATCAATGGAACCCACTTCATGTGAGTTGATATATGAGAATATATCGGTAGAGGGATGAGATTCTTCTTAAACAATCCGAATTATTTCTATGTGGACCTCATAATGGAGTTACATGCTTGTGTTATATAGTTCCCAGGTAAGAGTTGCATTTAAACTCTTAAAAGTAAGTCAAAACAAAGTCTGTAATTTATCAATAATTGATCTGAATTCTCACCATTGTTTGAAAAATGGTTTTGGTCACTATATGGGCCAAAGCCAAAACATTCATGTATCAACCAATGCATCCGTTCTACAATGATATATTGGTTTGTTTCCTACATAAATTTTTTTGTCCAAAACAATTAAATTATAGATCTTTCAAAAAAAAAAAAAATCTTTCAACAAAAAATTCATCGTGTTATTATGTATAAATATATTGAAATCTTCATTTTTGTTTGGATTGTGTGATAAGATTTTACACTAGCTGTTAACCAACCTAACGTAATCCTCCTCATTTACCCTGGATTGGGACCTGTAGTAAAACATTGATGGAAATGAGATTGGAGAAACAAAATCTGTGTAGCCGACTCCAATCTAGTTGGGACACAACTTTATTGATAATGATGATATTGAAATCTTCGATCATATTCCTTTACTTGATTTCAAATCTAATGTAGGTAAATTGTAAAGTTGCAATACATTTTAATTTTGGGACAGGACCCAAGGAAATTCCATATGACTTGGTTGTGGCCAAGTTTTAAAACCATGTATCACACAAGTGCACCATATTGGCACGTGTGGCGATTCTCTCATACGTAAGCTTTCCTCGGCCGTTGGGATCTTAGCAAAACCACTCCTCCCCACAGATGAGAGACATAGAAGGTCGTCTTGGCCATGACCATGACTGTTTGTCCATGTATTAATCCTAAACATAAAATGAACGCCATTCTAATCTTTTTTAGTGTTTTACTTTTTTTTCACTTTTTTTTTTTTTGTTGTTGTTGTGCTTGAAGGAAGAAGAGAATTAGATTAAGAAGAAAGTCAGAAACATCTGACCCCAAAAAGACACAAGAGAAACATCCCAAAGAACAAAGGGAACACTAGGGAAAAAATAAAGGCCTACTAAGGATTTACAAAGGAGATGGACCTCCCAAAAAAATACGTAAAAAGACAAAGCAAATGGTTGTTAGAACACTTCTAAATCTGGGAGATGGAGAAATGAAGCCAGCCTTTGATGGAACTCCAGACTCTGGAGTAAGTAGGGCGAGTCCCATTAAAGATTGAGTCATTCCTAAGAAGCCAGATGGTGTAGACAGAACAGAAGAAGATAGCAGCGCAGTAGATCCCATCAACTCTATCATGGTGTTTTATTTACATTTGAAAGCTCTAAATCAATTAAAAAAAAGGAACATTTACATTTGTTTCCTAATTATTTTATATATATTTTTAGTAAAAGAGTGACAAAACAAAACTGATACCAATACATTGGCGTAAATGTAAAGTTTCCTAAACTTTTTTTTTTTTATGTTGTGAAGTCATGGTTTACTTTGGATAGACCTAAATCCAATTACTGGTAAATCCTGATCACCAATTAATGAAAATCAAAGTTAAAAGTAAATAGAATTATAGGTAGCTCCATTTCCAAGGACCCAAAGGGGACATGCAATATAAGCATCTCATGGAACCATACAAGATGAAATATAAGCATTTGCTACTCTCACGAGCCCCAATTAGAAACAGGAAACATTGTTTTACGTATAACTAGATAGACCTTTTGCGTGCAATATAGGCATCACATGAAACCATATAAGATGTTGATAATATGAATAGGGTGAATCTGTAATCTCTACTTAACAGTCTTTCATAGGCGCCTATAAATGCCCAAACATGTTCGCCTTTCACCCACGGCTTGTCTTTTCGTATCTTCATCCATCTTACTCATGGCTCTTGTTTTGGGCTCTGGCCATTCTGATATTCCAAACTCAAACCAATTACAGAGAAATGGAAAATCCATTGTAGGAAGGAAATCTGCAAATTATCACCCTCCCATCTGGGGCGATCGCTTCCTTAAGTCCTCATTTGATGACTTGGTAGGTAGCTTAATCCATGTATTATAGGGATGTATGGTGGTATTGGGTAGGGTGGGTCTACCTCGGATCGCCTTTGCAGGTCAAGCGGCGAGTTAAGTTGAACAAAACCCGAAGCATCTATTTAGCCGAGTTGGAAATTCAATCTGAACCTCAAATACCAGCTCCAGCCGGTTCAGGTTGGTGGGTTGTGGAGTATGAGGAAAGGCTAGGAACTATATCCTGTGACCCAACCCATTTAGTACTTTCATAAATTGCCACCCTGCTGTATAGGATTGCAAATGAACTGGGCTGAATATTGTTGAGCTTTGCTCATCATTTTGAGTCCAAAGACTTAATATTCAAGCCCGAGCCCATTTCAATGATTAAACTGGGATCTGGGGTGTACATGTTTTTGCTTTAAAATATTTGTACTGCTTGGAAAGTTTTGGCATTCTTGCATAAAAGCATCGTTGGTGAGAAATATGCCTAATTCTAAATGTGCTTGCACGATGGCCTCTCTCACATACTAGAGTCTATATCTTGTACATCATGTCTTAGATCTCCAATGACGTTAGGTATCTCTACATTATGCTTAGGGTCACTGGTTGTTTTAGGTCTCTCCAGCTATAACTGTTTTTTTTTACTGTATGGAAGACTCTTGGGCTGTTTTTTGGGGGGCTCTTAGCCTTGATCTCTTCCTTTCTCTCTTTTTCTAATACAATTGCCTTTTAGCAAAAGAAAAAAAAAAAGCTGCTATTGTACTCTATAAATTGGCGGTGATTTATCTCTTAATGGAAGACAAGGGTTTTATTGGTTTTCTCTAAGTTTAATTTTGTTGATGTAGAAACCAGACGCATTAACTCAAAAAAGGGCTGATGAGTTAATGGAAGAAGTGAAGAGAATGCTTATCAATGTCAATGATCAGTTGCAAGAATTGAATTTGATCGACGCCATCCAACGCCTTGGACTGGCCTATCACTTTGAGAAGGAGATTGCTGATGCACTCGTCCACATTCACAACACAGACACTGATAAGGAGGATGATAGTGATGATTTGCATACCATCTCTCTCCGATTTCGACTGCTGAGGCAAGAGGGGTATAATGCGTCACCTAGTAAGTACATACGCCTCTTGTTGAAAACTAGTTTTTTTTTTCGTATTCTAACTAGTGGACTGGGTCACTGAGAGACTTGCACATGTGAGGTAATAAAACGTCACACATGAAAGGGACGGACAACTCGCACATGTGGGGTAATAGAAACTCAAAAACACATGCAAGGAGGACTAACTCACACATGGAAGGAGGGGGTGGCCAAGTTAGAAACCCGGTCACCTCGATCAGTGAAAACTGTCGTGTCTTACCCAAGTGGTAAGACGCGGTTCTCCTTGTTTACTACTTAGTTGGCATAGTGCATGCATGTGAATGAACAGAGAAAATCACGCTCTCTTCTAGAAAGTATAAAGTCCTAGAATTTCTGCTAGGAAGATAAAAGCAAATCTCATGAATTTGGAAATAAGTTTATCTACAACTTGTTTTGCAGCTCTAGGAAATGGTTTTCATGTTTTTTTATCTAATTTCTTTTTTGTTTCAAAAATAGATGTATTCAACAAGTTCAAGGATGGAGAAGGCAGCTTTAAGAAATCATTAGTTCGCGACATTGGAGGTCTTCTTAGTTTATATGAAGCAGCATATATGGGAATACGTGGAGAGGATGTATTGGATGAAGCCAGGGTTTTTACTACAGAACATCTTAAGTTGGCACTTCCTCATCTTATTTCACCTCTTTCAACCCTAGTTGAGCTTGCCCTAGAGTTGCCTTTGCGTAAGCGCGTTGAGAGGCTACAATCAAGGTATTACATCTCAATCTACCAACAAATGAAGGAACGAGACGACACCTTATTAGAGCTTGCAAAGCTGGACTTTAATCTATTGCAGTTATTGCATCAAAGGGAGCTAATGGAGATTTCAATGTAAGTTTCATGGTGACTTTAGAATATCAAAAATTAAAGAAGCCATGAGTGTCTCGTGATAACATGCCACAATTTCTATCTTGAATTAGAGATTTCCTAGAAAAATAAAAAGGAGGTTTGTGTCAATTCTAAAACTTTGACCTTCAAAAAAATTCAACCCATTGACTTTTAAGGGTGCGTTTGTGCGGAGTGAGGAATTTGGCCTCAATGGAATCCTTGGTGCCCCATTTTCCTTGGTGTCAGAAAGCCATGGCAATACTAATCCATGATATCATTTTCTAAGCGTTTGGTGCAGCAAAGAAAACAGGCCCGATTTCCGCATATGTGTTGTTTGGTGCAACAACAAATTCCTCGATGATTCCTATATATTGGTGTTTGGTGCAACATTTTGCTGGGTCGGAAAATAACTTCATGCTTACAAAAATGATTTAAATTTTATATAAAAGATTTTGTTATCTCCACACATGACAAACTGAGCCAGATTAATCAAATTCTATGGGACCATAAAGAATAGCTTAAAAATTATTCGTGTTTAATTTTGTCCCTATAAAATTATGCTGATCCAGCGAACCCATTCCATTAAGCAACCCCACGCTATTAAGCAATTGACCCAGTCCACAAACCCACCTTTGCAGTTGACCCAACCGTAATGCACATCAATAACTTCAATTTACTTCAGTTCCTTCTCAACAATTTTCTCACCTTTTCGTTTCAATTTGTTATATTACTCTCACTCCCAAATCTCCAACTAAATTTTCAAAATTTATTGCCGGTGTATTTTTTGCGCCGGCAAAACATTTATATTTTATGGAATTTTTTTTCAAAATTTATTGCCGGCGTTTTTTTGCGCCGGCAAAACATTTATATTTTATGAAAATTAATTTTCCAAAATTTTTTGTCCGCGCATTTTATCACCGGGAAAACATTTATTTTTTTTAAGTAATTATTTTGAAGGTGTTTTGCCGGCGAAAATGTTGCGCCGGCAATCAATATGTCCCATCAGGCAGCAGAATACACAATGGGGCCCACGTTTGCATGGCCTAGATTGGAATGCAAGTGGCCTAAATAGCAATCAAGCTAAACTTTCTATGGACAACAGCACATGGAGAATTTGGGCTATTCTTGGTTTAATTTGACAGCCAATTCCAAACGTTAAGAAGAGAAGCAGCATAAATGAAGATTAATCAGACAATCTCTTAGTCACATTTTTCTTGTCTTCATAAAAAAATTAACTAATAAAGATTCGTGTCAATCATATTACTCATACAAGCCTATGACTCTTTAGTCCTATTCAAAGCTTCTTCACTCCCTTAAAAACACATAGCATGAAACAGTCAAATCTAGTGTCTGTTCCTCAATCAGTTTCTATACAACCCTCAATCAGTTTCTATACAACCCTTCTGATTGATATACTATACACTACTCTTGCCATAGGTTTAATTATGCTACAGTCACATTCTTTGCTTTTCTTCTTCTTCTTCTTCTTCTTTTTTTTCATATTAATATGTCGTAGTTGTAATTCATCTTGGGCCAGAGAGCTCCATTGCTTCAGCGATTAACGAAGAGTCGTCTGTGAGATCAGAATATCTCTCAGATGACGAGAACTCATGAGCTCTACACCTGTGTGATTCAGTTCTCTGAGAAGCTTCCCATCTCTCTGCGAGACCATCACCTTGGAGCATTCACACTACTTCAGACATTTTGGGCCTGTGGCTTGGAAGGTATTGGGTACATAAGAGAGCCACACGAACCATTTCTTCTAGCTCTAGGAGTTGGAAATTTGACATCTTTTGTTACCTTTGAGTCGAGATGCAACACTCCCATTGGACATGTATGGGTAGACAAGAAGCCTTTCTGTGGCTGTCATACAAAACCCACAAAGCTTGAGAAGGTTCCTATGCACTGCTAAGCTAATCATCTCAACTTCAGTCTGAAACTGGATATCACCACCAGCAGCATTTCCATCCTTTAGCCTTTTTACGGCGACGACGTTTCCATCTTGGAGATGACCTTTATATACATTTCCAAAACCACCTTTACCAAGTAAGTTCTTGCTGCTGAAATTCTCTGTTGCAATCTGAAGCTCCCTGAAATGGAACCTCCTCAAGTTCCCAAGGCAAACCTCTTCATGATCTTTGTCTGAAAATGAAGGGACAATTAAGTCAATTAAGTCAACAAAAAAAAAAAAAGTTGACAAAACAAATTCTTCTGTGGGTATATGAGAGTTGGGTTGAATTATTATTTTTTCTGTGTCAGTGTCCTTTTGATCGCCCTCTGTTTGAATTTTCTAGTGGAATTTATCACATTGTTTGAATTTGGATTGAGACTACAATCAACACAACACTTTTTTTTTTTTAGACTTTCCAAGGTCATCCACCCAAAAAATTATTATAAACAATTATTTACATTGATTTTCTTTTTGGGTGCAGAAAGGAAGGTATTAAACTGTGGTTTAAGTTCCCATTTAACCCCAAAAGAATGGCGGAAAAGGTAAGGCATGGTCAACCAAAAGATTCAAATGGATTGCAATTTGAAGAACATCGCTGACATTAGATCAGTTGATGATGGATTTATTTTTATCCCAGCCATGGATGCTTTCATTTCTGTTTATTTCTTTTTTCTTCTACTAACCATTGGGGTCCAAGAAGTCTTGGTTGTGTTTGTATCTCCACTAGAGAAGAAACCCAAATCCAAGAATGAGTAGACAGATGCAACTGAGGCTTGTACCAAGAGCAAGGGCCACTTTGTGACTTCTGGATCTTTCTGATGGGAGGCCACCTTCAGCAACAGAGTAACAAGTCAGAATCAAAACACGGACAAGCATGTTTCAGAACCAAGAAAATTGAAAATTTTAAGACTGACTGTGGATGAATGATTGAATTATAACTGAGGTTACGCCAAGTAATCCCAAAGTTAATGACAAGCTAATGGATGGTGAAAATAGAACTTTGTATTTGGTAAGTAGCATCAGTGAGAATGTTTAAGGAGGGAAGGTTAAACACTAAAAAAAATATGAGAAGTAACATGTGTGGAATTTGAATGATGCATCCCAAATGCCAGCAATTCTGAATATTTTTCCAAAATGAGTTATGGACTCTGCTGTCTAAAGGACAGCAATAATTGGAAATCATGGAAGGTAGGCTTCTATTTTATCTTATATCTCCACCCCAGATGGCAATAGGCTGGTAGAAAATGGCAGAGGGCCAGATATGGTTTCTAATTATCTTTGTCCTTAATTGTGATTTTGGGTACATCCTAACACACATCATCAAAAGAAATCAATTTTTAGAGTCTTGACAGAAGAAGTGGAAAACAGATTCTAATTGTTTACTCAACAGCTAGAGCAGAGAAGGTGATGGATGGACTGATAACTGCAGACAGGACAATTGAAGAAATAAAGAAAGCAATGCAGAGAAATAATAGAATTGAAAATGTTAAACATAATTTACAGAGAGAAACAACAATAACTGACAAAGCATTAAAAAGACTGAACAACAAAATGTAATCAGAGAAACTTTGATAGTTCTATTTGTGGAGAGCAACATCAATGAAATCAAAGATGCACATAAACTAAGCTTTCTGAGATGCATGTGGGTCCCTTGGTGATAAAAAGAGTTCATAGAATGTGTTGTTGGATGGTTTTAATTTCCTTTCATTAAATCTCAACCAATTGCTGCAATTTTCCATTTGCAGGCCACCATCATACTGTCTTTTCATATATTGAAAAACAAAACATTTAAATAACATCATATTGGTGGCCATCTAACCATGAAGGAAGAAATAAAGCTAAAGCTAACTTACATTGGTCGCCCCTCCTGTATTGCAATATTAAAATATTCAGCTCAAAGCTCAATATTGTTAGCCACCAATTGATTCTGAACACATGCCCACCAAGAGTTGAGAGAAAGTAACTCCTAAACCAAGTTTATTAAGAGCATGAATGCTTCCCAACATGCAAGCAACCGACATCAAACGAAATGCATTGCACCATCCACAAAACAGAAGAAGCTGCTTTTGAGTACTCTCTTCCAGTAGATATGCAATGACAATTTATGATATAAAACTAATGAGCACATATCAAGAGATCATACAAGCCTCACTCAAGCATCCTGTATAAAATATACAAAACTGCTTGCAAAAGATGGAAAGAAGTAAATAAATTAAAACCAAGAGAGGGACTACATTGCCAAAGCCATTTCAACTTCCTATTTCCCTGCTTAACCAAGATATCCACTTTCACATTTGCTGACATGGCACATGCACAAAGGAAGCATGGGCAGACTGAGGCCAGATGCCCATCATCTCCTCTGTGAGACACTGACAGCGCCCCACTACAGGGGCCGCACTGTCACAAAAAAAAAAAAAAAAAAGAAGCCCTACTACAGGGGCCGCACTGTCCCCAAACACTCCAAAGCACTGCACTGGACAGCCCATCACACCCACAAATAAGCAATTCACAGCAAGGAGAAAAGAACCATCCCATGCAAAGTAAGACACAACAGACCTCTTTTAAACAATGGGCTCTGCAATAGGGCAACTGTACTGGCTGCATGGCCCCAACACACCACTACAACACCACCAAAATAAACTAAAAAAAGCAGAGCACATCCCAAGAGAGAAAGCCAAAACAGTAGCCAACCAAAAACAGAGAAAGCCAAAACAGGAGGCAACCAAAAACAGAGAAAGCCAAAATTTGGACATTATGAAAATGTAACAATCATTCCATTACATAAGTCTTACAAGTGTTACATAACTATAGTAAGTACTATATATTCCATTCCATTCCACAATACAAACAACATTTCCCATAAAACTATTACATTCAAAATGTGCATGACCTGTATATAAGATAAACTTGAAACACTTCATTTCTTCCTCAATGCCAAATTTCAATCTGGATTTGATGCATTCAGAATCTGTCACAACAAAGAAATTCAAAATTCAGATTTTGTATACAACAAAGGGATTTATAAATAAATTTAATTTCGTGTTTTTAAAATAATGGCCAACCTTCTCAGAATAACAAGTAGAACAACATTGCTATGGTTCAAATCAGGAACTTCAGCTCCTTCACACATATCTTCAAAAGACATTTCTCCTGCAGAATCAGTTCATGCACACTTTGAGTTATAAATGAAATGAAGCACAGATTTTATAAATAAATGAAACGAAGTAAAATAAATGGAGATAAAAAAATTTAATCTGGGCAAAACCGAAACACAACGATTGAAGTATACTTTCAATGTCCCTATAGTTGCCAAAAAAGTAGAAGATGGAGAAATGAGTAGTTGTGTCTCTTGAAAGTTGTTCTAGGAACTACTGCATTGAACCTGTCAAGGAATTGTATGATCATCACATTTTCATGGGTTTAAATGATTCTAGACAATTGTTAATACATATAGCTGAGCAAAAGTATTAATATAAACATTCCTCAAGAGAACTTGAAATCACAAGGATAGAGGCAATACCAATGTAACTTCCAACTGTAAAATTCTGCTTTTCTTAACCTATATACTTTCAAAACATGATAATACCATTATAGCCTCTCTTTTCAATCCAAAATTTCAATACATAACAAAGAGGCACTACAACCACAAATACCAAAATTAGTCGGAGACCAAGAATAATAATACTTATAATGTATAATAATAATAAATAAATGAGTAAAGCATAACACAGAAAATCCAAGGATAGAAGCAAACCTCAAAACAATTGCTAACCAGTTATCTTTCATCCCACATTTGTTGTGCAATATTATCACGCAAGTTGGCTGCAAACTCCTTATCCAAATTACTTGCATATGGTGTAGGAAGCGTTTCCTCATCTATTCCATGCAATTCTCCATCATCATAGTTTAAATTCTCGTCCATATTCTCCCCGAACAACTCATCCACGCCATCCCACTTACGTATAAAATTGTGAAGTACACGTGTTGCAACCACTATCTTTGCTTGTGTCTTCAATGGATAATGTGAACCAACTTTAAGGATGGGAAACCGTGACTTCAACACTGCGAAGGTCCGCTTGACCACATTACGTAATTTTGAATGTCGCAAATTATAAATTTCTTTTGGTGTTCTAGGTGCATTTGTAGAGTACTCTTTCAGATGATATCGTACGCCACGATAGGGTGCAAGGAAACCACGTGCATTTGCATAACCAGCGTCAACGAGATAGTACTTTCCTACAAAATAAATTTATAAATGATCAAACTCATAATGGACTTGAAGATATAGAAAAGTGTGTAAATACAAAACAAATGATTATAATTGAACAATGCATTACCTACTGGAACTTTCAATCTATTGTGTGGCCTTTTATAAATTGCATCTTGTAAAATTCTCGAATCAGAAGCAGAACCTTCCCAACCAGCCAATACATAAGTAAACCGCATGTCGAATGATACAGCACACATTACATTTTGTGAAATCCACCCTTTCCTGTTGCGATAACGAACCTGATCGTCCATGCGTACAATAGCAGGAACATGTGTCCCATCTATCGCTCCAACACAATCCTAGCATTAAACAAGTTAGTTAAAATAAATTTTACTGAAGTACATAACAAAATAGTTAAAACAAATTCACCACAAAGTACCTTGAAGTAAGGATAGTAAATGGACTTCGAACTGATTTCGAGTGGAGTATCTTGAGTTGGTGGGGTAATATAATGTTTACTAAGCATGACAACCGCATTGAGTACCTTATTGAAGTATCTGCTTATGGTTTCCCCAGAATGTTGGAAACGATTTTGCATCACACGATTGCGCACATTGTGACCTACGGTATATAGAAAAATTGCTACTTGCTCCTCAACGCTGACATTTCGTGAATCACATAACAGATGTCGACCCCTCAATTCATCACTAAGTCGTAACCAACAACTAGTATTCATTCTCAATAGATCAAATGATACTCGTTCATGCCCAATTATCATTTCATTCACAAAACCATTACCTGACAGACTAGATTCATGTACCCTGTTTCTAATGCCATAAGAATAATAATATCCAATGACACATATCAAGGCCACAGATTGTGCACAAAAGATAAAGAACTCCATGTCATCTTCATCAGTTAAAGCATTATCCATAGCAACAAAATGAAACAACTCTGCAAAAATAAACTATTATCCATCATCAACAATAAAAAAAAAGCATGGTGCATAACTAGAGTTATCCTAAGAAACATAGATAACATATGATTAGTTATAAAGTCTTCATAAAGGTATTACAACCCAAAATCAGTTCAAAATATAAGTGAGTCTTAGATATCATCATCACAGTTTCAACAAAATGTTAGTCACAATATAATGTGATCATCATCATTCTTGTCCGAGCTCCGCCAGCAACCATCCCTTACGAGACAAGGGACCCAATGCCATGAATGTCTCCCGCTTAGCCCCAATCTCAAGGATTCGCAACACCTTGTAATAAACAGAATCATCCAATTCAAGCTCATCCAGTGCCTCAACACACTTCAACATAGGCTGATGCTCGCTTGAGCGTTTGTTGGCATATTCAGTAATTGCACATGCAATGGTTTCAACGGCACCTACTAATGCTAGTCCTATGTTTGAACGATTCTTTGCCAAGTGACGAGAGCTTGAGGGGGTGACGGTATTAGTTCGAGTTCGCTTGTTACCCATAGAGAAATCATCATCAAGAAGTTCCGTGTCTCCTTCAATCATGGGTTCCTCGTGATCCCTTACATCCTCACTATCAGTCACGAGATTAGGGTCATTAGCCGCAAAACTTTCCCTCCCATCAGCGACGCTGTCTCCAAAAATCTCAGCCAACATATAGTAATCTGGTAATATTCTAGTCCGATAAGATGCAACATCTGGATGTGCCTGCAACAATATTAGTTTTAAATCTCATTTATATAAGATTATGTAATATAATATATAAACTAATGCAATTAAATTTGAGCTTACCGCTAGATAATCGTCCCACACAGGACCCTCCGCTGTCACCATTTTTCGAGTCTCGCACCACCCAAACCCACTTAAATTTAATAAGGTCTTCATCACAGCATACGTTTTTTTCAATGTCTTGAAACGATTTTTAAGTTTATCTTTACTAAAACTTGCACCATAAATCTTCATCATTTCCTTCGTGATTTCATTCCAACCTTCTGTAGTGTAGCCACCTTTTATGGATCGACCTGCCTTTGATTGTTCTACCATTATTTGTAAGAGGATTTCATCATGGACAAATGTCCACTTCATATTCCGTTTCTCTTTGTCTCCACCTTGTGGCACCGATCTATTACATTCATTTCCATTTTGACCATCCATCCCTACAGAAACCATTCTCATTATTGTTTCTCGTCATTCCATTCAAAAGCGTAACTCAAATGACAATTTCGTATCAAAGAATAATACGATTTATGTGAAGAAAATGATAACCATGTATATGTAGGATGTTGTTGAATTATTATCTTAAACTAATGAAGATATAAGGCTGCAACAACCAAACAAATTATTTCATGTTTACCTATAGGAAATCATAGTTCATTTGCCTATAATATGATTTGCTTAGCTATGACCAAAGTAGTATTATATATAGTTTGGATTAAAGGGGAGGCTCTCTCATCAAGTTAGTTGAGTGTAATGAGAAGGTTATCTAAATTCCAAAAAAGAGAGGATTCTAACTCCCAATGTCATTAAACTCCCAAGTGTTAGAATTATTGGCAACAAAGCATGTTGAAGGAGAGGGAATTGAAGAGTCAGGTCTAGTTGGTATGTGAATTGGAGAAGGTCTCTTATTGGAAGAAGAAGAAGAAGAAGATGGAATCATGGAAGAAGTGATTTTTCGGTGGGGTCCTCTGTTAAATGGAGCTGGAGGACTTGGCCAAGTCCCTTATGACCTGACTTGGCCAAGTTCTAAAACACTAAACAAGAAAGTCTCCTCTCTGACTACTCAATGATTGATCCTACAAAATTTTTTGTCCAACCATATCAAAAGACCAACACTAGATGGTATTACTAATATAACTCCTCTCAGTACATAGTTTTAACATATAATATTGGCTTTTATAACAAGTGGCACTAGAAGTTGGTCCAAGTCCTAAACACAAAAGTACTAGTTATGTAGAGCTTGTCAGGTAGATGGCTCTAGTTCCTCCATAACATGTTTACAGATGGTATCTTGATTGCTGGCCCTGTTTCTCTCTATCGATATTTTTCAGGGATTCTGCATAGAGTCAGGTCTAAGAAATTATAGAAGTTAATTTAATGATTTCTGTTAAAAGTTCCAACACAAATATTTTGGATAGACAAACTAAATGGAGTTGTAAAGTCTTTTGCATTTTGAAGTAACTTTTCTTTTCCCACTATCTTTAGAGAAGCAGGATTAATGGCTGTTGCCCTTGCTTTATAAGGTCCTTGGTTTATTCATGCTATCTCTTGTGATGAGCTTTGATTTTGCTCTGAAATTTCTTACCATGGGTATCTCAATAATTTCTTTTGAGAATGGAACTTTATTAAACCTATAAATCATATATAATGGCCAGCCAAGATGGTGGTACTGAAAAGAGACCGTTTAAGATTACATCCACACTGCTGTCAGAGCATTTCCAACAAAGAGGCACTCCCATCATACTCTAATTTTGGCCAAGGAGTCTGCTTCCATATTTTCCTTCCCATGAATTTGCTTAAATATGAGCTCCATCAAAAAGATAATGGATAAGGCACATTCAGTTTCCTGCTTTGTTGCTGGATTTTCTTTACTAGCAAACAATTTAGATACAGATTACTAACCATAACCATTAACAATTCCCTTGGAGCACACGGCAATATGTCTTCTTTAACCCAACACAAAGTAACAGTGAAAAGCAAACCCCCAAAGGACATCCCAGAACTTTGAGCTCATGGAGATGTTTACCTATATCAGTATGCTTTCCATGTGAGCAATAGTCCCAGTCAAAAGGCATAGATCTTTGTTGGTCTAAAAAGGCATATAAAGGAAGGAAGGACAACAAATAATTTGAAAGAAAAAAGGGTTCCAGAAGCACTATTAAGAACACATTATGGCTTATAAAATGCTGATAGTCTTATACAATTAATAGATTATAAAATGAATATTAACACAAACACTTCCCAAACCTTAACACAAAAAAGGATGCCAAAATATGATGTTATCCCCAACCTCTAGGTCAGTCATAAACATGACTCTATCTAATGAGGCCATCCTAAAGTAAAAAAATAAAAAATAAAAGAAAACGATGAAGAGGAAACTATGTCATTCCACATATTTTCAGGTTCTTCAACTGGTCTCATTGAGCCATTGCTCTGAAAAAGATGAACCAGGTCTCATTGAGCCATTGCTCTGAAAACCTGGGTCTGATAATATTTTCAGATTCTTCAACTGGTATCTGGTTCATCTCGTATGCTCTGCAAATCTTCTTTTGGCTCATGCTTTGCCCTGCTGGGTGTCTCTTCTTCTTTCTTTGTTTTTTTTTTTTTTTTTCATTTCAGTTCTACTACTCTATTTAGGGAATATATTTTGGTAGGCCATCTTGGCCAAAACACCTGTACTAACAACACGATGGTGTTGCATAGCACTTTGTTTCAGTTTTAATAAAATTCCCTTACCAAAAAAAAAAAAAAAACCAGAGAGAACCAGATTTCATAGGGTAGTGGGAAATCTGAAAAATGAGACCCAAATTTCATAGTGTTCTGGGAAATCTAAAGATAACCTTATGAACCAGGTCTTACAAATCTCATGGTTTCCAGAAATCTAAAAAATCAGTTCTGGAAAATCTCCTTTGTACTAGAACTCCCACAAAATTTTCTGAAAAACCTCACAAATCTAGGGTTCTGGAAAGATTGAAACTATTGGGTCTCATTGAATCAGAGACAAGAGGGAAGAGGTGTTGGATGAAAATCCCTCCCATCTCATGGTTATGAAAATAGAAATCTCATATGGTTCTAAAAACTATCACAAATCTGAGTTTCATTCAGTCAGAGATGATGAAGAATTCAGTTTGATGGAGAGAGCCTACTAGGACATAGACGATGAAGAAGAAACAAAGGGGAAGAACCATACCTGACTTGAAGATAAGATCAAAGGAGGAAGCTTCAGAACGAGATCGATGGAGAGGAGTGCAGAACCAGTTGATCGAAGAAAGCTTGCGTTTTCCATTCGAAGAAATGACCTCTTATACAAGCGCCTCATCTTGCACGGAAAAACCTTTCTGATGGAGATAGATGAGATTTCCGAATCCCCTCTGTCACGGAAAAGAAATCGGGATTCAGGGACGATTTTCCGGCGAAAATCCCGCACCGAACAGTGCTGCCCTGTTTCGTCGAGGAAGGAGCTCTGGTTTTCAACGGAAAACTCCCGCACAAACAGGCCATTAAAGGTTACGAAGAAACACCTTTGACTGGCTTTCGTTAGGAAAATAATTTCTCCTTTGAGTAGAAAAAGACCAAAATGCCCCTTATTTTGAATGCATGCCTTAAACTAATCAAAATAACTAAACCGTTATATATGCAACTTCTATTCCATGCAATGCTATACCAAAAGGCAAGCTAAAACCAAATTCCTTATATGATGGGCAATCATTATCCTTCAGGGAAAGCAATGGGTTAAGGTCAATCAAGTTAATTGGGTGAGTACACATTTTTGGTTCTTAAATAAGGTGAACTGTTGACTTATAATTTATTGACTACATGATGAAACATTAGTTTCCAAAAAGAAAAGTAGGTCAAGAGTGTTCTTGACAACAAGGGGTCATCCAGTTGGTTGGGAACCCCGCCCTCACCCGATCAATAACAGGACATTAACGGGACATAGATCCCTGGGTCTCTCCCAAGAGAAGGCAAGAGTATTCTTCGAAAGTATTTTCATAGTCAAGAAGGTTTTCAGAATTGATGAAAAGCTTCAGGTTTTCTAGGTAAACATTTCTTCAAATTAACTAATTAATTTTTTAAATCTTAACTTGGTTTTGTTTTATTTGCTAACACATTAGGTGGTGGAAGAAGTGTGATTTTGGTGCAAAGCTACCATTCATCAGAGATAGAGTGGTCGAATGCTACTTCTGGATATTAGGAGTGTATTTTGAGCCACAGTATTCCCGAGCTAGATTGATGATCAGTAGAATCATATCATTAACATCAGTAATGGATGACATCTATGATGTATACGGTACAATGGAAGAACTAAAAGTATTTACAGATGCAATCCAAAGGTTTTGTCTAATCACAATCCTTTATCTTTTGTTATTTGCTTTTTGTGTCCAGTTTAAAACACAATTCATGAATTGAAATGTATGCTGAGATTTTCAGGTGGGACCGAGGCGCCATAGATCAACTACCTGATTACATGAAAGTGCATTTTTGTACACTATTAGATGCCGTTGAGAAATTTGAAAAGGAATTGGCTCGGGAGGGAAAATCATATCGTATTTCACACTTGAAAGAAGCTGTACGATCTAAAACTCTACTGCTTCTTTACCTCGGCACAAGTTCTTGAATATTAATATAGCACAACTGTTATAGATATTAGAAATAATAGGAATGTAATTCTTTTGGATAAAGATTTGCAAAATTTATCAATTAATTAATTACTTTAATAATAATCTTTTAAAAAAGAGTTCTCAAAAATAATCTTATAGAAAAGAAAGAAGGAAGAAACCTAAACAACTGGCAACCAAAGCACGTCATATATGACTCCTTTCGTTAAATAGAGTTTGCCCCCACAATCATGGAGTGGATTCGTGGACATCTACCCCAAGATACGACGGCTTCTTAATCGGGTATCTCCATCATTTGTGTACTCAAAGGAAAGAAGAGCTGGAACCCAATGGACCATGATTTCATACTTGCTTGCAGTAACAACAGTGGGAAAAATAGAGAAAAGAATAGAGAAATACTCTACTGTGATAGTAGTATTTTATGTGTTTTATTTGAGCCCTTCTACAGAACCTCCAAATATAGATGATCCCAAATGGAAACATACTCATGTTATCGCCACCTCGCGGTAACATCAGGTTTCAAAATAATGGCTGTTACCGTTTCATAACAGCCGTTATGAAATGGTAATTGCCCTTACCATTATGTTATATTAAATATAATGGTAACATTTTGAAACAGTCCAAAAAATCGTCAAAATAACGGTTGTTGTTGCTGATATTTGAAAATATTGACCATAATATAATTAAGGTTCAGTGATTTTTTTTTTAAACCCATGTTCAGCTTTCTCTTTAACTCCTTTCCTCTCCAAACTGATTGTTGACCCTTCCGAAACATCTTCTCAAGAAACAAAGTCAATAGTTTTGCAAGATTCGAGTGGATTTCTCTTTGGGAAAAACCAAGGAACTAAAGGAAATTTCTTTGATAAGCTATTCTTTATTTTATTTTATTTTTTTACTTTTTCGAAGACTCAACCACAAAATGACTTAGAAACCCATCTTGATGTGGTAAATATTACTTGAAATCCACTGTCAATTTACTTGATGATTGAGTAATTAAGTATTGCACTACAACTGGTAGGTTCTTCACTTTACGTGTGTGACACTAATGGTTCGTTTATAATTATGGTTGCAATTGCATTGTGTGAGATTTGTGATATTTCATGCAGACTAGACTTTACATGTCTCAAGATGTTATGACTTAGGGGCCCGTTATTTTTCTTTAAAGTGTTTGCTAATGGAAAAGAATATTGTTTTCTACCATTTTACAATGTTTTGGATTTCTTGGATACCTTTTCGGATTTTTTGGTGTCAGATAAAATTTCGCACCGCAATGGACCATGATAATAGCGAACCGTAACATGATGATCGCGAATCGTAATGCAACATGACGACGACTGCGACCGCGATTTTAAGTGTACCAGTATTACTTCCGTAGAAGTAGTGCCCCAAAGCAGAAAAGCATAAATACGTTATCACACATGGTGGTAACGTGCCATAAAATGAGGAGACATGTTGTGAGAAATTACACAAACAACCCAATTGCTTTAAGCAGAAATAGGTTGTACGAGATAGATGGAGTGAGCCAAAAGCCAAAAATATACACACAAGAGTAGTTTCCTATGCTTTAAAGCATGTAACCACCAACAATTCGAACTATTGATTTGTGCAACAAACCATCCTTTATCATCTTTGCATTCCTTTACAAGAGACTTGAGCTCACACACCCTTACAACATAATTTCCCCTACCAAAGCGGAGCATGGACTAGGTCGGAACTTATAAATAAGGATTTTCTAATAAATTCATCATGCACAATACAATGCCATCCGATAATGGTTTCGATCACATAAGCTTAGGTGCCACCATAAAGACCCAATCTATTAGAACGATGCATTTGTTTCCATCCATCATATTTATATATAGTTGTTGGCATTGGGCATTGATGTGAGGGCCCCTACCCTTACTCTCATAGTACTGAGAGTAACTCTCACATGAGTTGCCCCCATATAAAGGCGATGCTCTCTTAAGCTAAAGCTTAGGATAAAATTTCATAAGCTTGCGCTTGTGGAGCCCACCCTTGGTCCATCCAATTAGACCAAACAGACGACCCCCCTGAATTGCACATGTCCACCAACTTTTAGTTAGATCCGAATTTATTGGACCTTGGATCGACTATATACCAATCCAAATTGACTAATGAACACTAACCTTTTGGGGCCCAAATGGAGATGATAGAAACTTTGGTTGAACTGAATTTTTTGAAAAGAAGAGGGTCCCAGGGAGTGCTTGAAATCCTCCCATTCCCATCCCCATCTGAGTCTCCAAGTGGGCCTACTACACACTTGAGGTTACCTGAGCTTACCTTATTCTAAGCTTTAGTTTAGGAGAGGTGTGCATATATATATATATATATATGGGAAATGTTCCTATGAGAGTAACTCTCACACTACTATGAGAGTAAAGGGGGACCCACTAGGACCATATCCAATGCCAACAACCTATATATGAGGGTCCTCCCTCCTTACTCTCATACTAGAGTGAGAGTTAGTCTCATAGGAGAATTTTCATATATATATACGGAGATCTTCCTATGAGAGCATCTCTCACCTTATTATGAAAGTGAGGGCCCCTGCCTTTATCTCTCATAGTAAGGTGAGAGATGCTCTCACAGGAGCATTCCTATGAGAGAGAGAGAGGGAGAGAGAAGGCCTTCGTAATTCTCTAACAATGGTGCCATGAAAAATTTTTAAGGGAGTTTGGCCGGAGGTCCCTAAACTTTGGTGTTTATTTATTTATTTATTTATTTATTTACAAATGGTCCACCTTTTTTTTGTAGAGGCAAAGGTCCCTTTTTAAGTTTTAAGCAGTTAAAAAGTCCAGAATGCCCCTCTTAATACACTCTACGTGGTATACCAAAATGGAAAACTTATTTCGTTAAGAGTTTCATTTGGAGAAAAAAAAAGGGGGAAAACCTGTCAATTTTGTGAAGATGACTTTACTGCACAATTCAAAGATTACGAAAGATAAAGAGAAAGAAAAGGGGGAAAGTTGATTCAAAGAATGAGAAATCATCTAGAAAATCTGCATGTGGGACTGGGCAAAACTCAAATAAGTTTATCTGAGTTTGTTTCAAACTCACATAAATTTGTTTCAAATTCAGATTAATTTGTACCTAAATCATATACATTTGTTCAAGACTCAGATAAATTTGTTCAAAACTCAGATAAATTTTTCTACGATTTTCCAGAAGTTCAGATGGATTTATCTGAGTTTGAAAAAAATCTTTTGAAAAAAATATATATTTATATATCTTTTCAAAGAAACTCACAATACAATAAAAGGAATGAGATATAGTAGCCACGTGAGGAAGAAAACTATAGAAGATCATAGAAACTCTCGCGCAAGACTAGAATGAACCCCTTAAAAAGGAGTCAATACTGATCTTGTGTCGAGCAAAGATCAGTTCAATACTTCTGATATGTCTTGGTATAATTCCTCTCCTATGTCTTAAAGGGCAACTATCACAAAAACTCTCACGCACAAAAGCTCCTCAATAATGAGGTGGGTCCAAGATCAAATGGAAAAAAATAGGCTAATAATTAGATCTTTGGCCTCTCCATCATGATGGGTATGATATGAATGGCATGGTTATCTGATGATTGCAAAGAAACCCCATGCAAGCTTCTGTAAGTAGTGCCTCCGCAGCAGATCGTACACTGGTGTAGGAGGCAGGGAATCGTTCCCTCCCACTTGAATTTCGAAACATTATCGATTTCCTCCCATTTGAATTTCAAGACTTGATCTAACTAGGAAATAAAATCTGTTAGACAACTTGGTAAGTTTACATGGGCGAATTAGTCATTAAATATCATGCGTATGATATGGCATACTTAGGGACCTCCACCAGAAATAAGTCTAGGCGCATGGACTAGAGGCCTTAACCGAAAATCCTAGGAATAGAGGCCTTAAACAACAATGTTAAGGGACTTCTGGCTAATTTTCTCAACCTTTTACAACCGATGGAAAATCCTATCCAAAGTCCGCCTAAAAACCCAATGGGTCATTAATGATAAATTAATTACCAAATGTTTGTTTCCTTTTAGGGCCAATTTCTCTGGCTATAATCAATATTCACCTTCATACAATATGCCTCTCTTCCCCAAACCATAAAATACATGCACACCCACACACCTACCCCCTACCCTTCCAACTAAACAAGTCATTCGAATTTCATATGTCCCTCATCTGATGATGCGAAATTCGACACTAGTTCATATTTATCAAATAGCTAAGAATCAGACAACCTCTGAGGGCCCCCAAAACATTTCTTAATATCTCTCATGACAAGACGGTTCTCAATTTCCACACATAGGACAATCACAGAGAGCTCTTGCAAATGTTTGCTCCCATTATTTATATATTATCGAAATTATTTGTTGATGCTTGTTTTAATTTGTCTATGCAGTTCAAGGAAGTCTCCAAACACTACTTTATTGAAATGGAGTGGTTAAATTCAGGATACTCGCCAGCATTAGAGGAGTATATGAGTGTTGCCTTGATAACTAGTGCATACTTCATGCTCACATTAGTTTCATATGTTGGCATGGGAGATATTTCAACCAAAGAAGTCTTCGAATGGGCAAAAAATAAGCCTAAATTGCTAAAGGCAGCCTCCGTAGTCTGTCGATTCAAGGACGATATTCAATCAAACCAGGTGTGTATACTTTGAAGATAAGGGTGAACCCATATGCATTGAATTGGAATAAAGGAAAAAAGGGTCTTTTAATTATAAAAATGTTCGCGCAATGATTTTGTGTTGGCTCATTGATCTATTAGGAGTATTAGTTAGGTCCACATCATGAACATAGGTGATATTTTAAAAATATGCAATATTTTACGTAGAAGGGCGTTTTCTCAATAATATTGCAATGTTTTTAAAATATTCCAAGAAAATCATTAGAACATGGAAATATGAAGAAAATGAAATACAGTCGGAAAAATACCATTATTGGATGATAATCACCCAGGGGCGGACCCAAGTACATCCATGTGTTCTAAAAAAAAAAAGAGTACATTTATGTGGGAGTGGTCGTACTTGTTGGACCTCAATTTGCTTTTAAAATCAAAATAATAATTTTGGTTAGGTTTCAAAAAATCACATACAAAAATTGCATCTGCCCCTAAAACCGACATGAAAATCCTGAGTTTGTTCTCAAAGCCCAATTGCCTGTTTTGGTCCACACCCCTCAAACGAAAGTCCTCGGTCCACCACTTTTAACTCACCATTTCTTTGAGAATTACATTTTTCAAAATTTTTATCACTCTCCCATGTTTACTTTTGACATGTGAAGGTTGAACAAATGAGAGGACACGTGGCATCATGTATCCAAATCTACATGAAGGAAAATGGTAGCACATATGAAGAGGCTTGCAAGAAGTTTAAAAGAATGGTTGCGGATGCATGGAAAGACATCAATAAAGAATGCCTAAAGCCTACAGAGGTACCTATGCCTCTCCTCATGCGAGCTGTGAATTTTGCGCGTGTTATTGAAGTCTTGTACCAACATAGAGATGGATACACCAATTCCACATTTGAGACTAAAGATCGCATCTCACTAGTGCTAGTGGATCCTGTTCCAATTTAAGGAAAGAACAACTAGTAATGTGATTATCCTCATAAAATATGGTCTATGCCTTCAAGTTTTTATTGCTTTGGACTATTTGGGAGAAGCTACAAATGTTATAATGATATGGCACAATTTAGTACATATTTGGGAGAAGTTACAAATGTTACAATGATATGCCACAATTTAGAACGTATGAAACATTAAAATATTGCACATTTTTACAATAAAATATTTTGTAGTTGCTTCTCCTTACATTGAGCTTGTGATTTTCATAATTTTGTTATTAAAGGTATTTGAAATGCATATGAGAAGGGGGGATTAGAAGTTGAGCAACAACATTCATTACATGAATACCTAGGGGAGCCCGTAAAACTTAGCTATTCTTTATTCCCTACTTGTCCAGTAAAAAATCAGGCGATGCTAATCGCTGGCCTCAGCGGCCACACAATGAGTACATTATACACATAGGTAGGCATGGAAAATAGCTATATGGCATGCATGGAAAAAATTGATCTGACATGTTAACACAATCTCTATAACTGGGCCTTTAAAAAGGATTGGTCTCAAGTAAAAAACTCTGACCTGCATTAAAATAGGTCGAGTTAGGGTCCACCTCAATGACCCATAGGTCGCATGATCCACATTTAATATTGAATGTATGACCTCTATCTTGTGATCTTCATCCCTTGCACATGATAATCCCATGACATTTATCTTATGATCGTATCTTATCACGACCCGGGCCCGAGATCCGATCAAACCGGACAAACCTTGGGTCGCGCTCTCCATATTTATTCCCATAAACTCTAAATTAACCGAAGTTAAAACGAAATCCACAAGGGATAACAATTATTAATACCTGTCAAATGTACATTTGCAGAATATATATATATATATATATATATATATATATACATACATTGACAAAAACAATTAAAACAGTTCGAGTCATTTACAATAAAAGTAAAGTTCAATATACATATTTCATTTTCCTAATTATTAAGTCAACCACTACATATTCAAATACAATGCAGGTGACTGCTATTTACATCTCCAAATGGATACACCAAAGTACTTCTCAAAACATTTCCAAAATGTACAAGTTCCATTATCAAAACATCAACAACAAAAGTTCATCATAAATATTTCCCAAAACAATTTATCATCCAACTTGCACTCCAGTTCATGTCCATTCGATGAATCCTCCTAGAGGAATCGGATTGGCCCCCTCCTCTGGCGGTGCGGCCTCTGCATGATGGGCACGGGCAACTGGACCTGTAATGTCATCAATAACACTGTGAACACGACAATTCAACAATGTATACACAAATCTATGATAGTACATGCTATAATGAATTAGTTTATCAATTCTAGACAATTCAAATCAATAACATTAACCTATACATTCAGAGTCAAGTAATGAAAATAACTAAGTTGGCAACTACAATAGTATTCGTTTCATTTTCATTTCTTCCAACGGAAGCAGTCATTATATTTGTAAATACAAATACTAGTCATTCATTCATATTTATTCATTTTCAATGAGTACTCTATATTAGGTTGCTTTTCATTCAATAATTTTTGGGATCTACCGTTGTCTGGATTAAAGATCACTGGCATCACCACGGAGCACCGGAACACCCTCAGTCCATCTACTGTAGTAGGATTGTTCACTAATTCATTTCAGCTCAATAGCGAGCTTAGGAAACTACTATGTAGTGCCAGACTCTAGACTCAAATCGAATCAAATCAATAAACTCTATTCAATTCAATTTCTCTATTCAAAAACCATTCATAATTCAAAACCATTCATTTAGGTGGAACACTCGATTATCTAGTGCATAGAGTCCCCTTAATTATCACCTATGGAGGCTTGTAACAAATGAAAGATTAATACACACCACTGAAATATGGTTCAAATTCATCAATTCTCCTTCTTCTATAGTCCATAAACCTCAATTACACTATAAATAGTCCCTAGACTGATTTATAGACCTATTCACACACATCAAATGAGTTTTTTATTCAATTACAACCACCTTTGTTTGGACCCAACTTTGAGCCTTCCAATCACTAGGATTTGTAAACCATTAGATTCTACGTTCCAAGAGCTTTCCAACAATATGTGGAAGTCCAAAATCTAACCTATAGTTCAAAAGTTATAGCATTTTGAAGTTACCACTGTTGAGCCCACTGGGCCAGTTCGCTATAGCGAGACACCTTGCTATTTGACCTTCGAAACAGCAGCCTGATGCTATTTTTTGAGGCCATTTTCACTCCCCTTCATTCTCAACATGTACAATACGTGGAACCTCATGTTCCCTTCTAAAATACCATCTCCAAAAACAACTTCTTCCAATCCATTCAATCAACCCATACACACAATTAAATTTATAAACAAATAGGGCTGATTTCATAATCATAACAAAATCGATAGAAAACTATACCAAATAACTTCTAATCACAAGCAAATGTTTATACTTGCCTTGTTGAAGGTTAATTAGATTTTGAGATGAAAATCCCCAAATTGCAATCCTCTTTCAACCTAGAAATCAAACCAATCCACGTACACAACTTCTATAAGCTACTTGTGCTAAAACTACTCCAAACCATTCCATACAACTTGAAAACTCATAAAGAGTCTAGGATACTTACTTGTAGCTCAAATAAGAGAATTCTCCCCTTTCGCTCAAGCTCTATCTCCAATTAACTAACCAAGAAGATGAAGTCTCTTCCACCCACATGCAAAGCTTCAATCCTCTCAAATGGCGGAGAAAATGGAAGGAGGAAGAAGAGAAATGAGCCTAGGGCTGCTGTGAATGAGTGAATGAATGAACTCATTTGAGTTCATTGACCTTATAAGCCACTATTGCATAAAACCCCCCTCTTCTTCACTTATTTCTAATGCAAGTCAAATGAAGACTCACTTGATCCAATTCATGTCGAATGGAATCGCGCCTTTTACGGAAGTTAACGAACTCTTTGCAATACACGCGTTGGTGTCAAGAGTGATCGTATTCGACAAAATACACGAAAATCCGTATTTTTGAAAAAGTTCTTATTTTCCTTTTTTGAGTCTAAAATCAACTCAATTACCTTAATCTCCTTCATTATTATTTCATTATGCCTAAATCATTCATTTGAGGCTAATTCAATTCTATTTGGTCATTAACCATCATTAGCTTAATTAAACATGATTACTTAGCATTAATTTCAAACAATTAGAGTTAATCTCGATTAACTCGGGACGGCGTGTAACATATCCTTTGTGCATGATAACTTTATCCAACTAGATTTTCTCCATTCATAGTTCTCAGCAAAGGAAGTCACCTCCAACCACCATCCAATGCAATGTCAAAGGCTTATAGAATGCCTTCCTTGGGCAATGCATGTAAGAAATCCGAGTTGAGGTAAAGTTTAAAAGAGTTATTAGTAGTTGTTGGAGTCGAGGGCGGACCTACATTGTAGTGACTTGGGGCACTCGCCCCAGGTCGGAACTGAAATTCCTAGAGAGTTGAAACAGGGGCGGACCTACGTTGGAGCGATTTCGGGCCTGATTTGAGGCAGTCACCCCAGGTCAAAATTGAAATCCTCATAGATTTGAAAGGGCCCTTGGAAAATGCCGCACATGTCTAAACTTGTTGCTCTACATATGTCTAAATATAGCCCCCCATATATAAAGCTTTGTTGGTAAAAAAAAAAGAAAGAAAAAGAAAATGTTGTAGAAACACATCTCTCCCTCTTCTTCAACAACCTCTCCTTTCAAAATGATCGCGCGGATTGTTGATCGAGCTCCTTGTTGTTGGAATTTGAGATGCTTTGAGAAAATTGATGAAGTGTCAAGCATGATTATGTGTTGGAATTATTGTCAACACATTGTCACACACATTGCAAACAAGTATGATGCAGAACATAGTGTGGCGTAGAATAGCAAGCAGAACAGATTGCAGACAGGTGTGGTGCAGAACAGAGTGTGGTGCAGAACAGATTGCTAACAAGTGTGGTGCAGACAAGTGTGGTGCATAACAGAGTGTGGTGTAGAATAGCAACATTGCAAACAAGTGTGGTGCATAACAGAGTGTGGTGCAGAATAGCAACATTGCAAACAAGTGTGGTGCAGAACTACAACACAGCTGTGAACCAAATGGTGTTATGCATATATCTTCATCTAACATCTGAATTAAAAAGTGGTCAACATGACTTTTGTGCATCAGTGAGAGGGCTTGATTTTTGGTTTAGGAATCAGGTCGATCTGACTTCAGGTTTTAAAGTTATGGCCCGGACAGCAGGACAACTCTGCCTCACTCAGTTGCTGTTTTTCTGTAACCAGTCAGCTTCAAGGTGATTTTACTCTACCTTCCATTCAATCTGGGTTAAATCTCAAAACATAAAAGTTGTAGCCCTCTGATAAATCTTTCATTTGGCTCAAGAATCATGTCATTTCGGGCTCGGAAGAGGAAGTTATGAATTTTGTAGTGGAGACAAATTTTGCAGTTTTTCTGCACTGCGAGATTAATATATCTTCTTGATAGGTTGTTGTGGGTCCCATTATGTGTTGGAAAGTAATAAGCAGATGGCCCATCAGATTCATCTGACTCAAATGGTAAGTCAGCCTAGTCCAAACGTGGGATTGCATGTTGGGTCCTTTTGCTTGGCAAGAAAGTCAAAAAGATATTCCTCCTATCTTTTAGTTGTTAGCAACTTCTTCCATTGGCTTGAGATCCAACTTTTTAGGATCTGACATATGAAGTTGGAAAATGGTATTATTAAAAAGAAGAGGAGAGATTGGAATGGAGGTGAGCAGCTTGCAAGGAGATACTGTAGTGATTCTTCTACAGCAAGTCAATTAGAAAATCTGCATCAAGAAGATGGTTCTTCATCGGCAGTTCTGTTAGATAAGTGTCTCTCAATTCATATTTATTTAAAGTCTGATTGTAAGGGATTGAGAGAGAGAGAGAGATTGTAGAGGGGAAGGGCTGTAGAAAGATCTAAACTTTTATTCTGTAAAACATCAAGTGGGTGCTTGGTGTTGGGGATTTGGTGATCCTATCTGTGGGTGTAGACATCTTGGAAAGGGAGTAGGTGCTTCCTAGATAGTGGGTGTTATCTGAAACCCAAGGGTTGGTGCTCTTTGTCGTTGGTGCGACTAAATAGATTCAGACCTATTCCGGATCGGTGTTCGGACAGTCTTTGAACCGTGGACGTAGCCTTTTGGTGAACCACGTTAAATCTGTTGTCCGTGTGTGTGATTTGATCTTTTGATTGTTGAAATTGGACCTGGTTTTAAGAAATCACTGATTCACCCCCCCCCCCCCCCCTCTCAGTGATCGCGATATCTAACAATTGGTATCGGAGCGAAGTTCCCTTGATAAGCTTAACACGCTGAGGGTGATCTCTTGTCAAATCACATGGCATCTAATACAGGGAATATGAAAGCACCTTTGTTTGATGGTTTTAATTACTCCTTCTGGAAGATCAGACTGCAGGCCTTCATCAAATCACTTGGCTATGATGTCTGGGAGGCTGTCAGAGTCGGTTACAATGTTGCCATCGTACCCACTGATGCTGCAACGAAGAAGTTAGCAGACAACGACTCCAAGGCGCAGAATGCACTCTTTAGTGGCCTTGTGGACAGCGAGCTGGTCAAAGTTATTGCATGCAAAACAACCAAGGAAATATGGGACAAGTTGCAAAGCATTCATGAAGGTGATGAGAAAATTAAAGAGGCAAAGTTGCAAACTCATCGCTCTCAATTCGAGCCTCTTCGCATGGAGAAAAGCGAGAATATTGACTCTTACTTGCAACGAGTGAATGAAGTCACGAATGACATTCGTGGACTAGGGGAGGAGATTAAGGAACCAGTCATCGTCAAAAAGGTTCTAAGATCTCTTCTTTCCCGGTTTGATTCCAAAGTCTCTGCCATTGAAGAAGCTAAGGATCTGAATGCTTTCACCATGGATGAATTGCATGGTTCACTCACTGCCTACGAGATGCGCATAGGCAAGACGTCCTCAACTGATAGAGAAGCGGCCTTCAAAGCTCAACAAAAAGGGAAAGAGATTGCTGGTCATGATGCTGATACTGAGGATGATGAGCTTGAGGCTCAATTTGTTAGAAAACTGAAGAAAGGAAGCAACGGCAAGTACAAAGGGAAGCTACCCTTTAAATGCTTCAATTGTGGAGGTGTTGGTCATTTTGCTGCGAAGTGTCCGCTGAAAGAAGACAATGATAATGACTCTTATGCTGATAAGAGTAAAGGGAAGAAAAATTTCAGAAAAAGGGGCAAAGCAAAAAACTTTATAAGTCAACAAGATGACAGCACGTCTGAAACTTCAGACGATGATGAATCAGCTGAAGCAACTGAAGCTCTCTTCATGGTCACTGTTGAAGAAGAAGAGGAGCAAGAGCTGGAAGAGGAAGAGGAGGCTGAGGTCAATCTTGAAGAAGAACTCATTGCTGCACTTGAGGAGCTTAGCATGGAACGTAAAACAAGTAAGAAAAATCTGAAACTTCTCCATGAATCTGAAAGTTCAGTTATTGCTTTGAAAACTCAAGTTGAAGAATATAAAAGAATGGTGGAAGTCCTTGAAAATCAAATAAGTATAAAAAAGGAAGAGGCTATGAAACTTGAAACTGAAATCGCTAGAGCAAAGGCTGAAAACTTGGAAAGTAGCCAAAAACTCAAAGTGCTCCAAGCGATTGAAGGGACAATGAAACTCAATGAAATTCTGAAAGTTCAAAAGCCTTTCCACAATAAATTTGGTATTGGATTTGAGATCGGAGAGTCCTCTAAAGCTGCACCTTCTTTGTTTATGAAACAAAGTGCTATACCTCTCAAGGCTACAAAGCTTCAAATTCAGCCTAGTTTTGAGATGGTAAATAAGAAAAGGTTTGTGGAGTTTAACCAGCCACCTAAGAAAGGAAGAATGTTCAGATTCTATGGTTATTGCTTTCATTGTAATAGATATGGACATAAAAGAGCTGATTGTAGATTCTATGTCAGAAACAGTCCATTAGTGACTAGGAACCCTTTTTCAATCCTAAACGGCCACAAAATTGAGTGCCATAAGTGTTATAATTATGGACACTTGGCTAGGGATTGTAGGTTGCCTATTGCTAACCAATTTCAGGTTGAAAAGAAACCCAAGTTAGTCAAGGCTTGGAGGGCAAAGAAAAGTGCAGAAAATACCAAGGAATCGCTCATTGTGCAAATGGCATTCAATGCACAAAAGAAGGCAGCACCATGGGTCCTTGATAGTGGTTGTTCAAGCCATATGACAGGTGATAAGGATAAATTCATCAAATTACAGCACTATGAAGGCGGATCAGTGAAGTTTGGTAACAATGATAGTGCCAAAATCTGCGGAAAAGGTGTTGTTCAGCTAATGGCAAACAAGATCAGATCAGAAGAAGTCTTATATGTGTCTGGACTGAGACACAACTTGCTAAGTGTGAGCCAGATCTGTGACAAGGGCCACGAAGTTGTCTTCACAAAGAATGGGTTTGTTATCAAGAAGTGTAGCAACGGCAAAACAGTGGCTACTGGATCTAGGACTGCTGGAAATCTCTATACATTTTCAGATGGAGCTAAAAAGACTTGCTTGATGAGTCGGACAGAGGAAAGTTGGTTGTGGCACAAACGTCTCGGGCATCTAAGCTTTGATAACATGTCAAAGATTTGCAATTCAAAGGCTGTAAGAGGTATGTCTACAGTTGAAAAGCCTTCCAACCCCATTTACGACTCTTGCCAAAAGGGAAAGCAAACGAGGGTAATGTTCAAGTCAAAGGAGCATCATTCAAAGAAACCTCTTGAGCTAGTGCACACTGATCTCTGTGGACCGATGCGAACTCAAAGCACCAATGTAGATAAGTATTTCATGTTATGCATTGATGATTATATTCGTATGACATGGGTATTGTTTCTTAAGCATAAACATCAAGCACTTGATCGTTTTAAAGTGTTTAAAGCACAGGTTGAAAATCTAATTGAAAAACGTATCAAGATTTTAAGGTCTGGTCGTGGAGGCGAGTTCACATCTGAAGAGTTCACTAAGTATTGTGAACACCATGGCATTTAAAGACAATACTCAGCCCGTAGAACTCCACAGCAAAATGGAGTTGTGGAACGGAAAAATCGCACCGTGCAAGAGATGGCTCGTACAATGCTAACTGAAAGCAAGCTGGCTGACAAATATTGGAAGGAGGCAATTCACACTGCCGTATATATTCAGAACAGATGCATGCTTAGAGCACACACCAACAAGACTCCCTATGAACTGTGGTTTGGCAAGAGAGCATCGGTGAAGTACTTCAAGGTATTCGGCAACAAGTGTTTTATAAAAAGGTTGGATCAAAATCTTGGGAAGTTTGATGATCGTGCAGATGAAGGCATCTTCCTAGGCTATTCTATTAGAAGCAAGGCCTACAAGTGCTACAATAAAAGGCTTCGGAAAATAGTCGAGAGTGCAGATGTTAAGTTTGATGAAAACAAAAAACTTCCAAAGAATATTCAGGAGATTGAATATCCAATGTATGAAGATCCTGATGATAACAATGAAATTGAAGACTTGCCTAATCACAAGGAAGGAAAGTCAGACGATAACTCAAAAGAGAACAAAGAAAATGACAGATGGCATAATTATCATGGTATTAACGAAACTGATATCATTGGAGATCCACAGGTTGCAGTACAGACTAGGAGGATGAAAACCAGTTTATTCTCTCTTTTGTCCACAGTTGAACCCAAGACTGTTGCAGAAGCAAGTAAAGATGACAGTTGGGTCAAGGCAATGCATGAAGAGTTGGATCAGATTGAGAAAAACAAAACTTGGGAACTTGTACCCAGACCAAAGAACAAAAACGTCATTGGTACCAAGTGGGTTTTCAGAAATAAGTTGAATGAGGAAGGACAAGTAGTGAGGAACAAAGCTAGACTTGTTTGTAAAGGCTATGCACAAGTTGAAGGGATAGATTTTGAAGAAACCTTTGCACCTGTGGCTCGGCTTGAGGCTATTCGTATGTTTCTAGCTTTGACAGTATATAAGAGCTTCAAAGTCTACCAAATAGATGTCAAGTCTGCTTTTCTGAATGGCAACCTGGAGGAAGAAGTATATATAGAGCAACCAGATGGATTTCAATTGGGAGATGACCCGAATATGGTATGTAGACTGAAAAAGGCTCTCTATGGCCTAAAGCAAGCACCGAGAGCATGGTACTCTCGGCTAGATGCCTACCTACGACAACTTGGGTACAAAAAGGGTGTTGTAGACAGCAACCTATACGTGAGAACAGAAGAAGGTACTCAGGTAGTTGTGGTAGTGTATGTGGATGATATCATCTTCGCAGGTAACAAAGATGAATTGTGTACAGAGTTTGCAGAGAAGATGAAGACTGAGTTTGAAATGTCTATGATTGGGGAGCTCTCGTTCTTTCTTGGCCTCCAGGTTAACCAAATGAAGAGTGGCATGTTTATCTCACAAGTAAAGTATGTCAAAGAGATGTTAAAGAAGTTTAACATGGAAGACTCAAAACCTATAAGCACACCCATGACAACGAGCTGCAAGTTGAGTAAAAATGATGAGTCAGCGACTGTTGATCACACAATGTACAGATCCATGATTGGAAGTCTACTGTACCTGACAGCTACTAGGCCAGACATTCTACAAGCTGTGTGTATGGTTGCTAGATTTCAGGCAGATCCAAGGGAAACACATGTGACAGCAGTGAAGAGGATTTTCCTGTACATCAAAGGCACAACAGAATATGGTTTATGGTATCCAAGAGGAAAGGACTTCAGATTAATAGCCTACTCAGATGCAGATTGGGCAGGATGTATAGATGACAGGAAGAGCACCAGTGGAGGTGCATTCTACTTAGGTGACAAGTTGGTAGCCTGGCATAGCAAGAAACAGGATTCAGTTTCCTTGTCTACAACGGAAGCTGAGTATATTGCTGCAACAACTTGCTGCACACAAGTTCTTTGGATGCGACAGATGCTAAAAGATTTGGGAATTCAGTTGGTTGAAGCTATTCCTATTTTGTGTGATAATACAAGTGCCATTAACATCTCAAAGAATCCAGTTCAGCACAGCAGGACCAAACATATTGCCATTAGGTACCACTTCCTGAAGGACAAGGTGTATGATGGAGAGGTGAAGTTGGAGTATGTTCCGACTACAGAACAAGTTGCAGATATTTTCACAAAGCCTTTACCGAAAGAAGTCTTTGAATACCTCCGGATGAAACTGGGAGTTACTACTTCTCCAAAGAAGTAGGGAGGATTGGAGACAGGGGGAGTGCGGGTATATTGTTGCAGAACTTTTCACTCCCAGACACCTCCCTTTGTTATTGTTGTCAAAGGGGGAGATATGTATGTATGTATGTTTTGCATAATGGAGTTAAAAAAAAAATAATAAAAAAATAAAAAAATCTAGAGTAGTGGGCTGAGAAGGTTTGGTGACAGGGGGAGTCAAATGAGATTTATTTTCTTCTCCAAGGCCGCAGGTGTTGACAAAAATTCCAAAGGGGGAGATTGTTGGAATTTGAGATGCTTTGAGAAAATTGATGAAGTGTCAAGCATGATTATGTGTTGGAATTATTGTCAACACATTGTCACACACATTGCAAACAAGTATGATGCAGAACATAGTGTGGTGCAGAACAGAGTGTGGTGCAGAACAGAGTGTGGTGCAGACAAGTGTGGTGCAGAACAGATTGCTAACAAGTGTGGTGCAGACAAGTGTGGTGCATAACAGAGTGTGGTGTAGAATAGCAACATTGCAAACAAGTGTGGTGCATAACAGAGTGTGGTGCAGAATAGCAACATTGCAAACAAGTGTGGTGCAGAACTACAACACAGCTGTGAACCAAATGGTGTTATGCATATATCTTCATCTAACATCTGAATTAAAAAG
This sequence comes from Cinnamomum chago, assembly GCA_038049695.1. Taxonomy (NCBI): domain Eukaryota; kingdom Viridiplantae; phylum Streptophyta; class Magnoliopsida; order Laurales; family Lauraceae; genus Cinnamomum; species Cinnamomum chago. The sequence goes on from CP142460.1 coordinate 50,287,480, forward strand.
TGGTCAACATGACTTTTGTGCATCAGTGAGAGGGCTTGATTTTTGGTTTAGGAATCAGGTCGATCTGACTTCAGGTTTTAAAGTTATGGCCCGGACAGCAGGACAACTCTGCCTCACTCAGTTGCTGTTTTTCTGTAACCAGTCAGCTTCAAGGTGATTTTACTCTACCTTCCATTCAATCTGGGTTAAATCTCAAAACATGAAAGTTGTAGCCCTCTGATAAATCTTTCATTTGGCTCACGAATCATGTCATTTAGAGCTCGGAAGAGGAAGTTATGAGTTTTATAGTGGAGACAAATTTTGCAGTTTTTCTGCACTGCGAGATTAATATATCTTCTTGATAGGTTGTTGTGGGTCCCATTATGTGTTGGAAAGTAATAAGCAGATGGCCCATCAGATTCATCTGACTCAAATGGTAAGTCAGCCTAGTCCAAACGTGGGATTGCATGTTGGGTCCTTTTGCTTGGCAAGAAAGTCAAAAAGATATTCCTCCTATCTTTTAGTTGTTAGCAACTTCTTCCATTGGCTTGAGATCCAACTTTTTAGGATCTAACATATGAAGTTGGAAAACGGTATTATTAAAAAGAAGAGGAGAGATTGGAATGGAGGTGAGCAGCTTGCAAGGAGATACTGTAGTGATTCTTCTACAGCAAGTCAATAAGAAAATCTGCATCAAGAAGATGGTTCTTCATCAGCAGTTCTGTTAGATAAGTGTCTCTCAATTCATATTTATTTAAAGTCTGATTGTAAGGGATTGAGAGAGAGAGATTGTAGAGGGGAAGGGCTGTAGAAAGATCTAAACTTTTATTCTGTAAAACATCAAGTGGGTGCTTGGTGTTGGGGATTTGGTGATCCTGTCTGTGGGTGCAGACATCTTGGAAAGGGAGTAGGTGCTTCCTAGATAGTGGGTGCTATCTGAAACTCAAGGGTTGGTGCTCTTTGTCGTTGGTGCGACTAAATAGATTCAGACCTATTCCGGATCGGTGTTCGGACAGTCTTTGAACCGTGGACATAGCCTTTTGGTGAACCACGTTAAATCTGTTGTCCGTGTGTGTGATTTGATCTTTTGATTGTTGAAATTGGACCTGGTTTTAAGAAATCACTGATTCACCCCCCCTCTCAGTGATCGCGATATCCAACACTTGTCATCGGTCCCTATATACTATGTAGATTACTACCACTACTAGAAAGTTGATTTTTGGCGCATAAAAAGCGGGCAACCTCCAGTGGCGGTCGCAAAAGACCTCATTAGCGACCACCATAGGCGGCCGCAATAGATGTTGCTAAAAGTTTTCATCACTTTTTTCCTTCCTTCCCACTTCTTTTTTCCTTTCTCCCGCCTTGCTCCCGCGCTCTGCAGCGTAGAAGAATCCTTTCTCCCGCCCTGCTCCCGCGATTTGCAGTGCAGAAGAAACCCAGTTTCTCTTCGCTTTTTCCTACCTTCCCACTTCTTTTTTCCTTTCTTTAGCCCTGCTACCGCGCTCTACCCTGCTCTACACTGTGCCCTCGCTCTGCCGTCCCGCCACACCAGCGACGCCACCGCCGGAGCAGCCACCGGTTCTCCCTCCCTCTCTCTGTATTTCTCTCTATCGCTCTCTCTCTCTCCCTCCCTCCCTCCCTCTCCCTCTCGCTCTGCACTGTGCCCTCGCTCCTGCGCGCCGGAGCCGTTACTGGCAAGGTGCTGGAACAACTCCCATTCTCCGAAATCCTCTCCATTGAGAAGATCTCTCTCGGCAGAAAGGTCAAATCTTTCTCCATGTGCGGATTCGTTTTCCGGTTGATTTGGGTTTCTGTGGTTGATTTTGGGGGAATTTGGATGATTTGGAGCGGATTTTTGCGGTTTCTGGTTCTTCATTTGAGTTGAGCTGATGAGAGTGTAATGGAGATTTCTCGCCCTCATTTGAGGTCTTCTTGTTATTATTTATGGTTTCTGTTATTGATTTGGTTTTGAAGTGTTTGGAGTGAAATTCTTGAGATTTCTGATTTCACATTTTGAGGTTTCATCTGGAGTTTTATTGATTTTTTTGTTTGTTTTTGTTGTTGATTTTGTGTTTGAGGCAACCAAATGAAACAGGTGAGTACTTTCTACTTCCCTGTCATTGTTATTTTGAAAATTATATATGCCCCTGTCATTTAACAATTCAAACTATTCAAAGTTCTATGCTTTCATCTTCTCTTGTCTAGACGTCCACTTTGTTATAAGGGAAGAAGATAGCAACGACATATGCTAACTTGAGATAAATGACCCTTCTCACCTTTTTTTCCCACCTTTTTAAGACCCATCTTGCACTACTGATGTGTCTGATCAAATTGTTGCTTTCACCTTTTTGAGGTCCCCTCTTCTTTGAATTTCAACTTGTAAGGCCCATTGTATAGTTATCTAGAATATTAACCAGTTAAGCATTAGCTCAAAGTGAAACAAATGACTCAAGTTGAAGCACCTAAACCTTCAAGTTTTCTACATCTAATGCGGTGGTGGTGGTTGTGCTTCCTCCTCAAACTGCAGCTATAAATAAGGATGAGCATTTTCAAGGTGTGGCCCTTATAGCATGTGACTCGCCATAAGGCCCATATTAGTGGTCTTCATAAGTTTTTAAGGTTGGGATACCCTGCTCTGTAGAACAATTTCTCTCATTGACCAATTCATACCACTCACATAAGCTGCCAGGGACATTATGTACGGTTCCAGGGGTTTGTGACTGTGAGTCCAAGTCTCTTGTAATCCATAATAATGATGATGATGAAGATGACTACGATGAAAACAAAAACAACTCCCCTTTGTTTGCACCATTGGTTCTTGAATGACTATACCATATGTGTAAAATGTCTTTTGGTGTCCAATGCAGCTTGCTTTAGTTGCAAGAAAAGGGAGACGGCTGCCATTTCCTTGAAAGCCGGGATATTAGAGTCCAACCCCTCCCATAGGAAACTCATCTTTGCATCAAAGACCATCATTTCCTTGAAAGCAAGGAAACTGGAGTAATTAATGCAATAAAATAGAAAATATGATATAATCACAAATTTGATTCTAATCTAATTCGAACTTAGAAAATAATTCTAAGCTTAACAGACCATCATAATTATCACATATCTAAATATAGTTTAACATATTTAACAACAACATCCTTTCTAGAGAACAAGGGGTTGTCCAGTTGGTTGGGCACTCCATTTCTCACCTCATTGTGTGGGGTTCAAACGCTAGTTCATCTTTCTGTAGGAGTAGGCTTCTTTTCAATGACTAGGTCTCTCGTCGGGAAAAAAAAACCAGCAACCTTTCTAGTTTTTATATTCTCCACTAATATCATCTATGTCAGGTTCTCTTTGACAAAACATTTAGAAGTTTACTCATCCACTCTTTTTGTTCGTAATAAGATTATAAGAGTAAATCGCTCATGCCAAACACATTAGTGTGACACCAATAGGTGTGATTGGGCCTACCGAACTAATGCCTATTACATGGTCTGTTACAATTCCGTTACAGTGAAGTTGAAACATTGTTTATTTGATGCCACTCCTTTTATTTCTTGTGTGAACTCTTATCTCTTCGATCATGAGATTAGCCTAGCAAATTATCTATAATGAATCAGTATTAGACCAAGAGAGTGCAACTTTTGATAGTTCAACAATCTTTCTGCAGTTGCTGGGCAAACATTGAGAAGGTTAACGATTTAAAACTGAAGAAATAGCTATTCTACATTTAAAAAAAAGTTTAAAAAAGAGCTCTTAATCTGATATAAAGTTAACAACAATCAGAATCTAATGCAAATGCAACATAAAGAAGCAAAAGTGCCTGCGAGTTAGCAGAAATAAATGCCCCAAACCATGTAGTATACCATAAATGGCACAACTTTATGCACCCTGTTTTGACTATAAAAAGCTAAACACCTGTAAACATGGGATGAGGTTGTAAGAGCATAAGAGAAAGGAAATCTTATTCATGACTTGCAGGAACTCACGGAACAAGATTTCGTTCGACTCCCGGATTGCTCGTACAGTTAAAACGTAGGTTTTAGTTAGAACTATAACTTAAAACATAGAAAACGAACCTCCGAGCGCCCAAAATGAGCAAACGGGCACCATTGCCCGTGAAACTTGACGGGCATGGGCCTGTAGTCATTCAAGACTTGTAAGAACTGACGGAACGAGATTCCGACTCCTAGATTGCTCGTACAGTTGAAACGTATGTTTAAATTAGAACCTTAACTTAAAACTTAGAAAACGAGCATCCGGGCGCCCAAAACGAGTAAACGGGCTCCGTTACTCGTGAAACTTGACGGGCACGGGCCAGTAGTCATTCATGACTTACCGGAATTGACAGAACGAGATGTCAACTCCCGAATTGCTCGTACAGTTGAAACGTAGGCTTAAGTTAGAACCTTAACTAAAAATTTAGAAAGCGAGCCTTGGGCGCCCAAAATGAGCAAATGGGCTCCATTGCTTGTGAAACTTGACAGGCACGGGCCAATAGTCATTCATGACTTACAGGAACTAATGGAACGAGATTACGACTCCCGGATTACTCGTACAGTTGAAATGTAGGTTTAACTTAAAACGTTAACTAAAAACTTAGAAAACGTGTCTCCGGGCGCCCAAAACAAGCAAACAGACTCCATCGCCCGTGAGACTTGACGGGCACCGGTCCGTAGTCATTCATGACTTGCAGAAACAGATGGAATGAGATTCCAATTCCCGGATTGCTCGTACAGTGGAAACGTAGGTTTAAGTTAGAACTATAACTTAAAATTTAGAAAATGAGCCTCCGGGCGACCAAAATGAGCAAACGGGCTCCGTTGCCAGTGAAACTTGATGAGCACGGGCCCGTAGTCATTCATGACTTGCAGGAACTGACGGAACGAGATTCCGACCCCCGGATTGCTCGTACAGTTGAAACGTAGGTTCAACTTAAAACGTTAACTTAAAACTTAGAAAACGAGCCTCTAGGCGCCCAAAACGAGCAAACGGCTCCCTTGCCCGTGAAACTTGACGGGCACGGGGCCGTACCCATAATGACTTGTAAGAACTGACGGAACGAGATTCCGACTCCCGGATTGCTCATACAGTTGAAATGTAGGTTTAACTTAGAACCTTAACTCAAAACTTAGAAAATCAGCCTCCGGTCGCCCAAAATGAGCAAACGGGCTCCGTTGTTGGTGAAACTTGACGAGCACGGGCTCGTAGTTATTCCTCACTTACAGGAACTGACGGAACGAGATTCTGACTTCTATGTTGCTCGTAAAGTTGAAACGTAGGTTTAACTTAGAACTATAACTTAAAACTTAGAAAACGAGCATCCGGGCGCCCAAAATGAGCAAACGTGCTTCGGTGCCCGTGAAACTTGACGGACACAGGCCCATAGTCATTCCTCACTTTCAGAAACTGACAGAACGAGATTCCGACTCCTGGATTGCTCATACAATTGAAACGTAGGTTTAACTTAAAACGTTAACTTAAAACTTAGAAAACAAGCCTCTGGGCACCTAAAACTAGCAAACGGGCTCCGTTGCCTGTGAAACTTGACGGAAACGGGCCCGTAGTCATTCCTGACTTGTAGGAACTGACGGAACGATATTCCGACTTCCGGATTGCTCGTACCGATGAAACGTAAGTTAGAATTTCAAAATTTTAATTTTAGTTCTTAATTTTTTTTATATTTAGCATAAATTGCCAATTTTTATAATTAACTATTAATATTTATTTTCCTTTTTGTGTTCAGGATTGAGAGCATCGGATCTACCACGGCACCCTGCATGGATAATTTCTTTTTCTGTAATTGTAATGGATATAATTTGTTGAAATTTTTGTAATGTTTTGAATGTAATTAATATAAGACTTTCTTTTGTTATTAGTAATTTTTGTTAGGAATTTTGTAGTTTGCAATTTGATGGATGCATAATATTTGAGCATCATTTGATTCACACATATGCATTGATTTAAGAAATCTTGAAATCTTATTTTATTCATGCATTGCTTTTAAGATTTGTAAAAGTATCAATTTATGCATGATTTGTTTTAAAAACTTGGATGCATTTGTTTTTTAAAAAGAGTTTTTAGAAATCAAGCAAGCCTTTGGTTTTAAAGTTTTGAATCATCTTAGGCTTTTTATGTTCATGTTTTAAAAACCCTTAGAATGTTTTAAAACATGTTATTCAGCTTGGTTTAGTGGCCCAAAAGTTCCCCAAAGAAATACTTTGAAAATATGATTTTTTGGGAATTTTGGTCCCAGGGGAGGGCCGGTCGATCGGCCACACTGCTGGTCGACTGGGTCATTGTACACCAACGACCAGAAATATGACCGTTGTGTGTACCCGGTCGACCGGGCCCTGTCATGGGGTCGACCGGGTGGCTAGCCGTTGGGAATTTTTTCTATAAATATGAGTTCTTTCCTTTGCCAAAAGTTGGGAATTTTAAGGCCCTCCTTGAGGGGTTTTGAGGCAAATACAAGGGAAATGAACTAAGGGATGAAGGGGATCATTAGGAAAGCTAAAGCTTGGATTAATGAAGTTAAATCACCAAGTAAGCTCTACTTTCCTTAATCATATGTTTTTCATGCTTTGTTTTACTTTTGGTAAATCTTTTATAGCTTGATATACTATGTATGCAGTATTGTGTCCTTAACATGTTTTATGTTTTGAGTTGATTTATTGTTTTGGATACAACACCATTTGATTCAATCTAAGTAATACTTTATCTTTGGTAAATCTAAGTAGATCATGTTAATGAAAGAACCTTTGAAATTATATGTAACATGATTCATATACTTGGTTGAATCTATGGTTGTTGTTTTTCAACATAAGAAAATCACTTTCAAAACTATCTTATGTTTTGGATTCAACATCTTTACAAATCATATGTTTTCATGTTTTTTGTTTTATCTTTGGTAAATCTTTAGTAGCATGTTAAACTATGATGTGTTGTGTCCTTAGCATGTTTTATGTTTTGAATTGATCTATTGTTTTGGATGCATCACCATTGATTCAATCCAAGTAGTACTTTATTTGGTAAATCTAAGTAGATCATGTTAATGAAAGAATCTTTGAAATTATATGTAACATGATTCATATACTTGGTTGAATCTTTGGTTGTTGTTTTCCATCATAAGAAAATCTCTTTCAAATATATCTTATGTTTTGGATTCAACATCTTTACAAATAAATGTAACTTTGTTTTAAAGTTTCACAACTTGCTTTGCATTGATTGGTATATCATATTCAAGTTGTATTTATAATTACATATGATTTGTCCCCTTATTTCAATCAAATCTAATTTTATGTTTTATGAGCTACATATTGATTTGATTGACATCCCTATGCTTCACATGTTTTGGTCTTTGAATTTTCACAACTTGTTTAGGATACAAATGTATATCTTTTACAAGTTAGTTTTAACATGTGATTAGCATTTCCTCAATCATAAATGTTTTATGAGCTAAAACTTTCAAAAGCCTTAGGCATACATTTATGTGCTTTCATTTTCAAAATGATTGAGGACATCACACACACACACACACATCATGAGCATACATCTTTGCATTCATTAAAGTGTTTGTGTGAGTTAGTTTTTCACTTCCATATCTGCCTAATTAAGAGGCATTGTAATGAGCTTAATTGAATCTCCATCAAGTGTATTATAGACACTAACTTTGTGAGATAACCAACCTTGTGGTTGAAGAGGTTATATCTTAGCCTATAAAAGCATAATGTATAGGTTGATGTTAAGCCTTGAAAAACATCATTGTAAAGGTTATTGCTTAGCCTTGAAAAGCATATTGTAAAGGTTATTGCTTAGCCTATTGAAAAGCATAAATAGTGGAAATCCGGTGGGGTGTTGGATCACAAGCCGGTAGTGGATGTAGGCATTGAGGCCGAACCACTATAAATCATTGTGTGATGGTGCTTGCTTTGTGGTGATTGTTGTTATTAAGCTTCCGCATTTTATTTGTAATCACCACTTGTGATTAGTTTAATTTAAAGAAGTTAAATTTGGTTAAAATTGGTCATAATTGAAGCTCACCCTATTCACCCCCCTCTAGGATTCGGATCCCCGGACTTTACAATTTTAACTGATGGTAGTAGTTGTATGTAATATATTCAGGTACAGGTATAAAAAGCAAGAAAAAAATTGAGAAAATATGGGATTATCTTTAAAAAAATTATTGGCTTTAGTGGCGACTGCTAAAAATAAAAATTATTTTACTGTTAGCGACCACTAGTGGCGGCCGCTAATACTTTTAAAAATTAAAAAAATTAAAAAAATTCAAAAAAATTAACTTATTAGTGGCCACTAATACTTTAAAAAAAAAAAAAAAAAACTATTAGCGACGGTATTTCAAGTATTAGCGACCGCTATGGCGGCCGCAAATGGTGCCAAAATTTAAAAAAACAAAACTATTAGCGACCGCCACCTTGCGGTCGGGAAAAACAGTGGCGATTGCTCATACTTTTCGAGATTTGCTCTCTTGGCGGTCACTGGGCGGTCACTAAGGAGTATTAATGACCGCCAGAACACTTTTTGCGATGGCTTTTGACGGTCGCTAAAAGTCCTTTTTCTAGTACATCTTCATGTAGAAAACATATCTAGTACAATATATCCTTGTTAGTCACTCTATGCCTAAATTAGTCTCCAAGTCCTAATTCCAAACCATAAATCCTCAAATTCTATTTTGAACTTTAAGCCCTAAACCAACAAATCTGAGCATAACTAAAAAAATCCAAAGATGACCAAATTTATTCATGTTATCATGCCTTTTTTCCCCACTATGATTCAAAAATTCAAAGATGGAATTCCGTTCTTATTATCCAAAGGCAAGAGGCTTTGAGAAAGTGAAATAGAAAAGGATGGGTGTCCTCAAAATGTTCTTGTATTAAGTTTTTCTCACACCCACTCACCCTGAATTTATTGGGACCTCTATTGGACATTGATTTTGACATAAATTTAGTGAAACGGGATAACATGAGTTTGAGTATTTAAAATCAAAGCTAGAATTATTTGTTTTATCAATCTAATGCTTTTTAGTGCTTCTTATTAATATCCTAGCCTCTTCATTGCCCAATCTTCAATAACTTCATGCATCTAGTTGAGTTCCACGACTTGAAAATTTTCTACAAAAAAAAACGTATAGGTTATTTGGTAATGTAAAAAAGTGTATCAAAGTCTACTAAAAGTTTTTTTTTTAAATGTACAGTATAGTAAAACTTTAGCCCCACCCAAATAAAAATCCTGGGTCCACCACTGATTGGAGCACTGACCACTGAGTGCCCAAGTAGTCCATCAAGTGACATGCGTTGTTATGTCACAGCACTGGTGCAACAAAACTTGGACAAACCACTGGTTCTTATTGTCTTTTTTTTATTAACCACCATTTTTTTATTGTATATTCCATACTGTTGAGAAAATGTAATTCTTTTGGGCGAGGGAGGAAAGATGAGATTGAAGGAGATGAATTTTGAGATAGTGAGCGATAAGGGGGCTCAAGGGTTTTTTATTTTGTTATTTATTTATTTTTATTTTTGTTTTTGCAAATGATGGAGGAAAAGAGAGATGATGCGAGATTTAGGGGTGGGTCTGGTTTACATGCATTATTAGGTCCAAATTGGATTATATCACCCATTTTATAAACAAGTCAAATATAGGTTGGCCTTCAACCCAAAGACACCCTCAGTATATGTAACATCCCAGTCCCGAGATTACCTGACCAAGGGTAATCCCCGATGTGTGACATGCGTACTCCTGTGAAATTTGCACCTGTCTTGGATCAAGTACGAAATCACGAATGATAAAAAGTTATCTTTCCACATGTGAGACTTACTCATTGACACCTGTCCCTGTACATTTAATGCGGAAGCAAATAGAATACTACTCTTTACATAAGTATTACTTCTTGATTAGTCCCATAATGTTCATTATATTGACACAAAAGATGATTTCATTTACCAACAAGTAGGGTCACAATAAAAAACATACCCTAACCTGGAGAACAAAACAACTTAAGTAACATTCCCCTGCTTATTCATATTTACAAAATGATTTAACCTTTTTATCTCTCCCTCCAGAGCCCATCTCCATCGCCTTTTCTATCTCTCCCTCCCTCTCCAGACCTCTCGCAGGTGCACGACGACCACAGCAGCACTACTAAACGCGCGTTGCAGCCCCTGGACGCCCGCAAAGCCTTCATCTTCCTCTTCGTGCCACCGAACGCCTCCCCTGCACCAGGTACACCCCTCCCTCTTCCTGTACTCCGCACACACCGCGCACCATTCCCCCTCTCCTCTCTCTTTCTTCTCTATTCTCTCTCTCTCCCTTGTACCCCATCTCTCTAATTCCTCTCTGTCTCCTCTCCTCCCTCCCTTCCTCTCTTCTTCTTCCTCCCCTATCTCCCCTCGCCTGCGCTTGTTGCAGCGCCCACCTGCACACCACTCCCTCTCTCCCCCGATTCTCTCTCTCCCTTTTTTTCTTTTTCCTCCCTTGTTCCTCTCCCTCTCCCCTGCTTCCTCCTCTGTTCCGCCCTGCGCCTACCTGCACACCACTCCCTATCTCCCTCGGTTCTCTCTCTCTCTTCCTCCGTTCTCTTCTTCCTCCCATGTTCCTCTCCTCTCCTCTGCCCTCATAGCTACCTTTTCCTCCTCCTCTTCTTTCTATCTTCCTTATCCTTCTCTCTTATCTCCCTTTCCCCTTTCTCATTCCACGCTTTCAGCAACCCCCTCTCTCATTTCCCTCTCCCTTCTCCACTAATTCATCTCATCTCCCATCTGATTTTCTATTCTCTCTTTCTTCCTTTCTTTATTTCCTTCTCATTCACTCTTCCTAACAACGTGACTGAGCACCCACCCATTTCACTCTCTCTCTATTTCTTTCTCTCATTCTTTCTGATTTCTTTCCTCCCCCTCTTTTCTCAATGGACCACAGAGGACCATCACCACCACCATTCCAATGGGCTATCAATCAAGTGGGCCCCACGATCTTCATCATCCCTAATTTCAAGCTTAACTGTTTGGTAATCTTCTTCCATTTAATTAGGTTTTGTTAATTGGGGGTTTTCCATTAATTAGTGTTAGATGAGGTTGTTAGCATGTTAGATTGTGATCTGTAGAGTTATTTATGTGGGTTTGTTTCTAATTGATAGGCTTTGGGCATTTTGAGCTAAGTTGTGGATTTGAGCATTTTGGATTTCCTCACCCTAAGGCAAGTGAATATGTATTCATTTTTATGGATTATCTCACAACAACCATGTTATCTCAATGTTGTGAGATGCAGATGGAAAGTGGCCTCTTTTCTTCTTTTTCTTTTTTTTTCTGTGTTCAGTTCAAGGACATGTGTTCTCCTCTTTTGATCCAAAGATTGTGATGATAGGCTGGATGATAGTACCACAAGATGCACCGTGCACACCATAGAACATAACATGGCTAGTGATATTCTGATGCAAGATATATGGGTGTAGTTTAACTGTGGGCCCGAGTAGCCTTTATGAGCTCTAGTGTTTTGTGATTTAGATTTAGCATCAGAGTTTATTGGGTTTTTCTAAATTTCCTCAAGCACCTTGTTGTTTTTGAGATGAGAATTAAGTGATTTGCAGTTTTAAATTTTCTCACGTAGTTTGTGATTTTAGTGATGCAAGTTAAGTGATTCATAGTTCAAATTTCACCAGGATTTGGTATTTTTAGAATTGACTTTGTTTGTAGATTAAGATTTAGAAGATTCAAAAGAAGAATTTCTCATGTGGGTTATTACATTTCTGCCACCTGAAATGGATGCATTAGAGCCCACCATCGATGAAACAAAATGATCACAATCAATTTAGACCCACTCTCTCTCTCTAACTAAATTGCCAGTGGCTTGAATTTTGGTCCAACTGGAGAGATAATGACTTTGATTCTATTGATGTTTTGAGCAGTTTTGATTGAGGAAATGTGGGCCCACGCATTCCGTTTTAGCTAGAAGCATATGAACCTGATAACTTATTTTTGGTATTAGTTTTCATCTATTCCACCATATGCTGTCTTGGCATGTGCTGGTCTTATAAATAATCTAAGTCAGAAATTGTATGTATGTAATTTGATATAGAAGTAGTAATTGAAAAGGGTTATGTTTGATGATCATGATTAGTTGTCATCTAGAACTGTTGAACATCTTCTCATACCATGTGCTGGCCTTGCTTTATCTTTGACCAATTAAACTCTCATTCAATATAATTTTAGACTCTCATTCAATATAATTTTAGTTACTGCTAACAAGAGAAACAAACCAGAAAAAAACCAAAGAGACCCATCTCAACTGGTAGCATGAAAGGTCTCTAAGCATTGGTATAAATAACAACCATTATATATGTGCAGCTACCTGGTAATTTAAACGTTGACCAAATTATTTTGGCAATATAAAACATAACAAAGAAAGAACATCTCCAATAAGAGAATTTTAAATGCATCACAAACCTTCCCATTTCCTTTTTATAAATTCTAGTGTCCACATCATAGATGTCTACTATTTGTTTCATTAAAAGAGAAGAAAATCTATCCTTGTTACTTAAGTTACAAACAATCACTATGTTGAGAGAATGTATTCATTTTCATCATATAGTTATTACTTGTACTATCCCAACTTCCCTTTGTCCAATACATCTCCATATCCATATAAGATCATGTGTTATCATAAAGAAGGGGATTAAGTAACATAAGAAATCGATAGGATTAGGTATATCTGAACACCTCTAAAATTTATAACAACTCTAGAAACTTTGAACTGGAGACCCCTTTAACTCATCTGACTAGAGAGCTAAGCTTCCCACCCACTCCTCTCAATCATGGTTATCACCTTTTCCTAACTGAAAGTGACATGAAATGTGTAAAATAAACAACCTCCGCCCCCTCTCCAAATTATCAATCCAAGTCACTAATTGATTCTTCGGTTATTACACTTAAATTCTCAAATGCATTAAAAACTTTAGCTCAAAATATGGGCTTATGAACCAATATACAAGCACACAATGTACCTTTAGCAAATAAAAATGGCACCAATGTGGTGTTGTAGCATGTAGCTCGGTTCTCATATGAACATTTTGATACTTCATTGACAAGTAATAATCTTGAGATTCATATACAAGCATTGTATGAGATTATATCATATTTCATTGAAGAAAATTAGCTAGTCTAATAGATTTCAAGTCATGTATTAAGTTAATCCACAAATATTTTAGGGAATTTATAACAAAGATTGAATGTCTTCTTCGATTTTATATTGTGATAGTCTTGTACAAATTCGAAATTTCTATCTTTTCTATCAAATTAGAGGTGTTGTATCAGCATATCTAAGAAAGCATTGATATGAAAGGTGATATGAAACAGTACCATCTTTATATTATATATTAACCATATATATCCTTTTCTTTGAACGGTATTGAATAATATAAACATCAAAAATTTTAAAATCTCAATCTATTTGCCATTTAAAATTTACAAGACTCTCATGTTACCATCTCCAGAATTAGGCCACCAAATATCTTCAACACTCTATTAAAAATAGTAAAAGTACTACACATACAATGTAATATATATATTATCTCACTCAATGTACATATGGCACTTGTTTGTGATCCATCAATTGGACATGTGGCCCCCTCATGGATTTGGAATGGTTGAAATAATGCTCTCAGTCGAACGACCCTGACATATGACTTGATAAAAAAAAATTGCATCTTGATAAATAAGAATAAAAGGATTGACCCATTGTTTCTAATTACTTGTGATTAGTTCAGATATGGACAGGAGTTGGATATTACATTATCAGAACCGATTTAGTGCGGAGTACATAGCTAGGGTGAGTTCATTTATTGATTTTACAAAGGCGAATTCGGGTGGGGCAATATTGATTAACTGCCTGTGTAACGATTGCTGTAACCATCGGAAGCATGACTATGTAACCGTGAGAAATCATTTGCACATTCAAGGAATGATGGTCTCATACTTACGGTTGATATATCACGGGGAACTTATAGTTCAACCCGATGATTCGGATGAGAGCGAAGATGAATCAGAAGAGAATCACGACGAATACAATGAGTTGATAGAGGACCATCGTAGGGGAACTTACTTACAGGAAGATACTCAAGAGAGGGATGAAGTGCAGGATTTTGAAAATTTGTTGAAGGCTTCTCAACGTGGCCTGTACCCAAGATGTAAAAGCTCAGATACTCTGTTATCGTTTGTCATCAAGATATTGCAAGTGAAGGTAAAAAACGGGTGTAGCAATAAGTTGTTTGACAAAGTTCTACAGATTTTTAAGGACTTCTTACTCGAAGGTCATGTGGTGACTAGCCTCAGTTTATGAGGCAAAGAAATTATTACGTGACTTAGGCATGGGATATAAGAACATAGATGCCTGCAAACACAATTGTGTGTTGTATTGGAAGGAGAATGCTCAATTGGATAAATGTCCATAATGTGAAGAGCCTATGTACAAGGTTAATGATGGCAAGCGAAAGAAGATCCCTCATAAGGTGCTCCGTTACTTCTCATTGACACTGAGGTTACGCAGATTGTATATGTCAAGGAAGACAGCCACAGAGATGAGATGGCACAGTGATAAGCACGTTGACGATGGGATAGAGCGGCATTCGGCTGATTCAGTGGAATGGAAAGGAGTTGATAAGAAATATCTAGAGTTTGCCTAAGAGACACGTAATGTGAGGTTGGGGTTAGCCACCAATTGATTCAATTCTTTCGGTAACATGAGCACCTCTTATAGCATGTGGCCTGTCATACTTATCCGCTATAATTTGCCATCATGGATGTGCATGAAGGAGCCATTCTTGATGATATCATTACTTATTCTAGGACCAAACTCACCAAGAAACGATATCGATGTATATCTGAGGCCCTTGGTTGATGAATTGAAGGAGTTATGGGATCATGGTGTATCTACTTATGATGCCTCCACTAAACAGACCTTTCAAATGCATGCGGCTGTGATGTGGACGATAAATGACTTTCCTGCATATGGTAACTTGTCTGGGTGGAGCACGAAAGGTTATAACGCTTGCCTCTCGTGTAAGGACAGCTCGTTAGGGGTGAAGTTGAAAGATAAGATTGGGTACATTGGCCATCGAAAATACTTGGAACCGAACCACCAATGGCATAGAAGCAAGGCCTTCAACGGTCAGCCTGAGTGTGAAAATAATTCTTTGGATTTACCGGGGCAAAAGGTAATAGACCAGCCAGAAGAACTAGCACCGGTCAAGTATGGCAATAATAACAAAAGATCCTGTGACTCTGGAGAACTGAATTGGACCAAAAAAAGCATCCTATTTGAATGGCCCTCCTGGAAGTGAAAAAATCTCCGACACAACCTTGATCCTATGCAGATTGAGAAGAACATCTGTGTAGCTTTGGTTGGAACAATTTTGGGCATAAAGGACAAAAACAAGGACACTGATAAAGCGCGTAAGGATTTGAAAAATATGGGCATCAGGCCAGAGTTGCATCTAGTGGAGAGGGGCGACGGATCCAGCTTGAAGCCGCATGCCTCTTACACTCTGGAACCAAAACATAGAGATGAATTTTATGAATTCTTGAAGTCGATCAAATACCCAGATGGCTATGTGGCGAACCTCTCGAGGTGTGTAACATCGAAAAATGTAAATTAGCTGGTTTAAAAAGCCATGATTGCCACATCCATATCCAATACATCCTTCCTATTGGCATGCGCGACTTTCTAAATAAGGATATCTGTACAACATTATTTGAGTTAGGCAGCTTTTTCCAAGACCTTTACTCAAAAACACAGAGACACGATGATTTGAAAAAATTGGTAGAGCAGATAGTTTTAATATTGTGCAAGCTAGAGAGGACTTTTCCTTCACTTTCTTTGATGTGATGGTTCATCTATCGGTTCACTTGCCACACGAGGCCATAGTTGGTGGACCGGTGCAATATCGGTGGATGTACCCTATAGAAAGGTAATAGTTGATGACCATTGATTAATTATTTATGTATTAGTGCAATTGCCTTGCATTGAAAATCGTAATTGTTATCATTGGTTGCCTAAAGGTTTTCTGAAGACCTTAAAAGGGTACGTTCGCAACCGAGCACGGCCTGAAGGTTCGATCGCCGAGGCTTACATTGTAAAGAGTGTCTCACTTTTTGCTCAATGTAATTAAGGCAGACTGATTGAGTAGAGCATTATGATGATGGTGGTGAACGTGGCCCGGGGATGTCGGTCTTCACACAAACTGTCTGTCCCATCAGACTGATGCCAAGGGCACATGATCCTTCTCAAAGAGAGCGTGATATGGCTTATTGGTTTGTGCTGAATAATTGCCCCGAGGTGGAGCCGTATCTATAGTATGTGCTTCAATCTTGCCATATTTATGCACCATGCTTGTTAACTCCTTTATTCATTCTCTAATCTTACTTATTCATTAAACTATCTTGAGTAGGGAACACAAGAATTTAGTGCACGATCAAAAAGGTGGAGATGTCGGGCAGATACAACGAAAAGAATTTGTTGGATGGTTCAAACAACATCTAAGACATATAAAATATTATCATTTTAATTGCTAGATATTATTGGATTACACTTCAAATAACATTAGTCTAATACATTTGTCTTAATCTGCTTATGTAGATTAATCAATTGCGAACTCTAGGGTTACCAGAAGCTTTTGATGAGATGCGGTCATTAGCAAATGGCCCTAGATCCCTAGTGAATCTTTACCAGTGGTGTGATTGCAATTGCGTCCGATACCACACTACAGACCGTGAGAAGTGTCGTAGGAGCTAGAGTAGCGGCTTGGTCATGGAAGGGGAATACGAAGGGGTGAAACATGACTACTATGGCTACATCTGCAAAGTCTAGGAATTGATTTATCATCACGGGGTTAAGGTGGTCTTATTTGAATGTGAATGGTACAACACTAGTACCAAGCACAAGATAAACATCGAACACCATGTTACAAGCATTGATAGCACATGTTGTTGGTGTACAGATGATCCATTTGTCCTACCAAGTCAGGTGACACAAGTCTTCTACAACAATGACACCAGCAGAGGAAAAAAACTGGAGTCATAGAACGGGTCAAGCCTCGGGGAGTATGGGATGTACCTTCCAAGCGGGATGACAATGACGACGATGATGATGTTCCTAATGATGCATTTAAGCAAGATGAAATGACATTTGTTGTCCCAGTCCTCATCGATGGTACTAGGGTCCAATACTCTAGGGATGATATAGATCTTGAGATCGTTCTCAGTGATGAGTCAGCATACGAGGATGGCCAAGAAGAGGATGAAACACTGGGGGAGTACGAAGATGAAGAAGAAAATGATGTTCATAGTCAGGAAAATGATGACATGGAATATGACATGTAGTGTTTGTTTCAGGTTTTGCACATGTAACGATTAAGTAAATTAATAAAGATCTTGTCTTACATAATGACATTGTCTTCAATTTCATTTTCTCTTCTAATTTGCTCATATATGGATAAGAAATTTCTAAATTTCACATTTTATTCTTATTTCTATATATCATAGTTGCAAAAGATGCCAAACAAAGGGAAAAAATGGGTCAAACCAGGAGAGTTATCCCATCAAATGCAAGCATCCAATTATTTATTAAAGAGAAAATAAGACAATTGAGCAGAATGCAGAAAAACTTGCATCTCTAGGGCTCCCATCGACCACAGGTACTATATTTGGTTCGGCTAAAGGGACAAACGAGAAAGGAAAGAAGAATGCTAGTGGAAATGATAAGGATAAGAGCTACATTCCCCCCGAAGATGATGATGTAGATGGCGAGACATCTTGGTCTCAAATGAATGAGGTAATCTTTCTGTGAATGTCTATGGCATGTACTTGAAAATATTAGTTAGGTTGATGGTGACACTCATGCTAAAAGGATTTCCATTTCCATTTAATGTAAATTCCTGACATTCAGTTTACTAATATTATTGCTTTTTGCTAATAAATATTTATTTTCCTTATCACTTTGCTTTAAGCCAGATTACAGATATGCCTCGGGATCTAAGGGTGAAGCGTGCTCGGAAGATCGCAGCTGCACTAGGGTCAGCTCGTGTAGAGAGCACAGTTGAGGCTTCGACACAGCCTCCACCAGTTGCTCTTCTGGTTACACAGTCTGGAGGATCAGGGAGCACCCCTGATTTGGCAGCCCCCACACTCTGTCAATTCAGCCTCCGACCACACTGCCCTCGCTGACCCATCCTCATTCGTCCTAGCCTCCGACGAGTCCTCATACAGTCGGGAGTAGCGTAGGTGATAAAATTATGACCTTTTAAAATTCAGAATGGTTCACCTCATTTTAATTATTTGCATTCACTAACTCATTTGGCACTATCATCTTAACAGCATCCGCCCCAGTCTTGGAGGTTCTAAGCCATGTAAGGGGTGTTCAAAGCTGAGGAGACAGCCGGGTCATAACATCCCAGTCCCGATCCCCGTCTCCAGTCATAGGCCAGAAGGGGAACATGCCCCATCACTGGTTAACCATCTTGGGTTATTCATTAGAGAGGTTGCCCCAGCCATTCCCCATGGCTGGAAGAAGCTTGACAGTGGGATCAAGCTTGCCGTCATTGCTACAGTACAGGTAAACTGAAACGAGAATTATTAAGCAAACTGATTATAGTTGTGCTCTGCATTACAAAATTTGATTATATTTTGTTATTACTAATCTTTATATGGCTCTCTCCTAATTGCAACAAATTTTTTATATCGGGGACTACGAGGGCGATATGCATCTCAGGGCGGACATTGACCGCCAATGTGGGGTTTTGTATAAGAGTTTGAAGTACAAGCTGCATAGTCACTATCTCGAGCTGTTGGAGCAAGGGGTTCCCCAACCCCAGAACCACCCGGCAGAGGGTTGTGATCCAGCTGACTGGCAGTTGATTCTCTCGCAGTGCTGGGAGAACTCAGCCTGGAAGGTAACTTTGGGATATTATCTACAACAATTTTTTGTGTATTCCAACGTAATGTTAGTAATGATTTTATAAATGACTGCTAATACTATTGTTTTTCTATGCAGCTGAAGTCGAAAAAAGCTCAAGAGAGTCGAGCCAAGCTGCCATATAATCATACTAGTGGCTCCAGATCATTTGCATCGAGGATGTTTATAATGGTACTAATTATATTCATATGAAGAAACTTGATTAAGTTTATTAATTTATCAATATGTAGCTAGGTTCATATCTAATAAAAAGCTATTTCAAATGACAGACGGCACAGAATGCCGGTCAAGCGCCGCTTATTACTCGATTCTTCCACGACACCCACTACATACAAAAAAGTAATGAGTGGGTAAATGAGGTGGCTCAACAGAGACATGTACGTTTGCCAATAAATCAATTATGATCAATAATGCCTTAAAATCATTCTAAATCCCTTTTTAATTTCTCTAAATGGCAGGAGGACTTGGTGCAGCAGACTGAGGAGCAATTACAGCCCTCTGTCATAGCTCCGATGACGGAGGAACATATTTTTGTCAATGTTCTTGGATCGAGGTCAGGATATTTAAAAGGGTATGGGATATACACGAAGACCTCTTCATCTTCCACACAGTCTCGGGCACCAGATCCTGAGGTGATCGCCCTGCGGGAGCAGCTAGCCAAGCAGGCTAGGAGGCAGGCTGAGCAGGACAGGAGACAGGCTGAGCAGGACAGGAGGACGCGTACACTGAGATCCTCGTTCAACAGTTGGCAGCTGCAATAGGGATAGATCTGACCAACTATCTCGACAACACGAGAGGGACCACTTCTGCTAGTGATGGCACAACTACTGGAGATCATGATGTGACCATTTGGTTAGTAGATTATTCTCTTGAAATTTTAACATAATAACTAGTCGAAATTTGTAAACACTGAAAAATGGTCAATATCCCTATTTCATTTGTTATAATCTTTCAATTATTAGAGAGTATCATGGTTTGTTTCGCAGAGAATGCAGATGTGCAAAAAACCTTCTACTGTTCAGCTGGTTAAAAGACTCATTTATTCTAATTTACTAGGGCTAGATGTTAGCCTGAAAAATGGGAGGTGAGATGTTTTATTTTATTTTACCATTTATTGCTATTGCACAACGAGAGTTTCATTTATGAAAAGCTATCTAAAGAGAAAATTTACACTATAGCATCTATATATAGAAAAGAAAACAAGGCATCTACAAAATTGCATAAAAAGATGCCCAAATCTCATAAGACAATGGTAGATGCGTTTAAAGGGGTCGGATTGACCCTAGGTGGGCCCCATAGAAGGGTGGTATGTGTGATTTCAGCTCTCATTTTTTTCCCTTTCCCTTAATTTTTTTTTCTTGCATCTTCCATCAAACTTTAAATATTACATCTCTAGCTCATGAAAGCCAACTTGGTAATGGAGCTAGGTGTTCTTGAGGAGAGGTATGTTGGTGGACCATTAGAAATCATGAGGGAAGTTTTGTAAAGCTGAATAATTTCACCATTCATTTGATAATAAAATAGCTTCTTGTGTATTCATATGGGGGAATTGGTGTCCATAAACATCTATTGGACTTCAGACTACACAAAAGTTGAGTTGATTTCTCTTGAGTTTTGGGAGAGTCAAGTAATCTTTCATAGTATCTTTAAGTACTTAGATCGAGCATTCAAGTTGGGTAGATTTTGTTTGACCTCAATGACCTTAACATTGAGGGAAGCACATGAGACTAGATTAAAGAAGGTGCTGGAACTTAGAAAATGGTACCTTGCTAATTTAGTGGCATCTCTATCCCTTTGTTGGTTGATGATCGTGTAAATTGAATCCCTTGCTTTTAAGCTTTAACCTCTGCTGTAATGGGTTTACATGATTTTGTCATAATAACTGAGGGAAACACTGAACTTGGGGGTGTGTTGTTACTTTATATTTCTCATAGAAAAGCAAGAAGGGAGAGTTAGTATTATTTTGTCATTGAAAAACTAGGTGGTTATCATCTCTTCAATTTATTTTGGGTTATTACATCTTTTCCCTTGTAATATCTGGTCACTTTGCATCTGAAGTGTTGTCTCAATGTGTATTATAGACCAAGTATTCTCCTATTTGTTGTTATTCTCTTTTTCTCACTTAATATTCTTCTGTGTGCTCATTTTATATTGTTTATACCATTCTACTAGTTTCAATAAAGGTTGAAATAGTTGGTTTATTTTGTTTTATTACTGTTTACTTTGTCTTCGCAGTGCATCATTGAGGAGATTTGAGGTCCAACTCAAGCTCGTTCACGTAAAAGTCATGACGTAATCAGCATAATTCTTATGTAACAATCTGGTTGTGCTTATTTTCTGGTTGATGTGGTGGCGTGGTGATCATCACAACATTACAACTTGTTAACAAAGTTTCAGATATATGATGTGACCCTTAAATAAATGATGGATGGAGGTTCTATCCATTTAGGCTTGAAAACATCGGATTTTCCAACACTTAGGCTCGAAAATGGCCCGTCGGGTGTCCGAAACAGGAACCGGCCCCCGGAAAGATTAGTCCCTGGCACGGGCACCTCGCTCGAGGGTAGAGTGACTTGTAGGAACTGACGGTTCACAAATAGGACACCCGGTTAGAGAATTAGAAGTGAAAACATCAAATTTTCCAACACTTACGCTCGAAAACGGCCCACCGGGGGTACGGAACGGGAATCAGCCCCCGGAAAAATTGGAAACCGGCACGGGCAACTTGCTTGACGCAAGAGTGACTTGTAGGAATTGACGGTTTGCAAATAGGACTCCCGATTAGAGATTTAGAAGCGAAAACATCGAATTTTCCAACACTTCGGCCCGAAAACGGCCCCACCGAGGGTCCGGAACGGGAACCGGCCACCGAAAAAATTGAAAACCGGCACGGGCACCTCGTTCGAGGGTAGAATGACTCGTAGGAATTGAGGGTTATCAAATAGGACTCCTGGTTAGAGAATTACAATTGAAAACACCGGATTTTCCAACACTTAGGCTAGAAAACGACCTGTCGGGGGTCCGAAATGGGAACCGGCCCCCGAAAAAATTGGCCTTGAGCACGAGCACCTCACTCGAGGGTAGAGTGACTTGTAAGAACTGACGGTTCATAAATAGGACTCCCAGTTAGAGAATTAGAAATGGAAACATTGGATTTTCCAACACATAGGCTCGAAAACTGCCCACCGGGGGTCCGGAACGGGAACCGGACCCCGTAAAAATTGAAATCTGACACAGGTACCTCGCTCGAGGTTAGTGTGACTTGTAGGAACTGAAGGTTCATAAATACGACTCCTGGTTAGAGAATTAGAAGTGGAAACATCGGATTTTCCAACACTTAGGCTCGAAACGGCCCGCTGGGGGTCTGGAATGGGAATCGGCCCCCGAAAAAATTAGTCACAGGCACGGACACCTCGCTCAAGGGTAGAGTGACTTGTGGGAACTGACGGTTCGCAAATAGGACTCCTAGTTAGACAATTAAAAGCGAAAACATCGGATTTTCCAACACTTAGGCTCGAAAACGGCCGCAGGGGGTTTAGAACGGTAACCGGCCCCCAAAAAAATCGGCCACTGACACAGGCACCTCGTTCGAGGGTAGATTGACTTGTAGAAACTGATGGTTCGCAAATAGAACTCCTAGTTAGAGAATTAAAAGCAAAAACATCTGATTTTCCAACACTTAGGCTCCAAAAAGGCCCGCCGGGGGTCCGGAACGATAACCGGCCGTCGAAATAATCAGCCACCAGCACGGGCACCTCGCTCGAGGGTAGAGTAACTTGTAGGAACTGATGGTTGGCAAATAGGACTCCTCGTTAGAGAATTTAAAGCGAAAATATTGGTTTTTCCAACACTTAGGCTCGAAAACGACCCGTCGGGCGTCCGGAACGGGAACTGCCCCCCCCCCCTCCTCGGAAAAATTGGAAACTGGTATAGGCACCTCGTTCGAGGGTAGAGTCACTTGTAGGAACTGAAGGTTCATAAATAAGACTCCCGATTAGAGATTTAGAAGCGAAACATCGGATTTTCTAACACTTATGCTCGAAAACGGCCCGTCGGGGGTCCGGAATGGGAACCAGCCCCAAAAAAAATTGCCATCGGTACAGGCACCTCACTCGAGGGTAGAGTTACTTCTAGGAACTGACGGTTCGTAAATAGGACTCCCGGTTAGAGAATTAGAAGCGAAAACATCAGATTTTCCAACACTTAGGCTTGAAAACGGCCCGCCAGGGGTTCGGAACGGGAACCGGCCCCCGGAAAAATTAGAAACCGGCACAGACACCTCGCTCGAGGGTAGAGTGACTTGTAGAAACTTGCAGTAGTTCACAAATACGACTCCCAATTAGCGATTTAGAAACGAAAACATCGGATTTTCCAACACTTAGGCTCAAAAAGGGCCTGCCGAGGGTTCGGAACGGGAACCGACTCCCAAAAAAATCGAAAACCGGCACGGGCACCTCACTTGAGGGTAGAGTGACTTGTAGGAGCTGACGGTTCGCAAATAGGACTCCCGGTTAGAGAATTAGAAGTGAAAAAATTGGATTTTCCAACACTTATGCTCAAAAACGGCCCACCGGGGGTCCAGAACGGGAACCGGCCCCCAGAAAATTTGGAAATTGGATGGCCACCTTGGGGATTACCCTAGGCCGGGGTGATTCGGGATTGAGATGTGACACTAGTAATCACTAGGGGGCTATCAATGTTGGTAATCATTATAGAAATTGCCTAATGTGATATTTGCAGGACCCACCTAATATTAGTAATCAATAAAGAAACTATGTAATTATGATAGGGCTATGGGACCCACATAAAATTCATAAACACTAAAGGGCCCATCTAAGATTGAGAGTCATTGTAGGATTCCTATAGAAACAATTGATATTTAAAAATATAGTTGGCCACCATGGTAGTAGTTTCTCATAAACTTCTAGTCTGGTTTGCAAATACTCTTAACCCTATTTTTGGTTAGTTTTCTTAACGAAATATTTTTTTTTTTATAGCATATACTTTAATATTATAATATGAAGGTATTTATAAGAAAGTGAGATATTGTAGGATACTTTTTACGTTATCCAAACACCTAGTTTTTAGGTGTGTAGATAACATTCCAAAGAGATAATATAACAAATTATTTTGAAATATTTTATTTTCAAACACCTCTTAAAGCATTTTAGGTGCACATATGATCATCTAAGTGTTTTGAACACACTTTTGAGGGGCCCACGCACCTAGGGCGATATCAATTCATGGGAAGGTGAAGATCAAAAGATTTAGATGCGACACTTCTATATGGAAAAACTTCAACTCCATCAAATCATCCTAATAACTTGATTTGTGGCCCTCAAGTTTAAAATTCTTAGATTGTATCATTTTTTTGTAATTTCAATTTAGTGATGTGTCTCATTCGAAATAATATGTGAAACATGGGATCAATGACATGTAGGAAGAGTAGATGTGTGTCACATTTAGATTGATCATGGAAAGATGGCTCACAAGGGTTGCACATCAAAACTATCTACTCACGAGCTCATATAACTATATATATAGACAAACCTTATGCACACCTTGTGCATTGTGCTCACGGTTTATCTGAGCATATCATAAAACACTCTCCCTATAGGTCACAAGGCTCTTGAGTTTTCACCTATGTAAATGGACTGGACTGATGGAATGATTGTACACCCATGAAATGGAATGGATTTGTGGTCCTAGATGATAGGGTTAGGATGCTCGGATGGGGTGCACTCAGGCAACAACAATTCATGGGAAGCTACGGATTCAAAGATCTTGATGCGACCCACTCTGTACAAATATCTCATGTCCGTCACATCATCTTTATCCCTTGATCTGTGGACTCAAGTTTTATGATTTTAGAATGCATGTTTTCTTACTTCAATCAAAATGTCAATTCCACTCCGACTGGTGTAAAAACATGGGGTCAATGTTTGGATTTATGATAGGAAGTCTTTTTAAGTGGGCCATGCATATCTAAGTAATTTGTGTATTTGCTCGCCTAAGGATTCCTCTATATATGTGGTTACATTCAGTAAGAGGTACCTCTTAAGGCTTGTGTGAGATCAAGTAAAGCTCTAAGTCTCTTGTGTGTTTCATTTTTATGGATGCCAATGATGGGAGGATAGCTCGATAGAAAGGTTCACAGTAGATAAGAATTTGGAGGAAAAAATCATCCTAATCGGAGTATTACAACTTTTGATTTGTATGTGGAGCTTTAAGTTTCATTCTCAAATTACATTTTTCTTATGAAATTTAATTCAATGGCCAATTCATTAGTGTAAGATCAGGACAAGGGCCAATTCACAGGGGATTATCAACTGTGAAGGGGTTAGGTTTTTACAAGGGGTTCCCATTGATAAGGAAAAATTTTAGGAGCATTAATTTTCCCACCTATGTAATGGCAGAAAAGCTACCTTCCACCCAATCAAGGTGATAAGAAAACATTAGGTTTGTACTCACATAAAGGACAACTTCGTCCAACTGGTCACTGTAAAACATGGTTGGCTGTCATAGCTAGCCGTAAGGTAAAATAGGAAAATTAACATTTTGTTGTACTAGCATTTAACTTCCTACCGGCCTCTCTATTATCCATAGAAAAGCTTTGGCGAAGTAGTAGTTCTCGTCAAAAAAATGAAAAATAAAAGTGTTTTGTCTCTTTTTGTTGTGATCTAGGGCCTACGAGAAGAGATCAGTCACGCACAAGAGAACACAGATTTACATGGTTCAGCTTTTGGCCTACGTCCACGGAAAAGACAGGAGAATTCACTATGCAATCAGAAGAGGTATACATCATAGAGACTCTTAATCTCTATTTATAATATTAGCCCCAAAACCCTGTTACACCTAAGCACTACTTCTAATCACAGTAAACCTACAATAATTGATATATTTCTAATCATAGTAGAACATGGACAATGCAAGGGCCCGTTTTACCGGATTTATTACTTCGATTGAGCCATACAACCTAACAAATCTCCACCTTGGCGAACATTGAAGCTGATCCTAATGCACATAACATGTCTCACCGTCTCCACGTACATGTCCATTAGGACACTCAGGTACTGAGCACACCGATCAAGTCCAAGTAATGCTTGAACTTGAATTTAACCCATTCCTTCATGAATGCACCAAATCGCTTGTAACATTGTCCAGAAGCTTGCTTTTATCTTTACAATGATTTATTAAAACTGCATACATGATTAGGAACCTTAAACTGCACTCTACCTACACTGGAAACTCATTTCTCTTCTTTGTAGAACCGGTTGCATCCGATGGCTTGATTTTCTTCATAAAGAGACTACATCTCTTCTCTCACAGTTACTGCCTGCTAACTATTGTCCAGCCCTTCCTTTAACTCAAGAGACTCAGTCGTCAATGCGTATGCAACCATATCATCACAGCCCCTGTCTGATGTCGACACGTACATCGTCATATCCTCGAAACCGTATCTAACTGGCTGTTTTCTTTCTCTTTGCGGTCCACCCATCTGCGACATCTGTGGCTCTGTCCCCTACATCTGTTGCATAGTTTGACTATCCCCTGTATCCCGAGAGGAGCCAAATGCATTCTCTTTCCTCACTAGGATGTCGGGCTCCACCTGAACAGTGTCACTGCTACTACCTGCTTTTATCTCCTCTACCTATTTTCTCGCTTCGAGTAAAGCATCCTCATGAAATGTAACATCCCTACTAATGATAAATCTGGGTGAATCTTGATCGGTAGACCACAACCTGTATCCTTTCACCCCAGAAGCATATCCCACCAAAATGCACTTCACAGCCCTTGGTTCTAACTTATCGGTTTTCACGCAAGCATAAGCTGGACAACCAAAGATCCTTAAGTTAGAATAATCAACTGGATTACCTAACCACATTTCTTCCAGTGTTTTGCATTTACTGCCTCAGCCCAAAAGTCCTTGGACAATCCTGTAGTACACAACATACAACGAGCTCTTACCAAGATCATTCTGCTCATCGTCTTTGCAACTTCATTCTGTTGTAGAGTTTTTGTAGTGGTGTAATGCCGAACTATGCCATGGTCTTTGCAATAGTTCTCAAACTATGTCGTTCTGTACTCCTTGCCATTGTTTGTCCTCAACTTCTTCACTTTCCTACCAGTTTGTTTCTCAACCATTTCGTTCCATTACTTGAATGTAACAAATGTCTGATCATTCGTCTTCAAAGTATAAACTCAGAATTTCCTTGAATAATCATCAATAAAAGTCAGCATAAACCGGGACCCGCCCTTGGAGTAAACCTTAAAAGGTCCCCATGCATCTGAATGAATATAATCAAGGATACCTTTCATGCAATTAATACATGTATTGAAATTGACCTTTCGATGCTTTCCAAAGATGCATCTGTCACAGAAATCCAACTTGTTATCTTCATGCTATATAGCAAATTCTGATTGCCCAGTATTGTCAATCCCTTCTCACTCATGTGACCCAGGTGCAAGTGCCATAGGCACGTTGAGATAGACTCATGGTCATCCGAAGAAGACACTGCAACTCCACCTGTAACATTATTTCCGGATAAAACATACAAGTTTCCAACTTTATTGCCTCCCATAAGAACCAGAGCACCCTTCACAACCTTCATAACTCCACCTTCAGCTGAGAACTAACAACCGTCGGAGTCCAAGGCACCAGGAGAAATAAGGTTCCTTTTCAGATCAGGAACATGCGGAACTTCTGCCAACATTCTGACGATTCCATCATACATCTTGATTTCAATTGTTCTAATCCCAACTGTATTGCATGCAACATTGTTGCCCATCAAGACACAACCACCGTTGATTTCTCTATAAGTGGTAAACCAATCGGAGTCCAAGGCACCAGGAGAAACAAGGTTCTTTTTCAGATCAGGAACATGCGGAACTTCTGCCAACATTCTGACGATTCCATCATACATCTTGATTTCAATTGTTCTAATCCCAATTGTATTGCATGCAACATTGTTGCCCATCAAGACACAACCACCGTTGATTTCTCTATAAGTGGTAAACCAATCCCTATTGGGACACGTGGTAGGAACAACCTGAATCAAGAATCCATTCATCCTAGCAATGAATTCCATTTTCAATCACAGAAAGTGCATTATCGGAAACATAATATGATCTTCCATCTGCGACACTGACTGAATCATTAGATGACGAATCTTCTATTATTTCTTTCCCTTTCCTCTACCTTTCGAGACAGTTTTTTCTGATGTGCCCTTTCTTATGGCAATAATAACATTCAATGCTTTTCCTGTTTGATTTGTGTTTGCCCTTACTACTGGAGTCTTTTGTTCTTCCTCGTATTACCAAACCCTCACCCTAACCATCATTGTCGGCCACAACCTTTTTCTTCAACTCCTTAGAGTTCAAGACTGCCTCTAAATCATCTTTGGACATAGTATCTCTACCATACAACATGATATCAACAAAATGCTCATATGAGGGTGGTAACGAGCACAAAAACATAATAGCTTGATTCTCATCATCAATTTCAACATTAATATTTTCCAGATTTATAATAGCTTTTGTGAAAGAATCAAGGTGGGTTGAAACAGACGTACCTTCTTGCATTTATAAGGTAAACAACCGCTTCTTCATATACAAACGATTCATGAGGGACTTCATGATGTACAAGTTCTCTAACTTTTGCCATATGTCAGCAGTAGTTTTTTCTTAAGCAACTTCCCTCAGTACACCATCGCTAAAAAACAACAGAGTCTGATCTTACGCCTTCTCCAGTGAGCCATCATTCTCAACATCTGACAGTTTGTTAGACAAAGGATTCTTTCACTTCAAAGCTTTATGCAACCCATTTTGAACCAGCAAAACCTGCATCTTCAAACACCACAGACTGAAATCGTTGTTTCCATCAAATTTTTCAATTTCAAACTTCACAGCCATTCCGCAAATATTTCACTGTACCTATGTAGATTTGGTCACCATGAGCACGCTGGAAGAAACGGATTTGAAATCCGACTCCGGATGGCTAAGATATCGCAGAAATAAGTTTTTGCGCTCTAATCAGTCAATCTCTTTCGTCGACCGTTGAACAACCATTCCTCTTCCACAATCGTGTAGATCTTCTTGTAACGAGTCCGTAGGTTCAAACGGATCTCCAATCAGACTCCAAATCGTCAAGATGTCGCGAAAACAAACTTCAGCCTTCGATCTGGTCAACTCTACCTTTGACCGTAAAGGTGTTGATGCATCACTGACATCAGCGCCTTTCTCTGTAGCCTTTACTTCTGGGCTTCGCTGATGGGTTAGGTCAACCTGGACTTGACCCAACCTGGACTAGCGTAGCTGATGGGCTTCTGAAACGGGTCAGGCTTGACCTGACCTGGAACCAACCTGGAACTGCTGCACGAGCCTAGGCCCACCTTCTTCTCCTTCTTCGTTTTGGTTTAGTTACAGAAATAGAACTTCTGCAACCGCTTCCGTTCTTCCACTTCCTCGGCCACGGCACAGGGCGGCAACACCAATAGGGGCCCTCCTTCTTTAGCGGCACGAAACGGCAACAATGCCCCCTCCTCCTGGGACATACACGACGTAGGAAAGATCAAGAAAAGAAGAAGGCACGACATGCAACAACTTCGTTTCTTCTTCCCAGGCGATGGCAGGGATCACCTTTGTTTCTTTCCTGCAACAACCGAAACCCAAGCAACCTCCTATCTTCTCTATGTTTCTCTAGGAGATCTACTCAACTTCCGGTGACGGCAACAAACCAACAGACAAATCCAGCAGACTCTCTACCTCGTCTTCTTCCTTGGCACTATCCAATCTGCAACCTGATCTTGCGATCCCAGCGGCAGAGACCCGGTTGTCTTCTCCTGTCAGACTCTGGCAACACGAGCAACAGGGACGAATCTCCCTCTGGTTCAATTTCCTCGGTTTCTTCTCTGAAACATGTGTGGCCCACCGAGATCAAACGATCTCTCTCCGCACGATCCAGAAAACACTCTCTCAATCTTGAGATCTAATTCGTCGATTACACAGCCATAACTCCAGCACTTTGAGACGTCGAATCTCCTATGATCACACACAACTCTCTGATACCAATTTGTTGTGATCTAGGCCCTATGAGAAGAGATCAATCGTGCACAAGAGAACACAGATTTACATGGTTTGGATTTTGACCTACTTCCACGGGGAAGACGGGAGAATTCACTATGCAATCAGAAAAGGTGTACATCATAGAGACTCTTAATCTCTATTTATAATATCAACCCCAAAACCCTTTTACACTCAAGCACTACTTCTAATCACAGTAGACTTACAATAATAGACCTACTTCTAATCACAGTAGAACATGGACAATACAAGAGCCCGGTTTACCCGATTTATTATTTCTATTGAGTCATACAACCAAACACTTTTGCTAAATACCATTTCTGGTCTATCCGGTGTAGAAGAAATCCATCTTGTAATCAAGGATAATTAGGGATTTTTCTGGAGAACTTCAAGTTTCAATGTAACTCTCCTAGCAAGAGAAAAAGGGAAATTAATCAAAATTCCATTCACCAAATTTAGAAAGATAGGAAATGTTATTTTAAATCTTCCAAACTATTAAAAAAAAAAATTCTTCTCCCTTTTTTTCAAGTGAAATACATTTAGTTTACCACCCATGGACGAGGTAAGGGTAAGATGATATTGGCAACACATTTAGTGTAGAGAGGCATTTACGATTTTATTTATTCATCATCAACACTCGTCAGTTTATTGTACTATGAATTATATGTTGGTACATTTATCATTTCTTCAACATATTTTATACTGGTGGAACGTGAGACAAATACACCACAATCACATACTTATAGTTTCTTAAACTGGAATAGGATTAACAAGGACCGACAAGACACATTCTTTGGTCATGTGGGATTGGTGTAGCCATCTCTATGTTGGTAAATCATTTCACTCGCAAGTGTGAGATTTACAATTCACATGAGGATAGGCATAGGAGCTGGAGGGGGCTTCAAGTATTCACTACAACAAACTGCACTTTTAGGGACGAAATTTTTCGTCGCCAAAATCCAAAAAAAAGTCGGTAAAACCTTTACCGACGAAAAAATTTTTGTCGCCAGACGTCGGTAACAAAAGGTGGAGAAAACATTTTACCGACGAAAATAATTTCTGCCGGCAAAAATTCGGTTTTTACCGACGATTCCTTGACTTTGGCCGACGAATAAAAACGTCGGTAAATTTATTTTTGAGCTATTCTAAATATTAATAAAACCTTTACCGACGTTTTTTATTCGTCGGCAAAAATAAATAAGAAATAAAATACTTTTACCGACGTTATTTATTCGTCAGAAAAAATTAAATTAAAAATAAATAATACTTTTGCCGATGTTTTTTATTCGTCGGCAAAAAATAAATAAGAAATAAAAAAAAATTCCATCGTTATTTATTCGTCAGAAAAAATTAAATTAAAATTAAATAATACTTTTGCCGACGTTTTCTATTCGTCGGCAAAAAATAAATAACAAATAAAAAAAAATTCCGACGTTTTCTATTTGTCGGCAAAAAGCAAAACGAAAAGTAATTAGAAAATAAAATAATTTTGCCGACGTTTTATTTGCGTCGGCAAAAGTAAAAACAAATAAGAAAATATTTTCGCCGACGTTTTGTGTCGTCAGCAAAAGTAAAAAAGAAATAATAATATACTTTTACCGACGTAAAAAAACGTCGGTAAAAGTATTATTTTTATTTAATTTTTTTTTATTAATATAATTTTGTACACCTGTATCAAAAAATAAACCAGTCCTCATGTACCTCTATTCAATATTAAAAATACATACAAACAAAAGTTGCTAAATAAATAAACAACCATCACCATTTTTCATCAAATCATTCATCTCATTATATAAATATTACAATAAAAAATGACAAAATCTCATATAAATGTTCAATATACATATACAAATAATCTAAAAAGAATAAAACACCCCACAAGTCTGCAACCGACTCCAAAGCGTCTATCAATCTGCAACGACAAAAACAACATTAGAATATTTTCAATGAATTAAATTATAAATAAAAGATAAACATGTATATATATATATATAAATCTTTTCCTAAGATTTTCGGCGGCCTGTTTTCCAGCGCAAGTGTTGAGAATCAATTGATTTTTGCATTTAATTCGTTAACCGGAAGTTAGATTCACTACCCGTCAATTCCTACAAGTTATTACTTTGGCCTTGAACAAGGTACCCCATATATTTGAAATCACTTCACTTCATATATAATAATAGCCTAAAATGTGTGGTTATGCCCCCTCCAATTTTAGATGGGATAGAAATACATGTTAAATTTCATCTATAGGCAGCTAAGATTTGTTTCTTATGCTACAACTTTTGATTTTCTGTTAGCTAATCATAATCTTTTAAAAATGTATAATTCTCTTTATTGACAGCAATGTAACATGTAATTATTTTGTTGCTTTGTTTAAGAAATATACGAATGTCAGAACAGCGACTACTGATATCAGCCAGTACACAATGACTACAATCTCTCTTCAGCTACCATTTAAAAAAAATAAAAATAAAAAGAAAAAGAAAAGAAATCTTATACGATAATACTTAACGAAACATGCAAATTGAATTTAAAGAGATTAAGCAATTTCAACTTTCCCTGATCAGTTCAGAACTTAAACATATTATGTGTTGCTTTTCACATATCTTCAGTGGAAGTGGTAAGGGAAGAAAGAGTGGGAAAAAGAGGAAGGAATCATGAAGCAATAGTGCACACACCTGCAACAAACTGGGACTTAGCCCAGCATAGAGTGCGGGAACGCCACCTTGCTCAACTATCTTGGCACATGTTGCAAATGCATTTAACCTGGTTGCCTGAACTTGCATTTGGAGCTGCCGTCTCACTACTTCAAAAGGATATGTAGCAGCCTCAGCACATGCACCAGCAATGGCCCCATAAAGGAGAGGGTCCTCATGGGACCCAACTCCAACTGATCGAAAAAATGAAAGAGCTAAACACTTGCACTGTTGATGAATCCATTTGATAGTAATTGAATCCTGTCTGAATACAAACATCAAGAGTTAGTGGTCCCACACAAATCCATCATCTCTTAAAAAAAGATATATAGTAAAGGTAATCGCAATTAAAAATAAAACCAATTTTCTCAATTTAAAGCACTACAACAAACTACACTTTTAGTGACGAAATTTTTCGTCGCCAAAACTCACAAAAACGTCGGTAAAGCCTTTACCGACAAAAAAATTTTCGTCGGCCAGACGTCGGCAAAAAATCGTGGAAAAAACATTTTGCCGACGAAAATAAATTTCGTCGGTAAAAATTTTAATTTTTACCGACGATTAATGTCCTTTACCGACGTTTTTAAAACGTCGTAAAAACTATTTAACATTAGTAAATATTTAATAAATACTTTTACCGACGTTTATTTTTCGTCGGTAAAATAAAAATAAAAATAAATAATAAATATAAAGACTTTTACCGACGTTTATTTTCGTCGGCAAAAGAAAACGAAAAAATTTAGAAAAAATAAAAAACTTACTACCGACGTTAATTTTCGTCGGGAAAAGAAAAGAAAATTTAGAAAAAATAAAAACCTTTTCCCGACGTTTTTTTCCGTCGGTAAAAATAAACAAAAAATTAAAAAAAATAAAAAAGGATTTTACCGACGTTTTGTTTTCGTCGGTAAAAATAAACAAAAAATAAAAAATATTTTACCGACGTATTTTCTTCGTCGGTAGAAATAAACCAAAAATAAAAAAGCATATTACCGACGTATTTTTTCGTCGGTAAAAATAAACAAAAAAATAAAAAATGATTTTACCGACGTATTGTTTTCGTCGGTAAAAATCAAGCAAAAATAAAAAGGATTTTACCGACGTATTTTTTTGTCGGCAAAATTAAATTAAAATGAAAATAAAACACTTTTACCGACGTTTTTTTTTTCGTCGATGAAAGTGTTTTATTTTTTTTTTATAATTTTTTTTTTCGTTTGTATCAAACCTATTCAATATAAAAAATACATGCAAACAAAATTTGCTAAATATACAAATAACCATCTCCACTTTTCATCAAATCATTCATTTCATTAAACAAATATTACAATCAATAACGATACAATCCCATATATATGTCCAATATACATATACAAATAAGCTAAAAGAAGGTGTGGGCTACCTTGCAAGCCCTGCTGATAACACCACCATATGGATAGGACTCAACTCTCGTCAATCAACTTCCTATAAAAGATAAGCCCAATTGTGTTTCTGCTAAGTCTGATTTATGATGCACACTGTTACTTTTTCTCTCATGATAAAAGACCGTTCATTTCAAGAGAAACAGAATTTACAAGAAGGGCTGTTTGGTTACAGGAATTTTGTGATGTCCTATAGCCATAATTTCAGCGAACTCCTTGCCAATCTCCTGTTGTACCTTTTTCCGAGCTTCACCAAGAGGATCTTTTGCGACTACATTGGAATTCTTTTCTTGCATTTCAGCAGGTGATACAAGGCTCTCTGTATTCTGCAGCTTCTCTGGCATGATTCCAGTATAAAAGAGATGAGTGACTCACACATCATAGCACCCATTGGGCTATTCATGACTTCATTAGGGAGCTGCAGGATGTAGTCTGGAATTGTAGTCCCTACCAAGAACTGTGCTACCTCATTGCTGAAGCTGTTGCAGTTGTGGTGGAGCACATTGCAGGCCTCAGCTGTATAACGCGGAGATTGTTCATTTAACACCATGAATCCTTCAACATAATCCACCTTGCTGTCCATTGAAACCAAAAGCTCTTGGTCCTTGGTGAAAATCTCAAAATCATCATAGAAGGCTCTGACCCATTTCACCTGTAATAACCAAATTTTTTAGTTTAGAGACAACTGCAGGAAAGGAAAGCCCATTCAAAAAACCAAGTACATAAAATGTGAAAAGGGTCTGTTTCTGTGGCAAATCTAAAAATATTCAAGAGTGAACTTTGTTATTTTCTTATCCTAAATCCCAATTGTTTTGAAGGTCAAGGTAGAAATGAAGTTTAGGAGACCATCAATAACCCATGGCCCATTTGATGGAGATTTCTCAACAAGGGAAGATGAATTCAAAATTTCTTGATACCTGTTACCACATCCAGCTGAAAGACATTATTAATCTGAGGGCCATATTTAAATGTCTGGCCACTGATCCCAGCATTAGAGAGAGTCCCACCAATACTCGTATAGAGATAATATGTCCAAGAGCTTGGAGCAAGGCCTTCTTTCAAGCTTTCCTTCAACAGCTCTACCCAAAGAACCCCTCCACCGACATCAGCATAGGAAAAACGAGGCTCATCATCTATTTTCCGGTGGATCTTAATGAAAATGTCGAAATCACAAAGCCAATCCCCAGTAGATATGATAAGTCACCCCAAAATATATAGGATAATGATTCAATGATGATTATAACTACAAACAACAAAATAATCAAACCAACCTATATTAATATTATCTAGGTTTTCTGATTTACAATCATAAGCCAATCGCGGTTTTTTCTTCAAAATGTCAACAATCAAATTGTTAGCTTTCTCCATTGTCTTCTTCAATTCATCTTCTGATTACTCAAGAATGTACAGTGATTAGGAAACCAAGAAAGAGGGTGGTTGTCAAGATTACTCAAGAACACCATATGCAGCCACAAACCTAACATCGTTGTGATCCAGGAGTCAAAGCTAGCACTAAGATCCAAAAGTGAATGGCCAAAAGTAAAAGCAAAGCCATTATTGAAAAAAGATAACTTAATATACACCCACTGCTTTTGATGCAATTTATCTTTTTCCCACTTTTGATGTTAAACAGGACACTGACCTTTTGTATACTAACACAAAAAAGTAAAAGAAGCAAAGAAATGGTGGATGTATTAAAATACAATTTACTATCTCCTCAATTCTTTTTCCATTTTTCTTTCTTTTTTTTATGAATGTATCTTGCAGAAGGGTCTGCCTATCATTCACTAGTAATGTAAAATAATAGAGGAGAGAGAATGGGGGGGAATGAAAATCATACCTGGCACTTGAATGATACGTACAAGTGCCACCAGTGCCTGTAAATCAACCATGAAAAGAGCAAAACAAGAGAGAACATAAATCAGTCTTCTTCTTTTGTTCTTATGCCATGTAAGGATGGAGAAAAAAAATGAATGAGGAGCTCACTTGGATATGATGTAACAACAGTGGCAGTGCCTGCAAAGTCATTGACTCACAAGGTTCCTGCAATTCGAGTACTAATGTGGGTGTTCCCCTCCTCATCAAGCTTGGCCAGACCAAAGTCTGATATCTTAGGATTAAGATCCTTATCCAGCAGTATATTGGTAGCTTTGATGTCTCTATGAACAATTCTCAGCGTTGATTCTTCATGGAGATAAGCCAAACCTCTTGCTATACCAACACATATCATATGCATCATTGGCCAATCCAGTTTCAGTTGTTTTTCTTCCGGACCTATGAACATTCCAATAATGACATTAGATATTCTGTGTTGTGTAATATTCTTTTGGGGATGCAAGAATCAAAAGAAGCTGTCATCTTATCAAATGGTTGTCAACAACATGCTTTTTACTTAAAATTATCTTCTGAAGCATCAGAAGGAATATATAAAATTATCAAATGGTTGTCAACGGCATGCAGTGCCTGTTTTATGATCCACGAGCATGGACCCACCACGTGTTCCAAAGCACCGGCGCACTGAGGCTTCCCATATATAGACTATAGTCCTTTGTGCTTAACATATCAGGCCCGGCTGTGCCCAATTAACTACTGACTCAGAGGGTTAGGCCTGTGTCACCCCCAACAAAATTACATTCATAAACATCTTCTTCAAAGAACTTCAAAGGGATTTTTTTTTCTTCTTTCTTTTCCCTCCCCCTCCCTACCTCTTTCTTTTCCCTCCCCCTCCCTACCTCTTTCTTTTACTTTGTTCGACTAGAACTGTACATCACAGGCCCTCATGCCAGCAGATACCTTTAAGTTGTAGCCAGTTTTACTTTTAAGCCATCCATTGCTTTATTGATTGTACATGGTATCTGCTGGCAGAACCCAGTCCCAGATCCTGGAACCTGATTGATAATCAAGTTCTGTCCTAGATGAACTAAAATGATGTGTATGGAAACATTGGTGCTCAAATAACTTACTGCAATAGGTGTACACCCAATAGGATCGATGTAATCAGCAGATTTTGTGACCATTCCCTTCATTGGATTAATACATAACCTGCACCAAGTTACATAGGGTATGAGAACTATAGTAATATATGTCAAAGAAAAAGGAAGATTGGAACAGAGATAAAGTAACATGGATCAGGATCATTAAAAATTCAATTGAGGCAATTGAGGTTCTTCCCATCCATCATAATAATCACCGCTAACAAGATTGAACAAAAAACCACTATGATCAATGAATTGTACAAGGAATGTAGATGTTGTTTCAACTCTCTTGGAAGGGTTTCTTCATGCCTAACAAAACTCTCTATCACTTTGCTCAAATCAAAGGCAGTAATGCCAGTTCTCTCCAAAACATCAGGAAACAACATGGTAACTGAAAATAGAACCTAAACCACAAAATATGCAAAAGATGAAATTATGGGGCAAAGTAAAAGGACAAAAACAAAAAAAAAGTAACTTAATTGCAACAATCTTACCGAACCTTGTCATGGGGAAGAGGAACCCCCCACTCAGAAGATATCTTCCCATGCATTGCAGCCAACATAAGGGGAGTCTAATCCATAAAAAAAGGAACCAAAGATCAATGAACTCATCTTCACATTTCCATCTCAAAATCTAAAAAACAATCCACCCCAATTTCCAAAATCAAATCTTTATTCACATTTCCGAGGTGTTGAAAATGCTACATTTTTTGTGTTTATAAATTTTGACTAGTTATTATGTTAAAATTTCAATAGAATAATCTACTAACCAAAGGGTCGCATCGTGATCTCCAGTAGATGTGCCATCACCAGCAGAAGAGGTCCCTCTCATGATGTCTTGAAAGCTGGTCAGATCTATCCCTGACGCATCTGCCAACTGTTGAACGAGGGCCTCAAGTGTTCGTTGCCTCCTATCCTGCTCAGCCACCTTCCTATCCTGCTCAGCCACCCTCCGACCCTGTTCAGCTAGTTGGTCCCGCAGGGCGATCACCTCAGGATCCGGTGTCCGAGACCGTGTGGAAGATGCAGAGGTCCTCGTATATATGCCATACCCTTTTAAGTATCCCGACCTCTGCCCAAGCACATCAACAACAATTTGCTCCTGAGTCATCGGAGCTGTGACAGAGGGCTGCGACTGCTCCTCAGTCCGCTGCACTAAGGCCTCCTGCCATTTAAATAAACAATGATTTAGAATGCTTTTATGACATTATTTATCAAAATTGATTTATTAGCAAACGTACGTGTCTCTGCTGAGCCACCTCATTTATCCACTGATTACTCTTTTCTCTGTAGTGGGTGTCGCGGAAGAATTGAGTAATAGGCGGCGCTTGACCGGCATTCTGTGCCGTCTGTCATTTGAAATAGTTTTGTATTAGATATGAACCTAGCTACATATTGATAAATTAATAAACTTAATCTAGCTTCTTCATATGAATAAAATTAGTACCATCATAGACAGTCTCGATGCAAATGACCTGGAGCCACCAGTATGATTATATGGCAGCTTGGCTCGACTCTCTTGAGCTTTTTTCGACTTCACCTATATAAAAAAATAATAATACAGTAGCAGTCATTTATAAAATCATTACTAATAAAATTACGTTGGAATACATAAATAATCGTTGTAGATAACATCCCAAAGTTACCTTCCAGGCTGGCGATTCCCAACACTGCGAGACCATCAACTGCCAGTGAGCTAGATCACAACCCTCTGCCGGGTGGTCCTGGGGTCGGGGAACCCCCTGCTCCAACAGCTCCAAGTAGTGACAATGTAGCTCGTACTTCCAACTCTTATACAAAACCCCGCATTGGCGGTCAACGTCCGCCCTGAGCTGCATATCGCCCTCGTAGTCCCCGATATCAAAAACTGTCTGCAATTAGGGGAGAGCCATATAAAGATTAGTAATAATAAAATGTAATCAGATTTTGTAGTGCGGAGCACAATTATAATCAATTTGGTTGATATTTCTCGTTTTAGTTTACCTGAACTGTAGCAATAACGGCAAGCTTGATCCCAATGTCAAGCTTCTTCCAGCCATGGGACCTGACTGGGGCAACCTCTCTAATGGCTAACCCAAGATGGTTAACCAGTGATGGGGCATGTTCCCCTACTGGCCTATGACTGGAGATGGGGATCGGGACTGGGATGTTATGACCCAGTTGTGTCCTTAGCTTTGTCACGGTCTTCCCTCGCGTAACACCCCTTACACGGCTCGGAACCTCCGAGGCTGAGGCTGATGCTATTAAGATGAAAGTGTTAAATGAGTTAGTGAACACAAATCATTAAATTGAGGTGAACCATTCTGAATTATAAGAAAATGTAATTTTCTCACCTACGCTGCTCCCGACTGTATGAGGACTCGTCGGAGGCTGGGACGGCTGAGGCTGGGTCGGCAAGGGCTGTGTGGTCGGAGGCTGAATCAGCAGAGGCGGGGGGACTGCCAAATCAGGGGTGCTCCCTGATCCTCCAGACCGTGTAACTCGAAGAGCAGCCGACGGAGGCTGTGTCGAGGCCTCAGATGGGCACTCTACACGAGTTAACCCGAGTGCAGCTGCAATCCTCCGAGCGCGTTTCACCCTGTTATCTCGAGCATCTCTGCAATCTGACAAGGAAAATAACTAATTATTAGCAAAAATCGACAATATTAATAAAGTGAATGTCAACAATGTCCATTAAATGGAAATGAATATCATTTTAGCATGAGTGTCACCATAAAAACTAATATTATCAAGTACACGTCATAGACATTCACAGAAATATTACCTCATCTGATTGAGACCAAGATGTCTCGTCATTTACATCATCATCTTCAGGGGGAATGTAGTTCTCATCCTTATCATTCCCACTAACATTCCTCTTTCCCTTCTCGTTTGTCCCTTGAGCCGAACCAAATATAGTGCGTGCGGTCGGCGGGAGCCCTAGAGATGCAAGTTTTTCTGCATTCTGCTTAATTGTTTTTTTTCTCTTTAATAAATAATTGGATGCTTGCACTTGACGGGACAACTCTCCTGGTTTGACCCATTTTCTTCCTCCGTTTTGCATCTTTTGCAACTACTATATATAGAAATAAGAATAAAATGTGAAATGTAGAAATGTCTTATCTATATATGAACAAATTAGAAGAGAAAAGGAAAAATTGAACACAATGTCATTATGTAAGACAAGATCTTTATTAATTTACTTAATCGTTACATGTGCAAAAACTTAAACAAACACTACATGTCATATTCCATGTCATCATCTTCTTGACTATGAACATCATTTTCTTCTTCATCTTCGTACTCCGCCAATGTTTCATCCTCATCTTGGCCATCCTCGTCTACCGACTCATCACTGAGAACGATGTCAGGATCTATATCATCCCTAGAGTATTGGACACTCGAACCATCGACGAGGACTGGGACAACAAACGTCGTTTCATCTTGTTGAAATGCATCATTAGGCACATCATCAGCGTCGTCGTCGTCATCCTGCTTAGCAGGTACATCCCATACTCCCCGAGGCTTGACCCGTTCTACGACTCTCCAATTTTTTCCTTTACTGGTGTCATTGACATAGAAGACTTGTGTCACTTGACTTGGCAGGACAAATGGATCTTCCGTACACCAACGACCTGTGATATCAATGCTTGTGCTTGGTACTAGTGTTGTACCATTCACATTCAAATAAGACCACGTTACCCCCGTGCCGATAGGACAATTCCCAGACTTTGCAGATATAGCCATAGTAGTCATGTTTCACCCCGTCGTATTCCCCTTCCACGACCAAGCCGCTACTCTGGCTCCTACGGCACTTCTCACGGTCTATAGTGTGGTATCGGACGCAATTGCAATCACACCCCTGGTAAAGATTCACCAGGGATCTAGGGCCATTTGCTAATGACCACATCTCATCGGAAGCTTCCGGTGACCCTAGAGTTCGCGATTGATTCATCTACATAAGAAGATTAAGACAAATGTATTAGACTAATGTTATTTGAAGTGTAATCCAATAATATCTAGCAATTAAAATGATAATATTTTATATGTCTTCACGTTGTTTAAACCATCCTGCAAATTCTTTTCGTTGTATCTGACCAACATCTCCACATCTTTGATCTTGCATTGAATTCTTGTGTTCCCTACTCAAGATAGCTTCCAATGAATAAGTAAAAGTAGACACTGAATAAATGAATTAACAAGCAATGTATAAATATGGCTAGATTGAAGCACATACTGTAGATACGGCTCCACCTCAGGGCAATTATTCAGCACAAACCAATGAGCCATGCCACGCTCTCTTTGAGAAGGATCGTGTGCCCTTGGCAGCAGTCCGATGGGACGTACAGTTTGTGTGAAGATCGACATCCCCGGGCCACGATCGCCACCATCATCATAACGCTGTACTTGATCAGTCTGCCTTAAATACATTGAGCAAAAAGTGAGGCACTCTTTGACAATGTAAGCCTCGGTGATCGAACCTTCAGGCCGAGCTCGGTTGCAAACGTACCCTTTTAGGGTCTTCAGAAACCTTTAAACAATCAGTGATAACAATTACGATTTTCAATGCATGGCAATTTCACTAATACATAAATAATTAACCAAATGGTCAACAACTATTACCTTTCTATCGGGTACATCCATCGATATTGCACCGGTCCGCCAAGTATGGCCTCGCGTGGCAAGTGAGCCGATAGATGAACCATCACATCAAAGAAAGCTGGAGGAAAAATCCTCTCCAGCTTGCACAATATTA
Organism: Cinnamomum chago; assembly: GCA_038049695.1. Taxonomy (NCBI): domain Eukaryota; kingdom Viridiplantae; phylum Streptophyta; class Magnoliopsida; order Laurales; family Lauraceae; genus Cinnamomum; species Cinnamomum chago. The sequence continues at coordinate 50,329,327 of CP142460.1, forward strand.
AAACTATCTGCTCCTCCAATTTTTTCAAATCATGTTGTCTCTGTGTTTTCGAACAGATGTCTTGGAAAAAGCTGCCTAACTCAAATAATGTTGTACAGATATCCTTATTCAGAAAGCCGCGCATGCCAATAGGAAGGATGCGTTGGATAAGGATGTGGCAATCATGGCTCTTTAAACCAGCTAATTTATCATTTTTCGAGGTTACACACCTCGAGAGGTTCGCCGCATAGCCGTCTGGGTATTTGATTGACTTCAAAAATTCATAAAACCCATCTCTATGTTTTGGTTCCAGAGTGTAAGAGGCACGCGGCTTCAAGCTGGATCCATCGCCCCTCTCCACTAGATGCAGCTCTGGCCTGATGCCCATATTTTTCAAATCCTTACGCGCTTTATCGGTGTCCTTGTTTTTGCCCTTTGTGCCCAAAATTGTTCCAACCAAAGGTACACATATGTTCTTCTCAATGTGCATAGGATCAAGGTTGTGTCGGAGTTTTTTGCACTTCCAGTAGGGCCATTCGAATAGGATGCTTTTCTTTGTCCAATTCAGTTCTCCAGAGTCACGCGGTCTTTTGTTATTCTTGCCAAACTTGACCGGCGCTAGTTCTTCTAGCTGGTCTAGTACCTTTTGCCCCGGTAAATCCAAAGAATTCTTTTCAAGCTCAGGCTGACCGTTGAAGGCCTTGCTTCTACGCCATTGGTGGTTCAGTTCCAAGTATTTTCGATGGCCAATGTACCCAATCTTATCTTTCAACTTCACCCCTAACGGGCAGTCGTTACACGAGGGGCAAGCGTTATAACCTTTAGTGCTCCACCCAAACAAGTTACCATACGCTGGAAAGTCATTTATCGTCCACATCACAGCCGCATGCATTTGAAATGTCTGTTTAGTGGAGGCATCATAAGTCGATACACCATGATCCCACAACTCCTTCAACTCATCAACCAAGGGCCTTAGATATACATCGATATCGTTTCCCGGTGAGCTTGGTCCTGGAATAAGTAATGACATCATCAAGAATGGCTCCTTCATGCACATCCATGGTGGCAAATTATAGGGCATAAGTATGACAAGCCACATGCTATAAAAGGTGCTCATGTTACCGAAAGGATTGAATCCATCGGTGGCTAACCCTAGCCTCACATTATGTGTCTCTTGGGCAAACTCTGGATATATCTTATCAAATTCTTTCCATTCCACTGAATCAGCCAAATGCCGCGCTATCCCACCGTCAACGCGCTTATCACTGTGCCATCTCATCTATGTGGTTGTCTTCCTTGACATATACAATCTGCGTAACCTCGGTATCAATGGGAAGTAACGGAGCACCTTATGAGGGATCTTCTTTCGTTTGCCATCATTGACCTTATACCTAGGCTCTTCACATTCTGGACATTTATCCAATTGAGCATTCTCCTTCCAATACAACACACAATTGTGTTTGCAGGCATCTATGTTCTTGTATCCCATGCCCAAGTCACGTAATAATTTCTTCGCCTCGTAAACTGAGGCCGGCACCACATGACCTTCGGGTAAGAAGTCCTTAAAAATCTGTAGAACCTTGTTGAACGACTTGTTGCTACACCCACTTTCTACCTTCACATGCAATATCTTGATGACAAACGATAACAGAGTATCTGAGCTTTTGCATCCTGGGTACAGGCCACGCTGAGAAGCCTTCAACAAACTTTCAAAATCTTGCACATCATCCCTCTCTTGAGTATCTTCATCCAAGTAAGTTCCCCTACGATGGTCCTTAATCAACTCATCGTATTCATCCTGATTATCTTCTGATTCATCATCGCTCTCATCCGAATCATCGGGTTGAACTAAAGGTTCCCCGTGCAATATCCACCGTAGGTATGTGATCATCATTCCATGAATGTGCAAATGAGTTCTCACGGTTACATAGTCTTGCTTCCGATGGTTACAGCAATCGTTACACGGGCAGGTAATCAACACTGCCCCGGGGGAATTCGCCTTTGCAAAATCAATAAATGAGTTCACACCAGCTATGTACTCAGCACTAAATCGGTTCCGATAATGTAATATCCAACTCCTGTCCATATCTGACCTAATCACAAGTAATTAGAAATTATAAACAATGGGTCAGTCCTTGTATTCTTATTATTCATGCTATTATTCATGCATTTCTTACCTAATCTAACCAAAATGAACCAGCAGTAGAAAATGCATGTTTGGAGACACAATGTTGAACATTGGTTAAGGATCTATGCACGAATGTCATAGCTATGTTCAGGTGATAATCTTTTCCTCTAAACTCAGTTTTTGCTTTTCTCTTTAACATGTTATACAAAATGAATTAACTTGCCTCTCTTTTGGATGGTGGTATTTGCAGGTTATTCCATATTGCATCTTTTTGCGACAAGTATCAAACGTCAGAAGATGAATTGAAGAAGACAATGGAGAAAGCTAACAATTTTGAAGAAAAAACCACAATTAAAGTGCTTTTGATGGGATTTTTTTTTTCATTTTATTTTTTTTATTTTTATTTTTTTATTTTTTTTTAGAAATGGGGCTTTACCTTACTTGACTCTACAAGTAGAATTGCCAAACAAGCCCTAAAGATCACGTGAATCTCCTTTTTTATCTTAATTGAGACTGGGTTGCCTTGTTTGAGGAATTGAGATTTTGTATTTTTTTTCCTTTAATATTCAGCGGATTCCCATTTGAGTGTGTGTTTTTCTGTCTATGGGCAGAGACATTCTTGTTAGACCGAGTGCCTAAGATATCACACAAGCCATAGATGTGTAGGTTCATACTAGAAACATGATACTTTTTTGCATTATCCAAGCATCATGAATCACTTCACTAGCAACAAGCATATATTTTATATGAATGTACAATTCATGTGAACATGAATATTAATTATTTCTTTCTGAATATAGTGGGGATTTATGATTCTATTGATGAATGCTACCATGCGCTCTGGAGATTAATTGAAAGCTTTTCAATCAAGGGAAGGATGAGTCGTGTTTGGCAATCTTTTGCATGATACAAATTACTTGAACAAGAGCAATGCTCTTTCTGGCTGTGCATATGGTACCATATGAGCAGCACCTCTTACAGTTGCAAATGTCAGTAAATTCCCATACTCAGTTGCCCAACCACCCACCTCAGCAGAAGAAAAAGAATAAGAGAGAGAATGGATCAGGAAAGAAGAATAGAAGGAAGAAGGGTAAGACTAGTATTCCAGTATGAAGTTGATGTAAGATGAGACATTTGAGAGAGAGATAGAACCACCCAACTGGTACTTCCCACATCTGAGAACTGAAGGATAAATAAAGAAGCATGGGCAGGATAACATGTCTTTAATAATTAATAGGAACAATGTTCATTCCCAAGCCTTCATACAGGAGGGCTATTGTTTAGATTAATGATAGACAGTAAAATCTTGAATATGAGTTAATACTTTGAAAGTAGTGATTTGATGATATCCGGGTCACAAACAAATATGCATTACAGCGGTCTGGTTTCCATTGACAAGAGCACGTGGCACAGTAAAAGTGCCAGAGCTATATCACAGAGGAAAAGTAGAGTGACCCCAATGACAAGCCATATTTTTGTGTACTGCCTATTCCCTGAGCCATCATATGCTACTAGTAGATATAGCCAAACAGCAAGAAGAAAATGGAAGGAGCTCAAGGAATGGCAAGTCCTGTGAAGTGTTTGTCAGGGAAGTTGGGCCAGTTGGAACAGGGATTCCTTTCAATAATGGCACTTGACCAAACATGCATCTCAGGAGCATCTCAAATTGTGTTCTTTCGGAACTTGGGCTTTGTGTACAACCATGAACCATCCATGAGGGGTAGTGTCCACCACAGTCCACAGAAGTGGCCATGGAGCAAAATCACCTTACAGAGAGACGATTGCATGGTCATCTCCATGATAAACCTTACCCCATCTGTTTAGGACATGAAGTTTAAAAGATCCCAACCATCCAATCAATGATCCAACAGTTCACATTCATAATAAAAACTAGTTGATGGAAAGAGCGCGATCAAGATCGTCCAATCACACACTCTTTTTTGCAGGGTGGCTATCAGTGGTGGGACCCAAGTCATTTTCTGGGTAATTCAAAGGACAATTAGTTCAGATGGTTCCAGTTTAGTACCTGGCATTAAGAATGTAAATGGTTATAGGATTATCTGCAAATCTGAAGTGATCAGGTTAATAAAAGCAGGTTTTGGGAGGGAGGGGAAGGAGACTCACTTCCTAAATCTAAATCCATGTATATGATTTAGATCCTTGTGTGTTCTTCCCACCAATGGTTCATATAAAAAACATAATACAACTAAATAGTAATAATTAAAAACTTTAGAGGTTTGAATCACATTGCTATTTGTCTTCCAAACTTAAATTGTAGTGCCATTTCAAGAGACATATATATTTGTATATTTAACGGATCTGTTTTAGGACTACCCCTATGAGCCTTTTTTTCTCTTCTTGAATCAGGGGATGGAACTGGATCTTCAAATGTTTTATTTGATACCAGATCCAAATCCAACATAAAGGATCAATCAATGTTGGATATGAATCTTGATTCCTTGGACAGATCCATCCATGGTTCAGCCCAAATCCTACCCGTTTACCTACCCACTTGTCATGGTTCTTTCTCCTAAGATGAATATATACTGCAAAGAAGAAACAAAAAGGGGAAGGGAAGGGAATCATTCATCCTGACATTTATACTACAAAAATCTCCAATGAAAATAAAGTAAAGGCTCCTCCCATCATCATTTTGTTAGCTCCTCGTGACCATTTATCTGCAAAAGAGATAGCTCCAATCTCCAACTCTGTCTCTTTCAAACCACCTTTTCCTATACATTTCCCAGCTCCTCTACTAAAAAAGGAACCCACCACCTTTTCTTTCTTCATACACAAGACGTTTCTCATTTGTTCTTCCCTACCTCCCACTAAAAGAGAGAGAGGAGAGAGAAAAGAGAAGGGAGAAAGATGGTTGGATCTGGCTCAGGTGGGTCATTTCTAAGGCAGTTTAGTGGTAAAGATAGGTTCAATTCCTCAAAGAGATGGAGCAAGAAGGGTCCTGAGAGGAGCATAAAGCATATGGAAGGGCTGAACATGATGAATGGTGACAATGGGGTGGTGCTGAGGAAGAGGATGATGGTTGTGGTCGGAATCTCCAGGTAATCATCAGAGAATGAGGTACCCATTCCATTTACATCCCTAATTGTGCAGAAGAGAAGAGTACTTCATACTAATTTTTCTTTGTTTTCAAACATGATGATAATGATGGTTGGAGCAGTCATTTAATGTTGGCGGAGCATCAAACCTTTGGACCAGGTGCCACTCCAGATAAACGTGTTGAGTGGTCTCGACAACTCAGTGATGAAGAAGCTGCTCAATTCACATCCATTGATTACGTTGATGGAAAAGGATGGTTGCCAGCTTATCATTAGAAAGATCTCTTTCTTCTAAGTTCTAACCTTTGTCATCTTTTTATTTCTTATTTGATGTATCCAAACTATAAGCTCTATAGAAGGATATATATATTAACATCATGTTTCTATATTTGTATGTTTTGTTAAGCACCATCCAACTTTGGAAATAAGACTCAAAAACAATTATACCTTGTGTGTTTGCAAATCTTAAGACTCTCCACTATTCTGGGTGTTCAACCTTTAAATTGGTTAGTCTAACATGTAAGGCCTTGTTAATAGCAAAAGAATGAATGGACAGAAGCCATTCTTTTCTTCGTTTCAATTGCCACTTGGTAATAAATGACATCTAATTTAGTGAATAACACGATAAACCAGGATACTCACTCTGAGTGAGCGAGAGAGTCAAAACTTAGTGTGAACATATAAAACAATGATGATGATATCTAACAAATTCTTCTTCCTTAAAGTTGGAAAACGGTTGGGAAGAAATCACATCAAAACTCTCTCCCCTTATCTGTCTCTCTCCTTACTTGGTGGTTTCATATTAAAAACAAAAGGATTTATATGATTATCCTCCATTTCTCAACCACAGCGACTTTTCATCCCTCTTTCTCAACTACTGCTGACTCTTTATTGCTTTATCGGTGAAACATCATTAATCCCAATCATTAATCTTAATCCCAACATCAAATCCTCTCCTAGCTTCTTTAACAGAGGAATATAAACAAACACATGGGAAGCACTCTTTGAAAATAAAGATAAACATTAGAGTAACATAAACAAACAGATGGTGGGCGTTTTCTATGCACACAAGCAAAACAAGAAGAAACCAGAGTTCTGGTTTTCCCTTTTGTCATTGAGAAAGAGAGGCATTCATGAGAGAATTCCAAATCAGATTAACACCCACAATTAAGAAATAAAAGCACAAAGCATGAACATCTCAATCAATGACATTGACTGAAACGAACAACTTAGCAACCACAATCAAGACACCTTGCATGTAAGGAAGGAAGTAAAGAACTGACAAAAGGAGAAAATGTGAAATCCGAACCTGGAAGGCAGCTGGTGAGAGAGATCAGTTGCGTTGCAGGGACGAGGTGGGTGGCCTCAGTGGTGTTGCAGTGCGGTGAGATAGTAGTTGCTTTGGACGTCCAAGACGGTGCAGATGAGCAGATCGAGAGAGAGAGAGATGAGCATATGAGAGAGAGAAAAGCCAGATCGAGAGAGAAGGAGAGCAGATCGAGAGAGAGAGAGAGAGCGCCGATCGAGAAAGAAAGATGAGCAGATGAGAGAGAGAAAAGAGGGGAAAACCAGATCGAGAGAGAGAGAGCCCCGATCGAGAGAGAGAGATGAGCAGATGAGAGAGAGAGAGATGAGCAGAGAGGAGAGCAGATTGAGAGAGAGATGAGCAGATCAGAGAGACAGAGAGAGATGACCAGATGAGGGAAAAGAAAAGAGGGTTTGCGTTGGCGCGAGAGGGAAAGAAGAACTAAAAAGGGTTTGCGTTGGTGGGAAATGAAAAGGAGGAGGGAAAGGGCAAAAAAGCAGTAAACACATCTTTACCGACGTTTTCCATCGAACGTCGATAGTAATTTTTCCGACGCACATTTCCGTCGGTAAAAAAACATTTTCTTCGTTAAATATCCGTTATTTTTAATTTTCTTAAAAATAAAAATATATTTACCGACGTTTTGAATAAACGTCGCTAAAAGTTCAAATCAATATTTATTTTAGACCTGAAAATAAAATTTATCTTTGCCGACAATTATTTTTCGTCGGCAAAAAACAAAAGAAAAATAAATAAATTATAAAATACTTTTACCGACGTTTTTTTTCCGTCGGTAAAATTAAAAAAATAAAAATACGATATTTTTACCGACGTTTTTTTTCGTCGGTAAAATTAAAAAAATAAAAATACGACATTTTTACCGACGTTTGTTTTTTTCGTCGGTAAAGTATAAAATTAAATAAAAAACGCACTTTACCGACATATTTTTCCGTCGGTAAAATAAAAAAAATGAAAAATACAATATTTTTACCGACGTTTTTTTTTTCGTCGGTAAAGTCAAAAATAAAATAAAATGCACTTTACCGACGTATTTTTTCGTCGGTAAAACTAATATAACGTCGCTAAAAGTTTATTTTACCGACGTTTTTAATTCGTCGGTAATAATTCACCGTTTCAGGCCCTTTGCCGACGTTTTTAATAAAACGTCGGTAAAACTCACTTTTCACCGACGAAATTATAAAAGTGTCGCCAAAAAACGTGGCTAAAAGTGCATTTTGTTGTAGTGAAGGTAACTAATTACCACCATTTCTATACAGAGTCATAAAACAAAGAATGAAGATAACATACATGCAACTCTTGGCAAGTTGACAAGACACCCCCTTATGTGTAAAAGAATACAAAATACATATACAAAGAAGGGAAATAAAACCATATATTGGTGTACGTATATAAAGGCAAAAGGTCTACCCTATGTTACTCTCCAATTTCAAAAGAACTCCTCTCTCTGATACCATATCTCATTTCCTTTGTGGTTTAGAAACTGTTGGAACAATCCCTTCATTTCCTGCCAGCATTAGGTACTTGTCCTTGTATTTTTAGTGCACTCAAATCCCAAAGCTTTACCCATCTGTCCTTGAACATGGTTTGCCACTTCAAATCTAGATTTCCCACTAACCTCACCACCCATGGAGTCCATAGGCCAAAGTAATATTTGTTAATAGCTGGAAAGCTTTGGATGGAAATCATATAATTAAATAAATCTGCAATAGGTGGGTTTGGGCAATTCATTGGAATATGGCGGGTTTGTGTGATTACAAGCCAATTAACGCTTGATCTTTACTAAATGCTAAGGCCCAATAGACGATCCTTTACAGGTGATGTGAAAGAATTACGCTCGACTAATACATTCCTATAAAAAGGCAGTGATGATGATATCCAAAAAATTAAAACAAATGGGCATGTAATAGTTCATGATCAAAGTGACAAGACAATACCGGTGGAATTGATGAATGTGGGTACAATCCACCATGAGGATACATCGCCACATATGGAGGCGGTGGGGTCCCATATGGATGCATGAATTGCTGCAAGAAAAGAAAGAGCAAAATAAAACAGAGGAAAAAATATATATATAAACAGCAGGAGAGAGAACAAAAATAGTGAAGAAACTACTTTTCACTAAAAAACAGAGAAGAAATAAGCTACAGAGTAAATTCACAAAGACAAGTAATTTATGAATCCAAACTTCAAACCGAACAGAAATCAAGCGATTGCAGTAGAAATAGACCTGCTGCAAAGCAGGCGTCTTTGACCCCTTTTTTGCAGATGTATCCATCTCATTGCTGCCCATGATTCAAGAGATCACCTCCTCCTAACAGTCTATCAATCCATCCTACAACAAAAAACACAGCAGTGACAAGAGTAATAGACATATAAATGAAGATGAGAAATGAATCATATAAACTATGAACTACATCTCTAGAAAAGTGAAACAGTTTGTCAACTGTTTGAAACTATGGTATACCACCAATACTGATTCTTTTTTCTTTTTTTACAAAGTTCATGTAGGATGGATTACAATCTGTTCTGCCAAAAATATTTCACCTCTTCCACAATTTGTGGTATCCCCATACCAACACATTGACCAGTCCTGTTTTTAGTTCGAATCAAACACATAAGATATAATGAACTTTTTGACCAGTCCTGTTATAACCAGTAGTGATCCCTCACATGACCCTGATTGAAAAAAAAGAAAAGCAGATTTGATAGTAGTCTAAAAGACCAAAACAAAAGCACTAGAATTCCACATCCAATCAGATACCTGTAAAAAGCGACCCCCAACAAATGGACAGGTGACAAGGGTCCTCCAAGGGCTTGCTTGGAGATGGAACCGCAGATCACACCAGATGATCATGATGAGGAGCCAGGGCTTACAACACTCTGATCGGTGGTGAAACATGGATCGGATACATGAAACAAGTGAAATATTAAAGCCTGTCATGTGAATTGTAAATTTAAGATTATACAGCAAAAGATTAACAATGTGATGCAAACCAAAGGGTCAGAACAAGATTCAGTTGCTATCTTTTTCACACCCACAAAATAGTCCAAAAACCATGAAACTAACATTGAATTGTATACGCAGCAGATAACAATATATTTCATAAGGTAAAACTTCTACAAAACGCACCCACAATCATCCAACACACAATGACTACTTTAATACAGATCACAAGAATTCTAGTTCTAGCAACATGAATCAAACGTCAGAAGATGAATTGAAGAAGACAATGGAGAAAGCTAACAATTTAATTGTCGACATTTTGAAGAAAAAACCACAACTGGCCTCTGATTGTAAATCAGAGAACCTAGATAATATCAATACATGTATATTTTAATGAATGATGGATGTAAAAAAAAAAAAAAGATAATAAGTAATTTAAATAAAAAGATAACTTAGAAGTTTAAGTACAAAAATGAGTGAATGAATTAATAGGCAGAAGAGGATCCAAGTGTTAGCATGCGGGTCGAGAATAGGTAAAGTAAAAGAATTGAAATTTTTTTCCATTTAACCTTTTCACCACCCAAACGAAAATCCTGAATCTGTCATTGATAATATGTAAAGTATAAGAATTAGTGTAGGTAACATATGTACAGAGGATTCTCAAAATGAAAGAGACACATATATTAATGGTTAAAATTAGATCAATATAGACGGTAGCAATGACTGTGAATGTGAGAAAATAAAATATAATTTGTACATCTCATAAATTTCGACTAGTTACCTAAATATTGCTTGTAATTGCTTTCTACTTTAAAGTTGGCTCCCTATTGATTTATGACTGAATGTGGGATACCTATATATATATATACTTGCATTATGTATTTGTACACAGCTGTACTAAGAAGAACACTGTTGTGTTTTTGAATTGTGAGTAGGGCTGTTTGTGTTATAGAAGTTGCTCCTTAACTTTTTCTTAACTGTGTTGGTGAAGTTGTTGTGATTCACCAAATACTGTGCAGGTAAGGCTAGGAAAGAATGGTTTGGAAAAAGTACTTGGTCTGGGACCTCTTTCTGATTATGAGAAAGAAGGTTTGGAAAATCTCAAGCCAGAGCTTAAATCCTCTATCGAGAAGGGCATTAAGTTTGCAAAGGAGAATTAGAAGGGCTTGGGTCGACCCAGTTTTGCATTTGTACTGGCAAGAGCCACTTTTGACACTTTTTATGTTTCAACACTTGCCGCAGGTGCAGTATAGGCTGTTGGAAATTCACTGAATAAGATCCAACAGAGAGGAACTGTAATAATAATTTAAACATATCGTTTTAGCTTTGAAGATGATGTATTGTTTTACACTTTTGCCGCTGGACCTGAATGTTGGGTTATCTCTTTTGCATGAGTTGAATGCACTTTTGGTTAGGTTACCTGCCTCTTGATTCTTTTAGCTAGCTTACCTATCTTGCAGTAGGGATTCTAGTTGTGTTATGCATGTACTATTTTTAAATAAGGTGAGTTTCAATCTATCTTGTGTACTGAACGAACTGATCTACAGTCCAGGACCACACGCTCTTAATTTGGTTTAGATTTTGTTATAAAATATGAATGTTAACTGCTTTGGATTAGGAACACAAGGTGAGATGTTTCATAAGACTCTTTTAAGTGTTAATAGTTTAGGATCATGATTATTGAGTTTATTTTCTAAGGAATTATTTAAAAGGAAATTCAAATAAGGAAATGCAGAAACCAAGTGAAACATTTTCCAACTTATTGTTACTATATGGACAACATAATCTTTTTCAACACAAACTTCCTAAGTGGAATTACGATGGTTCAAGCACTGGTCAAGCTCCTGGAGAAGACAGTGAAGTGATCCTGTAGTGAGTGTTTTGGACTTGCTCTAGTGAATGTTGATTTGGAGTCTATTTTGGTATTTTAACCAAAGTACTATGGTTTTGCCTCTTTTTTTTCTCTTCCTTTCTCTAATGCCTTGGGTAGTCCTCAAGCAATTTTCAAGGATTCAATGCTGAGAAGATCTTCAGCCATCCTGATGTTGTTGCTGAACACTGCCTTATGAGAAAAGGAGAATGAAAAACAAAGAAGCATTCCCATTTATACTTAGCATACCATACCAAAAATGAAAGTCAACCTTCATCTTCAAACACCTCCTCAGTCAATTAAGAGTAATAAGAAAGAAATAGCAACAAAATAGGAAAACAAGAGAGAGATGACACACAGAGAGCCAAAAAAAAAATTTCTTGAGTTGACACAAGAAAACCATCCTCCTATAGTTGTAACCAACTTAAAAGAAAAGATTTCCTTATTTGATGTTTTACTTTCTTCCAAAACCATATCACTTATTCCTTGTTGTAAGCATATTAATGGAATGCACAATAGACAAATCTGTAGTTACAATTAATTCAGTAGACTTTGATACATCAATCTTGTATTCTTCCGCCTTAAACTTTAAACTTTATGTCTGTTGAAACTTGAAACTCAGTGAATATAAATATACCTTTTCTCTTGAGGGGGAAAAAAAAGAGTAAAATTACCAGATGGAATTATACTGGCTTTGTGATTTGCCCAACATTGACGAGTTTGCTTATAAGAAGACCAATCTGTCTACCACTTTTAGTAATATCATTTCCTCTTACATTACCAATTTAAATGTCTTCTTGTCTTCCAAATTTTTTTTCAATCATGATATATTCTTGATACATTATTTCAAGTTCAAATTTAAATGCAGGCTATTGAGGGGGTGGGAACCCAGATCTATTGACCCCATGTCATAGACTAACTTGATCAGTGGTTGTCCGCCTATGGTTTGGACTGCTTTGGTGATCAGACATTGTAACTTGAACATAAATTGTGCATAATTTCCCATCCACATGTTCTTCATTTTTCCTAGTTCTGATACATTGGTCATTCTCTTTTCCTAATGGTTCTCATATTAATTGGCTACATGCTTAACAACATTCTAGTATAGAGGTGATGAATCGAATGAGACCTAAGGGCATTTCAAATATCAAACTGATTAGGTTATTTTATCCCTTTGATCTATAGCCCTTAAATTTAGTCTTTTAAGAATGCATCATTTTATTTGACATTTGAATCAGTTCAGCCATGAAATCACAGAATCCTTCTGCAACAAACAGATCTAAAAACGCAAAAACCTTCGGAGGGGAATTCTATAATCCAATCCAACATAATCTGATATAATCCAAAATAATTAAAAACACACTACAACAATATACACATTTAGCAGACACAAAGGAAGCAAAGAGCTGGGGAACGAGGGAGAGAGAGAACAGAGAAAAAAGAGAGGAGAGGGGAAATGGTGCGTGGTGTGTGCGGAGTGCAGGAAGAGGGAGGGGTGTACCTGGTGTAGGGGTGGCGTCCGGCGGCGCGAGGAGGAAGATGAAGGCTCTGCAGGCGTCCGGGGGCTGCTGCTGTGGTCGTCGTGCGCCTGGGAGAGGTCTGGAGAGGGAGGCAGAGATGGAAAGGGAGATGGAGAGAGCGAGAGAGAGCGAGAGAGCAGAGAGGGTCCAACAGATTGGAGAGAGCGAGAAATAGGAGAGATCAGAGAGGGTAAGAGAGAGAGAGCAGAGCAAGAGAGAGCAGGAGAGAGAGAAGATGGAGAGAGCGAGAAATCGGAGAGATCAGAGAGGGTAAGAGAGAGAGCAGAGCGAGAGAGAGCGAGAGAGCAGGAGAGGTCAGAGAGGGTAAGAGAGAGAGCAGAGAGAGATGGAGAGAGTGAGAGAAAGCGCAGAAAGATCCAGCGAGCGAGAGAGAGATAGCACAGAGAGAGGAGAAAAGGAGTGAACTGGCCGAGAGAGAGAGGATAAAAGGCGCTCGGTGGCGGGAGAGGGGAAAAAGGCAAAGCCCTTTACCGACGCTAATTTTTCGTCGGTAAAACAAATTTCGTCGGTAAAGGTCTATGAATTTAAATTAAAAAAACTAAATTAAATTTTACCTACGTTTTACAAAAAATGTCACTAAAAGTTAATTTTACCGCATTCGTCGATAATAGTCTCTGATATTTATTTTTCCCTAAAAATAAAGTTAATAATAAAATTAAACTTTGCCAACGGTTTTCAAGGCAACGTCGCTGATAGTAGATTTTATCGACGTTTTGTAATTCATCGGTAGTTTTTGTAGGGAAAATCAATTTCTTGAGACCTACGAAAGTGATGAATCAATTGAAGAATTAAAGAAGGAAAATCAAGGTATTGAAGATCTGCATGGGGTCCACACTACCCTGGTTGGAAGATTCAATTCAAGCCAAACAAAGAAGAAAAAAATTTGCAAAAGAAAATCCAGCCATATGAGGGACATCCAAGGTAAGGGAAATTCAAGCATTGCACACAAAAGTGGGGCCCATCATGTGTTCCAATTGATAATACATATCTGAATTTCAAATTTGGAATTATTTAAGCGGGGAAGGGGAAGGGGGCTCAAATTTAGATAGATTCAGATTTTTAAGTAATACAAAGTAAAAATTGTCGGTAAAGGTCTTTGATTTTTAATTTTCCTAAAAATGAAATTAGACTTTACCGACGTTTTTTGTAAAACGTCGCTAAAAGATCATTTTAATATTTAGTTTTCTGAAAATGAAGTTAATAATAAAATTGAACTTTGCCGACTTTTTTTTCGTCGGTAAAAGAAAAAAGAAAAATAAATAAAAAAGACTTTTACCAACGGTTTTATTTCGTTTACTAATTGAAGTTTATTCATGACTTGGGGAAATTTCTTAAATGTTTTCTTCCCCACCGCAGGCATCATAGCCCATCAAACAAGCACAAGTAACCAGTCTATAGATTTTCATTAATCAATGGTGGTTGATTGGTTTACACATAATCAATTAAGTATGGGTCCTATTTTAATTAGAGTGAGATACAACTTACAGTATTATCTAAAAGGAGAATCAAACTATTATTTTGAGCAGTTTTGATTCATTATAGTTGTCGTTGTCATCATAATCATTGCCTTGACCCAACTGTATGTTAGGAGCTGCTACATGAATTTTGTGTCTGTCATTGGAATTCATTATAGTGAACGCTAATAGTATTTTTTGTATTTTTATAAAATTTTAAAAATTTATGCTTTAAACAATATTTGAGTATTTACAAATTTAAGATTTTTATTAAGATATTAATAGAAAAACCTGCAAAAGAACTTAACATTAAATAATTAGTAATGAATTAGTAAATGAAAAATGTTATCGGTCAATAATCGCTTACCCCATTCTAAAAGCAAATCATGGCTCCTCCACTGACTACGACTATGATCAGGAGCATTGTACTTAGTATTCTTTCCTTCATGGAAGGAATTTGGTTCTCATTCCGTGATCCAAAGGGTTTGGATGAAGAATGTGGGCCCTATAGTGAATGGATGGATTTTACATAGATGGCGAATGTCGATACAAAACATGGGATCCAGACTTTTTGCACTCATGCATTCTACTCGGACACCACGCTAAAAGTGCAGTTTGTTCTAACCAAAGAAAGTAGGAAAGACTTTAAGTTTCAATACACCACCTGAAACTCACCGTGCTATTGCAGTCTCTGTTTTTTCCATTCGCCCCTTGCAGGAAGTGTGGTTCAACTTCCTTTATTGAGCTCGACTTTTATTTCGGATTTTTGTCAGCGAGTTTGGTTTTTTTATTAGTTCCCTCTAATTTTTTTAATACCTGCCCTATCCGATCTTCCTCTTCTTCTTAGTTTTTAAAACCCACTTTTGTTTCCGGTGAAGAAGTATGAAATGGGCACTTACTGACATTTTATACAATTATAAAATAATTTTAAAATTTACATTTTACTGACGTTTCTAGAAAATACGTCGGTAAAATATATTTTTACCGACGTATTATAACCTTTAACGACGTTTTTAAAGCGTCGGAAAGGTGTTCTATTCTAACCTTCAAATTTACAGTTTACCGACGTCATTATAAAAAACGTCGGTAAAATACCGACTTTGACCGACGTTTTGAATAATAACGTCGGCAAAATTGACCTTTGCCGATGGTTTTAAAACGTCGGCAAAAGTATTTCCCTTACTTTTTATAAATTTAGAATTTAATTTTAAAATTCGCCTTTCGCCGACGTTTTAACTAAAAACGTCGGTAAAATATAGAGTTTCAGCGACGTTTTTTATTAAACGTCAACAAAATTGAATTTTACCGACGTCTACAAAACGTCGTTAAATTTTTTTTTTATTTTTATACAAATTTTTTTAATTTTAAAAATCGTCTTTTACCGACGTTTCTCACAAAAAAAACGTCGGTAAAGAAGAGTTTCAACGACATTTTTTAATAAACATCGGCAAAATTGAACTTTACCGACGTCTACAAAACATCGGTAAAAATTTATTTTTTATTTTTTATACAATTTATTTTAATTTTAAAAATCGTCTTCTACCGACGTTTCTCACAAAAAAACGTTGGTAAAGAAGAGTTTCAGCGACGTTTTTTATTAAACGTCGGCAAAATTGAACTTTACCGACGTCTACAAAACGTCGGTAAAAATTTATTTTTTATTTTTTATACAATTTTTTTTAATTTAAAAATCGTCTTTTACCGACGTTTCTCACAAAAAAACGTCGGTAAAGATTAACTTTTACCGACATTTTTAATAAAAACGTCGGTAAAAATCTTTTTTACCGACGTCATTCAAAAAAACATTGGTAAAAGTTAATCTTTACTGACGAAAAAAAAAAGCATCGGTAAAAAGTAATATTTACCGACGAATTTAAGAAAACGTAGCTAAAAGTGCAATTTCTTGTAGTGATTCCTTGTTTATATCTTTCCATGCATCCACGACCATCCTTCTAAACTTTTCACATGCTACTTCATATGTGCTGCCATTCTCATTCATGTAGATTTGGATAGTAGTCGCCACATGGTCTCTCTCTTGTTCAAGCTTCACATTAATTTCATGAACAAAAGCTGAGGATAATGAAGAATAATGACGCTTTTCCAACAATGCAAACCCGCATGTTTGTTCAGCAAACGCTAAAGTTAAAGTAAAAGTACAGTAACCTCATTTGTCAAATATTCCTCTTTTATCATGTTTGGATGAAAAAGTAAAATTAGAAAATTTCATACTAAAAATTTCACCAGAGGTCACATTTTCTTTACCTTGCTGAAATAGCTGAAATGTGGTAAAGTAAACTCAATGCCAAAAACAAAGACTTTACTATACACACTATCTATCTCTCAATTTACTTCAATGAATACGTTATATCACCATTACCATGACGTAATATTTACTTCCCCTTTTGTGAGGCCCCACCCTTTGTGGGCCCTCAATTTGATTTTTTATACTAATTAATAGTATATATTAGCTAATTATACTAATTAGTGGGTTAGTAAGGGTAGTTATGTATTTTCCTAAGTTTAGTTAGATTAGTCTAGTTGTATTAGTAATAGGGTTTATAGGGGTCTTTTGCAATTTCTAGGGTTAGTAGTGTGTTGGAGGCCCTAGCTAGATATCAGTGTTATCTATAGGGGGTATTCACCAAAGAACTCTTTTCGAACCTTCCCACCTAAAGACCTAAATGCCCTCTACCCTAACCCTAATCCTATACAAACAAGAAGGGTATTATGGTCTCTAGCCGAAACCCCATCCTATAAATATTGCACATTTCCCAAGCCATTCCTAGCTACTGTTCATCTTCTTCATTTCCCCTCTCATTTCTCTAAGTTTTGAGTTAGTTTTTGTGCTGGAGAAGACCCTAGGAGATGGGATTTCATCTTCTTGGATTGGTTCTCTCTCTCTCTCTACAACCTCTCATTTCAACAAGGCAAGTGCAATATGCATATTTAACATAGAATATATGTTTCTACTTCCTTGATTCTGCATTTTCAATTCAGCTAATGTATATATGCTAGATCTACCTATGAGCTTAGTGTTGATGGATTTTTGGCATTGATGGATGGGTTTTACCCATTTGGAAGATCAATGGCCCTTTTAGTGTTGGATGGAGGTACATTGAAGTGTTTTTATGTTTTCTATTGATTTGGTGAGGTTTGGGCGAGATTGGGGGTGTTTAAATGGAAAAATGGGTTGGAGAAGAAGAAACCCTAAAATCTGGGTTTTCTGTAGTTTGCGTGTGCCCGGTCGACCGAGCACACTAAAATATGGGAAAAACAAGTCCCAGTTAAATTTCCTACAGAACTTGCAATCCAGTATGCGCGGTCGATCGAGCCCTGCTCCGGGTCGACCGAGCACACAGGACCTGCAGTGAAAATAGCTGAGAGCTGGGACATCATTTCTCCAGGTTTTCTGTGTATGCGGTCGACCGCCCAGGCCAGGAGGTCAACCGGACACACAGGAAGTTCCTTGAGAATGGATTATGCCTGTCAGGTGCTTGACCCAACTTTTCCAGCGCACTCGGTCGACCGACCAGGCCAGGAGGTCGACCGAGCACATTGCACCAGGGTCGACCTGGGGGTCAACCCCCAGTGTACTTGGTCGACCGAGCCCTGTGCCAGGTCGACCGAGCACACTGTGTACAGTGATTTTCAAGTTTTCAGTAGTTTGAAGATGTGATCATTTATGGGGCCCATTGACCATCCAAATGGACATCTATTGATGGGCCAAGCCCGAGTCAATGGTGTGGCTCAACCTTGACTCGTGGGGACCACTAAGTAGGGTTTTGGTCGCTTAATCTACGATGATTCGACCCTTAAACTTTGTCAATGATGCCCGTAACTTCTAGAGTACCAAACACAGTATCCATTGGCATCTAAGACTCCATTTAGGGATCAAATTACCTAAGATGGACCTGGACCTGAATGTGGTCCATTACCTAGGTTGACTTATTGTCATTTCCCTATTGATTCTAATGCTTGAAGTTCATACTTCACTTATCTTATTACTGTCACTCTTATATCCTTACTGTAGCTGTTAACTGTTAATTAAATGGAAATTAATAACCTGAACCTAGGATATCTTAGAGGTGACCCGATGGTGTGATTGGGAGAACATGACCTGTATCTGTGGCTAGGCGGGCCCTTTTATGGCCTAAGTATGGATGTGTTATTCCCTTAGGATTGGAGAGGAGTATTGTATTAGACCTATAATTCATAAGAATGAGAATGGATTGTTTATCATTGGAAATGGATATGTTGCCTCGTTTGGACTGTTCTAGACCAGGCCATGTATTTGATGGGCCTTGGTATGGATCCAACGAGTGGGCTTGGACTTGAATTGTAATCCATGGACTAATTGATATATGAACTTCTTAGAAACTTTGTTAGGACCTTGTTCACGCAAGGCAAAGCCTAGACAGACACAGACCTTTAGAGTTTTCCTTGAGTTGGCATAGACATTCACTCGGTTGATTTAAGCTCAGCCTTTGGACTGATCATCCCTGGTAGGAGCTATTTATGAGTGTTGAGTGAGCTATCATGATGAGCTATGTTTTAGACGGACGGTGTGATACCGAATCCTGTCTCCTCGAGTGATGAGTGTGGTGAGACTGTTGAGTGATTTGCGGGGTTAGTTATCCCCAGCACTGGTGAGATTCACCGCCACAACTGTGTTCAGTATGGGAGGGCCGCGGCATAATATCCCGCGGTATCTAGCTCATGTGAATGTGCCATATCGTATTAGTCTAGATGCTATATTATCATGATTCTTTATGTTTATCTTGCTCAACTGCCTAGATCATTTATCTTGACATTCCTTAATTTATATAACTGTCTCTACTCTTTTGATGCATATTGTCCTATGTTACTTGCATACTATGACTTGCCAGATCTTTAGATCTGACCCATTTTGGTGCTTAGGTCTTGACCCCGAGTACGCGGACGATGCGCTTGCGCTCGTATAGGCGCCTGTAGCTGGAGATTTCGTGTGGGGCCCGGTCGACCCTGATGTCAAGTCGGAGGGTGGAAAGCCAGGGCCTGGGCTTTGAGCATTATTTTTATTTGGGCTTTTGAGTGATTTTGTAGTAAGCCGGGTAGCTATCAAATATGTAATTAACTTTTGTTGTTATTATCAACTGATACTTTTAAACTAGGCTACAGTTCTGCTCATATTTGATATATTATTGCTTCCGTCTCACTTATTATGCTTCCGCAGTTTAACCATTGATATTATATTGTTCAAAAGTTTAAATTGGACCTCACTGTGGACCTACGATCTTGAAAGTTCTCGGATTTTCCGGGAAGTAGCGTACCAACTTCGGATTTTCTGACGACCTTATCGGTATCCGGAATTAGGGCGTTACACATTTACTTTAGCACATATGTAAACTAACTAACATGGTGGGGAACATTAGAATAATGGTTTAAAAAAGACATGGACCTGGTTTGATGTGTTGTCATTCTTGAGTCTGGCATTTGCAGCAGCAACTTTAATGAGCTTAGGCATGCTTACTGCCCAGTCAAAGGCTTACTTGGTTGCAACATCTCCCATACCAACATATGACGCCACAGAAAGCATAGGGCATCCACTACTCATTAAAGCATTGGTCATGTACTCATCTAATGTTGGGACATGACCTGAATTTGACCATTGCACTTCGATCAAGTAGCCTTTTGAGAGTTCCTTGAACTACACATACAAAGGAAGGAAACAAACTATTTCAGTCATGCAAAAAACTGCACATAATCATGTTTAAAAATGTGTCTTTTTTCTTATTTAAGGGCTAATTGAAGTAACGAGGAAAGAGGGAGCTACGAGAGCAGAGAAAAGGTCCCAAAAGAATACAAAAGCGCCCAAAACAACCAGCTGAAAAATAGGAGACTGTATGGCTCAGCCAGAAAAAACAAAAGGAAGACAGAGATGTTGAGTGTGTTGGAAGTAAGTGGGCCTTATAAATGGGTTTCAAGAACTTTTGATCCACTTAAAATATGGATCAATCACTCAAAAGGCCAAGAACCCAATCACAAGATCTAAAACCTTAATCTCATTTGTGAAGATCAAAGATCTATCAAGAAGACAGATCAAGAAAAAAAATAAGCATAAAGAACTATTAAAATAAACAGGTTGTAGATCTATATCTTTGAAGTTTGGTTGTGCTCAAACCGAGAACTTGAATACTTGATTCTACGAAAACCCTTTTTTGTAGATTAAATCTCCTTAGCCTTGGTGTTCTTCCACGCTATAACCCTCTTGTTAGAGAGAATGGTGGGATTTCAAATAAGAAGGAAACCATAGGCACTCCAGAAGGAAACCAGAGGAGGGAGGAGAGAAAGAGAGGGGAGGACGTCCGCCTTGGGCGTGTGGAATCTTGGGACGTCTAGCCCCCTTTCCTCATATATATATATATATATATATGTAGGTTTGGTAGACCTCCTCTTGGTCCATAATTAGAAGTCTTACTTCTATTATTATTACGTGTCCTACTCCTCCTTCCTTAAGAGTTCCAATTCGATTAATAACATTCTCTTCTTAGATTCAGCATGGGTACCACTAGGGATTCCTTAGAATCTGGCTCTAACTAAAGATCTAGATCCCTCATCTCATTTGAACTCTGACCCACAGTTAATTCCAAACAAATATATTCAATAAATGCAATTGTACTCCAGAAATAAAAATATTTCGAAAAAGACCTCAATCTTCCCAATTACCGCAAGTAGGGGTGGAAAAAAAATCAGTCGATCCGTAAAACTAATCCGATCTGATCCAATCCACAAATTTTTAACTGAACCGAAGTTAAATAGATTGATGACGAATTGAAAATCTTGTAATCTGTTAGCAACGGATCGGTGATGGATTTCACGCTTAATCCGCGGATTCAATTCAATCCGATCCGATCCGTTGACATTAATATAAGTAAAAAAAAAAAAACATAAGGGGTCTAAATATAAAAGAAGAAAAATTTTCAGCGTCAAAATGTAAGAGTTCAAGGTTTTAATAGTTAGAGTGTGATTTTTATGAATTTAACAACATGGTTGGCTTTATCTATTGACTGGATATCTTTTGGTTGTAATGTACATAAAAACAACTCTTTGTATTAATCAATTGCGTAGCTTCCGGGACAAAAAAAAACATATTTGTAATTTTTATTTTTTTTGTGGATTGTTAGCTTGTATGCTGAGACTCTTTACAACGTGTTTCATCTCTTTCTTTGCCATTAGATTCAATAGATTGAAAGGATTAAACCGATTCGACACAGTCCTCCACGGATCGGTTTTTAACCGCCACGGATTGGTGACGGGTTCCAAATCCACCAATCCGCAGGTAACGGATTGGTGATGGATTTGGCCTAATCCGCACCAATCCGGTCAGTGTACAGCCCTAACTACAAGGAGGCTCCTCCATCTACTATATCCATGGATCTATTGGAATAAATCTATCCAACCAAATTAAATCCACATGTTATTATTCTTGTGTCCCAATTAATTACAGTAATCATTAGTATCATCGAACTAACTCTTAATTGAGATAAGTGCGCTCTTACAAATGATAAATTCTATTAATTGGTACAATGGGATATTTCTCTCTTAGAGGATAAATTCCATCTTGAAAATTATATGTTCCCATAGTCCCACTTAAAACAGTTTTGAGAAAATTCTCTTTCTCAAGGTGAGCTGAGAGATATTCTTACTATGTATTACACTACAAAAAAAATGTCTTAATGAGTCACTTTTAAAGTGTCTTAAAAAGTGGTTTGTGTCGCTTTTCAGGTTACTATGCAAGCGTCTTATCTGCCGGCGTCACTAAAAGTTCGCAAAAGCGTCTCAAGAAATGCATTTGTTGTGTCAGTTTCTGTTACCAAAGTGACACAAAAAAATGGTTACTTGTGTCACTTTAAACCCAAAAGTGACACTGAAATAACTTAGAAGCGTCACAAGAAATATAACTTCTGTCATCAGTTGTGACAGTTTCCATTGAAGCGAGATACAATCAACATCTGTAGCAATGATCAATATGTTGTTTTCGGAACAAAAGTGACACAAGTAGTCATCTGTTGTGACACTTTCCATAGAAGCGAGATACCATCCATTTTTTTTTAAATAAAAATGCAATATATACATTACTAATAACATGCTGCAGTATGGATACACTTTCAAATCACTAAACCTGCCTTACAAAAGATGCAAAAAGATATAGATAGCAACATTCAATAAGAACCATTTCATTAATTGAAAATTAATCACCATTCACATTAAGGAACGTATTTGCTCGTCCACGCACTAAATCAAAAAAACTATTCAAAACATAGCCAATTTGAATCCATCCATAATCCAAACTATTTACATTTAACCTTCGAATTCGTAACGAAAGCACGTGGTTTAATGTACTGAGTACTAGCATGCACGTCTGCCAAGCTATGCCTCGAAAATGAGCTGTTAGCAGGTAATCTTGGCACAACACGAACATTCCGAAGTGCTTCCCACCCAGATGAGAGTGTTGACTGCAAATTTGACAAACGTGTTCGAAGTGATTCCAACTTCATTATTGGAGGTTTTAGAGATGCAAAACTGCATCCAGGAGACATTTCAATGGACATCTTCACTCTACGAACTGCACAAGAAAAAGTTTAAGCCTGAATCCAAATGAATGATTGTATAATACAAGTACATAACCACACACACATACACACACACCAAGAAAGAAAAAAAAAGAAGAAGGAAGCATTACATTAAAATTCCTCAATCAGGCTTGAGAATAGCCTGATGCATGGACTCTTCGATGTGTTGTGTGAAATGTATGTGTTTCCAACAAAAGTATCAGATTACTACGATTGAGAACTTCAGTAGTTAACAACAATGACTCATGGAAACATATAACTACCTTGGACCTTCATTTTGCCAATGGTTTTCTTGGGTTTAGGCATCGTTCCTTCACTAACAAGCTCTGTTGATTGTTTTGCCAGTAGCTCTTCCTCTGATTGCAACAAGGTCTGCTGCAAACTATATCACCAGTAATAGGGAAGAAATGAAGGGGATTAGAATGGAAGAAAATCAAGAGTCCATGTCAGTAACTGGCATACTAATTATTTAAAAATCAGATATTAACCTAAAGAATTACATTTAATAAAATCAGTGCAAACAACACTTGATTCTATTCTGTTACATTTACACATAACCTGAACTCTGGGTTTATTCTATTCTATTTTCAAAAATTGTATCAGATTTAACTAAAAGAGGAAAAAAGGGAAGATGGAATGGAACTTACCCAAATGCACTTCTCAAGAGTGCACATTCATTTTCCAAAAAGAGAGGAGCTTCTTCTGTACAACCTCTGGCCCACGAATGAAGGCAAAGACGGACACATGCATCATATGAAACCACAGAAGGCCACGTCCCTTGTCCGCTGAAACCAGAAACAAGATACATAATTATCAATGAAAAGAAAGTAAGATTGAAACCAACCTACATCTACCACACACTTAGTAACAGTAATCCAAGTCAGTTGGGTTTTTTTTATGGAAGCAGATGGATGAAATCCAGAACCAAGTTAAATTCCAATTTCCAACAGCCTTGATTACAATATACCTTGCATGAAAAGTGGGAAGACGAACTGGTATCGATCCTGCAGGCGCAGCTACTTCCGCACCAGTAGTAGTCCTGTTAAGTAGCAATAAACTCATCTTTTAAATTTATAATGCACATAACGCAACTTCTTGTACATAGTAGTAAACATGTATGTGTTCAATAACGTGTATGTGGGGTGGGGGGAATGGGGAAGAAAACCTAAAACATGAATGCAATTGTGAGTATTGCTTACATATTCACATCAAAATACTTAGGGCATGTTTGTTTGCATTAGAATACATAGGGTGGTTAAAAATAAATATTAATGGTGAATTTTCAAAACTGAACATCAAATAGCATTTTCTTTTAGGGAAATAGAATCAAAAGATTTATCTGATGCTTAATTTTGGAAATTCACCTTTGATCTTCATTTTTAACCACCCTAGGTATTCAAATCCTATATATTTTAGTGCAAACAAACAGGGGCTTAGCGATGTGTTTATCTTCATGCATATGCACACAACAAAAGAAAATATATCATAGAGCTGATAAGAAAAACCCAATGCTTTATTATATTAAAAATTGTAGAAAAACTTTCAATATCTCCAACCAGTGTTCAACATATCCTGAAAAGCAATCCTCCCCTTTGATGCTCAGATATTTCAAAATTGGCAACAATAAGTTTCATGTGTTGTAGCGTGTCCCTGTGGTACCCATGTCATATCTGGGTCCTCCCAGAGATAAGCTCAATGCAGCCAAAGTTACCAAAAATTTTAATCGTTGCCATCATTTTCGCACATAGAAAACCAATTAAAATCGTATAATTGTCTTCCGCACTATACATTGCAGAAGATCCCATAATGGCATTCCCAATAAATTAATAAATGCTAACCAACAACTTCTGCAGAGAAACCAATCAGAACAATGGCCAAAGCAGACATTTACCTTCTCAACATTAGCAGGCACATTTGTCTGCAATGGAACACCAGAAGAGTAGCCGTCAGAACAATAGTTCACTCTAGAAGGTATTTCACCCCTCTTATTTCCCATGTGCGTTGGATATTCAGAGCTCCTGGGAGAGTCTGAAGTTTTACCACTAGGTGGTAAAGTGGGAATCCGATGACTGGTAATCCTGTTCTCGTGCTTTCATAGGAAGTTCTTCTGCCACTATTACAGAGCATAAAAAAAGGGTTTAAAATGTTTCCTAAAACAAATAGAATAACTTGATTACATTGCCTCAAACCATCAGAAAGCCAATCCTTAATTCCCAGCAGAAACAAACAACAAAAAGAACAAGAAAAGAACTATGCTTATAGAGAAAGTCTAAACTCCTCTAAATTCCCATTCGTAATTTTAAAAAACAAATAAATAACTCTCCTTCAACATACTGAAGAGATTAATTGCAGATGCTTGCATGCTTAATAGATCAGAACATCATGAATATTCCCATTATGCAATGAGTTGGCATTTTGAAGGAAGTAAAGGTATGCACTTTGAATGAATTCTCAGCATGTGTTGAACTGATTTCCACCCATCTGCAACAATTTGCAATCTTGTAATGCTGGAAACAATGATGCGACCGATGACTCAAAACACAACTTAAATTTCAGAAATTTTTTTTTTGAATAAAAACAGGTGGAAATGGATTGTGTAACAATGAATTTGAGCACTAATGTATTATACAGATTGAATTTTGATTACTTTTGAAAGAAACAACAACAATCAGAGTTCTTTATGACAAAAGGGGCACAAGCCGCACAACCAAAGCATTCATCTCTTATGCATCACCAATTGAACAAGATATTTAACAGGCTCTCATCAAGCAAAGGAATATTAACACCAGTTGTCATCATAATCAAATTAGAAACAGTGACAGAAGCGGCCATTATCTTATTACCACTAAGGAGTGTTCCAGATTTCTCTTTTCTAACATATGTTAATGTCTCACTTGATTGCACCAAAGAGAACTATTAAAAACAACAAGAAAAATCCCACACAATCAAAGAGAACTACACTGAGATGCCAAAAGAAAGTAAAAGTTGAAAATGTAATACCATTCACTCTCAAGGATGGTCAGGGCGATATAATTTCCACTTTTAAAGGATCCGAATCTGCTTTGCCTCATCAAAGAAATTGGAAAGCTCAAACAAATATATATACTTACTTCTCCACCAAAGGGCAAGGTTAAACCAGTTGTAGGCAGAACTACATATATCCTGAATACACCAACAGAGAATAAAGGCGTAATCCTCTTAGACTGGTAAAAATTCAAACAAAAACTAATATAGAAAATTTCAAGAGACATGCATTAGAGGATTAATTGATGTAAATTTTAAAAAAAACTGCTTAAGGTGCAACCCTCAGGCAATGGGGCTGATCAATAGAGCCCTCCATCTACATGGCAAAACAAAAGAAAGAAACTATTAGTCCTTTCAAGATTTTAGGCAATGTCATGTATTGATAGATGTACTATAAAACCTGTCTTCAGTTTAAGAATATAACATAACTTTAAAAAAAATGAATCAACTTTAGGTTTATTTTGAATGATTCACACTAAATCCATGTCAGAAGTATGGGGCTGGGCAAAACCCATTTTAGATTTTTTAAAACATGATGTCTAATATCATAGAGAGACTTGAGAATGCACTTTGGGTGTTAAAAGAAAACCCAAAGCAGAACTTTAAGCGTCCAATGTCATGGACAAACTTGAGATTGCTCTTTGGGTGCTTCAGACAAAACCCAAATCAGAATCTCAAGTGTTTAATATAATAGACAGATTGAGATTGTGTTTCAGATAAAACCCAGATCAGAACTTCAAAGACGAGCAAAGTCCAATACAGTTTTATGCACCTCATCATCTTCTATCTAGCATTACTTCTGTAATTTTAAAATCTACAAACAGTCCTGTTCAAAGAGTTCTAGTATTCACTTTGCAAATCAGAAACCAAACACAAATCTACAAACAGTCATGTTCAAACAACAGCCCCTGATCATCACCAAATAACCATCATCATCTCCCTACCAAACACAAATAGTCCATACACCAAAATGACACAGAATTACATTTTCAGATAAGTTAAGAGATCATTGAAAAATAAAATAAATAAAAAAAAAGCAAAAAACAAAAAAACAAAAAACAAAAACTAAGAAGATTACAGTAACATCTCCATTTACAGATAAAAAAAAAACACAAACACAAATCTTCCATTTTCATTTATAGTGCATCAAATATTTCAAAAAAGAAAAAAAATAAATAAAACCATTTAGACTAAGCAGTAGACAGCTATCGTTTGGAGTTGAATAGATGGTTCGGTAAGAAAAGGACAAAGTCAAGCAGAGAGAGGAAAGCCCAAAATATGCAATCATCTATAGATTAGAGACATCGATCTATGGGTGCTTTACAAAGTTGTAATCCTTGGTATAGAAAATTCCCTATAAGGAGTTTCAACAAATATACAGAAGTCTTTGAGGAATTTTTACAAATAGATAGATGTCGAAGGAGCCTGACCCGGAACTTCTGCACTCCATTTTTCACATTCAATTCTGAATCATTCCATGCAACTAAAAGAAGTTCCAGGAAGTAGCAGTGAATGCCCATTTTCCACCCAAACTGACTTTGACATGAAATTCTCACCGCACAACCCTTCAAATCGGATCACCAACCTCACAGTTGAGACAACTCCACCCCCTCCTCCCTCTCCAAAATCCACCACGCATAAAATGCCCAAACCTCATTCTGTAGCCATGTTTCAAGGAAAAAGAAAAAGACAAGAAGAAATGGAAGAAGAGAAGGGGCGGGACCCACATACCTGGCAAGTTCTCCCTCATTCTCCTCCCTCTTCTTCTCTGTTGACCGCGCCTGGCCTACACCTGAAACGGCAGCAGCAGGGGTAACACAAAAAAAAAAGAATGGAAGATGGCAGGGAGTGTGATCCACATACCTGGGCTAACTGGCGAGCTCCCTTCTTCCTCCTCCCCTCACTCTGTTGTCACTCTCCTTGCTCCCCACTCGGCCTCCACCTAAAAACAATGGCAGGGGATGTGCTGCTCGGTTTCCACCTCAAACCATGGCAGAGAAGTTAACAAAAAAAGAAAGAAAATAAGAAATGGAAGAAGAGAAGGGGCGGGACCCACATACCTGGGCCACCAGCTGGCGAGCTCCCCCTCTCTCTCCTCCCTCTTTCCTCCCTCCTCTCGGGACGAGATGAGATGAGGGATGCGATGAGAGGGCTGCTGGGCGTGGTGATGAGAGGGATCGTGAGATGGAGACGATGAGAGGGCGCAGAAGGGGTTTGTCGATTGAAAATTAGGGAAAATAGATGGGTGCGGAAGGGGGTTAGGCTTGAAAATATATTCAGAAAAGAATTGCTAATGCGCAGGCAAAAGAAAATAAAGGCGCTATCGTGTTATAGATTTGTTTTGTGTGTGTCGCATTATAGAAAAGTGACACAACAAACCTCATCCTTGTTTACTTCTCCTCTAAAGTGACACATTAGACCATACTGTGTCACTTTATTGTAAAAGCGACACAAAAGCTCAATTTAAAAGCGAGACTAAAAGTCCATTTTTTTGTAGTGAATATTTATAACATGTACAATGGAAAGTCAACTCATTTATGATTGGTAACACCTAGCCAATCCCTTCAATCTTGGGTTACAGGCTAATGTTGCTAAACATATGTGGAGGCAATATTTCCCATCACGTGGATTATGGGTTACATGTTTGCATAGATAGCAAATGACAACTAGTATAGATTGGATAGATGATAATAGGCACATCAACATTCCTTGATCATGCATGGACTGGGCCATGTTATTTATCAGTCCCCCTCAAACTGGGCTGGGGAGAATGCCATAGGCCCAGTTTGGTCCGAAGAGCACAATATGGCACGCGAGCCAGTGGTTTTGTGAATATGTCTGCAAGTTGCTGATGTGATGGCACAAATTTTGTGATCAAAGTCCCTCTTGTAACTTTTTCCCGAACATAGTGATAGTCCAGCTCAATATGTTTGGTTCTTCCGTGGAACACAGGATTGATGGTCATGTAGAGTGCACTTATGTTGTCACAACGTAAAATTGGTGGCTTGTATAGAGGTACACCTATATCACGAAGTATAAATGTGAGCCATGTGATTTCTGCTGATGTAGACGCCATCGATCTGTATTCTGCTTCAGCACTAGATCGTGCAACAGTGGTTTGCTTCTTGGCACTCCATGATATACAGTTACTGCCTAGAAATGTGCAAAAACCAGTGGTGGATCGACGAGTTAGTGGACATCCAGCCCAATCCGCATCCGAGAAGGCATATAGATCAAGAGAACTTTGGACGAGAATGCTCATCCCATAATCTAACGTCCCGCTAATATAGCGAAGGACCCGCTTAAATTTTTTATAATGGCCCATAGTTGGTGCATGCATGAATTGGCATAAAAAGTTTACACAGAATGAGAGGTATGTCCTGGTAAATGTGAGATATTGCAATGCACCAACAATAATGTGGTAGTGTGTCGGATCGGGAAACATGTCTACATTAGAGAGATTGGGACCAACTTTTGCAGCCAACGGAGTGGATATAGGTCGACAACCAACCATCTATGTACGATCAAGTAGATCATGAGCATATTTGGTCTGGCTAAGAAAGAGGCCATTAGAGAAAGAGTATACTTCTACTCCAAGGAAGTAGTGGAGCTGTCCTAGATCCTTGATGGCAAATTCTCTGCCCAATTGGTCAATGAAGGAATCCAAGTAGATAGGATTATTTCCAGTCAGCACCATGTCATCTACATAAAGAAGAAGGAGGAGAGTGCCGTGACTAGAATGACTAACAACTAATGATGGATCAGCCGTACTACAGAAGAAACCCATGCTTAGGAGAAATGTGCTGAGCCGATCAAACCAGGCTCTTGGGGCCTGTTTAAGTCCGTAAAGGGCCTTCTTGAGATGACAAACATAAGATGGAAATGCTGAATTTATGAAACCAGGAGGTTGTTCCATGTAGAATGATTCCTGAAGAAAGCCATGGAGAAAGGCGTTCTTGACATCTAATTGTCGAATCGGCCATTTATTTACAGTAGCAACTGTTAATACAATCTGAATACTCCCGGGCTTGATAACTGGCGAAAAGGTCTCGGAAAAATCAACTCCTTCTACTTGATTAAATCCTTTTGCCACTAAACAGGCCTTCAATCTCTCAAGGCTACCATTAGATTTGAGTTTGGTCTTAAAGACCCATTTACACCCAACAACATTCATATTTTCAGTGCGCGGAACTAGGTCCCATGTTTGATTGAGACGAAGAGTTGAGAGTTCCTTATGCATAGCCTTCAACCACCCTGGATGCTGGAGGGCAGATTTTATGGTTTTGGGTTCTTTGGGTATATCATAAGAGATGGCATGTAAGTTAGCATACCTTGGGTTTGGCTTGAATACACCACTCATAGAACGAGTCACCACACGACTATGATTACTGGGTGATGCACTCTCAGGCAATTGGGACCGGTCCATCATTTGATTATTTTGTGTAGTTGAATCCAGTGGTATAGCTGTCTGGGATGCCGGAGCATGAATGACAGATGTATTACTAGATGGAGGATCCATAGACACATCATGCACATGACCAACTGTTGGATCATGAATGAGAGGTGAATTGCTTGTTGGAGTATCCATAAGCACATCATGTATTTGCACGTGACCACTTGTTGAGGGAGGTTGGGGTCCACCTGAACCAATGGAAGATAATGAATTAGTTGGTAAGGACGTAGGTGAAATAGATGGTGATTGGACCCAGTCCATAAATGTTGTAACATCTCCTTTAATTTCATCATTTTGATAAAGAGAAGCTAGATTGTGATATGGGAAGGTGGACTCATCAAACACCACATGTCGAGATATGTATATTCGGCCTGTTGGTGGATACAAACAGCGATACCCTTTATATTTGTTGCTATAACCCATGAACACACGAGGCAATGATCGAGCATCCAGTTTATCTTTTGCATCATCCCCCAAGTATGGAAAACATCGACAACCCAAAACTCGAAGCATTGAGTAATTAGGCTGTGTACCAAATAACCGAGGGTAAGGTGAATCCATATCTAGCACATGTGTTGGTAGCCTATTTATTAAGTATACAGCAGTAGTAAACAATCAACCCAGTAACGCTTTGGAATCTTTGCATGAAACATCATTGTTAGGCCAAGTTCTCGAATGTTCCTATGTTTCCTTTCTGCCATTCCATTTTGCTCTGGGGTGTTTGGACATGAAACTTGGTGTTGAATACCAAGATTCATTAGGGTATTCAAAAATTTAAGAGAAGAATATTCACCTCCTCTGTCTGATTGAAAAATCTTAATTTTCTGTCCAAATTGACACGCCACATACTTATAAAAAGTGTCAAAGCATGTTAAAAAATCTGACTTTCTTCTCAAAGGATATAACCATGTAAAGCGTGTGCACTCATCGATAAAAACAACATAGTGCTTAAAATTTTGAGTAGAGCAAACTGGGGCTGGACCCCACAAATCAGAATGAATTTTCTGAAATGGTTGTTTACATAAACCATCTGAAGGAAGAAAGGGAAGCTTGCATGCCTTGCCCATTTGACAGCTAACACAAATGGATTCAGCTTTATTTTCAGAAATAAGATTTATAAAGTTATTTTGATGGAGATACTGCACGATCTTTTGATGAGGATGCCTTAACCGCTGATGCCACCGTTCTGCAGTAGTTATTCTAAACCGATTTGAAAAGTTGGCAGCTTGTGTACCATTAAGAGCATATGGGTCTCCTTTTCTACTTCCTGTTGCCACTATTCTGCCTGTGCTCCTATCCTTAATCATGCAACAAGTGGAGGAAAGCTCAAAAGTATAAGGAAATGCAGTGGTAAGTTGACTAACAGATAGAAGATCCTTCTTAATATTAGGAACAAGCAAGACATTTTTCAATGGTATAGAAGAAGAGTCTGTATTAATCTTGGTCTCACCTATATGTGTAATGGGAAGGATTTCACCATTTCCAACCATAATGCCATCATTTCCTTTATATGGTTTTAAGTTAGTCAATTTACCTGGATTGCCGGTTACATGTACAAAAGCTCCGGTGTCTAGAAACCATTCTGAATCTTGACTATCAACAATAGTTAGAGCAGCCAACACTTGTGGAATGTCCTCTTGTTGGAATGAGTGATTGAAACGATTAAAACACTTTAGGGCAGTGTGATTCTTTTTACCACAGATTTGGCATATTTCCATCTCCTTTTTGTCATTATAAGTATATGCACTTCCTTGATTCATGTTGTGTCGATGTTGATGGCTCCCTGCAAGAAACTGACCATTTCCTCGACCAAATCCACGCCCTTTTGAACTGAACATGTTCTGGTCATATCCCTTTTTTTTTATTTTGACCACGCTGAGCAACATATGCCATTTGTGGTTGGACTTGGTTTTCATGAGTGTTATGAAATCGTGAACGAGCTTCATGACTTTGAAGAAGAGGAACGATGTCCTTGTATGATGGGACAGGAGGTTTTAACATAGAAGTAACAAAGGATTCATAGCCTTGGCCAAGACCTTGTAAAAGCCAAAAAACCTTATTCCTATCAGAAACAGGTTTTCCTATAGCAGCTAAACCATCAGAAATGGTCTTAAATTTATGCAGATAATCATTTAGATTGTCTGTTCCTTTTCTAATAAGGGTCATCTCTTGAGTCAATTGAAATTCTCTTTCTTGAGAATCTTGAACAAATGCATTCTCAAGAGCACCCCAAACACTAGCAGAGGTATCGAGCCCAACAACTATGCCAAGTACATCTTCAGATAGTGTACCTGTTATCCAACCTTGAAGCATTTGATATGTGCGTCTCTAGTTTGTATAATCTGGATTTGGAATCGCTTTGGCTCTATCAGCAGCAGTGCTTTCTGGATTCAACACAAAGGACTCTGGCATAGGGGTTTCTCCATTGAGAAAACCTTACAGATCTTGGCTCTCGACCAGTGCTGTTATTTGCGTTCTCCACAGCAAATAGTTGGACTGGTTTAGCTTCAAGGAAACAAAATTACCCACGTTGAGATTTACTGGGTACGAGTACTTTGGAGTTCAGTTGAGTGATGAGGTTGGAGACATTGTGAAAAGGAATGAAGTAATTCTCTCTGTTCTCACTGGAAGCTCTGAAACCATAAAACAGTTTTGAGAAAATTCTCTTTCTCAAGGTGAGCAGAGAGATATTCTTACTATGTATTTATAACAGGTACAATGGAAAGTCAACTCATTTATGATTGGTGACACCTAGCCAATCCCTTCAATCTTGGGTTACAGGCTAATGTTGCTAAACATATGTGGAGGCAATCTTTCCCATCAAGTGCATTATGGGTTACATGTTTGCATAGATAGCAAATGACAACTAGTATAGATTGGACAGATGATACATAGGCACACCGGCATTCCTTGATCATGCATGGACTAGGCCATGTTCTTTATCACCACTACCACGTAATCAAGATACCGAAGTGTTGACCTACAATTGGCCTCACTCAATATTGGTAACTCAAAGTAAATGCATAGTAGAAACTTAAGTCCATTAATCTTTTCAGGATTAAGAGCCTATTGCTTGGGAATTATGAGAGCAGTCCTTAATCAAAAGATAGATATGCATAAAGTGCAACGCATGATCCTTTAGTACATGCATCCATCGTACTAGTACAAGAATCCAAAGTCTTACACTCTGATGGTTAAGACAAACCACACTATCTCAT
This sequence comes from Cinnamomum chago, assembly GCA_038049695.1. Taxonomy (NCBI): domain Eukaryota; kingdom Viridiplantae; phylum Streptophyta; class Magnoliopsida; order Laurales; family Lauraceae; genus Cinnamomum; species Cinnamomum chago. Next base: position 50,362,933 of record CP142460.1, read on the forward strand.
AGTGATTGAAGTACTGCAACATTTTCAGATGAAATACCCAATCTCATCACTTGTGAAAATAATTTAAGTATAAAAATTGTGATCTATGTCCCCTATATGTGAATCTCATTCACATAAATATGGATCACATTTAATATACTTGTGGGCTCAAGTTCATCTCATGAACCATTATGTCAATTTGTATTAGTTATGTACAATCATAAAATAAACTACCAATAATCACATGAATAAAGCATGAAATCATGAATCAATTAAAATAATATATAAGTTTATTCACATCATCCACTGGATTGAGGACATACAATCTAACAGAGTGACGGTTATCTTGAGTGACGACCTTTTAGGGCCCTCCTCACATATTATTCAAATGGGGAAGTGGGGAATTGGAAGTCTTAAAACTAAGCTTCATTTCATTTCAGATCTTGAAGAAAATAGGGTCCTGATATCTAATATGGGAAAGTGAACAAAATTTCTTAACACCAAAGCTCAAGATTTAATAGGTTTCAAATGAGCGTCGAAATTTCTTGAGTTCTTAAGTTGATGAGCCCCAACATCCTATGGTCATCCTCGATTTATAGATTAATATTGTGCCTCATTTGTGGAACATATGGAAAAAGAAATTTTGAAATTCTTATTTCAAGTGATTGTTTGGAAGGTTTATTAACCTTTTCTAGAATGTTGGATTAACACAATAAAAAGATTCAGTTTCATATTCTATATTTTATATGTCACCCTAGAGTAGATAGTATCTGTAACATTGAGGAAAGAAAAGTAGAGAAATAGAAACCTACTCCCGTGCGTTCATCATTTTATATCTGTTCAAATGGAAGTTTCACTCCCAAGGTGGGTGATATATTCTCTCCTTCACTATGCCTATCCATAAGTGGGGCTCACATTTCCAATCTCAACCATTCAAAATCACTCTCTCTTTTCGTTCTATTATTACATAAAATTTCATTCGTATAAGAGTCATTCCAGCCATCAATGGTTCACTTTTTGAGCACATGATTTCGCTATAGCTCATCCTAATGCATTAGGAAACAATAACTCATGACGAATTGTCTAATGTACGTACCACTTGTTTTAAGTAGGGTATACGATATGATTTCCCTTCTAGAGCCAATTCTTCTTCAAATATTTCAACAGTGTCTAAGAGAGCGGAAAAATGTAGCTTCATGTAGCTAGTCAGGAAACTGATCGATGATGCTTCAATCCCACCTAAGTATCATGGTAGGATGTGTCAATTAATCTCATTAATGTAGTACTTTTAGGACCCAAAAAAACATCTGAGACTTTATAAGGAACACAAAAAGGATAGTGATTTAATATAACAAACCTTTGGATTGCATCTGTGTATGGTTCAAGTTCCTCTAGCTTACCATGCACGTCGTAGATGTCATCCATGATTGATGTTAATGATATAATTTTAGTCATGATCTTTCTGGCTCGAGAGTATTGTGGTTGAAAATACACTCCTAAAATCCAAAAGTAGCACTCGACAATTCTATCTTTGATGAATGGCAGCTTTGCAGCAAAATCCCAACTCTTCCACCACCTTTAGAAGAAAAATAAAAATATCCAAGTCATATATCTTGCATACCCAAATCAAAATTTCCATGACAAGTAATAAAACGGCGAGCTTTTTGTGTATACCCCCTAAGATTTGTAAGATTTGTAAGATTTGTAAATAGACCTCTGAGGTTTTAGTATTTGCATACAGGCCTCTGCATTTTCGTTTTAATGCCTTCAGTACTCTCAAAATCAATATTCTTTCAACCACCATGGGCTTTTAGAGTGAAATGACACTTTTGTCCATCTTTTTTATCATTATATGCATAATTTCAAAAGCTCGGTCTAAATTTTTTTTAATAAGCCATGTAAATTAACAATTGCACTTAGTGGGCCAACATAAACTATTTTTTTTTTTTATCAATTCATGGCTAATTTCATTAAATCCAAATTGATCGTGACAATAATCAACACATGTGCTTGTAACCAATTATGAATTATCCAATCCATACGTGGCCCACTGTTGGATTGATGAAAGTTTCAAAATATATTATTATACTTCATTTGTCGGTGGCAAAAAAAATATTGGGGGAACAGGTAAATGTAGGAAAAAAATTAATTTTTAGAATTTGCGAGTTGGGTGGTGTTTGGCTCTATCTAAAAGAAAAAACATATTAATTTTTAGAATTTGCGAGGAAGGGGAGATTTCAAGCTTTTATCAAATATGGGTGGGAGCTTTAATCCCCAAGCCCTTGTACCTGGGTCCACCCCCGGTCATGCGCATGAGAAAGTTATTGAGAGAAACCATTGGAACTTGAGATAAAATAATAGTACTTTTGTAAATAATAATACTCATTTTTTAATGGATGGGTAAGGGAAAAGTTGTCATTTATATAAAAATCCAACACGAATCTCATGGTGGCTACCCATTCTTGTTAAGAATTTTGATTTTTGGGACATCAAAGGTATTAAAAAGAAAGGGCGGGGGCCTATTTACAAAAACTAAAACCTCACAGACCTATTTACAAATATTACAAACCTTAGAAGGGTATATACAAAAAACTCTAAAATGATTCATCATTTTTCAATTTGATATTCAAATTAATCAATTTTCCATAGCTCATGAAATTTAACTTTCTATTTGATTAATGTGTGAAGCTCATAAAACTTACATTGAGACTTTTCTTAGATCTTGTTGATGCAAAAGTTGCAAAAGATTGAAATCTCGCTTTGCAAACTCTAGTAGGATATTGCTTCGGTCCTCGTCTTCTTGGTAGATAGAGATGTAATAACTTGCCTGTAACCTTTCTATGAGCTTATGAAGAGGTAGCTCTAGTGCGAGCTCAACCAGGGTTGAAAAAGGTGGGTATTAGACTAGGGATGTCAAACGGGCCAGGCCGGGTCGGCACGACCGTGGCACGGGCGGGCTGGCACCGCCCGCCATGGCCCGGGCTGGAGCAGGCCAGGCCGTGGGCCGGGCTGGAGCAGGCCAGGCTGTGGCGGGCCAGGTGGGCCTATCGTTTTTTTTTTTTTTTTTTTTTTTTGTTGCTGCTTCCACTTTCTATTCTCATCACCTCCCAAGTCCCAACCCCAATACCTTACACATTAATTAAAAAGCTATGCAGAGTATGTTTAGTATGTCCACACAAAACAACAAAAGATGGAAAAAAATTATAAGTATAGCAGACATATTAGTTGTATAAAAAAAGGTGGCCTAAATCCTAAATCCTAATTTGGGTTGAGACTTGAGAGGAGATGAATCTCTCTCATAGGATGATAAAAATGCAATGACATGAGCCCATGTGCATCTAATGGGTTCAGAATCTCCTCAATATAGGGCACTAGTGTTCATTTGATTTTTTTTTGTTCGCTTGTTTTGGAATTGAAGAGATGTTTCAACCCTGTTGGATGGGGTTTGGTTTGGAATATATTTATTATGGCTAGGGCTGTATATATATATGGGTTGGTTGAGACCTAATATGTAATTGGACACATTCCAAAGAGACACATGTGAGTCTAAGATGAGATCCATGGTCTGAGGCATGGGTGAAGCACTACAAGAAATTGCACTTTTGCCGACGCTAGATAAGCGCTGGCAAAAGTCTATAAAACGGCGGTGAACCCCTTTGCCGGCGATTTCCCTTGCGCCGGCAATACGCAGGTAAAAGCCTCTAGCAATAACTTTTGCCGGCGAAAAAAGGATAGCGCCGGGCAAAAGTAATACATTAACGGCATTTTTATTCGCCGGGAAAAGAGGTATAAAACGCCGCGAAAAGGCCTTTATTTTTTTGCCGGTGTATTTTGTCACCGGGAAAACATTTATTTTTTTTAAGTAATTATTTTGAAGGTGTTTTGCCGGCGAAAATGTTGCACCGGCAATCAATATTCATTTATTGTATTTATTTGATTTTTTAATTTTTTTCCTATATATGCATCATTACAACTTCCAACCTGTATCGTATGAAACTACTATTCTAGTATCTAAGACCAAATCTCCTACACACCCAACATCTATCTATTCCAAATATTCATTCCACTTCATATTAATATTCAAATATCCTTACAATATTAAAAGTGCTTTACCATTACCATTACAAAATAAAAATCCATGCTAACATTCTACTATTTGCCAACATTCAAATGCTAATGAAAAATTACATCTTCATATACAATCATCTCATTGTTGCACCAATCCAACACCTGCAACATTGTTCAAAAAAACTTCATACATCCTATTTTAACATATGGCAATCTGCTACTGTGCATCCATTTTTCCTTCATGTTCACTGCATCTTAGTTGCATGGAATCTTTCAACAAAAAACTTTCTTCAATTGCCCCATGGAATTCCAATGCAGATAAAAAGCTGGTTGACAGATCCAAGTGCCCCACGAATCTCAGTTGGTGATATCTGAATGTAAAAAAAAAATTAATGGCTGTCCAATTGAGTTAGAAGGCTGTCTCTACAGAATGGCTGCTCCCCCTCCGAGTTCCATAGCAACTGAAAATTTAATTGGGGCTCTACCCTGTGGACCTCTCCCCTGTGGAAAGAATGAAAAGCAACATTAAGTGAAATTAGAGAAGTTTTCACTAAGCAGTATTTCAAAATAATGTAAATAAGAAGCATAGTTTAACTTACTATGGGTGAAAAACAAAGTAGAGAAGCTAAACCAGCAAGTTCAGAAATAAGGAGCAAATCAGCTGCCAAAGTTTTTCATAGTAAAATAATCCTATACATAACTCAAAACAAAACGAGTAGTTTCAATGTGTATCTGATTGATATTAGTCTTAACATCATGCATAATTCATGAACCCTGGCCCCTGCCCCACCATAGCAGCCTGTCTAACTGCCGGATGCTCTACATCACAGTTTTTTTTTTATTAAAAAAGAACACAAGTTCACCAATTTTACAAGCCTCCGGTTCTATTTAGGTAGAAGTCTGTTTTTTTTTTACCTGTCAAGAGCTACAAGAGCTGTAAATCTACCCCCGCAAACTGTAAGTGATGGAAGCCTGATGCACAGCATAGGTGTGCAGTGCAGTTCAATCAATACGAGTAGAATTCTAACCATGGTTTGAAACTTTAAAGCCGAGTTGAACCTTTACATGGTGACGGTATTCCTTTAAAGGAAAAAGGTGCAAGACACTACCAAATACCAAATACTGGCCATTCTAATGTAGAGATTTTTTTTTAATTACTCTAAATCCCACAACCGGGACCCACCAGCCAAACCCAATAATAATAATAATAAAAGATGATAAGAGGAACAGCAGTCAAAGTAATGGGATGACACTGGTTAGGCACCACCTGAGCTATTCTGGGATGTAAATAGTAACACATTTACTTACTGGTTTCAGCTTTGCTTCAACCAATTATGTTAGACCAAAAAAAAAAAAGAACTAAAACAAGTATAGGGGCACACACTCCTGTAAAAGTGATCATTAGAAACTTTTGCTTAGAAGAAATTATCAAGCAATGAGTAGAACTTACATGTGTTAAATGACCCGTCATTTCCACTTGATTACACTCGATTACCTTCCACCGATAAAAGTGAATCCCCATTTTTTCCAGTTTCAGTAGCTGTGGGGGTCTGTCGATCTAAATGGAGGCCATTCTAACAGATGCATCCATTTTTCTCCTGGCAGATTAACTTGCCTTGAGAATTTAAACAGCAAGGAGAATCCAACAGTTGTGGAAGTAATTGCATGAAAAAACATGTCACGGTTAAAAAGCTAGTTTTCTCTCCTTTTCCTTCTTGCTGCTATCTATGCAGCCCAGGCTTTGCCCACATCAGTCTGGAACTTTCCTACAGTCACATCCAGTCACCAAAATCTCATATCTTTTGCACTACAGTGTGTGCTCTGTTTTGCCATCAGAGTAAGTTGGAAGAGGGAAGAAAAGAAAGGGAAATATATTCTACTTCTATCATCACTAACTACTCAAGCATGATCAGTGTTAAAGAAGAAGAAGAAGAAAAAAAAAAACACTACTCAGGCAAGGTTTACTAAGCTGGTCTTACTGCTTCCACAAAAATACATTGATGCCTGGCAAGTGGCAACAGCAGGAAAACTCTACCACTAAAGTACATACTAGGATAACAAGCATGCCAAAATAAGGAAAAACATATACCTGCGGTTGACTGGAAGAACTCATCTAAATCTTTCCCTTGTTCTGCACAAAGCAAACATTTTCATCAAACTTGATCGTGGCTATCAGACAAAGCATTCATCATATTTCATTGTTGCTAATTAAACAAAGCTAGCCATGATTCAGTTATCACCACAGATGAGTTTTTAAGGTCCAGCAAAGCTCCTACAACAATACCAAGGATTGGTGACAATTCTTGATCATGAATTTATAATATTGAGAAAAGATAAGGGGTATTTTCAAATTCAGTTTTTATTGGGATTTTAACAGGAAATCAATTTTCCTTTTAACTTGTACGCGAAACCTTTCTGCTTCAACTGGAGATGGATTCCGGTATACATCTTCCAAATAGACTGAAAAAGATGACAATTGACCAGCAACAGAAACAGCTAAACCAGATCCATTAGCAACACTGTTTTGTCCATGGGAATAACCTAAAAGGATAATAACCTGAGTTACTTGTAGAGAAATTTTAACTAAATTTGGAAACAAAAAAGTTACAAGCAATATGAGGAAATCATGAAAAGAAGAGTGAGAGGGAACTAAACTACAATTATATCTTGGGAGATTAACTGAAGATGCTTTTGGATGCACCCCAAATCATCAGAAGTTATAATGTTATAGAATTATACACGTTTATGTCCAATGGGTGTTTGGGGCAGCTTAAAAGCTTAGAAAACCACTTACTTACAGTGGCATACTGTTTGACAACTTCTCTATGATAACAGAACACAAAACCAACTGCTGACACTGATTTGGTGCGATAAAAGGTAAAACAGAGGACATAGCACCTAAATTGGTTTCTGATTTCCACATTACATATGCAGTGGGGTATATCACCATCCTTTGCTAAAAAACTGAAACCACTTGCTATTTGGGATGATATGTTATTACCAAATGCATCTTTAGGCATTACTAGGATATTCACAGCAGTCCCCGCCACAAACTCATTCACAAGATTCATCCATGAAGCAACACAAACAGAGGGGTGCATACGACCTTCAAAAAAATGGAGATTAGGATTACAAAGCAAGTGAAAGGAACATAAGATCCAGTTGTGTCATAAATTCAGTAACTGATAAAAATAATGTGATGAATTTCATTGAATAATACCATGATAACTACGCATCTATAGTTCTATACATGTTCTTTTACTTTTTGCTTAGGGAGGAAAAAGAAAAGTAGCTATTGTAAGTTGGATCCACCCTCTCTTAATACCTGCATTGTGCTGGATCCACCCTCTCTTAATACCTGCATTGTGCTGGGTAATGGAATTCAGGGAGGAAGCTTTGGCGTTTTTCCAGATCTTGACAAGTTTGCCAAATTTGATGACACTTTGTTGTGAAACCTGTTTCCATCCAAGCTAATCCTGTTCAGAGAGAACTAAGAACATTTAACCATCTCACCATACAACAGCTGAGATTGATAAAGTCAAACAGATAGGTGGCTTGAAAAACTCTGAATCATTATCATTTGTTTTTTTTTTCCTAATTGATTGGTACCGTTGTTCAGCAATCCCAAGATCCTTCGCAAGATATTCAAGTGCCCCATTCACCACACTACAGAAGGAAAGAGGATGAATAAAAATGATTGCAGCATAACATCTTGAAAAATCAAAAGATACCAACAAGAAGCCGATGGCTAACTCTACATCCTAAAACAATGGGGTATTCAATTCTAGGACCCATTTCACTAAGGGTCCAGAGCTTTCATATGTGCACAACATGGTCCGAATTAAAGTCATTAGTAGAAATAAGAAAGATTACCCAGGCACTAGAGGATACATGGTGATGCCCGAATCATTCTTTATGTGGTGGAGATCAGTGTGGCACATCCCACAGTAGAGGATCTTGATAGTCACATCATCAAGAAGATGGGTTTGGATTTAAAGAGGGAGGGAGAGGGTTGCTATAGTAGTGGAAAGATTGTCTACATGTTCTTGTCTGTTGCTAATTGGAATTTATGCATATCCAAGGATGACTGAGTTTCCTATGGATTGAATGTCAACAAGCAAGTTATTAGACAGAGTCATTTCCATGTGTGCTTTTGGATTTGTCAAATGTATCCTTGCTTTCTCCATAAATGTTGTATTTGAAAAAAAAACTTCCTTAGAAATTCTAACATACATGTCCGTCTCAAGAATAGAAAATGACCATGTTATAGGAATAGAAAAATGGGATAGAGAGCTTTTTCTTTTACTTATGTTTCCAAGGGAACAGAGAGGCATAGTCATTGTCCTTGTCCTTGACCTGTTCAAAGTAAACAGGAGGGTCTTGATGGTGTGACCTTGTGCCAGGTGGCAACATGCAAGGAATTGATGCAAGGTGACAAACTAAATGCATCCAACGGTTCAGAGAGAGAGAGCATATTAAATACCTGTTCTTAAAGAAAAAGTGAGAAAGGCCATAAGTGTTTCCATGTAAGTATTATTTCAAGAAATGACCTTCTTGGCAAGGTCATTAGAATTTGATATATAGCTTTATAATATTGGCAGAAGACACACTAATGATGATTTACTAGTAAATTAGTTAAAAATTGAACCAATAAACCAAACAAGCTGAATAAAATTGCACAGAACTGGAAAATCAAGTTATGGGGGAGATTGAGTACCAATTGACTTGCCATGATGATAAATGGGCCTCATATGTATGAATTTGACTTGACTTTTTAAATTCAAGTGAATCTTTCTGTATCAAGTCAGTTTTGTATTGCTATTCTGTTCTCATGGCATTGACAAAAAATGAAAAGAAAAAAGAAAGAGATGCTTCTTCTGGTAGGCTTGAAGAATTTCACATTCTACAAAGTAGGTTACATGAATTCTTCAACATATGACCCTTTCTTGGGTAGGGTATGTTTTACTTACTCTGTTTTGTTCTAGAATGGACCTAGCATATTCATTAGCATGCTTTGCATCCTACATATGTTAGTTGAAAGAATCACACACATTAATTCTAAGACTTTTCATGTCACAAAATTTTAAATACCACTAATTTGATAAGATATCCTTAACCAAGGGTTTGTGTATTAGGTGAGACATGTCCTCCTACAACCACCAGTTTGCTAGGCCTTTTTTAAAATTAAATCATCATTGGTGGATAAGGTTGAAATGAACAGGTGACCTCACATAGTCAAATCCTGAATGATAAGAATCAAGGGCAACTAATGCTTCATAGTTTTTGCATACAGAAATGCAAGAATGTGGAGATGAGGTTTCCTAGCTGGCATGATAGCCTGTGACCAAGTTTGGGACTAGAGAGATGTGTGTATTGAAAGGTATATTGTAACTTATATGTATTTATAAAGAGATTTTGATTCTCTTACCTCTGTTACATGTTTGTTTTAAATTACTGTTATGATAACAGAGATTAACTTCTGCGGCTGATTTAGTCTCCATTTATGATAATTTTGATACTTGAAACAAACTAAAGGCCTCATGATATGATATAACCGCAACTTCGTATTTAACATGGTTACAAAACAAAAATGGGAATAAGCTAACAGGCATTTAGAAACCTGCTTAGCATTTTTCATTAGTGCTAACAGACTTTTAAACAAAATTCATGGTCAACAGACTTGGGGGATATGAGAGAGTGAAAAAAGCACTTACAATTCAATAGCAGCATAAAGTTGAGCCTCATCTTTTGGCATGCTGGGAAGAAAAAGAAGATTAGAGTTGGAGGTACTAAAATTAATTCATTGAGGATGATGAGTGCAGCAAAGTTAATGTAAGAAACAAATAACTCTACCTGTAAAAGATATAAAACAGGGTTGCAAGCTGAAACTTCGCAAAATACCCTTGCTACAGGCACAACAGCAGAGTTAGGACTCAAAAGATAATAAAACTCAAAGCAAAAGGTTTCATTCAGTCATGAAGACATACATGCAGCTGAGGTGGTGGTTTAGTGTAATAACATTTGCCCAACACACTAAAAAGATGCACCAAAAAAACTTATTATTCCAAAAACAACATTCTCATTACAAGATACAAAACAATAAAAAGATAAGTTGGTCTTGGCCTTTTTCAGAACCATGAGGAATTACATAACTTGTAAAGTACCACTAGATGCATGAAATAAAGCCATCCCAGTAGGACACTGGTACGGGTGTAAAGCAAGAAAAGGAATACCCGTCTCTTTCTACTTGAATAGAATGCAAGAAACCCGTGGAGCATGCTTCTTACTGCAAATACATATTCTTTATATACTTTCAGAAATCTTCCATTCTTATTGTGGACAGATTTTGACTATAGTACTCCCACCAAATTATGCACAGTTTTAAACAAGAATTCTAATTTTACCACTGTAAGTGCATGTGTATTGGCATAAACAGTAACCTGACGATTTTTTGGGAGAATGGATGAACTGACATGAAACCCATAATTACTTCAGAATCTTTTTAATCTTTCCGTTTCATCTCTTTCCTTTAACAAACTCTAATTGCAAGTAATTTAGGGAGACCTTCAAAAAGAGGTAATTGGAGATAGATAGTGTTATTATTTTTATTGGCTAATTCATGGGTTGGACAAAACTCTGGGTCCATTGAGTTGTATTTTCTAATTTATTTTAGAATGGACTGTGGATGTGTCGCCGGAAGAGCTGAAGTGAAGAATAGAAGAAAAGAGAAGACCGGGCGAAATCCTTCAGGCCCGATCGATCGGAGTCTCAGACCGATCGATCGGTCAGAAAAAGCATCCAGTTATTTGGATGGTCCGATCGATCGGAGGCACAGTCCGATCGATCGGACAGTGTACGCAGATTCGGGAAAGTCTCCAGTTTCTATACGAAGTTGTTTCCTTTTGAGACAATGTTTCTCAGTTTGAGTCCTACTTGTGCACTAAGTCTAAGGCACGAATTTGGGGCTATATATAGGGTGTTTTCTCTCAACCCTAGAATGATCACAACTCTCATTGATCTGAGTCAGAGATATTTTAGAGAGAGTTAATCTCTAGAGCTATTGAGAGATTATTCCGAAGGGCTGCTCTAGAAGGTTGTTGCTGCTTCTACTTTTCTTGTAGAAGATTGATCATCTTGGTTGACAAGGTGCAAGGAGATCAAGTAAGGAGAACGGGCGCAGTGGATGCTGTGTCAGTGGATTCTTTACAAGAATAACTACAGTCCTTAGGTCGAGGTACAGACTGAGGTAAAGGAGCTTGTGAGTATATCTTGTAACTGTTCGTGAACTCTTGATTTCTGGTTCGTGGTTTTTCTCACTGGATAGGGTTTCCACGTTAAAAATTGTGTTGCCTTCTTGTGGTGTGTGATTGGTAGATAGCTAGTTCTATATTGTCTGATTGGTTTATTTCCGCTGCTTTGATTGGTTAAATTAGAACTAGTAATCCATTCGGGTAGCCCTCATAGAAATTTCAATTGGTATCAGAGAAGGGTTGCACTATTTTATTGTGTTGATCCAAATATTGCTAGAATGGATGTCTACCGAGAAGGCACTTCAACCAATAAGCCTCCTCTGCCGGATGGTTCTAATTATGCTCATTGGAAAGCCAGAATGGTTGCCTTTGTAAAAGCCATAGATCTGAAAGTATGGAAATCTATTGAGAAAGGCTATTCATTGCCCACTGTCACTACTGATGGGATAACCAGTTTTAAATCTGAAGAACAGTGGACAAAGGATGAAGAATTGGCAGCCACTTGCAACTCTAGGGCTTTGAATGCTATCTATAATGGAGTTAGTATATCTGAGTTTTATAGAATTTCTACATGCACTACTGCAAAAGAAGCTTGGGATATTCTGCAGACTGTGCATGAAGGGACTGACACTGTCAAACAGTCGAAACTTCAGAAATTGTATACAGCCTTTGAAACCATAAAAATGGAGGATGATGAAACTTTTGATGAGTTTAATTCAAAGCTGAATACAATTGTGAATGATACTTTTACTTTGGGAGAGTCAATTCCTGAAAATAGAATTGTGAAAAAGATTCTGCGGTCTCTTCCAGAAAGGTTTGATGCAAAGGTTGTGGCCATAGAAGAGAATAAAAATCTGAATATTCTCAAAGTTGAGGAATTAGTTGGCAACCTTCAGACTTTTGAAGCAAACCTAAGGACCAATGGAAAATCAAAATCCAAAGGTATTGCTTTGAGAGCCTCCAAAGAATCATACAAGAAAATTGCTAGTGATTCTGATTCGGATTCTGAGGAGATTGATCCCCAAGTTGCTGTTGAGTTTATGAAACAATTTCAAGCTTTTATGAAGGGGAAGAAAAGTGATCTGAAAGTCCCTAAAAATTTTGTAAAGAAGAAAACTTCTAAAGGGATTAAATGTTTTGAGTGTCATGGTTATGGACACATTGCTGGTGACTGTGCTAACAAGAAGTCAAAAAAGAAGGCTTTCAATCTGACTTGGGATGATGATACTTCTGAGGAAGATGATAAAAAATCTGAATCTGAGAAGCCTGATGCTAGCAAAGAAATTTTTATGGCATTCATGGCAACTTCTATTTCTACTACTCCATTAGTTTCTGATGAAGGAACTGATCAAGATGATAGTGAGTCAGAGACAGAACATGATTGGCAAGCTGAATATCATATTTTATTTGCAAAGACCATGAAGATGCTCAAGATGAATGAACAAGTGACTACAAGCTGGAAAGAATCTGAAGAGCAGAATACTTCTTTAAAAGCTGAATTGTCTGAAGCTCTTACAAAAGTGAGTCACTTAGAGGCTGAAAATAACAAATTGGCAGATATGTTGACTGCTGAAGCACAGAAGTGTGTTTTGATTAATCATGATATGGAGACCTTGAAAGCTGAAAATACCGACTTGCAAGGAAGACTCAAGACTGTTCTTTCTGAGTTGGATATAAGCAAGGCTTCACTGAACAGGATAGATGTTGGGTCTAAAAAACTTGATGACATCCTGAGCAGTCAAAAGGCAAAGAATAACATGCATGGCATTGGCTACACTGACGGGGCATCTACATCAAAAGCCAAAGGTATTAACTGTGTTGTTCAAAATTCAGTTGTTATTAATCCTGTTGTTCATGTTACAGCTGCCAAGAAGAAGAATGTGCCACGTCCTGAACGTATACCTACTTGTCAATACTGTGGAATTAAAGGGCACATTCGACCCCATTGCAATAAGCTGCGAAAGTCTCCAAACCAAAAGCAATGGAAAAAGCAGAAGGAAGAGTCACCAATGAAAACCAAAGCTGTCTGGGTCAAGAAAGAAGACCTTCCATCTGTCTTGGTACACACTATGCTGAACTATCTGAAAATGCAAGTGTGTGTGCCAAAGCTTCATCACCCCTGATCTACAAGATCAAGCCCCCACCCTAGTGCTAATACGAAGATCATCTTGAGGGGGAGTCTATTTAGGGGGAGCTGCAGAATCCAGATTGACAGAAGCTACTTGAAGAAAATTATTTGTCAATTGTGAACAAAAAGGGGGAGAATACTGAAGCCAGGGGGAGAAACAAGCAAAGATCTACAGATGCTGATTTTTTTATTTGAAAATTCAATGTATTTTGGGTTTTTCTCTTGGGTAGATCATTTGTATTGTTCTAGGGAGTTTTGTCCATGAATTGCCAAAGGGGGAGATTGTTATTATTTTTATTGGCTAATTCATGGGTTGGACAAAACTCTGGGTCCATTGAGTTGTATTTTCTAATTTATTTTAGAATGGACTGTGGATGTGTCGCCGGAAGAGTTGAAGTGAAGAATAGAAGAAAAGAGAAGACCGGGCGAAATCCTTCAGGCCCGATCGATCGGAGTCTCAGACCGATCGATCGGTCAGAAAAAGCATCCAGTTATTTGGATGGTCCGATCGATCGGAGGCACAGTCCGATCAATCGGACAGTGTGCGGAGATTCGGGAAAGTCTCCAGTTTCTATACGAAGTTGTTTCCTTTTGAGACAATGTTTCCCAGTTTGAGTCCTACTTGTGCACTAAGTCTAAGGCACGAATTTGGGGCTATATATAGGGTGTTTTCTCTCAACCCTAGAATGATCACAACTCTCATTGATCTGAGTCAGAGATATTTTAGAGAGAGTTAATCTCTAGAGCTATTGAGAGATTATTCTGAAGGGCTGCTCTAGAAGGTTGTTGCTGCTTCTACTTTTCTTGTAGAATATTGATCATCTTGGTTGACAAGGTGCAAGGAGATCAAGTAAGGAGAACGGGGCGCAGTGGATGCTGTGTCAGTGGATTCTTTACAAGAATAACTACAGTCCTTAGGTCGAGGTACAGACTGAGGTAAAGGAGCTTGTGAGTATATCTTGTAACTGTTCGTGAACTCTTGATTTCTGGTTCGTGGTTTTTCTCACTGGATAGGGTTTCCACGTTAAAAATTGTGTTGCCTTCTTGTGGTGTGTGATTGGTAGATAGCTAGTTCTATATTGTCTGATTGGTTTATTTCCGCTGCTTTGATTGGTTAAATTAGAACTAGTAATCCATTCTGGTAGCCCACATAGAAATTTCAGATAGAGAGTCAGAGATTATATCAAATAATCATATGGTTAGTGAAAGGAAAACATGCTAAAGAAGAGTAGTTTGTAATCTCCATAGTATTTGTTGAAATAATTTTCTTACCCTCAATGATTAGAAGTGCACAGTGGCATGAGTTCATATGGTTCTAAATAATGCAAGACTCTAAAAAAGAACAAAACAGAAAAATTATAATAATAGTTCCAAACCGGTTTCTTGGGTGACTTTTCATTGCACTGGGCCCTCAAGAAGCTACTGTTTTTATTTTAATCTTTCACCAACCCTTCCTTTCTTTGCTGGCTCCAGCTCTTATGAGGGGCCCTCTTCTAACAATCACCTGTCCAAAACCAAGACAAATAGGAATCTTAAAATAGAACTAAAAATATACTTATCTCAATAGAAAATTGAGTAAACCCAGTTGGGAAATGCCTTGTTGAATCTTAAAATAGAACTAAAAATTCCTCACATTGAATGTGTGCCACGTTAGCATTTTCAGCTTTGCAAAAAATAGAAAGGTCTTCTTCTGTTTTTTTTTCCTTTTCCTTTCTTTTCAATTAGTTGGTGCGGCGCATTTTGGTTGGAAAAAACCACAATCTCGATCATTCCCAACCTTTTGGTGATCCAGACTCCAAATTGAAAGGCCATTAGAGATACCATGAAACATCTTTTAGACCCATTTTCTTGGAAGTATTGTTTAATTTCTTTTTTTAGCTGAATGTTGGATGAAAAATAAATGATTCACAAATCAAAGAACATAGATATATGTAGAAATAGATGAAAAGTTAAATTGGACATCATAAATTAGAGATTACATTGAAGCATCAAAGAACATAGAAAATAATTATGAATGGAATAGTAAAATACGGGTTAAAGCTTGCATCATATCTTTTTTCCTTTTTGGAACTTCTGTTTTAGGATTTTTTAATTTGTACACTGGGAGGATTTTGTGTTCCATGGATTTTGTTTACTTGGAAGAGAAGAATCCTAATTTCTAACCTTTTCCACTGAAAAACAGATCTTCTCTTTCAAGTAAAATTGGCTCTTTTTTTTTCCCCTTCTCACACCAAAACAAAGAAACAGTAGGAGCATGGAAAATCAGTAACACCTTTTCTCTCTATAGCAAAGTCCTCTCTTCACATACAAACACACCCTTACTTGAAGTCAGAGATGAGTTATAGGTACCCATTATACTTGGGTGAAAGAAGGGATGGGAGAAGTATTTTTCAACATGTATTAGGAAATTACATGTGTGGTTTATAAACTACAAAAAAGATTCCCTGCCTATTAAACAATATTTACTTGTGTGAGTTATCAAGGGCAAATAATCCATTCAAGTGTGTGTATGGAATCCTAACAACAAAGCATGGGAAGGGCATCCTCCTTTTTCAATTCCCTTTCCCCATATCAAAAGCCATTGAAGAAGTCTAAAAGATATATTAAAGACCTTCCTTTTTGGATTTCTTTGCACCCTTATTCAAGTATTATGAGGCCTACTTGACATTAGCAATGTTCCCATTGCAACTAACCACCATCAACAAATTTGGATAATTAAATTATAAACTCTAACTAAAGAAGCCTAAATGAAAGTTTTCAGCTCCACTAAGGCTTTAGCCATAACCAAACTCCCAAAGAAGAGATCGATCTAACTAAGTGTGCTATTTTATTTTTTATATGATAATTTCATCAAAGCTTTTCGATTGGGATAGCCAATTCAATCAAATACATTACTTATAAATATCATAAACTCCTAGTGTGCAAACACTGCCAAATAAAATAGTTCAAGAATCTGTTGAAATCTGATCCAATCCAAGTACCAAACATTGAAGACATCATAGTATATTAAACAGAGAAATCATACACTCAAACACCATCTACATAAAAATAGAGAGAAAGAGAGAGAGAGAGAGAGAGAGAGAGAGAGAGAGAGATCTACAAGGAGCCAACAGGCCATCAAACAAACACCATATAGATGTTTGTGCAGCTAAGCAAACTTTCTGCCCATATAAGAAATATAGATACAAATACTAATTTATCACAAATTAATAGTATGAAACAGATTACTCAAAAAACAATTTCTCAGTAACACAATGACCACAAATCTAAAATTTTAAAATGAACATACAGATCTAGCTCCAAAATTAAATTTTAAAATGAACCTATAAATCCAGCTGCAAAACTTTCTAAAAGAGTGATCATCAATATAATCACTATCCAATCTCTATAGTAGTTTTGATAAAATACCATACCCTCACCAATGCTTCTCAAAATTGCTTAGGCTTGAGCTCATTGGAGATCACCCAGTTTCAGGCCTACTTTAATCGTGCAATACGTGTTAATGTCCAAGCTAGGTGTTGAAATTTCAAATTTTAGTTGTTGCATTTGATCACATACCTACTCCTTGAATTGTTCTTCCTTCTATTCATAGCTGGACAGAGTTGTCACCTCTTCCTTCAAATTAATAAACATATCCAATCCATTAGAAGGGGGGGGACATAGTGCTCAATTATGTATAACTGACACTTCACCCTAAAAAAATTCACTAACTGGAGTATCCTTGTGAATCAGGGGTGTAGATACTGTATTGCAAATGTATAGCAATGGTCCATCACAATTAATACCTCTTGACTCAACCGTCAATGCTAACTTGTTCCAAACAGGGGCGCCAGAGTTTGTGGTGAAGAAGGGTGAATTATAAGCACTCGTAAAGCGGTACTGCATCAACTGAGATGGGTTGAAAAAACAAACTCAAAACATAAAAACGCTAATGATTAACAAGTTAAACAAAACATAAAAGGGAACTGGTCCTGGCACTGCATTCAATCGATCACTCCCTTGGAAGGCCACACTCCCCACCATTGATACTAAGCCATTAAAGGCCTTCCCTTGATCCTTGCAATCAGGTTGCCATGCACTCAATTTTCTTAGAAACTTTATTTAAGGCCTATTCTCATGTTGGTAAACTAAGTGTAGCTGACTCATCATGCACTCGGATAGCTTGAGTTACTTGAAATTTATTATGACAAAGAACACATATGTAACTTTCATTCTAGTTTATGGAATTGGTTTGCTTTCACCCACTTCCAAATAATCAACATCATGCTGACATTCTCATCTCCTCTGCATTAATCAGCAGTGGCTTCACCACTTGCACAATAAACATCTTACCGGATTAATTTGGAATAAGAGCGTCATGAAAACATCAATTATCAACGTACAAATTTATAAGCAGCTGCAAATTTATAGAGTGAAAATAAACATCTTAGAAGTAGAAGGAAGAAAGAAAAATTCTAGCAACATATACAAAGCCAACATTGCAGGATTTATCTAAATCTCGTGTTTAAATAAAATTACAGTTCACTAACATGATGGGTTCCATCCACGAATCAAAACATTATGAAACAAATATCTCCTGAGAATTCGAGGGACTTGTCTGTCTCCTCCTAGCAATGGTCTTTCTTTGAATTATAGCTCATAAATATGATGGGTTCCAATCCCACATATAAGTAGACTACTACAATGGCATCAACATGGAAATGGATTTCAGTATAAAAACACGACTCCAAAGCTGACAAACACTAACCCACTTCTCAAGAATGAAACTTTTACTAAATTTAAGCTCAACAGCCTCAATACTTGACACTAAAACAAGGGAAAATAAATAGGGCTTGTAGGATCGTAAAGAAAAGGAAATAAGAAGAACATACCTAGATGCAAAACCCTTGAAGTATTCCATTCCTCCCCTGTACAAACACCAAAACAGTAATTTTAGAGGTTTCGATCAAATGGGTATTTCAGATGACAAGGGGAAAGAAGGCATTTAAAAAGTTACAAATATTGAATTCCCGACCAATTGGGATAGAGAATCTGCTGGTCTGCTTGAGCATACCAAGAGCATGTTGGTCTGGAAGATGTGATCAATAAGCAATCGTCCCAATTAGACGCTGGTCACTTTCTTTCCCAACCACAAAATTGTGATGATAAGAAAAAGGAGAAATCAGAGCTTGTTTACCTTGGCAGGTTCTGTGATGTTATCTTGGTCATTGGAATTTGGGTTTTTTATAAATCGAAACTCTCTAAACATCACAACAAATCCCAATACATTGAATGGAGCCAAAGCCCTAACTTACAACAAAATGAAGAAAGGAAATCAAAAGATCTAAACAATGATATGACTCAAGGACCATTCCACCAGATCGGTGGTCCACTGGGCAAAGAGGGGGAGGAAAGAAATCAGAAAGAATGAGAGAAAGAAACAGAGAGAGAGAGAGTGAAATGGGTGGGTGCTCAGTGACGTTGCTAAGAAGAGTGAATGAGGAGGAAATAAAGAAAGGAAGAAAGAGAGAATAGAAAATCAAATGGGAGATGAGATGAATGAGTGGAGATGGGAGAGGGAAATGAGAGAGGGGGCTGCTGAGAGCGTGGAATGAGAAAATGGAAAGGGAGATAAGGAAGAAAGAAAGAAGAAGAGGAGGAGGAAAGGGCGGCTGCGCAGGGCAGAGGAGAGGAGAGGAACAGGGGAGGAAGAAGAGAAGAGAGCAAGAGAGAGAGAGAGAGAGAACCGAGGGAGAGAGGGAGTGGTGTGCAGGTGGCCGCAGGACGGAACAGAGGAGGAAGCAGGGGAGAGGGAGAGGAACTGGGGAGGAAGAAGAGAAGAGAAGGAGAGAGAGAGAGAGAGAGAGAACCGAGGGAGCGAGTGTGAAAAACCCTTGAAGGCTACTAGAATGGATTACTAGTTTTGAATTAACCAATTAATGCAGCGGAAATAAACCAATCAAACAATAT
Organism: Cinnamomum chago; assembly: GCA_038049695.1. Classification (NCBI taxonomy): domain Eukaryota; kingdom Viridiplantae; phylum Streptophyta; class Magnoliopsida; order Laurales; family Lauraceae; genus Cinnamomum; species Cinnamomum chago. The sequence continues at coordinate 50,382,307 of CP142460.1, forward strand.
AGAACTAGCTATCTACCAATCCACACCACAAGAAGGCAGACACCATATTTAGCGTGGAAACCCTATCCAGGGAGAAAAACCACGAACCAGAAATCAAGAGTTCATGAACAGTTACAAGATATACTCACAAGCTCCTTTACCTCAGTCTGTACCTCGACCTAAGGACTGTAGTTATTCTTGCAAAGAATCCACTGACACGACATCCACCGCGCCCCGTTCTCCTTACTTGATCTCCTCGCACCTTGTCAACCAAGATGATCAATCTTCTACAAGAAAAGTAGAAGCAGCAACAACCTTCTAGAGCAGCCTTTTCAGAATGATCTCTCAATGGCTCTAGAGAATAAACTCTCTCTAAGATATCTCTGACTCAGATCAATGAGAGTTGTGTGTAGTGGTGTCTCTAGGGTTGAGAGAAACACCCTATAAATAGCCCTAAATTCGTGCCTTAGACTTTGTGCACAAGTAGGACTCAAACTGGGAAAGATAGTCTCAAAGGGAAACTAATTCAAATCATAATAGAGACTTTTCCTTTTTATGCGCACCTGTCCGCTCGAGCAGACCCACCATCCGCTCGAGCGGATGAGGTTCTGTCTTGGCATAAAAATCTTCTGTCAGTGCTTTTGGGCTATCTGTTTCCTTCGCTCGAACGGATGAGATGTTCGCTTGAGCGGACCCCACTCTGGATGATCCGGAAATTCAGCTCTGTTTCTCCAACTTTCTTCTTCTGAGTCCTTCCAATCTTCTATTTTACAGAGTCCTTTTCTAAAAAACATTACAACTCAAAAGACCTAGAGTTTTGTCCAACTCATGAATTTTGCCAATACTAAAATACCTAACAGAGGGAGTGGTGTGCAGGTGGGCGTTGCAGCAAGCGCAGGCGAGGGGAGACAGGGGAGGAAGAAGATGAGAGGAAGGGAGGGAGAAGAGCAGACAGAGAGGAAACAGAGTGATGGGGAACGAGGGAGAGAGAGAACAAAGAAGAAAGAGAGAGGAGAGGGGGAATGGTGCGTGAGTGCAGGAAGAGGGAGGGGTGTACCTGGTGCAGGAGAGGGGTCCGCGGCGCGAGGGGGAAGATGAAGGCGTCCGGGGGCTGCTGCGCGCTTGGCGGTGCTGCTGTGGTTGTCGTGCAGTGGAGGGGTTGTGTGGTGCGCTTGGAGAGGTCTGGAGAGGGTGATGGATGCGGGAGAGAATGAAATGAGTGAGAAGAGGGAGAGGGCGATGGAGGCGGGAGAGAAAGAGATGAGTGAGGAGAGGGAAATAAGGATTTCACTGGCGGGAGAGAAAGAAATGAAAGGTGAAATTCGCTGGCGGGAGAGAAAGAAATGAAAGGTGAAATTTGGCTTGACCTTTGCCGGCGAAAAAAGTAAAATGCCGGGAAAACCTTGACTTTTGCCGGCGAAAAAGGTAAATCGCCGGGAAAACCTTAACTTTTGCCGGCGAAAAAGGCAAATCGCCGGGAAAAACCTAACATTTGCCGGCGAAAATATGTTGCCGGGAAAACCCTATCTTTTCCCGGCGAAAGAAGCTTTTTCGCTGGTAAAAGTTATACTTTTCCCGACGTTTAATGATTGCGCCGGGAAAAAACGTCGGTAAAAGTGCAAATTGTTGTAGTGAAGAGACCAAACTATACTTAGAGCTGATTATGTTTTAATGGGATAATATAATCATAATAAAAGTAAAAGTAACATTATATATATATATTGGATTACTATTATAAGTTTATAACTATTGATCGGGCCAGAGAAGAATATTAGAAAGGGATGTAATTTGGGTCAATAAATTTAAGTTTGGTTTCAATTAGACCCAAGTTCCCAACCTATTTCCAATCTTACCTGGCCAAACAAAACCATCTAGTGATGTTTGGTAGATGCCAAAATAAAAAATACATAGAAGAAGTTTGTGTTCTGTCACCACTACAACAAAATACAGTTTTTCCAACGCAGTCACCGCATCTGGAAAAATCGGAATTGCGTTGGGACAGGCTTTACCGACGTAGTACAATGCGTCGGCACCACGACGGCAACCTAATGCCAAGAAAACCATTCCCGACGTAATAATGTTTAGCGTCGGCTAAAAAGGGCCATTCGCCGATGCAATGGTGCATCGTCCCAAATGTCGACAATTCCAACAGCGTCGGCAAAAAATTGAACTTAGTGGTCAACCTCACTTCACTGCCAACGCATGACAACGTCGGTTATACATTTGTTGACGCTAATACTAACGTCGGAATACATATTTGACGACGCATACACAACGCAGGTAATACATATCCCGACGTGTCGAAGCGTCGGAAAATGTCTTCAATGACGCATGAAAATTACTTTTAGCGATGCAAAAAATGCGTCGGGAAATAGATTTACCTAACTGCCGACGCATAACAACGTCGGTTATACATTTGCCGACGCTAATACTAGTGTCGGGATACATATTTGACGACGCATACACAACGCCAATAATACATATCCCGACGTGTTGAAGCATCAGGAAATGTCTTCAACGATGCAGGAAATTATTTTTAGAGACGCAGACAGTGCGTCGGGAAATAGATGTACCTAATTACCGACGCATAATAACGTTGGTTATACATTTGCCGACGCACATACTAGCGTCGGAATACATATTTGACGACGCATACACAACGCCGGTAATACATATCCCGACGTCTTGAAGCATCGGGAAATGTCTTCAGCAATGCAGGAAAATTATTTTTAGAAACGCAGAGGGTGCGTCGGGAAATAGATGTGCGTAATTGCCGACGCATAGTAACATCGGTTATACATTTGCCAACGCACATATTAGCGTCGGAATACATATGTGACGACGCATACACAATGCCGGTAATACATATCCCGACGTGTTGAAGCATCGGGTTATGTCTTTAACGATGCAGGAAAATTACTTTTGGCGACGCAGAGAGTGCGTTGAGAAATAGATTAGCGTCATTGCCGACGCATAATAACGTCGATTATACATTTGCCAACACACACACTAGCGTTGAAATACATATTTGACGACGCACGCATACCGCCATTCATACATATTCCGACGTGTTGACGCGTCAAGAAATGTCTCTAACGAGGTCAAGAAATTTACTTTTGGTGACGCAGAGAGTGCGTTGAGAAATAACTTTTCTTATCAATTAAGAAATAATTGAAAAAATTAGGAAAAATTCCTGTACAATATTTTCCTATTCAAATCTACATTTTCAATATTGCACAAGCATAAGCATTGATAAACAACAAATAATCCCACATTTATCATGAAACAATAAAAAATAATGAGTCATCAATAAACTAAAACCAATCATAAAACTTGTCCATGCCACATAAAATGTAATATCCCACGTCAAAAAAAATCAAATATCTCAATAAAGTAAATCTCAACTAAAATCCAATCACCATCAAATATCCAAAGTACACCATGAAACACGGCCAGTAAGGAGCAAAATGAACTTGTTAAAGGGATGACCCATGCCAATTCATAAAACCATCAAATCCTTATCTTTCGGAGGAGCCTGAACCATCCATACCGACTCGGGAAAGCAACAACTGAATCTGACTCTGCATGTGAACCTGCATAGCTGTCTGATCTTGCATTTGCTTTTGCGAGTCCTCATACTGTCGCCGCAACTCTTCTCTCAAATCTTCTTGTGCTTTCAACGAATCAGCTATTTGTTGCCGTAGGATACTTATCTCAGAAGACATCAAGTTACCAATAGAAGATGATGATGGGCCCCTCGAGCGGTACCCTTGCCTCCTTGCGACCCTCTTCAATTCCCTAGCAGATTCTCGATCACCTGTTGCTCAGCCACTGGAGAGTTAATTTCAGGCTGCGACAATGCCTCTTCCATTCTTCGCTGCATTATCAAAGCATTCAAATATGTTATGTAATTAATATATGTTAGGCAATTGAAATAAACTGGGATCTACAATACTAGCGAAGAGTGCCCCGTGCAACTCAGTGGTCTTCGTCCTATTAAGCTTAAAATCATAAGGACTACCCATAAACACTACTATATGGCCCATAAGATATATGTGCATCCCAAAAAAAAATGCTATGTAAAATAAAGAAATCTCATCAAGAACACATAACATGATATATAATTTAGTGCTCAAAAGATAAATGGATACGGATACTGATACGAAAATTCTGACAATCTTATGTATTAGTAAATGATAATACTAACTATTAAATCGTTTAAGAGGAAAGAGTACCCTTTTAATGGGAAGAAGAATCCAGAATACTTGATTGTAGGATTATTGGACTCAACAATCAACATACCTAAATAACATGTCTCTACATGTTGAAGCCCCCAATGACCTAACCATGATAATAAGAAAATAGAACCCCAAATCTTGTCCCAAAATATGAACTTCGAGTCGAAGAAATTCTATATGTAGAATGCTACTAAATGATCATACTACCCCTGTACTTAAGAATATGAAAAAACTATGCTTTGCATTTAAAAAAAGGAGAAAGAACCCCACCTGATTGCTCCATAGATTGGACAGGTGCACTAGGGTTCAAATTAGCATCATCACTGCCGCTAGTGCCAATGCCATCTGCATCTAGACCCCACATCCCAGTACCAGTTCCATCATTGCCATTTGCATCTGGACCCAACATCCCTGTGCTGATAGCATCACCACTGTTCATTCCAACGCATAGACAATCATAGAAAGCAGAAAGTGAGTCCTGTATAACACTAAATCCTTCTCGAGTGCGCATCTGGCCATACTCAATCAAATACTGCTTCACCTGTTCGAAGCTGTGACTGCTGAAACTGGAGCAGGACCATCATAGTTATAATCTAGATAGGTTACAGAATATAACAAGAAATATTAATATATTGCTGACTGTTAACTTGTTAGTGTTAGAAAACTTGGAACTTGACTAAGTAGTAAAGTCAGCAAGTTGAGTTGCTCAGGCAAGTCTGATTGAGTACTCCAGTTTCATTGTGATCTGCTCAACTTGCTCAACACTGTGATCTGCTGAGTGATACTCATGCTAGACAAATGAGTGATCAACTAATATTTGTTAATGTTATAAATGTTCATTCCATCAATTTAGTTGGATCCAATGGCTATTAGCCCCAAACAAGTGACGAGGCCAAAACCAGACCCATATTCGTCTCATTGGGCCTGAATTTGGACCCTGATTTATAATTTTCAGGTCAGTTTAGTTGGGTCTCAAGTACAGTCTGTCCCATTCACACTCCTAAATAGGTCATTGTGTTTGTAAGGTGAATAGTCTCCACATGGGAGGTTTTCATCATAAGCCTTAATGAGCAGGTCATCGTGCAATCGACACATTGAGGGCCTTTGATCCTTGGGGACTGCACCATGTCTAGAGATGTCAAAAATTCCCCAAACGAGGAGTCACTATTTCAGAGATCTGAAGTGTTGAAAAGATGGGCCCAACCATAGATGCAGCACACAAAAATTTGCAGTGGTCCCCCAACACATGATCCATTTCAATTGCCACACTCCATCGAATGAAGGATTCCATTGCTCTGGTGCATCAAATATCACTCTTCACCTAGTTCCCATGCAGTAACAAGAAGAAAGTGTTTGCTGCATCAGGAACTCAATTTCATGTGGCTGATCCAAGTGATCAATCCCTAGTCACGGAATCTCCATCGAGAGGACAAATATAGGAGGCATCCAAGATGCATGACTTGGGACTTTAATTGGGGGTCTCGTTTAGAGAGAGCAAAGAGGAGATTGTTTGAACTCTTGATAAGTTAACTAGTGGGGACTCAAATGGTACAGATTATCAAGAGCCTCTCTTTTATGAATAGTATTTTTAGCAGGACCATATGACAATCCCTCTCAATCTAATTTGTGGGAGCATTTGATTAATAAATGTTTTGAAGTGGATAACAATCCCCCGAGTGTACCCGCCTTTGATCAGAGTGAATCTTTGGATAATTATATCGCTCACCATGGGTGGGACATGGTTACAAAACACCTGTACATATTGTCCATCAATTAAGGACCTGCATAGCTGCCACTTCTCCAGGCCTCTAATCGAAGCACTGTGATCATATCTAGATGATATTTGAGTCATAGACTGGTCCCTATAGGATAAACTGATTGGATCATCCCCAATAAAAAACTGAGACTTCTGCTTGGATCCAAAGAGTTGAGGTTTCACATCATTCAAAGAACAAAAAGATAAGAAAGGAAAAGAAAATAAAAAGAAAATGAAATCTAGAACAGCATTAACCCTTACTCAATCAGTTGGTGCTATACGCTGACTGGAACCTCATTACTAGCACCACATAGAACCACCTCTATAATCCCATGATATAGAAATCCAACAGTGCCATGAATCTGAAGCTTTGTTATATCAATGCCTACAAAAACAAAAGCCACAACCACCGTAACAAGATATAAATAGCAGTATTTTGTGTGTGTGTGTGTGTGATAGCAGTAAAACTTATTATAGAGTGGAAAGCCAATTTCATTGAAATTATGTCACTTTACAGAGAATTGGAAGCAGAATTTCACATAACCATTTTGGTCAATGTTGAAAAACACACACATAATGGACACGATACATTGCTAGATAATGCATTATCAAAAACACCTTTTCTGATTTTCAAGAAAAATGAAGACAGCCTTTTTTTTTTCTTTTACTTAAGTTAGTATCATAAATGCATTGTAAACTCATCATTGGATGCTGATATTGATCACGTGTAGCCAGACATTGGCACTTCACTGTTTCTATTTTAAATAGCATCCATGAGGCCCACTTTCGTTGATTACGACCTGCTAAATCAGGCTCATATGCATGAAGTGGCAGGCACTGTGTTAGTGTATATCACTCCAATGTGCATTCACCATTGAGTTGGCAGCAAAAAGCAACTAAAAAAAATATATTACGTTGACTACGTGCATTCTTTAAAGTGTCCAATTCAATTGTGTATATTACTATGGTTGGGTGCCTTCATCAGGGGTGGCTTTGAATTAAATAAGCTTGATTGATGAATGGTAGGCTGCACAACACAACACGATGCAGATCTCAGCCAGAAATGTCAATGATGCCAAGTACAAGCGATCATTTCTCATATCATAGAGTCCTTCCATAACTAAAGTTAAATTTCCTATTAGAAACTCAATCAATTTCCTGAAACATTGTTGCTATTAATTGGGATCAGAAAAAGTCTTGCCTATGTAATACTGTTCCCACCCAAGAACATGGCAAAACAAATAATGACCTATTCTGGGAAAGATCGGCATCACTTTGACACTTTGGGCCTTAATCTTTTGGTTTGCTTTTGTGATTCAGGACATTAGAGTTTTGATGACATCCCAACTCATAATAACCAGTTGACAATAGACTCATTCCACCTGAGTTTGGATAATCTGAGGGGCTATTTTTTTAGCTGTGTTTGAAGAATTTCTTTTTAAGATGGCAGTATCAGTTATGTGCCTGGATTGAATGAAAACTCTCTTCAAAAGCAAAAAAGAAACAGAACTCAAACACGATATCTATAAAGCCCTAAAAAATCAAATACATGGGAGATGTTGGAGGGACAAAGACAGAGGAGCTGGCACACCGAGAGAGATGCCGAGGGAGACGAAAGAGACCGAGAGAGACGCAGAGGTCTTCTGATAAATGGCAGATGGAGAAGGAGAATGGGTTGCAGGGATCGGCCTCAAGTGATGGGGATAGAGGGGAGACCAAAAAAATAATTGTAATCTCTCTTTCCCATTCTTTAAATGGTAACTTTTATACATCAGAAGCTTAGCAGCAGTATGGGTATTTATTTTGGACCAAACTATTTCCAATTCATGTTCAAGTATACTAAGTCTCTACTCAAATGCTTTGGACCTGAACATGTTGGATAAGGTCAAGGTCCATTCGATGACCAGGAGGGTTTTATGAAAAAAGTGAATTAATTGTACCCATCTCTTAACCATCACCTCTCATGCCAGACGGGAGACCTCTTCTATATATGAAGCATATTCAAAACTATACACCTCATCACATCCCAAATTCACAAGATGGTTACCACAATATTTCCACAATAGAAAGATAATAACTATATAAAATTTGAATCTGCTGCCAGTCAACTGGCCATATCCTTTACAAGTAGTAACAAACCCAACTCGGAATTTTTTTCTTTTTCCTTTTTTTTTCTATACTCAAAAGTAGTATTTAAAGTCTTAACATTATAAAGTGAGACTTGGAGTCCTATCCCTCCCTACGAATACTAAGAAAAGTAAGATGCAGTTTGGCTAATTTATCAGGGCCAGTTAGTGCAAATCAATTCCAAAGTGCATCTAAACCCCACAACAAAAGTCCAAGCAGAACCACAAGAAGAAGAGAAAAATCACGACATACAATACCATATTCTTCTATAAGAAAAAAAGGGGTGAGATGAAAATGCAAAAGAAGGATCCTTACTGGTATAAAAAATAAAAAATTAAACCCCTGGGTTTTCAAGCGTACCCTGAGACAGCAATCTGGAGCTCCTTGAATCCACGCCCAGACACGACGTCAATCGAGCTAATGATACAGCACTGTACAAGGGGAGAAGCATTTGGAGATTACACATTTCAGATCTCAACCCGAAATCCTCAAAAACAAAGAAAGAATGAAACATCATCAAGGTTAGGAAATGGGGGTAATTGAGAGAGAGATGCCTTGAAAAGGAGTGAGATGGTCATGGAAAGAGAGTGGTTGGAGAGATGGGGTTGCTTTGCCTTCTCATTCCCTTGACCAAGGAGGATCTCATGAGGGAAAATGCAGGTGGGCGATGGAGATGTTTGAACGCAAGGGAGGCTGTGAGATGGGTCGGTTATGGAGAGACAGGCGTGGAAAGGGTGAGCCGTGAGATAGGAAGGGTGATGGAGAGGTCTGTGCAGGGAGGAAGAAGATGGAGATAGAGATGGAGATGGAGATGCCGGGCTGTTGGGCGTGGTGATGAGATGGATCGTGAGATGGAGATGATGAGAGGGAGAAGGGGATGGGGTTGCCTGGGAGATGGGGGGGTGTCCTGCGCCTGGGAGATGGAAGAGGGGGGGGGGGGTGGGGGGTTCCTGCGCCTGGGAGAGGAGATGGCTTGCGTGGGTGAGGGAGATGAGGGATGGAGGCGAGATGGGCGGGCTAGAGAGGGATGGGTTAGAGAGATGAGGGATGGAGGCGCAGAAGGGATTTGTCGATTGAAAATTACAGAGGGAGAATAGATGGGTGCAGAAGGCGTTTGGGCATTAGTAATAATAATATCGGCGCAAATAGTGCGCGGCCAAAATTATACTGAGAAATACATTGCCCGGCGTAATTAATGCGCGGGCAGAAGAAAAATATTGGCGCCTTCTTTTGGCGTAGTTCGCGGGTGAAATTTGCCGTAAAAAGTGCCCTTTATCGGTGAAAAAAAATTAAGTCGCCAGAAAAACTCTATCTTTTTCTCTCCAAAGCACCTTTCTCACCGGTAAAAGATATACTTTTCCCGACATTTAATTATTATGCCGGAAAAAAATGCTAATAAAAGTACAAATTATTGTAGGGGGCTACATTAGTGATGAAAAATTAAAACTCGCCGCTAATTCTCTTTCCCCTCCAAAATGTCCTCTAGCCACGTCATGTAAGTTGCCACTAAATGTGATCATTATAATACCTTCACTAAAGTGAGTCTTTTGTGGCAAAAATAAAACTGTGGCTAAAAGTATTTTTTAGTGACAATAGAAAGTCGCCGCAAAAGGCGGCGAAAATAAGACAACTAGACAATTAGCCACAGAAATAAAAAGTTGCCACTAAACTCCTAGACCATTATTGGCAAAAAACGAAAACTCGCCACTAAATCTCCCTCCCCTCTTAAATGACCTTTAGCTACAACATATAAGTTGTCATTAAATGTGATCACATAATACATTTAGTGTCAACATCAAGCTTCACCACTAAAGGTGAGTTTTTAGTGGCGAAAATTAAATATGGCAAAAAATATTGCCATTAAAAGTCGAGTTTCTTGTGATATATCTTTAGTGGCAATATAAAGTAGCCACAGAAAATAGAACAAACAGTGGCAAAAAATATACCGCGGCTAAATGTAAGAATCTAAGAAATTAGTGGCGATCATAAATAGTTGTCACTAAAATCGTACACCATTAGTGGCGATAAATTAAAACTTGCCACTAAATCTCTTTCCCTCCAAAATCCCATGGCACCATTAATGGCGAAATTTAGCTACAACATATAAGTTGCCACTAAATGTGGGTTTTTAGTGGCGAAAATTAGACCGCAGCAAAAAAAGTCGTCACTAAAAGCCAACTTTCTTGTAGTGTTTTGCCAATGCCAATTTTCACTGCGCCGACAAATAGTGTCGGGAAAGTTTTTCCACGGCTTTTGCCAACGCAATCTTACTTGAGTCGGTAAAAGCAGCAATTTTTCGTGACTTTTGCCAACGCAACTTTTCACTGTGTCGGAAAATAGTGTCGGAAAAGGTAAGTTTGTCATAAATGGGGCTTTGGGGACGCAACTCATACGTTGGCAATTGTACAAATAGAAACTCAGACCTTTCCCAACGCACACTTGTGCGTCGCCAGTAAACAAGATAATTGCCAACGCATTATTGCGCCGCCATTAGAGAAAAACGCGTTGGCAAAATTTTCCCTCTCTTTTGGTGTTTTTTTTGTTGGCGCCAATGTGGTTTCAATAGCTTTTGCCAACGCGGTCTTACTTGCGTCGGTAAAACTAGCATTTTCCGACACTAATTGCCAACGCAGTCCAAATATGCATTGGAAATAAGACTTTTGCCAACGCAAATTTTCACTGCATCGGCAAATAGTGTCAGGAAATGTGCAGTTTGTTGTAGTGCACGTCCCCCGAACCCGATTAGAGAATAAACCGGATCCGGGGAGTGAAATTTAGGGCCAATTAAAAAATTTTGCCCTTTTAGGCCCAAGGATCGTAAGTCCGCTGTGAGGATATTGCATTTCAAACCTCAAGTAATATAAAACTGCGGAATTCATACGATTTGAGGCATATTAGATTTCGAAGCAATGAATAACAATCTCCTTAATAATTAAAGTTGCACAAGGAAATGATAAACTAATCAAGGAATTAAAGTATTAACAAAGGCCATCTCAATATCCAAGGCCTTTTAAAAGAACATGATGTCAATGAAAGAAAAGTTCAACGAAGAATAAAAATGAATTAAATAAAATCTAATGTTTGTCCCAAAGTGATTCTCTCATGTGCCTAGTAATGATGATGCTACTCTACGTCATCGGCACTCCACTCCCGTGCCTCCTCTGCTGGTTGGAGATCCTCTGGGATCTCCTCACCGGCCTGCTCCTCGTAGTAGTACTCACCTGAGGAGTCTGCACACCAAGGAACCGAGTCAACGACATGTTGAGCAATAGATAAGCAAGATATAATTAAAACATAACATGCATCAAATATAAGAGTAATGACAAATACAAGATCGTAGGAATACAAGGAACAATACTAGGCATGTAGCATGAGTAAATATCATCAGGATCATAAACAGGAATACTAGCAATACTAACAATCACCACTACCAATGTAATGCAATGCAGAAGAGGGAGACTCCGTGGATGTCCAAGCCACCTCACGGGGTACCAATAACAATCCTACCCGGACTACTGATACCAAAGTCCGGCTCCAGGGGGATCCAAGCTCCCAGTCTTGGGAATAGTAGCACGGTCCAAGCCCGCTCTCAACTATTCAACGCCATGGACGCCGTCCAAAACCGACTGCCCACCCCGATGTCCGAGTAACCGGCCCATCAATAAACCCCCAAATTGCGGCTGGCCATGATATGCAAATAATAATAATAAAGTGGTGTTGACACGAAAATAAACCAAGACAAGCAAGTCTTGCTAGCTCAATATACAAGACATGTTCATAGAGATTATCTCCTTCAAGTCAATACAAGACAAACCCAATCACGTGATAATCCCTTCAGTCTAGCCAGTCATGTTTATCAATTACATAACACGGGGTCCTAAGGTACACCCTAAGTCAGGTCCAAGTTCTAATTCTACAAGGGATTATGTTTCATAATTAATTAGGTATTTTATGCCAAGAGAGTGTACAAGGATACAAAATCAACGGATACGATTAACAAATCAAGGAGATATTACAATTCAATTCTAGGCAAGTGTTGTCATCCATGTACCATATGTGATGTAACGGAGTGCGTGGGGAATTCGAATAATCAATGCTTATAAAGAATTTCCTTGGTGTACAATCATGTTGAGCATCGATTGATTCAATTCCATACGCATTCGGGTAACCATACACAATACACGAATACCTAGACAACCCATCGAAGCACACCAAGCCACGTGCTACGATTTCAAAACCCCATTAATGGTCACATGAGAGTGGTTTCATGGTTTCCAATGTCTAAGACCCAAATCTAGGCTAACAATCTCGTTACTAACAAGAAAGTGATCTAATAATTAATCTCCTTAACTACCTCCTTACCTGATCCCCAATCATCGCGAGACATATATCATTGGATTCTACGCTCAAAGAGCTTTCCAACGGTATATGGCTCGCGAAATTCCGACGTATGGTTCAAAAGTTATGGCCCATAGAAATTTGCCCATTTATATATATATATTTATATATAAATATATATATAAAAAGCGCGACGAACCATCCATCGGTCCGATTCATCGGTTGGGACAATACAACAATAACATTCACGTCAGAATCAGCCTTTCAACGTTGTTGGTTATTTTTATTTTTTTTTATTCAATGCATGCGCTGATGTCATGGCCGGATCAAGATTCTTTGTTCCTTCTTTGTTTTGAACGTTCATCAGTCAACGTCTCTTTGGCCCTTTTTTTTTTTTCCATTCAACCTATGTACTGATGTCTTGGCTGGACGTTCAAAACGTTGGGAACCTTCTGCACGTCCAGCCATCTGCGTCCCTCCTTTCTTTTTTTTTTCTTTTCTTTTCTGTCAACTACAGAAATTCCATTTTTACTGTTTTTCACTCAATCCATTCCAACAATTCACCTGCACAAAACTGAGTCACCGTGCTCTCCCAATAATTCATTCCATCCATCATCATTTTCACTTAATCCATTAACACTAAAATTAATAATTAAATTAAATAAATCCAAATTAATAACAGAACAGGCTTGGAATTAGGGAAAACTAATAAGAAAACACATCCAATCAATAGAAGACATACACACATGCTTAATTATAAAATGCAGATCTACTTGCCTCAACCAAGAAGAAGATTGGAATTGGGAAAATCTGAGGAGAAGCCCTACCACTGCAAAAACCTCGATCTACCCCGACCAAACGCAATCTAACACGCAATGGAGAAGAAAAGAGAGGAAAAGATCAAGATCTAACCTAAATCTAAACCAAAGAGAATTGATTGAAAAGATGAAAGGGAGGGAAATCTTACCAAAATGACGTCAATGGAAAGAGGAGATTGCGAGGAAGAAGGTGAGCGGCTCGGATCGCGGAAGTGATCCTTCAGGGAGGGAGTTCTGGAGCCTTGGAAGAATGAGGAAGAAGAAAGGTTGTTGTGGCTTCGTTCGTTGCAGAGAATGATTAAGGGATTAGGGCTAATCCCTGAATAAGAAGAGAGGGAAGGGAAGAAGACTAATTTACCCTTAAGTGGGTCCGATGAAAGAATGAATTATTATAAGGGTTTCTGATCGTCGGATCGCAACGAGCCAGAAGACAAAATTGATCAACGCGACGAGACCTTTCCAACGAACCCAAAATCACTGTGATAGGAAATTTTCAGAAAAACACTCAATTTTTTCCTAATTTGCAAACTACCCCCCTACTAGGGTCAAACGAACTCAGAATCGCACGAAACTCCGTAGGCACTATTCTAACACTAAAAGAAACTCGCTGACCATCTAAACCCACTTAAATATCTAATAAAATAATAATTAAAATAATATCAAAATAAATGGGTCAACGGGCTGGGTATTGGGCCCAACTGACCCAGTAAGGTCGCAGACCTTACATGTTCTATTTGGGCCCAATTTTCATAGTGATTTTGTCACAATGGGCCCACCTGTTATATAATGATTGATATCCTATGTATTTTTTTATTTTTTTTTATAAATAAAACTTTGATTAAAAGAAAACGAATGGGAGGGTTAGGGTATTTATAGACTTTGTAAAATTGAAAATGATACAAAAGACCCCTTATATGACTATTTTATGGCTGTTGGGGGGTTAAAATGAACGGTTTTTTTTTTTTTTTTAAATAGTCATTTTTGGGCCGTCCAAGCGGGCCGTGACTGGCGGGCTAGGCCTATTGTGCCTAGCAGGTCAATCCTGGTGGGCCACAAGGGGCAGCCCACGTGCCAGGCGGGCCTAGCGGGCCCGGGCCAAATGGGCCCAGACTCCTTGGCCGACACGGGCCAGGCCGCGGGCCGTTGACTGGCAGGCCGGGCCTTGCCGAACCGGGCCGGCCCGGCCCATTTGACATCCCTAGTTAAGACAAGGGAGTGCCAAGTTAAGATGCTCTCTTGTAAAAGCAATGGCTTCATCTAATATGTTTTCTCCATGAGTTCCCATATGTGCTGCTTCATATAAACTACGCAAACTTCTTGTGTCACCAGCTAGAGTTCTTTTGAGTCTACCTTCTTCATCTTTAAACTTCATGAATACATCTAGTTCACAATTAACATTATCACAATGTAGAAGAAGTTCAATATTTTTTTGATTGGAAATGAACGTAAAATGGATTAATTAATAAAGCAGACGATGCAACCCGCTCAGATTCAACAGCTAAATACACAGACATCAAGATCGATGGATGAGGAAGTTAAAAATGCTTCTTTTTTTTTTTTTTCAATTAGGAATCTTAAAATCACCTGGACTGGAAGATTTTCGGGCAAAATTCTGTCAACATATGTGGAATGTTGGTCCAAAAATTCTTTTTGAATTGAACTTTCATTGATAAATTGAATAAGACATTTTTAGTTCTATAATATTATGTCCAAGGTAGTTGTTAATTGGCTTAAAACTTGATAGATAAATATAGAGGTCCTTTCCAAAGCACCTTCATTCCAGGTCAGGGTGCTGATGGGTCCGGTTTGAGTAGGGAGATTGGTTGAGGCCGAATTCAAATCAAGCATGTTGTTCCTCCGATCACACCTGACATGGGTCAATTTGACTTGAACTGTCTAACCCGTTTATAAGTTGTCCTTTCTGTGCTATTTTATATGGCATATGTTCATGAATTAACTATTGTGGGCTCATGTGTGTGGGCTCTCGGCTCTCCTTCCTCCTTGCCTTGGACTTCCTCTTCCCATGTGTATGGGCTCTCTTAGGTCCCAGGCCCTAAGCTAGGGTGCCAAAAAATTAATGTGGGCCCACAAAAAATTGATGGTCAGAGATACATATTAGCGCCAAGCAAAAAGATTTCCCAAAACTTGCTCCTCTAAATTGTAGGCCCATCTCAATTAGTCGAAAGGACTAGAGGACGAGAGTTAAGTAGGTTAGGTGGCACTGCCTAAAATTTCTCGGCCAATCACCAAATTTACGTTGTGTGAGTCGCATGGGCTAGTTCGTGTACCAAAAGGTCTCTTTCAGTCGATTCAGTGCTTGGTCAGGTCCAGATGGACCCAGATCCTCTCTCTCTCTCTCTCTCTCTCTCTCTCTCTGTTTTTTACTATAAGAAGAAACAAACCCTAAAATTAACGGTAAAGATCTAACGACAGAGACCACAGAGGAGATCCAATGAAAATATGGCACCCACCAAACCCTAAAATCAACCGCAAAGATCTAACGACGAAGATCCTCGAGTTCGAATGATTCGAGGCAATAAGAGTGCCAACAGAGATCTTTGAAGATTTTTGGAAGCTTCTCCTTGAAAGGAATGACCTAGATTGCTCCCGAAATCGATTGCAGAAATGTGATTCCTGCATGAGATTAGATGAAAAAGCTACGGATCGAATCATAACCCTAGCTTAATTTGGAAGAAATCGAGTGAAAACCCTCACAAAATATGGAAATTGAGTGAAAACCCTACCGTGAACTGGAGAGATTGAAGAGGATGAACACTACAAATAACAACCCTAGGCAAAGATGGACTCTAGGATTTCAAGAGATTCAAGACCGCGCATAGTGAAAGGACTGGAAGAAGCTAGATCACGTTAATTTTCTCTCTCCCCGGCTTTGTGCAAAGATGAGAAATGGCACAATTTTATTTTTTTCTGAAGGGCTATGAGTGCCGGGATAGGTTTTCTTAGGCACGGTTTATAGGTTAGAGATGGGTAGACCGTCCCTAATATGAAAGGGTTTATAAGCGCACCAAACAACCATTCCTAATGGTCGCGATTTTGGTGTAGTGACTTGTTAGCTATATCTTGTTAATCTTTGAATGCTGATTGTAATTGGGGTTGGGTTGATCCCAGTCTAGCTATTGTGTCTAATGGTCTACGTGGCTTTTGATGTTTCTGTTTTGTTTTGATTCTTTACCAAAATTCTTTAAAGAAAAAGAAAGAAAAGTGAAAACAATCACATGGACCACACCCAATAAAGATAAGTTGAACCTGATGTCCTGACATTTTTCATTCATTCAATCACCTTCTCTTGGCAAAATATATTTTCATTTTCATTCTTTATTTAGAAAGAAGTTGAAACATCTTTGTCAGGCATTATTCCGTGAGCCTAACCGTATGAATACATTCCATACAATAAATATTTTTGTCCAAGAATATGTACTAAAACAGCACAAACATTCTTGTTTGTAAAATATATAATGTTACATGGAAGGAATATATCTTGATGATACATGTTATAACTTATAAGACCTCCAGTAAGCTTGTCCAATATAACCAATCAAAAAGTCTACCCAGACCGAATTTGGGGACCGGGTGCTGGCCCGGTCCCCAAGAGGACCGTTGGGACTCGGTCCATATAGCATTGTTGATAACCAATAAGAGATGCTATATTTGGATTGGAACAAATTTGATATATAGTTAGATTAGTTTGATGTTAAAAGGCGATATATAGCTCATGAGTTCAAATCTCTAAACCTTCCCTATGTTTAGCTTTTTTCTGAGTCTCCTTAAAAAAGTCAAAAGGAAGCCTATGCCTCCTCTATGAGCATAAATAGGTAACCCTTCCACACATAAAAAGAAAACCCCATAAATGGAGAAAACATGGTATTATCTAAGGATCAATCCATGAGCATCTGAATGATATACGGGGTTAATAACTAACTACGTAGCCGTTGTTGTCAAAGAGAAGTAATTGTTAAAAGGCACTCTTCAAGATAACGGAAGAAATCTACAATTTTTTTTCTTTTTTTTTTTTTTTAGTAATACCACCATGGTTCCACTGCATGTTAGGTTTCTGGACTAATTTCTCCACTATCTAATCACATGATGCATGCCCACGGTGGAAACATAAGTATGACTCAAGCCGGGGTTTTCTATAAAAAAGAAAAAAGAAAAAAAAGAAAAAGACTCAAGCTGGGGTTTAACATGCTATTGCAGTATTTGAGACCATTAAAAGTCAGCCTTGGCTCACATAATGAAATAGTATGTTACACCCCAAATTTAGTGTTTATTATGATATTTATATATTATAATTATGAACCATACATATACTATAATGTATGTGATGTAGATAGTTCTCATGAGCGAGCCGAGCCCTTGATAAGGAACTTTCATGGGAGAGCTATGGGGCCTACCTTTGATCACACCTGTTTTATCACATGCCCAATCCTAAAGCCTTCTGAATTACCACCTACCCAAATTTGACACCCATTTGGATTATGCTAACCATTATATTTAAAGCCCGAGTTTTTTATTAACCATTATTTTCAGGAGGGTCCTATCTTGATCATCTTAGATCCTTCGGAATTAAGATTTGGTTGGCTTTTATGTAAGAATAGCCCTTTCCATCCCACATCAAGATCATTTGTTGTAGGGATTAAATGGGAACCGTGTAACATATATACTGCTTGGAACTCCATTCTAGGGCCCAGATAGAGATAATCTAGACCGTTCAAGATGAATCTCATCCCCTCTAATAATATTTCACAAGTTTCAGTTCAAAAGGAGCATTGGATCCCGCTATCCGATTGAGCACTCTGATTAAACCATAACGTACAAGGTTCTACTGGACGTGATGTTAATCCCATTTATGTCATGATGCTAAATCATATGATGGAACCCACTTCATGTGAATTGATACATGAGGATATATCGGTGGAGCGATGAAATTCTTCTTAAACTATCCGAATTATCTCTATATGGGCTTGAGGATGGAGTTACATGCTTGTGTTATATAGTTCCCATGTAAGAGCTGCATTTGAACTCTTAAAAGTGAGTCAAAATAAAGTCTGTAATTTTTCAATAATTGGTCTGAATTCTCACCATTGTTTGAAAAATGGTTTTCGGCACAATATGGGCCAAAGGCAAAACATTCATGTATCAACCAATGCATCTGTTCTACAATGATATATTGGTTTGTTTCCGACATAAATTTTTTTTTCTAAAACAATTAAATTATCGATCTTTAAAAAAAAAAATTCATTGTGTTATTATGTATAAATATATTGAAATCTTCATTTTTGTTTGGATTGTGATAAGATTTTACGCTCGCTGTTACCAACCTAACATAATCCTCCTGATTTACCCTGGATTGGGACCTGTAGTAAAACAGTGACAGATTTATCTCAAGATAAATGAGATTGGAGAAACAAAATCTGTGTAGCTGACTCTAATATAGTTGGGACAAGGCTTTATTGATAATGATGATATTAAAATCTTCGATCATATTCCTTTACTTGATTTCAAATCAAATGTAGGTAAATTGTGAAGTTGCAATAAATTTTAATTTTGGAACAGGACCCAAGGAAATTCCATATGACTTGGTTGTGGCCAAGTTTTAAAACCATGTTTCACACAAGTGCACCATATTGGCATGTGTGGCGTTTCTCTTATAAGTAGGCTTTCCTCGGCCGTTGGGATCTTAGCAAAACCAGTCCTACCCACAGATGAGAGACATAAAAGGTCGTCTTGGCCATTGTCATGACTGTTTGTCCATGTATTCTAATCCCAAACATAAAATGTATTGAAACGCCATTCTATTCTATTTTAGTTTTTTACTTACATTTTTTTTTCTTGAAGGCAAAAGAGAATTAGATTAAGAAGAAAGTCAAAAACATCTGACCCCAAAAAACACAAGAGAAACATCGCAAAGAACAAAGGGAACACCAGGGAGAAAATAAAGGCCTACTAAGGATTTTACAAAGGAGATGGACCTCCAAAAAAATATGTAATAAGACAAAGCAAATGGTTGTTAGAACACTTCTGAATCTAGGAGATGGGGAAATGAAGCCAGCCCTTGATGGAACTTGAAAATACTTAAACTTGCCTTAACACAGGCAGAGGTCCCAATACATCAAACGATCTCAAACGAATATCAATTAAAAGTGATTAAACTAATAATTAACCCTAGTCCATATTAAGCAATCAAACCACGAGAGAGAAGGACACACAGATTTATACGTGGAAAACCCTACTCGGGAAAAAACCACGGGCCTTACCGTCTAGGCTAACAGACAACTAAGCACTATGTAAAACTTTGAAGATTACAAGACACTTACAACCCTTCCCAGTTGCTGACTCAACCTAAGGACTGCTTCAGTTCTTGTTGACTGCTCGTCATGAATCTTCACCGTGCTTGAACAAAAGAATCTTCGAGAAAAGCAATAGAATCAAACCAAGACTTGAATCATCAGCATAGCAACAGTATTGGCAGCCTTGGGGTAGAACAATGGATCTCTCAAACTTTCTCACTCATGGATTTCTTCTGATTCAGAGTTGTGTTTAGAGGAGAGATGAAAAGCCTATATATAAGAGATATTCCGTGCATCCAAGGCTTCTTCAAACAGGTAATGTAACGCCACATTCGGGATACCGAGAAAGTCGTCAGAATATTCGAAGTTGGCGCGCTACTTCCCGGAAAATCCAAGAACTTCCAAGATCGTAGGTCCGCAATGAGGTCCAATTTAAAACTTTTGTACAATGTAAAATCAATGGTTAAATTGTGGAAGCATATGAAGTAATTAAAACGGAAGCAATAGGTATCATGATATATCAAATATGAGCGGAACTGTGATCCAGTTTAAAAGTGTCAATTGATAAGAACGAAAATTAATTACATATTTGACTGCTACCCAGCTCACTACAAAAATTCGCTCAAAACCCAAACAAAGATAAGCACACAAAGCCCGGGTACTGGCTCTCCACCCTCCGACTCAACATCTGGGTCGGCCGGTCCCCAACCGTAATCTCCAGCTACAGGCGCCTCTACGAGCGCAAGCGCATCCTCTTCGTACTCGGGGTCGAGACCTAAGCACCAAGATGGGTAAGATCCAAGGATCTGGCAAGATACAATATACAAATAACATAGGATGTATGCATAAAAAGAGTAAAGACGGTCATAAGATTAATAAGAGTAACAATGATACATAATCTAGGCAATTATGTAAGTTAAACATTTAGAATCAATTGATTAAGGTAGGCTATTCTAGTAGCACAACGTGGCACATTCACACAAGCTGGATACCACGGGATATTATGCCGCGGCCCTCCACACAGTCGCGGTGGGGAATCTCACTAGTACTGGGGATAACTAACCCCTTAAAACACTCATCAATCTCATACACTCATCACTCAACACTCAGAGACCGGACCCGGTATCACACCGTCCGTCTAAAACACAGCTCATCATGATAGCTCACTCAACACTCATAAATAGCTCCTACCAGTGATAATTAGCCAACAGGCTGAACTTAAAACAACTGAGTGAATGTTCGTGCCAACTCAAAGGAATACAAATACAGGTCTGTGTCTATCTAGGCTTGCCTTGCGCGAGCAAGGTTCTAACAAGTCCCTAAAAGGTCCAAGTATCAATCATTGGATCCATACTAAGGCCCACCAAGCATGGCCTTAGTCTAAATAGACCAGGAGAGATCACCAATCTCAATCCAACTTCAAACAATCCACACTCATCCAAAATGAGTTACAACTCTAATCACAACAACCTCTCCATCCTAGGGTTCACACATACAACTTAGGCCATATGAGAGCCCGTCTAGACACAGAAACGAGTCAAATTCCTCCAAACTATATCACCAGGTCACCTCTAGGAAGTCCTAGGTTTAGGTCCTTCATTTCTTATTTAATTAACAGGTTTATAACAAGAACAAGGATATAAGAGAAGTACAATATATAATAACCTCCCAAGCAATAGACTCAAATGGAATAAAGCAAGGGTCCAACCTAGGTAATGGTCCAATCTCAGATTCAGGGCCTCATTAGATAATTGGATCCCTAACTGCAGTCTCAGATGCCAAAATGTTATATTTGGTGCTCCTGAAGTTATAGGCATCTTTGACAACGTTTAAGGGTTGAATCACTAACAATTCCAATCCCTAAACCCTACTTGGTGGTCCCCACGAGTCAAGGTCGAGCCACACCATTGACTCTTGCTTGGTACATTGATGGAAGTTCATTTGGATGGTCAATGGGCCCCACAATCGATCAATCATAAAACAAAGGCTAAACTCACAACTTAGTGTTCACAGTGTGGCAGGTCAACCTGGCAAGGGTCGGGTCGATCTGCTCCACGGGAATCAAAGTTGGGACTTGGTTTGGATTTTGAAATTTCCAGTGTACCCGATCGACCAAGTGGTCAGCCAGTCGATCTGGTACACAGGTGTACCTGAATCAATAGATTCCAGGCCAAATCTTAACTTCTGCACTAAAGTCCGGGTCTGATGGAAAATCTAGGTCATACACAAACTATTCTAATTGGGTTCATAAAATACTCAGGGCTTAATCAAATTATAAAATCTAATGTAATTTCTAAAAGTATAAATCTAAAGGGTCCAAACTCAATTTAGGTTAAGTAAAGACTAAAAAATCTAGAGATAATTAGCGAAAGGTCCCTCATATAGGACTTGTAAGGCCTCTAGTCCATTAACTTTTTTTTTAAAGCCTGTAGTCCATGCAGCTGGACATATTTCGGCGAGAGGTCCGTGGATACAATTCTCATGACTAATTTACCCTTTCATCTATTTTTGGCATAAAATTTTGATATTTCAAATTTCAAAATTTGTATTATCCCTCTTCTTCTTCACTCTTCTTCTTCAACCTAGAGTCTTAGGTCGTCGGATTGGGTCTTAAAGGAGTTGAGATCAGATCCCCTTCCCGTCCTCCGTCCCCTTGCAGGAAATCTCCCTCACCGTCACTGAGAACGACGTCGGAAACTTGACAGGATCCTTGAACACATGGCAGCCACCAACCTCTCTATCATTCAACGCAACTTGTGGGACCCAGCCAATGGACGCTCCCTGCTCTTCAATCGTCAGATCCAAGTGGGCGACGCCACGTGATAGGTGTCGTCGCTGAGAACGACATCGGAAACCCCGACGGGATCCTCACGTGGCAGCCACCAACCTCTCTATCATTCAACGCAACCTATGGGACCCATCCATGTAAATCATATAAAAATCCTTCAAGTGGGCCATTGATCTGATGGGTTGACATCAAGGTTAAGGTTATACATGCTAAGAAATGGCCGGCTAATCAATTCTCTCTTTTCACACATGCTTGACTTTCATCTTTGTTCCACTCTTCCTCCATTTTCTATGGGATTTTCTCTTGTTTGGACCGGCAGGCATGTATGAAGATCAGAGAACCAGATAAAGGATTCTGGTCAAAAGAACGAGTTGTAGTGTATAGCTGGAGGTTGAACTTAAATTATTTGATCAAGTAAATTAAATGTAATGGACTATCTTATTTTTTATTTTCTTAAAGGGTCATGGATTGATTAGTAATCATCTTATGCGGGCTCTTCCTACTTTTGCGACAGGTGCCTTCCTCTTCTGGTTGCAGAGACAGTAGCCAAGTTGTGTATGGGGAAGGAGACTTGGGCAACCCAGACCAGGCTGATTACAGGTCCAGGTTCGGGTCAAGTTGACTTGATACACATCATTACCCAGTTCCAGCCATAGCATCAGTCCAGGTGATCTCATCAGGCGACCACAGAGATGGGGGTTTGATCGATCGAGAATGAGGAAGGCCTGCGGGTGTCGTTGTAGTCACCACTGTAGTTTTCCATTCGTTGTCGAACGTAGCACAACACCGCTAGAGAAGGAAGACAGCAGGGTCGTTATATCGTTTTTGACAAATCTATATAAGTTTTTATAAATTTTATCTGAGTTTTTGTAAAATTTATCTAAGTTTTTGTCAAGTTTATCTAAGTTTTTAATAAATTTATATGAGTTTCTGTCGAATTTATCTGAGTTTTCGTTAAGTTTATCTAAGTTTTTGTCAAGTTTATCTAACTTTTTTTACAAATTTATAAGAGTTTCTGTCAAATTTATCTGAGTCTTTTATTTTTTGTAAAAAAAATTATTTGAATTTTGCGCAAATTTTTCTGAGTCTTTTATTTTTTGTAAAAATTTATTTGAATTTTGAGCAAATTTTTCTGAGTTCTGAAACAAATTTATCTGCGTTATGGACAAATCTATCTAAGTTTTTGGCTATTTATCTGAGTTCGGTATAAATTTATCTGAGTTCTGAACAAATCTATTTGAGTTTTTTAAAAAAATTATTTGAGTTTTTGAAAAATATAGCCGAGTTTCTGACAAATTTATCCCCATTTTGAAAATTTTAACTGAGTTTTTGAACGAATCTTTCTGTTTTTCTGGAAATTTTATTTTTATTTTTTTATATCTATTTGTGTTTTTGAATTTTATTTGTGTCTTTTGAAAATTATTTGCATTTTCTTAAATAAATTTAACTGAGTTTTGACAGAAATACCTGAGTTTTTGGCAAAATTTTCTGAAATTTGAAAAATTGGTTTTTCTTAAATTTGGCAAATGTATTTGCATTTTTTTAAATTTATTTTCTTTTTTTAATTTAATTTACGTCTTTTGAAATTTATTTGCATCTTTTGCATTTTATTTACATTTTTTGAAATTTATTTGAATCTTTTAAATTTTATTTGGAACTTTTGAAATTGATCTTCATCTTTTGAGATTTATTTATTATTTTTTGAAATTTAGTTGGATCTTTTGAGATTTATTTGCGTCTTTTTAAATTTATCTGTGTTATTGTGAAATTTGTTGCGTTTTTTTAAATTATTCGTTTTTTAATTTTATTTACGTCTTTTGAATTTTTGTGTTTTTTGAAATTATTGATTTTTTTTTAATTTTATTTAAGTCTTTTGAATTTTTTGCATTTTTTGAAATTATTGCGTTTTTTGAAAATTTGAAAATATGGAAATTATTGGATTCTTTGAAATTATTGCCTTTATTTACGTCTTTTTAAAATTTATTGAGTTTTTTGAAAGTATCACGTTTTTTAAAATTTATTTGCGTTTTTTAATTTTACTTATGTTATTTTGAAATTTATTTGTGTTTTTTAGAATTTATTTGAAAATTTCATTAATAAGATTCCATTAATCCTGGCCAATTAAATGGTAGTTGACCATTATAAATGGCATATCCCACTAATTGTGGGATATGATTTTGAAGAAAGTGTAAATTAGACATTTTAGATCTTCAAATTTAAAAAAATGACCTATCACATTATGAAAAAAGATTGTGGATCTAAGGCAATAAAGTGAAATGTTCAGGGAACTCTCGCCGAATCCCCCAAAAATCTAATGGGGCCATATATTAAAGCATAAGGTATAATAGGTTCTGTAACCACCTAACCTCTCTCATCCCTATATTAACCCAGGTCATCAAAATTATACCCACACATGTCGTCATCATCTTCTCTCTTTCTTTAATTCCAAGACACATGTCAACAAGTCACTATCATTCTCTCTCTTTCTTTCCTCTCTTATTCCCATGCACCCTCAAACCACCATACACTCACTCATCTCTTTCTTCTACTCATTACAGAGCAAGGTTTTGTAACAAATCGTTCTAGTAACAACAAACGATGCTTCTCACCTGGGGTTTGGAAAATATAGAAATTGTGGGCCCCACTGATCAAGGGCCCACGATCAGCCCTCATCATCCAGGTCGCCCAAGGCCCCACAACAGATCCTAAGGTCTTGATTTTGCATTAAGTGATCCTATTAGGCCCCACAACCTGATGTTCATATAAGAAAAACCCCTTTGTGAATGACGCCCAGTTCTGTGAAATCCTAAGATGTGGGGTTAGATGGGACCCAATCCCCATGGATCCACCACCATCAGGTTCGCCCCTGGGTCCCCTATCAGATGTGGGGACCCGATCTACAATCAGATCATCTAGTGGGTCCTGCAATCAATAAAAGCCAAATCTGATTTTTCTTTAAAACAGTTCTCTCTCCAAAACTGTTACAGTAACTCAACTCCTGGATTTCCCTTCAACCCATCTACCATCCATCACATAAACATTAACAAATAGAAAGAGAAACACTTCTATAACCATCATCCAACATCAAACCAGGGCATTGACCTTCCAAGTAAAATAACTCATCCATCAAATGGCCAAAAATCCAAAAGACAAGCTCAAAGGAGAGATCTAAATATATAATTACACAACCGAATTGAAATTGCAAAATCAAGAGAGAAATCATGCATTCTATGATATTAGCATAGGGTACTTGCCTTGACAGAAATGAAAGGTTGTAGAGAGAGAGATAAGAGAACTAAGCCAATAAGAGGAAATCCAGCTCCTATGGTCTTCTCCTTCTTCTACTTAGATTTCTAGAGTGAGAGAGAGAAAAGAGAGGGGAATTGGGGGAAGATGAACAGTAGCTAGTGTTTGGCTTGGGAAATGTGTAGTATTTATAAGTTAGGGATTTGGGCTAGGGACTAAAATACCCTTTTTGTTTGCATAAGATTAGGGTTAGGGTAGAGGGTATTGTGGTCTTTGGGGGAAGGTTCTAGAAGATTTTCTAGTGGATACCCCCCTATTGTAAATACTAACTTCTAGCTAGGGCCTCTAACTCACTAATCCTAGAAATTGCAAAAGACCCCTATTAACTCGATTACTAACACAACTAGCCTAATCTAACTAAAACTTAGGAAAGTACATAACTATCCTTACTAACCCATTAATTAGTATACTTTGCTAATAAACTCTATTAAATTGTATTCAAAATTCAAATGAGGGCCCACAAGGAATGGGGCCTCACAGGTAACTTCCTTCAATGAAATTAGTAAGAGAAGTTCGTCCTAAAATAGAATTCCCAGGTTCGCTCGAGTGGACATGGGGTTCGCTCGAGCGAACTGCTCTTTGGAAACAGACGTTCAGCGCATTGCATGATGGGTCGAGCGAATTAAAAATGCGGTCGAGCAAACAACTCTCTGTGAGAGGTTCGCTCTAGCGATCGTCTAGCGAACCTCTTACTGTCTTCAAAACTACATTCCAGAACCTGGATTGGTCGAGCGCACGGATTGATAGGTCGAGCGAACAAGCTTCTGTTTGGTCTGCTCGAGCGAATGAAGGGTCGCTCAAGCGACCATTGCAAATCAACAGTATCCGGAGTCTTTGGAAAACTTTCCATTTTAATCTCTGGCAGTCCTTTCCTAGACTCAATTCATGATTTAAGAAACCCAGTTTTCTCCAAACACCTATGAATTAGCCAACTAAAATCTTTACAATCTCCTCCTTTGGTAATTCATGGACAAAAACTCCTATTACAAGAAAAATCTACCCATCAACCCAACTTAACCTAAAAGCATGACCAATTCAAAGAGAAAGACTATGGAGTATGAAGTATTGAAGTACCTGCAGAAACTTTCACATAAAGATCAAATGAATGGTATCATAGAAAATATCACTCCCCCTTTTTGTTCATAAATTGGCAGGGAGAACCAAGAGTAAAAGAAACCATATGCGACATAAGGGAGAAAGTTAAAACAAAGATTATAACGTAAGAATATAACAAGAAATAGTAGGTCAAAGTAGCAAATATAGAAAAATAATACCAAAACAGAAAGTGTAAGTGATAGTCCAAAAGCAACTAACCAGCAAGCAGAATGAAAAACATCAAATAGTAAGCAACAAAAGATAAAAGTATCAGCAGCAGTGAAATTCACTGTGGGCCTTGTCCCATCCTTGCTAGAAGTTCCGCAAGGGCTGCATTAACCTGAGTGAACCCTAAATGTAACGCCCCAATTCCGGATACCGATATACTCGTTCGAATACCCGAAGTTGGCGCGCTACTTCCCGAAAAATCCGAGAACTTCCAAGATCGTAGGCCGCAGTGAGGTCCAATTTAAAACTTTTTGACCAATATAATACTCAATGGTTAAACTTGCGGAAGCATAACAATTAAATAAAGCGGAAGCATTTGGTATCATATATATATGTAAAGTATGAGCAGAACAGTAGTCTAGTTAAAGTATCAGTTGTTAATCAAAAGTTTATACATATTGGATTCTACCCAACTCACTACAAAATTTCGCTCAAACCCAAAATAAGATGAGCTCTCAAAACCCTGGTAAATAATCTCCGCCCTCCGGCTCGACCTCCGGGTCGGCCGGGCCCCACGCGAACTCTCCAGCTATCGGCGCCTCTACCAGCGCTAGTGCGTCATCAGGGATCTCTGGGTCAAAGCCTAAGCACCAAAGAAGGGTCAGATCTAAAAGATCTGGCAAGTCACAGCATACTACTAACATAGAACATATATATCAAAGGAATAGAGACAGGTAAATAAATTAAAGAATGACAAGGTAAAGTACTAGGCAGTTGTGCATAATAATCATAGAGAATCAGAATAAATATAAACATCTAAACTACTACAACAAAATGGCACATTCACACGAGCTGGAATACCGCGGGATATTATGCCGCGGCCCTCCCATACTGAACACAGTTGCGGCAGGAAAATCTAACCAATGCTGGGAATTACTAATCCCGCAAATCACTCATCATCTCATCATACTCATCACTCAAGACTGAACACGGTATCGCACCGTCCGTCTTAACCACACAGCTCATCATGATAGCTCCACAACACTCATCTAGCTCCTACCGGGGATGATCAGTCCACAGGCTGAGCTTAAATCAACCGAGTGAATGTTCATGCCGACTCGAGAATAACTCTAAGGGTCTGTGTCTGTCTAGGCTTTTCCTTGCGTGAACAAGGTCCTAACAAAGTCTCTATGAGGTTTACATATATCAATTCAGTCTATGGATTTCATTCACGGTCCAAGCCCACTCGTTGGAACCATACCAAGGCCCATCAGCACATGGCCTGGTCTAAATCTGTCCAAACGAGGCAACAATCCATTTACTACTGATAAACAGTTCATTATAATCCAACATGACTTAAAATCCCAAAAGAAACTACCTCTTCCAACTAGGGGTTCACATCTCCACACTTAGGCCCAATAAGGGTCCGCCTAGACATAGACACGGGTCAATGTTCTCCCAAATCACACTATCGGGTCACCTCTAAGATATCCTAGGTTCAAGTCCTCCATTTATATTAATTAACAGTTAACAGCTACTCTAAAGATCTAAGAATGACAGTAAATAACAAAAGTGAAGTATGAACTTCAACAAGGGAATCAACAGGGAAAAGCAACGGTCCAATCCTAGGTAATGGGCCACGTTAGGTTCAGGTTCATCTCCGGTAATTTGATCTCTAAACGAAGTCATTGATGCCAAATAATATTGTGTTTGGTGCTTAGGAATTTACGGGCATCTTTGACAACTCTTAGAGGTCGAATCATCTTAGATTATCAACCAAAACACTAAACAGTGGTCCCCGCGAGTCAAGGTTGAGCCACACCGTTGACTCGGGCTTTGAACATCGATAAACGTTCATTTGGATGGTCAATGGGCCCCACAACTGATCACAACTCCTAAATGTTGAAAGCTGGAAAATCAGAGTTTCCCAGGTGGACCTGATGTGTAGTGAGCTCAGTTGACCTCCTGGCCTGGTGGATCAACCGGATGCACTGAACAATCTGAATCAGGCCTCCTGGAAGACTTAATTCGTTTCTATAGGTTTCCAGCGTGTCCGGTCAACCCCCTGGCCTGGGTGATTGACCGCATACTCCAAAAACCTTAGAAAGATTGATGTCCCAGCTTTAAACACTTTCTAATGTAAATCCTAAGTATCAGGTCGATCTGGGTATAAAGAGTCTGAGTTTCAGGTGTAAAACCAACTTTCAGTCAATTCCTGCAAGAACAGTGTATTCCAGGTCAACCTGGACAAGGCCAGGTCAACCTGGATAACTGAAATGAATTTTCTGCAAGAAAATGGCTGAGGGCCAGTTTTTCCCAAAAACACAGTGTTACCGGTCGACCTAGGCAGGGCACAGTCGACCTGGATACTGAAAACTCAGTCTGCAGAATAGCTCAACTGGGAGCTATCATCTCACAGTTGCAGTGTTGCCGGTCGACCGGCCTGCAGGTCCCGGTCGACCGGGAACACTGCAGGTCGAACTTGCCGGTCGACTGTGAACACGAAACTGGTTTCTGCAGATTCTCCGTTTTAGCTCTTTTTACATCCAAACCTCCTCCAATCCTTACCAAACTTCACCAAAACACCTCCAAACATTAAATAACTCCCATGCTCACCAATTAACAACATTATGGCCCATTGATCTTCCAAATGGGGGCTGAAACCCCCATCCATCAATGCCCAAATCCATCCAAGCAAACAACAGAGGCTCCAGGTAATTTCTAAGACTCAATTAATTAAAAACATGAAATGAAACACAGAAATCAAAGGAAAACACATACATTCTAAGTTAACAGTAGGTGCACTTGCCTTTTAGTAAATGAGGGAAGGTTTGTAGAGAGAAAGAGAGTAATATAAGAGAGAACCCAGCTGAACAGAGATGAAGAAGAAGATGATACAGCAGAGTAGCAGTAGCAGTAGCTCCTAGAGAAATCCCAGCAGTAACAGTAGCTCCCAGGTGAAGAATGAGAGAGGAAGAAGGAAGATGAAGTAGCAACTGTTGCCAAGAAGAAATCCCAGCACACAGTCCCGTCCCAGTCACAACAGTAGCTCAATTAGAGGGAAGAAATGAGGGAAAGGAGAAGATGATGTAGCAGCTGCTGTAGCTCTAAGAGAGATTCCAGCACAGAAACGTAACAGTGGCTTTGGAAGAGAGAATCAAGGGAGAGGAGAAAAGAGAGAAATGAAATGGGAATTGAGATGAACAGTAGCTTAGGGTTCTTGGGATAAGAGCTTATTTATAGCTTAGGGAGGGGTGGTTAATGGCTGTAATACCCTTTAGGGTTTCATGTATTTAGGGTTAGGGTTATTAGGGTCTTTGGGTTGGAATGTTCTAGAGGAGCACTCCTTTTTACACTAAACCCCCTCTAATTAATTAAAACCACTAGCTAGGGCCTACCCTACACTCATTAGCTTAGAATTAACCAAAACACCCCACTAACTAAACTACTAATCCAACTAAGCTAGTCTAACTATAACTTAGGAAAATCTAACTAATCACCCTAATTAACCCCTAATTAGCCCAATTAACTAATAATTAGCACAATTAACTAATAATTAGTATTAATTAGTATTAATTAGCCTATAAAATAGCAATTAGAGGGCCCACAAAGGGTGGGGCCTCACACTAAATCAACCCTAGTAGACAGATCCTGAACTTGATAGGCAAGTTGATCAAATCTTTCATGCAACCCTGGTTGCTCCCCTAGTCCTTGTGCTTCACCAACATCTTCTCCTTGATTTCCTTCATTAGCACGGTGTGCATAAGGAATATGGGCAGAGGATTGAGCAATGGTGCGCGAGTTGATGGGATTCTTGACTTTCACGAACAGTTCATTCTGATGGACTGGAATCTCCTTGAATGCAAGGAACTCAGTGATGAATACTCCAAATGGTAACAACGAATTCTTTTTGGCTATTAGGGTATGGACAAGAAAATGTAAGTATACCAATGGAATATTGACTCTTTTTCCCGTGCCGATACAATAAAGCAAAAACCCATTCTTTTGGGCCACATAAGAGGTATGACCACACGGCTCCAGATTGTGGCACACAAATCGGTTGAGAAACCGATATTCAACAATTAGATTTCCATGGAGAATGATACCACCTGGCCAACGAGTAGGGACACCGCAGAGAGTCGTGGCAACAACGTCATCATCGATGGGTGCTGGTAACTCATCAGAAATGGGGTAGTCAACCTCTTCCTCTTTCGGTATGTTAATAAAATCAGCAATATCCGCCACTGAAATGGTTACCCATTTGCCTCTCACAAAGGACCTAACCGAGCCATTTTCTAGAACTTCCAAATTACAATAAAATTCTCTAACCAAGTCCACATGAATCTTCTTCGAGTCAAACTTCATCAGCGGGTACCAATCCCGATTAACCAAGCTTCTGCAGACTCACTTGGTATGCAACTCCTCAGCTACTTCCCTTTCGGATTCAATGTTTCTCGTGGCAAACTGTTCATAGTACTAAGTTGATTTCCCTAATTTAGGGAACCGAGTATGATCAAAAGAAGAGGAGGAGGATGCCTCAGCATGAGGTCTTTTCTTTGGAGCCATGAGAGTAACTGTCAAAAAGAGAGATCAACACAAGTAACCATCATTTCCTGCAAAAAGAAACTGTGGGTAGCTCCACCCATTACCAAATATGCCGAAAGGTAACCAATTCACCCACAACCAATCAACTTACAATGTTGCAGAGAAACATCAACCAAAATGCCAGCACACAAGAATAAACACAACGCCACAATGCTATCCATCAAGAGAAAGTCTCTATCCAGTCGAACCATGAAGAACAGTCCATTCAACCCATCCAAACAAAATTCCACACACAAAAATTCTCTAGACAGCGCATCCACAGATGTGCAAACCAGAGTCATCCACTTTCATTTGCATTCAGAGAGCCAACATCAAAGGCCTCAAACATAGATACTAAGTAGAGAATGAAAGAGAGCAATGTGCAATAGAAATTTATGACAAGCAATGAAAGTTGTAACATGCATCTTCGTAGAACCCAATCCAATGAGAGAAAATGCATGTAAAGGATAAAGAGGATGCATGATGGAAGATTCAAATGGGTTGAAAAGCAAGATGCGAATGAGTATGAAAACCCAAAAAAAAAAAAACACATATAGAGACGAATAAACTAAAAACAATGCATAGAAATGAAAAATAAACAAGTTTAGATAGGAAATAGAAAGAGAATACCTTAGAAAAGGGACAGAGTGCACGAGGGTGGAAGAGGGGAAAACCAAAAGAAAAAACCGTTAGGGTTGCAGGGAAATAATGAAGAAGAAATAGGGAAAGAAGAAGATCGTGCACGATATAAATGCGTGGGTTCGCTCGAGCGAACTACCAAGGGTTCCAACTCTTTGAATGCAGCGTGGCAAAAATACTCTAACGTCTCATTTTCGGTCAAATCTTTCCATGAACAGTGAAAAGACGCCACTGTAGTAAATTTCCACAAGTCTAAGCATACAGTGATGAGGTGAACAGTAGGACAAAGAAAATGTGTGCTCTACTCCTTTTAAATCTCCTCAAGATGCACTATTTCTAGCATAGGGAGCACACCCATCTATAAAACAGTTGAGCAGATGAGTTTCCCCCTTTTTTTTTTTTGGAATAAGAGAACTCAGTAGTGTAAACCATTTTCATTTTTTGTAAAAACGGGGACAGGCTAAACCATCATGGGCAACTTTTACACTAACGAACATGGTAGCCTTCTCTAAATGAAAATTACCAGACAAGTGGAAGCTTTCACACATATTCGTAGGTAGCCCTCTTCCTCCGGTTTAACCTTATTGCAACATCTCTCAAAGAATAAAAAAGGAAATAGAAGTCAGAGAATAAATTCGTGCAGTAATAAAAGTTGCATGTGATAGTGTGAGTGTGCACTAGACGAGTAAAAATTATGGAGTGTAGGGAATTAGATAAATCCCTAACGATTTACGCAAAGATTCAAACCGGGTCGCATCCAAAGGTTTGGTAAAGATATCCGCAAGTTGAGCGTCGGTTGGAATATGATGAAGTGAGATTGTTCCTTCCTCTACTAGATCACGAATAAAATGATGCCTAATATCTATATGCTTGGTGTGTGAGTGTTGGACTGGATTCTTGGAAATATTCATTGCGCTTTGATTGTCACAGAAAACAGTCATAGTTTCTTGCTCAATTCCATAATCTTGTAGCATTTGTTTCATCCATAGAAGTTGTGTACAACAACTGCCAGCAGCGATGTATTCAGCCTCAACAGTCGACAGAGAGGTCGAGGTCTGCTTTTTACTATGCCAAGCCACGAGATTATTCCCAACAAAGAAGCATCCACCCGAAGTACTTTTTCGATCATCAACGCATCCAGCCCAATCAACATCAAAGTATCCAACCACAGTTGTGTTAGTATCCTTTGACATCCAAATTCCAAATTCAGCAGTGCCATAGATGTATTTCAAAATACGTTTCACAGCTTGAACATGTGACATCTATGGTTTGGATTGAAATCGTGCACAAACTCCAACACTATAAGCAATATCTGGACGACTCGTAGTTAGATAAAGAAGACTGCCTATCATGCTTCTATAAGCTTTCTCATCAGAGTCCTGTCCACTAACATCAAGACTGATTTTGGCAGTTGTACTCATTGGTGTCCTTGCATGCTTCGAAGATTGCATTCTAAATTTCTTCAGTAACTCTCTGGCATATTTTGGTTGAGAAATAAAAATACCAAACGGAGTTTGTTTGATTTGAAGTCCCAAAAAGAAAGAAAGTTCACCAACCATGCTTATTTCGAATTCACTCGCCATTTTCCAGCAAATTTTTCAGCGAGCAATTCAGAGGTAGATCCAAAGATGATGCCGTCTACATAGACTTGTGCAATGACAATGTTGCCCTTGTCATGTTTGATGAACAATGTTTTATCAACGCTTCCTCTATTAAATCCATGCTCAATGAGAAACACTATTAGTCTTTCATACCATGCTCTTGGTGCTTGTTTCAAACCATACAGTGCCTTTTTCAATTTATAAACATGATCAGGAGAGTAAGGATCTTCAAATCCTTTCAGCTGTTCAATATACACTACCTTATTCAAAAACCCATTAAGGAAAGCACTCTTCACATCCATTTGAAACAGGTTTATATTCAGGAAGCAAGTAATAGCAAGTAACAATCTTACCGATAAGTCTAACAACAGGGGCAAAAGTTTCATCAAAGTCTATACCTTCAACATGGGTATAACCCTGAGCTACTAGACGAGCTTTGTTCCTAATAACCTGATCAGATTCATTGGTTTTGTTTTTGAAGATCCATTTTGTACCGATGACATTTAAGTTAGTAGGTCTAGGAACAAGCTCCCAAACACAGTTTCTTTCAAATTGAGCCAATTCTTCATGCATAGCATTAATCCAAGAATCATCATCAAGAGCATCTTTGACATTTTTCGGTTCAATAGAAGAAACATAACACACATGACTTACCTTATCGCGTACCTGTTTCCGTGTTTTCATAGGCGCTGAGACTTCACCAATAACAGTATCGAGAGGATGATCCTTGATGACTTGACCCCTTTGCGATCGAGGATGAACAAGTAGAGGAGATGCACTCTTCTCTTCAAAATGCCTAATCATGTTTGGAACATTGCTTTCAGAAGCGTTTTTGCTTGGACTTTTTGGTTCAGCAGATTCAGATCCACCGTGTTGCTTATCAGAATCGGGTTCAGCATGGCTTTCAATCAAGTTTTCAATTTGTGCAGGGGATGGAGAAAAAGTTAGTCCCTCATCATCATCAGAGAAAGGATCAGAGGTTCCTGCATCATCAACAACAACATTAATGGACTCCATGACAGTAGAATTCTTCAAATGAAAAACCCAATAAGCTTTACTTGTTGACGAATAACCGAGGAAGATTCCTTCGTCACTCCTGGAGACAAATTTTGTCAAGTGTTTTCTATCACGAAGGATATAACACTTGCTGCCAAAAGTTCGAAAATATTTTATGTTTGGCTTTACTCCAGTCCATAATTCATATGGGGTTGTCTTATTTCCTGGGTGGAGATAAACACGATTGATCACATAAACTGCCGTATTGACAGCCTCAGCCCAAAACCTTTGAGGGATGTTTTTACTGAGTAACATCACCCGTGCCATATCTTAGACCACCCGATTTTTTCTTTCCACAACCCCATTCTGCTGAGGTGTTTTGGGTGCAGAAAACTCATGTTTAATTCCATGTGTTGTGCAAAAGGTAGAGAAATCCGAATTTTGAAATTCAGTGCCATGATCTGATCTTATTCTAGAAACTCCTCCAAATTCTTGACCTTTATCTGCAATAAGAAGAGACCACAAGTCATTAAACACAATAAACGTTTCTGATTTTTCACGTAAGAAGCGCACCCAAGTTAATCTAGAGAAATCATCAACTGTCAAAAATATATATTTTTGAACACCAATGCTTTCAACCTTTGTGTGTCCCATAAGATCCATGTGAAGTAGCTCTATTGGTCTCTTAGTGGTAAGAGAATCAACTTTTTGTGTGGAGCTTTTATTTGTTTACCAAGTTGGCAGGGACCACAAACATTATTTGGGGCCTTTTTGAGTTTAGGGAGCCCCCGAACCAACTCATGTATTGACAATTTTTCAAGATCCTTGTAATTCACATGGCCTACTCTTTGGTGCCATGGTTCGATGTCACTTATGATTGTGGAATTGCAAGTCATATCTTTGTCTGAAGAGACTACATGACAATTTTCCAAATTTCTCATACCATGAATCACGGTTTTCCCTTTTTTATCAACAATTGTGCAATCTTTTGCAGAAAAATGCACTTCATGATGATTGTCACATAGTTGACTTATGCTCAAGAGATTTGTTTTCAAACCATCAACCAAATATACATCCTTCCAATGTGACATGCCTGGTATAAATACTGTACCTTTTCCAACAACTTTAGCCTTACCTCCATCTCCGAATCGAACAAAACCACTATTATAATCTTCAAGAGAAGTAAACAAGGCTTTGTTTCCTGTCATGTATCTCGAACATCCACTATCTAAATACCACACATCTGAGTCAGTAGCACTCAGTGCCGTAAGAACCACATTACAGCGCAAATCAGATTTGCGAACCCAGACTGGTTTGGTCCGAATCCGTGAAGAAGAAAATTTTGACCTTCTACGCTGATATCTATTGAAATTTCGCAATTTGTTGCAATGTGGTCTTATGTGTCCAGTAATCCCGCAAAAGTGACATAGAGGAACAAACTTTGATCTAGACACATAATTTGACTTGTGATTTTTTGAGTATGCGGTATTAGAATAGACGGAAGGCAAAGACATCATGGTCTGTCCTTGAACAAAAACAGTCTTACCTTTGTTTTTAGATGTGGCAGCGCCATGAACGTATCCAAGACCAGTTTTCGATGTTAGAGGTAATTGGCTTTCCAGGATTTGATTCAGCTTTACGGATCCAGTGTTCATCCTGTTAATTGAAGCTTTAGCCGATTCCAACCCAACCAGCACCATTCTTAACTTTCCAGCAGAATTATCTCTTTCAGATTTGCAGACATTCAACTCTTTTCGCAGATTCTCCAATTCAGATTCAGCTTTTAGATTTTGCTGTTGGAGCTGAGCATTTTCTTCACCTGCAAGAATCAATTTGTTAGACAAAATTGCCCGTTGTTCTTCCAATTGTCTTACCGTTGACTAAGAGTCTGTCAAGGTAGACTGCAGAGACAAGTTCTTTTCTTTCATGGCTTTTAATTTTAAAGCCCTCTTTTCACTGATTTCCGACATTCGGAGGGATTCTTGCAGCAACTTATGATAGTTTTCGTCGCCCTTCGGTTCTTCATCAGAAATGTCATTAAGTTCTAAATCATCTTCAGATTTAGATTCCTGCGCAGATGAAACATTAGACAAAGCAACAAAACAACATACTTTCCTAACTCACTCGAAGGTGATTCAGGTTCAGATCCATCCTCATCTGAATCTTCATCCCAGGCAACAGTGCTTTGCTTTTATTCTTCTCCCTGCGATTGGCACACTTAGCAGCTGTGTGTCCATATCCTTGACAGTCAAAGCATTTAATTTCCTTATTTGTACCCTTTGATCTGTTCAAATTTGTTTTGGGTACGAATTTGCCCTTAAAAGGTGCCTTCGGGTTTAATGTTTCTTTCTTGTTGAAGGCCTTCCTATTCTTCCAGATTTTCTTCAATTTTTGTGCAAGATATGCTTCAAACTTTTCATCATCTGTATCACTGCCTGGATCACTTAATTCAGGATCCTCAACTAACTTAGAGGACATTAGTGCAATGTCCTTTCCCTTTTTCTGCGGGCAGTGACTTGCCTCAAATGTCTGTAAATTTCCAAGTAGTTCTTCAACAGACATTGAGTTCAGATCCTGGTGCTCCTCAATGGCAACGACTTTTGGACGAAACCTTTCAGGGACAGACCTCAAAACCTTTTTAACAACCTTAGATGGAGGAACCGGCTCTCCCAAGGTATGGCATGAATTGACAATTTTAGACAATTTTGTGTTAAAATCATCAAAGGATTCAGATTCTTTCATGCAAATCGCTTCAAAAGCCGTTTTGTTTGCCTAACAATTTCTGTTCCTTCATGAAAGTTTGAAGCAAATCCCATACAGCCTTTGCAGTGGTGCAAGCAGAAATCCTATGAAACTCAGTAAATAACATGAATGGCCTTATTATTGAAGTTTGATTTGGCCTTTTCATCAGCGGACCATTGTGCTTTGGGTTTTGGTTTTGTTTGTCCTTCAACAACCATTGTGGGTTCAGTATATCCATCAACCACAATATCCCAGACCTGGTAATCGATGGCCTTAAAGAAGGCTATCATCCTTCCTTTCCAATAAGAATAATTTGATCCATCTAGAAGGAGGGGCTTGTTGGTAGAAGTTCCTTCTCTAATGATATCCATGAGAGATCAGTAACTTGATCACACAGTAAATTAGTGTAACCCGCTCTGATACCAATTGAAAATACTTAAACTTGCCTTAACACAGGCAGAGGTCCCAATACAAACGATCTCAAATGAATATCAATTAAAAGTGATTAAAGTAATAATTAACCCTAATCCATATTAAACAATCAAACCACAAGAGAGAGAAGGACACATGGATTTATACGTGGAAAACCCTAGTCTGGAAAAAACCACGGGCCTTACCGTCTAGGCCAATAGACAACCAAGCACTAAACTTTGAAGATTACAAGACACTTACAACCCTTCCCAGTTGCTGACTCAACCTAAGGACTGCTTTAGTTCTTGTTGACTACTCGTCATGAATCTTCACCGTGCTTGAACAAAAGAGTCTTCGAGAAAAGCAATGGAATCAGACCAAGACTTGAATCATCAGCATAGCAAAAGTATTGGCAGCCTTGGGGCAGAACAATGGATCTCTCAAACTTTCTCACTCATGGATTTCTTCTGATTCAGACTTGTGTTTAGAGGAGAGATGAAAAGCCTATATATAAGAGATATTTCGTGCATCCAAGGCTTCTTCAAACAGGTAACTTCCTTCAATGAAATTAGTAAGAGAAGTTCGTCCTAAAATAGAATTCTCAGGTTCGCTCTAGCAGACATGGGGTTCGCTCGAGCGAACTGCTCTCTGAAAACAGACGTTCAGCGCATTGTATGATGGGTCGAGTGAATGAAAAATGCAGTCGAGCGAACAACTCTCTGTGAGAGGTTCGCTCGAGCGATCGTCTAGCGAACCTCTTACTGTCTTCAAAACTACATTCCAGAACCTGAAATATTGGTCAAGCGCACAGATTGATGGGTCGAGTGAACAAGCTTATGTTTGGTCTGCTCGAGCGAATGAAGGATTGTAAATCAGCAGTATTCGGACTCTTTGGAAAACTTTCCATTTTAGTCTCTGGCAGTCCTTTCCTAGACTCAATACATGATTTAAGAAATCCAGTTTTGTCCAAACACCTATGAATTAGCCAACTAAAATCTTTATAGAACTCCAGACTCTGGAGTGCGTAGGTCGAGTTCCATTAAAGATGGAGTCATTCGTAAGAAGCCAAATGGCGTAGACAGCACTGAAGAAGATAGCAGCACAGTAGATCCCATCAGCTCTATCGCGGTGTTTTATTTACATTTGAAAGCTCTAAATCAATTTAAAAAAGGAACATTTACAATTTTTTCCTAATTATTTTATATATGTATTTAGTAAAAGAATGAAAAAACAGAACTGATACCAATACATTGGTGTATATGTAAAGTTTCCGAACCTTTTTTTTTTTTTTTTTTTGAAGTCATGGTTTACTTTGGATAGACCTAAATCAAATTACTGGTAAATCCTGATCACCAATTAATGATAATCAAAGTTAAAAGTAAATAGAATTACAGGTAGCTCCATTTCCAAGGACCCAAATGGGGACATGCAATATAAGCATCTCATGAAACCACACAAGATGCAATATAAGCATTTGCTACTCTCACGAGCCCCAATTTAAAACAGGAAACATTGTCTTACGTATAACTAGATAGACCTTCTACATGCAATATAAGCATCACATGAAACCATACAAGATGTTGATAATATGAATAGGGTGATCTGTAATCCCTACTCAACAGTCTTTCATAGGCGCCTATATATAAATTCCCAAACATGTTGGCCTTTCACCCACGGCTTGTCTTTTCGTATCTTCATCCATCTTACTCATGGCTCTTGTTTTGGGCTCTGGCCATTCTGATATCCCAAACCAATCACAGGGAAATTGAAAAGCCATTGTAGGAAGGAAATCTGCAAATTATCACCCTCCCATCTGGGGCGATCGCTTCCTTAAGTCCTCATTTGATGACTTGGTAGCTAGCTTAATCCATGTATTATAGGGACGTATGGTGGTATTGGGTAGGGTGGGTCTAGCTGGGATCGCCTTTGCAGGTCAAGCGGCGAGCTAAGTCTCAAACAAAACCCGAAGCATCTATTTAGCCGAGTTGGAAATTCAATCTGAACCTTAAATACCAGCTTCAGCCGGTTCAGGTTGGTGGGTTGTGGAGTATGAGGAAAGGCTAGGAACTTAATCCTGTGACCCAACCAATTTAGTACTTTCATAAATTGCCACCCTGCTGTATAGGATTGCAAATGAACTGGGCTGAATATTCTTGAGCTTTGCTCATCATTTTGAGTCCAAAATATTAATAGCCTGGTCCAGCCCATAGACCTAATATTCAAGCCCGATCCCATTTCGATGATTAAACTGGGATCTGGGGTGCATATGTTTTTGCTTTAAAATATTTGTACTGCTTGGAAAATTTTGGCATTCTTGCATAAAAGCATCGTTGGTGAGAAATATACCTAATTCTAAATGTGCTTGCACGATGGCCTCTCTCATATACTAGAGTCTATAACTTGTACATCATTTTTTAGATCTCTGATTATGTTAGGTATCTCTACATTATGCTTAGGGTCACTGGTTGTTTTAGGTCTTTCCAGCTTTAGCACTTAATAGCTGCTATTGTACTCTATAAATTAGCGGTGATTTATCTCCTAATGGAAGACATGGGTTTTATTGGTTTTCTCTAAGGTTAATTTTGTTGATGTAGAAACCAGACACATTAACTCAAAAAAGGGCTGATGAGTTAAAGGAAGAAGTGAAGAGAATGCTTACCAATGTCAATGATCATTTGCAAGATTTGAATTTGATCGACGCCATCCAATGCCTTGGAGTGGCCTATCACTTTGAGAAGGAGATTGCTGATGCACTCATCCGGATTCACAACACATACAGTGATAAGGAGGATGATAGTGATGATTTGCATACCATCTCTCTCCGATTTCGACTGCTGAGGCAAGAGGGGTATAATGTGTCACCTAGTAAGTACATACACCTATTGTTAAAGACTTTTTTTTTCTTTTTTTCTTTTTTTTTTTGTATTCCAACTAATGGACTGAGAATTGTACGTACATGTGAGGTAACAAAAGGTCACACATGCAAGGGGCAAACAACTCGCACATGTGAAGTAATAGAAACTCACAAACACACGCAAGGAGGACTAACTCACACATGGGGGGGGGGGGGGGGGGGGGACGAGTTAGAAACCTGGTCACCTCCATCAATGACAACTGTCGCGTCTAACCCAAGTGGTAAGACACGGATCTCCTTGTTTACTGCCAGTTGGCATAGTGCATGCATGTGAATGAACAGAAAAAATCACGCTCCCTTCCAGAGAATATAAAGTCCTAGAATTTCTGCTAGGAAGATAAAAGCAAATCTCATGAATTTGGAAATAAGTTTATCTACAACTTGTTTTGCAGCTCTAGGAAATGGTTTTCATGTTTTTTTTTTTTTCTAATTTCTTTTTTTTTTCAAAAATAGATGTATTCAACAAGTTCAAGGATGGAGAAGGCAGCTTGAAGAAATCATTAGTTCGCAACATTCGAGGTCTTCTTAGTTTATATGAAGCAGCATATATGGGAATACGTGGAGAGGATGTACTGGATGAAGCCAGGGTTTTTACTACAGAACATCTTAAGTTGGCACTTTCTCATCTTATTTCACCTCTTTCAACCCTAGTTGAGCTTGCCCTAGAGTTGCCTTTGCGTAAGCGCGTCGAGAGGCTACAATCAAGGTATTACATCTCAATCTACCAACAAATGAAGGAACGAGATAACACCTTATTAGAGCTTGCAAAGCTCGACTTTAATCTATTGCAGTTATTGCATCAAAGGGAGCTAATGGAGATTTCAATGTAAGTTTCATAGTGACTTTAGAATATCAAAAATTAAAGAAGCCATAAGTGTCTCATGATAACATACCACAACTTCTATCTTGAATTAGAGATTTCCTAGAAAAATAAAAAGGAGGTTTGTGTCAATTCTAAAACTTTGACCTTTAAAAAACTTCGACCCATTGACTTTCAAAGGTTTCGAAGAAACACCTTTGACTGGCTTTCGCTAGGAAATTAATTTCCCCTTTGAGTAGAAAAAGACCAAAAGTGCCCCTTATTTTGAAAGCATGCTTTAAACTAATCAAAATAACTAAACCGTTATATATGCATCTTCTATTCCATGCAACGCTATACCAAAAGGCAAGCTAAGACCAAATTCCTTATATGATGGGCAATCATTATCATTCAGGCAAAGCAATGGGTTAAGGTCAATCAAGTTAATTGGGTGAGTACACATTTAATTTTTTGGTTCTTAAATAAGGTGAACTTTTGTCTTATAATTAATTGACTACATGATGAAACATTAGTTTCCAAAAAGAAAAGTACGTCAAGAGTGTTCTTGACAACAAGGGGTCACCCAGTTGGTTGGGAACCCCGCCTTCACCTGATCGACAACAGGACATTAAGGAGACATAGATCCCTAGGTCTCTCCCAAGAAAAGGCAAGAGTATTCTTCAAAAGTA
Source organism: Cinnamomum chago (assembly GCA_038049695.1). Classification (NCBI taxonomy): domain Eukaryota; kingdom Viridiplantae; phylum Streptophyta; class Magnoliopsida; order Laurales; family Lauraceae; genus Cinnamomum; species Cinnamomum chago. The sequence goes on from CP142460.1 coordinate 50,424,603, forward strand.
TTTTCATAGTCAAGAAGGTTTTCAGAATTGATGATGAAAAGCTTCGGGTTTTCTAGGTAAACATTTCTTCAAATTAACTAATTAATTTTGTAAATCTTAACTTGGGTTTTGTTTTATTTGCTAACACATTAGGTGGTGGAAAAAGTGTGATTTTGGTGCAAAGCTACCATTCATCAGAGATAGAGTGGTCGAATGCTACTTCTGGATATTAGGAGTGTATTTCGAGCCACAATATTCCCAAGCTAGATTGATGATCAGTAGAATCATATCATTAACAACAACAATGGATGACATCTATGATGTGTACGGTACAATGGAAGAACTAAAAGTATTTACAGAAGCAATCCAAAGGTTTCGTCTAATCACAATCCTTTATCTTTTGTTATTTGCTCTGTGTCTCCATTTTAGAAAACAATTCATGAATTGAAATGTATGCTGAAATTTTCAGGTGGGACCGAAGCGCCATAGATCAACAACCTGATTATATAAAAGTGCATTTTTGTACGCTATTAGATGCAGTTGATAAATTTGAACAGGAATTGGCTTGGGAGGGAAAATCATATACTATTTCATACTTGAAAGAAGCTGTACGATCTAAAACTCTACTTCTTTACCTCGTCACAAAGTTATTTAATATTAATATAGCACAACTGTTATGGATAGTAGAACTAATTGGAATGTAATTCTTTTGGAAAAAAGATTTGCAAAAATTATCAATAAATTAATTACTTTAATAATAATCTTATAGAAAAGAGTTCTCAAAAAATAATCTTGTAGAAAAGAAAGAACGAAGAAACCTGAACAACTAGCAACCAAAGCACATCATATATGACTCCTTTTTTTATATAGATTTTGCACACCCCCATGCAGTGGATTCGTGGACATCAACCCCAGGATATGACGGCTTCCTAATTGGGTATTGATGAGAGCCTAAAAGATACATTTTAGGCCCCTTAATGAGGACTTGGTTATACCGTCGAAAGAGATTAATTAGCTTAATTATGTTATTTTATTATTTGTAGGTACTACAAATGCAATGAGCGAAATTCAGAGCTAAAATCGAAGAAATATCACAAAGCATGACAAACCGGAGTTGCAAGTAAGAAAGCATGCCAAATATGGGAAGCGACTCAAATAAGAAAGCAAAGCAAGAATCCAAACATGCCTTGGATGTCCAACATGGGTCCCACTCACCCCATAGCATGCCAACATGGAAGGTCTTCTAATTGCACCATTATTCTCGGAATTTTCAGGGACAGCAACTTGAAATGGTCATAACTTTCAACTCGAGTGTTGGATTCGTGAGATCTATGTACCGTTGGAAAGATCTTTTCGAGTAGATATCCGTGGAGTCCAAGATTGTATAAATCGGAGCTATATCGAGGGAGATATAACCTCGTGAAGTTTGCTGTGATGACCAGTGGGCCCGGACCTGACGGGAATCCATCTCCTGCACGAATTAAAGACCTTTTTCACCCCAAAACTTATAAATAAGAGCCCAAACTCGTTTTTGGGGATATTCACATCTTGGGAGAAGTTTTGGGAGGCTTTCTTGGAGCTTGGGGAAGAGCATCAATGAGGATTTCGTCAAGACTTCTTCGTCAATCGTCTTCCATGAGTAACTAAATCTCCATCTTAGGGTTGTGATGAAACTTTAGTTTTGTGTTTATGGCAATGTATAGGTTCTAGGGTTTTATTTTAAATGCTTTGATTATATGACATTGATTTAATCCATTGATTGGATTCGTTGATTAATGCAATATCTCTCTTGGTGTTTTATTCTTGTAGTTTGAAATACCAAGTCATATAATATGATGCTTGAATGAATGTGTTTGTTAGATCTAGGATAATCTATGCCATAGAGATAGGTTATGCCCCGATTTGCATCCGCATCCCTTATTTGTTGACTCTGTGAAGGTTTGTAACCAGAACGAGTCTGGAAAGTATTGACAATGAAACCCTAGACCTATATTCATCATTACACAAGGCTACGGTGGATTCATACCCTAAGACTTTTCTCTAATTGGATCAAAAAGTTTTCTTTAATTTGTTAATTTAGAAATCATTAATTTGTTAATCAAAACCAATCAACCCATTACTTCATTTTCTAATAGGATTAGTTTAATAATCAGAACTTTGTTTTCCACTAGGATTAGTTTAGGAATTTAGGAAACAACGCAACTTAGCCTTTTTGTCCTAGTGGATACGATATTCAGTTAACATCTCTGCTTTTGCAAGCGGAGATAATAGCAGAAAATAATTTATATTTGAGACCCTGTTTTAGGACCGATCATAATTTTGGCGCCGTTGCCGGGGACAATTAGCACGGTTGTTTGTTTCTTTTAATTCTGATATTAGTTTAGTTTATTTATTTATTTTATTTTTCTTTTTCAGCTTTATTCACATTGTTTATTATCCTTACTGCAGGGCATTGATTTTAACACAGAATTCTAGAATTTGTGCAAGGATCTACGAGAGTTCACAAAGTTTTACTCAAAGAAATCTCTCCTCTCTTCCCAAGGGCGTGGTAAGCCTAGACTTTCTGACTCTTTTCATATAATTGCAGTAAATTTTTGTGTGTGCATGCTTGGTCGTCGCTCCTGTCATCCATATTTGGTTTCTATAGACCAAAATTTAAAGCGAGTCCATAGGAAGGTTAGAACATCTAAACACTCTGCTAATTCCTCACACACAACTTTACCAATGGCAGAGGAAAAAGAGGAGGCCCCACCCGGTACACCCCCTCCTCCACCTCTCCGACCCTTGAAGGAGCACTAAACTCCTTCGGAATACGCATCACCATCGTGTATTCAGCTACCTACTGTACAGGCAGCTCATTATGAAATCAAGCCTAGCACAATTAATCTTATTCCTTCTTTCTATGGCTTGAACAATGAGGACCCGTACAATCACATTGACGAGTTCCTGGTCATTTGCTCCACGGTGCGAATAAACAATTTCAGTAGTGAGGCCTTAAAAATGTTTCTCTTTCCGTTTTCATTGAAGGACAAAGCCAAGTATTGGCTGAGTACCGTACCTACAAACTCCATCACTTCTTGGGCCCAATTACAACAAAAATTCTTAGATAAATATTTCTCTGTGGGTAAAACAAATCAGTACAGGAGATCTATCACATCCTTTGCCCAAACTGATAATGAACAATTTCATGAGGCATGGGATAGATTCAAGGATCTCATTAGAAAATGTCCTCATCACCAAATTGCCAAGTGGCAATTGGTTCAGTTCTTTTATGATGGATTGTCTCCTGAATGGCGGAATATGGTAGTCACTGCCAGTGGGGGCTCAATTATGCTGAAAAATGAGGATGAGGCATGGGAGCTTTTTGAGAATATGAGTGAGACCTTTCAGCACCACGCCTCCACTGCTAGATTGGAGAGGCCGGCAGCCTCTATTTTGTAGAAACCTAGAGGTGTGTTTGAAATTCAACCCTCTAATGAACTCACCACTCAAGTGGCTGCCTTGACCCAAAAATTGGATCAGCTATTATCTGTGGGTCAAACTCTCCAATCCCCACCCTCTCAAGGTGGTTGTGCTTTGTGCTCTAGTCCTGCTCATTTTGTGAGCAATTGTCCTGCAGCACCCCAATTCCCTGAATTTGTGCAAGAGCAAGTGAATGCTGCTTAGGGGTTCTCCAAACCGGGTAATGATCCATTTTCGAATACTTTTAACCCGGGATGGCGCAATCACCCCAACTTTTCATGGAAGTCGCCTAGTCAAGGCACTTTATTCTCTCAACCGGGAAATGGGCCTAATTTTCAATACAATCCTGCGGCCTATCGTTCCCAACAATCATACCAGCAACCCAACCCTCAACCACCTCAAAGAACTCTATCATTTGAGAAGACAGTGCTGCAAGAGCTCAAAGTAACCACTCAGCTGGTCCATTCCCACTCTCAATCCATAGCTAAGCTAGAGGTCCAGATCGGGCAAATAGCTAATGCTCTTAACAAAAGAGAGGAGGGACGCTTGCCTAGCCAACCCACGGTTAACCCTAAGAATTCTTTTGATGTGGGTAGTGGCTCGCAACAAAATGATACCTATCATGAGCAAGCGAAAATGGTTGTCACATTACGGAATGGGCGTGAGGTTGAGACTAGGCCTGAGGAGCCTAAGCAAGGTGTGAAAGAGCCCATAACAAATCCCAAGAGCTCTCGGGCTGAAATGGTTTCTAAGGGAAACGAGGCACCCCCATATGTGCCTAAAGCCCCTTTTCCCACTTGTCTTGACACACCCTCTTCCTTTAGTAAGAAGAAAGCAACCATGGATGAAATGTTGGAGGTGTTTAAGCAAGTAAAGATTAATCTGCCTTTGCTAGATGCTATCAAGCAGGTCCCTTCTTATGCTAAATTTCTGAAAGATTTGTGCACTCAAAAACGCAAATCTAAATCTCATGTGCCAAAGAAGGTTTTACTTACCGAGCAAGTGAGCTCAATTCTCCATAATGACACTCCTCCCAAGCTGAAAGATCCTGGCACTCCCACCATTACCTGCACAATTGGGAGTCACGTTATTGATCATGCATTGTTGGATCTAGGAGCGAGTGTCAATCTCTTGCCTTACTCGGTGTATGAGCAGATTGGGCTAGGGGACTTAAAGCCCACTCCGGTTACCTTACAACTTGCTGATAGGTCTGTTAGGGTGCCCTGGGGAATAATTGAGGATGTTCTGGTCAAGGTCGACAAGTTCTTTTTCCCTGTCGATTTCATCGTCCTTGACATTGAACCAGTGCAGAATTCACGGAAACACACTACTGTCATTCTTGGACGGCCCTTTTTGGCCACGGCCAATGCGAACATTAATTGCCGAACCGGAGTTATGGATGTTTCCTTCGGGAATATGAAAGTGAGGCTGAATGCTTTTAGGGCCTCTCATCAACCTTCAGACCAAGATGACTGCTTTGCAGTCAATGTTGTTGATGAGATTGTAGAAAACGCTCTTCACCCTGAGGATACTTTTCCAGCTGTCATTGCTCCTGATCTGTCTGACGGTCAGGAAGCTCAAATTTTGGATGTGTTGGAAATGCACAAGAGTGCACTTGGCTGTTCAATTGCCGAGTTGAAAGATATTGATTCCTCCATCTACATATCTTGTCCCCCGTGCATTGCTGATTTTACACTTTCTCGAGATATGCAGAGATTTTTAGTTCCTAACCTGGAGGAGGTAGACACAAAGGAAGTGCTGAGTCATGTCTTTTTGCAAGTTTGGTTTGTCCTTCTTAGGTTTTCTTTGTTTCTGTTTATTGTGCTTGCTGCTAACATTCCGCATGTACTTTGGTCTGAGTTGGGGGGCGTCCTCCCCGTTTTCCTCCCTTCCACTTCTTGTTAAGCGATACCCAGGTGATATCCCTCCTTTTCATTTACTTTCCTTGTCCTTTATCTTTTATTTTGTTTTTAACATTGTGGACAATGTTATGTTAAGTTGGGGGGTGGGGTATTAACCTTTGGAGTAGTCTAGGGATAGTTTTTAGCGGTTTTTAGTTCTCTTTACTTGTAGTCTTTTCCTTTGTTTTTAGTTCTTTTTACTTGTAGTCTTTTCCTTTAGTTTCAAAAAAAAAAAAAAAAAAAGAAAAAAAAAGAGCTTTTGCTAGTGTTGTTAGTCTTTCGGGAGATTTCTAACCGGGTTTTTATGAAACGAAGATACCCTGTTTTTGGAACTTTTTATGAGGAAAAAGAGAAAAATGGTTCACTATCTTGTTTTAGGAAAGAGTTTTTGAGAAATTGTTGAATTATTAATCTCTCACTTAACACGTATTATATAGACAATTTGAAATGTGAAACTATGATTTCCATACTAGTGAAAACTTCAGAACAATTATGATGGAAAGCTGACCCTCGGTTATACTTAAGTTGGGCATATGGAAATGACTACCTATTGTTGGGGACCGTATAAAAAAAAAAAAAAAAAAGAAAGAAGTTGTGACTAGTTTGGGTTCGTAGCCTTTTTAACCCGAGCCAGTAAGCCCATAGGGGTATTGTCATACCTAGTGCCCTAAAGACATCTGTTTTGGGAGTCATTGGTTGAATGCTCGTTACATGGGTTAATTATAAAGCTTAAGGGACCTAGGCATTGCACAGTCATTTCTTAAAAAAAAAAAAAAGAAAAAAAAATGTTGTCATGTCCTTTGAAAAACAATTGTGTGAAAGCCACCACAAATGCCCTGAGAGGATTCATAACTGGTACTGAGGTTCGGTCGCCCATCATTTCGAAAGAACAAGATGTGTTTTCATGGAAATTGTTAGTGGATCGTTTTATGCTTTCATGCCTCTATATGTACACAATTTTCACCGTGCACGATCAATTTTTCCAGCATGATTTTGAGGATTTCTGACCAAAAGATAGGATTGGTGAACCACGTTTGAGTGTGTATGGAAAACCCCAAAAATCAGGAATATCCAGTGTTCGTCGATACCTTGGTGGAAAATACTCCCTGTTTTTCTTTTATGTTTTAGGAATTTTGTGGGTAGATTCACTGCAAACCCTCACGAGACTATAACTCGTCCTCTAGGGGGAACTTAGAGGTTTAAAGGCTTGCTGCACATGCTAAGTGCAGTCGTGCTCCCTACGAAAGTGGACTTAGTTACTTTTCTTTTTGTTTTAACTTTGCTCGACGTCTAGCAAAATGTAAGTTGGGGGGTGTGATGAGAGCCTAAAAGATATATTTTAGGCCCCTTAATGAGGACTTGGTTATACCGTCGAAAGAGATTAATTAGCTTAATTATGTTATTTTATTATTTGTAGGTACTACAAATGCAATGAGCGAAATTCAGAGCTAAAATGGAAGAAATCTCACAAAGCATGACAAACCGGAGTTGCAAGTAAAAAAGCATGCCAAATATGGGAAGAGACTCAAATAAGAAAGCAAAGCAAGAGTTCAAACATGCCTTGGATGTCCAACATGGGTCCCACTCACCCCATAGCATGCCAACATGGAAGGTCTTCTAATTGCACCATTATTCTCGGAATTTTCAGGGGCAGCAACTTGAAATGGTCATAACTTTCAACTCGAGTGTCGGATTCGTGAAATCTATGTACCGTTGGAAAGATCTTTTCGAGTAAATATCCGTGGAGTCCAAGATTGTATAAATCGGAGCTATATCGAGGGAGATATAACCTCGTGAAGTTTGCTGTGATGACCAATGGGCCCGGACCCAACGGGAATCCATCTCCTGCACGAATTAAAGACCTTTTTCACCCCAAAACTTATAAATAAGAGCCCAAACTCCTTTTTGGGGATATTCACATCTTGGGAGAAGTTTTGGGAGGCTTTCTTGGAGCTTGGGGAAGACATCAATGAGGATTTCGTCAAGACTTCTTCGTCAATCGTCTTCCATGAGTAACTAAATCTCCATCTTAGGGTTGTGATGAAACTTTGGTTTTGTGTTTATGGCAATGTATAGGTTCTAGGGTTTTATTTTAAATGCTTTGATTATATGACATTGATTTAATCCATTGATTGGATTCGTTTATTAATGCAATATCTCTCTTGGTGTTTTATTCTTGTAGTTTGGAATACCAAGTCATATAATATGATGCTTGAATGAATGTGTTTGTTAGATCTAGGATATTCTATGCCATAGAGATAGGCTATGCCCCAATTTGCATCCGCATCCCTTATTTGTTGACTCTGTGAAGGTTTGTAACCAGAACGAGTCGGGAAAGTATTGACAATGAAACCCTAGACCTATATTCGCCATTGCACGAGGCTACGGTGGATTCATAACCCTAAGACTTTTCTCTAATTGGATCAAAAAGTTGTCTTTAATTTGTTAATTTAGAAATCATTAATTTGTTAATCAAAACCAATCAACCCATTACTTCATTTTCTAATAGGATTAGTTTAATAATCAGAACTTTGTTTTCCAATATGATTAGTTTAGGAATTTAGGAAACAACGCAACTTAGCCTTTTTGTCCCAGTGGATACGATACTCGGTTAACATCTCTGCTTTTGCAAGCGGAGATAATAGCGGAGAATAATTTATAATTGCAATCCTATTTTAGGATTGGTCAGGTATCTCCATCATTTGTGTACTCAAAGGGATGAAGAACTTGAACCCAATGGACCACGATTTCATACTTGCTTGCAGCAACAACAGTGGGGAAAATAGAGAAAAGAATAAAGAAATAATCTACTGTGATAGTAGTATTTTATGTCATAAATAGATGATCCCAAACGGAAATATACTCATGTTATCGCCACCTCACGATAACATCAGGATTCAAAATAATGGTTGTTACTGTTTCATAATGGCCGTTATGAAATGGTAACGGCCCTTACCATTATATATGTTATATTGAATATAACGGTAACATTTTGAAACAGTCCAACAAATCGCCAAAATAATAGTCGTTGTGGCCGATATTTAAAAATATCGACCATAATGTTATAAAGGTATGACAATTTTTTTTAAACCCATGTTCTTCTTTCTCTTATTCATTTCCTCTCCAAACTGATTGTTGACCCTTCCTGAAACATCTTCTCAAGAAACAAAGTCAACAGTTTTGCAAGATTCGAGTGGACTTCTCCTTAGGAAAAACCAAGGAACTAAAGGAAAATTCTTTGATAAGCTATTTTTTATTTTTTTTATTTTTATTTTTTACTTTTTTCAAGACTCAACCACAAAATGACTTAGAAACCCATCTTGATGTGGTAAATATATTACTTGAAATCCACTGTCATTTTACTTGATGATTGAGTAATTATGTATTGCACTACTACTGGTAGGTTCTTCACTTTAAGTGTGTAACACTAATGGTTTGTTTATAATTATGGTTGCAATTGCATTATGTGAGATTTGTGATATTTCAACATATTTTAGAATATATCTGTAAATTTATTTAATACAGACTAGACTTTACATGTTTCATAAAAGAAAGCGATACAGGATGTTATGACTTAGGGACCCGTTATTATGCTTTAAAGTTTTTACTAATGGAAAAGAATATTGTTTTCTACCATTTTACGATATTTTGGATTTCTTGGATACCTTTTCTGATTTTTTGGGGTCAGATAAAAGTTCGCACTGCGATGGACCATGATAATCCCAAACCGCGACATGATGATCGCGAATTGCAATATATGCAACATGATGACGACTGCGACCGCAATTTTAAACCATGGGTAACATACCTACTTGCGTGGAGGTAACATATATCACAAGCCCATGGCGACAGTGTACCACTATTACTTCTATAGAAGTAGTGCCCCAAAAGCAGAAAAGCACAAATACGTTATCACGCATGGTGGTAACGTGCCATAAAGTGAGGAGACATGTTGTGAGCAATTACACAAACAACCCAATTGCTATAAGTAGAAATATATATAGGTCGTACGAGATTGATGGAATGAGCCTAAAATTGTGAGCCAAAAATATACATAAAAGAGTAGTTTCCTATGCTTTAAAGCATGAAACCACCAACAATTCGAACTATTGATTTGTGCAACAAACCATCCTATATCATCTTTGCATTCCTTTATAAGAGATTCGAGCTCACACACCCTTACAACATAATTTCCCGAGCCAAAGCGGAGCATGGACTAGGTCGGAACTTATAAATAAGTATTTTCTAATAAATTCATCATGCACAATACAATTAATGCCATCCAATAATGGTTTCGATTAGATAAGCTCAGGTGCGACCATAAAGACCCAATCGATCTATTAGAACGATGCATCTATTTCCATCCATCATATATATATATATATATATAGTTGTTGGCATTGGGTATGGATGTGAGGGCCCCCACCCTTACTCTCATATATAGTATTGATAGTAACTCTCACAGGAGCTGCCCCATATATGGGTAAGGCTCTCCTAAGCTAAAGCTTAAGATAAAATTTCATCAGCTCATGCTTATGGGGCCCACCCTCGGTCCATCCAATTGGACAAAACAGACGACCCCCCGGAATTGCACATGTCCACCAACTTTCGGTCAGATTCAAATTTACTGGATCTTGGATCGACTATGTACAAATCCGAATGGACTATTGAACACTAAACTTTTGGGGCCCAAATGGGGACAATAGAAACTGCGGTTGGGCAAATTTTTTTCAAGGAAGAGGGTCATAAGGTGTCCTTGAAATCCTCCCATCCCCATCCCATGTGGGTCCCCAGGTGGGCCCCACCACACCTTGAGGTTACCTGAGCTTACCTTATCCTAAGCTTTAGCTTAGAAGAGAGCGCGCGCCCACACACACACATGTATGGGAAACACTCATATGAGAATAACTCTCACACTACTATGAGAGTAAAGGGGGACCCACTGGATCCATATCTAATGCCAACAACCGAAATATGAGGGTCCTCCCTCCTTAATTACTCTCATAGCAGAGTGAGTTACTCTCATAGGAGAATTTTCATAAATATATAGGGGTATATATATAGGGGACCTTCGTAATTCTCTCACAATGGCGCAATGAAAACTTTTTAAGGGCATTTGACCGGAGATCCCTAAACTTTGGTGTTTTCTTTTTTTAGCAAACGGTCCACTCTTTTTTGTAGAGGCAAAGGTCCCTTTTCAAGTTTTAAACAGCTAAAAAGTCCAAAATGCCCCTCTTAATACACTCTGCGTGGTATACAGAAAAGGAAAACTGATTTCGTCAAGAGTTTCATTTGGAGAAAAAAAGGGAAAACCTATCAATTTCGTGAAGATGACTTGATTGCGCAAATCAAGGATTATGAAAGATAAGAAAAAGAAAAGGGGGAAAGCTGATTCAAAGAAAGATAAATCATTTAGAAAATCTGCATGTAGGACTGGGCAAAACTTTGAGTTTGTTTCAAACTCACATAAATTTGTTCCATACTCAGATAAATTTGGTCTAAACTCAAATAAATTTGTTCAAGACTCTGATAAATTTGTTCAAAACTAAGATAAATTTTTCTGAGATTTGCCAGAAGTTCAGATGGATTTATCAGAGTTTTAAAAAAATCTATTGAAATAAAATATATCTTTTCGAAGAAACTCACAATACAACAAAAGGAAGGAGATGTAGTAGCTAGGTGAGGAAGAAAACTATAGAAGATCACAGAAACTTCGTGCACAACTAGAATGAACCCCGTAAAAAGGAGTCAATACTGATCTTGTGTCGGGCAAAGATCAGTTCAATACTTCTGATATGTCTTGGTGTAATTTTTCTCCTATGTCTTGTGGGACAACTACCATAGAAACTCTCGTGCACAAAAACACCCCAACAATGAGGTGGGGCCAAGATCAGTTTGGAAAAAATAAGATGACAATTAGATCTTGGGCCTCTCCACCAAGATGGGTATTGTCGCGACCCCGGAACGGATCCCCCGGGCCCGAGACATTATTGATTGCACTGTTTATTGTTTTCCCACAGGTTCCCGCGGTGAGGATTCCCAAAGACACGTGGAATCTGACTCACACGTACAAGATTGCGGAAGCGTGTAGCAAAACACATCAAGATAAGCACCAATAAACCTTTCAGTGCTATAACAATTAATAACAAGACATAGTATCAAAGAAAGAAGTTAACATGGCATTCCTAACATAATTCAAGTTATGAAACTACACAAAGTAAGTTAAGTTTTTGGTTACATCCCATAAGAGGCCAACAGAGGCCAATACACTTCTCAAAATAACAAAAGTAACCCCAAGACAAAATGACGAAACTCAAGAATCCGCCCGATGTCTAGATGACATCGTCGGGCTGCCACTCTCTAACAGGGGTTGGCTCACAAGCCTCCTCCTGACGCTCCTCCTCAAAGGTAACGTCTCCTGCACCTGGGCACCAACAAACAAGGGTCAAACACAACGGTTTGGCAGGTAATCAATTTAGGTGCAAGCATGAAACAATAACGTTTTAAGAAAACATATAAGCAAATCCTTGATTTGAAATACTATAAATGACGGAGATACATTTTCGAGAATACACAACAAAGCTGGGATATTAAAACAAACTAGCATGAATACATAATATATCATGAATAGTTACTTTCCACAAAGAGCCCATCCTTTCTCTATCATATATATAATGAAAAGAACAAGCACGCACGATATACATAATATAATCACGACACGATTTCCCATAAATACGGGAATTCTGGCCGCAGAACCGAACACGCACGATGTGTAATAAATACACGACCAGTCTGCAGACAGTCCACATGTTTAAGGACCCCCAAACAGTGGATCAAACTAAAAGGGCAGCCCAAGCTCAGTGGTGTTCACTTAAATTCATGAATGCACAAAACACGCAAAACACGGTCTAAACACGTCGAGATAAAAAAGGGGGGAAGAATCACTTATCAAAACACAACGAACACGACTAGCAAAAGGCATAATTAATATGCTTAACACGCTTAGGAAGTGATCCCCTTTTCTTGAAACAAAACTTCAAAACAAGCTTATACTTGAAATCCAAAACGCGTACACGATGGTACTTATCGTACCAAAACGGAATTCAAACACGAAATCTGTCAAGCATGTGTTAAGGCTATTAATTGACCTTTGTGTAATTGGGGCCTCAAATGTCGAAATATACAAGAATTGGTGTCCCCGAAGTTGAGTCGCATTTCGGAGTTCCATTTACACAATGTCAAGTCAAAACCCTTAACATAGTCTTGTTTTTCAACCTTCAAGAAAATACACAAGTGAAATAATTCTTCTTCCCGAATCTGGCAGGTTCGCTCGAGCGGACTTTGTAAGGTGTTGAAACTTCGCTCGAGCGAGACAGTTCGCTCGAGCGGACAATAAGGTCGCTCGAACGGACAGCTCTCTGTCTGCGCTCGGAACAAACAGAGGCTTGGTCGCTCGAGTGGATATAATATCGCTCGAGCGGACAGCCCTCTGTCTGCGCTAGGACCAAACAGAGGCTTGGTCGCTCGAGCGGACTCAAGGGTCGCTCGAGCGGACAAGCTTCTGCCTGTGCTCGTAGAGTGCAGAAAATGCCTTTCTCTTGTACAACTTCCACTACATTTTTCTCCTTCTTCTCCTCCATAAGTCACATACCATCCCTTGAGCCTTCATGCTCACTAAGGGTTCATTTCCACCATTTCAACCATCCAAATCATATGAAAACATAATCATGAAGCTTGTAAACAAGTTTAATGCACAATTTCTAAAATAACAATGTAATCAAAATACACATGCATCATTGAACCTATAAAGATTACTTGCCTTGTCCAAATGCTAAACAATCCTCTCAAGCACTTCACTCAAGCTATTCCAATACTACAAGAAAACCCATGAAAACCACACAAACTCACTTAATCTTGAAAACAAGAAACCCATTGTACCAAAGGGGTTTGTAACATGAAAATCATGGGTTGAAGCTCTTACCTAGAAATGGTCAAACAAGAGAGAAGAAAGGGAATGGAGCTCTTGCCCAACTTGGAACTTCAAGAAATTTGCTGTTAGGGATTTTGTAGATTGCAATTTGATGGATGCATTATCATTCTAGCATCATTTGATTTACACACACTTGCATTGTTTAAGAAAACTTGAAATCTTGTTTTATACATGCATGGTTTTTAGACTTGAAATAGCATTGATTTATGCATGTTTTGTTTTCAATCTTGGATGCATTTGTTTTTGGAAAAAGTTTTAGAAATCAAGCTAGCCTTTGGTTTTAAAGTTTTGAATCATTTTAGGCTTTTTATGTTTCATGTTTTTAAACCTCTTAGAATGATTTAAAACATGTATTCAAGCTTGGTTTAATGGCCCAAAATGTTCCACAAAGAAAATCTTTCAAACATGCAAAAGTTGGAATTTTTGGGTGATCCGGCAGTGTCGCCGGTCGACCGGCCCGGGGTCCAGGTCGACCGGGACCACTGCAGGCAGAAAGTTGCCCTGGCGCCCCAACGGTCATTTTTCTGACCGTTGTGTGTTCCCAGTCGACCGAGACCTGTTTGCAGGTCGACCGAGGACTAGCCGTTGGGCACTTTTTGCTATAAATATGAGTTCTTTCCTTTGCCAAAAGTTGGGAATTTTAAGGGCCCCCTTGAGGGGTTTTGAGGCAAATTCAAGGGAAAAGAACCAAGGGATGAAGGGGAGCATTAGGAAAGCTAAAGCTTGGATTAATGAAGTTAAATCACCAAGTAGGCTTTACTTTCCTTAATCATATGTTTTCATGCTTTGTTTTATTTTTGGTAAATCATTTCTAGCATGTTAAACTATGTTTGTGTTGTGTCCTTAACATGTTTTATGTTTTGAGTTGATTTATTGTTTAGGATACAACACCATATGATTCAATCCAAGTAGTACTTGAATTGGTAAATCTAAGTAGATCATGTTAATGAAAGAACCTTTGAAATTATATGTAACATGATTCCTATACTTGGTTGAATCTTTGGTTGTTGTTTTCCATCATAAGAAAATCACTTTCAAAACTATCTTATGTTTTGGACTCAACTTCTTTACAAATCATATGTTTTCATGTTTTGTTTTATCTTAGGTAAATCTTTAGTAACATGATAAACTATGATGTGTTGTATCCTTAGCATGTTTTATACTTTGAATAGATCTATTGTTTTGGATGCATCACCATTTGATTTAATCCAAGTAGTACTTTATGTTTGGTAAATCTAAGTAGATCATGTTAATGAAATATGTAACATGATTCATATACTTGGTTGAATCTTTGGTTGTTGTTTTTCCATCATAAGAAAATCTCTTTCAAATGTATCTTATGTTTTGGATTCAACATCTTTACAAATCATATGTGTATTATTGTTTTAAAGTTTCACAACTTGCCTTACTTTGATAGGTATATCACTTTCAAGTTGTATTTACAATTACATATGATTTGTCCCCTCTTTTCAATCAAATCTATTTTTATGTTTTGAGCTACATGTTGATTTGATTGACATCCCTATGCTTCACATGTTTAGAGCTAATTAATTTCATACAACTTGTAAATCTTTGATCTCATTAACAAGTTGTTACTTTTAACATGTGATTAGCATTTCCTCAATCATAAATGTTTTTGAGCTAAAACTTTCAAAAGCCTTAGGCATACATTTATGAGCTTTCATTTTCAAAATGATTGAGGACCACACACACACACATCATGTACTTTCATCTTTGCATTCATAGTGTGTGTATTAGATTATCATTTTCATATCCGCCTATATTAGAGGCAAATGTAATGAGCTAAATTGAATCTCCATCAAGTGTTTATAGACACTATCTTAGTGAGATAACCAACCTTGTGGTTGAAGAGGTTATTGCTTAGCCTATAAAAGCATAAGGTATAAGTTGATGTTAAGCCTTGAAAAACATCAATGTAAAGGTTATTGCTTAGCCTTGGAAAGCATATTGTAAAGGTTATTGCTTAGCCTATTGAAAATCATAAATAGTGGAAATCCGGTGGGGTGTTGGATCACAAGCCGGTAGTGGATGTAGGCATTGAGGCCGAACCACTATAAATACTTGTGTGATGGTGATTGCTTTGTGGTGATTCTTTTGTTAGCTTCCGCATCTTGTATGATTAATCATCACATGTGACTAGTTTGTTTTAATGAAGTTAAAATTGATTAAAATTGGTCATAATTGAAGCTCACCCTATTCACCCCCCCCCCCCCCTCTAGGGTTCGGATCCCCAGGACTTTACATTTGCATCAATGGAAAGCTTAGGATGAGAGGAAGAAGATGATAGCCTTAGAATTTTACTTGGAGAACTCTAGCTAAATCATGCAAGATGAGGAAGATGGAGAGGGAAGAGGGGTTTTCAGCCCTAGGTCAAGGAAGTTGCAGAAATTGGGGGAAATGAATGAAAAGAGAGGGAGATGGGGTTTAAGTGATGACAATGGGCCCCAATTAGTTTGAACCTTGAAATGACCAAAACACAATCTTGTGGGCCTCGGATGATTTCGACGAAGAAGGATAAAACGATCCTCGAAATATCTAGTTTCCAAAAAGTATATTTTTGACATTGTTTTGGGATTTCGAAATTCGTGTCCAGATTTGTGTCTAAAAGACAATTTTACCCTTTTTGGGCCAAAACTTGGGTTTTTGGGCTTCAAACATGAATGGGCTTAAGACGAAAGTTGTAACACATAGAAAACTCCTTCAAATGAAATCAAAATCACACTTACACGGAAATCGATACGATCCTCCCAAGCTTACACGCGCACTCAGGCCTTCCTGAGTGTGTCTGACTAATACTAAGCGTTCTCAAAATTCCCAAAGTTATGTCCAAGACTAAACTAATTGTTTCTAACCCAACAACAATTAAACCCACTTAGGACTAAACACATACTAATCGTACACTAATCGAATTGGTCTGGGTCGGGGTCTAACAGGTATGATATGAATGGCATGATTATCTGATGATTGCAAACAAACCCCATGAAATCTTCTGCAAGTAGTGCCTCCACAGTGAATCATACATTAGTGTAAGAGGCCTGGAATCATTCCCTCCCATTTGAATTTCAAGACTTGATCTATTTCCTCCCATTTGAATTTCAAAACTTGATCTAAAACTGGGAAATAAAATATGTTAGACAACTTGATGCGTTTACAGGGGCAAATCAGTCATTAAATATCATGTTAAGGTGCTTAAAACTAGGGATTAAATGCGTGACATAGCTTGAAACAGTAAGAAGCGCAAATCAGTCATGCAAATGTGTGATATGGCATAGTTAGGGACCTCCACCTGAAATAAGTCTAGGTGCATGGACTAGAAGCCTTAACCGAAAATCCTAGGATTAGAGGCCTTAAACAACAATGTTAATCGACTTCTAACTAATTTTCTCAACTTTTTACAATCGATGGAGAATCCTATCCAAAGTCCTCCTAAAAACCCAATGGGTCCTTAATGATAAATTAATTACCAGATGTTTGTTTCCTTATAGGGCCATTTTCTCTAACTATAATCAATATTCACCTTCATGCAGTAGGCCTCTCTTCGCCAAACCCTACAACACATGCACACCCACACACCTACGCCCTACCCTTCCAACTAAACAAGTCATTCGAGTTTCATATGTCCCTCACTTGATCATGCGAAATTCGACACTAGTTCATATTTATCGAACAACTAAGAATCAGATAACCTTTGAGGGCCTCCAAAACAATATCCTAATATCTCTCATGATAAGACGGTTCTCAATTTCTACACAAAGGACAACCACAGAGAGCTCTTTCAAATGTTTTCTCCCATTATTGTCATGCTTTCAAGTGGGTCCCATAATTAGAATTGGTTTGACTTTCCATAAAAATGACTCTATTAATTATAATTTATAAATACTTCATATATATATTTATATATTATTGAAATTATTTGTTGATGCCTGTTTTTCTCTATGCAATTCAAGGAAGTCTCCAAACACTGCTTTATTGAAATGGAATGGTTAAATTCATGATACTCGCCAACATTAGAGGAGTATACGAGTGTTGCCTTGATAATAGGTGCATACTTCATGCTTACATTAGTTTCATATGTTGGCATGGGAGATATTGCAACCAAAGAAGTCTTCGAATGGGTAAAAAATAAGCCTAAACTGCTAAAGGCTGCTTCTGTAGTTTGTCGATTCAAGGATGACATTTAATCAAACCAAGTGTGTGTACTTTCAAAATAAGGGTGAACCCATATGAATTGAATTGGAATAAAGGAAAAAAGGGTCTTTAAATTATAAAATGTCCGTGCAATGATTTTGTGTTGGCTCATTGATCAATTAGTAGTATTAGTTAGGTCCATATCATGAACATTAGTGATATTTTAAAAAAATTACAATATTTTACATAGAATGGTGTTTTCTCAATAATATTGCAATGTTTTTAAAATATTCCAAGAAAATCATTAACACATGGAAATATGAAGAAAATGAAATATAGTCAGAAAATTACCACTATTGGGTGATACTCACCCAGGGGCGGACCCAAGTACATTCATGTGTTCTACAAAAAAAAGTACATTCATGTGGGAACGGTCGTATTTGTTGGACCTCAATTTGCTTTTAAAATAAAAATAATAATTTTGGTTATGTTTTGAAAACACACATACAAAAACTGCATTTGCCCCTAAAACCCACATGAAAATCCTGAGTTTGTTCTCAAAACCCAATTGCATGTTTCGGTCCACACCCCTCAAACAAAAGTCCTCAGTCCACCATTGTTAACTCACCATTTCTTTAAGAATTACATATTTCAAAATTGTTATCACTCTCCCACGTTTATTTTGACATGTGAAGCTTGAACAAGTGAAAGGACACATGGCATCATGTATCCAAATCTACGTGAAGAAGGAACATGGGGGCACATATGACAAGGCTTGTGAGAAGTTTAAAAGAATGGCTACGGATGCATGGAAAGACATAAATGAAGAACACCTAAAGCCTACTGAGGTACCTACGCCTCTCCTCATGCGAGTTGTGAATTTTGCACATGCACTACAAGAAAAAACATGTTTGGTGACATGAAAAAATGTCACTGAAGGCCCAATTTTTGTCACCTATTATCATTGGTGACACGGGATGGGGGTGTCATTGTATCCATGACACTAAAAGTCAAGGGTGACAAAGTTTGTGCACTTGTCACGGAATGATGTCAATGGTGACAAAAATATGGTGTCGTGGAAGAAAGATTTTTCATGACATAGTAAGGTGTCACTACAAGCAATGGTGACAACAATGCGGGTGCCATAGAAAAGAGATCTTCTGTGATAAGAATTGTCACTGAAAATATTTACCCTAACAACCAAATGCGTGTCACCGATAATATTACCATGTTGGTACACAAGGGTGACATACTCCTTTTGTCACAAAAAAAACACAATCAAAATATTTCTGCCACCTAAATTATCATTTCGCACCTACTTACAGAGTTTCAAATATTTGTATCTAGATACACCCATTAGCAAAACTTATACCACAAAGACACAAAATATCATTCAAATCAAATATCCAACAAGTCAACATTCTATCATCCAAGTTCACAACCCTTCAAACTATTCATCCTTTAACAATAAACACTTCAAAGTTAATAGTTTTAGCATAACTACAAAACATCCATACACGGTGTGTCGTGTCAAATGACAAAAATAATTCAAAACAAGTGTTCCAGTTAACTACAAAAAGTCTTCAACTCCATCTTGGTCATCTTGGTTAACTGCCAAAAAGTAACTCCATCTTGATAGTTACCTACCTGTATAAAATCGAAACAAAGAAAATGTAATTAGTTAACATGTTATGAAGCACACAACTCAAAACAAACATTTGCAGCTAGGGCTGCATTCAGACATGCCATTATTAGTTCACTCACTTTATTTTTAGTGTTGTTTTCTCAATGAAATGTACTGACTAGGAATTTGACCAATTAAACAAATGAAAGATTATGATAAACAAGCAATAAAAAGATACCTTTGTAACTACATCATGGTCTAAATCACCTTGCGCCACCGAGCTGTCAGATTCATATGCAATAATAACATCATCCTGCAATAACAAAAATGGATAAATAAGAAGCATAAACACATCTTGGCAAACATTAACGTATACTTCATAAAAATGTTCCTAAGAAAAATTTCTGTTGTAAAATATTTCTAGAAATTTCGGCATAGTCTCCCTTATACGGGTGACATTTATTTTTATTTTTATTTTTACAACCTGCTAAGTACCTGTGCATAACAAAAAAAAAAAAAAAACTTCATATAAACAACCCAGTGCCCCAACACACTAACTACAAAGTCATTCACCACTACGTCATTAGTCATTCACTATTCGACCATAGCACTTCAATAATTTACTTCACACTTACACCACGAATATTAAACAAGTTTTTTTTTTTTTTTTTTACAATCTATTAGGTACATGTGCATAACAAAAAAAAATTTATATAAACACCCCACTAGTGCCCCTCCAAACTGCAACATTCACCACTCAACCATAGCACTTCAAAGATTTACTTCACACAGACACCATGAATATTAAATAAAAGGGTTCTTCCCTAAATACAATTTATGTTACCATTAAAAAAATGGACAAAGAATTGAGTACAGATACTTACACAACTTTCGGTGATGTGCAAAGATGAAGCAAACTACAACAATAATAAAGAAACTCTAAAGAAGTAATACACATTATCATGTAAAAATTAGTACCTCGTTATTATTTCCTTAAGCTCCAAACAGTTCCTTAATCATATGAATCCAAATGAGAGCACCAGTATTTATAATTTATAGATGAACACTATCAGCATAATCATAAACATCATATTACGGGCCAAGAATAATGTTTCCAAAATGAAAAAAGAAAATAAGAAATAAGTAGTTAAAGCTTAAACATAGATCAAGACAATTAGATAAGACTTGCTCACAACAATTCTAGATCTATTCGAAACAAGGACATAGAAAATATGGACAATTCTAGATCATTCAAAATCTTTAAAAATACATCCTGATATTACATATCTTACTAGTGGAATCTCCATAATACATTTACAAGAAATTGCTTAACATCTCTAACAGACACACATTGACTAGGGGAAGTGTTCTTGGGTTTCTCTTTTCAATCGAGTAAAACACATCAATTAATGCATGTTATGTATTTGTAAAATCCATGGAAGCTTGTCCTTACTTCCCTTGTATCAAGCATCTGCTGAAAGAATTCAAAAGAAGAAACAAGGAGCAAACAAGATAAACCAAACAGGGATTTGAAAAGTGGAGTCAACAATCAAATTGCCAAGTCCAAGTCCAACCATTAACCAAGGATGAAAGGGCGGCTGAGAGTCTGAGTCTGAATTTTCACCTAATTCTACACATGAGACATTTCTAATTTCCACACACCCCTATTAAATCAACGGTTAAGATAAGCTAATGACGTTGAATTTCACCTAATCCCCCCAACATCAAGAATGCATCGAGGGCAATTGGATCAAAAGTCAACAACATGAAATAGCCATATATGGACTGTGAATTAAGATTCTTTACTTCTGGAGCAAGTTCAACCCAAGGCCCACAATATTACAATAATACTTTGGTACTAAAACCATAGACTTCACCCAGGTTCAGGTGTAAAAACCACAGGGTTCAAAGATGTGAATCCAGGATAGCTACCTCACTGAAATCAACTGCCACCTGTCTTTCTACCAAAAAAATGCTACCTGTCCAAACCACAATCCATAAACATGGTTTATTTTTTTGGGGGTTACACCCACCTAAACAGGCACTAGAAGTAACAGTGTAACACAAAGCTTTACTTTATTGGGGAATTCTTCCTTTTGTTGTGATGTTCCATAGCTTGTTGAAAGGATCTCAGTTCCTATTTTCCTAAGGCAAGATACATATATTTCTTAGATCCAGAGGCGGACCCACGTTGTAATGACTTGGGGCAGACCCAAATTCTGCAGTTGCCTCAAACTCCTTGCCTATTTTAAACTTAGATGGGAAACAGAGGAAAAACAGACCAATTGACCTAAACCGCACACTAACTCACAGAGGATACATTTAGGTATTCTGTATTTGTAATTTGTTAGAATGGATGATTATATCCTCCCAACAGTGTTTTGGGTCAAGCAAATATCAAAAAACGCATATTGTGACTTGTGAGACGTCATTCTTTCAACACCCCTGACCCCAATCAGATATCAAGATCCATACTAGAAATCAATTTTCAATTTGGGTACATCCAAGCACACAACAACTCATCTTTCATATCAGGAGTAGGATAAAAGTAATAACCAACCATCAAACAAACTAGGTCATCTTCAATTTCTGAGTCCACAAGAGTCCAAATGATGAAAAAAAAAAAAAGAAACCCAATGTAGAAGAAGAGTCATCAGAAAAATTCCAAGTCATCAGAAAAATTCCAAGTAAACCCACAAAACTCAAAACTTCCAATACATCAAACAACCAAAACAGAGTAAGACCCATCAACCAAAATTCCATACAATCCCACAAAACTCATTTCTCAGTTCACCAAGACTTAGATCATAGATGAGACGTTACCTAATACCTAGACACATCTTTTGGTTGAATTAAATTACTAATTTTAGCATAGGAAGTACCTATCAAGAAGTTGTTCACCCACTGACACAACCCATATGACTATTACCTTCTTCACCCTCTATAAATTAAATACCCTCTCCCTCGCTGGCTCCCTCAACTCCCAACCCTTCCAATCAGAGAAAGAGAGACAGAGAGAGAACATACTCTTCTCAAATCTCAATCACCCTTTTTTCATTTTTAATAGAAAAGCGAGCATTGAGAATCTGTTATCATCACTTCAAATGAAAAAAGAAAACTAAAACATAAACCCTAATGTGCAAAGGAGGAAGAGAGGAATGAAAAGAAGAGAAGAAATTGCACAAACCCTAACCAGAGAGGGAGAGGGAGAG
Organism: Cinnamomum chago; assembly: GCA_038049695.1. NCBI lineage: Eukaryota > Viridiplantae > Streptophyta > Magnoliopsida > Laurales > Lauraceae > Cinnamomum > Cinnamomum chago. The sequence continues at coordinate 50,446,920 of CP142460.1, forward strand.
AGAAGCTACAGAGAGAGGGAGAGAGATTTACCTGAACCGTCGAGCCTCAAAGGAAGAGGGTAGGTCGGAAGAGCGAAAGAGCGGAAGAGGGAAGAGGGAAGAGGGAAGAGCAGAAGAGCGGAGCCAAAGAGGATTCTGAGTTTTTTTTTCCTTTCGTTCTCCCTTCTTGACATGGGGCGTGGATTGAGTTGATGTGGGGCGTGGGCCAAGGCCCAACACTATTTCAAGAGGAAAATGGAATTTGACCTGGATTACAACGTGGGTCCACCTCTGAATTATTGGACACACCTTCTCTTTGATGAACAAGTAAGTGAATATTATCTATCACTACTCTTCATTTTCATCAAAAAAAATGAAACCCCAAATTTGTAAGAGAATATAAACCCTAAAAAGTAAAAACAAGTCAAAGGAGGAAATGAAATGAACTCACCTGCTTCTTCTGTAATAGCACTACAGTAGTGAAATCAAGAATGAGGAGAGAGGGCCAGAGCCGGAGCGGGAGAGAGGGCTGGAGCCGGAGCTGGAGCAGGAAAGAGAGCTGGAGACGAAATGAGGAGAGAGGGCAGCAGCTCTACTTATGGTTTGGGGACGGAAGATTAGGTTAGAAACTTAGAATGAGGGGTTCCCATATAGATACTAGTATTTAGGTTAGAGTATATTGGGTCGGGTCCCGGGTCCACGGGTCTGAACTACTGTGGATCCGGAACTGGACCCGTTTATGTAACGGTTCCAAAAAAAGGATCCAGCATCGAAACCATTTACATATCGGGACCAAAATAAGGACCCAGACCCGCAACCTAACGGGTCAGAGCCTTCGGGTAATCGGAGAATCGGGGACCCATTTACAACCCTAGTTCACATGGTATAAAAGTGGGGAGGGTTTGACTTTGGGATATTAATAAAATAAGCTTAGGTAGGTTGGGGTCAGGTCAGTTTTTGGATTTGGTTCGAGGGTCCGGATTGAGGTTTTGGGTTGGTTTTGGGGACCCATTTTGGTTTATTGAAAAATGACAGAGGATGCGGGTCTTTATTTGACTGAAAGGGTCACTTAATGAACCACTGGCTTTAGGCGTCGATTAATCCCGCATCCTGGAGTCGTTAATCGTGTGTTTTGACGTAGTGTACAAAAGATTAGTATAAGTAAAGATTTTTTGACTTCCGATTCGAACTTTAAATCAAAAAAATTGAATTAAAAACCCACTAATCAGCAATCCTTTTGTTTCTTTCAGTGATCCACCACAAGCCTGCCAGCGCGAAATTTAGATCTTTCAGTGACAAGTTTGTACTTGTCACCCAAGATTTTGTCTTTCAGTGACAAAAACGAATCTCCTCTTTATTTGGCACCTTGGTTAAAGCTTTTTCGTGACAAGCAAAAAAAATTTTGTCACCTTCGTGTGCGTTCCGTGTCAACATTGATTTTTTGTCACCAAAGGGTGTCACCAATGGTGTTTTTTGTTGTAGCGATGTCATTGAACTCTTGAAGTTGAGCAGCAACATTCATTACATGAATACCCAGGGGAGCCCATAAAACTTAGCTATTCTTTATTCCCTGCTTGTCCAGTCAAAAATCTAGCAATGCTAATCGCTGGACTCAATTGCCACACAATGAGTACGTCACACACATGGGTAGGAATGGAAAATATCTATATGCCATGCATGGAAAAAATTGATCTAATTCCTGCAAACACAATCAGTCTAACTTGGCCTTTAAAAGGATTGGTCTCGGGTAAAAAACTCTAACCTACATTAAAATAGCTCGAGTTAGGGTCCACCTTAGTGACCCATAGGCAGCATGATCCACATTTAATGAATGTATGACCTCTATCTTGTGATCTTCATCCCTTGCACATGATAATCCCATGACATTTATCTTATGATTGTATCCTTTGTGCATGATAATTCCATCCAACTAGTTTTTCTCCATTCATAGTTCTCAGAATGGGAAGTCACCTCCAACCACCATCTAATGCAATGTCAAAGGCTTATAGAATATTGCCTGCCTTGTGCAATGCATGTAAGAAATCCAAGTTGAGGTAAAGTTTAAAAGAGTTATCAGTAGTTGTTGGAGCCAAGGGCAGACCTACATTGTAGTGACTTGGGGCAGTCGCCCCAGGTCGGAATTGAAATTCCTAAAGAGTTGAAACAAGGGTAGACCAACATTGGAGCAATTTCGGGTGCGATCTGAGGTCACCCCAGGTCAAAATTGAAATCCCTATAGATTTGAAGGGGCCTTGGAAAATGCCCCACATGTCTAAACTTGTCGCTCTACACATGTCTAAATATAGCCCCACATATGTAAAGCTTCATTGGTGAAAAGAAACACATCTCTCCCTCTTCTTCGACCTCTTCTTTCAAAATCTCTTCGCGCCGATTGTCGATCGAGCTCCTCTTCGTCGGTCCCTATATACTGTATAGACTACTACATCTTCATGTAGCAAACATATCTGGTGTAATCGTTCTTAATCACTCTATGCCTAAATTAGTCTCCAAATCCTAATTCCAAACAATAAATCTCCAAATTCTAATCCAAACTCTAAGCCCTAAAACAACAAATCTGAGCGTATCTAAAAAAATCCAAAGATGACCAAATTCATTCCTATTATCATGCCTTCTTACCCCACTATGATTCAAAAATTCAAATATGGAATTCCACCGTTATTATCCAAAGGCTAGAGGCTTTGAGAAAGTGAAACGGAAAAGGATGGGTGTCCTTAAAATGTTCTTGTATTTATTTTTTCTCACACCCACTCACCTTGAATTTGCAGCGACCACTATTGGACAATAAGTTTGACATATAAATTTAGTGAAACATGATAACATGAGTTTGAGCATTTAAAATCAAAGCTAGAATTATTTATTTTATCTATCTAATGCTTTTTAGTACTTCTTATTAATATCCTAGCCTTTTTCATTACCCAATCTTCAATAACTTCATGCATCTAGTTGAGTCCCACAAGTTGAAAATTTTCTAAAGAAAAAAGTATAGGTGTTATTTGGTAATGTAAAAAAGTCTATCAAAGTCTACTAAAAGTCTTTTTTTTGTAAATGTTCAGTCTAGTAAAACTTTAGCTCCACCCAAATAAAAACCCTGGGTCCGCCACTAATTGGAGCACTAACCACTAAGTGCCCAAGTAGTCCATCCAGCGACATGCGCTGTTGTGTCACAACATTGGTGCAACAAAACTTGGACAAACCGCTGGGTTCTTATTGTCTTTTTTTTTTTTTTATTAACCACCATTTTCTCATTGTATATTCCTTACTATCGAGGAAATGTAATTCTTTTGGGAGAGAAAGGAAATATGAGATTGAAGGAGATAAATTTTGAGATAGTGAGCGATAAGGGGGCTCACTATCTCAGTCTTTTTTTATTTTGTTATTTATTTATTTATTTATTATTTATTATTTTTATTTTTATTTTTTCAAATGATGGAGGAAAAGAGAGATGATGCGAGATATAGGGGTCGGGTCTAGATTACATGTACATTACCCATTTTAAAAACAAGTCAAATACTGGTTGGCCTCCAACCTAGAGACACCCTCAGTATATGTAACATCCCAGTTTCGAGAGTACCTGGCCAAGGGTAATCGCCAAGGTATGACACATACTCCTTTGAAACTTGCACCTATCTCGGGTCAAGTATGAAATCACGAAAGATAAAAATTTATCTTTCCACATGTGAGACTTACTCACTGACACTTGTCCCTATGTATTTAATGCGGAAGCAAATACAATACTATTCTTTACATAGGTATTACATCTAATGTTCAATATATTTACACAAAAGATGATTTCATTTACCAACAAGTAAGGTCACCAAAAAAACATACCCAACTGGGAGAACAAAACAACTTACATAACATTCCCCTGCTTATTCATTATTAGAAAATGATTTACATAAACTATAAAAATTCATATATACTTTTCCCTAAAACATGTACATGTGACGCCCTCCAAGAAACGGAGCTAGACGGTGCCCTCGGCCGCCCACCCCTCTAATCCTGGAGGAACCTCCTCGGTCTCCTCGCTCTGGGGCCTCCTCAATGTCGAGAGTGGTACATGCTTCTATGACACCAATAGATAGCGTCGTGAATATGACATTCTAACAAAGTATAAGCAATGACTTATTTATCACATGCTGTATCAAATTTGAAATTTTCTGGGGGGTTGATAATCACAAACCCTAACAGAGAATAATAAAAATCCCAACACAGATATAAATATGGAATAAACGGAAACAATAACCTAAGTTATTTTAGCAAACAATCAAGAAAATGGACACACGATATTTTATGTGGAAAACCCTGAATAGGGAAGAAACCACGGGACCTTGCACCGGTCCATAAAGATTAAGCCCTAAAAATCAAAGGTTACAAGAGAAACTCACTCTCCTTTATAGTTGAACTCAACCTAAGGACCACAGTGATTCTTGCCGACGACCACGCCGTTCACCTTCTCTAGCACTTCGATCTCCACGCCTTAAACAAGACGAATCGATTAGAACATGGATGATGAATCTCCAGATGCTCAAAGCTTCAGCACATTAATCTCTCAAAAGGACTCTCTGGAGGAAGGTAATCTCTCTAAAACTAATCTAGGGTTTAGAACCGAGAGAGGTAGGTTCTTTAAAGAGGTTAAACCCTTAAATAAGCTTTTGGAAACGTATAGGAGAGATTAGGTTTGAATAGGATTGGAATATAGGGCAGAAGAGGGAAGCTTCAAAAAAATAGGTGAGATTCGCCGCTATCCGATCAATCGGACTGACTTTTAAATGGGACAAAAATTGGTCCGATCGATCGGTCTGTCTTTTAACTGAGAGCAATTCTGGTCCGATCGATCGGACCACATAAGCGATCGATTGGTCTGACTTTTAACTGAGAGCATTTTTTAGGCGATCAATCAGTCATGGGAGGCGATCGATCAGTCAAACTGATCCAATGAAATCTGCGATGTTTTCTGCGTCTTTTGAATTCTTCTAATTTGAAGTGGTCCATCTAAAAATCTCAAATTACATTAAATCTCATGTTTTGTCCAACCACATGAATTAGCCAACACTAAAAAAGACTAACAATCTCCCCCTTTGGCAATTCATGGACAAAAACATCTAATACATGAAGTCTACCCAGAAACTACCCAAAAAAAACTAATACTCCAAGAAAATCCGTCATCCATAGCCGATACCTGCAATACCTGTCACAAGCAATCTTTGACAAAAGATCATGATCAAATAGTATTAAAAATAAGCACACACATATAAAGAGTATGAAAAACTAAACTAAACTATATCTCCCCCTTTTTGGACATAAATTGACAAGGATGAAAAATTGTAAATGAAGACAAATTAGTCCATTAACGAAACAGAGAGATCAAAATGGGGAAAGATTTGCCATCAGAAACAGGGAGTAAGTCTAGTTAACATATAGCAGAAAAGATTGATGCGAGGACAAAAAGATAGTTGCCACAGACTACTAAGGAGGAGGGAATCGACGAAGGAGAGAATCAAGTTTCTCCTCAATCCTGTTACTGCCAATTTGAAGTTGCCCCATCTGAGTAAACACCTCCTGAAACTACGAATCCATATGATGTTCAAGTAATTCAATCTGAGTAGATTGATCAAAAAGACGATTCTCAAACTCTTGAAGATACGCTGGCATAGTTGACTCAAACTATTGATCAAATGGAGGAGGAACTTCAGCAGTCTCTTCACCTTGTTCCGGACCATCATCACCGCTATCATCGACATGGGAAGAGGACAGACTAATGGTGCGAAAAGTAATAGGGCCTCTCCCTTTCACAATGCTATCATTTGGTCCGACAGCAATCCCACTGGAGAGAAGAATCCTGGTGAGAAGAGCCCCATATGGAAGAGAAGTAGTCGAAGCACCGAGAGGGGCGGCCAACATATGCTTATATATGGTAAGAGGAATATCAATGGACCTCCCTGTCCCAATCAAACACAGCAGATAGTTAGTTTCCATAATCACCTCAGATGTCCTTCCCTTAGGCTCAAGATTGAAGTAAACAAAGAGGTTTAACATGATGTAGGAAGGTGTAAGATATTTCTTCTTAAGAATACCCCCAGGCCATACACGCCGACGACCTCCCGTAAGAGTTGTGATAACAGCACTCCAATCGGTGTTATCCACTGGATCCTCCATGTCATCCGAGTCTGGCTCAAGAGTGGGATAGATGGCATCAAAGCTCCTATGAATTTGAAGAAATTGACTATGGAAGTTTGGATCAACTTCAATATTAATCATCCCACGGACAAAAGATTTAAACGACTCTTGTCCAATATCATAGATATTGTTGTAAAACTCTTGAACCAAAGACCCATATGCAGTTGGGTCAAATACATAGAGAGAGTTCCATTCCCTTTCACGAAGCCAAGTACTGAAATCAATATTCATCTGTACCAAACGAACTGGACGTTCTACAAGCACTTGTTTCTTTGAAAAAATATTCGTAAAAGAGGTTTCTTTCACAAGACTCTGAAATATGTTGTAGTCAAAAGGAGCGGCAGAAGAAGAACTACCACACTGACATGTCTTCTTGCGAGGTTGAGAAACTTTGGGAGCCATTTCCTCTTTAGAGCAAAAATTCAAACACTTGGTGTGCACTACAAAAAGAGAATTACCCAATCTTCAACTTAGAAATGCACCATCCAAAAAAGGATGAACAACGTGCATACCACTGAAAGTCCGTGATCCGAACCCTAGAGGGGGGTGAATAGGGTGAGCTTCAAATTAGTGACCAATTATGACCAAATTTAACTTCTTTAAATTAAATTAGCCACTAGTGATGATTATCAAACTAAATGCGGAAGCTTACAAAAACAATCACCACAAAGCATTCACCATCACACAAAGATTTATAGTGGTTCGGCCTCATTACCTACATCCACTATCGGCTTGTGATCCAACACCCCACTGGGTTTCCACTATTTATGCTTTTCAATAGGCTAAGCAATAACCTTTACAATATGCTTTTCAAAGCTAAGCAATAACCTCTACATTATGCTTTTCTTAGGCTAGGCAATAACCTCTACAACCAAAAGGTTGGTTATCTCTCTAAGTAGTGTCTATAATACACTTGATGGAGATACAATTAATAGCTCATTACAATGCCTCTTAATTAGGCGGATATGAAAGTGAAAATCTAATTCACACACACATTATGAATGCAAAGATGAATGCACAATGTGTATGTATGATGTCCTCAATCAATTTTAAAATGAAAGCTCATAAATGTATGCCTAAGGCTTTTGAAAGTTTTAGCTCATAAAAATATTTATGATTGAGGAAAGAATGCTAATCACATGTTAAAAATAACTTGTAAAAAATATACATATGTATTCTAAACAAGTTGTGAGATTCTAAGAACAAAACATGTGATGCATAGGGATGTCAATCAAATTAACAATGTAGCTCAATATGTGTATGCTATAAGCATAAAACATAAAAATAGATTTGATTGAAGTTAGGAGACAAATCATATGTAATTATAAATTCAACTTGAAAATGATATACCTATCAAAGCAAGGCAAGTTGTGAAACTTTAAAACAAAAGTACATATGATTTGTGAAGTTGTTGATCGAATCCAAAACATAAGATAGATTTGAAAGAGATTTTCTTATGATGAAAAACAACAACCATAGATTCAACCAAGTATAGGAATCATGTTACATATAATTTCAAAAATGTTTTCATTAACATGATTTACTTAGATATACCAATTTAAGTACTACTTGGATTGAATCAAGGTGATGCATCCAAAACATATATATGTTAAGGACACAAAAAAACATAGTTTATCATGCTAGAAAAGATTTACCAATAATAAAGCAAAGCATGACAACATATGGTTAAGGAAAGTAAAGCTTACTTAGTGATTTAACTCAATGGAACCAAGCTTTAGCTTTCCAAATGACCCCTTTCATCCCTTAGCTCATTCCCCTTTGATTGGCCTCAAAACATCTCAAGGAGGGCCTCTTAATCCTCAAAATTTTCAAAGGAATGAACTTGTATTTATACTCAAAATTTGAGTTTCTACGAGTGCCCGGTCGACCTGGTACATAGCCCGGTCAACCTGGCCTCAAACGGTCAGAAAAATGGCTCAGGGACCAAATTCCCCTAAATTAGCATATTTCAAAGTATTTTCATATGGGGGCTTTTGGGCCACTGAATCAAGCTTGGAATCATGTTTTAAATCAAACTAAGAGGTTTAAAAACATGAAACATAAAAAGCCTAAAATGATTTGAAAGATTTAAAACTCATAGGCTTGTTTGATTCATAAAACTTATTTTCAAATAAAAATGCATCCAAGTTAAAAAACAAAACATGCATAAATCAATATTTCTAACAATGCATGTGTAAATCAAGATTTCAAGTTTTTCTAAAACAATGCATGTGTGAAAATTCAAATGATGCTAGAATGATAATGCATCCATCAAATTGCAATACACAAAATCCCTAACAACCACACTATTATCTGCTCACATTCATCAAGGAGACTAGAAAAAACAGTGACTACCCAATCTTCCTCCCAACAACCACAAAGAAACCAACAATTCTAATCACCCAATACATCTACCACAACCAAATAATAGCAAATTAAAGGAAATAGAATGAAAGAAAGAGATAAGGAGAAGAGATACCTCAGAGAGAGCTTGAAATCCCAGTGGAAAAACCTTGAAGGAGAAGGGGGGAAATGGGTCTAGGGCTGAAGTAGTAAAAGAATGAGAGAAGTGGAAAGACAGAACAACTTATAACCGGACTGAGACGTAGTCCGATCGATCGGTCTGGTAGGTCCGATCGATCGGACCCGGGCCAGAAAGGGAAACGAGTCAGAGGAAGAAAAAAAATGCCAAAGAAAAAATGCACAAACTCATATCAAAGTCAAAATAAATCCCTTATTGATCATACAACAAAGATTTTACCAAACATAAGATTGTAAGTGAGAGTGAAAATTTTGAAATTTAGTCTGTGCTAGGATGAATGATAGAATCACACAAAACAGAATCAACTCCAATTGGCAATTTTTTTTATTTAATTAGTATAGTGCTCTTTGAGCTGCCCAAATATAGTAGCTATCACACATACTCATAGGTAGTCCTGATCCTCAGGTAAAATATAAAAGGCCCCTTTTTCTGCCAAGAGAAAATAACTGAGTATATGCAATCAAGCCATAACCATCAAACTGTGATGTTGTTTTTCAGTGCAAAAAAAAAAAAAAAATGAATCTCAAACTTGACAAAAAATTCAATGAATCACAAGATTAGGAAGACACTATAGAACAATGAATGATAGTGAAAGAAATTAAGGGCAAAAGCAAATACCAAGTAGGGTCCAAAGGTTTTGTAAGGATATCAGCTAGTTGATTTTCCGTAGGGATATGCTCCAAGCTGATGATCTTCTCTTCAACCAAATCTCTAATAAAATGATGCCTTATGTCTATGTGTTTAGTTCTGGAATGTTGTGCCGGGTTTTTAGAAATGTCAATAGCACTTTTGTCATCACTATAAACTAGCATTGTGTTTGTGCAATGCCATAATCAGATAGCATTTGTTTCATCCATAACAATTGTGTGCAATAGCTTCCAGGCGCGATGTATTCTGACTCTGCTGTAGATAAGGAGGTGGAAGTTTGTTTCTTGTTATGCCATGCAACCAAATTATTGCCAATAAGAAAACAGCCACCAGAGGTGCTTTTTCGATCATCTACACAACCTGCCCAGTCAACATCGGAGTAACCCACAACATTCATGTTGGTATCTCTTGAAAACCATATTCCAAAACTAGTGGTCCCGCTAACATATTTTAGAATCCTCTTTACAGCTTGGACATGTGATTCCTTAGGTCTTGACTGATATCTAGCACAAACACAAACACTGAAAGAGATGTCTGGTCGACTAGCAATTAGATACAACAGACTTCCTATCATGCTTCGATACAGTCTTTCATCAAAGTCTTTCCCTAAAGAGTCTAAGCTCAACTTTACTGTGGTGCTCATAGGAGTACTAGAGTGCTTAGCTGAGTTCATCCCAAATTTCTTCAAAATATTTTGAGCATATTTGGATTGAGAAAGAAATATCCCATTCTCACATTGTTTGATTTGTAGAGGTAAGAAGAAGGATAATTCTCCAACCATGCTCATTTCAAATTCTTGTGACATACATGTGGCAAAGGAGTTAGCTAAACTTTCAGATGTGGATCCGAAAACAATATCATCCACATAAACTTGAGCAATGAGGATATTGTTTCTATCTCTCTTGATAAATAAGGTTTTATCCACACTGTTAGGGATTTTGTAGATTGCAATTTGATGGATGCATAATCATTCTAGCATCATTTGATTCACACACATATGCATTGATTTAGATAAACTTGAAATCTTGTTTTAAACATGCATTGTTTTTAAGAGTTGTAAAAGTTTTGATTTATGCATGTTTTGTTTTTAATCTTGGATGCATTTGATTTGAAAAGAGTTTTAGAAAATCAAGCTAGCCTATGAGTTTTAAATCTTTCAAAATGTTTTAGGCTTTTTATGGTTCATGTTTTAAAACCCTTAGAATGATTTAAAACATGTTTTTAAGCTTGATTAAATGGCCCAAAAAGTTCCCTCAAGAAATACTTTGAAAAATGGTTTTTTTGGGAATTTTTGGTCCCAGGCAGTCAACCTGCAGTGTGGCAGGTCGACTTGCCCAGGGACCCAGGTCGACCTGCCACACTGTAGGTTGTCTGGGTCCTGAAGCACCAACGGTCATTTTTTTTACCGTTGTGTGTGGCAGGTCGACCCCCCCCTGTGGGCAGGTCGACCTGGGACTAGCCGTTGGGCATTTTTTCCTATAAAAATGAGTTCTTTCCTTTGTCAAAAGTTGGAAATTTTAAGGCCCTCCTTGAGGGGTTTTGAGGCAAATAGAAGGGAAATGAACCAAGGGATGAAGGGGATCATTAGGAAAGCTAAAGCTTGGATTAATGAAGTTAAATCACCAAGTAGGCTCTACTTTCCTTAATCATATGTTTTCATGCTTTATTTTATTTTTGGTAAATCATTTGTAGCATGATAAACTATGTTGTGTTGTATCCTTAACATGTTTTATGTTTTGAATTGATTTATTGTTTTGGATACATCACCATTGATTCAATCCAAGTAGTACTTTATCTTTGGTAAATCTAAGTAGATCATGTTAATGGAAACATCTTTGAAATTAGATGTAACATGATCCATATACTTGGTTGAATCTTTGGTTGTTGTTTTCCAACATAAGAAAATCACTTTCAAAACTATCTTATGTTTTGGATTCAACTTCTTTACAAATCATATGTTTTCATGTTTTGTTTTATCTTTGATAAATCTTTAGTAGCATGTTAACCTATGATGTGTTGTATCCTTAGCATGTCTTATATTTTGAATTGATCTATTGTTTTGGATGCATCACCATTGATTCAACCCAAGTAGTACTTTATCCTTGGTAAATCTAAGTAGATCATGTTAATGGAAACATCTTTGAAATTAGATGTAACATGATCCATATACTTGGTTGAATCTTTGGTTGTTGTTTTCCATCATAAGAAAATCTTTTTCAAATATATCTTATGTTTTGGATTCAACATGTTTACAAATCATATGTAACTTTGTTTTAAAGTTTCACAACTTGCCTTGCATTGATTGGTATATCATATTCAAGTTGATTTTATAAGTTCATATGATTTGTCCCCTATTTCAATCAAATCTAATTTTATGTTTTATGAGCTACATGTTGATTTGATTGACATCCCTATGCTTCACATGTTTTGGTCTTTGAATTTTCACAACTTGTTTAGGATTCAAAAGTATATCTTTTACAAGTTAGTTTTAACATGTGATTAGCATTTCCTCAATCATAAATGTTTTATGAGCTAAAACTTTCAAAAGCCTTAGGCATACATTTATGAGCTTTCTTTTTCAAAATGATTGAGGACATCACACACACACATCATATACTTTCATCTTTGCATTCATAGTGTGTGTGTATTAGATTTTCATTTTCATATCCGCCTATTTTAGAGGCAAATGTAATGAGCTTAATTGAATCTCCATCAAGTGTATTATAGACACTAACTTAATGAGATAACCAACCTTGTGGTTGAAGAGGTTATTGCTATGCCTATAAAAGCATAGTGTATAGGTTGATGTTGAGCCTTGAAAAACATCATTGTAAAGGTTAGTGCTAAGCCTTGAAAAGCATATTGTAAAGGTTATTGCTTAGCCTATTGAAAAGCATAAATAGTGGAAATCCGGTGGGGTGTTGGATCACAAGCCGGTAGTGGATGTAGGCATTGAGGCCGAACCACTATAAATCCTTGTGTGATGGTGCTTGCTTTGTGGTGATTGTTTTCATTAAGCTTCCGCATTTTGTTTGATAATCATCACTTGTGACTAGTTTGTTTTAAAGAAGTTAAAATTGTTTAAAATTGGTCATAATTGAAGCTCACCCTATTCACCCACCCCCCCTCTAGGGTTCGGATCCCCGGACTTACACACACTACCTCTTTTAAAAGAGTTTTCTAGCAGGAAGGTAGTCAGTCTTTCATACCATGCTCGAGGAGCCTGCTTCAAACCATACAAGGCTTTGTTCAATTTAAACACATGATTAGGGCTATGAGGGTCTTGGAAACCTTTAGGTTATTCAACATACACCTCCTCATTCAAAAATCCATTCAAGAAGGCACTCTTGACATCCATCTAATATAACTTGATTTTCAAGGAACAAGCTACTGCTAATAAAATGCGGATGGACTCAAGACGAGCAACCAGAGCAAATGTTTCATCAAAATCTATTCCCTCCACCTGTGTATAGCCCTGGGCAACTAGTCTAGCCTTGTTTCTAATGACTTGTCCAAGTTCATCGATTTTGTTTTTGAAAATCCATTTTGTCCCGATGACGTGTGTTTTTGGGCCTTGGAACTAGTTTCCAAATATTGTTATGCTCAAATTGACCTAACTCTTCATGCATGGCATTAATCCAAGAGTCGTCAATAAGCGCTTCATTTATATTTTTGGGTTCAAGAGAGGAAACATAACACAAAAAATTTACCTCATTTTGGACTTGCTGACAAGTTTTTAATGGAGCATGAATATCACTAATGACTTTGTCAAGAGGATGATCTTTGATTATCTGACCTTTTTAGGATCTAGGATATACTTCTTTGTTTTGAGAAGGTTAATGACTTGGTATTCTTTGAGCAGAAACTTTCAATTTCAGTCCAGACTCTTCACTTTCAGATTCTTTTTCTGTATCAGGAATAACAGCCTCTTGATCCGGTGTGACTGGAATATCTAGTGGTTCCTTATATATTTTTCTTCCCGTCTTGCTCAACCTACAAGAAGAACTAAGAGTTAATGGGAATTCATCTTCATCATCAGAAAAATAAGAAGGTCCAGCGTTATCTACAATGACATTGATAGATTCCATGACCGTTGAAGTACGCAAATGAAACACCCTGTAGGCTTTGCTATTTAAAGATACCCAAGGAAAATCCCTTCATCACTTCAAGAGTCAAATTTTACAAGATGCTCTCTGTCTTTCAAAATGTAACAATTACTCCCGAAAGTTTTAAAGTATTTAACTGTAGGTTTTCTACCATTCCATAGTTTATAAGGTGTATTCTTTGTGCCTACCCTGATGTAGACTCGATTGATCACATAGACAGCAGTGTTTAATGCCTCTGCCCAAAACTTTTGAGGCACGTTCTTACTATGGATCATGACTCGAGCCATTTCTTGTACAACCCGATTTTTTCTTTCAAGAACTCCATTTTGTTGAGGAATTTTAGGGGCAGAGGACTCATGTTCTATTCTATTCTCAGTACAAAAAGAGTTAAAACAGGAGTTCTGAAACTCAATGCCATGATCAGATCTGATTCTTGCAATTCTACCAAACTGTTCGCCCTTATCTGTAAGAAGTTGAAGCCATAAGCAATGGAACACATCAAAGGTTTCAGATTTATCTCTAAGAAAGCAAACCCAAGTAAATCTAGAGAAATCATCAACAGTGAGAAAAATGTACTTTTTACCACCAATACTTTCAGATTTTGAAGGACCCATAAGATCCATATGAAGTAACTCTAGTGGTCTTTTGGTAGTAAGCATAACCAATTTCTTATGTGGTGATCTAATTTGTTTCCCCAATTGGCAAGGGCCACACACATGGTTATGAGGTTTTTGAAGTTTGGGGCGGAGTCCTCAAACCAATTCTTGCTTAAAGAGTTTTTCCAAATCAGAATGGTTAATGTGACCTAGCCTTTGATGCCAAAGGTCAACATTATTAACAGTAGCAGAATTGCAGCTCAAGACATTTTCATTGACAACCACATAGCAATTATCGGAATTCTTTTTACCAGAAAGAACATGTTTTCCATGACTATCTACAATTGAGCAAGCATTTAGAGAAAAATGAACCTCATTACTAGACTCACAGAATTGACTTATACTTAGCAAGTTTGCCTTAAGGCCATCAACCAGAAAAACATTATTGATAGTTGACATACCTGGTATGTTGACAGATCCTTTACCAATGACTTTTGATTTGCTTCCATCTCCAAATTGAACGTTACCACCATGATGACTTTCAAGTGATGTGAAAAGAGACTTATCCCCTGACATGTGTCTAGAGCACCCGCTATCTAAATACCATACATGTGAACTTTGTGCTTTAAGAGCAGTTAGAACCACATTACAGCAAAGATCGGTTTTGCGTACCCAAATGGATTTTTGTTTGACCTTGTAAGGGGTCAAATTGATCTTCCTTCTTTCATTGCGAAGTTTGTTACGCAATCTATTGCAATGAGGCCCAATATGTCCAATGATTCCACAAAAATGACAAGTCGGGACATATTTACGATGAGGAATGTAATTCTTGATGTTGGAGTTCACATTTTTAGGATGATAAACAACAGGTTCAATAGCAAACAGTGTATTGCCCCGATCAAATTTACTTGGGTTTTTGGAGGAGGATGCACCATAGTCAAATCCAAAGCCATGCTAGATATGATTTGCGCGCCCAAAATTTCATCAAGTTTCTTTGACCCTGTGTTCATCCGATTAAGATCAGCTTTGATAGAGACCGATTCAGAATTAGTCATCTTGAGTTTTTCCGAGATGCTAGGTTTTTTAGCTTTGCAGAAATCCAGTTCTTTCTTTAGGATTCGAATTTCCTTGTCAGCTTGAACATAGTGCTCATGTAGTAAGTCAAGTTCATTCCCTAAAGAAATCACCTTGTTAGATAGAATTGTGCACTGTGATTCAAGTTGAGATACTTTACCATGGGCTTCATTGAATTCAGTTTTAAGAACAAGATTTTCTTTTTCAGCTGTCTTCCATTTTCCTTTCAGAATGTCATTCAATTGAGTCATCCTCCTTGAGTGTTTGAGGAGACTATGATATGCTTCTACTAAATCATGTTCATTATCCGACAAAGAATTAAGATCCTCTGAAATAATTTCATCTGATTTTTCCACACCTTCCTACAAAAAGGAATCGTTAGATCTTGCCATAAAAGTCATAAACTTTCCATGTTCAGGTGATGATGATTCAGGTTCAGTATCATTGCAATCTTGATTTGATCATCATCCCACGTACGTGACATTCAAAACCTTTCCTTGAGTTATGAAGGTTCTATTGACACATTGAGATGCATAGTGACCAAAACCTTTGCATTCATAACAGTGAGTACTCTTGGGAAGGATTTTGGACACATTTTTCTTAGAGTTTTGGCCAGTATTGGATTTAAAAGAAGAAGAGGGCCTATTCTATCCTTTTTTAAAAGAATTTTTAAAATTCTTTTTATCATTTTTCAAAAAAACTTAAAACTTTTTAACAAAGAAAGCATCAAGATCTTGGTCTTCAGTCTCTTGTTTGGAGTCATTATCATGTTCCAGATGAGACTTCAAAGTCATTCCTTTAGTTTTCTTTGTTTTTCTGAAATTGGCTTCAAAGGTTTGCATATTTCCAACTAACTGATCAGCTTTTATAAAATCCAAATTGCTCGATTCCTCAATAGCTACTACTTTTGGGTTAAATCTCTCAGGAAGAGATCTTAAAAAAAAATAACAATTTTGTGTTCAGGAATGATTTCACCCAAGTAGAAACTAGAATTCACAATAGTGGATAATTTATCACTGAAATCATCAAAAACTTCATTTTCAGATTTTTAAAAGCAGTAACCAAACTTTGAAGTTGGGCTTGCTTAACTTTGAGAGTACCTTCATGAACAGTTTCTAATATATCCCATGCTTCCTTAGCAAGTTTACAAATAGATATCTGATGAAATTCGGAAGGAGAAACACCATTAAAAATGGCATTTAAAGCTCTACTGTTAAAACTAAAGGCTTGTTTATCATCCTTGGTCCATTGAGGTATGGGTTTTTCAATGATCTTGTTGCCATCAGTTGTGACAGTAGGCTTGGTGTAACCAAATTCCACACAGTTCCAAACATCCACATCTATGGATTGAAGGAAAGCAGTCATTCGAACTTTCCAATAATGGTAATTAGATCCGTCCAAAAGAGGGGGTTTGGAAATAGAAGAGCCATCTCTAATAATATCCATATCAGAAAATCTATGAAGATCTCACACAACAAGTTGGTGTGAACTGCTCTGATACCAATTGAAAATTTCTGGGGGGTTGATAATCACAAACCCTAACAGAAAATAATAAAAATCCCAACACAGATATAAATATAGAATAAATGGAAACAATAACCTAAGTTATTTAAGCAAACAATCAAGAAGATGGACACACGATATTTTATGTGGAAAATCCTGAATAGGGAAAAAACCACGGGACCTTGCACCGGTCCATAAAGATCAAGCACTAAAAATCAAAGGTTACAAGAGAAACTCACTCCCCTTTACAGTTGAACTCAACCTAAGGACCACAGTGATTCTTGCCGACGACCACGCCGTTCACCTTCTCTAGTACTTCGATCTCCACGCCTTAAACAAGACGAATCGATTAGAACGTGGATGATGAATCTCCAAATGCTCAAAGCTTCAGCACATTAATCTCTCAAAAGGACTCTCTGGAGGAAGGTAATATCTTTAAAACTAATCTAGGGTTTAGAACTGAGAGAGGTAGGTTCTTTAAAGAGGTTAAACCCTTAAATAAGCTTTTGGAAACGTATAAGAGAGATTAGGTTTGAATAGGATTGGAATACAGGGCAGAAGAGGGAAGCTCCAAAAAAATAGGTGAGATTCGCCGCTGTCCGATCGATCGGACTGACTTTTAAATGGGACAAAAATTGGTCTGATCGATCGGTCAAGGGTTCCGATCGATCGTTTTGTCTTTTAACTGAGAGCAATTCTGGTCTGATCGATCGGTCATGTGGTTCGATCAATCAGTTTGACTTTGAACTGAGAGCATTTTTTAGGTGATCGATTGGTCATGGGAGGTGATCGATCGGTCAAACTGATCCGATGAAATCTGCGATGTTCTGCGTCTTTTGAATTCTTCTAATCTGAAGTGGTCCATCTAAAAATCTCAAATTACATTAAATCTCATGTTTTGTCCAACCACATGAATTAGCCAACACTAAAAAAAAACTAACAAAATTAGAATTATTGACATGTTATTAAAAGAAATCAATATCAGGTTGAACTAGGTAGTTTGTACAATAATGAACAATCATGCTCTACAAACCAAATAAGGGAAGACACATTTCGAGTTGGCTACTACATTTTGCTCGTCCTCTCAATTATAGAGAGAATCTTGTTGGGATATCACCAGTGACTCGGCCAAAGGTACTCCTAGCTGCCCGGTTCTGGAGTTCCAGTGCTCCACACGACCTACTGTAGTGGCCTCTAATGACTAAACCGAAGTTAACCTTGTCTACTATCTTACAGTCAAAGCTAAGTAGTGCCGAACCATTCAAATTGAATAGTAATAGAACTTGAGTAAGAGTTACACTTTAAGTCATTTCTAATCCAATCTAATCATTTTGAATCAATTCTATCCACATATATTCTCAACTCAGTTCATAATTCAAATCGGAATACCGTAACATTTGCATACAATTGAAATAAAAATTAAGCAAAACGACTTCTGCATATAATTAATTATTCAGAAACTTGAGGTCAATGATAAAGTTCATCTCAATAAGCAATGCAATTGATTTAGAAGGATCAAGGTGGTTTACTATCCAACCCTAGTCTACTTATCCCCATCTTTCAGTATCCAATTGGTGTAGGTTTAGGAGATTCCCACTATCTTATTTTGGTGTTGCGTGATATATGCAAAGTACATTGAATTTCCTAAACCAACACCCATGGCATAATGTTAGACTAATGGATAGAGTCCATCAAATGATCTTACCTCTAAAGAGAACATTCATGCGATTATAATTTTTCATTAGTTATGCGAAAGGTTCAGGGTTGCAGTCTAAGGCCCTACAAGGTCTTTTGATGTCTAAGAACTTTATCGGTTTAGTGTGTACACCATAATCGTCTTTAGAGATAATTATGGAGGGTTATCTGGGACTAGAAGTGGCATTTCGTCACCTTTAATTGGTCAAAATGACCCTGGCAGGTCAGATGAAGCTGGAAACACTGAAACTTTGATTTGGCAGTTGAAATCTTCATTTTATGTGCGGCTCACATCTCATTAATCCAAACCGTTTGTAGTCTCTTGATCAACTGTCTAAAGTTTTTCAATTTCCAACTGTCATTTTATATTCTGTTTAGATGACATTGTATGTTGCAAAATGTTCACCATGAGGTGAGTATTTAGCGATGATCAGCTGCTGATGCCCCTGTATAAGAAGAATGATCACCGTTAAAGATATGATTTGGCTGCATACAACCTTCCAAGTAGTTGGTGGCCCACCAAAAGCATCTTTGTCGACCCTCCAAGAAGGTGATGGCCCGCTGTCATGTGAACTTCCTCGAAACGATATTCTAGCATCAATGCACTTATGCAGTGAATCCTTCCTTACTAATATTAATGTATTCCTATATTAGGTATGACTACATAGCAAGAATCACTCCATGAATGTAAGAGTAACGTTCACTGATCATTTCAAGGTTCACATGGGAATCCAGCCAAGCAGGTCATTTTAGAGAGAGAGAGAGAGAGAGAGAGAGAGAGAGAATCTTGTCCGGGCTGGGTCTGGGCCAGGTCTATTCAACTTTCAGACCTGATTACTTGAGTGTATAACACTACAACATAATAATATAGTAGAGGAAATATCAAGGACTGCTAGACCATCTCCAAGAAAAGGTTGGTCTATTGTTAGGCTCCGTCCCGAGTTAATCACAATTAACTCTAATTAATTGAGCTTAAGACTAATTAAGCCGGTTTAAATGAACTAATGGTGATTTATCACCAAATGGAATTGAATTCGCCTAAACATGAGTAACTTAGGCTTAATGAAGTGTTAAACAAGCTTAAGAACTAAATTGAATGAGAATGAAGCTTAATTAAGCAAATGAAGGAATTGTGTATAAATACGGATTTATACGTATTTTGTCGAATTCGGAAACTCTTGATACCCGCATGTGTATCTCGACGAGTACGAGGATTTTCATAAAAGACTTGAATTGATTCGATGAATATTGGATCAAATGGACCGTTGATTGACTTGAAATGAAAATGAATGAATGAAAGGGGGGTTAAATGCAAAATGAACTTATATAAGATGAGATGAATGAATTCATCTCCTGTAACCCTAGGCAACAGCCGTTTCACCATTTTTCTTCTTCTTTCTTCCTCCGTTTCTTCATCAAGTGTGTGGTTCAAGTGAAGGGGAGTGAAGAGGAGTCCATCATCTTCATCATCTTCGTCATCTTCTTGGAATGAAAGCTTAGAAAGGGTGGATTTTATCTCAAATCCAAGATAAACAAGGAGTTTAGTGTTTATCAAGCTTCATTTAAGGCAAGTCTATGCATATGTTTATGCTTATTAAGATGTTTTCATTGTTTTGGATGGAAAGAAATGATGAATCAGCTGTTAGGGTGATTTATGAGTGATTTATGGATTTTGAAACCCTTAATTAGTTATGTAATTAATGTAATAGCTTGGAATAATTATGGTTTGATTAAGTGGATTATTAAGTTTGAATTTCTTTTATGAGTACATATCATAATTGCTAATCAGGTCATCAGAAAGACGGAAAAAGGAATGGAGTGAAAGGCCACTCACTGCACTGCAGAACAGAACATCTGTTTTGTTTCTGCAGTGTGGCCGGTCGACCGGCCAGCAGGGCCTGGTCGACCGGGCACACTGAGTCAGGTCCACCGGGCCTGACGAACTTACTATTCTGATTTTTCCATTTACAACTGCCGGTCGACCCGGACCAGGCCCAGGTCGACCTGGCCCACTAGAAAATGTCTGGAAAGTGTAATTTAAGTTCGAATTTCCGGGATGAAGAGTTTAAGCTTAGAGATTGACCAGATTATTCGTAGTAAGGAAAATTTTGGCCAATCGCTCGGACCAGTGAGTTTTGGATTCTACGAGAACTAAGATCGCTTATGAGGTCATAAATATTTCTCGTATAGTTAAGATGAGTCGTGAGGGAAGTATGACTAATATTAGTGATATAACTCCATAAGTGTTAACTAGGGTTATCCTAATGCATAATCATATACGTAATGTCATCTATAGTAATCTTTGCATTAATAACCAAAGTTACACTTAGTGGTTGGTTAGAGAATTAGTTTAGGATTAAACTGAGATTAATGTGAATTGTTAACAAGTCTGGCACTACCTAGTGGTTTCCGAACTCATTATTGAATGGAATTGAATGAATTGATAAATGAACTGAATGAAATGATTATTCCTACTGCAGTAGATGAGATTGGGGTGTTCTGGAGCCCGTGGTGACACCAGTGATCTCTGATCAAGACACTGGGAGATCCCACCTTGTTGGACCAAAAGGTCATTGACTGAAAAGTCATACATTGAAAAGTCATTAATAAATATGGAACATAATGAATAAATGAACATGAAATGCTTCCTTTTGGAAGAAGTAAATGGAGTTGAAACCCATGCTAGTGTAGTTGCCAGTATTATTGTTATTATTCATGGTATTTATTATGGATTGTTTAGCGATGTTAAACAATAAATTGTTAGGAATTATGAACATGTCATAAATGTATGTATACCTTGTTGAACCATCGTGTTCATGGTATTACTGATGATGTTACAGGCTCAGTTGCCCATGTCGGTCCCTCCGAGACCGTCCCGTCAGCGGAGGAGTCCCATTCGATACCTCCAGGAGGTCTAGCCGAATGGACGTGATTGGAGAGCGTTCACATTGAAATCTTTTGGGAAACTTTTTATAAACTCTTTTGTATATTCATTTTGGTATTGTAGGTACTGTATATGATGTCCCCTGCATTGTTAAATATGCAGTGGTTGATGATAAGAACAATGAAACGATGTAGATGGACTTTACAATTCAAAGTAAAGTATACGCTTCATTTGATTAAAGGGTTGTCAATGTATACAAATATATTATTATCTATTTCCGCACAATTGTACATTGACAGGTACGTATGCAAGATCCCTTGTAGACTTCGTTGTAACTTCGGTTAAACGGGGTTTACGGGAGTAAGTATGATTAACATCGCGACCCGGGGGTTAACCCTAATGACTCTGATCTCGGGTCCGGATCGTGACATCTATCGATAGTCCTAATGTATGGGTTTTGGTCCTCCGTGGTGGTGGTGGTGCCAGGCACTAAGATCACAAAAGAGACTAATTACAGACCTGGCCTGGAGTGATTTACTATGAAAGACCCGACTCTGACTGAATATTATAATGATATATTTTGTATCATTGTATCATTGTATGCTTTATAATAGTTTTAGGTTATAACCATGGACCCAACCTAAACTAGATTAAATATAATTGGTTCTGTACTTAGGTATGGATTC
Source organism: Cinnamomum chago (assembly GCA_038049695.1). Taxonomy (NCBI): domain Eukaryota; kingdom Viridiplantae; phylum Streptophyta; class Magnoliopsida; order Laurales; family Lauraceae; genus Cinnamomum; species Cinnamomum chago. The sequence continues at coordinate 50,468,831 of CP142460.1, forward strand.
TAGTATTGGGACTCAGACCTCAACCTATGCTCAAATAATTGTACGTAATATTGAGCTTGTATCCGTGGCCAAATGGACCCGACCCCAACCTTGGATTGGATAATGATATCCACCCAACATCTCATTATGTGGTTTGGTGACTCAACACATCGATTATCATGGTTCTGTTTGATTGCCTGAGTTTAAGAATCCCAGAGCGCAGAATTTTAAAACCCCTCAACTTTAACATTGGGACTCTTCATATGCCAATCTTAGAGAAGTAGCTTTATAAGGGCATTCCAGGGACTATTTGAACCATTAAACTGAAATAATCATGATTTTTCACAGATTCTCTCCATCAAACAGATAATTTGAAGAGATCAGAGTGACAAGGTCTAGCTGAATTTTAAACTCACTTGGGGTGAATTCCAGAAAGAAATTTCATTATCTAATAGTCCCTGAATACAGCCCTCATTCATGTGTAGATCATGTGATGAACACATGATTAACTCCCTTTACTTTTTCTTGATTTTTATAATCACAACTGTATATGTGATCATTCTTATAGCAGGCCCTACACGAAATGAACTGAAATTGAATGCAGTGAGGAAGTAGATCAAGAGATCAAGTTTTAACGGGTTTGATTCCAACCACCCGTTTGATTCAAGTGGAATTGAATTCTTAGGAATTCTAAAAAATATATTTCTAAAAATGGTTAAAATTGCAGAAATAATGTGAAGATCCACAAAGGGCCACGAGATAATCTTCCCTTTCGTGGAGGAGCAATACGTAGCCATCACCCCAGTAGATCAAATCCTAAAATAGTGAGGGTCCATGAACTCTAAGCGTAGCCCTTTTGAACACATGCCAACTCCATATGCAGCATGAATCCAATGTTGATCAAGGCCCGGATCTCTGGCCCAATCAATTCTTGTTATGGCCTGCGTAATCTGCTGCGGAACGTCCTTCATGGGTCTTTCATATAGGATTAGCCTTTAGGGCCCACTGGGAAGGTGCCAATCAAAGTGAGGTAAGGAGGAATGGACACCCTGATCACGGATGATGGGCATGCAAAAAATAGGCCCCATCTGACAATTTCAACCCTTGATTTATGGACCCTAAAATCTTAATGGATTTTTTTTATATATATGCATTTTCCTTTTTATAACTCCCAACTGTGGATATAGTTCAAGTTAGTCAAACTGGGGCTGGTGGCAGGCAGTTTACTCAGAGTAGGGACTAGATGGTGGAGTTGAGTGGGTTGGATTGATCATTTAGGTGGGCCCCACATAAATGGTCAGTCTTTCTCAAATTCCACCTGTTAATAGCCTTACTCTGATAAAATGAAATTAGGGTCAAGTTTTTACATGACCAAGTCAGCAGTGGACCCCACCACACTTAGCATGAAAATTTGGCCAGGACCAACACATGGGAGGGTGTACATATCTAGCCTATGTGATCTAAGAACGGTTTCATCACATGCTACACTTGGAATAGTCTTTCTAAATCCACTCTATAATATAGTTCACTTTCTAAATCCACCCTACATGTAGTTCACTTGCTTCATTTTCTCCAAAATCTATGCCTTTTACTTCATTTTCTCCAAAATCTGTGTCTTTTAATTTCCTCCAAAATTTATGTCTCTATTCTATAAGCTACACTTTTCCATAATCACACACTAATCTACCAAATCCTTGCCTTCCTACCACCCAAGAAGACACTGTTTATATGTGTGACTGACTCGCATTGATGAAATGGAATATATAAAAGCAGAGGCATGAGGAATCCAGCAAAAAGCTTCACTTCTAAGCTTGGAGTCCTATAAAGTATACATGAAATCACTGAATGGTGATTGAAAAAATCCAGGAATGTCAGTCAGTCCCATAAGCCCTTAAACAACTGTTTGCTCTGTGTTATGTCTTCTGGGCTTTGAAGCCTGAGTCTAAGCTGCCCCCTCTTGTCCTTTCTTTTGTCCTCATCCACATCAGAGAATATGGCTTTCTGGGATCTTCTCTTTTCAACTTTGATCTGAGAAAAAAGTTGGGTTCTTTCATGCACAAGCTGTTTGGATTTTGGAAACGTTGTTTTCTTCTTCCCTTCTCTGCTTTTCGTGCAGAGACTTGTTGTCAGGCGGTTTATTTGAGGTGGGTGTCTTTGGAAACATGGGTTTGGGCTGTGTTCTGGAAGTGGATGTCAATGGAGAGGAGGTGTTCTTAGTGGACAAGGTATTTTCCCACTTCTGTTTTGTTTGAATGTTGGAGATCTAATTGAACTTGTTTGGTGTTTGTTAACTTGGGGTTGCACTGGAAAGTGGATTTCTCTCTCTCTCTCTCTCTCTCTCTCTCTCTCTCTCTCTCTCTCTCTCTCGTTGGGGTGGTTAACTGTTATCATTTTGTTGTTTAGAGCCATTTCTCCAGTAGTTGAAGTGGGTTCTGAAATGGGATTTCTTACTTTTTTTTAAATTTCTGTCAGTTTTCTTGGTAGATTCTGATGAATTGGATCTGCTTGACTTGTTTTGCTGTTCTGATTGATATTTCTTCTTTAAGCTCTGGTTGTTTTCATAGTCTTGCAGCTATGATTTGAATCGTTCTTCAATCTGAAATTCTGGATACAGCAGTATCTGGCATTGACATTTTGCTTTTCATTTGCTTCTGCTCTCTGGTGCTTTGGGATATTGCAACTAATAATTCCTGAGTGTCTTTTCATTTTTTTCCCTTAAAATGGGGCAATTTAAGAACTTGTTTCATTATTCTCATTTGCAATTTGATCTATTTATGTACCATTAATATTTTTTATCTGTTTGTCACGGTTTTATGCTTTATTTTCTTCTATGTTTCAAAGATGCGGGCCTTTGGTTTTCTTCTGTTCAATTCATCTGCTTCTATTGCTTTTGTCCTAAGTCATGGCCCTTTGTTCTCCCCTACATTTACTATAGTCTCACAGATATGGCTCTTTTTCTCTCGTCTAATTCATTGATGTGTTATGGAGATTTAGTAGTTATTCTTTCTTTTTTTATTTAGCCTTTTGGATGAAAGAAAAGGGTTGGTCTCTTGATGTTAGTTTTGTTACATTTCCACTTTTTGCTGATATAGTTTGGAGTCTTGTTTTGCCTCTTACATTATTTGAACTTATTGTCTACAACAACCTGCCACCTTTTGCCAGAATTGGTGGAAGATTCTATTGTTTTATGATAGGGGCCGTTGCTTGTTTTATACATTTAATGCATTGGTTGGTTTTAAACTGAAAACTTGTCTCTGAGAGTGATAGATTCTATTTGTGTAGCCATTCTTTGGTTTCTTGTTCAAACTTCCTTTTCGAAAAACTGAAATGTAGAGAAAAAAAGAAAGGAAAGAAAGAAGAGCATTACATTATCTTAATGATTATTAACTAAATCCATGTCTTTTTGCTCTCCCTGTCATGTTTGGACCCAGAAATAGTTTGCAAATAACCCAATCAAGCCCTGGAAAACTGAGCTGGTATACAAGAGCTATACTGGCCACAAACAAAGAAAATTACACATTGAAAACAATGAAAGGAGAAAGACGATCCACCCCTTGCTTAGCTAACTCATCAGCCATAGCATTGGCCAAGCGCAAGATATGAGAAAACTCCACTTGAATCGAAGAGGACAAAAACTTGATCTTATTAAGAATAAAATGGAACATCCAAGGACCCCCTTTAGTAGCCGAGACCTGAGAGATGCAGCGACCATTGGATTTTTGCTATTGTGATTTTTCATTCTACAAAATCTTAACGCTTTCCAAAATGTCAGTTAAAACATTTGAGTTGATTTTATACTCATCCGAACTCAAGGTAGGCGTTGATGTAGTTTACGATCTTCTTCAGTTCATCTTGCTCAAATAGAGATTTGATGATTTTATTCTATATTGTATGTGAACTGATTTTGATATCCTGTTTTCACTCCAACAGAAAATCCTTTCCTCTTTCTCGGGTAGATTAAGCAAACTTTTCAGTAAATCAACAATGACTACAGGGAACCTGAAAGTACTATTCCATGACTTACCGGGAGGAGCAGAGGCGTTCGAGCTAATGGCAAGATTCTGTTACAATTCTGGCAGTATTTCAATTACTCCCTCCAATGTCTGCCTCCTCCACTGCATCGCTCATTTCATGGAAATGACCGAAGGTCTCTCTGGCTCCTCACCGAATCTAATTGAACAAACCGAGAAGACCCTCGAAGGGATCGCCTATTGGACATGGTCTGAGATCCTCATCGCTTTAAAACAATGCCAAAACCTCTTTCCTGTGGTACATTCGTCGGGAATTCTTAAGAAATGCTTGGATTCTCTTGTGGGAAGAATAGCTTTAGTCAGTGACACATCCCCTTCAACTTCGTCACCGGACAGCAGCACCGGTTTCCGCTTCTCTTGTGATACCAGAAGCACCGAAAGCACAAAGAACAGCTACAACAGAAATTCATGGTTTGAAGACCTTGCTGTTTTGACCGTTCACATCGTTGAGAAAATGATTAAAACCATGATTTTTCGCAACATCGACCAATTAATTATCAGTAGGTTCCTCTTCTATTACGTCAAATTCCAACTCTCCAAGTCCCCATCGAGTGAGAAGTGCAAACTCATGGAGATTGTTGTTGATCTACTGTTTTCACTTGATAGCTGCTCTGTTTCTTGTAAAGGATTTTTTGGTATACTTCGAGTCGCATCGAATGCAAACATAAGCAAATGTCACAGAAGCAGGTTAGAGAAAATGATAGGCTTGCAGCTCGATCAAGCCACATTGGATGCTCTACTTGTCGCTGCTCCCATTGGGGTGAAGTTTTTATATGATGTGAATTTGGTTATGAGGTTTTTAAGATCATTTCTCGCAAGCAAGGGGCCAATTTCTTTGACCAGATTGAGAAAGATAGGGAGATTGATGGACATGTATATTGCGGAAGTGGCTCCCGATCCATGCCTGAATCCCTCAAAGTTCATTGCACTACTCATGGCATTGCCAGACTCCGCGAGAGATACCTATGATGGGATTTATCAAGCTGTGGACATGTATCTTGAGGTAATGCTTTCTTGCATCCTTGAATTACAGATCAGTGAGGTTGTTGTCGGTGTTAGAGATATTAGAAAATTAATTTAATTTTCAAATAAGTTTAGTTTGAATTTTAAATATTTGAATTTGTATAAGTTTCTTCATCTAGTTCTACTTTGTATAAATTGGGATCTCTCTTAATAAAAACATGGTGAAATTGTGAAAATGCAGTCATTTGTGTTTCTTTAACTGTCTCTTGTCGCAGAGCGGATAATAAGTTTATAATGTGTATTCAATTAAAAACACATGAGTTATTCTATTTAAATGAAATTCTTAGCCTAATCGTATCAGACTGAATTTGTTGCTTTGATTACCAAATCTTTTTATTACAGGTTCACACTGGATTATCAGAAAAAGAGAAGGTGAAGATTTGTTGTGCATTGAACTATCAGAAGCTCTCATCAGATGCTTGCAAACACCTAGCCCAGAATCCAAAATTCCCATCAAGAACAGCAATTCAGGCACTCCTCTTGCAGCGATCAAAGCTCAAAAACTTACTCGAAGACACCGACCATCCCAAATCCTTTAACACATCACCATGCACTTACGATGACAAAACAAGCACAAAGAATGAAGAGCAAATCTCCCTCTATGCAGAAAACCTGTCTCTTACAGTAGAGAGTGAAAAGATCAAATCACATTTACAAAGGATGCAATGGAGGGTGATGGAGTTGGAGAAGGTTTGCAAGAAATTGCAAACCCGGGTGGGGAAACTCATGAAAACTAAAATACCAAGTCCTGGGAATCCCAAATCATTACCCAAAATGTGTCGTTGATTTAGGAAATGCACATATTTTTCTTTCATTTTTCATGTATGCATGTCATCTACTTTGTACAGTTTATGGGCTACCACTGTATTTGCAGCAGTTCTTTTGTGAAAGTAGAGATGATTGAAGCCAGCTGTGCCTTTAACAGATAAATGGAAAGTTGATGGGTTTCTTTTTCTTTCTGGAATCTTGAGAATTAAAGTGCAGAGATGTGTAAAAGTTACATTTACCATCTTATGGCTCTCCATGAAGGAGACTGTAACTGCAGTGTCTTTCTCAGTCATTCTCTCATCAATGCAAATAGGATAAGTAGTTTTCATTGACAGCAAATGAGGTGGTACAAAAGTAACTTAATAGAGTAGTACTATGCCAGAATAGATAAAGGTGTGCCCACTTTTTTGTGATCTAGGCCATTCTCTAATACTAACAGGTTGATCCACCAAATGTGGGAATTGCATTGATCACAGGTCCTCATGGGTACTTAAACAAGTGTTCATCTAATTGATGTTGTCCTCTTAGCAATATATGCAACTAAATAGTATTGATAATAAATCTTCCAAAAATAGTATTGATCATAAAATCCTATCAAATCAAATTTAGTGTCTAATCTTAACATCAGTGTTCCAAGAGCATTTTTAGAAGAAATGTTATAAGGGGCAATAAACTAAATATCACTTGACACATCATAAACATTGGCAGGATCAATCTATGACCTCAGGGATGAAGGCTTGTCACCTAACTCAACCATTTTTTAGTCTTCTGTCCTGTCTTTAGCTATTTAAAGAAAGATATGCAAGGACTATTTGATGTAATGCCAGAACACATAAGAGTGGCAGTTGACTTGCCCGAGAATATTATAAGTCCTATTGATTTTGATAATGTGACACATGCAATTGTTGGCATCTGTCACCAAAACATCCAATGTTTGTTTTCTGGTATACGTATCAGATGACAGAATCAACCACTTTTTTCCTTTTTTTTTTCTGTTTTTTGGTTGGAGAATCAAGCACCTTCAACGTCTTGAACAATATAACCAACAATTTGTTACTCTACATATGAATTTATAAATTTATGGAATATAAATGTAACTGCCAGTTGGCATTATTATGTAGAGACTCTCACATCAAACAGATTCTATTTTGCTACAGTTCCTTGGGGGTGTTTTGGATCATTTCTTGGTTCCTGCATATTTATTTAGATGGATATTATCACCGCAATAGTAGTGTCTTTTTATGTCATCAATTTGGGTTGCACACTGTTTGCACATAGTTTAAGCTAGATTTAGGCTGGGCCTGCTTTGGCCCGAATCCGGAACCGATAAAGATTGAAGTGTTTGAGTCAAACCTACGCTCAGCATGGACCCTAGATCAAAGGTCAAGCCTGCTCAATAAGAAATATTGGTGGCCTAAGCCCACTCATTGAAGGTCGAATCCAGTTAAGTGTGGAGTCCAAATAAGGCCCAAAAGAGCTAGCTCTCTTTATAACATTTAGATAAACAATTAAAATTAGGGGTGAAATTTGGGTCCGGCTTCTTCCAGTAGGGCACAGCCTTAGTTCTGAAAACCACATAAAATTGTGACCGTGTTCAGGTTGGATTAAAACCAACCTAACTTGGGATGAGCCAAACTTAACTCAACCCATCCGAGTTGCGCACTACATAGAATAAACATATCATACACATTTTTGTAAATACATAAAGACAAAGCTTTGATCTGAAACAATGGCCCTAGATGGCCCCACATATGATCAAGTTGTACCCCTCCACAACCGCACTTTCGGTCCATAGGATAGAAAGCCCATTCATTCCCATACCAGAATTTTAATGGAAGGTTAAACCAAGACCCATATCAATTACAAACATGCAATAAATGGTTAGAGCAGCAAGTATCCAGGTCCACATGCTCAGTACCCATGGACTACTCAGACTTGAACTCTTAACACCATTAGGCCCATAGAGTGGAACCAATTTCCGAGGCCGCATGTGATCCAAATATTAGGCTCATATCTAATTGTTTTCCAATTTGGGTTCTTCCCAATGGAATGGGAGTACTCACTTTCATCTCCATCAGAGTTTGAATAGACCATGATTTGAACCAAATCTGACCCGTTTACTTCCATAGCAAGATCCGAACAATGTCATCACCAGTCCTCAAGTATGGTCCCAAATGGGTATCCGTTTCTCGGATTTCCTAAAAGTTCCGACCCGAAAAAAATCGAGTATGGAACATATTTTAGGTTCTGTTTCATAAACGGGTCCGGGTCCGAAACCTAATTTAGATCCCGATGAATAAACGGGTTCGATTTTGGGTCCATACAGGTCCCGACTCATGGACCCAGAACTCAACATACGAGTCTTTGATATTACAAATTGTACCTCAAAATAAACTCTTTTTCTTAATTTTTTATGTATAACGCAGGATGTAGTAGACTTGATTAGGCATGTCAAACAGCCCGGCCTGTGGCCGGCACGGGGGAACACAACACTCCACCGTTTCTTCAGTTAGACTTGTTCTTCTGTCATCCACCACACGTTCACCTGTACTAAAAGCCTGTTCTGATACTACAGAAGACATTGGAATAGTCAATAGATCACGAGTCATGGGGGCCAAAACCGGATAAATGCTTTCTTATTGCTTTCACCAAGCTAAAAAGTCAAAATTAGATGCATCATGCACCCGTATTACACCGACGTCACGATGATAACTCCGTCATAGTGTTACTTGAGCTTGATCCGGATGCCATGCCCGTGGACTGAGAAGAATACCACACATCCCACTCACCAACACCTGTTTGCTGGACTTCTGAATGACTCATACTAAGCCCAGTTGTACCCATTTGCTCACAATAAAATTGAAAAAATGCTTGTAAATTTTTCTTTATATTTAAAAAATATTTAAATGTATATAATTCATATTTTTATTTACTCCTTCAATAAAAAAAAAATATACACCACTTAATTTTAACTTAAGATCAAATACAGCAGCTAAAGAAAATGTCATTTGAGCCTCTTTCCAATATTTATTAAATTTTTCTTCCATGTTTCTAATAGTGCTACTCAGTAAAAAATAATATCTAAATCTACTAAATTGTAAAGTAATTTTAAAAGGTTTCATTAAATGTGGGATAATATATCCCGAAAAAAAATAATGTTGAAGTATAAAAAGCTTCTGATAAATCTCTTATATGGGCACATAACTCTCAATGTTCATCACTAATCATCAAATCTTGTACATGAAAAGCACAAAATTCATTCAAAACAGTTTTCCGGTCAAGTGCAATGTTTAACAAATCATACATAGAATTTCATCTATGTTCTACCTCTTTAGGCATTTTAATAGCTAATACACATTGCCTCGCACATATTTGGGCATACAATTGTCTTTTTTGTGTGGAGGAGAAAATAAATGTAGCAATGTCTTTAATAGCATCTGTATAACTTACAATATGCTTTAAACCAACATTTGCAATGAAATTTAAGATGTGACATACACATCTATTTTGAAAGATAGAGCTATCTATCAAAGTTGCAAGTAACATCTGCATTCTCATTAATTCAATAGCCACTGTATTATTACTGGCATTATCTAAAGTTATGGATAAAAATTTTTCTTTAATATTATTATATTCATCTAGTTTTTCCAAAATAAATGTACTTATTCTAGTGCCATTGTGGGTCATTCAAGACAGCTAAAACTAATTATACGTTTATTAATAATTCATTTTGCATCTGTGTTATGTGCAGTAATACAAAGAAAACTATCATCCTGTTTAAAAGTCCACATATCTATGGTTATGGCTATGGCTATTCTACGAGAAATTTTTGTAATGCAATTTTTTATATTTGTTTTATCTTCGTGCCAGAGTCTAATAGTATCATTTCTGACTGTATTTCTTGAAATACTGTGAAATTGTGGTTGATAGTATTTCTGAATCCATTCTTCAAAAAACTCATTTTCAACAAAAGAAAATGGTAATTCGGATAACACAATCATTTTAACAAGATCTTGTCTAGCACTTTATGCATTAAAAGAAAAAAGACCCAAACTACTACTACTACTACTACCACCACCAGTAATAGAAATTTGGGTTTGTGAACCAAGCCTCCATGTCCCTATATCCGCCAGCTTATATAAGGCTAAACATTTTTGCCTATGTCTTTTGTCAAATGGCCGATACCCAATTTTGACTCGGCAGCATAAATCTTACTACAAAATTTGCATTTTGCATTTTCAACTTTCTTTCCATTTTCAATAACATCAAACCTTGTAAATATCCCTCAAACTACTGAAGTTTTGTTCCTTTTGGTTGGTTTACGAGAACTCTGAGGAAAGGAGGGTGGTAAATCACCTACTTCATCTTGTAATTCAATAAAATTTTCTTCTACCCCTAAATTAATGGAAGCAGATTCTATGAAAATCTTCTAGCCATATTTCAAAAAATAACATTTATAAATAATAACAGTAATAAGCTCTAATAGCCTTCTTTTGTGATAACTAATATAAGAAAAGGGAGAAAATAAGAGTTAATATAATATAATAAAAACTTATATATATATGGAATCTCAAATTTAAATAATATAAATATATCTAAATCTTTGAAGGCTCCTTTAATCTTGTCTCTTTATGACTTGATCTTTGGCCCTCCAAAAACCTCTTAGAGAGAGTGAAAGAGTTGAATACTTTGAAAGAGAGCTAGAGAATGAATAAAGAGGGAGAGAGTTGTGTAAATTGGTGAAGAATGAGAATGGGAGGGTTAGGGTATTTATAGACTTTATAAAATGAAAAATGACATAAAATACCCCTTATATGACCGTTTTATAACTGTTTGGGGGGCGGGGTAAAATTGATTTTTTTTATAAAAAAAAGAGCACTTGACCGTTGGGCGGGCCTGGCGGGCCGAGCCAAACGGGCCAACGGGCCTCAACCCAGCACAGCCCATGTCACGGGCCGTATCTCGTGGACCGTGCCGGGCTACGGCCCATTAACCGTATCCCGGCCCGGCCCATTTGACATGCCTAGACTTGATGAACTGTTATAAGTTGAATGATATACTTATTTTAAGAAAAAATAAAAAATTTAAAGAAAAATTAAAATATATTTTAAAATTAGATTCATTCCTCTAGGTGAATTTCGGTTTAGGAAACCGAATTCAGGTTTTTCTATTGGAATCACCAGCAAAAAAGATTCTAAGTCAAAACCAAATCTAAAATCAAAACCATTATTTAGAACGGAATTGGCTCCAGTGCAGTATGGTTCTGACCCGGTTCCTAGCCCTCTGTCCTCACCAATACGCAAGGACACTTCTGTAATTTCAAAAAAGTGATAGCATTTGAAATGTCATTTAATGCTTCCAAAGGATCTTCGTCTCGACCGAGGAACGCGGCAAAGAGCACGGGCCTTGTGGGGCCCGCAAAGCTACACGGCATTGAATGGCTGTCGGCTGCGGCCTGTCCTGTCGGACACGAAATCGAGAAGAGAAACCGCTAACGAACGCAAACCTTCTTCTTCTCGGTCTCTCTTCCCCACAACTGCACCAAAATATAATGAAATTAAGTGAAATGGTGTTGACTGCTTTCGTAGTGTTTTAATTGGCTATCTATTGAGCGGCCATGATTGCTCCGTTTTATAATCTATCTGTAATTCTTTCACCAGTAATACTTTCCATGGAAAGAAACAGTTTTTTATTATTATTATTATTATTATTATTATTACTTTTGGGAAGAAAAAAGAAACAATTCATTTTTGTAAAAAAATTATAATAATTTTCATGGGCCCACATACCTGAGGACAGAGAGATTGTCATCTAGAATATCCTAAAATTTCAAGTTTGAGGCTGCGTTTGGTTGCAAGTGAGGACTCTTGCCTCAGTGCCCCGGGAGCAAGGTTTCCTTGTCAAGGATTAGCATTGTTAAGGATTTAATTTATATTTTTATATATGCAATTTTTCTATTTTTGGCTATCGGAGGGTTCCCACTTTCCAAACTTTTGAGTTGAACTAATTCCTTCGGGCCCAGAAGGAAGCCGAATAAATCCCCCTTAGCCCTAGTGTGGTAGTGCAATTTCTAACCTATAATCTCCAAGTGTAAGCCGTGATCCTAACCCAACTGAGCTATCCCTTAATGTTATATATATATATATATATATGCATATTAATACATATATAATTGAGAAAAACTAGTATCTAGCATAAAAATCTGTAAAAATGATCTTTGTTTTTGGAGGGAGTTAGATTTGAAAGTACTGAAAAAGGATGAGTTTTAGTGGTTCAAATTATTTGAAATTTGCAATTGTCTAACATAGGTTTTTCACAACTTTATAGGAAAAACATTGACCAATTCCTTTTAGCATTTGATTGCCAAAATGGCCTTAGAGTGCCTTTGTGCGACGAGATGATTTTGTGATAGGTGTTTTTTTTTTTTTTTTTTTTTTTTTTTTCATGTAGCACGCTATTTCATTGTTTTGTGTGACGAGATGATTTTGTGATCATTTTCAATTTTTTAGAATTTTCATGCAACATACTATTTCATTAATGTCTGGTGCAATACATTCTTTTTTTTGGTGGGAAAGAAAAAACTAAATTGAGTAGAAAGGAATAAAATTTCTTATAGGAGGGTATATATGGATGTAGATACCACTCTCTTGTGTAAAAAGAAATCCATGGAACGTAAAATATTATCATTGTACAAAATAAGTTCTTAGGGTGCATTTCTATGACGAGAAAACTTCAAGATACTTTGGGGGAGTTGGTTATAAATTTCATGCAACCCACTCTATTGCCATTTGGTATGACACTTTTTATAAAAAAAAAAAAAATAACAAAAATGATTTTCCTAAATAGAGAGGATTGCAGTTTTCTACATTGCACTTAAAAGATTAAATTTAAATTTAATAATCTATATAATTGTCAAATTGGGGGTGAGTACATACATAGAGAAATGTGCACTACACTTAATGAGAAATTTAGGGATGGACTCGAATACTTTTCTCCACCCTCTCAAGCACCATTTCACATAAGTAAACGTCAAACGGTTTGAATTACAAATGTAAAATTTTTATATATCTCAAAATCTAAGAAGGTTTAAGTTAGGAAAGTAAACGTTCTAGTTTTTAGTGGGTGGATAAAAAATTCATATGGCTTGACTTAAAATTTTAGAGCCCATTAAATTTTCTAAGAATTGAATACAATGAAGGAATCTGATACCATGACCTCTCTCGGATCATTATCTGGCGAGTTTTGGAGAACGGAGGTGAGAGATTTCATATAAAAATGGCCCATCTTTTAACCAGTTTCACACTCCCATTTACTCACGAAGAGTTCAAACAAACATGTATGTACATTTACATATATGTAAATGGGTGCAAACAAATATATATGACCGATTTGGATTTCAGTGATACTTGCTTATTTCTCTTTCATCTATGTGATGTGGGACCTACCTTTCACTAACCTAAATTGATATTCAAGCCCCACTGGATGGGCAAATTAGTGTAGATGGTAACATATTACAAAGATTAGGGTGATATGAACCATTGTATTTCTTTGTACTTTCTACGACAGGAGTAAGCTACTTCAAGATGTGAATACTGGTTTTAAACAGTGACAATCGAGAGCATGCCACCTTCCCTCACCAGAGGGCTTTGTCACCTCACCCAAGGTCTACTTCCGTCACCAAATGCCTCTATCACACCTCACTAACCGTGGGGTGGGTCCCAGTCCCCTATAGCTGGGGTAGGGAAAAAAAAACAGCAACGACAATCAGCCAAACAAGCATTTTGGTAGCGGTCCAGCAAAAGACCCAGGGAAATCTTTATGACTTCTTGATAAAAAGTGAAAGGGATAATTTCAAATCCCAAATCTTTCTATAATCTCATCACAGTGATCCAACCACTGAATATTATAGATATTCAGCTGAGAGAGGATACTCATGTGCCTATCATCTGGTGAAGGATTGAAGCCCATTGCCTGATAGGTGGAGCTCACAAGATCTACAAGATCTACTCCAAACGGAGGATAAAGGAACCCACTTGATTTGTAAGAAACTTGATATGAAAAATGACATCGGTCGATTTCACTCGTTTAAATGATGTATGGTGATCATAAGTCTGATCACCATTATACCACATTCACGCTAGCTGATGGTGATGATGTTTTATGTATTTATTTTGCTAGTTTGGAGTTTGGACTACTGGTTGTATTAGACTAATGTGAGAACCACCTGCTCAGGAATCAATCCTTGGGTGACTATTAAAGTGAGACCCTCTTTGCCATTGAGTTGTGAGGCACTTTTCCTTATATGACCTACTTGGGACTCTACACATTGTCCCGTAGAGAGATGGAAATCTCAATCTACGAACCAGGGGTGTACAAAAAATCAGGTTGATTGACCATCATGTGGCCAGTTAATATAGCCCTAAAAGATCAAAGCAAGTTTAAATGCTACATTCGCTTAAAATTTACTTGTAATAATTGGTGAGTACTTCTCGTATCGTTAATAACAGATTCAGATTGACAGAAGATTTTAGATGGACCAATACAAAAATTAAAATTAGGGTATGTTTGTGTAGCATCAGTGATGGTGACAAAGTCAGAATTCTCTTTTAGGGAGCAAACGATAGTCGACTAACAAAATTAGTTTTGCCGCACTTCTTTTTCTCAAACAATGACTGAGGAAAAGAGATGTTACCATAGGCCCTAAATTGGATTCGAATGAAATTTCAAAGAAGTCTGCATTTCTTTTTTGTTGCCCACTGATGATTACACGGCCCACTGGTGTTGTTCGCATGTAAATATGAAAGGAAAAAAAAAATCATTGACGAGCCCCATGTTAAGGAATCTTCTAAGGCTAGTCGATAAGCCTACCTAAGAAAAATCTAAACCAATTAAAAAAAAAAAAAAACACCCTCTTCCTATAGTGTATATAATCCTCATTGGATTTCACTCTAATAATTTACCATTAGACCGGTAACTTTTAAAACTGTAACGTCCCACCCCATACGCATGCGTGATATTGTCCACCTTGGCCCACATGTCTCACGGTTTTGCTTTTTATGGGCCTCATGCAAGGTAAGGGTGTAAGCTCTAGACACTCGAACTAGTCGAGAGTTGTCTCTTATACCATTTGTCACGCTCCACCCTACACGCATGCATGATAGTGTCCGCTTTGACCTACAGGCCTCACAGTTTTGTTTTTGAATTGCCTCAACCCATCAAAAGACCTCATGCAAGGTAAGGGTGTAAGCTCTACATATAACCTCATTCACTTTCCTCTCTATAGTCGTTGTGGGACTCGTGGTTCCCGTGGGCCAAAGCGGACAATATCATGCATGTATGTAGGGTGGGACGTGATTAAAACTCTCAAGAAAAATATTATAAAAATTTAAATCTTTCATATAAATATATCTAATGGTGGGCTCCATATCATATTGCATTTAGTTATTTTTTCTTATAAATTTTTTTTTCTTAGATCCCACCGTGAGATTAAGAATACAATTTCTAATATATATGATTAATGTATTAATTATATTATTAATTGTATTCTCAATGTTCGGATGGCGCTAGATTCTATTTGAGTAAACATTTGAAAAAAATCCCATTTAACAGAATGTCATTCATTTTAACTGGTCTCGAGCTTCCATAAGTGCAATGGCGGACCAAAGATTTTCATTTGGGTGGTACGGGCAATGATTAAGGTATATTATTTAAACATTTCTCGAATCTCGAGGGTACGGTCATTTCCGCATCAGAATATGTAGGTCCCACTGAATAAGTGGGGCCCATCATGGATATCCACTTCATTTGCTCACAACAAGTTTCTTTTTCATTTTTATTAAAAATCAAGGCCAAAATAGCATTTTTTTTCTTGCTAAAAACTATCTTCACTAACACCGAAAGGGACCAACACACTCATGGTTGTGAGGTGTTGGGACACCAGTTTCACATGTATGCCCACAAATCGATCCTTTTATGGATCTCAAGTTAAAATATCACTCTCAATCCAGCAGCCCTAAGCCCAATACTGCAAAATATAAACAAATAATTAATAAAATAAAGTGAAAGAAGATTCTAGCGGATTTTACCAAAAAAATCCTCTTAAACTCATTTAAGATCAAAAGAAGCTTAAAAAGACTCTATGCACTGCAGTGATCCTACAAGACTGATTTGGTATAAATTTTTTCAGTTTTCCTTGAGAGGGGATATCGCCGCTCGTTTGCCCTTTTACAGTCGATCAAAACCTGTTTTCCAATTCTAGCAAGCATGCAGAAATCAGTCCTGACAGATTTTACATCTAGTTATACATCGTTCCTCAGTGCTTGCTCTAGATTAGGAATGAGGAATGAAAAGATGTATAACTAAATGGGAAAGATGTATAACTAAATGGGAAACAAGCAGCTGAGAAAGGAAGAAGATGAAAAATGGGTGGAGGAAGGAAGTGGAGGAGGAAGAAGAAGAAATAAGAGTGGGGACAATCGCGGGTGAGCGGCGATATCCCCGCTCATGACAGACTTTTTTTCCAAGGATGAATACACTTATATGAGAGTTTAACCTTTTATGTGAGGGGATATCCCCGCTTAATATATGAAGTTTATAGATGATAGGCGGCGATATCCCCACCCATGACAGAATTTTTCTTACACTTATATGAGAGCTTAACCTTTTATGTGAGGGGATATCCCCGCTCAATATATGAAGTTTATAGATGATAGCTAGGCGGCGATATCCCCACCCATAACAGAGTTTTTCTAAATGATGAACACACTCATCTGAGAGCTGCACCTGTCATGAGCGGGGATATCGCCGCTCACCCGCGATTGTCCCCGCTCATGTCATGGGTGGAAAAAAGTCTGTCATGAGCGGGGATATCGCCGCTCACCTGCGATTGTCCCCACTCTTATTTCTTCTTCCTCCTCCTCCACTTCCTTCCTCCACCCATTTTTCATCTTCTTCCTTTCTCAGCTGCTTGTTTCCCATTTAGTTATACATCTTTCCCATTTAGTTATACATCTTTTCATTCCTCATTCCTAATCTAGAGCAAGCACTGAGGAAGGATGTATAACTAGATGTAAAATCTGTCAGGACTGATTTTTGCATGCTTGCTAGAATGGGAAAACAGGTTTTGATCGGCTGTAAAAGGGCAAACGAGCGGCGATATCCCCTCTCAAGGAAAACTGAAAAAATTTATACCAAATCAGTCCTGTAGGATCACTGCAGTGCATAGAGTCTTTTTAAGCTTCTTTTGATCTTAAATGAGTTTAAGAGGATTTTTTTGGTAAAATCCTCAAGATTCTATGCAGATCAAAATGACTTATACAAACCTGAAAGACCAATAAAATCTGGACCATCAATTTCTAATGGGAATGGATGCCACGTGTAAAGAAATCGACCGTGCAAACGGCATGTCCACATTCTAGGGTACTCAGGTGGCCCACCAGTCTGTTCTTTGCAAACCGATTCCTCATGGCACTATACAACGTTTACATGATCATGTGATGGGAGAGAACGCTTCTGAACTGGAGTAACGATGTGCGTCTTGCACAAAGCAACGTGATGTTGCGGCGTGCAACTCGTGAATTATTACGCACTTGTCACATGAGCGTGCAAATCTGAACCGTCCAATTCATGGGCCCGCTGTGGATGCATACCAAATTAACCTGATGATGGAAATCCTCCTCAAAATTGGAGTCTTGAAGATCTATGTAAGGATGAAAATGGGTGCCTGAATACGATCACCAATGCCCAAAAGGGCAAGAATTGAAAACGAGTCCAATATTTAGACCCATTTTAATTTGGATCAAGGTAAGGTAAGGTCCATTGGTTTCATATGGGATTTTATGAAAAAAAATCTCTTTAAGTTAAATAAATATGACAACACTTCATAATAAAGACAAATGAGTTCTATTTCATCATATCAAGGAATAACTTACACGCAAATTTCTTGAATAAAGGGACATTCGGGCAATAATATTATAAAATAATCCAACATTCCATGCTACCGCGGTTTCTAGGCATTTTTGTGTCAAATTAGTTCATGATATCATGAAATACCAGCTTGTTCTAAGATATAATGGAATAGAGGTCTTTTGCCATTAAAATGAATTGTTTATCCCCTCCATCGGCTTTTCAACTTTTTAAGGGTTTTTTTTTTTTTTTTTTTAAAACTCCATTTCATATTCGTGGACCTGAATACTAGATTCCATTTTTTAATTTCTACTTACCAAGTATACAAGTTTCTGTATCCTGAGTTTGGGTTTGGGTCCAATCCCTTTGTTCGATTCTTTGTTGGGGTCTTTAATTTGAATGCAGGTAACAATCCTTTGACATTGGCTGTGTTGATAAGGATTGCAATGGTTTGGTTTTCTAGTTTCCGGGTGAATATGGTTTAGTGATTTCAATCCATATTAGATATAAAAAGAGGTGGTCGTTTGGCTACCCCAATCCACAATTCGTATTTATAATTATAATTTATTAAGAAAATCATTATAAAACAAAAAATTGAAATATTAACATTTCTTCTAAATTTAGAAATATTGTTGGATAAATTCGATCCCATCAAACCCAACTCATGAACCCATACTTGTCATGGGTGGGCTCTGTATCATATAATCCTGAACCCATTAAAGGTAACCCTACCATCCATGGTTGTGTGTATATGGTGCAGCTATGAAAGACTCAAATAAGATCAGTCGAGCAATTAAATTTATGTTGGAAGATGTGTACCAATGCTTTGAGATGCACTAAAGCATCATGAGGGTATTCATTACTAACTTCGTATCTCATAATGCAATCTAAAGTGCCCTAAAAAGAGCTTTGAGGCCTGAGCAGCAGACATGCAAAAGATGAAGGAAGCTTTATCTAACCATCTTTTAGATAATATGATGTTGTTTATTGCTAATAAAGCTGCTTAGGAAAAATAAAATTATATCATGTGAGAGGAGGAACCTACCAATAAAATAAAGGAACTAATCATGTGGAATAGTCAACTGCCTCTTTTGCATGAATCATTCATTAATAAGTGTATGGACCACCCAACCATAGAATCCAAAGAAGCTACTGCAGACCCACATCTTAGTTGTTGATGAGTACCAGTTCAGGTGGTCCTCTCTCACTTTAAGAACTACCCAATTGCATACTACTCTAGCATAATTTTTTAAAGTTGTAAATATAATTTTACGTCTACCTGAATTCATATCAATCATTAGTTGAGGGAAATTGAAAGATCTTATTTTACGTCAAGGAAAAAAAAAAGGAATTTATAAGAGATCCTCTTTAAAGATCATGTTATGAGGCCTTGTAGTGGTTTTTGGTAAGAGGGATTATAATCTACGCATATACTTCATTGTAATGGTGTAGTCTTTGGCATCATGGTATGTAATATTAATGGTTTCTATCAATAAAATCACTTTTCAAACAAAAAAAAAATGACAATCCATATGTTTTTGTGTCTTAAATTGGCGCTAATGCGGTTTACTTGGTTTCAATTTTTTATTATTCTCTTCAGTGTTTATCCATTGGATAACATCATTTTTTTACTAAAAAGAACTTTTTTTGGAAGTTCAATTTTTAGTTTTTGGATTTTAAAAAGACTTCACGTTAAAGCAATGTGCATGTTAATCTTCATACACCATTTGAGGGTTCCGTTTGATTCCTTGAAGGCCTATAAGAGGTCAGGCAAGAAAACATAGAGCCTTGAAAATGAAGGGGCAACAATTAAAGTAGAGTTCCCTTCAACAGTAACCTTAACAAAAGTTAAACAAAAGAGGAACTTCAAAAAATTCTTCAGACCCTTCCATACTCTCCACACAATATAATGTATATATCACATTTTTCGAGGGAGACATACTTTTTATTTGGGCCATCCCTTGGTACCATATACCGATGTCGAACATGTCACATATGCATTGATACAAATTTTATAGTAACTTAATTACTTATTCACTAGTAGGGGTCTAGGTTTAATTGAAATTAAAAGAAGTTTAGTTTAAACAGATTGTCAAGGAAGAAGGGGGATTCCTCTTTGTTGATGGTGCGTTCTAAGCATGTTTTGGTTGATGATTAGGTGGCCGTAGCAGCAATCATTGAGACTTCTAAAATTAAAATTGCTCAAAATAATTATTACTTTTAACTTTTTTGTGTTTCAAATTTGACTTTAATAAGAGTTGGGTCTACTGTAGAATGTTTACATGTGTGATTTGACTTCCCTTTGTTTTTGTCTTTCATGTATTTTAATCATGTATTCTATAAATGAAGATCGATGAGGGGCTGGCTCAAATTTGAATACTTGGGACTACTAATACTAGGAGAGATGGCAATATTCATCACTTAATTCTGTTTTTTGGTAAATATCTTCTTAGTTTTAACTATGGCTAAAGATGTAAATGGGTTGGGTTCGGATTCACTCCCAAGCCGAGACATGATTTGAGTTTCATATGCCTGGAATTCTATTGTATATAACCAAACTTGATGCCAAACCCAACTCAAAGCCAAAGTATATATGGTTATGTAAAATATATTTCATCATATTGTATATAATATTACTAACATAGTATTTAATGTATAATATTATATGTTACATATAATATAATATATATATGATGTATATCAGATATATTTTATGTATAATATTTTGTTATTATTTCATAGATTATGCAATTAGGTATTTAACTCTGAAATTGAATCCGATAATCAGTTGGGCTAAAAAAAAAGGTTTCTGGACAGATTTTTTAAATCAAGACGTCCTAAAGATTTTTGGACAGGTAGACTATCATGCCACATATAGGGCCGCTTAAATTTTCCCTTATTATAAATTGTTTTGATAAGATCTATCTCAATAAAATTGTGTTGTTAAAATCCTCATTCTTTATCTAGTGAAGAAAAGCTATCAATGTGGTCAAATCAAACAAGGAGACAGTCTAACTCTTATAAACAGGGATTAAGTGCTACATTATATATCCTTCAAGATCAAGTTTTAGGAGAAATCACCTTAATCATAGTCATCTAAATCTCAGTGATGATTTCATTCATAGCAAGCCCATCGGGAAGTCCTTAATATAATAAGACATGTGGATTTATAATAATCAACTTAATTACATCATCGGGAATAACAGCCAAATGCCAAGCGCTAAGGCATACCACTTCAACGGAAAGAAAATTCTAACTGTAACTTTATTGGTTAGGCACTTGATTAATGTGTATAGGTAGGTGAGTACTTACAAGTGAAGAATGACCAACTGTTATGATGTTGAAATAATTTATACCTATCTAATTAAAAAGATTATAAAAATAATGACATTCAATAATAAGATACCCGTACCCAAAACATATGCTGACATGATCTAGGGTCTTGGAAAGACATGAATGGGAACTGCGAAGGCGCATACAAAAATGAATACATGCACGCATTCATATACATGGTCTTTGTTCGGGTTTTGGGTGGCTTGCTCTGCGTGCAAGCAAAGGTGTGTGAGAAAGAGAGAGAGCGAGCATTTAATGTGTCGTGCGGTCGAAGGATCAAGTCTCTTGTGCACACCTCCCAATTGCTACTCTCATAACCAGACCACCTTCCATACCCATTACCCTCGCTTATAGCTCTTTCTTGGAGAGGGTGTCACAAAATATTTTATCGAGTAAAGAATGTTTTGAATGATCAGGTAGCCCTGATTAGAGTAGAAAATTAAGTTTATCTCACTTCCCTATAATATAGGACTATAGTAATCGATTTGATTTGGGTCACTTTAGATCAGGGCAGGAGGAGCCCATGGTGCAATCAAGCCTAGACTCACTCAAATCAAGTATGCATCACTACTGTTGTCATTTTCGTATTTTTTTCACTAATAAGTTTCCACAATGTATGGTGATAAGTCATGTTAAGAAGATCAGGCTCTACTCCAGGAGCAGTATTGAAGAGTATTTCCGCTTACCCTACTAATACATCTAGATTTTTGTGGTAATATGTATTAGAGCCATATGGTATTAGCACCAACCTGTCGCCAATTGGATTGCATCTTTCAAGGGAGAGTGTCGAAGGAAAACCATACTCTACCGGCCTGTTTGGATAGGCAAAAAATAGAGTATAGCGAAGTTAGATGGGCTCTAACAATCTAAGATTTCAACTCTAGCATGTTTAACAAAAAAAACTCTAAAAGTCTAGTATGTTTAGATCAGCCTCGCCCATAGATGAAATAATGTTGTCAGCCACATGTACTCTATTGCACTTCAACTTTAAATACTTATATTTCCTTGAGTAAAAGTGAATTCTACTCAAAACCTTAACTTTACAATAAACATTCAAATGTAGTAAAGTGAAGTACTCTACTTTAACTTCAACCTACTTCTCCTCTACTTCACTCCTCATGTGAAATCCTCTTTATTTTACTCTAGTCCTCATTTATCCAAACATGGGTCTTTTCTGCAGTTGGTGGCCCATTTTCATCCTAATAGTCTAATTGATTATTCCTATTATTACATATTAGATAAGTTTTGTATTTGAGAAAAATCTTCAAAAAAGGACTCGGATCAAACAAACATATCTTTGCTATACACTTACACGTGGGCTTAGGCCAACCAAAACCCACAACGATTACAACTGTCTTTTTGTTGAATATGGACTGACCCTTTTAGATGGTCTGAGCTTTGGTTGGCTTTGTGTCTACCTAAACACCTAAAATGCCACACTAAATCGCCCAGACCCGGATGAAAATTGTCAACACAAATGGGACCAAGATTTTACTAGCCCAGGCCATAACGCTAGTTTTACACCCACTGGCTGGATCAATGCGTAAATATTTACAATTCAAATAGTAAATGGGCTGGTCTTGCAAGAAATTGGATCCGTGCAACTAAAGATTGCTTAATGGTTTTGAACTTTGGATTCTCTTTGGTTGTTCAACTTGCACTATCTTTTGTCATCTTATTAAACAACTACTGATTTTTATTTTTATTTTTTGTTTGGTAGATGATTAACCTGGGCCACAGATACAAGTCAGAACAGGGATTAGTGATCCACCAAGCTGAGTAACTCAGGCAAGTTGGTCGAGTATATATTCCCAGTGAGGCCATCACCACCAGACTCATTCGACTGTCCTTGAATCACTGACTTGCCAAGCTTGAAAATTGGGGCGAGTTTTGGTGTCAGAATGATCTTGGGCTTGATTTATGGGGGTGTGAGTCTATCCTGCAAATGTACAGTAACTCTTGTGCTTAGGGTAATTTCCAGAATATCTGGGCTAGGCCCAAACCTTTTGTCACATTGATTAAGACTGTGACCTGAGCCCAACAGGCTCAAACTAGAGCTCGGCTTGTCAATCAGGCCAGCTCAAGCTGGGCTTGGTTGGCACTTGATCCAAGCTGGAGCCTAGCCCAGTTTGGACTGAGTCGAGTATGCCAAGCTCATTGACATCCCTAATGCCAAACCATCAATGGCGGTTATAGATATTTCTCATTGTGTTAACCAAGCGTATGCCATTCACACATCCCAGACGCCCATCTAACTAGGACCATCCAGTGGTCCATGAACTTAGGGCTAACCAATAGCCCATTCTATTTAAAACATCCATCATGAGGCAAAGCAATGTGGGAGAATCTAACAAGGACAATCCATTATGTCTATGGGGGCCCGTCTCATTTAGACCAACCAGGATGGCCCATGTAGTTAGGTAGATCAAGTTGAACAAGGTTGAGCCACCTAGTTGGGCTATTTGGCTGACAATGCTCAACCCAGAGCAGTTGTTGTCAGGCCAGAAAATCAGTTAAAATAAATCCAAAATAGGCTAGCTCAAGCCATGATAGTGCTTAATGATGGGCCCATGATACAACAGAATGTTGAGTTCCTTTTCATTTGATGTTAGCATTTGTCTTGAGAACCTTTTCTATTGTCTTAACATTAGAAGATTAGGGATGAAAATGGGTCGGTTCAGGTCGAACTTGTGGGCAATACGTACAACTCAAACGGGAAATGACTCATTTATTAATCAGGTTGAAAATGTCAACCCAACCAATTTATTGAGATCTCCTCATTATTGCAACAATGGATGATTATCCAAGTAATTGGACGTGCTTGGGACCAAATGGAGGCACAGATCTTAACAGATTGATAGAGATTGTGAACCTTTGAATAGTGAAGATTTGTTTGAGGCTTTCTTGTAAATTATAGAAATGTACAGAGGTTATGTGGAGTTCTCTAGAATATATTATGTATAAGTCTGGGATTTAGGTAGATTAATGTGAGAGTTTATAGAGTAGGATTTGGAATGTTCTCATGAATTGGATATCTACATGTGGCCTATTATTGTCCGTTAATTGTATAGGGTAGAAGTATAAAAGGGATCTTCAATCCATTTGTAACTTGGCAAATTTGAGGAACAACAGAAGCTCTCACAATTCTTTCAAGTGTTCTCACTTTTTGGCATCCTGAGTTCTTACATATATGCTAGACCAACAGAAGGTTTATAGACAATGTGCTAAAATTGACCGGAAATATAAAATTGAGTGTTTCACGGGCTTGAATCTGAAGAATATATCACATCTTAACTTGTAAAATAGATCTCACATTATTTGAGAGAACTATGTAGACTATATGCATTAGATACGACGAATATTACTTTCATGTTGTTGAAGAGAATGATTTATATGTCGGATATAAGTTTGAGCTAATATTAGAATTGCAAATATTTTACGAGGCATTGTTTTAAAATTGAAAGGATGAGGAGATAAGATTGTGATTTCTTTTCAGCTCTTTGCCTAATCTAAAGATTTTGTCGTAGTCATTTATTGGGAAATTACTATAAGAGTATCTCTCCAAATTATTTATTAAATCCAATTTTAACAACATTGATTTGTTTATTATACTTTCATTGTAAATCAAAACTGTCAGGACCTCTCTAATAGCATCCCCTTTGAATTACAAGGTTGATGTAGGCTTTTAAATGAGATTAAATGAAAATGTAGGTTTCCCCTCCCTATCACAACTCTCCTAATGTGAATAAGTGATGCAATATCTCTCCTTAATCAATTACTCAAATCTATCATTTCCTCTCACATTCATGCAAAACAGATGTTTCCATTAACTTTCGGTAACTCCCCAAAACCTCTTTCGATTCCTTTTTTTTTGTTGTAAATATATTTCTATTTCTATTTCATCTCATTCATTGGTTTGTTTCATCTATTTCTCTGTGGGAGATTGAGATATTTCAAGCACTACAGCAATGTATGGAACAAGAGTGGACCTAGGTTCATGGGTTTGGGAGATGAAGCCCCCACCCATGCTTGGAAAAGGTTAAAATTTCTTAAAACCCCCCTGTAATTTCTATATGTATATATATATATATATATATATATTTTTTTACATTTGCCTCTTCCCCAAATATTTCTTGTACATAAAGGTCCCCCACGCAAGTTGAATTTCATGGGTCCGCCCTTGGTATTGATTGCGATAACGCTAACGCTCGTGAAGAAGGGCTTGGATCGTTCTTTGAGTGCTCGTGGAAAAGAAGAATTCCTATTTTTTGGAAAAGAAACTAAAAGCAAAAACAAAAGGTTTCTTCTCGCAAATTTTCTTTCTTGCAAAAAGAAACCAAAATCTCAAGAATTCAAATCCTCTTTCTTCCATTGCCTGCAACAGATCTAGATCACCTCTTTTTGTCTCTGATCAAGACCTTATAAATTTGTTGTGTTGACCATTAGATCATAACAAATTTGCATTAAGTTTTCTTTTGTCATCTTTGTTCTTTTTTGTTTCCTTTTTAATGGTTATGTTAGTTTGAGTTTCTTTGGTTTTGTGTTTCTTTCATTGCTCTTTTTGATGAATTGTCATTGTTGGGTTTTGGTTGTTTTCTTAATATTAAGTTCTTATTCCAAAGAGAGAAGAAATTGGAGAGATAGGTCATGATCATGCATGGAGCGCCCATCAAGTCAAATGCCCAATGCACAACTGTGTTTGAATATAAGCCCATCAGTTCTTCATTCTCTGTGTTTGCTTCTTGTGATCTCCATCTATGTGTCGTGTGTTTTTTGTATGTAACTAAAGATCCCGAGATTTTATTATTAAAAAAAGGCCCAAAGATATAATGGTGGTTGATAAGTTCTTAAAAATGCATATTCTCATGGTTATTTTTGGTAAGTTTAAGGACTATGAAGCCAAAATAGCCTCATTTAGTGTCATATCATGATTTTATGCATTTTTATATCCTTGTAGTACATTCTTGCATAATTTGCTAAAAAACCATCATTTTTGGATCAAATCATGAAACCTACTTTTTTTTTAAAAAAAAAAATTTTGAAAAGATTTTTTAAATGTGGTTTTCTTAGGAACTTAATTAATCATCAGGTGCATTCATTCATCATTTTATGAGAGATGGGCCATCAATCATGCAATTGTGAATTAAGGGTAAATTTATCTTTTCACATGAAATTGATTTTTTTTTTTTTTGTTGTTGCAGGAAATGAGAAAAAGGGGTCCTACACATGCACATGTGTAGGTCACACATGTGGGGCATCCAAGAGGGGGTTGCGCAAAATTCCAAGTTCATTTTGAAGATAATTCAAGATAATCAAAGAAAATCCATGAAGGGTCAAACTAAGAAAGAAGATTTCCAAAGAGACAAATTAAAGTCGAAAGAATCTACACATATTGGGCATTCAATCTTCTCTTGATTCCAACTTGGAGTTTGACTTCATGTATCTCTCATAAATGTCAAGTCGAAGGAAGATTTGCTAAAGAATAAAATATGACAAGTGCATGAAGATATAATAAAGAAAAGAAAGGAAAAGACTTACTAAGTGAAGAAGATTAAGGAAAAAGCCCCCTCACTAGTACTCCACCATTCTACCTATCTCCTTTCTCTACCATAGCCCATCTCTCTTCAACAGGGCTTGTCTCAACTTGATGCTTTAACTAGAGAGGTCCCTTTCATCCTAGTATGTATTTTTTTTTTTTTTGAAAATTTAATTCTCCATCTTTCATGTAAAAACGTTACATATTAGTAAAAGCGTGATTCTTTTAATTATTCTTTTTTTTATGTGATTAATGCTTGAATTGTGTTTTTTTTGTTGCTGTTCTTGGATTGACAGCCCAAGATCTTAAGGGTATGAAATAAGTAATTATGAACCCGGTTTGAGGATAAAGAAAAAGAGCACACTTATCACACATTTATTTTTATTGCAATTCCCACACATTTACATTTATTGAAAAATCCACACATTTAAGTTTCTGTTAAAACCACACATTTACCTTTCTTGTTTTCACCACACATTTAAATTCTTGAACTTTTGTGATCAATTCAATTTTATGTCTAGTTTTGCAATGTTTATGGTTGGAACTAGTTAGCATTGCATGCATATTCATATTGGTGGAGTTTAGATATGTTTAAGTTGATGTTATTCGAGTATTCAAAATTGAATTTAAATTTGGAATTAGAGTTGTGACTTGAAAGGATAAAAAAAATCAGTGATTTAAGAATCGTGGCAAAATATTTTTTGGAAATTTGGATTCCAAAATAAAGAGCACAATTCTGCACATTATATATTGCAGAAATTTCAGGACATATTCTGAGTGAAAAGTTTGTGATTAGAAGCCTGATCAAAACATATTATTTTTTTATGAAACTTGGGGAAATTAAAGTTTGGTCAGTTTACTTTCAAACCCCAGAATTTCAAGAAAAAATAATTTTGGAAATATGGTGAACCAATGGCTCAAACATGGCTGGTCGGACCCAACTGTATGCAGAATTTCTGCCCAGTTTATGTTCTTATATCTCATTCGTTTCAAATAATTTTCCACTTCTATTTTTTTATTTGATTCATGAATCATTATAGTTTAAATTTCAGTCATTAAACTCAGTTTTAGGTTGCATTAGATTAGGAGAAATCATGCATAAAAACAGTCTAGCATACTAATTTTTCAAACTTAGAATTTTTTATAGCATAGCATAGCACGCATTGCATTACAAACATTACTAACTTTCTAACTTAGGTTTCTTTTGTATCTAGTTTAGTTTCTTATTTTTATTTTTGGTACTTTTTATTCTTGATGTTCTAACTTATGTTTTCTTTTGTAGCAATTTTAGTTTTTAATTTAGAATTTTTAGATTTAGGAAGTTTTCTTTTCATTGGATTGTAATCAATTTAATTTTTGGAAAGTAGGAATGATGGTTATAACTTTTCTAGTTTATTAGGCTAGATTTAGATTTTTAATTTAGGGCAGTTACAAGTTGACAAAGGAACCTTAGTTTATATTGCTCCATATGGATCGACCTAGTCTTACCAGTTTATTACTACATCGTGACTCTACACTTGGAGCTCACGATAAGTGATATATATATATATATATATATATAAATCTTTACATCTTTAGTCATGTAAACTTTTTTATGCTATCAGTTTGGTTTGATACAAATTCTTGAAAATGAAGCTGTTTTTATGATTGACATTTTTTGTTTTTCATGTTAGTGATGTCTTAGGGATATGATTATTTTATAAATATGCGATGATGGTTATAAAATCATTGGAACTCCTTTGAACCTTCGGTTGAAGGTTTTAGGATTTCCGAATATGTGATAAAGGTGCGTTTATATTTGTTGCAATAATAACTTACAAAGTTGCAATTATATTTCTAACCCAGTTAAAATTTCCTTGTTCTTTGGTACACAATATTAAGTGTTCGATTTTCTAAATTATAGGATCTGCATTTGTATCAAGACAGGGACTTTTAATTGGAGTTGCTTTCATTATATTTGATAATGAATTACAATACTCTTCCAATGACTTATTTATACAACTCAATCGCGGAGACCAACTTAATGCATGCCTACTGTACTACAAGGGATTCACGTAATAGGTAATTGTTAAATTGTGTTCAAAGGGGTATTATAGGCGGTGGGGGATGGCTGAAGTAATTTTATGGTCTAATAATTGCAATGATAAATAGATAATTTTATATTGAATTTCGGGTATTTTAGATTTATTTTCTTTTCTCTTTTCTCTTTTTAGTATCCCATTTACATCATTCCTTTTCTATATGGTATTTATTTTTATATTACTTCTTAAATGTTTTTAAATCATTCTAGCTTTACTTTTGGATTTAAGATATTTCTATCTTATTCATATTTTGTTTAGTGTTTTAATATTGATTTTGGATACTTTGATTCTATCTCTTGATTTTTATCCTTATATTCTTAAAATCTATTTTTTGGCTAAGCCCGGGCCTTCTCTGCTAGTTTATATTATCTTCACTATTTGGAATTTTACTTTTGGCTTGTGAAATATAATGTATAAAAAAACCTTAGTTAACCCATCCCCGAAGGACTCCACCGGAGAATAAATGTGCAAATAAAATTGTTGTCTCAGGTATTGGCGCACCCAGAAATTACCTTAAGTTTCACATTCCCATATTCTTGTCCCAGCTACTAGCGCGCCAAGAACTCTTACCTTTAAGTTCCACACACCCATATTGTCTGCCAAATAAACTGTTATCCATCGTGGACATACCTGAAACAGTAAGAGAAAGTGATGAGAATATTGTTCCCATATAATCACAGCTCAGGTGATGGTTATTTATGCGTAGTTTAATTATCAAACTGAAACTTCACAGCAGAAGCTCCAGAGGATATATAAATCACCGTCTTCAAAAAATTCACACGGTTTGACCAACTGATGGGTCATTGCCAAAATAGAGAGCACTATTTTGGATGGTTTTGAAATCTCTCAACCAGAGATTACTTGGTCTAGATCCATCAATTTGAAAGTAAAGATTTATTGGGGATGTGAATTGTTAGAAATATAAGGACTTGTAGGTTTACATTCGGAGGTTGTGGGTTCAAAACTGCACTACCACACTCTGGGGCCAGGGAATTTTATTTGGCTTTCTCTCCGGGGCCTGTATGGATTATTCTAACTCAAAGGATTAGGAACCCGCATTATCAAAAAAATAAAAAATAAAAAGAAAAAAGAAAACGAAATATAAGGATATGTACACTGTCTTTCTAGCAGCACTAAATTCTATCTTCTACAAACTCGTAATCTAACACCCATGTGAGTGAATTTTGATTGTCATGTGGGTCTCACCATATGATATTTGAAAGTTCTCAAAGGTAAGACACGCATTTCAAATGTATTTGTGTAATGAGATAGTTATTCTCACGCGTGTAGTGCAGCGGGTCATCGCATCTATAAGGTTGTCTCCACCGTTGACCTAGGAGTTGAGGTAAATGAACAAAAATGGATGATACATACTCATTTATTTTTTGGTAATTTTGAAAAAAATGCAATTAGCGGTGGACAATAACAACCGCCGCTAAAAGTGACTAAGGGCGGAATATAACAGCCGGCATTATTATTATATATTATAGGGATGAGATTCGATTTTAAAATTGAATTTTAATTTTGCAATTAATGAGAAATTAGAGCTCAATTTCGATTTCAATTTTAACCATATTTAACTTGAATGAGAGATTTTAGGGATTCAAGAGAAGTTCTAGATTTTAGCCATCTAAAAAAAGAGGGCAGTTTAAAAAGAATAAGAGTCGGAGTAGGATTCCAACCTTCCACACTCTCTAATCAATCAATGCTTATTTAGTATGTTTAAAATTGATTCTTTAAATTAGATTACTCTAATAATTCAAACTATTTAGTTTCCAACTCTTAAAGCAAAACATCACCCAAACCTAGTATAATATGAGCCTAAGAGGATGAATTCCAACTCATGTATTCACATTCATGGAAAAAGAAGAATGTCGTAACTCATAACATACGTACTCTATACAATTACATATTGAATTTTGAAAGTTGGAAACCGGTTTTGGACTGCAGCAGATTAGATGTTGAGAGAGAGAGACGGACATTTTGGTGAGGAGAGAGGTTTTCTTTTATTAACGACGACCCGAGAGAAAACATGCTTGGGTTTGAATTTTGGGGCGTTTGGTGATACCAATGTTTCACTTTCATAATGTTGAAAAGTCATTTTTTTAAATTTGAATGCCTAAAATGTTTAAGTTACCATTTCTTTAAATCATATCCCATGATTATTAGTGAGATATGCCATTAATAATGATCAGCTATCATTTAATTGCTCACTATTAATAAAATATGAGAGTTTCAAATAAATTCTAAAAAAACACATATAAAATTTAAAAAACGCAAATAAATTTCAAAAGATTCCAAATAAATTTTAAAAAATGCGATAATTTAACAAAAAGCAATAAATTTCAAAAGGACACAGAGAAATCTAAAAAGATGCAAATAAATTTCAAAAGATCTAAAAAAATCTAAAAATATATAAATAAATTTCAAAAGACGTAAATAGAATTAAAAAAGGGCCAATGAATTTCAAAAAACGCAAATACATTTGCCAAAACTAAGATAAATTATTTTTTCAAATTTCAGAAAAACTTGCCAAAAACTCAAGTATTTTAGCCAAAATTCAATTAAATTTATTTCAAGAAAAGAAAATAAATTTGAAAAGACGCAAATAAATTTCAAAAGACACAAATAAAATTCAAAACACATAAATACATTTTAAGAAACGCAAATAAATTCTCCAAAAAACTTAGGAAAATTTTCCAAAAACTCAAATAAATCTTTAAAAATACTTGGATAAATTTTCGAATATAACTCAGAAAGAAAAAACTCTGTTAAATTTTCTAAAACTAAAATAAATTTGTTAGAAACTCAGATAAATTTACGAAGAACTCATATAAAATTTTTAAACACTCAGATAAATTTACCAAAAACTCAGATAAATTTGTAAGAAATTCGAATAAATTTGTCAAAAACTCAGATAAATTCTCTTCCTTGTCGATTTCGGCTTGACCTGAACCAACCTGAACAAACCTTGTGAACAGAGTCTTCTTCTCTTCCTCGTCGATTCTGTCTTTCAACATAATCTCTGCAATAGAGCCTTTGCAACCCACCAAGGTGGATTATGTGGCCACTTTGGATACCTATCGACTGCACCAAATTATCCCTTTATTCGAGCTTGCGTCCTAATCTTGGCTGCTCCCAAGAATCCATCATCATACCTAAAAACTGCAAAAATCCAAACCGTGAAACCAGGCCCTTTGCAATGTAATGATTGCATCAATCCAAATTCACTCCACTAACAATTTTTCGACAGACAAAAACTTAAATTAATAAAACACAAGACCAATCCAACGGTACAAATAAATCCTATTTATTTGTGAGCCCCACCTATAGATCTGTGGCCGTACGACAGAAAATCTCAAATTCCCGTCAAGTCAAAAGGATATATACTCCTCCATCAATTCACACGTTTGGTTGCTCTTCTCCTTTCCCTTCAGTCCTTGACCGCAGACACTGCCGTCAGTGCGAGTGACTTGAAACTCAATGAAACACCCATTGGCAGCGCTACATGAATTTAAGTGGGGTTGACATCTAAAAAAGTATTAAAAAAATATTTTTTAATGAATTTAATTTATTAGAAGTTTTTGACCTCACTTAATGCTTAAGTTAATAGGCTATCTTTCTGCCAAAAAATAATAATAATAATGAGTCTAACTTTTATTTTTTATAGAAAATTATCTTTTTTAGACATTTTGTCGGTAACTTTTCATTTATCATAACTTAACCTCTAAATACGGTATTCTCCTTATAATAAAATGAGAAAACCTTAACATTATCGAAAGTAGATGATAAATGTTGATAAAGGGAGAAATAAATTTATTCGATTTGTGGAAGATAAGTCTTTTATTGACCCCACTGACTCGAATTCCTGGAGCCGCCACTGGAAACACTCCATTCTGGTGAAATCGCTATGCTTGATATGGAAATGGATCCCTCTTCCTTCTTTCGCCACAAAAAGACCCCGTCATTCGACTGCACTTTGGGTACCTATCAACTGCACCAAATTATCCCTTTCTGCAACGATGGTCCGCACAGATCCGCACTGGCAATCCTTTGCTTTGTGATGGCCCCAACTTCTGCAAATCTATAAGACCGAATCTACCTCTGCTCCTCTACGGTGTTGATAGCACTGGCTGCGTTTGTGGGAGGTGGCACGTCCTCTTCTGCTGTTCTTCCTCTTTGGACTGGATCACAACACGGAGTTATGATCCTTTAGATAGTAGAGATCGAGAGAGAGGATGTAAGAACGAAGGAGAATGGAAGACTTGAAAATTTAAATTTCTAAATTTTATGCCAAAAAAGTTGGAAGGGCAAATCAGTTATTTTCTCACCAAAATATATCCAGTTGTATGGACTACAGAGTTGTTGGATTGGATGCCTTACAAGATAGTGTTGAGGGACCTTTCGCTAATTTACTTTTGAATGGTTTAAAGGGGAAGAAAGACAAGGGAGGATCCATTTCTTACTTTCTAGCAGAAGGATTTTGGGAGGGAATAGCTTCTTCATCGCACAATCACAAAATCATTTTCATCGCATGGTATCAAATCCCAGTGCTTATAATCATCCAACAAACAAATCAAATAATTGGTCCTATCATTTTTATTATCTTCTCATCTAAAAATACAAATCAAACAATGAAGTCAACTTACTTTAAAATTCAATTGAAATCAATCCATGTAGAGGAGTACTATGCTATCATGGCGTTTAATTTGTAGTTACATAGAATAACTTTTATATATATATATATAGTTTTAGTTTTATTTATCTTAGATTTTTATATACAATAATTTTGGTACAAATATTAAATTCAATGATCATGATAAATGAATGTTATCTCATGTATATGTCCCACACACATTTGTTGTTATCAAGTATTTGCATATGATTGGACTACTCAAGGTACATTCTCCATCATTAATTTGTCTTTAAATTAATCAATATCTCAACTTAAATTTATATAGCTTAGTGTTGTTAATCCTTTTTCTCTGTTATTTTTTATTATTTTCTTTTCTTGATAACTTTATCTTTGATTTAATATTTAGAAAATCATTATAATAGCTCATGTTAGTTAAGTGCATGTTTCTCCTTTTTAATAAATTTTGATATATAGAATCTTAATGAAGATAAAAGACATAATTTTTTTTTAATTTTTTTTCTTTCTAATAATATCTAAAAATTCTAAACATAAATATATTTTAGTTTTTGTACTTGTGCTAAGCACAGGCCTGCTTTTCTAATGCATATTTAGAATTTTCTTATCTAATGTCATAGGACAGTAGGGGTGCTCATGGGCCGGGCCAGGCCAAGCTCGTTTAATAATTGGGCCGTGTTGGATTAAGCGATGGAAAGCCCAAAGCCTGGCCTGGCCTGTTTAAGGAATGCATGTTCGTGTCTAACTTTTACGGCCCGTGTTAAGCCTGGGCCAGTGTTTCTAATGTCAGGCCGGGTTTGGATTTGCTTTAGCCCGGCCCACCCCAACCTATGAACACCCCTATAGGTAAGCAAATCTTATCCGATGCCATATTAAAGAGTTTGTCATATGAACCTTCCATACTTTATCTCATGCAACCCCATCAAAGTTTCAAATTTGAGATGAGATTTAATTAGATTTAGGGCCATGTTTGTAAAACTGCAAAATATAATATCATCAAATTTTAATATTGTAAGATTTCATTATCACGGAATAAAATAGTGTCACATTATAATATTGTGTTACTTATGATGTTTGGTAATTTCTATGAATTTCAATATACTTATAAAGTATTTGGAAATTTATAAAGTTTTCACTAGATAATGTACCGAAAACAAGAAATGAATAGTGAAAAAGGGATGATAGACCCAAAGAGAATTCACTAATTAGTACTCACATAGGAGTGATTTAATATTGGTAATCAGGGTAGGCCCGTAGCGCCCATCTAATTAGAAGATTGTTGGACTAAATGTTAAAAACCACGAGCGATGTTGTTTAACCAATGTTGGTCTATATTTTGGAAACCACAACTTAATACATCTAATTGTGATTATAACAAAATGAATCTTTCAAGTGTTAGACATCATTAAGTAATCCATCTATGAAAAATAAATGTGGGGCCCATTTGATGTCCATAGTCATATTAACAAAGATAATTATAGCAATTAATGATGGTAAACTAACAATTGCAATCACACAATCCAATATTGGTAATGATTATGAGACCCACCTAATGTTGGTAGTATGGGACCTACCTAATATTAGTAATGATAGTGGAAGTCACCTAATGCAACATTTGTAAGACCCACCTAATACTAATAATCAACAAGGAAACTATGTAATTATGACAATGCTATAGGACCCGTATAAAGTTTATAAACATGGAAGGGCCCACTTGAGTCATAGCAGGACTTCTATATAAACCATCAATGTTAAAAATTCTGTGGGCCACCATGGTAGTACTTAATCAAGAAGTGTCACTCATGTTTTTAGAATCTCTGGGTAGTTTTATTAATGAAAGATTGTTTTATACCGCATATATTTGAATATTTTAATGTAAAATTTTCCTTTAGGAAAGTGAGATATTGTAGGATACCTTCTAAATTTATCAAACACACACTACAAGAAAAGTGACAATTAGCTGCGGTTTATAGTGGCGGTTTATTTATCTGTCACTATAGATAAGTAGTACTCAACTTACAGCGGCGGAAATTGTATTTTGCTTCTATAAACGTATGTATAGCAGCGGAAAATGTATTCTGCCACTATAAACACTTAATGCATTACTTTCTATATCACACGTATAGCAGCGGAACGTATATTCCGTCACTACATCACATTACAATATATACATATAGCAGCGGCAAATGTAATATGCCACTATTTACGTATAGCAACGGAACGTATATTCCGTCACTACATCACACGCACATTATATGTAGCAGCGGAATGTATATTCAGTCACTACACATATACATTACATTTAGCAGCGGAATGTATATTCAGTCACTACATCACATACACATTACATTTAGCAGTGGAATATATATTCCATCACTACATTAATACCAGCTATACGCTATATATAGCAGCGGAAATGTATTGTGCCACTACATCAAATACAAAAATGTATAGCAGCGAAATGTAAATTCCATCGTATACTATGTATAAACCGCACGGTTCAATATACGTAAACCACTGTACAGCAACGGAAAGTATATTCCGCTGCTATACATTTAAACCACCTACGCTATACACTGTTTGTCCATCTCTTACTGAAGAACCTTATAGCAGCACCGTTTGTCCATCTGGTACTCAAGAAGTGAAGTGTTGGATCTCCAATCCCAAAACGTTTTTCGTCTTCCCCAAAACCCTAAACCCACAACCAGTCCCAAAACCAAACCCAAAACCCACGTCTCGTCGTCCAGTCCCAAAAACTTTTTTCTTCTTCCCCAAAACCCTAATCTCTGAGATCTCTCTTCCCCAGAACCCTAATCTACACATTGGTTGATTTGTTCGGAGCTTCCAGCAGCTTTGAGGTTTCAGACCTGATCGAGATCGGAGAAAAAGAAGCAGAAGCCAAAGCAGCGAGCAGCGGCAAGACCTACTTCACTGCATTTTTTGATCTTTGATCTTCCATCATCTCTGAGATCTTTGTTTGGAGCTTCCAGCAGCTTTGAGATATCAGCTTCTCGATCTCGGTCTGTTCCAATGCTCGTTGCTGAAGAAACCTCCTTGGGAAAATCTCATATTCTCGCGGTAATTTCTTCTATCCAGATCTCTTTTTTTATTCGATCTCATCGCTACAATTTGAAGTTTTCTTCTGTTTGGTTTACATTTGCATGATGGTTTACATTTCCATCAGTTTCCATTAGATAAGAGGATTTTAGGGTTTTATGATGGATCTCCTCATCATCGTCGCTTTATCAGCTCGATCGAGAGGGTTTTGGGTGTTATAACTCAAAGATCTCTTCACATTTTGAATTTCATCCGCTGGATCTTGCGATTTGCGTTGAAATCTTCACAATGTTTCAGGAAAACCTAGTTTCGATGAGATCCAAAGAAGGCATTACTTCTTCAATCTCTTCAACGAACAACGAATCCCTGTTTCTATGAATTTGTGAAGCCGGTTTTATGGCTACTTGTGTGTAAATCAGAATCTGCGTATACGATCTGTAGGAATTCTAATGCTAAATTTGCATCAGCATAATAGAATTTTAAGAATCAAATGCAAAATATAGATGAGTTTTCAGCTCTTCCGGGAATCTGCAACCATTTCAGTCTTCTCTCTTAACGAATTTGTTTGAAAACTGCAGCAACTTGAGGTGTTCAGTAATTCTGTTTAAATGGAAAACAAAGGGGTTGATGCTGCGAAGAAACGAAAGAAAGCAACGGTGCATTTCTATTCATTTTTATGATAATTATATTTTCTATTTTAGCTTCTTTGATTGTGATTGTTTTTTTTTTGGTGTGAAAACAATAGGATCCAATTGAAGGAGAAAAGGCGGATTCAGGCCAGGAAGTGGTCATTGACAGTGGCGGACCCAGGATTTTCATTTGAGGGGTGCGAAACGATGGCAACGGACCCAGGATTTTTTTTTAATATTGCATTAATTGTAGTTTGTTTCATCTGTAATGTT
Source organism: Cinnamomum chago (assembly GCA_038049695.1). NCBI lineage: Eukaryota > Viridiplantae > Streptophyta > Magnoliopsida > Laurales > Lauraceae > Cinnamomum > Cinnamomum chago. The sequence continues at coordinate 50,506,096 of CP142460.1, forward strand.
CTCTTATTTTCCTTCCAATAATCAGCCTAGTTGTGGTTTTGGTCAAATCAATCATATAAGAGCCATGGCTTCACATATCATTGGGTATCCTCGCATAGGCCCAAGAGAGAGCTTAAGTTTGCTCCGGAGTCATTTTGGGATGGAAAGATGAAAGATCAATGCTGAGGAGCTGAAAAGGGCTGCTGAGGAGCTGAGAACTTCAATTTGGAAACAAATGGCTGATGCCGGAACCAAATTCATTCCCAACAACACCTTTTCATATTATGATCAGATCTTAGATACCACTGTCATGCTTGGAGCTGTTCCCCCAAGTCAAGTGAGGAATCTCTGAACTTACCAAAAAGAAAAGAAAGACAGAGAAAGAAAGAGAGAGAACCCACAAGGCACAAAGTGAAAGGAGTCCCTACCAAATAGACAAACTATAGATCATTTGAATCTGGAGACAAAAATAGCATACAAGCATAAAGACAAAACTATACGATGAATTAAATGTTGAAAACCAAGCACAAGGATCCGCACTCTCTTCAGAGATTTCATTGTTAGATTTGGAGAAAAAACCAGAAAGGGGAAAAACAGAGGAACAAACAACAGACAAGCTTTCTTTTGTAATAGGTTGCAAAGAAGAAGAACATCATCTGAATAGAGGAATAATAGAAAGAGGAGAAGTGCAAAGGAAAGGAATCAAGGATACCTCTTCTTGGATGTCTTCGAATTTCTGCACGTCGGTCGCCATCGTCGCCATTGCTGGATGGACATGGACCTGGGTGCGATGTGGAGAGGGAGAAGGGTTGGAGAGATCAGAGATACAAGGGTTTTCAAATGTCAATCGATGGGTTTTGGGGTGCGATGTGGTGTGGAGAGGAAGAAGGGTTGGAGTCTTGGAGAGGGAGAAGGGTTTCAATCGATGGGTTTTGGGGGAAATGACTCAAATAAGGATTTTTAGATTTGATGTAGGGGGGTCATCACTCATCAGGTCATGGGTGCATTTTATCCATGGGCTTGATTTAAATGGGGTGCAAGACCCATTTTTAAGTGGGGCATGGCAGTCTGACCCATATCCATTTAATGGGATTTTCAAAATTCACCGGGTGCAGGTGCACCCAGGTGAATGAACATCAGTCCGCCACTGGTCATTGAGGAAGTTGCTGGATCAGACGAGGTGGAGATGAACATTGCTCGTATTCTTGAAAAGATCGAACGGTTCACGCAACAGGTAAATTTTTCATTGACATGGTATGGTAATGCTTTGAGGCTTATGTTGAAGGAATTAAGTTCCTGAATCCTAACTAAGCTTGGTCTCATGACTCTGTAAAACTATTTCAAGGATAGGTCATGTTATTCCTAATGTTTAATTATAATTGGCCATGTTTGATATGCTAGCCTATACCGTCCATCCATCCGGAACATGGCCCAAAGACATTGAATTTTGGTCTGTTAGAGCATGAATGATGAACCACATTTAAAATATTGATGAACTTTAGTGAGATAAACTAGTTGAATGATTTGCTATGAACTGTTGAATTTGATGGAAATTTTGAGATTTCAGGATTTTTTTCCCATTCAGCTCTAGTTTTTGACCTTTGAATTGAATTATATGATTTATTTCCAAAGTCAATTTTCATTGTACAATTTTAAATATCTATTTTCTATGGCATTATATTTCTGAAATATTTTTCTAATAAAAGATCAATATGAACACTTTTAAATATTGAATTTATGAATTATATCATGATATGCATCTAAGTGAATGGCGGGTGGTAAGATCCTCTAGTCGTCGACTATAAGCTGATGGGCCATTACACTATCCTTCCATTTGCAGGCCAACAAATGAGCAGTTAGGATTGTCCCAGTTGTGGCTTTAGAGAGCAATGGATGCTAGGGATGATACATGTGCCTTGTATATGGTGATGGACCTTATGGACGATAAATATATGTGAGAGAACAGACATTTCTTTGGACTAAGTATTGAAACTTATGAACATTTTCTGGATTAAGGTAACTCATTGGTGTATAAATATACCAGTTTCTTTCCTCTGTTGACAGTGGGCATGGATCCCAATATGAATGTCTATTAGGATTGGAAGTTGTCATCATGAAATGTAAACCAAATAGTCTTCTGTTTTCAGTCTTTTGTTTGCTTTCATTGGCTAGTTTCATCTTGTGCTAACGATACCTGCAGTCTCTCTACAACTACAATTAAGCCTCTAATACTCCATTTCGTACACCAGGAAAAAGTCCAACAACTCTGGGTCTCTTCCACTGGCACTATAGCGTTAGTCTCTTCTCAAAGGTGTGATATGCAATGCCAAAATCATGACTAAAGCTTCAATCAACATTGACTGGAGTCCCAAGGCATACCCAAAACAGGGTTCAGATATCCAAGTTACATGTGGTGAGAAAAGCAAACCCTTTATCAGAAAATTCAATCCAAAACCTCCAGGCCATGGTTTCCTATGTTAATAAGCAATGAAGGTTTCTTCTCTTAATGCATTCAAACCTCCATAAATAGCTTAAAAGAACCATTTTTTATATATTTTGTTCCCAACCAATTGAAGGGTAAGATGAAGGAATGTTTTTATGTCACTCTTACCATATCCTTTCCAATTCTCAAATCATTCCTTCAGGCCTCAAACTTCCCATAACTTCCCATAAGACAGGAAATCTCTTTGGTTTTTCTCTTTTTTTAAGTTTGGTCTACACAATGAAATTGAAGATAATTAATAAAAGACCAAACAGACCTCAACACCCATCATTGAAAGGAAAGGAAGGAGAAAACGGGAAAATGTTTTCCATAGGTGCCACACATTGTCCTCTGGAAGAACCCAGAAGGGAAGTAGAGACCAAGCACAAAAACAAGAAAGCCCAGTACTCAAAATCACCTTGTACACCTCAAATAGCACCCAAAGCAAGAAATTTGCAGACCCAAGAAGAAATGCCTAGGGGTTGTTTTATGATTTGTCTTTTTTCTTCCTTGGAGAATGAGTGGGGGCAGATGATTATAATGGGGGAGTATAATTATAAGGGCATGATATTGGTGTGAGTAAAAAAATTGCAGTGAGACTGAAAGATGCAAGGTTCTGCCCCAAGTTTGCTACAGGGGACCCATGCTGTTGTCAGTATGGTGCCGGCACCAGCTAATATCTATTTTCTTTGTCCTGAGGCCCACCTTTATGTGAACAAATATGTTCATATTAAACGGGCCCCCTTTTATTGTAACTATCTCAAATTTCACTCCAAATGGAGTGTAACACACTATTGGATTGGTTACGAGTGGAAACCGTAACTACTTATTTCACACTAGAGGGAATAGAGGGAAGACTCTTCTTTCATTGTCCATGATAATACTTAGTAGGCTTACTCCTTACCTTTGGTTTCTCCTCACCTTCAATGTGTGATGAGCTCCTCACCTTTGGTTGCTCCTCACCTTCAATGTGTGATGAGGATCTCAAGGAGAATGCTTCATCCTTCTTGATAGGTTTTGCAGTTTTATGTTTTAGAACATCTTTGTTTTAACATTGTTGGTCATTTTAATGTTATAGTTTTCACCTTTCTTTTTTGGATGTGTGTTTTTAAGGTATGGCGCAAATTGTGAGTGGATTTGCTGATCCAGGCGAACCTGAATATGCCCCACCTGTCCAAAAGGGTGAAACTCGGGTAAGATGTTCTTCTTTTTTGGGGATTTACCTTTCTTTGAATTTGTTAAGCGTGCTCCAGCACTGATTCATTACTGGCTTTGCTGGCACCTCATGTCATGCTGTGGTGAGTGTTCCATGCAAATGATGTGTTAGGTGATGGCTTTTTCAATATCAATTAAAATGTATAGATAGATAGATTCACATACGTGTGGAGAGAGAGAGAGAGAGAGAGAGAGAGAGAGAGAGAGAGAGAGTCATTGTGTAAACATGCATATCTAAGACACATTTGTCAAATTTCATACATATTTTCTTTTTCTTTGGAATGAGGAACATGATGGATTAGGCTAAGATGGTGATGATAACGATGTCTGTTGAAACAGGAAGAACAGAAGGCAAGAATTCACAAAATCCGACTGGAAAAGGGTGCTATAAAGGCTGCTGAAGAGCTTCAGAAATGTACTATGTGCCTTAAGAAGTAAAAGGAACACTTTACGAGTATTGCTCGTTGGCATTTGACTGATATGTTTGTGATCTTTCATGCAGATGATCCTGCCAATGATCCAAATGTATCAGGAGACCCTTATAAGACATTGTTCATTGCAAAGCTTGTAAGCCTTTTTTGTTCTTTTTGTTTGTTTTTTTGCACAAAAAAAAAAGAAAAGAAAAGAAAAGAAAGCATAACCTCTCATTTCTGATATGGCTCTAAATCATACTTTAGTGATGTAAATGAAGTTGATTTTTTTGTGTAACATATGCAGAATTATGAGACAACAGAGCACAGGATTAAAAGGGAGTTTGAAGCCTATGGCCCAATCAAGAGGGTAAGTATTTTACACGATCCCCGAGGGGAGCTCAGGTTATTGCTCCTAACTTGGTAAGATATTCGGTGTACATAAGAAAAAAAAGGGAGTGTAAGTGTACAATTTATTTCTCTCATTGTTTGTTGGAGGTTCTAAACTTTTTTCTCTTGATTGCCCCTCTCTTGAATGCAAGCTTCTACCATCTTTGCGTTCTTGATATTTTTCTCCTTCAATATATCGGGAGTAGCAACTTCTTTTGGTTGCTAGACACGTTATGTGGTATTCTGTTAATACTTTTGTCTAGAAAAGCAAATGTTTTTGCCAAAAGAAATGGAAGCACTAAAAGGAATATCTTGAATCCTTTAACATTTCTCGATCATCACTTGTCCTCTTTTCTACTTTTTGCTCTTTATTTTATGTGATCCCTGGTAAGGGAGGTGAGTAGAGCATATCCTAATTGGTAGAGCTATTCATCATTACCCTCATTGGAAACTGATAATAAGATACTGCCTCATTTGGGTAGACTTGATTGTGAATTTTAAGAGGAGACATCTGGAGTTTGCACTGTTTTCAAGTTTCATTGGTTCTGGGGTAAGCAAGTATGGAGAGTGGTAAAACAACGCTATATTTTATAGTTAAGTTTTTTAATCACCAGAAGCAGTTCTTCAGTCTTCAGAAGATGTGGTGAATAGTGTTTAATTTGCTATTTGAAGTGACCCCTCTGGTAAAGGGGTGGGAATTTAATCCATTAGACCACTGGTATATTGGGTCAAATCACATACCTTGTTTTTTGCTACTCAATTCTGCTGGTGCTGTATCCTACATGGCAAAGCTGTAAGCTTTACAGCTGAGCGGGCTAATGATATTGCCTCAGTGTGTTTTCTTTTCAAGCATGGAAATGAGATTGCCAACATCTCCCTTTTCCTGCGGGGTAAACGAGTATAGGGAGTGATACAGGTATATTTTGCTACTAAAATCTGAATGGGTGGGTTGCAATCTATGCATCTCTGATAAGTTATTATTATTCTCTTAACCCTAGTAGCAGTTCTTTCAGGGATTCAGAAGAGAGTTGTATTTAATAATATTTAGTCTGCTATCTGAAGTAATATCCCTGGTAAGGGGGGTGGTGTTTAATATGTTTCATAACTGGAATATTGCCACATACCTTGATTTTTCTGCCAATTCAATTCCAATGGCGGCGTTGCTCTATCCTGCATGGTAAAGCTGTAAATTTTAGGAATGGTCAGGCTTGCTCTCTGACCTTTATTTTCAAGCTTTGAAAGGAGAACTTCAACATTTCCCTTTTATTTCCTGGTACGGTCATACAACGGTAATACACATGTTGTGAGTACAATCAGTTTTCTATCACCATTATTTGAATCTGCTTCTTTTGAAAAAATTTCTTTTATTCAAAAGGCCAACTGGAAATCCATCCTTGGTTCAGAACATACCTTGCCTTTTTGTTTATTTTAGCATTGTTTAAATATTCCCTGGTAAGGGGAGGTTAAATCTGTTTCGCAACTGGTAAATCGGCCACAAACACCAATTTTCTGCAAACTCAGTTGCAGTGGTGGTGATGCGTCCTGCATGCTGGAGCTGTATACCTTACAAGGTGAGCACGGCTAGTGAGGCATAGTGCCGGTCTGCCGTGCCATTTAGGCTTTAGTGTTTAAAAAAGTCTTTCTTTTTTAAGTAGAATCATTTACATGCTAGAACTACTTGTTTTAATTTATGCATCCTGATTTATTTGTTACGTTTTGATTTAAAAGTGATCACTTGTGTAAAGTAGTGGTTTCTTCTGTTGTGAATATATCAGGTTCGCTTGGCTACTGATAAGGAGACAAATAAGCCCAGAGGCTATGCGTTTGTTGAATATATACATACACGAGATATGAAGAGTATGTTATCATAATGAATGGATTTTTTATGTTGTTTCATGTGGAAGAAACAGCAATAGCAATTGTGATTTTTGAATGGATTTGCTTCTTTCTATTTATGTATTTATTCTGATCCTCTATTTGATGCAGCTGCATACAAACAAGCTGATGGGCGGAAGCTGGATAACAAGAGAGTACTTGTGGATGTTGAACGAGGTAGAACTGTTCCAAATTGGTGTCCTCGTAGACTTGGTGGTGGGCTTGGATCTACAAGGATTGGAGGTGAAGATCTTAATCAAAAGTATTCTGGCAGGTAACTGTTCTTAAACATCTTATCTCTGCTTCCTTCTGTGATTCAAATGAATTTGTAAGGCTTGTGAGAATGCTTACATCAACGTGCAAACTTAAGCACACACCTCTATGTATGTGTTATTCTTATTTTTTAATGGTAACTCTATTTATGTGTTCTTGTTGTTTCTTTTCATCATAAAATCTATGTATTTTATTCTTTCACTGCCTCCTATTTGATCATTTAATGCATGCTTGTTTATCAGGGGTGTAAATGGGTGGGTTTGAATTGGATACAGATTGAATGCAGATCTGATTCCTATTGTTGGTCATGGGATCCAAATCAAGAATCTGATTTGACAGATTCTGTGTCCAAAATAAGGCATTTAAGTCCACTTATTTTTGAAAATCCAGATCCAGATGTGAGAAGGATTTGGATTTGGTCCAGATTCAGATCCGTATTTAGTCTAATAGTAGTTTGAAAAATGGTTAGCCCAGCCCAGTTATAATTATATACATACATACACATATTTAGCTTTGCATATAGATTGTCTGAACTTTAAACCATTGGTCAGGCGGACCAGCCTACTGCAGCCCTATTTAAATTTCAAATCATGTAGTATATGTATTGTATGTCCAATATAAGGGCTTTAACAAGGGGAGAATACCCTCATTTATAAGTGAGGTTTTGGACCCTTTGTCGGGATGAAAATGGGATGGGTTCAGGTTGGGTCCATAGTGCACCTAAACCTGTATCCAAACTAATAATAGAGACCTCTTAATATTGGGGATGACACTAACCTATGTTTCTACACACAAAAAGTCTCAAGTGGCTAGTCCTAGGGGTGTTCATGGCCCGGGCTGGGGGCATATCCAGGCCTGATCTGATCAAAGCATGACACTTGCCACTAAAAAAAAAAAAACTGACTGCAGTATCAAGTCTCCATGTAATTCAACTAAAGCTTTGAGAAGCAAGAATCTGCTGTTGTTTTTTTTTTTTTTGTTTTTTCTCTTAGCTAATGTATCATGTTCTTTTGGTATTGTATTTTCCACATTGAATTTGCAACATTGCTCACTTCTTTAATGGAAATAATGATGCAGATGATGGGTCAGAATCTGTTAGCTCGTATGCTACAGGGGAAAGTGATGAGGAGCCAGATCATCACTTGTTAGACACCAAAAAAACATGGAGCACAAAACAGTAGATGAAGCACAAGCAGTAGCTGGCAGTGCACAAGCTTGAGTCAGAGAACACCTGCCTGGGAAAAGATCAGAGGATAGCAAAACACTGCACCATCATTGCAGTGTTGGTTTGGATCATATGGATGGGGCTTGGTTTGTTGATTTGAACCACTAATTAGATGGGCACATCAAGGTAATGAGATGGCCAAATGCAGATCTTGAAATTAGACATTTGAGCTGAATTTTGTGTTGGTGGAACCATGGTTATTGTGAAGCAACCATTGTATTTTTTTTATAGCAAGTGTGGAGATCATTTCACATTGAGTTCCTATGTAACAAATTAGCACAGTTGTGTATAGATCCCATAATCTTCTTTTTGTGTTACAAATATTGGGCAGGGCCAACTTTTTTAAAATCAGAAGTGACTTTTCTTACTCTCCTGCTCATTTAAGACCTATAATAAAGACACCCAATAAATAAGTACTAAATTGACTTGAGGAAGTTGTATGGGTTTTTAGCAGCAGTTTGTGATGTCTGCTGCTACAAGTTGCATGGGGTTTCTGCAGCAGTTTGTGATGTCTGCTGCTACAAGTTGCATGGGGTTTCTACAACAGTTTGTGATGTCTGCTGCTACAAGTTGCATGGGTTTTCAGCAGTAGTTTGTAATGTCTGCTACTATAAGATACAATAATTAGTGGTGGTTTAGATCCGCCGCTATTGATAATTTTTTAGTAGCAATTCCGTATTCCGCTGCAAATACAATCAGCGACAAGATCTTCTACGACAAAAGTGGCGGCGGACATTTTTCCGCCGCTAAAGGTATTAGTGGCAGTTTTCATACATATAGCAGCGGTTTTTATCCGCCGCTAAATGTAATTTTTCTTGTAGTGACACCTAGATTTTTGGTGTGTAGATTATATTCTAAACTAGGAGATATTATAACAAAATCTTTAGAACTATATGGTTTCCAAACACCCCCCCTAGGAGATTAATCTCCCTTCAATCGCACAATCCAAATTAACAAGAATGAGTGAAACATGAGTATTCTTTTATTTTTGCAACACAATTGTGTCATATATCTTTCCTTTCTTAATTTCTTTTCTTTTTATGTATTTTCTGGTGTCTTAAAATTATTTTTTTTGCTTTTTATCATAGTTTTGGTTTTTTTTTTTTTTTTTTTCTGCTTTTGATGGATTCTTTTAGTTTTAATGGTGATAGAGTTTTCCTTGATTTATGTTTTTTCTTTTATTATTGTTTTTTTCAACATTTGGTATTTAGGCATTGAGTTTCTATGAGTTTATTTGTTTCTCCTAAGTTATTTTTATTACTGGATTGTCTATAGACTTTTGTTTTTATATTGTATTTTTGTGGTGTTTTTATCACTTGTATTTTTTTTATTATGGGTTCATTTTTATGATTTCAAAAGAATGTTTGAAGTAAAATACTCAATTGATTTCAAACAAATTAAAGTGTTGCCATTTTGAAATTAACCAACTATATTTCTTTGTTATTATTACAGGGATAATATTTTGATTGCAATTTTCACCCTCTCCATATAATTTAGATTAAATATTATTTAAAAGTGTTATTATTTTTAATATTATAATTCATATTTCCCAGGCAAAATGCGAGCATGATTTGCTAGTAAAGGAATTAACAGCAGAAAAAAAAATCCCACCTCGCCCAAACTTAAAGCTAGCACAGACTAGATCAATAGACAGGGCTAAGACCTATACTGCTATACATATCCCGAGTGAAATATTAATCTCCTACGGGTGTCCGTAAGAAATATCGTGTTTGAAATTGAATGGATACTACGAACGTAGGAAACATTCCCTGCTGTCCAAGTATGGAGATTGAATTTTGCATCCAATATTTGATGTGGACATTCGTATGAGAAACTTTCCCTAAATTGTTATCATGATAATTAAAGTTTTTCCAAGCAATAATAATAACAATAGAAATTTGCAATAAAAATATGGAACAAAAAATGTAAAATATTGAGAAAAACCTATAAAACCATTTTTGTATGCTATTTTGTATCAATTTATTTAAATATTTTTTTATTTTCTATGAGATCTTTTCAATAATATCCTAACAAATAAATTTAAAACGTTCCATCATTTTTAAGATGATAATCTCTCAAGAGCAGATATTTGTAACCGAAGTTGAGTGAGACTGGAAAGTTAAATAGGAAAAAAGTTTATCCAAATGAATAAGGTCACAGATATTCTACCATGAGTAGTGCTAGTGTTTTTCTGTTATGGTGGGAAAGATACATCATAATTAATAATATAAGCACCAGTACTTGTATAAAGCCTCACGCTCACTAGACCATGTACTTCACTATTAATGCTTCTACTAATTATCATAAAGTGCACTATATATAGTAAAAGCATCTTTTTCTTTTCTTTTTTAGGATCTTCTAGTTAAACAAAGCTCCTTTTGATAAGCCTCTCATTTGCTCGTCCCGTTTCATTAATATAAGCATTTGTTTTAATAAAAAGTTGTTTTTAAACTTTTTAATTAAAACAACAAAAATCATTTATGATGGGATGCGATTCAGATGGGGTCAACCTAGCATCATTTTCGGTTGCAATTTTAAAACTCAAATCGAAACCTATTTATATTTAATACAAACTTTATTTTTATTGATATCGTACAATATTGGACATAAATCTAATTTTCTCTATTTAAGTCCTTTAGTATTCAAGACTAAATCTGTACAAACTTTTTATTGCCCTTTTCCAGATTCTTATTTAGGTTAATAAAATGGCTGCAAACCCAACCCTCATATTCAAACTTGATTTTTAGAAATAGTTGATCTTTTTTTCTTCTTTTTTTTTTCAGATTACATTACCCAAAGTGAAATGGGTCAAAATATTAGACTTAATCTTTTAAATTTATTAATCCTACTTATTTATAATTAATGAATGATTATTCTTCTATACATACATTATCTTAAATAGAAGAATAATCATTCATTACTATAAATGAGATTAAGAAGCTCATATTAATGTCCAATATTTTGAAAAGATTTAATTTGGATTATGTGTTTATAACAACAAAAAAAAAAGTCAGTTTGGGTTTGAATAAAAATCAGGCATGAGAAAATTAAGAAAACTAAATTTTTTTTATCAACTCATTTTAATCTGAGCTATTTGATTTAATTAATATTAAATTTGCATTTGCATATAATTAGGCTTGGTCTAAGTAGAAAACAGATTTTGAATATCAGATTAGGTTAACTCCACAAGACTAATCATATTCCATCAACAGATAAGATTTTCATATTCGTTTTCGATTGGGAAGTGTAGAAGTATTGTTACAAATTGTATTGTGTACTTCTTTTATTTTAATCATTAAAAATAAAGGCTTCACGATTTCGATGGTTTGGATTGAAACAGACTATACCAATTTACATGTTTGATCACTTTTAAGAGAAAGGACTCCCCAAACAGATGGTTAAAACCGTTGCCCCCACTTTTTTCAGCGGCAGAGATCTTGCCACCTATGGATGGTTTCTACGTAAGCATCATAAGACTTCAAAAGTCTAACCCGGAGCAAATGAAACAGAGAAATCTCAAACGAAGAAACATAGCATCTGTTTTTAGATTGTCTTCCTTCGAATTCTTCCTCTCTGTCTCCGAAAATCTATCTGAAAGAGAAGTAAAGGAAAGAAGATGTTGGAGAAGATCGGATTACCTGCAAAGCCATCGATGAGAGGCAGCAATTGGGTGATCGACGCAACTCATTGTCAGGGATGTTCTTCTCAGTTCACCTTCTTGAATCGCAAGGTTGGGGTATTTCTTTCTGACTAGTTTCCTGTTTCTTGATTATTTCAATTGTTCTGATCAAAACCCATATATCAAATTCTGATCTTTTCTCGATTTGGTGCATGAATTTGGAGTTTCTTTGCAAGGTTTGATCTGGGTTTTGCTTCCTTTGGAGATCTTGACGAGAAACTTTTGTATTTCTTTTATAGAATTCTTCTTCAGATGGATATGGATTTGTTGCTGTATTGAGTTTGGTCATGAGGCTTTCTTTGCGTTCCTTTAAGTAAATTTATCTGGTTTTACCTTAAAAAAATGTAAATTTATCTGGGTTTACTTTTATGTAGTGATTCTGGAGAGAAACTTATGTTAATTTATAAAAATAGATGGAGTTTGGCTGAAGATATGACAAATTTGGCTGATCCGGCCTGTTAAGAAAGTCTGGACCTAGATTAGGATATGTATCTGGCCTGTTGGAGCATATTCATAACCCAATCTGATTCATAGCTAACTAGACTTACCCAGAGCTGGGCTGGATTCAGGCTGTTGACAGCCTTATGTGTATCCAATTACTAAAGGAAGTCAGAATATTGAAAATTATAACCATGTGTGTATTGGGTCATTAGAATTTAGAAGTGGAATTTCACTTGGTACCTTTGCTCTTCTAACCATCTATTTTATATAGATTCCTCTAAGCGAACAACACATCAATCTTGGGCATTTTAGGTTTCTGATCCCCATAGTCTGTGACATATGGTTTGACCATTAGGAGCTTGGGATCCCAAAAATGCCACGACTCCAACTTGGCACTGACTCCGCCGAGTGGGAAATGAACAGGCACCAGACCACTATAGACAGACTTACATAACTACTCAACCACAAACATATTTGGAATTCATTTCATTTTATTTTCCTATGAATTTAAGCTTTGAAGTGAAAGGGACATGTACCAATATGGTACCCAGTACAAATTTTTTCACTTATCAAAGTGGATAAAGGGGGTCTAAATGCAGTATTTGAATGGTGGTGAATAACATGGGATTGATGATCGATGCCACATGAGACTTACTAGTATGACGATGATGCTCAAGCTGGAGTTGCTTGATAATTTAGATGTTCTTTTCAATCAGTTTCCGTAATTGTCCAATAGGAAGTGGAGAATATGATAATGATGATGAAGATAGGCTCGAGCTAGCTTGAAACTCATTGTGGTATTGAAAAACTAGTTGCCTCCATGGGGCCAAGCTTGTGTAAATTCCTAAAGTGTAAAATGTCAAATATGAAAACATTAACTAATGGATCTTAATGGCTTTGGAAAAAAGTATTAGAAATAAATTAAGTCCAACACTAATTCAATTTATGAAATCATTTCCTGTTAAGAGCTACACGAATGGGTCTTCATGCGATTGTGACATATACATATATGTGTTCCTGAGTAGAGACCTTAATAAGAAATTAGAATGGAAGAAGCATTAGGTTCAATTACTGGAGACAATCAAAGTTTGTATATGAAATGCATAGGACCTCCACTTTCCCATTGGCCTTTTGAATATTTTTAAACCAAGTGGAGAACACTTGGTTAATTTGGGTGGGCTGGGTACCCTCTCCTCTTATCTTCAATGTCAGAATACTTATTTCTTTTGGTATTTTTAAGTAACAGTGCTTGCCCATCATCAATTTTTTATTACTTCTAATCTTACCTTTCATAATCTTTTAAAGCTGTAATAAAAAAATCAGAACACCTTCCTTCATAAATGACACCTTAATATGGACAGGCCATAAAACAATCTCAATAGACCCATTTAGTCAAGTCTATTCATGAGATAAGGAAATACATTCATCAATGATATCCTATCTATTATATCATGGACCAAATTTGTGAAATCATTTTAAAATGAAGGTGTTGACTTGTGGACTTGGTGTTTATCATTCCATCAAAATTTCAGAATTTGCTTGTGGACTTGGTGTTTTCTTCATAAAAGCTATGATAACATTCTGTTATGTGACAATATTAGCTTTCTAAAATTTATCAACTTTACTCCCAAGTCCCAAGTCTCAAGTCTCCAAAGATAACTTTCTAAGGTCTACTATCAAATTATAAATGCATTGTGTGTGGTATTGTCGAATTTAAACTCAGATATGTTCCTATACTAATCAACTTTTAACAGGTGCTCCTAAAGTCTATAAATCTACCTTATTGAGGCTTAACTCTCAAGTCCTAGTTGTAAACGGCCTCAATAGTTTTAACTTCCTTCTTTGTAACATTTTTTCCTCTCTCCTGAAACATTGGAGAGTATAATATCTTCCATTCTATCAGCCATCTCTCATTAAACTATTGTCTAGAATGAATAATACTCACTTTCGTTACTTCTTATGGAAGATTGGAGGCTTCTGCAAACTTTATGATGTGAATAAATGCCATGCACACAACTCATGCTTTTTCCTTACTGTTGTTTCATGTTTCTGGATTTAGCATCACTGCCGCAGATGTGGTGGCTTGTTTTGCAACAGCTGCACTCAGCAGAGAATGATTTTACGTGGGCAAGGTGATTCACCTGTGCGAATATGCGACCCTTGTAAAAAGCTGGAGGAGGCAGCTCGTTTTGAGATGCGATATGGACACAAAAATAGAGCTGGAAAAGGTCTGGTTAAGTTTACAGTTCAATAATTAGTAACAAATTTTTTTATTTTTTATTTTTTATTATTATTATTATTTTTTTTGTATTACTTTCTTGGATTCTTCTAGCTATGAGATCCTTCATAGAAATTTCTAAGAGCAGAATTTTGCTTGTTGGCCTTGTACTAAAAAAGTATACAATGAATGAATGATGAATATAAGAGATAGATGGGCATTCCTGAATGATGGTTAGGGGAGAAATGTAGAAGAAAATTGAAGATTGTTCTTTTGCAATGGAAGGGAAATCATGGGCCTGTTTGGTTCTGAATATCTAAATGGAGCCAGGACTCAGAATTTGGTGATGTAGGAAGGTGGATTGTTTTGGCATGTTATTTAATGAAGTATGTCCCATCTCTGCCAAACTGTTAAACCTGTCTCTTGGATTTCCTACCTTTTTCAAAGAGAGGGAAAATGTTGGGATTTTTATTTTTTTTTCTTTTATTTTCCTCTTTTTCCCTTCCATTTTTAGTTTTCTACAGAAGTTATGCAGATTTTGGCGTCTGCCTTTTAAGAAAGGAATATCTGGAATTTTGAGTCACATGCTTTTCCTCAGGTAGCTCAAAACTGATGCAGAGGCATAAGGATGATGTTCTTAATGAGATTCTTGGTAGTGATGAACAGCATCCCTTTTCATCAGCAAGGGAAACTAGCACCGAAAGGCTTCCTGATCTCCAGAGAGCTGGTAGCAGTGCTTCTTGTTCAAACTTGGATGGAGAGACTGTTGTTCGAGGAAAGAAAGGAGATACTTCTCTTAACATCTCCATGGAGATTTATAATCATGCCATCAACGAAAAGGGTTCCAACAGCCCTGAGGAGTTACGCCAGCAAGCATTGGAAGAGAAGAAAAAATATAGAATCCTGAAGGGAGAAGGAAAATCTGATGAAGCGCTACAAGCCTTTAAGCGAGGGAAGGAGCTCGAGAGGCAGGCTGGAGCACTAGAGCTTGCATTAAGAAAAAGCCGTAGGAATGCTAGCAATTTGGCTTCTACCCAGAAGACGAATGATGAGCATCATGAATCTGGCAGAAAGAGTAAGCTCCTTTCACAATCTGTTAAAGAAGAAAAGGATGACCTTACGGCTGAACTGCAAGAATTAGGATGGTCTGATGCAGATATGCATGATTCTGATAAGAAGTCTGTAAAGATTACTTTGGAGGGAGAGCTATCTAGCCTTCTTGGAGACAACCCTAAAAAACCTTCTCTTGGTAATGGAACTTCCAACATCGATAAGACCCAAGTCCTTGCTCTCAAGAAAAAGGCGCTCATGTTTAAGCGTGAAGGGAAGCTTGCTGAAGCGAAGGAAGAATTGAAAAGAGCAAAAGTTCTAGAAAAGCAGCTGGAAGAACAGGAATTATTGGCCAAGGCTGATGAATCTGATGACGAGTTGTCTGCTCTGGTCCGTAATATGGATGATTATGACAATAATTATAATGGTAACCAAGACGGTTTGTCACTAGATTTCATGGAGGGTCCTGGTTTTAATATGGCTGACCTTGCAGGTGTAGCCAATGATGCTGCTTATGATGATAACTTTGAAGTGACAGATGCTGATATGAATGATCCAGTGATAGCTGTGACCTTGAAATCATTTGGTTGGACTGAAGATGCCAATCATTTGGATGACACAGCATCAAAATCTGTTCCTATGGATGCTGAAGCACTGCGGACAGAAGTACAGTCTCTTAAAAGGGGGGCTCTTAAGCTTAAACAGGAGGGAAACGTCACCCAAGCAATGGAACAGATTAAAAAGGCTAAACTACTGGAACAGGACCTTGAAAACTTGCGATCTGATGGTCACTCTACTAGTACCCAAAGCAGCAATGTCGGGTCAAACTCCTTTCAAAGGACTTCCAATTTGCAAATTGATCATACAGATGATGAAATCATAACAACCACAAAACCTCTTAAGAAATCCCCACCAAAAAGTAAATTAGTTATCCAGAGGGAGCTTTTGAGTCTGAAAAAGAAGGCGCTTGCTTTGAGAAGGGAGGGAAAAATGGATGAAGCTGAAGAAGAATTGAAGAAAGGAAAGGTACTTGAGCAACAACTGGAAGACTTGGAGAGCGCATTGAAACCCATGGTTTCTAAATCCAGTCTTGATAGAAAGGATTTGGAGCCATTCCAAAAACATGAGGATGTAACTGAAGAAGACGCGAATGTAACAGAACAAGACATGCATGATCCTGCGCTACTCTCAATATTGAAAAATTTGGGATGGGAGGATGGAGAAGTTGAAACCGGAAGCGAGCGAAGGAAGTCTTACATTGAAATCAACAGTCCTTCAGAACACACTACAGAAATGAGAAACAAGCCTGAAATTCATGACCACAGGCCAAAAAGCGAGGCAGCAATTCAGAAGGAACTATTAAGCATAAAAAGAAAGGCCCTTGGGCTCAGGCGCCAAGGGAAGTTAGATGAAGCCGAGGAAGAGCTAAGAATGGCCAAGGTCTTGGAGGCCCAAATGGCAGAGATGGAAGCTGCCTCACAGGTACAGTCATGTGATGCTTCGATCACTCAAGTGAAGTGTGAAAGTGTAGGAGGTATGCTAACAATAGGCAAAGTGTCTGATAGCATGGGTCTCAATGCGGATGTAATGATGGATGTTTCTGAGAGTGCCAAAGCACTGCAGGATATGGGTTGGAAGGAAAGCGCCAGCGTTCAACCTCCTTTTGCAACTTCGTCAATTTCAGCTTCTGAAACTTCGCGACCCAACAAAGAAATGTCTAAGTCTGTTGCAAAACATTCAGATGTTATACCTCCATCAAATGAACATGTAAATGCAATGGATTTACTGACAGGAAATGATGAGATTTATGGTCATTTTGTCATCCAGACACCAGCAAATAGTGGAAATTCAGATACTAGAATCTCAAAGCGAAAACTGGATGCTGAAGATGAGATTTCATATGCCAATGCTCCAAGTCATATGGCTGAGAAGAGAGAAAAAGCAATTATGAAAGCAGAGAAAACTCCACACAATGATGTGAGTTCTACTCCTGAATCTGATCCTCCAAGCGATCACAGTTCCCGCCAACAGGAAGTGCTGACCCGTAAACGAAAAGCAGTTGCTCTGAAGAGGGAAGGGAAGTTGACTGAGGCTAGAGAGGAACTAAGGCAGGCGAAGCTCTTGGAAAAGAGTCTAGAAGCAGCAGCTCACCATGCTGATGCAGGTAATATGAATGCATCTGGGTTTATTTCCAATGACAATATTGTTGCTCCTGAACACAGTAGAAATCAAGCTCCAAAACCAATTTCCAGTCGAGATAGGTTCAAGCTGCAACAGGAGTCCCTTGGTCACAAACGTCAAGCCTTGAAGCTCCGAAGAGAGGGTCGCCTAGAGGAATCAGAAGCTGAATTCGAACTGGCTAAGGCCATCGAGACTCGGTTGGAAGAACTGGGTTCCTCTGACCCATACCATATTAAATCGAAGAACAAAGTGGAAGCAGACAACGGTGTGGGCGTTGAAGATCTTCTCGATCCTCAGCTCTTGTCTGCACTTAAAGCGATTGGATGGCAGGACGTCGATATTGTTGAGCAACAGTCTCCACAACAACCAGAAGCTCAACTGAATGTCGTTAGAAATGAGAGTCAAGAAAAGGGTCAGTTAGAGGAAAGGATCAAGGCTGAGAAGGTGCAGGCGCTGAACTTGAAACGCACGGGACAGCAAGCTGAGGCTTTAGACGCACTTCGACGTGCGAAGCAGCTTGAAAAGAAGCTCGACTCAATGGTTTCATAGGAAACTCTAATGTTAATACGATTTCCCACATCTTATAGTTAAAAGGTGATAGCCAGGATTAACTCTGTATGTTACATCCCTTCTTTTTTTTTTTGTATTTAATAATAATCAATTTCGATGAATGGTCATTAGTGTGATGCCCACTTTGATCACATCCTCCCACATTGTCACTAAAACCACTTGGCCGACCCAAACCCAGCCATGCTAAGGAATCAGGTTGATCCTTCTTAACTTTAGAGTTCGGTTTAGGCTGACATTTTCGACTCAATCCAGCATGAACCACCTATTTGCATGCAATAACTTTTTTGTTTTTTTGGTTGTTGTTGTTAGTATACTTTTTTTGGTAAAATTGTTGTTAGTAGACTTGAAACTTGGTTTAGCCAGCTTTAGACTGAGGAATGACACCAGAGAAATACAAAAAATCACACAATGCAAGGACTGTGAATGGTCGGATTGGGTTGACCAATGTCGATAGCGGTATACGCCCAGTGCAGATAAACATATTTATAAAAAGAAAAAAAGGTTCAAGTCAAACCCTACGTTGAGTTTGATTTAAGTTGATGAGCTGCAACAAATGGCTAAGTAGACTTGACTCAAACCTAACCGATGCGTAATAACCAATTATTAGTTATTTTGGTAATTTCTCAAAAACATTATGGAGGATTTGATCGAAAAAATGGTGGAAAAGTTTTATACCTTTATGAAATATTCAAATCTTCATGTATTTAATTGAAAATGACCCAAAAGTTTTATACCTTCTTGAAATTAATTCGTATAAGAATATATAATCTGTAGCTCAAATGACATGTTTTCTTTCGTCTTACCAAAATCTTGAAGAATATGCATACTCTAGTGTGAATGGAAAAAATTGACAAACTGCAAAAGAATTTGAAAACAAACTAGAGAATAATCATAGGTTTCAAATTGATCTATTATCTTCATGCTTAGCACAAACATATATGAACATAAGCAGGAACAACATCCGCAACCAAAGATAAAAAGGGTTTTTGTAAAGTATACCAAGATACATAAAGTTTGCACATCCAAAACTTTAACTAATCAGATGAATTGATCCTCTTTCCAGCTATTCTCCAACAGAAGCCGACTGCTTGGTATATCAGGGAAGTTCTCCAAACCAAAACAGAGAATTTAGACCCAAAAAATAGTTCCTGATACAGGACACTAAAATAATATATTGAAATAATGAACTCTTGGAACTATGGAAGGCCTGATGAAGGAGGTCCATTTGGCGGAGGCGGCGATCTGGCCCTAGCGTACTCCGCGAAAATAACCCATCCATCTAGAAACTACAGGCAAGAAAATCATTACAGAAGAAATGAGCATCATTTTCAATAAAGGACAAAAACACAATTTTAGAATGCCCTAAAACATAAATAAAGTGCAACACAGAGAACATTCAAATTTCAGAGTAACAAATACAACTAGAATGTTTATTATGTCATCTTGCAAAATTCAGAAATTATCTCTTTCTTTTCTTTTCTATTTTCGCCGGTAAAAAAAAAAAAAATACATACCAAGTCCTGAGCTCCCAACAGTGTATCAGGACATCAGTGAATTCCCTAGATTCACAGGTCTGTACATGAGGGACCTATGACCCAAGACCAAAGGTCTGGGAGGTGGGGGCTGAAGAAAGTACAAAATTCTATAGAGCCCCCCACAACGAAAATTTTCTGGGCTCGACACTGAATCCTGGTTGTCCATCTGCTAGCCACAACATTGGACGTTGTCCCAAATCTAACACAGGGTAACACTCAAGTTCATGTTGTACCAAATAGTCAAGCAAGCAACAGCCCATGATAAAACGCCAGAGATGAATGACCCAGTAGGATGCATGTATCTTACATAAGATGACTGCCATATTCTGGGGAGACCCATAGGGCCATACCGTTCATTTCTGCAGGAATCTCCCGGAGAGGAATCTTGGCACTTCTATTGATTATCCTAGTCACACAGGAAGAGGTCAAATATTGAACCACCATCATCTTTTATCTAAATAATAATAAATAAATAAATAAAAATGAGGCATCCCTTGTCCGAGATGGGCCTTAATCAGATCAGTGCCCTCAATCAGCCACAGATGCATTATAAGGGTATAAAGGGAATACTGTAAATGCCGAGATAACCAGCACCAAGTAATTTGTATTTATTAAGAAATAACAAAGTAAGTTTTTGTAAGATCATATCTTGATCTAAGAAAAGGAATTATATGATCGTGATGAACGAGCACAGAACAATCGTTTTGTACATAATGGCGCATCAAGGGAGTGAAAATGTATTCATGTGACAAAATCCTACAACCTCAACAAACACACAAAGTGCTTAGGAAGACAATTCAGATTGAAAATCTTAAAATCATGGTCTGATACTCTGGCGAACAAATTAAAAAAAAAAAAAAAAAAAAAAACCCTCGTCAACATGTTCAATGAATGTATTCATTTGCGTTGGATGTTAAAAGTTCTAATCTAAAAGAAGCAGATCCTACTAGCTCACCTTTCCATCCATACCCTTTATACCTTCTGCTGCCTCTTCTAGTGTGGCATACCTAACAAAACCAAACCCTCTGGAATATCCCGAAACACGGTCTGTTACAACTCTAGCTGCAGATAAACAACACCTCACACTGAATATTTCTGTCCATAGAAGTATTTTTCTGATTTAATCTTCATACATAAAGACATACCATAGACAACTTGGCCAAATTTTGAAAAAGCTTCTCTAAGTCCTTCTGTTGTGGTCCGTTTGCTGAGACCTACAGACAAAAGAAATTGTTAAGTCTTAGAAAAAGGAAAGTAAGATCATCATCATCATCAATGAGAACAACAAAGTGTATTTTGAGGTCTGCTTAGTGGTTTATAAATTTTCACTTGTCCCTAATCATATTGCCTACCAACTGTTTGTAGAAATTCCCCAATAACACAAACTACTTGTTGCACATTGCTGATATGTTTGTTGCCTTCAATGCAAGTAGACGGACTTGTCCGTACATTTACTTTATTCAATAGACGAAGCCTACCAACATGCAAAATCCAGAGAAAAATACCAAAGAATGACTAAACAGGTTGCTGGTCCGTCGTATAATAGGCCAAACACAAAGGGCTAGTGCGGATGTTGTTGTTCTATAGGTGGAGGATAGTGGGCAAACTTGACCGTGGTTGATTGGCAGTAGCCAGATGCAAAATATGGAATCAATAAAATGATGGGCAGTGCTTCAAATGTGGCCAAGGACACGTATCATCAAACTACAGAAGCATATAGTACACATGGTGAAGAACACACCAGTTGTCGATGATGACGAGGCAACTTATGATGGTGATGTTAAATGGGCTAGTGCTAAATGGGTCAGTGGGTCAGCAAATACAGCCCAAACTTGGGAGATAAGTTACTTCACATGTACAGATATGTAATTTGTATCATTGCCATATTAGGAGATGTAATCTAGATTCTGATTAGATTAGATTGGCTATAATCTAGTGATTGCTACAATTATGTAACAGATATAGCAACTATATTCTATAAAGGATGATCGTGAGCCCTGAATGGGATCATCGAATTCACAAACATATTGGTTCTACTGTCTCTATCTTCCTTTCTCCCTACTGGCTTTGACATGGTATCCGAGCCCTGAGTAAACACAACTCTATACAGAGTTTCTGAGTGATCTTCTTCATCTTCCAACCATTGGAAGTCATCGAGTGTCTTCTATACTCAAGGAATCTTCATCCACTGGTCTGATCAAGGTGTGATCAGACGTGGCCCACCCCAGATCCACACTACTGCATCTGGATATTGCAACAGATCTGGTCGACTACTCCTTCTAGTATTTGTGGGCATTTTTTGAGGATTTTTAGCATCTCAGAGGTAGGCTTTCTACCCTTTCTAGAGAAATTCCAATTTCTGTTGTATCTTTTCATCACAACCGTCCAAGTTTTTGGATTTTGATCCTTTTTGTGAGCAATCTGGTTTGTTTGGTGCGAATTTGTGGTCCTCATCATCCTATGATCTCTGATTGTTCATATATTACACTGGTTGGCTGCTGCATCCTTTTCTCTCTGCAAAATCTTGGACGCCTGGGCCTATTTTTTTGATTTTTTTGCTTGAAAGGTGTTGTTTTTTGAATCTGTCTTCTCTGATTTCTCTGTTGCAAACTTGGACTTCTCTGTTGCACACTTGGAACTATTTCTCTCATCAGGTTAGCCATTCTTTAAGAAACAGTTGGATTTTCTTGCTCATACATCTACTGCCATGGAAAAGCATGACATTGCATTGATTAAATTTAATGGAAAGAATTATACTTCCTGGTCCTATCAATTTCAAGTCTATCTTGAGGGAAAGGAACTGTGGGGACTTCTTTCCGGATTAGATCCACGTCCTCAGGAAGATGAGAAAAAAATACTCTCTTGGAATACAAAGGATGCCAAAATAAAAACCTGGATTCTTGGTTCTGTTGAACCCCAATATATCCTGAATCTCAAACCTTACAAGACCTCTAAGGAAATGTGGGAACATCTGAAGCAAGTATATCACCAAGGGAACTCAGCCCGACAATACCAGCTTGAACTGGAGATCGCTCAGTATACCCAAGGGACTTCTTCCATCCAGGATTATTATACAGGTTTTCTTAATTTATGGGCTGAATATGATGAAATCAAATACCTCAATGTCTTTGAGGCCGCTCTGTCTGAGATTCAAAAATTACAGGCAACTTCTCACAGAGACCAGTTCCTCATGAAATTAAGATCTGAGTATGAGATCATTCGTTCCAATCTGATGAGCATGGTTCCATCTCCATCCCTGAATGAGTGTCTAAATGAACTCTTACGAGATGAATAGAGTCAGATAACTCAGCATGCTCTAAAGCAACAGTCCTCCGGAAACTCTTCTGATGTCGCATTTGCTGCCACTACCAATTCCAACCCGGGAGGGATCACTCATCATACTATTTCTGCTTCGAAAGGACAACCTCCAGCAAGAGATCTCAGCAAAATCCAATGTTTTGGCTGCAAAAATTATGGACACTATGCCTCACAGTGTAAGACCAAGTTTTGTAATTACTGCAAATCGAATGGTCATGTTATTACAGAATGCAAAAGGCGGCCACAAAATCGCACTCCTTGAGCTTATCATGTCAACACTGCAGATGCTACTTCTTCTAGTGCTAGTCCTTCGGCACCGGTCACGCCTTCACCACCTCCTGCCACCAATAGTGTTCCTCAAATCACCCCTGAGCTTATTCAACAGATGATCATAAATGCCTTCTCTGCACTTGGCATTTCAAGTAACCACCACTCCTCTTCCTCCCTATGGTTTATTGATTCTGGAGCTTCCAATCATATGACCTCCACCGCTCATCTATCTAACCTGCAACCATACAATGGAAATTTACAAGTCCATATTGCTGATGGTCAAAAGCTTCCTATTACAGCTACTGGTGATATCATTCATTCCTTACCTCTCACAAACGTCTTTCTTTCTCCTCATCTCACTACAAATCTTCTGTCTGTTGGCCAATTGATTGATGATAATTGTAATGTTTCCTTTTCTCTCTCTGGTTGTGTTGTGCAGGATCAAGTGTCGAGGACGGTGATCGCGAAGGGGCCTAAGTGTGGACGCCTGTTTCCTCTCGTTCTGCCTCCTTCTCAGGATGTTTGGAGGCTCTGGCAAAATAGATTAGGCCATCCTCATTCAAAATTGTTATCTTTGATGTTAAACACTGGTAGTATTAATGAAAATAAAACATCTTTTCGTCACATTTCTGTTGAGTGCTCTGTTTGCAAACTTGGAAAAAGCAAAGTTCTTCCCTTTCCTTCCAAATCTACTATGGCTTCAAATTGCTTTGACATTATTCATAGTGACGTCTGGGGGATTACTCTGGTAATCTCTCATACAAATTACAAATATTTTGTCACTTTCATTGATGATCATAGTAGATTCACTTGGGTTTATTTCTTACACTCTAAATCTGAAGTCTTTGATGCTTTCCAAAAATTTATGGCATGTTGAAAATCAGTTTTCTACTCGCATAAAAGTTCTTCGATCTGATTCCGGAGGGGAATATATGTCCCATCCATTTCAAACTTATTTGCAAAAATACGGGATTTTATCACAGCGATCGTGCCCTTACACTCCTCAACAGAATGGAGTTGCTGAACGAAAGAACAGACATCTCCTCGATACTGTTCGTTCTCTTCTCTTAGAATCATCAGTTCCCGCACGATTTTGGCCCGAAGCTTTAGCCACTGCAGTTCATTTAATCAATCGCTTACCATCCCATCGCCTCACCAATCAAACACCACACTTTCGTCTCTTTCATACCGAGCCTACTTACACCCACCTACGCATTTTTGGATGTGTGTTTTGTTCATCTACCCTCAACCGAACGTACCAAATTAACTGCTCAATCGGCCAAATGTGCGTTCCTTGGCTACGCATCTCACCAAAAGGGGTATCTTTGTTATGATCCTGTGCTCAACCGTCATAACAATTCCATCAGCTGTGATTTTGATTTTCGTGATGACAGTCGTGATTTTCGACAGGTGATGATCGTGAGCCCTGAATGGGATCATCGAATTCACAAACATATTGGTTCTACTGTCTCTATCTTCTTTTCTCCCTACTGGCTTTGACAGGTGATGACAGTGTTATGATCCTGTGCTCAACCGTCATAACAATTCCAACCGTCACCAAAAATGTGACATTTTGATTTTGATTCTCGAAATGTCACATTTTTCGAAAATCAAAATGTTTTTTCTACCCATTCTTCTCCTTTACCTTCTTTTTCTCATCTACCAGCTTTTTCTGACTCGACCTCTGCTCCACTCATTGTTTATGAACGGCGTCATCATAAGGATGTTCCACTACTGCCTCCCCCCCTCCAGATCCCTCGCTGGCACCTGATCTTGTCCCCGCTTCATCACAAGCTCCTTCCTCTCCAGTTCAGCTTCGACGCTCTACGCGTATCTCCAAGCCTCCTTACAAATATGGGTTCACTCACACATCTTTGCTTGCTGCCCTCTCCTCCATTGTTATTCTGACTTCTTACTTGCAGGCGGTGAAGCATGACTGTTGGCAAAAGGCTATGCACGACGAATTAACGGCACTGCAGGAGAATCATACCTGGGATATCGTTCCAAGTCCCTCATCTGCAAAACCTATTGGCTGCAAATGGATTTTTTCTGTCAAACTTAAGGCTGATGGCTCTTTGGATCGTTATAAAGCACGGTTAGTCGCTCTCGGCAACCGACAGGAATATGGCATCGACTATGAGGAAACCTTTGCTCCAGTTGCGAAAATGACTACAATCCGTACTGTTCTTGCCATTGCTGTTTCTCACTCCTGACCTCTTTACCAATTTGATGTCAAGAATGCCTTCCTTCATGGTGATCTCAAAGAAGAAGTCTATATGCGACTTCCCCAAGGCATTACAGGTGCATCAACAGGCGATTGCGCACGCTTACGCCGCTCTCTATATGGTCTTAAGCAAGCTCCGCGCGCCTGGTTCAAGAAATTTAGGGATGCTCTCATTCATCTACAGTTCACTCAGAGTGCTTCTGATCCTTCTATGTTCCTTCACCGCTCCTCAAAAGGGCTTACTGTCCTATTGGTTTACGTAGATGATATCATCATCTCTGGGACAGGCTCTGGCATGATCACACATCTACAAGCATCCTTACATGAATATTTCCATATGAAAGATTTAGGGCCACTCACATACTTTCTAGGCCTTGAGGTTCATCAGTCAGCGAAAGGTCTCATCCTTGATCAACACAAATATGCTATGGATCTCATTGAGACAGCTGGTCTTCAAAACTCCACTCCTGTAGATACTCCTGTTGAGGCCAATCTTCAGCTCACGCACGATACGGGTGATCTTCTTCCTGATGCCACAATGTATCGCCGTTTAGTCGGAAGTTTGATCTACTTGACTATCACTCGGCCTGATATCTCCTATGCAGTCAATCTGGTTAGTCAGTTCATGATACAGCCACGCCATCTCCATCTAGTTGCTGTTCGGCGCATTCTTCGATATGTTCTTCATACACCATCTCGTGGTCTTTTCTTTCCTGTGGGCAATTCGACGTCTCTCATTGCTTATTCAGATGCTGACTGGGCTGGTTGCCCTGATAGTCGCCGATCTACCACTGGCTGGTGCATGTTCCTGGGGGACTCCTTAATTTCCTGAAAATGTAAAAAACAAGATAAAGTCTCCAAATCTTCCACAGAAGCAGAATATCGTGCTATGTCGGCTGCCACATCTGAAATTGTCTGGCTTCGGGGTCTTCTTTCTGAGCTTGGATTTTCCCAATCTGGTCCTACTCTTTATGCAAACAACACCAGTGCCATACGGATTACTGAAAATCCTGTCTTCTATGAACGTACAAAACATATTGAGGTGGCTTGTCATTACATACATGATGAATTTGTGCGTGGAGCAATTACTCTTCCTCATGTTTCTACCAGCCTTCAAATTGCAGATATCTTTACCAAGGGTCTTCCCCGGCCAAGACACCAATTCTTAGTTGGCAAATTGATGCTCGTGGATTCACCCGCATCAATTTGAGGGGGGGTGTTAAATGGGCTAGTGCTAAATGGGTCAGTGGGTCAGCAAATATAGCCCAAACTTGGGAGATAAGTTACTTCACATGTACAGATATGTAATTTGTATCATTGCCATATTAGGAGATGTAATCTAGATTCTGATTAGATTAGATTGGCTATAATCTAGTGATTGCTACAATTATGTAACAGATATAGCAACTATATTCTATAAAGGATGATCGTGAGCCCTGAATGGGATCATCGAATTCACAAACATATTGGTTCTACTGTTTCTATCTTCCTTTCTCCCTACTGGCTTTGACAGGTGATGACAGTGATTTGATTTATGATGAGGAACCAAATGATAATGGTAACAATGAATGGGGTGATCTACTAAGATGGTGCTGATCCTTTGGTGATTCAGAAGACTCACAATGAAGGTACCTAAGGAGGATGGCTGGATTTGCACTAGTGTATTTGAACCAACATGCACCGTTGGAGATCGCAGGTGCCACGTCATAGTGGACAACAGGAGTTACAAGAATGCCGTCAACTAAGATGATCATCAACAAGCTGAAGTTAACATATGAGAAGCACTCTAACCTCACAAGCTCTCATGGTTTAGGAAGGGCAATGAGATAATAAAGCACCCTACACCTTATAAGCAAGATCTCACGGTTTAGAAAGGTCAATGAGATAATAGTTATTTCACGTGCAGTAGTTTTAATTTCTATTGAGTGCAAATACCATGACAATGTGCAGTGCGTTGTCACGCCCTATGTGTGCCACATACTGTTAAGGAGACCATGGTGGTATGACCATTGTACTGTACATGATGGATATAAAAATACCTTCCCTTTTGTGAAGGAGAAAGTGAAAATTTTTTTTTTTTTTAAATTTAAAAAAATCCAAAATTGTATTATGACTCACAGGAGAAGATTCCCAGGAAATCCACTTTCTTGGGGCGCAAATGTTTTCTTCAAGTCAAAATTTTTTGAAGCTTTGGAAAGTGGGACAACCTATGTGATGGATGGTAAGAAGATATGCAACTGATAACATTGAGCCTAGATTAGTAGCACCATTGGTGGAAGAGTTTTAAGATTTATTCCCTGTTGAGTTCCTACCCAGATTGCCACCGATGTGGATATTCCATATCAAATCGATCTAATTTCATTCTGCAATTTTACCTACTATACCAGCCTATTGAACGACCAAAGAATGTGAAAACTTGAATCACGAAGTAACTGAATTGTTGGAAAGGGGTTATATCCATAGGAGCATAAGTCATTGTGCAGTGTCAGCGCTACCACACCAACGAGAGAGGACTTGGCAGATGTGCATAGATAGCTAGGTCATTAATCAGATTACAATTAATTATCGTTTTCGATTCCACAATTCGATTATATGCTAGACATGTTGGTGGCATTGAATTTCTCTAAAATTGATCTATGTAGTGGGAATTATCGAATATGAATCAGGCCATGAAATGAATGGAAGACTGCATTTAAAACACAGGAAGAGTTACATGAATGGTTGATTAGGCCTTTCAATTTGTCCAATGCACAGAGCACTAAGATTTTAGAGCCTTCATTGTCCAATTTGCAGTCGTCCTTTTTGACGAAGTTTTGGTTTATTGCTAGACATGTTGGTGGCATTGAAAAATTGATCTATGTAGTGGGAATCATCGAATATGAATCAGGCCATGAAATGAATGGAAGACTGCATTTAAAACACAGGAAGAGTTACATGAATGGTTGATTAGGCCTTTCAATTTGTCCAATGCACAGAGCACTAAGATTTAAGAGCCTTCATTGGCCAATTTGTAGTCGTCTATTTTGACGAAGTTTCGTTTTATTGCTCTAAACAAAATGCCTACCTAATGCATTTACGAGATGTTTTTAAGGTGCTACAGAGAGAAATTATGTTGACACTAAGAAATGCAGCTTTGTGATCGAAACAGTGTTAGGTTATGTTGTGTTGGCTAATGGCATTATGATAGATGAGGAAAAAGTAGAGGCTATTAGAGAATGGCCAACTCCTCCAATAAAGTTAAATTGCTGAGTTTCTATGGACTGGGGACTTTCTACCATTAGTTTATCAAGAACTTCAGTACCATTACTGCTCTATTACAGATTGCATGAGAAAAGGCAACTTTGCATCATAGTTACGAATTTTGGTTCATTTCAGCCATATTGGCCATTTATTTAATTTGGTCATCAAAAGAGACGACTACACATGCATTTATGAGATGTTTTTAAAATGTCAGAGAGAGAAATTATATGTCCACTAAGAAGTGCAGCTTTGTGAACAAGACAATTTTGGGCTATGTTTTGTCGGCTAATGGCAGTAGGGTTTATGAGGAAAAACTGAAGACTATTAGAGAATGGCCAACCCCTTTTAATATAAATGATGTGCTGAGTTCTATGGACAGGTGACTTTCTACCATTAGCTAATTAGGAACTTTAGTACCATTACTGTATTACAGTTTGCATGAGAAAAGGCGACTGTATCATGGTTGCGTATTCTGATTCATTTCGGCTAAGTTTTTTTATTCAATCCATGGTCTGAAACAAGTTAGCCGCCACTCCCTCCAACAAACAAATTTTTTTCCAGAAATAGGACCAAAATTTTTATTTGAGACCCTTTTAAGAAAAAAAAAAATGAACAAAGAAGAGGCTGCAAGGGGCTATTTGTAAATTTTGTAACTGAAAAACACAAAAACCCTAAAACCCCTATTCCAACTCGTCGAATGAAAGAATAAGCCGGCTCTAGCCTTCCCAACACACCTGCTCCTATTCTTTTTTGAGTTTTTTTTCTTTTCGGCTATGAGCCATATTGATGACTTTTTTTTTTTTTGTTGCTATGTTGGACTACAGGTTAGGAGTAATAATTTAAACTTGAGGACACAGGGATCGATCCCTTGGCATGTGTGCGAAACTAAGTTGCCAATGCATTCAAACATGTGTTGGCATATGACATTAATATGTTGACAGATTATTGTAGGTTTATAAAATGCACGTCATATTATGAGTTGATTTAGAAGATTAAATTAAATATATAAATTTATCTGGTTTTATTTTTTTCGCTAGAATATATCAATTTATATGTTATTTTTAAATTTTAAGAACAGAGATATATTGCCTATTTTGAAGTGTCCAAGTGTCAGGTGAATGATGATAATTGTGATACTGTTAAAAGATAACCAACGCAAAAAGAGGAAGCCCTACACAATACTGTGGATCAAATTCTAAAGAGGCCAAAAGCTAAAATCAAAGCAAAAGGGCATCCATTGAATCAAACAAAAGGAATCAATGTTTAATACTCATTATGTGAAAGGTAATAGGAGAAAAGGGAGGTCAGTCAAGACCTTTGGTGAAGGAATGATGCGTCCCTAGCAAAGTAACTGAAAGCATGGCATATCCCCGAAGGTACCATGCTCAACCGGTTGAAAGACATGTGGCATACCAAAATCATAAATAAATAAACTTAGACCCTAGTGTTAAATAGAGTTGAGCACAAGAATATTACTTTAAAGGCAACCATAGGTAGCAGTTTTAGCAATGTTGAAGAGTAGGTTTATCCTTAGACCCTAGTGTTAAATAGAGTTAAGCACAAGAATACTACTTTAAAGGCAACAATAAGTGGCGGTTTTAGCAATGTTGAAGAAGTGTAGGTTAATCCTTAGCTACTCAGAGGGTGACAATCTATAGCATGAATCATATGCTAGGTAGAGAACTTCTCATTCTTATATATGCGTGCACAAGAGCGCGCACAGAGAGTGTCCTTTGCATGTAGTTTCTCAGTTTTGTTGTCGTAACTTCGTCATAGTTTTTCTTTCCTTTCTGCTTTTAAGTTATGAGTTTTAGAGTAGAACTCTTTTAGCCAAGCCCATGTGCATGAGATAAAGCATTGATGATAAGAAGAGCATTGGGAAGTCGTGCACATTAAAGGGTTGATGTAGCCAAAGCATGTCCAAGAAGCTGAAAATAGAGGGATGGATGCCCTTCAAAATAGGTGTATTCATGGTATGGAAATTGTTCGAAAGGTTATTTTTGGGGAAGTGGGTACAATGGTATTAAAGGCTTCAAAAGTTAGACAAGATGACAATTGCTCTATGAGAGACCGGGTTGGCGTGATATTACAACTTAGCAAAGAGTTCAAAATAATTTCCTATATCAAAACCATTTAAGCTATATAAAATTGAACACATGGAAGAGAATCTTGTTTACGATAAAAGGGTGGCCAGAGGGGACTGAAAATAAAAGAGTAACCATTTGAGGGGAAAAATACTAGAACAAAGTGATTGGTGAAGGTAGCATAACATGTGAGGAAAACCTTAAACAAAGACTTCATCTGCCAATTGCAAATAGTGTAGGCCCCGCAAAGATACGGAGGTCGACGCAACTACAACAAAACGTAACATAAATGAGTATTTCAATAAAAATTAGGAGGATGAAACACAGTGAAGCACTAAAAGCTATGCTGCCCAGACATGCCATGCATACAACAGGAAAGCGATTTTACATAAGAAATAAGTATCGAAAAAGATAATACACAATGTGTTCCCTAATTTTGTAGAATAACGAACAATGAGCAGGATCGCGAGATTCATAGTTTCTAAGAATTGGGAGAACCCGTAAAATGTTGTCGTAATATGTTGCCAAGTAAACACTCAAATCAATTAAGAGGTGTTTATTCATACATCAAACATCGATTAGGACTACCTCTTACAGTCCATAAATGTGTTTCTCAAACATGCAAGCTTCATAGCATGGAGGAGGAATGATGGGTGCAAATTGAGGTTCAAGGGTAGACAGGATACAGATTGAAGGGGAATGTAATTTGTCAAGAAAGTGCAGAAAGAGGAGATTAAAAATTATGGGAGAAAACAGAAATT
Source organism: Cinnamomum chago (assembly GCA_038049695.1). NCBI lineage: Eukaryota > Viridiplantae > Streptophyta > Magnoliopsida > Laurales > Lauraceae > Cinnamomum > Cinnamomum chago. The sequence goes on from CP142460.1 coordinate 50,537,516, forward strand.
GGGACCCACTATGGAAATAGAAGTCACATTCTTCACTGATAAACAAGGGTGATATAGGAACACAACCCATAAGATGGCTAGAGCCAAGTCACAATTTGATGTGAAAACAAAGAATTGAGAAATTCTGGATGAAATGAAAGCAGCTCTTACAGTTACAACCCTTACACTAAAGTGGATAACTGTAACCCAATTTGGATGGCATCCACTTTTACACAATTTTAATACAAAAAAGCTAAATGATTCAAGAAAAATTTCAATGAAGTGTAACGAAAGAGTGTTGGACACAAAGTGCCACATCCATATGGTTTTAACTTGTTTATAAAGGTAGGATGAAGAATTTTTTTTTCTTAAAGGCAATCTTAAGGACATGCTCTAAATTTCACAGAAGATTCAAGTAGAGTTAACAGCTTTATTTCTCGACTAACAAAATGAGGAAGCTAATGATTTATACTATAGGGCCAACAAAACAGATTTTGTCAAAACCAAATAGATTCAAATGGAGTATTGACTGCAAATGAAAATTTGTGCACTAGAGCGAGGTCAAAGAAATGTGAGTTGCATAAAATCAACATGGAAAAAACATGACCATGTCGATTAGGAATTTGTTGTTTACATGCTACATGGCCAGATTCTGGGATGCATTGAGAAGATGACTCTGGAATGCATTTCATCCATATCAGTGATAGTTAACATTTCTCCTTCAAGATTGTTCACGAGCTCTAGACAGTGAAGTCAGGCGATCCTCTTTCGCCTTTATATTTCACTGTAGTTCCAAGTTATACAAAAATCATTTAGAGTTCCCATCACAGTTAAGACTGTAAACATTTACATAAGGATATTTCCAAATCAAGTGAACACGAAGATTATAAGGGGAATCATTAGTCTCCAAATAATTCTTTTTCCATAACGATAGAACACTTTGGAATTCCTTGTTAGCTCTGGGCTATAAAATACTAATTGTGGAAATTTAAATCTGTGAGTTCACGAGTCACGACAATCTAAAACATCCCTCAATGTATTCCCTTCCATGGAGACAAAACCACTACATAAAAACAAAGAAGCAGAAACAGGCTTTCCCTTTCTACTCCGAAGCCCAATGTGCTGTTTTGGAAATTGAGATGAATAGGGTAGAGAAAACCCACTCCATTTCAAACCTAGATAAGGCAGTAATCAATAATTGGTGAGCGCCAAACAATAAGCAAAAGATATGTTCAACAGATTTGGTCTTCCAAACAGGAAAGGAAGAAGCATAAAAGGGCCTCTGTCTGTTTTGCAGGAATTTCTGACAGGAAATCGGTGTTCAGAATTTCTGACATCAATATGTCAGTCGCTATGGAACTCCTTGTTTGATTAGTGGAAGTCCGGAAAACCAGCCTTTTGAAATGTCACTTTTGATCTTAATTTCTACAAATTCCAGTATCTTGGATGTTGGGGTGTACAGGAGGATTTAGGAACCCTGCCCAGGACTGCACTTGGGGCCTGTTCGTTTGCAGGATATCTGGGAATTCCTGGAGAGGGGATATAGAATTCCCCAAATGTTATCCCCTAGCTGGATTTACAAATGCTCAAGAACACCTCTCTGAGAATTCTATAAGCCAAAAGTGACAATCCACAAGGCTGGGTTTTGGATCTCACTAGGTAGACAAGGAATTCCAAATGCTGGGGGTGCGGACAGAGAATTCCCAACATTGGAAACTCCTGCCAGAAATTCCTCCAACAATGACGCTTGGATAATTTATAATTCTCCCCAATAGGAATTCTTTGAATTTCAACAAACAAACACCCTGTAAGAGTGACTAAAGTATTCTTCTACTATAAAAGATCGATGGCCAAAAATCTTCTTTCATAATAAAGCCAGCCAAAACAATGCCAATACTCTAGTTGCTAGAGAACCGTATATCTTAGCAAAAGCCGAATATACTGTGAATTATACATAAGAAGTTCAAGCAGAAAATTAAATGTCTATCACATGTGTTACGGTATGCCCACGCTTGATGGTCAGTCTTCAACAAAGGTAAATATGCTTTTTATAGCATGTGCATCATTATAAGAATTTCATTGAGCTAAATTGTTGAATATTATAAATATTGGTTTCTCAATATTATAAATATTGGGTTCTAAAATGAATTGGCCTCGTAGACAATAATTGGAACTACTCAATTAGTAGGCATGGAAATAATCGGAATGACAAATGTTGATTCACCCATGTGCCTAACTAAAAGCCATAACTTCTCACCTGTTCCAATCATATAATGAACCTAGCAGAAAATCTCAGAGATCATTATCTATTAACTAAAGATGGGATTAGCTGGGGTTGTCTGAGCGTTACTTTTCTCAAAGTAAAGCCCAAAATATGCTTTGGTATTTGGCCAGCTTTATAGTTGGCTTTTAACCTAACACAACCCACTCCTTTATTTGGACTTCGGACTAGCAAATACAGAAAAAGCAAAAAAAAATGGACGGTGGAGTATAAGTGAAATCGGTCATTGAAATGGGGCCATGATAATGCATCCTTAAAAATTGGACATCGAGAAGAACCATCAATAAAGGATATTGAAGAAAGGACCATCCCAAAGGAAGCCACATGAACAGTTAATTCCATCAAAAGGGTAGTTAATTCATTCATGTGCATTAATCATTCACAGAAATGATACCTTTCCAAAACCCACGTGACTTAACACTAGCCTCCATGATAGCAATCCATCCAGTCAACTTGATGCCCTATTTTTGGGCCGAAACTACTTCCAAAATCCTTGAGAATCATCTCCCATACGCCAATATCCATCTAACAAGAGGAGCCTTGCCTTGATAAACGGCCCACAATTTTTCCCCATTAAAAACGGTTTCACAGTCTATCCAATGGTCCAATTCATTTGGATGGGTGGGTGACCATGAGAGGGGTTCCCATGTGTGGTCTACTAAGATGGGACAATCAGGTGGCCGCACTATGAGGTGTGCATGGGTGTAAAGTACAGGTGTGCATAGGATAGCTTTTATATATATGGAAATATGGAAATGCTCCCATAAGAGCAACTCTCACACTAGTATGAGTAGGGGGGGTGCATTGGATCCATATCGAATGACAACAGCCTAAATATGAGGGTTCTCACCCTTCTTACCCCAGCCAGCCCTAGCTCTTCCTTTCACCATTCTTACCTCCCAACTGCTATAAAAGCCTCCCAACTCCAAAGGTTTCAACTTATTTTCATGATTTTACTACAAGATTGTACAAGTGAAGTAACATCAAATTTGAAGGGATCAAACACAAGCAACTACAAGATCCAAGCATCCATTCCATCTAGGTATGTTTTTCTTTTGGATTTTTTTTCTAGTCTTTTGAGATCATCTATAATCTATTCATCTCTTTCTAAGAGTCTAAGCACTATAAAATTGTTGATCACTTCATAGTTCATTCACTTGATTGAATTTGAACCTTGAATGTTGAAGTATTGATATTTGATTGTTCAATGTTCACTAATGAGTAATGACCTAACTCTTAAGTCTTCTTAATTCTTATGCCTTTATTTCATGTTCTATTTTTATTTTTTTTTGTTTTTTATGAGCTTTCCATTACTTTTTAAGTTAGCATGACTAAGAAACATGAATACATGTGAAAAAACTAATCATTACTATTATTTTCTATTTATACAGCGATACAGGACCTCATATATTGAGGGCACCGCTACGCCCCCTTTTCTTACTTACTTTTGCAAAAGAACCACATTTTCTTTCATTTTACAATTTTCTGGATTTTCTGGAATTTTTTCAGATTTTTTTGGCAATTTTTTCAAATCTATATGGTCATAAGCCAAGTTTGACACTCATCCAACATTTCCTCGCCTTTGGATTGAAATCAAAATAAAATGATGTCTCTAAACCATTAAATTTTAAGGCCATGGATCAAAAGGTTAGGATGATCTTATGGACTCAAGATTTTGCATATATGTAGCCCTCGCATAGATCTTTCCATCTAATGTACTTCGATGATCATCATGCATCCCAGTGGGCCTAACTAGGAGGGGCATTTCTCAAAAAAGAAAAAAGAAAAAAAACGCTCGGGGGATGAAAAATCAAGAAGGGCTTGGGGGATGAAAAATCATGATCAAGGCTAGCAATGCACAAAAAATCAGCTTCATCCAATATGGTTTGATATGTGAAATGGAGTATTTTTATTTATCTTAGCTATTACAAATATTTACAAATGTAAACTATTAAGATGAAGGGGCTAGGACAAATATTTGCACATAGCTAGCTTTTTATCAGGATCTTTCAATTCTCCATGCCCTTCATGGTTGGCACTAGGGGTGTAAAAAATAACAAAAAAACGGTCTAACCGACCGAACCGAACCGACGGTTAAGAACCGTGTTTCACGGTTCCGTTACAGTTATTAAAATAAAAAAACTGAGCTTCACGGGTCTGTTGTTTTCAGTCTCGACTCACAATTCTTAACTAAACCGGGCCGTAAAATACGGTTCAGTTAACCGTTTTCCCAAAACACGCGGTTAACCAAAACCGTTATACTGATAAAAAAAACTAAAGGGCCTAAATGAAATAAAATGACTTAAGTTAAGCCCCCTTTCCTCATCTTCCTTCCTTTATAAATATTTTTTTTATTTGTATTTCAATATTTTTTGTTTATGTTTTCTTTGATATGTATAGATATTGCTTTTATATTGGAATATATGTTTTTTTTTTCTTTTTTAGCCCGTATTGGAATTAGCCGTAACCGAACCGTGTAATACAGTTAACCGCGGTTCGGTTTTTTAGGGTACAGTTACGGTTACGGTTTTTAAAAACTGAAAAGCGTAAAATACGGTTCGGTTAACAGTTTTCCCAAAACAAAAGGTTAACTGAGCCGTTACACCCCTAGTTGGCACTCATCCAAGTGGGCCACATAAAGTCATCTCACCGTAGCATTTCCCCGTGCTCGATTACCTGTGCGCCCTCAACTTGCACATCCATTCACAACTTGTTGGGGCCCACACCTAGGGTTGGGATGGTGGGAGATCGAAAGTTCTGGATGGGCCCTACTTTAGTATAAAATTTTGAGGCCCATCAGATCATCCAACCACTTGATCCAAGGCCCACAAGTTAATGGTTTTAAATCAAAAGAAAAGAAAAAATTGACCCTCAAGGTCCAGTTCCAATGTATCAATGCAAACCCATGGGATAGCCCATTCGGATTTGCGATCACGTGGGCCCTACTAGGAGGTAAGCACCCTGTGCAAGGCTTGCACTAGACCATTCACCCATATATATGAACTTAGCATACATCAAAAACTCCATCTATAAGCTCCATTGAACCCCAAAGTCCACTATATAGGTGTAAAGTTAGAGAGAGAGGCCAACGCATTTTCCATAATTTGTCTTCAGATCCACCTTACATATATCACATAATTTATTCTTTTTATTCTCATTCCAACTCGTCATCCATCAAATGATGCACATGAATGAATTCCTGTCATTTCCTTCTCACTTGACCGTTTATTGGTGTTAATCCATTCATCGACCGACATTAAGAACGCAATCTTCAACAACACCCTATGGGGGCCCCTTCTACAATGGCACCTTCTTTAACAAACAATACAACCAACATGTGAAGGACTCTACACTACCTCATTTTCATTGGCATATTCTAGTGACCTACTTCAATTTTCTTCCAACATGCATCGTGTCTCTACATGTGCCAGTCCCAAACCCAAATAAAAGGAAGGTTACATAAATTCACAATTGGATATATAAAGCTTGCCAAACAAAATTTCAAGTTTACTTTGAAAAAAGTAGCACTGAACCAACACTAGTTAGATTGCATAAAGGTTCCAAGAAATAATTATCTCAAATCCAAAACACTCATTAGCAAATGAAGCCCATGAATTCATGGAATCACAACTCACAATTTCCAAACTTCTGCCATTTCATTCTTTTTACAAGCCAAACTATTGCATAAAGACAAAGCAACAATAACAATCTTACCCTTTTCATCCAAAGCACAATATGCCAATCTTGGAAAGAGATAAAATACAGTAGAGTGAAAACCTAAGCCATTCAAAACTGGAAACGATAATTTACCAATACATCCTAAGGAACCTAACATTAGAGGAAGAGGTGGTCAATAGATAACATGCAACATCTTCCAAACACGACACGAGAATTAAAAGTGACTTGCAAAGTCTTCCTTTTAGGTCATTAATTGTTAAATCTTCATCTAGAAAGCAACCCAAGCAAATGCCAATACTCAAGGTGCAAGAGAAGTATAAAATTTAGCCAATCCGAGCACCCAACAAATTAAAATAAGATTAAATTAAAAACACACCACGACTATCACATGCCCATACCTCATTTTCAGCGCTCAACAGTCCTAGGGTTTTGCATCAATCAATATAAGGATTCATCCAACTCCGAAAACCCGGTTTCAAATACACAGGCCTAACAAACCGTCAATGCAGCCACTCATTATAGCTTTCAAATTCTCAATTTTTCGTCTTGGAAATAACCAATGCAATGGATAATCACAAACCCATTTGTCTAAACCATTGCAATCCAATGACAAAAGTTAAATTTGGAAGGAAACTTTTATAACAAAGACCATCATTTCATATAATCAAAGCCTGGTCACATCAAAATTGGGTTAGATGACTGCTGCTATTCTCGAACTAGAACACGCAATATAGCTTAGCAAGTTTTAGAGCCAACTGCCAATCTGACGCAACCCTCCTTCTTTATCAGGACTTGGGCTTGGCACATGCCGAAGAACAACACATAGTGAAGGAAAATCAAAACGAGTGCTCAAACGTGGCCATTGCAATACCAATACACCTTGAAAAAAAAAAAGGACATCAACCATCAGTGAGGGACCGTCCTTAAAGAAGTCAATTGAATGAACTATTTATTTAACCAAAACGGACATGAAAGGAGTCACTATACCCCATTTATACATGCTATGTTTGCACTCACACTATAGAGACCTTTGTAAAACCCGAGAGAACAAATGCTAGTCCATATGAAAGTAGTCCATCCATTCCTCTCATAATTGCACAACCAAAATCCACATTCCACAATTTTTGAGAATCATCTCTTAGACTTCACAACCATTAACCAAAAAGGCCTTAAACAAAAGTCACAAGACCCTGACAGCATGAGTCATGTTTAAAAATAGATTACTGATCCAGTAAATAATTTTTTTTTCCTTTTTCCTTCTTCCTTCATTCACTTTCATAAGATATCCCTCTGTGAACTCTTAGTTCTCTTCCTTAATAGTCCAACACATGGGCAAATCTAATAAAACAAATACACTATGTAATGCAACCTTTAAACAATGAACACTTGCTCTTCCAACTTGATAATTTCTTTCTCAATCTTTCCCACAACTATTTAGAGAATTGATAAACACAAAGGGAAATCTAAGTATGATGAAGTTGACCTACTCTGGAGCCTAAAGTGTTTATAAGATCTTCAATCTTCCCCCAATCAACAAAAACACAATAATTTCCCTTAATACAAATTGGTTTTTAGTCCCAATACCATCTCAAAACAATGAAGAACCATTTTCATATTATCTAACTTCTAATGAATAGAGTCAAAGAAAGTAAGAGTGTATTTAGCAAGCTCATGGTGAGTTAATACAATGATTCTAGGCACTAAAATTCTTTAAACAGACTGATCAACCAGGCCTCTTCCACGATTCTACTAAGAGCTTCAGCCACCATCACAAAAAGAAATGGGATAGCTATTCTCCTTAATGAATACAATGTAATAGATAAAAATAGCCTTTAATGGAAACTTTTGCAAGAATATAAACTTAGTAGACAACAAACCAACACACCCCCCCCCCCCCCCCAAAAAAAAAAAAAATCCATAAGCTCCATTTGACCCACAGCCTGTACAACAAAATTTGCCAATTCATATCATATCTTTTGTCAGATACAACTCACATATAGCACATGATTTATTCTCTTTATAGCTTGTTATCTAGTTAAAGACACCCACATGAATGAATTAATGACAAACCCTTCCAGGTTACTTCTTTCGATGGCTCTAATCCATTAATCTAATACCAAAGGATACCCCTTCGATCTCCATCATAGATGGCCCCTTTTTCGATTGTCTTTTATCAACGATCCCTTGGGGAAACATTGCGTTGAACATTATGAAGGCTTTATCATACCCCCACTTTACATGGCCTGTTCTATTGACTCATATCAGTTTCTCCTCAACCATGTATCGTGCCTCAACATGTGCCAGTCCCAAGCCCGAAGAAAGGAGAAAGATCACGTCAAACTGACACTCAGCTATAAAAAGCTTGCCAAACTAAAATTCAAGTCTACTTTGAGAAAGTAGCACTTGGTTAAACCCTCGTTAGATGGGATATGGTTCCAAGAAACAATATTGAGCTCAAATTTCCCACATTTTAAAACTCCCTAAACTTCACGAAGGCAAGATTTTTTTTTTTTTTAATAGTAACTTCACGAAGACAATATATTCGGCTAAAACCTTATAAATGCTTCCAATTTAGCTAATTGAATTGAAATCCCAAAGGAAAAAGCTCATCACCTTAGGAATCAGAGAAACCAACAAGGTTCCACTATGCAAATGGACAACCTCACTTAATTCCTCCCAGAAGAACAAGTGAAAAAAGAAGAAAGGAGGATGGGGCTGGTGGGGCTTTGTTGTTCCAAGTCTAGGCACCAATTCACCTAAAACAAAAACTGCTTCATTTTTATTCTATAAAACTCGTCTCAAGACAACAGGCCCTCCTATCACGGCAAACAAAAATGATCCCAAAAAAAGCTCTGGCGCAACTTTCCTCTAAATGAAGGTTTTGGAAGAATGTTGAAGCAACAACTCTTGTACTATCTTTTATCCTCTAGAATTCCAAATCCACCTGCTTTTAACCCCAGATACAATTGGCTCTTTCTCTAGCAGAAGCTTCTATATGAAGGCTTCAAAAGAATCTTGTAGCAACTCTTGGAATATCTTTTCTAGTCTATAATAATTGATCCTCCTATATCTAACAGTATACGTGATTGGCCCTTCTTCTAACAGAAGCCATACCAAACAGTGGAAGAAAGTGTAATATTGTCCCTTCTTTGAGCCATCTGTTACAAGATCTTTGCTTCCATGTGATCTCTTCTTCCCTCATGTGCTCTGATACTTGGTTTTCAGCTCAATGCAACTTCTCGCCCTTCACTAACACCCCCGTTTCCTCTTCAAAATTCAAAGATAAAAACTCCTAAAAAACATCAAACTTCTTAATCACTAGTTTGGTTAAATTTAACTTTCAGCTGTTCCAATTTTGGTACAAGTCATGGACTTGGCCTCCAAACAGCCAATTGTTCGGCGCACCATTCACACACTAAATTTAGGAACTCCTTGACTTCTAGCCGAGACAAGTAAAATCTGAATGGATAGCTCTCAAGAATTGGCTTCTTAATCACCATATCCCTTAAAATTGGCAATGACCTGACATTGGTTCAAGGACTGCTATTTGGGCCACATTCATGTCTGTGTATTTTAGCCCAATCTAAAATAATTAAAAATCTATCAATTCTAGTCATGGAAGTATTTTCAGACTATTGGACCAAGTGAGTTCACACCAACTCGACAGGAGATCTACCAATTCATTGTAATTTGTAACAGATCAAATGCAGAAGGGTATCATATGCTTAACATTATTCATTGTGATGTGAATCCTAACAGTTATAAAGAGGTAGTTACAAGGGATGAAAAGGAATATTTCTTTTTGATATCTTTTAACAAGGGAAAAAAAGGCAAGAGAAAAAGATAGATTAGGAGAAAGACGGGCTCTCTTCAGTTAAGAGAGCACACGCTACTACATAATGTTAACAGTTGTATTCTGTTTTTATTTTATTTTATTTTTATGAATGATAACAGTCAGATTGCTACAGTTCTTATGGTTGTCATTACTTATTTCTTGAGGTTAAGAGTCAGTAGTTGTTCAATGACCATAAAAAGCACCTTCATGGGATAAATAAAAATGATTTGACAATTTAAAAATGGTCACCTGATTTTTTTCATTTATACTCTTTTTCTGCTATTCAGAAGGGGTCAAGAAACTCATTATTTCATTGGAGATTGGCAGATTGGATGGAGGAGGTGCAAGATATTTCTTTCCAATTTGGCAGGATTGGGTGAAGGAGGCACAAGATATTTCTTTTCAACTCAATGTTATTTTTAATCACGTCTTGAGAGAAGTGAATGATATGGCAGATGGCCTTGCTAGGGAAGGAGTCCTTCGATTAAACATTTCTTTTGATGTTGAAATCTCTTGGCTGATGGTATTTTCGTTTGGTTTTATTTCTGTGTGTATTCATTGTTTATTTTTCTGCTTGTTTTTTTTTTTTTCGTCTTTTTAATAAAATTTATCGATATAAAAAAATCTTTCTATTCCCAAAATTTTGGGGGAAAATATGTTAGCTATTTTTCACTGTCGCTTAATAGAAGGTTTTGAGATTAAGTTCTTGAAATAGCAAGGCACACATACCTTGTTGATGCGACTTGCGAGGCATACAAGCAAAAAGTTCATGCCGACTCATTAGGTGAACCACGCCTCTAATATAGAATATCAAATCCGACCAATTCTTATAAGATTGTAGTAAATATACAAGCCGCATTACGGGTTGAGTTCAGCCGACATAAATACCTGATTCCACAAAGTTGAGAGCTATGAAAGGCAAAGAGTGTATCGTCTAGCAATGTATCTTGACAAAAGAAACCTGTAACTCGACAAAGGAGGGATTACGTGAACTTCAACAACACGTTTGGCATATCAACCTAGATCCTAGAGTTTGCATAGAAAGACCTCGTGGTTGGTGACTGCATACTACACTCTTGTGATGTGTCCTCTCCCGTCTACAAAGAATTAGATATTAATTTCATTGACCAACTTGTTGCCATTGAAACCATTATAAATAGTAGTCATTCATGCTCTGACCCAGAGTGAAGCAGCCATGAACCTTAAGTGTACAAGAGAAGTGTAATACCCCAGACCCTGCTATAGGGGCTGGAATATTTACCAGTAATGCTTAAATTTAATTCCATTATTGTTCTTGAATTTTAATTTGGGATATTAAATTTTTCTCAAATATAATATATATATTATGATTATGTAAAGAATCTTTAATTTGGATGAACATTATAATTATGATTTGGAGTTACATTATTAATAAATTTACTTTGAGAGTGCTAGTGACAGTTGGGTTACATAATTAATGAAAGTAAGATTTTTTTTCTTCCAGTGGGTACCACCCCGCGTTGGGCCCTTGTGGCCTGACCCATATTTTTTAGCAGTTTTGGATACAAACCCTGTGGGACCCTCGTTATTAAGCTTTTACTGGGAATAATGTGGGTTTAGATTAGAAATAAAAAGTTCTAAACGGGTTTGGGTAGGGCCCAGTGGCTCAACCCGTACTTTTCAAAATCCAAATAGAAATCTTTTGTAGGGACACTGAGATTTAAGGTTTTTTTTTTTTTTTTTTTTTTCACTAAGGGTTTAAGATTGTATTTTTTTTTTATACTTATTGGTGGGACCAAACAAGCCAAGAGGTAGGATTTAAACTGTAATTGCAAGAGAGGGAGATGGGACCCTTGCAAAGTTTAAGTGGACTTTGAAATTCGATTAGGAAAGGGGATTTCAACCCTTCTGTTGTGCACACACATCCCAAGGAGGGGTTTTGTGATGCTGCACGAATCCAAAGGTCTTTGGCATAGAAATCAAAGATAGCTAGAAAAGGCTTGAAGGAAACTAAAGGAAAAGGAGGAGCCCCAGCAGTGCGCAGGATTTGTGGACGACATGCTTCTTCCCGGCAGGTTAATTGGGTGACGAAAGCATACACCAGGTGAGTAACATTCGAATCCACTTGCACTTGCTATATCACATTGTTTTCTTCTAGTAGAAATTATTGGAAATCCCAAACTGCTAGATCTACGATCCTTATGATGAGAATACATGATAGCGTAGGGAGTTGTGTTGACCAAATACCTTGGATGGGTTTTTCCCAACAGCCGAACTCCATCTATGGAGTTTAAAGCTTAGCCAACTTCCATATAAGGGGCTGGTTTTGATCAATTCCATATAAACCTCTGTTTATGATAATGTGCTTGCTTTGCTAGGGATTCATGGGAATAAGTCTGAGGCTAGAGTCAATGAAGTTTCAGCCAAAGAGAGGCAGATCTGAACCAATGATCATGGCGGGTTGAAGATATAAAACCCTAGTCTTAGGATTAAGCGGCTGATTGAATCAATCAAATCCCTTAGATGTCAATGACATGATGTTATTAATTGATATTTGATTACTAAAGTTGAAAAATGAGTCTATGAATGATTAATTAGTTCGCATAGAACATGATTGTGATCTTTAATATGGAAGTGATTAACCAAGAGGATGATGCTATTCCTTGGTTGATCAACAAATTGAGAAAGCATATACTGGTCAAACCATGGGGTAGGGTGAAAGACCAAGAGGATGATGCTATTCCTTGGTTGATCACCAAATTGAGAAAGCATACACTGGTCAAACCATGGGGTAGGGTGAAAGTGATGGGCCAAACCCTCACTTGGAGTTTCAGGTTGGCTGAACTCAAATCTGAGTTTTGGGGACTGGCCACATGCATGTACACTCTCTTGGGCTTATGGCTTTGTATTTATTTTTGCTACTCTTCAGATTTACAGTTTATCTTATGAACTATGGTGCCCCTAAATCCGGAAAATCAAGTGCCTCGATGGATTGCTAGATGGCATGATAAATCTGAAATCTGAGTACAAGATTAAGGATTATCCAAATATGCTGCTTTATTGTAGAAATATTATTATGTGAGTCACTATGGTTTGACGCATGATTATGTGTGGATACTATTTGGGTTACTGTATACATGTTAACTATCAATGTAAATTGGGAGTTCAGACATAGAGACAAGCCACCATGTACTCCCACGTAACTGACTGTGATTTCCCATACTTATACATGTTTAATCAAGTGTGGTTCTTACACCTATAAACAGTATGATTACATAATTATTCTCATGCACCTCGGATACCAATACCGAATTAGACGGGGGTAGGAATAAATCCGGGATTGTGCTTGGGAACAATTGTATAATAACCAACTCAGTTATAGAAGTTTGAATGGAAAATATATATATATATATATAAGATCTGAATTCTCAATATAATTAGGAGACCGTGTGAAGTTGTGTAATATTCATGGACTTAAGAGATAGTTTGGAATTACCCATGGACACCCCTAGATCACTAGCACTATATGAAGATGACGTCCTCGTACGAACGGCCCGTGTATTTATGCATTGTCTAACTTCATGAGCCATGGATATATTGTCTGACTTCATGTCAGCCGTGGATAATTGTCTAGCCTTATACAAGCCGTGTTAATGGGTTCTCTGACTATGAATCAGCCATGGGAGGACTTGATCCTCTGGTACCATCGTGATGTTTGGGCCGACGGGCCACCGTGATAAGCGCACACAATTATATGAGGTACCCGTGTGTGATCTTTTACTTGTAGTACTTGATCCCGTGTTGGCCGGTGCTACAGATGGTTAGGTGGTTGTAATAAAAGATGATGAACGTGAACTCATGATACTGTTAATATTGTAAGATGCTACTTTACTTGCCTTGCATAATTTATTAAAGTTTGTGTGTTATTAAAATTTATTGTGTTGTTTATCATGCAAATGGATTTGAATGATTATCACTCATTGTCCACTGACTTGTAGATTCGCCCTTTCCAGGTAACCAGGATTTAGAGACTGAGAATTTCCAGGATGACCAAGCGATAGACTTTGGGATGTGCAATTGAGCGATGGAGTCACCTAGCAGAAGAAGAAATCTTGATTTGAAATATTATTTAGTTTATTTCAGTAAATTTTAAAGACAAACTGATATTGATTAGTTGTTCCTTTGAATTCAGAACTTTAATTTATATTCAGAATTTAATTCATAAGTTTGCCTTGATTTCTTATATTGCTCAAGTGATAAGATTTATGCTCGAGTATGCGGTTTATCAAATAGTCGCGACTTCAAATCCAAAAGGCTCCAGGTTTCAGATCGTGACAAGAAGGGCCACGAATAAGCCCATAGTTGACTAGGCCTATCCCTAGTTGATCTCACAAACAAGACCACCGACACTAACTGAACCTGGCCTTTGAAGTTCCCTTCAAATCTTGGAGTTCTTTTCCCAAAAATAAAAAAATAAAAGTTGAAATTCCCTACAAAGCACTCACCTACAGAATACTCGGTGGCATATTAAATTCATGAGTTCATGGAATGGTTGATGGCAAATCAATCCATGAAGTTCATGGAATTGCAACTCATCGTTCTCAAACATCCTTCCATTTCTTTATTTCCACAAAGACCAAATGATCAAACACAAATGAAACAACCACCCTTTGTATTGAAAGCCTGATATCCAAACCAGAAAATGAGATTAAATGGGACTAGAAAATTTCATTTTTGAGCCAGCATAAGCATCATATACAGCATCTTCCAAACACATAACACAAGCACTAACGGAATACTTATGTATCACTGTTTGCATGAAAAAGTCGCAGAAAGGATTCCGCTTTTCCATGCTCCTCGCTTTTTCACAGTTTCGTGCAGCATCATTACAACTAGGAAAAGTGAGAAAATGCAACTAATTTTCCACAATGTCAGAAAAAACCCATTTCCATCTGAATCTCTATTCCATTCTGTGGAAAAGCGGAAGCCGAAGCCCACAGAAGCACTTTTTGCACAAACATTACACAAATGTTCCCTAATAGTGATTTGGAAACTTCCAATTTTCCTCGAACCATCAATGCTGAAAGATCATCACATGATGGTCAGTCATGGACAATGGTAAATATACCTTTTTTCCCTAGCATCCACATCAGTACAAGAACTCATCTTATTCCATTTATTAACTTTCATAATATTGGGTTCCAGAATGATTTCTCCTGATAAACAATTCATTTTAAGTACTATGGCTTCCTTCCAAATTCTCAACTACGCCCATCATATAAAATGCAAGAATGCATTCACACCAGAAATAACCATTATAGATCTTCATCAAACCCTTATCCCATGTCACTTAGGTTGGTTGAATGATTCTTAACTCAAAGTAGAAATAAAATATGCTTTGGCAAGATTTTATAGCCGAGTGCTATAGTCTGACGCAGCCCTCCTTCATCTAGGCTTGGGACTGACACATGCTAGGTGGGAAAAAAAATACATGACAGAGTAAAACTGAAATGAGACATCAAAACAAAGTCAGAAACAATACATATTGGAAAAGGTGCATCAAAAAGAGACCATCAAAGAAGGGACCATCCTTAAGTAAATCAAATGAATGGATGAGTCGATTAAAAATGACACCAAAAGGGGCACTTAATCCATTCACTGTGAATCTTTCATACAACATGCATATCTTCCAAAATCTAAAAGATAAAACATTAGCTTCTTTGGTAATATACTTCATCCATTCATCACAACACCATATTTTCAAACCAAAATATGCTTCCTTAATCCTTAAGGACCTGTCTAAACTCCATAAGATTTATTCATAAGCTTCCATGACCTGCTAAAAAAAAGACCAACCCACTCTATAATAATCTTTCTTCAGTTTTGGCTATCACATAGCACGTGATTCATTCTCTTTATTTATACAACCTTATATCTTACCATCTAATTAGTGAAGTACATGAAAATATTAACACCCATCTCTTCGTAAACATTGATTGAAAAATCGGCGGAGTCCAAGTCGACTCACATGCATCATTTGAAAAAAAAAAAAAAAAGGAAAAGAAAGAAAAGGGAGTGGGAGGAAAAAGACAAACATAAAAAAGTAAAAAAGGTGGGCAGTCCCCATCTATGATGCACAGATACTTCAATATGGGTGACGTATCGTATCCGATACTTCACTTTTTCCATATAAAATCTGTGTCCCTGCCATGTCTATAGCGTATCCGTCCCGTATCTGGGCATCATAGGTCCCCATGCATCATTCAAAAAAAAAGGAAAATAAATAAAGAGGGTTGGGAGGAAAAAAAAAAACAAACAAAAAAAGTAAAAAGGCGGTGGACCAGAGAGAGATATGCTTGCTGGTGCTACTGGAAGCCTGGAGATGGGGCTGCTGGAGAAAGTTGGCCCTGGTATGCTTGCTGCAGGTACTTGCCGGTGCTGCAGGAGAAACCTAGCCCTAGTACGCTCTTCCTCTCCTACTCCTCCCCTCTCTCATCTCCATCTCTCCTTTTTTTTTCTTTTCCCTGCTCTCAATCTTAGCTGAGCCAACTCTGAACTCACATGGCACCTGCAACCCACCACCCATCATCTCCCCCTCACCTCTCCTCTCCTCTTTCTACTTGGCTAGGGACCGAACCTGACTCCGACTCGGCCATGGCCAAGTCGGGTCCCAAGTCTAGTTTTTTAAACCTTGTTCATTAAGTGTCCCTTTTTTCTCACTGACTGTAATCCATTCATCTGACTACCTTAAGGAGAGCCCCTTCTTTGATGGTCCCTTACACATAGCCCTCCTTTAGTATGCATCTATCAATGGCCCTTCTATGAGAAACATTGCGTTGGACACTGGAAAGGACTTCACAATACCCCATTTTTACAACCCACTTCGATTTTTCTTACAACATGTATTGTGCCTTGACATGTGCCAATCACAACCCTGAATACAGGAGGGTAATGTTAAGAGTAACAATTAACATTAAAAATCTTGCCAAACCAAATTTTGAGTCTATTTTGAGAAAAGTAACACTGCCAACCTGTTTGATGGGATATAGTTTCAAGAAATGCTGATGATCTCTAATATAGACACTCATTATTGAGTAAAACCTCATTCTGAATTTGCTTGACTTAGAAAAAGGCTCCCTAAACTTTATTAAGAAAATTATCAAGGACAAGGACTACAGTAAAATCATAAAGATGTCTTCGATCAAGCTAATAGACATGAAAATCCCAAATAGAAAGGGCTTGCCTCCATAATACAAGAATTGAGGAGACTCCATCTAGTTAGGATGGCCCTGCCCATGAGAATCATACATTAAGTCTTAACTCTTTATCAAATTATTCCCAAAAACACTCGGGCAAAAAAGGTAAAAAAAGGAATCCATCCGGTTCGGTCCTTTATTTCCTCCTAAAGAAACAAGTGTTTTGGGTTCCATAAAACTCCTTTTTAGCTATGATAACCAAATTCAACAGGGACACATCAAGGATACAATAAGGACAAAGATTTTACACAATTTGAAGTGGTACAGTGCTAGTACCAAAAATACAGATATTTTATTCACAAAACAGCTGGGGCAAAAAAATAAAGGAATCCATCCGCCTTGGTCCTTTCCTCCTAAAGAAACAAGTGCTTTTGGTTCCATAAAACTCCTCTCTAGCTATGATAACCAAATTCAACATGAAAGTGGCAAGGACACATCAAGGAGACCATAACGACACAGATTTTACACAAATTGAAGTCGTACGGTGCTAGTACCAAAAATACAGATATTTCTTACATTTATGTTTCTATCATAGCTCAGAAGCTGATCCACCCTTTCATCCCCTGCCATGGAAATATTGATTATCCCTGTAAACAATGCTATAGCCACTTGTGTCATATAACCTTTACACTGCAACCTCTATTTGGTGTGCATTCATGCCCCCTTAGTAATTTGTCATGCGATTCTTGCCTCCATGTGATCTCTTCTTCCTTCACTTCATCCTGACACTGGGGACATGTTTGCACATGAAAATCTTCTATAGCATGTTACTTTCACTGTGATTTCATTTTCTGAAAAAGTAATTTCTACAATTATATCTCCTATTATTAGGTGTGGAAAAATAAATACTGTGGTGATGGCTCTGAACATGTTTTCCACAAAAATTGCGAAAAGAGCTTTCACCTCACAAAATGGAAATCGTGGAAAATATCTACACAGGCAACATAAATCTGTTCTCCCTCAAAACAAAATATTTTCATTTTTCATAAAAAAAATTGCTCTGCACAGGAATAGCCATAGAATTTACCTCAATATGACAGGTCTTCTCCAGTTCGAAAATAATTGAAACTTTCTCTTGAGACGTAAAGATCAGATCTACCAACAAGAAATTCTAGATTTCTAACTCAATAAATTTGTTTCCCCAAGGCCTTCATTTGAATTTTCATCCCTTTCAATGTTTGAACAATTTGTACATTTGACCACCAACCAACCATTGCTGTATGTATAATTTACACATTAAATCTTAGAACTCCTTACTCTTTTTTTTTTTTTTTTTAATGGCTAGAACTCCTTACTTCCCAGCCAAGACAACTCAAATCCTAAGTGAGAGGCCCAAAAACTTACAATCACAATCCATTAAAACTGGATGATGAATTAGTTTTGGCTTAGGGACTTCTAGTTGGACCACATTCAGATATTGTGCAATGTAACCTAAAGTGTTAAAAATTGTCATTTGTACTTGTAGGATGCTTATTTTCATCATTGAACCAAGTAAATTCAAACCAACTAAATAGGAGATCTATCAATTCATTGCAAGTAATAAAATCAAACGATGATGCATGCTTGCTTAATCTAGAGACTAGTAAAGCAATGGCTAATGTAACATTACAGAGAGCTAAAATGTTCTTTCTCTAAACACAAAATGGGGAGAAAAGGAGCACAGAAGGCATTCACTAATAAGAAAAGGTACCCAAGAATTGTTGAAAAAGAAAAGAAAAAAACATTTCATGTAAGAAGAAAAACCAACATAAAATTAAACCAAGTTGTCAGTAATGTAAGCGTAGACAACAACTTGTGAAGTGAATATGTCTAAAGAAAATATTGCACTGAACACTTTGTATGATAAGGACAGAGGAGGCAAACAATGAGAAGAATGCCCATCCCTCATGGCTAGAAATCGTTTCCTCCACTTCATGAAACTTCTTACACGAAGAAGTCTAAAGAGATCCCTTCTCATGTACTGGTCAAGAGAGATGGCAAATGAAGAGCAGAATGCTCATTACTCATTGGCAGAAGACTTTTCCTCCAAGAAAGGCAATATAAATAATGTCTTGGCAGCGATGTAAATAAACAAGAACATTTCATATTAAATGATCCATTCTTTGTTCACTACAATCTAAGACTTTGAGAAACATCAAAAGCAGGCTCTGTTATTCCAAGTCTCACATTGATTTTCCATATAATGTGAAGTTCATACTTGAATCCTTATGTTGAGACAATCATAGACATTGTATATTACTATTTATTATACCATGTGCGAACCTGTTGACACCAATTATATAGGAGAATATCAATATAATTGGAAAGTGGATATGTGAAGATTCATGTGAATAGAGACAATGAATTGTGGCCTTGTGAAGTAAGGGAGGATGAACAATTTTAGGGTTTTATAGAACTTCACAAGGATGGTAACAATAAAATGGAGGAAAATAAAGAGGGCAGAGAAGATGATGATTAATGCAGCCACTCTGAACGTTCTCCTTCATATTTCAATCATCAAAGTTGTACTGAGTTGTAGCCTAGTGGGCAGATGAGAAGGTCTGAACTTGGCAGTTCTCCATTTAAACAGTACTTTCATTTGGTCATGTAATCAGTTATGCAACAAAAAATTCTAAGTTCTCAATGCTAAATCTAGTGAAGTTTAATGTTACTTTTAAGTCTAAACTTTAGTCTCTCATGTTTACTTTCAGTCATCCTAATTTTTATTCAAATGTGCTTGTGTAATTAATTGCATTTTGTTGAGCATTAATTGCTTTGTATGAATGTGATTCGGATACATGACCATTGACTGGCATAATTGACATATAGAACGGTAGAAATGGGCCAAATGGCCATTTGTAAGTGTATAGTTTATGTTGATTGTGTAAATATAAAATTTTCAGTGTCATTCAGAATATTACTAATTTTTTATTATTTTTTATTTTAATCATTCTATTGGTTTTCCTATTGCATCTAGGCCAAAATGGATTTGATAACTACAGCCCACCAAACTGAGGTTTTCAATCCCCACTTAACTGAGAAAGCAAAAATATAGAAGAACAATTAGGATTTTGGGTTTTGAGGGTACATCCAAATTCACCCATAATATTCTTCAACCATGTCCATTGCTTGATTGATTGAAAAAGAAAAGGAACATCAATGACCAAACTTGGTTTCCAATCCCCACTTCATTCAAAACCGGAATACACTTTGGGCTTTATGTTTAGAGGGTACATTACATCCAAACCCACCTAGAACACTCTTCATTCACATCGAGTGCTCAATTAATTAAAATAAAACATCATCTATGACCCACCTAACAGAGATCCATTCCCTAGTTCACCCATAACACATACACATCACTTAGGGTATTGGGTTTTGGATGCACATCCAAATGCACCCAAAACATTCTTCAGCGGTATTAATAGCAGGTGATGGCGCAATCAATTGAAATAAAACAGCATCTAAGACCCCCTAACAGAGTTTCCAAGCCACATTTCAGTCAAGACAAAGTCAAAACATTTAGGCACGTTTGTACAACACCGAGGGTTTCTCGGTAGCAAGGAAAAGCCTCCGATTTTTCGCTCTTATCATTTTTTCGTTGTCCGGTGCAGTGCTTTACCGCGCTGAGAAAAAGAGGAAAAAATTAAACTATTTTTCCTCAATTCCACATAAAACCATGTAATATTGAAAAGGGTAGGAATCGCTTTTTTATGACATAACCGAAAAGGAATCCTTAGTGCAACAAAATTCCAATGTTGTACAAATGCGTCCTTTGGTCACATTTGTGTAACACTACTAAAACGCGGTTTTGTTGATTTCTACTATACCTCCATTGCAGCAAAGCAATTCCAAATGCGCACACACGCATACCCACCCAAAAAAAAAAAAAAAGGACATGATTTTACGTGGCACTGTAGAGAAATGTTTGCTTTCGTCATTTTTCCTCGAGGAAACAATGCCACACCAAACTATGGAAAAGCGACGAGCATGGAAAGGCAAATCCTTTTTTTAAACTTTTCCACAAAAACAGGTTACACAAACATGGCAAAAGACGTGGAAAATGAATTGCTTTTTCACACTCATCGTTTTTCCGCAGTTTGGTGAGGCATGATTTCCACAAGGAAAATTAGCAAAAACAATTATTTTTATGCAATGTTGCGAAAAATCATTTCCTATGAGGCTGCGAAATCGTTGTTCCACATACAAGAAAAAATAGGTCGGTGAAAACAGCTTCTATTGACATCGGGGCCCGTTTGTGTAACTCCAATTCCACAAAAGTCTGAAGAAAAGGAATCTCTGTTTTGTAATTGTCACTTTTCCACATAGGAGAATTTGACAAAAAGATAACTACTTTTCCGCAATGCCATGGAAGAGGAAAAATAGAAGTAAGCAAAACCAGTTTTTCGCAGATGTTACACAAACGTGCCCTTTTTGAAGACACGTTTGTACAACGCTGGAATTCGTTGGCACCACGGATTCTTTTTCTCCAGTGCCACGGAAAAGCGATTCCTACCCCCTCCTATAGGAAATGGTTTCCTAATTAATTAAGAAAAAATCATTAGTTTTTTCTTCTTTCTATGCAGAAAAGCCTTGCACCAAAAAATAGAAAAGCGAAAATGTGTGAAAAATCGAAGGCTTTTCCTTGCTATCAAGGAATCTTCGATATTGCACAAACATGTACTTGGAGATTTGGGTTTTGATGATACCATTGCTTTTATTTTATAAAAGAATAGATTTAAACATGGAAAACCCACATGCTTTTGTTTTGCGAATCGAGCCCAGATTGAGCTCGACATAATTGTCTGTTACCATTCCTTCATTTTCTTTTATGGTAGGGAATGTGTGTTTCTCTCCCTTCGCTTTGCTATACAAAAGACAAGTAGAAAAAAGAAACCCTTCCACCTCATTCAGTACAACTCTTTTTCTTTCTCCCTTCTCTCACGTTTCCAACTATTAGAGGTTGTGCATCACATTTGTAGAAAGAATATTTTTTTCAAGAAGCTACACCAGTTGAGTACACGTTTGGTCAAGCAACTCGAGAGGAGCCATCGTGTCCTCGGCAAAGCAATCCAAATCCATTGCACCTAAGTGGAGGATGTCCTAGAAGTGCTTCTCCCCAACCAGATCCGGGTTCCTTCTTTCATTTTCTGTTTTAATTTCTTCCACTTCTAAAATCCTTGATTATTGAGCTTCATTATTCGAGTTATATGTTCTTTGTATTTATTTGATATCCAGAATCCATAGAACAACAGTTACCTCCAAAGGCGTCCACAATATTCCAAAAGATTGAAACAGATTGGTGGGTGGCAATCTGAGTTTCTAATCCCAACTTCACCCAAAAACCCAAATCCCACCACATAAAGTTCTGGGTTTTGGGGTACATCCAGAGTCACCTAAAACATCATTCATTCCTATCGCTTGCTCTATCAGCTGAAACAAAATAAGCATCTACAGCCCACTTAACAGATTCCCAATCCCCACCCAGAATGCAAATCAGAACCATCAGGCTTTTGGGTTTTGAGATTACATCCAAACGCAACCAGAACATCATTCACTCTCATCCCTTGCTCTATCCACTGAAATAAAACAGCATCTACAGAACCCAAAAAAAAACAAGTACAGAGAGAGAGAAAGAGGAACAGAAAGAGTACCTGAGACAAAGAGGTTGGTGGAAGGCTCTGCAGGAGGAGGAGGAGGAGCAACAGCTGGTTGAGGAGAAGTAAAGGGAAAGGAAGAGAACAGGTGTCTAAGGCTGCTGCTGCTGCCTCCTCCTCTGGCCACTATACTTCTTGCAACTGCTACTGCTACTGCCATTTCTCTCCGTGTGAAACCCTTGGAATCTTGGATGCAGCCCATTTTATACATGGAATCTAGAATTTTATTCTTTTTTTTTTTGCCTTTTTGTTTATTTTTTTCAATTCTTTGTCTCAGGCAGAGTACCTGAGGCGGGGGCTCTGGGCCACAAAGCGGGCTTATTTGGCTTGGCCCATCTTCATACCGTATTGGGCTAACACTACTTGTTTTTGACAGTTCTTGTATGTGCAGTTGGGCCAGTTTTAAATGAAGGCTACTTATTCAATTACGCCATTGTTCAAAACTCAACATGGGAAGTTCTGGTTGCACCTACACAGTGGCGGATCCAGGATTTTCGTTTGAGGGGTGCGAAACGATGGCAATTGAAAAAGTCCAAAAATATTATTTTGTGATACTTTCTTCACATTAATAATGACAAAAGAGAAAATATATTACATTTAAATGATTACGAAATATTCAAGTGTATCAACTACATTTTCTCTTCCAAAGTCATATATCAACTATACAATAAAGCTTTTACAATTGCCATCGACAGTTCTTCATGTTTTGAAAGCGTTGCATGATTGTCTCATCGTCGATGCTATTAAAAATGTCCCTTTCGATATATAAAAGTAAACAATCATTCATCCACTCATCTTCCATTCGATTGCGTAGTCGACTCTTCACAATTTTCATAGCAGAAAACACCCTCTCAACAGTAGTAGTAGCAATTGGTAGAGTTAGCGCCAATCTCAAAAGCAAGAAAACTGAAGGATATAGGATGTCCTTTTTTGTTTCAACCATCTTCTGAGCAAGGCCACTAATTCCTTTCACTTCTAAGAACTTGCTATTGGTCCGCATGTCAATAATGTAAATCTCCAGTTCATTATCAAGTATCAATCGATTTGAGTCTGAAAAACCATCTGGATAGAATTGAGGAAGGAGGATCAGTTTTTCCTTGTTGAAGGCAGAGAATGAATCACTTGGATTGAAGCATGCCACACAAAGAAGCAACTCGGTGGTCACCTCATTGAAGCGATCGTTGAGCTCTTTAAGTTGCATGTCAATAATAGTATAAAATATTTCAACACGGTAAAAATGTAGATTTGTCACTTTAGCTTTGCCTCGTGATCGCTTTCGATCAACAAACAAATCATCCATATTCGGAATGGGGATCTCATATTTATCACAAAATAAATGAACTTCAGAGAGGAGAGAATCCCACCCATCGTCTCTCATCATTTGCAATTTTTTTTTTTTGATATTCTTACCATTTCCATGGCATTGACAATATCTTGATCTTTTCGCTGCAATGCCTTTGATAAGACATTCGTGATCCCCAAAATATTTGTCATTAAATGCATTTTAAATGCGAAATCAAAAGATTCCAATTGAAGCAATGAGTGAGCCGCACTACCCACATTTTCGTTTGTATCATCTTTTACAATAATCTCAAGCACATCAATCACAGAGGAGAACATGTGGATCAAGTTAATCAATGTACCATAATGCGAGTCCCATCGTGTCTCTCCCGGTCGTTTGAGACTAGTCTTTTGATTCAAACCTTGTCCACTTTCAAGTTCACCAGTATTGAGCGCATCAACAACTTTAGCAGCTTGTATATTTTGGAGCATGTCATGGCGTTTGCAAGAGCCTCCAACGACATTCAACGTATAGCAAACCGATTCGAAGAACATGGCAATTGGTACATGTTTTTTTGCAACAGCAATGAGTGCCAATTGAAGCTGATGTGCAAAACAATGAACGTAAAATGCAGTAGGATTCTCATTTTGAATGAGTGTTTTGAGACCATTAAGATGACCCCGCATATTACTAGCTCCATCATAACCTTGCCCGCGCAAACTTGTTATGCTGAATCCATGCTTGGAAAATATCACATCGATTGTCGCTTTAAGCGATTGAGCAGTAGTATTTGTGACATGTTCTACTAGCAAAAAGTGCTCAATCACACATCCCCGCTCATCCACATAGTGTAAAAAAACGGCCATTTTCTCTTTCATAGAGATGTCACAAGATTCATCCACCAAAAGAGCAAATGGTGCATCTCCAAGTTCAGAAATGATAGCCTGAGTGGTCTCCATAGAAACCACATTTACAATATCTTTCTGAATCTTAGGTGAGGTAAGTTTCAAATTTTCAGGAGTATTTTCTAAAATGACTCTCTTAGTAGCTTCATTTTGATTGCCAATTACTTGCAAAAGCTCAAGGAAGTTACCCATGTTATTTGAATCCTCAGATTCATCATGACCACGAAAAGGCAACCTTTGGCGTAGAAGAAAGCGAATGGCATCAAGCGTTGCCTTTAAGCGGATTCAATACTCAATCCGAGCTTGATCTAATTGCTTGACAATAATTGTCTCAATGCGTTGCTTTTGATTTAATAAATTTTGGCACTTCTCATATGCTTGATTGTGAGCACTCTTCGGGCCTCCCACGTGATCTCTAATTCTTTCTTTTTTCCTCCAATTTCTGAATCCTTAAGTTATAAAGGCATCATGACGTGCATGCTCTCCAAAAAGATAACAACATAAGCAAAATGCGGCATCTTTTTTTATGCTGTATTCCAACCAACTACCATAATCCTTAAACCAAGCCGGATTAAATCGCCTCTTATCTTGTGCAGACTCCGTAAAAGGAAATTTATGATCATGAGGCTGACAAGGACCCTTTTGTAGATACGTTCTTCGGATTTGATCTCAATCCATAGGATGATAACTCAAGATTGGATTTCGTAACCCAGGATCTGCAGGAAGATCTGCCAAGTTAACTTCTACACGACTTTTCTTCGAAGCTGATGGCACTTGATCATTGTTATCATTCTCTAAATTCGGAAATGGTAGGCTAGGAGTTGATTTTCTTTTGAAATAATTTTCCATAGCTGATTCAAAGTCAAAGATATAGAAAATTTCATCAAAATCAACGCCTGCCTAAAAACACATAACTTAGTAGAAACGCATAACTTGATTGGAACAGAACTTAGTTCGAGCACATTAACTTAATTGATTATTGGAAAGGTTGGGACACAAACACGTGGGTATATGAAAATACTTAAGACACAAATCAGTCATGACTACACATATATAAACCACATCCATCAAATTAAAAAATATCATAGAAATATGAACATTTGTACATCAAATTGCCAGTATATAGTTAAAAGCATAAAGCTCTAAATCAAATCGACAATTTATTTAATTTGACTATGATATACAAATTAAAAAAAATCAAGAGAGAGGAGAATACCTGCACTACGCTGCCAGAGAGAGGGCCCACCAAAGTTGTAGAACTATTAGATTATGCACCTCCAATCAATAGTTGGATAGCTCTCCTGTGTATAATGAAAAAATAAATCCATGTAAATAATTTTTTTTTTATTTCTAATCACATTTTTTATTAGAGTCTATTGCAATAAAATTAGATATGGAGTTAGATGATTAAGTGTGGATGGGTCAGATATCATGAAGAGAACAATGAAATATGGAGATATGTTAAGAGATAGATCTATCGTTGGTAAGAGCTTCACACAAGTACAATTAATATTATGATAATGAATGACTTGAGGACTTGAGAGAAAACCAATTTGATTTGAGAGAGAGAGAGAGAGAGAATTTTGATAAGAACAAAAAAAAAAAAAAAGATGTTGGCTTGATTTGAGTAATGACTAACAACAACATGGCCAATCAAATGGGTACATAATGTGATTTCATTTAACCATCCAGATATGCCTCTCAAATTGCAAGTCCCTAGTAAAACAACATATTTCTTATACCAACAAATGAAAGAGAACATTTATTCTCTAACATGGTTATCATGTATTCAAATGCTTTACATCTTATACGCACCATATTATGAAGTGGCTGTCAAACAAAACAAAATTTGAAATCAGTATCAATACCCAAATCCAAATCGGTAGCAGATGTTGAAACAAATCTTAGTAGAAATTCATCACTCTCTAGTAGTATCCAAATTAAAAAGTTTAATATAAGCCCATATATAAATATTCCTAAATTGGAAAATCAATACCCAAATCCAAATTAGGAGCACATCACAGGAAAAACTTAAGAAAAGCTTGGCTTATTTTGGAAATATCCAAAAATCCTTCAATCACTAATTTATTGAATTTAAAAGAACATGAGTTCATTTTTAACGTGCCTGAGCTAACTTGTATGCTGTATGATCTATACTATATTCTTCTCACCCTATAGTTGTTGGGCTTATGCTGAAGAGAAGGATACACACTCATAGGAATTTACAAAGAAAACAGTTATAAGTTCATAAATCCTTTATTCTAACTAATTTAATCCATAAGTAAAAAAATCTTCAGCAAAATTGCAAAGTAAAAAAGCAAAGTCCATAAAGTAGCATATCAGCAAAGCTGCAAAGTAGAAAAGCAGAGTCCATAAAGAAAATGAATGAGAGGAATCAGTAGAAAATAGTGGATGGGGTGAAAGATGGAAAAAGTCAAGTGAGGAATCTCTGAACTTACCAAAAAGAAAAGAAAGACAGAGAACCCACAAGGCACAAAGTGAAAGGAGTCCTTACCAAATAGACAAACTATAGATCATTTGAATCTGGAGACAAAAATAGCATACAAGCATAAAGACAAAACTATACGATGAATTAAATGTTGAAAACCAAGCACAAGCAGCACAAAACATGCCCCCAACTGGTCAAGATTCAATCTTAATTCTGAAGCATGTGATCCATTTGTAGCTTGCAAATGGATGGCCAGAACTATGGACAGAAATTCACTTCCATGCTAACAGGTTAATTTGTTGGACCGGGGATTGTCCATTGGCTGCAAGTTTTGCTCTATTTTTTTTTCCCCCTCCTGCTGGAAGGTGAAAGTATACATTAAGAATGGAAGGATAGATAGGCTTAGAGAGCGTATCCCCAATGTACAAAAGATGAACAAAACAGGCCGCTCGATAAATTTCTCGTCTCACTGCACTTTTTTCCCAGTTTGTCAATCTTTTTTTTTTTTTGACATGCTTTGTTTCTCTTGCATAGTTGCATTAATATTAGTTCCTGCATGTCTGTTTTTTATGGCTCTGTTTGTTTTGTTCTTTTCTTCAGTTTATTTTTCTTCTACCATGAATGAACTTTTTTATTTAATTTTTTGTCTTGGTCATTTGATCTTTCTTTAGAATACACATCTTGAGTTTTCAAGGGTTGTGAAGGCAAAAATGCAAGTGGTCGCTGGCTCGCTGGCTCACTGGTTATATGTATTATATTACGTTGGAGGTAGTTGAAGCAGGTCAGAAGAAGATCTATGAAGCAAAAGTATGGGTGAAGGCCCCAAGTGGTCCCAAAAACAAGGATCCGCACTCTCTTCAGAGATTTCATTGTTAGATTTGGAGAAAAAACCAGTAAGGGGAAAAACAGAGGAACAAACAACAGATACACTTTCTTTTGTAATAGGTTGCAAAGAATAGGAACATCATCTGAATAGACGAATAATAGAAAGAGGAGAAGTGGAAAGGAAAGGAATCAAGGATACCTTTTCTTGGATGTCTTCAAATTTCTGCACGACAGTCGTCATCGTCGCCATTGCTGCTTGCTGGGTGGACCTGGACCTGGGTGCGATGTGGAGAGGGAGAACGGTTAGAGAGATCAGAGATACAAGGGTTTTCAATCGATGGGTTTTGGGGTGCGATGTGGTGTGGAGAGGGAGAAGGGTTTTCAATCGATGGGTTTTGGGGGAAATGACTCAAATGAGGATTTTTAGATTTGATGTGGGTGGGTCATCACTCATCAGGTCATGGGTGCATTTTATCTATGGGCTTGATTTAAATGGGGTGCAAGATGCATTTTTAAGTGGGGCATGGCTGTATGACCCATATCCATTTAATAGGATCTTCAAAATTCACCGGGTGCACCTGCACCCAGGTGAATATACATGGGTCCGCCACTGCACCTACATGTCTTGCTGAGTGCACCCACGTTCTGAGCTTACCACACCAAGAAAAATAAAAATGTCATTTTTGCGGAGCCCACACCCAATAATACCCAAAACACCCCCTTCTCTCCTCTCATCTTCTCTTCCCCTCTCACTTGCTGCGATCGAACCTCGACGGCTGTCCCATCACTGGCGACCATCTCTTCCTTCGTCAAGCTCCCCTCACTGGCCCACCATCATCGGCGACCATCTCTCCCTCTTGCATGCACCTATTTCCTTATGTGTATCGCTTGCTGGTGAGGTACAAGGAGTTTTGGGACCGTGCACATAAAGAGGTGCATGGCTGTGAAATCTGGTGCATATATCATGTGCACGACATTTCATAGTCATGCACATGAGATATACAAGGGGTTTCACAGCTGGGCACTTGCAGAGAAGATGAAGTTCATTGGTATTTTCATCATTTCACACATGGATATTTTGGTAATAAATTTCACACATGACCCGAGTCGCTTGAGCATATTTTGTAGAGTCAAGAGATTAGGATGAGTTTGCCCTTGTTGGATCGATTTGTACCAAAAAATTTGTCTGACTAAGTGGGATTACTCAATAGGGTTTTGAGTTGACTTCAAGTTCAATAATTTTAAAACACAGGATGAAAAAAGGATTGAAAGCCATCGATCCACTGTCCAGTTAAAAGAAAGCAAGGTAGTTGAAGATCCAGAGTGTGTTTGATTGGGCTCATCAAAAGCCAACAGTTTTTTTTCTAAAAGTAGTTTTAAAAAATTAACTTTTTCAAGGCAACTTTTAAAAGGAAATGATTGTTTAGTTCGCTCAACTTTTGTAATTATTTTTTGACAATGAAAGCATTGATGGCTATTTGTTTAGACATCCAGAAAGCAACTTTTAGCCACTAAGATTAAATAACTTTATAAATCTTTATAAAGATAAGTTACATAATACAGAGGAGCCTTGTAAGTAAATAGGAAGGTCCACATAAAATCATAAATGTGAAATTTAAGAGGGCCCGAACTCATACTCAAGCCACTTGGATTTAGAAATTTTTACAAAAATAACTTCTAAAATAACTTCTATAAAAATTAGAAGTTAATAATGTTACGTTGAATTCATCTAAAAACTCTCATCATATTAAAAATATGTAACTACAAATGATATGAGAGATGAATTGAAATGAGGTATAATTTGATGGCTAGAAGAATCTTGTCATTGTAGTGGAAAAAAAAAATTCTTTGGTGATTCTAAGGTCTGGATTTGATAATTGGTCTAGTTCGCGCGATGGTGAAGTTTTAAGTACCAAATTTATACTCTTCATATTACGGTGATCTAACATATTCTAATTTATGTAAATGCCACGGTAAATCAGGAGCTAGGATACATAAAAATGATATCCTATTAGTATAATATGTAGTATCATGAACACTAAGCACATAGTTATCATAGACGAAAAATTGTAGAAATTCATATGTCCAGAAATTCATGTGTTATCATAGTTATTGAAGGATCTGATTTGCGGATGCTCTGAGATGAATGCCGCTAGGCTAGTTATCACTGGCAAATGTTCTTCTCCAAATCTCTATTATATATGTGTGTTTTCTATGTATTTCATTGATCTCATCATCCAAACATGTACCACACTTAGAGAGCGGATTTACCCATCAAAGTCGGGGAAATGGCTCTCTGACTATATGCAAATCGTGTGAGGAAATCAAGGGATTTGGTTAACTGTGTGAGATGAGCGTTGAGGCTTAGTGGGCAATAAAACGTGTGGGTCCACACAGCCCAACATCTCCCACTTGACCATAAAGCCGGGAAAAAAATACGTCGAGGTTATTTTACCATTGGCTATTAAACATAGAGCTAAAAAACCATGTCAATGTTATTTTACCATTGACGATCATCATATATGTCATAAGGTTTTACTCCCACTATGTTGTGGTTTTTCTCCTCTTTTGACATAAAATCATCATGAGATTTTCATGCCTTTTGCGGATATATTACTCATGATAAACTTTAGATATCTTACGACTTATGCGTCCCTAAGTCCCATAAGGCTTACATGCTTTGTAAAGCATTCTGCACTTATTTCCTTTGTTAAGGGGTCAGCTACCATATCAACTGAAAGGCAATAAACTTAATTACCTTGACTTCATTTCTTTCAACAATATCTTGAATATAATGGTAGTCCACATCTATGTGTTTACCCTTGGAACTATTGGGCCCACTTTTTATTAATCTAATCGTGGACTAATTGTCACAGTACATGTGGACAGGCCCGTTGGCTATATCAAGCTTCAAATCTTTTATGAAGTGTTTTATCCAAACGGCAAAAGTTGTTGCAATACTACATGCTACATACTTTGCTTCTTGAGCATAGTGGGTAACACAACTCTGGTTTTTACTTGACCAAGAAATGGCTGAACCTCCAAAGAATAAAACATGACCTGAGGTGGATTTACAGTTGTCCCTATTCCCAGCAAAATCTGAATCTGAAAAACCTATAACTTCAAGCCTATTAGCTTGGAAAGATAATATAAGACCCCGACCCCGCTTAAATGTGATTAATGCCTAATTAATCTTAATTAGGTGTCAATTATGTGTTTTGGATAGTTTTGTGATCGAATAAGTACATTGGTGGAGTGTTGAACCAACTTAGGCAGACCTATGACCGTTTGATAATTTTGGGCCACACATGTGTTGCCAAAGTTTATAGGGTTTAAGTGCATTTCATTAGCATGTAATTAACATTAAAATTTATGTTTGGACTCAACCTAATTGGATCCAACGCAACCCATTCTAAGACATTCCTCACTCAAAAGCCATTTTTTTTGGAATTCCTTCGTGAAGAAGCCTTTTCCCCAAATTTTTCATAAGACATTGGACTTGCATGCGAAGGGAACAAAAATTGCCCCTTTACAAGCCATCACTAGCGCCCCACAGTTTCCATTTCATCTCATCTGTTCCAGCCAAAGGAAACTCCTCCTTTCTTTCTCCATTTCCATCCTTTCATCTTTCTTGCCATTTCAAATTACAAGAAGGGCATGCATGTGCAATCTAGCCACCGGATTCATCTCCTTCCTCCATTCCATTTACCACATGCGACCATCTTCCCCAAGCCACAACACTTCTCATTTTGAAAGGGCCTCTCACCAAATCACTCCATTAACTTCAATTCACTCTAGGAATTGTTCATGTTTAATTTGAAGAACTAGAAGCATTACCCATCTCCAAATTCAGTTTCTTCTCCAGCACAAGCTTTTTCCTTCACTGTTTCATCTCTACCCACTTTCTTGGTAAGATTTCTCCTCTCTAATGTGTTCTTTAGATTATACTAGTGGATTAGACTCATTTAAAGTGCATGCAAGTTAATAGATTTCCATTTATTGCATTTCACCATTGTAGGAAATGATTGAGCTTAGAAAATTAGGGGTTTTTCTTGATTTGATTCAAGAAGAGAAATTAGATTGGAAAGCACCAAAAAGAGGCAAGTAAATGAGCAATTTGTGATATATGCATGCTAATAATCCATTGATTGAAAGTTATAATCTCTTGTGTGTAAATTTCAGCCTTGTTCCTTTAAATTAGATTGATAATGTTAAGTGGGTTCTTTTGAATGGATTAGCAAAGAATGAATTGGATGTGTGGAAAAGAAATGGACCATAGGAGCAAATGGAGGCTCAAATTGGTCATCTCATGTTCTTAGGAATGTTGTAGAAGTTTGGAGGGGGCGGTTGATAAACAATGTAAAATAGAATTTTTACCAGTTCAGTTTGGAAAATTTTGCCTAGAATTGGGGGTTGATAAATAATGTAAAACAGAATTTTTACCAGTTCTGTTTTTGAAAATTTTGCCTAGAATTGGGCCAGCTGGATTGGGCCCAACAATGCCAACTTTGGATGGCAATAACTTTTGACCCATACATTTGATTTTTGAGTTCCATATATCGTTGGAAAGTTCTTGGAACATAGAAACCAATGTTACACACCTCCTAGTGATCAGATATTGAGAGATGAAGTTGATATGGGGACAATTAAAGTGGGCCCCATCTCTTTGGGAAAAAGAGACTTTAATCCTAGTTTGGACCCTAGATTGGAACCCATGGACTAAAACTTTTATAATCAATCCATGAGGATGATTGTGACACAAACACTAAACCAATAAGGTCTTAGGTTGAG
Source organism: Cinnamomum chago (assembly GCA_038049695.1). Lineage (NCBI taxonomy): Eukaryota > Viridiplantae > Streptophyta > Magnoliopsida > Laurales > Lauraceae > Cinnamomum > Cinnamomum chago. The sequence continues at coordinate 50,570,412 of CP142460.1, forward strand.
AAAGGAGTGATCGTGTAAGTCCCTAGATATGGAACCCTTAACCGATTAACTAAGTCTAATAGAAATTGTAACACATGAGAAATCTTGGGCTGAGATTATCTCATGTGCCTCTCCGTTTGTCTAACACCTTCCCATGGGTGTTGGTTTAGGGATTTCGGTGCATCACGCACACACACAATGTGACACCAATAAAATGTAGTACGTGCATCGAATTGCCTAAAACTACATTGAAATAGACGGTTAGAGATGGCAGGTAATTAGATTAGGTTTGGCTAGTAAATCTTCTTGATCCTATTAATCGAATTGCATTTGCATATTGTTATTGACTATATTATTGCCCTCAAATGTCTCAAGATTTGCTTATATGCATTATTTGTATTACTTCTCAAGTGTTATTGCAAATGTTCTATAAATGTATTATAAATTGTTGTGAATAGTGGACTGAGTAAATATGACTAGATTGATTGAATGAATAGAGTGGAATCGAAATGAATTGAGTGTCAAAGTCTTACTCAAGCCTATTGATTGAATTGAATGAGTCGGCACTACTTAGCTTCGACCGGATGATACTCGACGGGGTTAACTCTTGGTTTAGATTTGTGTACGTCACTGCAGTAGACAGCTTGGAGCATCGGAACTCCAGAACCCAGGTAGCCAGGAGGACCTTTGCCTGGGCCCCTAGTGACATCCTAAAACACGTACTCTCTATTAAGGGAGGATTGAGCAAAGGTAGTAGCCAACTAGAATGTAAGTTTTGTTTTGTGATTCGATAAAGCATAATTTATTCTTAAACACACAATGTGCCTAGTTTTCCAATTATTTGACATCTTTTAATCTTCTGTCAATAATTCGAATTTAATATAACATGTGATAAATCTTAATTGTTAATACATTGTTGAATCGTTGTATTCATGGTGCTACACTTGGTGTCACATGGATCCAGATCACCAAAGAGAATAGCTAATAACCCTTCGGACTAGAGATTTGATCGGTAAGGTTAATGGTTAGCTTTGACGCTGGAGTACGTACAAGTATGGTAATTATGACTTGAAACTAGGTAGTTAATCTTGCACTTAGTTTAAGTATGCATTTGAAGGTTTAAATTATTAGCTTTGTTATAGACTAATTATTATGTAACAATTTGATTAATAGACTGCTCATGGCTTTGTTATTGATGATATGCATGCTTTTGCAAATAAATGTTCATTGACAGGTGTCAGTGAGTAATTCTTAGACGTGCAAAGTGGAATTTTTTCCTTCGTGAATTTGGGCTTAGTCCGGAACATGTGCGAGTTCACGGAAGTACGCGTGTCACACCTCTGAAACCACCCTAATTGAGGAATTCTTTGGTCCGGAATGTGACACATAATTTCAAATTTTTTCTCCCCTTAATATATCTAAATATTATTTTCATTGCTTGCCAGTGTTTGATACCTGGATTATTTTGGTATCTACTGACTATGCCAAGAGCATAACTAATATCAAGCATGGTATATAACATTGCATACATAAGACTACCAATAGCCTGAGCATTTGGTGTTTCTAATTTATCTTGACAATCCTAAACAATCTCCTTTAGACAATTTGAATCCTTTTTCAACAAGAGTAGAAACAGGTATGCAATTTTCCATTTTAAAATGTTTGAGAATGGTGTCAATATATCTTTCTTGACTTAAACATAATTTTCTGCATTTTCTGTTTCTCATTATCTTAATTCCCAATATATATGATGCTTCTCCCACGTCTTTCATTTCAAATTTAGAATTTAGCCATGACTTTATACTTTGTATCATATTTAAATCATTACTGGCTAATAATATATCATCAACATATAGAGACAAGATGGTAAAGCTACTCTCACTTTTCATAATATACACACAATGATCTAACATATTTACTACAAGACCAAATTCAATCGTTGCTAAATGAAAATTTCTATACTATTGACTTGGTGATTGCTTCAAACCATGTAAAGACCTTTTTAACTTATATACGTTATTTTCTTGTCCTTTAATTATGAAACATTTTGATTGTTTCATATATATATATATATATATATATATCTTCATTAAGCTCTCCATTTAAGAAAGCAGTTTTTACATCTAATTGAAAAAGTTCTAAATCAAAGTAGGCTACTATAGTAAGAATAATTCTTATGGACATAAATTTAGCAGCAGGAGAGTAAGTATTAATATAATCAATTCCTTCAATTAGAGTAAAACCTTTTGCCACTACTGTAGCTTTATATTCATCTATGAAGCCATCTGAATTCAATTTTCTTTTAAATATGGTCAAATGGGAGATGTTGGACCGTGTAAACCCACACGTTTTATTGCCTACTAAGCTTCAACATTCATCTCCGAGCGTGCGCAAATCAAATCCTTAACTGGTATCAGAGCATTGGTCGAAATCAATGATCTGTGTTTTTTTTACTCATCCACTGTGTTTCCTTTTGTTTTCCATCTTTGTTGCTTTTGCACAGAGGAAGAGAAAAGACTTGCAAAACGAAGAGAAACAAAAGAGATAAGGTTCTTTTTTCTTTTTGGTGCACTTAAGCACCACCATTTTGTGTGCGCCAAAAAGACTACTATTTGGGTAGTCACACAACAAGGTCCTGAGAAGTTCAAAGTAGTATATGAAAAGCAATCACAAGGGACAAAAAGGCATATGAATTATTTTTTTCTCAAAGTACGCCTCTCTTAAGAAGTTTCAAGTCTTGCACCATATTTGCTAAGTGACAAGCAACTTCTCACGAGATCTCCATCCCAACGCACAAAAGCCTCTTCTGGAACGAGTTCCTTGGGGAGATTCATCAAGATAGAGAAAAAGATAAAAGATTCCACGCAAATCTGGTAACAAAGTCTTCTGAGCTGGTAGGTAATCTAACCTATTTTTTTATTTAATTTTTTTTTATCATTCAATCAAATGGGTAATAGAGTAGTAAATGCTGAATTACGTAAAATGAAAAATTAAATGGTACAAAATTTTCTACTCGAAAGCGTAGAATCAAGAATGTTTTATTCCAAGACAAAGTTGAATACACTCTTGAGACCCCTATGCCTGATGATCCTGGCTCCAATTCTAATGCTGCAAATGGAAGAATGTACCAAAAATGCATTGATGATGATAAGCTTGCTAGAGGTGATATGTTAACATTTATGGGCTCTAATACCGGTGAAGGATCTCATTTGCGCACGCTCGGAGATAAATGCCGCTAGACTAGTTATCGCCGGCAAAGGTTCTTCTCCAGATCTATATTTTATGTGTTTTTCTATGTATTTTATGGATCTCGTCATCTATAAGTATACTACACTTAGAGAACGGATTTACCCATCAAAGCCGGGGAAGTGGCTCTCCGATTATGCAAATCGTGTGAGGAAATCAAAGAATTTAGTTAACTGTGTGAGATGAACGTTGAGGCTTAGTGGGCAATAAAACGTGTGGGTCCACACAGTCCAACAATTATCATGAACACTAATCACAGTCTACAAATTTATGTGTTGTAGAAATTTGTATTAATATCTCAATATTTTAGAAGTTGAAGGAAAGCAATGCCATTCACTCTTATTGAAAGTATAACAAGGGTTTTATTGGTTGAAAGCTTATTAGCATTTTTCTTTCCAAAATTTCATGAAAGATTTGAAGCCATCTGTATTTGAGGGGACAATATGAGAGACTCATCTTGCTTATTGTTGCTATCATTCTTCACTTTGCAAATGGTAAGTGTGAGTGCCTAAAAGTTAAGGACTCAGATTAGGTGAGTGCGGAACTCATGATTTGCTGTTTAAGCTGCTTTGGGGGAGATAGGTCGCCTGAAAACCTGAAAGGGAAGGAGAAATAGAGATCAGAGATCCTGGCTGCCGTCAGCCGAAGGCTCTCCGATGCTTGAGTTGGTGCTATCATTGAACAAAAGATAGAGATGAGAGACCAGAATGCTAGTATTACATTTTAAGGCATTATCAGGCCTGTTCTTGTGTGTTGCGTACCTTAGAAGGGATTGGTATCCTTCTATAAGTAGAGATTTCACCTGGCGCACCCTTAGTGGGGGTAGGTGGAGATATTGTCAGGTCGAATCAAGAGATGACCTCTCGTATTAATGTGGATGTGACTGATCCAGGTGACACCTGATCTTTATCCGGTGCCTGTCTTGTCTGTCAGCACGTCCTGTAACGTAGCTGTAACTTTATGAAAGTACAATCATGGCCTAGTACTCATCTCTGTGGACGGACCGAGTTGAAGATGATACTAAGGCCAGATTCGGATGCATCCTGGCACTATTGCCGAGGTGCCTTACACCGAGGCCGAGATGAGCCCAGTTGGTACTCTTACCGAGACTGGCTCAAGCTTGGCGCAAGCTGGCACTATTTGCCGAGTTGAAATGAGATGTCTAGCTGGTATTGTTACCGAGCTAGACGAACCCTGACACTGTGGCTGAACTTGGATACTGAGATCGGGATGAGCTGAGCTGGTAGAAAAATTCCCCACACAATTGCCCTCTAGCTTGCGACCTTTTCGAGTTCTCTTAACTTTTTGAGGTCGCGAGCTGAGTATCGTGCTGAGAGGATCTGAGGTATCAATTTGAACTTCATCTCGGTGTTGGCTGATGACATCTGATCTTTATCATGGAGTCTGTCTACCTTCCCGAGACAATAAATAGCACGTCGGTGACGCTTCATCTGCCCGAGGTGATAAATATTAGGGAGGTGATGCTTTATCAACCCGAGGCAATAAATAGCATGCTGATGTGTCGCCTTCCCAAGGCAATAAATGTAGGTCTGAATTTCTGTGCGAAATTAACTGGCTGTGCCACGTGTCTCCATCTGGTTGGTCGTGCAACGAAATTGAAGCGACGCATGCCTTCAGGAAATTTGAACGGGTGCCATACCGTCTATAAATAGGGCTTTTTCCTCCTTCGTCTCTTTCACTTTAGCGTTTCACCAGAGAAAGCTCTGCTGCAAGAGAGAAGAGAACCCTGCCGGAGCTTTGCTGGAAGTATGACTTAGTGAACCGGAGCCCGGAGTCTGTCTCCTTTTTCCCTATGAGTCTTCCTCCCTGTCCCTGTCTTTGCGCACCGCCTTCGTCTTTTTTAGGGGTTTTGCTCTAGGGTTTAAGGTTTTTGTCTCTGCCCCTTTTCCGGTATCACCACTCGTAGAAGAATGAGATCTTATAGGAGTTGGGTGGAGTCCCCTGAGGCCATGGCTTGCTTCAGGGAGATGTATGGGATCCCAGAGGATGTCCCAACAAAACTGGACAACCCGTAGGACCTCTTTGAGGGTCAATCTTTCCGGGATGGCTGGATGTCATTCCCGTTAGTCTCAATAATTAAGGGAGGGGTCAGGTTCCCCTTCCACCCTCTGTTTAGGGCCTGCTTGGCGACATGGCACCTCGGCCCATGCCAGCTGATGCCCAATGGCTTCAAGGTCATAATGGGCGTTGCCGAGCTCAATAAGATATTGGGCATAAACCTTGGTGTCCATGACATCGAGGACGTATATGACCTCTGCAAGACCGCCGCGGATAGTCATAGTTATTATCTCCGGGGGAAGCCGAAGATGGAGCCCTTCGTCCACGATCTGGAGGACTCAAACAGACATGCCAGGGACGATCGCCTGCTCGTCTCTGGCAACTGGGAGTTCAGCAGAGAAGAGACCGAAGGGGAGAGATTGCACAGGATTCCTCGATTCTTCGGGATTCCTCCAAGTAATTACAAAGCTCAGAGTGTTCTTTTCTTCCTTCCGTTGTCTTGCCGAGCTGATGTTATCTTTTGTCATGTAGAGATCAGCCAGAGGAAGTTGGGATCTGAGAGCGTCGGTTGGAAGTGGAACGACAGCTGGTTGAAACTCGTGCACGAGTATCAAGGCCATAACGGGCGAGCTGCCTGGTCCCTACTCGGATACGAGCTGAGGTACCATACGTACCTCAAGAGGAAGGAGCTCGCGCTCACTAGCTCGGAGGCTGTTGATTTGGCCCAGCTCGTAGAGAGTTACTTGTCCCCCTCGAATCGTGAAGAAGAAAGGGGAGAGGAGATGGAGAAAAGACGCCCTGTTGTGAAGATGAAGGACCTGGGGGTGAAGCTTTTTGGAGGTCGAACTCCCTCTTCCTCAGCAGTCTCGGGGAGCGCCGGTGGATCTGCTGCTGGTGCTGCTATTGCCGTTGGCACTGCTGCTGGTGTTGCTATTGCTGATGCTGGTCCAGCTCGGCGGCGTTCCGCTAAGACCCTAAGAGAAGGGGGCTGGGCTGAGAAGAGATCGCTGTCTGAGGGCCACGACTCGGGAGCTTGGCATCATCCTGCTAAAGGGGCTAAATAGAAGGCCCCGAGGGAGAAAGGCAACGGGGTGAGGGCTCTATGGAGAAGGGCCCTGGGCAAGCCTTGGCTTCTCAGCCCGCGGGGGCGGCTTTATGGAGGCCCATGACGGTGGAAGACCATCTAAACAGCAGTCCTTCGGTCGTTGCCGCTCTAGCCAATGTGTGCGCTCTGCCACTCGACATGCAGAGGCACAAGGGAGTGGATGATGCGACGCTGCTGGTCGCGTCTCTGCAGTCGATCTTTTGGTAAGTTTCCAATACAGATCTCTGAATAACAGTTATTTATGTTAGTTTTTCTTTGACACTTGTTCCTCTTCACAGGCTGCTTAGAGAGTTCAGGTGGTCTTGGAGAGGGCCCGAGAGAGTGGCTCCATGGTCGAAAAGCTGGAAGCTGAGAAGAAGAAACTCACTGCGGCCTTGGAGGGGAGTAGCCGGGAGCTGAAGGTGGCAGAGGAGAAAATAAGCAGCCAGGGGGCAGAGATGGAATTTTCACTCAAAGAGCTTTGCGATATGAATGCCGAGACCCACGAGCTGAGAGGCGTGGCCGCGGTCAAGGAAAAGAGGATTCTCGCACTTCAGGCCGAGCTAGTGAAACAGGACGCCGAGCAGTAAAGTCTGCGACCTTACTGGGTCAGTTGGGCCCAATTACCGGCCCGTTGATTGTTAGTATTGCTAGGATTGTTAGTATTGCTAGGATTCCTGTTTATGATTCTGATGGTTATTTACTCATGCTACATGCCTAGTATTGTTCCTTGTATTCTTACGATCTTGTACTTGTCATTACTCTTACATTTGATGCATGTCATGTTTTAATTATATCTTGCTTATCTATTGCTCAACATGTCGTTGACTCTGTTCCTTAGTGTGCAGACTCCTCAAGTGACTACTACTACGAGGAGCAAGCCGGTGAGGAGATCCTCAACCAGTAGAGGAGGCACGGGAGTGGAGTGCCGATGACGTAGAGTAGCGTCGTCATTACCAGGCACATGAGAGACTCACTTTGGGACAAACATTAGATTTTATTTAATTCATTGTTATTCTTCATTGAACTTTCTTTCATTGACTCTATGTTGTTTAATGACCTTAGTTTATGGGATGGCTATAGTAATTAAATTAACTTCCTCTTTAACTTTAATTGTTGCTTGCAACTTTAAATTTATTTGAGATTTATTATCCATTATTGATATCAATGTATGAATTCTGCTATTGTTTTATGTTTTGAGGTTGAAATACATTATCCTCACAACGGACTTATGATCCTTGGGCCAAAAGGGGCAAAAATTTTTAATTGGCCCAAAATTTCACTCCCCGGATCCTGTTTATTTTCTAATTGGGTTCAGGGGACGTGACAGGATGGTATTAGAGGAATGGATGGTTTCTTAGGGTAAAAAATTTAGAAACCATAGGACACGTGTGAGGATTCTGTTTGTTAGTAGGTTGGTTTCCTAGTTCGATTTCTAGCATTGTGTTGCTAGTTTTGGGTTGCATAGGGCCTAACTCATATTATCTTGCAGTGACATGGCTAATAGCGGGCCATCGGGATCAGGATCCACACACTCATTTGTTGCACCAGCATTTGCACTTCACTTGGGGGAGGATAAGGAGACACTACCATATGATTTGATAGTAGCTACCCCTGTGGGTAGACATATACCTTGTAATGTTGTCTACCCTAGATGTAGTATTCAGGTTGGAGAAGTTGTGATGACTGTCAGTTTGATTATTTTACCGATATCGGAGTTTGGCGTGATTCTTGGAATGGATTGGTTAGCAACGAACCGAGCGGTGTTAGATTGTTTTAACAAGACCGTGAGGTTACAGGATATAGATTGTAGTGTTGAGTTTGTGGGAGCTAAGAAGTCTACTTCCACTCGGTTGATTTCTATGTTGAAGGCAGAACAATTGATAAGGAGTGGTTGTGAAAGTTTTATCGCATTTATCGCGGAAGACAAGGAGTCTAAGACTGTTGAAGAGATTCCTGTGGTGCGAGAATTCCCGGATTTATTTCCGGAGGAGATTCCTGGTTTGCCACCTGTTCGTGAGTTGGACTTCACAATAGAATTGCAACCGGGTACAATACCTATATCTAGGGCTCCGTATAGGATGGCTCTAGCAGAATTGAAGGAGTTGAAGACTCGGATAGAAGATCTGTTAGATAAGGGTTTTATCAGATCCAGTGTTTCACCGTGGGGAGCTCCAATGATATTTGTGAATAAGAAGGATGGGACTATGAGAATGTGCATAGACTACCGACAGCTGAATTAGGTGACAGTTAAGAACAAGTATCCGTTACCTAGGATTAATGAGCTGTTTGATCAATTGCAGGGAGCCTAATTCTTTTCGAAGATAGATCTACGATCTGGATATCATCAATTGCGAGTAAGAGAAGAGGATATTCCTAAGACTGCATTACGGACGAGATATAACCACTTTGAGTTCCTCGTGATGCCTTTCGGGTCGACAAATGCACCCGCTGTCTTTATGGCATTATGAATAAGGTGTTTGCTCCTTTCCTAGATCAGTTTGTAGTAGTCTTCATTGACGATATATTGGTGTACTCAAAATCTAAGGAGGAGCATGAGCATCAGTTGAGGACATCGTTGCAGCTTTTGAGGGATAACCAATTATATGCTAAGCTGAATAAATGTGAATTTTGGTTGGAACAAGTGGCATTTTTGGGTCAGTGGACCCCAAGAAGGTAGCAGCGGTTGTTAATTGGGTAGTTCACGAAATGTAGCGAAGATTCGCAGTTTTCTGGGATTTGCGGGCTACTACAGGAGGTTTGTGAAAGGGTTTTCAGCCATAGCAGCTCCACTCACTAAGTTAACAAGGAAGGATGTTCCGTTTGTGTAGACAGCAGAGTGTGAGAACAGTTTCTAAGAATTGAAAACCAGGTTGACTACAACACCCATACTTGCCTTACCCTCTGGCAGTGGAGGATTTGTGGTTTATACAGATGCATCAGGGATTGGATTGAGCCGCGTTCTCATGCAGAATGATAAAGTGATAGCTTAAGGATCATGAGAAAAAGTATGCCACACATGACTTAGAGCTGGTAGCAATGGTGTTTGCATTGAAGTTGTGGAGGCATTATTTGTATGGAGAGAGATTTGAGGTGCACACAGATCATAAGAGTCTGCAATATCTGTTTACACAGGGTGATTTGAATAACAGGCAGCGGAGATGGATGGAGTACATAAATGATTATGATTTTTCGATTAAGTACCATCCTTGTAGGGTGAATGTTGTAGCATATGCTCTCAGCAGGAAGGCAGCTTTTAGTGGGTGTGTAATGCCAGAATGGAGATGGATGGAGCAGTTCAGGGATGTGGATGTAGAGGTATGGCCTGTTAACGAGAAATATTGGTTGCTACTATGGGAGTTTGAGAGCCAGAAATAGTTAACAGGATCAAGGAAGCTCAGAAGGATGATCCTGAGTTGCAGAGAATTATTGACCACATTGATGATCATTCAGAGTTCAGATTGATTGAAGGAATCCTATACTGCAAAGACAGGTTGTGTGTGCCAAATGTGCAAGACATCAAGTTAGAGCTGATGACAGATGCGCACCACACCGGATATTCAGTTCACCTAGGGAGCACCAAAATGTATCAGAATTTGAAGAATCACTATTGGTGGGTGAAAATGAAGAAAGAGATTGTAGAATTTGTCGCTAAGTGTATGACTTGTCAGCAGATTAAGGCAGAACACAAGAAGCCTTCTGGTTTGCTTCACCCGTTGGACATTCCGCAGTGGAAATAGGAGCACAGCACTATGGATTTTGTGTCAGGGTTGTCAAACACCAGGAAGGGCAATGATGCTATTTGGGTGATTGTGGATAGATTGACGAAGTCAGCACATTTTCTGCCATTCAAGACTGGTCAGTTTATGAACAAGATGACTGTGTTGTACAGGGACAATATAGTCAAGTTGCATGGAGTGCCTAAATCTATAGTATCTGATCAAGACCCTAAGTTTGTCTCTCGATTTTGGTCTACTTTCCAATCATCTATGGGTACTCAGTTGAAGTTCAGCACAACTTACCACCCTCAGACAGATGGACAATCTGAGCGTACCATCCAGACATTGGAAGATTTTCTCCGAGCATGTGTTTTGGATTTCAAGGAGAGTTGGGATGAAAGTTTGCTTCTATGTGAGTTTGCCTACAATACAGCTATCATTCAAGTATTGGTATGACACCATTTGAGGCATTATACGGGCGGAGATGCAGGACCCCAGCATGTTGGGAGGAAGTCGGAGTTCGGAGTTTCCATGGACCCTCAGAGATTGCTGACTCCAGTGAGAAAGTCAGAATTATTCAGATGAGGATGAAAGAGTCACGTGATCGACAGAAGAGCTATGCAGACAAGAGCCGAAGACCTCTAGAATTCCAAGTGGGGGATAAGGTGTTTCTGAAGGTGTCATCGATGAGAGGAGTTATCAGATTTGGACAGAAAGGGAAGCTTGCGAAGAGGTTTGTTGGACTATTTGAGATAAAGAGCAAAATTGGAGACGTGGCATATCGTCTTGTGCTACCGTCTGCGTTAGCTGGTGTGCACGACATTTTCCATGTTCAATGCTTCGGAAATATGTTCAGGATCCTACTCACGTGTTGCAACATGAGCCCCTTCAAATTCAGGCAGATGCAACCTATGTGGAGCGTCCAGCACAGATCATTGACACCAAGGAGGTAATGCTACGTACCAAGACCATTCAGTGGGTTAAGGTACAGTGGGAGCATCATACTCCGGAGGAGGCCACATGGGAGCTCAAAGACCAGATGCAGAAGGCGTATCCTTATCTCTTTTCTTATGAGGTATGTTTAGGCATTTGGGGGACCAAATGTTCTTTTTAGAGCTGAGAGATGTAAGGTCTGCGACCTTACTTGGTCAGTTGGGCCCAATTACGAGCCCGTTGACCCATTTATTTTGATATTATTATAATTATTATTTTTATTATATATTTAAGTGGGTTTAGATGGTGAGCGAGTTTCTTTTGGTGTTAAAATAGTGCCTGCGGAGTTTCGTGCGATTCTGAGTTCGTTTAACCCTAGTAGGGGGGTAGTTTGCAAATTAGGAAAAATTGAGTGTTTTTCCAAAAAATTCCTATCGCCATGATTTTGGGTTCGTTGGAAAGGTCTTATCGCTTTGATCAATTTTGTCTTCTGGCTCGTTGCGATCCGACGACCAGAAACCCTTCTAATAATTAATTTCTTCTCCGGACCCACTTAAGGGCATCTTAGTCTTTTCCCCCTCCCTTTTTTCTTAAACAAAAGATTAACCCTAATCTCTTTTCTTTCTCTGCAACGAACGATAACCTACCGCAGCCTCTTCTTCTTCCTTATTCTTCCAAGGCTCCAGAACTCCTTCCTTGAGAGATCACTTCCGCGATCCGAGCCGGTCATCTTCTTCCTCGCAATCTCCTCTTTCCATTGATATCAGTTTGGTAAGATTTCCTTCTCTTTCATTGTTTTAATCAATTCTCTTTGGTTTAGATTTAGGTTAGATCTTAATCTTTTCCTCTCTTTTCTTCTCTTTTGCGTGATAGATTGCGTTTGGTCGGGGTAGATTGAAGTTTCCGCAGTAGTAGGGCTTCTCCTCAGATTTCTCCAATTCCAATCTTCATCTTGGTTGGGGCAAGTAGATCCGCATTTTATAATTAAGCATGTGTGTATGTCTTCCATTGATTGGATGTGTTTTCTTGTTAGGTTTCCCTAATTCCAAGCCAGTTCTGTTATTAATTTGGGATTAATATGCTAGATTAGGTTCTTTTGGGGAAATTGTGTTTATTTAATTTAATTGTTAATCTTAGTTTGTTAATTGATGTAATTGGTAACCCCTTTTATCTATTAAATTGTTAGAATGGGTGTGGAATGATGAATGAGATGGTTGGGAGAGCATAGTGGCTCAGTTTTGTGCAGGTTACATCCTTTGGAAATGTTTGAAATTCGTGGGGAATGGTTTGGAAGGAAGGAGGTCAGAAAACCAGCAAAACAGGGGATTACCCGAAGGTTTCTGCCTCCGGGCGTCCGGACGCCAGAAGGCAGAGGCTTCGGGTGCCCTTACTGGTTCCGGGCGTCCGGACACCGGGAACCTGCAAGGCAATTAAAAAGGAGCTACTTGGAACGCCCATAACTTTTGACCCGTTCATCGGAATTTGGAGTTCTACATACATCGGAAAGCTCTCGAGACGTAGAATCCAATGGTTCTGGTTTCATCACAATCGGAGGTCGGGAAGTAATGTAAATACTCAGATTATTGATTCAACTTATGTTTTATTGGAAATGAGACTTGTTAACCTATGTTTGGGCCTTAGATATTGGAAAGCATGAACCTAGCCTCATGTGACCATTTATGGGGTACGGTTTTGAAATCATAGCACGTGGCTTGGTGTGCTTTGATGGGTTGTCTAGGTATTCGTGTATTGTGTATGGTTTAACCAAATGCGTATGGAATTGAATCAATCGATGCTCAATATGATTGTACACCAAGGAAATTCTTTATAAGCATCGTTGATTCGAATTCCCCACGCACTCCGTTAAAATAGATATGGTACAGGGATGACAACACTTGCCTAGGATTGGATTGTAATCTCTCATTGATTTGTTAATCGTATCCGTCGATTTTGTCCTTGTACACTCTCTTGGCTTAAAACACCTAATTAATTATGAAACATAAACTCTTGTAGAATTGAACAAGGACCTGACTTAGAGTGTACCTTAGGAACCATGTATCGTGTATAGATAAACATGACTGGCTAGAATGTAAGGGATTATCGTGTGGATGGTCTATTTTGTATTGTTTTGAATGAGATAATCCCTATGAACATGCTTTGTTTGCTGAGCTAGCCAGACTTGCTTGTCTTGGTTTTCCGCACGTGTCAACACCACTTTATTATTATTATTTGCATATCATGGTCAGCTGCAGTTTTGGGTTTATTGATGGGCCGGTTACTCGAACATCGGGGTGGGCAGTTGGCTTTGGACGGCGTCCATGGCGTTGAATAGTTGGGAGCGGGCTTGGACCGTGCTACTATTCCTGGGACCGGGAGCCTGGATTCCCCTGGAGTTAGACTTTGGTATCGGTAGTCCGGATAGGATTGTTATTGGTACCCCGTGAGGTGGCTTGGACATCCACGGAGTCTCCCTCTTGTGCATTGCATTACATTGGTAGTGGTGATTGTTAGTATTGCTAGGATTCCTGTTTATGATTCTGATGGTTATTTACTCATGCTACATGCCTAGTATTGTTCCTTGTATTCTTACGATCTTGTACTTGTCATTACTCTTGCATTTGATGCATGTCATTTTTTAATTATATCTTGCTTATCTATTGCTCAACATGTCGTTGACTATGTTCCTTGGTATGCAGACTCCTCAGGTGAGTACTACTACGAGGAGCAGGCCGGTGAGGAGATCCCAGAGGATCTCCAACTAGTAGAGGAGGCACGAGAGTGGAGTGCCGATGATGTAGAGTAGCGTCATCATTACCATGCACATGAGAGACTCACTTTGGGACAAACATTAGATTTTATTTAATTCATTGTTATTCTTCGTTGAACTTTCTTTCATTGACTCTATATTGTTTAATGACCTTAGTTTATGGGATGGCCATAGTAATTAAATTAACTACCTCTTTAGCTTTAATTGTTGCTTGCAACTTTAAATTTATTTGAGATTTATTATCCATTGTTGATATCAATGTATGAATTCCGCTATTGTTTTATGTTTTGAGGTTGAAATACATTACCCTCACAGCGGACTTATGATCCTTGGGCCAAAAGGGGCAAAATTTTTTAATTGGCCCAAAATTTCACTCCCCGGATCCGGTTTATTTTCTAATCGAATTCGGGGGATGTGACACTAGCTCTAGAAGGCACACAAGGAGAAAGCCAATCTTCAAACCTCGCACGAAGCTGAGATCGAGAAATGTTTTCAGGATAGGGTGGATACGGCTACAAGAGAGTATGAGGCCCAAGTCGAGAATATTTGCTCGGAGTTGTTCAAGCTCGGGTGCCGAACTGCACTGAAGAGGGAAAAAGTTCCAGACGATCATCCCGTCTATCAGGACCTACCAAAGTTCACTCGCCCCAGGTCTGAGCCGAGTTCTGTCCCCACTACAGAAGCTGCTCCAACTTCGCCTGAGGATGCTCCCCAGGCCACCAGGACTGAGCCTTTTGACGTCAAAGTCGAGGCTACTGAATCTTGATTTCTTGTATTTTTCTCTTTTTCTTGAAAGTGAAAAGACTTTGTAACGATTCTCTCTATCAATAAAATAGAATTTTTACATTCATACTTGCCTTCCCTTTTCTTTTGATAATAGTGTGTGCGCTTGACTTTTGTTCCACAACGGGCTCTTAGCACAAACGCCCGATTCTTGACGAAGTAGTCGAGTTCGGTTTAGTAACCGGAACTGAGTGACTATTGGGCAATCATGACTTCGGTTTCGTAACCAGAATTGACTTAGGCAAATCGATCATGGTGTAAAAATAGGAATTCTAATTGCGCTGAAGTTTAAATAACTTTAAGCAGTACCCGCGCTTTTTAGAGGTAGAAAACTCATAGCTGGTTCCGCAATCGAACTAGATTCTCATAGGAAGCCATCAGGTTCTTCAACTGCATAGTTGGTTCCATAACCGAACTAGGATAGCCATCGAGTTCTTTAACTTGGTGCGCTGCTCGTCTGGTCCCGTGACCAGGTTGGCTGGTTCTGTAACCGAGCCGAGATTTTGGCCGAGTTCCATAACTGCGGCCCTCTACAGCTGGTTCTGTAACCGAGCTGTGACCTCTTCTGTGCTGGTGCTGTCACCGAGCTGAGACTTTTACCAAGTTCTATAACTACAACGCTTTGCAGATGGTCCTGTAACTGAGATGTCGTCTCTTCTGTGCTGGTACTGTCACCGAGCTGAGACTTTTGCTGAGTTCCATAATTGTGGCGCTTTGCAGCTGGTTCTGTAGCCAAGTTGTCGTCTCTTCTGTGTTAGTGCTGTCATCGAGCTGAGACTTTTGCCGAGTTCCATAACTGCGGCGCTTTGCAGCTGGTTCTGTAACCGAGCTATCGTCTCTTCTATGCTGGTGCTGTCACCGAGCTAAGACTTTTGCCGAGTTCCATAACTGCGGCGCTTTGCAGTTGGTTCTGTAACCGAGCTGTCGTCTCTTCTATGTTGATGCTGTCACCGAGCTGAGACTTTTGCTGAAGCTTTGAAGGTTGGAACTGTCCGAGCTGTGGCTAGTGCTATCACCGAGGCCATTGCTGGAGCTCTCAAGTGGAGTAGCTGAATTGTGGTGGTGCTGTCACCGAGGCCGAAGTTGAAGCTACTGCTGGGTTGTGCCTCTACCCGAGTCGTGGCTGGTAATATTGCCAAAGGCACTGTTGGAGCTGTCACGATTGGAACTGTCTAAGCTGCGGCTGACGCTATCTCCGAACTGGGACTTGAGGATGAAGACTGCATGGCTAGTCAAGGAACTGTTCCGGAGATTGCCCTTTCTTCTCTGGAGGAGTGGTCTTGCCAGAGATTGAGGCTTTGGTGAGATCGACCTCAAGCCTCGCCTTGGTTCGCCGTGTCGACCAATGCTCTCACCGTGATCATGGGGAACTGAAAAGAGGTCCCTTTGAAGCTTGCTGCCTGGCAGCGGAGCTTGCTAGAAGGATGCGAGGGCCGCAACTGTTGGCCCTGGCACCAACAAGGGACGGATCTTCGTCATCGTCGCTGTTGCGATCCACCTGGTGGGGGGAATGACGAGACCTGGCCGCTGCTGGAGCTTTTGCTCCTCGGGGGAGTCTCTAGCAGGGCAGTAATTTGTTCGAGGTGCTCCGGTGGAGGAGCGCTTTGTTGGGGAGGTGCAATCACCTCCTTTGCTGATGAACATGTCTGAGTTAAAGGTCATCCCGTGCCTGACGTATCAGACTTTCCCTGGATCTCGTTTGACAAGGAGTCGTCGATAATGGTGGCTGGGCTTTGCAGATCCTTCGCCGCTTCTAGAGGCATGACATTTTTATCCTTTCTCACAGACGACGCCAATTATGAATGCCTAAAAGTTAAGGACTCAGATCAGGTGAGTGCGGAACTCATGATTTGCTGTTTAAACTGCTTTGGGGGAGATAGATCGCTTGAAAACTTGAAAGGGAAGGAGAAATAGAGATCAGAGACCTTGACTGCCATCAACCGAAGGCTCTCTGATGCCTGAGTTAGTGCTATCACTGAACAAAGGATGGAGATGAGAGGCCAGTATGCTAGTATTGCATTTTAAGGCATTATCAAGCATGTTCTTATGTGTTGCGTACCTTAGAAGGGATTGGTATCCTTCTATAAGTAGAGATTTCACATGGCTCGCCCTTAGTGGGGGTAGGTGGAGATACTGTCAGGTTGAATCAAGAGATGACCTCTCGTATTAATGTGGATGTGACTGATCCAGATGACACCTGATCTTTATCCGGCACCTGTCTTGTCTGTCAGCACGTCCTGTAACGTAGCTGTAACTTTATGAAAGTACAATCATGGCCTAGTACTTATCTCTGGGGACGGACTGAGCTGAAGATGATACTAAGGCCAGATTTGGATGCATCCTGGCACTATTGTCGAGGTGCCTTACATCAAGGTCGAGATGAGCCCAGTTGGTACTTTTACCGAGACTGGCTTAAGCTTGCGCAAGTTGACACTATTTACCGAGCTGAAATGAGATGTCTAGCTGGTACTATTACTCAGCTAGACGAACCCTGGCACTGTGGCCGAACTTAGATACCGAGATCGGGATGAGCTGAGTTGGTAGAAAACTCCCCACACAGTAAGTATCTTCAAATTCATATCTTAAAATGTGAAAAATGTAAGAATTCGATGTTGCTCTGAGATGGTTCATCAAATAGTCCTTAGAATCTTCATGTCCTAACTCCTAACCAAATAAATCAATAAAAAGTGCAACTTGTTCTGATTATAGATGGTACACTTCTCTCTCCCCCTAAAATCGTAGGGGACATTTGGATAAGGAGAGAAAAATGGGGTGGAGAAAGTCTATTCTTTAATGCTATGTTTGGGAAGGGGGGATGGGAGGGGAGGGAAAATTTGAGGGGGAAGGAAAATGAAGGGGAGGGGAGGGGAGGAGAAATTAATTTTACATCCTCTTGTTTGGATAGTCAAAAAGTAGGGGAAAGAAAAGTAAAAAAGTGTAATTTTTTTTGTTTGTGAGGTAGAGAGACAATTACCATTTTATCCTTACTTTTGCAAAACCTTCAAAATTATATTTTACAAATAATTTTTTTTTATTATATACTTACTTGTGCATATGTTGAGCGTTAAAAATTTTCATTGACTCATTTTCCTTCTTACCATTATTATCAAATTAGATTTGACTTGTTTCTCAATGAGAAGAAAACAATTGTTAAGCACTTGGCCACTATTTGTCACCAATTTCAGTTGCAGTATACACATGGCACTAATTACTTGGCACTTTCAATTGCTGGTCCCACCAAAAAGCCTCATGAATTCCCACTGAGTCTTGAATCTGGACCCATCATTAGGCCCCCATTCATACAACTTTCTTCTATGGAAACTTATAAATGAATGAATGGAAATGACTCCACAAAAGGATGGCCTTGCTGTCATTCTAATCGAAACAGATGTGTAGCAATCAGTCATTTTTGGTGTAAGATATCCCAGGAAAAAAAAATAGGAAAGAGAACCCCAAAACAAATTTCAGTGTCCCATTCGTCCAAAAGGTATGTATGTGCATTAAAAACAGAGTGTGAACTTGGGAGTCATTCATTAACAACTCAATTGCTGAAAGTACAAACCTGGTTAATCACATCAAAATTCATCCTCATGAGGATGTACAAACCGTTCACAAATTATGAAAGACCAAAGCATGTAAAACATCCTGATAAAATATGTAGGACCAATGTCAGTAACTTCATATTAAAACATACACTTCAATGTTAGAAATAACAACACACCATGCAAAAGCCATTAAACTAGGATAACATAAAATGGCCTTCAAAAGAAGACAGAAGAGAAAATGAAGTCTCCACAGAGAATAAAATAACCAATCATCATCCTGATCAAAGTAGGCTAACAAAAAATTGGCCTCCTCTACAGCAAGTTCATCATCTTCATCAACACCTCAGCACGCATAGCATGGGGAGTGCCAAAAAATGATCTAGCAGCAGTGTTGTTATTGATAAGGAACAAATAAGCAACCAATTGCATATGACGATGCAATCCCAACTCATGAATTGCAGAATATATTTCTTCCTCATTATAAAACCGTGGCCTCCCTTTCTCAACCACATCGACAGCCCTCTCCGCAGTCATGTTACTATCTTTCATGATTGCATTTCCTTCTTGTAATACACTTACAACCTTATTCATGCTCTCTGTCACATATTTAAATTGTTTCTCCATTGCTTCAATCATTGAAGCCTTACGTTTTTTCCCCTACGAAGATTGACCTCCTTCGGAAGTAGGTGTTGGAGAATAATGAGTTGAAGGGGGACTCATATTATTAGTATCCATAGGTGAATCGTTTGCCCAACTAAATTCATTATCCAACACAAAGCTGTCATCATTCAAATTAAGATTACACTCCCTTTGCCACCTCATTGCCTTCTCTCTTGCACTCTCGGCTCCATCACCATTGGCTCGATCCTCCCCATAAATATCATAGAGTTTCCCGTAATTTTGCACAGGTTTATTCATCCACTTACTTGTGGATGGTTTCGTCTATAATAAAAAAAATAAATGAACTTCACGAAGTTGAATATGTAAAATTGAATTAAGGACCTGAATGGTGAATTGATATACCTAAATAAGAGCCATCCACACCTCATGTGTTGCTTCAAACATGCAAGTTTCAGCATTCCAAGCAAAGCCACTCAATCCATGGAATAAATCCTTACATTCAGCAAACTTTTTCTTCAAAGTCTTAACACGGTTTTTGACATGAGCTTTCTCTAACCTTGAACCCAAAACAAGAGTCAATACTTGCAGTATATTCTTATAGCTTGTGTCATGAAAGTCCCATCATGTCTATTCCCCTTCATTTTTTCATCCAATAATGCATCTACCAGCAAATCATCAAACTCATCAGTCCATACAAAATTGTTGATGTTATCTTTCCTGTGATTCTTCGACATTGTACCCTACATATGTATCAATGGACCATATGCACCATAAGTAATAAATGAAATTTAATGACAAATATAATCAGTGGAACTTTTGTAAATCTACCAATTAAGAAAGATGCATTACCAATGTATAGCAATCACTAATCAGATAGAGCGAGTTACCTTGTCAAGTTCAATTAAATCCACTGATTAGATATACCCGTCAATCCGAATATTGAGAATATATCTTCAGCTTGTAGAAACAATAAGAAAAGGACTCGTGAATGTTGCAATGCAATCAAAAGTTTTTTGAATAAAAAAAAAGGGAACAAATTTCATGTTGCTCATCCATGGGACAATAACAACTTGAAAACAAAAAACACTCTAAAAATAATAAATATATCACTATATGAACAATAACAATGGAATAGTTCAATCTTAAACAAGCACAAAAGTCTTAATTTAAAACAATTAAATAAACATAGAAGTCTTAATTAAACACAATTAAATTGCAGGCCACTATTTATTGTAGTCATTCCACATGTGGGTTGCAATGTCATCTCTCAATGTTGCGCATAGTCTTGAATCTTCATCAGCGACAGTTGGACCTTCCCTAGAGTTAACTACTGGACCATTTTGCAACTCACGGTCAACTTCATGGATCAAATGTTCATCTGGATCTACACCCATCAGGAAGTTGTGTAATATGCAATACTCTAATATAATCTCTGAAGTGGAGTCTACTAAAAAATGTGATTCGTTCCCGCTAGAAATGATAGGAAATCTCTTCTTCAACACACCAAATGCCCTCTCAATGACATTGCGGAGTGATGCATGCCTCAAATTGAATAGTTCTTTTTCATGTTCAGGTTCATGGGAAGAATATTCCTTCAAATGGTATCGGACACCTCTATATGGTGTGATCAGTCCACTTTTTAGTATAAAACCCCGCATCAACCAAGAAGAATTTTCACTACAAGAAATTTAGGCTGTTGCGACGAAATCTGATGACGAATTTTTTTTTGTCTTAAAAGAACATCCAAAGGGGACGAAATATAAATTTTGTCGTCTGTTCTCATTTTTTTCAAAAGTATAGGAGACGAAAATAAAATTTCGTCTAAAAAAATATGGCGCCAACTTGTTTTGTATTGGCACCAATTATTTTAGCTCATTAGAGACGAAAATTGTTGTCACAAATATAATTTTTTTTTGCGACGAACGTAATTCGTCACCAATAAGGATAAGTTATGGAAGACGAACATATTTCGTCACCAAAATAAGGCGCCAATTTCATTTGCTTTGGCGCAGATTATTTTAGCTCATTGGAGACGAACATTTTTGTCACAAAATATAATTTGTTTTTGTGACGAACTTAATTCGTCACTAATAAGGATAAGTTAAGGAAGACGAAAATATTTCGTCACTAGAATAAGGTGTCAATTTCATTTGCGGGCGCGAATTATTTTAGCTCATTGGAGACGAAAATATTATCACAAAATATAATTTGTTTTTGCGACGAACGTAATTCGTCACCAATAAGAATAAGTTATAGACAACGAACATATTTCGTCACCAAAATAAGACGCCAATTTCATTTCCTTTGGCGCGAATTATTTTAGCTCATTGGAGACGAAAATTTTTGTCACAAAATATAATTTGTTTTTGTGACGAACATAATTCGTCACTATTAAGGATAAGTTATGGAAGACGAAAATATTTGGTCACCAAAATAAGGTGCCAATTTCATTTGCAGTGGCACCAATTTCGTTCGCATTTGAGCCTATTCCTCTCTTACAAGTATTGCTTTGGAAAAGCCTTTAAAATTACTAAAATGGGCCCCCCAAGGCCCTAACGTCCATCCCATCCCCCCCCCCACCCCAATCCAACACCCCTTTTCCAAAACTCATTTCCCCCTTTGTCCCTCCATCTATCCCGGTCTCTTTTTTCCAAAAACCTTTTCCCCCTTTTCCAAAACCCTTTTCCAGAAGAGAAGAGAATAACCCTTTCCCCCATTTTCCAAAACCCTTTTCCAACATCTTCCACCCATCGTCTAAAGCAGCAGCCCCATGGCCCATTATTGGCCCCCATCAATCATCATCACCCTCCATCAACACACGCAGTGCAGACCCATCCCTGATCAGTGATCCCTCTCATCTCTACTTCTCTCAGTCTCTTTCGCCTAGAATTCCCAGACGCAGCCACCATCACCAATCACCATCATCTGTGCCCATCATCCTCCATCCAGGAGTCCGCCACCGCCAGGTACACCTACCTCTCTCAGTCTCTGCTACTGTGAGAACTTGGTCCGGGTGGTACCTTTAACCACGGGGAGTAGCATGTCTACCACGGGCTTCAAACGGTGAGTCTCCGTTAGCCCGCATCAGAAATATCCAAGTCCTGACCTTGGGCTTATAAGTCAAACCCCGTATTAACTTAGCATGAGGCTTTTTAAAACCATGCGTCCCCGAAAATCGTAAGAACTCCGAAGTTAAGAGTGCTCGGGCAGGAGCAGTATTAGGATGGGTGACCTCTTGGGAAGTCCTCGCGCGTGCACGTGGGCCAAAGCGGACAATTTCATTCTGAGTTGGGCGGGGTTGTGACAGTTGGTATCAGAGCCGATGACGACTCTATTTCTAATGGGGGAGAATGTGAGATATTGGTCCGGGCGGTACCCTTAACAACTGGGCGTAGCGTGTCAATCACGGGCTTCAAACTGCGAGTCTACGATAGCCCATATCGGAAATATCCAAGTCCTGACCATGGGCTTATAAGTTAAACCCCGTATTAACTTAGCATGAGGCTTTTTAAAAACGTGCGGCCCCGGAATTCGTAAGAACTCCGAAGTTAAGCGTGCTCGGGCGGGAGCAGTACTATGATGGGTGACCTCTTAGGAAGTCCTCGCACGTACACATGGGCCAAAGCGGACAATTTCATGCTGAGTTGGGCAGGGCTGTGACAGTTGGTATCAGAGCCGAGGACGACTCTATTTCTAGTGGGGGAGAATGTGAGATCTTGGTCCGGGCGGTACTCTTAATCACGGGGCGTAGCGTGTCAACCATCGGCTTCAAACGATGAGTCTCCGTTAGCCCGCATTGGAAATATCCAAGTCTTGACCATGACTTATAAGTCAAACCCCATATTAACTTAGCATGAAGTCTTCTAAAATAATGCGTTTCCAAAAATCATAAGAACTCCGAAGTTAAGCATGCTCGAGAAGGAGCAGTACTAGGATGGGTGACCTCCTAGAAAGTCCTTGAGTTGGGCGGAGTAAATGCGACAAAATTTTTTCGTCTCTATTTCTTATATTTATGACAAAATATTTTTGTCTCTAATTTCTTCCTTTAATGACAAAATATTTTGTCACTAATTACTTACAAGTATGTTTCCAACATTGTGTATTGGAGACGAAAAAAAAAATTACTTGTTTCTAACAGAGTGTATTGGAGACAAAAAAAAAATCGTCACAAATTTATCTTTTTCAATGACAAATTTTTTTCCGCCAGCAATACCTTTTAGCGACAAGGCTTTGGCAACGAAACGGGTGACGAAAAATTTTCGTCTCAATTAGTTTTGGTGACGAAATATGTACATTTTGGGACAAATTTGTGTCGTCCTTAAACCCCAAATTTCTTGTAGTGTTTCTTGACAAAGAATATAAGTTTATTGAGTTAACACTACAATTTTCAGACATTGGTGGATCGATGTATTGACACTAACCTTGAGGTATTATGAGTTTGTCCTGTTTAACAAGAGCATTTCTAATTATTCTGGAGTCGGATGCAGTCCCTTCCTAACCAGGTAAGACATAAGTAAATCTCATATCAAATGAACAAGCTGCCTAGACGTTTTGAGTTGGCCAATCCTTCCTACTGCGGAACCTAGGAGCATCTGCTCGTGAAACCTTGACACGGACATATGTCCCATCTATTGCCAATACAGTCCTGTATATTTCAAAAAAACATAGTTATTGAGCCACCAAAAAAATTAATAGAATAAGTTTAAATTAATATGAATTGAACAAACCTTGAAATATGGGTCAAATCTAGTACTTTGTAGAATTTGAGGGGCAACATCAATCCCATAAGATTGTTTGAGAAATTGATTCTCCAAAGATATGATAGCTCTTAATCCATTGTGAAAGTGACGACTTATTGTCTCACTCGAGCGACGAAAGTAGCATCCAATTGCACGATATTTCCAATTTTGTCCCAATACATGAAGAAACTTAGCCACTTGCTCCTCTATAGTTGATCGAAAGAAATCTTTTAATAGTCCTGTTGAGCGTAGCTTATCGCATAGTGTAGCAAAAGCATAAGGGTTCATCCGCAAAACATCTCGACATATTCTCTCATTTTCCATTAAATGCGACATTACTTGCCGTCGAACATTTGATCTCCCAACCATATCATTTTTTACAGGCATATCTCTAATTTGATTAAAAGAGTGCCATATAGCTAATAAATGTACCATATTGCATACAAGTTGGGCAATTGCAGTGCGACGCCTTTGCTCCCACCTTTCAACCACTCGACAATGTTCTCTCATATGAACATATAAAAGTCTAATAGTTCTTGAGATTTTGGATCCATCTTAGAATCTAAAAATATTTTACATGACAAATGCAAACAAAATTCAGACAAACAAAGAAGAAGACATAAAATGATCTCAAACAATTTATGCTTCATTTATTATTTTGCTCACACAAATAATACAAATAGAATACATACTATGTACTGGAGCTGAAATACAGTCCTGACCAAAAATCTTTATTTATGCTTTAGCTCAAATTCTTGGTAGCAAATCGCATTAACACAATTTATGCTATTCATCAAATTTTTGCCTTTACTTTTTATAGCAATATGGACAACAACTCAAAGAATCCTAGAATGTATGTAAGCAACGGGTGATATATAAGTACTATTGATTAAGTAGAAAAATAAAAATCACAACATAAATGCAAATCTAGTTATCAACAACATAAGTGAATCGAATTTCTTTTGGGTTTTTGGGACCTTTGTGGAATTTTGTAGTTGATCATGCACAAGGGAAGAAAATGGAATTGTACCCTACATCATGCAAGTAATAGAATAAGGCTTTGATAGTGGTTAAGAAAAAAACATAATGATCATGCACAAGAGAAGAAAATGGAGTTGTACACAGCATGCATCAATCCTGTGCCATACTATATATAGATTTAGATTTATGGTAGTACTTCAAACTTGATAAACAACAACACTAATTTTCTATATCTCAAATGCTCTTGCTTTAGAATTTACTTAAAAGGGTTGTATAGAGAAGTTCAAGCAAAAGTAAAAATACATCATTTAACAAACAAAAGAATCCAAACATGGTGTCTGAATCCTTGGAGTAGAAGACAGAAGGAGCACATAATAGATGCAGGGTTTCATTTTAGTGGTGAAGCTTGTATTTTCTGCCATGGCACCATCCTTGAGGATTCTTTTTAATCATTCAATGAGAAGCTTGTATTTTCATAGAAACCAGGCAATTGCCAAATTCAAGGAAAAAAGAAAAATCATTCAAACCCCAAAAAACATAGAGTGCAATAGAGTCCGATTTACACCATTAAGTTTCAGAAATAAGATTTCTCTGCAATGTTCTGCTTCTACGTCTTGGATTTTGTGAAATCCAAATAATATATTGTATAGTTTAACTGGATTTTGTACATAGCCTATATATGCAGACTTTTGCCTATGAGAATTTTGAAACAGAAACCAATAGATAAATTGAGTAATCATTTCTCCTACATGGATATACAGAAAGAGGGAGAATACAAGTTTCCTTGTGCTTGTAGCATTTGAGATGAAAAAAATCGTTCTCTTGCACGAAGAAAATATGAGGAAATATGGGTACTTCAGAGAAATAGATAGATTGAGAGAGAGAGAGAGAGAGAGAGAGAGAGAGAGAGATAGATTACTGACATGTGCTAGAGGCGAAAGCCACAAAGGGGGCAGAGGCGAAGGTCGCTGGAGAAGCCAATATCCCCACAAAGACAGCACTCTTTGATTGATTTCTCTGCCATGGATTCAATCACCACATCCTCTTGTAAACAAGGAATAAGAAGAAGAAAGAATAAGAGGCTTTTGCTTTTGGAAGATGGGTTTTCTTCCTTGCTCGCTTTCCTCTCCCTTTCTCTCTCTTATAAAGTTTCAATTTTTATATGACTGAGAAGGAGGGAGGGAATGAGAAGATGATATATAGCTGGCAACAGAGAGAAGGAGAAAGAGAAATATAGAGAATTTTTGGAGAGGTGGTTGCAGCGTTTTCTTGCAGGAGGCAGAGGCCAAGAAAAGAACGATTGAAAAAAGATCAGCTTCAAAAAGGGCAGTTTTGAAGGGAAAATTTTTTGAGTGGGCCTCACACTCATTTTACCCCCACTTTCCCTCCCCCCATCCGAAACACCCTCATCTTCAACATTCCCTCCATTTTCCCCTCTTTTTTTTTCCTTCCCCTCATTTTACCCCCTTCTCAAACATAGGGTAAGATAACCCCACTTTCTCTATATTGATATACAAGCTCAGAGAAAATAAAAGCAGCACAGTTGGAGAGAGGTGGCAGACTTGATTCTGCAGACTTTTGATAGTACTTTTGATGCTGCAGAGTACTTGCTGGAATCTGTTTATGGCAATAGCTTGAGAGTGCAGCTGAAATTGCAGAATGGAAAAGGAGACTTCAGGTCTTGGTTTTATGCTGTGTTTGGGAATGGAGGAGGGGAGGGGAGGGGAGGGGAGGGGAGGGAAAATTTGAGGGGAAGGAAAATGAAGTTAATTCTCCCTCCTCATGTTTGTTTATAGTAAAAAAGTTTGAGGGGGAAGGAAAATTCCCTCTTTGCCTCCTTCATTCCCCCCAGTTTTGAAGGAAAAATTTGGTGAGAATTTTACCCCCAAATTCCCCTCCCCCCTTCCCAAACACCCTCTATTTTAACTTTCCCTCCATTTCGCCACCCCCCCGCCCCCCCTTTTTTTTTACCTTCCCCTCATTTTACCTTCTTTTTGGGAAGGGGGGAGGGGAGGGGAAATTTGAGGGGGAAGGAAAATGAAGGAGAGGGGGAGGGGAGGGAAAATTAATTTTACCTCCCCTTGTTTGGATAGTCAAAAAGTAGGAAAAAGAAAAGTGAAAAAGTAGGGTTTTCTTTGTTTGTGAGGTAGAGAGAAAATTACCAATTTATCCTTACTTTTTGAAAAAGTGAAAAGGGCAATTTAGTAAAATGACAAAGATTACCCTCTTTCCCGTATACTTCCCCCCATTTTTTAAGGGAAAGTTTTAAGGTGGGCCCCACACAAATTTTACCCCCACTTTCCCTCCCCCCACCTTCCCTCTCCCCCTTCCCAAACACCTTCAAATTTCCACTTTCCCTCCATTTTCTCCTCTTTTTTTTTTCCTTCCCCTCATTTTACCCCCTTCCCAAACAAAGGGTACGGCGCCTTGCCACTCAGTGGTTTGGCCATGACAATAGGGATTTATGAACAATCTCCTTTTCTTCATTCTCACCATTGATAAGCATATCGTGGTCAAATAGTGTGGTTAAGATACCTTGTTTTTTTTTTTTTCAACGGTAACCCTTAAATAATACAAACACTGCATCACTTGATCAACTAGTAAAAGGTGTGTACAGAGTTCTACTTACATTGTTGGCACATTTCATTTCCATGAGGCATACAAATCCCATGACATTTATTTTTCTCTAGATATGAGTTCCATATCAATTTTATTAAGGGTTTCAATTGACTAAAATATATAATATGAGACTCAAGTAATCATCGACATAAATGAAACCCTTAGCTACATAAACTTGAAGGGCTCAGCCAGCAATGACAAGACTTGCTTCTTATGCACCCCGTTAGAGAAACCATGTCCATGTCCATCTCCATGTTCATACATGCAATGAGCCATTCGCGCGAGATTTATGCCAGCATTGATAAGGGGTTGAAGAAAGGGAGTGTTAAGAACTAGACATTCATTCATTTTCTTCCACGCCTCGGCAATTAGATATTTTATGTGATCACGAGCAACACTCTCTGAGACACCAGCTTCATACATGTAGCACTGGATAGACTTTGGAACATCACCTCTGGCAACCTCATCCTATGTGAAATGAAACAAAACAAGTCAAAACAACTTAAAACTAAACTTTAAGTTTAACTAAATGAAAAGATTGAAAGAAAGGATTTTAAACATACAACTTGTTAAAGGAAACAAAATCGTTGTATCTTGATTTTAAGTGTGCTAGAAATATTAAAAATAGAAAGCACAAGTTCTATTTTTTTTTTCCTATAAAACCAGAGTTCACCCACGATCAATTTAAACCCTCGAGAACTCACTCAAATTTGACATTAATACAACTATTAACAATTATTTGATTGAATCATGATAATGTTTCTCTTGCAAAACCATTTAACTTTGGTGCTTAGAATCATCTAACTGGAGAATCTCTGACTTGGTAGCTAGTGGGCATTAAGGGTTCCTTCCCATCCCTATACCTTTGGGATTCACATGCATCTAGGTGGACCAAAGATTCACATACACTTTAATAAACTAATCCCTAGTTTTTGGGGACTACTTAAGTTCAGGATACTTACACTTGCAGTTCCCAAATCGTCGCACAAGCGAAGAATCATTGACGACCACTTTATTAGGCTTGATGTATTTGAGTAATTTAAGGCCTCAGTTGGCATCTTTTGTCCAAAAGAAAAATAAACATGCACAAAAATAACAGGCCCTGATATTGAAGTCCATGCATTCTCTAGATACTCCTCAAGTGTTGGCTTGTATCCATTGCTATACCATTTTGCCTCTACCAGGTAGGATTTACAAAGATCTGCCCACTGAAAAAAAAAAAAAAAAAAGAACATTAAAATATAATATCTGGTTACCAAACTTCGGTTTAATCTAATATTTGGGTGCCTAAGAGCACAATATGACTCAGCTTAACAAGAATTATAAAAGATATGAATAAGAAGTGAAACACTACCGCTTTCTTAAGGTGTGGTATCACATTCAGTCCCTCCTCTTTAAGGGCTTCATAAGCTATACCATTAGTAGTGTTGTAGAGAGCTAGAAAACAAATTTTCATATAGTCAGGAAGCTGCTCCATTGCCGTAACGTCCCATCTGAAAGTTGCAATGAATGGTAAAATAAGAAAACGTTTAAAAGACAATGGAATGCATAGAAAGCAGAGGTTAAGAAAAATGTAGAATTATAGTGCCAAAGTGACAATAGTCTGGTTGCTAGGATTTTTTAATTTTCGGAACTGTCAGACCAGTAGCCTGGATCACTTAACTGTGAACAACAACACCCAATAATTTACAATAGGAAGGAGAAAAAAAAAAAAAAAGAGATATAACTTTCCATGACAAGCTCGAAATAAACTCAATTGAGTCTTTAACATCTCTAGGCGAAGGTGCATTTGGACGAACGAATTTATTCTCTCCTAAAGAAGTAGAAGTAAGAACAATCTTGTTAGCGATGAGCGAAGTCGAGGGTTTTTCCTGGATTCATATTTTGTCAAATGTGCATGAAATAATCAAAGCGATCAAGGGAGAAATGAACTAATTGAACAATTAACCCTATGGCTATGGACATTGTTGAGTCTTCTAATTATTTTGACAGAATTAATTTTAGCTATATATATACCTATGGTCTTAACCAAAGTTGGCCCACCACATTAAATCCGGCTTTGCGATTGAGGCCAAGTTTTAGTGGTTTGATCGAGTGAAGTGGTTTCTTTCTTGGTGGTCTGGTCATTTTTTGTTTTGGTTCCTACTGTTTAACACAATCTCAAAAAAGAAAAAATTTAAATAAAACAAAAACAAAAGAAGAAAAGTCTTGACCATGTCAAAATAACAGGCGCTGATAATCCTATGCAAAATATAACAAAAATAACAAGCGCTGATAAACCTTTGTAATCATTAGTGTGTGTATCTATAAAAATATATATATATATATATATATATTACAGAGGAATGTCTTTTTATTAAATTTTGATCATTATAGAAGGGCTTTTAAATCACTTTTGATGGCGGACCCACATTAACCTATTATTATTATTATACATATACTAGAAGAAATTCAATTCAATTTTGACGGCTACTTTTCCATTTTAATTCTTATAGGACATGCACCCAGCCTATTATTATATATTATAGCGAAAAGCTTTTACTTCAATTTCAGCTACTTTCCCATTTTGCTTATCTTGAGACCCTATGTCAACCTATTATTGTATGTTATAGTAGAATGCTTTCAATTCGATTTAATTTTGACCACGACCTTTCAGTTTTAGCAATGCCCAATACAAGTAGTCTCTCTTTGTATATATACTCAAAAGTTATTGTTTGCCTGTCCCCATGCTTAGCACGGGCACCATTTGTTAGTCTAGTATGAAAATGATGAATTTGTATAGAAATGTCCAATGTGATGATAAATTTTTGGAAACCACTAATTCACAACCCATCTATGTATTCTTAGAGCCCGTAAAACCCATAGTGATGATATGCGTCTCGTATGACCATTCTCTTGTGAAGGAAGAAAATGGAATCCTTGACAAATTCTTTTCCTTTGTTAGACTACTAGTTAAGGGTGATACTATTTATGAACCATGGATTGATTGATAAGTAAGTATGTAAAAAAAAGGCGCCAACACCACTCAAATAATAGTGCCTTGGCTTTATAGTAGTTTTGTGAACATATTCTACCTAAGTCAAGGGTGAGTTAACCCAGGTTAGCCGAAATCTGCATGACTCCTTTCTTTTCACGGAGTAATTTATTTTATGTCTGACTCGAGTCTAATCAGTTGAGTTTGACCAAGTATTTAAAACCATACTTCCTAGTGGATGCAATCACCAACCTGTCAACAGCATCAGTAAAGAGTTCCAACTCCTCCAAAGAACCAAACACATCATATACATCATCAATTGTGGTTATTAATTGATTCACTTTTGTAAGAACTTCCCTGCAACGCTCAAACTGTGGGTCAAATATGACACCAGTGGTCCAAAAGAAGCACTCCACCAGCCTGTCTCTGGAAAACTTGAGATTCTCGGCTAGGCCAAGATCCCTCCACCACCTGCAACACATAAAAGAAGAAAACATGGTCAGATCAGGAAGGACAACAATCATTCCTATAGCCGTACCTTGACATTTCATTATTGGATTTATTGGAATTCTCTTTGAGAATACCTAATTTCTTTTAATGTGAACAGTAACTTATAATAAAAGAGAATAGGATGCAAACAAAGAATATAAGAAGAAGAAAAAAAAAAAAGGGGAAAGAAATAAAAAGATACAAGAGTAATGTGCCCCCCTATACCACAACTACATAATAAAACCCTCCCAAGAGGAAACTCTCTCAACACCTTGCTTGGTTAAAGCATTTGCCATCATGTTTGATGACATACTCTTATGTTGAAAGCTAACATGAATGGTAGTGGATAATGCCCGGATTTCATTGAAGAGGAACTGAAACTTCCATGGATAAGCCTTCCCGTTCGAAACTCAACTCACTACATTAAAAGAATCACTCTCCACAATAAGATTGTCATGACAGTACCTCTAAAAACACTGAAGAGATTCAAGAATAGTTAAAACCTTAACTTCATTAGAGTCACAAACCCCCCACATATTTGGAGAACATAAATAAAACGTCCCAATTGCAATTTCGAAACACCCCTCTAATACCAGCTGGTCCAGGCTTCTCTCTTGCGACCCCATCAACATTGAACTTAAACAAACTAATAGGAGGAGACCAAAGAATAGATGTAAGATCTTACACCCCATTGAGCTACCACTTATCCCAAAACCAATTGGTGATAGGAAACGATACAATGACTGCTCAAGAGCGATGGTGGACATTGACCTCAATAATCCCTCCCGAACTTGCAAAATGCGTGTCCTGTGACTCGAACACCCGACCTACTAGGTTCTAACACCATTTGTAGGATCTTACACTCCATTGAGCTACCACTTATCTCAAAACCAATTGGTGATAAGAAACGACATAGCAATAGTTTTATGATAAGGACTCGGGCTCGGGCTCGGGCTCGACCACAATTATGACCGCTCAGGAGTGTGGGTGGACGTTGACCTCAACAATAGATTTTCTTACTTTGACTGGGCCACACCCCATACATGATTCCCAATTAATAAGTATGTTATGAAGAGAAAGATTAGAGAATTCCTTTGTACCCAAAGCCCACTTTGCGATCGTTAAAGTGATCTTAGAAGGTCAAACTTGAATATGAAGTTTAATAATAGTTCTTGATTAAGGTTAGACATGAGGTTTCTTATAAGTTGGTCTCCTCCCTTGCGCTCATGCGGACTGGACTTCCCATTCGCTCAAGTGTGTGGAGCTCACCTGGGGGCCCAAATGAGGATGAGGCTGGGGGATTTTGAAGATCTGCATGCCCCCTACAAAAACCTAGACTGAGCCGATCATTCTAGGGCTCATAAATCTAGTCCATTTGCCTGTGATGTGCAGTTGATCCAATGGTCCAGTTAATAGGCGTGTTAGAAAACTTGGGGTTCAAGTGAAATTCTATAGAGAACGAGTATGTATGTGTGGTTCAATTAGATGGACGATTAGTGGGCTCGATAAAGTGTGAATGTGGGGAGCTCTCTCTCTCTCTCTCCCTCTCTCTCTATATATATATATATGTATGTATGTATGAATTTATGTATATAGGGGAGATATAAACCTCCTGGGGAGTTTCTTTTACAAAAAAAGTCCTCCCAATTGAGCTGACTATGGTGTATGACAACCATGGAATGTTGTTGGATGAAATAATCTAGATGACATCTACCTATGTGAAAAATTTTGACTCCATTAGATTATACTAACCCCTTGAATTACGGCCTTAGAATTTGATGATTTTAGAGGCATCACTTTCTTGTGATTTCAATCCAACGGTGAATAAAGTTGATGAGGGTCATACTTGGGTTTTATACAAAATTCACGGGGGTTAGTATATGTGAAATGATTGGATTGGCTCTAGATGGAT
The DNA here is from genome assembly GCA_038049695.1 of Cinnamomum chago. Lineage (NCBI taxonomy): Eukaryota > Viridiplantae > Streptophyta > Magnoliopsida > Laurales > Lauraceae > Cinnamomum > Cinnamomum chago. The sequence goes on from CP142460.1 coordinate 50,602,822, forward strand.
TCCATGCCCTAAAAACATAGCAGAGTAAGAAGGTTAAAATAAGGAGTTTTTGAGAATTCGTCATATATATATATATATATATATATAGAGAGAGAGAGAGAGAGAGAGAGAGAGAGAGAGAGAGAGAAGAGGGCCTGTTTCTTAACATTGGGGTTTTGGGAATTTGGCATTTCCAAATCGCTTATTTCTTGACAAGAATTTATGAATTCCAGCACATGAAATGTCTCAATTAGCCTTTAAGAATTCAAAAATTTCACCCTCTTTGCATTTTGGTGGAATTCATAAATGTCTAAGTCCGAAGGAGGATTCAAGAATTCCACCTTATTTGGGAATTTAGGAATTCCCCTTATAAAAATTTCTGAAATTCTAGTAAATGAACAAGCCCTAAGTTTCTTCCTGACCATCTTCTATAGTGAAACTCAAAACCTCGATCTATTACATGAGTGCATTGTTCATGCATTAGGTGGGCCCTATAAGAGAAGGTTGACAATTATTAAAAGGAAAAAAGTGTGAAAATTGACAACAATTGCATTCCAATTATGTGGAACCATTACTTGAGTGCATTGTTCATGCATTAGGTGGGCCCTACAGGAGGAAGTTGACGATTTTTAAAAGGAAAAAAAGTATGAAAATCGACAACAATTGCATTCTAATTACGTGGGGCCCCATCTTGTGCATCGTAATCACAACAGGACCAACTAATTTGTTTGTATGGTCTTTTTTAGTGTGGATCCCGTCATCAAAAGTCACATATCATTGTAAAAAGCTCTTATAAAATCAGCATTCTAATCGAAGGAAGCTTATGGGTTAATATAAATCATTTGATTCCAAACATAATAGTGCATCAGTGGGCCCTCTTATAAAATCTGGAGGTCTGTCTAAGTAGGAACCATCCTTTCAATACTCATAGTGATAGCGGACAAACTACTTGTATTTGTATTGTATAGAGGGTCCCACTTATGTAATTTTAAGTCTCATGAGATGGAAAGCCTAAATAACAGCTGGCTCTTTTAAGCAAGAGAAGAGGAAGTTTCAAGTTTCAAGTATATATCACTACACCAAAAATCGAAAATTGGAACGGAAAAGCGTTCCTAATCCTCCCGTTCCTAATTCGTTAAACCGTTCCAATTTCCGTTCCAATTTGGTACCAACCGTTCCTAATCCAAATTGGAACGGAAACTGGAACGGTTTAACGGATTAGGAACGGGAGGATTAGGAACGCTTTTCCGTTCCAATTTCCGATTTTTGGTGTAGTGTATGACTCTTTGTTGGTTAGTTCTTAAAGAAAGAGATTCTTTGATTCCCTCCTGTTTATGGAAACTCCATCTCAGCAAACACAAGGGCATTTTGTAGAGCTTTAGTTGATATGAATTATCCATCCCTTGATTCCCTCTTGTAAAACGTGGATATGAATTATCCATCCATATATATATATATATATATATATATATATATATATATATATGGGAATTGCTCACCCAGGCTGCAGCTATTGTTATTGTAAGCTGGAGGCGTGTGAGGCCCAACGGGTTGGACGCTGATGACTTGAATTTGAAATTTTGCAACAGTGCAAGTGATTTCATCTTGGGCCCGCTCTTATGAAAACTTCCCCCTTTCTCTTTTCCCCCTTCTCACTCTACATTTCTCAGACCTAATCGCTGCTCTGCCTCTGTCTCTCGACTCTCTTTCGCCTCTCTCTCTCTCGGACGACGACGATCGGACGGCGACGCCCAAAAAAACACATCTCTCTCTGTCTCTCGCCTGCTCTCTCTATATATATACATACGTATGTGTATATATGTATGTACATATTTACACATCCAAACATACACATATGATGTATATATGTATGTACATATTTACACATCCAAACATACACATATGATGTATACATGTACATATGTGTATGTGTATATATACGTACATACATATATACACACACACACATATACATACATATCAACTAAAAGTTTTGCAAAATAGCCTTGCACAAAATCAAAGGTGCCAGAGGAAAAGTCAAGAAGAAAAGATAGAGAAAAGAAAAAAGAAACTACATAATACGTAGGCGCCAAAGTGATACAGGCCTTAGGGTTAGGGCTTGCGTGGAAGTGCCAAAGCATGTGTCTACAGACACTTCAAACGCATCTCCATAGGGAATTCAATTTGAGGAAAAGTCTCTCAAAGGGAGGAAAACCCACGAAAATTATTATCCCAATACTCAGTATGAGATTCCCATCTCTTACATTGCATATAAATAGGAAGACAAAATTTAGTGGCTAAGATGCCTAATCAGACTAGAAAAGTAAATAGAATTAACTTAGTAAATAAGAAATCTAAACCTAATTACAATTAGAGATCTGTTAACTAATAATTACAAAAAGAAAGTAAAATAAATATCCCTAAGCTCTCTTGGTTGGGACCAGTTGTGGGTAGGGTTGTAAACGGGTTGGTTTCGGTCTGGGTCTATGGTGGACCCGGAACTAGAACCGTTAAGGAGAAGGTGGAACCGGATTCGAACTCGGAACTATTTCGGAATTGTTCTTGACTCCGGAATCGGAACCAGAACCATATATGGGACGGGTCTGGATCCGGGTTCGGGTTTAGGTAGAGAATGATATTAAAAAAACATAGTTTTTAGGAGAGATTTTCGAAAATTGAGGTAATATGTCGGGTCTCGGGTTCATGGGTCCGAACCAAGGTGGAATAGTCCCAGACCTATTTACTTATCGCGGCCTAAATAAGGATCCAAACCCGGTTTTTAGCAGGTCGGAACCTCCGGGTAATCAAAGAATTGGGTACCCATTTACATCCCTATTATGGGCCTGTTCTGCATCACAAGGGATTTATACGGTTTGTCAAGATTGTGTATGTCCACGTGACAACCAAGGAGCTTCTTCTTAGCTAGAAAAGTAAAGGCTAAAAAGTGTGCTCTCTCTCTCTCTCTCTCATTTACACAAATCATACTAAGAGAGTATTTTTTGCAAAGAAAAGATTTTGTGCTCCACGGATATTCATTTCTACAGAAGAGAGAAATCTTGAATTACTACCAGTCCCATAGGAAATTGAGATCCAAACTATTGAGGAAATCAATTCATTATTTTCCTTTCACACGTGGACAAAATGTTGCACGAAACAACAAAAGAGCTGTAATGCATGATAAATCTGATCATTTTTCTTCTTTTTCACTGAATCCTCTCGATATACGAACATACCAAAAAGTTCCTGCCTTTTCTCTCTCAAAGTAAATACTTATTTTTAAATAATATGATTCAAATATAGGTGCGTTGTGCTGCTTGTGCTGCTTGTGTACATCCTGGAATAGGAAAAATATTGTATCATTGCAACTTGTAAGCATTGCTCTAAATCTCTTTCAATGCAATTTTACTTACCTTCTGTGTGACCTTGAGGTAGAGTTCAAAAACAATAAGTAAGCTAGTTGGAGCCCATTACATCCAAACTCAAGCTATTATACCGCTTTCTTATTAGTAGCTTGTTTCTTCTGGTGGAATCGGGGCATGTTTGGAAACTTTGATAAGTTTGAAATAGAACTGGTTTGATTAGATCCATTTGAAATAATGATGTTTCAGTTAGAGGTTTTACAAGTAGACTATTTGGGAAGATGTGTAGTATATCTGATTCAATTTTAAAAGCAAACTTGTCATAAGTAGTATCGAAAACTCAACAAATAGTAAAAGTTAAATGTGCAGACTCGTTAAAAAAAAACAAGAAGTTTTCTAATTTATTTGGACATTGATGTTTGATTCGATTCTCTTTCCCTTTGTAATTAACTTCTAAAAAATAGAGGCTAAGCTAGTCAAATAGACTTTCCCAAACAATGTAAAGCACCCAAACTTTTGGTAGGTACGGTTATGTTAGTCAAATAGACCTTAGTTTTTTAAACTCGCCAAACCACAGCTTACATTGAAGGGGTTTGTTGGAATGCTCTTACCTTGACATCCTTCTTAGATTCCTTTGATAAATTGTTTGCACAGTGTTGAAATCATGCTTAGCTAGTTCAGCTAATGAAGGATTCTTTCTATCTTCTTCATCATATGTCTCTATGTACCACCTAGCCTCTAGCCTTAGCATTCTCCAATGCAATGGCATCTCCAAAGAATGCCTTACTTTCTTTAAGAGAACTGGGTCTATGTTCCCCACGATAGCCTTGAGATGTGTGCTTGTGAACTCCCTGGCTTCATCCAAGACTACTTCCCCTTGAAAGGAAAGATGTGAAGCTTCATACAAGCTCAGCATTCCCTTGATGTCCATGCAAAGGCTTTCTTTGAAGGCACCCTTTTCATCTTTAAAGTCATGGAAAGCATCTGTCACTCTCAAAAGGTAAGAGGTTAGACTAAAACAGCAAATGAAATAATAGGATTTCTAAGATTATGTGATGCTTTATAATGCTTTCATGTTGCCATTTTGTATGGTAAAGGCCATGCGGGACCACAGTTGATGTGGAATAAATGCCCAAAAAAGTCTTCAAAACTCAAACAAACATAATCCCGTCAGAAATTCGAGGGGTACATTCCATACAATGTGTACTAGCGCATGTCACGGACATGCATTATATTCAACATCTTTTGAAGTAAATGTTGAACATAATTTATGATTTTCGAATTTGGCAGAATCATTGTTATGCCCCATTCCAAGTTAATCAAGATTAACTCTAATTAATCGAGATTAACGTGATTTAAGTTTGATTAATTGATTTAATGGTGATTTATAATTGAAATGGATCAAATTAGTCTCAAATAGATGAATTAAGCATAATGAACAAGTTTGGAAGAGATTGGCTTAATTGAGTTGATTTTAGACCCAAATTAGTGGAATAAAGAACTTTTCCGTACATACGGATTTTAGCATATTTTGTCAAATGTGGTGAAAATTTATATCAACAAGTGTATCTTGATGAGAATAACAATTTTCATAATACACACATTTTCGTTTTCTTGAAATGAGTCAAGTAAGCTTTGATTTGACTTGAATTAGAAATATGTGTAGTGTCTAGGGTTAAAATGCAAAAGTTCTGTTATAGGAGCTGAGAAGAGCCCAGAACTTGTTCATTCGGTGATTTTCATTATCAGAGTAGCTGAGACAAGACCTACGTTCTTCTTCTTTGCTTTCTTCTTCGTTAATTAATCAAGTTTGGAACTTTTCAAGTGAAATTTAAAGAAAGGAGTTGGTTCTACATCATCTTCTTCATCTTGGAGTTAGAAATTGAGAGGAAAAGTTCAGATTTTCTCTTCTTTAAGCGTTAAGGTAAGTGTTTGATAGTTTCACAGATTTTTTTTCTAAGTTATGTTCAATGTGGAGATAGTTGTTTGTTCAACAATTTATAGAGAAATCTATTTTGGTTGTTTTTATGAGATTAGGGTTTGGATTGAGAGAACTTGACTCAAATCAAGCTTAAGGAAAAAGGGTTTTATTTATTTATTTATTATTATTTTTTTATTATTGTTTAACTCAACTAAATGCAAGTATAAATAGTTATTTATGATTAGAAATGCTAATTGATGTGTTTTCTTTTGAATTATAAGAGTTAGGTTTTCAAACTCATGTTGTTATAGAAATGGAATTTATGTGCGGATTGATGGAATTGTGAAATAGAAGTGTGGATTTTGATGTGTATGGAATGATGATTGAGGTGGGTACAGGAGGTTTTATTTTGATGTGCAGGTTATGAGTAGATTGAATGTAGAGAAGAAGGGAAGAAAATCAGTTCGGTTGGAATTGGTTTTATTTGAACCAAATGTTAGTTCTAGGATCATAAATGGTCTAGAAAAATTAGTCTAAAGACTAATTACAGTACAATTGATGAATAATGACTCAATTACTCTTTCCATAAAGTATTATTCTTGGATTTGGATCCAACATGAATTGAGTGTTAACAAAAAAGTTAACCAAAGCTGGAAAATTGTAATTCAGTAATAAAATTAGCTTCTAAAGCTAGTTAATAAGACATTAATTAGTTAACAAAACTAATAAGATTTCAGAATTAATTTCTAGATTTAAATAAAGAACCTATTGATTTAATCAAGGTTGTTGATATTGTTTTACCTCCATGAGTGTTAATTAAGGGGACTTTAATGTACATAATTCATATAAATTGTGATGTCCATCGAGAATAATACATATATTAAACAACTGCTGATTATGCCTAAATGGTTGATATTATTTAATTGAATTTGTTTATGGGATTGTATCCTAAATGGATCATAACAAAATTGAATCCGTTAATTATAATTGAATGAAATTAATATGTTAGTTGTATTATTATTTTTTAGTCTGGCACTACATAGTGATTTCAAAAGTGCTCATTAGAGCTATTTCTGCTACAACAGACTATTTGGGAGTGTTCCGGAACTCCGTGGTGATGTCAGTTGTTCCTGGCCCGGGCACTGATAAATCCCACAATAAATGAATCCTTACGTATGGAAGATGAAAATCGTTCCTTTTAAGGAATATGTGATTTGATTAGAAATGCTATTGTAGTTTGCCACATAATGAAGACTCTCATTGATTTGGAATTGTAATTGTATTAGTCTAACAAAGAGTTAGATGGAGTAAATGTGTAATTAGCATGTCCAATTATGTAATTGTTTATACATTGCTGAATTGTCAAATTCATAGTGTTATTGATGGCATTACAAGCACAGCTGCCCATACCAGTCCTTCAGAGGCCACAGCGCCAGCGGAGATGGTTGATCCGGTTCCTCCAGGAGGACTAGTTGAGTGGAAGTGAAGCAATATCATAATCAAACGAAAATTGAAAAGAAAACTTTTGTTATGGAAATTGGTTTGGAAATGTTTCACACTTTTGATCCTTGCATTGTATTTAAATATGCAAGTGATTGGTTTTGATCATAGTGTAAATGAATTTTGTTTATACATGAGAAATGTATATTTGTTTGTATTTCTCATAATGTTTATTTGATATCCCTTGTGAATTTTGATATTAAAGTTCACGTGAGTAAGTATGCGACGTGACTCGAGGTTAACCTGAATTAAATCGTAATCTCGGGCTTGGGTTGTGTCAGACATATATAATACTTCTACCATATGTAAATTGACCATGACTCTAGGATATAAAACTCGAGGGACCCAAATAATATGATGATGGACCTGACTTAGACCCAAATATCGTTGTAAGATTGAATTATAATACTAAAATCTAATATTCATATGTTATGTGGACCAATAACCAAGGTCTATTATTAAGGTTCAACCTAAGTCTGGACCAGCCCAATTAGATTTAACTTGGGCTTGGGTCTAACCCAATCTTTTTTCACCCTTAACGTTTCCATCGAAATCAGTCAAACTAGTGGTCCATTATGAGAGAAGCATATTTACCTGGTGAGACCTCATACCCATGTTGTCTCAGAAGCCTAAATTGGAGTGCTACAGCATGAAGATCCTTCTGTGTCTTAACGGTTGCTTTGCTTGATGTTATTGTCTTTAGCACTTCTTTAATCTCGTTGTTGAAGAGATATCCCAATCCTAGCCGTTGGATAGTGTCAATCAGCTCCATTTTCTTTATTGGATTAACTACTTCCTTCATCAAATGCTTTACATCACCCATTAACTTCTTGACGTACAATTCGTGATTCTCTCTCTGCAAAACAAATCCGACCAATATTATAGTTTTAAGACTCGTGGCTTGTTGAAAAAGTTTTAAGTCAAACTAGAAATCCTAATCCCATTTGGATTTGGAGAAATCGATGGTAGAGTCCATAGAACACACTAAATTAATAGGAGATATATGGTGTTTTCTACATCTCACCCTTGACCTATCAGTCTTCACCCACTTCAACAACCCATTGCACAAAAGAAGGCTCCTTCTGAATTCTATTCTTTAAAAGAATTGAACTCTCTTGATTTGCCGTCCCTTTTTTAGGACTCAATTTATTTTTAAAAGCTATGTTCGGATATCATCAGTCTACTTTCTAAAGATTAAAGAGGAATGTCAAAAAAAAAGCTTGGGTTGCCTGCTTAGATGGTTAGAGACACAGTGTAGTGTGCGTGGCTTTGTGAATTCGAATATCTTCTAAAAAATATGAATCTTCTAAAATATATATATCCTTCAAAAGGCAAAAATACTTCTAAGAAAATAAGAGAGTTGGGTCCTCTTTAGAAGTGTTACATCCTATGCTCCCACCTCATTTATACTCTGTCTTGCTCCTTTAGAAATTCAAACTCGTGCACTCTACTCTACTCATGCAATCTTGTCCATGACCAGCTGAGCTACGGATGAGGGACAACTTGTTTATGCTCTAGATAAAAACCCCCTTAAAATGAACTCATACAAAATACCAAGTAGTCAAACGAGCCATAAAATTTGAAAATCTAACCTTGTAATCAGTTTCCAAGGACTCTGCAAAATCAATGTCCCAAGAGCTAGGCTTGTAATTGGCAGATCGTCGAGGAACTAAATTCGAGTAGGTTGGAGCACTTGCTGTGCATCGAATTGTATGGTGCGTGTATCTCCGAGTTGTGAGTCTTTGCGGACTGGGAGATTGTTGGAAAGAAAAAGATGGAGTAAGCAATTGCAATGCCATTTTGTTTGTGACGATAAGGTTGCAAACATAGCAAGACAAATATATAAAGATAGAAGCCCAAGAGACCTTCACTCCTCGCATGGAAACTAGTTAGTAAGCTTCTTCCAAACCTGTTATTTGATAGACTCTCTCTCCACATGATATATGATGTTAGACAAGTTGTCTCTTTTACTATGGTTACTAGTTAGCCGGACAAATGCATGGCACGTGTAATATCCAAAGGTAGGTGCTACTAATTGTATTAAAGGAGATTTCAGCTACAAATATATAATGTAATAAAATGCAGTTCATTTATTCATCAAAGTCCAGCTTAACTCTCAAAAATTAAAATTCTGAAATTGGCAAAATGATTAAAATAGCCTGTTCAACAAATATGCAATATTTATCTTTCAAAAATATCTCTTTTTAAAAAATTGGTTATTCTATATGAGAAACTCTTACTTTTAATCTCATCAAATAATCTCCAAAAATGACATTATATTCACTTATATTTTTCATGTTTTCTTAAATGTCAAACATTAGAATGTGATGATTAGAACCCACATCTAAATTGCCTACAAACAGAGACAATCTGGTAGACTATAACCAAGGACGGTTTGGCTAGTGGATACCTACAGTCACGCAGCATATAAATTGAAAATAAGCATATAGGATGCAATATAAAGCTATCATATTCAACATAATCAATGTCATTTTTCTTAAAGGCTACTTATTACTTACTGAAACAAATTATTATCTCTATACCTTTAAATTACTCATAATCCAAAGTCCCACACTGGCTAAAATGATTTAGAAAATAAGAGCATGTCATGAATTAATACCGAGTGGGGATGCACCACAAATGGCATTGGATGTAGGAGGCGAGGAACAAGTATATTATTATACCATGGAGTGGTGGAAAAAAGAAACAAGTTGATGTTAGGAATTTTGTGTAATGCAATTTGATGGATGCATTATCATTCTAGCATCATTTGAATTTTCACACATGCATTGTTTTAGAAAAACTTGAAATCTTGATTTATACATGTATTGTTTTTAAGACTTGTGGAAATCTTGATTTATGCATGTTTTGTTTTTAAACTTTGATGCAATTAGATTTGAAAAGAATTTTTATAAATCAAGCTAGCTTATGTTTTAAATCTTTCAAATCAATTTAGACTTTTTATGTTTTCATGGTTTTAATCCTCTTAATTTGATTTAAACCATGTTTCCAAGCTTGATTCAGTGGCCCAAAAGTTTCCTTCAAGAAATACTTTGAAATATGAATTTCAAGGGAATTTGGTCCTTGGGCCCGGGTCGACCTGCAGTGTGCTCGGTCGACCGAGCCCATGGACCCGGTCGACCGAGCCCATTGCGGGTCGACAGGGTAAAGAGTCGCTGAGCTTCTTTTCAAACGGTCAGTTTTATGACCGTTGAAGGCTAGGTCGACCGGGGAAAGGCCAAGTCGACCGGGGAAGAGCCGTTGCGCACTTTTTGACTATAAATACTAGTTCATTCCTTTGCCAAAAGTTAGCAATTTTTAGGCCCTCCTTGAGATGTTTTGAGGCCAATCAAAGGGGAATGAGCAAATGGATGAAATGGGTCATTTGGAAAGCTAAAGCTTGGTTCCATTGAGTTAAATCACTAAGTAAGCTTTACTTTCCTTAACCATATGTTGTCATGCTTTGCTTAATTATTGGTAAATCTTTTCTAGCATGATAAACTATGTTTTTTTGTGTCCTTAACATGTATATGTTTTGAATTGATTTATTGTTTTGGATGCATCACCTTGATTCAATCCAAGTAGTACTTAAATTGGTATATCTAAGTAAATCATGTTAATGAAAATATCTTTGAAATTATATGTAACATGATTCCTATATTTGGCTGAATCTATGGTTGTTGTTTTTCATCATAAGAAAATCTCTTTCAAATCTATCTTATGTTTTGGATTCAACAACTTCATAAATCATATGTACTTTTATTTTAAAGTTTCACAACTTGCTTTGCTTTGATAGGTATATCATTTTTAAGTTGAATTTATAATTACATATGATTTGTCCCCTAACTTCAATCAAATCTATTTTTATGTTTTATGCTTATAGCATACACATATTGAGCTACATTGTTAATTTGATTGAAATTCCTATGCATCACATGTTTTGTTCTTAGAATTTCACAACTTGTTTAGAATACATATGTATATCTTTTACAAGTTATTTTTAACATGTGATTAGTATTCTTTCCTCAATCATAAATGTTTTTATGAGCTAAAACTTTCAAAAGCCTTTGGCATACATTTATGAGCTTTCATTTTCAAATTGATTGAGGACATCATTATACACATTGTGCATTCATCTTTGCATTCATAGTGTGTGTGGGTGAATTAGATTTTCACTTTCATATCCGCCTAATTAAGAGGCATTGTAATGAGCTATTAATTGTATCTCCATCAAGTGTATTATAGACACTACTTAGAGAGATAACCAACCTTTTGGTTGAAGAGGTTATTGCTTAGCCTAAGAAAAACATAGTGTAGAGGTTATTGCTTAGCCTTGAAAGGCATATTGTAAAGGTTATTGCTTAACATATTGAAAAGCATAAATAGTAGAAATCCGGTGGGGTATTGGATTACAAGCCGGTAGTGGATGTAGGCATTGAGGCCGAACCACTATAAATCCTTGTGTGATGGTGCATGCTTTGTGGTGATTATTTTTGTAAGCTTCCGCATTTATTTACTTAATCACCACTTGTGACTAGTTTAATTTAAAGAAGTTAAAATTGGTCATAATTGAAGCTCACCTTATTCACCCCCCCCTCTAGGGTTCGGATCATGGACTTTCAATTGGTATCAGAGAAAGGTTACTCCATTTTAGGGCTTAACAATCCGGAGTTGATCCTTCTTCGTTATAACCTAGATTAAAACCCTAGTATTGTATTTTATTGCATATCTTTTTCGAGTTATATCTCCAAGAGTTGGTAGGTCCTCAAAGTGAACTCTCAAGGACATCCTTATCAAAACCTTAGGTGAATCTTCATAGGTACATATTTAGACTAACCTTAAAGCCTTGATCCTCTCTAGACCAACCTATCCTTTTTAGTTATATCTAATTGTTGGTCATGTTACATTTGCATTTTGTTTCTTTATAGTCAGATCTCTTAAAATGCAATGTTTCTTTGTGATCATTTGATTTTGTCTTCATGAACTTTTAAGTTATATTTCATGATTTTCAAAATCCTTTGATTGCTATTTTATTATGATTGATTTGCATCTTTGCTCATTTAGTTACATTCTTTTTATGCAAATTGACTTTAATGTCTTACTTTACGTGGTTGGATATGTTGTCATTAATTTGCATGTTTGTGCCTAACTTGGTATATATTTTCATTAATGCAAATTGATGATTGTTTATGTGCTTTATAGTAAAATCTTTTATTTGAGCTTAATAAGTACATATGTGATTTAGTGTGCTAAGCTCATTTGGTATAATCATCATATCCATTTTCCATTGCATTGTAAGCTTAGTACATTTGTTAAGAGTGGAGATGTTGTGTGATAGATTAATGGATCATTTTAGATGAATTGGAATTAAACCATTGTTCTTAATAGGTATATCCATATATGAGATCCATCTTCATCTATATGCGATCCATGATGTCCCTCTAACTCCATACCTTCTTGTGCTTGCATAGTTATATTCTTTATTGATGATATGGTATGAGTTAGATCTTGAGTGTTGATTGATCATCTCTATACAAATGTCAAATCGTTCTATGTATGGTTGTGATCTTAGTTATATTTGTAGAAACCATACAAGAACTAAAATCCATCCTTTATGCTTTCTAATCATTTTTTTTATGGATGATTATGATGTTGATTCATGTATATTCTCTAAGTGATGTCATCCTTATACATGTTTATACTTCATAGTAGTGATCTTGATCATATGAAACTCTTTGAAATCCATTCCTCGTATTTCTATATATTTGATGGATATCTTAGATGTTGAATTTATATGATTTTGACACTTTGAAAATTGCATGCATTACCAAGTTATATCCTTTTGCATTGCAATTTACCTTATTCTTCATCACTATGCTCATTAGTTATATCATTAAAGGTGTTGAATATGCATTTATGATGCTTGATGGAATTTTGTGTTTGTCACATTCTTGCTTTTAATCATGTTTTCAAATTCAATTGGTGTCAATTAGTATCGATTGATTTGATGTCTTATCTTGAGTATGTGATGACTTTGTGTACATTGGATTGAACTTGATAGTAATATATTTGTTCCATGTCACACTCCATTAGCATCATATTTTTCATGTTTGCCTCCTCTCTCTTGTTCATGGAGGTAAATCTCATAACCACCATGTTTATGTATTCATAATCTTGGTTGGTTAATGGTTGAGGTAGGCTTCATAGTTGAATTTCATTTCACTCATCTTGCTCATGATAGTCATATTTATTGATTGAATGAAATGATTTCAAAACTGTCATAGCATATGTTTTTCATAGTTAAATTGATTGATGCTATGTTTAGTAAACCCCATTTCATCATGGATAACTCTAATTTGGATTTTTCGTTATAGTTATATTTTTTTACTCCATTTTAGAGTGATTGTTTTAATAGAATTATCCTTGAATCTCAATTGGTATTCTTTGTTTTTCCAATTGGTATCCATGATTGCTTTTCTCATTGGCCTTGCTCTTTATATTGGTAATTTGATCATATTGAGCTCTATAGTTAAACGTGTCTATTCCTTTCCTTAAAGTTGACCCTCAATTGGTAAAATTATCTTCTTCTTGCACCAAATAGTTATATCTATGTCAAAAGTTTGACAAAAGGAGAGAATGGATTGAGGGGGAGTGTAAACCTTCATAGGAAGTATTAGTTTTGATCAAATTGACCTTTATATTGGCTTTGAACCCTTTTAGCTTACTAACCATATATGATAACTTGTTATGTATTTCATTTTCGATTTCTTTTGTTAACAGGTGTTTCTAAAAGGTATTTTCCTTATTTCATGTGTGTAGGTACCTTTGCAATTTAGTGTAAAAGAGGGAGAGAACATTCAAGTTGTCTAAAGGGGAAGAGAATGTCCAAGCTTTCTAAGGGGAGATTTTGTATGATCTTCTACAGAGGGAGAGAATGCATATCTTGCCAAAGGGAGAGAGAGTGTATGGTCAAAGGGGGAGAATTGAAAGAAGAAAGAAAGCTTGTGAGCTAAAGAAGATGCTTGGCTAAAGAAAGAAAGAAGAAGAGAAAGCTTGAAGAATGATTAAGCTCCAAGCATCAAGAAGAATGAAGAAAAAGTCGAAGAGTCCAAGCTAAGAGAAGAAGCATCCAAGAGATTTCAAGACCTGTCCAGCTTAGGGGGAGCTGAAGACTTAGTGTGTATAATTCAGTGTTGAGTAAGTTGCCATCAAATTGCAAAGGGGGAAATTGTTAGGAATTTTGTGTATTGCAATTTGATGGATGCATTATCATTCTAGCATCATTTGAATTTTCACACATGCGTTGTTTTAGAAAAACTTGAAATCTTGATTTATACATGCATTGTTTTTAAGACTTGTAGAAATCTTGATTTATGCATGTTTTGTTTTTTAAACTTGGATGCAATTAGATTTGAAAAGAATTTTTATAAATCAAGTTAGCCTATGTTTTAAATCTTTCAAATCAATTTAGGCTTTTTATGTTTTCATGGTTTTAATCCTTTTAGTTTGATTTAAACCATGTTTCTAAGCTTGATTCAGTGGCCCAAAAGTTCCCTTCAAGAAATACTTTGAAATATGAATTTTAAGGGAATTTGGTCCCTGGGCCCGGGTCGACCTGCATTGTGCTCGGTCGACCGAGCCCATGGACCCACGAGTGCTCGATCGACATTTGACTAATTTTCTTTAAATTTTATTAGTGTAATCCTTGGAAGATGTGAATCACTTTCCGCAAAAAGCTCTCTTCTAAAAAAAGAACCTAAACATAGGGAAAGAGGTTCAAGAATGACTCACACCATTACTTCCTTAGACTCTTCACCATTAGAGACGAGAACATGAATAAGGACTCCCCATTGGAATTGTGAAGGACTTCTATCCCTCCATGACAGGACTGTATTAATGACCTTCGTACATCCAGTGGTCTTAATGATAATTATACCATATTTGTTATTTGTGCACATAATTTGAGTCCCACGAGTGGAGTATAACCCAATCCAGGCAAAGGGCTCCTGTGCTAGAAAGTCCAAGCTACTCGTGTCATATGCTCAAAAATGAATGGCCGTACATCCTTATTTCTCTAGTGGCCTACATTAGCTTGTGAAACATTTAGTTACATGTGAACGGCATATACCCAAAAACAACACAACAGCCAGCTACCCACCTTGTTCTTCCAAAAGTGACGGGCAGGTGACAACCGTACCCCTAATTCTCAGGAAACGAATCCCTTGTTTGGACCGGGGTGCCACGTGGGGTTAAGATGTCACATCCCATCTCTTCAAAAGATTTCACATATGTTTAAAAAATTTCTCTTCCTATGTGGTATCCCCTGAGTGGTCCAAAGGGGAATCTGGATCCAATTCTTAGATATTTTTATTGTATTCTTGAATTAGATATTGGGATTCTCACCGTGCTTCCGTGAGAACTATTGGTGGGGCCCACCTAGCAACCAATCCAAACCATGCATAAACAGGGTCCCCTTGATAGTCACTAATCCCGAGGTTTGTGACAAATCCAAATGGATTGGGCCGTTTGATGGATGGTCGAATTTTTTTTAATATGAAACCATTAAATTTGTGGGCTGTGGATGAAGGCATTAGGGTCATGGGATTGGAGTTAAACTTGATACTTGGGATAGTCTCACATAGATCTTTCCATCCCTTCTGGTCCCTTCCCTATATGAGGCCCACAAATGGGCTCCACAAAAAGTTTTTGCAGTGACTCCATGAGAACAATTTTCATCAGAACAAAGGCCCTTAGATATCACCTCTAACATAAAGTTCTAACTTTAGCCCAGCTTTCTTGGAGATTCTTTGATAGCCATTGTGGATTTCACCGTTCTTCTTCAATTTTAGTATAGAGAGAGGGGTTTGGAGGGAGATTTTGCTTTGATTGATTGATAGCTATGTTGGATTTGTGGTAGTGTGGTCATATGGACGTACCAAGTGGAAGAATGTTGGGTTTTTAGAAACATGACCCAAATTACCACACAACTAAATAAGGGCCCGACTTGGATAACCACAAGTAGGATAATTCCATAGTTATCATATATCTTATGCATGGATGTAATTTAGCCTAAAAGAATATCTCTAATCCTGTTAAGAGTCTTGTCTGCTGACTTATGAGCTTATCTAGAATTGAATTTAAAGATCATTCCATGATGGGGATAAAGCTCTTCTCTACACTGATATTGTGATGCCCCATTGATATCACATAGGAAAGCATAGTAGAGGAGTGGAGTAAATCCTCACGAAAGGGAGCTATCCATTGAAGGGATTTTCAGGCATGACTTTCATTCTTATGGAGGTTTATTTCTATTTATGAGACTAAATAGCGGTTATTCAGATCCGTCAAAATAACAATATATCAAATGATTATATGTTAATCAGATCACATGTGGTGTCAAAGCCATAGGTTATTGGATTTGATTTGAATAATCAATATCTTGAATGCCACTCTATGATCGTTTGTCTCATAAATCTTGATTCACATCGTGCTTATGTTCCCTGGATCTCAGTCATAGCCTTTCATTGTTGATGTGGCACAAACAAATATCAAATCTTTGCCTTCAAAATAAATTGGACAGTCAAAATCAAACCTGAAATAGCCAATTAGAACCAGTTTGCTTCATACACACACATGCATATAATAATAATAATAATAATAATAATAGCTTCTTTTTTTTTGTATTTAGTTTACATGATTTCAATGAATGATCATTATGCCCAAATATCAGTTGAATTGTTTTGTGCATAAAGGACTGTGCGTGTTTACACACCTTGATCTTAAGCGTGATCATGTAATTTGATCATTACTCGTGAATCTACATGATCACGCCTGTTTGGTGGGTTATCTTTGTAACCCTATTTGAGAAGGTCTTCTTTTTTACCGGCTGAGAGAGACTAAAAGCGCTGCTGAAAAGATGGTTCTTTCTTATGTTTGAAAGGAACCTCATTCATATATTTCATGCTTTTATCTTTTCTTTTACTAGCTGAGAGGGATTAAGAATGTTATTTAAAAGAAGGTTGTTTTTTTTATGTTTGAGAGGAATCTCATTAAGATATTTCATGCTTTCTCCATCAAATCTCCTCCCTTCATGAGGTTTCTTTTTTTTTGTTATGTGTAGTGGGCCATTTGGAAACTCTAATCTGATTAATAATATGTAGTTAGATTAGGGTCTAAAACAAAATCTTTACTTTTAAATTTCAATTTAATATTAATCTTGTTGAGAAATCTCTTATTTTATGAGGTAATTAGGGCCCACCTCTAGGAATTGTGGAGCCCATTTTTAAAAAAATACAATATAGAGAATCCACTATGTGCGTCATTTTGAAAAGTTTACGAGGCCATTAATTTTCAGATCTTGATTGTCTGCTACATCCTCTTTAGTCAAAAGTGCTCTAAAAAATCTCACTATAGATTATTTTTTAAGAGGCATAAGTTCTAATCTATAAATTAGCTTTGAAATGGAAAATGAAATTAGAGGTTTACCAAACTCACACTCTAATATGTAAAATAGGTCTAAATCATAAAATAAGACCTTGCTATTAGGGGTATTCCAAACACCCCATTTTTTTTTTCATATTTACATCTAAGAATGATCTTGATTTGAAGAAAGGAAGAAACATAAGACTGATATAACAAAGGAAATGGGCTGACGCTGTTGTTTGATCATTTATGGTGAGGATCACATAAAAACATTTGATATTGGATGCAAGAGTCGGACCAGTAGCACATCAATGGTAGAGCCCATAAAAGGTCTTTACCGAAGGAAAAAAAAATTAAAATTATGATCGTACCCATTTACTTGCAAAGTACTAAGGACTGTACATACAGTACATATAGTAGGTTCTAACATGAGCACGCGATTGTACAAAATATCTTTTCTTATGGAATTGGGTTTCTTAGGGACCTTTCACCCCTTCCGCCTAGCTGCCTAAAATGTCAAAAGAATGTGAAATTTGTACAAGTAGTTGGCGATTTTCATTCAACCGTACCGATTCTCACACATTTCTAATGCCATGATTAGATATTACTTTTCACATTATGTACTATCCTTTGTTCAAATTTCATTTGTTTCAAAATAAGCTATACCAATGGAATGATTAGTGCCTACACATGTTTCACCCATTGAACTGCATTACTCTAACTCTTGGTATTTGTTCTCATGAGGAGTGCATGACTTTGAGGGCTTTAGATTGCAAATGGTTGCCTTGATCAAATTGTTTGTACTTATAAATCATTAGCAACTTCTACGTTTGACATGATTTCTGCTACTACACCTATTGTCATGGATCGTGCATGAGACCCGTGAGCAGAGATAGTGTTGCGGGGAAGACGAGTTAAAAAGGGCAAGAGGGAGAAACTCTCACTTTATTGATCTTGTGTCTGATGAGAGGAGCCTCCTTTTTATAGGCAAGTAATCTTGCTTAGATAAGAATAAGTGACTACATGCTTAGGCCCTATTTGGCAAATCCTATCTATATGAGATAGATCTATTCTGTCTCAAATGGCCTTATTTGAAATAGATGTCTTACAAATAGTTTGTGGTTAAAACAAAAAAATTGATTGAATTTTTTTTTTTTTTAACATCCGATGGTACCTGTTTCTTCGTAAATTTCTTGATATCCAAAGTGAATTAGAAACTGGTTTTTGGACCCATGGTCTTTTCCAGCCTTCTTAAGAGGATCAACGGTTCGGATATGATCTAGGTGCTATCGGAATTCCAGAATTGCACATATATGGTTTTTCTTTTTTTAATTACAAATTTCCCGGTACCTATTAAGAATTAACAGCTCAAAGACCTAATTGTTATTTTCGATGATTTGGAAGACATCAAACGGTTTGGATTTGTAGTTTAGTGCAGAAAACTTAAAATAAAGAGAGAAAACGGACAAGGAGTTCACATGTGATTATGTAGGCCATTTTACCTATTGTATGTTCAACAGCTGAAAGTCCCTTTTTTTTCTTTTCATAAATTTCTTATACTCACAATAAATTAGGGCTTTTTTTTACCGCTTGGCCATTTTTAGTATTCTTAAGAGGTTCAACGGTTCGAATTATGATATCGTGCTCATAAGGTCCAAAAACTAAGATCAGGTGGTTCACATTCTTTAACAAATATCTCAATATTGGTGAAGCATCTTTGGCTGAAATTTGATAGAGTGGCTGTTATTATTATTCTAAACTAGTGTGAGAGGGCCCATGAAGAGAGAAAATGTTAAAAAATATTTGTAGAGGAAGCAAGATGAGAGAAGGAGTAAGGGAAAGATAAAAGATTTAGACCGATTAGGTGGGCACATAATGATATAGTGTCGGGCTAGTGGTCATAAATGAAAATAAAAATAAAAAATAACAACACTAAGTTATATAAAACTTTCGGAGATGCTGGCCTAACCCGAGCCCACAGGCTTGATCCGTTAAGTTCAGAATCTAATTTTTTTTCTTCCAATGCAAAATAACTAGAATTTAAAATCAACTACAAAGTAAAAGGATGAAAACTATAACTTATGTATTAGGTAGAAGTTAATGGGTGGGATGTGGTCCCATATTAACAATATTTCAATAAATAGAAAATAGAATATAAAATAAAAATAATATATATATATATATATATGAACAGTGTTGCGTAAAAATGGTGGAATATCATATTAGTAAATGGGTCCAATGAATATTTTATGGTCATAAAACACTATTTTTTTTTGTAGAGTGGTCATAAATCACTTAATTTTGATTAAAGGTTTTTTATGGGGATTAGCGTAGACCCCATGAATGAGGGGTCTAAGTGCTAGATTATAAAAATCTTAAGCGTGCCAACTTTTTTGGAGTGAGATTTGATTTAGATTCATACAAAATGATGTCATTATTTTGATTGGTTTGGGTATATTTTATAAGTGAGCCCAATGAGGAAACATAGAAGATGGGTCGATTCAGGAGTATCATGAATTTGTCATTGATCCAGTTAGTGCTAGATTATGAAAATTTCAAGCAGGCTAAACTTTTATTGAGTGAAATTTGATTGGACCCATAAAATATGGGGCCATTTATAATTTATCGGATCAGATTTTTTTAATGGGCCCATTGAGGAGTGTTTTGGAAAAAAAAACTTCGTTGTGATGTTTTTAATTTTAAGAAGTAAAGTATTGGGTATGAATATATTTGGAATGATGAGTATCGGGACACTTGAATTAAGAATTAACGTTATCAAGAGATTTCAGTCACGATATTTTTTTGGGTAAGTCACGTTCTTATTGTTAGCAGTTTGGATCTTAGTTGGAGGAAAGGGCTATATATACTAGTGGGTTATGGCAGGGGCGGACCCACATTCACTGGGATGGGGGCTTTAGCCCCCACTAAAACTGACAAAAGCCTATATGGGCCCTAAGGGAATTGTGGCCCAACCCCCACTTAAAATAACCCATAGCCCTCACCTCCCTTTCCCAACTCAAAAAATCCCCTTTCAACTAACGGTTGAAATGCATTTCTTTTTACAAATAGGGCTTAAATACTATCTTCAACTCGTGGATTCACATGGATCTCTACAAATCAACCTTGACTCTAACAAGAAAACTCCTCGCATATTGAACTTAGCTTGAAAACCCAAATTTATCTTTTTCTGTATTTTTCAAGAATAAAAATATGTTTGGTTTTGAGAAAAAGTGTATTTAATAAAAATGGCATAGAATTCATAGAGTTATGAGACATTTTTGGACTTAATTGTGAGGCTTTTCTTTTGGTTTTGGGGCTGAAATGAATGGGATTACAATCATGTATTTGTCCCCTCAATGTACAATCTTAGGATTAGAATCATAGAACTAGTTTAAAATCGTAATTTGGAATTAGAGATCAATGAGCATTTTATCATTCTTATCAAATTACCAATTTCACTTTTTCACATGTGTTAATGAATACACTCAGTGGTTTAAATGTATTATTTGGATTATTCAGATGTATTTCACAAATTTTCAAAATCCATTAAAATTTAAAAGATACGAAACTAAACGTATTGATGGTTACCATTAATCCGAGAATGTTATGATTTGGATAAAAAAACTATGACCCCATAGATTCGTAGGTTGGATCGTTTACACACACACACAAATTGCTCAAAATCCATAATCTTTCTGTCCACTTGGAATATGAGTTTTGAAGAAGGAATCTTAAAACACTAGTGTATATATTTTGGTGGCTCTGTCCAAGTGTATGATCATTCAGGTGGAGTGGTATATAATGTGTAAAAACTTTGTTTGAGTTAAGATATGACTTTTGATGAAAGAATGTTAGTTGTTGTAATTAGATACTTTGTAAATGAAATACGTTTTCTCTTTTGCCAAAGTTTTTTTTTTTTTTTTGGATAATTTCATTCAACACAAAGACCAAACCAAACAACAACACCAACGAGCAAACAACTACCAGACTACCTCTTGTCCCAATCAGCACAAGTTTTAGGAAAATATGACATTTTAGCAAGATTATGGGCAACCCCATTGAAAGACCTTGGTGATGGATTTGGATGCGGAGACTCCGACACACGACCGAAGATCTATGTGCGTTCCGACGATTGTAAAGCTCCGCGGATCTCTTCGCCTCTTGTCTCTCCTATGAGATGGAATAATGCCAACCCTGGGGCTCTCTTATCTTATATAGGCAAGTCCCAAAGAGTCACACTTGCTAGAGACTTTTTCACTAAGAAACTCACATCCATTAATCCTAATGGGAGTTTTATTGGTGGGACCAGATCAAGTGTTACATTAAGTGGAATTGTATTCTCTGTTGGCATCACCCCTGCTTGATCTGACGTGGGACCCGTGGCATGCGGGCCACACGATTTCCTATAATCTCCCACTTGGCACGAATGCCACGTACATCAAACATATCTCAGTCCCATGTGCATCACATGCCTTGCAAAAACCTTTGCAGGCAAAGCCTTAGTGAGGCATCGGCCATCAATTTATCTGGAGGCATATAAAAAATTTCTATGTCATTCTTTTCAGCCTTTTCTCTGTGAAGTGATACTTTATCTTAATATTTTTTGATCGACTGTCTTATTCACCATGGATATAGCAGAAGTATTGTCTAAGTTCATTGGGACGGGCTCTTTTTCTCCAATTATTTCTAAATCAGTAAGAAAATATTTTTATCAAAGAGCCTCTTGGACTGCTGTACTACAGGATATATACTCTGCTTCGGTTGTTGACATAATTGAAGAGATCCGTTTCTTGCTACCCTAAGAAACTGCACCTCCTTTGAGGGTAAACACATAGCCGGTTGTTGATTTTCTTTGATCTAAATCACCGGTCCAATCTGCATCTGAGAAGCTGCGCAGTTCCAGGACCTTACCTTGATAACGTAGGCGAAGACTCACTGTTCCTTTGATGTACCGCAGAATCCTCTTGGAGCATTATTTAGAGCTAAGAAGGGCTCAATTCAGGAGTAGGATGGAGTAAGTATGGAGGAGAATTGTGAGGCCCCATCCTTGGTGGGCCCTCATTTTGAATTTGAATACTATTAATTACGGTAATATAGCATAATTGTACTAATTAATAGGGATTAGTAAGGGTAGATGGATATTTTCTTAAGTTTTAGCCTATTTTATAGGATTTAGGCCTATTGTGTATTTTATAGATCTATATGGTGACTTTTTATAATTTTTGTAGGGTTTTAGGTGTTGAGGCCCTTACTAGTAAATATTTTTTGTAAGGGGGGGTTTTCCATACTTGAGAACATTTTAGAACCTCTACCAAAGGACCTAAATGCCCATGTCCTTATCCACACCCATATACAAACTAAAAGGCCCTTTTTGGTAATTGTCCCAAAAACCCTAGCCTATAAAAGCTAAACTATTGCATTGGGAAATGAACTCTAAATTAACTCTCATTTATCCCTCATTTGCTTCTCATTTCACAAAAACCCTAGCTAAAACCCTAACCCTAGAAACCCTAGTTAAAACCCTAAGTCCAAAACCCTAGTTACAAGAAGAAGAAGGAGGCCATCTTCTACCTCTCTTGTCAATCTCTTTCTCTTCTACAAACCAAGGTAAGACTCATTCCTTAGTCAATTTCCATGTGATTTTCTAGGGTTTCCTTTCTCTCTAGCTTTCCTTTCTAAACCTTGATTCTCTTGTGGAATGGGTGCTAGGTTTGGTAGATTGGATTTGGTTTGGATAGCTTGGATTGATTCTACTTGCTATTTTCCTCTACAAATCCGGATTTGAGGCAAGTGCAATGTACATACTCAGCATAGAATGCATGTTTACTGTTTTTGTTTTTGAAACGTTTATTCATATTATGCTAGAGATGCTTGGATTTACGTATGAGCTTGTTTATTTGGATTTTAGCCATTAATGGATGGATTTCTTGCTCATTTGGAAGGTTGATGGGTTAATGTGATTGTGATAGGTTGTTGGAGTGGGATTCCACTCAAATCCACACATGGCCAATGAAGAAACGACCTGTAACAGTTCCCGGACATGGAAACTGTGAGGGACTGATTTTCTTGCATTGATATTGGGAACCAGGTGGGCCACCTGATGACCCATCTGATTTGTGGATCCGAAGGAGGACCCACGGCAACCCAATAGGTGGTGGACCCGTGCGAGGTTCGCCTTATTTGGCAAAACCATCCAGCGTCTAATCAGAGAGAGGGAGAGGATGTGGTTCAGGAGAAAACCAATTCAGCATTAGTGGATGGTGGGACCCACTAGATGACCCAATGGAAGATCGGGTCCCCACATCTGATAGTGGACCTAGGGGCGAACCAGATGGTGGTAGACTCGTGGAGATTAGGTCCCATCTGGCCCCACATCTTAGGTTTTCACTGTATTGGGCGTCATTCACAAAGGGGTTTTTTATTTTTAATATCAGACCATGGCGGGACCCAGTGAGTGATTGATCACAATCTAGGCCTGTCATCTGACCGTATAGGCTTGGGCGACCAGGTTGGTAAGGCCTGATCTGGCCTGGACCAATGGGGCCCACGATTTTTGCAGACTCCATGTCCCAGGCGAGAACGTGTTCTCTATTTGAGGGAAGTTCTATTATAGAACGTGTAGGTTGGGATAAAGAGCTGATGACGCGTGTGGATAAGTGAGAAAGTGGAGATGGGTTGAGTGGTCCGGTGGCTTGTGAGAGTACGGGAAAGTGTGGCCTCATTTATGCTACACAACTTGGAGTTGTTAAATAGTGTACACCTTGCCCTTTTAGTTTATAGAAAATTAGGACAAAGACCTTAGCTGTATTATTAATTCAATTAGATTCTTGAATTATTTTGGAGAGGGGAATTATTTTGGGTAGGGATCCATTGACCATCCAAAGAGACTCCATTGATGTGCCAAGCACGAGTCAATGATGTGACTCAACCTTGACTTGTGGGGCCACTAAGTAAGGTCTAGGATTTAGATTTGACGTCGATTCTATCCTTAAATGTCGTCGAAGATGCCTATAACTTCAGGAGCACCAAATATAGTATCTTTAGCATCTGAAACCTCATTTAGGGATCCAATTAACTGAAATGGACCTGGAACTGAATGTGGGCCATTACTTAGGATTGGACCCTTGATGTTCCATTTGATTCAATTACTTGGACTTTATTCCACTTATTACATTAATGTCACTCTTATGTCCTTGTCATTGCTTTATACTGTTAATTAAATGAAAAATGAAGGACTTGAACCTGCGATTACTTAGAGGTGACCTGGGGATGTAGTTTGGAGAAATTTGACCCGTGTCTGTGTCTAGGCGGGCCCTCTTGCGGCCTAAATTGTATGTGTGAACCGAAGGATGGAGAGGTGGTTGTGATGGGACTTGAAACTCATTTTGGATGAGTATGGATTGTTTAATATTGGATTAAGATTGGTGATCTCTCCTGGACTGTTTAGACTAAGGCCATGGCTTGGTGGGCCTTAGTATGGACTCAATGATTGATACTTGGACCTCTTAGGGATTTGATAGAACCTTGCTCGCGTATGGCAAGCCTAGACAAACACAGACCTGTATCTTGATTTTCTGAGTCGGCACGAACATTCACTCAGTTGTTCTAAGCTCAGCCTGTTGACTGATTATCACTGGTAGGAGCTATTTATGAGTGTTAAGTGGGCTATCATGATGAGCTGTGTTTTAGACGGACGGTGTGATATCGGGTCCGATCTCTTGAGTGATCAGTGTTTGAGATTGACATTGCGGGGTTAGTTATCCCCAGCACTGGTGAGATTTTCCTACCGCGACTGTATCAAGTATGGGAGGGCCGCGACATAATATCCCGCGGTATCTAGCTTGTGTGAATGTGCCACGTTGTGTAGAATAGATTGACTTATCTTATTTTCCTGATTCTAAATGTTTATCTTGCTCAATTACCTAGCTTATGTACCTTTGGCATTCTTATTAATTATATTACTATCTCTACTCTTTTGATGCATACATCCTATGTTATTTGTATACTGTAACTTGCCAGATCCTTGGATCTAACTCATTTTTTGTGCTTAGGTGTTGACCTCGATTATGAGGACGTTGCGCTCGTCGAGGCGCGCCCATAGCTGGAGACTATGGATGGAGACTAGCCGACCATGGGGTCGAGCTGGAGGATGGAGCGCCTGTACCGGGGGTTTGAGTGTTATTATTATTATTATTTTTTGGGTTTGAGTGTCCTTATGTGGCGAGCAGGGAGTTACACTACGTCAAAACAGCCAGAAATCCACAGTCATAGACTGTCGTTTTTTAAAAAAACGACAGCTATAACTGTCCTTTTTTGTGTCTCGATTTGGAGTGTAGCTTTTGGAAAACGACTGTCCTCATATGTGGTTTTTATTTAACTAAAGTTGTGTTTGTTTGAGATAAAAAACGACAGTCAACGACTGTGGTTTTTTCTATTTTTCCTGAAAAAAAAATAAAATATTTCAAATATTAAACCTATTTAGTATCAATAACAATCCATTGAAAATAGTAGGAAAGGTAAAAACATCGAAAAGAATATGGGTCCTTCAAAGATCAAACCATATGATCCTTGACCTCGATATATATTGTATTCTCAAACCTAGAGATTTGTACATATGGGTGTTCACTGATTTTGCATGCCCTGTATTGGACTATACACTAGTTTAAAACCAAAGAAACTTGATTCTCTAGGCCACTGAGCCAAGTAACTTGGGTGAGGTCAGCAGAGTACTCAAGACTCATTCAACTGGACCAACTTGGTGACATACTGAGTTAATTCCATGAGTTATGGAGAGTTCCTATTTGGCCTTCTTGCATTGTCTGTAGGACTTCAGTCTCTAGGTCTCTAAAGGTAGTCAACATTCAAATTCAAAGACTTAGGACTTGGGATTGTTCAAACATATGAAACCTTTGGGTAATGGTCTATCTGCTAGAACAAAACATGGCTCCCCAGTCTATCTGCCAGA
Source organism: Cinnamomum chago (assembly GCA_038049695.1). Taxonomy (NCBI): domain Eukaryota; kingdom Viridiplantae; phylum Streptophyta; class Magnoliopsida; order Laurales; family Lauraceae; genus Cinnamomum; species Cinnamomum chago. The sequence continues at coordinate 50,628,968 of CP142460.1, forward strand.
ACAAAACATGGCTCTCCTCTTGTACATAATATGCCAAAACCAACCATTAACAATCTCAAATAGAGTACTAAAAAAATAAAAAATAAAAACAATCTCAAATAGAGGGTCATACAATTCATCACAAGTTTTCAGCTTTCTCAACAATGAAAGTACAGACATGCCGGTAAGCAGGGTGGAAATTGAGGAAAGCATATTAGAACAATAACCAAAAAGACCATAACATAGTGAAAGTAGAGAGCTTTAAAGGCCAAAGATAAAAGTTGAAAGTTTTATGTTAATTAGATTTAACTTGGATTAAGCCAGTCAAGAAAAGGACCATAAGACCAGCAAACAGAATTGGTCCAAGGTAGCTGAAATCCTTGCCCTTCTTTGAGGCCCAGAAAGTATAACCAGTCAAGGCAAAGACGACGCCTGATGTCAAAATCAATGCTTCAAGAACAATTCTTCCTGGAAACACCAATGCAAAAAGATCAGATATGCATACATGTTGTAAAACATACTTGCATACAGATTAAAGTTTAATCTCCCAAAAGAAGCCAAAAAGCAAAAATTGAATACAATGCCAACACTACAGAAAAGATAAAGCAATAGTATAAATAACAAAAATTGGAAACCAATCCCTTCAGAATCAATGGAAGCGGTGCTACACAAGATACATATCCCATCCATCTATCATTGGATTAAAAAATGTAGAAATAAAAGAGACTACAACCACAGTGAACAAAAAAAATTAATAACTCATCATAAGGTTTTACATTTTAGAAGAAAAATCTACTTCTCACCCGTTATTCGCATATAGCAGAACCATTTTTTGGAGTATGAGTAGCAAGCCACTATTGAGTCCGAGTGATCTCAACTCCAGGATTTTGTTGCCTCTGAAAAAGAAGGGAGCAAACATCCTCATCACAAAATTAGTTAAATGGGAAAAATAAAACCACAGTGCCTTTTGATCCTCCCCTCTTTCACGGTCAGATCAGGACATCCACGTGCTGACATTATTCTATAAGAAAATTTCGCCATAGGCAGGCCTTGAACTGGGCCTTTTGGGCTATCTCTTGACTTCTGAATTGCTAAACAGTACCCCTAGGGGAAAATGGGTTGGAAAAAGGGGCTGAAATGGGCTGGAAAACAACCCAGAAATTGGATTAAAATCAACCCGAAATGGGTCTGAAACAGACCTGAAAACAGTCCAGAAATTGGGCATGAAATAGACCTGAAAACTGCCCAGAAATGGGCCTGAAATCAACCTTAAAATGGGGCTGAAACGGGCCTAAAAACTTCCCAGAAATGGACCTCAAACAGGGCCCAGGCTCGCTCACAACCCATGCAGAGCCTGCACGCCCAGTTTAGTGCAGGAACATACACTGTTTCTACACTGTTTTCTTCCCTCTTTATTCTGGTTTATTCTCATGCATTATGGCACTAGAATGAGTGTTGGCTGATGACATCTGATCTTTATCATGAAGTCCGTCTGCCTTCCCGAGACAATAAATAGCACGTCGGTGATGCTTCATCTGCTCGAGGTGATAAATATTAGGTAGGTGATGCTTTATCAGCCCGAGGCAATAAATAGCGTGCTGATGTTTCGCCTTCCCAAGGCAATAAATGTAGCGTCTGAATCTCTGTGCGAAATTAACTGGTTGTGCCACGTGTCTCCATCTGGTTGGTCGTTCAACGAAATTGAAGCGACGCGTGCCTTCAGGAAATTTGAACGGGTGCCATACCGTTTATAAATAGGGCTTTTTCCTCCTTCGTCTCTTTCACTTTGGTGTTTCACCAGAGAAAGCTCTGCTGCAAGAGAGAAGAGAACCCTGCCGGAGCTTTGCTGGAAGTATGACTTAGCGAACCGGAACCCGGAGTTTGTCTCCTTTTTCCCTGTGAGTCTTCCTCCCTGTCCCTGTCTTTGCGCACCGCCTTCGTCTTTTTTAGGGGTTTTGCTCTAGGGTTTAGGGTTTTTGTCTCTGCCCCTTTTCCGGTATCACCCACCCGTAGAAGAATGAGATCTTATAGGAGTTAGTGGAGTCCCCTGAGGCCATGGCCTGCTTCAGGGAGATGTATGGGATCCCAGAGGATGTCCCAACAAAACTGGACAACCCGTAGGACCTCTTCGAGGGTCAATCCTTATAGGATGGTTGGATGTCACTCCCGTTAGTCTCAATAATAGAGGGAGGGGTCAGGTTCCCCTTCCACACTCTGCTTAGGGCCTGCTTGGCGACATGGCACCTCGGCCCATGCCAGCTGATGCCCAATGGCTTCAAGGTCATAATGGGCGTTGTCGATCTCAATAAGATATTAGGCATAAACCTTGGTGTCCATGACATCGAGGACGGATATGACCTCTGCAAGACCGCCGCGGATAGTCATAGTTATTATCTTCGGGGGAAGCCGAAGATGGAGCCCTTCATCCACGATCTGGAGGACTCAAACAGACATGCTGGGGACGATCGCCTGCTCGTCTCTGGCAACTGGGAGTTCAGCAGAGAAGAGACCGAAGGGGAGAGATTGCACAGGATTCCTCCAAGTAATTACCAAGCTCAGAGTGTTCTTTTCTTCCTTCCGTTGTCTTGCCGAGCTGATGTTATCTTTTGTCATGCAGAGATCAGCCAGAGGAAGCTGAGATCTGAGCGCGCCGGCTGGAAGTGGAACGAAGGCTGGCTGAAACTCGTGCGCGAGTATCAAGGCCATAACAGGCGAGCTGCCTGGTCCCTACTCGGATACGAGCCGAGGTACCATACGTACGTCAAGAGGAAGGAGCTCGCGCTAGCCAGCTCGGAGGCTGTTGATTTGGCCCAGCTCGTAGAGAGCTACTTGTCCCCCTCGAACTGTGAAGAAGAAATGGGAGAGGAGATGGAGAAAAAACGTCCTGTTGTGAAGGTGAAGCACCTGGGGGCGAAACTTTTTGGAGGTCGAACTCCCTCTTCCTCAGCAGTCTCGGGGAGCGCCGGTGGATCTGCTGCTGGTGTTGCTATTGCCGCCGGCACTGCTGCTGGTGCTGCTGTTGCTAATGCTGGTCCAGCTTGGCAGCGTTCCGCAAAGACGCCAAGAGAGGGGGCCTGGGCTGAGAAGAGATCGCAGTCTGAGGGCCACGGCTCAGGAGCTCGGCAACATCCTGCTGAAGGGCTAAAGAGAAGGCCCCGAGGGAGAAAAGGCAACGGGGCGAGGGCTCTGTGGAGAAGGGCCCTCGGCAAGCCTTGGCTTCTCAGCCTGTGGGGACGGCTCTTTGGAGGCCAAGCCTCCAAGGAGGCCCATGATGGTGGAAGACCGTCTAAATAGCAGTCCTTCGGTCGTTGCCGCTCTCGCCAACGCGTGCACTCTGCCACTCGACATGCAGATGCACAAGGGAGCGGACGATGCGACGCTGCTGGTGGCGTCTCTGCAGTTGATCTTTTGGTAAGTTTCCAATATAGATCTCTGAATAGCATTTATTTCTGTTAGTTTTTCTTTGACACTTGTTCCTCTTCGCAGGCTGCTCAGAGAGTTCAGGTTGTCCTGGAGAGGGCCGAAAGGAGTGGCTCCAAGGTCGAAAAGCTAGAAGCTGAGAAGAAGAAACTCGCTGCTGCCTTGGAGGGGAGTAGCCGGGAGCTGAAGGTGGCAGAGGAAAAAATAAGCAGCCAGGGGGCAGAGATGGAATTTGTACTCAAAGAGCTCTGCGATATGAAGGCTGAGACCCACGAACTGAGAGGTGTGGCCGCGGTCAAGGAAAAGAGGATTCTTGCACTTGAGGCCGAGTTGGCGAGAGGGCACACAAGGAGAAAGCCGATCTTCAAACCTCGCACGAAGCTGAGATCGAGAAATGTTTTCAGGTTGGGGTGGATACAGCTACAAGAGAGTATGAGGCTCAAGTCGAGAATATTTGCTCGGAGCTGTTCGAGCTCAGGTACCGAACTGCACTGAAGAGGGAAGAAGTTCCAGACGATCATCCCGTCTATCAGGACCTGCCAAAGTTCACTCGCCCCGGGTTTAAGCCGAGTTCTGCCCCCACTGCAGAAGCTGCTCCAACTCCGCCTGAGGATGCTCCCCAGGCCACCAGGACTGAGCCTTTTGACATCAACGTCGAGACTACTGAATCTTGATTTCTTGTATTTTTCTCTTTCTCTTGAAAGTGAAAAGACTTTGTAACGATTCTCTTTATCAATAAAATAGAATTTTTACATTCATACTTACCTTCTCTTTTCTTCTGATAATAGTGTGTGCGCTTGACTTTTGTTCCACAACTGGGCTCTTAGCACAAACGCCCGATCCTTGACCAAGTAGTCGAGTTCGGTTTAGTAACCGAAACTGAGTGACTATTGGGCAATGATGACTTCGGTTCTGTAACCAGAAGTGAGTTAGGGAAATCGATCCTGGTGTAAAAATCGGAATTCTAATTGCGCTTAAGTTTAAATAACTTTAAGAAGTACCTGCGCTTTTTAGAGGTAGAAAACTCATAGCTGGTTCTGCAACCGAACTAGATTCTCGTAGGAAGCCATCAGGTTCTTCAACTGCATAGTTGGTTCCATAATCGAACTAGGATAGCCGTCGAGTTCCATAACTTGGTGTGTTGCTCGTCTGGTCCCATGACCAGGTTGGCTGGTTCTGTAACTGAGCCGAGATTTTGGCTGAGTTCCATAACTGCGGCCCTATGCAGCTGGTTCCTTAACTGAGCTGTGACCTCTTCTGTGCTGGTGCTGTCACCTAGCTGAGACTTTTACTGAGTTCCATAACTACGGCACTTTGCAGATGGTCCCGTAACCGAGCTGTCGTCTCTTCTGTGCCGGTGCTTTCACCGAGCTGAGACTTTTGTTGAGTTCCATAACTGTGGCGCTTTGCAGCTGGTTCTGTAACCGAGTTGTCATCTCTTCTGTGTTGGTGCTGTCACCAAGCTGAGACTTTTGCCTAGTTCCATAACTGCGGCGCTTTGCAGCTGGTTCTGTAACTGAGCTATCGTCTCTTCTGTGCTGGTGCTGTCACCGAGCTGAGACTTTTACCGAGTTCCATAACTGCGGTGCTTTGCAGTTGGTTCTGTAACCAAGCTGTCGTCTCTTCTATGCTGGTATTGTCACCGAGTTGAGACTTTTGCTGAAGCTTTGAAGGTTGGAACTGTCCGAGCTGTGGCTGGTGCTATCATCGAGGCCACTGCTGAAGCTGTCAACTGGAGGAGCTGAATTGTGGTTGGTGCTGTCACCGAGGCCGAAGCTGAAGCTACTGCTGGGTTATGCCTCTACCCGAGTCGTGGCTGGTAATATTGCCGAAGCCACTGCTGGAGCTGTCACGATTGGAACTATCCAAGCCGCGGCTGGCGCTATCTCCGAACTGAGACTTGAGGACGAAGGCTACATGGCTAATCAAGGAACTGTTCCGGAGACCACCCTTTCTTTTCTAGAGGAGTGGTCTTGCCAGAGATTGAGGCTTTAGTGAGCTCGAGCTTAAGCCTCGCCTTGGTTCGCTGTGTCGACCAATGTTCTCACCGTGACCATGGGGAACTGAAAAGAGGTCCCTTTGAAGCTTGCTGCCTGGCAGCGAAGCTTACTAGAAGGATGCGAGGGCCGCAATTGCAGGCCCTGGCACCAACAAGGGACGGATCTTCGTCATCGTCGCTGTTGCGATCCACATGGTGGAGCTAATGACGAGACCTGGCCGCTGCTGGAGCTTTTCCTCCTCGGGGGAGTCTCTAGCAGGGCAGCAATTTGTTGGGGGTGCTCCGGTGGAGGAGCGCTTTGTTGGGGAGGTGCAATCACCTCCTTTGCTGATGAACATGTCTGAGTTAAAGGTCATCCCGCGCCTGACGCATCAGACTTTTCCTGGATCTCGTTCGACAGGGAGTCGTCGATGATGGTGGCTGGGCTTTGCAGATCCTTCGCTGCTTATAGAGGCGTGACATTTTTATCCTTTCACACAGACGACGTCAATTGTGAGTGCCTCAAAGTTAAGGACTCATATCAGGTGAGTGCGGAACTCATGATTTACTGTTTAAACTGCTTTGGGGGAGATAGATCGCCTGAAAACTTGAAAGGGAAGGAGAAATAGAGATCAGAGACCCTGACTGCCGTCAGCCGAAGGCTTTCCGATGCCTGAGTTAGTGCTATCACTGAACAAAGGATGAAGATGAGAGGCCAGTATGCTAGTATTGCATTTTAAGGCGTTATCAGGCCTGTTCTTATGTGTTGCGTACCTTAGAAGGGATTGATATCCCTCTATAAGTAGAGATTTCACCTGGCGCACCCTTAGTGGGGGTAGGTGGAGATACTGTCAGGTTGAATCAAGAGATGACCTCTCGTATTAATGTGGATGTGACTGATCCAGATGACACCTGATCTTTATCCGGCGCCTGTCTTGTCTGTCAGCACGTTCTGTAACGTAGCTGTAACCTTATGAAAGTACAATCATGGCCTAGTACTCATCTCTGTGGATGGACCGAGCCGAAGATGATACTAAGGCCAGATTCAGATGCATCCTGGCACTATTGCCGAGGTGCCTTACATCGAGGCCGAGATGAGCCCAGTTGGTACTCTTACCGAGACTGGCTCAAGCTTGCGCAAGCTGTCACTATTTACCGAGCTGAAATGAGATGTCTAGCTGGTACTGTTACCGAGCTAGACGAACCCTGGCACTGTGGCCGAACTTAGATACCGAAATCGGGATGAGCTGAGCTGGTAGAAAAACTCCCCACACAGTAAGTATCTTCAAATTCATATCTTAAAATGTGAAACATGTAAGAATTAGATGTTGCTCTGAGATGGTTCATCAAATAGTCCTTAGAATCTTCATGTCCTAACTCCTAACCAAATAAATCAATAAAAAGTGCAACTTGTTCTGATTATAGATGGTACACTTCTCTCTCCCCCTAAAATCGTAGGGCACATTTGGAGAAGGAGAGAAAAATGGGGTGGAGAAAGTCTTTTCTTTAATCCTATGTTTGGGAAAGGGGGATGGGAGGGGAGGGAAGATTTGAGGGGGAAGGACAATGAAGGGGAGGGGAGGAGAAATTAATTTTACCTCCTCTTGTTTGGATAATCAAAAAGTAGGGGAAAGAAAAGTAAAAAAATGTAATTTTGTTTGTTTGTGAGGTAGAGAGACAATTACCATTTTATCCTTACTTTTGCAAAACCTTCAAAATTATATTTTACAAATAAATTTTTTTTATTATATACTTACTTGTGCATATTGTTTGCGTGATTTTCCGCAAGTATACGGTTGTCTCAAGTAATATAGACTATGAAAGTCCGAATATCGTTCCCATGAGGGTCGTTACAAGAGAAATAACAATGATTAATGAAAAGGAGTATCAACTCAAATATAGCTAACAAAATCAAAGGAGGAATAAAAACAAACACATAGAAGGTATGAACAAATAAGCTATTGGATATGATGGTGTGGATAGAGAAATGGAGTGTGAGAATTAAAACAAGTAAATAAGTGTGTGGGAATGTGAATACAATTAAACTAAAGCAAGTAAAATAAGCAACAAGCAATACTAAAGGATAGATTGAATCATCTAGAATCCACTAAGTGACACTAATCCAATGCTAATGCTCTTTTATTTTCCCAAACAAATACTCAAATCTAATGACAAATCAATGCTTAGATTTGGAAAATATAACTTTAAAGCTCTAAGATAGAAATTAACAATCTAATAGCTAAGATTTTCTTCCCTTCATAAAATAAAAGATTCACAATAACTATCTATCAAAAGTAAGCATAAACCATCAAAAGATGTTTACTCCTAAGCATGATTTATCAAACCTAAGCATAGATAGTAAAAAGAATGCTAAAAGAAATAAGCATGAAAGGTTGCACAATGCAATGAAGACAAATCTATTCTAACATATTAAGCACATAAACAAGGGAATTAAAATAAAGAGCATAAGCAAAAGAAATAGAATCAACTTAGCTTCATCTAGAAGATCCAATCAAAGTGATTAGCCACCCATTGGAGAAGACAAAGCTTTCATTAAAAATCTTCAAATTTTACAAAGCTTTCCTCACTTTCTCTCTACAATTGCACTCGATTACATGAATAGCTTAAGTAAAGAGGAGGAGGCTCTCCTTGCTTGTGTATCTAATGCCTAGAGCTCCCTTCCTTATATAGAGATATTTGCCTTGCTCTTTTTGGTTTCTTTCCGATGTGGGACTTCACAAGAATGGAAATATGAACATATGAATGTAATTCTCGTGTTAGAAAACAGTCCCCAGATTGATGTGCAATTTTGACCCCCGGAACGTCCGAATTGGGAAAAATGTTGTGAAATATGATTTGTATATCTTAGAACAAGCTTTCCAATGCTTTTGAGATCACCTCAATCGGACATCGGAGTGAAAAGATATGGTCAAAATACCAACCCAGGTCTTTCATTTTTCTTCTTATTGTTGGCCTATCTTTGTCATTTCTTCATCCAATTGTCTTCCAAACTTAGCCTTACTCTCTTTAACTCTTGAATCTCAACTTTAATCTTCAAATTAATCTTCAATTTACACCTACAAAGAGAAATTAACATAATTGAGAGTATTTTTTAACATATTTTGTATGGAGGCCATTGAAACTCATATAAATGCATACAAATGACTATCTATAATGGAAAGATATGAGCAAAGCATGATGGGGAGGAAATTTATTATTTTTATGCTAAAAATAGTGTTTTGAGTTCTTTTATCTTTGAAACCTCATAAAATAATGCTATGAAAGTGTATTTTTTGTGAACTCATCACACCCCCAAACCTACATTTTGCTAGTCCCGAGCAAAATAAAAGAAAACTAACTATATGCAGAAAATGATAAAAAAAATCCTAACTCACTTTTGCAGGAAACGCGGCTGCACTTAGCTCGTGCAACAAGCCATTTAAACCCCTAGGTTTCTCTTAGTGGACGAGTTTTGTCTCGTGAGGGTTTTCAGCGAATAAGTCCCACAAAATTCTTTTTATTTATATCCTCGGGTTTTTAGCAAGCTAATAAAAATGAGACCAAGTTTAGAACACTATCCAATTGCTAAAAATCTTTCAAGGATGCTCAAGTCCCGGAGTGTATTTGAGTGAGTTTAGCCAACACTTGTGCGGTTTTGGGTTCTGAGAAAACACAAATTTGATCACCTTCTAAATCCATTCGTTTTGACTTCAGCCTCACAGTCATACTCTCGGAAATAAAATCGCTTAGATTTTCTGACTTATCACTCTATATATATGTGAGTATTGGTAAGGCAAAAGGACTCACATATCTTTTGAGAATGAAGAATTTTTGGTGAAGTTATCTCATGGCAAGAACAACCATTTAACTGAGGGTAAAAATGCTCACTCAACTTCTCACTTGTTTTAACATCCTAACTTTTCCTGAAATCCAATAGGTCTTTTATTGGTTGTAATGGGGTTAGAGCAAAGGGTTTGGTAAAAATGGAAAATGAGGTTTTAGGGTTTCTGAAAAGGTAAGATCTTGAGTTTTCTTCGAAGGAATTTTCTTCGATTCGACTTCACTTTTTCCTTTTCTTTTTTTTTTTTTTTTTTTTTTTGTTTTGTTGTTTTTTTTTTTTTCAACTATGCTCTTTTTTTTTTTTGTTTTTTTTTCGAGAAGACTTTTTCCTTGGATAGATCATGTGAAGTATCAACAATGCACACTTCCTTCTTTCTTTATCTTTTCCTTCCTCTTCTAAAAAACAATCGGTTGAAGGCTTTTTATTTGGGTGGAGAGGCTTTGGGAATTTTTAAGGAAAAATGTATAAAGGATAATGGCTCAAAAGGGTTACTATGGAAATGTTTTTATGGGTAGGTTTTTAATGGCCATGAGGTTTTAATTTTAGATTGCCTATCATCACTTTACCAGGTCTAGAAAGGTTCTCACAAGCTACAAGTCAAGGTTATTTCGCAATTTTGATGACACCCTCAATGGTTGGAAAGAAATAGGCACTAATGAGATAAAAAGAAATGTGCCGAAAACTACGAGTTTGAGTAGCTCTTCATTCTACTCGGAATTAGCGCAGAAGAGTCGTTACCCTGAAGGAATAGAAAGGCTCTACACTCAATTGGTTTAGTCTCCACTAGTGATTTGTCAGGGTCACTCATATGTGCTCACTCTTCACTTGGACTACACTCATGTGGCTAAATGTGCAAGAATTTTTCCTAGACTTGATTTGGTGATATTCTTTTTAGGATTTGGATAGTATGGTAAACTAAGATTTCGAAACTTATTAACAAGCTAAAATCCCATGGAATTTTCTTTCTTCTTCTTTTTTTTTTTTTTTTTTTTGGAGAAATTAAAAAAAAAAATACTAAATATTTACAGGCAAATACATGTGTGCAATGCAGTACCACACCCCCAAACCTAAATCAAACATTGTCCTCAATGATATGCAATGCGAAATGATAAATGGACAAGAAAAGAAGAATGAAAAAAAAAAAATGGAACGCCTTACCATCGGTTGATGCAAAAAATGAATATTGGGTTGCCTACCAACCAGCGCTTAGTTTCACTTTATCAACCCGACGTGACCCTGAAAATTACTTATGCAACATACACAGGGTCTTGAACAAGGGTTTCTTCGACATCCTTGTTCTTAAGCTCCAAAAAAGGTTTCAACCTCTGACCATTGACTTTAAAAACATCCCCATTCTTGGGGTTCTCAATCTCAACTGCCCCATGAAAATAGACAGTGCGAACAATGAAGGGTCCAGTCCAGCGGGATCTCAGTTTTCCTGGAAAAAGATGCAGGCGAGAATTATACAGAAGAACTTTCATGCCCGGTTCAAAGGATTTCCTCAAGATAGATTGATCATGGTTTCTCTTCATCCGATCCTTATAAATCTTGGCATTCTCATAGGCGTCATTTCTAAGTTCCTCCAGCTCATTGAGATGCAACTTGCGTAGGTTACCGGCTTTACTTAAATCAAAATTGAACATTTTGATGGCCCAGTAAGCATTATGCTCCAATTCTACCGGCAAGTGACATGCTTTACCAAAGACCAATCGATATGGAGACATGCCGATCGGGGTCTTATAGGCAGTCCGATAAGCCCATAAAGCATCTGTCAATCTTAAAGACCAATCTTTCCGGGTAGGATTGACTGTCTTTTCCAAAATTTGCTTTATTTGCCTATTAGACACTTCCACCTGTCCACTAGTTTGTGGGTGATACGGAGTAGCAAACTTATGAGTAATAGAATACTTTTTCATTAGATTCTAGAAGGTGCTATTACAAAAATGACTCCCACCATCACTGATAATCGCCCTGGGCGTACCAAATCTAGAAAAGATGTTTTCTTTAATAAATTTGATAACCACGTGACGATCATTCGTTCTGGTTGGAATCGCCTCTATCCATTTGGAGACATAATCTACAACAAGCAAAATGTATAAGTTGCCGAAGGAACTCGGAAATGGACCCATGAAGTCTATGCCCCAAACATCAAAAATTTCCACAATAAGCATTGGATTTCTACAAAAACTTGTTTGAGAATTTTTCCGCATAATTCTGCCTAATTTCTGACAACGTTCACAGTGCAAACAAAAGGTGTGACAATCCTTGAAAAGGGAGGGCCAGTAAAATCCGCATTGCAACACCTTTGCTGCAGTCTTTCTAGAACTAAAATGCTCACCACAGGCGTGGGCATGGCAGAAGGATATCACACTTAAATAGTCCTCTTCTGAAATGCATCTCCTAATGATCTGGTCTGGACAGTACTTGAACAGGTATGGGTCATCAAAGAAGAAATGCTTAACCTCAGCCAAAAAACTTGGACCTATCCTGTTTGGACCAGTGATCGGGCATCTGTCCAGTGACCAGGTAGTTAACGATATCTGCAAACCAAGGGAAATGGGAGACACTCAACAATTGTTCATCCGGGAAACTCTCACTCAATGGGATGCTCTCATGCTCGAGGTCTGAAGGTAATCGAGAGAGATGGTCAGCTACAACATTTTCAGAACCTTTCTTGTCCCGAATCTCAAGGTCAAACTCTTGTAACAAGAGAATCCACCTAATCAGACGGGCTTTCGTATCTTTTTTCATCAACAGGTACCTAAGGGCCGAATGATCGGTGTAAACTATGACCTTAGACCCAATCAAGTAGGGTCTAAACTTTTCCAGGGCAAAGACGACAGCTAACAGCTCTTTCTCTGTGGTTGTGTAATTTAGCTGAGCATCATTCAAGGTCCTACTGGCATAATATATGACATGGGACGATTTGTTCACTCTCTGTCCTAGCACAGCCCCAAGAGCATGGTCAGAAGCGTCACACATGAGTTCAAAGGGAATTGTCCAATCAGGTGGCTTTATTATCGGGGTAGAGGTTAACTCCTTTTTCAATTGTTCAAATGCTTGTAGGCAGGGTTCATTGAAGACAAAAGGCATATCCTTAGATAGCATATTGCACAAGGGTGCAGCTATCTTGCTAAAATTCTTAATGAACCGTCTATAAAAACCTGCATGGCCCAAGAAAGATCTGATATTCTTCACTGTTTTTGGCGGTGGCAGGTTGGAAATGAGTTCAATTTTGGCCTTGTCAACCTCAATGCCATTCTCAGAAATAACATGGCCCAAGACAATTCCTCTTTTCACCATGAAATGACACTTCTCCCAATTCAAAACAAGATTCTTCTCTTGGCATCTCAATAAAACAAGGTTCAGGTGATGCAAACATTCCTGGAAACTACTCCCATGGACTGAAAAACTGTCCATAAACACCTCTAAGAATCGTTCGACCATGTTCGAAAATATGCTCATCATACACCTTTGAAATGTCGCAGGTGCATTACACAACCCAAAAGGCATGCGCCGGTAGGCAAATGTACCGAAAGGGCATGTAAAAGTTGTCTTGTCCTGGTCCTCGGGTGCTATAGGTATCTGATTATAGCCGGAGTATCCATCAAGGAAACAATAAAAGGCATGACCGGCTAGTCTCTCAAGCATCTGGTCCATAAATGGGAGGGGAAAATGGTCTTTACGGGTGGCCGAGTTCAACTTTCTATAGTCAATGCACACTCGCCAACCCGTCTGGGTCCTTGTAGGCACTAACTCGTTGCCCTCATTCTTTACAACAGTTATCCCAGACTTTTTTGGCACAACATGGACTGGGCTCACCCGTGAGCTGTCCGAAATAGGGTAAATGATACCTGAGTCCAACAGTTTCAGAACCTCCACTCTTACGGCATTCTTCATTGATGGATTAAGACGCCTCTGTGGTTCTCTAGAAGTTTTTTCATTTTCTTCCAAATGGATCCGATGTTGAACCACATATGGGCTTATTCCTTTTATATCTGCAATTGTCTAGCCTATAGCCTCTTTGTGATCCTTCAGGATTTCAATCAATTGTTGTTCCTGGACTTCTTCCAGGTCTGAGGCTATAATGACGGGGAGGGTCTCAGATGGGCCCAAAAACACATACTTGAGGGTGTCAGGTAGTGGTTTTAGGTCGAGCTTGGGCGGTTCTTCAATTGATGGAACAGGTGGGGCAGCCGATGGGGTCAAGATCTCTGGCTTGGGTTGCCACTGACTCCTCTCAAAAGCAGGGGTAGAATCCAGTAACGCATTTACTTCTTTAATGCTTTTCTCAACATCAATGTTACCTCCAAAATGTGCAAGACAGGCCTCTAGTGGGTCCTCACAAACTAATTGTGACCCAACACTCTCAATAAACTCCTCTAGGTAACTCACCTCACAAATTTCATAATCACTCTCATCTCTGGGCTGCTTGCCAACATTAAAAATGTTTATCTGGACTGTCATATTCCCAAACGATAGGTGCATCACACCATTTTGACAATTAATCAGGGCATTGGAAGTGGCAAGGAATGGTCTCCCTAAAATTACCGGGATTTTCACGATATTTCCGATTGGTGGTTGGGTATCAAGGACTACAAAATCCACCGGGAAAACGAACTCACCTACCTTGATCAAAACATCCTCAACAACACCTTTGGGGTACCTAACTGAAGCATCAGCTAGTTGTAAGGTCACCTTTGTCGGTTTCAGCTACCCCAAACCTAACTCCTCGTATATCGAATATGGGAGCAGATTGACACTCGCACCCAAGTCCAGCAAAGCCTGTTCTATGTGATGATCCCCTATTTGACAAGAAATTGTAGGACACCCAGGGTCCTTGTATTTGATTGGGGTCGAAGTGGTAATGATGGAACTGCATTGCTGGGCTAAAAAGGCCTTTTTGGGTACATTGGTTGCTCTCTTGAATGTACATAAATCTTTGAGGACTTTGGCATAAGTCGGGATCTGTTGGATGGCCTCTAACAATGAGATGTTAATTCTCACTTGCTTGAACACTTCAAGGATTTTATCCATCTGGACATTATTTTTCATTTGACCTAGCCTCTGAGGATATGGGGCCTTGGGAACAAAGGTTGTAGGTGGGGGCTCACTCGGTGAGGCAGCTCCTATTGGTTTCTCAGGTTCCTTAGTAGGCTCTGGGTCCTTATTTGGTTCCTCAAGTTCTTTTTCCAAAACTACATGCTCCCTCCTCACTTGAGTCCATTCAGATTGCCTAGGGTCCTCTTCTGGTGTGTCAACCTCCTTTGCAACCATTCTACGGGTGGTAACTGCATGCACGGCATTGACTTGCTCATGGACTTTGCCCTTGTCATCATGGACAACAAATTGGCCCGTTGAAGTTTGGCCTTTGGGGTTGGCTTCAGGCTGACTTGGAAAAGTACCCTTGTCTCTTTGAGCTATTGACCTGGCCAACTGGGTGACAGTTGTTAGGGATTTTGTAGATTGTAATTTGATGGATGCATTATCATTCAAGCATCATTTGATTCACACACATATGCATTGATTTAGATTAACCTGAAATCTTGTTTTATTCATGCATTGTTTTTAAGATTTGCAAAAGTTTTGATTTATGCATGATTTTCTTTTAAAACTTGGATGCATTTGTTTTTGGAAAAAGTTTTAGAAATCAAGCTAGCCTTTGGTTTTAAAGTTTTGAATCATTTTAGGCTTTGTGTTGTTACATGTTTTTAAACCTCTTAGAATGATTTAAAACATGTATTCAAGCTTGATTGAATGGCCCAAAGTTCCACCAAGAAAATCTTTGAAACTTGCAAAAGTTGGAAAATTTGGGGCCCCGGCAGTGTCGCCGGTCGACCGGCGCAGAGGTCCCGGTCGACCGGGAACACTGCAGGCAGAAAGTTGCCCTGGCGCCCCAACGGTCATTTTTCTGACCGTTGTGTGATCCCGGTCGATCGAGACCTCTTTGCAGGTCGACCGAGGACTAGCCGTTGGGCACTTTTTGCTATAAATATGAGTTCTTTCCTTTGCCAAAAGTTGGGATTTTTAAGCCCCTCCTTGAGAGGTTTTGAGGCATATTCAAGGGAAAAGAACCAAGGGATGAAGGGGAGCATTAGGAAAGCTAAAGCTTGGATTAATGAAGTTAAATCTCCAAGTAGGCTTTATTTTCCTTAATCATATGTTTTCATGCTTTGTTTTATTTTTGGTAAATCATTTCTAGCATGTTAAACTATGTTTGTGTTGTGTCCTTAACATGTTTTATGTTTTGAGTTGATTTATTGTTTTGGATACAACACCATATGATTCAATCCAAGTAGTACTTGAATTGGTAAATCTAAGTAGATCATGTTAATGAAAGAACCTTTGAAATTATATGTAACATGATTCCTATACTTGGTTGAATCTTTGGTTGTTGTTTTCCATCATAAGAAAATCATTTTCAAAACTAACTTATGTTTTGGACTCAATTTCTTTACAAATCATATGTTTTCATGTTTTGTTTTATCGTTGATAAATCTTAGTACCATGTTAAACTATGATGTGTTGTATCCTTAGCATGTTTTATACTTTGAATAGATCTATTGTTTTGGATGCATCACCATTTGATTCAATCCAAGTAGTACTTTATCTTTGGTAAATCTAAGTAGATCATGTTAATGAAATATGTAACATGATTCATATACTTGGTTGAATCTTTGGTTGTTGTTTTTCCATCATAAGAAAATCTCTTTCAAATGTATCTTATGTTTTGGATTCAACATCTTTACAAATCATATGTGTATTATTGTTTTAAAGTTTCACAACTTGCCTTACTTTGATAGGTATATCACTTTCAAGTTGTATTTATAATTACATATGATTTGTCCCCTCTTTTCAATCAAATCTATTTTTATGTTTTGAGCTTCATGTTGATTTGATTGACATCCCTATGCTTCACATGTTTAGAGCTAATTAATTTCATACAACTTGTAAATCTTTGATCTCATTAACAAGTTGTTACTTTTAACATGTGATTAGCATTTCCTCAATCATAAATATTTTTGAGCTAAAACTTTCAAAAGCCTTAGGCATACATTTATGAGCTTTCATTTTTAAAATGATTGAGGACCACACACACACACTTCTTGTACTTTCATCTTTGCATTCATAGTGTGAGTGTGCATTAGTTTTACACTTCCATATCCGCCTATTTAAGAGGCATTGTAATGAGCTTAATTGAATCTCCATCAAGTGTATTATAGACACTATCTTAGTGAGATAACCAACCTTGTGGTTGAAGAGGTTATTGCTTAGCCTATAAAAGCATAGTGGATAGGTTGATGTTAAGCCTTGAAAAACATCAATGTAAGGTTATTGCTTAGCCTTGGAAAGCATATTGTAAAGGTTATTGCTTAGCCTATTGAAAAGCATAAATAGTGGAAATTCGGTGGGGTGTTGGTTCACAAGCCGGTAGTGGATGTAGGCATTGAGGCCGAACCACTATAAATACTTGTGTGATGGTGATTGCTTTGTGGTGATTCTTTTGTTAGCTTCCGCATCTTGTATGATTAATCATCACTTGTGACTAGTTTGTTTTAAAGAAGTTAAATTTGTTAAAATTGGTCATAATTGGAGCTCACCCTATTCACCCCCCCTCTAGGGTTCGGATCCCCATGGACTTACAACAGTGTATTCCAACTTGGCAATGGACTGGGTATTGGCATTCAAATTCTGAGTAGTGCTTTGCTGGAATTGGAGGGTATTTTGGGCCAACATTTTCATTGTATCCTCTAGAGAACTTATCTGCTGATTCTGGGAATTAAGATTCTGATAACCTTGGACCATGGGTGGTCCTTGTGAAACTTGGGGTACTTGAGGCTTTTGGTATCCCGGAGGTGGCATATGCTGGGCCATTGGCTGAGAAGGGTTTCCTTGGTGTTGTCCTTTGGTCCATGAAAAAATAGGATTATCCTTCCAACCAGGATTGTATGTATTAGAATACGGATCATACCTCGGCCGCTCATATCTAGTATTCTGGTAAAGTGCACTCACCTCCTCCATACTATCACTTTGACTTTGACCAAAGAATGCTCTACATTGGGATCCATGATGGGTAAACTCTCCACAATTGGTGCAGGGTGGGGCAGAAGGGTCACTGACTGCTTGGCTCATCTTTAATGATTCCAGGGTCTTTGGGGTGGTCTGCTGACAGGTTTGGTTCATTTCAAGGGCTTCTAATCTCCTTGTCAGCGTGGCCAACTTGGCATCGGCCTCGAACTTGGGTTCCATTCTATGCATGCCCCTTCTTTCTGCAACAATGGGTCTTTTGGGATCCTCTCTGATAGGTTCCCATTGGAGAGTGTTCTCAGCGACCTCCTCAAGGTATGTCCAAGCTTGGTCAGCTGTCTTTTGAGTGAATACTCCGTTGCAGAAAGACTCCACCATGGTCTTGGTGGGATAGTCCAGTCCTTCATAAAGGATTTGGACTAGCCGGATCTTTTCAAATCCGTGATGCGGGCATTGTAACAATGAGTCTTTGAACCTTTCCATGTACTCATACATGGTTTCTCCCTCCAGTTGGTGGAAGTTGTTCAGGGTATGTCTAATGAAGGCCGTTTTCTGTTTTGAATAAAACTTTTTATAAAAGGCCTCAACTAGTCCCTCCCATGTGTTTATGGAATTAGCCTGTAGGGCGTAAAGCCATGCTTTCGCCTTCTCCTTCAGCGAGAACGGGAACAACCTAAGCTTAAGGGCCTCTTCAGACATATGGTTATACTTCATGGTCCCACAGATTTCCTCAAACTCTCTCACATGCTGATATGGGTTCTCATTTTCCACCCCTCGGAAAATTGGCAACATCTGGATTAAGCCGGATTTCAGCTCAAATGAGGCATTTGTGGCAGGCATGACGATGCATGAGGGTTGGGTAGATCGGGTTGGGTACATGTACTCCCTAAGAGTCATGGGTTAGGTTTGTGGGTTTCCGTCAGCCATTTCCTCAATGGCAATGGGGCCCACAAAATTCTCAATAGGGATATCGAATAAATCAAAGCTCTCTAAACGACCCTGCACACGTAACCAACTGTGGATAAACTACCTCTCAACTTCGAAAATGATGGTCCACTCAAGTGATGATGAACGAGGATTAATGCTTAAACACAAACAAGAAAAATAAAATGATTTTGAAAATTAAACTAAACTATTCTCAACTAAGGCTACCTAAAATTAAACTAGACAGCTCCTAACTGTGAAGAGTACACCTAGGCCTCCAATCCGGTCCTATGAAACGTAATCGGCCAGGCAAGCCCCCAGGGGATTGGTGGGATCACAATGCGCGTGGCAAAGGTTCCTCTTAAATACCAAACTCCTAGAACAGATGAACTGTCTCCCTTAAAGGGACAAGGCTATTCTAGGCACCGATTTCCGTCAAGGAGCGCAAATGGTACAACCTTTGATGGTCTTCTCCTAATGAGCTCGTGTCCTATGGTCACGTTTCTACTCAAATTTTATTAAAGGTTAAGGATTCCTAAGTAGTGAGGAAAATGAGTTCCTATGGGCAAGGAAATGGTGATGAAATCCAATCCTTATCTTGTTGGGGGTATGATTGCCCTTACTAAGTGTGTGCTTTCCAAATTACTTTGTGTATTTTAAAATGATTAAGCACTACAAAGCATTTAAACAATCAAACAACCAACAAAATTGACCCACTAACAGGGGATGCGTGGGTGTATCGAAATACGCACCTCCCAAACTAAATTGGGGAAAGATCGGTTGAAGTCGACCCAAGCCACCGACATCAATTTCGGTGTACGAACTTGGGGGGCCGCGACGGTATCGTCCAACCGTCCTCCTTCCTTAATTATTACAATGCTTTGAAAACTTAAATGAACTTTAAAATTATTACAAACTTGAAATGAATCCTAATACAAGATTTTTCGAAGAAAGCAAATTAAATTCCTAAGTTAGAGTTCTTTGGTTGCTCTTTTCTTCTTTCCTTGCTCCAACCGCGGAATCACTGAAAATACAAACAATGAAAAATGTGTAGAATCCGCAATGAAAACTAAAAGAAAGAATAAAAATGCAACTAAGCTATATGAGAGTTGAAAATCCTTAAAATCAAGGATTCCTATGTACACCGATCCCCGGCAACGGCGCCAAAAACTTGTTTGCGTGATTTTCCGCAAGTATACGGTTGTCTCAAGTAATATAGATTATGAAAGTCCGAATATCGTTCACACGAGGATCGTTACAAGAGAAATAACAATGATTAATGAAAAGGAGTATCAACTCAAATATAGCTAACAAAATCAAAGGAGGAATAAAAACAAACACATAGAAGGTATGAACAAATAAGCTATTGGATATGATGGTGTGGATAGAGAAATGGAGTGTGAGAATTAAAACAAGTAAATAAGTGTGTGGGAATGTGAATACAATTAAACTAAAGCAAGTAAAATAAGCAACAAGCAATACTAAAGGATAGATTGAATCATCTAGAATCCACTAAGTGACACTAATCCAATGCTAATGCTCTTTTATTTTCCCAAACAAATACTCAAATCTAATGACAAATCAATGCTTAGATTTGGAAAATATAACTTTAAAGCTCTAAGATAGAAATTAACAATCTAATAGCTAAGATTTTCTTCCCTTCATAAAATAAAAGATTCATAATAACTATCTATCAAAAGTAAGCATAAACCATCAAAAGATGTTTACTCCTAAGCATGATTTATCAAACCTAAGCATAGATAGTAAAAAGAATGCTAAAAGAAATAAGCATGAAAGGTTGCACAATGCAATGAAGACAAATCTATTCTAACATATTAAGCACATAAACAAGGGAATTAAAATAAAGAGCATAAGAAAAAGAAATAGAATCAACTTAGCTTCATCTAGAAGATCCAATCAAAGTGATTAGCCACCCATTGGAGAAGACAAAGCTTTCATTAAAAATCTTCAAATTTTACAAAGCTTTCCTCACTTTCTCTCTACAATTGCACTCAATTACATGAATAGCTTAAGTAAAGAGGAGGAGGCTCTCCTTGCTTGTGTATCTAATGCCTAGAGCTCCCTTCCTTATATAGAGATATTTGCCTTGCTCTTTTTGGTTTCTTTCCGATGTGGGACTTCACAAGAATGGAAATATGAACATATGAATGTAATTCTCGTGTTAGAAAACAGTCCCCAGATTGATGTGCAATTTTGACCCCCGGAACGTCCGAATTGGGAAAAATGTTGTGAAATATGATTTGTATATCTTAGAACAAGCTTTCCAATGCTTCTGAGATCACCTCAATCGGACATCCGAGTGAAAAGATATGGTCAAAATACCAACCCAGGTCTTTCATTTTTCTTCTTATTGTTGGCATATCTTTGTCATTTCTTCATCCAATTGTCTTCCAAACTTAGCCTTACTCTCTTTAACTCTTGAATCTCAACTTTAATCTGCAAATTAATCTTCAATTTACACCTACAAAGAGAAATTAACATAATTGAGAGTATTTTTTAACATATTTTGTATGGAGGCCATTGGAACTCATATAAATGCATACAAATGGCTATCTATAATGGAAAGATATGAGCAAAGCATGATGGGGAGGAAATTTATTATTTTTATGCTAAAAATAGTGTTTTGAGTTCTTTTATCTTTGAAACCTCATAAAATAATGCTATGAAAGTGTATTTTTTGTGAACTCATCACATATGTTGAGCGTTAAAAATTTTCATTGACTCATTTTCCTTCTTACCAAATATTATCAAATTAGATTTGACTTGTTTCTCAATGAGAAGAAAACAGTTGTTAAGCACTTGGCCACTATTTGTCACCAATTTTAGTTGCAGTATACACATGGCACTTTCGATTGCAGGTCCCACCAAAAGGCCTCACGAATTCCCACTGAGTCTTGAATCCGGACCCATCACCAGGCCCCTATTCATATAGCTTTCTTCTATGGAAACTTATAAATGAATGAATCGAAATGACTCCACAAAAGGACGGCCTTGCTGTCATTCTAATCGAAATAGATGTGTAGCAATCAGTCATTTTTGGTGTAAGATATCCCAGAAAAAAAAATAGGAGAGAGAACCCCAAAACAAATTTCAGTGTCCCATTCGTCCAAAAGGTATGTATGTGCATTAAAAACAGAGTGTGAACTTGGGAGTCATTCATTAACAACTCAATTGCTGAAAGTACAAACCTGGTTAATCACATCAAAATTCATCCTCATGAGGATGTACAAACCGTTCACAAATTATGAAGGACCAAAGCATGTAAAACATCCTGATAAAATATGTAGGACCAATGTCAGTAACTTCATATTAAAACATACACTTCAATGTTAGAAATAACAACACACCATGCAAAAGCCGTTAAACTAGGATAACAAAAAATGGCCTTCAAAAGAAGACAGAAGAGAAAATGAAGTCTCCACGGAGAATAAAATAACTGATCATCATCCTGATCAAAGTAGGCTAACAAAAAATTGGCCTCCTCTACAGTAAGTTCATCATCTTCATCAACACCTCAGCACGCATAGCATGGGGAGTGCCAAAAAATGATCTAGCAGCAGTGTTGTTGTTGATAAGGAACAAATAAGCAACCAATTGCATATTACGATGCAATCCCAACTCATGAATTACAGAATATATTTATTTCTCATTGTAAAACCGTGGCCTCCCTTTCTCAACCACATCGACAACCCTCTCCGCAATCATGTTACTATCTTTCATGATTGCATTTCCTTCTTGTAATACACTGGCAACCTTATTCATGCTCTTTGTCACATATTTAAATTGTTTCTCCATTGCCTCAATCATTGAAGCCTTACGTTTTTTCCCCTTTGAAGAATGACCTCCTTCGGAAGTAGGTGTTGGAGAATAATGAGTTGAAGGGGGACTCATATTATTAGTATCCATAGGTGAATCATTTGCCCAACTAAATTCATTATCCAACACAAAGCTGTCATCATTCAAATTAAGATTACACTCCCTTTGCCACCTCATTACCTTCTCTATTGCACTCTCAGCTCCATCACCATTGGCTTGATCCTCCCCATAAATATCATAGAGTGTCCGTAATTTCGCACAGGTTTATTCATCCACTTACTTGTAGATGGTTTCGTCTATAATAAAAAAAAATGAACTTCACAAAGTTGAATATGTAAAATTGAATTAATGACCTGAATGGTGAATTGATATACCTGAATAAGAGCAATCCACACCTCATGTGTTGCTTCAAACATGCAAGTTTCAGCATTCCAAGCAAAGCCACTCAACCCATGGAATAAATCCTTACATTCATCAAACTTTTTCTTCAAAGTCTTAACACGGTTTTTGACATGAGCTTTCTCTAACCTTGAACCCAAAACAGGAGTCAATACTTGCAGTATATTCTTATAGCTTGTGTCGTGAAAGTCCCATCATGTCTATTCCCCTTCATTTTTTCATCCAATAATGCATCTACCAGCAAATCATCAAACTTGTCAGTCCATACAAAATTGTTGATGTTATCTTTCCTGTGATTCTTTGACATTGTACCCTACATCTGTATCAATGGACCATATGCACCATAAGTAATAAATGAAATCTAATGACAAATATAATCAGTGGAACTTTTGTAAATCTACCAATTAAGAAAGATGCATTACCAATGTATAGCAATCAGTAATCAGATAGAGCGAGTTACCTTGTCAAGTTCAATTAAATCCACTGATCAGATATACCCGTCAATCCAAATATTGAGAATATATCTTCAGCCTGTAGAAACAATAAGAAAACAATAAGAAAATGACTTGTGAATGCTGCAATGCAATCAAAAGTTATTTGTATATTAAAAAAAAGGAACATATTTCACGTTGCTCATCCATGGGACATTAACAACTTGACAACAAAAAACACTCTAAAAATAATAAATATATCACTATATGAACAATAACAATGGAATAGTTCAATCTTAAACAAGCACAAAAGTCTTAATTTAAAACAATTAAATAAGCATTGAAGTCTTAATTAAACACAATTAAATTGCAAGCCACTATTTATTGTAGTCATTCCACATGTGGGTTGCAATGTCATCTCTCTATGCTGCGCGTAGTCTTGAATCTTCATTAGCGACAGTTGGACCTTCCCTAGAGTTAACTGCTGGACCATTTTGCAACTCACAGTCAACTTCATGGATCAAATGTTCATCTGGATCTACACCCATCAGGAAGTTGTGTAATATGCAACACTCTAATATAATCTTTGAAGTGGAGTCTCCTAAAAAATGTGATTCGTTCCCGCTAGAAATGATAGGAAATCTCTTCTTCAACACACCAAATGCCCTCTCAATGACATTACAGAGTGATGCATGCCTCAAATTGAATCGTTCTTTTTCATTTTCAGGTTCATGGGAAGAATATTCCTTCAAATGGTATCGGACACCTCTATATGGTGTGGTCAATCCACTTTTTAGTATAAAACCCCGCATCAACCAAGAAGAATTTTCTTGACAAAGAATATAAGTTTATTGAGTTAACACTACAATTTCCAAACATTGGTGGATCGATGTATTGACACTAACCTTGAGGTATTATGAGTTTATCCTGTTTAACAAGAGCATTTCTCATTATTTTGGAGTCGGATGCAGTCCCTTCCTAACCAGGTAAGACATAAGTAAATCTCATATCAAACGAACAAGCTGCCAAGACGTTTTGAGTTGGCCAATCCTTCCTACTGCGGAACCTAGGAGCATCTGCTCGTGAAACCTTGACATGGACATATGTCCCATCTATTGCTCTAATACAGTCCTATATATTTCAAAAAAATATAGTTATTGAGCCACCAAAAAAATTAATAGAATAAGTTTAAATTAATATGAACTTAACGAACCTTGAAATATGGGTCAAATCTAGTACTCTGTAGAATTTGAGGGGCAACATCAATCCCATAAGATTGTTTGAGAAATTGATTCTCCAAAGATATGATAGCTCTTAATACATTGTGAAAGTGACGACTTATTGTCTCACTTGAGTGACGAAAGTAGCATCCAATTGCACGATATTTCCAATTTTGTGCCAATACATGAAGAAACTTAGCCACTTGCTCCTCTATAGTTGATCGAAAGAAATCTTTTAATAGTCCTGTCGAGCGTAGCTTATCGCATAGTGTAGCAAAAGCATAAGGGTTCATCCGCAAAACATCTCGACATATTCTCTCATTTTCCATTAAATGCAACGTTACTTGCCGTCGAACATTTGATCTCCCAACCATATCATTTCTTACAGGCATATCTCTAATTTGATTAAAAGAGTGCCATATAGCTAATAAATGTACCATATTGCATACAAGTTGGACAATTGCAGTACGACACCTTTGCTCCCACCTTTCAACCACTCGACGATGTTCTCTCATCTGAACATATGTTCTTGAGATTTTGGATCCATCTTAGAATCTAAAAATATTTTACATGACAAATGCAAACAAAATTCAGACAAACAAAGAAGAAGACATAAAATTATCTCAAACAATTTATGCTTCATTTATGCTTTTGCTCACACAAATAATACAAATAGAATACATACTATGTACTGGAGCTCAAATACAGTCCTGACCAAAAAGCTTTATTCATGCTTTAGCTCAAATTCTTGGCAGCAAATTGCATTAACACAATTTATGTATTAATCAAATTTTTGCCTTTACTTTTTATATATAGCAATATGGACAACAACTCAAAGAATCCTAGAATGTATGTAAGCAACGGGTGATATATAAGCACTATTGATTAAGTAGAAAATTAAAAATCACAACATAAATGAAAATCTAGTTATCAACAACATAAGTGAATCGAATTTCTTTTGGGTTTTTGAGACCTTTGTGGTATTTTGTAGTTGATCATGCACAAGGGAAGAAAATGGAATTGTACCCTACAGCATGGAAGTAATAGAATAAGGCTTTGATAGTGGTTAAGAAAAAACATAATGATCATGCACAAGAGAAGAGAATGGAGTTGTACATAGCATGCAACAATCCTGTGCCATACTATATATAGATTCAGATTTATGGTAGTACTTCAAACTTGATAAACAACAACACTAATTTTCTATATCTCAAATGCTCTTGCTTCAGAATTTACTTAAAAGGGATGTATAGAGAAGTTCTAGCAAATGTAAAAATACATCATTTAACAAACAAAAGAATCCAGACATGGTGTCTGAATCCTTGGAGTAGAAGACAGAAGGAGCATATAATAGCTACAGGGTTTCATTTTAGTGGTGAAACAAGGGGCCACAAAAATCTAATTAACTATAACAATTGAGTGGAACATCTTCTTACATTGAATTATCTGCCATGGCACTGTCCTTGAGGATTCTTTTTAATCATTCAATGAGAAGCTTGTATTTTCATAGAAACCAGGCAATTGCCAAATTCAAGGAAAAAAGAAAAATCATTCAAACCCCAAAAAGCATAGAGTGCAGTAGAGTTCGATTTACACCATTAAGTTTCAGAAATAAGATTTCTTTGCAATGTTCTGCTTCTATGTCTTGGATTTTGTGAAATCCCAATAATATATTGTATAGTTTAACTGGATTTGGTACATAGCCTATATATGCAGACTTTTGCCTATGAGAATTTTTAAATAGAAACCAATAGATAAATTATGTAATCATTTCTCCTACATGGATATACAGAAAGAGGGAGAATACAAGTTTCCTTGTACTTGTAGCATTTGAGATGAAAAAATCGTTCTCTTGCAGGAAGAAAATAGGAGGAAATATGGGTACTTCAGAGAAATAGATAGATTGATAGAGAGAGAGAGAGAGAGATTATTGACATGTGCTAGAGGCGAAAGCCACAAAGGGGGCAGAGGTGAAGGTCGCTGGAGAAGCCAATATCCCGACAAAGACAGCACTCTTTGATTGATTTCTCTGCCATGGATTCAATCACCACATCCTCTTGTAAACAAGGAATAAGAAGAAGAAAGAAGAAGAGGCTTTTGCTTTTGGAAGATGGGTTTTCTTCCTTGCTCGCTCTCCTCTTTCTCTCTCTTATAAAGTTTCAATTTTTATATGACTGAGAAGGAGGGAGGGAATGAGAAGATGATATATAGCTGGCAACAGAGAAAAGGAGAAAGAGAAAGATAGAGAATTTTTGGAGAGGTGGTTGCAGCGTTTTCTTGTAGGAGGCAGAGGCCAAGAAAAGAACGATTGAAAAAAAAATTCAGCTTCAAAAAGGGCAGTTTAGTAATTTCGAGAAAATTCCCCTCTTTGCCCCTCATTTTCCCCCTATTTTGAAGGGAAATTTTTTGAGTGGGCCCTACACTCATTTTACCCCCACTTTCCCTCCCCCCTTCCGAAACACCCTCATCTTCAACATTCCCTCCATTTTCTTCTCTTTTTTTTTTCCTTCCCCTCATTTTACCCCCTTCCCAAACAAAGGGTAAGATAACCCCACTTTCTCTATATTGATATACAAGCTCAGTAGAAAATAAAAGCAGCACTGTTGGAGAGAGGTGGCAGACTTTTGATAGTACTTTTGATGTTGCAGAGTACTTGTAGGAATCTGTTTATGGCAATAGCTTGAGAGTGCAGTTGAAATTGTAGAGTGGAAAAGGAGACTTCAGGTCTTGGTTTTACGCTGTGTTTGGGAATGGTGGATGGGAGGCGAGGGGAGGGAAAATTTAAGGGGAAGGAAAATGAAGTTAATTTTCCCTCCTCTTGTTTGTTTATATTCAAAAAGTTTGAGGGGGAAGGAAAATTCCCTCTTTGCCTCCCTCATTCCCCCCAGTTTTGAAGGAAAAATTTGGTGCAAATTTTACCCCAAAATTCCCCTCCCCCCTTCCCAAACACCCTCTATTTTAACTTTTCCTCCATTTTCCCCTCGTTTTTTTTCCTTCCCCTCATTTTACCTTCTTCCCAAACATAGGGTATAGGGTAACCCTATGTTTGGGAAGGGGGAGGGGAGGGGAGGGGAGGGGAAATTTGAGGGGGAAGGAAAATGAAGGAGAGGGGGAGGAGAAGGAAAATGAATTTTACCTCCTCTTGTTTGGATAGTCAAAAAGTAGGGGAAAGAAAAGTGAAAAAGTAGGGTTTTGTTTGTTTGTGAGGTGAGAGAAAATTGCAAATTTATCCTTACTTTTTGAAAAAGTGAAAAAGTGAAAAGGGCAATTTAGTAAAATGACAAAGATTACCCTCTTTCCCGCCTACTTCCCCCCATTTTTGAAGGGAAAGTTTTAAGGTGGGCCCCATACGAATTTTACCCCCACTTTCCCTCCCCCCACCTTCCCTCTCCCCCCTCCCAAACACTCTCAAATTTTCACTTTCCCTCCATTTTCCCCTATTTTTTTTCCTTCCCGTCATTTTACCCCCTTCCCAAACAGAGGGTACGGCGCCTTGCCACTCAGTGTTTTGGCCATGACAATAGGGATTTATGAGCAATCTCCTTTTCTTCATTCTCACCATTGATAAGCATATCGTGGTCAAATAGTGTGGTTAAGATACCTTGTTTTTTTCTTTTTTTTTCAACGGTAAACCTTAAATAATACCAACACTGCATCACTTGATCAACTAGTAAAAGGTGTGTGCAGAGTTCTACTTACATTGTTGGCACATTTCATTTCCATGAGGCATACAAATCCCATGACATTTATTTTTCTCTAGATATGAGTTCCATATATATCAATTTTATTAAGGGTTTCAATTGACTAAAATATATAATATGAGACTCAAGTAATCATCGACATAAATGAAACCCTTAGCTACATAAACTTGAAGGGCTCAGCCAGCAATGACAAGACTTGCTTCTTATGCACCCCGTTAGAGAAACCATGACCATGTCCATCTCCATGTTCATACATGCAATGAGCCATTCGCGCGAGATTTATGCCAGCATTGATAAGGGGTTGAAGAAAGGGAGTGTTATGAACTAGACATTCATTCATTTTCTTCCATGCCTCGGCAATTAGATATTTTATGTGATCACGAGCAACACTCTCTGAGACACCAGCTTCATACATGTAGCACTGGATAGACTTTGGAACATCACCTCTGGCAACCTCATCCTATGTGAAATGAAACAAAACAAGTCAAAACAACTTAAAACTAAACTTTAAGTTTAACTAAATGAAAAGATTGAAAGAAAGGATTTTAAACATGCAACTTGTTAAAGGAAACAAAATAGCTGTATCTTGATTTTAAGTGTTCTAGAAATATTAAAAATAGAAAGCACAAGTTCTATTTTTTTTTCCTATAAAACCAGAGTCCATTGTTATTCATATCATGAAGGTCGCCCACGATCAATTTGAACCCTCAAGAACTCACTCAAATTTGACATTAATACAACTATTAACAATTATTTGATTGAATCATGATAATGTTTCTCTTGCAAAACCATTTAACTTTGGTGCTTAGAATCATCTAATTGGAGAATCTCTGACTTGATAGCTAGTGGGCATTAAGGGTTCCTTCCCATCCCTATACCTTTGGGATTCACATGCATCTAGGTGGACCAAAGATTCTCATACACTTTAATAAACTAATCCCTAGTTTCTGGGGACTACTTAAGTTCAGGATACTTACACTTGCAGTTCCCAAATCGTCGCACAAGCGAAGAATCATTGACGACCACTTTATTAGGCTTGATGTATTTGAGTAATTTAAGGCCTCAGTTGGCATCTTTTGTCCAAAAGAAAAATAAACATGCACTAAAATAACAGGCCCTGATATTGAAGTCCATGCATTCTCTAGATACTCCTCAAGTGTTGGCTTGTATCCATTGCTATACCATTTTGCCTCTACCAGGTAGGATTTACAAAGATCTGCCCACTGAAAAAAAAAAAAAAAAGAACATTAAAATATAATATCTGGTTACCAAACTTCGGTTTAATCTAATATTTGGGTGCCTAAGAGCACAATATGACTCAGCTTAACAAGAATTATAAAAGATATGAATAAGAAGTGTGACACTACCGCTTTCTTAAGGTGTGGTATCACATTCAGTCCCTCCTCTTTAAGGGCTTCATAAGCTATACCATTCGTAGTGTTGTAGAGAGCTAGAAAACAAATTTTCATATAGTCAGGAAGCTGCTCCATTGCCCTAACGTCCCATCTGAAAGTTGCAATGAATGGTAAAATAAGAAAACGTTTAAAGTCGAGGGTTTTTCCTGGATTCATATTTTGTCAAATGTGCATGAAATAATCAAAGCGATCAAGGGAGAAATGAACTAATTGAACAATTAACCCTATGGCTATGGACATTGTTGAGTCTTCTAATTATTTTGACAGAATTAATTTTAGCTATATATATACCTATGGTCTTAACCAAAGTTGGCCCACCACATTAAATCCGGCTTTGCGATTGAGGCCAAGTTTTAGTGGTTTGATCGAGTGAAGTGGTTTCTTTTTTGGTGGTCTGGTCATTTTTTGTTTTGGTTCCTACTGTTTAACACAATCTCAAAAAAGAAAAAATTTAAATAAAACAAAAACAAAAGAAGAAAAGTCTTGACCATGTCAAAATTGTTGGGGATGTGCAACCAAAGTCCCACATCGGCTAGAAATGGGAAAGATCATGAGCATATAAGTAGGACTAAGTACTCTATTGGTATGAGGCCTTTTGGGTAGAGTCCAAGAGCAAATCCATGAGGGCTTAGGCCCAAAGTGGACAATATCATACCAATGTGGAGTTTGTGGTGGTTCATAGATCCCAACAAGTGGTATCAGAGCTCAGGCCCAGACTTAGCCAGGAGAATCCCCGTCTTGCCAAATAAAGGTGGTGGGCCTCGGTGATGCGCCGGCAAAGCGCGGTACTCACGATTGGTGGATCCGTGGTGAGGCTCTCGAGTTGGCTCTCCTTGATGGAGCGGACGGATGGATGATCGTTTGAGGGGAGGCCCGGTAAAAATATCCAAAGAGATATGGTCCTTTGTTTGAGGGGAGGATTGTTGGGGATGTGCAACCAAAGTCCCACATCGGTTAGAAATGGGAAAGATCATGGGCATATAAATAGGACTAAGTACTCTATTGGTATGAGGCCTTTTGGGTAGAGTCCAAGAGCAAATCCATGAGGGCTTAGGCCCAAAGTGGACAATATCATACCAATGTGGAGTTTGTGGTGGTCCATAGATCCTAACAAAAATAACAGGCGCTGATAATCCTATGCAAAATATAACAAAAATAACAAGCGCTGATTAACCTTTGTAATCATTAGTGTGTGTGTCTATATATATAT
Source organism: Cinnamomum chago (assembly GCA_038049695.1). NCBI lineage: Eukaryota > Viridiplantae > Streptophyta > Magnoliopsida > Laurales > Lauraceae > Cinnamomum > Cinnamomum chago. Next base: position 50,659,351 of record CP142460.1, read on the forward strand.
ATATATATTATAGAGGAATATCTTTTTATTAAATTTTGACCGTTATAGAAGGGCTTTTAAATCACTTTTGATGGCGGACCCACATTAACCTATTATTATTATTATACATATACTAGAAGAAATTCAATTCAATTTTGACGGCTACTTTTCCATTTTAATTCTTATAGGACCTGCACCCAGCCTATTATTATATATTATAGCGGAAGGCTTTCACTTCAATTTCAGCTACTTTCCCATTTTGATTATCATGAGACCCTATGTCAACCTATTATTGTATGTTATAGCGGAATGCTTTCAATTCGATTTTGACCACGACCTTTCAGTTTTAATAATGCCCAATACAAGTAGTATCCCTTTGTATATATACTCAAAAGTTATTGTTTGCCTGTCCCCATGCTTAGCACCGGCACCATTTGTTAGTCTAGTATGAAAATGATGAATTTGTATAGAAATGTCCAATGTGATGATAAATTTTTGGAAACCACTAATTCACAACCCATCTTTGTATTCTTAGAGCCCGTAAAACCCATAGTGATGATATGCGTCTCGTATGACCATTCTCTCGTGAAGGAAGAAAATGGAATCCTTGACAAATTCTTTTCCTTTATTAGACTACTGGTCAAGAGTGATACTATTTATGACTGGATTGATCGATAAGTAAGTATGTGAAACAAATGTGCCAACACCACTCAAATAGTAGTGCCTTGACTTTATAGCAGTTTTGTGAACATATTCTACCTAAGTCAAGGGTGAGTTAACCCAGGTTAGCCCAAATCTGCATGACTCCTTTCTTTTCACGGAGTAATTTATTTTATGTCTGACTCGAGTCTAATCAGTTGAGTTTGACCAAGTATTTAAAACTATAGTTCCTAGTGGATGCAATCACCAACCTGTCAACAACATCAGTAAAGAGTTCCAACTCCTCCAAAGAACCATACACATCATATACATCATCAATTCACTACACCAAAAATCGGAAATTGGAACGGAAAAGCGTTCCTAATCCTCCCGTTCCTAATCCGTTAAACCGTTCCAATTTCCGTTCCAATTTGGATTAGGAACGGTTGGTACCAAATTGGAACGGAAATTGGAACGGTTTAACGAATTAGGAACGGGAGGATTAGGAACGCTTTTCCGTTCCAATTTTCGATTTTTGGTGTAGTGATTGTGGTTATTAATTGATTCACTTTTGTAAGAACTTCCCTGCAACGCTCAAACTGTGGGTCAAATATGACACCAGTGGTCCAAAAGAAGCACTCCACCAGCCTGTCTCTGGAAAACTTGAGATTCTCGGCTAGGCCAAGATCCCTCCACCACCTGCAACACATAAAAGAAGAAAACATGGTCAGATCAGGAAGGACAACAATCATTCCTATAGCCGTACCTTGACATTTCATTACTGGATTTATTGGAATTCTCTTTGAGAATACCTAATTGTTTTTAATGCGAACAGTAATTTATATTAAAAGAGAATAGGATGCAAACAAAGAATATAAGAAGAAAAGAAAAAAAAAAGGGAAAAGAAATAAAGAGATACAAGAGTAATGTGCCCCCTCATACCACAACTACATAATAAAACCCTCCCAAGAGGAAACTCTCTCAAAACCTTGCTTGGTTAAAGCATTTGCCATCATGTTTGATGACATACTCTTATGCTGAAAGTTAACATTAATGGTAGTGGATAATGCCCGGATTTCATTGAAGAGGAACTGAAACTTCCATGGATAAGCTTTCCGGTTCGAAACTCAACTCACTACATTAAAAGAATCACTCTCCACAATAAGATTGTCATGACAGTACCTCTAAAAACACTGAAGAGATTCAAGAATAGCTAAAACCTTAGCTTCATTAGAGTCACAAACCCCCCACATATTTGGAGAACATAAATAAAACGTCCCAATTGCAATTTCGAAACACCCCTCCAATACCAGCTGGTCCAGGCTTCTCTCTTGCGACCCCCATCAACATTGAACTTAAACAAACTAATAGGAGGAGGAGACCAAAGAATAGATGTAGGATCTTACACCCTATTGAGCTACCACTTATCCCAAAACCAATTGGTGATAGGAAACGATACAATGACCGCTCAGGAGCGAGGGTGGACATTGACCTCAATAATCCCTCCCTCAATGGCACACCTATTGCGGCTCCTGTTGCGAACTTGCAAAATGCGTGCCCTGTGACTCGAACACCCGACCTACTAGGTTCTAACACCATTTGTAGGATCTTACACTCCATTGAGCTACCACTTATCTCAAAACCAATTGGTGGTAAGAAACGACATAGCAATAGTTTTATGATAAGGGCTTGGGCTCGGGCTCGACCACAATTATGACCGCTCAAGAGTGTGGGTGGACGTTGACCTCAACAATAGATTTTCTTACTTTGACTGGGCCACACCCCATACATGATTCCCAATTAATAAGTATGTTATGAAGAGAAAGATTAGAGAATTCCTTTGTACCCAAAGCCCACTTTGCGATCGTTAAAGTGATCTTAGAAGGTCAAACTTGAATATGAAGTTTAATAATAGTTCTTGATTAAGGCTAGACATGAGGTTTCTTATAAGTTGGCCTCCTCCCTTGCGCTCATGCGAACTGGACTTCCCATTCGCTCAAGTGTGTGGAGCTCACCTGGGGGCCCAAATGAGGATGAGGCTGGGGGATTTTGAAGATCTGCATGCCCCCTACAAAAACCTAGTCGACCGAGCCGATCATTCTAGGGCTCATAAATCTAGTCCATTTGCCTGTGATGTGCAGTCGATCCAATGGTCCAGTTAATAGGCGTGTTAGAAAACTTGGGGTTCAAGTGAAATTCTATGGAGAACGAGTATGTATGTGTGGTTCAATCGGATGGACGATTAGTGGGCTCGATAAAGTGTGAATGTGGGGAGGGAGCTCTCTCTCTCTCTCCCTCTCTCTCTATATATATGTATGCATGTATGAATTTATGTATATAGGGGAGATATAAACCTCCTGGGCAGTTTCTTTTACAAAAAAAGTCCTCCCAGTTGAGCTGACTATGGTGTATGACAACCATGGAATGTTGTTGGATGAAATAATCTAGATGACATCTACCTATGTGAAAAATTCTGACTCCATTAGATTATACTAACCCCTTGATTTACGGCCTTAGAATTTGATGATTTTAGAGGCATCACTTTCTTGTGATTTCAATCCAACGGTGAATAAAGTTGATGAGGGTCAAACTTGGGTTTTATACAAAATTCACGGGGGTTAGTATATGTGAAATGATTGGATTGGCTCTAGATGGACTCCATGCCCTAAAAACATAGCAGAGTAAGAAGGTTAAAATGAGGAGTTTTTGAGAATTCGTCATATATATATATATATAGAGAGAGAGAGAGAAGAGGGCCTGTTTCTTTACGTTGGGGTTTTGGGAATTTGGCATTTCCAAATCCCTTATTTCTTGACAAGAATTTATGAATTCCAGCACATGAAAAGTCTCAATTAGCCTTTAAGAATTCAAAATTTTCACCCTCTTTGCATTTTGGTGGAATTCATAAATGTCTAAGTCCGAAGGAGGATTCAAGAATTCCACCTTATTTGGGAATTTAGGAATTCCCCTGATAAAAATTTCTGAAATTCTAGTAAATGAACAAGCCCTGAGTTTCTTCCCGGCCATCTTCTATAATGAAACTCAAAACCTCCATTACATGAGTGCATTGTTCATGCATTAGGTGGGCCCTATAAGAGAAGGTTGACAATTATTACAAGGAAAAAAGTGTGAAAATTGACAACAATTGCATTCCAATTATGTGGAACCATTACTTGAGTGCATTGTTCATGCATTAGGTGGGCCCTACAGGAGGAAGTTGACGATTTTTAAAAGGAAAAAAAGTATGAAAATCGACAACAATTGCATTCTAATTACGTGGGGCCCCATCTTGTGCATCGTAATCACAACAGGACGAACTAATTTGTTTGTATGGTCTTTTTTAGTGTGGATCCCGTCATCAAAAGTCACATATCATTGTAAAAAGCTCTTATAAAATCAGCATTCTAATCGAAGGAAGCTTATGGGTTAATATAAATCATTTGATTCCAAACATAATAGTGCATCAGTGGGCCCTCTTATAAAATCTGGAGGTCTGTCTAAGTAGGAACCATCCTTTCAATAATCATAGTGATAGCGGACAAACTACTTGTATTTGTATTGTATAGAGGGTCCCACTCATGTAATTTTAAGTCTCATGAGATGGAAAGCCTAAATAACAGCTGGCTCTTTTAAGCAAGAGAAGAGGAAGTTTCAAGTTTCAAGTATATATGACTCTTTGTTGGTTAGTTCTTAAAGAAAGAGATTCTTTGATTCCCTCCTGTTTATGGAAACTCCATCTCAGCAAACACAAGGGCATTTTGTAGAGCTTTAGTTGATATGAATTATCCATCCCTTGATTCCCTCTTGTAAAACGTGGATATGAATTATCCATCTATATATATATATATATATATGGGAATTGCTCACCCAGGCTGCAGCTATTGTTATTGTAAGCTGGAGGCATGTGAGGCCCAACGGGTTGGAAGCTGATGACTTGAATTTGAAATTTTGCAACAGTGCAGGTGATTTCATCTTGGGCCCGCTCTTATGAAAACTTCCCCCTTTCTCTTTTCCCCCTTCTCACTCTACATTTCTCAGACTTAATCGCTGCTCTGCCTCTGTCTCTCGTCTCTCTCTGACTCTCGACTCTCTTTCCCCTCTCTCTCTCTCTCGGACGACGACGATCGGACGGCGACGCCCAAAAAAACACATCTCTCTCTGTCTCTCGCCTGCTCTCTCTCTCTATATATATACATACGTATGTGTATATATGTATGTACATATTTACACATCCAAACATACACATATGATGTATACATGTACATATGTGTATGTGTATATATACATACATACATATATATACACACACACACATACATACATATCAACTAAAAGTTTTGCAAAATAGCCTTGCACAAAATCAAAGGTGCCAGAGGAAAAGTCAAGAAGAAAAGGTAGAGAAAAGAAAAAAGAAACTACATAATACGTAGGCGCCAAAGTGATACAGACCTTAGGGTTAGGGCTTGCGTGGAAGTGCCAAAGCATGTGTCTACAGACACTCAAACGCATCTCCATAGGGAATTCAATTTGAGGAAAAGTCTCTCAAAGGGAGGAAAACCCACGATAATTATTATCCCAATACTCAGTATGAGATTCCCATCTCTTACATTGCATATAAATAGGAAGGCAAAACTTAGTGGCTAAGATGCCTAATCAGACTAGAAAAGTAAATAGAATTAACTTAGTAAATAAGAAATCTAAACCTAATTACAATTAGAGATCTGTTAACTAATAATTACAAAAAGAAAATAAAATAAATATCCCTAAGCTCTCTTGGTTGGGACCAGTTGTGGGTTGGGTTGTAAGCGGGTTGGTTCAGGTCTGGGTCCATGGTGGACCCGAAACCAGAACCGTTAAGGAGAAGGTGGAACCGGATTCGGATTCGGAATCATTTCGGAACTGGTTTCTTGGCTCCAGAATCGGAACCAGAACCATATATGGGACGGGTCTGAATCCAGGTCCAGGTTTAGGTAGAGTATGATATTAAAAAAACATAGTTTTTAGGAGAGATTTTCGAAAATTAAGGTAATATGTCGGGTCTCGGGTCCATAGGTCCGAACCAAGGTGGAATCGTCCCAGACCAATTTACTTATTGTGGCCTAAAGAAGGATTCAGACCCGGTTTTTAGCAGGTCGAAACCTTCGGGTAATCAAAGAATCGGATACCCATTTACATCCCTACTTGTGGGCCTGTTCTGCATCACAAGGGATTTATACGGTTTGTCAAGATTGTGTATGTCCACGTGACAACCAAGGAGCTTCTTCTTAGCTAGAAAAATAAAGGCTAAAAGGTGCTCTCTCTCTCTCTCTCTCTCCCATTTACACAAATCATACTAAGAGAGTATTTTTTGCAAAGAAAAGATTTTGTGCTCCACGGATTTTCATTTCTACAAAAGAGAGAAATCTTGAATTACTACCAGTCCTATAGGAAATTGAGATCCAAACTATTGAGGAAATCAATTCATTATTTTCCTTTCACACGTGGACAAAATGTTGCACGAAACAACAAAAGAGCCGTAATGCATGATAAATCTGATCATTTTTCTTCTTTTTCACTGAATCCTCTCGATATATGAACATACCAAAAAGTTCCTGCCTTTTCTCTCTCAAAGTAAATACTTATTTTAAATAATATGATTCAAATATAGGTGCGTTGTGCTGCTTGTGTACATCCTGGAATAGGAAAAATATTGTATCATTGCAACTTGTAAGCATTGCTCTAAATCTCTTTCAATTCAATTTTACTTACCTTCTGTGTGACCTTGAGGTAGAGTTCAAAAACAATAAATAAGCTAGTTGGAGCCCATTACATCCAAACTCAAGCTATTATACCGCTTTCTTATTAGTAGCTTGTTTCTTCTGGTGGAATCGGGGCATGTTTGGAAACTTTGATAAGTTTGAAATAGAACTGGTTTGATTAGATCCATTTGAAATAATGATGTTTCAGTTAGAGTTTTTACAAGTAGACTATTTGGGAAGATGTGTAGTATATCTGATTCAATTTTAAAAGCAAACTTGTCATAAGTAGTATCGAAAACTCAACAAATAGTAAAAGTTAAATGTGCAGACTTGTTAAAAAAAAAACAAGAAGTTTTCTAATTTATTTGGACATTGATGTTTGATTCGATTCTTTTTCCCTTTGTAATTAACTTCTAAAAAATAGAGGCTAAGCTAGTCAAATAGACTTTCCCAAACAATGTAAAGCACTCAAACTTTTGGTAGGTACGGTTATGTTAGTCAAATAGACCTTAGTTTTTTAGACTCGCCAAACCACAGCTTACATTGAAGGGGTTTGTTGGAATGCTCTTACCTTGACATCCTTCTTAGATTCCTTTGATAAATTGTTTGCACAGTGTTGAAATCATGCTTAGCTAGTTCAGCTAATGAAGGATTCTTTCTATCTTCTTCATCATATGTCTCTATGTACCACCTAGCCTCTAGCCTTAGCATTCTCCAATGCAATGGCATCTCCAAAGAATGCCTTACTTTCTTTAAGAGAACTGCGTCTATGTTCCCCACGATAGCCTTGAGATGTGTGCTTGTGAACTCCCTGGCTTCATCCAAGACTACTTCCCCTTGAAAGGAAAGATGTGAAGCTTCATACAAGCTCAGCATTCCCTTGATGTCCATGCAAAGGCTTTCTTTGAAGGCACCCTTTTCATCTTTAAAGTAATGGAAAGCATCTGTCACTCTCAAAAGGTAAGAGGTTAGACTAAAACAGCAAATGAAATAATAGGATTTCTAAGATTATTTGATGCTTTATAATGCTTTCATGTTGCCATTTTGTATGGTAAAGGCCATGCGGGACCACAATTGATGTGGAATAAATGCCCAAAAAAGCCTTCAAAACTCAAACAAACATAATCCCATCAGAAATTCGAGGGGTACATTCCATACAATGTGTACTAGCGCATGTCACGGACATGCATTATATTCAACATCTTTTGAAGTAAATGTTGAACATAATTTATGATTTTCGAATTTGGCAGAATCATTGTTACGCCCCATCCCAAGTTAATCAAGATTAACTCTAATTATTCGAGATTAACATGATTTAAGTGTGATTAATTGACTTAATGGTGATTTATGATTGAAATGGATCAAATTAGTCTCAAATAGATGAATTAAGCATAATGAATAAGTTTGGAAGAGATTGACTTAATTGAGTTGATTTTAGACCCAAATTAGTGGAATTAAGGACTTTTCCGTACATACGGATTTTAGCATATTTTGTCAAATGTGGTGAAAATTTATATCAACATGTGTATCTTGATGAGAACAATAATTTTCATAATACACACATTTTCATTTTCTTGAAATGAGTCAAGTAAGCTTTGATTTGACTTGAATTAGAAATATGTGTAGTGTATAGGGTTAAAATGCAAAAGTTCTGTTATAAGAGCTGAGAAGAGCCTAGAACTTGTTCATTCGGTGATTTTCATTATCAGAGTAGCTGAGACAAGACCTACGTTCTTCTTCTTTGCTTTCTTTAATTGATCAAGTTTGGAACTTTTCAAGTGAAATTTAAAGAAAGGAGTTGGTTCTACATCATCTTCTTCATCTTGGAGTTAGAAATTGAGAGGAAAAGTTCAGATTTTCTCTTCTTTAAGCGTTAAGATAAGTGTTTGATAGTTTCACAGATTTTTTTTCTGAGTTATGTTCAATGTGGAGATAGTTGTTTGTTCAATAATTTATAGAGAAATCTATTTTGGTTGTTTTTATGAGATTAGGGTTTGGATTGAGAGAACTTGACTCAAATCAAGCTTAAGGAAAAAGGGTTTTTTTTTTTTTTTTTTTTTTACTGTTTAACTCAACTAAATGCAAGTATAAATAGTTATTTATGATTAGAAATGCTAATTGATGTGTTTTCTTTTGAATTATAAGAGTTAGGTTTTCAAACTCATGTTGTTATAGAAATGGAATTTATGTGCGGATTGATGGAATTGTGAAATAGAAGTGTGCATTTTGATGTGTATGGAATGATGATTGAGGTGGGTACGGGAGGTTTCATTTTGATGTGCAGGTTATGAGTAGATTGAATGTAGAGAAGAAGGGAAGAAAATCAGTTCGGTTGGAATTGGTTTTATTTGAACCAAATGTTAGTTCTAGGATCATAAATGGTCTAAAAAAATTAGTCTAAAGACTAATTACAGTACAATTGATGAATAATGACTCAATTACTCTTTCCATAAAGTATTATTCTTGGATTTATATCCAACATGAATTGAGTATTAACCAAAAGGTTAACTAAAGCTGGAAAATTGTAATTCAGTAATAAAATTAGCTTCTAAAACTATTAAAAGACATTGATTAGTTAACAAAACTAATAAGATTTCAGAATTAATTTCTAGATTTAAATAAAGAACCTATTGATTTAATCAAGGTTGTTGATATTATTTTACCTCCATGAGTATTAATTAAGGGGACTTTAATGTACATAATTCACATAAATTGTGATGTCCATCGAGAATAATACGTATATTAAACAACTGCTGATTATGCCTAAATGGTTGATATTATTTAATTGAATTTGTTTATGGGATTGTATCCTAAATGGATCATAACATAATTGAATCCGTTAATTATAATTGAATGGAATTAATATGTTAGTTGTATTATTATTTTTTAGTCTGGCACTACATAGTGATTTCAAAAATGCTCATTAGAGCTATTTCTGCTACAGCAGACTATTTGAGAGTGTTCCGGAACTACGTGGTGATGTCAGTTGTCCCTGGCCCGGACACTAATAAATCCCACAATATATGAATCCTTACGTATGGAAGATGAAAATCGTTCCTTTTAAGGAAGATATGATTTGATTAGAAATGCTATTATAGTTTGCCAAATAATAAAGACTCTCATTGATTTGGAATTGTAATTGTATTAGTCTAACGAAGAGTTAGATGGATTAAACGTGTAATTAGCATGTCCAATTATGTAATTGTTTATACATTATTGAATTGTCAAATTCATATTGTTATTGATGGCATTACAGGCACAGCTGCCCATACCGGTCCTTCAGGGGCCACGGCGCCAGCGAAGATGGTTGATCCAGTTCCTCCGGGAGGACTAGTTGAGTGGAAGTGAAGCAATATCATAATCAAACGAAAATTGAAAAGAAAACTTTTGTTATGGAAATTGGTTTGGAAATGTTTCACACTTTTGATCCTTGCATTGTATTTAAATATGCAAGTGATTGGTTTTGATCATAGTGTAAATGAATTTTGTTTATACATGAGAAATGTATATTTGTTTGTATTTCTCATAATGTTTATTTGATATCCCTTGTGGATTTTGATATTAAAGTTCACGTGAGTAAGTATGCGACGCGACTCGGGGTTAACTTGGATTAAATCGTAATCTCGGGCTTGAGTTGTGTCAGACATATATAATACTTCTACCATATGTAAATTGACCATGACTCTAGGATATAGAACTCGAGGGACCCAAATAATATGATGATGGTCCTGACTTAGACCCAAATATTGTTGTAAGATTGAATTATAATACTAAAATCTAATATTCATATGTTATGTGGACCAATAACCAAGGTCTATTATTAAGGTCCAACCTAAGTCTGGACCAGCCCAATTAGATTTAACTTGGGCTTGGGTCTAACCCAATCTTTTTTCACCCTTAACGTTTCCATCGAAATCAGTCAAACTAGTGGTCCATTATGAGAGAAGCATATTTACCCGGTGAGACCTCATACCCATGTTGTCTCAGAAGCCTAAATTGGAGTGCTACAGCATGAAGATCCTTCTGTGTCTTAATGGTTGCTTTGCTTGATGCTATTGTGTTTAGCACTTCTTTAATCTCGTTGTTGAAGAGATATCCCAATCCTAGCCGTTGGATAGTGTCAATCAGCTCCATTTTCTCTATTGGATTAACTACTTCCTTCATCAAATGCTTTACATCACCCATTAACTTCTTGACGTACATTTCGTGATTCTCTCTCTGCAAAACAAATCCGACCAATATTATAGTTTTAAGATTTGTGGCTTCTTGAAAAAGTTTAAGTCAGAGTAGAAATCCTAATCCCATTTGGATTTGGAGAAAGCGATGGTAGAGTCCATATAACATACTAAATTAATAGGAGATATATGGTGTTTTCTACATCTCACCCTTGACCTATCAGTCTTCACCCACTTCAACCACCCATTGCACAAAAGAAGGCACCTTATGAATTCTATTCTTTAAAAGAATTGAACTCTCTTGATTTTTCGTCCTTTTTTTAGGACTTAATTTATTTTAAAAGATATGTTAGGATATCATCAGTCTCTACTTTCTATAGATAAAAAAGGAATGTCAAAAAAAGCTTGGGTTGCCTGCTTAGATGGTTAGAGACACAGTATAGTGTGCATGGCCTTGTGAATTCGAATATCTTTTAAAAAATATGAATCTTCTAAAATAAATCTTTCAAAAGGAAAAAATACTTCTAGGAAAATAAGAGAGTTGGGTCCTCTTTAGAAGTGTTACATCCTATGCTCCCACCTCATTTATACTCTATCTTTCTCCTTTAGAAACTCAAACTCGTGCACTCTATTCTACTCATGCAATATTGTCAATAACCAGCTGAGCTACGGATGTGGGACAACTTGTTTATACTCTAGATAAAAACCCCCTAAAAATGAACTCATACAAAATACCAAGTAGTCAAACGAGCCATAAAATTTGAAAATCTAACCTTGTAATCAGTTTCCAAGGACTCTGCAAAATCAATGTCCCAGGAGCTAGGCTTGTAATTGGCAGATCGTCGAGGAACTAAGTTCGAGTAGGTTGGAGCACTTGCTGTGCATCGAATTGTATGGTGCGTGTATCTCAGAGTTGTGAGTCTTTGCGGACTGGGAGATTGTTGGAAAGAAAAAGATGGAGTAAGCAATTGCAATGCCATTTTGTTTGTGATGATAAGGTTGCAAACATAGCAAGACAAATATATAAAGATAGAAGCCCAGGAGACCTTCACTCCTCGCATGGAAACTAGTTCTTTGATAGACTCTCTCTCCACATGATATATGATGTTAGACATGTTGTCTCGTTTACTATGGTTACTAGTTAGCCCAACACATGCAAGGCACGTGTAGACTGTGTAGTATCCAAAGGTAGGTGCTACTAATTGTTTTAAAGGAGATTTCAGCTACAAATATATAATGTAATAAAATGCAGTTCATTTATTCATCAAAGTCCAGCTTAACTCTCAAAAATTAAAATTTTGAAGTTGGCAAAATGATTAAAATAGCCTGTTCAACAAATATACTATATTTATCTTTCAAAAATATCTCTTTTCAAAAAATTGGTTATTCTATATGAAAAACTCTTACTTTTAATCTCATCAAATAATCTCCAAAAATGACATTATATTCACTTATATTTTTCATTTTTTCTTAAATGTCAAACATTATTAGAATGTGATGAGTAGAACCCACATCCAAATTACCTACAAACAGACACAGTCTTGTAGACTATAACCAAGGATGGTTTGGATAGTGGATACCTACAATCATGCAGCATATAAATAGAAAATAAGCATATAGGATGCAATATTTTATTTTTTTTGCTAAAAGGTCATTTGTATTAGAAGAAGAGGGAGGAGAAACAGAGGCTAAACGCCCACAAAAGAAAAGGAACAGAGAACAACATACAGAGAGGAGAAACCAACAAACCAAAAGCACAAAGCCAGCTTAAGTATTGGAAAACAAAAAATTACAGAAGCTTGATAGAGGTCTACCAGAGAAGGGCTTAGAAATTTTCTTGAGAGAATCAGAGAGAAGCTCCATCAGGAAGAGGGAGACCTTCACCTTAGAGGCACTGATGTTGTTGAAGGTGGATTCATTTCTGCATTTCCAAAGAGCAAAAACTGTAGAGAAGAAGATGACTGCTACACCTTTACAAGCAAGTCTGTCACTGCTGTGGGAGAGGGCTTGCCAGATCTTGGAGGGGAGAAGAGGGCCAGCAACTGCTGTTCCAGCTGAGGACAGAATCCAAGACCAGATGTCTGAGGAGAAGGAACAGAGAAAGAACAGATGGAGAGAAGACTCTTCTGCTTGGGAGCATAGACTGCACCTGGAGGCCAGACTGATGCCACAGTGTTGGAGCCAGAGCTGAGAGGGAGTTTTGCCATGCAGGAGCCTCCAGGCAAAGAAAGAAACTCTCGGCTGCTGAAAGTGATTCCAGACCAAGGGGGCCCAGTTCGACCAGAAAGCAGAGGAGATCCTCGCTCTGACCATATTCCAAGCTTCTTTGGAGGAGAGGCTATGGTCCTCATGGGAGTTCCATAGGAGAGAATCTTTGGAGAGAGGGTCCAAGGAAAGGAGCTGGGCGCCTTCTTGCAGAGAAGCTGCCACATCACTGGGGATATCTGGGGGATACAGCCACTGATTGCCATTCCAGATGGAAAGGAGGTTCTGGTTGGGGGGGGGGGAAGAGGAAGGAGGGAAACTGAGAAGCCAAGCTGCCTACTGCCATCCAATTATCATACCATAGGTCGACCAGACTACCATCTCCAATTTTCCAGGAGCTCCCAGATTGAATGTAGTGAGCTGAGGATCTGATTTTCCTCCAAATACAGGAGCCAGCTTTGGAAGAGGAGGGATGCCAGAGAGAAGATCTTGGGAAGTATCTGCTGACCATCCATCTAGCCCATAGGGAATTTGACGTGGAAGCAGTCCAGCCCAGCTTAATGAAAGAAGCAGCATTTTGCTCATGAATTCGACGGATACCCAGACCTCCTTCTGAAGTAGGGAGGGTGACTGTTGCCCATATTCAACATAATCAATGTCATTTTTCTTAAAGGCTACTTATAACTTATTGAAACAAATTACTATCTCTATACCTTTAAATTACTCATAATCCAAAGTCCCAGACTGGCTAAAATGATTTAGAAAATAAGAGCATGTCATGAATTAATACCGAGTGGGGATGCACCATAAATGGCATTGGATGTAGGAGGTGAGGAACAAGTATATTATTATACCATGGAGCGGTGGAAAAAAGAAACAAGTTGAAAGGAAGATCAGGTGGCCCATACTAGAGCAAAAATATGAACTGTGTATAGGGATATAAATGGGTCCCCAATTCTCCGATTACCCAGAGGTTCCGACCCGTTAAAAACCTGGTCTGGGTCCTTATTTAGGCACCTGTGTGAGGTGTTTTCCTAAGAGTAGGATTACGCTAGTCTCAGTAGCAACCGGCTCAGCTCATCCTGATCTCGGTGTCCAAGTTCGGCAATAGTGTCAAGATTCATCTAGCTCGGTAACGGTACCAGCTAGGCATCTCATCTCAGCTCGGCAAACAGTGCCAGTTGGCGCCAAGCTCGATCTAGCCTCGGTAAAAGTACCGGCTACGTTCATCTCGATCTTGGTATAAGGCACCTCGGCAATAGTGTTAGGATGCGTCCGAATCTGGTCTCGGTTTCATCTCCAGCTCGGTACGTCCACAAGAGATGGGTACGAAACCATAATTGTACTTCCATAAAGTTACAACTACGTTGTAGAACGTGCTGACAGACAAGATGGGCGCCGGATGATGATCATGTGTCGTCTTTATCAATCACATCCACATTGATGCGAGAAGTCATCTCTCGATCTGACTGGACAGTATATCCACCTACTCCCACTAAGGGTGCGCCAGGTGAAATCTCTACATATACAGGGATAGAAATCCCTTCTTAAGTACGCCTTACCAAGCAAGAGAATGCCTTGCTACACGATATCACACAATGCATCACGTTATAGAACGCCGTGCAAAATAGCATTTTATGCTAGCATACTTGCCTTTTTTCTCCATCATTTGTTCGGTGATAGCACTAACTAAGGCATCGGAGAGCCTTCGGCTGACGGCAGCCAGGGTCTCTGATCTCTATTTCTCCTTTCCTTTCAGGTTCTAAGGCGATCAATCCATCTTCCCCAAAGAAGCTTAAACAGCAAATCATGAGTCTCACACTCACCTAATCTAATTCCGTAATTTTTAGGCACTACAACACCGATAAGTAAATGGGCCTGGGTCCAATTCCACCTCGGTTTGGACCCGTGGACCCGAGACCCTTCATATTACCTCAATTTTCGAAAATCACTCCTAAAAATTTTATTTTTTTAAAATATCATTCTTTACTAGACTTGGACCCGGATCCAGACCCATCCCATATATGCTTTTGGTTCTGGTTCCGGAGCCAAGAAACCTATTCCGAGATGGTTCTGGGTTCGGATCCAGTTCCACATTTTCCTTAACGGTTCCGGTTCTGTACCCGGACCGGAATTGATCCGTTTACAACCCTACCTATGTGTCAATTCATATGGGGAACTTGCGCTTTGTTGTCAGTACTATATGAGCTGGACTAGTCCTAATGTGCCCAGATCCACTAAGTCGGTCCCATGAGTGGGCGTATTGGACTCAAAGTGGGGCCCGCCTGGCTCCATAGAAAGTTTGAACCTTTATCAACTATATTCAAATTTTACACTAAAAGTAGAAATGGGTTCCAATCGTGGGGCAATCGTGGGGCTCATATCTATTTATTATGTGGGTTGTCAAAATGAATGTCATATCTATTGATAAAATAAAAGTTGTTGAGTGGAGCCCACTTTTTAAGTATTCAACTGAAAATGATTTCATAATTTACGCTCACTCAGGACCATGTTTACTTGGAATGGAAAAGTTGGATCACTGAGCCTTACCACAGAGAGAAGTTCGCTTGGCGGAATGCATGTAAGTGGGCCATGATGCAGGCAAGTGGGCCCCACGTTGGTTGTGTAGAGAAAAAAAAGAAGCAGATCATTTGTTCTCTTTTATAAGGGTGTGGGGTTGTCAAAATGAACGTCATATCTATTGATAGGAAAAGGATCCCCTGTTTGGTCCAAACAGGGTCAGAGGGTGCCACATGGGGGGAAATTTTTTTTTTTTATTTTTTTTATTTTTTATGGAGGAGATGAGATGTCATTGAGTTGACATCTCTCCCCCCATGTGGCACCCCCTGAGTGGTACAAACAAGGTCTCCCTATTTGGACCAAACAGGTGCTCCTCTTCCCTATTGATAAAATAAAAGTTGTTGAGTGGAGCCCACTTTTGAAGTATTCAATTGAAAATGATTTTATAATTTACGCCTCTTGGGACCATTTTCACTTGGAATGGAAAAGATGAATCACTGAGCCTCACCATAGAGAGAAGTCCACTTGGCAGAATGCATGTAAGTGGGTAATGATGCAGGCAAGTGGCCCACGTTGGTTGTGTAGAGAAAAGAAAGGAGGCATTTGGGCGAGGTCCCTCCACTGTGATTTTTATTGTAAACGCTCTACAATATTTTATCGTACCTCTTGTAAAAATAACGCATTGAGAAAGATAAAAACGCCCTTGTACACGTCAGCAAAAGCAGAAATCAGAAAAATTTATCTGAGTTTTGGAAAAACTTAGATAAAACTAAGATAAATTTGCCAAAACTCAGCAATAATTCAAATATAAAACAATATATGCCAGATCAAATTCTAGTATAAAACAGTAAATACCAAGCATTTTTTCCTCACCACACACTCAAATCTCATCTCCATTCTAATTAATTTCTCTTCATCAAATCTCGTCTCCATTCCGATTTCTCTTCATCTTCGGTCCTGTATGTTATATCATTATTAACATGAACCCTAAGATCGTGAACAACATGATAATCACAGGTAAGATTTAATCTTAAATAAGTTGAAGAATACCTCCAGACATCCTGATGCAGAGAGCTTTCCGATCCTGCTGTCTGGCGCTGTTGTTGAGATCCGTCGAAGAAGAGGCTGGGTGAATGGTTTTGGTTTCTCTCTCCTTGCCTATAAACCTTAATGTGTTGATTTTGTGTGTAGCCTTTGTGATGGACCAAAGGCTTTATTTATAGGTGAAGAGAGGACCAAATTTCCAATTAAGTTTACTTTAGATTTAATCTCAACCGTCCATCAAGGTAGAGAATATTAAGGAAACTATCTCATTAGGAAACCTTTTGAGAAATTATAGCATATGTATCCTATGAAAACGGAATTCCTATTATGACCATACTTCTAGAAAGGAAAGGACTTGTGGTCCAAGTAATGGGCCTAAATTAATTTCCTTACAGTCTCCCACTTGGTCAATAGGAAGATCCATTAATGTTTTCATTTTTAGGAATCATAAGGCGCGCATTATATGCTAAACACTCCTTTAGTCGGTTAGCATAAGTGTCTTGGCTAATTCGGTTGTTAATGGGAGTCATGGCGTTCACATATTATTTTGCAACATGTTTACTTCCATGTACTACATCATTTACAACCGTCATAACTAGACCATAAGATGAGATTTACATAATGGTCTCATAATGTCTTTGTTTAAAGACTGTTTCTGTTTATCATTTATCCAAACATAATTATGCACACAATGGAAAAATAGAAATAGTAGATGTAGAATTGCATTAAGAGCTCAATAAATGTCAAATACAAGTACAGAAATATAATGGCAGAAAATGATAATTAAGAACTATCTTGAAGACCCATGCTTTCAGTATGTCCCTGAAAGGTCTTTGGAGGTATTCCTTTCGTGAATATGTCTGCGACCATGAAATCTGTACGTATAGACTCAATGACAAATTTCTGTAATCTAACATCTTGCTTCAGTGATAGATATTTAAGGTCCATGTGTTTGGATCCCTTAGATATCCTGTCATGCTTGGAGAAAAAGGTTGCAGCGTCATTGTCACAGTAAATAGTTAATGGCTTAGAGATGAAACTCAAGGCTCCAAACTGAGTGATAAAATTACGCAACCATGTTCCTTGAATTGCAGCCTCATAACATGCCACATATTCAGCCATCATGGTGGATGTGTAAAGCAACTCGGATTTCTGGCTTTTCCATGATATTGCTCCTCCACATAAGAGATACACATAGCCAAGAGTGCAAAGTCTGGTGTCAGGACATCCAGCAAAATCTGAATCCGAATAACCAGTCACCTGTAGGTGACTTGATTTTCTGTATGTGAGCATATAATTCCTTGTTCCTTTGAGGTATCTCAGTACTTTCTTTGCAGCTTTCCAATGAGCGATTCCGGGGTTACTTTGAAATCTACCCAGCATGCCAACAGCATGACTAATGTCAGGTCTTGTACAGACCTGTGCATACATCAAACTTCCTACAAGAGAAGCATAAGGATATTTTTCCATTTCTTTACGTTCCAATTCGTTCTGTGGACACTGCGTAAGATCAAGCTTGTCTCCTTTATGCAGTGGAACAGGACTAGAGGAACATGTCATCATGCCAAATCTCTCTAGAACTTTGTCAATATATGCTTGCTGAGACAATCCCAAAATACCAAGTGATCTATCACGGAATATTTCTATTCCTATCACATAGGAAGCCTCACCCATATCTTTCATTTCAAAGTTCTTAAAGAGATAATCCTTTGTTTCATGTAACAAACCAAGGTCGCTACTAGCCAGTAATATGTCATCAACATACAGAACCAAAAATATGAACTTGCTCCCACTGATCTTGAGGTATATGCAAGGGTCAACTATGTTTTCTTTGAAATCGAAGGCAGTGATGATTTCATGAAATTTTAGGTACCATTGCCTCGAAGCTTGCTTCAGTCCATATATTGATTTCTTAAGTTTGCAAACCATGTCTTCCTGACCTTCAATTATGAAGCCTTCAGGTTGACGCATGTAGACTTCTTCTTCCAAGTCTCCATTAAGAAAGGCAGTTTTCACATCCATTTGATGTAACTCGAGGTCATAGTGAGCTACTAATGCCATGATAATTCTAAGAGAATCCTTCCTGGACACAGGGGAAAAAGTCTCAGTATAATCAATGCCTTCTTTCTGATTAAAAACTTTTGCAACAAGTCTGGCTTTATGTCGTTCAATATTGCCTTTGCAGTCGCGTTTGGTCTTGAAGACCCATTTACAGCCAACTGGTTTGTGTCCTGGAGGCAATTGAACAACTTCCCACACTTGATTTTCATCCATAGATTTCAATTCTTCCTTCATGGCATCAATCCATTTACTAGAATTAACATCCTTAATGGCTTGTGAATAAGAAACCGGATCTTTAATTGTCCCTTCTTCAGATTCTACTTGGTAAAGCATGTAATCATCGGAAATAGCTGATCTCTTTTGTCTTTGAGACCTTCTTAATGCTGGTTCCTCCGGTGCTTCATCCATATGTTCATTGGTGACAATCTCATTATGGAGTTGTTGATCATTTATTGGATTTTCCTCATTGTTAAATGGTTCCACAACGGGAGGATTTCCAATATCTTTCGGAATAGAGGGTAAAGGGATAGGTACCCTGATTTCCTGTATGATCACATCTTTGGGTTTATTACTCCCACTGATTTCACCATTTTCAAAGAATCTAGCATTACCGGTTTCAACAATTCTCGTACTATGGTTAGGACAGTAGAACCTAAATCCTTTGGACTTTTCTGGGTACCCTATAAAGTAACCACTGATCGTTTTAAGGTCCAATTTCTTTTCATGTGGATTGTAGACTCTAGCCTCAGCTGGGCAACCCCAAATTTGGAGATGTCTTAAACTAGGTTTCCATCCTTTCCACAGTTCAAAAGGTGTCTTTGGAACTGCCTTACTGGGAACCCTATTCAAGATATAAACAGCTGTGCGTAGAGCATCCATCCACAAGGATATAGGTAAGTTGGCATGACTCATCATGGATCTAACCATTTCCATGTATGTACGATTTCGCCTTTCAGCTACACCATTCTGCCATGGAGAACCAGGCGTTGTGTATTGGGCAACAATTCCAAGCTTTTGGAGGAGTTTTGCAAAAGGTCCAGGATGCTGTCCTGTTTCATCATACCTACCATAAAACTCACCACCTCTATCTGACCTTATGATTTTCACTTTTCTATCTAGTTGCCTTTCGACTTCAGTAATGAATACTTGTACAGCATCCACAGACTGAGATTTGTCATGCAACAAGTATATGTAACAGTAACGTGAGTAATCATCAATAAAGGTAATGAAGTACTTTTCTCCCCCAAAGGTTGGAACATCAAAGGGTCCGCAAATGTCTGTATGAATTATTTCAAGAAGCTGAGTACTTCTTGTGGCTCCTTTCTTTGTGTGTTTTGTTGTTTTGCCTTTAATACAATCCACACATACTGTAATATTAGTAAAATCTAGATCCGGAAGGACACCATCTTTTACTAATCGTTTGATTCTTTCACTGGATATGTGACCCAGTCTTTTATGCCACAAGATATAAGAGTCGTTTTTAGATGACTTTCGTTTTGTTTCCTTAGAATGCAGGGTAAGATTAGTTTCAGTAAATGGACTATTAAGATGTAACTTGTATAGCCCGTCAATCAATATTCCAGAACCAATGCGACTAGAATTTTTAAATAAACTGAAATTACCATTTCCTACTTCAAACGAATAACCAACTTTATCAAGTGCGCTTACAGAAACCAAATTACGAGAAATAGACGGAACATAAAGAGTTTGACATAAGTCTAACTGATAACCGCTATCTAAAACAAGACGAAAAGTGCCAATAGCTTCAACTGGAGCTTTGTCTTTGTTCCCCATAAAAAGATAGTTCTCACTTGGGTTTATGGTTTGGATCGTAAAGAATCCCTGCATTGAATTGGAAACATGAACATTAGCACCAGTGTCAATCCACCAAGTACCAGAAGAAACATAAGTAAGATTTGATTCGAAATAACTTACGAAACCCATAGGGTTACCTTTCTTTTCGAACCATTCTTTACGTTTAATGCAGTCTGCCTGAAAATGTCCAGGTTTCTTGCAAAATCTACATACGTCTTCCTTCTTTTTCTTCTTGGGGGTTTGACTAGCCTCATTAGGTCTGGGTGGTGCCCTTTTCTTGCCTGAATTATTCTTTTTCCCAGCTTTATGTCCAGCTCCTTGAACAAGATGAGCTACTTTAATACCTTGTTGATTCAGCCTGGCCTCCTCTTGAACCAATTTGTTAGCCAATTCATTCACTGTCCACTTGTCCGTAATAGTGTTGTAGTGAATTTGGAAAGGCCCGTACTGAGGAGGTAAACTATTTAGGATAAATTGGACAAGAAAGGCCTCATCCACTGATAATCCCAAATTCTTAAGTTTAGCAGCAAGGTTGGTCATCTCAATGACATGCTCATGCATTGAGCGAGTGCCATCAAACTTCATGGTTGTAAGATCTGCCATTAGTTTCCCAGCAAGGGATTTGTCTGCAGTCTTAAACCTATCTTCAATGGCCTTCATATAGTCCTTAGCATTCTCAGGTGTGGGAAGTGATGTTTTGATGTTGGTGGCAATAGTCATTCGCATAAACATGGTGCTTAGTCTGTCAGACCTCTCCCAAGAATTAAAGAGGGCCTTTTCTTCAGGGGTACTTTTTTCAGTGAGTGGAGCTGGCTTATCTGTAAGAAGAGCCATATCCAGTTCGAGTACCCCCAATGTGAACTCAACTTGCTCTTTCCATTCTGAAAAGTTGGTTCCAATGAGCTTAGTGACAGAGGTAGCATGCGAATTCAGATTAGTGGGTGCAACAACTGTAATAAAGAAACAACAATAAGGCTTCAATTAAAAGAAGACAACACATGCATAAGATATGAATATATACGACATAAAATTTAGGTGCTCCTGTGGGTAGTCACCATAATTTCTACACATTATACCATCTAAGGTCGTTATATTCAAGGTGGTGCTAATGAGTGATGTTATTCTTAATTATGAACAAACACTCCTTAATTATTGTTCAAACGTATGAATATAATCTACCTGTGGGCGACTAAATGTTTCATGCGCTTGAACAATATGTAATGTAAACATCATGATGGTATTATTAGGGCCAAATATCAGTGTTTAATTGTTAGGGTCACTGTGGTGAGACCTAACCATAAGCATACAACTATGGTGATCAAAACATTATATGTTGAATGCATTTATGATAGATTATTTAATATATATAAAAGGTACTGATAAAGAGGCCGAGTCCCGGAGGGCTGTCCGAGAATTTTATTCAAGTTATGAATAGTGTATACACATCAATTCTGTTGAGAACACCTTGTATATAAAATCGTGATTTATATGAACGCTGTCATCAGCATATCAAAGCCTTATTGCAATATGGGGTTGGCAATAAACACCAAGACTCCAAGAAAAACCAAACCATGAATAAAATATACCTTAGAAAACATAATCAGTAGAATAATAGAAGTACAATAAGCAATATGACCTGAATGAACCTGTGTTAAAACAAGTCAACACATAAAGACAGACAAAAAAACCGACCTCGATGAAAAGCACAAAGACATCAATCGTGCCCCAAAAATGCCATATCATCCTATAGCTTTTTCCCATGTGTCTCAAAGGTACAACAATTACATCCTATAGCTTCTCAAGTGCCCCCATATCCCCTCCACCACGAGGCATGTTACGTTAATAACGGGAGCACAGTTTCGTAACCCGGTCCGGCTACATCCTCGGACGGACACGATTTTGAGGATTTCAATCGGATTACGATTTCGATTCCGAGCCTTGAGACAGATAACGATTTCATTATTATTATTATTATTATTTTTTTCAACTTACTCAGGAGTTTAATAAAAAAAATCAAAACTTTAAATAAATCACGATCAAACAGTCGTGGTCAAATTGAAATTGCGGAATAACATAAATCTAAACCATTCATGCAGGCTATAATAATTGGATCAATAAATCGTTGCAGAAGTTACCCTAATTAATGGACGATCATGTGTTCTTAAACCATTCTCTGATACCACATGTTATATCATTATTAACATGAACCCTAAGATCGTGAACAACATGATAATCACAGGTAAGATTTAATCTTAAATAAGTTGAAGAATACCTCCAGACATCCTGATGCAGAGAGCTTTCCGATCCTGCTGTCTGGCGCTGTTGTTGAGATCCGTCGAAGAAGAGGCTGGGTGAATGGTTTTGGTTTCTCTCTCCTTGCCTATAAACCTTAATGTGTTGATTTTGTGTGTAGCCTTTGTGATGGACCAAAGGCTTTATTTATAGGTGAAGAGAGGACCAAATTTCCAATTAAGTTTACTTTAGATTTAATCTCAACCGTCCATCAAGGTAGAGAATATTAAGGAAACTATCTCATTAGGAAACCTTTTGAGAAATTATAGCATATGTATCCTATGAAAACGGAATTCCTATTATGACCATACTTCTAGAAAGGAAAGGACTTGTGGTCCAAGTAATGGGCCTAAATTAATTTCCTTACACTGTAGGCCATTCCTCCTCATAAATCTCTTTTGGGAAATCCTTAACCAGATTCTCTAGAGAAGACTTGAGTTTATCAGGAACCAATTTCTTCACCACATTTGACTCCTCGATGTAGTTTATTGTAGAATGACATTTCTTAGCATAGTTTATCCATGGAGGCTCAATGATCGAACCCATGTATTATGCAGCCACGACCTCAAAACGAGCTCCTGTGTCCATCCTAACCTAACTGAGTTGTTTTAGTCTGATATAAAATAAAAAGGACTTTAAATGAGTTTATTTTTTTCAAACTCGCATAAATTTGTTTTTGTTCAAACTCAGATAAATTTGTTCGAAACTCAAAAAGTTGTTCAAAATTCAAATAAATTTGTCTGAGCTTTGCCAATAACTCAGATAAATTTACCAAAAATCTATGAGTTTTGGTAAATTTATCTGAGTTTTTGTCTAGTTTATCAGAGTTTCTGGAAAATTTATTTGAGCTCGGCAACACCAAAAGTCAGAATACAGAAAATCAGATTCTAATAAAAATTGAAATTCAAAACAAAAACACTTGATGACCATGATGCAATCTGGAAAAGAGAGAGAGAGGGGGAAAACAAGCAAAAAAAAAAAACAAACTGCTCTCTTTCAAATCAGTTGTAGAGAGAGAGAGAGATTTGAAAGAGACTTAAGATGAAAGAGTAAAAGAAAGTAAAACCGTTTCTATCTTTGAAGAAATGAAAGAGAGAGAATCGGAAGTCATGGTGGCGACGGAAGGTGCTCTGCAACGATACTCCACAACCATGGAAAGGAATGAAAATGGAAAATGAGAGAGAAGAAGAAGTTTTGTGGGACAACAGAGAATAAAAGAGAACTTGGCTTAGGAATGAGGGTTGAAAGGGGTAAATTAGTTATGAAAATATATGACGTGGCATATTAGGGACCTCTCACCAAAATATCTCCACCTGCCTAGACTATAGACATTAGAGAAAAAGTTGTTGGACTGAATGCCTTAAAAGACCGTGCTCATAGACGGTTGGCTAATTTAACAAAAAAAAAGAAGCATGTCTTTTGTTATCTTTTATAAGGGTCTAGGGTTGTCAAAACGAATGTCATATCTATTGATAAAATAAAATTTGTTGAGTGGAGCCCACTTTTGAAGTACTCAATTGAAAATGATTTCATAATTTACGCTCACTTGGGACCATGTTCACTTGGAATGGAAAACGTGGATCACTGAGCCTCACCATAGAGAGAAGTCCACTTGGCAGAATGTATGTAAGTGGGCCATTTTGTAGGCAAGTCGGCCCCATGTTGGTTGTCTAGAGAAAAAACAAAGAAGCAGGTCATTTGTTCTCTTTTATAAGGGTGTATGGATATAGATTATAATGGTATAAATCATAAAACATGTGACATAAAGTGGTATTCTCAGTACTAAGATGGAGGACCATTTGATAGTCCCATAATATCCCTCACGTCTAGGTCCAAACCTTTTCATCAGACATGCAACAGGCGTAGGTAGAACCGGTCCAACCATTTCTAAATATTGGTTCCCATATTGGTCAGCTGTGGGTCCGGTTAGCGGGTTTAGACTAGATTTATGTATCCATTTTTTTTACTAGTAATTGTATAATTATATTAAAAGATTAAGATTCATAGGGGTGTTCATGGTCGAGTCATGCCCAATGGAGGCATATCTTGGCTCAACTTAACTTTAGATCACAAGCATGTAATCTGGCCCAAGCTCAACATGTCTGCAAGTGTCAAGCTTGAGACTGCCCATTTAGTCAATTTGGCCAGGCCGAACTAGGCATTTTAGCAATAATTTGGACAAATATTCATTGATTTCAAGCATTCCTTATTTGGGCATGGACTTTCTATGAATTAGCTCTAGCTTGACCCAAATATTAAACAGGCCCAAATTATATATTCAACCACGGCCCAAACTAGGATGGGCTACGATCAGGCCCGTTCTAGCTTGGCCTTTGAGCATGCCTCGATTTTAGCATTTGGCTGGAGGTCCCTTATCTTTGATTTTTATTGCAAATGGTTCACGTGTTTTTTCATAGAGGCAAAGGTTCATTTTTAAGTTTTAAATAGTTAAAAAGTCCAGAATGTCCCTCTTAATACACTCTATGCGGTATACAAAAAAAGAAAATTGATTTCGTTTAGAGTTTCATTGGTGAAAAACAAGGCAGGGGGGGGGACCTATTAATTTTGTGAAATTACACAAATCAAGAATTATGATAGATACGAGAAAGAGAAGGGCGAAAACTTATTCAAAAAAAGGAGAAACCATTAAGAAAATCTACACGTGGGGTTGGGCAAAACTCAGATAAATTTATCTAAGGAGAAATCATCCAAAAAATCTACATGTGGGACTGGGCAAAACTTGAATAAATTTATCTGACGTTTGTTTCAAACTTAGATAAAGTTGTTCAAAACTCAGATAAATTTGTTCAAAACTCAGATAAATTTGTTCAAAACTCAGATATATTTGTTTAAAACTCCGACAAGTTTGTTAGAGTTTTGCCATAAGTTCAAATTAACTTATTTGAGATTGAAACAAAATCTTTTGGAAAAAACTAAGATAAATTTATGTATCTTTTCGAAGAAACTCACAATACAACAAAAGAAAGGAGATATAGTAGCCACGTGAGGAAGAAAACTACATAAGATCATAGAAACTCTCGCAAACGACTAGGACCAACTTATTAAAAAATGAGTCAATACTGATCTTGTGTGGGGCAAATATCAGTTCAATACTTCTGATATGTCTTGATACAATTATTCTCCTACGTCTTGAGGGACAACTATCACAGAAACTCCCGCGCATAGAAACTCATCAACAATGAGGTGGGGCAAAGATCAATTGGAAAAAAAAAAAAGACTGATGATTAGTCTTGGGCTTCTCCATCAAGATGGGTATGATATGAATGGCATGATTATCTGATGATTGCAATGAAAATCCATTATGTAAGTAGTGCCTACGCAGCGAATCGCACATAGGTGCAGGAGGCCTGAAATTGTTCCTTCCCATTTGAATTTTGAAACTTGATTTAAAACTAGGAAACAAAATCCGTTAGACAGCTTGATTCGCCTACAAGGGGCAAATCAGTCATCAAATATCACGTTAGGGAGCTTAAAAGAGTCATTCTATTGGCACACAAACTTTTTCTCTTCCCACACAACAATTCATTTTTAAAAAAATCCCATGAAATTACCTTTTTGCCCACCCTCCTCCCTTTCTCTCCCCCGCCTCCCCCTTCACCTTTGGCTCCGACACCGGCTCTAGCCTGGGTGGCGGCGGCCGACCCCTCTCCTCCCCTTCTCTCTCTCCACCCCGTCTCTCTTCCTCCCTCTCCCTCCCCTCAGTTTTCTCTCTCTCATCCCTTTCTCTCCCCCACCTCCCCTTCATCTCCGGCTTCGCCTCGATACTGAGCTTGCGGAAGTGGAGATGCTCGGCCTCATGGCCTGCCATGCTGAGTTCAGCTCATCTCAGCCCTTCAAGGGTGCCTAAATCTCCGGTTCCCTACATATGATCATCCAAACCACCATCCTGATCGAAACCCTCACTGCCCTTGGCGCCGAGGTCCGTTGGTGCTCCTGCAACATCTTCTCCACCCAGGACCATGCTGCCTCCAGCATCGCTCGCGACTCTGCCGCCATCTTCTCCTGGAAGGGAGAGACCCTCTAGGAGTACTGGTGGTGCACTGATAGGTTCCTCAGTTAAGGAGTCGGTGGTGGTCCCGATCTCATCGTCAATAATGGTAGCCAGAGGCGATGGGGAAGTTGCCGGATCTAGGCCAGAGGCGAAGGGGAGGTGGGGGGAGAGAAAGGGAGGAGGAGAGAGAAAATAGTGGGGAGGGAGATCAGGGAGAGGGAGAGGGAGGAAGAGAGAGAGAGGGAGGGAGGGGAGGGAGAGAGAGAAGGGGAGGAGAGTGGTTGGCCGTGTCGGAGCCGGAGCCAGAGGTGAAGGGGGAGGTCGGGGGGGGGGAGAGAAAGGGAGGAGGGTGGGCAAAAAGGTAATTTCATGGTTTTTAAAAAAAAATTTAAATAGCTGCGTCGGAAGAGAAAATGTTTGTGTGTCAATAGAATCACTTAACTTAAAACTAGGGATTAAATTCGTAACATAAACTTAGACGGTTGTAAGGGTAAATCAGTCTTGCAAGTGTATGATTTGGCATATTAAGGACATCCGCATGCAATAAGTCTAGGCACATGGTTAAGGTCTTTAATCGAAAATCCTGTGGATTAGAGGCGCTAAAGGACAGTATTAAGGGACATTTGACTAATTTTCTTTAAATTTTATTAGTGTAATCCTTGGAAGATGTGAATCACTTTCCACAATAAGCTCTCTTCTAAAAAAAGAACCTAAACATAGGGAAAGAGGTTCAAGAATGACTCACACCATTACTTCCTTAGACTCTACACCATTAGAGACGAGAACATGAATAAGGCCTTCCCATTGCAATTGTGAAGGACTTCTATCCCTCCATGACAGGACTGTATTAATGACCTTCGTACATCCAGTGGTCTTAATGATAATTATACCATATTTGTTATTTGTGCACATAATTTAAGTCCCACGAGTGGAGTATAACCCAATCCAGGCAAAGGGCTCCTGTGCTAGAAAGTCCAAGCTACTCGTGTCATATGCTCAAAAATGAATTGCCGTACATCCAAATTTCTCTAGTAGCCTACATTGGCTTGTGAAACATTTAGTTACATGTGAACAACCCATATACCCAAAAACAACACAACAGCCAGCTACCCACCTTGTTCTTCCAAAAGTGACGGGCATGTGACAACCGTACCCCCGGGGGTGCCACGTGGGGTTAAGATGTCACATCCCATCTCTTCAAAAGATTTCACATATGTTTAAAAAATTTCTCTTCCCATGTGGCATCCCCTGAGTGGTCTAAAGAGGGATCTGGATCCAATTCTTAGATATTTTTATTGTACTCTTGAATTACATATTGGAATTCTCACCGTGCTTCCGTGAGAACTATTGGTGGGGCCCACCTAGGAACCAATCCAAACCATGCATAAACAGGGTCCCCTCACTACAAGAAAAATTGATTTTCCCGGCGCACATTTTCGCCGCTAAAAAACAGATAACCGATGCGAAATCCTTTTCCCAGCGATTTTACCTCGTCGCTGAATCGACGCATGTAACCCTTCACTCATGCCTTTTAGCGGCGATAACCGAAAATTGTCGCAAATACTCTTTTTATTTGCGACGTTTTTTTCCGACGCAAATAATTACAAGAGACGCCGCAAAAAGGATTCAAATAATAGTTGGCAGTGTGCAGTTGCAGCGTTTAAAAATTTATTACCAGCGTCTATATATCGCCGCAAAAAAATATTTGCAGCGTTTTTAAAATTTGCCGCAAAAAATTGAGGGCGGGTAAAACAAAATTGCATCGATCTCAAATCGACGCATTTGCTAATTTTGACCGTTATTTTCTAAATTTTCTAAAATTCTTTCGCATTGACTATTTGCCGCCAAAAAATTCTTTTCGCAGCGTTTTTTTATCTTCGCCGGTAATTAAATGCTCGCCGCTAAAACTCAGTTGCAACTATCATAAATTGACGCAAATTCTCATTTGGATTTCAATGTAACAAGAGCATCAACTATTTATCGTCGGAAAAAATCATTTGCAGCGTCTGTGCACATCGCTGCTATATAGATTTCGAAGGTGGAACTCAATTGCGTCAATTTCAACTTGACAGAATTGCTTGTTTATAACTATGCAACTGTTTTTTTTTTAATTTCAAAAATTCAAAAACATCATTATTTTATTGTAGGAATTGATGTTTTTCTTGATTATGCCATTAAGTCCCACTGTTTCACTCAAATTAAATCACTGTAATTAATGTCTTCAGTTTTTCTTCCAACGTCACATTTATTGTCACATCTGCCAATTAAAAACTAGATAATTAATCTCTATTTTCTATATATTAATACACAAAATTTCATTAACTTGTTCAAGCATCAATTCATCCAAACTCATGTATTTATATAATATGGCGGTGCATTATATTCACATCAAGTACAAATCGGGCTACTGTTAAACAATATTCAACCACACTGTTGTGGCCATAAAAAGAGTTAAGGTGTCTATTATCAATAAAATGAAGGCGGTAAATATCCAAAATACAATTGATGTGTTGCTGCCACTTAGCCCATTTTCAAAGAAATGCCAAATCATCCCGCAGACTGGTAGCTTTTCGTTCACCCAAGTGAGAGGTTCATCCCTTTAGTTCTCATTCATCAAGTATTGTGCTATCCTCTTTGGGTCATGGGTGCTTCTCAGCTACCTTCTCATACCTGCAAGACTAATGTATTTCAAACTTGTGCATGTGCATACAACCAATAGTAAACTTTTTTTTTGCTAAATGGTAAATTGAATTAAGAAGAAAGGGCAAGGCCCCCAAATACAGAAGAAAGGCAACCAAGGCAAAACAGAGAAAGCCAATAGAAAATGGAGAGCCTAAAAACAAAACAGAGAAAAAAGAGGCCAGGAGCATACACCAAAGACAAAGAAAGAAAAGAAAAAGGAGAGAACCCAGAGCAAGCTCAAATGACAAAGAAAGAAAAGCTATATGAGAATACCCAGAGCCACCAAAATGGGGTGGGGATGCAACACTTTGACTGAAGATACCATGCCTTTTATACTGTCCTTGAAGATCATTATATCTCTCTCCAGGGATGGAGTTCTTGAGTTGCAATAGTAAACTAAATTGTGAGCGTCTTGGCCCTGAAACCATATCTTATGTATATTGGATTCACCCCTTTTTTATCTCTTCATCCTAGAATAGTGGGGAGCTATCTTTGTGATGATGAAAACCAAGAAAACCAAAATATTCAATAATGGACCTCAAAACCAAAGAAAACATGAAACAATACCAAAGAAAACATGAATCAAGCAAGTGGACAAGTGGAACTAAAAGTGTATGATGATTAAAATATGAAAAGTAGTAAGTTTCCATCCATGAAAATTAGCAAGTCTCCAGAATTAAAATTATGATGATTGATGATAGAATACCTAGAGTTGGTAAGGAAGTTGGGAAATCCCACTTCATGCATTTGCAAGGGGATAACAATGAAAGGAACTAGAAACTGACATTGGTCTTGCTTATATAGATGACTCTAAAATGAGGCAGGAAAACATCAAATCATCACCTCATTTTGCTAAAAAAAACATGGTTTGGTCTATACTTTTAAGAAAAGAAATAGGGTTTCTAGCACTTCAATAGCATTAAGGAGCTCAATAATTGGTGGCCAGTGAGAACAAGTTAAATAAAAAGGATGAGACAAAAAAAAAAAACCCATTTGTAGGACTGCATGCTTCTCACCAAAGGCCAAAGGCTGTACCAAAAAGCTTGAGACAAAATGACTACCAGGGAGGAGAACTGTAGCATCTTTTTTTTTTTTTTCCTAAAGGCCCACAAATATGAAATATTATTGTGGAAAGAGCATCTTGCCCATGTCAACTTTTTTGGTTTTTTCTATAAAAAATGTTATAAATTATATTCTTGAGGCTAACATTATTCTCTGTTCTCTGAAAAGTTGAGAATTAAAAAAAAAAATGATATCACATTCAGTTACTTACAAAGAAGCGAGTGAGGAGGAGGAAGAAGAGGAAGGAGCAGCCTAATACAATACTTTCCCATTTCCACTGTAACAAACATCACAATCACAACTATTAGAAACAAGACGCAAGCAATCAACTCATTATTATAAAATAAAACTATAAAAATCAAAGAAGACCCTTATCACAAATTTCATGTTTCCACTCATCATTTCCCCAATAAAGAAATTGTTAAAACAGATATGCAATGAGGGTTTAAGCCCGGATCCAATTGGACTGAACTGGTCCTTTAACTGGTCAGATCAAAAGGACCCATCTGGTCAAAACTGGGTTAAAGCAATTAACTTGTCCGTTCAAAAATGACCCATCGGGTCAGAAACCCAAATAATTGTCCAGTATAGAGACTATAGAGTCCTTGAAAAGAAAAAAAGACACTCGTGAGTCATGAGTCGTGAGTCGTGAGTCATGACATGTCAAATGAAAAAAATAAAAACAGACCAATCTCTGAACTTCAGGTTTCAAAAGAAAAAGACATCTTTTTTCGGTAGTTTTGATTTTCAGCAGAGCATAGGAAAAAAAGGACTTGATGACCATGAATGACATTGAAAAAACTAAAATGACAAAAAAAGAAGAAAGTGCGCCCAACAATCATCTCGTTCTAAAGTCTAAACACGTGATTATTCATAAGATTACAAGGCAAGACTTTGTGTTTTTATATAGTGAGATCTTTAGAGAGATAAAGGTGTGAAGCCTTTTTAATATATAGAACTCTTGCTTTTGGTTTTTTTTTTATTGTATTGGGTTGGATTGGAGATAGGACCACCTGATGAATTTGGGTGAAGATGGAGCGCATGACAGACACAACATCTGTTGATGTGGTGAAATGCTCTAACCCAAGGATTCCTTTCAGCTGTTGCAAGCAAACAACAGTTGCAGCTCCGGCCATGAAACCCACTATCGTTGCATGTGAAAGAAAATCTACTATAAACCCAAGCCTGTTGTAAATAAACCAACAACCACCACAAGAGTTAAACCAAAAAAGCACATAAAAACAACCCTCTCAGAATAAAATATATTGAGAATTGAAGAGATAACAACAAAGCATAAATGATCACATATCTCTCTGTCTCTCTTTCCATATTACCAACTAGTATCAAATTTCTGCATTCTAACCTTAATAAACCCAAGGCTGCCTGAAAGACCCCAGCAAAAAAAGTAGCAGTAAAAGCAAGGTGAAGATAAAGGGACGGATTCTCAGTCGCGGAAACTTCTTTCCCCAACATGGAAGCCATAAGAAGAGAAGCAACAGCAACAGTCCCCACAGGTAAATCTCTAGAGCTACCCATCATAGCATAAACCAAAGGCGGCACAAAGCTGGAATCTGCATTGCCCATCAACCAAACACAAAAAATTCAGTTCTGGGCCTCCTTCAATTCCCCTCAAAAACCAAGAAACCAACACTAAAAAATAAAAAAAAAAACATTTACTGAAAACCAAGATCATACATAATCCAAGTATAGGTGGTAGATTGGCAAGCTTGGCGTAGCTGATCCCCTAAGGGATAGCAAGTGGACAGAGTCAAGCAAGCTCCAATAGCAGCTGTTAACACCTTGCACCATATTATACAGAAAGATGGAAGAAATTGCTATGTCCATGATGGATAACTCTGTTGAGAAATGGACATCAATGTGTATATTTTTCATGTAAATGCTAAAATATATTTAAAAGTATAAAGCACACAAATATAATACAGTAGAAGATCATGTTATTCTCCTAGTTTTTAAAATATTGGGTTAGTTAGAGTATATGTTAGTCCAATAAGAAAAGTAATAACCAAATATCCAAGTTACATGTGTACATGTGCGTGCGCATGCATATTAGAATTTTCTTCTTGCACAATAATAACAAATAAGTTTAATTATAAAAACTAAGTAAATTTTTTTAACTTCGAATCCATAAAAAGAAGAGGGTTGGCATCAAACGGGCGGCAAATAACAATAACTCAACAAGTTAAACATTCTAATTTACTTTTGTATAAAAAAGTAGTACTTGAAACACATCCATATGGCCAAAAATAGGTTATAGAAAATAAAGAAATCCATAGGTTTACAATATAACTTACTTCTCATTTATATACTAAAAAAGTTGATTTGAGTAGTTTAATTAACATAGCTGTAACCAAAATCACATAAGCCTGTTTTGGTTATTTTCACTTTTTGTCTAATTACAAATGATGCAAAACCATTGGTTTTTGGTTTTCATGCGCTTAGAAAATAGAATGGATATTCAAATGAAATGTGAACAAACAAAATCACTATGAACCTTTTTTTTTTCTTTGTTGTTGATATACTAGTTGAGAACTTTGTTGTTGCTAAGTCAATAATGACCAATACAGATCATATGGTATTTGACAAAATACCAAGTCATACTAAAATCTCTATCTTAAGAAGATACCAATTCAGTAGCTCTTATATATATATATATATAACTCAATGTATCAGCCAAATAATAGTTTGAAATTTGAATCTAGTCACATACGTACCTTAGTTTTGAAGGAGCCAATTAATAGTTTGAAATGAACGAATAGGATCCGGATGGGGACTTGGGTCTGTGCATGGAGGCACCCATGTCTGACTTGGGGGCTGCGTAGAATCATCCGAGTTGGTTTGATCTTCCTCCTCGGAGCTATGGTATGAAGACAGGCGCGCTCCACGCGATCGGCCCCGTTGACATCCGTACCGTGCAATGCCCTTGGCACGAGTACGGCCAAATCTCCCTGAGCCTCTTAAACTTTCTCGTAGTTGGTTACCTACGTGTGCACAAGATAATCATTTTAGACAAATGCCACTGCATTCCACATGATAATGTCAAATTCAAATACAGGTAGGTAACAAAGATCATATATCTACTGTTTCATGGTTTAATTGTTAGTGGATTAATTCGTACATTTGATATGGCTTATGTTTTTTGCAGTTGGAATCCTTAAAATTAATTACCGTCTCTTAATGCACGTATATGGCAGCACATGTTACGAGCATAACATAAATAGAAAAATAAAGAAAATTATCAAATTATATACCTTGGTATTTGATATTAATATCAAATTATATACCTTGATAGTTGCTCCTCATGCCTCTAGATTGAAGATGAGATTGTGATGACATTTCGACACAGCTTACCACCTAGAAGCATGGTATGTCCCGATTTCATGTCACATGAATCAAATAAGTACCACTCAATAGACTTTAATTAAGCAGGTATTAAATTGTAACCCAAAAGCTGAATACTTCTTCTGTACTTGTTTGTTATTTGTTTAATTAAATAGGCCGAGATAGAAAGAAGTAAAACCTACCTTCACCGGCTGGAAGGAAGCAACGTCACAAAAAACACCGTCCTGGTTCACCTCACCTGAAAAAGAATAATATCATACATATGATAAGTCAAACAAGTTGACAGCTAAATAAATAAATGGTCAGTTATACTTAGCCATATATATATATATATATATATATATATGGAAACATAAATGCTATCTTGAGTGAATTAGTCCAACCAATTTATCAATAATAAATTGGATGGTTTAATAAATAAAAACAATAATTGCACACGGTATATTAATATGATAAAAGCAATAATTCCAAACGATATAATCATTAACAGCTCATGTCGAAAACTCAATCTCAAATAGTTAATCTATCGTGTTACCCTTAAACTCAGTGACCCTTATTTTGGTTGTAATTATAAATCTGATGCAGACTCTTCCTCTGTGGATAGGTCCCCCTCATCTGAATATTCCCCATGACCATATGCATCTCCAGAACTAGAAGTGATAATGTCATCGTTGATGAACACGTTTGAATGAGTGACTTGACCATCCTGATCCATGACAGCTCGTGCATCAATATGACTAGGTAGTATATCATTCCTACTCATATGGGTTGACATAAGACATGCATCACACTGCACTAATCCATAAGCATACGCTGACTCATCTGCTTGATCGGCATCATCGTCACTTGATTCACCAGCAATATGTTCTAGAACCCTCGGCGCTGGAGGAATGTTGTATACATTCCTATTTGAATAGTTCTGCACAACACCCCAATTCCCTTTCGCCCTTAAATCTCTAATGTAGAAACACTGAGAAGCCTGACCCGCCAACACAAATGGTTCATCGTCATACCAAGTTATGTCCATGTTGACACTAGTCATATGGTCATCCACCCGCACGCCTCGTTTTCGATCACCGACATTAAACCAATCACATTCAAATAGATACACCCGATGCCATTCCATGTACCGCAACTCTATGATATTATTAATAACACCATAGAAATCTATCAGATTTGTAGCCTCGTCACCAGTTACAAACACCCCAGAATTTTGTGTGCGCCGGCGAAGTTCTCGATGCTTTACATGAAACCTTTTTCCATTTATAATGCAAGCAGCATATGATGCGATCCAACGGTCAGGACCGCAAGCTAAGGCATACAAATCAGCTGACACATCACTTGGATTGGATGTACGTTGTTCCTGGATCTACAACAAGATTCATGAAAATCATAAGATATATTTTAGTCATTCCAAACCAAAACAGAAGCTATGATATCGATAGTAGATAGGGATGTCAGAGGAATTTACACGTTGCTTGAACCAATCTGGAAACTCATCTTGATGAGTGCGATCGACGGAACGTGGATGTTGTACCCTACATTTCTTGTAGTGCTCCCTGCATTTGGATCACAAAATCGTAGTGCAAAATCTTCAAGTTAGCTAGTGTGGGATGATAGAAACATGTTAAGTTCGACTGGAAAATGTATATGTGTGAGTAAAGTCATTAATGCTTACTCTATATAGGGTCTAATCTCCACACAATTGTTAAGCACGTACCAGATGGCTTCTCTAAAGAGTTTTTGTTCTAATTGCACATTAGAACCTCTACCCAAGGGGCGAACTTGCTGGTTGAAAATTTTGAATCCATCTATACTTTCCTCTTCATTAGCGTCAACGTTACGATCCGCTCGATTAAACTTCGTCTCAACATCTTGGAGGTACATGGAGCAAAATGTCAGGCATTCAGTGTGAATGTAAGCCTCAGCTATTGAACCTTCTGGGCGGGCTTTATTCTTAACATACCGCTTGAATTTGCCGAGATACCTCTCAAATGGATACATCCATCTATATTGTACTGGACCCCCAAGAATAGCCTCACGAGGTAAATGGATAGCTAGGTGGACCATGATATCGAAAAAGGATGGAGGAAATATCATCTCTAGTTTGCATAGAGTAGTGACGATATCAGTCTGGAGCTGGAATATACGATCCACATTTAGAGTTCGGGCGCACACCTCCTTGAAAAAAGTGCTGAGTTCAGTTAGTGCCAAAGCAATGTCACTTCTTAAGTACCCCCCAACAGCAGTGGGGAGTAATCTTTGAAGGAAAACATGACAATCGTGGCTTTTCAACCCTGAGATTCTACAATCACGTAAAGAAACACATTTTGAGATATTGGAAGCGAAGCCATCTGGAAATTTGATACTGGCTAGCCACTCACAAAATTTAATCCTTTCATTTCCATGTAATGCGTAAAGTGCATGTGGCATTGTTACACGATCGCCTTCACGCCTCAAATGTAATTCTTTTCTATAACCCAAAATCTCCAAGTCACGCCGTGCATTGATATTATCCTTAGTTTTTCCCTGAATGTTCATTAAAGTGAATAAAATGCTATCGGCAATATTCTTCTCAATATGCATAACATCCAAATTATGCCGAAGTCTAAGTGTTGACCAATAAGGTAGGTTGAAGAATATGCTACGCTTTGTCCAATTTAGCTCTTCAGTAGTGCGTTTTCTCTTCCTACGAGATTTACCAAATTGAACATCCCCAATCATACGCAATTGCGTTTGAATATCGTCTCCTCCTAGATCATTCGGTGCCATGCGATGATCTTCTTTACCGTTGAACAACGCCTTTTCCGTTCTCCACATGTGATCTGTCGGTAAAAAACGTCGGTGTCCCATATAACAATGTTTTCTGCCATACTTCAACCAATTGGAGTCTGTTTCGGCATTGCAAGCTGGACACGCCAATTTTCCCTTTGTTGACCAACCAGACAAGTTCCCATAGGCCGGAAAGTCACTAATTGTCCACAATAATGCGGCATGCAACATAAATGTTTCCCTGGTCGAGGCATCATATGTCGGTACCCCGTGTTCCCAAAATTCAAGCAGTTCATCAATCAACGGCTGCAAGTAAACGTCAATGTCATTCCCTGGTGACTTTGGGCCAGGAATAATCAGAGACGTCATGAAGAACTGGTCTTTCATGCATGACCACGGCGGCAAATTATATGGAACAAGGATCACTGGCCAAATGCTATGAGGTTTAGCCAAATTATTGAAGGGAGTGAAGCCATCACTTGACAGCCCGAGCCTAACATTGCGAGGATCATCAGCAAACCAACTATGTTGTTCATCAAATTTCTTCCAAGACTCAGAGTCGGCCGGATGTCTCATACTGATATCTTCTATCGCCCGCTGCTCTTTATGCCATCTCATATCACCTGCTATCTTTGCCGTCATAAAGAGACGTTGCAATCTCGGCTTCAGAGGAAAATGTCGCAACACTTTTTGAGGCATCATTCGTGACCCGTGTGTATTTGGCATCCAT
The DNA here is from genome assembly GCA_038049695.1 of Cinnamomum chago. NCBI lineage: Eukaryota > Viridiplantae > Streptophyta > Magnoliopsida > Laurales > Lauraceae > Cinnamomum > Cinnamomum chago. The sequence continues at coordinate 50,696,437 of CP142460.1, forward strand.
CTCGAAGCCTTACATACAGGGCATTCATTAAGAGTAGCATTTTCCTTCCAAAATAAGATGCAGTCATTGACGCATGCATGTATTTTGTTGTACTTGAAACCCAAATCGCGCTCCAAGGACCTTGACTCTTGATATGATTGTGGCAAGAGAGCATCTGGGAAGGCAGACCCCAACAAGTCAAGGAGCATGTCAAATGACTTAACTGACCATCCACCGATTGACTTGATATGTAACAAATTCACCATGAATGACAGTTTTGAAAACTGTGTACACCCATCGAAAAGAGGACGTCGAGCATCTTCTAATAGCTGGTCAAAAGATGACGCTGGTGTGGCTGCAGGTATTGGTCGACTGGACGATGCAGGGGTGTTGTCATGTGACACATCCACATAGGTGCCTGCCCGAATGTCATCCAACATCTGTTGCATGTCATCAATGTAATCATCTTCTGCTATAACCTCATCCTGAACATCGTCATCACTGTCATTAAATGTCTCCTCCTCTCCATGAAATAACCACTGAGTGTAATTTGGATTGATCCCTTTCATATATAAATGATTTTCCACCTCAAATATAGGCAACCACCGATTGTTAAGGCATGTACGACATGGACATCGAATACGATCCCTTCCACGAGCATGGTTCCGTGCTTGCATGAGAAAATTGTTAACCCCTTCAGTGTATGCAGGTGACAAAAGTCTGTCGGGCTCGTTCATCCAACTTTTGTCCATCTAGAGAAAAGACATGATGGGGAGAACTCATTAGACAATGAGAGTTATGCGGCAATTTTTGACACATTGAATGAGTCACATAACTAGAGAACTTTTTTTTTTTTTGGATGAGTCATTTTTTTTGGATGATTTCAAGAGTCATTGTTATGGTTAAAACGGGGATGGGATGGTCCAGCCCAGCCTGCATTGGGTTACGTTTTGGACCTGACACTGGGCATAGCAACTCATATATTCTAACGTGATAATTAAATGTGCTAGGCCTGTCCAAAGATCCAACCAGATTTCTAATGATATCTATATATGTATCACAAATTGGCTGTGCATATTTTGTGAAGAGTTGGATTACTATGAGCTCATCAGGTGGTATCTAATTGGCCCAATAAAAAACTTTAGCCTGGCCCAGATACTATCAATCCTAACTGTTGCACATTGATTATTGCATGTCAAAACAGCTTAGAGATTAAAAAAAAAAAAAGGAGAAAAATGGGTGGCAGAGATTGGCACAAGATTTAAGGAACTTAAAACAAAGCTGTTCAAACTAAGTTCCAACAATATGCTCCAAGCTCTAGTACTTTCCTCATTCATTGTGTGAAAAGGGCTACTTTGCTATCTGACATTGGGTAATCTCCCGTTATGATAAACATCCAAATCCTCCTATATAGGTACCATACTAATAAGATAAACACAGCTTAGGCAACATCCAAATCCTCCTATATAAGTACCATACTAATAAGATAAACACAGCTTAGGCAACATCCAAATCCTCCTATATAAGTACCATACTGATTCCATCATTCCTCAATTCAAGAAAAGACAAGCACTCAGGTACAAATATAATCTTGCAAATCAAAGTATGCAACTCACAACTTGATCGAATCTGGAATTGGACCAACCCAATTCACAAAGTTGGAAAAGTACAGTAGGTGGTGTTGTACCAGTACGTTTCCTGATATAGATCATACCACACTATTATTCAACAATCTTAGTGTCCAAAGGACACTTTAATCCATGGAAAATAAAGATTCTCGCAATTAAGACACAAAATAGGGGAAGGCTTTTATTTGTATAAAATCCCTAATTTCAATAAGTGTTAATCCCTCCCATTGGATTGGGGAGAGGGGAATCAAGGTAAATAAACTTGTCCACCCATTTTTTCTACCTCTATTTGAGGATAAATTGGAAAAGAAAATTGAAAAAATCCAAAATAGTAACATATTATCCTCACATTGAAGTGGGGATAATTCAAGTGCATATTATCCTCACATTGAGCAATATGAGTCATTGCTAATTTTTTTATTTTTTTCCAGTGTTTTATTTATTTATTTATTTTTTTTTTTTTTTTTGCTAATGGTAAATTTGATATTGATAGGAGAAAAAGGCAAATCCTTGGGGACAAAAGAGAAGCAAAAATAGAACATACAAAAGGACAAAATTCCATCCTCGAAACAAGAGGGACATGAAAGATAAAAGACAAGATGGAGGGGAGCACTGCAGGCCTAAACAAAAAAGCACCGAAGGGGCTCTAAAACAGAATAAGCCAAAACTACTATGCTTTAGACAAGGAGTATAATTCATATAGTCAGAGGACTGCTTTGAGTTAAACAAGTAGTTGCCTCTTTTTCCCTTATCATATCCACTGACAGAATCACATATAAAATAAAAAATCTGTCTCTTTTCTATATTATTCACATGTTATTTAATCACTCTATACAGTTCAATGCTATATGATTTAGCCCAAGCTCCTCTGTGGAACTCAAACTATGCTCTTAAATGCATAATGCAATGGTTTTTATCATACTTCTGTCCTGTTACTCATTCCTCAAGTTATGAACAAGTTGTCTACACTAACAATCATGAATGACAGGAACATATAAGCATGTAGACATATATATATTTAAATTTTATACAAGCATTATTTGATATGAATATTTCAATTTCAAGTTACATAAATCATAAAACAACAACTGGCAATCAATCAAGCAATACATAGATGAAACACATACCGGGATAGAAATTGACGGCGTATTAGCAGAGACAGAGAGAGCTGTGGATAGAAGCAGCCAAATGAAACCCAAATCTGAAATCAATACCATAAATTAGTACCACAATCTCCAAATGAATGCCCAAATGAAAACCATGTACAAAATTGGTACATCAATCTAAAACCCAGTACCCAAGTGGAAACCCAAATCTGAAATCAATGCCATTAGTTACTACCTCAATCTCCAAACCCAGCATTTATAGTTTTTTGGCTGAAAGCTTGGGTGGGCTAGAACGACCCCTGTCCTAGCCCCAGCCCCCGCCACCCCCCCCCTCCCCACTTTCATTCGCCCCTGAGAAGGATGGGGAAGAAAGAAGAGGAGGAGGAGGAGGAAAAGATGGCTACGCAGTGCAGAGGAGAGGAGAGGAACAGGGGATGAGGAAGAGAGAGAGAGAGAGAGAGAACCGAGGGAGAAAGGGAGTAGTGTGCAGGTGAGTGCAGGGCGGAACAGTGGATGAAGCAGGGGAGAGGGAGAGGAACAGGGGAGAAATAAGAGAAGAGAGGGGGAGAGAGAGGGAGGGAGAAAGAGAGGGAACCAAGGCAGAGACGAAGTGGTGTGCAGGTGGGCGCCGCAAGAAGCACAGGTGATGGGAGACAGGGGAGGAAGAAGAAGAGAGGAAGGGAGGGAGGAGAGAAGACAGAGGGAACCTAGACATGGGGCACGTGGGAGATAGAGATCAGAGAAGAAATAGAAGAGCGAAGCGGTGTGTCCGGTGTGCAGGAAGAGGAGTGGTGTACCTGGTGAAGGGGAGGCGTCCTGGACCCCGATGAGGAAGATGAAGACTGCCGGCGTCCAATGGCTGCTGCCGCCGATTGTCAGTGCTGTTGAAGTTGATCGTCTGCCTTGGAGAGGAGAGATCTGTAGATATACAGAGGAATGAACGGAGGCCGATGGATAGGTGGGGTGATCGATATGGGTTCTGGAAAACGGAGGGGGAGAGTCGGCCGATGGAGAGGTGGGGGCGATCGATGAAGCGTGGGCAGAAAAAAGGGAAGATGGGAAGCGTGAGGGAAATGTCTGAATGTGGGAAGCGTGAGGAGGGGAAAACAGGAAATTTGGAGGGAATGGGAGAAACGCGCGGGAGACGGAGAAATGAGTGAGCGCGGGCGCGGGATGTTGAAAATCTGGATTTTCAGATGGAAGTTGCAAAAAATTTCTCTGGGTTTGGCTATTCGCAGCGAAAAAAAACGTCGTTAAAAATTAATTGTTTACGCGTCTAATTAAGTCGCCGCAATAGTATTTAAAATGGCCGCAAAAAATGTGATGGTCACATAAACCTCGAAACTTCGCAACGGTATGTATTTCGCCGCAAAAAAACACTTTTAGCAGCGATTTCTTTTCCGGCAATTATTTAATCGCCGGGAAAACCCATTTTTCTTGTAGTGCCTTGATAGTCACTAATCCCGAGGTTTGTGACAAATCCAAATGGATTGGGCCGTTTGATGGATGGTCGAATTTTTTTTAATATGAAACCATTAAATTTGTGGGCTGTGGATGAAGACATTAGGGTCATGGGATTGGAGTTAAACTTGATACTTGGGGTAGTCCCACATAAATCTTTCCATCCCTTCTGGTCCCTTCCCTAGATGAGGCCCACAAATGGGCTCCACAAAAAGTTTTCGCAATGACTCCTTGAGAACAGTTCTCATCAGAACAAAGGCCCTTAGATATCACCTCTAACATAAAGTTCTAACTTTAGCCCAGCTTTCTTGGAGATTCTTTGATAGCCTTGTGGATTTCACCATTCTTCTTCAATTTTAGTATAGAGAGAGGGGTTTGGAGGGAGATTTTGCTTTGATTGATTGATGGCTATGTTGGATTTGTGGTAGTGTGGTCATATGGACTAAGTGGAAGAATGTTGGGTTTTTAGAAACATGACCCAAATTACCACACAACTAAATAAGGGCCCGACTTGGATAACCACAAGTAGGATAATTCCATAGTTATCATATATCTTATGGATGTAATTTAGCCTAAAAGAATATCTCTAATCCTGTTAAGAGTCTTGTCTGCTGACTTATGAGCTTATCTAGAATTGAATTTAAAGATCATTCCATGATGGGGATAGAGCTCTTCTCTACACTGATATTGTGATGCCCCATTGATATCACATAGGAAAGCATAGTAGAGGAGTGGAGTAAATCCTCACGAAAGGGAGCTATCCATTGAAGGGATTTTCAGGCATGACTTTCATTCTTATGGAGGTTTATTTCTATTTATGAGACTAAATAGCGGTTATTCAGATCCGTCAAAATAACAATATATCAAATGATTATATGTTAATCAGATCACATGTGGTGTCAAAGCCATAGGTTATTGGATTTGATTTGAATAATCAATATCTTGAATGCCACTCTATGATCGTTTGTCTCATAAATCTTGATTCACATCGTGCTTATGTTCCCTGGATCTCAGTCATAGCCTTTCATTGTTGATGTGGCACAAACAAATATCAAATCTTTGCCTTCAAAATATATTGGACAGTCAAAATCAAACCTGAAATAGCCAATTAGAACCAGTTTGCTTCATACACACACATACATATAATAATAATAACAATAATAATAATAATAGCTTTTTTTTTTTTGTATTTAGTTTACATGATTTCAATGAATGATCATTATGCCCAAATATCAGTTGAATTGTTTTGTGCATAAAGGACTGTGCGTGTTTACACACCTTGATCTTAAGCGTGATCATGTAATTTGATCATTACTCGTGAATCTACATGATCACGCCTGTTTGGTGGGTTATCTTTGTAACCCTATTTGAGAAGGTCTTCTTTTTTACCGGCTGAGAGAGACTAAAAGCGCTGCTGAAAAGATGGTTCTTTCTTATGTTTGAAAGGAACCTCATTCATATATTTCATGCTTTTATCTTTTCTTTTACTAGCTGAGAGGGATTAAGAATGTTATTTAAAAGAAGGTTGTTTTTTTATGTTTGAGAGGAATCTCATTAAGATATTTCATGCTTTCTCCATCAAATCTCCTCCCTTCATGAGGTTTCTTATATATATATATATATATATATATATATATATATATATATATATATATATATATTCGAGGGCCATTTGAAAACTCTAATCTGATTAATAATATGTAATTAGATTACGGTCTAAAACAAAATCTTTACTTTTAAATTTCAATTTAATATTATTCTTGTTGAGAAAGCTCTTATTTTATGAGGTAATTAGGGCCTGCCTCTAGGAATTGTGGAGCCCATCTTTTAAAAAATACAATGTAGAGAATCCACCATGTGCGTCATTTTGAAAAGTTTATGAGGTCATTAATTTTCATCCAAAATAGTTGTAGATCTTGATTGTCTGCTACATCCTCTTTAGTCAAAATTGCTTAAAAAGTCTCGCTATAGATTATTTTTTAAGAGGCATAAGTTCTAATCTATAAATTAGCTGCGAAATGGAAAATGAAATTAGAGGTTTATACCAACTCACACTCTAATATGTAGAATAGGTCTAAATCATAAAATAAGACCTTGCTATTAGGGGTTTTTCAAACACCCCATTTTTTGTTCATATTTACATCTAAGAATGATCTTGATTTGAAGAAAGGAAGAAACATAAGACTGATATAACAAAGGAAATGGGCTGACGCTGTTGTTTGATCATTTATGGTGAGGATCACATAAAAACATTTGATATTGGATGCAAGGGTCGGACCAGTAGCACATCAATGGTAGAGCCCATAAAGGTCTTTACCAAAGGAAAAAAAAATTAAAATTATGATCTGCGCCCATTTACTTGCAAATTACTAAGGGCTGTACATACAGTACATAGGGCTGCACAAAAAATCCGATTTCACCGCAAAACCAAACCGAACCGACCGAACCGGACGGTTCGGATTGGTTTTTAGTAGACCGGTTTTGTTAACGGTTTGAAAATAAAAAAAAACCGCTTACATCGGTCGGTTAATGGTTTGAGCCCACGGTTAACCGTTTAAACTGAACCGGCCGTATGTAGTAACTTAAGTGTTGCTTTTTTACTATTTTAGTCTTAGGGTTTCGTTTTTCACTACTTTTAACCTTACATTCCACAACTCCATTCTCACATGAACTCAACCGTCAAAACTGCCTCAGTGCATCTCTTTTAATCTCTCAAATGTTTTTTGATACTTCATTGCAGATGGAGGGTTACTGTACATGATGTTTTCCTTCCATCATAATTCCTATCTTGTTTCAATAAAGTTTTTATCAGAAGGCTGCACTCTTGAGAATGCTAGAAAAGCCAATAGAGCCTAGACTTTTGATGGGTGATTTTGATCTCACCTAACCAATGTGTTAAAAAACCTTCATTTCTAAAAAATACAGCGGGTTCTGAGACAGATTTCGTTTGTGTGTGATTTTTTTTGACATGAAGTATTATTCTATTGTAATTCCAAATGGTATCATGTTAAATGAATGTTTCACTGCAAGTTGTTTTTTTTTTTTTTGCGCGCTTGCGTTTAGTCGAAACTCTCTTTTTGGAGTAGAATTATTTTTTATATGCGTTTAGTCCAGTCTGGAATGTTGGATTTTTATGTTTGCACTAAACATTAGAATAAATGCAATGGACGATGTATCATCATTTTGAAATTTTCAATGTCTGATTTAAAAAATAAAATAAAATGAAAAACAATGGTTAAACCGACCGAACCCGAACCGAATCGAACCGTTTGGTTTGGTTCAGTTCGGTTTATGCCCTCTCCATCGGTCGGATCCGATCGGTTAATTAAAAAACTGACATATTCGGTTTGGTTGTTGGTTTTAGTGTTAAACCAATTCGAACCGCCTATGTACAGCTCTAAGAGTACATACAGTAGGTTCTAACGTGAGCACGTGATTCTACAAAATACCATTCCTCATGGAATTGGGTTTCTTAGGGACCTTTCACCCCTTCGTCCTAGCTGCCTAAAATGTCAAAAGCATGTGAAATTTGTACAAGTAGTTGGCGATTTTCATTCGAATCGCAACCGTACCGATTCTCACACATTCCTAATCTCACATTATGTACTATCCTTGGTTCAAATTTCATTTGTTTAAAAATAAGATATACCAATGGAATGATTAATGACTGCACATGTTTCACCCATTGAAATGCATTACTCAAACTGTAATAAAATCTTGGTATTTGTTCTCATAAGGAGTGTATGACTTTGAGGGCTTTAGATTGCAAATGGTTGCCTTGATCAAAATTGTTTGTACTTATAAATCATTCGCAACTTCTATGTTTGACATGATTTCTGCTCCCACACCTACTGTCATGGATCGTGCTTGAGATCCGTGAGCAGAGACAGTGTTGCGGGGAAGACGAGTTAAAAAGGGCAAGAGGGAGAAACTCTCACTTTATTGATCTTGTATCTGATGAGCCTTTTTAAGGTGTTTAAGTACATAAGAGGAGCCTCCTTTTTATAGATTTGGCAAATCCTATCTATATGAGATAGATATGTTGTCTCAAATGACCTTATTTGAAATAGATGTCTTAGAAATAGTTTGTGGTTAAAACAAAAAAAATTGATTGAAATTTTTTTTTAACATCCGATGGTACCTGATTCTTCGTAAATTTCTTGATACCCAAAGTGAATTAGAAACTGGTTTTTGGACCTATGGTCTTTTCCGGCCTTCTTAAGAGGATCAACGGTTTGGATATGATCTAGGTGCTAACGGAATTCCAGAATTGCACATATATGGTTTTGCTTTTTTTAATTACAAATTTCCCGGTACCTATTAATAATTAACAGCTCAAAGACCTAATTGTTATTTTCGATGATTTGGAAGACATCAAACGGTTTGGATTTGTAGTTTAGTGCAGAAAACTTAAAATAAAGAGAGAAAACGGACGAGTTCACATGTGATTATGTAGGCCATTTTACCTATTGTATGTTCAACAGCTGAAAGTCCCTTTTTTTTTTCTTTTCATAAATTTCTGATACTCACAATAAATTAGGGCTTTTTTTTACCGCTTGGCCCTTTTTAGTATTCTTAAGAGGATCAACGGTTCGAATTATGATATTGGGCTCATAAGGTCCAAAAACTAAGATCAGGTGGTTCACATTCTTTAACAAATATCTCAATATTGGTGAAGCATCTTTGGCTGAAATTTGATAGAGTGGCTGTTATTATTATATATTCTAAACTAGTGTGAGAGGGCCCATGAAGAGAGAAAACGTTAAAAAATATTTGTTGAGGAAGCAAGATGAGGGAAGGAGTAAGGGAAAGATAAAAGATTTAGACTGATTATGTGGGCACATAATGATATAGTGTTGGGCTAGTGGTCATAAATGAAAAAAATAAATAAAATAACAATACTAAGTTATATAAAACTTTCGGAGATGATGGCCTAACCCGAGCTCACAGGCTTGATCCGCTAAGTTCAGAATCTAAATTTTTTTCTTCCAATGCAAAATAACTAGAATTTAAAATCAACTACAAAGTAAAAGGATGAAAACTATAACTTATGTATTAGATAGAAGTTAATGGGTGGGATGTGGTCCCGTATTAACAATATTTCAATAAATAGAAAATAGAATATAAAATAAAAATAATATATATATATGAACAGTGTTGCGTAAAAATGGTGGAATATCATATTAGTAAATGGGTCCAATGAATATTTTTTGGTCATAAAACACTTAATTTTGATTAAAGGTTTTTTATGGGGATTAGCGTAGACCCCATGAATGAGGGGTCTAAGTGCTAGATTATAAAACTCTTAAGTGTGCCTGTAAGTCCCGGGGATCCAAACCCTAGAGGGGGGTGAATAGGGTGAGCTTCAATTATGACCAATTTTAATCAATTTTAACTTTTTTAAAATAAACTAGTCATAAGTGATGATTATCAAATAAAATACGGAAGCTTAATAAAAACAATCACCACAAAGCAAGCACCATCACACAAGGATTTATAGTGGTTCGGCCTCAATGCCTACATCCACTACCGGCTTGTGATCCAACACCCCACCGGATTTCCACTATTTATGCTTTTCAATAGGCTAAGCAATAACCTTTACAATATGCTTTTCATGGCTAAGCAATAACCTTTACAATGATGTTTTTCAAGGCTTAACATCAACCTATACATTATGCTTTTATAGGCTAAGCAATAACCCCTTCAACCATAGGTTGGTTATCTCACTAAGTTAGTGTCTATAATACACTTGATGGAGATTCAATTAAGCTCATTACAATGCCTCTTAAATAGGCGGATATGGAAGTGAAAAACTAACTCACACACACACACACACACTAAATGAATGCAAAGATGTATGCTCATGATGTGTGTATGATGTCCTCAATCATTTTTAAAATGAAAGCTCATAAATGTATGCCTAAGGCTTTTGAAAGTTTTAGCTCATAAAAACATTTATGATTGAGGATAGAATGCAAGTCACATGTTAAAAATAACAACTTGTTAATGATATCAAAGATTCACAAGTTGTATGAAATGAATTAGCTCTAAACATGTGATGCATAGGGATGTCAATCAAATCAACAATGTAGCTCAAAACATAAAAATAGATTTGATTGAAATAAGGGGACAAATCATATGTGATTATAAATACAACTTGAATATGATATACCAATCAATGCAAAGCAAGTTGTAAAACTTTAAAACAAAGTTACATATGATTTGTAAACATGTTGAATCCAAAACATAAGATTATTTGAAAAAGATTTTCTTATGATGGAAAACAACAACCAAAGATTCAACCAAGTATATAGATCATGTTACATCTAATTTCAAAGATGTTTCCATTAACATGATCTACTTAGATTTACCAAGGATAAAGTACTACTTGGGTTGAATCAATGGTGATGCATCCAAAACAATAGATCAATTCAAAATATAAAACATGCTAAGGATACAACACATCATATGTTAACATGCTACTAAAGATTTATCAAAGATAAAACAAAAACATGAAAACATATGATATGAAAAGATGTTGAATCCAAAACATAAGATAGTTTTGAAAGTGATTTTCTTATGTTGAAAAACAACAACCATAGATTCAACCAAGTATATGGATCATGTTACATATAATTTCAAAGATGTTTTCATTAACATGATCTACTTAGATTTACCAATTCAAGTACTACTTGGATTGAATCAAATGGTGTTGTATCCAAAACAATAAATCAACTCAAAACATAAAACATGTTAAGGACACAACACTTCATACATAGTTTATCATGCTACACAAGATTTACCAAAAATAAAACAAAGCATGAAAACATATGATTAAGGAAAGTAGAGCCTACTTGGTGATTTAACTTCATTAATCCAAGCTTTAGCTTTCCTAATGATCCCCTTCATCCCTTAGTTCATTTCCCTTGAATATGCCTCAAAACCCCTCAAGGAGGGCCTTAAAATTTTCAACTTTTGGCAAAGGAAAGAACTCATATTTATAGCAAAAAGTGCCCAACGGCTAGTCCCCGGTCGACCTGGAAACAGGTCTCGGTCGACCGGGAACATACAACGGTCAGAAATATGACCGTTGGTGCCCCATGGCATTTTCTGCCTGCAGTGTTCCCGGTCGACCGGGACCCCTGGGCCGGTCGACCGGCCACACTGCTGGGACCGAAAATTCCAACTTTTGCATATTCAAAGTTTTTCTTGGTGGAACTTTATGGGCCATTAAATCAAGCTTGAATACATGTTTTAAATCATTCTAAGGGGTTTAAAAACATGAAACACACAAAGCCTAAAATGATTCAAAACTTTAAAACCAAAGGCTAGCTTGATTTCTAAAACTCTTTTCAAAAACAAATGCATCCAAGTTTTAAAAGCAAATCATGCATAAATTGATACTTTTACAAATCTTAAAAGCAATGCATGAATAAAACAAGATTTCAAGATTTCTTAAATCAATGCAAGTGTGTAAATCAAATGATGCTTGAATGATTATGCATCCATCAAATTGCAATCTACAAAAACCCTAACAATCTCCCCCTTTGCAATTTGATGGCAACACACTCACCACTGAATATACACACTAAGTCTTCAGCTCCCCCTCAGCTGGACAAGTCTTGAAATCTTCTTGGATGCTCCTTCTCTTAGCTTGGGCTCTTGGGCTCTTTTCTACATTCTTCATGATGCTTGGTGCTTGGTCATACTTCAATCTTTCTTTCTTTATGGCCAAGCATCTTCTTTAGCTCCAAGATTTCTTTCTTCTATTTGCTCTCCCCCTTTGACCATGCCTCTCTCCCCCTTTGGCAAGATATGCATTCTCTCCCCTTGTAGAAGATCATACACAACTCTCCCCTTAGGAAGCTTGGACATTCTCTTCACCCTTCTTGAGAACTTGAATGCTCTCTCCCCTTTTGAAGAATAGGAGATCTTTGAGTACTTGAATGTTCTCTCCCCCTTTGCCATTAAATTGCAAAGGTACCTACACACATGAAACAAGGAAAATACCTTTTAGTAGCACCTGTTAACAAAAGAAATCGAAAATGATAATCATAACAGGCTATCAAGTATGGAAGAAGACTCTAAGGGTTCAAAGTCAATCCAAGGGTGAATTTGATCAAAACTAATTCTTCCTATGAAGGTTTACACTCCCCCTCAATCCATTCTCTCCTTTTGTCAAACATTTGACAAAGATTTAACTATTAGATGCAAGAAGAAGATTGTTTAACCAAATGAGGGTCAATTTCAAGGAAAGGATTAGATTCATTTAACTATAGAGCACAATATGATCAAATTACCAAAAGAGCAAGGTCTAAAGAGAAAAGCAATCATGGATACCAATTGGACAAACAAAGAATACCAATTGAGATTTAAAGATAAGTCTATTAAACACAATCACTCTAAAATGGATTTTTAAAAAAATATAACTATTAGGAAAAATCCAAATTAGAGCTATCCATGATGAAATGGGGTTTATTAATCATAGCAACAAATAATCTAACTATGGAAAGCATATGCTATGAAGGTTTTGAAAATCATTTCATTCAATCAATAAATATGATTAATAAAGTGCAAGATGAGTGAAATGAAATTCAAACATGAAGCCAACCTCAACTAATAACCAACCAATATTATGAACACATAAACATGGTGGTCATGAGATATACCTATATGAGCAAGAGAGGTGGCAAACATGAACATTATGATGCTAATGGTGTGTGACATGGAACAAATATTTAACTACCAAGCTCAATCCAATGTACACAAGGTCTATCACAATCACAAGAAATCAAATCAATCGTAGATTATACCAAATGAAACCAATTGAATTTGACAACATGATTAAGAGCAAGGATGTGACAAACACAACATTTCATCAAGCATCATAAATGCATATTCATCACTTTTAAAGATATGACTAATGAGCATGGTGATGAACAAGGTAAATTGCAATGCAAAAGGATATAACTTTGTAATGCATGCAATTTTCGAAGTGTCAAAATCATATGAATTCAACATCTAAGATATCCATCAAACATATAGAAATATGAGGAATAGATTTCAAAGAGTTTCATATGATCAAGAACACTACTATGAAGTTGAAACATGTATAAGGATGTTATCACTTAGAGAAAATACATGAATCAACATCATAACCATCCAATAAAAATATGACTAGAAATCATAGATGATGGATTTTAGTTCTAGTATGGTTTCTACAAATGTAATAAATAACACAACCATACATAGAACGATTTGACATTTGCATAGAGAAGATTAATCAACATTCAAGATCTAACTCATACCAATTATCAAAAAGGAATATAACTATTTAAGCACAAGAAGGTATGAAGTTAAGGGTAGCAATCTATCATGCAACATCTCCACTCTTAGCAAATGTACTAAGGTTACAATGCAAAGGAAAATGGATATGAGGTTCAAACCAAATGAACTTAGCACATAAAATCACATATGTACTTAAAAAGCTCAAAAACAAGATTTTACTATAAAGCACATAAACAATCATCAAAATGCATTAATGAGAATATACCAAGTTAGGCACAAACATGCAAATCAATGAAACCATATCCAACCAAGCAATGTAAGATATCGAAATCAATTTGCATAAAGAATGTAACTAAATGATCAAAGATGCAAATTGTTTGTAAAAATTATTTCCTTTCAAATGATATAATCATAATTAGGCACAAGGAAATAAATTCAAGGAAAATGCTTCTAGAAATACAACCAACAAAGCTTAGAACATTTTCCAAAGTTTCTCAAATCACTTCAATATTTGAAATTCCAATAAAGAATCATTTAGAATTAAGAGCAAGCGATTTTGAAAAACAAGAAGTGTACTATTGTAAAATTTTCAATTTGTAAAACAATAGACACTCATAAATTTTCCATACCAAGAGATATAACTTGAAAAACAATGGAAAACTTAAATAGATTCAAATCATTTGATTTACAAAAAGGATCTAACTATGACAAACATCAAATGATTTTCCAATATCAATTGATCATGAAAAAACTAGCTATGAAAGCATTTGTAATCATAATCAATTGATCATGAATAGATAAGCACTACAAGAGATATAACTATATGAACAAAATGCAAATCCATCATGAAAGTATAGCAATCAAAGGATTTTGAAAACCATGAGATATAACTTAGAAGTTCACGAATACAAAATCAAATGATCACAAAGAAACATTGCATTTTAAAAGATGTGACTATAAAGCAACAAAATGCAAATGTAACAAGACCAACAAATAGATATAACTAAAAAGAATAGGTTGGTCTAGGGAGTATCAAGGCCTTAAGGCTAGTCTAAATGTGTACCAATGAAGATTCACCTAAGGTCTTGAAAAGGATGTCCTTGAGAGTTCACTTGAGGACTCACCAACTCTTGAAGATATAACTTGAAAAAGTCTTAGAGTGGTGCAAAGAAGCCAGGGGAAATTTCATTTCCAAACATAGTGGAAATCTTTAAAAAGATATGCAATAAATCACAACACTAGGGTTCTAATCTAGCAAGGATCAACTCCGGGTTGTTAAGCCCTAAAAAGGAGTAACCCTCTCTGATACCAATTGTAAGTCCTGGGGATCCGAACCCTAGAGGGGGGGGGGGTGAATAGGGTGAGCTTCAATTATGACCAATTTTAATCAATTTTAACTTCTTTAAAATAAACTAGTCATAAGTGATGATTATCAAATAAAATACGGAAGCTTAATAAAAACAATCACCACAAAGCAAGCACCATCACACAAGGATTTATAGTGGTTCGGCCTCAATGCCTACATCCACTACCGGCTTGTGATCCAACACCCCACCGGATTTCCACTATTTATGCTTTTCAATAGGCTAAGCAATAACCTTTACAATATGCTTTTCATGGCTAAGCAATAACCTTTACAATGATGTTTTTCAAGGCTTAACATCAACCTATACATTATGCTTTTATAGGCTAAGCAATAACCCCTTCAACCATAGGTTGGTTATCTCACTAAGTTAGTGTCTATAATACACTTGATGGAGATTCAATCAAGCTCATTACAATGCCTCTTAAATAGACGGATATGGAAGTGAAAAACTAACTCACACACACACACACACTAAATGAATGCAAAGATGTATGCTCATGATGTGTGTATGATGTCCTCAATCATTTTTAAAATGAAAGCTCATAAATGTATGCCTAAGGCTTTTGAAAGTTTTAGCTCATAAAAACATTTATGATTGAGGATAGAATGCAAGTCACATGTTAAAAGTAACAACTTGTTAATGATATCAAAGATTCACAAGTTGTATGAAATGAATTAGCTCTAAACATGTGATGCATATGGATGTCAATCAAATCAACAATGTAGCTCAAAACATAAAAATAGATTTGATTGAAATAAGGGGACAAATCATATGTGATTATAAATACAACTTGAATATGATATACCAATCAATGCAAAGCAAGTTGTAAAACTTTAAAACAAAGTTACATATGATTTGTAAACATGTTGAATCCAAAACATAAGATTATTTGAAAAAGATTTTCTTATGATGGAAAACAACAACCAAAGATTCAACCAAGTATATAGATCATGTTACATCTAATTTCAAAGATGTTTCCATTAACATGATCTACTTAGATTTACCAAGGATAAAGTACTACTTGGGTTGAATCAATGGTGATGCATCCAAAACAATAGATCAATTCAAAATATAAAACATGCTAAGGATACAACACATCATATGTTAACATGCTACTAAAGATTTATCAAAGATAAAACAAAAACATGAAAACATATGATATGAAAAGATGTTGAATCCAAAACATAAGATAGTTTTGAAAGTGATTTTCTTATGTTGAAAAACAACAACCATAGATTCAACCAAGTATATGGATCATGTTACATATAATTTCAAAGATGTTTTCATTAACATGATCTACTTAGATTTACCAATTCAAGTACTACTTGGATTGAATCAAATGGTGAAGTATCCAAAACAATAAATCAACTCAAAACATAAAACATGTTAAGGACACAACACTTCATACATAGTTTATCATGCTACACAAGATTTACCAAAAATAAAACAAAGCATGAAAACATATGATTAAGGAAAGTAGAGCCTACTTGGTGATTTAACTTCATTAATCCAAGCTTTAGCTTTCCTAATGATCCCCTTCATCCCTTAGTTCATTTCCCTTGAATATGCCTCAAAACCCCTCAAGGAGGGCCTTAAAATTTTCAACTTTTGGCAAAGGAAAGAACTCATATTTATAGCAAAAAGTGCCCAACGGCTAGTCCCCGGTCGACCTGGAAACAGGTCTCGGTCGACCGGGAACATACAACGGTCAGAAATATGACCGTTGGTGCCCCATGGCATTTTCTGCCTGCAGTGTTCCCGGTCGACCGGGACCCCTGGGCCGGTCGACCGGCCACACTGCTGGGACCGAAAATTCCAACTTTTGCATATTCAAAGTTTTTTTTGGTGGAACTTTATGGGCCATTAAATCAAGCTTGAATACATGTTTTAAATCATTCTAAGGGGTTTAAAAACATGAAACACACAAAGCCTAAAATGATTCAAAACTTTAAAACCAAAGGCTAGCTTGATTTCTAAAACTCTTTTCAAAAACAAAATGCATCCAAGTTTTAAAAGCAAATCATGCATAAATTGATACTTTTACAAATCTTAAAAGCAATGCATGAATAAAACAAGATTTCAAGATTTCTTAAATTAATGTAAGTGTGTAAATCAAATGATGCTTGAATGATTATGCATCCATCAAATTGCAATCTACAAAAACCCTAACAGTGCCAACTTTTTTAGAGTGAGATTTGATTTAGATTCATACAAAATGATGCCATTATTATGATTGGTTTGGATATATTTTATAAGTGAGCCCAATGAGGAAACTAGAAGATGGGTCGATTCAGGCGTATCATGAATTTGTCATTGATCCAGTTAGTGCTAGGTTATGAAAATTTCAAGCAGGCTAAACTTTTATTGAGTGAAATTTGATTGGACCCATAAAATATGGGGCTATTTATAATTTATCAGATCAGATTTTTTTAATGGGCCCAATGAGGAGTGTTTTGGAAAAAAAACTTCTTTGTGATGTTTTTAATTTTAAGAAGTAAAGTATTGGGTATGAATATATTTGGAATGATGAGTATCGGGACACTTGAATTAAGAATTAACATTATCAAGAGATTTGAGTCGCGATATTTTTTTGGGCAAGTCACGTTCTTACTGTTAGCAGTTTAGATCTTAGTTGGAGGAAAGGGCTGTATATACTAGTGGGTTATGGCAGGGGCGGACCCACATTCACTGGGATGGGGGCTTTAGCCCCCACTAAAACTGACAAAAGCCTATATGGGCCCTAAGGGAATTGTGGCCCAACCCCCACTTAAAATAACCCATAGCCCCCACCTTCCTTTCCCAACTCAAAAAATCCCATTTCAATTGACGGTTGAAATGTATTTCTTTTTACAAATAGGGCTTAAATACTATCTTCAACTCGTGGATTTACATGGATCTCTACAAATCAACCTTAACCCTAACAAGAAAACTCCTACCATATTGAACTTAGCTTGAAAACCCAAATTTATTTTTTTCTGTAGTTTTCAAGCATAAAAATATGTTTGGTTTTGAGAAAAAGTGTATTTAATAAAAATGGCATAGAATTCATAGAGTTATGAGACATTTTTGGACTTAATTGTGAGGCTTTTCTTTAGGTTTTGGGGCTGAAATGAATGGGATTACAATCATATATTTGTCCCCTCAATGTACAATCTTAGGATTAGAATCATAGAACTAGTTTAAAATCGTAATTTGGAATTAAAGATCAATGAGCATTTTATCATTCTTATCAAATTACCAATTTCACTTTTTCACATGCATTAATGAATACACTCAATGGTTTAAATGTATTTGGATTATTCATTCATATGTATTTCACAAATTTTCAAAATCCATTAAAATTTAAAAGATACGAAACTAAACGTATTGATGGTTACCATTAATCCGAGAATGTTATGATTTGGATAAAAAAATTGTGACCCCACAGATTCGTAGGTTGGATTGTTTACACACACACAAATTGCTCAAAATCCATAATCTTTCTGTTCACTTGGAATATGAGTTTTGAAGAAGGAATCTTAAAACACTAGTACAAATGTCATATAGTGTATATATTTTGGTGGCTCCGTCCAAGTGTATGATCATTCAGGTGGAGTGGTATATAATGTGTAAAAACTTTGTTTGAGTTAAGATATGACTTTTGATGAAAGAATGTTAGTTGTTGTAATTAGATACTTTGTAAATGAAATACGTTTTCTCTTTTGGGGCCAAAGTTTTTTTTTTTTTTTTTTGGATAATTTCATTCAACACAAAGACCAAACCAAACAACAACACCAACGAGCAAACAACTACCAGACTACCTCTTGTCCCAATCAGTACAAGTTTTAGAAAAATATGACATTTTAGCAAGATTATGGGCAACCCCATTGAGAGACCTTGGTGATGGATTTGGATGCGGAGACTCTGACACATGGCCGGAGATCAATGTGTGTTCCGACGATTGTGAAGCTCCGTGGATCTCTTCGCCTCTTGTCTCTCCTATGGGATGTAATAATGCCAACCCTAGGGCTCTCTTATCTTATATAGGCAAGTCCCAAAGAGTCAGACTTGCTGGAGACTTCTTCACCAAGAAACTCACATCCATTAATCCTATTGGGAGTCTTATTGGTGGGACTAGATCAAGTGTTCCATTAAGTGGAATTGTATTCTCTGTTGGCATCAGCTCTGCTTGATCTGACGTGGGACCCGTGGCATGCGGGCCACACGATTTCCTACAATCTCCCACTTGGCACGAATGCCACGTACATCAAACATATCTCAGTCCCATGTGCATCACATGCCTTGCAAAAACCTCTGCAGGCAGAGCCTTGGTGAGGCATCGGCCATCAATTTATCTGGAGGCATATAAAAAATTTCTATGTCATTCTTTTCAACATTTTCTCTGTGAAGTGATACTTTATCTTAATATTTTTTGATCGGCTGTCTTATTCACCATGGATATAGCAGAAGTATTGTCTAAGTTCATTGGGACGAGCTCTTTTTCTCCAATTATTTCCAAATCAGTAAGAAAATATTTTTATCAAAGAGCCTCTTGGACTGCTGTACTATAGGATATATACTCTGCTTCGGCTGTTGACATAACTGAAGAGATCTGTTTCTTGCTACCCTAAGAAACTGCACCTCCTTTGAGGGTAAACACATAGCCGGTTGTTGACTTTCTTTGATCTAAATCACCGGTCCAATCTGCATCTGAGCAGCTGCGCAGTTCCAGGACCTTACCTTGATAACGTAGGCGAAGACTCACTACTGTTCCTTTGATGTACTGCAGAATCCTCTTGGAGCATTATTTAGAGCTAAGAAGGGCTCAATTCAGGTGTAGGATGGAGTAAGTATGGAGGAGAATTGTGAGGCCCCACCCTTGGTGGGCCCTCATTTTGAATTGAATACTATTAATTACGGTAATATAGCATAATTGTACTAATTAATAGGGATTAGTACGGGTAGATAGATATTTTCTTAAGTTTTAGCCTATTTTATAGGATTTAGGCCTATTGTGTATTTTATAGATCTATAGGGTGACTTTTTATAATTTTTGTAGGGTTTTAGGTGTTGAGGCCCTTACTAGTAAATAGGTTTTTATAAGGGGGGTTTTCCATACTTGAGAACATTTTAAAACCTCTACCAAAGGACCTAAATGCCCATGTCCTTATCCACACCCCTATACAAACTAAAAGGCCCTTTTTGGTAATTGTCCCCAAAACCCTAGCCTATATAAGCTAAACTATTGCATTGGGAAATGAACTCTAAATGAACTCTCATTTATCCCTCATTTGCTTCTCATTTCACAAAAACCCTAGCTAAAACCCTAACCTTAGAAACCCTAGTTAAAACCCTAAGTCCAAAACCCTAGTTACAAGAAGAAGAAGGAGGCCATCTTCTACTTCTCTTGTCAATCTCTTTCTCTTCTACAAACCAAGGTAAGGCTCATTCCTTACTCAATTTCCACGTGATTTTCTAGGGTTTCCTTTCTCTCTAGCTTTCCTTTCTAAGCCTTGATTCTCTTGTGGAATGGGTGCTAGGTTTGGTAGATTGGATTTGGTTTGGATAACTTGGATTGATTCTACTTGCTATTTTCCTTTGCAAATCCGGATTTGAGGCAAGTGCAATGTACATACTCAGCATAGAATGCATGTTTACTATTTTTGTTTTTGAAAATTTTATTCATATTATGCTAGAAATGCTTAGATTTACCTATGAGCTTGTTTATTTGGATTTTAGCCATTAATGGATAAATTTCTTGCTCATTTGGAAGGTTGATGGGTCAATGTGATTGTGATAGGTTGTTGGAGTGGGATTCCACTCAAATCCACACATGGCCAATGAAGAAACGACCTGTAATAGTTCCCGGACATGGAAACCGTAAGGGACTGATTTTCTTGCATTGATATTGGGACCCAGGTGGGCCACCCGATGACCTATCTGATCCGTGGATCAGAAGGAGGACCCATGGGCAACCCAGTAGGTGGTGGACCCGTGCGAGGTGGGCCAACCGTCTGATCAGAGAGAGGGAGAGGATGTGGTTTAGGAGAAAACCAGTTCAGCATTAGTGGATGGTGGGACCCACTAGATGACCCAATGGAAGATCGGGTCCCCACATCTGATAGTGGACCTAGGGGCGAACCGGATGGTGGTAGACCCGTGGGGATTAGGTCCCATCTGGCCCCACATCTTAGGTTTTCACAGTATTGGGCGTCATTCACAAAGGGGTTTTCTATTTTTAATATCAGACCATGGCGGGACCCACTGAGTGATTGACCATAATCTAGGCTTGTCATCTGGCCGTATAGGCTTGGGTGACCAGGTTGGTAGGGCCTGATCTGGCCTGGACCACTGGGGCCCACGATTTTTGCAGACTCCATGTCCCAGGCGAGAACGTGTTCTCTATTTGAGGGAAGTTCTATTATAGAACGTGTAGGTTGGGATAAAGAGCTGATGACGCGTGTGGATAAGTGAGAAAGTGGAGATGGGTTGAGTGGTCCAGTGGCTTGTGAGAGTACGGGAAAGTGGGGCCTCATTTATGCTACAGAACTTGGAGTTGTTAAATAGTGCACACCTTGCCTCTTTTAGTTTATAGAAAATTAGGATAAAGACCTTAGCTATATTATTAATTCAATTAGATTCTTGAATTATTTTGGAGAGGGGAATTATTTTGGGTAGGGACCCATTGACCATCCAAAGAGACTCCATTGATGTTTCAAGCACGAGTCAACGATGTGACTCAACCTTGACTTATGAGGCCACTAAGTAAGGTCTAGGATTTAGATTTGACGTCGATTTTATCCTTAAATGTCGTCGAAGATGCCCATAACTTCAGGAGCACCAAATATAGTATCTTTGGCATTTGAAACTTCATTTAGGGATCCAATTAACTGAAATGGACCTGGAACTGAATGTGGGCCATTACTTAGGATTGGACCCTTGATGTTCCATTTGATTCAATTACTTGGAGTTATTCCACTTATTACATTAATGTCACTCGTATGTCCTTGTCATTGCTTTATACCTGTTAATTAAATGAAAAATGAAGGACTTGAACCTGCGATTACTTAGAGGTGACCTGGGGATGTAGTTTGGAGGAATTTGACCCGTGTCTGTGTCTAGGCGGGCCCTCCTACGGCCTAAATTGTATGTGTGAACTCTAGGATGGAGAGGTGGTTGTGATGGGACTTGAAACTCATTTTGGATGAGTATGGATCGTTTAATATTGGATTGAGATTGGTGATCTCTCCTGGACTATTTAGACTAAGGCCATGGCTTGGTGGGCCTTAGTATGGACCCAATGATTGGTACTTGGACCTCTTAGGTATTTGATAGAACCTTGCTCACGTATGGCAAGCCTAGACAGACACAGACCTGTATCTGTATTTCCTAAGTCGGCACGAACATTCATTCAATTGTTCTAAGCTCAGCTTGTTGACTGCTCATCACTGGTAGGAGCTATTTATGAGTGTTAAGTGGGCTATCATGATGAGCTGTGTTTTAGACGGACGGTGTGATATCGGGTCCGGTTTCTTGAGTGATCAGTGTTTGAGATTGATGAGTGATTTGCGGGGTTAGTTATCCCCAGTAATGATGAGATTTTCCCACCGCGACTGTATCTAGTATGGGAGGGCCGCGACGTAATATCCCGCGGTATCTAGCTTGTGTGAATATGCCACGTTGTGTAGAATAGATTGGCTTATCTTATTTTCATGATTCTAAATGTTTGTCTTGCTCAATTACCTAGCTTATGTACCTTTGGCATTCTTATTAATTATATTATTATCTCTACTCTTTTGATGCATAAATCCTATGCTATTTGTATACTGTAACTTGCCAGATCCTTGGATCTGACTCATTTTTTGTGCTTAGGTGTTGACCTCGATTATGAGGACGTTGTGCTCGTCGAGGCGCCCATAGCCGGAGACTATGGATGGAGACCAGCCGACCATGGGGTCAAGCTGGAGGATGGAGTGCCTGTACCGGGGGTTTGAGTGTTATTATTATTATTATTATTTTTTGGGTTTGAGTGTCTTTATGTGGTGAGCAGGGAGTTAGACTGATATGTTTATAAACATGTTCTTAATTATACTTTGAGATTTAGACTGGACTTCAGCCCTGCTACACTTGATATATCTTTATGATAGCTTATGCTTCCGCTTTATTCTTTACACTTCCTTAAATTATTAACCATTGATTATATGTCGGTCAAAAAGTTTGAAATTGGAACTCACTGCGGACCTACGATCTTGGAAGTTCCCGAATTTTTCGGTAGTGCGCCAAATTTGGGTACCTTGACAGTTTTCTCGATATTTAGAATTTGGGCGTTGCAAGAATGAAATGGAGAATTGAAACTATTCAAAACGACAGGGAATTCCCATCACTATTGAGCTCAGCCAGTGGGCTGTTTGCTCGAGTGGGCATGAGGTCGCTCGAGCAGACCAGGCCACTAACGGACGAGCAGCAGACAGAAGCTCACTCGCTCAAGCGAGCGTTAAGCCTGCTCGAGCGAGTTGGCCTTTGGACTGACGAGGAACAGCTGGAAGCTCGCCCGCTCGAGCGACTTAGCCCCTGGACAGCTCGCTCGAGCGGGGAGAACTCCGCTCGAGCAGTCCATGTTCTGTTATTGGGCAGTCTGTGTGCATTATTCTTCTTAGTTTTCAATGGTATTTGTACCTGGAGACCATTTATGTTTGGGGCGAGAATCTTGGATCTAAATATGTGTTTTATCATAGAGTTCAAGGAGGAGAAAGGGAATCATTGTATTTGAATTACTAGGGAAATACTAGGTCCATTTAGAAGTCTTATTGTTCACTTAGAGGTCCCAAATAACGGATAACTTCGGAGGCACCAAATCTCTTCCAAAGAAGAAAAAGGGAAAATGAATCATTTCGAATTTTCTTATCTCGCATGTCGTGGGACAATTCCAACAGGAAGTAAACTTAGAAAGGTCATTTTGCTTGCCAAACGTGCTTCCCATGGATTTATCCAGTGGGAACGTGGGAACAACTCCTCAGCACAATGCCAAACACGCCCTAAGGGCCCAGTGAGACAACCTTGGGTAAGCCACTTAACCACAGCTAACTATCCCATTCCAGAATTGAGAATTTGCATGTTTTCTCATAAAACACTTTGAGGAAAATCCTGTGTGGTCCGCCATGTTTTGGAAACCTTGATAGGGCTACCCTTCTTTTAAGTTTTGCATGTTTATATACGGTTTTTGTTTCAGGGTGGCCCCTCATCAATTTCAAAATATGTGTCCCTTTATGGACTAAGTCTGTTCAGATTTTTGTGGTTGGCACCACTAAGCTTGGGTCGTTGGGTCGGTCCGATCATCCAACCTAGGATCCTTAAATAAATTAAGCCAACTACAACTTGGACCTTTGTCTGTATACTGTCTGTTCCACGACAGATTTTATTTGATGCCCAACTATACTGGGTTAATATATATATATATATATTCCGGCCATCTCGTATGGAGATGGTTATTTGTTTGTCTGCTCTTGTCATTTGGGAGACGGGAGAATATAGCTTAGTGTGGTTGCCATTTGTACCATCGATTTTAATTGTTTATCAGCTTGGTTCAACATGATTTTTATTGCATACATTTGATTCCGCGATTTAATTATTGTATTTCCCAATTATTTCTCTTTAAATTGTCAAAGGTGTTTTACTTTCAGAAAGTGATTTAGTATATATGTTTACCATGCCCTTATCTGTATTATTCTCCTATCAGACCGTCGTGTTTTACCCATTTTATTTTGGTGCCCAGTTGCAGATCTCGTTGCCGTTGAGGTGGAGCCAGAGGAGGCGGCGGGCAAGCCGTCGTTTGCTAGAGAGTGACAGTCCGACGAATTCATCTAGACGTTGGGATGGGCTATGAGCTGCGCATCACTTTTTGGGAGAGAGTTTGTCTTTGGGACTTGGTTGTTTCGGCCTTTAGTGGCTTGTCTTTTGGGATGTTTAAATCAACTTACTTTATGTTGGGTAAATATTAAACTCTAATACTATGTTATGCTTCTCACTCTGACATGAGTCTTCGGTTTGACCATATACTTTGTTTGAGCAGTTTTTGTGTTTCTACATGCTTCTGCAAATTTATTATTCATGTTTGTTTGTGAGGCACAATGTTTGTGGAATCTTCACTGTGGAAACCTGTGGGAAACATTGTGAGTGGGCAAAGTTTTTTGGCCCACCATGCTGCGGTCTGGGGTCGTGACAGACCACACAAAATACACTTAAACATTTAACCCACCTTCCCTAAATTAGCAGAGACAATGTAAAATGATCAGATCCAGTTCAGATCTCGTGTGTGTGTGATGATTGGGCCTACTATATATCCATCAAATCTATTTGCTTAAATGTGGGTCCCATGAAATACACACACACAAATATATATATATATATATATGTATTTATGTATTTATGTATGTATACATATACATAACATATACATATACATAGCCTAAATGCAAGCCCCCCACCCCTTACTCTCACAATACCGTGAAAGTTGCTCTCACAAGAGCATCTCTCATTATATTTATATTTGCATATAAGCCTCATGCAAAATGCCAATTTAGGGTGCATATTTACCCCAAATAGTAACTAGTTAAGCTCAAATGATTTAGATTGAGAATTTAAAAAATAGATCATCTGGCTTGTGCCAAACCAAGACCTGGACTAATGGGCTGTGCCATAAGCCTGGCTCGTTGACTATCAGACTCGAAAGTTAAGCCTTGGTCCAGTTTACGGGCCTAAAATCACACCCCAAATCAACACCAAGGATAGATGGTCAGGCTTGGACTGGCCCAAGCCATGAGCACTTTTACGCTTAAAAGAAATGGTCCAGTCAATATGGCGGTGATCGGCAGCTAGGGTCTTATTTAACTGTTGGGACTCACCTTTGTTTGATCAACCTCCCTCATACGCCTTTTGATAGTTTGGTATAGGCCCAAAGTACACTTCAATGAGTGAGATGCACCGCTGAAAAATCGTATACAAAATGTATAGTTATGTTTTCTATACATGATCAACCCAACGGGGTATGTACTATTTGAAGTGAAATTTGGATGTGCTCCTAAATAGGATGGAGACCCACAAAGTTTAAGTAACCTAGATAGCTTCTGTAAGTACCTAAAAATTACGGACTTGGTTTTGGAGAGGATTCACCTCTTAATTTGATGATTCTGGGAAAAGATCAACCTCCGGTGACCTGAAAAGAAGAACAGAGGTCAGAGCCCCTGGCTGTGGGTAGCCGAGGGCACTCCGATGACTAAGTAAGCTTGGCAACTGAGAGGAGAATCAGGGAGAAGAAGTATGGGTCAGGCTTATTGCTTACCTCCTGTCGTCTTTCTCCATGCATAATATAGACGTGGGAGTCTTGTTGGAGTGGACCCTTAGGGGGAGATGAAAGTCCCATCAGCATGTACCTTTCTCTCCTGAGTTGGGGTAGGTAAAAAGGGAACGTCCCATCGGACCATCTCCCTATACCTATGGACGTGACCCTGAGATAAGGCGTGCCACTTATCTAGGTCCGGCACCCACTCTATTTGTCAGTTCGCCGTCCCCGTCACGACAGCGCATTTATGGCTGAGTGACAAGAGACCGAGATCGGGTTAAAGGCAGAGACCGAAGTGGACACTCGTGAGTGTAGCCACTGAGATGGGCTCAACGCTCCCCCCGAGATGGTGCTACTGCCGAGCTTGGACAACACCGAGACTAAGGATAGTCCGAAATCGGGGAGTGGCCCCAGATAAATCCGTGATTACAAAACGGCCCCACACAATTTCCCCTAGCTCCCGATCTCTTTGGTTCTTCCCGAGGTCGGGAGTTAAGATCGAATGGATGGGCTGACCCTGTCTTGTTGTATCTTGTCGTCGTTCGATCCTCATCATGATGCCTTTTCGTTTGCCCTAGGCAATAAATGCGGTATCATAATGGCTTCACCAAGATGGGCACGCGGACGTCGTTCCGTATGCCCGAGCTGATAAGTATTGTACCAGAGGCGTGGCTGGGGATGGGTCGGCGCTGCCACATGTAACCCTTCGTCTGGTCGTTCACCGGGATCGAAGTGGCGCGTGGTGAGCCCGAGGCACTGCTTCGCGTGCGTGGCAATCAAGAGGGGCGTCTCTCTATAAAATAGGGACGCTCCTCTCCCTTTCTCCTCTTACCTTAGCTTTCGTCTGAAGGAGATCCTGCTGAAGGAGATTTTCTGCCAAAAACAGAACCTCAACGAACCCGGAGTCCTCTCGCTTTTCACTCTTCGCTTCTTACTCTTTGCAATCCGTCACACCTTCTCTGTGAGTTTTCTTCTCTGTTTCTTTTTCCTTTTGTCCAAGGGTTTTCCACCCCTTAGGTTTTTATAGGTCTTGTTCCTTCTTCTCTGCCTTCTGCTCGCTTTCCCTTTAGCCTTTAGAAAATGGGAATCTACAACCACTGGTTAGAGGGTCCCGCAGCCCTGGAGGGATTCAAGGTGGCATATGAAATACCAGCTGACGTTCTGGTGAAGCCCGACGACCTCCGGGGCCTATTTGACGGCCTCACCATGTTCAAGAAGTGGATGCCCTTCCCTCTGGTGTCGATATGTGAAGGTGGGGTTAGGTTCCCAATCCACCCGCTTCTCCGATCCTGCCTCAGCACGTGGCGGATCTGCCCCTTCCAACTGATGCCTAATGGGTTTAAAATAATAATGGGCGTAGCGAAGTTGAACCAGATCCTGGATATCAACCTCAGGGTGCATGGTATAGAGGATGTCTATGACATCTGCAAGTCCGCGGGGGGCGAGGACTCTTACTATCTTTGGGTGAAGGCTAGGCGCCGGCCCTTGATTAATGCCCTGGAGGACTCAAGCAAATACGTTGGGGATGACCGCCTGCTGGTTTCGGGGAACTGGGAGTTCGGGGCGTCCGAGACCGAGGTGGAGCGGAGAATCCATATTCCATGCAAACATGGGACTCCTCCGAGTAAATAATCGCTTCCCCGGGCCACTTGTGTTTGTTTCACCGCTAATTAGTCAAGCTGATGTCCTCCGTTCTCTGCGCAGGTATTCAGCGAAGGAGGAGAGACGCTGGACTCGATCGTTGGAAGAGGAACGATGCCTGGTTCGCAAAGATCTACGAATACCACGGCCACAACGATCGGGACGCCTTCTCGCTGCTCGGGTATAAGCCTCGGTACCAGTCTTACACAAGGAAGACTGCCGATATCCCCCTTGAGCCGATTGGGGAGATCGTGCTTGCGCTTGTGGAGACCAGCGGCCAGACCTCGGAGCCCCAGGGATCGATCTTAGTTGTAGACAGCTCCCCCGACCGAGACAAAGCGGAAGAGGAGATGGACAGGCCGCGCCCTCCTTTGAAGAATTTGGGGGCCGAGTTCCCCCCACCCCGAAGCTTGTCCCCGGCGGGCCTAGCGCTGCTCAAGGCTCTTCAGCCAGCGCCTCCTCCGGTTCCTCGGGCGCAGCAGAGACCTCCTCCTCCGCTAAAGGCAAGAGCGCGAGAGGCCCCCCGCAGGAGAAGAGGGGGAGGTCGGAAGAGCCTCCTAAGGATGCCCGGCCTCCCAAAGACTCATGGCCGCCTAAGGAGACTCGGCCACGGGTAGCGGAGGTCGAGAAGGAGACTCCGTTGCCAAGAGAAACTTGGCCGCGGGCAGCGGATGCCGAGAAGGACAGTGAGGGGCCCCCACCCGAGAAGAGGCCTCAGGTGGGGGGCGAGGAGGAAAGGGTCCAGGAGGCGGATCCACAGGCCCGACCTGACAAACCGATGCCCTGGAGGCCCAATTTCGACCTCAACCCTTGCGAGCCTATGACCGTGGAGGATCGGATGGGGACCTCTACCAGGACGCTCTCGGCGGTTGCTCGGGGATGTGCTCTCCCTTTGGACATGGAGAGGCACAATAAATCCGGGACAATGAGCCCGCTCTACTCGACGATGAAGGCGTTGCTCGAGTTCATTCCCTCTTCTTCTGCCTTTGAACTTTATGCCTTGGTTTTCCGCTTTGACTTCTTGCCCCTTTTGTTCTTTTGCAGAATGTACAGAGGCTCTAAATAATATTGGAGAGGACTGAGGAGACAGCTGCTCGGGTTATTGAGATGGACAAGGAGAAGAAGAAAATGGGGGATGCCCTGGAAGCCAATTCGGCGAAAATAAGGAAGGCGGAGTACAAGATCGCCGAGTTTGCAATGGTACAACAAGCGGCGAAGGCCGAGATAATCAAGTTGTGAGGTGAGAACAAGCACCTAAAGGGTGCAGTCGAGGACAAGGCGAGGAGGGTGACTCAGTTGGAGGCCGAGCTCGCCAAGAAGGAAACCGAGTTGGCTGGAAAGAGGTCGAGCTCGAGTCCTCCAGAAAGGAGCGGGCCGACGTCGAATCCACTCTGCGTGCTCAGGCCGCAAAGGCATATCAAGAAGGAGTGGATTGGGCTTCGGCGGAGTACGTGGCCCAAATCAAAGATCTGAGCCCGGTGTTGTACGAGATGGGATGTAGGGAGGCTCTTCGCGAGTAAGGGGTTTCTGACGATGACTCCATATTCGCGAATCTTCCCCAATTCTAGTCTGTCATACCGAGCCCAGAGTCAGAGCCTGATTCCAACCCTCCGGAAGCCCCTCCAGAAGTTCCAGGCCCTCCTCCTCCACCCCAGACTCCTGCCGAGGGCGACAGGGCCCAGGCTTCCTCCATGGCTCCTCCGCCCGAGGCTTCAGGCGCCCCAGCTGCATCCGTCCCTCCAGAGCCGAAGAATAAAGCTGCGGTGCCCGAGTAGAGCATATAGGAATCTGTCTTTTTTTTCCTTTCCTTGATGTATTTTTTTATTTTCTTTTTCCTGAGTGTACAGAGCTTTCTAATCATCTTTTCTTATCTATGAAAAACAATTTTTCTTTTAATTCTCCAGCTGTCTTTTCATTTCTATCTTCTTGCAATGGTGTGTGGATGCTCTGATGTTTTAAACATGACCAAAACCTATAAGTGGCTGAGGTCGGCAAAGAAACTGGACTTTACCCTTCCAGTCTCGGGATATTGAATGAGAACGGGCACCCCTAAGGTCGGTGAGTCCGTAAGACCGGGTGATGACAAGGCTCGCTGTCTCTTGACCGATCCTTCAAACCTTCAAGTGCGCAAGGTCAATGACCATCTGGCCCTAAGGCTGGGCTTTACCAACGTGCAACCGAGGGAATTTTTGGAGGGTCGGGGCCGTGCCATCGTCTTTGACAACCCGGGGGGGTTTGGCTACATTCAAAGATAGTCTAAGCTCTGAGACTTTCAGAGTGAATTTTTAGATACTTGATTGCTCTCCTCCCAAGGGGAATGGCCTGACATCCGAACTCAATGAGGCTGCTGTGAGGAACAAGGTCCTGGCCCCGTGGCTGAACTCAAGGAGGCTGGTGCGAGGACCGGGGCCTTGGGAGCTGGTCCTACGACCGAACTCAAGGAGGCTGGTGCGAAGACCGGAGCCTTGGGAGCTGGTCCTACGACCGAACTCAAGGAGGCTGGTGCAAGGACCGAAGCCTTGAGAGCTGGTCCTATGACCGAACTCAAGGAGGCTGGTACGAGGACCGGAGCCTTGGGAGCTGGTCCTGCGACTGAACTCAAGGAGGCTGGTGCGAGGACCGGAGCCCTGGGAGCTGGTCCTACGACCGAACTCAAGGAGGCTGGTGCGAGGACTGAAGCCTTGGGAGCTGGTCCTACTAC
Organism: Cinnamomum chago; assembly: GCA_038049695.1. Classification (NCBI taxonomy): domain Eukaryota; kingdom Viridiplantae; phylum Streptophyta; class Magnoliopsida; order Laurales; family Lauraceae; genus Cinnamomum; species Cinnamomum chago. Next base: position 50,726,925 of record CP142460.1, read on the forward strand.
CGAACTCAAGGAGGCTGGTGTGAGGACTGGAGCCTTGGGAGCTGGTCCTACGACCAAACTCAAGGAGGCTGGTGTGAGGACCGGAGCCTTGGGAACTGGTCCTATGACCGAACTCAAGGAGGCTGGTGCGAGGACCGGAGCCTTAATTCACAGCTTTGAAGGATACAAAGGCACTCTTTCTCCAAAAGATTCCACTTTCATTGATTTATCACTTGAGTACATTTAGAAGTAGTATTTCTTGAGGTGCACGGCATTCCATGGTCGTGGCAATTCTCTGTCGTCCATGCCCGAGCCAGTTTGGGGCTAGCTTGTCTTCGTTGGGATCTTTGTCCGCTGGAAGAGCCCTTTTTAAGACAAGTTCCCCGACTGAGAACTTCCTTTCTTTGACCCTCTTATTGTATCCCTTGGATAGCAGCTGCTGGTAGGAGGCCAGGCGCACGGATGTTGCTTTTCTTCGTTCCTTGGCCAAATCGAGCTCTTTGGCGAGATTTACTTCATTCTTCCCTTGGTCGAAGAGATCCGACCTCAAGGTCGGAAGGCTGGCCTCGAGAGGGATTACAGCTTCCATTCCGTAGGCCAAGGAGAAAGGAGTCGCCGAAGTGGACCGTCTCGGGGTGGTTCTGTACGCCCAAAGCACACTTGGCAGTTCTTCCACCCATCTGCCCTTAGCTCTATTGAGCCTCTTCTTGAGTCCGTCCAGCATCACCTTATTCGAGATCTCAGCCTGTCCGTTGGTCTGGGGGTAGGCCGGAGTTGCATTGAGGTTCCTTATACCGAGCTCCTGGCAGAAGTTCTTAAAGAACTTGGAGTCGAATTGGGTCCCGTTGTCCGAGACCAGAGTTCGGGGAATCCCAAATCTCGTGACAATGCTTTTCCACATAAAATTCTTTGTGTCTTGCTCTGTGATGGTGGATAAGGCCTCTGCCTCTATCCACTTGGTGAAGTAATCGGTGGCCACTATCAGCCATCTTTTGTTTCCTGGAGTTCGGTGAAGAGGTCCTACGATGTCTAGCCCCCACTGAGCGAAGGGCCATGGGCTGGAGAGAGGACTCAAATCCTATGCAGGTTGGTGCAGGGAGTGGGAGAACTTCTGACATTTTTCACACTTCCTGGCGTAGAGCTGGGCATCCTTCTGCATATATGGCCACCAATAGCCTTGACTGATGGCTCTGTATGCCAGCGATCTTCCTTCGATGTGGCTTCCGTAGATTCCTTCGTGAATCTCGAAAAGGAAGTCCTCTACCTTGCTCGGATGAACGCATTGCAGATATGGTCCCGTGTAGGACTTTCTGTAGAGCTTCTCATCTGGGGATAGCCAAAAGTGAGCCGCTTTTATCCTGACCTTGTGGGCTTCATTCTTGTCTTCTGGGAGGCTATCTTCTTTGAGGAATGCTATGATTGGATCCTTCCAGCTTAGACCGAGATCAACGCAGAGGACTTGCCGAGTTGGGAGGAGTTCTATGCTTGGTTTTTTCAATGTCCCCACATCAACTGTCCTTCTCTTTCCTGCTTCTACGGCCGAGGCCAAGTTGGCTAGGGCATCTGCGTGGCAATTGGACTCTCTGCCGATCTACTTGACTTCTGCTTTCTCAAACTGGGAGAGGAGCTGCTTCATGTGGGCTAAGTAGGCTGCCATCCTTTCATCTCGAGCTTGATAGTCCCAGCTCAGCTGGTTCGTTACCAACTGGGAGTCGCTGAAGACTACTAACCGATGTGCCCCCAGTATTCTTGCACTACTGAGACCCGCAATCAGTGCTTCGTACTCCGCTTCATTGTTGGAGGCTTTGAAGTCAAGGGTCAGTGCTTCCTCGATGACCAGGCCCTCTGGTGATTGGAGGACTACGCCGGCGCCAGCCCTTTTGGATGTCGAGGATCCGTTGACGAAGACCTTCCAAGCCGTCTCAAGGAACTGTTTCCAAGATCGGTCTTGCTCGGTCTCGGCTGTCTCAATATCCCTGCTGCCCCCCAGTTTGGTATTGAGTAAGGTCGGTGCCAAACTAGGAGAAGTGAATTCGACGATGAAGTCTGCCAGGATTTGTGCTTTGATCGCCGTTCTGGGTTGATACTGGATATCGAATTGCCCTTGTTCGACGGCACACTTGGAGATTCTGCCTGAAAAGTCTGCCTTCCGAAAGAGGGATTTGAGCAGGTACTCCGTGACAACCACCACCCTGTATGTTTAGAAGTAGTGAGAGAGTTTATGAGAGGCGCTGATGAGTGCCAGCGCCAGCTTCTCGAGTGGCAGGTACCTGGTCTCGGCGTCGAACAGGATCTTGCTTGTATAGTAATTGGGCTGCTGCTGCTTGTCGTTCTCCCGAACTAACACCGAGCTCACTGCGTGGTCCGAGACTGCCAGATAGAGATAGAGGAGGTCACCCTGTGTTGGCGTGGACAACAGTGGTGGCGAGGAAAGGTACTCTTTGAGCTTCTCCAGCGCTTGATTACATTCATGAGTCCACTGAAATTTGGAGCTCTTTTTTAGTAGCTGAAAGAAAGGGCGACATTTGTCCGAAGCTCAACTGATGAAGCGATTGAGCGCCGCGGCCATCCCTGTGACTCTTTGGACCTGCTTGGCCGAGGTCGGACTTTGAATCGCCTGGATAACTGCAATCTGCTCTGGATTGGCCTCAATCCCTCTCCTGGTCACCAGGCTTCCCAGGAACTTGCCGAAACCGACGCCAAATGCACACTTGGAGGCTTTTAATTTGAGCTGGAATTTTCTGAGGACGGCGAGTGTTTGGCGTAGGTCCGCAAGATGGTCCTGCGACTTCTTGGACTTGACCACCATGTCATCGATGTAGACCTCCATCGTCTTCCTGAGCTGGGCGCGAAACATCTTGGTGACTAGCCTTTGGTATGTCGCCCCGGCATTCTTTAACCCAAAGGGCATCACTCTATAATAGTAGATGCCTCGGGGGGTTATGAATACTGCTTTCTCCTCATCAGGCCCGTGCATGGGGATCTGGTGGTAACCTCGGTAGGCGTCGAGGAAGCTCATTCTGTCGTGCCCCGAGGTTGCGTCGATCATCTGGTCGATTTTTGGGAGGGGGAAGTTGTCCTTGGGACAGGCTTTGTTAAGGTTGGTGAACTCCACACAGACCCTCTACTTGCCATTCTTCTTCTTAACCACTACTGTGTTGGCCAACCACTTCGGATAGTGCACTTCACGGATTGCTCCGGCCTCGAGGAGTTTGTCTACTTCTTCCATTACTGCTTCTGTTTGCGGGACCCCCATTCTGCAGGCCTTTTGCACTATGGGCTTGTGCCCGGGGTCAACATTCAGCTTGTGGCACATGACTTCGGGGTCGATCCCGGGCATCTCATATGGAGTCCAAGCGAAGACATACTTGTTCTACAGCAGGAAGTTGAGCAGTTCGGACTTCTCGTTGCCAGCGAGCTGACCCCCCAGTAGGAAATACCGCTCGGGGTCATCGGCATCGATCCTGACCTCGGTGAGCTCTTCTACACTCTTTTGCTCTGCTGAGCGACCGATGTCCTCGAGTTCGGCCTCGAGTTCGGTCGTATGCAATTGCTGCGGCTCAATTTCGCCAGGCACTATGGTCGTGAGCACTGACGGGCCATATGTTGATCTCCCCGCACGGTTACTATCTTGAACACCCCTCCGACCCTCTCTAGTGGAAACTTGAGCCTCTGGTGAAGGGTGGAGGGTACTGCCTCCATGGCATGCAGCCAACTCCGTCCCATTATTACATTGTAAGGAGACGGGGGGTCCACTACTATAAAGTCGGCCATCCTCGTGGCGCCCCCTACTCTGACTTCAAGCGAGATCCTCCCCTTGGGGTACACTGGCTTGGCGCTGAAGCCTATTAAGGGGACGCAGGCTTCCTGTAGGTCAGACTTGGTCAGGCCGATCTGCTTAAAGCAGCTGAAGTAGAGGATCTCGGACGAGCTCCCTGGATCTGTGAGGATGCGCTTCACGGTGTAATTATTCAGCCGTAAGGTGAGGGTAAGTGCGTCATTGTGGGGGAGCTAGACCCCTCCCAGGTCCTCGTCCGAGAACCAGATCTTGGGCTTTTTCTTCCTAGTTTTCTTTGGTGCAGGCTCCAGCTCGGCCGACATCACTTGTTTGCCATGGGCAGTCCTCCTGGCTTCCGACCGAGCTTGGTGACTTCCTTTATTGGGAGCGGGGGCCAGTTCAATGACGTTGACGATTCCCATCAGCTCGTCGCTGTCTTGATCATCATTGGGTGGAGGCGGTGGAGCGCGCTGCTGAGCCTGGTTGATCCTCTCTCCTTCCTTGATGTACTCCCGAAGGTGCCCATCCCTGACGAGCTTCTCGAGGTGGGAATTCAGGGCCATTCAATCCTCGGTCATGTGTCCATGCTGCTTATGGTAAGAGCAGTTCTTGCTCCGGTCTCGGGTAGATGGGTTGCCCTTCATCGGCTGTGGCCACTGGAAGTAGGGCTCTGCCTTGATCTTGTTCAGGAGTCTGTAAATGGGTTCCTTGAAGACAACATTGACGGCCCTGTAGGGATCTCCGGCTGACCTGGCAGGTTTGAACTTCGGTCTATTGCTGCTGCCCGAGATCGAGGTGGAGACGGTTGCCGAATTGGCGGTGACCCTCCTTTTATTTGGCCTCTGCTTGGGGAAAGTCCCCTCTCCTTTGGAGGTTTGGCCCTTCTGCGAGAGGCCGAACCGCTCCTTGCCATGAGCTTCGTCCTCCTCCTGTTCGATGTACTGATTCACCCTGGCCATCAGCGCCTTCATTGTGGTCACAGGAGTTCGGACCAGGTCCTTTTGGAGTTCGTTTCCTGGGAGTAAGCCCTGCCGAAAGCACATGATGGCGACGTCAACGTTGGCGTCGGTGATCTGGCTGTATATCGTCCAAAATCTTCTGGCGAAAGCAGTGATACTTTCACCATCCTTCATCCGAATCGCCATGAGGTTGTTACCCGTCTTTGGGATGACACGGTGCGCCTGGAACTTCTCGACAAATGAGCTTCGGAGCTGCCGCCAGTTCATGACCGACCTGGAAGGGATTGCGCAGAACCATCGGAGTGGGAGGTCGCCTAGGCTTGAGGAGAAGACCCTGCAATTCAGGTGGCCGACATCCCCCCAAACCGATATCCTCTAATTGAAATGCCGCATATGTGCTTCTGGGTCCGAGGTCCTGTCATAGAGGACGAACCTCGGCACGCTAAATCTCTCGGGGAGAGAGAAGTCTTTTCTCTCCTGGGAAAAGGGGGACATGCCTTGGTCCTCTTCATCGCAGGTTTCTACTTGATCCCGGGCGAAACTGATCTCGGCCAATCGGGCCTGGACCTCCTGCTTGACGTAATGGTCGAGCAGTTACCTCAGGCCCGTCACGTTCTCTGTCCTCGGGGACTCTGGCTCGCGGTGCGATCCCCAGTGGTGGCTAGGTAGGTGGCTGCTGCTCGAGCCTTCTTCTTCGCGGCGATCTCTCCTTCTGTCGTCAAGGACCTGCCTCAGGTCTTGGCTGCTCGCACGGTTCTGTTGTCGCCTGGGGGGTGGAATACGAGACCTCCTTCCATTTGCTTTGAGCCGCTCCTAGAGATGACGAATCAACTCCTCTTTTTCTTGGAGGACCCGATTCTAGGCATCGAGCTCCTCAAGCAAGGGGTCGTCTTCTCCTCCATGGGCCCGATGAAAGGACCAATCGTCATTGTGAATGCAATGATGAGAGTGATGGGATTTTGCCCGGACAGGGGTTTTGCCTCATCGTCGAGGTTCCGGTGGGGAGACATTCCGCTGCGAACCCCTGGGTGGCTAATCATCTAGGGGGTGAGTAGCCTCATGGCGGTCGTTACGCCGGGGGAGTGTTGTCGTAGGTCGAGATGAGGAATCCGACTGGACAACACCCTCTGTGTACATGGGGCAGGATTTTCCTCCGGACTTTCTCTGGCGGGGAATCCCTGGCAGCTCCTGTAGGACGGGGGGAACCTCCGCTGGACCCAGAGGGGGAAGAAGAGCAGAGCGAACGCCAGTGGGCAGCACTGCAGGTACTGGCTGGGCCGGCTGAGGTTGCAAGAACGGTGGAAATGGGGGTTGTTCCGGCGGAGGAAAGGATGACTCTCTCCAGGATTTTGACGATCCCTCGCCGCCATATCTGGTTTTTGGAGGCATGGCTTTCACTGGTCTGATTTTGGTAAAGATCCTATTCCCACAGACGGCGCCAACTGTAAGTGCCTAAAATTTACGGACTTAGTTTTGGAGAGGATTCACCTCTTAATTTGATGATTCTGGGAAAGGATCAACCTCCGGTGACCTAAAAAGAAGAACAGAGGTTAGAGCCCCTGGCTGTGGGTAGCCGAGGGCACTCCAATGACTAAGTTAGCTTGGCAACTGAGAGGAGAATCAAGGAGAAGAAGAATGGGTCACGCTTATTGCTTACCTCCTGTCGTCTTTTTCCATGCATTATATAGATGTGGGGTCTTGTTGGAGTGGACCCTTAGGGGGAGATGAAAGTCCCATCAGCATGTACCTTTCTCTCATGAGTGGGGGTAGGTACAAAGGGAACGTCCCATCGGACCATCTCCCTATACCTATGGACGTGACCCTGAGATAAGGCGTGTCACTTATCTAGGTCCGACGCCCACTCTATTTGTCAGTTCGCCGTCCCCGTCATGTCAGCGCATTTATGGCTGAGTGACAGGAGACCGAGATAGGGCTAAAGGCCGAGACCGAGGTGGACACTCGTGAGTGTAGCCACCGAGATGGGCTCAACGCTCCCCCGATATGGTGCTACTGCCGAGCTTGGACAACACCGAGACTAAGGATAGTCCGAAATCAGGGAGTGGCCCCACATAAATCCGTGATTACAAAACGGCCCCACACAGCTTCCATTAGCACCATACTAGTGGAGAAAAAGGGTAATTTCCAAACTCAAAATATGGAACTGTTAGTAGCCACGTTGAAATGACATGGAACAACATCTCTGTTTTGTGGACGCAATTATTTAACACTTTAACTAAAATTGACTCGGAGGCTAAGGAGACATCAGACAAGTAACTTGGTGAGTCTGACCATGTGCATTGACTCAACTATATGACTTATTGAGCTGAGTCAATTCGGGTGAGTTAAATAGAGGTTTTAAACTAGGGCCCTTATCAGTTCGGCAACCCAGATCGTCCATTTGAAACAACAGTAACCCATCCATAGAATCTTCTCCTTCGTTATTTTTTTTCTTAAGGAAATTATTTTCACTGTTACAGTCATCACAATTAGACAGGCGGCTGAACTGTGACTCTACTTACCAGCAGATCGATAGTCAATTTTGCAAGTGCAACTTACTAGGTTTTTGGGGATATGAGGGTGCATTTGGCATTGTTCCATTCGGATGTGGGATATTCCCGTGAGATGAGGCTACCAAAAATATATTTGGTCAATGTTTCATTCTTCTCAATCTTGTTCTCCTTGGAAGGAGCCCCAAAATCTTAACCGTTGGTATAAGAAAATTGGAACAAAATAATTTTGGCCCCGTTTGGCATCGTTCTTGTGTTGTTCCCAATTTTGCACTCAGATTATGTTGTGTTGAAATCTGCTTGTTCCAAGATTATACTTTGCAGAACTTGGTTGACAAAATTATGTTAAATTACTCTATTGAGAATATGATGTACGGAACTTGTTTGGTAACACTATAAAAGTTTTGCTCTAAGGAGTTATAATATGAGCTCCCCTTTTTATGAATGTTAATATAGAACTCACCTTTAGAAATTAAACATGACACCACATTTCATAGAATTTACAATGTGGGGCCACCTTTTGTGATCGTGACCATATGGCCTTTAGAAATTAGAATGTAGTGCCCACCTTTTGAAATTAGAACATGTGGCATCACATTCATTGGATGTACAATGTGGGCCGACGAATTATAATGTGGGGCCATCTTTTTTATTAATTGTGAACATAAGGTTTACCTTTATAGGTTTTACAATGTATAGGGTTCACAATGTAGGGCTACCTTTATAGGTTTTACAATTTGGCTCCACCTATTGTGGTTGGGACCATATGACCCACCTTTAAGAATTATAATGTGGGGCACCTTTTCTGTGATTGTGGACATAAAACCCACCTTTAGAAATTGCAACGTGATGCCCACCTTTAGAAAATACAAGATAGGACTCACATTTATAGGATTTATAATATAGTCCCACCATTATAGAGATTATAATATGGGCCTACCTTTTCTGATTGTGACCATATGACTCACCTTTAGAATTATAAAGTGGGGCCACCTTCTTTGAGATTGTGAACATGGGTTATACCTTTAGGATAAGTGAGAGAATTTTGAGTCTTTAAATGACATTCTTAGAAAAGAAAAAACAATTGTGCCAGCTAGTTGTTTACTAAAAACCATTAATTCTTTTCATTCCAACTTTCTTATGCTAGAGGGTTAAGATTTTAAGATGGGGCCAGCTCTCCTAAGCTCAAGCTTAGGATAAGGTAAGCTCAAGTGTGTGGTGGGGCCCACATGGGGACCCAAATGGAGATGGGGGTGGGGGATTTCAAGGACTCCCTTGGATCTTCCTCTCTACAAAAAATTAGCCCCAAATGCGATTTATATCATCTCCATATGGGCCCAAAAGTTTAATGGTCAACGGTCCATTTAGATTGATACATAGTCAATCCAACGGTCCAATAAATTCGGATCTGACCGAAAGTTGGTGGACATGTGTAATTTAGGGTAGTCATGTGTTTGGTCCATTTGGACGGACCAAAGATGGGCCCCACAAGCATGAGCTTACGAAATTTTTTTCCTAAGCTTGAGCTTAGGAGAGCCTTGCTCTTTTAAGATTCCTTCATATGAGATTAAAATTCGGAACAGTGATTTACTTACACATACCAAACATGTTTTCGACAACCTTATCTCATGGGAACATCTGAATGGCACGATACTAAACACTGTATTTTTTTTTTTTTTTTAAGAAACAACTTGCTGGCACAATTAGTTGCTACTTATCTCTTATTGGTTATCTTTTAAAACGACCATTTAAAGAGTCCAAATCATCTCACTTATACTAAAGGTAAGCCCCATGTTCACAATGTCAAAGAAGGTGACCTCACTTAGTAATTATTAAAGGTGGGTCACATGGGCTCATATTATAATTCCTATTACGGTGGGACCACAATATAAGGCCCCATGTTCTAATTTATAAAAGTGGGCATCGCGTTGTAAGTTCTAAAGGTGCCCGTGTCCACAACCACAAAAGAGGTTAATTGCCCCACTTTATAATTCTTAAAGATGGGTCATATGGTCATAATTGCAAAAGGTAGAGCCACATTGTAAATCCTATGAATGTAGGTCAACATTTTGAATCCTATGAATTTTAATTTTTAAAGGTGGGTACCACATTGTAATTTTTAATGGTGGGTCATGTGTTCACAATCAATAAAAAGATGGGCCCACATTGTAAATTCTATGAATGTGCTCCAATGTTCTAATTTCTAATGGTTGGCACACCACATTGCAATTTTCAAAGGTGGATCATGTGTCCATAATAAAAAAAAAATATGGCTCCACTTTGTAATTCTTAAGTGTGGGTCGACACATGGTCATGATTGCAAAAGGTGGACCCACATTGTAAATCCTATGAATGTGGGCCCATATTCTAATTTCTAAATGTGCGTATGATATTGTAATCTCTAAAGGTGGGTCTCATATTTACATTCACAAAATGGTGGCCCCACATTATAATTCCTATAAAGTGGGCCCATATTGTGAATCCTATGAATATGGGCCACGCACATGTTCTAACTCTTAAAGGTGGGTACTACATAATCCTACAGGTGGGTCCCATATACGACAATAATAGAGTGCCACAAATAATAAAATGTGGTATCTAATGCAAATCAATTTAGAGAGTCAAGATAATTTACTACTCTAATTATTCTCCGTCTCTAACCATCCATTTAGGCATAACTTTCGGTTAGCTAATGTACGTGTTATCTTTGGCTTGGTATTACATAGAATATGAAGTGTCTATAAGAGTCCCCTAAATTAGAATCTATGGAGGCTCATATAACATTTTCATAAACACTTTCCATTATAAATCGCTTGTCAAAGAAGTCCTAAAGACACTTGTCCCTCGATCCATTTCAAGAAAGTTCAAAGCAAAGGATTTGTCATGCCATTCAAAGACTTCAATTTGATGAAGATCGACATCCAATTATGACAATCAAATTCAGGAAATTGGACTTAAAATCACTCATTTAATAGTCCTAAAAACCCTTTAATTTAACAGGTTTTAAAACTAAAATCCAGAATTTCCAAACTATGAAAATTGTCCAGAATCTCGGCCAGCATTCTACTAGCTTAGGCCAACCATTTGGTAAGCACGAATTTCTACAGATTTCTGCAGGTCTACATTTAGCCGGCTGTTTGGCTACTGTTCGGCTAGCCGAACAGTTCCCAATTCTGTAAAAATATTATAGAAATGAGTTCTGAAACTTGAACATAATTGATTCATATAATACTTTCAATATCTATTATCAACTGAACTGATTATACTTGCCCTAATTTGGAATCAAACACTAAAACCTCTCTTTTGTAACCTCAATTTGAGACAAATTCCACCCCTTAAACTCTTTTTACTAACCCTAACATCATGAAACAACAAGAATGGAAACAGTGAGTTGTTTGGGTTGGAGAAGAATCCAAATCACTCTACTGAAACTCGAAATCTCTGTAGAAACTATTGAACACTTACTTTGAAGCTTAATGAAGAGAAAAATTGAAGCTTACCTTTAACTTTAACACCAAAGAAGAAAGAAAGATTGATGAAGAAAATGAAGTCAACACAAATCTTCTTCCAAAATCCTTTACACAGCCTCTCCCTTGTCAATTGATGGCAAAGAAATGGTTTAGCTCACTGCTGGTTTGTGCTGGAACTAATAGATTGAAATGCAATTTGAGTTCTTTTAACATTATATAACCTGAATTTTGCACATAAACCCTATGACATAACCGGATTTACTTTTTGAGTCAAATGAAGACTCAATTGATCCATACAAGATCAAATTATTATATTATATTATAGAGGATTTAACCGGAAAAATCACTTTATCCGCACGTGTTCGCAATCAAATACTTTAACAAGTGGGGCACCAATTAGAGCAATTGGGCCCGATTTTTATTTTTTTTTACCAATTTGACACATCGTCGGCGCCGACCTTATTTACACTGAATAAGGTCGGCGATGACCATGTCCGCGCACAGTTTTAGGGTTAAAATCCCCGATTCTTCTCATTTTTTTCTATTCTCTTCCAGCCTACCGTCGAGACTGACCTTGGGCGAGTGACGGAGGGCGGTTGCTTCCATTTCCACAACCACCAGCCTTCAAACTGAATTCCTCAAGTGCTTCTCGTCAAGCCCATTGTTTTTTCCATCGTCATGCATTTCGATCGACACTCTAGAGGTACGAATCTCCTTCCTTTTTGAATCTTTTTCAATGTTTTTGTATTTTCCCTCCATTTTGTTTTCCCGCCATCCCGCATATGATATCGAAATGCATGGTTTGTTATCTTCAATGTCATATTCAATTTGTACATTGTTTTTTTGCTTTGATTAGGGTTTGTAGATTTCAATTTTAGGGTATTTTCAGTTGAGAAGGACGATGGAGGATTGAGGTTTGTTTTAAGTGAGTTTGAGTGAGTTATTTTAGTTTTCCAAACTTGAGGATGTTGTATGTGGTCAAAGAGTTACCTGCACCAAATAATTTTAATCTTCATCACTCTAGAGTACAGAGTGCATCAATCTGAAAGTCTTAGTGCTGTCGTTTTCCATGCACGAGTGATAATTTCCTGAATACAGAAATTAATACCTCTTGTTCATAAATTTTGATATTTGGCCCATTAATAACTTGTGGTAAAGAGTAACAATGTGTTCAGTTGCATGGTGTTGAGATTTAATAGTATACTCCCCCTCCAGTTCCCAGTTGAACATAATTAAACATCAACAATGATCCCAAGTTATAGGAGCACAATAAGCATATCCATTGAGTAGCAACGAAAGAATAAAGATATATGTTAACCATATAATTTTGCATACCTGTAAGGCATATGGCTGAGACTTCTCTGACACAGGACAAACTATTGCTTGACGTGGGCTCAACCAGAAAGGCCACTTTCCTTTATAATGTTCCACAAGAATTGCAAAGAAGCATTCAACGAATCCAAGGATAGCCTTATGTATCATCACAGGTCGCTCCCTTTTAGCTTCATCCTCTACTGAGTAAGTCAAGTTGAAGCGAGAAGGGAGTTGAAAGTCCAGCTGGCATATGTACATTCATCAATTAAGAAACATAATAGACAATTGACAGGGAGTATGACTACATTATATCATAAAACATAGAACCTGTAGTGTTGCATACTAGAATTTCCTCTTCAAAGCATCAAATACGCTAATATCTATTTTGGTCCATAAAATGCTCCATCTCCTTCGTTGATCTGTACACAAAGATCTGTACATAAAACATTTAGTACCATGCTTGGCCAACTGCTCAGTAAACAAGCAGCAAAAAATTTAAGGAAACCAGTGGAGGTGTGCTTGCTTGGTTTTTTTTTTTAGAGAGCTTTTTTTATTTTGGTAATCCTAATCTACACTCTTAAGTTATTCTATCTAACCTATCTTTCTTAAGGCGTTAGATGCTGATACCTCCACTTTCTGCCTCCCTTGGAGGATTTTGATGTCTCTTACCAGCTGAACTTGCAGCCTGGAATAGTGTAGGAGGTGTTTGTGTTCATTCTGGAAAACATTCTGAAAAAGAAGCAACTTTGCACAAAAATAACATATTATAAGAAATGTAAAGACAGAACCATGCTTATATAGGCAAACAGATTTACACACACCTGTGAAAATCCTGTAACTCAAGAGTTCCCAGATCCAAAAGATTAGCTTGGGTCACTTTTCACTTTTCACTTTTCAAAAGTTGCCTATCATAGTGTGTCCCTTATTAGTAAAACTCTAAATTGGGATGGTGCTTATATTAACTTTCATATCTTATGTACTTGTAAACAAAGCAAGTTGGGGTTTTGAAATGTGATGCTGGTGGTGCACCACAACCACATCACGTCACACATGTAAGGGTATGGAAAACTATTGTCACTACCATAAAAATTATTTTTTAATGCTGGATCTCTCAACTGCTTTAATATTGTCACTAGTTCACCTATCTTGATTTTACTATTTCATAACATTGCTTTTTACTATTGCTGACATTTAAATTAATGTGCCATTGTAAAAATTGCTTTTTACTATTCAATGCTATCATGTATAATTTGGATGTACATAGATGTCTAAAGAGAATACCAGCAATGCTGAAGTGCCCCGCAACAAGGCTAGTACCTCAAATGCGTAACCAGCAGTTCTTTTATGCGAGCAAGAGCATCACATCTCGGCCGCTATTCAACGTGGTTTGGTAAACTCTCTTCCATAAAACCAATAATCAATTGAACTTCCTTTCGATCTATGGCTAACATTATTAAAACTTTCATTTTTCTCGCAGGAGTTGGGCACATACAGATGCTTTCCCACTAACTCCGACTATGGGCAGTGGGACCTCAACGAGCGACAGATACAGTGGGTTGCAGATGTCGGGCTGTATCATCTAGCTCAGATGAGGTGGATGAGGATCGACCATGCATTGATCATGGGGCTGATCGAGCGGTGGAGGCCAGAGACAAACACATTTCATCTCCCATCCGGCGAGGCGACCTTCACATTAGAGGACGTAGCATACATCTACGGCCTACCTATTGATGGTCCGCCCGTAACGGGCTGGACATACACCCACTACGAGATCGATGATCTTTGTCGGGAGCTTCTTGGTGTGGTGCCCCATATGAAAAAAGACTATAATGGGGTCTCCCTTAAGTTCACATGGCTAGAACGCATCTTCCGTCCCATTCTGGAGGAGTTGAGGCAGAAGGAGAAGCCGAAGCCAAAGGGAAAGAAGAAAAAAGGTAAAGGAGATGCGAAGAAGAAGACAACAAAGGCCGACGATATATATAAAACTCGGGCCTATTTGTTTTTTTGGTGGCGGGACAGATTCTTTGCAATTCTTCAGGGGCACAAGGCCCCTTTATATATTAGAGCTGTTTAAAGAGTTTAGGCCCTACTCATGGGCCTCCGCTTGTTTAGCGAACCTGTACAGAATGCTAAACAAGGGTGTATATTCGAAAGGGGTCCAAAGGCTTGAGATGCCCGACCCTACCGATGATGGGGATGCTGTGGAGAAGAAGTTTAAGTCTCATTCTGGCCCCCTCCAATTTCTTCAAGTGAGCTTGATATATTTTCCCTTCATACTTTCATTATTTAGTCCTTAATGTTCTAATGAATCCCTCTCTTTTAACAGATCTGGGCTTACATCAAAATGAAGATTGGTAGAGGTCTAAGTCCAAGCAACCGCTTAAACCATGACATACAGTTTCCCCTCATGGTTACATGGGCCAACCGACTTTTAGGAATGAACCATCTTACGACCTTGAGAGAAGTGCAAAAGCAACTCAATTACATCACGTCCAAAGAGGTAGAAAGATTTAATTTCAAATTTCCATTAATTTTCATACTTACTTTAATCGTTCTAACTCACTCAATGCTTCATTCACAGTTTGAGTGGCAGCCGTATAAGAAATACGGAAAGGATTTTTTGAAGCATGTCTCGAAGGCTGACAGAGCACTCTTCACAGCAGAATCTCCCCTTATATTATATTGGGTGTTGGAGCATCACCCTACCCGTAGGGTCATGAGGCAGTTTGGCCTGAGACAGACGGTGCCTCCACGCTTTGTCAGGCCCATATTGCGGAAACAAAATAAGGGGAGATCTGTGATAGATTGGAGTCTAGTGAATGAGGAGGAGGTGAAGTCATGGGAAGCTCGGGCAAACAATGTGCTCAAGATAAAAGGAAAAAAATCAAAAGGGGAGGAGGATGAAGAAGAATACATGAGATGGTATGAAGCGAATACCATCATGCATATTGGCCATGTCAGGCAACGCGATGAGCCACAAAGGGATCCTCCCCCAGAGCTCGATGCCCAAGCTCCTACAGTCCCACAGACCCGAGTATGACGTTCACACCATTTGCATCCCTTACTTTTCTTCATATTGATTTAGTTAATATATTTTCTAACAGGATCCTTTCAATATGTCCACTGCAGGTCTCTCTGTTCCTCGACCACGTGGCACGGTCATGCGATCTTTCGATCGCTGCAAATGTGGACCTACTTACCTTCATAACTTCGATTAAGAGAAATGTCAACAGATTTAGGTCCACATTTGGGACTACGTACCAGGACTATGTCAAGACCAGGACTATGTACCAGGACTATGCGATTTTAGTTCATCCGATGAGGAAGTTAATGATACTCTCGTAAGGATATAATTAAATTCTAGCATTTCATTTTGTGAATTGATGAATGTTTTTTTATGACTTTTTCACCATAACTTGCTTCATTTTGCAGACCGTCAAATTGCAAAAATGTGCAAGGATTAAGAGGAAGTCCTTAAAAAGCCCTGCTAAGAAGCCTCGACCTAGTGTCGAGACTCCCTTGATGATAGAGTACTCCCTCATCAAGGCATCAACCTCTCACACTTTGGATGAGGAGCAAAAAATGAAGCTGATGCCAACAATTTTGACACAGCTTTTGGCGATGTGGATGACATCCCTATTGAGGATCTTATCTCCATCTCGCCCGGTCCTCAAGGATACATCACTCCACCGAAGGTCACTAGCTAGGCAATCATTGTATCTCCTACGGAGGCTACAATCGATTCATTGATATGGAGGTGCAAGCATATACCGAAGCTAAGGAAGATCCCGTATTGGTTTCTGGATTATCAACTTCCATTGCCCCAAACCGGTTATGTTCTGACGGATGTGGAGAAGGAACTGTTGATGGATTTCTATAAATATTACAAGCATATGTAACTGCAATTGTTGAAAACAGTTCCGTAGTAATGCAGTCTTTGTTTAGTTTTTTACTAATTCAACGTCGAAATACTCATTGCATTGACAGGAAAGAGGAGCTGGACATGATAATCTCGTGCGTCGATTCTAAGTCCCTAAGAGATTTATTGGACGAGGGCACTTGGATGGACTCGAGTATCATATATTTTTGGTTTGAAGTGCTACGGGAAAGGTGCAAGGATGCATACTTGGTTGACCCTATTATATGCGTAAGTTCGATAAAAAGTGAAAGCCACTTTGAGTTTCTACTCACTTGGTTAAATGTCCTCTCTTGTTTGATGTCTGAGATGCTTGCCTTGCAGAGTTACTAGGAAAAGGGTCTAAAGACTGGGGATGACATGGCCTTTGGGCCAAAGGGAGAACGTGTAATGGATGCGATGGAGTGCAAAACTCTAGTCTACGTGATTCACGCTCACAACCATTGGTCCTTACTCATTGGATATGTCGATGAGAGCCACTGGGAGTACTATAAAAGTTCAAAGGGAGAGATCTGAAGCCGAAAGACCTGTGAAAGATTCGTAAGTACATATTTGCTCCTCTCTTGGTAGCATAATGTTTGGATAGTACACAAATTTCAAAATTGAGGTATCATGCAATTTCACTTTGTTTGGACAGATATTGTGGCTTCAACAAAGATTTCTGGATCATGGGTGGTCGGTGCCAATGATGCGGACGATGACCACAAAGACGAACATCCCATTTCAAGACAATGGAATTGACTGCAGGTTGTTCGCCTGTGCGTTCGTGGAACATTGCATATATTGTCCTCCCATCGAGTTCACCCAGTCAGACATCCCGTACTATAGGCGGAGAATTGTCATTGACATATTTGAGCAAAACTGGGTTCGAAATGCTTCAAGGCTTAACCTCCCTCCACTCCCGGTCTTGCCCCCTGACTTGCAGTGAACCGTTCCTTGTGCTACATCTTTTCTTCCAAATGCGTTGTAATGTAATTTGTAATTGAAATGGTTATGCTGTGAATGTTGTGAATTTCTACTTGTTTGTTGGATGTTGATTTCTAACTTGTATATTGGATGTTAATTGAAAGTCAATTGAATGCATGGTTTGTCTTTTCTTGTTACACAGTGTTGTTGTATTTTGATGTAAATGTCATAGTCCCAACATATTATTTTTTTTCCTTCTTCATGCAGCGTCATCACTGACCCTGTACGACTAAAACATACTCTAAAAGTTATAACTTCATGATGAAAAATTAGGAAACCTGCGTCGGTGATGACCTTATTTATAGCGCTAAGGTCATCACCGACCCTGTAACACTTAATCTTATTGGAAAAGTTACAACTCTTGGTAAAAAAAAGGGCAACCTGCGTCGGTGATGACCTTATTTTACAAAGGTAAGGTCATCGCCGACCCGTACTTAGAAATTTTTCCAAAAGCTTCTTGGAAAAGTTACAACTCTCGGTTAAAAAATAAAGAAACCTGCGTCGGTGGTGATCTTATTTTACAAAGGTAAGGTCATTGCCGACCCATACTGAGAATATTTGACATAAACATCCTGGAAAAGTTACAACTCTTGGTCAAAAAAAGGGAAACCTGCGTCGGTGATGACCTTATTTTACAAAGGTAAGGTCATCACCGACCCGTACTTAGAAATTTTGCCAAAAGCCTCTTGGAAAAGTTACAACTCTTGGTTAAAAAATAGGGAAACCTGCGTCGGTGATGACCTTATTTTACAAACGTAAAGTCATCGCCGACCCATACTTTGAAAATTTGACACAAACATCTTGGAAAAGTTACAGCTCTTAGTAAAAAAAAGAGGGAAACCTGTGTCGGTGATGACCTTATTTTACAAAGGTAAGGTCATTGCTGACCCTGTAATCAATTTACTCTCCTGAAAGGTTACAACTTCTTGTCAGAAAAATAGCTAACCTACGTCGGTGGTGACCTTATTTAACACTACTAAGGTCACCACCCACCCTGTAATGAAACATTCCATGTGCATTAGATAAAAATCCATGCAGAATCTTTACGTTGCATAATTCCATTACATCATCTTCGAGAATAAAAAATTGGGTTCCACACCTCTTTTCAAAAGAAATGATAAATTATACAAAAGAATCCAAAAGTGCAAAACATTGTTTCAACAGAAATGATAATTTATACACAAACTTCTAAAAATGCAACAAAAAACAATACTTCCATGTTAATAAGACAACCCATAAATATACATACAAAAAAAAAAAAAAAAAAAAAAAAAAAAACTATCCACAAACATAGCCCAAAACAAAAAAAATCACATGAGCGGCCCCAAAGCAGAAAATCCATCAACGTCATTGTTGAATTGGCGGATTTTTGGAACTGCCACTGTTGTGACCCCTCTCTTTACAACACGAACAAGTTACCACTCTTCGTTTGCGATGTCGATCTTCAACTCGGATCCTGTTCTTCTTTGGTCGACCCGGTTGCTTGCTAACCAATGGTGGGAGGACACTCCTGGTGGTTAAATGCTGTTCCCATTGCTTTCTATCACGGGTGGCATGAATGACATCACTGTACGTTTTCTGGTACGTGCTTGTGAGGTACCAGTGCTCACAATACTCATATGGATTCATATTCCGCGCTTTCATGGCGTCAACAACATTGCAACATGGGATCCCAACCACGTCCCATTTAAGGCACAAGCATGACCTGCGATCTAGATTAACTACATCAACATACTCTGAAGATTACACTTGATATTCATTCAATGCCGCTATCCATACCATCAGCCTTCACGATTCTTCCATCTTTGTAGCTAGGTACTTCTCTACGTACAGTGTTAATATTGAAGTGATGCTTTGTACTTGAGTTGACCGTCTCTGAAAGAATTCCATGAGTTTTGCATGAATCTTTTCCACTTGTTTTGTAATCGGGAGCACTCGGGTGTCTTTTAGGAGACTATTTGTGCACTCTGCAGCATTGCTGCTAAGCATGTCATACCTGCGTCCATGAGTAAATGTCGTTGACCAGAATTGACAGCCGATCGCATGGATGTAATTATATGCACGCTCATCTACACTTTTTATGTGGTCCATGCAAGCATCGTACTCACAAGGTCTGTATGCCCTCGCCGCGCTCCAAAACTTTCTTATAATGTTGTTGGTCGTTGAAAGCCGCCTTTATGTTTTCGGCTATATGATGGAAACAAAAACAATGCTTTGCACTTGGCATTATGGCTTGTACTGCACGAATCAGACAGACCTTTCTGACGGTCGGATACAACTGTCAGATTTTTTGGCTCACCCAACGACAAGGACAAGTGTGCAAGAAACCACTCACAACTATCACATCACTCCGCTTCAGCAAAGGCAAATGCAATGGGGAACAATTGATGATTTGTTTCATGGGTTACGGCTACCATTAACACTCCTGGATATTTGCCACGAAGGTGTGATCCATCCACCACTATCAATGGCCTTAGAGAGGTTTGGAAAGACCTTAAGCATGGACCAAAGGACCAAAAGAAGCATTTGAATCGTTCATCCTCCCTGATGTCCAACGCAGTGTACAAACTGGGGTTGGTTCTATGAAGCTTGTTGCAATAGAGCGGCAATATCATAAAAGACTCCTCGTACGATCCACGCACTTTGCACAGTGCAAGCTCCTTTGCCATATGTGCTCTCCTGTATGTGATGTGGGTCCCAAACTCAATCCGACATTCATTGATGATCTCCTTTGGTCTAAGATAGTTATTGCATCGCACCTTCTCTTCAATGAACTCTGATACTAGCTTCACGGTTACTTGCCGATGTGCAGTTCCCATGAGTGGTTTAGAGCAACAATGTTTGGAATTACACTTTCGAACTCTGAAGTGTGGACCAGAATATACCATGGAGGAATGTATACGCTAGGGACAATCTACTCCTTTACAACTCACTGTCACCATCTTCATGTTAGTCCTCTGGTGTTTCACGGTGAAGTTGTTGTATATTGCGTACTTTGCTATAGCTCTTCTAAAAGCCTCATGATCAGGAAACTCCATACCTAGCCACATCTCCCTTACCTGAACTAGTCCCTTCTTCAGGTACGACATTATCAAGGACCATCGTGTCCACGAGGGGAGCTTTTGAAAAGCTGTCTTCTTCATTTCTGCTTTTAGTATCTCTTTCGACACCTGATTTAATTAGCTCGGCAGTTCTTGAACTTCCATTCCCAACCACATTAGTTGCGGGAGCACCTATGAAGCTGTGCACATGAAGCATTTCTACATTAATTTCTTCGAACATGGACTCATAATCTTCTGCAAAATAAGACAATGTTGTTGGGAATTTTATATCGTCAACCTCATGTATATCGACCGTGGGAAATTCTTTCAAAGGTGGAGGTGATGGTGGTAGCTTGCCCTTTCATTTATTATCAGGCTTTTCAATGCTAGGAGCGTCTCGAATGATTTCGTTTCTTTCATCTTGTAAAGACCTGCATTATAGAGTTATGAAAATAAAAAATCACTTTCGATCCAGGCTGAAAATGTTGAAATATAGTTTTTTCTTCAGAAGATACCTATTGCCACGGCTGTGTTGGAAACTGTCTTCATCGCATAGCCTTCTTGAAACGAATAATAATATCCCCTTTGCTTCGCTTCTTGATGATTTTAACAAACCATTAATATCATTGTCATCGTCGATATCTATCAAAAAATTTCCATTGTGTAGAAGATACTTCAGAGTTAACTCATCGGAAGTTATTGCCCAACTCGATGCTTCCAAAGCAGTTTTGGACAACTCCTTAAACGTAACATTACTCGAGAGATATCTCATCTTTTGCCTTCCACCATTGTAATGAGGACGATTGAGCTCAAATTTAAACTCACCGTCATAGTGAAAGATTTCAAGGTGCTTAACGTCTGCCATGCTATTAGAACATCATAAAAAACATAAATTACTTGGACCATCCTTCTCACGCAATAATGCATGGGGTGTAGATTAAATTTGTTAACATTTTTCTCCTTATTAGAAACTAATTATGTATAAAGTACTTTGAACAAAGCAAAACAATAAATAGGGCTACTGTGCAATGTATACCATATTCAATGGAACAGACAATAAACACCATACAATGAAAGAGAACATGTATCCATGCATTGAATGATAGTATATGTATTATATGTTGTCAATAGAAAGAGGAGATTGATTTCTAGGGTTCCATCATGTGAAGAGAAGAATTTTTATTACCTCCTTTGTGTAGACCCTATCAATAGCAAGAGGAGATCGATTGAAAATTAATGGTGACATCAACGATGGAAAAATACAGTAGTCATCATGTTTCACATCTATACAATACTGAAGGAAGGCATCCTTTGCTTTTTTGGTGAAGTGGGACGAATGAAGCTCGAAATCATATTATATAGAGTTCGCGGATAGGGTCATCACCGACCTTATTCAGTGTAAATAAGGTCGGCACTGACGATGTGACAATTTGGTAAAAAAAAAATGAAAATCGAGTCCAATTGCTCTAATTGGTGCACCATTGGCTAAAGTGTTTGATTGCGTAACACGTCCGCATTAAGTGTTTTTTCCGGTTAAATCCTCTATATTATATTATATTATATTATATATGCAAGGGATTGATTCCAATTAAGAAATCAGTCCCAATTCGCACAATTGACTTTGACCTTCCGAATTTCTTTTGACCCCTTTCAATGCCCTTTATTCCACGTCCCCCCTCCATTTTACTAATGAAAACGTTTTTTTCTTTTAAAAGACAAAACGCATCAAAACAATTATCTTCCTCTTATCTCCTCCACATTAACTGCTCTTCAACCATTATCCTACTCCCTTATTCTCACGTTCTTGCTCTCTTATTCTTCTTCATCCTCCACAATAATTCCCCTCTTCGGAGGAAGGAGCCACCTACGTCTGCAAGTAAGATCCCAGATGCTCCACCACTTACCTGGCACTCTATCCGAATGGGTACCAGTTTTATCACCATACATAGAATAGACTCTTCCTTGAAGGCAAGCCTCATCTATGATCGTGATCTGGGATAATGCTTAGTAGTAGAGAAATTCTCCCATTTGACCGTTTCTTGCCGTCATCGAAATCATCATCTCCTTCATCAAGTTGTAACTCAACTATAAGGCAAGTATAAACATGTTATTATGATTAGATGCTAATTGATGTTGAGTTCTGTTGATTTTGGTAGAATCATGGTTTAGTTTGATTTGTTAGGAATGAAGTTGAATATATGGATTAGTTAGATATTGATTGAATGATATATAAATGGAATAGAAGTAGTGTATTTGTGTTGAATGAAGATTAATGGAGGGAATAGGAGGTTCCATGTTGTGATTGAGTTTTGAAGAAGGAGAAGAATGGCGATCGCTCGAGCGAACTGTCTACTGTTTGTCATCGTTGATCGAGCGACCAACTTTCTGTGAACTATCCGCTCAAGCGAACCTGAAGCTAATGTTATTGTGATTTCAACCCAATTAAAGGGTGATTAGTGATGGGAGCTCCGACCTTTCGTCCTCTCCTTCCCACCCCTGGGGCTGCCGGGATAATGCGGAAGAGGAAAAGCGAGGTCATTAACATTTTTGTATGGGTATGCCAGATTTTCTGTTCTACTTGGAATTGGAAATGGTGATCCGGAGATTCACCTTCGCAAGTAGAAAGGAAATCAATACTTCTTTCTAATTTTCCATTGCACATATATTTTAAGAAATATATAGTTTTTTAAATGCCGTGAGAGGCGATTTCATTTTGTTTGCCTTGAAAGGCGATTTTTTTGTGCCGTGAAAAGCGATTTGTGCCATAGAAGGTGATTTTGTGCCATAAAAGGCGATTTACAAATCTTATCAATGAAGAAAGACAAGAAATGTGATTTTTTGTCTCTTTACAAATAATGCAAAATACAAAGAAAAGTAAGAAAAGGTATCTGACTTCTCAGGAGATTGTGGGGGCTCATTCAGATCGACGGTCGCAAGTCATGTATGGACTTCGCCATCGTCCTTCAGATGAGAACGCTTGATGCTCTAATTCTTTGGCTTGGCTTGGTCCTCAGTTTTTTAGAGGATAAAGACCAAAGAGAGGTCCTATATCCAATGAAAAACCGAGTAAACGGGCTGAAGAGCCACGTTTAGGCCATGTTGGATAGAAGAAAAGAGTTGGCCGGGGTGGGGAGGGGGGGGGGGGGGGGGGGGCGAGGGGACTTCGATCACCTTGTGGTGTCTCTTCCGCAACGGAGTGGCAAAGTTTCTTCGAGAATTCTTCAGAGTTTTCTTGGCTTCTTCCGGGGCGAATCGGAGATTCGAAGATCGGAGATGTGTCCAAGGGTCGTCGAAAGGTTCGTCCAAGCTTCTTCTTTCTTGGAATGACCCTCCTTTTATAGGCTTTTGGTGTCCATAAGGTGGGCTTATGAGCATTGATGCTCCATGATGAGAGGAGTTACAAGTTTTTATTTCTTGAATTTGTAACTCCTTTTTCTAGGCTTATGATTGATCGGTGGAAGATGATGGGCTTTTAATCGCCTTTAATCTCCATAATGAAGGGAGTTTCATGGTTTTATTGCCATGATTACTTGGATTTGTAACTCCCATTTGCTTGATTCTGATTGGGCCGTCCAAAATAATGGTTAATGACCGCATTAAGTTGTCATAAAACTGGTCAATTGACGGCATTAGGTGGTCGCCAGGGTATTTGAAGAGTCAAGGGTCGTGCCGCGTCTTTTGGAATTCTTCTTGTGATGATCTCCGATGGATCCGCATGTTGTTTGATGTTGGATGTCGATGCAACTTCATACATTAGTTGATACTAGCGGGCCGGTGACATCTGTCTTGTCGATTTCTCGATCGGTCGGACAGAAAGTGCACTTTCTTGATTAGCCGGTTGGCGATCTTGGGACGATCAATGATGATTTCATGCTCTTGACGGTGGATCCGAGATATCGATGAAGATCAGTCGATTCCAAGCATCAAAAATCAGATTTTCAGGAAATCATAGGGGCTGGAACTCCCGAAACGAGAAAAAGGGCGGGGAAAACGGGTCACCCGACAACAAATCTGATGACCCGGATTTCCATGGTCTCTGGGAGACCATGCACCCATGGTCGCCGGCGACCATGGGCTGCGGTCGCTGGCAGCAAACATGGGGATTATCCCCCTTTTGGTCGTCGTTTGTTGGCCATTTCTTGGCCTTTTTCGCCGCCGTTTTCTCCTACATTTTTCTTGACATTTCTCCTCATTGATTGGCTTGATTCTCCTAAAGAAAACCTGACGAGAAGCCGTGCAAATCGGAGCACAAAGTTTCCTATTTTTTGGAAGAGCCAAAGTCTTTGTAGCCGATTTTCCGTCAAGAGTCGAAACTAGGTCAAACGATGTCGGAATGACCTGAAATTTGAGGTGAAGCTTCCTGAGCAGTAGATAGGACCAACCATGGGCTTTTGTTTGAGTTTTGAAACCGTGTGGGGACCCGTTGCCAGTAGGCTTGATTTTGCCGTGAGGAAGATGTCGCGCGTTGATGTGCGGTCAACCGATGTCCGATTGACTTGAAATTTGACAGGGAGCCTATTGGAGTCATTTTGAGATGATCCATTGACTCCATTTGGGTGTTATGGTCCCGGGGTGCTCCGTTGCCGGTAGCCATGATTTTGTTTCAGAGCATCAAAGTCGGGTCAAACATTGTCGAAATGACCTAAAATTTGACGTGCAGCCCTTTTGAAGCATGTTGAAGCGGCCCATGTGCTCCATTTGATGAGTAATAGCCTCGGTGGTTCTCACCACCGAGAGGCTTGATTTTACTGTTCAAGGGTTGATGGAGGGTTAAACGTTGTCGGTTTGACTTGAAATTTGACATGGAGCCATTTGGAGGTATTTTGAGACCATCCGTAGGCTCTGATCGAAGTTTTGATGTCTTCGACGCCGTCGCCGCCAGGAGCACCTTTTTGGCTGCCGGAGGAGTGAAGTAGGGTCAAATGATGTTGGAATGGCTCGAAACTTCATGTGTATCTCTCTTTTGGCTTTCTTGAAGGATCTTGCAGTTTTTGTTTGATTCTGACAAGATCTGATGCTTGAAGCAGCATTGCATGTTTTGTAGTAGGATGCAACTTCATGTGGCTTCTTGATGTTGAAGAGGTTAAGTGACATTTTTGGTCTCAACAAATGACCCCTCGAGGTACAGCGACGAGTAGCTTTAGGAGTCGATGTGCATCGAAGAGAAACTTGAAGGAGAGCTTTTGACTTAACCAAGAGTCCTTTGGACATTTTTTTTAATAGCCTTTTGAGTTTCCAAGAGGATTTTATGGTAGTGAGAGGGATCACGAACCATCTCAAGGCAAAGTTTTGAAAATGACATGAGGAAGTTGGATTTGGGTTTTGGATTTTGGGTTTTCCTTTTGACCTTGTGAACCTAAGGGCTGTATGTGGCGCATTATGCGGTCAAGAGGATTTTTGGTTTTTGACCTTGTGACCTAACAAGCTGTATGTGACAAGTTAGGGGGTCGGGATTTGATTTTTTATTTTGACCTTGTGACCCAACAAGCAGTATGTGGCAAATTGGGGGGGCAGACTTGGTTTTGACCTTGTGACCTAACAAGTTGTATGTGGCGAGCTAGGGGGTCAGGATTTTTTTGGTTTTGGCCTTGTGACCTAACAAGCTGATTTTTTGGTTTTTTGGAAACTCATGAGGCTTTTTTTTTGTTTTTTGAATGGTTCAATCTACTCAAGAGAGGCATGAAACCATTTTGTATGCTCTTGGCAAAGGAGATTTTTTTATAGGAAGCCCCTTTTAGTGCCTAGGTGGTCAAACCTGACTCATGTGGGGCTAACCCATGGGATCTTAAGCTTTGGCGATGGCTTAGGTCTCATATGATGTCATTTTGCAAAGAATATCTAAAAATATCTCTTGTGGGTAGAGAATATCTAAAAATATCCTTACTTGGAGAGAATCTCTCATGCTTCCTTGTTTTTGGGAGAGATTTTCTCAAAAAATCTTTCTTTGGAGAGAATATTTCTCAGTCCCTTTCTTTTTTGGAGAGAATTTCTCAAAGAATCATCTTTTTAAGAGAGAATATCTCAAATCTCCTTACTTTGGGGAAGGTTGCTAGTTTTTAGCACTTACCTCCTTGGTTTTCTCCTTGTTTCCTCTTTTGATTTGCTCTCCTCTATAAAAACAAAGGAGGTTGGATCTCTTGCCCTTATTGCTTTCTTTTTTTTGCAAAAGTCTTCAAGAGTGCTCTAAGATCAAGAACTCCTCTTCTTCTTCAAGAATCTTCAAGTTCTTTCTTTTTCTCCATCCATAGCTTCAAGTAAGTTTTCTTCCTTCACAAGAAATTCCATGTAGAAGTATAATTTTTTCTTTTTCTTTTCTTTTCTTTTCTTTTCTTTTTTTTCTTCTTTTTTTTCCACGTGTTTTCTTTTTCTTTATTTTTCATGTGCTGCTTTTTTTTTGCTGGCGTTTTTTTTTTTGCACGTTTTTTTTTTTTTGCTTTTCTTGGCTGTAAGGATAGGCCAAATTTATTTATTTTTTTGAATAAATTTCTTTCTCTTTTTTTTTTTTTTTTTGCTTCTCCTTTTTTTTTTTTTGCTCACCAAGATAATGAGGTTTATGCACCATGATAATGAGGTTTATGCATTCCAAGATGTTCATGCATGTTTCTTTCTCTTTTTTTTTTTGATGCATCAAGATAGAAGGCTAGAATCTCTAGGTCAAGCCAACATGAATTTTGACTTGGACAAAGTTTGATTGGTTTTGGTCAAGTTGGGTTGGAATTGGTCAAACTTTGGCTAAAGTTTTCTCAGCATCTAATGCATGATGATTTTTTTTATGCATGATTTTTAGTAAATTGGTTGGGAGCATGATGATGCATACCTGGAGATCTTTTACAAGTTTTGGGATTTGGAGCTCGCAGCAATGTTGAGCCCTTTCCTGATTTTGCTAGATTTTGAGGAGCTTTGCTAGTTTTAGAGTTTGGAGCTTGAAACAATGTTGAGCCCTTTTTCAAGCTTGTGGAGATTTGATAAGATTGGTTTGATCTCGCAGCGATGTTTGAGTCCAAAGCTTCTTTGAGGATGCTTCATCGACTATGAGCTTACAGCGGTGTTAAGCTCATCTTCAAGTTCCCTATCTTTTTCGGGGTGTTTCCTTTTTCTTCGGAATTGCCCCGGAATCATGCCAAAATTTCGCTAGGATTTTTAGCAAAATTCTGTCATTTTGATGATTGATTTTTTTTCTTTCTTTTCCATCCTTTGCAGGTAGTTCCTCCAGAACAAACAAGAGCAAAGAGTCTGTTACTGATGCACCTCGTCGGTCTACCAGGTCTCCTAATGTGGCCGTATAGCAGGCCTGGGAGAAGGTCAGTTGGTGGAGAGAAACTTGGAAGAGTGTGACTCCCTCAACCGTGATGAGATGAGACAGCGATTGATCGCTCTCAAGGATGAGGAGTTCTACAGGATTACGGTAAGCATTCGTCCTTGGGTCATGGACGATCAGAGCATTGTGCCCAAGCCTACCTTTTTCTTTGGTGATGCAGTTCCTGATGACTTGACGTACCAAAGGAGATGTTTTTTAGTTCTCTTACACAGCAGATGGTGAGGAGAGAACTATTTCCACCCGGTCGACCTTTGATCACACTTTCTCGATCATGAGCCTTTCTCCCACATGTCCTAAGAGGGAAGTCCTCCAAGCTGGGTGAAGAGGACTAATGTAATCAAGACCGGGGTTTTTGTTGGCGGCCCTTCCAATTATGCAGAGAAGTCGCCTGTCCGCATGGACATGTTGATGCCAGTCAGCGATTACCAAGGTTCTTATCATCCATTGGTCGATTTGAGACCGGTGGGCCTTGGCATTTTCCAGGGTGACGACAGCAATTGGGTGAAGCCTTTTAGACTTTGTGGTCGTTTCAGCGCTGACTCAAGCTGGGAGTCATGGGCTGATCACATCTTGCAGGTTGGCGGGGCCATTTTGAAGGAGGCCGAGATTTTTGATGCAGTTCGTGCTTTTTGGCAAACCATAGTTTTCTCCGATGAAGCTTTCATGGCCATGTTGGAGTCATTCCTTCCACAAACCAACACTTTCATTGTCACGAATGGTGAGAATGGTTTTTCTTTGAAGGAATTGAGCGCCATCACCGGGTTGCTTGCCCTCAACAAACTTTATGAGGAGTTTTGCCTATTGACAGCGTCCTTGAGGAGCAGTCTAAGGATTTCAGGCTTTCGTACTTTCAGCTCGTCGCCTTCTATGATTTTTTGAAGGAGAAGGAGGGCTCGAAAGTAAGTTCCCGCAGTTGGAGAAGTTTTGTCTCCTTGCTCCCCAACTTCTTTGACAGTGGAGAGTCTTCTAATAGCACGACCCGGGAGGCCAGAGCTAAGACTCTAAATTTGAAAAAGACTTCCGTCACGCGAGGAGACTTGAAAGACTTCTTCATGAGCACAGATGTCGTTTATTCTTTGTATGACTTCTTTGTATTTTTTTTTGTCTGTACTATCATTTGCTAACATGTTGCTTATTTTCTTGTCAGCTGACTTGCCACAGGAATCCGACGATTTCGAGCCATCCATGGACGCGGCCTTTGACGACGCTTCGGATGAACTCATGGAGGCAGAAAGTATTTCGCCGATTGTCGAAGAAGGTATTTGTAGCAATAACCCTGATGATAATGATTTTTCAACAGGGTCATATTCATACCTTTTTTGTTTTGTTTTGCTGGTAGGTTGTGAGGTAGCAGGAGAAGTTCCTCCATCTTTCTCAATGCCAGAGTGGGGAATGCCTGCAGTTGGTCTGGAAGTAGGGACTTTTTCTTCCAGCTAATTTAATGTGGCAGAGACGCAATGTTCTGAACAGATTCCTTCACCGGTATCTCTGATTAGAAAGAGTCTGATGATTACTCCTCCAGCAGGGCATTACACGAGCAGTCGACCAATAGAGAGGGACGAGCCTTCATCCAGGCCATCTCTTGAGTATGCGAAGAAAGTGTTGAAGAGCGTTTTGAGCTTATGGGTCAAAACTCTTTCTTCTGGCCATTTGGAAACTAGCTAAAGCATGTACAGGACATCCTTGCTAATAGCGAAGAGGTCGGTCTGGACATTGCAGGTGTGAAGGCTTTGATTGATGAAGTCATAGCTCTAGGCAACAAGTGGAATGAGACAAAGAACTTCCCAAGTGGTGACTTCTTCAATGAGATGTTTTTGAAGTCTTCTGGCGAGGTCAAGTATGAGCTGAACGAGATCTTGTGGACTCGGAAGCAATTCGTTCGAGAGAGGAACATTACAGAGTTGGCTATCATTGAGTTAACAGAAGTTCTGCGCTGTGTTGATAGAGAGGTCGTTGAGACCAGGCAGTGTCTTGAGCTATTGGAGGAACAAGCAGCTGCAAAATGAACCGCCATTGTGGAAGCTCGTGCTAGAGAATGGACTCTGATTCTCTGGGTCGAGGAGGCTGAGAGCAATCTTCGGAGGAAGACTCAAGAGTACAAACAATGACAGATTCATTGGGAAGAGCTTCCCGGTGTTGCAGATGGGTCGCGGCGTTTTGCCGCATTTTATGGAAAGAATTTGAAGAAGCGTGGCCTGGAAGCTTTAGAGGCTAAGGCCAAGAGTCTGATTGAGGAGTTGAATCTTTGGTTGACTACCATGTTAGAGTGAGCTCCTGACTTTTGTAACAAACTCTTTTTTTTCTTCTCTTTTGGTACCTCCATGTAAAAACATTTTGGTACTTTATATACTTTTTACTCAAATTCTTTTTGATGAAAATAAGCTAAAGTAGGATGTTTGTTTGGAAATTTGACCAAAAGGTTGTCATTTTGGGAAAATCTTTTGTCAAAGGGTTGTTTTGGGCATGAAAGCCGAGTTTTTTTTTTTTTTAGATGACATGAAAGTTGAATTTTATGGCGTAAGAGCGAAAATTTGTTTGTGGCATGGAAGCCACAGTTTTTTTTTTTTTTTTTGAGATGGCATGGAAGCCGAAATTTATGGTGTAAGAGCCAAAATTTGTTTGTGGCATGGAAGCCAGGGTTTTTGGAGATGGCATGAAAGTCGATTTTTTTTTTGAAATGGCGTGAAAGCCGAATTTGGGTTGGCATGAGAGCCAGGTTTTTTGAGGTGGCATGAAAGCCGATTTTTTGAAGTGGCATGAAAGCCGATTTTGGGTTGGCATGAGAGTCAGGTTTTGAAGTGGCATGAAAGCCGATTTTTTTTGCATGAAAGCCAGATTTTTTGAAAACCAAGTTTTGTTTTGTTGCCATGAAAGTCAAATTTTAGATTTTTGGCATAAAAGCCGATTTCGGTTTTTGGCGTAGAAGCCAGGTTTTTATTTTTGGCGTAGGAGCCAGGTTTTGGTTTTCAAGATGCAAGTATCAACTAAAAGTCGCCTCCTTGCTAAATGGTATTGCAAGTATCGATGGAATGTCGCTTCCTTGCTCATTCGGTTTACGAGTATCGATGGAATGTTGCCTGGCCTCCTCGCGAATTGGGGTGCAAGTATCGACTGGATGTCGCTTCCTTGCGTTTTCAAAAAATTCGGATTTGTGGGTATTGACTAAATGTTGCTTCCCCACGATTTTTGAAATTTGAGGTCCCCTTCTTTGGGACCTCAGTTTTTGTTTGAATTTTGGGTTTTTGGATATCAACTGGAATGTTGCGTCTCCATGATTTTTGGAATTTCACAAGTATCGACAAAGTGTCGCTTCCTTCCGATTTTTGGGGTTCGCATCCTTCCAATTTTTGGGTTTTGCGAGTATCAACTACGTCGCTTCCCCGTGGTTTCTAAAAAAACCATTTTTGTTTAAAGACACGAGGGTCGTAAATTTTGACTTAAAACCGTTTTTGGTTGTAAAAGTCTGGGTGGACTATGGTGGAAATTCCTGAGTCCTGATTTTGTTTCAAACCAAGAATTTTGGGTTCAAGGATTGAAAATTTGGTCAAGTCTGGGAAGAGGCTCCTAAACTTGGATTTTTTTTTTGAACAATGAAACTATGAAAGTAAGCATTGTTTTGAGAGTTTTTTTTTTAGAAATTTCAACATAAGGATGAAAATTCCGAAAGGAGTGGGTTTGACGAGCAAGTACATGGAAATAGGCTTTGACCGTGCAGGCATTGCTCAGACCCAGTGGCGTAAGTTTTCAAGGGTAGTACTGCTTCAAGAACTTGTCGTTGATGGGTAGCATACATCTGTCGCCCTCCATGTTTAGAAGAGCGTATGCGCTGTTGGAGAAGACTTTGCCGATGACGAAGGGTCATTGGCCTTTTTACTGCAAGAACCAAGTTACCCTTTTTATAGCCGTGTTGCTTGACCTTTTTGTCGAAAGATCCTGCCATACGTGCTAGGTACAACTCAATGCTTTGTAGAGCTTCAAGCCGTCTTTCATCGGGATTGTCCAGTTCTTGGAGTCTCAATTTGACATTGCTTTCTTATGTCATGTCATTTTGCAAAGATACCCTTAAGGAAGGGATTTGTACTTCCAAAGGGACAACAGCTTCGCATCCATAGACCAAAGAGAATGGTGTGCTTTGGGTTGGCCCTCGAACGGTAGTTCGACAAGCTCACAAAGCTTCAAGTAGTTTGTCTCCCCAGTCTCTTTTGTGACTAGAGACCATTTTCTTGAGAATTTTACAGAGTGTCTTGTTGAAGGCTTCTGCTAGTCCGTTTGCTGTCGGATTGTATGGAGTCGAAGGACAACTTTGGATTTTGTACTTGTGGCAGAACCTGGAGAATCTGTGATCCTGAAATTGTGGTCCGTTATCATGGATGAAACTTTTAGGTATGTCGAAGTGACAGTTAATGTTGGTGCGCAAGAATTGAAGAATTGATGAGGTCTTCATTTTGCTGAGCGCAAATGCTTCTGACCACTTTGAAAAATAATCCGTAGCGATGAAGATGAAGCGATGGCCTTTGCTTGATGAGGGCGAGATAGGACCTATGATGTCCATACCCCAGGCTTCAAAAGGCCATGAGATCGCTTTAGGATGTAGTCATTCTGGAGGCATGTGGACATAATCTCCATGAACTTGACATTGTTGGCAGTGTTTAGCAAATTGCATAGCGTCTGCTACCATGGTAGGCCAATAATAACCTAACCTTTTAATCTGATCGTAGAGCTTAAAACCAGCCTGATGAGCTCCACAAAGACCAGCATGTACTTCTATGAGAGTTTCCTCGGCTTCTCGTTGTGACAAGCAGCGTAGAAGTACTCCATTGAAGGACTTTCTATAAAGCATTTTTGAACGAATAACCAAATGAAAGTTTGGGGCTAGTCTTTGAAGGCTTACCCACTCTTTTGGATCTTTAGGTAGGATTCTGAATATAATGTAATCAATGAACGGATCCCTCCAGTCGCCAATCGGAGGTTTGAGGATTGACATCCGACTTCCAACTACTTGGTAGCATTCAACAACTGCTTGGTGTATGTTAAGAGGAGGGAGAATCCTTCTTTGACACACAATAATTTGCATGTTCTCTCCTTCTTGGATTGCCATAGATGTAGGGAGTCCAGCAAGGGCATCTGCACGGATGTTTTCACCTCTGAGGATGTGGGTGATGTGACAAATGTCAAACTTTTGTCGGAGCGATTACGCCTTGTTGCAGTAAGGCAACAGATCAGGCTTCCAGACTTCAAATTTCTGATTCATCTAGTTGACGATCAGTTGAGAGTTCCCAAAAGCTTCCAGCATGGTGATGCCAGATTCGAGGGCGAGTTCCAATCCTATAATCAGGGCTTGATACTCAGCCGTGTTGTTTGAACTTGGTTCATGTAGCGAGAAAGCGTGTGAAATTATGGATTTGTCGGGACTGAGAAAGAGGATGCCAATTCCCGATACTTTCTTTCCTTTTTCATTTGTCCTAGTTGCACCGTCAAAGTACATGTCCCAAGAAGCATTTGATGAGGAAGTTTCCACAGTGTAGACAGATTCGTCTGAGAGATTATCCCTTAGTGGAGAATCTTTAGGCAATGGGTGCTCTGCAAGAAAGTCTGCTAGAGCTTGACCTTTGATTGCCTTTTGTGGTACATACCTAATATCGAATTGCGATAGAAGGATGGACCATTTTGCCAATCGGGCGTTGAAAGAACCTGCTTTTCTGATAAATACCTTTACGAGATTGATCCTCGAAATCAGGTATACTGTGTTGGACAACAGATAGTGACGAAGCTTTTGTACGGCGAACATCACTGCAAGACATTCTTTATCTACTGGAGAGTCGCGATGCTCTGCACCTACCAACATGCGGCTGAGGTAATATAGAGCAGCTTCTTTTCCTTCGTCGTTTTCTTATGCTAGTAGAGCCCCCAAAGAGTAGTCGAGAGCTCTTGTGTACAAGATGAATGGTTTTCCAGTTCTAGGGGCAGCCAACACTGGATGTTTGGTTAGGTATGACTTGATGTCTTGAAATGCGGCTTCACATTCAGCATCACAAACAAAGTCCACACCTTTCTTCATTAGGCGAGAGAAGGGACGACACTTTCCTGACAGATTGGAGATGAACCGTCGAATGTATGCCAACCTCCCTTGAAGCCCTTTTAGTTGTCTTAGGGTTCTTGGAGATGGAATTTCTAGGATAGCCTTGACTTTGGTGGGGTCAAGTTCTATTCCGCCTTTCCGAACTATGAATCCGAGAAACTTACCCGATGAGACACCGAAGAAGCATTTTAGTGGATTCATCCGCAGTTTGTGTTTGCGAAGTCGGAGGAAGACTTCTCGAAGATCTTTGAGATGGTCTTCTTTTCTTTTGCTTTTGACGGCGAGGTTATCAACATAACATTCGACTGTCTTGTGCTGCATATCTTGGAATATTTTCATCATAGCCCTCTGATATATCGCACCAGCATTTTTCAGACCAAATGGCATGACTGTGTAGCAATACACGCCAAACGGAGTCCGAAATGATGTGTGTCTTTCATCTTCAAGATGCATCTTTATCTGATTATAGCCAGAGAATCCATTCATGAATGTCATTCACTCGAATCCGTAGGTGTTGTCGATCATCACCTCTGGTATGGGGAGCAAAAAATCATCTTTAAGGCAAGCATTATTCAAGTCTCTATAGTCAATACAGACTCTAATCTGCCCATTTTTCTTTGTCACGGGGACGATGTTGGCCAACCATTCAGGATGTTGTTTCTCGCGGATGAAGCCAACGCTTTTGAGTTTCTGAACTTCTTGTTCAATTTTGTCCATCACATCAGGATGAAATCTTCTTTGGCCTTGTTTGACAGGCTTGATGTCTTTTTGTAGATTGAGTTTGTGGACTGCTATTTTGGGGTCTAACTCAATGTAAAACAATCAACGAACTCATGAAGAAAAATGATATACTCGAGTAACTCATCATCCTTTATATTCTTACTTATGAATACAGGACGTCAGTTATCAGGTGTCCCCAAGTCTATTTTTTGAACAAGATCTTCTGTTGGAAGGTTTGAAAGTGGTTCCTCCACAATATTTTTGGAGGCTTCCGACTTAACAAGACCTTCTAGAGTTCCAAAGGCATTTACAGACCAAGGCTTTGTTTTTGTCCATGGGTCTTCTTGATCGGTATTCTTCTCAAGACTGGCAATGAGATGATCCCAATCACCTGTTGAAGGTTTGAAGGAGACAACGAAGATCTTCTGTTGGTAGTGATTACCAAAGGCTTTGAAGGTTTGAGGGAGACAACGAAGGGAGAATGAATGCTCTCTTCGGTTTTGTTGGAAGGTTTGTTTTCTTCCGATGATTGCTGAGGAGCCTTCCTTTATCTTTCTGGACATTTTTGGCAAAGGTCGTTGTTTCTTCCCCCTTTCCTTTTTCTTCGTCCTTGTACATTTGAGCGTCTGCAAAATGGACATCTTTACCTTTGAAGGGCTTTTTGTCTGCAAACACTCGATGTAATAAGCCACCGTTGCCAACGAACTTGATGCATTGATGTAGAGTTGAAGGGACGACACCATTCTCATGTATCCAGGGGCATCCAAGAAGGATGTTGTAGCATGAAGGGGTTCTTATTGCGTATACAGTGACTTCAGAGATAAGATCACCGGTTTGCAACTTGAACCTGATTTTGCCGATAGGCCTTTTAGTGCTCCCATCATATCCAAAGATGGATACCGACGTGTGACTCAGCTTGCTAGGTGGGATGCCCAGCTGTTCAAGTGTCGAAGTAGAAATGAGGTTGAGTGCAAAACCTGGGTCTATCTGGACTCTATGTATTAGCATTTCTTTGACATACCCTGTGAAGTATAAGGGTCGGTTGTGCTTTGTCTCGCCTAGCAGGAGGTCATCCTTATCAAAGGCAATTGTTGCACTTGCTGCCTGGTCCCTCGGTCTTCTTCTTTTCTCCCTTTGAGGAAGTATTTGATTTTTTTACTCTGTAGTCCATTTCAATTTGTAGGACTTGTGGGGCGTGTTTGTCGACATCCACATTCAGCCTTTGTAGTTCTGAAATGAGACTATCACAAGTTTGTGGAGACATTCGTAATAAGTTAAGGATGTGCAGTCGTTCAAGTATGTGTTTGAAGTGCTCAATCAAGTCGTACTTGAAAGCCTCGTTCGGGCCTGCATTTTCATTATTGTTGCCACTTGGGGCATTTACAATTTGTTTTCCCGGAGGATTTACATAGGAAGAAGAAGGTTGGTTGTAGTTTTTATGGTAATCCCGGTCAGAGCGGGTACCTCTACCAACTTCAAAAGCTTCTGGAGAAGGGTCTTCTTTCGGAAGATCACTCTCGGGATCAAGGGGTTGATCCTTGTCATTTGCTGAAGTCGTGCAGGTATGTGTTTTAAGTGCTCAATCAAGTCGTACTTGAAAGCCTCCTTCGGGCCTGCATTTTCATTATTGTTGCCACTTAGGGCGTTTACAATTTGTTTTCTCGAAGGATTAACATAGGAAGAAGAAGGTTGGTTGTAGTTTTTGTGGTATTCCCGGCCAGAGCGGGTACCTCTACCAGCTTCTGGAGAAGGGTCTTCTTCCAGAAGATCACTCTCAGGATCAAGAGGTTGATCCTTTTCATTTGCTAAAGACGTCTCTGTAGCAATATTGTCGTCTTCAGTGATCGCGTTGCATTGAGAATTTTCCGGGAACAAGTCTTGAACAGCATCTAACAACTTTTCATCTTCATTGAGCAGTTTATCTGTCCAGACATCGCCTATGAGGTCGGGTATCTGGGACCAGTTGACCGGATTTTCATTGAAGAAAACTTCATTGGAAGGATTTTCTTCGAGGTGATTAGCCTGAAGAGGCTTGGGTTCCGACGTCACAGTTTCAAGAGACGAAGGCTGAGAAGATGATATCTCTGTGGAAGTCACCTAAGGAGATGTAGCTCCGGAAGATATGCTATCGGATGTAGTCTGAGAATCTGAGGCCTCGGCAGACGAAGCTTCTGAAGCATGATCATCCCGAACTATCGCATTGCAAGCAATGCACTGCTGAGATTCAGATTCGTCTTCAGATGTGAGGGGATCATCTATCCAGCAGTTTTCTTCATTTTTCGGGGTTACCAGTTCTGGATTTTGATTTTGACGAAGCTCATTGATGCGATGCTGCTCCTGCTCTATGGCAAGACGTTGCAAGATTCTCGCATACTCTTCGAGATCGGGTGTAGGGGCCGAATCTTCTTCGTCATTTGCTCCTTATGGTTCATCAGTGTTGGATTCCACTGGAGCGCTTGCTTGTGCTAGATCGACAACACTTTCTTGAACAACCTCTTGGTCTTCTTCATCATCAGACCAAGATCCTTGTTGCTAATACAGATTATACCAAATTACTGGCATAAGATGAGATTCGGGAATCCATTCCTCGTAGGAGAGGTATTCTCCTCCTGTTTCAAGGGATTCTTCCCGCTCATTGGTATCACTGGCAGTATTACTGGACTCGTACCCATCCATGGGGAATCCGATTACTGAGTTGCAAGAGTATGATACCCCTTGCGTATTTTCATTTCTGTAATGAGGTGGCATGAAATCACCAAGGGTGAATTTTCTTACCACCTTTGAAGTTTTGGATTCTTCCATTGCCCCCAGTGAAGCAGTGGAAGAGGTCTTTGCCTTTTCAGGGACTTTTTGCTTTGATTGAGCTTTCTCCTGATATTTGAGCTTGCGGAGTTGTCTCTTAGCTTGCCTTCGTTGTTGAGTGGTAAGCTTTGTTTTGACGATCTCCCATTTTCATCTTCTAGGAGATCAAGATGCACCCATATGGGTTGTCCATCTGATGTTGGATAAGGAACCAACTCTTGGGACATCTGGGTCATTTTTATCACCTTGAAGGAAGTAGTAATCTTCTCTTTTTGTGACTTGGAAGTTTGTCAATATGACACCGTGTTGACGGAGGCAGACCCATAGTTTTTTACTAACGTGGTGACTCCATTTTTCCACATCTCGTTGATCTTCTCTCTCACAACGAAGCATTGATTGAGAGGATGCGAGATCATCCGATGATATGGACAATACCGGGATCATTGGTTTTGCTAACATCTCTCGGTCTTTTGGGCTCAGGTAAGGTGAGTTTACCATTTGCTACGAGAGCCTCAAAAATTTCTTCAACATCTTCATCAAATGGGTATTTCTTCTCAACTGGTTCTTTAAAGGCTTCAGAGAGTTCAGGTTTCTTACCTGCAGTTTTGTTTTCAGTTTTCTTTGGCTGCTGAGGAGCTGACTTGGTTTGCACACTAAGAACCTCCTTTTTCTTTGGTTTCGAGGCCGTAATGGTGGTCGGCTCTTTCTTTGTTGATTTCTGACTGTTGAGGTCTTTGATCATCGTTTCAGCCTCCATAGCTGCTTCTAGGAGTTCTCCTAGGTTTTTTGATTTGTTGCCGATAATCATGGAGTGGATCCTTGCTCTCATGTTGTTACGGTAGATGTCGACAAGCGACGCTTGTGGTAGTACATCTGAGTACTTGTACGCCATTGTCTTCCACTTGTGAATGAAGTCGTATGTTGACTCATTCTCTCCATGTTTTAGGCTGCAGAGTTGTGCCATAGTAACAGGGTGATCTTCACCTTTGAAGTGGGTGAGGAAGCGTGTCTCCAGCATGGCCCAGTTTTGAATGGAGTCCTCGGCAAAGTGGAGTACCAATCGAAGGTTGTACCTTTTAAGGTACTTGCAAAGAGACAGATCTTGAGGGCGTCTTGATTCGCAATGGCTCCCGTCAAGATCTTGAAGTGGATGACAAGCTGTCTGGCTGAACCTTTCCCCGTATATGTTTGGAGAGTAGGTTGTTTGAATTTTGCAGGAAACGGAACTAAGTCCATCCATAAGGGTTATGGTGGCTTGATCCCATGTTCTTTTAGTGTATCCTCTTCTTTTGCTTTGGCGAGGAAATAGTCGACGTCCTTTTAGGTGAGGGCGCGTAACTCATTGTTTTCCTCATCATCTTGATGACTCGGAGGAGCTTTGTTGTTTGGTGGACGCTGAAAAGTGAGGAGGAGATTTTCCATCAGAGCCTCCATTCTCTGTTGTCCTTGCTCCAATTGCTAGATGCGTGCTGTTACGTCATCATGCGGTGGAGGCTGCTCAGCATTTGTAACCAGGACGTTCATCCTTCGATAATCGAATGAGGATATCGTCTTGGTGACTGAGCTGGAGATCATTCTTTTGGATGAAGAGTCGGAGGAGTGGTTACTCCGATATCCTTGGCTTGAAGGAACAGGAGAATCCTCCTGATGTCTTCGTATCTTGGAGACGCTGCGAGTCACCGGTCGTCTGACATGAATTTTGGTTGCTGACTTCTGGCATCTTCTGGTTTTGCCAACCATATAGACAGCAACAGCTTGGTCGGGTCTTTCTTTTTCGACCCATTTTTTATAGACTTGAAGGGTAGAATGCTGGGTTCTTTGCTTCTCTAGTCTCTTTTGTCGATATGTCGCACGGTGACGTATACGACGGTCAATTTGAGCTTCAGTTAGCTCTGGCTGTGCCCTGGCAATGAAGGATGTAGTCCCCCGTGCGCAGCAGCCGAGCTTGTCTTCTTTGAAGCTGGGCATGGACAGGATTTGGACGCGGTCCTTTGCCTGTCGCAGTGAGGCTTTGAATTTTGCAAGTTTGGCCCCTGTTGAGATGAAAGGTCGACTCGCAGGAGTGTAGGCCTAGCAGGTTCTTGCGGTGGCCTAGTGATGCATGACCTGATTTTAGGCTTATAGGAGCAAGCCGTCTCATGCTGAGTTGATTTTTTTGTTTGGTGGAGAGTAGGTTTCTCCTCTTTCATGTGAGAGAAAGGGTAGAATCGGTTCTCCTTGAGAGGGGCCAAGTACGCTGGCTTTGCAAATGTTCGGGACCTCCTTTGTTTTGGGGAAGGTCTCGGGGACCAAGTCTTGGGGCATACTTGGTTTCTTGCAAGTTGAGGCTTCGTGGGAGTGCCACTGGCTTCAGGTTTTTTTTTTATTGCCCTTGGTGTCGGAGCGACGACATGTTCAGGGGCGGTTTTCTGCTTCTTGACAGGCGCAATTTCTTCTGCGGGGAGTGGGAATGGTCCTAACGACCCGAAGACGATGGTCCGGGTAGTAGAGGTCGACCCGGTTTGAGAGTTGCCGAGGGAGGTGATGCTTTGACAGCTGCTGGGGCGCTTGTGAGTGCGCTTGTTTTTCTTTTCTTGAAGTAAGAGTTGGTACTTGTTCTCATCGAAAGTGATGGTCAATGAAGCTGCCATTGTTAGTTTGGAAAACTTCTGAAACAAGACCAGATCCATTAGTAATCACAAGAATGTAGTGATTATAAATGGAAACCAACTATGGTTTTGTCTTTTCAAATCGCTCGAGGGGATATGGCCCAGCCCAAGCAAAATGAAAGAGACAAAAAGCCATAAAGGGTACAATTGTTCTAAATGTAAGTATGGTAGGCTCAGGGCGAGCGTCCCAGTGACTGCTAGAAGCAATTGTGAACTTTAATTCAAATTACCAAGAAGCGAGGCTCACTCAAGGTAAGATGATATAAGGTTGGAGATATAAATGTGTCGGTCGAGAATACAGTAGACCCAAAAGGGAGTACTAGCACCGCTAGGCACAAATGTTGTAAATTGCATCCTTGGAAGGGACACGAGATGGGATTTTTGAAAGGTCAAGATTGGATTCAAAAAATAGAGCAAGTGGTATTCCAATCCAAACAAGGTTCAAGCATTTCTGCGAGCACTTAGTCTGAACGAGAAAGGACCAGAATTTCTCGAATTTGAACCCAAAAGTGACGGAGGTTTTTTTGAGTTCATCAAGGAGAGCAAGTGGTGTTTCAATTTGAATATAGGCTCAAACATTTCTGCGAGCACTAAATCCGTAAAGGAAAGAACTAAGATTTCTCAAATCTAAATTCAAAATGACGAAGTTTTTTTTTTTTGTTTTTCAAAATTGAATTCATCAAAGAGAGCAAATGGTGTTTCAATCCGAACAAGGGCTCGAACATTTCTGCGAGCACTAAATTCGAAAAGGAAAGAACCAAGATTTCTCAAATCTGAACTCGAAAGTTTTTTTTTAAAGGGTTTTTTTTAAAGATTTTTTTTAGATTTTTTTTTGAAGATTTTTTTTTTTTTGAAGTTTTTTTTTTTTAAGACTACACATAGGTCTCCAATTCGGTCTTATGAAACCTTAGTAGATAGATCAACCCCAGGTAAGGGTAGGATTACTTAATGAACCCTTTTGAAGGACCCTTGCCTCGAATAGTCTAACTGCCTCTACACTTTGGACAAGGCTTTTCTTAGATCCATTTTGGTCAAAGAATGCAATTGGTGCAACCTTAGTGGGTTTTGAATTTTTTTTTTTTTTTTTGAAATTTCTAATGGATTCATCAAAGAGAATGAATAGTGTTCCGATCCGAATAAAGGCTCAAACATTTCTGCGAGCGCTAAATCCGAAAAGGAGAGAATCAAACTTTCTCAAATTTGAATCCAAAAAAAAGAAAAAAAAATTTAAAAGAGTTTTTTTTTTAAATAAATTTTTTTGAAAGATTCCTATCAGACTCATCAAAGAGAAAAGATGGCCCATTCCCCGATAAGAACAATTGCTGCGAACATTTCTATGAGCTATCAAGTTCAAAGAGGAGAGGATCAAAGTTTCTCAAAATTGAATCCAAAAATAAGAAATCACAGTGATGCTTTGTACTTGAGTTGACTGTCTCTGAAAGAATTCCATGAGTTTTGCACGTATCCCTTCCACTTGTTTTGTAATCGGGAGCACTCAGGTGTCTTTTAGGAGACTATTTGTGCACTCTGCAGCATTGCTGGTAAGCATGTCATACCTGCGTCCATGAGTAAATGTCGTTGACCAGAACTGACAGCCGATCACATAGATGTAATAATATGCACGCTCATCTACACTTTTTATATGGTCCATGCAAGCATCGTACTCACAAGGTCTGTATGCCCTCGCTGGGTTCAAAACTTTCTTATAATGTCGATGGTCGTTGAAAGCCGCCTTTATGTTTTCGGCTATATTATGGCAACAAAAACAATGCTTTGCGCTTGGCATTATGGCTTGTACTGCATGAATCAGACCTTTCTGACGGTCGGATACGATTGTCAGATTTTTTGGCCCACCCAACGACAAGGACAAGTGTGCAAGAAACCACTCACAACTATCACATCACTCTGCTTCAGCAAAGGCAAATGCAATGGGGAACAATTGATGATTTGCATCATGTGTTACGGCTACCATTAGCACTCCTGGATATTTGCCACGAAGGTGTGATCCATCCACCGCTATCAATGGCCTTAGAGAGGTTTGGAAAGACCTTAAACATGGACCAAAGGACCAAAAGAAGCGTCTGAATCGTTCATCCTCCCTAATGTCCAATGCAGTGTACGAACCAGGGTTGGTTCTATGAAGCTCGTTGCAATAGAGCGGCAATATCATAAAAGACTCCTTGTACGATCCACGTACTTTGCACAGTGCAAGCTCCTTTGCCATATGTGCTCTCTTGTATGTAATGCGGGTCCCAAACTCAATCCGACATTCATTGATGATCTCCTTTGGCCTAAGATCGTTATTGCATCGTACATTCTCTTCAATGAACTCTGCTACTAGCTTTGCGGTTGTTTGCCGATGTGCAGTTCCCATGAGCGGAAAATCATCGTCGGCCATTACTACGAATTCCCAACGCACTACGAGCATCGTCCATTATCAGGAATTTCCAGCGCACTACAAGCGTCGGCTATTACTATGAATTCCCAACGCACTGCCAGTGTTGGCCATTACTAGGAACTCCCAACACACTACCAGCGTCGGCGTTTATTTTGCTGACACTGGTACTGCGTTGGCAAATATGGTTTTTGAATCAGG
Organism: Cinnamomum chago; assembly: GCA_038049695.1. NCBI lineage: Eukaryota > Viridiplantae > Streptophyta > Magnoliopsida > Laurales > Lauraceae > Cinnamomum > Cinnamomum chago. Next base: position 50,769,018 of record CP142460.1, read on the forward strand.
AAAGTTGGACTTTTTGCCGACGCACATCTCTTTGCCGATGTATTGGCCGACGCCGCAGTTTGTTGGCAATCGGCTATGGATTTGCCTACACATGGTTGCCGATGTGCTACCGACGCACTGAAATGCGTTGGGAAATCCTTTGCCGACACAAGACCTACTTTTCTAGACGCGATGACTACGTTGGCAAAACTGTATTTTGTTGTAGTGTTTCAATGATTTTTTATTTGAAAAAGATCACAAAACATTTAAAAAATAAATAAAAAGAGGGAAAAAAAGAGATGAAAAGAAAAGGAAAAGTTTGTTGATTATTAAAGATATTTACTTAAAGATACTCAAAACAAAGAATAAAAACATTACGTAAAAGATTTTTCATAACAATAAAATGGAGAAAAATGAAGAGGGCAAAGAAGTTTATTACTAATGCAGCCACTCTGAACGTTCTTTTTTATCTTTTAATCATCAGAGCTGTGAGTTGTAGCCTAGTGGGCAGATGAGAATTATCTGAAATTGGCAGTTCTCCATTTAAACAATACTTTCCTTTGGTAATGTAATCAGTTATGCAGCTAGCTAAAATTCTAAATTATCAATATCTAGTGAAGTTTAATGTTACTTTTATGTCTAAACTTTAGTCTCTCATGTTTACTTTCAATCATCTTAATTTATATTCAAATATGCTTGTGTAATCAATATATTACCTTTTGTTCAGCATTAATTGCTTTGTAAGTGCCAACACCGCTGAACTACCAATAATTTGACAATAGGCATTTCTTCTTCTTTATTTATTTATTTTTATTTTTTTTTGGAACCATGGAAATAAAGTGAAACTTCCAACATGGTTACTAAGACCTGATCTATCTGTGGGATTCACTTGTAACACTAAGCTGCCTTGCCACTCAGTGGTTTGGCCATGATAATAGAGACTTATGAACAATCTCCTTTTGTTCGTGATAAGTCCTTAAAAATGCATATTTTTATGCACATTCTTTATCATTTTATGGACTTATTAATCTAAAAGAGTCTCATATAAGGGAAAATCATGTTTTTATGCATTTTGGGTTCATTGTAGTGCATTCATGTATAATTTTCTCAAAAATCATACGTTTTTGCATAAAATCATGAAACCTGCCACTTTTTGGAACCCTATTTTTGAAAAGTTTTTCCGAATTTATTTTTCTCATCATAAATCAATTTTTTTCATCATTAGTGAATTCAAGTAAAATCATGCATAATGATGTGCATTTTTATTGTCATTTATGTGAGATGGGCCCACTATCATGCATTTGTGATATTTTTGTTCAAAATTATTATTTTAAGAAGTTTTTTACTATTTGCTTGTAGATCATTGGAGATATGGGTCCTAAGAGACATGTTTGGAAGGAAGAAAGAAAGAAAAAAAAAAAGGGGTAGAATTTTCAAGAAATTGTGAAAAATAGCTTTGTGGGTTCCACACACATGCATATGTGTGGAGCACACATGTGGGACATCCAAGATGGTCCACCTTATTTGCACAAAATCCCAAGGTTGTTTTGAAGATAATTCAAGATAATCAAAGAAAATCCATACAGGGCCAAATCAAGAAAGAAGATTTTCAAAGAAGAGACAAAAGTGGAAAGACTCTACACATATTGGGCATTCAATTTGCTCTTGATTCCAACTTGGAGTTTATCACCTCATGTAAAGATTTTTTCCTTCTTTAATTGTCTCTCATAAATGCCAAGTCAAAGGAAGATTTTCTAAAGAAGGAATTATGACAAGTGCATGAAGATAGAATGGAGAAAACTTACTAAATGAAGAAGATTTTTGCAACAAAGTAGAGATTTGAGAGAAGGAATAGGGCAGCCCATGCCCTATTTAAAGAATGCTTTGGAAGTCCATTACCTTTCATGAAGGATAAAAGCCCCTCACTAGTATTATTCCTCCACCATTCTACCCATGTCCTTTCTCTACCATAGCCCATCTCTTTTCAATAAGGCTTGTCCCAACTTGATGCTTCAACTAGAGAGGGTCCTTTCATCCTAGTATGTACTAGTTTTTTTTTTTTTTTTTTTTTTTTTTTTTTTTTGAGTTTTAATTTTCCATCTTTTATGTGAAAACATTGCATATTAGTAAAAGTGTGACTCGTTTTTCATTATTCTTTTTCTTACGGTGATTAATGCTTAAATTCTATTTTATATGTTGTTGTTCTTGGATTGATAGCCCAAGATTGTAAGGGTATGAAATAAGTAATTATGAACCCAGTTTGAGAATAAAAAGAAAAGAGCACACTTATCAAAATCTATTTTTATTGCAATTCCCACACATTTATTTTTATAAAAGAAATCCACACATTTAATTTCTTGTTAATGCCACACATGTACTTTTATGCAATCCACACCTTTAATTTTTTTCCACTGTACACATTTAAATTCAAGCACTTGTTCCTTTCTTTTCTTATTATGTTCCTTATGTATTTATGTGAATTTTATGCATAGTTTATGGTTGGGATTAGAGTTCATTGCATGTATCTTCATATCATAAAGTTTGTGCATGTTTAAGTGGCTGGAAATTGAAGCTTTCAGATCTATAAGAAAGAAAGAAAATCAATTTTGATGAACATATGTTGGACATCCAAACAGTCCACACATGACATACTTTTAAAGCATGAAATTAATGGATAAAGGTCCAATTAATGGTGATTAATTGAAAATAAAGTTTGGTACAGATTTAAAGATAAAGTATCATTACTTGGATGAAAAGTTTTGGACAAGAACAATGTTGGAAAAACAGTCCCTAATACCAAACAGCCAACTTTCCGCACAATTTCACCAAAACTGCATAAATAATTATTTTTTTTTGAAAAAAAGCTCAAAGTGAGTAGACCAGTCAAATCATAGTATTTTTCTGTGAAATTTGGGAAGATTGAAGTTCAACATGTGGTCTATCACTTTCCAAAATCTCAGATAAAAAAGATTTCAGGAGGTTTGTGAACCAGTGGCTTGAACATGGCATGTTAGGCTATCTATGTGCAGAATTTCTGTAGAGTTTTAGTTTTTAGGGCAAGTTTGTGTGCACACCTTTTGCGCGGAAAAGGAAAATTTCCACGTCAACAAATTCCATAGAAACTGAAACCTCGGAAAAGAATTTCCGCAGAATTTAGAATTTCATGTTTGGTGCGAGTTTTTTCCCTTGCTGAATTGGTGCCAATGTTATTTGGTGTGCGGCAGTGGATTCCATATAGAAAATCAAAATTTTCTTATTTGGTGAAACAATTTTTTGAAGAAAAATAACATAACATGTATATTATTCAACATCAAATGATAATTTATTTGAAAAAAAATATGAAAGAGTGTAGGCTTTTGGGTTGAAATGGAAAAGAGTGAGGAAAAGAGGGAGAAGTTTTTCGAAGAAATCCATTTCCCATACTGCCCCATAGGAAACCCATTTCCAGCATTAGCAAGGAAAATATTGACGAGACAGCGTTTCCGTGGAATTATCCCTCACCAAACGCATGAAAAATAGGTTTTCCGCGGAAAACCGTCCATTTTTTTGTGGAAAAGTGTTACACAAACATGTTTATGCATTCATATCTCATTCGTTTTAAGTCATTTTTCACTTTCCTTTTTTTTTAATTTGATTCGTGCATTATTCTAGTTCAAAACCCAGTCATTAAACTCAGTTTTAGGTTGTATTAGGTTAGGAGAGAAATCATGCATTAAAATAGCCCAGCATACTAGTTTTTCATACTTAGTGCATGTTTGGCGTATCTATTTCTTACCTCTACTTGTCTAAATGTCTAAATTGGACAGAGATTGGAAAAATTAGAGTGTTTGGTATCTGATTTTACCCTCTACCCGCTTTAGGGAAGTAGAGCCAAATCCTCTAAAATTGAAATGCCCCAAATATGGGCAGATGAAGATTAGAGCCAAATCCTCTAAAATACATAGAGGCGGAGAATATTTTTTAGGACAAAAATAGCCCTGGAAGGTGTTTTATTGGCACCGAAAATCCATTCAACAAAAACCCTTTTTGTTGAATAGCCATGACCCAGAGCTTTCTTCCAACTCGAACTCTCCCTCTTCTCCCTCCGAAACGCTCGAACTCTCCCTCTTCTCCTTCGCAAAGCAGAGATTATACAACATCCTCACTTAGCAGGTGTTATTTTTCTCTCTGTCTCAACCAAAATATTAGATATCCTTCCCCAATCTCTAATCCCTAATCCTCTCCATCTCTCTCACTGAGGACCCTAATCCCTATTTCTCTATCAATCGAAAGCCCTAATAGCTACCGAAACCCTAAGGGCCTGTTTGTTAATTTAGCAACTGCAAAAGTCCATTCTCATCTTCACACCCATTCCAAATGCCAGATGCGCGTTCTTTGGATTTTTGCTGATTTGGGAGACCGTGTGGTAAATGGAGTTAAGAGGAATGGCATTTGGACAAGATTGCAACTGATTTTCATTCTGTTTTTATTTGATATTATTGATTGTTTTGCCCTTTTTTCCCCTTCTTTTCTATATGCAGTTTCATCGATCTCTCATTGGAAATTATTTAGTATCAAAATCCTTCAGGTAAAAGAACACAACTTTGCTTTTGCAATTTGTGAAAAATCTAATCCAACTTTTATTTCTCCTTCTCTGTTGTGGTTCCAATCAGAGAGAGAGAGAGAATGAGATCATATAAAAGTGATCCTTGTAATGTGAGGATAGAAGAAGCAATATTGAATGAATTACATTGGAATGCAAAAAGACAAGATATATGGACGTGATCATCATTTGCAAACCTTTAATGGAAATGTTCAATGACAGGTTGTTATAATATGATGACATGTGTAGGTAATAGATGTGTTTTTGAATGGGTCCATGTTGATACTTGTAATTCAGATTCCTGATCAATTCTAGATCAGAGAAATGTATTTGTAGTCATTTTGCTGAACTGGGTTCTTCTGGTGCTTTAAATTCAAGTGCCTTTCCATTGATACTTACCTTTCCAAATTTAATTCCTATGACAGATGGATCTTAAGCTTGATGGGGTCAGTTTTAACAAATAAAACCTCTAGAGATATTTTTATCTATTTCTATACAGATACCTCTTTGTTCCACCAGCAATGCTGCTGTGGACTTCTATGTTATTTCCTTTGGAGCTTATCAAGTGCTTGCACTACACCAAAAACAGGAAATTGGAACGGATAAGCGTTCCTAATCCTTCCGTTCCTAATCCGTTAATCCGTTCCAATTTCCTATTTTTGGAACGGATAACCGTTCCTAATCCGTTAATCCGTTCCAAAAATAGGAAATTGGAACGGATTAACGGATTAGGAACGGAAGGATTAGGAACGCCTATCCGTTCCAATTTCCTGTTTTTGGTGTAGTGTTGACACTATGGCCAACCTAACATTGAGTTCCAACTCTGACCGAATGGCACAATTACACATAAGAACAAGTATTAGATAATGACATGACTACCCTTCTAATAAGAGGCAAATCCTTCTAAAAAGAAGCAAGCAAAAGGGAATACCAAACGGTCTATTTAAAATAGATTTGTGCATTACCAAGCATGTTCCTTTATTTAGCCTCTTCTTTCTATGGCTCTTTTTTTAATGGCTCTATTTTTACTGGGTCTATCAGACGAAGAGTAGAGATACCAAACATGGCCTTAGAGTTTTCTAGTATCTCATGGTATACATTGCATTACTAACTTCACTCAGTTTTAAACCCAATTTCTGGTTGCATTAGGTGGCATTTGGCATCTCTTAAATATTCATCTTATTGTCTTAAACCATTTTCAAACAGCCTTTAAACCATTTGGGGTCTGCTTTTACTGTGCTCATTTGGATTGGATTTAAGACATTATATGTCCTTTTCATGTAGTCAACAAAGTGGGCTGATTTCAAACATACATTTTTGTCTTAAGTGGATAGACTCCCTACACCATAGTGAATCGGACGTCCTCATAGGGCAGTCAGATTTATGACCATGATCCAAACCGTTAGAGATGTGCAGAAGATCAATACGATCACCATTCTAAATATCAGCCGTTGATCATTCTCGGATCTCGAGATATGTGGAACAAACCATGAGCCATTCGATGTAATATTCCGGACATTGTGGGCTCCTTAATCACAATCCAAGTCGTTCATATTATTTGGAAGATTGAAAATGGCTATGAGCCCAACTTTTAGCCTCTAATGTGGTCTAAAGATCAACGAAGTGTGAAAAATCGTGGAACTGTTGGATTGCACATGTGAAAATCATTCTAGAAGAAAGTAGAAATTGGACAGTCCGTGCTTTTTTTTCCTTGAATTCTGGACCAATAAGTCACATCAGAATTGTAGGATACCTGGGGTAGTTAAAAAACGAATATCAAATCAAGTTTGAGTCGGTGACCTATCACGAATCTTGAGAAATTTGCAAAAAAGCATGGAATGTTTGGTCAATTATTCTCAAATTTGAGGGGCCCTATTTCATAATCCGAACCATCCGTTGTCTTGATAATACTTAGGTCATCCATTAGGTAAAAAATTATCCTCTGATTCCTTGCGGATACGGAGAAATTAAAGAAAAATAATTTATAGTTGGATTTTAAAACTCTATTTCAATCAGTTATATTGTGTTACCAAACAGTCTATTTGTAAAACATATATTTCAAACCACTCTATTTGAAATAGATCTATATGATATAGATCTATTTCATGCAAATAACTCAGGGTGCTGATACACACCTTTTACATTTCCGTAACTTCAGGGAGTTGATTCAGGGAGTTGATTAACTTAGCTCACTAACTTCGGAATTAAATATACTAACCCTAATTGCCTAACATCGTTTCTAATTTAGGAAACTAATTTAGTAAGGTTTTCATGCTAATTTTAGAAAGTAGGTTGTTTTCTTTTTTATTGATTTGATTTGTTACTAATCTTAGTTGAATTTGTTTTGATTAATTTGATTTCTAACTTAGGTTTATTTTGTTTCTAATTTAGCTTCTTAGCTTTATTTTTGGATTGTTTCTAATTTGATGTTCTAATTTGTACGTTCTTTTGCAGCAACTTGTGATTCATTTTAGATTAGGTTTTTAGATTTATGAATCTTTATTTTATTTTATTTTGCTGTATGGTGAATGAATCTTTATTTTTAGAAATGTATTTAACTTTAATTTAAAGTAGTAATGATGAATGTTCTTTTCTAGATTTTAGGCTAAAATTAGATTTTATTTAGGCAGGTGACAATGTTGGAAAGTCTTATTTCTAAATCTCCCTTGGATCGATTTGGTCTCACCAGTTTTATTATTGCAATTGAAGCACTGCACTTGGAGCCCCGATTAGTTTATTTTGGCTATTGATAAGCTTATTGTGTACAAATATCATGGTTAAAATACCTTGAGTTGTTTTTTGATTGGTATACCTTAAGTAACACTAGCACCGCCTCGCTTGATTGGCTAATAAAAGGTGTGTAAAGAATTCTACTCACATTATTGGCACGTTTCATTTCCACGTACGCCTATAAATTCCATGACATTTATGTTTCTCTAGAAATGAGTTCCAAATCAATTTTATTAACGGTTTCAATTGACTAAAATAAAATGAGACTTAAGTAATCATCAACATAAACGAAACCCCTTAGCTACATAAACTTGAAGGGTTCAGCCAGCAATAACAAGACTCGCTTCTTATCATACTCGTTAGAAAGACCATGCCCATGTCCATCTCCATGTTCATACATGCAATGAGCCATTCGCGCGAGATTTATGCCAGCATTGATAAAGGGTTGAAGAAAGGGAGTGTTATGAACAAGACATTCATTCATTTTCTTCCACGCCTCGGCAATTAGATATTTTATGTGATCACGAGCAACACTCTCTGAGACACCAGCTTCATACATGTAGCACTGGATAGACTTTGGAACATCACCTCTGGCAATCTCATCCTAAGTGAAATGAAACAAAACAAGTTAAAACTGAAATTTAAATTTAACTAAATGAATAGATTTAAAAAGGCATTTTAAACATGCAACTTGTTAAAGGAAAAAGAATCATTGTATTTTGATTTTAAGTGCCCTAGGAATATTAAAAACAGAAAACACAAGTTGTATTTTCTTTTTTCTTAAAAACCAGAGTTCATTTTTATTCATTTAATGAAGCTCACTTATGATCAATCTGAACCATTGAGAATTCACTCTTATTTGACACTTACCCAATTATTATAAATTATTAGATTGAATCATGATAAATGTTGATATTAAAAAAATCATTTAACTTTGGTGTAAACTTAAAATCATATAATTGGAGAATATTTGGCTCGATAGCTAGTGGGCATTAAGGCTTTCCATCTCGATGCATTGGGGATTGGGATGCATCTAGGTGGGCCAAAAATTCTCATACACTTTTATAAACTAATCCCTTGTTTTTGGAGACTACTTAAGTTTAGGATTCTTACACTTGAAGTTCCCAAATCGTCGCACAAGCGAAAAATCATCGACGACCACTTTATTAGACTTGATGTATTTGAGTAATTTAAGGCCTCAGTTGGCATCTTTTGTCCAAAAGAAAAATAACTATGCACTAAAATAACAGTCCCTGATATTGAAGTCCATGCATTCTCTAGATACTCCTCAAGTGTTGGCATGTATCCATTGCTATACCATCTTGCCTCTACTAAGTAGGATTTACAAAGATCTGTCCACTGGAGGAAAAAAAAAACACAACATTAAAGAAATTATATTTGGTTAACAACTTCGATTTATTCTCTTATTTGTGAGCCTAATTAAGAACACGATAAGATTCAACTTAACAAGAATTATAAAAGATATGAATAAGAAGCAAATTAATACCACTTTCTTGAGATATGGTATCACATCCAATCCCTCCTCTTTAAGGGCTTCATAAGCTATATCGTTAGTAGTGTTGTACAGAGCTAGATAACAAATTTTCATATATTCAGGAAGCTGCTCCATTGCCCTAATATCCCATCTGAAAGTTACAATGAACGGTCAAATAAGATATCATTTAATCGACAATGGAATGCATATAAAATAATGGTTAGGGAAAATGTATAGTCAGTGTCAAAATCACTAAAGATTGGTTGCTAGTATCTTTCGGTCTTGAAGGGGTTTTTAGCACCATTAATCCATGTTGGGAACTGTATGTCAAACCAGTAACCTAGATTACTTAACTATGAACACCACATACCAATGATTTACAAGAGGGAAAAAAGAAGCATAAGTAAGAACATTCTTGCTACCGATGAGCAAGGTAAAGGGTTTTTGTCCGGATTCATATTGTGTCAAATTTGAATGAAATAATCAAAGCGATCAACAAAGAAGCCTATGGTTATGGAAATCGTTGAGTGTTCCATATATTTTGAGAGAATTAATTTCAGCTATATATCAAGGGTCTTAAATGAGATGACCCATAAGATAACTAAATCCGACTTTGCAATTGAGGCTAATTTTCTGGTGGTCTGGTAATTATCCGTTTTGGTTCCTATTGTTTATTACATTCTTAAAAATAATAATAATAATAAAAAAAAAACAGAAAAGAAAAGTCTTGACCATGTTGAAAAGACAAGCCTAGATACTTCTATGTATAATATGACAAAAGTATACAATGGGCAAATGTTGCATATTATTCTAGTAGATGAATCACCAACATCATGGTGGGTCCATTGGCCTTAACAGAGTGGCTATGGATTAGGAGTCTGTCCCCATGCTTAGTCTGATATGAAAATGATGAATTTGTATAGAAATGTCCAATGTGATGATTAAATTTTGGAAACCCCTAATTCACAACCCATCTATGTATTCTTAGAGCCGGAAGAACCCATAATGATGATATGCGTCTTATATGACCATTCTCCCATGAAAGAAGGAAATGGAATCCTTGACAGTTTTTATTTTTATTTTTTATATTGGACTACTGATCAAGGGTGATACTCTTTAGGACCCAGGGATTAATCTCGGGGGTAATTCTATGAAACAAAAGTGCCAACCAACACCACTCAATTAGGAGTGTGTTTGCTTTCTGTTACTGTTCTTGGTTTGTGAATAGGTTCTACATAAGTCAACGTTGAGTTTACCCAAGTTACTCCGAACCTGTATGACTTCATCTTTTTTCACGTAGTAATTTATTTTATGACTAACCTGAGTCTAATCAGTTGAGCTCGACTAAATATCTTAAATCAAAGTTCCTAGTGGATGCAATCACCAACCTGTCCACAGCATCGGTAAAGAGCTCCAACTCCTCCAAAGAGCCATACACATTATATACATCATCAATTGTAGTTATTAATTGATTCACTTTTGTAAGAACTCTCCCGCAAAGCTCAAACTGTGGATCAAATATGATACCAATGGTCCACAAGAAGCACTCAACCAGCCTATCTCTGGAAAACTCGAGCCTCTCACCTAGCCCAAGATCCCTCCACCACCTGCAACACATAAAAGAAGAAAACATGATCGGATTATGAAGAACAATCATCATTCCTAAAGATCCACCTTAACATTTCATTATTGGATTATTGGGATTTTTTTTGAATACTTAATTGAAAGGTCAGGGTTGAATAAGAAGTAAACTAATAGTTCTTGAGTAAGGCCAAACATGAGGTTTCCTAGAAGTTCATATATATATAGGGAATGTTCACATGCATCCGTCCCTCACGATATGGTGAGGGATGCTTCCATAACTGAGTAGTTTTAAGTACAAAAACGGGATTTCAAGTACATAGGGTGTACTTGAAACTCCCCATTTATGGAAGCATCCCTCACCCTATGGTGAGGGATGGATGCATATGAACATTCCCCTATATATATATATATATATATAGAGAGAGAGAGAGAGAGAGACCCACACCTAACTCATGCGGACAGACCTCACATCCGCTCAAGTGTGTGGGGCCCACCTAAGGTCCACACGGTGATAGGGCAGGGGGATTTGAAGATTTGCATGTCCCTGAATAAAAACATGGCCCCATTCAATCATTCTAATCCTTTCATCAGGTTCAATCCATTTGCATGGGATGGGGGGCAGGGTATCTATGTATGGTCCAGTTGGACGGACTATCAGTGGACTCTACTAGTGTGAACATGGGAAGGGAGCTCCACACACAACACGTATATATTCATCATTTTGATCAACTAAGATTCTGTGAACTAGCCTTGTACAAAATCAGATGTGCCAAAGGAAAAAGAAAAAAAAAAAGAGACACCGAAGAACAAAAAGAAACTATATAAGACATAGGTGCCAAGGGATTTATATGGTTTGTGAAGATTGCATATGTCCATGTGACAGCCAAGGAGCTTCTTCATCACTAGAAAAACAAGGGTCACAAAGCACGCTCTCTCTTCTTTACACAAATTATACTAAGAAGGTGTGTTTTTGCAAAGAAAATATTTTGTGCTCAATAGATTTTCATTTCTGTGAAAGAGATAAATCTTGCATTACTACTGAGCCTAAGGGAAATTGAGGTCCAAACTATTGAGGAAGTCAATTCATTGTTTTTTGTTCATATGTGGACAAAACGTTGTACAAAACAACAAAAGAGCTACAATGCCCGATAAATCAGCTCGATTTTCTTCTTTTTCATACAATCCTCTCGATAGGTGCCAAGGGATTTATATGGTTTGTGAAGATTGCATATGTCCATGTGGCAGCCAAGGAGCTTCTTCATCATGACTAGAAAAACAAGAGCTACAATTAGGATTGTAAACGGGTCGGTTCTAGTCCAAGTCCATGGTGCATCCGGAACCGAAACTGTTAAGGAGAATGTGGAACCGGATTCGAATCCGGAACCGGTTTCTTGGCTTTGAAACCGGAACCAAAACCATATATGGGACGGGTCTGAGTCCGGTTCTAGATTTAGGTGGAGAATGATATTAAAAAAACATGGTTTCTAGGAGAAATTTTCCAAAATTGAGGTAATATGTCGGGTCTCGGGTCTACAAGTTCTAACCAAGGTGGAACTAGACCTGGACCCATTTACTTTTTGGGTCCTAAATAAGGACCCAGACTCGGTTTTTAACGGGTCAGAACCTCTGGGTAATCGAAGGATCGGGTACCCATTTACATCCCTAGCTACAATGCATGATAAATCAACTCGATTTTCTTCGTTTTCATAGAATCCTCTCGATATACAAACATATAAAAAATTTCTTTCTTTTTTCTTTCAGAGTAAATACTTATTTTTTAAATAATACAATACAAATATAGGCGTGTTGTGCATCATGTGTACATCCTGGAATAGGAAACAATGCATCATTGTAACTTTTAAGCATTGCTCTAAATCCCTTTCAAGGTAGTTTTACTTACCTTCTTTTTGAGCTTTGGATAGAGTTCAAAAACAATAATTAAGCTAGGCGGAGACCATTACATCCAAACTCAAGCTATGATATCTCGTTTCTTATTAGTAGCTTGTTTCTTTTGGAATCGGGCATGTTTGGAAACTGTAAGTGCCTAAAAATTATAGACTTAGTTAGGAGAGGATTAGGCTCTCAATTTGATTATTTGGGAAAAGATTAACCTTCTGAAACCTGAAAGGGAAAGTAGAAACAAAGGTCAGAGCCCCTGGCTGTAGGCAGCTGAAGGTACTCCGATGCCTGAGTTAGTTTGGTCATTGAACTAAGGAGGAGTGAATGGGGGAGAAGAGAGAGTATGTACATATCTCTGCTTGCATACTTTTGGTGGTTTTACCTCATGCATATATATAGGCGTGAGAGTTGACTCTTGGGGCAGGGGTCACATCAGATCTTTCCTGAGTGGTGGTAGGTAAAAAGGAGAAGTCCCATCAACCCGTCTTTTGCCTCAATGGCTGCGAATGAGACCATGAGATAAGGCTGGCTACTTATCTAGATCCGGCGTCCAGTCTTTCTGTCAGCTCATGGCAGTGCATTTATGGCTGGAGGACAGGGGAGACCGAGGTCAGGATTGTGCCGAGACCGAGGTGCGCCTTGCAGATATTTTTTACTGGGATGGGCCTTGGGACCTTTCCAAGCTGGCACTCCTGCCGAGCTGGGTAATACCGAGACCAAGAATTATTCTAGCATTAAGAAATGCCCCCACACAGAAACTTTGATGAATTTTAAATAGAACCGATTCGATTAGGTCGATATGAAATAGAGTTGTTTCAATTAGAGCTTTTCAATTAGACTGTTCGGTAAGATGGGTCGTATGTTGGATTCAATCTAAAAGGAAAACTTGTCTTATTAGTATGGGAAACTTGAAAAATAGTGCGGAGTTCTTTTTTGTAAAAGAACAAATAGTTAAAGTTAAATATGCAAACTTGTAAAAAAAAAAAAAACCAATAGTTTTCTAATTTATTTGGGCATTGTTGTTTGATTGGGTTTTCTTTCCTTTTGTGTGGCTTCTATAAAATAAAGGCAAATGTTGTTAATGCCGACTCAATTAGAGAAGAAAATAGACTTTCCCAAACATTTTGAAGCACTCAAATTTTTGGTTGGTTCAGTTAAGTCAAGTAGAGCCTAATTTTAGACTTGCCAAACGACACCATACATTCAAGCTGGGCTTGGAATGCTCTTACCTTGACATCCTTTTTAGACTCCTTTGATATATTGTTTGCACAGAGTTGAAATCATGCTTAGCTAGTTCAGCTAATGAAGGATTCTTTCTATCTTCTTCATCATATGTCTCTATATACCACCTAGCCTCTAGCCTTAGCATTCTCCAATGCAATGGGATCTCCAAAGAATGCTTTACTTTCTTTAAAAGAACTGGGTCTATGTTCCCCTTGATAGCCTTGAGATGCGTGCTTGTGAACTCCCTGGCTTCATCCAAGACTACTTCCCCTTGAAAGGAAAGGTGTGAAGCTTCATACAAGCTCAGCATCCCCTTGATGTCCATGCAAAGGCTTTCTTTGAAGCCACCCTTCTCATCTTTAAATTCTTGGAAAGCATCTGTCACTCACAAAAGGTAGGGGTTAGATCAAAACATCAAATGAACTAACAGGATTTCTAAGATTATATAATGCTCTATAAGGCTTTCATGTGGCCATTTTGTATGGCAGAGGCCATGGAACAACAATTGATGTGGAATTAACGCCCAAAAAAGCCTTCAAAACACGAAAAAACATAATCCCATCACTCCAATGAAGCAAATCACCATAAATTCAAGGAGGGGTTCATTCTATAAAATGTGTACTACGCGCACATCTTTGGAACTAAATGTTGGACATAATTTATGATTATTATTTTTCGAATTTTGTGTAGACTTATAGGAAGATGCTCCTGTGAGAGCATATCTCACCTTGCTATGAGAGATGAGGTAGGGGGCCCTCACATCCATATCCAATGCCAACAACTTAAATGTAAGGGCCCCCACTCCTTTCTCTCATTTAAGGTGAGAGATATCTCTCATTTAAGGTGAGAGATATCTCTCATAGGAGCATCTCCTATACTTATAATATGTGTGAATTGGCCATGATTCTAGGATGTAAAACCCGACTTATATCCAAATATTATTGTAAGATTTAATTATAATAGTAAAATCTAATATTCACATGTTATGTGGGCTAATAATTACCATGGTCTATTATTGGGGTTCAACCTAAGGCTGGACCTTAGCCCGATTAAATCTAACTTGGGGCCTCTGGGTCTAACCCAACCATTTACAACCTCGCTATCGAAATTGATAAAATTAGTGGCCCATTGTGAGAGAAGAATATTACCTGGTGAGACCTCATACCCATGTTGTCTAAGAAGCCTAAATTGGAGTGCTACTGCATGAAGATCCTTCTTTGTCTTAAAGGTTGCTTTGCTTGATGCTATTGTGTTTAGCGCTTCTTTAATCTCCTTGTTGAAGAGATATCCCAATCCTAGCCGTTGGATAGTGTCAACCAGCTCCATTTTCTCTATTGGATTAACTACTTCCTTCATCAAATGCTTTACGTCGCCCAGTAGCTTCTCGATGTACATTTCATGATTCTCTCTCTGCAAAACAAATCCGACCATTATAGTTTTGAGACTTGTGGCTCTTTGACGAAGTTTAAGTTAAACTAGAAATTGGAGAAACTGATGGTAGAATCCACATAATATGCAAAATTAATAATAGGAGATTTATGGTGTGCTCTACATGTCACCTTTGACCTATATATCAGTCTTCACCCTCTTCAATAACCCATTGGAAAGAAAAAGGCTCCGTATGAATTATGTATTTTAAAAGGATCAAACTCTCTCGATTTGTTGTTCTTGCTTTAGGACTTAATATATTTTAAAAAGCTGTGTTAGGATATCATCGGTCTCTACCTTCTAAAGATTAAAGGGGAATGTCAAAAGGCTTGGGTTGCCTGTTTAGATGGTGTGCGTGGCTTTGTGAGTTCGAATTTCTTTCGAAAAAATATAAATCTTTCAACAAAAATATCTTACAAAAAGAATTAAACACTTCTCCAAAAGAAAAGAGGCCTGGGTCCCCTAAAATGAACTCGTACAAAATAACTAGGCAAACCAGCCTTAAAAATTGAGAATGTAACCTTGTAATCACTTTCAAGGGACTCTACAAAATTAGAGTCCCACTTGCTAGGCTTGTAATTGGCAGATCGTCTAGGAACTAAACTCGAGTAGGCTGGAGCACCGGCTACGCATCGAATTGTATGGTGGCCATATTTCGGAGTTCTGAGTCTCTGCCGACTTGGGGAATGGTGGAAAGAAAAAGATGGGGTGAGCAATCTTAATGCCATTTTGTTTGTGGTGACGAGGTTGCGAACATAGCAAGACATATATATAAAGATGGCGTTGGTAACTGAAGCTCCACGTCATACATGCACCATTACATGAATTTGGAAGAGGATCCCCTGTTTGAAACCATGTTTGGACCAATGAAGCGGTGCCACATGGAAAGCAAAAAAAAAAAAAACTTTAAGTGGAGGAGATGAGATGTCATTGATATCTCCCTCACTTGTGGCACTCGTGAGTGGTCCAAACAAGAGATCTGCTTCCCATAAATTTTTATCTCATCTCCGGAAATGAATTCCATGTTTGGTCCAAACAGGGAAACCCTATTTGAATCAATCAGGGGGTGTCACATGGGTTTGAAATGACACATTTCATCTCTTAAAAGACTTTTCATTTTCTTAAAAGAAATTTCACTTGCCATGTGGTACCCCCTGATTGGTCCAAATAGAAGATCCAGATCCCTCATCTCCACATTCTAACGGACCACCATCAAATGGTACCACGTGGGAATGGAAGCATCAACGTCATCTCACTCCCACTCCGGATACTTTATCATGTGCCACATGATGAAAAACGAAACGTAGCCCACCTACATAATTTTGCAATCAGCTTTTTGTTGCATGAAACGTAATTTTGCAATCAATGAAACGCGGATGCATTTGTAGCCATAAGAAGCTTTCTCCACCTACATTAGCTTTTCTTTATACGTAATAGCAACACCCAATGCTATGGACAAACTAATCTGATCAGTAACACCCCGTGTTAGTACGGACTAATTTGAACAGAACATCACGGGGTGTTCAATATTCTGAGAAAATTATTCATAATAAAAAAAAATAAACAATTGTGATTAATTTCAATTTTAATTGAAATAGTGTTCTTCATTGTATTCATAATCAATTAATTTCAATTGTTTATCTCACAGGTTTATTCATAATCAATTATTTTAATAATTAAATCAACTTATATTTTAATATTCATAATAAAAAATTGTGTTTGGTTCATAATCAAAATTGCGTACATACATTATTTTTAATTTGTGTTTCAACCCTCCACATCTATCTATTTGGGGTGGTTTTTGACCTAATCTCAACCCATTGGCTGTCGAACTTTGGTTGTAAACGAGCTAAATTTCAGCAATTGTTCGAGATAAAATATAGTCAAGTTTCAGTCATTGTTTGGGCAGATTTTAAGCTCATTCGGTTTTACAGTTGTTCAGCTTGTTTGGACATGAGGACCCAAGTTGTTTGTTTAGGGGTATTTGAATTTATCTGGGTGTTTGATTCTGATTATTCCATGGTGTTTGGTTGAGAGGATTCGGTGAGGGCTTGATTTTCTTGCGTTGATACGAGACCTAGGTGGGCCACTCGATGAATCATCTGATCCGTAGATCGGAAGGAGGACCCACGGGCGACCCAGTAGATGTTGGACCCGTTCGAGGTAAGTCATGTTTGGCCCACCATCCAGCGTCTGATCTGAGAGAGGAAGATGAAGTGTTTTAGGAACAAAATTAGTTTTGCAGCAGATTGTTGTGGGACCCACTAGTTGAATATCCGATCGCCGATCTAGTCGAGTACTCAAGTTGTTTGTTCAGGGGGATTTGAATTTAGCTGGGTGTTTGGTTCTGATTATTACCAGGTGTTTGGTTGGGATGATTTAGTAAGGGCTTGATATTCTTACGTTGTTACCGGCACCCAAGTGGGCCACCCGATGACCCATCTGATTCGTGGATCCAAAGGAGGACCCACACGCGACCCAAAAAGTGGTGGACCCGTGTGAGGTGGGCCAGTGTCTGATCAGAAAAAGGGAAAGGACATGGTTTAGGAACAAAATCAATTTTGCAACAGATTGTGTTGGGACCCATTGGTTGATCCGATCGCCGATCTGATTGAGGACCCAAGTTGTTTGTTTAGGGGGATTTGAATTTATCTGGGTATTTGGTTCTGATTATAATAGGGTGCTTGGTTAGGAGGATTCGGTGAGGGCTTGATTTTCTTGCGTTGATACTGGAACCCAGGTGGGCCACCCGATGACCCATCTGATCCGTAGATCCGAAGGAGGACCCACGGGCGACCCAGTAGGTTTGGACCTGTTCGAGGTGGGCCCTGTTTGGCCCACCATCTAGCGTCTGATCAGAGAGAGGAAGATGACGTGTTTTTGGAACAAAACCAGTTTTGCAGCAAATTGTTGTGGGACCCATTGGTTGATCTGATTGCCAATTTGGTCTAGTACTCAAGTTATTTTTTTAAGGGGATTAGAATTTATCTGGGTATTTGGTTCTGATTATTCCAAGTGTTTGGTTGGGACGATTCGGTGAGGGCTTGATTTTCTTGTGTAGATACCGAGACCCAGGTGGGCCACCCGATAACCCATCTGATCCGTGGATCTAAAGGAGGATCCACGGGCGACCCAATTGGTGGTGGACCTGTGCGAGGTGGGCCAAACAGCGTCTGGTCAGAGAGAAGGAGATGACGTGTTTTAGGAACAAAATCAGTTTTGCAATAGATTGTTGTGGGACCCACTAGTTGATTCGATCGCCGATCTGATCAAGGACCCAAGTTGTTTGTTTAGGGGGATTTGAATTTATCTGGGTGTTTGGTTCTGATTATAACTGGGTGTTTGGTTGGGAGGATTCGTTGAGGGCTTGATTTTCTTGCGTTGATACTGGGACCCAGGTGGGCCACCTGATGACCCATCTGATCCGTGGATACGAAGGAGGACTCACGGGCGACCCAATAGGTGGTGCACCCATGCGAGGTGGGCTATCCAGCGTCTAACCAAAGAGAGGGAGAGGACGTGTTTTAGGAACAAAATCAGTTTTGCAGTAGATTATTGTGGGACCCACTGGTTGATCCGATCGCAATCTGTTTAAGGACCCAAGTTGTTTGTTTAGGGGGATTTGAATTTATCTGGGTGTTTGGTTCTGATTATTCTAGGGGGTTTGGTTGGGAGGATTTGGTGAGGGCTCGATTTTCTTGCGTTTATACCGGGACTCAGGTAGGCCACCCGATGACCCATTTGATCTGTGGATCTGAAGGAGGACCCACGGGCGACGCAGTACGTGGTGGACCCGTGCAAGGTGAGCCCTGTTTGGCCCACCATTTAACATCTGATCAGAGACAGGGAGAGGACGTGTTTTAGGAACAAAATCAGTTTTGCAGCAGATTGTTGTGGGACCCACTGGTTGATCTGATCGTCGATCTGATCAATGACCCAAGTTGTTTGTTTAGGGGGATTTGACTTTATCTGGGTGTTTGGTTTTGATTATAACATGGAGTTTGGTTATAACATGGTGTTTTGATTATAACATGGTGTTTGGCCCACCATCTAGCATCTGATCAGAGACAGGGAGAGGACATGTTTTAGAAACAAAATCAGTTTTGCAGCAGATTGTTGTGGGACCCACTGGTTGATCCGATCGTTGATCTGATCGATGACCCAAGTTGTTTGTTTAGGGGGGCTTGAATTTATCTGGGTGTTTGATTTTGATTATAACTTGGTGTTTGGTTTGGAGGATACGGTGAGGGCTTCATTTTCTTGCATTGATGTCGGGACCCAGGTGGGCCACTCGATGACCCATCTAATCCGTGGATTCGGTGAGGCAAGTATGGCTAGACGACCGGGCTGGATTTGCGATTAGATCGCCCATTAGGTCCCCATGTTTCACTTAATTTTATTTTTTTTAGACGTGATGCAATCCAAAACTATTTATATAGAAAAAAAAAATATTTTAGCAGATTAGTTACGTAGTGTGGAGGAAGTTATAGGAAGGTTAGTTTAGAGGTGAGTGGCGAGTGGAGAGAGGAGATACTGACAGGTGTCTTCATGTATATTCTGAAATGAGATATTGATGTTTGGAGCCCTGTGGTTAAACGGAGGGAAAAAAACATTCCCTTAGAGATATGGATACTAGTTATGCCCTCCACGTGCAAGGCACGTGCAATAAATATATGAAGAAAATTGTAGGTGGGTATTGAAAAACCACCTCAAATAGCATCATTACATCATTCAACATTTGATTGTATATGTAGGCTAAAAAAAGGTTCTCAAAAAACGATGAGCAACGTATTCAAGAAACTCAACTGCAAATGATAGCAGGCACCAACACCACATTCAATTGAATATGTTCTACTAATTGTATATAGCATGAAACAATTGAGATAGTTGGGCACCTAACCTGAAAACATGACATGAAAATATCAACTTCCACTCACTCACCTATCCATATAGACTTACCTATAGCACAAGCTCTTTCAAATGGGATGGTGCATCAAACCCATCTCAACGAACCCCATAACTACCACTCCTCATGACTCTAAATAGGAAAAACCTAGAATGTGGATGATAAGTCATCAGCATTACTCTTCCATGTATATAAAAATAAATTTGAAATAAACCTACATATACATCAATCTTGCTAAAATACGTTACTCAAATTTAGAATACATTTTAGTATAAATAAAGTAGACAAACCCAATCATCACTTTGGTAGAAAAGGGGGGAACAGATTGACGAAACAAAATACAACCCCAAGTTGAAGGCTCAACCCGTTCAAACAGTACTCTCTGTCTGGTGTATCTTAACCAAATAATTGATATATATATCCATCATTCCATCTGTCAATGCAAAAGAAAATAAGACCATGGGCATAAAACAAGATAAAGTAACATTAGCTACATGTGAGCCGGCGCTTTGACATTGCATAAGACCTTCCTTTTTTTTTTGTTTTGCGCTTCCATAAGACCTTCCTTACACAACCCAACAAGAAAAACAAAACTAATGTAACCACGAAAGCAATATATATAAATCCAAAATATTTTCACAATCAATTAAATCTAATTTGAAGGATGAAAATTGTATTCATCCTTATCACAGAGTAACAAGGCATACATAAAGAAAAACAATTGACAATTGCATATAAATAGTGTTAGGATCGGAAACACACGCACGATCTACGAGACAATCAATCACACAATTAATCAATCAATCCACGAGACACGGATTTACGTGGTTCGGCAAGATTGCCTACGTCCACCGGAGATTCACGTCGTTCACTATTATTGGAGATTCCCACAAAAGTACAAGCACTCACTGTCTCTCTTGTTCGCTCTCAATATCACCCGTTAATTACAATGCTCTCACCACCTAATATAAATATATGAAACCCTAAACCTCAGACACCCACAACCGTCGGATCTGGCCTTATAACAGATGGTCCAAATTAAAACGACATATTACAGATAAGCCCCTGTAATTAAGTAAAGTCTAGATCATGCTTCACCTACCCATCAATCTCCCACTTGAAGACTGAATAAACATAATGACTTTCACAATAACAGAACACGGCTAAGAATCTCGATACCTCATCTTCATGCCTGAAGACTAACTGAAGCTAAGCACAGCTTCAATTTCTCTATTGTCACCACCTTTGTGAACATATCTGCAGGATTCTCACTTGATAAAATCTTTTCCAGATTCAATATTTTTTATTCTAGAAGCCACCATATGAAGTGATATCTGATCCGAATGTGTTTGGTTTTCAGATGAAAGGCTGAATTCTTTGTAAGATGAATGGCACTCTTATTGTCACTGTAAAGCCTGCTGGATCTTGCTTCTTACCTAACTCTTCCATTAACTCCTTTAACCAAATCATTTCCTTACTAGTTTTTATAGCGGCAACATACTCTGCTTCTGTGGTTGAAAGTGCAACGACATCCTGTAGCTGTGACTTCCAACTGATTGTTGCACTACCCAATGTGAAGACATATCCTGTAGTGTTTTTGCTTCTATTAAGATCTCTTGCCAAGTCTGAATCAATATAGCTATGCAATTTGATCTTCGAACCTCTAAAACACAATGATGCATTAGTGGTGGCTCTAAGATATCTAAGAATCCACTTAACTGCCTCCCAATGTGCTTTTCCAGGATTACTCATGATTCTGCTTACAACTCTCACTGCATGAGCAATGTCTGGTCTAATGCAAACCATATCATACATCAAGCTGCCAACAGCTAAAGCATATGGAACCTTGGACATGTTCTCCTTCTCCTGTTCTGTCGTAGGAGACAACTCTTTTGAGAATTTAAAGTGGTTGGCCAGTGGAGTATTAACTGACTTAGCACTCTGCATGTTAAACCTGTTTAGAACCTTTTCAATATATTCTGCCTGAGACAACTTCAATGTGCAATTTTTCCTGCCACTGTTAATTCTCATGCCGAGAATTTGGTTTGCAGCACCCAAATCCTTCATTTCAAATTCTTGTGACAATTGTTTCTTCAAATTATTTATTTCATGCATATTTGAACTTGCAACAAGTATATCATCTATGTACAAGAGTAGAATAACGTAACAGTCGTCAAAACTTTTGAAATAAGAACAATGGTCTGCATGACACTGTTTGTAACCTGTGTTACACATAAATCTGTCAAATTTAAGATACCATTGTCTTGGGGCTTGCTGCAAACCGTATAAACTCTTTTTGATCTTACACATCATTTCCTCCTTTCCTGGTACAACATATCCCTGTGGCTAATGCATATAGATGTCTTCTTCCAAGTCACCATGGAGAGACGCAGTTTTCACATCTAACTGCTCAAGATGTAAATCTTCTACCGCCACAATGCTCAAAACACTTCTGATTGTGTTCAATTTAACCACAGGAGAAAATAACTCAGAGTAATCAATACATGCCTTCTGCTGGAAGCCTTTTGCAACTAATCTGGCTTTGTATCGCTTACTACCGTCATGTTCTTCCTTCAATTTGTACACCCACTTGTTGTGCAATGCTTTCTTTCCCTCAGGCAACTGAACTAAGTCCCATGTCTAATTTGATAACAAAGATTGCATCTCATCTTCTATGGCTTGTTCCCACCTAGCCCGAGTTTCAACCTGCAATGCTTTTTCATAACATTCTGGCTCACCACCATAAGTTAACAACAAGTAATACAAAGAAGGTGAGTAACCACTACAAAAAAAAAGCATTTTTTGCGATGCAAATATATGTCGCAAAAAATCTGAAAATTGCCACCCAATATATTCTACGACAAAACCATTTTCGTCGCCAGTTCGTCGCTTATTAGGTGTTGGTGAATTTTTTTGCCGACAATCACAACTAATCGTCGCCAAATTTCAATTTTCTGCGACAATATCGATTAAATTTTCTGCGACAACACGTTATCGTCGCCAAATATCAATTTTCTGCGACAACACGTTATGTCGGCAAAAAGGATATTTTTTGTCACCAAATATCTAAAATTCATTGCAAAAAAAAAAATGGTGAAAAGGAATTTGGCCATAAAAGGGAGTCGTCGCTGAATTATATCTTTTACCGACAAAACTATATTGTCGCTAAATAGTGTATGAATTGCCAAAAGTTATAATAGGCGACGAATTAGTTTTGTCGCGCATAGTTTGTAGACATGAGGCGACCACCTTAATTCATCGCCCAATATTTAACCTTGCCACAAATTCTCTTAGGCCACAAATTATATACGTCAGGGATAATATGCAAAGATATATTTATTCTTATTAGGCGACAAATAAAATTCGTCGCTAAAAATAATATATTTATTTTATAAATTACTGCCTGCCACCTCAGAAACTTCCTTTACGCTGAATATAAGAAAACCTGCTCATTCAACTAAAATAAAATGTATAATAAAACCTTCCCATTCAACAAAAATAAAATGTACAATAAAACATGTCCATTCAAATCAAACAAAATGTACAATAAAACCTACTCATTCAATTCAAATAAAATGTATAATAAATTAAGTCTGCTCATTTAACTAATCAAAAATGTACAAAACCTGCTCCTTCAACATATGAGGAAACATATAACTATTAAATCCAACCCATAAGTTTAGCCACGACATCGTTACTAATTCAAGTAAAAATGTAGCATCCAAAATAGCGTAAGTACAATATTCTTATGAAAAACAAAAAGATGTTCAAGAAATTGGGCTGTATTACATTGATCTCCAGTCCCTACCTGTGGTACAAAAAAAATGTTAGGAATTAAACATGGGAATCAAAAGCAATGTAAGTGAAGACAAAATAAAAGCCTGGGAAAATTAAAAAATAAAAGTGAACTTAAAGCAAAACAAGTTGATTCAAGTTCACAAACCTGAATCACTATCCTAACAGTTAATATGAGTATGTGATGTCCATGGTGAAATGGAAGTTATACTAATGCAATGCCCACAAAGTAAGAAGAACCCAGAAATCCAAACACCAAACAACACAACATAAAAAAAAATAAAAAATAAAAGCCTCAGGAGAGTTTACTCTGATCTAATAACAGAACTCTCAGAGAAAATGATGGCCTCTCTACCAACCCATTTTACACAGAATAAAAGGTAACTAGTTCAAATAGCCCATAAAATTATCACACAGTTTCATACAAGTTCGGCCATGCCGTGTCCTATTTGAAATCAGTTCTCTGCACTGTTGCAACAAACGGAAGGGTTACACCGGCAAGGAATGATAAGGGGGAGGGCAATAAAGACTAGGAATCAAGTAGTGTACAAAGGCATGTTAGAATGTAGAGTTCATAGGGCTTAGCATGTTTCCAAATTAGGCCAAGGGGAGAAGTAGAAGTCACAAAGACAACCATAGAGAGATGGTATATGACTATATTGTCAATTTGGCAGTGAAGTTGATGATTACTTGGTGGGAAATGTCTAGTCTGAAGGTAACTCATTGGGTTGTGCTTTCTAGAGGGATCTATGTTGAGAACTTTTTTTTTTTTGGTGAAAAGGGTAAATTATATTAAAAGGGAAAAGGAGAAATACAAGGGTTCATAGACCCCAAAAAACAAAGAACAAGAAAGAAAAAAACAAAGAGGAAAGGGAAATCACAGAGGAGCTGCTGACGAAGCCAAAGACTGAAAGAGAAATCACTTCTTGAGAAGCAAGTCACGACAGAGCTTCATCTGAAGCCAAAGGAGAACCCACTTTATGAGATTGAAGCAGTATGCTTAGTGGTAGAGAGGACGTTGAGATATGAGCTGACGAAGGGGTTTCTAATATGCTGCAAGGAAAGACCCATTTCAAGAGGTACATGCAATTTGCATAGATGTATAGAGGCGAATTGCATAGATGCAGACCCACTTCGTGAGGTACAGGCGATTTGCATGGATGCAGAGAGGGCGTCGAGTTGAGAGCTGAAAAAGGGCTTCTTGATCTGCTTCAAGGAGAAAGATATGACTTCTTGAAGATGATCTTTGATGGAGAGGAAGGAGGGTCTACAGTCTTTAAAGGTAGCCTTGTTTCTGGCCTTCCATATGTGGTAGAGGACGGTGATGAGGATGGCTGCCATGAATTTGAGGCCATGGATGTCGTTGCCTGTGGAGAGGAGCGACCAGATTGTAGTTGCAGAGAAATTAGGGGGAATCTGGACTCCTGCTGCATGCAAGAACCAACGCCAGATGGAAATTGCTAGAGCACAAGAGAAGAATAGGTGGCCCACTAAGTCTTTTGCTGCATGGCATATACTGCATCTTGAAGCGAGAGAGAAACCCAGGCGCTTGAGTCACAATTCAGTAGGAGTTTTATTGTGCATCAGACGCCATCTGAAGCATCTAATTTTGTGGGGAGAGATGGTGTTCCAAATAAATTTCAGCCATGGGAGAGGAACGGCTCTGTGCCTGACTATCTGCCATGCAGAGTACAAGGAGAGGTTTCTATCAGGGGGGTCTCTCCAGGAAAGGGTGTCCGAAACAGTAGGGTTGGGGGTGAGATCTGAAAGAAGAGGATGAAAGTGCTGGTGAATTATTGGTAAGAGAGATGAGGGAATAACCCAAGATCCAGATTGGAAAAGGGATGATAACCATTGGTCCCTGGGGAAGTGTTGAAGAGGGAAGCAGGTAGAGAGGGGTTCGCTTGTTGTCCAGGAGTCATGCCATGCGTTGATTCTCTGGCCATTTCCAAAGATCCAGAGGCTACCCTGATGAATGTGAGGCGATAGGCGGCAAATTTTCGTCCAGATGCAGGAGCCATGGATTGAGTTTTTAGAGTCCCAAATTGGTCTGAATTGGATGTAACGATGCTTGAACCAAGAGGACCAGAGGGAGTTAGAGGTACAAGCTTGCCAGCCAAGTTTGATGAAGGAAGCTAAATTTACTTCAGAGATTCTCCAAATGCCTAGTCCACCTTCTGCCTTAGGGAGAGTGACAGTATTCCATCTAACAGAGTGAATTTTCCTATGAGGTGCGTTTCCAGACCAGAGGAAAAGCCTCATTTTCCTTTCAATTTCATTGCAGATTGATGCAAGAAGGGGAATAGTGGAAGCAAGGTGAATAATCATACTAGATATGACATGCTTGACAAGGATTAAACGGCCAACGAAGGAGAGGGTTTTTACTTTCCAGGCAGAGAGTTTAGAATGGATTGCATCCAGGAGGGGGAGAAAATGGGCTTTTTTGGGAGTACCAAGATAAATTGGAATTCCCAGGTATTTTAGATGAGTTGAAGCTACCCTGTATGCCTAGGGTAGAGCTGATTTTCCTTTTCCTTCTTGAGCTACATTTACTTATGTGCAATTGGCTCTTTTGAAGGTTGAAGAATTGACCTGCTGCTAGCTGGTAGGTCTCCAGAAGATCTTGGAGGATGAGCACACTCGAGGAGGCACCTTTCATGAAGACAAGGATGTCATCGGCATAGAGTAAGTGGCAAGGGGTGGATGGGATCTTTGATAGAGGGGAGAGGAAGCCTTGGTGTTAGAGGTTTTGAATGTGGAGGCTCAGAATTTCTTCAGCAAGGATGAAATGATAAGGGGAAAGAGGGTCTCCCTATCTTAGGCCACAAGAGGGGTTGAAAAAACCTTGGGGAATTCTGTTAATGAGCACTGATCCTTTGGAGGTACTAATACAGTCTTGGATCACAGAGATCCAAGTGTCTAAGAAGTGGAATAATTTAAGGGTTGAATAAAGGAAAGGCCAATTCAGCTTATCAAAAGCTTTGGAGATATCTAGCTTGAGGCATAATGATCCTTTGTTAAACTTGGAGTTCAGTTTTTGGTAGAGCTCAAAAGCCATTCCAAAGTGTTGTTGTGTGTTCCTTCCTTTGATAAAAGCTGCTTGATGGGGAGAAATGAGGTTAGGGATAATTTTGCAGAGTCTGGAGGAGAGAATTTTGGAGATGATTTTATAAGAAAAATTCAACAAGCTTATTGGTTTGAAGTCTGCAAAGGTGCAAGGGGATTTAGTTTTGGGTATAAGGGCTAAGAAGAAAGTGTTGAAAGCTCGGTGGATTCTTTTGGAAAGGAAGAAGTGTTGCACTGCTGCAGAGACAATTGGCCCTATGATGCTCCAAGTTGCAGTGAAGAAAGCCCCATTGAAGCCATCAGGGCCAGGAGAGTTGTTTTCTTTTAGAGAGAAAACAACTGCTTTTATTTCTTCATAAGAAGGAGTGGCTGTAAGGAAGGAGTTTTTAGATGGAGAAACCTTGGGGCTATTAGAGAAGGGTTAATGCGGCTGTCATGGGGCTTAAATAGGTTTAAGAAGAATTCTACTGCCTGGGCTTGGATGGTAGCTTGGTCATCAGTGACAGTGCCATTTATAGAGATGTGGTGAATTGAGTTGAAAGAGCTCCTAGTCTTGGCTGATTAGTGAAAATTTTTTGTGTTTTGATCTCCCTCTTTCTGCCAGTTTATTCCGGATCTTTGTTTCCAGTGGATTTCTTGTGCGGAGAGAGCATCATGAAGCTCAGATTTGGCAGACTAGAGGGCTATCCTGGAGGTGTCTGTAGGAGATGAGTCCTAAATGGATTGATAGTGCATGACTTTATCTTCAGCTGTTTTGATATTCTGGAGGAGATTCCCATAAGTAGGTTTGCTCCATAGTTAATGGCAGAGTTTGAGGTTTTTGAGTTTTTGGGCAAGGATGAATTGAGGGTTACCATCTATAGGGGTGTCCCAGCTGGCTTTGACTGTTTTTAGGAATGATGGGTGGGTCAGCCATTTGTTTTCAAATTTAAATGGGGTATTTGAGGCAGGTGTAAAGCTTTGGTGAGCTAGAAGGATAGGGTTGTGATCTGATGAGATTCTGGGGAGGTGGTGGATTATGGGGTCATGGAAGTGGTGTAGCCAAGAAGAATTAACTAGAGCTCTATCTAATCCGGCTGCTACGTATGAGGAACCTTGTCTGTTATTGGACCAGGTATATCTATTGCCATTAAATTTAGTGTCTTGGAGACCTGCTAACATGACTGCAGATTGGAAAGCTTTGAGGGAGGAGAAGTTAGGATGGTAGAGGCTGAGTTTGTCAGCATGGGAGAGAGTGGCATTAAAGTCCCCTATGACACACTAGGGCAGGTTGGTAGAGGAAGTATCAATGAGGGTTGTCCAAAGGTCCTTTCTAAGGGAAGGATTGGTAGAACTATAGACGCCAGTGATGATAAGATTTAAGCTAGAGGAGGAATTCTAGAGAAATAAAGAGAGATGTTGAGGAGAAGAATTCTTTGCAGTAATGGCGAGGTGGTGGGAAGATTTGGAGAGGCACCAGAGGTTAGGGGAAGAGGATGTAGAGGAGGGGTCATTTGAGTGGAATGTATCAAAACCAAATCTGTTCCAAATAAGAGAAATTGAGGGGTTGAAGGGAGTCATGGGTTCAGAGATAAATACAAGGTCAGGAGAATTCTTGAGGATCATGTTAGCCAGTGCACGTTGAGTGGGGTGATGGGCTATGCCCCTGTAGTTCCAGTAGAGAACTTTTATCATGGGGATGGATGAGAGGAGGTTTTTTTAGTTCTGGACCTCCTAGTGATTGGGCCAGTCGAAGAGGGTTGATGTTTCCCTTTTTTTGGTTTGCCTAAGGTTACAGAGGTGGTTGGAATGTCAGCTATGCATTCCAAGGGAGAGCTGGAGGATGTGATCTGGCTCATCTTGGTGGTAGTGTCAACTATTGTAGCAGTGTTTTAGAACCTGGAGTGGTCTAGATCGAGTGAGCTAGAGCATGGGGAATCAGGTTCAACTTCAGGGATGGAATGGATCAGAGGGGTTTTTGATAGGGTATGGATCTCATGTGTGGGCTCAAAACCTGGGGGGTGGTCAATGGAGGAGTTGCCTGCAAGGAAAGTTTGGAGGTTACGGTGATAGATAGATGGGTTGTGAGCTGGGTCTAGAATGGAGCACTGATCTAAGATGGAGAAAGGGTTAGAGGTGTCAATAGTTGGGATTAAGATTAAGTATTTTGGGAGAGTAGCGGATACAACATCATGGGGATGATCTTGGGGATGTTCATGGAGATTAGGAGGTTCATGGGGATGAGGATGTTCATGATAATTAATCTCCTGATGAGGAGGTTCGTGAGGAGAGAAATGGTTAGTCTCCTGCTGAGAAGTTTCTTTGTGGCTTGGAACAAGGACATCGTTGGATTAGAGAGGTGGAATTGACTGAGGTGGAGGGGTTGGATGGGGTTGAGGGAAGCAATTTGGGAAGGGATGAGTGACACTAGGATTTGGCGACAGAGCAAGGGGGCAGGGGTGTGAGAACTCGACCCCTAATTTCCTGGATTAGTGTTGTTTTATTTGTGGATTAGTTTCTTTTAGTGGGATCACTACAAAAAAAATGTCTTAATGAGTCACTTTTAAAGTGTCTTAAAAAGTGGTTTGTGTCGCTTTTCTGATTACTATGCAAGCGTCTTATCTGCCGGCGTCACTAAAAGTTCGTAAAAGCGTCTCAAGAAATACATTTGTTGTGTCAGTTTCTGTTATCAAAGTGACACAAAAAAGGGTTACTTGTGTCACTTTAAACCCAAAAGTGACACTGAAATAACTTAAAAGCGTCACAAGAAAGATAACTTTGTTATCTCGTTTTTCAAAAGCAGTAATCAATATGTTGTTTTCGGACCAAAAGTGACACAAGTAGTCATCAGTTGTGACAGTTTCCATAGAAGCGAGATACGATCCCTTTTTTTTTTTAAATAAAAATGCAATATATACATTACTAATAACATGTTGCAGCATGGATACACTTTCAAATTACTAAACCTGCCTTACAAAAGATGCAAAAAAATATAGATAACAACATTCAATAAGAACCATTTCATTAATTGGAAATTAATCACCATTCACATTAAGGAACGTACTTGCTCGTCCACGCACTAAATCAAACATACTATTCAAAACAAGAAATACAAGAACAAGAAGTACAAGAAGAAAAAGAAGAAGAATCAGAATCTTGGTGCAGTAAGTGGCACTCTGGTGCTCCCATCCAAATCACGACCTGTCCATCCAAAATACCCATGTCAATTGGATCTTAACTCAAGGCTTACAGAGTACCCAGTTTCCATTCCTTCCAAGTAATCTATAATTGCTATAATTAATTTGGCCCAGTAGTACCTTGTCCAGATTGTTCGTGTTTGAATCCTGCACTAGATGCCACTGACCACAAATCATATGGACTGGCCCAGTAGTACAACATCCATTTTGAACTCATGGAAATAGAGCACCATCCCATCCCATCAGTAAAAATTCTCTGCATACCAGGAAAAAAACCTCTGCATTAAAAAATAGTATGTCCTACACTAATAAAAGATTAAGGAATAAATAATAACAAATACACTGGCAGAGAGTACTGAAGGAAACTCACACCCAATGGTGCCAATGTCTTCTGCTGCTGACTGTAGAGCTAAACAAAATCCAACCAACTCTCCCTGCATCGTTCAAGGGGATCATTACTCATTAATGTTCTCTCTCATCATACACCCAAATCACATGCTCCTTTTAGACACATGAATTCAGCTTTTGAAACCTAGATGGAGAGTTTCCACCAAGGAACAAGTATGATAAGCAATCATACTACCATTATGAACATTGTAAATTCACCTGGCCTGGTAACAATATTCCCAAGGATCTCCATCGGGGATGAAACTTGAAGCATTCATTTGTATGTCAAACTATATTCAGACTTAAGACAAATAATAGAATTTCCTTCATTGATGTCCCAGGACAAAGAAAATACCTCCACGGTAACTCTTTCATACACATCAGAGACCCAACACCGCAGCCATTATATCTGAGGCACTGCAAGTAATAACTGATGATAATGAAAGAAAGGAACATTTGGTATTTTGTAGGCACTGACAAAGAAACTATCAAAAGAAAACAATTCTTTCTTTTTCCTGAACAATAATGGATGAAGACATAGAGCATGTGCTGTGTAGCCACGGATCCCACACGATTTCATGCTTTTGAGTCCCACGTGCTCAAGTTCTGGCTGCTGAGTCCCGCAATAATCATATCATCAACTGCTAATTTTATGTCAAGTGGTGAGGTCTACCTAAATTGAAAAAATAAATGACCGGAGTCCAACTGAAAGAGCTGTTGATGTGGGAATTATCAGTAGTTAAAAATCTTTTTTAAGTGTCCTATAACAATAAAAAGAGCTGTTGATGTGGGAATTACCTTAACAACACTAAAGCAAATGCAATTGGCGATGAACCAAGACCCCCTTTATGTTGCAACAGGCCTTTGATTTTCCAGCGACCGCCGCCGCTATCTTCTCCCACCTCATTGGAACATCCTTGGGGAAAGCCTTGAGTGCATTAATTAGATCCATGTAGGTAGTTTCAATTCCCAATTGGTGAGAAACGTAAGTATCAAAGAAGAGTAAATTAACATGTATGAGACAGTGCATTTGGCCAAGGAAATCCAAAATTGTGTTAAAAAGAATGTGTACAACACCAAACCCAATGTTCACAAACATATGATGGAAAAGTGCAAATAAATGTAACTATCATCCATCCACTATCACTAGTACATCAGCAAAATTCATAGCATGTAAAACAGTACATAGGCATATCACTAATCACTAAGAACTAAATGAATGTAGTCCTAAAGATGGGCCAATCAATAGTATCGCCGAGAGTAAGATCTTGAAATGATTTTCCTCCACCCATCAACTCCACACTTCCCTTGATGATTTCGTCTACAATGACCTTATAGCATTCTTCCTCCTCGGTTGAAAGACCCCTCACTCTGCCATAAGCAATACACGTAGACTTCTGTGTAAGATGCATCAACCTACATGAACGTGTGTCCTAAGGTGGGACGTCACGCCTTACCTACAAACATGAATTTAAGCTTGCCCACACCCTCAAACAATATGCAGGAAAAATATATTCGTGACATGTGGGAATCAGAAACAAGAAATGACTCTAATTCAGTTTTACCTCTGCAACTGAACAAGCTAGCAGAGAATTTGGTATTTTATCACAGGTAGCAAGTCTACAGGTGAAATTAATGAGCTGATAGATTTATCAGGATTCAGTGCTTCAAGGACCTGCACACCCTTAGGCAGAACATTGTGCATTCAAAATTAAGGGTGGCAAATCCTGACCTGCCTTGCTTGTCAAAATTCAGCTGGTTGGACTTAAATAGCAATTTAAGTCATAAGCTTTGCAACCAGACATTTATTTTAAGATGAGACATTTGACAGTAAATTTGTACTTGTTCAGACAGATCTTAGTATATTACTAGAGTATGTTGTTCAAGATACATAACATATTCAGCCAGTAAACAAGGTAGTATAAGTTAACAAGTGAAACAGACTCTTTAACCATCACATTGTGAACTTCATCATCAGAAATGGTCATCACCTGGGCCGACTTTTGACCGATAGTTAACATGGTTAACATAGTTTTATATTACATGAATGGCTTGGCATTCAATACTAATGTTGCCATGTTGCCTAAATTGTTCCAACACTCCACGAACCATGATATGGATCGTCGGTGAGTTCTCTGTAAACCTTAGTCCAAGTTATATGGTTGTTTGGTCAGATGAATGCCACAAAGATAACAGTTTTTCATAGTGTAACAATTGGTCTTAGAGAGTAGGTTCATCTTGCAATTGCTCTAGTTTCCAACACAATGAGCTTAGTTAATTGTGCTTTTTAGATTAACAGGATTCCAAGTTAATGAAACAATAAAAAATATATCGTACTGTAGCTCTCCTTATGAAGGTTTTTTTTCTTTTTTTTGTAAGAAACATACTTCATCAAGATGGAGGAATCAGAAAACCGACCCAGCCCAATTAGATATCTTCCCTTCCCAACAAAAATCCTTCCTATGATGGTTAAGAATGAGGTTGTCCTGTTCAGGCCAACTACCTGTATCAGTGGTGAATGGGGGGATTAAGAATGATACTTTGTCGATTACTTATGGCCATTGGTGCCATCAATGGATTGAATTGGGCCAGTGGAGGCATTTATGTAAAAAGCCTTTTTAAAAATGATAGTCCCCCTTCTTTAAACCCAATAAAGAATCAAACGCCTGTTTGGATCCTGGTAACTCAAATTTAAAGAGATAAATGAGGGTTTTCAATTCTCATG
The DNA here is from genome assembly GCA_038049695.1 of Cinnamomum chago. Lineage (NCBI taxonomy): Eukaryota > Viridiplantae > Streptophyta > Magnoliopsida > Laurales > Lauraceae > Cinnamomum > Cinnamomum chago. The sequence continues at coordinate 50,801,994 of CP142460.1, forward strand.
CCTCTGGATAACCTCAATTGCCTGTAAATCACAGATCTTTTCGGTCTTCCCCATACACAGACACATATAAACTAGCTCAAATTACAGATATCCCAAATCAAGCATTGAAATAAATAAATAATCTAATAAGAATCACAATGAAACGAAGGAAAGTCAGGGTTCTAAAAACCCAATATCTTGCACTTAAAAAAGAAGCGGAGAAGGAGATGAATTCGATTTAGAGAGAGAGAAGTGAATTGAAGAAGAAGAAGAATAAATGAAACGGAAGAAGAAGAAGATTGGGAGGCCTCATCTGTTCTCTGGCTCCTGCTAAATTGGAGCTCTTTTGTTTTGCTGCCATCTTGTTTCAGGGTTGGCTTTTTTAGCGTTCTTTTGGTTGTATTCTTTTTTCTCCTTGTCCTCGGGGCTTTGCCCTGCCCTTTTTCTCTTAATACAAATTTACCAGTTAGCGAAAAAAACCTGAAGAAGGATTAAAAAAATTGAAGATAACAATCAAAGTTTGAAGAAGAAAAGGACAATGTGACCAAAGAATAAAAAACCAAAGAGTTATGAATGTGTGACCTTGGCTCCTGTAAGAACGATCTTGCCAGATACAAATATAAGCAACACTATCTTCGGTTGTTTCATTCGATATATCAGACCAGGGAATAGTTCTGGTTCATACAGTTAGAAGAACCAACACAGAAGATGCGTTCAAATAAGGAATGCATCTGTGTGTGTGTGTGTGTGTGTGAGAGAGAGAGAGAGAGAGAGAGAGAGAGAGAGAGAGAGAGAGAGACCTTGAATTTAGCAGGAAAGCCAAGTTTTTGAATAATCCGAGCATACTGGGAAAAACAAGGTAATAATGGTCAGACTAGAAACTTTCTGTACAGCTAAGATTTAGGAGCTCTTTAGTCATCATTCAATGTGACACAACCACAAGTAGTTTTGGGATAAATTTATAATCATTAAATATTTGTAATCTAGTACTCATGCAAACAAAACTTGCACCAGTTAGAGAAAAACTATGAATGATATGGTTAGCACAATGTGGAGGGAGATTGAAAATGAAATTTAGTTGTAGAACCCTAAGTCTTGTTCTTACACACTCTTTGCCATTAATGCACTCCACATGATTCTAATCACCCACTCTTCTCTTCCAAGGAAAACAGCTCTCTTTCCCTACTTGTCATGGTCATAGTGTCATGTAAACTAAGTTATTTATCTTATTGACCCCTCATAAAAAATTTATGGTCACATCTTAGTGTTGAAAATTTTCCAAGTGTAGCATCTCTGTGGAAGACGAAAACTTCATCATCATTACCAACTCCTCCCCACAATCTTAGCCACAAAACAAACACCACCAATGTGGTTCCAAATGAGAAGGCAGAACTACAACTCATTTGGGGTTGACTTTCTACAAATATTGGAAGATTAGACTATCTGGCTTAGAGCTAGATTAGTACAAGCACAACTTATAATAATAATTTTTAGTAGCATTTCATCAAACAATTGGTGTTCATGCTAATTAAGAACCAAAAAAAAAAAAAAACTCATCAATCAAAAACCAAACTCCACCCAATCAACACACATATGAAACCGGCAAAGGAAAATATAACCTAACTTCACCCTGCATTACAACAACAGCATCAAATAATGTAACAAGTCCTACATTATAAGAAAAAAAAAGTAAATTTCTCATTCAACTAATTTAAAATGGGGATTTTGGAACAACATATGATTCAAGACTTGGAACAAAGAAGTGCTTGGAAACCTTAAGCAAAAAATTAAGGAGCTGACTACGCCACCAAACAAATTTGAAAATGTCCTTGTTGGTAATTCATTCATGGAAAATAATCTATCAACAATCAGATTCCCATTAACTATATAATCCATCAGATCATTCTTAGGGGCTCCGTTTCATGTTTAATTGATGCATACCCAAAACCCCAAAAATCGGCTATTAAGAATAAATCTTAGAAAAAATGCTATCATTGTTATTTCAACCAGAATATAGTAAATCCCACTTCTAGAAAGAAAACAAAAGACAGAGCAAAGCCAGTGAAACTTTAAGATCATGAGGGGCTCAGAGACTTCTTCAAAATTGAGGATGTGTCAATCCCTGTATATCTAAAAGTAGTTCATTTTTTTGTTAAAAAAAATCCTTGGAACTCTCAGATTATTGACATTCAAAATAGAACAGTGATACATATAATGATAATCGTCAAAGCATGAAAATCAAGTTCACAAAAGTACTTTTTGGAGACCTTGAATATTCAGACGCAACACACAAATCAAAAGCCCTAAAATTCAAAGCTCTATTGTTTATTTAATGGCACCTAATTTCACACCAGTAAGGTTTAGAGACCTGGAACTCCAAAATGCTCCAAAACCCAAAACCGAAGATGTAGGGAAGGAAGTAAAACATGCATCTTTCTACCGTTAAAAGAAAAATGAGATTGAGAGAGTCAAATAGACACTACCTCAAGACCAATGCCTCAGGGAAGAAAGGAAAACATGAATCTTTCTACCATAAAAAAGAAAACGAGATTGAGAGAGAGTACCTCAATACTGAGGCCTTTGATGGTGTGTGAGAAGCTATCCTCTGTTAGTCACATATACACTATATGAGGAAAAAAATGGTACAGGAAAGAAATAGAGAAAAGAAAAGGAGAGGATAAGGGAGAAGAAGATGCACCTTAGGGCTGAGAGAGGAGACGGCTTCGGCCAGTGGCGGCAGAGCCTTGATTGACAATTTACCCAAGTTCTGTTTGATTTTGTTAAAAAAAGACAAGAGTGTTGTGCACTTTGACGGCAGAGCCTTGATTGACATCGCCCCAAGTGAATGGAGCAGGGTCCATGAGATACATCAGCACAAGAACACAATCACTGAAAATTTTGAGGTCTAACATTAATGGTAAATAAATTTTCTTAAAAAGGGAGTTCATGTCTTACGACATTAAATTGTTTGAATGTCTCTGGCCCTCTGAATCCAAGTATGAGCGTTTCAAAAACCAAACCATAGTTGGTTTCATGCCAGTTTAACCACCACCACCTACTATTAATATGCAATATTTCACAACATATTTTAATGACACTCAAACTGATTTACCGACCAGTTCAACATCTCCTACCAACTTCAGCAGAGATTAGCAAAACTGGAACTATCACAACCAGACATAACCGATGTAATTAACATCGCCATTTTCCCATTTCCATTTCCCAAACACCAATTAGTATGCAATCATATGCCATCAAAACAACCCTAAATAAAATCAGGTAATGTAACAAAGATTATCATAAACAAATTTTCCCATTTCCATTTCCCAAACACCAATTAGTATGCAATCATATGCCATCAAAACAACCCTAAATAAAATCAGGTAATGTAACAAAGATTATCATAAACAAAAAGCCCTAAATCAAAACGACCCTAACCCTAACCATGAAACAGAAATCAAACAAACATAACTGAGAACCCTAACTTCTTTGTGCAGTGCCTAAAATAATGAAGGGTGAGAGGGAGAGAGAGGCGACATACTTAGACATTGAAAACGGAGAAGGCAGAGAGGGAGAGTGAGGGAGAGAGAGGCGAAAGAGAGAGATTTACCTAAAGCCGAAAGATCACCATACTCATAGACGTCTGACCAGAACCGCGAGAGAGCTTCGTGCAATCAAAGGACGAAGGGTCTGAGACTCTGAGGTCGAAGAAGAAGGAAGGTTGAAAGACGAAAGGAAGATCGAAGAGTTGGGGTTTTTTTTCGTTCCACCCTTTTAGATATGGGGCGCTCCTTTTAGACATGTTAGACATGTGGGGCGTGGGCCACGGGCTCCTCTAGTGTCACTTTAAGAATAAAACTGACACAACAAACCTCCTCCTCGTTTACTCCTCCTCTAAAGTGACACATCAGACCATACTGTGTCACTTTATTGTAAAAGCGACACAAAAGCTCAATTTAAAAGCGAGACTAAAAGTCCTTTTTTTTGTAGTGCGATTAGTGTTTATTAGGTTGAGTTTGTGAGCTAGAATGGTTTTTCACTAGTTTTGGAGAGTTTTGAGTGCCTTTGTGATTAGTGAGACCCTTTGGGGGTTCCTTTAGTGACCTTGCGCTTGATTGGGAGATTTACTAGAAATTTCCGATAATTCTTGTTTTAGCCTCGTTTGACTTAGTTTGTTAATCTCTACAACTTTCGTGTTCACTCAGTACCCGTTCAAAGCTTCGAAAATCAATTTTTCCAGCCCTGGGGGCAAAATCGGTCTTTTCACATTGAATCTGGACCAAAATTTCAAGATCCCAGAACCATGCCAAAATTATACTTTTTGAAAACTAGATTTTATGAGAAACATTTTCCTCTTCTTCGTCGATCGCATCTGAGGCCCAAAAATTGATGTTTTAATCCCGACAAGCTTAGGTGATGGTGGGGCCCAAACCCACCCTTTTATAAAAGGGATCAGCCCTAGCCCCTCTCTTCCTCTCCCATTCGTTCCAGCACTTGAGGGGGGAGGAACTTTAGCTCCATAGGGCTTTTGCCCTTTTCTTTTTCTCCTTCTTGCTTCCTTCCACAAAGCCCACCTCCAAACCTTGCAAAAATGGAGATTGGAGTTCAACTTTTTCTTCTCCATCCTTCTAGCTTCCCATGGACACCACTATTGTACAAATCTCAGCTGGGCAGCCCCTATTTCAAGCTTCTTCTTGTTGAGTGATGGCCCTAGAGGTAAAGACTTCTTTCCATCTTCTATTGTTGAGCTATGGCTTTCCCTTAGGTTCTATTTCCTAGTTTGGTTTGAGCTCATTCCTTGTCTTTCATTGTTTGACCCATTTTAGGGTTTGTTTTTGGGGGTTTTGCTTGTAGCTTTGGAGCTTGGATTTGGAAGAGTGTTTAGGCTTGATTTCTTGATTAGAAGACCCAAGGCAAGTGGATGAATGGATCGTTTTGATTATTGACATGTTTTGTGAGAAAAGCTTGATTCGTTAATGGTTTTGATCATTTTAATAGTTGTCTTTTGCTATGATTAATATTGATTATGAAATGTGCTTATTGATGAGTCTATTTCTCTCTTGTTCATACTTGGAAATGTATGCATCATGTTGTCAAGATTTCAAATGGTTTCACGTAAATGAGTTTTCTCTACCTTGAGATTGATTGTGAATGGAAAGAATGGAAAAGGAGAAATTTCAAATGAGGAGGTGATGGAATGAACACATATTGAAGTTTTGGAGAAGTGTAGATGGAGGTATTGGATGATCTCTTAGCTCAATTTTATTGCAGGGATAAAAAGGGATGTGAGGAGAGTGGCTTTGAGGAGGAAAAATGGCTCAAATCTGAACACAGTGGGTGTTTCCCGCACCTGGCGGTCAGCCAGCGGTCACCTGTCGGCTAGCCGTCTGGTGACTGGCGGCTAACCGCTAGCTAGCCGAACAGTCACGGTTACTTTTCCAGAGAGCAATATTTTCCTCCTGAAAGCACGGTCAGCCTCACGGTTAGCAAGCGGCTAACGGCTAACCCATCGGCGGCCAACCGCCAGCTAACCGACCATTTCGGTTACTTTTCTAGAGAGCAACATTTTCCTCCTGAAAACACGGTTAGCAAGCGGCTAACCGCCTAACATATCGGCGGCTAACCGCTAGCCAACCGAACCATTTCGGTTACATTTCCAGTAACCTGTCTTTCTGTCAGGCCAACCACGGTTAGCCATCGGCTAACCGCCTAATCCAAAGGCGGCTAACCGCCATCTGATCGCTAGGTAATCGAAATTACCCAGACAACCATTCCAGAGAGCTCCTCGCTCGAGCGAACTCTCCGGTTCACTCGAGCGATGAGCTTTGTCGGTCGAAGGCTATGTTTAGGACAATGATGAACTATTTAAACGTTTTGGGACTATTCATTGATAACCCCTCTATGTCAGGGAGATTTACTAAGCAATGTACGAGGCTATTTGAGAAAGAAACCACATCACGAAGATGTCATTCGAAGTTTTAAAAATTCAAAGTGTATAAGGAGCCCGGAATGTCCCCAAACTCAAAGGGTACCAAATTATTATTAGATCGACATACGGGATCCCTATTCACTTCAAATAAATCTTGAACCCGATATTTTCCCAAAATCTCAATTGTTTATTGTATTTCACTCTTCCCGAGATTTATATTACATGACTTGTTTTCCCGAAAGCATCGAAGTTACACTGGTAATAGTTACTTGTCCCGAAATGTATTGCCCGATGTGAAATGACAGTTGTGCCTTGAGCATTCTTGCCCGAAATGTATTGCCCGAGCTTGGATAACCTCGTTGGTCTGATCCACCGACTTGGAGATCCCCCTCTTGTCTCGCCAGCTGCAGTTTGGATCTCGCTATCCGGTTATTACCGTGGTCTTGTCCCGATACCGCAGATTGCTACTGTGGTTGTGCGGCTCGCTACCGTGGTCATGTATAGTATATATATATATGTATTCATAAGATTCACTGTTTCTCCTCACCTCGAGTGATTGAGATCAGTGCCTAGTATATGTATATGTATTTATAAGATCCACTGTTTCTCCTCACCTCGAGTTACTGAGATCAGTGCCTGGTTATTGCTCTGTCACTTTAGTGATAGAGGACTTAGCTTCGTGTGGTTGCCATCTTGCTAGTTCCCGATTCCTTGGATACCCTACATGTTTTATATTGCTTATTTGTTTTCTGGTAAATGATTCATTTCTTTTATGAAAGTTATTATTTAAACAGGTGTTAATATTTTCCAAGGTAAATTCAATTATTGTTATATTGTTTTCCATTCCTTGTACACACATATGTTTTAAATGACACTTGTTTTGCCAGATCCCTATATTTACACATGTTTTAAATGAACACCCGATTGTCAAATATCTATGCTTTTATAGATGATGTAAATGAACATATGTCTTGTTAGATCTCCATGTTTAACTCATGCTTTAAACGAATACATGTTTTTTTTTTTTAGAGATCCACGATTTTCCACCCGTTTTGATTATATGCAGCCTTTGATTAAATAACATGAATTATCATATGTTTTAATTCTCAGCATATTTATTATCTTTTCATCCATCTGCTAGACTGTCGTGTCTGACCCATTACTTTTGGTACTCAGGTCCAGACTTCTTCGTCCCGAGATGAGTGCTTTTGTTGGCTGTGGAGCCATGATTTGCAGGTTATTTTGTCGGCTATGTCATGTAGACATTGAGCTTGACATCGGAGTTGCGTCACATATGGGTAGTGGTTATTAACTTGTTATTGTATGGCTTTTATTAGCCTTTTCTTGGGATTCTTAATTAATGTACATTGATAATTGTAACTTGAACATATATGGGAATGTAATATCATGTTACTGCCAGCTCTGTACTTTGTTGTGATGGTTTACTCCAGTCTGATATGGTTCTTGATATAATAGTTATATGCTAGAGGTTGAGTACGACGCGGAATCCGATGACCACGGACTCCGGGTAGCAACGCTCCGAAAGCTTCCGCAAAAATATTCAGAGTGTATTGCAACGTGTTGTCTTCACACACGCAGATCTTGGGAGAAAATATAATTATCCTTAATCCCATTCGCGCCCCTAGGTTTCGGTTTGGGGGCGTGACAAGGGGCCAAGAACAGATTGCTTGTCAGGAGAGCTGGAAAGGTTCAGAAAAATCATTGCATTTTGTGTCTCGTCTTCTTTAAGTGGTCTCGACAATTTTTCTTAGGTGTGTGGGTCCCATGCTTAGTTTCTACGTATTTGTTGCCTTCCTTTGCATGGGTTTTGAGAGTTCAAGTTTAGAGTGAAAGGTGTTTGGTGAAATGCTTCAATGAGAGTTTTCCCTTGATTTGGCGTGGCTTCGAGTGTAGTTGGAGTGCATAAATTTGGGTGTGCCTTTGTAGACATTAAGAGTTTGAAGCCATTTTTTTAGGGGAATTTTGTAGGTCTTGGTGATTGTGAGCAACATGCAGAGAGCCATGTTTGACAATTTTTAAGTAGTAAGTGTGAGGTTTTCTCATGTATATTGTATTGTTTCTGTGGAGTTTTAGATACCAAGAGGGGTTTTTTTTCGTTAATTTGGAATCTTTGAACCAACTTTATGAATGGATTTGATAGTGGATGGATTGAAAATACTTCATTATGTGATTTGTGAAAGACTTATCAAACCCTTATTCTTTAATGCATTCATCACCTCCATTCAATCTTCCTTTATTTTATTTGAAACGGATATTCATCTTCCGCTAAATTTCAGCATCATCCTCTCCAAACCTGAGACAATCAGGTATGAAATCCATCATGCAAGAAAAAGAAAAGTCAAAGAATAGGAGAAGTTGTAGGGGTTGACAATATCATCAATTTAGTCAATGATATCATCAACTGGATTGATGATGTCGTCAATATGGGAAATTTCTTCCAAAAAAATGTACGAACAATTAGCATGTCATTTTATGATTTTTTTTTTATAGAAATTGTTTAATTATGGCTTAATTTTTTCATACAAATTCCTATATATATCTATATATATAAGAGTCAGTCCTCCTAAGTTGCAACTTAGCTTATCCTAAGCTGAAACTAGGCTGATCTCACAAATCAAAGTCGATTATGCTATTTTTTGAATGATGATCGTCTCCAAAATCAAGATAAATTCATTCAAAACTAGATTTTTCAGTTCCATCATGCAAAAAACAGATATAATCAACTTTGATTTGTGGGACCAGCATTATTCTAACTTAAGATATTGTAAGCTACAGCTTAGGAGAGCCCTGCTCGTGTGTGTGTGTGTGTGTGTGTGTGTGTGTGTGTGTGTGTGTGTGTGTGTGTGTGTGTGTAAAACGAGCCATTCAATACTACCACATTTATTGTTGATTTTTTTTCATTTTTTAGAAGTATTTAGATGGGTAAAAATATTTGACTTGACCAATCTTTTATAGACGGTTCATCTAATTAATAATTTTAGAGGATTTTACAGGAAAGCTCCTGAAATTTGGCCATTCCTCGTGAAAGGTCCCGGAAGATTATGCAGCACAAATTCTGTCTTCCCACCATATTTTTTATACTTTTTTCTTAGCAACAATAGCGTCTCGTAGAAAAATTTGGAGGGACTCTAGCGCCGCTCCTCATGTATCGGTGGAAAAGCTGCAAATACAAGTTTTCCACTGTTCATATCGGTGAAAAGGCTGTGAATACAAGTTTTTTGCCGTTTATACAGGTGGAAAAGCTGCAAATAGAAGCTTTCCATTGCAATACAACTTTTCCGTTGTTCATATTAGTGGAAAAGTTGTGATCTGCTGGAAAATTCTGAATATTACAAGTTTTTCTCTATTCATAAGGGCGGAAAAGCTGCGAATATAAGTTTTTCCCTGTTCATAAGGGCGGAAACACAGTGTCCAAACCTACAAATACAGATTTACCCCGCATAGCAACCTTTCTTTCTCATTTTCTTATGGATGGATTCATGGGTTGATGGTAAGCTCTACATGATAATATACTAGTATAAGATTGTTATTGGAACCATTCTTCTATGTTATGTCTGCCATGTTTTTTCTTTCCCCGTCTCTTTCACTTCTCAAGATAAATCTTGAGAATATGAATAAGAAAGGAAGAAATAGTATGTTGGTCAATAGTAATCTTTTTATAAAGCCTATAATACTATTTTTCTAAGATGATTGGGAGAAAATGGAGTGGGGGAGATATAGAAATAGGTGGGAGAAGAGGAAAAAAATAAGAAAAATAGTGTTTTGTGAAAACTGTGTAGCGTCGCTATTATCAGGCACTAGCGATGCTGGTACCAACACTAGCGTCGCTCCCCTCGGCATTAAAAAACAGATAAACGAAATAAAAAAAGGAGGAGGTTCTGACGGACTCAGTTTGTATTATGCGATAATCGGGGACCCTTCATGAGAAAAGAAAAATTTTGGGAATTTTTCGGTAAAATCCTCGAGATTTTATTCATCAAACAATGACTGGCCGTCAACCCGAAGTGGGCTGTGGCATCAGCACATATGGCCCATCCGGTAAGGATTTTGACCCTGTTCCATGAGTATTTGACGCGTGGACTGATCTTCAACGATTTTTTTGGAAGTACATGGGATGGAGGTATGCTCTTTGTTTTCACCTGCGGACTATCGTAGTCCTACACGTGTATGGTGCTGATTGTTTTATTTATAGGTCCACAAGATTTAAAATGTGTCATGTCCATGTGGTTGGCACATGGTAGCGGTTGGCCTAAGGGGCTGTTTGGGAGCTTTACTTGTAGAGTTGAGTGGAGTGGAGGTTATTTTGAAGAAATAATAAAATATAAGTGGATAATGATGATATTTTATTTTTAGTTGTTTTTAGTTGACTTTTTTATTGGAAAGTGGAGTTTTTTTGTCTTTTAGTGAGTAAATGAAGTTACTTTTTTGACTTTTTTGGAAAAAGTATGGTGGCAAATTTAATGTAAAGTACTTTTGGTGGGGATTTTTTTCTTGAGAATAGGGCTTTACCTTACTTGACTCTACAAGTAAGGTGCCCAAACATGCCCTAAAGGGGTACGTAAGGTGGGTGCGTGGGAAACGCCAAGATTCTCGGATCCACTTAAAATATGGAGCCACGCCGATTAGGCCTGACCACATTAAACCCAATACATATTCGTGAAGTGATATCATGAAGTCATATGCACCAAATAACTTCGAGGGGTAGCTTAGTTGGTCTAGGACTACGGTTTGCATCCGGAGGTTGTAGGTTCGAAACTGCTCCACTACACTGGGGCCACAGAGGAATTTTACCCGACTTTCTCTCCTGGATCCGTAGGGATTATTCTGGCCCAAAGGGCTGGGAACCTACGTTATTAAAAAAAAAAAAGTCATATGCACCAAGTAATGCACCAAGTAACTTTTTCGAGAAATCATTTAATGTGATTGTGTCAGTGTGTGCCCGTACGTCCATGCTGTCGATCGTTATTTTCTCATCTGTCATACTCGTCGTAAGGTTTGAACCGGAATGAACATCTGAATGTCAAGTTGGCTTGACAAGGCTGTGGCCACATGGTCAGTACAAGTACGACATAATTCTCATTGCACTGTGCTTGGCCACATTCTGGACATATGGTGTGGAGCGGTGCTATGTGGACAGAAGGGGGGCTGAATTTTGGCCCGATCGACCGTGAGAACCGTTGGATCTCATGTGGATAGAATGGGGGCACCGCTGTATGGTGTGTGTCAAAGATTTGGGATTTTTACTAAAAAAAAGTGTTGCAAACAGGTATTACCCATTTAAAATAGAAACACACCAAAATACCCATATTGGTGTTCGTACATGTATTTTGGACGCTTTTACCCCTCATTCTGCGAACGAAATCGTCATGGAATTATAACCATAGCACCTCAATCAAATGATTTCGTTCTTCTTCTCTTGGCCAACTTTCTCCTTTCCCGCCTTTTCTCTCTTTCTACTCTGCTCCATCCTCTCTCTTGCCCTCATCCTGCCTATTTGAAGGTCAAATAACTCCCTAAATCTTTATAGAGAGAGAGACATCATCGATTGGATCGTCAGGTATGTTGTTCATCTTCTACTTGCTCTTGTTTTTTATTAAGTTGATTAACTATGGGAAGAGGCAAATGGTCTCTCTCTCTCTCTCTATCTGAATCAGATCTTTGGTAATTTTTATTTCATCCCCATTTTTGGATTTCTGGGATTTATAGATGGGATTTGAATTAGTATCGTCTTCCACTTTGAATTTAGCTTATGCTGCCCATTTTTTTATTTTTTATTTATCTTTCTTCTTCTTAATCCAATCTGGGTGTCCTTTTTTTCATTCTCATCTTGAACTTTGGATATGGGTTTGAGAGGAACGGGTGCGTTTAATTGTTTAATCATAGTTGTTTGGGTGGACATTTTCAGATCCAATTGAAAGAGGTTTGGTCTCAGGAAAGTGCAAGAAAGATCATTATGTATTAGAAATTATGGTTGAAGATTATTAGCAGTTGAGAAATGCGTTTTTTTTTTTTTCAGATCCAATTCGATGTTTTTCAGTTTTTTTTTAGATCTTTTGAATCGGAAGGAAGGAATCGGTTCTTGTGAAGTTAATCAAATGGAAGTTCTACTTGTTGATTTTGATAAGATCTTCGTGTTGGAGGAATTTGTGTTGTATGCCGATTTTTTGAAATTGCATTTTTTGTATCTTCATTGGAATTGGTTTTTTAAGAATCGGGACCAGACGTGGATTCTTCAGTGGTGTTTTTTCAATAATCTCGCTCTTGTTCTATCGGAATCGATCTGATGTAATTAGATGAAGTTTGATGCTATAAAGCTGGCAATTTGATGTTTTTGAAAGGATTGTATATGGAAGTGGATTTCTCAATGGCTTCTTCTTTGAGATTTATCGTTTTCTTATCTTGAGCAAATCATTCCTATGGAAGTGATTGAATGAAATCTGGAAGTGATTGTGTGAAGCCATAGTCTAAGTCATTCGTTTGATGAAATAAACAATCCTCAAAATGATGGGACAAGGCTCTGTTGATGACTCATTATTGTTTCCGATCATGTCAGGATACTGATGAATATTTGTGTAAGATCCATTCTACTTCGACATTGACGTTCTTATTTATATGGTTATTATAAGCAATTGATTCAACAATTCTGATAAATTGATGCTTTGAGAAATTGTACAGGGATGTAGATTTCTCACTGTTTATGAGAAGAAGCATTTTCCATCATTGAAACCACTATTATGAGAATTGTAAGATGGGGATTTCACTAAATGATCCAGAGTTTTCTTTTCCCTCTTCACGATCCGGGGTTTTTTTTTTCAGATTTATTGGTTAGAATTCAAGAATCCAGTGGTTTAAAAGGATTATCGATTTCACACGAGGGGAATCTCTTCCAATGAAAAAAAATTTTGTGAACTTTTTATGATTATGGTGCTCATGTTTTAACTATTCAAAAAAAAATGGTGCTACTATTTTAAAGAAAAATGTGCAATCACACCTTTTGTAAAGATTTGTTGTATTTCCATTAGTGCTATTTTTATTATGATTCTAAATGCAATTTCAAAGGTTGTTAGTTTGATGTTTGACAGAATCAGTTTAGGATGTTAGTTTCTTAGTCATGCTTTTTCTAAAAGTTGGTCCTATTCTATATAAAATACAATTCTTATGATTGCAATTTATTGGATGTTACTTTTATAAAGAAGATGAGCATTGAGTTATGAGCTATATGTACTACTACTTCATACCTTGCTCTTATAGCTGAGATGAGCTTCAGGAAAATGGATGACAAGAAGCGCCCACGTGGGTTTGTACCTAAAGCTGATTTGCAAGGAATACAACCACTTCCTTCTGATTTTGATAAGTGGAAGACGATCGTAGATGGTATTCTTCAGAAAGAGGGAGGTGGTCTGCAGGCATGGTATAGCCTGTCCTGAATAAGGTCGTGGAATTGGGCTGCATTCATAGACAAGAAGCCAATGTCCATCCTTGTTTGTGCATATTTGGTTGATGGGAGGGTTATCGCCACCGGTTGTACCATAGTTGTTGATGTTGCTACTATAAAGTTCGTCATTATTTATATTTCCCCTAAAGACATAGGCATGACAGTTGTGCTCTAAATTTGTTATTGCGTTAACCATTTATTATATCGTCATTGTATCATTGTTGCACTCGCATCGTTCTGGATAAAGTGGTCTATGTAGCAATCAAGTTATAAGTTTGGAAGGCCACAATTGTTGAATTTTTATTGCTTTACATTAGTAATCAACAATTACGATTTTGGAGCATTTTCTTTCATTTTTGTTGTCCAGCAACGAGACTGACCCTGACTATAAATTAAGATACATAAACAATGAAAAAGACTCACAAATTTTACCTAGATTAGTGGTTTCTAAATTTTTTTATAACGATATCGTTACAATCCTTTAGAGTTTTCAACGAGATTGGCCTAGAATATATATTGAGATACATAAACAATGAAAAATGCTCACTAATTTCACCTAGATTAGTGATTTCTAAACGTTTTTTATAACGATATCGTTACAGTCCTTTAGAGTTTTTTACTTCTCTTGTCCCTCTCCAGCAACCACATTGGTCTTGACTATATATTGAGATGTATAAAAATGAAAAAGGCGCACGAAGGTTACCAAGAGGACCAAATTGCAAATATTCCAACAATGAAATCATTACCGTTTTTTAGAGTTTTCAGTCTCAACTTTGTTATCCAACAAGTTAATGGCCTCGATTTTAAAATGTGATCTTCAAAAAATGGGAATGACTCATGAATGCTGCTCATATTGATATGTCAGTATATTCATGTAAAGTAAGAAATAGCTGGTTACTGAAGGTTCGAACTCTCATTGGCAGGGTTCGAACCTTTAGTCTCTCTGGAAAATGGCTCGAAAGAGTCGGTCAGTGAAGGTTCGAACCCTCATTGGCAGGGTTCGAGCCTTCTGGATCTTTGAAAAATGGCTCGAAGGAGCTGTTGACTGAAGGTTCGAACCCTCATTTTCAAGGTTCGAACCCTCTGGATCTCTGAAAAATGGCTCGAAGGAGCTAGTGACGGAAGTTTCGAACCCTCATTTGCAGCGTTCGAACCTTCTGGATCTCTAGAAAATGGCTCGAAATAGCTGGTTATTGAAGGTTCGAACTCTCATTGGCAGGGTTCGAACCTTCAGTCTCTGAAAAATGGCTCGAAATAGCTGGTCAATGAAGGTTCGAACCTTCATTGGCAAGGTTCGAGCCTTCTGGATCTCTGGAAAATGGCTCGAAATAGCTGGTGACTGAAGGTTCGAAGCCTCATTGGTAGGGTTTGAAACTTCTGGATCTCTGGAAAATGGCTCGAAATAGCTGGTTACTGAAGGTTCGAACTCTCATTGGCAGGGTTCGAACCTTCATTATCTGAAAATTTTGAAAACTAAATTTTGAGTGAAAACGTGAGTCTTTATTATTAATCTCAATATAAATTCACCATTATTTTCTTCTTGGGTACAAAAAATGGATGAAAAAACTATAAATGGTGGAAACGATATCGTTATTAAAAAACAATGTCGGGCACAAAATTCAAGTTCGTATGAGTATGAATTTAAGTTCTTAAAGATTTTCCCTCCTTAAAAACATCTATAGATTATCCCGGCTGCAATTATAAAAGTTTTTTTTTCTTATGCTTGTTGCTATTTTTAACCTTATGGGATCTATGAATTGACAAGTGAAAGTTCAAGACCGAATCCTAGAGGGGGGGGGGTGAATAGGATGAGCTCTAAGAACCTAGCCCAAATTGAATTCTTTTAACTTTTAAGTCAATTAAGATTTGATGAAGATTAATTATCTTGTGATAGATAGAAATCTCTAAGATGAGCATACACAAGTAATCACAACTACAATCTTCATTTAACCAAAAGTAAATCATCCATGTAAAAAGAGAGCAAAAGAACAATCACCATTGACAAGCTCATTTATAGTGGTTCGGCCAAATTGCCTACATCCACTCCCGGTACACCTACCGGTATTCACTATCTCCAAATAAGGTTTAGGATCACCTCAAACCTTACAATCAACACTATGCTTTTCAAGGCTAAGAATGAACCTTTACACCATATGCTTTTCAAGGCTAAGCATAAACCTTTACAACATAGAATATTTCTCTTAGAAAATATGCCTAAGAATGCATGTATTAAGAGAGCAATGTAAGTGCAATGGAGAGCCTCTAAATAGGCTAATTAGAAAGTGAAAATTCAACTCCTAGAAACATGCATAATAATGACAAAGTCTATGTATGATGCATTTACTAGAAATAACTCTTTCTCTTTGAAAAGATGAAACTTTGATTGATGCAAAGATGATAAACAAAAGATAGAGAAAGAGTTGTTTGCCTAACACAAGAAATTAGCAAAGTGAACTAACTTGTTTTCAAAGAAGATAAACTAAAGCTTAACAAGTTGGTTTTGAAACAAGAAAACAAAATCATGTGAAACAAGGACCATATGTTGGTTTCATAATGCTATGATATGTTTAAAGTTCTAAGCATGTTATGAAGAACAACATTTCAATAGAAAGGCATCTATTCTAATCATGCATTGAATAAAATCAAAGACAAAGAAACATGCATGATTTTAAAGAACTTAGGATTAAAGAAAGCACACCCATTAGTAGATCAAAGGTTGAATCAATGGAATGGCTTCATAATCCCTTCAAAGATGCTCTAGAAAAGTTGCAAACACTTGGCCTCAAAGGTCTCTTGAGTTTCCCCACTTTTTCCAAACCAAAAAGCCACTTTTTATAGAGAAAAAGTTCCAACGGTCAGAAAAATGACCGTTTGAAAAACTTCTTTTAGCGGCGGACACAGAAACCGCCGGTAAAAGGGGTTTTTCCGCCGCTAAAAGTCCTGTTTTCCCAAAAATGTATTTTTTTAAAGTAATTTTGGTTGGGAATTTTTTGGGCCATTAAAACAAGCTTGAAAACATGTTTTAAATCATTCTAAGGGTTTTAAAACATGAACCATAAAAATCCTAAAAAGATTTGAAAGATTTAAAACTTAGGCTAGCTTGATTTTCTAAAACTCTTTTCTAAAAACAAATGCAACCAAGATTAAAAACATAACATGCATCAATCAAAACTTTTACAACTCTTAAAAAACCATGCATGTATAAAATAAGATTTCAAGTTTATCTAAAACAATGCAAGTGTAAATTCAAATGATGCTAATATATGATAATGCATCCATCAAATTGCAATATACAAAATTCCTAACAATCTCCCCCTTTGCAATTTGGTGGCAACTCTTGAAGCTTGAACTCTCTCTCAATCTCCTTTAATCTTGACCAGCAAAAACTTTGGATATTAAGGAGCTTTGGATACTTGGGAGCATTTGGATCTTTTGGAGCTTTGGATTTTCCTTGCAGGAGCGACGACAAAAGACGACCAACCTAGAGGCTAACACTCTAGCCAAAGCTACTCCCCCTCAACATAAGCAACCCTTGAATCTTCTCCCCCTCAATTGGAGAACTCTCTCCCCCTTTGACATCTAATTGCAAAGGAGCCTGCCCATCAAAGAGAAAACACATAACCTTGTTAGTAGCACCTATTTATAAGAGATATAAAAATAAGATGTGGAACAGGTGATTAGCCAACAAGAATTTAAAAAACAGGGCAAGGGCCAATGCCCAATTGATGTCTCAAATTTATAAAACGATCATTTCCAAGGGGTTTAGTGAACAAATCTGCCAATTGGGTATCTGTAGGGACAAACAATAACTCAATAGTGCCTTGGTCAGCATGATCATGCAAGAAATGATAGCGAATGTCAATGTGCTTAGTGCGTGAGTGCTGAACAGGATTTTTTGAGATACTGATGGCACTAGAGTTGTCACACATGATAGGCATGCATTGTTGTGGAACATTATAATCTAATAAGGTTTGTTTCATCCACAACAGCTGGGCACAGCAGCTACCTGCAACAATATATTCAGCTTCTGCAGTAGACAAGGATACAGAATTTTGCTTTTTGCTATGCCAGGCTACTAAGCAATTCCCTAAGAAATAGCAGCAGCCACTAGTGCTCTTCCTATCATCTATAGATCCTGCCCAATCTGCATCACTATATCCAATTAATTGCAGAGTTGAGTCATGAGGATACCAGATACCATAATGAGAAGTCCCATTAATATATTTTATGATACGTTTAACAGCTTTAATGTGAGACTCTCGGGGGTCAGATTGATATCTAGCACATATACCAACGCTAAAAGAGATATCAGGGCGGCTAGCAGTGAGGTAGAGAAGGCTTCCTATCATGCTCCTATAAAGTTTTTCGTCTGCTTTCTTACCCTTAAGGTCACTAGATATTTTAGTAGTGGAGCCCATGGGATTGCAACTAGTCTTAGATTCTCCTAAGCCAAACTTTTTCACTATTTCTAGGGCAAACTTGGATTGACTAAGGAAGATACCATGGTCAGTCTGACTAACTTGTAATCCTAGAAAGAATTGCAGGGGACCGACCAGACTCATCTCAAAAGTGGAGCTCATTAATTCTGAAAATCCTTGAGCTAACTTCTCTGAAGTAGATCCAAATACGATATCATCAACATAGATTTGAGCTACAAGAATGTTTTGATCAATCTTCTTGATAAACAAGGTCTTATCAACTTTCCCACATTCAAAATCATTTTCAATCAGATGATTCGTAAGCTTTTCATACCATGCCCGAGGTGCTTGCTTTAATCCATGGAGAGCTTTCTTGAGCTTATAAACATACTCAGGATGATGAGGGTCTTCAAAGCCTTCAGGTTGAGTAACATAAACATCTTCTTCAATTTCTCCATTTAAGAAGGCACTTTTGACATCCATCTGAAAAAGTTTGATCCTCATGCTACTAGCATAACTCAATAGAATTCTTATGGACTCCAAACGGGCTACAGGAGCAAAAGTTTCTTCAAAGTCAATTCCTTCTATTTGAGCATATCCTTTTGCTACAAGTCTAGCTTTGTTTCTCACAACATTTCCAGATTCATCTGACTTGTTCTTGAAAATCCATTTAGTGCCTATGGGATTTTTCTCTGCTGGCAATGGGACAAGAACCCTAACATCATTTTTCTTAAATTGATTCAATTCCTCTTGCATAGCTTCCATCCATTCAGATTTTGATTCAGCTTCAGTAAAGTTCTTAGGCTCGATTTGAGAGACAAAAGAGTAATGAGCACATAGATTTTGAACTTGTCTCCGGGTCATAACCCCACTGCTGATATTTCCAATAACATTATCCAAGGTGTGATTTTTCATTAATTTTGTTGGGACAATGGCTTTGGAAAGAATGCTCTCATCACTATCTTTTGTATTAGATTGATCAATATCCATTTCAATCTCATCATCATCTTGAAGGATTCTTCCAACTTGATTCGCATCATCAATGACAACATGAGCGGACTCCATTATAGTCATGGTTCTATGATTAAAAACTCTGTATGCTTTGCTCCTTTCAAAGTAGCCTAGGAAAATTCCTTCATCAGATTTAGGCTCAAATTTTTCTAACTGCTCCCTATCTCTTAGAATGTAACATTTGCTTCCAAACACTTTCAAATACCCCAAATTAGGTTTTCTTTCAAAATAAAGTTCATAAGGGGTTTTGTTGGTATTCTTAGTGAGATAGACTCTGTTGATGAGATGACAAGCAGTATTCACAGCTTCAGCCCATAGATTTCGAGAGAGATTCTTTTCATTAAGCATGGTCCTAGCCATTTCTTGAATAACTCTATTTCTCCTTTCAGCTACTCCATTCTGTTGAGGAGTTTTAGGAGCTGAGTATTGATGATTAATTCCATGACTCTCACAAAATCTAGCAAACTTTTCATTTTCAAATTCTCCCCCATGATCACTTCTGATCTTCCGAATTTTACAGTCCCTTTCTACTTGAATCTTATTGCAAATCCTTATGATATTGTCCACAGCATCCGATTTGGCATGAAGAAAGGCAACCCATCCAAAACGAGAATAATCATCGACCATAACCAGGATAAATTTCTTTCCTCCAATACTTTGCACTGGTGCAGGTCCAATTAAGTCCATGTGGATTAATTCAAGAGGACGAGAAGATGATATGTCCTTTAAACCTTTAAAGCTCTTCTTGATTTGTTTTCCCAATTGACAAGCCTTGCAGAGTTCTGCTTTTTCATCACTTAACTTGGGAATCCCTTTCACAATCTCATTCTGACAAGGTTTTCATCAATTTGAAATTTATGTGACCCATCCTTTGGTGCCATAAATAATTCTCTTGATCTTTAGTTATCAAGCACCTAGATTCATTCTCATCACATTCTTCTATAATGTAAATGTTTCCTTTAGTTCTTGATCCAGTGAGGATAACTTGATGTGTTTTGTCATTTACCACTTTGCAAGATTGACTGTCAAACACAACCTTGTTTCCTTTGTCACATAATTGGCTAATGCTAAGAAGATTATGTTTCAATCCTTCCACAAGGAAAACATCATTTAAAGTTGGTATTTGATCTCCTTTCACACTTCCCTTGCCAATGATTTGAGCTTTACTATTGTCTCCAAACGAAACATTTCCTCCATCATACTCCACTATAGAGCTGAATCTAGATCGGTCTCCTGTCATGTGTTTAGAACAACCACTATCTAAGAACCAAGTAGGGTTTTCCTTTGCTTTTAAAGCGGTTTGAACTAGGAGACTCTCAAAGTTTGTTCCTTTTACCATCCAAGTGGATAAAGGGGATTTATAGGGAATGTTCTTGGGGTCAAATTTGAAAGGTATTCTAGAAGGATTTTTGAGAGACAACCTAATTTTGTATGGGCAATTAGGGACCAAATGTCCACTACGATTGCAAAAATTACAAGTCCATCTAGGGGTATAATTTCTCTCAACTATAGGTTTGTGAGGACTCTTAGTAGAAGATTGGAAACTATTCTTCATGACACTAGGGGAACCTTCAAAACCTATTCCTTTCTTGTCACCATAAATTTTATGCATGCCCAACATTTGATAAAATTTGTCATTTCCCAAAGTGAATTTGTCAACAATGAATTTTCCTTTATTAAGATTTACTTGGAGAGAGTTTGTTTCAAGTTGACTAGATTCAAGCTTGGATTGTAAATTATGAATTTGTTTTTGAGCATGAGTTAAATCTTCATTAAGAGTGGTGACTTGATGTTCCAAGTTGTTTTTCTCATTGATAGTTAATTTCAATTCATCTTTTATGATACTCACTTCATTCACAAGCTTTTTGGTATCTTCTTTTAAAATTTTATTTTTCTTCATTAAGATTTCCCAATTTTCATAAAGTTCATTATAAGCTTGTTGAATTTCATTATCTTCATCGTCTTCATTTGTTTCTTCTTGCCCTATTGTGTCATCTATTAAAGTATTATGCTCATTGGGATCTTCTATAGATGAGAGTAGAAGCCAATTAGGGTAATTTTCATCTTCATCATTAGATGATTCATTTTTGTCACACTCTTCATCTTCCTCATCCCAAGTTATGTTTAGAGCCTTCTTTCCTTTCTTGTCTCCTTTTTCAAATTCTTTAGGGGTGGAGCAATTTTGGGCAATGTGTCCAAACCCCTTGCAATTGTAACATTGCACATCCTTTTTAATAAAAGATCCTTTGGGATTTCTTTGGAATCTAGGACTTTTGCTTTCATCAAACTTTCTATTTATCTTGTTGTTCTTAAAGAAACTTTTAAATTTCTTAACAAATAAAGCATTGTCCTCATCACTATCATCATCACTTTCAATTTCTTTAGAATGAGAGGAAAAAGCTACTCCTTTCTTTTTATCTTGAACTTCAAAGTCTAATTCATAAGTAAGGAGATTTCCTCTTAGTTCTTCAATTTTAATTTTATCAACATCCTTGCTTTCTGTTATAGCAACAATTTTAGGTTTAAATCTTTTAGGAAGAGATCTTAAAATTTTTCTAACAGCCTTAGATTCATCCATCTTTTCTCCTAGACCTATAAGAGAATTGACAATTTCCATGAACTTAGAATAGAATTCATCAAATGTTTCTTCCTCAAGCATCTTAATGTCTTCTAGTTTAGAGGTCAACATTTGAATTTTGGCTATCTTGACTTGATCTGTGCCTTCATGGGTAGTCTCTAGGGTATCCCAAATTTCCTTGGCAGTGTTGCAATTAACTACTCTATTAAATTCTTCTTGAGATAGAGCACAATATAGAGAATTTTTAGCTTTAGCATTTAAGTTTGCTCTATCCTTTTCTCCTTGAGTCCAAGCATTTTTGGGTTTGATTTTTATGGATATAACATTCCCCTCAGAGTCTTTTTCTGTGCTAGTGGGAGGATGACAACCATCTTCAATGATGTTCCACACATCTAAGTTTTGGGATTCTAGGAACACTTGCATTCTAATTTTCCAATAGCGATAGTGTGTTCCATTGAAGAGAGGAGGTCTATTGGTAGCATTACCTTCACCCAATTGAGATTGCATGGTGGCAACAAAAGAAAAACCCTCACTAGGATTCTAACTCTAGGTGGTTAAACCAAAACAAGAGCAACCTTGCTCTGATACCAATTGAAAGTCCAAGACCGAATCCTAGGGGGGGGGTGAATAGGATGAGCTCTAAGAACCTAGCCCAAATTGAATTCTTTTAACTTTTAAGTCAATTAAGATTTGATGAAGATTAATTATCTTGTGATAGATAGAAATCTCTAAGATGAGCATACACAAGTAATCACAACTACAATCTTCATTTAACCAAAAGTAAATCATCCATGTAAAAAGAGAGCAAAAGAACAATCACCATGACAAGCTCATTTATAGTGGTTCGGCCAAATTGCCTACATCCACTCCCGGTACACCTACCGGTATTCACTATCTCCAAATAAGGTTTAGGATCACCTCAAACCTTACAATCAACACTATGCTTTTCAAGGCTAAGAATGAACCTTTACACCATATGCTTTTCAAGGCTAAGCATAAACCTTTACAACATAGAATATTTCTCTTAGAAAATATGCCTAAGAATGCATGTATTAAGAGAGCAATGTAAGTGCAATGGAGAGCCTCTAAATAGGCTAATTAGAAAGTGAAAATTCAACTCCTAGAAACATGCATAATAATGACAAAGTCTATGTATGATGCATTTACTAGAAATAACTCTTTCTCTTTGAAAAGATGAAACTTTGATTGATGCAAAGATGATAAACAAAAGATAGAGAAAGAGTTGTTTGCCTAACACAAGAAATTAGCAAAGTGAACTAACTTGTTTTCAAAGAAGATAAACTAAAGCTTAACAAGTTGGTTTTGAAACAAGAAAACAAAATCATGTGAAACAAGGACCATATGTTGGTTTCATAATGCTATGATATGTTTAAAGTTCTAAGCATGTTATGAAGAACAACATTTCAATAGAAAGGCATCTATTCTAATCATGCATTGAATAAAATCAAAGACAAAGAAACATGCATGATTTTAAAGAACTTAGGATTAAAGAAAGCACACCCATTAGTAGATCAAAGGTTGAATCAATGGAATGGCTTCATAATCCCTTCAAAGATGCTCTAGAAAAGTTGCAAACACTTGGCCTCAAAGGTCTCTTGAGTTTCCCCACTTTTTCCAAACCAAAAAGCCACTTTTTATAGAGAAAAAGTTCCAACGGTCGGAAAAATGACCGTTTGAAAAACTTCTTTTAGCGGCGGACACAGAAACCGCCGGTAAAAGGGGTTTTTCCGCCGCTAAAAGTCCTGTTTTCCCAAAAATGTATTTTTTTAAAGTAATTTTGGTTGGGAATTTTTTGGGCCATTAAAACAAGCTTGAAAACATGTTTTAAATCATTCTAAGGGTTTTAAAACATGAACCATAAAAATCCTAAAAAGATTTGAAAGATTTAAAACTTAGGCTAGCTTGATTTTCTAAAACTCTTTTCTAAAAACAAATGCAACCAAGATTAAAAACATAACATGCATCAATCAAAACTTTTACAACTCTTAAAAAACCATGCATGTATAAAATAAGATTTCAAGTTTATCTAAAACAATGCAAGTGTAAATTCAAATGATGCTAATATATGATAATGCATCCATCAAATTGCAATATACAAAATTCCTAACAACAAGTACCATTGACCCTTTGCCTTTCTTTTTTGCATCACAATTTACTATTATCTCATTTTCAATTCCTATCATATTTGACCTCCTATCCATATGCACCGGGTAAAACCATTGGAGGTGGCCAACAAAAGTAAATGTCAAACACAAGACCTCTCCTGCTGTGCCGAATCCTTGGTCATCTGAGCTAACACTCGTCGGTTTATTGGCCTAATTTTTTGCCCAGTAGTGTGAATGAGACCTTCCAATCTAACCACCACCCCTTGATTGCCATGCCAATTTGATGGGAGTCCATCTAAGGATGGTTTGCTCGGAGGAATTGGATACCATCACCCCCACATTTTAGTGATTGTACATCTTAGTTTCCCAAAAGGAACCTATCCATGGAATTCGAGAGAGCATGCAAAACTCACTCCAAATCATCACCCACTGTAACACTTGGGATTCAGAGAACTATTACACTACTTGGACTCAAAATTGCTGATTACAACACCGAAAAAGAGAACCCAATCAGAAAAAAAATTAATTTATTGAGCTGATTACAACACTGAAAATGAGAACACAATCAAGAAAAAAATTACATTGCATCCCCAATTATTGCTAGAAAGCCACACTACTATTTTAACCCACAACACAACATGAATTGCTTACAGTTTGTTGCACAATTTCCATCCAGTGGTCATAGTTTTACTGGAAAAAGACCTCCAAATCTGAGATATGAATTCCATCGTGGTTGCTCATCTGATCAGGAAACGGGTGGATAGTATTGCCACAAATTCGTGACTCCATATTTTTGCTAGTAAACCTTAATGTACATTGGCTTGACCCAGTGAATAAGTTGGCAAAAACCTGGAACTGTAATTAGTTGCTTCCATTTATGATAGGCAAGCAATCATCAAGTTTAACCTGCATTTTTTAGGCCATTACTAACTACATAGAAACCATATTGCTTCAATGGTTGATATAATTTTGAATGCTTTAGTCATCATCCTCATCCTCTTGATTATTTGGATGGTTGAATTTTTTAGCGTGATACATCTCAGCAACCTAAAAAGGATTTAACAGAACATTAGAGTTTGTTACTACAGAACAATGATCAAAATTGTGCAGGCCGAATGAATGACCAGCAAATGGCAGATTTTGCTAGACCTATGCAAACACCTATGATTGGCATTTATATGAATCCAAGTAAGATATTGATACATTGACCATGTCAGAAAAATGCAATTGACTCCACAAGTTGAAACTTTAACATGTAAAATAGTTGCACAAACATCTCAGTTGTCCTAATGGCAATGGAGAGAGTTACAAAAGAGATCTTGTAATTAAGGATGTAAAGGGAAATCTAATTCTAGAAAAATCCAATCTTATTGCCAACAGTGTCAATTCACAAAGCTGAATTGTAAGAATCTCACTAATCAATTAAGAGATCTCATGTGTTAGGATCTCTACCATTCAATGGCATAGAGACCAACTTTTCCAAACCATATCAAAGTGGTTCATCAGGTCCATGACATTCTTGAACACTTACAAAGAGCTCTACACTGGTTAGTTTCTAAAGCTACCATTCCACTAAAACAGACCTTCCAGAAACTCATTAAAATTAATCAATAAATCAACCAATAAGTACAAATCACTCAATAAATGGTTGCAACCATTTAGATTCTCACATTAAAATTAGATTTACTGCAACTTCGATTCCATTAATCAGCTTCCCCTATAGACGATGTCATATCCACCCTGTTCAAGCACATTTCCAATTTGGTTTCAACTCTTGCAGGAATTTATTCGCAGTTCAATGTAAGTCCTCTTTAGCAAAAATCATAGACAACATAAAGGATTTTCAATAATCTTATAGAAAATTTATATTTGAGAATTCTCATCTCATTCTCTTACGATCTTTAGGTCATTTAAGCCTCCTAACATTAGTTCTACACTTTTAACATGAGTTAAACCCTTTGAGATAATCATGTCATTAAGATTAAAAGCAATTGATCAATTAAAACCCATCATCTATATTGAGAACAAAATAAAAGTAAAATAAAAAAGAACAAAGAGGGAGTTGCACACATGAACAGAAAGAAGGAAGTTGTAGCATGTTTAGGTATGTTTGGATCTTTCACCTCCTTTTCCTTCCTACTCTTCTTTACGTTCGGCTCAGATAATGCCGCCTTCTTCCTAACATTTAGAAATCAAACAAATGAGCAAAAGAGGGGAGACATAATTATGGGATCAAACCCTCAAAAAAGGACTCCAAGAAAATTAGATTGTGAAGAAATGTAACTTTGTGCATGTGTTTTGAATTTTGTAACCATTTCAACTATATGAGACTCTGTTATTAAGACAGAACAAAGCAGTGAAAGGAACAAAAACACTAAAAGTCATATAACACTAGCATTAAAGAAGTTATAAATGGAATAGAAGGAAAAGCTTGCGATACCAAAGTTCACCTTAATAAAGGAATTGAGACTGCAGTTGTGCATGTTGATGAGCCCCACAAGAACATCCTTATTACAAGCTTCACTGCTAAAGAGATGGGAAAAAAACTACTCTATTACCCCCAAAATCATAAGATATCGAAGTCACTCCAAAAACACCAAAGAGTATAATAACGAAATTGTAGGTCTCCTATAATCACAAGATATGAAATCAACTCCAAAAACTAAGTTACTTGACTAAGAACAGATGGGACTTGCTTCATTTGTACCATAATGATTCATTGTAAATCCAAATGAAATATGGTAAATTTCTGTATGAATTTGAAACTGATGTTTTTGTTTTTCTCTACAGGAAAAAAAAGTAGTGGAGAAGCCATATCCAGCACAATGTAGTTGTGGTTTCTAATGCAGCACCAACACTCACTAGAATTACACCCATTTCATAATATTTAATCAGCAATTGATATAAGGGATGTATAACCACAACCTATAACCAAATTCCAAATGTTAAAAACACTATAAATAAATAAATAAACAAAGAACTTTACAAAAAATATGAAGAATAGATATGTTAATTTGGTTTCTCCATTCCAATCTACTAATTACCTAGAATATTTACTTTTTATCATATAATAACAGAAAATGAAATGAAATATTTAAAAAATAGTTAAACAAATTACCTTATAGGATCCCAAGATGGCCCGGGAAAGAATGGTAATGTTCTCTTCACTCCTTTTAATGAACGTGTGATCTGATTGACACCTCTTATATCCAAACCTCAACATAGCTTGGCTGAATCTATCAAACCAAGCTCGAGGAGATTGCTTTAGTCAGTGCCTTTTTGAGTCTATGCACTTTATCTCATTGACCTGAGGCACAAAACCAGGAGGTAACTTCATGTAGACTTCTTCTTGCATATTACCATGCAAGAATGCATTTTTTACATCTAATTGATACATGGGCCATTGAGTTGAAGCGGGAGATGTAGGAAAAATATGTATTGTGAATTTTTTATACTTTCAAGGTAATATACAAGAAAACAAGCTGGTACCAAATCTTACGAAAAATATGTACAAGAATATAGAGACTTTCCTTTGAAAGAAAGCAAGCCAGTTCCAAATTTTTCAAAAAAAAATGCAAGTAATAATATTTTTGTGGTCGTTCCATCAAAATAGACAGTGATAATAAACAAGAAAGAAAGATCGAATGAGAGGTTTCTTGGTTGAGCAGTTTTTTCTTGGAAAGAGGTGGAGCCCTCATCTTGCAAGACTTGTTGAGGGCATAGATGGGGTGATTGACATTCTGTTTGGAACTGAGTATGGGAATCGAAGCATATGGTCATGGGCTTAGAATGGTTGGTACTGGAGAGATCAATTGGTCAGCCAAGTTATTGGTTCATATTACATTGGTAACTAGCGTGCAGTAGGTGTGGTTCATTAGTTCTTCAATGTGTAGAGACCATGAAAAAAGTTACTAATATTAAATATTCTATTTCTGCAAAAAGTGGGGACCTTAAGGTGGCCTCGTCTGTTTGGCCCTCTGCAAGGCTGATGAACATAGCCAGGTCTTGGCTTAGTCAACTCAAGTAGAGTCCTTCTAGACCCACAATATAGGGTCCACATTATTAACATATGATGTCATTTCTAACCAGCTGAAATTTCAGCCTCGGAAAGAGTTCTGGTTCTTGAGATTTATTTTTAAGTTTCTTTATATTGTGTAATTAGGAATAGAGGGTTTATCATGTTAAAAGTTTGACTCAAATTAAAATGGGGTCTACTGTTCAAATCAGAAGTTGAATAGGAGATTTTAAGATCAGTCAGTCAGCTGTAAGGAGGGATTCCAATCATGTTCTTTGAATAAAAATTCTGAGAGTTTGTTTTGGCGCATACATGATAGCCTCTGGATCCCGACAAAACCTCTACAATAGCAGAGGGATCCTATTTTCTAGTTGGTGGAAACTTACAAATTCTTTGCATTGCTTTACTTATGAATTTTGTGAACCTTGCTAGAGGGATGGAGCAATTATTCAGTGCTGATGATTGCTACAATCATAGCGAATCCATCATTACTACAGAAGAACATTGACAATTCCATTGTCCATGTGATCTGATTTGGAGATCTTCAGGTTATATAGAGTGTTGTCTTTTCTTTCAATCTCTTTTAAAAGTTGATTTGTAGGCAATTTAGGGGCTCCCTAAGAACTTGAGGGTCAAGTACATTGCTCACATCAGAGGTTAATCATTTTTTGATATAGGGAGTATAAGTTTACTAAGCAGAGGAACTATACATAAACACATAATAGAAGGAACATATTAATCACTAGGAACATGCATCAACTTCTAGTTGGGATAGTTCTATTTATCTAGATCCCTCCATTCGGAAAAATAGCTCATTATATTTCATTTATAATAGACTAAGAGCATTGTTTTCAATGACTCCACCTTTATATGCAACCCATCTAATCAGTAGAAAGTAAATAGCTCTCTACACTAACAAGATTAAACAAAAAAAAAAAAGGAAGGTCTTCAATCCATAACATATCCCCTCCTTCGGCTTCATTGGAATGAAACAAGTTACAATGATCTTCATATCTTCAATGGCTTTTAGTTTCTTCTCATTCTAGGGGGGAAAAAACTAAAACTCATTTCACATCAAATCGTCAACCCATGAGGGAGAATGAACAACAATACCCACTGAGGCATTTCTACAAACAATTGTTGGTGAATAACATGAAACCATCAAAATAGTTGTAGAAAAACTACCATCAAAGCAAACACCCATTAAAAACAAAAAAAACTCATTAGAAATCTCATTTTGCAGATGTGATCATATGGTAGGGTCCATCGTTTGTCTAGGACCATCCATCAAGAGCCACAAAACCATCAAACAGTCATAACTATTTCTATACTTTTTCCCCTCATTCACATAACCAATGTAAGAGATTAAAGGAAATTTTCAAGGTAATAATTTTTAATTACCTTGTGTAATATTTCACGATTTTGGGGCTGTAGAAAAATCCTTAACTATGACATTCGGTGGAAGGTCGCTGTCGATGATGTCGCTCGGCGAAGAAGATGGAAACGCCCTGTTGTTCAGGGGAAGATCGTTTGGGAAGAAAAGAGAAAGCCGTCGCCTGAGAAAGCTATTCGTCGTCGTCCCTTGCCCTAACGATGTTGCACTACAAAATGCGGTTTGATGTGGATGGGCACGGGAGGAGGAAGAGAGGTTTTCCCCTAACGATATCGCACGCACAAAAAAGAAGTAACGGGGGGCAAATTTGTCTTTTTAATGTGTACGAACACCAAATTGGGTGTTTTGATGTATTTGTGATTAATTCGGTTAATACATGTTTAACAACAATTATTTAGTAAAATTCCCTAAAGATTTTTGCTTGGTAATAAGGCTTGAAAAAAAGAATGAGGAGGCAATTTATTTTGATGGGTATGGATTTTTCAGACTCCACTAATGATCCGTGACCAATTAATATATATTATAGACGTAGGTATTAATTTTGGAATTGGAATTCGATTTCGCAATCGATTCAAAAATTGGGCCTTAATCACAAATCAATTTGAGAAATTGGATTTCAAATCAATTTCAAGAGATAAGCTCTATTAATCAATTCAGAGCCCACTTTTGTTAAGCTTCTTTATGTGAATTTGAATTTTAATATATATCTATTATGGATAAGTAATTAAAGAGTTCAGATGAAAAATTCCACCTTGCTCAATAACTCTATCCATCCAAGTTAAAATGAGTCTTCTTTAGGTTGATTTAGAATTTTAATATATCTATTATAGTAAGAAAATCCTTATTGTTTGTGATTTTTAAAATGGATCCTTGATAGTGATTTATACATATGGGCTCCACATACAATAAACTTTTTTAAAGTGGGCCTGTTATTCTAATTCCTAAAGACCAGGCCACATGCACTTTTGCAATTGATTGTTTGATTTCGATTTTAATATTGACTTTGTTTTATCTTCTTTCTAAAAAATAGAGATATATCTTATCCGTTAAGGATTTCTCTTATGAAGAGATTCATTCCCAAAGAAAGATAAGGTTTGAACTTTTATCATAAAAGCATGACCCACTATCAAATCGGCCCAGCCGTGCCATACCGTACCCCAATTAGGCTAGCCGGTGTTACTCACGAGCTAGCCCACACGCCCATCCTAATCTTTTATTTTTAAATTTTCTTAAATAAACTAAAAGAGACTTTGTGGGCTTTTAGGGTTTTCAACTTGAAATTACTTAAATAAATATTTAAACATTTATGTTAATTTACATAAGACTTAAAGTTTCATACTCATTTATAGAAAAAGTAATATTTACTTTGTATAAATGTCATATTGCACCATGCTTTGAACCGTAATAAATGGTATATTTGCTTGTTTTATATTTATTTTCATATTTGTTTGTTTTATATGTATTTTCTCATTAATTAATATCTCATAAAATAGCCACAAATTGGATGTGTTTTTTTTTTTTGTTTCTGGGCCCGGCTTAGCGCAGGCTTGCTTTGCTAGTTAATATATATTAAAGTCGTAGGATTTGATTTCGAAATTGGAGTCCAATTTGCTAATTGATTGCAAAATTGGACTCGATCTAATCTCAAATCAATTTGAGAAATTGGATCTCAAATCAATTTCAATAGATAAGCTCTATCAATCAATTTAGAGTCCACTTTTGTTAAGCTTCTTTATGTGAATTTAAATTTTAATATTTATCTATTATGAATAGGTGTTTAAAGAGTCCAGATGAAAAAATCCACCCTGCTCAAAAAATCTATCCAACCAAGTTAAAATGAGTCTTCTTTAGGTGGATTTAGAATTTTAATATATCTATTATGGTTAGAAAATCCTTAATGTTTGTGACTTTTAAAAGTGGATCCCATACAATAAACTTTTTTAAAGTGGGCCTCGTATTCTAACTCCTAAAGACGGGGCCACATGCAATTTTGCAATTGATTGTTTGATTTCGATTTAAATACTGACTTTATTTATCTTCTTTCTAAAAAATAGAGACATATCTTATATGTTGGGATTTTTCTTATAAAGAGATTCATTTCTATAAAAAAAAATATTTACTTTGTATAAATGTCGGGCTGGGCCATGCTTCGAATGGTAATAAATGATATATTTGTTTGTTTTAAATTTATTTTCTCAATAATTAATATCTCATAAAATAACCACAAATTGGACGTGTTTTCATTTCTGGGCTCGGGGCGAGGGCATGCTTTGCTCGATTTTGAAATTGAGTTCCAATTTTGCAATTGATTGAGAAATTGAAGCTTGATTTTGTTCGATTTCGCAATTGATTATGAAATTGGAGCTCGATTTTGCAATTATTATATATTATAGACGTAGGATTCGATTTCGAAATTGGAGTCCGATTTCTCAATTGATTGAGAAATTAGAGCTTGATTTTGATCGATTTCGCAATTGATTGTGAAATTGGGGCTTGATTTTGCAATTGATTTGATTTGATTTTCATTTAGAGAGAAACTTTAGTATTTTAAATTTTTATTGCCATTTGAATTATTGTGGACTCTCTCTTGGCCGATCTTATCTTATCAATTCATAATTCATCCATCCAAAGTCTCTTAGACTTTGAGTCTTTTAAAAATTCAAATTTCAATACTCAATTCAAATTTGATTTGGAGATTATAGCTATACATTCTCCTTTTAAACAAACTTTGAAATATAGTATCAAAAAACTGATAAATGAAATCTTCTTCGATTTTAATTTACTTTCTTCTCATCAATTGATATATCCAAAAATAGCTCCAAATTGGATATAGTTTTATTTTTGGGCCAGAGCTTAGCGCGGGCCTATCTTGCTAGTAGTCTATATTAAAGTAAGCCATAGAAAGAGCCCAGTGGACTTCCAAATTTAATGACAAGTAAGAGATTCCCAACAAAATAAGAAATAGAAAATTTAGGAAAGAATAATTAGTTGTTTTTAAAGAGAGAAAGATGTTAGTTTCAAGAAAGAGATTATGGAGGTTATAAATGAGCATTTAAGTGATAAGATTAAACAAACTATTCTCTTATTCGTTGCGAAAAAGGGCGTCGGGCATCATGTAGACTTCCACATATATATATATATACATATATATAGGGAGATGCTCTTATAGGATATATCTCTCACCTTATATGAGAGATAGGGATGGAGACCCTCACATTTAAGTTGTTGGCATTGGATATGGATGTGAGGGCTCCCACCTTATCTCTCATAGTAAGGTAAGAGCATCTCTCATATATATATATATATATATATGAGAAATTCTATAAAAAAAAAGCCCCACTTTAAAAGCGCACCGTTTTCTGCCCCTCTTTGTTTGGTCATGGGGCCACCTTGAGTGAATCTAGTCCATTCCATCAATCGTGTATTAAATCGGAAGGATTTTTGAAACATCTCATTTTTTTGAGTTGGCCAGTACTCTGTACTGTGATTTGTGAAAGTTATTGTGGCCATGTCATCTATCGGATGGTCAATAGGAGTACGGTATAATTTGGAATGTTTTAAATTCCAACGTTTGATCTTTCTCATTGCATTGTGCTTGTCTAGATTCTCAACATATGGTGTGCAGGCATGGTTGGAAAACTCTTCGAGTTGATCCTTGACTCTTTTGAGTCATTTCATTTTGACTAAGGGCCGAGTCAAAAAAAGGAAAGACTCGACTGAGTAATCTCATTTTAATAAGTAGTTTCCATTTTGAGCTATTTAATAAGGATATCTACCTTTTTTTTTCCCCTGAATTGCAAATTGAATTGAAAGGAGAAAAAAGGAAAGGAAGAAAAACAACAGCCAAAGGAGGCCAAATATAGGAAGAAAGAACCTCAGAGAAAAAAGCAACAAAGCACTATCTAACAAGCTAATAGGGCTGATTAAATAAAAGAAAGAAAGAATGTAAAGAAGGAATATAAAAAAAAAGCGAACATAATCCTTAGAGAAACAGAGGCATCCTGCAAGAAAGAATTAACAGCAGAGGCTAAAGAAGGAGACCTGTTGTTGAAGATAGCTTGATTCTAGACCTTCCATAAGCTGAAGATGGTGATGATGAAGAGGGCTCCCAAACCCTTCTTAGCTTTGAGGCAATAATTGGCAGAGAAAGAGTCCCACACGGAAGAGACAGAGCTAGAAGGGAGAAACTGAAAATTCCCTTTGACCTCAAGCCACTTCCTAAAAGAGGAAGCAAAGGGACATTGGAAGAGCATGGAAAACGTAGATTCTTGGTGAGAGCCACAGAGGTAACAACAAGACGCCAACTGCACGTTAATAGATTGAGCCCAATCGTTGGTGGGGAGTTTGTTATAGAACAGTTTCCAAGCGAAGCAAGTGGCTCAAGGCTTGAGGAGGCTATTCCAGGCAAACTTGAACCAGGGACTGAGGGGGGCATCTGGTTCTGATTGACTCCCAGGCAGCATCAAAGGAGAGATGGGTGGAATTGGTGCTAGACCAGGTTAGCACATTTGGCTCATCAACCAGGGAGAAAGAGGCAAGGATAGAGGAAAAGAGAGAGGCCACCTGCTAAGGTAGAGAGAGGCTTGGGAACTCCCAGGTATTTGGTAGGCATACATGATTGAAATTCAAATAAATCAACTTTTCAATATTAATGCATCCAAGTTTAAAATACAAAACATGCATAAAAATCAATTTTTAAAGTAATAAAACCATGCATGTGAAAATTCAAGATTTCAAGTTTTTCAAAATCAATGCATGTGTGAAAATTCAAATGATGCTAAAATGAACATGTATCCATCAAATTGCAACACAATATCCATAACACATACCATTTAATGAAGCTAGTTTTTTTGTCATTTGGAATCCACTTTTTTTTTACTATCCATGTGTAATGGTAGGCCCTTCTAGATCATTTGGGTAGGACTTTATCATTTTTCTTAAATGATTTCTTAAAAGGGAATTTTGCAAAATGACATAAGGGTACGCCTTTGATTTATCATAAATCTTTTATGGTGAGGGCTTGATTGAAAGAATTGTGATAACTATTCTAAAACATTCAAATCTTTATGTACTTTTTTGAAGATGTGCCAAAAGTTTTATACCTTTTTTGGAAATTTTCTTATAGGGTATTTTATAAATCAAGAATAAAGGAGAAAGGAGTTACACCCATCTCAAATAACACTTTTTATACCTTTTTTGGAATTTTCCTCCGGTATATTTTATAACTCTTCAAATAACACTTTAAATAAAATTCAAATAAAAATATAAAAGCACGCTTTGAGTCCAAGATTACACCCATCTCGAGGTGCGATGTACTCTTATATGGGAATTCGAGTCAAGCACCCAGACTTTTAGTCCCCGCAAACAGGTTTTTTTTCCACATAATATTACGTATGAGGTTAAATTTTCATAAACCTGTATAATATGATACGTATCCATCCTTGTTCATCATCTATCAAATTTTAATCATGATATAAGAGCATCAACCAATCCATGAGCATAAGTTAAGAGTTCAAGTTTCAAACTTAAGAAAGAGCAAAAGTAACAGAAGCAAATATTAGTTAAGGTTTACAGATCCCAAATGAAATATCCTAAGACAAAGTAATCATCTGGCAATCCATTTCACGGTCATGTGAAATGTTGCATCGTTCAGCCACTCAGAGAATTAGATGTCTAGAAGATATCTTCTGGGACCGACTCAACTAACTGTTGAGGAGTCTCCTCCACGATCTCCACAGCGGTGCCATCGTGGTCCTCACCTATAATGCCAGGTGTAGCACCATTAGACTAAGGTAAGAAAGATAAACAAATATAATTCATTCCAGGTAACAAATGAGTAACATTGACAAGATAGATCATATGAAGTCAAAAAAGTAGTCTAGACATGATTAGTGCATGAATAGGAATAGGCATGATATATAAGCGTAACATATTAAGGTGGGATGACCACATAATTTATATTCTCCTACTAAGCATGTAGACATAAAATTAAATGAGAGCATGAGTAGTCTACATAACATGTTATGAGGTACCACTATGAGATATAGGGCCCGTAAACTCCATTGTGGACCGGAGGTACTGGTTAACCTCCCATAAATTCCCATTTGCAGAGGGTCTATGAAAAATACTAAATCCATACCCAGTAGGGTCCGACTAAGTGGTGCCGACTCACGGAATTGAGTACATGTAAAAAAAATTCGTCGAACAATACATAACATGACATAGATGTAAAAAACAAACACTACCATAAGACATAGGCGTATGCATAACTTAGAGCATTCATGAGATAACTTAACATACGTAAGCATATAAGAGACACAAAACAAGGAGCATAACAAGGAATGAACTATCTAGGGAAAATATAGAAGCATGAACACATCATGCAAGAGTACTGAAACGAAATGCAAATGCATGCATAAGGATCATTTGAGGATTCAAGGAACAGTTGCAAGCCAATCCAAAGGTTTTTGGAATGCACATGGGCTTCACCGTGAAACAATGTATACTTCTAAGACAATTGGCGTAAGTGGGCTACAATAAACCCTTGGCGTTACATAATTTGGGAAGCCAAACACCTTAGGAGAACACCTTTGGTTCAGAGTCGAGAAGTCCAACAAAAACGAGCTTCCGTATGGGTGTATGGAGCTCACACTACACACATCAAATTATTGAACTATTACACATAAATTAAGGTTCAAGGGTTCCGATACTCAGGTCTAAGACTAGGTCCAAAACCACCTAAGAAACCTAGGAAGTTTGGTCACTACCCGCTTAGCTGACGGTTAGCCGAAAAAGGGACATGTTGGTTAACTGACACCTGACTGAGTGTCAATCTGCAAAAAAATAAACTACGAGTTTTAGTAATTGCCAAACTTTGGTGAGCTGTTAGTCAAGG
Source organism: Cinnamomum chago (assembly GCA_038049695.1). Taxonomy (NCBI): domain Eukaryota; kingdom Viridiplantae; phylum Streptophyta; class Magnoliopsida; order Laurales; family Lauraceae; genus Cinnamomum; species Cinnamomum chago. Next base: position 50,837,794 of record CP142460.1, read on the forward strand.
GTCGGTGAACAGAACTCGACTTTCCTGCACTTTTTCACCCTTCAGATATTCTAATTGAACTTCAGGTTGGTTAGCCGACACTTGACGGACAGGCTTCGAGCTTGACCTGGGTAGGTTCTGATCCAAAGATCTCTCCTTCCCAAACACTTTTCCACCTTCCAAGGCTAAAACCTACACTGTAGGACCATCCTAAGCTTTCCAAAATATCCATACAACACATGTTACACATCTACCCACAAATTTAACCAATTACACATGTAAATATTCCCATTTACAGAAATTGGAAATCAACAAACCTATTAGCTGAAATTAGGGCTTCTATGCTCTATCATGAAGAACACATCAAGAATCGTACATTGAGAATACATGAAATTAACTGTAGTTGTTTTAATTGCCTCTTTGGTGCTTGCAACTCAAATCTACAAAAATCCAAGCTATACCCACTCTGAAAGGTCTCAAATTTGGAAATCATCAACATAAAACCTCAAACCAAGCTCCTATAATGGTGAAATGAAGGAAAACCTACAAATCAATATGCATTCACGAATTGAAACCTCTAATCATTGATTTGAAGCAAGAGAGAGCGATTTGGGAGAGATTTACTTACCTATAAAGTAATAGAGAAGAAAAGGAACAATTACAAGCTAGGAGAAGAAGAAAGATTGAAAGAGATGGAGTTCTTGATTAAAGGAGATGAAGTCAAGCACTCACTATTCTCTTTTTTGGTGTTTAGAAACCAAGGAAATGGAAGGAGAAATGATGGAGAGATGAGCCCTATGTGCCTCTTGCAAATGGAGATGAGAATGAAATAAAAAGAGATGAGTTTTAGGGTTTTAAAATAGGATTTTAGACATGAATTTATGTTATTTGCAGGAAAGTCCAAGATCTTATAAGAGTTTACAATTTCGGACTTTTTGAATAATAAATGGCTCTAAATGAGCTCGAATGAGTTGGGTCAAAACACGAAAATCTAATAGTGAATCATGACCTATGTAATGCACCCCAAAATCCTCGGAAAACAGAAAACACACGATGCACGGGACCCTGTAAACCCAAAATACTCAACAAGTCATAATGCTACCTAGCCAATGGTCAAATCACTTCTAATCTACCTAATCAAGCCCAATTACATTCAAAATATCCATTAGATATCTAATTATGATTAATTAAACACTAAAAATGATTAGGGTAGTGTCGGGGTAATAAATCCTCCCCCCTCTTAGGAGATTTCTTCCATCAAATGTGAATCGTTACCTTGGGAAGGAGATGAGGATATTTCCTCAACGCCTTTTCCTCTAACTCCCACGTAGCCTCTTCTTGACTATGGTGCTCCCATAAAATCTTCCTCCATCGATTAGTCTAGGTACGCAAAACCTACTCCTTAACTTTTATCACTCGCGGCGGTTTATTGTCCTAGGTCACATTGGATCTAACTTCCAAAGGCTCATACTCAATGAAGTGCAACGGATCTGGAACATATCTCCTCAGCACAGACAAGTGGAAAACATCGTGGACTGCTGAGAAATCTAGATCAAGAATCAATCTATAGGCTAAATCTCAAACTCTGCTACAAATCTCGATCGGTCCAACATAACGAGGTGACAACTTGCCCTCCTGCCTAAATCGAATGGTGCTCTTCATTGGTGAGACCTTTAAGAACACCATGTCTCCAACCTGAAACTCAAGATCCCAGCGTCGGTTGTCTGCATAGTTTTTCTGTCTACTCTGAGCTGTCTTAAATCTTTCATATGCAAGCTTATACTTGGCACGGGTCTCACCGATGATTGTCTGTCAATGGAAACTTCTAATAGAAACTTCTTCCTAACAAACAGGTGTTCTACATCTCCTACCGTAAGAGCCTCAAACGGTACCATCCTGTTACTCGCGTGAAAACAATTGTTGTACGTGAACTCACACAAAGCCAAGTCTCGATCCTATTCTACTTTAAAGTCCAATACACACACCCTAAACATGTCTTCAAGAGTCAAGATCGTCCCCTCTGACTGACCGTCTATCCGCGGATGATGCGTTGTACTGATGTCATGTGAGTACCCATCGCCTGCTAATACGATGCCTAAAATCGACAAATGAAATGGCTATCTATTCGAGACATCACTCGTTCTAGTTGTGACTTCTGCGTCAACTATTACTAACCCTTTTCTTCTTAGTATCCTTATGTAACACCTTCGGGGAACAATGTAAATACCGATCAACCTGCTTCTGAAATTAATGGAAATATAAGGCCATCAAAGCCATTAACACATGATGTTGTTGAACACCTCAAGCACATACCTGCATGACTTATCAACTTTTATTTATTGCAGATGTCTGAGGAAACTCGTAAAAACTTCATACGAGAACTCTAAGCCTTGGATCCAAACAATCAGGGTCATGTAGCTTAAGTCCACTAAATTGAGAAGAAGCACCAAATCTCAAAATCCAAACAACCTTAGAAGAAATGTGGAGAATGTATATCCATTCACAATGCCACCATATTCTTCTCAGAGGAAAACCAGCTACTTAGAGACACAAAACACACAACGCTGCTCTTTTTCACGGCCTACATCAATGAAGTCCCGATCCCCAAAGTCGAAGTTTATCCAGGGTCAGCCCTCAACTTCATCACCATTTTAGCTTTGTAAAAGCTTTACATCCCACCTAGCAAGCCAACTGGCACCAACACTTCCATCCAAGGTTATGATGGAGAAATCCCGAACCCAATAGGGAAGATCCAAACCAAATTCCAACTAGGTGACTTGGTTTCAGAAGCCACACTGCATGCAGTCAAGAATCAAGCTTGCTACCACATTCTCCTTGGAAGGAGATGGCTTCCTGACTATGCGATTGTCCCCTATGCTCTTCATCAATATTTTAAATACATTGATGACAATGGCAAAGTCTATTGTGCCTTCACAGACAAAAAGTCCATCAAAGGCAAAGAAGTCTACTTCTTAGATGCTGCCATGTTCAAAAAAAAATGATAGAGAAACCCAACCCAAAGAAGGAGTAAGGCAAATCTCTTTTGGAAGATGACCGAACAGAACCTTTCCGCATCTCTTCCAAGAAAGAAGACCAATACAAAATCGTTAAAGAGTTAGTGATCAGATTTGCAAATCAACAAGCTCCCCTAATGATCAAGGCCAAGTCTTAAATAAGAAAGACAGACGAACCTTTGGCCATTTCTCCAAGTCATCCAGGTCAAAAGAACCAAGCTTGGTCATTAATACAAAAAAGCCCGGAAAACTAACTCTGATAGTATTTTCAATCTAAGACTGTGGTGCAGATGGGAAATGGCCAATCGCCTATCCATTTCCAAAGGGTAAATCAAATCCCAGAGGTAGCACTTCCTCTTGGTAATCAGTCGACCCATGAATTCATAAAAAGATTAAAACAACTTCCCGAAGTAGTATCCTCTCTTTATAGTTCTATTGATCGTAAAATCATGCAACAAATGTGTCTGGCTGAAAAGCGAGACAATACCAAAAAGGTTTATTCCACCATGAGGACTTCACTAGTGAACTCTAATCACTCAGTCGCCATAAGAGAACTCGTGTTGGCAAAACAAAAGCATGGTGAGCTAGCTCGGAACTACATCAATTGGTGGTTCTATTTTGCCGAAGGTTGTGAAGATCCTCTTGTTCGAGCAATGTGGGTTGATCTATGTTGGAATGGTCTCCACCATTATCTCCGCGCCATAACAATTGGGATGAAGTTCCAAACACTTGATGAGATGTCCTAGGTGGCATTAAACATTGAGAATAGCCTCGATCTTCGACCTAGGGGATTAAGAAGGCCCCACTCAATAACTGTGGTTTCCTTAGTGAAGGACTCTGATTCTGGCTTTGACTCTGAGCAGGTGGAACTCTCCCGAATGCAAGTGCATTCAATAGCAGATTATGATCCACCATTGCACCCATGGAGAGCTCCATCTCCAATATATAATTCAGAAGGGGCAAGCTTTATTGTACCACCTACAAAGTATCGCAAGAAGCCTAATATGTTCCTTCGAGTAGAAGATGTCTCCCACTTCCTTTGCCGACAGAAGAAGGTTTCACTAATGACGTCAAAACAAAGTTTTACATCTACAGTCCAATGTCACATAACATAATGAGAAATATAGGCTACAATCTAAAGAAACCTTCCAGCCTTGGGTTGAGAAGCGGTGTGCTGATCCCTTTTGAAGTTCTAAACAACAAGCAAAGAGAATATGGGCTACAAAAATCGGCTTTCACTCCAAAAAAAAAATCGGCTTTCACGCCAAAAACCAAAACCTGGCTCTCATGCTAAAAATCTCGGCTTTTATGCCAAAAAAATTAAAAACCCGACTTTTACGCCAAAAATCTAAAATTTGGCTTTCATGCCAACAAAACAAAACTTGGTTTTCAAAAAATCTGGCTTCCATGCTAAAAAACAAACTTCGGCTTCCATGCCAAAAACAAACAAATTTCGGCTTCCATGCCAAAAAAAAAAATAGCTTCCATGCCCTCCCAAATTTTGGCTCTCATGCCATAAATCCAAATTTTGGCTTTTACGCCACAAAACTTCGGCTCTCAATGCTATCCCAAAATTTCGGCTTTCACACCAACAAACAAAATCGGCTCCTATGCCACAAAACCTGGCTCTTATGCCAATTCAAAATTCGGCTTTCATGCCATCTTAAAATTCAATTTTTATGCCATCTCCAAAAACTCGGCTTTCATGCCTGATAGGGGCCCGTCCTCTCTGATGGACCCAATTTCCTTCCTTTCCTCTCCCATCCATCCCCGGGGTCACCGAGAGGGCCTAATGGAGGGAAAAAAGAGGGGGGAAAGGCGGGTATCAACATTTTTGTACAGGTATGCCAGATTTTCTATTCTACTTGGAATTTAGAGATGGTGATCCGGAGATCCACCTTCACAAGTAGAAATGAAATCAATCTTTTTTCTAACTTCCCATTGCACATATATTTAAGAAAAGCGACAAGGTTTTTTTTTTGGTTTGCCGTGAAAGACGATGTTTGTTTGCCGTGAAAGGCGATTTACAAATCTCATCAAAATGAAAGACAAGAAATGTGATTTTTTGTCTCTTGAAGAAAATAAAATACAACAGAAAAGTAAGAAAAGGGATCTGACTTCTCAGGAGATTGCAGGGACACGTTCAGATCGACGGTCGCAAGTCATGTATGAACTTCGCCATCGTCCTTCAGATGAGAACATACGATGCTTTGATTCTTTTGGCTTGACTTGAACTTCAGTTTTTTAGAGGATAAGGACCAAAGGAAGGTCCTATATCCAATAAAAAGATGAAGAGACGGGCTGAAAAGCCGCGTCTAGGTCATGTTGAATAGGAGAAGAGAGAGTTTTGCCTTGGGGGGAGTGCCCCCCAAGGTACTTCAATCACCCTGTGGTGTTTGTTGCAACAGAGTTTCTTCAGAGCTTCTGGGAATTCTGGACGATCTTTTTGGCTGATTTTTCTTCGATTTTTCTCTTCCGTTCTTCTTGGAATGCTCTCCTATTTATAGGCTTTTAGTAGCCATTTAGGAGGGTTTATGAGCTTTGATGGCTTTAAAGCTTCATGATGGGAGGAGTTACAAGTTTTTATTTCTTGATTGTGTAACTCCTTTTTCCTTGAATCTGATTGGCCAATGGAGAATGATGGGCTTTTAATCGCCTTTAATCTCCATGACGAGAGGAGTTTCATGGCTTTAATGCCATGATGGATTTGACTTGTAACTCCCATTTCCTTGCTTCTGATTGGGCAGTCCAAAATAATGAGTTAATGACCGCATTTAGTTGGGTCAATTAACAGCATTAAGTGGTCATCGGGGATTTGAAGAGTCGCGGGCCGTGCCGCACCTTTTGGAATTCTTCTTGTGATGATCGACGATGGATCTTCATGTTGATGGATGTCGGATGATCATACAACTTCAGACATAGATTGCTAACAACGGGCCGGTACCATCTATCTTGTCAATTTCTCGATCGGTCGGATAGAAAGTGTACTTTCTTAAACAGTCGATTGGCGATCTCGGAGTGGTCAATGATGATTCCATGCTTTTGACGGAGGATCCGTGATGTTGACGAAGATCAGTCGTTTCCAAGCATCAAAAATCAGATTTTCAGGAATTCACAGGGGCTGGAACTCCCGAAACGCGAAAAGGAGCCAAAAAATGGCCTTTTGGTGGAAATTCGGCGGCCCAGATTTCCAGGGTCACCGGCGACCATGGGGCAAGGTCGTCAGCGACCGTGGGGGCATTTTCCCCTTTGGTTGTCGTTTCGTCGGCCATTTTTCGAGCTTCTTGTTTCTTTTTTTCTCCTGTATTTTTCTTGACAATTTTCCTCATTTTTTGGCTTGATTCTCCTGAAGAAAACCTAACAAGAAGCCGTGCAAATCGGAGCACAAAGTTTCATACTTTTTGGAAAAGCCGAAGACTTTGTTGTCGATTTTCTATCAAGAGTCGAAACTAGGTCAAACGATGTCGGAATGACCTGAAATTTGAGGTGAAGCCTCCTGAGAAGTAGATAGGACCAACCATGGGCTTTGGTTTGAGTTTTGAAGCCGTTTGAGGTCCTGTCGCTGCTAGGCTTGATCTCGCTGCGAGGAAGATGTCGCGTTTTGATGTGCGGTCAACCGATGTCCGATTGACCTAAAATTTGACAAGGAGCCTATTGGAGTCATTTTTAAATGATCCATTAGCTCTGATTTGGATGTAATGGTCCCAGGGTGCTCCACCGCCAGTAGCCTTGATTTTCTTTCGAAGCGTTAAAGTCGGGTCAAACGTTGTCGGAATGACCTGAAATTTGACATGCAACCCTTTTGAAGCATGTCGAAGCTGCCGCCCATGTGCTCTGTTTGATGAGTAATGGTCCTGGTGGTTCTCGCCGCCGAGGGGCTTGATTTTCTTTCGGAGCGTCGAAGTCGGGTCAAACGTCGCGCGGAATGACCTGAAATTTGATGTTGAGCCTTTTAGAGGCATTTTGAGACCATCCGTAGGCTCAAATTGAAGTTTTGATGTTTTCGATGCCGCCGCCGCCAGAAGCGCCTGTTTGGCTGCCGAAGGAGTGAAGTTAGGCCAAATGATGTCGGAATGACCTGAAACTTCATGTGAACTCCTCTTTTGGCTGTCTTGAAGGATCTTGCAGTTTTTGTTTGATTCTGACAAGATTTGATCCTTAAAGTAGCATTGCCCGTTTATAGTAGGATGCGGCTTCTTGATGTTGAAGAGGCAAAGTGACATTTTTGGTGTCAACAAATGCCCCCTCGAGGTACAGCGACGAGTAGCTTTTGGAGTCGATGTGCCTCAAAGAGAAACTTGAAGGAGAGCTTCTGATTTGACCAAGAGTCTTTGAGCGTTTTTTTTAATAACCTTTTGAGTTTCCAAGGGGATTTTATGGTAGTGAGAGGAATCACGTAACATCTCAAGGAAAAGTTTTGAAAATGACATGAGGGAGTTGGATTTTGGGTTTTCTTTTTGACCTTGTGAACCTAGGGGCTGTATGTGGCGCATTAGGCGGTCAAGAGGGTTTTTTTTTTTTTTTTTTTTTTTTTTGACCTTGTGACCTAACAAGCTGTATGTGGCAGGTTATGGGGTCGGGGTTTGATTTATTTTTTATTTTTTATTTTTGACCTTGTGACCCAACAAGCTGTATGTGGCAAATTGGGGGGTCAGATTTGGTTTTGACCTTGTGACCTAACAATCTGTATGTAGCAAGGTAGGGGGTCAGGTTTGGATTTTGTGGAATGTCAATTTCAAGATTTTGGCTCAATTTGGTATATGAGGTGGGATGGTTTGAAATTTTGGAAGCTCATGAGACTTGGATTTTCTTTTGTGTGGTCCAATCAACTCAAAAGAGACATGGAACCATTTTGTATGCTCTTGGTAAGAGGAATTTTTTAAAGGAAGCCCTTTTTAGTGCCTAGGTGGTGAAACATAGCTCATATGGGTTAGCCCATGGGACCTTAAGCTTTAAAGATGGCTTAGATCTCACATGGTGTCATTTTGTGAAGCATATCTAAAAATATCCCTTTGGATAGAGAATATCTAAAAATATCCTTACTTGGAGAGAATCTCTCAAGTTTCCTTTCTTTTGGGAGAGATTTTCTCAAAGTATCTTTCTTTGGGAGAGAATATTTCTAATTCCCTTTCTTTTTGGTTAAAATTTCTCCGAGAATCTTCTCTTTGGGAGAAAATATCTCAAATCTCCTTTATTTTGGGAAGGTTGCTAATTTTTAGCACTTACCTCCTTTCTTTTCTCCTTGTTTCCTCTTTTGGTTTGCTCTCTTCTATAAAAGCAAGAGGAGATTGGATCTTTGCTTCATTGCTTTCTTTCTTTGCAGGAGTCTCCAAGATCAAGAATTCTTCTTCTTCTTCAAAGATCTTCAAGCTTTTCTTCTTATTCTCCATCAATGGCTTCAAGTAAGTTTTCTTCCTTCACATGAAACTCTATGTAGAAGTAGAACTCTTTCCCTTTTCTTTTCTTTCTCCCCTTTTTCTTTCTTTCCGTTTTTTTTTCTCCACGTGTTTTCTCTCTTTGTTTTTCTTCTTTTTTTTCACGTGCTACCACTTTTTTTTGCGTTTTTTTTTTTTTGCACGTTTTTATTTTTATTTTTCCTTTGGCTGTACGGACAGGTTCTTACGGACCTGGCCGTACTGCCACGTGGCAATGGGCCACGGCCTGTTGGCCAATTATTTTTTTTTTAAGAAATTTCCCTCTTTTTTTTTTTTTTTTTTGCTTTTCTCTTGTTTGCTCACCAAGATAATGAGGTTTATGCACCATGATAATGAGGTTTATGCATTCCAAGATGTTCATGCATATTTCTTTCTTCTTTTTTTTTATGCATCAAGATAAAAGGCTAGAATCTCTAGGTCAAGTCAACATGAATTTTTGACTTTGACAAAGTTTGATTGGTTTTGATCAAGTTGGATTGGAATTCATCAAACTTTGGTTAAAGTTTTCCTAGCATCTAATACATGATGATTTTTTGGATGCATGCTTTTTAGTAAATTGATTGGGAGCATGATGATGCATACCTGGAAATCTTTTGCAAGTTTTGGGATTTGGAGCTCGTAGTCAATGTTGAGTCATTTCCTAATCTTGCTGGATTTTGAGGAGCTTTGTAAGTTTCGAAGTTTGGAGCTCGCAGCGATATTGAGCCCTTCTTCAAGCTTGCGGAGATTTGATGAGATTGGTTTGATCTCGCAGCAATGTTTGAATTCAAACCTTCTTTCAGGATGCTTCATTGAGCTTACAGCGGTGTTGAGCTCATCTTCAAGCTTCCTATCTTCTTCGGGATGTTTCCCTTTTCTTCGGAATTGTCCTGGAATCATGCCAAAATTTCGCTAGAATTTTCTTTTTTTCTTTTTAACAAAATTCTGTCACTTTGATGATTGATTTTTCCTTTTTCATCCTTTACAGGTAGTTCCTCCAGAACAAACAAGGGCAAAGAGCCTGTTACTAATGCACCTCGTCGGTCTACCAGGTCTTCTAATGTGGTCGTACAGCAGGCTTGGGAGAAGGTCCAGGTTGTGGAGAAGAACTTGGAAGAATGTAACTCCCTTAACCGCGATGAGATGAGACAGCGATTGATCGCTCTTAAGGATGAGGAGTTTTATAGGATTATGGTAAGCAACCATCCTTGGGTCATGGACGATCAGAGCATTGTACCCAAGCCTACCTTCTTCTTTGGCGATGCAGTCCCTGACGACTTGACGTACAAGAGGAGATGTTTTCAGTTCTCTTACACAGCTGATTGTGAAGAGAGAACTATTTCTACCCGGTCGACTTTTGATCGGACTGTCTCGATCATGAGTCTTTCTCCCATGTGTCCCAAGAGGGAGGATCCTCCAAGTTGGGTGAAGAGGACCAATGTGATAAAGACCGGGGTTTTTGTTGGCGGTCCTTCCGGATATGCGGAGAAGTCGCCTGATCATATGGACATGTTGATGCCCTCCAGTGGCTACCAAGGTTCTGGCCATCCGTCAGTAAATTTGAGACCGGTTGGCCTTGGCATTTTTCGAGGTAACAGCAGCAGTTGGGTGAAGCCTTTTCGACTTCGTGGCCGATTCAGTGCTGATTCGAGCTGGGAATCATGGACTGATCACACCCTGCAGGTTGGTGGAGCCATTTTGAAGGAGGTCGAGATCTTCGACGCGGTTCGCGCTTTTCGGAAGACCGTGGTTTTCTCTGATGAGGCCTTCATGGCCATGCTAGAGTCATTCCTTCCACAAACCAACACCTCCATTGAGACGAATGGTGAGATTGGTTTTACTTTGAAGGAATTAAGCGTCATCACCGAGCTGCCTATCCTTAGCAAACTCTATGAGGAGTTTATGCCTATCGACAGCGTTCTTGAGGAGTTCAGTCTCCTGTACTTTCAGCTCGTCACCTTCTATGATTTTTTGAAGGAGAAGGAGGGCTCGAAAATCCGGTGTAGCAGTTGGAAGAATTGTAGCTCCAACTTCTTTGACAGCGGAGAGTCTTCTGATGGTATGACCCAAGATGCTAGGGCCAAGAACCAAGGTTTGAAGAAGATCTCCGTCATGCGAGACGACTTGAAGAAGTTCTTCGGAAGTACAGACGCCATTTATCCTGACATTGCACTGGTTGGGTGAGGTTGTTTTTTCTGGAGGAGATGGAACACACATCAGGTTGCATTGTATTTTTCCAGCTTGTTAGATGGCGTTCGGAGAGTAGTTGGCTTTGGTGCCAGCTCTTTACTCCTACTTATGTACAGAACTACAGGCTGCTGCTTTCTTGGTTCGGCTGGGGCTCCCTATGAACAGGGTATTTTCAGCCCATATTTTCTATTCGTGGTATGTTTACCACTGTCTCGACTTCCATCGATTGGGAGTTGCACAAGATGATGACCCTTTCATGATTTGGTTGGCTAGAGGGACAGCTGCTTCCGAATCTATGTTGTCTACCCGTTTGAGGATCCGACGGTTCAGGGACGTCAAGATCGGGCAATCTTCAGTGAAGATTTCTCCAGGTTTGCAAAAGAAGGCTTTTGATTTTGGAGCCTCCCGTGATTCCACCAGGGCGGGGTCGTGAAGAAATTACTCCATGACCAATGCAAAAAAGGGGTGGCTTTTGAACATACGTGTTGGTACGATGGTGTACCGGAGACATCTTTTTGTTGATATCCAGTCGTATGTTCCCTCGCATTTCGCGCTGCAATTAGGCCTCTCTCAAGGCGTCGTTGGAGCACCTTCGAGCATGGTGAAGCGCTTTGGAAGTTTGCAGGACGGGAGGAACGCATGGGCCTTTTACAGTGCGGAGGACACTACTGCCATGATTTAATATCCTGAATTACCCACTTTCTGGACTACTGGTTTCATGAAATGGTTCGTGGAAAGCTTTTCAGTGTACTGAGGGCTTTCCAAGAAGGAGCTTGATGTCAAGCAATCTCCTGGGAAGGGTCTTGGAGGATCTGAAGGAGTCCGGCAAGAGGAAGTTCTGGTTTTCCTTTCCGAAGAGAAGCACAAGATCGACTTTCTAAGTGAGCAGGACATCATCAGATCAGGAGCTGTACAAGAGATACCTAGTGAGGTCTTGGAATAGCTAAAGGAGGAGGAAGCCGAGATCGACGCTTTAATGCAAGCGGAACTGAAGGAGACTTCCATGGAGTCCACTGGAAAGAGTAGACCATCCGATGAGGAATCAAGCGGAGATCCTAACTTTGACAATGGGGCGGGTACTTCAAGTAAATCAACCCATAGAAGTAAGAGGAAGAGAGGACAGCGCCGTAATAAGAGATAGCATGAAGACTCTCTTGATCCAGAAGTCCCTCCCACCATTGCTGAAAAGACGTCAGGAGACGCTGATGAGCCTCCGGAAAAGAGGAGTCGAGAGGAAGAAATCGTTGATGAAGGTATGATTCTTCCTCTTTCTCTCTCCATTTCTTTCATTGAGATTTTTTTTTTATTCGTCGTTTCTCCCTTTTTCAGTGGAAGATGAGGACTTGGTGATGCCTGAGGTTCCAACTGATGAAGCAGTGTCGGATCCGATTGCGGCATCTGAAGAAGAACCGAGGGACTCTAGAGTGATTCTAGAATCATCACCTGGTATGACTTCTTTGTATTTTCTTTTTTTTGTCTGTGCTATCATCTGCTAACATGTTGCTTGTTTTCTTGTCAGCTGACTTACCACAGGATTCCGACGATTTCGAGCCATCCATGGACGCAACCTTTGACGACGCTTCAGATGAACTCATGGAGGCAAAAAGTATTCCGCCGATCGTCGAAGAAGGTATTTGTAGCAATAACCTTGATGATAATGATTTTTTCAACAGGATCATATTCATACCCCTTTTTCTGTTTGTTTTGTTGGCAAATTGTGAGGCAGCAGAAGAAGTTTCTCCATCTTTCTCAGTGTCAGAGCAGGGGATGCCTGCAGTTGAACCAGAAGTAGGGACTTCTTTTTCCAGTTTTAATGCAGTAGAGATGAAATCTTCTAGGCAGATTCCTTCGCCAGTGTGGCAGTGTCTCCGATTAGAAAAAGCTTAATTATCACTCTTCCAGCAAGACATGACACAGGCAGTCGACCAATGGAGAGGGGCGAGCCTTCATACTGGCCATCTATTCAGTATGCGAAGAAAGTGTTGAAGAGCGTTTTGAGCTCATGGGGTCAAAACTCTTTCTTCTGGCCATTTGGAAGCCGGCTTTGGCATGATTAAGCATGTACAGGACATCCTTGCTGATAGCGAAGAGGTCGGTCTGGATATTGCATGTACGAAGGCTTTTGTTGATGAAGTCATAACTCTAGGGAGCAAGTGGAATGAAACCAAGAGCTTCCCAAGTGGTGACTTCTTCAATGAGATGTTTTTGAAGCCTTCTGGCGAGGTCAAGTCTGAGCTGAACGAGATCTCACGGGCTCGAAAGCAATTCGTTCGGGAGAGGAACATTACATAGTTGGCTATCATTGAGCTGACAGAAGACCTGCGCTGTGTTGATAGAGAGGCCGTTGAGACCAGGCAACATCTTGAGCTATTGAATGAACAAGCTGCTGCAAAATGGGCCGCCATTGTGGAAGCTCGTGCCAGAGAAGGGACTTTGATTCGTCAAGTCGAGGAGGCCGAGAGCAATCTCCGGAGGAAGACCCAGAGGACGAGCAATGGCAGATTCTTTGGGAAGAGCTTCCCCATGCTGCAGACGGATTACGACGTTCTTCCGCATTTTATGGGAAGATTTTGAAGAAGCGCGGCCTAGAAGCTTTAGAGGCTAAGGCCAAGAGTCTGCTCGAGGAGTTGAGTCTTTGGTTGAAGACCGTGTGAGATTGAGCTCTTGATTCTTGTCACAAACCTTTTTTTTTTTTTTTGTACCCGTGTATACACATATTTTTTGGTACTCTTTCTCTTGTAGTGCTTGTGGACATTTTTTTTAGCACTTCTCTTTTTTGTATTCCCTCTTTTCACTCAAATTCTTTTTGTGATAAATTCAAGCAATAGTTAAATGGGAATGCTTGTTTGGAAATTTCAACAAAAGTTTGTCATTTTGTGAAAAACCTTTTATCAAATGGTTGTTTTGGCGTGAAAGCTGAATTTTGAGATGGCATGGAAGCCAAAATTTGGGTCGGCATAGAAGCTGGAACTTTGTGGCGTAAAAGCCAAAATTTGGGATGGCATGGAAGCCGGTTTTGTTTGTAGCATGGGAGCCAAATTTTTTGTTTGTGGCATTAATAGCCGGGATTTGTTTTTGGCATGGAAGTCGAAATTTCTTTTTGGAATGGAAGCCAAACTTTTATTTGTGGCATTGATAGCCGATTTTGTGGCATTTAAAGCCGATTTTTTTGGGGCATTTATAGCCGAATTTGTAGCGTTTATAGCCGATTTTTGGCATGAGAGCCGATTTTTTTTAAAACCAAGTTTTGTTTTGTTGGCATGAAAGACAAATTTTGAATTGGCATGAGAGCCATGTTTTGTGGCATTTATAGCCAATTTTTGGCATGAGAGCCAGGTTTTTGGCATTTATAGCCGATTTTGGCATGAGAGTCGGGTTTTGGTTTTCAAAAATGCAAGAATCGACTAAAAGTTGCCTCCCTGCTGAATGGACTTGCAAGTATCGTTGGAATGTCGCCTCCTTACTCATTCGGTTGCGAGTATCGATGGAATGTCGCCTCCTCGCGAATTTGGGTGCAAGTATCGACTAAGCGTCGCTTCCTCACGGTTTCTAAAAAAAACCATTTTTTTTCTTGTTTAAAGACACGAGGGTCGTAAATTTTGACTTAAAACCGCTTTTGGTTTTACAAGTCAGGGTGGACTAGGGTGGAAATTCCTGAGTGCTGATTTTGTTTCAAACCATGAATTTTGTGTTCAAGGATCGAAAATTTAGTCAAGTTCGGGAAAAGGCTCCTAAACTTGGATTTTTGGATTTCTTTTTTTAATAATGAAACTATGAAAGTAAGCATTGTTTTGAATTTTTAGAAATCTCAACAGAATGATGAAAAATCTAAAAGAGGCGGGTTTGACGAGCGAGTACCTGAGAATAGGCTTTTGGTCATGCAAGCATGGCTCTAACCCAGTGGCGTAAGTCTTCAAGGGTAGTACCGCTTCAAGAACTTGCCGTTGATGGGCAGCATACATCTGTCGCCCTCCGTGTTTAAAAGTGCGTATGCGCCGTTGGAGAAGACTTTGTCAATGACGAAGGGTCCCTCCCATTTTGATTCGAGTTTGCCTTTGGATTTGTGGGCAAAAACCATTTGCCTTTTTACTGCAAGAACCAAGTCACCTTTTTTATAGGTGCGTTGCCTGACCTTCTTGTCGAAAGATCTTGCCATGCGTGCTTGGTACAACTCAATGCTTTGTAAGGCTTCGAGCCGTCTTTCGTCGAGATTGTCCAGTTCTTGGAGTCTCAATTTGACATTGCTTTCTTGCGTCATGTCATTTTGTAAAAATACCCTTAAAGAAGAAATTTGTACTTCCAAAGGGACAACAGTTTCGCATCCATAGACCAAAGAGAATGGTGTGCTACGGGTTGGTCCTCGAATGGTGGTTCGATAAGCCCACAAAGCTTCAGGTAGTTTGTCTCCCCAGTCTCTTTTGTGACTAGAGACCATTTTCTTGAGAATTTTACAAAGTGTCTTGTTGAAGGCTTCTACTAGTCCGTTCGCTGCCGAATTGTATGGATTCAAAGGACAACTCTGGATTTTGTATTTGTCGCAAAACATGTAGAATCGGTGATCCCGGAATTGCGGTCCGTTATCATGAACGAATCTTTTAGGTATGCCGAAGCGACAAATAATGTTGATGCACAAGAATTAAAGGACTGATGAGGTATTCATTCCCCCGAGCGCAAATACTTCTAACCACTTGGAGAAATAATCCGTAGCGGCAAAGATAAAACGATGACCTTTGCTTGACGGAGGAGAGATAAGACCTATGATGTCCATACTCCAAGCTTCTAACGGTAATGAGATTGCTGTGGGGTGTAGCCATTCTGGAGGCATATGAACATAGTCTCCATGAACTTTTGGCATTGACAGCAGCGTTTAGCAAATTGCATGGCGTCAGCTACCATGGTAGACCAATAATATCCCAACATTTTTATCTAATTGTAGAGCTTGGGACAAGCCTGATGAGCTCCACAAAGACCAGCATGAACTTCTTTGAGGGTTTCCTCAACCTCTTGTTGTGACAAACAGCGCAGAAGTACTCTGTTGAAGGATTTTCTATAAAGGATTTTTTAAGGTATATCCAAATGAAAGTTTGGGGCTCGTCTTTGAATGCTTACCCGTTCTTTTGGATCTTTAGGGAGGATTCCGAACATGGTGTAATCAATGAACGGATCTCTCCAGTCGCTGATTGGAGGTTTGAGGATGGAGATCTGACTTCCGGCCAATTGGTGGCATTCAGCAACTGCTTGGTATGTGTTAAGAGGAGGGAGAATCCTTCTTTGACACACTGTAATTTGCATGTTTTCCCCTTCCTGGATCGCCATGGCGGCAAGTCCGGCTAGGGCATTTGCACGGATGTTCTCACCTCTGAGGATATGGGTGATGTGACAGATGTCAAACCTTTGGCGAAGTGATTGTGCCTTGTTGTAGTAAGGCAACAGATCAGGCTTCCTAACTTCAAATTTCTGATTCATCTGGTTGACGATCAGTTGAGAGTCTCTAAAGACTTCCAGCATGGTGATGCCGGATTCAAGGTCTAGTTCCAGTCCTACGATTAGAGCTTGGTATTCAGCTGCATTGTTTGAGCATGGTTCCAGGAGTGAGAAAGCATGTGGAATCATGTATTTGTTGGGACCGACAAAGAGGATGTCAATTCCCAAGATCAACTTTCTTTTTTCATTTGTCCTGGTTGCACTATCATGGGCTGGGCTGATTAGGTTTTCCTTCAGTTGAAGCCCAACCCATATACGACCAATGTTTAAAGTGGGTTTGGAAGTCTCAACCTGTACCTAAGGCGGTTCAAGCCGACAAAACCCATATAACCCAACCGGACTAATATAAAGACACGGCCTTCACACCATGAAGAATCATCGCGCGCGCCACCCCCCACCCCCCGTTTCTCCCGTGAAAGTGCGTTCCTCCCCACCAAAACAAAAAAAAAAAAATCAATGGTTCCTATGGTAGGAAAGATAGAAAAAGGATGGTCTTAATTATTTGGATAATATGTGTGATATGCTAACGTTTCATGTGAGTGAAGTAAGTCCAACTACACATCAGGGCTCACTAACTGAGTTGAACCACTTAAACTGAAGGACCAACTGTTTTATGGCATATCTCTATATTTGACTCTAACCAGAGTTACTCCCACCATAAGATGGAGTATATAATTAATATGGTATAAAGATATAACGTTACAATTGGATCAGTAAAATTTTAAAATTTTACGCAAGAATGCTCTGACAGATTTGAACGCTTTTGATTCAGTGTTGTCTCACCATTGAGCCTGTTTGGATAGGCAAAAAATAGAGTAGAGTAAAGTTAAATGGCCGTAATAGTTTAAAATTTGAACTCTACCCCGTTTGGATAAATCTGGCCTGATATATGAAGTAAAGTTGTGAGCCACATGTACTCCACTTCACTTCAACTCTAAATACTTCCATTTCTTTGAGTAAAAATGTATTCTACTCCAAACCTTAACTTCAAAATAAGCATCCAAATGGAGTGAAGTGAAGTACTCTATTTTAATTTCAACATACTTCTCTTCACTCCACTTCACATGTGAAATCCACTTCATTTTACTCCACTCCTCATTTATCCAAACAAGCCCATAGTGATTGAAGGAAGTTCGCATTAGACAAGACATTCTTTTTTTCTTTCAAAGCTATCATTTTATTAAAAAAATATTTTCTTTTGAGGTGAGATGATATTATACGATAGATTTATTTGTTTTTATCTGTGTAAGTTATATCTGATGGTTCTGGATGTGCGGACTCCTTCGATTCTGTCACCGTCGCTGGAGAAGAGAACCCATGGCCGGTGCCACACGACGTCGCCTTTGTTCTGTCGTTGTTGACCTCACGGGAGAAGAAGAAGAACCTTGACAGACTGTTGCATCTTCTGTTGTATTGTAGAATAGAACACATGGAAGAATAACAGTTCCAGCAGACCATTTCAAGTTCGGGTCCGGTTCGACCCGACCCAGTCGATGCAGAGAAGCCCAGCAGTCCAGCTACTGCCTGACGTCAGCAATACGATCCACGGCCGGAGTTAAACAGAATTGACGGTCGGACTTCCAATGCAATTTCGAGGCCATTTGGACTTCGAGTAGCTCTTTGATTTTTCCTACGCACTCGCGTCGACGAAATCTACAAATTGACCATTTGACGGGCTAAAATGAGGGTTATTCCCGGAGACAGAATGGAAACAAAGGCAACACCTGTCATACCAGGTATCAAATTTGAAATTGAGAAACTTAATGAGAGTGGCAGAGAAGATATGAATAGGTTACGTTCATGCCAGATTTAGGTCGAGTTGACTAGAGTGTCGAAGCAAGCCCAGTGAGTAGGTGCATGTCATCGTCGACGTCTTCAAGTCAAGGTCAAATGGGGTTCAATTTGACTAAATTGGAAATGTTTTGCACTTTTAGTGAAACGAAAGTGTTCGTTTAGGAGGCATATGTGGTTGGATGACATGTGATGTCGTTTATCTTATCAAAGTCAAGCCAGCGAAGAAATAGCAAGCAACATCAGTAGTGGTCAAACAAGGGTTTAGAATGATCAAAGATAGTGATTTAGAACAAGTCAAATAGAGGTTCATCAGAACTCGGATTCCCGATCCATTTTCACTTGCATGTTCATTGTGAATGGATCTTTTGCTGGGGTGCTGAAGTCAAGGTAGTTTGACGGCTGGATAGTGAGTGATTCGCACATATAAGGAATCCAAGTGAAGGTGGAAATTGTTGGATTTATGTCTTGTATTCCGATTTGATCAGATTGGCTCATTGGGTTGGCCAATGACCAGATTCAGGGTCATGGGTATTTTTGTAATTGTACCAGGGCTTTCTTAGGAGACAAGAAAATAGAGATTATGTATTGATATAATCAGTAACCCTAACCTCTGTGAGAGAGGTGAGAGCTCTCTCACTACTAGAGAATTTGCTTTTCGCGGAGCAAAAGGCGGGCAGCAAAAGGCAGCATTTGTGGCCGCATGTGCGGTCGCTAAAGGCCGTTTATATACCCCCAGCGAACTCAACTATTTTCTTTCCTTTTCCCTTTCCCCTTTCCCCTCCCGCGCTCTGCTTTCCCCTTTTCCTTCTCCCCCGCTCTGCTTCTTCCCGAAGTCCACCTGCGCTGGAGCCGCCCCCGAATCTCTCTCTCTCTATTTCTCTCTGCACTGCTCCCGCACTCTACCCTCTCGCCACGCCACCGCCGGACGATCTCTATCGCCGGAGCCGCCACCGGTTCTCTCCATCTCCCTCTCCTTCTCTCTCGCTGCTCTCTCTCTCTCTCCCTCTCTCTCTCCTCCCTCTCCCTCTCCCTCTCCCTCTCCCTCTCCCTCTCCCTCTGCACTATGCCTTCCCGCCACCGGTTCTCTCTCTCTCTCCCTCCCTGCGCCGGAGCCGCCACCAGTAGTCATTCTTTCCGTCCCTCTCCCTCTCCCTCTCTCTCTCTCTCTTTCCCGATTAATATATGTATATACTTACAGATTTTTTTTTCCATTCTCTTGCTCTTGCTTCTCAGCCATTTCCACTCAGGAGCAGGAGAACTGCAAGGAAACTTTGCTTTAGTCCCCCATATTTCCATCCATCTTATCTGGTAAGAAATTTTATATTGAAACTTTTAAAAAAATGAGGAGAAAATTTTTGGAAATTAATTGAATATAATTATACAATGATCAATCATCTTTAGTAAAAAGAATCGATTAACAGTGGGGTCGGGCATGGGCAATATTTTCATAGGCAATTGCCCCTTTTGCTTCCTCCTCAACATTCTTAATGAATTCTGTAGTTTACCTATTTGTTTTTTTTAATTAGTTATTATAAGAAGAGGGAAGGAAAAATTGTTCTGGGAGTGTATGTGCCACATGATTAACTGCAAGCAGACAGAATTTAAACAGAATTTTTAGTCCCTTGAGAAACTTTTTCCCCCCTAGGAAGAAACTAGTGTTGAACACAACTGTCATTGTGTGATGGATTGTGTGATGGATTGTCTATATGCTTTTAGCAACTAATCAGGAAAAAAAAATGCATGCATGTTAAATGGTTTGTGCTTCTAGTCAATTGTGCAATTGGCCATACCTTAGATGTAGAAGAGCCCAAAAATCACAGTAATTGGACAGCCATTCTTTACAATAAAGTCCTTTGGATGAAGTGTTAGGATAGTCCTGAGTCTAGGTATGTGGTCCCTTAATAAGAACTCATAATAAACAGCTTAATTACTCATATAATAAGGGTTAGGATGATGATCTTTGTTGTGTTTCTCTAGTGATATGGATTTCAATCTGTGTGTGGACTTTCTGGATTGGCTGTCATGGTTTTGGTTCCAATGACTTTCCTTCGTTTGAACTTCAGAAAAGGGCTTATCTTGATATCAGGCCAATAGTCATAGAATTATGTACAAGGGGGAACATATGAGGGCATTAAAATCTGGGTTTATGTCATCTGTCAAAGAATGAGAGACACAGTTTTAACAGAATGAATCCAGGTGGGGTTTTTCCAATAATATGTGATCTCTTAGAATCTTTCTTAAGAGTGCGGTAGCGAAATCCTGGCCGTGTGATCCGTCCCCTCTTTCCCATTCGCAGCCGCTCTCAAAAACCCTACAAATAAAAAAAAAGGCAAATAGCCTACCAATTTCAGCCGTCCATCTTCTTCAGCGAGCCATGGCCCACCCATCGGACTCCAGAGACAATAGCATCGCCCGTAATTCATATACAACAAGACAACAGATGGGGTAATGTCACTCTTTTATCTATATAACGGATCTCTCCCTACGTGGGAATAATTGCCTCCTCATTCGAAGCAATCCTCTGTTTTATTTCGACACTATGCCAAATCCAATTTTGATTAGTTATGTATATTTATAACTGCATTTGTGAGGAATTATTTTGAATATTGATTTTGGGCGTGTTCCTTCCACAGAGTGGCATACAATCTAGATGGCTTAGATTGACATGCATCAATGTCATGTGTACAGTTATTTAGTGAATGTGTATGGATTGTCATACTCGGTATGAGCATTTTTCTTTGTCTTATGAGAAGTACAAGGTAGAATGAATGTAAATACAAAGAATACCATAATGCTTTAGGGCATGTTTGTGTAGCCAATTTCCGCGGAAAAGTGGACGGTTTTCCGCGGAAAACCTACTTTTCATGTGTTTGGTGCGGTAGTTTTCCGCGGAATCCCTTTTTTGCCATGTCATCCTTTTCCTTGCTTACCATGGAAGTAGACTTCCCATGGGGGGGTATGGGAAGTCTATTTCCTCAGAAAACTACCCCCCCCCCCCTTTATATACTTATTTTCCTATCCACTTCTAAACCCTAGTGCCCATGTTCTTCATCTCCTTCTATGGACTAGAGCTAGCAGAGATCGGCCCAATCTCCTGCTGCCAGCCACCTGTAGCCGCCCCCTCCCACTGTACATGGGACATGCCACACACCCTCTCTCTCTCTCTCTCTCTCTCTCTCTCTCTCTCTCTCTCAACCCTTCTCCACGCTGCCATAGCAACCACACCCCAACCCCCCTCTATCTCCCTCTCTCTTCTCTTCGTTTGCTCCAACCCCCTGCGGCCAGCCACCTGTAGCAGCGCTCACACCCCCACCTGGCCACCTACCATCTCTCTTTTCCACCCTGTACATGGGATAGCCCCACCCTCTCTCTTTTGCTGCCCTAGCAGGGCATAAGAAAGCAAAGGATGGTGAATAATGGGGTTAGTTTGACAAGCAAAATCAGCAACAGCAAAGTGTGGCTGGGACTGGGTACAAAAGAAAACTTATTAGAATCTATCAGCTTGGGTTTTTGGCGGGTGTCAAGAGAGGAACCACACATTTTTCCTGTAGCCTTCTCCACCCTCCCCTGTTGTGTTTGTATGCATTTTCATGGACTTGCCTATTCAACTGGATTGAACCTGGTCTCAACCCATGAACCTGGTGATGGGCACCAATAAATAAATTCTAATTTTCCATAGCTGCACCAAACACCATCAGTACCAATTCATCAAGGAAAAACTTTTTGCACCAAACATAGATTTTTGACTTCCGTGGAAATACTTTTCCGAAGTATTTGAATCCCATGGATTTTGCTGATGTGGCAATTTCCACTTTCCACGGAAATTACATGTACACAAACGTGCCCTTAGTAAAGTGCACGCCAAGCAACTGATCAAAGGTACCCCGATCCTATATGTCTATATGTGTGTCATATTGAATGCTCAGACCACACCTTTCGCAAGGTCGCTCTGCTTTTTTTTTTTCTCGTCTAATACACGGACCAACCAAGCTGGAAGAATACTTTAGCTGATGTGTTTGTTTCATTTTGATTTAAATCTTCCAAGGGTCTGGTGAGAATAGGTTCTGTGAGGGCTCTGGGCCCGGATCCGGTCCAAGAAGGGCCACCATGGTCCACGAGCCTGATCCACCCTGCATGTCCAGCCCATGAACCCTGGGCCAGGTCGGATCGGTTTGGATGAGTAGTGGCGTCCTACTGGCCCGAAACTTCAGACAGGGAGAAATAGGTGGAAGCCAGCGAAAGCAGGGGAAGATCGTGGATGGAGAGACAGGTAGAGACTGGAGAAGGTAGAAGGAGATCGTGCAGAGGGGGATGGGGGAGCACCCTGCTCCTAGGAGCACGATCGCCGACGTGTACGCCCCTGGGGACGAGATGAGCGAAGAACAGGGGAGGTGGAAGAGAAAACGAAGGAAGGGAGGATATAAAAAGGGAAAAAGGGAGAACTTTGCAATCTAAGTAGAATTACTTACCAATTCTGTTTACTGACTTGAGCATCAGAGAAAATTCGGTTGGATCCTTCCGATCGGGTTTCACCCCTGAATTTCTTTCTCTTAGCAGGTCCAGGCTTTGTGCTGGCTCAGTGGACAGAGTCCTCGAGAGAGGGCAGAAGAGAGCATCTCAAAGTTCCTCCAAGTAAAAACCAGGTCATCAAAATCTGACCTTACAGGTTCCATGAGAATTTTTTAGCATACTCACTGACCAGGCCAATGCTCATAGTCCTCTACATGGCACCACAGATTGAAAAAGCTGTATTTGTGATTTTGTCTCCTGTCTGTTGCTGAAATCCATGAAAACTCTCCCTCTACCCAAACTCTAGTGAACTAAAAGCATTCAAAGGGCTCTTTGTTTGCATAAAATATATAGAAATTGAATTTATTGAAATTTATAGTCAAATGAGCTCCAACAAAGTATTATAAAAGAGGTGAGAGTAAAGGAATACGAGATGAGCAACGAAGGATATAAGGAGCAGTGTAAGGCTCGATCCCTGACACCAATGAACATATATTTATATAACATCTTCTAAGCCTAATATTTAGAGAAAAGACTCTCACATAGCTCTACTAATTATACATTCAATATTAATAACAAGCCAAAGTATTTCTCCACAAGACTTCCATTACAAGCAATGGAAAAAGGTCGTTCCATCTAGATGAACCTGACAAAGCATTTTTTATTGTATGCCTTGGTTAGTGTATGGGTTAAAGTTATAAAGTGTCCTTAGAATAATGTGATGGGCATTATAATGGATAATTTTGCTATCTATTTCTCTAGGCTTTATTTTCTTCTTTCAAGATAAACAAAGTTCTTTGTTGTTTATTTCTACTAATAGATTTTATTTTATTTTTTGCTTAGAAAGTATAGAATATAAGGGGGAAATGTTCTCTTGTGGCATGCACTTTCCATGGAAAATGGAAATGCTGCTTCAGGTAGAACTATTTTCTTTTGTTCCTTGTTTTTTTTTTTCTTTTTTCGTTTTTTGATAACGGAGGGTGTCCCGGCCATTTTGGTTGGAGGGGCAGTTTGGTAAATCCCCTATGGCCGGTCTGGTAGCGTAGTTTTGAACCCTCAGCCTCCGAAAGCAATGTTTCATGATGATACTTTAAATGTGGTTTTTATTTTTTGAGGTGGGGTTCATGAATGTATTTTTTGTGATTTTTTTTAGTAATATTAGAAACCCAGGAAGTAGATAATCCATTTCATGTGTTCATTACATAAGCTTTAGAAACACATTTCAGTGCAGAAATTGTTACAACCCCAAACAATCATTGAAATAGCAGGCCACAGAAACCTGTTTAACACAAGGTTTCTCATGACTGGGAGGGTAGGCCTCATCGTGTTAATACATAGGCCACAAGTAGTCCACTTTTCCAATCCACGTTTGTTGATAAAAATAAATGCCCGTTATATTTCACCCGAATATTAAACAACAATAATTATAGAACCTGTTCCTCTTGGATTGCTATTAAAGCTTCAGCTGTCCAACGAGTAACTTCCCTGGAATACATGTTACCTATCTCCCTAACCTAAAACCAAATGCAAGGATATAAGTACAAACTAATACACATCCACATACTGAAAAGCTTATATGCACATGCGCAAGTACATGAACATTCGTTCATGTATGAGCACGCACAAACAAGATTCTAGAATTCACTTTTTACCTGGAAATGAGTTAATAACATGAAAACCAATCACCTGTTTATAGTAGATGTGCTTCTGTGGAGTGCAAAATCAGTGGTTTCTTGAGGAGCTTGCTCTCTTGATTTTCAAGCTTCTTTTCTTTTTTTTTTTTCCTCTTTATATCCAACAATTTCTGCAATTGAGTAGAGATGCCCAACACCTTCCCTTAAGGTTATCAAATTAAATGTTCATTATGCTATGCCTAATAGTGGAATAGAGTTTATGGACTGTGGTCATTTTTCTTTTTAATTTTTTTTTTTTTTGAAATATAACATTCTATGAGGACTTCAAAAGCATTTCTTGTTCCTAAAAGATTTCCAGATCTTTTTTTTACTTCACAATTCTAGTGGGTAAAAGTCAAGATATATTGTTAACTCCGTCCGTTACGTTAGGCCCATCTTTCAAAAGTTCCTAGAAAGTACTATTACATTTGCATGTCTTCCGATCCTAATATTAGTTCATGTACTAGTAGTCATTTACTTCGATGCCATCTTTATTGAAAGAACCCAGATAACCATCTTTATTGAAATCAAGCCTCAGCTCTCAATAATATGACATAGCGCTGGGCATTTTATTTTTTTGTCCCACTCTGGCAAAAGTCTATAAAACGCCGGTGAAAGACTTTTCCGGCGATTTTCCTTGCGCCGGCAATGCGCCGGGAAAAGTATGCCGGCAATATCCTTTGCCGGCGAAAAAAGGTTTGCGCCGGTAAAAATTTAAACATTAACGGCGTTTTTGTTCGCCGGTAAAAGAGATATAAAACGTCGTTAAAAGGCCTTTATTTTTCAATAATAAATTGATTAAAAAAAATTTGCCGGCGATAAAACATTTATATTTTATGTAATTTATTTTTTCAAAACTTTTGCCGGCGTTTTTTTTTTTTTTTTTGCGCCGGCAAAACATTTATATTTTATGTAATTTATTTTTTCAAAACTTTTACTGCCGTTTTTTTTGCGCCGGCCAAACATTAATATTTTACCAAGGTGTTTTCCCGGCGAAAAGATTGCGCCGGCAATCAATATTCATTTATTGTATTTATTAGATTTTTTTTTTTTTGCTATATATACATCCTTGCATCATTACAACTTCCAACTTGTATCGTATGAAACTACTATTCCATTATTTAAGACCAAATCAACTACACACCCAACATCTAATTCAACTCCATTAAATATTCATTCCACTTCATATTAATATTCAAATA
Source organism: Cinnamomum chago (assembly GCA_038049695.1). NCBI lineage: Eukaryota > Viridiplantae > Streptophyta > Magnoliopsida > Laurales > Lauraceae > Cinnamomum > Cinnamomum chago. The sequence goes on from CP142460.1 coordinate 50,863,053, forward strand.
TCCTTACAATATTAAAAGCACTTTACCATTACCAATACAAAATAAAAATCCATGCTAACATTCTACTCTTTGCCAACATTCAAATGCCAATGAAAATTTACATCTTCATATACAATCATCTCATTGTTGCACCAATCCAACACCTGTAACATTGTTAAAAAAAAAACTCCATACATCCTATTTTAACATATAGCAATATGCTAGTCTGCATCCATTTTTCCTTCATGTTCGCTGCATCTTAGTTGCATGAATCTTTCAACAAAAAAATTTCTTCAATTTTCATTTGATCCTGCATAAAAAAAAATAAAAAAAATAAAAAAAGAGAGCAAGATTAACATATGATTAAACTCATAGATGGCACATTTGCACCAAAACCATGGACTTGCAGATTCAGCTACTGACATAATTCATGCAGCAAACCCTTTACATTACTAGCAAAAATCCAACAAGAAATAGCATAGATGGTAACAAATAGCAATCACAACATCAGTTAATAATAGTGAATCCTAACTGATGCTCTTCTAACAGCAACAGGATATCACTGCTAGTAGTAATTAAACTTGGAAATATACCCAAGATAACACTCAGATAATATTGACATGTACAGACTTCAAACAGGAACTGAATGAGTGATCTATGAACATTTCTATATCAAAAGTCAGGTGGTCAAACGCCAAAATTAGTTCAAATATCAGCAATTGAATTTTACCAATAGTGACTCAAAAATAAACAAAAAGACGAGTATAAATCAACAAGCAATAAAAAGATACCTTTGTAACTGCATCATGGTCTAAATCACCCTGCGCCACCGAGCTGTCAGATTCGCATGTAGTAAAACATCATCCTGCAATAACAAAAAAGGATAAATAAGAAGCATAAATACATTTTGGCAAACATTAATGTAAACTTCATAAAAATGTTCTTAAGAGAAATTTCTAATGTAAAAGATTTCTCAAAATTTCGGCATAATATCCCCTATACATGTGACATTTTTTTTTTTTTTTTACAACCTGTTAAGTACCTGTACATAACAAAAAAAACTTCATATAAACAACCCAATGCCCCAACACACCACAAAGTCATTCACCATTACGTCATTAGTCATTCACCATTCAACCATAGCACTTCAATAATTTACTTCACACTTACACCATGAATATTAAACAAGTTTTCTTTTACAATCTGTTAGGGACCTGTGCATAACAAAAAAACCTGTATATAAACACCCCACTAGTGAATCAAGTCAAAGTACAAGTAATGACCTGTGCATAACAAAAAAAACTGTATATAAACACTCCACTGTATATAAACACCCCACTAGTGAATCAAGTCAAAGTACAAGTATATAAACACCCCTTGATCAGTTCATGAGAAACAGCACACACAATATACCAGTAAAAAGGCAGGTATAAAACTTTATACCTTTGCCCTACAGAAACTGAAATGACAATAAATAGCAACATTGTTCGATCCACTTTCATACAATCAGTTCTCCATAGTTCACATGTTATCACCATAACAAGCAACATCTGCTCCAAGGACCTAGAAATGATCTTAAATATTCTAATGCAAGCTATGTGGATTAAACAAAAACATGACATATGGTGTTTAATCTGTGGGCAACTTCATTTAGCTTGATAAATAACTTAGCATAAAGTGTATAAGTTGGGTGCCTACTGATAGTCATTAAACATGTATAAGTGTGTATATATTCCAAAAACATGTATTAGTTGGGTGCCCACTAACAAGCAACATCTGCTCCAAGGACCTAGAAATGATATTAAATATTCTAATGCAAGCTATGTGCATGATCCACATAAACATGACATGGTGTTTACTCTGTGGGCAACTTCATTTAGCTTGATAAATAACTTAGCATAAAGTGTATAAGTTGGGTGCCTACTGATAGTCATTAAACATGTATAAGTGTGTATATATTCCAAAAACTTGTATTAGTTGGGTGCCCACTGGTAGCAATGAGTCTTTAAATAACCTGTACATGCATTTTTTTTAATAGAACGGGCAACGAGTCTTTCCGTAACCTGTATATACATACTGACTGTGACACTCACTCTCCTATAGGAGTGAACTTACTTTTAACATGATACAACTGACACTTCACCTTACAGATGGTGAAGACAAAACCCACTAAGAGGAATGCACTGAATGTTATACAAATTCAAAAACTCATCCATCATAGATCAAGATAGTTTTTGGACATTAGGTAGATACAAATTCCACCAGCATTTCACCATTACAGCATTCAGATCCCACCATCTCAAATTTCAGTTGAAAAACAGAAAAAGAAAACATCCAACGTCCCACCATCCAAAACCCTCGTGAATTCAATAACTCATCCACCATTCCACGTTCCAACAATCAATGGAAAAAGAAAACGCATCTGTCATTTCAATTACACTATTCCACCATTACAAAACTCATATAAATTCAGAAAAACAACTTACATCCAGTTTCTTAATGCAGAAAACATTTCAATGGAATCTTATTCAAATTATGAAAATTTCATACACAGCAACATGCAATTGGATTTGTCATACACGGCATCCAACATCCAACATATTCAATTCCACCACTGTTGGACAAAAAATAACTTCATCCAATGCCCAACTTCAAAATTCCAAATCCAGCAAAATACAAGGACCACATTTAGCATCCAACTTGTATCCCCCATTGAGAGAGGAGAAAGTATGATTTCCACCTTGTAAATGATTACTTATTTCAAGTGTTTGATAATTACTTCCAATCAGAAATTCAGAAAACAAAAGCTTTCATCCACGTACAACACAACTCTATCAATAAGTTAATGAGAGATTCATTAATTAGTTGCTTCTAGAAAGAAAAAAGAAAAAACAGCTCATTGTACTTGCTGGAGTCCTTCAAAACCAATAAGATCCTGTTAGGTCTGACAATGTCAAAGTTGTTAGAGTTGTTGTTTACTTCAGCTAATAAAGCTCCTGTTTACTAGGAGTCACTAGTTAGAATCTGTTTTGAATTAGTCTGTAACAAACATCACGATTTGTACGTGATTGTTACTGTTGCTTTCAGTATCTCATCATGTAAAGGCTATATAAAGCCTGAAGTTATTTAATAAACTTACATAAAGTATTTCCAGAACTTTGTGTGTGATTAAGAGCCTTTCAGATCCAACCTCTGCACCATTTTTGCATTGGAACTTATAACATAGCCCTTAAATTTTTATTGATTTCTCAAGCTTTGCACATTTGTACATTGTGTACATAAAACTACCCCCCAGTAGTTAGACTTAGTTGTATATATACAGATGAACCAAACTGAAAAGCAATTGAATTCCACGGGAACATCATAGATTTAATTTGTTCTATTCTATGAAATCCAATCTGAATATTTAGTTTTATAAGTGTCCATCATTTCAGTCATTATATATCTAATCAGGCATACATAAGTACACGGCGGGAGCCCTCGCCTGAGGCTGGTGCTAAATCCTTAATTTTATCACCTTTTATGTGAAGTGAACTTGTAACAATTTGAAAGCTCATATGAATTGCTTGGACCACTCACAGGTCAAATGATTAAACTACAAACAAACTGACATAAGGTTTAATTAATTAAACAGAGGAAGGGGTGACCTTGTGGGAGATTGTTTGGGGTATGGATTTTTCTGGGGTTTGAGCTTGTGACATGTTTGCAGGGAGTGGAGGAATTGGGGTTTTGTTTTTTGTGGGTATTTCTCTGATGTGGTGAAGTTTGGAACATGGGGAGAGGTTTTGATGGGGGAGAGGGGTTTTATAGGAGTGGGAGAGAGGTAAGAGAGGCTAATAATTGAGGCATTTGGTGGGTAATAGTCACTTTGGACACCCCAGTGTCCTTGACATTTTGGTTTTATCTTTTGCAATTTTTTTCTCTGTTTTGCTAACTAAAATGGATGCCTTTTCTTCTAAAAATAAGAAAAAGTTGAGAAAAGAGTATGGTGAGATTGAGAACTGCAGGTAAAATGGGCCACAAATGCCTCCCATAGATTTGGGGTGCAATGTCTCAAGCCCCAACTTACCAAGTGATTAGTAGACTTGGAGATGCAACTAGTGACAATGGATAAACATATTGGGTCAGCTATCCATCAATTCCCAATACTTTTTTTTTTGTGGTAAAAAATTTAAAATACTTGAAGTATTTTAAGTCTAACATGTCCTAGATTCATGCTTAGTAGGATATAGGTCTGTCAAGGAACCTAGAACTTGCTTGAACTGGGATCCAATTTCCTGTCAAGGAACCTAGTGGACCCCATCATGTGATGGACCATGACTGATGTATACCCTACTAGATGACCTCTTATTAGTGGTTTGACCATATGATGTTGGGGCTTCTCTTGTCCACATTAAGTCCCATCATATGGGCAGTTTTGTTCCCCAAAAACATGACACTGCATTTGATGCAAGGCCAAGCCACTAATACAGAGCGTTGATGTTAAACTTCTACTCTGACTATTAGAACTTATTTCCATTTCCTTTTGTATGAAAATATTTGTTTTGATGTTACATGATCAGGCTGCTGAAGGTGCAAGAATCTCTGGTACTTCAAGGATTATCGGTATCGATCTTAATCCAAATAGATTTGAGGAAGGTAACTACGAGATCTAGATGCTACTCGAGTTTGGCAGATGCCACTTCAATTCATGGAGTTTCTGCTATATTTTAGTAACTTACTAAGTTTATAAACCCAAAAGACCATGTCATTTATGTTTTTAATGGTCCTATTTCCCCTGCCTTTAGTGAAGAAGTTTGGGATTACTGAGTTTATAAACCCAAAAGACCACGACAAACCTGTTCAAGAGGTTCATCTCTATACATTCTATTATAGCATATTTTATAAGTCTACAAAAGACACTCTTTTATAGAATCAACACTCATTCAAAAGTACTGCACATCTCATTTTCCTTCTTAAGTACTATTGGAATAGTCATTTGAAAAGGCTTAGAACTTGATCAGGTACTAGCTGAGATGACTGGTGGAGGAGTGGACAGGAGCATTGAGTGCACAGGGAACGTCAATGATGATATCTGCATTCGAATGTGTTCATGATGTATTTTTCTATACGATAGCTTTCACTTACACACTCGCTAAATTACCAAAAATCCATATTTCAGTTAGCATGTCCCTGATTTATGACAGTAGTTTCTTATTATTCTCAGGGTTGTGGTGTTGCTGTGTTAGTTGGAGTTCCAACCAAAGATGCCGAGTTCAGGACCCACCCCATTATGGAGTCCAAAAAAACCCATGAAGGCATAATCAAAACCAAATCATATTCAATCATCATTTCCCAGAAAATGGCCAACCCTGCAACTTAAAAAGAGTAGTCATGGACAAACTTAGAGAAGTAGCATCCTGAGCTCCACCAGAGGTGCCATCCCCACCAGCAATGATACCTGGATCTATCCCTGCACGCTCAGCTAACTGGAGGACTAAGCCCTCAAGGAAAATTGTTCGCTTGGAAAACTCCGCTAACTGCTCCCTCATTTGAAGTACGTCAGAATCAGGGCTCGTCCGATTCTGGGTTGAAGCTGAAGTGGACTTCGTGCGAATGCCAAAACCCTTCAGGTATCCCGATCTATGCCTAAGAACCTTAACGGATATCTCTTCCTCGGTCATCGGAGATGTGATAGAGGGTTGGGATTGTTCGGCCCGCAATCGTACTAATTCCTCCTGCCATTTTTAAACATGTAAAAATCAAATAAAGTGAGTTTAACATATGTATAAAAGTATATTTGTATTTATATAAAACATGACTTAGGCATATGTGCATGTGTCTTCTGAGCCTCCTCATTTATCCACCTACTTTTCCCGTGCATATAGTGGGTGTCGTGGTAGAAATCAGGAAAAGGTTGTGCATGTCCAGCATTATGTGCTCTCTGTTATGACATTAGATAATTTGTTATTAGAAGAAACTTAATTTTCATAACTTAGTCAAATGGAAAACATTCTTAAATTTGCACTTACGATTATTGAACTACGTGCTAGGAATGATCTAGAGCCGCTCGTATGATTCCAGGGCATCTTCGATCGGCTAACTCTGGCTTTCTTTGACTTGTCCTTCACAGAAAAATAAAAAACAATGTATTAGCCCAAACAAATTTTAACTAATACAATGATCTTGATCAATAATTGAGGCAGACATATATACAAAATCATTAAAAGTTACCTTCCACTCCATAGTCTCCCACAAATTGTCGATCATCTAGGCCCAGTCATCTGCCTTACAAGGCTTTAGTGGGGGGCTCTTTGGATCGGGCACCCCCGCCTCCAAAAGGGACAAATAGTGGGCATGTAACTCACACTTCCAGTCCCTATACAACTTCTGGCATTTCGCATCAACGGCAGCCTTGATGATTGGATCGTTCACATAGTCCCCGAACTCAATAATTTGCTACAATTGCAAACATAAACATGCTATGTGAGGTAACAATTAAACATTAATGAGTATAATTGAATCTGCATTAAATTATCTCAAATGAAATTACCTGAACTCTCTTTACCACCAAATTCTTGATCTCCTCAGGAACAATCTTCCAGCCTTCTTTTCGAATAGGTGCCTCATCTCGAATTGCTTCCCCGAGAAGGTTCGCAAAAGTAGTGGCAAATTCGCCCTCTGGTGCATGGGTTGAAGCTGGGATCGAAATTGGGATGGCATGGCCAAGCTGCCTCCTCAGCTTTGCTACCTTCAGCCCCCGTGTCTTACCCCGTACACAAAGGGAGCCCTCGGTTGAGGCTGAGGCTGATGCTGTCACGACCACAATATTAATTGAGTTACTAAGCATATAAAATTAAAAGAATGTACATTTTAAACGTAACTATTTATATATTTCTCACCAACACTGCTGCCTGGGGTATACGGACTCAAAACCTGATTAGGCTGGCCAGAAGAACTAGCAAACCGTGTAGGATCCATCGGTCTAGATTTGGTCGCCGAAGGAGTGCTATCCGCACGAGAAGACCGTATGACTTGAGGCTGTGCCGATGTAGCTTGGGCCACCCCCTCGGGCGTGCTCTCTGCACGAGAAGAATGTGTGAATTGAGGTTGTGCCGATGTAGCCTAGGCCAGTGCAGCTACTATAACGCAAGCATGTCTACTTCGCTTCCCTCGATTCATATGAGTAACCTATCACGACACAACAATGAAGTATTAGTACATAAATACATCAATAAAGTGGATGAAAGATGTTTACAACTAGAATGGCTTATCATAAATCAATAGACACAAATTACCATGTTCCCCTGAGACCCAGAAGACTCATCACCCCTGTCATCACCTGTATCTTCATCCGAATAAACCAACCCAAAATCACCCTGGGGCGGTTGATACTCCTCGTCGTCGTCATCTTCACCCGATTTTCTATTTCCCTCTACACTTTTCCTTCTGCTCATTTGACCCAATCCAAAAATAGTGCTGGCTAGGTGCTTTACCCCCAAAGCACGACATCTCTCATCTCTTTCCATGATGTTCTTATTTCTCACCTTCTCGTATTCCTTCAACTTTGCTTGTTTGGCCACCCAACCAGGCCTGACATATGTTTTACCTCCCTTGGGCATTTTTTTGAACTATATATGACATATATGAGAATGAAGGCATATAAAATGAAATAAAATGATATATATATATATATATGTATATATAATGAGCCATGAAATGTAAACCAACAACTTTATTAATTTAGAACACTTGTCCATACAGAAATCAGAAAACAAACACTACACTATCGAACCAGGACCATTTGCTAATGACCACATTTCATCGGTCGCTTCTGGTGACCCTTGGTTTCGCAAATCATTCATCTACATGAGCAACATGCAGCAAGTTTAATAAATTAATGTCAATTGATTCCCAGTTAGTTCATGTTTACCGTGTCAATAGGATGTCATATATCTTACACGTTGCTTGAACCATTTTGGAAATTCATCTGTATTTGACTGAGGTCATGCCTTTCTGGATTTTGTATTGTATTCATGTGTTCCCTACATGAGGAAATGCAATTCATAAACAAGTAAAAGAAGATGAAGGATCAACAAAGACACAATCTATGCACACATGTAGTTAAGCCAAAGCACTTACTCAAGATATGGCTCTAACTCGGGACTATTATGCAACACAAACCAGTGAGTCATGTTGCATTCATTCTGAGAAGGATCTGATGCCCTTGTGATCGGTGCAAAGGGACGAACATTTTGTGTGAAGATCTCCATCCCGGGACCTCGCACACCACCATCATCATTTCGTTCGTCTCGATCAGTCCCTTTTAGGTACATTGAGCAGAAAGTCAAACACTCTTTGACAATGTAAGCCTCGGCGATCGAGCCTTCAGGTCGTGCTCGGTTAGTAACATAACCTTTTAAAGTCCCTAGAAACCTTCAAACAAAGTTACATTAGTATTAAGGTTACTTATGTAAGACAATCACACTACTACATGAATAACAATTCATCGGATGGTAACAGTTACCTTTCGATAGGGTACATCCACCGATATTGCACTGGTCCAGCAAGCATAGCCTCACAAGACAAGTGAACAACCAAATGTCCCATTACATCAAAGAATGCCGGACGAAAAATCTTCTCGAGCTTGCAAAGTATGAGCACTCCCCGTTCCTCTAATTTTTTTAAATCGCTCTGTTTCAATGTTTTCGAGCAGAGATCCTGGAAGAACCCGCCAAGCTCAAATAGAGTTGTACTTAACTTTTTATCAACATAACCACGTAGGCCAACCGGAAGAAGACGTTGTAGGAGCACATGATAGTCGTGACTCTTCATACCCGATAATTTGCCATTTTTCGAGGTCACACACCCTGAGAGGTTTGTTGCATAGTCATCCGGGTACTTGATTGATTTCAAGAATTCGAAAAAGCCCTCCCTTTATTTCGGGTCCAATGTGTAGAATGCATGGGGTTTCACAATGGATCCTTCTTCATTCCTCTGCATATCTTTTAAATCATCACGCGCTTTGTCCGTGTCCTTATTCTTCTTATCTATGCCCACCACTGTCCCAACAACATTTTCACAGATGTTCTTCTCTATGTGCATGACATCAAGGTTATGCCTAAGGTTTAAGTTTTTCGAATACGGTAGCTCGTACATGATGCTTTTCTTTGTCCAATTCAACAGTGCAGGCTCACGACCTTTTTTCCTGCTATTGGGCCCCTTCCCGAACCTAACTTCTGGTAGTCGATCCAACTGATCAAGTACTTTTTGCACCGGTAAATGCAAGGATTTCATTTTATGATCTTGCTTACCGTTGAACTTCTTGCTCCTTCTCCAGAGGTGGTTCTCAGACAAGGAAGCTTGATGTCCAACCCACCCAATCTTACTTCTCAACTTACATGATAATGAATCTTCGTTGCAAGGGGGACAAGCCAAATAACCTTTTGTGCTCCAACCAGACAAGTTACCATACGCGGGAAAGTCATTTATGGTGCACATCACAACCGCATGCATTCGAAAGGTCTGTTCACTATGGGCATCGTAAGTCATGACACCAATCTCCCACAACTCCTTCAACTCATCAACCAAGGGCCTCAGATACACATCGATCTCCTTCCCAGGCGCCTGCGGCCTAGGAATAAGTAATGACATCATGAAAAATGGGTCCTTCATGCACATCCAGGGTGGAAGGTTGTAAGGCATAAGTATGACAGGCCACATGCTGTAAGAAGTGCTCATGTTGCCGTGTAATAAATAATTACAGGCACCAGACGCAGGCAGCAGCCACAGGGCGAGACATGACTTGGGGGTGGAGAGGGCAGTCACCATCCAGCAGGCTCGACTGATCCTGACCAGGTAAAATTATTTTTTTAATTCAAGATTTCAACATGTATAGAAATTTGTTAAATTGTGTTAGAAATTTAGAGATTTTGAAACTTAAAAAGTTAGACACTTAGGTAGAAACTTGTCGGGCCTGGGCCTGTAGTCATTCCTGACTTGGAGGAACTGACGGAACGACATTCCGACTCCCGGATTGCTCGTACAGTTAAAACGTAGATTTAACTTAAAACGTTAACTTCAAACTTAGAAAACTAGCCTCTGGGCGCCCAAAACTAGCAAACGGGCTCCGTTGCCCGTGAAACTTAACGGGCACAAGCCCGTAGTCATTCCTGACTTGCAGGGACCGACGGAACGAGAATCTGACTCCCAGATTGCTCGTAGAGTTAAAACGTAGGTTTAAGTTAGCACATTAACTTAAAACTTAGAAAATTAGCCTCCGAGCGTCCAAAACGAGCAAATGGGCTCCGTTGCCCGTGAAACTTGACGGACACGGGCCCATAGTCACTCATGATTTGCAGGAACTGACAAAACGAGATTCCGACTCCTGGATTGCACGTAGAGTTAAAACGTAGGTTTAAGTTAGAACCTTAACTTAAAACATAAAAAACTAGCCTCCGGGCGCCCAGAACGAGCAAACGGGCTCCGTTGCCCGTGAAACCTGACGGGCCTGGGCCCGTAATCATTCATGACTTGGAGGAATTGACGGAACTAGATTCCGACACCCGGTTTGCTCGTAAAGTTGAACGTAGGTTTAAGTTAGAACCTTAACTTAAAACGTAGAAAACGAGCTTCCGGGCGCCCAAAAGGAGCAAACGGGCTCCATTGCCCATGAAACTTGACGAGCATGGGCCCATAGTCATTCATGACTTGCTAGAACTGACAGAACGAGATTCTGACTGCCGGATTGCTCGTATAATTGAAACGTAGGCTTAAGTTAGAACTATAACTTAGAACTTAGCAAACGGGCTTCGTTGCCCGTGAAACTCGATGGGCACGGGCCCGTAGTCATTCATGACTTGTAGGAACTGATGGAACTTGATTCCAATTCCCGGATTGCTCGTTCAGTTGAAACGTAGGTTTAACTTAAAACGTTAACTTAAAACTTAGAAAACGAGCATCCGGGCGCCGAAAACAAGTAAACCGGCTCCATTGCCCCAGAAACTTAACGGGCACGAGCATGTAGTCATTCATGACTTGTAGGAACTGACGGAACAAAATTTCGACTCTCGGATTGCTCGTACAGTTGAAACGTAGGTTTAACTTAGAACGTTAACTTAAAACTTAGAAAACGAGCCTCCGGACGCCCAAAAAGAGGAATTGGGCTCCATTGCCTGTAAAACTTGATGAGCGTGGGCCCGTAGTCATTCATGACTTGCAAGAGCTAACAGAACTTGATTCCGACTCCCGGATTGCTCGTACACTTGAAACGTAGGTTTAACTTAAAACGTTAACTTAAAACTTAGAAAATGAGCCTCCGGGCGCCCAAAATGAGTAAATGGGCTCCGTTGCCCATGAAACTTGATGGACACTGGCCCGTAGTCATTCATGACTTGCAGGAACTGACGGAACAAGATTCCGACTCCCAGATTGCTCGTACAGTTGAAACGTAGATTTAACTTAGAACGTTAACTTAAAACTTAGAAAACGAGCATACGGGCGCCCAAAATGAGCAAATGGGATCCGTTGGCCGTGAAATGTGACGAGCACGGGCCCGTAGTCATTCATGACTTGTCGGAACTGACGGAACAAGATTCCGACTCCCGAATTGCTCGTAGAGTTGAACCGTAGGTTTAACTTAAAACGTTAACTTAAAACTTATAAAACGAGCATCCGGACGCCCAAAATGAGTAAACGGGCTCCGTTGCCCGTGAAACTTGACGGGCACGGGCCTGCACTCATTCATGACTTGCAGGAACTGACGGAACGAAATTCCAACTCCTGGATTGCTCGTACAATTGAAACGTAGGTTTAAGTTAGAAGTATTACTTAAAACTTAGAAAACGAGCAAACAGACTCTATTGCCCATTAAACTTGACAGGCACAGGCCCGTAGTCATTTATGATTTGTAAGAACTGACAGAACGAGATTTCAATTCCCGGATTGCCCGTACAGTTGAAACGTAGGTTTAACTTAAAACTTAGAAAACGAGCATCCGAGAGCCCAAAATGAGCAAACGGGCTCCGTTGCCCGTGAAACTTGACGGGCACGGGCCCCTAGTCATTCATGACTTGCTTGAACTGACGGAACGAGATTCCGACTCCCGGATTGCTCGTACAGTTGAAACGTAGGTTTAAGTTAGAACTATAACTTAAAACTTAGAAAACGGCCGCCCAAAATAAGCAAACGGGCTCCATTGCCCGTAAAACTTGACGGGCACTGGCCTGTAGTCATTCATGATTTGCAGGAACTGACGAAACGAGATTCCGACTCCCGAATTGCTCGTAGAGTTGAAACGTAGGTTTAACTTAAAACGTTAATTTAAAACTTAGAAAACAAGCCTCTGGGCACCCAAAACGAGCAAACGGGCTCCGTTACCCGTGAAACTTGACGGGCACGGGCCCATAGTCATTCATGACTTGCAAAAACCGACGGAACGAAATTTCAACTCCCGGATTGCTCGTACAATTAAAACGTAGGTTAAAATTTTAAAATTTTAATTTTAATTTTAATTCTTAATTTTCTTATATTTAGTATAAATTTCCAATTTTTATAATTAACTATTAATATTTATTTTCCTTTTTGTGTTCAGGTTTGAGAGCATCGAATCTAATACGGCACCGTGCACGGACATTTTTTTTTTATTTCTGTAATTGTAATGGATATAATTTGTTGAAACTTTTGTACTATTTTGAATGTAATTAATATATGACTTTCTTTTGTTATTAGTAATTTTAATTGATGGTAGTAGTTGTATATAATATATTCAGGGACAGGTATAAAAAGCAGGAAAAAAATTGAGAAATTACTGGATTATTTTTTTTTAAAATTATTGGCTTTAGCGGCCGCCACTGGCGGTCTTTAAAAGTAACAATTATTTTACTATTAGCGACCGCCAGAGGCAGCCGCTAATACTTTAAAATTTTAAAAAAAAATCAACAAAATAACGTATTAGCGACCGCTATGGCGGCCGCTAATACTTTAAAAATTTAAAAAAAAACTATTAGCGACAGTATTTCAAGTATTAGCGACAGCTATGGCGGCCGCAAATGGTGCCAATTTTTTTTTAAAAAAGCTATTAGCGACCGCCAACATGTGGTCGCAAAAAACAGTAGCGGTCGTTAATACTTTTTGCGACGAAGTAATTGCGTCACTCTCTTGGCGGTCGCTAAAGAGTATTAGCGACCACCAGCCCACTTTTAGCGATGGCTTTTGGCGGTCGCTAAAAGTCATTTTTCTAATAGTGTCTCTCTAATGGTGTTGGAGTTTTCCAAAGGAGAGACGCTGTGAGAGCAAGATTAAGATATATGGAAACAGAGTAGCCAGTCTAAAAGTATTAGTGGGTTTGAAGTCTTTATAAAGTTGCCTTGTTCCTTCATAGTGAAATCAAGCGAAACGCTTATTACCTCGTAAACGTAGAGAAATTTGCCAAACTAAAGTAAATCTTTATGTCGTGTGATTACTTGTGGTTGATTGATTGATCGTGCATGTTTGCCTTAATTATTTCCTAACAACTAAGTATCAAATCCCCAACACTGTGCTCATAGTTCACCCCCTTGTATGTAATCTATGTTTCTTTATCAAATGCGTATCAGTTCTTTCTACAAGACTTTCATGTATATTTTCTCATCTTGATTGTAGCCCTTGTTGTGGATGCAATTGCACGAACCTTGGATTTTATTATAAATGGGCCACCTCAAAAAGAAGTCATAGTGCAAAAGTTATGGGACGTTACACAGTGCAATTCTACATGTGCTTCCAGTGGACTCCTCTCTTCTTCGTGAAATTAGTGCATGGTCTTAAAGTGGTCTGCAAAGTAATGAAGATCTTAAATGGGCCACCATGGCTCATGTTAGAAAAAGAAAACAAAACCACTTTATTTTATTAAATAAATACATGGTGCAGAAATCTAGGAGCAAATTATGATGTGGAGGTTGCTTTGCCCCACTTAATTACAGGACCCATTGCCCCACTTAATTAATATACCATCTTAAACTTTATTTTAACTACTTTCTCAACACTATTGATAGGGTCCTCAAAACCCTATAAGTAATTTGGAGTTGGTGGACACGGTGAAACCAATTGTTTTAGTATCAGAGGAGTTATATTGTGGTAGGAAATATTAGGATGTGATGACAATCTATTCAACTCGAATTTACTATATTATTCTTCATTTTAATAAATTTATTTTAGGCATTTCTTCTTTATTCATTAGTATTATATCTTATTTTTATATAATTTCTTTGTGATTTAAATACTTAAAAGATATTAGATGCTTTTAATTTTAATTTAACTTTTAAACATGGCTATAAATTTTTGTTTTGTATTTGAGATTGAATTTTTCTTTATTTTTGAGCCATGAATTTTAAATGCATTTTATGTTAAACTTAAAGGTCATGTGCTCGGTCTGATAAATGATTCTCAACATTTCTAAAAATGTTTAGAATTAAATGTACATATTTGAAATAGTTTTATACCTTTATTAAGAATCATGAGAAGACTCTAATTTTGAATTTAACTAATCATATATTTTTAGTTGGTCTTATATAACTTTTTTATTTTATTGCCCTTATTGGGCAAGGGGCCCTGTTTCGCTAGTGAGCATGTAATCTAGCCCAAGCCCAACACAGTTCATAAGTATCAGACTTGAGCTTGCCCATTTAATCAATTTGGCCAGGCTGAGCCAGGCATTTTAACAATAGTTTGGACAAATGGTTTTTAAATTAGAAGCATTCATTATTCGGGCTTGGGCTTTCTATGATTTAACCCAAGCCCAACCCAAATATTAAATGGACTAAGATTATAAATTCAAGCTTGGCCCAAACCTGGGTGGGCTCGGATTAGGCCAGCTCTAGCTCGGCCTTTGAGAATGCCTAATATTATCTAGTAGTGTATTCCTTGGACGATGTGAAGATAGATTGAACAAGAATGCCTAATTTCATCTATTATTTGATAGGTGGTAGTTTCTCAACTCAAGCGAGTTACTAGGTCAACTATAACCTGACCCATTTTATTTAGGATCATGTTTGATTGACCCATGAACGACCTACATAAGATGAGGGTCGAGTTATACGGGTCCAATATGGTTGATCTGGGTCTCGGGTTAGTGGGTTTAGAACAGATTTATACATCCATTTTTTATCAGTTGTAGAATTATATTGAAAGTTTAAGATTCATACAACAAAAATAAAACCATGCATTTGTATAAGAGTATTATACCGTACACAAACGACCACAAAAAGATGCGTCCAAAGGAACCACTATCTATTCATTGTTTTGCTAGCACATACATTATTACCATCGGTGTGGAATGGTCAACATGATAAAAAGACCACCCCCAACAAATAAATAAAAGAGGATTTTACCGGTAAAATCCCCAAATATAGCCATATAATCCGAAGGGTCCTGACAAAATGTGCTACATTGATGGAGTTCGTCAGTACTCAATTAGTTTTTTTGTTATTATTTTAATATGGGGTGAGTGACGCTAGGATCACTGTGTTTCTGACAACAGTGACGCTAGCGTCGTCGTTCGCCAACCCTATTAATACAAAATGCGTCTCATTTTTAACATTTTACAGTCTGCAACTTCTCTTTCTTCTCGAGAGCAACAACGCCGCTTCACATACCTTCTTCCTTCTCTATAATCCATCAATCTTTCTCTGATATCACACGTCTACACGAATATATGTCACACTAGCTACGTTTTTTACACATGATTTTCGAAGCATTATGTATGTTTGGAGTTCTTGATGCATCGTGTATGATATGAAATGTGTATTGTGTAATTTCTTAGCATTATGTATGTTTAGAGTGTGAGTTCTTCATTTATTTATTTTGTAAGATATTATGTTCATTTTGTTCTCTCGTTTACTGAAGAATCACATAGTCTGCAATCACGCACGCTATATGTCTGATCAAATGTCACAATGGAGGTCCTCCCTTATTATCGTGTTCTATTTGTCTGTTTCATAAAACAAAGTAGATTTGTGGGTATGTCCCTTGAGTCCTAGGATATTTGGTTTAATACTTCCTAGTTAGGCTACTGAGAAATGAAGACAGTGGCAATATGTTTTTTAACTTGGTTTCATCATATTGTAATTCTTTACCCAATTCATCATATTGAAATCCCTTCTCAACTAGTTTAGTGGCTAAACCAGAAAGCATTGGGTCTGTGGTTTCAAAGGAAACTAAAAAAAGGCACTGAGGTCTAGAAGGTCAAAAGGAGAAGAAAAAGAATGCATCAAACCGCAAAAACCTTGAGTTCACCAAAAGCAAGAGGTAGTAATGAGAAGGCATTGAATTAATGAGACAGATTCCAACCAAAAAAGAATTTGAGACATGAATTTTTCTTGTACCACCCTTGTCTCTTGGAAATCTGAAACTTCTTCATATAGGTTTTTTCCTCCCCTAATGCCCCACTACCTGGTCCACATTTGCAATGGACATGATTGGATTCTAGCCTATTTCAATCCCTACTGGTGAAGGCTAGGGCTCATTGGAACCTTGTTTGATTGCTTCAAACTCTAATATCACACAAAAATCAATGAATCCCAATATTGAGAAAACATGGCAATACAAGTCCATCTAGTAGTTCACATTATATAACAGCAAAAGATTTTAACTACTGCACCTTAAATAATTTTAAGGAAAACAAGGTGTTGGAACAAGAATAAGAGGAATCTTCTTTTGGACCGAGACTCCATGACCTTCATCCATGTTAGTATCCACCCCATCAGGCATCTTCCAATGAAATCTATGTAAAAGATTAGCTAGTGCACATTGGATGGTGGAGGTTGCAAAATAAATTTCTGGGCAAATCTTCCTTCCTACACCAAATGGGATGAGTTCAAAATCATGTCCTCTGAAGTCTACATGGCTCTTATTGCACCATCCATGAATCTCTCTTATTGAAATTTATCAGGGTCCTCCCATGATTTAGGGTCCCTTCCAATTGAATTGCCCATGCATTCACCATGACTCTTGTCTTGGCTGGAATATCATACCCATATATTTTACTACTTTTAGTGGACTCCTCTAGGAACAGTAATGGAAATGGAGGATGTAACCTCATAGTCTCTTTGATCACTAATTTCAGGTAGGTCATTTGATGTAGCATATCCTATGTAACCATTGATTTCCCTTCGTTAAATCCCCTTACCTCTTCTTGCACTTCTTTCATTACTTTTGGGTTCCTTATGAGCTCTGCCATTATCCATTCCATAGCTGTGTATGTAGTGTCGGTTGCATAGAATAGCTAGTTTGTGTCATTGGGAACAACATAGAATAGCTTAATCAAATTGGGTAGACCCCTTTTCTTATTTTGTCATTTCTCAAACTCCACCATGCTTCATATGGGCATTTCTGTACCCCCATTTCATTTACAAAAGTAGAACTAATATAACGACACATGGAGATGTATACAATAAAGAGGATCATCAAAAGAATGTAATAAATACATAAAGAACTAGTTTTTTAACCCTTTCTTAGTTTGATTTAAAGCACTGTTTGAAAAGTTTCTTGGACTAGGATACCAAAAAAGTCTCTTGAATTGGCATGTGCTCAAGTTTTCAGTTTAATTGGAGAGATATCACCATTGGATTGGGAAAATGATTGGAAAATGTGCTTAACTGAGATTTAATAAAAAAAAATCACGTACTTGTCCAATCCAATAGTTTCCAAATACTCCGACTAAAATGATAACGTCTCCGTCTTAAATCAAGATTGAATAAACAAAAAAAAAAAAAAAGTTCTCATGTGTCCTAAAAAGCTACACTTGTGATATTTTATGCATCTTTTGCGATTGTATATACTGGTTATGTATGTTAATTCTGAATTTTAATTAGTGAGTGAGAAAGAGACATTCGTGGAAAATTAACAGTTTCTATTACCAAAAAAAAAACACAGTTTCTATCCATGTGGTCTGGACAGATGTTTGCATCTTTTGTTCTGGTTTGTTTCTTTCTTCAAGATGCTCATTATTGTTATTAGGAAACATGACCTCAGCATGGTTTTTGGCTACTTGGAAAAGTGAATGGAAACAGCCAAATCAGGGGAAAGAGAAAACCAGTGACCAAAACTGGTGGTATGAAAAGAATGGGAGCCCTACAATTTGTGCTTCTTGTAAGATTTTCAGTAAAACACCATTTCCCTGTGAGATTCATAAATTAAATAACAAGAAGACAACAGGAGGAGAGTTCCAAATACCCATGTCTCCAGAGCTGTGAGTTTGGCCTATTCTACTGGAGCTGCTTTATGGTTCATCTGATTTCCATATTTTTCTGGTAGTTTGTGAATTGGACAATGCTGATAACCATATGGTGGGTCCTTGTCTGATCGATGGGTTTTTTCTTGGATTCATCTGGGTCCCTTCAATCAATGCACTGGAAATTCTACTTCCAAATGGGTGAATAGATTGTTGACCTATGCCATGGTGTGGTTGTCTGTCCATTGGACCTTTATATGTGCACCGTACAACGCTGTGTTTGCTGGGATAATGCCTAATCTTTATGAGTCATCTCAGAAATCATGTCCTCAATGTCACAAAAGTTCTTTGTCCCCACTTGACCTAATAAAATCTTCTCCTTTATCTAGGCTTGGGAATGACAGTAAATTATTAGAATTCAATTTTTATTTTAAATTACTTTTCTAAAATCCTAGTGAGTATGATATCAAAATTCAAGATATACATGAAAGCCAACATGTCTGGCTCTAATTAAGATTGAATCAACAAAAAAAAAAAAGTTCTCGTGTGTCCTAAAAAGCTACACTTGTGATATTTTATGCAACTTTTGTGATGTATATACTGGTTATGTATGTTAATTCTGAATATTAATTAGTGGTTGGGAAAGAGACATTCATGGAAAATTAACAGTTTCTATTACCAAAAAAAAAAATTACAATTTCCATCCATGTGGTCGGGACAGATCTTTGCATCTTTTGTTCTAATTGTTTCTTTCTTCACAATTCACATCAGTTGATTATCTATACTTGATCATAAATTGCAAGAAAATCTTGTTTGGTATGTTTACATTGATAGAAAAATCATCAACAGTCATGCAAATAGAAATTTATTTCCTTTGCGTTGTTGAACTCATACTTGTATATGTTTCATATTACATGGCTTGAAACTGAACAAATGGCGAAAGACGTTGCTTTTGATGATGAGGGAGTGTTATTGTATAATCAAGATGAACATGTTTCAAAAGCTATATTAAAAGGAGTTGAACCTGAAAGTTACAGATGCATCAATACCAATCCTGACAAGGATATATGGGTATTGACATAAAAACAAAAGATCATGTGAGGGATGTTGGTTTATCACATCTGTCAGAGATAGACTATATGAGGATAGACCATGCTCTAATCTATGGGCCAATGGAAAGGTGGAGGCCCGAAACCAATACATTTCACTTGCCAACGGGGGAAGTGACAATCACTTTGGAAGACGTTGCTTACATTTATGGACTCCCGATAGATGGTGAGCCGGTAACGAGAAGAATCTTCAATATATAATGCCTTTGTCCCAGAAGTATGTAAAGAATTGCTAGGCTTTGCCTCACGTCCAGGAAAAGACACCATTGGCCTTACCATAAAGTTCAAATGGTTCGAGGAGAATTTCAAGCCCTCCAAGAAGAGGAGTGAAGTATGCAAGACTAGAGCATACCTATTTTTCTTGGTGTCTGGACAGATCTTTGCAAATTCTTCTGGTGCAAGGGGACCAACTTGGCAGCTAGAACCCTTTGGTGATTTCAAGCCCTATGCATGGGGTCCAGCTTGCCTTGCAAGCTTGTACAGGATGCTTTCAAGGGCTACGGGGCTTTTAAAAGGTGGAGAGGATAGTGACGAGGTAGGGGAGGTTGAGGAGAAAAAAGAAAGTGGAAAAATTACATTGCTCAAGACTCTGACAGGCCCTCTTCCGCTGATACAGGTGATTATATTTTAACCAGTCAATACTCTTTTTCCTTTATTATTAGCAATCACAACTTTACATTTTGCGTTAACTGTCTTTGTTGTTTCATACTTGTAGATTTGGGCCTACTCTAGGATGGCAATTGGGAGGTGCCATAAGCCCGATCCTAGTTGGCAAAAGGATCTTCAATTCCCATTGTTTAACACATGGGAGAAAAGACTCGAAGGCTCGAAAGAGTAAACAAACATGAAAGAAATCCGCGCTCACATCAACGGCCTAAAAGAAGATGGGGTACTCATTTACTTCAAAGTTACTTTCACAATTTTTCTTATTGAGGCAATTTAATTTGGGAGGTTGTTAATGGTTTTGTTTTTCGTGTAGTTCTTATGGCAACCATACAAGAAGATGTCGAAGAAACTATTCTAATTAGTGCCAAAAGGAGACAAGCAATTGTTCACTTCGAACACTGTCCTTATCCATTATTGGGTCTTCGAGAGGCACAATGCAAACCGCGTATCGAAGCAATTTGGCATTGGACAATCAGTCCCCCCACCATTCTCCTCAACATTCAAGCGAAATGAGCGCACTGAACAATATGTTATTGACTACAGTCAAAACCATCCAGATGTGTTCAGAATAAGGGAGTCAAGGAGGAACTCTATTTTATTCGGGAAGAAAGACTCTTCTACCAAACATAGTGACTCTTATCTTCTTTGGTATGGCTTGAACACTATTATGGAGATTGTTTGTGGTGCGGATGGTGAAGGACAACGATCACCTGTTAGAGTTGAACGAGCAACAAAGGTGAAGTCTCAATCATAAACGCCAAAAGAGTCAAACGTAGAGGATAAAGACAAAGGCAATAAGGGTACACACCATTCAAATGAAGATGCTACTTCCAAACATGTGAGCATCAGTCAATTACATATTGATTTTCAATTGAAGCAAGAAACTATTTATTTACAAGTTTCCAAATAATTTATCTCAGGTAATTGATTTCTTGGACCACATGGAGCGGTCATCTCTTCGTGCAGATCACAAGAAGATTAAATTGGGAGATTTTACTACCCGATTGTGGAAGAAGATAAAAGGCCTTAGAGATGCTTTCGTGAAAGCTTTCGACGGCTTTGGTGAAAAATCTTATTCTACCTCTCAGTCAGATGAGGAAAAGGAGGTAATTTTGTAGTGACGCATTGATTCCAAATATATAGTTGAATGGGGTTAGAAGTGGATAACGTATTTTACTTGTTGTTTCTTTATAAACTTTGTTGGTGCCATAAAACGATGAGGTCTTCACAACTCCGATTAATACACCCCCGGATCTTCAATAGTGCTATAAACACCCAAATTAAACATCAACACATTGATTTGGCGAATAAAAAGGTTGCATCGTGAGAGGAAGATCCCCCGTTATTTCGAGGATTATAACCACCAGCTGGTGCGGTCGGCTTATGCTCTTACGGAGGGAGAGTTGACTCTACTAGAAGGCTTCCTCGGATTCTACAAAGAAAAGTAAACCCCACTTAACTTCACTGGATGTAGAAATCAGTTCGTAGCCACTTCCCACCATTAAAACCAACATGTTAACTTTGTATTTATATAATCTGTGCAGGCGGGATGAGCTTGACATATATTGCACGATAGTTTCAGCGGGTGCGTTGAAAAAGGCCCTCGATGCCAGCACTTGGTTCGACACAAATATCATGTACTCGTGGTTTGAGATACTGAAGGGCCGATACCCGGATGTACATTTCTACGATCCCAGTATTTGTGTAAGTTATATACTGGCTTGATAAGAAATCTCTTTGAACTTTTTTGGGTAAAAAAGTAGATACACAGCTATGTCTGTAATTTCTTATTGTCAGAATCTTAAACATACTAATAGTGCATGTGTACATATTTGTTGTACTGTATTAATTATGTTGTTCTAATTGTAACAGACGTGGTGGCGAGCTAACAACACGAAGGTTTTACAAGATAACTGTTGGGGCAAGGATGGGACTAAGGTGTGAGAAGCAAAGGAAAAGCGGCTGTTGATATTCATATTGTGGCATGAACATCACTTCAATCTGCTTGTAGGATATAATGAGGAAAGAATAAGGGAATTTTACAACAATTTGAAGTCTGACAAGACAACTGTTAATGTAGCTAAAGAATTTGTAAGCCCACTCCTCAACTTTAATATTTTGGTGCTCGTGCAAGCCTTCAAGTTAAAATTACCAATGTTAATGTTTTCTAATCCTGTTCCATCTTATATGAACAGATTGACTTCATCGGCAATCAATATTCAAATTATGGATAGTACGACACTAATGTGTGGTCACTACTTGCGAAGACAAAGATACCGTATCAAGATAATGGAATTGATTGCGGGGTCTTCGTGCTTGCATATGCAGAACATCTTGCAGCCCGTATTTCGATTGACTTCACACCGGCTGATATACCTTATTATCGAAGCAAGATCGTTGTAGACATCTTTGGTCGAAGTTAGGAGATGTACAACAATCGTCTCCCAATTGATCCATTGTCTCAATGAGTGCAGAAGATGAGAATTTTTTGCTTTGTAGCAGAGGGACCATCTGTTGAATGTAAATGGAAACATTAGAATGGGGGGACTTGGATTTTGTTAATTTTGTACAGCTGAAAATTGAACGTCGTGGTAATGTCAAGGCAGCTTCTCTTTGTTTTTTTTAGAATGGGAATGCTAGTATTTTTCTTTTTCTTTTTTTGTGTGGGAATGTGATCGAACTTGAACTATGTATGGGTCTCAAGCTATCCAGCTTACAGTTGTTCTATGTATGTGTGTGAGTTAATCTGAAGGCATGGTGTGTGCAGGACTGATATAAGTGACGCTAGCGTCACTTAAACCTTGACAAAAGTGACGCTAGCGTCACTTACATGAGCTTCTGTACTGATTTTTTTGACTGATTTCCTTGACACTATCGTCATTTAAATTAGGTTTTGTATCGAATTTATGACTAACTACAGTGACGCTATCGTCACTCCCTTTGTTTTGAATTTAAGTATTTTGGAAACATAGGCTTGTGATTAATTTGAGTATCTTCTTTAACCCACACAAGTGAACAAACTTGCGTTGCACAAGTTAAGAAACCTTAGGACATGAGCCTTGGAGAGGTTGTGGCAAGACCTAAGTTAGAGCAAAACCTACAATCTTTATCATGTTACATCTTACAATCGTATTTCACAAAAGCTATTCCAAAAGGCTTAACACACTATTCTTACAAATGCAAAATACTAACGATTATATATACATTCAGAAACATGTTATACTTACATAATGTTAGGTACAAAAGTATGCTCCAAATTCTAGTTTAAGCATTCTTACAAAAAAAGGAGTCTTATATAGACATCAATTTCACAAAATATCCTTGCTGGCTGTTTAGTTTTGAGCAGGGGGATTTCGACAAGTCCGGCGATTGTGACCTCTCTCGTTGCAATTGGAGCAAGTGAACACCCTATGCGACCTCTGACGATCCTCAGTTCATATTCTATTCTTTTTTGGTCTCCCGGGCTGTCTAGAAGCAAGAGGAGGTAGAACTCTTTCATTTGATCTGTGCTCCCACTATTTGCTATCACGAGTAGCGTGAATCACCTCATTGTACGCGGCTTGAAATACACTTGTTACATACCAATTGTTGCAAAAATCATATGGATTATATTTTCTCACTCTTATTGAAGCGATTGCATGTGAACATGGTATCCCAATTACTTTCCATTTGTGGCACGTGCAAGTACTACGATTAAGATGAACAATGTCTACATAGTTTGCAGACTAAACTTGGAACTCGACTAAACCGGCAACGTGTACGTGCAACCTCCGGGCTTCTTCTGTTTCGTGTCCTATTATCTTCTTAGCGTATGGACTCAAACGATTGTTAATATTTTGTGGCACGTGCAAGTACGACGATTAAGATGAACAATGTCTACATAGTTTGCAGACTAAACTTGGAACTCAACTAAACCGGCAACGTGTACGTGCAACCTCCGGGCTTCTTCTGTTTCGTATCCTATTATATTCTTAGCGTATGGACTCAAACGATTGTTAATATTTTGGTTTTCAACATGTCTTTTTTAGAAGAACTCCATCAATCTAGCTCTAATCTCCTCCACTTGCTTAACTATCGGTAAAGCTCGAGTGTCTTTCAACATGCTGTTTGTGCACTCAGCGGCGTTACTTGTAAGCATGTCATATCGCCGACCTTCGACAAATGCATTTGCCCAATGCTGCCGACCAAATCCATTTATATAATTATATGCATCTTTTCTGACAGCACTAATGTCTTCCATAAACGCCTCATATTCACATGCCCTATATGCCTTTGCGGCACACCAGAACTTCATCACAATGGTTGGATCTTTGAAGGTTATTTTAATGTTTTCCACGAGATGGCGATAACAGTAACAATAACTCGCACTTGGAATAGCGTTTGCCAACGCAGGAACAAGGCCCTTCTGTCTATCAGAAACAATTGTCAAATTTTTCGGTTCTCCCAATGATACCGAAAGATTGGCGAGGAACCACTCCCAGTTGTCTTGCCTTTATGCCTCCGCAAACGCAAAGGCTATTGGAAACAGCTTGTGGTTTGCATCAAGGGTCACAGACACCATTAAAACTCCTGGATACTTGCCACGGAGATGTGTTCCATCGACCGCGATAATTAGCCTAAGTGATGATGTGAATGACCAAATGCAAGGACCAAAAGACCAAAAAAGTCTCTTGAACTTGTCGTCGTCTGAGGTATCAATAATGGTGATAGTACCCTGGTTCATCATCTTTAACTCCTCACATTACAGAGCGAGGATCTTAAAAGATTCTTCATAGGAGCCTCTAACGATGCGCAGTGCCTTCTCCTTTGCCATATGTGCCTTCCCCACTCATTATTTTCTTTGGCCTAATGTTGTGATTTAAATGTACTTTATCCAGAATGTACTATGCGATCAGTTCTGATGATGCCTGGCGATATGCAGTGCCCATCATAAGCTTTGAACATGTATGAGTTGGGTTGTAGGTCCGAACCTTGAAGCGTGGTCCACTCTCAATCATGGATGCGTGAATGCACCATGGGCAGTCACATTCCTTGCAACGTGCAGTGACTTTGAACTGTTGTGTCTTTAAGTGTTAAAGAGTGAAGTTGTTATATATTGCAAATTTAGCTAAAATCCTCCTAAAATCATCATGATTCGGGAATTCGCGCCCTAGCCACATCTCTCGAGATGAATTGTGTTCCAACTCTATATCAAATTCATCCGGGACCATGTCATCTTCGAATATAACTTTCCAATTATGCAAGCTATGTTCTCCAACATTTAACATCGAAAGTCTTTTGCCTCTTATGCTTAAACTCCCTACAATATTGGTTCCCGTGTTCCTAGATTCAATTTCTATTGTAACAAACTCTTTATCATCAGGGATGTCCACTACATCAACACGGTCAACGGGAACGCAATAACTTTCTTTCGCCCATTCATCTCTAGCAATGTTCTGCCCTTCTGAGAAAGGGATGTCCTTGTCTTCGCATAGATTGACAATAGGAATTTCATGACTTTGAACGGGAGGTACTTCTCAATTCACATTATGATTGCTCCCCGAACGATCAATTTGTTTGCCTCGTAAAGAACGGTTGTCCATCCCAAATGACCTTCAAGATAAACACATGGAAAGGACTACATTAGACATTATCTAGAAATAGTATTCTGCATTATTTAACATACCTTAAAATTATTTTATGTACCTTGTCTGTTATCCGATGCGTATGGCGGAACCAAACGGTCTCCAATTGATGTACAAATATATCCCATTTGTCTTGTGGTTTGCAAGTGTTAACATGCACTTGATGTCGCTATCATCATCTATGGCAGCCAATGAAAACAAGTGACCGTTGTGATGGAGATACTGTATGATTAAGTTCTCGCAAGTTTCCTCCCAATGCGAACTTTCAAGAGCTATGTTCACCAATTCGGGAAATGTTATGTTGCTTTGAATAGACCACATCTTCTGTTTTCCGCCTTCGTATACTGGGTGAATCATGTCAAACTTAAATTCCCCGTCGTAGTGGAAAATCACAATCAACTCACCACCCAACATCCTAACTAAAAAAAAAAATTAGGCATTATTATTGTACAAGCATAAAAAAATGCCTACAATGCATCATTAACCAAAGAGGTGTGAGATTACAAGGGGCTAAAGAGGAACACTCAGTGATCCTTAACAGGTGGGTGTTATATGGTATGGTTATTGGATTTTTATTTTTATTTTTAAGAATTTTATCAAACAACAAAAAAAAACAACCTAAATCACCAGTGGCTCGATGTGGGCACCATTTTAACAAAATATTTATACAAATAAACAATACAATTGTTTGTGAGCTTGTCTAACTTCTTCTATACCAACGTAAAAATGAAAACCATATAAAATGAGACATTATATTCAATTTTTTTCATGTAAATCTACAAAATTAGGTATAAACGCACAAACCTCTTAAATGGATATCAACAACCACTAAAATGAAATCAAAATGAGCAATAAGTGAGTATAAAAGCCCATAGAAAGTACCTGACTTCAGTTGGAGACAAAGTGCAACTTTTGAGAAGGATAGGGTAGAAAAGAAATAGAAACCAGGTGACGTATTCGAAGTTATATAGGGTGCGAAAAGCGGCGATAGCATCACTTAATAGTTCTTTGAGTGATGCTATCGTTAGTATGAAAAAATATATATATAAATGTGGCGGGAAGACCCCATCAGTGTAGCACATTTTGCCAGGACCCTTTGGGGTATATGGCTGTATTTCGGGATTTTACAAGTAAAATCCTCTAAATAAAATTTTTTTACCTCATTGAAGTAAAATTGAGATTTTCAAGGACTCGCCCTACATTGACTTAATCCAAGATATTGCAATTTTTCAGCGTGTCGTGAAGGGAGACTACTCAGCTCAGCAGATGCGAATATTCGTGGATTCGAACCTTTCATGACCCGTACAAACTGAACAGTAGAAATTTTTACGGATATACCAAATTTTTTATTTTACTCGAAAAAGAAAATAAATGACCCGGAAATCTACTTTTTCACATCGAAAGGAAAATAAAAGGATTCTCATATTTCTTTGCATATATCATGTTGAAGGAAATAGACGATTTGATTTTTTAATTTTTTGGTGTCGTGAAAGAAATAGAAAAGACATTGAGATAAATAGAAGATTGTGTCGACATGTTCGGATTGGCGGGTGTAAGTCAGGCTCCTCCAATGCTCCTTTGATGATAATGCGATGCTTGGATTCTTTGGTAAGGCTTCGAACATTATTTAGAGACCACGGATAAAAGGGAGATCATATGGTCTAGGACTTGGGATGGCCTTTTGGTTAATATTTAATTGACTTTTGATTAGCTTTAATTGTTCATTGATTAAACTTTAATTATTAATGAGAATAAGGATTTCTTTGCTTCGGTATTAAATATGGTTTATTGATGACAAGTTCTGCATTTATGATATTAAAGGAGCTTCAAATATATTATCCTCACAGCGGACTTACGATAATTGGGCTAAAAGGATGCAATTTTTTAATTAGCCCTAAATTTCACCACCCCCCCCCCCCCCCCCCCCCCCCCGAATTCTCTATTTCAAATATATTAGCCCTAAATTGGGAGACATGACAACCATTGATCTCATGCATGATATGTGCATGATGGTGTTGGTCCATGAAATGTGTTGCCACGTAGGCACGATGCATATTCATGGCGCCACGTAAGCACCAATTTGTTAAAAAAACAACCTTCTGTAATGCCACATCATTTCTCAATATAACCCATGGGTTTCTTTTTCTTTAGATAATAAAATACCATAAGTGACGGATCTTATCATTCCATCTATACTTTCCTTAACTTTTATTATTATCCAATCTCTTGATCATGCACATGCTTTGCTTACCAAAAAAAAAACATAAAAAAGGAATAATTTAAGATTAATGCTAAAATAGAGGTCGATTCAGCTCATTCAAGATTTTCATTGTTTCCTTCCAATATCCTGATCATTTAGGTTTAGAGATCATGTTAATCTGCCCATCAAAACATTTCCCGCGGTAAATAGAACTCTGGAATCCAACAGGCGGATCAAAATCTATGATTTTGAGGCTCGCCACACTTGACCTGATCTATAAGGGGGCCAGCATTGGATAATCATTTTCCAAAAATAATATACGCTCCAATGTCGATATCTTTGACTGAACATATGGAATTGCTTTAATTCTGAGTCATACACCAAGCATCCTGTGATTTCCTAACCAAGGCTATTATAAACTCAAGGTCCATCGCTCTTTATTGGAGATTAGATCAAATGATTAATTGTATCAAACCGATCCTCTCAAAAAAAGTAAGATCATGTGAAGCTAGATCTATAAATTTGCCGCTGGGCCTAACATTTATAAATAATATATATATGGAAAATATTCAAGTGAGAACTAATTCTCACCTATTATATGAGAACTTTTTTTCCAATTAGCAACCTATCCAAACCTAGCAACCAATAGGGAACCCCCTGATAGTCACAAATCCCAATGATTGGCACACATCCGAATGGACTGAACTGTTGGATCGAGGGTTGAATATTTTTTTGAATATAAAGCCATTAAACTTGTAGGCCACGGATGAAGGGGTTAGGTGCATGGGTTTGGAGTCAAACTTGATACTTGGGGTGGTCTCAATGATCTTTCCATCCCCCTAGTCTCATCCCCAAATGCGGCCCCACAATTAGATCTAAGGGCCCCTACCTTTATTTCTCATAGTAAGGTGAGAGATGCTCTCACAGGAGCACCTCCCATATATATATAAGCAAGGCTCTCCTAAGCTCAAATTTAGGATAAGGTAAGCTAAAGTGTGTGGTGGGGCTCACCTGGGGATCCACATGGGAATGGGGATGAGGGGATTTCAAAGACTCCTTGTGATCTTCCTCTTTGCAAAAAATCAACCCGAACTGTATTTCTATCATCTCGATATGGGCCCAAAAGTTTAATATCAATAGCCTATTTGGATCGATACATAGTCGATCCAACGGTCCATTAAATTCGGATCTGATCGAAAGTTGGTGGACATGTGTAATTTAGGAGGGTCATTTGGATGGACCAAAGGTGGCCCCCACAAGCACAAGCTTACGAGGTTTTATCTTAAGTTTGAACTTAGGAAAGCCTTGCTTATATATATATATATATATATATATGTGTGTGTGTGTGTGTGTGTGTGTGTGTGAGCAAGGATCTCCTATCATCTTCATATGGGCCCAAAAGTTTAATGGTCAACAATACATTTGGATCAATACATAGTCGATCCAACTGTCCAGTAAATTCAGATCCGACCAAAAGTTGGTGGACATCTGCAGTCTAGGAGGGTCATGTGTTTGGATGGATTAAAGGTGGGCCCCATAAGCATGAGCTTACAAGATTTTATCCTAAGCTTGAGATTAAGAGAGCCTTGCTATATATATATATATATATATATATATTCTCAGAAGAGTCGGGCCCCAATTACCAAATTGACCAAAAGCCTTTCAATTATGTTCTCATAAGAGTTGGGCCCCAATTACCAAATCGACCAAAATCGTTTCAATTATGTTCTATTCATATATTTATATTGATTAATCCTATAGTGGTTGTTCATATAGATCGGTAGGATTTGGTACAATGACCATCCAATGGGTCATAATTAGGCAGTTTAGATAAACAAGGCTAGGCCCACTGTTGGATTTCTTAGAAAGACATCCTGGATAAGGCTGCTTCTAACTTTTAGCATAGACTTTGAAAGAAGAAAAGATGAGGGAGTGGGTAGGGCCTCTTAGCTATTTCATAGTCCAAAGAGAGATCATCTTGTTTGATACTATTAACTAGGAGTTGACTGGGATTGAAAGAAATTCTCTAGAAGAGAAGGCCAGCTCTCCTAAAAGATCTCTACCCTTCATCACATGGGCCGTCTCTACAAAATATCCCAAAAAATAGGAGAGAAACTCCAAAACAGAGAGAGATTCTTTCGTCCAGTCAAAATTAGCCAACTATATAAAAAAATCTCTTCCTTGATTTTCTCATTCCATTCCAAGGAAGCAAATGAGAAGGGAGTCTGGATCCCCTGTTCTGACCATTCCTACATCGCCACGTGGGCACTAAATGCCAACTCAGTTTTCCAATCACCAAACAACCCCACTCATGGAATTCAGAGGAAAATAATGAATTTGATAGGGTGTTATTTTATAAAAGAATAAAAATAAAAATGCAAACACTAGAGCCCATCATCCTCTTCCAAACCTTATCCACTTCCCCTTCCAAATCCCGTTTTTGGCCTCATGTCCGCGACTCTGCCTCCGCCGCCAGAGCTACAACAACTTGGGCAATGGCATTTTGCAGAGATCTCTAAACGGCAGTGACAGGTCTCCCACACCTTTTCCAGCGTATCTCTCATCTCCACACCAACAAACCCAAAGGGCTTTTCTTCCTCCAACTACATCACCCCTGCTTGTCTGCAAAACCGGTCTTCTTCTACAATTCTTATCGACAACAAGACCCTTTTGCAGTGATTTAAAGGGCATTCCAACCTCCAATTCCAAATTGGTGGGGCCAACTCACTTAGCTAAGCACATTAACAGTTTGTTCCTGGCCATCGATGCAAAAATCAAAAACTTTTCTGGATTGAAGGCCTGCTGGATGATGCGGAGGATGACGATGGCCATGAACCATCTACGCAAGATGTTTCAAAGGAAGAAGAAGAAGCCGCTCCGCAGATTTCTCTACATGCAATTGCTGGCCTTCGGGCACCCCAGACGATGCGTATATCATGTTCTTTAAACCATTGCCAATTGAAGGATTGATGGGTTCATTATGTTCTCACGAACATAGAATGAATCACAAGGCTGCAACACCTATGGAGCAAGCTTTTCAAAGTAAAGTCAATTTGTCTGGTACTAGCAGTTCCAGTGGTGACAAAACATCAAGCCAAGGCAAATATATTAAGACTAAAAGCTGCAAGAATCATGCCTCCATAGAGAAAAATAGTTCCGGTCAGCAAGCTCTTGAAAAAGCAAGGTATGATAAAACCAAAATTCAATGTTTTCGTTGTAAGAAGTTTGGGCATTTTCGATCACAGTGTAGAGTTAAATTCCAAAAAGAAATTCCGAACATGCTAACTACGCTGATGATGTCCAAGAAAAGGAAACTTTGTTGTTAGCTTGCAGCTCTTCAGAAGAAGAACATCTTGACAAATGGTATTTAGATACCGGGTGTAGTAATCACATGTGTGGAAATAAGGAGTTTTTCTCTTACCTGGATAAATCGGTGCGTGGGGAGGTTCTCATTATGGGCAAAGGTAATGTTCTCATACGATTGAAAGATGGTTCTCATGAGCATATCTCTGATGTATTTTATGTTCCTAGTTTACACTGGAATTTATTGAGTATGGGTCAACTCTCTGAAAAGGGACTTAAAATCTTCATTGATAAAGGTGTTTGCACTATTGAGAACATGAAAAATGAGCTTGTTGCAGAGGTTAAGATGACAAAAAATCGCATGTTTCCTTTACCCTTTCAGAGTGAAATCATTCATTCTTTTAGTGCCAATATTGTTATGGATACAAATTGGCTTTGGCACTTTCGTTTTGGTCATTTAAATTTTAATGGCTTAAGGGTACTGGCAAAGAAGGAAATGGTTTTTGGGTTACCTTTGTTAGAAAATTCTACTCATCTGTGTGAAGGCTGTATTCTTTGCAAGCAACACAGGGACTCTTTTCCAGTGGGGAAGTCATGTAGAGCTAAGCAACAATTACAGCTTGTGCATTCTGATATTTGCGGACCGATGGAGACTGAATCACATGGAGGTAATCGTTATTTTCTTACTTTCATTGATGATTACAGTAGGAAAACTTGGGTATATTTTCTGAAGCAAAAGTCTGAAGCTTTTGGCGTATTCAAAGAATTCAAAGTCTATATGGAAAAACAAAGTGGGTTGCGTTTGAGGTGTTTTCGAACAAACAGAGGAGGAGAGTACACTTCTAATGCTTTTGTTGATTTTTGTAAAAATCATGGAATTAAGCATCAACTTACTGCAAGCTACTCACCACAGTAAAATGGGATATCGGAGAGGAAGAACAGAACAATTGTCGAAATGGCACGCAGTATGTTGAAAGGTAAAAACTTACCAAAAGTTTTTTGGGCAGAAGCCATATCTTGTGCTGTTTTTCTATTGAACAGGTGTCCGACAAAGAGTGTTCTTAATATGACACCCGAGGAAGCATGGAGCAGCTATAAGCCGAATGTTGCAGCTCTTTGAGTTTTTGGGTGTGTAGCATATGCCTATATACCAGCTGAGAAAAGGAAGAAGTTTGACGGTAAAAGTACAAAATGTATTTTTATCGGTTATAGTGAACGAACCAAAGGTTATAAGTTGTTTAATCCGCAAACAAATGAAGTCATCATCAGTAGGGATGTTGAGTTCAGTGAAGCTGAAGCTTGGGATTGGCAGAATGTAGAGAAGTCACAAATTGGTATTTCCTTGAATGAAGAATCAGTTAGTGGAGAGCCGCAGCATGTTGCACCAAAGCAGAATCCAACTGGCATTCGTATATCGACACGTCCTCGTGTGCTACCTGCACGCTTACATGATTATGTCATGTCTAATGATAATGATGTAACTGACGAGGAACTTGTAAATTTCGCTTTGTTTGCAGATTGTGACCCTCTCTCTTTTGCAGAAGCAGCACAACATGATGAATGGTTGCAGGCTATGGTGCTGAAATTCAATCCATAGAAAAGAATGATACCTGGGAGCTGACTTCTCTTCCTGAAGGAAAGAAAATGATTGGCGTCAAATGGGTGTATAAAACAAAGTACAAATCTGATGGTCAGGTGGACAAGCTGAAGGCTTGGTTGGTCGTGAAAGGCTATAAACAAAAGCCAGGTATTGACTACTATGAAGTTTTTGCACCGGTAGCTCGCATGGATACAATACGTCTGGTGATTGCCTTAGCTGCCCAAGAGAAATGGAATATTCATCAGTTGGACGTCAAATCTGCTTTTCTGAACGGATTCCTTAGGGGTCGTTTGTTTCTTGTGAAAGTGATTCACATGTGTAAATGACCCACATATGAGTCATTTGCATATGTAAATGACTCACATGTGGATCAAATTCCACTGTTTGTTACTAACATAACATTTCACATGTGAATCTATGAATAAGTTGTAGATTGTTTGATGATATCTCAACATCCAAGCATCATCAATGGTTGAAAATTGGACACATGACCGTGTTTGAGCTTCTGAAGAATATGAACGGTCCTGATTTTACAGGTGGGGCCCAGAACATTAAAAAAATTATAAAAGGCGGACTGGGTATGTGAGTAACAATAGGTTGTATATTGTTTGATGATATTTCAACCTCCATACATCATCAACGATTGAAAATTGGACACATGGCCGTGGTTGAGCTTCTGAAGAATATGAACGGTCCTGATTTTACAGGTGAGACCCAGAAAAATAAAAAAATTGTAAAAGGCGGACTGCTATATATTAGTAACAGTAGATTAATCGAACGGCTGTGATTATGTTGATCATATCTCAACCTCCATGCATCATCAACGGTTGAAAATTGGACACGTGGCCGTGTTTGAGCTTCTTAAGAGAATGAACGGTTCGGATGTTACAAGTGGGGCCCAAAAAAATTAAAAAAAAATAAAAGGCGGACTGCTCAGTGAGGCACTGTAGCAGTCCGCCTAGTAACAGTAACGTGTGTAAGTTTTTCACACCTCTTGAGGTGTGAAAATGCAATGCATAAAAAAGGTCATCTTTCACACCATTTACACAAATATTTTACACATGTGAATCAAAATCACACCAAACAAACATGATGTTTGTGTATCCATTACCCATGTGATTCAATTACAATGAAGAAGTTTTCGTTGATCAACCAGCTGGTTATGTGAAGAAAGGCTATGAAGATAAAGTTCTCAGGTTGAAAAAAGCCCTGTATGGGTTAAAACAGGCTCCGCGGGCATGGTACACACGTATAGACTTATATTTCCAGGAAAATGGTTTTCTCCAGTGTCCTTATGAACCTACATTATATATCAAATCAAATACAAAGGGAGATATGCTTATTGTATGCTTGTATGTAGATGATTTGATATTTACTGGAAATAGTCCTAGCATGTTTGATGAATTCAGGAAGAATATGAATAGCAATTTTGAAATGACTGACATGGGACTGATGTCTTACTTTCTTGGCCTTGAGATTGAGCAGACAGGGGATGAGATATTTCTCTCACAGAGGAAATATGCAGTAGATATTTTGAAGCGGTTCAAGATGGAATCATGTATTCCTATCAAAACTCCTGTTGAAACAAGATTGCAGATGGATACAGTCAGAAATAGTGAACTTGTCAACCCAACTTATTTTCGAAGTTTAGTAGGTAGACTACGTTATTTGACTTCTATTAGACCTGACATAACGTTTGGAGTTGGTTTTATTAGCCGGTTTATGGAGACACCGAGTCAAGTTCACTTGCAAATTGCGAAACGAATTTTGCGCTACATAAAAGGTACTCAAAGTCATGGTATCTTTTATACATCTATTAACAATTGTGATCTTGTTGGGTACACAGACAGTGATTGGGCAGGATATGTGGATGATAGGAAAAGTACTTCTGGTTTTGTGTTTCACATGGGTTCAGGAGCAATTTCTTGGTCTTCCAAGAAACAACAAGTAGTTGCACTTTCAACTGCTGAAGCAGAATATATGGCAGCTACATCCGCTGCATGTCAAGTTGTTTGGTTGCGGCGACTATGCGATGAGATCAGACAAGATCAACTACTTCCTACGAAGATCTATTGTGACAACAAGTCGGCTATTTCTCTCACAAAGAATCTGGTGTTTCATGGGAGAAGCAAGCATATCAACATCAAATTTCATTACATCCGTGATCTTGTTAAAGAAGATGAAATTGCAATGGAATTTTGCAAGTCTGAAGATCAGATTGCCGACATTCTCACAAAATCGTTGAAAACTGAAATTTTCTACAGATTGAAGCAGAAGATGGGCATGTGTAGCTCTGAGAGTTTGAGTTTAAGCTAGGCTGTTGGAATCTGATTAAACTCAAACTATTTTGTTGACTTAGTCTTGTTTTGAATAAGTCTGTATAGCAGATTTGTAGGCACTGTTATGCAATTAGTGGGTGGTCACTTAGTGGCAGTAAAGTAGGTTTCAGTTGAAGTTTTTGTAGGAAGAAGTTGTTTTGTATTCACCTATAAATAGGTGCTATTGTTTACTGTTTTTTATCATCAGTTCTTCAATAACAATTACAGAGTTCTTCACTCATCCAGAATCTTCTTTCTATTATTTTTCTGTTGAGTATTTATTTTGGAAATTGCATTTGAAAAATTAATTTCCTGCATTTGGTATCAGAGCCAAATTGTCCAGAGTTCTTGTTTTTCTAAGTGTTCACTTAGATTGCTTATAAACAGGTCATAAACATGAACGGAACAATTCAACCTCAGCTTCCGAAGTTTAGCGGAAATTTTTTTGATCAATGGTGTATCCAGATGAAGGCGTTGTTTGGTTTCCAGGAGCTAACTGAGATTATCAAAGCCGGATACGTTGAGCCAGCGGACCAAGTAGCAGCAGCAGCTTTCTCTCAAACTCAGAAAGACAATTTGAGAGAGAAGAGAAAGAAGGACAAGAAGGCGTTATTCTTCCTCTACCAAGCTGTGGACGAGATCGTCTTCGAAAGGACTTCAAGCGCCACAACAGCTAAAGATGCTTAGGAGATGTTGCAAAAATCCTACAAAGGTGATGAGAAGGTGAAGAGTGTAAGGTTACAAACTTTACGAGGTGAATTCGAAACTCTTTCTATGAAAGATTCTAAAACTATATTTGACTATTTTTCACGAGTTCGGTTTGTTGTGAATCAATTAAGAGTTAATGGTGAAAAATCTTGTTATGATCTATGGACCACCACAAACTCCACATTGGTATGATATTGTCCACTTTGGGCCTAAGCCCTCATGGATTTGCTCTTGGAATCTACCCAAAAGGCCTTATACCAATGGAGTATTTAGTCCTACTTATATGCCCATGATCTTTCCCATTTCTATCCGATGTGGGACTTTGGTTGCACATCCCCAACATAGCGACACCTCTGATTAGCAAATCAATGGCCCAATTCCAAATCTGCAAAATCAATGGTCTACTTCCGGATTTGCAACTGCAGCACCTTAGTCCAATAATCGTGGCCCACCAATCAAATTTGATCTGAGCCAGCAAGAGGGCACTGCCCTTCTCAATCTAGATCCTCTGATCTGAATCTTCTTTTCTGTAATAAGGAGGCCCCCAGAACCCTCTTCCCCTTCCTTTAATCATGTAAAGTCTTATAATTCCCATCTCTCAAATATTTTATCTAACAATTCAAAAGATCCAAACTCTAATCACATGAAAAAAGAAAACCAGAGAATAACAAAAGCACACAAACCATACATCCAAAAGAAAACCACATCCATATAAACTCCATATAAATTCTCATAAATAGGTATCTTACAGAGTAAAAAACATAGCAAAGATAGTTATATCATCAAATAAAGAAATCAAAACAAAAAATAGAAGAAAACCCTAAAAAATCCAGAAGTTCCTTATCTCCACCCCCCCTCCAAGCCCTCATGCACCAGTGAGGACGAGCCTGACAGAGGTCTAGATCTCGCGAGAGGGTGTAGCGGGCAAGCCTCGAAGCCTCTTGGGCGAACTTCTCGAAGATATCATTGATGACGCTGTTCATGATCCCCATAGCCTTACTAAAGATCCCAATGCACCTTGAATATGTAGAATTTGTATGTCTCCACGCTTTTCTTCGTCCCCTTCTCTGAGGCTGGCTTCTTCTCTGCCTTGAGAGCAAACTTCGAGCGCCAGGACTGATACTGCTGGGTGCCGCGACCAGTAGCAGAGATGGAAGTGGAAGAAGAGGGTTTGGAAGGTGTTTGCATTTTTACTTTTTTTTATAAAAAGCCCCCTATCAAATCCATTATTTTCCTCTAAATTCCATGAGTGGGGTTGTTTGGTGATTGGAAACTGAGTTGGCATTTAGACACACTTGACGATCTAGGATTGGTCGAAACAGGGTCCCTTGTTTTGTTGAAACAGAGGATCTGGACTAATGAGAAGGTGCATTGGGGCCTGTTTGGCATCGTTCTCGTGTTGTTCCCAATTTTGTGCACGGATTAGGTTGTGCTAAGATCAGGTTGTGCCGAGTCTATACTTTGCGGAACTTGTTTGGCAATATTATATTAAATTACTCTGCTAAAAATATGTCGTACGGACTTGTTTGGTAACATTATAAAAGTTTTGCTCCAAGTAGCAAACAAAGGATTTACAATGTGGGACCCCACATTTTATTGTTTTCAGTATTATTATTATCATATATGGGACCCACCTGTAGAAGTTTCAATGTGGTACTCACCTTTAAAAATTATAACATGGAACCCATATCCATTGGATT
The DNA here is from genome assembly GCA_038049695.1 of Cinnamomum chago. NCBI lineage: Eukaryota > Viridiplantae > Streptophyta > Magnoliopsida > Laurales > Lauraceae > Cinnamomum > Cinnamomum chago. The sequence continues at coordinate 50,900,444 of CP142460.1, forward strand.
TATAATGTGGACCCACCTTTATAGGAATTATAATGTGGGCCAACTTTTTACAAATGTAAATATGGGATCCACATTTAGTAATTAGAATATGGGCTTACATGCATAGGATTTACAATGTGGATCCACCTTTTGTAAATGAGACCATGTGACCCATATTTATGAATTACAAAGTGGAGCCACATTTTTTTTGTAATTGTAGACATAGGGCCCACCTTTAGAAATTAGAATGTGGTGCCCACCTTTAAAAATTAGAACATGGGGGCAGCACATTTATAAAATCTACAATGTGGGCCCACCTTTATAGGAATTATAATATGGGGCCATACCTTTTGTTAATTGTGAACACATAGACTCACCTTTAAAAAATTATAAAGTGGTACACACATTTAGAAATCCTAACATGGGGCCATCATTAAAATGTGGGGCCATACTTTTTGTTAATTGTGAACACGGGAGCCACCTTTAAAAAATTACAATGTGGTACCCACATTTAGAAATCCAAACATGGGGTCACCATTAAAATGTGATTATGGACACGGAACCCACCTAGAGAAATTAAAACGTGATGCCTACTTATATAAGCAATTTATAATGTGGTCCCATCATTATAGAATTATAATAGGGGCTCACCTTTTGTAATTGTGACCATGTGACCCACCTCTAGGAATTATAAAGTGGGGTCATCTCCTTTGGGATTGTGAGCGTGGGGACTACATTTAGGATAAGTGATAGGATTTAGGATCTTCAAATGTTATTCTTTAAAAGGCAAGAGATAAGAAAGAAACAATTGTGCTAGCAAGTTGTTTTTTAAAAAACAACAATTTTTTTTTGTTCAACTTTCTTATGCTGGCGGGTTAAGATTTTGAGATTCTTTCTCATGAGAAAAAAATTCGGAACAATCACTTACACATACCAAACATATTTTCTACACCCTTATCTCGTGGGAACATTCAAATGGCACAATGGCAAATGCACCCTTAGTTTACGGTTGGCTAATTTTGATTGGACAAAATAGTACCTCCCTGTTTCGAACAAAGCCATCTCTCTCCTATATGAATGTCTTTGGGATTCCTACCCACCTCATCACATAGTTCATATTAGATGGCAACCAAAAGAGGAACGGCCCATGCAAACCAGTGATCTCATACAACTCAAATCTTTACCGAACTCAGGTCTAAGATGAGGATTACCATCATCACATCTCTCGTGGTTGAGATAAATAAGATGATAAGAGAGCTCTTTCTTCACAAGCGATCTTTTCATCGACTCATCTCTTTCTCAAGCTGCTCTCGCCTATCAAAGGAGGAGATGAAGGAACAATTCTCGTCGGATCTCTGATGGAGTCTCGGAATTACAAGCCAACTCAATTTCTCTTCCTATTGTCGTTCTTGTGTGGCCCACGTGACAGGCCCGTTTATAAAATTTGTTGGGCCTGCATGTGAGGGGGGGTGTTGGGAAGTCCCACATCCCATATCGCCCAAGCCCTAAATAGTCAAGTTGGTCTATACGTAATCCAAAATATGGTGAGTCCAAATCAAACACAGTAGAAGGTAATATGTTAATTAGAGAAACAACAGTGAGGAAAGCTTCAACTAAATATTTTTCTTGCATCACGTTGTCACCATGTTGGGATGCTTGTTGTATGTGTTGGAAGTAGGTGGGCCTTGTGGGTAGGTTTTTAAAACATCTGACCCACTTCATGCAGGGATCAATTACTCATAAGGCCATAAACCCAATCCGGGATCCAAAAACCTCATTCTCATGAAGCAAGATCAAAATATACACCATCAAGAAGATAGAAAACAGTAGCAACAAGCAACCATAAAAGTCTTTAAAGACAAAAGAGATGATGTAGATCTAACCTTAGGAGCTTGGTTGTTCTCTAATCGAGGAATGGATCGCTTGGCTTGCTAAGAAACTCTTTCACAAGAACAAGAAGGATCTCTAAACAACACATGATTCTCTACGCTATGACCCTCTATCAGAGATTTTCTAAAGGAGAATGGTGAGATCTCTTAGAAGAAGCAAAAAGACTCTCTAGAAGGGAACTAGAGGAGTGAGGATGAGAATGGTGAGATCTCCAAGAAGAAGCAAAAACCGAAGACTCTCTAGAAGGGAACTGGAGGAGTGATGAGGATAGAGAGGATTGGGCATGTGGATTGATTATGGACGTCCAACCCCCTCTACTCTTTTAGAGCATATGAGCACCTCCTCTTTTATTATAATTACAAGTCTCACTTCTATTATAAGTATCCGTCGTATTCCTCCTTCCTTAAAGAGTTCAAATTGGATTGGAAGCAATCTCTTCTTAGGGCTAGCGTGGGGAGCACTAGGATTCTTTAGAATCTGCCTCGAACTGGGAATCTGAAGCCCACATCTCATGTGAGCTCCAGACTCATGGTTAATGGCAAATAGCTCTACTATATAAATGCAATTGAACTCTAGTCTTAAGAATAAATTACAGGAAGACCATAAACTTCCCAATAACTATAAGTAGGCCCCTCTAATAATTATATACATGGATCAATTGGATTAAATCTGTCCAACCAAATTAGATCCATATTTTATTATCCTTGTGACCCAATTAATCAAAGTGATCATCAGTACGATCCAATTAACTCTTAATTGATATGAGTGCGCACTTAACAATGAGGAATCCAATAATTGGCATAAGAGGATATATCCATTAGATGATAGATTTCATCTTGATAATTATATATTCTCTCAGTCCTACTACCATGTACCCAAGACACCGAGGTGTTGACCTACAATTGGCCTTACTCATTTATGACTCAAAGTAGATGTATAATAGAAAATTGAGTTTATTAATCTCTCGGGATTATGAGCCTATTGTTAGGGAATCATGAAAGTAGTCCTTAAATCAAAGACAGATTTACATAAAGTGCAACTCATGGTCCTTCAATACATCCAATGTACCAACCAAAGTCTTACACTCTGATGATTGAGACAAATCACAATATCTCATAGTGATCATAAATGTTGCAACCTTGTCAGATGAGATGCTCAATCTCATCACTGATTGTTAATCAATTCAAGTATAAGATTTGTGATCTATGTCTCATGTATGTGGATCTCATCCGCACATATGGATCACATCTAATATACTTGTGGGCTCTGGTTCATCTCTTGAACCATCAAGTCATTTCTTATTGGTCATGTGGAAATAAGGAATAAAATAAAATACCATTCATCTCATGAAATAAATACTATCCATCACATGAATAAAAGCATGATTATATAAATTAATTAAGGAATAAATCTATTTATTTACTTCATCCACTAGATTGAGACCATACAATCTAACAATATGTTGTTGATTCATCTCCTTTCTTTTTCTTTGAGAAAGAGATGCAGAAAGCAAAATCAGAGGAAATAAAAGAATCATCAGTTCTATATGATTAGCACCCTTGTCATATGATGTGAATCATCAAAGTGCGATATGGGCTTTGATACCATGAGAAGAGTTCTATGATAAGTACAAGAAAGAGGATCAAAGTATTTTAGATTTACATCAACTTTTTTGACATATTAATTCTCTTTAAAATCCATTTTTCCAATTTCATGACTGAAATTCAAACAATGTCACCAGAGTCACTTGATTCTTATCAACATTTTTTGTTTAAACCTTTTTGCCTCAGATCCTATGATATTATGGGAACAATGTATATAATAGAAATTGATAAACCCCATGATAACATGGGACAGTCCCTTGATATCAAGGCTTTTACAAGAGGAATTTCTTCGAATGATAGAACCGGAGAAATGGTGGACGGATGTGTATTTACTTCCCACAAAATTTCATTTTTTGTGGTCTATAACAATATAAATTCGCTTACCAGTTGCAGAAAGTGTATTATACATAAACCAATAAATCCAATGATATCATGGGACCATCTCATGATATAGTGGGATTTGATGAGAGTTCAGGGACTCTTGAAATATTATCTGAATTTCAGTTATTAAATTGAAAAAATTTAAATTCAATGAGGATTAATATGTCAAGACCCCTTTACATTATTGTAATATTCTAAATTACATTACACACAAAGGGAAGAACACGGGGAAATATTTATTATGTGAGGAAGTATTCCCTTTCCTCGTACAATTCAGGGTAGTCTTTCCTACTAGGGATTCTGGAAATTTCTTTTGGAAACTAGATTCTGAAAGTTCCTCTAGAAACATTCATATCCTTGATGCTAGCGGCCTTCAGATTTCTTTATCAGGGATACTTTCTTTAAGCAAGGAGGTGATATGCTGCTCAAGAGCTGGAAGACGTTGATCATTGTCGTAGCTATACATGACTTGAACCATTCGAGCTGCGCTTAGTGATGCCTCTATGAAAGTTGGAGAGAAGGGATATGGTGAGAGGCATTCCTTGTTGAGTTCCTTCCATGCATTGGAAATCATGTGTCTTACATGTCTTCTGGCACTTTCGAGAGAAGAAGTTGCATTTTCTTTCAGGTAGCACTCTACATATGATCCATCGTAACCTTTTTGGTTCTCATCCTTCAAAATATGAATAAAATAACAATTAAGTAACCTTAATTTTCCTTATCTTTCAAAATAAGAAGGGCTAGATTATTTATCAGGATTTGAATTTGTAGAACTTCAAGCTAAAGTTGTTTCTATGTGAAACTCAAAAGTGGGGTTCACCAAATGAAAGTATGAGATGCTCAAAATGAATGCTATCTTTTTTTTTTCTTCTTTTGAGATGTTCTTAAATTTTATTCCAATATGAGTGAGTTCCACATAAGATTCTTGGTATGACTAAAAACAAAATTATTATATCCATTAATATGCACGAAGATTGTCTTGGTCATATTTACTCCATCTTACCGAGACTGTCTTTAGATAAACTTTCAGTACATCTCATACATAGGAAGCACATTCATGTTTTTTGTTAGCTGTGATAAAACTCACTGGAGGGGGAGGTAGACACTCAAGGAGTCTAGACTTCACTTCTTTAATCTTTTTTTTTTCCCCTAACTTCAAATGAACTAAAAAGCAACAAAAGAGAGTACACAGAGAAAACAGTAGACAAAAAAAAAAAAGAAAAAAAAAAAGATACAGCTTCCATGGCCAACATTATTACGTAAAAGAAAATATAAGTACAGTTGGTAAAACCTAACTGCCAATATTAAGTTCTTTTCTTTGGGGTGATTTTACTATAAATAATACAAAAAATATCATATGCTATTATAAACGATATTATGTCATCTTTTTACCTATATTTTATGCTCTGGATCTTTATTATCAAAACAAATTCAGGATCATCATAATGCGGGAAGCAATAATGACATGTCCACCAACTCTAGCTCATGATTAATAATTCCTGCATTCCAGTGATTCAAATTCAGTTTTTACCAAACATATATATACCATAGCTAACATTATGCAAAGACATGACTTCTGGCGAAATTTGTACAATCTGGAAAAAAGTGATAATACTCGTTGGATTGATCATTTTCAAAAGACAAAAGCACAAATTATTTTGACATAGACATTTCAATGGACTTCAGAACTCCTGCCACAGTAAGGTTTTGAAAGTGATCGACAATAATATTGTGAAAAGCCGAAGATATTTGTTACTCTGGGCCTTAATGTGCATTCGAACATTCGTACTAGATCTATATATCTGCTAAAAAGAAACATATCTGATGGTGAAGAGGTGGTATGTAATGTGGATACTGTGAGGCTGGTTGACTATGATGTGGGCTCCAGTTGTACATGGAATCAGACTGCCCATAATTGATTTCTAAATCCGTTGGCCCATTTGATGACCTGATCAGCCCCAATTGTTGATACCACCACACGTAGGAGGTGTTTCAAAAGTCTTGTTTAGCTGCTGCGTGTCTCATAAAAATCTTATGTTTTCAAAATATCAAAAACAGTATTGCAAATTGTGTGATGAAATAATGATTATCGTGTTGTTGATTGTGACCAATAAAAAAGAGCCGTATATTTCATGATTGATTGAGATTGATTGCCAACCCTAATAATTAGTTCACTGTTGCTGAAAAGTGTGTTCGTATGTAGTAGGTAGGGTCTTGTTTTCGTTCACATGCCTCCCTAACTTTTCTTTTTTCCATATGAGTAATGCTACTTGGACAAACTTTTTGGCCAGAATTTTGGCCAACCCATATGGTTTCCATTGAATATCACTATGATATTCAATGGAAACCATATGGGTTGGCCAAAATTCTGGCCAAAAAAGTTTGTCCAAGTAGACTTTTTGTTTCCATATTTACTAGTTTTCAATTTTTTTTTACGTAACCCATCCAAGGTGTTGTCCCCGAGTCAGTGCCCGTATACACATGAAAAAAATACTCGCACAAAGAGAAAAAAGACCTATACAACTAGAAAAAAAGCCTGCACATATGAGAAGATGCGGCACATGGAGGGTTCAAACTCGACCAACGCACCCAGATAAAAATCGCCACCACTTACTAGTATGGTACAGGGGCGGATCCAGGACTTCTAATCTTGGGGGGGCTGCACTTAAGTTACACTAAAAAAATTATTTGGGCTAAGATAAAACTTTTATTGAAATGTTGTCAAACTTTACAAGAAACATAAATGTTTCAAGCATCATCCAAAGAGAAAATCACGAGGAGGAGTCAAAAAACCCACCAGAAAAAATCCAACAAAACCCATGTTTCAGTCATCATCTAAAGAGAGAATGATAAGGAGGAGAAAACCCACAAGGAATGTGGGGGGGGGGGACCATGTTTCAGTCATCAAACACATGAAAAAGGGCAAAAAAGAAAGAAAAGAAAAACCCATCTTAAAAAACCCAACAAAAAGCATGTTTCAGTCATCAACCACATGAAAAAGCGTGAAAAAGGGAAGAAGAATGGAAGATTTGGGAGGCAATGAACCTGAATAGGAGACAAATTCCTCTGATAAAACACAGTCGTTGTATCTTGAGACTCCCCAAGTTTCTTACAAATGTTGTTAAAACCATGGCTTTTGTTACTGATCAAAGGAGGATGACCAACAGTGTGCTCATTTTAACATATTCAATAAAGAAGCTTGGTATCTGCCAAAATTGAAGATTTAGTTTTTTTTTGTTGGGCTGAAATCTTGGGTGGGCTGCAGCCACCCCCCCCCCCCCCCCCCAAAAAAAAATCCGCCCCTGGTGTGGTAAGTAGTTGTTCTCCTTATTTACTATTTCTTATTTCTGAAAAGAAAATTTGCCAAGGAATTAGTAATTGTAAACCCTCTATTTTCACGCATGATATTTAAAGAGCCCAGACCACATCTCGAACATTCACCAATCGGATTTAAATATGGGCTTGAAATTTTATTTCTTTTTCAGAAGACTGAACTTTTGTTCTTTAAAGGAGATTTTTTTTAAGTCAACATGGGAATTAGTAGAGTGACGCAACTCATGGATTTGCTTCCCCCTCTTGTGTTTGAAACCTTGCACTAAATTTTTCTTATTTGCATTTGTGTGGATTTGGTGTGCGCCACACCGGTAGGCAAATATCACTTTGGGTGTGGCCACAACAATGATTTAAAATGTGGGCGGGAGCCTATGGATTTCTGATCATCGCACATTACATAGCCTGAAAACATTTTGGAAGAGTTTGAAATGTGGGTGGGAGCTTATATGGATTTCTGATCATTGCATATTACATAGCCTAAAAACATTTTGGAAGAGATGGATGGTGAAAATATCACCTAAATCTTTTTTGATAATTTTGGTGGTGTTTATGAATTTTTTTGGTGTTGCAATGCTCCCTTTTCTAAGAGAATATTTTTTTATTTTCTTCGCTAGAAAGAGAAAAGACATTTTATTAAGGAGAAGAGAGAAACATGAGCTTAATGAAAGGCAGACACCAATAAATAAATGAATTTGATTAAGACCAGAATAGCTGGAAAAAAAGTCATAATAAAATAATGATAAATAGGGAGTACACCGATAAACATTAGCTTAGGATCGAGAGTATGGCCTTGCGAAATTTATTTCTGTTTGCATGCATGAAGGGTGGAATGGAATAAAATAATGGGACAAATCAAGAGAGAATAAAAGAAGATGAGTAAAAAGTAGAAATACAGGCGGACAAAAATCCACTCTTTCCCAAGATATATTTTTTGTCATTTAGTATTACGAGGGAGTAGCTTTTAACCTTTTTTTTGTTAAAATAATAGTACTTTTTTTTTATCTTTACTTTTGACGGTCCTTTTTCTTTATTCTCTCCCAATTTGACAATTTTTTTTACTTAGAACCTCTTAACAATAATTTCGCATGTTTAGATTTTTTATTTTTTTTTGACGTCATGTGACATCTTGTCCCCTGACATTTACAAATGTCATGTTTATTAAGAGGAATTCCAAAATTCTAGCCACCTAAAGAGCCTCAAGTAATCTTTGGAATTCCTTGTATCTCAACTCCTTTGATTTTTGGTAAAATTTCTAAATGCTCAAGTACAAAGGAGAATTCAGGAATTCAACCATGTTTGAGAATTTTAAAATTCTATAGAAATGAATTCCATGATTTTCAGTAAAGAAACATGACCTTAATCTATTCCATTTCATCCCTCATTCAAAATAAATAATAAAGAAAAATGAGAGTACTTTTTTATTTTTAGTATCTTTACTTTTGACTTCCTCTTGTTTTATGCTCTCTCGATTTAAAATAAATATATAAAATTAAGCTTGGAAGAAGTTAAGCAAGAAAGGGCCCTGAAATGCTTTCAAGATTTTACTAGGGATAAAGATAGATCCTCTGAAAATATCTGATTTCTATTACTGGAACTTAGTTTAAATTCTATCAATTTTCAAGGACAAAATATCCTAAGAATACAAAATTTTCTTGACCTCCATTTCTATTTTAGAGCATTCAACAAAAGATAGTACTTTGTTAAAAAGATTGCCGAATCTTTAAAGGCTCTTTCAGATACAGCCAAGAAATTAAGGTTGGAGAAATCATTAAGAAAAGACCTTATATTTTTTTTTCTTTTGAAAAAGTGTTGTATTGAGAGAAAAGATCGGGCTAGGCAAAAAGAGACCCCAAAGAATACATGCAATAGCCAAGAAAGACCTTACTTATTGATGTTAAACAATAATACACCAACATACCTTAGCACTACCCAAATCATCCCACAACCGAAGAATCATTGCTGGGCAAGATATGAGCTTTGGTATACTGTCCACAAGATCCACGCTCTCTCTTGTGATCCCATTGCCCACAAGGAAAAACAAGTGTACCAACACAGTTGCCACTCCTGAACTAGTCACTCCATTTCTCAAGTATTCATCTGCTTTTGGTGAATCTCCCTCAGCAAACCATTTTGCTTCTACAAGAAATGCATTGCACAGGTCTCTCCACTGTAGCATATCATTATTATTATGTTGAAGTTAAGCCTTTACATATGTAAAAAAGAAGAATTGCATGATATAGTTAAGAGGCAGATGGACAAACCGTTTTCTTAAGGGAGTTTATCGGATTCCATCCATGTTCCTTAAGGACCATGTAAGCAATCTCATTGGTGATGTTATGGAGAGCCATGAAACATAGCTTCATGTTTCTTGGAAGTTGATTGATGTCGGAAGGGTCCCATCTGAAAACCAATGAATCTTAAATGAGAAAACTACCATACATGATCAAATTATCTATAGACTGGTAAGTAGTGAGAACCAATAATTGTACTTCATCTATGGCCCCTTCTACTAGGAAAATCGGTTGAGCATTAATGCGTCAGAACCCCCTACTATCATTTCCCTATCAGGTTATTCCTCCATCTATCATGCCTCAAAAGTGTAAATTCAACATAAAAAAAAAAAAGGCGGCCTCAAACACGCAATTGTTGTAGGATCTCACCAAACCGAATTTTGACTATTTTTAAAACAGCAGCATTAGTCTATGCTACTTAGGATAATCTCATCAGCCAACATGAAGTAATATGAGACCAGTGTGACAAGAATTTCTCTAAAATGTGACATGGGCTGATATGTTTTAGCTATATGTTGGTTCTACTTTTACACATGTTAGATAGATATTAATCTCCAAACAGATTATGAGTTGTGAAGGATAAAGAGGATAGTGAAAAACAAAACGGCCTCACTTTCTTACCTATTGACAGCTTCAGTAAATACGACGAGTTCATCAAGTGTCCCATAAACATCATAGATGTCATCAATTATGTAGACAAGAGCAATGGGTTTAGTAAGCTCAATCCTATATCTCGAGAATTTAGGATTTGGTAGAAGAGCTAAGGGCCACATGTACCATTTTATTGGTTGGTCTCTTGCAAATCTTAGTTCTTGTGACAGACCCAAGTCTCTCCACCACCTAACAGGCAAAAAAGAGCACCAGGATGAATAAATTTCAGAAAAATAAAACACTAGACATTTCATGTCATTCAAAATCAGTGCAAATTAAGAAATACATACTTTGTCACCTCTTTGAGCTCACTTTGGTGCATGGATTGAAGAATATTGAAGTCCAATATTGCCAATTCCTGTATGGGGGCATCAGTTTTTACATCCTTTCCTTGTAGATCTTTTAGGTGTTTCTTGATGTTGAACCTTGGCAGGCTCGTGTGAAAAGGATGCTCCAAGACATGTCTCACCTCTCTTTCTAGATCTGGTTCAATGAATTCCATTGAAGCAATGAGGTTCTTGCTAGCAAAGTCATTAACTTCATCAAGGATATCCTCTCCTTCAGTTGAGAGTTTTGAAGATTCATACAAACTCATTAATCCCTTTATATCTGTAGTTAATTGCAGTTTAAATCTACCCTCTTTGTCCTTGAAGCTGTTAAACACATCTGCTCCACATAAAACAGTTAGTATGCCTTCCTTTCATAGTCGCCATTGAGATTGATAACACAAATTTACCGATCAAAAAGAAAATTGATAACACAAATTTCACGACCCACCTGGAGATGCATAGTAACCATGTTCTCTTAGCAGTCGAAAGCGAAGCGCGACATCATGAATGCTGCTAATGGCATCATCATTTTCACTTAGGCTACATAGAATTGATTCAATCTCTTCCCGGAAATGGTAGTCAATGCCTAGCCGTTGAAGGTTGTCGATCATAACCATTTGCTCAACTGGGTCTTTCAGATTTTGGACTATTTCCCTCACTTGATTAACTTTCTCCCTCTGCTTTATGCTTAAGCCATCCTATACAACCAATAATGTCAGCATTGAATAGCCAAACATGGAAAATAAGGGCTTATCCATTCTAGTACAAATTATAATCATCAGATACCATACACAAAAACTGAAAATAGTAAGGGCACTAATGTTGATAATAAGGGCTTGCTCAGTTGGTTGGGAACCACGCATCACCCCCCATCTGCCCAGGGTGGGCATCCCACTTTTCCCACATGTGTGGGCTATCCTTCCCAAGGAGTGGGTTTCCTCTTCCCTTTTGTGGGCTCTCTTGGATCCCAGCCCAAAGAAATAAAATGAGTAAATAATAAAAATAAGTAAAGGTACAAATGTCCAGAACCATGAGATAGTCCAAGTGGTAAAGGGGAGGCCTGTCAATAGAACGGGCCTGGCTTGGGCTTGAGTTGTCCAACCAGTCCCGAATTTCGGACGAGCCTGCCGAGAGTTGTTCAATTCCGGTCCTAAATTAAATGGGCTTACATCAAATCCCATCTCTTGCAGGCCCCGGCTTAGCCCGATCTTGAACATAAGCTAAGCATTAGTTGTATGTCCTTTAGGTGGGCCCCACCGAAAGTGGGCTTTTTTATGTTCCTACTGGGTCAGGCCATATAAATGGATGGGAAGTTTTCCACGTCATCAAGGTGGGTTCTGTTAAATTCAGGTGGGTTCAAGTTATTTATGGGCTCCATGTCCAGATAAGAATGTCCACATATGAATGTCTCATTGGAGAAAATTTTGCCTGAATGCATACTAGCATAGTAGCAGCGCCCAACAGTGCTGAAATATTTCATCATGGAACATGAGGTAAATATATATATAAAAAAAAAACTTAATAAAATTATCTTGTAGCCGGGCCGGGCTGAGGTTGGACGGGCTAGGCCTGCTCTACCCCATTCCTAATCCCATTTTGGTCGGGCTTTCAAAAAATCGGGCTGGGCTCAATTTTTTTTAAAGCCCTGTGTTTTCGGGCTTGGGACGGGCTAAACACCCATTTCAACGAGCTAAATTGACAGGCCTAGTAAAGGGTGTCTTATCTCACCACCACTGCCAGAGCATAGTGATGCATGTCCTGTGGCGCAGAGTATAGCAACAGGCATGTGTTGCGGCAAAGCACATATGGAGATCCTATGGTGGAGCACAGAAGCTGAGAACCCTAAGAATGTTCCCTAGGAATTAGACTAGGCCGGTTTAGGACTAGGATAATTTACCATTCCTTCCCATATAAGAAAAATAAGTTACAAATGTCACGCTCATTACTCTCTACATTGATTTTATGTATTGGCCAATATATTTATTTGTCTTCAACAATTAAATCCGTCTTTTACAAAAAAAGAAATCTCAAAAGATAACAGTAAGGAAATAAAAATCATGAACCTTCATCTTTTACCAGGGGTGCTCATGGCCGGGCCAGCCCGAGCCCGATCCGGGCCTAACCTGCTTTGGGCCAAGCTTGGATTAAGTGATGGAAAGCCCATAGTCCGGCCCGGCCCAGCTTATGTAAGAAATGCATGTAATTTAATTAGTGCTCTAATACCCACAAAAGTGATGAACAGCCCCATTCAGCCTGGCCTGATTGATTAAATGGGCGTGCTTGGGCCTAATTTTTATGGCCCATGTTGGGCTTGGGCTGGGCCTGGGCTAGTGTTTCTAAAGCCTGGCCAGGCCTGGATATGCCTTAGCCCGGCCCATGAATGTCCCTATCTTTTACTGGTTTTAGAGCATTCTAGAGGTAAAAACACTCACAAACAGAATATAAAGATAGTGTGTGTATTTACCAAAAAAAGAAAGAAAGAATATAAAGATAGTAAGAATGGAATTCAAAGGCAATACATTCATTACTGAAATCATATAAAATCAGTAACACCAGTCTGAAGCCTTCTCATATCTGGTGATACTACTCGCCCATTCGCCCCAGAACAACTCCATTACAGCCAAAATTTATGACTATGGGTGTTACACAGCTCAATAATAATAATAATAATATGTAGTAGAGTAATGTAATTAGCATACCAATCTCATGGTAAAAGATGTACAGAATTGGTGATGGGTGATGCTTTGGAAATGGTCTGTAGCTAATTGGGGAATGGGATTAATTAGAGAATTTGGTGTTTCATGGTTTTGATCATTGCTTGGATCGAATGGAGCATTAGGTGTTTCGTGGTTGTGATTCTTCTTTGGAATGAAAGGATCAGAATTCAGAGGGGCCAATGAAGAAGAAGCCGCTGAGGACAACATCTTTATGAGTTGGGAAAACTAGACAGGGCTGAACATGAAAAGAATGGCACATCTACTCCCCCTTTATATAGACATCATCAACCACAAACTCACAGCTGAGGGGATTGTGGCCACTACATTGAGAGGGGGTACGTAGTCATTGTGGAGTTTCCGTGCAGAGAGGATTGTCATAATTCAGAGCATGAATAACGTTTAATATAAGAGTCCAAAGAGAATAAAGGTTCGCTATCTGCTCAAGGTTGAATTTAAGGCCCTGTGGCTTGACTGGAATCTAGAGAAATATTATTTAGGGAATTTCTAAATTTCCAGATACTAATTTCTGTACGATGGTTTGTACCTTAGCATTAAGAAATCCCACCAAAAAGTAAAAATGTTCAAATTTTAAGATTCTTCTTGGGCATTTGAGACTTTGAGGTGGCTGAGATTTTGAAAGTCTAACAATATATATATATATATATATATGGCATTTCCAAATATAAGGGTAAAAGTCATCACATTATGTATAAAAATAAAAAAAAAACCCTCAATACCTCAATTTGTTGTTAAAAATTTCTAGCAAAGAACAACTTTAAGTCCGTTTCTTTATCAGAATTTTAAGAATTCATGTCTACTCCAAAAGTTGGCCCTTTGGATAGAATTCCAAATCCCTCTTTTTTATGGAGGAATTGAAATTCCAACAAATGGTAGAGTGAAATTTTAAGAATTCCAAAAAGTCTTTTGAGTTGTTGAAATTTGAAACTCTAATGAAAGAAATACAGTATTTCAAATACCAAGTGACAAGATGTCACATCATGTCCAAAATAAACCCAACCTCCCAAATTCTAGTAATAAATTTCAGTAAATAAATAGGCCCAAGAGATGGATGTTACCCAGCTAGGGGGTCAATCTGTGGGTAAGTTGTTCTTCCAAAATGTGTGGGCTTCTCCTCACACTTTTAGTGGGCTTCGTCTTTCCATTTGTATGGGCTCTCCTTACCCCGGCGTGAACTTCCTCTTCGCACTTATGTGAGCTCTATTGGGACCTAGTCCCCTGGATCAAGACATTGACGATAATAATGCAGAAGTGTTAAAATGAATTCAATATATGTCTAAAATTATTTATGAATAATATCGAGAGAGGATCTAAATTTCAAAAACTCTAATAAACATTTTATCCAGACGATCGTTATATTGTGACAACTCCCGTGATCAATACCAAGGAAAAGTAACATTATGCTACAACCACCCAATTGAAGTCCTAATCCACATCTACAGTTGTCCTTCACCTTGAATCGGCATAGGAACCCACATGACTTGCATATATTCCGACATAGGAATTTAGTTTGTGGTCAGAATCAGTCCTTTCTTATAGAGAAGACCCAATAATTAATCAACATGCACATCACGTTATCACGGATGTGGATCCCGATCCGTATCCAATCAGAGGTACCACATAGGGAAAAGAGTATTTTTTAAGAGATGAAATTTTTTTGAGATGGAATGTGATATCTTTTGATGTGGCACCTCTTCATCGGACCAAACAGGAGGCCATTTCCCGTTCTCACATGGCCAAAGAAAAAGTTGTTCAGACATGTTGCAGAAAAAACGAAAGAATTCCGTCTGTCGTACAAACCGGCTTTCCGTGTTTGGAGGGTTGGGACAAATAATTTCATTCCAATGTGGACCCAAAGTCGGCACAAATAAAGTTGATGGAGATGGCTTCAGGTCCATGTGTTTCACACACTCTCGAACCAAATATACATCATCATATCATCATCATTATATATATATATATATATATATATATATATAGCGGTATTCAAACGAGGGACTCTTCTTTTTGGGAGGTTTCAAGTACAAAAGGATGTACTCTTTTTAAATACAAAAGTCCTTTTATACTTGAAACCTCCTAAAAAAGGGGAGTCCCTCACCATACATGGTGAGGGAATTCCTCACTTAAATATTTCTCATATATATATAAGGGAAATGTTCAAGTGCAACTTTCCCATTTCTCCATAGGCTAGACTCCAGTGAATGAAGGGCACCAATCCATCTTTCTTCATCCTCGGCAAATTTGGGGCTTTACTAGTGGAGTTGAGTGGAGTAAAGGTTATTTTGTGAAAATAATAAAGTATAAGTGGGTGACGATTGTATTTTGTAGTGCTGCACATGGGCGGTTCGGATCGGTTTAACACTAAAACCAACAACCAAACCGAACTTGTCGGTTTTTTAATTAACCGATCTGATCCGACCGATGGAGAGGGCTTAAACCGAACTGAACCAAACCAAACGGTTCGGTCGGTTAAACCGTTGTTTTTTATTTTATTTTATTGAAAATTAAACATTGGAAATTTCAAAATGATGATACCCAATCCTTTGCATTTGTTCCAATATTTTGTACAAACATAAAAATCCAACAATCCATACTGGACTAAACGCATATAAAAAATAATTCTACTCTAAAAAAAAGAGTTTGGACTGAACACAAGCAAGCACACACAAAAAAAATAAAAAATAAAAAATAACCAGCTTGCAGTGAAACATTCATTCTACATGCATGATACCCTCTGAGGTAGTGCTGATAATTGAGTTTATGTGAGAATGAAGTTGTCGACTCTAGCTATGAAAGTAGTAAAAAACGAAATCATAAGGCTAAAATAGTAAAAAAAGCAATACTTAAGTTACCGCATATGGTCGGTTTGGTTTAAGCGGTTAACCGTGGGCTCAAACCAATAACCGACAAATGTAAGAGGTTTTTATGATTTTCAAATCGTTAACCGAACCGATCCATTATAAACTGATCCGAACCGCCCGGTTCGGTCGGTTCGGTTCGGTTTTGCGGTAATACCGGATTTTTTGTACAGTCATAGTATTTTGTTTTTAGTTGTTTGTGATAGAATCATTTTAACTTTTTTTATTGAAATGTGAAGTTTTTTTGTCTTTTAGTGGTAAATGAGGTTACTTTTTTACTTTTTTTGAAAAAATATGGTGGGGAATTTGAATTAAAGTGTTTTGGTAGGATTTTTTTTTTATAGAAATTGTGACTTTACCTTGACTCTAAATGTGGAGTTGCAAACAAGCCCTACAAGAGAACATCTTCCTATTAATGATCCAGTGCACACCTTGTGCACAAATCTCATAATACAAATCCGAGTGGAACGCGCGCACACAGTGAATATCACTGATCCAATGGGTTTGGATTGGACCGTGGATCAAGGACCTCAATTGTTTTTAAAAATATAATGTAGTTAAATTTGTACGCCACGGATCATGGGGTTCTGATGATCTAATAGGCTTAAAATCATATCCATAGGTTGAGCTCATCTAGACCTTTGGATCCCTACCTTGCGCTTGATCCGTACTGCCTTAGTGGGCCCCACAACAAGGTGCGCATCGGTGCATAGGTGATATTTCCTATATAGTAAGTATATAATATCACTGTTTTAAGTATCGTGGGGCCTCAACTTAGTCCTAGTTCCTTGCCTTGTAATTAAGTCCGAGTCCAAACATCATTTCAAATCCCATGCGAGGGTGAGATTTGAAAATCCTTAAAATAAGGATTTTCGTTGGCCAAGTTCCTCAAAGCATTACACTTGTAAACGTGGATTTTCCAAATATTAGGGGAAAATCAGTGAGGAATCTTTGACAATTTGGTTGTCAAATGCGACATTTGTTTAATCCAGTGTATGAACACCAACCTTTGTACAAATTCAAATAAGGAAAATAGGACTATTATAGATAGGATATGTCTCCAAAACGACAGATTTTATGAAGCAAACTTAAGGTTCGCCTTTGAACATAGAGTAAGGTTTAAGGAGTTCCCTGACAAGAGAGAGCTTTATTTTAAGCAATGTACTTATTTTGAGTGGTTCAGATGAAAGAAGTTTGATAACTCTAAGAATATTAAGCTCTTATTGTGTGATTTAGAGCTTGTTTACATAATCTAAACATTTGGCAAACTTCTAATTGTATTTTTTTTTTTCAATTTTAGTGCTTATTTACTAATAATTGATTTCTTCTCTAAAAAAAGAAAGGTTTTTTTTCTCTTATATTCTTTTTAGAGGTTTTTAATTTAAAGCAGATGAAGGTCAATAGTGCAAAATATATAAGTGTTTTGGATGAAATAACCTCATAAAACTTTCAAAATGACATAAATAATGGGTTCTACATTGTAATTTATAAAAGGTAGGGCCCAATTTCCAAAGTTTCTAAACACGGATCCCAATTATCTCATGAAACAAGAGCCTTTTATAATTTTACAACACACTAATGTGAATTAAAACTTAAGAATTACTCACTTTTATTTTAGAACTTAAGAATTAAAACTTTGATTTTTTAAGTTCATTTTTAATTGTGCTTGTATTATGAGTAATATATTAATATTTAATTATAATTTATTTAAATATTTATAATTATTTCTTATCATGACCTGCGCCTGTTGCACTAGTCTATAAAGTAAGTTATAAGGAAAAATCTCTTTTATTAATTGAAATCAATAGCTTTTTCTGTAATCGTGGGCATCAAATGAAGTAAATCATGTGAGCTCTACAAATAGTCCATGGAAATGGTGGATGGTCTAATTAAATGACATTTTCTTTTACTTTTTCAATTGACATTAAATGTTAAGATCACATCTAGTTGGAAAAGGTAAATTCAAAAAATTCAAAAGTTTGACTCTTTATACCTAGTTATCATACCCGACATTTGTGTTAGCGTACTATGAAAGCTTTGACCAAGAAAGTTTCTAAGTTATAGGAGTGGTGCTCCTATTGAAAATCAAGGTTGCTCAAAATAAATGCGCTTTGAGTATATAGGGTATCCAAAAATTATACTCCAATAGGATTCGGTCCCTCCGTTACATTGGCCGTTTGATTAAAAGTGTGATTAATATAATCATATGTGTATTCCTTAATCATGGTTTTTTTGAAATGGTCAATCCTAGCATATGACAAGCTACTTTTGAGATAAATTTCTTGAATAAGAAATAAATTTTTGGAATAAAAAATAAATTGGGTGAGAATTTATTTTGAATTGCTTAGATTTTCAATGAGTGAGCTTCACTGTAGAGTTCCACATTTTAATTGAGATTTATATATAATAAAGCAATAGAGAGCCCTGCGTGCATGAACCTTTTAAACACATCTGCACCACATAAAGCAGTTAGTATATGCCTTATTTTCTTATTTGCCAATGAAACAACACAAATTTCATGACCCCACCTTGAGATACATAGTGACCATGTTCTCTTAACAGACGAAAGATTAGTGCAGCATCAAATAAACTGCTATATAAGTGCACCATAATTTTCACTAAGTCCACATAGAATTGATCCAATCCCTTCCTGGAAGTGGTAGTCGATCCCTAACCGTCGAAGATCATCAATCATAACCAATCGCTCAGATGGTTCTTTCAGATTTTGAACAATGGCCGTCACTTGATTTACTTTCCCACATGCTTGATGCTGAACCCATCCTACACCATTGATAATTAATGTCAGCCATTGGATAGCCAAACATAGAAAATAAGCATGTATCTACTCCTATTAGAAATCACAATCATCAGATGCCATACTCAATACATGAAAATAATAACGCCATAAATGACTTGCTCACAAATTTCTACATGGGTTTTATGTATAGGCCCATAAATGTTGGTTGGTATGGGAGTACTGATACCTCTGGTCATTCTTGTTCTCCTTTTGCATAGAAAGTAAAATTTTCTCGAGAAGGGACTGTCACCTAAGGCAAGACCCACCAATTTTCACTAGGTCCAATAAATGCAAATGGAGGGGACAAGATGTCATAGTTGAAGTGAGCAAGAAGAGAGAGAAACAGAAAGAGTCTACAGCTGTCTACAGCTGAATTCTAAACATGACACAGCTGTGTTGTTGTAACTTAGTGAGTCTGAGATTCTGACAAGATGTGCTATTACCCGGATCAGGATCTCCTGTCTGGTCAAAACAAGGAAATCCTGTTTGGACCAATGAAGGGGAGCTACATCACAAGTAATTTTTTTCTTTTTGAAGTTGGAGGAGAGGAGATGTCATCAATGACATCTTCCCCATATGTGGCAACCCCTGGGTGGTCCAACCAGGGTCCTCGTCCGCTATTACCCCACTTCAAACTGATGGGAGTAATGGTGACCAGAAGTTTGGATTGGAGGTATCGAAAACGTTTGGATGGAGACCTTTGGTAAATGCATCTGGACAAAATTAACTCGGATGTACTTGCGAACTACTTTTTCACAAACAAGGTGGTAATCAACTCCAATATACCATGTTTCGTGCGAGCATGTAAGACTGGATTAGAGGCTAGTGATATGGAAGAAATATTATCACACTAGACAGTGAGACAGGTAGGAAGAAAGATATGTAGATCCTTTAGCAACGATCGAAGCCAAAATGATTCAACAGTAGTGTGCGCTAATGATCGATATTCCGCCTCTGTGGATGACCTAGCAAAAATAGCATCATAAATTCTTCTCATAAAATTTTGCAATGAAAATGCCCAAAAGATGTCACTGGACATTAATGTCTTCGGCATGTTCTATGCTTTTTCCCTTTTCGTGTAAAATCTACCTTAATTTTGTTTTTTTCCATCAAAGGCTCACACCACGGAGGAGATTCCTAAATTAAACATGTGTATCACATGTACTTCGAAAGTTAAATGAGAAAAACCCAATTCATGATACTAATGTGGGTCTAGCTCGGTTCAGGTTCACCTCTTGGACCGAATAAGGAAAACATTTCGTGTAAGGTTCAAGTCCATGTGTTTCATGCCAATGGGACCTAATATCCATCACAATAATTAACATATTCTACATGCATGTATGCAGTGGCAGACCTAAGAAGTTTTTCTTACGGGGGCGAGGGCCTCATTTCACACATCAAATTGGATTGGATGGGGCTGATTTTTTACAGTTTCAATTACCAACTTTCAATCCCTCTTTGTCCTTCATGGTCAGCACAAATTCAAGTGGGCCCTAAAAAAGTTAGATCATATACTGACTGCACCATCTTTGTCCTATGGCACCTCTGCAATGATGCAAAATACAATATCAAGAAGCCCTCCCTAGCGCGTGCAAAGGTGGTCTTCTTGGAACGTTTGAAGAGTATGGTTGCCTCAGTCCAGGTCAAACCTCTGCCTTCTCTCCTCATCCCATTTTGGTCTTCTTTAGAGTTTTAATCTAATACTGTTTGGAGCTCTGTTTTGGTGCTTTTTGATCCCCCAATGCATTTAGTTTCTGTTTTTTATAGTCTTGAGCCTCTGTTTTGAATGCTCCAGTTTTAGCCTCTGTGTTTTGGCTTTTCTTAATCCTGAGGGCGTTTTTGCCCATGTTTCCTCTGTTTTCCTTTCTTTCTTAATACAATTTTACCTTAATGCAAAAAAAAAAAAAAAAAAAAAAAAAGAAAAAGAAAAGATATGTACCTCATCAAAGAAGATAAATCAAATCTGCAGAGAAAGCGTCCAGATTCAATATATCTGTAAGATAACCGGGAATTATAAAAAGAAGTGTACATGGCACTCCCTCTCTTCGACCTCCACTCTTCTCCTCTCTCTTCTTCTCTTCTTTTTTGGTATTCTGGAGCCCTGTTCCAGGAATTAGGACTAGAAGAGAGAAATCTGAGAGATCTATTATACTAATCTAGATAAATCAATGGAAAACTTTCTGAAGTTCTTCACTATGGAGGAGTACTCTGCTAGACTAGAGCACTTGATGAAATTAAGTTAGCATTTTTGCCATCTTATGCAATTCAACTTAATTGTTTGAATGTCTCTAAATTATGCATGCTTTACCATAAGAGTAAATCTGTCTTCATGTCTATGATGAACCTCTGCTTTGAATTATATTGACTGCACTTTGATCATATATGCTTGTTTAATAGATTATGCTTAGGATTTAATCTCTTTGGCAGTCTATGTTTACTTGATATATGATGCTTGAATGTTTTCAATCTTTTATGAAGTGAAGGAGGTTTCGGTGTTTTAATTAAACCTGACAAATTGTTCACTTGATAGACAAATCATCCAGGTCATAAACATTGATTTGTTTCTGATCTGAGTTAGTTTGAGACAAAACTGTATAATTGATTGCATAAATTAGTTGATTAACTTACTTAATGAATTCTTAATGTTCTGATGTATTATCAACATTATTGTTTTTCTACCCTTTAGTTTTAATCATTACAAATTTTTTATTCATATATATGCATCACTTTTTAATTATTGTTTTCAAAGAAAAAAAATCAGATTTTTAATTAAAGTTCAAAAGTGCTCCCTATGGGCTCGACCTGAAATTGTCACTGTCTCAAAAAGACAACTATGCACTTGCAATTATTATTGGATTGAAATGAATCCCACATCAACATGCCTATGAAAAATTCCCAACAAGAAGATATCTCTCAGTTCAATTCTCACAAACAAACGCCCCCAAATATAGTTTAAACATCATATTAATTTATATTTGCTTGGAAAATAATGTTATGTACCGTCAATGATGCTCTTATATATATATATATATATATATTGTGTACTAGCCATATCAAAGTGATTCATTTTTGGTAGAAAAAGTAAAAAATAACTTTTATCAAGTTGGTTTACATGACTAGTAGGGGTATTCATGGGCCCGGTCGAGCTGAGCTAAGGCATATTCAGTCCCAACTTAACTTTAGAGCCATAAGCCCATATATATCCTAAGCCCGACACGGGCAGTAAACATCGGGCCTGGGCATACATTTAGCCAATTTGGTGCGGCCAAACCAGGCTTTTTATTAGTTGTGCAGGCGTCATGACAATTATTTAGACAACTTATAACAAAATTTTATGCACTCCTTATTTTGTCTGGGATGGGCTTTGGGCCTTCTGTCACTTAATTCAAGCCTGTCTCACATATTAAGTGGGCCCAAATTAAATTTTCAGGCCCGGCCTATAGTGAACTGGCCCCGGAGCTGCTTGGGTTGGCCTGTCCCATTAGCACCCTTGTTTACTAGCCCAGATTGTAGACAATGACACAACTTCATTTAGATTGTACTTTCTCTTAAAAAGAGTGTTGTTTCCAATTTTATTTTATTTTTTTTTTGGGGTAAAAGCTGTTGTCATATGTTACAGATTTGCCTTGTGACTAGTGTGATAAATGCGTCTGACTTTGACAAATCCAAATGATCAGACTATACATTTCTTTTAATGCAAAACTTAAGTAAATTTTAGCCTTGATACAGCCTAACGTCCCAACTCAAATTTCTTTATGAATTTCAATTTCAATTAATTAAACTTAAAAGTAATTAATCAAAATTGAGAAGCAAGCAACCACAAGAACGAGAAGCACACGATTTTTACGTGGAAAACCCACCCGAACACGAACAAAACCACGTGTCCTATCACTGGGACCAACGAAAACCAAGCACTATGAAATCAAATGTTAGAAAAAGTACTCACTATCCTTGTCTAGTTGAACACAACCTAAGGGACCATACTTCAACTTGCCGACGACCTCACCGTTCACCTTTTCCCGTGCTTGAGTATTCACGCCTTGATGCCGCTCAAGATGAATTTACAGCAAGAGTTGAGGAAGTATTTTAGATGATGAAAGTCCTAGCACAACAACTATGGTGGCTCTTTGGAGAAGAAGAATCTCTCGAAGGATTTCTAGGGTTTAGAATTGTGAGAAAGGTGCTTATGTCTGAGGTGGAGAGTAATTAAATTGATGTAGGTTCATGTAGTAGACTTGGGGTTGCAATTAGAGAAGAATTTGAAGCTCTAGAGAAATCGGAAACACTCTAATTAAAAACTCACAGCCATCCAATTGATCGAACGCCTCATCCGATCGATCAGATGCCACATCCGATACACCACGTCCGATCGATCAAATGAGGGTTCTGTCTCAGATGAAAATCTACACACCCCTGTTAACCGAAAGTGCTTCCAAGTCCGATTGATCGGATGTAGGCCGATCGATTGGATAGTGCATTTTGCCGAAACACTGGATTTTACTTTCATTGACTTTACTTCGTGCACGGAATCAACAGTCCATCTAAATAATAAAAATTACAACTCAATGGACCCAAATTTTATCCCGTGAACACTCAAAACCTTACAAAAAAAACTATCTATATGCAAATTGCCAACACATTGAAAAGTACAAATTAGGCTTTTCTTTCCATATGCCTCCAACCTTTTCGTAATTAAGGCACTATGAAATGAAGTGATCTATCACATGAAAATATGACAAGTATTTGGACCACTAGTAGGACCCTTTCGAAACATGAACTATAAAAGCCGTCTTTTGAAAAGTGCTAGTAGGAATTCTTTTTCTATCTGTTAGCTTTCTTTGGGATTTCCTCCAAAGGGATCCTTTCTTTAAGCAATGAAATGATGTGCTGCTCTAGCATCGGAAGACGTTGATCTTTGTTGTAGCTATACATTATTTGAACCATCTTGCTGTATTTAGTGAAGCCTGTACAAATGCTTGGGAGAAGGGATATGGCGAGAGGGATTCATTGTTGAGTTCCTTCCATGCATTGGATATCAAGTGTCTTACATGTCTTTGTGTGCTTTCGAGAGAAGCTGCATTTTCTTTCATATAGCAATCTAGATATGATCCATTGTATCCATCCTGGTTCTCATCCTTCAAAACATGAACAAACAGCAATCAAGAACATTTCTTTATCTTATCCTTCATAACACTAATTGGGCATGTTTATTTACATGTATGTTAAGATAAATTGGTAGATGTCACATCATGATATAAAGGTGAATTATAATAGAGGTGAGATAAAATAAGTGGTGAATAAAGAAAAAGTGATAAATTAAAGTAGTTTTTACTACATTTCATCATGCTTTTATGAGATAAAGAACATGTAACTCGAGGAAATGTGTGCGGCGAAATAAAATGGTCGTTTGATTTAGTTTACCATATTTTTTTTTCAAACAAACATGACAAACAAACATGACAAAGGGAGAATATGTTACATCTGAGTCGACTTTACCTTTCACCTTTACTAACAAACATGCTCAGAGTTTTTTATTCCTCCGCTGGACTATTGAATTCGTAACCAATGTCATTTACCAAAAGGGTCAATGCCGAATAATTAAAGGTGAGGAATATTCCTAACATGCCTTCAAATAGTAAGACCAAGTGATTGGGAATGATATCCCATATCACTATAGAAACTGATACTCTAGGAAAGTGATATTCCTTTTGAATTTTAACTAACCATAGACACTTTCTTTCGTCACCTCTTTAGGTCCTTATGTACAAACCGCTTTCTATTAATTCCTACCATTTGATACAGTAAGCAAACGAGTCATTGGTACAGGACTGTTTGGATGTATGGTGAAGTGAAGTATGGTGAGATGAAGCATCAAATTAAGAGAGAATAAAATATACGGTGTTATGATTGTGTTTTGTTTTTAGTTGTTTGGTATGTAATTTTTTTGACTTTTTGTATAAAAAAGTAGAGTTTTTTTATCTTTTAGTGGAGAAATGAGTTTGTTTCTTTTTTTTTTTTGCTTTTTTTGAAAAATTCAGAGGGAATTTTGAAATTACGTACTTTTGATATGACCCCTTGTCATTTCTTGTCTGAATTCACTTTACTTTACTTTAACTAATTAATTGCCAAACACGCCGACCATTAGCGGCGATTTTAACGATAGGAAAAAAAAATTCTGGATACAGTAATTATTCAAAGCATTGAGTGAGACCACTCATGATTGATTTCTTAATCCGGCTGGCCCATTTGATGATCTGATCAGTCTGATTTGTTGATCCCACCACATTTTAGGAGCCGTTTTGGAAACCTTGTTCAGCTGTATCTCATAAAAAAATCCTACTATTTTCAAAATATCAAAGATAGTATTGCAAATTGTGTGATGTATATTGTTTGGTTGATTCTGACCAATCAAATGGAACCGTACATTTCATGAATGCAAAACATAATAAATAGGTCACTGTTGGGAAAAAAGTGTGTTCTAAGTGGTAAGGTCTTGTTTTCATTCGGTTCTAAATACGGTCTTGTGCCTTCGTTTCTTTTATGAGATATGCTATCTGGATAAACTGTTTTTATTCGAATTTTGGATAACTCCTATGATATCTCGATAGGGTTTGTCCAAAATTGTGGCCAAAAAAGTTTGTCCAGGCAAACTTTTTGTTCTTTTATAGAGGACAGGAAATTCTTTCCTTAATAGGGAGGTACTTGTTTTGACCCACCTGGGAGCAGTTGGAGTGGCACACTGCATATGGATTTGCTCCAAGTCTTTTATTGGAAATCCTACCCATGCATTTGTATGGCTTTAGTGGGAGGCATATATCACTTTGGGTGTGGCCACAACAATGATTAAAAATGTGGGAGGTAGCCTATGGATTTCTGAGCATACACATTACATAGCCCTAAGTTTTTTTGGAAGAGATGGATGATGATGATGATATCTAAATTGGTCCCATTACAATTGTATGATTTTCTTGATTCGACGAGAAAAAGATACATGAATCTTTTTGGTGTTGCAACACTCCCTTTTTTAAGAGAATAGTTTTTTTTTTTTTTACTTTTTTCCAAGAATGAAAAAATATATATATTGATGAGAAGAGAGACACATGAGCTTAATAAAAGGCTGCTCCTAATAAGTAAATGGGTTTGATTAACACCAGAATAGCTGAACATTCAGAAGAAGATAGTACTTTTTTTAAAAAAAAATATCAAATATTTAAAGGCTCTTTCATAAATAGCCAAGGAAGGTTGGAGACATCATTAAAACAAAAAACCTTACATTGTTTATTTCTTTTACGAAAGTGACGTATTAAGAGAGAAGATGGGGCTAGTTTCTTTGCTAGAAACCATGGAATTCTTGTTTGGGGAAGTTTTGAACATCCAAACACAGTGAAATTCTTGGATGCTCCCATCTGAAAATTCTACCAAAAAACATAGGGAGTGGAGTTCTTGAACTCTTAAAAGTCATTTGAGACCTTTCAGGTGGCTGTAATTTTGATATGCCTGTGTAGAAATATAGGATTTACAAATGCAAGGGAACATGATGTCACATCATGTCCAAAAAAGCCTAACATGTTAAATTCCAATAAGAAATTCTAAAGATGAAACGGGCAAAAATAGAGGACCCAAAGAACACACGCAATAGCCAAGAAAGACTTTACATATTGATATTTAACAATAATACACCAACATACCTTCGCACTTCCCAAATCATCCCACAACCGCAGAATCATTGCTGGGCAAGATATGAGCTTTGGAACACTGTCCACAAGATCCACGCTCTCTCTTGTGATCCCATGGCCCACAAGGTAAAACAAGTGTACCAACACGGCTACCACTCCTGAACTAGTCACTCCATTTCTCAAGTACTCATCTGCCTTTGGTAATTCTCCCTCTGCAAACCATTTTGCTTCTACAAGAAATGCATTGCACAGGTCTCTCCACTGTATATAGTATCAGTAATTATATAGAAGAAGTTGAGCAAACACATTTAAAAAACATGAATTGGATGAAAGTTACAGGTAGATGGACACACACCTGTTGCCTTAAGGAGTTTATGGGATTCCATCCATGTTCCTTAAGTACCATATAAGCCAACTCATTGGTGACACTATGGAGGGCCATGAAGCATATGTTCATGTATCTTGGAAGTTGACTGATGTCAGAAGGGTCCCATCTAGAAATCAAAGAATCTCATATGAGAAAACCATACATGATCATAATATTGATAGACTAGTGAATACTGATAACTAATAATCTTTCTTCATCTATGGCGCCCCCTTCGCCTTGTAACATTGGTAGAGATTGCGCTGGGCCCTCCTATGACTCCATGCTTCATTCTATTAACCATTCCAATATCCTCGTCAGATATTCCCTCCGGGCCCAGGTACATGGGTCTGGGGGCTGAAGCCCCACCCTTATCTCAAAAAAGTCGAGAGATTTTTTTGAAGAGGGCTGGGGACAAACGCGCAATATCTCACCCAATCAAATTTTTTACCCCACTTTGACAGGATATGGTCAGAATCAATAAAGAAGATATGTATAAGACTAGTGTTACATAAATTTCTCAAAAAAATGATAAACGAGCGAGCTGCGAGGTTTTAGCTCTATCTAGGTTACAATAGATTGGGTCAAGTGGATATTCATCTTGGAGAAGGAGAAAAAAGAGGCCTCTAATTTCTCACCTGTTGATGGCTTCAGTAAATAGGACGAGTTCATCAGGCATCCCATAAACATCATAGATGTCATCAATTATGTACACAAGGGCGATGGGTTTAGTAAGCTCAATCCTATATTTGGAGAACTTAGGATTTGGTAGAACTGCTAAGGACCACATGTACCATTTCAAAGGTTGATCTCTTGCAAACCTTAGTTCTTGTGACAAACCCAAGTCTCTCCACCACCTAAGATAGCAAACAAAGACACTTGGATTAATAAATTTATCAAAAAAAAAAAAAAACAGACATTTCATTTCATTCACTTTTTTTTTTTTTTATAAAGACATTTCATTCATTTGGAAGTTTCATCTCCCTCTTAAACTAATGATAATTAGAAGACATACTGTGTGGCCTCTTTGAGCTCATTTTGGTGCATGGATTGGACAATGTTGAACTCCAATTTCGCCAATTCCTTTATGGCTTCCGTATTCCTATCAGTTTCCCGTAGATTGTTGAGATGGTTCTTGGTGTTGAACCTTGGCAAGCTCATGTGAAAAGGATTCTCCAAAGAATGCCTCGCCACTCTTGCCAGACATGGTTCCAAAAATTTTACAGCAGCAGTGAGATTCTTGGTAGCAAAGTCATTAGCTTCCTCGATGATGTCCTCTCCTTCAATTGCGAGTTTTGAAGCTTCATACAAGCTCATCATTCCCTTTATATCAGTGCTTAGTTGAAGTTTAAATCTCCCCTCTTCGTCCATGAACCTTTTAAACACATCTGCACCACATAAAGCAGTTAGTATATGCCTTATTTTCTTATTTGCCAATGAAACAACACAAATTTCATGACCCACCTTGAGATACATAGTGACCATGTTCTCTTAACAGACGAAAGCGCAGTGCAACATCAGATAAACTGCTAAGTGCACCATAATTTTCACAAAGTCCGCATAGAATTGATTCAATCCCTTCCTGGAAGTGGTAGTCAATCCCTAACCGTCGAAGATCATCAATCATAACCAATCGCTCAGATGGTTCTTTCAGATTTTGGACAATGGCCGTCACTTGATTTACTTTCTCCACATGCTTGATGCTGAACCCATCCTACACCATTGATAATTAATGTCAGCCATTGGATAGCCAAACATAGAAAATAAGCATGTATCTACTCCTATTAGAAATCACAATCATCAGATGCCATACTCAATACATGAAAATAATAACGCCATAAATGACTTGCTCACAAATTTCTACATGGGTTTTATGCATAGGCCCATAAATGTTGGTTGGTTCGGGAGTACTGATACCTCTGTTCATTCTTGTTCTCCTTTTGCATAGAAAGTAAAATTTTCTCAAGGAGGGACTGTCACCTAAGGCAAGACCCACCAATTTTCACCAGGTCCGACGAATGCAAATGTAAGGAGACAAGATGTCATATTATGTCCAAAAACCCCTAACATCATATATTCTTCTCATAAAATTTTGCAATGAAAATGCCCAAAATATCTCAAATGACTTTCGAAATTCCTAAACTCCCACTCTCTATCAAATTTTTTTTTTTTAATAGTCTATCCATTTTGTTGTAATGTCAACTGTTCCATCAAGAGGAGGGATTTGGATGTCCAACTCCAGGGGACAACTTTTGAAAAATTTGAGATTCCACCAGATATAAGTTCTTGAAATTCTGATGAAAATTTTCCAGAACTAGCAAGAATTTGTCATATTGGGTTTCTTAATTTGGACATCTTGCCCTCATGTATTTGCACAAGGCGAGAAAAGTGTTAAAAAAGAATACATAAAATTTAACAGTACTGTCCAGTGTAATTCCCATACCAAGCTAAGGCTAGAAGATGTCGATAATTGATCTTGGAAGCTGCTTTGGCAATAGAATGTGGCAACTTGGAGGACACTGTTTTCAGCTGTTTCATGGTTTTCATCTTCTTTCATACTGGATGGACACTTGGGTCGGGGCAAAACGGTGGAGGCCACAGAGGACTGCATCTTTCTCTACCTTGAATCGGGGAAGTAGTGAGGGCTGAAGATGGATAGAATGGCATACCTGCTCTCCTTCAATATAAAAACACAATGACAAACTCACAATGGAGGAGATTGTGGCCCTTGTCGTGACAGGTAGTATGAAAGCATTGGGCAATTTTCATGGAGAACGGGTTGTGTCAATGGCAAGGATGCAAAAGCACGGAAAACAACATTTTAGGGTCAATCCTGGTCGAGTTGACTTGGTGGGAGAAGTAGGTATGAACAGTTGATTTCAATGAACGTTGTTTAGTCTTTGTCTCAAGGACAGATGAGCAGGATCATTCATTCAGTGCGTCCTATGTGGGCACAATTTACCAAACATCTTCATTTGCAACCACTTGATATTTTTTTCATGAAGTCAAGAGAGTGACAAAATTAATTGTCTGGATGAATATAACATATTTGTATTGTTTCTACATTCTACTTCTGGTGGAGGGTTGCCTTCAATCACTGCCACAAAATTAGAAGATTTTTTTTCATAATATCTCAGAAATAGGGGGACATTTGTTTTAAATGATATTTTTATATCACACTTACATTTTTAAAATATCGGGATATTTGTATAAAAGTCATTAGGAACAAATTACAATAAAATTGATAAAAAGGACAGTGCTCACTTGGCGCACACTTGGGGATGGGTGGTGGGTTCTCTGGTGACAGTGACACACTAATCATCATACCAACCACTTGATCGAAGGCCAATAAATTTTCACCATCCAAATGAGTACACAATCAATCTAAATATCCAGTCTATTTGGATGGATGCCAAATTTGAGATCAAGGATTATCAAGAGAGGTACATATTTATGGTCCACTCAAATGGATTGCCAGATGGGCCCTACTAGGTATTTAGGCAGGCGGCTCCCTGTGATTTTTCCTATAAAAAAATAAATATTTTCGAAAATCTAGAATAGCCAATTTTTTGCAATGCTATATATTCATTTTTTATTTAATATTTTTCCTAAAGATATCTTGGGAAACACCTCAAGTTTGAATATATATCAACATTTTTATGAAGATCACAATTCGCCGAGAACTATATTTGTGACAACTCTCATGCATTATCAATCCAATCTCTTCACTCCATTATTTCCCATTGAATATAACTGAAAAGGGATTTTGATCATAAAGACTCGATCTTTTTTCTTTTTAACGATAATATGACTCAAATCCATAAATTTGTGGTTGCCCAGTTCAATTGTCCGATTAGATAGCTTCCATGTTTCAACGGTTCTTTTCAAAGTTTTGATCAGAAGCAAAATATTCACCCATGAGAATGCCCTTATAGGGATGTTGAAAGCAGGCGTGAGGTAGGTGGAAACCACCCCACCCCACCCACCCACCCCCCCCCAATGTAAATGCCTAGGCATG
Organism: Cinnamomum chago; assembly: GCA_038049695.1. NCBI lineage: Eukaryota > Viridiplantae > Streptophyta > Magnoliopsida > Laurales > Lauraceae > Cinnamomum > Cinnamomum chago. The sequence continues at coordinate 50,931,350 of CP142460.1, forward strand.
ACCATGATAATCTGACCAATCTCCATCATAATTGAAAAACGGCCCGTTTGACTCTTGACTCTCCCGAATGGTCTCATTTAGACAAAGGACTGAGTAAAATAGAGGGTGATTCAGCCACGTCATCTCATTTTAACAAGTTGTTTATATTGTAAACCATTTGATAGCTAAATCTAATTCTAAATAATTAAATTTGTTTATAAGTAATTATGCATGATCAGGTTTGAAATTGCCAATTAAAAATGATGCATCTAAAGGAATTTGAAACTTAATATTTGATCTTTTACCTTCGATATTTGGAATAACAAATAACGTAATATGTAATGATTTTTCTTTTATTTTCCTCATTCCGATACTTTTCTTACATTTATAAATTTATTAATTCAAATTAGTTATCATGAATACATCTAAATAAATGCAAATTCATATTTATAAGTAATGAACTTATATTTAAATATTTTTAAATTATTCTTTAAAGAAAGTATGATACTCTCGAGTCTCCACATTGATTCTATCTTAGTAAACTTTTTGCGTTGGATACTCTCTTGAGTCTCCACATTGATTCTATCTCAGTAAACTTTTTGCATTGGACGCGAGTGTGAGTCACCAGTTTTTCCTGCATAGATAGCTTTGTAGGAGAATAAAAACTTTGATAGGATAGAAATCCAAATCAATGATAATCCTAATCCACACATTCTACTTCCCAAAGTAGATGTCACTGGACATTAATGTCTTCCGCATGTTCTATGCTTTTGTGCTTTTATTGTAAAATCTGCCTTAATTTTGTTTTTTTTTTTTTTTTCACATCAAAGAGTCACACCACGGAGGAGAGGAGATTCCTAGATTAAACATGTGTATCATATGTACTTTGTAAGTTAAATGAGAAAAACCCAATTGGTGATACTACAGTACAATGTGGGTCTAGCTAGGTTCAGGTTCACCTCTGGGACCGAATTAGGAAAACATTTTGTGGAAGGTTAAGTCCATTTGTTTCATGGCAAGGGGACCAAATATCCAGCACAATAATTATTATTCTGAGAGAGTTGGTAAAAACCCAAAAAAAGGCAAGTAGGCAATTATAATTTCAGAACATGTATCTTTTTATGTTGTTGAATTCCATTTATTCCATCATATAGATACCCAATTTCCAATCTCTACATGTGATTTTTATTCTGTTGTATGCCATGGAAATGAATTAGTTTTGTCTAAAAAGATGGTAATTGAATGGCTAAAATAGAGCTGGAAATGCCCATCTTGTTGAGTTTCAGAACCCCTTACTATATGTGAGAAAAACCCCTTTAAACCATTCAAGGTTCAGATTTCACTGAACTAATTTGATGGTTTCGGTGATGACCCAAAATGATGGTTTCAGGTGCCCTTAAATGAGCCTTTGGTCGACTGAAAGATTGACTACAATAGCCTGAATCATGTCAAATGGACCAGGCTGGCCCAGTCAACGGCCCGTGCCATGGGCCGTGCTGCGCCGAGGGTCCTAGGCAAGTCTGGCCCGTTTGGCACCACCCGCCCAACGGCCAAAAAGGGCTATAATTTTTTAAAAAGTTCATTTTACCCCTCCCCCAACAGCTATAAAACAATCATATCAGGGGTATTTTGTGTCCTTTTCAATTTTACAAAGTCTACAAATAACCTAACCCTCTCATTCTCATTCCTCACTAATTTACACAACTCTCTCACTCTCTATACACTCTCTAACTCTCTCTCAAAGCATTCAACTCTTTCACTCTCTCTAAGAAGTTTTTAAAAAGTCAAAGATCAAGTAATCAAAAGACAAGAATAAATGGGCCTTCAAAGATTTAGAGGTATTTATATTATTTAAATTTGATATTCCATATATATAAGTTTATAATATATTATATTAACTCTCATTTTCTCCCATTTATTATATTAATTATCACAAAAGAAGGCTATTAGCCTATTACTGTTATTATTTTTAAATTTTATTTTTTAAAATATGGTTAGAAGATTTCCCACAGAATCTTCTTCCATTAATTTAAAGGTAGAAAAAGAATTTATTGAAGTAGAAGATGACGTAGGTGATTTACCACCCCCCTTTCCTCATAGTTCCCATAAACCAACCAAGAGGAATAGAACTTCAATAGTTTGGTATATATATGTATACAAGGTATGATGTTATTGAAAATGAAAAGAAATTTGAAAAGGCGAAATGCAAATTTTGTAGTAAGATTTATTGTGCCGATTCAAAATCGAGTAATAGCCATTTGTCAAGACATAGGCAAACATGTTTGGCCTACATAAGCCGGCGAATGTAGGGGCAGGGAGGCCTGGTTCACAGACCCAAGTCTCTACTACTGGTGGTGGTAGTAGTAATAGCAATTTGGGTCTTTTTTCTTTTAATGCACAAAGTGCTAAAAAAATCTTGCTAAAATGATTTTGTTATCCAAATTACCATTTTCTTTTGTTGAAAATGAGTTTTTTGAAGAATGGGTCCAGAAATACTGTCAACCACAATTTCACAATATTTCAAGAAATACGACTAGTAATGATGCTATTAGACTCTGGCAGGAAGAGAAAACAAATATTAAAAATTACCTTGCAAAAATTCCTAGTAGAATAGCCATAACTACAGATATGTGGACTTCTAAAGGATGTGATAGTTTTCTTTATATTACTGTACATAACATAGATGCAAAATGAGTTATTAATAAATGTATAATTAGTTTTACCTGTCTTGAATGGCCATACAATGGCACTAGAATAAGTACATTTATTTTGAAAAACTAGATGAATACAATATTACAAAAAAATGTTATATTTATAACTTTAGATAATGTCAATAATAATACAGTGACTATTGAACTAATGAGATTGGAGATACCACTTGCAACTTTAATAGATAGCTCTATTTTTCAAAATAGATGTGTATGTCACATTTTAAATATCATTATAAAGGCTGGTTTAAAGCATATTGTAAATTAAACAGATCTTATTAAAGACATAGCTAAATTTATTTTCTACTCCGCACAGAGAAGACAATTATATGCCCAAATATGTGCGAAACAATGCGTATCACCTATTTAAATACCTAAAGAAGTAAAACATAAATAGAATTCTATATATGAATTGTTAAACAAGGCACATAACCGGAAAACTGTTTTGATTGAATTTTGTGCTTTTCATGTACAAGATTTGATGATAAGTGATGAACATTAGGAGTTATGTGCTCATATAAGAGGTTTATTAAAAGTTTTTTATATTTCAACATTATTTTTTTTACAGGATATATTATCCCACATCTAATGAAATTTTAATAAAACTTTTTAAAATTACTTTACAACTTAATAGATTTAGAGATCATTTTTTGCTGAATAACACTGTTAAAAACATGAAATAAATATTTAATAAATATTGGAAAGGGGCTCTAATGACATTTTCTTTAGCTGTTGTATTTTATCTTATGTTAAAATTAAGTGGTGTACAGTTTTTTATTGATCGAATAAATAAAAATATGAATGATATAGATTTAAATATTTTTTCAAATATAAAAGCAAATCTACAAGCACTTTTTCAATTTTATTGTGAGCAAATAGATACAACTGGGCTTAGTATGGGCCATTCATAAGTCCAGCAAACAGGTGTTGGTAAGTGGAATGCGTGATATTCTTCCCTGTTCATGGGCATGACATATAGCTCAAGTTCAAGTAACACAGTGATGGAGTTATCATCGTATCTTTATATCGTTGCAATACAGGTGCATGATGCATCTAGATTTGACCTTTTAACCTGGTGGAAACAACAAGAAAGCATTTATCCGGTGTTAGCCGCCATGGCTCGTGATCTATTGACTAATCAAATGTCTTCTATAGCCTCTGAATAGGCTTTTAGTGCAAGTGAACGTGTGGTGGATGATAAAAGAACAAATCTAACTGAAGAAATAGTTGAGTGTTGTGTTTGCCTACGAAACTGGTATTTGGCAAATAAGAGGATGCAAGAGTTGACAACAATGGAAGATGATGATCCAGCAGAATACATTAGTGGACTACACATTTGATTTTTTACATTTTTCTTCATTGTAATTTGTAAATATATAAGTTTTTCATTCTTTTTTTATTTTTATTTTCTAAAAAAGAATATAAGTTTTGAAGATAATCCTATTTAGAAACCTTCAAGAATTTAAAATCTAAAATGATTCTCTCTTCTCAGTGGAGTAGGTCAAGTTTGACCAAACCACTTAATTATATTTATCATTCTCCGTACTTATGTTCTAATTTTTAATTTTAATACTGAAAAGATAAAAAAAAAAAATTGAAAAAAAACTGAAAGATGCACGCCGTCATGGTGGCACGGCACGGCCCAGCCCACTCCAGCTTGGACTATGGCGGGCCGTGCAGTGCCATGGTTTTTTCAACGTGCCTGCCCACGGCCCGCCCCGAGGCTCGGGTAGGCTAAGATTGGCCAGCACGGCCCGTTGACATGCCTAAGCCTGACCAGATTTCATGTCTAGAGCTTGAAGGTTGAAATTTTATGTGCTGAACAGTTTAGGTTGACCAAAGGAGTTCTTTAGGGCCCCAAAGAAAAAACTTAGCTTAACCGACCGGAGACTATCTATTTTCTGAGTTCTAGTTGATAACAGTGGCCTGATGAACCAAGGTTTTGAAAGTCTGAAAACCCATGAGACATGTCTAATCAAAATAACTTATAAACCTTAGTTAGTGATGTTTTGAGCTAACATACACCTACAGATTGCATCGGGATTCATTGTTCACTAACCCCAAGTGTCGGCTTGTGGTGTAGTAATAACTCGAAGAATATGGGGTCCATCTAAAGGGAGCAGAATGCAACTAGTTTGTACCTGTCCTATAAAAATAAAAAAACTAAACCTAAAAGAATTTATACAACCATAACCTACTAAACTAAAGTGAGAATAAAAATCAAGTACAGCGTTTACAACTAATTAAAAAGTCATAAACAATAAACCTATGCTACAAAGCTAAACCAGTAAACCGCAACAATAAAATAAAAAATTAAAAAACATCATTAAACTAACCACTTGATGGAAATAAAAAATAAAAATCAAATTATGATGGAAGTAAAGTGCGATTTCAAAATTATTTTTAGTGAGAGATAGTATTCCTCTAGGCTCCTACAATTGTATTTTTATCATTAGAGGTCTATAGGCATTCCATATTTTTTTGTTGAAAACAAGAAATCATAAAAACTTGATTGACAATAATAAATACACAATAAAAAAGGACCTTGTTTTAAATCATGTCCATCATGTAGGACTAGTAGTAGAGTTACAACTTCACCTTCTCCCTTGATTTACAATAAAAACCACCCACACCATCTTCTCTGTCTTGTTCTTCAAAATGTTTCTTTTAAGCATTATGGAAGAAAGAAAGAAAAAGAGACTAGAGGGGGGAGGAAATTTGTAAAAGAGAGGTGGGGAGAGAATGACAGTGGTTGGATGGGGATTTAGAAATTCCATGGCTTGAGTTCCAAGTTCCAATGATTTTCAGAAGGTTTTGGAGAGATACAAGGACATTTTTGAGGGATTTAGAAGCTCTTTCCACTTTGAATTCCTTGGCATGCAAGACATTCTAACTTTGCGTCCCTTCTCTTCTTGGAAATTTTCACCATGAGCCCCATCTTAACTTGAATTATCATCATGGAGGGGCTTTTTGCAATTTTTCAAACACGCGTGGCCCCCCCTAGCGATGTGCAAGAGTTGGTGGCTCCCCCCATCGGGCTTCCCATATGCTTGCTTTCTTTCTTTCTTCACTTGATTGCTTGTCCTCTCTAAACCTTCCTCAAAATCTTTCCTTTTTTTTTTTTTTTTTTGGGGTTCTCCATTGAGTTCAAATTGCAAAGGTGAATTTCAGATTCTCCTAAAATGAAGGAAAGAGATTGGGGTTTTATAATTTCAACAAATGTAGGCCCTCCCACATGGGGCGTTCCACCTTGGGATTTTCAATTTCTTCATTTTTTTTATTCTCTTCTTTTCTCTTGAATTTCTCCACATGTGGGTCACCTCTTGAAATTATTTTTCTACAAAAAAGAAATTAATTATATTAAAAAGAATAATTTTATGTAGAAAACTATCATGCACTGCATTGGACCCGTCCACACACGTATGAATGCATTCAAATACACCACCTGACTCAGCTTTTCATGTATAATTGATGGTGCAACGAAAATATGTGACTTTGCGTGTCAATTAAAAGTGATTCAAAAGGTTTATCCAATAATCCAAAGAATATTTTCAAGAAAAACATGCAATTTAATGATTTCAGACCAATTTTCACATAAAATGCACGTTGAACACCATGATGCATGATGCTGATGAAATTCAATGAAATTAACCCAACATAAGTCCATAAATCTACATGAAATAATGCGAACGAAGTGCAATTTTATGGACTAATCACACCCTCAACCAACATTTTGCTAGTCCTCAAGAAAATGATGCGAAAAGAGGTAAAGTTAATTATCCTCACTAATCTATTCTAAGAAAACAAAAGATAATTGCAAAAAAAAAAAAAGGCACTTTCGATGGCTCTCTCGACAGATTTAGCATATGCAGTAACCCTTGAACCCCTAGTGGACGAGTTACGCCTCGTAAGGGTTTGCAGTGAATCTACTAACAAAATTCAATTTTTTCAAAAAAATAAAATTAAAACCTTAAAATGAAAGAAACTTCTCAAAATGAAATTTAAAATCATTGGATTATCTCCATTTTCAGAAAAATCAAAATAAATGATAAGAGATTGAAAACTGGTCCACCTTTAAAAAAAAAATTCAGGAACATGTTAAACCTTGAGTGCATGGTGAAGTGTACGCATACATAATTAAAGTGTCAAATGTTCAACTAAGATGTGTGCTTTTAAAAAGAAAAAACTCTACAAATACTCAGATGAACCTAGACTTAACCCAAAACACAAGTTAACTCTCAAGGCAACTATAATGGCTTTCGCACTGCTGTTTTTTAAAGAAGCCATAACATTTTAACAAGAGGCCTCCTCTCTTTCTTTTTATCATCTTGGAGTGGGCTTCAAAGTATAGAACTTGAGGAGTAGACCCACCTCTTATACAACTCTGTCCATTCCCGTACGGGCATAAGTGGGTTAGTTACCATGAAATAAGCTTTGACATATAAGACATAGGGAGCAAACCCATGCCTCAGATAACTTCACTAACTTTCAAATTAATGCATCCCTAATTTTTCTCTTTTTTTTTTCATCTTTCAATGGTTCCCAACAATAGATAGATAGCCCTCATGTCCGAATCAATTCATTGATTTGTGGCGGATCAAGCAACCCAGATGAACCAAGAAACATAAATCCAACTAAGCTTTCGGTTTCTCATCCTATTTTAAATGATTTTTCAAAAACAACTACATTATACCATTTTAAAACTTTTAAAATATATTTGAAAGGTTCAAAATTCAACAGGTTCTGAAAAAGTTCTGTACCTAGATTAGTGAACCCAATTCAATTTTTGTCTAAAATTTGAAAAACTCTGGAATTCAAGATATCTTCAGATTATAAAATTTCTCTAAAAAAATATCTTTCCTAAAAATAAACTAAAAACAAAGAAAAACTAAAAGAATTTGAAAAAAAAAAAAGACCTTTCTAAGCCTTAGAAATAAACAAAAAGTATGTGTAAAAGTTTTGCCTATCAACAGAAAAGTGTGCTTCTCCCCACCCCCAACATAAGATGAACATCATTCCTTGATGTTAAAATGAATAAACACATGAAACATGAAACATGTGGAACAAAAAATAAAGAAGGGAAAGTGAAAGAAAGCACCTGAAGATGTAAAGCTTGTCCAAACCTTGTCCATGGTTAGACCAAACCTACAAAGAAAAGAAAAGAAAAGAAAGAAAAAGAAAACTACCCTAGTGGATTTCCCATTTCTAAACGACCTACACTCATAAAGGGTGAGAAGAGTAGAACCCATGTAAAATCAAATGCAACAATGATTTTCAATACACAGTCAAAACATCCAAGAGCAAATCATTCTTGTGTCTTCATGTACTTTGTTGAAGTTGAAATAAAAAATTATATAATAATCTTTCTTTTAATTTTCGATGAAACACTGATAATGTTGGCCTTGTGCCAATTATATGTAAAAAATAAAATAGCTTGTACATGACGGCTGCTTAAATTTTGTACATGAGGCATAATTCTGTCCAGCATGCTCTGTAAATTTTGTTTACCGTAGTGATGCCTTATCTTAGAGTAGTTTTCTCATTGTCTCCTATTATAGTCCTACTATAGTTAAATGGTCTCTCAAGAATTGTGCCACACCAAATTCCTTCTCTGTGTCGATTTAGCCTAGTCCTTTTAATTAGTTTAAATGTTTTTCCGTTATATGATATCTATATTTTCTTGGGATTTGTTTATAAGAATTATGATTTTAAAATTATTCCTTGATTTTCTTTCCAAACCATGTGTCAAGTATTTTTGAACTATATAAATTGGATGTTTAAAATTGTCTTATTGAGTTATAAATGTTTGCTTTTCAGGTTTAATTGATATTGATTGACTTAGCTCCAAAACTTAACCCCCTCAAGTTTCAAAGTTTTCTGGTAATTCTGTTGTGCTTGGGAACTTGGATCCCAAACAAAAATTCCCTCAACATATTTTATAAAGACCAAATGAAAAGTTTCAACTATGGAGACTTGAAGCTCAGTGAACATATGGACCTCGTGATCTTTGTCCAAATGTGAAGAGGTGACCACCAAAAAATACTCTACCTTGTTTAACCATGAATCATCCAGGCATGGAGGAAGAGATTTCATATATGAACAAGGTGGTCCATGTGGTGCCCGTGCGCTCAGACAAAAATCTTTAAGGAACTACTAAGCATAAAAAGAAAGGCCCTTGCGCTCAGGCGCCAAGGGAAGTTAGAGTAACCCAAGGAAGAGCTAAGAATGGTCGAGGTCTTTGGAGACCAAAATGACTCAGATGGAAGCTACCTCACAGAATGAACAGGTTCGTGATTCTTCAATCATTCAATAGTTAGAAAATGTAGGAGGTATGCTAACAACAGACAAAGTGGCTGATAGCGTAGGTCTCAATGATGTAGTGGTGGACGTTTCTGAAACAAACATGAGATCCAGGACTAGCCAAAGAACTGCAGGATATGGATTGGAAGGAAAGCACCATTGGTCAACCTCCTTTTGTGAGTTCTTCAATTTCAGCTCCTGAAACTTCACAACCCAGTGAAGAAATGTCTTTCAGTTGCAAAACATTTAGATGTTGTACCTCAATCAAATGAACACGTAAAGGCGATGGATTTACTGACAGGAAATGATGATTTAAGTATGGTCATTTTGTCATCCAGAAACCAGCAAATAATGGAAATTCAGATACTAGACTATCGAAGTGAAAAATGGGTGTTGAAGATAAGATTTCATCTGCTAATGTTCTAAGTCATATGGATGAGAAGAGAGAAGAAGTAATTACTAAGGCGGAGAAAACTCCTCACAATGAAGTCAGTTCTGCTCCTGGAACTGATCCTCAAAGTGATCACAGTTCCTGCCAACAGGAAGTGCTAGCCCATAAACGAAAAGCAGTTGCTTTGAAAAGGGAAACGGAAGTTGGCGGAGGCTAGAGAGGAACTAAGGCAGGCGAAGATCTTTGAAAAGAGTCTAGAAGCAAAATGGAATTACTTATGAGGAACTAAAAGATTTCAAGCCTCTGATTCTAGTAGGCGAGCATAAAAATGAATTTAGAAGATCTTGAGTAACAAAATCAGAAAGACAATGCTCTAATATTATAGGGCCAACAAAACAACTTTTTTCAAAAAAAAAAAAAATCAAAATGGAGTATTACCTGCAAATGAAAATTTGCACTTTAGAATGAGGTAGAAAAAATGTGAGTTGTTTAAAATCAACACAGAAAAAACATGACCATCTCGACTGGGAGTTGGTTGTTTACATGCTACACAACCAGATTTGGGGATATATTGAGAAGACCACTTTGGAATGCATTTCATCAATATCCTTTTGAGTGCTAGTTAACATTTCGCCTTCAAGACTGTTCAAGATCTCTAGACAGTTAAGTCAGGCGATGCCTTAAAATTTCACTGTAGTTCCAGGTCAAAGAATAAGAATCATTTAGAGTTCCCATCACAGTTAAGATTGCAAATGCTTACATGAGGATGTTTCCAAATCAAGTGAACACAAAGGTTAGAAGGAGAATCATTAATCTCCAACTAATTCTTTTCCCATAACAATAGAACACTTTGGAATTCCTTGTGAGCTGTGGGCTATAAAATGCTAATTGTGGAAATTTAAATCTGTGAGATCATGACAATCTCAAACAACCCTCAATCTATTCCTTTCCATCTAGACAAAACCACTACATATAAACAAAGCAGCCGAAACAGGCTTTCCCTTTCTACTCTGAAGCCCACTATGCTGTTCATGAAATTGAAATAAATAGGGCAGAGAAAACCCACTCCATTTCAATCCTAGATAAGCCAATAATCCATAATTAATGAGCACCCAACAATAAGCAAAAGAGATGCTCAATAGATTTAGTCTTCCAAAGAGAAGAGAGATGATGCATACAAGGGCGTCTGTCTATTTTGCAGGAACTTCCAAAGGGAAATCGGTATTCAGAATTTCTGACAGCAATATCAATTGCTATGGAATTCCTCGAACTCCTTGTTTAATTAGAAGAATTCAAAAAAAGAAAAAAGAAAAAAGAAAAAGAAACAGCTATTTGAAATGTTACTTTTTATCTTAATTTCTACAAATTCCAGCCTCCTGGATGCTCGGGGCGTACAGGAAACCTTCCAAGGACTCCCCTTGGAGCCTGTTCGTTTGGAAGATATCAGAGAATTCCAGTTCGGGGATTCAGAATTCCTCAAACTCTGTCCCCTAGCTGGATTTATAAATGCTCAATTTACGCCCCCTTAAAAAATGGGATTTAAGCTGGAATTTGGAGAATTCTATAAACCAAACCAATTTAAAAAAAATCTATAAGCCAAAAGTGACAATCCACAAGGCTGGATTTTGGATCTCACTAATTAAGCAAGAAATTCCAAATGCTGAGGGACAACAATTGACATTGCTGTCAAAAATTTTCAACATTGGGAATTCCTACCAGAAGTTCCTCCAGCAATGCCCCTTGGAGATTTTATAATTCTCCCCACTATGAATTCTCTGAATTCCAGCAAACAAACACCCTGTAAGAGTGACTAAAGTATTCCTCTTCTTTTAAAGATCCATTGGCAAAAATCTTCTTTCATCAAGCCAGCCAATACTCTAGTTGCTAGAGAATCGTTTATCTTAGCTTACGTCAAATATACTGTGAGCACAAACAATTCTACATAAGTAGTAGAAACAGAAAAATAAAATGTCTATTACATGTCTTACAGTATGCCCACACTTGATGGTCAGTCTTCAACAAAGGTAAACATGCTTTTTCTAGCATTGCATCATTATAAAATTTCATTGAGTTCCATTGTTCAATATTATAAATATTGGGTTATAAAATGAATTGGCCTCGTAGATGAAAATTGGAACTACTCAATTAGTAGGCATGGAAATAATCGGAATGACAGATGTTGACTCACCCATGTGCCTAGCTAAAAGGCATAACTTCTCACCTCTTCCAATCATATAACGTATGTATCAGAAACTCTAAGATATCATTATATAATATCTAAAGCCTTATCCCATCTAACTGGGGTTGGGCGGTTTGCTGAGTGCTACTTTTCTCAAAATAAAACCCAAAATATACTTGGTAACTATGATGCATGGATTCTTCAAAATGGGCAACATATCGTGTCATATCGTATCCTATATATACTTCACTTTTATGTGTAAAATCCATGTCCCTACCATGTCCACGGCGTCTATGCCGTATCTAGACATCATAGCTTGGCAACCTTTTATAGCCGGTTTTTAACCTAATGCAACCCGCCCCTCCTTTATTTGGGCTTGGGACTAGCACTAGAAGAAAAAAAAAAAAAAAAAAACATATGGAGGAGTATGACTGAAATCGGTCACTGAAATGCGGCCATGATAATGGATCCTGAAAATGGGACATCAAGAACCATCAATAAAGGATATGATAGAACGGACCGTCCCAGAGGAAGCCAAATGAATAGTTCATTCCATCAAGGTGGTTAATTCATTCATGTGCATCAATCTTTCACACAAATGATAACTTCCAGAACCCACATGACTAAACACTAGCCTCCATAATAGCAATCCATCCAGTCAACTTGATGCCATATTTTTGGAAGCGAATCATCTCCCATATGCTGACATCCATCTAGTAAGAAGAGCCTTCTTTCATAAGCCTCATCAACCTAATAACAATGCCATCATGAGAAGCCAATAGGCCAAAATCCATTCCCACATTAGGACCTCTCCTACATCTCATCCCTCATTACTGGCATGCATCCAAGTGTGTCCCACAAAGGGCTGAGATTTTTACCACTCGTGAAAACCATGAAAATTACCTCTGAATTGAAAACTACCGAATAATCTTAGCCGCAGAAGTTCATTTTATCCCTGAAATTGCCTCAGAATAATGAATAATTATTCTCATTCTATCCAATTGCTCATGGCTAACATCATAAAATATTCTAAGTAATGCTAGCAACCCCTTAACACTGAGAAATCTACGAGACAAAAAAAAAAAACCTCTAAAGCAACCTAGCCAATGAGACTACTTCATTTTGCCATCGGCTTCATCCATCATCACAAAACAAATAAGGGATATGGATCTCCTCGACAAATTCCATAAAGCGCAGAATAATTAGACTTTAGGGGCACCTCTCTCATATATAATTAAATATATATATAGAGGGGTTATCAAGTGCGTATGGGCATGTACTAAATATGAAGACCACCTGATCATCCTAAGCCGTTGATCAACAAGCCAGAAGTCTCACCATTAAAATGGGTGAACAATCAATCCAACGGTCCAGTCCATTCATGCAAACCTTGGGTTCCAGTGACTATTAGAGGGGACCCCTATGTGTGGTCAATTCTGATAGACCTTCAACTATGCTCCACTACAGGGTGTGCACAGTGTGCACAAAAAAAAGCTGTGCACGGGATAACTTACCCATACGCTAGTTATCACATGCACCAAGTGTGCATGTTGCGCACCCCTAGCGGGGCTCACCTACTGGTCCATCTCAGTGGACACCCCCCTCCCCCGCGCAACGATCATACACACGGCCCCTGGGTTTAGATCCACCCGAATGGACTAGACCGTTGGATCGACTGTACACCCCATTCGAATGAACTACACTTGTGGGCCCTAAATTATAGGGTTAGGATGATCGGATAGGACTATTTTTTGCAAAGAGGTGGGCCCTACCCAGATGATCAAATCCCCCAAGAACCCATCCCAAGGTGGGCCAGCAGCTCCATGCTTGCCACATGGACTAGATAAGTCTCATATATATATATATATATATATATATAGAGAGAGAGAGAGGAATGTTCTCTCATGATGGTGTGGTGAGTCCATTTACGTGCGATGGCCCCTTGAATACGATCAAGGGTTGTTAAAAAAGCCAAAACCCAAGTTCCCCGCTCTTAGTTTCCCCTCTTTCCAATATTTTCTCTATCGACTCCCCATCGCTTACTCTTCTCGGTCTTTCACTAATATTTCTCTCTCTCTCTTCATCTCCTCTCATTTTTTCAAAACTCAAATAATCCCAATATCCGCTTCTCTATTCTCCGTCTCTCTGACTGATTTTTTCTATCCTCCTCATCTCTCTACTCCTCTTTAACTCTCATTGTCTTTCCCTCTATTCCTTACTCAACCTCTCCATTCAATGAAAACAAACCTGCAAATAGAAATAAAGAGCAGTTGAGTCTTCATTCCTTCACTGAACCCATCCCCTGAAAAGTGAAAGCTAAGCAACCATCAAAATCAACTCAACTCCCTCCATCTCTCCCTCTCTATTTCTTCTTCTTTTTTATCCATCCATCCTTTCCCACTTTTCAACCCAGTCTCTCTCTTCTTTTTTCTTAAACTTTCCATTTGGTATTTTTCAAGTATTTGCAAAAACACAGTTCTAATACATTGATTTCATCGTGGTGTCTTCCTTCTCTCCTGGCTGTTAGATACCTTGTGAACATGATTATTCATATATTAAGGCCATATGAAGGCCTGATCTTTCATCAGTCCATTTAATTCTCTCCAGGCTGTTAGATACATTGTGGTGTCTTCCTTCTCTCCTGGCTGTTAGATACCTTGTGAACATGATTAATTCATATATTAAGGCCATATGAAGGCCTGATCTTTCATCAGTCCATTTAGTAATGTGTAATGTTGTTGGGAGTATTTTGCTCTAAACATCCAGTGCTTGAGAACCAGAGAGCTATGAAGTATAGTTGGTGAATTAGTTCTTGTTTGTCAAAAAAAATAAAGAATCATATAAAAATGAAAAGCAATATGGGGAAGGAGCAATTCTCAGAGAGTAAGAGACGAAGAGTCCGTAAAGAGATTATAGGAAAGAGAAGAAACAGGAAGCTGAACTGGATTTTGAAAGAGAAATCTTTGTAAGATTCGTTTGAGAGATTACCAGAGGGATAGTCTTTTAAGGGGAAGAATAGCTAATCTTGGGCCTGGACTTTTTGAAAAAAAAATTGAAAAGCTAGCTGTCCAATAAGATGGTTGATCGCACTTAATCCTTTCACCGCACAAGAGCAGGAGAACACTACCCAACTCTCAGAGAGTAAGAGATGAAGAGTCCGTAAAGAGATTATAGGAAAGAGGAGAAACAGGAAGCTGAACTGGATATTGAAAGAGAAATCTTTGTAAGATTCGTTTGAGAGATTACCAGAGGGATAATCTTTTAAGGGGAAGAATAGCTAATCTTGGGCCCAGACTTTTTGAAAAAAAAAAAAAAAAATTTGAAAAGCTAGATGTCCAATAAGATGGTTGATCGCACTTAATCCTTTCACCGCACAAGAGCAGGAGAACACTACTCTCCCTCCCTCCCTCCTAGATGAGTGCCGACTATGAAGGAGATTGGGGATTAAAAGCAAGGATGTAAATATGCTTCGTATCGGCCGATATATCGGGCGTATCGACCAAGACCGATACGCCACAAAGGATTTATCGGCCGCCACGGGTTATCACACCCGTGGCGGCCCGTATCGGCCGATACGACGTGGGGGGGTTTTATGGACTTTGTAGGGCTTTTTACCCTTCTCTTTCATCTCTTCCCCTCTATGGTTGTTGTTTTCACCTCTTTGTGGTCCCAAGTGTCTCCCAAATCCCTCTCTTCAAGATATCTTGCCACCAAATCACCAACAATCCATTATTGAAAGAAATCTAAAGATTCGAAAGTCAAAACAAGATTCTTCATTAAGGTATATGTGATTTTTTTTTTCAACTTTTGAGATTATCATTTATCACTCTCTAACTACTATGAATCACAACATAATGGCATCATTGTGTTGTTTTATTGTAGATCCATGCTTCCTTTTGATCTTGCATGCATATCTTTTGTTTTTTTTTTATATATATTGTTATTTTTATTTTCGGATTTATGTTATTTAAAAAAAAAAAACAATATCACTTATGGAAAACTCATTAAACAACTTGAAAATAGCTTCATACTGTTAGATCTATGTTTCCCATAGATCAAATCAACACATTTTGAATGTTTATTGATTTTTCTCTATTTTTTATTTTCGGATTTATTATTTTTTGAAAAAAAAAATGTGAATACTCATGGACAACCCATGAAACCACTTGGAAATTGTTTGTAAATGATAGATCTATGTTTCCCATAGATCAATCCATCACATTTTGAATGTTTATTGATTTTTATCTATTTTTTATTTTCGGATTTATTTATTTTTTGACAAAAAAAATGTGAATACTCATGGAAAACCCATGAAACCACTTGGAAATTGCTTGTAAATGATAGATCTATGTTTCCCATAGATCAATCCATCACATTTTGAATTTTTATTGATTTTTCTCTATTTTTTTTTCGGATTTTTTTTTTTTTTTGAAAAAAAAAATGTGAATATTCATGGACAACCCATGAAACCACTTGGAAATTGCTTGTAAATGATAGATCAATGTTTCCCATAGATCAATCCATCACATTTTGAATTTTTATTGATTTTTATCTATTTTTTATTTTCGGATTTATTTATTTTTTGAAAAAAAAATGTGAATATTCATGGACAACCCATGAAACCACTTGGAAATTGCTTGTAAATGATAGATCTATGTTTCCCATAGTTCAATCCATCACATTTTGAATTTTTATTGATTTTTCTCTATTTTTTATTTTCGGGTTTATTTAGTTTTTGAAAAAAAAAATGAGAATATTCATGGACAACCCATGAAACCACTTGGAAATTGATTGTAAATGATAAATCTATGTTTCCCATACATCAATCCATCACATTTTGAATGTTTATTGATTTTTATCTATTTTTTTATTTTCGGATTTATTTATTTTTTAAAATAAAAATAATTTTTAATATTTGAATACCAATCAAATGTCTTGAAAATGGTTCCTATATTTGTGATATAAGTTTCCTCTAACATGTTTCTTTGTTTTTTTTTAATTTTTAACATACTAGTATACTACTTGTTTATATTTATAGGCAGCCAAGTATTCAATTTCAGTCCATCTGTCTTTGCCAATTGATAAGTGAAAATGCCTCGTGATATTGATCCCGCATGGAGCTTTGGTGAGGCAGTTGAGAATAATAGGTTGAAAATCAAATGCAAGTTCTGTGGAAGAGTGACCCATGGGGGCATTACAAGATTCAAGCACCACTTGGGCCACATATCTGGCAATGTTGCTGGCTGTACCGAAGTACCGAGGGAAGTAAGAGAACAAATGAAAGCTTTGGTTGGCCAAAACAAAGCTAGAAAAGTAGAGATAAAAGAAAAGAGGCGGCAAGATGTTGATGCTGCCCGTTAAGATGTATTTGGGGATGAATATTTTGATGAGGAGGAAGATGCACAGATGGAGGCTGCACGCCGAGAGTCTTTGATGAGTCAACAAGAAGAATATGAACGTCGTGCATTTACTGGAAGCAAATATTATGATGCAGGGGGCTCATCGTCTACTGTGCCAAGCAGGGGCAAGGGCTTTGCGGGGTCCATACGTAGGGCATTTAGCACCCGGGAACGGGATGCTGATGTAGAAATTATCTCTACAAGAAGAACAGTTCCTCCCCCTGTTGATCCTCTAGCACATAGAAAAGAGGGAGCTAAACAACAAAAAATATCAAATGTTATGAAAGGGGTAATGAAGGCTGCAGCCTGCAAGAGATAGATTGGCCAAAGCTACAGCAAAATGGCTAATTCACAAGAACATACCACCTACAGCAGTAGATTCTCCATATTTCCAGACTATTCTTGATGTTGCCGCCGAAGCTGGGCGGGGTATACAGGCGCCCTCCGTATATGATGTGGGCACTAAATATCTTGAAGAAGAATATAAAGAAATAAAGGTTTGGGTGGAAAAATTTAGACCCATGTGGCAACAAAATGGTGTTACCATCATGTGTGACGGGTGGACCAGCGGCACCCAAACACAATTAATAAACTTTTTGGTGTATTCAGTCGTTGGGACCGTCTTTATGAAGTCCATTGATGCATCTGAACATAGACGGACAGCCACATATATATACACTCTTATGGATAAAGTTGTAGAGAGTGAGAGAAGAGCATATTGTACAGATTGTTACATATAATGGTGCCAATTTCAAGGCAGCAGGTTTGAAATTAATGGAGAAGAGGACCCATTTATTCTGGACCCCATGTGCAGCACACTGCATAGATCTCATCTTGGAAGAGATTGGAAGGAAGACAAAAGTGGCTTCATTGATCAAGGCATGTAGAGGAATTACAAGATTTATTTATGATCATTAATGGGTGTTAAGCTTGATGAAAAGATACACAAATAACCATGCCTTGCTGCGTCCGGGATTAACAAGGTTTGCAACCCATTTTCTGGCTATGGAAAGCCTTGTAAAGTTTAGAACGGAGCTCATTCAGATGTTTGCATCAGAAGAATGGCTTCGTTCAAGATGGGGCAATGCAACTAGTGGTCCGGAGTTTGAAGTCCCAAACCTGATGAGGGACAATAAATTTTGGAAGAAAGTGAATAAGATATTAAAGGTTTTTTAGCCTTTAGTTAAAGTGTTGCGGCTTGTAGATGGTGATGACAAGCCGACAATGGGCTTTATATATGAAGCAATGGATCGGGCAAAGCAATCCATTATGGAAAATGTTAGATATCACGAAAAATATATAAAGATTATTGATGCCCGTTGGAACAATCAGTTGCACCATCCATTGCATGCTGCAGGTAATTAATATATATCTTTGAATTTGATACTTTTTTGTTTTCCTAACTAATGTATTTATTATCTTGCTTGCTCACAGTACATTCTACATATTTATAATGTAGGTTATTTTTTGAATCCCGAATTCTATTACCGCAATGTCGAACTACACACCGAAGCAATAGATACGGACTTACGGGTAGGATTAAGGGAGGTGTTGAAGAAATTGTTAGGTCCAGATGATCAAATTGATGCCATACAAGAGGTGAGTGGGTGGTTACTTAAGAGAATTTAATTATGTTGTAGGGGTTTATTGACTCATATCTAATTTTCACATTGTAGATATCTATATATACACAAAGGAGAGGAACCTTTGCTGACCCTCTTGTGATGCGATCGATTGGAAAGATGCCACCTGGTATGACTATGAACAAAAGACATATCCACATTGTAGATATCTTGTAATACGATCTAATTTTCTTTATTTATTTTTTGAATTTCAACTGATTGGTGGATGAATTTTGGAGAGAGTGCTCCACATCAAAGGAGTGCGGCTGTTCGCATCCTTAGTCAAACTACAACATCTTCCAACTGTGAAAGAAATTGGAGCACTTTCTCTTTGATCCACACGAAGGTCAGGAATCGGCTTACCATGCAGAAACTCAACAAGCTTGTATATTGTCATTACAATCTGAAGTTGAGAAACAGAATTAGGGAGAGAAGGGTAAGGGATAGTCCTGATTATTGTCCCATTAATTTGGATCACATATTTAGAGACGACGATCCCTTACTCCCATGGCTAGCCGAGATAGAGGATCCACTGCTAGATTCAGATCCGGGGTTTCAGGAAACAGTTCAAGAGTTGATAGGTGAGGACATGGGTGAGGCACCTGCAGAAGGTCAGCCACCTCAGGGAGAAGGTACCAGTAGTAGGACTAGGAGGAGTGGGAAAGAACCTGTTTCTGAGAAAGCTAGTTCCACCACAGTCTCTTCAAGTAGCCATGGTGGAGGAGATGGAGGAGGAGACAGTGGGACAGGTGGTACTAGTGAATACTATCAACATGATGAAGACGATGTCATTCCTGTAGAGGAAGTACAGGAGTTACCTCCATCTGAAAGATTTGATCCAAGCCGTGGTTATCAACGGCGCTGAAGAGATTCACCACCTGGGGCTGGAGGTAGTACTGAGCAAGGAAATATGGGTGGAGATTTTGGAGGACAAGAAGCGGCATCATGGAATGATTCGTGGAACCCTAGTTACAGTGGACAAGGACCCTCACACTCACAGTATTTTGACTTTTTTCCATATGGTCAAGTACAACAAGGAGAAGAACAGTCTTCAACTTCGGGGTTCTACTCATATGGTGACTATGGTGAAACGCAATATGGTAGATATCCACCTGGACCACCTCCACCTCCTCCAAGTTCTGATGATGTGGGTGCGGCTGGCTTCTTTGGATTTGTAGATCCCAATACTCATCAATATCAAATTCAATATGGTGCCAATAGAAATGATAACACTGATGCGGATGAGGATAACCATAGCCCCTTGAATCTTGGTAGACATTCCTTTTGGTGGTGATCAAGGTATTCCTAATTTCCTATTTCTTTCACTAACTCTCTACTCTCTTTGTAATTTCTAAATTGGTGTTGAATGTTGATTGCGGATCACTTCATAGTTCATTCACTTGATTGAATTTGAACCTTAAATGCTGAAGTATTGATATTTGATTGTTCAATGTTCACTAATGACCTAACTCTTAAGTCTTCTTAATTCTTATGCCTTTATTTCATGTTCTAATTTTTTTCTTTTTAGCTTTACATTACTTTTTAAGTTAACATGACTAAGAAACATGAATACATGTGAAAAAACTAATCATTACTATTATTTTCTATTTATACAGCGATACAAGACCTCATATATTGAGGGCACCGCTACGCCCCCTTTTCTTACTTACTTTTGCAAAAGAACCACATTTTCTTTCATTTTACAATTTTCTGGATTTTCTGGAATTTTTTCAGATTTTTTTGGCGATTTTTTAAAATCGCACCACTACACCGCTACGTATCCCCGATACGCTACGTATCGCCCGCTTCGTATCGGTTTGGCGGCGGGCGTAGCTACCGCTATAATCATCCATGATTAAAAGATCCTGATGGAGGCTAGCTATGTGCAAAAAATAAGCCTCTGTCAAATATTATTTGATATGTGAAATGGAATATTTTTATCTTTAGCCATTGCAAATGCAAACTGTTAAGATGAAGGGCCGACGACAAATAGTTGCACATAGCTAGCTCTCATTAGGATCTTTGAATCCCCCATGCCCTTCATGGTTGGCGTCCATCCAAGTGGACTACATAAAGTCGTCTCACTCATCTCACTGTAACATTTCCCAATGACTGATTACATGTGTGCCCTTCACTTGCATGCCCATGCGCACCTTGATAGGGCCCACACCTAGGGGTGGGAAGGTAGGAGATTGAAAGATTTGGATGGGCCCTACCTTTGTCTAAAATTCTGAGGCCAATCAGATCATCCAACCCGTTCATCGAAGGCCCATAAGTTAATGGTTTTATATCAAAAGAAAATAAAAAATTGACCCTCAAGATCCAGTCCCAACCAATCGATGCAAACCTATGGGATTTTATGACATATAGGTGAATGGTCCATTTGGATTGGTGATCAAGTGGGCCCCACCAGGAGTTGAGCACCATGTGTAAGGCTTGCACTTGATCACACACTCACATGCGCGTGCATGCACTTGGCATACATCAAAAACTCCCATCTATAAGCTCCATTGAACCCCCAAAGTCCATTCTATAAGTACAAACTTAAAGACGAAGAAAGAAAGAGGCCAATTCATCTATCATAATCTTACTTCGGATCCAACTTTCATGTATCACATAATTTATTCTCTTCGTTCTCATTCCAACTCATCATTCACCAAGTGATGCACATGAATGAATTAACGCCATTTCCTTCTCACCAGTCCATTTAACGGCCTTAATCCATTCATCTAATGAAATTAAGAATAGCCCAATCTTTGAAAACAACCAATTGGGGCCCCCTTCTTTAACAAACATTTCATTAGAATAGCCCAATCTTTGAAAACAACCAATTGTGGGCCCCTTCTTTAACAAACATTACAAGCAACCCGCAAAGGAATTTACACTAACTCAATATTGTTGACCTATTCTAGTGACCTGCTTCAGTTTTCCTCCAACATGCATCGTGCCTCAACATGTGCCAGTCCCAAACCCAAATAAAATAAGGAAGGTTAAGACAAACTGACAATCGGATATATAAAGCTTGCCAAACAAAATCTCAAGTCTACTTTGAGAAAACTAGCACTAAACCAACACCAAGTAGATTGGATATGGTTCCAAGAGATGATTGAATTCATGGAATCACAACTTACAATTCTCAAACTTCTGCCATTTCTTTCTTTTTACAAGCCAAACTATTGCATAAAGACAAAGCAACAATAACAATCTTCCCCATTTCATCCAAAGCAAAATATGCCAATCTAGGAAAGAGATCAAATACACTAGAGCAAAAACCTATGCCATTCAAAAACTAGGAAACGACAATTTATCCATACATCCTGAGGAACCTAACATTAGAGGAAGAGGTGGTCAATAGATAACATGTAACATCTTCCAAACACATGACACAGGCATTCAAAGTGACTTGCAAAGTCTTCCTTTTAGATCATTAATTGCTAAATCTTTTTCTTTAAAACCAACTGTTAAATATTCTTCTGTGAAGCCAATCAAGCAAATGCCAATACTCAAGGTGCAAGAAAAGCATAAAATTTAGCTAATCAAAGCACCCAACAAATCAAAATAAGATTAATTTAAAAAATACCACTACTATCACATGCCGAGACTTGACATTCAGTGCTCAACAGTCTCTTCTAGCCTTTGTGTCAATCAATATAATGATTCGTCCAACTCCCAAAGATTGAGTTCAAAATGACCAGGCCTAATAAACAATCAATGCAACCACTCATTATAGCTTTTGAATTCTCAATTTTTCTGAATAGTCTTGGAAATAACCAATACAGTGGATAGTCATCAACCCATTTGTCTAAAACACAACTTCACAACCATTGGAATCCAAAAATGGAAATTAAATTTGGATGAAATCTTTTATAATAAAGACCATTTCATATATTTAAAACCTTATCACATCAAATTTGGGTTAGATGACTGCTACTTTTCTCAAAGTAAAACACACAATATGGCTTAGCAAGTCTTAGAGCCAACTGCCAATCTGACGCAACCCTCCTCCCTTATGTGGACTTGGGTCTGGCACATGCCGAAGAACAACACATAGCGGAGGAAAATTAAAACGAGTCATCAAACGTAGCCATTGTAATGCATATCGAAAAAAAGGACATCAACCATTAGTAAGGGACCATCCTTAAAGAAGTCAAATGAATGAACTAGTTATTTTAGCAAAATGGACATGAAAGGGTTACAATAATCCATTTATACATGCTCTGCTTGGAATCACACGAGAGAGACCTTTGTAAAACCCCAGAAAACAAATGCTAGCCTCTGTGAAAGTAGTCCATCCATTCCTCTCATGATTTTTTAACCAGAATTCGCTTTCCACAATCTTTGAGAATAATCTCTTAGACTCGACAACCATTTAACAAAAGAGCATTGTACAAAAGTTGCAAGAACGTGACAACATAAGCCATGTTTACAAAACGGCTATCGATCTAGTAAATGATTTTTTTTCCTTCACTCACTTACATTAAAAACGTCTCCATGAACTCTTAGTTCTCTTCCTTGATACTCCAAACACACAGGCAAATCTAGTAAAACAAATACACTACATAATGCAACCTCTAAACAACGAACACTTGCTCTTCCAACTTGATAATTTCTTTCTCAATCTTCCCCACAACTATATAGAAAATTGATAAACACAAAGGGAAATCTAAATATGATGAAGTTGACCTACTTTGCAGCCTAAAGTGTTTATAAGATCTGTAATCTTCCCCTTATCAACATAAACATAATAATTTCCCTGACACTTTTAGTTTTTAGTTCCAAGCACCTCAAAACTATGAAGAACCATTTCCATATTACCTAACTTCTAATGAATAGAGTCAAAGAAATTAATGAGTGTATTCAACAAGCTCATGGTGAATAATTGTACAGTGATTGTAGGCACCAAAACTCTTTAAAATAGACTGATCAGCCAGGCCACTCCCACCATTCTACTAAGAAGCTCACCCGCCATCACACAAAAAAAGAAAAAAAAAAAAAAAAATGGAAACGTGACTCTCCTTAATGAATACAATGGGATGCAACAAATAGCCTTTAAGGGAAACTTTCAAAAGAATATTAACTTAGCAAACACTCCTCCATCCATAAGCTCGATTTGACCCAAAGCCTGTATGAAAAAAATTGATCAATTCGTATCATATCTTTCATCATATACGACTTGCATATGGCACGTGATTTGCTCTCTTTATATCTTGTTATCTAGTTAATGACACACACATGAATGAATTAATGCCAACCCCTTTTCGATTCTCTCTTTTGATGGCTCTAATCCATTCATCTAACAACCTTAAGGATAGCCCCTTCCTAATCTCCATCATAGATGGCCCATTTTTCGATTTTCTTTGATCAATGATTCCTTCAGGAAACATTCTGTTGAACATTATGAAGGCTTCCCCAGGTCCCCACTTTATATGGCCTGTTCTACTGACCCGCATAAGTTTCTCCTAAACCATGTATTGTCCCTCAACATGTGCCAACCCCAAGCCCGGAGAAAGGAAAAGGATTACATCAAACTGACAGTCGATAATAAAGAGGTTGCCAAACCAAAATTCAAGTCCACTTGGAGAAAGTAGCACTTGGTCGACCCATCCCCTCCAAAACACAACCCAAAAAAAGAAAACCCCCTTGGGGATATGGTTTCAAGAAATAATAATGAGCTCAAATTTGCCTCATTTTAAGAATCACTAAACTTCAAGAACACAAGATAGCAAGGAATTTGAATAAAACCTTATAAATGCTTCCAATCAAGCTAATCGAATTGAAATCCCAAAGGAAAAGGCTCACTGCCTTAGGAATCAGAGAATCTAACACGGTTCCACTACATAGATGGACAATCTCACTTAATTCTTCCCAAAAGAACACAGAAAAAAGGGGGTTCCAAGTCCATGCACTAATTCCCCTAAAACAATAACCGCTTCATCTTTTATTATATAAAACACGTCTCCAGCTAACAGGCTCTCCTCCTACCATGGCAAACAAAAATGATCCCAAGAAAAGGTCTGGCTCATCTTTCCTCTATATGAAAGTTTTTAAAGAATGTTGAAGCAACAAGTCTTGTATATTATTTTTTATATTCTAGAATTTCAAATCCACCTGCTTTTAACCCCAAATACAATTGGCTCTTTTTCTAGCAGAAGCTTCTATATGACGAAGGTTTTGAAAGAAAGTAGTGGCAACTCCTAGAACATCTTTTCTAGTATATAATCGTTGATCCTCCTACATCTAACACAGTATACAATTGGCCCTTCTTCTAACAGAAGCCATATGGTGGAAGAAATTGTATTATTGTCCCTTCTTTGAGCCATCTGCTACAAGATCTTTGCTTCCATGTGATATCTTCCTTCATCTACTCTGATCTTTGGTTTTCAGCTCAATGCAACTTCTCAGCCTCCACTAACATCCCTGTTTCCTCTTCTAAGTCCTAAGAAACATCAAACTTCTTAATTGCCATATCTCCATAGTTTGTTTAAATTTAACGGTCAGCTCTTCTAATTATGGGACAGAACATGCACTTGGCCTCCAAACATCCAATTTTTCGGCGCACCATTCATACACTAAATTTTGGAAGTCCACTTCTAGCTGAGACAACTAAAATCTGAATGGATAGCCCCCAAGAATCACAACTAGAATCCCTTAAAATTGGTAATGACCTGATATTGGTTTAAGGACTGCTATTTCGGCCACATTCATGGTGTGTGTATTTAGCCCAATCTAAAATAATTAAAAATATATCAATTCTAGTCATGGAAGGATTTTCAGACTATTGGACCAAGTGAATTCACACCAACTCGAAGGGAAATCTACCAATTCATTTTAACGGACCAAATGAAGAGGGCATCAAGCTTGACATTATTCATTAGGATGCGAATCCAAAGAGTTATAAAGAGGCATTTACGAGGGATGAAAAGGTATAATGCCTTGATATCTTTTAACAAGGAAAAAAAAAGCCATGCCAGAGAGGAGAAAACATAGATTAGGAGAAATATTATCTCTCTTCCATTAAGAGTGGGCATGCTGCTACATAATGATAACAGTCGGATTGCTACAGTTATTGTGGTTGTCACTACTTATTTCTTGATGTAAGGAGTCAGTAGTTGTTTAATGACTATAAAAAGCACCTCCATGTGATAAATAAAAGTACTTAACAAAACAAAAATGAATTGACAATTTAAAATGGGTTGTCTGATTTATTTATTTTTTCCCCATTTAGAGTTCTGCTATATTCAACAGGGGTCAGGAAAATCATTATTTCTGTGGCGATTGGCAGATTGAGTGGAGGTGCAAGATATTTCTTTTCAACTAAATGTTACTTTTAATCACGTCTTGCGAGAAGCGAATGATATGGCGGATGGTCTTGCTAGGGAAGGAGTCATTCGGTTAAACATTTCTTTTGATGTTGAATTCTCTTGGCTGATTGTATTTTCATTTGGTTTTCTTTTTGTGTGTATTCATTGGTATTTTTTTTTCAGTTTTTTTTTTTCTTCCTGTTTATAATAAAATCTATCGTTAATAAAAATCTTTCTATTCCCAAAATTTTGTGGAAAAAAACTTTAGCTAGTTTAGCTAATTTTATGGCGATTATTTCTATTCGTTGCTTCTTCTTAAAGTTTTGCAAAGGAAGACGTGCTATTGGAATTTTCAAGACGTTGAAAACAGTCAAGTCCCCATGGAAGGCTAGTTCAACTTTTTCTAGGGAAAAGGGTGATGTTTTTGTGCTTTTATTGGTCTGCCTTGTAATTAGAACCAAAATCAGAATTTATTTAGCAATTTTAATGTACAAGAATGGTTTTGGTGATAGTTTCTTAATCCTATAAATCTCGTTAATGTCTTATTTTCTTCAGAAATATGGCATGCTTAGGATCGATGTAGGGTTTCCGCAAAGAGATCTTCTGTGTTCACAATGTTTAAGTAACCATTCTAGAAGTCAGTTATTTAAAATGATCTGATTTGTTCATTTCCTAACATGGTTTGACGACCCATATTGGAAAAGGAGGTTTGACATTTTATTTTTTTGAAAGGTAAAAGGAGGTTTGACATTACCTGTACTTCCAATCATTAGGAAGAAATTGATCCCTGGACCGTGGAAATCTTTATTTTCATTGTTATTTTCCATTAATTTCAGTTATGATTTTTCTTTTTAATTTATTGCAATTGGTTGTTTCAATTAGTTTTCTTTGGTTGCAGCTTATTTTTCTGGACTAGGATTTTTAGTATTAGGGTTTTTAAAGTAGGATCTTTTTAATTGGATGTAAAGACTGTAATTAATTTTCAGATTATTTATTGCTGGTTGTATAGCTTTTATTTAGGTTAATTTTAGATTCTAATTAGGCTAGGTCAAGTGCGGAGCTACAACATTCCGTGTGGATCAAACTCGGATTTGCCAAGCTTTATTACTACATCGTGAAGACCCCGCACTTGGGGTAGCGATCGGTGGCTCAGGTTTGGACGAGACAAACTCAAGAAACCCGCCCCATTGCCATCCCTAATCCAAATGCACCCAAAACATTCTTCAGTCTCATTCATAGCAGGTGATAGCACAACCAATTGAAACAAAACAGCGTCTAAGACCCCTAACTGGATTTCCAACCCACATTTCCCTTGGAATGCAAAGTTTGAACATTTAGGGTCTATTTGTGCAGCCCACCTTTCTGCAAAAAAAGGGAGGGGGCTTCTAGCGCCTTCCCCTTATCCTTTGGTGCTAGGACGATTTCCCTCCTCCAGATTTTCAGGCGCCATTTTGGGGAGCGATTTTCTGTGGGAGAAGAGGAAATGTTTTCCAACATCTACCAGTAAGAAACGAACTGCCACGAAGGAGGAAACAGAGGTTTCCCCTTCCGCGGCTGTGCACAAACGGACCCTTAGGCACGTATGAGCAACACCAAGGATTCCTCGATAGCAAAGAAAATCTTATGATTTTTCGTGCTTACCATTTTTTTGTTGTTTGGTGCGGTGCTTTTCCACACAGAGAAAGAGGAAAAATTGAAATATTTTTCCTTAACTCCACACAAAACCATTTCCTATGGGAGTGGGTAGGAATCACCTTTTCATTGCACCGCCAAAAAGGAATCCACAATGTTGCAGAATTCCAACATTGCACAAATGCATCCTTAGGTCATATTTGTGTAACGATACTAAAAAGCATTTATGTGGGTTTCTACTATTCCTTTATTGCATCAAAGCAATTCCAACCCCTACCACCTATAGGAAACAATTTTCCAAGGCATTTAAAAAAACGTTTGCTTTTGTCATTCTTCCTTGCGGAAACAGTGTCGCACCAAACTATGGAAAAGCGACGGGTGCAGAAAAGCAATTCCTTTTTTGCAACTTTTTTATAAAAAAAGTTTACATAAACATGGCAAGAGAAGCGTAAAATAAATCGCATTTCCACACTCATCGTTTTTCTACAATTTGGTGAGGCACCGTTTCCGCGATGAAAACTAACAAAAATAACTATTTTTTTGCAATGTCATGGAAAATCATTTCCTATAACACTTTAAAATCGCTTTTTCCACATACGAGAAAAAACAATTTCCATGGACATCAGGGCTCATTTGTGTAACACCATTCCCACAGAAAGCCCAAAAAAAAGGAATCACCTTTTTTGTACTTGTCGCTTTTCCACCTGGGAGAATTTGACAAAAAAATACTTGTTTTTCCGTAATGTTGCAGAAGAGGAAAAATGGAAGTCAGTAAAACCACTTTTTCGTAGGTGGACACATGTGCCTTTTAAAGACGCATTTGTGCAATGCTGGAATTTCTCAGCACCACGAATTCCTTATCTCCAATGCCATGAAAAAGTAATTCCAAATCCACTCCCAAAGGAAATGGTTTTCAGTTTAATTTAAAAAAAAAAAAATCTTCTTTCTGCATGGAAAAGTGTTGCACCAAACAATAGAAAAATGGCAATGTCTAAATAATCGAAGGCTTTTGCTTGCTATCAAGGAATCTTTGATGTTGCACAAATGTGTTCTCAAGGTTTTGGGTTTTGATGATACTGATGCTTTTGTTTAATAAAGAATAGATTTAAACATTGAAAACCCATATGCTTTTGTCTTTTTGAGTCGAGCCCAGATCCAGCTCGACCCACTTACATAATGCATATGTGCATTACAGTCTTTTATTTGGAAATGGACATAATGATCTACTAGCACAATAAACCGTGCTGAGCATAGGTAGATCCAAATATTGGAAACTAAATATTCATATATAAAAAGACTAAACAACTTGCAGACAAATTCAAATTGAAATGAAAAGGGACATAAAAATAAAAGAAAATGAATTCATAGATTCCTTACCTTCTAACAAAAACCTCCAAATAATCATCACCGGCTAATCTTATTCCTAAATCTTATAAAGAAAACAAAAGAAAAGAAAAGGTTAAAGTAAATGTTTGCATGCTTGGAGAGCTACGTGGTACCAAATGAGAATTGAGAAAGAAAGATAATAGAAGAGGTGGGGTAGAAAGAGAGTTACTAGAAAAGAAGAAGCGCTACCTACAAAAGTGGAGACTGGACGTGAGGTTTCATGAGATAAAGAATATAAGTAGATAACATAGGTAGTGGGGGGAGAAAATGTGGAGTACTTGAAAAAAATGGGATCACTTCCCATCAAAATTGGGACTGACATTCAATGTTAGATCCAATGCCTTTCAGCTTAATATATTATAATTACACATTCCTTCATTTTGTTTTAATGCAACTCTTTTCTTTTTCTCTTCTCGCACGGTTCCTAACTGTTAGAGGTTGTCCATCACATTTGTAGAAGGAATTTTTGTTTCAAGAAGCTCCACCCATTGAGTACACAATCAGTGAAGCGCCTCAATAGGAACCACCATGTCCTCGGCAAAGCATTCCAAATCCATTGCACTTTAGTGGAGGATGTCCTAAGAAGTGCGCTTCGCCCTGATGAGATCTGGGGTTCCTCCTTTTGCTCTTTGTTTTAATTTCTTCAACTTCTAAAACCCTTGAATATTGATCTTCATTATTCAAGTTATACGTTTGCTTTATTTATTTAGTATCCGGAATCCCTGGAACAACAGTTACCTCCAAAGGCAACCACAATATTCCAATCGATTGAAACAGAACAGCGTCTATGGCCCACCAATCTGGGTTTCCAATCCCGACTTCCCCCAAAAACCCAAATCACACCACTTAAAGTTCTGGGTTCTTGAGGCACATCCAAACTCACCCACATCAAAAGAATCTACAACCCACTTAACAGAATCCTAATTCCCACCCAGAATGCAATTCAGAACCACCAGGCTTTTGGGTTTTGAGAATACATCCAAACGCAACCAGCACATCAATCACTCTATAACCCCTTGCTCAATCCACTGAAATAAAACAGCATTCACAAAACACAAAGAAAACAAGTAAAATAATACATTCAGAGAGATAGAGAGAGGGAGTACCTGAGATGAAGAGGATGGCGGAAGGCTCTGCAGGAGGAGGAGGAGCAGCTGGTTGAAAAGAAACAAAGGGAAAGGAATAGAACAGACGTCTGAGGCTGCTGCTGCCTCCTCCTCCATCGGCCACTACTCTTCGTGCAGCTGCTGCTGCCATTTGCCTCCCTTGCGACCGAAATTAGGGTAAACCCCTTGATGCAATCATGCAACCCGTTCCGTGATGTCGGCTAGCCTTGGGTCATTCATTGGGTGCAACCCTATCGCACTTGATAGTTAGGGCCTGTAAATAAAAGCTCGGCCCGAGTCCCAGGCCCGTGGCATGCCTGGCACGGCAGTCAATGTTTTATTTTTATTTTATTTTTTTTAATACCGTTTTACTCCTCAAATGGCAAAAAAAAATACTTTCATATTGCTGTTTTGATCATTTTACCCCCTCCCCAACAGCTAGAAACAATCATATTTTAGGGCATTGGAGGTTGTTTTTGAAATTTTAAAAACTATAAATGGGGGACCTCCCATTCTCATTTCTCACTTCACTCAATATTCATTCATTCAACTTTCTCAAAGCATCCAAATCTCTCTTGAATCATATTTTTAAGAAGTGTTTTGAAGCTAAAGATCAAACCATGAACAGATAAGATTAAGAGGCCTTTAAGAATTTTAATGTAGTTGTTTTCATTTAAATTTAGAATTTCATATTTTTATATAGTCTATAATATATCACACTAACTCTCGTTTTCTCTCATTTCTTATATTAATTATCACAAAATTTCTATTACTATTATTTTATTTTTTTCAGATTTAATTTATTGAATATGGCTAGACGATCTTCAAGATATTTTCCCCAAGAGTTTTCTTCTGTTATTTTAGGGGAAAGAGACAATAATGTCAAAGTGGAAGAAGTCCAAGTAGAAGCTACGACTGCCTGTAGAATATTTAAGAGATCTAGAGCTTCCAAAGTTTTGGAAAGTATATGATATTTTTAATATTAAAGATAAAAATAAAAAAAAGAGATTGATAAGACAAAAGTAAATATTGTGATAAAATCTACTGTCATAAAGCTTCGGCTGTAAAAGAATGAGAGTCTAGGAGAAATTTTTTTTAAACGTAGTCATTCTTGGCCATGGGACGTAGGTTCTCATTTTGAGGAAGGGAAAAAATTTTAAAAAAAAAGTGCTAAAAGTTTTTGGGAGTTCCAATAATAGGACAATAAAATGAGTCTTAAGTTTTCTTAGACAAATCAAAACATCTGGCATTATCCCCTTCCTACCCACAAGTTTTTACCCTTTTAAAAAAAATTCCCCAGAAATAGAAATAAACAAACCAAACCCCAGTTCCATGTTTAATCAATGGTTCAAATCATGAAATCAAGAATATCATAGTATGCCTTTTACCTTTTACTTGTGGTTGGTTTCTTAGTTTCATGTATTTAGTTGGCCACCCAATGGTGGATGAATAAACACATGTATTAAAAAATCATATCAAAACCATACACTTAACTTTTTTTTTTTTTTTTGATAACATGGTAACCCACCAATGATCCCCCGAAGGTGGGGGGTCGGCGGGTTCCCATGTTATCAAAAAAAAAGAAAAGTTAAGTGTATGGTTTTGATATGATTTTTTAATACACTACTAAATGAGCAAGCCAACCATATCAATAGATATAGATTTGCTTATAAGAAGCACACCGACGAAAATGGAAAGAATTAGAAATCCAAGTCAAGATATGTTAGCAATCACCAAAACAATTATTTGACCTTTGATATTGATTAATCTGTCAATCTCGGTGCTAACCCCTATTATCATTACATTGTGCACATTTAGTTCTATCAAGTTACCAGATCTGATCTGATCGAGTTGGATTGGCCGTAGGATGCTACAATTTGCAGTTCCAAATAACAACCATACCCATGTTTTAGAAATCAAATCATCTTTAGGCTGCAATTACCAACTCTTGGATAATTGGTCTGATCGGACCAATAAGTAGATCTAGTATTCTTGTTATGAGAAGTGCACAGGAGAAAATAGATAGCAATTTCGTGTCCAGTTGAGCTTACAGTTAGCAAACTAAGATTCCAACAATTAATATTCACCTAATCTAGTCAAAGCGGGTTTTGACCAATGCTATCAATGTGGGAAAAGGATCCTCTGTTTGTTCCAAATAGGGAGACCCTATTTGGACCAATCAGAGGGTGCCACATGGGGGAAATTTTTTTTTTTTTATGGAGGAGATGAGATGTCATTGAATTGACATCTCTCCTCCCATGTGGCACCCCCGAGTGGTCCAAACAACTCCTCTTCCATCAATGTGATGTGCATCCTTGGATCTTCTCAAGTCAGCTTCGTTAGATGTATGGTTTTTGTGCAATAAGTATGTTCTACCCCAAAAAAAAAAAAAAAGAAAAGCATTTCGTATATTGTCTCCTCACAACAGCTTTCTCCGATGTTGATTTCTACTAGCCATAGAAGGATTAATGAGATTCACAAGATCATATATGATCAGTCGGTGTTGAGAGTAATCTGTTGGGGACATTGTTCTACTTCGGCTAGTTTTGGACCACCCAAGATGGGCCATGTATTGATGGTCCACTAGATGATCTGTAATTCTGTACATTTGGCTTGAGGAATTGGGTATCTCTTTATACAGTACCCCATAAACCAAAGAAAGATAACTCTAAGAGGAATTTTTTCTAGTCCTGAGTCCAATTCCTATTTTGAATCTGTGCTCCCCCATCAATATTTCCTACTAGTACTCAGGACACAGAGTTTCTGTTCAGTGCCCAACAGCAGAATGTCATTTTTGTCATTAGAAAGGAAAAATCTAAAACATTGGTCCCAAAATTTCAAGAACCCCAGTTGTAGTTTTTGTCATTGTCCAAATATCCAGGTGTATTTCTTCATTTTTCAACCAATAGGACAAAATCCATGCACCATCTAAGATCCTCTCCAAAGTTCAAATCCTTGTTAGAACATGACAACCAACTCAAAAAGGAAGTTTCCACCAACCATACTTAACTGTGTGGGTTGGCTTTTTTACCATAAAAAAACAGAAACCGTGTGGGCTGTGTTTACTGCAAAAAGAAGCCCAGTAGTGAGAGACAGCAAAAATCAATGGTATCCAACTGCCACATATAGGTACCCATAAATCTCTCTTTTCTCTCTCAAAGCATTTCAAGGCCATCATTCAACACCACAGGCTATATCCTAACTCTTATATATACAAATAAGATCCCATAGTCCATAGATCTCTGCTCTCTACTCTCTGCCCAGTATCAGAAGCACTTTTAGGAGATTTCAAGACCACCCATAGAGATCTCTGCTCTCTATTCCGTTCATTACAATCAGAAGCATTTCAAGGCCATTCCCAGATCACCCATATAGCCTCATGGCTTGGATTCTCCTTATTTTCTTCATTTCTTTCCATGTCTTTGCCTTTATAGCTTCAGCCAATGAGAATTTTGAGTCTAATTCAGAGACGCGGAATATAGTTGAGCCTAAATCATCTAGCATATCCGATCCACCCACTTCAGGTGCACCAATGGATCAAAACCCGGAAAATGAATCAGAGTTTGCCGGAGCTCCTACAATTCGACGGATTGGAAAGCATCAACATTCGACCAATAATTCGATGGCCGGGGGCGGTGTCATTGTTGGGGGCCTTGCAACAGCCATCTTTGCAACAATTGTTGCCTATATTAGAGTTACAAGAAGAAAGAGTAGGGATAGCAATCAGAATACTACCTGATTTGGCATTGCTTTTGTCTGCAGTACTATATTCAGTTGTGAGATGAGAGATCCAAATGTACCCACTTGAGTTCATTACAGGAATAGGCTGTTGTAAGTAGTAAAATGAGATTAAATAGGTCTTTAATTCAATTCATTTCAGTGAATATCAAAAGAGAACTTCTTCTTTTTTTTGGTTGAGGTGACTTTGGATCTGGATCCCTCCATGTTTATGTACTGGTTTTGTAATTTGTGTCCTTGTACAACCTTTGATCAATGATTGTTTTGAGGTATTTTGCCTTTGATTTTATGGGCTGTTTTTATAGCTGATTTCACCTGGCAGGGATCTTCCTGTTCCATATCTTCCCTTTTTCTTATTCCCCACTTCTAATTGGAGGCGTTGCGATCCCTTAAAATTAATTACTGTGTTTACTTTGTGTTCTAGCCAATTTTGGATCTCATTCCATATTGGAAACAGTTAACAGAGTGTGTTCAATTTGGAGAATTTGGGGAATTTATGTGGGAGAAATCTAAATTCTCCAAATGCTTTCTCTTCAATGCAAATTAGCATTTGAAACTATGCTACTTGCAGAGCATTCTGAAATCTGAAAGAGTTGTTTCATGACTCAAAACCCTTTGATTTTGTTGGGAAATGATGGAATCTGAGATCTTGGGCAGGTAGCACCATAGAGAGTGACAAAAATTCTCAAGAAATCAGGCATCTGTGTCAGAGTTCCACCAATCAGTCGGTTAGAAAGCAGAAACATTTGTCCACAAGAAATATTTGTGTATGAGGTGAGAGAGTGTGGATCCCCTTTTCTAGTTTGGACCAATCAAGGGTTGACACATTATTTTTGTTTTGTACTTAAAAGACAGAGCTGGCTTTTAAAGATAACACCGGTTTTTAAACTCAACAAGTGCATGTGTCACCCCCTAATTGGTGGTCCAAACAAGGGATCTATTTGGACCCGGATTCGAGGTGAGAGGGATTGACATGTTACCATTTCTACAGATTTGTTCACTGTTGCCCTCTCCCAATTCGTGCACCCAAGAAGGCATTTATCATGTGCGAAACTATTGGCTGTTCCCAAGCATGTTTGAAGGACGCCAGGATTACCTTGCTCAGATTTGCAAGGATACAGCTAATGTGCAATATCTGGGCCATTCATCGGATGGGTGTACCCTTAATTACGTCATGGCCTATAAATTTGTAATGGTCACATTCAAAATTGAGGTAACTGAGAAACTTCTTCCAACTGGAAAGGTAACTGAGCCATTCTCACTTGTTCCACTCACCAATTGAAAGACCTACCATGCCCAACAGCCCGAGTAAGCTTGTCTGGACAAGTTTTAGAACTATCGTTCAAAAATAATTTAGGACATAGGTTTACATCTTTTAAGATATATACTATTGATATAAATTATTATGTCGTTCACAGTAATAATAGTTTGAGCTTTTGGTGTTATGTTCCATTTGTATGTTGAATTCCTTTAAAAGTGACTCTCTTCCACGGTTCCACTTTCTAGACTCTGTCTCTAACCTCTTTGCTGAAGTTAGAAACAAAATTAGATTAATCGTCTTCTAGATTTTTTTAGGGATCCCCATCCATTGGTTTTTTTCCGAAACTAAAACAATTGGTACGTTTGGACTCATTAGCCCCAAGAAGTATTTCACCAAAAAATGAAAAACCGATAGTCCACAAGATATATTTATATATATATATATAAAAAAAAAACACACACGAGATGTAAGAGGCCTTTTGAATTAGCCATCTGCAAGGACTTTAGTCCAACTAGATCATGTTGATAACTATATGGACTAAGGTCTAGAGATGGACTGTCAATTTAGAGACTTTCCTGTTTGTCGTGCATATCATTTACCATTCTTTTATAGGTTTTACAGATCCAACAGTTGGGAACATCATAAAAAATATATATAATTATATATATATATATAAATTTATTTCGAATGGCAAGATACCAAAGTATTCATGTGGTGGAGCTAATGGACCCAACTCTATATCCTTTCTTATTTAAAGAAATAGCGAAGTGGTTCGTGGTGCAGGAATTGTAGAGAATCTGTTTCTTGTTGCTACTATGGAATCTGTTCTCTGGAGAATGCAGTCCAGAAGGCAATGACTTCTCAGCCAGCAATTTAAAAGAAAAAAAACATTGAAATGGCTTCATTTGGGCTCTACAAAATATATGGATGTTATTAATTGTACAGAAATGGATCTTTCCATTTATTTATATGATAAAAACTGAAGAAAATATCCGAGTATCCCACTTAGATTTTATTCATTTAAATATTAAATGGGAGCCCTAATTTTACTTCCTATAAAGATGGCTCATACAGTAAATTCTATAAAGGTGGGCCGCATGTTCTAATTTCTATAGGTGGGTCCAATGCCGTAAGCCTAAAAGTAGGTCCCATGACAATGATTCCGATTTGGGTTGTAATTCTTATAGGTGGGACTTCATTATAATTCCTAAATGAGGGGCTCATCTTATATTCCTATAAGAGTGGGTCCTACTATTTTTTAATATTTAAGATGAATTCATAAATATTTATACTAGGTTTGAACTCAACATTTTTGTGAAATATAATTTTCTTGATTATGCTTCTTAGAACAAAATTGTTATGCCGTTACCAAACAAGTTCCGCAAAGCAAGTTCTCAATGGAACAATTTAACATAATGTTAAAAAACAAGTTCTACATGGGATAGTCTTGGCACAACCAGATCTCAGCACAACCTAGTCTTGGCATAGAATCGGAAACAATACAGAAATGATGCAAAACGAGGCCTCTGTTTCCCAATTTAAGTCCTACTTCTGCACTAAGTATAAGACACGAATTTTTGGCTATTTACAGGTGTTTGCTCTCAACCCTAAAATAAGACAAGAAGTTAATTCTCTCTCTTGATCAGAGGTTAAAATACCATAAGAGAGATTTCCTTGTTTCTCTAGAGCCATTGAGAGATTGTTTTAAATGGTTGTTCTAGAAGGTTTTGCAGCTTCTGCTCTCTTGTAGAAGATAGTTAATCTTGGTTGACAAGGTGCGAGGAGATCAAGTAAGGAGAACGGTGCACAATGAAAATCGTGGCAGTAAAAGTTGTGCAAAAACAACTACAGTTCTTAGGTCAAAGTAATGACCAAAGTAAAAGAACTGTGAGTATATCTTGTAACTATTCATGAGTTCTTGATTTCTGGATTGTAGTTTTTCTCCCTAAAAAAGGTTTCTAAGTTAAATTTGTGTCTGCCTTCTTGTGGTGATTGCTTGGTAAATTTATTTGCTAGTTCTATCTTGTTTGGCTGTTTACATCCGCTGTATTGATTTAATTAATTAGACTAGCATCCATTCTGGTAGGTTCTACTGAACTTTCAAAGTGTATACGAATCTTTGTTTTTAATATTGAGTTCATATTACATTAGTTTTATTCTTCTTATTATTATTTACTTCAGCTTCAATAGTCTTTGGATAAATCCCATCATAAATTCCATAAAGAGAATGTATGAACCTCCCCCTACCGGAAATTGACGGCAATATTAATTTCCAATTATTCATTGGAGCCACACCATGGCACTGAAAAGTTCCCACTTCAAACATAAATTTCAATCACTTTCTGATGTAGAATTTTTGAGTGTCCTAAAATTAGAAGTATCCGGTCAGTTAACCAAATGATCATTCAAGAGTTAATACTCATTCAGCTTTATCTAAATGCTAAGGACGGGTCAACTATGAGGCCCTCAAAACATTGTCTCCCTTAATCGGATGGCTCTCATTTTTTTTACATGGCTAGGTCAAAGGTCCCAGAATTGCTATGCATCTATAGAACAGTTTACACATCTGACAAACAAGACTAACATCGAGCTAATCATCCGAAATTTTTTTATGTACTCACAAATTCATTTCAATTTTCAACCATTTATTTCAATTCATCGCAGGTTCTCTAATCAAACATATGGGCTATTTGAAATGATGGTTTCAAGGATTCCCTACTAAGATTCAATATCTTAGGAAAGTAAATCACTCGAGTTCAGCAACTAAAATGAAGAGCCAGATGAGTGCCAGCAATAATGCGTTTTTCAAAGTTAGAGAAGTCCTGATATAAGTCATTATTGAGTCTTCGTTTTAACATGTTTATGCCTAGGGAAGAAGCAGACATTTATATGTGGAAGCTTATGGAAGTTCTCAGCTAAATCTTCCTGTTTGATGTTGGAGTCTCAGGCTTTAGTTTAGTATACATGCTCTTGCACCTGGCTAAGTCCGTCTCCTTAAAAGCATAAGACTTCTGTTCGTTAATAGTCACGAGAAAGGTTTTGATAATAGATAATTTTAGGAGAGGTTTATCTTCAGCTGCAACCGTAGGAGTGCTCCATGTGTGGGGAAGAATTTGTGCCAATTAATCATGTGTTTCACATTGTGAGATATCCTTCTCTATTTGGAATTAATTTCTCAAAGAGTGAAGGTATATATTGGTGTCTCT
This sequence comes from Cinnamomum chago, assembly GCA_038049695.1. Classification (NCBI taxonomy): domain Eukaryota; kingdom Viridiplantae; phylum Streptophyta; class Magnoliopsida; order Laurales; family Lauraceae; genus Cinnamomum; species Cinnamomum chago. Next base: position 50,969,558 of record CP142460.1, read on the forward strand.
CTTCCTCATTCTTTATGAGAGATCTTTGATAATTGGTAGCTAGTCACTTTAGTAGTTGCAATTTGTTGCTTTGGAGGCATATCTCATCTGTGTTTTTTTAATCTAATTGAGAAAAAAGGAAGGGGAGGATTCTCAATGGTTCTCTGTCATCCATAGATCTTTTATCAGTTGACTCAAAGAATTGGCAGGTGGGCACCATCAATGCAGTTCGAGAGTCTTAGCTTTGATAGTATTATGCATGTGCAGAAAATATACTCACAAGATTAGGGAGGTGCCTCAAGGGACTTATTCAAGGGACCAGAGAAAGAACTGCTTGATCTGGGGACCTGAAAGGAGAGAAGAAACAGTCAGAGGACCCTGGCTGTGGGCAGCGCAGGGCTCTCCGATGCCTAAGTTAATGCAGGAAAGATGATCGAAGAAGAGAAAGCTGTGTGTGGTTGCATGCATGAGAGTATGCGTACCTTTTTCTGGGTCATGGAACCCCTTATAAGAAAAAGCCTTAGGGGATATCAACTAGCGGGCCTCTGATTTGACTGCTAGGGATCCATTAGCCCATAGAGTAATTAATGAGGATCCATCATAGCCCACATTGCATTAAATGAAGGTTCAATCAGCCCATGCCGCATTAAATGCTAGTCATGTTGGGCCTGATCTTGCCTTGACTTGTTGGCGGCTGAGGTCCCATCGGATCCTTTCATGGACCTTGCCTCGATATGGCTGTAGCCATCAGATGGGGTGAAAGTGGACGGAGTGGATGACGTTTATGTCTCGTCAGCACATGCCCAAATCCTGCCACGTGTCTGGATGTCAGGTGTGGCTGTCTATGCCTGCCTTGTGCGGAACTCGTCACCTCGGGCGTGGCCGAGATGAGCTCCCCTGCCTGATGCAGCTTCTTACCGAGACGGGGTGTGCCGAGGGTGGTCTCGGCAAGCACCACGGCTTCCCGTGCCGAGACGCCTTCAGCCGAGACGGGATTTCAGTAGGGACCATCGTCATTCTTTACTTAGCTGGCGCATTAAGGGATGCCACACACAATTGCCTCCTAGCTTCTGACTCCATGGGATCCCGAACTCCTTAGGGTCAGGAGCTATAATTACAAAGGACCGCCATAGGCTCCCGTTCTGACATCGGTAACTGACGCGTGGCGCTCATTCGGCTTCTCCTTGCACGCCAGGGGCAGTTTAATTGCCATAAATGCCATGCTCAAATCATTACAGGAGGTGAGCCGTCGATGACACGCGTCGTCAACCGGTTGGCCACGCTGTCGAGCGGGGCACGCACGTGGTCTCCGAAGAGACGTTTTTTAATTTTCGGAAACGGTGCTAACAGGGAGGCGTCCTCGCCCTATAAGTAGGCGCGCCTTCATCTTCTTCCCTTTTCTCACTTTTCACTTTCAAACGGACGCCTCTGAGAACCCTAAGAACCAGAGCTAAGCACTTGGAGCAGAGCCTTCGTTTCCTCTCGGTGCTTCCCTGCCCGTCCTCGCCTTAGGTTCCTGTGCTAGTAAGTCTTCTGCGTCTTTCATTTCCTCCTGCTTTCGTCCAGTCTTTTTCCCTTTTTCTCCTTTTCCTATCAACCATGGGGATTTACAATCACTGGGTTGACTCCCCCCAGTCTATAGAAGGTTTTAGGTCTGCCTTTAGGGTTCCGGGCGATGTCTTCGTCCAGAAGGGTGATCCCGCAGACCACGTCTGCCGAACAAGCGTTGGAGCTGGATGCCTTTCCTGCTCATAGCGGTTGTTGAGGGAGGGGTCAGGTTCCCGTTGCACCCACTGCTTCGGGCCTGCCTCTGTTCCTGGAACCTCACTCCTTGCCAGCTGATGCCGAACGCTTTCAAGGTCACTATGGGCACTGTGGAGTTGAACCAGCACCTCCATATAGGTTTAGACATCCGCGACATAGAGGATGTATACGACCTTTGTAAAACGAAGGAGGACACCTATTACCTCCGCGTCAAGCCGAAGCAAAGGGCTTTCGTCATGGCACTGGAGGATTCCAACAAGTACACAGGGGACTACCTCATTTCTGTCTCGGGGAATTGAGAGTTCGACCCAGAGGAGGAAGTTAGAGCGTACAGCATCTCCCGTCGTCCCGGGGTTGCTCCAAGTACGAAATTCTTCATTCTTCAGTTCTAACTTAATCTTCTTGCTTTCTTTCACATTCCCAAACTGACGCTTCTCCGATCTTGCAGGCGCTCGGCAGAGAAAAGCCGGGCTTGTAGGTTGGGTAAGGAACAATTCATGGCACCAAAGGGTTGCCAAGTGCACTGATTTCTCCGACCGGGCTGCATGGGCGCTTCTCAAATATGAGCCTAAGTACAGGGGCTACTAAAAGAGATCTGAGGCCGATCCGGAGTGGACCGAGGTCGAGGTCATGCCCGAGTCACGGCTGTGAGAACCCGACCCCTAATCTCTTGGATTAGTGTTGTTTTATTTGTGGATTAGTTCTTTTAGTGGGATTAGTAGTTGTTGGGTTGAGTTTGTGAGCTAGAATGGGTTTTCTTCTAGTTTTGGGCTTTTGAGTGCTTTGGTAGCTTGTGGGGCCCTTTGGGGGTTCCCTTTTCGGCTTTGTATTTTCTTGAGAGATTTTCCCGATTGGTTTCGTATCGTGTTTTTGGCCCGTTGCATTCATCTTGAGGAATCCTACAACTTTCATGTTGATCTCGTATCCATTTGAGAACCCGAAAACCGATTTCTTGGCCTTGAGGGCAAAACAGTCTTTTCACACCAAATCTGTACCCAAAACTCGATATTCTCGAAATCCGTGAAACATACACTTTTTGGAAACTAGATATTTCGACGATCATTTTTCTCTTCTTCGTCGATCGTATCCGAGGCCCACAAATAGATGATTCCAGCCACCCAAGTTCCTTAAGTTGTGGGACCCCTTCTCACTTGCTATAAGAGAACCCACCTCCCTTCTTCCCCATCTTCATTTCCAGCACAAATCAGCAACTATTGAGCCTAGGGTTCCTTGTGCTCTCTTCTTCTTCTTGCTTCTTCATCTCCAAGCCACACCAATAGTTCACCAAACTCGAAATGGAGACCGTCTTCTTCTTCCTCATCTTGCAAGCTTTCCATTGGTACCATTTGTGAAGAGAACCCTCCATCACAAGACTTCCCTTGAGCTTGTTCTTCTCATTTGAAGGTCATCCAAGTAAGTGATTCTTCCCATCTTCTAGAATTGTAATCTACTAGCCTTAGAGAAGCTCCACCTTGATTATTGAGAGGTTTCCTTGTCATTTCATTGTTTAACCCATTTTAGGGCTTTTTGGGGGTTTTTGTAGAGATTGTTAATCTTGAGCTTGAGAGGTGATTAGGAGCTTGTTTTGCTAGATTGGAACCCAAGGCAAGTGGATGATTGGATTGTTTTTATTATTAACATGCTTTGTGAGAAAAATCTTGTTTCATTAAGGGTTTTGGTGATTTTAGTAGTTGTCTTTACTATGATTAATGTTGATTTTAGAAATGTGCTTATTGATGAGTTTATTTCCCTCTTGTTTGTGCTTGGAAAATGTATGCATCATATTGTCAAGGTTTCAATGATTTCACATGAATAAGTTTCCTCCACCTTGAGCCTTGTTGTGAATGGAAAGAATGGAAAGGGAGGAACTTGAAATGAGGAGCTCTTTAGCTCATATTATTGTCTTGGAAACATGTATTTGAGTCTTCTTGCTTATAGTTCTATGTGATGGTTTAAGTGTTGGAGAGTAGGTTGTAAAAAGGAAGAGAAAGAAGGGAACTGAACTGCCCAGAATTCAGTTTCTGGACAGTTCGCTCGAGCGACCATGACAGTTCGCTCGAGCGACCTGTCCAGAAAGGGATACGGGCGTTCCAGCAGCCTGGTCGCTCGAACGCATTTAAATAACCGCTCGAACGATGAGTTCGCTCGAGCGAACTCCCAGATTCGCTCGAGCGATGCGGTCTGCCTGGCCTGATGCGCGGGTACAGAAATTTCGGCCGATCGATCGGACCAGTGGGTTTTGAGGTTTATTTTCTTCGTGGACCTTGGCTAACCTCCTCGAACTCACTCGACCATATGTGAGAGCGTCTTGAGCCGATGCTCTTCACGATTGGTTCGGTAGCATCGAAGTTCAATCCATTTCAATCTTGAACGGGATGGAACGACGCGATATCTTTCCCTTGGTTATCGCGAATTCTATTCCTTTCGGTGACTGAATAGGTTGCTCGATGTTTCCGAATTAATGTCATACCTAGGATGGACCGTTTATAATCTTGATTTTGCTATTGTAACATCTAGGACTACCCACAAGCTCATGTTAAATTTTGGAAGTAGTAAAAGTGCATAAGGAGCCCGGAATGTCTTCAAACTCAAGGAGTACCAAGTAATTGTTATAATCGACATACGGGACCCCTATTCACTTAAATAGATCTTGAAATTAATACTTTTCCCGAAATTGTCATAGTTCATTGTTTCACCTCTTGTCCCGAGATTTGCATTACATGACTTGTTTTCCCGAAAGCATTGAAGTTACACTAGTAACAGTTATTTGTCCCGACATGTATTGCCCGATATGAAATGTTAGTGTGCCCTTGAGCACCCCCGTCTTGCCCGTATATCTATTGTACTTGATTTACTTGCATTGTCTCGATTGTATTTGACCTATGAGTCGGCACCACTAAGCTTGGATAACCTTGTTGGTCTGATCCACCGACTTGGAGATCCCCCCTCTTGTCCCGCCAGCTGCAGCTTGGATCCCGCTACCCGGTTATTACCGTGGTCCCGTCCCGATACCCGGTTATTACCGTGGTCTTGTCCCGATACCGCAGATTGCTACTGTGGTCCCCGATGCCCGGCTCGCTACCGTGGTCATGTATAGTATATGTATATGCATTCATGAGATCCCCTGTTTCTCCTCACCTCGAGTGACTGAGATCAGGGCCTAGTATATGTATATGTATTTATGAGATCCCCTGTTTCTCCTCACCTCGAGTGACTGAGATCAGGGCCTAGTTATTGCTCTATCGCTTTAGTGATAGAGGACTTAGCTTCGTGTGGTTGCCATCTTGCCAGTTCCCGATTCCTTGGACACCCGACATGTTTTATATTGTTTACTTGCTTTCCGATAAATGATTCGTTTCCTTTATGAAAGTGTTATTTAAACAAGTGCTAATATTCTCCAATGTAAATTCAGTCATTATTATATTGTTCTCTGTTCTTTGTACCCGCACATGTTTTAAATGAATGCCCGATCTGTTGAAGAACCATGCTTTTACATATATTCCATACGATCAATGATTTTGCTAGATTTATATGATTACACATGTTTTAAGGGAATACCCGAATTGTTAAATACCCGTGCCTTGTTTTAAAGGACATTTGGTTTGTCAGATATCTATATTTATACCTGTTTTTAAATGAATACCCGAATTGTTAAATACCCATGCTTTGAAATATGTTTGAAATGACACCTGTTTTGCCAGATCACTATGTTTATACCGGTTTCAAATGAATATCCGATTTGTTAAATATCCCTGCTTTGAGATATGTTTTAAATGAACACTAGTTTTGACAGATTGCTTTGGTTACACCTGTTTTAAATGAACACCCGGTTTGTTAAATATCCGTCTTGCCACATATGTTTCAAATGAACTTTGGTTTTGCCAGACTGCTATGGATACCTGATTTGTTGTATACTTGTGTTTTTACTTAAGTCTCAAATGAACGTTTGTTTTGTCAAACCACTATATTTATACATGTTTTAGACGAATACCCGATTGTCAAATATCTATGATTATAGATGATGTAAATGAATACATGTTTTATTAGATGTTCATGTTTTACCCGTGCTTGAAATGAATACAAGTTTTCCCCGAGATTCCCGACTTTGCACCCGTATAATTATATGCAGCATGTTGAGCAAATAGCATGATTTATCATTTGTATTATTATTCGCTATATTGTGTTCTTTTCATCCACCTGCCAGACCGTCGTGTCTGACCCACTACTTTTGGTACTCAGGTTCAGATTTATTCGCCCCGAGTTGAGTGTTTTGTTGGCTTTGGAGCCATGCCTTGCAGGTTGTTTTGTCGGCTATGTCATGTAGACATTGAGCTTGACATCGGAGCTACGTCACATTTGGGTAGTGGTTTATAGCTTCTTGTTGTATGGCTTTTGTTAGCATTTTTCTTGGGATTTTTAATTAATGTACATTGATAATTGTAACTTGAATATATTTGGGAATGTAATATCCTGTTACTGTCAGCTCTGTAAATTATTGTGATGGTTACTCCAGTCTGATATGATTCTTGATATAATAGCTTAGTGCTAAAGGTTGAGTGCGACGCGGAATCCGATGGCCACGGACTTCGGGTCGCAACGCCACAAATGCTTCCGCAAAATATTCAGAATGTGTTGTCTTCACACACGCGGATCCTGGGAGAAGTAAAATATAATTTATGCTTAATCCCATCTCCCGCCCCCGAGGTTTCGGTTCGGGGGCGTGACAACGGCAGGGGAGCCCGGAGAGGAGGGAAGTTGAGGCCCAACCTTGAACAGCTCCCGAGGTGATCAGACGCACATCGGGCGCCGAGGCCTTTACGTCCGAGGTCGAGTCGAGCGAGAGTCCGCTTATCAGGCGACCCCGCCGCCCAGTTGTGGTCGAGGAAGCGGCGGAGGAGGAAATGGCGCCCCGTCGTCAGCCTGCAGTGAAGGACTTGAGTCTGCTGGCGTTTGGCGGCTCCGGCAGTTCGAATCAGACTCCCCAGCGCACCTCCGCTCCAGTGGTCGACAGAACCCGCACTCCACCTCCTCGTTCGGAGGGCTGACAGCAGTCCGGAGGGGCCACGGTAGAGGAGGAGACCGGGCCAAGAAAGAGGCCTCGGTCCGAACCCGTGTCGAGGATGCCCCAGGGCCCATAGTGGCCGCTCCACCCGGGTCGGCTCCCTGGAGACCCTCCTTACTAGTCGGTCCCGGGAAGCCCCGTGTCGGTGGAGGATCAGGTCCACGGGAACCCCTTGGTGATAGCGGCCCTGGCCACCGCCTGTTCGCTCCCCAGGGACATGGCTCGTTATCGGGAGCAAAAGCAGGCTCTGGAGGCCGCGTTGGAGGTTAGCCAGAGCAAGGCGGCCGAGTAGGAGCAGCGGAATCAAAGCCTCATCGCCGACAATCAAAGTCTCATCGTCGAGACGGAAACCTTTAAGGCCGAGGTCGAGGCGTACAAGAAAAAGATGGTCGAACAAGAAGATGAAGTTAAGGCCAGGCTGGAGGCCGAGGCCTAGAGGGCTTTTGACGAAGGGGCGGCGGAGGTGATGACTCAATATTTAGAGCAAGTCGTAGCCATCCGGAACAAGGCATGGGAACTCGGCTGGTTCGCCGCATTGGATAAGGCGGGCGTCCCCGAGGACGACCCAGCCTACACAAGCCCAGCTAAGTTCCGGGATCCGGAACCAGAGTCTGTCCCTGCCCCCACTCCAGCCCAAGCTCCTGCTGCTGAAGATCCTCCTGCCAACGAAACCAATGCTAATGCTGGCGCCTAAATTCTCCAATGTATCTTTTCTTTTTCCTTTTGTAAAAGACTTGGTTGTACACATCGCGTCATCAATGGATCAATAAAATCAAGCCTTTATCTTCAAACTGTCTTCGAGCGATGGAGTGACTCTTGCATTTCTTTTGTGTTGTTGTCTGTTCTCTTTTTCTTCTTTGTGTTTTTTGTACAAGTGTTAGGGTTCGGCTCAGTGCGTCCTGCACTGGGGGCATGGCCGAACTAGGAAAGCATGCAGAACAGATTGTTTTTCCATAGTTGGTTCTGCCCACATACTGCGTTCATGCTGCAGTGAAGGCATAACCAGTCTAAAAATAGAGAGGATATGCACTTAGGGTTGACTCTAGGATACGCTGGCCCTTCGATATCGCCCCGAGGAGGAGATTATGCATCAACCTTTCTGCTAGCCAAAACGGGTCCGTTAGACAGGTTGGCGGCCTCAGATGAGTCGAGATGGCCGAAACGGTTTACCGCCGAGGTGGAACTTGACTTGTCTCGCAAGCAATTTCGTCGACGGCCATAAAGGCTTCACGCCCGGGTGGCACGTAGCCAACCCGAGGCGATCTCATCATTGGCCGTAATGGCTTCACGCCCGGGTGGCACATAGCCGATCCGAGGCGATCTCATCATTGGCCGTAATGGCTTCACGCCCGGGTGGCACGTAGCCGACCCGAGGTGATCTCATCATTGGCCGTAATGGCTTTATGCCCGGGTGGCACGTAGCCGACCCGAGGCGATCTCATCATTGGCCGTAGCCGAACTGCTGATAAAGGATGCTCCGTTCTCTGAATAGGAAATTCTCTCTTATTGAAATCTTCCAAGTACAGGGTACAGGTTTCAAAAATAGAACTTCTTGAGATGAGACGCATTCCACGGCCGAGGTAGCTGTCTGCCTGCCATGTCTTCGAGTTGATAGGCCGATTGTCCGGCAGCGGAGACCACCTTGAAGGGTCTGTGCTAATTCGGCGCCAACTTGCCCTGGTTGGGGTCTCTATCGTTTGGGAGTGTCTTCTTGAGAACCAACTCGCCCACTGAGAATCTTCTCTCTCTAACCTTCTGATTATACCCTCTGGCTAGCTGTTACTGATAGGCGGCCAACCGGATTGCGGCTGCTTCCCTTCGCTCGTCAGCCAAGTCCAGCTCCAAAGCTAAATGTAACTCATTCCGGCCCTGATCAAAGAGCTCGGTCCTTAAAGTAGGGAGGCCGATCTTTAAGGGAATGACAACCTCCATTCCATAGGCTAAGGAAAAAGTAGTTGCCAAAGTGGAACGCCTTGGAGTTGTTCTGTAAGCACACAGGACGCTCGGAAGCTCTTCTACCCACCTTCCCTTAGCTCGGTCGAGTCGCTTCTTCAACCCGTCGAGCACTACCTTATTAGAGATTTCTGCCTGGTCATTACTCTGTGGGTAAGCCAGGGTGGAGTAGTGGTTGCGGATGCCGAGCTCCTGGCAGAAGTTTCTGAAGAGGTTGGAGTCGAACTGGGTCCCGTTGTCCGAGATCAAAGTTCTGGGGATGTCGAACCTTGTGACAATGTTTTTCCACACGAAGTTCTTGGAATCCTGCTCCGTGATAGAAGACAGTGGCTCCGCCTCAATCCATTTGGTGAAATAGTCGGTGGCAACGATTAGCCACCTCCTGTTCCCTGGAGTTCGGTGAAATGGTCCCACAATGTCGAGACCCTATTGGGCGAACGACCAAGGGCTGGAAAGCGGACTGAGATCCTGCGCTGGTTGATGGAGGGAGTGAGAGAATCTCTGGCACTTCTCGCACTTTCTGGCATATACCTGCGCGTCCTTCTGTATATATGGCCACCAGTAGCCTTGGCTGATGGCTCGGTAAGCGAGGGATCTCCCTCCAATATGGCTCCCACAGATTCCTTTATGTATTTCAAAGAGGAAGTCTTCGGCTTTGCTTGGATGAACACACTGGAGGTACGGGCCTGCGAACGACTTCCTGTAGAGTTTGACTTCGGGGGACAACCAGAACCGGGCTGCTTTGAGTCTGATTCGATGAGCCTCGCTGTAACGCCCCAATTCCGGATACCGATATAATCGTTCGGATACCCGAAGTTGGCGCGCTACTTCCCGAAAAATCCGAGAACTTCCAAGATCGTAGGCCGCAGTGAGGTCCAATTTAAAACTTTTTGACCAATATAATACTCAATGGTTAAAACTTGCGGAAGCATAACATCTAAATAAAGCGGAAGCAATTTGGTATCATATATATATATGTAAAGTGTGAGCAGAACTACAGTCTAATTAAAATGTATCAGTTGTTAAATCAAAAGTTTATACATATATGAATTCTACCCAACTCACTACAAAATTTGCCTCTCAAACCCAAAATAAAGAGGACTCTCAAAACCCTGGTAAATAGTCTCCGCCCTCCGGCTCGACATCCGTGTCGGCCGGGCCCCACGCGAACTCTCCAGCGATCGGCGCCTCTACAAGCGCTAGTGCATCATTAGGGATCTCCGGGTCAAGGCCTAAGCACCAATGAAGGGTCAGATCTAAAAGATCTGGCAAGTCACAGCATACTACTAACATAGAGCAAATATATCAAATGAATAGAGATGAGTAAATAAATTAAAGAATGACAAGGTAAAGTACTAGGCAGTTGTGCATGATAATCATAGAGAATCAGAATAAATATAAACATCTAAACTACTACAACCAAATGGCACATTCACACAAGCTGGAATACCGCGGGATATTATGCAGCGGCCCTCCCATAATGAACACAGTTGCGGCGGGGAAATCTCACCAGTGCTGGGAATTACTAATCCCGCAAATCACCCATCATCTCATCACTCAAGACCGGACACGGTATCACACCGTCCGTCTTAACCACACAGCTCATCATGATAGCTTCTCAACACCCAACTAGCTCATACCGGGGATGATCAGTCCACAGGCTGAGCTTAAATCAACCGAGTGAATGTCTAATGCCGACTCGAGAATAACTCTAAGGGTCTGTGTCTGTCTAGGCTTTGCCTTGCGTGAACAAGGTCCTATCCACACCTCTATGAGGTCCATACATATCAACTTAGTCTATGGATTTCATTCAAGGCCCAAGCCCACTCGTTGGATCCATACCAAGGCCCATCAGCATATGGCCTGATCTAAATCTGTCCAAACGAGGCAACAATCCATTTACTACTAATAAACAGTTTCCATTCATCCATCATAACTTAAAATCCCAAAAGAAACTACCTCTTCCAACTAAGGGTTCACTTCTCCATACTTAGGCCCAATAAGGGCCCGCCTAGACACAGACACGGGTCAATGTTCTCCAATCGTTCTAACGGGTCACCTCTAAGATACCCTAGGTTCAGGTCCTCCATTTATGTTCAATTAATAGTAAACAACTACTCTAAAGATCTATGAATGACAGTAAATAGCAGGGGTGAAGTGTGAACTTCAATGAAGGAATCAACAGGGAAATACGATGGTCCAATCCTAGGTAATGGGCCACATTAGGTTCGGGTCCATCTCCGGTAATTCGATTTCTAAACGAAGTCATTAATGCCATAAAATACTGTGTTTGGTGCTTAGGTGGTTACGGGCATCTTTGACAACTCTTAGAGGTCGAATCATCTTAGATTAATAACCAAAACACTAATCAGTGGTCCCCGCGAGTCAAGGTTGAGCCACACCGTTGACTCGAGTTTAGAACATCGATAAACGTTCATTTGGATGGTCAATGGGCCCCACAACTAATCATAACTCCTAAATGTTGAAAACTGGAAAATCAGGGTTTCCGAGGTGAACCTGATGTGTAGTGAGCTCGGTTGACCTCCTGGCCTGGTGGATCAACCGAGTTCACTGACTAACCTGAATCAGGCCTCCTGGACAACTTAATTCGTTTCTAAAGGTTTCCAGCTTGTCCGGTCAAACTCCTGGCCTGGATGATTGACCGCATACTCCAAAAACCTTAGAAAGAGTGATGTCCCAGTTTTAAGCACTTTCTAATGTAAATCCTAAGTATCAAGTTGATTTGGGTGTAAAGAGTCTGAGTTTCAGGTGAAAAACCAACTTTCAGTCAATTCCTGCAAAAACAGTGTATTCCAGGTCAACCTGGACAAGGCCGGGTCATCCTGGCTAACTGAAATAAATTTTATGCAAGGAAATGGCTGAGGGCTAGTTTTTCCCAAAAATACAGTGTTACCGGTCGACCAGGGTATGCCCTAGTCGACCAGGAACACTCAGAACGCAGTCTGCAGAACAGCTCAACTGGGAGCTGTCATTTTGCAGCTGCAGTGTTGCCGGTCGACCGGCCTGCAGGTCCCGGTCGACCGGGAACACTGCAGGTTGAGTCTGCCGGTCGACTGGGAACACGAAAACAGTTTCTGCAGATTTTCCATTTTGGCTCTTTTCCCATCCAAATCACTTCCAATCAGTCCCAAACTTCACCAAATCATCTCCAAACATTAAATAACTCTAATGCCCATCAATTTACAACATTTGGACCCATTGATCTTCCAAATGGGGGGTGAAACCCCCATCCATCAATGCCCATTTCATCCAAAACACAAAACAGAGCTCAGGTAGAATTCTAAGACTTAATTAATCACAAATAGGAAATGAAAATATAGCAATCCAAGGAAAAACATACACATCCTAAGTTAATAGTAGATGCACTTGCCTTTTAGAAATTGAGGGAAGGTCTGTAGAGAGAGAGAATTAGAGAAGAGAACCCAGTTTCCAGCTGAACAGAGGAGAGGAAGAAGAAGATGATACAGCAATAGTAGCAGTAGCAGCTCCAAGAATTCCTCCAACAGAAAATTAGTAGCCCAGGTGAAGAAATGAGAGGGGAAAAAGATGATGTAGCCACTGCTGTAGCTCTAAGGGGAAAAATCCCAGCAACAGTCACAGTCCCAGCAGTAACAGGGGAAATGAGAGAAATGAAGAAGGAAGATGAAGTAGAAGAAGCTGATGGCTGCAGCTCCTAGAGCAATTCTCCCATACGAACAGCAGCTCCCAGGTGAAGAAATAAGAAGGGGAGAAGATGAAGTAGCAGCTGCAGAGCTCTTAGGGAAAAATCCCAGCAGAGTAATGGTCCCAGCTCAACCAGGAAGAAGGAGAAGTAGTAGCAGCAGTTGCTGGGAAGAAGTCCCAGCACCGAATCACAACAGCAGCTGGAAGAATGAAAGGAGAAAGGAAGAGGAAAGATGGAGCAGCAACTGTGGCTCTTGAAATAGTCTCCCAGCATAACAGTAACAGTTGAAATCTCAGCTCAACCGTAGGAAAGAAATGAGGGAGAGGAGAAGAGAGGCAATTGCAATGAACAGTAGTTGGGCTGGTTTAGGGTTCTTGGGATAAGAGCCTATTTATAGCTTAGGGAGGGGTGATTAAGGACAGTATTAGCCCTTAGGGTTTCATGCAATTAGGGTTAGGGTTAGGGTTAGTTTGGTCCTTTGGCTGGAATCTTCTAGAGGAGCACTCTTTTAACACTAAACCCTCCTCTAATTAATTAAAACCACTAACTAGGCTTACCCCACACAAATTAGCCTAGAATTAACAAAACACCTAACTAACTAAAACATTAACTCAACTAAGCTAGTCTAACTATAACTTAGGAAAATCTAACCAATCCCCCTGATTAACCCCAAATTAGCCCAATTAACTAATAATTAGTATAAATTAGTATTAATTAGCCTATAAAATAGTAATTAGAGGACCCACAAAGGGTGGGGCCTCACACTCGCCACTGTCATCGGAAAACTTGCTGTCCTTGAGGTAGGCTATGATGGGGTCCATCCAACTCGGGCCGAGGACAAAACACGACACTTCCCGAGGTGGATGGAGTTAAATGCTGGGCGCGGCCAGCGATCCTACTTTGATGTTTCTTTTTCTTCCTGCTTCGACAGTAGAGGCCAAATTTGTAAGAGCGTCTGCGTGAGAGTTTGATTCTCTGCCTATCTATTTGATTTCAGCCGTCTGGAACTGAGAGAGCATCTTCTTTGCCAGGGCTAAATAGGCGGCCATCCTGTCGTCATGAGCTTGGTAGTCCACAGTCAGCTGGTTCGCCACTAGCTGTGAATCACTGAAGACCACCAGCTGTTGAGCTCCGAGGATTTTGGCGCTGTTCAGTCCGGCTAATAGGGCTTCGTACTCAGCTTCATTGTTCGACGCCTTGAAATCCAGGGTCAAAGCCTGCTCGATGACCAGCCCTTCTGGAGATTGGAGGACAACTCCTGCACCGGCTCTTCTCGAGGTGGAAGACCCGTCGACGAAGACTCCAAACTGGGGTGAGGGATTGGCCTCGTGATTGTTCGGAGCCCGTGGGCGCCTCGTGCCCCCTGCCCCTCAGCTCGGTGCCGAGCTGGATTGGTGCCGAACTCGAAGAGAACTCGACGAGAAAATCTGCCAGTACTTGGGCCTTGATCGCTGTCCTGGGCTGATACTGAATTTCATACTGCCCCAGTTCGACAGCCCATCTGGAGATTCTTCCTGAAAAGTCAGTTTTTTTGAAAACAGACTTAAGTGGATGTTCCGTAACAACTACTATGGTGTGAGTTTGGAAGTAATGAGAAAGTTTCCGCGAGGCACTAACGAGTGCCAGAACGAGCTTTTCTAGCGGTAAATATCTGGTCTCGGCATCGATGAGGGTTTTGCTCGTATAATAAATTGGCCTTTGGAGCTTGTCCTCTTCTCTGATGAGGACCGAGCTCACCGCATGATCCGAGACTGCCAGATATAAGTACAAAAATTCTTCGTGAATCGGAGTTGATAGTAGAGGAGGTGAGGAAAGATAGGCCTTGAGCTCCTGCAAGGCCTGGTCACATTCTGGAGTCCATTGGAATTTTGAATTTTTTCTAAGAAGCTGAAAGAAGGGCCGACACTTATCTGAAGATCTGCTGATGAAACGATTCAGTGCAGCCGCCATTCCGGTGAGCTTTTGGACCTCCTTTGCCGAAGTGGGACTCTGTACTCTGAGGATAGCAGAGATCTGGTCTAGATTTGCCTCGATCCCTCTGCTCGTGACCAAACTCCCCAGGAACTTGCCGGAACCAACACCAAACGCGCACTTAGACGCATTGAGCCTGAGTTGAAATTTCTTCAAAACATCGAAGACCTGAGCTAAATCATCCAAATGGTTCTGCGCCTGTTTGGACTTGACGACCATATCGTCCATGTAGACTTCAACAGTCTTGCCGAGGTGAGCCTGGAACATTCTGGTGACAAGTCGCTGGTAGGTGGCTCCTCCGTTCTTCAACCCAAACGGCATCACCTTATAACAGTAGGTGCCTCTGGGTGTTATGAAAGCTGTATTTTCTTCGTCTAGCCCATACAGTGGTATTTGATGATAGCCGTGGTACGCGTCAAGGAAACTCATCCTGTCGTGTCCAGCAGTGGCATCGATCATCTGGTCGATCTTCGGGAGAGGGAAGCTGTCCTTGGGGCACGCTTTGTTGAGATTGGTGAAGTCAACGCAAAATCTCCACTTGCTTGTTTTTTTCTTGACGACCACCATATTGGCCAATCAGGTTGGGTATTGGACTTCTCTGATCACCCCGGCTTCGAGCAGCTTGTCCACCTCCTCAATCACGGCCTCAGTCTGCGGAACCCCGGTCCTGCGAGCTTTCTGCATCACCGGTTTGTGGTTAGGGTCCACATTCAGTTTATGGCACATTACCTCAGGATCAATGCCGGGCATCTCTTGGGGCGTCCAGGCGAAGGCATTTTTGTTCTGCACCAGGAATTGGATTAGCTCGGACTTCTCTAGCTCTGCGAGCTGGCTGCCGAGTAGGAAGAACCGTTCCGGATCGTTTGAGTCGATCCTGATTTCGGTCAAGTCCTCCACGCTCTTCATTTCCGGGTCCTGGCCGACCTCATCCAGCTTCTTCTCCATTTCGGCCATGTTGACTTCCTTGGGCTCTCGTTCCCCAGACACTACGGCCATTAGGCACTGCTTGGCTGTCTGCTGATCTCCTCGAACTGTAACTATTTCCACCCTGCCATTCCGACCTTCCAACGAGAACTTAAGCTTCTGGTGGTGAGTAGAAGGGACTGCCTCCAGACTATGGAGCCAGGTCCTGCCCATTATGGCATTATAGGGTGAGGGTGCGTCGACAACCAAGAAGTTCGTCACAACGGATGCGCCACCGACCTTGACCCTGAGCATCACCTTTCCTTTGGGGTACACTGGCTTGGCGCTGAAGCCTATGAGGGGAATTGGGGCTTCCTGCAGATCCTTCTTCGTTAGGCCCATCCTTCTGAAGCAGTCGAAATAGAGGACCTCGGACGAGCTGCCGGGGTCGACGAGGACCCTCTGCACAGTGCAGTCCTTTACACCCTGCACGGTACAGTCCAGTTTTAGAGTGACGATGAGTGGGTCATTGTGGGGGAAGCTGGACCCCTTCCAAGTCCGCATCAGAGAACCAGATCTTGGGTCGCTCCCTCCGAGCCTTCTTCGGAGCTGAACCGAGTCCGACCGCTATCACCTGCTCACTGTGGGAGGCCCGCCTGGACTCGGCACGAGCTCGGTTACTCCCCTTGGGCGGGGGAGCTAAATGGATGACGTTGATGATTTTCTTTGACCCGTCACTGTCATGGCCTCTCTCGTCTCGGCGCGGAGCTCGGTTGTCATTCCTGGAGTCCGCCTTGACGAACTCCTACAGATGTTCCTCCTGGACGAGCTTCTCCAAGTGTGCCCTAAGTATCCTGCACTCTTCAGTCTTGTGGCCGCTCTGCTTGTGATACGCGCAGAATCTGTTCTGATCCCGGGAGGATGGATCCCCTCTTATGGGCTCCGGCCAGCTGAAGTACGGCCTCGATTTGATCTTGTACATGATCTTGTGGATGGGCTCCTTGAAGATCATGTTAACTGTCCGGTATGTGTCCTCGGACAGCCTAGGCTTTTTACTTCTGCCTGAGGTGAACGCTGGAGCCCTCGCCGAGCTGGCTGGAGTCCAACATCTGTTTGGCTCTTCTCTTCGGAACGGTCCCTTATCCTTCTTTGAGGGCTTTCCACCTCGGTCTTTCTGTTCGGCCCGGAAGCTTTCTCGGGCCCGGACCTAGTCGTCCTCTTGGGCGATGTAGTGGTTGACTATGGACATCAGCGCTGCTATGGAGGACACTGGGTTCCTGGCCAAATCTTTGCGAAGATCACTGTCTGGCGGCAAGGCATTCTGGAATGCGAAGATTGCCACCTTGTCCTTGGAGTTCTCGATCTGGCTGTAGACTGTCCAGAATCGTTTTGCGAACTGGGTGACGTTCTCCTCTCGCTTCATCTTCAGGGCCATAATATCTGCATCCGTTTTCGGTAAGATTCTGTAAGCCCGGAACTTCTTCATGAAGGATTGCTGGAGCTGCCGCCAACTTGAGATGGACCCCTCCGGGAGCGCGCAGAACCATTTCAGGGGGAGGTCACCCAAACTGGAGGAAAAGACTCGACAGTTTAGGTGGCCCTCGTCCCCCCAAATAGACATCCGCTAGGAGAAGTGTCTAAGGTGCGTAGCTGGATCCGAGGTCCCGTCATAAGTGACGAACCTCGGGACGGTGAACTTCTTTGGCAAGGGGTATCTCCTGATGTCGCGAGAGAAGGGGGATGTGTCGAGGTCGAAAGTCTCACAGGCATCCCGTTGATCTGGGGTGAGACCAGCCACCTCGAGGTTGTGCTGGACAGTCCACTTGATGCGCTTGTCCAGCCACTCCTGGTTATCATATCGGGTCTCTGGAATAGTTTCTGACACATTCCTCGAGCGACTGCGGCTGGTGCTTGAGCCTTCATCGCGAGCTCGGTCACGCCTCTTCTCATTCAGGCCGATCCTCAAATCCTTCTCGGGGGAAACCGTGCGTCTGCTACGGGAACCTCTCCCCTCGCCTTGTCGCCGCGACTGCCGCTGATGCTGCTGCTGGGTCGAGCCTGTAGCTCTTTCCAGCTACTGCTGGAGCTGGCGGATCAGAGCATCATTCTCTCTGATGGTATCATTTTGTGCTCTAAGCTCCTCAAAGGTGGAGTCGAAATCATCACCGGGATCATAATCTTCATCGTCAGCGTCCTCCGGATGATCAGAGGGAGCTGGTCCATCCACCATTGGAGACTTGCCCCGCTGGACCCGTCCCAGCAGGGGACCCTCTCTAAGATGCTGTCGAGAGCCTCCCCGCTGGAGAGGCGCTGCTAATCCTCTGGAAGGTGACACCGGACGAAGGTTATGCTCCTGAACGTCAATGGGAATAAAATCGCGCTCATCATAATCGTCTGCAAGAGTTCTCTTCTCACCTCCCCTTTTGGCAGGGAGGGTGACAGAGGTTGATCCTGTTCGACGCGCTTTAGACGTCTCTCCGCCTTTCACAGCTCTCTTGGTCATAGTGTTGAGGAAGGCTGCAAATTCATTTCCCACAGACGGCGCCAATTGTAAGTGCAGAAGATATACTCACAAGATTAGGGAGGTGCCTCAAGGGACTTATCCAAGGGACCAGAGAAAGAACTGCTTGATCTGGGGACCTGAAAGGGGAGAAGAAACAGTCAGAGGACCTTGGCTGTGGGCAGCGCAGGGCTCTCCGATGCCTAAGTTAGTGCAGGAAAGCTGATCGAAGAAGAGAAAGCTGTGTGTGGTTGCATGCATGAGAGTATGCGTACCTTTTTCTGGGTCATGGAACCCCTTATATGAGAAAGCCTTAGGGGATATCAACTAATGGGCCTCTGATTTGACTGCTAGGGATCCATTAGCCCATAGAGTAATTAATGAGGATCCATCATAGCCCACATTGCATTAAATGAGGGTTCAATCAGCCCATGCCGCATTAAATGCTAGTCATGTTGGGCCTGATCTTGCCTTGACTTGTTGGCGGCTGAGGTCCCATCGGATCCTTTCTTGGACCTTGCCCCGATATGGCTGTAGCCATCAGATGGGGTGAAAGTGGACGGAGTGGATGACGTTTATGTCTCGTCAGCACGTGCCCAAACCTTGCCACGTGTCTGGATATCAGGTGTGGCTGTCTATGCCTGCCTTGTGCGGAACTCGTCACCTCGGGCATGGCCGAGATGAACTCCCCTGCCTGATGCAGCTTCTTGTCGAGATGGGGTGTGCCGAGGGTGGTCTCGGCAAGCACCACGGCTTCCCATGCCGAGATGCCTTCAGCCGAGACGGGATTTCAGTAGGGACCATCGTCAATCTTTACTTAGCTAGCGCATTAAGGGATGCCCCACACAATGCATAATTGGAAGGCATATGGATTATGATCTTAATGGTATGCTAAACTTTAACGTTGATGAAGCACTTAAAAGCAAGCTAGGGTTGGCTAGGATTGGAGCGTTCTTCGCAACAATAAAAGGAGAGGCCTTTCTACAAGCCTTATGGAATTATAGATTTCGATGGAGGTGATGACCATTTTAGAAGCCTAGAGAGTTTACAATCACTCTTTTCATGACTTTGATTTTGGAAAGTGAGCCTAACTTTCTACAAGCCTAATGGAATTATAGATTTCGATGGAGGTGATGACCATTTTAGAAGCCTAGAGAGTTTACAATCACTCTTTTCATGACTTTGATTTTGGAAAGTGATAATTTCTCACGATGATGAGCTTCCGTGAAAGTTACATTTTTACCACAAGGAGATCAAGATTTTGACTACTAAGCTAATGATGTTGTGGAGATGTTTCTCTTGTTGATCTTATATGTAGTTCTTTATTTCCATTTCCTTTTTGAGTTGGTATAATGCTCTTATCTCTTCATCTCAGTAGAAGTTGTTTTCCTCTTGTTTTGAGTTGTACTCTCCTCTGTCAAATAAAAGTTATGGTTATCGACAAAATAAAAGAAGAAGAAGAAACTAAAATGGATAAAGATCCTACTTGAGTCCTATTATGCCATACATTTCATAATAATCCATGTATGAGAATTCACCCTAATTTTACTCCAACCCAAGTGATATATACCGCTAAATTGATCCTATGTACATATATGATCAAGTGTATATAATCAACCCAACATTGTATATCAGTCTAGCAAGAAATTTGAGCCAATGCTCTGACATCAAGATTGAAATGAGCGCACTTTGGATCAAGCAAATCTAGGCCCTACATAGGCACCTCAGGAATTGCACGTGGTCATTGCCCTCCCGTGAGAGCCCATTGAGGTTACTTTCATGAATGATAAATGGTAGGAAGAGAAGGTTTTTCTATAGATATTTTTGTGGCTAAAATTTGACTCTTATCTTATGAGTAAGAGATGATAAACACGTGAACTAAGAACAAAGTCACTTTCTACTGGGAAAGAAAAGAACAAAGACACTTATTTTTTATATCTTCTTCCATCAGACGAAACCAGTAGAGAGAAATCAGTATCATTCAAGAACTGATCGAGATTGCAAGCTTCATTTACAGCCTAGTACACCAGAAAAAGAAATCACTGCACTGATACAAAGTACAATCTGCCATTTACAAGCCCAGTACCATTTAGAAACAATCCCAACAAAAAAAATAAAATAGCATACGACCTCATTACATCTCTCTCTCAATTCCAGTGTCTGTCATTGGACTTCAAATCCCTTGTCTTCCCCTTCAATCTTTAATAAATACTCTCTCTCTATCTCAATTCCAGTGTCTGTCATTGGACTTCAAATCCCTTGTCTTCTTCCCCTTCAATCTTTAATGAATACTCTGCAATGTATATTAATCCTCACTTTACTAGAAATCCTTTAACAGCCATTAATGAAATCAATCTCAAGCCACATGGTAATGAATTATATAAAATCAAGAGAACTAGAATGAGAAAAACACTACCCATGAAGCCAATCAAAACTGCAAAACACAAATATGAAAGAAAAGCGAAGGAATGAACAAAACCTATACATAGGTCTCACCTTCCACAAAACAAACCACACAAGTCACATAAAAAATGATGGAATTGATATTTCCATCCAGTTGATAGATTCTAAAACAATGACCTGGTTAAGAGAAAAAGAGACAGGCAACTGACAATGGCGCTTCTAAGAATCAATCTATATCCATGGTGATATCACTTCACTACTGTCATGTGATCAGTGCTCAAGAGATAGACTCATAATTTTGTGCATGATCATTCTTGTAACAGCAAAATCAAATAAAAAACAAAGATAAACCCAAATGAAAAAGATAATTACAAACATCAGAACCAGTTTCTTTTCTTAAATGCAACAATAAATGAAAGGAAACCCCTGAAATTGCTCCATAAATGGATTGGATTTCAGCGAACTGAAGACCCCATTTATATGGACCTTAAAGTTTGGAAACCTCCAAATTAACGGAAATTAAACTAACACTAGTGCATTTCAGTAACTGAAGATTCCAGGTAAATTCACCCCCAATTCAATTGAAAGCAAACAGAAACTCATGAAAAAAAAAAAAAATTAAAACCCAACTCAATTAATACCAAACGGTTTCTATTATATAAACTAAAATCCTTAAAGAAAATCTAGAAAACTAGGATCTTGAATGATTCAGAAGAGTGGAAAACCCCAGGAAATCAAATAAAAAAAAGTAAGAAATCATACTCTAATTGACTGAAAAAAAAAACAAAAAACAAAAAAAGGGAAGATAAAGGATCTAGATTGATTCAGAAACCAAAAACAGAACCTACGAAACCAGACAAAGATAAAAACAAGCCAAACATTAATGAATTGAAGAAGAATACAACAAAACTCATAAAATGAGATACTGATCTCCCAGAAAAGAACAACAAAAAATACAAACAAGAAACACCCTTTAACGGATTGGTAAAAAAAACCAACAAAACCAATAAAAATGAGATTATGATCTCCTAGTGAATTAGGGGGAAAAAGCCATAAAATCCATAAAAATGAGATCTTGATCCTAGGAAAAAAAAACCCACAAAATCTAAAGGATTAAAAAGCAGTAACAACAAAACCACAAAACTGGGATCTTAATCTCTTAGAAGAAAGAAAAAAAAAAAAAAAAAAAAAACCACAAACCTGATCCCAGACCTGGCCTGCAATCTGGGGGGCATTCAAACAGAGAGAGCGAGAGCTCCTTGTGAGCAACTACAATGTCGAAGAGAATGAGACCCGAAGTGGGGTCGTCGACGATTATGTCCTTGACCGGTAACCATAAAAAGAGCTCCTCCTGGGAGAGCCCAGAGACGTTTTTGAGAGCCCCATAGCTGAGATTGGCCCTCACAACAGTCTCATAGAATACCCTGTTGTCGAACTTGGTCAGACAAGGGCGTTCAAGGTACACTTCAAGTACCCCAGATTCTGAGAGGGAGAAGGACTTCACGTCCTTGGGGAAGAGCCCTGCAGGGAGTCCATTTCTTAAAAGAACTTCATGGATTGAATTGGAGAAAGAAAGAGGGAGGAGAGATTGAGAGAGAAGACATAGCTGGAGCAAAGATAGAAGAAAGATGGAGTATTTCATCTATACTTTTAGAGAGAGGGGGGTTTAGGGAAGGTTTTGTCGTGGAATTGGTGAAACGAGGGAGGGAGAGGGGGGAGTGGATGCTCTTTAGTTCTGTGTGGAAAGTGGAAGTGTTTTAAAAGTAAAGATACTGTCACACAGTATCCGTTAGATTTGATAATTGGACAGTCTTGGTTCTGTCACGGTGATGAGAGCCATTTAGGCCCTTCAGTTTACACCGTGATATACACTCCGACGAGAATAATTAGTCTATTATTTTTATGTTTATACGTCCCTACGAGTATTGGAAGGAAACTGGTGCAAATTAGAAAAAAATAAGAAAAATACCGAAAATCCCATCTACCAGAGATTACTGGCCAGACGCCCGGTCACATAGAGACACAAGATAAAATTGATTCTTGGCGTCCGGACGCCCGGATTGTCTGATAGTCCGTCTCATGCGCATTTTTACGAGGTTTTCATTCCAAAACCTATAAATAAAAGTCCTAATCTCGTTTTAGAGTCATTTCAACATCAAGAGAGAAGTTCTGGAGGCTTTCTTGGAGCTTGGGAAGAGCGTCAATGGGGATTTCGTCAGGGACTCTTCACCAATCGTCTTCCATGAATAACTAAATCTCCATCTTAGGGTTATGATGAAGCCCTAGTTTTGTGTTTATGGTGATGTATAGGTTCTAGGGTTTTATTTTAAATGCTTTGATTATATGACATTCATGTTATCCATTGTTGGGTTCTTTTATTAATGCAAGATCTCTTTTTGATATTTTATTCTTGTAGTTTGGAATACCAAGTCATACAATATGGTGTTTGAATGTGTGTGGAGTTAAAACTAGGATAATCTATGCCTTAGAGATAGGTTATGCCCAGATCTAAACCCGCACCCCTTATTTGTTGACTCTGTGAAGGTTTGTAGCCAGAACGAGTCTTGAAAGCATTGACAGTGAAGCCCTAGATCTATATTCGCCATTGCACGAGGCTACGATGGATTCAAATCCTAAGACTTTTCTCTAATTAAATCAAAACCTTGTCTTTTAAATTGTTAATTTAGGAATTACAAGCAATCAAACCAACACTTCGTTTCTAATAGGATTAGTTAAAGAATCAAAACTTTGTTTTCTATTAGGATTAGTTTAGGAATTTAGGAAACAACATAACTTAGCCTTTTTGTCCCAGTGGATAAGATATTCGGTTTACATCTTTGCTTTTTCAAGCAGAGATAGTAGCAGGGAATAATTTATATTTGCAACCCTATTTTAAGACGGTCAAGTTTTGGCGCTGTTGCTGGGGACAATTAGCACGGTTGTTTGTTTCTTTTAATTCTAACATTAGTTTAGCCATTTCAATTTCTTTTTATTTTATTTTACTTTATCTTCTTTTCTCACATCTTTACTATCTTTACTGCAGGGTATTGGTTTTAACACGGAATCCTAGAATTTGTGCAAGGGTTTTCTAGAGTTCACAAAGTTTTACTCAAAGAAATCTCTCATATCTTCCCAGGGGCGCGGTAAGCCTAGACTTTCTGATTCTTTTCATATAATTGCAGTAAATTTTATGTGTGCATGCTTGGTCGTCGCTCTTGTCATCCAGATTTGGTATCTCTAGACCAAAATTTAGAGCGAGTCCTTAGAAAAATTAGATCATCTAAACACCCTTATGTTGTCTCGCACACAAATCCACAAATGGTTGAGGAAAGAAAGGAAGATGAGGCTCCTGAGAATCCCCCTCTCCGACCCTTGAAGGAGCACTATACTCCTTCGGAATACGCGTCTCCATCGTGTATTCAGCTGCCTATTGTACAGGCAGCTCAATATGAAATCAAGCCTAGCACAATCAATCTTATTCCTTTTTTCTATGGCTGAACAATGAGGACCCGTACAATCACATTGATGAGTTCTTGGTTATTTGCTCCATAGTGCGAATAAACAATTTTAGTAGTGAGGCCTTAAAAATGTTTATCTTTCCGTTTTCATTGAAGGACAAAGCCAAGTATTGGCTGAGTACTTTACCTGCAAACTCTATCACTTTTTGGGCCCAACTACAATAAAAATTCTTAGATAAATATTTCTCTGTGGGTAAAACAAATCAGTACAAGAGATCTATCACATCTTTCGCCCAAACTGATAATGAACAATTTCATGAGGCGTGGGATAGATTCAAGGATCTCATTCGAAAGTGTCCTCATCACCAAATTGCCAAGTGGCAATTGGTGCAATTCTTTTATGATGGATTGTCTCCTGAATGGCGTAACATGGTAGCCACCGCCAATGGGGGATCAATTTTGCTGAAAAATGAGGAAGAGGCATGGGAGATTTTCGAGGATACGAGTGAGACCTTTCAGCACCATGCTTCCACTGCTAGATTAGAGAGGCCGACAGCCTCTAACTTGTAAAAACCTAGAGGTGTTTTTGAAATTCAACCATTTAATGAACTCACCACTCAAGTGGCTGCCTTGACCTAAAAATTGGATCAGCTATTATCTGTGGGTCAAACTCTCCAATCCCCACCCTCTCAAGGTGGTTCTGCTTTGTGCTCTAGTCCCGCTCATTTTGTGAGCAATTGTCCTGCAGCCTATCAGTTTCCTGAATTTGTGCAAGAGCAGGTGAATGCTGCACAGGGGTTCTCCAAATCGGGCAATGATCCATTTTCAAATACTTTTAACCAGGGATGGCGCAATCACCCCAACTTTTCATGGAAGTCACCTGGTTAGGGCACTTCTTTCTCTCAACCGGGAAATGGGCCTAATTTTCAATACAATCATGCGGCCTATCGTTCCCAACAATCCTACCAACAACCCAACCCTCAACCACCTCAAAGAAATCCATCATTTGAGGAGACAGTGCTGCAAGAGCTCAAAGCAACCACTCAGTTGGTCCATTCCCACTCCCAATCCATAGCCTAACTAGAGGTTCAGATCGGGCAAATAGCTAATGCTCTTAACAGAAGAGAGGAGGGACGCTTGCCTAGCCAACCCACGGTTAACCCTAAGAATTCTTTTGAGGTGGGTAGTGGCTCGCAACATAATGATACCTATCATGAGCACACGAAAATAGTTGTTGCATTGCGGAATGGGCGTGATATTGAGACTAGGTCTGAGGAGCCTAAGCAAGGTGTGAAAGAGCCCACAACCAATCCCAAGCGCTCTCGGGCTAAAATGATTTCTAAGGGACACGAGGTCACCCCTCCTACTTTTTCATCTAACCCGGCTCTGGCACCTCCATATGTGCCTAAAGCCCCGTTTCCCACTTGTCTTGACACACCCTCTCCATTTAGTAAAAAGAAAGCAACCATGGATGAGATGTTATAGGTGCTTAAGCAAGTAAAGATTAACCTGCCTTTACTAGATGCTATCAAGCAGGTCCCTTCTTATGCTAAATTTTTGAAAGATTTGTGCACTCAAAAGCCTAACTCTAAATCTCATGTGCCAAAGAAAGTTTTACTCACCGAGCAAGTGAGCTCAATTCTCCATAATGACAATCCTCCTAAGTTGAAAGATCCTGGCACTCCCACCATTACTTGCACAATTCGGAGTCACGTTATTGATCAGGCATTGTTGGATCTGGGAGCAAGTGTCAATCTCTTGCCTTACTCGGTGTATGAGCAGATTGAGCTAGGGGACTTGAAGCCCACTCAGGTTACCTTGCAACTTGCTGATAGATCTGTCAGGGTGCCCCGAGGAATAATTGAGGATGTTCTGGTCAAGGTCGACAAGTTCTTTTTCCCTGTCGATTTCATCGTCTTTGACAATGAACCAGCGCAAAATTCACGGAAGCACACTACTGTCATTCTTGGACGGCCCTTTTTGGCCACGGCCAATGCGAACATTAATTGTCTCACCGGAGTTCTGGATGTTTCCTTCGGGAATATGAAGGTGAGGTTGAATGCTTTTAGGACCTCTCATCAACCTCCAGACCAAAATGACTGCTTTGCAGTGGATGTTGTTGATGAGCTCGTAGATAACGCTTTTCACCCTGAGGATACTTTACTGGCTGTCATTGCTCCTGATATGTCTGACGGTCAGGAAGCTCACATTTTGAATGTGTTGGACATGCACAAGAGTGCACTCGGTTGTTCAGCCGCTGAATTGAAAGATATTGATCCCTCCATCTGCATACCCTGTCTTCCTTGCATTGTTGATTTTACACATTCTCGGGATATGCAGAGGTTTTTAGTTCCTAACCTGGAGGAGGTCGACATGAAGGAAGTGCTGAGTCATGTCTTTTTGCCAGTTTGGTTTGTACTTTGTAGGTTTTCTTTTATTTTGTTTGTTGTGCTTGCTGCTAACATTCTGCAGGTACTCTGGTATGAGTTGGGGAGTGTCCTCGCCGTTTTCCTCCATTCCACTTTTTGTTAAGCGGTACCGAGGTGATATCCCTCATTTTCCTTTACTTTCCTTGTCCTTTATCTTTTATTTTGTATTTAACATTCCACAATGTTAGGTTAAGTTGGGGGGTGGGGTATTAACCTTTGGGGTAGTCTAGGGGTAGTCTTTAGCAGTTTTTAGTTCTTGTTAGTTGAAGTCTTTTTCCTCCAGTTTCAATTTAAAAAAAACTGCTATTTTTGTTAGTCTTTCGGGAGATTTCTCACCGAGTTTTTATGAAATGAAGATACCCTGGTTTTTTAGAATTTTTTTTGAAAAAAAAAAAGGTTCACTATCTTGTTTTAGGAAAGAGTTTTTGAGAAATTGTTGAATTATTGATCCCTCACTTAACACGTATTATATAGAAAATTTGAAATGTGAAACTATGATTTCCATACTAGTGAAAACTTTAGAACAATTATGATGGAAAGTCGACCCTCGGTCATACTTAATTTGGGCATATGGAAAGGGCTACATATTGTTGGGGACCATATTAAAAAAAAAAGAAAAAAGAGGTTGTGACTAGTTTGGGTTCGTAGCCTTTTTAACCTGAGCCAGTAAGCCCATAGGGGTATTGCCATACCTAGTGCCCTAAAGACATCTATTTTGGGAGTCATTGGCTAAATGCTCATTACACGGGTTAATTAAAAAGCTTAAAGGACCTAGGCATTGCACAATCATTTCTTTAGTGTAAAAAAAAAAAAAAAGGTCAAAATAGTGTTGTCACGTCCTTTGAAAAACAATAGTGTGAAAGCCACCACAAATGCCTTGAGAGGAATCATGTTAACTTTTACTGAGGTTAGGTGGCCCAAAATCTTGAAAGAAAACGATGTGTTTTCACGGAAATTTTTAGTGGACTGTTTTTATGCTCTATTGTGTCTATATATATACACAATTTCCACCGTGCACGATCAATTTTTCCAACATGATTCTGAGAATTTCTGACCAAAAGATAGGATTTGTGAACTACATTTTAGATGTGTATTGAAAACCCCATAATCAGGAATATCCGGTATTCGTAGATATCTTGATGGAAAATACTCCCTGTTTTTCTTTTATATTTTAGGAATTTTGTGGGTAGATTCACTACAAACCCTCACGAGACTATAACTCGTCCTCTAGGAGGAACTTAGAGGTTTAAAGGCTTGCTGCACATGCTAAGTGCAACTGTGCTCCCTACAAAAGTGGCCTTAGTTGGTCTTTCTTTTTGTTTTAACTTTGCTCGAGGTCTAGCAAAGTGTAAGTTGGGGGGTGTGATGAGAGCTTAAAATGTACCATTTAGGCCCCTCAATTTAGACTTTGATATACACTCCGATGAGATTAATTAGTCTAATTATGTTATTTTTATGTTTACAGGTCCCTATGAGCATTGGGAAGAAACTGGTGCAAAACAGGAAGAAATCAGAAAAATACCGAAAATCCCGTCTATCAGAGCTTACTGGCTCCGGGCGTCAGAACGCCAGACACCGGGCGTTCGGACGCCCGGTCACAGAGAGACGCAGGATAAAATTGATTCCTGGCATCCGGACACCAGTCTAATAGTCTGTCTCATGCGCGTTTTTACGAGGTTTTCATCCCAAAACCTATAAATAAAAATCCTAATCTCGTTTTAGAGTCATTTCAACATCAAGAGAGAAGTTCTGGAGGCTTTCTTGGAGCTTGGGAAGAGCGTCAATGGGGATTTCGTCAAGGACTCTTCACCAATCGTCTTCCATGAGTAACTAAATCTCCATCTTAGGGTTTTGATGAAGCCCTAGTTTTGTGTTTATAGTGATGTATAGGTTCTAGGGTTTTATTTTAAATGCTTTGATTATATGACATTCATGTTATCCATTGTTGGATTCTTTTATTAATGCAAGTTCTCTTTTTGGTATCTCTTGTAGTTTGGAATACCAAGTCATATAATATGGTGCTTGAATGTGTGTGGAGTTAAAACTAGGATAATCTATGCCTTAGAGATAGGTTATGCTCAGATCTAAACCCGCACCCCTTATTTGTTGACTCTGTGAAGGTTTGTAGCCAGAACGAGTCTTGAAAGCATTGACAGTGAAGCCCTAGATCTGTATTCACCATTGCATGAGGCTACGGTGGATTCAAATCCTAAGACTTTTCTCTAATTAGATCAAAACCTTGTCTTTTAAATTGTTAATTTAGGAATTACAAGCAACCAAACCAACACTTCGTTTCTAATAAGATTAGTTAAAGAATCAGAACTTTGTTTTCTATTAGGATTAGTTTAGGAATTTAGGAAACAACACAACTAAGTCTTTTTGTCCCAGTGGATACGATACTCGGTTAACTTATTTGCTTTTTCAAGCAGAGATAGTAGCAGGGAATAATTTATATTTGCAACCCTATTTTAGGACGGTCACACGGTAGCAAGGAAGAGATTTTAAACAGTTGGTGATTTAGGACCGAAAGATGTACTCTATACTCGAACAAACATGTACTATATAATATTTAATGCAAATGTTAACAACTATTTGCCTATTGTTGGATGTTGGGCCATGTTTAGCATATATACATTTCGATAGTATTTATTCATGAGAGGAAAATTCAATTAACTTTTTAACTTGTTCCGTGAAATTGAATTTGTTGGAATCTAAGAATGCATTCCTAAAGGTGATTAATATCGAAGAAACAAAGATGATGATCCATTTATGTTTATCCAATAATCTCTCACTTAGTGGAAAAATGAATACTCATTGATCGTCCTAATAATTTAGATCTAAAGAATATGGCAGGTCTTATGTCTCCACCTTAGATTCTTCTACCCCATAAATAACTATTCATTGAAACTCAGTGTACCACAAATTTTTAGGAATTCAAATTCATGAAAACGAACAGCCCTAGATATTTTAGATTTGTTACAGGATAACTCGGTATACAGTTCCAACGCCCATGAATAGTAATCCTATGTATTACTTGTGTTAGAACTAGTGATTGTTTCTCCTTAATAAAGCAACAAATATAAAATGTTTCTCTAATTTTTATCAAAGATGCAACTATACTTAATGATTTCATGTTAAAAATCACTTTCAGTTGCATTAATGATTTTCATGTTTAAAAAAAAAATTTACTTTATATAAACTCAATCTAAAGGAAGAACTGGCATTAGCAATGCTCGTAGTAGTCAACCACAAAACCAAACCCCCACCCCTCTCATTTTTTAAACAATGAAGAATAAACTGTTTTGTCCAATACTTAAATTATTTGAGTGCTTGGAAAGTCCGGTAATGAGCTAGAGGTCCTGGTTTTGAACTGCTTGGGGCCTTACCCAATACACAATGCTAGTGAGTGGTGTTGTGTATCCGAAGTTTAACCCATGATCAACTGCAAGGGAGGTCGGCGACTTCCTTGCCATTCAAAAAGTGCCTTACCACCAAAAAAATCAAATAAAATGATGAAGAACAATAATGCACGAGTATTCTTACTCTTAGCCAAACAAATGTCGATAATCTAGTTGATTATGTGCCTTCCATTAGGAGAGCATGCATGAGTAAATAATGAATGAAATAATGTTGATATATCTACAAAACTGATTATTTTCTTGAGATAGGATTGCTTCTATTTTTTTTGTACATTGAGGGTTTTTACCCTATCAATAATAAGCCTTACTTACCATTAAAAAAATTGATTAATTTGTTTATAGAATAATAAAGAAAAATATACAAGAGAAAAGTTATAAAATCTAAATTATTAAAAGGAAAAAAGTTCTCTTTTTACTAGCTTATAAAATTAAAAGAAAGAACTTTTCTTTCTACTAGCTTATAAATGCCTCCTCACTGTAGATGTGTTACTGATAGAGTTGCTTAGTTATATTTCTTGTTGAAGTTTCTAAATATAATAACCTTTCCTCATCCTTAGAATTCAAAAGGCCAAAAAGATCTAGACTAGATAAACACAAGCCGCCCCACTAGTAAAAATGTCACGTCTCACACAGCTGTCAAGGGATCGACCCACTGGGCGGGTAGGTTATCAATTATCATCATAAAATTATTGTACCACTAACCTAATTTAACAAAAAAAAAACATGTGGACTATCTACCATTGTGGAAAAGAATTCCTTAAAATACTCAGTTCGTCGGCCAAGTTGGCTCGAGTTTTTAGATTGGGATATTGCCTATGCAGTTGCCTTTAGACCTAACATTCACTCCTGAGCGGACGAATAAGTATTTCCCATAGAGCTTTTCATGCAATATTCTATAGCCATGTGGCGTCGTACAGATTGTATTGTGTGATATTTTAGGGTTTGCAATTTCTCTCCATTATTGTACAAACAACTATGTGAAAAATATTTAAACTTTGGTTGTTTTGGCACATACGTTTGGTCAAAATCCCTTTTAGATTTTTGGTTGACTTAGTGAAAGAGCTTGATAGTGTTATGACTTATGACAATATCAGAATTCGATTGACTCATTAAGATCAATTGGTTTTTTTCTTATTTTATTTTAAGTTTCCATGTACATGATTAGACCTGGACTTTCACTAAGTTACCGAATTAATTGAGTGATTTAGAACTTTTCAAATTTCAAGTGACACATGTTTCATATTTAATGATACAATGCCGTTAATTTTTTTTTTATATCAATTATAGAAGCAGGCAAGGGAGTTGGGACTCTTGAAGTCCCGAGCGCACTCGAGGAGACAATGCCTGCAAATTCAAGTGGGGAAAGACAAGGATTGATCCCAGATTATCTGGATATAAGATGGGGTTTCCCAACTCACTATGCAACCCCTCATCCTCTAGTAGATGTTGATCTTATTAATACTGTATGTAAAGAAGCGCAAAAATGCGTAAGCAAACAGGTGCAACACATGAATTAGGGAGAGACTTCGCAAAAAAGTGTGTAATGTGTGTGTATAAAGCAAGGTTCTCCTAAGCTCAAGTGTGTGGTGGCGCCCACGTGGGGACCCACATGGGGATAGGGATGGGGGGATTTCAAAGACTCCCTGAGATCTTCCTATCTGCAAAAACATTAGCCCCAACCATAATTTCTATCACCTCCATATAGGCGCAAAAGTTTAATGGTCAATAGTCCATTTGGATCGATCATAGTAGATCCAACGGTCCAATAAATTCAGATTTGACCGAAAGTTGGTGGACATGTGCAATTTAGGAGGGTCATGTGTTTGGTCCATTTGGGTGGGCCCTACAAGCATGAGCTTACGAAATTTTATCCTATCTCAAAAACTCCCATATCTCAAAATGGGAGTTTATGCCCTTATCTATTAGCCCATGATTTAAGAAAATCTATAAAATATTCACAGTTTTAGGAGAATATTTAGGAGAGAGAATGGATAAGTATATCATTGATGACACGTGTCACACTTTCATTTGCTAAAAGAGTGGCTTTTTGTGAAAAATGCCCAGGGAGTAGGGGTGTAAAAAAAACTGGAAAATAGTCCAACCGAACCGAACCGCGGTTAATAACCGTATTTTACAGTTCGGTTACGGTTACGGTTAATGAAATCCAAAAACCGCACGGTTCGGTTCGGTTACGGTTTTCCATAATAATTTACGGTTATTAACTGAACCGAACCGTATAATACGGTTCGGTTAACCATATGCAGTTAACCGTACCATTTACAAATAAAAGAAAAAAAAGGGGGCTAAATGAAATATTTCTTACCTTATTCAATTGCTCCTTATGTGTCATTTTACCTTTAATCATTCACATTTATCCCCTTATGTGAGGAAGGCATTCCACGGTTATTAATCGTAACCGAACCGTTTAATACGGTTAACCGCAGTTACGGTTTTCCACGGTTTTTGTGGATACGGTTACGGTTTTAAAAGATAGAAAACCGCGATTATGGTTCGGTTAACAGTTTTCCCAAATTGATCAGTTAACCGAACCATTACACCCCTACCAGGGAGTTTCGTAGAGTTACTCATATATATATATTTATGGATAATATTCATGTGCATCCATCCCTCGCCATAAGGTGAGAGACAGTTACATAATTAGAAATATTCATGTGCAAAAGAGGAAAAATCATATATGGTAATATGCAGAAAAAGAATGTTCATGTGCAAAGAGGGAAAGCCATGTTAGCGTCCCTCACCATATGATGAGGGATGGATGCACATGAATGTCCTCCTATATATATATATACATATATAGGGACCTTCTATCCTCGGCTCGAGCTGAGGATAAAGGTGTCCACTCAATGGTCCGGAGCCCACTTGGAGACCCACATGGGAATGAAGATGGGGGCAATTTGAAGGACACATAGGGACCCTCCTCTCTACAAAAAATCAGCTGCATCTTTAATCATCATCACCTCCATCTGGGCCACAAAAGTCTAACAGTGTACATTCCATTCGAATGGGTGTCAGTCGATCCAACGATCCAATTTAATTGGATGGGGCCAAATTTTGGTGGACATATGAAATTCAGGGGGCCCTCGTGTGTGGTCCATTTGGATGGATCAGACAGTGGGCCCCACCCTAGGCAGCAGACAACCCTCTCCCATCAGCTCGAGCTTCGTAAGCTCATGCTTGTAGGGCCCACCTTTGGTCCATCCAAATGGACCAAACATATAACCCCCATAAATTGCAAATGTCCACCAACTTTCGGTCAGATCTAAATTTACTTGACCGTTGGATCGACTATGTATTAATCCAAATGGGCTGTTGACCATTAAACTTTTTGGCCTATAAGGAGATGATGAAAATCACGGTTATGACTAATTTTTTGTAGAGAGGAGGATCCGAGGGAGTCATTGAAATCCCCCCCATCTCCATTCCCAAGTGGGCCCCGCCACACACTTGAGCTTACCTTATCTAAGCTTGAGCTTAGGAGAGCTAACTATATATATGGGGCTAGCTCTCCTAAGCTCAAGCTTAGGATAAGATAAGTTCAAGTGTGTGGTGGGGCACACCACCTAGGGACCCATATGGGGATGGGGGTGGGGTGGGGGGGATTTCAAGGACTTCCTGCGATCTTCATCTCTGCAAAAAAATCAACCCCAACCGTGATTTCTATCTTCTCCATATGGGCCCAAAAGTTTAATGGTCAATAGTCCATTCGGATCAATACATAGTCGATCCAACGATCTAATAAATTTGAATTTGATCGAAAGTTTAAAGGGGTCATGTGTTTGGTCCATTTGGATGGATCAAAGGTGGGCCTCACAAGCATTTGCTTACGAGATTTTATCCTAAGCTCGAGCTTAGGAGAGCCTTGTGCTCTCTCTCTCTCTATATATATATATATGAAAATTCTAAAAACACCCCTTTTTGCGCCCCTCTATTTTTAGCTCATAGGGCGCATGTTGTGTCAATCAAGTCTTTTCATAAGCAATATCCCCCAATGAATAGTCACAAGACCAAGTTTGACGTTCATCCAACTTTTCCTCACCGTTGGATTGAAATCATAATAAAATGATGCCTCTAAAGTATAAAGTTTTAGGGACATGGATTAAAAAGTTAGGATGATCTTATGGGCTTAAGATTTTGCATGTAGGTGGGCCTCATATGGATCTTTCCATCCAATGGACTTCCATAATCATCATGCATTCCAATGGGCCAAACTAGGAGGGGAGTGTTTTAGAGAAAAAACAATCGTGCACTGTGTAGATATCAACGACAAAACCTTGTTTAATTTCTGGGAAGCTTTCAAAAGATTCTAGAGTTTTGCATATTTTCAAAAAAGAATACCGTGATTTTTTTTTTTAATGGTTGATAAGTTTTCTAGTGTTCTTTGAGATAGCAAACCACATCGACTCGATTTAGTGCAACCACATTAGCTCCACCAAATCTCTTAGAATAACACAGGAATACTTACATTGTTACAGTGAAGGAATTCGACTTTGTGCATATGTCCTTGCTAGTGGGTTGCGAATGCGAATGAGGTGAGTGCCAGTGATTTTAGGGAGAAAGAAAGGAGAAGGGAGACATGGCAGGAACCTTTCTTTCTAATCTTTGTAAAGTTATTTTAGTCATTATGAAATATTTGGGGAAAAACTTGTTGATTATAGAGTGTACCATGAGAGAGGACTCTTTTTTAGATATATATATAAGAGTGTACCATGAGAGAGGAGAGGACTTTTTGAGAGGACTTTTTTTTAGATATATATATAGGGAAATGATCGGATGGGAACTGTTCTCACAAGGGCCGTGCGAAGTGTAATATGGACCGTCCAACTTGGAGGCAGATCTGACGGTTTAGGTCCTTGACATAAAACCATTCCAAAAGGGCAAAAGCCCTCCAAATCCCTATTTCGGTCCCGCTCCCGCTCCTGCTCAACGAAAAGAAGATCTGCAGACGACTGGGTCATCTTCTCCTTCAACCCCAACGCCTTGCTCCGGCTCCGGCTCCTCTACGCAGATCTTCTTCAAAGAAAAAGATCTGGAAATCTCAGTTATCTCTTCTTCTTTTTCTCCCCCCTCTCCTCCGATCGTCCTCGATGCCTCAGAATCTGCCCCGCCTCAAATCCGCTCCATCTTTTCTTCCCCTCCATCTGCTCCACCGCGGCCTAGATCCTCCCCACGTCAAATCTTCTCGAATGGACGTAGAAAAGGGAAATCATTTGGACACAGAAGACCCAGCTCGAACCTAGTGTTTAAGGGTCCTTCCTGGCGTCCAACCATTCTGTCCCCAAATGGAAGCAGAAGACCCAGCTCTCCAACTGCGCCTCCAGGTCTGGACCCCCTCGCAGCAACCATCCTCATCTCAGTTTCATGGCACATGGCCGTCAGAGACGTCCATCCTCGTCGATGTCACAACCCTCTCACAACAACCATTCGCATGTGAGGCGTCCATCCGAAGCGAGCTTTTGCAGGTTTCCCTCTTTCCCCGTCTATGTGATTTGGTGCTTTTTTGTTCATGTCATGTGAATTTTTTCCTATGACGCACTGCCTGGCTTATGGTCGAAGGTGTACTATTTTTCAACTCGCCTGATTCTGGCCACCTCATCTGATGATTTCTCAGGCCCTTTAAAATCTAGAACATTATCATTACATAAATGCATGCTCTGTGATTTAGAAATCTCATGTTTTTTTTTCTTTCATCATCCATCCTTTTTTAAGCTTCATCGTATTCCCAAAAAGCCTCTCCTTAGATGTCCATTTATTTCTTTGTTTTATTATTTGATCTCATATGCAAACGCACTCTGTCCCAAAATGCTAAATGTTTCGTAGCAATTTCTTCGTTTGCAAAATGAAAAAAGGATGGATGCCTGTTTTATTATGATTTTCAATTTACTCGTCCCTCACTTAGTGAATGATATGGAGATCTCAGGGACACATGGTTGGAATACATTACTCTTAATTTTATATTTTCAGCAAGAAACAATTGCTAAGATATTGTTTCTTTCTTTTCCATTTATGTGGTTGTTGGATCAAATTGATTGATGACATGCAGTCATGGGTGACACATTGAATCTTGGTCTGTCTTTGGTTTAAGCTTGGGATTTGGGTACTAGGTTTTATTTGTTTGCTGATGTGTATGACTGTTTTGGTATAACATTGCTGCAAAGTAGTATATATATATATATATATATATATATATATATTTTATTAGGCTTCTCTTATAGATTAGAGGACACTGTTGTTGGCAATGTTTGGAACATAATTGTTGATTTAAAAGGCGGCCAAAAAAACATTCTTATTACTTTTATTTTATTTTTTTTCATGTAATTTCATGGCGTGGTTCTATTGTTGTCCTTAAACCGTCTAAAAGAACAAAGCAGATCCATTTTGACCAATTAAGACATTTATACCACAAGTTGAGGAGGAATACCCAAAGTTGGATTTATTTTTGATAACATAGAGGAGGCTTACGACGCTTATAACATTTATGTGAAATTGGCGGGTTTTAGTATCAGACGAAGCTCTGAGACAAGGGTGAACAATGGCGTTGTGAGGAAAAAATTTGTTTGCTCCAAAGAAGGTTCTAGGAATGAAAAATTAGGCGCTGTCTCTATACAGCAGAGACGGAACTCAGAAACGCGGGAAAATTGTGGGGCACGCCTTCAAATTAAAAAAACAAAGGAGGGGCAATGGGTGGTGTTTAAAATTGTTGTGGAACATACTCATTTATTAAGTACCCCTAGAAAGACTCATATGCTATGAT
The DNA here is from genome assembly GCA_038049695.1 of Cinnamomum chago. Lineage (NCBI taxonomy): Eukaryota > Viridiplantae > Streptophyta > Magnoliopsida > Laurales > Lauraceae > Cinnamomum > Cinnamomum chago. Next base: position 51,005,856 of record CP142460.1, read on the forward strand.
CGCACCGTATAGTCAGCGCTCCCAAGAAAAAAATGATCTATACTTATGGGGCTGCTAATTTACGGCCAAGGGATCAAATGACACTTCTAGAACTACAGGTGGGTGGGAGGGATGAAGTTGGTTTTACTGAGACAAATTTTCGAAATCAAATTAGAAACAAAAGGGAAGAAACAAAAGATGAAGATGGTGAAATGTTCTTTGAATACTTTAAACAAATGAAAGAGAGAGACCCAAGATGTTATTTTGCTGTTGAGAAAGATGATGATGATCACATTAAACATGTGTTTTGGGCTGATTACTATTTGGAGAAGTCATATTCAGAATTTGGGGATGTTGCTTTATTTGATACAACATACAATACAAATAGATACGGTCTTGTTTTTGGTGCGTTCACCGGAATTAATCACCATGATCAATCAATATTATTTGGATGTTGTCTAATATCAAATGAAACTTTTGATACATTCGTGTGGGTTTTAACAAATGGCTTGAAGCAATGCAAGGGGACCTGCCAAAGGCGATCTTAACGGATCAAGATTGTGAAATGACAAAAGCGATCAAGTTCGTTTTTCCCACCACATGCCACCGTTATTGCTTGTGGCACATTATGCAGAATTTACAAAAGAATTTGGGTGGAATTGCGATTCATAATCCGAACTTCATCAAAAAATTTAAGAAGATTGTGTACAATTCTATCACGAGAGAACAATTTGAGATGGATTGGAAGGATATGTTGAAAGATTTTGATCTTCTAGACAATGAATGACTGCATTCGATGTACAAAATTCGTGAGATGTGGGTGCCAACGTACTTGAGAGACATATTTTTTGGAGGGATGTCTACAACTTCAAGAAGTGAGAGTATCAATGCATTCCTTAAGCAATACGTGACACATAAGAATGGTTTATATGATTTTATGTTGCGATATGAGCGAGGCATCTCAACTCAAAAGTATCGTCAGTTGAAGGCTGATTATGACACTATAAATGGAAGACCAAAATTGACGACAGATCTGCCAATGGAGAAGAAGATGTCTGAAATATATACGAAAAAGATGTTCTACAAGTTTCAAGAACAATTCTGTTACATAACATGCGGCATTGTTGAGTTCATATATGATGATTTCGAGCAACGTGTTTATAATGTTTCTTCATTAAAAAATAATCAAGAAATTGAACGAACCGTCCTTTTCAAAAAGGACGACAATGAAGCAAAATGTTCATGTTAATTATTTGAGATTCTAGGAATTCCATGTGGACATATCATCTGTGTTTTCAAACTAGAGAAAATTTATGAATTGCCTCAACAGTATATTTTAAAAAGATGGACAAGGTTCGCAAGAACAGACAATGAATCTGATAGCAGAACATGATTTTCATGTGATGGTTCATTGCTTGAACGACATGGAGATTTATCATATGATGCTGCAATAGTCATTGATGAGGCATCCATGTGTAAAAAACATACCAACATGCGAAGAAGGTTTTACAAGAGTTAAAGAAGAGTATTTATGAGATCAATGAAAATGAAGTAACAACAAAAGATGCCAGTAAGAGAAAAGACAAGGGGACTTGCCATGAAGAGAGATATCTTGCGCCAAAGAATGCGAAGACAAAGGGTCGTCCAAAGAGATTGAAGTCTTCTAAGGAAAAAGCAATGAGAAAACCCCAGCTTTGTCGTGGATGTGGCAGGCATGACGTTGCACATGACATGCGCAATTGTCCTATGCTTGTCAAGATGTATAATTTGTTTTTAACATTAAAATTTTTATATTTGATTTTAAATTTTATTATCATAAAGATTGTGCTTTCTATTCTTCTTCAGTCCTATAGATCATGTTTTTGGAAACGATGGGAGTATTTTGGAAGACGAGGACGAGGACCTTATTGAATGTGAGTGCTTGGAAAGGGCTATTTCCGATGATGGTACTTTGACACAGATTTAGGTATGTAATTATGTTGTAGAAAGAGATATTTTATTTATGTAGTTCACTGACATATATTTCAGTTTATATGAATGCTAATGACTTATACAATTTTCTTTTGTAGGCCTCAAATGAAATGTGCACCACAGGTTTATGTTGTTGCAACTAGTAATTGTTCAATTGGTGGAGAACATTTATGTCACATTTGTGTGTTTTTTATTGTTGATAGTTGTGGTGCTTGGTGGTTGTTACTACATTTTGACTTGTAATTGTTTTGATGAATGCTAATGTTAGATGTTGGACTTTGTAGTTTTTGTGTAAATGCTTTTGTATAGTACTAGACTGTGAGCAGTTTCATCTATATATAGTAGGAAAATACTGTTACAGTGAATAAAGGAGATGGAACCTTCTGTTCCCATGTTCACATGGGTTTATAGCTAGTAGACTTGGATTGGACACCCATTTGGGACTGGGGACTATCAATTGGAATACCGGGAGAGATGAAAAAACACCACTCCATGTTGAAGGAGTCGGTTTTAGAAGACTAAACTAGCTATCCAGTTGTTGTAGGTGCTGTGAATGGCACAAGAGACTTTTGGGCATAACTACCATTTCACAATGGAGGGATGGTGCCTATGTCTAGCAGAACTTCTAGATACATGAATGAATTCCTTTTTTTGTGAAATCATAGGACTTCTTTGTTAGGAAAGTGAGTAAAATCTTGGACTCTTGCATATTGTTTTGATGTTGGACTTTGTAATGTATTATACTCATTTGTCTTGAATGAAAGAGGTGCTCCACAGGTTGTTTTGTTTCGAGGAGCCATTTTCAAGGTGCTTGTTTATGCTCATGCAACAGCCAGCTAATTTATGTTGGCTTCTGTTTGATGCTGATAGTAACATATCATGAAAGAGAATGTGAATAGCAGGAGGAAGGGGCAGCTTTGGTGGAAAGAAAGTCTTTTTTTTTTTTTTTTTAAAGAAATGAAATGGATGAATGTTGTTTAGAAGAGGTTATAAGAGGTGAATATGTATAGATTTTCAAATATTGTATGTTATACATTTGAGTTATGTATATCAATTTCAATTTTATAAAATCTGAACCATTTCATAATTGTACATTTGAGTTACTTAGTGAAAATGTGCGATGTTGTGGTGGTTGTTGGTTCATTTTGATTTGTAATATTGAGGTGCTCCACAGGTTGATTTGATGTTGTCAATTTCTTGTTTGGGTGTTCCAAAATTTTGTTTAAAGAGTCAAATTCTTGTATGGGAATTTGAAAGTGCATGCAGCACAGCTACTAAACCGAGTTGAAAAAGTGCGACGGTTGAAAACACATCAAACGTGGTTGTAATTAACTGCAAATTAGCAGAATTTAATTTCATCATATGTACTTGGAACTCCCCAAATTTGAGAAAAAAAAACATCGAGAAGTGGGTTAAAAACTGTCCTAAACAGGGGTACTCAGCATGGGTAGTGCAGATTTTCTAAACCGAGTTGAAAAAGTGCGACGGTTGAAAAAATCGCAAACGTGGTTGTAATTAACTGCAAATTAGCAGAATTTAAGTTCATCATATGTACTTGGAACTCCCCAAATTTGAAGAAAAAAACATCGGGAAGTGGGTTAAAAAATGTCCTAAATAGGGGTACTCAGCAAGGGTAGTGCAGATTTTCTAAACCGAGTTGAAAAAGTACGACGGTTGAAAACACATCAAACGTGGTTGTAATTAACTGCAAATTAGCAGAATTTAAGTTCATCATATGTACTTGGAACTCTCCAAATTTGAGAAAAAAAACATCGGGAACTGGGTTAAAAACTGTCTTAAACAGGGGTACTCAGCAAGGTTCATTGACTCCATTGTAGTGTTGATTGTCTAAAAGGTGGTGTTCATTCATATTGTAGTATAACATGTATTTAGAAAAAATAGCACCCAATGTGACTTACAATGTCACAAATCAAGAGACAACAATAAACGTGAGAGGATAACCATATATACTATTGGGCTAACATCCATTGGATTAAATTTTGTCAACATATACAACATCCATTCAACACTTCCTTCCTCCAATTCTTAAAGATATATTTTAACATAATATTTTCAACATGCAAATTACTCTCATAAGACAACACAAAAACATCACTAGACAAATTGCTTTATATGATTTCTTCCTTTCTTCGGATGCATGTTTTATCTCTTCAATTACTGCCCATAAAATCTCATTCTGCCTATCCATCATCTTTTTTATATCTTCGATCATTGCTGCTAGATTCTTTTCCTTGTCAATTTCATCTTTCCATTTGAAGCTTCCACAACCATGTTCATGCTGCAAACAAAAAAAAAAAAAAAGACAAAAAAAAAAACAACAAAAACTATCTCTAATCAGTACATCATAGCATTATTGCTAAATACAAGCATATGAAATACTTACTTTCCAATTAGGACATCTCCAAAACTTTCAATTTGGATTAGATGTTGTATGAGAGGTCAAACAAATCATATCACCACATAAGCACTTTGGCACCCATTGATTGGAATTAGAATTTGACGATGACATGGCCACGCTTGTTTGAAGTAAGTTGAACTCGGGAGAAATCTACTAAATAAAAAGAATCAGGATTTAGACAAGTAATTAAAAAAAATTTCTATGGTTAAAAAAAAATCAGATGGAAATTATCACCAGATTTTTCATTTGGGATTGTAAAATAACACTAAATCAAGGTTTTTGAAAGAAATAAAATAAAATGATAATGCTTGTATTGTCTTCATTAGTGTTCCCACTTCGTCAGCTCATACCCACGGTTCTGAAACCAAAGAGTAAAAAAGATCACAATAACAGAGAAAGAGATGATTTACCTCTCCAAGCAGAAAATGAGGTGGAGAGGATCCGAGTTCGCCAGATCTGAGTCCAGACTTGCAGCAGAGTAGGGGAAGAAGACAACCGTCTAAAAGAACCAGACAAGCTTTTCCCTCTTTTTTTTGTCGAAAAAGAAATGAAAAGGGGAAGAGTCCGGTCGAAGCTGAGGCGTCGAGGATGACAGAGGAGATGGGGGAGACCGCTTGTACTTGTTGAAGAAGAAACGAGAAGAGGAACAGAGGTTCGCCTGGTCGTTCGTCAATGGCGAGCTCGCACCCTAAGTTTTCGTCAATTGAAAAGGAGCAGTGGTCGATTGAAGCGTCGAAGATGAATCTCAGAAGGGGAAGAAGATGACCGTCAGGAAGAGGTTTTTCCCCTTTTTCGTTGAGGGATTTGGAGGGCCTTGGAGCGGGAGCAATTGAGAGATAACTGAAATGAAATAGGGATTAAGCAGTGGTTGATTGAAGCGTCGAAGATGAATCTCAGAAGGGGAAGAAGATGACCCAGTCGTCTGCAGATCTTCTTTTCGTTGAGCAGGAGCGGGAGCGACATAGGGATTTGGAGGGCTTTTGCCCTTTTGGAATGGTTTTATGTCAAGGACCTAAACCGTCGGATCTGCCTCGCAGTTGGATGGTCCAGATAACACTTCGCACGGCCCTTGTGAGAACAGTTCCCATCCGATCATTTCCCATATATATGTAACAACTAAGGTGGCCAGACCCCTTTAGAGATTTGACTGATGTGAGATTGAACCCCAGCACATTCTAGGTAAAACAAGGACTACGAATATTTAAGGGAGAAGACCACTTACAAAGGGAAGGGAGGGAAACCAAGGATCCAACTCTGAAAATTGGGTGAGGTCGAGACACCCAACCACTAGGCCAATTTGGGAGAAAACTAAAAAAAACTTATCAAACTTTTTTAAAAATAAGCAATCCATAATGTCCTTTTTTGAGAATTGACAAAAATTCTAAGATCCATTTGAAAATTTTCTTCATTTTATATATTTTTTGTGTTAAACTTTTTGAAAGAACCCCTTTGAGAATACAATTCGAAAGAGGGTGTCTTTTAGCTGCCCTTTATTTAGTAATTAAAGAAAATAGAAGATCTCTCTTTTAGAAAGAAGAAAATTATGAGATGGTCAAGAAACCTAAATTTAAGACATTACTAATCAACTTCATCTTAGGTTAAACTTCACCTTGAAGATAATGCGTCTTCCCCTGTATCGTAGTCATCTCTCCACCTCCCCCTACATGTCACAAATCTTCAATAGTGTGTGTAACGATCCGGCCCTCTGTCCACATGATATTGTCCGTCTTGGCTCATGGAGTTCCGATCCAATCTTACCTCATGGGTTTTAAAAGGCCTCATGTGAACTTAAGACCAGGACACACACATATATGCACAAATCTCATTCTTGTGAGATCTTCATATCAAGGAAATATTGAGATATTTTGAGATTTTGATGTCTCCAGGGATGTTGTGGGCAAGTTGTATTGGAAAATAAATTGATTCTAGTTTTTTTTTTTTTTTTTGGACTCTCCCAAAATCTTATCATTCTTTTTCCCAATATTATCATTATTTTCTTACAGTATTTTTAATTTCGACAATTATATTGACCACCCTTTCCGTTGGTCAAGAGAGTAAGAAAAATGTGCATACAATAAAATGGAGAGAAATATGTAAACCTACAAAATTTGGGGGCTTAGGATTAGAGATTCAAATAGTAACTTATAGATCAGCCAAGTTGACTCTGACATGCTGGAAATATCTCTCTAATCTTAACCTGTTACGTACTAAGATTCTAAAAGCCAAGTATTACACCAACAAAACCCTGTAGGAAGCTAAAATATAGAAAAGATAACCAGTGGTTCTAAAAAGGATTTCTTGAAGTGTTAGACTTATTAACAAGAATATTGGATGGATTATTGGGAATGGGGATAAAATCTCAGTGTGCAACTGTAATTGGATCCCTCGTGTGGGAGGCATTAGAAAACCCCATTCCCCTATATGCCACCCAAATATTATTGTTAAAGACCCTATGGACCCGAATGGAGATTGGGATTTGCAAAAACTATGAAGAAAAAGTCTACTGACCCCGGGATCCATACCCCGACCGGACCCCGGGGTCACTGGGGTCCGTTGGATCCCAGAGGCCCCAGTGACCCCGGGGTCCGGTCGGGGTAAAAATCCCGGGGTCTGTAGCATTATTGAACTATGAAACCGCCCACTGTTTTGTAATGATAATCTTGTGGATATTGGGGCTGCTAAAGGACCTAGAGTCTTCTCCATTATAAAGGCTGAAATGAGGGTGCTCCTCTTTGAATTAAAGGCTATCACTGGAAGCCGACAATCTAAAATCTGGCTATTTACATATGCAATAGAAGTGGTCAAAGCAATCGATGGAGATTAAGACTGGGCTAATTCAACTGTTAATTAGAGATATTTTGTCTTGTAGGAGATGTTTTGATCTTTTGGGGACTAATTTTGTTGCTGGAGACTTGAACAGTGTCGCCCACTGTTTGACTAAATGTGGACAGGCTGGGATTATTTTTGTTTGCATAAGGGGGACATGTATAGTTCTTTTGGGTTGGCTTTCTTTTGTTCTATGGTCTTGGTTGTCTCCCGTTGTAACTTGGTTTTTAAATGAGTCTTTCCTTTTGTTAAAAAAATAATAATAATAACCACCCTTTTTGTTGCCCATGATGAACACTGTGAGGCGAGGAGCATGATCGCGGCTCCAAGTGTAGAGCTTCGATTGTAGTAATAAAACCAGTAAAATCAGGTCAATCCATAGGGAGCAATATAAATTAAGATTCATTTTCAACTAGTACCTGTCCTAAATAAAAAATCTAAATTTAGCCTAAAAAAACTAGAAAAAATTACAATCATCCTACTTTTCAAAATTAAATTAATTACAATCCAATGAGAAGAAAGCTTCCTAAATCTAAAAATCCTAATTCTAAAAGAATCTAAAAACTAAAGTTGCTGTAAAATAATACACAAGTTAAAACTTCCAAAAGTAGAAAGTTAACATAACTAAATAAAATTAGAATTGTCCTAAAGTTAGAAAGTTAGTAATGCAATGTGATGCATGCAATGACAAGTTTCCTACTGGACAAATTTTATATGAGATGCAAACTTCCATAAAACGTGAATCTAATCTAATACAATCTAAAACTAATTTTCATGGCTGGAAATTAAACTAGGATAATGTATGAATTCAATAAAAAAAATAGAAGTGAAAAGGAATAAAAAACCAAAAAAATTATATTGTTATGAATGAGACCAACACAAGAAGATTGTAGATTTCTGAACACAGGCAGATCCGTCGAATAATTTTGTAGCGACTAGTTACCCCTCTTTCCAAAACTATTTTGATCTAAAATTCTGGGATATGAAACTAGACTCATTAAAATTCAATCCAACCAAATTTCGATGAAAAAATCACTGATTTGATATGGTAACTAAATTAAAACTTTCGGATCAAAATCTGTCTCATTGCAGAAATCTGACAGATTTACATGCATGCGATTAGTTAATTGAAAATCCATCTTCCCAAGATCTTTTCCTTCTGAAGTTTCCATGTCTTAAAGGTAACTCATAGAACAATAATTCCTCCAAAATTCGGATTAGAATAACATCATTAAGTCACCTTTAAAATTACTCTATTTCAGGTAAAAAAACAACACAGGTTGCTATCTCCTTATGCAGTCCAAATTTTTTATCAGAATCTAATTCCTTTTTATTAAGAACTAAAAATAGGAATTCCAGATCTGAGAAGCTTATTTCCAGAAACTAATTTATGAAAAAAAATAATGAAATTAAACTAAGCATGCATACACTAAATAACCAGCCACGACTATGCAATAACAGATTCATGAAGACAGATTTGACAAGAAATTAAATGTATGACATTCAGAAATTTAAATGTGTGTAGGAACATTAAAATAAATTTATGGCGACAAAAGATTAAATGTATGGATTAACAAGAAATTAAATATAGTGAGTGTGAAAATTTAAGTGTGTGGAAGTGTATTCTTCTCTTTCAAAATTCTTTTCTAAGCAGAGTTATAATTTGAATCATGCTCTTAGGACTTTGGGTCGTTAATCCAAACACCAACAAGTAAAGAACACAAATCAAGCACTAATCACCCAAGTACAAGATGGAAAAATTGACAAGAGAAAGCAACACTTTTACTAATATGCAAAGTCTTTATATAAGATAAAAAAAAAGTAAACCAAAACAATTACATACTAGGATGAGAAGCCTCTTCTAGATGAAAAGTCCAAGGGTGTAGTGTGATTTCCGGGCCAAATCTCCTTGAGGACTTCAACGGAGAGAAAGAGGAAGGAAGAAGATGGAGTGTAGTAGTAATTCTAGGGAGATCTAGTCTATCTTCCCATGGCAAGAGAGGGATGCATATGCCTTCAATTTATAGATTTTTATTCTCTTTCTTTCCTTCTTTGTTCCAAGTTTGTAGCATGCAATCTTCTTTGTATGGTAAGTCATTTCCTTGGTTCACAAGCCTTCAAAGAAATAGCAAGGTGAGTGAGAGATTTTTGGTGCTTTCCATATGCAAAATTGCAATCTCGAGTAGAAATAATAACAATAGCTTTCAGTGGCAATATATCCCTTGTTTTAGCTTTGATTGATGCAGCCTTGGTTTTAAAGATATCTACTTGAAAAGATCTTTTCAACGATGGGCAGATTGCACCGATCCGACAGTTGGTTTGAGAGTTATGACCATTTTAATCTTGCTGCCCTTGAAAAATTCAAAAATAATTGTACACATATGGAAGCTCTTTGTTAGTTGTGCAATGGGATGTGTGGGGACCCATGTGGACGTCCAAAGGGATCTTTTCTTCTTTGTTTCTTGACTCCACTCTCATCTTTGGTTTGTTTCCAAGCTTCTTTGATTGACTATTCAACTCTTTTAGCATACTTTCCTTTCTTAATTTTCTTTTCTTGATTTTTGAATTTTCAACTTAGTAAGGATTAGATCCTACCAAATCTGAAGTTTTTTTTTTTTTTTTTTCATCTTGAAATTCCAAAATTACCTTTCCATTGTTGAGTTTTCAAACTCTCTAAAAAAACCAAGAATGCGGATCCACCATGAAAGATGTCCTACTCTTGATCTCTCTCAAATTTCACCATTGTGGGTCCCATTCTTGATTTCATCTACACAAACTGAAATAAACAAATTCAACAATAATCACATGTGGGGAATTTGAATGGATAATGTATGGGACCCTACTTGATGCACCCAAAAAAGCCGACTTTCCAAAAATAGATTTCCAAACATGGAAGTTTCATAAATTTATACAAAAAGTGTGATTTTGAGCAAATTATGCATAAATGCACTATAATGAATCCTAAGGGTCCGTTTGGGAAGGGAGGAGGGGAGGGGAGGGGAGGGGAGGGAAAATTTGAGGGGGAAGGAAAATGAAGGGGAGGGGAGGGAAAATTAATTTTCCCTCCTCTTGTTTGGGAAGTAAAAAAGTAAGGGGAAGGAAAGTGAAAAAGTATAATTTTGTTTTTAGTGAGGTACAGAGAAAAAGACTATTTTACCCTTGCTCTTGAAAAAAAATTCAAATGGACTCTAAGGGCGTTTTAGTCATTCCCTCAATTTCTCCTCACTTTCCCCTCATTTCCCCCCCTGTTTTGGGGGGGGAATTTTTGAGGCAAAACCACCCCATTTTCCCTCCATTTCCCCCTCCCCCCTTCCCAAACACCCCCCAAAATCACTTTCCCTCCACTTTCCCCCCTTTTTTTCCTCCCCCCCATTTCCCCCCCCCCCCCCCCCCCCCCTCCTTTCCCAAACAGACCCTAAGGGGCTGTTTGTGCAGCTCCGTTTTCAACGGAAAGGGGGAGGGGACATCCGGCGCCCTGTTCGGTCGTTTGGTGCAGCAAAGAAAGGGGGAGGGTTTCCTCCCCTTTTGAACTATTTTCTTCCATAAGCGTGGATCCGGTATTCTCACCTCCCCTGATCAGAAACGGTTGCCGCGGAAAAGGAAAACTCGTTTTCCTCTTCTGCGGCGTCTTCTTTAATATCAATAAGTCCTTAAAATTGTCCAAAATGTGTATGAAAATATGCACTTTTCAGGACTCATCAGAGCACGCATATCCTAACCTCACATGAATACATATATATATATGTGTGTGTGTGTGGGGGGGGGGAGCTCTCCTAAGCTGAAGTTTAGTTTATCCTAAGCTGAAACAGTATTGGTATCACAAATCAAGGTTGATTATCGTTGTTTTTTGCATGATGATCATCTCCAAAATCAAGATAAATTCAATTTTCCAGTTCCATAATGCAAAAAACAGATATAATCAACTTTGATTTGTGTAACCAGCACTATTCCAGCTAAGAATAAGTTAAGCTTAGCTCTCCTAAGCTGAAGTTTAGTTTATCCTTTCGAATATCATTGTTTTTTGCACGATGATCGTCTCCAAAATCAAGATAAATCCAATCAGAACTGGATTTTTCAATTTCATCATGCAAAAAATAGATATAATTAATTTTGATTTGTGGGACCAGCACTATTCCAGCTTAGGATAAGGTAAACTTTAGCTTAGGAGAGCCCTGCTATATATATATATATATATATATATATCTTTCAGGCCACCCAAGCCCTTTGTGCTGCCTGATCTTTTATTTCAACTTTATCCTCCATTTATGAGCTCATCTCTTCTTTTTTTTCCTCCCTTGATTCTCATTTTAGCTCATTTTACCTATGAACCAGGGGTTCTTCAATTGGTTAGCAACTCCATCTCTCATCTAAATGTCCTAGGTTTAATCCCTGGGTTAGTTGGTAATCCTCCTTGCATCTATGAGTTCTCTCTACCTACATACGTGTGTGCGGGCAACCTCATGGGTCCCAGCTCCCTTGGTGCAATATACTAACTAATATAAAAAACAAATAGTATTGCATTATTAAATCTAGAAACAGGACACCGCTAAAAAGTTCTTACCTAGATGAAAACTTTGGTCTAGTTATGTAAAAGAAAAACTTTAAATAAAATGAAAACCAATTGATCTTAATGAGTCAATCGAATGCTCACCGAACCATAACGCTGTCAAGTTCTTTCATTGAGTCACCCAAAATCTAAACAACTCGAGTCAACTTGGCAATTAACTGAGTTTCTTAAAGGGAATTTTCCTCACAATGGTAGTAGTCCTTTCTTTTTTCTTTCGCTAAATTGGGTCAGTGAAAAAAAAATTGGGTGAGTGGTAGGGTTTGTCTTTCCTACTTACACTCATACGCGATGATCACAGTGATAGTTCAGCAAAATGATCACACTTGATGACAGGTGAGGAATTTTCCTAGTTTGCCGGATTCCTCACTGCTTTTGGAGCAGAAACAGTAGGGTTGTAAACGGGTCGGTTCCGGTTCGAGTCCATGGTGGACGTGGAACCTTTAATTAAGGAGAATTTGGAATCGGATCCGGATCTGGAACTGGTTTTTTTACTCCGAACCGGAACCGGAACCATATATGAGACTGGTCTGGATTTGGGTCCGGATTTAAATAGAAAATGATATTAAAAATATATATATGTGGTTTTTAGGAGAGATTGTCGAAAATTAAGGTAATATATTGAGTCTCGGGTCCATGGGTTTAAACCAAGGTGGAACAGGACGCAGACACATTTACTAATCGAGGTCTAAATAAGGATCCAAACCCGATTTTTAATGGGTGGGAACCTCCGATTAATCGAAGAATCGAGAATCCATTTACATCCCTAAGAAACAGACAGGTCTTTCCTCACTAAAGATTTCTATATATGGGAAACTTATTAGCTAATATCTTGATTAAAAAAAAGCTGCCTCCCTTGGATTGATCTCTGGTAGGCAATAACAGATCTTCACATCGGATGCCTGATCCAACTCATGCTTGAACTAAAAAATTTGCTGAACTACCACTGCTTGTACTAAGAATTTTGCCCATTACCTCACCCGCAAAGAAAGGAGGACATCGATTAGACCATTTCTTTTTTAATAAGCAGCTCCATCACATTTCATTTAGACACAAGGGCATTTGAAAAAAAAGAAAGAAAGCACTCGTAGTGGGTAATTAAAACAGGGGCATTTGTGACTTTTGACAGTGCTTTTAAAGCTTAGACATGCGAAATTGGTGTTAGGTAAATTAACGGCAAGGCCAACACACTCTTGCACTCATGGTTTAGTGGTTTTGGCGCCGCAGTGTCACAACATATGTCGGGGATTCATCTCTGGGTCTTGCAAAAGTAGAGGGAGATTTTAAATATTAAATGGACCTATTTAAAAAACTCTTGGGGTTGTGCCCATACGGTTCCTTTAGCCATGGATAAACTTGCATTGTGACGAAAGTTAAAATATTTTCCTACAAGTTCAAAACACTAGGGAAATGACAAAACTGTCCATATTTATGGAATTATGTAATTTTTTTAATTTATGAGATATTGCACAAAAATCTCCCTCTTGTTGCATTTAATAAAGGAATGCATTTATGTGATATTGCACACTCAGGGGCATTTAGTCCATAAAAATTGCACAAGGACTTATGGGAAAATATTCTTTTCTTCACCAGCGGGGTTATCAATGGCTAAAGGTCATGAGAAACCTACTAATGCCACATACCAAGCTACCAAGCTTCTCTTTCCACATCCCTTCTCTTTCCAAAATTTCTCTCTACACACACCATTGTCCCCAAAATACCCTTCTCTCTCCCTCTCCCTCTCCCTCTCCCCTCTTGCTCTCCCTCTCCCTCTCCCTCTTGTTGCCCTATCCCCTCTTGCTGCCCTATCCTGGGTGGCCGAACGATAGGGAGAGGGAGAGGGAGAGGGAGAGGGGGGGAAGAAGGGAGAGAAAGGGGAAGGAGGGAGGAGGGAAAGAGGGAGGTATGTGTGAAAGGGGTGTGGTCGGAGATGGGCAGAGAGGGGCTAGGTACTGGGAAGGAGGACTGAGCAGAAGGGCTTGGTGGAGGGTAGGGTTCGGAGGTGAGCAATGAGCAGGGAGAGGGAGAGAGATAGGGAGAGAGAAAGAGAGAAAGAGAAGATCGAGTGCAGGCGAAGGTGGGCGCTCGAGCACGGAGAGGGAGAGGGAGAGAGACAAGGAGATGGAGATGGGGATGGAGGGAGGGAGATGGGTCGGAGGTGGGCGCCAAGCAGAGAGAGGGAGAGGGGTAGTTTGAAGATTTCCTAAAGGGACATTTTGGTCATGAAAAAAAGGGATCGCAAGGAGTAGCTTTGTGTGTGGCATTAGCAGCTCTCTATCATGCAAGATTCACAGGAATGCCATTCACCGACATGGCCAATGATCAATTTTCATGCACGTAAGGGCATGGTTCTGACTCATGATCACAAGCAAAGTGTGGCATACGTTTTGATTGACCACATGAAAGGGACCCTTATAGCATCCACGTGACTGAACAACCTAACTTTTCCCCAATTTAATGTGGACCATTGCTTTGGTTGCTTCAAGTACACTCATTACTAGGCATGGGGAAAAATCTGTGGTCCATCCACGTTTTAAATTTGACCCCTCTTACCATCTGGGCCCCACCAGATGCATTTCTGGATAAACATCAAACACAAGATGACATGCAAAATCTTATGGCACTCTCAAATGATAGACATTCCCATTATTATATGATGGAGACCCTCTATCCGCTGACGTCTAAAAGGTTAATCAGCTTTTATTTTTATTTTTTTCAATTGTCCCTTTAAGTATGGCCGATGAAAAAAGGGAAATTCTCCCGACTGAGTTCACCGTCTTGCGGTGACAGACACCATGATGGCCCCAACTATTACCACCATGATGGGCTCACCTCCCTCTGAATTAGACGTAGATTGTGGATTTGCACCCATCCAAATAGACTAAATCTAGATCGATGGTCAAACTTTTTTCTTTTAATATAAGTCATTAAATTTGTGGGTCACAGATCAAAGGATTAGAGGCATGAGATTGAACAACGTAGGCCCATCAAAGATGGCTCTTTCGACCCCCCTTGGTCCTGTGGTCAATTGAGCCACATCATTGTCTTTCGTGGTAGGTGGTGAGAGTTAACGATAAAAAAAAGGGTTTTAGGTCACTTTATCTATTTTCTATACCTAGGTGAAATATTTGAAGTTTTTTTTATTTATTTATTTATTTTTTTGCTTAGTTTCTTAATTATGCAGAAGTCTTTTAGTAACGTATTTTGTTCTTTTTGGATTTCAACGTTTAGTGCCTTTTCAATCTATATTTTACAAAATAACATGAATGTCTTTCAATGCTAAAATGTTTAGTTCTTTTATTCTTTTAACTTTTTTTTCTTTTTGGTATCCCAACTAAAAAAGCTGGAATTCTAAAGACTTGCACAGTTGCACCCGTAAGGTAAGAACCTGTATGGGCTGAGGGTGAAACTCATACATGTAAGGAGAGAGAACCTACAAATTTAGGGATTGTGGAGGACAAAAGCGTTGGTCCCTGCTCATCTAGGTTCTAGACAGGGTTGCAAACGAACTGAGCAACCCCTCGTTCTCTAGTCTTTTGACCTAAAACCATGAATTTCAACTTTCGAGCATGTGTCAACATAAGATTTTTAAGATTTCGATAACCCAAAGCGAGGGTGGTAATCTTGACCTGACCTGCAAAGCAAACCTGAAACCGATACCCTAATTGGGGGTAGGGGTAGGGGTAGGGGTAGGGGTAGGGGTTGACCGTCTTCAGCTTCAAGTTGGGCCTTTAATTTCTTTTTAACCTAATTAATAAAAAGGCTGGATTTGGGTTGAGTCTTCTTGCTATTAAAGCTATCAACCTGATTAAACTCAACTGATTTTTTATGACCCACCAACTCAACCCAAATCCGGGTTTGAGTCAGTCCCCTTTTTTTGGGCTGGTTTCAAATCCGCATTTTGAACCTACTGATAGATAGGTTATGTTCAGGTTTAGAATATACATGTTATGTTACACAAAATGTTCAAAATGGATGATCAATAGTTATAGATTTAACCCAATTCCAGTTCATAATTGGATTGACCCTGCAATGACCCATCTATATTAGGTACCCCACAAATGGGCGGGAAACTTGTATAGGTACAAGTAGAGATGTGAAATGGGCCATGATTCAGCATGTGGGAATATATTTAAGAAGTATAATTTAAAAGTAATATATTTAACAAATACAATTTAAAAACTAATATATAAGTAATATGTAAAATTAGTTTTTTTTATTTTAATAAATAATATTTCTTGCCCATGGGCCTGGCATGTCAACGGTTTGCTCCATAGCCGTGCCCACGGGCAGTGCTGAGACGGACCTGCCACCCACCAGCACGGCCGCACGACACCATGAACATTCACGTCATCGATAGTTCCTGAGTAGGCCTGTCAATGGGACGTGCCGGGCTTAGGCATGAGTTATCGAATTCCGTCTCGAATATTGGACGGGTTTGCCTGGGATTGTTCAATCCCGACCCTAAATTGAGCCGGCCTATGTCAAATCTCATCCCGTACGGGTTCGGGTTGGGTCCAAGTCTGGCCTGGGCTATTGCATTTTCATCAATGGAGATGTCTTTTTTCTTTTTAATGAGTGAAGCTCTGTTAATAAGATGATAATGATTGCCAGATAAGGGACAGACCTAATTTCAACTTGATCAAATTTTAAAAGGTCTAAATACTACATAGTAGATATTAAGTCTTTAAAATGAAGGGTGATAAACCTATCAAAAATTTCAAACATAAACTCAATAGTGGATCCAATCTAAGTATCAAATTGAGTCCACTGCCAATTCATGGTGTGGGTTTTTGGTGTGGAGTGGGAAGTGATTGAATTCATAAGAAATGGTGGAGGGAATAGACATTTTGGAGGAAGTTTTTGGAGGGTTCCCATTGAAATATATAAAAGTTAGTAAAATAACATTACGGGTGGGCCGGGCCGGGCCGGGCTTGAATGCCGGCTTTCAAATAATGATCCAAACCCAGCCCGTTGGGCTTAATTTTTTTAAAAAGCCCAGTGTTTTCGGGCTTAGGCGGGGCGGGTATCCATTTCAACGGGCTAAATTGACAGGCCTATCCCTAAGAAAACAGCCCGTTTGACACCCCTCGACTGGGGGTGTTCATGGGCCAGGCTAAGGAGCATATAGGCCCTGCCCGACTTCTAAACTATAGGCCCAAGCTAGAACCGGGCCTTAACTAGCTGGCCCAAGCCCAGCCCACCTGAACAATATGAAACCCGAGCAGAGCCCATGTTAGGTTTATAATTTAAAAAGGGGATAGTTTACATTGTCTTGAAGGTAGCTTTATTGGTTTGGTCATGCATTTATGTGCCAACTTTCTAGTGTTCCTTTACTATTTTTGGTAACACTATCATTATATTTAGGCTGGGCCGGGTTTTGGGCTCTCTACAACTGAATCCAAGCCCGACCCATATATAAAACGGCCTAAATAAAAAAAAAGTCCAGCCCAAAGCGGGCTGTGCCCGAACCGTGCTCGGGCTGGCCCGGTGCATGAGCACACCTACCCTCGACCGAGCTCAATCGAAACCCAGCTCATTTATTTGATAGGTTGAAGATGTCACATTGTGATTCTGGCTTCAATAATTCCCATAAGAACCTTCTAAATCTGACCAATAAAATTAGGCGAATCAGATTTGAGTTCCCGCCGGGCATGAATTCCCTTCTAAGAAGACCCTTCACCTTTTTCTTGGCAGTTAATTTGGATTCATTTGATCTTTCGAATCTGATAGATCTTTCTTACCTGTTCCTCTCGGATCAGATCTTCAAAGTGGACAAACCAGATTCCATGCTGAGATCTAAATCATTGTTTATGATCAATTCATCCTTCAAATTTGGCATATAGAACAAAGCAAAGATGCTACCTTTTCTTCCTTGTCTATTTTCACATCAACCACCACTGATCTGTTAATAAAAGTGTTTAACTGATTTAGATGTTCTTAACCAACGAGTCGCAACTCAATTGGCCAAGGACTTTGCGCCTGAAACAGCGGAGAGGTCTTGTATTTGAATTGGCCACCTCTCATATTTTTACCCAGTGCATGTAGATAGGAGAGTTTGCATGTGCCCTTAGGAATTAGTTTAGTTTTCAACTATCTAGAATTGAATGTCCCTCGGGCACTTGACCAAAGGCTCCTAAGCTGGGCGGGAGATACCCTGGATTGACAAAAAAAAAAAAAAAAGAAGCAAGAAACTCATTTAGGTGTTCTTGCAACAGAGGACCACCCTTCATCTTCAGGCTGCATAGGAAAGAATACGTTATCATGAATCTGTCTCCATGTGCATCACTCTTCACTTTCTTCTTGTTCATATAGGCCCTATAGCCCAGCCTCTGCGAAGTCTCCATGAGCAACCCTGCTCCCCCTGCCAATCCTCCCACACCACCGCCCCCTCCCCCCCAACCCAACCTCCTTCCCCATAGCAACCCAGCAAACTTTCCCACCCTTCTCAACCAAAACATCACCCACCCCAATCACCTCCCCTCTTCAACCTTTTACCCCTCTGTTTTGCTCTTCAGAACACTCTTTTCCCCCTCTTATCAGCCAGCCCTCAGCAACTCCGGCAGCCCCCACTCCCCTTGTTCCACCTCCCCCTGAAACTCAGCCAGCTAGCTACCTTAACTCTCTAATAGCTAACCTACCTTTTGCCCACCAATCCCCAGCTAATCTCCTGACCAGTTCCATCCCTAATATAGGCTCCCTCCTCTCAGCCTCCTGGAAAAATGGAAAACCATCCCTTCTCATCCCTCAGGCCATGCTTACCTCTAGCAGAGAGTCCTTCTCCTATGCCATCATTGGCAAATTCGTTGGGAAGCGACCTTCTCTCGAATGGGTAGAGGAGGCATCCAAATCCTGGACCCTGTCCAGACCTTGTATGGTCTCCCTCACCTCCAAAGGCCATTTCATTTTCAGATTCAACTCCCCTGTAGACAAATCCCATACCCTCAGCCTTTCTCCCCTTCGGATGGGCAACAGAAAACTTCTTCTCCAATCATGGTCTCCTGGGCAAGTGGAAACATACTGGCCCTCCTTAGCCCCAGTCTGGATCAGGCTAAAAGGTCTCCCATACCATTGCTGGAGCCAGAACATCATCCTCTCCTTAGCTAGCTCAATAGGCCAACCTCTCAAGCTTGATGCAATAACCATGGCTCAAAGAATCCTCACCTTTGCCAGAGTACAGGTTCTGCTAGACCTCACTAAACCCAAACCAAACTCCATTCTAGTAGAACTCCAGGGAGAAGAAGAGATAGAAATAGAAGTAGTCTATGAATCCAGCCCTTGCTCAACCTGTCTCTCAGCCAGCCACCCTCTCAATGCCTGTCCCTATCACCTCAAATCAGGTTCTCTAACTAATGCTTCAGCAGAAAACCAAGCTTCTTCAAACTCAGCTTCAGATAAAAAACTTCTCCCCCCTCTTAAGATCTTCAACTGCCACCCTAGCCAAGCAACCTAATCAGCAAAAACCACCAGAAATCCCTCCAACCTACAAAGCAAACCCTCCTCTACCTCCCCTGCTTCCCCTTCCACCTAACTTTCCCCTTTTCGGCTCAGAGAATGCCCCAGGCCAGGCCCGTCCCTCCTCCTCTCCCTTAGACC
The DNA here is from genome assembly GCA_038049695.1 of Cinnamomum chago. Lineage (NCBI taxonomy): Eukaryota > Viridiplantae > Streptophyta > Magnoliopsida > Laurales > Lauraceae > Cinnamomum > Cinnamomum chago. The sequence continues at coordinate 51,025,211 of CP142460.1, forward strand.
TCATCCAAGCACCTAATAGGGCTTCCTCCATCCACCACCAATCATCCCATCAGTTCCCTCTCAATGACCAAACCCTCAGTCCCAACCACGCAGGCCCCCCCCCCCCCACCATCCAGCCAGGTCCCTCCGAGTCCCAGAACCCATCCATAAATGACTTACCTTACGATGTAGTCACAGAGATCCTAACCAAGATCCCAGTCCCAACTATTGACATCTCCAATCCCTTCTCCATCTTAGAAAACTACACCTTAGCTGACCCAGTCCTAAATCCCAGCACATTTGGCAGAAATCTCCAAGCTTTCTCAGAGGGAAACTCTTCTCCAGATCTCCCTCCAGGATTTAACCACCCTCTTGGAACCCCTGAATCCAAGGCTCCACCCTCAGACGATAACCCTTCAGTCCAGCTTTCCACCATCGTCCACCCTCCTTCAAACCTCCCACCAGTTACTGTCGAGAGTCCTAAGCCCCAACCAGCTCCCTCGAACCAACAGCTCTTGAAACTCTCAGTCCCAGCTCCTCAGGGCATTATGTCTTCTCAGGCTACGGTCAAAGAGACAACCAATCAGGTCCAACTACCAGTTCCCAACATAGCAAAGGAAGAAAACAATTAGAGGCCTCTGCCTCAGGTCCAATCACAAGAAGGTCTAGAGGTAGGAAATCAAACTTTCCTCCATGATTAAAGCCCTCTACTGGAATTGCAGGGGAATAGCTAACTCCCCTACCATCAGAGTGTTGGCTAACATGGTTTCAGTCCACTCCCCATACATCATCTTCATCTCTAAACCCAAGTCCTCTATCTCCTCATCCCTTTCCCTCCGGCTGAGCAATTTAGGCTTTGATATCTTCTTCTCTAACTCCCTCCAGCTAAGTACCCCAAACCTCTGGTGCTTCTTCAAATCCACCCACCACCTCAAAATCTCTCTAACAGACTCCTTCTCCCAACACCTTACCATGCTCCTCTCTCACCCAACCTTTGGTCCATCCAATCTCATCACAGGGGTCTATGGATCCACCAGTTATTCCCAAAGGAGAACCTTATGGCAAAAGCTCATTGACTCCTCTTCAACCACCCTTCCCTGGTGTGTCCTAGGTGACTTCAATGCTACATTATCTCATGAAGACAAATTCAGCATCCGTCCATCAAACTCTTCTTCCCTCAATGACTTCCAAACAGTTGTCATGCAAGCAGGCCTGCAGGAAATCAATTTCTCTGGCAACAAATACACTTGGTCCAACAACAGGAAGGGCCTTTCTTATCTTGCAGCCCGGCTGGACAGAGCCCTTGTCAATCTCCAATGGTTGACCTCCTACCCAGATCCCCAAGTCCTCCACCTAGCAAGAATATCCTCAGACCACAGTCCAATTCTTCTAAGCCATAGCACTCTAACCCCAACCACTAATGCCCCTTTCAGATTTGAAAACAAGTGGCAGCTCCATCCTTCCTTCCAAGAAGTAGTCAGAACCAGCTTGGAAACAACTACAGCTCTAAGTGGCAACCCTCAATTCACCCTAGCTCAGAAATTCAAGGCCTTGAAGCATACCTTAAAGCATTGGAGCAGAAACACATACAGAAACATTCACCAAAACATCCAGTCAGCTAAAGCCCAGGTCCTGCATACTCAGAAGCTTCTTGACTCAGACCCTACAGCTGCTCATAGTGACGATCTTTTGCTAGCAAAATCAGCTCTCCACGAGGCCCTAAAAGCTCAAGAAATCCACTGGAAACAGAGATCTAGAATAAATTGGCTAAAGGAAGGAGACCAAAACACTAAGTTCTTCCATCAATCAGCAAAGGCCAGAAGCTCTCACAACAAAATCACTCAAATCTCTGTAGCAGGCACCACCCTTGAGGATCCAGCTTCCATCCACACAGCAGCAGTGGACTTCTACTCCAACCTCTTCCAGTCTCAACAAGCTCAAAACAGCCCCCAGCTTTTCCAAATAGATAGCCCCAAGGTATCTTTGTCAGAGAATGAAACTCTCGCTTGCATGCCCTCTGCAGAAGAAATTAAGCTAGCAGTTTTTTCCTTGAAGCATAACAGTTCCCCCGGGCCAGATGGCTTCAACGGAGTGTTCTACACTTCTACTTGGAGCATCATTGGTAGCTCTGTAATTCAGGCTGTCCAGCATTTCTTTCACTCTAAAAGAATCCTCAAATCATCCAATGCTTATTTCCTAGCCCTCATTCCAAAATCTAAATCCCCGGCAACTTTTGCTGATTTCAGGCCCATAAGCCTGCTCAACTTCTCCTACAAAATCATTTCTAAAATTCTAGCTTCCAGGCTCTCTAAAGTCCTGCCCAACATCATCTCCCCCCATCAGGCAGCTTTCATCAAAGGCAGAAATACTAACCATCACACAGCCCTAGCCCATGAACTATACCAGAAGCTTAATTCCAGGTTCAAGAAAGGGGCCTTCTGTCTCAAATTGGACATAACAAAAGCTTTTGATAAATTGGAATGGTCCTTCCTTTTTGCAGCTCTCAAATTCTTCAACTTCCCTGACCTTTGGATCTCCATGATAAAGGAATGTGTTTGTACATCCAGGGGTTCTGTCCTCATTAACCGCCTTCCCCATGGATTTTTTAGCTCCTCTCGCGGCCTTAGACAGGGAGACCCCCTTTCTCCTTATCTATTCATCATTGCAGAAGAAATCCTAAGCCTCCATCTCCTCAGTCTTCAATCCAAAAGGACAATTCACCCCCTCTCCACCATCCCGTCCACCCCCTGTTACCTCCTCTTCGCAGACGACATCCTCATCTTCATGAAAGGAGATACCCCCAGCATCAAAGCTTTACAAAACCTCTTACAGTCATACCAATCAGCCTCTGGCCAATTCTTCAATTTTCAGAAGAGTCTCCTCAAAATTGGTAAATGTGGTAGCAGAAGAAAGCGAAAGATCATCTCTTCAATTGGTATCCAAGAATCTTCAGCAAACCTCACGTACTTGGGCATCCCCATAGTTTTAGGCACCCCAAAAAGATCCCACTTCTTTCCTCTCATGGATAGAATTAACAAGAGGCTGCAGGTATGGAAATCTAAACTCCTCTCTTTTGCAGGACGTCTCATCCTCATCAGACACGTTCTCTCTAGCATGGCAATCCACCTGGCAGCTTCCCTGCCCCTCCCTGCGTCCACTTGCAAATCTCTGGAAAGAGCAATGAGGCAATTTCTCTGGTCTGGAAGTGCTAATTCCTCCAAATTCAACTATCTGGGAATCCGAAGACTTTCAGATACAAATGCTGCTTCATTTATCAAACTAGGTTGGCAAGCTTCAACAGGAAATTCAATTTGGGCAGCTTGGTTCAAAAACAGATACTTCAATCTCCATCCCATATGGAGTCCTGCCAATTCCATCCATGGCTCCTGTATCTGGAAAAAAATAAGAAATCTAGCTTCCTACATTAATCAAGGTATCACCTGGGTCTTTGGAAATGGGCAGGATATCAACTTGTGGAATGATCCCTGGATTGAAAATCTCCCTCGTGCAGACAGATTTCCTAACTTCACTTTCCCTCAGGACCAGAAGCTTTCTTCCATGTTTCAATCAGGATCCTGGAAAATCCCCTCACACTTGCCTCCAGCAATTCAGAGCTACCTCTCTAAAGCCCTCTCCCCCCTCTCCCCTGACCAATCTTCCAAGGACTCTCTCAGATGGAGAGACTCCCCGGACGGTCAACTCACTCTCAAAGCAGCCTGGCACCTCATCCGCTTTAGATCTTCCACCCTAGACTGGCCTCCTTTCATCTGGAATAGCATAAGTCTCCACAAGATTAGCTGCTTCGGAGGCGTCTAATGCACAACAAGACCCCTACTGAGATCTACCTGAAGAGGCTGGGTTTCTCCTTAGCTTCCAGATGCAACATCTGCTGCAGCGAAGAGGACTCCCAATTCCATCTTTTCTTCTCTTGTGAGCAAGCCAGAGCAATTTGGGCGTGGCTCTGTCATTCAACTAAGATCGACGTCCCCAGGTCTCCTTCCGTCTCCTCAATTTGGCTAGCTCTCTCCACAGGATACGACCTGGCTAGCAAAAGGCACATGGCAACCGTCTTCATATATGTCATCTTCTTTCTTTGGAAGGCTAGGAACGAAGCCACCTTCGAGGCCAGGAAGATCCCTCTTTCCTCTCTCCAGCAGCTTCTCCAAGAGCACCTATCTACCACCTTGAGGAGAATTTCCAAGCCCTTCAGCAGCCAACAACGTAGATCTCTCCTTCTCTTCCTCAAAATTCCTTCAGGGAGATCGGATTGCAGCCTCAATTGCAGTCTCGATCGTCAAGCTCCCTCTTCTGGTTAGGTCGCTCCAGGGCCAAGTCTCCCAGACTCTTTCCTCTGCAGCTCGCCAGAGGTTTCTCCTCTCTTATGCCTGCCTTCTCTGGGTGATCGGTTCGGATCGCAGCTTTCCAAAGCCGAAATGATTGTCTAGTTCCCCCCTTTGGTTTCGGTCTCTCCAGGGCCCTGTCTCCCAGGCTTCCTCCTCTGCAGCTCGCCTGAGATTTCCTTCCTTCTTCCGCCTTCAGTTTTCTCTTGAGAGCTTCTCTCCCTCCTCTGGCTGCCCCCTTCTCTCTTTGGATTCCTTTTTCCTCTTGGTTTTTGCTCTGAAGGTCTCTCTGAGATCCATTTTTATTTCCTCTGCTCTGTTTCTGTTTCTGTTTCTTTTCTTTTGTTTAATGAAATTACCCTTACTACAAAAAAAAAAAAGGAAAGAATACGTTATTTGACTTTAATTTCCCTTGTGCAACTTTCTCAGGATTTGTTTGTGCAATCCATGGATTTCTATTTTCATGGGAGAGAGAAGTCCTATATTCTTACCGGAAAATTAGTTCCCAAAAATTCTAAATTTACCATCTCTCATTTCTCTCAACAATCCGCCGCCGTTTCTTTCAAGCCTTCGACTATTATAACTTAACTGTGTCCTTTTATCTTAAAATCATCCCACAATCTGATGGTCCTTTTTAAAGAAACGATCATGTGGTTGAAAAATCCCCCTTGATATCTTAAAAAAATAGTGACAACATTATGATCATACTTTGGTAGTGATCACCATCCATCATGCAGGGCTATCGTGTTCTCTCTCAAAAGATTTCAATCTTGCAATTTGATAGATACATTGAGATCGTAAGGCTTGGATAAATGTCTAGAAAAGGTCATTAAAAAGACAAAAACATAAAAAAAAAAAAAAAAAAAAACAGTGACAACATTATGAACATACTTTGGTAGTGATCACCATCCCTCTGCAGGTCTATCGCGTTCTCTCTCAGAAGATTTCAATCTTACAATTTGATAGATACATTAATATCGTAAGGCTTGGACAAATGTCTAGAAAAGGTTATTAAAAGAGTAATGCTACTTGGACAAACTTTTTGGCCAGAATTTTGGCCAACCCATATGGTTTCCATTGAATATCATAGTGATATTCAATGGAAACCATATGGGTTGGCCAAAATTCTGGCCAAAAAGTTTGTCCAAGTAGACTTTTTGTTATTAAAAAGAAAAAAAAAAGATGATGAGATCATTGTAGAAACATAAGAGGCAAGACCATGGTTCAGGCCTGATCACAAGATTGCCACCGGGCCACGGCTTTTACACCATGAAGAATATCAATGAGCTACACTCATTGGATAAAATCACCATAACATTATTAAAGAGTACATCCACAATATTACAAAAAAAAAAAAAAACTATAAAAGGAAAAAGAAAATGAATTGAAATTCTTATTTTCTCATTTCTCTCCTCACTTCTCCCAACATTCCCCCGTGCCTCTCAAACTCTCAACTATTCTCATCAATGTTCTAATATCTTAACACCAACCCCTACCTATGGCAAATGAAATCCTGTTAGTCGAGGAAAATCATTTCAATTTTTTACTTTCTCCATAAGAAAAATGTATTGCACCAAATAAGAGAATTGTGTGCTGCATTGAAACCATAACAAACTTCCTCTCTATCATGGGTTCCTCTCATGGCACAGATGCACCATCAAATTAATCACCATTCCTTCTCGCTTAAGTGTGGTTGCACAACACTCAAAATGTGACAGCACAACCCTCTTTCACCTAAAACCACATTCACCCTCAACTTTCACATTGGTAATATAGTAGATTGAACTTAACACACTTAAAATCTGGAAGAACTTGATCTAATGATCCTAAAAACGTGCAAAAAAGACAACACAAACGGATCAAAAAAACTCCGACTACCGTACCAATTGGTGTAAAATAACCACGCAAGCAATTGGTGTATGAAAAAAAATTCAAAAAAGAAATAATTGATAAAATCACAAAAATAGGAGGAAATGAGATCTACATGAATCTGCTACTCGTATGTCCCTGAATTAAAATCTTCAGAGTCGAGCTCAGCAATGATGTCTTCAATCTTTGCTTTGTTGATATATCCTAAAGCCTAATGAGCGAAGTGCTTAATATGCATGGCACATAAATGAACAAGTAATCTCTCTGATCAGACATACAAGAATAAGAATCCAAGAGAACACACATCCGGAAAGGACCTCAATAAGCAAAAAAGAACTAGCAATGGAGCTAGAAACAACTAGCAAACCATGAAGACAGTAGTACTGATCATTAGTGTTTCGAAGGATATGAATCTTAATGAGATTGCCATCTTTAGAAATCAAACATCCAACCTGGATTAGTTATTCTTTCTTGTGGAAGGAGATGGTTCCACAAGAAAGAAGACCCAAGGAACTTCATTTCTACTCTAAAAGCTTCAAGCTTTTCTTTCTTAACACATAAGACACACCACTAGTGCACCATTACCACATTCAGTAGGAAAAACCCCCTTTCATATCTTTTATAATATAAATGTGTAGTGAGTACAAAGGGATGCACGAGGGATTTTAAAAATCTCTCATTATGTCTAAACATCAACCCAAAGAAGGAAACTGACCTTTCCTTTCCCTTTTTTTCCACAAGCCCTTTTTTTCCTTCCTTCAAAAGAAAAAAACTGATCAACAGGATGTAATCTCTACCAAATACCATAATCAGATAAATACTGTGGTGCCAAACAAAAGAAGGATAAAATAACTAACAGTTTCAAGACACCCATACCATAAGAGTTTTTTACTTCAATTAAATGGTTAAAATCCATACATTTCTTGAGTGGGTACAAATCCAGTGTTACAAAACTTACTCATAACACCACTTTTCTCCATGTGGAAACTGTACACTGCATATCATGTAGGACATTTAGTTAGGCACTTGACCACCCCATCATAATGGAAAATCTCCTAATTTTACTACGAATGTTTCTCATAACAGAAGACCCATGATTTCCAGATGAAGCCAAAAAGTTGTGTAACCTGGGAATGACAAGTAAAGAAAGAGAAAAATGTTTAAAACCCAACTTTAATAACTAAAATATAAAAATTTTGCAGCATTGGGAAAAATCAAGCATCAGTCACCTTAAGCAGAGGCTGAGTCTGATTGAGAAACTGGTCTAGGTTTTCTTCGTTCTGGTGGTGGGCCATCCCTTCGTCTTTCATATCTTCTGCTCTCGTATTTTGAACTGCTACGTTGCTTTGGTTGAAAAGTTGGGTATTTGCAGGGGATTATCTCCCCATTTATATATTTATCTCCTGAAAGCAGGGAAGAAAATGAATAAAAGCACAATGCAGCTTAAGCATATGACACAGAAGAACATTTTTGTTTGACCCAACAACTCAACACGCAGGGTTCACCTTTCAGAACCTACTGGTTCATGGATGGGCCATGGGTGCCTCCAAAAGAGTGATATTTAATTGTCTTTCAGGGGCCTAGAAACAGATAATTTAAGATAGTGATCCACATTCAACAGGAATGAAACCCAGTGTACCATGTCATAGATTTACCTATGGAGAAGATTACTTGGAAACATCTTATTCATGATGTGATCCACCAGTTGACTTATCCATATCACTGAAATGTGAAGACCACCTATATACTTCTTCTGGTCAATCCAAAGCAACCCTTTTTTTTTCTTTTCTATGCCAAGGTTTCATTTTTTCTTTTCCACCATTATCTCAAAAGAAAAAATCAAAAGAAAAAACAATGTCTACGCCTATGCAAGAAAACTGACCTCCATAATCCTTATTTTTCACATCAATGTACGAGTCAGGCAATACCCAAAGAACTCCAGGCAATCCTATACAGAAACAGAAAAAACAAACATAGAAGACTCTCAGAAACCAATACAAAAAATGCAAAACCAAGATATTTCAAAACACTGCCTCTGGGTATTCGCTTACCCTTGAATTTCTCTGATGTTTCTTCAGATACCGTGCATTGGAATCCAGTGTAAGTGGTTGTGCTAAAAGCATACATGTTCTTCTTTGCTTCTTCCATGCTGAATCAGGTAATAACAGTGAGGCATGAACAAGAGAGTAGAAATAACTTTACACTAAAACAACTATCACATGATCAAAGCACCACTCCTACCACAATTCACACTTCTTTGTGGATGAAGACTATTACCCACAACAAAATGTGCATCTTTTTCACAACAAAATGTGCATCTTAAAGCAACAAAGATCATCTACATTACATACATATACATGCATCAATCCAGGATGTCAAAATCAAAGGCATGGTTAGAAATAAATCGTTGTAGAAATAACTAAAAAGACAATCTTAACCATCAGATTCTACTTTCTTTCCAAAAATTAAAAACACCATCAGATTCTACTTATTAGACCACTGAATTTGGGCTCCACTATTTTACTCTTTTAGCACTTATCTAATAACCACCAATTGGATTGTGAGGTTAAATTTGCTTTCTCGTACAGAGTTGGAAGTCAGGTACTCAGGTAACTAAAAACTAGGAAGAAGTTAAATTACATGTACCTGAGATGTACATGCTAAAATGGATGTGTGAGTTACAAGTATAAAATTAGGACTGCATACAGAAGAAGATTGGACACCTGATATTGGACCCTTGACTATTTTCCTCCTATTGACTACTAACCACCAACAGGACTGTGAGGATTAAAATTTCTTTGCTGTAGGGATTTGAAAGTTGGGTGAATAAAAAAAAGGAGAAAAGTTAAATTACATGTCATGAGATGTGCATCCGAAGATAGATGTGTGGAGTTCCAAGTACAGAATTAGGAATGTGCACATAAGAGGAAGCTTATGGATGCCTCCAATAGAAGTGAAAATCAAGGGATGTTGTTTGATATGATTAGAATACATGCAAAGAAGATTAGAAACAGCCCCTATGCAATGTAGGGGTGTTCATGAACAACCCTAATGCAATGTATTCTACTAACAGACATCACTCGTGGAACATGTGTGTGCACCTCCTATGTGGGAGGCCCCCATGATCAATCCAGTCCCTTGGAATGCTGTTGAGCTTGTGACATGCACATGCAAAAAAGATTAGAACTATCTCATATACAATTGGGAGAGAAATTGTCCCCAGCTATAGCTCAGGTTAGGGACATAATGTAGCGCATTTTGATGTAAGTTTGAGTCCCTTGAGAAATGTTACAGCCCTGCCCAACTCAACATGATATTGTCTGCTTTAGCCCACATGCGCGCGCAAGGACCCCCCCTTTGCACGCTTAGCTCCAAAGTTCTTATGGGATCCGGGGCCACACAGGCACACGGCTTTAAAATGCATAATGTTGAGTTAACAAGGGGTTTGACTTAAAAGCCCAGGGTGATGACTTGGATATTTCCGATGTAAGACTTGCAGAGACTCTCCGTTGAAAGCTCGTGGTTAATAAGGTACACCCCAAGGTTAAAGGTGCCGCCCGGACCGAGTTCTCACACTCTCCCCCACCGGAAATAGAGCAGTCATCGGCTTTGATACCAACTTTCACAACCCCGCCCAATTCAGCATTATATTGTCTACTTTGGCTCACATGCGCACGCAAGGACTTCTTGATGCATGCCCTAGGTTTAGGGCTTGCGTGGAAAGTGCTAAAAGCACAATGGGAGCCGAAGCACGCGTCCGAAGACACAATAACTCTCCGCATAGATAATAAAGGAGGAAGCACTTCAATAGGAAAACCCAATTTCATTAATCAACAACTGAATAATTATTTACTACAATGCCATATAAATAAGAATGATAACTTAAGCCCTAAGAAACCTACTTAAACTAGGAAACTAGAATCTTATCCTAATTACAATAAAATTAGAAACTATTGACATAAAAATAAATCCCTAAATCTATGTGGGCCCTACACATATGGCCATGAGGTCTACGCTGCATCATTCTCTCCCACTTGAAAAAGAACTCGACCTCGAGGTCGGAAAATGTCAACTTGGATCAAAGATCAATCTGACGAACTTCCGATTTGTCGGTTGATCTACAACTTCCGTGTAGAGCTACATGTATAACTACTTTTAATGGGTGAAATTTGTGTTGATATGCAATCGAACCGTTGGATGATTTACTTGTAGAATCTGCACCATCAAATCACAATATCTGACAAGTCGTACTTGATCTCCCAATTGCCATTGGTGATCCCTAAAGACAATCAATTTAAGAGCTTATGTGGGGATTATCAACAACTTGCTCTTCATCACTTGGGGATTGTACTTGGGGATTATTTATACTCATAGGAGAAATTTCAAGGCCAACTGTAGATATGGAATCTTCTGTGTTTAGCTCTAGTTGATTGGTCTGCATATCAGATGGCACTTGTTCCTTAACACGGTCTGTTATGTGTGGTGACTTTTCTTCTTGAGACGTAACTTCCAATAAACTAGACCGTTTAAGCATCCGCTCCACACGAATTGCTTCCCAAAATGCCTCGTGGATGATCTTGCAGTCAGTCATTATATCTACTATGTCCGGTTTCAAGCCTCTTACAAAACTACTGAAATCATGTTCTTCATCATCCTCCATTCCACATGATTCTTGAAGCCTTGAAAATTTGTCAGAAAATTCAAGAACGGACAATTCTTCTTGTTTCAAATCAAGAAATTGCTGGAAATGATTCTTATTGACAGCATACCATAATCCATATTGACACATATCTGACTCCTTGAAGTGCATTGTAGAACTTACTGATATGGAATTTCATATTGGCTTGAAAATGGACTGACCTTAACTGTAGATCTTCTTGTCAGGAGCACGTAGGTAAAGATTGATATCAAATCTGACTTTGTATGAGCCCAATATCGCATAAACTACATGTGGCCGTTGATCTGGTCAAAATCTGGGCCGTTGACTTCTCTGCTGTTAGTATAAGTGATGTTGGCTGGGTTGAAAGAAGTGGGTCGAAATTGACCTGAACTGATCCAGACTAGAAACCAGGCCCAATAACACTTAAGTAGGCACGTGTGACAGAGGGCACGTGAGTCCCCCTCCTTGGTTTTGTTGCACGAAGAGGAAAAGTGTTCCTCTTCCCTTTTGCTTACTGCTCCAACGAAGATGGAGAGAAGATGATGGAGCTACCGGTGGCGGCTGAAGTCAAAGCAGAGTTCGATGACGGCAGAGATGCAGCGCGCCAAGACACGGGTGCCAGGTACACAACCTTATATTCTCTCTCTCCTCTTTTATTCTGTTCTTCTTCTTTTTCCTTTTTTTTTTTTTTTCAATTTTGGGCTCTGGGTGTTTCGAACGACAAGGAAAAGGGTTCTGCTGGGATTTTTTTTTTGCCTGGGTTGGGAAAGGACGCAAGGAGCACGGTGGTGAGGGATTTATGGATTTAGTGTTTTGGGGAAAAAGATGGGCTCCATTGGGATTGTGGTGGGACCGTGGAGGGCTGAGTTTGATTTCAGATTTTGGAGATGTCAGGGAAATTTGGAATTGGGGAACGATGACGGCTGTGGAATGACGAACGAAAAGTTGGATAGGGTTAATCACGCCGACGATTGGAGATCGTTCGGCTCTGATACCAATTGATGGAGGCCCTAGGGTTAGAGCTTGTATGGAAAGAACTAAAAGCACAATGGGTGCCGAAACACTTGTCTGAAAACACAATAAATCTCCGCAGAGATGATAAACGAGGACGCTTCCTGGGCAGTCACACTGAACTTTGATATTATTGATGTAGGACTTGTGGAGACTCAAGGGTGCCGTCGCCACAAGTAATAGAGTTGTCCTCAGCTCTGGTACCAATTGTCACAACCCCGTCCAACTCAACATTATATTGTCCGCTTTGACCCACATGTGCGCGCGAGTACTTCCCAGGCAGTCACCCATCCCGGTACTTCTCCTGCCCGAGCACGCTTAACTCTAAAGTTCTTATGGGATCCGAAACCGCACGGCTTTAAAACGTGTCATGTTGAGTTAATACGGGGTTTGACTTATAACCCAAGGTTAGAACTTTGATATTTTTGATGTGGGACTTGCGGAGACTCTCCGTTGGAAGCCTGCAGTTGACACATTACACCCTATAGTTAAGGATGCCACCCGAACCGAGTTCTTACAAAGGTCAAAAAAAGTTAAAAATCTAACTGGCCTCTTTTCATTTTTTTCAATTATCTGATTAGGATTCTAATTTGTCGAAACTCTATTTAAGAGCTCTTCTGTACTAAATGATATATGTTAGTGGAAATTTGCATTATAACTTATGGGGATTTATCTCTCTTCGTAAGCTTGTTTGCTTCGTGCAGAAGATGTTAAATCCTACGGCGTGAGCCTTATAAAGGTTCATGAGAACATAAAAGTCTCACTTTTGGGAAGCGAGCATTGTAGGGGTCTGGCTAGAACCTAAGGAATTGCTATATAGGTTGGCAAGAGCATTGATCTTACCTGCATCAGTCTCTTGTCTAGAATAGGTTATTGTGTGCACATATTAATTCTTTTAGTAGATTCAGAAGTAGTCGATGAAGACATAGGTAAGTTTTGACAAAGTGTGAAAGATTTTATAAAGTTACACAAGCACGAGAGTAAATCCTTAGATTCTTTTGAGCAGTTATCACTAGCACAAATGAAAGGTCTATGTCAAAATGTTCCAACAAGGTGAAACTTGTTGGACTGTGTGGGCCCCACATGTTTTGCCCATAAACATCAATGGTTATTTCACATGGTCAATTCCGATCCCTTGATTTGCTCACACGTTTTGCATAATCAGAGAGCCATTTCTCCAGCTTTGATGGATAAATCCGATCTCCAAGAGTATTATATGTATGGGTGTTGAGATCCATCAACATATAGAAAAAACACATACAAGAGATCCGGAGAAAGAACATCTGCCAGCAATCACCAGCCTCGTGGTATCCTCTCCGATCATGCAGTCGCCGGGTTTTTCAAAACTCAACATATTTAATGCTTGAGGTTGCATTTTATATCATTATACATTTTATCATATGCAGTTGGTAGATTCAAAATATAAGAGGTGTTTTTTTTTTTTTTTTTGACACAAGGAGTGTATTGACAGGACAAAAGATACAACAAACCAGAGATGCATAACATCAGAACAATGCAAAAGATACCAGACACCACTATCTACCAGAATCATGAAAAGATACACAAAAGATATAACAAATTAGAGACACAAAATATAAGAGTTTCCCAACTCCAAAGAATGTGCCAAAGTGGATAAGATGGCCATGTTTCTAAAGGGTCTTTTCTCTTTGGCGGATTTTCTTTGGGGATAGGTCATGGTGTATTATGATTTAACGACTATCTTCTTGACAACTTATTCTCAAATACAAATTTATGTTTCCACAAACTGTCCAAAGGTGTGAGGAAGAAATTGAAAGTGCAGTTTTGGCTACAACTACATATTTTATAGGGTCAAAAGGCATAAGAAGGAAAAGTGCAAATACAAATAGTTTTCTGCATTGCATTGGTTGGCAAATGCAAGCAAGTTTCGAAATATATTGGGCAAATTATAGTCAAACGTTAGTTATGGGTTACAGAGAATTTTTTTTCCCCACTATTAAGTTGAATAGCGTCATTTTGTTACAATAAACTGCAGGAGTGGAACCACAGTCTGGAGGTTGAGTTTTAAAAAAAGAAAATTGTACCCACTCTATGATGAGTACACACGTCTCTCTTCAAAACCAAGTAATCAATTAGCATATAAGGTTTTTTTTTTTTTTTTTTTTGCTAACAGAGGGTTCCCAACTCTTTGGGCTGGACTAATCCTTCTGAGCTAAGAGAGAAGCCAAGTAAACCCCCAGTGGCCTCAGGTGGTAGCATTAGTGGACTCAACCTTCGGTTCTGCAGAGCTGGGAACCGGGAATCGATACCAGGACCTCTAGCTCCGGAAGATTAGCATATATGGTTATTTTAGTAGCACCAACATCAGCATAAATAGGGACACTCTAGACATCATGCAAGTACATAAAAATGGTTAAAGGACATTATCACCCAGTGCGGTCCTACCGTAGTCTCGAGCCAGCGCGTGATCAAACATGGCAACTGCTACTTTTACCATTGCACCAAAGCAATTATACACAACTAATTTACCATTCCACCAAAGCAATTATACATAAAAAAAAAAAAAAAAAAACCAACAACAACAACAACAACAAACTTGGTTGTTTGTAATTTTAGAAAATTTATCAATAAACATTATACACAACAAACATATATATGTTTTTAATTTGTTTTGTAATTTTACCTTATGTACTATCTTGACAATTAGGGCTTCTTTGTATCTTGATAATCAAAGCTTGCTCTATCTTATTTTGTACACCTGGCCAAATTTAACACGCATCCAACTGTTTCTCACAGCTGGATTAAAAACATTAAACTTGACGGTCATGGATTAAAGGTTTGGGATGATGTAATAGGGCTGTTATCAGTTTAAATTATTACGACGAGGAGTTGATTAAAAGAATTGCAGAAAAATTTTATACTTTTTTAAAATATTTAAATTTTCATGTACTTTTTTGAAAAAATATCCAAAAAGTTTTAGACCTTTTTGAAATTTTCCTAAAAATACCCCAACATTTTCCCAATATAATACTTTCCCAGAACTATAGTTATAAGTTGTAACAATACTTTACACAGAAAGAAAGAGCCAAAACAAACCAAAAAACTAAAAAAAAAAAAAAAAAAAAACGTATAATCATACGGCCTCGTAGTGGAATATACCTTCCTAATACGGTGGCGAGCGTATTGAGATACGTATCTATCATCTGCTCTCTTGTGGGAGCAGGATCTTTTGGAAACTCCATCACGATTAACCAATGGTTAAAATCGCACCCTGGAAGCAGAATCGTCTCCCGTGGCTCATTTCCGCTGCTCCTCCTCGCCGAGTTCTCGGCGTCTACTGCAGACCGAATCACAGTCGTCCGATGCCTCCTCCGAGAGCGATCCAACGGCACGGGACGCGTGGAAAAGGAGAGGAAGGGTGAAGAGAGGGAAGGAAGGAGGGTAGTGATGGATGAAGTAGAAGATCGACGGCTCAGATTCTCAGATGGTGGGGTTCGGGTCTGGGGGAGGAGCGAGGTATTGCTGATGGTGTTGGTAGCCATTTTGCAAATGCCGAAAGAGAGGGAGGGAGTTTCCAATGATAAGGTCAGTGGGATGGTGATATTTATAGTGTGGGGCAGAGATATTTTGGGGTGGCTCTTCTTATGGTTAATGTCCAATGATGAGGTTGATGTAGGAAGAAGTTTACCTGCCTAATTATATTAATCACCTTAGCCCCAGAGTGTTAAAATGTAGTTAGGTTAACCTTGTGGGGCCTGATTAGATACATGTGTATCAAAAAGTATGATGATAAAAAAAAAAAAAAAAAAAGATGGAAAGGTCTCTTAAACCATTTTACTTATCACAAGAAGTAAAAGGTAGAGTAAAAGCAACCATGTGATGTATTATGTTTTATTTCATCTTATTTGGATAAAAAATATATGAAGCGGAGACATAACTAATCTCCTACTCCTTCATATGCATCTTCTTTTATTTAAAAAAAAATGAAATAAATTATAGTGTAATAAACTTAATGACAAAAAATGCTCTTTCCGACTCTCGCTGATGTGCCTTTGCTCATGTTATTCAAATAAGGTTTTAACACACTTCTAATTTTTACTTCAATATTAGTTACATTTGCTAATTTTTATGATTTGACATTCATATCTCATTTATTTCTCCATACATGTAACTAGATATACATAGACTTTCATCATCAACCCCTTTGAATTATTCTAACTCTTGATTTAATAACCGTAACTTGAATTTTACTAAAGTTGTAGGCCTTTTTTAAGATTCAACCCAGGATAGAATAAAGGTTTTATGAGTGCAAGATTTGGCCGCGTGCCAGGTTACGTTCAAAGCTGGCACAAGTGAGCCCGAACTTGTAATGCACTCCACTCGAAGGAGAGTGTTTTTTCATTAATAAAATGCTTAACTCTATGGTGTAATCAGCTCTTATTAAAAATAAAAGTTAGGGACATAAGGGAAGCTTGATCATTTTGAGCAGTTTGAATTAACAGTGGGCCCACCATGGAGTTCCACCCCATTCACTAAAAGCATGGTGATACACTCAAGAGGATTTAGAGTCTCCAATGTGGGCCCACTTACAAAGCTCTCTCCTCTGGTGCAGGCCTAGGTAGGGTGCATCCAATTCAAAAGGATGTTCATGAGAAGGGTCACTGCATCCAATTCAAAAGGATGTTCATGAGAAGGGTCAAATGTCACTGTAATTTGGACAATCTTAACTTTTAATTCTTATTATTTATTTATTTATTTTGCTATCGAAGGGTTTCCAACCCTTTGAGCTGGACTAATCTTTAACTTTTAATTATAAAGACTCAAAAGTTTAATGAATTTTCAAGGACATTTTTTTATGATTGAATTCAACGATGGTAATAGTTTAAATAGTGTCAATTGCCTAATATGGTCAATTATCAGAATAGCTAAGATTTAAGAAACATGAGATAGCATAGTGGTAAGGGGCATCTCACTCTCACCAAAGTGCCGACGTTCAACCTCTATCAATGGTAGAGCATAGTAGGAGTGTGTCTTGTGGCAGAGAAGAGCTATAAGGACGATAAAGGAATAGAGCACCCTATATAAGGATGAGCCCCTAACCTGATATAACAGACTAGTTTAAATTCCTCCTCTGTAATAGCAAAAAAAAAAAAAGACACCTTAGATTCTCAAAGGTGTGCTCTTTTATAAATAAAGATGGCAGGTATAGAAGTAAGTAGGTTGATATGAGAAAATCCAACATTTTAAGAGTTTTGGATTTATCGCAGTTAACTCAAGAAATCTTATTTATTATTATTATTTTGTCAACATAATTTGAAGCTACAACCTCAAAGTTGCAATAAAGGACACCTCTCATTGGTGAAGAATATCGCGAAATGTCTTTCGCATTAAAAAAGATGTTGGTGATATTTTGTTATCATATTGTGATATTATTGGCAGCATTATCATGGAATGATATTTTTCCTATAATGTTAAGATGTTTTAAAATATTCTTAAAATTGAAAGTATCACAATAAAATTGCAATATGATTAAGTCAGTTAGCTGAATTCCTATCAAAGATAGATTATACCATCAAATGGTCCCCAAATTTTCAGGAAAAAAAAAACCTCTATATATTTTGAAAATCACATGTTTATTTTACATATGTTCACCCACCCAAAAAAAAAATTATATAGTCCCACTCCTAAAAATATATATATATATATATACATATATATATTTTGAAGAGTAAGTTGGGTCTTCATTTTTTTAAATAAAATATACAAAAATGGACTTATAACATCAGACTGATAGTATAAGCATCCAAAAAGGGGCATACCCCCATCTATACAAGAAAAATCAAAAGTAACAAAACGAAAGCAATAAGTTTTGCTACTTATCATCTAAGCTCTATGCCTTATAGAGTTATATAAAATATATATATATATATATATTATCAATGTTCATTTGTGGATTTCCCGAACTTCTGTATATATACACACATTCATTTCCTTCATTAAAGAAAAATAAAAAGGAAAAATGAATGAGAAGAAGAAAAGTGAAAACCTATAGTAAAGTTTTTAACACTTTTTATTCACTCTGTATTTATTTATAACCATCCAATTGCATAACAATTTGCCCAATAACACATTGAGAAAGTGAGAACCCTCTTTTTTTTTATACTATATATTTGTTCGAAATATTATCTTTCTTGAAAGCAATGTTTGTGGAGACGGATTCCTGGGGATGTTAATGTGGTTGTTATTGGACGCAGGAGATATTTCTGACCTGGATATTCGACTTAGAACTTGGCTTTTACTGGACAATATGGGTCCAAATTCTTCTACCCACGATGTAATGGACTCATGATTGAAGCTCCAAGTGCATTGATATTTTAAAATAAAAAAAAATCAAAACCCCTTTAAAAGGTGCAGAAAGAGACAGAGGTTTTATTAAAATAAAAATGTAAAATTTTTTGGATGGCTAGGACTATTGTTTAAAAGACCCAGCAGTACATATTAGTTAGTGTCCATAAATAATCTCTAATAGCTGACAATTAAATTAAGAAGGGTGTTCAACTACAATTTGGGCATGTTTGTTTAGAAGAGTTGTGAGAATTTTTGTCTGAGAGAATTATAAGAATTCCAAATGCTACCCCCCATAGTAGAACTGTAAATGCTCAATCCACCTCTAGCATTTGAAACGATGGAATTCAAGGAATTCACAAAGGCATTTGAAATGCCTAAGGGATAAAATTTAACATTATGTCATAAATTCCCAACAAGCTCAATTACTTGTCAGAAATGCATCCAACCAAATAGGAGCAGCACAAATGATTGCCTCGTTGGTTAGTAAGCCAGCCTGTTACTTAGATGACCAAAGATCACAATCCCTAGGTCTCTCCATCCTTGCGCGTGCAAATCTCCGCTTCCTTTGCATGTGCGAGACATGTGTGGGGGCAAAGCTACCAGACAGCGGCACTGCATCATACTGGCATATGCACATGGGCGGGGGTCACCTTTAATAAATCCAATCCGTTCATCATCTTTTACACTAATCACGTTCTTTGCATTTGTAACTTCAAAGTGTATTTTGTAGGGCCTACCGTTAGATTGACTTGTTGATTTTAAAAATGTATCCAACTTCAATTTCCATTAGAAAAGAGTGAGAAATTAGATAATGCTGAATCATGTAGTTAGGGTTTAGTTAATCCAACAGTGTGCATATTGTTGATTTGAACAATATTTTATATGCATATACCATAGTTAGGGGTGAAAGTGGGGTGGCCCTAGGACGACCCGTTATAGACTCGGCCCGAGCTCGGCTCAAAAGACAAAAGAGCCGAGTTAGGGCCTAGTAGGAGGCCCGTTTGCTTAAACAGGCCGAGCTTGGGCTTGATGAAGCCCGGCTCATAAGCCCTAGGGCCTACATATATTAATACATATATTATATATATGTACACTATACAATATATAATACATATATGATATAACATAATCCATAAATCCTAAACCTTAGTTTTAATAAATATAAATAATCTCTAAACCCTAAACACTAAATAATTCATAAATCTTAAACCTAAGCAGTAAGCCATAGGGCCTACATATATTAATCCATATATTATAATATGTGTACACTATACAATATATAATACTTATATGAATCTATGATACTAAATAATCCATAAATCCTAAACCTTAGTTTTAATCTAATATAAATAATCCCTAAATCCTAGACACTAAACCCTAAGCACTAAATAATCCGTAAACCCTAAACCTAAGCACTAAACCTTAAACCCTATTTTTAATCCAATATAAATAATCCCTAAACAACCTTGAGGATGCATGTATATTAATGGTCTGGAAGACATTTTTTTAAGTCTTGTAACTCTAGAACAGCCTTTCCTTTGTTGTTATTATTATTTATTAACAAGCTCTATTGTTGTTATTATAGGTGATGCTGGAGACTTTATTTTATGATGCTAGTCCAATACTTTATTTTATTCTATGATGCTATTGGAGTTTAATTTGATTTGTAACATTGAACTATTATGGAGTGTTGGAACTGGACTCCCTTTGCTTTTATGGAGTCTTTCTTATTTTAGTTAATTTTATTGCTGCAATCTAAATTATGGAAATGGGAATATATATGGGATGAATGCATGCATTTGACCATTTTTTGTTTCTGGTTTGCATATGTAGATTTCTTTGAATTCCTATAGGATTTTTTTTTCCTGAAAATATTTTCTTTCAGCTAGTGCTATATCATTAGCCGGACTCAAAGGGCCGGCCCTAGGGCCTCATAACTTAATAAGAGCCAAGCCCGAGCTAGGGTTTTTGAGGCCCTCTCGAGCTAGGGCCGAGCCTAGGGCCTGTCAAAGCCCGGCTCGGCCCGGCCCACTTTCATCCCTGACCACAATGGCTGTTAGAACCAATGAAGGGATTGGATTTCTTAAGGTGGCCCCCAACCATATGCATGTGCTAGACTATGACGCATATGAGGGTGCTTTCATAGGTCCTAGCCCCTAGGCTGGAGCACCAAAAAGATGTACAAAATACATGATGGGTGAAGTATAAGATAAATAAAAGATAATCATCATAAATGAAAAAATGAAAAATAAAATAAAGAGAAATTAAAAACTATTTTGGAACTAGATTCCAGTCCTCTAGGTGGATCCGGTTCCTGAACCTGATCTGGGATTGGATCCAACAAAAAAGTCTCCAAGTCAAAACTGAACCCGGAATCAGAACTGTTATTTAGAAACAGGTTTGGGTCCAGTGTGGTTCCAATTTGGAACCATTCCGTTTGCAACCTTATGGACAATACACTTGCTATCGTTTTCATAATTTTTTTATACTTATCCGTTTCGTGAGACTTTAAGACTAGTTTTTCATTAAAAAAAAAAAAAACCTATCTAATAACTAATATATTTTAGAGTTTTATACAAAAGGCCCATGTATTTTTTCATAAACTTTAAAAAAGTCCCTCCTCCATTTTGCATTTTTGCTAAAACCACACTTGACCCACAATGAAGCCATATGAAGAAGTAACCACCCTTGACCCACAATGTGCTCAAATGATGATTTTGCTAAAATGCATATTTTCACAAAAGCTTTCTTTTGGGGATATATAAGGGATCATCTTTGATCAATTCAACCATTCACACGCACTCTAAAACCCTTATTAGGAATTGAGCCAATTTCATAACCGTGGGTTTTATCACAAAAGTGTTACACAATATATAGTCATAAAACTTTGAGAACTCAAAAGTAAGAGCTAGGACCATTCTTATCAGCTTGATGTTACATTTTTTTCCTAATCTACATCCAACCCTTTCGATTGGCATGCCTCCCTTGTTCATCATGATCCAGGTGGGGCCCACCTAAGTTGAGTTGAATCAATGGCATTTGCTAAGCTTAAACAAATGGTACTTTGTCATAAGCACTGTTAGGCTAGGGATCAAATTTTTTTTTCGTTTAAGTTGAGTTGAATCAATGAGATTTCCTAAGCTTAAACAATTTTTCTCACCATTTGGCTAGAATTACATGATCCTTTTTTAAAGATTTGCTAAAAATACAATGGGCACGGCTACAATGAAGCACCACTGCATTGTAGTATGGTGTAGCACCCCATCTTCAATGGATGGTGGGTCCCACATTTTCAAAATCTAATTTCATCAACCTCAAGACCCTTTATAATGACTCACCTATAAATTATTATTCAAATATGTAAGATGACCTTACTTTTATTCTTTTAGGATAGAAATGGAGGGAGTCACTCATTTATGATCAATCTAATGGTTGACCCACTTAATTAATTTATCTTGGAAAAAAAACATCTATACTTTAGATAATTAAACATCACTTCCTTTTGGTAAGCAATCAAACATCACTTAAGTATAAGGGCATTAAATTATAGACTTTAGTCGAACCAAGACAAAGACCCAATTATATACTTATTAAAAAGAACTGTTGTATTCGGGTTTTTCCAAAGACAAGTAGTCCTTTTAATAACCGGGTAGCGAAAGGTCCAAAACAACCCCATCTTCTCTCTCCGAAACACGGACCTGGAAGCGGAGCCTCGTCTCACTCGATCTTGCTCTCTGCTTCTTCGAATCTTTGCTACTTGCTAGGTAATATTAATTCCTTTACTCTTTCTGTGGCATCATTTGGATGCGAAGAAAATATGGGAGAAATCATCACACAATTCTCGAATTCCTCCTAGTTCCAAGTTATCTCGATTCCTGCATTAAACCCTAACCCTAATTCGCTATCTCGGTCCCCCAAAAATTCCCAAAACCCGATATCTTGATTTTTGAGACAAAACCCTTGTTCTTTTTTATTTTTCAATGAAAACCATAATCCTTGGTGCAATCTATCGAATTCTACATCTTCTGGCGCCAACGAAGAAACCATAACCCCAATTTCACACTAAAATGTTGAAATTCAGGAGTTGGTTGTTTTTTTTTTTTTTTTGAGAATTTCAATATAGGTATAAAACTTTTTGCTCATTTTAAAATAAGTACACGAGAGTTTGAATATTTCAAAAAGGTCATAGTTTACTTATTTGGTGTGGTCAGGTTTTAGTTTGGTTGGTAGGTCAAAACCCAAACTCAATCGATTTATCATTCAGGTCAGAAATGATCCAAACCAAAACTGGAAATAAAATGGTAAACTCAAAACCCTGAATTACCAGGTTAGGATCAGGTCGGGCTGATGGGTCAGGTTACAGATTGCCACCCCATCTGTGCACCTCAACTTTGAACCCCAACCCATTAAGTTTTTTGAGTTGGAGAAATTAAACTGAAACCGGATTCATCGGTTTGAGTTTGAGCCTTTGAGGTCAGGTTGGCAAGTTGGATGTGGAATTTCCATCCTAATCCATAACTGATGTGGATCCAAGCTGTGTCATTTGGGTGGACCCAAGTGGCCACACGCGGCTCAACCGCACTCGCGTAATTCAAAAAACTCTTTAAATATAATATTATAAATTTTATTTTTTATTAAACTTTTTCACTTAGGCCAATGCCCGCACCACCCAAAAAAAAATTCTGGGTCCACCAATCCCTAGAGGGAGCTTTGCATTTATTTTCTTTCCTTACATTTTCTTCTTAGTGTTTTGTAATGATTTTGTTTTCTTGTATACTTGATTGTAGGCATGGGTCGAACTCCATTGAGTTTACCTGTGAAAAGAGGCCGGACCAACTCAAATCCATCTTCCCAAAGGCTCTCTGTTACAGATCAAGAAGTCTACAATCTGATAAAAAGTAAGCAAGGCATGGGAATCCTAATAGGCGACTTGAAACACGAATTGAAACTGCAAGATGGTAGTGTTAAAAAATCCCTTAAAACTCTCGAAAACCAGAAGCTGATAAAGAATGTGGTTGATGTTCATCACAAACTGAATAAGTATTTCATGGCGGTTGAGTTTGAACCTTCAAAGGAAATCACGGGTGGGTGTTGGTACTTGGAGGGGAAGCTTGATATAGAGTTCATAAGGTTCCTTAAAGAGCTTTGCTTGAAGTATATTGAAATGATCAAGGTTACCACGATCGAGGGGCTATTCGAATACATTCGTGGGTCTGATGCCTTCAATGTTGAATTTACCAGAGATCAGATGCTTGAGATTGTACAAGCATTGGTTTTAGACAATGAGATTGAAGAGGAGAAGAGTAGTGGGCAGGGGGATTTCTCTTCAATACCTCTGGGGAAGGTCTGTTACCGGCGATCAAAACGGAGACTTTCAACAGCTGCTTTGACGTCTATTCCTTGTGGGGTTTGTCCACGAATTAATGAATGCACACCTGATGGTATTATCTCTCCAATCAACTGTGTCTATTTCAAGAAGTGGCTGGACTTTTAGTTGCTATGGGTTATCAATGAGAAGGTAGTTTCTGTTAAACTTTTGTTTTGCTTAAACAATTGAAAGAGGAATGCTCTTATTGGAAGAACCAAAGTTGACTGACCTTTTTATTGTTATCTTTTCTTGGAATGTTATTTTTCAGCTTTTGAATTATGTGTATATATGTTAAACTCTTTCAATTCAACAATGTAAGCATAACCAATGCTTTTGTCCATTCTTGTATAATCCTAAAATATAGTGGAAAGTGCACTAGAAATTTACAAAATCAATTGTATACTTTTATCTCAAGTACTAGATATGATTCTGGTTTTCTGTTGCCTTCTGTGTGTTGCTTCTGTTGTGAACTGTACTTGTTATTGTTTGAAGGTGGTTCTTTTTTGGTGGGAGTGCATTGTATGCATAAGCTAGGTATGTGTGTGACTGGATTTTGGTGTTTGTGCTCTGTTTCTTTTCAAATAGCTGCAATATTATCACGTTTCTTTAGCCATGATGTGCTAATCAAACAAAAAAAATTTCAGTAAATACCAGTTTTATGTTTCTTTCCATGCAGAACACTTATCAGTTTGGATTTATGAATTCTGATATTGATTTGGTGTTGAATAGAAATACAAGTACTATACCTTATACCTCTCTGATTTCTGGGATAGTTGGATTTGGGATTTTCCCACATGTCCAGCACAACAAAAAACCAAAGATGTTTACATCTCTTCTCAGATGAAAATGACTTGGGTTCATAGTGTATTCAGACCTTGATCCAGATTGGGATATATGCATCCATATACAGACTTACACTTGAATAGGTATTTACAAGACTGCACCATTGATTGGGCTTGTCTTGTACAACTGAACTCACCCCTAACTGTACCCGTGGTAAACCCATTTCCATATTCCATAGTTTTTTATAAAACTTGGTAAGTTTATTCTACTAGTCCCTGCCTTCTAACCAGCTATTCAGAAGTGAATGTAGTATTGAGCATTACTATTTAAATTCCTGACTTTTCCATTGTGTTGATATAGACATTTTGGTCAGCCCTCTACGAAGGTGAAAAGTTTAATCCTTTGGCCTCTTTGATTTCTAAAACAATTGATTTTTTTTTTTTTTGCCTTGAAAAACAATTGATTTTATTCATGGGCATTTTTCAATGATTTTGTTGTCCCAGTGCTTCAACCCAACCCGAACCCATCCATTTGGGCTGAAAATGCTCAACATTAAAGAAACAAATGTGAATTTCCAAAATATTCGTCAAATTATCTTCCCTCCGAAGGAAAATGAATCTAGGGGACACGGGGAATGAATTCCTGGCCAGCACCCGAGTAATTCAAATCCTACAAAAGTGAGGGTTGAGTCTACTTCGCTATGTTATATTGTTCATGATGTAAATGATAGAAGGATATAAGTTACTAATTTAGATGGACCTTGACTGATCGTGCCCCAAGTGTAGGGTCGTCACGATTGTAGTAATAACCGGTGAAACCAGATCGATTCACAGGGAGCCAATGATCGCGATATACCTGTCCTATTGAAAAACTAGTGCTAGCCTATCAAAAAGAATTCTATAAAAATCACAAATCCTACTTTAATTAAAAATTAATTACAAATCTGAATAAAATTAATTACAACCCGATTTAAAGAAAAATCCTAAACTAGAGACCTAATCTAATAGAGCTATGCTAAAAACTGCATTCACCATAAAATTAATCAGAAAACCAATTTGAGAGATTAAAAAATTTCAGAAATAATTAAATTGAAATTCAAGATTGAATGAGAGCCTTGCAATCTAAGGGTCAAGGTTTAGTTGTTTTCTAAATACTGAAAATATGGGCGATTTCATTCAAGACTCAAAATCTGAAAAATCAGATTTATTAATATTTGAGAAATTTTAGAAAGACTCTAGTCTCCTTCGATTATTTTCAGTATTTAGCGGCCTTTAAGCATGCAATATATCATTAAAAAATAAAGCATAAAAAAGACATAAATAAAGAAAATAGATTAATAAGTTGAAAATCAAATTTTGAATTAAAATTATTCACACATAAAATCAATTAAAATAAATCAACTTACACCCTTTTTCCTTAGATTACAAGTAGCAAATCTATCTTCCGTCAATTTTTTTTCTTTAGCCTCGTATAATAGGTGAGTGAGATAGATGATGGAGAGAGAGAGAGAATGGGATATGGAAACTGGAAAGCAGTAAAAAGGGGAGAGAGAGATTGGACGAGGGTGAGAGAGATTTAAAAAAACGTTAATGGGAGAGAAAGAAAGAGAGAGAATTTAGGAGGGGAGAGAGATTCACGTGAGAGAGTGGAGATGGGAGAGAGAAAGAGAGAAAAATTAGAGATGAGGGAGTTAGAGATTAAGAGGGAGAGAGTAAAGATAGAAAAATTAGGAGGGGAAGAGAGATAAAAGAGAGAAAGAATAGGGGGAGAGTGATTTTCACATGAGGGATTTTTGGGGCCTCCCTTTTGGACGTCCAACTCTTTGGGTAATTCAAGGATTCGAATATTTTCAAATTTTAGAATTTCTTTGGTTAGAATCCTACTTGTAGATAATCTTTCCAAGAGTCTTGATCTCTTTGAGATTTAAATTTGCACTAACTTGCTTTGCCATGATCTTCTAATTAAACTTGGATTCTTCTTATCATTGCAACTCTCCACACATGGGCCCACATTGGTTGGAGAAATCCTCAAATCTGTAATTCAAACTTGTTGCATAAATTGAATGAAGATGGGCCCCACAATGAGGTGCGCCCCTTGAATTTGAGATGGCCACTTGGAATGAAACTTTGAATTTTTCTCTTCTCAATTGGGTCCTGATTTCTGAATTTCTATAAAATAATTAAAAATAATTCAGGAACAATAATTTTTATTAAAATGATCGATGTTATGCATGGGGCCCAAAAATGCAGAATTTGATAATTTCACCAAGACATGCATTTTTATGAGAATTTTACTTAAATTCAACCAACAGAGTCTAATTACATGATTTTGTGAAAATCTATGAATTCAATGCATTTTATTTTAATTAAGTCCACAAATTTATATGAATTAATTAATTAAATATGTGATATTGTGGACTTATCAACTTTATGTAGATTTGAGTTACCAAGGTTTATTCATTCTCATCTTCCATGATTTAACTTTCATCCGAGGAGAGGTTATTTTGATAGTCACTTTTGGATAGTTACCTGTAATATTCCTTCATTTTTAACCACTTTGTACAAATGCAAAGTCTTAGAATTCATTGGATTCAATTAAATGAAATAGATAGGCCCTTAAGAAAAATGCATTAAGAGGAGTTGGTAAACAAATACTAAGTCATCAACCTCCTACTAAATTGAATATGAGGAAAGTCAATGCCCCCATCTACACCTCCACCTTATATCATTCACCTCCCATCTCCCATTATACCATGATTTTCTAGTAATACAATTCTATGCAAACGAAAGGGCCAACATATGATCAACCCAAACCCTCAATTAACCATTCAGGTCGAGTTGATTTGGTGGGTTATATTGCAATTAGTTGGGTTGAACGGGGTTTAATCGCGTTAGCAGGTCAATAGTGAGAATAGATTAAGTCCAAATCTATCAAGGTTAGCCATCCTTGGCAATTCAGACGTCCTGAATTCATCCATCAGATTGGATCTTTCTAAATCTTGTGGCCAACCACACATATATCAAAGATGGACATATGGAATTATTTTATCAAAAAGTCTTCTTGGACCGAATTTGGGGACCGGGCCACCAGCCGGTTCCCAAATTCGGTCCATCTAGCATTGCCCTTATTTTATATGGGTCCCTTGGTGCAGTAATGACTTCACGCTTTCTTTTTTTTTTATAAAAGGGTAATTGAATTGAAAGGGAAAAAAAGAATACAAATAATAGACCTCCAGCATTGGAGGAGAGCAAAAAGAAAAAACTAAAACAGAAACAGAAGAAAGCATTGCTAAAAAGAGCCAGAACAAGCTACCAAGAGAGAAGATCAGTGACCTGAGATGATCAGTGATCTGAGAAGGGAACATTGATGCAGGCTGCCAAAAGGAATAGAAAACTACTTGAGAGAGAATCAGAGATCATCTTACAGGATGCATTGCAAAAGACCTTAACTGCCGAGACAAATTTGATCACCAGGATTACAGGTCCTCTGATCATATGTTACATTCATGATCAAATGTTACAAACAGGGCATCACCATGGAACACCTGTGGATTAGATGGTGGGCCACGATCGTGCACATTCAATCAATGGTCAAAATTTTCCACAATATTCAGAGTCAGTAGATTTGCACTAATACGAACTGTAGGCCATTAAACAATGTCTTGATTGCCTTGATCTGGTGAAGAAATTAAGTGAAACATTGAAGGGAAGAGAGAGAGGGGATTAGGGCAAGTTAATGGACCTGGTGGCTCAAGCAATGGGTGACCCAAGTGGGTTTTCCAACTAGGGATCAGCCCACTAACATGGGACCAGATCCAATGCCGCCCGCCCCGCCCCCGCCCACGCCCACACTGAACATAATCAGATTGAGTTGGCATCTAGTCCTATTGGGCCGCAATTAGCAGAGTGGACGATCAATTGGAGGAGTCCTATTTCAGGTTGGGTTAGCCATTAAAGATAGGAATTGTGGGGCCTACCAAATTCTTTTGAAGTCAGAAAAAAAAATAAAAATAAATGACTACAGCTTTTCCATCATGGAGAGGCATATGCGATTTGCTAAATGCACTGTAACCAAAAGTTCTAATTCTTTAACAAAACTGCATATATTCATTTCTTAAAAATAGTTTTCGATACTACATGCACTTGAAATTTTATGCCAAAAGGCGTAGGCCATGGAAAAATTCATTACTATTGCTGCTTTACTACCACCACTAGTACTACTGGTTCTACTAGTGGCAGGCAGGAGTAGCAGTATACTTGAGGAATAATCCTATGCCTTGGTAAAGTAGCTCACATAGGTGTCTAAGATCTTGTTTACAAAAGTGTTTCATATCAACATAAAATTATAATTACAGGTTTAGGTGTTTAGATCCTTAAGTACAATCTCAACCCGCTAAGATTTAAACCTAACTTTCTTTTTACCCATAAAAAAAGATTGGTTTAAAATAGTTAATACATAATTTATTCATTTTACCCATAAAAAAAGATTGGTTTAAAATAGTTAATATATAAATATAAATACATAATTTATATACAATCACGACATCGGGTATTCGGGTCCCAGGGATGTAACCGTTAACCTAGACCCGATTTTCGTTCGAGTCCGTTTTCATCCCTATATAATTTATAGGTCTAGTTTTGTTAGATGTATCTTCATCTTGAATCTCTTTTGGAGCTATAAGACTCGTCATCATTAATGGAAGTATTGTCCCAACTGTAGAGAGACAATTATATAAATTTTGTTTTTCCATCCCATTCTAATATTGCCATCACAGCATTCACATTGGAGTTGACCAAAATTTTATGTCGGCTATCAACCTATCTGTGATGCAACCCTTCCCATTTTACCCGACAACAGCTACAACAATATAAGGGGTTGTCGGGATATTTAAGACTAGTTTAGCTAAATGCTTCTTTTTGAGGAATTCCCCACCACTAGAATAGTTAAATGTGTCTCAACAAGATTTGCCTTGTTAAGATACAAACTAATTACAATACTATCAAATTAGCTTATTTCTTTTAATTCTAAATAATACTTCTATATGAGGACAAAGTAGCTTGTTTTGTACATTCTTTTAGAAGTTGCACAAAAAGATTGACTCTTGCATTTCATCAATCCATAACTCGAATAAAGGAGGGTTAGCATCATGGTATAAAAAATTTATTATATATAATAATATTAAAAAAATTATTTCTTTTGCCCTAGCCCAGCATTAGCTCAACCTTAGCCCTTGAAGGTAGGGTAAGGGCTTCAGTATTGTATGCCCGTCAAGGGCTTTAGCTCGGCCTAGGCCCGGTCCGTATATATCAACGTAGGATAAGGGCTTACCTCAGCTCGGCCTAGGCCCGACCTTTTAACCGCCATAAATGTGAGGCACCTTCCCTCCATAAAAACAATCAAGGGTCAATCCCTAGCTACAATAGTCACAATGGACTTGGGAAGAGTGTGTGAAGGTGCGTGAGTATTTATTAGTGTTAAAAAAAAATACCCGACGTGGTTTGGTCGGGCCCATCACTTTTCAATGGTGGTTGCGCGCAAATATTATGGTATATAAATAAATGGGGATATTCATGTAATAGGGCCCACATAGCGCCTCCACTGAATGGAGTTTGGAGTCTATGCCATGCTTCTGACCCCTTCATCCGTGTCCCACATATCTAACGACTTTATATTAAAGAAACAAATTTGACCTTCGACCCAACGGTACAATCCACTTGGATAGGTGTGCTTGAGGAGGCCTAATGTATGTAGATGGTTCGGATGTATCATAAAATTGGCCTCATTATGTTGCTCCTCACCATAATATGGTGAGGGATGGATGCACGTGAATATTTTTCAAAATCAAAACTTGCAACATTCATTTGTTATCTCCTATTCGTTTGGCGCATATCAGAATAGGATTCTAGATATAAAAAGTACTGACAATTCTAAGCTGCACCATCAAATTAGAAACTATCATAATAAAAAAATAATTCTTGGGCGGCATATTGTATATAAAAAAGAGAGCTACTAAATACACACTAAAAATTGATTTTAGTACACTTAGTTTCTTTTTATACCCCTGTAGAAAATTACCTAAAAGGACATCTATCAAACTCTCTACATCCCTAACTTCTTTCTATACGACACCCCCACCTTAGCCACCACCGCCCCCTCCGACAGCAGTGCTGGAGGGGGAGGGGGCGATGGAGAGAGGAGGGAGATAGAAAGAGGAGAAGGACAGAGGACGGCGACGGGCAGGGAGGGGGAGAGAGAGCGGGCGCAGGTGAGGGTGGGCGCGGGCGGGCGGCGGGCAGGGAGAGGGAGTGTAGAGAGAAGTTGAGAGAATAAAGATTATGATATAGTGGAAAGTACATGGTGTGTAGAGAGTAACCATGGTAAGTGTAGATAGTAACATTGTACGGAGATCAATTTCCAGTGTATAAGTATTCGGGAAAAAGAATGAAGCTCAATCCCTATCTATCCAATCTACCTACTCTTCCCCTCTCTTCTCTTCCTCATGAAAACTTAAAAGAGAGGACAGTATTTATAAATGCTTTCTTGAACTTGTCGAACAAAATACCTGCATCCTTATCATGTTATCTAATAAACCTAGCTAAATGTATGATTCTAGTCATCCAATTCAAATCAAGGATTTTGAGTTGTAGCTGCTTCACACCGATTTTCTTCGATCGAATGGCCACTAACATAAGACGAGTCTAAATTTTTATAAACAGCTAACATTAGAGAAAACTCCTTTATAGTGAGCCAATGAGCCACAACTCCATACCATTAGCCTTGCACTCAACTAGTTATCATGGTAATAACAACACAAGCCTGTTTGTTTCACTAGTATTTTGAATTCATCCTACCAAAAAAAGAATGTGATAAATTTAAAGGACAACACTTTCACATTTTTGTAAAAATTCTAATAGAGGAATTCCCAACAAAAATGCATATAATTAAATTATCCATGTATCCTACTAGAAAATCCCCCTCGATAGGATTTATCAACAAAATGCATTTAATGAAATTGGCTCTACATCTTTATCAGGGAATTCTTCTCGGCAATGTCCAATTTTGTTTGTTGTCAGGCTATCAGTAAGATTGTCGCAGTTGAAGTTTTGCTAGTTGTAGTCTTTTTTACTAGTTAATTTACTATATTTTTTTTATAAAGCAATAATATGGACCATCTAACAAGTTTGGCAAGACTCATCTGATTCAATTAGATTTAACCATTTCCCATCAATTAGATTCAATTAGATTTCAAATAGGCATCAGGCCTTTTCCAAATAAATTGTTTAATATGTGGAGTTTAAATAAAGATTAGACCACCCTTGAATTAGCATTAACCCTAACGTGTAATTGCTTGAAACATCACTATTGAATTTCATAACAAATCAATTAAACTTAGATTACATAAGATGAATGGCGATGAATACTTGATGCATGAGTCAGAAACATTAACTTCAGATATGGGGTCCTCTTGAATGAAACAACAATCACGAAAGTAAGGGGATAGAAAGAGTTTGACATCGATTAATGGCTAGTGGCTGAAACTGAATCACGTTCAATGATGATGTTGATGGTCATCCATCTAATTAAACTCTTAAATAGCTTACATTGGTGAAAACCAGTCTAATGAATTGCAACTTGAATTCCCTTTTCATTGAAGAATATGTCAGTGTTGGACAAACGTAGAATCAAACATAATGTTAAAAAAAAAAAACATAGAATCAAATATAGGTGGCAATATTGTGATCTATGAGGATATCCATTAAAATGATTTACCTAGGATTTTGTTATTATTGTTTGACAAAATATTAAGTCTCTATCATTAATTGCTAATTAGAGAAGTTCTTTATAATCTTTTGGTAAAAATTCCAATATATATTATATATTATATATTATATATTATACATATTATTTATTTTGAAGAAGGGCTGGGCCAAGAAGGGTCAAGCTCTAACTTAGCTGTTAAGGTTTTAGGCTTTTCAAAATTGGACCCTATGCTATCCTTGGGCTTGATGGACCCGGCTTTTGTCCTCTCCTTCTACCTCGGGCCTGCTGGAGTTCGGCGGAGGAGAAAAGTGGGCATCAACATTTTTTTTTTACGGGTATGCCAGATGTTCTATTCTACTTAAAATTTGAAGTGGTGATCCGGAGATTTACCTTCACAAGTAGAAAGGAAATGAACTCTTTTTTCTAACTTTCCATTGCACATATATTTTTAAGAAAGAGACACAACAACAATTTTTTATTTCATTTTGTTTGCCCTGAAAGGCGGTTTTCTTTTTTTGTGCCGTGAAAGGCGGTTTTGCCGTAAAAGACGATTTACAAATCTCATCAATAATGAAAGACAAGAATTGTGATTTTTTGTCTATTTAAAAAACTACAAAATACAATAGAAAAGTAAGAAAATGAATCTAACTTCTTAGGGGATTGTGGGGACTCGTTCAGATTGACGGTCGCAAGTCATGTATGGGCTTCGCCATCGTCCTTCAGATGAGAGCATATGATGTTTTGATTCTTTTGACTTGGCTCTAACATTAGATTTTTAGAGGATAAAGACCAAGGGGATGTCCTATATCCAATAAAAAAATCGAGTAAACAGGTTGAAAAGCCGCGTTTAGACCATATTGGATAGAAGGAGAAGAGACCTTGGGGGGTGGCTCTCCAAGGGACTTCGATCACCTTGTGGTGTTTGCTACAGCAGAGTAGTAGGACTTCTTTAGAATTTCTTTCTCTCTTGCTTGTGCGTATGTGTGTATGTGTGTATGGATATGTGTCTGTCCTCCTCTTGGAATGACCCATTTTTATAGGCTTTTGGTAGCCATGGGGTGATTTATGACATTGATGACCCATGATGAGAGAATTGATGGTATTAATGTTCCATGATGGGAGGAGTTACAAGTTTTAATTCTTTTATTTTGTAACTCCTTTTTTTTTTGCTTGTGATTGGCCGATGGAGAATGATGGGCATTTAATCGCTTTTAATCTCCATGATGAGAGGAGTTTCATGGTTTTAATGCCATGATTGCTTGGGTTTGTAACTCTCATTTGCTTGATTTTGATTGGGCCATCCAAAATAATGGGTTAATGACCGCATTAAGTTATCATAAAATGGATCAATTAACATCATTAAGTGGTCGCCAGAGCACTTGAAGAGTCGCGGGCCGTACCCCGTCTTTTGAAATTCTTCTTATGACGATTGCCGATGGATCCACATGTTGTTTGATGTCGGATGGCGATGCAACTTCAGACAGTGATTGTTGTCAGTGGGCCAGTGACGTCTGTCTTGTCGATTTCTCGATCGGTCAGACAGAAAGTGTATTTTCTTGGCCAGCCGGTTGATGATCTTGGAGAGATCAATGATGATTTTATACTCTTGACGGCGAATCCGAAATGTTGATGAAGATCAGTTGATTTCAAGCATCAAGAATCAGATTTTCGGAAAACCACAGGGGCTGGAATTCCCGAAATGCTAAAAGGGTCGGAAAACGGGCCACCCGGCGGAAATCTGGCGACCTGGATTTCCAAGGTCGTCGGCGACCATAGGTTTTCCCTTCTTTGGTCGCCGTTTTTCGATCTTTTTCGATCTTTTTTTCTCTTGTATTTTTCTTAACAGTTCTCCTCATTTAATTGCTTGATTCTCCTGAAGAAAATTTGGCGAGAAGCCGTGCAAATCGAAGCACAAAGTTTTCTATTTTCCGAAAAGGCCGAAGACTTTGTTGCCAATTTCCATCAAGAGTCAAAACTAGGTCAAACGATGTCGGAATGACCTGAAATTTGAGGTGAAGCCTCCTGAGCAGTAGATAGGACAAACCATAGGCTTTTATTTGAGTTTTGAAGCTGTGTGGGGTCCCGTCGCCAGCAGACTTGATTTTGTCGCGAAGAAGATGCGGTGCTTTGATGTACGGTCAACCGATGTCCGATCGACTTGAGATTTGACAGGGAGCCTATTGGAGTCATTTTGAGACGATCCATTAACTCCGATTTGGAAGTCATGGTCCCGAGAACCTCCGCCGCCGGGAGGCTTGATTTTGTTTCGAAGTGTCAAAGTTGAGTCAAACGTTGTTGGAATGATCTGAAATTTGACGTACAACCCTTTGGAAGCATGTTAAAGCCACCCATGTACTCTGTTTGATGAGTGATGACCTCGATAGTTCTCGCCGCTGAGAGGCTTGATTTTACTCCTTGAGGGTTGATGGAGGGTCAAACGCTGTCGGTTTGAGTTGAAATTTGACATGGAGCCTTTCGGGGGTATTTTGGAACCATCCGTAGACTCTGATCAAAGTTTTGATGTATTCGACACTGTCGTCGTCGGGAGAGCCTATTTAGCTAACGGATGAGTGAAGTTAGGCCAAATGATGTTGGAATGGCCTGAAACTTGATGTAGAGTCTCCTAGTGGAATCTTGGGGCCAGTTGTGTGCTCTGTTTTGTGTGTCAAGGTCTCTAGCTTCACTGCCGCCGGGAGCACCTGCTCAGTTGTTGAAGGAGTGAAGTTAGGCCAAATGATGTTAAAATGGTCCGAAACTTCATGTGTACCCCTCTTTTGCCTGTTTTGAAGGATCTTGCCGCTTTTATTTGATTTTGACAAGATCTGATGCTTGAAGTAGCATTGCCTGTCTGTAGTAGGATGCGACTTCATGCGGCTTCTTGATATTGAGGAGGCAATGTGGATTTTTTGGTGTTAACAAATCTCCCCCCCCCCCCCCCCCTCTCGGTACAGCAACGAATAGCTTTTGAAGTCGATGTGCCTTGAAGAGAAACTTGAAGGAGAGCTTCTGATTTGACCAAGAGTCTTTGAGGTTTTTTTTTTAATAGCCTTTTGAGTTTCCAAGGGGATTTTCATGGTAGTGAGAGGGATCACGTACCGTTTCAAAGCAAAGTTTTGAAAATTACATGAAGGCATGACTCACAAAACCTTCTGGCACCTTTTCATTCATTTTCACATTGCTTTTATTTTTATTTTCTTTGGTCTCCAATGTCACATACAATAATAAATAATAATAATAATGGTAGGTCGTCACTATTACTAGTTAGTGAAGAGCCCATTCTTAATTTTTTTTTAAGGAAAGAGCCGTTGATTTAAATCAATTGTAGATGACAAATAGATTGTGTCTTGTCAAGCAGGATCAATCACAGGTGAACCTTATGTGATAAGAGAACAAGGTGTGCAATTTTGTGTGTATTTTACGGTTTAGGGTTACGTATGGATTATATGTGTACCTTCTCTTGAGGCTCACCAAGATGCCGTGATGGATTCGGGATTTTCTTATCGGTGGATAATATTTTATATTTATTTATTTGTTATCAATCATTTAAAAAGTAACTTATTTTTAGATACTTTTAAATAATATCTTCTAAATTTAAAATCTGCTAATATTTTTCTAAACATAAACTTTGAAAACATTATGATTGAGATTAAAATAAAAAACAATATACCTTACCATAATAATTCAAATTGCTCAAACTTTAGCATTTAGAATTATGTTTCACTCCAATCATAATAAGTCATATATCATACTGATCACATATAAAGCAATCTATGCATAATTAATTAATTGATTAATTGTGATTATCTAGTGAGGCATTACACCAGCAGTGACGTAGATGATAGAGAGTGTGAGAGCGAAGGTCGGTGAGTTCAGTCTCTAATTTAGAATAAGAATGGAGTGCTTTTTAATGAATCCCCCTTCACCCGAGGGAGTGGAACTTTGCATTTATGCCGACCTTTCTCTCTCCAATTTTACTACTGACGCTTTCAGTAAAGTAAAGTTTTTTATTCTTCATTGAAAAAAGTAAAGTGGTTTGAGTAGCATTTTCCAAATTTTACTTCGATGGATGGGGACCCAATGTACATATGCTGATCCTTTCGGTAAAGTAGGATTTTTTAGTAGATTAAAGTGAAGTTGGTGAGCGAGTTGCGTTCATTACTGTCTTTTTTTTTTGTTTTGTAATTTTACATGTAAAATAAAATATATAATTTGGTCATGAGAAAATAAAATATAATGAAATTAGGACGAACTCAGAATGTCTTTAGGCAGATAAAGGCATTTTATTGCAAAAACATCAATTTTATATTGGAAAAGTCCACTTGACCCGATCACGGGGACCGAATTCACGCCCAGTCCCCCGATCCAACGGCCCTCTTGGGGGACTGGGCCTCACTTCGGTCCCTAGGTCGGGCGGGATAGCACGGCTGTTTGGTATTTGAAAAATGGAGATTTTACTTTATACTTTTACTAATATAGTAAAGTATGAAGGGGCCCAAATTAGTCCACTGTAACTCATGACGCCAGCATCTCCGTATGAAAGCCCCTATAAATACTCACTTCTCACCGTTCATTTATTTGCAGAGCCTCCAAAACCAAAATCCAGTAGTAGAATGAGAGAGAGAGAGAGAGAGAGAGAGAGAGAGAGAGAGGAGAGGAATGAGTATTACGAGATAGATAGGGTTTCTCTCTCTATCTCTGAAGTCTCAACCTTAACAGAGAAATTGAAGAGAAGAGAGAAGAAGAAAGAGATTTTTCTAGAATTTGGGGTGGAGATCAGATCTAGAAATCTGGTGATAAATAGATGGATGGTAGATGAGATGATGACATTGTCTTACTACTTTCTCTAATTCGCTTGGTGCAGGTCGGGAATGCCTGTTTGTTCTACAGACGAACTCTATCCCGCCGTGCATCAAGTGAATCGGAGATGGAAGTGAAGGTTGCGGGTTTGGAATTTGGATCTCTATTTGTAATGTCACTGATCTTCGTTTAAGGTCAGATTTAATCAGATCTTTGTTGCTTGTGTTTGATTTGATATGATTTGAGTGCTTGTTTTGATGATTCTCTGTTTTTCTTTTCGTTTCATTGTTTCTTCTGCATTATGAGTGGTTACTGAGCAGGTTTTTGTTGATTTCACTGCGTGTTTTTGAGAGATTTCTTCTTGTTTTCCTCCTTTTCTTGGATTGAATGGTTATGATCAGATTTTTGTTGATTGTGTTTGTTTTGATTTGATTTGATTCAATTGCTTGTTTTGAATTCCTCTCTATTTTTGTTTTCATCTTCTATGATGTACGTTTGAATAGTTGCTGATCAGATCTTTGTTGATTCTGTTTGGTTTGTTTTGATTTGTTTACTTATTTTGAAAATTTTCTTTTTTTCCATTATTATATGCAATCGAATGGATCCTCGTTGATTTTGTTTGGTTTGAATCGATTTGATTGCTTATTTGACATTTCTGCTTTTGTTTTCCTCTTTCTTCTCCAGCTGCAATTGAATGGTTACAGATCAGATCCTGATTTTGAAATTTCTCTGTTTTTTTATCTTTCTGCTGCACTCGAGTGGTTGCTGATCAGATCCTTGTTGATTCTGTTTGGTTTGAACTGATTTGATTGCTTATTTGACATTTCTCCTTTTGTTTTCCCTTTCTTCTGTAGCTGCAGTAGAATGGTTACTGTGGAATAGTTACTGATCAGATCTGTTGAAGTAAATGTCCACACCGGCTCCGCTCCCGAGCGGTCATAATTATGGTCGGGCTCTCGCCCTCACTATAGAACTATTGTTGTGCCATTTCCTATCACCGATTGATTTTGGGATAAGTGGTAGATCCTATCTGAGCCTGTAGGTCCGTTGTTCGAGTCACCGGTCATGCGTTTTGTGAGTTCGCAGCGTTTGCTCCATAGCTTTCATAATTGTGGCAGCGGGTGCCATCGAGGGAGGGACGGACCATTGCTCCTGAGCGGTCATAATTGTGGTTGAGCCCTCGACCTCTCTATGAAACTATTATTCTGCCGTTTCCTATCACCATAAGTGCTAGCTCAATAGGGTGTGAGATCGTTTTTTTATTTTGATTTAAAAATCTCTCTTTCAGAGTTATTTTTCATCTTTCTTCTGCACTCGAGTGGTTAGTTATGAGATCTTTGTTGTTTTGATTACTTGATTTGTTCTCAGGCTTATTATTTATCTTCAGCAATCGGATGATTGAGATCTGATATCATTTCTTGGCTACGAGGATCAATTGGGATCATGACATTGCATTACGGCTGACATTGATTCATATAGAGATTCCTCCTTTTGATTTTTTTCTTTCTTAAATTAAGTTTGTTGTTGTTGTTTTTGATTTGTTTGTATTCCTAGTGATCAGGTGAACAAAAACGGGTGCTTTGGGCATCTGCTGCTGAGTTGTATGGTGGCTGCTTTGATAATTATGATTAAGACTAAATCTTCTATTTAATTTTATGTTGGATTTTTTATATGCCTCTCTCACTCTTTATTTTGAAGCTTTTTAATGTCATGGGGGCCATTTCTGAATCCAAGCAAACTTAATTTTGATGCAGCCCTTATCCATTCAAAAACCACTCCCTCCCCCAACCACCACGCCACGCCCCCGCCCCCCCCCCCCCCCACGAAAAAAAATAAAATAATAATAATAGAAAAAGAATAAGATTTTAGGAATTGCAAATGCACTCAGGATGTGTGCTTCTATGGCTCCAATTTGGGGCTGGGAGTGTTTGATATGGAATGGGAAGCTTTGGAATTTTATTGCACATGTGACTTTGGCTTCAATGTGTTCATGTGTTTAGTGCTTTGGAGAAAGTATAAAATAAAGGTGATGAATTGGCTTCTTAGTTTATTATTAATCAGGCTTCATGTTTTGAGCTTGTATTCAGTCAAAGAATACTCAGTTGTTCACATATTAACAGCCTCACCTTTGGGTGTGTCAATGATGAACCTACCCTTTCGCACTCAAATGAACTGGCTCTCTTTTCACTATGACTATTTGGAATTCATCGAACCAATATTCACTGTTGTATTGATTATGTAGAAGAATACAAAACGTCCACTTATTCTAAAGGTTAAGAATCATGTTTTGAGGCCCTTGATCAAGTGTTTAGATGTTCAGATGGTTCCCATTTATTCTTTCTCACAGGGCTTAAAATGAACTTTTCATCTCCCTCCTCCCTTCCCCATTATTTGCTTCCAAGAGGTCCCATTGGCCAAGCGGCTGACTTCTTAAAAGCAGCTGAAATTCCTCTTCGATAGGTGTCTACTTCTTGCCAGTGGTTCTTTCTTTGATGCTGAAAACCCAGCTTGCAAAATTTGACATTATAACGAGAAGGCCCTGCAAGCTGTGCTCTCTAGTAATGGTTTTTTTAATGGTTCGAATTGCACAGATTCATGATTGTATTTATTGTAAGGTTTTGTTAATAATCAAGCGTTCCTGTTTTGTTAAAATTAAGATTCCCACCCAGTTTCTGCCTTACATAATTTATACCTTCACTTTGCTTCTCTTTATAAAAGTAGTACTGTGTCTTTGTTCTTCCTTTCTACTTGTTCACTGGGGGGCAACTTTGAAGATTATGCTTTTGAGGTCCTTAAATTTAAATGGAAAATTGATTCAATTTCATTTTTATTGGTTCCTAATTCCAGTAGCAGTGGACTTCAAGAGTCCTTTATGATTCTATTTCAATATTTATGTTGTGTTTGCAATCATTTTTCATCTGCTATTTGATCTAAATTATAATGTTTTCACTCGTCTGGTTTTTATATGTTCCACCCACATCATTATATGTTACTTTTTACTCTGACATTTACCATATGCTACTGACATCATTAAGTGATTTTTTTACTGTGTGATATTTAGATATAGGATTGATAATCTTCTGAGTTCTTTTAGATAAAAATTTAGATTATGCTGTTTGTTTTTAAGGTCATCATTATACGAGTTAAATAAATTAGTGTCTCCGTGACTTGTGGATTTGGTTTATGAGATGGGGATGTCTAATCAAGGATAGGGGGCAAGTAGTATCTTTTCTAAACTCTAATGTTTACACCTTTTCTATTTGTATAAGCTAGTAACATCAGTAGATGATTTTTCTTTTGTACTTTGGAATATTTACATGTGTGCTTGATATTATTATGATTGGTTTGCTTATTTAAGAAATTTTCTTTTTCTTGTTCCTTTTTCCTCTTTTCTTTAGAACTTTATCACTCAAGCTTTACAACTGGGCCATGCCAAGATGGAGCTTGTTGGGGGCATCCCAATCAGTGTGTTGGACTTTTAGAGGACATAGGGGCCAGGTTGGTCTATTAGTTTCAGGGCAGAATATATAGGCTCAGGTTCTCTGTCAAGCCTGCAGGCTTCAAAATTCGTTCCAAAAGCAGGCCCAAGACCCTGATCTCAGGCCAGACCTAACCTTAGTTAGCACAGTTTCAACAGTGGTCATTCACATTTGTATTGTTTTCTGTGACTTCTTTAAATAATCGATCCTTTGCCTATCATACATCAAAAGAAGCAAAAGATTGGGAATCTTCATCATAAGTAAGCTTTAACTTATATTGGTACTTGCAAGTTTTTATTGTTCCTTTAAATGTCATTTGGGGTGCACAGTGCTTAGGATGCTGATTCTTTTCCACTCAAGTTAGCATTTCCTGCATTTCAGAATAGATGCCAATAGAGGATTATCTATGATTTTGGGATATCCAAACCACTTGCACTAAAACCCTTTTGAGGTTTATTGTTATTACTTTAGATTTTATATATGGGGTTTGAGGTGTACATTTCACAGTTTATATGTATAATTTTGTGGCTTTGGTTTGGTTGTAGTTTATAGTGTTTAGTTTTAGAATAACTTTTTCAGCAAACAATATTTGATGGTTTCGGCCAAAAAGAGGAGAAGATTTTTTTTTTTTTTTTTTTTTTTGTTGATGGAGTAAGTCTCTGTTGATGATGATGATGCTGGTATATGATCTTTAATCATGTGGAAGGCATCCATCATTATCTCAGCCTTATTCCGTATTGGTAAAGGCCACGTCAAACTCAATTTTAGATGTATAAATATCTAAAGCATATGGATAGACTTTTGTGCTATGGCATTTCCTGATAGAGGTTTTCCACTTTTTCATACACAGATATTCTGTAAAAAGTAAAAGTTACTCAATAGCATATTCTTGTTTATATTATTTTAGCATGGTGTCCTGTCATCATCAAACTATTATATATGGAGTTCTCATTCTATTCATTAATTTTTTTTCCTAGAGTGCATAGTTGTTTTTATTTAGTAGTTTCTAGAAGCATGTGATTGGCAACTTCATTGGTCTTTTTTTATTATTTATTTCTCTATTTTTTAGTCTCCTGAACAGGAAGGAACATTTCTGCTTCATAATTCTCCTAGTCTGATCAATATCAGACTCTTAACTTTTAAGATTCTAAATCTGAATAGAGTGTTCTGACTACTATGGTTTCAAATATTGGTGTATCAGTCCATAAGTATCAGGATTTCATCAAGTAGCTGTTATTTTATTTTTTATTAAAATAAAAACGGCTGAATACTACTTCATACCACTGATATGGCCAATATGTGTACTGATTTCTTGCCCAGAGGACATGTACTTACACTTTGAACCCATGCTGACTACTATCTTTCGTTCTAGTTCTTTGAAGATTCTAGATGCACTCTGAAAATGGTAATTCGGGTATGATTACTTGGCATATAAATAGTAGAACTTTCCATGTAATATTCCTATTTGCTTAGTGCCCTCCTTCACCTTTTGAATCTTTACAAATTGGCATATTTAGGTTGTCAAAAGTGACTGCAGCATGTAATTTTTTGGGGGAAAAAATGCTTTTAGTGGCATTGTTATCAGTGATTGATGCGATATGCTATAATTAGTCCTTTTTATGACCTACAACTGTATTCTTAATTGTATGCCCAATCAAGTTGTTGCTATTGGATGCCTGTTGTCTAGTTCTTGTTCTTGCACTTGGTTAAACAGTAGTTGTTTGCCAGAACAATACTTAATTCACCGAATTTCTTTAACTCATATGGGTTTAGTGGGTGAGTCTTGTCTTGACCTTTTGTTGTATCTAACTTTGATTGTTAGATAGAATCTTTGTGATAAAAGCTTCGATGCTAGTCAACCTAGTATTTGTTCTTTATTTTTCTTCACTGCTCCTCGAATAATAAAAATGCCCCACTCTCCCATTACAGTGACTGAACACATAGGATATATACAATCTTTAAAGAATGGAGTGAAAGTTGTGCCACAATTGTGAATTTCCAGTGAGAAGACCAGCTATGCAAAGCATTAGGCGACATGACAACACAACCCAAATTGCCTAACATATCCCCCAGGTGATACAAAGTGATGGATATGAAAGTTTCCTTTGAACCATGGTCTTCCACATCTCTGACTGATGGTGTAAATGCTTAAAAAAAACAGTAATCTATACCTTTTACCATGACGCGCTGTTTCATTTGTATCCGCACCATTTGCAACTTGCCAATGGGGCTCACTAAAATTTAAGGTGTAAGCTTTCTATTTACCGTAACGGGCCATTCTTATTTAACCATCAGACCCAAGTAGGGCTGCCCAACCGGAAATCCGGTCCGGTTTTTGGACCGGAATCCGGTCGGACCGGATTTCCGGTCCGGCTTAAAAGAGTGGACCGGACCGGACCACTTATAAGTGGTCCGGTCCGGTCCGGTCCGGTCCAAAACGGTCCGGTCTGGACCACTTAAGTGGTCCGGACCGGTTTCATTAGTTTTTTTTTTTTTTTTTAAGTTTTTATTTTTTTTTTTCATTTTCAGCCAATTTCATGCCTCTTTTTCCAAATGTAAGAAACTAGATCTTCGATTTCACTATGGTATTTGACTTGAAAATTTTTTATACTTAAAGTTTTGTATTAAAAAAATTAAAAAAAAAAAAATTTTATTAATCCGGTCCGGTCCGGTCCGGACCGGTTTTTAAAAGGTCCGGACCGGACCGGACCGGATATAACCGGTTTTTCAAAACCGGTCCGGTCCGGTCCGGATTTGTGGTCTTAGACCACAAATCCGGTCCGG
Organism: Cinnamomum chago; assembly: GCA_038049695.1. Lineage (NCBI taxonomy): Eukaryota > Viridiplantae > Streptophyta > Magnoliopsida > Laurales > Lauraceae > Cinnamomum > Cinnamomum chago. The sequence continues at coordinate 51,068,369 of CP142460.1, forward strand.
TCCGGTCCGGTCTGCGGTCCGGTTTTGTGCAGCCCTAGACCCAAGAGTCACTAAGCCGTTTGGGAATTTATTATTAAAGTAAAAGTAATATAAAGTTTTTATTTTTTCGACAAGAGGTCACATCAAAAGTTTTCATTTTTAAAATTATCTAAAAAAAGGTTCAAATGTAACCTACTTTCTCCACTAAATGACAAAAAAAAAAAACTTTTTACATAAAAAGTTAAAAAGATTTAATGTTAATTCATTGAAAATAAAATGTCACCATAACTCTCTTAAATTTTAGTCTCTCTTGATTTGATGTTTTACTTTACCTTTATTTTACAAGAAAATTATCAAAAGGGTCACAATCACTCCTTAAGATGAACAACCAGAAATGTCAAATAAAATTGGCTCTTCATTCACCCTCGAGGGGTAGCTTAGTTGGCCTAGGACCACGGTTTGTATCCGGAGGTTGTGGGTTCAAAACTGCACTACCACAATAGGGCCACGAGAATTTTACACGGCTTTCTCTCTTAGGCCCGTAGGGATTATTCTGGCCCAATGGGTCGGGAACCTGCGTTATTGAAAAAGACATTGTAACTTCCAAAGTTTTCAACTAGAATTACATCCATTTTTTTGTCGTCATACGCACAAGTCATCTGATCATGATTTACAGGCAGCTCTAAAAGTTTAATGTAGTTGCCAATTATGGAGGCTTAAGGGCCTGTTTAGCGTAATGATTATGGGAATGTTCCATTTTGAGAGTGAATAAAGAAGAACTGCTCCCTTTGCTAAACAAGTGATACCAATCCGGGTTGACATAAGTTTTGTATAAGAGTTTTTTGTATTTATCCCTCTAGGTTTCTAATAGTTATAAATAGGCCCCTGCTTTGGCATTTTAATACCTTTCATATCCCAAGATACTTGGGTTTGAAGGTAATGAGCAAACATAGTAAGGCATTTGCTCAATTTTTTTTTATATCAAAATGACACTTTTGCTCTTAAACCATTTTTTGTATATACCCCATAAGGTTTCTAATATTTATTAGTAGGCCTTCATGTTGGGTTGAATAATAGGTCGTCCCTTCTTCATTGTTGATCCACCGAAGAAGACTCTTCCCTTTGTTTGAAAGAAAGGGAGGATAAAGAAAAAACTAAATGAGAAAAAAAGAGGCAAGAAATTTTGAAGTTAGAAATACTTAAAAGAAAAAGAAGATAAAGACCTCTTCTGGTTTGAAAAGCCTCTTGTGAATCTTCTTTTCGAAATTTTTCTTCAGTTCAACATTATCTTGTAATATATTTTCTTTGAGTGCTGCTACTTGTCCCGAATGGGAGCCGGGCTCCCATTCGGGACAGTTAGAATTTCCCATTTTCTTTAGTTCAGCCCCACAAATTCTGTTCATGAAAATTTGATAAAAGATCAAACGTGAAATCTTGAAAATTAAAACTAATTCTGAAATGTAATCAATAACATAATCAGCTCAAACATCAACACTAATCAGCAAGTAAAATATCATGAGCTATCTCGGCTTCTCCCCCTTTTTTTCAGAATTGACAAAGTTTTTACTCCCCCTAAATCAGATAATTCATATCCTTGATAAAAAGATGCATTGATGCACCACTTAATCATGCCAAAAATCGAAGATCCTCGATGAACAAATACGATAATTTGCCATGCATGACAGCATGAGGCAGCATAATTGTTGAGAGATTTACCATGTGTGTATACCGTGTGTAAGACAATCTCAAATGAAAAACATAAAGAAATCGCAGATTGACCACAAATCAACAGTCATCAGATACAAAGTGAATTTTACACCTTTCAAAGTCATTCGATCCGCTCAGTGATGAGGTGTGAGGCTTCCCCTTAATGGCACACAATTTTTTTTTTTATTGAACCTTTATTGACCCCTCATGAACTTTTTCACAGATAAATATGCTCAAGTTCAAAAAATATATGAAGTGTTAAATATTAAAGGAGCAATCCTAAACATTAACAAATTCTCATGATCTTATCATTTTTTTTAAATGCATAAATTTCCGAACCCTTTGAAACAATTATCAATAAGTCTTAGGGAGTAGACCCAGTTATTATTCAGTTCAGCTCGTCGGGTCTACAGGAGTTTCTATACTTGGGGTCACTAAAAGGCATCATTAAGAAGAGAGTAGAGGGAAAAGGGAAAATCAAAATCGATGTTCCGAACAAGTGCAAAACAACTAAGACCATGAATCCTTTCAACCTAGTTTCACATTGAACCTAAGTGAGTGTCCAAATGAGTCATCGTGTACTTGTGGACATGATCAAAATCCTTAAATTGTGAATAAAGAAATTCAGTGCTAAACTAAACAAATCAAAGTGTATTACATGCCTAATAATCTCAATATCAGCTCAAAAAAGTATGCATGTGCAAACCAAAACACAATTGAAGCATTAGGTTTGTAGGCCAATGCCTAGGGGCTTATGGAGAGGAGGACAAACCTTAGCATTCTCAATTGATTTAGACAGTGCAGTGTAGACCACATTACAACACAGGTTAGACTTACGAATCCAGACAACCTTAGTCTTGACCCGTTGAGGAGAAAAAGAATTATTCCTCTCCTAATTTCTCATATGATTTCTCATCTTAATGCAGTGTGGTCTAATGTGCCCTTTGATCCTACAAAAGTGACAAGTGGGTTTAGATTTAGGCTTCTGCACATTCATATGCTTTGCTTGGACATATTTCCTAGGTGTATGAACAATAGGAGTCATAGAATAGCACAGGCTTAGGTCCCAATTACACTCTTGGTTTTGGGATAAGTGGTAGCTCAATGGAGTGTAAGATCTTACGGAGAGAAACCAAGTTGATCAAATATGCAGTGTGGTTCAACCTTGGATTCTATTTTTGGGCCTTGCTAAGTAGTACTACTGCAATTCGATGGAACCTTCCCTCACCATGTCCTCAAAGGCATCATTCTGTCCTTGAGTTTATTTCTCCATCTTGGCGGTTGTCAATTGCTCAGAGTCATCCATGTGTGCTTGGTATCATATTGTATGCAAATGATAGGTCAGTTCTTAGCATAGCTGAATCTGATGCAGCAGTTTGTAAGGCTGTACCTTTGTTGTTTCGGTTGCCTCCTCATGATGTTCAGCTTATATATATTGAGACAAAAGCAGTTGTCTAAGACATTGCAAGATCCGTCCATGTTTAATTGAATGCACAGATATCAAATTCGGAAATTGAAGTAGTTTTTGAATCAATGGCCTGATGAGCGATTTATGTCAATCTCTCAACGTAGAAGCGGCTTAGTAAAAGGATAAAAAGACTAGGTGCTACAGCTATTCATGTCTCTGCGGAGGATTAGCTCACATTTCTAAAGACCCAACTGGGGTTTAGTCTGCAAATTTTTTTTGATCCGTTTGCAATTTGTAGTTTACTTTAGTATTTTGATTGCTTAGTGCCCCGGGTTATGGCCTAGTCATCTATGTGTTTGATTTCTATTTTTGGAAAGAGTATGCCCTCCATTTTCTTGAAATTTATGTTCCTTATGAGATGATTAAAGGCATTACCTTTCAGAGAGAGAGAGAGAGGAGAGAAGACCAAGTTCCAGAAAATAAACAGTCGAACAAGAAAAAAGAAATGAATCACTCACTTTGCTAAAGCTAGAAGTAAAGAGAAGTCCTACTTGAATAGAAACTTCAAAACATTACTTCATTTGGTTTTTGAGTCCACTTATATCACTAAAAAACTAGAAAAATCACACACATTTGAAAATGAGGATACTTGGAAAGGTACATACCTTAGTTCTTGTTAGTTGAATCAAAATGAATAATGAAATTTGAATGCTACAAGTTTGTCTTTAGAAAAAATGCTGAAAAATGTTCCTAAACTAGCGTCCTCCCATCGTCGAAATTGTTACATCATTAATGGAACAGGGTCTTGTCCCACAGGCTGGTAAGCTTTCTGTAGGTGCATTTCTTCCAATGAAAAATGCCGGTTGTTTAGGAGATAACATAGTTGCATTTCGATTATTAAGAAACAGAATCACTTCAGACATTGTAGGCCTTTCTGTTGCTCTTTCTTGTACACACAAAAGTGCCACATGAATGTATCTCATAAGTTCAATTGCTGGTGATGAATCAACTAGCATTGGATCAATCATCTGTAACCCTCTACCTTCATTCCATAATCTCCATGCCTAAATCACATTTACCAATCAATAAATGTTAGAACCAAGAACATTTAGATAAAACTCAAATGAAGAAAAGCAATGGGTTAATTATATAAGGTACTTACATATCCGAGAAGGCTTAGTGAGTGGTCAAGATGATAAAAGCCGGTATTTTTCTTGCTGGTCATGATTTCAAGAAGTAAGACTCCAAAGCTATAGACATCAGATTTCATGGAGAAAAGACCTTCCATTGCATATTCGGGAGACATATAACCACTGAAAATTCATCATTTAAGTTAAAATATGGAGGTATGTCTTGTGTGTGTATGAGAAAAATCACACTATATGGAAGTAGCTTTTACTTACTATGTACCGACAACCCTGTTTGTATTTGCTTTCGATTGATCTCTGTTGAACATTCTTGCCATACCAAAATCTGATATTTTAGGATTCATATCTCCATCCAACAAAATATTGCTAGCTTTCAGATCTCTATGAATGATTGTTAACCTAGAGTATTTATGAAGATATAAAAGGCCTTGAGCAATTCCATCAATTATGTGAACACGTTTTGCCCAATCTAATACTTCTCGCTTGGTTGGGTCTGCTCCAATATGAAAAATCATCAACACTTATAGTGAATCATTTAGTACATGAGACATATGATATGGAAATATGATGAATCAGGAAAATATGACTAGTTACGAACCAAAGAGGAATAAGTCCAAGCTTTTGTTGGGCATGTATTCATAGATTAATATCTTTTCTTCACCATGGATGCACATACCAATGAGTTTAACAAGATTCTTGTGTTGAAGTTTAGAGATCAAGAAAACCTCAGACTTAAACTCCTCTAGTCCTTGTTCGGAACTCCTAGAAAGTCTTTTCACTGCTACATCTTGCTCATTTAGCAACGTACCCTGATATAATCATCCAAGGGTCATTACGTTAATCCTCAAAATATTGTTATATAGAAATTCACTTCACATATTTTATGAAGCACATAGTATGGTACAAACAAGTTGTCAATTTTATTTATTGAAATAAATATCAGTATTTGTGAAATAATCATGTACCTTGTAAACAGACCCAAATCCACCTTCTCCAAGCTTATTTGCAACTGAAAAGTTATCAGTAGCAAAGATAACATCATGAAAGCTAAATATTGGTAACTCAAGACCCTTCTTCCCATCATTAAATTCTCTGACATATTCATTATCATGTAACTCCACGACTGAGAGTTTCCTCCTTTCATGTTTCCCTGCACGTGTAGAAACAAGAGAGCCTATTATTTCACAATTACTATAGCTGTTCTTGTGAATGATAAAGAAAAAACAATATAATGAGAATATAAGAGAATTAGATGAACTGAGAAAAGAAAAGTTGAATTTAAATGATTATAAAGAATCAAACACAAGTGATGAACTAGTTTCATTGTTTGCATGTCTTTGGAGATTTCGTAAAAATCTAAAATCTGATTCTCTAGTATAGTCATTGCAATGGATTCAAGTCAAGCTAAAAGATTCGACTAATTTATAGTTTAAATGTTAGAATCTAAGTACCATCAAAGAGGTGAGACCTAGATGCATGAGACTCTACTTTTCCAGATTTTGATTAATTAGGGTGATGGTTGGGTAATAATTTCCTATTAAAAGAGAGAGCATCTAAAATCATTAGTAGATGTTAACCTTCATCAATTTTCGCCCTTTTGATGGGAGTCGCCCATTGCTCATGATCCCTAAGAATTCAATACCCAACATACAAACGGGCTATAAACTCAATATAAAAGATAGAAATAAAAGTATAACTGAGATTTAACATAATCTTCTTACTTTTGGAAAGTAAAAACGCTTTACTTCTCATCAAAAGAATATATAAGACATGAAGTTTCTTCAATATAAAAGATAGAAATAAAAGTATAACTGAGATTTAACATAATCTTCTTACTTTTGGAAAGTAAAAACGCTTTACTTCTCATCAAAAGAATATATAAGACATGAAGTTTCTTCAATTTATTACCAACAGTATCATGGTTTTTCTTAGCCCTACCCTTACATGCACATGTATACACACACACCCCTTGCAGAGATGCACATCTATATACATCTTGGATGGGTAATATTAGGGCTTTTTTTCTAATCCTTTTATTTATTTATCCCATAATACGACTTAGAAAGTATATATATTAGAGAATTGATTGATATTGATCTAGATGCTCTTTATTCATGCTAAGAAATATTACCTTCCCCTTGAACTCTTGTCCTTTGAAGATGACACTTAACAGATTCATAGAGAAGAATTATGAAACCAACTGGCAATATGATGATGATCCATAATTTCCACCGCTTTCTACCTGCAAAGTAATCAAGGAACATAAAAGCTTCTTATATTTAAATTAAGTTAATTCATAAGCAAATAAACACATTACTCTTTACTCTAGTCCATTTAGGCCCACTGTAATCAAGTTACCTCCCCCCACAACAGCCCCCAAATCCCTCCCCCACCCCACCCCACCACCCCAAAAAAAAAAACCCCTCTTTAAAAATAAAAAAATAAAAAGATTTTAAAAAAGTGAATTGCCACCGGCCTAAATTTGACACATCCAACCATTACTTAAGATTGTACTGAAATCATTAAAAATGATGCTTTTAAAACCATCATTACACTTGAGGGTGATTGACAAGGGATTGGGATGCTTTAATGGTTTGATATTTTGCAAAATTATTACTTTAGGGCCATAGATAAGGGATTAAGCTGACATATTCTAGTTGAAAATCTTCACACCCCCAAGTATGATTAAGGTTTTCGATCCCTAACCTCCTCCTTGATTGGCATGGTTATAGATGGGGCCCACAAGCCAGTTGTGGCATGCAAGAACTTTGGTAAATTTATCCTAAAACCAATTTAGGTTTATATTACATCTAAACTTATAATAGACACATAATGGCCTAGATTATGCCCCTTAGACCTTAATAAGCCCTAGATCGCCATTCTACCTGGTAGGTCTGTGTGAGGACCTCCATCTCTACAGAAACAACCACGATCCATTTAGAGGAGGAAAAAGAAGTAATCTCCTGGGCTTAAGTCAAGCCACTTAACAAGCCAAATTAAACTAATTAGGCTGACTTGACCTGGTCATAGTCCTACAATTTACTTTCCAGGCATACTCTGATGGGATCACGTTCAACAAGTCTTCCAGTCTATGTCTATGTTCTCAGAAAGCGGCGGTGGCTTGCATTATTGACCGTGAGAAAGACAAAGAACTATGTTCAGATTATTGATTAAGTGGGTTGGGTCCGGAGTTTGTCCTACAGTGATGTAGTACCTACTAGCTATAAATAAAAAAGTCCACCTTATTGATTTCGATATGGAGACCGCAATCCATGAACTTTTAAAAAGACCCCATGCAAGTGGATCATTGGTTGGGTCCTACAGTAAGAATATGGCCCTCTGATCTGACCCCCTTTGGCCTCATGATTCTATTAGGGTAGTACTCAGAGAATTATGAGGACTTGTTTGTTTGGTTAGAACACAGAGAAATGAGTTCATCAAAATCCGTTAGAAGATGAGCTCCACCAAATCATTATCAAGAAGGTGAGTGGCAAAGGAACCAAGGTGGAAGGAGATATAGGTGGAACCTTGACGTAGGGTTGTTAGGTCCCTAGTACAACCCTCGCGTTTACGTGTGGTGGAGTGATGCTTGGATACCCTTCTAATACAACCAATAGACCATGAAACAATTGTTGTAGCGTTTTCTATCACCAATTGATTTTGGTTTAAGTGATAACTCAATAGGGTCTGAGATCCTAAATTCAATTGAGGGATATTCGGTTTCGACTTTCTTTAATCCCAATTCAATTCAAACTGCTTAATAGAAATACAATCCTAGTTATCCAAATCAATTTCATAGCACAAACAGGTTAGGCATAAGAAGTAAGAACCCATCTCATAAATTCATTGGAGGCCATCTTTGAGACCCAAACACCCCAAAATTGTTGTCCCACCAATACAAGTTAATTCATCTCAGAGAAAAGATTCGCCTGTGGCTGTACATCTGCTCATGAAGGGGATTGCGCAACAATGATTTTATGGTTTATTGGTCGTATTAGGCAGGCACTCGAGAATCATTCCACAATAGGAGTACACGAAGGTTGTACAAGGGTTTATGGTCTATTGATTATGTTAGGAAGGCATTCGACTATCACTCCACCACATACACACACGAGGATTGTACCGGGACCTATAGCTCGGGTAAATGTTTTTCACCATAAATATAACTTAAGAAACAAAAGACTGACCTGATCTTTTGGCATCAGCAGCAGCAGACGGATTCCCACCATTGGCCAGAGGAACAGGCGAGGGATTTTCTCCATTGGCCCGAACAAATACATCCCGATCATAGAATTCGATTTCACTTTTCCCGTACATATTATCAAACCGATATAGACATCCTGTTCCGTCCTCATGGTAGGTAGTATAAGCAACACAGTAACACATGCTCTTGCAAGCAAACTCACAGTCGGCCAGACCAAAGCTTGAATTGCCATCAAGAATATTGAACTCGAACCTTGTCCTTGTAACTTTTGAAAACTCACTTCTCTTCCCGCTGCTGCAATCCGGCCATGTCCGTGTGGAGCACTCAAACAATCCAGGATTCCCACCAAATAGACTACACATCTCTAAACCAAGCCAATTGATTTTCCCAGAAGAAGTTATCTGTAACGAATCATTGGAGTGATCATTATCTGATTTCTGATTGATGGTGAAGTTAAAATACTTGCCATCTTCATCAGACCCAAAGCTGTAATTGACATAGCGGATGGAGCCTGAGCTATTCCAAAGGCTACTCTTCCAATAAACAAGACCCCTATGCCATATTACAAACTGGTTGAGTCCTTTTGGGTCTAGACCCAGAGTGAATGGTCCTGGGTAAGGGATTTCATTGGTCAACCAGGAGGTGAGATTTCGGAGTTTCATGCCAGGCAGCAACGTGTCCGTTGGATGATCGAAGCTCTGCCACAGAACACGACCAGTGGCTTCTTCGAGCAATACCAAGTTCCCACTGTCCAAAAGCTTAGCAGCTGTTTTTGTGGAGGTTGATGTAACAGAAGTTATGGGGATTTCCGTTGTGTTATCAGATGATGAAATAATCAGATTGCCACTGGAGTTGATTCTGAGGGAGGGTGAGGAGCTGCGAATAGGATTTTCTCTGTTGGCAACCCAAACAACGTGTTGTTTTGAATTGGATTGCCATATTGCTAAGTAGAAGATGGTGGAATTGGAAATGGTAGATTTGGGCAAGAAGCCCAGTTCAAAAATTCGGTTCAGGGAGGGCATGGTTTCGTTGATGGTTAGGGGTTGAGCAGCCGTGATGGATTCAGCAGCATGGAAACAGGGGGTGGAGAAGCAGAGGAAAACAAGAGATGTAATGAATATGAATCTAGGGGGGAGAGCCATGGGACTTTGGACTCTGACTCTCTCTCTCTCTCTCTCTCTCTCTCCTCCTCTCCTTTTATACCTCTTCTTCTTCTTCTCTGCTGTATATAAAAGAACAGATGGTCCCGAAACGGGGGCCACTGCTGCTAATTTTCTTCACCACAATGCTTGATTTTGGTAATGCGTAATGATGAATTCTTTGCACGACCCAGCATGAATTGAGCCAAGCTAAAGGGAGTTCATTGGTACACCAATGTACTCTACGGTCATTTACATGTACTTAGTGGAGGCCTACACCTGAAATGCACGTGCACCGAATAAACAGTTTTATTTAAAAAAAATTTAAAAAATAAAGTTTTTAAAAAATTCAGTAGAACTAGAAGCTTGAGTACATTTAAAAATCAAATTTCAACAGAAAATGAGTGATTATAAATTACAAGGCCCGTGCAATGTCTAAATACAACTGGCACTACTTTTTTCCTATATATTTGAAAACAATAAAACAATGATATAATGAGAAAAATGAGATCTCAAAAGACAATTGATATGAACTTTATATAACTTTTTGAGGATATAAATCACATATTTCTATATATTTTATCATGAATGTGTACAAAGAAATTTAAACTTACATTATTTAACATGTCAGGTCGACTTATCAGTTTTCTCGTAGACTTGACCTGCTAAAGTTGGAGTCCAGTTGAAAGCATAGTCAAATTGATAACCTACAATTTTATAAAAAATAAAGATAAAAACTAAGAACTAGATGAGCTTATTGTTTTAACCAATTACCATGAACATTATATGTTCACTACAAAATCAGATTCTATTAAGGAAAAAAAATTAATCATATCCTACCTAAGGACATCAAAATAAAAAAACTGAGATGGTGGTTTTATTCTTAACTTACAAAGAAGAATAATATCTGACACCGACCGTCAAGAATAACGAAGTAATCCAGCTTGTCCTCAAGCAATAGGGATCAACAATGGTGGAACTATGATATGAACTCTGACAGGTAAGATTTTCAGAGCACCTGTTGATCAATATTAGTATTTAACATGTGCTTTATTTTATTTTATAAGACAGACCACTATTAGGTAAAAAGAGGCAATACATCTTCAAGAGTCAGCATCTTCTTTTGCTTGATACAAAGCGTTATATTTTATACCCTGTAAGAAAATGATAATACAAAGTAATCATAGAAGTTTAGTTAAATGGAAGCTTACAAATAGAGATATCCATAGGGAAAAAATACCAAAAAATAAAACTACAAATACAAATCTGTCAAAAGAATTGGACATTCCTCTTAAGAAATACATAAAAATGTAACACATGCATTCTAGATTAACTCTTCTGCTATGTCTTGTATAGAGGATGAAAGTTCTGATCAAAGTAAGAAAAATTCGAAACGAACAAAGACAAACTGAATTTGTTGCAGCTCATCATCAAATACTTATTTTAGTTGTTTAAACTTAAAACGATCACTTCATTCATTGACTCTGAAGTCGGTAATGAGGCTGGCATAACAAGCAGTTTCTATGAGATTCACTTTTTCCCTTTAAGGAAAGGCATGACGCTTCATTGAAATATATGAAAAGAAGAAGAACAACAACAACAATAAGAAACTTGCAATGATGAAAGAAATAAATGTGTTAGAAAATTATCAAAGTTTTTCAATTTAAACCTTATGAGTAAGAGCAATAATAAATAAATATATTCATGCCCTTGAATTGCCCTTTTATAATAAAAAAATTCACAAAAGTTGTATATTAAGAAACTAAAAATTGTACAAAACAACAACAATTTTACGATATCAATCTATAAGACATACCACTAAATTGCATTTATGGAATTATCTTTAGCAATCACTAATATCAGAAGAGAATCAATCTTCAGTAGTAGTTATCACATTATCCAACTTGTGATTATTCTTCCAACAGGGGTATAAATCAAGATCAATACAACTATTATGTCAGATTGAAAACTCAATTATTCTAACTAAATAAAATACAAACACATGAAGCAAAAGGGAAAAGAATATTTAATTTTTTTTTCATGGTAAGTTTCATTAAAAGAGAGAAAAAAACAAGGCGGACATAAAATGAGTTTAAGTTTGTACATTTCACTTTCTTATTTATGATATTTTGTCAGTTGCTACTTTTTCCTAAAAAAGAAAAAGAAAAAACTAAACATAAAGCAATAATGCAAACAAAGAACTTGTATATATGAGATGTGTTTATAAGTTTTGGATGTCTCTATACCTTTTTCAAAGGCCATAATAAATATATAACTGAAGGAACATCAAATTACAAATATTTAAGGTTAGTATACAAAAGATTAAATGGTTAATATTTAAAAAATAATAACAAAGGGTTACATCCGTACAAAGAAAATAATCTTATATCTTCTGGAAATCTCCCGGAGTCCTCTGATGCTCTTAACTCTAAAATTTCAAATACAAATACCACTCAAGTATCTTTTAGTTCCACCAAAAAATAAAAATAAAAATAAATAAATAAATAGAAACTATTTGTATAATTAACATTGTTTCAGGTAAAACAAAAAAGAGAATGTTCATTCTCTCGTGTGTAGTCAATTTGGTATTTGAATTATAACACAACCATCAATTGGCCACCAGCAACAATAACAAAAGTAGCAAGCTAGCTAATACATTTTGTCGCGATTTTTAAACAAATGGCGAAGTATTTAAAGTGCCCACAAAATTGTAAGTATTGAACACCAAAAGGTAGTAAGTAAAATACACTTGATTCCCTTTCTTTTGATCCATTATAAAATACACTATTCATTTCATTTTTATTTTCATCCCATCTTAGTTCAAGGTTTATTACTGACAAAGCACATGGCATTTAAGTTTTCAAAGTTAAAAGGCAGTATGTACATCATGAACCACATAATGGAGTAAATAGTGCATAGTTAAAATCTTTTGCTTTTCCCACCTTGACTTAGTTTATTAATTGAGTTAGGTGGACAAATAATGTCAAGAAAGACTAAGGGCATGTTTAGGTAGCCCATTTCCATGGAAATTGAAAAGTTTTCTGCAGAAATGGAACTTTTCATTTGTTTGGTGCAGGTTTTTTTCCTAGGAATCACTTTATTGCCATCTCAACCTTTTCTTTCCTCACTATGGAAATAGACTTCCCACGGGGGGGTATATATGGGAAGTTTATTTCCTCAGAAAACTTTCCTCCCCTTTATAGACTCGTTTCCTTAGTCTTCCTCGAAAGCATGTGATAAAAAAACGAAAGAGAAGCTCTGGCGAAAAAAAAAAAAAACCAATCTCCATGGACGATTTGAAGTTGTCTCCATTTTCTCCGTTCTTCCTCAATCTGATCTCAAAGATCCATCTCTCTTCCTCTTAACCCTCTCTCTCTCTCTCTCTCTCTCTCTCTCTCTCTCTCTCCCCACGCCTCCATCTGCACCCGTCTCTCTCAATCCGCCTCCATCTCTACCTCTTTGTCTCTCAATATGTCTCCTTCTCCATTTCCATCTCTACCGTAAGTTAAATATGAACCCCAAGTTAAATATGAACCCCATTTTTATTATGTGATTTCCAAGCCCTAACAGTACAATCAAATCGTAATCCCAGCCCTAACCTTAAAATCAAATTCAAACAAGTACTCTTGTTTGCAAAAAAGAACATATTTTCTAATGGGTTCTTTCTCAGGTATGTTGTGGATTATGTTGAATTTGGTTTTCCTACTCTTTGGTTATCATTGTTGTGTTCCTATTCTTCTTGTTAATTATGTTGAATTTGGTTATTCTTCCATTGTTGGATTCAATTTATGTTGAATTCGATTTTACTACCATTGTTGATAATTGCTCTGTGTAAAGTGACTTGGGTAGAATGGGTGAGGAATCCACCGTTGCACCAAACATGAAAATTACCATTTCAACAGAGAAAATATTTTTGCACCAAACATAGATTTTTGGTTGCCACAGAAAACCTTTTATGTGGTATTCCTTTCCCACAGATTTTTCTTATGTGGCAATTTCTCCTTTCCACAGAAAGTATGTCTACACAAACGTGCCCTAAAAGAAAATTTTGAATGATAAAATCTGAAATATTTTTCCTTTGAAATGATACTTTAATAGCACCATATCTCACAATTAATTTTACAAAAGACAAAAAAAAAAACAACTTAATAAAAATTTAGAAATTAGTGAATAAAATGGTTCAATGAGAACCACGAATGAATGCTTATTGGTCTTATCCCACTCTTGAGGGGTTTGGTAGGTGATGATTAAAGAGGCATTGGTCAAAACCGTAAGAATTTAACTAATATAAACTAAAACAGGAAAAACAAACAAAATAAAATGTCAGATTCTTATACAAATATGGATTATGTTTTTGGCCTTTTGAATATTAGCACCTACCAAACCCCTTCGACTCTGTAGAAAATGAAAATAGATTTTGACAGATAATGGAAAGTTTTTCCATGCCTCATAGCATCGTCCTTTTAGTTATTGTCTACTTTGCTTTTCTTAACTAGGACACTTTCTATTTGAGTTTTCCATTTTCCTATCTCACATAATCAAACAGTATCAATTTTACATTTTAAATGATATGCACAAACTCATATTCCAAACATAGAGTGAGAAATAAATACAAAGTTCTACCACAAGGTAACACGAAACACGCACAATTTAGAAGCCTGCAGTTAAGATTCAAGAAATAGAATAGACATATAATTAAAATTATCAGAGTACAAAGGCTATCAATGGGCCAAACTTTGGCTCAAACAGGAACGAGAAAGAAAAAAACCAACTCTTTATCATCATTTTCTTAACTCTGGTTGCACCCATTTTTCTTAGAATGAATATTCTATTGCAACATTAAAAAAAATTGAAGAAGAAGACACAATCAAACGATAATAATTTCAGTAGACAGTGCTCACTTACATGTATGAAAACTCCATCCATTTCAAAAGAAGCTAAGAGTCAATGAAGAATCTGTTAAAATGCCATGTTCTTCCTTACACAATTACTCATAGAGGAATAACCTCATACCTACAAAATTCTCTGCATTGAAAATCTTGTAGTATCAAAATAAGAAGAAAGTTAAAGGAAAATTGAAAAAAAGAAGAGGGGAAAAAAATAGCATTTGAGATAGATTCCAATCTTATCCACATTTTCCTTTTCTTTTCTCCACCACCTTAAAAAAAAAAAAACGGAAAAAAAATTACTTGATTTATTGAATATATTAAAATGAAATTTTATTACGTTTAAAATATCAGCATCTACTCAATATAAGAGATTAAAATTTTTTATTAGGATCGTGTGTGCCAAGTTTTGTCTAGATCCGGGTTCATTTGGGTATAGTAGGGGGTAGTTAGCAATTTTCCAGAGAATTTAGGGGTTTTTTTTGTAATTTTAAATATTTGAGATTATGGTACCGTTGAGTAGATATTTTTAATTCGTAAACTTTAGTCTTCTAACTCATCTTGATCCGGATCCTCAAAACTTCTCAAAATCCAAGCCTGACCCAAAGTCTATTTTAGACAAGTTGGAAAATTCCCATTGTGTCCCCATCCTTATCCATCCAATTCACTTTCTTATCTCGTTATATATAATAATATTAATAATAATAAGTGGGGCCCACATCTTGCATTTTATTGGATAGGTGTGTGGTGAAAAAGTACTATACTTTTCTCTCTTTTATATAAGGGTATATAATAATAATAATACTAAGTGGGGCTCACATCTTGTATTTTATTGGGCAAGTGTGTGGTGAAAAAGTACTACACTTTTTTCTCTTTTATATAAGGGTATAGAAATTGGGAAATTCCCATTATGTCCCCATCTTTATCCATCCAATTCACTCTCTCTTATCTCTCTATATATTTAAAATAATAATAATAATAATAATAGTAAGTGGGGCCCACATCTTGCATTTTATTGGGCATGTATGCAGTGAAAAAGTACTACACTTTACTATCTTTTATTTATACTCTTTTATAAGGGTAGATAAATATAAGGGTATAGATAAGTGGGGCCCACACTTGCATTTTATTGGGCAGGTGTGTAGTGAAAAGTAATAATACTAGGTGGGGCCCACATCTTGCATTTTATTGGGCATGTTGTAGTGAGAAAGTACTGCACTTTACTCTTTTTATATAAGGGTGTATATATATATATATATATATATGGAAAATATTCATGTGCATGGTGAGGGACAACAAAGTAGGGTTGACTTTATAATACATCCGAGCCATCCACACACATGGAACCACCTTAAGTACACTAAACCCATTGAGTTTTCACCTATCCAAATGGATCAGACCATTGGATCGAGGGTCAAATTTTTTCCTTTAATATAAAATCATTAAATTTGTGTGCCACGGATAAAAGGGTTAGAGGCATGAAATTGACCCCAAATTTGATATATAGTCTTATCGAAGATGTCTCTTCCCATCCCCCACAAGTCCCATGATCAATGGGTCTCTAGGTGGGCCCCATTAAGTTTGTCCCTCACCATATATATATATATATAAATGAATGAGTCCTGTGCCAAGATAGTTACACATTATTAGGTTTATTTATCCCCATTTACATAAGCCGTGTGTAAATGATGTGTAAAAATAATGTATAAACGAGGTCATTTATACACCAAGACTCTCACACCTAAAAGAAGTGTTATGGCCTTACACGGTGATTGCATTCCCGTGAGAATCATCAACCACCAAGGGTGGACTCATGTTTATGGCCTTCCCCATCCAACTTGATAAAAGGCCATGGCTATATGGCCCAACCCCCACTAAGAAAGCCCATAAAGCCCCCTCCCTCTAAAGAGATAATTAGCGAAAGGTCCCTAGAATTGAATGTTTCCAGCCTCCAGTAGTCCAGGCGAATTCTTTTTAAAGGCTCTGGTCCAAGCAGTTA
The DNA here is from genome assembly GCA_038049695.1 of Cinnamomum chago. NCBI lineage: Eukaryota > Viridiplantae > Streptophyta > Magnoliopsida > Laurales > Lauraceae > Cinnamomum > Cinnamomum chago. The sequence continues at coordinate 51,084,839 of CP142460.1, forward strand.
GACTGTTTGCAGCCAGAGGTCCCTATATCCACACGATTTCAATTTTTAGGGCTAATTTGCCCCTGTAACTGTCGCAGCATGTAATGGAGTGGTCCCCAACGTGTCACGATTATTTAGCCATGAATTAAGTGCATAAGCGTGGAAGTTATTACTGATATGCCCCTGTAATTCAGCACAAGTCTCGTTTTTTAAATTTCAAACTGGAATCGTTTCTGATCTTGATTCTGAATGTAGAAAATATACGAGAGAGAAGATAGATCTTTTCACTAGCTCATAGTTTTGTAGATTCATTGTTTGCGAAGCTGACTGCAGATCAAATGTTTGGGAAACAGTTCTCTTCTAATTGGATTATAGTTTCGTAAATTGATTGGTTGGGAAGCAGATTTCAAATCCAACGTTTGGGAAGGAGTTCCATCTTTTTTTAGGTAAGCAATCTCTTCTATTTACAGCAGAGAGTATGCATTTTTTCTTATTTGGATGTGTAAAACTATATATTTGATACTCATAGTCAGTTTTCTTCTTGTTGGTTTATAGCTTTGTAGATTGATTGACTGAGAAGCAGATTTCAAATCTAACTTTTGGGTAGCAATTCTATCTTTTTGAGTTAAGCGAGGTCTTCCATTCGCAGCAGAGAGTATGTAATCTTTGTTATCTAAATGTGTAGATTTATTTATATAGATTATATACTTTTTGTTATTTTGATATGTATGAATTCATATTGTATGGATGTCTGATATGTATGTGCAGTTTTTTTTTTCAGTTTTTATAGTTAGATTTCATTAGTTTTTGTTGTTAATGAACAATTCAATTTGTATCAGTTCAGTTGATGTAGAATTGCTTTGCTTTTTATTATATTTAATTCTAGATGATCATGTATTTAGATTAGTTAGAGCCTGATTTATTTGCCAGTCTTATTAGTTAGTTTTTTTTTTTTTAGAGCTGCATTGTGGAAGAAGTCATGTAATCAAAGATATGTGACTTTAGCATCAAATTTATCTGACTGTCAAACAAATAAATCTTAGTTTGTGCAATTTTATCTGAGTTCTATACAAATTATCTGATTTCTGTATTGAATTTATCTGAGTCCACTTCTGAAAATCCAGATAATTTCATGCAAATTTGGCACAAACTCAGATAGATTTGTAGAGATCATGTGTATTTTTTACATTCTGCATAGCTTTTGCAATGATAATGACCATTGATATCCTTTGAATTTTGTAGTTTTATAGATGTCATTAGTTTTGTTATTCATGAACAATTCAATTTGTATGAGTTCAGTTGATGTAGAATTGTTTTTTATTATATTTAATTCTAGGTGATCATGTATTTAGATTAGTTAGAGCCTGAATTATTTGTGAGTCTTATTAGTTAGTTTTTTTGAGAGCTGCATTGTGGAAGAAGTCATGTAATCAAAGATATGTGACTTTAGCATCAAATTTATTTTACTGTCATAAACTAGTTTATGCAATTTTATCAGAGTTTTGTACAAATTATTTGAGTTCTATATTGAATTTATCTAAGTTCACTCCTGAAAATCCAGATAATTTCACAGAGTTTTGGCACAAACTCAGATAGATTTGCAGAGATCATGTTTGATTTTTGCATTATGCATACTTTTTGCAATGATAATGACCATTTATATCCGTTGAATTTTGTTGTTTTATAGATGTCACAACCGCTATTGCTTCTCTGTAAGTATGACATGTTTATGGTCGTTATTTATTTGAGTAAGAGTATGAGTTATGATGGTTTGATGCGTCAAGTTTGTAACAAGTGGATGAATCTTTCAGTGAACATGGTTTGTTTGACTTATGCGTTGCCTGGCCACCCAAAGTGCTTGCTGGACAGTGATTCGGATCTACTGAGTTTGTCCATGTTGGCTTCTTCAATGGGATTGGAGACAGTTGATGTATTTGTATAAGAATCGTAGGAATTAGAGGACGATGATCAAGAGGAAAATGGTGGTGATTTAGCTGAAGATGCCCCTACCATTAGTGGAGTAGGAGGATACAGATATAGAGATAGATCTTCTTCCACAGTTTTATACACACAAGGAGAAGATTTTGCCATCTTCAGGCTGGGCAAGTGGAATTAGAGATGTGGGGCAGAGGTTTGAGGGCGGTGTTGTGGAGTTTAGAAGTGTCCTGTGCAAATATTCGATTGAGGTTGGGTTTGAATTCGTATATGTGAAAAATGATAAGGTGAGGGTAACAGCTGAATGCTCTCGCAGTCATTCAATGGGATGCAGATGGTGTATTCATGCATCTATTGAAAAGTCGAGTGACCATTTTTGTATCAGGACATTAAACAATGAGCATACATGTAGTGCAGCAGTTCGAACGTCAAAGAACAGCCGTATGAATTCTGAGACAGTTGCAGATTTAATAATTGATCATAACCGTGAGAAGCCACTCACTGGACCGATTGATGTCGTGCACCACTTTAAGGCGAATTATGAGTTTACCATTACATATCATCATGCATGGTGGGGTGTGGAAAGGGCTAGAAATAAGTTGTATGGTGATTCGTCGCTATCTTTTGACTATCTTCGTTGGTATATTAAGGTGGCAGTTGAGGTAAATCCAGAAAGCCTCTTTGTGCTATATTATGATCAATCAACTATGTGTTTCAAGTCTCTTAGTGTCGTTCTTGTTAGGGATTTTGTATTTGCAATTTGATGGATGCTTTTTCACTTTAGCATCATTTGATTTACACACACTTACTTTGAATTAAAATATCTTGAAATCTTGATTTATACATGCATTGCTTTTAAGATTTGTAAAAGTATTGTTTTATGCATGTTTTGTTTCTAAACTTGGATGCATTGATTTTAGAATTCAAACTCTTTTGAAAACCTAATTCTTTGTGCATTACTTTTGAGAAATCATATTGAGAATTTAGGTTTGTGCCTTGCATACTTTCATCACTTTCAAAATCATTTTTGTATGCATTTTTATGTGAAAAGAGTTTTTAGAAATCAAGCTAGCCTATGTTTTAAATCTTCCAAATTATTTTAGGCTTTTTGTGTTTCATGTTTTTAAACCACTTAGTTTGATTTAAAACATGTTTCCAAGCTTGGTTTAGTGGCCCAAAAATCCCCACAAAGAAACACCTTCAAATTTGCATTTTTTGGGAATTTTTGATCCAGGGGGTGGTCCGGCAGTGTCGCCGGTCGACCGGCCCAGAGGTCCCGGTCGACCGGGAACACTACAAGCCAACTGGGCCCCTGGAGCCCCAACAGTCATTTTTCTGACCGTTGTGTGATCCCGGTCGACCGAGACCTGTTTCCAGGTCGACCGAGGACTAGCCGTTGGACTGTTTTCTTGTATAAAGTCCATTCATTTCCAACCTTTTTCAAGGCTTGAACCATGAACTTTTGAGACCATTTTGGAGCCAAAGAAAGGGGAAGAAGTTGGAAAGGCTAGAGGGCTATTTGGAAATCAAATGCATGAGTTTTAAAAAGGTGTATCTTACTAGTATTTTGATTTCCATTAAAATGAAATCCATGCATGCTTAAATCTTTGTATTTTCACTTATGCATGATTTCTAGAGATGTTTAGCAAACTCAAAATCATCCTTGGTAAATTAGATTGGTTTGCAAACTCTCTTAACTAAATCACATGCATTCTTAGACTTTAATATTCATACAACTTGTTTAGTTCATTTCTTCAAAGTTGTTTGAATCTTTTATGTGATTAGTTTTCTCTTCAATCATCATTTTATAAGCTTTGATTTTAAAATGCATCATGCATTCATTTAAGAGCTTCATTGTTGAAATTGATTGAAGAAACACATTCATACACTTGTGCACACACTTTAGCTTCTTTAGTGTATGTTTGTAATTTGTTTTAAACTTTCATATTAGCCTATTTTAGAGGCAAATACATTGTGCTTAAATTGTATCTCTTAGAGTGTTCTTTTGTGAAGATACCTTCTTAGAGAAATCTTTATTTGTAAAAGTTATTGCTTAGCCTAAGAAAAGTATTGTGTAAAGGTTATTGCTTAGCCTAAGAAAAGCATCTTGTAAAGGTTATTGCTTAGCCTATAAAAGCACATTGAGAGGTTGTTGTTTAGCCTAGAAAAACAACATTGTAAGGGTTATTGCTTAGCCTAGTAAAAAGCATAAATAGTGGAAATCCGGTGGGGTGATTGGATCACAAGCCGGTAGTAGACGTAGGCATTGAGGCCGAACCACTATAAACCTTGGTGTTGTGGTGATTCATTTATTAGCTTCCGCATCCTTTTTTATTAATATCATCACATGTGACTAGTTTGTTTTAAAGAAGTTAAAATTGGTCTAAATTGGTCATAGTTGTAGCACACCCTATTCACCCCCCCCTCTAGGGTTAGGATCCCAAGGACTTTCAGTTCTATGCTTCAATTGCTGGTTTTAATCATATTCGTCCTTTGTTATTTCTAGACGGTACTTTTTTAAAAGGCAGATACAAGGGAAACCTGTTGGCAGCTACTGGGAAGAATGGTAATCAAAGTAAGTCGTAATATTGTTTTTTCTGATATTATTGACACATTTATTTATTTTTATATTAATGATCACCATGTTTTGATTTTCTGAATAGTATCTGAAATATAAAACTTTGTTTATTCATGCCGCAAGTTTGTTTCCCCTTGCTTTTGCGGTGGTGGACTCAGAGACGGAGGACAATTGGACATGATTTCTACAGAATTTAAGGAAAGTTATTTTGTCGGATCGCACTATTACTTTTATTTCCGATAGAAATTCAAGTTTAATAGAGGCTATCTCATGGGTATTTCATTTTTCCCATCATGCGTATTGCCTTCAACACCTTAAGGCAAATTTGATGGACAAGTTGTCTGGTGGTTACACTAATGAATTTAGGGAGAGAATGGTTATGATGCTTCGAGAATGTGCATATGCGCCAACCATTGCTGCCTTCCATGCAAAGCTGCAGTCGTTGAGGAGTGAAGGTGGTTCCAATGTAGACAAATTTCTTTGTGGATTGCCTCATGAAAGATGGAGCAATGCATATTTTAAGGGTCAGCGGTACGGTGAGATGTGTTCGAATGCTGCTGAATCTTTCAACTATGGATTAGAGAAGCTCGCCATCTTCCAATTACAAAGTTAGTTGACACAATAAGGGTTCAAATAATGAGCCAGATGGCTAATAGGAATGAAGTTTCCAGCAGATAGAAGTCAGTCATCTGCCCGAACATGGATAAGAGGCTTGATGCTGCTATCCAGCTTGGAAGGACGTGGACCGTCAGCCGTTCGAGTGAAACTGTTTACGATGTGCACTCTTACCCGTCAGTGACCATTGACATTTTTAATCACATATGTTCCTGTTATCAGTGGTAGATCAATGGTTTTCCTTGAGCCCATGCTTGTGCTGCGATTCAAAAGAGTGGAAAGGACTTGAATCTTTTTGTTGATCATTATTTTCACACTTATACATATAGGGCTTCATATGAAGAGCAGATTTTCCCAATTCCAACCGTGGGAATGCTGGAGACAAAAGGTGCTAAAGCTGTTATTCTCACACCTGTTATTTAACGACCAGCTGGCAGGCCGAAAAAAAGAAGGATCTTGTCAAGAGGGGAGATCACACGATAGATAAAATGTGGGCGGTGTGGTCGGATTGGCATTCACAATAAGAAATCGTGCAAGGAGCCTATTCTTTGACATTTCATTGAATTAGATGTTGAATTTAGCTTAAGTGTAATATTGTTGATACCTAGGATGTAATTCTTATTAGTGAATAATAAGTCAAATTGACATTCCCTTTAATGTTGTTTAATGTGCTCTTGCTTTTATAAGTAATTACTTTCAAATGTGTCTAAATCATTTAGTCATTGTTCAAAATTGATATCAAAATTGCATTAGAACTGAGATTATCTGGAACCAATAGCTAGATAGAGCGATCACATTACTTAGCTAAATATGTAGCAGAACTTAGATAATTTCACCTAGGATTGAGATAATTTGATGCAGAACTCAGATAATTTCACCCAAGACTAAGATAATTTGACGCAGAAGTCAAATAATTTCACCCAGGACTAAGATAATTTGATTCATAACTCAGATAATTTCATCCAAAACTCAGATAATTTCATTCAAAACTCAGATAATTTCAATTAGAACTTATATAATTTCATCCAAAACTGATATAATCTCAATCAGAACTCAGATAATTTCTGTCAGAAGTCAGCTAAAATTTCACCAGAAATTAGATAAAATGATTGCATAGTGTTGATGTACGAAGACATTGACAAGAAGATTTCATATACATTCAGTCACAAATGTGAGAATTACATTGACAGAAATGTTTATCCAACATTCATGTGAACCAAAAAAATACATTCATAAGTTTGTTGCACGTTTACTTTTCATATAAAGAGATTTACATTCAAATGTTTCGACTTCTCTTTGACATCAACTTGATTTAAAGCAACTTGGTTGTCTTATGGCTGTAGTTTTGTTGTCAGTTTTCGAAGTCATCATCAGCAGTTTGTTGCCTGGCGTGGTAGTTTTCAATTGTCCAGTTGCGATGCTTGTCATTTAAGAACTTGCTTACTATCTCTGCCCTTAATCTGTCAATGACGCGCTGTGGTAGTTTCGAAGTAATTACTTGTTTATGAGTAAGTTGCTTAATAAGATAACAAACGACTACCCCGCAATCAACATTGAAACAGGACATGCTATTGTTAGTCGATTGTAAATAAGTCACTCTCAAGTCAATTGAATTAGTGTACTTGCACAATGATACTTACTATCCCATTTTCTGTTGTGGGGCGTCTTCTACACTTATCAATGGAGCTCCATATGGCTGTGTCTCCTCAACATTTATATAATTGTAGTTCTCCACATACTGTTTCTGCAGAATAAAAAACATTCCGTATTTTGGGTCATTTTCGTTTATTCTTACGGGGACCATCGTATAAATAACGACTAAGTAAGTGAGACATACTAGAATTCGTGCATCCTCACAGTAATGATCGACTGTTTTAGCTGATCTTGGTCGTAAGAAGTTGTAATGTAGTCAATCTCATTCTTTCTGATCCAGCACCAACATTGTCCAGTGGAAGGGCTCAGCATCCTTCATTTTTCCATTTGAATTCATTGGAAAAGGCACGAATCTGTGGTTTGCAGTTCTGCTTGGGGAGATCTGAGGGTGCAGAATCTTTTCCCTCATTTCAGACGATGGGGAAGTAACAAATTTCTACATTAAGACATGTTTAGTAACTGTTTATGATATATAAAAATAAAGTAAATGGTGACACGGCTAACACAATTATTGTCTTTTTCCTAGCATAGACTTGTTATGAAGTATGATTTCTCTCGAGGCAGCATGTCTTTGCGTTGGACAGTTGTGAGTTACTCTTGGATTTCACCATGTTCTCTATATAGCAACTCAGCGTAGCAGTCAATAACCTGTTCAATTTGAAACACATAATATTAGGCATATAGTGTGAACACAACCATATTATGTTTGTGTAAAATGTAGGAATATTCTGTCAATGTTTCTGTGTTGTGATGCTTACAGTGCTTGACAATTCTGCTCTGCTGAGAACTGCAATTATGTCCTCGTAAGATACAGCTTGTATGCCCTCACCTCCCCAAACGAACCCCCTGCAAATGCAATTACACAAAGTCCTCAATTAGTCTACATTTTGATTAATGTTTCTTTAATTCAACAGCTGTGTTGCTTAGGTGCATAGGTATATGACTTACGCATTGCCCTTAGCTTCGTAAATCTGCTTTGGCTTTTCTACATCAGATGCATTCATAAGCTTAGTGACTGCATTTTTTGGGAGTGTGAAGGGGGCAACTGTTGGGTGCATCTTCCTTGTCGCTGTTCTTTTTTTTTTCCTTTCACCATGGAGGACTGTTTCACCTCCTTAATTGGCTTTGATGGTGCGTCAGACGACATGATCTAATCAATATGTCAATTATAAAAATATAGATTAATCAAATTGGAATTTGTAGAAGGCCAGATAAATTTAATATAACATCAGATAATTTTGTTGATAGTGTGATAAAATCATACAGAAGTAAGATAAATTTAATGAAAAGTTTTATAAGTTGATACAGAAGTCAGATAAATTTAATATAAGATCAAATAAATTTGTAGAAAGCCAGACAAAATGACACAGAAGTTAAATAATTTAATGAGAATTGTTAAAAGTTCATACAGAAGTCAGATAAATTTGATAGATACTCAGGCAAAACATGAATTCAATGCAAACAAAAATTATCCAAACAAGCATGGTCGTATAACTGAATTACCTCAGGTACATTTTCTTCAACGTTATGATCAGTTGTAGCCTCCTCCGCTGCTTTCTCTGCCATTCTAAACCCTTTTTGTTGTGAATTAGATTTTTCTTGTAGGCTCGAAGATATTATCTAGAGTCTTTCCAGCCCATTGCAATCCCTTCTCTGTATAATCAATTGTCATTTCCCTCAAAAGCTACTGCAGTTTCAAGTTGTTTGATTCGAAAGAAATCAACTTTTCCTTCAGTCCCTTTACCTCATTTTCTGCATTTGTATCTCTTGAGGACTGTACATCTGACACACTCATAGTATGTTTCAGTTGCTCTTTGAGGGAGCTGACCGGTCAAGTTGATTCCTCTAAGTCTGATTTGTGTCCACATTATATGTTTCAAGGGAAGTCTTTTCCTTTGTCAATTGTTCAACCAACAATAGATCATCGTCCCTTTCTCTCAGCAAGCTAGTGATCATTTGTTCAGTTTCAAGGCGTTGCTTTTTTATGAAGTTGTTTTCTGCCGACGTCCTTTCAAGTTCAATAGCCATCCTTTTGATTTGCGCTTGTAATTTTGTCTTCTCCTTAGTGAGTTGGATGACTAATAAATTTGCCATGTCACGCTCCTCAGTAAGATTCTTGATCTCGCTGTTTTCGACAATTTGTGATTGTTGTCTAGGACTAGGCACCGTATCACCAGCTTCTGGTACTGATCCAGAGTGTGCTTTAGATGGCTCTTCATATACTGTGTTGCTGGTGCTGCCAATTATGTCAGCTAAGATGTTTGCAACCAGCAAATTTATTTGTAGGGACATCTATTCATAGCCTGCCATTTCTGCACCAAACGATATAGACTGTGTTGCCACACCAGTGAAATTTGTTTCGCTGTTACTATTTTGCAACTGCTCTTCCAACTCGGATACAACCAATGTGTCTGGCATTATGTCTGTATATGGTTGGATGGCTTCAATCTTTTTGTTCTATTCTCCTTGCTCTCCTTCTTCCAATTCATGCTCTCTTTGTTCATTTCCATTCTCTTGATCGTCTCCTTGATCCCCATTTTCTCCTTCTACCTCTACTGCTATGTCTCCCCCATCTCCTTGCTTTTCGTGTGTTTCTCCATCATCATGTTTATATTCTTCCGATGTGTCTTCTCCGTCACTGTTTTCTTTTTCTATTACTTGTTGCTCTCTTTCTATCTCCATCATGGCACCCTTGTCACAAGTGCCACTGTCCAACAAGGACTGTAATCGCTGCACTTCAAGCAGTGTGTTATCTAATTCGTCACTGAGGATCTGCATTTGATAACAATGTTACACAGAACATGTTAGATTAAAAACTTAGATAAAATTAAATAGCGAAAATTATGAAAAATACCTCAGTAGCTAGTAATGAATGAAGGGGCCTTTTCCTAAGTGCCATACTCATTGCCCTTAGATTCCATTTTAGTATCCTTGAGACATGCACTGAATCATTTGAGGTGATAATTGTCGTGTGCTCACACAACCAATACTGTTACAAAATCAGAAAAGACATATGTATGTCAATTATTCTTTATATACTGAAATTCAAATTTGTAAATTGATAGTTGTATATCATACTGGTAATGCAATAATGCACCCAATTACTCTATCAAAACCACGGCTTCTAGTGTGTACCGACTCCTTGAGAAATTTTGAAATCTCTTCTGCCCAGGTATTGTGCTTCATATCCTTTTAGTTTTCAACGTAGCCCACGTATGCCCATCCTATTGTGTTTCCGTGGGTTGCAAAAAAAATTACGACAAGGATATACAGGCACAGTAGCCTAGCAACATCAGGAATGTCAGTTTCTGATTCTCCATTCAATGCCAAAAGGAGTTGTTGCTTTATTTGTGGAGCCGACACCCTTAAACATCTATGGAATCTTTTAGATATGAATTCAGATGTTTTCCTCTTTGAATACTTCAGATCAAGCGCTCTTATTCCATTCGGTATGCCGAATATCAGCGATATATCATTTGCAGTGAATGGCACATAGGACCTCCCTAGTCTGAACTACCTTCTTTGGTTGTTGTATGTATCAATGATCAACATAATGTCCTTGTCATACTTCCTATACATGTGTTTAGAGATTTTGTTGTCCAGCATGCATTCTATCAGGCTCTAAAAGGGAGTCTTTCTTAATTCAACTCTATGGACTTCAGTGACCATCTGTTGATGTTTTGGACTCACTACTAGAAAAAAGGGTTTTTATATCGGCTAAAAACCGATATAAAAGACCTATTATATCGGTTTTTCAGTAAACTTCAAACCGATATAAGTACCCCCGATATAATAGATAACTATAACCGATATAATATGTGTATTATTTCATATCGGTTTTTGGACAACTGATGTCTTTTAAACCTGAAATTATAACACATATTACTGTAAAACCGATATAAAAAAAGTGAAACCGATATAAAAAATATTTATAATATCGGTTTTTTGGGATTGTATTATATCGTTTGTTCTGTAACCGATTTAATATTATATATGTATTTTTTTTTTTTATAAATAGTCCTTCTAGAAAGGGTCAGGTGACCTTACGGTCACCTGGCGGCTAGCCGCCCTTTGCAAGGGGGCTAGCCGCCAGACCCACGGTCAGCTTTCCAGTAAGCATTTTTTTTTTCAGGATGATTTTCTGTGCTTCCTGCGGCTAACCGCCAGTGCACCTGCGGCTAGCCCCCAACTTTTCCTGCGGCTAGCCGTGAGCCATCCTGATTTGAATGGCAGAATTTGTCTCCAGTAGAAAATTCATAACTTCCTCTTCTGAACTCGAAACAACATGATTCTTGATCCAAATGAAAGATTTATCAGAGGGCTACAACTTTCATGTTTTGAGATTTAACCCAGATTGAATGGAAAGTAGTGTAAACTCACCTTGAAGCGGACTGGTCACAGAAAAACAGCAACCCGAGTGAAGCAGAGTTGTCTCCAGTAGAAAATTCATAACTTCCTTTTCTGAACTCCAAACAACATGATTATTGATCCAAATGAAAGATTTATCAGAGGGCTACAACTTTCATGTTTTGAGATTTAACCCAGATTGAATGGAAAGTAGTGTAAAAGCACCTTGAAGCTGACTGGTCACAGAAAAACAGCAACCTGAGTGAAGCAGAGTTGTCTCCAGTAGAAAATTCATAACTTCCTCTTCTGAACTCCAAACAACATGATTCTTGATCCAAATGAAAGATTTATCAGAGGGATACAACTTTTATATTTTGAGATTTAACCCAGATTGAATGGAAAGTAGTGTAAACTCACCTTGAAGCGGACTGGTCACAGAAAAACAGCAACCCGAGTGAAGCAGAGTTGTCTCCAGTAGAAAATTCATAACTTCCTCTTCTGAACTCCAAACAACATGATTCTTGATCCAAATGAAAGATTTTTCAGAGGGCTACAACTTTCATGTTTTGAGATTTAACCCAGATTGAATGGAAAGTAGTGTAAAATCACCTTCAACTTCTGGCGGCTAGCCTCCAACTTGGAGGCGGCTAGCCGAACCGAGTTGGAGGCTAGCCTCCAACTTCTGGAGGCTAGCCGTCAACTTGGAGGCGGCTAGCCGAAACAGCAGGGAAAAAAAATTGTGAAGAAACGCAGCAGGGAAAAAAAACAGCAGAAACACAGCAGGGAAAGAAAAACAACAGGGAAAAAAAATACATAACAGCAGCAAGAAAAACAGCAGCAGAGATCGTGAGAAAACAGAACAAAAAAAAAAAAACAGAGAGAGAGAGAACAGAAAACAGTAGCAGCAGAAGAAAAGGGAAAGAAAGAAACGAAACAAAAAGAAAGGAAAGAACGTGATGTACCTGGCACCTGCACAGCGCCGGAAGAGCAGCTTCTTCCTCTTCGTCGTCGTCGTCTTCTTCTTCTCCGGAGAACGAGAGTGAGCGAGAGAGACAGGGAGAGCAGAGAGAGAGAGTAGAGAAAGCGAGAGTGAGAGAAGAGCAGAGAGAGCGAGAGTGAGAGGAAAGGGGTTTTTGGAGGGAGAGAAGCGCTGGGAAGAGAGGCGAGAGTGAGGAGAGAAGAGAGCGAGAGTGAGAGGAAAAAAGGAATGATGGAGAAAGAAAGAGAAGGGAGGGAAGGAAATAAAAAGAGGGAAAGAAAAAAAAAGAGGGAAAGAAGGACTGAGCCCGCGCGGGGGATTAAGGGATTTGAGGTATATAATATCGGTTTCATAATAACCGATATAAAATATTATATATAACTGGCGGTTAGCCGCAGGTGCACTTGCGGTTAGCCGCATGTGCACAGGCGGTTAGCCGCAGGACGTCCTGAAAAGGGAGGGAAGAAGGAAAAATAAAAAGGAGGGAAATAACCGATATAAAATATGTATATATAATATCGGTTCCATAATAACCGATATAAAATATGTGTATACAACCGATATAAAATATATGTATACAACCGATATAAAATATTTGTCTATAATATCGGTTTTATTGAAATTAATATCACATATTTTCCTAACCGATATTATATATAGAGATTATTATGTCGGTTCCAGTGTAACCGATATAAAAAAAAATTGACCGATATAAAAAAATATTAACCGATATAAAATACCTTGACTGAAGATATTATATCGGTTATATGAAAAACCGATATATGGCAGTTTTTGCAACCGATATAAAAGCCCTTTTTTCTAGTAGTGACTAGTGACACAGTTGAGACCAAATTCGATCTGAACTGGTAATGAGTGGTAGTCTTCTCAGCATTTTTCTCTTTACTGACTTCCGTTTTGTTTGATGGTTTATCCTCTTCTCTTTTTCGCTTGTTTTGTTTTCCTCCTGCATAGAGTAAAATAACTTAGATTCATATCATCAAAGATTAAGATAAGTGAATACAGAAGACAGATAAATTGCACAAGACACAGATAAATTTATTATAAATTCAGATAAAGTGTATATCTAGTCAGATAATTTGCTTATGGAGACAGATAAATTTCATATAAACTCAGATAAATTAAAGAACAAAGACATAAGTTTTGTATACATCTCCGAAAAACATATTAGGAACTAGTTAGAAACTCAAAGAAAGTCATGAGATAAAGTTAACTCAAAGCCAAACAAACTCTGTTAAATAGTGATATTTATTCATCAAAATTTATTATGAACATATAATTTTATTTCATGCACATAGAAATACAATATAATTTCAGTGAATTTTCATTGCAAACTCATATGCATTTGGTTTAATGCCAAATAAAGTCAATAGACATTGATTGAAGTTTGCTCAGAAGACATATAAACTCAATATAAATTTGTATCGAGTAAAATAACTTAGATTCATAAAACCAAAGATTAAGATAAGTGTATACAAAAGACAGATAAATTGCACAAGACACAGATAAATTTATTATAAATTCAGATAAAGTGGATATAAAGTCAGATAATTTGCTTATGGAGACATATAAATTTGATATAAACTCAGATAAATTAAAGAAATAGACATAAGGTTTGTTAAATTTTCATTCCAAAGTCATATGCGTTTGCTTTAATCTCAGATAAAGTCAATAGACATTGATTCAACTTCATACTGAACACAGATAAATTCATTACATGGATACAAAAAAGAATGATAAGTTTTGTATAAAACTCACATAAAAATATTAGCAACTGGTTACAAACTGGAATAAACTCATATATTGGTGTCATTGACTCACAAACCCAATTTAAATCAGATAAACTTAATTTAAAGGCAATACAAACTCACTTAAATAGTGAGATAAATTGAGGCCAATTCATCAAGAACAATTAAATGCATCCCAGGCACATATAGATTCATTATAATTTGAAGTGATTTTCATGCCAAACTCAGATTCATTTACATTTCAAGTAGGCAATCTCAGATAAAGACAATATAAATTGAATTAAATTTAATAAGAACTCAGAATCGAATAGTTTATAAGGGAACAAAGAGTTGAATTTTTTTTGAAAAATCTAAGATAAAATTACTTGAAATTGACAAAGTAGCAATGACTGTTCGACATTTGGTTCAACATTTCTAATTTATACAAAAGCATTCTACAAAAATTATAGACAGTATAAGCAAAAAAGAAAAAAAATCTATTTAGATACCTTCTATTTGCTGTTGCTTTTGCTTCTGGCATTCTGAAAGTAAGGAGGACTTCGTTCTCGCCATTTCCTGAATAGGTTTTCGTTATTAGAAGGGGAACCAGAAAGAACGGTAGAAAACCATTCCAAATGGCAATTAACAGTAACATAGGGTTTCGAAACCAGAAGAGTGAGAAATTTTCAACTTACAAGGAAAATCAGTAGTTTGAACTATCTTTTATGCCTTTGGAAACAGTTCTGCAGTTAAGCAACCGTTGCCTGCAACTAGGGTTTGGATCTCTTCTTTCTTGTATTTCCTCTTCTTGAAATCGAAGATATCTTTGATGCAGACTCAAACTTGCAACGAAATAGTTAATCTATGGAAAGTTTTTGAAATTTTTATCTAATATGTTGTTCTTCGTTGCATGCAGTCACGGAGACGAAAATGTCGCCTTCTTCGTCGGAGCTTTCTTCTTTGAGAAGATTCGAAACTTTTGAGATTTGATTGGTATCGCCTTCATTGGCATTATTTGAATAAAGACACAATGAATGTAAGGGCAAATTGGATATTTTAGGTATGGAATTGTGTGTGAGGGACATTTGGCTGGATGTTTTTTTTTTTTTTTTTTTTTTTTTTGTGGATTGTTTGCATTAAAGTCACAAGTTGAGGGACCTCCGACCAAAGTCCCCCTCTCTAAAACCCTACCAATAGAAATCCTCTCTCAATCTCTCAAAAAATCCCCCAAATCAGGGTGATAGATATCCTCTCTCCCTCTCTCAAACCACCTATTCCTTTTCCTCCTATCCAGCAACAAAACCCTTCTCATATAATACATCTCCTTCTCTCTTTTCTAGGGTTTCAAAGTAGAATCTGCAACTTCAATTCCGAGAATAAGAAGAAGAATTTGCATCTAATATTTGGTATAAGTTCATTTCGTCAATCATTAGATTCCTTCTTTCTGCGGTTTTTTATATTTTTAATGATGCTTATTAGCCTAACAAATCTTCATATTAACCCAAAAGCTTTAACACTTACAAAGCCACCAATCCCACCGACAATGTAACAGCACCTTGGCTGATTAAACTAGAGGTATTTCACGCTTACCCTTAGTACCTTTTTGCTTGAGTTTGTATGAACTATGCTTCGTTCAGTATTGTGGTATTTACTTCAAAAGTATCTCTCATCCTGCATGAAGCAAGTGTACAATAATTTGTTCCCATGTTTATATTGTTTGAGTGCTTGGAATGCCCTTTAGATTGGGTAAAAAGATGTAACCATCAATGGCTGGTGAAGGGGAATATTAGATGTCAGTCTAGTTTTGTACTTTCGTATGGTCAATACATGGTGTGGGTTAAGACTTTGTTATTTGCTTAGTCTCGTGTAGACTCTTTATTGTTGATTCTAAAATTCAGTTGGAAAAGTTAAGAGATTGTAATTTTTTTTATTTGTCTTCATCTCTTTAGATTCAACCATAGATGGAGACTTCTTTTCTTTTCTTTTCTTTTTTTTTTCAATAGACCATTGTCAGCCAGCCACTCTTTTTTTTATTTTATTTTATTCCAGTGGGTCCCATTAACTACTCTTCTTTTTTTTTTTTTTTGGGTTGGGTGGGGTGACAACCAAATATAATGACCCAAGACCCAAATTGGTCAAAATAATGAGAAAGGACCTCCTTCACTATTCTGTTTCACGTTTTGCATTTTTTAATGAAGCAAGGGGGGGGGGGGGGGGGGGGGGGCAAATATAATGACCGAAGACCCAAATTGGTCAAAATAATGAGAAAGGACCTCCTTCACTATTTTGTTTCACGTTTTGCATTTTTTAATGAAGCGGTGGGGGGGGGAGAATATAATGACCGAAGACCCAAATTGGTCAAAATAATGAGAAAGGACCTCCTTCACTATTCTGTTTCACCTTTTGCATTTTTCAATGAAGCAATGCCATTCGGTTGCCTTCTTTTTTCTACAATCTTATTCCCATTTGTTACTTTTTAATGATTAAAGTAGCATGTGATCCACATTAATCTTTTCTCAATATAGTAAGTGTCATTTTCTTTCTTTTTAAGGATACTTTTCTTTTCTTTTTTATTTGCATGATTTTTGTGCTCTTATTATTCTTCCTTTTATCCTTTTCTCTTTATAATATTATTTTGATGGTTTTTAGTAGAGTGATGCATGATACCACTCATCATGACACCATATGCAAAGACCTTTTTTTATGGTAACCCAGCTAGGGGCGACGTGGAAACTCATGAGAACTCGCACAACTCACACATGCGAGGAGACGGACACACGCACATGAGAGGAGAGACGGACACAACTCACACATGTAAGGTGATGAAAGCTTACACATGCGAGGAAACATAAATACAACTCACACATGTGAGGCAATAAAAACTTACATATACAAAGAGTGAGGAGACCAGGTTCAAAACCAGGACCTCTCGATGAGAACTGTCACTCCTTACCACTAAGATAAGGAGCCGTTCTCATATGCAAAGACTTGTTTCCAACTTAGTATTATATTTTCCAAATGACATCTAATTTACGACTTTTGATAGAAGAAGAAAAGTTGAGGGGAGAAAAAAAAAAGAAAAATGACCTGGGTTTTTCTTTTCTTTTCTTTCTTTTTTTTTCCTAGTTTCTCGTAATGGTGTATGGCAAACTACCATTTATTCACTTTGCTCCTTTAAAAGGGAAACTTTATGAAGGAAAACCTACTAAATAGATGATAAGATAATATATTCAATGTAATGTGAACATCAATAAAAAAGGAATTCATGAGTAAATGGAAAGTATGTTGCATTTTATGAATAGAATGATTTCAAGAATGAGTGAATGCGAATGAATATTTCATTTTTTTAGAATTTCATTTGTTTAAATTCATTTCTGGTAATCATTTAATACTAGGTAATTCTCTTATTTAAAATAAAGTAAAAAAAACATTTCACGATATCAAGAATATCAAAGAATTGTTGGCTAATAATTACAATCTTACTGCCAAACTGCAATCCAGAAGATAAATTCTATCTTAGAAGATTCTCCTTCTAGTATTTGTGGGTTACAGCCATATATTTTTATTAATCAGTCAAGATGGCCAACCTGATGATGTACCACTTTTCTTAAAAAAATAAGAAATAAAAAATTCATGATATCATGGATGTTTTTTTAAGAGGTTCTAGAAAACAACATTATATGATATTATGGAATAACCAGACATTCCATGATATCATTAAATGAGGACAAAAAGATAAGAAAATAAATTAATTAATAAACGAGGAATCCTATTCTGAGTGTCAGCAGCCCTAAACACCTGGTGAGGCCCAAGTTATAATCCATTTGAGTAGAACATAAAACATGGAACCCCCTTATAGTCATGAGTCCCAATGTTTGGCACCCATCCAAATAGACTAGACCATTGGATATACATGCATTTTGGATGGTGATAACTTATCGATCGTCAATCAAGTGGGGCCCACGACCCCAATATTATATATATATATATATATATATATATATATATATATAAGCAAAGGGGGAGGTGTGCTGTGGGGGGTGCCACCTTATTCCTGAAAAGTCTCTCTAGCTGTGAGGGGTGTCACATCATCCCTAAAAATTCTCTTTTTTCAAAGAGGGCTACTCTTTCTTTCCTAAAACCTCTCTCATAATAGATTTTTATGAACGTTTGAACTTTCTCTCCTAAAACCTTTCTCATAAGAGATTTTTATGAACGTTTGAATTTGAGTCTTATTTCTTGCCATTATCCAAATTATAAGCAAATATTTACAGTCGGTTTGTTTTCTTTTCCTTAGATCTTCAATCATCAATGGTTTGTTTTCTATTCCTTAGATCTTCAATCATTAATGGGTCCCATGTTAAATATGTTTTGTGGGCCCTACCGATGATTGAAATCCAAACTGTTGCTCATTTACTCTCCTTTCAGTTTTTTTCCCTAAATGGGCACCAATTCGTATTAAATATATTTCAAGATTGAACTCCAGTATTGGATGAAATCCCAATGACCTTCTTTTAACCCCTTTTTTCTAAGAGTGGGCCCCTTTGATGGAAGGAGTCAAGCCTATCAATTAGTGGGCCCCGCACATTTAACTTATTTCTACAGTGGGACCCACTCATGGATTATGCATAGATATTAGTTTTTTAGGTCAATATGGATTATGAATTATTCTCTATCAACATCATTGATCTTCCATCCTCTCAAGATTGTCATCTTTTTATTTTAATATTTGGGGCACACCTTTCAACAATTCACACTATCATTTTCTTTTAGTTTCCAAATAGAGCTCTACTCTATTAAGAGATTGTCACATGTGAACGAAAATTAGACCCAACCTTCTGGTAGACCACCTCATAGATAGGCTTGTGATAAAAATATTTTGAGGTTGAAGGTTTTTTTTTTTTATTGAATCTTATAGGCATCATTTTCTGACCTGATTATATAGACAAATGACCCTAAGTTAGCCCCACCATAATTACACTTCCGTGGGCCCACATGGAACCATAATTAAGAGATATATACATTGATCCAAGGTGGGCCAATTATTACTGGGATCAAATAACACTAGCCTGTGGTTTTAAAGTCTCATAATTTATGGCTTTTAAAATTAAGATGTTTATATATTTTTTTTAAAAATCTAAAGCTAAAAAATGGTTTGATCGATTCTAAAATGGTATTGGTGCTACTTGAAAAGGGTAGAAAAGAAATTTATGCGAAGGGATTGAAATAACCATTGGCCTATGTGAAAATAACACTTGTATTTATGATTGAAGATGTGTTGACTGTTTTTGTATAAATATATATGAATATATTTTTATATATTTATAATTAATTTTGATATTTTATAAATTAAAAATATAATATTTTATTTTTTACCCCGGCTAAACACGAAAAACTCATTTTCCCATCCCTGTGTAAAAGTCAAACTATCCTTTGTTAGTGCCCAACTCAAGTCGTATTTTGATCGGGTCTTCTCAAGTCGTCCCATCTATGTTTCTGGGAAAATGCCAAAGTTGACTTTCTTCTTTCGTGGGTGAGTAAGGTGGGTGGAACTCGTGTGAATGAAGGCTATTTCCTTTTTCAACATTCAGGCAAATTAAAGTGAGTGCTTAGGATCCAAACTCCCCAAAGTGGACGGGACGAAGTGGATGATTTGATGGTGCTATGCCTATGATAGCATTAAGGCTCTTCATTCTACACGGATACTTACTTAGTACCAGATAATTCTGGTGTCCATCTTATAAATCCATCAGTGGATGTTAATCTTTGAAATCCAACTCCTTAAATTGTTGTCCACTATGAGTCCTGTTCCCTCGTCGTGTCTGCTATGGGCCGGCTTTTCCTGTAATTGATGCTTGGAACTCAACTATGGCGTCAGCATAATGTTAAGCCAGACCGTTCATCGATCTTGAATGTCATCCCTTCCAGTAGCATATACAGATATACTCAAAATGCACTAGAACTCTAATTTTTTTTTCCACTGTTGGAGCGTTCCCAATCCTTTGGAAATGACTAATCCCTCCAGGTTCAAAGGGAAGCCAAGTAAACTCTCTTGTACCCCGAGTATGATAGTGCAGTTTCGAACTTACAACCTCCGGAGTAGTCCTAAGCCAACTGAACTACAACTGTATGTGAGATTTGATATAATAATATATTCAATATGAACGCACTTAACTATATAGAAAAGAAAATCATTGCTATATAGAAAAAGAAAGTCAACTCACATGTTAGGCTGCACCTATCCGATGGTTGACACTGCACTCATTGGCATAAATCTCCCCAATTTATCCTTTACGTTTTCTTTGATTGGTTTCTATCTCCCCAAATTGAGTATGTCGTTGTAGCAATGATGTCATTGGTGACAAATATGGGTGAGTGGGAAAAAGTGATCACCAAGCATATCTATGGAGACAGATATGGGGAAGGCATCCGAAGAAGACTGTAGTCGGTCAAGCTTTAGAGGTGGGGAACTGTTCACCAACAGTCAGACACGAATATTGTTAAAAATAAATATCAAAAGTGAAAATTTCAAAATAAGCATCTAATGGCATCTTCTTTTTATTTTAGTTTTCTAAAAGAAAATGTAATCTGATGTTCTTTTTTAAGATTCCACATTTAATCTTAATTTTTAACCACCCTTTATATTTAATTTCTGCATTTTCTAGTGCAAACAAACAGTGACCCACCTACGATCAATTTAATGACTTCACCCACATCTGACTACTGAGAATCAGCATTAGTCTTAATTTGACACTAGTCTTGATCATATACTCTCCGCACCCAGAGACTTATAATCTGCATTCAAATTTATAATATTTAGACATTTTATTGTCAAGCATCCAAGTGGGCCCCACTAAGACCCTTTTTTTTTTTTTTTTTTTGTGTTCTGAGTAAGCAAGAGACACCATTTTATACTATAGCAAGATATGATATTGTTTAAAGCAATGGTGAGTAGTCTCTTGCCAGGTTCTCATTTATGAAGGCAGTGATTGTCTTGACATTTTCAAATACCTGCATGTTCTCATCTAATTACTAACAAAATCAATTTTACATAGTTTAAAAGCATAGTGTTGCTTTCATATTTAGTAGGTTATAACATTTAATATGGCATTCACGAATGGCACAGCAATTCATATTATTACACTAGAATAGGATATTACAGCAATTCATATGATTACTTTAGAATAGAATATTACAGTTTCTCTGGCTGAACTATTAAATACAAGTAATTTCATATGACAATAATCAGCAAATGCTTTGTGATGACGTTTTGGGCCCAACAATGGACAAGCCAACAAGTAAGAAAGTAATAATACCCACTAAAAAGAAATTTCGTCCATCTGCCTCTGAAAAAAATTATTTAAAAACATATGCTGACAGTTAAATATTTTTAAAGATGTGGAACAAAAGTTGGTAAAGGACTTGGAGGATCTTGATTCTTGATCCTTACTAAATACAGCAGATAAAGGCTATAAAGGCCAATGAGCCCATAACATTAGATAGGCGTGAACTCGACCTGGTAATTTTAGGTGAACTGACCCATTTCAAATTAGAGTTGGTTTTGGGTTGACAATCCTAGCCCACTTAATACACAGTCTACATACGGGTTAAGTCCATGCCATTTGACCCGCTAATCCAATCCAAAACCAAACCAAATCAAACCAGCGATGGGACATGTTTGTCAACATGAAGGTAGGAGTTAGCCAGCATATACCCAAAGAGAGCTAGAGCTTCAACCCATTTAAATGCGGGGTCAGATTTTCCTGGCACATGACAGACCCGTTTATATTGACGGTTGAGTTTGGCGAGTCAAATCTGAATTAGATACGGGTCAGGTTAGTGGGTCAGATCAAGTTCTACCACCCCTGGGTAGGCATATTTATAGACAAGATCCATAGCACATATAGTTATATGCCAGCCCCCTAAGTAATGCTACATGCACTAACCAAATTGAAACTAATCTTTATACACGTGATGTATCCAGCAAATGACATTCATCGCTTGGGGTGTCCATTTTATGAGGGTGAGATTTGATTTTAGGGCTTGCTTGGATAGGCAAAAAATAGAGCGAGAGTGAAGTTAAATGGGTCCCGACAGTCTAAAACTTCAACCCTACTCTGTTTGAATGAGTCTGACCCGAGAGATAAAGTAATATTATGAGCTACATGTACTCCATTTCACTTCAATTCTAAATAGTTTTAGTTTCTTGAATAAAAATGAATTCTACTCCAGACCTTAACTTCAAAATAGACATTCAAATGAAGTAAAGTGAAGTGAAGTACTCTACTTTAACATTAACCTACTTCTCTTCACTTTACTTCACTCCTTATTTATCTAAATAGACACTTTTGAAGATTGAAGTAATGGATGGCAATGTCCACAATAACGAATGGGCAGGGTGACCAGCAAAATCATCGGTTGCCCATAACCAGTAGAACCAATTTGTAGGGTAGAGAATGGCAGCAGTAATTTTATAATAAGGACAACTGTAATATTTTCTCCGTTTTATATTACCACATACGTTAAGGATAAAACTACACATACTTCAATCAAATGATTGCAAAAGATATTGAACAACTTCTAAATAAAAGATGTGGCCCCCACAAGAAAATAATATCAAAATTGGAAAAAAGGGTAAAATCTACAGATAAACTAGGTATGAACTAGTAGAGCTACAAGTGCAAGCCCTACAATGGTCCAGACATAATCGCATTGTCCAATCCACAATCAGGTCTTCTACATCCTCGATGCCGGCGGAGATACGGACAAGATCCTCATTCAAGCCTTTGATTCTCGAACTGATGCAGGTATGCTTGCATCGGACATGAAGCATGCTTGGAAGAACTTTGAGACCCTCCATTCTGTCCTCTCTCGAAAACTCCGTCCACTGAGCCTAAACCTGTTGAAGAAGAAAAATCGGGGGTGAAATCCGATGGGAGGGGTACTACCGAATTTAATCCGATGCTAAAGTCAGTAAATGAAATTGGTAAATAGTTCTATTTAGTTTACGGAGTTCTTCCTTCCCTTTTCCTTTCCTTTTTTTTTCCCTTTTTATACCTTCCCTTCCTCTGTTTTCTCTTCCACCTTCCCCGTCCTTCGCTCATCTCGTCCCACGGGCGTACACGTCCACGATCGTGCTTCCAGGCGCAGGGTGCTTCCCCCATCTCCCTATGCACGATCTCCTTCTATCTTCTCCGGTCTCCACCTGTCTCTCCATCCTCGATTTTCCTCTTGCTTTCGCTGGCCTCCACCTATCTCTCCTTCCCTGAAGTCTCAGGCTGGCAAGACGCTACTGCCCATTCAAACCGATCCGACCTGGCCTAGGATTCATGGGCTAGATATGTGGGGTGGATCAGGCTCGTGGGTCGTGGTGGGCCTTTTCTAGACCTGATCCGGGCCCAAAGCCCTCACAAGGGACTCTACGCTTCCTGCAATTGGGACAATTACCGTACAACACCTGTTAAAATTGTCAATTGCTCCCTAACTGTCGAAAAAAGTATATTTACTGTAGAACTATTTGTCTGTACGCTGCAATATACGAGAGATGTAGGATATCACACTATTTTAAGTGGAAAGACTTGAGCAGTCCTTTTTTTGTTTTTTCCTTGACCATGGGACCACCAGACCACCGTCCAAATCGTTGGATATCTGTATGTTTTTTACTTTTTTCTTGACTGTGAGACCACCAAACCACCATCCAAATCGTTAGATAGCTGTATGTATGAGTGTAAAAACTAATATGACACCAAATTTGAACTGTTGATCTATCACGGTTATCGAGAAATTTACAAAATAGTCATTATTTTTTGTTTTTATAATTTGCAAAACAATGATTTTTTTGCAAATTTATCGATAACCATGATAGATCAACGGTTCAAATTTGGTGTCATATTAGTTCTTACACTCATACAACTATCCAACAGTTTGGATGGTGGTTTAGTGATCCCACAGTCAAGAAAAAAAAAAAGACTGTTCAAGTTTCATTTATTTTACTGTGATAATGTCACATGTGAAATCAACGGTTCTAAGGTTTTTCTTCATTTTTGGTAGCTATACATTAAATTGGCAGCTAAAGATTTTATGGCTAGTCGTTTTCATTATTTAAAAGAAGATTAACGACCTTGATTGTTATAATGGGGCCCACAAAAGTTCAAAAAATAGATGTGTTGTTATTCGGTTTTTATCAAATATCTTGAGATCCGAGACAGATGAACGGTTGAAATTTGTTATATGAGCCATGTTTGACCATATTAATGTTTCCGACGGTTTGGACCATCGTTAATGGTCACATAATTTAACAAAACTTAAACAAAGCATTGAGGGGAGCATTACCGTCCATGGCACTATATCTCTGCTAGTCTTCCTGTTTCAGATAGTGTGATATCCTACATCCCTAGGATATCGCAGCTTCGATATCTTATAGACGAACAATTCTACGGTAAATATACCTTTTTCGACAGTTCTAGGGCAATTGACTGGTTTAACACCTGTTGTACGGTAATTGTCCCAAGGAACATTGCAAACTGTTGAGCAAAAACATGTGAAATACAGAAGGTCCAGTTTTGAGAAGATAGGTGTTGTAACTGTAAGCTTTTACTAAAATACAGAACTGACTAAAAACTAAAAATTGAACACTTTCTGCAGAAGAGTTGGCAATATTTAGTATACTACAGGCTGAAGAGAGGCCATTCGGGAGTTACATGAGAACAAAATTATAGACACCAAACATAAATTGTATAATTTTTATTGGCAGCCAATGCACTGCTTAAGACTTAGTTTCATGGGGCTCACTGTAGACTGGGTCAGCCTCCAACATCTCTGTGATCTGATTGTGAGTTTTAAACCTTTATCTTAGTCGATTTCTCTCTGTACCCAATGCCAAACCTTCTGAATCCGGGTTGTGGCATGTCATCTATAGGAAGGACATTTCCAATATGTGCAGAAGAGCATTGTTCATCTTAGATGGCCAACAAGTGGTTTCAGAAGAGTATAAAAGAGTAATTCCCTCATTTTTATACAAGTCATTTACTAAAATCAGCATGGAAAACAATAAATCAGGTTACTGTAACAGCCTGCCACAACACCAAAAAAAGGAAATTGGAACGGAAAAGCGTTCCTAATCCGTTAAACCGTTCCTAAAGCGTTCCAATTTCCGTTCCAATTTGGTACCAACCGTTCCTAATCCGTTAAAGCGTTCCAATTTCCTGTTTTTGGAACGCTTTAACGGATTAGGAACGGGAGGATTGTGAACGCTTTTCCGTTCCAATTTCCTGTTTTTGGTGTGCATGAGAAAGAAATAGTAACTCATAACATCGAACATTTCAGAGTTGAAAAAATGATAACCAAAACTGACAGTAATGCCAAAGTAATTGGTAGTTTCAACAATGTGCTTCAAGAGAGTGTCACGACCCGGGCCCGAATTACGGTAACCCCAGGCCGTGGGCCCATACTTACTCCCGTAAACCCCGAATTAACCGAAGTTAAAACGGAATCCACAAGGGATATCAATCTTAATAAACCTGTCAATTACACAATTTTGCGGAAATATTTAAACTTGATAACTATCAATTTACGATTTACATGTATACAAAATAAGGTCCTTATACATATATCACTCCCATCAAAGTTTATCAATCGGTGCATATTCAACACCATACAATAAGTATTAATTACATTCCATAAATGAATATACAAAATAATAGTTTCAAACGTTTCTCAAAATATTCGAGTTCTTTCTTGCACTCGGATGCCCATATCAAATGGCATTTCGTCCATTCCATTCGATTAGACCTCCTGGAGGAACCGGAGCGGTCTCCTCCGCTGGCGCCGGGGGCGCTGTAGGACCGGCAGGGGCAATCGGGCCTGTAATGCCATCCATAACACTAATGAACACGACGGTTCAACAATGTATAAACAAATCTAGCAATTTCATATGGCAATACATATACTCAATTCATTAAATCCAATTGGTAATAATTACCATTCTAGATAAATTTAGATAGTTCCTACAATGGCAATAAGTAATATAAGAATTGATCAATAGACATTCACTATCATAGTTCTCGTTCATTCATTTTATTTCATTTATTTACCATGTTCCCTCAAAGGAAGGATTCATTCAATTTACCATCTTCCCTCAAAGGAATGATTCATCTTCCAAACGGAAGGCATTAATCAATACCCATAGTTATGATCGGAATATGTGGGACTTACTAATGTCCTGGTCAGGGACAACTAGCATCACCACGGAGCTCCGGAACGCCCCCAATTCCATCTGCTGCAGCAGGATTATTCATTCATTTCATTTATCAATTCATTGAACTCATTTAGAGTTCTAGTACAGTAGTTAGGTAGTGCCAACTTAAAGGTTAATGTCTTTCTAATGACCAGTTCAATTCATGTCAATAATTCTCTTCATAACAAGAGAAGGGGATAACGGTGGTGCCAATCTCACTAGATCGGAACCCAACAATGTGAAATACTATATAATGAGGGATCTTACTACTCATTTATAATTGTACTCCATTTTTGTCTCAATCTAAGCCAACCATTTGGATGTAACCATTGGTTTCCAATGCACATGTTATTCTTGATGGACATCACACTTATATTTAATATGTGCATTGAATAGACCCCATAATTAACACCCATGGAGGTTTAGACTCAAAACTAATTGAGAGAGTGCTCATACTTGCGGAAAGTACTCCAAGTTTACGTAAAAATCCAAAGGTCCGTTCGATTGGCCAAATTTTCACTTACAGTCAACGTATGTTTCTGTATTAGGTTCGCTCGAGCGGACACCTCACAGAACGTTGGTCGCTCGACCGCACCTTAAGTTCGCTCGAGCGAACTGTCCAAACAGTTTCACTCTAAAACAGAACCTTGGTCGCTCGAGCGAACTGTCCAGAGTTCCAACTCGAAAATCTGATACATTCTCTCTTCTTTTACACTCCCTTCTCCACTATTCATCCACAACCTATGATAGCAATGGGACCTCCTGTCCCCTCCTCACACATCATCCATTCCCAAAACCATACTTCTAATCATTCATTCATCATTCACACAACCCATAAACATCTCCAAACATCAATGGAAAATGCACAATCCATGCAAAACTATATGCATTTCTAAAACAAGTAATGTTAATCACAAGAAATGCTTATACTTGCCTCTCTTGAAGTCAATGAACTCTAAGCCCTCTTTTTCTTAGCTTGGCTTGAGATTACAATCCCCAATTCAAACCCTAATCCCATGAAAATGAAAATATATAATCATGAGCCATTTGGGCTAGAAATCTCTACAAAACAACCAATGGAACTTAGAAATCCTAAGGAAAGATCAACTACTTACTTGTAGCTCCAAGTAAATGGATTTCAAGCTATCTTCCTAGCTCCAACTCTTCAAAATGGGGAAAAAGACTTGAGGAAGAAGATGGAGATGAAGCTATACTCCTCACTAACCACTAGGATCTCTCCTAATCTCACTCTTGATGGAGGAAATGAAAGAGAAGGGAGAGGATGAAGACTCTAGGGTTTGCTTGAGAGTGAAATGAATGCTAAAACTCATTTCATTCTAATATAAGCCTTCCTACACCAAAACCCCTCTTTATTAAGTCTTATTACATTTTGGGTCAAATGAAGTCTCATTTGGTCCATTTGATGTCAAATGGAGTCGCGTCTATTATGAAAGTTGACGTACTACCCGTGATACACGTGTTGGTATCAAGGATTTCCGTATTTGACGAAATACGTGAAAACTCGTATTTACGGAAAAGTCCTTAGTCTACCTTGTTTGAGTCTAAACTCATCTTAACCAACTCAATTTCATTTCATTATGCTTAATGCATCATTTGAGACTAATTTGTCTCTCTTTGGTCATTAATCTTCTTTGACTTATGTACCCATGCTTAATTAGCATTAATCTCAATTAATTAGCCTTAATCATGATTAGTGTGGGTCGGGGTGTAACAGAGAGCCAATGAGCCAGTCAAAAAACTCAGA
Source organism: Cinnamomum chago (assembly GCA_038049695.1). Classification (NCBI taxonomy): domain Eukaryota; kingdom Viridiplantae; phylum Streptophyta; class Magnoliopsida; order Laurales; family Lauraceae; genus Cinnamomum; species Cinnamomum chago. Next base: position 51,112,670 of record CP142460.1, read on the forward strand.
ACAGAACCAACACCCTTTGCCTACAAGTGATATTAAGGAAAAGAAGCACTTCTGAGATTCAGCATGAGGGCCTATTCATAACTTATTAAGAAAGTAAAGCATTAGAAAAGAAAACTTCTCCTGCAGATTTGATATCCATTATATGGCGGATTGGGGGCCACAGTCAAGACAGAGAAAATAATTATTTTTCTTTTTTCTTTCTTTTCTTGTTCTCTTTTCCATTGATTATGGGCACCTCATTTCCACTACACAATGTGTAACATCTCGGAATTCCAAGGTTGTAATTAGCTTAGTTAATTGTACTTTTAGATAATTAAGCTTGTTTATAAGCTAAACGGGTCCAATTAATCTGTAGGATCGTACATGCAAAGTTGGGTTGAGATCCGAGCACGTTTGGGTACAGTAGGGGTGTGCGTTGCTATTTTCGAGAAGTTTCGAGAGCTTTTTAGTATTTATTGCTTTTCGAGATTTTGGCACCATCGAATAGATTACCTAATTTCCCAGACTTTGTCCTTCTGTTGCATCTCGATCCGGACATTCGAACCCGACCCAAAACCTGACCTAACCCAACCCAAGGCCCTAATGCCCATTTGGTAATATCCTCCCCCACCCACCTAACCTAATCTCGTGTGAACCCCACCTCCCCATCTCATTCCCATCATACCCCACCCCTTAATCCACATGTATACCCCCCACCCCATTTCCATTTTCCCCATTTACCCTTCCCTTCATTTAGGTCAAAATGGAGACCCCCTTCCCCTTCATTTCACTCCACAACAGCAGCCTCCCTATTTTTCTCTCATCTCTCTCGTTTTCCACTCACCTCACCTCACTCTCCTCGCTGTCGTCAAACTCCGAGCACGCCAACGATCACCACCACCACCAAGCTCTCCTACTCCTCTCTCTTCTCCACTCTCTCATCCTTAATTTGAAAGCCACCACTCCATTCCCTTCACTGTTTGGTAAGCTCTTCTTTCCCTTAGGTTTGGATTAATATACTTTGGGTGGAGTAGTGTGTTAGATAGCTTAGAGCTTCCCTTTCTTTTGGTTTATGTTTTAATTTAGTTTTTTGTTGCTATTTAATGCTTAGGTTTGGTTTGTTGGGCTTTCAGCAAGTGCTTATGGATTTGTGCATTTTCAACGAAATGCAAGTAGATATTTATATATATGCTTAGATATGCTTTTTTCTCCTTTGATTCGATGATTAAATGATGACTTAGATGGTAATTGCTCAATCGATGCTTTAGAGGTTTGAAAACATGATAATTAGGTTGATAGCCTAATGAAATAGATTATGACGTTTATGGCTTGATTAGATGGATTGTTGGGATTAGAATGAATTTGTTATACCCATGTTTGGACTGTATATCAGGTTCAAGGATGATAAAAGGGTTTTAGACCCATTCCCACTGCAGTTATAGCACCTGTGTCTTTAACTGCAGTGCACGCAGTCGACCGGGCATGAAGGATGTTGACCCAAACATGGGGGTGGGTCGACCGGGCCAACTGTAGATTCCTTTTTTTGAAAGGAGTCTTTTTATCCTATTTTCGATGGACTTAAGTGGAACTTTGGCTACCACTTTTGGACTCATTTGACTATATGTGAGGATGTTTTGAGTCGACGTTCTTCACGGTTATTCCGGTTATACTGGGATCCAGCCAAGTTAAATCTTGAATGGTATGGGACAACGGGATACCCTTCTCTAAACATATGCACGAAGATTGTTCGTGATGGGGGCCCGGCCTTTCGTCCTCTCCTTCCCACCCCTGGGGCTGCCGGGGTCTGGCGGAGGAGGAAAAGCGAGTCATCAACATTTTTGGACGGGTATGCCAGATTTTCTATTCTACTTGGAATTTGAAGTGGTGATCCAGAGATTCACCTTCACAAGTTGAAAGGAAATCAATTCTTATTTCTAACTTTCCATTGCACATATATTTTAAAAAAGAGACACAAATTTTTAAATGTCGTAAGAAGCGATTTCATTTTGTTTGCCGTGAAAGGCGATTTTTGTTTGTCGTAAAAGGCGATTTTGTGCCGTGAAAAACGATTTGTACCGTAGAAGGCGATTTACAAATCTCATTAATAATAAAAGACATGAAATGTGATTTTTTTGTCTCTTTACAAAGAATACAAAATACAATAGAAAAGTAAGAAAAGGGATCTGACTTCTTAGGAGATTGCAGGGACACGTTCAGATCGATGGTCGCAAGTCATATGTGGACTTCGCCAGCATCCTTCATATGAGAACACTTAATGCTTTGATTCTTTGGCTTGGCTTGGACCTCGGTTTTTTAAAGGATAAAGACCAAGGGGAGGTCTTATATCCAATGAAAAACCGAGTAAACGAGCTAAAGAGCCTCGTTTAGGCCATGTTGGATAAAAGGAGAGAGGAGACTTTGGGGGGATGGCCCCCCAAGAGACTTCGATCACATTGTGGTGTTTCAGCAGCAGAGTAGCAAGATTTCTTCAGAGTTTTTCTTCCTTGCTTGTGAGTATGGATCTCTCTCTCTGTGTCTGCATATATCTCTATCTCTGTGTATCTCTTGGAATGACCCCTTTTTATAGGCTCTTGGTAGCCATGGGGTGATTTATGAGATTGATGACCAATGATGAGAGAATTGATGGCATTGATGCTCCATGATGGGAGGAGTTACAAGTTTTAATTCTTTGATTTTGTAACTCCTTTTTCCTTGGATATGATTGGCCGATGGAGAATGATGGACATTTAATCGCCCTTAATCTCCATAATGAGGGGAGTTTCATGATTTTAATATCATGATTACTTAAATTTGTAACTCTCATTTGCTTGATTTTGATTGAGCCGTTCAAAATAATGGGTTAATGACTGCATTAAGTTGTTATAAAACGGGTCAATTAATAGCATTAAGTGGTCGCCAGGGCATTTGAAAAGTCGCGGGCCGCGCCGCGTCTTTTGGAATTCTTCTTGTGATGATCGCAGATGGATCCACATGTTGTTTGATGTCGGATGGCGATGCAACTTCGGACTTTGGTTGATATTAGTGGGCCGGTGACATCTATCTTGTCGATTTCTCGATGGTCGGACATAAAGTGTACTTTCTTTGTCAGCCGGTTGGCGATCTTGGAGCGATCAATGATGATTTGATGATTCCGGTGGTAGATCCATGATGTTGACGAAGATCAGTGGATTACATGCTTGAAAAATCAGATTTTTGAAAAACCGCAGGGGCCAATCATCTCGAAATGCGAAAATAACCCGGAAAAGTGGGTTTTCGAGCGAAATCCAGCGACCGGATTTCTATGGCCGCCAGGTTTTTCCCCTTTTCTCAGCCGCTGTTTCATGGACATTTCTTGATCTTTTTCAATCCTTTTTTCTCCTGTATTTTTTTGACATTTTTCCTCATTTACCGGCTTGATTCTCCTGAAGAAAACCTGACAAGAAGTCGTGCAAATCGGAGCACAAAGTTTCCTATTTTTTGGAAAAGTCGAAGACTTTGTATCCAATTTTCCGTCAAGAGTCGAAACTAGGTCAAACGTTGTCGGAATGATCTGAAATTTGACGTGCAGCCCTTTAGAAGCATGTTGAAGCCACCTATGTGCTATGTTTGATGAGTGAAGGCCTCGATAGTTCTCACCGCCGAGAGGCTTGATTTTACCGCTCGAGGGTTGTTGGAGGGTCAAACGTTGTCGATTTGACTTGAAATTTGACATGGAGCCTTTTGGTGGTATTTTAAGACCATTTGTAGGCTTTGATCGAAATTTTAATGCCTTCGACGCCGTCGCCGCCAGGAGCGCCTGTTTGGCTGCCGAAGGAGTGAAGTTGGGTCAAATGATGTTGGAATGGCCCGAAACTTCATGCGTACCCCTCTTTTTGCTGTCTTGAAGGATCTTGCAGTTTCTGTTTGATTCTGACAAGATCTGATGCTTAAAGTAGCATTGCCTGTTTGTAGTAGGATGCGGCTTTATGTGGCTTCTTGATGTTGAAGAGGGAAAGTGACATTTTTTGTGTCAACAAATGGCCCCTCCAGGTACAACACGAGTAGCATTTGGAGTCGATGTGCCTCGAAGAGAAACTTGAAGGAGAGCTTTTGACTTGACCAAGAGTCTTTGAGCATTTTTTTTTAAATTTTTTTTAGCCTTTTGAGTTTCCAATGGGATTTTATGGTAGTGAGAGGGATCACGTACCATCTTAAGGCAAAGTTTTGAAAATGACCTTAGGGAGTCGGATTTGGGTTTTGGATTTTCTTTTTGACCTTGTGAACCTAAGGGCTGTATGTGGCACATTAGGCGGTCAAGTGGTTTTTTTTTTTTTTTTGACTTTGTGACCTAACAAGCTGTATGTGGCATGTTAGGGGGTCGATGTTTGATTTTTTATTTTGATTTTGTGACCCAATAAGCTGTATGTGGTAAATTGGGGGGGGGTCTGATTTGGTTTTGACCTTGTGACCTAACAAGCTGTATGTGGCGAGCTAGGGGGTCAGGATTTATTTATTTTTGGTTTTCTGACCTAACAAGCTATATGTGGTAGGTTAATGGACCAGAGTTTGGTTTTTTGTGGAATGTCAGTTTCAAGATTTTGGCTTAATTTGGTTAATGAGGTTGGATGGTTTGGATTTTTGGAAACTCGTGAGGCTTTTTTTTTTGTGAATGTTTCAATCGACTCAAAAGAGGCATGGAACCAATTTGTATGCTCTTGGTAAGGAGATTTTTTTATAGGAAGCCCCTTTTAATGCCTACGTGGTCAAACCTGACTCATGTGGGCTAACCCATGGGATCTTAAGTTTTGGAGATGACTTAGATCTCATGTGGTGTCATTTTGTAAAGGATATATAAAAATATCTCTTATGGGTAGAGAATATCTAAAAATATCCTTACTTGGAGAGAATCTCTCATGTTTCCTTGTTTTTGGAGAGATTTTTTCAAAGTATCTTTCTTTGGAAGAGAATATTTCTCATTCCCTTTCTTTTTGGAGAGAATTTCTTAAAGAATTCTCTCATTAGGAGAGAATATCTCAAATCTCCTTTCTTTTGGAAAAGTTGCTAGTTTTTTTTAGCACTTACCTCCTTGGTTTTCTTCTTGTTAATTTCCTCTTTTGGTTTGCTCTCCTCTATAAAAGCAAAGGAGGTTGGATCTTTTGTCCTTATTGCTTTCTTTTTGCAAAAGTCTTCAAGAGTGCTCCAAGATCAAGAACTCCTCTTCTTCTTCAAGAATCTTCAAGTTCTCTTTCTTCTTCTCCATACATGGCTTCAAGTAAGTTTTCTTCCTTCACAAGAAACTCCATGTAGAAGTAAAAATTCTTTCTTTTCTTTTTTTTTTTTTTCCCACGTGTTTTCTCTTCTTTTTTTTTTACACGTGCTTTTTTTTTCTTTTCTTGCTCACGGTTTTTTCTTCCCTCTTTTTTTTTCTTATTTTTCTTGGCTGTATGGACAGGTCCGTACGAACCTGGTCGTACTGCCAACTGGCAGTGGGCCATTTTTTTTTAAGAGATTTCTCTCTTTTCTCTCTCTTTTTTTTTTTTGTTTTCCCTCTTTTACTCACCATGATAATGAGGTTTATGCAATCCAAGATGTTCATGCATTTTTGTTTTTATGTATCAAGATAGAAGGCCAAAATCTCTAGGTCAAGCCAACATCATTTTTGACTTGGACAAAATTTGATTGGTTTTGACCAAGTTGGGTTGGAATTGGTCAAACTTTGCTTAAAGTTTTCCTAGTATCTAGTGCATGATGATTTTCTTGGATGCATGATTTTTAGTAAATTGATTGGGAGCATGATGATGCATACCTAGAAAATCTTTTGCAAGTTTTGGGATTTGGAGATCGCAACAATGTTGAGCCCTTTCTTAATCTTGCTGAATTTTAAGGAGCTTTACAAGTTTTGGAGGTTGGAGCTTGCAGCAATGTTGAGCCCTTCTTCAAACTTGTGGAGATTTGATAAGACTGGTTTGCAATCGCAGTAATGTTTGAGTTCAAACTGTTAGGGATTTTGTATTTGCAATTTGATGGATGCATTTTCACTTTAGCATCATTTGAATTTTCACACATGCAATGTTTTAGAAAAGCTTGGAATCTGGTTTTATACATGCATTGGTTTTAGACTTGTAGAATTAATGATTTATGCATGTTTTGTTTTTAAACTTAGATGCATTGGTTTTAGAATCCAAACTCTTTTGAAAACCTAATTCTTTGTGCATTACTTTTTTAAAATCAAATTGAGGTTTTAGGTTTGTTCCTTGCATGCATTCATCATTTTCAGAATCGTTTTTGTATGCATTTTTATGTGAAAAGAGTTTTATCAAATCAAGCAAACCTTTGGTTTTAAAGTTTCAAATCATTTTAGGCTTTTTGTGTTTTATGATTTTAAACATCTTAGATTGATTTAAAACATGTTTCCAAGCTTGGTTTAGTGGCCCAAAAATCCCCTCCAAGAAAAACCTTCTATTGTGGAAAAAATAGGATTTTTGGTCCTAGGCAGTTTTGAGCTATAAAAAGTAGTTCTTTCCTTTGTCAAAGTTGGAGATTTTTAAGCCTTCTTTGAGGCATTTGGAGACAAGACAAAGGGGATGAACTAAGAGAGACCAAAGAGTCTTTTGGAGAGCTAAAGCTTGGATTAATGAAGTTAAATCTCTAAGTAAGCTCTACCTCTCTTAATCATAAGTTATGTGCTTTGTTTAAATTATTGGTAAATGATTTTTAGCATGATAACTATGATGTGTTGAATCCATTCTTCTCCTAATCTTTGATCTAATTAAGATTGGATTCTTCACCTTGGTTTCAATCCAAGTTGTTTTAAATACTTTCTTAATCATGCTTAGTCAAAGTCTTTGATTTCGTTTAAAGCATGATTCCTTGTCTTGGTTGAAACCTAATTTGTTGTTTTCATTCATTTAAACTTTAGTTAAATCTTTTGGTTTTGAAAACAACATTGCACATGCATCACATGTTCTAAGTTAGTCATTTTCATACAACTTGTGAGTCTTTGATTTTATGTCATTAACAAGTTGTTTCTCATACATGTGATTTGCATTAAACTTCAATCAATCTTTTATGAGCCTTAACCTTTGAATTGCTTTAAGCAATATATTAATTGAGCTTTGTTTTTAATTTGATTGAAGTTATCACACACACACATCATGAGCATACATCTTTGCATTCATTTAGTGTTTGTGTGAGTTGTTTTACACTTTCATATTAGCCTATTTAAGAGGCAATTTCTTTGAGCTTAAATTGTATCTCTTAGAGTGATCTTTTGTGAAGACGCCTTCTTAGAGAAATCTTTATTTGTAAAGGTTATTGCTTAGCCTAAGAAAAGCATTGTGTAAAGGTTATTGCTTAGCCTTGAAAAGCATCTTGTAAAGGTTGTTGTTGAGCCTAGTAAAAACAACATTGTAAGGGTTATTGCTTAGCCTAGTAAAAAGCATACTTAGTGGAAATCCGGTGGGATGATTGGATCACAAGCCGGTAGTGGACGTAGGCATTGAGGCCGAACCACTATAAACCTTTGTGTTGTGGTGCTTGCCTTTGTAATGATTGTTTTATTAGCTTCCGCATTTTGATTGTTTATCATCACTTGTGACTAGTTTATGTTAAGAAATTAAAATTGGTCTAAATTGGTCATATTTGTTGCACACCCTATTCACCCCCCCCCCCCTCTAAGGTTAGGATCCAAGGACTTACACAAACTTTCTTTGATGATGCTTCATTGACTATGAGCTTGTAGTGGTGTTGAGCTCATCTTCAAACTTCCTATCTTTTTCGGGGTGTTTCCCTTTTCTTCGGAATTGTCCCAGAACCATGCCAAAATTTGGTTAGAATTTTTTTAGCAAAATTTTGTCATTTTGATGATTGATTTTTTCTTTTCCATCCTTTGCAAGTAGTTCCTCTAGAGCTTGTTACTAATGCACCACGTCGGTCTACCAGGTCTCTTACTATGGCCGTACAACAAGCCTGGGAGAAGGTACAGTTTGTGGAGAGAAACTTGGAAGAATGCGACTCCCTCAACCGTGATGAGATGAGACAGCGATTGATCGCCCTCAAGGATGAGGAGTTTTACAAGATTATGGTAAGCAATCGTCCTTGAGTTATGGACGATCAGAACAGTGTGCCCAAGCCTACCTTCTTCTTTGGTGACGTAGTCCCTGACGACTTGGCATACCAAAGGAGATGCTTTCAGTTCTCTTAAACGGCAGATGGTGAGGAGAGAACTATTTCTACCCGGTCGACCTTTGATCGCACTATCTCGATCATGATCCTTTCTCCCACATGCCCCAAGAGGAAAGATCCTCTAAGCTGGGTGAAGAGGACTAATGTGATCAAGACCGGGGTTTTTGTTGGTGGCCCTTCCGGTTATGCAGGGAAGTCGTCTGTCTGCATGGACATGTTGATGACAGCCAGTGGTTACCAAGGTTCTGATCATCCATCGGTTGATTTGAGATCGGTGGGCCTTGGCATTTTTCAGGGTGATGGCAGCAATTAAGTGAAGCCTTTTCGACTTCGCGACCATTTCAGTGCTGACTCAAGCTAGGAGTAATGGACTGATCACATCCTGCAAGTTGGCGGGGCCATTTTAAAGGAGGTCTAGGTCTTTGATGCGGTTCGTGCTTTTCAGCAAACCGTGGTTTTTTCTGATGAAGTCTTCATGGCCATGTTGGAGTCATTCCTTCCATAAACCAACACCTTCATTGTTACGAATGGGGAGATTGATTTTTCTTTGAAGGAATTGAGCGCCATCACCGGGCTGCCTGTCCTCGGCAAACTTTATGAGGAGTCATGCCTATTGACAGCGTCCTTGAGGAGCAGTCTGAGGAGTTCAGGCTTTTGTACTTTCAGCTCGTCGCCTTCTATGATTTTTTTAAGGAGAAGGAGGGCTCGAAAGTCAGGTCCAGCAGTTGGAGGAGTTTTGGCTCTTTGTTCCCCAACTTCTTTGACAGCAGAGAGTCTGCTGATAGCACGACCCGGGAGGCCAGAGCTAAGACTCCAAGTTTGAAGAAGACTTCTGTCATGCGGTGAGACTTGAAGGACTTCTTCATGAGCACAAACGCCATTTATTCAAACATTGCGCTGTGGAGGGATCTCACTGTTTACCTCACTTACTGACTGAGTGAAGTTGTTTTTGCTAGAGAAGATGGTAGGCACATCAAGCCGCACTGTATTTTTCCGGCTTGTCAGATGGCATTTGGAGAGCGGCTTGCTTTGGTGCCTGCTCTTTACTCCTATTTGTGTCCCGAACTATAGGCTATTGTTTTCTTGGTTCGGCTTGGGATCCCTATGAACAAGGTATTTTCAGCCCATATTTTCTATTCGTGGTATGTGTACCACTGTCCCGGCTTCCATCGATTAGGAGTTGCACAGGATGATGACCCTTTCATTATTCGATTTGCTAGAGAGACAGTCGTTTCCGAATCACTTTTGTCTGCCCATTTGAGGATCCGACGGTTTAGGGACGTCGAGATCGGGCAATCTTCAGTGAAGCTTTCTCTAGGTTTGCGAAAGAAGGCTTTTGATTTTGGTGTCTCCCATTATTCCACCAGGGTAGGGTCGGGAAGACACTATTCTTTAACAAACGTAGAAAAAGGTGGCTTTTCAATATACGCGTTGTTACGATGGTGTACCGTAGACATCTTTTTGTTGATATTCAGTCATATGACCCCTCGCATTTTGCACTGCAATTGGGCTTCTCTCAAGGCGTTGTTGGAGCGCCTTCGAGGATAGTGAAGCGTTTTGGAGGTTTGCAGGATGGAACGAATGCATGAGCTTTTTACAATGCAGAGGACACTATCGCCATGATTTCCTATCCTGAGTTGCCCACTTTCCGGACTGCTGGCTTTACGAAATGGTTCGTAGAGAGCTTTTTGGTGTACCGGGGCTTTCCAAGAAGGAGCTCGATGTCAAGCAATCTTCTGGGAAGGGTCTTGGTAGATCAGATGGAGTCCATTGAGAGGAAGTTCTGGCTTTCCTTGCTGGAGAGAAGCATAAGATAGGCTTTCTCAGTGAACAGGACGTCATCAGATCAGGAGTTGTACAAGAGATACCTGGTGAGGTCTTGAAACAGCTAGAAGAGGAGGAGGTCGAGATTGACGCTTGGATGCAAGCGGAACGAACGAAGGCTTCCTTGGAGTCCACTGGGAGGAGCAGACCATTTGGCGAGGAGTCTAGCGAAGGTCCTGACTTTGATGATGGGGCTGGTACTTCAAGTAAACCGGCCCATAGAAGCAAGAGGAAGAGAGGGCAGCGCCGTAATAAGAGACGACACGATGACTCTCCGATTCAGAAGTCCCTCCCGCCATTGCTGAAGAGATGTCAGGGGACGCTGATGAGCCTCCGGAAAAGAGGAGCCGAGAGGAAGAGACCGTTAATGAAGGTATGATTCCTCCTCTTTCCTTTTCCGTTTCTTTCATTGAGATTTCTTGTTTTTTTATTTTTCTTCTCTCCCTTTTTAGTGGGAGATGATGATTTGGTGATGCATGAGGTTCCGGCTGATGAAGCAGTGACGGATCCGATTGTGGCATATGAAGAAGAACCAAGGGACTCTGGAGTGATTCCAGAATCTTCACCTGGTATGACTTCTTTGTGTTTTCTTTCTTTTTTGTTCGTGCTGTCATTTGCTAATATATTACTTGTTTTTTTGTCAGCTGACTTGCCACAGGATTCTAACGATTTTGAGTCATTCATGGATGCGACCTTTGACGATGCTTCGGATGAACTCATGGAGGCAAAAAGTATTCCGCTGATCGTCGAAGAAGGTATTTGTAGCAATAACCCTGATGATAATGATTTTTTAATAGGATTATATTCATACCCCCCCTTTTTGTTTTGCTGGTAGGTTGTGAAGTAACTAGAGAAGTTCCTCCGTCTTTTCAGGGCTAGAGCAAGGGATGCCTGCAGTTGCACCAGAAGTAGGGACTTCTTCTTACAGTTTCAATGCGGCAGAGATGAAATCTTTTGAGGAGATTCCTTCGCCAGTGTCTCCGATTAGAAAGAGTTTGATGATCACTCCTCCAACAGGGCATGACATCGGCGATCGACCGATGGAAAGGGGCGAGCCTTCATCCGGGCTATCTCTTCAGTATGCGAAAAAAGTGTTGAAGAGCGTTTTGAGCTCATGGGTCGAAACTCTTTCTTCTGGCCATTTGGAAACTGGTTTTGGTATGATCAAGCATGTACAGGACATCCTTGTTGATAGCGAAGAGGTCAGTCTAAACGAGGGCTGCACAGAACCGGACCGCAGACCGGACCGGACCGCAAAACCGGACCGGATTTGAAAAACCGGTTATATCCGGTCCGGTCCGGACCAGACCTTTTAAAAACCGGTCTGGACTGGACCGGACCGGATTAATAATATATTTTTTTTAATTTTTTTAATTTAAAACTTTAAGTATATAAAATTCCTAAGTCAAATACTCTAGTGAAATAGAAGATCTGGCTTCTTACATCTGGAAAAAGAGGCAGGAAATGGGCTGAAAATGAAAAAAATAAATAAAAACTTAGGAAAAAAAAAACAAATGAAATCGGTCCGGACCACTTAAGTGGTCCAGACTGGACCGTTTTGGACTGGACCGGACCATTTATAAGTGGTACGGTCCGGTCCTCTCATTTAAGTCGGACCGGATTTCCGGTCCAAAAACCGGACCGGAAATCCGGTTGTGCAGCCCTAGTCTAGACATTGCAAGTACGAAGGCTTTTGTTGATGAAGTCATTACTCTGGGCAACAAATGGAATGAGACCAAGAGCTTCCCAAGCGGTGACTTTTTCCATGAGATGTTTTTGAAGCCTTCTGGCGAGGTCAAGTCTGAACTGAACGAGATCTCGCGGACTCGGAAGTAATTCGTTTGGGAGAGGAATGTTACCGAGTTGGCGATCATTGAGCTAACAGACGACCTGTGCCATCTGGGTAAAGAGGTTGTTGAGACCAGGTAGCGTCTCGAGTTATTGGAGGAACAAGCTGCTGCCAAATGGGCCGCCATTGTAGAAGCTCGTGCTAGAGAAGGGACTCTGATTCTCCAGGTCAATGAGGCTAAAAGCAATCTCCGGAGGAAGACTCAAGAGTATGAGCAATGACAGATTCTTTGGGAAGAGCTTCCCCATGCTGCAGATGGGTCACGGCATTCTGCTCATTTTATGGAAAGATTTTGAAGAAGCGTGGCATGGAAGCTTTAGAGGCTAAGGCCAAGAGTCTGCTTGAGGAGTTGAATCTTTGGTTGAATACCATGCTAGATTGAGCTCCTAACTTTTGTAACAAAATCTTTTTTCTTCTTCTCTTTTGGTACCTCCATGTAAAAAAAAAATTGGTACTCTATATACTTTTACTCAAATTCTTTTTTATGAAAATAAGCAAAAGTTGGATGAGAATGTTTGTTTGGAAATTTGACCAAAAGGTTGTCATTTTGTGAAAATCTTTTGTCAAATGGTTGTTTTGGGCATGAAAGTCAGATTTTGTGGCGAAAGCCTGGTTTTTGATAACTTGAAAGCTAGATTTTGAGATGGCATGGAAGCCGAATTTTGTGGCGTAAGAGCCAAAATTTGTTTATGGCATGGAAGCCAAAGCTTTTGAGATGGCATGAAAGCCGGATTTTTGGAGATGGCATAAAAGCTGATTTTTTTTTTTAGATGGCATAAAATCCGATTTTTTTTTAGATGGTATGAAAGCACACCCCCCCCCCTTTTTTTTTGAATTGGCATGAGAGCCAGGTTTTGTGGCATAGGAGCCGATTTTGTTTGCTGGCGTGAAAACCGAAATTTTGGATGACATGGAAGCCGAATTTATTTGTTTTTTGCGTGAAAGCCAGATTTTTTTTAATGAGATTTGTAAGTAACAGAATTGAAACAAAGAAAACAATGGGTTATATATGGTACTCACATATCCAAGAAGGTTCAAAGAGTGCTCAAAATGATGAAAGTTGGTATTCCTTTTACTTGTCATGATTTCAAGAAGTAAAACCCCAAAGCTGAAGACATCAGATTTCACGGAGAAAATTCCTTCCATTGCATATTCCAAAGATATGTAACCACTGAATGAAATCATCATAAAATCAGTTAGAATCTGCGGACGTTTCCACATGAGTGTATGAGTGAAATCATGCAATATGGAAGTAGCTTTTACTTACTATGTACCGACGACCCTATTTGTATTTGCTTTCATTGGTTTCCACTGAACATTCTTGCCATCCCAAAATCTGATATTTTAGGATTCATATCTCCCTCCAACAAAATATTGCTAGCTTTCAAATCTCTATGGATGACTATTAATCTAGAGTATTTATGAAGATATAGAAGGCCTCGAGCAATTCCGTCAATTATGTGAATACGTTTTCCCCAATCTAATATTTCTCGTTTGGTTGGATCTGCTCCAGTATGACCATTATAAGTATTTATAATTAAAAATTTGTGCATGAAGACATCGAGGATATGTAAATAATGGATTTATGTCTAGTCACAAACCAAAGAGGAAGACATCCAAGCTTTTGTTGGGCATGTATTCATAGATCGATATCTTTTCTTCACCATGGTTGCACATACCAATGAGTTTAACAAGATTCTTATGTTGACGTTTGGAAATTATTAAAACCTGACTCTTGAACTCCTCTAGTCCTTGTCCAGAACTCCTAAAAAGTCTTTTCACTGCTACATCTTGCTCATTTATCAACTTACCCTGATATAATTGTTCAAAGGTTGTTAATCTCAAACATTGCTATAAGGTATGTAGCATCACTTTTTTTATGAATTTAATTTTATGTATTGAAAGAAATTTCATATCAGTAATCATTTTTTCCCCTTCATAAATGTCATTGTTTTGAAATGGTGATGTATCTCCATTTTTAAATTGTTAGTGAAACTAGTTATTACCTTGTAAATTGGCCCAAATCCACCTTCTCCAAGCTTATTTACATTTGAAAAGTTATCAGTAATAGCCAAAACATTAGACAAACTAAAACTTGGTAAGTCAAGACCCCTTCTTCCCAATATCGGTAAATTTTGGTCCAGCATGTATAGAAAAAGACAACTCCAGGACAGACAATTCTCTCTCTGCATTATTCTCTGTGTAGAAACAAGAAAGCCTATTATTTTATAAGCATAGCCAGGTGAATCAGCGATGAAAAACTTGTATTACAATATAAGAGAATTAGATTAATTAAGAAATACAAAGTGCAATCAAAATGATCAACAAGTGATGCACCATTCCATCTTGCAGTTCTTTAATTCTTTTTAACTCTGGAGGATAGGTGCTTTCTACTTTTTAAGAACCTAAAAAAGGACGACTAGAGCAGGAAAGCCATATCTGTCAGGAGCAACAGAAGGACGACTAGAGCGTCACAGGGGTATGACACTACCAGTAGAGGAAGTATTAATACCTGAGGGTACAATAGGCAGCATTGTGATAGGATTAGGAGAAGGAGGCCCCACAGGAGGAACCGTGTTACACCGGACATAGACATTGGTTATAGGTGGTGGAGAAGTAGTCGCAGGAAATTGTGGTAGATAACACACAGCAACAGGATGAGTATCCAAACGCAAAGAAAAGAAAGGAATGTGTTCCAAGAAGATCACATTACGAGATATTCGCATGCGTTTCTCAGATTGGTCATAGCACAAAAATCCCTTGTGTTCATCACTGTAGCCTAGGAAGATACATTTGGCAGCCTGTGGTGACAACTTAGTGCGCTCTGTAGGTGGAAGATGGACAAACCATAAGCAACCAAAAACACGTAAGTGAGAATATGAAGGGGTATGACCAAAGAATGTAACGCCCCAATTCCGGATACCGATAAAGTCGTTCGAATATCCGAAGTTGGCGCGCTACTTCCGGGAAAATCCGAGAACTTCCAAGATCGTAGGCCCGCAGTGATGTCCAATTTAAAACTTTTGAACAATATACTATCAATGGTTAAATTTGCGGAAGCATAATAAATAAAGCGGAAGCAATTTGGTATCGATATATATTAAATGTGAGCAGAACTACAGTCTAGTTTAAAAAGGTTCGGTTGTTAATATCAAAAGTTAATACAAATTCATAACTACCCGGCTCACTACAAAATTTCTCTCGAAAGCCCAAAATCAAGTAAGACTCTCAAAATCCAGGTAATAGCTATCCGCCCTCCGGCTCGACATCGAGGTCGACCGGGCCCCACGCGAACTCTCCAGCTACGGGCGCTTCTACTAGCGCAAGCGCGTCCTCTACGATCTCTGGGTCAAGGCCTAAGCACCAAAGATGGGTCAGATCTAAAAGATCTCGCAAATCACAGTATACCAATAACATAGGACATATATATCAAAGGAATAGAGACAGGTATATAATTTAAAGATTAACAAGGTAAATGAACTAGGCAGTTGAGCAAGATAAGCATAAGGAATCAGGATAAATATATAACATCTAATCTACTAAAAAATGGCACATTCACACGAGCTGGAATACCGCGTGATATTATGTCGCGGCCCTCCCATACTGAACACAGTTGCGGTGGGGAAATCTCGCCAGTGCTGGGAATTACTAATCTAGCAAATCACTCATCACTCATCACTCAAGACCGGACACGGTATCACACCGTCCATCTTAACAACATAGCTCATCATGATAGCTCCTCAACACTCATAATAGCTCCTACCGGGGATGATCAGTCCACAGGCTGAGCTTAAATCAACCGAGTGAATGTCTATGCCAACTCAAGAATACTCTAAGGGTCTGTGTCTATCTAGGCTTTGCCTTGCGTGAACAAGGTCCTAACCAAGTCTCTAAGAGGTCTATATATATCACTTAATCAATGAATTATAATTCAAGCCCAAGCCCACTCGTTGGATCCATACCAAGGCCCATCATCATATGGCCTGGTCTAAAACAGTCCAAACGAGGCAACATATCCATTTATACTGATAAACAGTTCCTTCTAATCCATCATGACTTAAAATCCCAATATAAACTACCTCTTCCAACTAAGGGTACACATCTCCACACTTAGGCCCAATAAGGGCCCGCCTAGCCACAGACAAGGGTCAGTGTTCTCCAAATCATACTATCGGGTCACCTCTAAGATATCCTAGGTTCAGGTCCTCCATTTATATTTAATTAACAGTTAATAACTACACTAAGGATATAAGAGTGACAGTAAATAATAGAAGGGAAGTATGAACTTTAATAAGAGAATCAACGGGGAATAACAACAGTCCAATCCTAGGTAATGGACCACATTTAGGTTCAAATCCATCTCCGGTAATTTGATCTCTAAATGAAGTCACTGATGCCATATGATACTGTGTTTGGTGCTTCTGAGGTTACGGGCATCATTGACAACTCTTAGGGGTCAAATCATCTTAGATTAAACGACCAAAACCCTAATCAGTGGTCCCCGCGAGTCAATGTTGAGCCACACCGTTGACTCGGGCTTAGTACATTGATAAATGTCCATTTGGATGGTCAATGGGCCCCACAAATGATCACAACTCCTAAATGTTGAAAACTGGAAAATCAGAGTTTCCCCGTGTGCTCGGTCGACCTGGCACGGGCTCGGTCGACCGACCCGGCACACTGGGGGTTAACCCCCAGGTTGACCTGATGTGCAGTGTGCTCGGTCGACCTCCTGGCCTGGTGGGTCGACCGAGTGCACTAGAAAAGCTATGTCAGGCCTCCTGGAAGATTAAGTTTGTTTTCAAAGGTTCCCAATGTGTCCGGTCAACCTCCTGGCCTGGGTGGTTGACCGCATACACCAAAAACCATGAAAAGAGTGATGTCCCAGCTTTAAACACTTTTACTACTAATCTTATGTACTAGGTGAAAACCAACTTCCAGTCTGCACTCCCTGAGTTTCAAGAGAAAAACCCACTTTCAGTCATTTCCTACAAAAATAGTGTACCCGGGTCGACCTGGGCATGGCCAGGTCGACCTGGCTAACCGAAATGGATCTCTGCAGGAAAAATTAACTGAGAGCCTGTTTTTCCCAAAATGCAGTGTGCCCGGTCGACATGGGTAGGGCCCGGTCGACCTAGTACACTGAAAAACTCAAACCTGCAGAAAAATTAACTGGGAGCTGTTTTTCCCAATTTTTAGTGTTCCCGGTCGACCTGGGCATAGCCAGGTCGACCTGGTACAGTACAAATCATTTCTGTAGGGTTTCTTAACTGAGACCTGTTGCTACAGTATTTTTAGTTTTCCAGGTCGACCTGGGCAGGGCCAGGTCGATCTAGTACACTGCAAAAATCCTGCAGAACCCAGTTTTCGGGATTTTTCCATTTTCAACCCGATTTTCCACCAAAACACCTCCAATCACTCCCAAACTTCACCAAATCATTGAAAAATACAAAACCACTACAATGCCCATCAATCAACACCATTTTGGCCCATTGATCTTCCAAATGGAGGTGAAACCCCATCCATCGATGTCCAACCATCCAACATAACTAAGCTCCATGGTAGTTCTAACATAATGCAAATAACTGAACTAAAATTAAATGAATCAAATGCACAGAATATACAACCTAAGTTAAGAGTATAATGCACTTGCCTTGCTTGGAAGAGAAGGTATTGTAGAGAGATATAGAGAAGAAGAGAAATCCTATCCAATGCAATAAGGAAGAAGAAGATGAAGTGGTTGCAGCTTCTAGGGCAATTTCTCCAGCATAACAGTAGCCTAATTCTTAGGGAAGAAATGAGAGAGGAAGGAAGAAGAAGAGAGGAATAGTTGCTAGGGTTTGCCGTGGGAATAGTGCTGATTTTATAGATTTTGGGGGTAGCTAATGACTGAAAAGCCTTTTAGGGTTGCATAGGATTAGGGTTAGGGTTAGGGGCTCTTTGGTCTTTAGGTGGAAAGTTCTAGAAGGTGCTTTCGCAGAAACCCCCCTATGGTTCACTCAAAACCCTAGTAAGGGCCTCCCTACACTAATAAACCCTAGAATTTACAAAAGACTATACAAAACCCTAATATTAATACAACTAAACTAGTCTAACACAAACTTAGGAGATTAACACAAAACTACCCTGATTAACCCCTAATTAACATAATTAGCCACTAATTAATATAATTAGCTAATAATTAGCAATAATTAGTAATAATTAGTATTTAAAAATACAATTAGAGGGCCCACAAGGGGTGGGGCCTCACAAAAGAGAGCTTCATATGGAGTAGTCTTTCCTAGAACGGAGCTAGGATGACGATTGAGGAGATACACAGCAGTCTGTGCAGCATCACACCAAAGTTTTGGAGGAACTAAGGATGCAAGCAGCGGAGTACGAACAGTTTCAAGAATATGCCTGTTCTTCCTCTCCGCAACACCATTTTGCTGTGGAGTATGTGGGCAGGATTCTTGGTGAAGAATTCCTTTATCAGAAAGGAAGGCAGAAAAATCATGGGACATGTATTCTCCACCGGAGTCAGACCTAAGAATTTTTATATCTTTTTGAAATTGGGTGTGAACCATATTGTAAAACTTTTGGAAAAGAGAAAATACTTCATATTTGAGGCGCATGAAATAAATCCAAGCGAATCGAGAATGATCATCAATAAAGGTCACATAATACTTAAACCCTGTCCTACTTACTGTGGGTGCAATTCCCCAAACATCAGTGTGAATGATATCAAAAGATGATAATGCACGAGAATGATGAATAGGAAACGACAAAATATGACTCTTACTCAAACAACACGTTTCACACTTTGAGTGAACTAAAAAGGACGTCATTTTATTATCAATAATGGGTTCTAAACAACCAATTTTAAACAAAGAAAGTAAATAAGCATTGTTCACATGACCAAGACGACTATATCACGTAGTCCACATTTTATTGAAATTTAGAGAAGAAGAAGAAAATAAGGAATGATAACCAATGTCCAGCAGAAACAGTCGACCATGTTTACTCCCCGTCGCGATCACCTTCCCAGTTTGCCTCCCCTGTATGACACAACCAGTGGAAGAAAAGTTAATATGGTACCCATCATCAATAAGTTGCCAGACAGAAAGTAAATTGGCTGATAATTTGGGAACAAAGTAGACATTGGAAAGGTGGAGGGACTGGCCAGAGATACTAGATATAGTAATGGTACCAATTCCAGAAATGTTTAATTGGTCTCCGTTAGCAGTGGTGATTTTGTCTTTCCCAAGGTAAGGGTGGGAGGCTGTAAAGCTACTTTCCGCAGAAATCATGTGGTTTGATTCCCCTAAATCAAGAAACCAAGTAGATGGGGTGATAGAGAGATTGAAGAATGAAAAGCAGGAAATGCTAGAGGGGAAGGAGTTTTATACCAACCACCATTAAAACCCATAGATGCATATGCAGAGGTGACTGTGCTCTGGATCAGTTCTTGAATCTGAGCAGGAGTCATGGATATAGCTCCGGAGGAAGTGCTGCCGGTACCTGATATGGGCGCTTGAGCCTGAAATGCTGATGAAACATTTTGTCTTGGCATATAGGAGGGAGGCTTCTTAGGTTGTGTCTCATTCCGTCGCTACAGGCTTCGACAGTCATCAATCACATACCGGTCCGTTTGCAATATCTGCAAACTAATTTCTTGCGACAATTTTTGGCAATATGTCTGAAGCCTTTGCATTCATAACATTGAGTCGGCTTTGGAGTTGTCAGAAGAGCCGAGTCTGTAGGAAGAGGCGCAAGGAAGGCTTTGGGTGCTTCGGGTGCTTCCAGAATAGTGCGATGTGAAGTGAGACGAAGTTCTTCGCGAAGGACTTCTTGGAGGCAAGTATCAAGATTAGCAGTATTCTCCCTATTCATAAGCGCAGACCGAACAGATTCAAATTCAGGTCGGAGATTCATAAGAAACTGGCTGATATGAGTTTCTTCTTGTAATTGGAGAGCCTCAGACAGAAATCCAGAAGAGACCATTTGGATCAGAATGGAATCCCTTTCAGTCCACAAGGTGATGAAACCATTAAAGTATCAGTTTTATCCCCTTGACTATATCGGGCCATTTCACTATCCAGATGAAATTTCCGAGCTTTATTGGTTTAATGGTAAACTTTCTTCAAATGAGCCCACATATCAGCTGCTATGGTGTAGGCTTGAAGGGCCACGGCAAGAAAGGGGTCAATGGAGTTAAGAATCCAAGTGAAGACCTTAGCATTTTCTTTAGACCAGGTGGGTAATGCTTTTGTGTCAGTAGTATTTGTAGCAGGTTTAGATATCGAGCCATCAAGGTAACCAAACAGTCCTTAGTCTTCTACAAAATTCTTCAGATGAAAAGACCAGGCCATATAATTATTCCCAGTAAATTTAACAGGAATAACATCATACTTGTCCATAATAGAAACATAGCAACCGTAGTAACAACAATAAATAGCAACCAAGGACAGCAACCAACAATTAATCTTCAATCAATCAGTACAAGAATCAGCAATGGGTAAAGAAGAGAACATCCCATAGTAGCACAAGAAGATTATAAACAACCCACGGTTAACTTAATAACTAGTAACAAAGGTGACAGAGGCTTCTAACGGCACACAAAAGAGTGCAAATCAGTAGTGCAAAAAGAGACCAGCCTTCAAATCAACAAAACAGAAAGTAGAGTTGATATTGATCTGTTATAAATCTGCTAATACAGTAGGAAGATTGCACTGTATTGATCTGATGAAGAATCCAGCAACAGAAAACATAAACAGTGCAGAAATTATCCCAGACAGAGCCAGGCGACCATGTTTGAAACTCTGTGGGCCCCACAGAGTGATCTAATCTCAGATCAAGTTTGAAACTCTTGAAGGAGGTCAAATGTACTTCCTCTATTCCAAATCTGATGAGTATCAGATAAGGATCCACAAATATGGACGGTGGTGATGAAAATTTTCTGAAAATAATGTGTCAAAAACGACAGAGGAAGAAGATGATAAAACCTACCTCAGATGGTGATGAAAAATTCCAAAAAAGTCCTTACAATAACCCTGAAGAACTCGCGAACACAAATGTGGAGGTTGCTTGGTGATAGGAAGTTGATCAGTGGTGGGCCACAGTTTGATTAAAGGGACGTCAGACACTATTATCAGTAATGACAGCAGCAATGGAGAGAGGATTCACGCCAATAAGAAGAGTTATTACTTAGGCGATGTGGGTGTGGGACTTCCCAACATTACTACTGGTACCCCAGGAGATAGCTAGGGCGTCCTCAGAGTCTCACTTTCTTGTGCTTTGCATATCATGTGCTAGTCGGTACTATTGCTAGATGATGTTAGGTTATTATTCACTTGATTCTCATATTTTACTCTTGCTTACATGCCTAGTTTTATATTCTTGTCATCTTATAATTAATTACCTGTCTTTATTCTTATTTGAAATATGTTGTATCTTTTATACATTGTTTATCTTCTTGCCAACGTTTGTTGACTTTCATTTCCTTGGTGTGCAGACGACACCATCTACTACTTTGAGCTCGAGGCTGAGACGATCCCAAAGGATCCTCAGCCAGAGGAGCAGGAGCAGCGAGAGTGGTGTGCCGACAATGTATTGTAACATCGTCACTCCGGACACTCGAGAGCCTACACATGGGGACCTCTGTCATAGCTTCTAATTATCTATCATCTTTTGGACTTGTTATATTCATTCCTATATATCTTTTGTCGGTGGCTCAGGTCTTTGGGATGGCCACTTGTTATAGAACTATGTATATTCCTTTTGTGTTTTGAAACTAAAGTATAGTAATGGGAATGAAAATGCATACTTGCACTGATACTTATACAGGTGTTTATACAAGTGATGATGTGATAGGTTCTGCCGATTATATGTTAAATGAGGTTCAAATACACAATCCTCACAGCAGACTTCGATGTTTGGGCATAATGGGCGATTTTTTTTTTTAATTAGACTTAAATTTCACGCCCTAGATCTGATTTACCCACTAATCAGGTTTGGGGGCCGTGACACTATATATCAAGTTTGAGGTTAATTGCATCCCCCTAAACCCTTCATCCATGGCCTACAAGTTTAATGACTTTATATTTGAGAAAAATGACCAATGATATAATGGTCCAGTCTATTCAGATCGTTGAGAACTCGATGGGTTCATTGTAACTCAAGGGGTCTCGTGTGGGTCATAAAGTGGGTCCCATTGTGTCCCACCTACGGTCATACTGACCACCGAACTAGGGGATGAGAAGAGACGTCTTGTATGGGCCTCGATATCAAGTTTGGGGTCAATCACATGCCTCCCACCCCTTTAGCTATGTAAAATGATTTTATATTAAAGAAAAAAAATATGGCCCTCAATCTAATGATCTAGTTCATTCGAAATGGAGAAAACTTTATGGATCCAGTGTAATTCAAGGGATCCCTTGTGTGTGAATGGTTTGGATGGATTATAAAGTCCGCTTTACTATATTTTCCTCACTGTAATATGGTGATGGACGTATGTTAGAAAACTCCAAAAAAAATGCCATTCTCATTTGGGCCCACTTTTTTTAATCAAACATCAATCAAAGATAGAACAAGCCCATATTAAAATAAAATTCGAGGCTACCCAATATCCATGGAAGGCTGTTATTTAGAATGGTTTGGGTTTCAAACGGTGGGCCCTGCTATGGAGTTCCATTCCCTTAACTCAGGATTTGTCTAGGTTAAAGCCAAGAGGATTCATAGGTAATACTAAGGGCTAGTTTAGCACTTTATTAAAGCTTTTATTTTTTCAAGTAAAGCCTTTATTTTTCATACAAGATGTCACATTAAAAATACTTTAATTCAAAACTTCCTCGTCTTTTAAAAAAAACTAAAAAATTAACTACCTCCACTAAAATACAAAAGACCACCACTTTCTAATGCAAAAATTTAAAAAGATTTTATAATAAACAACAAAAAAATAAAATAACATCGTAACTCACTTATATAAGTGTGGGTATAAAGTAGTATATAGGTGTGAATTCCCATAACGTAAATTCATCTGTGTGGGCATCCTTGAGATCCAACTCCTCAAAATTGTTGTTCCACCGATATCAGTAATTCATACCGGATCATGATGTAACTAAAGACACAAAAGACTTATCTGATCCCTCGGCAACAACAGCAAGAGAGGGATCTCCGGCGTCGGCTCGAGGAGCAATGGAGCGATTTTCCACGGCAGGAGTAGGAGTAGCAATGGAATTTTCCAGTTTGGCGGCCTGAGGAACCAGAGAGAGATTTTCTTCCTTGGCCACCAGCCGAACAATATAGAAAGCGTAATCATAGGCTACTGCAGAATAGTGCATATCATCATACTGAAATAGACATCCGGTTCCGTTGGAATTCAAAGCAGCGTAAGCAACACGAGCAATTGCTCTTGCAAGTGAACTCACAGTCGGTGAGACCTAAGCTCGAATCCCAATTAAGTACATTGAACTCGTACCTTTTTGTAAGTGCAGAAAAATATACTCACAAGATTAAGATGCCTTCAAGGACTTACTCAAAGTATCAGAGAAGGAGCTGCGTGTCTGGTGAACCTGAAAGGGAAGAAGAGAACGGTCAAAGGACCCTGGCTGGGGCAGCGCAGGGCTCTCCGACGCTTAAGTTAGCAGTGATCGGAGAAGAAGGAGGAGGAGGAGTGTTGTTGCATGTAAGAGAGTGCATACCCCCTTTGTGGATGGTCTGTTGCCTTATATGAGAGACTGTGTTGGTGCTTGTGCCAGCGGGCCTCGTGATGCGACTAGGGTCTCATCAGCCCACATAGTCATTAATGAGGGTCCGATCAGCCCACATTGCATTTAATGCCAGTCACATTGGGCCTGATCTTCACCTGATCTGTTGGCGGCTGAGGTCTTGTCAAATCCCTTTCTTGGGCCCTGTCCTGATAGGGTTGTGGCCAACGGATGTGGTTACATGACTCCGTGTAGCCGAGACCAAATAGGGTGGTATGGCCGAACTGATTACCGCTCTCCCTCTACCAGCAGCTGGTGCCGAAACCGAAGTAGTGTAGGCTTTTATATCCGAGACCGATATGGGCATGCTTTGTCGAAACCGAATGGGGTTTGGTTTATGGGACGGTCCCCACACAATAGCCCCCCAGCTCTTGACCTCTTGGGCTTTCTAGTCTCCGAGGTCGAGAGCTGAGTTGGCATGCCGAAGTCGTCTTCTCATTAAGGGCTCTGACGATTAGGTTGTGTATGCCGTCATCAATTCGCCTGCCCGAGGTAACATGGAAGGTGATAAATGCGGAAACTATGATTAATGTGGGGAGACGGACCATCAGCGCCACGCGTCATGATTCGAAAGGCATCCTTGTCACTTCGAGGCGGCGGGCACTGCAACCCGAGGCGACACCTTGCACGCGTTTCGCTTTGAATTCCGGGATGGCGCCCATCCCTGTCCTTTAAATTCATTCTGGCACTCTTCTTCGCCATTTTCGCCTCTGGATTCTGTTAGAACTCCTGCTCGCCAGAACTCTCTTTGCTAGAACTTCTTCAGCCAGGGCTTCCTCTACTAGAACCAGTGAGGGACCACCGATTTTCCCCGTGATTTCGCTCAAGTCTGTGAGTGTTTCTTCTCCGACTCTCCTCTGTTTACATTTCTGATCTGATTCCCCTTAGGGTTTCCTCTGTCCCATACCTTTTCCGTTCTATCTGTCCCTTCCTTAGAGCTTTGTTAGGGTTTCTTTAGGCTTAAGAATGGGGGCTTTCAGTCACTGGATAGACTCCCCTATGGCCCTGGCACAGCTCAGGACCAAGTTCATGATCCCGGAGGACATTCGGATAAAGGCCTCTGAAAGGTCTTCTGGTTATCACTTCAGCAACGGCTGGATGCCGTTCCCTTTAGTTGCCATCATCGAAGGAGGAGTTAGGTTCCCCCTTCATCCTCTTCTTAGGTCCTGCCTCCGAGCATGGAACCTCTGCCCCTGCCAACTGATGCCCAACGGCTTCAAGATCGTCATGGGCGTCGCCGAACTGAACAAGGTCCTAGGGATCGACCTCGGCGTCCATGATATTGAGGACGTCTATGACCTCTGCAAAACCCGAGACGACAACACGTATTATCTCCGAGTCAAAGCCAGGTGTTCGCCCCTCATCACGGCCCTGAAGGACTCGAATAAATACGCCGGAGATGACCGACTGTTCGTCTCTGGCAACTGGGAGTTCGGAGAAACCGAATCCGAGACTGCAAGGAGGGTCCAAATCCCAAGATTCTTCGGCACACCACCGAGTAACGCCCTATCTTTTCCACCGGGTTTTGGATTTCTGGCTTGCATTTCGGTCAACTCTTATTCTAACTCTTTTCTTTTCTTCTGCAGGCCTTCAACAGCGAAAGCGGGACGCCTACCTAGACCGCTGGCGGAGGAACAAGGCCTGGCTGGATAAGATCTACCAGTACCGAGGCCACTACAACAGGGCTGCCTTCTCCTTACTAGGGTACGAGCCGAAGTACGCGTTGTACACGCGGAAGTCAGGCCGCCCCGGAGAGATTGTCCTTGCCCTAGCCGCAAAGGCGAGCAGGGTCGCTTCGGGCGCTGAGGCCTCCACCTCGGCCGTCGCAGCCGAGAGCGATCCCATTCGGGAGATCGAAAACTACTCTTCCGATGCCGAAGAAATGGAGAGGCACAGGCCTGCTTTCCAGCTGCTGAACCTGGAGGACGCAGCGTTCGGCGGGCAGCTGGCAGCCCCCGATGCTAGTCCAATCCCCGTTTCCGTTGTCCCTTCTCGGCCCGAGGCCCAGCCTGCTGCGAGCGCGGAGCGGGAGAGGCCCAGGAAGAGGGCGAGGGGGAAGGACCCTGTCCGCGAGGAAGGGCCGAGGTCCACCAGGGCCGCGAGGAAGAGGGCCGCGGAGGAACCGGCTCAGGAACAGCCCTTGGTGGAGCAGCGTCGCTCGCCGCTTGCGACCACTCCGGCCGAGCCGGAGCCCTTCAGGCCGGAGCTTGAGCTGAGGCCGGGGAGGCCACTGAACGTTGAAGACCGGCTGATTGGCAACTCAGCCGTGGTCGCGGCCCTCACCCGGGCCTGTGCGCTTCCGAAAGACATGGAGGCGCACCGCGCAATTGACAGTCCTCAGCTGCTCATGAAGACGATACAGCACTCCATCTCGGTAAGCGTCGAGTTTCTCCTAACTGCAACACTGACTTTTCTACGTAATACTAATTCACAGGACTGTCTTTTTGCAGGCCGTTCAGAGACTTCACGTGATACTGAACCGAGTCGTTGAGGAAGATGCTCGGCACGACCGTCTGGTGGAGGCGAAGGAGCAAGCCGAGGCCGACCTCAGGACAAGGAGTGCAGAGCTGAAGGAGGTGGTGGCCCAAAAGGCCAAGCTCGACGCTCAGGCTGAACTGATGGTGAGCGAGCTTTGCACAGTCAAATCGGAGAATTACGAATTGCAAGGCAAGCTCCTCACCGAAGAGAAAAGAGCGGCGGGGCTAGTGGCCGACCTTGATGTGGAGAAGCAGGCGAGGGAAGAGCTTCAAGCATCATTCCAAGCCGAGATCGATGCCGCCTTCTTGGATGGGGTTGCAGATGCAGGTCGGAGCTATACCGACCAAGTTAAGCAGCTGAGCTCCAAGTTGTTCCGGCTCGGCTATCGTGCTGGACTCAAGGAAATAAGGGCCCAAGAAGATCATCCTTCGTTTCTGAGCCGCCTGAGTTCGGACAGGCCGTAGCCGCGACTCAGCCTTCTGCCGAGGCTCCTGCTCCTCCTCCTGAGTCTCCCACCGGGACTCCTGCGCCTCCTTCGCCCGAAGCCCCGGAAGAGCCGACGTTGGCCTCTCCCGAAGCCACTCCTGCGGGCGAAGTCGTAGAAGTTGCTGAAGACGCCGAGGCTGGGCCATCTTCTTGAGTCTTCTTGTCTTTCAGAAATGTAATTTTTTTTTTTTAAAACCTGTAATGGCAGTCGCGATGTAATACTCTTGCGTTTATCAATAGAACATCCCGGTTTGCCTCAACTAGCTTTCGTTATTCCTGCCTGCTTGTTTGTTTACAGCTTGCTCTCTTTTTCTCTAAGTATGTGAGTTCGGATTGAGATGGACCGACTAGACTAGGGCATGCCACCGGCACATGTTCCTTGTTGAGCTCACTCATCTCGGCAGCATAGCCGTTATGCCCAAGCGGGAATTGTGCCGTTTCGGCCATACGTCTAGGTGGCTGGGTGCCAACCTTAGACGTCTCACCGTTGGCCATCTCGGCTATACGTCTAGGTGGCTGGGTGCCGACCTTAGACGATTCCATCATCGGCCGTTTCGGCTTCACGTCTAGGTGGCTGGGTGCCGACCTTAGACGATTCCATCATCGGCCGTTTCGGCTTCACGTCTAGGTGGCTGGGTGCCAACCTTAGACGATCTTACAGTTGGCCATTTCGGCTTCGCGTCTAGGTGGCTGGGTGCCAACCTTGGACGATTTCATCGTAGGCCATTTCGGCTATACGTCTAGGTGGCTGGGTGCCGACCTTAGACGATTTCGTCATCGGCCATTTCGGCTATACGTCTAGGTGGCTGGGTGCCAACCTTAGACGATTTCATCATTGGCCATTTCGGCTATACGTCTAGGTGGCTGGGTGCCAACCTTAGACAATTTCATCATTGGCCATTTCGGCTATACGTCTAGGTGGCTGGGTGCCAACCTTAGACGATTTCATCATTGACTGTTTCGGCTATACGTCTAGGTGGCTGGGTGCCAACCTTAGACGATTTCATCATTGGCCATTTCGGCTATACGTCTAGGTGGCTGGGTGCCAACCTTAGACGATTTCATCATTGGCCGTTTCGGCTATACGTCTAGGTGGCTGGGTGCCAACCTTAGACGATTTCATCGCTGGCCATTTCGGCTATACGTCTAGGTGGCTGGGTGCCAACCTTAGACGATTTCATCGCTGGCCATTTCGACTATACGTCTAGGTGGCTGGGTGCCAACCTTAGACGATTTCATCATTGGCCGTTTCGGCTATACGTCTAGGTGGCTGGGTGCCAACCTTAGACGATTTCATTGTTCGCATCGTTGCTAGATTGCCAGCGACCGCCAGACTGCCTTGAATTCAGGACGAATGTAGTTCTATTAATCTCAAAAGTATTGTATAGGTACAAATTCAAAAATAGAATTTCTTGAGGTGTGATGCATTCCATGGTCTCGGTAGCGGCCGTCCTTCCATATCCTCGAGTCTGTATGCCGACCGCCCCTCGATGGAAGTCACTTTAAACGGGCCATGCCAATTCGGCGCCAGTTTGCCTTGATTCGGATCCTTGTCCCCCGGGAGTGCCTTCTTGAGAACCAACTCTCCTACTGAGAATTTCCTCTCTCTGACCTTCTGGTTATAACCTCTGGCCAGCTGCCGTTGATAGGCTGCGAGCCGAACTGCTGCCGCCTCTCTTCGCTCGTCGGCCAGATCCAGCTCCACCGCCAGGTGTGACTCATTTCGGCCCTGGTCGAAGAGCTCGGACCTTAGAGTAGGGAGGCCGATCTCTAAGGGAATGACAGCCTCCATCCCATAGGCTAGGGAGAAAGGTGTCGCCGAAGTGGATCGCCTTGGGGTCGTTCGGTAGGCCCACAATACACTCGGGAGCTCTTCCACCCATCTTCCTTTGGCTCTGTCAAGCCTTTTCTTCAGCCCGTCGAGTACCACTTTATTGGAAATCTCTGCCTGACCGTTACTCTTTGGGTAAGCCGGTGTGGAATATCGATTTTGGATACCGTGCTCCTGACAGAAGCTTCTGAAGAAGTTGGAGTCGAACTGAGTCCCGTTGTCCGAGATCAGTATTCTGGGGATGCCGAACCTGGTGACGATGTTTCTCCAGACGAAATTTTTGGAATCCTGCTCCGTGATGGAGGACAAGGGCTCTGCTTCGATCCATTTGGTGAAGTAATCCGTGGCTACTATCAGCCACCTTTTATTCCCAGGAGTTCGGTGGAGCGGTCCCACTATGTCGAGCCCCCACTGGGCGAATGGCCATGGACTGGAAAGCGGGCTGAGGTCCTGCGCCGGTTGGTGGAGAGAGTGGGAGAATTTCTGGCACTTCTCGCATTTCTTCGCGTACACCTGCGCGTCCTTCTGCATATATGGCCACCAGTAACCCTGGCTGATAGCCCGGTAAGCTAGTGACCTTCCTCCAATATGGCTTCCGCATATCCCTTCATGTATTTCAAAGAGAAGATCTTCGACTTTGCTTGGGTGCACACACTGGAGGTACGGGCCCGAGAACGACTTCCTGTAGAGCTTGACTTCGGGAGACAGCTAGAACCGTGCTGATTTCAGTCTGATTCGGTGCGCTTCGCTGCTGTCTTCGGGTAGCTTGTCGTCCTTGAGGTAGGCGATGATGGGGTCCATCCAACTCGGGCCGAGGTCAATACACGACACTTCCCGAGGTGGATGGAGCTCGATGCTGGGTGTGGCCAAGGACTCCACCTCGATGGTTCTTTTTCTTCCTGCTTCGACAGCGCTGGCCAAATTTGCAGGAGCATCTGCATGGGAGTTTGCCTCTCTGCCTATCTGTTTGATTTCGGCCGTATAGAACTGAGAGAGAAGCTTCTTTGCCAGGGCTAAATGCGCAGCCATCCGGTCGTCGCGAGCTTTATAGTCTCCTGTCAGCTGGTTTGCCACCAGCTGTGAATCACTGAAGACCGCCAGCTGTTGAGCTCCGAGGATTTTGGCGCTGTTCAGTCCCGCTAAAAGGGCTTCGTACTCAGCTTCATTGTTCGACGCCTTGAAATCCAGGGTCAGAGCCTGCTCGATGACCAGTCCTTCTGGCGACTGGAGGACAACTCCAGCTCCGGCTCTTCTCGAGGTGGAAGATCCATCAACGAAGACTTTCCAAACTGGGGCAAGGGCTTGGCATTGTGATTGTTCAGCACCCGTGGGCGCCTCATGCTCCCTACCCCCCAGTTCGGTGCCGAACTTGAATCGAACTCGGCAAGGAAATCTGCCAGAACCTGAGCCTTGATCGTTGTCCTGGGCTGATACTGAATTTCATACTGCCCTAGTTCGACAGCCCATCTCGAAATTCTTCCTGAAAAGTCAGCTTTTCTGAAAACAGATTTAAGCGGATGTTCCGTAACAACCACTATGGTATGTGTTTGAAAGTAGTGAGAGAGCTTCCGCGAGGCACTAACGAGTGCCAGCGCGAGCTTCTCGAGTGGCAAGTATCTGGTCTCGGCATCAATCAAGGTTTTGCTCGTATAATAGATGGGTTTTTGGACCCTGTCCTCTTCTCGGAGGAGGACCGAGCTCACTGCATGATCCGAGACCGCCAGGTATAAATACAAAAACTCTCCGTGGACCGGAGTTGACAGTAGAGGGGGTGAAGAAAGGTAGGCCTTAAGCTCCTGCAACGCCTGGTCGCAGTCTGGAGTCCATTGAAATTTAAAATTCTTCCTAAGAAGCTGAAAGAAAGGCCGGCACTTATCTGAGGATCTGCTGATGAACCGATTCAGTGCGGCTGCCATTCCGGTTAGCTTTTGGACTTCCTTAGCCGAGGTGGGGCTCTGCACTCTGAGGATAGCCGAGATCTGATCTGGATTTGCCTCTATCCCTCTGCGTGTGACCAAGCTTCCCAAGAATTTGCCGGAACCGACACCAAAGGCGCACTTGGAGGCGTTGAGCTTGTGCTTGAACCTCTTCAAAGTGGCGAAGACTCCAGCTAGGTCTGCCAAATGGGTATGGGCTTGCTTGGACTTGACCACCATGTCATCGATGTAGACTTCAACAGTCTTGCCGAGCTGATCGTGGAACATCTTGCTGACAAGTCGCTGGTAGGTAGCTCCTGCATTCTTCAACCCAAACGGCATCACCTTATAACAATAGGTCCCTCGGGGTGTGATAAAAGCTGTCTTCTCCTCATCCGGCCCATACAACGGGATCTGGTGATAGCCGCGATATGCATCGAGGAAGCTCATTCTATCGTATCCGGCTGTGGCATCGATCATCTGGTCGATCTTTGGGAGGGGAAAGTTGTCCTTGGGACAGGCCTTGTTCAGGTCGGTAAAGTCGACGCACACCCTCCATTTGCCAGTCTTTTTCTTGACGACCACCGTATTAGCTAGTCAGGTCGGGTATTGGACCTCTCTGATTGCGCCGGCCTCGAGTAGTTTATCCACCTCTTCGACCACGGCTTCGGTTTGTGGCACCCCAGTCCTGCGAGCCTTCTGCATCACAAGTTTATGATTAGGGTCTACATTCAATTTATGGCATATTACCTCAGGGTCGATGTCAGGCATCTCTTGAGGCGTCCAGGCGAAGGCTTCTCTGTTCTGCACCAGGAACTGGACCAGTTCGGTCTTCTCCGTCTCTCCAAGCTGACTGCCGAGCAAGAAGAACCGTTCCGGATCTTGCGAATCAATTCTGATTTCGGTCAGGTCTTCCACGCTCTTGCTCTCTGGCTCCTGGCCGACCTCGTCTAGCTTCTTTTCCAGCCTCTTTTCCATCTCGGCCATGTTAACCTCCTTGGGCTCTCGCTCGCCGGATACCACAGCCGTCAGGCATTGCTTGGCTGCCTGCTGATCTCCTTTGATCGTGACGATTTCAACTCGGCCACTCTTTCCTCCCCACAGGAATTTCAACTTCTGGTGGAGAGTGGAGGGGACTGCTTCCAAACTGTGGAGCCAAGACCTGCCCACTATAGCATTGTAAGGCAAGGGTGCGTCAATCACCATGAAGGTCGTCTCAACAGACGTGCCGCCGGCCTCGACCTTGAATGTCACCTTTCCCTTGGGGTATACCGGCTTGGCGCTGAAGCCAATGAGGGGAATTCGGGCCTCCTGCAGGTCCTTCTCCGTCAGTCCCATCCTCCGGAAGTTGTCGAAATAGAGGACCTCGGATGAACTACCGGGGTCGACGAGGACCTTCTTCACGGTGCAGTTCTTCACGCTTTGCTTGGAGCAATCAAACTTCAGGGTGACGATCAGCGGGTCGTTGTGGGGAAGCTGCACCCCTTCCAGGTCTGCATCCGTAAACCTGATTTCGGGCCGCTCCCTCCTAGCCCTTTTCGGTGCTGAGCCGAGTTCGGCGGCCATGACCTGCTTACTGTGGGAGGCTTGCCTGGCCTCGGCGCGAGCTCGGTTACTCCCCTTTGGCGGGGGAGCTAAATGGATGATGTTAATGATCTTCTCTGACCCGTCGCTGTCATGACCCCTCTCATCTCGGCGTGGAGCTCGAGTGTCGGCTCTGGTGTCTGCCTTGATGAATTCCTGCAGGTGCCCCTCTTGGACGAGCTTCTCTAAATGTGACCGCAGTATCCTGCATTCTTCGGTCTTGTGGCCGCCCTCCTTGTGATATGCACAAAACCTCGTCTGGTCTCGGGCGGACGGGTCGCCTTTCATGGGCTCTGGCCAGCTGAAGTACGGCCTTGACTTAATCTTGTACATGATCCGGTGGATAGGCTCCTTGAAGATCGTGTTAACTGCCTGATATGCATCTTCGGATAGCCTGGGCCTTTTGCCTCTCGCCGAGGTAAACGCCTGAGCCCTTGCTGAGCTAGCTGACGCCCGGCGTCTACCTGAATCATCTCTTCGGGGTTCGTCTCTTCGGGACGGTTCCCTCTCCTCCTTGGGGGGCCTTTCACTTCGGCTCTTCTGTGCAGCCCCATGGTTTTCCCGAGCTCGGACCTGGTCGTCCTCTTGGGCGATGTAGCGGTTGACGACGGACATGAGCGCCGTTATGGAGGATACCGGGTTCCTGGCTAAATCTTTGCGGAGGTCACTGTCTGGCAGCAGGGCGTTCCGAAATGCGAAGACGGCCACTTCGTCCTTGGAGTCTCCAATCTGGCTGTAGACCGTCCAAAATCGCTTCGCGAACTGGGTGACGTTCTCCCCTTGCTTCATCTTCAAGGCCATGACATCTGCATCTGTCTTTGGCAATATTCTATAGGCCTGAAACTTCTTCATGAAGGACTGTTGGAGCTGCTGCCAACTCGAAATGGACCCCTTTGGGAGTGCACAGAACCACTTCAAGGGGAGGTCACCCAAACTGGAGGAAAAAACTCGACAGTTCAGATGACCCTCATCTCCCCAAACAGACATCCTCTGAGAGAAGTGCCTGAGGTGTGTAGCTGGATCCGAAGTCCCGTCGTAAGTGACGAACCTCGGGACGGTAAACTTCTTCGGCAGGGGATACTTCTTGATATCGCGAGAGAAAGGAGACGCGCCGAGATCGATGGGGTCGCCGCAAACATCCTTTTGGTCTCGGCCGAGACCAGCCACCTCCAGATTGCGCTGGACCGTTTCCCTTATGCGCGCGTCCAACCACTCCTGATCATGATACCTGCTCTCCGGAATGGTTTCTGATGCCTTCCTCGAGTAGCTATGGCTGGCACTCGAGCCTTCGTCTCGAGTTCGGTCGAGCCTTCTCTTATTCAGATGGTCCCTCAAGTCCTTCTCAGGGGAGTCGGGGCGCCTGCCACGAGACATCCTCCTCTCGTGCTGTCGCCGTGAGCGCTGTTGTAACGACCGCTGCTGCTGTCGTGACTGCTGATGTCCTGCTGAACCCGTAGCTTTTTCCAGCTGCTGCTGGAGCTGGAGGATCAGAGCATCTCTCTCCTTAATGGCCTCATTCTGTGCTCTAATCTCTTCAAGGGTGGAGTCGAAGTCATTATCAGGGTTATATTCTTCATCCTCAAAGTCCTCAGCATCCTCAGCATCTTCTATCTGATCAGAAGGACGTGGTCCATCGACCACTGGAGACTTGCTCCGCCGACTTCGACCCGTCAGGAGGTCTTCCTCGGGCTGCTGCTGAGAGTTTCTCCTCCGGAGAGCAGACTCCAAGCGAGGATCACGCTCCTGAACGTTGATTCGGACGAGGCCACGCTCGACGTCGTCCTCTGCAACTGGTTCCTTCCCAGACCTCTTCTTAGCAGGGAGGAGGTTAGAGGACGGTCTTGCACGCCTTGCCTTGGATGTTTCTCCACCTTTCGCAGCTCTCCTCGTCATGGTGATAGGGAAGATTGTAGAAATCGTTCCCACAGACGGCGCCAATTGTAAGTGCAGAAAAATATACTCACAAGATTAAGATGCCTTCAAGGACTTACTCAAAGTATCAGAGAAGGAGCTGCGTGTCTGGTGAACCTGAAAGGGAAGAAGAGAACGGTCAAAGGACCCTGGCTGGGCAGGGCAGGGCTCTCCGACGCTTAAGTTAGCAGTGATCGGAGAAGAAGGAGGAGGAGGAGTGTTGTTGCATGTAAGAGAGTGCATACCCCCTTTGTGGATGGTCTGTTGCCTTATATGAGAGACTGTTTTGGTGCTTGTGCCAGCGGGCCTCGTGATGCGACTAGGGTCTCATCAGCCCACATAGTCATTAATGAGGGTCCGATCAGCCCACATTGCATTTAATGCCAGTCACATTGGGCCTGATCTTCACCTGATCTGTTGGCGGCTGAGGTCTTGTCAAATCCCTTTCTTGGGCCCTGTCCTGATAGGGTTGTGGCCAACGGATGTGGTTACATGACTCCGTGTAGCCGAGACCAAATAGGGTGGTATGGCCGAACTGATTACCGCTCTCCCTCTACCAGCAGCTGGTGCCGAAACCGAAGTAGTGTAGGCTTTTATATCCGAGACCGATATGGGCATGCTTTGCCGAAACCGAATGGGGTTTGGTTTATGGGACGGTCCCCACACACTTGTGATTCTATCGTTTGCAAAGACACTTCCCACCTCGCTGGTACAATTAGGCCATGTCCATGTCCGGCAATCATCCAATTCATCATTATCAGCTCTCTTCCCACCACACATGTCTATACCAAGCCAACTGACATGCCCCACCGAAGTTATCTGCAACACCTGGGAGAATGGAATATCATCCTGTGTCTGATTGTAGGTGAAGTTGAAATAATTGCCATCTTCATCAAACTCAAAGCTGTAATGGATATCGATGCTAAGTAAACCCTTGATGGAGCCTGAGCTATTCCAAAGTCTACTCTTCCAATAAATAAGACCCCTATACCATTTTACAAATTGGTTGGAGCCGTTTGGATTGATGCCCAGAGTAAATGGTCCTGGGTAAGGGATTTCATCGGTCAACCCAGAGGTGAGAAACAGGTTTTGCCGGAGTTTCATGCCGGGCAGCAATGTATCAGTTGGATGATCGAAGCTTTGTCGCAGAACGCGGCCGCTGGCTTCTTCAAGTAATACTAAGTTCCCACTTTCCAAAAGCTTAGCACTTGTATTTTTAGAGATTGGTGTAACAGAAGTTACGGGGATTTCCGTTCCGTTAGCAGATGAAATGATTAGGTTCCCACTGTGGTTGATTTTGATGGAAGGCGAGGTGTTGGAAACTGGGTTTTTTCTGTTGGCAATCCAAACAACCCGTCGTTGTTCTGAGTAGAAACGCCATATTCCCAAGTACCAGATGGTGGTACTGGAAATTGTAGATTTGGGCACGAAACCCAATTGAAAGGTTTGGTTTGGTGAGGATATGGTTTCCCCAATGGCTAGGGCCTAGGGGTCGGTCATTTGTGATGGATGATTTAGCAGCATGAAAACATGGGGAACAAAAGCAGAGCAAAACAAGAGACGTGAAGCATCTGAATGTAACGATGGCTCTTATGGCACCCATAGCTGATGGATGAATAGGAGCAGAGCGGCATATGGGACTTTCGGCTTAGCGTGATATCTCTCTCTAAAAGTAGAAGATACCTTCTTAATTAAGATTTGCTCTGGACTTGGCATTGTCCTATACGGGGCCCACTGCTGCTAATTTTCTTCAACCAAGACTCGATTGTGCTCATGGATAACGATGGAATTGGGATTAGCTGTTGTTTTTCCCACTGTAACTATGAGTGAGTCAATCACGGTCCCTCATGCATGGGAGGCTGCCATTGACGTGGCAGACACTGATAGGTACACAATCAAAGCCACCGTGAGGAAAAGCTTAATAGTAGTGCCAAGTAAAGTTAAGTTAAGTTAAAGTAAAGTGAATCCAGACAAGAAATGGCAAGGATCATATCAAAAGTACATAATTTTAAAATTCCCTCCGTATTTTTTTTTAAAGTAAAAAAAAGCAATCTCCTTTCTCCACTAAAAGAATTAAAAACTCCACTTTTTTATACAAAAAATCATAAAGATTTCATACCAAATAACTAAAAACAAAACACCATCATAACCCCTTATATTTTATTCTCTCTTAATTTGATGCTTCACCTCACCATACATCAATTCACGGTACATCCAAACACGCCCATAGATCTGAACTCGTAATGATAGATCCTTCCTATTATTCAGCTTCCTCGAGGTAAGCTTGATGAGTCAAGCTGACGGAATTTAGCCCAAACTTAGCCTAGCTTAAATATTTAACAGTCCTCCATCCTTGGGGTAAAGCTTGATAGTAGTGCCAAGTAAGGATGAGCTTGAGCTTGAAAACTTATGTCTATGGTTCCTTTGGTTGCAATTTTCTATCATTTACATATATAAATGATTTACAAATAAGGTATACACATCATCAGATTCATTGATCCTTGTCTACACATGTGATGTGTGAATGAGGTATAAAGATGGCCGGTAAATAAGGTCATTTAGGGGTGCTCCTCTTGCAAAGGCACTAGAAGTCTAGAACAACCTTACATGGCATTTGCATCAATCTAGGGGTGTAAATTGGGACGGGGTGCCTAGGACCGGCAGGGCCCGTTGACTATGCTGACCTGGCTGGCTCGGCGCGGCACAACCCAAAGGATGGGCTGTCTTGAGCCTTGGCACGGCACTGCACGGCCCAAGGCACATCCCATCACAATATTTATATAAAAAAGGATTTTTTTTTATATAAATAAGTATAAAGCTTCAAATTGTTAAAGTTTTTTTATTATTATTTATAATTAACATCAAATGTTTGTGCATTTATTTTAATGGTTTCAACTTTATTTCAAGAATCTCTTTCGATTTATATAAAGAAATTAGAAGAACTAAAAAGAATAAGACAGGCATGTGAGCCGGTCCAACAAGGCACGACTTAAGCCATGACGTGGGCCATGCTAGGCCGACCCGCAACCAACCAGGGCACGACACGACCC
This sequence comes from Cinnamomum chago, assembly GCA_038049695.1. Lineage (NCBI taxonomy): Eukaryota > Viridiplantae > Streptophyta > Magnoliopsida > Laurales > Lauraceae > Cinnamomum > Cinnamomum chago. The sequence continues at coordinate 51,149,488 of CP142460.1, forward strand.
AACTTACACCCCTACATCAACCACTCTTTGTTTTGTGCTGATGTGGGTCTCATCTACTACACTCTTTTATTCTCCAATTCCAATGGGCCTTATATTTGTTATCCAAATCATTATCTTTTCTTATACCCACAACCTTGAGACTCATTATCTTAAATCTTCATGGATCTCGAGTAATTTATAAAAAAATGGTAATTGATAGATCTAATTTTCTACACTCTTTGAGGCTCCCAATTCATGATCCAAGATTATTTAATGTTCTCATGGTAATGATAAGCATCAAGATCTTTAATTTCACATTTTAAATCATTGTAGATTTTGATAAAATTGTAAAAAAAGTTCAAAACTTCAAAATACATGGGGAAAAGTGTTTGATATACTCATTTGCTCAAGTGAGAAATGTAATTTTGATAAATATGATAATGCATTTCACGTATGTAACATTTGCATGTATAATATTTGCATATGTAACATTTATACATGTAAAAAAATCATTTCCCATCATCTGTGTAAAATGGCAAATTATCGCTAAGTTTGGGTTCAAGTCAAGCACGCATAAGTTTGGGTCAAGTCAACCAAACATTAATTGGATGTGGCACTACAAGTCTTCTCATCCATGTTTCTCAGAAAGTGCCAAGGTGACTTTGTTGCCGGTTAAACGTTGAGGAATTTATTTCCATTTTCAACATTCTATTAATAGGAAATTTAAAGTGGTTTGGAATTGAGACATTTATTCTAGCGATGTAAGTGCACGTTTGGTAACGGTCCACGCAAGGGGAATCCTCACCTTCTTCCGCACGATTGTGGATTTTACATGTTTGGATGGACGTGGATTTTCAAAGGGTGGACGGGTGAAAGCTACGGAAGCAAATATTATTAGAGTCAAACCTCCCCCCTCCAGATGCGCAAAATCCAGGGAAGGAGGGAAAGGCAGAGCAACAATAAGGATACAATAACTGGGGTGGCAATGTGGGATTAATAAGTTTTTATTTTAAGAATGTACCTTTTAGATCCCATAATCAAGATCCAAGCCGTCAGTCACAATTAACAACTCCAAAACGGCTATCTCACCAAATTTTAGCCGATGATTCATCTTATATCTTGATATATGTGCCAAAACGTCATTACCGTTCACAATAATGTAAACCGGGAATTATAACAGTCCGTGTTTCCCAATCTTCTGGTTTATGTGGCTTCCACAATCAAGATCGGAACCGATCATTAGTTTGGAAAGGTCAAACATGGCAAGGCGACCAAATTTTAGTCGTTAATTCCTCTTATATCTCGAGATATGTGCCAAAACATCATTAGCATTCACAGCAACTCCAAAATGAGAATTGAAATAGTTTGTGTTTCCTAATTTTTTGGTTTATATGGAGTCCACAAATAAGATCAGAACCATTCATTAGTTCGGAAGGGTCAAACACGGCTAGGTGACCAACTTTCAACTGTTGATCCTTAATATATCTTGAGATATTTGTAAAAAGGTCCATACACTAGAATATGAAACTCTCATTGGGAATTCTCCCTCCATCCAAACATGGAGCTCTCGTTGGGAATTATACTTGAGGAGGTGTTGATTCTTTGGAGATGGAGAGAATCCTCTAAATAGAGGATTCTTTTATGTTTACCAAACGTGCCCTAATCGATGAACTTTAATCATATGGTCCTTTCATCCATGGTTGGACCCAGAAAGTTCAACTATGTAAAAGAAATACTGGGAAGGCGGGTAAATATTAAAAAGAACATATTAATTCTCAAAATTTATAGGGGGTTTTAAAAATTTTAAACTTTTCTTAGAAATGGGTGGGGGCTTCAACCACCCATGTCCGCCCTTGCTTTCATCTGGGCTCTTGATCCTATGAGGGTGGTACCCAGAGAATTTTATTAGAACCTTAACATGTTTTAGGTGTTGACAAATAAATGGGACTTGACCCAAAACCCAATTTAGGTTCTGTGTGCTCAAAGAGTATGGTTCTAGATCCATAGAGGTTCCGACACATGGACATAATGCTTGATTTTATACAAATGTCAAAAACTTTGTGTAACAACCTATATATTGGTTATGAAGGTATTGGAATTTATCAGTCATGGAAAAGTATACTTGTTGCATTGTTATTGGATTGGATGATATCCATTTTTAGATTTTGAATTGAATGATTTCACATTTTATGAGAAATAAATAAAGATAAAAAAAAAGTAGGAATTGATTTTTGTATCTGAAATAGCCACTAAACCATGGTTAAGATTGCACTCATTGGTATGTGTCTTCCCATGGTAAAGTATGTCATTGTAACATTAGTGTGACAAATGTGGAAGACTCATAAGTAAGGTCACCGGAAAGCTCATGCATGAAGACAGATTAAGAATAAGATATTTGTAAAGCCCCAATTCCGGATACCGAGAAAGTCGTCAGAATATCCAAAGTTGGCGCACTACTTCCCGGAAAATCCGAGAACTTCCAAGATCGTAGGTCCGCAGTGAGGTCCAATTTAAAACTTTTGAACAATATAATATCAACGGTTAAATTGCGGAAGCATAAGAAGTTAAACGGGAGCAATAGGTATCATGATATATCAAATATGAGCGGAACTGTAATCCAGTTTAAAAGTATCAATTGTTAAGAACAAAGATTAATTACATATTTGACTGCTACTCAGCTCACTACAAAAATCGCTCAAAACTCAAACAAAAACACTCAAAGCCCATGTACTGGCTCTCCACCCTCCGGCTCGACATCTGGGTCGGCCAGTCCCCAACCGTAATCTCCAGCTACGAGCGCCTCCATGAGCGCAAGCGCATCATCCTCGTACTCGGAGTCGAGACCTAAGCACCAAAATGGGTTAGATCTAATGATCTGGCAAGTCACAGTATACAAGTAACATAGGACATATATATCAAATAAAGTAAGGACAGTTACACAGTTAAAGAGTATCAAGATAATGATCTAGGCAGTTGAGCAAATAAACATATAGAATCAGGACAATATGCAACATCTAGTCTACTATAATATGGCACATTCACACGAGCTGAATACCGCGGGATATTATGCTGCGACCCTTCCATACTGAACACAGTTGCGGCGAGGAAATCTCACCAGTGCTGGGGATAACTAACCCCGCAAATCACTCAACAGTCTCACCACACTCATCACTCGGGGAGACTGGATTCGGTATCGCACCGTCCGTCTAAAACATAGCTCATCATGATAGCTCACTCAACACTCATAAATAGCTCCTACTAGTGATGATCAGTCCAAAGGCTGAGCTTAAATCAACTGAGTGAATGTCTATGCCGACTCGAGGAAACTCTAATGGTCTGTGTCTGTCTAGGCTTTGCCTTGCGTGAACAAGGTTCTAACAATGTCTCTAAGAGATTCCAATATCAAATCAGTCCATGGATTATAATCCAAGTCCAAGCTCACTCGTTGGATCCATACCAAGGCCCATCAACTCATGGCCTGATCTAAAACAGTCCAAACGAGGTAACAAGTCCATTTCTACTGATAAACAGTCCATTCTCATCCAAATGAGTTATAAGTTTAATACAATATACCTCTCCAATTCTAAGGGTATAACACATCCATACTTAGGCCATAAAAAGGCCTGCCTAGCCACAGACACTGGTCATTGTTCTCCCAATCATACTATCGGGTCACCTCTAAGATATCCTAGGTTCAAGTCATCCATTTTCATTTAATTAACAGTTATCAGCTACAGTAAGGATATAAGAGTGACAGTAATAAGAAAGGTGAAGTATGAACTTCAAGTATGAGAATCAATAGGGAAAATAACAATTGTCCAACCTAGGTAATGGACCACATTCAGGTCCAGGTCCAGGTTCATCTCAAGTAATTTGATCCCTAAATGGAGTCTCAGATGCCAATGGATACTGTGTTTGGTGCTCCAAAAGTTACGGGCATCATTGACAACGTTTAAGTCGAATCATCGTAGAATAACAACCAAAACCCTACTTAGTGGTCCCCACGAGTCAAGGTTGAGCCACACCATTGACTCGGGCTTGGCACATCAATAGAAGTCCATTTGAATGGTCAATGGGCCCCACAACAATCACATCTTCAGATTACCGAAAACTGGAAAATCACTTAATTCAGTGTCCTCGGTCGACCTGGCATAGGGCTCGGTCGACCGAGTACACTGGATGTTGACCCCAAGGTCGACCTTGTGTGCAGTGTGCTCATTCGACCTCTTGGCCCGGTCGGTCGACCGAGTGTACTAGAAAAAGATTGGGTCAGCCCTGGAAGACATGATCTGTTCTCAGTGGTTCCCTGTGTGTCCGGTCGACCTCCTGACCTGGGCGGTCGACCGCATACACAAAAAACTTGGAAAAATGATGTCCCAGCTCTCAGCCATTTCCACTGCAAATCCTGTGTGCTCAATCGACCCGGAGCAGAGCTCGGTCGACCGCGTACACAAGATTTCTGGTTCTTAGGGAAAATCTAACTCCCAGCTAATTTCTGCAAAAACCTGTGTGCTCGGTCGACCTGGAGCAGGGCTCGGTCGATCGCACACACTGAATTGTTAGTTCTGCAGGAAAAATAACTGGGACCTGATTTTTCCCAATTTCAGTGTGCTCGGTCGACAGAACTGCAGGTCGGTCGACCGGGTACACGTAAATCTGCAGAAAACTAGATTTCTGGGTTTCAACTCCTTCAACCCATTTTTCCATTAAAACTCCTGCAATCTCGCCCAAACATCACCAAATCAATATAAAGCATAAAAACACTTCAATGTACTACCATCCAACACTAAACGGGCCATTGATCTTCCAAATGGGTAAATCTCATCCATCAATGCCAAGAATCCATCAATACTAAGCTCATAGGTAGATCTAGCACATGTACATTAACTGAATTGAAAATGCAGAATCAAGGAAATAGAAACATATATTCTATGTTAAATATGTATATTGCACTTGCCTTGATTGAAATGAAATGTTGTAGAGAAAGAGAAGAGAGAAAGAGCCAATCCCACAAGAAGAAATCTCAGCTCCTAGGGTCTTCTCAATCACAAAACCAATCCAAAACTCAGGTCTAGACGAGAGAGAGAAGGAAATGAAGAAGATGAATAGTAGCTAAGGTATGGTATGGGGAAATGTGTAGTATTTATAAGTTAGGGGTTTGGCTAGGGACTGAAATACCCTTCTAGTTTGTATAGGATTAGGGTTAGGGTAGAGGGCATTTTGGTCTTTAGGTGAGGTTTATAGAAGGTTCTTTAGTGGATACCCCCTATAGTAATTACTAATATCTAGCTAGGGCCTCTAACTCACTAACCCACCCTAGAAATTGCAAAAGACCCCTATTAACTCTATTACTAACACAACTAGGCTAATCTAACTAAAACTTAAGAAAATACATAGCTACCCTTACTAACCCACTAATTAGTATAATTAGTTAATAAATATTATTAAATAGTATTAGAAACTCTAATTGAGGGCCCACAAGAGGTGGGGCCTCACAATATTGCCCATAGAGCTGTCCTTAGACCTAAAAATCGCCTCAGAGAGTTCGAAGTTTATGTATTTTCCCGTGCGATATCTTAGGGCCTTGTGATATCACATACGTCTTATTGTGCGATATTCTAAGGCCATGTGATATCGCACAATTCATTCTATGCAAGATCGCACATGTGATATCTTAGGGCCGTGCAATATCACATCATTAATTGTTGTATGAATAGTCCAGCAGAAATTATATAAACTTCGACTGTTGTGGGGCAATTATTAGATATAAGAATAGTCGTACTATTAATATCCCTAGAGAAAATGCAACCAAAGAAGACTAACAGCTTCACCCAAAAATAATAGTCGGTATATATCCTACCTCAACAATGCTTACTATTCATATATATAGTCCGGCTTGTAAGACCCACTTAAATGCATATCTATTCATAGAGCTGGACTCCGCTGTTAGGAGAATGTTTTCCTTTAAACGCTATGAATGCTTTGAAAAGTCTTTCAAAGTTAAAAGTTATGGTGTTATTATTATTAGAGAGATTTTCAAATAAGGCCTTAGGTTTTTGCCTTATTTCAATAAAGGACGCAAGTTTCAAAACTTTTAAAATTAGTCCCTAAGTTTTTCAATAAAACTTCAATTAAGGACATGTGGTCATTTAAAGGTATTTTTTATGGCATTTTCTCTCAATCTTTTAAAAATACCCAAAGTACCTTCATTTAAAGTCATGACATGGTTCTGGCAGCCAATATTTTTAGCCAAATTACCTAGTTTTCATCGATCACTATAAAGCTGCTAGCGAAAAAGAGGAAGAAAATATAGAGGAAGTGAATGGGGGTTTTAATTCATTGAAAGATAATTTGGGTAGTTTAAGAATATTGAAGAAAAAAGTTGCCAGAAAATAGCTTTAAATGGATGAATGTCCTTTATTGAAAACTTCATGGAAAACTTAGGGACTAATTTGAAAAGTTTTAAAACTTATCTCCTGTTTTGAAATAGGGCAAAAACTTAAGGATTTATTCGAAATTTTCCCTTATTATTATTCTATTTTGGTAGAAATGATAAAGCGATGGTGTCCTAAAGCTTGAGTGGGTATAAAAGGCATGGTTGAGTGGGTGTCGGCATTTTTGTTTGTATGAGATACGACCATGGAATGATCCCTGCATCATCTGGTTTAAAAGTACCACTCCTAGCCAGCATTCTAGCCTAGAAATAAAAAACTTAGGGTTGCAACTTGCAGGTCATAGGTTGCAGGTTGCAGTGGACTTCAATTGGATTGGCGGGTCAAATATCAAGGATGAAGAGAACATCCCAACCTAACATATAATGTCAACAATAACTCAAATTAAAATAGAAAGGCTTGATCTGTACCGTGCAGTACTCGGTTGGATTTTGGTTGGGTTAGCAGGCGGGTCAGGAATTCCCACTATTAGGAAAAGATTTCAAACTAATTTTCTCAGCCCCACAATTTAATCAATTCCCTTGCACGCTATGTTGAGATCTGAATAAAAACATACAAGTAGAACATAAATATGTTGTAAGAAAATCAGAGTAAATATAGGAGAAAATTATATAAAAAAATTAACAAATTTTTTGTAACTTTTGAATATTTAAAAAATAATTTATTCATCTCACACTTTCCCCAATTTATATCAAGAAACCTCAAGTTTCAAAATATATAGATACTTTTCTTTAAAAAAAAAAGAGAGGAAATCACCAAGAAAAAACCATGTTAGATGTCCCGTGCACCAAAAAGGCCCCAATAGTTTTTATGAAATAGAACTGGCCTTCCAGCCAAAAAGTTGGTACTTTTTGCATTTTTTCAACAAACAATGATATCGTCACTCAAATTCATCTATCAACGACAATTTCACTTCTTTAAAGAAATTTTAGTTCTATTGGGCAAAGACATTGTTGCTAATCAAAACCATATCTAAAAATATTCATTGCTGTTGAACGATAATATCATTGCACAATTCTTTTGGGATGTAATACATTTTTCCAACATCACCAGTTCGTGCACCTGCACTATATGATCACAACAAATGAGCATTTTCATTTAAACATTAGGCACCTCAATTTACAAAACTACTTTGAACAAACATTTATCATCAATCCTTAAAACTTGGATAGCACTATCAAACCATAAAACCATTCACAAACATTCATCCATTAAATCATGTAAACTACAATAAAAGCTCTCCACCACCAGTGCCATTTCCAGTTCACCTCTTTCCTAAATTACAAAACATGCGGTGTTTGGAAAACAAATAATCAATACGGAGAATGTATTCCATGCAATAAAAATATCCGCATGATTCACAAAGGAATTCAATTCATGCAATAAAAGATATAATCTAAATGACATTTGACATTTTTACTTTAGCACATGTTTGGTAACAGGTGAGGAATCCATAAATTTAATGATTCTTTACTACCACTGGAACAAGGATTCCTCGCTGGAGATTTGTATAGTTGAGGATCTCACATTGATATAGGTGTGTATCGATGCATATAGCTAAGAAAAATAGGGTTCGGTATGTAAATCCACTCAAGTGAGGATTTTCAAAATCTCATGGGGGGTGGTTAGATATGAAAATCCTAACAAATGAAGATTTTCATTCGTCCAAATCCTTAAAAATCTACAATTGCCAAACATGGATTTACATAACTTTAGAAAAATCAAGAATCTTTTCTCTAAAAATTTGGTTGCCAAATGTGACCTTAAGATTTGAATAGAAAGCAAGTTTTCTTAAATGCAACAAAACCAAGACTCTTTTATTTTTTATTCACAAAGGAGTTAAATTCATGTATCGTAACTACTTGAGCTACATCCACGGACAAAACCAATACTTTTTTCTTATTCAACGGTTTGGCCCAAACACTTTTATGGAATGCTTGGTCCAAATAAACCGCAGAACCTACCAAGCGAAAATCTTTTGAAATAAAAAAATCTTTTGATCTGCCCTAGAGGACCAACATCGTCACCAAAAAACTATTAGGATTTTTTTTTTGTTTAGGAGACGTCTAACATGATTTTCTGGGTAAGTTCTTTTTTTAAAAAAAGAAGGATTTTACCAATAATGTCCTCTCAGACTTAGTAGAGACCAAAAATGATCCAAAATATATTTATCCACTATAATGGTCCTAGGGCCCTTTTCAGTTATTTTATTTAAAAAATCTATGAGCAGGGATATCCTCGCTCATGTGTTCTTTAAGACGACCCACCTAAAACCCTTTTCCCTATTTTGTTCTTTCTCCTCTCTTCTCCTCCACAAGCTTCTCTCCTTTCTTCTTCTTCATCATCTTTTCTCTGCCACAAGCTTCTTCGTTTTCTTCTTCTTCCTCCTCTCCTCTCTTTCATGAGCTTTCTTCTTCTTCCTCATCTATCATCCTTCACAAGCTATCTTCTTCTTTCTTTTCTCTTCTCCTCTACGAGCTTTCTTCTCTTCATTCTTTTTTCCCACGAGGTTCTCCTCATTGCCGGCTTTGCTCTGTCCATCTCCCCCCACCAATATTTGACTCTACCTTCCATAGTTCCCTTCATTTTCCAATAAGAAACATGATGGAGATGTCTTAATTTTTTATTAGAAAAAATCTTGCATTTTTGGAAAAAAAAAGAAGAAGAAGAGATCTTGCAAGAAAACTAGTTTTTATATTCTATTATATATTTTTGAAAATTCACTTGTTGTTTCTTACGAGATAGGATTCTTCATGGATGCTACTTGTTGGAGTTTGTAGAATTGTAGATAAATTTGTTGTCACTTGTAGTTCTCTAAATCCCGATTCCAAGTCCTAAATCCTCAACTCCTAATCCAAACCCTAAGAAACACAATCAAACACTCTTTTATTAAATTAACAACATTACTCAAGGGGTCCTTTGATGGTGATCATGTTAGACCCTCTAGTCGTATTGATAATTATCTAGTTAAGATACCACTTCCACCACCCCTAGATATCCTCGCATTTAGTTGTCATAGTTTGGGTATATGAATTCAATCTATTTGGACACAATTTTGTTATTGAAAGTGAAGGTGAAATGTAAAACTGAAATACAAAATGTTAAATGTAACTACAATATGGAATGTGAAAGTAAATGGTAGAATGTTAAATGTGGATTTGATTGTGAATTGTGTGTGTGCATGAAATGTAAATGTAACATAAAATCATAATTATAATTTTCTCCGCTTCTTTTTATTTTTTAAATCTATGATGAGCGGGGATATCCCCGCCCAACACAGTTAACATACTTAATTAGGCAAGGATATCCCCACCTAACTGATTGTTTTCATTGTGATGAGTGGGGATACCCGCCCACTTGTGCACGGCTACGAGGGGATATCACCGCATAGCCAAAAAAAAAATACAAACAAACAATAAAATTTCAGCGCCTTTTTAGCCTTTAATGAGCCTTACAAGATTTTGCTGGTAAAATCCTCCATCCTCAATCCTCAATCCTCAATCCTCAATCCGCAAACCTCAAAACTCAAAACACGATAATTTTTTGAGATTTACGAAAACGATATTTGTGACTATACCCGGGACGATATTTGTGACTATACCCGGGAGTAGATCCGACTCGCCGGAGTGAATCTACCAAAATGACACCGAGTCGGATGGAGTCGAGTTTCCGATTTCATGAATGATATTACCGGCTACGGGGTTCATCGTCTGCTCTTTGCACAAACTCTCTCCACACTGATCTAGAGGGTACTCTTTCTCGTTATCCTTTCTCGGCTTCGAAGGTACTTTCTCTCTCTTTAACTCTTTCTCTAGAAATTTGGCAAAAACCCTAGCCACTGATGGAACCCCAAAACCCTAACCATATCTCCAGTGACGGACAATTTATGGACATTTGTCTGTAAATCACTGAATCAAGAGCAGGATTTGAAGAGACAGTCCTGAAATGTGTTTGTTAATTTGATCATTTATTTATATGGGTGGTGTACTTGATATGATGTGTTTGAGAATTTGTATGATCAATGTATAGACCTTGAGGGCCTAAAACTAAGGGCTTGGATTGTTTGGTTGTCCTGATATCTCACATTCCCCTAATCCACATCCAAACATTTCCATTGTTGTGCTGTCCTTGTCTTGCATCTATTTTGGCCCAATGGAAGTGGGCATTTTTAACTTCAGAGAATTGCTTGGGAGCTCTTACCAATATTTTTTTAAAAAAAAAAAAAAACACCCAAGTGCTCTGGAGCATTACTTGGGAGCTCTTTCCATTTTTATTTTGTTTGATGGGATCCAATCATCCCGAACTCAGGTGAATCCAACACCGCTCACTCTCACCCTATGAATTGGCAGTCATCCGAAATTGACTGTATATGCACATTCGAGCTAAAATTTATCCCAAACTGGGTTGATATGATTTTTGATTTTGTGCAATGAGATAATGGGCAATTCTTCAAATAACAAAATTTTCTTGGGGCCCTTTTTGGGTTTTTGTGAAGGGGGTCACTTTGGATCTATTGAATCCCTTTACACACACAGAACCCCCTTGAATTAGGATTGATCTGAATTTCATGCTATTCCAGACAATAGTTGCCATTGAATTATATCTAAATCTGAATGATACACAGCCATTAAACCTGAAATTAAGGGTTGAGATCATCTGATGGGCCTGGTATCTTGTATTTCTCTAATCCAAGTGCAAACCTTTCAATTGCCGTACTGCCTTTGGTTGTCATGCTTTGAGGTGGCTCCATTGAAAGTGGGCGTTTTTAAGGAGAAATTCGCTATTGCTGTTGAGTAGCTTGAACTTTGGGATTTTTATGCACTTACAGCACTTGAATTTTTTAAGTTTGAGAGATTGCATTATTTTAACCTTCAAATATGCCTTATTTTGAACTAGTGAAGCCCATGGAGCTCTTATAAATAGATATCACATATCTGTCTATCAATTTGTTCGGTTTGTTTAGGTGCATGCATCTTAATCTAAGAAGATGCAACTTGATACTGAAGATCTTCAATGATTTGCATCCTATTACCAGGGAAGTGTTCTTGGTGAAGGCTTTTCTTTTGTGAGATCCCCAGCAAGTGCTGATGTAAGTTCTAATATGTTTATTTCCTTTTGTAAATATTCATTTGAGTAAAATCTTAAAAAATTGTGATAGTTTGTGGGATGATCTTCATTAATTATTTATTTATTTGTGAAAGAAGGTTAAGGCAATTAAAGTGATGGCAACCTTTAATTTTGAGGAAGCTGTGATGGTTGCCACTGATTCTTGAACATGCATGGGAAATATATCTGTATACAATGAAGATCCTTATAAACTCCTGTTTGATTTGTTTCTACATGTATAATAATGCATTTATGAGAAATTTTCTTTTAAGCCACTTTAGTGATTGAGCTCGCCACAATGTAAAGATCATGGAACAGATGAAATGTTTGTTCTTATACAAAGACTTTATATTTCCTCTTAAAGAAATATGAAGAGATACATAAAAATGGAAAAGAAGTTCAGTGCAGGAATGTGGTTGAATGTCCTTTCCTAATGTCCTTTTTGTGCCGCCCCTCTTAACTATTAGTTTTGTGCATCATGTGAGGTGGTACTGAGAATAGTTGGAAGGTACATGTGAAGAGAAGCTTTAGAAATGCGAGGTTTCTTCATCAAATTAATGCCTATGGCTTCACTTTTTGGGCAATAGGGCCTTTTGTTGTGTTGGACATTATAGAGATTATTATAAACAAAGAGTGATGATCAAATGGCCATGCATGTTCCTTCTCTTATGTTCTTCACGTGATTATTAGTATTCTATGGAATATTGGCTTTGTTCATGCTGCTTAAACAGTGAATACCATAGTTCATGCACTTCCTGAGTTGCAAAAAACTGCATGAGCATTTAGCAATTTTCAAAGGCTAAATGATTTTCTTCATGTCATGCTGTTAAGTTCGTCTAGGCTTTATTAGTCTTGTTTCACCTTTAATAGTAGGTTTCTATAATGACTAACCATGGAGACTTAGACTTGGCCCTAAACGAGTCAGGTCCAATGGGACTTGGACTTGAATCATGAGACTCGGCCAAGTCAGCCGAGTCCACACAATGACGGACTTGGCCAACTATATTATATTTCAATCAAAAAAATTTATATCTCTTTAATGGTAGTTTCTATGTTTTTTTTTTCTTTTGTTTTTTTTTTTTTTGGACAATGAGCAATCCCTTCCTAAGCATGGAGCAACGTAAACTTAATAGAACCTTGATCCCTTTTACAATTTTAACAAAATTGTTTGTTCTATTTCAGTGTTTTCGCTATAATCCATGCATATCATGTCTATACTATAGCTGTACTTAGCCATAGTGGACCCATAAAATTAGATATCTAACTGTTGTGGTCCCAAAATACACTTTTATCTTGCTGTCCGTATAATTGTAGTGAGTTCTATAGTTAGGCATAGGGATGTTGATGGACCCACAACCTTAGAAATCTACGACTCAAAGGATAAAACAAAATTAGAAATTTGCCTATAGTTTGTCTTTTTACATTTTTGCAAGTTTTAGTTGCTTTTTAAAAATTTTGTATTCATAAAATTGGGACTCGGCCCAACTCAGCTGAGTCTCATGCGACTCGGCCGAGTCGGTTATCTGACTCAGTCTCTACCCTAACTGAGTCGGATCCCGAGTCCTTTTTTTTTTTTTTTTGGTCACAACTCAACACTAACTAGTTATTCGGAACATTTGGAAAATGACCTTGCTTTTATATGAGAAAGGGAGGTGATATTTATTGCTTCTCACTTTTATGTGCTTTTATATTAAGTTAGAATATGGGGTAATGTCGATGAGTGTGTAGGAAAAATCACACAATATGGAAGTGGCTTTTACTTAATTGTACCAAGTACCAACTACTCTATTCGTATTTGCTTTCGACTCATTTCCACCGAACATTCTTGCCATACCAAAATCTGATATTTTCGGATTCATATCTCCATTCAGAAAAATATTGGTAGCTTTCAGATCTCTATAAGTGCCTATTACCCTACCCTAGAGTATTTATGAAGATATACAAGGCCTTGAGCAATTCCGTCAATTTTGTAACATTTTTCCCAATCTAATATTTCTTGCTTTGTTGGATCTGCACCATTATAGTACATGAGACATGTACGATATAGAGATATAATGAATCTAGAAAGTATGAATAATCATAAACCAAAGTGGAAGAGATCCAAGCTTTTGTTGGGCATGATTTCATAGATCGATATCTTTTCTTCACCATGGAAGCTTGTGCCAATGAGTTTGACATGATTATTATGTTGCAGTTTTTGAAATCAATAAAACCTTATTCTTGAACTCCTCTGGTCCTTGTCCAGAACTCCTAGAAAGGACTTTTGTCCTTTCACTGCTGCATTTTGCTCATTTGGCAACTTACCCTGATAATCATCCAAAGGTTGTTAATCAATGTAACGTTGTTCTACAGTACTTGACATCACATTTTTTATGAAGCGCATAGTATGGGATGGACAATCAATTAATTTTGTATATTGAAAGAAGTTCATATGTAAAGATTCAAATTTTTTTGCTGTCACCATAAATATTATTGTTTTGAAATGACTATGCATCTTCATTTTCAAATTGCTGGTGAAACTAAGTATTACCATGTAAACAGTCTTGAATCTACCTTCTGCAAGCTTATTTACAACATAAAAGTTATCAGTAGCTGCAAAAACATTATAAAAACTAAATATTGGTAACTCAAGATCCTTCTTCCCAATATCACTTAAATTTTGCTCCAGCATTTTTATTAGTATGGAACTTCAAGACTGATTGTTCTCTCCTTCCACCTTCCTCTGTGTAGAAACAAGAAAGCCAATTATTTCACAAGCGTAGCTATGCTTATGAAAATATCAAAGCATTGGATGAACTAAGAAAAGCCAAAGCACAATAAAAATAGTTGTTTTAAGAGCACAAATTGCTTGGATGGAAAAAAGGATTTTTAACTGGTTGGGAAAGAGCTGGAGATCATGAGAAGTTGGTGAATAAAATGTCATTGCAACTGATTGAACTGGTTTTTTATTGAGTCATTTAATTTTCGTACCAGTTTGGTTGCTTGGTATTGAATTCTAGGGAATTTGAAGAAAAGTTAGTTGGAAAGAAGGAACATCAAAGAGATGAAATGTGAAGGATATAAGGTGTAGGTGTAGATCGGACCCCCACTTTTTTCAGATTTAATTGACTAGATTGATGTTGGGTAATCCTTTCCTTCCCAAGTGGAGACCATTTAATGGCCGTATACCTTCTTCGATTTTAGCCCTTTTGATAGGAATCCTTTTCTTAGAATCCATAAGAATTTAATACCCAGCAGACAAATAGGCTGTAGACTCAAAATAAAAGTAAAGAAATAAAAATGTAACCGAGTTTCAATAAAATATTCCTTACTTTTGGAAAGGAAAAACAGTTGAGTTCTAGAAATCAAATCTCATGGAACCAACTAGTTTGTATCATGAAAAGACTGTAAAAATTATCTAAAATATGAAATTTCTTCAATTACCTGCAATAGCATGGTTTGTGTCTGCACTACATGGACACATATGTTTCTATAGATCTTAGATTAGGTTACTTAAGGATTTTTGCTATTTTAAAATTTATCCAATGGCTTGATCCAAGTAAATATTTAGATGGCTGATAGGTATGATGCTTACCCATGGTCAGAAATATTACCTTCTCAATGGGCTCTGTGCCTCTGAAAATGGCATTTGGCAAATAGTAAGAGAATAATTATGAAACTAACTGGCTAATTATCCATGACCTCCATGTCTTTCTTCCTGCAAGGTAATCAAGAGACACAAAGCTTTTTCATATTAGAGGTTTATTAATGATAATAGATATGTGTGCACGCACGTGTGTGGGTATTTGTGTGCATGTATGGATGTACATGTGCATGACTCATAACAAAGAACATAATCTAATCACAAATGTTAGGACATCACAGTATTGGGATGAAAAATACAGTGGGAGATTTAAAATATCTTAGGTTTTTCTTAAGACATTATCAACTAAAAACGGAAATAATTAGAAATAGAAAACAAGTTCAAAACATATTCTAATATTCCAAAGTATTTCTTGATAATCTCATTTTGGCCGACACTTTTTATAATATTGCATATTAAATGTGTGCTTGTGAATGTGGCCACATGTAAGGAGAAAAAGTTGAGAAGTATTTCTTTAAAATAATATTGCACGTTGCTATTTCATAAATATGACAAGTGAGTGGCATGGAGAGAGTGACGAGAAAGCAAGCTCTAGGTGTGCACAATGGAGGAAGGGGTGGTCAGCTTCATGGAACCCGTCTTCATTTGTAAATTTGAATATTGACGGGGTAGGGGGAGACTTGCGTAGTTTTTGTTTCCAACCTCCCACTCTAGATCTCCAAACCTGAACTTTAGGCCATGTTCTACAAGGCGGGAAGAATAGTTGACAACTTCAGCGCAGTGGAGCAGGGCAGTAGAAGACAAAAGGTTTTTCTTTTGTGAGGTTTGCTATTCGTAGGGAAGCAGACAATGCTGTAGACCTTGCAGCTGGAAGGCCCTGGGGTGGAAGAAAGATCCAAGTGAACATGGCTTGATATGTACTAGAAGCAAGGAAAGGAGGATAAGAAGAAGAGACTAGAAGCAAGCTTTGTTGGGTAATTGGCTATGGAGACTTGGAGAAGAACAAGAAGGCCTTTGGCGTCAAATATTGGCATTGAAATACGGGTTCTCTAGAGATGGTTGGGATATTTAGGATGCCTTGTATAAAACTTTGGCAATTTGGTGAGGTATCCTTTCCGTAAAGGAGAGCTGCATGGAGCACATAAGATATCGCGTTGGTTCGGGTGAAAGAGTTCTATTTTGGCATGATGAGTGGGTTGGTGACCGGCTGTTGCCTCTTCAATTACTGGACATTTTCAATTGTGCCTAATAAGGATGCGAGAATCTAGTGCTACATGTTGGGATCAGGGGAGCAAAGGGTATGGAATTCTATCTTGGGAAGGAATCTCAAGGACAATGAGGCAGATCAATATACCTCCCTTCTAAATATCCTAAGCAAGGCTAATATCTCAAAAGGAGTGGATGAAAGAAGATGGAATGCCTCCAAAGATGGCTCCTTCTCGGTATCATCTTTTTTCGCGGCCATAAATAGAAGGGATGGACTATGGTCTATGGAGCTAGGTGGCATGGATGAAAGAAGATGGAATGCCTCCAAAGATGGCTCCTTCTCTGTATCATCTTTTTTCGCGGCCATAAATAGAAGGGATGGACTATGGTCTATGGAGCTAGGTGGCAAGTATTTGGAAGCTCAAGACTCCTCCAAGAGTTCTTGTCTTTGGGTGGTTGGCGCTTCCTCTGAGAATTCTAACGATGGACAATTTAAGGCGGAGAGGGAAGATACTGGTTAATGGCTGCCCCATGTGCTTGTGTGAGGAGTCTATTGATCATCTTCTGATGAACTATATGATGGTCCAGATCCTATTTCTATACTTTAATAAATTTGTTTGTGTTTAGCTGGGTGCTTCCAAAGTGCATGCTTGGTCTCTTGCGTGGATAAGTCCATCAGGGTTGCCAAGAGGAAAGGAGATGTGGAGCACTGGAGGTTGTTTTTTCTTGCAGTGATTTGGATTATTTGGAAAGAAAGAAATTCAAGATGTTTTGATGGGGTGGATACAGATGAAAGCATTCTGAAGGATAGAATCAAGTTCACTATTACCTCATGGGTTATGAGTAATAGTTCTTTCAAAGGTTATTCTATAGTTCAAATCATTAGGAACTTGAAGGAAGTGGCTGGCTTATGTTCGGAGTTCCTTCTCCTGTCCTTATGTGTTTCTGTGGTTATGTTTGCTGTTTGGGGTTTGTATGTGCCTGTTGTTGTTTTGTTGTCATGGTTTTCCCATGTTGCTATGTCGGCTTGTCAGTATAATTCTCTTGTGCTTAATTTTAATGAAAGTGACCATTCAAAAAGGAGAAAAAAAAAAAAAAAAAAAAGATGGACAAGTGAGTGGCTCAAACAGTCATTTGAATATGAATACATAAATCAACTAATAGATTAGGACTACGTTAACTTCATGAAATGTGAAACAAAACCTTCCCCCAAAACATCAAGAATGATGGATTTTTCTCTCTTCCTATTCTTCTCTCTCAGTCTCACCTCTTCCTTTCTTCAAAGAAAAAGAGAACGTAAATATGCCTTATATTCTGTGGTGATTGATCTTCTGTCATACTGTACAGGATTGGAGTATATTAGTAATTTGTACCGTAAATAAATATTCTCTATGTAGGTTTGTCACACCATGGGGCCTTACCCTCCAAAAGACGCCTTGTGGAGGAGGTAACCCATGGGTACATATAAGCCTAGGCTTAATTTCTCTGAGATAGAGGAGCTCTCATCAAACTATGGACATTAGCACTTTGTTAAACCGGATAAATCATGTTGTGTTTTTGTGTTCCTTACTTGTTTATTTGATGCATCTTGATAATGTTCTTCTCATTGAACATCACAATTTAGTGTTTGACGATTGAAGTCTTTGTTACCTTTTTTAATGAACCCTAGAAACATAGATGCTCTTATCTCAAGTTGTGAATGAAAACAATCAAATTGCGATCAGAGCATCTATGTTTCTAGGGTTCATTCAAAATGGTAACAAAGACTTCAAGCGTCAAATATTAAATTGTGATGTTCAATGAGAAGAACATTTCCAAGCTATGGCAACAAAGAGTGAAAGATTTCTTTATACAATAAAGTTTGGTCGAGGCTTTGTATGAAAAATCTAAGATACCTTGATGAAAAGAGTGGGGAGATATGTTGGAAAGCATCGTAAATGCTACAACTCAACATCTATGATGTCTTGAACCACATTATGAATGAAGACACGACTCCCCATTTAAGGGGAGTGCATGTAAGGGGAGTTCTTCTTTTTTTTTTTTCCCATTAAATTGCAGAGCCCCAGTTTAGTGATGTGGCACTGGCCCCACCTTCAAGTTTACAATCACTCTCTTTACTTTTCTTTCTTTTTCTCAACCATTTAACGTATATGTCTGTGGGTTATTTTCTCTAACAAATACTTTGCTCTATCGCACAAATATGCATCCTCTTTTATGAATCTCTCTGTTTATGAACTGAGGTCATTATATCAAACGAACGAAGACTCTTTCACCTCTCTCCGTATCTTTTTTTTTTTTTTTTTGAATGTTACCTTTCTCTGTATCTTGACAGGCCCATCCTAGGATTCTCCAATAATTTAGTCCTAATTCATTCTTAGAAAAGGCCCTTTAGGTTTTAGTTGACAATACATCTTTGTGAGCAACAAAGAGCGTGTTTTCGAAGGCTCAGATAACATTGCTATGGCTAGATTCCTTTTAATGCGCTACCTCCATAAATGGTGTCCTTTTATTTTCTTATTTCATCCTTCACATGGGTTTTTCGTTTTTTTTTGTTTTCATATATATATATATATTTATCATTTGAATATCTCATTTGTGTCTTAAACTAATCTTTGTTTCATTTAACCAGTAACATGTTTTTATTTCTTTTCTTTTAATTTCTCAGAAACCCATGAAAGTAAATTTTAAAAGTTCCCACTTGTTTATGTTTTTCCTTTTTCTTTGTTTTCAGATTTTCAATTTTTTTCCCCTTCCAATTATCAATATGATTATTATTATTAAAAAATATCAATATAATTTCTAAATTTTTTTGCCAAAAAGTTCATTTTTAGGAATAAAAGTGCTTACCATTTTCTCTTTTTTACGAATTAATTATTTACAATCTACTTTTTTTTTTTTTGGTGTTCTGGTCATCTGGACGAGAGCTGGGGTTACCAACCAACTAGATAACTCCTTGTTGTCTACATACGATCTACTTTATTTTGGATCCATCTGAATGAATGAATGAGAGCTACTGCATATAACTAAGCAAACAAAAGACATACCTGGTTTTTTGGCAGTTGGAGCAAGGAGATTCTTGCTGTTGGCTCGAATGAAAAAATCTCCAGTATATGGTGGCAGGTAGGGTATCTCTCTTCCATTATCATACCGAAATAGGCATCCTGTTCCGTCCTCATTTTTAGTAGTATAAGCAATACAAGAGCAACTGCTCCTGCAGGTGAACTCACAGTCAGTAAGAGCTATGCTCGAATTAATGTCATACATATTGAAATTGATTGTCATTTTCTCTTCTGAAAAAATATTTTCATTCTTGTCAGAACAGTTTGGCCACGCCCTTCTCCTGCATCCATCGTCCTCAAATGTTCCGTTACATGGACTATTCATCTTCTCAACCTTTGACCAGAAACTGCTGCTGCCAACTGTATGCCATTGGTCTCTGCTGATTTGCCCCGATGAAGTCATCGCCCATTTGTAGATGAAGTTATCATCACCTGCTGTCTGATTGATGGTGTAGATGAAATACTTCCCATCTTCATCAGATTCAAACCTGTAGTGGATGCTGTAAGGCTGATTGTTGAAAACGCCTTGAACATGCTCTGAGCTATTCCAAACACGACTTTTCCAATAAACACCACCCCTATACCATATTACAAACTGATTGGCGCCATTTGGATCAATGCCCAGAGTAAATGCTCCCGGGTAAGGAACCTTATTGTTCAACCAGGAGGTGAGAAATTGGGTTTGCCTGAGTTTCATACCAGGAAGCAATGTGTCAGTTGGATGATCGAAGCTCTGCCACAGAATCCGTCCTGTGCTGTCACCATTCGCTCCTTCAAGCAATACCAAGTTCCCATTATCCAAAAGCTTAGCACTTGTATTTGTAGAGGTCCCTGTAGCATTAGTTATGCAGATATCTGTCATGCCATTAGATGAAATAATCAGATTACCACTGTTGCTGATTTTGAGAGAGGGTGATGAGCTGTGAATTGGGTTTTCTCTGTTGGCAACCCATACAGCTTGACGCTGTGTATCATTGGAGAGCCATATTCCCAAATAGAAGCAGCTGGATGGGGAAGTTGTTGCTGTGGTGAAGAAGCCCAGTGCATAGATTCGGTTTGGTGAGAACATGGTTTCCCAGGTGGTCAGGGGTTGGGTGTTTGTGATGGATTCATCAGCATAAGAACATGAGAAGCTGAGGAAAACAAGAGACATGAAACTTGTGATTCTCAGGGAAGCCATAGCAGGTTGAGGAGGAGCAAATGCGACCGTTTGGGACTTCTGATCTTTCTTTGTTTCTTTAATAAGTAGACAAGTCAAAAACTGCTTCCTACAACTGGGCCAACTACTACCGATTGTCTTCTTCCACACAAGACTAGTCTTTGTTATTTTTAGAGGACTTGGAACCATGGACTTGTAACTTGTGGTCTTTCTTCCTTTCTTTAATTAGCAGACACGTCTTCCCAGAACTGGGGCCCACTTCTTGTAATTTTCTTTAAGCAAGACGCAGATACCCAATTTGGTCATAATATGTAATTTTCTTCAAGCAGGACACGGACATCTGTTTCGTGTCATCGAATTCCTAGGAATTCTAAGACATTTATTTATGAAAGTGGTTAAAAATGAAGAATAAGGGAAGATGATGGGAAATGAATATCCTTCGCTCTGACCTCACATTTTTAACCCATAACCTCTTTAATAATCCTTGAGAGGAGTTAATTTGATCATGAATTGGTCCACAATCAATTCTTATGTATTCTGGGCAAACAAACAAACTGAAAAGATTGCTATGGTTGGAAGCGGACCTGATCCATCTGTTCCTTAAATGTTCAGGGACATATGGAGCTCAAGCCAAGCTGAGTTGAGCGAGTTGAGCCCTGCTTGAGCTTGGATTCAATTAAGCCAAGTCAAGCTGGATATTAATAAATTAAGCTCAATCACTGTCGAGCTTGATTGTCTTGACCGTTTTTATTAAGTTTAAGCTCAGAGTCACAGAGACTTTCATCAAGTGGGGTTTAAAGTTTTCAGAAAGAAAATAAATTAATAATATAATGTCATATCCATTAAAAAAATTATGCTTGATAAGAAATATATTCCTTAGATATACACACAATGACTTAGACTAAGCTCCTTAACAAGCCCTATTTTAAAGTCTACAATCAACTGAAGCTAATGGCTTGTGAGCTTAGGAAATGAACTTGAGCTGGAGAGTCTAATGAGCTTAGCCGAGTTGACTTGAGAACATCTTGACTTGACCTTTCGACACCCCTCCACCATTCAACCTCAAGTAGGTACTTATTGGCGTGTGCTATAAGGCAATCTAAGGCATCAAATCTAGGAAGCTGGGAGGAAGAGGCAACGAAGAGTGGAAGACCGAACTTCTCCAAAAGAGACTTGCTTTTATTGACCCGAAAGGATTAGTACTCATATTTCAATTTTTAACACCTTCATATGGCTTGGTGGGTTAGATATGGAAGAAGAGTCAAATTTGTTAACCATTCACATCATAATTCAGTTTTTAATACTTAAAATAAGGAATTCATTAATCAAATGAGACCGGGTGAAGGATATATGGTGAATTTTTTTCTCTGTCTAACCGTATGGGGCCTACTTTGGCCTACGCTTGATCAGTGTAAGTTCTTTTACACTTTTATCCCTCCCATGAGCTGTAATCATTTCCAACTTTATATTGATCAAACCTTCTGCTCATTGTTGGATTGGAACTCAAAAATATAGTCTATGGTAAAAAGACCATTAAAAATTTAAGTTGTTAAATCAAGTGTTTGAATAATTTGTTTCGGGGCATAACCTTTTTTTTTTTCGAGCCTTATCTATAAAGAGATCTTTCAATTCATCACACTCCCATGGATACGAATCCTCCCAAGTACAGCTGATGAGATATTAGCTTACTGTTGCAAAGGCTCTTTTCAAGCTAATGTTTGGTGGACCATAACATCGTCAAGTTTATTCTTTGTCCATTTGTTCTATATCAATCTCAACAAAAGGCTCTTTTCAAGCTAATGTTTGGTGGACCATAACATCGTCAAGCTTATTCTTTGTCCATTTGTTCTATATCAATCTCAACGGGGTCTTATGGTTCTGCAGATTTCTTGATCATTGTTGTAGTGGTTTGGAGATACAATGGCCCTAACTTTATGATCACGTCATCTTGACTTTTTCCGATTGTGATAGATGAATTTTTAAATGCTTTAGCTATCACTTACATATATATATTTGTCAATATATTGAGACTAGGGATTTAAATGGATCCCCGATTCTCTGATTACTTGGAAGTTCTAATCTATGAAAAATCGGATTTGGATTCATATTTAGGCCCCTATAAATAAACGGGTCTGGGTCCATGTTCCAACTCTTGGATCCGGGACCCGACATATTACCTCAATTTTCGAGCATCCCTCCTAAAATATAGGTCTTTTCATATAATTATCCACCTAGACCTGGACCCGGACTTTTCGCATAAACATAATCGGTTTCGGAACTTGGAAGTCAGTTCCGAATCGGTTATGATTCCGTGTCGGGTCCCATCTTCTTATTAATGGTTCCGGTTTCGGGTCCACCATGGACCCGGACTGAAACCGACCCATTTACATCCCCAATTGAGACCATAGACGGGGACACTTGCTATTATTATATATGAAGCGAATTGATTTCCAATTCGATTTTGAGTCTGATTACTGATTTGATTTTGACCTCTTCCCTATTTTGACTCTTCTTAAAGATAGAGAGTGTTCTAAAAATAGTAACTTAGATGGGTTATTACATTATAAATGATATAAATCTCCATAACCGCTTTTGTAAATGATATAATCGATAGAATATCCATAACTGTACCTATATACCCTATAGGGTAACGCTCTCACGCTTTTTCCCATTCCCAACTCTTCCCATCATCTAAGGTTCTTCTAAAACTCATCTGATTGCAATCTATCATCTAAGCAATTCGTAGACCTGTCAAATGCATTTCATGTCCCGGGGTTATGAAGAGAGAAAGAGAACTCACATAGAAGGGCCTATCTATTTCTTCTTTCGGAAGTTTCTTCATAAAGTTAATTATACATTTTGTGTATAGCAACTTTGAACTATGCTATGGAAAGGAACTACAAAAGATTTATTCTTTTTCTCCGTGTCTTTGTACTTTTATGATTAATTCAAATGCGAAAATCTTCTATTCTAGAAACAATGTATTGGAAACTTGATTTTAATTGTCACGGGTGATATTATCTTAATTTATAGTTTTATAGGTTTTCCTTATTTTTTTAAATATTTAATCTTATAACTTTTATTGCCCATGCTTAGCGGGGGGCATTTTTCTTGTACTTATCATGTTCATTTATTGGCCCTACATTGGATGGATAGAACCTCTAGATGGAGATGA
Organism: Cinnamomum chago; assembly: GCA_038049695.1. Taxonomy (NCBI): domain Eukaryota; kingdom Viridiplantae; phylum Streptophyta; class Magnoliopsida; order Laurales; family Lauraceae; genus Cinnamomum; species Cinnamomum chago. The sequence continues at coordinate 51,173,207 of CP142460.1, forward strand.
ATTTTGTTACATGTATAGTCAAAGGCATCATTTAACCATCGCATGGGCATTTGCCCTACAAACGGGGCCTGAATAGGATAACTTGAAGGGCAACCCTAAACACGGCCATGATAGAGGATCTAGACGCTTCATTGGGTGGAACTTGGGTCTAGTTGTGTCTGTAATTTCCATGTGTCTGTAATTTCCATGGACCCAGACAGAATCACTGATGATAGAATACTGAACACCCGAACTCCAAAATCCAAACCCTCTGTCGTCTCGGGCGATGGGCTTTCTACCCATTCATCCAAAGATAATTAAATGACCAGGATGCAGTCTAAGACCTGAATAGAGGGCCTTGACCCATACCCAAATTTGTACCTGGGCCCTTCTACGACAATTGGTCAAATTGAGTTGGGTTGAGAAGAGTAGGGCTGAACGCAACATAACCAATATATTAATTGGGTTGAAATCATCAATCCAAACCTAACCCTGATTTAAAAGGATCAACTTTGTTAAAATCCCGAGTAAACAGGTTGGTTTTGGATTGCTATACATCCGGGGCGGAACCAGGAATTTTAATCAAAGGGGGCCACCAAAGAAAAAAAAATGACTATAAACAAAGTTGCAATGTGAAAGAAATTATAAAAGAGAGAGTGGATTTGCCATTCTTCTTCTTTATTCGTGCCTTAGGGCACGTTTGTATACATGTAATTTCCGTGGAAATTAAAAATTACCACATCAGCAAAATCCATAGGTTTTAAATTCTTTGGAAAAGTTTTCTCGCAGAAGTCAAAATTTTATGTTTTGTGCAAAAAGGTTTTCCTTGATGAATTAATTAGTACTAATGTTGTTTGGTGTAGCTATGGATTTCTTTAGTGAAACCCACTTTTTAGTGAAAACTATTGGGTGAGTGGGTTGGTATGTGTGTGGGGTGGGTGGAGTTGGGAGGGGAAGAGGAAGAAAAAGGGTGGTTGGGTTGTGAGGGTGAGAGAGAGGAAATTTGGGGGTCAATTTTCCATGGAAATGGACTCCCCATACCCCCCCCCCCCCTATAGGAAGTCTATTCTCATCTCTAAGAAGGAAAAAGCTGACGTGGCGAAAAAGCATATCTGCGGAAAACTACCGCACCAAACACATGCAAAAGAAGTTTTCCGCAGAAAACAACAACCTTTTCCGCGGAAATGGGCTACACAAACATGCCCTTAAGGTTTGTTGGGTAAACGCCGTGGAAGAGGAAATGGTCTGCGGAATCGATTTCCTACCACCCTAAGTGGGAAGCGCGGATTTACGCCATCGTGGAATTGAAGAACAAACGGAGGGAAAAATTGGGACATATTGGTGCCTTGTCTCCTCCTCTTTTCACGGCAAACTTCTCTGTTCAAAGCCATAGGCTTTCTGTTCTGCAGCTTTGGTTTCCGACAGGGGTAGATGAGATTTTCGGAACCTCTAGCAAGGAAAGATGATATAAAATCCCGAAATTCCCTATATTTTTTCCACTGCACCAAATAAGTAGAAGAAAGCTCCATATTTTAACTGTTTTCCATTGAAACGTCGCTTGCAAACAAAACTTTAAAGTCCCAGCAAGACGTGCTTTATCCTCTTCTTTTCTTGGATCAAGGCAAGTATAGATGGTTAGAATGAGTATTAAAAAAAATCTCTTCCCTAACTCCATTAAGCCTTGTTTATTTGTTCTTCTTTTCTTCATTTCCTTCCTTTCTTTTCATTTCCATTTTTTATTTCAAGTTTTTCTTTAAATCAGCAAAAAAAAAAATTTCCTTTTTTTCAAAGAGTCAAACCATGTTGAAAGAGCCATAAACAACCATAGAGGGGCCAAAGCAAGGGGTGGCATCCATCCATTAATGAATCACTACACCATAGAGGGGCCAAAGCAAGGGGGGGCGTCCATCCATTAACGAATCACTACACCATGGAGGGGCCAAAGCAAGCTTCTTGGGAAGCTTATGAAGTATGGGGGGGACCATGGCCCTGCCAGCCCCCACTAGGTCCGCCCCTGCCATGTATGTCATACTATATTTAAAAACAATTTACGCACATACACTCGCACAAGTCTGATGTGTGCACTCACTCATAATCATATCCATGCACACTACCACGTCTGCTGCTCACACTGGAAGATAGGCAAGGGAACCGGTCATATGAAGAAGTAGTGCAGTAGTCAGTGAATCTTTCTGTTGCAATAATCAGGGGCTAGAAGTGTGGCCTCTCTTTAGGAAGTTAGTTGTTATTTTGTTAAGCATTTTCCATTATTCCTATAAGTACGTTCTGTGAGCTGTAATATGGTATGAAGGAATATATCAGTTTTCTCCATTTGTCTTTTTCTTCTCTATTTTCTCTAAATTCTTATCAATTGGTATCAGAGCAGTCGATCCATGGACACTTGTGGCAAGACTAACGCTGAGTTTTGAAATGAAGTTCATGAAATTCTGGCAAAGCATGAGTCCAGCATTGATCAGGTTCATTCCACACTCCAAACAATCTTGACCGAACTCCAAGCCATGCAAGTTTCCCATAACTCAACCAAACCTGATTTTGATATCAATCCATTCGCATCAAGCGGCTCATATCATCGATTTGGGCGCACAGATGGCAATCGGGCCACCCACACAACTGATCACTCGCATCCTCATCTCAAGCTTAACTTTCCAACGTTTAGCGGAGATGATCCCACCGGATGGCTTTTTAAGGCAGAACAATACTTTGACTTCAAAGGAATCTCCCTGGATCAACGAGTACAACTTGTTTCCTTCCATTTAGAGGGCATTGCTCTCCAATGACACCGTTGGATGACAAAATTTAAAGGTCTACTTTTTTTGCCTGAATTTTCTCAAGCCATCTTGCTACGATTCGGACCTACCGATTATGAGGATCCTTCAAAAGCAATATCACACCTCAAATAGGTCACTACTGTGGCAGCCTATCAAGAAGAATTTGAGAAACTCTCCCACCAGGTTGATGGTCTTCCTGAACCCTTCTTAATTAGTTGTTTCATTGGCAGCCTTTTTGACGAAATTCGCCTCAACGTGAAGATGAAGCGGCCGAAAACTCTCGCAGACACCATTGGCTTAGCCCGACTTGTGGAAGAGCGAAACCGCTTGCATAAGCAAACTGGAACTTATTCCCGTAGCTCACTCTCCACCATTCCTCCTAAATTCGGACCCAACCAAGCTGCCAGGCTTTTAGGACCTTCCCCAACACCAAAGACGGTGCCAAATTCAGGCCACCCATCCTTTCGGCGAATCACAGGTCAAGAGGCAAGGGAGCGCCGTGACAAAGGGCTATGTTATTACTGTGACGAGAAGTTTGTCACTGGGCACCGCTGCACACGGCCACAACTCTTTATGATTGTTGATTGTAATCCCATCGAAGATATGGACATTTCAGAGGATTCTCCTCTCTCTAATCCGATAGAAAACATGCCAGAAATCTCTTTCCATGCCAAGGCCGGAGCTACACATCCGCGCACTTTGAGATTGCAAGGAGTTTTAAAAAATTGGAGGTCACAATCTTGATCGACGGCGGATGTACGCACAATTTCATTGATCAATCCATTGTGTCCAGCTTGGGTTCGCCTGTAGTATGAGATCGAACATTCCAAGTTATGGTAGGCAACCGAAAGACCATAAGTTGCTCAGGAAGATGTCTTTCACTGACACTCGATATTCAAAACCAACATGTCCAGGCTGACTTTTATGTGCTCCCAGTGGCAACTTGTCCCATAGTGCTTACGGTACAGTGGTTGGAAACTCTCGGACCAATGGAGATGGACTACAAAAGGCTCACTATGAGATTCATTCATCAAGGACGACCCTGCTCATTCCAAGGCTTAGACAAATCTGGATTGGAGCCCCCCGGTGACACGGAATTACTTCACATATCAGGTATGGGCTATTTTTTGCAGATAACTTTGGTTCCAGTGGATCAAAGTTCCAATCAAGCACCCATACCATCCGACTTGTCATCACTTCTTGCCCAATATGCTGAGGTGTTCGCCGAATCACCAACCGGTCAATGTTCGACCCTACCGCTACCCACATTATCAGAAGGCTGAAATTGAACGGATGGTTCGGGAATTTTTGGCATCAGGAATTATTCGGCTAAGCACAAGCCCTTTTTCTTCTCCTGTACTTTTAGTTAAGAAATCTGATGGAACTTGGCGATTTTGTGTTGACTATCGAGCGCTCAACAGCGCCACCGTCAAAGATCGATTTCCCATCCCTATCATTGACGAGTTATTAGATGAGTTGTATGGGGCTGTTTATTTCTCCAAGCTCGATCTTCGTTCTGGCTATCATCAAATCAGAGTGTGGGAGGAGGATATTCACAAAACGGCGTTCCGCACACATGAAGGGCACTACGAATTTGTCGTAATGTCGTTTGGCCTTACTAATGCACCTTCGACATTCTAGAGCTTGATGAGCAACCTGTTTCGGCCTTATCTCCGGGTTTTTCAGCCTTATCTCCGGGTTTTTGTTTTTGTTTTTTTTTTTTATGACATTATGGTTTACAGTAGGTCATGGGCAGAACATCTACAACACCTTGGTACCGTCTTGTGCATTCTCCAAAAAAATCAATTGGTAGCTAAACAGTCCAAGTGCCAATTTGGTGTAACTCAGGTGGAATATCTCGGCCATGTGATATCGAGCCGGGGTGTAGGAGTGGATCCCATCAAAACTCAAGCGGTTCTCCAATGGCCGACCCCTACGACAGTGAAGTCTCTTCGTGGATTCCTTGGCCTTGCCGGCTATTACCGCAAATCATCAGTGGATTTGGAAGCATTGCCGCACCACTAAACCGTTTACGGTCCAAAGATGGTTTTCAGTGGAATTCGGCCGCAGCTGCAGCCTTTGACAAGCTTAAACTCGCCTTTTCTTCCCCCCCCCCCCCCCCCCCCCCCACCCCCACAATATTACGTCTACTGGATTTCAGCCGCCCCTTTATGGTCGAGAGTGACGCTTGTGGCACAGGTTTGGGGGCTATTTTATCACAAGACCCATTGCTTTTTACAATGAGGCCTTAGAAGGGTCTGCCTTGCACCTCCCCACTTACGATAAAGAAATGCTCGCCATTGTGAAAGCTATCCGGAAGTGGCGACCCTATCTCTTGGGTAAACCTTTCATAGTGAGGATGGATCAACGGAGTTTAAAGTTCTTATTAGAGCAGCAGATTTCCACTCCGACATAGTTGCGTTGGTTGCCTAAAATTCTTGGCTATGACTATGTGATCCAGTATAAACGAGGGGCTGAAAATGGGGGTGCTGATGCTCTCTCACGTGTAGCCGAGCTTGAGTTCCAATCCATCTCTCTATCCATGGCTAATTGGTGGGCCACGTTGCAGCTGGAGTGCCAACAAGACCCATACTACCACCAGTTGAAGTCCCCCTCCAAGTCTACCTCTCAAGCATATATCGTACGAGATGGTGTTTGGTTTAAACATGGCAAGGTATTGTTAAGTCCAACTTCCAAGCTAATACCTCAAGTTCTCTCTGATTTTCATTCATCCCCAGCTGGCGGCCACTTTGGATATCACAAAACTATCAGCCGCATCCGTTCTAATTTTTGTTGGGCTGGATTGCGTTCTATGGTTAAAGAATTGATTCGGAATTGCGACATTTGAAAGCGTTGTAAGCACGAGACCTTACAACCAGCCAGCCTTCTCCAGCCATTACCCATTCCAGATCGTATTTGGACTGACATCTCCATGGATTTTGTAGAGGGGCTACCCCCTTCGAGCGGTTACACGGTGGTCTTAGTGGTGGTGGATCGCCTTTCCAAGTATGCCCATTTTATTTCTCTCAAACATCCCTTCACTGCAGTTTCAGTTGTTAGAGCTTTTCTTGAATCACGTGGTGCGACTCCATGGTATGCCCTCTACAATTATAAGTGATAGAGATAAAGTATTTGTTAGTACTTTTTGGGAAACCTTGTTTCAGCTTCAAGGCTGTCACATCCCGGTCCCGAAATCGCCCTGGCCTAGGGTAATTCCCGAGGTGTGTCACACGTACTCCCGCATGTTGTACCTGTCTCGAGCCACATACAACACACGAGGGAGAGAAAAATGACTAATCTACATGTGAGAACAAATAACATTTAATATAGCGGAAGTCATAAATCATTTATAGAGGGTATCATTTCCCATTCAGTGCAATTTAACCTTTAAGTTTGATACAAAAGAATTAGACAAGTATATACATTAAGTTTCAAAAGAGGGACTAATGAAAGAATCCTTGTACAACCATTGAAAGAAAACCTATACATTCACTACCAAAAGTATAATAAAAACCAAAGGTATAATCAAAAGAAATTCGTATGACCATATGAAAAGGATAGTCACACGAACTATGGTATCTACTAGTGTAGTCCGCACTCCGAGGAGGTCAAAGCTAGGCTGGCCCTGGTTCTGGCCACTCTTCTAATCCTGCCGGTACCTCTTGGGTACCCTCCTCTCTCTCCTGGGCCTCTTCAGGACCGGGAGTTGCATCTGCGTCTGTGACACCAAATGTAGTATCTCAATACGACGATTTAGCAAGTATAGGCACAATAAGTAATTACATAATGTTGCAACTTTGAATTGAAGACAAATAAATTAGTGGATAGCAATGATAAGTATCAGCTACGCAAATTGTGCAAAGATTGAATAATTATGCTGATGAATCAATATATAAGAAACCATACTAAATTTTGGCTACTACTTTAAGCTCATCCTCTCATAGAGAGCAAATCTAGTTGGGATGTCACCAGCGGCCCGGCCAAAGGCTAACTAGCTACCCGGTTCTGGAGTTCCGGTACTTCAGGCGACTTACTGCAGTAGTCTCTCATAACTAAACCAAGTGCTGGCTTCGTCGGGTGTCACAGGGTCGAAGGTAGGTAGTGCCGACTCAATCGAATCAAACAAATCGAATAATAAGTGGATTCAAGTGAGTTCGTATTCCAAATCATTTCTGAATAAAATCCATTCAATTCGTATATCATCGTATCGTATACTCACTCAATCCACATTTCACATGAGTACTGAATCAATACACCCTATATAGAGAATGACGGAGGAAATAAAGCTATTAAACCTCAAGGATATAGATAATGCAATAACAATTGATCTGTCAAATAAAAATATAATTTAATATGAAATGCAATAGTTTGAGGAACCAAGGAATTTTACTAACCATTTCTAAACTATTTATTTTAGTCTTTCACCGTCCAATACAAGGTAAGTTTAGCAAAATCAATGTATTACTACCTTTTTAGGTGTCACTAATTATGAGAGGTACATTGAGTTTCTCAACTAACCCTCATGGCATAGTGTTGGACTAATAAATATCCATTAGACCAATTACTAAGGTTAATGGTTCCATTTTAAGGTCATAAAGTCTCAAAAATTCATAAATTCCTATGGAAGTAAGGGTGAGCACTAAAATCCACTGAATGAAGGATTAAGGAGGGTTAAAATAGGCTAAGGGAGTTAATACTCCGCCTAATTGGCAAAAAAAACCCAAAATCATTGGCTTCAGGTCCGCTCGAGCGAGCCCATATCCGTTCGAGCGGAGGTCCCCAGAAGGATCACGTGCTCGAGTGGCCCCAAGCGTGCTCGAGCGCCCATCTGCACGCTCGAGCGCCCACTCCAGAATTCCTTTTCGGAATTTCTGATGGTGTTTCCCCTTTCCTTCTCTTCCCACACTTCTTCTAACATAAAACCTGCACAAAAATGGAGCCTTCATGCTCTCATTTAATACACTCAATCTCTCCAAATCAATTTCATCAAATTTGAACAATGAAACCATTCATTGACTAAGAACTAAGAGCATTGAGTAAATGTATCATTGAATCAATGAAATTAACAAAATGTAAATCCCTATTATGCATATACTTGCCTCAATTTAAGCTTTCCAAAACTCTTTTACTCTCTTGGTGTTCAAACCCTAAAATCCCCAAAATATTCAACCCTAGACACAATACACATGAAAAACACATGAATATGAATGCATGTCTATCACAAGGGTCTCTTGACTCTAATACAACTCAAAAACCCAAACAAAAAGAGTTTGAAGCCTACCTCTTGTAATAATTCCGAATTTGAAGTTGGAAAAGAAATGGTTTCTTGAAACAAGAGAGGGAGATGAATAAGAAGAAGAAGATGAAGAGAAAGATGATCTCCACACTTGCTTTCACTTGCACAAATGCTAGAGTAATTGAAGAGAGAAGAGGAATTTGAAAGGAAAAGGGAGGAAAGGCTTTCTCTCCACCAACATGCAAAACGAATGAAACGAGTGAATGGGGTTGGTGTAGGTGATAAAGATGGACATTTTGCAGAAAAGTCCACTAGTTTTGTATATTTTCAGTTTGAATCAAACGATGGCCCATTTCCTCAACGAGTGATCAAATGAAGTAAAGTCGAATACGAAAATTGACAAGCTTAACAAAATACACACGTTGATGCTAAAATGACGTGAAAACGATGCAAAACGAGAAAATCTACAATTACGAAAAAGGCCTTTGACTCAATCCAAGTGAGTCAACTCTACTCCACTCAACTAATCAAACTCAAGACTCAAACTCAATTTAATTCGGTCCAAAAGACCAGTGAGTACTAAAGTTGATGATTTACAACTAAACAAAAATTAATTAAACTAACTTTCCATTAATTAACACTAATGGAGGTTAAATGGGGTTGGGGTGTAACAAAGGCACACAGCTCAAAAGGAGTTCAAGTTATCATCCGGAGATGGATGGTCAAACGGAGGCCGTTCATCGCACGCTAGAGCAATATCTTCGGTGTTTCACTTATGACCAGCCAAGCCAATGGGCGGACTGGCTTGCCTGGGCCGCGTACAGTTATAATACTACTGTCCATTCCGCTACAAAGGTCTCTCCATTTGAGGCAGTTTATGGGATACCCCCACCTCACCTCACTTCATATGTTTCTTGTACAACGAAAGTGGCAGCCGTAGATGATTTCCTAGCACTCGTGAAACAATTCTCAAAGAGTTACGCCGTAACCTGCTGGTTGCTCAAAATCTCATGAAAACTATGGCCGACAAGGACCGTCGTGATGTGGTCTTCAACGTAGGGGATTATGTATTTCTGCAGCTACAGCCTTATCGTCAAGCCACAGTGGTTAATTGGCCTTCCCAGAAATTGGCTCCACTGTTTTTTGGCCCTTTCCAAGTGTTGGCTGGCATTGGTTCCATTGCATACCGGTTGGAATTCCCTCCGGGTTCTCAAGTCCATAATGTCTTCTATGTTAGCCTGCTTAAGAAATATGTGGGTCCTTCAATTCCAGTTAGTCCCGAAATCCCAGCAGTTTCAAATATCTCAGACAGTCCTTGCATTCCACAACAAGAGGCCGTCCTTGCCAGCGGGATCATTCACAGAGGTAAATACCGTCCTTGCAAGGAGGTTTTAGTTCAATGGTCTGGAGCTCCTCCTGAAGACGCCACGTAGGAAAACTCTTGGTGTTTCTCTCGGATGTACCTTGGGTTTGTCCTTGAGGACAAGGACGTTTAAAAGGAGGGAGGAGTGCTGTGTGCACTCACTCATAATCATATCCATGCACACTACCACGTCTGCTGCTCACGCTAGAAGATAGGCAAGGGAACTAGCGCCGTGAATCTTTCTATTGCAATAATCAGGGGCTAAAAGTGTGGGCCTCTCTTTAGAAAGTTAGTTGTTATTTTGTTAAGCATTTTCCATTATTCCTATAAGTACGTTCTCTGAGCTGTAATATGGTACGAAGGAATATATCAATTTTCTCCAAGTGTCTTTTTCTCCTCAATTTTCTCTAAATTCTTATCAAAGTCCCTCACCATATGCTGTTTATTTAAAATCTCGGCAAGCACCGGGTCGACTCGGCTCAGAGGTTAGGTGTATCAGAAACTGAGTTAGTTACCAGTGGATTGGCCAACGTGACTATAACTTCTGAAGAATGATATTTGCGACCAGGATTAGGAGAAGATGTAGCCTAAGCGTGTCTGCCCAATGACTCACCCAGTCAAGCGATTCGTTTTTCCGAGTTTATGAACCAGCGGCTCCGAGTCAGAAGAACCGTACTTCACTCTGAAACGGTCGTTCCCCCCCTTTCTTTTTCCCTTCTGCACTCTGTACTGACCCTCTTCAATCTTGGGCTCTCCGGTCCATGGAAACACTCTTTTCACAGAAGGTACTCTCTCTCTCTCTCTCTCTCTCTCTCTCTCTCTCTCTCTCTCCATCTGTGTAGAGATTTGACAAAACCATTCGCTGTTGATGGAGCCCTAACCCTAATCACATCTCAATTGACAGTCCATTTAGGGCCATTTGATAATTTGATCTATTGTGACTGGATACATCACTACAATTAAGAGAAGAATTTAGAGACTTTTGAGAAACAATGGACAGATTCGAAGTGTTTGGTATTTTTATCATTTATATGCTTGGTGTATTTGATATGTGCTTGAGATTCTGCTCATTTTTCTTTTTCTTTATATATATATATATATATAGTGGGGATGGATCTGAAATTTATTTGGTATTTCTACCGTTCAACAACTGATGAAGGTAATTATAGTTAAACAGAGACAATAGTCCCTAGCACAGTTTGCAGGTGGTCATTGTTGAAACCATGGGGCTGCAGGTTTGAGTAATGTTACCTATAAAAAAGAGAAAAGAAAATACAACTATAAGGTTGATTTGATTTTCAATCTTGTGCAATGGGATAATGAGCAATTTTCCAGATAACAACTTCCTTTTTTGGCCCCTCTTCTAGTTTTATATATATAGGGAGCACACCTTTGATCACTTCAGTTATTTCACACATGCATGCATGGACCCCCTTAATTGGCATTTATCTTAATTTTATACTCTTCGAGACAATGGTTACCATTGGATTTTTATCACAATAAATTTGTACGATATATAGGCATTAAACTTTGAGGACCTAAACCTAAGGGCTTGTATTATTTGGTCAGTCTGAAATCTCATATTCACCTGAGTCGCATCCAAATCTTTTCAATGTCGTTCTGCCCTTGCTTGTCATGTATCCAGGTGGGCACACTAGAAGTTGGCATTTTTTAGGACCGTGGGGGTCTGATGGGCCTCCCTTTAATTAAGCACATATTTAGCATAATCAGAGCCGTTTCCTGGCCTTGAGGGAGAAAACTGATCTCTTGGGCATTGTATAGTTGGATATGAGCTCCATGGAGACTGAGAAAAAAATCCCAAATGAAAGAGAAATGGAGAAAACCATTGGTTGGAGGCCACCAGCCTCATGGCACCCTCTCCAAATTGTGCACACCATGGTCCTTCAATTTTTTCAAAGGAAACGCTCATATGCTTTGTAGCATTGCATTACGATAACTTACCATTTTATATTGTTGATAGCATCCAAACTGAGAAACATTTGTTTGAGTTGAGTTGATGTGAGTTTTACGTCTAAAAGAGAAGGATGGAGAAGAGGCTATAGCTGTGCCAGAATCCAGAACCTAGGCAAATAATTGGACAGTTGGTGGGCCAGCCATGTGGTTCTACTAGCATGATTTCACATGTTGTTGCTCATGCAGCAGGGTGGGCCTTTCAGGATGGTCCCATAAAGGCCGTGATGGTGACACCATGGGCAATGGAAGAAGGAAGACAACACTGCACTGTGGTGTAGTGGTTTCCGATGAATAAAGATGAGGTGCATAAAACAATTGAATGGTCTTGACAGATTACGGGGAAGTGGTGGGCATTTCAGTTGAAGAAAACAGGGGAAATGGACAGATATAATAAAATTTGCTCTGAATAGAGACAGGCAGAATCAGGTAGAATATGTTGCAGGAAAATCAATGACAAAAGGGTCCAGCGAGCTACAAGGCCTTTGTTCCATTAATTATGACAGGGAAGTGGAAGACCAAAGGCAGGCATGGCTCCAGTAAAGGAAACAAGAGCTGTCAAGTGAATGCAAAAGACTGTAAATGAAGAACATGTCATAGAATGTAGGAGTTTGGGGACTTTACACTGGAGGGTCACTGTTAAGGAACTTTTCCATAATGGATGTAGCTTTCTTGGAAGAGACTAAGAATAAGAAGCTGTAGAAAGTCTATGGATTGGGCGCCAATGGTTTACTCGGGGTGTCTTGTTGATTTGAGTTGAGACACCCTCAGGTTACTATGAAGGACAGATGGGTGCGTTTTCAGTTTCGGTTGTGGTCGAGGATCTATAAACTCATAAGGAGTGGATTATTTCTATGTATGACTGAAATGACTATCGGTTCCACGAAGACTTTTGGAGGGAGTTTGGCTCGATTTTAGTTGGAAGGCATGGGGCTTGGTGTGTCCAGGGTGATTGGAATGCCATAAGTCATTATTGAGTCAAAACAAAATGACAGGCTTTTTATGCAACACTAGCCTTTCCTCTCGTAGACTACAAAAATAAACAAAAGACTATAAGGTGTAAGTTATTTTAAGTCGTGTTAGAATGTTGAGCAACTAAAAAAGTAATAAGTTTTAGTGATTTTGGGTCATTCTCCACTTGCTGTAGGTTTCTTATAATGGGCCCTTTATCACAATGATGTAGTAGCACCAATAGTTCATAGCAAGAAGAATTGTGTTCCACATGTGGGACCCAAGAAGGCTTAGAGATTTCCTTATTTTCATATCTTTAATTGTTATTAATTTCTAATTTTTGCTTTGGAGTTGCAATTAGGATAATTTATAAATCTTGCTGTCCTAAATTGGTTAGGAGTCTTTAGGGCCTATTTCTTTTCTAGAATTCAAGGAATTCCTGTCTGGGAAATTCCTGATTTCCCAGACATAATGGAATTCCAAAGACAAAATGGTTTTTTACCAAATTCTCTAAATTTGAGCAATCTCAAGTAAAAGAATTATGGTATGAACAAATGAATCAAGAACGGCGAAATATCCCTTTCTTTGATTGGCTTTCATAAAAAATAAATACAAAAGGAACTGAAGTGATGACAATTAATACATCCACACAAACATGGGAAACTGAGAAAGGTAAAGTTGAATCTGTTCACCCCCCTTTAGAAACTATAAAGCATAAAGAAATAAATAATTCTTTAAAAAATAGTTTCCCGCAACCTACTCTCAATCTAGTTACCAAAGAGTCAACCACTACTTCAAAAGATTGTACCTCGAAAACATCAGTTTTAAAAACTCATCTCGAAGAAAACATCTCTGATCAAGAAGAAAATAATGAATTACATCCCTCCTATTCCTCAATAAATGTATTAAGTGCTCAAGACAAATTCATCATTGATGCTATTACTCTAAAACAATTTCTTGAAGAAAAATCCTTTGAAAAAATTTCTTATCTTAATCTTCAACCTGTTTCTATACTCTCAAATCTTGGAAAAATCAATCAAATAAATCTACTCATATCTAATAAAGAAAAATATATTGAAAATCTTAAAAATGACATTTATCTCTGTCGAATTGAGGATCAATTAAAAGCATCTGAAAATAAAATTAATAATTTCCAAACCTCTCTAATAAAAGAATGTTGTTCTGAGATACCTTCTGCCTTTTGGCATAGAAAAAAGCATTTAGTATCCTTACCATATATTTCTACTTTTAATGAAAGAGATATTCCTATTAAAGCAAGGCCATCACAAATGAGCCCTAGACTCTTAGAATTATGTGATAAAGAAATTAAAGATTTACTTCAAAAGAAACTAATCCGCAAATCACATTCTCCTTGGAGTTGTGCAGCCTTTTATGTTGAAAATGCTCCTGAAAAGGAAAGAGGGGCTCCTCGCCTCGTCATCAATTTTAAACCATTAAATAAAGTCCTTCAATCAATCAGATATCCAATTCCTAATAAACAAGATCTTATTACTCGTTTATATGAAGCCTTTATATTTTCAAAATTTGATCTTAAATCAGGATTTTGGCAGATACAGGTCGAAGAAAAAGATCGGTATAAAACCGCCTTTACTGTTCCTTTTGGCCATTATGAATGGAATGTCATGCCTTTTGGGTTAAAAAATGCTCCTTCAGCCTTTCAAGAAATGATGAATGAAATCTTTCACCCTTATAAAAATTTCTCTATTGTTTACATTGATGATATTTTAATCTTCTCTAGATCCATTGATGACCACTGGAAACATTTAAAGACTTTCAAATGGATCATAAAGAAAAATGGCTTAGTCCTTTCTAAAAAAAAAAAAAAACTTTTTCAAACAGAAATACAATTTCTTGGATATAAAATATCAAACAAAATGATAACTCCTGTTGAAAGAGTAATCAAATTTGCTGACAATTTCCCTGATGAAATAACAGATAAAAAACAATTACAAAGATTTTTAGGATGTCTAAATTATGTCTCTGATTTTTATCAAAACCTCTCCAAAGAACGAAATCTTTTACAAAAATATTTAAAAAATTCAGTAGAACAATGGACTCCTCAACGTACAGAAGCAATACAAAAAATAAAACAAAAAGTGAAATCATTACCATGCTTAAATATTTCAAATCCAGATTTATTTAAAATAATCCAAACAGATGCTTCTGAAATAGGATTTGGCGGAATCCTACTTCAAAGAACTGCACAATCAAAGGAACAAATTATTAGATTTTATTCTGGCACTTGGAATGCTACTCAACAAAATTACTCTACAATAAAGAAAGAAGTCCTTGCCATAGTCTCATGCATACTCAAATTTCAAAGTGATATTCTGAATCAAAAATTTCTTTTACGAATTGATTGCAAATCTGCAAAAGAAGTTTTGGAAAATGATGTCAAAAACCTTGCATCAAAACAAAATTTTGCTCGCTGGCAAAGCTTTATTTGCTATTTTTGATTTCGACATTGAATATATAAAAGGCTCTTCAAATTCTCTTCCCGATTTTCTATCTCGTGAATTTTTACAGGGTAGAAACAAGGTGAGCAAAGATGCATCCAAGAGGAAAAGGAAAAAATCCAGTCATTGATACAATAAATATTCTTTCTAACAATAAATTCAATGCCTTAAATCCTTCTCCCATGCTGCAAGCACCGTATCGTTCCAGTCCTTGCAAAAAATCTCAATACATTAAGATCTTTGAATTCGCTCTTTTCTTCCTTGATGATAAAATCCATGCCAACCTTACAATTGATCAAATTCTCTCAAAACTCTATCGAAAAAATTGCCATTTTGTTCCAAAAGCCCCCAATATTTCTCACAAGTACTATGAAGCAATTCTGATTTAGACAAACAGTGCTATCATTACTCATGAATATAGAGATGGAGAACATGCCTTTTCAAAAATGAAGATTATGCATATTCATACTCTCACTGATTGGGCAGACAATCTATTCTCACAAAAAACTGCCATCAATCCTAATGGGAGCTCTTGGCCCTATGATTTACTATGATTACATGAATGCTTGGGAATATACTTTGTTATATCAGAATTCAAAACGATCCCATTCTTGGTACATTAGCTTTTCATCTAAATGCAATCAAAACATTCCTTGTTGGTTCTGGCATAATTGGTGGCTCCGTTTTGGCGCACAATCCTGCATCCTTCCAGAAGCTTTATTAAGCCATTATCAAACATTTGAATCTCAATCCAGTTTTGAAATTTCTGAACCTTCATATTCTTTCTTTAAATTTATTACTTCATCCACTATTCCATGGATTCTCCGATGGGAATATGGTAAATCCCAAGAAATGAAGCCATCATGTTTTGTTCGTATTTCTTATATTAAATGGTGGGATAAATTTGACATTTCCCAATTTCTCAATAAATCTCATCACTCCTCTCCTCAAGCTTCTCTTATTATACAACCCAATACAGCAAATCCTCCAATCAAGAAGCAGACCATTCCTAATGCAATTTTATCAAAAAGCTTCAAAGATGTTGTTCATGGTACAACCTCATCTCCTGCAACTCCAATCAATACTCAGCAGCATATGGATCTTCTCAAAGAAATTTAGCGAATGCATAATGAAATTTTATTTCTCAGAAATCCCCTTATGAGTAAATATGGCGGATTCATTCAGGAAGTATCTTCTTCTCATGGTTCTGTCAATAAAGATGATTCTGATGCAACACTGTCACCGTCAGGAGCAGCCGAGGAATTCTAAAATAAAGAAATATTTGTCTACATCCAACGCTGTCAAATACATCTCAATGCGGATCTCGCCATCAAATGCAGCCTTCATTACTTCCAATGCAGTATTAATTCAGCAATACAGATGTCCGAAATGCAATTTTCAATGCCGTCCCCAAGTCAGCACAACTAGCCCCATGTAGCCATGTGTCCTGCAAGTAATACAACTCCGACATCACCAATGCATCCTTCATCAATTTCTAGACTACATAAAGTCAAGAACATTAATACATGTCATTATCTTGTATTCATTAAAATAAAGCCAACCCGGATTCTCTCATTCATGAAAATCTAAAAAACTCCACCAAAAGTCCACTTTTGTAAGCTAGGAGTACTGTTCCAAATAAAGTAATCTATGGAACACTATTCCACTATTCCAAATCAAGAGTTATGGAAATCAAAGTCAACAATATTGGAATTCAATGTCAACAATACAACCAATGTCAACAATACAGCTTCAAGTCCATGCAGTCTCAGCAGCCTCAGCTGAGTATATAGTATATCTTGCACCCTGCAGCAAATACATCGATAAATTTATTAGCCGACTGTCAGACGCATGCAGTAATAATCGCAATGAAATCCGTCAGCAATGAAGTCAGTAATATAGTTCACCCATGCAGCAGTAATAGTAATGCATATTATATGCAACAGTGATACAGTGCAAATGACGTATACATCTTATCCCATTGCGGATCTCAAATACATTTCAAATGTAATTCATTATGATAGTCTATAAATAGGGAATGTGAGCCCTTGTCTCACACAACAATCCAATACTAACACTTGTAAATCTTCCGCTTTCTTTCCTTTCTTTCAATTCAGTCTTACTGAGAGTTTACTGGTTCGATCCCGGTCGAGTCCATTTGGTATCAGATCAACTAAGTCATAAGTCATTATTGAGTCAAAACAAATGGACTCGACCGGGATCGAACCAGTAAACTCTCAGTAAGACTGAATTGAAAGAAAGGAAAGAAAGGAAAGAAAGCAGAAGATTTACAAGTGTTAGTATTGGATTGTTGTTGTGTGAGACAATGGCTCACATTCCCTATTTATAGACTATCATAATGAATTACATTTGAAATGTATTTGAGATCTGCAATGGGATAAGATGTCTACGTCAATTGCACTGTATCACTGTTGCATATAATATGCATTACTGTTGCTGCTGCATGAGTGAATTGTATTATTGACTCCATTGCTGATGGACATCACTGCGATTACTACTGCATGCGTCTGACAGTCGGCTGATAATTTTATTGCTGTATCGGCTGCAGGGTGCAGAATGTACTGTATGATCTGCAGAGGCGGTGATGCTGTGATGGCTGTATGGACTTGTGGCTGAATTGTTGACTCTGTATTCCAATATTGTTGACTTTGATTTCAAAACTCTTTATTTGGAATAGTGCTCCATAGACTACCCTAGCTCACAAAAGTGGACTTTTGGTAGCTTTTTATATTTTTACAAATGAGAGCATCCGGATGGGCTTTATGTGAGTGAATTGTTTATAAGCACATGATAATGACATGTACTTATGTCTTGACTTGATGTAGGCTAGGAATTGATGGAGGAGATGAAAGGGGCTTTATTGCTTGCAGGACACATGGCTGCATTTGATGGCGAAATCCGCATTGAAATTTTCAATCGGTATTTGTAGAGACTGGAATTACTGCTTGTGCTGAATTTTATTCATTTATGAGGTAGTAATCTGGTGGTTGTGGACTGGGGGTACATACTCCATATTCATTTTCTCTTTGAAAGAGCTTCATAAGCTGTCTCTTTGTTCTTTCAGTAACATGAAGAGAAGATGCATTTTGAAATGTTTCGAGAATTTCATCAAGGACTGTATGGTCAGCTCGAAAGGGATCATAATAAACAAATGTATCGTCCGCAAGATCTTCATTAATGCATACTACGCGACGACCATCGCTCCAGAGTCCCTTAAAAGTACGGGAGAATTCAAGATGTCTTTTGAGATTGATGAATCTTTGATTTTGATCTGCTTGAATATTGTAAAATTGTAGATGCTCCAGGCTGTAACTGAGATCTGCAGCATCTGAGGATTCAAACTGTTCTGCTTGATTCCAATTACGATCAGGAAGATGTTCATAATCATTGATTGGAAAGCTGTATTTTTGACAAAATAAATCTCCGTCTTCATAATTCATAATGATCCATAATTGATATGGTTGATAAAATCGGAATTCATCTCTTTCGCCAAGAGTGGAAGAGATTGTCATGAGAAGATTGCGCTTGGTGATGCCAAGGCAACATAGAGCATATTTGACAATTGCAGGCAACTGTCGATGAATTGCTAAATTGTCTCTGTCGAGAATGAATCGATGAACTAGACCTTGTTCAATAGAAGAAATATCAAATTCTTCAGCGGGTATGAACATCTTTAGAAAACCAGTGGCCCAGCTGAGATAGGATGCTTGATTAATTAATCGCTCCATGATCTGACAAGAGAGAGTTTCCTCTCTAATTCTTGCAGCTAAATCATCCAGAAGAAGAGTATTAACCCTTTCCAGGATTTGTTGTCGGTATTCAATTGGAGGGATGGATGACGATGCACATTGTTGTTCAAGCATTTGAATTTTTGATTCTAAATATTTGATATGATTGGACAAATCAGAGAGGTGCTTTCGCGTTAGAAAATTACATTGGCCAGTAAGGCATGTACTCCAAATGTTATCAATAAGGGGTTGTTTGGGCACCTTGTAAAGTCAAGTAAGGTGAAGCCCCATTCTCAAGAAAAAAATCCCACCAAAAGCATTTTACATTAAATTTCTCACCATACTTTTTCCAAAAAAGTCAAAAAAGTAACCTCATTTACTCACTAAAAGACAAAAAAAACTCCACTTTCCAATAAAAAAATCAACTAAAAACAAAATATCATCATTATCCACTTATATTTTATTATTTCTTCAAAATAACCTTTACTCCACTCAACTCTACAAGTAAAGCCCCCAAACAGGCCCTAAGGGTTTGAGAAGCAGCAGAGGGTGCTGGATAGAAGGATGGAAAAGGTATTTGAAAAGGTAGTTCTTCATTAACAGGAACAGAGGCTTTATTGGAATCTAGGGGTTATTTGCCTTTATCCTTAGAAGACATGACTGGTTCCCTAGGGGAAGAGGAATTAAATTAGTTATGAAAAATCTTGATTGATGCAATGAAACTATATTTTGGAAATATGAAGATGTATGCAATTAAATAGTAATTCCATTTATTCTTCCAAGCCGTGGACTTTCTATGAATTTAAATTTTATAGGCTTATTATCAATTAATGTATGAATTCCATCGGTATTGACAGAAAATGGCTGAATTTTTAATAAGAAGGGCGTCCCTAATATGACATCATTTGTTAATGTTTTTGTTACAGCAAAGGAAGTTTGAATGCATTTTTTATTTTTACAAATATGAGCATTTGGAATCTTATAATTGACTATTATATTCTTTCCATTTGCAGTGCCAATAGTGTAATTTTTTATTTTTTTCAAAATATTTTGTTGGTATTAATCCTTTACGGATGCAATTTACATCTGCGCCTCTGTCAATTAAACAATCAACAGATAAATTAAATTCTTTGATTTTTAGAGTTACAGTTGTATACCATTTATGATAATGATATTTGGTGATGGAATTTACGAATTCTTGAATTTCTTCATCAAATTCTTTTTCGGGATTAGAAGCTTCTTGATTATTTGAGCTGAATTCTTTACCTAATTCAAGGATTTCAATTCTAGTTTTTAATTTAGCAATTTCTGTAGTTGCTTCTTCTTTTAATTTTGCAATTTCATGTTTTGTTTCATTAACTTCATTTTGGAGATCTTGAAGGGTTAAAGGTTTTGAAGAGCTGGGTTTTTGGGAAAGAATATCTTTCCTAGAAATTGATTGAAAACTTTATTTTTCTTAGAGGTTTTGTCTGTAGATTTATCTTCAAGCATTTTTCTATAAGATGTATTGAGTCTTTCAATGCCATAAGTCATTATTGAGTCAAAACAAAATGATAGGCTTTTTATGCAACACTAGCCTTTCCTCTCGTAGACTACAAAAATAAACAAAAGACTATAAGGTGTAAGTTATTTTAAGTCGTGTTAGAATGTTGAGCAACTAAAAAAGTAATATGTTTTAGTGATTTTGGGTCATTCTCCACTTGCTGTAGGTTTCTTATAATGGGCCCTTTATCACAATGATGTAGTAGCACCAATAGTTCATAGCAAGAAGAATTGTGTTCCACATGTGGGACCCAAGAAGGCTTAGAGATTTCCTTATTTTCATATCTTTAATTGTTATTAATTTCTAATTTTTGCTTTGGAGTTGCAATTAGGATAATTTATAAATCTTGCTTTCCTAAATTGGTTAGGAGTCTTTAGGGCCTATTTCTTTTCTAGAATTCAAGGAATTCTTGTCTGGGAAATTCCTGAATTCCCAGACATAATGGAATTCCTGTATGCTCCCTTGGACTTGAGCATCTAGGAATTCCACCAAAATGCAAAGAGGGTGGAATTTCTGAATTCCTAAAGGTAATTTGGGATCTTTCATGTGGCTGAAATTCCTGGATGCTAGGCAAGAAACATGGGATTTACAAATGCTAGAATTCCTGTCAGGAATTTAGTAAAGAAACGGGCCCTAATAGAGCCTAAGTTTTCTTTTATTATATATATATATATCTCTTCTATTTATATATATGGCATTGTAGAGATTCAATCTTAGACTTTGAAGATTAATAGAATTGTGGGTTTTATCCCTTAGAGGCACATCCTCGTGTATAAAAAGTATCCGCTGATACCTATCATTGTTCTATAGTACTCTTCCTCGCAAGCCCTAACCCTAGGGCCTTGCATCAATTGGTATTAGAGCCGAAGGTCCATTGCTAGATTGTTCGGATTCTTCCCCCATTCTATCTCACTTCTCCTTTTCCCATCCTAACACCTAGCCAAACATCACAAGCCCACCATCGAAGTCAACCAAATCTAATTTCTATTCGTTTTCCATCTAAGACTCGAAATCCCCAACCTCACCCAATCCAACTTCTTGAACCCTATTTTTTTTTCGATCTGCTCGATCCCGACCCTAAATCAAACCATCTTCCAAATCCCCTTCCTTTCAAAACTTTAAATCCCAATTGATTGAATCCCCAGCCAAATCCCCTCACATAACGATTCCACCAAACCCTTTTGAAAACCACCTCTTTGGGAAAAAAAAGAAGCAGAGAAGAAGAGGAGGAGGAGACTAGAAGAAGAGAAGTGAGTTCGAGATGTACCCGGTGCTCGTCTTCGCTCGCCTAGCTATTTTATCGTCTGTCGAGATCCCATCACCATCATCAGAGTCCCGACTCCACTGCTTCATCGAAAGTTCACCATCACACACGTCACAGCATTGCGATCGTCCAATAGCCACCACCATCCTTAAACCCCACTCGCCAACATCGTCTCCTCATCGTCGCAGTAAAATAGTAAGCAAGGCCGACTCCTTCTGTTATGTACCTAACCAATACGCCAAAAGCCCCATGACTGATGGAATGCGTCAAATTAAGTCTTATGACCATTTAGGACCATAACATACCACCATGCTTCCGTAGCCAACGTCCTCGGTGGCTCTCGCTCTGGCGGCAGGTAGCCATTTTCCCTTCTTAAGACTGCTCACACTTTGAGCCAGGTAGCCCTCTCCGCGGTGGCTTTCACCCCGGCGGCAGGTAGCTCTTTTATCTATTTTTTTAGACGGCTCTCACTCTACTCCTAGTAGCCCTTTCCGTGACTCGAACCCGAGACGTGGAGGTTGGCTTTGATACCAAATGTTATGTACCTAAGCAATACGCCAAAACTCCTTGGACTAATGGAACGTGTCAAATTAAGTCTTATAACCATTTAGGACCGTAACACCTTCCTTTTTAATTCTTTTTCTCTGCACCAAGTCCAACACAAGAACAAAGAAGAGGAAAAAGGCCCCCTTTTCACATGTGTTTCAACCAAGTATCACTTGTTGAGCCACAACTGGGCCTTTTTCTGGATTCGGGTCAAGGCAGGTCAATTCCAACATGATTGTAGAGAATAGCCAGCCAACACATGTCAGCACATCTGGACTACTGTGACATTAACCAGTGACATCGGTATATATCA
Organism: Cinnamomum chago; assembly: GCA_038049695.1. Taxonomy (NCBI): domain Eukaryota; kingdom Viridiplantae; phylum Streptophyta; class Magnoliopsida; order Laurales; family Lauraceae; genus Cinnamomum; species Cinnamomum chago. The sequence goes on from CP142460.1 coordinate 51,195,388, forward strand.
GTAAATCTCAGTCAAGGGTGCGGATTTGACCACTTAGAGGATTGGACTGCAATGTTGGAGCCATCCAAAGTGAGAATTCAGATCTGTTTTCACCTGTGCGCTTGTGGTAACAAGATCTACTCATTAGTTCAATCGATTTTATATTGCATAAAAAAATGCTTCCTAAAAAGAATACAAATGTGGAGTCTTCTCCACATCTATGGAGGAATTGATTGGAATCATTGCTCAACTATTTGCAACGATTGCTCAATTCCAAGCAACTCTTGTGAGGATGGATATCAAAATAACCAATTAAGAAAAGAATCGGTGTGCGGATAATCACCAAGATGATAGTGAAAATATTTGGAATTAACAAGGTTAAGGGGGTGTTTGGAAACAAGATATTTCAAGAGATTTTGTCATATTATCTACTAGTTTAAAATATAATCTATGCACCAAAAAAGGAGGTGTTTGGATAACTTAGATATACTTAAAATATCTCATTTTCTTCTAAAAACCTTCGTATTACATTATTCAAGGATATGCTGTATAAGATAATCTTTTGTTACAAAATCTTTTTTATATACGAAAGAACTCATGGGCAACCATTAATTATAGTGGCCCACTATAAGATTTAACATTAATGATCCTTATTGCAACTATGACTCTCAATATTAGATTGGCCCCACAATTCTTACAAATTTAATGTGGGGTCCTATAACCCTATCACAATTACATAGCCCTTGTTAACTATCAATATTAGGAGGGTCTTACTAATGTCACACTAGGGACCCTTCATCGTGATTACCAACATTAGGTGGGTCCCATCCTACCAGAAATAGCTGGGTTTCTTATTAATTACCAAGATTGAATTGTGTGATTGCAGTTAGAAGTTTGTCATCATTAAATGGGTCCTACTATTTGATATCTCCCCTTGTGTTAATATGACTACCAATATCAAATGGGTCCCGCAATGATTTCTCATAGATAGATTCATCAATGATGCTTGACATTAGATAAGGTTTTACAAATAAATAAATAAATAAAAAAATAAAAAAATAAAAAAATAAAAAAAATAAAAAGATAGGCCCATTTGTGATAATCACCATTAGATGTATTACACTATGGCAATCAATATTTGGTGGACCTACATTAATCAAATAACATTGCTTGGATCTAGAGGTTTTAACATTTAATCCTGTGATTTTTTAACAATAGTGGGTCCTACCATGATTATTATTAACACATGTGATTACAAATTAGTGGGTCCTGCACTGGGTCAATTGATTACTTTCATTCCATTTCTTATTTAGTATATCATCTTGTGAGTCTTTCATAAATTGCCAAACACTTCAAAGGTATATTGAAATTTGTAAAAATTGCCAAACACCATAAGTTACACTATATAATAATATCACACTATTTTATTCTATGATAATGAAATCTTACAATATTTAAACTTGTTGATATTATATTATGCACTTATCCATGTTAAATGGGTCAGTGGGTCACAGCCCATGTCAAATAAAGCCCAACTTCTGGGTCAAAACAACTCATGTGTGTATAGTTATGTAAACAAATATGTAAGTTTATTCTTTGCCTTTTTAGGAGATATGATTAGATTAGAATGGCTTTAATCAAGGTAATGGCTACAATCACTGTAACTTGTATAGCAACAATATATCTATATAAAGGAGGATCGAGACCTTCAAAGGAATCATCGAATTAACAACAACACAATTCATCTTTCTTCTTGCTGTCTTTGACATGATATCAGAGCTTTGAGTAAACTAAACTCTATATAGAGTTTCTGAGTGAATCTTCTCCATCTTCCAAGCATTGGAAGTCGTCAGTATCTTATCTGCTCAAGAATCCTTCCATCTGTTGGTCTGATCAAGGTGTGATCATACGCAGCCCACCCCAGATCAGCATCACTGAACCTGGAGATTGCAACCACTTTGGTTGCCTGATTATTTTGGTATTTGTGGACATTTTTTGAGAATTTTTGGCATCTCAAAGGTTGGCTTTCTACCCTTTCTCGAGCAAATCCAATTTTTTTTAGTATGTTTTCATCACAGCCGTCCAAGTTTCTGGATCTGGCTCTTTTTGGTGAGCAATCTGGTTTGTTTAGTGCACATTTTGGTCCTTCATCTATCTATGATGTCTGATTGATCATTCGTTACAACATTTTTCTGCTGCATTCCATCCTCTCTGGAAAATCAAGCTTGCCTGGCACCAATTTTTTGAAAAAACTGCATCTTTACAGTTCTTTCATCTCTGATTGCTCAGTTGGAAGTCTTCTCATCTCTGATTAGCATTCTTTATCAGTTTGGTTTAGTATAGTTGGAATTTCTTGCAAATTGTAATAGATCTACTGAAATTGAAAAGAATGAAATTGCCTTGATCAAATTTAATATCAAGAATTACACTTCCTGGTCATATCAATTTCAAGTATATCTTGAAGGAAAGGAAATGTGGTTTCAGGATGGGATCCACGACCTAGGGAAGATGAGAAAAAAATATTATCTTGGAATACAAAAGATGCCAAGATCAAAACCTGTATTCTTGGTTTTGTTGGACCACAATATATCCTAAATCTCAAACCCTAGAAGACATCTAAGGAGATGTGGGAATATCTGAAACAAGTATATCACCAAGGGAACTCTGCTCAACAATACCAACTTGAACTCGAGATTGCTCGGTATTCTCAGGGCACCTCTTCAATTCAGGACTATTATACAGGTTTTCTCAATTTATGGGTAGAATATGACGAAATCAAATACGTCATTGTATCTGAGGCAGCTCTTTCTGAGATTCAAAAATTACAGGAAACTTGTCATAGGGACTTGTTTCTCATGAAATTGAGACATGAATATGAGATCGTTCGTTCCAACCTGATGAGCAGGAGATCGTTCGTTCCAACCTGATGAGTGGGGTTCCATCTCCATCCCTAAATGAATGCCTTAATGAACTCTTGCGTGAGGAACAAAGTCAGATCACTCGGCATGTTCTGAAACAACAATCTTTAGGAAACTCTCCTGATGTAGCATATGCGGCCACTGCCAATTACACCCCTGGTATTTCTCAAGGTTGGGGAGGGATGGTCCATCATATCACTTCTGCTTCTAAAGGACAATTTGCTGCAAGAGATCTTAGTAAAATCCAATGTTTTGGTTGCAAGAATTATGGACACTATGCCTCATAGTGTAAGACCAAGTTTTGTAATTACTGCAAGTCAAATGGTCATGTCCTTACCGACTGCAGAAGGCGGCGACAAAATCGCACTCCTCGAGCTTATCATGTCAACAATGCAGCTGCTACTACTAATAGCGATATCCCTTCAACTTCAGTCATGTCTTCACCACCTCCTGCCGCCAACTCTGCACCTCTAATCACTTTTGAGCTCGCTCAACAAATGATCATGAATGCCTTCTCTGCACTTGGCATTTCAGGTAACCACCAATCCTCATCCTCAATATGGTTTCTTGATTCTGGAGCGTCAAATCACATGACCTCCTCCTCCACTCATCTCTCTAATCTGCAACCATATAATGGAAATTTGCAAGTTCATACTGCTGATGGTCAAAAGCTTCCCATTACAGCTCTTGGTGATGTTATTCATTCATTATCTCTGAAAAATGTTTTTCTATCTCCTCATCTAACTACAAATCTTCCGTCTGTCGAACAACTGATTGATGATAATTGTAATGTCTCTTTTTCTAGGTCTGGTTGTGTTGTGCAGGATCAAGTGTCAGGGATGGTGATCGCGAAGGGGCCTAAGTGTGGACGCCTTTTTCCTCTTCTTATGCCTCTCCCTCAAAATAAGTAGCCCTCTGCGTTCTCTTGTTTTTCTTCTCAAGATGTTTGGAGGCTCTGGCATAATAGATTAGGCCATTCTCATTCAAAATTGTTATCTTCGATGTTGAACAATGATAGCATTAATGAAAATAAAACTTCTTTTAGTCACATTTCTAATGAGTGTTCTGTTTGCAAACTTGGAAAAAACAAAGTTCTTCCTTTTACTTCCAAAACTACTATGGCTTCAAATTGCTTTGACATTATTCATAGTGACATCTGGGGGATTACTTCTGTAATTTCTCATATAAATTTCAAATATTTTGTCACATTTATTGATGATCATAGTAGATTCACATGGGTATATTTCTTGCATTTATATCTGAAGTATTTGATGCTTCCAAAATTTTATGGCTTATGTTGAAAATCAGTTTTCCATTCTCATAAAAGTTCTTCGATCTGATCTGATGGGGGGGGGGGGGGGGGGGGATATGTCCCATCAGTTTCAAATTTTTTTGCACACATACGAAATTTTATCACAAAGATCATGCCCTTATCATCTTCAACATAATGGAGTTGCTGAACGGAAAAACAGACATCTCCTAGATACTATTCGTTCTCTTCTCTTAGAATCCTCAGTTCCTGCTAAATTTTGGCCCAAAGCTTTAGCCACTGCGGTTCACTTAATCAATCGCTTATCATCCCCTCGTCTCACCAATCAAACACCATACTTTTGTCTCTTTCATTCAGATTCTACTTATACCCACTTGCGTATTTTTGGATGTGTGTGTTTTGTTCATGTGGTTTTGTTAATTCGATGATTCCTTTGAGGGTCTCGATCCTCCGTTATATAGATATATTGTTGCTATACAAGTTACAGTGATTGTAGCCATCACCCTTGATTATAGCCATTCTAATCTAATCATAATCTAATCATATTTCCTAAAAAAGGCAAAGAATTAATTTACATATCTGTTTACATAGTTGTACACACGTGAGTTGTTTTGACCCAGAAGTTGGGCTTTATTTGACATGGTCTTGCCCCTGCTTCATCACATGATGCTCCTATTACTTCATCTCCAGTTCAGCTTCGACGTTCTACTCGTCTCTCCAAGCCTCCAGATAAATATGGATTCACTCACACATCTTAGCTTGCTACTCTATCTTCCATTGCTATTCCTAACTCTTACTCACAGGCGGTGAAGCATGATTGTTGGCAAAAGGCTATGCAAGAAGAATTAGCTGCACTGCAGGATAATCATACCTGGGATCTAGTTCCATGTCCATCTTTTGCAAAACCTATCGGCTGCAAATGGGTTTTTTTCAGTCAAGCTTAAGGCAGATGGCTCGTTGGATCGTTATAAGGCACGGTTAGTCGCACTGGGCAACCGACAAGAATATGGTATCAATTATGACGAAACGTTTGCCCCAGTTGCAAAAATGACAACAGTCCGTATTGTTCTTGGCATTGCTGCCTCTCATTCCTGGCCTCTTTACCAATTTGATGTCAACAATGCGTTCCTTCATGGTGATCTCAAAGAAGAAGTCTATACGCGACTTCCCCAAGGAATTACTAGTGCCTTGGTAGGAGATATTGCTCGCTTACGACGATCTCTATATGGTCTTAAGCAAGCACCACGCGCTTGGTTTGAAAATTTTCAAGATGCTCTCCTTCATCTTAAATTTTCTCAAAGTGCCTCTAACCTTTCTATGTTCCTGCATCGCTCCTCGAATGGAATTAATGTCCTCTTGGTTTACGTGGATGGCATCATTATATCTGGGACAGATTCAGACATGATCAAACATCTACAAGCATCCCTACATGAGTCCTTTCATATGAAAGATTTAGGGCCACTCACATATTTCTTAGGCCTTGAGGTTCATCAGTTAGAGAAAGGTCTCATCCTCGATCAACACGAATATGCTATGGATCTTATTGAGATGGCCGGTCTTCAACACTAAACTCTTGCAGATACACCTGTTGAGGTTAATATCTAGCTCGCACACGATATTGGTGATCTTCTTCCTGATGCCACATTATATCGACGTTTAGTCGGCAACTTGATCTACTTGACTATCACTCGGCCGGATATCTCATATGCGGTGAATCTGGTTAGTCAATTCATGACACAACCACGCCATCTCTACCTAGTTGCTGTTCGGCACATTTTTCGATATGTCCTTAGTACACCATCTTGTGGCCTTTTCTTTCCCGTGGGAAATTCAACCTCTCTCATTGCTTACTCAAATTCTGACTAGGCTGGCTGTTCTGATAGTCAACGGTCTACCACGGGTTAGTGTATGTTCTTAGGGGATTCTTGATTTCCTGGAAGTATAAGAAACAAGATAAAGTTTCCAAATCATCCACAGAAGCAGAATATCGTGCTATGTCTGCCGCCACCTCTGAAATTGTCTGGCTTCGTGGTCTACTTTTTGAGCTTGGATTTCCACAATCTGGCTCTACCCCTCTATATGTCGATAATACTAATGCCATACGGATTACTGAAAATCCTGTCTTCCATGAACACACTAAGCATATTGAGGTGGATTGTCATTACATACGTGATGAATTTGTGCGTGAAGCCATTACTCTTCCTCATATTCCTACAAGACTTCAAATTGCAGATATATTTAACAAGGTGCTTCCTCGACCACGGCATCAATTCTTAGTTGGCAAATTGATGCCGGTTGATTCACTCACATCAATTTGAGGGGGGGTGTTATATGGCTCAGTGGGTCACTGCCCATGTCAAATAAAGCCCAACTTCTGGGTCAAAACAACTCACGTGTATACAGCTATGTAAACAAATTTGTAAATTTAGTCTTTGCCTTTTTAGGAGATATGATTAGATTAGAATGGCTGTATTCAAGGAGATGGCTGCAATCACTGTAAGTTGTATAGCAACAATATATCTATATAAAGGGGGATCGAGACCCTCAAAAGAATCATCAAATTAACAACACCACAATTCATGTTTCTTCTTGCTGTCTTTGACAAACCAAACACCCCCTAAAACAATATTGATTGAGATTTAGGAATTAATCTCGTGTTTTCCGAATATGATGAAAAATTTAAACTAGATGAATTTATGGATTGGTTAGAGTGTGCGGAAAATATTTTTGCACACAAGCCAATGATGGAGGGCCACAAAGTCACCATGGTGGTCACTTGATTTCGCATTCATGCGATGATATGGTGGCCGATTTGCAAAACAAAAGGGGGAGACAAATTAGAGATCCTCTTGAGAGTGGGTTGAAATGGAGAACCTTTTGAAACAAAAGTTCCTTTTTGTCAGTTACTCAAGAAATTTATTTTCAAGTTCTCAAGATTTAAAACATGGATCCATTTTACTTTTTGAGTATTTTAAAGAGTTATTGACAATGCAAGCTCGATATGCTTTAAATGAAACTGATTATGTTTTAATTGATTGATATTTTCATGGGTTGAGAATCGATATACAACGTATACTTGCATTTAAGAATTTTCATAATGTTGATGAGAGCATCCAACATGGTATCAAGGCTGACGAAATTGTAAATTGTCAAGCTCAAAAATTTAGTGCCTCTAAATGGGCTGCACAAAAGTCCCCATCAAAGACTGATTCTAATCCAAGTGTTGGTTTATCGGAAAAAGTTCTTTCCAGGCCTGAAGGTCAGAATAAGATCATGTGCTTCAACTATCGTCAACTGGGGCTTCGATCATTTCAATGTAAAAAAATGAATAAACCGCATAGAAGGTGAAGGTGATTCGCCATATACACCTGATGATCCTAACGGTAAAGAGATAGGGGAGGTGGAGGACGTAGGTCCCATGGAGGGTCCTGAAACTCTCATCGTCCTCAAAGAGAGTGCACCCACTGTTGAGATGAAATGGTTCTGAAATAATATTTTTCATTTAGTAGATACTGTCAATGTACAAGCTTGCACATTTGTGATTTCCACGGAGGGTCTTGAAACTCTCATCGTCCTCAAAGAGAGTACACCTATTGTTGAGAAGAAATGATTATGAAATAATATTTTTTGTTTAGTAGATGTTGTTAATGGACAAGTTTGCACAGTTGGATTGATGGAGGATATTATGACAACATCATATCTCAAGCTTTTGTGGATCGCTTGAAGCCGAAGCTACGAAGGCATTATCACCCCTATTTTTTCTTATGGCTAAAGAGAAGCGATAAAGTGCAAGTGCAACATGCATGTCAAGTTACTTTTGCCATTGGTAAGGACTACAAAGATACTTTTTTGTGTGATGTGCTACCGATGGGTATTGGAGATATACTATTTCATAGACCATGGATGTATGACAAGAACGGAACTCATGGCATGCATGACAATACATACATGTTCGTTCATGATGGAGACCCAGTCACACTACATCCTAAGAAGCCAGAATTGGAAAAGAAGGGTTCAAGGACCAGTGTCACAAAGGAAGCTCTTCAAATAAACCATGTATACAAGGGTAAGGTGAAGAAGACCTGTTCGAGGTCGAACTTCTTTTCAACCTTGGGGGAATGATGCAGTCGCATCAATAAGTCATAGCAAGAAGAATCGTGGTCCGCGAGTGGAACCCAAGAAGGCTTAGAGCTTTCCTTATTTTCATAGGTTTAGTTGTTAATAGTTTCTACTTTTTGCTTAAGAGTTGTAATTAGGATAGTTTCTAAATCTTGGTTTCATATATTGGTTAGGAGTCTTAGAGCCTAAGTTTTCTTTTATTATATATATGAAATTGTAGAGATTCATTCTCATACTTTGACGGTTAATAGAAATGTGGGTTTTATCCCTTGGAGGTGTGTCCTTGTGTGTAAAAGTATATATGGATACCTATCATTGTGCTTCAACACGTTTCCATGCAAGCCCTACCCCTAGGGCCTTGCATGTCACAGTGGCCAAAATTACATTCCGATGAACCAATGATACCTCAGGGAAGAATGGACTAACTATAAATGTGTCAAATAAGAACCTTTTTTTTTTTTCCTTTTTTGGCTTTGGCAGTGGCCTGTGGCTTACAGATGGTTAGAGACGCCAAATGCCTCCTTAGGAGGCAAGAATCTGAGTTCAAGTAAAGCAAAATTAAATTAAGTAAGAATAGTGGTAGCTAAAATGGTAGGTTTTGATTCATGAAAAGAATGAGAAGATATGATTTTTCATGTTGAAGCAGCGTGGAAAAGACATGGTGGATTGTGGAGATATTGTATTGTTTCAAATTAGAACTCACAACGTTGATTCCAAATAGATGAGATGAAGTTTTGGTGAAGATCAAGATCATTGTTGTGAGTTCATTGTAGCTCTAAGTATTCATTTGGTGTTGTGATGGCTGTGGAAAAGGGCAAGATCAAAAGAGAATTAATCTCAAAGAAACTAACATCAATATAGGAATTGAGAGATTTAGGTGGTTCACCTGAAAATATTATGTCAATTGACATTAGAGAGGAGAGTCTCACAGTACAACAGAGTGCAAAAGATCTAGTTACAATAATCACTTACTTTGCTAAAGCCAAAAGTAGAGAGAAAGTCCAACTTGAAGAGAAACTTAAAAACATTGCTTTGCTTGGTTTTTGAGTCCACTTAAACAACTCAAAACCTAGAGAAGGTATACACATTTGCATAGATGACTAGAAAGATTTTATAACTAACGTCCGGCTATTGTCGAAATTGTTACATCATTAACAGAACATGGTCTTGGCCTGCTGGATGGTGAACTTGTTGCCGGTGCATTTCTTCCGATGAAAAATGCTGGCTGTCTAGGAGATAACATATCTGCATTTTGGTTAGTAAGAAACAAAATCGCCTCTGACATTGTGGGCCTATCTGTCACTCTTTCTTGTACACATAAAAGTGCCACATGTATGTATCTCATCAGCTCAGTTGCAGGGGGTGAATCAACTAGGATTGGATCAATCAATTCTAAGCCTCTACCTTCATTCCATAATTCCCATGCCTAAATCACATCCATTTGACAAATTTATTCATCAGCAAAATGTTAGAACCAAGATAGAAAATTAAAATAAAGAAAAGCCATGGATTATATAAGGTACTCACATATCCGAGAAGATTTAGAGAATGGTCGAAATGTTGAAAGCTAGTATTCTTCTTGCTAGTCATGATTTCAAGAAGTAAGACCCCAAAGCTAAAGACATCAGATTTCACAGAGAAAAGGCCTTCCATCGCATATTCAGGAGACATATAACCGCTGAAAGAAATCATCATTAAATAAGTTAGAATATGGGGTTTGCACACATGAATTTATGAGAAAAATTACATGATATGGAAGTGGTGTATACTTACTATGTACCGACTACCCTATTTGTATTTGCTTTTGATTCGTTTCCACAGAATATTCTTGCCATACCAAAATCTGATATTTTAGGATTCATATCTCCATCCAACAAAATATTGCTAGCTTTCAGATCTCTATGAATGACTGTTAACCTAGAGTATTTGTGAAGATATAGAAGGCCTTGAGCAATTCCATCAATTATGCGAACACGTTTTTCCCAATCTAATATTTCTCGCTTGGTTGGATCTGCACCAATATAACACTATTTGTAAATTATAATAAATTAATTAGTTAGGGCCTGTTATGTTTCTTAGAATACGTAGGAACTGAATACATAGGAATACTTGGTTTAATGAATTCCAATAGAGGTGAGGAGTGAATGATAGAAAGTGAAGATTTTAATGAGACCTTCACGTTCCTTTGATTTGAATTACTAGGGTGATAGCTGGGTGTATTCATTTTCCATTTTCCCTTGATTCAATTTCCATTAAAGGGTGGATATTTGATGATCATTTTTGGATATTTACATTTGATTCTTCATTTTTAACTAACTACTTATAGAAATACAAATACTTTGAATTCTAATTCAGTTACATGAAACAAACAGGCCCTTAAAGCACGAAACATGTAGGATATAGAAATATAATAAATTTAGAAAGTATGACTATTCACAAACCGAAGAGGAAGAAATCCAAGCTTTTGTTGGGCATGTACTCATAGATCAATATCTTTTCTTCACGATGGAGGCATATACCAATGAGCTTAACTAGATTCTTGTGTTGAAGTTTTGATATCGATAAAATCTCGTTCTTGAACTCCTCTGGTCCTTGTCCAGAATTTCTAGAAAGTCTTTTCATTGCTACTTCTTGCTCATTTTGCAGCTTACCCTGAAATTATCATCCAAAGATTATTAATTATCATAACATTGTTCTACAGCACTTGGCATGATATTTTTGTGGATGTGCATAATATGTTTAAAACACCAATTAATTTTATAGATTGATAGAAACTTCATATGTAACGATTCAGTTTTTTCTCTGTCACTATAAATATCATTTTCTTTTTATTGAAATGATGATGTATCTTCAATTTCAAATTGTCGGTGACAGTAATTATTACCTTGTAAACAGGCCCGAATCCACCTTCACCAAGTTTATTTGCAACTGAAAAGTTATCAGTAGCAGCCAAAACAGTATAAAAACTAAATATTGGTAACTCAAGACCCATCTTCCCAATATCACTAAAATTTTCTCCATCATTTCTGTTAGCATGCAACTCCAAGACTGATAGTTCTCTTCTTGCATTTTTCTCTGTGTAGGCACAAGGAAGCCTATTATTTCACAGGTATATAGCTATGACAATCAACAGTTAAAAATTACAATGACAATTTAACAGAATTAGATGAATTGAAAAAAGCACACTTAAAATGAATGTTAAGAATTGATCGCTTTAATTGGATGGAAGAGAGGGGAAGGGGTGTGTGTGAATGTGCTACGGCTATTTAGCAACCTAGAAGTTTTAACTATTACACCTTCACCAAGTTTATTTGCATCCGAAAAGTTATCAGGAGCAACCAAAACATTATAAAAACTTTATCTTGGTAATATTGGTAACTCAAGACCCTTTTTCCCAATATCACTAAATTTTGCTCCATCATTTCTGTTTGTATGCAACTCCAAGACTGATATAGTTCTCTTCTTCCATTTTTCTCTGTGTAGGCACAAGGAAGCCTATTATTTCACAGGAATAGCTATGACAATCAACAGTGAAAACGACAACGACAATTTAAGAAAATTAGATGAATTAAGAAAAGCACACTTAAAATGAATGTTAAGAATTGATTACAGTTTAATTGGATGGAAGAGGGGAAGGGGCGCCGCTATTTAGCAACCTAAAAGTGTCAACTCTTACCCAAAAAAAAGATCATTGTGATAGATGCAAGTCAAACTAAAAGATTTGACTATTGTTTTAGTCTTTTAATGTACGGGCCTGTTTGTTTTATAGAATTCCTATGAATTTGAAGCAAAGTCAGTTGGAATGAAGGAGTATCAAAGAGGTGAAGTGTGAAGGATTTAGAGTGGAGGAGATGTAGAGGGGAGCCACACTTTCCTTGAATTTGATTGACTAGATTGATGGTTAGGTGATCATTTCCTCCCCAATGGGAGATCATTTGATGGCCATATAAGTTTTTTTTGCCTTTACTTCTTCAGGAATTGAGTACCCAACAAACAACTTGACCGTTAGATCTAAAGTTATAGAAATAAAAATGCAAGTGAATCTAAATAAAATGTTTAACTGAGTCTCACTAAAATGTTTCTTATATTCGAGAGGGAAAAGCATTTAAGTTCTAGAAATCAAATCTCACGACGCTTTTAGCGTGAAAAAATAATATAAATAAATAAATAAATAAAGGTCATTAGCCGGTGTGGGTCTTGCCGGAGCAGGGTCTTGGGAGGATCCAGACTAGAGACAAACCTAACCTTTGGTAATTTTGTACAAAGTGGCTACTTGCAGGTCTGGAACAAGTGTTATCAGTTATCACGCATGGCACATGAGAATTTTTGTTATTTATTTATTATTATTTATAATTTAATAAATAATAATATATTATATTATTTAATAAATAAATAAATAAAATCTCACGACACCAACTAGCTAGTTTCTCACATGAAAAGACAAGTAAAAGAGATCTAAAATGTGAAATTTCTAAAATTAACCATGATTGCATTGTTTGTGTTAGCACTGCACTACACCACGTACACATATGCCTGTATAAATCTTGTATTAGGTTACATAATGGTTTCCATGATTTTAGTTTTTTATCCAATGACATAACCCAAATAAGTATATTATATAGCTGATGAATATGATGCGCATTCGTGCTTAGAAATATTACCTTCTCTGCGGACTATTTTCCTTTGAACACGACACAGGATAAATACCGAGAGAATAATTATGAAACCAACAGGCAACATGATAATTGCCCATAACCTCCACCTCTTTCTTCCTGCAAAGCAATCAAGATACATAAAGCTTTTTCTATATTAGAAGTTTTTCAATGAATAGATATGTGTGTGTATGTATGTTTGTGTTCGTGTGCAAGACACATAACAAAGAACATAACCTAATAAAAAAATGTCAAATTAACAAATGATGATCTTGGGATGAAATAGACCGTGGGAGATTGAAAATATTTTAGGTTTTTCTCAGGGGGCATTATCAACTAAAAATGAAATAATTAGAAATAGAAAAGCTGTTCAAAAGATATTCTGATATTTTAAATTATCTTTATAGGTTGATAAATTTTCCAATATGGCATATTATATTTGTGCTTGCGAGCTTGTGGCCACATGTAATGTGAATTAGTCAAGAATTTTTGCTTTTAACATTGCACGTTGCTCTATCAAGACATCGATCATGATGGTTTTTAAGTTAGTGCCTCAAACAATGATTTGAATGTGAATACATGAACCGATTGATGGATTGGCCTACCTTAACTTAATGATACCCTACCCTAGAGAGAGAGAGAGAGAGAGAGAGAGAGAGAGAGAGAGAGAGAGAGATCTTTCTCTTCCTCTTCTGCTTCTCTCTCCCTTCCTGCATTTAGGTCTCTTCCTCTTCTACTTCTCCTCTCTCCCTTCTTGCATGTAGCAAATGAAAAGAAAAATCTCTCCCTTCCTGCTTTTAGCAAAGGAAAAGAAAAAGTAAAATGATGTGATAAATGTCTTGTAATCTATGTTAATTTTTCTTCATGTTTGTGCTGTACATCAGTCTCTTCAAAGGGGTTCAGGGTATAATGGCGAAGTTCATAAATGTCGCCCACGTTTCTAGCTTGCTAGTAATCTCTAAGTTGAGCAGTGTTGGCACCTTGGTTTCACACACTAGTGACCAGTATCCCAACATAGCAAGTGAATAAAAAGGAAACTTTTCAAAAAGGGCCCTAAGTTTTTGGACTATTCAAATAAGGACATGAAAATCATAAGTTTTCAAATCGGGGCCTTAGTTTTCCACAAAGTTTTCAATTAAGAAAAACTAGCCAATTTAAGTGTTTTCTGGTAGATGTCTCCCAAAAATCTTTAAAAGACTAAAATGCCCTTCTTTCTTCTTCTTCCTTTCCTCTTTCTCTTCGTTATTTTCTCATCTCTCCCATCCTCACCACCACTTATACTACTACCCCACTTCATCACCCTTTCACCTCACCTACAAACACACCACATGCAAGGGCGGACCTAAGTTATGTGGACCTGGGGCAGTCGCCCCAGGTGTGATCGACAAGGTCTTAGGGGTTGCATGGACCATATGGCCCATGATGCCCCATTCAAGTAAAGTTATTGCCCCACCCTCGACTCCAAAAATCCTAATAGTTTCTTGCTTTCAGTCTAAAAAGAACCTTGGAACCCTCCACTCAATCGTTCTCCTTCTTCCACTTCAAGCTTAGGGAGTTTGGCTTTTACACAATAGCATAGCATAAAGGTCCGCCCTCTTTCTCTCTCAATCTCTTCTTTCTTCTCTGATTCTCTCTTCTCTTTCTTCCTCCTCACCTGGATTCACCAACACCACCACTCTCTCTCTCTCTCTCTACACACACAACACTCACAAATAAGGGACAACGATGAGGTATTTACACAAATAAGTTGCTATCTCATACAAACTTACACCACATATATTGAAACCATTCATATGCAACTCGTTTTGGTAGTTTGGTTGCATTTTGGTTATATAGCTCATTCTTGTTATTAGGATATTTGGTTTGTATAATGTTATTGGTCTTTCTTCTCTTTTAGTTTTTCCTAATATGATGTTTGTGTTACTGGGGCTTGATTTATGATTGATATATTTTTCTGTCTTTGGTTTATGTAATTTATGTTTTGCTAATTTTTTCCTCAATGACGATGACCCAGTACTCCAATTTCGCTCCAAAGCATCCTACTTTGGATTTTGTTTGATTTATTGCTTGGTCTTGATTTTTATTTACTTTCTTTTTTATTTCTTGTTAGATTTTTTTCTTTAATCACAAAATGATGTTTATGATTATGTTGGTCTCATTTGGATTCATATGATAGAGGAACTCTTAGGAGCTTAAGAAAACAATCAAAGAGGTATTATTTTTGTGTGATAATTATTTTACTTCTTTGGAGTTCTCTATAGTTTCTTTATTATTGTTGTAGTGTGGTTACTAATTTAATTTTCATCCCATTGATTTGAATAAAGGCTAATTTCTTGAGGAAATGGCTGTCTTAGTTAAAATTCTTATGTAAGAATTGAGTATTAGTATCAGGATATGAGTTCTTTATACTTAATTTGCCAAAAAAAAAAAAAGAGAAGAAAATCATGTCTTTAAAATATGCAATAAGTGGAGATTATTGGTAGTGGGCTTTGATTTTGACCTTTTCAACTGACCATCGTCCGCCCCACCCAAATGAAAATCCTGGGTCCGCCTGCTAGCACCCACTTGCAAAACACACCCACAAACTCACTAAGCCCAGTGAACCAAACGGCAAAATGGAACTAATATATCTCTCTATCTGGTTTAGTTGTGGAATTGCTTAGGTTATGAAGAGGTTGTGTATCTCGGATTCTTTGGGTGCTACTATGATTTCTATCTACGCATCTGCAGGTATACTTTGACTGCCATTACTACTCTTACTATATTCATTTCTACTTGTTTAATGCTTTATCATTATTTTCTTTCATGGTTTTTGTGTGATGGGGTTATCTTGTATCTTCAATTTCCTAGTTTTATTTGCTCTCTTGAGTTCATTCCATGTCTCTTCATCTGTAGTCTTTACTTATATTTGTTTGTGAAATATTAAATGGGTCTGAAAGACCAAAGCAGGCAAAGCTGTGTTCTTAGATCTTTTTCTTCTTTTTACACTGTCCTCTTTAAGTCTAATGCTAAAAAGATTAGCCTTGAATAGAATACTTACTCAGTTCTGTCCATCTTTGATAGTCAGATGTCATTTTATTGCATTAGACATGTTTTCAGTTCATGGGTGTTCCATCTTTCTAATTGTAACTTAAGATTCAGTTGATATCGGTTCTTTGTTCTTCCTTCTCCCCTTTTTATCATCTTCCTTCTAATTTTCAACTTGGTGGTTTAATTGAAAATTGGATGATCTCTCTTCATTTTGTTAGTTTTTAGGATATTGGCGTTGTGCCATTGCATCAGGTCTCTATTATCCATCTGGCTCCTTTTTTTTTTATTTTAATTGATAGAACATAGTCCACTGACATAAAACACTATCCCATCATATATTGCAAGTTTCAGAAAAAAGGGCTCTTCTGGGGGTACCAGCGACGTCTACAACAGGGGATTTCAGTCCATCTTATGGCATTGATGAAGAAGACTGCATAGAGGAACCTGGACACGGGGCAGAAAAGAATAAGGCAACTGTGTATCAAGTAAGTGGAGGCCTTGGTGAAGAACTTCGAGGTTGGGAAGAAGGTTGAACCAAAATGAAAGGTGAAACTCGCCCAGGAACTGGGGTGGCAGCGTCGGCAAGTGGTCGTCTGGTTCCAAAATCGAAGGGGTCGCTGGAAAACAAAGCAATTGGTGAGAGACTATGGCTTCCTCAAGGCCAATTATGAAGCTCTTAACCTCAACTTTGACGCCCTCCACAGTGAGGGAGAAACGCTCTTGGCTGGGGTCAGGTGGTGAGAGGATTGGAGAGATGAGAAAAGAGAGAAAAAGAGAGAGATGAGAAAAGGAAGAAGAGAGGAAAAGGAAGAAGAAAGAACGGCACTTTGGTCTTTTAAAAAAAATTTGGGAGAAATCGTTAATTAAAAACTAAGTGGAAAACTTAGACCCTGATTTTGAAAACTTTTGATTTTCATGTTTTTTTTTATTTAAATTAGCAAAAAAATTTTGGGCCTGTTTTTTAATTTTCCAAAAAAAATAAAAAGAAAAACTTGGAAACTCCTCCATCCCTCACCATAGCAATTGTTTGTAGGAACCTATTTTACCATGAATGAATTGCAACAAACTGGGTTTGGATTTCTGGATCCATCTGAACGAGAGCTAGAGCATGGAACATAGAACTGAAATAACGAAAGTCTTACTGGGTTTTTGGCAACAGTAGGTCATAGATTATTTGTGTCTTCTCGAATGAAAGCATCCCCATTATACGGTCCTATGTAAGCCTGCTCCTTCACGTTATCATGCTAAAATAGACACCCGGTTCCGTCATCAGATGCAGTGTTATAAGCAATGCAAGCGCAACTGCTCCTACAAGTGAACTCACAATCTCTGAGAGTGATGCTGGAATTGTATTCTTCTTTGTTGAACCTGATTGTGGTTTTATCCTTTGAAAAGGCACTTCCATTTCTGTCGCTGCATTTGGGCCGTGCCCTTCCTCTGCACCCAACAGAACCATCTTCCTCAATTGTTCCATCACTTGGACTTTTGGGCTCCACTTCTCTCCACCAGATCCCAGTGGCCCTCAGCATTAAGCCATCTGCCCATACCGACTTGCCCTGATGAAGTCATCACCCAATTGAGGATTGGTTGATCATCATTCAGCGTCTGATTGATGGTGAAGATGAAATATTTCCCATCTTTATCAGACTCAAACCTATAATGGATGCTGTGAGGATGATACTTGGGGGAGCCTTCAACATACTCTGACATATTCCAAAGCCTACTCTTCCAATACACAACAGCCCTATAATATATTACAAACTGGTTGGTGCCGTTTGGATCGATGCCCAAAGTAAATGGTCCTCGGTAAGGGACCTCGTCGTTCAACCAGGAGGTGAGGTTTCAGAGTTTCATGCCGGGCAGCAATGTATCCATTGGATGGTCGAAGCTCTGCCACAGAACACGACCATCCGCTCCTTCCACTAATACCAAATTCCCATTGTCCAAAAGCTTAGCACTTGTATTTGTGGTTGTCGAGGCCCATGTAACAGAAGTTATGGGAATTTCTTCCAAGTAATCAGATGAAATAACTAGATTACCACTGGGGTTGATTTTGAGGGAGGATGCTGAGCTGATTATAGAGTCTTCTCTGTTGGTGACCCAAACAACCTGTCGTGTTGTATCATTGGAGACCCATATTCCTACGTAAGATCTGGTGGAAATGGAAGGAAGCACTAGTGGGAGTGAAAAAGCCCAGTACAAAGATTCGGTTTGGTGAGACCAGTGTCCCGAAGGTGGTCAGGGGTTGGGTGTTTGTGATGGATTCAGCAGCATCGGAACATGGGTTCCAGAAGCTTAGGAAAACAAAGGATATGAAGATTGTCATACTGAGGTTGGTTCTCAGGGAAGCCATAGGAAATGGATAAGAAGTAATGGACGACTTGGGACTTGTGATCTTTCTTTCTTTCTTTCTTAATGAGTATATACGACGACTTGGGACTTGTGATCTTTCTTCCTTTCTCTCTATAGCTCTTGATACACGCCCACCGTCAGTAGACCTCATGGTGATATCAACGTAGACACAGGTCTACAATGGCTGCCCCGAAATTGGCCCCACTGCAATTAATTTTCTTCACTCAAAAGCTTTTTTCATCTAGACGGGCTGCGGTGTGTTGTGGACACCATGTAATAGCGCAGGACCTGCTTTATCCAATAGAATAACCAATCTCAAGTTTTGTAAAGAAGAATTCGAAATGTGAAATCTCGTTCCATGTGCATTCAAAAGTGACACCGATTTCTGATTTCCTAAATCACCCTCGTACGAGCAATTTCCAACTTTCCTTGTAATCTTGAGAGGTGCTAAATCCACACCCATTTTTTCTTTTTCTACTCCATTTTTTTAAAGAACGTATTACCAATACCCCTAGAGAAAATTCCAAACCCGCCCGCGCGCCGCCCGAGCCCACCCGTTCTCCCTCTCTCCCTTTCCGTCTCTCTTCCTCTCTTTCCCTTTCCGTCTCTCTCCCTCTCTCTGCACACCCGCCGCCAGTCACCTGCTCTCTCTCTCTCTCTCCCTCTCCCTACTCGCCTCCGCCCGCGGCCCGACCCCATTTAAAACATAACACTTACATCTGTGAACCACTTAACCAGCAATGGAAGTGTGAAGTTTTTTAGACAAAAAATAAACCTCACTTTTGCACCATTTTTCACATGAAATTAATTTACACATGCAAATCATGATATATAAATGTATACATGTCTAGTTTTATCACATAGTATCAGACACAATGGTTCAGTTGTGTTTGGCATGCCCAGGGCAATCAGCCCAACCTATGAGCCCTTGGCCGTAGGCCCAGGTGTTCACCCTATTCTAGAGGCCCAGGTGTACACCCAATTTTGGAGGGCAAGGACTAGTCCTAGGGGTGGGATTATATACCAAGACCTCGGGATAGTTACCACACACCTTGACCAAAGAGCCAACATCCAGGTGGGCAAAGAAAAGAAAATCATCACGTCTAAAATAATAAAGATGCAAATGACTTGATAGTTTTTTAGTTGCGCCTGTCTCGAGCTTTCACTTGAGCTAAATCGTCACTTAAGCTCGAGCAGGAGCTCAATTTAGCAACTATCAAGCTTAGCTTGACCTAAGTGACTGGCTTGATATGTATTAGAAGCAAGGAAAGGAGGATCTGAAGAAGAGACTAGAAGCAAGCTTTGTTGGGTAATTGGCTATGGAGACTTGGAGAAGAACAAGAAGGCATTTGGCGTCAAATATTGGCAATGAAATATGGGTTCTCTAGAGATGGTTGGGATATTCAGGATGCCTCGTATAAAACTTTGGCAATTTGGTGAGGTACCCTTTCCGTAAAGGAGAGCTGCATGGAGCACATAAGATATTGCGTTGGTTCAGGTGAAAGAGTTTTATTTTGGCATGATGAGTGTATTGGTGACCGTCTGTTGCCCCTACAGTTACCATTTACTGGACATTTTCAATTGTGCCTGATTAGGATGCAAGAATCTAGTGCTACTTGTTGGGATCAGGAGAGCAAAGGGTATGGAATTCTATCTTGGGGAGGAATCTCAAGGACAATGAGGTGGATCAATATACCTCCCTTCTAAATATCCTAAGCAAGGCTAATATCTCAAAAGAAGTGGATGAAAGAAGATGGAATGCCTCCAAAGATGGCTCCTTCTCGGTCTCATCTTTCTTCGCGGCCATAAATAGAAGGGATGGACTATGGTCTTATGGAGCTAGGTGGCAAGTATTTGGAAGCTCAAGACTCCTCCAAGAGTTCTTATCTTTGGGTGGTTGGCACTTCGGAAGAGAATTCTAACGACGGAAAATTTAAGGCGGAGAGGGAAGATACTGGTTAATGGCTGCCCCATGTGCTTGTGTGAGGAGTCGATCGATCATCTTATACTGAACTATAGGATGGCCCAGATCCTATTTCTATACTTTAATAATTTTGTTTGTGTAGCCGGGTGCTCCCAAAGTGCATGCTTGGTCTCTTCCTTGCGTGGATAAGTCCATCAGGTTTGCCAAGAGGAAAGGAGATGTGGTGGTTGTCTTTTCTTATAGTGATTTGGATTATTTGGAAGGAAAGAAATTCAAGATGTTTTGATGGGGTGGATGCAGATGAAAGCATTTTGAAGGATAGAATTAAGTTCACTATTACCTCATGGGTGATGAGTATTAGTTCTTTCAAAGTATATTCTATAGTTCTAATCGTTAGGAACTTGAAGGAAGTGGCTGGCTTATGTTTGGAGTTCCTTCTCCTGTCCTTATGTGTTTCTGTGGTTATGTTTGCTATTTGGGGTTTGCATGTGCCTGTCATTGTTTTGTTGTCATGGTTTTCTCGTGTTGTTGTGTTGGCTTAGTATAATTCTCTTGTACTGCTTAATTTTAATGAAAGTAACCATTCAAAAAGAAGGAGAAACAAAAGATGGACAAGTCGGTGGCTCAAACAATCATTTGAATATGAATACATAAATCAACTAATAGATAGGACTACGTTAACTTCATGATATGTGAAACAAAACCATCCCCCAAAACATAAACAATGATGGATTTTTCTCTCTTCCTATTCTTTTCTCTCAGTCTCACCTCTTCCTTTCTTCAAAGAGAAAGAGAACGTAAATATGTCTTATATTCTGTGGTCAACTGGTGATTGATCTTCTGGCATACTGTACACCAATCCCTCAAAAGGGATTGGGGTATATTCGTAATTTGCACCAAAAATAAATATTCTCTTTGTAGGTTTGTCACACCATGGGGCCTTACCCTCCAAAAGACGCCTTGTGGAGGAGGTAATCCATGGGTACATATAAGCCTAGGCTCTGGACTTGGATGTTTTTGATGTGGGACTCGTGCAGTCCCTTGTATCTTGGGTGTTCTTTGGCGGGTGATGGGTACACCTTATTTAAACCGGATCTGCTACCCTGGCTTAGGCCCGCCGGATCTCACAAGGTTGTTAAGGGTTATGGAGATTGGTCTAAAATGAGACGTGTGAGGAGATTGAAACCCCTACAAATTTGCAACTCTAATTTCTCTAAGATAGAGGAGCTCTCATCAAACTGTGGACATTAGCACTTTGTTAAACCGGATAAATCATGTTGTGTTTTTGTGTTCCTTGTTTATTCGACGCATCTTGATAATGTTCTTCTCATCGAACATCGCAATTTAATATTTGACGATTGAAGTTTTTGTTACCTTTTTGAATGAACCCTTGAAACATAGATGCTCTGAATCTCAAGTTGTGAATGAAAACAATCAAATTGTGATAAGAGCATCTATGTTTCTATGGTTCATTCAAAATGGTAAAAAAGACTTAAAGCGTCAAATATTAATTGCGATGTTCAATGAGAAGAACATTTCCACTCTATGGCAACAAAGAGTGAAAGATTTCTTTATACAATAAAGTTTGGTCGAGGCTTTGTATGAAAAATCTAAGATACCTTGATGAAAAGAGTGGGAAGATATGTTGGAAAGCATCGTAAATGCTACAACTCAACATTTATTTTATCTTGAGCCACATTATGAATGAAGACATGCACTACTCCCATTTAAGGGGAGTGCATGTAAGGGGTGTTCTTTTTTTTCCATTAAATTGAAGAACGCCAGTTTAGTGATGTGGCACTGGCCCCACCTTCAAGTTTACAATCACTCTCTTTACTTTTGTTTCTTTTCTCAACCATTAAGGTATATGTCTGTAGGTTATTTTCTCAAAAAAATACTTTTCTCTATCGCGCAAATATGCATTCTCTTTTATGAATCTCTCTGTATATAAACTGAAGTCATTATATCAAAGGAACGGACACTCTTTCACCTTTCTCTGTATCTTGACAGGCCCAGCGTAGGATTCTCCAGTAACTTAGTCCTAATTCGTTCTTGGAAAAGGCCCTTTAGGTTTTAGTTGACAATACATCTTTGTGAGCAACAAAGAGCGTGTTTTCAAAGGCTAAGATAACATTGCTATGTCTAGATTCCTTTTAATGCGCTGCCTCCATAAATGGCGTTTTTTTCTTTTCTTATTTCATCCTTCACATTGGTTTTTCATTTTTTTTTTTTTTTTGTTTTCATTTATATTTATCATTTGAATATCTCATTTGTGTCTTACACTAATCTATGTTTCATTTAACCGGTAATATGTTTTTATGACTTTTCTTTTAATTTCTCAGAAACCCATGAAAGTAAATTTTAAGTTCCCACTTTTTTATATTTTTCCTTTTTCTTTGTTTTCAGATCTACAATTTTTTTCCCCTTACAATTATCAATATGATTTTTATTATTAAAAATATCAATATAATTTCTAAATTTTTCTGCCAAGAATTTCATTTTTAGGCATAAAAGTGTTTACCATTTTCTCTTTTTTTTTTCAAAATAAGTATTTACAATCTACTTTTTGTTTTTGGTGTCCAGGTCATCTAGATGAGAGGCGGGATTCACAACCAACTAGGTAACTCCTTGTTATCTATATACGATCTGCTTTATTTTGGATTCATCTGAATGAATGAATGAGAGCTACTGTATAAAACTAAGCAAACAAACGACATACCTGGTTTTTTGGCAGTTGGAGCAAGGAGATTCTTGCTGTTGTCTCGAATAAAACAATCTCCAGTATATGGTGTCAGGTAGGGTATCTCCCTTCCATTATCATACCGAAATAGGCATCCTGTTCCGTCCTCATTTTTAGTAGTATAAGCAATACAAGAGCAACTGCTTTTGCAGGTGAACTCACAGTCACTAAGAGCTATGCTCAAATTAATGTCATACATATTGAAATTGATTGTCATTTTCTCTTCTGAAAAAATCTTTTCATTCTTGTCAGAACAGTTTGGCCACGCCCTTCTCCTGCATCCATCGTCCTCAAATGTTCCATTACATGGACTATTCATCTCAACCTTTGACCAAAAATCTGTATGCCATTGGTCTCTGCTGATTTGCCCGGATGAAGTCATCGCCCATTTGTAGATGAAGTTTTCATCACCTGCTGTCTGATTGATGGTGTAGATGAAATACTTCCCATCTTCATCAGATTCAAACCTATAATGGATGTTGTAAGGCCGATTGTTGAAAAAGCCTTGAACATACTCTGAGCTATTCCAAACACGACTTTTCCAATAAACACCACCCCTATACCATATTACAAACTGATTGGCGCCATTTGGATCAATGCCCAGAGTAAATGCTCCTGTGTAAGGAACCTTATTGTTCAACCAGGAGGTGAGAAATTGGGTTTGCCTGAGTTTCATGCCAGGAAGCAATGTGTCAGTTGGATGATCGAAGCTCTGCCACAGAATCCGTCCTTCTATGCTGTCACCATTCCCTTCTTCAAGTAATACCAAGTTCCCATTATCCAAAAGCTTAGCACTTGTATTTGTAGAGGTCCCTGTAGCATTAGTTATGCTGATATCTGTTATGCCCTCAGATGAAATAATCAGATTGCCACTGTTGCTGATTTTGAGAGATGGTGAGCTGTGAATTGGGGTTTCTCTGTTGGCAACCCATACAGCTTGACGCTGTGTATCGTTGGAGAGCCATATTCCCAAATAGAAGCTGCTGGATGGGGAAGTTGTTGCCGTGGTGAAGAAGCCCAGTGCATAGATTCGGTTTGGTGAGAACATGGTTTGCCAGGTGGTCAGGGGTTGGGTGTTTATGATGGATTCATCAGCATAAGAACATGGGCTCCAGAAGCTGAGGAAAACAAGAGACATGAAACTTGTGATTCTGAGGGAAGCCATAGCAGGTTGATGAGGAGCAAATGCGACCATTTAGGACTTAGAGGACTTGGAACCATGGACTTGTGAATTGTGATCTTTCTTCCTTTCCTTAATTAGCAGACACGTCTTCCCAGAACTGGGCTCACTGCTTGTAATTTCTTTTTAAGCAAGTCGCAGATGTCCAATTTGGTCATAATATGTAATTTTCTTCAAGCAAGACTCTGACCTCTGTTTCATGTAATCGAATTTGAAGACATTTATTTCTGTATGTGGTTAAAAATGAGGAATAAGGGAAGATGAGAAATGAATATCCTTCACTCTATCCTCACATCCTTCACTCCTACTAACCTCTTCAGTAATCCCTGAGAGGAGCTAATTTGATCATGAATTGGTAGGCAATCAATTCCTATGTATTCTGTGCAAACAAACAAAACCGGAAAGATTTCTATGGTTGGATCTTAATCCAACATAAGAAAAAGAAACCAAACCCAAAGTTTTAGTTGCGAATTTGGGGTATATGCTCATAGTTCAAACATTCAGGTACATATGGAGCTCAAGCCAAGCCAAGCCAAGCCGAGTTGAGTGAGTTGAGCCCTGCTTGAGCTTGGATTCAATTAAGCCAAGTCAAGCTGGATATTAATAAATTAAGCTCAGTCACTGTCGAGCTTGAGTGTCTTGACCGTTTTTATTAAGTTTAAGCTTGGGTCATAGAGACTTTTAACAAGTGGGGTTTAAAATTTCTTAT
Organism: Cinnamomum chago; assembly: GCA_038049695.1. Lineage (NCBI taxonomy): Eukaryota > Viridiplantae > Streptophyta > Magnoliopsida > Laurales > Lauraceae > Cinnamomum > Cinnamomum chago. Next base: position 51,220,261 of record CP142460.1, read on the forward strand.
AAAGAAAATAAATCAATAATATAATGTCATATTCATTAAAAAAACTATGGTTGATAAGAAATATATTCCTAAGATATACACATGACTTAGACTAATCTCCTTAACAAGCCCGGTTTTAAGCCTACACTCAACTGAGGCTAATGGCTTGTGAGCTAAGGAGCTGAACCTGAGCTGGTGTGTCTAATGAGCTTAGCCGAGTTGACTTCACTTTTTGACATACCTAATTCAACCTCAAGTACATACTAATTGGCGTATGCTACAAGGCAATCAAGGCAACGAAGACCGAACATCTCCAAAAGAGACTTGCTTTTATTCACCCAAAATGATTAACTCCTTCATATGGCTTGTTGGGTTACATATAGAAGAAGAGTCAAATTTGTTAACCATTCACTTCAGTGTTCAATTTTTAACACTTAAAAATACGTAGGAACTCATTAATCAAATGAGACCATGTGAAGAAAATAAAGTGAGGGGTGAAGGTTATATTGTGGGGTGAATTTTTTTTTCTCTGTCTAGTTGTATGGGGCCCACTTTGGCCCATGCTTGATCAGTGTAACTTCTTTCACACTTTTATCTCTCCCATAAGATGTAATCATTTCCAATTTTATCTGGATGGAACCTATGCTAATTGTTGGGTTGGAACTCAGAAACAATCTATGGTAAAAAGACTTAAAATTTTAAGATGTTAAATCAAGGTTTTGGATAATTTGTTGGGTAAAGAATTTTTTTATTTTTTTCAGGAGCCTTTATCTTAATCTAGAAATAGACATCTATATCCATCACACTCCCGTTGATACCAATGCTCTCAACTACAGCTAACATGAGATAATAGCTTACCATTGCAATTAGAGAGTGGTTTGATGGGGACCTTGTCGAAGTTCTCGTATCACTGTCTATTACTTGATTTTTGATGGGACAGCAGAAAATGTATTTAGATTTAGTTTAAATCATTATGGACAATGAGGTACCAGAGCCATCTTCGATCGGCTAGTCAAACAAATTATATATATTAAAGTAAAGGGGAAGATGGGCTGTGAGGGGTGCCACCTCAGCACTCAACTATTCTCCTTTTAGAAAAATACAAAAGAAAAAAAAGGAGGGAGACTTTGCCTTTCAAGTGGGGCCTTCTCAATCTCTTCAAATCTCCTAAAATTTCTCCATCCCCTCCCATCTTCCCTAAATAATCTCTTATTTAGATTAGCATCATATCATATTAAATCTCAAGTGTTGCTCTCTCTCTCTCTCTCAAATTTATAAATGACCCCTGATGTTTGAAGATAAAACACTTGCTTTTTTATATTTATAAAAAAACTACATTTATCAATCACGGGCCTATTTATGTACAGTAATCACCATGTACTCTTACTTTTGTAAAATGAATCCATGATGGAGATTGGGATAGGAGAGAGAAATATTAGATATCCTCTTCTGATAATTTTATAAAAAGAAAATAAATTAGAAGAAACTCAAATGTAGAAAAATAAAACAGTGTTTTTTCTCTTCTTCTCTCTTCCCTTCACTTTCTTTATTAGTGAAACTTCATACCATGTTCTGTGGATGTACCCAACATCCACCAATCCAAATAAAGAATAATTGCAATCAATCAACACCTTCTAAATTATGGGTCATACCATGGATGAGTAGCTACTCCTCATTCACTGGTACTTTTGATTTTTACTAATCAGGTTTGATCTCCAACTGCATCCCTAGGATGAAGAGAAATGAGCAGGTGTATCTCCACTATAACTCTATAGTGGACTCATTTATCTCAATCCAAAATATTATATTTAACATTGGATACTATTTCATGTATACTATTTTTCTGTGCTGAAGAAAAATAAAAATTGGTGAGGATAAGCACAGGGCGTTGTTGTTAGAACTAATAGTATAAGGGTTCTAGCTTTTGGTCAGATCCGGATTTACTGAACCGTTAGATCAACTGTGTACCGATTCGAATGGGTTTTTTTTTTTAGTAAATACAAATTTTCATTCTCATGAGGAAATAAAAATCTGCATAAATTAAAATCCCAAGTTCAAATGGGTTGGCTTTGTTTTATTGGGCTTTGAAATTATCAATGTGTAACAAAAACTTGAATGCATTTCTTATTACTAATATTATATAGGGGATTTGACCGGAAAAATGCCATTAGACTTAGTGTAGAGCAAAAAGGCCTTAAAATATATGAAATGACTGTAGTAGTCCCGGGAGCCCTTTTCGATTCTTTTTTTTTTTTTTTTTTTTTTTTTGCCGAGTGGCGATATCCCCACTCACCTGTATATACGAGCGGGGATATCCCCGCTCGTTCTTTCTTCTTTTTCACAATTAAGCGGAGATATCCCCGCTCACTCGTTTACTCTTCTTCTTCCTCTTCCTTCTCCTCCTCCTTCCTTGCCTTGCCCTTTCTCAATAAAAGAGAGAAAGAGGGAAGGAATTGGAATTTGGGGATTTCTGTATTCTCTCCTCTTCCAAAAATCTAGGGTTAGGGTGTTATTCTATTGTTCGATCCAATCCACGGAAACCATGGTTCTGTCTCAGAAGCTCCACGAGGCATTCAAAGGCACGGTAGAAAGGATCACGGGCCCTCGTAAGTTGGAGATGCAGCTGGGGCCATCACTTTTATAGGATTTTTATGTACTAGTGTGATGGTTCGGGGTATTCGATTTCGTATCAATGGGTAGAATATTTGATGGTTCCTTGTGGATTTTTACCTTCAACCCTTCACTTTAGTCCTTATAGAAACACATTGCTTAGAAATTCAAGGAATTCAGGTGCCTTGGTGATTTGGACGGAAATCTATGATAGCTATACGTTTGGTTTTTTCCAATTCACATATAGAGAAGGTGGATTTCTATTTCTAGTAATCTGCACTTGGATAGACTTGAACGCTGATTTGGGCCCTTGTAGATTTGAAAAAACCAGTTGGTTGCATGTTTGTTTTTAAGATGGGCTTGAATGACTTGCCATGTGTGCTAAGATTCTCTTTGTTATCTTGGCAACACAGTAAGAGAGCAGATCTCTAATATTTGATTTACATAAAAAGAGCAGATCGCTAATATTTGTTGCCAAGTGTGGATCGAAATGGGTTCTCACCCGAAATGTGCCTGACACTCGCTCACCACGGTGGAACGAACAAAACACTTGGGATGTCTATGAGAATTGACACTTGCTCACCGCTGAGATTTCTTCATCCCCATGTTTCTCAGACCAGGTTGCTGCTTCTGTCTTCTCTCCATCTCATAAGTCAGCAATTCTCAATCAATTCCAGCAGTGTCAAGCACAGTTCATTCTAAGTTGGAGGGGTCCATGGTTTTGGAGAGAGCTGGGCGATTCCTTGCAGCAGGTCTACTATGGCAACCACCTCAGATTCGGCGAGAGCGTTGCCATCAAAGTTGGATATAAGGGGTAGAAGGAGTTGGAGGAAGGAGGAGGAGGAGGAAGAGGAAGAGTAAATGAGTGAGCGGGGATATCGCCTACTTAATTGTGAAAAAGAAGAAAGAACGAGCGGGGATATCCCCGCTCGTATATACAAGTGAGCGGGGATATCGCCGCTCGGCAAAAAAAAAAAAAAAGAATCGAAAAGGGCTCCCGGGACTACTACAGTCATTTCATATATTTTAAGGCCCTTTTTGCTCTATACTAAGTCGAATGAGATTTTTCCGGTCAAATCCCCTATTATATATATTAACAAAATCCGCTTTTCTATATCTTCTTTAGTAATTATTGCTGTTATTATTATTTTTATGTTGTTTTTCAATGGATTTTTTTAGCGTTATATTTGTAATAATTTATTATTGATGTTGACCACTTGTATTTGCGATTGAGGATGTGTTGATTGTTTTTATATAAATATGCATGAATATATGGTTATATGTTTATAATTAGCTTTGATATCTCCTAAATTTAAAATGTAATATCTTACTTTTTGCCCCGGGCTAAGCATGGGGCGTTGTTGCTAGTATACTATATTAGTAATACAAGCGACAGCATTGGTGTTGAATACTTAGGACTGTTTTTTTTTGGAATTTCAGGAATTCCTGTTTGAGAAATTTCCTCATAGTGGAGTTCCAGGACGCTCCTTTGAGCTTGATCATCCAAGAATTCCTCCAAAATGCAACGAGAGTGGAATTCCTAAATTCCCAAAGATCAAAAGAAACTTTTCATGTGGCTGGAATCCAGAAATGTTAGTGAAAAAAAATATAAAATTTAGAAATTTCAGAGGACAACATGTCACGTCATGTCTAGGAATTCTTGGACATTGTGATTCCTGGTAGAAATTCCAACAAAAAAACAGGGCCTAAAGGCTCTTTACAAGCTAATGTTTGGTGGACCATAACATCATCAAATTTAGTCTCTGTCCATTTATTCTATATCAATCTCAAGTGGGTCTGATGGTTTTGCAGATTTCTTGATCATTGTTGTGGTGGCTTGGAGTCTACAATGGCCCTAACTTGATGACCAGTGACTTTTTCCGATCGCGATAGATGAATTTCTAAATGTCTTAGCTATCACTTAAATATATGTCTCAATATTGAGACTAGGGATGCAAATGGTTCCCGATTCTTTGATTGCTTGGAAGTTTCAACCCGTTTTATAGACCGGGTTTGGATCCATATTTAGGCCCTTATAAATAAACGGGTCCAGGCCCAGGTTCCACTCCTTAGATCCGAGACTCGATATATTACCTTAATTTTCGAGAATCTCTCCTAAAATATAGGTTTTCTCATATAATTCTCCACCTAAACCGGGACCCGGACTTGTCGCATAAATATAATCAGTTCCGAAACGTGGAAACAGTTCCGAATCGGTTAAGATTCCGTGTCGGGTCACATCTTCTTATTAATGATTCTTCCGGATCGGACCCGTTTATATCCCTAATTGAGACCATATACATGACATTTGCTATGCTTATTATGTCCATTTATTGGCCTCGTATTGGATGGATAGAAACTCTAGATGGAGCTGAATCTTGTTACATGTATAGTCAAAGGCATCACTTTACCATCGCATGGGCCCTACAAACGGGGGCCTGAATAGGATCACTTGAAGGGCAACCCTAACGCGGTCATGATAGAGGATCTAGACTCTTCATTGGGTGGAACTTGGATCTAATTGTGTCTGTAATTTCCATGGACCCAGATAGAATTACTGATGATAGAATACTGAACACTCAAACTCCAAAATCCAAACCCTCTGTCGTCTAGGGCGATGGGCTTTCTACCCATACATCCAAAGATAATTAAACGACCAGGATGCAGTCTCAGACCTGAATGGAGGGCCTGGACCCATTACCCAAATTGATACCCGGGCACTAATACGACAAGGGAAAAAAAGTGTGTTATATTACTCGATGTGCTTATTATATATGCTGTATCTGAATGGTGAATTTTACTCCATGGACCTAGATCTAAAGTTTATTCAGACATGTAAATTGGACCAAAACCTGAATGCAAATTGAAAATGGGTTCAAATCTTGCACTATATCCTTTTTTATATCGGTTCTGGTACCTGCTATTCTGGGCATTTGGGACTTATTTCATTCCTATTTTTGCAGAGAAATGAGCCAGGATTATTATATTACTGGGCAATTAGATCCAGCCCAATTATTATCTGGTTTTAACCTATGGATCTCTGAGAGAGTCCATGTCTAGATTTTGGGGAGGGGTGGGCATCCGGGTATATGAAGGCTCATTGATAAACCTACTGTTATAGCCTTATAGGTGACAATTGGTCAAGTTGAGAAGACTAGGGCTGAACGCCAACATGACCAATATATTAATTGGGTTGAAATCATCAATCCAAACCCAACCCTGATTTAAAAGGATCGACTTTGTTAAAATCCTGAGTAAACAAGCCAGATTTGGATTGCCATGCATGTCATGCTATATCTGAAAACAACTAGCATGGAGCTCCCGTGCATCGCACATGTTAAGTTCTAAATAATATATTAAAACTAATATCTCATTCATATAAATCTATCTATAACAAACTAATTAAAAATTCAAATAAACCAAAAAATTATAAAAATCAAACCTTTCATCGCTTAATCCACGTCAGCATACATAAAATAAAGGATTCATATGCATTTATGCTCATTTTGAATACTATATAAAAAATTTAAAAATAATCTTAATTTATAGAATTGGAAGGCATCCATTTGAAATATGTTACATCCACACAAATTGGTTCAAGAGACATTTTATTGAAAAAACATATATTTAGCCCAAAAGACACCTTTTATTGAAAATGCACATATTATGTATTTTTGAAATGACATATCCACAAATGTGCCCCAATAAGGCTTCTCCTAACGCCAGAATTGAGGGTTTTTTTTTTTTTTTTTTTTTTTTTTAAGTTTTCTTACAGCTAACATTTACATTTAAAGAGAAAGAATTTACGTACATGCACTCGCACAAGTCTCTCACCATACGCCGTTGGTTTTAAAATCTCAGCAAGCACCGGGTCGACTCGGATCAGAGGTTAGGTGTATCGGCAACTGAGTTAGTTACCAGTGGATTGGCCAACGTGACTATAATTTCTGAAGAATGATATTTGCGACCAGGATTAGGAGCAGATCTAGCCCAAGTGTGTCTGCCCAATGACTCACCCAGTCAAGCGAGTCGTTTTTCCGAGTTTATGAACCAGAGGCCCCGAGTCAGAAGAACCGTACTTCACTCTGAAACGGTCTTTTCTTCTGTATTTTTTCCTTTCCAATCTCGAGCACTCGAGTCTCCGGTCCATGGAAACACTCTTTTAACAGAAGGTACTTTCTCTCTCTTTCTCTTCATCTGTGTAGAGATTTGACAAAACCGTTCGCCGTTGATGGAGCCCTAACCCTAATCACATCTCAATTGACAGCCCATTTAGGGCCATTTGATAATTTGATCTATTGTGACTGGATACATCACTACAATGAAGAGAAGAATTTAGAGACTTTTGAGAAACAATGGACAGATTTGAAGTGTTTGATATTTTTCTCATTTATGTGCTTGGTGTATTTGATATGTGCTTGAGATTCTGCTCATTTTTCTTTTTCTATATAGTGGGGATGGATCTGAGATTTATTTGGTATTTCTACCATTAAACGACTGATGAAGGTAATTATAGTTAAACAGAGACAATAGTTCCTAGCACAGTTGGTAGTTGGTCATTGTTGAAACCATGGGGCTGCAGGTTTGAGTAATGTTACCTATAAAAAAGAGAAAACAAAATACAAATATAAGGTTGATTTGATTTTCAATCTCGTGCAATGGGATAATGAGCAATTTTCCAGATGACAACTCTTTTTTTTTTTGGCCCCTTTTCTAATTTTTTTTTTTTTTAATATAGGGAGCAGCACACCTTTGATCACTTCAGTTATTTCACACATGCATGCATGGACCCCCTTAATTGACATTGATCTTAATTTTATACTCTTCGAGACAATGGTTATCGTTGGATTTTATCACAATAAATTTGCACGATGTATAGGCATTAAACTTTGAGGACCTAAAACTAAGGGCTTGTATTATTTGGTCAGTCGGAAATCTCATATTCACCAAATCTGCATCCAAATCTTTTCAATGTCGTTCTGCCCTTGCTTGTCATGCATCCAGATGGGCACACTAGAAGTTGGCTTTTTTAGGACCGTGGGGGTCTGATGTGATGGATTTGGATGCGGAGACTCCGACACGCGGCCGAAGATCTATGTGCGTTCTGGCGATTGGGAAGCTCCGCGGATCTCTTCGCTTCTTGTCTTTCCTATGGGATGGAATAATCCCAACCCTAGGGCTCCCTTATCTTATATAGACAAGTCTCAAATAGTCACACTTACTAGAGACTTCTTCGCCAAGAAACTCACATCCACTAATCCTATTGGGAGTCTTATTAGTGGGACCAGATAAAGTCTTACATTAAGTGAGATTGTATTCTCTGTTGCATCTGCCCTGCTTGATCTGACGTGGGACCCGTGGCATACAGGCCACACGATTTCCTACATGATGGGCCTCCCTTTAATTAAGCATGTATTTAGCATAATCAGAGCCGTTTCCCGGCCTTGAGGGAGAAAACTGATCTCTTGGACATTGTATAGTTGGATATGAGCTCCATGTAGACAGAAAAAATCCCAAATGAAAGAGAAATGGAGAAAACCATTGGTCGGAGGCCACCAGCCTCATGGCACCCTCTCCAAATTGTGCACACCATGGTCCTTCAATTTTTTCAAAGGAAACGCTCATATGCTTTGTAGCTTTGCATTGCGATAACTTACCATTTTATATTGTTGATAGCATCCAAACTGAGAAACATATGTTTGAGTTGAGTTGATGTGAGTTTTATCTCTAAAAGAGAAGGATGGAGAAGAGACTATAGCTGTGCCCCAGAACCTAGGCAAATAATTGGACAGTTGGTGGGCCAGCCATGTGGTTCTACTAGCATGATTTCACATGTTGCTCATGCAGCAGGGTGGGCCTTTCAGGATGTTCCCATAAAGGCCGTGATGGTGACACCATGGGCAATGGAAGAAGGAAGACAACACTGCACTGTGGTGTGGTGGTTTCTGATGAATAAAGATGAGGTGCATAAAACAATTGAATGGTCTAGACAGATTACGGGGAAGTGGTGGGCATCTCAGTTGAAGAAAACAGGGGAAATGGACAGATATAATAAAATTTGCTCTGAATAGAGACAGGCAGAATCAGGCAGAATATGTTGCAGGAAAATCAAAGACAAAAGGGTCCTGAGAGTTGCAAGGCCTTTGTTCCATTAATTATGACAGGGGAAGTGGAAGACCAAAGGTAGGCATGGCTCCAGTAAAGGAAATAAGAGCTGTCAAGTGAATGCAAAAGACTGTAAATGAAGAACATGTCATAGAATGTAGGAGTTTGGGGGCTTTACACGGGAGGGTCACTGTTAAGGAGCTTTTCCATTTGGATGTAGCTTTCTTGGAAGAGACTAAGAATAAGAAGCTGTAGAAAGTCTATGGATTGGGCGCCAATGGTTTACCTGAGTCTCTTGTTGATTTGAGTTGAGACACCCTCAGGTTACTATGAAGGACAGATGGTTGCATTTTCAGTTTCGGTTGTGGTCGAGGATCTATAAACTCATAAGGAATGGATTATTTCTATGTATGACTGAAATGACTATCGGTTCCACGAAGACTTTTGAAGGGAGTTTGGCTCGATTTTAGCTGGAAGGCATGGGGCTTGGTGTGTCCAGGGTGACTGGAATGCCATAAGTCATTATAGAGTCAAAACAAAATGATAGGCTTTTTATGCAACACTAGCCTTTCCTCTTGTAGACTACAAAAATAAACAAAAGACTATGAGGTGTAAGTTATTTTAAGTCATGTTAGAATGTTGAGCAACTAAAAAGGTAATATGTTTTAGTGATTTTGGGTCATTCTCCACGTGCTGTAGGTTTCTTATAATGGGCCCTTTATCACAATGATGTAGTAGCACCAATAATTCATAGCTAGAAGAATTGTGTTCCCATGTGGGACCCAAGAAGGCTTAGAGATTTCCTTATTTTTAATATCTTTAATTGTTATTAGTTTCTAATTTTTGCTTTAGAGTTGCAATTAGGATAATTTCTAAATCTTGCTTTCCTAGATTGGTTACGAGTCTTTTATGGGCTTGTTTCTTTTCTAGAATTCAAGGAATTCCTGTCTGGGAAATTCCTGAATTTCAGTCATAGTGGAATTCTTGGATGCTCCCTTGGACTTGAGCATCCAGGAATTCCACCAAAATGCAAAGAGGGTGGAATTTCTGAATTCCCAAAGGTAATTTGGGATCTTTCATGTGGCTGGAATTCCTAGATGCTAGGCAAGAAATATGGGATTTGCAAATGCTAGAATTCCCATCAGGAATTTAGTAAAGAAACAGGCCCTAATAGAGCCTAAGGTTTCTTTTATTATATATATATATAAATATTTATATATATGGCATTGTAGAGGTTCAATCTTAGACTTTGAAGATTAATAGAATTGTGGCTTTTATCCCTTAGAGGCGCATCCTTGTGTATAAAAAGTATCTGCTGATACCTATCATTGTTCTATAGTACTCTTCCCCGCAAGCCCTAACCCTAGGGCCTTGCATCAATTGGTATTAGAGCCGAAGGTCCATTGCTAGATCGTTCGGATTCTTCCCCCATTCCATCTCACTTCTCCTTTTCCCATCCTAACACCTAGCCAAGCATCCCAAGCCCACCATCGAAGTCAACCGAATCTAATTTCTATTCGTTTTCCGTCTAAGACTCAAAATCCCCAACCTCACCCAATCCAACTTCTTGAACCCTAATTTTTTTTCGATCTGCTCGATCCCGACCCTAAATTGAACCATCTTCTGAATCCCATCTTGAAACCCTAATCGAAACACCCCCTTCCATTCAAAACCTTAAACCCCAATTGATTGAATCCCCAACCAAATCCCATCACAGAACGACTCAACCAAATCCTTTCGAAAACCACCTCTTTGGGAAAAAAGAAGATGCAGAGAAGAAGAAGAAGAAGAGGAGACTAGAAGAAGAGAAGTGAGTTCGAGAGGTACCTAGTGCTCGTCTTCGCTCGCCTAGCCATTTTATCATCTGTCTAGATCCCATTGCCATCATCAGAGTCCCGTATCCACTGCTTCGTCAAAGTTCACCATCGCACATGTCACAGCACTGCGATTGTCCAATATCCACCACCATCATTGAAGCCCCACTCGCCAAAATTGTCTCATCATCGTCATAGTAAAATAGTAAGCAAGGCCGACTCCTTCTATTATGTACCTAACCAGTACGCCAAAAGCCCCAGGACTGATGGAATGTGTCAAATTAAGTCTTATAACCATTTAGGACAATAACATACCACCACGCTTCCACAGCCTACGTCCTCCGTGGCGAGATCCCCTCTTAGGACAGCTCATACTTTGAGCCTGGTAGCCCTCTCCGCGGTGGCTTTCACTCTGGCGGCAAGTGGCCCTTGTATGTATTTTTTTAGATGGTTCTCACTCTACTCCAAGTAGCCCTTTCCATGACTCGAACCCGAGACGTGGAGGTTGACTCTGATACTAAATATTATGTACCTAACCAATACGCCAAAAGCCCCTGGACTGATGGAACGCGTCAAATTAAGTCTCATAACCATTTAGGACCGTAACACCTTCCTTTTTATTCTCTTTCTCTGCACCAAGTCCAACACAAGAACAAAAAAGAGGAGAAAGCCCCCCTTTTCACGTGTTTCAACCAAGTATCACTTGTAGAGCCACAATTGGGCCTTGTTCCGGATTCGGGTCAAGGCAGGTCAATTCCAACATGATTGTAGAGAATAGCCAGCCAACACATGTCAGCACATCTGGACTACTGTGACATTAACCAGTGACATTGGTACATATCAGCAAATCTCAGTCAAGGGTGCAGATTTGACCAATTAGAGGATTGTACTGCAATATTGGAGCCATCCAAAGTAAGAATTCAGATCCGTTTTCACCTATGCGCTTGTGGTAATGAGATCTACTCATTAGTTTAATCAATTTTATATTGCATAAAAAAATGCTTCCTAAAAAGAATACAAATGTGGAGTCTTCTCCACATCTATGGAGAAATTGACTGGAATCATTGCTCAACTATTTGCAATGATTGCTTAACTCCGAGCAACTCTTGTAAGGATGGATACCTCCTAGCAACTCTTGTAAGGATGGATACCAAAATAACCAATTAAGAAAAGAATCGGTGTGCAGATAATCACCAAGATGATAGTGAAAATATTTGGAATTAACAAGGTTAAGGGGGGTGTTTGGAAACAAGATATTTCAAGAGATTTTGTCATATTATCTACTAGTTTAGAATATAATCTATGCACCAAACAAGGAGGTATTTGGATAACTTATAACGTATATTACAATATCTCACTTTCTTCTAAAAACCTTCATATTACATTATTCAAGGATATGCTGTATAAGATTTGTTACAAAATCTTTTTCATATACGAAAAAACTCATGGGCAACCATTAATTATAGTGGCACACTATAAGTTTTAACATTAATGATCCTTATTGCAACTATGACTCTCAATATTAGATCGGCCCCACAATGCTTACAAATTTAATGTGGGGTCCTATAACCCTATCACAATTACATAGCCTTTGTTAATTATCAATATTAAGAGGGTCTTACTAATGTCACACTAGGGACCCTTCATCGTGATTACCAACATTAGGTGGGTCCCATACTACCAGAATTAGCTGGGTTTCTTATTAATTACCAAGATTGAATTGTGTGATTGCAGTTAGAAGTTTGTCATCATTAAATGGGTCCCACTATTTGATAGCTCCCCTTGTGTTAATATGACTACCAATATCAAATGAGTCCTACAATGATTCCTCACAGATAAATTCATCAATGATGCTTGACATTAGATAAGGTTTTACAAAAAAAATAAAAAAAAATAGATAGGCCCATTTGTGATAATCACCATTAGATGTATATTACACAATGGCTATCAACATTTGGTGGACCTACATTAATCAAATAACATTGCTTGGATCTCAAGGTTTTAACATTTAATCCTATGATTTTTTTAACAATAGTGGGTCCTACCATGATTATTAACACATGTGATTACAAATTAGTGGGTCTTGCATTGGGTCAATTGATTACTTTCATTCCATTTCTTATTTAGTATATCATCTTGTGAGTGTTTTTATAAATTGCCAAACACTTCAAAGGTATATTGAAATTTGTAAAAATTGCCAAACACCAGAAGTTACACTATATAATAATATGACACTATTTTATTCTATGATAATGAAATCTTACAATATTTAAACTTGTTGATATTATATTATGCAGTTATCCAAACACCCCCTAAAACAATATTGATTGAGATTTAGGAATTAAGCTTGTGATTACTGAATATGGTGAAAAATTTAAACTAGATGAATTTATGGATTGGTTAGAGTGTGCAGAATATATTTTTGCATACAAGCCAATGATGGAGGGCCACAAAGTCACCATGGTGGCCACTTGATTTCGCATTCATGCGATGATATGGTGGGTGGATTTGCAAAAGAAAAGGGGGAGACAAATTAGAGATCCTCTTGAGAGGATTGAAATGAAGAACCTTTTGAAACAAAAGTTCCTTTTTATCAATTACTCAAGAAATTTATTTTCAACTTCTCAAGATTTAAAACATGGATCCATTTTACCTTTTGAGTATTTGAAAGAGTTATTGACAATGCAAGCTCGAGATGCTTTAAATGAAACCGATGAAGTTTTAATTGATTGATATTTTCATGGGTTGAGAATCGATATACAACATATACTTGCATTTAAGAATTTTGATAATGTTGATGAGAGCATCCAACATGGTATCAAGTCTGACGAAATTGTAAATTGTCAAGCTCAAAAATTTAGTGCGTCTAAATGGGCTGCACAAAAGTCCCCATCAAAGACTGATTCTAATCCAAGTGGTAGTTCATCGGAAAAAGTTCTTTCCAAGCCTGAAGGTCAGAGTAAGATCATGTGCTTCAACTGTAGTCAACTGGGGCTTCGATCATTTCAATGTAAAAAATGAATAAACTGCATAGAAGGTGAAGGTGATTCGCCATATACACCCGATGATACTAAGGGTAAAGAGATAGGGGAGTTGGAGGACGTAGGTCCCATGGAGGGTCCTACAACTCTCTTCGTCCTCAAAGAGAGCAAACCTACTGTTGAGATGAAATGGTTGTGAAATAATATTTTTCATTCAGTGGATACTGTTAGTGGACAAGCTTGCACATTTGTGATTTCCACGGAGGGTCTTGAAACTCTCGTCGTCTTCAAAAAGAGTACACCTATTGTTGAGAACAAATGATTGTGAAATAATATTTTTTGTTTAGTAGATGTTGTTAATGGACAAGTTTGCACAGTTGGATTGATGGAGGATATTATGACAATATCATATCTCAAGCTTTTGTGGATCGCTTGAAGCCGAAGCTACGCAGGCATTATCACCCCTATTTTTTCTTATGGCTAAAGACAAGCGATAAAGTGCAAGTGCGACATGCATGTCAAGTTACTTTTGCCATTGGTAAAGACTACAAAGATACATTTTGGCGTGATGTGCTACCGATGGATATTGGAGATATACTATTTCGCAGACCATGGATGTACGACAAGAACAGAACTCATGGCATGCGTGACATTACGTACATGTTCGTTCATGATGGAGACCCAGTCACACTACATCCTAAGAAGCTATAATTGGAAAAGAAGGGTTCAAGAACCAGTGTCACAAAGGAAGCTCTTCAAATAAACCATGTATACGGGGGTAAGGTGAAGAAGACCTGTTTGAGGGCGAACTTCTTTTCAACCTTGGGGCAATGATGCAGCAGCATCAATAAGTCATAGCAAGAAGAATCGTGGTCCGCTAAGTGGGACCCAAGAAGGCTTAGAGCTTTCCTTATTTTAATAGCTTTAATTGTTATTAGTTTCTACTTTTTGCTTAAGAGTTGTAATTAGGATAGTTTCTAAGTCTTCGTTTCATATATTGGTTAGGAGTCTTAGAGCCTAAGTTTTCTTTTATCATATATATGAAAGTTTAGAGATTCAATCTCATACTTTAACGGTTAATAGAAATGTGGGTTTTATCCCTTGGAGGCGTGTCCTTGTGTGTAAAAGTGTCTATGGATACCTTTCATTGTGCTTCAACATGTTTCCACGCAAGCCCTACCCCTAGGGCCTTGCATCTCACAGTGGCCAAAATTACATTGCGATGAACCAATGATAGCTCAGGGAAGAATGGACTAACTATAAATGTGTCAAATAAGAACCATTTTTTTCCTTTTTTGGCTTTGGTAGTGGGCTATGGCTTAGATGGTTAGGGACACCAAATGCCTCCTTAGGAGGCAAGAATGTGAGTTCAAGTAAAGCAAAATTAAATAAAGTAAGAATAGTGGTAGCTAAAATGGTAGGTTTTGATTCATGAAAAGAATGAGAAGATATGATTTTTCATGTTTAAGCAGTGTGGAAAAGTCATGGTGGATTCTGGAGATATTGTATTGTTTCAAATTAGAACTCACAACGTCGATTCCAAATAGATGAGATGAAGTTTTGGTGAAGATCAAGATCATTGTTGTGAGTACATTGTAGCTCTAAGTACTAATTTGGTGTTGTGATGGATGTGAGCGGCAAAATCTAAAGAGAATTAATCTCAAAGAAACTAACATCAATTTAGGAAATGAGAGATTTAGGTGGTTCACCTGAAAATATTCTGTCAATGGACATTAGAGAGGAGAGCCTCACAGTACAACAGAAAGCAAAAGATCAAGTTACAATAATCACTTACTTTGCTAAAGCCAAAAGCAGAGAGAAAGTCCAACTTGAAGAGAAACTTAAAAACATTGCTTTGCTTGGTTTTTGAGTCCACTTAAACAACCCAAAACCTAGAGAAGTTATACACATTTGCGTAGACGACTAGAAAGATTTTACAACTAACGTCCGTCCATCGTCGAAATTGTTACATCATTAACAGAACATGGTCTTTGCCTGCTGGATGGTGAACTTGTTGCAGGTGCATTTCTTCCGATGAAAAATGCTGGCTTTCTAGGAGATAACATATCTGCATTTTGGTTGGTAAGAAATAAAATCACCTCTGACATTGTGGGCCTATCTGTCGCTCTTTCTTGTACACATAAAAGCGCCACATGAATGTATCTCACCAGCTCAGTTGCAAGGGATGAATCAACTAGGATTGGATCAATCAATTCTAAGCCTCTACCTTCTTTCCATAATTCCCATGCCTATATCACACCCATTTGACAAATTTATTCTTCAGTAAAATGCTAGAACCAAGATAGAAAATTGAAATAAAGAAAAACCATGGATTATATAAGGTACTCACATATCCGAGAAGATTTAGAGAATGGTCGAAATGTTGAAAGCTAGTATTCTTCTTGCTAGTCATGATTTCAAGAAGTAAGACCCCAAAGCTGAAGACATCAGATTTCACAGAGAAAAGGCCTTCCATCGCATATTCAGGAGACATATAACCACTGAAAGAAATCATCAATTCATCATTAAATAAGTTAGAATATGGGGTTTGCACACATGAATTTATAAGAAAAATTACATGATATGGAAGTGGTGTATACTTACTATGTACCGACTACCCTATTTGTATTTGCTTTTGATTCGTTTCCACTGAATATTCTTGCCATACCAAAATCTGATATTTTAGGATTCATATCTCCATCCAACAAAATATTGCTAGCTTTCAGATCTCTATGAATGACTGTTAACCTAGAGTATTTGTGAAGATATAGAAGGCCTTGAGCAATTCCATCAATTATGTGAACACGTTTTTCCCAATCTAATATTTCTCGCTTGGTTGGATCTGCGCCAATATAACACTATTTGTAAATTATAATAAATTAATTAGTTAGGGCCTGTTATGTTTCTTAGAATACATAGGAACTGAATACATAGGAATACTTGGTTAAATGAATTCCAATAGAGGTGAGGAGTGAAGGATAGAAAGTGAAGATTTTAATGAGACCTTCACGTTCCTTTGATTTGAATTACTAGGGTGATAGCTGGGCGTATTCATTTTCCAGTTTCCCTTGATTCAGTTTCCAGTAAAGAGTGGATATTTGATGATCATTTTTGGATATTTACATTTGATTCTTCATATTTAACTACTTATAGAAATACAAATACTTAGAATTCCTTAGAATTCAGTTACATGAAACAAACAGGCCCTTAATGCACGAACATGTAGGATATAGAAATATAATAAATTTAGAAAGTATGACTATTCACAAACCAAAGAGGAAGAAATCCAAGCTTTTGTTGGGCATGTACTCATAGATCAATATCTTTTCTTCACGATGGAGGCATATACCAATGAGCTTAACTAGATTCTTGTGTTGAAGTTTTGATATCGATAAAATCTCGTTCTTGAACTCCTCTGGTCCTTGTCCAGAATTTCTAGAAAGTCTTTTCATTGCTACTTCTTGCTCATTTAGCAGCTTACCCTGAAATTATCATCCAAAGATTATTAATTATCATAACATTGTTCTACAGTACTTGGCATGATATTTTTGTGGATGTGCATAATATGTATAAAACGCCAATTAATTTTATAGATTGATAGAAACTTCATATGTAACGACTCAGTTTTTTCTCTGTCACTATAAATATCAATTTTTTTTATTGAAATGATGATGTATCTTCAATTTCAAATTGTCGGTGACACTAATTATTACCTTGTAAACAGGCCCGAATCCACCTTCACCAAGTTTATTTGCAGCCGAAAAGTTATCAGTAGCAGCCAAAACATTATAAAAACTAAATATTGGTAACTCAAGACCCATCTTCCCAACATCACTAAAATTTTCTCCATCATTTCTGTTAGCATGCAACTCCAAGACTGATAGTTCTCTTCTTGCATTTTTCTCTGTGTAGGCACAAGGAAGCCTATTATTTCACGGGTATATAGCTATGACAATCAACGGCGAAAAACTACAATGGCAATTTAAGAGAATTAGATGAATTGAAAAAAGCACACTTAAAATGAATGCTAAGAATTGATCGCAGTTCAATTGGATGAAAGAGAGGGGAAGGGGTGTGTGTGAATGTGCTACTGCTATCTAGCAACCTAAAAGTGTTGACTCTTACACCTTCACCAAGTTTCTTGGTAATGTTGGTAACTCAAGACCCTTTTTCCCAATATCACTAAATTTTGCTCCATCATTTCTGTTAGTATGCAACTCCAAGACTGATATAGTTCTCTTCCATTTTTCTCTGTGTAGGCACAAGGAAGCCTATTGTTTCACAGGTATAGCTATGACAATCAACAGTGAAAATGACAACGACAATTTAAGAGAATTAAATGAATTGAGAAAAGCACACTTAAAATGAATGTTAAGAATTGATTACAGTTTAATTGGATGGAAGAGGGGAAGGGGCGTGTGTGAATGTGCTACCGCTATTTAGCAACCTAAAAGTGTCAACTCTTAACCCCAAGAAAAGATCATTGTGATAGATGCAAGTCAAACTAAAAGATTTGACTATTGTTTTAGTCTTTTAATGTACGGGCCTGTTTGTTTTATAGAATTCCTATGAATTTGAAGCAAAGTCAGTTGGAATGAAGGAGCATCAAAGAGGTGAAGTGTGAAGGATTTAAGTGGAGATGTAGATGGGACCCACACTTTCCTTGAATTTGATTGACTAGATTGATGGTTAGGCAATCATTTCCTCCCCAATGGGAGATCATTTGATGGCCATATAAGTTTTTTTTTTTTACCTTTGCTCCTTCAATTCCCTTTTAATAGGAATCCATTTATTCGTATTCTCAGGAATTGAGTACCCAACAAACAACTTGACCGTTAGATCTAAAATTATAGAAATAAAAATGCAAGTGAATCTAAATAAAATGTTTAACTAAGTCTCACTAAAATGTTTCTTATATTTGAGAGGGGAAAGCATTTAAGTTCTTGAAATCAAATCTCATGACGCTTTTAGCGTGAAAAAATAATAAAAATAAATAAATAAATAAAGGTCATTACTCGGTGTGGGTCTTGCCAGAGCATGTCTTGGGAGCATCCGGACTGGAGACAAACCTAACCTTTGGCAATTTTGTACAAAGTGGCTACTTGCAGGTCTGTAATGTGCGTTATCAGTTATCACGCATGGCGCACGAGAATTTTTGTTATTTTATTTATTATTTATAATTTAATAAATAATAATATATTATATTATTTAATAAATAAATAAATAAAATCTCACGGCACCAACTAGCTGGTTTCTCGCATGAAAAGACAAGTAAAAGAGATCTAAAGTGTGAAATTTCTAAAATTAACAGTGATTGCATTGTTTGTGTTAGCACTGCACTACACCACGTACATGTGCCTGTATAAATCTTGTATTAGGTTACATAATGGTTTCCATTATTTTAGTTTTTTATCCAATGACATAACCCAAAGAAGTATATTATATAGCTGATGAATATGATGCTTATTCGTGCTTAGAAATATTACCTTCTCTACGGACTATTTTCCTTTGAACACGACACAGGATAAATACCGAGAGAATAATTATGAAACTAACTGGCAACATGATAATTGCCCATAACCTCCACCTCTTTCTTCCTGCAAAGCAATCAAGATACATAAAGCTTTTTCTATATTAGAAGTTTTTCAATGAATAGATATGTGTGTATGTATGTTTGTGTTCGTGTGCAAGACACATAACAAAGAACATAACCTAATAAAAAATGTCAGATTAACAAATGATGATCTTGAGATGAAATAGACGGTGGGATATTGAAAATATTTTAGGTTTTTCTCAGGGGGCATTATCAACTAAAAATGAAATAATTAGAAATAGAAAAGTTGTTCAAAAGATATTCTAATATTTTAAATTATCTTCATAGGTTGATAAATTTTCCAATATGGCATATTATATTTGTGCTTGCGAGCTTGTGGCCACGTGTAATGTGAATTAGTCAAGAATTTTTGCTTTTAACATTGCACGTTGCTCTATCAAGACATTGATCATGATGGTTTTTAAGTCAGTGCCTCAAACAATGATTTGAATGTGAATACATGAACCGATTGATGGATGATTGGTCTACCTTAACTTCATGATACCCTACCCCAGAGAGAGAGAGAGAGAGAGAGAGAGAGAGAGAGAGATCTTTCTCAGATCTTTCTCTTCCTCTTCTACTTCTCTCTCCCTTCCTGCATTTAGCAAATGAAAAGAAAAATCTCTTTCTTCCTGCTTTTAGCAAAGGAAAAGAAAAAGTAAAATGATGTGATAAATGTCTTGTAATCTATGTTAATTGTTCTTCACGTTTGTGCTGTACATCAGTCTCTTCAAAGGGGTTCAGGGTATAATGGCGAAATTCATAAATGTCGCTCACGTTTCTCGCTTTCTAGTAATCTCTAAGTTGAGCAGTGTTGGCACCTTGGTTTCACACACTAGTGACCAGTATCCCAACATAGCAAGTGAATAAAAAGGAAAATTTTCAAAAAGGGCCCTAAGTTTTTGGACCATTCAAATAAGGACATGAAAATCATAAGTTTTCAAATCAGGGTCTCAGTTTTCCACAAAGTTTTCAATTAAGAAAAAACTAGCCAAATTAAGTGTTTTCTGGTAGATGTCTCCCAAAAAACTTTAAAAGACTAAAATGCCCTTCTTTTTTCTTCTTCCTTTCCTCTTTCTCTTCTTTATTTTCTCCTCTCTCAAATTCTCTCTCTTTTCTCATCTCTCCCATCCTCACCACCACTTACACTACTACCCCACTTCATCACCCATTCACCTCACCTACAAAAACACCACATGCAAGGGCGGACCTAAGTTATGTGGACCTGGAGTAGACCCACAAGGTCTTAGAGGTTGCATGGACCATATGGCCCATGCCTCATTCAAGTAAAGTTATTGCCCCACCCTTGACTCCAAAAATCCTAATAGCTTCCTGCTTTCGGTCTAAAAAAAAACCTTGGAACCCTCCACTTAGTCGTTCTCCTTCTTCCACTTCAAGCTTAGGCAGTTTGGCTTTTACACAATAGCATAGCATAAAGGTCCGCCCTCTTTCTCTCTCAATCTCTTCTTTCTTCTATGATTCTCTCTTCTCTTTCTTCCTCCTCACCTGGATTCACCAACACCACCACTATCTCTCTCTATACACACACACACACACAAATAAGGGACAACAATGAGGTTTTACACAAATAAGTTGCTATCTCATACAAACTTACATTACATATATTGCAACCATTCATATGCTACTCGTTTTGGTAGTTTGGTTGCATTTTGGTTATATAGCTCATTCTTGTTATGAGGATATTTGGTTTGTATAATGTTATTGGTCTTTTCTTCTCTTTTAGTTTTTCCTAATTTGATGTTTGTGCTAATGGGGCTTGATTTATGATTGATATATTTTTCTGTGTTTTTCCGTCTTTGGTTTATGTAATTTATGTTTTGCTATTTTTTTCCTCAATGACAATGACCCAATACTCCAATTTCACCCCAAAGCATCCTACTTTGGATTTTGTTTGATTTATTGCTTGGTCTTGAGTTTTAGCTACTTTCTTTTTTTATTTCTTGTTAGATTTTTTTCTTTAATCACAAAATGATGTTTATGATTATGTTGGTCTCATTTGGATTCATATGATAGAGGAACTCGTAGGAGCTTAAGAAAACAATCAAAGAGGTATTATTTTTGTATGATAATTATTTTACTTCTTTGGAGTCCTCTATAGTTTCTTTATTATTGTTGTAGTGTGGTTACTAATTTAATTTTCATCCCATTGATTTGAATAAAGGCTAATTTCTTGAGGAAATGGCTGTCGTAGTTAAAAATCTTATGTAAGAATTGAGTATTAGTATCAGGATATTAATTCTTTATACTTAATTTTCCAAAAAAAAAAATCATGTCTTTAAATATGCAATAAGTGGAGATTATTGGTAGTGGGCTTTGATTTTCACCCTTTCAACTGACCATCGTCCGCCGCACCCAAATGAAAATCCTGGTCTGCTTGCTAGCACCCACTTGCAAAACACACCCACAGACTCACTAAGCCCAGTGAACCAAACGCCAAAA
This sequence comes from Cinnamomum chago, assembly GCA_038049695.1. Lineage (NCBI taxonomy): Eukaryota > Viridiplantae > Streptophyta > Magnoliopsida > Laurales > Lauraceae > Cinnamomum > Cinnamomum chago. The sequence continues at coordinate 51,241,803 of CP142460.1, forward strand.
TGGAACTAATAAATCTCTCTATCTGGTTTAGTTGTGGAATTGCTAAGGTTATGAAGAGGTTGTGTAGCTTGGATTCTTTGGGTGCTACTATGATTTCTATGCATGCATCTGCAGGTATACTTTGACTGCCATTACTACTGTTACTGTATTCATTTCTACTCATTTAATGCTTTATCATTATTTTCTTTCATGGTTTTCGTGTGATGGGGTTATCTTGTTTCTTCAATTTCCTAGTTTTATTTGCTCTCTTGAGTTCATTCCATGTCTCTTCATCTGTAGCCTTTACTTATATTTGTTTGTGAAATATTAAATGGGTCTGAAAGACCAAAGCAGGCAAAGCTGTTCTTAGATCTTTTTCTTCGTTTTACACTTTCCTCTATAAGTCTAATGCTAAAAAGATTAGCCTTGAATAGAATACTTACTCAAATCTGTCCATCTTTGATAGTTTTCTTGTTTCAGATGTCATTTTATTGCATTAGACATATTTTCAGTTCATGGGTGTTCCATCTTTCTTATTGTAACTTAAGATTCAGTTGATATTGGTTCTTTGTTCTTCCTTCTCCCCCTTTTATCATCTTCCTTCTAATTTTCAACTTGATGGTTTAATGGGAAATTGGATGATCTCTCTTCATTTTGTTAGTTTTTAGGATATTGGCGTTGTGCCATGGCATCAGGTCTCTATTATTATCTGGCTCCTTTTTTTTTCAGTAGATAGAACATAGTCAACTGACATGAAACACTATCCCATCATATATTTGCATGTTTCAGAAAAAAAAAGGGCGCTTCTGGGGGTACCAGCGATGTCTACAACAGGGGATTTCAGTCCATCTTATGGCATTGATGAAGACGACTGCATAGGGGAGCCTGGACACGTCGCAGAAATGAAAAAGGCAAATGTGTATCAAGTAAGTGAAGGCCTTGGGAAAGAACTTCGAGGTGGGGAAGAAGGTGGAACCAGAATGAAAGGTGAAACTCGCCCAGGAACTGGGCTTGCAGCATCGGCAAGTCGTCGTCTGATTCCAAAACCGAAGGGGTCGCTGGAAAACAAAGCAATTGGAGAGAGACTATGGCCTCCTCAAGGCCAATTATGAAGCTCTTAACCTCAACTTTGACGCCTTCCACCGTGAAGGAGAAACGCTCTTGGCCGAGGTCAGGCGGTGAGAAGATCAGAGAGATGAGAAAAGAGAGACAGGAGAAAAGGAAGAAGAAGAAAGAATGGCACTTTGGTCTTTAAAAAAAAAATTGGGAGAAATCTTGCTGGAAAACACTTAATTTCGCCGGTCTCAATTAATTAAAAACTTTGTGGAAAACTTAGACCCTGATTTTGAGAACTTTTTATTTATTTATTTATTTATTATTATTATTATTATTATTATTATTATTTACATTAGCAAAAAACTTACTGCCCCAGTTTTGAAATTTTCCAAAAAAAAAATAAAAAGTAAAACTTGGAAACTCCTTCATCCCTCACCATAGCAATTGTTTGTAGGAAACCTATTTTACCATCAATGAATTGCAACAAACTGGGTTTAGAATTTTGGATCCATCAGAACGAGAGCTAGAGCATAGAACATAGAACTGAAGAAAGGAAAGATTTACCTGGGGTTTTTTCAACAGTAGTTAGTAGATTCTTTTTGTCTTCTCGAATGAAAGCAAACCCATTATACGCTTCCATGTAAGCCTGCTCCTTCACGTCATCATGCCAAAATAGACACCCGGTTCCGTCAAAAGATGCATTGTTATAAGCAATGCAAGTGCAACTGCTCCTACAAGTGAACTCACAATCTCTGAGAGCGATGGTGGAGTTGTCATCTTCTTTGTTGAACACAATTGTAGTTTTATCCTCTGAAAAGGCACTTCCATTTCTGTCGCCGCATATGGGCCATGCCCTTCCTCTGCACCCAACAGAATCATCTTCCTCAATTGTTCCATCACATGGAATTTTGGGCTCCACCTCCCACCACCAGACCCCTCCAGTAGTGAAGCTGCTCAGCATAAGCCATCCGCCCCTACCGACTTGCCCTGATGAAGTCATCACCCAATTGAGGATGGGTTGATCATCATTCACCGTCTGATTGATGGTGAAGATGAAATATTTCCCATCTTTATCAGACTCAAACCTATAATGGATGCTGTGAGGATGATACACGTTGGAGCCTTCAACATACTCTGACATATTCCAAAGCCTACTCGTCCAATACACAACACCCCTATAATATATTACAAACTGGTTGGTGCCGTTTGGATTGATGCCCAAAGTAAATGGTCCTGGGTAAGGGACCTCATCGGTCAACCAGGAGGTGAGGTTCCGGAGTTTCATGCCGGGCAGCAATGTATCCGTTGGATGGTCGAAGCTCTGCCATAGAATTCGACCATTCACTCCTTCGACTAATACCAAGTTCCCATTGTCCAAAAGCTTAGCACTTGTATTTGTGGTTGTCGAGGCCCATGTAACAGAAGTTATGGGAATTTCTTCCAAGATATTATTTGAAATAACTAGATTGCCACGGTGGTTGATTTTGAGATAGGGTGAGTAGTAAGTAGGGTGTTCTCTGTTGGCGACCCAAACAACCTGTCGTGTGGTATCATTGAAGACCCATATTCCTACGTAATTATATCCGGTGGCGGTGGAGATGGAGCCACCAGTGGGATTTAAAAAGCCCAGTACGAAGATTCGGTTGGGTGAGACCAGGGTTTCCAAGGGCGACAGGGGTTGGGTGTTTGTGATGGATTCAGCAGCATCGGAACATGGGTTCCAGAAGCTTAGGAAAACAAGGGATATGAAGATTCTCATACTGAGGTTGGTTCTCAGGGAAGCCATAGGAAATGGATTAGGAACATATAAGAAGTAATGGACGACTTGGGACTTGTGATCTTTCTTTCTTTCGTTCTTTCTTAGTATAGTCAGTATACAAGACGACTTGGACTTGTGATTTTTCTTCCCTTCTCTCTATAGCCCGGGATACACGCCCACCGTCAGTAGACCTCACGGTGATGTCAACGTAGACACAAGTCTAAAATGGCTGCCCAGAAGTCGGCCCCACTGGAATTAATTCTCTTCACTCAAAAGCCTTTTTTAACCAAGCAGGCTAAGTTGCGGTGCGTTGCCGACACCATGTTTTAGCGCAGGACCTGCTTTATCCAATAGATTAGCCCGCGTCAAGTCTTGTAAAGAAGAATTCGAAATGTGAAATCTCGTTTCATGTGCATTTAAGAGGACTTCTAAATACACACCCATTTGAGCCCTTTACACAGAAATTCTATCCACACTCAAGCATAAAAGATTTAACATTCTGATTTTGCTTTCTACACACTTAAAACATACCTAAAATAGCCCTATTGAAGCCTTCCTTCCAATCAGTGAAAACTATCCTCCTCCTTTTCTTCTTATTCCTCTTTATATGTCATATGATGATTGAACTCAAGATCATCATCTTCTTCGTCTCATTCTCCTCTATTTATTTTCCAGCTATCCATCCATCTATCATTACCATTTTCTCTTGTCCCCTTTCAATCAAGTAATTTTTGCTATATTTTCTCTATTTGTTGTTCATCTCTAAATGTGTATTTGAGCTTCGTCATAAATAGGGTCCTCATAGACTATGATATGCCATGTCTAATCTAGATTTTAGCAGTTACAACCAGTCCACAATAAAACTTACAATAAACTCGTTGATTACAAAGTAAAGGAAAATAAGAGAAAAGAATCGATGTACATAAACTTTTTGTTCATCCAGATACAGCTAAACAAAATTGATATGTTCAGTTATAAGAGGTTGAGCATCGGTAGTTTGTTCTGCACTGAAAGTCCGAACGTTTTGCAGTAATAGAAAATTAAAAAAGGCTTTACAAGCTTCAAGAAATGGCAGAAATCAAAATAAACAACACGACAACTCATTAACTCATCTTCTCACTGATGTTATGTTTGGAAACTACATTTTGCTTATTAGTTTACTCATCCATTAGACCAAAAAAAAAAAAAAAAAAAATTTGATATTGAGAGTGATGTTTCACTAAGAAGTAATATGTTTGACAACGGTGGGATATGAAGGGAGAGTAGAATGTGATAAATGGAGAGATGGTGATGTGAAGGGAAGAATGAGATTGGAGGAAGAAGGGAATGAGTGAATGGGTGAATGAGACGGTGGAATGCGAGGAACGAGAGTAATGGGAATGGAATGATGAAAGTGAAATGAGATTGTGTGCAAAGAGAAATTAGAGGTTCGGGTGTGATAGGTGATTGTCCTTTTTTATAATTTCATATAGGGAAATAAATGTAATAAAAAAGTTTTAAAAAAATTTATGTGTAAAAGGCAAAAATCGTTGTGTATTTAGAAGCCCTCGCATTTAAAAGTGACACCAATTTCTGATTTCCTAAATCACCCTTTTACAAGCAATTTCCAACTCTTATAATCCTGAGAGGTGCTAAATCCACACCCATTTTTCTTTTTCTACTCTCCATTTTTCTTAAGAACATATTACCAATACCCTTAGAGAAAATTTCAAACCCGCCCGCGCCCCCCCCCCCCCCCCCGAGCCTACCCGTTCTCCCTCTCTCCCTTTCCATCTCTCTTTCTCCCTGCACGCCCACCGCCAGCCACCTGCTCTCTCAATGGCAAACTCAAGATTTTTATTCGGGTGGTGCGGGCAATGGTCAAGCTAAAAAGTTAAATAAAAAGAATATAGTATTATTTAAGAAACTTCTCAAGCCTCGCAGGTGCGATTAGCGTGGTTACATGTAGGTCCGCACTGCGCTCTCTCTCCCTATCCCTCTCTCCCTACTCGTGTCCGCCCGCAGGCCAACTCCATTTAAAACATAACACTTACATTTGTAAACCACTTAACCAGCAATGGAAGTGTGAAATTTAGACAAAAAAATAAACCCCACTTTTCGCACCATTTTTCACGTGAAAATAATTTACACATGCAAATCATGATAAATAAATGTATACATGTGTAGTTTTATCACACATTATCAGACACAATGGTTCAGTTGTGTCTGGCATGCCCAGAGCAATCGGCCCAACCTATCAGCCTTTGGCCCTAGGCCCAGGTGCTCACCCGATTCTAAAGGCCCAGGTGTACACCCAATTTTGGAGGGCAAGGGTTAGTCCTGGGGGTGGGATTATATACCATAACCTCGGGTGGGCAAGATGCAAATGACTTGATAGGTTTTTCAGCTGCACCTGTCTCGAGCTTTCACTTTAGCTAAATCGGCACTTAAGCTCGAGCATGAGCTCAATTTAGCAGCTATCAAGCTTAGCTTCATTTAATTCAAGCCAAGCTTAACTTAAGCTATGCTCAGCTCAGTGTGGATAGTTTCCATCCCTGCCAATAGGGTTGCTCAAGGGCCTGGCTTGGATCTAGATTTTGGCCCATTTTAATGTATGGGCTGGATTTGGATAAAGCCCAAAGCCTGGCCCAAATAATAATTACATGTATTTAAGTACTGACTTACCTGAAGAAGTAATTAGAAAGCCCAAAAGAGTAATAGAAAGCCTAGCGAGGTGCAGCCTGATTGACTAAATGGGCAGAATCGGACCTAGGCACTTAAGGCCGATGTTTGGTTGGCCCAGATATGGGCCTGTGTTTCTAAACACCCAGGCCTATATACGCCTCGGGCAGGCCTAGCACCGTCAATGAACACAGCTAACTGCTGAATTTTAGAAAGGATCTGTTATAACCTTCACATGGCAATGGGTACCTGAATATTTGAGGAACAGATGGATGATGAGGTCCCCTAAAATGTTGATAGAAACTACTACTAGAATTTTCACCCAAGACGTTGGTTTCGGACATTTGTTTATCCAGTTCCAGATCCACAAACGTAACTACAACAGGAGACTCAGATCCAGACCTGACAACAGTTCATGTCCGTGTGGAGAGCCACTGTAGCTGAATTAGCAACTAAAACGTGGGGTCTGAAAGCGGCTCTAGATCTTTGCTTTCCTTTCTATTTTGTACTAAATCCCGACCCATAGAGTTCGTGTTGGATTTAGATCTGTAGACTGTTCTTTAGGGCCTGTTTGTTTGCATAGATTACATAGGAATTTGATACCTATGAATTTATGGTCGACTGAGCTCCACTTAAAGGATTATATACGATGTGAGGATGACCGAAGGTAGCTGTGTGTATTCACTATTCGTTTTCCATCTTCCCTTGATTCAGTTGCCATTAATGGAGATGTTACAAAATGATCATTCTTGCTTATTCACCTATGACTTTCCATTTTTAACCACTTGGAAAAAAAAAAAAAACAACCCTCGAATCATGAAACAAACCCACCTGGACACATTCAGACCAAATCAAAATCATAGTCTTGAGAGCAACAGCGGCAGACCTAGGATTTTCATTTGAGGGGTGCGAACCCAAACAAGCAATTGAATTTGGAGAACAAACCAAGGATTTTCATGTGGATTTTATAGGCGGACACAAGATTTTTATGTGATTTTTCAAAACTAAACCAGAGTTTTCATTTTGGATTTAAAAGTGGACAGAATCCAACGGATTCGACCGCCCCCACATGGATGCACTTGGGTCCGCCCCTCCTTGAGATGACTGTGGCCCATTTCTGGGAAGTCAGTTTTGAACGCCTGCTAATTAAAAAAGGTAAGAAAGAAAGATCACAATTCAACAGTCCATGCACCCGAGTGCTCTGAACCTCCTTATTATATGTAGAATAAAATTACAGTAAGGGGTTGTGTCCAAAACAAAAATAAAAACCCAGTCCGGTGTCGAAGAAGAAAATTGGTTTTAGTGGGACCACTTCTGGGCAGTCATGTTAGACTACTTACTCAATAAAAAGTAGGAATGAAAGAAAGAAAGATCACGAGTCCCAAGCTGTCCTATCTGCTCCTAATCCTTCTGCTATCACTACCAAAAAAAATCCATCTGCTAGACTCAGATGGTTTCCCTGAGGACCAACATCAAAATCAGAAGCTTCATAGCTCTTGTTTTCCTCAGCTATTGGTACCCAAGTTCTGATGCTGCTGATACCATCACAAACACCCAGCCCCTAACCACCTGGGAAGCCTTGTTCTCACCAAAACGGGTCTTTGTAATGAGCTTCTTCAACACACCTAAAACTTCCAATTCCAGCAACTTCTATTTGGGAATATGGCTTACCAATGATACACAAGGACAGGCTGTTTGGGTTGCCAACAGAAAAGACCCAATTCACAGCTCCTCACCCTCTGTCAATATCAACGACAGCGGCAATCTGGTTATTTCATCTGATGGCAGATCAGATATCCCCATTACTAATGCCACATGGACCTCTACAAATACAAGTGTAAGACTTTTGGATAATGGTAACTTGGTATTACTTGAAGACGCTCATGGAGACAGCAGAGAAGGGCGTGTTCTGTGGCAGAGCTTCGATCATCCAACCGATACATTGCTGCCCGGCATGAAATTCCGATTTCTCACCACCTGGTTGAACACTCAGGTCCCTTACCCAGGACCTTTTACTCTGGGCATCGATCCAAATGGCTCCAACCAGTTTGTAATATGGTATAGGGGTGTTGTGTATTGGAGGAGTAGGCTCTGGAATACCTCAGAGGATGTGGGCTTTAGAAACTCTCAACCTTACAATATCCATTACAGGTTTGAATCTGATGAAGATGGGAAGTATTTCATCTACTCGATCAATCAGACGGCAGGTGACGATAACCTCATCTACAAATGGGTGATGACTTCCTCAGGGCAAATCAGCAGAGATGAATGGAATTCTTCTGGCAGCGGTGGTGTTTGGTTGGAGGATGTGGAGCCGATTAGTCCTTGTAATGGGACATTTGAGGACGATGGATGCTGGAGAAGGGCATGGCCAAACTGTTCTCACCCGAACGGAAATGATTTTTCAAAAGATAAAGTGACAGTCAAGTTCAATATGTTTGACATTAACTCAAGCATAGCTCTCAGTGACTGTGAGTTCACCTGCAGAAGCAGTTGCTCTTGTATTGCTTATACTACTAAAAATGATGACGGAACTGGATGCCTTTTTCGATATGATAATGGGAGGGAAATACTTAACATGGCACCGTATAATGGAGATGTCTTCGTTCGAGCCAACAAGACTAGTCTCCTTACTTCTGTTGCCAAAGAACACGGTATGTCTGGTTGCTTAGTTATATGCTCTAGCTCTCTTATTGAGGTAGATCCAAAATTTCAGACAATGTTTATTTGCAATTTTATGGTAAAATGGGATTAAAAAAAAGAGTTATTAGAAAGGTGAGGGATGAAGAAAATAAGGTGGAGATGCAGGGATTTGATTTACTAGAGAAATGGGTAGCCATTTTCCATCTTCTTTTAATTTATTTTCCATTAAAGGGTTGATAATTTGATGTCCATTTATGAATTTTCACACTTGTTTCCTCGATTTTAGTAACTTTTATGGTAGGTTTTCTGTAGACTGTTTCCTCTTTCGCGGATTGTTTTTTCCAAACTTCCCTATGGGCACATTTGTGGAATGAGTTTTCCGCAGAAATGGAAGACCAATTTGCACATGGTACTCCGCATTCTTGCTCAGTGCAGGTGCAGCAAATGTATAGAAAAAGGTAATTTTTAAAACTTACTTTCCACATAAGCTTCAGAAAGTCAAATTTGACACCCCACCTTGCATCTCCATGCAAAAGGAAGTGTAGTTTTCTTGTTCCACAGCTTTAGACAAACAAGCCCGGTAGGAAAATCTTTTCCACTAAATTGCAGAAAATTTAGCTCATTTTTTACACTTTTTCTCACAAAAAAGAGGGTGCACCAAGTACAGATTTTTTTTTTAGTGCGGAAGAGTATTTCCGCAATCCTCGCCTTTCCGTGGAAAACTTGCCACACAAATGTGCCCTACGGAATCCATTTCTTGTAATTCTCAAGAACTCAATTCCATGCAAGTGAATGGCCCCCTAATAGATACAGATGCGCATCTTGATTTTGGTAATAGGATAAGCAGTGTTTGGAAACTCACCTTGATTTGGGACATCGACTGGTCAAGTTACCTGGGTGGGTCTAACCAATTACTCGTAAAAATTGGGTCAGACCCCTTCAAACTTTTCCAAGTAACATCGAGTCAACTCACCCCGACTCATATGCCAGAAAAGAGTTTATACAAATACGCTGATAATAGGAGAAAAGATCCAAATAATATAAGGCAAAAGATTAAAATTTGTGAGATTTTCATAATATTTTTTTTAGGTATAGAAAGTATCGTAATATTAGGTCTATCAAAGTTTCATTAAGAAATTAGAGAAGCGATTATGCTATGATTGCCGAATAATTTAAAAATGAAAATAAAGACTCTAAAAGATGTTCAATTTAAAGTAACATAAACGGATTCCATGGGCCTGACATGAACATGAGAAAACGTTAATTTATGAGAATGGCCTGATTAAGTATCATCAAAGGTGTTTTGTCAAGTCTGAGAAAATAAGACCAAAAACACATTTATTGCAGGAAGAAATCTAAAATTTATCAAGGAGATTTCGAATAGCTTTAAAAAGAAAAAGAGAAAAGTTATATACTTTAATACCTATAACTAAACAATTTTAGCAGAAAGTTTTCAAAATCATATTGATAATTGGAAGGGAATAATAGACAAATTGAAAATCTGAAAACAGGAGAAAAAGGTAAAATATATAATAAAAAAAAAAGATGTGGTAACTTAAAATTTACATTCATGAGTTTTAGAGAAATTAAGAGAAAAATAATAAAAAGTATTTTCAAAGAGTAAGTAGATATGAAAGCAATAATAAGAAACAAAAACCCATGTTAAAGATGAAGTAAGAAAAGAAAAGGAAACCATGTATGGAGGCAGCAGCATTAAAAGGGAACCATGTATTGTCATCTTTGCACTTAGCCCATGAAAACACGCTCTGTATTGCTAACAATTCAGGAACGGGCTTTCTTTTGAATATTGCTAGGGAGATGAAGGTAATTTTGAAACGAATGAAACAAAGAATGGGTAATGGCTCATTGCTCCTTTTCCCAGAGATTAGTGAGAGAATATTTTGGAAATACAAATCTTTATTTTCATTTTATTTCCAAGATTATCCTTCTCTGTTTTACTCTCTTCTCAACCACCATAAGTGATAAGTAAAATTCATATGGTTCCCTCCTATTGAAGATTTAGGCCATTTAAATTCATATTCTTTCTCTTTTATATGATTTGGCAAATTTTACTTAAATATGAGTAAGCCTACTATATGGTTGAACCTGTATACAAATATGAGAATATTAAAAGGATTCATGCGTTTTACCCATTAGGGTCCAGTTTATTGAACATGTAAATTAGGTATATACTATTACAATCCAAAACATTAAAATCGTGAAGCCCGGATTTTTAATGGCTAAACGCTAAATGATGTATAAAAAGGTTACTTTTTTGAAAAAATTAAAGCTAATCTTATACTCATCAATTTAAGAAAAAGTTGAAAAACTAATATTAGATTCCAACTTTATCTTCTCTCTATTTTTTTACCCTCTTCTCAAATTTTCTATACCAATTATTTATAATAAGTCATTTAACATGAAATCAGGCCTTGTTATATCTAAATTCAAACATTTTTATATATATTAGATAACTCAGATTAAGATACGTTCAGACAAAATCTAATTTCTCAATTTTGAAGTTCAGTTTTAATTCAAATTCAAACTTGGTTTTGTTCAAAATGCACAACCAAAATGACTGTCTCCCATATAAGCCAATGGATATATAAGATAAGTATAGATTAGCAAATGTATGCTTGTATTTTCATACAAGAATCATAAAACTCAGTAGTATCGATCATACCAGGGAACCATATATGGATAATAGAATAATCATTCATTAATTTTAATTAAGAGGGATTGGGATTTATATATAATATTTTGATGCCTTCTAAATTAGTTTATGTGAACAAAAATCAAGTTTTGATTTTAATAAAAATTAGATTTTCTTGAGTAAGAATAAGTTTGAGCATTAGACCAGGTTCGGACACATGGCGTCAACTTAAAAAAAAAAAAAAAACCATAAAAAAGAGTTTTTTCATTGGAGTAGTTTAGCATTAGGGGCTTCCAAAACTGAAGCAGCAGATAAGGTGTAAGGCTGAGAAGTACCTGCAATAGATAGAAGAAGATCCTTCCAAATGCCAGCTGAGAAAGAGCCACCATAAAAAAAAAAAAGCGCTGCAATCAGATTCGTTGTGCTTGAAGCATGAAGGGCAGCTGCCAGCAAGATGTACTCTTATAGACTGAGCCCAGGCTACAGTGGGGCATTTCCTGTGAAGAAGCCTCCAAGATAATTTAGGATTCATGCTATAGCTCCAAACCAAAGAGGCCCAAGGCGGCTGCAAGATGCGAGATCGGACTGCTTCCCAAGTGTGGGGATGGCTGAGCGTGGGAGTCTGAGAGAACTCAAAGGAGTCTGTTGGCTTGGGAAGAGGAGAGAAGGGGCACCCTGAAGAGAGAACAAACAGTCTTTCGCTTCAGTGGGCAGATGAGGGATGTACCAGCTGCCATTTGCAGAGTGAAGGTTACAGAATCACATGTTGAGAACAAGAGGGAAACTTCTGGGCAATGGATATATCAAAAGGCCAATCAATGATCACGCCAAAGATTGATACACAATCCATCTCCGATTTTCAATGTAGTTATAAATATCGGAACCGTATCCCAAATCGTTCATACCCATGAATTGAATCAAATCGTGAATCATATCGTAAATCGTATGATTGTTTTTTGAATAAAAATGAAAAATAATTAAAAAGAAAAAAAATAAAAAGGAAAAATTAGGTATTCATAATCTATCCATTTTCTAATTGATAGCAATTTAAATACAATGAAAAATAAGTCTATCATACAATCATATCAAGAACATCATGACATATATTAATATATATAAATAAATGATATGTATAACTAGTTGATAATGTTAAGGTATCAATATATATATATATATATCAAAATATAAAAACAAAAATAAAATCCAAACATTCAATCTTACACAGTAGGATATTTCGTGAAGTTAAGAAAGTGTTTATGAAGAAAATAAAAAAAAAGATTAAAAAAAAGAAATAGACAAGCCCCATGTATGGAGTTGAATGCTTTAATCAAATGCATGCTCCTTATTCAACTCTAAAACATCCCCAAAGCCATAAGATTTTTTAAGAGATTTTGTTAACTATTAAATAACCTTTAAAAGTAAAAACGCTAAAAGGAAAGAAAGAAAAAAAGGTAAAGATTATTAATAATAACTTATTGTTTGTAGCTATTTTCGCTCAGTCGAATCGCTTGAATCATAAGATTTGATAATAAGAGTATCAAATCGTCAGATTCGGATGTGAATCCTAAAATTCATCCGTAAATGGAATTCATTGCATAGATACAAGTCATTTTCCTTGGGATTTGGAATACAAATCGGGATTCGGGATACAAATCATAGGATTTTGATAACAATGCATACACTATTTAGATGAAGAAACCAAGAGAGGTTATGGATCCAATTTCCCTTGTGCAGCTATGCAGTTCAACAGAAGGTGGTCCACAGTTTCCTCATTTTCCAGGCATATAGGGCAAGCATTTAAAAGGGTCTTTTGGTGACGGAGATTGTCTATGGTTAAAATCCCACCACACAATGCCAACAGCCAAAGACAATAACCCTAGGGAGGGGAACTTTCATTTTCCACACTCCATAAGAAGGGCTGATAAAGGGAGAGCCCCTTGAATTTGTTAAGAAAAATGAACCCACCAAGAAAGCCCCATCTTGGAAGTTGTCCATACCCTACTATCCTCACCATCCAAAACCGCGCTGAGTATCAATGAGAGAAAAGCCAATCCTCCTCTACCTATCAAGTTTCTTCTGAAGATAGGACCCCATTGCAGCTGAATTCCATTCCCATCGACGTAGCTAGCGACCTTCAACTGCCAATCTCCGGCACAAATAAACAAATCGAGAAATTCTTTTGGCGAAGGCAACTGCAAAGGCCTAGCTGCAACCAACTTGGCAAGCCGGAAAAAAGGGCCTATTCCCTTGCCCAATGCTATACCTTATTTTGCCCACAAAAGCCTCCCTGGTCAAAACTATACCTATCCATAGACGAGAAGCACGACAATTAGGCTTATGTATATCACTCATTTTAACAAATATGACATCTCATAAACCAAAAGATGGAAAAGGATTGTATGGGTAAGGAGAGAGGCCTATGATGATTGAGGAAATCGTACAATGTCATCACCATTGGTCTAAAACCCTACCTCCACCTACTCTCCCTCTAGATTGAGATAGAAACTTACCTCACTCGATTGATATGCTTCTTCCTCTTGATAGCAGTTGTAAGTCCCCAAGCAAGAACAACCACCATCTTCCTATTTCAACTAGATTCACCACTATTTTTAAAGATAGATTCAATATTTTGGGTCTCTTTTTACAGAGAGATAGCAAGAAAGAGATTTTTAAAAAAATGAAAAAAAAAACTAACAGAAAAGGGGGAGGAGAGATGTAATGCAGGGTTTTGGTCATCTAAAGAGAAAATAATGGTTTCTTCATAAAATGCTTGTTCGTCAAGAACTTTGTCATCCACGAATCTTCAGGTTCCTTCAAAAGTCATGAAGCAGTTTCTTTATTAATAATGTTGTATGAGACATCATGGATGTTAAGTCATATAGCATTTAAGCCACTTTACCTTATATCCTCCCACTCTTCATCATCTAGGCATCTTAGATTTTTCATAAAAAGCATTGACAAAACCTTGCTGTATGAAGAAATCTTTTCCTATATGTTGCCACAGCCAGAAAATATTCTTCTCATTGAACATCTCAATTTCATATTTGACGCTTATAAGTTTTTGCTACCATTGTGAATGAACCCTAGCAACCTGGCTGCTCCGATACTAATTGTATTGTGAACAAAAACAATCGTGATGCAGCAAATAAACAAGCAACACAAAAATCACAACAAGATTTATGTGGTTTAACAAAGTGCCAAACTGCCGACATCCATAGTTTGATGAGACCAATTACCTCTATCTCAAAGAAATTAGGGTTACAACTTTGTGGGGGTTTCAACCTCCTCACACCTCTCAGGATAGACTGATTTCTATAAACCATTAACAACCTACATAGAGAATATTTGGTTTCGGTACAAATCACCAGTATACCCCAATCCCCTTTCTAGGCATTGGTGTACAGTATGATCCAGAAGATCAATCACCACAGAATACAAGGCACTTATCACAACATTTTACTCTTCTTTTTTCTTTTTCTTTTTTTTTTGAAGAAAGCAAGAGGGGAGAGAGAAGAAAAGAAGGAGAGAACGTCTTCTTTGTATATGTTTTAGGGGAAGCTTTTGTTTCACATATCATGAAGTTAATGTAGCCTCATTTATAAGTACATTCATGTATTACATTCAAAACACTGTCTGAGCCACTGACTAGTAAACCATCATGATCAATGTTCAAAAACTCTTGACTTGTTAACCTTACACTTGACCAAGAGCACATACACATACAGTGTGCCATATTAGAACATTTATCGGCCAAAATAAGATTATCAAGAAGTACTTTAAAATATTAGAATATGTTTGGAACTGGTTTCTAGAATATTAGAACATGTTTTGAACTGGTTTTCTGTTTCTAATTACTTCATTTTTAGTTGATAACGTCTTAAGAAAAACCTAAAATATTTTAGATCTCTCACCATCTCCAAGTTCATGACACACGCACACCCGCACGCATGCACACACATGTTCATTAATAAATCTCTAATATAAAAAAGCTTTGTCTCTTGATTGCTTTGCAGGAATAAAGAGGTGGAAGTTATGGATAATTATCATGTTGCCAGTTAGTTTCCTAATTATGGTCTTAGTATTTGTCATCTATCATGTCCAAAGAAAAAGAGTTCATAGAGAAGGTAATATTTATAAGCATGACTAAGCATCATAACTATGAGCCATCTAACATATTTTGGTCATGCCATTTGGTAATCTCTTAAAATAGTGAAAATCCTTACATAACCTAATACAAGATTTATAAAATTCTATGTGTGTAGTGCTAACATCGACCATGCGCTTGTAGGTAATTGAAGAAACTTTGTATGTTAGATCTTTTTTACCAGTCTTTTTCATGATCAGAACTAGTTGGTACCATGGGATTTGATTTCTAGGATTCAAATGTTTTTCCTTCTCAAAAATGAGGAAAATTTTGGTTATAGCCCGTTTGTTTGCTAGGTATTGAATTCTCAAGAATTATAAGAAATGGATTCCTATCAAAAGGGATAAAATTGAAATAGCAAGGGTAAAGGTCTACTTATGGCCATCAAATGGTCTCCCCTTTGGGTAGAAAATGATTATCCAACCATCAAACCAGTCAATCAACTTCAAGAAAAGTGTGGGTAACCCATCTACATCTCCACCTCATAGCCTTCACCCTTCACCTCTTTGATGTTCCTTCATTGCAACCAACTTTTCTTCCAATTCACAGAAATTCAATAACAAGCAACCAAATAGGCCTGCACAATGACTACATAAAAAAAGAGTCATTTGGATCATTTGAGTTTGACTTGAATCTATCACAATCACCTTTTTTTCGCCTAAGAGTTGAATTTCAAGCTGCAAGAAGTGGTAGCACATTCCCCCTAAAACAACCCCCCTCTCCTCTCCGATTTCCTCCCATCCGATCAAACTGTATTTGACTATTAACAATCATTTTGATTGTACTTCGCTTTTTTCAGTTCATCTAATTCTCTTATATTTTCATTGTAATTTCCACCATTGACTAGCATAGCTATGCCTGTAAAATAATAGGCTTTCTTATTTCTATACAGAGAAAGATGCAAGGAGAGAACTATCAGTCATGGAGTTACATACTAACAGAGATGCTGGAGCAAAATTTAGAGATATTGGGAAGAGGGGTCTTGAGTTACCAATATTTAGTTTTTCTAATGTTTTGGCTGCTACTGATAACTTTTCGGTTGCAAATAAGCTTGGAGAAGGTGGATTTGGGCCTGTTTACAAGGTAATAATTTTTTTCAACAGTAATTTGAAAATGAAGATACAGCATCATTCTGAAACAATAACATTTATGTTGACAGAAAAAAAAAATTTCATACTCCGCGTTTGTAATTTCTTTCAATATATAACAACATGAAGTAATTAACAGCCTTTGGATGATTATCAGGGTAAGTTTCTAAATGAGCAAGATGTAGCAGTAAAAAGACTTTCTAGGAGTTCTAGACAAGGACTAGAAGAGTTCAAGAATGAGGTTTTATTGATTTCAAGACTTCAACACAAGAATCTTGTTAAACTCATTGGTGTATGCCTCCATGCTGAAGAAAAGATATTGATCTATGAATACATGCACAACAAAAGCTTGGATTTCTTCCTTTTCGGTTTGTGATTATCCATACCTTTTAGATTCATTATATTTCTATATCCTAAGTGTCTCATGCACTAAATAATTAATAACTATTTATAATTGTTATATTGGTGCAGATCCAACCAGGCGAGAAATATTAGATTGGGAAAAACGTGTTCACATAATCGATGGAATTGCTCAAGGCCTTCTATATCTTCATATATACTCTAGGTTAACAGTCATTCATAGAGATCTGAAAGCAAGTAATATTTTGTTGGATGGAGATATGAATCCAAAAATATCAGATTTTGGTTTGGCAAGAATGTTCAGTGGAAGCGAATCGAAATCAAAAACAAATAGGGTAGTAGGCACATAGTATGTAAAAGTCACTTCCATATTGTGTGATTTCACTTATACATTCACATGGACCTACCCCCATAACTAATTTAATGATAATTTCTTTCAGCGGTTACATGTCTCCCGAATATGCAATGAAAGGCCTTTTCTCTGTGAAATCTGATGTCTTCAGCTTTGGGGTCTTACTTCTTGAAATCATGACTGGCAAGAAGAATGCTAGCTTTCAGCATGTCGACTGTTCTCAGAACCTTCTCGAATATGTAAGTACCATATGCCATAGTTTTTCTTTATTTCACTCCTGTTATTAATTTTGGTTCTAGAAATTAATGATGAATGGAAATTGGAAACATTTGTCAAATGGGTGTGATTTAGGCATGGGAATTATGGACTGAAGGTAAAGGCTTACAGTTGATTGATCCAATCCTAGTTGATACATCCACTGCAGCTGAGCTTATGAGATACATCCATGTGGCGCTTTTATGTGTACAAGAGAAAGCAACAGATAGGCCTACAATGTCAGAGGTCATTTTATTTCTTAGTAACCGAAATGTAGCTATGTCATCTCCTAAACAACCAGCATTTTTCATTGGAAGAGATGCACCTACAACAGGTTTATCAGCCAATGGGACAAGACCTTGTTCTGTTAATGATGTATCAGTATCGACAATGGATGGACGTTAGTTATAAAATCCTTCTAATCATTTATTCAAAAGACAAACGTTTAGCTCTCAATTTCATTGTTTCTTTAATTTAAAAACTAGCATTATTGTATGTATCCTAACAAGCATCTGAGGAAGATAAAATATATAATTCCGATTTGCAAATGTGTATAGCATTTTTAGGTTTTGAGTAGTTTAAGTGGACTCAAAAACCAAGCATTGTTTTTAAGTTTCTCATCAAGTGTGACTTTCTCTACTTTGGCTAGCAATGTGACCGGTTATTGAAACTTTATTTTTTGCCTTTTGTTACAGTGTAAGACTCTCCTCTTCATTGTCTGTTGACATAATATTTTCTGTTGAACCATGCAAATCTCTTATCTCCTGTGTTGGTGTTTGTTTGTTTGAGATTAATTTTCTATTTTGATTGTGTCCTTTCCACATTCATCACTACACAAACTAGTAATAGAGCTATAATGAACTCACAACAATCATCTTCATCATCATTGAAACCTCATCACATCTATTTGAAATCGACTTTGTGAGTTTTAATTTTTCACGAGACCTAATTGAAACCATGCAAAAGCTCCACAATCCACCACGTCTTTCCACATTGTTTCCACTTGAAAATCTTACATTACTTTCATGAGTTAAGACCTACCATTTTAGCCCCAATTATTTTTTACTTTATTTATTTTAATAATTTATTTTTCTTGGGAGTACTCCAACTCATACATTCTCGCCACCTAAGGGAGGCATTTGATGTCCCTAACCACCTAACTAGGGATAGGCCAAAGAGGACATGGATGAAAATAGTAAGGATAGATATGAAGAAGTGCAGCCTATCTAAGTATTTGGCTTAGGATAGATCGGAATGGAGAAAAAAAATTCATGTAGCTAACCCCAATATAGTTGGGACACGGCTTTGATGATGATAGTCTATTGTTGTAGACTCTCATGTGCCGCGCAGAAAAGAAAAAATGCATTTCTTGTTTGGCATGCTAAAAGATAGTCCTGTTTGAGGCCATCTTTGATTCCTCACAATTTATGCCTTTTGTCTATTGTGATAGATAGCTCATTATAAATTACATACAGCAAATGGAGAATGACCCAAATATCTTACTAGTCTAATCCATAGTTGTCAATTTCGTTCTGGTCCCCATTTTGGTTTGCCCTTTGAGTGGACCGCTCTGGCATTCCGGTCAATTCTGGCATTTTGTTCCGGAAAAGTCGCAATTAAAAAATATAAAAATATAAAGACATCTAATATTGAAAGGACATTAAAAAAGTGTCAACTGTTGCATCTCTTCAAAGATAGAAGAATATTTAAAAAAAAAAAAAATTTTGCTAGGTGTCAAAAATAGAGAGCAATGGCCAGCTACAAACGAGAATAAAAAAAAGACAAACAGGTTGTTGGCAGCTGGAAGTCTCACCACACACACACACACAATATATATGAGAGAGTGCATGACGCAGTCCCGATTTGACACAACCAGACTTGCGAAGGGCCCAATCAGTGAAACAACCAGTAACCAGAAAAAAAAATCCAGCAATAATGGCTGTGCAGATCCTAGTAAAATAAAGTTAGAATTAACTATGCAAGGAAAAAAAAAAACCAAAATCTGACCTTAAAGAGCCTTCTCAACCTCCTAGCATCCACATGATACAAGAGAGAGGAAAAAACAAAGCAAAACTATGCTTTTTGAAACATTTTATTTTTGGGTACTGTAGCATGAACAGCGCCAGAGGAAAATAACCTCCTTATATAATGCTAAAAACCTTCCAAAACCCTATAACTCTTACCATAATAGAATCCTAATATACATTGAAATCTAACACAAACTTTCTAAACAAAAATCATCTAGAAAGCCCTAGAGCAAATGGAGAACTCTGCTGATTTTCAGAATTTGGGTCGTATTGGACATCTTGCAGTAGATCTGATGTGGATCCCAGACGGGCCATCCTTTGATGAAACCATCTGAGGTCGAAGAGGGTTTGGCTTCGGCTAAGAAAGGGTACTGGATCTGTGGATGGGATGAAGATGGTTTCTGGTTAGGGCTAGGTTTGGTTGGATTGAATGGGGTTTCGGTGATGGGCTTTAAGAAAGAGGTTGGGTTGTGTGAGAGGGGTCGTATGGATTCTGCTTGGGTCGGGATGGAATCGGTAACAGTGATGGTTTAGGGTTTTCGTTGGTTTTTGTACAGGGTTGGGTTTTGGAGCATGGGAAAGGGTTATGGTGGAGGACTGGAGGTCGTCCAGAATGGGAATGGATTCGAATGACTCAATGAAGGGGTTCTTGGGGTCCAAAATGGGAATGGGTTCGAATGACTAAATAAAGGGGTTCTGGGGGTCTAGGGTTGACAGTTGGAGTGCTTGGATTAAGTTTGACTGGAGTCTGGGTTTCTCGGTGAACAGAGATGGTTTGGGCTGCTCAGTGGTGGGTGATGCAGTACGGAAGTTCAAAAGAGACCCTGGCCCACATGATGGGCTCAGCCATCCAACCCAACCCTTTGGATGTAGCCCACGGGCCCAAATTGGCTAAGAATGCTACTGTGGAATTATTCTAATTTTATCTTAGGATTGATTAGGAATTGTTGCTTATTTTGATGAGAATTAATAGTTTCTATTTTCATTATAGTTTATTGTTTAGTAGTCTTAATACATTATAAATAGAGAAGCCCTCTATTGTAATAGGCATGCTTTTCAATTAATCATCAGATTACTCGCATGGGTTATGGATTGTCTTACGGTTTCGTTTGTGCCCTAGCTACTAGAATACAAAGAGAATCCATCTTTATATTCGATCAATCCTTCGAGGAATTGATCTACCCGATCGCTGCATCAATTAGTATCAGAGCTGAAGACCGCCGAAGACCGGTCGCCGGGGAGACGTCAGTTCTTCCCAGATTTTCTCTCGTCACCTCCGTTCACCATCGTCTTTCTTCCACCCAACACTGTCGACATCCACCATCCAAACCCCCATCCCAGCAACTCGGAAAGCCTTCCATCGAGCCACCGCCACACCCCACAGCCCTTCAGCCGAACCCAATAACCCTAATCCCAAACCAAAACCCCAACCCCAAACCTGCACCCGACCCCTAGCCGAAACCCAAACCCACTGCCGGAACCCTAAATCTCACCACCGCACCCCATCTCCATCAACCCAATCTCAAATATGCCATCACCCACCCTCTGTCCCCACCCAGCAAAATATATATATATATATATATATATTTATATATATAATACAGAAAGAGGAGCGGAAAGGAAAGAAACAGAAAAAAAAAAAAAAAAAAGCATCGAAGAAGAGAAGAAAAAGGCTGTGTTGAGAGGACATACCTGGCACCCATCGATCTTCATCTGCAACGATCAGCATCACAGCGCTCTCCCTTTGCTCGTCTCAGGCAGAACTGCTTCGGGTCTTCACTGCGCCAGCTCTAAGCAGCACCAGCACCTCGGAGTCGTCACAGCAGCCTCAACCTCTCCCCTCATCTCCTCCGTTTTCTTCTCTAAGCAGTAAGCTCCGAAAAATCTATTCGTTCTTCTGATTTTGTTTTTCTCTGCGCACAGACCCTGAGGAGACAGAGAGGATACTTTCTCTCCTTCACACGTGTTCTACCTGGGCTCTGAACTGGGCCATAGTTTGGGCCTGACCTGCTGCCTGCCAATGGGTTAAGCCACACCTGACCCGGCCCACTAGCAGTAAAAAAATAAAAAATTTGAGAACAGAACAGCCCTCGTCCATGGCTACTCGCACCGGGCAAATTTTTCGTGGCAAACTCATTGACATTCATAAGAGATTTATATGAACGGGCCGAAGTCTTACAACTCACAGTCGATGAACTCGCCAACGCCCCTTCAAACCCTCATGGCGAATCATCCAGCACTTCTGGCTCCCACTCTCACCAATTGGATAATATTCCCCGAGAATCAATCCAAGAATATACCACCCGGCCCGCGCCAAGATGATCTCTCGTGGAAAATCAAATTAGAAGTTACTGATTTTTCTGGTCAAGGTGATGCTCGCGCCCTTCTTGATTGGCTTACTTCAATTGAAGATTATTTCACTTGGTATCACATTGAAGATCCTTAATGAGTCGCCTTTGTCAAGATTTAGTTAAAAGGTCCTGCTCAAATTTGGTGGAAAAATATTGATGACCATAATGTGCAAATGTGTCACCCTCCTATCATCCATTGGGAAGTTATGAAAGAGAGACTGGAAGATAAGTTCTTGCCCTCTGATTACATTGATTCATTTAATAGCGAGCTTTTCAATCTTCAGCAAGGCTCTATGACCATAGATGAATACACTCATAAGTTTCATGAGCTTTGTATTCGATGCAAGACTAATAAAGACGATCGCCTAATGGTCACCCGTTATCGGGAAAGACTGCGCCCAAATATAAAGGATAAATTCGCAGTATTTGACTTCACCACTGTTGATGCAATCTCTAGCAAAGCGCGATGCATTAAGCAAACGCTGCGTCAGCACACTGAGCGACGTTTCGGTAACCAAGCTAGGGAATACTATAAAAATGGTCCAGATTCTACTTTCAATCGGGCCCCACAGCAAGGGTTCCGACCACCTCCAAGCCAACCACAGAACCAACTCCAAAGGCAGCAACAAGCTCCACCACAGGATCAACAGAATCCTCAGCCCAATCAAAAGTGGCCAACAACTAAGAATAATGCTAAAGGCACTGGAATCGCCGCTAAGCGCGACATTATCTATCATTCTTGCAAGACGCTATCAAGCGATTAACTCGCTGGAGTCAAGTTCTTTCAAGCCGGGGAGAGTTGATGCAGTACGGAAGTCCAAAAGAGACCCTGGGCCCACATGATGGGCCCAGTCATCCAACCCAACCCTTTGGGTGTAGCCCACGAGCCCAAATTGGCTAAGAATGCTACTGTGGAATTATTCTAATTTTATCTTAGGATTGATTAGGAATTGTTGCTTATTTTGATGAGAATTTGTAGTTTCTATTTTCACTATAGTTTATTATTTTAGTAGTCTTAATACATTATAAATAGAGAAGCCCTCTATTGTAATAGGCATGCTTCTCAATTAATCAACAAATTACTCACGTGAGTTATGGATTATCTTATGGTTTCGTTTGTGCCCTAGTGGATGGAATTCATCTTTGGATTCGATCAATCCTTCGGGAGATTGATCTACCCGATCGTTGCATCAATGGGGGTGCTACGGAAGCTGAAGTTAGGATGAGATGATGGAACGAATGGATGGGGATGGCTAAATGATGATGGACTAGGAGTCCAGGAGGGATTGTTGCCTTCCCGGCAATCACTTTGCAGCTCTAATACCAATTAACACAAACTAAGGTCCGCGATTGAAGAATAGATCAATCTCCCGAATGATTGATCGAATCCAATGATAGATTTAGCCACTAGTGCCCCTCACAGTTGAGGAGAAACACCATAACTGAAGATAAAACTCAGAATTCTTTTATTAATTAAAATAAGCATGAATTACAACGAAGCCTATCAACCTTTATATAGAGTAGGCTGTAACTTGGACACCAAGACTTTCCTAAATAATGAAGGAAACTAGATCACTAACTTGCCTAACAATCCAACTTAAATAAAACTCCCAGGGGAGTAGTGTGGGTTTGTATGGGTTTAGCGGGCACCCCCTAGGAGAAAAGTCCTGTTGGGTCGGGAAAAGTCCTGTTGGGTCAAAGATCTTAGGGATACCCACATCATCAAAAATTTAACAAAACATAACAAAAAAAAAATATGGGATTTTCACCTAATTGCACTTGTTTGCCTGCCCCAGTGAGCCCCATAACTGGGTGTGTGGTCAAGTGGACCATACTCCAAAAGGTCTAACAAGATGGAGACAGTGGGCTCTTTTAAAGGGAACTGTTAATTACTATCAAACAGACATCAACGCTTTTGGAACACGTGAGATTTCTCTCTTTTTTTGATAGGTAACATGACTGCCCAAAGTTGCAACAATAGGCACCATCCTAACATACTACAAGTACTGGTCATGATTTCTCCTCTCTTGTGAGTGAAAAATAAACAAGTCATGAAAATCAAATTCGCCTCTTTCAAAAAATAAATAAATAGATAAACAAATACTTTTCCACATCAGGCCAAATGAACAAATTTAAAAACATGGTTTCAATTTCCCGAATTATAAAAATACCTCTTTAACCCCACAAAGAAAAGTGCACATATCAGTGAGAAACAATAAAGATCGCTTCCCTTGCTATATTAAAACCAGTTCATTTTCAATGTGTATCTGAAATCTGAATAACTAGTTAGTTATGACAAAAATAAATAAATAAAATACTTAGTTACTATAGAAACATACTATTAAGGGTGCAACAAGACTTGGAGCCTAGACAAACCTAACAGCATGCGATGAACAAAATCATTTGGCCTTCAAAAATGCTGAATGCTCATGTAGTTTTGTGCAACTCAGAAAATGGATAAATTATAGTACTCACTATATAAGAAGAATGAACCATGCCAATATTCCTTAGAATTCTAATAAACGGGTCAAGAACATCAGAGAAGGAACGTGCATGGCATTTGATCAACACTACTTGTTTATAATAACTCTACTATAACAACAAAGGGCCCCAGTGCTGAAACAAGGAAATGATAGGCAATAATTGAATGAAGAAACTTTGCATTTCTAAAGCTTCTCTTCGTATGTACCCATTTTCAGTTCTTTTGAGCAATGAATTATGGTCACCATTTTCAAAAAAATGCGTACCCTCCAGCTATATTCAGCATTATCCCGCAAGAAGCACAGAATTGATAGTTTAGAAGGGCAGCACGAAAATGACATTAGGAAATTCCATTCAATTTCATTTCTCCACTATATTTCTTCTTATTTTTAAGCCTTTCTTTGTATTTCTTTCCAGAGCAATATAAAGTTTCTGTACAAGAACAAACATTTCATCTCTACCATGAGGTTTAACATGGTGAGCTCAACCACTAAGGCAACTAAAAAACAAGTTTCTCCGAAATGCATTATCATACATATAGAAAAAAAAAAGTCAAACAAAAGGTTATAAGGAGCTTTATTGCATACAGACATATCGTCCCACATTTGCTCAAGAATAGAAGCAACCATCATTGCTTTCCTTAAAATGAAAGCAAGGGTTGCAAATTTGCAATCCCACTAGCTTACGTTCTGGAGATCTTTTTTTTTCTGAAATTCATCAAACTAGGAAACAAATAATTGAAGATCAGTATCTCTCAAATCCCACAAACTTTCAGAAACTTCTCAAGCCTTTTTTTTTTTTTTTTTTTTGAATGTTAAATTTCTCAAGCTTTTACTCAAATGAATATTTACAAAGGAAATAAACATATTAGAACTTACATCAGCACTGCTGGGGATCTCACAACAGAAAAGCATACACCAAGAACACTTCCCTGGTGAAGATGCACCTACAACAAACCATTGAAGATTGATAGATAGATATGTGATATCCAATTATAAGAGATCCATAGGCATCACTAATTCAAAATAAGGCATGTTCAGAAGTTCAAATAACATAAGCTTAGATGACTCAAGTAGAAAAGTCCCAATGTTTGAGGAGCTAGTCTCAATTTCAACTTTTAAACACAGTCAGGATCCCATTGAACAAAATAAAATGGGTCAGTTATCCCAGGGAAGGCTCCATAGAAATATTTTCAATGGGGCCACCTCGAAGCATGACAACCAAGGGGAGCATAACAATAGAAAGGTTTGCACGTAAATTAGGGGAATACAAGATATCATATCAAGGGTGTCCTTAATGAATTGATCAAAGCTGTCCTTTATGAAAACACAAAAAGGGGCCCAAGAAAAAGTCGGTTATCTGGAGAATTGCCCATTTGGTCATTACACAAATTCGAAAATCATATCAACACAGGCTAACTCATATATAGTGAAATTGGGATGATTGCCAACTCATAGGATGAGAGTGGGGCGTATGAATTGACCATAGTTGGGATCCCATCGCGCAAAGTTATCCCAAGCAAGCATTTCCCCTTAAAGAATGCCCACTTCACTTCCATTGGGACAACCTAGATGCAAGACAAGTAAAGATGGCATAACAATGGAAAGGTTTATGGATGTGGATTATGGAATACAAGATATCATATCAAGGGTGTCCTTTATGAATTGATCAATGCTGTCCTTTATGAAAACCCAAAAAGGGGCCCAAGAAAAAGTGGGTTATCTGGAGAATTGCCCATTTTGTCATTACACAAATTCAAAAATCATATCAACACAGACTAACTCATATATAGTGAAATTGGTATGATTGCCAACTCATAGGATGAGAGTGGGGCGTATGAAATGACCATAGTTGGGATCCCATCACGCAAAATAAAAGTAGGCAGTTATCCCAAGCAAGCATTCCCCCTTAAAGAATGCCCACTTCACTTCCATTGGGACAACCTAGATGCAAGACAAGTAAAGATGACATAACAATGGAAAGGTTTATGGATGTGGATTAGGGGAATACCAGATAATAGAATGACCAAATGACCCAAGCCCTTAGTTTTAGCCCTCAAATTTTAAGGTCTATACACCATACAAATTTGTTGCGGCAAAATCCAAATGTGACATTTTTTATTCCAGAGTAGTATGATATTAAGATCAGTGCAAATTCAAGGATGTTTCATGTATGTGTTCAAAGAGACTGAAGTGACCAAAGGTGGCTCCCTTTGCAGGCGCCGCAGTAGGAGGGAGGTGTGGCCACCGTCGCAACAAACTTTCCAAAATTTTCATGGGTATTTTGCATAATACCCCCTGAAATTTTAGCCCCCGATCACACACAAAATGGGTTATCTGAAGAATCACTCATTATCCCATTGTACAAACTCGAATTTTTTTTTTATGGGTTGTGTCCTGACGGACAGTAATCACCAACATACTTTGTTGAAATATACTTTATATTTATTTTTCCTTCTATAGTTAAATCTCAAGCCTGTAGCCTCATTAGTTGCAACAGTGACCCCAATCCATTCCAACTGTGCCAGGGGCTCTTTCTCTTTGTTTTGAACTATAATTATATTCTTTAGTTCTAGAAGTATCAAACACATTCAAATCCATCTCCAATATATATATATATATAGGGAAAGGGTCTAGTGAGGACCGTCCTTACCCATATATGAGAGGACCGTTCCTAGCCGTTTGATTAAGAGGGTCATCCAACGGTTATGATAAAAGCCATATATAGAATGGGAGGGAAAGCAAAATCGATGGAAGCCCCAAATCGAAGACCGTCTCCAACGGAAGGAAGCTGAAGCTGCTTTCGCCCAAATCCATTTTCAGGGAGATCGATCCCTCTCTCCCGGCGAGACCTTCTCTCTCGCACCTCTCTCTCTCTCTCTCTCTCTCTCTCTCTCTCTCTCTCCCAGCGTCTCTTCCCTCTCCCACCTCTCTCTCTCTCTCCCGGCGTCCGGACGTACACCATCGTTCCCCCTCTCCGTCGCATGAACAGTAGTGACCTGTAGTCATATCCGGCCTGGGGCTGCTGCGCTTCCTGTTCTCGCTTTCCAATCTGTCGGACCCTCTCTACTCTATCGCTCTCTCCATCTCCCTTTCCATCTCTGCCTCCCTCTCCAGACCTCTCCCAGGCGCACGACGACCACAACAGCAGCCCCCGGACGCCAGCAGAGCCTTCATCTTCCTCATCGTGCCGCCGGACGCCTCCCCTACACCAGGTACACCCCTCCCTCTTCCTGCACTCCGCACACACCGCGCACCATTTCCCCTCTCCTCTCTTTTTTCTCTGTTCTCTCTCTCTCCCTCGTTCCCCAGCTCTCTGCTTCCTCTTTGTCTGCTAAATGTGTATACTGTTGTAGTGTGATTTTAATTATTTTGGATTATATCAGATTATGTTGGATTATCAGTTGAACAATTGAATAATCCTTCCCAATCATCGGCCAGCCTTGATTTAACTCTATCAAGACCCGATGGTGCCACAAATAGGTCTGCGATTTGGGTCACCAACATAACAATAGTAATACAAATCTTTTGATAGAATATATGGCTTCCTTAATGAGGGATCCTAACTTCACTACAGCCTTAGCTGCTGCGGTTGCGCAGTCCATCATTGGCGGTCATGATCAAACCAAGAAGTGAACAATGGCTGTTGATTCAAATAAAGAGGAAGAATTTCAATCTTCATGCTTCTGCAGGTTGCCATGTTGTTGTTTTTTATTTCTTTTTCATGGGGTCTTTGTCAATTGTAGTTCCCACACCATACATTTGGAAGCCATGTAGGGTCAACCAGGGCGAGAAAAAAAAAATGGCCAAAAGGGACATGGGGCAATGACCAATGTCCAACGTGCACCCTCAATCTGAGTCTCATTGGCATGACACTTCAGATACTCCTCTCTTCTCTCTTCTGTTTAGTTCATCACTTCTCTTTACTCTATCAGAGCACACTTTAATTAGGTTCTCTTTTCTTAAGATATCGTTTAAATAATGTTGTTGTTTGAATAATGCTGTCTTTATGTATTAAGGTCATTTCATTGCCATTACAAAACATCAATTAAAATACATTTTTACAATTATACCAATGAAATGCCAGTTTTCTATTCTTTCTAATTAATTACTACACTACATTTTCTAAGGTATGAAGACACACAGCTTTCTAATCTGTTAAGATCTTGTGATTCATGAAAACAAGCTGAATTGAACTGTGTAAATGCTACTTCTTTCTAGGTTAATTTATTTTTAATGAAAAATAAATTTGATACTTCTTTCAAACCTGATGTAGTAAATATTTTTTGTTATTCTAACTCCAGGAGGGTCATTTTTTTGCTATACATGGATGACCCTATCTCTTTTCACCCGGCTCTGTTCTCCCAGACCTTACCTGCCGATAATGAGATAGAAGAGTTCTCCAGCTCCGACAATGGTGGGTCACCTAACCACCACGGAAACATTCAGGTATCTCTCAAATGAAATATTTTGGGAGTTAATTTAATTTATTTTATCTATTTATTATTTTGTTGAGAATATATGATGTGCAATTATTTTATCCCTGAAATTTTTTTTCCTTCATGTATATTCTTGGTTTGCTGTGATCATTTGGCTATGGATGAGAAGATGGAATCAGCTGCATCATCCATGAGTAAAATATTCATACCTAATGTAGACGATGATAAAACCCCAAAGGTCGGAATGTATTTTCATGACTTGGAAGAAGCTTACGAATTTTATAATACTTATGCGAGGGATGCTGGTTTTGGTGTTAGGCGTGGTTCAGATAAAAAGAAGAGGGGTGAAGTATGTTGGAAGCAGTTTATGTGCGCCAAACAAGGTCAAAGAATAGAACGAGGTTATGTGGCACAGAAGCGTGTTCCATATACGAGAGAAAATTGTGGAGCGGAGATGGTTGTGAAAAAAATCACTATCGATCACTGGGTTGTTAACAAATTGGTTGTAGAACATACTCATGTCTTATCTACTCCGCGTAAAACCCATATGTTTCGTTCACATCGTAAGATTACTCCGGCTCAGAAAAATATAATAGATGCATTTGAAGAAAATAACATTCGTCCTGCAAATCAAATGGGATTCTTAAGCACACAAGCTGGTGGTTCAGGAGCTGTTGGTTTCAATGAGCAGGACATGAGAAATCACCATCGAGATAAGCAGAAAGCAAAGAAGGGGCGAGATGGTAAGATGTTGTATGAGTATTTTGAATACATGAAAGAAATGAATCCTGGTTTTAATTATTCTATAGAGGCAGATGAGAACAATCAAATCAAGCATGTATTTTGGGCGGATCACCTATGTCGGCTTTCATACATCGTTTTTGGTGACGTTGTTACTTTTGACACAACATATCAAACCAATAAATATGATCTTATCTTCGGTGCATTTATGGGAGTAAATCACCATGATCAAACGGTGATCTTCGGAAGTGGTTTTTTATCAAATGAGAGTTTTGATTCATTTGTGTGGCTATTTAAACGATGGTTGGAAGCTATGCCTGCGGGAATGTCATCATCGCAGAGAAGTGAAAGTTTCAATGCCTTCCTTAAGCAGTTTGAAACACATAAGTGTGGTTTGCATGACTTTATGATGCGCTATGAACGTGCCATCGCACGTCAAAGGTATCAAGAGTTAAAAGCGGAGCACAAAAACTTGCAAACGAGGCCAAAACTGCTTACTGATTTGGAGATGGAAGAACAAATGGCCAGAATATATTCGAGAAAAGTTTTCCATGAGTTTCAGGTTCAATTCATGGCAATGGTATCATCCATTCCAAAACTTGTAAAGGAAGATGAGGCAGAGAGCATCTATGATGTTTTGTCCATGAAAAATAAATGCAAAACTTCTGAAAGGGTCATCTTTAGGAAAGATTCTAAATGTGCAAACTGCTCTTGCCAACTATTTGAGTTTCGAGGAATTCCATGCAGTCATATCATTGTTGCGTTGAAACACGAGATGATTTTCACATTGCCTGAGCACTTTATATTAAAGAGATGGACTCGTCACGCGAGAGATGGTACGGAATATAGCAAATGTGTCATGGTGGGGAATACTACTGGTGGTAACTCGTTGATTGTCCGGCATAGTGATTTGTCTTATTGGGGCAACATGGTTTCTAATGAGGCAAGTATGTTTTCAAACACGTACGAGTATGCAATAAGTGTTTTGACTGATCTTCATAAAATGTGTCGCCAAATGAATCAACTTGAACTTGGAGAAGAACATACATCAAATGGAAAAAACAAAATGGTTAGTGACGCAGTTAGTGAAGCAGTGCAATTGATTGAACCACCTCATACTACAACAAAGGGCCGTCCAAAGAGACTAAAGTCATCCAAGGAGAAAGCTCAAAAGAAACAACGACTTTGTCGTGGATGTAATCAACATGGTGTTTCACATGACAAACGGAATTGCCCAGCTCTCTTGAATAGGTAATGATTTGCGTCATTTTTTTTTTTGTTCATTTTTTGTTATTCTTATTTTACATCACTAATTACAAAGCCTGTGTTTTATTTCTAGGGGGATTGTCGATCTACATGTAGACATTTCAAGAATGCCAGAAGCACCATCTGATACACATGTTGAAGGAAGCTCTTCAGATGTGTCCGGTTCCGATGTCAACCCTTAGACATGATATCGTGCTTGAGTTTTTTTTAATGGATGGTTCAAGACATTGCCTCACGGAATTGGTAGCAGCCATGTGAGCTTGCAGAAGTCTCCCGAATGCTTTGTGGGATTTATAATCCTAATGTGAATGCTGTCGCAAAATTAAGTTTTTAGAAACACCATCTGATTTTTTGTTGAACTATTGGAATGCCTTCTGCCTTTTCTTCCCAATCCTTTGTAATTTGTATGGATGGTTATGTTTCAATGCTATCCTTGAGGATTTTAGTTCATTTGAATTCTATATTTCATCTGATGTACTGGTAGTTCTTCGTTGTTGACTTCCTTCCATAGTAGTGCTTTTCATAGATAGTTTGGCCAATAAATTTTGCTTCTCACTCATTGTTTGTACTCGGCTTAGTGAGGTTGAGCCTAGTTGGATGCTTTTGAGAACCTTGACAAAATACTCAAAAGACTTAAAAATTGGAACAATAACAAATAGATGTTCATAACTAGAATGATTCAGAAGTTGGAAGAAGTAATTCATTTAAAAATTTCTTTGTAGACAAAGGACTGAATCAGAGTGATGCGCTGCGGTCTGGAGAAGATGTGAGATTTTCAACACAGCCAACAAAATCCTAGAAATGGGCCCTTCTTTTGCACAGAAGAAAAATATACTTGTGAATGGAAACAAACACAAACTAAAAATGACAACAGAAAGAAAATGATTGCTCTTCACAAAATTTCACAATGACTAAATACATTCTGAGAAAGAGGGCATGCTACAGCAAAAATCAGATATTCCTTTACAAAAAGAATGTGGGGTAAAAAAGAAAGAAAAGAAAGAGTATCCGCACATGTCCAAGTGTCCTCATTTGAGTATTCTTTTGGTAAATACAGGTTATTTAGGAGTAGGAATTGGGACTGGCAGATGAACAGAGACCTACGGGTAATAAAGAACTCCATGTGATGGGTCCTATCTTTGATGGGCAAAAATACACAAATTATAAAGCAGACAAATCCTGATATATAGCCATTGACCTTCAGATTACCTATTACAACCTGAACAAAGCATGCTTAGATCCAGTTAATTTCTAAACATTTAATAAATCATTCAAACCACACAAAAATGCTGAACACATACATTCAGACCCAAACCACACAGAAATGTTGAACAACAAGTTTCTTTCCCCGCCAAAAGCAGCACCGAAAAAATATTTCATAGCATTCTGACCATTCATAAACCAAACAGATGCTGAACATTTTTAATCATTCAAACCATTCTGACAATCTATTATTAAATAAGTCCCAAAAAAAACTCCAACCCATAATCCAAAGCAATTGTACAACCAAATTCCAGATAAACAAAAACATAAATTACATAATATACAATCAACAACTTCCAACAGTCATAAATCGTAGTTCTACGCATTCATCTGTAACATAGTGTTTTCCTTTGCACTTCACCTATAAAATCAAAATTCAAATTAAAAGAGTAAGACATGTTGTTAGTAATTTATAGAAAATATATCCCCAAATCATGTAATTCCAAATAGATCCCCAAAGCATGTATTTCATGCCTGGCTGAACAGAAAAACAAAGATTACTATACAACATGTGACTATAATAGCGTGATAAATTTTTCGTAGATACTCATTTCGAATTTTCTCTACTTCAATAAAAACACAGAATGAACTTTCAAGCTTTTCAACGACCGCTGTCAAATTGCTCTTTTCTTCTCTCCATTTTTCTCGTTCACAATTCGATGAATTGGCTTCAGGTTGCTGCCAATTTGCTACTTCATCTTTCCAAAGGAACGCACCACATCCATTTTCATTCTGCATAAAGATTTACGCACATAAAAAATTGTTAATGATGGATTTGAAACCTTGACAATGTATATTGACTGATCTATGAGGTAGCTTAAACACCCTTACATTCCAATTCGGGCATTTCCAAAATTTTCTATTTGGATTCAACTGCGTACGAGAAGTATATAATTTCATGTCTCCTGCTCCACATCGACATTTTGGAGTACACTCAGATCGGATTGTATTAGAAGATGACATTCTGAAGAAAAGAAAAAAAATCCATTAGAGCACACTTCATGTGTTCATACCACCTGGCCAGCACTTCATAGTATTCTATTGCACAATCTAGGAGCACTAATGCATAGTTGAGGTTTTATGAAATTGCCCTTGTGTATTTGAATCATTCTCCCACACTGTTTTGTGCAACTTTTTTTGTTATGTTGAATTGCTTCAAATGCACCTGATTCATAAATATACTCTAGTTGGTTCCAACAAGCCGACTCAAACCATTTATTTAGTTTTAAACAACCTATCCATACATGAATATACCCTCTCATCCAAGAGTCACTGAAAATCTAAAACATGAGCTCATGTTAAACTTTGAAGCCTGTAATCATTTTGATGCATGAATCTGTAAATGTCCTGCATGCAAGAGTCATGGGAGAAGCAACGAATGACAGGAAGTACATCCACACCCACAGAATGCAAGAGATCTGGGAGAAGCCAATCTCACCCATCTTTCCTAGGCACACAAAAAAAATCCATTTTCTCACTAACAGAAAAAAAAAAAAAAAAAGAGTTAGAAAAACAGAGTATCTGAGCATTCCTTGAGCATTTCTTCAAACATCTACAAGACATATTAACATGAACAATGAACAATGATCAGTGCTTCACCTTAATTTCTTCCAAATCACATCACGGAAGAAACAGATCAATAACATATTTTATTGAAGAACAAATGACAGGATACCAAAATCCGTCAGCAAGATCAGTGCTCCAACATATCCAAGGGAAATTAGCACCTGTCCAAAATAACCCACCTTGATGCAAGCAAAAAAGAACAGAAATCAACAATACATTTGCCATTTTTTCCATGACAACACAACCATAGAAGCAAGAAAAAAAAAAAGAGAAAAAAAAAAACCCACATGAACAACAAATAACCATGGGTTTCAAGCAAATATCAAGAAAACAGACTATCAAAACCGTTCACAGATCAACAAAATCCAACGAGAAATATGGCAAAACAAGAAGGAAAAAAAAATGAGGAAAGCTTAAGAGGCTTACCCAAATGGCAGGACAAAGCTTGGATTCTTGGGATGCGAAGGCCCCAAAATGGGACGTCACCTGTTCCACGTTCAAATAAAAGAAGAAGAAGAAGAAGAAGAAAAAGAAGACGAGGCTTTTTCTTTGGCTGCTGACATTCATAAAAAAAAAAAGAAAGAAAGAAAAAAAAAACCCAACGGAGATGATAGGCGAGAGGAGATGACCTGGTTCAGGCCGGGACTGCTGCGACGGAGATGACAGACGAAAGGGGATGCAGAGCGCGTCGAGGACAGGCGAGAGGAGATGACCTGGTTCAGGCCGGGACTGCTGCGACGGAGAGGGGGAACGATGGTGTACGTCCGGACGCCGGGAGAGAGAGAGAGGTGCGAGAGGGAAGAGACGCCGGGAGAGAGAGAGAGAGAGAGAGAGAGAGAAGGTCTCGCCGGGAGAGAGGGATCGATCTCCCTGAAAATGGATTTGGGCGAAAGCAGCTTCAGCTTCCTTCCGTTGGAGACGGTCTGCGATTTGGGGCTTCCATCGATTTTGCTTTCTCCCATTCTATATATGGCTTTTATCATAACCGTTGGATGACCCTCTTAATCAAACGGCCAGGAACGGTCCTCTCATATATGGGTAAGGACAGTCCTCACTAGACCCTTTCCCATCTATATATATATATATATATATATATATATATATATATATATATATATATGAAAACTTAAACATCATGCTTGAAAACTTAAACATCATGCTTGGTATCATATTTTTTGTTTAAAACTATGACCTTTTTATGAAGAGCTTTTCACCACTGCACCTTTTTTGTTAACTTGAGTAGATCCAAGGCATCTCGGTAGTGTTTCTTCTTAAGCCCAAGATACTCATCCAACTTCACGGCCTGATAGAGCGGGCCCTTATCTGCATCGGTGAGCTTGATCAATGGCCCAATTGAAGCGTCTTTAGGTGGGCCAAAGAAAAATGCAGCCGAAAATCGGGGCTTGTCCTGGTTGACAAGTGCACGGTGGAGAGGCAAGTGAAATCGTCCATTGGTTAGTATATGGAGGAGGTCCCCAACATTGATTACAAGTGAGCCTGGCACTCGGTCAACAGAAACCCAATGGGCCTGGGCCTTATGGTCTTGCAGGACTTGTAGGCCGGGCGTGCTGCTGGGGTAGAGGATGGTGATGAAGGGCGAATCGGTGTGGGGAGCCAAGCCAATGGCTTGGTTTGGGTCCGGGCAGCATGGGTACCAGTTCAGATGTAGGACAGCCGACCCGTCTAACTCGCCATTGGGCCCACTCCACTCTAAGTCTTCCTTACATATGCCCAATGAAGATAGCATCAACCACATGATCTTTGAAGCTAGTGCTTTCATCTCCTTCTTGTATTGTTCCATCACATCACTGCATGAGGAGGCTATAAATGGTTAGCATATTGTCACTGCTGGACCTTGCATTTGAGTGGATTCAACTAGAACATG
Source organism: Cinnamomum chago (assembly GCA_038049695.1). Taxonomy (NCBI): domain Eukaryota; kingdom Viridiplantae; phylum Streptophyta; class Magnoliopsida; order Laurales; family Lauraceae; genus Cinnamomum; species Cinnamomum chago. The sequence goes on from CP142460.1 coordinate 51,276,771, forward strand.
ATTTTCAAAAACTAGTAGAGCTGGGTCAAAGGTGGGTTCAGTCAGTCAAGACAGTTGATTCAGCCTATACTCACTGAAAATCTGGTTTAAAATAAAATAAAAAAATGTAAAATTCACATACAATATTTTGTTAGGCATCGTACCTTCTTTCATTTTTTATTTTTTTTTGGTTATATACTGAATTACCAATTACCGAGTAGTCATTTTCAAGACTCAACCAAGATTTGGGTCTCTGACTCGACTCGAACTGTGAACTTCTGAGTTCAGTCTAGTTTTGAGGATAGACGCTGGCCTAAACTGAAATATGATTCCCTAATACCCCTGAATGAAATATTATAACCCTGCAGGTTAAATGCATAATAAAAAATGATTGAGTCAAGTGGTTGTTTTTAGCCATGATTTATGATCGAACGCATCAATATGATCCATTATCATGCGTCCCACCTCCCTATGGTTTATGTAAAAAAAAAAATGTACATTCTATGTACTAGACGTCACTTGAGTAAGTCTATTTTACTTTCCGGGCTCCGAGGGGTAGCTCAATTGGCCTAAGACCACGGTTTGCATCCTAAGGCTGTGAGTTCGAAACTGCACTACCACACTGGGGTAATAAGGGAGTTTACCCAACTTTCCTCTGGGCCCGAAGAGATTTAGTTCGGCCCAAAGGGTTGAGAACCCTCCGATAGCAACAAAAAAAAAGGGGCTATTATTAGCCATGAATTTTATTTTTCGCCAAGATTTATGATCGAACACGTCAATATGATCCATTCTAATGGGTCACACCTCCCTATGGCTTGTTTATGTAAAAAAAAAATGTGCATTCTCTATACTAGACGACACTTGAGTAAGTCTATTTTACTTTCCGGGCCCCGAAGGGAAGCTCAGTTGGTCTAAAACTACGGTTTGCACCCGGAGGTAGGTTGTGGGTTCGAACTGCACTGCCACACTGGAGCTATAAGGGAGTTTACCCAGCTTCCCTTTGGGCCCGAAGGAATTAGTTCAGGCCAAAGGGTTGGAACCCTCCGATAGCAAAAAAAAAAAGGGAGCTATTATTAGCCATGAATTTTAAAGTTTGACTCATGACCTTTCTAAGCGGAATTTGAGTCTAGTTTTAGAATTCAAACTAAGACCACTGAGTATATATATTGTGTTCTTACCAAAATTCAGTGTAGTCATCTGGCCAAACTTGACAAGCCAGGTTGGCAGGGGACTCAGCCATGGTGAACCCTTCTGACCGCATCACCTTCTCGAAGTGGGAAAGGTTGATAGCCTGGCCATAGCCAGAGAGAACACCAGGCATACGTGCAGCCTTGAGCTGCTGTTCAATAGGTAATGAAAAGAACCGACGGCCCTGCAATTCAAGCCTATCAGTAAGGCCTACTGGAACACCATGGCCAGTGATTTGAAATACACCCCACGTCTGGCATGCATGGCCTATATGATTCACTATGTCAGGATCGGTGAGGTTGATAACAGGTATGGACTCGACACTAGATGAATCGCCTGGTGGGAAGTCATCAAGCAGCCAAGTGAAGGAGTCAGACACTTCCTGGACGGAGCTGAGATCTTGGTTATTGTCATGCACATGAGTGGTATGTGCCCTAAAACCAGAGACAGGAACCATCAGTTACTATGCAAAGGATGGGAAACGAAACTCCTGGTGGAAGTGTTTGTAAGAAACTGGTGCAAGACCTTGTAGCAATAGTAGGGAAAGGAGAGGGTTTTTTAGGGTATTAAGAGATTTTGAAGCATTTGTAAAGTTTCTTCCATTGCACTCGCGATGATAGGTGTGTAATAGATGTATGCTTTTATTGGATGGTTGATTTGCTCAATTTGAAGATATGATCAGACCTATTTTAATCATTCTAGGCCTTATTTGAGCACTAGCTAGATATGACAAGCAATATCTTAGCCATTGCAAATTAAGCTTATTTTCCACTGTTACAATTGTATGAATTAATGAAGCAATCAATTCATAAGAAATGAAATAAGGTCAATAAATCTGCATATCTATCTAGAGATACAAAATCAATGCTTGAGATTTTGTATATCCAATATTACACTAAAGCGTGCATATTTCCATAAGAAAATCTATGTAATATAAGAAATGAAATTATGTCAATAGATCTGCATATCTATCTAGACATACAAAATCAATGCTTGAGATTTTGTATATCCTATATTACACTAAAGCGTGCATATTTCCATAAGAAAATACGAGATGGATCGAGGGTCAGGATCCTTGACCAAACGCTCGGATGGCCTAGATAAGTAGTCATAATTTCTAGAGGCTTTGACTGGTAACTTACTTCTAGAGATGACTTTGTTAGACCTAACATGGTTTGTAATTCAAATCAAACTTATGGATCTTGATTTACACATTAAGAATGGATATTCTAAAATACTAAAAGCAAGCAAATCTCTTTTCTCAAATAGGGTTTTCTCCTTTCTCCTTTATAGGTACTTTTCAGATCTCGTGGGTTAAGAAAGAGGACTGAAAAACCATATATATAGATATAAATATATATAAGCCCTAAAGAGATTTCTTCTCATCAAAGAAATCTAATAAACGTAAGTTTCCTTAATTCCCTCAAAGTAGCCAACAAGAGTCATATTTGATTGGGCTTACTAAAATTGAATGCAAGATAAACTTAGTAAAACAAAAAAAAAAAAAAAAGTAAGTTGGGAAAGTAATTTAAATTAGTGAGTTCAAACCGTGGGTACCAACAGTGTTGCACATGTGGTCATGAGGACCACTCACGTCTACCAATCTCCCACTTAATCTGAATGACCACACATATGTGATCTCCCACTAGGTCAAGACGACCATATAAAAGCAATCCACCTTTTATGATATAATTTCAAAAAAATAAAAAAGAACTAGTTAAAATTTTTTTTTTACTCAACTTGGATTCAACTAAATTTAAAAGTCCCAACGAGTGGCCACTCATTTGTAAAAACAACCTAATCAATCATGTTTATGCTAATACTTATATACTGTAACTAAATGAAACCAATAATGCAAATAATGGTGGTCAAACATCAATTTTGCAACATAATTCCTTCAATGTACCACAACATTAGTAATTTCATTTAGTCAAGTCATAAATCGAGGAAAATAATAGGAGTGGACTAAAAATTACTATTTATTGGTCCAACTGAAATTTATCTTGCTTTTCAATAATGAATTAATTGTGCACACAAAAAAAAGAGCAAGAGAACATATTCATTATTAATGAAAATTGATCAACAAAAAATGTCATAAGTAAATAACATAAATCCTTTCAACCACATACATTAAGGTAACACAATAAGACCCATTTCTCTAACATGATCATTATAGGCTTCTGCTGGTAATGTTTTGGTCATAGGATCTGCAATCACGAGCTTTATACTGATTTGCTCTACAAACACTAAACCATCATGAACCTTCTCTTTAACGGCAAGATATTTTATCTAAAAGTGTTTTATAGCGCTAGAACTCTTGTCGTTCTTAGAGAAGCGAACTAATGAGGTATTATCACAATAAAATTTTAGCGGCCTAGAAATGGAATCCATTATCTGAAGCCCTGAAATAAAATTTCGCAGCCAAATAACTTGATTAATGGCCTCAAAGCATGCGACAAATTCTGCTTATAGTCTATTTAACACTTTCCACGAAATAGCCTCCACCAGTAAGGAGAAAAATGTATCATGATGTAGATCTCGTTGTGTCGAAGCATCTAAAAAAATCTGAGCCTAAATATCTAATCATTTCCAAGTGATCTGATTTTCTATAAGTGAGCATATGTTCAAATTGTTACCAATTGTTAGATCTAATATGGTTTGCAATTCAAATCAAACCTATGGATCTTGATTTACGCATTAACAATGGATATTGTAAAATACTAAAAGCGTACATTTCGCCATGATCTTGATGACGAGAGAATCTCTTTTCTCAAATAGGATTTTCTCGTTTCTCCCTTTTCACCCACTCTAATATGTGTGAAGTTGATGGGTTAAGAGAAAGGACCGAAAAACCATATATATATATATATATATATATATATATATATATATATATAGACAAGCCCTAGAGAGATTTCTTCCCATCAAAGAAATCTAATAAACGTAAGTTTTCTTAATTCCCTCAAATCAGCCCACAAGAGTCCTAAAATTGAATCCAAGATAAACTTAGTAAAACAAAAAAAAACTAAAAAGGAAAAAGTAACTTAAATTAGTAGGCTCAAACCGTGGGTCCTAACAGTGTTGCACATGTGGTCATGAGGACCACTCACGTCTACAGACTTTCCCCTCCTTCCTAAATGCTATAATTTTCCCTTAACCCTCTCCATGCTAGGAAAAATGATAGAACTGCACAAATTTATTTTTAAAAACAAAAGGCCTAAGGTTGAGGGATCACTATCTTACCTAGCAAGCTCAATTGCAAACTCAGCCGCATCAAATGGGCTCAGTAACATACTGGATATAACTTGTTCCAATCCAGAGGTTCAACCAAGCTCAATCTTCCAGCTTCCTAGTGAAGTTGACTAGAAAAATCAGTAATTAATAGATTAGTAGATTAATTCTAATTAACTTAAAGTCATGAGTATATAAATTTATAAAACTAAAATATATAAAAAAGAGTGAAAAGGCTAAGATGATACATTTTTCTAAAAGAATATGTAATTTTGCATATAATTTTAGGAATTTTATATTTCTAATTTTATGTAGATGTTAACTTTTTCCATTCTACTGACGAATGCTTATACATGCTTCCTGTTTGACTTTTAAATAATGTGTAAAAAACAAAGTGCTTTTTTAGGTTGTCCCGGCTGCCTTGGCTTAGACCGGGATTAGTCGAAGTCTAGTTGTGAGTCAACCTGGTTACTAACCAAACTCAATATCCAACCCTTTTAATTATCAAAGAACAAAAAAATCACCAAACTCATCCAAGCAAGTTCAACTCGGTATAGTGTGTGACTGGATTGAGTCCATCCAGCTTAGTTCCTAGTTGGCCCACTTAGTTAGAAAAGCTAGCATTCGGATGAGTTTAGGCAAAACGGTTGACTCATGAGTCAGCTAGTCTTATTCAGGTATGGGCCGTATGGCCAAGTCAGTAGATTAGCTAAAATAGAATTACAAATATTAATCGAATTAGTAAAATTGTAGATGTCAAAATATACCTAAATGGTGATTGTGCCCTTATACATTTTCATCTAAACCCATTTGCACCGACGCATTTCAGTCCAAAAATGCAACAATACAAGTTTGACCGAAATTCTAAATTCACTCATAAGAATGCATTTTTCTTATGCCTAAGCACACAGTATGAGCATTTTAGTCCTAAAATGATGTAATTGTGGTATTGGAAAAATATTCAAGATTTGGGAAAGAGGAGGGGAAATTCATTCTTTTTTCTTTTCTTTTTTAAATCATGTCTGAAGGAGGGCATTATTTCTTTTATTTATGCAAGTGATATTTTAATCGAAGTTAAATAGTGCTGATATCTGTCATCAACTTCAATCAACACATCTATTTTACTCTAAGGACTCACTAAAACTTGTAGTATTAAAAGAAGAAAAGAGGCACCAGAAAAGAGCAAATGAAGAGCTTAAACAACCTAAGAGACCATTTATAGGCCTTGTAGTTGTATACCTATGCAATCAAGCAAACTCGGGACCCATATAAATGGTTCTAACAACTCCTTCCAAGTTCCATAAGATTTTGCTAATCACGTCATCAATTATGTTTCGAAGTTTTTATCTCGTGAGATGTTATTACGGGATATGTTCTACATTTTTTTATGACAATCATACCATATAGATAAAAGTTTTTGTCAGCACGCATGGCAAGTGCATGTTTTTAACTCAGTCATATTGCTTGTTGTATTATATTGCCAGTCCAAAGCCTGGAAAAGAAGGAGGAGGGTTAAAAGTCCAGTTCACACCGGGTGTCTGGTGACAATATAGGAATAATTAGAGAATGTTTAGCTTATTTTCAAGATCGTGGGAAGCCCAGCCCCGCACAAGAGATGGGATTTGACGTAGGCTTGTTCAATTCAAGGCTTCAATTCAAGGTCAGGATTAGACAACCCCCGACAAGCTGTCCAATTTTCGAGACGGGATTGGATAACTCAAGCCCAGGCTCGGCCCGTCTCACTGACAAGCCTAGCACTCACTATATCATTTTGTTTCAACATAGGAGCTAACCATGGTCACGATTTAATTTCCACAGTTCCAGTTTTCAAAGTGCTTCATGCATAACTTTCTATATAGATAGATGTGTTGTATGAAATTTCTTAGATCTATCCAATGGTCCACTTTACTCTAAACCCTACATATAAATTGAATATTGTGCACAATTAAATAAGAAACTAATACCATGAACGATAGAATGATTAAATGTTCACAAACCTTAATAAATTAAAAGAGAGCACACTAGACCCAAAAGGACTACAAGATCTTTATGCATACGTACTTGGCCCTAATGCCATGGTCAATGGATCTACTATCATCAATTTTGTATTGATATTCTCCATGAACATGTAATGATTCTTAAACTTCTCCCTTATGATCGAAGAGATACTTACTCTCTCTCTCTATCTCTCTCTCTCTCTCTCTAAAACCACATGAACTTTTATTATTCTTAAAAAAGGGAACTGCAAAAGTGTTATGATAATAGAAATTGAGTCGTCTATGTTGTCTACCATTTGAAGTCTCTGAATGAGATTCTTTAGCCATAATCCTTATTGGTGGATCTGGATCTGGATCCGAATATAGAGACTCTAACACGCGGCCGGAGATCTATATTCATTCCGGCGATTGAAAAGCTCCGCGGATCTCTTCGCATCTGTCTAACCTATGAGAATCCAACCATAGGGCTCTCTAATTTTATATAGACAAGTCTCAAAGAGTCATTTTTACTGGAGACATCTTCGTCAGAAAACCCCCATCCACTGATCATATTAGGATCTTATTTGTGGATACAGATCAAGTCTTTTGTTTATAGTCGATTACTAATTTCTCTATTGGTCACTGCCATGCTTGATCTGATGTGGGATTCGTGACAAGCGGGCCACACGATCTCAAACACTAGTGATGTGGCGTCATAGTATGTCATGAATTTTGCTCCCATAGTGGAGCTCACAACAAGGGATGGTTACATTCTTCCATGAGATTGACCATCCTGCTAGTAGAAAAATATAACCAGAAGTAGACATTCTTCTATTGAAAAATTCTGTAAAGCCAAAGTCTGAATAACCCATCACCTCAAGATGGTCGACATGAAGGGATGACAACAATGAATGGGTAGGATTTCATAGGTAGGACCCACAGCTTCATTTATAAAGATAGATTAAGAGAATATGAAGGCCTTGTTAGTTTTGCAGGTAACATGCTTAAATCGGATCTTCACAATAATATGATAGATTTGAATAAAATAACATAGATCTTGAAATCTAAACACATACCTAACTTCATCGCATTCACCTGATGTAAACCATTACTTTTGATTGGGGATTTACTATGCTCCTCCACTACGACCTTTTTATGTGATCTCGATGGGGCAACCAATGTATTGAGTAGAGAGGAGCTGTAACCTGAAAACCCTATATATAGGGGGATATTTCTATGCATTATTTCCTCACCATATGGTGATGGACAAACTTAATGGGGCCCACCTAGGGACCCACTAATCATGGGACTTGTTGTGAATGGGAAGAGACACCTTGGATGAGACCATACATCAAATTTGGGGTCAATCACATGCCTCTAACCCCTTCATCCATTGCTTACAAACTTAATGACTTTATATCTAAAGGAGATTTTTGACCATCGATCCAACGGTCCAATCCATTTGGATAAGTGAAAATTCACTGGGTCTAGTGTACTTAAAGGGGTTCCATGTGTGTAGATGGTTCGGATGCGTTATAAAGTCAACCCTACTATGTTGTCCCTCACCATAACATGGTGAGGGATTGATGCACATGAATATTCTCCTATATAAGAGATATAAGAGAATATTCATGTGCATCAATCCCTCACCATGGGGCGAGGGACACTTATATAATTGGAAATATTCATGTGTAAAAGAAGAAAAAATCATATATGGTCATATGCAGAAAAAGAATCTTCATGTACAAAAAGGGAAAGCCATGTAAGTGTCCCTCACCCTATACTGAGGGATGGATGCACATGAATGTTCCCCATATATATATATATATATATAATATTAAAATCCCATCAGAAAAGTTAGAACCAATCAAAGTAGAGATTTGAGAGGGCAAAGACAAATTATTGGCAATTGAAATAAACACATACTCATAGTTAATTATAAATTCTTTGAATTTAAATTACGCAATTGTAAGTACAGTCTAATTTAGACATGTATGTGAAGAAAAAATTAAATTAGACTTATTTACTAACCATGTATCATCACCCAGCTCCTTTGGGTCGAATGACAACATACACTTACTTAGTTTGGATCAACAGATCATCACAATAAGGCTATCCCACTACATATAACGTAAAAAGACGGACATATGTGAGCAAGACGACCAGAGTCTAAATAGGAAGTACAAGTAAAGATACCATATCTTGCTCTCTAAGTGATTGAAAGGCATCGTATCTATGGGCCGATCCTCGATCTCCTAAATGGGTCCCGTAACTTTTATGTTACTATTCATTCTACAATTAACTATAGCCATGAACTTAATTAAACCATGAATTTAATTCAATTCAGAATTCCGTAATTCATCATGACTGGGGCCACTAATTTGGCAGCTACACAGCCAATAAAATTGTGGATTTTAATTTGATAAATATATTAACACCAGCTGTGATCTACATTGTCACGAATATGATTGTCAAGTGTATTGTTTTAATATCCTCAGGTTTATCAATGGTTATGGCCCATCACATAATAATGTGCATTGGTAATCTTAATTGGGCCGGCTTCATTATGATTTAAATGCCTTAATATGATTTCCATTGACATAAGTAATCTAATTAGACCGCACTACACATATAGATGTTAGTCCTTCAAAAGAGTCATAGTTCCAGATTAACCTTGATTGGACCTTTGATTCTAAATCTAATCAATTGGAACTACATATGATAAAACTAATACATCATAGATTTTCTTTAATTCATTCAATGATTCCGAACAATATGGGCGTATTATGATGGGAAATATGAGTACAGACTGAGAATAGCTTAGAGAGATCTGACCCAACCATTAGATAGATCTGACCACAAGTAGTAAATTTGATGGTTGAAAATCAATAGATGTGCTCAACTTGAATATGGTATGCTTACATCAGCACATTATGCACGTACGTTGTGATATATCATATGAAAGGTTCCGATCGGGTCATATTAGGTCTGAAATTACCCAAACAATGAGCCCTATTATATTTTCTTTCTTTTATTGGGTGAAATCAAGTAACAGTAAGAAAACACAACCAGGTCCCGGCCTACTAACTGAAATAGGGCAGCAAGCACTAGGGTGGGTCAGGGTAAGGGTGCAATCTGGGCCGGGCCGGGCCCTGCACGAAAAAATCATGCCTGGGCCACACCCAGCCCATTGACTAGGCGGACCTAACCGGGCACAACCAAAAGGATGGGTCGTGCTAGACCGTGGCACGGCACGGAAAGACAACCAATCATACATAAAAAATATATATATATATATATATAATTTTATATTAATAAATGAAAATAATCAATAATTTGTTTTCATTTGTAAATATTTGTGTATTTATTTTAATAATTTCAACCTCATTTCATTTTGAAAACCCCTAAGATTACAAAAAGTCTATTTCATTTTATATAAAAAAAAATAGAAATGGTATATGGGCCGGCCCATCCCTAGCCTTAGGCTGTACTTGGCTGAGCCCCAACTTACTAGGCACGGCAGGACGCGACATGGATTCACGGGCCGACGCAATATAAAGGTACGGCTGGGCCTGACCTTTGTCGGCACCCCTATGTCAGGAATATAAATAGATAATATAATATGTTATGTTGGTTGCTTGAACATGGTCACCCAAATTCAAAGTCCAAAGATACTATGTCCTTTTATGCATCTATGCTATCATGCCTTTGTGGAATAATTGTCACCATGCATGTGCCTGACATGTGGGATTATCGGAATCATGTACTATGACATGTTTTATATGTACAGAACAATGCAAATCAAACACATTCTTAAAAGTGGGTATAACTTAATATAATAATGGCACTCCGAGCAAAATATATATATGGCACCAATCACATATCATATATGATGCTAAAATAAGTGTGCTCATGGCCATATATACACATTATGTTTATGATGGCCATCTATAAAATCGAATGCACGACGTAGGTCGGGCACGACACCCTAGTGGAACCATTTGAACAACAGTGGGTCTACTGACCCTGACGCCCGGACCCCGACTCCCACCCGGGTCCGGGCATCGGGGTCTTTAGACTTTGAGTAATGCTACTTGGACAAACTTTTTGGCCAGAATTTTGGCCAACCCATATGGTTTCCATTGAATATCATAGTGATATTCAATGAAAACCATATGGGTTGGCCAAAATTCTGGCCAAAAAGTTTGTCCAAGTAGACTTTTTGTTAGACTTTTTGTATGAACAAATAGCCCTATGCCATATAAAATCAGAGAGTGGGTCTTCTTCATGCACGTAGTTAAAACGGACACCATCGCAGATGTATATCAATTTGTCAATTTGATAAGGCTCGTCCAATCTGAGTGTTGCCAAAGGTCATTGGTCCTAAAAGATGACTGTACGTGATTTAACACCCAATTCATTTTATTTTATTTTTTTAAACGGTAACTTGAAACTTTTAATTAATTAAAAGTAGGTTACAGAAAGGAAAACAAAATGAAAGAGATAATAAAGAATATAAAAAAAAGGAAACACAAAAACATGAAAGAACAATCAGGTGCAAGAGTGTTGTACCCAACAGAAGCAAACTACAAAATAATATCCTCTCAAGGGGATATCATTTTAATCTCATATTTAGTTAAAGCATCGGCAAAGTAGTTGGTTGATCTAAACTCATAGCGCGAGTGAACATTGATTAAGAAAGATAAAGCCAGAATTTCATTAATTAAAGATGAATTGAAATTTCAATGGGTTGCTCTTCCAAGTAGTCACCCAACATTAGAGGAGTCACTCTTCATAATAAGAACACCATGGAAGTTTTTAGAGAAATAACAAAGACCTTCCAATTAAATCCCTAAAACCTTATTTTCATTAGAGTCACAAACCCCTACATGCATGGAGAACAAGAATAAAACCTCTCCCTTACAATTTCGAAGAACCACACCAATTCCTGCCGGCCCCGGTGCACCAATAGTAGCACTGTTGGTGTTGAAATTACAAACACCAAGAGGGGGAGGAGACCAATGAACGGACTTCGTCACCTTAAAACGACCACACCACATACAAGCTTTCCAATTGACTAATATATCATTGAGACTAAAATTCGAAAACTCCTTTCTAACCAAAGCCTAATTTGCAATCATTAAAGAGATTAAGGCAACTAACTCTTCTGAAGTACATGAGACATTTCTTCTTGTCCTACGGATACGATCCACCTTTTTCACCACTGCCTTTGGTATTTTGAAAAAAGACATATATTAGACTGGGATATTAGATAAACATGCTTTAATCAATGTAATTCTCCCACCCAAGGATAAGTATTGCTTCTTCTTCTTCGAAAAAGATTACCTTCTCAATTTTGTTGATTAGTGGATCCCACAAAGCCTTGGATCTTGGCGTCGTCCCATTTTGAAGACCAAGGTATGAAATGGGCAGTCTTTCAACTTTATAATATTGGACAAAATTCGCTAGAGCGTGGACAATATCCTCGGAATATCCTACTCCCACCAACATGCTCTTAGAGATGATAAACTTCAGCCCCGAAACCAACTGAAAACACAACAATATCCTTTTAAGAGCCAAAATTTCTTCCTTGCTAGAAGAGCTGAAATGAAGGGTACCATCTGCATATTGTAAATGGGTAATTGTCTCCCCCATTCCAGGTCACGTCAAAGCCATTAATGACACCCAACTCTCTTGCTCTTAATAGGAGTGAGCCCAACGCCTCCATGACAATAGTAAATAAAAAAGGAGATATGGGATCCCCTTGCCAAATGCCTCTCGAAGCTTTAAATAACTTTGAAGGAGATCCATTGATCCATTTAACACCCAATTTCAATAACGTGTAATCAAAAGAAAATAATACAACTAATACACAAAGAAAAGAAACCCACATTGATTGGTCATTCAAATCCATCCCTAAGAGCCCAACACTCTAATACTACATTTTGGTTTTGCAACTACATGCTTAAATCAGTTCTTCACAATAATATGATAGATTTGAATAACATAACATGGATCTTGAAATCTAAACGCATACCTAACTTCGTTGCATTCGCCTAATCTTAACCGCTACATTTGATTGAGGATTTCCACTACGGTATTTCTACGTGATCTCGATGGGACAACCAATCTATTATGTAGAGAGGAGCTATAACCCCTAAACCCTATATATAGATTTTTCTATACAACTCTCTTTCTATCATGGAGTCCAAATCTAATTAGAATTTAGATTCCTCTTAGCATTTACATGAAACTCTATTACGTTAACAACTTTTCATAAACACGAAAAACATCTCTATTTAGAAGACTTGTCAATGTAAGAAATTTTACGTGAGTTAGTCTTCTAAAGTGGGGAACCCACGTGAGCCGTGTGATCATTGTGCACAGTTATGTTCAATAATTCTATCAGGCCTTCCATGTGTAGCTAATTAGTCGGTAGAGGATTTTAAAAATTCTGTATAGGCAGAGTCTGAACAACCTGTTACCACAAGATGGTCGTCATGAAGGGTTGACAAAAATGATTATGCAGGACCCGCTGCTCATTTATAAAGATAGATTTAAAAAATAGGGGGACATTCATGTGCATCCATCCCTGACTATAGTGTGGGAAACTTTCCCTTTTTGCATATGCGTATTTCTTTTATGCATATGATAAAATAATATTTTTTCTCTTTTTTTTACATGAAAGTTTTTAATTATGGAAGCATCTCTCACCCTATGACATCCCCCACCCTATGGCGACGGATAGATGCATATAAATATTCCCTTAGAAAATATACAGGCGCTCCATGTGCAAATATATCTTCATCTGCATAAGTCAGTGGAGGCTTTTAAAAGATTCTGTAAAGGCAGAGACCCTATCACTTCGAGATGGTCGACAGGACGGGATGACAACAATAAACGGGTAGGATTTCATATGTAGGACCCACTGCTTAATTTATAAAGATAAATGCAGAGAATACGTCCGAAGGCCTTCCATGTGCAAATATATCTTTATCTGGAGAATTCGTCACGGTGGAGGTTGTGAGGCCTACTTGAGGCACTATAAGTTCCAGGGATCATAAAAAGATTGAAAAGGACCACTTCCATTTTGTGGGCCCATATAAACTGATTTTTGATAATCAAACCCTGTAGAAGGAAAAGGCTGGGAAGGCCCACTTTCATTTTGTTCATCCATGAAAAACGATCTTTGACAATCAACCCCTTTAATAATCATTAGTTTTCAAGCTTGTTTTCAATAGACCACATTGATTGGATGGGACATTTTTTGTTTGAATTTAAATGCATTTAATCATTTTGTATAGACCATCTCTCACTACCTAGGAGAGTCAAAAGCCTCTTATGTATGGACTGAATAGAACCCACCATCCTCTCTCATGATCATCCTACCAATGGAATTTCAGACCTTCTTGTTCCCTCTTATCTTCACCTTCCTTGATATTCATGGCCTTCAAGATGGAAGGCAAGAGACCCAAGACCCAGAATCCGGTCCCCAAACTGCCCCTAGCCCCAGGGCCAACGACGCTACACGTCTTGGGAAACTTGCACCAGCTGTTTGGGTCACTGCCGCATCGCTTTCTTAGGGACTAGGCCAATAAACATGGGCCTCTCATGCACCTGAGGCTTGGTCAACTATCCACTACTGTAGTCTCTTCTGCAGGAGTTGCAAAGGAGTTCCTCGAGATGCATGATCTCAATTTTACAGACCGTCCGCAAATCCTCTCATTGTGAAGATTTATGGTGAGACAGTGTCCTTTTCTTCTTATGGGGATTACTGGCGACAACTGCGCAAGATTTACATGCATGAGCTCTTAAGTACCAAGCGGGTCGAATCATTTCAATGCATAAGAGAAGAAGTATTGAATCTTGTCAAATCTGTATTCGCGGCTGCTGATTCTCCAATAAATGTCAGTGAGAAACTTTTTTTCATTGACAACAAAGGTGGTCACTGGGGCTACCTTCGGCAAGGAATACAAAAATCAACATGTGTTCTTAGAGGCTGTAAAGGAAGTAGTGCGGCTGGCGTCTGGTTTCGATGTGGGTGATGTGCCTCCTTCTCTCAAGTTTGTTCAGGAGATTGATTAGTGGAATGAAATTTCGGCTGGAGAGGCTCCACCGGAAGTACGATAGGATCCTTGAAGACATCTTTGAAGAACATAACGAAAAGAGCATGACAAAAGAGACTAATGAAGGTAGAATAGAGCAGGATTTGGTTGATGTTCTTTTACGTCTTCAACATGACGGGGACCTTGAATCTCCAATCACTAGAGGAAACATAAAAGCTGTCCTAGCGGTAAAGTTTAAGTCTCTCAGAAGTTTCCTTACTGTACCATTCCTAATAAAATATGAGGCATTAGTGGAGCCAGCATAAATCCACTTCTCAACGCTCCCCCTTGCATGAGCCATTAGTAGAGCCCATAAATCCACTTCTCAACACTCCCCTGCATGAGCCATTAGTAGAGCCAGCATAAACCCACTTCTCAACACTCCCCATTTGTGGAATTCGATGGACACACTTTTAGAGACACGTATTTTTGTTTTAGCACCGAGTCCTTATGGGATCCAAACTTGCAATATGTTAGCTCTGATACAGTATTTAGTTTCCTTAGGTAACTCTTCGTACAAAAAACTTGAAGCATTTGAGGTAGCATAAATATTTTTCAATACTCCCCATTTTTTACCCACTTCGCAACACTAGTTTACTACTTCACTGTATGATGTAAAGCATACCTACACCTACTTAGATATATGGTCTTTGGGGTGGTCACCCTGCTGCTGGGGATGAGGGTCAGCTTTCAAAATACACATGAAAATCATGGTCCACTTCCAAAACCTATATGAAAATTTAAGATTTAGAACTAAAAGGAAATTAAATCCTAGGTCTGCCTGACCACGGTAATCATCCACACTATCATTATCATTTTAGACTTATCACATTAATAGAGTCACTAAGGTCTTAAAATGAAAGATATTAATGCATTTACCAAGAAATACAAAAGATATTTATGTTAATTATCTGGTGTGGAGGTGTGATAGTGTGGCGGAACCGCTGGGGTACTCAATCTTGCCGTAATTTGAAGTCTTGAAAAATCCAACTATTTAAACCATTGCTTATTATTATTATTATTTTTTTTTTCAATAGCCGAGATCAGGCCCTAGGATGATGACGTCTTGATTCTTTGAGAATTATGGGAGCTTGAAGTACTCTAGACTCTAGAGATACTCTTATGCATGTATTCTTACCTTTGAAACCAAGTGTTAATTCTTTTGCAGGAAATGTTAGTGGCAGGGACTGAAACCTCATCTACAGTCATGGAGTGGGCCATGTCTGAGCTGATGAGAAACCCAAAAGTGATGGAGAAGGCTCAAGCAGAGGTGAGAGAGGTACTCAGTGGGAAGGCACCCATGGAAGAGAGAGACACCAATGAATTGAACTACTTGAAATTAGTCATCAAGGAGACGCTAAGGCTACACCCTCCCACGCCTCTGCTCCTAGCAAGAGAATGTAGGGGGATATGTGAAATAGACGGATGTGAGATACCTGAAAAGACAAGAGTCATTATCAATGCATGGGTTTTGGGATGATGCTGAGAGCTTCATGCCGGAGTTTTTTATTGGGAGTTTGTTAGGCTCCGTCCCGAGTTAATCACAATTAACTCTAATTAATTGAGTTTAAGACTAATTAAGCCTATCTACATGGTTTAATGGTGATTTATCACCAAATGAAGTTGAATTAGCTTAATGAAGTGTTAGACAAGATTAATAACTGAATTGAATTGAAATGGAGCTTAAACAAGCAAGTGAAGGACTTGTGTATAAATACGAATTTATACGTATTTTGTCGAAGTCGGAAACTCTTGATACCAACATGTGTATCTCGACGAGTACGCTAACTTTTATAAAAGACTTGAAGTAATTCGACGAGAAATGAACCAAATGGACCATTAGTTGACTTGAAATGAGAATGAAAGGACTTAAGGGGGGTGAAATGCAAAAATGCTCCTTAAATCACCCAAATGACTTCATTCATCTCATTCTTCTTGTTTCCAAACCTAGGCAACATTTCCTCAAACGTTTCTTCTTCTTCTTGTAATTTCTTTCATTCCTTCCTTCATCAAGAGTGGATGGGAGGTGAACCAAGTGAAGAGGAGGCTATCTTCTTCCTTGCTACATCATCTTCTTAGAGTTCTTCTTGAAATTCAAGCTTCAAGGAGAAGGTTCCAACTCAAGCCAAGCTAAACAAGGGTTTTATAGCAGTCAAAACTTCATTTGAGGCAAGTAGATACATATGTTTATGATTGATGATTGTTGAGAAATTATAGTGGTTTTAATGGAAGAAGAAATGATGAATAATTGAAACCCTAGGCATGGATTAGGTTATGTAATGAGGGTTTAGTGTGGATAATTGGGATTTATATGCTTTTATGTATTCCTTAATTGAATTGCTCATTAGGTTTACAAGAGGAAGAAGAATGGATGAGAAAACCCATGCACCCATTTCAGGACAGAACCCTGCGTTATGTTTCTGTATGGTGATCGATCGATCGGCCACATGGTCCGATCGATCGGACCTGTCAATAACTGGGACTGAATTTCGGTCGATCGATCGGACCGAAAGTGAATTGTGAGCTGATTTTTTTTTTTGGGAAACAAGTGTGCTTCCTATGAGCCTAGGGGTATGTATGACAAGAAATACCCTAATTTAAGGTCTTCAAGACTAGGTAAACTAAAAGAAAGAAATACCCTAATCTAAGGGAAACAAAAAGAAAAGAAAGGTGACGAGTGAAGTACTAATTTCTAAAGGGTAGTCTAAACCTTCATGAGTGTAACTACGGTTCTTACAATGCACCATTTCATTCCATAATGTCATCTATAGTAATACGTGCACTGATAAACCGTGTTTCACTTGAGTATTTGGTTTAGATAATTGGTTTTTGAATTGCATAATAGTTGGTAACATTAGTAACAAGTCTGGCACTACCTAGTGGGTTCCGAACTCAATATTACATTGAATTGAATAAATTGATAAATGAAATGACTATTCCTACTGCAGTAGATGAGATTGGGGTGTTCCGGAGCCCGTGGTGACACCAGTGATCTCTGATCAAGACACTGGGAGATCCCACCTTATTTGGACCGAAAGGTCATTGACTGAAAAGTCATACACTGAAAAGCCATTAATAAATATTGAACATTATGCATAACTGAATATGAAATGCTTCCTTTTGGGAAGAAACGAATGGAGTTGAAACCCATGCTAGTGTAGTTGCCAGTATTAGTGTATTATTAAGGGTATTTGTTGAACTGTTTAGCACTGTTAAATAATGCATAGCTAGAAGTTATGAACATGTATAAATGTATGTATACCTTGTTGAACCGTCGTGTTCACGGTATTACTGATGATGTTACAGGCTCAGTTGCACGTGCCGGTCCCTCAACGACCGTCTCGCCAGCGGAGGAGGCCCATTCGCTACCTCCAGGAGGTTTAGCTGAATGGACGTGATGTGAGAGAGGATAACATGTAATGTTTTGGAAATACGTTTTAGAAATGCTTTTATTGATTCATTTTGGTATTGTAAGCATTGTGAGTATGTCCCCTGCAATGTATTTAAATGTGCAGTGGTTGTTAGTAAGAAACTGAGATGATGTACAGTAACTTTACTGTTCAAAGTAAAGTATTTGATTCGTTTTGTTTAAATAGGTTGTCAATGTATATTATTTGTATATTCCGCATTGTACATTGACAGGTACGTATGCAAGATCCCTTGTAGATTCGTATTAACTTCGGTTAATTCGGGTTTACGGGAGTAAGTATGATTGTCATCGCGACCCGGGGGTTAACCCTAATGACTCTGATCTCGGGTCCGGGTCGTGACAGAGTTCAATTGATTTCAAAGGAACTAACTTTGAGCTCATCCCTTTCGGTGCTGGTAGAAGGATGTGCCCAGGAATGTTGTTTGGACTTGTAATTGTAGAACTTGCCCTTGCTCAACTTCTCTACTATTTTGACTGGAAGCTCCCAGATGCAATTAAGCCAGAGGATTCAGACATGACTGGGGCTTTTGGAGCTACTATGGGTAGAAAATCCAACTTGGTGTTGATTCCAATCCCTCGGCATCCTTCCTTGGAAGGAAGTGTCTAGAAGATGGTGCAATTGTGTACAAGCACTCGTGTGTGTATCTTTTATTGCAAGTTCAAAGGTTATTTCAATTAATGTTATGTTTTATTCCAAGTTGGAAGGTTATTTCAATTAATGTTAAGTTTTATTCCAAGTGGGAAGGTTATCTCAATTAATGTTGAGCCAGTGAATTTGTGTATAAAACAAATAGTGCAATTGTGTGTGTGAGTGTTGGTAGAAAGTGTATAAAACATATAGGCATTTGTTTACGATTGTTGGGTGGAGTAAAATAAAATAAATAGGAATATCAAATCACAATTAAAAAAAATTCCGAGAGTTAGTTGCATAAGTATAAAAAAAGATACTTCTAGTTGCATAAAACGAAAAAAAGGGTACTCTTCAATTGCACAAAATGATAGAAAAAATCATCAAAGGATGAAAAATGATTTTAAAAAAGGTACTTTTACTTCTAACGTCCACCACCTTCTTCTTCTTCTTGATTTTGTTGGCCTAGTGGGTCCAGACCAATTGGGTTTAGGGTCATGGGTATTTTGGTAATTGTACCGGGACTTTCTTATTTACTAAGATAGGGTTTCTTGGGGGACAAGAAAGAGAGCATTATATATTCATGTAATATGTAACCCATGATGTACTGTACTGCATATCATACAGAGAGTGAACCCAAAGGAGAGTCGAGTTTCTTTCCCGTGGACGTAGGCAAGATTGCCGAATCACGTAAATCTCTTTGTGTGTGATTGTTTGTTCTTGTGTGGTTGATTGATTGCTCGATCGCTGTTTCACGTTTTCGCATACACGCGCACAACAAGTGGTATCTGAGCCTAGAGTTTCTAGGGTTGGATTGTGCTGCGTTGCGATCGACGGATCGGATTAAGGGTGTCCGGATTTCTGTGCGTGGATTCTTCATCGCAGAGAAGAGAGATCGTTTCTGATCTCGAGTGGGCCACATTGATCGGGGTTTTTTTTTCAAGGGGAGATCTCCAAGAAGAACACACAGAGACTGGTTTTTTTTTTCCGGTTGTAGAAACCCCAGCCGTGGGTACTGATCACTTGGGAAGAAGAAGGTTCAACCGGAATTGAAGCAAAAAAAAAAAAGGTTCTGAATCGTTTCTTTTGTGCTCAAATCGGTGCCTTACAGACGCCGTCAGCGCGTCACCGCACTTCGCCGGAGAATAATATCAGTCGCCGTCGTGCCGTGGCCGGAGAACAAGCGGAAGACGGAAGGCAGCAGCACCACCATTGCTGGTTGCAGATTGTTTCTGTTTACAGAACCCAGTTCTGTTTGAAGAAGAAGTTCAGGTGGGCCTGAGTTCTAGTTCTGGGCCAGTTCTAACTTGACCCGACAAGGCAGCCTAGCCCAGCCCAGAGTACTGGTCAGCTTCAGTTTAGGGTCAGTCCGACCTGACCCGTGAAGCCGGAAGCCCATGCAGCAGACGCTGACGTCAGCATCACGTCAGCGAACAGTACAGTCAGCAGGAGTTTGACTTGGATCGACGGCAGAAACTTGTTCTCGCGATATCTTGATCATCTGAGGTCAGATCGGAGATCCGTTTGCGCCTACAGACTTGCGAGCAGATCTAAACAACTGTGGAAAAAGATTGGCAGTTTGACAGTCAACAGGAAAGTTTGACTAATCGGAGCGCAGAATATAGTTTTTGCGATATCGGAGCCATCCAAAGTCGGATTTCAGATCCGTTTCTTCCAGCGTGCTCGTGGTGACGAGATCTACAGACTGGTGCAGAAATTGAGTTTAGTGAAAGTTGTTTATATTTCTTGATTATTCAATTAAGATGGAGAACAACAATGTGAACACTACCATGATCAAATTGAACCATACAAATTGGTTAATTTGGAAATCAAAGATGGAGGATATCCTCTATTGCAAAGACCTCTATGATCTCATTGAGGGGGACAGTGCCCGACCAAAAGAGATGTCTTATCCTGATTGGAAAAAGATGCATAGAGAGACTATTGGTCACATCAGACAGTGGGTGGATAATAGCATATTTCATCACGTGTCTAATGAAATCAATGCGAGAACCCTTTGGAAGAAGTTAGAAGAAAGATATGAGAAGAAAACGGCAGTAAATAAAACTTTTCTCATTAGAAAGCTTGTGAATATGAAATTCAAGGAGGGTGGTAAAATTGAGGAGCACATAAATGAATTCCAATGCGTTGTGAATGAATTAGCCATAATGAAGATGGTCCTTGATGATGAGATGCAAGCTTTATTGCTTCTAAGTTCTTTGCCAGATACATGGGAGACATTGGTTGTTTCTGTGAGCAACTCTACTCCAGATGGTGTGTTATCAATGAGTAAGGTTATTACAGCTTGTTAAATGAAGAAACAAGAAGAAAAACTGCAGGGACGGATAATGCACAGGCCTTTGTTACGGAGAAAAAGAGGAGGAGTAAGAGTAGGGCACCAAAGGGGGGTCGTGGCAAGTCTAGAGGTGAATCACAGACTAAGAAAAAGTCTGGAAAATGCTTTCACTGTGGTAAGGAGGGTCACATTAAGAAGAATTGCTTTGCCTTTAAGGAAAAGAAAGGAGCCAATAATGAGCAGAAGAATGACACTAACACTATAGCTACTTTGGATAATGAAGTAGCGCTATTGGCCAGTGAAGATGAAGGGTGTTTGAGTGTTGCAGATGATTAGGTTGAGTGGGTTGTTGACACAGCAGCATCCTACCATGCTACTCCTTCTAAGGAGATGTTCACAGCGTACAAAGCAGGGGACTTTGGCACTGTGAAGATGGGCAACACAAGTCATTCGGATATTGTTGGGATCGGTGATGTCTGCATTAAAACCGATATTGGTTGCACAATGACGCTGAAAGATGTGCGACATATTCCTGATCTGCGGTTGAATCTGATTTCTGGAACTTCATTGGACTGTGCAGGTTATGAGAGTTACTTCAGAAATGGCAGGTGGAAACTCACTAAAGGGTCTCTTATGTTGCGAGAGGGAAGGCGTGTAATACGCTGTACAAGACACATGTGAAGCTATACAAAGGCGTGTTGAATGTTGTTGAAGACAGATCCTCTCCGAATCTGTGGCACAAGAGATTGGGACATATGAGTGAGAAAAGACTGCAGTTATTGGCAAAGAAAGATCGTATTCATTACTCCAAAGGTACATCCCTTGACCCTTGTGATTATTGCTTGTTTGGTAAACAATATAGGGTATCTTTTTCTAAAACATCAACGATAAAATCTAATGTGTTGGATTTGATATATTCTGATGTTTGTGGTCCCATGGAGGTGGAGTCATTGGGTGGCAATAAGTTTTTTGTCACATTTATTGATGATGCATCCAGGAAAGTCTGGATTTATACGTTGAAATCGAAGGATCAGGTGTTCTAGATATTTCAACAGTTTCATGTCATTGTTGAAAGAGAAACAGGAAAGCTCTTGAAATGTCTCCGCACAGATAATGGTGGAGAGTACACATCTAATCAGTTTAAAGGCTATTGCTCAAAGCATGGTATTCGACATGAAAGAACAGTTCCTGGTACTCCACAGCACAATGGTGTGGCAGAGAGAATGAACCGCACTATTCTTGAAAGGATGAGATGCATGATTAGAGTGGCACAGCTACCCAAGCCATTTTGGGGTGAATCTGTCCTGACTGCCGTTTACCTAATTAACAGGTCTCCCTCAGTTCCTTTGGATTTTGACATTCCGGAGAGAAAATGGACAGGTAAAGATGCTTCATATTCTCATTTGAAGGTGTTTGGGTGCAAGGCTTTTGCACATGTACCAAAAGAGCAGCGTTCAAAGCTGGATGATAAGGCAGTATGTTGCATTTTCCTTGGCTATGGTGGAGCAGAGTTTGGTTACAGATTATGGGATCCAGAGAAGAGGAAAATTATCAGAAGTAGGGATGTGGTGTTTCATGAAGACCAGTTCTTTGGAGATATTGAGAATACTGAAAAATCTAAAGAAGTTGTTGATGGAGTTGTTGATCTCACACCGACACCTTCTCCAGTGCAGACTACAGGTGGAGAAGGTGGACAAAACGATCCGGATCATGATGAGGCGCAGGGGTTGCCAGATGAACAAGGTGTTGAACAGGGGGAGCAGTCTCCTCAGCTAGAAACCACAGAACCTCAAATTAGGAGGTCTACTCGAGAGCGTCAACCATCAACAAGATATCCTGCAACAGATTATATCTTGCTTGCTGATGAGGGGGAACCAGAGAGCTACCCAGAAGCAACAACTCATGCAGATAAAGATGAGTGGATGAAGGCTATGCAGGATGGGATGAGTTCTTTGAAAAAGAACAATACTTATGAGCTGGTGGAACTTCCAAAAGGCAGGAAGGTTTTGAAGAACAAATGGGTGTTCAAACTGAAGAGAGATGACAGTGGAAAACTGATAAAGCACAAAGCACGACTAGTGGTCAAAGGCTTTGCGCAGACGAAGGGTTTTGACTTCGATGAAATCTTCTCTCCAGTTGTTAAGATGACTCCTATCAGAGTTGTCTTAGGTCTAGTCGCCAGCATGGACCTTGAGCTTGAACAGATGGATGTGAAGACTGCATTTCTTCACGGTGATCTGAAGGAAGAGATCTACATGACTCAGCCAGAGGGGTTTGAGGTAGAAGGAAAAGAACAGATGGTTTGCAGGTTGAAGAAGAGTCTCTAGGGGCTGAAACAAGCACCGAGACAATGGTACAAGAAGTTTGATTCATTCATGGTGAGTCATGGGTACCGGAGGACAGCTGCAGATCACTGTGTTTATGTTCGTAAATTTGGTAATGGCAAATTTATCATCCTTCTTTTATATGTAGATGATATGTTGATAGTTGGACATGATAGTAAGATGATTGACAGGCTGAAAATGGATATGTCAAAGACTTTTGACATGAAAGACTTCGGACCCGCACGACAAATTTTGGGAATGCAAATACGTCGTGACAGGAATACCAAGAAGTTGTGGTTGTCACAGGAGAAATATGTTGAACGGGTGCTAGCAAAGTTCAACATGAAAGATGCTAAGCCAGTTAGCATGCCTTTAGCCAGTCACTTTAAGCTCAGTAAGAGACTATGTCCTACTACAAATGAAGAAAAGGAACGGATGATGTCTGTTCCATACTCCTCAGCAGTTGGGAGTCTTATGTATGCCATGGTGTGTACACGGCCAGACATTGCTCATGCAGTGGGTTTAGTGAGTAGATTTCTTTCTAACCCTGGGAAAGAGCATTAGGAAGCAGTGAAGTGGATCTTCAGATACCTGAGAGGTACATCAGATTTTAGCTTGTATTTCGGAGGCTCAAAACCAATTCTTGAAGGCTTTACAGATGCTGATTTTGCAGGCGATTTTGATCGTCGGTTGTCTACTTCTGGATACTTATTTACTTTTGCAGGGGGAGCTATTTCCTGGCAGTCAAAGTTGCAGAAGTGTACAGCATTGTCTACAACCGAAGCAGAATACATAGCTGCTAATGAAGCAGGGAAGGAGATGATTTGGTTGAAGAGATTTTTTCAAGAACTGGATTTGAAGCAAGGAGAGTATGTGGTCTACTGTGATAGTCAGAGTGCTATGGATCTTAGCAAAAACGCTACATACCATGCCCGCACGAAGCATGTTGATGTGAGATATCATTGGATTCGTGAGGTCATCGAAAAGAATCTCATGAAGCTGGAGAAGATTCATACTGACAAGAATCCCTCAGACATGATGACTAAGGTCGTGTCTAAGGGAAAGCTGGAATTGTGTTCAGAGTTGGCAGGACTGGACTCCTAGTAAGGGGGTTCAGAGGCGTCTTCCCCATGGTCTGGAGGGGGAGATTGTTGGCCTAGTGGGTCCAGACCAATTGGGTTTAGGGTCATGGGTATTTTGGTAATTGTACCGGGACTTTCTTATTTACTAAGATAGGGTTTCTTGGGGGACAAGAAAGAGAGCATTATATATTCATGTAATGTGTAACCCATGATGTACTGTACTGCATATCATACAGAGAGTGAACCCAAAGGAGAGTTGAGTTTCTTTCCCGTGGACGTAGGCAAGATTGCCGAATCACGTAAATCTCTTTGTGTGTGATTGTTGTTCTTGTGTGGTTGATTGATTGCTCGATCGCTGTTTCACGTTTCCGCATACACGCGCACAACAGATTTGACGCTTTATTTTTTATTTTTATTTTACTCCACTCTAAAAACAAACAGGGCTAACATACTGCCTGCAGTTAGAATGGATCATGGGTTGAGTTGATAAATTCCTAATAAGATTCTTACAAAAGGAAAATGAGCTCGAAGTTCGAGCCCACAAAGCAAACATTAACTCGATTCATTTAAAACCCTGAGCTGATGAGATTAGGGGTTCTCAAGGGCCAGGACAACCCGAGATTGACCCAGGGTCAGCCTGCTTTGGGCCGGGTCTGGATCTATTTTTGGCCTGTTTAATATGCATGAGCCGGGTTTAGATTAAGTGATAGAAAGGCCAAAGCCCGTGCTAGCCCGTCCCAAATAATTAATATATGTACTTTAGTGACTATATGCCCAAAGTAATTAGAAACCCCTAACAAATTATAGGAAGCCCAGCCCAATTTTCTAAATGGGCAGGCTCTGGCCAGGTACTTAAGGTCCGTGTTGGGGCTGTTCCACATATTGGCCTATTTTTCAAAAGGAAGACCGGGCTGGATATGCCTTAGCCCAGTGTGGCCCGTCCAATGAACAACCCTACATACAATACAATATGTGGGTCGTGCAAGGCAATAGTAGTGGGCTTTCTTAAATCCGATTCTTATAGTTATTGGGTGAAAGAATAACTCACAGACTCGGCCGTGGCCCAGACAACTTTTGGTAACTTAGGGGACATGCCATCCATCTCAATAACAAAGCAACTTTACTCACCAAAAGTTAAGCAAGAACATATGGATTAGGCTAGTCTTAGAGGCTTTTTAATGGTGACCTAAGCCTGATCTCTCAATAAATAGCCTTATAATTTAGGTATGGCATGTCCCATGGGCCAATGGTCCCAAAAACACAAGGCATTGTTTGACTGAAGGAAAGTTTCTGTATTAGGTGTAGTTATCCACATTGGACAAATACATGCATGCAGTTATGCGAAAACTCTATGTTTGGCGTAGAATTATTTTGTAACTAAAATCCACTCCTTCCTCTCTAAGTCACTGTGCACAAAAGAAATTGTGTATTCCACAAGCCATGAAATCCAGGGAAACAAGCTAAAGGCAAATTGGATGGAGAAAATCTCAGGTTGGGAACAAGCAACAAGCAAAGTGTTGCAACATTAATCTTGGATAAACAAATTCTAAAAGGCTCGAACCTATCTAACAATGGAAAGTATCTGTGATTTCTCCACAAGAACCAAAAAGTTAGTGTCATCAGTGTCTCCCATATGGGCAAGTATTATTTCCTTGAATCAAAAGCTTTCTAGAAATTCAAACGCCACAAAAATCTTCACCAAAGTGAGCTGGACCAAAGGGCTCAATGGGCTAGACTAGTCCATTACATAGCCCAAGAAACAACTCCTACTGCCAAACTGGCCCTTTAACCTTATAGGATGACAATTATACCACTAAATCTTCAACCTCTGCATTTCCTTGAGGAATATAAATCTTTACAAATAAAGATATAAGTTGCAAAGAAAAAAGGAAAGAAAAAGACCACAACCAAAATTCCAATGAGATAACACTCTTTGAACATCTACTATACCTCTATATCTGCACTCTTCGGTAAGTAGCTCTTGCTGCTCAAACATCAGAAAACGCAAGAGCTAAAAGAATCAAGAGAAGTATCACAGCCAAGATGATCATGACCCAAGAAAGAAATATGTCCTTCCTTGAAGCAATCCCGTGAGAATCCTTGCTCAAGAGTGTACCAAGTTTTCAGCACAAGCATCACAAAGACTTTAAGTGATAGTAATGCATCCTATGATCTTCTTTTTTCTTTTCCTTTGGTTATTCTGAATTGTAATTCCTTAAAAGTCCAAAAAAAAACCCTTATGTGCTCTAGAGAAAATATTAGATTGTACAAAACCAAAGTAACATATGATCAAAATCATGGGGTAGTTTGTTACTAGTATATGTCCTCACCTGAGAGCAATGGCTGCAGGGAAGATTAATCCGATGGCGACAGAGGCAGTGGCACCAGTGAATTGGAAGGCATCCCAGATACTAGGAACAAAATTGGCTCCAACAAAAACAACACCCATTAATCCAAAAGTGATGGACGAGAACCTCGGGTTGTCGTTGGTGATTGGGACTGCATAGGGGAAGAGAAGGCCGTCCAGGTTGAGACGGAGAGAGAAGAAGACGATGGGAAAGACAAGCATCAGGTGGACCACGTAACTGATCCTCACAATGTCATTTATAAGAGAACTATATGGGATTCCAAGTTCTGTATCGAAGTTGGCCAAGATGTCGTCCAGTGTCTGCTCTCCAAAGAGAAGGAACCCGAAGAAGCTAGTTGCAACATAGACTATCGAGCACAATGCAAGTGATGTGCGGACTATCGACTTCATCTGGCTAGGGTCTTTGAGCTCATTCCCTATTGGATGTACTGCAGATTGTACCAGCAGTAGAATATGAACAAGATTTTGTTAGTTAATTTAGTTGAAGTTCAGTTCATAGTGAAGGCTGTAAGCTGTAAATGGGTCGGTTCGGGTAGGGTCCATGGTCCACAAATGGGGACAACAGTAAGTTTTCAAGTACCACAAAAGGTCCTAAAAATGACCCAAATCCAGATCCAGTAGTCACATGGGCCAAAAGCAGGAAAACAGAGTTTCTTTTGTTCAGACAAGTAAAACAACTTCACATACCACTGTAATGGCAGATATAGGCAGTAATGATAACTGGCACCGTCGTAAAAAGCTTCCAGAATGAGGATTGATCAACAAGTTCAGGCAGCAACCTCGGCATTGTGATGCTGTCGTTGATCAGTTTGATGATAGTAACCCCGGCTGTGATCACCACAAACACCACAGCCAATGCCACTGATAAAGCCGATGTGTATCTCAATGAATCTGAAAACACCAAGTAACCAGTCATTTGATATGATCTATATCATCAGTAGGAAGAGGTGCACCAATGTGCCAGAATGAGGTGAGACGAAGCCTAGCCCATTTACAAAGAAATAGAATAGTTGGAAGGTGCTGATTGTCACAACATACCTATTCTAATAATGTTAACATCCAAAATGAAGAAAATTAAGGTCCATTACTGTCTCTTATGTCTCTAAATATAAGGCTCAAGCCCAACCCTCCCCTATGTCTAAAAATAAGGGTCAATCCCAACCCTCTAGAACAGAAGATGAAGACAGACCCACCTGTCCAGGCTCAGGCCCAACATTTTAACTAAGGTCTCATTGTTTTCCCATTAAATGGGATCATTAGCTATATATACTTAATTCCTGACATGCTCTTAAAGTTGAGCTGTCAATGGATTGGCCGCATTTGACAGTCGATAAATCCAAGTTTAGTAGCTAATCAGGTTGTTTGGGCCACAACAGGGCCCATTAAATGCACATAGGTTATCTAGGCAATTTTGTTGGGCCCAGACTTTTTACTTTTTTTATTTCCGAAAAGAGAAGCTAGGCATGGAAATATCACCCAATTTTCACAGGCTACCATAAGGATCTGACCTGAAAAAAGTTGGGCATGTACCCTGATATGGGCCCATCTGACAATTGGGTGTCTTTTGCCCTTTTTTAGATTTACAGACTCATTCACACACAGTCCCCATGTCCTTTCATTTCTTTGACAATAGGTTTCCACAATTGAAGAGTTGTTCCGTAATTAGCCTGGTTTGGATCTCAGAATGTCCAAAATCAATTTCTGGGTCACGTCCACTGGGGACCAGACCTTGGGCTACTAAGTTGTCTTTCTGGGTCTTTCCTTGTAGGTTGATGTTCATATCATCAACATGAAAAGGACATAAATAGCATATAAGACTATTAGAAACTAATATCAGAGTACTTGTGGATCTGAACAATCACAAGACCAGGTCTCTCCATTAAACAGCCTTTGACTAAATCATGATCATATTCATCATAATACCATGAATGGGATAGAGAGGGAGAGTGAGAGGACTGACCCACACGCTTGAAAGAGGTCAAAGGGAGGAAAACAAGGAAGGTGGTGAGGAGGAGGAGGAAGGAGCGTGAAGTCCACCACTGCTGACCAAACCAACCTTCTATCACACCAGAGTGATGAATTCCACCACTCCCTGTTCCTGATAGCACGTCTCCTGCATCATGACAACAGCATTAACCTTAATCAGTTAATTTGTTGATTTTTAAGAAAAAAATTAACTATACATCAGTATAAAAAAAAATAGTTCATGAGAGAGACTAGTAATTTATCCTAATTCATTTGCCTAAACATCTTTTTGGGATGCTCCACATGTACTCTGCCCTAAAATCATATCTTGCATGTGCTCCAACCCAAGACACTCCCCATCAATGCTAGGTCAATCATACCAGGGCCACAGAGAATTTACCCGTCTCCCCTAAACCGGTAGGAATTAATCTGACCCAAAGGGTTAGGACACTCTCCGTTGTTTTTAATATATATATATATATATATATATATATATATATATCAATGCTAGATCAATTCCAGGGCCTTAGACACTTTGGGGGAGAAATGAGGCATCTTGCACTTCTCAAAACATTTCACTCACAAAAAAATATAAATAATTGCTAGTGGCATAGTAGTTCAGAATCTTGGGCTTGTTTGACCTTGTTCCTATGCTTTTCTTAATTTTATACTGACATTGAATTGCTGAGTATTTACTGTGCAGTTATTGTTTGATAATAGGGGAATTTTCAAAAAGGCATGAAACTTTTGATACATTTTCAAAAGAGTACATGAAGATTTGAATACGTCAAAAGGTACACAAAAAAAATTCACAGTTTTCTCAATCAAATCCTCTTCATAAAAAAGAAGTTCCGAGAAATAACAAAAATATCCTTATATCATTTTTCAAATTTTCCTTTATAAATTATTTAAGAGAAATAATCTAGTCCGGCTCAATTGACCCAGTGAGGCCCACTTCAACTACATTTATTCATACAATGTTAGAAAAAAAAGAGATTCTAGATGACTAAGAATCTAGCTTCATTAAAAGATTATAATCATGAAAATCAAAATAGCTATATTTTAGGAACGAAAGATACTAAGAAATGACAAAAACCTCTCATAAGAGTAGGGTATTGTAATCATTTTTTTAAAATATTTAAGGGAGAGGACTTGATTAAATGTACCTTTTTTGAAAATGAACCAAAAAGTTCATACCTTTTGAAATCTTCCCTTGATAACAGTATGTCAAATTGTTCCGCTTAGAATAGGTTATGCAGAACTCCTTGAGTATCATTATATCTTATTTTTCTAAAGAACATAATTAACAACAACGTTGTTGTTTTACCCAAAAAAAAAAAAGAAACAATGTTGTTTAAATTAAATCTTTATAAGTATCTATAAATCCCTCTCATATGTTAAAACATAAAAATCAATTATTAAGAATATTTGCACATCCATGTCATACATTATCTTTGAAAGAACCAAACAAAATTAACCACCATCCATTGTCAAGGGTGGACTTTACTAAAGGTGATAAGCGCGTAAGTGCAGACCTGTCAAAGGTGGGCCCAATTGGGTTCAATAGAGTGAGTTTAACCACATATATAATCATTCATTCTACAACCTACATTTGGATGAGAGTTTATGTCTAGTTTAGAAGTCGAACTTCATATTTGATCCTTTTAAGCATTCAATTCCTATGTACTTTACTTTAGTTAAGTAGAATTAAGAGTTATTTTACTTTGTTAAGTAGAACTGAGTTATGTGAAGAGTTCATTGGTAAGATCAATAATTCTTAAAAGTACGGATGATTTGAATTCCTATAAGAAATGCTTATAAAGAAACAGGTCCTTACGTGCAAAGGTAAGCTATCAAAGATTATCAACAAATTTAAGTAATCAAATATCAGAATTAATAAAAATAAAAGTAGGAAGAAGGAAGTGAAGAAAAAGGAAATATCCTCTCACTTACCAATTATGATCATATAAACCACAAGCATTCCAAGGTTATTGATGGTGATGCACACCTGCAAGATCGCCTGGCCGGCACCCCCAAAGACCTCTCCCACCACCCCGGAGTAGGACCCGGTGGCCGCCGCCTTTGGCGATGCAAACTTTAAAATAATGTCAATGAATGATTCCATCAAGACGGCCGCTGCAACTATCATCGCCAGCCCCGGAAGCACCCCCAAAACCTTCAATGTTGCTGGCAGCGCCATGATCCCAGCCCCAACAATAGTCGTTGAGAGGTTGAAGATGGCGCCGGAGAATGAGGCGCCATGGAAACCGACATGGTCTTGGAGGTTCCTAGGGAGGAGGTGCCGGCGGTTCTTCCTCTCCCAGGAGGAGGGCATAATCGTCAATTTTTTATAATTCCCTTTCCTTCCTCTTGTATTCTCTGTCTTCGTCGTCCTCTGTTTTTTCACCTCTCTGTTTTTTGTTTTTTCACTCCTCTAACCGTTGGGACCAAAGCAATTAGTGTCGTGTTATTTATAGTTTGTCTCTTGTTGTGCGCGGGAATCTACGCGTTTTTGTTTTTAGTCCCTTTCATTGCTGGTTTGGAAAGGAATTGTAATTGGCTTGGTCATTGGTGGGACTCTTCGTTTGGAAGAGATATTAGCCAATGGGAAGGATACACATCTATTGGAACCATTACCAAGGATCTGAATACATGATAGTTAGATTCACTTATTAGAAATATATTTATAAATTTCAAGGGGCTGTTGTATTGCTTGAGTACTACATAGGAGAACATTTATGTGCATCCATTCATCACCATAATATAGTAGGATTGACTTTATAATACATGTATAAAGTGGGAGGTACTCATGTGAGAGAGCATCTCTCACCTTACTACGAGAGATAAGGTGGGGGCCCATCATATTTAAATTGGGGCCCTCGCATTTAAGTTGTTGTCATTGGATATGGATGTGGGGGCCTCCACCTTATCTCTCATGCTAAGATGAGTGCATTTCTCATAAGAGCATCTCTCATATATATATATATATATATATATATTAGTTACGCTATAAAACTCCCTGGGCATTTTTCACAGAAAATAACTCCCCTCTTTTGGCCAATGAAAATGTGACACTTGTTATAATGACACACTTATGAATTATCTGTTTTATAAATTCTCAAACTCTCCTTATGAGATACGGAAGTTTTTGAGAATTTCTCTATATTATATAAGCTTCTTTTATGATTTTATGGTGCAAGCTAACTAGCGGGGCCCACTTGGGACCCCACAAATCATGGATTCAGGGAGGATTGAAAGATCTAAGTGGGGTCAATTTAGATATAAAATTTGAAGTGATAATAATACCTCTAACACATTCTTCTATGATCCGCAAGTTTAACGGCTTTATATAAAATAATAAAATCGACTGTCAATCCAACGGTTTACTCCATTCAAATCTATCAAAGCCTAGTAGGACTGTGTAAATAAGAGGGGTGAGTTTGGATGGTCCGCTCAAATAGACCAATGGTAGCCTCACTAGATGGCTTATACCGTAAGATCATAAGAGAAACTTGCATAAGAACATTACTCATGTATATTTACACATAGGCTTTAATCATATATCATTTAATAGCTCCGTTTGTTGTATATAAGAAATTTATTCTCAAGCTCTTTCATCCAATTAAAATCATTTAATGGTACATCTCATTTTGGATCTAGATCCATAATCGTTTCTCTTTTTTTTTTTTTCAATTTAAGCCGAATACAATACAAAATCCATTAGCCTAGGCCAGAAACATGATTGATTGAATAGAATGAGTAAATCCTCCTATCTAAGTTGCTAAGTTAAGTTCTGTATGTAACTTAGATTGATACAATAGAGATGGGACGCGTAGGACGGGTGATGGGGGGTATTTGATTGGATGAAAGAAAAGAAAACGCACCGCCATTTGCCTCTGGTGAGCTTCCACCGCATGAGTGTGGAGAGTTCGGGTTTGGAGATGTAAGGACTAGGGTTTATCTGGCGGAGGAGGAGAGGAAGCTGTTTCGTGTAGAAGTCGTCGAGTCTGACCAGATCGGTTTTGGCTAAAGATAAAGATTCGACGCGCGTTTGATAAGACGCGAGGGTGTCTCTCCACACTGCAGCATCAGAGCATCTGAAATCCATTTTAGAGCTTCTTCTATTTCCACGAGATAACCCCACGCCACGTTTTTTGTTTACAGCGATGCCCCTTCCCGCGAATTACGTGGTGCACTGCACACCCTAGTCCCTAGCTAGTGAGTAGAGACTAGTGAAGTGGAAGTTAACCATGCTACCTAAGCCCAGTCCCCGATCCGGAGAGTCCTTGTATCCAGTATGTACAAATTTCACTTGGCATTCGGGCCAGTTTGGCAACTCTACTAATAGAGTCAAGTAAAGTAAGGTTGATTTTGAAGAAAGAATAAAATATAAATGGATAATGAGGATTTTTTTTTAGTTGTTTGTTATGAAATTTTTTGGACTTTTTGTATGAAAAAGTGGAGTTCTATTGTATTTTAGTAGATAAAGGTGGTTGTTTTTTTACTTTTTTCGAAAAAGATGGAGGGAAATGAAGGCTTTACTTGACTTTTACTATGTTAGTAAAGTGCCAAACTAGCCTGTGTTGAAGTTCTACATGTTGTTTGACAGTGTGGGAGATGGCCTTTGAAAAGAGAGAAATTCTATTTGCACCACTAAAATAACTGAGCACGCCCACTTTTCTAGAAAGAACTTATTATCAAAATAGCCATGATGAAAATAACTAACCTCTTTATGTGCACGGCCTTGAAACTCCGTGCACCCCATCACCAAGCGATACACGCGAAGAAAGAGGAGAAGATGGTCGCTGGTGATGGTGGGGCAGAGAGGGGAGCTCGTCGGTGATGGGGCGGCCGCCAGGGTTCAATCGCAGCAGGTGGGAGGGGAAGAGAGGAGGAGAAGAGAATGAGAGAAAAGGAGAAGAAACCGCTTAGTTCACCGGAAGGATAAGAGAGTGGAGCTTGCCGGTGATGGTGGGGCAGAGAGGGGAGCTCACCGGAGGGAGAGATGGTCGCCGGTGATGGGGCGGCCGTCAAGGTTCGGTTGCAGCAAGTGGGAGGGGAGGAGAGGGCAAGAAAGGAGGAGAGGAGAAGAGGGTGTTTTGGGTATTATTGGGAAAGCGGGTGTAGAATTTTTCTTGAAAAGATTGTGAGCGCTAAGCATCAGCATATCCTATGGCTTTTTAGATTTAAAGCCTTCATTTTGCAGGCTTTTACCGTGGGCCTCCTGAGTGCACCCGAGTGAGGCCCGAATGCTGGACCTGACTAAACATAGGGGCCTTACTGACACCCCTAATCATAATAACCATTGATTTGATGGTTCCAACTATTTTCAAGAAAACTTATTTTATGGAGGGACTGTTGCAATCCAAAGAATTTAGACATAATAAGCCTTTGCAAGTTTTGTTTTACTACAGTGATGGCAGAAAAACTTAAATAAGAAGTGCTAAAAATAGGTGATGGAGAGGTGGACTCACTGCGATTTGGTGATGGGAGTCGGGCCTTTCGTCTTTGATTTTTTTCCCGTGCCAATGAGAATATGAATCAATACTCTAGAGATGAGGAGAAAAACAGAAGATGACTCGCAATTTAGGAAACTATGCAACTTGGGTTTTGTTTGGAAGTATATGCATATTTGAGGCCTTTTACTCATAAAAATCCCAATAAATAAAGTGGTTTGAAGAATAACATATAGACTTTGGCAAAAGAATAGATATAAAATAACATTAAGGGCAGAAAAGGACCCACATATATAGAGTAGGGTGACATGTCAGTATGAACAAGGATGTGCTCATTTAGAGATTTCATGCAACATCATAGTACACATTCAATTTAGGAAAATATGGTGCAAGTAAAGAATATACTCCACTCATCTTGCATATTTACAGTTGAGTGCCTCAGTTACATCAGAACTAAATTCTCTAGCTTTGTGTTGGAATAACCAATGCCCAGATCAACAAGACAACAACAGGTCCCATCTCAATTAGACGCGACCCATAATTTCCTCTGCTTTCCAGAAATTCTCAAGTACATCTCAATGGATTATAGTAGTCTGAGAAACAGAAAGCATGAATGGCATCTGAAGGGTGCTCAACATCAACTTAATAGTCATAAATTACCATCTTCAAATTCTCAAATTTCTTTTTTTTTGAGTGATCAAATTAGATTTCATGTCAAATTACCACTAGCTAAGGCATTTGCTGTCCTTGACCATTGAGTGCGATTCTCACTCCATCCAGCTGTAACCAGGTCTCTTCGTCAGGCCATTCTTTTTCATCAATTCCCACACACGAGCAGCTTCTTCCCATTGCCCAGCTGCAACATGAATATTCGACAGAAGTACATAGACTGCTAGATTATTGGGTTCAGTCTCCAGGAGAAACCCCACGGCAACTCTTCCCAGTCTCACATTACCATGAGCCCTACAAGCACTAAGCAGTGCCCACCAGATATGGGAATTGGCACAAAATGGCACACTATTCACTAATTTTTCTGCGTCATCTAGACTGCCAGCTCGGCCTAGAAGATCAATAATGCAAGAATAATGATCCATCCCAGGTTCTATACCATACTCTTCGAACATTGAAGAGAAAATCCAGCAGCCCTCATCCACCAAACCAGAATGACTGCAAGCGGAGAGAACTATTGTGAAGGTGATAGGATCTGGCTTGATACCCAATTCTTGCATTGTCTCAAAACAGCAGATTGCTTCTTTTCCTTCCCCGTGCTGTGCATAAGCAGCAACCATGGCATTCCAAGAGACAACATCCCTTTCAGACATTCCTTGAAACACTCTGGAAGACCAATCTAAAGCCCCACATTTCGCATACATT
This sequence comes from Cinnamomum chago, assembly GCA_038049695.1. Lineage (NCBI taxonomy): Eukaryota > Viridiplantae > Streptophyta > Magnoliopsida > Laurales > Lauraceae > Cinnamomum > Cinnamomum chago. Next base: position 51,312,173 of record CP142460.1, read on the forward strand.
GTAATAAGTGCATTGCCTAAAGTCATATTCAAGTCAGACCCAGATTTAAGTATGTAGGCATGAACCTGTTTTCCATGTCTCAGAGCTGAAATGCTAGCACATGTGCTCAAAACAATGCTAAGAGTGCAGATATTTGGTATGAGATCTGAAATCTGCATTTCCAGGAATAGCTCTAAGCCCATTACTGGAAATCCATTCAACACAGAACCTGAAACCATCGAGTTCCAAGAAATCAAATTCCTAAATGGCATCTCCTCAAAGATTTGATAAGCATGCCCTATCATACTGCAGTTTGCAAATGCAGAAACCAATGCATTGCCCACTTGGGTATTTGAGATCAGCCCATTTTTGGCAGCTAAAGCTTGAATCATCTCTGTGTTCTTGACAAACTCTGAGCATGCTATTAGGCTTCCAAAGGTGAATTCATCTGGTTCAATTCCTACCCTTTGCATTTACCGGTAAACCGTGATTGCCAATTCATAACAGTTGCCTTGAGCATAACCATTAATGATCGAGTTCCAAGAGACCAGATCCTTCTCCTTCAATCTCTCAAAAACCAATTGAGCATTCTCCAAATCACTGCAGCAGGAGTACATGTTTATTGCTGCATTGCTCACCAAGACACAAGCTTCAAATCCCATTTTGATAGCTTGGGCATGGATTTGAGGCCCCATTTTCGGCATTTTCGCAGAGGAACGTGCGCTCAAAACACTCACAAAGGTCAGGTTGGTGGGACCAAAACAGGATTCTTTCATCTTCTTGAACATGGCCAGAGCCTCAACATCCCCTCCACAGCCCACCAGTCCCGATATCATGGCATTAAAAGTGATATAATTAGGTGTCTCGGCTTCTCCAACTAAAAGATATGCTTCTCTAATCATTCCACAACTGGAATACATCGTCAGTAGAGCATTGATTACAGAAATCCTAACCAAAAACCCAATTCTAATAACCAACGAATGCACCTGCTTCCCCGAATCCAACTCATGGGAGCAGCACAAGCTTAGAACACTCGCAAAACTATAATTATCATGCCAAACACCTATCCAATGCATCCTACAAAACATATCAAAAGCAACCTCTCGGTACCCACAATCGACGCAGCCTGTGATAACAGAATTCCACATGGCAACATTTCTACGAGGAACTTCATCAAACAGCTGGAGGGCAGGATCAGTATGCCCTGATTTAGCATACGCTGAGAGGAGAGTTGTCCATGAATAGGCATCTAGGGTGTGAATTTCATCAAACATGCGGTGCGTAGACTCCAAATCACTGCACTTGGCATAGAGGGAGAGAAGCGCATTGCCGACATGGGTGTGGCCTCTATAACCGGCACGGGCAGCATGGGCGTGGATCTGGTTGCCTGCCACGGTGTCACGCAGGTTTGCGCAGGCAGTGAGGGTGGTGGAGAGGGTGTAGTGGTTTGGTTGGAGGTGGTGGGAGGCATGGATTTGAATGAAGAGCTGAAGGGCTTTGGAGTTGAGGTTTGAGTGTCTGAGTTTTGAAATGAGAGCATTCAATGATAGGAGCTATTGTTTGGGTGTTGGAGACCTTTGGGTTGCTTTTAAGTGAATGCCTGGCCCATTCAATAGTAACTTCATCGAAGAAAAAGGTCATGAAACTGCTTCAAATGCAAGGGCAGAGCCAGGATTTCATCTTGGGGGGGGGGGGGGGGCGCAAAACAATGATGCATTGGCTTCTAAGTTTTCAGGATTTTTTTCTTTTAAAAAATCCATCAATTGTAGATGACTTTCCCATCTACAAATCAAATAAAAATCATATTTATTACATGTCCAAAATCAAATAAAAAGTATTCTTTGTCTCAAAATATGAACCCTTCATAAAAACAACTCAATAAACACATGGTATGTAAGAAGATCTCTTGTACATACATGATACATGCTTGGTTACTCTGATTTTGGGGTTACAATGGTTAGAGTTTATTCACTTTCCTTTGCACCCAAAATGGACATAGAGGTAAAAACTCGAGCAGAGAGTGATTCTTTTGTGAACATCAACAAGTAAGGTTTTCTTTTGTTTTATATTTCTCTTCTTACTGCAAAAGAAGACTCCCTTGCCAGATGTTCCACTAGCATTAGTTTCTCACAAATCACAATATCCAAACTGCAGTTTCCTTTGTCTACTTTGAATATTGAGATGCACACCCACATATTTTGCAAACACCAAACATGAATTAGAAGCTATTTTCTCCCCTACTATACATAGAATACATACATACATACAAGATGTGCGTGGGTATATATAGATATATAAATATATTTCTTTCCCTTCAATTTCTCCATCTTTCTCCATTTAACAAAATCTCTACTTTTTCTCGTCCTCTAACTTGCAAAGATCATCAGTTGAGTTCCCTTACAGGAAGTGGTTGTAGTTTTTAACTTCTTGCTTCTCTATTCTTCTGCAGCCAAAATTATTTTTTGTGGTGTTAATGGCGGACGAAGTGATTTCGTTGGATTTTTGGCCAAGCCTATTTGGGTTGAGAGCAAGAATCTCACAGACAAAGAAGGGTGTGGAGTATGAATACAAAGATGAATGTATGTTTTCAGTGCATTAGAATCAAAAAACAAAAATATATATATATACAAGAACAGTGCATCGGACTAAAAAAAATCCCTAAAAACATAATCAAATGCTGCACAATCAAATAAAAATCTTACAAACATCAATGAGAACAAAATCTATATTGTTTTTTTCTAATTGTAACCAACAACATTGTTATTTGCTGCACATTCGAACATAAAACAGATGTTGAGATGATGAAGAAATCACACACCCAATCGCGAGGGCACACCCGAGAATCGTTCTTCTTCAAAACGAGAGGATCTTGATTCTTGATTCCTTGAAAATGCTGGACATAGAGAAGACGGCGTGCAAAATTTTAACCACTAAAGATGAGAGATTAAAGGAGAAAAAGAGGAGAAGAATCAAACGAAGAAGGAAGAGCCGAAGAGGGTCAGGGCTTGAGCCTGGAGCCTGGAAAGGTTTTCGAAAGTTGCAAGGAGAGGTGGGGGTGGGATGGGTTTTAGCCCGGGGGGAAGGGGGGGCGGCCCTGGCCTCAATGTGGTTCCGCCCCTGTTCAAATGGGATCTTGTTTTTCTTTCTTTTTGTCCCAATGGGTATTTGGGTTGTTAAAACATCCGGCATCCAATCCTAAAAGCCAAGGCCCAATTGTCGTTCTGGCCTACAAATAAGAATTAATAGTAGCCCCACAACCAAAAAAAAAACTAATATTAGGGCATGTTTGTTTGCATGAAATTGAATTCCTTGGGAATTCTTAAAATGGGTAAGATTAAATAGGTGACAAGCTTTGACTCACTTCTATTAGAGGCTTGAGTTGGATTGGGGCAACATTTGGGGTTTGGTTGCCTCCAGCATGCCCTACCCCATTAATGGCTAGTTTATATTGCTTAGTAACATTTCAGGCACAAAATCTTTGTAGCACTAGCTGTAAGTATGAATCTCCACAAGTCCAAATTCGACACTCATCAACGCTCCTCTATGTTGGATTGAAATCTAAAAAATAATCCTTCTAAAATCATTGGACACAAGGGCCATAGAGGATGATCTAATGGGGCTGCTCTTTTGCACTCTTATGTCCCATTGAGATCTTTGCATTCCCTCCCTTCCACGTGATTGGCATGGCCCCCCACAGTGGGTTGGCCCTAAAGACAAGTGTTCGCACAGCGCTGTGTGGATGATTCTTACTATAATAGAGCTCATGGATAATTGAGAAACAGTCCATTGGTGTGACATGTGGGCTGAGTCTGTAGGGCCCACCTGAATGCATGCTATTGCCAACCACAAAGAGCAAAGGGAATTAAGAATATCTTGATGGGGCCTGGGCCCCACTCTCATCCGTAAAGAAAATAAATCCAACAAAAACAGAAATCTTGATGTTTTTAACCTTTGACCTGCACAAAGGGGCGGGAAAACTCGAGATGACTTAAGAGAGTCAATAGCCAATTCGGAGAGTTTTCCAACCATGTACACGAACTCGGAGAGTTTTTCAATGGTGTGCATAACTTCAATGTCTACCTTTTTACCCTATTCCAATCCATCCACTTCCGGCATGTTCTCTATAAACCAGAAGAAAATTGCAAATGCCTCCTTAAACTTGGATTCATTTGATAGTTGGGCTAAGTGAAGAACTATTTCCCTACTAAATGGGCTTTGATTAAACAGTTGAAGAGTGGAATAGCTTATTTCCTAAGAAAATGAATATCAAAATCCTCCTCTTGCAAGAAAACGATTGCAAATTCATGAGAAAGACGCTTTTAACCAAGGGGTACAGAGTGAATAGTGCGAATGGACATCTAAATGAGAATCATTTCCATAGGATTTTAATCTTATTGCTTCTTATCAAACAACACAATTTTGATGGTCTCTACCATATCTCCACATTCTGATAATTCAACCCTGGACCTTTTGACAGAACATATTCTAGAAAATCATAGGAATTTAATGTGTATTAGAAGAACAATCCTAAGGATTCTTTTTCAAAAGCAAACTGAACAAGTTCCAAACAAGACATAAATGAACTCAAACAAGGGAAAAAGATTGATCAGAACAATTGAAACCGTACATTTACACCGATAGTACTGAAATAACTAGCGTCTGCCTGATTTACCAACACCAAAGTCGCCCATTGCATAGAAAACGCAACTAATTATTTTCTTCATAGATTTAAAAAAAAAAGTGGCACATACAAGTTGGTTCTTAATGGTTGATTTATTAATCTAATTTTTAGCACAAGCAAATTCAAAACGAAGGCTAAATCCGGCACCACATTTGTAAATGTCATCAGGATGACTACAAATCAATATGGTAAGGCTAAGATAATGACACACTGATAAAGTATTGTAAATTTCATCAAGACTCGAAGGCTCAGACTCACGAGATGCACGAGGGATTCAAGTGAAGTTCCACAGTAGGGCTACTGATTTGAAACATAAACTGCTCAAAGTAAATAGCCTCAGTACGAGATTTGAAGAATTTATCCCTATAATACGTGCTCAACTTGCAACTGGATAAAACTCTTAATGAAGTGGAGTTTTGCCCCATTTCATTTTAAAAAAAAAACATATATTTTCATGCAGTCTAGATTTTTTTATTGGTGAAGCCCCACCGTGGAGTACCACCTGAACCCCCGCTGCATTTGGCAAGTCCGAGCCTGAGAATATTCGTAAACAATCTGATTCACTTTATTTGCACTTCTCACGAAAAGTACTTGTGGCAATTCAATTACTGATACATGCAAGTTTATAGAATACAAAACAAGATCAGAGATCCTAGCCCTCTAAATTAGCCCAATGAATTTAAAAAACTATTCATTTCCTTTGCCGCGAGCAAAAGATTACGTTTATCTGAACCGCATCTCAACAAGATCAATCCACTTTTCTTCCGCATCGGAAAACGTGACTCAAACTCACAACCCGGCAATTGAAGCAATGAGCAACTTCCAACTGTGCCACAAGCTCTACTCAATTTTTCTCATATTTGGGGTACGAACGGTAGAAAGAGTATCCTACCTAATGTAATTTCCAATTTGCACGCTTCTCGACAGAGCAATGAAACAGAAAATTCATTTTCTACCAAAGTATTCCAACCATGTCAAAAACCAATGCTCCAGCACTCAATTGTAATGAGACAACAATATCCCACTCTATGCCTCTCTTTTTTCTAAATATATCCAAGCCCAATACTTGAACTACTGATTTGTATAAAAGGTAGACCATGCCTGTATGATATAAATCTGTCCAGCAAGCAATCGATTAAGATACGGCACATGATCACACATGGGGCTCCAGTTCTAGATTTGAAAAATAGCCCCTCTGCTCACTGGAAGAATGGCATTGCTGGACTCCAACCTTTCAGCCTTATCGCCTTTACTTCTGTGCAGGAAACTGAACTCCTCTCACGGTGTCATAAGTTCCTCCCCATCCACCACTAGCACTACCACTTGCAGTAGCAACAACAATACCAGCATCGGCGACAGCACTGTTACCACCATACGGTTTTGTTCCTTCCATGCTTGTCCCACGGCTCATCTGAACTTGAGGCCTACCATAAGCATCCACCTTGACCGATGGGTGGATATGGAGCAACTGGACTACCATATGCACCCCCATACGAGTTTGGTGCTACAAAAAAATATATCAAGAGTAAGACTAGGACAAAAGAATTAGAAATTACCGAAATTTAGATTCATCCCAACTCAATCAAGTCAGAATACTTTGATACATGTAGCAAGTGGTTCTCTGTTCCATTTGCAGCCAGGGCAGGGAAATTGCAAACCAGATAGAGGTCATATCTGTTGTTTCTAGCAATTCTAGCATAGGTGACCCACTATAAATGATATGGGACAAAAGGGAAGAAAACCAGTATCCCATTTAACACAGTCTAACTTCCTCAGCCTACAACTTAATGAAAATTTTAACAATTTATTCTGCTACATATTTAACCAGTTGCAGTATATGGCACATCCAACCATAGCAAAACAAATTTTCTTTCAAAAAGATCTATATATTTTTTGACTTGTTCAAAAAGATACATAAATACTAATGACGATGATGATACGCTCGATTAATTTAATCGAAGTCTAAAACCCCATACATGAACTCCATATATCTTAGAATATCATGACAAAAATATTTGTTTTCTGTCAATCTGTTTATAACGCATATTATTGGTTTCCTCTAAACTTCTATGGTAGTAGAATGCCAGTGGTTGATAATTGAGCTCCATCAATCGGGCGATTATGTATATTGCTATGACATTCCAAAGCAACTGTCATCAAGATAAGAAATGATCGGTATACTATTCCTTTGAAAGGAATTCAAATCATAGATTATTAATCCCATAGAGTGGCCAATGGTTTTGATGCAATCAAATGCTTTGGGGGGGGGGGGGGGGGGGGGGAGATCTGGATGGGGCCAACAGTAAGTTATAAAACCAAATTTAATTTAAATGCAATAAAAGAGGAGAGTTTTAATTTTATAATGTGCAAGTCTGTGATGGGTGGAGTGTTTAATCTCTTTATTATCTTAGAAGTTAGAATTGTTGCTTGCTGAAGAGTCCCTAGTTATTATGAAAAAATATAATCTTAGGAGGGCTGAAAGCACCAGTAATGATGAAGATATGCTAGAAAAGTTGATCCAAGATATTTTCAAAAAGAACAGGGTTTTATGTCTTTTTAAAGACTAGGAGTCCAAATCCTGACATGCAGCGAAACTAACAATCTTTTAGATGTGAATGTTCAACCATCCAGTAGAATACATTGCATATTTCAGTTTTCTTTGAGACGTATCTTTTCTTCTATCATGCAGTGACTTAATTGCCCTCTCAGTGCAGAGTCCTACAACAAGGTGAAGACCAAAGTACAATCCAAATGTCCTCAAACCTGTACATTAATTCCACATCAGTATCCTACTTACATTCCCCTCACTTTTTCTTTTTCTTTTTAATTTCAGAACTTCCTCAATGGAAACTCTGCCAAAATTACCATTCAAAAAAAAAAAAAAATTCTACCAAAATTTCAATAGAGATCCAGCCATTAAAAATCCCTTCATACCAATCCATTTGACCCTCCCCAGACTTGATCCTGAACAAAACCCCAAACACAGACCTAACCATAAACCTTGTACCTAAATCAAACCGAGCACAGCCCAGCACCATGGTTAAAATAACTCGCGGCTGGCATCTTAGACAACCCTAAAGAATGATGTGGAATGGCAAAACGTCACAGTTCACAGCCGTGACGGCTGGTCTAGACGTAAATTTTCAAATGTCTCTAAGGGCCTGTTCACTTACTAGAATTCCTAGAATTCTTGTCTGGGGAAATCTTGAATTCCTAGACAAGGTGGAATTCCAAAATCCTCCTAAGGGCATGAGAATTTTGGAATTCCACCAAAATGCAAAGAAGGTGGAATTCCAAGAATTCCTAAAGGTTATCATGTGCTGGAATTTATAAATTCCTGTAAAGAAACATGGAATTTGAAAATGCAAGGGGACATAATGTCACATCATGTCCCCAAAAACCCCAACCACTGGAATTCCAGTCAGGAATTCTAGTAAGTGAACAGGCCCTAAAAGAGATCTGAACAAAAATAGAAGAAATTCAAAATATTGGGAAAAAACTACAGCATTGTGTGTGCTTTTTATTTTTTATTTTTTATTTTTTTCATTAGGGCATCTTAAAACAATTCATAGGTGACCCTCAAAGTCACACATCCTATGCAGGTTGTTTGATCTTAATTCCTAATTCCTATGCCATCCTATCATAAATATTCACATAAACATCAAAATAAATTCCAACATTTCAACCATCATTTCAATCATCCGACTATGGTCAATGGGCCCCATTTGTGCAAACTAGTCACAGTAGGCTGATATAAGTTTTGTGTTCCCTCTTTGCAGGGCCCACTCAAATGGATGCCACTCATGGGGAAAAGGGGTTGGAAATGTCTCAAAATAAATTAGAAGAGGGCAAAAGTTCAGTCCCATCAGATTACCCCAATACCCATGATTTAAGGGCTTTAAAAGTGTAATAGTCTATTAAGTCTTAACTATCCGTTTGGACGCACATATGATTGATCCAAAACTCGCACACATCTACCCTTTTCTGTTAGGCATTTACCCTAATTTGACAATGATCTAACGTTATCAATTGTTCAATTAAATTAGTGAAAAAATATTAATTGAAGGGCTTAGAATTAGAGTTAGAATCGTTTGATTGGAATAATATTTGGCTAGTGTATCATCCATCCATGTTGGCTCATGATAACTTGAAATGGAGAAATAGAATTCATGTAGCCGGCACAAGGCCTTGATGATGATGACGACAAGGCTCAGATGGACCAATGGTAGGCTCACTAGATGGCTTATATCGTAAGATCGTATGAAAAACTTGCATAAAAACATTACTCATGTATATATACACATAGGCTTTAATCATATATCATTTAATAGCTCCGTTTGTTGTATATAAGAAATTTATTCTCGAGCTCTTTCATCCAATTATAATAATTTAATGGTACATCTCATTTTGGATCTAGATCCATAATCGTGTCTCCTTTTTTTTTTTTTTTTTTTAATTTAAGCCGAATACAACATATAGGTCCAATCAAAATCAGATCTAATCTATGAAGATGGATCTAAGTTTTCATCTACCATGTTTTGCCCTAGTTTACATCCTTAGTTTGGGTCCACCCTCACATTATCACCGTGGGCCTGCCACATATGCCCACGCAGATAGGATCACTCATGGCACAACTGATGGACAGCTCAAATCGTCCCTTCAAGAACCTACATGCCATGATGATGCAGTCCTGACCAGCCTCGAGAAAGCAACTGGGCCCATATAATTGACCCAGATGTCAACGTAGTCCATTGGGTTCAATCCACAGGCCCAATTGATTGAAAGCTATTGTGGCATTCTATTTTTATCCTATTTCTATTTCCTTATTCAATTAGGGAACTGAATCTAATTTATTGTTTGATTAGGATTAGGAGCTTCCTAATTTATTTAGAAGTCTCAGTTGCTAAGAAACACTATTCTATAGATAGTTGAGTCCTTCATTGCCGTCATCATGCTTATCATGTTAATTAAAGATTTTCTTGAGTTTTCTTCGGTGATGGTGTGACTCATGGCTGTGAGTATGCCTTAAGCGCTGGGACCCATCATTGGATTCGATCAATCCCTCGAGAGATTGATCTATTGTTCGATCACAAATCCAAAATTGCTCCACATAATAGATTGGTCGAGGCTAAAGAAACAAAAAAAAAAAGAGTAAATAAATAAACAAAATATAACTATTTTTCTTGTGAGATCAAGATTATTACAAAATGACATCTGTAAAATGTATGAGAGAAAATAGATAGTTGGTATGTGGTCTGAATGTGGATGTTTGAAGTTTCAACATTCATTCTTCCCAGTTGGTAGGAGGAGACTGAGAACATGATGGATACTACCCCGTCCACGCCCACTAGTAATAAGTCTTCCCTTTGAATCATTCTAGTTATAAAAAATCAACCATTTTACTATACTCATTCCAATAGTTTGTTAGAACCCAATGACCACTTGGAATATATGACAGAATAGTTTTAGCATTGTGTATAAGGTTTCACTCAATGATTAACAAGCACAAAGATGGTCCAAAAGAAGTCTTGCCAAATATAACCACCCTCATACCAAACTCCCTGCTAATTATATGCTTGATCAAACTCCTTGCTAATTATATGCTTGATTTTACGGTGGGACCAACTGCTAATAGAATGAAATTTGGAGACTAATACACCAGCAGCACATTCATTTTGAGAGGCTCTGGTTTCAACTGATGGCTCCCAGTGTAGAATTCCAATCCTTCCAGTCAGAGGAAGCATGACAACACACTCTTGGGCTTATTTCTTTACAAGAATTTCCGATAAGAATTTTCTATTTTGAAGTTCTTTGAACATGATGTAGCGTCTTGTTCCCTAGCATTTGCAAATGACAGGTTTCAAATGACCTTCGGGATTTAAGGAATTCCATCCCCTTTGCTTTTTTGTGGAATTTCTAAACGCTCAAGTACAAGGGAGCATTCAAAAACTCCACCGTGTCTTAAGAAATTCAAAATTCTGCACATAGGAATTCTATGAATTCTGAGAATCCGAGCAGCGGGTTGAAAATAATTACTGGCTCAACCAGACCAGTTAGCTATCGGCTCTAGACATGGGCATCACCAAGGATCTGGCTGACCATATCATGACAGTATAAGCAAGAAAAACATTTAGGGTAGGAAGATTACCGTCAGAATATCAAAGATTTTAAATGATATTGTGATAATACCATGTTACTGTCAGCAAATGCCAAATTTACCGTGTCAGTAATATTTTAAAATATCATAAAGTTGAAACAATTGTGAGAAATCACAAGAAAAACTGGTAACTGGTCATGTAAAAATCAATTACTAATAGCAATTCATATGCATTTTTCAATTTAAAACCAGCTCATTTATCAAATTTGTAAGTAACAAATGCTGTAGCTCCTCCCAATAAAATGTGGAAATATTCGGTGTTTTGACCAGTAAACCATGAGAATATCAGCTTAATCTTCTGCAAGCAACTCTGCCTACAATCAGCTATCTATATCAATGGAGGAAAATTCGGACTCAAACCGACCTGTAAAACTTTAAAAAGATTGATCTTTGGGGATCAACCTGGATGTGACTCAGCCCTTGTCCAATATAAGGTGAAATTTATTTTTCTCCGAATTATGTCTCCAATTAGCTAATTTCATCTCAAGAAACTGAAGAATAAACAAAATAATCTGAATCCTCGGATAGAAACCATTTCCTATAGGGGCTCATTTATCTCAGAATTGAGTCAGCAATTTACTCATTTCATCAATGATAAAAAGATGTTCCAAAGGTAGAATACAATCCTCTTCCTCTACAAGCAAACACCATCAAAACCAAAGTTGCAAAAGGATCCTTCCCTATCATATTCCATGGCATAAAACGCAGACCAAATGAAAAATGCACCCCAAAAGCATCGAACACGATACAAATATTCACAAGCAATCTGTAGGTTTCTCATGTTCTCATCTTTCATAAGGAAACATCATAGTGAAGGTTGTAATCTGAAAAGGAAGTTAGTTTCTAAATGTTGAAAAGAAATTTCCTGATTTCCATTAGCTATCTTCATAGATTTGTAGGCAAGATTAACTCCTCCAAAGTAGCCCCGTAAAAAATGAGAAGTTAAATACTGGAATGTGGTTTTAGCGGATTTTTATGCGTAGCCAATGGAAGATTGCAGAAAACTAACTACCTATACAGTAGTGTTACCATTGCCTTTTCCTCTTGGCATTTGTCTTCGAGCTAGCCTTTGGATTCTCCTGAGATGGCAAAGCTTGCAACTTCGCACCCACAGAGGAGCTCCACAAGGCCCTCTCAACATCTGAAGGTGTAAATAGATCCCCACCCATGCTGAGTTCCTGGAATAAGACCAGTATCAAGTTCAGCTACAGCATCAGCACCTTTAGATTTCACTTGTACGGTTGATTTCAGTATTGAAATGAAGAAACAAATGGAAAAGCACTAACGAATACTAGCATGACTACCCATGCTCAGCACGGATATGGAAAACATTGCAATTTAAATCTTCATGCATAAAAAATCCATACCAAAAGGAAGCAAAAGAAAGAAAGAAAAAAAAGATTATGGGTATAATTTGTGTAATCCAAGAGCTGGTGGATTAGAAAGAAAAGAGGAGAATTGGAGTAGAAAGAGAATGATAGAGTTTGGATACAAACAAAGTCTTTAGAGGAACAAAAAAATAGAAATGAAAAGTGGTGAGTAGATATGAGTGGTTATGATAAAGAGATAAAGCAAGTAGTTGACTTAACTTCCGGTCAATATTTTAACTGATAGTCAAAATTGAATCCAAAACCCACCTCTTTAATATAGTATACTTAGCAAGATGAAGGCCCAAACATAAATATGCCTAGTGATGGGCAAAATTGCTGGCCAAAAATGCATCTAGAATGTCGCCATCTGTCATTTCTTTTCAGCTGTTCATGTTTTTCGTATATTTGTGACATCTGATCAGTTTAATTGATCATTTTTTTCATTAACCAGTGATAAAACAAATGAAATAAGAAATAGAAAGAATCCAATCCATTTGAGTGTTGTAACAGCATGTTCATAGTTGGATCCTTTTGATAAAGGGCCCATAGCTCACATGATTTCCACATTGGCACATTTGGGGCCTGTTTGTTTACATTACAATACATAAGAATTGAATACATAGTATTTATGCCATGAGTAGTTAAAAATGAAGACCATTTCCAAAAATAAGCATCAAATAACCTTTCCTTCTATGGAAAAATAATCGAAGATAAAGAAATGAATAACCAGCATCATCTAGTTATTCATTTCCCATCTTCCTTTGATTCTATTTCCATAAAAAGAAAGGGTATTTGATGCTCATTTTTTAAAATTCACCTTTGATCTTCATTTTTAACCACTTATGGAGTAAATTCAATGTATTCTAATGCGAACAAATAGGCCATTTGTAAGAAGGATGAGCATCTCAGTTGGTAGATTGGAATTGACATTTCTAGAAATCAACTGTACAAAATAGTGGCTATTGGAGATTTGGAATACCAGAGATAATCCCTTTGTTGATGATTAGACGACATTTTCATGTGCAAGGTCAAGGCAATATATAAATAGTCACAGCTATAAGCGAGGATTGAATCAACATGCAGTAACAATAAGTTGGATACGAAGCACAAGAAAGTGCAAAATAACCACAGTAGTTTGGGATCAAGTTTATGTTCTGATGTTGCAATGGCAGATTGGGCATTAGATATCTTTTCTACAAAAAGTAAGCTTTCATGGGAGATAAAGTTTGGAGGTTTCTCCAAAAATGAAACGTCCTAGGGCTAGAATATTAGTCCAAATCATCGTCTCTGAAAAATTTTCTTCAAAACAAAGAAATATTCATAAACACAAGGTATTGGTATTGGGAAGTGGATCCCAAATTAATGGATTTGAGGATCGATGGGTTTCAGGATTAGGCTCTCTCCATCAATACCTAACGATAACTCCTCTGGAATCAACCATTGATGCTATCACCCCACAACATCCAATAAACACTTTGAGTTGGAACTTTCTATAGGGATTCCTGATGAATGATGCCTTTACTAGATAAGAAAGATGAAAATTCTGAGGACATGTATTCTCCCCCTGAGTCGGAACGTAGAATTTTGATGGATTTTTGAAATTGAGTGCATACCGATAGGAGCTTCCTCCCCTTTGGATGCCCTTGTATGGCCCACTTGAGGCCACATCAATCATGGGGAAGGTGGGGAATCGAAAGATCCAGATGGCACCTACTTGTGTGCAAATTTTCAAGTTCATTAGATCATCCTAACCCGTTCATCCATAGTCCTCAAGTTTGACGGTTTTAGAAGGCACATTAAGTTGGGATTTCAATCCAATAGTGAGTAACATTTGGATATGTGTCAAACCTGAGGGTTGGGTTGATCATAGGGGGGTCCCACATCCCCAAAAGATGGGAGTCCTCATGGTTGCTCTTCTGGGAACTGTCCCCACAGGAGCATTTCTTTTATATATAGAAAAATGAATATATGAGTAATGGAAATGAATTAACCCCCAATCAGCTATATTCAAGTCAAATAAGAGAATTCAATAGTGAAAATTAGCTAATAAAATTGTTATTGCAGCCCCTCAAACAGGCCTGCCTTTGTTTAAAAGGAGCTCCCTCCTAGATGTTTGTAAATTGAACTTCGAGGGGTCCATTAATTGTTTACTCATATGGCAGGCATAGGTGGCATCATTAGAGACCGCCAGGGTCTCTTGGCAGCAACATTTGTGGGATGCTTAGCAACAAACAGTCCTCTTGAAGCAGACCTACATGCACTTCTTTAGGTAGTCAAACTTAGTCAAAATTAGGGACACAAAGGTTATTGTTGAAGGTACAGCTTGTAATACCAGTTGAAAATCATCAGAAGGTAGGTAAACTTTCTCGGGACCGAATGATACTGTGGAAGCAGTTATTGCAAAGACAGCAGCATTTCATGATTAGAAAGTGGTCTTGTGCCGCAGGAATGTGAATCAAGTTGCAGACAATTTATCAAACCTTTCACTTCCAATGCTTATAGTGACAGGAATCATTTACCTCCAAAGGTTTGGTGTCACTATACACAGGAGATTCCACATGATAAGTTCAGAATATGCAAGTCAGCAACCACGGACATTGGCATGAGCAAGCAGTTCTGATGACAAAGTCAGCCATTTGGGATGTTCACTTCAGACCAACCACACATGATCACGTTGATATAGCAGTACCTGTTTTTGGCCTATGAGCTTGCTTTTATTTTTCTTCTGTTTCCTTTTCGTATCTGTAGTTTGTGTTTTTGTTGTTGATGTCTGTATCGCATGTCTTTTTCGGGTTCTGTGGTTTTTCTTCTCTCTGGTTGTTAGTTTCCTTTCTTTTTCTTCATTTTTCTTAGAATGAATTATCCTTTCCAGCACATGGAACAAAAAAAAAAAAAAAAAAAGCACAAGCAATCACAAAGATGCCAATATGGATAGTTGCAGGACACGAGTGTCGGCTGTCATTTTCTTTTTTTCCTCTTGCCTTGGATTGTAGAGTTACAAAGAACATACTTTTAAATAGGAATGAGTGGAAAAGTAGAACTGACATTGCTGGCACCTAGATAGGATAAGGCTTTGATGATGACAACGGGGTGCACATTTTAGTAAATTTAAGAGAAAAAATAAAGATCCAAGAAGATGATGAAGAAAAGAAGAGACTGAAAAGACAACAATACTTATAGCAAGGTGCTAAGAAAAAAAAATTTGCTTACTTATAAAAGGAAGAATGGAAAATCTCTTTTAAATAAAAATAAATAAAAAGAAATCTCCCCTTTCCTTTTCTTCTTTTCTTTTGCCCGTCCTCATCTTGCTTTCCTTTCTTTTTCTTTTTCTTTTTCTCTTTCTCTTTCATGTCTTATTGTAGAAAGAGAATCACCTAATAATGCAGGCCAACTGGGGTAAAGGCCTCAAGTTCTATTGTGGAGCCATGAATAATAGTATCTAACCACTAGGAGGAGGCAATTTATCAACTTGATAAATCCCTTCAGGTTTCTTTCAAGATACACCCAGGAAGTTTCAAATCCAAACAAATAGAAAACTTGGACAATCCAAGAAAATTCCAAACTCTGGATTGGTTGGTCTCCACTGAGAAGAATGATGATTTATCCAAGCCAAAAGTTACAATAGTTTATTGGGGTTGTTTGGTTCAGTATAAAAACCGGACCAAATAGTTTCAGCTAACAAACAAAATTTGACTACCATGGTGAGTGTACATTGCCTTGAGATGTGGTCTAAGGTACAGCCAGACAGAGGGGAAGGCTAACTGGCCAGCACACTGCGTAGATGAGTGTCACATGGGCTAGAACTATTTGGATTTGCTAGGTCGGTAACAGGACGAAGCAAATAAAGGCTCATTGATATGTTTGAGAAAGAGTCGCATCAAAGGAGATAAAAGCTACACTATTGAGAATCTAAAGATTAATTCATCAATTTCTTAACAAATTGAAAAGGTTGAGGTCAGCTTCATCATACAAGTGGAAAGAGATGCAGTATTGATAACAATGCTCTCACTTGAGGTGGGTGTAAAGAAAAGTGATATTTGCATTGTTCTTTCAATTTACCTTAATGATAGTCACGGGTGCATTGTGATTATTTAGATCAAATAAGTTGTAACATTATCCCATCAATGCAGGGTACGTTAGGTTCTACTTTCGTCTAAGTAAAATCAACAATTGGTTAAACGAGTTTTTTTGGCCATATACCTAACATCAAACTTTCTTCTTTTGGGCTATCATGCCAAGGCAAAACATGGTTGAGATACAGAAGTATAACAATCGAACACGATGACAATATGAAGCATATGACGGACTATTGCAAATCTTTGTTTTAATTGAATTGTCAAATTCCCCCAATCAGCATCAATTTTTAGTCAACTATTCGACGCACAAGTTAGACCACTCCAAAAGAGCCTTTCCCCGTTCCCCCAGCCAAAAACTGGCGAGCTACTCTAGCTTTAGGAGCAGTTTACCCACAGTCAATGGGTCCAAGGCAAACTGGCAAAGACCCCATGCTAGTCTTCAAAGCGAATCTACGTAATATCACTTTCCTGTCATAGTTCTGTAGAGGAAAATGCATGCTTAAAAAAAGTGTGCATTTGAGAGCAGGCAACAAATGAGATCACCATCAACATTATTTTTCGACCATGAATCCTATGTAGGCACCATCAAATACAAGCTTCAGCCAACCACGGAGAATTCTGGTGTCCATAAAGTGCAGACAATGAATTGATGGGGCAAAGGCCTTACAGCATGATTCAACAAAAAAAAAAAAGCTGACATCTGTCCAACCACGGAGAATTCCCGTGTCCATAAAGTCCAGACGATGAATTGATGGTGCAAAGGCCTTACAACATGATTCAACAAAGAAAAAAAAAAAGCTGATATCTGTTACTTGTATTGAAAGCCTACTTTTCAGTTTCAAGCTCTGTTAAAACTGAGCTTGAAACTGAAATCTAGCATAAATTGAGTGGTGAAATCTCCTTCTTGGAATTTCATACCCACAATGGAGACTGGCCAATTAAGCGAAAGAAATCAAATGCTCCTTTCATTAATATAAATTCATCTCCCCAGCATCTAACAAACAAAATCGCAATTTCTCATTGAGCTTATTTTAAAAGGAATCCAAAATGCAAAAATGAGAATCATAAGAAACCTCTTAGTAATTAGTACAGAATCACAAACCTAACCTTTGCTTTTGTCTACAGCTTCTCTGCAAATATAAGGTATTGCTTCAATGTATAATCCTTCGAACTACCAATCGCCGCGACCATCGCCTTTCAAACACATAACATTTAAAGAGTGACGTAACCACAATACAATAAATTGACTAAAATCAACAAACAACCAAAGTTTATATACCTCATCGGACATGAATGGCGCGATCTCAGGCGCATAGGCAGCAAGAACAGCAGAGGCAATGGCGGGGCCCACACCCTTCAATGTGGTCAATTCAGTAATGGCTTTGGCAATGTCAGGAAGAGACTGGAAAGCCCTTTCTGAGGCAGATTGGACTTGGGGTTCATCCAAAGATGATACAAAATCCATTAGCCTAGGCCTGAAAACATGATTGATTGAATAGAATGAGTAAATCCTCCTTTATCTAAGTTACAAAGTTAAGTTCTGTATGTAACTTAGATTGATACAATAGAGATGGGACGCGTAGGGGGGGTGATGGGGGGGATTTGGATTGGATGAAAGAAAAGAAAACGTACCGCCATTTGCCTCTGGTGAGCTTCCACTGCATGAGTGTGGAGAGTTCGGGTTTGGAGATGTAAGGAGTAGGGTTTCTCTGGCGGAGGAGGAGAAGAAGTTGCTTCGTGTAGAAGTCGTCGAGTCTGACCAGATCGGTTTTGGCTAAAGATAACGATTCGACGCGCGTCTGATAAGACGCGAGGGCATCTCTCCACACTGCAACATCGGAGCATCTGAAATCCATTTTAGAGCTTCTTCTACTTCCACGAGATAACCCCCCGCCACGTTTTTCGTTTGCTGCGATGCCCCTTCCCGTGAATTACGTGGTGCACTGCACACCCTAGTCCCTAGCTAGTGAGTAGAGACTAGTGAAGGTGAAGTGGAGGCTAAGTCAACCATGCTACTTAAGCCCGGGCCCTGATTCCGAGAGTCCTTGTATGCAGGGCGTACAAATATCTCTTGGCATTCGAGGACTTTGGCAAGTCTAGTAATATCAATTCTACTAGTAGATATTACAGTTACGTAAAGTAAAAGTTATTTTTGAAGAAAAGATAAAAATATAAATGGGTTATGAGGGTATTTTATTTTTTGTTGTATGTTAAAAAAAAAATTTAACTTTTCTATGCGAAAGTAGAGTTTTTTTGTATTTTAGTAGATAAAAGTGGTTGCTTTTTTACTTTTTTTTTTAAAAGATTGAGGGAGTTCTGAAAAATGAAGGCTTTACTTGACTTTTATTGTTTTATTAAAGTGTCAAACTAGCCCAAGTGTTGAAGTTCTACATGTTGTATGACAGTGTGGGAGATGGCCTTTGAAAAGAGAAAATTTCTATTTACACCACGAAAATAACTGAGCACGCCCACTTTTCTTAAAAAAATAAAAAACTTATTATCAACATATCCATGATGAAAATAACGGACATCTTTACGTGCACGGCCTTAAAACTCCGTGCACCCCACTAGCGAGCGATGCATGAGAAGAAAGAGGAGAAGATGGTCGCTGGTGATGGTCGGGCAGAGAGGGGAGCTCGCCGGTGATGGGGTGGTCGTCGGGGTTCAGTCCCAGCAAGTGGGAGGGGAAGAGAAGACGAGAAGAGAATAGGAGAAGAGGAGAAAAAACCGCTTAGCTCACCGGAGGGAGAAGAGATGGAAGTTTGCCGGTGATGGTGGGGGCAGAGAGGGGAGCTCACTGAAGGGGGAGATGGTCGCCGGTGATGGGGCAGCCGTTGGGATTCAGTTGCAGCAAGTGGGAGGGGAAGAAAAGAGGACGAGAGGAGAGAAGAGCAGAAGGGGGTGTTGTGGGTATTATTGGGAAAGTGGGTGTAGAATTTCTCTTGAAAAGATTTTGAACGCTAAGCATCAGCAGATCCTATGGCTTTTTTAGATGTAAAGCCTTCATTTTGCAAGCTTTTTAACGTGGGCCTCCTGAGTGCACCCGGGTGAGGCCCTAATGCTGGACCCGACTAAGCATAGGGCCTTTTTGACACCCCTAATCATCATAACCATTGATTTGATGATTCCAACTATTTTCAAGAATACTTATTTGATTTGATGGAGGGACTGTTGCAATCCAAATGATTTAGACATAATACGCCTTTTCAAATTTTGTTTTACTACAGTGATGGCAAAAAATCAATTTCAGAATTCCAAAAATTCATCTTCCAATAAAGAGAATATAATTTGACCTTTATTTATGCATTTCTTAACCTTGTTTCCTCAATTTTAAAGACTTGTAAAATTACATTTCTTAATAACTCCTAGAAATTCAATTCCATTCAAATTAACAGACCCAATACAAATATAAGGAGAATAGCCCAACACATGCACCAATTGATAATATGATATCAGATACATACACTACCTTTGTGTTACAGACTCAAAACAACACTCAACAGAATCACAACAGCATATTTGAGAGACAAGAAAGAAAAGAAGAATACACATCAGCCACAGAATCTGAAGGCACACCACAAACCGAAACAAAGAAAAGACAAACATCACAATATCATCTACATCCAAAGAAAAATCACTTAATAAGATGAACGCCACGGTTTGAAAATGATGTGGTGTTGCTTGACCCCTTCGTCCCCTTTGAAATTGATATTGCTCAACCATTTCTTGTCACCTCTGATTTCCACTGGAATAGCATCGGGATTCTTGTTGACTTGAAGAGGGATCTTTTCCAGCTTTGAACATCCTTTAACCTTCATCTGCTCTAATTTTGGCAAGCTTCCACTGCAAATACTCTGCAATTTGGGTAGCTGCAACAGGCATATCGTCTTCAGCGATGGAAATGCGATGAATTCCTCTTTACCGTCTTCTTCAAACACCACCTTCAATCTGCCACAGAATTTTATTTCCAGTGATTCCAATTGTTGCAAGCATGTACTTGAATGAAAGCAGCAGACTAGTTTTGGACAAAGATGCAAATGGATGTTCTTTAGGCGCGCAAAGCTTCCCCTTCCAAATTCCCCACTAAATACCACTGTCAATTTGGCAAGTTCAAAGACCCAAAGACTCTCTAAGCTCGCAAATGCATTCACATATTTATTTCCTCCAACCATCATACCATCCAACTCACAACATCTCTCAATCAGACAATATCTCAATTTGTCCATTTTCTTTATGTCCATGTTGGAAACTCTAACAATGAAGCCATTGTCATGAACATGAAGAGATTCTTTCCCAGAAAGCGCCTCGCCTATGATGTATGGAAAGTTGTTGCCACCAGAAATCTGAAGCTGATTTTCATTGCTCAGAGAGACATGCTTGATCTGAGCATAAACTTGTCTATAGATGAATCGGTCTGCATGGAAACGACCACATCTAATCTTGATATCGGACAGGTACAGGCACCGCAATCTTTCCAACTTAGACATTTCAGATGGGAACTGTTTGATCACGGTCCCTGAAAGATCGAGTACTTCAAGCTCTCTTTGAAAGCCAATTTCAAATATTTGTAGCGAGCGACAACCTCTAAATGACAAACGAATTAGGTTAGAGGCACCTGAGATGTGTAAACGTCGAACATATTGCATGTTTTGGAATGAGGTCTCTTCTATCTTTCTTAGGGGAGTCATAATGAGATTAAGCACTTCAAGCTTGCCCCACACTTGTGAGAAAGAGGGAAGAGCCTCTAAGTCACCACAACCTATCAGTTCCAGCGAACGAAGATTGCTCAAGTAAGAAATTGAAGAGGATAAGGAAGTGATACGTACATAAGAAAGATGTAAAACGCGGAGTTGAGACATGAATTGGAAAAATGAATCTGGAATCACCTGCAAATGATAAGAAGCACCTCGAATAAACAAAGTGGAGAGTTTTGGGCAGTTGGGAGGAGGGACATTTGGCCCTTGGAATAGTCTCTCTGTACTATCTCCAGATAAAGCGATCCTCTCCATGTCTTCCAAATTTTTGGCTTCAAAAGTGTTTTCAAAACCTGAATCAAATCTCACCAAAAATTTAGGAGAATCATTCATCTCTCTTACGTGTGGTTCCATTTTCACATGATAACTTGAAGATCCTTCCAATGAATAATTTTCTACCGATTCTTCCACGCTAGGAGGAGCAAACTGTGTATTTGTTGGGTTCGGGGTGACAAGCAACATGCATCTTTTTGCAAGGTCTTTCAGTAAGGCATTCCCCATCTCTTTGATTTTCATATCCCTGTCATCTGACTCAAAAAACTGATCCAAGTCATCCATGAAGC
Source organism: Cinnamomum chago (assembly GCA_038049695.1). Classification (NCBI taxonomy): domain Eukaryota; kingdom Viridiplantae; phylum Streptophyta; class Magnoliopsida; order Laurales; family Lauraceae; genus Cinnamomum; species Cinnamomum chago. The sequence continues at coordinate 51,333,753 of CP142460.1, forward strand.
CTTCTAACATCAAGCATTCTATCAAACGATCTCCATCCACTCCTACATTGGGAGGGAATAGTGACACGTAACAGAAGAACTCTAAGACAAAATCCATAGTGAATAAGCCAGAAAAGCTTGGGAGGTTAGCAGCAATGTCACTCGACTCATCGCGAAACAAGGTCCACACTTCTTCTTTGGTAAGTTCCTCATGATCCTTTCCTTCTTCCAGTCGTCTTACTTTTACTTCCACGTTTGAAAGGCGTTGCATAGATTGGGCTGTGATCACTATCTTACTGCCATTAGTGGGAGTCGGGACTCCAACTTTACTGAAATCGATGCTTTCCCAAACATCTTCCACTATGAGCATGAACCTCTTATTCTCCAAGGCTCTGAAAATTCTCTTTTTCGATGCAGAAGGCATAAAAGCTCCTACCATGTCTATCCCCAGTGCCTGTGCAATACTCCTTAGCACCTCCCATCTCCGAGTTGCTCTTGCTTCTTTCGATTCATCATCTATTCTTCTTCTCCACAATTCATCAATAGATATTTTAGTCTGAGTACTTGTTTTCGTTTTTTTTAATTCATCATCTCTTCTTCTCCATGCTTGATAACTTGATGATTCACTCGAGCCTTCTTTTGCCCCTGTTCTTCTTCTCTGTGAATGATCGATCTGCAATTCTCTCCGAGCTGCTCTCCCTTCATCCTCTATTCTTCTTCTCCATTCACGATCAATCGGCAATTCACTCCCGATTTCCATGTTCATCTTCTCTCCCAAAGCCTCAATCCCCAGCATTCTCACCTTGGCAATTATGTCGAAGAAAGGGGGTTGTTGATGTTGGACCTCCTCCGTCACCTGTCTCGTGATCCTTGACTTTCCCACTCCGTTCCATCCACAAACTAAAAATACATGAGTATCAACCTCTTTCAACCTCAACCATATCTGTTGTCGCATCTGTGTCGCATAGTCACCCACAAAGTGTCTAGGACAATCCACTGATTGAGTTCATTACACAAGACAAGTAGTCAGTCACATTTAGTCTTCCTCAAGACTTTGATTGAACATTAATTGTTCATCATGAAGTATTCTCATAAAATTTTCTATCCTAGTCATATAAATCCATCGGTGGAGTCCTATAATATTTTCGAATCAATTTTTAGTCTTGAATTAGAAATTGTGAACAATAATTACATATTACCAATGCATAAGGTTTTTTAGTCTAGTGAGAGGTTTATGTATTGAATTAGATACATGTACAGCATGTGATTATGCATGCATGTAGTGGTCTCAGCTTCTATCATGGTTTTGAAAGTAAGCCGAAATAGAGTCATATTACCAATGCATAAGGTTTTCTGGTCCTAAGCAATACAAAAAAAAATTAGGATTCAGGCCAACACCAAATAAGAGCACTTTTTTCATCAAATTTGACTTTATATTGTATTATTTTATATATATCTTTATCTAACAATTGAAAAGCAACTAAAACTGCGATTTTAAAATTTCTCACTTTCTAAATAACTTTTTTTCAAACCCTTCATTAAAAAGGGACAGCAACAGCCAAAATATTAGTGATAAACCAACGTATCAGTAGATATGTAATGGTATCAGTGGCAAATAAAATGTCCACTACCGAGCTTAAAACCATATTCCATGGTGATATCTAAAATATGGGGACCTCTATATTATATCCGTTTGTATTCGTTTGCAGAAAATCAATTTTGCATACATTGTCTTTCATTGAAAGAAAGTTTTCCTAAACCCCATCCAAACCACCTTTCCCTAGCATTGAGAAAATCTAGCTCATTTTTGCACTTCCCTTGCAAAAGAAAGTAGCCGCACCAAAAGCAAAAAGATGATCACTTTAGAAAAGTAGCCAACTTCACGTCCCCTAGATCTACCATAAAAGTCCAGATCCAACTGGGCGGGCATAGAAAATCCTTAAGCTCTCCACTATTAGATGACACATGGTGGTAAAGGAGCTGATGTAATTTCTCTTTGGTGTTTAACTTTGGGCTAATTGGAATATAAGATCAAAGAAGGGCTTGTTTTAAAAACTAAAAAAATAAATAAAACACACTCTTTTGTAACGATCCGCGCCTGCGATCCACATGATATCATTCGCTTTGGCTCATGGGATTCCGACCCAATCTTGCCTCATAGTTTTAAAAGACCTCATGTGGAGTTAAGGACCAAGTCACACATAAATACCCAAGATCTGGACTAGCATGTTTTTGATGTGGGACTTGTCACTTGTGCACCACTACATACACAGTCCTTTAGAGTTTCTCCAGTCTTTATTCTCTAGGTAGATGCTCACCGAACCCAACGCCCTTCTACGGGGGCCATAGGCGTGAGTGACACCTTTTCCATTGGTTCAACTATTTTAACTTAAATTAATTTCATGAAAAAGGTGGGGTCAATATGAACTTTTCTCTTGAAATAATATATCAAAAGCATCACAAAAAATAAATGATCTCTAAATAAGAACACATTAATTATATACTTGGGCCTTGAGATGGGCCTAGAGTTCAAGTTTGGTTGCACAAGTCAATTAAGTCAGGATTTGCCTCCAAGAGGCGAGCATTATCACAAGTATCAACAGTATTTTGAAAACATCTCGACATTTACTTGAAACAATAATTCCTCAACAATAGTGCAATAATTCGACATCAGTAAAAGTGAAAAAGTTATTATAACAACACAAAATAAAGGTAAAAATTTGGAAGGCTATAAAATGATTAACATAATTTCCTATTTCTTTATTGTTATTATATCTTACGCATTCTTTTATTTTCTACAGTTGGAGATATTATCCTAAGGGGAAAATATAAATCATATATTTTTATTTATTCATTTATTTTATATTTTTGGCTATGTTGGCCATTGGTTTAAGAGACGCCCAAAGATTAATTCCTATACAAGTATGTGAGACTAAGGTGCCAACACCAATGTACCGTGAGGGTGTTGGGAGGATGGTTCTTATTTTATTTCTCTTTAGAAGGGGAATGAGCAATCCTTTTAATTTTATATTATGAAACTCCCAAGTTAAACACATAGAGAGAACTCCCATACTCTTGCTTAGCTTCTTAAATCCGCACCCCAGCTGCATGTGTGCCAGCTATAGCCTTGTAAATTATAAAAAAAAAACTCTAGAGGCACGCGCAGAAAGTTTAGCTCATTTTTCTCTATTCCTCACAGAACGCAGCCACACCAAATGTAAACTTTTCCGTAACACAAAAATTATTTATGCAATCTTCACTTTTTCTACAGAATACCAATCGCACAAACATGCGCTATCAGAGTATGATAATTAATTAATTGGAGGTAGAGTTCAATTGACTCTTTTATTTTTGTCTTTGCTCTACAAACGACTCAAACTTACACAACCACCACACTCTACTATCTGGGAAATAGCCACGGACTCAGACAGCTCATTTTTTAGTGTACTAAAGTCTTTAGACTTTTTATGAAACTAATGTTTGTTGCATTTTTCTCAACAAAGAATTTTGAATTGTATTAATAAATTTGGGCTGTTTGAGAGTGAGCAAATTCAACACGAGAAATAGTTTATGCGGGAATTACTTACACAAAATTTTTATTTTATTGTGAATTTTCTTATTTCCTTTGCTCAAATTTTATAGAAATGTTGTTTTTCTGGTTGTATTTTGTTTTCCCCCGTATTTTTGGATGTTTGAATTCTGGCTTTTATTTGATTGATATTGTTTCGATTGTAAATCCAACATGCAAGGATTGTTATTGTTGCAATTATTATCTTCCTCTTTTTTTTCTCTGCGGATGTTGGTATTATTTATAGTTTTTTTTAGTTTCCTTTGATCGTGAAGGGTTCGCAATTTAAAATTAGTTGTGTTTTTAGCCTACTCTGCTAGTCTAAAGTATATATGAAGGTTGGGCGTGTGAGAGGATATTGAGAATTTAGTCATTTTTCAACAAAAAAAAAAAAAAAAACCAACAAAATTCTATAAATTTAAGCAAACAATTGCACCATATGTATATGTGGCGCTATTAATTATTTACCTAGCAAGCGGGACTCGGAGGAAAATTTCAATTCCAACAATTACGGTGCTTCCACTTCAAGAATACTCTCGTCATCTAACAATTCCAAACTCGGCTCTGCTTTCACTTCAGGATTACTGATCTCCTCTTCATAATATTCCAAATCCGACTCTTCGTCCCCCAGCCGTATTGCTGGTACAGCTGGTTCCTCTGGTACATCTGGTTCCTCTTCCAAACTCGGCTCTGCTTTTACTTCAGGATTACTGATCTCCTCTACAAAATATTTCAAATCCGACTCTTCGTCCCCAAGCCGTATGAACTCTAATAGAGCTGGTTCCTCTGGTACATCTGGTTCCTCTTTCCATCTAATCAATAAAGAAATCATGTAATTATGATATGGTCATGGGACCCACATAAAATCAGTAAACACTAAATGGCGCATCTGAGATTGAGAGTCGCAGTAGGACTCCTATAGAAACCATCAATATTAAAAAATATATATAAATATATAGTGGGCCACCATGGTTAGAGTTTTTCATAAATTTCCACTCTCGTTTGCAAATACACTTGACCATTGTTTTCGTTAGTTTTCTTAACGAATGATTGTTTTATACGGCATATACTTGAATATTATAATATATGAAGGTTTTTATCAAAAAAAAAAGTGAGATATTGTAAGATACTTTCTAAGTTATCCAAATACTTAATTTTTAGGTGTGTAGATTATATTCGAAAGTAGGAGATAAAATAACAAAATTTTTAGAAATATTTGCTTTCCAAACACTATTTGGGCCCATTCTAATTTATTGGGCCTGCGGTTTGAGTTGACAAATATAACTTGGATCCAGATTAAGGTCGATGTCTTTCAAATCAGAGAACTTTAATAGCCAATGCCATGGCCATGTATTTTACATATTGCCAATTACGGGCGAAGACATGCCCTAATTTCTTCTAGACGTTAGAGACTTTTAGAGTCCGGGTTGGTGCATCACTGGGTCATTTGGATTCAGATTTAAGCCGACCAGATAAATGAAAACTACAAACTATACATTTTACTTACGGACACTTATCCCCTAGGAAATTTACATATTCAATCTCACCAAACAAAATCTATATACTATTTAGGGGGCCAGGAAGATTAAGCCAACCAAAATCTTGACTCGGGCTAAAATATGAAATCCCATACTCTTCCCAAGCCCGTCAAGTTCACTACCGATCCTACACCTAATAAGAGCAAGTTGGGGCGGGTCCCTGTTTAAACCCGAACCCTTGCCATTCCTACTTTCTTCCTCTGCCCTAACCATGTAAAAGTTTAGGTACAGGTTCGGTATAAGCAATTTGGGGTCGGACCCAGGTCTACTATGCACCCAATCCAAATCAAGCCCATTTTCATCATACTATCTCTAGAGAATACAAGCATGGCATATACAGCTTTGAACAATGAAATGTCAGGATATATTCAAATTTGGAGTTTTTGTAGTTTTATTTAAGGAAGGCACTTATTGAGAATCCAGCATGATTTCTCTGCGGGATTCCTGCAGATGAAAATGTTTCGATGATTTATAAGATTTTCTTGAACTTTCATTCTTTTTTTTTTCCCCCATGGTAAAGAGAGTTTCTCAGGCTTCCAATTTTGATGAGATTTCTAAAATATCAACATACGACTGGAACAGGATTGGTAAAGATAATTATGATTATGTTATCACATATTTTCAAGGATGTTGACTGGAGTTTTTAATAATCTCGGAGGCCGTACAAAGAAAGAGAATATATAATCTCAAATATATAAACTCATTTTGTGCAATAATGCAAAGGCAACAAACCAATTGTATTGTACGCATTCTAAAAGAAAATTATAATAACAGTGGGGTAAGCAATTGTGTCCTTCTCTTCGGAGTTTGGACATTGGTACTTGTCTTTTGTATACAAGAGGGTAAGTTAAAATAAAGAAATCCAACTAAATTCACAGGGTCAGTGGGCAAAATTCATGTGATTAGAAGGGTCATGCCCGTATAAACTCCCTCTTCTTGTCTTGTCTTTTGGAGCAAACATTCACCTCAATTCAATCTACAAATTATTTACGTAAACACGCTGTTTTGTACAATGAAAATCCATATTTTCAAATATTGACTATAGACCCCAAGGGGTTAGCTCAGTTGGCCTAGGACCACGGTTTGCACCCGGAGGTTGTGGGTTCGAATCTGCACTACCACACTGAGGCTACATGGGAGTTTACCCGGCTTCCCTCTGGACCTGGAGAGATTAGTCCAGCCCAAAGGGTTGGTAACCCTCCGATAGTAGCAAAAAAAAAAAATACTGACTATAGTGACATTAGGTTGAATGCTTACACCGCGAAGTATGGACGGTGCACTCTCGTCCGTGGGTCCTCATGGGAATCCATGAAAACAAAGTCGTCAATCACTGGGGATGCCTTACATTCAACAAGAGCTAGCTGATACACAACTAACAACAGAAATGAAATGAAATGAGAAAAATAAAAAGAAAGAAACGAACAGAAATTATGTACCCACCCTTTAGATTGTGGATATCTCACCTCTTGACACAGAAGCAAAATTAGAAATACATGCAGAGATGGTCTTGTTTTTAGATTTTACGAAGCTGGGATGTGCCCTTGGATATAGAAAAAAACTTATACTCTGCACCGTTTGCTCATTTATACATAAATAAAGATGATTCCTTTCTTACTACGAGAAGAAGAATAATCCACAAATGGAAGAAAAGAAGAATAAAGCAGTAGCTCTTTAAATGGTTAAAGAAAAAGATCATTCCTTTCTTGCAAAGAAGGGAAGGACTGAATGTAAGCAGCAACAATCACTATTAAACTTTGTTGAGCAACATTGGGAAACCATAGCTCATTTGTTGGGTCTTTTGGGCCATCCTCATGTTAAGGGCCATATTCGTTTAACTTAAGCTCACTAGGGTTCACATGGGCGGTTCGGATCGGTTTAGAGGAAAAACCATCAATCAAACCGAACCCATCAGTTTTTTATTTTCCCAAACCAAACCGAACCAGTCTTTTTGTTTTATTTTTTTTCATAAAAAATTGCAGTTCAAACTTGGTCCATTAAATGGAACAAGGAGCAGTTGTAATAAACACTAAAATATATTTCATAATTCGTTTCAACCAAGAAAGCCTACATGAAACGATGGATGAGTACTTTCTATCCATCATCCGATCACGTGATTGAATGGACCTCTTCATAGTTCACTTTCTCTTAGGTCAGACAAAACCTAAGGCTAAAATAGTCAAAGCCCCAATTTTGAACTAATTGAGATGGGCCTCTTCATAGTTCACTCTCTTAGGTTAGACAAAACCCCTGAGCAGCGATATTAAAAATCAAATAATGCACACTTCTTGTAGAACTTTCATCAAACATATAACAAGCAAGTAGAACATACAAACGCTTCCCCTAAGGCTAAAATAGTCAAAACTCAATACCCAAGTTAATAAATATGGTCGGTTCGGTTTAGGCGGTTAACCGTGGGTTCAAACCGATAACCAACCGATGTAAGGTAGTTTCTATGATTTTCAAACCGTTGATCGAACCGATCTACATAAAACCGATCCGAACCGCCCGGTTCGATTTGGTTTTGCGGTGATACTGGTTTTTTATGCACCCCTAAAGCTCACAAGTGATGGAGAGGGAGCTTGGTGAGAGGGCTTGTGACTAAATAGGTAGATGGCCGATTTGGAAGTATAAGGCATATTTGAGGCCTTTTTCTCATAAAAATCCCAATAAATAAAGTAGCTTGAATAAAATATAGACTTAGGCAAAAGAATAGATATAAAATAACATTAAGGGAAGAAGAGGACCCACATATATAGATTAAGGTGACATGTAGTATCAACAAGGATGTGGTCATTTAGGCATTTCACGTAACATAGTACACACTCAATTTAGGAAAAAAGGGTGCAAGTAAAGAATATACTCCACTTACCTTGCATATTTACAGTTGATCGAGTGTCACAGATACATCAGAACCAAATTCTCTTGCTTTGTATTGGTAATTGGTATAACCGATGCCCAGATCAACAACAGGTCCCATCTCAATTAGATGTGACCCATAACTTCCTCTGCTTTCCAGAAATTCTCAAGTACATCTCAATGGATAATAGTAGTCTGAGAAACAGAGAGCATGAATGGCATCTGAAGGGTGTTCAACATCAACTAAATAGTCATAAATTACCATCTTCAAATTCTCCAATTTCTTTTGTTAGAGTGATCAAATTAGATAGGGTGCCAATTTACAACCAACCAAGGCATTTGCTGCCCTTGACCATTGAGTGCAATTCTGACTCAATCCAACTGTAACCAGGCCTCTTCGTCATCCCATTCTTCTTCATCAATCCCCTCACACTAGCAGGTTCATCCCATTGCCCAGCTGCAGCATAAATATTCGACAGAAGTACGTAGACTGCTGGATTATTGGGTTCAGTCTCCAAGAGAAACCCCGCGGCAACTCTTCCCAGTCTCACATTACCATGAGCCCTACAAGCACTAAGCAGTGCCCACCAGATATGGGAATTGGTACAAAATGGCATGCTATTCATTAATTCTTCTGCCTCATCTAGACCATAGTTACCTGATTCGGTGGTTCAGGCCTCGAACAGCGAATAGTTCAAATCGAATAATTCGCAGTTCGATTCACTGTAGTTCGTCCATAAAAAAACACCCAATTCGAAACAGTTCGGTGCAGAAAAAATTGAAAATCCGAAGGTTGATTAGAGTGAAAAACTAGAAAAGATAAAGGTTTAGCTACTGACTCTGTCTCACTCTCTCCATGTTTGAGCAGATGTTTTCAGTTGGAGGAATCTCATTGAGGAAGATGACTTTCATTGCTTTTTCTCAGCATTCGAAGAAGAGAAAAGAGTAAGAAGAAAGTTTATTATTTTTTACCCCTCTCCCCCTCTCTCACCAGTACAGTAGGGGGAAAAGGATGTTTCTCCTTGCCCTCTTTTCTCTCTTAGCTGTCATCCATATCCACGATAGATATCTTACAAGAAGTAGGCTAGAGTCTGGATCCTCAGTTATGACCTAAAAAAGTAGTCTATGTTATATATATATATATATAATTCATGATTGGGATCCTTTGTTTTCAATCCACACCGTTAAAAATTGATACATCAACATTCATGGATGTTGGAAAAAGTTTTAACCCAATCTAAATCAGTTCAGCACTCACATTGATCAAATACATTATAAATTAACAACGCAAAGGAATGAAATCTAATTAGTTTAGATGTGATAATTTTGGAGTAGGGCCAAACTTAATTAAAGTAAATTTTTCTCGGAACCAATGTGAAGGCTGATGTTAATTCTCAATGGTTTAGATTTTTAAGATAGGCCCTACCAATGGATTCAAGGTTAGATTAAATAAATTTTTTGTTGATGAATATGCAAGTAAAAGAGAAGTTCAAAGGTACCATAATTATATTAATTCAAACTATTATATTGAACTTGTCGAATTCGAACTACGAATTAATCGAATCAGCGAACGAACTAAATGAATCTACCCCGTCGAATTTTCGAATCAAGATGAGTGTCTAACTACGAACTACGAATTCGGATGCGAACTGATCGAACTGCGAACTAGGTAACTATGATCTAGACAGCCAGCTCGACCTAGACGATCAATAATGCAAGAATAATGATCCATCCCAGGTTCTATAATATACTCTTCGAACATTGAAGAGAAAATCCGGCGGCCCTCATCCACCAAACCGGAATGACTGCAGGCAGAGAGAACTATTGTGAAGGTGACAAGATCTGGCCTGATACCCAATTCTTGCATTGCCTCAAAACAGCGGATTGCTTCTTTTCCCTCCCCGTGCTGTGCGTGAGCAGCAACCATGGCATTCCAAGAGACAACATCCCTTTCAGACATTCCTTGAAACACTCTGGAAGACCAATCTAAAGCCCCACATTTAGCACACATTGTAATAAGTGCATTGCCTAAAGTCAAATTCAAGTCATACCCAGATTTAAGTATGTAGGCATGAACCTGTTTTCCATGTCCCAGAGCTGAGATGCTAGCACATGTGCTCAAAACAATGCTAAGATTGCAGATATTTGGCATGAGATCCGAAATCTGCACTTCCCAGAATAGCTCTAAGCCCATCACTGGGAATCCATTCAACACAGAACCTGATACCATTGAATTCCAAGAAATCAAATTCATGAATGGCATCTCCTCAAAGATTTGATAAGCATGCCCTATCATACAGCAGTTTGCAAATGCAGAAACCAATGCGTTGCCCACTTGGGTATTTGAGATTAGCCCATTTTTGGCAGCAAGAGCTTGAATAATCTCTGCGTTCTTGACAAACTCTGAGCATGCTATTAGGCTTCCAAAGGTGAATTCATCTGGTTCAATTCCTACCCGTTCCATTTGCCGGTAAACCGTGATTGCCAATTCATAACAGTTCCCTTGAGCATAAACATTAATGATAGAATTCCATGAGACCAGATCCTTCTCCTTCAAACTCCCAAAAACCAATTGAGCATTCTCCAAATCACCACAGCAGGAGTACATGTTTACTGCTGCATTGCTCACCAAGACACAAGCTTCAAATCCCATTTTGACAGCTTGGGCATGGATTTGAGGCCCCATTTTCGGCATTTTCGCAGAGGAACATGCGCTCAGAACACTCACAAAGGTCAGGTTGGTGGGACCAAAACAAGATTCTTTCATCTTCTTGAACATGGCCAGAGCCTCAACATCCCCTCCACAGCCCACCAGTCCCGATATCATGGCATTAAAAGTGATATAATTAGGTGTCTTGGCTTCTCCAAATAAAAGATATGCTTCTCTAATCATTCCACAACTGGAATACATCGTCAGCAGAGCATTGATTACAGAAATCCTAACCAAAAACCCAATTCTAATAACCAACGAATGCACCTGCTTCCCCGAATCCAACAACTCATGGGACCTGCCATTAAAAATTCCTTCAAACCAATCCATTTGACCTGCCCCCAGACTTGATCCTGGACAAAACCTCCAAAAGAGACCTAATCAGAAACCTTGTACCTAAATCAAACCGAGCACAACCCAACACCATGGTTAAAATAACTCGTGGTTGGCATCTTAGACAACCCTAAAGAATGATGTGGAATGGCAACACGTCACAATTCACGGCCGTGACGGCTGGTCTAGACGTAAATTTTCAAATGTCTCTAAAAGATATCTGAAGTCTGAACCAAAATAGAAGAAATTCGAAAATATTGGGAAAAAACTACGGCATTGTGTGTGCTTTTTATTTTTTATTTTCATTAGGGCATCTTAAAATAATTCATAGGTGACCCTCGAAGTCACACATCCTGCGCAGGTTGTTTTATCTTAATTTCTAATTCCTATGTCATCCCATCATAAATATTCGCAAAAACATCAAAATAAATTCCAACATTTCAACCATTTCCATCGGACTATGGTCAATGGGCGCCACTTGTGCAAACTAATCACAGTAGTATCACAATAGGCTGATATCAGTTTTGTGTTCCCTCTTTGCAGGGCCCACTCAGATGAATGCCACTCACGGGGAAAAGGGGTTGGAAATGTCTCATGATAAATTAGGAGGGTAAAAGTTCAGTCCCATCAGATTACCCTAATACCCATGATTTGAGGACTTTAAAAGTATAATAGTCTATTAAGTCTTAACTATCCGCTAGGACGCACATATGATTGATCCAAAACTCACACACATCAACCCTTTTCTGATGGGCACTCACCCTAATTTGACAATGATCTATCGTTATCAATTGTTCAATTAAATTAGTGAAAAAATATTAATTGAAGGGCTTAAAATTTAGAGTTAGAATCGTTTGATTGGAATGATATTTGGCCAGTACATCATCCATCCATGTAGGCTCATGATAGATCGATAGAATTCATGTAGCCGGCACAAGGCCTTGATGATGATGATGACAATGATCATCATCCATCCACATCATACTTGTTTAAACCCATCCCCCCACGTCAGATTATCATTCTTCTTTTCTTTTGCCCGTCCTCATCTTTCTTTCCATTCTTTTTCTTTTTCTCTTTCATGTCTTATGGTAGAAAGAGAATCACCTAATAATGCAGGCCAACTTGGTTAAAGGCCTCAAGTTCTATTGTGGAGCCATGAATAATAGTATCTAACCACTAGGAGGAGGCAAGTTATCAACTTGATAAATCCCTTGAGGTTTCTTCCAAGATCCACCCAGGAAGTTTCAAATCCAAACAAATAGAAAACTCGGAAAATCTAAGAAAATTGCAAACTCTGGATTGGTTGGTCTCCACTGAGAAGAATGATGAATTATCCAAGCCAAAAGTTACAATAGTTTATTGTGGTTGTTTGGTTTGGTATAGAAACCGGACCAAATAGTTTCAGCCAACAAACAAAATTTGACTACTATGGTGAGTGTGCATTGCCTTGAGACGTGAATACCTTGTCTAAGGTACAGACAAACAGGGGGGAAGGCTAACTGGCCGGCACACTCTGCGTAGATGAGTGTCACATGGGCTAGAATTACGTGGATTCGCTAGGTCGGTGACAGGACGAAGCAAATAAAGGCTCATTGATATGTTTCAGAAGGAGTCGCATCAAAGGAGATAAAAGCTACACTATTGAGAATCTAAAGATTAATTCATCAATTTCTTAAGAAATTGAATAAGTTGAGATCAGCTTCATCATACAAGTGGAAAGATATGCATTATTTATAACAATGCTCTCACTTGAGGTGGGTGTAAAGAAATGTGATACTTGCATTGTTTTTTCAATTTACCTTATGATAACCATAGGTGCATTGTGATTATTTAGATCATATAAGTTGTAACATTATCCCATCAATGCAGGGTACGTTAGGTTCTACTTTTGTCTAAGTAAACTCCACGATTGGTTCAACAAGTTTTTTTGGCCATATACCTACACCAAACTTTCTTCTTTTGGCCCATCATGCCCAGGCAAAACATGGTGGTTGAAATACTGAAGTGAAACAATCGAACACGATGAAAAAATGAAGCATATGACGGACTATTGCAAATCTTTGTTTTAATTGAACTGTCAAATTCCCCAAATCAGCATCAATTTTTAGTCAACTATTCGATGCACAAGTTAGACCATTCCAAAAGAGCCTTTCCCCGTTCCCCCAGCCAAAAACTGGCGAGCTACTCTAGCTTTAGGAGCAGTTTACCCACAGTCAATGGGTCCAAGGCAAACTGGCAAAGAACCCATGCTAGTCTTCAAAGCAAATCTACCTAATGTCATTTTCCTGTCACAGTTCTGTTGAGGAAAATGCATGCTTAAAAAAAGTGTGGATTTGAGAGCAGCCAACAAATGAGATCACCATCAACATCAACACGATTTTTCAACCATGAATCCTATGTAGGCACCATCGAATACAAGTTTCAGCCAACCACGGAGAATTCTGGTGTCCATAAAGTGCAGACGATGAATTGATGGGGCAAAGGCCTTACAACATGATTCAAAAAAAAAAAAAAAAACTGATATCTGTAACTTGTATTGAAAGCCTACTTTCAGTTTCAAGCTCTGTTAAAACTGAGCTTGAAACTGAAATCTAGCATAAATTAAGTGGTGAAATCTCCTTCTTGGAATTTCATACCCACAATGGAGATTGGCCAATTAAGTGAAAGAAATTAAATGCTCCCTTCGTCAATATAAATTCATTTCCCCTCCATCTAATATACAAAATCGCAATTTCTCATTGAGCTTATTTCAAAAGGAACCCAAAATGCAAAAATGAGAATCATAAGAAACCTCTTAGTACTTAGTACAGAATCACAAACCTAACCTTTGCTTTTGTTTGCCGCTTCTCTGCAAATATAAGGTATTGCTTCAATGTATAATCCTTCGAACTACCAATCGCCGCGACCATCGCCTTTCAAACACATAACATTTAAAGAGTGACATAACCACAATACATAAATTGACTAAAATCAACAAACAACCAAAGTTTATATACCTCATCGGACATGAATGGCGCGATCTCAGGCGAATAAGCAGCAAGAACAGCAGAGGCAGTGGCGGGGCCCACACCCTTCAATGTGGTCAATTCAGTAATGGCTTTGGCAATGTCAGGAAAAGACTAGAAAGCCCTTTCTGAGGCAGATTGGACTTGGGGTTCCTCCAAAGATGATACAAAATCCATTAGCCTAGGCCTGAAACATGATTGGTTGAATAGAATGAGTAAATCCTCCTATCTAAGTTCGTAAGTTAAGTTCTGTATGTAACTTTGATGAAAACAATATAGATGGGACGCATAGGGCGGGTGATGGGGGGATTTGGATTGGATGAAAGAAAAGAAAACGTACCGCCATTTGCCTCTGGTGAGCTTCCACTGCATGAGTGTGGAGAGTTCGGGTTTGGAGATGTAAGGAGTAGGGTTTCTATGGCGGAGGAAGAAAGGAAGCTGCTTCGTGTAGAAGTCATCGAGTCTGACCAGATCGGTTTTGGCTAAAGATAAAGATTCGACGTGCGTCTGATAAGACGCGAGGGCATCTCTCCACACTACAACATCAGAGCATCTGAAATCCATTTTAGAGCTTCTTCTACTTCCACGAGATAACCCCACACCACGTTTTTTGTTTACGGTGATGCCCCTTCTCACGAATTACGTGGTGCACTGCACACCCTAGTCCCTAGCTAGTGAGTAGAGACTAGTGAAGGTGAAGTGGAAGTTAACCATGCTACCTAAGCCCAATCCCCATTCCGGAGAGTCCTTGTATCCAGTGTGTACAAATTTCACTTGGCATTCGGGCCAGTTTGGCAACTCTACTAATAGAGTCAAGTAAAGTAAGGTTGATTTTAAAGAAAGAATAAAATATAAATGGATTATGAGGATTTTTTCTTTAGTTGTTTGTTATGAAATCTTTTTGACTTTTTGTATGAAAAAGTGGAGTTCAATTGTATTTTAGTGGATAAAGGTGGTTGCTTTTTGACTTTTTTCGAAAAAAATGGAGGGAAATGAAGGCTTTACTTGACTTTTACTATGTTAGTAAAGTGCCAAACTAGCCTGTGTTGAAGTTCTACATGTTGTTTGACAGTGTGGGAGATGGCCTTTGAAAAGAGAGAAATTCTATTTGCACCACGAAAATAACTAAGCACACCCACTTTTCTAGAAAAAACTTATTATGAAAATACCCATGATGAAAATAACTAACCTCTTTATGTGCACGGCCTTGAAACTCTGTGCACCCCATCACCAAGCGATACACGAGAAGAAAGAGGAGAAGATGGTCGCCGGTGATGGTGGGGCAGAGAGGGGAGCTCGCCGATGATGGGGCGGCCGTCAGGGTTCAATCGCAGCAGGTGGGAGGGGAAGAGAGGAGGAGAAGAGAATGGGAGAAGAGGAGAAGAGGAGAAGAAACCGCTTAGTTCACCGGAGGGAGAAGAGAGTGGAAATTGCCAGTGATGGTGGGGCAGAGAGGGGAGCTCACTGGAGGGAGAGATGGTCGCCGGCCGTCAAGGTTCGGTTGTAGCAAGTGGGAGGGGAAGAGAAGGCAAGAGAGGAGGAGAGGAGAAGAGGGTGTTTTGGGTATTACTAGGAAAGTGGGTGTAGAATTTTTCTTGAAAAGATTGTGAACGCTAAGCATCAGCATATCCTATGGCTTTTTAGATTTAAAGCCTTCATTTTGCAGGCTTTTTACCGTGGGCCTCCTGAGTACACCCGAGTGAGGCCCGAATGCTGGACCCGACTAAACATAGGGCCTTACTGACACCCCTAATCATAATAACCATTGATTTGATGGTTCCAACTATTTTCAAGAAAACTTATTTGATGGAGGGACTGTTGCAATCCAAAAAATTTAGACATAATAAGCCTTTGCAAGTTTTGTTTTACTACAGTGATGGAAGAAAAACTTAAATAAGAAGTGATAAAAATAGGTGATGGAGAGGTGGATTCACTGCGATTTGGTGATGGGAGTCAGGCCTTTCGTCTTTGATTTTTTTTCCCGTGCCAATGAGAACATGAATCAATACTCTAGAGATGAGGAGAAAAACAGAAGATGACTCGCGATTCAGGAAAATGTGCAGCTTGGGTTTTGTTTGGAAGTATATGCATATTTGAGGCCTTTTACTCATAAAAATCCCAATAAATAAAGTGGTTTGAAGAATAACATATAGACTTTGGCAAAGGAATAGATATAAAATAACATTAAGGGCAGAAGAGGACCCACATATATAGAGTAGGGTGACATGTCAGTATGAACAAGGATGTGCTCATTTAGAGATTTCATGCAACATCATAGTACACATTCAATTTAGGAAAATATGGTGCAAGTAAAGAATATACTCCACTCATCTTGCATATTTACAGTTGAGTGTCTCAGTTACATCAGAACTAAATTCTCTAGCTTTGTGTTGGAATAACCAATGCCCAGATCAACAAGACAGCAACAGGTCTCATCTCAATTAGACGTGACCCATAATTTCCTCTACTTTCCAGAAATTCTCAAGTACGTCTCAATGGATTATAGTAGTCTGAGAAACAGAAAGCATGAATGGCATCTGAAGGGTGCTCAACATCAACTAAATAGTCATAAATTACCATCTTCAAATTCTCTAATTTCTTTTTTTTTTTGAGTGATCAAATTAGATTTCATGCCAAATTACAACTAGCTAAGGCATTTGCTGCCCTTGACCATTGAGTGCGATTCTCACTCCATCCAGCTGTAACCAGGTCTCTTCATCAGGCCATTCTTCTTCATCAATTCCCTCACACGAGCAGCTTCTTCCCATTGCCCAGCTGCAGCATGAATATTGGACAGAAGTACATAGACTGCTGGATTATTGGGTTCAGTCTCCAGGAGAAACCCCGCGGCAACTCTTCCCAGTCTCACATTACCATGAGCCCTACAAGCACTAAGCAGTGCCCACCAGATATGGGAATTGGCACAAAATGGCACACTATTCACTAATTTTTCTGCCTCATCTAGATGGCCAGCTCGGCCTAAAAGATCAATAATGCAAGAATAATGATCCATCCCAGGTTCTATACCATACTCTTCGAACATTGAAGAGAAAATCCGGCAGCCCTCATCCACCAAACCAGAATGACTGCAAGCAGAGAGAACTATTGTGAAGGTGACAGGATCTGGCTTGATACCCAATTCTTGCATTGTTTCAAAACAGCAGATTGCTTCTTTTCCTTTCCCGTGCTGTGCATAAGCAGTAACCATGGCATTCCAAGAGACAACATCCCTTTCAGACATTCCTTCAAACACTCTGGAAGACCAATCTAAAGCCCCACATTTCGCATACATTGTAATAAGTGCATTGCCTAAAGTCAAATTCAAGTCAGACCCAGATTTAAGTATGTAGGCATGAACCTGCTTTCCATGTCTCAGAGCTGAAATGCTAGCACATGTGCTCAAAACAATGCTAAGAGTGCAGATATTTGGTATGAGATCTGAAATTTGCATTTCCCGGAATAGCTCTAAGCCCATTACTGGAAATCCATTCAACACAGAACCTGAAACCATCGAGTTCCAAGAAATCAAATTCCTGAATGGCATCTCCTCAAAGATTTGATAAGCATGCCCTATCATACTGCAGTTTGCAAATGCAGAAACCAATGCATTGCCCACTTGGGTATTTGAGATCAGCCCATTTTTGGCAGCTAAAGCTTGAATCATCTCTGTGTTCTTGACAAACTCTGAGCATGCTATTAGGCTTCCAAAGGTGAATTCATCTGGTTCAATTCCTGCCCTTTGCATTTGCCGGTAAACCGTGATTGCCAATTCATAACAGTTGCCTTGAGCATAACCATTAATGATCGAGTTCCAAGAGACCAGATCCTTCTCCTTCAATCTCTCAAAAACCAATTGAGCATTCTCCAAATCACTGCAGCAGGAGTACATGTTTATTGCTGCATTGCTCACCAAGACACAAGCTTCAAATCCCATTTTGATAGCTTGGGCATGGATTTGAGGCCCCATTTTCGGCATTTTCGCAGAGGAACATGCGCTCAGAACACTCACAAAGGTCAGGTTGGTGGGACCAAAACAAGAATCTTTCATCTTCTTGAACATGGCCAGAGCCTCAACATCCCCTCCACAGCCCACCAGTCCCGATATCATGGCATTAAAAGTGATATAATTAGGTGTCTCGGCTTCTCCAAATAAAAGATATGCTTCTCTAATCATTCCACAACTGGAATACATCATCAGCAAAGCATTGATTACAGAAATCCTAACCAAAAGCCCAGTTCTAATAACCAACGAATGCACTTGCTTCCCCGAATCCAACAACTCATGGGAGCAGCACAAGCTTAGAACACTCGCAAAACTATAATTATCATGCCCAACACCCATCCAATGCATCCTACAAAACATATCAAAAGCAACCTCTCGGTACCCACAATCAACGCAGCCTGTGATAACAGAATTCCACATGGCAACATTTCTACGAGGAACTTCATCAAACAGCTGGAGGGCACGATCAATATGCCCTGATTTAGCATACGCCGAGAGGAGAGTTGTCCATGAATAGGCATCTGGGGTGTGAATTTCATCAAACATGCGGCGGGTGGACTCCAAATCACTGCACTTGGCATAGAGGGAGAGAAGCGCATTGCTGACATGGGTGTGGCCTCTATAACCGGCACGGGCAGCATGGGCGTGGATCTGGTTGCCTGCCACGGTGTCACGCAGGTTTGCGCAGGCAGTGAGGGTGGTGGAGAGGGTGCAGTGGTTTGGTTGGAGCTGGTGGGAGGCATGGATTTGAATGAAGAGCTGAAGGGCTTTGGAGTTGAGGTTTGAGTGTCTGAGTTTTGAAATGAGAGCATTCAATGATAGGAGCTGTTGTTTGGGTGTTTGGGACCTTTGGGTTGCTTTTATTGGTATGCCTGGCCCACTCAATAGTAACTTCATCAGAGGAGATGGTCATGAAACTGCTTCAAATGCAGGGGCGGAGCTAGGATTTCATCTTTTTGGGGGTTGGGGGGGCGGCGGGGGCAAAACAATGATGCATTGGCTTCTGAGTTTTGAGGATTTTTTTCTTTTAAAAAATCCATCAATTGTAGATGACTTTCCCATCTACAAATCAAATAAAAATCATATTTATTATAAGTCTAAAATCAAATAAAAAGTATTCTTTGTCTCAAAATATGAACCCTTCATCAAACAACTCAATAAACACACGGTATATAAGAAGATCTGTTTTACATACATGATACATGCTTGGTTACTGTGATTTTGGGGTTACAATGGTTAGAGTTTTTTCACTTTCCTTTGCACCCAAAATGGACAGAGGTAAAAACTCGAGCAGAGAGTGATTCTTTTGTGAACATCAACAAGTAAGGTTTTCTTTTGTTTTATATTTCTCTTACTTCTCACTGCAAAAGAAGACTCCCTTGCCAGATGTGCCACTAGCATTAGTTTCTCACAAATCACAATACCCAAACTGCAGTTTCCTTTGTCTACTTTGAATATTGAGATGCACACCCACATATTTTGCAAACACCAAACATGAATTAGAAGCTATTTTCTCCCCTACTATACATAGTATACACATACATACAAGATGTGCGTGGGTATATATAGATATATAAATATATTCCTTTCCCTTCAATTTCTCCATCTTTCTCCATTTGACAAAATCTCTACTTTTTCTCGTCCTCTAACTTGCAATTTCAGTTGAGTTCCCTTACAGGAAGTGGTTGTGGTTTTTAACTTCTTACTTCTCTATTCTTCAGTAGCCAAAATTATTTTTTGTGGTGTTAATGGCGGACGAAGTGATTTTGTTGGATTTCTGGCCAAGCCTATTTGGGTTGAGAGCAAGAATCTCACTGACAAAGAAGGGAGTGGAGTATGAATACAAAGATGAATGTATGTTTTCAGTGCATCAGAATCAAAAAACAAAAAAATATATATACAAGAACAGTGCATCAGACTCAAAAAAAAAAAATCCCTAAAACCATAATCAAATGCTGCACAATCAATGACATCAAAATCTACATTTTTTTTCCAATTGTAACCAACAACATTGCTATTTGCTGCACATTCGAACATAAAACAGATGTTGAGATTATGAAGAAATCACACACCCAATCGCGAGGGCACACCTGAGAATCGTTCTTCTTCAAAACGAGAGGATCTTGATTCTTGATTCCTTGAAAATGCTGGACATAGTGAAGAAGGAAGAGCCGAAGAGGGTTAGGGCTTGAGCCTGGAGCCTGGAGCCTGGAGCCTGGAGCCTGGAGCCTGGCAAGGTTTCCGAAAGTTGCAATGAGGGGTGGGCGTGGGATGGGTTTTAGCCGGGGGGGGGGGGGGGGGGGTGGGGGCCCGTGGCGGCGGCGGCGTCAATGTGGTTCCGCCCTTGTTCAAATGGGATCCTTTTTTTCTTCCTTTATGTCCCAATGGGTATTTGGGTTGTTAAAACATCCTGCATCCAATCCTAAAAACCAAGGTCCAATTGTCATTCTGGCCTAAGGATTAATAGTAGCCCTACAACCAAAAAAAAAAAAAAAACTTATATTAGGGCATGTTTGTTTGCATGTATTTGAATCCCTTGGGAATTCATGAAATGGGTAAACATTAAATAGGTGACAAGCTTTGACTCACTTCTATTAGAGGCTTGAGTTGGATTGGGGCAACATTTGGAGTTTGGTTGCCTCCAGCATGCCCTACCCCATTAATGGCCAGTTTATATTGCTTAGTAACATTTCAGGCACAAAATCTTTGTAGCACTAGCTGTAAGTATGAATCTCCACAAGTCCAAATTCGACACTCATCAACGCTCCTCTATGTTGGATTGAAATCTAAAAAATAATCCTTCTAAAATCATTGGACACAAGGGCCATAGAGGATGATCTAATGGGGCTGCTCTTTTGCACTCTTATGTCCCATTGAGATCTTTGCATTCCCTCCCTTCCACGTGATTGGCATGGCCCCCTACAGTGGGTTGGCCCAAAAGACAAGTGTTCGCACAGCGCTGTGTGAATGATTCTTACCATAATAGAGCTCATGGATAATTAAGAAACAGTCCATTGGTGTGACATGTGGGCTGAGTCTGTAGGGCCCACCTGAATGCATGCTATTGCCAACCACAAAGAGCAAAGGGAATTAAGAAGATCTTGATGGGGCCTGGGCCCCACTCTTATCCTTAAAGAAAATAAATCCAACAAAAACAGAAATCTTGATGTTTTTAACCTTTGACCTGCACAAAGGCGGGAAAACTCGAGATGACTAAAGAGAGTCAATAACCAATTCGGAGAGTTTTCCAACCATGTACACAAATTCGGAGAGTTTTTCAACGGTGTGCACAACTTTATCGTCTGCCTTTTTACCCTATTCCAATCCATCCACTTCCGGCATGTTCTCTATAAACCAGAGGAAAATTGCAAATGCCTCCTTAAACTTGGATTCATTTGATAGTTGAGCTAAGTGAAGAACTATTTTCCTACTTAATGGGCTTTGATTAAACGGTTGAAGAGTGGAATAGCTTATTTCCTGAGAAAATGAATATCAAAATCCTCCTCTTGCAAGAAAACGATTGCAAATTTATGAGAAAGACGCTTTTAACCAAGGGGTACAGAGTGAATAGTGTGAATGGACATCTAAATGAGAATCATTTCCATAGGATTTTAATCTTATTGCTTCTTATCAAACAACACAATTTTGATGGTCTCTACCATATCTCCACATTTTTATAATTCAACCCTGGACCTTTTGACAGAACATATTCTAGAAATCATAGGAATTTAATGTGTATTAGAAGAACAATCCTAAGGATTCCTTCAAAAGCAAACTGAACAAGTTCCAAACAAGACATAAATGAACTCAAACAAGGGAAACAGATTGATCAGAACAATTGAAACCATATATTTACACCGATAGTACTGAAATAACATGAGTCTGCCTGATTTACCAACACCAAAGTCGCCCATTGCATAGAAAACGCAGCTAATTCTTTTCTTCATAGATTTAAAAACAAGTGGCACATACAAGTTGGTTCTTAATGGTTGATTTATTAATCTATTTTTTAGCACAAGCAAATTCAAAACGAAGGCTAAATCCGGCACCACATTTGTAAATGTCATCAGGATGACTACAAATCAATATGGTAAGGCTATGATAATGACACACTGATAAAGTATCGTAAATTTATCCAAGACTCGAAGGCTTAGACTCACGACATGCGCGAGGGATTCAAGAGAAGTTCCACTGTAGGGCTACTGATTTGAAACCTAAACCGCTCAAAGTAAATAGCCTCAGTACGAGATTTGAAGAATTTATCCCTATACTACGTGCTCAACTTGCAACTGGATAAAACTCTTAATGAAGTGGAGTTTTGCCCTATTTCATTTTAAAAAAACATATATTTTCATGCAGTCTAGATTTTTTTATTGGTGAAGCCCCACCGTGGAGTACCACCTGAACCCCCGCTGCATTTGGCAAGTCCCAGCCTGAGAATATCCGTAAACAATCTGATTCGCTTTATTTGAACTTCTCACGAAAAGTACTTGTGGTAATTCAATTACTGATACATGCAAGTTTATAGAATACAAAACAAGATCAGAGATCCTAGCCCTCTAAATTAGCCCAATGAATTTAAAAAACTGTTCATTTCCTTTGCTGCGAGCAAAAGATTACGTTTATCTGAACCGCATCTCAACAAGACCAATCCACTTTTCTTCCGCATCGGAAAACGTGACTTAAACTCGCAACCCGGTGGTTGAAACAATAAGCAACTTCCAACTGTGCCACAGGCTCTACTCAATTTTTCTCAGATTTGGAGTACGAACAGTAGAAAAAGTATCCTACCTAATGTAATTTCCAATTTGCACTCTTCTCAACAAAGCAATGAAACATAAAATTCATTCTACCAAAGTATTCCAACCATGTCAAAAACCAATGCTCCAGCACTCAATTGTAATGAGACAACAATATCCCGCTCTATGCCTTTTTTTTTTTTTTAAATATATCCAAGCCCAATACTTGAACTACTGATTTGTATAAAAGGTAGACCATGCCTGTATGATATAAATCTGTCCAGCAAGCAATCGATTAAGATACGGCACATGATCACATATGGGGCTCTAGCTGTAGATTTGAAAAATAGCCCCTCTACTCACTGGAAGAATGGCATTGTTGGACTCCAACCTTTTAGCCTCATCGCCTTTACTTTTGTGGAGGAAATGGAACTCCTCTCAGGGTGTCATAAGTTTCTCGCCATACACCACTAGCAACAACAATACCAGCATGGGCGACAGCACTGTTACCACCATACGGTTTTGTTCCTTCCATGCTTGTCCCACGGCTCATCTGAACCTGAGGCTTTCCATAAGCATCCACAAAGCCCCCACCTTGACCGATGAGTGGATATGGAGCATCTGGACTACCATATGCACCCCCATACGAGTTTGGTGCTACAAAAAAATATATCAAGAGTAAGACTTGGATAAAAGAATTAGAAATTACCGAAATTCAAATTCATCCCAACTCGATCAAGTCAGAATACTTTGATACATACAGCAAGTGGTTCTCTGTTCCATTTGCAACCAGGGCAGGGAAATTGCAAACCAGATAAAGGTCATATCTGCTGTTTCTAGCAATTCTAGCATAGGTGACCCACTATAAATGATATGGGACAAAAGGGAAGAAAAACAGTATCCCATTTAACAGAGTCTAACTTCTTCAGCCTACAACTTAATGAAAATTTTAACAATTTATTCCGCTACATATTTAACCAGTTGCAGTATATGGCACATCCAACAATAGCAAAACAAATTTTCTTTCAAAAAGATCTATATATTTTTTGAATTGTTCAAAAAGATACATAAATAATAATGATGGTGATGATACGCTCGATTAATTTAATCGAAGTCTAAAACCCCATACATGAACTCCATATATCTTAGAATATCATGACAAAAACATTTGTTTTCTGTCAATCTGTTTATAACGCGTATTATTGGTTTCCTCTAAACTTCTATAGTAGTAGAATGCCCGTGGTTGATGGTTGAGCTCCATCAATCGGGCGATTATGTATATTGCTATGACATTCCAAAGCAACTGTCATCAAGATAAGCAATGATTGGTATACTATTCCTCCGAAAGGAATTCAAATCATAGATTATTAATCTCATAGAGTGGCCAATGGTTTTGATGAAATCAAATGCTTTGGGGGGTAGGGGGGAGAGATCTGGATGGGGCCAATAGTAAGTTATAAAACCAAATTTAATTTAAATGCAATAAAAGAGGAGATTTTTAATTTTATAATGTGCAAGTCTGTGATGGGTGGAGTGTTTAATCTCTTTGTTATCTTAGAAGTTAGAATTGTTGCTTGCTAAAGAGTCCCTAGTTATTATGAAAAAATATAATCTTAGGAGGGCTGAAAGCACCAGTAATGATGAAGATATGCTAGAAAAGTTGATCCAAGATATTTTAAAAAAGAACAGTGTTTTATGTCTTATTAAAGAACTAGAGTCCAAATCCTGACATGCAGCAAAACTAACATTCTTTTAGATGTGAATGTTCAACCATCCAGTAGAATACATTGCATATTTCAGTTTTCTTTGAGACGTATCTTTTCTTCTATCATGCAGTGAGACTCCATGCAAGTATATTGTGACTTAATTGCCCTCTCAGTGCAGAGTCGACCTACAACAAGGTGAAGACCAAAGTACAATCCAAATGTCCTCAAACCTGTACATTAATTCTACATCAGTATCCTACTTACATCCCCCTCCCTTTTTCTTTTTCTTTTTCTTTTTAATTTCAGAACTTCCTCAATGGAAACTCTGCCAAAATTACCATTCAATAAAAAAAAAAAAAAAATTCTACCAAAATTTCAATAGAGATCCAGCCATTAAAAATCCCTTCATACCAATCCATTTGACCCTCCCCAGACTTGATCCTGAACAAAATCCCAAACACAGACCTAACCATAAACCTTGTACCTAAATCAAACCGAGCACAGCCCAGCACCATGGTTAAAATAACTCGCGGCTGGCATCTTAGACAACCCTAAGGGCATGTTTGGTAAGCAGCCACTCAGAGGAATCATCTTCCAGTTTCCTTGGAATAGAGGAAAACCCATGTTTGGGTAATTTTTTTTACAGAGGATTTTTGGGTCTGATGATTTTCAGAATCAACTATAGCATGGATTCACTCGGTCTGACCTCCCACCATAGGAACGAATGAATCATCACAAAAAAAGGAGGCAGTATCAAAGCAATCTATTCACAGGTGATTCTTCCTCTCCTCTCTTCTTGCTTTGCCCTAGACTTCCCTCTCCAGCGCTTGCAACTTGGGAAGCATCCGAAAAGCTTCTCTTCAGCCAGCTATTTTCTCTAAACAGGTATGTCTCCCTCTCCCCTTGTCTCTTCCTCTCCCTTTTTCTTCCTCTCCCTCTCTCTCTCTTCTTATTTGACGGACAAACCCCAATCATCTTGTCATTGGGTTATCTACAGCGATTTCTTCAACCTCTCTCTTGATTAGAGACTGAGAAGGGGATCTGATCTCATTTAGTCAATCCACTGGTTGTAAAAAACTGTCAAAGAGGGTTTTTTTTTAGGGCATGTTTGTGTCACCATTTTTCACAGGAAAGGAGATGGTTTTCTGCAAAAAAAAAAAAATCATTTTTCATGCGTCACAGCATACGGTCTTTCTCATGTTTGTGTAACCCTTCAGGCTGTCCAAGATCCCTCAATCTTTCTCATCTTCCATGTCGTGTAGTTTTGGGGCAAGTATGACTGTGGAGTGGGATTATGAAGAAGGTTCTCTCTCTATTAGATACTAGCTGAGCCGTTGGTGTTGTTTCAATATTTTTTTCCAATCATTGGTTGGATCTGCCAAATTAAAGAGGGGGCAAATTTCCTTTTGGGATGATATCTTTCAATCTCTATCTGTTTCTATCTCCATCTCTCAACCATATGCATCTACTCTACTGTAGCATGTGGACAAATCCCTTGTGAGGGAATGGATTGCTGAGATCCAAGGGATCAAAGTCCCATGTGCTAAAACCAACCATTATGTCTCAATGGATAGATTCAAATTCACCTTGTTGTCTTGCCTTGTCCTGGAACCAAGAAAATGGTTGTTTTCATGACACTATCATTACTGAGAATGCTCTTACAAGGGGAAAAGAACATTGTTGATAAATGTGAATAAAGATAATATAAGTACTTATTTGCAACATGGTTTATAACTTTACATGCATTTTTCTTTATCATCAACTTTTAGAAGTGTATCCATTGTATAGGAACTGAAGCAAACTCATCATCCGTGGAGAATTTTTCCAGCAGTTAAATATTTGATTGGCATTGATTATTGGGGTTAACTATAGTCAAACCAATAGTCGCTAAAAGAATAAAAGGCTTTGATATGATTGAAGAAGTCCCTGCTGGGGCCTATGAGCTTGTGTTCCTTTTGAATCTTTATATACATATAGTTCCCGAGTGCCTCTGGATGTGCATCAAATACTCTGTAAAAAAAGTGTTTTAGCAGAAGGGAACATTATATTCATGCTGCATGATTTTGATTGCTAATGAACATTAGCAACATAGCAGGTAGGTGTGGGTTCTGTTTTTTTAACTTTTCTACTCTGAATCACTATTTGGGAATTGAGATTAGTGGAGATGGGTGTACTCTCTACAGTTATTGTTTCTTGGTTGATAACTTTTCTTATATGCTGTTAACACTATATGTAAATTAGTCAAGTATCCTTCGACTATAGATTTGGATTGCTTGCTTCATTGTTTAGGGGTCATTCATGAAATCGGTTTAGTGGAGATATGTATAATGTTATTGTTGCTTGGTTGATATTTTTTTTCTTATGTGCTTTCTTGGTTGTTAACACTATGTAAAATGTAGAATGTCTGAACCAAGTAGCTCTCAAGCTACAAACAGGTCAGCATCAAAAAACATGAAGTGGACCGATGCACATGATGAAGTGCTTCTCCTCATCATGCTTGACATGCGAAAAGAAGGGGAATTTTTCCCCGGAGGCTTTACGTCGAAGGGATGGGGTCTTATTACAAGACAAATGCTTACAGTACATGGGCCTGAATTTTCTAAAGACAAGTTGAAGAATAGGTTCAAGAGCTACAAAAAATGGTATAGCGCTATGAAATTCATATTAAATCTGAGTGGGTTTGGATGGGATGAAGAAAGAAAAAAAGTCACGGCTGAAGAAGGGGTTTGGGATGATTATATTGCGGTGAGATTTTTATTTATTTTTGGTATGGATTTTGTTTTTATTATATACAAGAATGGATTGTGGGTTAACATGCATGGAATGCAGGCACATCCTGGACATTGTATGTATAGGACTAGGCGTATACCCGACTACATTCTCATGTGTGAAATATTCGGCGACTCAATTGCTGATGGTCGAGAGGAATTTGTCACTAATGACGTTCCTCAATCACCACCATCTGTACATGTCGATGCCTTGGGTGATAATGACATGGATGCTGATGATGATGGCACCCCCCCAAAATGAGGAGGCTAGAGATGAGCACATCTCTTCAATTAGAGGGCGTAGCGCGACATCTAGAGGATCATCCCGTCAAATAACAAGGCGCCAAAGCACAGGGGATGCAATGGTGGCAGTTGTAGGACGTATGGCAGATGCTGTAGATGCAATTTTAAGGAATACAACTTCAACTAAAAACCTTCAGAAGGAGGTATGGGAAGCACTACTACCAATTGATCTGGAAATGAGGATCAAGATGAAAGCATTTGAACAACTTGGAGATGAAGTGAAGGCCACACAGTTTCTGGCCTTAGATAACGATACCCGCAAGATCTATGTTCTTGGCAGCCTTGACCTTATGTAATTTGTTGCTATGGGTTGTTATCTCATAATTATATTTTATGCTTTTGATTATGGTAGTTATATTGGACTCGTTTACATTTTTCTTTCTTATTTTGAAATGTCATCTTTTGAAATGTTATGAATATTATTATTGCTTTGTAGGATGTTTGGACAAGGAATGACATTTAATTTATGTGGAATGTTAAGATCTTTTTTTATTAATTTGTCTGATGTTTGGGATGTCAATGACTTTTATTCATTAGCTTGGAATGTTGATTATATCTTTTACTAATTTTTGTTCAGTTTGGACAAAGATTGACTCTAATTTGTTTTCTTGGAATGCCATTGATACTTTTATTAATCGATTGTTTTGTTATCTTCACCTGCAGCATGGATAGACAAGAACCTTTGTTACTATTAACACAACTTGTAACGACAATATGTATCTTATGGTACCGTTATCAGTATCTTATCAAAGATAAAGTTCATGAATCCGCACAAAGTGGAATGACTTATCTCAATGAGATATTGACTGGACACCCCCGTAAATGTCTTGACATTTTTAGAATGAGCAGTGGTTGTTTTCTGCTATTGGCCAATGAGCTCAAGCGTAGGGACCTTTTGAGAGACTCTCGCAGGATGAGCGTGAAAGAACAATTGGCGATATTTTTATACACTGTTGGTCATAGTCAAAGAAATCGAGTAATGCATAATCTATTTCAGCATTCAGGGGAGACAATCAGTCGATACTTTAATTCAACATTGAATGCTATTTTGAAACTTGCACCATATTATGTGAAGCAATCTGAAGGAGAGTGTCCACCTCATATTGCGAATAATCAATTATTCTACCCGTTCTTCAAGGTAACATTTTAAAGAGGCATTAAAAAATAATCATATATTGTATTTAATACATGTTTTTTTTAATAGGATTGTATCGGAGCAATAGACGGTACACATATTCCTGCATGGGTTAGACTTGAAGATCAAGTTCGTTATCGCAATAGAAAGGGAGGATTATCACAGAACGTGATGGTCGTTGTTTCTTTTGATATGCGTTTTCACTATGTCTCCGCTGGATGGGAAGGATCGGCCTCAGATTCAAAGATTCTTCAACACACGGTTTGGAGACGACCCCAAAACAGGCTACATGTTCTAACTGGTATGATAGTTTTATTAATTTTCTAATTGAATGGAATCAACTTAGTATGTTTGAGGCCAAAAAACAATATCCAAAAATATTTTTGTAGGAAGATTTTATCTTGTAGATGCTGGTTATGCGAACACGCGAGGGTTCTTAGCCCCATTTCGTGGCGTTCGCTATCACCTAAAAGAATGGTCCACAACTCAAGCTCCTAGAATTGAACACGAATTGTTCAACTTGCGTCATTCAAAACTACGCAATGTAGTGGAGAGAACGTTTGCTGTGTTCAAGCAACGGTTCGCCCTTCTCCAAACCGCTCCACGATATCCTATCAAGACACAAGTGAAGATCGTTGTGGCGTGTTGTGTTTTACATAACTTTATCCGTCAATGGAATGTTGAAGATGAATACTTCCAAGAAGCATTGAATGAGATGATGGAAGAGGGTGATCTCAATGATGAGCGATATCAAGATATCGAAGCGGATAATGTTGGTGGCCCTACCGATGCCGACAAGCAGTTTATGACGGACTTTAGAGAACAACTTCTAAAGATATGTGGGAAGCTAGGGGGCCAAGGAGAGTTTGATTTCGTCCATTAGCTTCATCAATGTTTTTTTTTGTGGGTACATAAGTTACTTATATGGGTCTTTTTCTTTTGGGAACCTATTTTGTGTACATGTTTTGGGTTTTTTTTTTTTTTTTTTGCTCGCCCAACCTATGGGCATTATTTTTGGGTGGTCCAGCTCCACCTTGGTTGTTCTCTATGCTATTGGTGCAAGTGGGGTGGAGCTGCTCCTCATTATTTTGTATACTCAGCCCTTAACTTTGGAAATATATTTTGTATTAGTTGTATCTCTATGGTGGTGTTTGGGAAATTCGATTGTGGCTTGGTTTCATGGCTTGCAAGATATGGTTTCATGGTCTTCCTTTCACCTTTTCAATTTCATATACTATTTCCTTTCAAGTGCATGCGTGGTTGCATAACTCATGATAGTTTTGTTTAATTTGTCGATTGATCTTGTGGCAAGATGTAACACTGAATGCTACTTATGCAGGTGTGAAGTCACTAACTAGCCTCAGTGCATTCAATATGGATGTTTCATTTTGTATGAAAAGAATCACTACTAACCTGTTTATAGCCTATGTTTCAAAGTCCTTTGATTGACTCCAAAACGGTCGTTATATCACTAGTGGAATCACTACTAACCTGTTTACATCATTTCCGTTGTTCATGCCTCTTTGATGGCTTTCTATATGAGGCTTGCTTGACTTGTTGAATGGCTTGGATGTATTGATTGCACTCATGCATCTCACTGATACTCTCTCTTTCTTTATGTTAAGGATTGGCTGCATTTTCATCTTCCATATGACACTCCAACCATGAATGACCTCGTAGTTGCAGAAGTTGAAGTTGATTGATATTCTAATTTCAAAGCTCTTATCCATATTACCCAACATAAGATTTGTCAACTAAAAAATCACAGCACCAGATGATATATAAAGATAACTACTGTTGATCTCTATGCAGCAAAAAGAGTAACTTCCAAGCGAATTAAATTCCATACATCTCTGGGAATACATCTATGGCTGAGGATGTGATCTTGGATGCTACGGGCTTAAGTTCAGTAGAGGGAATTCGATTGATCTAGTGTGACCTCTGTTCTTTATTTATTCTTGTTTTACCTGTTTGGTTGATATTTCATTAACTGTACTGTTTTTTCTAATTAGATTGCTTTTTGTGATTGTTCTATTCAAATAATTGGTTATGACTTGTGACTACTCTGTGAAATTTGGTGAGTGGAACCTATGCGGAATAAAACATGGATCAGATGGACTCAAGACCTTCATGAGCGTTTTGTTGAATCTTTAGAATAGCTAGGAGCAGCAGGAAATAAGTTCTTCTATTTGAAGATATATATGAGAGATCAGCTCTGTATATATCCAATTCACACTCTGTATATATAATTATGGTGCAAGCTTGTAATATTACTGTCACATTATATTGTCCATTAGCTGGTCGTTTCTACATGTTCTATTTCTGTTAGAATTTGGTTTTGGCCCTTGGGTAGGCCTGGTGGAAGGACTTAGATCATAGTTAATATATTAGCTTCAAGCTCTCTCCAATCTTTATCATCCACATTATAGGCCCCGTAAAAAAAATGTAACATTCTAATGATTTTTACAATTATTCATCTTCTTCTTTTTTTCCAAAAGTCGGCCGTTATATGATGGTTTTGGACAAACAATTATACAAATGATAGGATGGAAGTTTCTTTTGGACAAACCACTACACATACAATACATAGGAGTAAGGAGACACTGAAACCATTACACAAACCAGGGGATGCAAGTTTTGGAGACATCGTATAGTAGACCGTCTTTTGTAAACACTAACTTCATCTACATAGTATACATGACACTGAAACTATTACACACAATCAATGAAATGCAGATCGATGAGAAAAGGCTCTCCCGTTAAATGGTAACTATTACACACTTAACATAAATACAGATAAATGAAAAAGAGTTCTCCTGTTAAGGGGAGACTCTGATAATTTTTTTTAGGATGGATTAGAGGATATGGAATATTTTTTGGGTTAATGGATTTGAGATGGAGAAATTCCGGGTTTTTTTTATATTATTATTATTATTATTATTTTTTTTTTTTTGCAGATTCCTCTCTCGCTACCAAACTTGGATATGAAGGAATCATCGCAGATTCCTCTGTGCTCACCAAACATGGAATGTGATGAATCATCTACCTCATAAATCCTCAAAGAAGAAAGTCTAATTCCGCGGAACCAAGGATTCCTCCAAAGAGAGGATTCCTCTCCCGTTACCAAACGTGCTCTAAAGAATTATGTGGAATGGCAACACGTCACAGTTCACAGCCATGACGGCTGGTCTAGACGTAAATTTTCAAATGTCTCTAAAAGAGATCTGAACAAAAATAGAAGAAATTCAAAATATTGGGAAAAAACTACAGCATTGTGTGTGCTTTTTATTTTTTATTTTTTATTTTTTTCATTAGGGCATCTTAAAACAATTCATAGGTGACCCTCAAAGTCACACATCCTGTGCAGGTTGTTTGATCTTAATTCCTAATTCCTATGCCATCCTATCATAAATATTCACATAAACATCAAAATAAATTCCAACATTTCAACCATCATTTCAATCATCCGACTATGGTCAATGGGCCCCATTTGTGCAAACTAGTCACAGTAGGCTGATATAAGTTTTGTGTTCCCTCTTTGCAGGGCCCACTCAGATGGATGCCACTCATGGGGAAAAGGGGTTGGAAATGTCTCAAAATAAATTAGAAGAGGGCAAAAGTTCAGTCCCATCAGATTACCCCAATACCCATGATTTAAGGGCTTTAAAAGTGTAATAGTCTATTAAGTCTTAACTATCCGTTTGGACGCACATATGATTGATCCAAAACTCGCACACATCTACCCTTTTCTGTTAGGCATTTACCCTAATTTGACAATGATCTAACGTTATCAATTGTTCAATTAAATTAGTGAAAAAATATTAATTGAAGGGCTTAGAATTAGAGTTAGAATCGTTTGATTGGAATAATATTTGGCTAGTGTATCATCCATCCATGTTGGCTCATGATAACTTGAAATGGAGAAATAGAATTCATGTAGCCAGCACAAGGCCTTGATGATGATGACGACAAGGCTCAGATGGACCAATGGTAGGCTCACTAGATGGCTTATATCGTAAGATCGTATGAAAAACTTGCATAAAAACATTACTCATGTATATATACACATAGGCTTTAATCATATATCATTTAATAGCTCCGTTTGTTGTATATAAGAAATTTATTCTCGAGCTCTTTCATCCAATTATAATAATTTAATGGTACATCTCATTTTGGATCTAGATCCATAATCGTGTCTCCTTTTTTTTTTTTTTTTTTTAATTTAAGCCGAATACAACATATAGGTCCAATCAAAATCAGATCTAATCTATGAAGATGGATCTAAGTTTTCATCTACCATGTTTTGCCCTAGTTTACATCCTTAGTTTGGGTCCACCCTCACATTATCACCGTGGGCCTGCCACATATGCCCACGCAGATAGGATCACTCATGGCACAACTGATGGACAGCTCAAATCGTCCCTTCAAGAACCTACATGCCATGATGATGCAGTCCTGACCAGCCTCGAGAAAGCAACTGGGCCCATATAATTGACCCAGATGTCAACGTAGTCCATTGGGTTCAATCCACAGGCCCAATTGATTGAAAGCTATTGTGGCATTCTATTTTTATCCTATTTCTATTTCCTTATTCAATTAGGGAACTGAATCTAATTTATTGTTTGATTAGGATTAGGAGCTTCCTAATTTATTTAGAAGTCTCAGTTGCTAAGAAACACTATTCTATAGATAGTTGAGTCCTTCATTGCCGTCATCATGCTTATCATGTTAATTAAAGATTTTCTTGAGTTTTCTTCGGTGATGGTGTGACTCATGGCTGTGAGTATGCCTTAAGCGCTGGGACCCATCATTGGATTCGATCAATCCCTCGAGAGATTGATCTATTGTTCGATCACAAATCCAAAATTGCTCCACATAATAGATTGGTCGAGGCTAAAGAAACAAAAAAAAAAAGAGTAAATAAATAAACAAAATATAACTATTTTTCTTGTGAGATCAAGATTATTACAAAATGACATCTGTAAAATGTATGAGAGAAAATAGATAGTTGGTATGTGGTCTGAATGTGGATGTTTGAAGTTTCAACATTCATTCTTCCCAGTTGGTAGGAGGAGACTGAGAACATGATGGATACTACCCCGTCCACGCCCACTAGTAATAAGTCTTCCCTTTGAATCATTCTAGTTATAAAAAATCAACCATTTTACTATACTCATTCCAATAGTTTGTTAGAACCCAATGACCACTTGGAATATATGACAGAATAGTTTTAGCATTGTGTATAAGGTTTCACTCAATGATTAACAAGCACAAAGATGGTCCAAAAGAAGTCTTGCCAAATATAACCACCCTCATACCAAACTCCCTGCTAATTATATGCTTGATCAAACTCCTTGCTAATTATATGCTTGATTTTACGGTGGGACCAACTGCTAATAGAATGAAATTTGGAGACTAATACACCAGCAGCACATTCATTTTGAGAGGCTCTGGTTTCAACTGATGGCTCCCAGTGTAGAATTCCAATCCTTCCAGTCAGAGGAAGCATGACAACACACTCTTGGGCTTATTTCTTTACAAGAATTTCTGATAAGAAATTGCTATTTTGAAGTTCTTTGAACATGATGTAGCGTCTTGCAAATGACAGGTTTCAAATGACCTTCGGGATTTAAGGAATTTTATCCCCTTTGCTTTTTTGTGGAATTTCTAAACGCTCATGTACAAGAGAGCATTCAAAAACTCCACCGTGTCTAAGAAATTCAAAAATCTGCAGATAGGAATTCTATGAATCCTGAGAATCCGAGCAGCGGGTTGAAAGTAATTACTGGCTCAACCAGACCAGTTAGCTATCGGCTCTAGACAGGGGCATCACCAAGGATCTGGCTGACCATATCATGACAGTATATGCAAGAAAAACATTTGGGGTAGGAAGATTACCATCAGAATATCAAAGATTTTAAATGATAATGTGATAATACCATGTTACTGTCAGGAAATGCCAAATTTACCCTGTGTCAGTAATATTTTAAAATATCATAAAGTTGAAACAATTGTGAGAAATCACAAGAAAAACTGGTAACTGGTCATGTAAAAATCAATTTCTGATAGCAATTCATATGCATTTTTCAATTTAAAACCAGCTCATTTATCAAATTTGTAAGTAACAAATGCTGTAGCTCCTCCCAATAAAATGTGGAAATATTCGGTGTTTTGACCAGTAAACCATGAGAACATCAGATTAATCTTCTGCAAGCAACTCTGCCTACAATCAGCTATCTATATCAATGGAGGAAAATTCGGACTCAAACCGACCTGTAAAACTTTAAAAAGATTGATCTTGGGGGATCAACCAGGATGTGACTCAGCCCTTGTCCAATATAAGGCGAAATTTATTTTTCTCCGAATTATGTCTCCAATTAGCTAATTTCATCTCAAGAAACTGAAGAATAAACAAAATCATCTGAAACCTCGGATAGAAACCATTTCCTATAGGGGTTCATTTATCTCAGAATTGAGTCAGCAATTTACTCATTTCATCAATGATAAAAAGATGTCCCAAAGGAAGAATACAATCCTCTTCCTCTACAAGCAAACACCATCAAAACCAAAGTTGCAAAATGATCCATCCCTATCATATTCCATGGCATAAAACGCAGACCAAATGAAAAATGCACCCCAAAAGCATAGAACACGATACAAATATTCAAAAGCAATCTGTAGGTTTCTCATGTTCTCATCTTTCATAAGGAAACATCATAGTGAGAGTTGTAATCTGAAAAGGAAGTCAGTTTCTAAATGTTGAAAAGAAATTTCCTGATTTCCATTAGCTATCTTCATAGATTTGTAGGCAAGATTAACTCCTCCAAAGTAGCCCCGTAAAAAACGAGAAGTTAAATACTGGAATGTGGTTTTAGCGGATTTTTATGCGTAGCCGATGGAAGATTGCAGAAAACTAACTACATATACAGTAGTGTTACCGTTGCCTTTTCCTCTTGGCATTTGTCTTCATGCTAGGCTTTGGATTCTCCTGAGATGGCAAAGCTTGCAACTCCGCACCCACGGAGGAGCTCCACAAGGCTCTCTCAACATCTGAAGGTGTAAATAGATCCCCTCCCATGCTGAGTTCCTGGAATAAGACCAGTATCAAGTTCAGCTACAGCATCAGCACCTTTATATTTTACTTGTACGGTTGATTTCAGTATTGAAATGAAGAAACAAATGGAAAAGCACTAACAAATACTAGCATAAATACCCGTGCTCAGCACAGATATGGCAAACAATGCAATTTAAATCTTCAAGCATAAAAAATTCATACTTTTTTAGAAAGGAAGCAAAAGAAAGAAAAAAAAAAGATTATGGGTATATATTTGTGTAATCCAAGAGCCGGTGGAATAGAAAGAAAGAGGAGAATTGGAGTAGAAAGAGAATGATAGAGTTTGGATAGAAACAAAGTCTTTAGAGGAAAAAAAGAAAAGAAAAGTGGTGAGTAGATATGAGTGGTTATGATTAAGAGATAAAGCAAGTAGTTGATGTAACTTCCAGTCAATATTTTAACTGATAGTCAAAATTGAATCCAAAACCCTCCTCTTTAATATAATATAATTAGCAAGATGAAGGCCCAAACATGAATATGCCTAGTGATGGGCAAAATTGCTGGCCAAAAATGCATCTAGAATGTCGCATCTGTCATTACTTTTCAGCTGTTCATGTTTTTCGTATATTTGTGACATCTGATCAGTTTAATTGATCATTTTTTTCATTAACCGGTGATAAAACACATTAAGTGAGAAATAGAAAGAATCCAATCCAATTGACTGTTGTAACAGCATGTTCATAGTTGGATCCTTTTGATAAAGGGCCCATAGCTTACATGATTTCCACATTGGCACATTTGGGGCATATTTGTTTGCATTAAAATACATAGGAATTGAATAGATAGTATTTACGCCATGAGTAGTTAAAAATGAAGACCATTTCCAAAAATAAGCATCAAATAACCTTTCCATCTATGGAAAAAGAATCAAAGAAAAAGAAATCAATAACCAGCATCATCCTTAGTTATTCATTTCCCATCTTCCTTTGATTCTATTTTTCAATAAAAAGAAAGGGTATTTGATGCTCATTTTTTAAAATTCACCTTTGATCTTCATTTTTAACCATTATGGAGTAAATTCAATGTATTCTAATGCGAACAAATAGGCCATTTGTAAGAATGATGAGCATCTCAGTTGGTAGATTGGAATTGACATTTCTAGAAATCAACTGTACAAAATAGTGGCTATTGGAAATTTGGAATACCAGAGATAATCCCTTTGTTGATGATTAGACGACATTTTCATGTGCAAGGTCAAGGTAATATATAAATAGTCACAGCTATAAGCGAGGATTGAATCAACATGCAGTAACAATAAGTTGGATACGAAGCACAAGAAAGTGCAAAATAACCACAGTAGTTGGGGATCAAGTTTGTGTTCTGATGTTGCAATGGCAGATTGGGCATTAGATATCTTTTGTACAAAAAGTAAGCTTTCATGGGCCATAAAGTTTGGAGGTTTCTCCAAAATGAAATGTCCTAGGGCTAGAATATTAGTCCAAATCATCGTCTCTGAAAAATTTTCTTCAAAACAAAGAAATATTCATAAACACAAGGTATTGGTATTGGGAAGTGGATCCCAAATTAATGGATTTGAGGATCGATGGGTTTCAGGATTAGGCTCTCTAGATCAATACCTAACGATAACTCCTCTGGAATCAACCACTGATGCTATCACCTCACAACATCCAATAAACACTGAGTTGGAACTTTTTATAGGGATTCCTGATGAATGATGCCTTTACTAGATAAGAAAGATGAAAATTCTAAGGACATGTATTCTCCCCCTGAGTTGGAACGTAGAATTTTGATGGATTTTTGAAATTGAGTGCATACCAATAGGAGCTTGCTCCCCTTTGGATGCCCTTGTATGGCCCACTTGAGGCCACATCAATCATGGGGAAGGTGGGGAATCGAAAGATCCAGATGGCACCTACTTGTGTGCAAAATTTCAAGTTCATTAGATCATCCTAACCCGT
The DNA here is from genome assembly GCA_038049695.1 of Cinnamomum chago. Taxonomy (NCBI): domain Eukaryota; kingdom Viridiplantae; phylum Streptophyta; class Magnoliopsida; order Laurales; family Lauraceae; genus Cinnamomum; species Cinnamomum chago. Next base: position 51,371,429 of record CP142460.1, read on the forward strand.
TCATCCATAGTCTTCAAGTTTGACGGTTTTAGAAGGCACATTATGTTGGGATTTCAATCCAATAGTGAGTAACATTTGGATATGTGTCAAACCTGAGGGTTGGGTTGATCATAGGGGGGTCCCACATCCCTAAAAGATGGGAGTCCTCATGGTTGCTCTTCTGGGAACTGTCCCCACAGGAGCATTTCTTTTATATATAGAAAAATGAATATATGAGTAATGGAAATGAATTAACCCCCAATCAGCTATATTCAAGTCAAATAAGAGAATTCAATAGTGAAAATTAGCTAATAAAATTGTTATTGCAGCCCCTCAAACAGGCCTGCCTTTGTTTAAAAGGAGCTCCCTCCTAGATGTTTGTAAATTGAACTTCGAGGGGTCCATTAATTGTTTACTCATATGGCAGGCATAGGTGGCATCATTAGAGACCGCCAGGGTCTCTTGGCAGCTGCATTTGTGGGATGCTTAGCAACAAACAGTCCTCTTGAAGCAGACCTACATGCACTTCTTAAGGTAGTCAAACTTAGTCAAAATTAGGGACACAAAGGTTATTGTTGAAGGTACAGCTTATAATACCAGTTGAAAATCATCAGAAGGTAGGTAAACTTTCTCGGGACCGAATGATACTGTGGAAGCAGGTATTGCAAAGACAGCAGCATTTCATGATTAGAAAGTGGTCTTGTGCCGCAGGAATGTGAATCAAGTTGCAGACAATTTATCAAAGCTTTCACTTCCAATGCTTATAGTGACAGGAATCATTTACCTCCAAAGGCTTGGTGTCATTATACACAGGAGATTCCACATGATAAGTTTAGAATATGCAAGTCAGCAACCAAGGACATTGGCTTGAGCAAGCAGTTCAGATGACAAAGTCAGCCATTTGGGATGTTCACTTCAGACCAACCACACATGATCACGTTGATATAGCAGTACCTGTTTTTGGCCTATGAGCTTGCTTTTATTTTTCTTCTGTTTCCTTTTCATATCTGTAGTTTGTGTTTTTGTTGTTGATGTCTGTATCGCATGTCTTTTTCGGGTTCTGTGGTTTTTCTTCTGTCTGGTTGTTAGTTTCCTTTCTTTTTTTCATTTTTCTTTGAACGAATTATCCTTTCCAGCACAAGGGACAAAAAAAAAAAAAAAAAAAAAATCACAAAGATGCCAATAAGGATAGTTGCAGGACACGAGTGTCGGCTGTCGTCTTCTTTTTTTCCTCTTGCCTTGGATTATAGAGTTACAAAGAACATACCTTTAAATAGGAATGAGTGGAAAAGTAGAACTGACATTGCCGGCACCTAGAAAGGATAAGGCTTTGATGATGACAACGGGGTGCACATCTTAGTAAATTTAAGAGAAAAAATAAAGATCCAAGAAGATGATGGGCAGACAAGAAAAGAAGAGACTGAAAAGACACCAATACTTATAGCAAGGTGCTAAGAAAAAAATTTGCTTACTTATAAAAGGAAGAATGGAAAATCTCTTTTAAATAAAAAGAAATCTCCCTTTTCCTTTTCTTCTTTTCTTTTGCCCGCCTCATCTTGCTTTCCTTTCGTTTTCTTTTTTCTCTTTCATGTCTTATTGTAGAAAGAGAATCACCTAATAATGCAGGCCAACTGGGGTAAAGGCCTCAAGTTCTATTGTGGAGCCATGAATAATAGTATCTAACCACTAGGAGGAGGCAAGTTATCAACTTGATAAATCCCTTCAGGTTTCTTCCAAGATACACCCAGGAAGTATCAAATCCAAACAAATAGAAAACTTGGACAATCCAAGAAAATTGCAAACTCTGGATTGGTTGGTCTCCACTGAGAAGAATGATGATTTATCCAAGCCAAAAGTTACAATAGTTTATTGGGGTTGTTTGGTTCAGTATAAAAACCGGACCAAATAGTTTCAGCTAACAAACAAAATTTGACTACCATGGTGAGTGTACATTGCCTTGAGATGTGGTCTAAGGTACAGACAGACAGAGGGGAAGGCTTACTGGTCAGCACACTGTGCGTAGATGAGTGTCACAAGGGCTAGAATTATGTGGATTTGCTAGGTCGGTAACAGGACGAAGCAAATAAGGGCTCATTGATATGTTTGAGAAAGAGTCGCATCAAAGGAGATAAAAGCTACACTATTGAGAATCTAAAGATTAATTCATCAATTTCTTAACAAATTGAAAAAGTTGAGGTCAGCTTCATCATACAAGTGGAAAGATCTGCAGTATTGATAACAATGCTCTCACTTGAGGTGGGTGTAAAGAAATGTGATATTTGCATTGGTCTTTCAATTTACCTTATGATAGTCACAGGTGCATTGTGATTATTTAGATCATATAAGTTGTTACATTATCCCATCAATGCAGGGTACGTTAGGTTCTACTTTTGTCTAAGTAAACTCAACAATTGGTTCAACAAATTTTTTGGCCATATACCTAACACCAAACTTTCTTCTTTTGGGCTATCATGCGAAGGCAAAACATGGTTGAAATACTGAAGTGGAACAATCAAACACGATGACAAAAAAAAAGCATATGACGGACTATTGCAAATCTTTGTTTTAATTGAACTGTCAAATTCCCCCAATCAGCATCAATTTTTAGTCAACTATTCAACGCACAAGTTAGACCACTCCAAAAGAGCCTTTCCCCGTTCCCCCAGCCAAAAACTGGCGAGCTACTCTAGCTTTAGGAGCAGTTTACCCACAGTCAATGGGTCCAAGGCAAACTGGCAAAGACCCCATGCAAGTCTTCAAAGCGAATCTACCAAATGTCAGTTTCCTGTCATAGTTCTATAGAGGAAAATGCATGCTTAAAAAAAAGTGTGCATTTGAGAGCAGGCAACAAATGAGATCAACATCAACATGATTTTTTGACCATGAATCCAATGCAGGCACCATCGAATACAAGCTTCAGCCAACCACGGAGCAATATTCCAGTGTCCATAAAGTCCAGACGATGAAATGATGGGGCAAAGGCCTTACAACATGATTCAACAAAAAAAAAAAGCTGATATCTGTCCAAACACGGAGAATTCCGGTGTCCATAAAGTCCAGACGATGAATTGATGGGGCAAAGGCCTTGCAACATGATTCAACAAAAAAAAAGTTGATATCTGTTACTTGTATTGAAAGCCTACTTTTCAGTTTCAAGCTCTGCTAAAACTGAGCTTGAAACAGAAGTCTAGCATAAATTAAGTGTTGAAATCTCCTTCTTGGAATTTCATACCCCACAATGGAGACTGGCCAATTAAGTGAAAGAAACCAAATGCACCTTTCATCAATATAAATTCATTTCCCCTGCATCTAATAAACAAAATCGCAATTTCTCATTGAACTTATTTTAAAAGGAATCCAAAATGCGAAAATGAGAATCATAAGAAACCTCTTAGTAATTAGTACAGAATCACAAACCTAACCTTTGCTTTTGTCTGCAACTTCTCTGCAAATATAAGGTATTGCTTCAATGTATAATCCTTCGAACTACCAATCGCTGCGACCATCGCCTTTCAAACACATAACATTTAAAGAGAGACGTAACCACAATACAATAAATTGACTAAAATCAACAAACAACCAAACTTTATATACCTCATCGGACATGAATGGCGAGATCTCAGGCGCATAGGCAGCAAGAACAGCAGAGGCAGTGGCGGGGCCCACACCCTTCAATGTGGTCAATTCAGTAATGGCTTTGGCAATGTCAGGAAGAGACTGGAAAGCCCTTTCTGAGGCAGATTGGACTTGGGGTTCATCCAAAGATGATACAAAATCCATTAGCCTAGGCCTGAAAACATGATTGATTGAATAGAATGAGTAAATCGTCCTTTATCTAAGTTACAAAGTTAAGTTCTGTATGCAACTTAGATTGATACAATAGAGATGGGACGCGTAGGGCGGGTGATGGCCGATGGGGGGGATTTGGATTGGATGAAAGAAAAGAAAACGCACCGCCATTTGCCTCTGGTGAGCTTCCACTGCATGAGTGTGGAGAGTTCGGGTTTGAAGATGTAAGGAGTAGCCAGTAGGGTTTCTCTGGCGAAGGAGGAGAGGAAGCTGCTTCCTGTAGAAGTCGTCGAGTCTGACCAGATCGGTTTTGGCTAAAGACAAAGATTCGACGCGCGTCTCTCCACACTGCAGCATCGGAGCATCTGAAATCCATTTTAGAGCTTCTTCTACTTCCACGAGATAACCCCCCGCCACGTTTTTCGTTTGCTGCGCCTACGATGCCCCTTCCCGCGAATTACGTGATGCAATGCACACCCTAGTCCCTAGCTAGTGAGTAGAGACGAGTGAAGGTGAAGTAGAGGTTAACCATGCTACTTAGCCCAGGCCCTGATTCGGAGAGTCCTTGTATGCAGGGCGTACAAATATCACTTGGCATTCGAGCCACTTTGGCAATTTTACTAATATAGATATTAGTTACTTGAAGTTAAGTTGATTTTGAAGAAAAGATAAAATATAAAGGGAAAGGGTCTAGTGAGGACCGTCCTTACCCATATATGAGAGGACCGTTCCTAGCCGTTTGATTAAGAGGGTCATCCAACGGTTATGATAAAAGCCATATATAGAATGGGAGGGAAAGCAAAATCGATTGAAGCCCCAAATCGCAGACCGTCTCCAACGGAAGGAAGCTGAAGCTGCTTTCGCCCAAATCCATTTTCAGGGAGATCGATCCCTCTCTCTCGCACCTCTCTCTCTCTCTCTCCCGGCGTCTCTTCCCTCTCGCACCTCTCTCTCTCTCTCTCTCGGCGTCCAGACGTACACCATCGTTCCCCCTCTCCGTCGCATGAACAGTAGTGACCTGCAGTCATATCCGGCCTGGGGCTGCTGCGCTTCCTGTTCTCGCTTTCCAATCTGTCGGACCCTCTCTGCTCTATCGCTCTCTCCATCTCCCTTTCCATCTCTGCCTCCCTCTCCAGACCTCTCCCAGGCGCACGACGACCACAACAGCAGCCCCCGGACGCCTGCAGAGCCTTCATCTTCCTCATCGCGCCGCCGGACGTCTCCCCTACACCAGGTACACCCCTCCCTCTTCCTGCACTCCGCATACACCGCGCACCATTTCCCCTCTCCTCTTTTTTTTCTCTGTTCTCTCTCTCCCTCGTTCCCCAGCTCTCTGCTTCCTCTGTGTCTGCTAAATGTGTATACTGTTGTAGTGTGATTTTAACTATTTTGGATTATATCAGATTATGTTGGATTATCAGTTGAACAATTGAATAATCCTTCCCAATCATCGGCCAGCCTTGATTTAACTCTATCAAGACCCGATGGCGCCACAAACAGGTCTGCGATTTGGGTCACCAACATAACAATAGTAATACAAATCTTTTGATAGAATATATGGCTTCCTTAATGAGGGATCCTAACTTCACTACAGCCTTAGCTGCTGCGGTTGCACAGTCCATCATTGGCGGTCATGATCAAACCAAGAAGTGAACAATGGCTGTTGATTCAAATAAAGAGGAAGAATTTCAATCTTCATGCTTCTGCAGGTTGCCATGTTGTTGTTTTTTATTTCTTTTTCATGGGGTCTTTGTCAATTGTAGTTCCCACACCATACATTTGGAAGCCATGTAGGGTCAACCAGGGCGAGAAAAAAAAAAGGCCAAAAGGGACATGGGGCAATGACCAATGTCCAACGTGCACCCTCAATCTGAGTCTCACTGGCATGACACTTCAGATACTCCTCTCTTCTCTCTTCTGTTTAGTTCATCACTTCTCTTTACTCTATCAGAGCACACTTTGATTAGGTTCTCTTTTCTTAAGATATCGTTTAAATAATGCTGTTGTTTGAATAATGCTGTCTTTATGTATTAAGGTTATTTCATTGCCATTACAAAACATCAATTAAAATACATTTTTACAATTATACCAATGAAATGCCAGTTTTCTTTTCTTTCTAATTAATTACTACACTACATTTTCTAAGGTATGAAGACACACAACTTTCTAATCTGTTAAGATCTTGTGATTCATGAAAACAAGCTGAATTGAACTGTGTAAATGCTACTTCTTTCTAGGTTAATTTATTTTTAATGAAAAATAAATTTGATACTTCTTTCAAACCTGATGCAATAAATATTTTTTGTTATTCCAACTCCAGGAGGGTCATTTTTTTGCTATACATGGATGACCCTATCTCTTTTCACCCGGCTCTGTTCTCCCAGACCTTACCTGCCGGTAATGAGATAGAAAAGTTCTCCAGCTCCGACAATGGTGGGTCACCTAACCACCACGGAAACATTCAGGTATCTCTCAAATGAAATATTTTGGGAGTTAATTTAATTTATTTTATCTATTTATTATTTTGTTGAGAATATATGATGTGCAATTATTTTATCCCTGAAATTTTTTTTCCTTCATGTATATTCTTGGTTTGTTGTGAACATTTGGCTATGGATGAGAAGATGGAATCAGCTGCATCATCCATGAGTAAAATATTCATACCTGATGTAGACGATGATAAAACCCCAAAGGTCGGAATGTATTTTCATGACTTGGAAGAAGCTTACGAATTTTATAATACTTATGCGAGGGATGCTGGTTTTGGTGTTAGGCGTGGTTCAGATAAAAAGAAGAGGGGTGAAGTATGTTGGAAGCAGTTTATGTACGCCAAACAGGGTCAAAGAATAGAACGAGGTTATGTGGCACAGAAGCGTGTTCCATATACGAGAGAAAATTGTGGAGCGGAGATGGTTGTGAAAAAAATCACTATCGATCACTGGGTTGTTAACAAATTGGTTGTAGAACATACTCATGTCTTATCTACTCCGCGTAAAACCCATATGTTTCGTTCACATTGTAAGATTACTCCGGCTCAGAAAAATATAATAGATGCATTTGAAGAAAATAACATTCGTCCTGCAAATCAAATGGGATTCTTAAGCACACAAGCTGGTGGTTCAGGAGCTGTTGGTTTCAATGAGCAGGACATGAGAAATCACCATCGAGATAAGCAGAAAGCAAAGAAGGGGTGAGATGGTAAGATGTTTATGAGTATTTTGAATACATGAAAGAAATGAATCCTGGTTTTAATTATTCTATAGAGGCAGATGAGAACAATCAAATCAAGCATGTATTTTGGGCGGATCACCTATGTCGGCTTTCATACATCGTTTTTGGTGACGTTGTTACTTTTGACACAACATATCAAACCAATAAATATGATCTTATCTTCGGTGCATTTATGGGAGTAAATCACCATGATCAAACGGTGATCTTCGGAAGTGGTTTTTTATCAAATGAGAGTTTTGATTCATTTGTGTGGCTATTTAAACGATGGTTGGAAGTTATGCCTGCGGGTCCACCAAAATCGATTGTAACAGACCAAGATCCGGCGATGAGGAAAGCAATTAAAACCATTATGCCTTCCACAATTCATCGATTTTGTCTCTGGCACATTATGCAAAAGTTGCCCAGCAAGTTAGGTGGAATTGCAATTCATGCTGACGGGCTTATGGATGCAATAAATAAAGTTGTTTACAATGCTGTCTCAAAGGATCATTTTGAGAAGGAATGGGCCAACATTCGAAATGAATATAAGTTGAAAGAAAACACTTGGCTAGAAGACATGTACACGCTTCGTGAGATGTGGGTACCAATCTTTTTAAAGGGTATGTTTTTTGCTGGAATGTCATCATCGCAGAGAAGTGAAAGTTTCAATGCCTTCCTTAAGCAGTTTGAAACACATAAGTGTGGTTTGCATGACTTTATGATGCGCTATGAACGTGCCATCGCATGTCAAAGGTATCAAGAGTTAAAAGCGGAGCACAAAAACTTGCAAACGAGGCCAAAAATGCTTACTGATTTGGAGATGGAAGAACAAATGGCCGGAATATATTCGAGAAAAATTTTCCATGAGTTTCAGGTTCAATTCATGGCAATGGTATCATCCATTCCAAAACTTGTAAAGGAAGATGAGGCAGAGAGCATCTATGATGTTTTGTCCATGAAAAATAAATGCAAAACTTCTGAAAGGGTCATCTTTAGGAAAGATTCTAAATGTGCAAACTGCTCTTGCCAACTATTTGAGTTTCGAGGAATTCCATGCAGTCATATCATTGTTGCGTTGAAACACGAGATGATTTTCACATTGCCTGAGCACTTTATATTAAAGAGATGGACTCGTCACGCGAGAGAAGGTACGAAATATAGCAAATGTGTCATGGTGGGGAATACTACTGGTGGTAACTCGTTGATTGTCCGGCATGGTGATTTGTCTTATAGGGGCAACATGGTTTCTAATGAGGCAAGTATGTTTTCAAACACGTACGAGTATGCAATAAGTGTTTTGACTGATCTTCATAAAATGTGTCGCCAAATGAATCAATTTGAACTTGGAGAAGAACATACATCAAATGGAAAAAACAAAATGGTTAGTGACGCAGTTAGTGAAGCAGTGCAATTGATTGAACCACCTCATGCTACAACAAAGGGCCGTCCAAAGAGACTAAAGTCATCCAAGGAGAAAGCTCAAAAGAAACAACGACTTTGTCGTGGATGTAATCAACGTGGTGTTTCACATGACAAACGGAATTGCCCAGCTCTCTTGAATAGGTAATGATTTGCGTCATTTTTTTTGTTCATTTTTTGTTATTCTTATTTTACATCACTAATTACAAAGCCTGTGTTTTATTTCCAGGGGGATTGTCGATCTACATGTAGACATTCCAAGAATGCCAGAAGCACCATCTGATACACATGTTGAAGGAAGCTCTTCAGATGTGTCCGGTTCCGATGTCAACCCTTAGAGATGATATCGTGCTTGAGCTTTTTTTAATGGATGGTTCAAGACATTGCCTCACGGAATTGGTAGCAGCCATGTGAGCTTGCAGAAGTCTCCCGAATGCTTTGTGGGATTTATAATCCTAATGTGAATGCTGTCGCAAAATTAAGTTTTTAGAAACACCATTTGATTTTTTGTTGAACTATTGGAATGCCTTCTGCCTTTTCTTCCCAATCCTTTGTGATTTGTATGGATGGTTATGTTTCAATGCTATCCTTGAGGATTTTAGTTCATTTGAATTCTATATTTCATCTGATGTACTGGTAGTTCTTCGTTGTTGACTTCCTTCCATAGTAGTGCTTTTCATAGATAGTTTGGCCAATAAATTTTGCTTCTCACTCATTGTTTGTACTTGGCTTAGTGAGGTTGAGCCTAGCTGGATGCTTTTGAGAACCCTGGTTCTTGTGAATTTCAAGTGTAGAGTGCTGACAGGTATGGAAACAGCATTTGAAGAGTTGTTAAAGAATGGTGCCAACATTATATATTGTACAGGCCAATGAATATTATCCTGTTGCAGTAGTAAGAATGCACCTTGTTTTTCAACCCAAAATCTTGTTTTCAATTTGGGAGCCTTGTATAATACATGTAAAGGGGAAGACCATGATAATTTCACTTGACATTGAATTCTCATCTCTCTCTGACTTGATGCTGATGAAGTGGTTTCCCTAAAAAACTTTGGTGTCCCAACATTATGATGGTGTAGAGAGTATCCTGATGCATCCACTCCATACAGGTGGACGCACACCAGCCATTTTGTTATCTAAACCATTGGTCTGATTTGGCCCAACCATGATGGAAGATGCCGCAAAAGTTTCTTCGATTAATGTGGCCTCTTTTTCAATTTGTTTATTGTGTTTTTTAGTTGATGCTGTGCTTTTCTAAATGGCCCATTTCGTTGACCAGACATCAAAGACCTCAATCTCTAAAGGGTAAATCAATTTGTGAGATTATGCAAGACTCATTACTAGAGTTCCTGCCAACAGGAGAATTCAGTGAATTTCAAGAATGGGATGTCTTGTCTAGCCAGCCATAAAATTGCAGACTTGGAAGTAGATTATCGTAATGACAATATCATCTCATCATGTCTTTAATAATCCCCTTTGTTGCAACCAAACAAAGGGCTATCCTGAGTTTTCCTTTCAGAAATCTGTATTCCTCCTCTCAACTGTCTGCATGTTACCAATCCAACTGTTAGAATATTCCTCTTAAGCCGGGTTTTTCTTATATGCTCTCCACATTACAAATGGTACAGATTACCTAATCATGTCCTAAAGTGCACAAATTGTCAATCAAAAATGTGTGTTGCCCGACTGCAACACAAGCTACAGTTGGTCCAGAATTTCACCCCAATTGGAAGGATGTGTACAGATGGAATTACATTTGTGAAATATATCACTATGTTCACTACACATGATTAATCCGACTATGTAAAATACTCAAAAGAGTTAAAAATTGGAACAATAACAAATAGATGTTCATAACTAGAATGATTCAGAAGTTGGAAGAAGTAATTCATTTAAAAATTTCTTTGTAGACAAAGGACTGAATCAGAGTGATGCGCTGCGGTCTGGAGAAGATGTGAGATTTTCAACACGGCCAACAAAATCCTAGAAATGGGCCCTTCTTTTGCACAGAAGAAAAATATACTTGTGAATGGAAACAAACACAAACTAAAAATGACAACAGAAAGAAAATGATTGCTCTTCACAAAATTTCACAATGACTAAATACATTCTGAGAAAGAGGGCATGCTACAGCAAAAATCAGATATTCCTTTACAAAAAGAATGTGGGGTAAAAAAGAAAGAAAAGAAAGAGTATCCGCACATGTCCAAGTGTCCTCATTTGAGTATTCTTTTGGTAAATACAGGTTATTTAGGAGTAGGAATTGGGACTGGCAGATGAACAGAGACCTACGGGTAATAAAGAACTCCATGTGATGGGTCCTATCTTTGATGGGCAAAAATACACAAATTATAAAGCAGACAAATCCTGATATATAGCCATTGACCTTCAGATTACCTATTACAACCTGAACAAAGCATGCTTAGATCCAGTTAAATTCTAAACATTTAATAAATCATTCAAACCACACAAAAATGCTGAACACATACATTCAGACCCAAACCACACAGAAATGTCGAACAACAAGTTTCTTTCCCCGCCAAAAGCAGCACCGAAAAAATATTTCATAGCATTCTGACCATTCATAAACCAAACAGATGCTGAACATTTTTAATCATTCAAACCATTCTGACAATCTATTATTAAATAAGTCCCAAAAGAAACTCCAACCCATAATCCAAAGCATTTGTACAACCAAATTCCAGATAAACAAAAACATAAATTACATAATATACAATCAACAACTTCCAACAGTCATAAATTGTAGTTCTACGCATTCATCTGTAACATGGTGTTTTCCTTTGCACTTCACCTATAAAATCAAAATTCAAATTAAAAGAGTAAGACATGTTGTTAGTAATTTATAGAAAATATATCCCCAAATCATGTAATTCCAAATAGATCCCCAAAGCATGTATTTCATGCCTGGCTGAACAGAAAAACAAAGATTACTATACAACATGTGACTATAATAGCGTGATAAATTTTTCGTAGATACTCATTTCGAATTTTCTCTACTTCAATAAAAACACAGAATGAACTTTCAAGCTTTTCAATGACCGTTGTCAAATTGCTCTTTTCTTCACTCCAGTTTTCTCGTTCACAATTTGATGAATTGGCTTCAGGTTGCTGCCAATTTGCTACTTCATCTTTCCAAAGAAACGCACCACATCCATTTTCATTCTGCATAAAGATTTACGCACATAAAAATTTGTTAATGATGAATTTGAAACCTTGACAATGTATATTGACTGATCTATGAGGTAGCTTAAACACCCTTACATTCCAATTCGAGCATTTCCAAAATTTTCTATTTGGATTCAACTGCGTACGAGAAGTATATAATTTCATGTCTCCTGCTCCACATCAGCATTTTGGAGTACACTCAGATCGGATTGTATTAGAAGATGACATTCTGAAGAAAAGAAAAAAAATCCATTAGAGCACACTTCATGTGTTCATACCACCTGGCCAGCACTTCATAGTATTCTATTGCACAATCTAGGAGCACTAATGCATAGTTGAGGTTTTATGAAATTGCCCTTGTGTATTTGAATCATTCTCCCACTTTGTTTTGTGCAACTTTTTTTGTTATGTTGAATTGCTTCAAATGCACCTGATTCATAAATATACTCTAGTTGGTTCCAACAAGCCGACTCAAACCATTTATTTAGTTTTAAACAACCTATCCATACATGAATACCCTCTCATCCAAGAGTCACTGAAAATCTAAAACATGAGTTCATGTTAAACTTTGAAGCCTGTAATCATTTTGATGCATGAATCTGTAAATGTCCTGCATGCAAGAGTCATGGGAGAAGCAACGAATGACAGGAAGTACATCCACACCCACAGAATGCAAGAGATCTGGGAGAAGCCAATCTCACCCATCTTTCCTAGGCACACACAAAAAATCCATTTTCTCAGTAACAGGAAAAAAAAAAAGAGTTAGAAAAACAGAGTATCTGAGCATTCCCTGAGCATTTCTTCAAACATCTACAAGACATATTAACATGAACAATGAACAATGATCAGTGCTTCACCTTAATTTCTTCCAAATCACATCACAGAAGAAACAGATCAATAACAGATTTTATTGAAGAACGAATGACAGGATACCAAAATCCGTCAGCAAGATCAGTGCTCCAACATATCCAAGGGAAATTAGCACCTGTCCAAAATAACCCACCTTGATGCAAGCAAAAAAGAACAGAAATCAACAATACATTTGCCATTTTTTTCATGACAACACAACCATAGAAGCATGAAATAAAAAAAGAGAAAAAAAAAACCCACATGAACAACAAATAACCATGGGTTTCAAGCAAATATCAAGAAAACAGACTATCAAAACCGTTCACAGATCAACAAAATCCAACAAGAAATATGGCAAAACAAGAAGGAAAAAAAAATGAGGAAAGCTGAAGAGGCTTACCCAAATGGCAGGACAAAGCTTGGATTCTTGGGATGCGAAGGCCCCAAAATGGGACGTCACCTGTTCCACGTTCAAATAAAAGAAGAAGAAGAAGAAGAAGAAGAAAAAGAAGACGAGGCTTTTTCTTTGGCTGCTGACATTCATAAAAAAAAAAAAGAAAGAAAGAAAAAAAAACCCAACGGAGATGATAGGTGAGAGGAGATGACCTGGTTCAGGCCGGGACTGCTGCGACGGAGATGACAGACAAAAGGGGATGCAGAGCACGTCGAGGACAGGCGAGAGGAGATAACCTGGTTCAGGCCGGGACTGCTGCGACGGAGAGGGGGAACGATGGTGTACGTCCAGACGCCGGGAGAGAGAGAGAGAGAGAGAGAGAGAGAGAGAGAGAGAGAGAGAGAGAGAGAGAGAAGGTCTCGCCAGGAGAGAGGGATCGATCTCCCTGAAAATGGATTTGGGCGAAAGCAGCTTCAGCTTCCTTCCGTTGGAGACGGTCTGCGATTTGGGGCTTCCATCGATTTTGCTTTCCCTCCCATTCTATATATGGCTTTTATCATAACCGTTGGATGACCCTCTTAATCAAACGGCTAGGAACGGTCCTCTCATATATGGGTAAGGACGGTCCTCACTAGACCCTTTCCCATATATATATATATATATATATAAAGGAAGAAGAAAGGGAAAGAGGTGAAAATTCTCAAGCACAACATACCAAGTACACCACGCATATAAATAAACGATCAAACTAACAATCACATTTCAGGTCTGGCCATTGTTCTGTAAAACTCTCCAAAGTCTGCTCTTGAGTTAAAGTGCTTTCATTATTGGAGTCACAATAGACAAATGGCCTCAAATGGGCTGTCATTGGAGATGTGATAAGGTTTAGGGTTCCATCAGTGGCTTGGGTTTTTGCCAAATTTCTAGAGAGAGAGTACCTTCGACGCTGGGAAGGAGAGCAAGCAAGAGCATTCAGATGCAGGAGAGGAAGAGAGTTTGGACGAATAACAGAAGGCAAAGTAAAAGTAATATCATTCTTGAGAAGACGAATTCTTTTTCTGCGGAGAGAAAAACAGAGAGGGCACATAAACGTTCATGAACACGGAATTCGACTCGACTTGACTCTCTGAGCCTTTGGGTCGACTCACTCTTACTAATTACTGTCACTAAATATCTCTCTCCATATGCACTTAATTTCTCTGGTTTTTTTTTTCTTTTACCTCAAAAACCCTAAACCCCTCTTGCTTTCACCATTTTCAAGCGAAGGTAAAACCTTTCTAATCTTTTTCTTTTTCCATTCATTTCTTTTACTTTCCCCTTCATTCTACCCTTTTCAACCGTCTTTGGACATTGTTAGATGGAAAAATTGTGTAGCTCGACCGCCATAGGGCCCACACCAGATCGAGCACGACACACGCACGACAGTGTGTCGTGGATGAACTCCCAATGAATCATAGAGTTTGGATCAAAATATTAACCGTAGAGTTTGGATCAAGATCAAACTCCGATTTGGTAGAATTCTCATGTTGATTAGGATTAGGAGAGAGATAGAATTGAGGAGGGATAGAGTCCGAAGTAACAATGACTTCTATAGTATGCTTTAAATAAGAGAGATGAGAACCCTTGGTTGATCCAAAAATACTTGAGAACATTTGGAGTGTGAGCGCACAAAGGTTCTCGGCGAGCTCAATTCCTACATCCACTTGGGACCATCAGTTCTTTCAATTACAACCCTCTTGAAGAGGCCTTTTTCGTTCACCAACATCACCAGAAGAGAAGTCCCTGTTGCATGCCAATAGTAATCAAACCCACAGTAAAAAGGTTCATTCCTTGCATGAAATCTAATATTAGAATACTATGTATTCATTTAAATCAAGTGCAATGATAATCTAAATATTATATAACAATGCTCATAATTTTCAAAGAAGTCCCTAGTATAAAACTCTATGAGTTGTGTCACCATTCAAAAGAAAAAAAAGACGAAATAGACTCTAAAATGTGCATTTACATATGAAAAAGGATCATTGTACCTCTTCTATGAGCCTGGAAAGAGACCAAGAAAGAAGATAAGGATAAGGATGCTCTAGCATAGATCTTAGTACTCGGTACCCCTCAACCTTCTCAATCCCATTCCAAAAATGCAAATTGGCGTCTTCAAAGTGGAACCGTCCTCGAACCGCGATTCGAATGTCTTGGAATCGCGGTGCAGTCTATGATGGAGCACGGATCAACCGAAGATGGAGCGAACCATGAAGAATCTTGGTTTATATGCATTTTCTTTTTCTATAAGTTTGACATTTATCTTTTGAATGAAGAAATTTCTTCTGGCTTATTAATTATTGTCTATTTTATGTGATCAAATTGCAAAATTAGATTTTTTTCTCCATTTTTTATACTTGAATATATGGATAAGATATATTTGTGCTCATTAATTAATTGTTTGTAAACCCACAAGCATTATGTTCTATACGCGCTCCAAACACGTAATTATTTTAAAACTTAGCAATTCAGCACTCTCGCTCCCGCTCTGTGCTCTGGCACTTAGGGCATGTTTGGTAACAGGCAAGGAATCCATAGAACTGATGATTCTTCTTCACTATCACTAGAATAAGAATTCATCGCTGGAGATTTGGATAGTTGAGGATTTCACTTTGATATTGGTGTGTGTCAACGCATATAGCTGAGAAAAATAGAGTTAGGTGTGCAAATCTACTTAAGTGAGGATTTTCAAATCCTATAGGGGGTTGTCGAATCTCAAAATCCTAACAAATGATGATTTCCATTTGTCCAAATCCTCAGGAATTTACAATTACCAAACATGGATTTACCACAACTTTAGAGAAACTAAAAATCTTTTCCCTAAAGATTTGGTTGCCAAACGTGCCCTTAGGTATAGAGTTGTGATATGATAAACCATAGGCATATTCATAACAAAATTAAACCTTAATTCCTAATTATCATTTTTGGCCAAAAAAATTGAATCACTGTTACTATTTGGTGTTTACCATAATTCCTTGTAATTTTTAATAAAATTTCCAAAAAAATTATTTAAACTACTTTTATAGATTTTCCCCTGTTTTTATTCTAGTTTTCTCACAATGTAACTTTTTCTACCATTTAAAAAAACTTATTTCAATTCTAATGGTGAGTAGGGCTTCATTTGAGCCCCTCCTATGAGAGTGCCAATAATGAGCCCTCAGGAGGCCCACAAAATGAGGGCTTTTGTTTTTCTAAAAAAATAAAAAATAAAACAAACCCAAGGACCGGGCTGGTATAGAATTTTCGGAGGCCCGCTAATTTGAGGGTCATGCTTGGACAATACTAGGCTAGGCCAAGCTTAGCCATCTTATTTTTCTTATTTATATATATGTGAACTTGTTTAGTCATATATATATATATGGATTTATTTGAGTATGATTCTTATGTAATTCTTTTGTGGATTCTTATATTAATTTTTTATATGATAGCTTCTATTATTTTTATTGATTTGTATTTGATTTTAATGTAAATAAACCATGCATGGTTTTCTTTTTCAAATAGATTATCTACCTATAATTGTTGTATATCTCAACTCATTTGAGCATGACTCTCATTTGGGTTTTTAGTAGCATGAGATCACTACTCTTTAGTTATCGGGTCTAATGTTTAGCCTCAATTTGGATTCAACTTCAATGCCTATCTCTCAGATGGGGAACAGGTTGGAAAACAAAGCGCTATAAAATCACAATGGCATATTATAGAGGAAATTACAAGATAATTTTTTTCCTTTTTTTTAATATAAGATCCATTTGTTCCCTCTGTACCTATTTAATTTATAAGAATTCAATTTAATGCATTATCAGTGGCATAAAAAAAAAAAAAAGATGAGTTAAAAGATAATATTCACCAGTCTTCTCTTGAATAGTAAATAATTGCCCAACATCGCCCTACAAAATCAAATTCAAAGAAGGTGAGAGTACTTCCATCTACTGCCACATATTGATTGCTGCACTGCATAAAGTTTTCCATAACAATAGGGATGTTTTCCAACTTTTGAAGGGGGCATACATGAAATAAACACTTAAATATTTCTTAAGATAAGAGTGGTTTTTCAAGGAGAATTTACTTAGTTGAAGGACTTAGGAAAGACCAATACGAATTGTTTTCCTAAAGGTAGTGGCAAACCGAGGATTTTCGTTTGAGGGGGGTAGCGATGGTCAATTAAATTTTTTAAAACAAAATCTCTGTCTGTGCTTGAATCTAAAAAGTGCAAAATAAATGAATAAAGTTAGAACCTGTTAACTTCTCCTAGTAATTTTTAGAATCAACAATAAAGAATCTATAAGAAACTAAACAAATAACGGTCTTAACCCACACCACCTATTGACCAGACCAAAATAAAAAAAACTAGACAAAAAGCTGACATTCCCCTTCACCGCTAATAGATGGTTACATATTTACCAAATTTAGGGGGCATTCCAAGAACTCGAAACAATATAACCTGATAACGAAATATTGTACACTTGCTTCATGGATGAGAGATGCTTTTCCAAAAAGGACCACACTACTGAACAAAGCATAGTCCATACAAACTCAAGCAATAAGGTGCTAGGGATAAGTGTGAAATACCTTTGGTTTAATGGGACTGGGTGCCGTTGTAGGTGAGATTGTGTGACTTTTTAAGTGTTCGAGCTTTGGGTCAATATGAAGATTTTTCAGGCCAATATGCATCATAGAAAACCAGAAAAAAAAATCACAGAAAGAAGGGATCTAATGAATGAGGAAATGAACATAAAAACTATTAGCTACAAATTCTTATTCTTGAAGTTGAAGTTGCAGATTCTACTCTGAAACCTTAGAGAGATGCATTACATGAGAAGGGTTTTTTACGCGAGAGGAGGAAAAGGAAAGGGCTCTTTGAGAGAGGGAGAGAGGATATCTACTATCTTGATTTGGGAGCTTTTTTGAATCAAGGGGGAGAGGATTTCTGCCAACAGGGTTTGAAAGAGGGGGGGCTTGATTGGCTTTCTAATTGGGGGTTGGGCCAGACAGCCCTCATACCTCATATGGGCTTTTATCAGGGTGGGTGGGGGCTTAATGTGGGTCGACGGCCCCCGCCTAAGGGTGGGAATTCCTTACCCACTATCAATTGAACTAAAATTCAACCCATATTTCAGGATACAGGTTAAACTTTTCCATTTTTAGTTTGGTTCAAGTTGAAATTTCTGACTGTATCAATAAATGAGTTAAGTTTGAATGCATTTCATTCTTTCTATTTGACCCACCAATCTAATAGAAACCTACTCCAATCTATAGCTTGCAGGTTGCAAATCAACTCTCATCTAGCCTATTTAGCAATGATTTTAAAAAGGTTGGCACTTTTAACTAGATTAATTAATGTGGTGAGGGTTCGGGTTGAGACTGCATGATGGTACCAATTAACTTCCATTTACCCAGTAACACAAAGGACCCCAATCCCCATTGAGAGAATATGGTTATGGACTCTCTTAAAGGTCCATAGTTTGGGAGTTGATTAACAAGTAGGTCAAGTCTAAGGATCCAACAATATCTTTATTCCTTACTTGTATATCCAGTTATGTGCTTGAATCTCCATATGCATATAGGGACAAAAATGAGTGTTAAATGTGAGATGACAAAGTACCTACCATATCATAACCCCAAAATATGAAAAAAGTAGGTTAGGGTTACATGCTAGGGCGGTCCCTGACACACTATAACAACTTTAGGTTGCAATAAAATTAGGTAAGGGCTACATGCTAGGGCATTCGCCGCTTCAAGTAATGCACTGCAATGACGCCAAGTTGCAGTAAAAAGTAGGCAAATGTTCATACACCAATTCAAACGAGTGCATGTAAAAGTGTTAGTCCAAAAGAAGAAGAAGGGTTCGACTTACTAGTTGAAATATAGAAATCCTTATAGGTAAGAAAGTTTCCAATTCAATGAAAATAAGAAGAGTTAAAGTAGTTGTTTATAGGAGGCAAAGTGAAAAGAGGATAAAGGGAAACTCATTAATGGTTATAAACTCTACAATGAAAGAAAGAACATTGTAAGGAGTAGGTACTATAATAGTATATAAGGACTTGAAAGAAAAGATCGTGAAGGTAAAGAGGTTGGGTGAAAATATTATAGCAATTAAACTAGTGCTAGAAGAAGACATAATGCATCTCATTAGTGTCACAACTCGTCTTGGCTCACGTGCACGCGCGAGGACTTTCCACTGAGAATGCTTAACTTTGTAGTTCTTATGGCATCTGGGGCTGACTGGCTTGAATACACTTCATGTTGAGTTAAGACGAGGTTTAACTTACAAGTCCAGGGTCATTTTCGACGTGGGACTTGGATAAAGCTTCACGATGCTAACTGAAGTGCTCCACCCTTACCTTGTGAATTCCCTTTTCTTGACTCCCATGATCACTTGACCTTGCCTTAAGGGCTTATCTAGGCGGATAAATGGACTTACATGAAAGAATAATATAGAGTATGATAAAGTGCATGGAAGACAAGGATTTGAATAAATAAATAAGTTAGGAGACACTAACTTGGAAATTACACTAGCATTTTACCTTATAATACGGGCTGGGCTACAGTGCAGTGACGACCTTCGCCCAGTGATGGTGTTCCACATGTACAGGGCTTGAAACCCATATATTCATACGGTTCTAAGTGCCCTTTACAAGTTACAGCTGTATTAATTTTTCAGATGGTTTCCAATAATACCCTTAAAAGCACTGTGTTACTTCTTTTCATTATAAGTTGTAAACATGGCCCACCCCATAAAAATTGAAATGTGGACCTGCCTTTGTGATTGCAAAAATGAGGCCCACCCTTTAACAAATATAACATTGCCCCACCTCTAGAAATACTTCCCTCGTAAAAATTGAAATGTGGACTGCATTTGGGATTGAAGAAAATGAGGCCCACCCTTCAACAATTATAAATGGGCCCCACCTTTAGAAATTATTGGACATAGAGATACAGCATGGCTTTAAAAATTATAACATGAGACTCACATTTATAAACTCAGAACATGGGGCCCACTTTTTATAGGAATTAGAATATGGGACTCACATTTAGAAATAAAAACATGAGGCCCACCTTTATATGAATAATTGTGTCGGCCCATCTTTTATATATGCCCCACCTTTAGAAATTATTGGACATAGAGATACAGCTTGGCTTTAAAAATTATAAAATGAGACTCACATTTATAAACTCAAAATATGGGGCCCACTTTTTATAGGAATTACAATATGGGACCCACATTTAGAAATAAAAACATGGGGCCCACCTTCATAAGCATTACAACGTGGGCACACCTTTGTATGAATATCTGTGTCGGCCCATCTTTTATGATTGTAAGCATGGGATCCACTTTTAGGAATTATAAAGTGGAGCCTCTTTTGTGATTGTAAACCCACCCCACCTTTTGAAATTTTGGTAAGTGGGGTTCACCTTTTTGTAATATAGAACCCACCAGTTGAGTTATTTTGAAAATTCTATGAGTTTATTTCCATCCAATTTGCATTATTTATATCCATTTGCTTTAGCTAAAAAAAAAATAAAAACTCTACTTGAAAAAGGTGAGTCAGCATTGTAATTCCTATAAAGGTGGGGCCCATGTTTTCATTTTTAAAGTGGGTCCCATTTACAACCACCCCTATGTGGATCTTTATTGGAATTTATACAGTGGGCCCATGATGGGTTCACAAAAGAACACTTTCACAGCATTATTTCATGAGTTTTCAAAGATAAAAGAACTCAAAACACTATTTTTAGCATAAAAATCATAAATTTCCTCTTCATCATGCTTTGCTCATATCTTTCCATTATAGATGGTCATTTGCATGCATTTATATGAGTTCCAATGACTTCCATACAAAATATGTTCGAAAATACTCTCAATCATGTTAATTTCCCTTTGTATGTGTTAATTGAAGATTAAAGTTGAGATTCAAGAGTTAAAGAGAGTATGGATAAGTTTGGAAGACAATTGGATGAAGAAATGAGAAAGTTAGGCCAATAATAAGAAGACAATCGAAAGACCTGGGTTGGTATTTTGACTATATATTTTTACTCAGGTGTCTGATTTAGGGGATCTCATAAGCATTGGAAAGCTTGTTCTAAGATCTACAAATCATATTTCACAACATTTTTCCCAATTCGGATGTTTCGGGGGTCAAAATCGCACATAAATCTGAGAACTGTTTTCTAATACGGAAATCACATTCATATGTTCATATTTTTATTCTTGTGAAGTCCTACATTGGAAAGAAAGCAAAAGAAAGCAAGACAAATGTTTCTATATAAGGAAGGGATCTCTAGGCATTAAACACACAAGCAAGGAGAGCATCATCTTCATCTTTACTTAAGCTGTTCATGTAATTGAGAGCAATTATAGAGAGAAAGTGAGGAAAGCTTTGTAAAAATTGAAGATTTGGAATGAAAGCTTTGTCTTCTCCAATAGGTGGCTAATCACTTTGATTGGATCTTCTAAATGAAGCTAAGTTAATACTATTCATTTTGCTTATGCTCTTAATTCTCTTTGTTTATGTGCTTAACATACGAGAATAGATTTTTCTTCATTGCAATGTGCTACCTTCCATGGTTATTTTCTATATTAACATTCTTTTTACTATCTATACTTAGGTTTGATAAATCATGATTTGCAGTTAATATCTTTTAATGGTTTATGCTTACTTTTGATAGATAGTCATTAGGAATCTTTTCTTTTATGAAGGGAAAAAACTCTTAGCTATTAGATTATTAATTTCTATATTAGAGCTTTAAAGTTATATTTTTCAAATCTAAGCATTGATTTGTCATTAGATTTTAGTATTTGTTTGGGAAAAGAGAAGAGCATTAGTGTTGGATTAGTGTCACTTAGTGGATTCTAGATGATTCAATCATCCATTAGTATTGCTTGTTGCTTATTTTACTTACTTTAGCCTAATTGTATTCACATTCCCACACATTTATTCATTTGTTTTAATTCTCACACTCCAGTTCTCTATCCATTATAGCAATTAGAACATTTGTTCTTATCTTGTATGTGTTTGTTTTTATCCCCCCTTTGATTTTACACTATTTTAGCACACTTATTTTCATCTCCATCCATCCATTCCATATCTTACTCACTAGTTATTAGCTCATTTCCATGGATGTTTTTATTTTCTTTTTATCTTGATCTTTTACTTGTTGCTTTCACACACGTACTCATTTGATCTATCTAACATTGCTCATTTGTTCTTGTTATTAACCTTATTAGTTTTTTTTTTTTTTTTTTTTGTCATTAACTTTGTTACTAACTTGTTACTAACTTTGTTCTCACTTGAGTTTTTCTATTTCTACTTACATCTCTTTGTTATCTAGTCTCTTGTTTTCTTTTAGTTTGCATTTTTTATTTCCCTTCTTATTATCTTGTTTCTTGTTTTTATTATTTTTGTTATCTCCATTTGAATTTGTTAGCTATATTTGAGTTGATACTCCTTTTCATTGATAATTGTTATTTTCCTTGTAACAATCCTCGCAGGAACAATATTTGGACTTCCATAGTCTATATTACTTGAGACAATCGTATACTTGCGGGAATCAGCATCAGCCCATGTAAAGGCAAGTCAATGTTCTAATTGTTATAAAAGTGGGGCCCCATGTTTTAATTAATAAATGTGATTTTCATGTTATAATTTTTTAAAGTGGGCTCTATATCCAACAATTCATAAAGGTAGGGCCCATGTTATTATTTTTATTGAAGGGCATCCCTCATTAATGTAACTCATACAAAGGCAGGTCACATTTCAATTTCTACAAGGTGGGGCCATAGGCCATATTCACAACTCATACATACCAAACACGGTAATGCAGTACTTCTAGGGGTAGTATTGGAAATAACCTAGAAAATCTAATATGGTTGTACTTTTATAAAGGAGTTAAGAATCGTGTGAATATGGCTGTTGAGATCCATGAATACATGGAGTACCATCATTGGGTGAAAAGGTCGCTACACCTTAAGTAGCACAACCCTAGTAATTACCTACTTTAAAAAGAGAAAAGTGCATTCAATTACGTATAAAAGTAGAACTAACAGGAGCCGGATAAAGTCTTTTCTATTTAGAAAAAATAACTGATTAATTTGTAAAGACTACAAGGTTATTTTAAGAGAGAGTTTGACAACACTATATAAAATAGTAGTTTTAGATATTTGCATAAGCACTCAAAAGAGAGAGATAGTACATAAAACGTGCCTAAAAAAGTGGGAGAATTTAAAAGGTGAAAGAGTAAGGATAAAGTGATAGAGAGAGCAGAACACAATTTGGAGGAGAAAACTATGGTTAAAAATTAGATGTTGACTATATTAGAATGGCTGAAAAAGAGGTGTTTTGATAGTTGAATGGGAAAAGAAACTACAATAATGAAACCCGTTGGTGAGGTATAGAGGTTCATGAAGCTGTTCAAGACAAAAAATGCTTCTATAAAGTTTGGCAGATGATTAAAGATTTTGAAATCTATAAGAAGACAAAGAAAGAAGTTGAGAAAATAAATAGTGATACAAAGTCCAAAGCATATAATGACCTATATAATAAGTTGGAAACAAGAGATGGAGAGAAAGATATTTTTAAGATTGAAAAAATGAGAAAAGGCAGGAATTTAGATCATGTCAAATGTATAAAACGTAATGACCTAAAGTTTTTAGTGAAGAAAAAATGATATTAAAAAAATCTGGAGAGAATATTTCACAAACTTCTACATGAAGATTCTATTGGATGTATTAGAAAAAGAAAAGAAAACATCAGAAGCAAGATAACATGCCTTTTATCATAAAATTAGTATAGTAGAAGTGAAGAAAACAATGACAAAATAAAGACAAGAAAGACTACGGTGTGAGACGATATTCCGATGTAGTCTTGAAAATGCTTAAACAAAACTAGGTGGATTTGCTAACGAGGCTATTCAACAAGACATTAATGACAAAATAAAAATGTCGAATGAACAAAAAAAAAAAGTTTTGTAATAGCTATATGGGTGCAAAAGGGGTTGGGTCGGCAAACTATCGGTCCAACCGTGCCATGAGCCGGGCCATGGCTGGTAGGGCTTGGCCCAGTACAACCTACATAGATGCCATGGGCCAAGCCGGCCCATGGACTCATGAGTCATCCCATTCGGATTTATGATAGTATGCATTGGGATTTAATGATGAGATCTTGAAAAGAGAGGATATCATGCCTATATTCAATGCCCAAAGGAAGATTTTTTACCCATATTTAATGAGTATATTTTGAAAAGAAATGATTTCTTGCCTAGATTTAATGAAATCTCAATGGTATAGGGGCAATTTCCCCTTTTTAAGGAATGAATTTAAATAAGAACTATGAGCTAGCACCCAATGCAAGGAGTTGTCATAAAACTCTTAACCTATGCTTTGAAGGGACCGAAGAGGCTCACTTAATGGAGAATGAGAGAAAATTGGGTTGGTTTAGGCCTCAAGTTGTGCCGTGTCATGCCACGGGCCTGGGCACCCTGGCCTAGCACAGCTCGGGCTGGAACTAGCCATGCCCATCCTAGGCTGATCAACGTGCAAGGCTGGGCTAGGGCACGTTGACAAGTGTGCCGGACCATGCTGGCTCTGAGCGGCCCATCCCATTTTATATCCTTGAGTAACTTAGCTATATACTTGAAAAAAATCAAAACTGTATTAATTATCATAGGATTAAATTTATGAGTCATACTATGAAACTATTGAAGAGAGCAATAAAGCAAATACTCAAACAGAAGATAAAGATATTTGAATCTCAATTTTAGTTTCTTGCTAAGGAGGTCAACTATGGAAGCTATCTTCTTACTTTAGTTAACTATTGAACCTATCTTTTTAGTGATTAAAAAAAAGTTCTGTATAAGTTAAATACACGGTGTATCTTCAAGAGTCTGACTTTGACATTAGCACTCAAGAAGGATCCATTATCCTTTCATGAAGCAACCCAAAGTGTAGATTCAACATATTGATTAGATGACATGCTTGATGAATTAGAATTCATGGAAAATGAACATTAATGTTAAGGATCTTGTAAAGCTTCCTCAAAGTGTTAAGCTAATGAAGTGCATAAGGGGCTACAAGACAAAGCGAGATTCGAAGGAAAAAATAGAATGCTATTGCGTAGGTGTCATCTTTGACTATGTTTCCTAGGAAATTTTACATGAATGAGATTAGAGCTCTGTCGTCTAAGATTCAAGTTGTCTTTTAGCATATGCGTAGGTCCGCCGATGGTTTTGAAAATTCATTAGCTAAGCAATTGGTGGGTAGGTCTTCTGATTTGGTTGCTTTCACTTTGTGATTTTGTATGTTGGTATAATGGTTTTATACATTTCTGTCCCTCTTTCCCTTCTTAGAGAGGGGTCTTTTGTAATCTCCCTTTGGATTTATAGAGAATATTGTTGGCCGGTGCATATATTTGAAGAGTAGCTAGTAGGAGTAACATCATTGTCTTAGTGCTTTATGTAGATGGCATCTTGTACGCCAATAATAATATAGTCTCTAGTAAGAGATCAAATGGTTTTTGATCTCAACACTTTGAAATGAAGGATATGGGTGGAGCCACTTTTCTCATTGGCCAATTGATACATGGAGAAAGAAAGTGCATATTTCGGGTTGTCACAAAGTGCCTACATTGATAAGGTTCTTGATAGGTTTTGGATGCTTAACTGGAAGCCTATGGGAGCTCCCATCTATTAAAGTGATAGATTTGGCAAATTATAGTGTCCTTAGAACGAACTTGAGTACATTAAGTATCATCATAATTAACTCGAGTACAAATGGAAGAAAAATATTCATTAAGCTCCATCTGTAGGAAGTCTTGTTTATGCACAAACTTGCACCCGTCTGAATATTAGTTCGCTATTGACATGGTTGGTCAACATTAAAGTGAATTAGAAATGACTCGTTGGAAATCAGGGACGCTCATATCTAAAAATGGTCAGAACTAAAGAATGAAGGAGAAAAAAAAGGAAAATATCCAAAAGTAAATGAAAAGGAAATGGGAAATGAATACCCAACTATCACCCTCGTAATTCAAATCTATGAAAGGTTAAAGGCTTATAAACTCTCCACCTTATATCAGTTACCTCTTCTTAATAACCCTTCGTTGGAGTCCATTTGACCATGAATACCTCTGTATTTGACCTTACATAAGATATAGATTTAAGAATATCCTCAACGTCCTTTCTATTACTAAGACCTCAACTTCCTTTCTATTACTAAGCACACTCCTAAATCATAATCTTTTCTTCATCCCAATATTCACTTGAATCTAGGTGATCTTCAACTACAAGGTTAGAAATGGAGGGGACGTTGGTTTTCTAAAGTCCTCTTTCATTAGGACTCCAATTGTTATTTTAGGGGGTGTTTGGAAACCATATATTTCTAAAGGTTTTACTATAGTATCTCCTAGTTTAGAATATAATCTACACATCTAAAAACTAGGTGTTTAGATAACTTAGAAGGTATCCTACAATATTTCACTTTCTTACAAAAACCTTCATATTAAAATATTCATGTGTATGATGTATAAAATAATCTTTCGTTAAGAAAACTATGTAGAGTCTTTGCAAACGTGAGTGGAACTTCTTAAGAAAATACTACCACGGTGGCCTACTGCAATTTTTAATATTGATGGTTTATATAGGAATCCTATGATAACTCAAGTGGGACCTTCCAGGTTTATAAATTTTATGTGGGTTTGGATGGGTTTGGCTCCACTCCGAGTGGAGGCTTTTTGTTGGCTAGCAGTTGAGGTAAAGATTTCCACTGCAGATAACTTGAGAAGGAGAGGATTGGCATTAACTAGCATTTCTAACATTTGTGTGATGTGTCGAAAGGAGGAGTTGATGGTCAACCATCTTTTTCTTCATGGTGAGTTTGTGTCTAGTATTTGGAGTCACTTTATTGGTAGGTGTGGTGTTGATTGATGCTTTCTAGAGAAAATTGGGGAGGTGGCAGAGGCTTGGGTGGGAGATCATTCTGCAGGTTGCGGTCATCTTCTTTGGAGGTTGATTCCTTTCACTATCTTATGGTCCATTTGAAAGGAAAGCAATATGAGAATATTCAACGATATGCTTCTTCCTCTACAAGGGAGTTGATTGCTTTGATTAATCTAAGGATAGCAAAGTGGGCTTTTATTGAGAAAGAGTTCTCCGATTTTAGTCTAGATGGCATATTGCATAATTGGGAAGCTTGTATGGGATGTGGCCTGATTAAAATAAGGAAGTCTGTTCTTTGGTGTTCTTGGTAATAGCATCCGGATTTGGGGTGTTCTTGGTAATAGCAAGGGTGAGGTCCTTTTTATGTTTTCCAAGTTTGTGAGTGTTTGTGATTCTAATAAAGCGGAGGTGCTAGCTATCCTGGAGGCTCTCTGGTGCTTTTAGAAGAACTTTCATGGTGATCCCATTATAGAGAGTGATTCATCTAATACAATTACTTGGATCTCTAATAATAAAGGCTACCCTTGGAGATTCCATTTCCTCTTTAATGAAATCCAGACTTTAGCCACTACCACTAATGTCGCATTTCGTCATATGCTGAGATCAGCTAATTATATGGCTAAAGCTTTAGCTAAGCAAGGGGTTGAGAGGACTTCTCCTCGGGGTGGTGTTGTTACGAGATTGTTGTGAGTGAGAGGGTATAATGCTCTTGTACCTTTTCTGTTATTTTGCTTTCTAATTGTATTCTCCTCTTAATGAAAGTTTTTGTTGCCGATAAATTTTTTTTATGTGGGTCCTATAGCCTTATCATTATTACAAAATTTCCTTGTTGATTATTAATATTAGGTGGGTCCTACAAAGATTGCATTAGGTGACTTCCACTATGATTATCAACATTAGGTGTGTCTCATACTTTATAAGTATATTAAAATTCGTAGAAATTGCCAAACACCACAAGTGACACAATATTATAGTATGACACTATTTTATTATGTGATAATGAAATCTTACAATATTCAAATTTGATGATATTATATTTCAAAGTTATCCAAACACCCCTTTAAATAGAAATCCCGTCCCACGTCCAAAGTTATTTAAAAAGACTAGAACGCGCCCCTCCCCCCCCCCCCCGCTATTGCTGATCAGCTGGTTATGGACATAGGAATTTAATGACCGATTTAGATACAGTAACACTACATCTGTATCTTAATGGATGGAACTTGGGAAGGACCCAACCCTAACCTGATTGACCCAACCAACCAAAACCTGAGCCATGTTTCTAGTTTTTTTCAATCTTGGTTGGCTCAAGTTCTTTCAAATTGGATTTGTTTCAGGTTTAAGTTGGCCCAATTAGAAGTCAGACGGATTCAAACATTATCAGGTCGGGTAGGACGCATTCTGGTTGTGCTAAAACCAGACCCAGTCTACCTGAGTTGCAGCCAGATATCTATCTGAATATAATATGTACACCATCCTATAGCCCTGTTCTTTTGTTACGTACTTTCTATTCGTTAATGAATGAATGTTATATGTATGTCCATCTGGAAATTAAATGGGCTCCAAACAGCCTAAATGGGGTAGTAAAGGCCCATTAGTGGACCAAATCTCGATCTCTATCCTAAACTAGCTAATGGGAGGGATGTGCTATTCAGTTCTATTAATTGGGTAGGCTCAGGCAAGGACCTTAAAAGCCATTGTATCAGGGCATGCACCCAGGGCCTGTAATCATAAACGGGCCGATATTCTGGGTTCTATTGATCCAGCAAGAAACAAGCTTGGTTGAAGTCTACTCTATCAGGTTTGAACTGCAAGAACAAAAAAAAGCATCACCTCTCCAATTGTGCTAGCCTTAAGGTTCTATAATTTTGTTTTGATCCAGCTGCATAGGAATACCGGTGGAATGTTGCAACATGAGGGACGGCATAATTGATGAAAAGAGGCCCAAGGTCCATCAGTCATTTTATTGGAAGCCAAAGGAGCAGGTCTGAGTCAGGCCCATTGGAATACGATGGACAGATCCTACTCATGGCAAGTTATCTATCATTATTAGTCAATCTATAAGTTGTCTTCTGTAAGCAACCACTAGATAGCTGTAGTTGATTTTGAGTATCTAATTTTAGATCACCATTAAACGTAGTGTTACCACTACTTTACATTAGGGTCTGTTTATGTTAAACATTACTAAATCAAAGAGGGTTTATAGTTTTGGTTGACTGAGTTATTGGAACTGAATTTTTGGGGATTCATCTATTTTGGGACACTTCAATTGCTTCTTGCAGAATATCTTAGACCTTGCCTTAGACTTTGGAGATTGAATGGTGAAACAGGTTTTGCTAGAAACTTTGTTTTGCAGGAGGGGATCAACCAATGATATTACCATTGGCCATTTTTCTCTCGTTTATTAATCTATTCATTGATTCATATTTGCAGAGTTTGGACTACTTCCTAGCTTGCATGTTAAGTGCAATACAGAAAAAACACATACTGATCTGAAGAGTAAGCAAACAATACCATTAAACAAATGGATACCAAGTACTGTATAATGACAATTCAAGCTCATTGGCTATAAACATATCTAGTAAAACCCATATTATTTTATGAGCAAATGCAAGACATTTTTTTTTTTTGGAATGACAACATGACAGACCGCAACTTCATGGTTGCAACAATAAGCACTTTCCAGCTGTGCTATGACAAATTCTAAAGCAAACCAGAATATGGTAAAAAGGGAAATTTACAAGTATAAAATTCCAAACAGATACTTGAGATGTATGCGAATCAGGCAGCTCCCTTGAGCTTCTTAGCAATGCCAGCAATGTACTTTCCCTGGTAGAAAGCTTGCTCCAGTTCCAGTTCAGATGGCTGTCTAGAACCATCACCAGCGAAGGTACCTGCACCATATGGGCTGCCACCCTTCACCTTTTCCATCTCAAACATGCCAGCTCCAAATGTGTACCCAATGGGGACAAAGATCATTCCATGGTGAACCAGTTGAGTTATGGCCGTCAATCTGCAAAAAGCACCGAAAAAAATTCTTAGGTAGACATTTACATTGCTGTAAATCCGTATATGTAGCAAACATCAGCAATCATGGTTAATCCATTAAAGTTTAGGTGCAAAGCTTGTCGGGATAGGATTGTGCATGCAAAACTACATCCTTTATGTCCAGTAATAAATTAATCTCACCAAATGCATCTCCACTGTTTGGCTGAAAAGTTTGGACAAATGAATCCTGCAAAATGCACGGTTCCACTTTCTGCTTCAACCCAATGCACAATGCTTGTTCCATCTTCTGGGGTGGAAAATTATAATAAATGAATCCTTACCCAAATGTACGGTGTTTGTGAAGAAGAAGAAGAACCCAAAATACAGGTTCTACTTGCTCAACAAGTCTGTCCCAACAAAAATGGGGTGCAGGTGTTGATTTGGGTAACCCCAAAACCATTCTAAATGAAGAAGGCTAAAACTGAAGTGTAGAGTGACAGACTATTAGATTTCCTATGATAGCAGACAATGTTGATCGAATAAGAAGGATGGCGATGAAGGCGGTAGATGATAGAATATCACAAGATTCTTTGAATCTTCCACAAAATGATGCAATACAAGTGCTGAATTGTGCAATATTTCCAGCTTTGAAATATGAACACTGCCCGATTGTTGACATCAAAGAATTGCAACAACATGTGTCCAAAATCCAAACACTACTAGATGTTGAAGACGTGTTTCCATATGTTGGAAACATAGATGGAAAACATTATAAACACTTTTCCTTACTTTAAATGAGAGAACTTACGCAGTAGTCTCTTGCCCACCACCTTGTGACCCAGTACTGTAGAAGATCCCTGCTGGCTTGCCAGCTAGCTGCTGTGATCTCCATAACCCCCCAGTTGCATCAAGGAATGCTTTGAATTGCGCTGCCATCATTCCAAATCTAGTAGGGAATCCAAAGATAAAGCCATCAGCTTCAGCAAGCTCATTTGGTTCAATAAATGGCACATCAGACTTTGGTGGCGCGCCCATCTTTCCAAGCACCTCATCTGATAGTGTCTCCGGGACCTGTTCATAAGCCAGTTAGATTCAATAAGGGAAGTCTATGTTACAGATATCTATTCCATGATAATCTATAAGCATCCCTACATTAATGGATGATAATCATAGAAATGGATTAAAAATATTGGACAATATGCTATGTATTAAATATAACAAACCGTGTATAACTTGGTATCAACTCTTATCCTCAATATCGGCTGATAATATTGACTACGACCAATATTACAGCCGCTTTGCCCATGCCGTGCTGCAAAATTAATCAATTTTACGGGCGGGTTTTATTACATAGGTATTGAATTCTTAGGGTTTCCAAACTGCGTCATTATATCGAAGGGGCTAAAAGTGAAGGATTAAAAGAAAAGATACACAAGGGGTTATGAAACAATCTCGTCTGATAAAAACTAATTACCTAACCATCACCTCAGTAAATCAAATCTCAGAGATGTAATGGTCCCATCTAAATCTACAACTTAGACCTTCACTATTTACCTCTTCAAAATTCATTTCACAAATCCTCTTCACAATGGGCAGGACCAGCAGGTATATCTCAGTCGAAGGTCACTCAAATAATGCCATAGCAAGGCATCAAAGAAATTTCAGGTCTTTGGAGATTAAAATGTATCATCAAGAGTAAATCTGAAAAAGCCATGCTCTAGCGTGGATGTCTCACACGGCACTCGTGCAGAAGTGGATATCTCACACCGCACTCGTGCGGACTGCCTGTGGGGCCCACGAAAATTATGTTGGAGATGAGGGATCAAAAGATCTAGATGGGGCCTACCTGTGTGCAAAATCTCAAGACTGTTAGATCATCCTAATCTCCGAATCCATGGTCCATAAGTTTAATAGTTTTAGAAGGCATCATTGCGGTGAGACATTTTGATGAGTGTCAATTGTCAAACCAGAGGCCTGTGACAATTTAAGGAGGGAGACCATTGGGGGTCCTAAAAGAAGGGGTTCCCATTCGATCATCCTAACCCCTTGATCTATGGCCCTCAAGTTTAATGATTTTAGAATAAAACATTTATTTATTTT
This sequence comes from Cinnamomum chago, assembly GCA_038049695.1. Classification (NCBI taxonomy): domain Eukaryota; kingdom Viridiplantae; phylum Streptophyta; class Magnoliopsida; order Laurales; family Lauraceae; genus Cinnamomum; species Cinnamomum chago. Next base: position 51,403,305 of record CP142460.1, read on the forward strand.
TATTTTGATCCAATGGTCAGTCCCATTAGGTTCGGTGTAAAAAACATCGGGCCTATGACATTTAAGGGCCTCACATGGTGCAGCCATGCAAGACATCTGCACAGGAGCACATATATTTATGTGCGACTATGTGTACATTTGTGCACATATTATTTATATAATAGGTAATGTGATTAGAACCCGTAATATCATGATATCATTTCTATAGGTTAATAAAATCATATTGCCCACGTGGTATGTGTGATACAAACGGTCTTAATATATACATGCTTATAAAACTTAGTGGGGAGCAGTGGTAGACATTGCCATGGAGGTTGCATGGTGCCATATTGGTGATAGAACCATTCTAATTTAGGTCAGTACTTCATGATTATTTTAAACAAGACAAACTCATATATAAAAGAAGCAATTAATGAGATGTGATAGAGAGTAATCTCAAACATGTTTATCATCTGTGAAAAAAATACTTTGGAAGCACTTAGGACAGTTAAAAAAAATATATTCATTGACAAAGCCTACTGATTTGCCCTAGCTCTCTTGGGCTTCTAGAGTTTTGAGACTTACGACAAAAAAATTTCATGTAATGTTAAAAATGAGTACATTCTCCGGGCTTTAAATACTCCACTTGAGTAGTTGCTCATGGCTTATCTCAATTTCAAATAACTTTAGGATCTTTATATAAATGAAAGGCAGCAGTGCACCATTGAATCAGGGCAATGCTCCTTCCTCAATAAATTTCTAAACTCTCCAAATGAGCAACATAACAATATCAGACACATTGGATGAGACACCGTGTCAGATTCTTCACATATTTTTCTATTACAAATTTATACATTTGTTTTCATCTATTATCACTTGATTGTTTAGAGTAAGATTTGTTTATTATTTTATCCATGTTTTTTCATTTTAATTTTATGTGAAAATAAATGTTCAAATTTATTGAAACATTTATTTGATTTCACGAGTCTTATATTTTGGGGTTTTCCAAATCAATAACTCATACCAATATTGGATCCCAAGACATACCCACACTTGCAACTTAGACATTAGGCTGTGATGAAGAAAGACTAAATATAATTTCTTCTTACAGAGTTATTAATATATTCATCATCTCCTTATCCCATGTATCTGGTGTGAGTTAATAAGAAATGAGAAGGGAGAGAATCAAACCTGCCATAGTTTGGCCTCAACTCCTTCCACAGATGCTGCACCTTTCTTAATCTCTTCTGCTAGCTTTGCAACATGTCCGTACATGGAATAGTAACTGCACAAACGTTTTAAAGCTCGATCACCAATTCTAAGACAGGAGATGTTGTTGAAACACACGATAGTAAGAGCAGAAACAGAAAGAGAAAAATATTTCCGTGGTCCTTTTAAGGCTGCGAAGATTGTCCTAGAATGATATGGGTGTGGCCCCACTTGAACCTGGATCTGGGCATAATTTGGGCCCATTTGACTTAAGATGCACATATAAGATAGATTTAGCTAAATGGGTTGGAATACGTCCATTGCTCAGGGTGCTCCTGACTCTTAAAGGATTGGATAATTTTAAATGGTTGACATTATAATGTATAACATTTTATATTTCATATTATCTTCACCAAATTGTGACTGTTTTGAACATTTTGGAAGGGCAACTTGTCATGTCTTTATTTGTGGATTTGGGATAGAAATCACACCAGGTGAATATCTATTTTGTATTTTCTGCTCAAAATAAAATAGGCAACATTATGATTGTAGACATTGAATTTGAGCAGTACAATGAGTTTTCCATTCTCAGGCTGCACCATATGCACATCTGAAAGGATAACAAGTTAATCTGCAAAACATCCAAACTTCCTGCAATTTATAGGCACGCCAATATGCACAGTAACAGATTAGACAAGCTTTGGGTTTTTGGAATATGTTAAGGCAAAAAAAACTAAGAATTACAGGACAAAGTCTTCCTGGCAAATAAGATAATCCATATCTATATAACAGAATTGAATGGGTGCATATGAATAATTTAATATACGTGTTGCCACATAGTTGATGGCTTAAAGGTGTCACTTTTCATGGTCAACTTAGGAATAGAACAACAAGCTTAGAGTTTTTATTTATTTATTTATTTTTCAGTTTTGACTTCATATTAAAAGAGACAGAACAAAACCAGAGTAGAATCAAGTTAGGTAGAAGGTGTTTAATATATATGACGCTGCTAGATGTATACCATATATGGTAATGGACTACACTGTCTGTACAGGTATGCAATTGAGCATCCCTCTGGGTGTAGCACCATTTTTGACTTTATACCTTCCAAATCAATTTCACTCCAGTGATAAAGATTTTGGTGCAGAATAGAAGTGTGCTACCAAAATATTCATAATGATGGGATTATGAGGTTTGGAAAACATCCAAAAGCTGTGTGAATCCTGAATCTCGGTTACAATTCCAATTGATGATACATTCACACCCTTCTCTCCTAAACACTTTCAGCAAGTTTGGATCTGAAGAACTAGAAAGTGGACAGAGGAAAACATGTAGAATAGAAAACTGAAGTCAGAATAAATGATTTAAGTTGTACGACTTTTTGATGTTCACTAAAGAAAAGTGGAGAAGGGAAAAATGGAAGACAACCTTTTTGGTGAATTTCTTTAGAGAAAATAATTTTTTCCTACTACTTTGAATGTTGTGCCTTTTCCTCTAGTAAAAGATAAAAGGATTCTCCTATCACACCACTAAAATAAATTACCAGATTTGCAAATAACCTTCTATCCAGAGAAAAGGAATCCTCCATTTTTCCCCCACATTAAAAAGGCACCCTTTATCTTTAAGGAAACTTCTCAGTTTTGGATATCATAAAAAAAAAAAAAAAAAAGGTAAAAAAGTTCTGGTCTGAAACCAATCTAATGAGGACTCCACCAAAACAGAAATGAATTAAAAAGAAAGAAACAGAAACAACCGATTAAGAGTGATGGAGGAAGCCTCACTCTCCAGATTTCCATCCAAAAGGTTTTACATGAAAGGAAACTCTGAAAATGATGGCACCAGAATCTCTGTAGAAACAATACTTATCCCTTCCAAACCTACCGCTTTGATGTTGACCACAAGGTCTTGCGTATCAAACCTTATGAATTCAACACCTTTGAGAAGGACAGATGTACACATGTCTCAAATGTCAAATAGAGTAATATTCTCTTGGATTAAAGCAATATCCTCTTGTTTTTGGACATTTATTTTGGATGGAAAGCTGCTTCATGGGCTGGATTTTATCTTTTCTGATTATATACATACAATACGTACATACATGTATATATGTATCTATATATCTATAATAAAACATAAAAAGAAAAAAGAAAACTTGCATCAATGTTATCCCTATCAATAGAAAATGAGAAATGCTAACCACCCCACCTTCCTTGTGTTCCATTGTTTCCCTCCATATGGTGATCTATGTAGAAATTAGAGAAACTACACTCGAGTAAAATTCACCGTACTTTTTAATTTCTAGAAGAGAAGAGAATGATTCAAATTCAAACTCAAACTAATCTTATCTCCAACAAAAACAATCCCTACTGTCTCTCCCACCTATTCCTACTACATCTAACAATCTACACTGCTAATCAATATGAGGGAATAGACTACGAGGGAAAAATTGCAGTAATTTGAAACTTTCACTTTCTACTTCATTCAATCTAAAGGAAGACTTAAAAAAAAAGTGAGTATTTCTCACATGGAAATCAGTGGGAGTTTCCATCAATGGAGTATACAGATCACTGACAAGTGTTGTTAATCACCACATGAATCAGCAAGGAAAAGCAGTGAAAGATGAGGGGGGACTCATAATTCCCACAGATATACAAGAAGCTATTTTGTATCCATATCTGATTCATGTATGAACAAAATTTTCATTTACATCTTAGATTCAAGAAATTTGTGCTGTCTTTGGAAGTCCACACAAAACCCGTTTTCGCTGAAATTGCATGAGTTAGAACAAAAGGATCACTTGGGGGTAAGGAAAAAAGTCCTTCCAAATCAGATCAAATCCAGAACAGAACACAACTGCTAGAAACTCTGCCTGAAACAGATTTTGTCCAGATTCAGCCACATTGGCTGATCCAATACTGATATGGTGGATATCCAGACAGACTCCAACTAGAAAGGAAGCAAGTTGAACATATTACTCAAAACAAACGACAACCAAAGAAAGATATTTCAAATTTAACCAATTCATTTCTATTAAAGGATGGCTGACTTCAACTTAATAAAAAATCCAACAACAACACAAATCAAAATTTCTCATTTTCCAACAATTTGAACATCATCCCCCACAACGCCTTACAGGCAAAGAAATCAATTGAAAAAAAAAAAAAAAAAAAAAAAAACGTTTGAAGAAGTCAAAAAATCTGAAGATCACATCATTGTTATCATTTCTATAATTATAGAAGATAAATTATAAAATCTCAAAAACAGAGGCTCTCAAACACTTGAAAAAATTGTACCAATAATTAGAAACCCAAATTACTAGCAATCTCAATAAAAAAAAAAAAAAGGAATCTTTGAGCAATTCAGGGGAGAAAGTTAAAATCAAACAGAATTTTCAAGAAATCCAAACCAAACCCACCAACCAAAACAACCCAATGAGCAAAACCCAGAAAGGAAGACTCCCAGAAATCAAACAAAGCCAACAGTGTTGTGTAGATGCATTTGAAAGTAAAAACATAAAGGAAGGGAAAAAAACATAAAGAGATGAATAATATAAGCAGAGGTTTTAGGAATGCTTACACAATATAGACTTTAGTTGCCATTATAGGGAGATTTGGAAGAGCTTTTTTCTTCACTCTTTTACTCACTTCTCTGCTTTCTGAGAAAATGAGAGCTGAAGGAGAATCGATGGGAAGTAACGAGGGAGGAAAGGGGTATTTATAATTTCATATTTCCCTCTCTCCAGATCTATATATCTGTATTATGTTGACCTTGGGATTAGTTATAGAGGATTGAACAAATAGTGAATAGGGGCTGATTAAGAGGTAAGAGAGGAGTGGGTGGTGGGAGATTCATAATAAATAATAATTACATAAGGTTGATGTCACTAGCCATCATCATTTACATTGAATTGAAATTTTATAGAAAATGATGTTGTGTTGAGCCCCTCTTTTTCTACTCTTTGCATTTTGACCCAGCTTAATGTTCACGTTTGTGGAATTCCTTCTCTTCCTGCAAAAGAAGAATTGATTTTATGTACAATTTGAATAATATAAAAGAAAAATATTAAAAAGGTATTTAATTTTGACCCATAATGTGAAAAATCATTTTCTATGAGAGGTCAGAATAGCCTTTTTTTTTTAGAAGAGAAGAAGTGGGAAGTCCTTCAATAGTTTTCCACAAATGTTTCAGAAATCTACACTAGATATATATATAAATATATATATATATATATATATATATCAATGCAACAATGAGGATATGGTAGAAAATGGAAATTGATTTTCTGACTTGCTATTATTTCACCACCTAGTACAATGCTTTTGTTCGAGAAGGGAGAAAATGTAAAATGAGTTATTTTTGCATGTCTCCACAAAATACAATATTCTATTGTGCAGTGGCGGGCAAACCCACATATAATATTGGCGGTTGTGCTGGAGAAAACAAGATATTGTTAGGATTTAGTAAATTATCATTATCACATTCATTTAATGGAACCTAGGGTAAAATTATGGGAAAGAAGTGATTCTTGAAACTCTGTATGGTATTAAAGCGTAGATCCAGCGATGATCTTGCGATCAAGATGGGTACGATCCTACTCCGTCAAAAAATTTTTATTTCAATAAAGAAAACCAGCATCTTCTCCCATCTAGTCATCATTTCACCTTAAGCCTTACGTTCTTCAAAACTTCTGAAAGAGATTGTGTCAGATCTGATCTAGTGGGCCATCGGCACTGATAGACTCAAGTTGAGCGGGTTGCGATAGAGATGAATCAACAGACGGATGGGCCCATTGGAATAGATCTGTCGCGATTTCTTCCACAAACTTAGATCCTGCAATTTTGATGAAGATTGTAAGATCTTAGGGTTTAGATGAATGGGTGGATAGGAGAAGATGATCATTTCTTTATTGAAATAGAAAAAATGACGGTGATTATTGCATAAGAGAGGACCGTGCCCCAACCCAACTTGATCATAAGATCTATCATTTGGCCCAACTCTGATACCATAAAGAATTTTAAAAATCATTTCTTTCCATAAATTTCACCATAATATTCAATTGAGAATTTGTAAGACCCCGTCCCGAGTGACCTCGATTAGCATTAATTAAGTTGTGTTTTAGTTTTAAGCGTGTTTAGTGGATTTTGATTAAGTTGAGAATATAATAGATTTTGATATAGCTTTGGAAATTTTGATTTGCATTGTGATTAGTGGGGCCCTTTGGGGGTTCCTTCTTTATAACCTTTCATGCGTTTGAGGACTTATCGGAGATTCTTGCATTCATTGTTTTAATCTTGTTTTATTTGTATTGTTAACCCCTACAACTTTCATGTTGATCCCGTCCCCGTTCGAGATCCCGAAACCCGATTCCCTAGTATTGAGGGCAAAAGAGTCATTGTACACTAAATCTGTATCAAAAACTTGATATCCCCGAAACCCGCAAAACATATACTTTTTGGAAATTAGATATTTCGGTGATCATTTCTTCCTTTTTCGTAGAATTCATTCGAGATCCCGAAAGACATGATTTCAGCCCAAAGGGTGTCTTAAGTAGTGAGACCCATTCTCATTTGCTTATATAAGGAGAACTCATCTTCCTCATTTCCCTTTTTTTTTCCAGCACAAGCTTTAACCTAGGGTTTCTTGCAACTTTTTCCTTCTTCTTCTTGCTCTCTCCATCTCAATCTCCCACCAAACTTGCACCAACATCAAAATGGACTTCACCATTCTCTTCCTCATCTTGAAGGCTACCTTTTGATACCATTTGTGAAGAAAACCTCTCATTCCAAGATCTTCTTTGAGCTAGCTCTTACCATTTAAAGGTCATCCAAGTAAGCAATCTTCTCCATCTTCTAAATTTGTATTCTTCTAATCCTAGAGAAGCTTCATCTCCATTATTGTGAGTTCTATCTTCTTCATTCATTGTTTGACCCATTTTAGGGTTTGTTTTGGGGGTTTTGTTTGTGCTTGTAGGATTCTTGAGAGAGCTTTGTTTAATAGCTTGATTTCTTTGATTAGAAGACCCAAGGCAAGTGGATGAGTTAATATTATGAGCTTTTAATGGTTTTCATGAGGAATGTGGTTGATTTGTCATTTCCATTCATATTTATTGACTTGCATTGATTTTTGAAATAAATGCTTTGAATGAACCTTGCTAAATCATTTAATGTTTTGGAAACATATTGGTTATGGTACTTGTTGTCTTTTGGATATATCTTAAATGAATGTTTGTGATTTGGTTTCTCTTTCCTCTTGTGGTTGTTGTGGTTAAGAAGGAGGTGATGGAATGAACACATATTGGAGTTTTGGAGAAGTGTAGATAGAGGTATTAGAGGAGCTCTTAGCTCAGTTTTATTGCAGGGATTAAATGGAAGTGAGGAGAGTGGTTTTGAGGAGGAAAAATGGCTCAAGTTTGAACACAGTGGGTATTTCCGACACCTAGCGGTCACCTGTCCCCTAGCCGTCTAGTGACTGGTGGCTAACCGCCAACTAGCCGAACAGTCATGGTTACTTTTCCAGAGAGCAATATTTCCTCCTGAAGGCACGGTCAGCTTCACAGTTAGCAAGCGGCTAATCGCCTAACCCATCGGCGGCTAACCACCAGCCAACTGAACCATTTCGGTTACATTTCCAGTAACCTGTTTTTCTGTCAGGCTAACCGCGGTCAACCACGCGATCAACCAGCAGCTAACCGCCTAACCCAACGGCGGCTAACCGCCATCTGACCGCTAGGTAATCGAAATCACCCAGACAACCATTCCAGAGAGCTCCTCGCTCGAGCGAACTCTCCGATTCGCTTGAGCGATGAGCTTTGTCGGTTGAAGGCTATGTTTGGGACAATGACGAATTGTTTAAACATTTTGGGGTTATTCATTGAGAACCCCTTTATATCAGGAAGACTTACTAGGCAACGTATATGGCCATTCGAGAAAGAAACCACATTACGAAGATTTCATTTGAAGTTTTGAAAATTCAAAATGTATAAAGAGCCCGAGATGTCCCCAAACTCAAAGAGTACCAAGTTGTTATTAGATTGACATACGAGATCCCTATTCACTTTAAACAAATCTTGAACCCCGGTACTTGTCTTGAGATTTTGAAAGATTCATTTGTATTTTTTCTATTTCTCGAACTTCCCATGTATTCTCGAAATGTTGAAATTGCAATTGTAGCATCTTGCTAGCCCGATAAGCATGTCCGAATTGATATGACAGTTGTACCTTTGAGCACCCCGTCCCGTTTATTTATGTACTTGCACTTGATGTATTTCATACATGTTTTTAATCTTGTCATTTGACCTATGAGTCGGCACCGCTAAGCTTGGATAACCTTGTCAGTCTGATCCACTGACTTGGAGATCCCCCTCTTGCCCCGCCAGCTGCAGTTTGGATCCCGCTACCCGGTTATTACCGTGGTCTTATCCCGATGCCGCAGATTGCTACTGTGGTTCCCGATGCCCGACTCGCTACCGTGGTCATGTATAGTATATATATGTATTTATAAGATCCACTGTTTCTCCTCACCTCGAGTGACTAAAATCAATGCCTAGTTATTGCTCTGTCACTTTAGTGATAGAGAACTTAGCTTCGTGTGGTTGTCATCTTGCTTGTTTTCCCTTTTACTTGGTTACCTTTACATGTTTTATAATGCATACTGGTATTTGAATAAATGTTTTATCTCGTTCATAGAAATTGTTATTTAAACAAGTTTAAACGCTTTTGAAGGTAAATTCATTTATTATCATATTGTCATTGTATTTTACCCACCTGCCAAACCGTCGTGTTTGACCCACTCTTTGGTACTCAGGTCCAGACGTCGTGTTTCTCGAGGCGGAGCCTGAGGAGGCGATCGGAGAACTGCAACACTTAGTTGAGTGGCACGCCGATGATGTCATTTAGACATTCGATTGTCTCGAGATGCGATTCATTTTGGGAGTTTGTGGATAACTCATTATTTTGGGATTATACTTTGAGATGTATTGGCCTTTGTTGGCCTCTATTTTTTGGGAATGTAATTAAATGATCTTTTGTTTAAACTCTAACCTTACTTTTGGAAAATGCTAATGATCATTGCTCATTCTGATACTTGGTTATACATGCATTATTATCTCGTGGCATGATTTGAATTATCAAATTGATTTGCTACACGCTTCCGCACTTAATAGAAATGTTCTTATATGGTTGTGATATCCTCACCGCAGACACCTATGAGAAATTAAATAAATGTATGGCATTAAACCGATGTGGTATATCACTAGTCCCGATCCCGGATCAGTCCTTCGGGCCTGGTCCGGGGTTGCGACAGAATTGATCTTAATTTATACAATGAAGAGCAACTCTAATCAACAATTATTTAAAATTCAAACTACCTAAAATCTCTAACAACTAAACTAATCCTTATCTAAGATAAGAATCTTTAACATGTTGCCCCCATTGGATCCGAGTTTGCCTTAAAAGTCCATATGAAAATATTGGTACCGCTTCCAAAATCTACAGAAAAATCCAGGACCCACCCCTCAAAACCCATAAGAAAATTCTAAGTTTGCCCAAAAATGCAACTAGTGTTTTGAACTTGTCGCCCTATAACGGGAATCCTGGGCCCAAGACTAGGGGGTGGGAAAGTTGTTTTGGAATTGCTTTTCCATGGCATTCTAGAGAAGGAATCTATTGTGTTGTGGACTCCAACATTGCATAAACACTGCGAGGAGGAGCTCAAATTTCTTTTTATTAGACATTCGAATGTAAGATCTAAGGCTTCCAAATGGACATGGTAAAGAGCAAGTTTCTATATTTATTAATCTACTTGTGGTATTAAAAGAAATTGAATGGTTATCGTTGTTTAGATTGTAATATCATTTTAGATGGATAAAACCCAAAGTTGATCTTCCCAATGAGCTCACAAACACAGATTCTCTCTTATTATTGCACCAGCAGTTAAATATCTACATTGTGAGTGCCTAAACAGTATGGACTTGGAAAAATGGATGTTTGGTTTATGATGGTGCTGTAAAGCTTCTTCGGGAAAGATTAACCACATGGGACCTGAAAATGAAGGAGGAAGAGAAAAGTCAGAGGCCTGGGCTGTTATTAGCCGGAGGCACTCCGAAGCCTAAGTTAGTGCAGTCACTAGACAAAAGATGGGTGAGTAAGGAAGGAGAGAATGCAGAGTAAGGGTGTATCAGATAGATATCTTTTGTGGGTTTACCTCATGCATATATATAGAGGAAAGCACCATCTATGGAGGTAGGTAGAGGCACTGTCCCGTTGCTCCACACAATGCTTCATTAATGGCGGTAGATGGGGAAACGTCCCATCGGATCATGTGCCGAATCCTCGTATTAATGTGGAGGTGATCTCCTGATAAGGCTGGTCTTTTATCATAGTCCAACGCCCATCTTGTCTGTCAGTAAGTTCTGTAACATAGCCGTAGCATTATGGGGTATAATTATGACCTTGTACTCATCCTAGTTGGCAATGCCGAGCTGAGGATGACGCCGAGATGGACATGTCATGGCACTGCTGCTGAGACCGAGATGAGGCTAGCTGGTACCTTTACTGAAGCTAGCTCAAGTTGGATGTCAGCTAGCATTGTTGTCGAGTTGAATGTGATACTCCTGCCGAGCTTGGATACCGAGACCGAGATAAACCAAATAGGTAATTTTACCAAGATTAGTGTAATCCTGCTCTTAGGGGAGTCCCCCACACAACTGCCCCTAGCTCCTGACCTTGTACGGTTCTCCAACTCTTTGAGGTCGGGAGCTAAGTGATGTGACTGAAGAGTCCTAGGAATTTAATGCACACCCCATCTTAACGCTGGTTCTTTTGCCCGAGGTAATCAATAGCACGCTGTCGTCGCCTCGTCTGCCCAAGGTAATTAATAGGGTGTTTTTGGATCATTGCAGGAGATGAACTAGCGGCACCACATGTCGTCACCTGGTTGGCTGCTTAATTAATTTGAAGTGACGCGTGCAGCTTTCGAGGCGACGCTTGGCACGCGCGTCTTTTGAAATTCGAAAAGGGAGCCTTATCTTCTATAAATAGGGGTGTCCCTTCCTTCTTCTCACTTCCGCCTTGCGTTCGTTCAGAAGAGTTTTTCGCAGAGAAAGAGCTTGCTGTTAGCTTTATCTGATTAGAGTCCGACGTCTCTAGGATCCCTCTTTGCCGTTGTAAGTCTTCACCTGCCCTACTTGCTTCTGTTTTGAGACCTCCCTAGGTTCTCCTCTACCCCATTCCGTCTAGGGTTTTCGGTGCCTTCTCGATCTTCTGCCCCTTTTTCCCCAAGTCTTCTCATATTCATAAATGGGGATCTACAGAAGTTGGGTAGATACTCCAGCGGCTGTAATGGAGTTTTGGACAAAGTACGAGGCTCCGGACAACGTAAGGATTAGGCTAGATAACCCAGAGGACCCCTTTGATGGGCTTTCTGCCGTTCCCGTTAGTGTCGATAGTGGAGGGTGGAGTCAGGTTTCTTGTGCACCACCTCCTTAGAATCTGCTTGAGCAAGTGGAGTCTCTACCCTTGCCAATTGATACCGAACAGCTTCAAAATTATCATGGGAGTAGCCAAGTTGAACGGAATTTTAGGTATCAATCTCGGTGTCCATGACATCGAGGATTCCTATGACATATGTAAGACCCAGGGGGAAAATACATATTATCTTCGGGTTAAGGCAAGAAGAGTGCCTTTTGTCCAGGATTTGGAGGATTTGAATCAATACGCCGGAGATGATCAGTTGTTCATTTTGGGAAACTGGGAACGAGGTGAGGCTGAAACCGATTTCTAGAGGGCGCACAGGATCCCTCATCATCTCGAGGCTCCTCCAAGTAAATACCGAACTCCTGATCTTTTTGTACTACTTCTTCCTATTTTCGCCGACCTGACGTTCTGTTTTCCTGTGCAGGTGTTAGTGAAAGGCGGCGAGAAGCGACGCGAGCCGGGTGGAAGAAGAATAACGCCTGGTTCGACGCCGTTTATCGATATCAAGGCCACAGAGGTCGGGCTGCTTGGGTACGAACCAAGGTACCACTCGTTTATCAAAGGGAGAGAGGGTGAGCTATCAGGGAGCTTGGAACCAGAATTGGTTAGTGCTGACCGCCAAGAGAAATCGAGCGCTGAAGCCTCAGTCCCGCGCTTCGATTCGGAGGAAGCCGAGCTCGAGCGGGTTGTCGAATCGTACGTCTCTCCCAGCTCAGAAGAGAGAAGAGGGGACATGGCACCAAGACACCCCCTGGCAATGAAAAATCTGAGTTCCTTTATCTTCAGTGAGCCCTTCATTTGAACCGGGCCTGTCCACCAAGGTTGCCGAGAATCTTGTCCTGACCTCGGAAGTCCGGCAGGAGGAGCATGGTCAACGGGAACATGAAGAGATCCAACCGGAGAAAAGGATCAGGGTCGAGAGCCCTTTTCGAGAAACTCTCGGTAGTACTTCGACACCTCAACCCACTGTGCCGACACCATGGAGGCCAAGCTTCATTATAGAGCCCGGGAGGTCGGTGACGGTGGAGGATCGGATGCGGGGGAACCCTGATGTGATCGCAGCTCTGGCCCACGCCTGCGCTTTGCCAAAGGATATGGTGAGGCATAGGGAACCTGAGGACGTTCAGCTGGCAGCGTGGTGTATGCAGTCAGCTCTTGCGGTAAGACTCAGTTTTTCATGAGCTTTTCCACTTTGTCTTAGTCGTCGTGTCTTCACAATTTGTCTCTCTTACAGGTGTTGCAAAGAACCCAAGTCCAGCTCGAAAGGTCTCGGCAGGCCGGGACTCGGATTGCGAGGCTGGAGGAGGAGAAGTGGGACCTCCAAGCAGATTTGGAGGAAAATAAACGGAGGGAGGACTGGGAGGCGATCGTCAGGACTATCATAACCGAGCTTGAGATGGTGAAGGCTGAGGCTGAGGAGCAGAAATAGCTTGCTGCTGAGCTCAAGAAGCAGAAAGAGGATGCCGAGGCCAAACTGGAGACCGAGGTTGATTTTGCTTATCAAGAGGGGGCGGAAGCGGCTTCCCTCGCATATGAGGTTCAAGTCATGAATTTTAGCCAAACAATTTGGGAACTGGGGTGGAGAGGCACTCTGAAAGAAGCCGGAGTCTCTAAAGATCATTCTTTATACAAGAATCCACCTAAGTCCCAACCCTCAGAGCCGGAACCTGAAGTCTCTCCTGAGTCGACCAAAATCCCTCCTGAGTCGACCGCGTCCGAAGCATAGAAAGAGAATGCCGAGGTCGAAAATTGAGACTAGGGGTGTCGGGGCTGTCTTTTGAACTACTGATGTATTTCTTTGTACACTTTTTGATGGAATATAAACCATAACTTTTACAATAGTGAATACAATTACCTTTTCACATCTCATTTTCAAGTATGTGAGTTCGGTATAAGAATATAATAACTAAGTTCGGTTCAATAACCGGAACCGTTAAATAATCACTAGGCACACAACCTTGGTTCTGTAACCAGAAGGAAGTTAGCTTAATCGAACTTGGTCTAAAAATCATTTTACACCTGGTTTCATAACCAAACTAGGATGGTTGTTGGGTTCCGTAACTTAGAACTTTGCATGGCTGGTTCCATAACCGAGCCGAAGTCATTGAGTTTGAGTTGGTGCCGAGTTCCATAACTTAACATTTGGTGTGGCTGGTTCCATAACCGAGCTGAAGATACCAAGTTCTTATACAAGGTACTTAAAATAGCTATTTTCGTAACTGAGCTAGTGCATACGCTGAGTTCTGTAACTTGACGATTTGGATAGCTGGTTCTATAACCGAGCTAGATTGTATGCCGAGTTCTATAACTCAGCGGGCTGGTTCCATAACCGAGTTGAAATGTACGCCGAGTTACAGAACGCTTTGCATAGGAGCATACTTGCCTCTCATTTTCATCCTTGGTTCAGTGACAGCACTAACTCAAGCATCGTAGAGCTTTTGGCCGACTGCAGTCAGAGTCTCTGATCTCTATTTCTCTTTTCCTTTCAGGTCTTAAGGAGATCTATCTTCCCCAAAGAACCTTAAACAGTGAATCACCAGTCTCATACTAACCTAATCTGGGTCCTGAACTTTTAGGCTCCAACAATTGGCGCCGTCTGTGGGAAACACGATCGACAAAGCTATGCCTCTAGCAGCGGCAAAGGATCTACAGAGCCTAGCCACCATCATCGACGACTGCCTGTAGAACCAGTTTTAGGGAAAATCTGATGCATCAGGCGCGGGACGACCTGTAACTTAGACAGGTTCATCAGCAAAGGGGGTGACAACGCCTCCTCAATAGAGCACTCCTCCACCGGAGCACCCCCAAACAGAGTGCTGCCCCGCTGGAGACTCCCCTATGGAGCGAAGGTTCCAGTAGCAGCCGGATCTCGTCATCTCCTCTACTAAGTGGGTCGCGACATCGATAATGATGAAGATCCATCCCTTGTTGATACCAGGGCCCGGAGCCGCGGCCCTTACATCTTTCAAGCGAGCTTCGCTGCCAGCCAGCAAGCTTCGAAGGTGTATCGCCCCACCCTTCACGCATGCATGATATTGTCCGCTTTGGCCCACGTGCCTCACGATTTTGCTTTTGATGGGCCTCAACCCATCAAAAGGCCTCATGCAAGGTAAGGGTATAAGCTCTTCATATAAGCCCATTCAATTTTCTCTCTATAGTCGATGTGGGAATCGGGATGTCACAATCCACCCCTTTAGGGCTGCACGTCCCTGTGCAGTAGCTTGTCAGTCTTTGTAGCCTGCCAACCCTCTTGGCCCGCCCACATGGAGACCCGCCCACTTGCACCAGGCCACGACAGGGGACCCACACTCGAACTAGTAGAGAGTCGGCTCTGATATCATTTGTAACGCCCCACCCTTCACGCATGCATGATATTGTCCGCTTTGGCCCACGGGCCTCAGGTTTTGCTTCCGATGGGCCTCAACCCATCAAAAGGCCTCATGCAAGGTAATGGTATAAGCTCTTCATATAAGCCCATTCAATTTTCTCTCTATAGTCGATGTGGGAATCGGGGTGTCACAGAAGGGACCTCCTTCGAATCCCCATAGTCACTGTGAAAGCATTGATCGACAGGGCGAACCAAGGCAAAGCTCGATCTCAAGCTCACCAGAGCTTCAATCTCTGGCGGGGACCCCCCCCAGTAGAGAATGGTGGTAACGAGAACAGTCCCCTGACTCGCCATGCAGTCTTCATCCTCGGGTCCCCACCCGGTGATGGCGCCAGCCACGGTTCGGATAGCTCCATTCCCGACAGCTCCGGCAGTGGCCTCAGCAATATCACCAGCTGCAACTTGGGCAGAAGTGCAACCTAGCAGGGGCTTCAGCTGCTGCCCCGGTGACAGCACCGACCACAACCTAGCTCATTCGCTTGATAGCTCCCGCAGCGGCCTCGGTGGTAGCATCAGCTGCTTGGACAATCTCAACCTTGACAGCTCCGGCAACAGCCTCGGTGATAGCACCAGCCCTAGCTCGGATGGTTTCGGTATCCAAAGCTACAGTAGTGGCCTCGGTGACAGCACCGCCTCCGCTACACAGCTTTGACGTCGAGCCTCGGTGACAACACCAGCCTCGGCTTACAAAACTCCGGCGATGGCCTCGGTGAGAGCACCAACCATGGCCCGGACAGCTTCATTTATGACAAACAACTCTGTTCCCTCGTCGCAGTTATGGAACTCGACAAAGGTCTCAGCTCGGTGATAGCACCAGCATGGAAGAGATCACAACTCGGTTACAGAACCAGCTGCAAAGCGTCGCAGTTATGGAACTCGACAACGGTCTCAGCTTGGTGACAGCACCAGCATGGAAGAGACCATTGCTCGGTTACAGAACTAGCTACAAAGCGTCGTAATTATGGAACTCGACAATGGTCTCAGCTCGGTAACAGTACTAACATGGAGGAGACCACAGCTCGGTTACAAAACCGGCTGTAAAGCGTCGAAGATATGGAACTCGACAAAGGTCTCAGCTCGGTGACAACACCAGCATGGAAGAGATCATAGCTCGATTACAGAACCAGCTGCAAAGCGTTGCAGTTATGGAACTCGACAAAGGTCTCAGCTTGGTGACAACACCAGCATGGAAGAGACCTTAGCTCGGTTACAGAACCAGCTGCAAAACGTCGTAGTTATGGAACTCGACAGCGGTCTCAGCTCGGTGACAGCACCAGCATGAAAGAGACCACAACTCGGTTATGGAACCAGCCAACCTGGTTACGAGACCAAGCGAAGTAACACGCCAAGTTATGGAACTCGGCGGTTATCCTAGTTCAGTTATGGAACCGACTATGCTTTTGAAGGACCTGATCACTTCTTATGAGAATCTAGTTCGGTTGCGGAACTAGCTAAGAGTTTTCTACCTCTAAAGATCCAGGTACCTCTCAAAGTTATTTAAATTTCAGCGCAATTTAAATTCTGGTTATTGAACCAAGTTCGACTATCCTAAAGTTACTTTTGGTTAAAGAACCAAAGTTATTCTTACTCAGTTTCGGTTACTGAACCAAACTCAACTACTTGGTCAAAATTCGCGCGTTTGTGCTAAGAGCCCAGTTATAAAACAAAAGTCAAGCACACACATTGTTATCAGAAAAAAAAAGAGACAAGTATGGTTGAAAAATTTCTTTTCATTGATAAGGGAGTCGTTACAGAAATCAGTTCTTTACATGAGAAAGAAAAAAAAAAGAAAAGTACAAAACTTCAAGATTGAGTAGCCTCGACATTGACGTCAAAAGGCTCGGTCCTGGTGGCTTGGGGAGCATCCTTAGGCGGAATGGCTTCCGCAACAGCTTCTGCAGTGGAGGTATAACTCGGCTCAGTTCCGAGGCGAGTGAACTTTGGCAGGTCCCGATAAACAGGATGATCATCTGCGATCCCTTCCTTCTTCAATACAGCTCGGCACCCGAGTTCGAACAGCTCCGAGTAGATGTTCTTGACTTGGGCCTCGTACTCCTTGGTAGCTGCATCCACTCTGTTCTGCAAATACTTCTCAATCTCAACATCAAACGAAGCTTGGAGTGCGGCTTTTTCCTTGTGTGCCATTTCGAGCTCAGCATCTCGCTTTGCCAGCTCGGCCTCAAGTGCGAGAATTTTCTTCTCCTTAACCACCGCCATGCCTTTCAGCTCGTGGGTCTCGGTCGTCACCCTACTGTGCTCTTGGAGCGCAAACTGCATCTCTACCTCTTGGCTGCTTACTTTCTCCTCTGCCGCCTTCAGCTCCCGGCTACTCCCCTCCAAGGCGGCAACGAGCTTCTTCTTTTTAGCTTCAAGCTTCTCGGCCTTGGAGCCACTTTCGCGGGCCCTCTCCAGGACCACCTGAACCCTCTTGCAGTCTGAGAAGGAAGATGAAGTCAAAAGAAAGCTAACAGAAGCAAATGTTACTAGAAGATCTGCATCAGACACTTACCGAGAGCATCGATTGCAGAGATGCGGATAACAGTGTCATGTCGTCCGCTCCTCTGTGCCTTTGCATATCGAGTGGCAGGGCATACACTTTGGCAAGAGCAGTCACGACCAACAGACTGCTGTTTAGATGACCTTCCATCGTCATCGGCCTCCCAAGCCCTAGCTGGAGACTCGGCCTCCAGAGAGCCACTCCCGCGGGCTGAGGGACCAAGGCCTGACCAGGGCCTCTTTCCGACGAGCCCTTTCCCCGGTGCCTTTCCTCCTTTGGGGCCTTCTCCTCAGCCCCTTCAGCAAGGTGCGACCGAGCTTCCGAACCGCTGCCCTCAGACCGTTGCCTCTTCTCAGATCGGCCTCCTTCTCTTTGGGTCTCGGCGAAACGCTGCTGAGCAGCACTAGCAGCAACAACAGTTTCAGCATCAATGTCGGGAGCAACAGCAACAGTAGTAGTGCCGGGGGCAATAGGATCCTCCCCAACAGCTGCAGCAGAACCCTTGGTGCCTCCTGAGACTGCTGAGGAAGAGGGAGTTCGAGTCCCAAATAATTTCGCCCCCAGGTTTTTCACTTTCAAAGCAGGTCGCCTTTTCTCCATCTCCTCTCCCCTCTCCTCTTCACAGTTGGAGGGAGATGAATAGCTCTCGACGAGCTAGGCCAAATCGACAGCCTCTGAGCTGGCCGGCACGAACTCCTTCCTCTTGATGTACGTGTGGTACCTCGGCTCGTATCCGAGCAAGGACCAGGCAACTCGCCTGTTGTGGCTGTGATACTCGCTCACGAGTTTCAGCCAGCTGTCGTTCCACTCTCAGCAAGCGGGTTCAGCTCTCTGTTTCCTCTGGCTGGTCTCTGCACGATAGAAGATAGCATCAGCTCGGCAAGACAAACAGAAGGAAAAGATAACACTCTGAGCTCGATAATTACTTAGAGGAACCCCAAAGTGTGTGAGGAATCCTGTGCAATTTCTCCGCCTCAGCCTCGTTCTTGCCGAACTCCCAGTTGCCAGAGACGAGCAGAAGATCGTCCCCGGCGTGCCTGTTTGAGTTCTCCAGAGCATGGACGAAGGGCTCCATCTTCAGCTTCCCGCGGAGGTAATAGCTGTGACCGTCCCCGGCGGTCTTGCACAGGTCGTATACATTCTCGATGTCATGGACACCGAGGTTTATACCCAATATCTTGTTCAGCTCGGCAACGCCCATTATGACTTTGAAGCCATTGGGCATCAGCTGGCATGGGCTGAGGTGCCATGTCACCAAGCAGGCCCTGAGCAGAGGGTGAACGGGGAACCTAACCCTTCCCTCTATTACTGAAACTAATGAGAATGACATACAACCATCCAGAAAGGATCGACCCTCAAAGAGGTCTTTCGGGTCGTCCAGTTTCGTTGGGACATCCACTAGGATCCCGTATATTTCCCTGAAGCAGGACATAGCCTCAGGGATCTCCGCCCAACTCTTATAAGATCCCATTCTTCTCGGGTGACGATACTGGAAAAAGAGGCAGAAATACAAAAACCTTAAACCCTAAAGCAAAACCCCTAAAAACAAAAAGGCAGTATGCAAAGACAGGGATAAGGGAGAAACAAACTCACAGATAAAGGGTCCAACTCTGGGCTCTGGTTCACTAAGGTAGACTTCCAGCAAGGCTCCGACAGAGTTCTCTCTTATAGCAAGCGCTTTCTCTGATGAAATGCCAAAATGAAAGAAACAACAGGGGAAAGAGCCCTATTTATAAACGGTATGGCGCCCGTTCCAATTCCTAAGGGCTCGTGTTGCTTCGATTTTGTTGAGCAACCAACCAGATGGAGACACGTGGCACTGCTAGTTAATCTCACACAGAGATTCAGACGCTACATTTATTGCCTTGAGAAGGCGAAATATCAGCGTGCAATTTATTGCCTCGGGCTGATAAAGCGTCACCTACCTAATATTTATCACCTCGGAAAGACGAAGCGGCAGCCGGCGTGATATTTATTGCCTCGGAAAGGCAGACAGACTTCATGATAAAGATCAGATGTCACCAGCCAAACACCGAGGTGAATTTCAAAGTTGATACCTCAGATCCTCTCAACACAATACTCAGCTCCCGACCTCAAAAAGTTAGAGAACTCCAAGAAGTCGCGCGCGCGGGTGGGGGGGGGGGGGCAATTGTGTGGGGTGTTTTCCTAAGAATAAGATTACATTGGTCTCGGTTGTGGAACTAATGTTATGTTCATCATACTCTGCATAGCGCATTACAGAACGCCTTGCATAAGAGCATACTTGCCTCTCATCTCCATCCTTAGTTCAGTGACAACACTAACTCAGGCATCGGAGAGCCTTCGGCTGACGGCAGCCAGCGTCTCTGATCTCTATTTCTCTTTTCGTTTCAGGTTCTAAGGCGATCTATCTTCCCCAAAGAAGCTTAAACAGTGAATCACCAGTCTCATACTAACCTAATCTGGGTCCAGAACTTTTAGGCTCCAACAAGCTCCAATGCCTTACATGGTTTTAGCATTTGCTCCATAAGATAGGCTGGTCCATAGACTTGTAGCTGAATGGTTGGGAGGGAGGTTCAAACGACCCATAGAAAGAATGAGCTTCCAAACGTCAATGGCAATTGAGCATAAAAAAAGAAAGTGGGGGTTGTCTGAATTTTTCAAGCACAACGGGCAAGCAGAAGCAAGATTGATTCCTCTTATCTTAGCCCAATCAAAAGTGGGAAGCTTTCCATAGAAGAGTTTCCAACTGAAGCAAGAGATTTTTGGTAGCATTAGAGAACTCCAAACCAGAGGGGTCCAAGGTTGATTCAAACCTCTTGATCTGATGGCATCCCAAGCAGTCTTGAGCGGCAGCATGTCGGAGTTGGTAGCAACCTAGTAGAGTTAATCCGGGGAAGAAGACAAGATCAGGGGTTGCCTACGATAATTCTTTAAAAACACCTAGACTTCCAAGTTGAAGCCAGGAGGAAAAGCCCATGATCCCTTGGAAATATAGGCATTCACACGATCATCTGGGTTGAAAGAAATGTTGAGAAAAAAACTCAGCTATAGGACTGTTGAATAGTCAGTTATCTATCAAAATATAGAAAGGTTATTTGATGGTTATTTTTGAAAACTCACCCATGACCTTCATTATTAACCACCCATAAATATTATATATTCAATTCCTATGCATTCTAACGCAATCAAATGGTTCCTAAGAAATTAATAATGACAAATGATAAAAACAAATATCAGTTAGAAGTAACTTTGGTCACTTAGAAGACGAACGGCTCCTTACCACTCAGTTCTTACCTGGAATGACCCGGTTCGTACGTCAACTCTTCCCGCTTGTGCTGGCTCCTTTCTCACTTGTATGAGCTTTCTTTTCGTTTATGTAGCCCTTCTTCCCACTTGAGTGGCTACCTTCCCGTGTGTATGCGGACTCTCTCTTGAGACCCAGCCCCCTTGGTTTGGGTTAAAAAAAAAAAAACTGTCAGTTAGAAGTAACTTTGGTCATTTCAATATTTCATCCCGTGGTAAAATATGAGATGATTGCATGAAGAATAGAATTTCTACCGAACCATTAATATGGGCCGGTTCCCATTACTTTACTGGAGGATGTGGACTTTCAAAGAGCTGAAAAACGGTGGAAGGAATTGAAGATTTCAGTTGAAATCAAAGCCATCAAGAATAAAACCATTCAATATGTTTAAAAAGAGAGTAAATAAAAATTGGTAGTTGGAAAGTTTGTATTAAGTAGTTTTAATGGACTTTTTCTCCCCCATTGTGCGTTGTTTGTTGAAAGTGAAATCTGTCTATTTCTTTATTCCAACTTGGTTCTGTTTTAGCTTCATATATGTGTGGTATCATATGCCCTTATAATACAAAATTAAAGGGCCTGCATTCAATGTACCTAGATGATAGCTACAACTAAATCAATTCTCAATTGTATAACCTAAAAGAAATAATACAAATGGGAAAGAAATCATAAAACTAGAGAAAACCTAGAATCTGAACACTTGAATTGACTCACATTTTTTTGGGAATTAAATTTATAATTTCCTATGGAAGGATTTCCATTGAAGGAGTAAAGAGCCAAGGGAAGAGATCTCAACATACCATCAAAACCCAAAGATTATAAAGGAAACAAACTATCATCATCTACTATTGAAAGAGGGGCAATTTTTTATGGTCCTTTCTGGATCTCTATTTTTATCCTTCACCCCTAAATCCTTGGATAAAAACATATTTTCAAGATGTCAAGTAGGAATTTGTCAATTAGTACAGCTCATGTGACAATCTAAGCTCCTCAAGATTGGACCACCACAACCATCCGTTTTTCGGCAGGTTTCAGTAAAATTTTGACCACTGTTCTTAACCATTCATGTAGTAATCACCAGTTAAAGGGGTGTCGACTTTCCTACAATACACCATCATTGGTGCAGCTCATAATATTAATGGTGTAGATTATGACACTGGGGACTAGTTTTTCAAATTGAAAATCCAAGTAAAACTAGTTGTCTGCTTCTCTGACTTCTATTCTGTTTCAAACTTCCTGAGAGAGAATAAGCTATTGAGATTAGTAAACGAGATGCAGGTGCATTGATCCTGGACGATATAAACTCGAATCTAAATATTTCATGAGCTGTTTTCTTGATTTGCGAACATCAATAAATTATCTTATGATACATTGAACGAGTTGTTGTCTCCTTATATAAATATCTATAATGATATATATCCTGTCCATATCATATTATATATATTGTATTGTATAAGATGCTTTGACATGGTCTGGCTAGCTAGTAAGGCTCATCTGGAGCCAATACCAAATCCTGGGAGGGGGATGGAAAGCTCTTATAATGAAACTTAGGGATATGTATATAATATCAGTCCTATGTCCTTATCAGATCATAGTAATCCCTTGTTTTACAATATTTTATCTTTTTATATATGAACTTTTTTAGGTTTTCAACTTCAACTCAACAGTGAGTGACGTTTAACAATTATGGTATGAGGGGGTAAGTTACTCTTGTACCTTTGTATTTCCTTCCGTCTTTTTTTCTTTTCTTTTTGTATTCTCTGTATGTATTCTTTTCTCTTTTAATATAAGTTATTGTTACCGATTAAAAAAAAAAACCCCCATTGGATGAGTGTCAACTTTCAGCTTGTGTATGTGTGTGGAGGCAACTTGACTATAGGTCCAGTTAGAAGATCTCAAATTAAGAGAGATGGCATGGCTCTTCTGTGTGGAACTTTTGAATATTTACAAGGGGATTTGACAATCCAATGCTCTTCTGCTTAATCTCCAAATTCATGACTAAAAGTCACTAAATGTCACCAGAGTCGTTTGACCTTTTAAAATCCCATTATATCATGGGATCCAAGTAGTTTTTCAACTTTTAACATGTAGTTTCCATGATTTCAAGGGTTTGATCCAGGGCAAAAAAGTAAAACAAAATTATTTTACTAGAGTCAAATGACTCTGGTGACATTTAATGAATTTTAGTCATGAATTTGGGGATTAGGTGTCTAAGGGATATTGAATTGTCAAATCCCCTATTTACAATCCTTTATTGATGATGTCGTGCTGACTGCACTTTTTCATAATCTAACCATCCATATTATCCAGCTCTCGAAGTAACAACTATTGGTTCAAATTTCATTCTAATTAGAATAATATTCACTGTTAGACTGATTAATATAAAAATACAAGATTTATCTGGGTTCCTAATTTTAATTTTATGCACAGAGCGATCCAGGGTTATATGTTACTTTGAATAAAGCAAAATTTGATGAGTGCATATCCGAAGATGATCTGTGGTTTGAATGGCTTCGCTCAAGCAATTGCAGGGCCGAATCACGTGGACGTCACGATATGTTTATTTCCACACGGAATCAGACACTTAGACTAAGATTAATTTTTGAGACAGATTAGACTAAGATTAATAAATGCATATAATAGTGAAGACTTTGAAGGGTTGACATTTTTCTATTCATGTACAATATATATTTTCGTATTGCCTGTATGGCGGCACTTTTTTTTATTTTTTCGGGTAAAAAGAGAAATTTCACTAAGCAACACGAAAACCAAGCCAGGCTCAGGGATAATCCTACAAAACAGATCCCTCAAGTTCATATACCTGCCCCTAAGAACCACAAAGCCCGTCCATTATTTATATCCTGATTACTAGAGAGACACATTTTAGCCAATGAATGAACTGCTGAGTTAATAGATCTAGGAATAAAACAGAACTCAACATAATCAAAAGTCAAAGATTACTTCTTGATATCATCAATAATTAGGCTGATTGCCCAATCACTGTTGAGAAATTTTTTTTTTAAAGGAAGAAAGAAGCCCCAATGTTAAATCCCTAGTGATTTCATGTATTGAAATAAAAAAAAAAAAACAAATTACAAACACTTCTATTGACATTTTTTTAAGAAAAGCCTCCAATGTTAAATCATCATATTCTATGCCCTAGAAAAGAAAAATCAGTTATAGACACATTTCTATTGACATCAAAAGCAGCAAAATATAAGAGTATTGAACCAAAAACCATATATTAATAGATACAGAGATAAAGACAGATAAAGGAACGGTGGAAGAGGAAGGGAGAAGGAGCGTAGAGGAGAGTTAGGGAATGAGACATTTCACCAATAAAGAGTCCCAGTTGTTGAGGAAGAGGGAATGCATTGCATACAAAACCTTTTGTTTACATATGGAACCGATTAAAGTAAAGAGGCCGGGTCATATGCTAACGTGGATAAAGGGGGATAGAGATTTGACATTCGTAACCATTTTCCAACTTGAAATAAGAAAGAATGTGTTTCAATTCCCAACCCATTTAGGCATAGATTGTAATTATCTCATTTTCTCTCTCCAAAATATAATATTTACGTGCGTATATATTGTGAAGTTTTATTTTACTGAGAGCGACCGCACATAGCATCGTGTGAATTCACCCATTAAGGCCCACATGTGGTTATTCCAATCATGGAGAGGTAGATAATTAGAAAGACCCTAATTAGTCCCGTGGATGTGTAAAATATCAATTCTATCAGTTTGTCTCAACTCTTGATATATGGCCCCCAACTTCAATGATTTTAGAACATATTATTTTATTTTAATCTAATAGTGAGTCACGGTTGGATGAGTATTCACTGGCGTGGTGGTTAGCTAAGAAAATAGACTGGACCATCTAACAGCCATCCAAAAGGTTCTTATCAGTACTTTTGTGTACTTGTGTCAACAATATCAATGCTAAAGATCTAATTACCTAGATCCACATTATTCAGGTCCATACTAGTGGGGAGTAGAATCTGGACAAAAACCTAGGTTAGGCCAAATTTTGTAGGCAAACCTAGACTTTTAAAGTTTTTTGAGGGTGCGTTTGGTCACAGCTTTTTCCTAATGATTGGCACAGCGATTAGCGATTGGCACAGCGTTTGGCCAAACGCAAATACAAAACAGCAACAAGCTACAGCGACAGCGACAGCTTTTAGAGCCTCAAATCGTTGATTTTCCATAATCTTGGTCCCCCTAGCTTCAGCAACAGCAACAGCTTCTAGTGATCAGCAACAGCAACAGCTTCTACACAACCTCTGTTGCTATTAGTAGTTGCTGTGACCAAACGCACTGTGAGTATGAGTTTGTCCCTCTTATCTCATCTAGTCCCTTGCTTTTGTTGTTTTGGCCAGGTTGGGAACTTTACACATAGAATGAAGTGAGGTGAAATATCAAATAAAATATAAGTTAGTTGACTTTATAGGTGGTCTTTTCTACTCTTTTTTATTAAAAAAAAGTAGATGTTTTTTTATCATTTAGTGGAGAAAGGAGATTGCTTTTTTTTTTTAGATAATGAGAAAATCCTAAATTTATGTACTTTTGATACGACCCTTTAGTTTTTTCTTACCTTTGGAAATGGAGGCTTTACTTTACCATCACTTTAATTGAATTTATGTACTTTTTGTTTCTCCCTTTACGCTGGAAATTCGCTTGCCTTTGGGCACTTTTTTTAAGAGAATTTAAAAAAAAAAAAATCATTTAGCTCATTTTCAAAACAAGTTACCACCTTTTTAAAGACGAATAAATCTGCAAATAATACAACAGAGGGCCACCTTATAGCAACCGTCCATTTGCATCTTCCATTAAGTCCCTAGGTACAGTTAATAAAATTAAGACCTAGATATACCCAGATGGAAACTTCTTGTATTCATGGGATAAAAGAACCGAAAAGAAAAAGGAGAGAGGGTTATTGGAGAGATAAAAATGAGGAAAAGAGAAAGAGGAAGTGCTGAGAGGAGATTTTTAGAGAGGAAAAGGAAAAACGGAGTTGCTGTACTGTAATCTACTGATGGAAAGTGGAACTGGTTTTGAGATGAAAGGTCTAAAAAAAAAAAAAATTGGAGCGAAAGGAGGCAAGTTGAGGTAGAGAAGGGAATTTGGGATCGAAGCTGAAAAGCCTCAAAAAATGGAAAGAGAAAAGGAAGAAGAAATGTGTGTGTGTGTTTTTTTTTTATCCTGAATATCTTATAGAGAAAAACACCTTGTGAATACTATGATGAAGCTGCAGTACTGAAACAGGCGATGACCATCCATGTCTTTGAAGAGCGGGCTCCACCAGATAGGTATTCAAAAGCATTTATGCTACCTCTACTAATGTCTCGAGGTGTTGGTAGTTATAATTAGCTAAATAAATTTAAAATGGTATCAATGCTAATTGTTCACAAGTTTGAATTCAAAGAGGAACGACTTGGCGCGAAAAAAGTGCATGACCCCAAAAGTGAGCCGACCGGGTTCCACATGAGGAGAAGTATTGAGGAGAGGGCTCCACTCGAAAGAGTATTAAAAAGTATTAATGCTACCTCTACTAACACCTTGAGATTTAATTTGATAGGTGCCAAGATGAGATGCAACATGCTAATTATAGACTTGCTTAGAGTAATGGCATTTTGGGAAATTAAAAAACAGAGAGGAAAGTGACCGGCAGGAAGGGTTTTGGCCGGATTGTCTTGATTTGAAAAGCTTTTGGAAAACTTAAAGGGCTATTTTTAAAACTTAATTATTTTTGCCCTATTTTGAAAACTCTCAAAAAGCATAAGCCCTATCTTGAAATTTTCTTTAAAAGTTATTTTCTGCTGACTGAGTTATTGGAATTGAAGTCTTTGGGGATTCATCAAGGTTGGAACACTTAAATTTCTTCTGCAGAATGTCTTAAGACCTTGAAGAGTGAATGGTGAACGGGAATTGCTAGAAACCTAGTTTTTGCAGCCGAGGATCAACTAGTGTTATTTTCATTAGCCATTTTTCTTTCATTTATTTTAGGGTTTTTACTGGAAAATACACTTTATGTGGCAAGTGCACCAAACAGGAAACACTATGCAAACATGCACCTAACTGGAAATTCGTACAGAAAAATCAATTTTTTCTACTAATTTTTTTGGGTGGTCGCTATCGACCTTCATTTTATGTGTTGAAGGTCGCAGTCGACCCTGAGCAGGTATAAACTCATCTTCTTCCTTCTTCCTCTCTTTCCCAAACTCAATCCAATGATAGATCATATATAAACACGCACTCAGAGGTTTGCCCTTCTGATGTTGAGATGACTTTTGGGGCCCATTTGGATGTGTGTCAGTTCATGAAAGGTTGTGAAATGTAGGGGAGATCATGGGTGTGAATAAATTTTACCGTATCCAATCGCAATTGCCCCTTCATATAACTTATTGAGACTTTTACATCTTTAAAATGGATGAGATAGTGGTCAATTTTCTCTTATGTTCAAAGACTAGATTGGAGTAAAACTTCACCCAGTACCTATCAAAACATAGATCTACAATTGCCATCCACCCCCTCCCCTTGTGTGGATTCGGTGTGTCCCACAAAATCATCATCAGTATTTGCTCAAGTATTTGCTCAAGTTGCATACTAATGATGCACAAGGCAGGCTCTCCCATAGAAGAGTTGTCACAATACTCCTTCCACGGCGAATGTTTTAAGTTGGGGCCTTGTCATTTGTAGGTAAAAACACTATATCAGTTTCAGTCATTGTAAGTTATCCAATGCAGAAAGTAACTTGAAAGATATTTACAAGCATCGACTATAATCATTTTATTGAGAATTTCATTTGTTTGATGCATTGGGAGATTCTCTTACTTACAGTTATGATTAGGACAAAATAAATGTATCATGAGCATCACAAAATCAATCTTGACACTAAATTATATAAAAATAGATCAACTACATGTCATTTGTGCCACCCTCACTAGAATAATCTATTACCGCACCAATTTCTCTTGTGATGCCCATCTTTTACTATATCAAAACGTACAAAAAAAACCTCGTTCGGAGCCCACCGACAAGACTCGATCAATAGTCTGGATCATGACATGCTGTTGACACGGCAAGAAAAAAACATGTGGCCAAGCTACTTAGCATGTTTTCACGGAAATAAATGCAGAAAATGAACAAGCGAGTCTTCCCTCTCTCCATCATTGTTGGATTGAGTTTGGAGAAGAGAGGAAGAAAGGAAGAAGATGAGTTTATGTCTATTCAGAGTCGATAGTGAGAGTCGCCGTCGACTCTCAACACATAAAATGAAGGTCGATAGTGATCACCCAAAAAAATGGTAACAAAAAAGTTAATTTTTCTATACGGATTCCTTATTAGTGCATGTTTGTCTAATGGTTCATGTTTGGTGCACTGACCATATAAAGTGTTTTTGTTCCAGTAAAACCCCTTTATTTTTTATTTGTTCACTGGTTCAGATTTATAGAATTTGGACTACTTTCTAGCGTGCATGTTAAGTGCAATACAGAAAAAACACATACTCATCTGTAAGAGTAAGAAAACAATACCATAACGAATGTATACAAAAAAAAGAAAAAAAAAAAAAAAAATGTCTGCAATGTCAAATCAATCTCATTGGCCGCAAACATATCTAATAGGCCCCATATTATTTTATGACCAAAGTAAGACACTTTTTTTCCTCTTGTTTTTTTAATGATAACATGAAGGATACAACCTCATGGTTGCAGCAATAAGCACTTTCTAACTGTGCTAGGACAAATGCCAAAGCAAACCATAATGTGGTAAAAGGGAAATTTTCAAAATTCCAAACTGATACTTGAGTGTACGCAAATCAGGGAGCTCCCTTGAGATACTTGAGTGCACGCAAATCAGGCAGCTTCCTTGAGCTTCTTGGCAATGCCAGCAATGTACTTTCCCTGGTGGAAAGCTTGCTCCAGTTCGAGTTCAGATGGCTGTCTAGAACCATCACCAGCGTAGGTACCCGCACCATATGGGCTTCCACCCTTCACCTTCTCCATCTCAAACATGCCGGCTCCAAACGTGTATCCAATGGGGACAAAGATCATTCCATGGTGAACCAGTTGAGTTATGGCCGTCAATCTGCAAAAACCACCCAAAAATTCCTAGTTTAACATTTACAATGCTGTAAATCAGTATACATAGCAAATGTAAGCGACCATGGTTAATCCATTAAAGTTTAGATGTTCATTAAGTTACAGAGCTTGTCAGGATAGAGTGGATATGTTATGATAAAAGACAATGTGGATGGAATAAGAACCATGGTGGAGAAGGTGGTAGAAGACAGAATGTCACAACATTCTTTGAATATGCTGAATGGTCAATATTTCCACCTTTGAATATGAACGCTGCCCAACACGTCAAAAATACAAATTGTTGAAATCAAAGAATTGCAAATGTCAAAACTCGTAACACTCCCTGAAGTTGAAGATGAGTTTCCCATTAGTTAGAAACACAGATGGAAAACGTCATAAATGCTTTTTCCTGACTTTAAATGAGAGAACTTACGCAGTAGTCTCTTGCCCACCACCTTGTGATCCAGTGCTGAAAAAGATCCCTGCTGGCTTGCCTGCTAGCTGCTGTGATCTCCATAACCCCCCAGTTGCATCAAGGAATGCTTTGAATTGCGCTGCCATCATTCCAAATCTAGTAGGGAATCCAAAGATAAAGCCATCAGCTTCAGCAAGCTCATTTGGTTCAATAAATGGCACATCAGACTTTGGTGGTGCACCCATCTTTCCAAGCACCTCATCTGATAGTGTCTCCGGGACCTGTTCATAAGCCAGTTATATTCAACATATAACAAACTGTGTATAACTTGGCATCAACTCGTATCTAAAATTTCGGTTGATAATATTGACCACAACTGCTGCTCTGCCCAGGACGGCCGCAAAATTAATATATTTTGAGGGCGGTTTTTATTATATAGGCTTTGAATTTATGATTTTCAAACTGTGTTATTATATTGAAGGGGCTAAAAGTGAAGGATTAAAAGTAAAGATGCACAAGGGCCTCCTGTCTGATATAAAAAAAATTACATTACCATCACCTTAGTGAATCAAATCTTAGAGAAGTAACGATCCCATCTAAATCTACAACTTAGACCTTCACTCTTTACCTCTTCAAAATTCATTTCACAAATCCTGTTCACAATGGGCAAGACCAGCAGGTATCTCTCAGTTGAAGGTCAGTCAAATA
This sequence comes from Cinnamomum chago, assembly GCA_038049695.1. NCBI lineage: Eukaryota > Viridiplantae > Streptophyta > Magnoliopsida > Laurales > Lauraceae > Cinnamomum > Cinnamomum chago. The sequence goes on from CP142460.1 coordinate 51,433,337, forward strand.
ATGCCATAGCAAGGCATCAAAGAAATCTCAGGTCTTTGAAGATTAGCATGTATCATCCAGATTAAATCTGATAAAAGGCATGCTCTAGCGCGGATGTCTTACACAGCACTCCATGCGGACTGCCTGTGGGGCCCACGAAAATCATGGTGGAGATCGGGGATCAAAAGATATAGATGAGGCCTACCAGTGCGCAAAATCTCAAGACTGGTAGATCACCCCTACCTTTGGATCCATGGTCCTTATGTTTAACTGTTTTAAGAGGCATCGTTGCGGTGGGACATTTTGATGAGTGTCAAACCTGTGGCCTGTGACAATTTAAGTAGGGAGACCATTGGGGGTCCTAAAAGAAGGGGTTCACATTCAATCATCCTAACCCCTTGATTCATGGCCCTCAAGTTTAACAATTTTAGAATGAAACATATTCTTACTTTTATTTTGATCCAACGGCCAGTCCCATTCGGATCGGTGTAAAAAACATCCTAAAGACATACCCACACTTGCAACTTAAGACATTAGGTGCTGATGAAGAAAGACTAAATGTAATTTCTTCTTACATAGTTATTAATATATTCATCATCTCCTTATCCCATGTATCTGGTGTGAGTTAAGGGAGAGAATCAAACCTGCCATAGTTTGACCTCAACTCCTTCCACAGACGCTGCACCTTTCTTAATCTCCTCCGCTAGCTTTGCAACATGACCGTACATGGAATAGTAACTGCACAAACATTTTAAAGCTTTGATAAGACCGGAGATATTGTTGAAACACATGTAGTAATAGTAGAAACAGTTCTAAAAAAAGAAAGAAAGAGTAGAAACAGAAACAGAGAAAAATATTGCCATGGTCTGTTTAAGGCTGCTAAGATTATCCTAGAATGACATGGGTATGGCCCACTTGAACCTTGATCTGGGCATAATTTGGGCCTGTTTGAGTTATGATGCACATACAGGAATTTGTTTTCCAGGAAATCAAGGAAAATTTAGTCCATTTTAATTTGTCCTTTCCTGTAAAGAAAAACGGGCACACCAAACATAGATTTTACTATAGCGCAGAATTTAATTCCTTTACTCCTTACTTTGTCCGCAGAAAACTGACTACACAAAAGGTGCCCTTAGCTAAATGGGTTGGAATAGGTCCATTAACTCTAATAACGACTGGCTAATTTTAAATGGTTGACATTAAAATGTGTAGCTCTTTATATTTCATTATATTTCCTATTATCTTCACCAAATTGTGACTGGTTTGAACATTTTGGAAGGGCAACTTGTCATGCCTTTATTTGCAGATATGGGATAGAATCATAGAAATCACACCAGGTGAATGTCTATTGTGTAATTTCTGCTCAAAATTAACAACATTATGATTTTAGGCATTGAATTTGAGCAGTATAATGAGTTTTTCATTCTCAAATGCACATCTGAAAGGATAACAAGTTAATCTGCAAAAAATTCAATCTTCTTTCAATTTATAGGAACGCCTATATGAGTATCAGATTAGGCAAGTTTTGGACTCTGGAGAAGGCAAATAAAACTAAGAATTACAGGACAAAGTCTTCCTAGCTAAAAAGATAATCCAAAGCTTTGTAACAGATTGAATGGGTCTATATGAATAAACTAAAATATGTGTAACCTCTTAGTTGATGGCTTTAGGTGTTACTTTTCATGGTCAACTTAGTAACAGGAGGACAAGAAGCTAAGAGTTTTTATTTATATATTTATTTTTCAGTTTTGACTTTGTATTGAAGGAGACAAAACGAAACCAGAGTAGAATCAAGTTAGTTAGAAAGCTTGTAAAGTTGTAATGTAATACATACGATGCTTCTAGATGTATAACATTTATGATAATGGACTACGCTGTGTCTGTCGAGGTATGCAATTGCAAATCCCACTGGATGTAGCACCATTTTTGACTTATACCTTCCAAATCAACATCAACTTTAAGGACTCCAGTGATGAATATTTTGGTGCAAAACAGAAGTGTGCCCCCTAACATTGCATCCATATTCTGCAAGCCCCACCACCACAACCCCCAAAAAAGTCTACCAAAATATCCAGAACTTGAAAAACGAGCAAATGCAGTGTGAATTCTAGTTGATGGCATACTCACACCCTTCTCTCCTAAAGTCTTTCAGCAATTTCGGATCTGAAGAACTAGAAAGTAGGGAATGCCTTTAAAAGTGGACAGGAAAAAATGTAGAGGAGAAAACCGCAGAAAGAATAAATGATTTAGGTGGTTTTACTTTTTGATGTTGGCTAAAGAAAAGAGAAGGGAAAAATAAAAGACTGATTTTTCTTTAAGCTAGGATTTTATTAGATTTGATCCAAGTAATGTAACATGGCCATTGAACATTTTTTTTTATATAATATTTTGTATAGTTGGATTTGTTTTTAATTAATAAAGAATCTTAGTTAAGCCTATATTTTGACTCTAGCATGTCTTGTTATGGGACCGTTGCGTCACGAAATCTAAGGGCCCCAAGGGTCTCCTCGGGGAGTGACAGATTGGTATCACTACCTACTGTTTGACGCCCCGGAGTCCCACATCGACTATAGAGAGGAAAGTGAATGGGTTATATGTAGAGCTTACACCCTTATCTTGTATGAGGCCTTTTGATGGGTTGAGGCTCATCAAAAGCAAAAATTTGAGGCCCGTAGGCCAAAACGGATCATATCATGCATGGGTATGGGGTGGGGTGTTACAAGAAATTTCTCTAGAGAATATAAACTTTTCCTATAGCTATTACCTTCATTGTTTTGAAGAGAGAAAGATTCTCCTATGATACCACTAGATTAGATTACCAGATTTGAGAATTATTTTCTGTCTAGAGACAAGGAATTCTCCATTTTTTACCCACATTGAAGGACACCCTTTATCTTTAAGCAAACTTCTCAGTTTTGGGTATCATAAAAAGCTAATAAAAGTTCTGGTCTAAAACCAATCTATTGAGGACTCCATCAAAACAGGAAAGAATTAGAAAGAAAGAAAAAGAAACAACCAATTAAGCGTGATGGAGGAAGACCCATTATGCAGATTGCCATCCAAAAGGTTTTACAGGAAAGGAAACTTCAAAAAATGATGGAAAGTGACATCAGAATCTCTCTAGAAACAATACTCATCACTTCTAAACCTAACCCTTTGATGTTGACCGTCAATACCTTGTGAATTCCTTTCCACACCTTTGAGAAGGACAGATGTTTACGTATGTCTCAAATGTCAAAAAAAGCAATATGCTCTTGGATTGAAGCAATCTCCTCTTTTTTTTTGGATCTTTATTTTGGTTGGAAAGCTGCCTCAATGGGCACATTTTGTCTTTTCTGATATTATATATATACACATATATGTAAGAAAACATAAAAAGAAAAAAAGGAAACTTGCATCAATGTTATCCCTATCACTAGAAAAAGAGGAATGATAGCCACCCCACCTTGTGTTCCATTGTTTCCCACCATGTGGTGATCTATGTGGAAATTAGAGAAGCTACATTTGTGTAAAATTCACCACACATTTTAACTTCTAGAAGAGGAGAATTATTCAAATCCAAACTCCAACTAATCTTATCTCCAACAAAAAAAACTATCCCTGCTGTCTCCCCCAACTTTTCCTACTACCTCTAACAATCTAGACTGCTCATCAATACATCAAACTGTGAATAGACTACATGGGGAAAATTGCAGTAATTTGAAACTCTTGCTTTCTACTGTATAAAGGAAGAGACTATCAAGAAGTGAATATTTCTCAGATAGAAATCAGTGGGAGTTTCCACCAATGTACTATCCAGATCGCTGACAAGTTGTGTTGATCACCACATTGGTATCAGCAAGGGAAAGCATTGAAGGGGGAGGGGGCACTCATATTTCTCACAGATGTAAAAGAAGGTATTTTGTATCCATATCTGATTCATCTATCAACAAAACTTTCATTTACATCTTAGATTCAAGAAATTCAGGCCGTCTTTGGATGTCCAAACAACACCCATTTTATCTGAAATTGCATGAAAGATCACTTGGGGCTAAAAAAAGGGGAAAAAAAAAAAAAAACCTTCCAAATCAGATCAAATCCAGAACAGAACACAACTGCTAGAAACTCTGCGTGAAACAGATTTTGTCCAATTCAGCCACATTGTCTGATTCAACACTGATATGGTGGACATCGAAACAGACTCCAACTAAAAAGGAAGCAAGTTTAACATATTACTCAAAACAAACAATAACCAAAGAAAGATATTAAAAATCTAAACAGTTCATTTTTATTAAAGGATAGCTGACTTCAACTTAATAAAAAACCCCAATTAGAACACATCAAAATTTACCATTTTCCAATAATTTGAACATCTTTCTTGAACACCTTACAGGCAAAGGATCAGTTGGAAAACAAAAAATCAAAATTCGAGAAGTCACAAAAACTGAAGATCGCATCACTGTTACCATTTCTATAATTATAGAAGATAGATTAGAAAATCTCAAAAACAGAGGTACTCAAAAACTTGAACAAATTGTACCAGTAATTTGAAACCCAAATTACTATCAATCTCCATAAAAATTAGTCTTTCAGCAGTTCAGGGGAGAAACTTCAAATCAAACAGAATCTTCAGGAATTCCAAACGAAAGCCATCATCCAAAACAACCCAATGAGCAAAACCCAGAAACGAAAACTCCCAGAAATCAAACAAAGCCAACAGTGCTGTCTAAATGCATTTGAAAGTAGTAACATAAAGGAAATAAAAAACACAAAGAGATCAATAAGAGGAGAGACTTTAGGAATGCTTACACAATATAAACTTTCGTTGCCATTGTAGGGAGATTTGGAAGAGCTTTTTTCTCCTCTCTCTCTCTCTCTCACTTCTCTGCTTTCTGAGAAAATGAGAGCTGAATGAGAGACTATGGGAAATAAGGAGGGAGGAAAGGGGTATTTATAACTTTATGTTTCCCTCTCTCTCTGTTCTGAAGATGATCCTAGGATTAGTTATAGAAAATTGAACAAATCGTGATTAAGGGCTGATTAAAAGGGTAGTGGGTAGTGGGAGACTTATAATTACAGGATGTTGATGTCACAGGCCTTCATCATTTACTCTGAATTTAATAGAAAAAGCAGTTGTCTAGAACTCTTCTCTCTCTGCTCTTTGCATTTTGAGTCCCCAGCTTAACGTGCACGTTTGTTGAATTCCTTTTCTGCGGAAAAGCTTTCAAAGCAGAACGGCTTTTACCGAGTTTGGTGAGAGTGAGTCACTGTTTTCATCCTATAAAAGAATAATGATAGAACTGTAGTTATTTTTTTCGATATCATAAAAAATCATTTTCTACGAGAGGAGTTCAGAATCTTGTTTTTCATAGAGGAGAGAAAAAGTTTATGAATGTTTAAGAGACAAAATGTGTCCTACATGTAGTTAGATAGAAATGTAGTTATTTTTTTTTCAAAAACACAAAAAATCTCAATCCAGTTCTATGCCAATGTTTATGAATTGTACAACAAAAAGCAGACAAAATGTGTCCTACATGTCTGAGTTCTCTAGTTGTCTCTTTTGCTTATGTTGGAATTTGGAAGGCGGGTCCTTTTTTTTTTAATTAATCTTTCATTTTATTAATGTTTTATCTAAGATACAGGAATCTTAACACTTTATATGATAGAAGATGTGCTCTATTTGTTTCTGACTCTTGACATGCAGCATGTGGCCAGTTGGACTTTACCCATTATAAGACCAAACCACTTGTGGGCTGCATTTCTATATTTTGGCCATTAGTCAACATTATTTAGTTGACTTCCAATAGAATATGTAAAACTATAAAAAAAAAATCTAGTACAAAGAAATTAATAAAACTTCTAACCACATGAGCCAACAAGCCAGTAAATTAGAAAGTGAGAATATTTATGGTTTCATAGTATTAGTGACAAAAGATAAAAAAAACGACTGTCACTTACAGTCCTACCAAAAATAAAATAGAAAGTATTGTCACTTACAGGTAACTGAAATCACTTCACATCATGGTAAAATATGAGATGATTGCGTGAAGATTAGGATTACAACCAAGCATTGAAGTCAATTCCCACTGGAGGATGTAGAGTTTAAGAGGGCTGAAAACTGGTGGATAGAATTGAAGACTTTAGTTAAAATCAAAGCCATCTAGATTAATAAAACCATTCAATATGGTTAAAAAGTAGGTAAATAAAAATTGTTAGTTAGAAGTTTCCATTAAGTAGTTTTAATTAATTTCTTCTTATTCAAAGGATCCAAACTAAATTCACACAACATAATTTTGAGGGCTGAATATTTATGCTTCATAATTTTGAGCTCCCCTGTTATTCACAAAATGATCCATCGGTTTTGGACATTGGCAACTTTGTTTGGCATTTTGAAAAAGCTTGTTTTAGAGCATCTCCAAGAGATACTTTAAATTTGGATATGCTTTTTAAAAAATGAAGGCTGATGTGGCATATGTATTTTGGCAAATGTAACTTGGCAACTCCAAGAGAGATGTCAAATGCAAAATGTAAGTGGGCCTATGATCATTATTTTATTCAAAAGAAAGATTTGCACCCAAAAACTCAAATGCAAGTGGGCTCTCACCATTATTTTATTCAAAAAAAAAATTTGAAGTATGCTTTATGGTATGCCAAATTTGGCATACCATCACATACTTCAAATGCCATGTAGGATATGGAGTATCTGTTGGAGACAATCTCATATGTCAATTAGAGTTGTTAGAGGCTGACATGGCAATTTGAAGTTGCTGTTGGAGTTGCTCTTAGTCACGTTTCTAGGGATCTAAATGTTGAAGCCCATAAGGCTGCTAGATTTGGCTCCTTGTCTCTTAAAGTTATGGTGTGGACAGTTCCTTTCCCAAAATGGCTACTAAAATCCCTGCCTAGTGTGCTGTTGTCTCTATTCTTTTTCTTGGTTACCTAGCTATAAGGGCCTCGGACCCCCTTGAGAGAAGTGATGCAGCCCTAGGACGAGAAAAGTAAACCTGGGGAGAGATATCTAAGCGCTCTGGTGAGGGAAAGTGGCATGCCCAAGGATTGGACCGTAGATAGCCCGATGAGAACTGACGCCACTTACCAATGAAGTAAGTGGCCATTCTCTAGTGTTTTGTTGTTTAGATATTTCTTATTTGCTTTGTTGGGTTAAATGAAAGTTTTCTTTTACCATAATTTTTTTCCCTCCCCCATTGTGCAGTGAGTGATATTCAGAGTCCTCTTTATTCCAAGTTCCAACTTGGTTCAGTTATATATAGCTCATAGATGTGGTCCATGCATCAGATATGCCATTATAAAGAAACAAATTTAAAGGAGCTGCGTTCAATGTACTTGAATGATAGCTACAACTACATCAATATTGAATGCTATAAATAACACAAATTGCTCTAGAAAAAATAATACAAATGGAAAAGAAATCTTAACATTAGATAAATTAGTCTAGAATCTCTGCACTTAAATTTACTCACATTTTTTTGTGGGGAAATTTTATAATTTCTTATGGAAGGACTCCCATTGAATGAATAAGCAGTCAAGGGAAGAGATCTCAACATACGATAAAAACCCAAAGATTTTAAGGATACAAATTATTATCATCTATACTATTGAAAAAGAGAGATTTTTTCATGGTCCCTTCTAGATCCGTACCTTCATCCTACTCTCTCCTAAATCCTTGGTTAAAAGCCCATTTTCAAGAAATCAAGTAGGAATTTGTGGAAGTCTTCATAGTGAAGCACTTGTGGCAACCTAAGCTCTTCAAGAATATTGGACAACTACAATCATCCATTTTTCCGGCGGTTTTCATTTCAATTCTGACCAGTGAAAGGGCTGCGATTTTCCCACAACAGGCCATCATTGGTGCAGCTCGTCATATTAATGGTGTATATTATGGCATTGGGGGTTGCTTTAACAAATTGAAAATCAAAGTAAAACCAGTTGTCTTCACTGACTTCTATTTTGTTTTAAACTTCCTTCTAATATAATTAGAGAATAAGATATTGAGATTAGTAAACGTGATCAGGTGCAGTGCTCCTAGATGTTATAAACTCTAATCTAAATATAATGTGTTCTTGATTTGTGAACATTAAGAAATTATCTTATGATGCATTGACCAAGTTGTTATCTCCTATAAATATCTATATTGATACATATCCTATTCTATCATATTATATATATTGTATTATATTATAGAATAGTCTACACATATGTAAGTTAACATGGTCCAGCTAGTAGGGCTCATCTGGAGCCAACACCAACCCTGAAGGGGATGAAAAGCTCTTCAGGAATCAGGATGTATATAAGATCATAGTAATCCCTTATATATATACACACACATTAATGGCTCACAAACTTAACGGCTTTATATTAATGAAAAAACTAGTCCCTCGATCCAACAGTTAATCCATTTAGATAGGTGAAAATTTGATGGATCCAATGTAACTCATGGGGTCTCATGTATGTAGATGGTTCGGATGTATCAAAAAGTTGGTCCCACCATGTTGTCCCTTACTATGGATGGATGCGCATGAATATTTTTCTATATATATATATATATATATATATATATTCAATTTCAATTCAATAGTGAGTAACGGTTAACAATTTTCAATTTCAATTCAATAGCAAGTCAATTTTCAGGTTTTGTGTCCTTAGAAGATCTCAAATTAAGGGAGATGGCATGGCTCTTATGTGTGGAATGCTTAAAAACTTTAGGGGCCATTTACTGATGATGTCATGTAGGTGGAACTTTTTTTTCTTGATCTAACCATCCATTTTATATGCCCCAAAATTAACAACTAATTACCTAAATTTCATTTCAATCAAAGTAAAATTCATCTTATATTGATTAATATTAAAAGACAAGATAAAGTATCTATCTAAGTTCCTACTTTTACACACAGCGATGCAACAGTGTGAATATCACTTTTGAATAAAGCAAACTTTGATGGGTGCATTTCCAAAGATGAGCTGTGGTTTGAATAGCTTCGCCCAAAGTAAATTGCAGGGCCTACTAGGGTCGAATCATGTGGACGTCACGATATGTTTATTTTCACACCTGGTCCCACACACCTAGATTAAGACTAAACGCATAATATAATAGTGAAGACTTTGAAGGGTTGACTTGGCATTTCTCTTTTCATGTGTAACAATGTTAATATTTTCATTTTAGGTTGTTTAAGATCACTTGCCGTATTCTCAAAGACATTGAACATGGGCTTAGACTATAATAATAATATCTCACCCTTAATTATTTTTTCTGCATTTTCTGTCTCCAAAATAAAATATTTACCTAGGTAAATATTGTGAAATCTTATTTTATTGAGAGCGACCGAGCATGCGAATTCACCTATTAAGGCCCACATGTGGCTATGGCAATCATGGAGGTGGATAACTAGAAAAATCTTAATAAGACCTAGAGATGTGCAAAATATCGATTCCATCGGTTCGTTTTAACTCCTTGATATATGGCCCTTGACTTTAATGATTTTAGAACATATTATTTGTTTTTTGGATTTTAATTTAATGGTGAGTTGGATGAGTGTATAATACACTGGGGTCGGGGTTAGCCCAAAAAATAGACTGGACCGTATGTAAGAACCATCCAAAAGGTTCTTATAAGTATTTATGTTGTATTTGTTTCACCAATATTGACGCTAAAGATCTAAGGTTCCCTGTTTATGTTGGAAATTCGTATCTCAGCTTAAGGTTTTCTCTTTCGCCTTACGCTTGCTTTGGGTATTTTTTTCAGTTCTGTTTCTGTTCTTGTATTTCTTTTAGGAGGTGTGGGGGTTATCTTCTTTTTCCCTTCTAATATGTTTTTTTTTTTTTTCTTTTTGTCATTTAGCATAAAAAAAGTTCTCTAAGGGCAGTTTGTTTACTAGAATTTTTTAATAGGAATTTGCCATGTTGCGTTTTTTTTTTTTTTTTTTAATATGATGTGAATGATATCTTGTTGGCTTGTCCTCTAACATTTGTAAATGTCATGTTTTTTCACAAGCATTTAAAATTTTCAGCCACCTAAAGGTCTTAAATGATATTTGGAAGTTTAAAAATTCAAACCCTTTTGTTTTATTGTGGAATTTCTAAATGCTCAAGTACAATGGGTCATTCAAGAATTCCACTATGTCCGAAAAACTCAAAATTCTTTAGATAGGAATTCCAGCAAAGAAACAAAGGCCCAGAAATTCCACAAAAAAACAAAGGGGATGGAATTCCTGAAATCTATAAAGTCATTTGAGACCTTTTAGGTGGCTGTAATTTTAAAATGGTTGTAAAGAAATATGACATTTGCAAATGGAGGAGACAATGTCACATCATGTCAAAAAATCCCAGGAAAATTCTCGTCATAAATTCTTGTAAAAATGACTTGACACATCCCTGATTTGCCCTCTGCGTTGGAGGAGGGAGGGACTTCATTTGCGCAGAGCATTTAGTCAAGTCCTAAAAAAGGTATGGACGCCTTTGGTAATAACAAAAAAAAAAAAAGGAGCCAATGCAAAAACCTACACCACAAAAATTTGAGAAAATCACTATATTCCGATGTTATAACCAAACAATATCAATTCCAAACATGATTGTGATGATTTTTAAATATCATGAAAAATGAAAAAAAAATTAAGTATTATTGAAACAGAAACAGTAAAAATGGTAAACGTTCTATAAATTTATTTTAGTAGTAATCCATATTTTTTGTTTTTGAAGTCTTAGCTATTTAATAATTAATTTATTTTAGATGAAACTTCTCCTAGTAATTTTTTGATAAAACACCTAATATGAAAATAGCAGTAGCATGTAGCTGGCACTAGTACTACTATAACTACCAACAACAATAGCAACAGTAGTAGCGGCAACAACAACGGCTAATGACCATGATCAAGTACAATTCATGTGAGAACAATATCTTACTTTAGCGGTAAGGCACATTAGTTATGACGCCCCAGAGTCTCACATCAATTATAGAGAGGAAAGTGAATGAGATTATATGTAGAGCTTACAACCTTATTTTGTATGAGGTTTTTTGGTGGGTTGAGGCCCGCCAAAAATAAAACCGTGAGGCCCGTGGGCCAAAGCAAGAATTCATATGAAAATGACCAATTCATTCATTACGAGAAAAAAATGATTATGAAGTAAATTCATTGATGAGTCAAAATGAAAAATTAAAAAAGAAAACCTACAAATATGAATTTTTTTTTTCATATAAATATATTAATTATGGGGATAGGAAAGACCCCTTTATTTATCCATACATATGAACTTATATGATCTTCAATTGATTGCATGAATCAAGAGCATAAGAATTGAACAGTTAGAATAAATTATTTTTGCCAGCCGTTTTAAAGTTCTCTCATGAATGGTATGATATAATTCTGCCCCTTTGCATAGTGTATTATCATACCTAGCTACCAATGAGAAATTATTATAGTTATTGCATAGGTAGGTTTAGCTTTGAAGGAAGTAGGTTATTTCATAAATGTTAATAAATGAAAAATGATTATGGAGTAAGGAAGAAACAAATACTCCAAAACGTGCACCTTACTTATACAAATACTTAAATGCCTTTCTTTTTGAAGATAGAAGGCCCATGCATTATCATTTCATTTGGTTCACCCACCTCCCCTGGCAAAACATTTTTTTACCAAAAAGGAAAAAACTACAAGTTATGATAATTTGATCAGATTGATATAGGGGCCACCCTTCTTCATTGAGCAGTTATTATAATTATTATGTTAATAATAGCATATCATTTAATACAACAACCAAAGGTAGGTTTAATTATCTCTTGAAAGAATCAGTTTATTTCATTGCATTTTAAGTAAATAAAAACTTCATACCATTTATATTTCAAACATCACAGTGATTTATAGGATGATTATTAATAGATATCCTCATTCCTTCTTAAAAATCCAAGCCATTCATCAGCCCTAACACACCCACTATAATCATTGTACCTAGATTTTCAAAGAAAATCTCAGTGGGCCAATCTTTAGATTGATCGCAACTTAGGGCCTCCTTCCATTTAAATGCCAAACCATATTCACATTATTCTTAACTCTTTTACAAGTTACACCGTTATTAATTTTTTAGGTGATTTCCATCACTGCCCCTAGAAATATTGCCTCCCCCTTTTGGTATGAGTTGTGAATATGGCCCCACCCTCATAAGCACTTGGTTGTGGACAGGCTTTTGTGATTACAAAAATGAGGCACACCCTTTAATTTTAATTATAATATGGGCCCACATTTATGAATTGTTAGACATAGAGCCTGCCTTTAAAAATTATAACATGTGGGGGCGCTCATCAACTGGGCTAGCCCGTGCTTGGGCCTTTGTTTTAGTACTCAGGCTAGGCTTGGACATCTTATCTTGGCCTGTTTAATAAATGGGCGGGGCCAGTTGTAGAGAGCGCAAAGCCCGGCGCAGCCTGATTCAAAAATAATAATAATAGGAAAATGGTTTTGTTTTTTTTTTTTTTTGCTATCTAAGGTTTCCCAAACTTTTGGGTTGGACTAATCCCTCCGAGCCCAGAGGGAAGCTGGGTAAACTCTCTTGTAACCCCAGTGTGGTAGTGCAGTTTCGAACCTACAGCCTCCGGGTGCAAAGTGTGGTCCTAGGCCAACTGAACTACTTCTTGGGGTTTAATAATAGGAAAATGTAGAACAAGAGGATTCAAACAATGATATTACTTTCACAGAAAGTGTAAAGAACAAGCCAATTGAGCTACCCAAGAACGGCTCCTTACCTGAGTGGTAAGGAGTGTCAGTTCTCATCTGGTTGCTCGGGGTTTGAACCCCAGGTACGTCACCTCTTTTTGCTTGTCCAGGCTTTCTCCTTGCTTGTGTGGGCTTCGTTCCCACTTGAGTGAGCTACCTTCCCATGTGTGTATATGGGCTTTCTGTTAGGTCCCGGCCCCTTTGTCTGGGCTCGAGCTTATAAGATTCCAGGCGGATTGGGCCTGGATATTCCTTAGCTCGGCCTGGCCCAGCCCATGAACAACCCTAATAATATGAGACTCACATTTATGGGGCGTACTTTTATATAAATAGCCCACTGTATAAATCACAATAAAGATCCATGCAGGGATTGCAGTTCATGGGACCCACTTTAGAAATTAAAACATGGTCCGTTATAGGAATTAAAATGTGGGCCGACCTTTTTCAAGCTGAGTTTTTTCTTTTCAGCTAAAGCGCATGGTGGTGGACAATGCAAATTGGACTAAAATGAAATCATAGAATTTTCAAAACAATGGAAATGGTGGTAAAAAGGTGAGCCCCCACTTACTATAATTCCAAAAGATGGGGTGTGTTTACAATTACAAAACTGGTCCCACTTTGTAATTCCTAAAAGGTGGGTCCCATGTTTTCGATCGCAAAAAGATAGGCCTACACATTAATTAATATAAAGGTGGCCGACATTGTAATTCCTATGAATATGGGGAGGCGGTTGGCATCTTTATGTCCGATAATTCATAAAGGTGGGGCTCATGTTATAACTGGTGAAGGGTGCCCTTGTTTTTCAATCACAAAGGTAGTTTCGCATTTCAATTTCTACAAGGGTGGGGCCAAGTTAACAACTCATACCAAAAGAGGTAAGACAATATTTCAAGAGGTGGAGGCCATGTTATACTTGTTAGAGGGTGGGCCTCATTTTCGCAACCACAAAAGTCAGGTCCACATTTTCAATTTCTACGAGGGCGGGGCCACGTTCACAGCTCATACCAAAAGAGATAAGGCAGTATATCTAGAGGTGGGGCCAATGCTATAAGTATTAAAGGGTGGGCCTCATTTTAGCAATCACAAAAGGTAGGTACACATTTCAATTTCTACGAGGGGAGGGGTGGGGCCATGTTCACAACTCATACCAAAAGAGGTAAGGCAGTGCTTCTAAGAGCATTACTGGAAATCATCTGAGAAATTAAATATGGTTCTAATAACTTGTAACTGCGCCTACATCCGTGTTCCACCTTAGTAAGGTGCAGTGCACTGTAGCCCAGTCTTTAAACCATCAGTGCTATAATGATTTTTCTAACCGCTCTTGATTGTTTGGCCTTCAATGTTTGCCAACCATATTAATTGTTTTAATCAATGTACATGGTGCATTCGTAAGGGGAGAGATTGTGCATACAGATGTAAACTATCACCATCATCATAATCATCTTGTTGTATCTCAGCGACTTGAGGCCCACTTAATAATATTAACTTGTAGACCCAGGAGCTGTAGATCAGCTGTTCACATGGGTGGGTGGGTGGTTTCTTTTGTGTTCGAGTCTCTCATGTAAGTAAATATATAAATAACAACTTTTGTATTCCAAGGCATGGCGACCTGGTGTGACCTTCAGCTGGGCCCACCTGTGATTAGGAGAACCCACTCACAGTCATCATCTCCTAAACCGTCTTTTCTCCGTGTAGTGAATTAGCACTCGCCCTAATTTCATACTTACCAAGCCCAATTTGATTTTGAACCGGCTCATAAGAAGGTGCATAGTTAAAGCGGGTAAAAAAAAAAAAAAAAAGGTTATATATGCTTTGAGTCTCTTAAATCACATAATTCTTTTTTATCCTGAGCGGATTATAAGCAACCCTCGATGGCTCACTTGGACCCACCTTAGATCAGTCTATCACCTTCATGTTCGCTGCCCATTGGCACCTGCGAATTCGATACTCTTTTCACCTTTACCCAAAGTTTGATTGAATATATATATATATATATATATATATATATATATAAAATAGTTGAAAAACTCGGCCTTCATCTAAGATAAAAAAAAAACCATTAAATTTTAGGGTATGAAGGCAAGGGCTATGATTATTTGATGGACTCAAAATTACTGGAAGTGGGCCTAAACCTAGCGGATCCTATATTGGTCGGTAACCATGTTCCAGTCCATTTTATAAACCAAGATCTAGAGCCGGATTCGATTATAGGCGGACTCAACCATCCGATGCCAATTTTGACTTGTGTACATTTTAATTTTTGGTTAAAGGACTAGAATTTTTTTTTGGTAATATATATATATATATTTTTATCTTGGATATAAAATCTGAGTCCGTACAGCACATCCAAGTCCTGAGCACTCTTTCACCAAAAAGTAAAAATCTTCGACACATCCACTACTTTCCGTTTGAGTGTTTGACGATCAATTGTATGCTTGACTTCAATTCATCTGTGGTGGTTGGGTGGGAACGCCTAGAATGAAAAAAAGTGAAAAACATGGATGAGATAATGTGGTCCTCTCAAAAGCCAACCAAAGAAGCTACGAACAGAAAAACCCAAAGAGCAAAGGAGGCCAAAGATAATGATGGGAGGAGGAGGAAGAAGTACACAAAAGGGTGCAGTGCTTGTTGTTTCAAACACGCCAAACCGATTAGATATGATTATGGAGAAATCGTTGAACCAAAGTCTATCACTTCACACATATCCTCATTCCTCTCTCATAGCCCCATTCCCTCTCAAGTCTCAACAACAGAAGAAAACCAATAGGCAGATTGATGGATACATGACAGAAACCTTTGCATTAAAGATCACCTGTAATTACTCTCTCTCTCTCTCGCGCGGGCTCTCTCTCTCATGTGTGATTTTGTATGTGAGGGATTGTAATTTGTAGCATAGAATGAGGACACAATCTATGCTATGAAGATTTTCTGTCGACACTTGGTGGTGGATCCCACCTTTCTTGAATCTAAAGTTTGAAATTATTCGAAAACACCTATCAATTCTCATGCGGTGCAGCCTGTGGGCCAAAGTAATCTTATGCTAAATAAGCAGAAGTGACTTCAATCCTTTGAATGTTTTTGGGTCTACCAAGATCTATATGCTTTCCGATGCCTTGGAGGTCACTGAATGTATTAATGGTAGAGATGATTGGATGATTAAGGGCATTCTATCTGGCATTATGTTCCTAGGAGATTTGTCAGATTTCGCTAAGCTCAGTTTCTCTATTAATACGGATTTCTATTTGCGTTTGTAAGATGGGTCCTACATAGGCATGGAAATCAGGCAGGGCCGCCCAGGCACGGCAGGACCCAGGATGGAGAAAACCGTGCCTAGCCGTGCCCGGCCTGAAGACCAGGTAAACGACTAGGCCCGGCCCAGTTTTTTCCTTGGGCCTTGCTGGGACAGGGTGCCTTGGCTGAGGCAAGGCCCGGCCCATATATATAAATTTTGATCTTTTATATAAATAAAATATAAAGCTTAAAGTAATTAAAATTATTATTCATTTTAAAATTAGCATTAATGTTTCTGCACTTATTCTAATAGTTTCGACTTTATTTCAAGTCAAGAATCCTTAATGTCTATAAAGTCTTTTTCAATTTATATAAAAAAAAAGCTTTAAAAAACTCGAAAAAAAATTAGAAGAGACATGTGGACTAGCCTGCCTCCCCTTGCTGGGCCTGGGCATGCACGGCACAACCCATAAAATTCACGGGCTGGCATGCACGACTGGGCCGCCACTTCACAGCCCGGTTTTCATGCCTAGTCCGGCATGACCTCTATCCATGGTAGATTCTTTTTGTTGCCCCTCTGTATTGTTGGTTTCTTGTTTGTCTTCTTTGTTTGCTTAATGAATTTCCCTTTCTTACCAAAAAAAAAGAAGAGAAATTTATCAATTCTTATGGGGTAAATTTCACTTTTAAGATTTGACGGGATATGTATAAGACCTTTAGTTCTGAATTTATACTATCTAAATTTCGACTTTAAATTTTTACTTTGGAGAAATATTTTATCACCTTCTGACGATCTTGGAACTTTGGTAGGTTATTATTTATGATATCGAACAAACATTTGATTCTCGGATTGTCTTAAATTTTATGTAAACTTTATTAAAAATATGCTATAATATTAATGTGATTATCTTGATAATGCACATTTTTTCCATAGTATTCAATTCTGAACGTCTTGGATTATTTATAGACTTTTGATCTCTGAATTAAACCATATATTATCATTATATTTCTGAAACTCAGATAATCAGTGATTATTCATGTTTAGATTAGATTTTTGGAAGAAAAGCCTGTTTTTATGAAATGTAACCCTGTAACTGGACGCGGTGAAAGTCGGACCGTAACTATTATGTGTACTAGCTGAAGCTTAGTTCTGATATTTGTTGGAGTATTTTGACTCTTGGTTCCTCTGTTTTTTGTTCTGATCAATTGCCACACTCTTATATTACATGGTGTCGTTTGTTATTCTGTTGACTCTGATCACCTCCCTGTGGAGAGAATATAGCTAATGTGGCTATGCCTCCCTGATATTCATGTAACCTGTAGTATCCTGTTTTTAATTCTGTAAAATTTTCAGTCTTAACATGTTATTTTTGTTTATTATATCAGTTTACTTGCTTGGTTTATTTGATGTAATTTTTGACATTACAGGAGATTCCACTCTGCTCGTACTTAGGGCCTGTTTGGATAGGCAAAAAATGGAGTAGAGTGAAGTTAAATGGGCTCTAACGGTCTAAAATTTCAACTCTACCCCATTTGGATGAGTCTGGCCCGATAGATGAAGTAATGTTCTAAGCAACATGTACTCTATTTCACTTCAACTTTAAATAATTCCATTTCTTTGAGTAAAAGTGGATTCTACTCCAAGCATTAATTTCAGAATAAGCATCCAAATGGAGTGAAGTGAAGTACTCTACTTTAACTTCAACTTACTTCTCTTCACTTCACTCCACATGTGAAATCCACTTCATTTTACTCCACTCCTTATTTATCCAAACAGGCCCTAAGATATTGAGGTGGTCGAAGAGACTAGGGCTGTACAAAAATAACCATAACCCGTCAATCCGCCCACTCAGCCCCGCCCCGCCCCGTTACAAGTAGATATACGTCAAAACCGCCTTTAGGCGGGCAGGACGGTTTCAAACCGTACTAATGAGCGGACGGTTACTGTTTGATATTTGAGTAGGTGGTTTCAAACCGCCCCGCCCGCTCATTTTCTACTTTTAATTTTTATAAATTTTTATTATATTTCATATTTAAAATTATAATATGACAAGAGTTATATTCCTTTACAGATAACACTTCTACTCGTATGGGTCCCCCCACTCCTCATGATCCTTGTACAACTCCAATACAAGTATAGATTATATTGTATGACAGTTTGACGACCTTACAATTTTATCACTAAACTAAACATTGATGTTTATTATCTTTTATCACTTATTATTCTAACTATGATTTTTTTTTTTTTGTTGCAGGATTGCTTCAAATTATATATCAATCTTTACAAACTTGAAGTTTAGATTTTGAATTTCTTTTAGCATTTGGACATTGCATTTTGAAATTTGGAGGTTTATTTATTGAAATTTAGACATTGAATTTTCGAATTTAGATGTTTCTTTATTAGATTTTTGACTTTTGGACGTTAGATTATATAAGTGATTGTATTTTTTAATTTTGGTGATGCCTTTGGACTTTAATTTTACATTCATATACTTAGTTGAAATTTTTTTATATTACTGATTATTGACTTTTATTAAAAATCATGTTTAATTTTTATTCTTTATGTTAAGTACTTTGAAACTTTAGTTACATTATATTAAAAAAAAAGAAAAAAAAAAGAGAGAGATAGGTATAAATACCAAACCGCCCAACATGCCGCCTAAGTCGCCCGTTACAAAAACTGCCCAAACCGCTTATACTTTGGGCAGTTGTAGTTTCTACTTTTTACAAACCGCCATAAAACAAAACCGCCTAAACTGCCCAATAACCGCCCAAGCCGCCCGCCGTGCACCCCTAGAAGAGACTGTACAGGAGATAGGTGAGTGGTCTTTTGAAGAGACCTTATAATGTATTGGAGAATGCAAACTCAACACAGGAGAAGTGTTCCAATGTGGAAGTTTTCGGAAAAGTTCTGATGGTGGTGTATTGACTTAGTGAAAAGCTTGTGTAAATAAAACTTATCTCTATAAATTATATAGAATGTTGAGTTATAAATTATCCTTAGACTTCATATGCTTTGTTTATCACATTATATACATATATACAGAAATTTGTTACTGTTTCATATGCTTCCGCATGAAAAGTTTTGGAAAGTTTAGATTTAGCTCACCCGTGATATCCTGTGGGTTTAGTGTGGGATTAAATACCTATTAAGTCGAAATGACCTCAATCCCTAAACTAGTTACGTCATGAAATTAAAACTATTAAAGATACCCAATTTTCGGACGTGACGTAAGGGATGTGGAGGAAATTACTGCGGAAATAGTTGCCATGAGAGCAAAGAGAGGAGGTAATATGGGAAAAGAAAACTAGGACTGCTCCTTTGATGCCAAATAATCCCACACAATAGATGTTGCTCTCTCTCTCTCTCTCTCTCTCTCTCTCTCTCTCTCGCTCTCAACGTGAGAGGAACCATTCCTTCTGGTGGGCAATTTGAAAGGAAAGAGTGTTAGATTGTATGGACTCAATCCATCAGATGATGTAATAAATTGATTAATTAATTTATTTATCAATAAAATCATGCTTTCCTTTCATGAGATGAATGGTGTTTTATTACTTAATGCACATAACCAATACATATGATATGATGGTTCATGAGATGAACCAGGTCCCATTAGTATATTAGATGTAATATATGTGTTTGGATGAGATCCACATATGGGAGACATGTGTCACAAATCTTATACTTAAATATCTTCATAACCAGTGATGAGACTGGGCATCTTATTTGATAAGGTTGCAGACTTTAATCACTATGAGATAGTGTGATTTGTCTCGATCATCAGAATGTAAGATTCTTGATCATGGCGCTGGTACATTGGATGTATTGAAGGACCATGAGAAGCACCTTATGGAACACTGTCTCGATTTTAGGGTATGCTCTTATAATTCCCTATCAATAGGCTCTCAATCCTGAGACATTGATGAACTCAAGTTTCTGTCTATTAATTTGCTTTGAGTCACCAATGAGTGAGGCCAACTGTAGGTCAACACCTTGGTGTCTTGGGTACGTGGTAGTAGGAATGTGAGAATATTCAATGGTCAAGATGAAATCTGTCTATATTATCCCCTTGTGCCAATTAATGGATTTGTCATTAGTAAGTACACACCCATCTCGATTAAGAGTTAATTGGATGGTACTGATGATCACTGTGATTAATTGGGGTTCAAGGATAATAAGATGTGGATCTAAGATTGGAACGGACATGTTTAATCCAATTGATCCATGAATATTGATAGAGGGGCCGATTTATGGTAATTGAGAAGTTTATGGTCTTCTTTGTAATATATTCCTAAGACTGGAGTGCAATTGCATTTATATAGTGGTGTTATTTGCAATTAACTGTGGGCCTGGATTGTACATGAGATGTGGGGCCGCGGTGTCCCAGTTGGAGCCAGCTTTCTATGAAATCCCTAGTGGTCCCCACGTTAGCCCAAAATTGAATCATTACTAATTCTACTTGAACTCAAAAGGAAATGAATTAGAAAGTTACTATTTCTATTTGAAGTGATACTTCCAATAGTGGTGTCGCGACCCCGGAACGGATCCCCGGGCCTGCGACGCATTGATATTGACTACTACTATTGAAGATTTTGTTTTCCCACAAGTTTCCGCGGTGAGGATTCTCAAAGACACGCGGAATCTGACTCACACGATCAAGTATGCGGAAGCGTGTAGCAAAACACAACAAGATGAGCACCCATAAAATATTTAAGTGCCATCACAATAATAAACAAGACATAGTATCAAAAAAGAAGTTAAAATGGCATTCCCAACATAGTTCAAGTTGTAAGACTAACACGAAAGTAAATTAAGTTTTTGTTACAATTCCCTAAGAGGCCAACCGAGCCAATACAATTCTCAATAACAAAAGAAACCCCAACAAAAGATGACGAGACTCAAGGAACCCGCCCGACGTCTAGATGACATCGTCGGGCTGCCACTCTCTCACAGGGGTTGGCTCACAAGCCTCCTCCTGACGCTCCTCCTCAAAGGTAACGTCTCCTGCACCTGGGCATTAACAAACAAGGGTCAAACACGACGGTTTGACAGGTAATCAATTTAGGCATAAGCATGAACAATAACGTTAGAGAAGATATGTAAGCAAATCTTTGACATGAAATACTATGACCACTAAGGTATATTTTCAATAATGTGAACACAGCCGAGATATCAAAACAAGCTAGCATGAGTACATAAAATATATCATGAACAGTTACAATCCACAAAGAGCCCATCCTTTCTCTATCATTTATATAATGAAAAGAGCAAGCACGCACGACAAGCACGATATACATAATATAGGCACGACACGATTTCCCACAAAGACGGGAATTCCGGCCGCGGAACCGGACACGCACGATGTGTAATAAATACACGACCAGTCTGCAGACAGTCCACATGTTTAAAGACCCCCAGACAGTGGATCAAACTGAAAGGGCAGTCTAAGCTCAGTGGTGTTTACTTAATTCATGAATGCACAAAGACACGTGAAACACGATCAAAGCATGTCGAGATAAAAAGGGGGAAATCACTTATCAAAACACGACAAACACGACTAGCAAGAGGCATAATAAATATGCATAACACGCTTAGGAAGTGATCCCCTTTTTCTTGAAACAAACCTTCAAAAAAAGCTTATACTTCGAAATCCCAAAACTAGTACACGATGGTATTTATCGTACCGAAACGGAATTCAAACACGAAATCTGACAAGCATGTGTTAAGGCTGCTAATTGACCTTTGGGTAATTGAGACTCCAAATGTCGGAATATACAAGAATTGGTGTCCCCGAAGTTGGGTTGCATTTCGAAGTCCCATTTACACAATGTCAAGCTAAAACCCTTAACATAGTCTAGTTTTCAACCTTCAAGGCAATACACAGCGAAAAATAGTTCTTCTCCCTGAATCTGGCGGGTTTGCTCGAGCGAACTTTATAAGGTGATGACACTTCGCTCGAGCGAGACACTTCGCTCGAGCGGACCTGATAAAGCGTTGACACTTCGCTCGAGCGAGACGGTAGCTCGAGCGAATATAAGGTGCGCTCGAACGGACAGCTCTCTGTCTGAGCTCGGACCAAGCAGAGGCTTGGTCGCTCGAGCGGACCCAAGGGTCGCTCGAGCGAACAAGCTGCTGCTTGTGTTCGCTGAGTGCAGAAATTTCATTCCTCTTGCACAACTTCCACTACATTTCTCTCCTTCTTCTCATCCATCAATCACATACATTCCCTTGAGCCTTCATGCTCACCAAGGGTTCATTTACCACAATTCCACACATCCAAATCCAATGAAACATGATAATGAAGCTTTTAAATAAATCCAATGCACAATTTCTAAAATAACCAAGGAATCAAAACACATGCACATTGAACCTATAAAGATTACTTGCCTTGCCCAAATGCTAAAATACTTCTCCAAGCACTTCACTCAAGCTATTCAAGAACTACAAAACCCAAAGAAACACACAAAATTGGAAACAAAGAACCCATTTTACAAATAGGGTTTGTAACATGAAAACATGATCTTTAAGGGACCAAAAGACTTCATGAAATACAATGATTGAAGCTCTTACCTAACAATGGCCAAACAAGAAGAGATGAAGAAGATGAAGAGCTTGTCTCACAAGAACCCCAAGAGATTTGTATGGATGGAAAGCTTGCAAGGAGATGAAGGAGATGGTAAGCTTGGAATTCTATTTGGAGCTCTCTAGCCAAAGCATGCAAGGGGAATGAAGAGGAAGAGAACAAGGGTTTCCCTTGCCCTAGGTCAAGAACAATTGCAGAGATTTGGGTTTTAGAATGAAAAGAGCAAAGAGGGGAAAGAGATGAGTTACTTAAGGCATTAGCAAGTGGGGCCCAACTGACTTGACTTTGAAATGGCCAAAACATGATCTTGTGGACCTCGGATGACTTCGACGAAGAAGGATAAAACGATCGTCGAAATATCTAGTTTCCAAAAAGTATATTTTTGACATGGTTTTGAGGTCTCAAAAATTGTATCCAGATTTGTGCATAAAAGACAATTTTACCCTCTTTTGGTCAAAACATGGGTTTTTGGGTTTCAAATAAGAATGGCCTTAAAACGAAAGTTGTAGCACGTCGAAACATCATTCACTTGAAATCAAAATCACACTCACACGAAACTCAATACGATCTTCCCAAACTTACACGTGCACTCGGACCTTTCCGAGTGTGTCTAATTAATACTAAACGTTCTCAAAATTCCCAAAGCTATGTCCAAGACTAAACTAATTACTTCTAACCCAACAACAACTAAACCCACTTAGGACTAACCACATACTAATCGCACACTAATCGACTTGGTCTGGGTCGGGGTCTAACAAGTGGTAATAGTAGGTTACTAATTGTTGTGAAAGTAAGACTTTTATAATAATTGGAAAGGAGAAAGTTACTAATTCTTAATGGAAGTAGGACTTCTATTTTAATTAGAAAGAGGAGGTTGCATAGGGCTATATCTAGGGGAACCAAACCCCTTGGATACCTACCTTGGAATTCACGGCCCAATAGTGCAAGAGTTGCCCTTCCTCCTTTCTTTTCTTCTTCTAGTTTCCTTAGAGCTTCTAGTTGATTTTCTCTTGAAGATTCCACCATTCTTCTTGAGAAAAGAGATCTGAAAGTGGGTCATAGCGTGGAAGATAACAAGGTATTGGAGATCCTAATCTGCTACAAGAAGAGTTCTTGTTCAGGTAATTTGTCTTCTTCTCCATTAGAGCACTACCGAGCTCCAAATGTATAATCTACTTCCTTGTATGTTGATTTATTTTGGTTGCATGGTGATGTCATTTGCTATCTTAGAGATAGTGTTTTACTGATCTTGATTATGAGTATGAGGTTCTTGGATCCTGCATTTGATTTTATGGCCTTATGGGTACTTGATCCCTGAGTCAAGTGGGTCAAAAAGTTTAGATTTAGCTCACCCGTAATATCCTAAGGGTTTAGTGTGGGATTAAATACCTATTAAGTCGAAATGACCTCAATCCCAAGCTAGTTACGTCATGAAATTAAAACTATTAAAGATACCCAATTTTCGGATGTGACATAAGGGATGTGGGGGAAATTATTGCGGAAATAGAGCAAAGAGAGGAGGTAATATGGGAAAAGAAAACTAGGATTGCTCCTTTGATGCCATATAATCCCACACAATAGATGTTGCTCTCTCTCTCTCTCAACGTGAGAGGAACCATTGCCTTCTGGTGGGCAATTTGAAAGGCAAGAGATAATTGTATTTTCAAAAAGAAATGCCAAATCCCTTATGAGTCGTGTCACTTGCTAATAGCATATTTATCCACACTAAAGCATTGATGTCAGTCTATATGAAGCAATGCGCCTCTTGTTGCTTTCCTCTAGTGATGTAGCCTATATGCCAAATCCTTCAGTAATCTTTTGGTTTTGGTTTAATTTTTAAAGGATGTATTTTTGTTGCAGGTGTTGAAAAAATTATTTTGCGGAAATTGTAAATAAATTAATAATTAAAAATAAATGAGGAAAGGAAAGAAATGATCGAACAATATGGTAGCCACATCATGTATTTGAAGACGCTTTCTTTAGGCATATTTCGTCCCCACATAGTGCAGAAGGATTTCTGGATGTCTGCCCCAGGATAAGACGACTTCCTAATCAAATGATCTCCACCACTCATGCACTCAAATGGATAAGAATCTCGAATCCCAAAACTCACATTCTTGCAGAAGTTTGAAATGAAGAACTTTTCAGAGAGGTGTGAGAATGGAATTAGAAAAACCCTTGCCTGGACGCCCGCATGGATCTACCTAAGCTTTCTCCCGAGACTTACACCATAATGTTAAGTGTAAACAATAAAAAAATGACTCTAAGAAAGTTCTTCACAATCGATGTGAGACTCTCTTAAATAAAGAAAACAAAAAACATGTGCTTTAATGCACAAAGATACCAATAATCCCCCACACATTAAAGCACTGAAAGAAAATACAGAAAATGAAAAGTTGCTGCTGCAAGACAAGCTGAGAGACTATGCATAAGCGTAGGTGAACTAAGTCTTGAACATTCACGTAGTGTAGTAAGTTTGAAATACCAGAACTCTATAGTGAACTAGGATCTTGATCTAAGAGTTCATTTAGTAAATTGTACCTTTTACACACACAATCTTAGAAATTTGGGATTCCTATAAAACCGTGCACATTAAGGGCCTGGTGCTATCCCGGTATTCATGAGCGCTCTAGAGAGTAGCATAATCCTCTAATAGGAAGCGACTTGACTTCCACACTCATATAGGTGTTCTCTATCAAGGATGCTCTTATACAACACTCCACTTATAAAAGACATAGAGTATCACTGACTAATATACAAGAGATCAACATTTCACACCATAGGAATGGGTATATACACAAGTAATGAGAGTTTTGAAATGTTCCACCTTTGCTACCCAACTCGATATCGAGGCCACTCGCTCTCTAGCGAGTCCCTTAGTTAGTAGATCGACTAAATTGTCCATCGATCTCAAAAAATCAATTGCAATCACTCCTTGCTTGAGTAATTGTCTCAACAAATTGTGCCTTATCTAGTCTATTATAGACCTTGAGTCGCTATGAAGCGATATGACTACTACTGACTTATTCCACAAGGGAATGTCAATCAATAGGTTCTTCAGCCATTCTGCTTCTTCTCTAGCTAAAGCCATGCCAATGATCTTCGAGTCCATAGTGAATCGGGATATACATGTTTGTTTTTTGGATCTCCAAGAAATGACAGCGTTTCTTAAAGTAAACACAAAGCCACTTGTGGACTTGGATTCTTCTGAATCCTATATCCAGTGAGCATCGCAATACCCTTCTAGTAATGCAGGGTATCTCTCATAATGCAAACCATTGTCAATGGTTCTCAGCAGGTATTTAAATACCCATATAAAAGCCGTCCCATGCTCACTACTGGGATTGCTTGTATACCTACTCAACTTATTAATTGCATAAGCTATGTCAGGTCAAGTTTAGTTCATTATGTATATTAAACATCCAATAACTATGGAATAATCTAATTGAGATATACTATCTCCTTTGTTCTTAGTTAATTTAAAATTTGGATCAAAAGGAGTGGAAACACCATTCCCTCCAAACATGTTAAATCTCCTAAGTACTTTCTCAATGTAGTGAGACTGTGATAGAATAATCCCTTCAGAGTGTTTATGTATTTTTTTTCCTAAGTATCACACAGGCTCACCCATACCCTTCATGTCAAACTTAGAACATAGGAATTTTTTAGTGTTATCTACTGAATTTAAATCGGTACCAAAAATAAGCATATCATCAATATATAAACAAATAATGATGGATGAACTACCAATGAGTTTAAAATAGAAACATTTGTCTGACTCATTTATTTTAAAACCATCGTTTAATAAAACTTGGTCAAAATTTTCATGCCACTGCTTAAGGGCTTGTTTTAGACCGTACAGGGATTTAATTAATCTACAAACTTTGTTTTCTTTCCACGGTGCAATAAATCCTTCGGGTTGCTCCATATAAATTTCTTTTTCTAATTTTCCACTTAAAAAAGAAGTTTTGACATCTATTTGATGGATGGCCATATTGTGGATAGAATGCGATCGCTATTAGGACTCTGATGGTTGTGATCCTAGTTACTGGTACATAGGTATCAAAATAATCTAATCATTCCTTTTGTTTGAATCCCTTTGCAACCAGTCTAGCTTTGAATTTTCCTATAGACCCTTTAGTCCTTAATTTCTTTTTGAAAATCAATTTGCAACCCAAAGGTTTAATACATGAAGGAAGATCTACAAGTTCTCAAGTATGGTTGGATAAGATAGATTATATCTCACTATTAAGGGCCGCTTTCCAAAAAGCAGCATTAAGAGACTGCATGGCTTCTTGATAGGTGGTGGGATCACTTTCCAAAAAATAAGTTAGAAAATCAGGAGCAAAAGATGTTTCTTTTCTAGGTCTCTTACTCCTATGGGGTTCAACATCCGCCAAGCCCTCATGTCCAGACTAAACAACTTGGGTTGGTCTACTATTAGTACCACTAGTACCAAATAATACTTGTTTAAAAGGAAAGTAATCTTAAAAAAAAAACTATGTCTTTGGACTCAATGATGGAGTCTTTATCTAGTCCAGAGATAACAAGGAACCTATAAGCCTATGAAAACACTCTCTTGGGTTTTGGATCCAAGTTTGGTGCTTTTATGGCTAGGTTCAGCCACATGCCCCCCACACTATTAGGTATTTTAAGTTAGGGGTTCTCCCTTTCCATGACTCATAAGGAGTTTCATTGGTTTTTTTAAGAGGTATCCTGTTCACAATGTGATAGGCTGTAAGGACAGCTTCCCCCCACAAGTTCTTAGGTAGGCCCAAACTATTCTAACATGGAATTTACCATTTTCCACTAAGGCTCTATTTTTCTTTTTAGCCACACCATTCTGTTGTGGGGAGTAGAGGGCTGTCACTTCATGTATTATGCCTAGAGTCTTACAGGTCTCTACAAATTCATTAGACAGGTACTCACCTCCTCTATCAGATCTCAAAGTCTTAACCTTTTTCCCTAATTGGTTTTCAACTTCAATCCAGAAAAGGTTGAGTTTTTCAAGAGCCTCAGATTTATTTTTAAGTAAATATATATAAGAAAATATGGAAAAACCATCTATAAAAGTTATAAAATATTTCTTACCGCTCTAGTGATAATATTGTTTAATTCACAAATATCACAATGGATCAAACCCAGAAGTTCAAAATATATTTCAACACTTTTGAAAGGTTTTCTTGAAAACTTTGATTGAACACAAATTTCACAAGGGTTTAGTTTGAAATCAGCCCTAAATCCATCATTTTTTTCATATATGAATAATTTACATGTCCTAATCTAGCATGCCATAAATCAAGAGACACAATAATATAAGTAGAAGAAAAGGCAGTTTTAGTACCAATAGTATTTACATTCAACTTAAAAAAACCTTAAGATATGTAGGCCTTCCCTATTAAAAAAGAAAAAACCTCCATTTTTTGTAACAACAAATTTATTTGACTCAAATGCTAGTTTGAACCCATTTTTGCTCAACATTGAACTAGAAACTAAGTTCTTTCGCATTTCGGGCATATGGAGCACTTCGGTCAAAGTTAGAGACTTGCCAGATGAAAGGTGAATAATGACTTTCCCCTAATCAATTACATTAGCCGTAGAGGAGACCCATGTAGAGCTCTTGTCCATCTCCAATCTGCCCGTAGGAGACAAATGCACTTCTGTTGCTATAGATGTATCGGGTTACGCCAGTGTCAGCCCACCAATCTCTACAATTGCTGACCAAGTTCACCTCTATCACTACTGCCACAAAATTTTCTTTCACAAGTTCGGCTTGGCTTTTTACCTTTAATGTTTTTCCTATGGCGGCATTCCTTTGCATTGTGTCCCTTTTGACCACAGACAAAACATTCTATATCCTTTCTTTTCGTAATATCCTTGCGGGGCCTAGGGCTTGGTTATGATTCTTCTTCTAGAATTTCTTGCCCCGGAAGGAATTGATTTTTTTCTTAGAATCCTTAATCTTAGAATTACGGTCCGGATGATGTTCTTGGATTCTGAGACGGAATGTGGGATCTTCAAAATTCATCTCATTTTTCTTGTGTTTCAAGGTGATCCCAAAGTCCTTCCACGATGGTGCGAGTTTATGAATAGTACTACCAACTACAAATTTTCGGGTGATTCCATTCCTTCATTTTGGACTTCATGAATTATTTTTTGAAAATCTCTAACTTGTGCTATCACTGATTTTCCTTTTTCCATTTGAAAGTCCATAAATTGCTTAATGACATACTTTTTGGTACCCGCATCCTTAGTAGCATATTCTTTAATCAAAGCATCCCATAATTCCTTCGTTTTTTTAAATATTGAAAATACACCATATAAGGAATTATCTAAATGGTTTAAAATCTCATTTTTGCAATCGAAATCATCAGATTTCCATTTTTCATTTTCATCGGTACCAGTGGGCCCATCTCCATATGGTTCGGGACAACCAGTTAATAGCAGATGTAGAATCTTTATAACCTTGAGGAGATATTCCATTTTCATACTCCACATTTTGAAGTCCTTACCCTCAAAATCGAAAACCTGAGATCAACATTCCCGAGCAGTCATTTTAATTTATAAACAATCTTTACGCAAAAATCTGCCTAAACTATCGGAAAAACTATTTCGCGGAAATTGTAAATAAATTAAAAACTAAAAATAAACGAGGAAAAGAAAGAAATGACCGAACAATATGGTAGCCAAATCACGTCTTTAAAGATGCTTTCTTAACACAGATTTCGCCCACCACACACAGCCCGGCCCGGACGGCGCGCGAGTGGGAAGTGCTTGGTCGCCACTACCTAAGCTTTCTCCCGAGACTTACACTATAATGATGAGTGTAAACAATAATAAATGATTCTAAGAGAGTTCTCCACAACCGATGTGGGACTCTCTTAAATATGGAAAAGAAAAAACATGTGCTTTAATGCAAAAAAAAAAAAAAAAAAAAAAACAAAAAACCGACAACAGGTGCCTCCTAGGATCCTAGAGACGCAAAAGCATGGGCAACCCTTTTTTGGTAAATTCTAATAGAAGCGGCAATTAAGCTAGAATCATTTTGTTTTTGGATGCCTTTGATTGCCATATTCAGGTGATGTTTAGCGACATTCAAGCTAGGTGTAGCATATTTGCTAGCTTTGGGACCATTTGCATCCCTAGGAAATTTGATTCCTTAGCTCATATTTTGGCCAAATGGGGTCAAGCTGGGAACAATATTTTGTGGCTGAGTGGGGTCAAGCTGGGAACAATATTTTGTGGCTGAATGGTCAAGCCGGGAACTGGGAACAATATTTTGTGGCTGAATGGGGTCAAGCTGGGAACAATATTTTGTGGCTGAATGGGGTCAAGCTGGGAACAGTATTTTGTGGTACATGGATCCTCTGTGGCGGGGTTCTGTGTCTTAGCCACTGTGTTGGGCTTTTGTTGGTGTCATTGCTGTTGTGTCTATTTTATTATTTGGTTTTTTTCTGATGGATGCTGTATTTTCTCTGTCTTTTAAATGAATTTCCACTTACCGAAAAGAAAAAAAGAAAAAGAAAAAACATGAGAGGAGAATGAAGTGATTCGTTCAATTTTATAAATTATTGATGTGATTGTTACAATAAATGTGAACATATTAGTGAATATTTTACAAATACAGAATACAATTAAGGGTTTTTTAATATACCCCACTAAGGTCCATTTCATTAAATCCAAATTGATCATAACGACGATCAGCACTAGTGTGGTTAGGAAGTCCAGTTTTAACCTGGAGTTCCTGCCTTTGAATCCTTAAGGCCTTACCCGTTACATAGGGCTTGTGGGTGGTTCTATGTATCCGTGGGTTTACCAATGATCTCCCAAAGGGGGGTCGGCGGGTTCGCATTTAATAAAAAAAAAAAAAAGACGATCAGCACTAGTAACTATAAATGGTTATAATTGATCCAGTCCATGCATGCACCACCGTTGATCGATGAAACTTTCAAAATATATGATTAGGCTTCATGTGCACGAGAGAGTAATTCAGAAGAGATTGTGGGTTAGTGGGATAACAATGGTGTATTTATTAATAATGACATACCCAATATTGCATAATAGATTTAAAGGCAAAGTTGTCATTATATATATATATATATAAATACAAGTCACGGTGGTTGCGCATTCTTGGTAGGACTCTTGATTTTGAGGGAATGGAGAATATGACAATAGACAGGAAATGACTTATTTACAAATAGGGAAACTATATGTACCTATTTACAAATCCTAAAAACCTTAGGAGGTATGAAAAAAACCAACAATTTATTATCTTGAAATGAGATATGATCTGACTGAAGGAGCATGAGCTGGGCTTTCTAGATTTGTGATTTTGACCAAACGATGCATAAATTGACGAGCTGGACTTTCATGATGCTAGGCTTGACTGAATCATGCTATTGTTGCCAAATACCTCATTGCCTAAGAAATTCTGAAACCTACTACCATTTATTGTTTGAACGCAAGTTTTCTTCCAATCTATGGAGTAGAATTTTTTCTTCGGTTTGTTGTAACAAACTGGCTTCTTTTTCGACTTCTTCCCTATAGTTTTCTTTGACTAAAAAAGGGCACTATAGTATAATGGAAGGATGGGACGGGGCATATTGTTTTCACACTGCTAGCTGCACAGGCCATCTGGTGATTAGCTAGGAACTTCTGCATTTTGCAGCCGTTGAAGGAGAACCTGTGATCTGCTCTCTTCGGGTATAGTAAGAGCTTCCTGGGTTCCTGTTTGCACCGCATTCTAGACTACCTTACTCTTAATTCAGGCTGGTATTATTGGGTTCTCCTCTACCCTGGTGCTCTTTTAAAGCTCTGTTTTTGTTTTCCTTTGTTGATAGCCATGCTGGCTTTCTCAGCTTCTTGGTCTAAAGGTCATTTCTTCTCCCTTGTTGAAGATTGTGCTCTTTTAAAGCTCTGTTTTTGTTTTCCTTTGTTGATAGCCATGCTGGCTTTCTCAGCTTCTTGGTCTAAAGGTCATTTCTTCTCCCTTGTTGAAGATTGTATTCTTTAGAGGGCTTCTTAGTTCTTGCCCCTTTTTAATACAGACATTTGTAATTCAGCAATAAATAAATAAAATAAAAAGGGAAAATGGTTGGGTG
This sequence comes from Cinnamomum chago, assembly GCA_038049695.1. Lineage (NCBI taxonomy): Eukaryota > Viridiplantae > Streptophyta > Magnoliopsida > Laurales > Lauraceae > Cinnamomum > Cinnamomum chago. The sequence continues at coordinate 51,464,933 of CP142460.1, forward strand.
TTTTGGAATCTAAATAGGATGTCCATACAGTCAAAACTCATATTTTTAATTACATTGTTTTGTCTTAACAAGAGTTTATATAGGGAGCACGAGGGTTTTCCCATTGGTTGGGAACTCCGCCTCTGATCCAATTATCCAAGGATCGATCCCTATGTTTGTTACTGTCTGTGTGTGCGTGCGACCTCTCTCATGTATGTGGGTGCTCTTTCCTGCGTGTGCGGCTGCCTCCTTCCAGTGTGTGTGGGGGCTTCCCCTAAGAGCAGGATTACACTAATCTTGGTAAAATTACCAACTTGGCTTATCTCGGTATCGGTATCCAAGCTCGGCAAGAGTATCACATTCAGCTTGGCAACAGTGCCAGCTGCCATCCAACTTGAGCTAACTTCGGTAAAGGTACCAGCTAACCTCATCTCGCTCTCGACAGCAGTGCCATGACGCGTCCATCTCGGCATCATCCTCAACTCGGCATTGCCAACTAGCATAAGTACAAGGTCATAATTGTACCCCATAACGCTACGACTACGTTGCAGAACGTATCGACAAACAAGATGGGCGTCGGACTATGATAAGAGGCTAGCCTTATTAGGCGATCACCTCCACATTAATACGAGGATTCGGCTCATGATCCGATGAGACGTTGCCCCACCTACTGTCATTAAGGAAGCTTGGCGTGGGGGAACGGGACAGTGCCTCTACCTACCTCCATGGAAGGAGCCTTCCTCTATATATATACATGAGGTAAACCCACAAAACACACATGATCATATACGCCCTGACTCTACATTCTCTTTTTCCTTACTCACCCATCCTTTATCTAGTGACTGCACTAACTTAGGCTTCGGAGTGCCTCCGGCTGATAGCAGCCCAGGCCTCTGACGTCCTTTCTCTTCCTCCTTCCCTTTCAGGTCCTAGGCGGTTAATTTTTCCTAAAGGAGCTTTACAGCAACATCAGAAATCAAACATCCATTTATCCAAGTCCGTAATATTTAGGCACTTACAATTGGCACCGTCTGTGGGAAAACTATTAAACCAAATCCATAAAAACCATGCCTCTAAAGACTAGGAACGACAAAGGTACGTCGAAGGCCCAAAAAGACTCGTCGTTACCGCCCCCGGTGCCACCATCGGTGTACTCATTCCCACCACTAGAGCATCCACCATCGCCGTCGTTTCCGCAACTGGAGCCACAACCCCAGCCTCTCCAACCATTACCTCCGCCATTCCAATCACAACCTCTACCACTCTAAGATCCCCCCCACAAAGGGAGATCTCACGGAAAATCTGCAGCGCTGAGTGTGGAAGGACCCTTCATGGTGTCGGTGGGTAGATTTACTCATCCAGTTGACAATGGTGATGACGACGACGCCCTCGTTGTCGATGTCAGATCCCAGGACCGTATCATCAAAGAGCAGGATGAGCTGATTCGTCAGCTCAAAAGGCAGCTCAGAGAGAATAGGAAAGCCCGGGTACCGTCCCACAGACGAACCCAACTCCCTCGGCCAATCAAGACTTGAGGTAAGTCCTGACCAATAAAGAAGAGACCGAGGCGAAGAAGAAGGCTCGAACAGCAGCCATCTACGCAGCGACTTGAGGAGATCACGACAGGAGCTAGAGTCGCTGAGGCCAGAGAACGTTGGAGACCTGAGAGAATGGCTTGACCGCCATGTCAAGCAGGAGGTCCAACACAAGATGGTAGAAGTCGGACTCGTCCGAGACCGGCTAGATGCAGAAGACTAGGGCATGTCTCCCTTCTCTCAGGAGATAAAGGACTTCTCTCTCCCTGAGAGATTCAGTGTCCCGAGACTCGTCCTCTATGACGGAGCCTCGGACCTTGCAGCGCACCTTCGACATTTCACTCAGCGAATGTCGGTCTGGGGCGACGTCGGCCACCTAAACTGTAGAGTCTTCCCTCCAGTTTAGGTGACCTCCCCCTTAGGTGGTTCTGCGCACTTCCAGAGGGATCGGTTTCAAGTTGGCTGCAGCTCCGAAACTCCTTTGTCGAGAAGTTTCAGGCGCACCGTGTCATCCCGAAGACAGGTGGCAACCTCATGGCAATCTGGATGAGGTAGACTGAAAACATTACTTAGTTCGCCAAGAGATTCTGGACAATCTATAGCCAGATCGAAGACGCCAAAGATGACGTTGCCATCATGTGCTTCCAACAAGCCCTACTCCCAGGCAATGAGCTCCGTAAAGACCTGGTCCGGTTCCCCGTGGGCACAATGAAAGCATTAATGGCTAGGGTAAACCGAAACATTGAGCAAGAGGAGGATGAGGCCCGAGCTCATGAAAGCTTCAGTCTCTCGCGAGAAGACCGGCCCCCCCAGAGGGGACAAAAAATTCTCCAAAAGGGAACCAGACAGGAAGAAGGCCTCGACAAGTTCGGCAACCTTCTCGGCCTCCACCTCTGGGGGCAATAAGAAGTCAAAATTCAAGCCCATCAAGATAGCCGTCGATTCCTACAAGGCCGTCAACACGATCTTCAAGGAACCCATCTACAAGCTCCTCGGCAAGATCAAGACGGAGCCCTACTTCTAGTGGCCGCAGCCGATGAAAGGCGATCCATCCACCCGAGATCAGAGCCAGTTCTATACCTACCATAAGCAGAATGGGCACAAGACTGATGACTGCATGGCCCTCAAGTCCCATCTCGAGAAGCTCGTCAAGGACGGGCACCTGAAAGACTACATCAAGGAAGGTGGAAGGGTCAACCGAGCTCAGCAAGCCAGCCGTCGATTCCTACAAGGCCGTCAATACAATCTTCAAGGAGCCCATCTACAAGCTCCTCGGCAAGATCAAGACGGAGCCCTACTTCCAGTGGCCGCAGCCGATGAAAGGCTATCCATCCACCCGAGATCAGGGCAAGTTCTGTACCTACCATATGCAGAATGGGTACAAGACCGAGGACTGCATGGCCCTCAAGTCCTATCTTGAGAAGCTCGTCAAGGACGGGCACCTGAAAGACTACATCAAGGAAGGTGGAAGGGTCAACCGAGCTCAGCAGCGCCGACCTGATGAAGATCAGGATAGCGACGAGCCGGAGGGCATCATCAACGTCATTCACCTGACCCCCGCTCCTAAAGGGGGTAACCAAGCTCGTGTCGAGGCCAGAAGGGCTTCACACGGCAAGCAGGCGATGTCGGCTGAGCTGGAACTTGCGTCTAAGAAGGCTCAGAAGGAGCGGCCCAAGATCTAGTTCTCAGACGAGGACCTTAAAGGAGTCCAGCTCCCCCACAACGACCCACTAATCCTCACTCTGTGGTTGAAAAACTTCAAGGTGAAACGCATTCTTGTGGACCCCGGGAGCTTGTTTGAGATCCTCTATTTTGACTGCTTCAAGAAGCTCGGTCTTAAAGAGGAAGATTTATAGGAAGCCCGCACTCCCCTGGTGGGCTTGAGCTCGAAGCCAGTATATCCTAAGGGGAAAGTCTCCATAGAAGTCCAAATCGGAGGCGCCTCCAAGACAGCCGACTTCCTTGTGGTGGATGCACCATCCCCATACAATATAATCATGGGGCGAACTTGGCTGCATGACATGGAAGCGGTGCCCTCCACCCATCACCAAAAACTTAAATTCTCGTTGGAGAATGCTAGTGGTCGAGTTGAGGTGATCACAGTACGGGGAGATCAGCAGATGGCCAAATAGTGCCTGATGGCTGTGGTGCCTGGCGAAGCAGAACCACAGCATGTACATGTGGCCGAACTCAAAGCTGAGCTCGGGGATGTCGTTCGATTAGTAGAGCAGAAGAGCGTGGAAGATCTGACCGAAGTCAGAATTGATCCCGACGACCCCGAGAGATATTTTCTGCCAGGGAGCCAGTTCCCCGATGATGAAAGGTCCGAACTGCTCAACTTCTTGTTACAGAACAAGGACATCTTTGCCTGGACGCCATACGAGATGCAGGCATCGACCCCGAGATCATGTGCCACAAGCTAAACGTGGACCCCAAGCACAAACCTATAGTGCAAACACTACACCATTTGGGTGATTTCGTAACATTTGAGATTTTTTATTAGTAACGCAAATATTTTCGTTGGGTAATCTGTCACATTTATGATCCGTTAGCAATATTCATAACCGTTAGTAAATATCTTTGCAAATACTTGAATTATTTTGTAACATTTATTGGATATTTTGTGACGATTAGTAATGTGTTACAATGGTATCAAAATAATAAAAAGAGGAAAAATCACATTAAAAAAAATGAAAACAAGAGGCGGGAGTGATTTTAGTTCCCGCGCTAAAGAGAAGACAAAACATAAGAAGCAAGTGAGAAGGGGGAAAAGAGTGAAATCTTGACGGTGAGCATGACGATGAGTCCGTCATCTTCCAACGGTCATCTCTGATTGATAAAAGTCTTATTTCCGACGCATATTTGGACCAAAACTTAAGATTAAAAAAAAATAAAAAAATGATCTAGCCCAACAGTCAATGGGCTTAAGTTAGAAAATGATCCAGCCCAACAGTCCAGCGGCCAAGCCCAACAAAAAAAGGGCATATATCGTGCCCTAAGTGACTTAGCGAAAAAAAAAGAAAGAAGAGGAATCGCTGGAAGCAGAAGAAGAAGAAGAAGAAGAAGAAGAAGACGACGAAGAGGAAAAAGCTGCTCTTCCGGCGCTGCGCAGGTGCCAGGTACATCACGTTCTTTCCTTTCTTTTTGTTTCGTTTCTTTCTTTCCCTTTTCTTCTGCTACTACTGTTTTCTGTTCTCTCTCTCTCTGTTTTTTTTTGTTCTGTTTTCTCACGATCTCTGCTGCTGTTTTTCTTGCTGCTGTTCTGTATTTTTTTTCCTGCTATTTTTCTTTCCCTGTTGTGTTTCTGCTGTTTTTTTTCCCTGCTACGTTTCTTCACACTGCTGTTTTTTCCCTGCTGTTTCGTGCTGCTGTTTTTTTTCCTTGCTGTGCTGCTGTTTTCTTTCTATTGCTGTTGTTCTTTTTGTTTTTTTTGCTCTGCTGCTACATTTTTTTTTCTGATGTTTCTTGTGCTGCTGCTGTTTCTTTTCTTCTTTTTTTTTTTGTTCTGCTGCCACATTCTTTTTTGTTTTTTTTGGTGATCTCTGCGTCTGGTCTTGACAGTGTTCTTGCTGCTGGTTTTTTTTTCGTGCATTGTGTTCTTTCTATTGCTGCTGCTACATTCTGTTTTTTTTTCGTGCATCCTTCAGTTTCTGCTGCTTTTTTTTTTCTGTAGCTGTTTTTTTTCCCTGCTGCTGATCTAAATGCTGCTACTACTGCTGTTTTCTTTCTATTGCTGTTGTTGCCACTGATTTCCTGCCACTAATTTTCTTTCTTTGTTTTTCCTATTCATCAATCCATAACGAGTGTTAATTGTTGTTATCTTTGCATGTTTTTGCTATAAAATGATTGTAGATTGTGTCAAAGAATTTATCTGATCCAATTCGATCGCATAAAGACCTAGATAAAGATGCGGCTCCCCACTACCAAGTTTTATGAGGGGCTTGGGAAGCAGCTTGTCAATCATGGGCATGTTCTGGATTTGTTCGCACGTGCTCTTGATCAGGTTTCTCTTGCACTCTGCACTTGCAATCTGCTGTGTTTGTGTGCTTCTTAAATATCTACTAAGCAGCTGAGAGAATTTAGTAACTTTTTGTTGTTTCTGGGAGTTGTTCATGTAGCTGGTAGTTTTCATCGATTCAGTTGTTCATGTAGCTACCAGTTTGGGATGTAGATGTGTTGGGTTTAGGTGGGTCAATGGTGGACTTGGACCTGGACTTGACTCCGATTAGGTTTATATAACTGAACTCAAACCTGAACTTACCTAATGGTTCTAATTTTACTTTTCTATCACTTTTCCTTGTTCTCTTTTGACAAACAGAGAAATCATCTTTTGCAGGTTTTGAGAATAAAACAATATTACCAGAAGGCTCATGGGTTATCTTCTTCTTTTTTTCCTGTCCCTGGATAGGAATTTATGCAGTATTTGGTTAGTTGGACCATTAAAGTTCTGTGCATGATTTTGCTATGTGGAAATTGATGACTACACTAATTTGGACTCTTCCCTACTAAAAAAATCATTTTTTTGGGGTGCAGGTGATCATTTAGAGTGAAAGAGTGATGATGAGAGCATCAAAGCTAGCTTGGAAATTGATAAGCATTAGAGTGAAAGGTCTCATCACTTTGGAATCTCCTTTTTGGAATCTAGCAAAGTAAGCCTTTTGAGCTGCTCAAAGGTCTCATCTTTTCTCATCACTTTGGAATCTCCTTCTGTAGCTAAGCAATTAGTTGCTTGTGGATTTGTGGTTTCTTATATTGTACATTAATCTCTATTTTTTATTCTGTATGAAGGCTACAATTCAATTGATTTGAAACCCAAAATCTCAATTCATTGCTATTGGTTTGTGCGATTTCTTCACTTTCATTGCTTGAGAAAGGATTTTGTTTTTATTTCTTAATCTCTTTTTGAATGAGAGAAGGTGCCTCTGCTATTCATGCTGAAGTTGCAAATTGCTAGCTAAGTTTCTAATTAAATCTTAAGATGAAAGAGAATACATGACTATGCTTATAGACTTCACTTCTAAACCATCTTCCCTTCCTGTTTTTGACCTTCACATGATGCAAGCATGCACTGATTTGCATGGAACTCATCATCAGAAGATGTCAATCATACAACAAATATCAATCCTCAAAAGGGCCACCAATACCAGCCTACCCATTAGCCATGAGGACAGAACTTTAATTATGAAGAAATATAGTAAATGTAATGTGAAGGAAACAAAACATGCACATCAGCCATGAGGGCAAAACTTCCATTGACACCAAATAGAGGAATACACAATACAATCATTTTTGTATAACATGTAAAGCATAGATGACTGGGTTTAGTAAAATACATATGTGCTCTTCCCATGGATCACATGGATCATCTCCTATCCCCCTATTCTTCCAAATCCTTACACACCCAGCACTGTACATATGCCAAATCCATGGGTATCAACAGTAATGGAACTGATATGTCCCCATCACAAATTCAAAGAACACAAATATGTACTTCCCTATCACACCACACTATATAAATTGTTTCCTAAAAAAATTCCAAGAAATTTAACAGGTGACACCAAAATTCAATTAAAAAATAGATAAAGATTTCCACTGTTCTAATTAGAGAACTATATAAAGGGACACAAAAGAAGAAACAAGATCTCGTTTTCATCATTAATGTACAGTGGTGGAGTTGTATTATTCCTTGTCAATCTCTGTACATGGAATTATGGGTTTTCATCATTAATGTATAGTGGTGGAGTTGTAGCTTTCTCAATGATTTGCTGCTGCTTTTTATTTTTAAGTAAATGATTCCGTGTGCAATATCTATAGATTTAATATACATATAACTCATTTAGAGAGATATAAAAACATAGATTTATGATGTCTATGATGTTTAGTAGTTGGATCTGATTTCAACAGATTTTGAAATTCATGTTCAGATTGTTGTAACAGGTACTTGTTGGGTTTTCTAGGTTCTAAAATTTCTAGGTTCAGAATGGAGCTTCCAAGCAAGGAATGGATGACGGCACCTAGGCTTTCTAAAGAATACCTGGAAGGAGCAGGTCAAGTGCAAAGGACAAAAAACCCGTGGTTGAAGAAGTCGCTTATTATGACATTGTCAAACAAATTCTTGAGTTGGATTACCATTACTTCAAAGTAGTAGTATTTTATTGTGATTGGGTGCGTACAGAAGATGCAACTGGACTTAGAGTTGATGTAGAAACAAATTTGATATATGTTAATATGAGGAGGTTAAAGAGAAATACAAGAGAAAATGATGAGCCATTTATTCTTGCTTATCAAGCAACTCAAGTCTTCTATTGCAAAGATCATAGTAGGCCATTTGAAGAGTGGCACGTTGTCTTGGATGTTCCAAAGAGACTGAATCGTGACATGGACTCTTTTGAAAATACCTTAGTCTTTGAAGCAAGAATGAATGAAAATACAATAGCAAAAACATTACAAGATGATATCATGGAAGAGGATATAAATGGTGATGATGAAGATTACTCTTAGCATTTCAGGCACTAGAACTTGTCACTAGAAGTCTGCAACAAATTGTTTGTGAAAGGTATTTGTCTCCTACTTTGTAATGTTTTGGTGCTTGAGTTGATTATTGAAATCTTTGGTGCCTCCATGTCTTGATTTGCATGCTTTTAAGTGTGTCCAAAGTACTACTCATAACTTAGTATTGTCATCATTTTTTTTTTAACTTATAAATCTATTTATGTACACTACATGATTATTGCTTATGTCTTTTAATCTCAACATTTTTAGATTCAAGGTTTATGTCATTCTTTATGCAAGCCAATATTTGTTTCATAATATTGAGTTTCTTATTTAAATGTGGTTGTAGGTACTATGTCGCATTATACCTCTTCATCATCTTCTGCATCTACTGTTCAGGGTAGCTCTCATGGTTGGAATTCCTTTTTATGCATGTTACATGCATTTCCTTAATAGATTGAAAAGAAGGGGAGTGAAACTATAAGTGGAGACTTTTTTTTTTATTAAGAGAGAATTGGATAATGAAATAAAGGGTTTCCTTTCTCATGTAGATTTGTCAAAGAATCTTCTCTTGTTTTTTCTTGTTGATAAATTTTCAATTGGATTTGATGTTTCCATGATTTGAAATTGTAAATATAGAGAGATAGTATAGTTACATTGAGTGAAACAAGTTCTCTCTCTCTCTCTCTCTCCTTGAAATTTTTTTAAGAGGGAGATTTTCTGTACGGTCACCTACAGTACCTCATATCCCTCCCCTGTTACCAAAGTTCAACATATTACCAAGACGTTCTCCGTACAGCTCGTACCGCTAGGCAGAGCACAAGCTGAGTCTTTTTTGCGATATCACAACATATATTGCGATACCGCAAGTTTTTAATTTGCGGTATCGCAATTTTTTTAATTGCGATATCGCAAATTATGTTGCGATATCACAACACAAAAAAGCCCCTTTTCATCCGTTTATCCCTCCTTGTTCGACTATCCCTAATTTCAACAACGGTAACTCTCTCCCCAGCCGAATTTCACCATCCTCCTCCCTCGCCAACCTATTTGCAAATACGCAAGGTCCCAACGTCCATTCGACGGCGACGAAGCTTCATCGTCTCCATCCTCATCTCCCCAGCGGCTATTTTTTGTGTTTTCTTTCATCTGAGTGAATAGATCAGGTCGATCTTAATCAATCAGGTGCGTTCGATTCCTTCAAATGCAGTCTTTGATTTGGTTTTGATTCGTTGTTGTTTGTTCTTCTTGTTTTGCAATGAGGCTTGGAGTTGTAGGTCTTGGTGTTTGTAGGGCGTTGTGGGTTGATTGCCCCTCTCTTGCAGGTCGTTGTGCTCTTGTTTTTTAATGGAAAGTTTTGATTTTTCTGGACAATTTTTTTTTAATACTGGTTAAATTTTTCTAGTTGCGTTTTTTTTTTAATGAAGGCTGCCATAGCTGCTTCTGGTTGGTTTTGTGATAAGAACAGGTAACCCTGAAATTATTTCAGAAGATCCACCATTCTATGAGATACAAAACACAATCATCGATTCGGATGCTCTGTTAGGGACAATAACCTATCCGGTAAGACATTGTGAAAAAGAAAGGAAGAGAGGATTTAAATGATCACACAAGAATTTACTTAGTATCAAACAAGCCCTGAATTTGTACGTGCAGGAATTGGGGTTTAGTGATCCAGATATTGATCTTAGGTAAGGCAATGCATAGTGTTTGACAGGTAACCTGCCCCATCCTACCTTTATCGGGCCAGGTCTGGTAGACACTTTCACGGTTTCTTGTTCAGTGCTGATTTATAAATTCCAACTAGAATTGAGTATGAGGTGGGTTCAGTTTTAAGCCACCCTGACCTATTTATTCATGAAAATCATTTATAGAATTATATTAAAAAGATCTTGTTCATGTTTAAATATCTATCCTGCGTCAAAAGGGGATATAGAAGAACCCATGCCAAACCTGACCTATATCTGTGGCTGTCATGGGGCAGATTTAGGACGCATATGCTAAACCCAACATGAGACGAACTGGGTGTTTATCATGTTGGTGCATATTTGCACCTTACTGTACCCAACTCAATCTGTTGCCATCCATAGATGGTCTCACCATAGATAGAATGTGCCCCCAAAAAACTCTGTGAAAGGAAGTCCTAACCACTAGATCACAGTCTGTAGATGGTGAGAAAGGAAAATGATTAAAGTTGTTAGATAATGCAAGGAAAAGGTCAAGCATACGTGTAGGATGATAGGATCTCCCAGTCAGGGTTAGTTTGGAGGATATTTGGACCATTTACTGCAGTATGGCAACATAATAGACTGGATCACCACTCTGTCGGGCCCCACAATTACAAACACACAAAGCTGGATGGTGCTACTAGCATATCCGCAATTAAGGATCATATAATTCCTCAAAGGTATGTATTACTTTTACATTGACAACACAAACCTTCTCAGCAAAAACCAAAGCTCGGCGTTCGTCTTTCTTTTCCCATAATACTGATAAAGCCACCAAGACTTCAGCCCTTGCATGGTCAATATTCAGCAAATCATGTACCAACCTGTTTAGCTTCAAGTGATCAGACTTTGTCTTTAGAAGCATTGCATACTCATCCATGTAAGTAATAATGTATGGATCAATGGAACGAGCCTGTACCACATCTTAAATATCAATGATCAAACACAAGATAGATAGAATGGAAGAATTACTGCCCCTCTAGCTATACTAGCACATCTTAACTTACCTTCTCAAAATTCATAATGGCTCCATCACTTCTGCCAATGATGGCTTCAACCTTGGCACACAATATCCAAATAAAAAAGAATGAAAGGTGTATGTAGTGTCTCCATTTGATTGTCATTAAATAGTTGCAAAAGGAGAAAGAATGCAAGAAATGAATACGTGAGATAGCCCATGTTGCATGATTTTCCTTTATAGAAGCAGGAAGTGAGAAATGTAGGTATTTACAAAGGGAAAGAAGTTTCATAACTGTGCTTTGCATACAAGTAGTTAAAGCATTATTTTTCCAAAGTTTAATCAAGGAAATACATATCCAATAGCATAAAATACCTATATCTGACATTTCTCGGTGTAGAGAAAAATTATCTAATCTAAAAAAAAAAAAGTTGAAAACAAAATTGAAACACAATAATAAAAAATGCCAACACATAATATTTCAATCTCAAAGATCACATAAATTTCTTCAGTAGTTCTAACAATGCCCTCTATTGACCTTCTTTTGTGGTATATAATGACTTCAAGATATTGTACATTTGTATTCTTCGCTTGCATGTAGTCTCTTACAAAGAACTTTTAATTTTGAATCAGTTATAATGAACCTACCAGATTTTATATGGTCTCTAGGTGAATATCAATAGCTCATCCACCATAATGACCACTTCGTCTACAACATGGACTTGGGTATCATGACCATCTGTACTCTGATGGACAGCCTAGGTTGGCATGTGTGTACACCATGTTAGTTGCCAGAGAGAGAGAGAGAGAGATTCATCCAATAATTTTCCTTAAGATCACATAGAGATTTGAGGACTCCTTGCTGCCCTTAGAATAGGAATTCCCTCACTCAAGATTTCTAAAGTTGAGGATTCCTTAGGTTACATTTGGTTATAGGTAAGGAATCTGTGTATTTATGAATTTTATAACTTCCCCTTTATAGCTTCCACATCCTATAGAGGAAGGGTCGGATATGAAAATCCTAAAAAATGAGGATCTCATATGGCCAAAAACCACATAGACTTACAATTGTTAAACATGAATTTTCACGACTTTATGAAAACGAAAATCCATTGATGGAATCACATAGTGTTCGCCACTTACTTTTTATGATCTTTATAAATGTAGGAGGTCATGGATGGATACATGGTGTCAACCGGTGAAGCCAAAAGATTTGAGGGGAACGTTATCTCCAAATTGGATGGATACACATGTAAGTAACCGCATATGTTCCTATGTAATCTTTAAAATGCATTGGAACCATTACTTTAGTCTTCTAAAGTCACCTGGTACTATTTTCAGATGATGGATGAATGGTTCAAGACTGTACGTGAAAAGGGGACGGACTCTCATTTTTTTCCATCAAATTTGGCGGTGTGTATTTGTTGAAACACATGTGTTAGAATTGCCAATCCTAACCAATGACTATATTATGCCCTTTATTTTGTAGGATTTGTATATTCACAAGGCCGAGCACCTTTACTATACTGCATTTGGAGTGGAGCCACTGCTGGATCGTCAATTCTCAAAAATTCATACTATGATCTTTCCAATCGTGCGTAACGGTCATTTCTTCCTCATAACTGGGGTTGTCGATCGTGGAAGATTTGAGTACTATAATTCTATAATGGGACACGAGGGCGACCGACAGGTTGCAGAGGAGTTTGTAAGTTTGATCTATCCTTTTTAGATTGTATATGACAGTGTCACACATTAAACATTTTGGAGTCCAGGACCAAGCCTAGATTCTAGAGTCCTAGAGTATGCCAATGATTTCAGCACTAAAAGTTCCTAATATTAGAAGAATGTCATTAGATAAATGGGCAAGCAGATAATGGTCAGATCCAACATTAACTGGATCCAAATCTGTGTCTCAAAACAAACCTTATTATTACAGGGATTAGAAGTATGAGTTCATACCTTAGTTTTTCAGGTTCAATCCTTTGGTTTAATATGGTAACATACAAGGAGACATTTTTATTAAAAATAAAAAAAAGCAATTACAAAATCAGCCAATTTGCTTAATTGCAGCACTCTTAACTGCTATGTATTTCAATCCTGCAGTAAAGTTGAACTCAGAAGCTGAACAAACAATTTCAAACCTGCAGTAAAGTTAAACTACTTCATCTTATTTCATGGTGTCATTCTTATTTGCTTTTTTTTTTTTTTTTGTCCTTCTAAACTATTAGACCATTTTTCTAAAGAGTTGTTTCATGGGCCTGGGATGGGATGACCCCTCAAGTTGGCCACTCGAAGATGCTGAGAATTGCCCTCAGCAGGAGAATATATAGGTGCTATACCACATAGAATCTTCATATTTTATATTATGTTTTCCCACTCCTATATTTGATGAATGCCATCTTATCTTTTGTGCAGCGATGACTGTGGCATATTTGTAATGGCCTTTGCTGAGCATGCTGCATACCGACGTAAGGTTGCGTTCACTCAAGCTGATATTTGGTACTATCATCAAAGAATAGTAATTGATATATATGCAAGACAGTGGGAGATGGCAGACGTGGTAGAGGAGGAAATTGCTTTAGAAACAAATGCGGTGGTGGAAGAGAGGGGATGAGTCAATGTATAACCAAGATTTTGAGATGTACTGCAGTGTTTTTTGCCATATTTGCGTAGTAATTGTTTTAATTTTGGATGTATCCATTCCATTGTTCCGCGTGTGGTCCAATGTGTCTTACATTTGATGTAAACAAATGGTGACAGTGTAAATAACTGATGGTTGTTTTTACATATCAAATCTGTTGGTTGTTGTTATATATGAATGGGACTTTAGCATGGATTTGTTTATAGGTAGATATAGGTTTTGGTATCTCTAGGGACGTGGCAAGACATTCCATGCATGGATGGTGTCAATTTCAAATGAATGAGCAGGTGATATTAGACGATTGCCGATGTATCATGTGAATATGTAAATGAAGGTAGGTGTTCTATAGTGCCATGTGATGTACAGGTGGAGACGAATAAGGTATATAATGTGAAACTGCAGGTTATTTAAGATGGTGTATTACACTATATTGTGCAAATGACTTGAGATGATCACATTCAAAGTTAATGTGCAGTTAACGAGAAGAAGGTGTACAATGTGAATGTGTAGTGTGATTTAAGATAATGTACTGCACTGAATGAATGTGCAAATGACTTAAGATGTAAATCATGAGTGCTTCATGTACAGGTGAAGAGACGAATGATTTTTCAAATATCTGTGTAGGTGAAGCACAAATGCTGTATAACACTGAAGGAATGTGCATATGAAGTTTGATGTGGATTTTGAACACTTCATGTGTAGGTGAAGAGAAGAAGGTGTAGAAATGTGAATGTGCAGGTGATTTAAGTGCATGTACAGCACTTCATGTGTAGATGTGGCCTGAAGTGTGAATTGTGAATGTGAGTGTGCATTTGAATAACAAAAGTTGTTAGATGTGAACTTACAAGTAATTTAAGAATAAATACAACACTTCATGTGCACATGAATTAAGATCGTTCAATGTGACTGCTTCATGTATGGTGAAGAGAACCAGGTGTAATTTCTGAGTGTGCTCTCTTGTAAGATATACATTATTTATGTTGTAAGAATAAAATAACAATTGTGAATCGAAAATTCCATGTGTTGGGTTTTCATCTTATGACATTGTTAGGAGAGGAAGGTTTTGTCAAGGTACGGAAAGCATCTCATAAAAAAGAAAAAAAGTAAGATACACATTATAAATGTTGTGTTATTTCATTACCATTAGCTCCATTTGTTGGGCTAAAGTAAGATATACATTATTCATGTTGTTTGATTAAATAACAACTGATGAATGGACAATCCCATGTGAGGATCATATCACCTTGTCAGTTAATATATGTTGTGATCAAATGACACATAAAGCATCTAATAATAATAAAAAAAAAGACCCACCAAGTAAGATAAAAAATTGAGCTAAAATATACATTATCATGAATACTTATTGGCAAGTAAATACACAATGTGAATGGACATTGTGAAGGTTGTGATCAGGGGAGGAAGGTATCTAAAATGGTAGAGAAAATCTGACCAGATGCACATTTTAATACTGCTTAGCTTAAGTACACATTGTGAATGGACATATTCCATGTTCCAATTCTTACCAGCAAGAGCACATTGGAAATCTACAAACTAAGACTGAATGCCCAACCACAAAAAGTGCATGCATATCCATTATAAGACTACACATAGTCTTAGGGTCTGTTTGGATGCACAAGAAAGTACAAGAAAATAATATTTTTTAGAATATAATCTTTCATTTTTTAAAGAAGAAAATCTTATGCGTTTGGTAACTCAAGAAAAATTTGAAGAAAAGATTCTTTTCTTTCAAAACAGCTCAATATTCTCTCCTACAATTCCCCCCTGTAGAAAACTTTTTACAAGATAAAAATCTTTCAAAATGACGATTACAAAGTGGTAGAGTAAAGTAAAGACCTTGGTTCAACAAATCCATCATAATGTGTATGTTTACATATATGGAAAAGTAAAGTAAAAGTAAATTTCACAGGACGATAAAGGTGGGGTAAAGTAAAGGTGGGATAAAGTACATGGTGAAGTAAAGTTGGAATGAATGGTAAAGTAGTTTCTTTTTTTTTTTACTTTACTTAAACATTTTATCGTAGTTTTATATGGTAAATAAAAAGTGACTTGTTTACAGGCGTGGAAAAATAAAATAAAGATCGATGTCATATCATGGTAAAAGATGAGGTAAAGTAAGGTTAGATGAAGTATGTGGTAAAATAAAGTGAGAGAGAGAGTTATAAAATAGTTGTTTTTTCATTTACTTAATACTTTACCATGGTTTTATGTTATAAAAGAAAAGTAACTTATGGTAAAAACATGAAAGTTAAACTTTACTTTATACCACATTACTTTTTTTTATCCTGACGTGGTAAATTACATATAAATTAAAATATTTAATAAAAAAAATTCTTATAATGTAATTTACTCTAATCATAGCACATTCCAAACATCTCAATTTAAAATCATTAGTATTGTTCAAAAATTGCCAAACAGTAAAAAAATTATACTATTATAATATTGCATTATTGCATTCTATACTATTTTATTCTTAAAATATTTAAATATGTAAATATTTTATTCTGTAGACATCCAAACAGACCCTTAGAGACTCGTCAAGCAACTGCTTCAATATATACAAAATGTATCATCTCTTTCTACAAAGTAGTCACATATAGACACAATTAGACAGATAATCATACAAAAGGTTTTGAGCTTATTGGTGCACATAACTACTGTCGGGCAGGTGGGTAACAACATCTCTTTCGATTATGCCTAATGTGGCGACAATTGGAAGACGTGACTTGCCGCTTTTGTCTGTCCTCAGTACGAGTTCTGTTCTTTTTAGGTCGGCCAGCTTGTCGTCGTGCATGTGGAGGTAAGACGCGAAGATTGCTTTGAATTTCCCATTGGTGGATGTCTCTGATCGCATGGACAATATCGTTATATGTTGAGCGATAAACATCGCTCGAGAACCAATGCTCACAGTAATCATATGAATCAACTCCTCTCATTTGAATTGCTGCCAGTGCATGCGAACATGGAATACCTAAGAAATCCCACTTCTGGCAAGAACAAGATCACAAATCAAGATGCACCACATCAATGTACACGGAAGAGTGAACCTGGTATTCGAATTGGCTTGTAGGTCGGACTCCCAACCGACGGGCATCTTCAGATTCTTTACTCAGTAGTTTCTCGGCATATGGAGTTAGTCCTTGTACGCAAGCCAAGTGAACTGCGATGGCGTACATCATAAAATTCCATTAGTTTACACCGTACGACCTCAACTTGTTTTGTGATTGGATACTCCCTAGCCTCTTTCAATAAACTATTCGTGCATTCCGCAATATTGGTTGTGATCATGTCATACCGTCGCCCTTTTACAAATGCATTTGCCCAGTGATGCGGCCCAATGTCTTCAATCCATGTAAATGCACCTTCATCCAGATCCTTTATTTCAGCCATATATCTCTCATAATCAACCCGCCTATATGCTCTTGCTGCATTCCAAAATTTAACCATCAGAGCCTCATTCTTGTACTTCTCTTTAAAGTTTGCTAATATATGACGCATGCAGTAGGTATGACTAGCGTGAGGAAAACGTTCTTGAACGGCTCGTATGAGACCTTTTTGTCTATCAGATACAATGGTTAAATTTGGAAAGGGCCCTAAGTTCACATCCAACTCTGCAAGGAACCATTCCCAGGTATCTCTATCCTCTATCTCGGCTATGGCAAAGGCGACTGGAAATAACTTACGGTCTCCATCATATGTCACGGCAACAAACAAAACTCCAGGGTATTTTCCACGAAGGTGGGCACCATCAACAGCTATTAATGGGCGCAATGAACTCTTGAAAGAGTGAATACTTGAGCCAAAAGCCCAAAATAACCTCTGGAATGAATCATCATCTTCCCTGATCAGATGAGACACGCTGCCTGGATTTGTCCTTTCTAGTTCAATACAGTAACTAGGCAGGATTCTGTATGAATCTTCATAAGAACCACGTATGTCAATCAATGCTTTCTCTTTTGCTAGCCAAGCTTTCCTGTAGCTGATATGGATGTCAAACTCTAATTGAAAGTCTGTCGCAATTTCTTTTGGAGTGTAACTTGGATGGATACGCAACCGTTCTTTTATCCAATCGGCAATCAACGCCGATGTGGCCTGAGAATGTGCGAGTCCCATCATTGGCTTCGAACAAGTATGTTTTTCTGAATAAGTTCGCACAATAAACTCAGGACCGGACTGCAAGATAGATCCATGGATGCGCCAAGGACATTGATGATCACCACACCCAAGATTGATGATCACCACTTAATTCTGAAACTGTCTTCAATTCCACATTTCACGAAAAGATGCCTCATGGTGATCCACACCAATATGGTCATCATCAGGAACTAAAGTATCAATAACATCTTCTGCACTCACAACATTTGATGCATGACCCAATCCTTCTTGTGCATGCCATGTTCTTCCTGGTCCTATGCCATTTTGCAATATATATTATCTAGGGTCAACATCAATATCAAAATCATCTTCATCATTTTTAGCCCCCTCCTCCACTACATTGCACCCTCCATCAAAACAAGGAATTTTGGATACTGTTTCCGTTTCCATCCAATCCATGACAACTTCATCCCTTCTATTAGAAAATTTTTCATTTTCATCTTCTACAAGATTAATGGGAGCTATTAAATCTTCAAGCATGGCGTCTACAAATGGGTTATCATGAGGTACAACAGGCGTGTTCAGGTTAAACTGGCTTCGAACAGGATAAGATGAGACGTCGCACCTGCATGGCAAATAGTCAATCATATATAAATTACATAATATAATCAAATCAGATGTATAGCGAACCAAACCTGTAAACATCCTCTCTTGTTGAATGGCCACCTGTATCCTTTTCACCGTTGGAAAAGTTTGTGGTATTTGTATATGTCATCAAATTCCCCCTGCGTGAATCACCATTTCATAAAACAATCAGTAACATAATTAAAACAAGATATTAAACATATCAGCGGTTACTACATTTGTTATGATGGGTTGTGGTGGCACCTGTTTAAATTAAATGATGGTCTATTCCCTCGTGGGCTGTTAGGCCGAGCATATGTAGACCTTAGATGTGATGGTTGTCGACTTGCACTTGCTTCACTATTTGAATGCAAATACATAAATATAGCTTGACTTCCATTTTGGAATAATCTGAACATCCGATGGAGATCATCATCACTTCTTATGGTTATGAACGTGAAGCTTCGGCCATTATGAAACTGATATTGCATATTTATATGCTCATCATGAAGCTCCCAACCAGTTTCTTCGTTTATCTTTCCGAGTAGTTGATTGAAAGTTATATTGACATCAACCCATATTACCTTCTGTTCACTACCATTGTAGACTGGCAGTGGATTGCTTACGTCTAATATACCATTATAATGGCATATTATACATATCTCAGTATTATCCATCCTACGAAGTAGAACACAAATTTCGAATAATAAGATTTACTTTTGAATATTTTTGAAGTTATTCACAAACATCCATAAAATCCATGAAGATTTGACGTCTGAAAATAAATATCGGAATAAGTATTTCTTTAGTAAATAAGATGAATGTTTGGAATTACTAAGATTTGAAAGTTGTTATATGTAAAATAAAAAACTACTATATGCATAGATGGAAAATTAAAAGAGTTAAAATCTAAGCATTAACATTTAGGATATCATGAAGCTACATATTTCTATAACATTAACAAACAAATAACAATGCATTGTCCGTTAAAAAAAAATGCATTATCTTAATCAATTCTACACTAGATATTTTAGCAAATTTATTTTACATCTCATTGGTACTAATTCTCTACATTTAGCAAAAGTATATATATACACACCATAAAACACCCATTTAAATAAAATAATTGTGAAATCAATCAAGACCGTTCATCTAATGAATATCACCATTTGTTGATAACTACTAAAGAATCTAAACCATTTACTTATATATAGCATTAAAAAAATCATTAGCAGTTTAAGATAATGACTAAAATGATGTCTGTAATGCCACAATAACAGGCAAATGCTAAAAGAATATGTGGACATTTATACAGAATTTGTGTTGGGGCCCACCGTAGGACGGGATGAACAAGACATGCCTCATTGTTTTTTGCAACTAGACGTCTGGGCCAAATCCAGTTGTTGGTAATTCATGATGAGAACAAGGGGATATTTTAATATATTAACAACAAGATGTTCATAAAAAAATGAGCCACCACAAGTCCAACCTAAGGTCACTATTAATATTTACACAAAATATTTCAAATGTTTCTACAAGTGGGATTCCTTGTATTCTAACTTTTTTTTTTTCAAAAGACGCAAAAGAAGAAAAAAATAATACAGTAAATAAGAGGGAGATACATATAAGGTGGGAAACATGGAATAAATACCTAAGACAAAGATGTGGCAGGAGATTCAATTGCTATTTATGATAATGGCCTAAGGTTGACATGCAAAAGAAATCACTTAATATGTGGCAGAAGCAACGCTTATAAAGAGCAGAGAAGTAGATAACCTAAGCCAGAGATCGACGAAAGCAACGGAACGGAAAACAATTATAAACAGAAATGCATTCGTTGACTTTTAACCTATCTCTTTGCGATATCGCATCATAATTTGCGATACTGCAAATTAAAAACTTGTGGTATCGCAATATATGTTGTGATATCGCAAAAAAGACTCAGCTTGTGCTCTGCCCAGCGGTACGTGCTGTACGGAGAACGTCTTGGTAATATGTTGAACTTTGGTAACAGGGGAGGGATATGAGGTACTGTAGGAGACCGTACAGAAAATCTCCCTTTTTAAAATTTGTTTCTTATATTCATTGGTTGGAGCTGCTTGAATTCATTTTCAGATGAATGAATAGAATAAGTTCCCTACATGTCATATGTTTTTAGTGTTATTAAAGAATCAGAGATGATGGTGGAAGTAGGTGTTAACATTGAGTCATGACCAAAGTTTTTCTTGTCTTATATTTATATTTTATAGTTGTATAGTGTTATACTAATTAAAGAACAAAAAAAAAGTGGTGCAAAAAGATATTAAAATTGAATGATGGCAAACTAATCCGAATGTTCTTTTGAAATAGGCGAAGCCATCAGTTGAATTTCCATTTTTTTTTAAAACAACAAATACTTAGTAACGGATAGAAACCATTACAAATATAATACTTAGTAACGGACTCCAACTGTTACAAATAGAATACTTCGTAACATATATCAACCGTTATAAATAGGTTGACCAAATAGTTATATGTGTCAAAAAGTTGGAATTACCAACAGTTTTATCCGTTGGGAACAAACTATGAACAAAATTAATAACCGTTACTAATAAATTGTAACGATTATACATTTTTTGCTGAAATTAATTTCAGTCACAGTTCATAATCGTTAGTAATATTTCTAATGGTTATTAAGTGTTACTAACTTCCGTTACTTTTCATTTGTGACGCAATTGTGTCAACATAAAATAACCGTTACTAATATTTTTTGTAACGGCTGTAGATCCGTTACTAATTGATTATTATGGTGTAGTGAAAAAGCTCACAGGACGAGGGTCCCGCAAACAGAGGCAGTTATTGAAGAAATCGAAAAGCTCCTGGAGGCCAAGGCTATCCGAGATGTACATTTATCCAGAATGACTGACCAACACAATGGTGGCCAAGAAAAAAAACGGAAAGTGGAGGGTCTGCGTCGACTTCATCGACCTCAATAAAGCTTGTCATAAAGATAGCTTCACACTCCCAAAGATCGACCAGATGATCGACTCCACTGCGGGACATGATAGAATGAGTTTCCTCGATGCCTACCAAGGTTACCATCAAATTCCGATGCACGGGTCTGACGAAGAAAAAACCGCATTCATAACACCTAGAGGCATCTACTGTTACAAAGTGATGCCCTTTGGGTTAAAAAATGCTGCTGCAACTTACCAGAGGCTGGTAACAAAAATATTTCAGCACAGCTCGAAAAAACAATGGAGGTCTACATTGACGACATGGTCGTCAAGTCTAAAAGGTCACAGGACCACTTGGCAAATCTACGTCAAACATTCGCCATCCTCAAAGAGTTCCAGCTCAAGCTGAATGCTTCCAAGTGTGCATTCGGTGTCGGCTCCGAAAAATTCCTGGGAAGCCTGGTCACCTGTAAAGGGATTGAAGCTAACCCAGAATCCCTGAAGCTAACCCAGAGTAGATCTCGGCGATCCAAAGTCCGACCTCGGCGACACAAGTTCAAAGGCTCACAGGAATAGCCGCTGCGCTGAACCATTTTATAAGCCAAGCCTTGGACAAATGTTGCCCTTTCTTCCAGCTTCTGAAGAAAAGCTCAAAGTTCCAGTGGACTCTGGAGTGCGATAGAGCTCTGTAGGAATTCAAAGCCTACCTATCTTCGCCACCCCTGTTGTCTACACCAAAACAGGTGAGGTACTCTTTCTCTACCTGGCCGTCTCGGATCATGCAGTGAGCTCGATACTAGTCAAAGAAGAAGGCAAGCACCAGCAGCCTATATATTATACGAGCAAGATTATGCTTGACGTCGAGACCAGGTACCTTCCACTCGAGAAACTTGCATTGGCTCTCGTTGGTGCCTCTCGCAAACTCTCTCATTACTTCCAGACATACACAATAGTGGTTGTTACGTAACATCCGCTTAAGTTCCTTTTTAGAAAGGCGGACTTCTCTGGAAGGATTTCAAGATGGGCCGTCAAACTGGGCCAGTACGATATCCAATATCAACTCAGAACGGCGATCAAAGCCCAAATTTTGGCAGATTTCATTATAGAATTCACTTCTCCTAGTTCGGCACCGACACTGCTCGATACCGAACTGAGGGGTAATAAGGATGATGAGGGTATCGAGACAGAACAAAATCGATCTGGGAAGCAGTTCCTTGATTCAGCATGGAAATTCTTCGTCAACGGATCCTCAACCTCCAAGAGAGCTGGCACCAGCATCGTGCTGCAATCTCCAGAAGGCCTTGTCATCGAGCAAGCCTTGACACTTGACTTCAAAGCATCCAATAATGAAGCCGAATACGAAGCATTGATCGCAGGGCTCAGCAGTGCTAAAATCGTAGGGGCACAGCAACTGGTGGTCTTCAGTGACTCTTAGCTGGTGACGAAGCAACTGAGCGGAGATTACCAAGCCCGAGATGAAAAGATGACAGCCTACTCGGCACACTCAAAACAACTCCTTTCCTAATTCCAGAAGGCCAAAATCAAATAGATCGGCAGGGAATCTAACTCCCATGCTGATGCTCTTGCCAACCTAGCCTCTGTTGTCGAGGTCGGGAAAAAAGAACCGTTGAGGTGGAAACACTAGAAAAACTAAGTATAGAGCGTTAACCACCTCGGCAGGTTCTGTGTGCTAACCTCGGCCCAAGCTGGATGGATCCAGTCATAGCATATCTGAAAGACGACTAGCTCCCTGAAGACATAAATGAAGCTCACAAGATCAAGTTGAAAGCAACTCGGTTTTGGTTATCTCCGGATGAGAAACTTTACAGAAAATCCTTCACCGGACATTACCTCCAGTGCCTTCACCCCAGCAAAGTCGAAGATTTCCTCTATGAAATCCATGAAGGAATCTGCGGAAGCCACATTGGAGGTCGGCCATTAGCCTACCGAGCTATCAGCCAAGGTTACTGGTGGCCGTACATACAAAAAGACGCTCAACTCTGAGCTAGGAAGTGCGAAAAATGTCAAAAGTTCTCACATTCTCTCCACTAATAAGCACAAGACCTGAGCCCGCTCTCCAGCCCATGGCCCTTCGCTCAATGGGGCCTCGACATCGTCGGACCACTCCACCGAGCTCCATAGAATAAGAGGTGGCTGATAGTAGCCACTGATTATTTCACCAAATGGATAGAAGCAGAAGGACTATCTTCCATCACTAAGCACGATACAAGGAACTTCGTATGGAGGAATATTATCACAAGATTCAGAGTACCACGTGCCCTAGTCTCGAACAACAGAACGCAGTTCGACTCCAATTTCTTCAAGAACTTCTGTCAAGAGCTCGGCATTAGGAACTACTACTCGACTCCTGCTTACCACAAAGCAACGGTCAGGCGGAGATCTCGAACAAAGTGGTGCTTAATGGACTAAAAAAAAGACTCGACCGGGCTAAGGGGAGATGGGTGGAAGAACTTTCCAACGTCCTTTGGGCGTAGAGGACTACTCCAAGGCGTTCCACTTCGGCAACGCCCTTCTCCCTCGCCTATGGAATGGAAGCTGTGACCCCCCTCGAGGTCGGCCTTCCAACCCTGAGGTCGGAACGTTTCCACCAAGGTCAGAATGAGGTAAACCTAACTCGAGAGCTTGACCTGGCTGAAGAGAAAATGGATGCAGCAGTTGTTTGTCTGGCTTCCTATCAGCAGCAATTAGCTAGAGGATACAATCAAAGAGTCAAAGAGAGGAAGTTTTCAATTGGAAAGCTGGTCTTGAAGAAAACACTTCCAGCAGACAAAAATCCCAGTGAATGCAAGCTTGCACTGAACTGGCATGGTCCATTCAAAGTAATCTTGGCAGCCGGGAAATCAGCTTACAGGCTTGAAAACATGGATGTTAAAGAATTACCACGACCATGGAACGCCATGTATCTTAAGAAATACTATTTCTGAACTGTACTCAATTGGTGGAATCAATAAAAATGAATTCTTTTTTAGAGATGTACTTTGTTGCTTTCAATCAACGCCAAGTTACGAAACTCGGTGTACATTTCAGCTCGGTTATGGAACCAACCGCTAAGTTACAGAACTCGACGTACATTTCAGTTCAGTTATGGAACTAGCTCGCCAAGTTACAGAACTCGGTGTACATTTCAGCTTGGTTATGGAGCCAGCTTGCCAAATTACAAAACTCGATGTACATTTCAGCTCGGTTATGGAACCAGCTTGCCAAGTTACAGAACTCGGCGTACATTCTAGCTCGGTTATGGAACTAGATACCCAGCTCGCCAAGTTACAAAACTCGGCGTATATTCTAGCTCGGTTATGGAACCAGTTATCCAAATCGCCAAGTTACAGAACTCGGCGTATATTCTAGCTCGGTTATAGAACCAGCTATCCAAATCGCCAAGTTACGAAACTCGGCATATGCAATAGCTCGGTTATGAAACTAGCTATATTAAATACCTTGTTGTAGAACTCGGTATCTTCGGCTCGGTTGTGGAACCAGCCACACCAAATGCCAAGTTATAGAGCTCGGCACCAACTCACACTCGGTGACTGCCGCTCGGTCATGGAACTAGCCATGCAAAATTCTAAGTTACGAAACTCAACAACTATCTTAGTTCGGTTATGGAATCAACTATGTTAGAATTCTGATTTCTAGACCGAGCTCGATTAAGCTAACTTCCTTCTGGTTATGGAACCAAGGTTGTATGCCCAGTAACTATTTGATAGTTCCGGTTATTAAACCGAACTCAATTATTATATTCTTACACCAAACTCACATACTTGAAAACGAGATGTGAAAAGGTAATTGTATTCACTATTGTAAAAGTTACAATTTACATTGCATCAAAAAGTATAAAAAGAAATACACCAAATAGTTTAAGGGACTGGCCCGACACCCCAGGTCTCAGTTTCGACCTCGACATTTCCCTTCTCGGCTTCAGACGCGGTCGACTCAAGAGGGATTTTAGTCGACACAGGTGGTACTTCATGTTCCGGCTCTGGGGTTTGGAACTTGGGTGGATTCTTATGTAATGAATGATCTTCGGAAACTCTAGTTTTTCTCAGAGCCACTCCACCCCATCTCCCAAATCGTCTAGCTCAGATTCACGACTTGAGCCTCATATACACGAGAAGCCACTTCCGCCCCCTCTTGATAAGCAGAATCAACCTCGGTCTCCAGTTTGGCCTCCGCATCCTCCTTTTGCTTCTTGAGCTCAACAGCAAGTTGTTTCTGCTCCGCAGCCTCAGCCTTCGCCGTCTCCAGTTCAGCTATGATAACCCGGATCGTTGCTTCCAGCTCCTCCTCCCTCCGATTGTCTTCCTCCAAAGCTGCTTGGAGGGCCCGTTTCTCCTCCTCCAGCCTGGCAATCCGAGTTTTGGCCTGCCGAGACCTTTCCAACTGAACTTGGGTTCTTTGCAGTACCTGTAAGGGAGACAGATTGTCAAGACATGACGACTAAGGCGAAGTGGAAAAGCTTATGAAAAACTGACCGCAAGAGCTGACTGTATATTCCACGCCGCCAGCTGAACGTCTTCAGCCTCCCTGTGCCTCGCCATATCCCTTGACAAAGAGCATGCGTGGGCCAAAGCCGCAATCACATTCGGGTTCCCCCACATCCAGTCCTTCACCATCACAGATCTCTCGGGCTCGATCATGAAGCTCGGTATCCATGCTGCCGGTCCAGAGGGTTGGGGTGTTGAGGTGCTGCTGAGGATTTTTTTAGAGGGGCTCTCGACCCTGACCCTTTTCTCCGGTCAGATCTCTTCTTATTCCCGCTGACCCTGCTCTTCCTGCCGGACTTCCGAAGTCGGGACATGATTCTCGATAGCCTTGGTGGACAGGCCCGGTTCGGATGAAGTAGCTCGGTCACCGAAGATAAGGGAGCTCAGATCTTTTATTGCCAAAGGGCGTCTTGGTACCATGTCCCCTCTTCTCTCTTCTAAGCTCGGGGAGACGTATGATTCGACAACCTGTTCGAGCTCGACTTCCTTTGAATTGGAGCGCGGGACTGAGGCTTCGGCGCCCGAGGTCTCTTGGCGGTCAGCACGGGTCAGGGCCAATTCCTGTTCCGAACTCCCCGATGGCTCGCCCTCTTTCCTTTTGTTAAAGAGCAGTACCTTGGTTCATACCCAAGCAGCTCCCAGGCAGCCCGACCTCTGTGGCCTTGATATCAGTAGACGACGTCGAACCAGGCGTTATTCTTCTTCCACCCGACTCACCTCGCTTCTCACCGCCTTTTACTAACACCTACAAAGGAAAACAGAGAGTCAGGTCAGCGAAAACAGGAAGAAGCAGTACAAAAAGCTCAGGAGTTCGGTATTTACTTGGAGGAGCCCCAAGATGACGAGGGATCATGTACGCCCTCTCGAAATCGGTCTCGGCCTCGCCTCGTTCCCAGTTTCCCGAGACGAACAACCGATCATCTCCGGCGTATTTATTCGAATCCTCCAAATCCCGGACAAAAGGCACTCTTCTTGCCTTAACCCGAAGATAATATGTATTTTCCCCCCGAGTCTTACATATGTCAGATGAGTCCTCGATGTCATGGACACCGAGATCGATACCTAGAATTCGATTTAGCTCGACTACTCCCATGATGATCCTGAAGTTGTTCGGCATCAATTGGCAAAGGCAGAGACTCCACTTGCTCAAGCAAATCCTAAGGAGGGGTGCACAGGAAACCTGACTCCACCCTCGACTATCGACACTAACGGAAACGACATCCAGCCGTCCCGAAAGGAAAGGCCATCAAAGGGGTCCTCTGGGTTGTCTAACCTAATCCTTACAACGTTCGGAACCTCGTACTTTGCCATAAACTTCATTGCAGCCGCTGGAGTATCTACCGAGATCCTATAGATCCCCATATCTGAATATGAGAAGATTTGGGGGGAAAAGGGGCAGAGGATCAAGAAGGCACCAAAGACCCTAGACGGAATAGGGCAGAGGAGAACCTAGAGAGGTCTCAGAACAAAGGAAAGAAGGGCAAGTGAAGACTTACAACGGTAAAGAGGGATCCTAAAGACAACGGACTCTGATCAGAAAAGCTAAAAGCAAGAAGCTCTTCCTTTGCGAAAACTCTTGGGCAAATGCAAGGCAAAAGTGAGAAGGAAAAGGGGAAAACCCTATATATAGTAGATAAGGCGCCCTTTTCGAATTTCGAAAGACGCGCATTCTAAGCGTTGCCTTGGAAGCCGCATGCGTCACTTCAAATTAATTGAGCAGCCAACTAAATGACGACACTTGGTGCTGCCAGTTCATCTGCTGCAATGATTCAAAACACCCTATTAATTACCTCGGATAGAGGAACCGACATTAAGATGGGATGTGAATTAAATTCTCAGGACTCTTCGGTCATATCACTTAGCTTCCGACCTCAAAGAGTTGGAGAACTCTGCGAGGTCAAGAGCTAGGGGGCAATTGTGTGAGGGCTTCCCCTAAGAGCAGAATCACACTAATCTTTGTAAAATTAACGACTTGGCTTATCTTGGTCTCGGTATCCAAGCTCGGCAGGAGTTTCACATTCAGCTCGGCAACAGTGTCAGTTGGCATCCAACTTGAGCTAGCTTCGGTAAAGGTACCAGCTAACCTTATCTTTGTCTCGACAATAGTGCCATGACATGTCCATCTCGGCATTGCCAACTAGGATGAGTATAAGGTCATAATTGTACCCCATAACGCTACGGCTACGTTGCAGAATGTATTGACAGACAAGATGTGCACCGGACTATGATAAGAGGCTAGCCTTATCAGGCAATCACCTCCACATTAATACGAGGATTCAGCGCATGATCCGATGGGACGTTTCCCCACCTACCGCCATTAAGGAAGCATGGCGTGGGGCAACGGGACAGTGCCTCTACCTACCTCCATGGAAGGAGCCTTCCTCTATATATATGCATGAAGGAAACCCACAAAACACACACGATCATATACGCCCTTACTCTGCATTCTCTTCGTCCTTACTCACCCATCCTTTGTCTAGTGACTGCACTAATTTAGGCTTCGGAGTGCCTCCGGCTGATAGCAGCCCAGGCCTCTGACCTTTGTCTTCCTCCTTCGCTTTCAAGTCCCATGCGGTTAATCTTTCCCAAAGGACCTTTACAGCAACATCAGAAATCAAACATCCATTTATCCAAGTCCGTAATATTTAGGCACTTACACAGTGTAATACGAGTGTTCTTTCCTCCTTTGGGTTCTAGGATACGGAAAAAGAAAAACACAGATTGCAGTTGATATAGGAATATAATATTATGTTTTCGCTGTGTTGTTGCTCCCATTTCCATCTCATGCTCTCAGATGCAATTTTTTTTCAAGTGGGGAGCACTTGAAGCCCCTCCTACTTCTGTATAGTGATAGAGGATCGGAAGGTCATCTTAATCCCTTGATCAATGCCCAACAAGTTTCCACCTTCCAAGACCAGTGTGCAGTCTATCCGTCCCTATTTTGTGGTTCACTTAGATGGATCATTAGGTGGGCCCACTAGCTCATCAGTAAGTTGAGATGATGAGTACATGAGTTGAGTAGAGGCTCAATCAACTAAAATTGTATGATTCTTTTGTACCCATTTATCTTGCATTTGTGCCTAATCTTACTTCTAGGGCCATTAGTTTTCATGTAATTAAATTTCAAGGAATTCTAAATCTTTGTTTTATTTTTTTGTATTTTGAAAGGTTGATTCTTTTGACTGGTTGATAAAATTCTAAGTCTTGTATTTGTTATAGGGGTTAAAAAAACTAAAATCTAAAGACGAAAACATCAAATAATCTTGCAAGAGGGCATGAAAAATGAATAACCATCCATCACCCTCCTAATTCAAATCCTTGGAATGTCGAGATTCTATCTACATTTCCACCCTGTATTCTTCTTTTCTCACTTATTGAATACCCGTTTGACCATGAATTCCTATATATATTCCGTTCCATGAAAGCCAACAGACCATTAATCAGTGGAGGAACTAGACAATTTGCCTTGGGAGCCACCATGTAACTTTATTTTCATTTTTTACTTTTTCTGGAGAGGAGTTGGGAGCAATGTAAAACAAGCATACAATTTTCCTTAACCCAGGGGGTGTTTTTCAAAATTCCTGCCCCCCCCGCCCCCCCAATACCTAGTTCGACCCCTGCCCTTGATATTCACTTACGTCCATCAGTTACAGATGTTTCTACTAGTGTGCCTAATTCTTGAACCAATTGGCATGTAATGTGTTGGCTTGATCAAACACAAGTGTGAACAATGGTGGTTTGTTTTGTAGATTAATAGAGTGTTAAGGCAAGATGAACAGGTTGCTTTTATTGATCGATGTTATTGCGTTCTTATTAGATTCTCCTTGAGAGATCTATAAGAAATGAACAAATATTTTAGCTCGCTTTGTCTCTAAAAACAAATGAATATGTTATTGGTCAAACTCAGTGGCTCAAGGACTTTGACCCAGAAAATCATTGGGCAATAATTTTTATGAAGCTGACCTTTGCAAGACAGAAAGGTGGGTTTGTCCAAGATATAAAATTTGACGATGAGTATGAACATAAGAGTAACGGAAGCTTTCAATTAAAGTAAAAAACCTTTGACTCATTTTCAAAAGCATATATGAAGATTTGAATATTTTAAAAGTTTTCCACAATTCTTTTGATCTAAGTCCTTTCCATAAATTTTTCTGAGAGATGATATAAACACCCTTCTCTTATGACAAAATTTTATTTTTTATTAACCTCTTTCCTCCACAAAATGGGCCATTTTGATTTTGATGATCATATCCATTTAATGAAGTTAGTTTTTTAGTCATTTGGAATCCCTTCTTTTTAATCATCATGCATAAGGTTGTTGAGGAGTGCCCCACTAGGTCATTTGGGCTGGACTTAATCATTTCTCTTAAATGATTTATTAAAGAAGATTTTTGAAAAAAGACTTTCTTGAAATTTTTTATGGAAATGACTTAATTGAAAGAATTGTAGAAAACTCTTGTATTTTTTTTAAAATATTTAAATCTTCATGTACTATTTTGGAAATGAGCAAAAAAAATTATGCTTTTGTAGATTTTCCCTAAGAGTAATACAACAGAGAGCTAATGCCTGATATAGATGATTAGAATGACTCTTTCCAAGCACAAATCTAATAGCATTGAACAAGACCTATTTAGAACTACTTCAAATTGGAATTGTTTTCAGTGTCCAATTGGCATCCAGAGAATTTTTTTTTTCTAACAAGGGGTACTTTTGTCTATTGACTCATAAATTCCTAAGCATGGGCCTTTTGATTGATGGAACATTTCTTGGAATTGACCTCGGACTCTTCTTACCATTAGTTATCTCTTTAAAGCTAGGGCACTAATATAGGCTTTTTTTTAGTCAACGGGTTGGAACACAAGAAAGAGACTGTACACACACGAGTTAAAAGCCCACACAAATGGAAAGCGAGCCCGAACTCAGGGTTCAACTCATAGTCAGCCGGGTGAGAACTGGTACTCCTTACCATGCTACTTGGGTAAGGATCCGTTCTCCAAACATGGGCTTTTTGATTGGTGGAAATGCATACAATAACAAGCTGAGCAAATGATCATGCCCTTTAATTTACTTGTCCTCAAACCAAAATAATTACACATAATTGAAATTTATTATGATAAAATCTATAGGCGATCCACATAAATGAAAATGAAGGGGGAAAGTGCATTAAGCATTATTTGCAATCAAAATCATTGGGATCTCTCTTCAGTTTCCCCAAAAGTTTTGAAAATACATAATTTTAGCTAAAACCCTCGTTTTTTAGGATCTTCATGTCTGAGTCTCCCATTGGATTTGAAAATCCTCATATTTTATGGATTTATCATTGATACCAATTCACATAGGCATTTAGAAGCATCAATATCAATGTGAAACCCTCAGAGAAATCCTTACTTTGAGAGAGCGGTGAGGACGGATGCCTTACCAGTAATGGAGCATGCCCCTTGGACCTGTTTGTGCAACTGCACTACCTTTAAAGGGAGAAGGAGAAAGGCACCTAAGGACTCGTTTGATGTCTTTCTTGTGTTGTTTCTGATTCTACGCTGAGATTAGGGTCAGCTAAGATTGGGCATGTTTGGTAACATCATATTAGAAAGTTCTCCTAAGAATAAGCACTGTAGAATTTGTTGGGTTTTTTGTTGTTTCAAAAAATCCAAAACCGCTTTACTTGAAAAGAAGTTGTCTTTTTCCTCACTGTGGGTAGGGATGTAAATGGGTACCCGATTCTCCGATTACCTGAAGGTTCCGATCCGTTAAAAACCGGGCATGAGTCCTTATTTAGGCCTCGATAAGTAAATGAGTTCGGGTCCGGTTCCACCTTGGTTCAGACCCGTGGACCTGACATATTACATCAATTTTTGAAAATCTCTCCTAAAAACTAAGTTTTTCTTTTAATGTCATTCTCTACGTAGGCCCGGACCCGGATCCAGACCTGTCCCATATATGGTTCTGGTTTTGGTTCCGAAGTAAAGAAACCGGTTCTAAAACGGTTTCGGGTCTGGATCCGGTTCCACCTTCTCCTTAATGGTTTCGGTTCCAGGTCCACCATAGACCCGGACCTGAACCGACCCATTTACAACCCTAACTGTGGGTAGTGTAGGATATATGGAATACATGGGATCCCACATTGCTCAAGTCCAACCTTTTAGAAGGCTTTATAACTATGTCCATTCATATACACTTTAAGTTGCTTTGGACTCTTTTACCATAAGACCCATGCGCTCGCGCGAGTTGGGCTTGGCCTATGGGGCTGGATCCGAAAATTGTTTAACCGGGCGCATGTCCGTGATGCATATTCTGATCACTGTTGTAGAAATTTCAAATCCAGCCTGACCTGGCCTAGGGGACCCATATTCTGATCACTTTTGTAGAAATTTCCAATTCCCTTTTTACTTTATTTTTAAATAAAAAATATTTTTTTATTAATGGCTCTTTATTGAAAAGTTTCAAACGTTCAAATAGTTATGATTAACGTTGTGCTTATTGCTGGTTTAAACGCCCAATGACACTATTTTGTATTATAAATAGCTGGGCAGGTTTCAATAGAAATATAGAAAAATACTTTGTTTTTCCTTCTCTTCCTTTTCTCGATGTGAGCATTTTGCGCATCCTGAAGCCTGAGCTACACTTGGTGTGTGACTAAGCCAGATCTTCTGTGAAGGCCATTGAGTCCTAGGGCAGTTTCTGCAGAGATCCTATTTGCATCTGAGTTTATCCCAGAGGGGCAGAACTTGTCCTAAAAAGAGCATCGCCACATGAGCTACCGCCGCTGATCTCCATCGATTCATGTACAACTTGATGTTAGAAATTTTAGTTATGTGCTCGTAGAAATCATCCAAGCTTAAAATACTAAATTAAAGTGTTTGTTGTCTGCAATGTACATTTGTCGTTTCATCCCAACAATAATTTGGGACGCTCACCCTATGTTTGGGAAGGGAAGAGGGGAGGGGAGGGAAAATTTGAGGGTGAAAGAAAATGAAGGGGAGGGGAGGGGAGGGAAAATTAATTTTACCTCCTCTTGTTTGAGAAGTCAAAAGTAGGGGGAAGAAAAGTAAAAAAGTATAATTTTGTTTATTTGTAAGGTAGAGAGACAGACCAATTTACCCTTGCTTTTGCAAAAGTTTCAACCGGATAAAAAGGGTAGTTTAGTAATTTCCCACAAATTCCCCTCTTTTGCCCTCATTTCCCCCCTCTTTTTTTTTTTTTGGGGGGGGGGGGGGTGGGAAATTTTGAGTGGGCTCCACACTCTTTTTCCCTCCATTTTCTCCTCCCCCACTTTCCTTCCCCTTCCCAAACACCCTCATTTTTCATTTTCCCTCCATTTTTCCCCTTACTTTTTCCTCCCCGTCATTTTACCCCCTTCCCAAAGTGTTGAGCTGGACTTCCACACTTCAAATCGTCTTTTAGTCCTTATTCGATCCATGGTGCTCCGGCTCGTATAAAAGGAAACAAAAAGGCAAATTACTTACAAAATCTCCACCCAGTGTTACTACTCTACCTAGAATCCCTCCACTCTCTTTAAAAATAGAAGGGAGAGAGAGAAAGACAAAAGCGACACTTGTCCATAACATCAGCCACTGAGGCGAGAACGATCACTTACTCGCTGATAAGTAACGACATTTCTCACCTCATTGTTCATGATTCGTGGATATGTCACTTTTTTCCACTTGTGTGGGCTTTTTTTCAATTTGTGCGGGCTTCTTTCCCACTTGTGTGGACCTTAGTTTCACTTGTGTAGCAGGGGCAAAACCAGGAATTTTGTTTAAGGGGGGCCAAAGAAAAAAATCCTTTAAGTAAAATTACAAAATTTTGTAAAAAAATACGCACTAATCAAATTATTAAAGTAGTGCCCGATGTTTTTACATCGAGTCAGTATCATCAATTATGGTTT
Source organism: Cinnamomum chago (assembly GCA_038049695.1). Taxonomy (NCBI): domain Eukaryota; kingdom Viridiplantae; phylum Streptophyta; class Magnoliopsida; order Laurales; family Lauraceae; genus Cinnamomum; species Cinnamomum chago. Next base: position 51,498,328 of record CP142460.1, read on the forward strand.
CAATAATGATTTTTCCTATAATTTCTTTTTTTAATATATATATATAATTAAATAATTTACAAGAAATTTTTTCTTTATTTTGTTGCGAAGTGAAGTTTTAACAAACTTTGTTCATCTACCATACTCATTTAAGAACGACTCCTTACCTAGGAGCGGCGGTTCTCACCTGGCTGCCCAAGGTTCGAACACTAGGTACGCCACCTCTTCCCACGTGTGTGAGCTCCTTTCCTACTTTAGTGGGTTGCCTTTCCGCGTAACTAGGCTCTCTCCCTTGGGTCCCGGCCCCTTTAGCTGGGTACCCAAAAAAAGTCTCAAAATGGGTACAAGGCCTGGTCCTATCTTACGCACATAACTCTTAAGTTACAACTTAAGACGTTATTATTTAAAAGCTCAGAGAAAAGTAGTAATAATATCTCATATCCAAAATCTAAATCATTCAAAAGCGTGGTTTTGCCATATTTTATCTCCTTAAATGAGTTTCTTTAACCGAATTATTCTGACATGGATAATAATAATCGAAATAAGAAAATACAACTACATTCCTTTATCCACCAAATGGATTAAATGCAATGTTGTTTAATTAAGGTAAGTCAACCAAATGTTGATAGCTATAGTGTCATACATCTAATGGTGATTATCACTAATGGTTCTATCTTATTTATTTATTTATTTTTATTTATTTTTATAAAACCTTATCTAATGTCAGACATCATTGATGACCCCTTATATGGGAAATCATTGTGGGGCCCAATTGATATTGGTAGTCATATTATCACAAGGGGAGTTATCAAATGTTGATAGCTATAGTGTCATACATTTAATGGTGATTATCACTAATGGCCCTATCTAGCTTTTTCTTTTGTAAAACCTTATCTAATGTTAGACATCATTGATGAACCCATCTATGAGAAATTATTGTGGGGCCCAGTTGATATTGGTAGTCATATTAACACAAGGGGAGTTTAGTGGGACTCATTTACAGATGACAAATTAATAATTGCAGCCACACAATTTAATCTTGCTAATTAATAAGAAACCTAGCTATTTTTAGTAGTATGAGACCCACCTAATGTTAGTAATCGCGATGAAGGCCCCTCAGTGTGAATTAGTAAGACCCACCTAATATCGATAATTAACAAGGGCTATGTAATTGTAATATGATTAATTTTATGACCCTACATTAAATTTGTAAGCATTGTAGGGTCAATCTAATATTGAGAGTCACAATTGCAATCCTATAAGGATCATTGATGTTAAAACTTACAGTGAGCCACTATAATTAATGGTTTCCCATGAACTCTTTCGTGTGCATGTGTATATGTATGTGTGTGTGTGTATAGAGCAAGGCTCTCCTAAGCCCAAGTTTAGGATAAAATCTCGTAAGCTCATGATTGTGGGGCCCACACATATGACCCTACTAAGTTGCACATGTCAACCAACTTTCAGTCAAATATGAATTTACTAGATTGTTGGATTGACTATGTATCGATCCAAATGGACTATTGACCATTAAACTTTTGGGCCCATATGGAGATGATAAAAATCATGGTTGGGGCTGATTTTTTGCAGAGAAGAAGATCTCAAAGAGTCCTTGAAATCCCCCTACCCCCATCCCCATTGGGTCCCTAGGTGGGCCCCACCACACACTTGAGCTTACCTTATCCTAAGATATATGTATATATATATATGAAATATTTTGTAACAAAGGATTATTTTATACAACATATCGTTGAATAATGTAATATGAAGGTTGTTTAGAAGAAAGTGAGATACCGTAAGATATTTATGCCTCATTTTTTAGTTAATAGATTATATTCTAAACTAGTATATAATATAACTAAATATCTTGAAATGTCTTGTTTCTAGACACCCCCTAAGCAAGAAACTACCCACAATAGGAAAACCCAATCCTATTAATAAAACAAGCAACCCTAAGCAAACTGTGACGCCTCGGAGTTCCACATCGACTATAGAGAGGAAAGTGAATGGGGTTATATGTAAGAGCTTACACCCTTACCTTGCATGAGGCCTTTTGATGGATTGAGGCCCATCAGAAGCAAAACCGTGAGGCCCGTGGGCCAAAGTGGACAATATCATGCATGTGTGAAGGGTGGGGTGTTACACAAACCATATTTAATAATGTCCTACCCTAAATAGTGTCACCGGTCAAATCCCTCTGGTGCGTGTGTCGAGTTAGTGATGACTTTAACACTCTCCTTCAGTGCTGACCCTCGGCATCATTATGTCAAGTCTCCATTTAAATCTATGAAATATTTTCCACGTACGCGGTGCTATCTTCTTTTGGTCCTCAAAACCATGTGGTTTGTCCAAGTAGATCCCCGCGCCAATTCCCTCATGCTAAAAAGCTTTGTCGACATGCATCTTCTTGAGTTTTTTACCCTTGATAGCTACGAATCCAATCTTCACATGTACGATGTTGAGCTTCACCATCGGACCATATGTCATGCCAAAATCAAACTCGTATGGTTGGATGAATCCCTTTGCTTCCAACCATGCTGTGTGAGGATCAGAGGTCCCACAAGACCAACTTTCTTGGTTGTCAATCCACATATATCTAACTGTTGTCACACCATCAGGACATTGGACAATCTATCATGTCCCAAACGCAATCAAGGTTGCAATCTTTGCACCTATTACATCTTGCCACTCTTCATCTCTTGTGTACTTAGTTCTACATCTTTGTGAGTCTTTAAAACGCCAAAATAAATAACTTACACAACTGTTTCAGCAACCATCTCTTGAGAATTTGACTCAGTCTCAGACTAATCTTCCTACTGTTCTTTCGAATCCTTCTCATGAAGCAATCTGGCGCTATGGTGTTTCAGCTTCAGTTTCTTCATCAACAGGCTCTGAATCATAGGCATCTTCTTCATTATGTGCATAGTGAAGATTCTTTGACCTTGGACATTCAGAAGCATAGTGTCCATTGCCTTTGCATCGAAAGCAATCGATGTCCTGCTCTGAACTAGAAGAATCGACAACATTCTTCCCTTTGCTGGCAAAATTTGTAGGACTTGATTGATTTTGAGGTGGTGCTTGACTGTTGGAATTTTGTGGAGGAGTTTGTCGGGTTGAGTTTTGTGTTAGAGCAACCCACTAATAAGTTGTATCGGAGGTCCTCCTTTGGAGAGGCTCACCAAAACGCCTTGAATATGGATATCGCAACTGTTCTTCGACACAGAGTGCTAATCGTTGAACTCCTTCAATGCTGTAAAAGGTGTGAGTAGTCAATTCCCTTTGGATCTGTTGACATAGTCCTTTCTTGTATTTGGTGAAAGCCTGTCGATCAGTTTCAGGAACTTTGCATCACACCATGGGATCATGAAACCTTTTTGTGAAATCATCTACACTGGAGGTCCCTTTGGATCTGTTGACATAGTCCTTTCTTGTATTTGGTGAAAGCCTGTCGATCAGTTTCAGGAACTTTGCATCGCACCATGGGATCATGAAACCTTTTTGTGAAATCATCTACACTGGAGGTCCCTTGTCTACAGTCAACTAGTTGATCTTAGATGGAATCAAGATAGTCAACAGGTAGATATTTATCCTCAAGTTTCTGTTTCATCTCCTCCCATGTGTTGATAGGACATCTCCCATAATTAGCATTCCTGTCATTAATTCTCCGCCATTAAATATGTGCTGCACCCTTCATCTTCATCTTGACAGAGGAAACACATTTGTCTTCTTCCATATTGTACCATTCAAAATAATCTTCAAGGGCTGTAATCCAGTCGGTGAAGACTTTCACATCCATGCGTCCAACGAAATCAGGAACATCAACATATACCTTCTTGGTGATGTCATCACGTCGGCCATGATGATCTTCAAAATTAGTTTCATCCATAATACGCTCCATAAATTGCCGACAAGTTTCCTACGGTTCACCATTGACAGAATTTTCCACATTTGCCTGTCGGTTGCTTCCTCCTAGTGCCTTACTATCGTCTTTGTTGGAGGAAGGTCCTGAGTTGTCATTGTTCTGGTTGGCCGGAGGAGGGGTGTTCCGAAGGCGTTCTTCAACCTTGTCCATTCTGTCCATTAATTCCATGATGTAGCTATCACGCTAGTAGTCCGTGAATTTACCTCTGAATGTGGCTCTAGTGTAAGTAGTCGGGATCGGGGTAGATATGCTAACTTGTTGTTGTTGCTTTTTTTTTTTTGCTACTGCTTATAGTTGTTGGGTCGGATTTGTCCCGAACTAAAGGCCTAGAAGACTGACCCTATGTCACGTGGGGTGGGACACATGGGTCGGGCTCAAAGGCTAGTGACAAAAGGGTTTTGATCCCCCCTTTTTTCTTCGTTGCTATTCGATGAGGAAGGGGAGAAGGAAGTCAAGAGGAGGCGCAGCGACTTGTATGGAGCCGAACTGGAGAAGAGCCATCGGTGCAAGGTATGCCCTTTGTCCTTAGTCTCCATCTCTGTTCTCTTGCTCTTTCTTCTATTTTTTTCTCTAGGTTCTGCGAATGGGAGTGTGGTGGTTTCGGCTGGAGTTGGGTAGGGCAGAGAGCAGCATGGTTGGATCTGGTTTAGGGTGTCTGGGTTTGGACCGGGACTTGGGGCTGCTAGGGTTCAAAGACTATGGGATTTGGGTTCGATTGGCTAGGGGAGGTCCTAATTTGGGGTTTTGGTGTCTTACGGATGATGTGGGGCCATTGGGGTAGTTTTTCGTTTATGGGAAAGGATGTGGATGGGGCTAGTTTTGGCAGGTACTAGGAAGAGAGGACGAGGATTGGTGTTGCTGGCTGGGGCGTGATTCAGGAATGCGGCTGGTTGGGGTTTAGGGATTTGGGATTTGTGGAAATTGGGTCCCGTCTGGGATTTGGATGGGGTCGTGTGATGTAGGGGAAAGTGGGGTGGGTCGGGATGGGTCTTAGGGTTGGCAGTGACGATCGATGAGGAGGAGGATGATAGAAAGTAAATTAGGAAGGGTGGATATCGGATTACCTAGGATCGGCAATCGGAACTGGCGATCTGAAATAGATCTTCGCACTGATATGAATTGAAGCAGCATAGGGAAGAAGGATGATAACCAACGGGCTAAACTCCAAGCTAGAAGGCTTAGGGTAGGATGTCTAGGTCTCACACCAAAGACGAGAGAATCACACGTTTGAGAAAGCTCAATTTCATTCCAATTTCTGTATATTCCAAGAGTACACCCTTTATATAATAGAGTCTAAGCAATAATTTAGGAATCAATCCCTACTAAATAGGAAACTCCCTAATTCTAAGAATCTAGGAAAATTAGAAACTACCTAATTATTGTTTAAATCAAAGAAATTAAAGAAATCTACTAAATTTGGGAAATCATCTAGAAAACCAAAAACTGTCGTTTCAAGATTTTGTCACTGCCGGGCCTTGTGGACTTGAGCCTTCTGGAATATACTTTCAATCGAGGCCCAGTAGTCTGGCCTGCATCATTAACCAAACTCACCAATCCACGCATCTAATCTAACATGTGCCCCACATAAATAATTAAAATACATTAAATTAAAATAATAGTAATATACTAATTAAAATATAATAAAAATATAATAAGCGTAACCGGGATCTTACAGGAAGCAGAGCTCATGGCGTTACAGCGAGGCCTCCACCACATGGCCCAACATTATCCAACTACAATCCAAATCGAAGGTGACTGCCTTGTGCTGATTACCCCAATTAAAAACTCTAGCAACCTGAGTTGGGACTTAATGCCTCTGTGGCGAAGAACTATGGATCTGCTCACATCTATGGCCAATGGACTATTCACTTCTACAAATGTTTCGCCAATTTGGTGGCGGATTTGTTGGCTAGTTATCCTATGCTAGTGGAATCAGGCTAGATTGCAGAGCTGCCTGCTCATATCTGCCTGCGGGCATGGTTTAAAATCGCGGTTCGCGGTCATCGCGTCGTGGTTCACGGTCATCGCGGTTCGCGGTTATCGCGTCGCGGTTCGCGGTCATCGCGGCCCATTACGGAGCGAATTTTTATTTTACCAAAAAAAAATCCAAAAAATCCATAATATTATAAAATGATAGAAACTAATGTTTTTTTTCCATTAATGCACACTTAAAAGCAAAATAACGGTCTCCTCAAGTTATAACATCCTGTATTCATTGCTGTATCGATTATATATTAAAATAAGTTGAAATATCATAAATTTGACATAATGCAACCATAATTTTGGGCAACCTAATAGTGTTAACACTTAAACATTTAAAGTCTACAATCAAGCAATAAATACTAATAGAGTTAGTGCATGTGCCTAATGCTAGAATGAGTGGCGTCCTGGCTCGATATTATCATCATCATCATCATTATTTCTTGAAGGGTAGAAGGCACCAAATTGTTTGAAAAATGCATTTGAACACTAATTTGAAAAATGTAAATGATATCAAGAAAAGCCCCAAATTTTGAAAATAAAAAAAATCTAAATCTACACCTTAAAACACTAGATCTAGGGAAAAATTAGTGAGTATACTAACATCATATCTAGCTCAATATAAAGCCTTTGGTTCATGTATTACACAATCTTAAAAAAAAAAAACCTAAAATAATTTGGATTAAATAATGAAAAAATAAAAAATATTACAAAGAGTGTTAGAACTCGAAATTTTTTTTTCCAAAAGTATAGATCTAACACATCTCAACCACCTCTAAGTTATTTTGATGTTGAATCTTGAAAATAACTCCAAAAAATAAAAATAAAAAAGCTTACCAAAGAGGTCCCTTGAGTTTGATTAGCTTGAAAGTCCTGGGGATCCGAACCCTAGAGGGGGGGGGGTGAATAGGGTGAGCTTCATTTATGACCAATTCTAACCAATTTTAACTTCTTTAAAACAAACTAGTCACATGTGATGATTTATCATACAAGATGCGGAAGCTAACAAAAGAATCACCACAAAGCAATCACCATCACACAAGGATTTATAGTGGTTCGGCCTCAATGCCTACATCCACTACCGGCTTGTGAACCAACGCCCCACCGGATTTCCACTATTTATGCTTTTCAATAGGCTAAGCAATAGCCTTTACAATATGTTTTTCAAGGCTTAGCAATAACCTTTACAATGATGCTTTTCAAGGCTCAACATCAACCTATACACTATGCTTTTATAGGCTAAGCAACAACCTCTTCAACCACAAGGTTGGTTATCTCACTAATTAGTGTCTATAATACACTTGATGGAGATTCAATTAAGCTCATTACAATGCCTCTTAATTAGGCGGATATGGAAGTGAAAATCTAATACACACACACTATGAATGCAAAGATGAAAGTACATGATGTGTGTGTGTGTGACGTCCTCAATCATTTTGAAAATGAAAGCTCATAAATGTATGCCAAGGCTTTTGAAAGTTTTAGTTCATAAAAACATTTATGATTGAGGAAAGAATGCAAGTCACATGTTAAAAGTAACAACTTGTTAATGATGTCAAAGATACACAAGTTGTATGAAATGAATTAGCTCTAAACATGTGATGCATAGGGATGTCAATCAAATCAACAAAGTAGCTCATAAATCATAAAAATAGATTTGATTGAAATTAGGGGACAAATCATATGTAATTATAAATACAACTTGAATATGATATACCAATCAATGCAAAGCAAGTTGTAAAACTTTAAAACAAATTCACATATGATTTGTAAACATGTTGAATCCAAAACATAAGATATATTTGAAAAAGATTTTCTTATGATGGAAAACAACAACCAAAGATTCAACCAAGTATATGGATCATGTTACATCTAATTTCAAAGATGTTTCCATTAACATGATCTACTTAGATTTACCAAGGATAAAGTACTACTTGGGTTGAATCAATGGTGATGCATCCAAAACAATAGATCAATTCAAAATATAAAACATGCTAAGGATACAACACATCATAGGTTAACATGCTACTAAAGATTTACCAAAGATAAAACAAAAACATGAAAACATATGATATGTAAAGATGTTGAATCCAAAACATAAGATAGTTTTGAAAGTGATTTTCTTATGTTGAAAAACAACAACCATAGATTCAACCAAGTATATGAATCATGTTACATATAATTTCAAAGATTTTTCCATTAACATGATCTACTTAGATTTACCAAAGATAAAGTACTACTTGGATTGAATCAAATGGTGTTGTATCCAAAACAATAAATCAACTCAAAACATAAAGCATGTTAAGGACACAACACTTCATACATAGTTTATCATGCTACACAAGATTTACCAAAAGTAAAACAAAGCATGAAAACATATGATTAAGGAAAGTAGAGCCTACTTGGTGATTTAACTTTATTAATCCAAGCTTTAGCTTTCCTAATGCTCCCCTTCATCCCTTAGTTCTTTTCCCTTCTATTTGCCTCAAAACCCCTCAAGGAGGGCCTTAAAATTCCCAACTTTTGGCAAAGGAAAGAACTCATATATATAGCAAAAAGTGCCCAACGGCTAGTCATCGGTCGACCTGCAAACAGGTCTCGGTCGACCGGGATCACACAACGGTCAGAAAAATGACCGTTGGGGCATGAGGGCCACTTTCTGCCTGCAGTGTTCTCGGTCGACCGGGAACCCTGGGCCGGTCGACCGGCCACACTGCTGGGACCGAAAATTGCAACTTTTGCAAATTCAAAGTTTTCCTTGGTGGAACTTTATGGGCCATTAAATCAAGCTTGAATACATGTTTTAAATCATTCTAAGGGGTTTAAAAACATGAAACACACAAAGCCTAAAATGATTCAAAACTTTAAAACCAAAGGCTAGCTTGATTTCTAAAAAACTCTTTTAAAAAACAAATGCTTACAAGATTAAAAACAAAACATGCATAAATCAAAACTTTTACAACTCTTAAAAACAATGCATGTTTAAAACAAGATTTCAAGAATTCTTAAATCAAATGCATGTGTGTAAATCAAATGATGCTAGAATGATAATGCATCCATCAAATTGCAATCTACAAAATTCCTAACAATCTCCCCCTTTGCAATTTGGTGGCAACTTACTCACCACTGAAATTACACACTAAGTCTTCAGCTCCCCCTCAGCTGGACAAGTCTTGAAAACTTCTTGGATGCTTCTCTTAGCTTGGGCTCTTGGGCACTTTTCTTCATTCTTCATGATGCTTGGTGCTTGATCATTCTTCAAGCTTTCTTATCATCTTCCTCTCTATGGCCAAGCATCTTCTCTAGTTCCAAGCTTTCTTTGTTCTATTAGCTCTCCCCCTTTGACCATGCCTCTCTCTTCCTTTGGCAAGATATGCATTCTCTCCCCTTGTAGAAGATCATACAACATCTCCCCTTAGGAAGCTTGGACATTCTCTTCCCTTCTTGAGAACTTGAATGCTCTCTCCCCCTTTGAAGAGTAGGAGATCTTTGAGTACTTGAACTCTCTCTCCCCCTTTGACATTAAATTGCAAAGGTACCTACACACATGAAATAAGGAAAATACCTTTAGTAGCACCTGTTAACAAATGAAATCGAAAATGAAATACATAACAGGCTATCATGTATGGAAGTTATCTCTAAGGGCTCAAAGGCAATCCAAGGGTCAATTTGATCAAAACTAATACTTCCTATGAAGGTTTACACTCCCCCTCCATCCATTCTCTTCTTTTGTCAAACATTTGACAAGATATAACTATTTGGTTCCAGAAGTAGATGGTTTAACCAAATGAGGGTCAACTTCAAGGAAAGGATTAGATTCATTTAACTATAAGGCTCAATATGATCAAATTACCAAAAGAAAGCAAGGTCAAATGAGAAAAGCAATCATGGATACCAATTGGAAAAACAAAGAATACCAATTGAGATTTAAAGATAAGTCTATTAAAACAATCACTCTAAGATGGATTTAGAAATATAACTATTAGGAAAAATCCAAATTAGAGCTATCCATGATGCAATGGGGTTTACTAAACATAGCATCAATCAATATACCTTATGAAAATCATATGCTATGTAAGTTGTGAAATCATTTCATTCAAACAAGAAATATGACTATTATGTGCAAGAAGAGTGAAATGAATTTCAAGCATGAAGCCAACCTCAACTAATAACCAACCAATATTATGAACACATAAACATGGTGGTCATGAGATTTACCTATATGAGCAAGAGAGGTGGCAATCATGAGCATTATGATGCTAATGGTGTGTGACATGGAATGAGAACATATAACTATCAAGTTCAAACCAATGTACACATGGTCTATCACATTCACAAGAAATCAAATCAATCGAAAATTTTACCAATTGAAACCAATTGAATTTGACAACATGATAAAGAGCAAGAATGTGACAAACACAAAATTCCATCAAGCATCATAAATGCATATTCATCACTTTTAAAGATATGACTATTGAGCATAGTGATGAACAAGATAAATTGCAATGCAAAAGGATATAACTTTGTAATGCATGTAATTTCCAAAGTGTCAAAATCATATGAATTCAACATCTAAGATATCCATCAAACATATAGAAATATGAGGAATAGATTTCAAAGAGTTTCATATGATCAAGAACACTACTATGAAGTTGAAACATGTATAAAGATTATATCACTTAGAGAATATAAATGAATCAACATCATAACCATCCAAAAAGATATGACTAGAGTGCATAGAGGATGGATTTGAGTTCTAGTATGGTTTCTACAAATATAACTAAGATCACAACCATACATAGAACGATTTGACATTTGCATAGAGAGGATCGATCAACACTCAAGATCTAACTCATACCATATCATCAAAAATGAATATAACTATGTGAGCACAAGAAGGTATGGAGTTAAAGGTATCAATCTATCATGTAACATCTCTACTCTTAGGAAATGTACCAAGCTTACAATGCAAAGGAAAATGGATAAGAGGTTCAAACCAATTGAACTTAGCACATAAAATCACATATGTACTTAAAAAGCTCAAAAACAAGATTTTACTATAAAGCACATAAACAATCATCAAAAAGCATTAAAGAGAATATACCAAGTTAGGCACAAACATGCAAATCAATGAAACCATATCCAACCAAGCAATGTAAGTCAACAAAATCAATTTGCATAAAGAATGTAACTAAATGAACCAAGATGCAAATTGTTTGTAAAAAATATTTCCTTCCAAAAGATATAATCATAATTAAGCACAAGGAAATAAATTCAAGGAAAATGCTTCTATAAATACAACCAATCAAGCTTAGAACATTTTCCAAAGTTTCTCAAATCACTTCAATATATGAAATTCCAACAAAGAATCATTTATAGAATTAAGAGCAAGTGAATTTGAAAAACAAGAAAGTTTCAATTTGTATTCTAAATATGACAATAGACACTCATACAAATTGAACTCATGTTTTCCATACCAAGAGATATAACTAGAAAGATCAATGGAAAACTTAAATAGATTCAAATCATTTGATTTACAAAAAGGATCTAACTATGACAAACATCAAATGATTTTCCAACATCAATTGATCATGAAAAATCTAGCTATGAAAGCATTTGTAATCACAATCAATTGATCATGAATAGATAAGCACTACAAGAGATATAACTATATGAACAAAACGCAAATCCATCATGAAAGTATTGCAATCAAATGATTTTGAAAACCAAGAGATATAACTTAAAAGTTCATGAAGACAAAATCAAATGATCACAAAGAAACATTGCATTTTAAAAGATGTGACTTTAAAGAAACAAAATGCAAATGTAACATGACCAACAAATAGATATAACTAAAAAGATTAGGTTGGTCTAGGGGGATCAAGGCCTTAAGGTTAGTCTAAATGTGTACCAATGAAGATTCACCTAAGGTCTTGAAAAGGGTGTCCTTGAGAGATCACTTTGAGGACTCACCAACTCTAGAAGATATAACTTGAGAAAGTCTAAGAGTGGTGCAATGAAGCTAGGGGAAATTTCATTTTCAAACATAGTGGAAATCTTTAAAAGGATATGCAATAAATCACAACACTAGGGTTCTAATCTAGCAAGGATCAACTCCGGGTTGTTAAGCCCTAAAATGGAGTAACCCGCTCTGATACCAATTGAAAGTCCTGGGGATCCGAACCCTAGAGGGGGGGGGGGTGAATAGGGTGAGCTTCATTTATGACCAATTCTAACCAATTTTAACTTCTTTAAAACAAACTAGTCGCATGTGATGATTTATCATACAAGATGCGGAAGCTAACAAAAGAATTTATAGTGGTTCGGCCTCAATGCCTACATCCACTACCGGCTTGTGAACCAACGCCCCACCGGATTTCCACTATTTATGCTTTTCAATAGGCTAAGCAATAGCCTTTACAATATGTTTTTCAAGGCTTAGCAATAACCTTTACAATGATGCTTTTCAAGGCTCAACATCAACCTATACAATATGCTTTTATAGGCTAAGCAACAACCTCTTCAACCACAAGGTTGGTTATCTCACTAATTAGTGTCTATAATACACTTGATGGAGATTCAATTAAGCTCATTACAATGCCTCTTAATTAGGCGGATATGGAAGTGAAAATCTAATACACACACACTATGAATGCAAAGATGAAAGTACATGATGTGTGTGTGTGTGACGTCCTCAATCATTTTGAAAATGAAAGCTCATAAATGTATGCCAAGGCTTTTGAAAGTTTTAGTTCATAAAAACATTTATGATTGAGGAAAGAATGCAAGTCACATGTTAAAAGTAACAACTTGTTAATGATGTCAAAGATACACAAGTTGTATGAAATGAATTAGCTCTAAACATGTGATGCATAGGGATGTCAATCAAATCAACAAAGTAGCTCATAAATCATAAAAATAGATTTGATTGAAATTAGGGGACAAATCATATGTAATTATAAATACAACTTGAATATGATATACCAATCAATGCAAAGCAAGTTGTAAAACTTTAAAACAAATTCACATATGATTTGTAAACATGTTGAATCCAAAACATAAGATATATTTGAAAAAGATTTTCTTATGATGGAAAACAACAACCAAAGATTCAACCAAGTATATGGATCATGTTACATCTAATTTCAAAGATGTTTCCATTAACATGATCTACTTAGATTTACCAAGGATAAAGTACTACTTGGGTTGAATCAATGGTGATGCATCCAAAACAATAGATCAATTCAAAATATAAAACATGCTAAGGATACAACACATCATAGGTTAACATGCTACTAAAGATTTACCAAAGATAAAACAAAAACATGAAAACATATGATATGTAAAGATGTTGAATCCAAAACATAAGATAGTTTTGAAAGTGATTTTCTTATGTTGAAAAACAACAACCATAGATTCAACCAAGTATATGAATCATGTTACATATAATTTCAAAGATTTTTCCATTAACATGATCTACTTAGATTTACCAAAGATAAAGTACTACTTGGATTGAATCAAATGGTGTTGTATCCAAAACAATAAATCAACTCAAAACATAAAGCATGTTAAGGACACAACACTTCATACATAGTTTATCATGCTACACAAGATTTACCAAAAGTAAAACAAAGCATGAAAACATATGATTAAGGAAAGTAGAGCCTACTTGGTGATTTAACTTCATTAATCCAAGCTTTAGCTTTCCTAATGCTCCCCTTCATCCCTTAGTTCTTTTCCCTTCTATTTGCCTCAAAACCCCTCAAGGAGGGCCTTAAAATTCTCAACTTTTGGCAAAGGAAAGAACTCATATATATAGCAAAAAGTGCCCAACGGCTAGTCCTCGGTCGACCTGCAAATAGGTCTCGGTCGACCGGGATCACACAACGGTCAGAAAAATGACCGTTGGGGCATGAGGGCCACTTTCTGCCTGCAGTGTTCCCGGTCGACCGGGAACCCTGGGCCGGTCGACCGGCCACACTGCTGGGACCGAAAATTGCAACTTTTGCAAATTCAAAGTTTTCCTTGGTGGAACTTTATGGGCCATTAAATCAAGCTTGAATACATGTTTTAAATCATTCTAAGGGGTTTAAAAACATGAAACACACAAAGCCTAAAATGATTCAAAACTTTAAAACCAAAGGCTAGCTTGATTTCTAAAAAAACTCTTTTAAAAAACAAATGCATCCAAGATTAAAAACAAAACATGCATAAATCAAAACTTTTACAACTCTTAAAAACAATGCATGTTTAAAACAAGATTTCAGGAATTCTTAAATCAAATGCATGTGTGTAAATCAAATGATGCTAGAATGATAATGCATCCATCAAATTGCAATCTACAAAATTCCTAACATAGCTTTCCCCACATAGAAATCCACCCAAAAGTAGCTTAGATCTAAGCTTTTAGGTATCCTCCATGCATTAGAAGTTGTAGTAATCCTTTAGGAAGCTCACAGGAAAGAGAAAGAAGTGAAAGAAGAAGACAACACACGATTTTTTTTTAAAAAAAATTCTGTCAGCCAATATAACGGCCGTTATAACAGTTTGGCCGTTATATTCAAAATAACGGCCGTTACAGGCCGTTATTTACACGATTTTTTGCCCCGTTATGAATACTGGCCGTTATATACAATATAACGGCGCGGTAATGGCCGTTACCGTTACATAACGGCCGTTATGTAACGGTAACGGCCGTTATTTTAAACCTTGCCTGCGGGTGAATCTGGAAAAAAGGCAGAGCTACATCCTTCACCAACTCCTTCTTTTACCTACCACGGGAGGGTGAAGAAAGTACCAGGGAATATCCCAGAGTGGGGGAAGCGTCTTCCTCAACACACTGATGGCTTTAGCTGCAACTCTACAAATTCTCAAAGGGAGGTCCTTGTTGGTGGTATCTAGGTCACTCAAGTTCTTCAGGCAACCTGCTGTTACGGACTTTTTTTCTATTTACGCTTTTCCTAGATTTCTCAAAAAGAGTAGATGGGCAATGAGGGATTTTGGTATTAAACTCAAACTCGTCGCCTGCCTCCTACGTAATGTAATTGAGGAACATACTTTATTTCCTCATACTTATGTAGGACTTTACTTACATTTCAATAAAGCCAGCTTTTAATGCAAAAAAAAAAAAGAATCTTTACTAGCAAAATAAAAATGTTACTAAAAAACGATTTGTGGTTATCTGAAGTGAGCACTTATGTCTCAAAATCATGAGTCCAGAATAGGCATGTAAATCTGGCACGGTACAACCCACTCACCATCGAGCCCAATCATGCCCGGGCCATGTCGTGCTGTGCGCCCTTCGATGAGTGTCAACCCAGCACTGTTCAGTCGTGCTGTGCCGCCTGTGGGGTTCTATTTTTTTTTTTTAAGTTGGACTTCGCTTGGACATAGACTCCTAGCCAAATTCTATTAAAATAAACCTTTGAGGCCCACTAATCAAGGGTTTAGTGTGAAAGACAACATTATTATTATTATTATTATTGTGTGGGGCAATTCTTAATGCGCAAGTTATGCTAGGACCAGCAATAACGCTCCATTTCGGCTATGCGCGTTTCGACACGAACACTGGTGTGCCCGCCGAGACCAGCACTGATCGCCACGATCTCGGCCACATGCCTCGTCGAGTCACGCATCTCGGCTACAGCCGAGATGACGGACTGTTGACCGAGACAAGCTCTGACAGCCACGTTTCACCCAAGGGCACGTGGCAAGATGCAGGTACGCGCTGATGTGACAGATACACCATTCCAGCCGTCCAGAATCCTCATCAAATCCCTGACAGAGCCACATCTGGTGGCTGCAGCCATATCAGGACAGGGCCCAAGAAAGGATTCGAAGGGACCTTAGTCGCCAACAGGTCAAGGCGAGATTAGTCTCAATGTGACTAGCATTTAATGCAGTATTGGCTGATCGGACCCTCATGTAATGCAATGTGGGCTATGATAGATCCTCATTAATTACTCTATGGGCTAATGAGACCCTAGCAGTCAAATCATTAGGCCCACTATCAGGTATGTAGGACTTTTCTCTTATAAAAGGATAGACCATCCAAAAACCAGGTACGCACACATGCATGCACTCTCCTAACTGTTACTCTGCTTCTCTTCTCCCTCAACCTTAGTCCCTACACTAACTTGAGCATAAGAGAGCCCTGCGCTGCCCACAACCAGGGCCCTTTGACTGTTCTTTCTTCCCTTTCAGGTCCCTGAAGCGGATAGCTCTCCACAGTCATTTGGATAAGTCCTCTAAGGCTCCCCCTAATCTTGTGAGTTACATTTTCTGCACTTACAATTGGCGCCGTCTGTGGGGAACAACGATTGTCAAAGTCTCCCTTGACACCATGACTTAGAGAGCTGCGAATGGCGGAGAAACATCCAAAACACGCCGAGCGGGACCGTCTACGCTCGCCCTTCCTTCGAAAGGGGGGTCCGGGACGAAGACCGTTGCAAACGACTTCGATGAACGTCATTTCATCCCAATCAACGTTAAGGAACACCATCTTCGTTAGGAGTCACTCTCAAGAGGGGCAACGGCGTCTCTCAGGCGAGGGGACTCTCGGCGGCATCTTAGAGAGGATCCTCCGGCGGGTCGAGCTTGAAGGATTGAGTCCCCAGTAGTGGGCAGGCCAGTTTTATCCGATCATCATGAGGATGACAATGACGAAGATTACAAAATCTTGATGAAGACTTCGACTCTACCCTTGAGGAGATTCGAGCACAGAATGCCACCATCTGGGAGAATGATGCCTTGATCTGCCAGCTCCAGCAGCAGCTGTAGTTGAAAACAACAGGCTCGACCAGACAGCAATCACGACGACGTGACGAAAGGAGAGCTCCTTGTAGTAGGCAGACTGCCCCTCTCGAGGGAGACCTGAGGGCTCACTTGAACGAGAAGAGGCGTGATCGAGCTCGAGATGACGGCTCGAGCACCAGTCGCAGCCATTCGAGGAAAGGGTCAGAAACCATACCAGAGGCCAGATATGACAACTAAGAGTGGCCAGATATGAGCACCAGTCGCAGCCATTCGACGAGCGCATCAGGCGGACGGTTCATCACAATCTGGAGGTGGACGGTCTCACCTGAGACCAACGGGATGCCTGTGAGTCCATTGGTCTCGGCGCGTCCCCATTCACTCGCGACATCAAAGATTTTCCCCTCCCGAGGAAATTCACTGTCCCGAGGTTCGTCATTTATGACGGGACCTCGGATCCAGCCGCGCACCTTCGAAACTTCTCCCAGAGGATGTCCGTTTGGGGGGACGAAGGTCATTTGAACTGTCTAGTCTTTTCCTCCAGTTTGGGTGACCTCCCCCTGAAATGGTTCTGCGCGCTCCCGGAGAGGTCTATCTCAAGTTGGCATCAACTTCAGCAATCCTTCATGAAGAAGTTCCAGGCCTACAGGGTCGTGCCTAAGACTGATGCTGATATCATGGCCCTGAAGATGAAGCGCGAAGAGAATATCATCAAGTTCACCAAGCGGTTTTGGATGGTATACAGCCAGATAGAGAACTCCAAGGACGAGGTGGCAATTTTCGCTTTCCATAATGCTCTGCTGCCGGATAACGATCTTCGTAAAAATCTGGCCAGAAAACCAGTGAACTCTATAATGGAACTGATGGCCCGAGTAAACCGGTTCGTCGCTCAGGAAGAGGACCGGGTCCGAGCTCGGGAAAGTTTCGGCCTCGGGCAGAGAGACCGAGAAGGTAAAACTTCCAAGAAGGACAAGGGATCCTTCCGAAGGGAGGAACCGGACAAGCGTTGGATGCCTACCAGCTCGGCGAAGGCTTCAGCACCCACCTCAGGAGGCAACAAGAAACCCAGGCTGTCCGTCGACCCTTACAAAACCGTCAACACCATCTTCAAAGGGCCCATTCATAAGATCATGAATAAGATCAAGTCGAAGCCATTCATCAGCTGGCCGCAGCCTATGAGAGGAGACCCGTCTGCCCGAGATCAGAGCAAGTTCCGCGCTTACCATAAGCAGAGCGGCCACAAGACCGAAGAGTGCAAGATACTGATGTCACACTTGGAGAAGCTCGTCCAAGAAGGACACCTGAAGGATTATATTAAGGCGGGTACCAGGGATGGCAACCAAGCCCCGCGCCGAGATGAGAGGGGTCAAGACAGTGATGAGTCTGAGAGATTCATAAATGTCATCAACCTCGCTCCCCCTCCCAAGGGGAGTAACGAAGCTCGTGCCGAGTCCAAGTGAGCCTCCCATGGTAAACAGGTGATGGCGGCCGAACTCGAATTGACTCCTAAAAAGGCTCGGAGAGAGCAGCCCAAGATTTAGTTCTCGGACGAAGATTTGGACGAAATCTAGCTCCCCCACAACGACCCGCTCCTTGTCACCCTGAAGCTGAAGAACTACACGGTACAGAGGATCCTCGTCGACCCGGCAGTTCATCCGAGGTCCTCTATTTCGATTGCTTCAAAAGGATGGGCCTTACAGAAAAAGACCTGCAGGAGGCCCGAACTCCCCTGATAGGCTTCAGTGCCAAGCCGGTGTACCCAAAGGGGAAGGTAACCCTTAGAGTCCAAGTTGGTGGAGCATCCGTGATGGCAGATTTTCTGGTGGTTGACGCGTCATCCCCCTATAACGCCATAATAGGCAGGACATAGCTCCATAGCATGAAAGCAGTGCCATCTACTCACCACCAAAAGCTGAAGTCCCCACTGGAAGGCAGGCATGACAAAATGGAGATAGTCACGGTCAAAGGAGACCAGTTGATGGCCAAGCAGTGCCTGATGGCCATGGTATCCGGAGAGCGAGAGCCCCAGTAGGTTAACATGGCCGAAGTCGAGAGGAAGCTGGACAAGGTCGTTCAGGACCCAGAGAAGAAGAGCATGGAAGATCTGACAGAAGTTAGGATCGACCCAAACGATTTGGAACGATTCTTCCTGCTCGGAAGCCAGCTCAGTGAGCCGGAGAAGTTAGAATTGGTCAAATTCCTGGTGCAGAACAGAGAAGTCTTTGCCTGGACCCCCTATGAAATGCCTGGCATCGATCCCAAGGTGATGTGCCACAAGCTGAATGTGTACCCTAGCCACAAGCCAGTGATGCAAAAAGCTCGCAGAGCTGGGGTACCACAAACGGAGGCCGTCATTGAGGAGGTGGACAAGCTGCTGGAAGCCGAGGTGATCAGGGAAGTCCAATACCCGGTCTGGTTGGCTAACTTGGTGGTGGTAAAAAAGAAAACTGGGAATTAGAGAGTGTGCGTCGACTTTACCGACCTCAATAAAGCCTGCCCCAAGGACAACTTCTCTCTCCCAAAAATTGATCAGATGATAGACGCCACCACTGGTCACGACATGATGAGTCTCCTTGATGCATATCGGGGTTACCATCAAATACCGTTGTACGGACCGGATGAAGAGAAGACCGCCTTCATAACTCCCAGAGGCACCTACTGTTACAAGGTGATGCCACTTGGGCTAAAGAACGCGGGAGCCACTTACCAGCGACTCGTCACCAAGATGTTCCAGGCTCAGCTCGGCAAGATCGTTGAAGTCTACAATGACGATATGGTCGTCAAGTCCAAACAGGCGCAGAATCATTTGAAGGACCTGGCTCAAGTTTTCGACACCCTGAAGAGGTTCAAGCTCAAGCTCAATGCTTCCAAGTGCGCTTTCGGTGTCGGCTCCAGCAAATTTCTTGGGAGCTTGGTCACACGAAGAGGAATCGAGGTCAATCCAGACTAGATATCCGCCATCCTCAGAGTGTAGAGTCCGACCACTGCGAAAGGGCTCCAGAAGCTCACTAGCATGGCTGTCGCGCTGAACCGCTTCATTAGCAAGTCCCCAGATAAGTGTCAGCCCTTCTTTCATCTTCTAAGGAAAAATTTAAAATTTGAATGGACTCCAGAGTGTGACCAGGCCTTGCAGGCCCTCAAGACCTATCTCTCTTCAGCCCCCTTACTCTCAACTCCAAAACGTGGAGAAATTTTGTATTTATATCTGGCGGTCTCGGATCATGCAGTAAGCTTGGTCATCATCAGAGAGGAGGATAAGCTTCAAAAGCCAATTTATTATAGGAGCAAGACCCTTCTTGTTGCCGAGACCAGATATTTGCAATTGGAGAAACTCGCGTTGGCACTCGTCAGTGCCTCGCGCAAGCTCTCCTACTATTTTCAAACTCACACCATTGTGGTTGTTACTAAACATCCACTTAAGTCTGTTTTCAAAAAGGCTGACTTTTCAGGAAGAATCTCCAGATGGGCCGGTGAGTTAGGTCAGTATGATATTCAGTATCAGCCCAAGATAGTGATTAAAGCCCAAGTGTTGGCAGACTTCATTGTGGAGTTCTCTTCGAGTTCGGCGCCAACCCAGCTCGGCACCGAACTGGGGGGCAGAGGGCATGAGGAAGCACTCACGAAGACTGGTTCATCTCAGAATCAATGCCTTGCCTCGACCTGGAGAGTCTTCGTTGATGGATCCTCAACTTTAAGAAGAATTGGCGCCGGAGTTGTCCTCCAGTCACCAGAAGGACTGGTCATCGAGCAGGCTTTGACCCTGGATTTCAAGGCATCAAACAATGAAGCTGAGTATAAAGCCCTAATAGCAGGACTAAACAGTGCCAAGATCCTCGGAGCTCAACAGCTAGTGGTCTTCAGTGATTCATAGCTGGTGACGAACCAGCTTACTGGAGACTACCAAGCTCGCGACGATAGGATGGCCGCCTACTTAGCCCTTGCAAAGAAACTGCTCTCTCAGTTCCAAACGGCCAAGATCAGACAGAGGCAGAGAGGCCAATTTCCACGCCGACGCCCTTGCTAACTTAACCTCCGCTGTTGAAACAGGAAGGAGAAGAATTATCGAAGTAGAATCGTTGGCGATGCCTAGTATAAAGCTCCATCCACCTCGGGAGGTCCTATGCCTTAATCTCGGCCTGAGCTGGATGGACCCAATCATCTCTTACCTCAAGGATGACCAGCTCCCCGAGGACAAAAGTAAGGCTCACCGAATCAGGCTCAAAGCAGCCCGGTTTTGGTTATCTCCCGAAGGCATGCTCTACAGGAAGTCGTTCACTGGCCCGTACCTTCAGTGTGTTCATCCAAGCAGAGTCGAAGACTTCCTTTACGAAATACACGAAGGGATTTGAGGAAGCCATATTGGAGGGAGGTCATTAGCATACCGAGCTATCAGTCAGGGCTACTAGTGGCCATATATGCAGAAGGATGCACAGGTATACGCTAGAAAATGTGAGAAGTGCCAAAAATTCTTCCACTCTCTTTGTCAGCCAGCGTTTGATTTGAGCCCGCTGTCCAGCCCCTAGCTCTTCGCCCAGTGGGGGCTGGACATCGTGGGACCACTTCACCGAGCTCTGGGGAATAGGAGGTGGTTGATAGTAGCCACCGACTATTTCACCAAATGGATTGAGGCAGAGTCGTTGTCTTCCATCACGGAACAAGGCTCGAAGAGTTTCGTATGGAAGAACATCATCACGAGGTTCGGCATTCCAAGAGCTTTGGTCTCGGACAATGTGACCCAGTTTGATTCCAACCTCTTTAGAAACTTTTGCTCAGAGCTCGGCATCAGGAACCACTACTCCACTACAACGTACCCGTAGAGCAATGGTCAAGCAGAGATCTCTAACAAGATGGTACTCGATGGGCTGAAGAAGCGACTCGACCGAGCTAAGGGGAGATGAGTAGAAGAACTTCCGAGTGTCCTGTGGGCTTACAGAACAACTCCGAGGCGCTCCACTTCGGCTACGCCTTTCTCCCTTGCCTATGGGATGGAGGCGATCATTCCCCTAGAAATCGGCTTCCCAACTTTGAGATCCAAACTCTTTGATCGAGGCCAGAATGAGGCGAATCTGGCTCTAGAATTGGATCTGGCCGACAAACGTAGAGAAACAGCAGCAATCAGGTTGGCCGCCTACCAGCAGCAGTTGGCCAAAGGCTATAATCAGAAGGTCATAGAGAGGAATTTCTCAGTTGGCAAGCTGGTCCTCAAGAAAACGCTCCCAAGCGACAAGGATCCGAATTAGGGCAAGCTAGCGCCAAACTGGCATGGACCATTCAAAGTAATTTCCACTGTCGGACTGTCAGCCTATAGACTTAAAGATATGAAGGGCCGATAGTTACCACGGCCATTGGACGCGTCGCACCTCAAAAAGTTCTATTTCTAGTCTGTACTCAAAATTTCCAAGATCAATGAAAGCAATCTTCATTATTAATTGTCATGAGAATGCCACTGATGAGATTGCCTTTGAGTCGGTATATACACCACCCAGGCATGAAGCCATTGCGGCCACTGATGAGATTGCCTTTGAGTCGGTATATACACCACCCAGGCATGAAGCCATTGCGGCCACTGATGAGATTGCCTTTGGGTCGGTATATATATCACCCAGGCATGAAGCCATTACGGCCACTGATGAGATTGCCTTTGGGTCAGTATATATATCACCCAGGCATGAAGCCATTACGGCCACTGATGAGATTACCTTTGGGTCGGTATATATACCACCCATGCATGAAGCATTACGGCCACTGATGAGATTGCCTTTGGGTCGGTATACATACCACTCAGGCATGAAGCCATTACGGCCACTGATGAGATTGCCTTTGGGTCGGTATAGATACCACCCAGGCATAAAGCCATTACGGCCACTGATGAGATTGCTTTTAAGTCGGTATACATACCACCCAGGCATGAAGCCATTACGGCCACTGAAGAGATTGCCTTTGGGTCGGTATATATACCACCTAGGCATGAAGCCATTACGACCACTAATGAGATGCCTTTGGGTCGGTATATATACCACCCAGGCATGAAGCCATTACGGCCACTGATGGGATCATCGTAGGGACGGTCCACTCCACCCAGGCACGAAGCCATTTTGGCCAGCATGTTTGCCGTAGGGCTGGTACGCAACGCACTGGCCCAAGTCCTTTTCGGCCGAAAGGCTCCTCAGGTTGACACGCCCGAGCTTCCTCAAGCGGGAAAAACGTTATTAAAGGTGTCTTAAGAGTTCGTGAAGCCATATTAGTTGATGGTGTTTCAGCTTTGCAGGTCCCTCATAAAATGGATTAAAATCAAGCCGAACTCAAACACTTGTGCAAAAGTCAAAAGCAATAAAAGCGGCACACAAAAAAAGGAGAGATGAAACGAGAATGAAAAAAGTCCATTGAGACAAAAATTCAATTGTATTGATATATCAAATATTACATTTGCTTCATTACATTGTGAATTCCTTCAACAAAAAGAACAAAAGAAATATACATTATTGCATAACCACTAGAGGCTTCTAAGAGTCGGGGGCAGGAACATTGGCGTCGACCTCGGGCTGATTGGCAGGCTCTATGACAATGTTGGCCCTGGGAGTCAACGGGCCGGGAAAGTTAGGTGGCTTCACGAAGGACGAGTTGTCCTCCGTGATCCCCACTTCCTTCAGGGCAGCGCGCCACGCCTTCTCCCAGACCTTATCCCTACTCGAAGCACCCTGGTTTCATAGTGCGACGTTGCCTGCTTCACGGCGTCCGCAAAAATGGCGTTGCCCTCAGCTTGAACCTTAGCCTCGGCTTCGGTCGCCCTCTGCACCTCGGCCTGGAGGTCACTCTTCAGCTTTTCTATTGTGGCTTCAAGTTCAGCAATCTTCGTTCTCCCCGCCTCGGCCCTTGCGCCCCCGAGCTCGGCCTCAAGCTCGCCCTTCAGTGCCTCCAACCGATTCGCCTTCTGGGTGCTGACCCCAAGAGCTTCTTCAAGTTCTTTCTTCTCCTTATCAAGCTCAGCGATCAGGGGGCTCTGCTTATTGAATCTGTCAATTACCACCATCGACATTTTGGCAGCATCTGTTGAAAGGCAGAGAAGCAACGATCAGTCGAGATGAAACACTTATAAGAAAAAATGAGTTGAAAGATTGGAAACCTAAAAACTCACCTGGAGGCTAGACTGCAGTAGCGACACCAGCAGCTTCGGGTCGCTGTACCCCTCATAATGCTCCATGTCCGCCGGCAGGGAGCATGCTTTGCCAAGAGCCTCGAGGATGAGAGAGTTGGGCCTTTTATGGATCATGTCTTCGATTGTTATGGCCTTGCTCGTGCCAAGGACAAAGCTCGGCTCCCAAGGAGCTGGCGGCAGCGTCGCGCCCAAGCTTGTCCCCTCTCTCGGCCTCTTCCCCAAAACGCTCCCATCTTGTCCCGCTTCGGGTGAGGACGACCGAGCTTCTGGATGTGCAAGTGTACAAAGGCCTCCTCTCCCTCATCAGCGGGGACCGTGACGACCGCGCGGGCGGAGGTCTCAGCAGCCTCCAAGACCACGGGCGGAGGGGACCTAGGAGTATCGTCCCCAAATGCCAGGGCCTCCAAATCCAGATAGACTGGAATGCGCGACATCTCTGTTGAACTCGGCGAAGATCGGCGGGGTCGTCTGATGAGAGGGGTCCCACTCGACTCCGGCTCGGTTGTGGAAGCCTTGGCGCCGGATGCAACCCTGCTATCGATCTCAGGTGCTATCTGAGACGGACCCGCTTTGTCTTCGGGTTCGCTTCTCGTCGGACTTTCTCGCGGCAGCTGTCAAGGGATTCAGCTCTCTTATAGTAGCCGTGATACCTCGGTTCGTATCCCAAAAGCGCCCAGGCCACTCGGTCCGAGAACTCCGTGCACCTCAAGATCCACTGGTGCCAGGCCTCGTTCTTCTTCTAGCCGACCTGCTTACCAAGCTGCTTCCTCTCCCGAGCAGCTGCATGGTCAAGTAAAGCATCAGTCTGGGAAAATAAAAGAAGGACAGAATTAAAACTAGAAGAGTGATCTCAGACTTGGAACGACCCCAGGGCGACAAGGGACTCTGCAAACTCTGTCCTCTCCGGCGCCGAGCTCCCAAATGCCCGAAACAGACAATAGGTCGTCCCCTGCATACTTGTTTGAGTCTTCAAGAGCCGTGACGAAACTTTTACGGTGGGGCTTGACTCGGAGGTAGTAAGTGTCCTCCCGAGACTTGTAGAGATCGTAGACGTCCACTATGTCATTGACGCCGAGGTCGATATCTAGGTGCTTGTTGAGCGTTGCCGTGCCCATAATGATTTTTTAACCATTGGGCATCAGTTGGCAAGGGGTGATGGACCAGGCGCTGAGGCAGGCCCTAAGCAAGAGATCCAATGGAAACCTAACCCCCCCTCTCTATGACTACTATAAGCGGGATGGGCATCTAGCCGTTGGAATACGATTGGCTTACATAGTCGATGGGGTCTGCCCGCCGAACGAAGACGTCATCTGGTACCCCGTATGTAGACCTAAACCCCTCTATGGCACCTACGCTCTCTAACCAATGGTTGTATACCCCCCCCCCCCCCCCCCCCCCATGTCTAAAAGAGCAGAAAAGAAAGGACTCAGAGGAAAGCAAAGGAGAGGGGAACGGAGTGAAACATATTGACGAGAAGGGTCTAGGATCGGAGACGGTTCCTGCTCTGAGCTTTACGCTACACGACGCTGAATGCTACTTCTGCTCTTGAGTTCTTGTCTGCTTTGGAGTTCTTGGAAATGCTCTTTCAAAAATGAAAAGTAAGAAAGGGGAAGAAGGAGAAGATACGGTTATTTATAAAAAAGAAGCGCCCATTGATGGCGCCGTTTCCAAACTTTAAAATGTCACTTCAGAAGGCTGCACGCGCACCCCGCGTGACAGCATGGCGAACTAGATGGCGACGCGTGCCATCGACGGTCTATCTCCCACAATAATTTGGGCACGACATTTTATTGGCATTGATTACCCCTAGCATACGAAGAGAAGTTGGATAAGAACCACGTGTCAATAGCTGACGTCAGGGCAAAAATCTCTGACGGTTTTTCATAATTATAGCTCCCAACCTCAAGGAATCCAGGATCCCGAGAAGTCGGAAGCTAGGGGCAATTGTGTGGGCAATTCTTAATGCGCAAGTTATGCTAAGACCAGCAATAACGCTCCATTTTGGCAATGCGCGTTTCGGCACGAACGCTGGTGCGCCCGCCGAGACCAGCACTAATCGCCACGATCTCGGCCACATGCCTCGACGAGTCACGCATCTCGGCTACAGCCGAGATGACGGACTGCTGACCGAGACATGCTCTGACAACCACGTTTCACCCAAGGGCATGTGGCAGGATGCAGGTACGCGTTGTTGGGACAGATACACCATTTCAGCCGTCCAGAATTCTCAAATCCCTGACAGAGCCACCTCTAGTGGCTGCAGCCATATCAGGACAGGGTACAAGAAAGGATCCGATGGGACCTTAGCCGCCAACAGGTCAAGGCAAGATCAGGCCCAATGTGACTAGCATTTAATGCAGTATGGGCTGATCGGACCCTCATTTAATGCAATGTGGGCTATGATGGATCCTCATTAATTACTCTATGGGCTAATGAGACTCTAACAGTCAAATCATTAGGCCCACTATCAGGTATCTAGGACTTTTCTCTTATAAAAGGATAGACCATCCAAAAACTAGGTACGCACACATGCATGCACTCTCCTAGCTGTTACTCTGCTTCTCTTCTCCCTCAACCTTAGTCCCTGCACTAACTTGAGCATCGAAGAGCCCTGCGCTGCCCACAGCCAGGGCCCTTTGACTGTTCTTTCTTCCCTTTCAGGTCCCTAAAGCGGATAGCTCTCCCCAGTCATTTGGATAAGTCCTCTAAGGCTCCCCCTAATCTTGTGAGTTACATTTTCTGCGCTTACAATTATCATCATTATCATCATGATCGGCATAGTTGTCGTTATCAGTACTGGAGTTAGTCAAGCACATGTTATGAATACATTGGTGGGCCACTTAATTTTTGAGGCAGTACCAATATCAAGTGTTATTGCTTTTGAGATGTTGGAATTTAAAGATGCCTCCCTCGCAAACTCCACCTGATTTGTGGGAAAATTGGACCAGCTAATGTTCTAGGTGTTGTGTGATATAAGCAAGGTGGTTTTGAATGCAATTTTAGGGGCTGACTTTCCCTCTGCAATAAAATGCTTCTTTTGGTAATACAAATGGATCGGCCACACTCGCCCCTACCCACGTGTAGGGCTGGGCCAGGCCGTGCCACAGGCCTGGCTCCCTTGAACTAGTACAACCCAGCTGGGGAATGCCGTGCTGACTTGTTGACTTGGTCAATGGCCCAAGCACGGTTTTTTCGTACTAGGTATGGGCCACCTGCCCATTCTTACACCCCCTACTCTAGATCCTCTTTAAGTAATGCTCTAAAGCCCGTCAATTGGAGAATACCTTAATTGATGGAGTGGAACCCATAGAGCGGGCCTTCTATTTAAATCCTAGCTGCTTAAAATGAAGGCGTCACCTTGTATGGGATGTCCCAAACATGCATACATAGGTGATAAGGAAACCGTATGCCTAAATAGAGTTTTGTAGCGTAGCTCATATGTGTGTGTGGAGAATCTTCACCTCAGCTCCAGGAGATGGGACGGAATCCGACCGCTCACATGTGTGGGGCCCACCTTTGGCCCATCCAAGTGTACCAAACCCCCCACCCCCATTGTTTAAGGGTCCCACCGACTTTGACTCATGCAAATAGATTGTGCACTATTGGATTGAATGCACATCCATGTGAATGGAATGTACACCATTAGATTTATGGGCTTGGATGAAGATGATAGGATGAGTGAATGATGCTAATTTTTTTATACATAGGATGGGCCCAAGGAAATCTCAAAATCCCCTAACCCCATCTTCATGTGGCCCCTCAGTTGGCCCCAAATGAGTGAGCGAATTGATTCCCCATCAACTTGTTCGAAGGAGAGGAGGCCCCTGTATATAATTACATGCAAACAAACGAGCCCTTAATCTTTATTTACATCTGATAGTTGTAGATATTGTTGTGCGCGTGTATGCGGAAACGTGAATCAATGCGATCGAGCAAACAATCAACCACACAAGAACAAGCAATCACACACAAGAGAATTACGTGGTTTGGCAAACTTGCCGACGTCCACGGGAAAGAAACTCAACTCTCCTTTGGGTTCACTCTCGTATGGTATGCAGTACAATACCTCATGGGTTACACATTACATGAATATATAGTGCTCTCTTTTTTATCTCCCAAGAAACCCTATCTTAGTGAATAAGAAAGTCCTGCTACAATTACCAAAATACCCATGACCATGAACCCACTTGGTCTAGACCTACTAGGCCAACAATCTCCCTCTTCAGATCATGGGGAAGACGCCTCTGAACCCCCTTATTAGGAGTTCAGTCCTGCCAATTCTAAACACAGCTCCAATTTTCCCTTAGACACGACCTTAGTCATCATGTCCGTGGCATTCTTGTTAGTGTAAATCTTTTCCAGCTTCAATGGATTCTTTTCGACGACCTCACAAATCCAATGATATCTCCCATCAACATGCTTCGTGCGAGCATGGTATGTAGCGTTTTTGCTAAGATCCATAGCAGCCTGACATCACTGTAGACTACATACTCTCCTTACTTTAAAGCGAGTTTTAGAAAAAATTTCTTCAACCAAATCCTCTCCGTCCTTGCTTCATTAGCAGTTATGTATTCTGCTTCGGTTGTAGACAATGCTGTATACTTCTGCAATTTAGATTGTTAAGAAATAGCTCCTCCTACATAAGTAAATAAATACCCAGAAGTTGACAACCGACGATCAAAATTGCCTGCAAAATCAGCATCTGTAAAGCCTTTAAGTACTGGTTTTGAGCCTTCGAAACACAAGCAAAAATATGTGGTACCTCTCAAATATTTGAAGATCAACTTCATTGCTTTCCAATGCTCTTTCGCATGGTTAGAAAAAAATCTACTCACTAAACCCACTGCATGAGCAATGTCTGGTCGTGTACACACCATGGCATATATAAGACTCCCAACTGTTGAATAGTATGGAACAAGTATCATCCGTTCATTTTCTTCATCTGTAGTAGGACATAATCTCTTACTGAGTTTGAAGTGACTGGGTAAAGGCATGCTAACTGGCTTAGCATATATCATGCTGAATCTCGCTAGCACCCGTTCAACATAATTCTCTTGTGACAACCACAGTTTCTTAGCATTCCTGTCACGATGTATTTGCATTCCCAAAACTTATCGTGCGAGACCCAAGTCTTTCATGTTAAAAGTCTTTGACATGTCCCTTTTGAACCTGCCAATCATTTTCCTATCCTATCCAACTATCAGCATATCATCTACATATAAAAGAAGGATGATAAATTTGCCATTACCAAACTTACGAACATAAACACAGTGATTAACAGCTGTCCTTCAGTACCTGTGACTCACCATGAATGAATCAAACTTCTTATACCACTTTCTCGGTGCTTGCTTTAACCCATAAAGACTCTTTTTCAACCTACAAACCAACTGTTCTTTTCCTTCTACCTCAAACCCCTCCGACTGAGTCATGTAGATCTCTTCTTTCAGATCAACGTAAAGAAATGCAATCTTCACATCCATCTGTTCAAGCTCAAGGTCCACGTTGGCAACTAAACACAAGATAACTCTGATAGAAGTCATCTTCACAATTGGAGAGAAGATTTCATCGAAGTCAATATCCTTCGTCTGCGCAAAGCCTTTAACCACTATCCGTGCTTTGTGCTTTATAAGTTTTCCATTGTCTTCTCTCTTCAGCTTGAACACCCATTTGTTCTTCAAAACCTTCCTGCCTTTTACAAGTTTCACCAGCTCGTAAGTATTATTCTTTTTCAAAAAACTCATCTCATCCTACATAACCTTCATCCACTCATCTTTATTTGCATGAGTTTTTGTTTCTGGGTAGCTCTCTAGCTCCCCCTCATCAGTAAGCAAAATATAATCTACTGCATGATATCTTGTTGATGGTTGACGCTCTCGAATAGACCTCCTAACCTGATGTTCTGTGGTTTCTAACTAAAGACACTGTTCCCCTTGCTCAACGGCCATTCATTTGGCAACCCATGTGCCTCATCACGATCCTGATCTTTTTGTCCACCTTCTCCACCTATAGTCTGCACTAGAGAAGGAGTCAGTGTGAGATCAACTACTCCATCAACAACTTCTTTAGACTTATCAGTCTTCTTAAGACTTCCAAAGAATTGGTCTTCATGAAACACCACATCCCTACTTCTAATAATTTTCCTCTTCTCTGGATCCCATAACATGTAGCCAAACTCAGCTCCACGATAGCCAAGAAAAATACAACATACTGCCTTATTATCCAACTTTGAACGCTACTCCTTTAGTACATGTGTAAAAGCCTTGCACCCAAACACCTTCAAATGAGAATAAGAAACATCTTTACCTGTCCATTTCCACCCCGGAAGGTCAAAATCCAAAAGAACTTTAGATTTCACCCCAAATGGCAGTCAGTACAATTTCACCCCAAAATGGCAGTCAGTACAATTTCACCCCAAAATGGCAGTCAGCACAATCCAACCCTAGCAAACCAAGGCTCTGATACCACTTGTTGTGCGCGTGTATGCGGCCATGTGAATCAATGCGATCGATCAAACAATCAACCACACAAGAACAAGCAATCACACGCAAGAGAATTACGTGGTTCGGCAAACGTGCCTACGTCCATGGGAAAGAAACTCAACTCTCCTTTGGGTTCACTCTCGTATGGCATGCTGTACAGTACCTTATGGGTTACACATTACATGAATATATAGTGCTCTCTTCCTATCCCCCAAGAAACCTTGTTATAGGTTCAGTTTGGCATCTCTATTTTTATGGTCTACTTATCTTAAAATGGTTTCAAATAGATATTTTTGTGTTTTAGACTATTTGGATCTTGTCTATTTCAATGTCTGTTTGAATTGAAATTAAGACAGATTTGTCTATATGAAATCTCCCCAGAAGGACTGCCATTTGAAACAGACAGAAAACATCTGAAGTGGACAGATGATTTTTTTGAAATTTAGGACAAGTTTACCTTACAAAAACTTAAATATTACAAGTTGCCCATATAAAAGAAAGACCTTTCTCCTTTCGTTGAGAAAAGCTTTTGGAGGAGGAAACCCTAGCAGAGATCTGAAAATGTCCATCGTCTCTCCCTGAAACTCAGTCCCTTATGGTATGCACCTCTCTCTCTCTCTCTCTCTCTCTCTCTTTAATGCGGGGCGGAAGACCGGGGTCGAATTTAAAAACACAATCGTGGACAAGAATTATCAAGACTTTTAAGGAGAAAACTGGGGTTGTATATGCCCAAAAACAACTAAAGAATCAATGAGATTTAATAAGAAAACTATACAATGCTTGGACAACATTATGTGCTCAAACTAGTGTAGGGTACAACGAAGTAACTCACACAATTACCATGGAACCAGAGAGATGGGAGGAATACCTAAAGGTAATATAAATTTATATTTTGTAATATGCATTTTTAGAGTATTTATTAATCAAGTTTATATGATCTAATGCAGGGTCACTTGGAAGAAAAAATATTTAGGACTAGACCCTTGTCCTTTTCTGATGAAATGTGAATTCTCTTTGGAGGAACCCAAGCTACAGGAGAAGAAACCTGGACACCGTCTTCTGGTTCTTTTCCAGAAGATTTGAACATTCATGTGCCCTCTTTACCACCTGATATAGGGAATGCCCAAAATGATGTGCAACAAGAGACGTTTGAGGAGAATGGAATGGACGAGCTAATGACAAATGTTAAGAGAAATCGTCCTTGTCCTTCACGAAGCAAAAAGGATGTTAGGAGACGCTTGATCCCTGTAGAGAAGCAAGTGCCTTATAAAGGAAGAAAAGGAGAATGCATGCAACATGTTTCGGCGGCTTGCTCATTTGACATGTTATTCACTTTTGTTATTGTTGGATGGGAAGGAACTGCACATGATTCATGCATCTTACTTGACATCATTTATAAACAAGAATTGAGATTTCCACATGCCCCACCAGGTATATATTAATAGAGAAATTATAAGTTAAATCACATTCTCTTTAATAATAAATATTTTTTATTTTCAGGTAAATATTATATTGTTGATGCTGGGTTTACAAATATGCGTGGTTTTCTTGCTCCAAACCGTAATGTTCGGTATTGGCTATCAGATTTTCGTGGTGGTGGTCGTCCTTGTGATAAGAAGGAGCATTTCAATTATATTCATTCATCATTGAGGAATGTGATAGAGCATTCTTTTGGAGTACTAAAAGCTCGTTTTCCAATATTGAAAAGGATGCCTCCTTATCCGTATCTTGTACAAAAAAGTATAGTAATTGCAGTAATGACAGTGCACAACTTTATCAGAAAAGAAGGTATTGCGGATACACTCTTTCAACAATATGAGAATGAAGACATGACTTTAGAGCTCAATAATAATGATGATGATAGTACCTTTGAAGCTGATAGAGTTGTGAACATTGAAGACCAAATGGAGATGTTATTAGTTAGAGATGCAATAGCAGATGCCCTTATTCAAGATTGATGTTATGGGACTCTTTTCTCTTTTTGTGTTTTTGTAAACCATGGGACTCTTTTACATCTCTTAAGTCTGGAATGATTATTGTTTTGGGAGAGTTGGGAGTTTGCTCTTGTTTATCTTGTGTGAGTTTCGATCCAACTTTCATATTTTATGAACATGTTTCTGTGTCTCTGTGGCTTCTTCAGTACCAGTTGTAATATCTATTTTTGTTCTTATGACTAAAATTAACATTTGGCATTGACTCTAAAGATTTGTTGTTAGTGGTATTTGCATGAATCTCTATAGAGGTATAATTGGGCCTGATTGACAACCCCACTAAGGATTGGTACCCCCCACTTTATCAAATAATACATGGTAGATTTCAATTTTTAACCATGGATGATCCTGATGCGTGCAGATGCCCTCATCTCCATGGGTTATTCTCGCAGTTGGGGCAGATCACGACCCTTGATTCTAGGGCGTCTAGTTAAATTGATTTGTATTATGAGTGATGGTTGTTTCAGATTTTGAAACTTTTTTGTGTCCCAAGGCAAGCCTTGTGATCAATAATGATCATCCATTGCCAGCGCCATGAGCATTCAATAAGAACACATTTAGGCACCACCATCATCAAGACTTAGGTATAAATGTCTAGCTGCAAACTTCTCTATTTTTGGAATACTGATAACATAGTAGACTGTAAGTGTTTCACTTCACCTAGATTGGTTAAAATCATTTTCTTGCATACTTTCAGACTATAATATAGTACTTTCTATCCAACGACAAACCCATAAGGGGAAATTCTATTAACAAAATTTAATTTCAAACTATATAGTTGCAAATGAGCCTTAGAGAATTTTAACAAAGTTATAATGAATGTCTCATTCAATTTCTCTACTAAAAATTACCTTATTTTTAAAAAGACAAGAAATACCCCTATTATAAGCTCTTATTTGTATGGTTACTAAACAAGATATTTCAAACAGATCTATTTCATTCAGATAACTGCATGTCTTACCAAACAGTCTATTTGTAAAATAATCTATATCGAACAGATCTATCTCAAATAGATAAGACTTGCCAAACAAGGCCTTAGTCAATAAGAAAGTTCTGCTAAAATTACCAAAATACCCATGACCATGAACCCACTTGGTCTAGACCCATTAGGCCAGCAGATATTTCTAGTAATGCGATTAATTCTTGAACCCATTGGTTCATAATCAGCCTAATGTTGGCCTGATCAAACACTTTGAAGTGAGAATCATGTTGGTTAGTTTTGTAGATTAACTAATAGGGAGTAATACACAAAAATAACAGGTTGCAGTTAGTGATCTATGCTACTTAGCTCTTCTTAGATTGCCTTAAAAATGATTCAGAAGAAATGAACAAATACAGCAACTCACTGTGTCTCTACACAGCAATGGAGATGTTATTGGTGAAACTCAGATGGTCAAGGAGTTTGATCCAATAAACTGTGGGACAATGATTTTTATTGAGCTGATCCGGGAGGTTTGAACTTTTTCGCAAGACATTTCATGACACGAATCTAATATCGTTGACCTACACCAATTATGCTATACTTGAAATTGGAATTGTTTCAATGTCCCTGCTCCCATTGGCACAGCAGGTTGAAACTAGGGTTGTAAACGGGAACCGAAACCGTTTAGTAAGAGGGGGAACCGGACCCGGACCCGGACCCGGATCCGGATCGGAACCAGGAAACTGTTAGTTTTATGGTCTCAATACCAAGGGTATATGATGTAATAAATTGATTAATTTCTTTATTTATCAATACAATTCATGTTTTTCCTTTCATGAGGTGAATGGTGTTCTATATACTTGCACATAACCAATACAAAAGACATAATGGCTCATGAGATGAACCGGAGTCCATGAGTATACTAGATGTAATACATGTGTATGGATGAGATCCACATACAGGAGACATGTATTGCAAATCTTATACTCAAATATCTTCACAACCAGTGATGAGATTGGACATCTCATCTGACAAGGATGCAGCACCTTGATCACTATGAGATAGTGTGATTTGTCTCGATCATCGGAATGTAAGATTCCGGATCATGGTGCTAGTACATTGGATGTATTGAAGGACTATGAGAAGCACCTTATATACACTGTCTTTATTTTAAGGTCTGCTCTCATAATTCCCTAGCAATAGGCTCATAATCCTGAGACATTAATGAACTCAAGTTTCTATCTATTCATTTGCTTTGAGTCACCAATGAGTGAGGCCAATTGTAGGTCAACACCTCGGTGATTTGGGCACGTGGTAGTAGAGCTGTGGGAACATTCAATGGTCAATATGGAATCTATCTTTAATATCCCCTTGTGCCAATTAATGGATTTATCATTGGTAAGTGCGCACCCATTCCAGTTAAGAGTTAATTGGATCGGTACCAAATGATCATTATAATTAATTGGGGCTCAAGGATAATAAGATATGAATCTAATTTGGTGGACATGTCCATTTGATCCATGGATATAGATGGAGGGCCTACTTGTGGAAATGTGGAAGTTTAGGGTCTTCATTGTAATTTATTCCTAAGACTGAAGTGCAATTGCATTTATATAGTGGAGTTATTTGCAATTAATTGTGGGCCCGGATTGCACATGAGATGTGGGGTCGCGTGTCCCAGTTGGAGCCAGCTTTCTAAGGAATCCCTAGTGGTCCCCATGCTAGCCCAAATTATTAGAAAGATACTAATTCTACTTGAACTCTAAAATGAAGGTTACTATTTCTATTTGAATTGAGGCTTCTAATAGTGGTAATGGTAAGCTACTAATTATTAATGGAAGTAGGACTTCTATTTTAATTAGAAAGGAGAAAGCTACTAATTGTTGTGGAAGTGAGACTTCTATGGCAACTAGCAAGGGAAAAGTTTACTATTTTGTAATGGGAGTTAAACTTCTATTTCAAATAGGAAAAGAGGAGGATTGGAGGGCTATATAAAGAGGAACAACCTCTCATGGTCGTGCATAACACATAGAGCACTTTTAACCCCTTTGTGCAAGAGTTGCACAAGTCCTCTTCTTCTCTAAGTTCCCCTCTCTTTCACCTTTAGTTCCTTAGAGTTACTAGTTGGATTTTCTCTTAAAGATTCCACCATCTTCTTGAGAAAAGAGATCTAATACGGGTCATAGCGTGGAAGATCAAAAGGAGTTGGAGATTCTGAATTAGATAGTGAAGGTGTTCATCATCAAAGTAAAGAACTCAAATCCTCCATTATAGTACAACAAAGCTCCAAAGGTATATCTACATCCTTGTATGTTGTGGATTTCGTGGTTGCTTGTTTATGTGCTATTTTCTATCTTCTAGATAGTATATGTTGTTGTACATGGCTATGAGTTTGAGGAATTGCATCCTGGATTGGGTTTAATGCTTTTTAGATTATTGATCCCTGCATTAAGTGGGTCAAAAGTTTTTGAAACCTGTCTGGAAGGCCCACCTATACTCCAACAATTGGTATCAGAGTCATACCTCATCTCTAATCATGTTAGATCAACAAGCTTGCTCCAATCTTTGCATGAGATGTGAAAAAGATGAAGCAAGGGCTATGTAAGGATCAGTTTTAATAAATTTACTTGGTTTGATAGTAGATTCATGTTTGGATAGTCACAAAAGGGTTTAATAATGATGGAAGGATCATAGGAAGCCATTAGGACACTTTGGAAGTGGTTTGGGGAAGAATAGACACGAAATAGAAAACCCAAGTTGCAGAATTTCGTCAGTTCGGTCAACCTGGCCCGTGCTCGGTCGACCGGTTGACTTGCAGGCCGGTCGACCGGGCCAACTGCGTAGCATGTTGCAGAAACCTGATTTTTCAGTTTCGGGTCTTTTCTTACATCCTATTTTTCCAGTATTATTTGGCAGCCTATTTCTGTGATTTGTATGGTTGTATGAGATACTAACTTGCAGATGATAATGTTCTCTCCATATGGCCCACAAGTCTTTTGCTTTCTATTTATGGTGATTGGTTTATTTATGGCTAAATGTAAAGGGCATCATGGTTTCCTTGGTTTCCCGTGAAAGGGCAAGGCATGATGAATTTCCCTATAGCCCTTTTATTTCCATGTTTAGATTACCATGTAAGTCTCATAATTGAGGCATAGGAATTTATGTAATTTTTCTAAATTTGTAAATTCTGACGATGTCCGAGACAAAGAAGGAAAGCGATGTTGGACTCCTAATCAAAGAGTTTGAAGATTACCAAAAGAGTTTTGGAGTTGCCCAAAGAGTTTGATGAACTCCAGGAGTTTTGGAAAGTCTAGAAGTCCAAGAAGTCTATTCCGCTTGGGCCATGTGGAGGAGATGACTAGTTTCTATTTTTTGCAATTTCTATTTATGGATGCATGCTTAATTTAGAATATTTCCAGATCTGATCCAAACATAGCAAGTTACTAAAATTGGTCAAATCAAATTAATTTTTGGAAAGAGTTCTAATTAGTGTTGATGACCCATGAGATGGACACATTGGTAACACTAATTTAGAAACTGGACTTTCCTTAAAATAACTTGACTTGGAACCAATCTTACATCATATCATGAGATGATTTGATATTCATATGTATACATGTGGGCCCTAATACCTTACAAGGAAATCCTCAATTCTAAAATATTAAGTGGGAGCGGGGCATTTATATTTAGAAATCCCCATGGTTTTCCACCATAGGTCCATTGTAAGGAAAGTATTAGCCTCGCGCCATCTTGAGAATGGTCGTTCCCCACGGAGGGCTTTTACTTGTCTGGTTACTAGATATGGATCTCCTATGGATAGTGTTGGTGAGACGGGGCGGGGGCCCACTCCCCAAGGAGGAGCTGCTCGCAACGGTTGTCATGCAATGCTAGTTGGTGGGTCACACTTAACTAAAATAATGATGTAGTATCCCCAAGGATTTGCCTCATGTATTTTATAAACCAAAGCTAATCGGGAGTCATTCATCATTTGGTATGAGATACCTAGATAATAATGAATGAAGGGGATCATGGAAAGTTAGTCTTAATCCTAATTTTGACCAACTTTGATCCTCACCAATCTAGGAGGTATCCACACTCCCCAAGGAGGCATACCCCGGGGATTAGGATTCCGATGTATTCTAAATTTAGTGGTTATGAGGATTCCATATAAATTTGGTAGAATACTAAACCCTAATGTCATTTAAATTCATTAATTGAATATATGGTTATGTGCTACAGTATTTCTAGCATGAGTTCAAATACTTTCAATCCACTTGCTTGGGATCCAACTATGTAGACTGGAAACGGAACCTGGATATAGTCCTGACAGCTTCAGGATATAAATATGTCCTTACCAAACCCCCCCCCCCCCCCCCTTGATGAGCCATTGCCAGAAGCATCACAGGAAGAAAATGAACTTTACACCAAGTGGGCCAAAAATGATGAGATGGCCAGATGTTACATACAGGCATCTATTTCTAGTGTTTTACAACACCAACATCAATCCTTTAAGACTACATATGATATTATATCAAACTTAAAGGAGATGTTTGCGGAACAGGGCAGGCCTGCTAGACAGGCTGCTATGAGGGTGCTTATAAGCACCAAGATGGCTGAAGGCACACCAGTACAGGACCATATGTTGAAAATGATGGACTCATTGAATGAGTTAGATGTACTGGGGGCTGCGATTGATGCAGAATCGCAGATTGATATAATCGTTGAGTCACTACCAGAGTCATTCAACAATTTCAAGGTCAATTACAACATGAATAAAATGAATCTAACTCTGGCTGAGCTGTCTAGCCAGCTGGTGGTGACTGAAGGGATTATGAAGAAAAAGTCAACTGCCCTAAGACAGAAAAGTCATTTGCCAAGTCCAAACCGAAAGGCAAAGGGCAAAAAGGCAAGAAGAAATCAGTTCTGAAGGGTCCTAAGGCGGAGAATGGTCCTAATGGTGGTGTTGGCAAGGCTAAGGGATCAGGGACAAAAGGAAAGTATTTCCATTGTGGTATAACAGGACATTGGAAGAGGAATTGTCCAGAATATCTGTCTAAGAAGAAGACCTCAGGTATGATTGAGTCACTTGTTACTGAAGTTAGTTTTGCAACTGGTACTTTAGAATCTTGGTGTGTGGACTCCGGGGCAACTAATCACATTTGTAATTCGTTGCAGGGGTTCCGGGAAACCAGGAGACTCAGTGACGGCAAAATCATTGTCAACCTAGGATCTGATGCTAAGGCGGATGCGGTCTCAGTAGGAGTTATTACTTTATGTTTTCAAGATAATAAGTTGGTTTTGTCAAACACTATATCTACCGTCTTTAAGACGGAATTTAATTTCAGTTTCTAGTTTGGTTAATAAAAGTTATTCTATTACTTTTGGTACTGAAGTTGTCATAAAGAGAAACGGTGCTTTTATATGTTCTGGCAAGGTAACCAATAGGCTTTATCTGTTAACTCCTACAATGTATGAGATACATGATACCGAAATAATAAATAGGTCATCATTAAAGAGAAGGTCACCTTCATCTAATCCAACAAAACTTTGGCACTTGAGGCTAGGTCATATAAACCTAAATAGGATTGACAAGCTAGTGAAAGATGGTATCTTGCCTTCATTGGTGGTAGAACCAATGCCTGTCTGTGAGTCCTGTCTGGAAGGAAAAATGACCAAAAGACCCTTTTCATCCAAGGGCAATAGGGCCAAAGATTTATTGGAATTAGTGCATACTGATGTGTGTGGGCCCATTAATATTAGGGCCAGAGGAGGATATGAATACTTCATCACTTTCACAGATGATTATTCAAGATATATATACATATACCTTATGCACCGCAAGTCCGAGGCTTTTGAAAAGTTCAAAGAGTTTCGAGCAGAAGCGGAAAAACAATTAGGTAAAAGTATCAAGACTCTTCAATCAGATCGAGGAGGGGAATATCTCTCTGGTGACTTTATGGCACACTTATCAGAAAATGGGATTCTATCTCAGTTGTCTGCTCCTGGTATGCCTCAACAGAATGGAGTAGCGGAAAGAAGGAACCGGACTCCTTTAGATATGATCAAGTCTATATTGAGTTTCTCAGGATTACCTATATCCTTTTGGGGATATGCCTTGGATACTGCTATGTACATACTAAATTTCATACCATCTAAGTCTGTACCTAAGACTCCCCGGGAGTTGTGGTCTGGGTGAAAGCCTAGTCTACAACATTTACACATTTGGGGTTGTCCGGCACACGTGCTAAAGGTAAAGACGGATAAGTTGGAAACGAAGTCGGAAGTATGCACTTTTGTAGGATATCCTAAAGGAACCAAAGGTTGGTTATTCTATAATCCCAGAGAGCAGAAAGTGCGAGTAAGCACCAATGCGGTTTTTCTGGAGGAAGATTATGTGATGGACCAAAAATCTTTAGAAAAGGTGATCTTGGAAGAGATTCAAGAACAATCAATTCCAAATCCAAATATGACCGAACTTGAGGAAAAACCACCCTTACCAGACCCAGTAGTTACACCAGTGCCTCGTCGTAGTGGGAGAATAATTAGGCCCCCTGATAGGTTCTCGTTCTTGGGAGAGTCTTACGAGGCAATCCCGGAAGAACTGGAACAGGATCCCTGTAACTATGATGAAGCAATTAATGACATAGATTCGGGACATTGGCAGGATGCTATGAAAGCTGAGATGGAGTCCATGTACTCTAATCAGGTCTGGACACTTGTGGACTTGCCTGTCAATATCAAACCTATTGGGTGCAAGTGGGTCTACAAAAGAAAAAGAGGACCAGATGGAAGAATTGAGACCTTTAAGGCCAAGCTTGTTGCGAAAGGGTATACTCAGAAAGAGGGTATCGATTATCAGGAAACCTTTTCGCCGGTAGCCATGCTCAAGTTCATCCGGATACTCTTATCCATTGCAGCTCATCTCGATTACGAGATTTAGCAAATGGATGTCAAAACGGCGTTTCTCAACGGCCATCTTGAGGAAGACATCTATATGATGCAGCCAGATGGTTTTATAGCAAGTAACCAAAAGCAAAGAGTTTGCAAGCTGCAGAAGTCCATTTATGGACTGAAGCAAGCATCCCGAAGCTGGAACATTCGTTTTGACCGGGCAATCAAATCATTTGGTTTTAGTCAAAATCCGGATGAGTCATGTGTGTACATGAAAAATGAAGGTGACAGGATAGTTTTTCTGATTTTATATGTCGACGACATCCTTCTCCTTGGGAAAGATATAGGAATGTTGTCAACAGTAAAAGTTTGGTTAGCAAAGACTTTTGATATGAAGGATTTGGAAGAAGCTAGTTACATCCTAGGGATCAAACTCCATCGAGACAGGAAAAATAGGATGATTGGCTTATCTCAAGCTGCTTACATAATAAGGTACTGGTACGGTTTGCTATGCAGGACTCCAAAAAGGGTATCACGCCTTCCAGGCATGGAGTGCACATTTCCAAGGATCAGGGTCCTTAAACCCCGGAGGAAAAGGAGCAGATGAGAGCAATTACATACGCTTCGGTTGTTGGTAGCCTCATGTATGCTATGCTATTTACTAGACCGGATATCTGTCATGCAGTGGGCTTAGTCAGCAGATATCAGTCTAACCCAGGTCCTGACCATTGGACTGCTGTAAAATGTATCCTCAAGTACTTGAGAAGAACTAGAGATTACATGCTGATTTACGGCAGTGACGAGCTGATTCCAGTTGGATACACAGATTCTGACTTCATGTCAGATAAGGATTCCAGGAAATCTACTTCTGGTTATGTGTTTATGCTTGGCGGAGGAGCTATCAGCTGGAGGAGTATTAAACAGGAATGTACCGCTGATTCCACTTCTGAAGCTGAATATGTAGCGGCTTGTGAAGAAGCTAAGGAAGCAGTATGGCTCAAAAGATTCCTTTTGGAACTTGGAGTGGTACCTTTGGTGCGACAGCCGCTCACAGTTTACTGTGACAGCAGCGGGGCAGTCGCCCAGTCCAAGGAACCCAGGAGCCATAAAAGCCAAAAGCACGTACAGAGGAAATATCACTTGGTCAGAGAGATTGTGCAGAGAAGTGATATTGCAATCACCAAGATAGCCTCTGCGGACAATCTGGCAGATCCATTTACTAAGCCTTTGACCACCAAGGTTTTTGAGCAGCATGTAGACGGGATGGGCCTGAGATGCAATCCTGATTGACATTGAGCCCAAGTGGGAGATTGTTAGTTTTATGGTCTCAATACCAAGGGTATATGATGTAATAAATTGATTAATTTCTTTATTTATCAATACAATTCATGTTTTTCCTTTCATGAGATGAATGGTGTTCTATATACTTGCACATAACCAATACAAAAGACATAATGGCTCATGAGATGAACCGGAGTCCATGAGTATATTAGATGTAATACATGTGTATGGATGAGATCCACATACAGGAGACATGTATTGCAAATCTTATACTCAAATATCTTCACAACCAGTGATGAGATTGGACATCTCATCTGACAAGGTTGCAGCGCCTTGATCACTATGAGATAGTGTGATTTGTCTCAATCATCGGAATGTAAGATTTCGGATTATGGTGCTGGTACATTGGATGTATTGAAGGACTATGAGAAGCACCTTATATACACTGTCTTTATTTTAAGGTCTGCTCTCATAATTCCCTAGCAATAGGCTCATAATCCTGAGACATTAATGAACTCAAGTTTCTATCTATTCATTTGCTTTGAGTCACCAATGAGTGAGGCCAATCGTAGGTCAACACCTCGGTGATTTGGGCACGTGGTAGTAGAGCTGTGGGAACATTCAATGGTCAATATGGAATCTATCTTTAATATCCCCTTGTGCCAATTAATGGATTTATCATTGGTAAGTGCGCACCCATTCCAGTTAAGAGTTAATTGGATCGGTACCAAATGATCATTATAATTAATTGGGGCTCAAGGATAATAAGATATGGATCTAATTTGGTGGACATGTCCATTTGATCCATGGATATAGATGGAGGGCCTACTTGTGGAAATGTGGAAGTTTAGGGTCTTCATTGTAATTTATTCCTAAGACTGAAGTGCAATTGCATTTATATAGTGGAGTTATTTGCAATTAATTGTGGGCCCGGATTGCACATGAGATGTGGGGTCGCGTGTCCCAGTTGGAGCCAGCTTTCTAAGGAATCCCTAGTGGTCCCCACGCTAGCCCAAATTATTAGAAAGATACTAATTCTACTTGAACTCTAAAATGAAGGTTACTATTTCTATTTGAAGTGAGACTTCTAATAGTGGTAATGGTAAGCTACTAATTATTAATGGAAGTAGGACTTCTATTTTAATTAGAAAGGAGAAAGCTAGTAATTGTTGTGGAAGTGAGACTTCTATGGCAACTAGCAAGGGAAAAGTTTACTATTTTGTAATGGGAGTTAAACTTCTATTTCAAATAGGAAAAGAGGAGGATTGGAGGGCTATATAAAGAGGAACAACCTCTCATGGTCGTGCATAACACATAGAGCACTTTTAACCCCTTTGTGCAAGAGTTGCACAAGTCCTCTTCTTCTCTAAGTTCCCCTCTCTTTCACCTTTAGTTCCTTAGAGTTACTAGTTGGGTTTTCTCTTGAAGATTCCACCATCTTCTTGAGAAAAGAGATCTAATACGGGTCATAGCGTGGAAGATCAAAAGGAGTTGGAGATTCTGAATTAGATAGTGAAGGTGTTCATCATCAAAGTAAAGAACTCAAATCCTCCATTATAGTACAACAAAGCTCCAAAGGTATATCTACATCCTTGTATGTTGTGGATTTCGTGGTTGCTTGTTTATGTGCTATTTTCTATCTTCTAGATAGTATATGTTGCTATACATGGCTATGAGTTTGAGGAATTGCATCCTGGATTGGGTTTAATGCTTTCTAGATTATTGATCCCTGCATTAAGTGGGTCAAAAGTTTTTGAAACCTGTCTGGAAGGCCCACCTATATTCCAACAGAAACTGGTTCCGGAACCGATTCCGATAAATTTAATGGGAACCGAAACCGGAATCGGAACCGTTTGCGATGTGG
Source organism: Cinnamomum chago (assembly GCA_038049695.1). Lineage (NCBI taxonomy): Eukaryota > Viridiplantae > Streptophyta > Magnoliopsida > Laurales > Lauraceae > Cinnamomum > Cinnamomum chago. Next base: position 51,541,545 of record CP142460.1, read on the forward strand.
GTCTGGTTCCGGTTCTGGGTATGGTTCCGGTTCTAGTTAAAAAAAAGTAATAAAAGGGAATGTTGGGGTTTATATGGCAAGGTCTGGCAAGCTTATAATAATTAAAAAGAAAAAAGAAACAAAGCCTCAAGAAGTTATTTTTACACTTGATTTAATCGCCTTTATAACATCAGAGTCAACAATTTAGTCACAGCAAGGACCGCATAATATTAGAAACTTAGAATGAGGGATTCCCATACAGATACTAGTATTTAGGTTAGAGTATATTAAGTCGGGTCCAGGTCCACGGGTCTGAGCTACTGTGGTTCCGGAACCAGACCCGTTTAGGTAACGGTTCAAAAAAAAAAGATCCAGAATCGGAACCATTTACTTATCGGAACCAAAATAAGGACCCAGACCCGGAACCTAACGGGTCGGAACCTTCGGATAATCGGAGAATCGGGGACCCATTTACAACCCTAGTTGAAACATACTTATGTCTATTGACCCGTAAAATTCCTAGCCATGGGCTTTTTTATTGGTGGAAGTTTTCTTTGAGAATTTTCTGACTACCTACTCTTTTGACGAATAATTCTCTCTAGAAGAGCTTGGGTCCTAACCTAACCGTGGGCTTTCATATTAGTGGCAGTGCATTTAATACCAAGATGGACAAATGGACTCCAACTTTACTTGTCATCAGCCAAAATAATTATAACATATTAAAACCTATTAAACCCGGATGGGATAGTTGAGTTGGGCCAAGATCATCATTTATATTTGGAGGTTGTAAGTTCGAAACTGCACTACAATACTGGATTACCGGAAAGTTTATACGGCTTTCCTCTGAGTCCGGAGGAATTAGTCTAGCCCAAAAAATTAAGAACCCTCCGATAGCAAAAATAGAAAAAAAAAATTGAAATCCATTACAATAAAATCTAGTGATGGTGTGTCGCTACGTGATTGACCATAGGTGAACCACATAAATGAAAATGAAAGGAAAAAAAAGCCCTCAAAAGAAGTGCATTAAGTCATACATTTTTGGCAATTTAATCCACAGAATCCCTCCAATTTCCTATGAAAATTTTTTTAAAAAAATAAAAAATTCATGTTTGATTACTGTAAATCCCCAGAGAATTTGGCATGAATCCTCAATTTTGCCTAGGAGTCTTGACTACCGAGACATAGTGTCATCATGTGAGACTTTCAATCAGTACGGCGTTTACTTCAGCTAAAGTCTCTCTACTGGAAAAAAAAGGAAAGATAGGACGGCAATCTAGCTACCTGAGCATCTTATTTAAAGCACATCTGAAAGTTGAAGGACTATGGGCATGGCATCTCTTCAGGGACTTCAATGTCCTCTCATCCTCTTTTCTTTCTTCTTTTTCTTTCCCTTTAGCAATTCAACAGACACCCTAACCCCAATTCAACCCATCAAAGATGGCCAAACACTTATTTCCGCCCGCGAAAATTTTGAATTGGGATTCTTCAGCCCCCTCAATTCCAAAAATCGCTACGTCGGAATATGGTACAAAGATGTCCCAGAGCAAACCATTGTTTGGGTGGCCAATAGAGAAAACCCCATCACCAGTTCATCGGGCATTTTAACGATCGTCAGCGGCGACCTAGCTTTAATCGACGGTCCAGATCGAACTCCTCCTCTATGGTCCACAAACATTTCAACGGTTGTGAATTACTCTAGTGCCACACTACTGGATTCAGGCAACCTTGTGTTGAAAGATAGCCATGAGAATGTATTATGGGAAAGCTTTGATTATCCCACTGACTCACATCTTCCGGGCATGAAATTCGGGTGGGACCGGAGGACCGGTCTGAACCGGCGCCTGACATCGTGGAAAACCGCCAGCGATCCGGCACGAGGAGAATTCTCATTTGGGCTCGATCTCAGAGGGAAGCCACAGTACACTTTGATGAAGGGCTCAGATCTAATCTATCGACCTGGGCCATGGAATGGTCAGAGATTGGGCGGTTTGAATTTCAGTCTCATGTTCAGCTTCCGCTACGTAGAGAACAAAGATGAGATCTACGTAACTTATACCCTCTTCGATAGCTCCATACGGTCAAGACTGGTGTTGGGCGCGTCAGGTACCAAGTACAAGAAATAAACTTGGATATTAAATTATCTGAAAACATATAATAATTTCTAATAACCCCCTGCAAATTCTGTTGATTAACTTACATGTTTTTAGATTTACCCCTTCCCCCAATACTTCTTTTACTCAAAGGCCCCTTAACTTGAATTCCCTGGTCCGTCCTTGTTTGGGACCAACATTTAATCAATCAAATCTTTTCACATACACCATTCACCGTTAAATTGATCCACCGTTAAATTGATCCAGATCCAAATTTTACACACTGTTCTAAAGATCGATCACCATTAGATGTTATCACAAAAAAATAAAAATAAAAAAATAAAATGGTGTATACTATAAATCCATCAAACTTCTAGGAAAGATCGAAATCTTTGAATCAGTCTGATATCTCATATTTCCCTCAACTCCCTTTCCAGAGGATTATAGATTTTCATGTTCTGAGTATTTATTTCTTTTTCAATTTCTAATGGTTATATCATTTTTAGTGATAATTTTACAATATGATCATCTCAATGAAAACCAACAATTGCGAGATTATCTGGGCATTATCTTTTTGTCAGTTTTTATTATTCCAATAATGATATTTACAACATTGGTCAGGTATAATCCAAAGGTTGAATTGGAATGAAAGGTTCCTTCGTTGGAACTTGGCATATTCGGTCCCAACAGTCCCGTGCGATGACTATATGAGATGTGGACCGAATAGTATCTGTGATGAGACTCGTTTGCCCAAGTCCGAGTGCACCTGCTTGCGTGGGTTCGAGCCAAGGTCGGCTAAAGATTGGAAAGTGGGAAATTGGTCGGGCGGATGCGTGAGACGCAGGCCGTTGGATTGTGGGAAGGGAGATGGGTTTTTGAAACTGGCTCGTGTGAAGGTGCCTGATACGTCAAGGGCTCGATCAGATCCCACTCTGAGTTTGAAAGCGTGTGAGAACAAGTGTTTGAAGAACTGCTCTTGCACAGCTTATGCTAGTGTCAATATCAGCGGAGATAGGAGTGGTTGTGTGATGTGGGATGGGACTTTGATTGATCTTGAGGTGTTTGCAGATGGAGGGCAGGATTTGTACACGCGTGTGGACGCTTCAGAGCTGGGTAAGTCTGTCATCTCATCATTTTCTATGTCTAATCAAATTGACTGTGTTGTGTTCAAACTCATGGTTCCAGCTCTTATACTTTAGTAAACTTGAAGAAAATATTATTGGACGGGATGACATTCATTCTCAATGGTTCGGATTATCAATAGACGGGACCTTATAGTAAAATTTCACACATTCCACTCACGGAAAACATGTGGGAGACGCTTAAGGGATCCAAATTCAAACGCTAACGGTAGTTGATTTATATGAAAGAAACTAAGGGGCCGTTTGTTTGCATAGAATATATACATAAAAATTCATGGTGGAGTTAACAAGTTATGATCGAAGGTGAAAATGACGTCATTGTCTAATGGGTTGTTTGGAAACTCTACTCTAATTAATAGAGCTAATTAGTTAAGGTATAGAATAAAACCCATAAGTTACAATTAGTATGGTTGGTAAAATTATAAAAAACAACTCTTATTTCATAAGATAATCGAGGCCTACCTTTAGGAATTGTGGCAATTAATGTGGTCCATTTTTCATAAATTACAATGTTGAACCTGCCATGTTCATCGTTTTCGAAAGTTTATGATGTTATTTTCATTCAAAATACTTGTAAATTTTGCTTGTCCATTTCCATCTACTTTACCAAATGCACTAATATGTAAATGAGCTCACTTTTAGAGTTGCCAAATGTCCCCTAAGTCCAACCAAGTATATATGTACACAACTAAGCCAGACCTTGGTTGATACATTCATGGTTATAAGATATGAGCTGCTTGGATTCTTGATTAGCTACTACATAGGAACACATGCGCTCCCACTTTTAGAGTTATAAGTGCAATTGATGATGCTCCATAATTACTATACTTAATTTCTACCTTTGACTGGAAATAATAAACCATCTACAAGTTAAAATAATCTGATTCGGGCTTGATTAATGGGTTGTCAATTTTGCCAGGGTCTGAGTTGGGTTTCACAATTAGGCTGGAGGATCAGGCCAAGTCCATCTTAACTGTCAAATCTTATTATATATTCGTTTGCCTTGGTTATAGCTAAGCCTGGCCCAAGCAAATGACCCATTAACACCTCGGGTCATCCACAATTTAGATCCAATCTAAAGGTGGGAATTAGATTTTGGCGCATGTGTTCTCAAGTCAGCGTGAAATGAACTACGCATAACACGAACAATACTCTGTTGTTAAGATGCTCTATTGTCCTTGATTAGAAAAAAAAAAAGTCTGAATCGATACAAAATACTAAATTTGTTTAATGAGTTTGGCGATTAATTATTAATTATCATAACTTTGATCTAGATGCAACTTCCTACAAACAGTCAAGAGGGAAGAAGGTAGTTGTGATCGTATCAACAATTATCGTGGCAATGGTTGCATTTATCTCATGTGGATATTACTGGTGGAGGAGGAAAACAGGTAAAAAATATTAATTTGATTGATGAAACAAGAATCATGTTTGTTTCTTTTGTATTTTGATTTAACTTTCTGCAATATAATGTTGTATAGGTCTTAAGATGAAAAATAGCAGTGGTATGGTTTTCAACCGAGATGTTTTTGAAGGTGGCAAGGGTTCAGAAATATTGTTGTTGGATGCAGATGGTATAGCATCCTCTACAAATAATTTCTCTGAATCGAATATGCTAGGAATGGGTGGATTTGGCCCTGTTTATAAGGTATGTCTTGTTTTATACATCACTTGGCTCACAAGAGAAAACTTAGGCACAAGTATTTCATTTTTAAGGGGCCATTTTGGATAGTGATCTTCATGTACGACGTATGTTTATTTTGAGTGGTGCCACATGGTCACATATGAGCTTCAAGTGATTTATCTACTTACAATAGTAAGTATTTGGGTTTCCTAGAAGAAGATCAGGCCATCATCTTTAAGATCCAATCCGGTCTAGTTTCACCCAAGATATAGGTACACATTGATAGATGTGGGCTATCATTTTTAAGATCAGACCATTGTCTAGTTTGTTTTCTTTGATTCTTGACTCTAAGATCCGTCAACGATAACTACAAGATTAAGAACAAGGCAAAAGAAACAATTCAATGAAATGTGTTGGTTTTTTGTATGAGTGTTCCCACCTGTCCCTAACCCAATTGAACATTCGGATCCGAAATTGGATCTGTTCCTTTTTTTAAGTGGATACCGTATATGGATCAATGCATAGTTCTATGTAGGATCCGAATTTGAATCTGGAATAGGATCTATTAAGAAGGATTCAGGTTTGGGTCTAGCCCATTTGCGTCCCTAACTATGACCTATCTATCTTAGATAGTAATCGAGAATTAGTTTAACCCTTTTAACTTCCGGAATAGATTTTTGAGTTGACATTTCCACCTAATTAATAAATTAGTCTGGTTCGTGTTGCTTCCACGCTTGTTACAAACAATGGTCAATTCAATTGGAAACTCTCCAACCCCAACCCCAACCCCAACCCAACATTTCCCAAGATACCTTATCTGAATAATATATATATATATATATATATATATATATATATATAACAAAATATGCTAAATATGTAAGCTCAGGCAGGGCACATAGTGGGCTCTTAATTATAGACAGGGCCTAGACCAACTTACTAAACTATCAGATGAAAACATTGAGCCTGATGTCAGCATGCGGACTCATAACACAACACAAATTTAGCAAAAGAAGATTGGGCTCAGGCCAAAGTCACACCCTAGCTAGTGAGGCCTTAGAACCCTAGATATTTGAATCCAAAAAATGTTTTAGGAAAGGAGATCTCAGCTACCAGACTATTTTCTGTTGTACAGTTTCTTGGGTTCAACACCCACGGCCCTCTTAAAATCCATCAAGCAAACTTAACATTGGCCCAAGTGGAAAAAATGATGCCCAAGGCAATCTACACACCTGAATGTCTGAATGCTTCAATTGTTGATAATTCCTCATATTGAGAATTTCTATACCTTTTGGCCATAGCAAAATTGAATTTCTTGGCTACTTTTTAGGGAAAGCTTTTAAGCGGACAAGAGATAGCTGTAAAAAGACTTTCTAAGAGTTCTGGACAGGGAGTAGAAGAATTCAAAAATGAAATTTCCTTGATAGCGAAACTCCAACATAAGAATCTTGTCAGACTCATCGGTTGTTGCATTGATGGAGAAGAAAAGATGTTGATCTATGAATACATGAGGAACAAAAGTTTAGATTGCTTCATCTTTGGTATGTAAATTTTATTCACCCTTTGTTGTTATTCTACTAAGCCCTTATTTAAAACCTCTAAACATATTCATCTTTTCCACTTAGTTGTTGCACATACACATCAATCTAGTCTTCAAATCAATCAATCATATAGTCGCAACAAGCTTGAAAGGGCCGGGATGAGAACGGCCACTTACCTCACTGGTAAGTGGCGACAGTTTTCACCTTACTGCCCAGGGTTTAAACCTGAGTACATCACCTCTTTCCACTTGTGTGAGCTTCCTTTTCGCCTTCTTTCCCATTGGTGTGAGCCTTTTTCCCACTTGTGTGGGGGTTGTCTTCCCGTGTGTGGGGCTCTCTCTTGGATCCCAGCTAATGGCTGGGTTACCAGAGAAAAAAAGGAGCTTTTTGTATATATGCTCCTAAGGTTTGTAGGACTTGTAAATAGGCCCTAGAGACTTTGGCATTTGTAATTAGGCCCCTACCTTTTCTTTTTAATACCTTTCATGTCCCCAAAATCAATATTCCTAACGAGAATGGGCAGCCATAATGAGATGTGTTGAGGTTTTATATAAATAATGGCTTTGCCCTTACATCCATTAAACAAAAATGAGTATATTATTATTTATAAAAATATCATTATTTAATCTCAAGTCATAATGGTTTCTCTCGATAACTCTCTCATGCACATGACCAGGGGTGGATCTAGGCATAAGGGCCTGGGGATTGAAGCCCCCACCCATATTTGAGAAAAGTTTTAAATTGCCCACCCCCCCCCCCCCCCCCCCCCCCCAAAAAAAAGAAAAAAAAACCTCCCCCGCGCAAGTTCTAAAAATTAATATGTTTTTTTTTTATTTCACGTTTCTCCCCCCCCCCCCACAATATCTCTTTTACATAGAGCCAAAAACAACTCCCCTCCCTTCACAAATTCTAAAAATTAATTAAATTTTTTTTTTTACATTTACCCATTACCACAATATTTCTCTTACACCCAACACATATATAAAATATAATCATGTATTTTAAAACTTTCATCAATCCAACAATAGGTCAGGTATAGATTGGATAAATCATAACAAGTTATAAGTACATGTGTTAATTATCGTTATGATCAATTTGGACTTAATGAAATAAGCCCTGTATTGATAAAAAAAAAAAAAAAAAAAAAAAAAAAAAAAAAAAAACGAATTTATGTAGGGTTATTCTCTCCCATTAAGTGCAATTGTTATGCTTCATTTAAAAAAAGAAAATTTCCAAATAAGGCCTTAAGTTTCTGCCTTATTTTAAAAAAAGGACACAAGTTTCAAAGCTTTTCAAATTAATTCCAAAGTATTCTATTAAGTTTTCAACTAAGGACATTTGGTTAGTTAAAGGTGTTTTCTGTTAACTTTTTTCTCATATTTTTTTAAAATACCCAAATTAAATTTCATTTAAAATCAAGACATGGTTCAGGCAGCCACTATATGCAACCAATCGCTGTGAGGAGACTGGTTGTCCTCGATCATCGTTAGGATGCCGGTGAAGGAAATGAGGAGAATATAGAGGAAATGAAGGAGGGTTTTATTTCTATACAAAGTAATTTGGGTATTTTTTAAAAAAAATCGAGGGAAAAAGTGGCCAAAAAATTAACTTTAAATGGATGGATGTCCTTAATTAAAAACTTCTTGGAAAACTTAAGGGTTAATTTGAAATGTTTTGAAACTTGTGTCCTTTTTTTTAAAAATAAGGCAAAAACTTAAGGCCTTATTTAAAGTTTTTCCTTAAAAAAAAAAGAGTCGTTAATGGCACAACCCAAACTTCTTTAAGCACATCCCATTTTTTATGACCAATATATTGCTGTATAAAATTACCTAAAAGGACATCTATCGAAAGTCTCTCCCTCCCCAACTTTTTTCTACACTCAGCCACCCGCACACCAACCCCCTAGCCCAGCCACCTTCGTTCCCTCTGGTAGCACCGCCGGAGGGGCAGAAGTATAGTGGGAGGGAGAGTGGCAACGAATAGGGCGGCTGCAGGGAGAGGGAGAGACAAGGAAGAAAAGGGAGAGCGATAGGGAGAAGAGGAGGGAGAGAGGGAGAGGGCTGGAAAGAGATGGAGAAGGAGAGGGAGAGAGAGGGTGGTGGGCGAAGGTTGATGGAAGGAGAAGGAGAGAGAGAGAGAGAGAGAGAGAGAGAGAGAGAAGTCGGCCGACAGGGTGAGGGAGAGAGAAAGTGAAAGAAAGATAGAGGGAGGGAGAGGGAGGGGGGAGACGACAGGGAGATGGAGGGGGGGAAGAAGGGGAGTAAACTAAGAAAATGAGGGTGGAGGGAGGGGGTATTTTAGGAATAAAGTGGTGTGTAGAGAGAAATTTTGAGAATTTTTTCGCTTACTTAGGGTTTATAGAGATAAGGGATGTGCACAAAGAAGCCTGGTGTTGACACCAAAAAAAGTCACCATGTCTCCTCAACATCAAGAAGCTGCATCCTACTACAAACAGGCAATGTTACTTCAAGCATCAGATCTTGTTAGAATCAAACAAAAACTGCAAGATCCTTCAAAACAGCCAAAAGAGGGGTACACATGAAGTTTCAGGTCATTCCAACATCATTTGACCCAACTTCACTCCTCCAACAGCTAAGCAAGCACTCCCAACGGCGGTGAGGCCAGAGACCCTGACACACAAAACAGAGCACACAGCTGGCCCCAAGATGCCACTAGGAGACACTCTACAACAAGTTTTAGGCCATGTCGACATCATTTGACCTAACTTCACTCCTCTAACAGTTAAACAGGTGCTTCCGGTGGCGACAGTGTCGAAAACATCAAAACTTCGATCAGAGTCCACAGATGGTCTCAAAACACCTCCAGAAGGCTCCGTGTCAAATTTCAAGTCAAACCGACAACGTTTGACCCTCCATCAACCCTCGAGCAATAAAATCAAGCCTCTCGGCGGCAAGAACTATCAAGGCCATCACTCATCAAACAGAGCACATAGGTCGCTTCAACATGCTTCCAAAGGACTGCACGTCAAATTTCAAGTAATTCTGACAACGTTTGATCCAGTTTTGATGCCTAAACAAAATCAAGGCTACAGGCAGCGGAGCACCCCGGGATCATGACATCCAAATCAGAGTTAATGGATCGTCTCAAAATGACTCCATTAGGCTCCCTATCAAATTTCAGGACAATCGGACATCGGTTGACCGTACATTAAAGCGCTGCATCTTCCTCATGGCAAAATCAAGTCTACTGGCGACGGGACCCCACACGGATTCAAAACTTAAATAAAAGCCCATGGTTGGTCCTCTCTATTGCTCAGGAGGCTTCACCTCAAATTTCAGATCATTCTGACATCGTTTGACCTAGTTTTAACTCTTGACGGAAAATCGGCTACAAAGTCTTCAACTTTTCCAAAAATAGGAAACTTTGTGCTCCAATTTGCATGGCTTCTCGTCAGGTTTTCTTCAAGGGAATCAAGCCAATAAATGAGGAGAAATGTCAAGAAAAATACAGGAGAAAAAAGGATCGAAAAAAGATCGAAAAACGGCCGAGAAATGGCGACCAAAAAAGGGGAAAAACCCCAATGGTTGTCGGCGACCCTGGAAGTTCGGGTCGCCGGATTTTCCACCAGATGGCCCATTTTCCGACCCTTTTTCGCCTTTTGGGAATTCCAGTCCCTGTGGTTTTCTGCAAATCTGATTGTTGATGCTTAAAATCAACTGATCTTCATCTACATTTCGGATCCGCCGTCAAGAGCATGAAATCATCATTGATCGCTCCAAGATCGTCAACCGGTTGACCAAGAAAGTATACTTTCTGTCGACCGATCAAGAAATCAACAAGAAAGATGTCACCGGCCCACTGGCACCAATTAATGCTTGAAGTTGCATCACCATCCGACATCAAACAACATATTGATCCATCGGTAATCATCACAAGAAGAATTCCAAAAGACGCAGCACAACTCGCGACTCTTCAAATGCCTTGGCGACCACTTAATGCTGTTAATTGACCCGTTTTATGACAACTTAATGCGGTCATTAACCCATTATTTTGGACGGCCCAATCAGATTCAAGGATAAAGGAGTTACAAGTCCAAGTAATCATGGCAATAAATCATGAAACTCCCCTCATCATGGAGATTAAAGGCGATTAAATACCCATCATTCTCCATCGGCCAATCATATTCAAGGAAAAAGGAGTAACAAAATCAAGAAATAAAAAATTGTAACTCCTCTTATCATAGAGCATCAATGTCATCAATGTTCATAAACTCACCTTATGGCCACCAAAAGCCTATAAAAGGGGGGTCATTCCAAGAAGAAACGATCCAGAAAAAATCCAAGAAAAATCCCGAAGAATTCTCGAAGAAATCTCTACACAAACAAGCTCCCCTTCCTTGAAGAAACTCTAAGTAAAAGAAATACCACAAGATGATCGAAGTCCTTGAGGAGCCAACCCCCCCCCCCCCCCCCCACCAAGGTCCCCTTCTCCTTCGATCCAACATGGCCTAAACGCGGTTTTTCAGCCTGTTTACTCGGTTTTTTATTGGATATAGGACCTCCCTTTAGTCTTTATCCTCTAAAAAACTGAGGTCCAAACCAAGTCAAAGTATCAAAGCATCATGTGTTCTCATCTAAAGGACAATGGCGAAGTCCATACATGACTTGCGACTGTCGATCTGAACAAGTCCCCACAATCTCTTGAGAAGTCAGATACATTTTCTCACTTTTCTATTGTATTTTGTATTCTTTATAAAGAGACAAAAAAATGACATTTCTTGTCTTTCATTATATATGAGATTTGTAAATCGCCTTTCACAACAAACAAAATTGCCTTCTACGGCAAAAATCGCTTTTCACGGCAAACAAAACAGCCTTTTACGAAACACAAACAAAAATCGCCTTTCACGGCAAACAAAATGAAATCGCCTCTCAAGGCATTTAAAAAAAAAATTTGTGTCTCTTTCTTAAAGTATATGTGCAATGGAAAGTTAGAAATAAGAGTTGATTTCCTTTTTACTTGTGAAGGTGAATCTCCGGATCACCATTTCAAATTCTAAGTAGAATAGAAAATCTGGCATACCCATACAAAAAATGTTGATGCTCGCTTTTCTTCCTCCGCCGGACCCTGGCAGCTCCGGGGCGAAAGGAGAGGACGAAAGGCAGGGCCCATCACCTGGGATGTGGCATTACTAGATCTCTAAAAAACTTGAGTCCAAGCTTTTGAAATTATGCATATAAGGATAAAAGAGATAGACAAAAGTATCATTTTACTCTAAAAACCTATGGTGGTTGGAAGACTATTGATTTTGGGAACATGGAAGGTATTAAAATAAAAATGCAGGGGCTTATTTGCAAACACTAAAACCTTAGGGGTCTATTTATAAATCCTACAAACCTTAGGGGTTATATACAAAAAGCTAAAAAAAAAAAGACACTTCAATGGGATATTGCCCGTAGAGCTGCCCTTAGACTTGACATTCACTCTGAGCGGTAAAAATTGAAGTATTCTCCACAGAGTTGTTCATGCAATATCCTATGGTCGTGCGATATCGCACACATCGTACTATGTGATATCCTAGGACCGTGCGATATCGCACATATCACTCTATGCGATATCTTAGGATCATGCGATATCGCACCGTAATTGTACGAACGTCACTCACGAAAATATTTAGACTTCGACTGTTTTGAGGCAAATGTCAGGGTTAAGGGAAGTCGTACCGGCAATACCCTAACTTAAAATCATGCCACTTGAATGATCCTCGTTTGATCAGTGAACTTTTCTATTGAATGTTGGATAAATATAATGTGTAGATTACTCTAGAGAGAAGTGCAAACTATCAACTTGATACATGTGCAGTTTACAATAAAGTTTATTCGATATTTTTATATATAATTACAGTAATGACATTGTTAGACAAACCAAGTCTTAATTGAAATCTATCGATTGATTTTGGTCATTCTATGTAATTTTGACCCATTATGTTATTATAGTTTAGTGGTTGCAAAGTTAATAAACTGAATTTTAAATCTCCTAAGAATTTGAGTATCTTTTTTTAGAGAAAACTAGCCAAAATTCCCTCAAATTGGTCTTGTAACGCCTCCAGTCCAATAACTTTTTCTCTAATGCCTACAGTCTATACAGCTGGACATATTTTGGCAAGAGATCCCTAGATAAGCCACATCAGACATTTTCATGACTGATTTGCCCTATCAACTGTTTAGGCAAAAAATTCTGAATTTTAAATTTTCAAATCTCCCATTCTCCCTCATTCCTATTGCAAAGTTCAACAGGAACCAAGATTGTTCCTGCGTCTTCTTCCTCTTCGGTGATGGAGAAGTGGTAGCGACAATGGAGACCATCGGATCCTCCTTCTCCGGCGACTAACACAAAAACAGGATGGTCTCTTCCCCTCCGACCTTCGACAATAAAAAATTCGGCAGCAGTTGCTGTCGGGCGCTACTTCCTTCCTCTCCTATTCTCGTTCTGCAATAAGAAACACAGAAGATCGCCTTCTCCTCTTCTAGTCTTCTTCTTCCTTGGCGATGTGGGGTCCACCTGAAAAAACAATAATCCAAATCGCGCCTCTGTTTTGCTACGATCTGTAGCAGTGGCTTGCGAGGGTCTACGGCCTCTTCTTCCCCAACGACGATGACAAGGGATCCGACCCAGGAGAAGTCCAAGACAGTGGAGAAACTCAGCTAGAAGGAGTAGAAGGTGGATACCTACGCGTAGGGGTTGTCCAAATTCCCAATGAGGGGGGCGTTTCCAATGAGGACTAGATCGACGCCCAGTTCGCGGGCAAAAGAGAGCTCCTGGGCGTTGATTTTGGAGAAGATGTCACCGTAGACGGAGAAGAAGGCCGTAGATGGTGTTGGAGAAGCAGGAGAAGGAGGAATTAGAGAAGAAGGGGAGGAGATAAGAGATGTCGAGAGAGGATCTAGTAGGCGTTGAGCAGGTTCTAAAGCAGAACCCAAATCGAAGAAAGAACACCTAGTTGGGTCTGTTCCAAGACTAGGTTCAGCTTGAGCCAGGTCTGATCTGCCCAGCCCAGCCCAGAATCCCAGCGCAGTGCGGTCCTATTTCTGTAACTTACACTGGGGGTTTATCTCAATTTTTGACAAAATTCATCTGAGTTTTGTCAAATTTATCTGACTTTTAATCAAATTCATCTAAGTTTCTGTCATATTTATCTGAGTTTTTGACAAATTTATCTGAGTTTTTTGTAAATTTATTATCTCCATTTTGGGAATTTTAAGAGAGGTTTTGAACAAATCTTTCCATGGTTTTTGAAAATTTATCTAACTTTTTTTTAAAATTTATTCGAGTTTTTTGGGAAATATACCTTAGTTTTTTGAAAAAATTATTTTCGTTTCTTGAAATCTATTTGTGTTTTTGAATTTATTTGTGTCTTTTGAAATTTATTTGCGTCTTTTCAAATTTATTTGCATTTTTCGAAATAAATTTAACCGAGTTTTGGAAAAAATACTAGAGTTTTTGGCAAATTTTCCTGAAATTTGGAAAATTGGTTTATCTTAGTTTTGGCAAATGTATTTGAGGTTTTTGAAATTTATTTGCATTTTTTTAATTTTATTTACGTCTTTTGAAATTTATTTGTCTTTTGAAATTTATATTGCGTGTTTTGGAATTTATTTACATATTTTGAATTTTATTTGGATCCTTTAAATGTTATTTGTATCTTTTGAAATTTATTTGGATCTTTTGAAATTTATTTGCGTCTTTTTAAATTTCTTTGCGTTCTTATGAAATTATTGTGTTTTTTTTAATTTATTTGCGTTCTTTTGAAATTTATTTTCACTTTTTGAAATTTTTTTGTGTTTTTTTAGAATTTATTTGAAAATATCATTAATGGGATTTCATTACTCGTGGCCAATTAAATAGTAGCTGACTATTATTAATAGCATATCCCAATAATGATGAGATATGATTTAAAGAAAGGGTAAATTAAACAATTTAGGTCTTCAAATTTGGAAAAATGACCTATTACACTTTGAAAAAAGATTGTGGATCTAAAGCCATAAAGTGAACTATTTCAGGCACCTCTCGCTGAAAGCCCCCGGTTTTTAATTTGTTTTAGTCTAAGTTGATTTCAACCATCACTAATTATTTTGACAGTTGTCACTTGGGTTTTGCTAACTATACTTTCTATGGGCATGTTTCTTTGCTGGAATTTTAGGAGCTTTTGTTTGGGGAATTCCTGAATTCCCAGACATAGTGGATTTCTTGGATGCTCCTTTGGGCTTGAGCATCCAAGAATTCTACCAAAATGCAAAGGGAGTGGAACTCCTGAATTTCCAAAGGTCAAAATAGACCTTTCATGTGGATGGAATTCAGAGATGCTAGTAAAGAAATATGGAATTCAGAGATTTCAAGGGATAGCATGTCACATCATGTTCAAAAATTCATGGACATGGTGAATTCCTGGCATAAATTCCACTACAGAAACAGGGCCTATATGTAACTACTTCCCTCCACATCAACCGCCACTATTCATTCTTCGCTATATGCAAATTTTCAGTTTTCTCAAATCTACTAGGTCGCTCTCTCTATGAAGATCTTAGGTTTCTTATGGGAAAAGAAGAATTTATAGAGGAAATCTACTAATAACTCAATTCCAAAGCTTAAACATCCTAGAAATCTACTCACTTTTGGCTTCATTTACTAGGTTATGGCTGGGGTAAACGCTTGTGAATCTTCACCTTCGCTTTATCAAACTTTATCAATTTTAGCTTCTTTAAGAGGAAGCATTACTGAAGATTTCCCACAAAGTCAGCCCAAAAACAAGAAAAACGGATACGTGGGCCATAAGATTTCCCAAAAAGTCCGGTATGTGCGGTGGGTTTTAGGACATTTTGCAATGGGTATGGGGGCATAAATCCAGGCTGGGTAGTATTTTATTCTGTGTGTGTGTGTGTAAAAGATAATGGAAAATAGAAGGGTAGGGCCAGGCCAAGTGTTGTCCTAGTTCGGCCCTTAAATTTCAAGGCCTAGAAAGAATATGTGGAAGCCCAATCCTCAAGCTTTTTATTAAAAATAAATAAATAAGAAATCTCTTATTTTAAGGGGTTTAGAGGGCCAAGCCCGGCCGCATTGTCTGACAGCTGGATTGACATGTTTAACTAGAAGTCTATTTTATTAAGAAAGATTAAGTTGGTTTTGGATTTCAATTTTGATCGAATCGAATTAATTTTGATCAAATGGCAATGGGTGAAGTCGATGTTGTGTTAAGACGAATCCAAACCTGACGCAAATGGAAGTCTTGCTGCTGACCCATATCAAACCACAAATTAAAAGAAAAAACACTCATTTCGTGGATGGGAATATTATCCATTGCTTGTTACCAGGTATACTACTGTAACTTTGCATTGAAATATTTACTAAAAAATAATAGATAAGTGAGGTAAATGGGACAGTGTGGGTGAAGCAAACCAAACCTAGCTCGGTTCAAATTCCAGAAAATTAGTACTCACCTTGAAAACCACCAACTCACTACCAAACTCACCATAAAATGAAAGTATCATATAAAACTTTTCCATCTCAATATAATTTATGCGAAAAATACCGTATTTTAAATTTCTTTTAAAATTTTAACTTTTTAAATATTTTTTTATATTATAAATTATATTTCCCCATACTAAGCACGGACATATTTTTCCTTATTCTTATGCAACAACATATTTCACAAATATGTGATTCAATTAACTAATTAGATTGAATGTAATGCAGATCAAACAGGGAAGGCAATGCTAGATTGGCGAAAACGTTACAATATTATTGTTGGAATAGCTCGAGGGATACTTTATCTTCATGAAGATTCTCGATTGAGAATTATTCACAGAGATCTTAAAGTAAGCAATGTTCTTCTAGACGATGAGATGAATCCGAAAATCTCAGATTTTGGTTTGGCAAGAATATTTGATGGAAATCAAACTCAAGAAAAAACAAATAGAGTGGTCGGAACATAGTAAGTATCACATACACAATAAAGCATAATGTTTGTTTCCATCACTTGAATGTAGTACCTGGATGCATGCAAATCACTATTTTTTTTTGGTAACCCAGCCAAGAGGGCTGGGACCTTGGACGCAATTCAGTCGAATGCAAATCACTTGAATAGGGGGATTGGAAGGTGTACGAATGGGCCTTGGATGGATATAGTCATGTGATCTTAACCATTTTATTATAGGCCCCAATGTTTAGCTGCTTTATATGCATTTGCAAAAGTTTTATACTTAGGCCCCCTTAATCACTAGTTACTATCTCCAAATTGTTCCCATGTGGGTCTCCAGTTGTCTCCATTATTCCAATTACAATTATTTTGTGCATCTAGGTGCATCAGAAAATTCAAGTTTAAAACTCTATGACTTGCAGATGCTTTGTAGCCAAATATTAGTACTCCACACAGAAAACACATGCAAGAATTACAAACTGCAAAACGTTTATTCATCATTATAATTGTTTATTAAAATTCTTCTTGTGCAGTGGTTATATGTCACCGGAGTATGCCATGAACGGGCTATTCTCAACAAAGTCAGATGTGTTTAGCTTTGGGATCATACTCTTAGAGATCATTAGTGGAAAGAAGAATAACAGCTATTATAATGATTGTTACTCAATGACTTTGACAGAATATGTGAGTACCCCTATTTATCGTGCTTTCTTTGTAAGGACAATAATAATTCTCCTTAAGTTTTTGACACTTTTCAAAAAAGGACAAGTTAGAAACAAGTTGAGGTTTTGAGGGTGAATGGTTTTTCTTTATTGAGGGTAGAAAGCTGCTGGAAACTATTGAGATTTGCCTGAAGGACCTAACTAAAATGTTGATGGAAAAGTTAAACACTGATTTTTAAAACCTTATGTTTTTGTCACATATGTTTTTTGTCCTTCTTCTAAAAAGTGCCAAAAGCTTAAGGCCCTGCTTGAGATTTTCCATAAATTTTATCAAAATATTCAGATTGAATATAAATACAACAATCTAAATGATGTTATTCATACTAACAAGATCCATTTTAAAATCCTTCCAGGTATGGAAGCTATGGAAAGAAGATAAGATTTTAGAGTTGGCAGACTCGTCAATGAAGAATTCTTTTTGTCAAATTGAAGTTTTAAGATGCATTCAAGTGGGACTCTTGTGTGTACAAGAAAGTCCAGAAGATAGGCCTACCATGTCATCTGTTGTTTTCATGCTCGGCAACGAAACAATGATACCTTCACCTAAGCAACCGGCATTTTGTTTGCAAAAAGGAGAAGGTTTTAATCATCTACATTCATCTAACAATGAGACAATATGTTCAAAAAATCTGGTAACAATTACAGTTATGGAAGCTCGATAGTGAAAGTTTGCTAAATACCTACAAATTAAATCAAGACAAAGTTCGAGATAAGTGCTAGAACTGAAACAAAATAGAGTGTTGTCTGTGAATGAGAAGAAACATGGAAGATTCAAATAATATTTTACCCCTTGTATTTATTAGAAAAATGAAACGACAGTTTTAACCCTAGTTTATATGACTTATTTCTGTTCTCTTAAAGGGAGACCCATCCAAAAGAAGAAACATGTAGAAAATGATACCGTCTTCAGCTTCAACTGTCTTCTTTCCAGATCTATCTCGATTCATCACTCCGCACCTTTGAAACCACAAATCAAGTTTAGAAACTGAAGCAATAAATGTGGGAGACATGTAAGAGGCATATGATATTTTCTCAGTTATTTTATCGCTATCATAAAAAGACCCCTCTTTATCATCTGGTACAGAACTATATGAAGGTGTACCAATGAATGTGAATGTGTACAAATGGTTGTGTAAAGGTATTGAGTCTCGACACATGTCACAAGATGAGTAATTTTGTTAGATTAATTGTATGGTCTCAATCCATCAGTTGATGTAATAAATTGATTAATTTCTTTGTTTATCAATAAAATCATGCTTTCCTTTCATGAGATGAATGATGTTTTATTACTTAATGCACATAATCAATACATATGACATGATGGTTCATGAGTTGAACCGGGTCTCATTAGTATATTAGATGTGATATATGTATATGGATGAGATCCACATACAGGAGACATGTGTCACAAATCTTATACTTAAAAATATCTTCACAACCAGTGATGAGACTGGGCATCTCATCTAATAATGTTGCAACACTTTGATCACTATGAGATAGTGTGATTTGTCTCGATCATCAGAATGAAAAATTCTGGATCACGGTGCTGGTACATTAGATGTATTGAAGGACCATGAGAAGCACCTTATGAATATTGTCTCGATTTTAAAATCTATTCTCATAATTCTCTAGCAATAGGCTCTCAATTCTGAGACATTGATGAACTCAAGTTGTTGTCTATTCATTTGCTTTGAGTCACCAATGAGTGGGGCCAACTATAGGTCAACACCTCGGTGTCTTGGGTACGTGGTAGTATGACTGTGGGAACATCCAATGGTCAAGATGGAATCTATCTATATTATCTCATTTTGCCAATTAACAGGTTTATCATTAGTCAGTGCGCACCCGTCTCAATTAAGAGTTAATTGGATGGTACTGATGATCGATGTGATTAATTGGGGCTCAAGGATAATAAGATGTAGATCTAAGATTGGATTGGACAGATTTATTCCAATTGATCCATGAATATTGATAGAGGGGCCTCCTTATAGTAATTGGGAAGCTTAGGGTCTTCATTGTAATTTATTCCTAAGACTGGAGTGAAATTGTATTTATATAGTGGTATTATTTGCAATTAACGGTGGGCCCGGATTGCACATGAGATGTCGGGTCGCGGTGTCCCAGTTGGAGTCAGCTTTCTAAAGAATTCATAGTGGTCCCTACGCTAGCCCAAGATATTAGAAGGATACTAATTCTACTTGAACTCCAAAAGGAAGGAATTAGAAAGTTACTATTTCTATTTGAAGTGAGACTTCTAATGATGGTAATAGTAAACTACTAATTAGTATGGAAGTGAGACTTCTATAGCAATTAGTAAGAGAGAAAGAAAAAGAGGAGTCTTTGTGCTATAATTAAGGGAAGGAACACCCTTGATGGTTGAGAGCTGGAATCCCTGCCCGGACCCAATGTCCCAAATTTTCTTTATCACTTAGTGTATGCTGAACATGAGTTGACCACTCATGATGCGCCACATCTAAAAAAAAAAAAACTGTTTGCAGCTGCCCCATCCAACTCAAACATCTTACAACTATAGCATCACATGTATTTTTTTTTTTTTTTTTTTTTTTTTGTGTATGTGACGTAGCGCATCATGATAAGTCCACAAAATTGTAGTTTTCATTCATCATTTTATGTTACTTTGTGGACTTAATTAGAGTAATTTTCACTTAATTTCATAATTCCATGCATTTGAGCATTAAAGTTGGAATTTTAGTCAAAAGCATTCAAAATCATCAATTTTGCATGAATTTTATGAAATCATTGGTTTACATCATCTTAGTGTCACCAATTAGCTTTTTTATTCTTGCATCATCAATTAGTTCATGAAGAATCATCCAGTGGTGCATTCACTCATTCGGGTCCCATGCATGAAACTTATGAATTTTATACATATTATAGCTGAATTATTCTTTTTATTCTTGTAGGGAATCTTCAATTTTTTGGGGATCCACTTGAAAAAAAAAAAAAAAACAAGGGAAGTGCCCAAGCACTTTGGAAGTCTAACCAAAGGGGTCCCCACCATGCATGGAAAGCGCATCGACGTTCCATACTTATAGACTCTCTTATGTACACAACTTTTGATTTTCTCATCCACATCAACAAGCAATCTTGGGAGATATTTTTGGAATTATACAAGGAAAGTGTGTGCACCAAGGACATCTAAATTAAGAAAGAGAATCACCTCAAAGTCAAAAGTCTTTGCAAAGGAAAATTTAGCTTGGAGAACAAGAAAGAATCCCTACAAATAAGGAAAAAAGAGACCTAAAATGGTGGTACTTCTTTACTAAAATGGGCTTTGCGAAAAGCATAAAAGGGGAGTGGGGGAGGCATGATAGAGACACCCCCCATAGGAGACCACATTCCCACACGTCCAAACAACTCCACCCATCTTTCTTTACTGGTTTATTCTCTCCTAGTCACACCTGCTCTTCCATACCTCTTTTCTCCATTATTTTATTTGGCAGCATTGGGCTATGTCCAAGGATTTATTTTGAAGGAGAATCTTTGTGAAGGAGAAGTTGTAAAAATGAAGTTCTCAATGAAAATCATATCATTTGCAATGGAGGATTAGTTTCTTTTGGATTGGAACACAAAGTGAAGTTAAGTGATTTTTTCTCTATGTCTTTAATTTAATTTTTATGTCCCTATGATGTATATTTAATAGAATAATAGATTTGCCTTCGTGCCATAAGCAAACCTCCGCTTTATATTTTTAATAAATTTCTTTTTTATTAGTTAATCTTCTTTTGATAAAATATACTTAGGTTTTTATGCCGTTGATATTTTATGCTTAATTTGTTAAACTGACGCTCAAAGTAATTTATATTTTTATGAGGTAATGAAGATCTTGGGTTCTTCTGCTTAAGAATTGAGTTTTAAAAGAAAAATATCTTCCGGATCAGTAACATTGAGTTGTTTATGATCTGAGTTATTTGAAAGACAAAAGACTAAATTAAAGTATGTAGATTGAGAATTGAAATTAATTAATGGACTTTTTGTTGCTCTAATCTACCTTTATCATAATTGTTATCCGTTCATCTTGCATAGTAGCTTTATCTCTCATTCAAATCTTGATTTATTTTTATTTTCATTATAAAAAAATCAGAGTTTGATAAAATAAAAATAAAAAAGAAGAAGATATTTCAGTAGTGCTCCTTATGGAATTCGACCTGGGCTTGCCACTGTCTAAAAAAGACAGATGTGTACTTGCAATATTAAAAGATTGAATTTAAATTCACATCAAGTTTTTTACGCCGTTGTGGGGGGGGCCAAATCTGAGTTTCTTTTGTTAAAAATCTGATTTTTTTAGATTCATATGCATACTAATATTTAGGTTGCATTAGTTGTTTAGTCATCTAATTTGCATTAGTAGTGTTCTTTGCAATTAGTTTTAGTTAGTATTTCACTTTGCTAATTTTTCTGACTTTTTTAAAAAAAAAATTGGATTTTTTTGATATTTTTTATAATTAATTGAATTTTTGGGAAATTTTTTTTTTGAAGGATTTCTTTTAATTCCGAATTTCAGTAAATAAAAAAATTTAGATTGGTTTAACTAATGTCATGATTAAATTAGGATAAGATAGAATTTTGATTTGGCTTCTTAACTTAGGATTTACTGTCACGTCCCCCGAACCCGATTACAGAATAAACCGGATCCGGGGAGTAAAATTTAGGACTAATTAAAAATTTTGTCCTTTAGGCCCAAGGATCGTAAGTCCACTATGAGGATATAATATTTCAAGCCTTAAGTATAATAAGAATTGTGGAATTCATACAATTCTAGGCATATTTGGATATCAACAAGGAATAATGAATCTCAATAAATGTTAAAGTTGAACAAGGAATAAAATAAATCTTAAATAAAGAAGTTAATTAATTACAATGGCCATCCCAATAATCAAGGCCATTTAAAACAATAATTGATGTCAATGATGTGAAGGGTTCAACGAGATAGTAAAGAATATAGGATCTAAAGAAGTCACAATAAATCTCTTTCGTGCCGAGGTCAGTGACGCTACTGTACGTCATCGGCACGCCACTCTCGTTCCTCCTCAGCCGGTTGGAGATCCTCTGAGATCTCCTCACCTGCCTACTCCTCGTAGTAGTATTCACCTGAGGTGTCTACACACCAAGGAACAGAGTCAACGACATGTTGAGCAGTAGATAAGCAAAGTATAAATGTCATGGCATGCATCAAATATAGAATAAGGACAAGTGTAATATCATGTGAATACAAGGAAAGCGAAACTAGGCATAAAGCATGAATAAGAATACTGTGAGACAATGACAAAAATCCTAACATCATCTAGCAATAACCACTTATCTAACAATGCAATGCAAGAAACAAGAGGGAGACTCCAAGGATGTCCAAGCCACCTCCCGGGGTATCAGTAACAATCCAGGCCAAACTATTGATACCAAGTCCGGCTCCAGTGGGATCCTAGCTCCCGATCTTGGGAATAGCAACACGGTCCAAGCCCGTTCCCAGCTATTCAACGCCATGGACGTCGTCCAATGCTGACTGCCCACCCCGATGTCCGAGTAACCAGTCCATCAAATAAAACCCCAAACTGCAGATGGCTATGACATGCAAATAATAATAAAGTGGCGTTGACACGAGAATAGACCAAGACATGCACGCCTGGCTAGATCAATGTACAAGATATGCTCATAGGGATTATCTCATTCAAACAATACAAGACAAGTTAAACACTTGATAATCCTTTCCTTACTAGCCAGTCATGTTTATCAAATACATGACACAAGGCTCCTACGATACATTCTAAGTCTAGTCCATATCCTAGTCCTATAAGGATTTATGTTTCATAATTAGTTAAGTATTTTATGCCAAGGGAGAGTATACAAGGAATTATAACAATGGATACAATTTCACAAGTCAATGAAGAATTACAATCCAAACCTAGGCAAATGGTGTCATCCCTGTACTCTACATATCTTAGCGGAGTACGTGTGGAAATTGAGTCAACGATGCTTCTAGGGAAATTCCTTAGTGTACAATCATGTTAAGCATATGTCGAAACAATTCTATACACATTCGGTTAAACCATGTGTAATACATGAATACCTAGACAACCTATCGAAGCACACCAAACCACGTGCTACGATTTAATCCCCATTAATAGTCAAGTGATAGTAGGTTCATGGTTTCCAACATCTAAGGCCCAAACCTAAGTTACTTGTCTCATTTACAATCAAATATAGGCTGGATCAATAATCTGGGTATTTACATTACTTCCCGACCTCCGATCGTGATGAAATCAGAACCATTAGATTCTACATCTCAAGGGCTTTCCAACGGTATATAATATGTAGAAATCAAACGAGCGGATTAAAAATTACAAGTGTTTAAAGTTTCCAATTGCTGTCAGAAAATTGTCATCCGATCGATCGGAGAAAAGGGTCCGATTGATCGGACTGTAATCTGTCTCAGTTAAAAAGTCATCCGATCGATCGGTCTGTTGGTCCAATCGATCGATCTGAGATCCATCTCAGTTAACTGAGACCAAATTTTATCCGATCGATCGGTCTGTAGTCCGATCGATTAGCACTGTACGACATGAACCCTAAAAAATGGGTTTTTCTCTCCTTTTTCCTCCGGTCAATCCATGGCTAATCTACAGAAAATGAGCTTCCAAGCTCCCATTTCATCACATTCATCATTTAACTTCCATAATAACAATTTAAACATTAAAGTTTATCAATTACAAATTAATTTAAACCCAAATCCCCAAACCTAACCTGACAATGTCAGTCCCAATACAAGATCAACAACAAGCTTGGGATTTAGGGAAATCTAACATGGATATCATTGCAATCAATAGAAAACAATACAGAAAATGGTCAATTATAAATTGCATATCTACTTGCCTCAACCAAGAAGAAGATTAGAAATTGGGGAACTTGAGGAGAAACCTTCCACCGCAGAAACCACGAATCTAACCCAACCAAGTGTAATTTAGAACACCGAGAAGAAGAAAGAAAGAAAAAGATCAAGATTCAACCTAATCTAAACAAAAGAGATGACGAATGGAAAAGTTGATGATGAGAAAAGGCTTACCAACTAGTATCAATGGAGAGAGAGACCGAGAGGAAGAAGATGTGCGGCTCGGATCTCCGAGATGATCTCCTCCGGAGGGAGTTCTGAGCTTGAGAAGACGAAGAGGAAGAAGAAGGGCTGTTGTAGCTCTCGTTCGTTGTAGAGATGAATACGAGATTAGGGTTAATCACTGTTTAAAAAGAAGGGAGGGAGAAAATGACTGAATTGCCCTTAAGTGGGTCCGATGAAGAAATGGACCACTTGAAGGGTTTCTGTCGCCAGGAGACAAAAATGATCAGCGCGACGAGACCTTTCCATTGAGCCCAAAAATAACGGCGTTTGAAATTTTCGGAAAAATACTCAATTTTCCCTAAATTGCAAACTACACCCTAGCTAGGGTCAAACTAGGGGTGTAACGGTTCGGTTAACCAGTCTTTTTGGGGAAACCGTTAACCGAACCGTAACCGCGGTTTTCCGTCTTTAAAAACCGTAACCGTAACCGTATATACAAAAACCGTGGAAAACCGAACCGCGGTTAACCGTATTATACGGTTCGGTTACGGTTAATAACCGTGGAAAAATATACACAGTAATACAGTATAATTACAGTATTATACGGTTACGGTTACGGTTCGGTTACGGTTAATAACCGGCGATGACGATGTGGAAAGCTAGGGTTTGGTTTTAGGTAAGGAAAATTTCGTTTACCCCTCATGTATATTATTTTATTTGTTATCGGTGCGGTTAACCGCATACGGTTAACCGAACCGTATTTTACGGTTCGGTTCGGTTAATAACCGTGAATATTGTGGAAAACCGTAACCGAACCGAACCGTGCGGTTTTTTGATTTTATTAACCGTAACCGAACCGAACCGTGAAAATACGGTTAATAACCGCGGTTCGGTTCGGTTCGGTGCGGTTTGACGATTAGGCGGTTTTTTCTTACACCCCTAGGTCAAACACACTCGGAGTTGCACGAAACTTCGCAGACACTAATCTAACACTAGAAGGAACTCGTTCATGATCTAAACCCACTTAAATATCTAAAATACAAATAATTATAATAATAATAACAAAATAAACGGGTCAATGAGCCTCCTATTGGGCCCAATTGACCCAGTAAGGTCCTGGACCTTACATCTCTCACAACTAAAAAGAACATTTGGTCCCCCAAATGCCTAAACATACCTCATCCAGAAAAAGATAAGGATACGCCTTCTGGATCTGGTCCTTTAGCTCCCACGTGGCTTCCTCTGCACTATGGTGCTCCCACTGTACTTTAACCCACTGGATGGTCTTATTACGCAGCACTGTCTCCTTTGTGTCGATGATCTGCGCTGGCCGCTCTACATAAGTCACATCTGATTATAGCTGAAGTGGCTCGTACTGCAACATGTGAGTAGGATCTGGAATATACTTCCGAAGCATTGAGACATGAAAAACGTCATGCACATCGGCTAACTCTGGCGGCAACACCAAACGATAGGCCACGTCTCCAATCCTGCTCTTGATCTCAAATGGTCCGACAAATCTCTTGGCAAGCTTCCCTTTCTGCCCGAATCGGACAACACCTTGCATCGGAGAGACTTTCAAAAACACCATATCCCCCACTTAGAATTCTAAAGGTCTCCGCCTCTTATCTGCATAACTCTTTTGACGATCCCGAGACTCCTTCATTTTCATCTGAACAATCCAAACTTTCTCACTGGAATCAGCAATCTTTGAGGGGTCATGAAAACTTCGAACTCCTACTTCCTCCCAACATGCCGGAGTCCTACATCTCCATCCGTACAATGCCTCAAATGGTGCCATACCAATACTTAAATGATAGCTGTTATTGTAGGCAAACTCACACAGATGCAAACTTTCATCCCAATTCTCCTTGAAATCCAAAACACATGCTCTGAGGAGATCTTTCAAAGTCTGAATGGTACGTTCTGACTGTCCATCTATTTGAGGATGGTAAGTTATACTAAACTTCAACTGAGTACCCATAGATGACTGAAAAGTAGACCAAAACTGAGAGACAAACTTAGTGTCTTGATTGGATACTATGGACTTAGGCACTCCATGCAACTAGACTATATTGTCCCTGTACATCTTGGTCATCTTATCCATAAACTGACTAGTCTTAAATGGTAGGCTATGTGCTGACTTAGTCAATCTATCTATAATCACTCAAATAACATCATTGCCCTTCCTGGTGTTTGGCAATCCTGACATAAAACCCATAGTGATATTCTTCCATTTCCACTGAGGAATCTCCAACGAGTGAAGCAAACCAGGAGGCTTCTTGTGCTCTGCTTTAATCTGTTGGCATGTCATACACCTGGAAACGAATTCTGCAATCTCTTTCTTCATTTTCACCCACCAATAGTGATTCTTCAAATTCTGGTACATCTTAGTGCTACCAAGATGAATAGAATACCTGGTGTGGTGCGCATCTGTCATCAGTTTGGACTTGATATCTTGAACGTCTAGCACACACAACCTATCCTTGCAGTACAAAACTCCATCAATCAATCTGAATTCTGATTTGTCATCGACATGCTCAATGATTCTTTGCAGCTCTGGATCGTCCTTTTGGGCTACCTTGATCTTGTTAACTATCTCTGGCTCCCAAACTCCCATAGTAACAACTAGGACTTTCTCTATGACTGGTCATACTTCCACATCCATATCTCTGAACTGCTCCATCCATCTCCATTCAGGCATTACATATCCACTGAATGCTGCCTTCCTACTAAGAGCTTCTGCTATCACATTCACCTTCCCTGGATGGTACTTGATCGAAAAATCATAGTCCGTTACGTACTCCATCCATCTCCGTTGTCTATTATTCAGATCACCCTGTGTAAACAGGTATTGCAGACTCTTGTAATCTGTATGCACCTCAAATCTTTCTCCATACAAATAATGCCTCCACAACTTCAATGCAAAAATCACTGCTGCTAACTCCAAGTCATGTGGCACATACTTCTTCTCATGATCCTTTAATTGTCTTGACCCATAGGCTATCACCTTGTCATTCTGCATGAGAACACAACCCAAACCAATCTCTGATGCATCTGTATAAACCACAAATCCTCCATTTCCTGTGGGTAAAACAAGTATGGGTGTTGTGGTCAACCGGGTCTTCAACTCTAGAAAACTCTTCTCACATTTTTCTTTCCACACAAATGGGATATCCTTCCTTGTCAACTTAGTGAGTGGAGATGCTATGGTAGAAAACTCTTTCACAAACCTCCCGTAGTAACCTGCAAATCCAAGAAAACTACGAACCTCCGCTACATTCCGTGGACTACCCCAATTAACGATTGTTGCTACCTTCTTAGGGTCCACTGTTAGTCCATCCTTAGAAATAATATGGCCCAAAAATGCCACTTGCTCCAGCCAAAACTCACATTTGTTTAACTTAGCATACAACTGGTTATCCTTCAGAAGCTGCAACGATGTTCTCAAGTGTTGCTCATGCTCCTCCTTAGTCTTCGAATACACACACACATCATCTATGAAGACAACCACAAACTGATCCAGAAAAGGGGCAAACACCTAATTCATCAATGCCATAAAAACTGCTGGTGCGTTCGTTAACCCGAAAGGCATCACAAGAAACTCAAAATGGTCATATCTTGTCCAGAATGCAGTCTTAGGAACATCCTCCTTGTTGACTCGTAGTTGGTGATAACCGGAATGCAAATCTATCTTCGAAAAGAAGGGTTTTTGGAAAAATGCTGAATTTTGATCCCTCACTTTTACACAGATTGTATACATTTGCAGCGTTTTGAATATGAAGCTATGATTTCCATTTTTATTTGATAATTGAAAATAAAATGGAAAATCGACCCTTAGTATACAGAGCTTCCTGGTTCGACCGGTGGATACATGGAAAGAGCTGCCTATTGTTGGGATCGCAAAAAAAAAAAAAAAAAAATGGTGTTTAGAAGTCTTGAAAAGAATAAAAAGTTTTGTGACTAGTTTGGGTTCGTAGCCATTTTAACCCGAGCTAGTAAGCCCATAGGGGTATTTACATACCTAGTGCCCTAAAGTCATCTGGTTTGGGAGTCATTGGCCTAATGCTCGTTACATGGGTTAATTAGAAAGCTTAAGGGACCTAGGCATCGCACAGTCACATGTGTGTATGAAAAAGAAAAAAAGAAAATAAATGCTCCTTTTGAAAAAACAATAGTGCGAAAGCCATCATTATTGCCTTGAGAGGAATATTGTTTTTCTTGCTAAGTTTAGGCGGCCCAAAATTTGCAAAAAAAGAAAAAAAATCACTGAAATTCTTGGTAGATCATTTGATGCTTATTTCGTATACATACTTTTCACCGTGCACGATCAATTAACATGATTTCGAGAATTTATGACCAAAAGATGAGATTGGTGAATAGAATTTAAGATTTGTCTTTGAAAATTCCAAGAACCAAGAATAGTCGGTGTTTATAAATTTTCTCTTAAGTTTCCCTGGATTTTGTTAGGTTTTAAGCATTAAAAAAAATAGAAGAATTTTGTGGGTAAATTCACTGCAAACCTCATGAGGCACAACTCGTCCACTAGAGGAAACCTAGGGGTTTAAGGGCTTGCTGCATACACTAAATGCAGTTGAGAGAGCCAACGAAAGTGGCATTTTTCTTTTTCTTTTTTCTACCTTTGTTAGGATAGTAAACTTCTCTTTTTTACTTATTTTGCTCGAGGACTAGCAAAAAACTGGTTTGAGGGTGTGATAAGTCCACAAAATTTTAGTCTTCATTCATCATTTTATGTTACTTTGTGGACTTAATTAGGGTAATTTTCACTCAATTTCATAATTCCACGCATTTGAGCATTAAAGTTGGAATTTTAGTCAAAATCATTTAAAATCATCAATTTTGCATGAATTTTATGAAATCATTGAGTTACATCATCTTAGTGTCACACCAATTAGCTTTTTGATTCTTGCATCATCAATTAGTTCATGAAGAATCATCCAGTGGTGCATTCATGTACTTGATCTCATTCGGGTCCCATGCATGACACTTATGAATTTTATACATAATATGGTTGAATTTTTTTTTTTTTATTCTTGTAGGGAATCTTCAAGTTTTTTGGGATCCACTTGAAGAAAATTAAAGAAGAAGAAAAAAAAAAAAAAAAAAAGGGAAGTGCCCAAGAATTTTGTAAGTCTAACCAAAGGGGACGTTCCATACTTATAGACTCTCTTATGTGCACAACTTTTGATTTTCTCATCCACATCAACAAGCAATCTTGGGAGATATTTTTGGAATTATACAAGGAAAGTATGTGCACCAAGGACATCTAAATTAAGAAAGAGAATTACTAAAAATGGGCTTTGCAAAAAGCATAAAAGGGGAGTGGGGGAGGCATGATAGAGACACCCCCATAGGAGACCACATTCCCACACATCCAAACGAATCCACCCATCTTTCTTTATTGGTTTATTCTCTCCTAGACACACCTTCTCTTCCTTACTTGTTTTCTCCATTATTTTATTTTGGTAGCATTGGGCCATATGGGTTTATTTTGAAGGAGAATCTTTGTGAAGGAAAAGTTGTAAAAATAAAGTTCTCAATGAAAATCATATCTTTTGCAATGGAGGAGTATAATCTTTTGGATCGGAGCACAAAGTGAAGTTGAGTGATTTTATTTTCGTTCTATGTCTTTAATTTAATTTTTATGTCCCTATGATGCATGTTTAATAGAATAATAGATCTGCCTTCCTGCCACAGGCAAACCTCCACTTTATATTTTTAATAAATTTCTTTTTGATCAGTTAATCTTCTTTTGATAAAATATACTTAGGTTTTTATGCCTTTGATATTTTATGCTTAATTTGTTAACTGACGCTCAAAGTAATTTATATTTTTATGAGGTGATGGAGATCTTAGGTTCTTCTGCTTAAGAATTGAATTTTAGAAGAAAAATATCTTCCGGATCAGAAACATTGAGTTGTTTCTGATCTGAGTTATTTGCAAGACAAAAGACTAAATTAAAGTATGTGGATTGAGAATTGAAATTAATTAATGGACTCTTTGTTGCTCTGATCTACCTTTATCATAATTGTTATCCGTTCATCTTGCATAGTAGCTTTATCTCTCATTCAAATCTTGATTTATCATATAAAAAAAATCAGAGTTTAATAATAAAAAAAAGAAGATATTTCAATAGTGCTCCTTGTGGAATTCGACCTGGACTTGCCACTGTCTCAAAAAGACAGTTGTGCACTTGCAGATCATGAGTGCTCTACTCATGATGAGTGTGCACCAAGTGCGATAGAAGATCCAGACTCAACTGTACGGAGGGATGCAAACGGGCGTCCGATTCTCCAATTATTCGAAAGTTCTGACCTATAAATAATCGGATTTAAAACTTATTTTAAGTTCTAATTCATAAACATGTCCAATTCGAAGCCCACTTTAGGTTCGGATTGATAAATGGATCGGTTTTGGGTCCATATAGGTTTAGACCCATTAACCCAGCATATGAGCATTTAATGCTGTAAACTATAACTCAAAATCCACTTTTGTTGGACATTTTTATATTTAATTATACACGTACGTAGTAGACTCTATGCATTATTATAAGTTGAATGATTTCTTTAATTTAAGAAAAAAAAAATTAATAAGTTAAGAAAAAATTGAAAAGAAGTTAGAACCGATTTTGGTGATAGACTTTGGTCCTCGACTTTGAACCCAAATCCAGAACCAGATTTAGGTCGTCCAACTGGAATTAGGTCTGGAACCAACAAAACATGTTCTGAGTTAGAAATGGACCCTTAAGTAGAACCGTTATTTAGAATCGAGTCTCAATCCAAATTCATTATTGTTCCGACCTACAACTGTTACATTTGCGACCCTAACTACACCTTGTTTTTGTGGTGATGTGGCTCAGCAGTAAGCATATAGCAACTCTCATGGATGATCCGGATTCATTTTTCCTGGTGTCATTGGATAAGTAGTCCAATCAAAAGCCGTGAAATCAACAAGATTTGCCGAGGATATGGCTTTCAAATACACTGCCTAACACATTTTATTGAAAATAATTTTTGTTAGACAGCTGATTAGCAAGCAAATCTTATCTCTATTCTCTAGTACATGAATCCTGCCAACATGCCTCTGCAACAATAATTACACCCTACGCAGTAGACCCGGAGGCTACAAAGACCTCCTCGGAAAAAAAAGGAGAATAGATTGATCATGCAGTGGAGCATGATCAATCACGAGCCTCCATCTTCTCACATGTCACCTGTCCTCTGCCTATGAAGTTATGGATATGGATCACCTGTTTGGCCCAAACAGGGAAGCCCTGTTTGGACCAAACAGGTGCCACATGGGAAGAGGAGTCACATCCCATCTCTTGGGAAAAAAATCTTATCTCCTTAAAAAATCCATCTTTCCATGTGGCACTCCCTGTTTGGTCCAAACAGGGCTCTCCTGTTTGGACCAAACAGGTGATCCGGATCCATGAAGTTATATATCAAAGCGATCCTCCAAGGTTATAACCACTAACCAGGAGAAATCATGAGTTTTAAGGGAGTGGAACGCCTTGGTGGGGCCTATTTAATGAAATCTAAACCATTCAAAACAAACGTCTTTTGATAAATGGGGCCATGGGGTATCGTCAAAGATAATGTCAACTAAGTTTATTTTGAAATGTTCGAATTTTAATATGGGATTTCATTCCTAGGATCTCTAGAGGTTAAAGCTCGTCCGTGCAGATTGGGAGACCATGGGATGTTCCCATTTTCCTTCTCTCCAAAGAAATTAATGGTGGAAATCATGATTTATGCCCACAGTAACAGTATTGTCATGAACCCGTAAGTAATCCACTGACTAACTAGCAGCTGCCTAACGTCTACGTTTGTCCTTGTAATATGCCCTTAACATTTTTCCTTTTATCGTCCCATTAACATGTGACCCAGTGAGGGTAAGGGCTTCTTCACATATGACCTTTACATTTTTCCCTTTTTCTTTTTTTAAGATATTGTGCTGTTTTGTGTAAGGAAAAACCTCCCCTGAGCATTGGTGCAATTGTTATTGTGCGTGACCCTTGAAAGTCGCTGATCCCAAGTTCGACACCCATCCGAATAGACTGAACCGAATTGACTGTGCACTCAATTAGAAAAGTGAGAACTTGTGGGCCATTAATCAAATGAATAGGATGATGATCCGAACCTCCATCAATATACGCAGGTAACGGGAGGTGAGGGATTGAAATTTTTCAATCACCCTCAATTCCATATCTAGGTGGGCCACACGAGGACCGTGCTCATGAGGGGGGTTGTTTATATAAATGGTATAAATTTATGGCCTCATGCTGGTCTTTTCTTCTCCTTTTCAATTCATTTTATTGCACATTGTCTTTCTCAATGATTTTGATAAACTAATTCATGACTCCACTTGCCAACCCAACCCAACTCAAAAGTGAAGTGATAAATCCTGGGTTGGGTTAGTTTTCCCAATCCAATTAATGAAAAGCCTAGGTCCTGCTTGAATCGGTGCCATCCAACAAATCAAACAGGCCCACGTTCAATTACAAAATCTGCCTCCCCTTTGAGCCTTTTCATTTCCTAACCTTACTAGTAATATAACCCTAAGGGGTTGGTCGAGTGATCTAGACCACGGTTCCTCCCTCTTCTGAAGCTAAAGGTCTTGGTATTGACCTCCGGTTCCCTCTTCTTCAAGAATCGAATGTTGAGTCCACTAATGCTACCACCTTGGGGCCACATGGGTGTTTACCCGGCTTCCCTCTGGGCCCAGAGGGATTTGTCCAGCTCTCCCTCCGATAGCTTAAAAAAACCTTACTAGTAATATCATTAAAATATTTTTAATGTTATTGGTTGACGATATCACTTTATAATATCACCAAAAAAAAGGGTGAGAAAACGTTGTGTTCGTAAAAACACTAAACTACATAAAAACAACTTTTAGCAAATAATTAATTCTTCTTTTTTAACTTTTTATATTTTTTAAGGATTCAAAATAATTTATTTTTCACAATAGTATAGAAATTACAACCCAAGAAAACCTACAAATTCAAAAATATCACAGCATTGTCAACACCTTAATTTCTCATGAGTTCATCATTAGCCCCTTGGACTCACTTCATGTAGATCATTATCTCACCTTTGTTCAATTAAGAAAATCTTACTTCAGCCAAAATTATTTCTTCTTTTTAAATAATCTTGTGTAAAACATATGACCTGCATTGAAAAAAGACTCAAATCGCGTGATTAGGTGTGATTGGTTTGACAGAAGATATAATTATGATTAGAGCCATTTTTTATTGATAATAAAATAAGATGAGCTAGTGATTTTAAGCAATTTAGATTTAATGACACACTTTTCAAATTAGTACTTTATGCCAAGGGTACTTTTTTTTTTTCAAGAGTACCACTCTCAAATGAGGTACTCTTGAATTCCAGCCCATGGAGAGTTGGAGACTCTAGGTGGAATTTCTGCCAATGTCATAACCATTTTTTTATATAGCTATAGAGTTATGTTAGTCATATTAACCAGAGTATCCATATCAATGGATTATATAAAATAGAGTGCGACGAACCAGATAGTGCAGAGGGTGCAACAGATCCTTATTATTCAATAGCAGACCTATAAAATTGGAAATGGGGGCTACCGTATGAAATTGAAAAATTTTGGAGGTCTGTACAAAACTTAGGACGAAGTGAAACTTATCCATGAGGATTTAACTTAAAATGGATCAGAATTGAGAATTAGAATTCACGTAGGCCGGTTAGAATGAAGAAATAGAATTCATTTATGGGACCCCATTGGATGATGAAGATAGATATAAAAAAAATCAACGCCAATGAGTAGTTCAGTTGACTTAAGACTACGGTTTGCTCCCAAATTTTTAATATTTAAAATTGCACTCCCACACTCGGGACACAGGAGATTTACCTAGCTCCCCTTTGGCCAGTAGGGATTAGTTTGGCCTAAAGGGATGAGACACCCTTCAATATATTCTCTCTTTAAAGTTATATAGGGGTTGGAAAAAGAAAAAAAAAACTCAATTATGGCCTTAGGAAAAGCTACGTCAGCTTCTTGGAGAGTTGTATCTTAAGGCCCACTTGTGAATATATTTTTTTAAAAATAAACATGTGCCTTTTCAATAAAATGTGTTTCTTGGGCCCATTTGAGTGGTTGTGATCCAATTCAAAATGATGATTTCCAACTCTACAAATTAAGGTTATTTTTAAAGTCATTATATAATATCCAAAATTAGCAGAAATGCATATGAATGAAACGTGTTTGCTAACGTGGATTACGGGAAGAAATGTTTGATTCTCATAGTCTTTTAGTTTATTTGGATTTTTTTAATTATTTTGTTATATAAAAAGGAATCAGAAAAAAATGTTGAAAAGAAAAGTGTTTTTTTTTTCAAGAATTTCATGGGGCCCATCACAACATCTTTCTCTCTCTTGACTCTTGACTCTTGACTCGAACCCTAGCTCTAAAAAATTGGATGCGACATGGGAGCGAACAGGAAGGGAGACGACGTGACGGAGATAAATCAAATCTACCTCGTCGGCTTCTTCCCAAACGACCTCTTCCAGATCACTGTAATAAACCCTAAACCCTAAAAAAACCTCTCTCTCTCTCTAATAAACCCTAAACCCTAAAAAAACCTCTCTCTCTCTCTCTCTCTCTCTCTCTCTCTCCTCATTGCATTTGCATTTCAATTTTCAGTCGATTTCATACGTGCTTCCTTCCCTGCTACTTTCATTTGGCATCGAGCTGGGAAGGAATCTTGAAATTCTGTCCGTTGATCAAGCATATCCCGCCATCGTTGATGTGTGCTCACAGTGAGGGCAGGTCATCCAGTTAGGTCTTGGACTGTGCAATCTAATCCATTTTGTGTAGGGTTGTAAACGGGTCGGTTCCAGTCTGGGTCCACCATGAACCCGGAATCGGAACCGTTAAAGGAGAAGGTGGAACTAGGGATGGCATTTTTAACCCGCCCCGCCCCAACCCGGAGTGCCCGCCCCGCCCCGACTCTTAGATGGGGCGGGGACGGGAAAAAAACCATACCCCGAATCCGGGGCGGGGCGGGGATGGGTATGGCTCTTGCCCCGCCCCGCCCCGCTGCCCCGCCCCATACCCCGCCCCGAAATACCACCCCATGCCCCGCCCCGAAATACCGCCCCATGCCCCGCCCCATAACCCGCCCCGAAATTAATAATCCTCTAAAATATAAATATATATTAGATTTCTTTTATAATAAATAAACATATTTATATGTAAATGTATATATTGATTTTATGTTGTTATTAAGGGTTAAGTAGATTGATTGAAGACTTTTTTTAAAGTTAAACATGTAATTGAATGAGACATTATAAAAGCATATAATATGATCCCATTCCCTCTAATTCAAATTTAATGAAGTTAAAGTTGTTAAAAAATCTATCTAAGCTTATTTTACTTTAATCATATATAATGTTAAATTGTGACAAGATAAATCATATTAAATAAAACGAATATAAATATATAATAGAATGATGGATCATGCTTTAATAGCAAAGTAAATTATAGTAACTTATAATAGCAAAGTAAATTATAGTTAGTAACTTAATATGATTCTAATCATACTAACAACACTATAAATTATACTAATTTTAATTATATGTAATCAACCTCTTTATTAGTAAGTGGAGTTCATTGGTCTTAAAGTGAGGTTCCTGCCAAATCAATGAGATTTAATGATATTTGACTATCAACTATTAATAATTTTGACTCGACTTGATTCTCGTTAAGATCTTCCAATCTTTTTCTTACCTGTGGTTGGTATGCATATGGTTGGGGCCCACACCATGGAAAGTTGGGTAAGCTTGTTGAGGGAAAATTGGAACATATATTATGTAGTCAGTTCAATACCAGAAATGGAGTGAAACCATGTACTGATGGAGTTCATGATATTTTAGAGAGATATTGTCTTTTTTATAAAGAATGTCTCAAAGCATATATGATATTTTCAAGTGTATATTAGTGGCCTTCAAGGGCTTAGAGAAAATCTTATAAGAATAAAATCTCACTTTAAATAGGTAAAATTTCAGGAAAAGAAAAATTTATATTATTAATTTTAGATAATTTTAAAAAATTTAAACAATCTAACAGTGCCCCACACTTATAAAATATTTATGCGGGGAGATCTTTTCATTCTATTTTGGGAGATTTTTTTTTAATATTATTAAAGGCATAGAGACAACATAGATGAATCATTCATGTGCTTTTTACCATGAAAAATAAATTAATTTACCTTTTTTTTATAGTCAATTCAAAATTTATTTATTATATTTATTATTATACCACATCGGGGCGGGGCGCCCCGCGGGGCATGTCGGGGCGGGGACGGGGTATGTAACATACCCCGAATTGCGGGGCGGGGCCGGGACAGTGAGATTCGGGGCGGGGACGGGGCAGCCCAATTCCGGCCCCGCCCCGCCCCGTTGCCATCCCTAGGTGGAACTGTATCCGAACCTGGAACCGTTTCATTCCGAGCGGGAAAGGAGAAGGTGGAACATATATGGGACGCGTCTGAATTTGAGTCCGGGTTACCTAGAATCATATTTAAAAAGTATGGTTTTAAGGAGAGATTTTTTAAAATCGAGAATCGAATAAGGTGGAACCGGACCCGGACCCGGACCCATTTAGTTATGGGACCTAAATAAGTACTCAGACCCGATTTTTAACAGGTTGAAACTTCTGGGTAATAGAGAATTGGGTACCCATTTACATCCCTAATTTTGTGGGCCCCACCATTGATTGATGGTTTCTATGTTGCATTGGCTTTTGGGATGGGGTTTTATGAATTCCTTGGAATTTATAGTATCAGGGCTTGTTTATATTAGAATTTAAAATACAATGGAATTGAATACATAAGAATTCAAGGTCAAAATAAAGTTGTGGGTTGAAGAATATAAAATGGAAGTAGATGGCACATTGACAGCCTTAACCTAGGATTTGAATTATTTGGATAATGGCCAGTTGGCCAAAAATACTCAGCTTGTGGATTTTTGGAATGTACAGAGTTCATGGAGATTGGATATATGGAACCTTGTCATTAGGCTGTGCTGGTTTTTACTTCATCAAGTGTTCAACACTGTGCATATTATGATGGGTATTAAACGGGTACTAGAAAGCTATTTTGTGTCAAGTGGATTGTTGGATGAGTATAAGGATTTGCAACTAAAAAAGCTTCGTTACCTAGCTGTTGTGGTGGACAGTGAAGAAGCTCTTCAAACATTAAGAATTATCAAGCTTTTGCAATGGTTGTCAGCTATTGGTGTGAAGCATGTTTCCCTTTATGATATGGAGGGTAAGAGTTGATCACTATATCCTAAATAGATGATGTTTCAAAAGCAATCTTTTTAAAGAGATTTGATGTAATTTATGATAATGTGGCGCAGCCTTGGAACCTCGATCTCAGTGTAGACCAATCTCAGTGACGAGATTGACCGAATCCAAAGGATTCCA
Organism: Cinnamomum chago; assembly: GCA_038049695.1. Taxonomy (NCBI): domain Eukaryota; kingdom Viridiplantae; phylum Streptophyta; class Magnoliopsida; order Laurales; family Lauraceae; genus Cinnamomum; species Cinnamomum chago. Next base: position 51,579,125 of record CP142460.1, read on the forward strand.
GCCCTAGGGCACCAAACAAGCTATAACACTCCAAAAAAGAATGACTCACGATAGTTTTATTGATTGAATAAGCATGATAAAAACAATAGGTCTCTTCTGTGTGTGTGTGCATATATATATATATATAGAGAGAGAGAGAGAGAGAGCACTGTTTCTAAACTAATCAAAATACTAACAATAGGAAGTTACCTAATCCTACCCTAAATAGAATTTAGAAAGCAGTTCCTATTAAGCAACTAATTAATATTACTAATTTAGATAGGATAGGGATCTCTGATTCAATCAGAGATCATGTGGACTCTATAAGATGGTCCATCAGGGGGGGCCTACAAGCCGTAGTCTTCTGTCGGGCTGCATCAAAATGGTTTCTACCAAAATGGTATTGCAAATTAGAAAATAACAGTACTACAAAAATGAAAACTCTTTCTACCTTGGAGGGAAAAAAACCCAGAAGTTAATTTAATAAAAACATCAAAATCTTCATTATAATAAGTCAAAATAGGTCTTATAACAAAACCCATACTGTACAAAAGGAAAAAAAAAAAGGGTTCCCACCTCTTTAACCACGCTAAAACTTGTAGCTTGTAATCTTGACTTGTAACTATTTTGGAGTTACCATATTACCCTGAAAAACATAAAATGAGGGGATTCTATCTGGATTCATCACTATATTTCTTGCCCAATTGTATGGTCTGAGATGATGAAACCTTGCAACTTCTAGACATATAATCTCTATAGATCTTAAAAGATATCAAATATGCAGCTCCGACATCATTGATAAAAACAGATCTTCATGATTAGCTATAAATAATATTGAATTGGCTACAATTTGTTTTATTTTTTCCCATCATGTACTTTTCTCCTCTTTAGTGAAGCTTTTGGTTACCTCTTAAGTAAACTAAATAATTCAGAATTGAAAATCAAGCAGAGTAGTGACTTTTAGAAGCTATGCAATGTGTGTTTTGGTTGGTGTTGCCACTCTTCGCTAAGATGAAATTTTCCTTGAATGTATAATTAATCCATGGCACTGAACACATTCATTTCCAATCCGTCATCTTTGAGCAGTTGTGAACTAAGTTTGATTAATGGGGGTTCTTTTCCCCTACATGACACATGCACAACACTTGTGTGTTGAATGTTCAGTCCCTACTTGAACTGTCTTTGGACAGTGGAGATTGAAAATTATGTGCTGCACTTGTGTGGAAGTCCTGCAGGGGGAAGACCAGTTATTAATAGTTGACCATAACTGGGTTTGTATTTTCACTTTTTAAAACATTTCAATCTTGTTTCACACCTTAGAAATCTGCTTTTTGTATAAACAAGAAAGAATTAGTTTGGGAGAATAAAAAGGAACTCTTTCCGAATTTCCCTTTTCTCTTTCCAAAATGGCGCTGTATAAAACATATGGAAAAATGTATAAAAAAAGGATTCATGTGTTGCATACAACATGGCCCACTATCTCGGAATGTAAAGTGGTATAGTCCATTTCAATCCAAAACGCTGAAATTAACTTCTGTAGACTGAAAAGGCATTGCCAGATAAATTGCAAAAACTAAGAAAAAAAAAGAAAACTGCTTTTGCACTTTTCAAATGAACACAGACAGAGACCCAACCCAATTGCCCATTATAGTGAAGTCGGATGAGCTAGGTGGATGGGAAATTTGATCATAGCTTGTTTGGAGTTTAATATTAGAAACCCAGTTGCCCATCATGGTGAACGAGTCAAGTTGATTGGGCCAGCTGGATGGGAAATTTGATCATAGCTTGTTTAGAGTTTAATATTTTAACTCTTTACCTAGAACCCAGAATCCATTATGTGAATGCGTCAAGTTGAATGAGCCAGCTGGATGGGAAATATGGTCATAGCTTTTCCAGAGTTTAATATTAGAACTCTTTCACCCAAACCCAGAAGCCATTATGTGAATGAGTCAAGTCGAATGAGCTAGGTGGATGGGAAATTCAGTCGTAGCTCATTTATCTGAGTTTAATATTATAACTCTTTCAACTGAACCCAGAATGGGATGTCTGAGATGGTGATTGTAGTCTCACCTCTTAACTTCTAGATCAATGCATAACTTGACTGCATTTTGGCTTATGGTTTTCCAATTCCACCATATAGCCGCCCCTGTATCAATATTGAGTTGCATGGATCTTCATTTAAGTTCTTTGTTGCTTGTATAATGTATATACTATGATTGACAAAGTCTATGGATGCTTAAGTATCACAATGTTTTTTGAAGCCTTGTTATTCCTGTGCTCCGCATCCATTTCATTTCATACTTTGTCCAGGTGTGCTGAAGAAAAATAAGGAGATAATTCTACAGAGTTTGAGTAATTCAAGACTCTGGGAGGTATTTTTACATCCTTATGTGTAAGTTTAGGTGTCTCACTTTTTTGTGAAGAATGCTGTTTGAGAATGATGAATTTTGTGCACTTTCAAACTGTAATTTTAGGAGAACCAGAAAACAACTTTTGTGGACTCTGAGTGCTTCAAATAAAATTTTCCAAAAATGCTTAAATGTTGGGTGTACCTGTGTGTCAGAATCTTGACTATAGAGCTGGTATTCTTAGTTGCGCAATCATATAGAGCTGCCAGAGACTGCAATCATATAGAATTGCCATAGAGTCTCCTTTCAGCAGAAAGTAATGCAGGAGAAAGAAAGAGAAAATGGATATATATGGGCTTGACAGAATGCCTAGGCATTTTTTGGTATAGAAAAAAAAAAGGCTTTCAATGGGGCCCACCTGCATGAGTGACATGGGAGTGATTGGGAGGCATGGTGATGGAAAGTTTTGGATCTAGATAAGAGGATTATGAGATATCAATCTAATCAAATGATCCTAATCCTAGGTTATAAGCCCTTAAGTTTTAATGGTTATACACCATGCAACTCATTCTGTGGTAAAATCCAATGGTGAGTAATGTTTGGAACGGTATAAAATTTTGGTTTTTGCCAATTGATGGGGGTTGGCGTGTGTGAAAGGGTTTGGTTGATAAAAGGTTGGGACCAAGCCCTCAAAAAAATGGTGTTAGAAAAAAGGGATGTTGGTAAAGTAAGTTATCTGGAGAATTCTGTATACGTATGTACATACATACATACATACATAAATGTATATATGTAGAGAGAGAGAGAGAGAGAGAGAGAGAGAGAGAGAGAGAGAGAGAATTTGATCTGATACCTTGTGCGAACTTGATCATACGTTGTGCAAGCACGGGAAAGAAAATATCTTTGGCAGAATTATGAAAAAATTTCCAGCCCTATTTATAATTGTATGACTGCAGCAGTCACAGTGTTCTCTATTTAGGAGATTTAAATTATCTGGTAGTATACTACTAGGCAGTTTGGATTAGATGTGATAAAAAACAGGCAACACTGTCAAGAAAGGATTTCCTAAAGTGCTATTGTGAACCATATAAGGCGATTATCAAAAAGTATATATTCACTCACATGCATGAAAATCTTCATTATCCACTTTTTTTCCTTTGTAACCAATACATTATGACATGATGCCTTTGAGGTTGGAGCTGTTATTCAACTTGGTATATTGTGTAGGAATCTCATGAAAAAGCCACCTTTCTTAATGGAGGAAAAATGACACTGGAATTTCTTTCAGTCTCCGATGGGAGAGAAGGAATTGCTAAAGCCGCTAGCTATCTTTGCTCAAAATATATGAAAGCTAAAACTTTAAGTGGAAATCCGAATGAAAGTGACGTGGACATTGCACTCAAAGCAGTTGGTCTCTCTCTCTCTCTCTCTCTCTCTCTCTCTAGATATATATATCTCACACAAGACTCAAATTTTTTTCTCTATCTATTCCGGATTTTAGGTTGTGGAGGGCCGGAACCTGATCTTCTTCTAATATATGGACCTGCAAGATGCCATTTAGGATTTCCAGCATGGAGAATGCGTTATACAGAGCTTGTGTGAGTTCTACTCTTTGATTTTTTGAAATGGAAGTTCTATTCTTTGATAGAAATCTATTATTTTTTTTTCATTTTTTCCCATTATTTGGCAATCACTGGATCCATTGGTTTTTTTTTTTTCCCCCGTGCCTCGTGTTACATTTGCAAGGGGCATTTAATATGTGCATGCTGACTACTGGATCATGTTGTAAATGCAATAGTTGATGTTTCACTTCAGTTTTTTTGGTCTTATTATTAATTTCTTCTGCGATGGATATACATGAGGGTGATTCTTTCCTGCCCTATTTTGTTGATTTCTCTCTATGGGCTGACTTAAGGCTGATTGATTTGTTGCAGACATATGGGAACATTGAAATCCATGAAATATGGTGCTGTTGTAAAAGCCATTCACAAATTCTTGATGGTGCGTCAAAACTATGGCAAATAGTTCGATGAAATAGCCCCTTCTTTAATGTATAAAATTATCACTCTCATAATCATTTAGAAGTTGTAGTGCTTTTAACAAGAAAACATGTAAGATTTTTGTCTTTAGCTTCTCTGCTTCTTAATTTATATTGTGATTTAGAAGCTTTACTGATCGGAAAAAGAAAAAAGAAAAAAAAAAAAACCTGAGCTAAAACTTGTGTTTGAAATTGACGTGAAAATTGTTTAACTACCTAACTGCCTATGCCATATTTTCCTTTTATTTTCTTTTTGACTTCTACTTTGGAAGTCATTCTGTATATGCATTTCCACTACTCGTATCAACTCTGGTTGTATTTGTTGTGTTTGATTTACCATCTGCGCAAACTGGGTGTCCACAGAAGACGTTATCACTCTGCACTTTGCACAATGTTTATCAAGATTCCTAGTCCTTAAACAAGACAACAAAAATTAATACCATTTTGCAAGAACCCAAGTTCATTGATATCTCATCCTACATTGATTACTATTACAATTGAGGTACTTTTCCAGGCAGCTCATATAATTAGGAACTTTGCACACAGAAATTTCTCCTAAACTGATGCACACCTGTTTACCGCACTCTACATTAACAATTCATCATTCTCATCACCATAGAAATTTCATCCCTTCATGCTGTCTGCTTAGAAACATTCATTCACCCTTATTGAAAAGAATCTACATACATATATGATGAACTATGATGAGGCATGCCTTGGGCTGTTATCATTCAATTCATTTCAGCCAAACATTGTATCAATTACCCACAATCATTCTTATAAAGATATTATTGGGAGTAGAATAAATATAAAATAGATAAAAATATTATTTATCATTCTTATAAGAAATCCGATGTGAGTGAATCTTTCAAATTGTGCAAGAATCTTTTATTTTATTTACGGAGAAAATTTGGGTGGTCATGTTCTTTTTCAAAATGTGATCTCCATAAAAAAAATAAAAAAAATTGAAGAAATATATTTTAAATGTAATAAATTATCCTAGAAAAACAAGAAAAGGTTTAAGGATAATTGTTCAATATTTAATTTTTTTAATGTGTTGCAGTTTTTTTAACTAAATAAAATGAAGCTGTGAACCGTTTTAAATTTTAGACTCAGTATAGACATTTTTTTTCCTTTCCAATTTTATTCAAAAACTTGTTACTTTGACCAATTCACAGAGTTCATAAAATTCCAGGGATAAGCGGACCTAGGTGACACAAACCACAACATGTATCAGTTCAGGTTCAACTGGGTTGAATGGACCATTTCAACCAAATGCAAAGTAATGCTATTGTTGTAAGCTGTGTGAAGGGAATGTCCTTGGCGTTTTGTTACAATGGGCCACCAGACCCCTTGTGTTTTTTTAGTTTAGGTGGCCATTTGGACCGGACCATCCCCAATGGCGGGGCGGCTTGAGTTTCATGGGACATACCTCAATGTTTAGCACCGATCTGAATGGACTGCAAAGCACATGAGAAAGTCATCTATAAACATTTAAGCTTAATTTGATATTCTATGGACAATCGTCGTATATGATGCTTGAGGCTGGAAGGATGAGCTTTCAACAATCCTATTGTAGGTTTTTTTTTTCTAATATCATGAATTTGGAATATCCGAAAAGACATTATTATTATTATTTATTTTGATAACCCAGGGTAACTCCCGCCTAGTCCAGTCCAGAAGCCTTTAGCCTTGAGCCTAAGAGTATTCCCTGCTTCCCCCGCCTACTAGTGAGTGGGATGTGTGGAGCTTCACCGCACACCCGCCTATTAATATTCCAAACTACTCAAAATTAACACCATCGTACCGTCAAATTTTATTTTAATAGGAATGACCCTTCAATTAAGATTTTTTAATGAATTTCTCTTTTTTTTTAAATGAAAAGATACTTCACCCAGGTTTGATATTCTATAAAACCTAAAAGGGTATGCTCATGGTTCAGTAGGGTCAGCATCTCCCTTTCATTAGGAGGGCAAGGGATCAAGTCCTGGTTTCTCCATAGAGAATGAATGATCTGATCGAGCACATTTGGAGCTGACATAGTGATAAATTAAAAAACCTCAGTTATTTGAGCTTCAAAGTGGAAATCCGCAGGGAGAAAATGGGTTTGACCCGGACCAGCCCCGGCAAAAAAGATCTCCCTCTTTTACTCTACTACTTGTATTTTAAGGGGGTTTTCTTTAATGAAAACCATATGGGTTGGCCAAAATTCTGGCCAAAAAGTTTGTCCATGTAGCATTACTCTTTTCTTTATGGGAAAGGAAGGAGATGGGAATGGTTAAAGGAATGAAAGAAGAGTAGAAATAGAGGATCTTCTATCGAATTCGGATCTTATATGCAAACCACAACAGGAAAGTCTACACTGAGACAGGTGGCGGGTGCCAACTGTCTTGTGAGCTTTGAGATGGAGATATCTAATGGTTGTGATCTTCTGGAAGAGTCATTGGGCCCCATCGACTCTTTAAAGTTCGTTTGATCTTTGAAGAAAGTCAGGATTTGTCAGAGTATTCCACCATGTGGATTTTGGAGTTCTAGGAGATTTGGGGCGAGTCATCTAAGATGTGACAAAGATGTACGGTGGAAACTCAAAGAGGTATTACTAGGAATTCTTCAGGAGCTTTAAGAAAACAATCGAAGAGGTATTATTTTCATATGATTAATGGTTATAACTTCTTTGTAGTTTTCTAGAGTCTTTTTATTATTGTTGTGGTGTGATTGCTAATTTGATTTTAATTCCACTGATTTGAGTAAAAAAACTAATTTCTTTGAAGAACATTGGCTATTGTAGTTGAAAAGCTCATATAGGATTTGAGTGTAAGTAGTAGAATGTGATTGGATTCTCAAAAAAATAAAATAAGATTAAATAAAATTCATGTCTTTAAAGCGAGCAATCAATCAAAATTATTGGTAATTGGCGTTAATTTTGACCTATTCAATTGATCATCATCTTTTGACTTTTTTCACCATCAACCCAAATAAAATTTTTGGATCCGCCACTGCTTATAAATACATCTCAACCCCCATCATTCAACCAATCCGAGTATCCAACCTACTAACAATAAACAAGATGAAGATGTTGAAGTCAGACTTCATCTTGATCTGTGTCTCGCTTCCTCCAAAAGGACTCAATGTTCCATGGAGGAGACATGGAAGAAGAAATTCTGAGCTGACCACTTAGCTGTTTGCAGTAACAACTACTGTGGCCCAAATATCACCGATCTCGCCATCATGTCCCTGGACATGGCTTCAACAAAACTGCACAATGGAAGGGGCCCTGAATTCAGGGGAGTCTCTGGCCCGCACTCCCTTCTAATGGGCAGATGGAAAGGTGAAAATCACTTCCCCAAAGTTATGACAATGATATGAATGTTTGTGGGGGAGCAGAAAAACAACTTCGAAGGTTCTCCACTGGCAAATCAGGTGGTGCTGGTGAAGCATTTTCTCCCTTTTGGTAGATGGATGAGTGGTACACCACATATGAAACAACCCACATTCCTCCATCGCTGGGCAAATGTGTGAGATGAGACACTCTTGCCACTGGGGTGTATTGGTAGTCAAAGTGAAAGATATTGCTAGCTTAAAAAAGCTGTGGGTGGTACTTGGAAGAATAGAGTAACAATTTGATTCTAATGAAAACCCACAGAAATGAACATGAACAGGATGGTGGTTCTTTAAGACAACGAGTTCCATCCAGAGAATTACCTGGTGCAGTTTGAAAATGATAAGACTTTCATGAGCCATATACATTTGTGTGTCCTTGATTACAGTAAAAAAAACATAGATGTCAGAAGATGAAAATTATGATGTATCCAATGAACGGTCTTTCCTCTCACAACAGAGTCTGGCTCAAACAGCAGAACAGTAAAGACGAAAGATTTGCAGTTGAAATGCAGTCAGCCCCAACTTACGCCCTCAAACATGAAAGCTTATGTTGGGAATAAAAAAATGATTTACATAACACAAGAAAATTCATTGTATCACTTAATTTTTATTTAATTAATTATAATGTAACATTCAATCTCTTAAAGTTACAGATTTTTTTTTCCCCAATTTTTTGCAGGTAAACTCTGCCAAAATATTTCATATTAAGCTCCATCCGAGGGTTGTCGCATCCATCATTGATTGAAAACAAGTGCGGTAACTAACATAAATTAACCTTCCTCCAGATCTTTGCTGCACCACTACTACCTGAAAAGGCAGAAATATCAAAATTAAGTATGGATGGAAGTACATTGTAAGGATAAACAATTTACTCATGTGATCATAATTCTAGTATCTTACAAAAAGGGCATACTAAGAATGGGAAATGTCTAAATTAATTAAAGCCAGAATAAGATGAAAAATAAAGAATACTGTTTTTACTTTGTGCATGGTAAAAATAAAGAATAATGTTTAAGGAATTTACACATAACTACTTGCTTCATTCATGTCCTATTACCATTCATCGAAATTCAAAAGCTTTCACAATTCGGAAGCATTCAAAGTTCAAAAAGGAAAAGAAAAGAACCCTTACCAACTTCTCCTTGAATGTTTCAATGTCTTTCAATTAGATACAAATTGTTTTTCAGGTATTGCTCCTATAAAAATCCTTAAAAGAGACATTTGTTTTGACTCTTGTAAATACTCACACACTACTCAAGTCCCTCATCATCAGCAAAACAACCAAATCCCTGGATGTTTATATGGAGGGGAAGTGCCTCACCACTGAGTTACCAGTGGACTGGCCTTAAAAGAGAGTTTCACATTTAATTTCTTTTTCACTTCATTTATTTATATATGTATATATATACATGGAAGATGCTCTTATGAGAGATGCTCACACCTTACTACGAGAGATAAGGTGGGGGGCCTCACATCCATATCCAATGCCAACAACTTAAATGTGAGGGCCTCCACCCCTATCTCTCATCTAAGATGAGAGATATCTCTCATAGGAGCATCTCCCTATATATATATATATGTATGTATGTATGTGTGTGTGTGTAGGGAGGTGCTCTGGTGAGAGACACTCACCTTACTATGAGAGATAAGGTGAGGGCCCTCACATCCATATTCAATGTCAACAACTTAAATGTGAGGGCCCCCACCTTTATCTCTCATAGTAAGGTAAGTCTCTCTCACAAGAGCACCTCCCGTATGTGTATGTATATCTCTCTCTCTCTCTCTCTATATATATATATATATATATATATAAACCAAACCAAACCAAGCCTTTTCCCACTAGGTGGGGGTCGGCTATATATATATATATATATGTATAAAAAAAAAAAAAATTGGGCTGCGTTCTTCTAAGAGGTACCCCATGGATTGTGTGAGGTAACTCATTTTCCATCACATCGGACACCCTAGGACAAATCCAAACCACACTCACTACCTTCCCATAAATGGCACTCACCCTAATTTGACACTAATCTGAATCATACAAACCGTTCAAATAAATTCCATAAAAAAATGTAACTTAAGAACCCATTAAAAGTTTTAAGGCCCCTAAATCAGTGGTTGTATGCAGGGGAAATCATATAATGAATAATTCACATATCCAACGAAATCCATGAATGTGTTGGTGCATTGGGCTTCTCAAAACCACCACATTTACCTCGTACCTGAGTTCAAGGGACAACAAACACTGCAATTTCTCATAAGCATATAACAATTTCCTTAACAGTTTTGTGAAAACTTGGAAATCATACAAACTAGTTTAACTACAAATTACAATGATGACAATGAGGACATGAATAAAAAGTCCACAGAATAATAGAAGTACCTATTTACTGGGTAGAAAATCTAGAATTATACATTACGTATAGGTATGCATGACAAATTTATTGAAGTGATTCTAAAAAACTTTACCGTATTCACTAAATATTACACCACCAGAACACAGCCCTTCCTCGACTTTAATTAATTGGAGGGTCATCCTGGGTCCAATCTCTTGAAGTTTGACAGCACTCTTTGTAGAAGCTCCGTTCACTCTACCAAGATCACTTGCCATATCTACTGTTGCAGCTTCATCATCCACTTCATTTTCTGATCCACAGCCAGCCCTTGATAAGGGGACAAAAACATTAAAGATTAAGTTTCTTTTACACCCAAAACCCTCATTTCTTACAGAGAGCAAGTGCAGAAATGTCAGAAAACGTTTCTATCTATTCAATTGAGAACAAATTATGTAGCACATATTAAGTCAGGCATTATAAATTATTTGAAACAAGTTTAGATTACCTCATTGTCTTGATTAACTACAGAATTGAACCTGATTGCGATGTTCATTTCTTTTTCTTGATCTTTCATAACTGTGAAATTCTTTTAATTCACAATTGTTTGAGCGTGTTTTCGTGAATTGCCTCGACATGATGTTCATATCCTTCGTTATCAAAAAAATAAAATAAAATGATGTTCATATCCTGCCTTGACAGGCTCTTTTCGTTTTCTGTTTGGGGCTGCAATGGCCCCTTGTGTCTAGCCTCTCCTAGAACCTTTTCAGTATAGCTTCATACTGAACAGTTTTTTTTTAAACTAACTTTTATATCATGATGGCTACCATCCAAACTAGATAAATAATTAAAGATGTTAGGCCAGAAAATCTAATTGGCAGCATTCATAAAATATTGACTAAAATTCTTGCCAAACAGCTGCGCAAATGTCTCCCTCTATAATTTCTAGTCAGGAAAACGCTTTAATCGAAGGCCATCAAATTTTGGATTCAGTCTTGATTACATAGAAAATTTAAAGTTTGCAGTTATTTGCAAAAAAGATTTGAAGAGAGCATATTATATAGAGGATTAGGACTCTCTTGATGATTGTTTATTCTATATGGGGGTTTGGAGAAAAGTGACCTATTGTCTCCTCTAAGGATCAAAATAGCGGTTGCGGCAAGCGTAGCAGTCAGTGACCAAAACGCTATATAGCGGGCAATTTGTAGCGGTTGCGATGTAGCGGTGTAGCGGTGTGAACTTTTTAAATGGTCAAATTTTTTTGAATCTTGTATAGCAAACAATATTGTATTTCTTAAGTGATTTGAAACCATATAAGAGTAGAGATAACTTTAGGAAAGATCATTGAAGAGAAGAAATAGGAAAAACAGTGTTTAAAACTAAAATTACTTGGCTCTATTAAGTTTTAGACTGTAGCGCTGCTATTTTCAAAATAGCTTAGCGGCCTCGACCGATACGGCCGATAATGCTATTTTGAACCATGGTCTCCTCTATGGCTGAAGTGCTAAATCAAATGCTTATCAGAGCTAGAAAGGTTGATTTAATTAGAAGTTTCCAGATTTAAGAAATCTAAGGTTGAGGTTTCTCATCTCAAATCACTGACCATACAATTAGCTTTTGTTGATGCTGTGAGGCCCCACCCCTTGTGGGCCCTCTAATTGATTTCTGAATACTATTTATTACTAATTATTAGCTAATTATGTTAATTAGGGGTTAATCAGGGTAGTATATTTCCTAAGTTTTAGTTAGATTAGCTTAGTTGAGTTAGGTTAGCTTAGTTGTATTAGTATTAGGGCTCTTTTGCAATTTTAGGGGTTATTAGTGAGTGGAGGCCCTTGCTAGGAATTAGAGTTAACCATAGGGGGTTATTCACAAAAAGCACCATTCTAGAATCTTCCCACCTAATAACCTAAATGCCCCTAACCCTAACCCTAATCCCATACTAACCTAAAGGGCATTCTAGTCCTTAGCCACCCCCAAACCCTATAAATCCAGCACATTTCCCCAAAACCCTTAGCTACTATTCACTCTTCCATTTCCCTCTTCTTCCTCTCTCTCATTTCTTCTCCTTTGAGCTAAGTGCTGGGACTGTTCTTGTGCTGGGAGAAAGACTTAGGAGTTACATCTTCATCTTCTTCTTGCTTTGGATTGGCTTGGTTTTCTTCTCTTCTCTCTCTTTACAATCTCTCAATACTCAAAGGCAAGTGCACTATACTCTTAACATAGAATGTATGTTCTGTTTCATTTGATTCAGTGATTATAGTTCAGTTATGTTATTATTCATGTGTTAGAAACTACTTTGATCTTAGTCTTATGGTTGGTTGGCATTAATGGATGGGTTTCATCCCATTTGGAAGATCAATGGCCCCTATTTAGTGTTGGATGGAGGTGCATTGGAGTATTTCTGTGTTTATGTTGGTTTAGTGATGTTTGGGAAAGATTAGAAGTGATTTGGTGGAAAAACGGATTGCAAAAGGGAAAACCCTGAAAACTGGGTTTTCTCTAGTTCCACATGTACCCGGTCGACCGACCTGCAGGCAAGTCGACCGGGCACACTGAATTCTGAGAGAAAACCAGCCCCAGTTAAATTTCTTGCAGACTGAGTTTTTCAGTGTACCCGATCGATCGGGCCCTGCCCAGGTCGACCGGGCACACTGTTTCTGCAGGAAATAACTAGGAATGAGATTTTTCCCTCAGACCCGGACACCCAGTGTGCCAGGTCGACCGAGCTCTGATCCAGGTCGACCGAGCACACTGGAATTTGCAGGAAAAATGTCTGAAAGCTGGGACATCACCTTTTCCAGGGTTTTTGGTGTATACGGTCGACCACCCAGGCCAGGAAGTCGACCGGACACGCTGGGAACCATTGGAAACAAATCAAGTCTTCCAAGAGGCCTGACCTAGTTTTTCCAGTGCACTCGGTCGACCCACCAGGCCAGGAGGTCGACCGAGCACACTGCACACCAGGTCGACCTAGGGGTCACAATGTACCCGGTCGACCGGGCCTGTGCCAGGTCGACCGAGCACACTGGGATCAGTGATTTTCCAGTTTTCAGAAGTTTGGAGTTTGGATCAGTTGTGGGGCCCATTGACCATCCAAATGGACATTTATCAATGTACTAAGCCCGAGTCAACGGTGTGGCTCAACCTTGACTCGTGGGAACCACCGATTAGGGTTTTGGTCGTTTAATCTAAGATGATTCAATCCTTAACTACTGTCAATGATGCTCGTAACCTCAGGAGCACCAAACACAGTATCCTTTGGCATCTGAGACTTCATTTAGAGATCTAATTACCGGAGATGGACCTGAACCTGAATGTGGTCCATTACCTAGGTTGGACTCTTGTATTTTCCCTATTGATTCTCATGTTTAAAGTTCACACTTCACCTTTCTATTATTATCACTCTTATATCCTTAATGTAGCTAATGACTATTAATTAATGAAAATGAATGACCTGAACCTAGGATATCTTAGAGGTGACCCGATAGTGTGATTTGGGAGAACATTGACCCGTGTCTGTGGCTAGGCAGGCCCTTGTTGGGCCTAAGTATGGATATATGTACCCTTAGATTGGAGAGGTAGTTTATATTGGAATTATAACTCCTTATGGATTAGAAGGAGCTGTTTATCAGTAGAAATGGATATGATGCCTCGTTTGGACTGTCCTAGACCAGGCCATGGATTTGATGGGCCTTGGTTTGGACCCAACGAGTGGGCTTGGACTTGAATTATAATCCATTGATTAATTGATATATAAGCCTCTTAGAGTCTTGGTTAGGACCTTGTTCACGCAAGGCAAAGCCTAGACAGACACAGACCCTTAGAGTTTCTCGAGTCGGCATAGACATTCACTCGGTTGATTTAAGCTCAGCCTGTGGACTGATCATCCCCGGTAGGAGCTATTATGAGTGTTGAGAAGCTATCATGATGAGCTATGTGTTGTTAGACGGACGGTGTGATACCGGGTCCAATCTTTGAGTGATGGGTATGAAGAGATTGATGAGTGATTTGCATGGTTAGTAATCCCCAGCACTGGTGAGATTCCCCGCCGCAACTTGTTCAGTATGGGAGGGTCGCGGTATTCCAGCTTGTGTGAATGTGTCATTTTGTAGTAGATTAGATGTTGTATATTTATCCTGATTCCTTATGCTTGTCTTGCTCAACTGCCTAGTTCATTTACCTTGCTATTCTTTAATTTATATACCTGTCTCTACTCTTTTGATATATATATATCCTATGTTACTTGTATAATGTGACTTGCCAGATCTTTAGATCTGACCCATCTTTGGTGCTTAGGCCTTGACCCAGAGATCGCAGAGGATGCGCTTGCGCTCGTAGAAGCGCCCGTAGCTAGAGAGTTCGCATGGGGCCCGACCAACCTCGATGTCGAGCCGGAGGACGGAGAGCCATTACCAGGGCTTTGAGAGTCTTATTTTGTTTGGGCTTTTGAGCGAAATTTTGTAGTGAGCCGGGTAGTTATCATAAATGTAATTAACTTTTGCTCTTAACAATTAACACCTATTAAACTAGATTGTAGTTCTGCTCACATTTGATATATATATTGATACATATTGCTTCCGCTTTACTTGTTATGCTTCCGCAATTTAACCATTGATAGTATATTGTTCAAAAGTTTTAATTTGGACCTCACTGCGGGCCTACGATCTTGGAAGTTTTCGGATTTTCCGGAAAGTAGCGCGCCAACTTCAGATATTCGAACGACTTTATCGGTATCCGGAATTGAGGCGTTACAGATGCTAGCAAAACTAGTCGAAAATTTGAAAATATTGTTGCAGTGGTATTGTTGCTTCAAATCCCAAGGCTTTGATTTTCAATTATTTGGAGTTGTTGAGTTGACTTCTCTGTTTGGTCTCATGTATTTCAGAAGAACCTTCAGAGAAACTAGAAAAATACTCCATTCTACCTTAAAATCTCATCTTGTCAAGTTCACAAATAGTAACCTAGAAAATACTCCATTCTTCCCTAAGCTACATTTGTGCTTAATGTGGTTCACCTTCAATGCAAACATTTAAGGGGTGAAAGACATCTTACTTTGTAACAAAGTCGCTCACGTCCTGGAGACTCCGCAAATCGGGTACCTGATGGTTCAACACAAATTTTCTAATCCTACGAGAGACACCCAGAGGCTGTAATCTGATGGAATAATGTCGAAAATCAATAAGCTTCGTATCTTTATCATAATTGAGCAGCACAATCCTCTGACATGAGGAAAGTTTGACCTGAAATAATGAAGGATAGATCAAATGAGAGGAGCAACTATAACACCTCTGACATGAGGAAAGTTTGACCTGAAATGATGAAGGATAGATCAAATGAGAGGAGCAACTATAACACAACCAAGGAAAACAAGGAAGATTAAAAAAATAATAATAATAATAATAATAAAAGAAGCCAGGGTAGATACGGTATTAATGTCAATCGATGGAAATATGTTCTGGAACATGATCGTTGTGAGTTTGAGATGCTGTTCCCCAGTGCCAAACCCCGAAAGAACAATCTGCAAGTAAAGTTTCCAAAACCATTATCAATAAAAGACTGTAAATCAATTTTACAAGAAATAACAAATAAAAATAGCTTGGGCTACCTCCGCTACCTCCGCCACTATATTACGTTTAATAGAGTTTACAGTTTTTACAGAAATTCCATAAAAATATGTAATCAGTTTTGTCAAAGGAAAAAAAAACATATGCTGGTCAGCATATACAACTTCCAGCCAAAATTTTAAATCGTGGTGGACTGGGCTTAGACACACCCCTGATGAAGCCCAGACCTAGCCCATTGCTAATAAGAAATTAAGAATCTTTATAGAAACTGCTATGACAAGAATACAGTATATACATATGCCTACAAACCAATTACATAATCAGTATACCAAGTATGATAGAAGCTTTAAGTTGATGATTAGTCAAATATATAGTACTAGGAGCATTACCAGAGGTGGGTTTTTGAAAAGATCTGGAGGACATCTAGGACGAGCTTGAGAATGAGCCACATCCACTGCCAATGAATACTCGTGTATTTTGAATGTGAGAGTTGGGCCTTGGGGGGTCTTGCAACCCTCAGATAGGGTGAACTTTCTGTTTTAGCATTGGCCCTGAAATATTCAAAAAGTCCTTGAGATTATTCCGTTTCTTCTCCTGTCATGGTAAGAAAAACATAAATACATTGAGTAAGCAGTTTCAGATGATATATATATATATATATATATAGGGAGATGCTCCTATGAGAGATATCCCTCACCTTATATAAGAGATATGGGTGGGCTATATCCAATGCCAACAACTTAAATGTGAGGGCCCCCACCCATATCTCTCATATAAGGTGAGAGATATCTCTCATAGGAGCATCTCCCATATGTATATATATATATAAATAATTATATACATATGGGAGATGCTCCTATGAGAGCATCTCTCATCTCTCACCTTACTATGAGAGATAAATGTGGGGCCCTCACATTTAAGTTGTTGGCATTGGATATGGATGTGAGGGCCCCCACCTTATCTCTCATAGTAAGGTGAGAGATATCGGGTATGGGAGATGCTCCTATGAGAGCATCTCTCACCTTACTATGAGGGATAGGGGTGGGGGCCCTCACATTTAAGTTGTTGGCATTGGATATGGATGTGAGGCCCCCCACCTTATCTCTCATATAAGGTGAGAGATATCTCTCATAGGAGCATCTCCCTATATATATATATATAAAGCAAGGAGAAAAGAAAAAAGAAATATGTATTGATCCATCATGGAAAACTCCAAAATCTGAATACAAATAATCTCAAAAACTCTTGAAGGCTCTTTGGATGTGGGGAGAGGGTGTGGACAAGGCATTTGCCTTAGAACTCCTCTTTGCCCTGCTTGGTTTTACATTTTGTGGGGAAAATCAGGACCATTTAGTGCAGTGGAGATTTATCTAATTTGTCGAGAAAGACAAAAAAATCCACTAAGTGATAAAATAACTTCTAACACCATTCAATTTCTCTCCACTGCCATTTTTCTCCAATGAAAACTAAGGAAACCCACATCTTTCACTTACCCCATAATCCCTACATCCCACTGCCTGCTTACTCTTTATAAACATCACTTGCAGATATGCAATATAGGTGTAACCTGAAGGGAACCAAAAACATGGATGTTTCTATCTGATGCACTGAAAATGAAATTTGTGAGAACGGAAATCTACATTCTACAGTGATAAACACTAGTTCGAATCAGAATGTCTACCCATCATTTTTTATCGATATATGTGCACCAAGCTTGCATGCAAATGTGTTAATTCATGTATGTAAGCATGCAGGTATGCACGCATATGCAATATTAACATGTGAAATTGGATGGGTCTATATGTATTCTTGTGCTTGTGGACATAAATGTATTTGCATACTCTTGACACTCAACTAAAGACTCCGAACAGTTTTTGCCAATTCCTTGAGAAAGCAGATGCATTGCTTTTAACATTAGCATAAATTTCGTGCAACATCTCATTTACCAAGCTACAACAAAGTCAGAGGATTAAATAAACAGATTAGCTACCTTCAATTTGAGCGCGGTATGTGGGAGCATAAGCTTTCGCAAGTCCATTTGGAGCTGCCTTAAGGAACCCGGAAGCTTTCCTCTAGAAAAGACAAAGCTTTTCGGGATCCTATCTCCCGTAAAGTGATCAACAGTGGGCTTTCTCACTACTGGCTTGACAAATGCCTTGTTCTTCTTCTTCTTCATATTTACCATAAAAACAACCCATTCAGTATCAAGATAAATGCATCAAAGATGTTGAAAGAAATGCAATCGAAGTCAGGAACATGAAAATTTGCTTACATTTCGAAATCGAGCCATTGCATCAGATTGAAGTTCTATCTTGAGGGTTCCTGAAAAAGAAACTGAAGATCAATAAACAATACCCAAGCCCCAGAATCGCGAATAAATGTCAGAAAACTGAAAAAAAAAAAATGATTTTGACGAATTCGAATCCAAAACGATTTCATGAACTTCTCGATTGCAAAATGAGATTCAACAACAGATTTGGAAGTTTCATCATCGAAGACATAAGAGTAGGGTTTTCTGATCATAGCTTTTTAGTTAGTCAATCAAAGAACTCTAATTTCTTCAATACAGACGATTTATAAATCACCAACATGCAGAAATCAAGATTACTCTGCATGGCATGGGATCACCAATTCAGTACGGTAGGTTTGACACGGTTCAATCTCTGCCTGCTGACTGCAGGAGCTTGTAGCTGGCAGCATGGATCTGAATTTAATAATGGATAATATGTGGGCTGTCCTTCTGCTTGATGGATCCAGTCTTGCCCTTGCATATGCTTCGACCACCACCAAATTAGGTTGAAAACAATATCACAGTTGGGCTAGCCTTTCAGAAGCGCACACCAGTTAGAATGAAGAGCCCCATATGGGTTGATGCCAATAATGGGCAAGGCAGGGATCAAAGGTTGGCCAATTAAACTCCAGTTGGACTACATAGTTTGACCGTGTTTTAACACATTCTTTTTATTGAAAATCAATCGATAGAATCATGGATAGTAGTTTGATCAATGTTAAACCAGAAAGCATCAATCCACTTGGTGCGTGGAATCAAACCAGAAAGCATCATTCCTGGGCAGGTGCACTGTTTGCTTGTCTAAAAGCAAAAACCTGGGAGTTCTTCCCCATTTTGATG
Source organism: Cinnamomum chago (assembly GCA_038049695.1). Classification (NCBI taxonomy): domain Eukaryota; kingdom Viridiplantae; phylum Streptophyta; class Magnoliopsida; order Laurales; family Lauraceae; genus Cinnamomum; species Cinnamomum chago. Next base: position 51,597,901 of record CP142460.1, read on the forward strand.
TGGGAGACTTCTGCTGCCACTGCTGGTTTTTGTGCACAGTGCATATTATCTATGTCGAACTTGCTGAATGAGTTTCTTCTGTTGCTCAATCAGTTTTATATTGTTAACTAGAAAAAATTATTCTCAGTATCTCTAGAGAGAGACTGATCGAAATGGACCTCACAGCAGGCATGAGAATATATGGATGCATGGATGAGATCCGAAATCACAATCCTCACACCACCGTATGAAACTAATATAACCCTGCGTGGAACGGGTGATCCCTGGTTACTACCCTCAAGCCCAGAGAATTCTACTAACATTTCAATGTAGGGACCACAAAAGGTGTTTCTTCTAGAAAAAGCTCAAGAGCTCTCTCCACACAACCTTTGAAATCCATCACCCCATTAGACTAAAAACTGTTTCAACAAATATCCCAAGAAAATGGATCGTGGGTCTAACAAACTCTAACCCTTGAAACTTCGAGTGTTGCACTTTGTTTACAATCAAGTCTTTCATATGTTTTGGAGTTTTGATAGATGATGTTCTGAGATGATTTTTTATGATCATTTTCCAATTTATCAACCCGACAAAAAGGATAGGAAGTTAAAAGCCAACCCCAGTACCCAAATAAAACAATAAATTTTCAGACTAAACCTCAATTACAATCACAATTGAGAAACTGCTGCAATTCCTACAGGTTACATTCTCCACTGAAATGGTAAAAGGGATGAAAATAATTAATATAATAAACTTTGAAAGAAAAACATTTTACTTTACCTAAGACAACCTTTGAAATTCATCACCCCTACAAAGTCTAGTTCTTCAAGTCATGTAAAACACTCATACCTTCCTCTGTAAGCACACCTGTCCATATGGTCAGGGCCAAAGCAAAACTAGTAGCAGATGGTTATCGCTTAGTCAATTGGTCACATTGGGCAGAAGCACTTGTGTATTGACTTCCTCTTCCAAGACAGATCACACATTAGCTGCCTACGGACCAATCATCACACCAGTCAGCATCCCATAGGTAACTCACTGCCATCACCATCCCATTTTCATTCTTTCAGCCGGCCACTATCTCGTTGATCCCCAACTCATGGCATGATTCATTCTGCTTTCAACCTCAGAATCTCCATGATGGTTCTCTTCCTGAAGTAGGGCATGTACTCCTAGAAGAAGAGGAAAATTCAGCTCAAAATGGCAAGGATTTTTATTTGAAGTTAATATGTAAGGACTATATACATGTAAGCACATACACACACAACCTGAGTTTGACCATCACCATTTAACAGGCCAGGATGTACCACCGGCCTAGTGTGGGACCCAGAATACCTAAGAAACAAAACTTCTAATCAAATAGGTCGTGGCAACAAGCAGGTAGAGCCCATACCTTATTACCATCTATGATGATAATAGACAATAGTAGACATGGATGTTCAGAGTATAGGCTTCTAACAGGTTACTTCTGATTTTTGCTAGTTTTAATGATTAAAAAAACCATCAATGAACTCACTAGCCTAGATCTAACATCATTGCAGAAGATTCTTTTCATCTACCATGACAGTACATTTTTTCATCAGCATCATAACCATACATTATAATGATTAAATAAAATATAAAAGCACACCTTGTTGAAACAGAGTGTTAAACATCTGCTATAGAAGTCTGCATACTTAATCATGAACATACCACAATCCCACCTGTAAAGAGAGAAACATCTTTTAGATTTTTGTACATAATACAACTTGGAACCCTTACCACCAGGGAACTTCAAAATGGAGTTAAATACATTCAAATAACATGGTAGAATGCACCCCCCCCCCCCCCCCCCCAACAACCCTCAAAAAAAAAAAAAAAAACATGGTGCAAATAACAAATAAAAGAACTCTGTCAAACTTCAGGTTTACGACTTTATAAAAAGCAAAATGTTCTTTCCAACATTTTTTTTTTTGAAAAAAATAATAATAAACTCAGTCTTCTGACACAGTAAATGTGAATAAGAACAAGTATCATTACATAATATCTATCTAATTTACGAAGATGCACGTCTTTGGGATTAGGATAATAAACAAGTTATTTTTTTAAAAAAAGGGGATGCAATGATAACAGACATGTAAATAATTGTTTATGGTAGAAAAAAATCGGCATCTAAATTAAGTAAAAGTAAATGCATAAAAAAGCAGCAGCAGCATATGATTGGGTATGCCACAGCATCAAGGCTGACCAGCCATGAGTAGCCAGGGAATAAACCCAATTACATTTCAGAGCTAATTTAAAGAAACTCAGCAGGACAGAAGATTGCAACAAACTTGCCATCAGAAAATGATCAAACAAGCTAAGCACTTGCAGTGCCATAGTGGATTTGGCACAAGCCTCGCAATATGGACATAAAATTACAGTTGTGGCAACATTACAGTTGCAGGATCATATCCAACTTATCCACAAAATTGTAAAAAAGGAATGTGATAGAGAGCACACATACCCATTTTCCTGCTCAGGAAGCTCACCAACAAACTCTTGCTTCCATGAACTAACATCAACATCCCTATTGCTTTTATCCTTCACTTCATCAACAAAATATCTGGCCTGATATGTTGAAAAGATGAGCGTTAGAATGTTCTTTATTTTACACTTAAAAATGAAGATTAGGATTCATCAGAAAATGATAACTTTAAAGGAAAGATGTACATTAACATTTTTCTACATAATTTTCTATAGAAATTCCTTTCTAACAAACTAAGCCTCTCATAAGGCGATGGTTATGAAAAAGCAAAGTGCTAACATAAAATTTCAGTTTCTGCGCTTGATACACATCATACTTGCTACCATCTCAAATGAGTTTCTCTCAATGTATCACCTATTGATGCTAACAATCTTTTTATTCTATCTTTCCTAATTTTACCATACATCCATTTCAACATTATCACCCCAAAAGTGAGGAAATACAAAGTCTTATCCATTAAAAAAAATACAAAGTCTTATTTTTAAGTAGTTCGTAGAAGAAAAACAATCAAATTGAATTGCAAAGTACACTGTAAATAAAATCATGCCAACTAGCACAAGACAGAAATATTTCTGTATATATATATAGGGAGATGCTCCCAATGGCGGAACTATGTTGAGGCCCGGGGGGGCCAGGCCTTTGAAAAAGTTTTTAAAAACACCAAAATGGGCCCCCCCCAAAGGTTTTTGGATTTTTTTTTCTAAGTTAAACCCCACCCCACCCCGGCCCCCACTCCCAACCCTTTTAACTTTCGAAAACCTCTCCAGACTCCAGTCTTAAGCCCTAACCCTCTTGAGCTCTTCCTTCTTTGTTTTGTTCGTCTCCTCTTTTTTTTCTTTAATCTCTCATCTTCAGTGGTTAAAATTTTGCACGCCGTCTTATCTATGTCCAGCATTTTCAAGGAACAAAATCATGGTTGAACTTATAACTATGTCAAAAAGGAAACTTTAAAATATGATAGTTATAATAATTGGTGAAATAAAATTTTATTCAAGTTTTGCCCCCCCCGCCCCCCCAAGATGAAAAATCCTGGCTCCGCCCCGGATGCTCCTATGAGAGATTGGGTGGGGGCCCTCACATGATATTTCTCATAGGAGCATCTCCCATATATATATATATATATATATATATAAAGAGAGAGAGAGAGAACCTCCCCCAAAATAAATTCTTATTCAAGTGAACTTTTTTTGTCTAATTAATGTGGCTTTTTGCATATAGGATATGCATTTCAACATCCTTCCCATTGAAATAGTCAATTCGTCGTCGTCATCAACGAGCCTCGTCCCAACTATGAATACTATTTCTCCATTCCAATCTATCCTTAGCCAAAAAGGCTACACTCTTTAAATCTACCCTTACTACTTCCATCCATGTCTTCTTTGCCCTAACTCTTCTCCTTGGTAGGTTGATGCCATCAACCTGCATAAAAGAACTTATCCTCAATGATGCCATTGTTAGCTTGCATCGGACATGTCCAAGCCAAACCATCTAAAATGAGTTTCACTTAATTTATCACCTAGTGATGCTAACATCATTTTTCATTCTATCTTTCCTAATTTTACAATACATCCATTTTAATATTCTCCTCTACCACACTCATTCTGTGCATGTGTTGCTTCTTGATTGGCCAACATTTTGTTCTATAGGTCATATGTTGTCTAATTGCTATCCTATAAAATTTTTCCTTCAATCTGTGTTGGTATGCACCAATCACAAATGCAAGTCTCCCCTCCAACCTCATCCTATCCTATGTTTGACATCTTCCACAATTTCTTCATCCTTAGTAATTATCAAGCCAAGGTATCGAAATGAATATCTTTGTGGTCTCTCTTGAACTTCAATTCTCATAGTAGTTTCAGCCTTTTGACATCCCCACTATAGTTTTAACATACACTAAGGTACCTCCTCCCAAATATGAGTAGCTAATTTGTCCATAATCAGTGTAAAGAGATAAGGGCTTAAATTTGATTCCTCCAACTCACTTGTCTCTCCATATGTAGTTCTCACATTCGTTAACTCTACCTAATAAATGTCCTTTAAGGGTTTTAATATAACCTCTTGGAACACTCATTATCGCCGAAGCCATGTCCCAACTATATTCAGGCCAACCTCTTGGAGCATTCATTTATCTAAAAAACCCCACCAAATTAAATCTCTAGGTACCTTGTTGTAGGCTTTCTCTAGATTAATAAAGAAGACCATGTGATAATTTTTTCTCATCTCGGTATTTTTTTCATTAATTGCCTAAGTGAGAAGATAGCTTCCATAGTTGACCTTCCTAGCATGAAACCAAATTCATTTTCAAGTGCCTCGGACTTTTGCCTAAGTCTTTACTCCATTAGTCTCTCCCATAGTTTCATAGTGTGACCCACAAGTTTAATTCCATGATAGTTGGTGTAACTTTGTACATCTCCTTTGTTCTTTTGTACAAAGGTACTACAATTCTTCTCCATTCATCCAACATATTCTCAGTACTTAATATCTTATTGAAGAGCCTAATTAGCCCAATCAGTCCAATTTTATCCAAAGAATTTCCAAGCCTCTATCGGAATTGCAATATGGCCCCAATAGCCTATTCCGTCTTCATTTGTGCCAATGTTTTCTTTATTTCTACTACTCTAATTTTGCGGTAAAAGGTATGCCCCGCTAATGAAGTTATCTTCTCTCATTTCTATGCCTCCTATAGAAACTTCATTTAAAAGTCTGTTAAAATATTCTCTCCTCCTTTCTTTAATTTCATTGTCTTTCACTAAAGCCTCTTGGCCGTCACTCTTCATATATTTGACATGATCTAAGTCCTTACCTTTTCTTTCCTCATTTTGCAAGCTTGAAAATATCTCTCTATTAGTCATCATATGCTTTGCACTTTGCATCACTTACAACTTTTTTAGCCTTTTGCTTTGCCTTCTTGATGTGTCAATTAGTATTGGAATAGAGAGAGAGAGAGAGAGAGAGAGAGAGATGTTCCATCTTGTAATAATGACATAAGGAGCACAAAAATTGACAAATAATCCATAAATTCACTTCAGACTACTCAATAAGCAGTCCTAACCTTTTTTTTTTCTTTGTTATTTTTTATTTTTCCTTCTCCTTTTGAAAGCACTGCTAAATTAAGTTTCCTAAATGACAGTAATCACCAGACATACCAATGCTGTTAGCACTTGAAAATCCATGCCTCCCAGCGAATCAAGATACTGGAGCTTTTCATCCTTTATATTAATAATTGCCAAACACCAATGTATATCTTTGTGGATAGGGACAAATATCTGCAAACAATAAACCAAATTTATAGATGAAGCAGGGAGCAGACACGTTGAACCAAACAAACAAGAAAAAAGTGAAATAAGAGTATAAGGGGCATAACAGCTTTACCTTGTCACACTCAATAAGGCCGTACCCTATCTTCTTTTGTGTAGTCCATCTTCTGATAGCTTTGTAATCATATCCACTCCTCTCACTAACCAGCTAAATTGTCATATCAGAACATAAACTAGGTCAGAATACTCAATGAAAAATTTATTGATTGTAGTCAAGATTTTACAGAAACAACATACACACACAAGCCCACACATACATGCAGAGAAAAGGAGGGGGGAGCGGGGAGGGGGGCACTCTGTTATGGATGAAAGAAAGCAAGCCAAATTATGTGAATGAGCAGAAATGTATGGAGTTTTGAGAAAGCAATTAGGAGATCAGTTGCCCATACATTTCAAGGTGCACCTTCCCATTTTTAATTTTTTCCAAATCTATATAATCATAGTATGCAAAATTTTCAAATACCATGTTCAAAAGCTGAAGGTAGACTGTTGCACTGTGTTCATATCCCTACTAAATTAAGTAGGAAAGCATATGAGCAACCAAACTTATTTATTGAATATTATGAGCTCTGTCACAATCCATCATCTAAAACTATTACAAAGAATAGATGCAACCCAACAACAAATGGAACAACAATAGAAAGGGTATATTTTATCTATGGTATGCCAACCTACAAAAATGATTGTAAGACTAATCAATATGAGTTAAATACAACATATATACATATGATCGAGGGTGGTAGAAGTAACAAGCCAACCTTTTTATAGAAGAAAGTGTTGAAAAAGTGGCATTTCAAAATTTTCCCTGGATTTCTTCTTTCCCGCTCCTTCAATAACTCCAGATACACGTTAATCACCTACGAAAGAAGAAAATGCAACCATATCATGAAATCATGTAAAACAGAAAAAAAAAAAAAAAAAAAAAAAAGACTAAACATCATTACATGGTTCGCCATCAAAACACAATAAATTTCTGTATTTAGGAAAGAAACAAAAAACCACCTCATCATTCAACCAGCCACCTGGTCTTAAGCACTGTAAGACCTCTCTTGTAATCTCAATGTTTGAACTCTCATGTGTAACTAAGAGTTCCCGCCTGCACAAAAGGGACTCAGTCTCAGTACCTGTGGACATCTAAAGTTTGCCAGATCTTGTAAGGAAACCACATTGTAATACATCGTATATAAGCATACCCATCAAAACCAGACAGCGCTTCTGAAATGTGATCCTCTTCTTCTTCCGTAAGAGGGACAAAAGGCTCATCAGCTACATCCTGAAAATGTTTAAAATTAAAATAATTGTCACTGTCATCATTAAAGCCTGATCATATGTACGCACATACATAAATTATATATATATAAGCACTACAAAGCGCCCTGGTATTTTGCAAAGAAAAAACACCCCCAAGCGAATAAATATTGACTGGTCATAAAGGATGGTAACATCACTTTCGTACCTTTTCTCCTCCTTTAAATGACTTACTAAAGTTTCTTATTTTGTTCCTTCTTTAAACAAGAACTTGAGTACATATCCTCCCTATTTTTTCTCCCTAAAAAAAGGAACATTTTCATCTCACAATCAAAACACACCAACACTCTATAGGTGGGGCTCTCTTATAAAATCCGGTCGTGTGCCCAAGTTTGGCTGAAGTGATATTTGGGTAAAAATGCTAAGTCACAGCTAATTCAAATAAAGACATTAATTTTGAATGGCTTAGTTTAATGATGGGTCTATTATTTATTTTCATTGTTTAGATTTTATGAGGGTCCAAGGTCCAGGGCCCACTAATTTATCAGTAGGTCCAATGATTTTTTTTTTTTTTTGTTGCATTTACAGCATTTCATCTCAGAATTAAGCCTAATTCAATGATTTAAGTTTTATAAGTGGGCCCACCCATGCAATCTTATGGTCCCCTCCCCCCCCCCCCCCCCCCCCCCCCCCCAAGATTTTGTAAGGCCTTACAAGAAGAGGAGCAAAAATATGAGCATTTAAAGGAGGAGAAAAAATTTCCATGTGTAGTCTTATGTCTAGTTTTTGTGAGATTTCATAAAGCTTTATGACAAGTGGAGAAAAGGTAGGAGCATTTAAAGGAGGAGAAAAACTCTCCACGTGAACTCTCTCATTGGACATTATATAGGGGCAAAAATGCCGCTTTCTAAAGGGGGTAGTTTCTAGAATTCCCCATATGTATATGTATAATACACATATACATATGGCAAATCTTCCTGCAGAAGCTACTCTCACCATCTTACGGTGAGGGCAACATAGTAGGGATGACCCATCCAAACTCCAAAGCATTCGCATAAAGAGGACCCCTCCTAATAGTCACTGGACCCTGGGGTTTGCACCCACCAAATGGATTGGACCATTGGATCGAGGTTCAAAAAACTTTTTTTTTAATATAAAGTTGTTAAATGTGTGGGCCACAGATCAAGGGGTAAGAGGCATGAGATTGACCCAGTTTTTGATACCTGAGTCCATCATGAGTGGATCTTTCCATACCTCCATGTCCCAAAATATGTGGTGCCCTAGTGGGCCTTGGCAGCTGGTATGCACGGTAAGACTGTGCTCAACGGATGCACAGTAATATTACCCTGTATATATGTGGTCAATTTCATGAGTTAAAAATATAAGACAAGTGATTTAGAAGAGCTAACTTTCTTTTCTTTTCTTTTTTTTTTTTTGTCTTTTCAGAATTATGGTACAGTTAACAATAACCATGGCAATAAAAGCAATGAATGTAATTAAAAAAAGAAAGAAAGAAAGAGGCATATGCTCCATTAACTACATATAAATTGTAATAAATCGCCATTCGAAAAAGATGGGAGGCACAAAAGGATTTTCCAATTGCTTTTAGAGACCCACATATTTCATTCTTTCCAAAATTCTAGTAAGATAGAGTGAGAATGGATAGCTGTAGAAATAAAAATAAAAGTACATTCAACCCAGCCATTCATAATTTCCAGTGTAGAACTCCCTATCACCCAAATCACACCAAAAATATTCAGCAATAAATTACATTTCTACATCGCACTTACAATGAAGATATGATTTGCAGTCGTAACACTTCCATTGCACATGACACAGCAGTTCAGTGATCTGGTGCAACTCATACCCTCATGTATGTTTCGTCTTGATCTCCTTTCTTTCAAACTTATTTAGGTTTTCAATCTCTTTATATTAAATCAATAGCTTTTAATAGCTTGCTTTCCTCCATGCGACACTTCTTATCTCATTTGAATTTTGGGATCTTGTTATTCTATAAAAAAATTTATGCATTATAACCACCATTTCAGTGATTAAACAATTATTGATATTTCACTTTTCCCACATAATTTTGGCCAAGTTGCTTGTACACTAAATTACATCTTGTATGGAAAATATTATGGGCACCATGAGATGATAAAAAGGTGCCTTAACAATTAAATGAAAGTTAAATATATAAAAACGGCACTGATCAAAAAAGAAAAGAAAATCATTGCGATAAAGAACATATATAAAAGGGTCATTTCAAACTTCACAAAATAGAGATTCTGCAAAGGCGCCTGGGTAACGGTAAACCAATTAACAGAAATCCAATACGAAATCCCACCATCTTGGTTGTGTCAGTTGCTATGAAGCAAGTCATCCGATACTGCAGACTATCAGTTATTTAAGAGTTTTGAGGCCTTAGTTTCTTTTCAACAGTTGTTGCTTTTTACACTTACCAAAAATTACAAAAGGCTTCAGAGGTTCTTTATAAAACAAAAAAACTTGCAATATTTTAGCTTACAACAAAATTACAGTTTTTTTTCAACTTATTCCAATTGCTTTTTCAACTTAAAATTTATTTTCAATTGTTTTTTTTACCCTCTTCGTAGCATTGTTTGATTTTCTGTTTTCTACAGTTACAGTTGACCCTCACGACCTCAGCTCTTTCAGAGCTTTCTATGGTTCTCCTTTCATCAGTTATCAAGAGCAAAATTACAACATAATGTTCAATGTCAGTGTCCATAGCTGCAGCACTCATTTCAAAATAATACCTACCTCGTTTTTTTTTTTTTTTTCCTTTTTTTTTTTGTAAGGTATAATACCCCCCCCCCCCCCCCCCCCCCCCCCCCCACAACAAAAAAAAAAAACTATTTTGTAAGGCTGTAAGTTCATATCCAGCTTCAGAGTTCTCAAAAGAGACCATCACCAGTACCAGTATAACTGAGCAATTATGGCCAACGCTACCCCAAAGAAATATGGAATTAGAACTCAACAGATTTTTCTTTTTATTTAAAAAAAAAAAAAAAAAAAAGAAAAATCTGACAATAAGAGTGGTTAACGAAAAAGGAAAGATGGGCTACCACATGATACTGCTGATAAACAAGTGAGCTTATGTGCCTACCTCTAAACTTTGTTGACTAAAAAAAAAAAAAAAAAACCCTGAAGCACTTACCTCTAAACTTGGTTGAATCTAAAAAAACACACTTAGAACCAGTTCAAAATTAAAATCCTTATGCATTAATAGGAAAAGAAAGGAGGAGCCCAATGATCCAAATCTTTTGCATAAACGATGCTTAAGAACTGAACCGGAGCAGCCAGTTGGACCTCATATACCCTCTAATCCAAAGAACCAGGGACCATCTAAGCAGGTCAAAACCAGCTAAAATGGCCGAACAATCAGAAACAGCAAGTGAACCAGTTTGGGTCTCTTTCAATAATTTTATCCCTTCCCTTTTGGGTATCATTTTGACAGCAGAACTGAACCAATTTCACTTTAGCAGTCTGAACTCAGGTCTGAGTTCAGAAACTCATCATAACACATTCAGCCTATTTCTTTTCTTCATCTCTTTTTTGAAACAGTATTGGGCCTAATTCTTGTCAGAGGTTGCTGGAAATTCGACAAATTGGGTAGAGAAACACAATAGTTACTTTAAAAAGTAAAATAAATAAATAAATAAAGAGTTACTTTCTTTTTGTCCCCATCCTTTCGTCCCTTCTCATTTCTTTGGAAAAGCGAATACGGAGAAGGGTTTCTCACTAAAATATAGTAGTATCTGGAATCTAGAGTGCAGCATTGTGATTTTCTTCAATGAATATTTTGACCAATCAAGAAAGGAAGATTTAATAACAATAATAATAATAATAATAAAGGAAAAACGTTAATAGTCGAGGCAGCACCAATGCATGGAACAGCCACCTACAAGTACTACCAAAGTGCGCTAAAATTGTCAATCAGCTCATTGCATGCTACATTCAAAAGCTTCTAATTGTGAAAAATTAAAAATATATAGCAAATGCAACAGAAGAGTCTCCACATAGAATTAAGTCAGTAACGATACAAGTAAACAGCAATCTAACAACTTAATATACCTTTTTTGCTTCCTTCACCTGATCAAAAGCAGATCTCTTCTGCAAGGTTAATCTGAGCTCAAAATCCAACAAACTCAATTTTGGATCTTGTCGTTGCTTCACAGATTCATACAATTCTTTATAAACTGGCGTCGTCTTCGCTGCACGGTTTACTGAAACATAGTCTATCGTCTTCCCCACATTTTCGGACTTTGGCATTACAATAGTCAAATCAGATACTGGCGAGGAGGATGACACGAAAGGAGGATCCGGAATCTTCTGCTCCTGCAAATGTAAGTCACCACTGCGCCAATCTGAATGCACCAGATTACCTTCTCGCGCCTCCACCAACTTCTTGTACTCCTCAACGGTCAGGCCTTCGGTAATCACATCCCTCGATGTATTGGCATCGACATCTACTACATTAACCACACTCCCACTGTTTCTCAATGAACCAGAAGCTTCCTGTCTAACCTCCTTTCTTTGAAACAAACTGTCTACTGTACTCTGACAATTCCCCATTCCATCGCCCCCCTGAGATTTCCTAACTGAATTCACAGACCCAAAGAACTTGCCATTTCTCTGAGGGGCATGAACAGTTCGCAGCAGAGGTCCAGGCGGCAGCAAGCTGCGCAGCTTGGAAAAAATTCTTTTAGGGGTGGACGCAGCCGATAAGGGTTTCTCTATAACAGGTGTCGCCGATGAAATTCGAGGTTTTTTCGCCGGTGGGACTTTGGCAGGGTAATTGGGAGAGTAAGGACGTGGGAAAGAACAACTCAGGCTAAAAAAATCGTTGAGACGATTTCGAGTCTCCGTTAGAGCACCCATTGTTTTCTATCACAACGTTGTAATCAACCCAAAAACCCTAGAAATTATTCCCATTTACCAGATAACATCCCATCAAAATCGCAACCAAAACAAACCCAAAGAAGATATTTTTTTTCCCCTGCTTCTCCTCAGAGAGTCTGCAAAAGAGAAATATAAGGAGAAATTGGGGTTTTTGAGTCAAGAAAAACAAAGGGTTTTTGAATCGATTGAAGATTTTAGCGAAATTGAGCACAGAAGTGTTGATTAAGAAGAAGAAGATGATGATGATGATTACCTTAGAACCCCAGAATGCAAACTCCCGTCCAATTTGAATCTTGGGTCGAGAAGAGGACGAACAAAAAGCTGATTAAAGAGAGAGAAGATCGAAAACGAGATCGCTTGAAGTCGGCGGATATCTATAACATGCAGGAATTGCTGCCAAAGATTCGAGCGATGGGTTTGAGAGGGAAAAGTACGTCTTTGGTGATTCATGTGCGTTATATACGGAGGGGATTTACATCCGCTCAGTGGACACCAGCAACACCCCGTGCAAATCACGACCAGCGTGATTTTCTTACGTCGATATGGGGACACCCAATGACAAATCTGATCCGTGGATTCGAAAGAGGACCCATGTGCAATCGAGTAGGTGGTGGACCATATTTGGCCCACCATCCAGCATCTAATCAAAGAGAGGGAGAGTGCGTATTTTAGGAAATAGTTAAGAAGTGTAAATTTTTTTTTTTTTAAGTTTTAGTCATTGTTTGGTCCATTCAGTTTCTTACGTTGATACCAGGACCCAGGTGGGTCATCGGATAACCCATCCGATCCGTGGATTCGAAGGAGGACCCCACTGGAGACCCATTATATGGTGGACCCGTGCGAGTTGGACCCTGTTTGGCCCACCATCTAGCGTCTGATCAGAGAGAGGGAGATGACTTATTTTAGAAAGCAATTGAGAAGTTGGAATTTTTTTTAAGTCATTATTTGGGCCATACAGCTGTTCCGCTTAATTTTCTTGCATTGATACCGGGACCCAGGATGGCCACCGGATGACCCATCCGATCCGTGGATCCGAAGGAGGACCTACCGGCAACCCATTAGGTGGTGGACCTGTGCGAGGTGGGCCTTGTTTGGCCCACCATCCAGCGTCTCTGAAGGAGGACCCACCGGGGACCCATTAGGTGGTGGACCCGTGCGAGATGGGCCCAGCATCTAATCAGAGAGAAGGAGAGGACGTGCTTTAGGAAATAGTTAAGAATTGAGAAAAAAAAAAAAAAATTTTGAAGTTTTAGTAATTGTTTAGGCCATTCAGTTTCTTGCGTTGATACTGGGACCCAGGTGGGCCACCCGATGACCAATCTGATCCGAGGATCCGAAGGAGGACCCATGGGAGACCCAGTAGGTAGTGGACCTGTGCAAGGTGGGCCCTGTTTGGCCCACCATCCAAAGTTTGATAAGAGAAAGGGGGAGTGCTTGTTTTAAGAAGCAGTTAAGAAGCAGGAATTTTTTTTTTTAAAGTTTCAGTCATTATTTGGGCCATTCAGTTTCTTGGGTTGATACCGAGACCAAGGTGGGCCACCCGATAACTCATTCGATCCATGGATCCGAAGGAGGACCCACCGAAGACCCATTATGTGGTGGACACATCCTGCATTACGTAGTGGTTTTTTTTTTTTTTTTTTAGGAAGTTATGTGGGTCGGTTAGTGAAAGTGGAGAGAGAGGAAAGTGGAGAGGTAGAGGAGATACTAACACATGGAGCTCTATGGTTAAACGAAGGGAGACTACATTCCCTTAGTAATATAGATAATACCACGATTTGCATTTAGAGGTTGTGCGTTCAGGTTCTGGGTTGGAAACTGCAATACCACACGAGGCTTATAGGAGAGTTTATTTGGCTTCTTTCCTAGTCCGAGGGATTAGTCCAACCCAAAGATTGAGAAACCTCTTGTAGTAAAAAAAGAAAATAATATATACAATATATATATATGGGAAGTGCTCTTGTGAGAGGTACCATGAGAGGTAAAGGTGGGTCCCTCACATCTATATCCAATGTCAACAACTTATATATATATATATATGAGTCGGGATCACTTATCGCATTTGTTATATCTTTATCGTGAGTGGACCAATATTACTCCGCCACGTGATCCAAAAATTTAGGTGATTTTCTTTCATCTGATTTAAATTTTTTTAACTTCAAAATCACCTAAAATTTTAGATGATGTGGCAGAGTATTATTGGACCACTCACGATGAATGTATAACAAATGCGATAGGTGATCCGAACTCTCTCTATATATATATATATGGAGGGAGGGAAAGTCTCAAATGCATCCTTGAGTTTTTAGTAAGTTTTCAAAAAAGGGCCTCGTATGTTGGTTATTTGAAATAAAAAAAGAAGAGATAATTAGCAAAAGGTCCATAAAGTTGAATCTATCCAGCCTCCAGTCTAGGCAAATTTTGTTTAAGGGCTTCGGTCCCCTCAGTTAGACTATTTGCAACCAAAAGTCCCTACATCCACACGATCACATATTTGAGGACAAATTTGCCCTTTCAACTGTTTTATGCGTAAATTTTGAAATTTAAAATTTCAAATCTTCCCTCCTCCATCCTTCCTAAATCCTCTCAATCGACTTGACAGATCAGATCAAGGATTGAACCGGGTTTTTGCACTTCGCCTTCATTGTAGAAAAGAGCAAGAGTCCAGTCGCCTTCGAAGAACTTGCAAAGGAATCTCGATTCCATCCGGAGTCGCCAAAACGCAGGAGTTTGTTGCAGTCGACAGATCTAGGTGGGTCGCCACGTTCGACTATTGTAGAAAAATGGGACTCGGGGTGTAAACCGGAGAGGGATGAGACAGGCAGGGCCTTGGTTCTTCTTTTCCTGCCAGACTTTTGGTTTGGATTGTTCCGTAGTCGTAGAACACAAATCAGCAGTTGGGTTCAATTTCGGTTGCAGGTGGTTGAAGAAGACAGAGCACAGAGTTGGGTTCCTTGAGTTGCAGATGTCGGGGTTCGGTCAACGACGCTGCTGATCGATTTGCAGATCTGGGATCAGGTCCATAGAGAATATCGATCCCTGTTTTAGGGCAGAGAAGTGGTTCGATTTGCAATTGATTGTCTCCAGAGAAGACCAGCATGCTGCAACGTTTTTGGCCTTGATTGCAGAGGTCCAGGGTGCTGCGCTGGCTTGAACCGGAGAAGAAGACATTCGCCCGTGCAGAGTAGCAACAGAGGATTCAAGGGGCTGGTTTTTCTGTTCTACAGAACCAATCGCCGGAAAAGGCTTGGACTAGCCGCGTTTCCATCACCGGGTAGCTGTCGTCGCTACTGTAGTCAGAGATGGCCGCCACGTTCAATCTGCAGAACTCTTTTGTAAAGTCCCTCATTACAGAACCTTGCCCTGACCTGCTATGGAAGCCCAGTCCAAAGCTTAGACCTACTATCAAATTTATCTGAGTTTTATCAAATTTATCTAAGCTTTTGTCAAATTTATCTGAGTTTTTGTGAAATTTATCTGTCCTTTATCATATTTCTCTGTGTTTTTGGCAAATTTATCTAAGTTTTCTTTTTTAATTTATCTGAGTTTTTTTAGCAAATTTATTTACGCTTTTTAAAATCTATTTGCATTTTTTTATTTTATTTGCATCTTTTGAAATAAATTTAACTGAGCTTTGGAAAAAATACTTTAGTTTTTGGCAAATTTTTTCAGAAATTTGGAAAATGATTGATCTGAGTTTGGCAAATGTGTAGCGTTTTTTAATTTTATTTGCTTTATTTTGAAATTTATTTTCATTTTTTTTTACTTTTCTTTGGTTTTTTTAAGATTTATTTGAGTCTTTTGAAATTTGTTTACATTTCTGAAATTTATTTCTATCTTTTTGAAACTTATTTGGATCTTTTTAAATTTATCTGAGTTCTTTTGAAATTTATTTCTTTTTAAAACAAATTTATTTCTTTTTTTGAAATTATTGCATTTTTTTAAATTTATTTATTTTATTTTGAAATTTACTTGTGTGTTTTTAGAATTTATTTGAAAATCTCATTAATGAGATTCCATTAATCGTGGGCAAGTTAGCCATTATTAATGGGATATCTCACCAATTATGAGATATGATTTAAAGAAAGGGCAAATTGGACATTTCAGGTATGAGAATGTGTGTGAGGGACCTTTGGCTGCATGACTTTTTTTTTGTGGACTGTTTGCATTAAAGTCACACTTTGAGGGACCTTCGATCAAAGCTCCCCCAAAAAATAGAAAGTTCTTAGGTTTTTGAAGTTGAACCTTTTTTATCAGGTTATTGTAGAGGTAATATTTGTTTCTTGATGGTAATAATTAGTTGTGAATCTGCCATTACTTCTTACAGAGGTTATAATTTTTTCCCTTCATTTTTTCTTCTAATTGTATCAGGAAAGCAAAATAAATACTGGGGTCAGGATTATTTTTTGCGTGGTGGAGAAAGCAGAGAAAGTTTGGTGGAATAAACTACTGTGTGGAGATGAGAAGACTCCACACTATGTGAAAGTTGATTAGGATAAATGGGTGGATGAAGATGATGATGATGATGATGATGATGATGATGATGATGATGATGATGATGATGATGATGGTCTGCCATTCTTCTCCTTTTTCATTTTCTTTCAGAACCTTTTTGTTGCATGCTTGTTTATGTGAAATTAGTTGGAAGCACTCTCCTCTCTTGTGAACAGGGGATGGAAAGGTCTATATGGGTAGGCCCGGATGTCCCTAGCGGCCTATAATCCCTTGATCTGTGGCCTATAGGTTTAATGACTTTATATTTAAAAAAACTTTTGACACTTAATCCAATAGTCCAATTCATTCAATGGGTGCAAAACCTGGGGTCTGGTGACTATCGGGGGTCTCATGTCATAAAGTGGGCCCCTTGAAAGTTCTCACAGATCTCTCCATGAAAGATGTTCTCACACGAGCAAATGCTTAGAGAGAGATGTATGTATGTTTATCTATCTGTCTATATGTGTAATTGAAGTTGTTTAATTTTTACTATTTGTTTCAAGACCTCCTAATGATCTTGACTTGGGAGGTAGAATGGATTTCTCCTAGTGAGGGCATGGGCAATGATTTTGATGACAGTGATGATGAAGGTATCACATTTCTTGCAACATCATTTAATATAACGGGTTTTTCATTTGGGAAGTTTGTTGTCATCTCTTCTATTGCAACTAGTCATTCGTAATTTAGAAACACCTACCGACATAATTTCTACATTGTGGATAATATTAATTAATCCAACCCTCATACTAAAGCATGAATTATGTTGTAGCGTAGGGCCCTGAGCCTCAGCAAGTGTACTTGTGTGGGGTTGTTCTGTGCTCACGGATTTAGGTGGGGTCATCCCCCAGTCTCGGTTTACCCTTGGTCTCGGTACCACCCAAGGTCGGCTGCAGCGCCATCTCAGAAAGAACCATGAAGCGATTCTCGGTGGCTACGTCACGAGTCCCGACCTCGGTCAAGGCCTCTGTCCCGATCTCGGCCCTTGTCACTCAGCCATAAATGCACTACCGTAACGGGAACGGCGAGCTGACAAGCGGTGTGGGCGCCGGACCTAGATAAGGGGCACGCCTTATCTAGAGTCATGTCCATAGGCAAGGGATGATGTTCCGATGAGACATTTCCTTTTCACCTACCCCCACTCAGGAGATAAGAGTACACTCTGATAGGACTCCCGTCCCCTCAAGGGAACAGTCCAATAATGACTTTCACGTCTATATATTGCATGAAGGAAAACCATGTAAGGTACGCATAATCCCTCCCTCCCAGAGTTCTCCTTCTCCATTCCTTTCAGTTCTTACACTGACTTAAACATCGGAGTGCCTTCGGCTATATATAGCCAGGGGCTCTGACCTTTACCTTCCCTTTTTCAGGTCATCGGAGGCTCGATCATTTCCTTTCATCTTCCCAGGAACTCCATCAAGAGCTTAATCCTCTAATAACCAAGTCCGTAATTTTTAGGCACTTACAGTACTGTTTGCTGAGGCCAGTGTCTTTCTAAACCATTGATCTGATTGACCTCGTTGTGGATGGATGGTGCCTTAATGCCCTTAAGTCTCATAGATTCGAGGTTCTTTCTTGCATTTGTCGTTTTTCCTCTGTGACCGTTGTATTATTTGTGTGTGTTGTGTTATTTAGTTACCAATAATGAAAGGATTTAAATATTCCTCGTAGAGCTTTTGGCTCTTCACGTTTCTACAGAGGCATGTCATGCTAAATAGTTGGATAACTGAACCTTGTGCGTCATCTGCATAGAACCAGAGTGCCTAGGCACACCGTACATTTCCTTGAGGCTTATGAAAGTTGTTTGAAGCATCATCTGCATTAATTGGAATGGCAGTGGCACAACATCCTCACGCAAAATCCATTACACAACAGTGTCCATTCCTTTAGCTGTATTCTTAAAAGTGCACTGAATGTACATTTCCTTTGTAGATCAAGGAGCAGAGAAGACTAGGCCAGAGGCAACGACAGAAGTAGTTGCTCCAGAGGCCAAGGTAGAAGCTGCTTCAAGTACATGAAGAGTGTCTAGTTGAGTATCTTTTGCCAATCATGGCGGTTATTAAGTGTGATGGAAGGGGAATCAGCGCAGTTGAAGTGCTTATTTGCCACCATGATCAGCTTGATATACATGTTTTCTGATACAGGTGACCAGAGTTTCTTTTTCTCTGCGTTGTATGATTATTAAGTAGTAAGGTATCCTCAGTTTGTCTAATTAAGGAAGATGGAACTTCGTTCCTTTTCTTTCACTCATCAAATATGTTTGAAAGAGTGTTTTGATTAATGGTATGAAAATAGACAGTTACAATAGGAGCTTTTATCGACCATATTCCTGTTTTCAAGCTTTTATTTTCATTTCATTAAAAGAAGGGATTTCTACCAAATAATTGTTTGTAAACGTGAATTAGACAGATTACTTGATGAACACATAAAAACATCTAAATTGGGGTTCGTACAAAGAAATTGGACAATTTCACCCCCACACGCCTATTTCCATCTATGAGGACGACATCGTCATGGTCATCTATTTCTATACCCTAACTATCGCCGTTTGCCGAAGCCTGTGTTGTATCCGGACTACATCGTTGCCCTCATACCTCTGATTTTCTCCCCAAGCTTTGCCCTTAGTTCCTTTTTCCCCCCTTTCACTAAACGATGGAACCCTCTTCTTCGGAGAATGACAGGGCCGTCTTCTCAGCCGGACGACATTGTTAGAGGTTGCTTCTTCGAATGACATCATTAGAGCTTGTCTCTTCTTTCCCTCGTCTTCCCAACGCCATTATTCTTTTCTTCTCAGATCTCTCTCTAATCTCTTTTACTCGCATTTTGGATTTTAATTTACAAGTCTGATAGTTTGGTATTCATCAAGAAATTGATAAAGTACGAGAATGTAGAAGTAAATCTGTGTGAGAGAGGAAAATAAAAGAAAAAGTATGAATTAGTTATGTCTATAGAAGACCTGAAACAACACTCGGAAAAATGTGTAGGCTTTGATGAAGCAAAAATTCTTGAAATGATAGGACTGTGCCTTCATGCCTAAGCTTGATTTTGTCCTTTCCTGCTTTTTTCTCTAATCATTTATTCCAAGTAGTGTTAATATAATCAGGGAAAGATGATAAAGAAGTCATGTTGTTTCGTGGAGTTCTAAGAACTAAAAATACAAGTGAAAATTAATACGAGTATCCTTGTTATTTAATGTGAATACAAGGGTTCTCAAAGATAAAATGTGTATCTCCTCAGGAAATAAATGTGGATACTTAGAAAATATCCTGAGCCTTAAATCATTGTATTTGCAAATACATTTTCCATTCAGCCAACCGAGTTCAATAAAAAGTTGTACAATTACATGGATTATGGTACATCCAGAAAAGGGAATCCAACAATTAGAAGTTTGGAAATCCCCCAAGTACGGGGGGATTATGGTATATTTTTCCTACATAAATATAAAAATGAGACCCACCTCTCTCATGCTTATAGAAAAGCTCCCCTAGGTTTCTCACCTCTTTACTAGCAACTATTAAATTAAATATTTTCTTATAAATCCTAGCACCTTGAATTGAAGTGGGACCCACCTTTAAATGAATTATCTGTAAGCTTGATTAAAATTATAAAGAATAAATAAATAATATTTAATTGCTTGATTATTGTACTCCAATGTGTGATTATTTTTTTTTATCATTAATTACTTAATATTTGTTTAAAACGGGTAACATTTTTTTGTTATTTAATCTTTTCATTATTCATTTAAAATGTGTAGCATAGTTTTTATTTAATAGATTAATCATTTTTTTCTTATCATGTATAATAGAATGATGATTTTGAGTAGTTTAATTAGATGTTACAATGTAGGCTGCTCATTATTAGTAAATTGGACCTACCTTTATGAAATAGAACATCAGGTCCACATTTAAGAATTATTTCATATGTTGCATTATAAAAAAAGGGTCCATCTTTAGAAATAATAATATGAGATGCACTTTTAGAAGTTATAACACTGAAACCCATCTTTAGGAATTACATATAGCCCACATTTTACAAAAAATCAAAGGCTGGCCACTTTTTTTTAATGTGGTTACTAGCAACATCCCGTGCTATGCACGGACCACAGAACCACTAAATGCACAGTTGTTGTTCCACCTGCACAGGATAGTGGCTCCCACTGGGCCACGATCGCAGATTGACCTCTTGGTGTTTGGTTGTGTATTTAGGGTGTTTGGTTGGGAGGATTAGGTGAGGGCTTGATTTTCTTGCGTTGATACCGGGACCCAGGTGGGCCATCCGATGACCCATCTGATTACTGGATCTGGAGGATCCACGAGCGACCCATTAGGTGGTGGACCCGTGCGAGGTGAGTCATGTTTGGCCCACCATCCAGAGTCTGATCAGGGAGAGGGAGAGTATGTATATAGCAACTGTTATGAAAAAAAATTATATTTCCACGCAATTAAAACAACCCAATTATATAGCAACTGCACTTGGAATGCTTTTAGCCCAGAAAATTTGATCTAATCATTCTCGTTGTTTTGCTCATGAAGAGATCTTACGAGCTCATGAAGAGAAGGAGGGGGAAGGGTTTATCTCTTACTTGCTCTAAGATGAAAACAGATAGTAGAGGCGTTGTTGCTACAACGAAGATGGAGTTGCAGGCTGACCACTAAGAGTGACTGTGCTGCTAGTCTTTCGTTCGTTATTTTGTATTCTAAATTATTAGAGTCATCGCCCTCTTTTTCTTCCTTTCTGTTGTTCCTCTATTTCTTCTTTCTCTTTCTTTTCTAACAGTCCTTTTTTTTTCAATGTGATCTGTATTTCCAGTATCAAATCAGTTACGTAGTGGGTCCTTTTTTTTTTTAGGAAGTTATGCGGAAGTTAGTTTAGAAGAGAGTGGATGGTGGAGAGAGAGCATAACATGAGATGTGTCTTCATGAAGGGAGAATACATTCCCTTAGTGACAGGTGTCTGCAGATTAATTGTAAATTATTATCGGATCTGGTGTTTACCCAATGATCAATAGGTTGGCTAATCGAATGAGGGGTGCCATCATGATGAATCCAAAGATGGTTCGGACCAACATCGATTTGTGCAGCCATAAACATCATCAGGTCTGGTGTTTGAAATGATTGACCCATCCTACCTGATAGTGGACAGGTTGGCTGGTGGAGCAATGACTGTCATGATTTTTTTCGTGTAAAATTTTACTTTGTTTGTTTACTAGGATTTTTCATGTAAATTAAGTTTCGAAAATTAGAAAGTGAAATTAATTTGTTGTTTCCAATTTATTGCATATTTGTCAAAGTAAATCGAATCTAAGACATGAGACTTCCAAATACTTTAATGCACAGCATTATTCCTTAAAAGTAAACATCTACCCATATTTTTTTATTTTTAAGTTTCAGTAATTGTTTGGGAATTTTTTTTAAAGTTTAAGTCCTTGTTTGGGCCATTCAGTTTTACAACTCTTCAGCTTGATTTTTTTTACGTTGATATCGGGATACTGATGGGCCACCTGATGACCCATCTGATTCGTGGATCCGAATGAGGACCCACGAGAGACCCATTAGGTGCTGAACCCATGTGAGGTAGGCCACACACCAGTGTCTAATTAGAGAGAGGGAGAGTATGTATATAGCAAGTGCTAGGAAAAATAATTATATTTCTACGTAATTAAAACAACCCAATTATATAGCAACTGCACTTGAAATGCTTTTAGCCCAGAAAATTTAATCTCATCATTCTCGTTAGGAAGTTATGCGGAAGTTAGTGGAGAGCATAACATGACAGGTGTCTTCATTAGTGACAAGTGTCTTCGTGTAAGGGAGACTTCATTCCCTTAGTAATACAGATAGATAGGTCCCACCATTAAGAATTATAACATGAATCCACTTTTAGAAATTATAATTTGGCCTCATAGTTTTGGAATTATAATAAATGGGACCCACCTTTTCATCTAATAAGTTGAGAGTTCGTATAGGGTAGTATTGGAAACCATTTAGTTAAGGAATTAGCAAGGGTATTTCTGAAAATAATTAGATTTATTCGAGTACCCATATGTTTTGAGGAGAAGTATTAACAGTGCCCTTATTGAATTCCTCCTCCATGTCGACGTGCCATTCTCTTATTGGATGGAGAGAGACGATTAGAATGCAGCGTTGCTGTACAGAAGCCTGCCCCAGCAAGGGAGTAGGAAAATGAATTTCAAAAGAAGTAAAAATAAAGCGAGCAAATGAATTTCAAAATAAGTAAAGAGGTGGATAATGTAGTTAAGGTCTAATTTTATTATTGCTTTTGCTAATCTTGAGACTGAGTTCCGGAGGGTCGGAATAGTTTTGGGTCTGCCTCTTCACTTGAAAAAGCTGAAACCGACTCAGATAAGTGGGTTATATCAATTATAGGAAAAAGGAGCAATGCCATTACGACCTAATTCATTAGTGGTTGCTGATAGTGTGGTTAGGCTTTCCACCTCTCTCAGTATTATCAAATTAAATGTGGTTATCTGACCCGATCTCCACAAGCATATACTGATTGATATCAAGAGACACATGCACTGTCAAATTGAATTGATGGGAATAAGGAGACTTAGGTGGGACATCTGCTTTCAAAGAGGAAACTATTTAAAGGTCCCTTTTGGATCTTAGCCTTTGCTCCTAAAGTTTTAGCACCTCGGTAAGTAGGTATTGCTGCCAATGCATTTCAACCAAAAGGGTTAAGAGGTATTTTACTATTAACGTTAAGCCCTTCAACTGGAAATAATGATTAACCGCCTATCATCCCCGTCAAGAATTAACTCTCAGGAAAGCAATCCATCTTCATTTCCTACTTTAGACCCTTCACTCCTCACCTCTATAACAGGACTTCATAAAACCCCACTGCTCCCATTTTTTAGGAATTTAATATCAAGTATGCAAACAGGACTTGAATGAGAACAATAAGAGAGGAGGTTGCTCGCCAGAGTTATGATTTACCATTATTTACATACAATCTTTAGGCTATAGAGTTCCCCCGGCCAACAGTGCTTTCTTGGAAGATAGTGGATTAGCAGATAAACTAACCAGGTATAAAGAGCTTGATTGTTGACTATATTTCCTACTTCACTACTTGTACAAACACATCATTCAATTGGGACAGATAATGGCAACGCCTTTATACAGAATTCTGGGATGCATATTTCAGGTGGGAAATATCCAGACCATTCTGCATGATACAGATTATCGTCAGTAACTTATTGCATTTAGAGAATAGTATCGATCAACAGTTTAGACAACTCCATAAAAAAAACCACTAACATATTACTTTCAACCAAACTTCCTTGTCTGGGCAACAAGTCGTCCGAGAGAATCAAATGAGAACGGCTGGCATTCATCAAAAGCCATCTGTTCTTGAATAAGATAACCAAATAATACCAGAGTTTTAGTCTGCTGCAACTTCAATTAGTGCCGCTAGGACTTGCCATCACTCATCAGACATGACACTACAGCACCCACTCCTCCCAAGTGCCTTTGTTGCAATCATGCCATAGCATATTAATTCAGTTGGGAAACTTAGGATGGAGAAGGGGTAAAAATGCTTAAATTTGGGTTTGGAAACTACCCCAAAATTCAATTGCAAAATTGGACATTCTGCCAGATCATGGGACCATCAGAGCATCCAAAGGGCTGCTTTGATCAAAGGCGGGCACAAGTGGGCCCCATGCAGCCAGACTGCAATTCTCAATGGAGAACGTTTTCCATATATGCGTAAGTCCAAAAAATTCTGCTGACTGGGAACAGCAAAAGAGGTGCTAATGTAGGGTTTTAAGATATGAAATGGGTGTAATCCCCTGCATTAGCACAAGTCATATCTTAAAACTTGTACTGCTATGTCCTGCATTTAAGTGTTTTTGTTCTAATTATTGATATTAAACCTCCTAGGATTTCTTAGCCCTATAAAGATGGGACAGTTCGGATTATGAATTTGGGGCCCACTAAAGTTAAAAAAATTAAGTTGATGGAGTTAGAACCCATAACCTGCCTGGGTGTTCCCAGACGGTACACCATCCAGTAACAGTGAGGTGTGTAACACTAACATCTCTTGAGATGTGAAAATTTTGGTGAGAAAAAAAGGCCTTATTTTCACACCTCATTAATGCATAACATGAGTAAATGAGCACAAACAAAATGTGATGATGTGTAATGATTATGCACGTAAATCATTTACATATGTAAATGAGTGCAAACAAATGACACCTTAAACTTTTCAATTTTTATTATTGATCTCTTTAAAATCTCCTCAGATCTTATTTCTTAATTCCAAAAATGTTGTAGACTTGTAGTCTTTAAAGATAACGAAAACCTAAGTATCAGGTGAAAGGTGAAAGGAGAAAGGCCAATGCATTCTATAGATTCATGTATTCTCTTCCTAATTTCAGCATCAAATGCATTGATCATATAGTTTCATTCAGGGCAAGTAGGAAGATTTCAGGCTCATCAGTTTGTGCAATGTTAGATACAAAATAATTTCCAAAATTCTGGTTCATCGCCTTCGTCCTCTTCTGGTCAAATGTATCTCGGTGATGCAAGGTGCTTTCCTTCCCGGGAAACGCTCGGCTGAGAATATTATTGTGGCCAAAGAACTCTTGCACATGATGAGGAAATCATCTCATCAGAAAAAGTTCTGTGCTCTAAAGCTGGACGTCCAAAAGGCTTACGATATCTCTTGGCCTTTCCTATCTGCCTGTCTGCGCAGAATGGGTTTCTCAGATCATGTGGTGCTACGGCTCCTCTCATGTGTGACCTCGGTGCAATACAGGGTCCTGATCAATGGACAGGCCTCAGATGCCATAAGGCCCTCTTGAGGTTTACGGCAGGGGGACCCCCTCTCCCCATATTTATTCATAATACGTGGAGAAGCTCTAGCCAGGACCATCTGTAATCTCGCTGCTCGGAGCCCAGCCATGTTCCCATCAATTGCCCCCAAAGGTGATAGAATTCCTCTTCTGCAATATGCAGATGACACTCTCATGGTCATCCGAGCTAATATCAAAAGTGCAGAGGCCGTGAAATCCATTTTGGACAGATATGGGGAGGAGGCTGGACAATGGCTAAATCTCTCCAAATCCAGCCTAACCTTCAGCAGCAATACTCCTCCAAGGGAAATGAATGGGGTGAAAAGAGCTCTGGGCATCTTCAATGTCTCCCCTTCCTTCCAATACCTAGGGGTCTCCATTGGAATAGAATGTCAGGCGTCCAAACCAGGCTGCTCATTCTATCCAGGATTTCAAGAAGAATCAACCAATGGAGGGGTAAAAAGCTGTCCATCGCTAGGAGACATACACTGTTGAAATCGGTGCTCTCAGCAATTGCACACTATTGGTCTGGTTTGCGATTACTACCAAAGACACACATTCAAAACTAAAAAGATCCAATCAATCCAAAAATCCTTTCTATGGTCAGGCGTCCAAGAGGGCAGGGTATACTGTCCAGTAGATTGGTCCACCGTGACCCTACCCCGAATGGATGGTCGATTAGCAATCAGGGATATATCCATTGAAAACAACGCTAGCCTCTCTCATGTCGTCTGGGGGTTAATAGCTCAAAACAATTCATGGTGGACTAACATATTGGCCCAAAAATACCTGAGAGACCAGCCACTGATGACCTGCAAAGCCAAACAAAGTGATTCTAAAACCTCGAAGGATATACTTCTACACAAAAATGTTATCCTCTCAGATCTGCGGTGGGTCATAGGCAGGGGGACAGCAGTCCATACCCTCAATGACATCTGGGTTCCAAAAATGGGCAAATTAGAGAACCATCTTCTTTGCTCAAGAGACAGTTGCTACCTCTGTAACTCCTAGCCTCCCCAATTTGCAATTATTGAAGGTGGCAGATTTGACTCTGGCTTCTGATACTGGGACAAATTGGAATATAAATCTGCTACTCACTCTCTGGCCAGCTCAAGTAGTTCAAGCTATTTTACAGATCCCCCTGGGTTCCAGCGATCGGCCCTGCTGGAGGGATAACCCTGCTGGAAAATGCCTTTTCCGTTCCCTATATCAACACCTCTTCACCCGGCCAATGGGCCCTGCTCTACCATGGAATAAATTATGGAAGCTGAATCTTTCTCAGAAATTGAAAATTTTTGGCTGGCGTCTACTCCTCAATAGGCTTCCTACCAGAGCTCGTCTCTCAAAATGAGGAACTGGCATTAATCCAAACTGCCCAATATGCAGAAATGATCCTGAAACAGTGGACCACATTTTCACAGATTGCACCTTCTCCCAACTGGTCTGGCAGCTGCTACCAGCTTCCTACGGGAAACCGCCACCATCCTCGTCACTTTTCAACTGGTTCTGGCACCCGGCCTCAGACACAGATTGCACTGTGGGGATAGAGCTCTGTTGGTACCTATGGAAATCATGGAATAGTTATATCTTCGAATTTCTCCCCGTGCACCCTCTTTCTATCATACAAAAAGCTGCTCATTATCTTCTTCAACGTCACCTGTCCATTTTGTATGCAGGGCTAAAAAGCAATGGCTCCCTCCCCAGACTGGTGGATCCCTCCACCTCCCGGCTGGATCAAACTCAACTTTGATGGTTCATTCAACCAAGAAACAAGCAAGTCAGGTATCGGGGGCCTGATCCGTGACCATTTCGGCAACCTGCTCATGGCCTTTACAGCTGAAGTCCGTGCTAATTCCCCAATAGAAGCTCAACTTTGGCGCTGCAACGAGGCGTCGTCCATCTCCGGGAGATGGCTGCCTCCAATGTCCAGATTGAGGGGGACTGCCTCACCATCATCTCCAATATTAAAAAATCAGAGACCTTAGCCTGGGATCTAATGCCTCTATGGCAGAAAACCATGACCATGTTATCATCTATAACAACATGGTCCATTCACTACTGCAAAAGGTCTGCAAACTCAGTCGCCAAGTTGCTATCCAAACTACTTCTCACGACGTTTCTGGAGGGGCAGACTACTCTACCACCTGATGTTAGGAAGGCCCTGAATGACGATAAAAACAGAGCAGTAATCTACACCAATTCTTTCTTCAATCAAAACATGGACTGCGGACATTCTATCGATGAAAGGGAAAATGTCATCTCCTCGGTTGCGAGCAATGATCAAGATAGGGACGGCTCTCTTCACCGGCCTGATAATGCAACCTCCACAACCTAGCCGCACAGGGCCACGCTACCAGGTGGACAGGCCTTCTGTTTTTGGGTTTTGGAATTTCTCTCTCACAGATCTACTCGATCTCATTTGGAATACTTCTGTTTCTTTTTTTGCGTTATACTATGTTAACTGGTGGGCTTACCCCCAGCTGTTTCTCTCCTTGATCTTTATCTAAATAAATGAATCCTTTTTGGCAATATATATATATATATATATAGTTTCATTCAGATTAGTGCCGACCGTTGGTGTTAACTTTCATGGATTGATGATTAGCTTGAGGACAATTAGTCCTTTCCTCCCCATTCTCCACAACTATGAGAACGCCCTGGCAGTCCTATGTATTTTAAACCATAGAGGTATCAGTCAGATGCAGTGCAATTCTATCTGGGAAGAGAAAATGGAGTTCTATGAAAATATCAAAAATTCAGGGAAGATCCACTAGATAGAGAGAATGTCTGACAATAAAGAGCAAACCAAATATCACTACTGGTTGTCATAAATGAAAAGCAGGTGTTAGGCACACATGTTTATCAACCATGCCTGGGATGTCTTTCAAACACAGAATTATAAAACAAGGTAAGCAGGGATGAAGTAAAATCAAACACCAAATCTGCTTTCGCTTTCCATTCTTATGTTTCATCCACATTTTCCAACCAGTTCAAACTATTCATGCATATAAACTCCAAAAGCAGACCGAAACTGAAGCATCTTACATCCACCTTGATTATAAAATAGTGTGTGAGCTGCCTCAAAAATGGCATACCTGCTTCCCAAACTTGCATCAGCCACGTCCACGCCCTCCACCTGTTATTGGTTCAAAGATGGCATAAAGAAATACATTAGGTGCCTTTCTAAGTCTATGCTCAAAATCCTCCACCTATGGATAATGAGCAAAAGTAAAACATACTGAAAATTTCTTCATCATTGTCCTCGCCTTATCCCATCAATTTGGGAGACTTAATGAATTCCACTATTTAAAGGACAGGTCCTAGAAACATTATATAACTCATCTGACCTTTGAGAACGAACTGTCCTCAGAATATAAAATCAGTAAAATCTGGTGAATACATACTACCATTATTAAATGCTACACATACTTCATAAAAGCAAAGGGGGAATATATACCTCTACTGCCACCACCTTTACTCCCAGATCCACCCCTGCCCCTGCTACCGCCCATGCCTTTGCTACCATCCTCTTGGCCACGCCCAATGCCTTTAAAAGGCCTGCCACCAATCTCCTCTCTACCTCTTCCCCTTCCACGGCCAACACCAGGTGGCTTCCTATCTGTACAAGACAAATGAGAAAAGAGATGCAAACAACTTAGAAAGATAATGTTATATTTGTTTCTAGCTTTGGCAATAACAGTGCTGAAAAGTGAAAACTGAATTTAAATTAACATCTGACATGGAAAAAGAAATCATCACATGCTTAGATATCAACTACAACCATGGCATATACTCCACAAGATAAAACCACTTATATAGCAGAACAACAGTCAGTAAACAATTAACAAATATGAAAGACTGTGATAAGTCAATGCACTAATCTGTCTTTTGGGTGTTGGAATACTCACTTTACATAATTTCTTAAAACGACGAAATGAGACATGCATGCGTTTTCTTTGAAAGCAATTCACCTTCAATACCAAACCCCCCTAATAACCCATTCACTGTATAAAAAAATAAAAAAAATAGAAAAAAATAAAAAAAAAAGAAAGAAGAAAAACCTAGCAATGGCAGCAGGTTTTAAAACGAAGTTTCAGAGCCTACAATAAACAGGGCTGCACCATTGTGTACCGGCCATTACAACTGTCCAGACCATTGAATAGGTTCATCTTGCATCTCACAATCTAAATTTATTTTAAATTATTAGAAAACTTAAAATGCTCATTCTTAATGAATTTCTAAGGCCCTTTAGGAGTAAATAAAACCTTAAAATATAATACCTTGGAATAAAAATGTATGGTTCCGATAAAGTTTGAGTTCCATAACAATGCCAACAAACAACGGAAAAGATGAAGGACAACACTCTTACAACCAAGAAAATCATTGCGTAATGGCTATTTCTGAAACCATAAATGGAAGTTATAGTTAATCAATCACAAAAATATTCTTTACGACACCTTGGTTGCATTGGTAAGGCATTATTCACTTCTTTTTTTTTTTAATATTGGTGAAATGACTCAAACCAACAACCTTGTGGTTGCAACAATGAGGACACCCTTCAATTGCACTGCGGTCTGTTTAATCCTTGCATAGAAGGTACATGGGTCAATCTCATGTCAATTCCCTGATAACCTTAAGTTGCACCATTCAACCAGTGTGGTGGCCAAAAAATATTTTAGAAGGGATAAACTGGCAATCATCAGTCTCTTTTACTAAGACGAAAACAAGAATGGCAGATATAGTTGATTAATAATAAATAAATAAAAACTAAGGCTCAATCAGCAATCATCGAGGTTGTCAAATAAAATGAGAACTACCTGCGCGACTCTTGGTTTCTTCCTGCACTTTGTCAATCACCTGAAAAACAAAACAAAAGATAAACCATGGATCAATGTTTAGCCACAAAGTAGGAAAATAATTTGACCGCATTAGCATTAGCTAGAGGCTGAAATATGACCCTGTAATCATTAAATCCTCATCATAACCCAGACAAAGGAGAGTTGCATCAACCTGGTAGTTGGCTATGAAAGACTTTCCATATCATATTTTGAGTTCTACTTTGAAACAAGTAGCATTCAGCCATACCAAGCTAGATAGGTTAAGGTCTATGATGATCTCATAGTCATCATCATCATGAAACCCTACCCACTCTACCTGAAGTCTGATTTGTTAATTCTACTTTCCACCAAACTCAAAAAAGGCATGTTCTACTTTCCACATGTTTAACCCCATTTATATATGACTATTATAATTCATAAGTAAAACTAAAATTGTGGAAGAAAAGGAAATC
Organism: Cinnamomum chago; assembly: GCA_038049695.1. Lineage (NCBI taxonomy): Eukaryota > Viridiplantae > Streptophyta > Magnoliopsida > Laurales > Lauraceae > Cinnamomum > Cinnamomum chago. The sequence goes on from CP142460.1 coordinate 51,628,470, forward strand.
TAAGCAAAAATAACACCAATGGTAACATAAATGTTTTAAAATTGAACAGGGGAAGAACCAGTAAATTGGAAGGGGGAGACCCAAGTGTTAGCACGCTGGTGGGGTCACACCGGTGAGATTCGAGAAACCCCTTACATAACACCTTAAAAGATTCGATTTTATTATTTAACTTTTTATTTGATCATGACCACACAACCCAAACGACAAATCCTGGGTCTGCCATTGTAAATTGGCCAGTTTAGTCAAACCTGATCTAACTGTTCGTTTTACCTGACTCGACAATTTAGTTATAAAAACAAACAAAAAAATAATAATAATGATCTCCAACTGGCTCAACTGCTGATTTTGACCATTTTTTACCAGCTCCATGGTTTTGATCCAACCAAACTAGTGAAGGTACAGGCTTTGGTCAAATACGTCTCCAGCAAGACTACCCAGTCCAGTTTTTAAGACTCTGGGTGATACTCATCTTATAAAGAGCACATCAATAGATCTTAAAACAAACAAGCAATAAGTAAAGTGATATGATTCATTGCATACAGCAAAATAAAAAAGAAACATGCACACAAATACTCAACTACAAATGAATTGGAAAATAATCTAAAGTGCAGTACAAAATCTCATAAAGTGCACCATTAGTTTATGCTAAGCTACTACAAAATTCCTAGCACATAGAAGCATTAAAAAAATTGCAAAGCAAAAATATATTCAGTCTCAAACTCACCTCATCAGGAACTCGAAGATACTTAATTGTATTTCCCCGGATGTAACATTCAGGCGTTCTCCAAAACCTGTCTCCATCCTGCACCACAAAATCTTCTGTCAACTTCAAGCAGAGCAAAATAAATAAATTAATTAAATAAAAAGAATTTCCATTGCACAACTAAATAGACAAACACAAACATTGCATGAGGCTCGAAAGATCATTACTTTAGAAGTACAGATGACCTCTCTCAGATGAATGTTCATCCAGGTATCACAATTCACCAAGTGTCCATTATATGTCTCTCCATTCTTCAGCTCCACCAACTGTCCAATGCCATAAAATCCATAAAACCATAAATACAGAAACATAATGATAACAACACCCCCGCCCCAAGACTCTCTCTCTCTCTCTCTCTCTCTCTCTCTCTCTCTCTCTCTCTCTCTCTCTCTCTCACACACACACACACACACACACGCACGCACGCACTCACCTGCCCACTGATGCAGCCTGGGAATAGGCCAAATCCCTGCTGGCCTATTCCCAGGCTGCATCACCACCCAAAACACCACTACACCAATTAAGCTATTGAACCGCTAGCCAACCTTCCCCCATTTGCGGAAGTCATGAGACATGGATGTGTATTCAGTGGATCCATTCTTCTCAACCAATGAGAGTGCCAATTGAGTATAACACAAAGATTGATCCAGACATCTTTACAATTTGTTCAGGCTAAGCATTCCACAAAATGGGGGACATTTTGACACAACAATTGATCCAGACATCACTACAATTTGTTTAGGCTTCCATAGAATGGGGGATATCTCAACTCCTGGGGCTGGAAATTTCTAAGGCCCGCCATACATGAGCAACAGTCTCCCCTGCCTGATAAAGTCCACCCAATATATGGCTTGCAAATGGACATTAAAAATAACCAACAATCCGTGTTCAGCCAAAACAATCCACCAGTCAGGTCAATAGCATAATTCAATATAGAATCTTTTTTGACGTTGCCTATCCTAAATGACTAATGATCTTGAATGTAATTATTAGACTACCTAAAGGCTGCTTCAGATGAGGAAACCATAGATTTGTTTAGCCATGGATAGTAAAAACCTCTCAGACGAAATAACAAGTATCAAAAGAGTCCAAAATCAAAATATATAACAACTTAAAAAAGAGAGGAGACCATCAGTTTGAACCAACTTTGCAAGAAGGCAAGAGCCCAAAAGAAATATGAACCCAATCTGGATGCTACAGAACCATCTTTCTTCATCATGTTGTGATTCTGCAGGAAAGCAAAGCCGCAGTAAACTGCCCCTTCATTGGGTGTATTTTATTTTCACTTAAAATTAGTTTTTGGGTTTTCCTCCCTCCACGCTCCACAATAAAAAGAAGTAATTAATGGAATGAAAGAACCACATCCTTCTTTTCTACCAGTTTCCATGGAAATAAAAGCTTGTGGAGTTGCATTTTTAGGCAGAATGATTTGCCTTTCCTAATCCCTTTCATTCCCATCTTTTTCTCTCCTCACTCCATATCAGAAATATTCTCCATAAGAAATACTCGCAGAAAACAGACAGCACGCCTAATGAAGAAAAATCAATGAAAAAATGCGCTACAAAAACATATCCTTTGTCCAAAATTCTAAGATTTGCAGTGAAACTGATCTATTATCCTCATTTGTAAAATTCATGGCAACTATACATTTCGCGAATGGGTCACCTAAACCAAACCAAACCAAACCAAGCCAAGCCTTTTCCGACCAGGTGGGGTCGGCTATATGGATTTGATGACGCCAATCAAATCTGTTTAGGGCCATGTCCTCCGTTAGATCCATGTAGGTAAGGTCATGTTTAATAGTTTCTTTCCAACTTCTCATGGGTCTCCCTCTCCCTCTCCCTCTCTCTCTCCCTCTCCTGGCAATCTCCATGCTTTCACACCTTTTAATAGGTGCCTTTGTTGGGCGCTTTCTAATATGGCCGAACCATCTCAGTCGATTTTCTCTCATTTTATCTTCAATCGGTGGTATTCCTACTTTGACCCTAATCTCCTCATTCCTAATCCTATCTCTCATTGTGATCCCGCACATCCATCTTAGCATTCTCATCTCCGCAACTTTCATCTTCTTAACATGATTATGCTTTACTGCCCAACACTCTGATTCATATAACGACGCTGGATGTACCGCCACCTTATAATACTTTCCTTTAACCTTGAGGGGGACTTTCCGATCACACAAGACCCGCAAAGCACTCATCCATTTGATCCACCCGGCCTGAATCTTGTGACTTATATCAGTATCAATCTCTCCATCCTATTGCATCATAGATCCAAGGTACCTAAAGTTTTCTTTCTCTACAATCTTTTGTGTGCCCAAACTTACTTCTATGTTACCAGGTGTCCTCCTTTGACTAAACTTGCATTCCATATATTCCGTCTTGCATCGACTTAGCCTAAACCCTCTTGTCTCTAACGTTTTCCGTCACAATTCTTGCTTAGCATTCACTCCTTCTCTCGTCTCATCCACTAAAACAATGTCATCTGCAAATAACATACACCATGGCACCTCATCCTGAATATGTCTTGTAATCGCGAATGGGTCACCTATTGAAAACAAATTAGGATAGCCATTACACTCATATTTGAGTGGTGATGGCACATTGGTATTACACAAATGCCTAGGATCGATCCCTATGTCTTCCAATTAAAAGTATCATTACTGACCAGTAGCCCAACTTAGCTGGAAAATAAAACCCCAAAGTGGGACAAGATATTAGAGGTGTAAAGTTCTAATTATCATTGTTTTTCTTTCTTAATGATAGCACGAACATGGTGAAGGGCCTTTGTCGATCACTTCATCACAGCTCATTCAGCGCCCTATTCTTTGAACATTACAGTGTAGCTATGGTTTTTCAGTAGCCCTGACTTGTGATATTTGAGTGTGTAGTTGATGTGACATAAAAGCAACATAACCATAACTCACATAAGAAATTACAAATAGTTGATAAATTGGAATCAATAAATGACTTTCATCAATAATTTGAGTGGATACTTCTGGTATGTAAGATTGAACATATCTAATTAAACTTTGTTTGAAGTCTGTCGGTTTATACTCTGTTTTGGCTATTCCTGGACATTGAATTAATCTACCATGGCATTAAAGTTCAGGCAACATCACAAAGGTTTCAAACATGACTGATTTTTTTATTTTCCTAGTCCAAAACTTTATTTATTAACCTCCGTTCTAGTACCTTAATCCACTTATATTTTATTCTTTCTTCATTTGAAGCTTTACTTCACTCCACTCTATTAGTGAAATTTCCAACTAGGCCTGATCGTAATCTATTTTATTGTGTTCAATGAGTTACTCATGGTTTCCAGTTTCCACCATATCCTCTTTCACAACATGCATATTTGGAGATTCTATCATATGCTCGGTGGAGGATATGTATGCGTGCTGTATGCAATATAACATATGGAGCCACAGATATCAACCATTGGGTTTCAAGAAGTAAAAGTCTCCAACAAACCCAAGTTCTGAAAAAAGCTACTAACTGTGCAGAGAAAAATCAGACCCAGAAAAAACTACATATAGACATCAAAACAGCACTCACCATGGGATGCCCTTGTGCAGTCTTCAGTAACGAAAGTGGAAGCTGAAAAAACCAACAAAATCAATACAACATGTATAGTCAGTGAAGTTAGAGACCAAAACCCTAATAAATCAAACCCTCCCAAAAAAACAAAGAAAACCCAAGAACAAAATCTACTAAAACCCCCGTTATCATATAGATCAAAACCAAACCCTAGCGGATTGAAAACCCCAAAAAAAATAATTCTGTACTTCAAACAGAACCGAAATCAAATTGAATAAACTATAAACGCACCATTTTCGCTCTTCGATTACGAATTCCACAGCAATCTCCTCCAAATCGAAGCAAATTCACAGGAAACGGACGAAGAATGCAAGTCGAAGAGGCCTTTTTATTTCAGTCAGTGGAACGGGTGTAGGCAACTTGGCATGTATATAAAAGAAGAAAGTAAAAATGTCCAAACGACAGGGGGTTTTCTGTAAATTTATGGGGGACAATGGGCCACCCCTTACCCACCCTAGTTCTGGCCATTTAGCTCTTTCTGTAAATTTATAGGGGACAATGGGCCACCCCTTACCCACCCTAGTTCTGGTCATTTAGCTCTCATCTCAAAATACTCCACTTAGAGATGACAATAGGTTGGGTTTAAATGGGACCTATTCTTACCCATTTGCTATTAAGGGCGGTTTGGTAACGGGTTAGTCAGCTGTTGATTTAATTGAATTTAAGGTGGGGTTAAGTATTGGATAGATGTAACCGAACTCATTTATTACTTAGTAAAAAAATTTACACATGGTTAGGAGGTGGCACTCTCTTTCAAGTTATAGGTTTAAATTTTCTATTTTGAACTTAATTATTTTTTCGTATCTTAAAATAGAAGATAATTAACCACACAAAAAGTACAGTCCGACCTTCATCCGTCACGAGTCAAGTTTGGTATCACAAATTATAAATCTGTTAGAAGGTAGGTTGGATGGAGGTTCTGAACGTGTGTGAGTGAAATCATGCTTGATTTTAGGCCAAGCATATCAAACCTGACCTTTTTCCAACGTAGGGCGAGTACACCCGCTATCTCATTTCAACTTGGTTGTGGCCCTGTGCGATTTGTAGAGGATATACATGAAGATGCAAATAGGAAAGAGAATTGTAAAAGATGCAAAGACCCCCAACATCTTGGATCTCAACATCAGTGTCTTTGTTAGGCTGAACATTCTAAAGCCCAACGAGTGGCAGGCATAGGCTTGCCTTGGGCCCAGTGTGTACAATTACAGGGTCCAAAGCCCAAGACCTGATCTGAATCTATCATCCAATGTCGAGCCCAACAAACAACACAGGATGGACATTGGGCTGGGACCGCGCCTAATGTCCATATCTAGATCCCTTTCGGGCCCATATCTTCCAAGTCTTATGGATAATTCATGGTGGGCTATTACCTGAGACATCATCCAATGTTGGATGGGTTCAAAACAAAAAAGGTACAACATATAACAGGTACAACGTACAACATATTCATGGACCTTGTTGTCCAATTTCAGTCAACAACCAACATCAAAACCCTATAATGGGTCAAAGCTCTAAAAACACTATATGTGTTGGGGCTCCTTGAGCACAATGTCCAACATCAAGGTCCCTGTATGGGCCAATGTCAAAATGACAAAGTGTGAGAGTGATGTTTGGGCTCCTCTATGGCCCATTGCCTAAAAATAAGAAGGGGACCTAGTGCTGGACTTTTGTTGGCTTAAAGTCGAGTGATCGGACATGGCTCTTTGGGGCTTTACTAATGGAGTTGAGTGAAGTACATATTATTTTGAAGAAAGGATAAAATATAAGTGGGGTTATGATGATATTTAATTTTTAGTTATTTGTCATGGAATCTTTTTGACTTTTAAAATAAAAAAGTGATTTTTTTTTTGTCTTTTACTGGGAAAAGGAGATTGTTTTTTGAATTTTTTTTAAGTATGGCGAGAAATTTGAATTAAAGTGCTTTTGATATGACATTTTTAAAAAAAAATGGGGGCTTTACTTTACTTGACACTATTAGTAAAGGTCCAAATGTTTGATTGGATTTCATAAAAGTGTACTCAAGAAACCAGTAAACTTTTAGTTTCTTAGATCAATGGTTGTAATGATCCAATAATGATGGTTATTGGTAGAAAACAAATTCACAATAATACCGTTCCGTCAATTTATACTGCCATAATTGGCATGCATCCCTATGGGTTAAAGGGGTATAGATCTCTACTTAAATGATGTTAATTAAAATGATTTTTTTGTTTAATTATACCTTTGGATATAAACATGTGTAAACCCCATCATCATCATCATTATAGGTTTTTTGATCTGTTAAATACTTGCACCCGTACAAACACTCAACCAAGTCCCTTACCATCAGAGTTATAAATAGGAATTGATCCCTTATTGTTTCTATGAAAGGGAGGTTCCTACCCATTGAACTATGAGTGGATTCACTACAAAAAAAAGGACTTTTAGTCTCGCTTTTGAAACGAGCTTTTGTGTCGCTTTTACAATAAAGTGACACAGTATGGTCTGATGTGTCACTTTAGAGGAGGAGTTAACGAGGAGGAGGTTTGTTGGGTCACTTTTCTATAACGCGACACACAAAATAAATTTATGATTTTCCCCACTAAACAAAAGTGACACAAGAAGTTTGATTGTTATTCTCTTTCATGAAATAGGAAAGAAAAGCGACACATGAAATTGGGCAAGTGATAATTTGGGTTCCCTCCATCATAAGCATTTCATTCCCTCGCTCCAACCCTAATCGACTTTTAGCCCTCTCTCCCCCTCGGTCTCTCTTCTTCTTCTTCTTCTTCTTCACTCTCCCCCAATCGACGGGCATGGCAGCCACTACAAAAAAACAGGACTTTTAGTGTGGGGCCCACTGGAGGGCAAACTCCTGATTCTTCATGTGTCTTCTCGATTCTTCCTCTCATCCACAACACTGGCCAAGCAAGAAACGCAGAACCTGGCCACCTCTTCTCCTCTTCCTTTTTGGCTGTCTTGGTGAAATGTCCAACGACAAGGAAAACATCACCGCTGCCTCTTATTACTCTTCCAATCTCTCTCAAGGTTATTCTTCTTTTTCCAATCTCTCTCTCTCTTCTCTCTGTCTGTATCTCGTTTCATTTATTTTTTTGAATGCTGCTGCTGCCATTTCAGGTGAAGGACGAGTGGGCTGAGGAGGAGGAGAAGGAAAGAGAGAAGAGAGGAGAGGGGAGGTCAGGTATGTATGTTATTCATCTCTATTTCCATTCTCATTCTCTTTCCTCTTTTTTTTTTGATCCAGCTGCTGTTGCTGCAGGTGTAGAACGATTGGAGAAGAGGAAAGAAAACAGAGAGGAGAAAGGAGAGGGAGCCAGGTATGATTTTATTCATCTCTATTTCCATTTCCATTCTCTTTCCTCTTTTTTTTTTTGATCCAGCTGCTGTTGTTTGTAGGTGAGGAACGAGTCAGGGCAGCAGGAGGAAAAGAAGCAACGTGGGTCCAGCAGTGTCCAGGTGTGTGGGTCTCGCCCCTTCCATCTATTCATTCTTTCTATTTTTTTATTTTTTTTATGGCTGCAGAATGGGGTTTTGGGGCTCGTTTTTGGCCAAGGGCAGCCATGGGCATGGTTGATTTTGGTGAGGGAAGAAGTGGGGAGTTGTCTCAGCTGTGAGGTCGACAATTGCAGCCCCCTGATTCAGATTTGAAGAAAGATTGCTGAACGGGGGGGGGGGGGGGGGGGGTCCTATGATAAAATCAGTTTGGGTGGAGAATGTAAATGGCTGTGAGTAGTTGGAATTGATGGGATGATGAGAAGTGGGGTCTGGCGTGATTCATGGACGTTAATGGCCATAATGGAGGTGGTTCAGTTTATTGAACAATTCCATTAGCCTTGGAAGACAATGCTTTGTTCAATAAACTTTTGAGGGTTTTAAAATATGGGATTTAACTAAATCCTCATATAATCCACCAGCTTTTGAAGTTTGAACACAGTTACTTTGGTTGTTTGGAATAGACTTGCACTCTGAAAAGTGCTAGAATTTATTTGTTCACTAATGTCATTTATACTATGAAGTCCAATCAAAGATGAAAAGAGAGTTGTGCGTGCACACACACCTGGTAGCTGCCATGACTATGTTTTTGAGCTTTCTTGTTGGTTCTGAATCAACACTTAAAACCTACAAGGATGATAACAAAAACAAAATATATAAATTTGAAAAACTTATATATAGAATCATACTTAGATGAAGGAAGGTAGTGTGATGATTATTTATTTGTGATGGCTTAATGGCCCTATTCTAATGGCTCACATGGCATGTTGGTGGACCAAATGGAGGGTTTGGATTGGACATCTATCAAAAAAAGAAAAAAAATCCATTTCTGGGGTTGCTATTCATGGCTTTGATGTTAGCCCCTGGGTACTCATTATGGAAAGAGACCCAGGGGTATGAAAAGTATCACCTCCATCGACCAACCTCTGTTTCTCTCTGTTTCTGTCTCTCTCTTCTGAACCAATAGCAACAAGAAAAAACAAAAAGACACACCCACTAGATTCTTGATACTAATGGTAAGAGGGATTGATTTCTCTTCCTGTTTTATGTTCCCTGAAGCTCAAACTTTGTTGCCAATGAAAACCCCTTCTCAGCTTAAACCCAATAATTTAATACAAACCTATGTACTGCAGTCTTGGATCCAAGATTTTCGTTTCAAGTGGTGGACCCAAATGAGGTAATTGGGTTTTTGGGGTGAACCCAAAATTCTCAACTGGGTTTTGGGAGCAGACTCGAGGTTTTTCATTTGGATTTATTCCCACAATATGGAACTACTTCTAAATAACTAAATGCCTGTTTGTTGTTAGTTTTGTTTCATGATTGTATTTCTATGGTGGGATGACTTGTGCAGCTTTTTCAAGATAAGATAAGAGAAGCACTACATTTGAGGGTTTTCTATCCCCAACTGTGCATAGCTCTTTGCTTGGACTTTCCTTGTCTACTTAGAGTGGCAGATAGCTCTTTGCTTGGACTTCCCTTGTCTGCTTAGAGTAGCCCACAAACCCAATTTGAAAGGCTGATTCAAGGTCATCATACAGTGACTGCATTTGGTACATCACCTGAAGATAGATGTTTATGGTTGGGCTTTTACATATTTTCTTTTTTCAGCTTCTGTTTTTTCTTTAATGGTATAACATCAGCACACATGCTGCTAGTATCCTTTATCACTCATCCAACGCATCCGCTCATTGTCATTTGAGAGGGTGGTGCACCAAGAAATCGGCTGGTTTGATGAGCATATTAATTCAAGGTTTGTTAAGCATGCACTTAAACCAACTAGTATATATCTCGACACCTTACTGACTCTTAAGATTTCTTGTTCCATTTCAGTGGAGCAGTTGGAGCAAGGTTATCAGCTGATGCTTCAACTGTGCGAAGTCTTGTAGGGGATGCCTTGGGACTAGTGGTTCAAAATACAGCAACAATTATTATGGGGCTGGTGATAGCCATGGTAGGGAACTGGCAGTTGGCACTAATAGCACTGGCAGTGATTCCTTTGGTGGGTTTGGAAGGATATGCTCAGATTAAGTTTCTATCAGGGTTCAGTGCAATGCAAAGGTCAATAGCTACACTAATGTCTGATATACAGTTGGGTTCAAGTTTCAATCATAAAACTAGGTGTAGGCACACTACCTGCTTCACAATTATTTACTTAGGAGTTATTTGCAAAGTCATTTAAATTGATTTTGAATTTTAATATATCAATTTGAGATATTCTGATGACTAAAAATATAAGGGTGGTTGCAGGTTATGTATGAAGAAGCTAGTCAAGTAGCTAATGATGCAATAAGTAGTATCTGAACGGTGGCATCTTTTTGTGCTGAACAAAGGGTGATAGATATCTACCATGTTCCTTGGAGAAGTGGTGTTGATTTAAATCCTCTATGATATGATACTGTTGCATGTGTTTGTGACCCCTGACAGCTGGGAAAGAGTGGCTCAATGGAGGGTCCCATCCACATCCCTAGGCCAAGAGGCTCAATGTCTATTGTCTATCCATGGTGTGCTTGCATGCTTGTTGACAACTCCTACCTGACCTTTTAGCGTCTGTAATAGCTATTGTTTTAGATTTTGTTTCTTTTCATGTGATGTCATAATGATGAATGTTTTTGCATGATGATTTCGCACTTCAAGATTTCATTTTTATTTCAACCAGTTATTTATACCCAATTCAGGAATCAGTAGCCCTTCATTTTGCATCTTTCATCAAAAGTTTTAATTATTGCAGGTCCAGGTATCCCTGCTTCTCAGGATCGGGCCTTGTAATTTTTGCAAGCTTACTTGATAATTTGTGAACAGGTTGCTTGCGGTGTTTGCCCAACGAGTTTAAAGGATTAGCAGGAAAAATGGAAGTGGAGGAGAGTCATGTTGCTTTCCAAGCCAAAGCTCAGGTTATGCTTTTGTGCATATGCACTTTCAATTATTATTATGTTTTGTGTTCTTATTGTAGGGGTTGGAGCATATGGAGCTTTTATATTCTATCATACATTTACAACTGCTTAAAGTGTTTGAGATTAGCCTATGAATGGTGTTATATTGGCTTTTTCAAGAATGTTTTGTGTAGTTTACATTGTGGTTTACTGGTGCTACCACATGGACGTTTGCCATGTGATTTTGACCACTACTTCTTATCCCATTGGTATAAATGTTATATATTGAAATATTGAAGAAGTGGCAAGTATCTCTGAATAGTCCCTGTCCATTGGGCAATATTCGGACTTGGAAGTATTAGGAACCATTAATGTCCAATAGCACAGTTAATGGCTGCATGATTAAAAGGTCCTAAAAGGTCCAGTTATAATGAGATGTAATGACCCATGCCCCAATGTAATGAAACGAGTAGCAGTAGAAGCCGTCTGTACTAGCACAGAACAACCAAATTAAAGAGGTTGATAGAGAATCCCTTTCCAATCATAATATGGTGTGGTTTGCTAACTGTATAGTACTAGCCAGAGAAGAAAAGGTATATGAGCAGTAAATTAATTGTGGAGTTTGACATTCTCATACAGAATGGTTAGAGTTAGTTTGTTTGATGCCGTTCCAGCATGTTTTGTTAAATGTGGTTGTTAGAAGTGATGAAATCTCTCTTTTTCTTCTTATTTTAAAAACAGAGCATTTGATAGCCTATTGAACCTAATGCTGGTGTATAGGGTGCTGTGCTGGGTGCTTGTAGAGCTCACTGTGAGGTCAAGGTTGCAGAGTATGTAGCAATCCGGCTCTTCATTCGAGGGCCTAAGAGTGTTGACTTGTTGCATCATATTTGGTGATGGCAAACATCTATGAAGCTGCCGGGAGGTGGGAAGTTGTTGCAAAGATACGAGCAATGATGAAACACAACAGAGTGAAGAAATCATCAGACCAGAGCCTTGTTCAAGTGAATGGTCAATGTTTTCATTTACTTCTGAAGATAGGTCTCATTCAGAAGTTCTGCAAATATATGAAGATTTTTAAATGAAAATTGTAACATAATGTAGCTATGTAACTGGCTGCCTACTAACTGCCTAATGAGACTGGGCCCTTATTATTCTTTAATAAACTCTTTTCTACTATCTTTTTCTTCTTTTTTTTGTCAAGTACCTAATTTGTAGCATTTGGGCCCTTATTTTTAATCTTGCAAAACCGACAAAAGCTACAGGATAAAAACCATTAAATAGGCCATAAAAGTGAAAAAAATGTCCCAAAAAAGGGGGAAAAAAGAAATATTTATTTAAAAAAAAATGGATGGTATCTCGCTTCTATGGAAACTGTCACAACTGATGACTACTTGTGTCACTTTTGGTTCGAAAACTACATGTTGATTACTGCTTTTGAAAAGCGAGACAACAAAGTTATCTTTCTTGTGACGCTTTTAAGTTATTTCAGTGTCACTTTTGGGTTTAAAGTGACACAAGTAACTATTTTTTTGTGTCACTTTGATAACAGAAACTGACACAACAAATGTATTTCTTGAGACGCTTTTACGAACTTTTAGTGACGTCGGCAGATAAGACGCTTGCATATTAATCAGAAAAGCGACACAAACCACTTTTTAAGACACTTTAAAAGTGACTCATTAAGACATTTTTTTTGTAGTGATTGATATTAATTGGTCCCACGAAGGTGTTAATAACCTGAATTTGCCCCCCAATTATCTAAAGATGTGGGGACACACTCCAGCATCGATAACATAAAAACACAGATTAAAAACCCTTCATGGCATCATCACCACCACAAATTCACTTTCCCACATACCATTTTAACAAAAACAAAAAATAAATAACCATGATTGTAATTTTCCATGTAAGCCACTCAAAACATATACTACTTCAGTTCTAAATCAGACATAGTTATCTGGACTTAACACGCCAAATTCCAATGTGATCACAGGTCTCTGCCATGTCCATGTACGGACCTTGCCCCCAACGGGGATTTAGGTCCGACTACACCATGTACCCCCACCCTGATTCATAGTAAGACCAGGATGGAGGGTTATATGATAGCATCCAAACTCTAATTAGTGTGCTCCAAAACTGTTAGGTACTGAAAATCCAAATTAATGGTAGAATCATTACCTTCATTGCCATCACGTGCCAATAATTTTTAAAACATAAAGCTGAATAGACCATACTAAATAAAAGAGATAATTAGTGAAAGGTCCTAGAATTGAATCTATCCAGCCTCCAGTCCAGACAAATTCTTTTTAAGGGCTCTGGTCCAAGTAGCTAGACTGTTTGCAGCCAAAAGTTCCTGGATACAATTTACATGACTAATTTGCCCTCTTCCAACTGTTTAGGCATCTAATTTTGAAATTTAAAATTTCAAATCTTTCATTCTCCCCCTCATTACTTCAAACCGGACATGGATATTGACGGATTGGATCTCAATAGTTGAGATCGATCTCTAAAGAAGAAGACCCCTGCAACGAAGAAAAAGAAGAAGACCCCTGCAACGAAGAAGAAGACCCCTGCAAAGAAGATGAAAAAGAAGAAGAAGAAAACCCCTGCAAAGAAGAAGAAGAAGAAGACACGTGCAAAGAAGAAGAAGAAGACGAAGACGAAGAAGAAGAAGATTTGTAGAACACGAAACGAAGAAGAAGACGATCTTCTGCGCCAATGCCGGATTTCCTGCGCCACCGTCATTCCTACGTGTTGCTGGAGAAGGGGGATCGCCACCGGACGTTGTGCTATGTCATCGCCGGAATCGAGGAAGAAGGCGAATGAAAGTTTGTTTTTGTGTTTCTGATTCCAGAACGAAGAAGAATAAGAAAGTGGGCCTAGGATCTATAGCAGTTCCGAGTTGGTTCTATGTCAGGTTTGACCTGACCCGTTCCAGAAGTCCATCCCCGTTCCAGTCAAATTTATCTAAGTTTTGGATATATTTATCTGAGTTCTGGACAAATCTGACTGAGTTTTGGCTATTTATCTGATTTCTGGAATAAATTTATCTGAGTTCTCGATAAATCTATCTGAGTTCTGGACAAATCTGTTTGAGTTTCTGGCTATTTATCTGACTTCTGGAACAAATTTATCTGAGTTCTGGACAAATTTATCTGAGTTCTGGCCAAATCTATCTGAGTTTTAGGCTATTTATCTGAGTTATGGAACAAATCTATCTAAGTTATAAACAAATCTATATGAGTTTTTGGCAGATTTATTTGTGTTTTTGAATTTTAGAAATTTATTTGCGTTTTTTAAATTTATTTCATTTTTAGAAATTTATTTGAAAATTTTTTCCTATTTTTTGAAACTTATTTGTGTTTTTTTTTTAAATTGATTTCAAATCTCATTAGTGGAATTTTATTAATCGTGACTAATTTAATGGTAGTTGACTATTATTAATGGCTTATCCCACTAATCATGGGATATGATTTAAAGAAAGGGTAAATTAGACATTTTAGGTTTTCAAATTTGGAAAAAAGACCTATTATACTATAAGAAAAGATTGTGGACCTAAGGCAATAAAGTGAAATGTTTAGGGACCCGTCGCCGAATCCCCCTAAATAAAACAACCTCTATCAAGAACCATCACTGGGAAAGTTAAATACCTGGATTCATATAAGAGTACGATGAACTAAACAATACTGTAAAAACTATTTTTTCTTCTAATTTTAGCTTTTCGTAGAATCAAAAGAATTTACAAGTAGAGATTGCCTAAACTACTAAGAGTACAATAACGACTTGTTAGATGGAACTCTAGTGCCATATGGTTGGGGGTGGGGGGGGGGGGGGGGGGTGGGTTGTAATCTAGAATGGTCCTTTGAATGTGGTGATGGCGGCAACTTGAGAGTAGTATATCTAGCATGGACGTCTAAATGTGGCAATGGATGCGGTTTGTGGGCAGAAGATCTAGCATGGACCTTTGAATGTGGCAATGAATGCGGCATGGGAGCAGCAAATCTATCATGGACCTTTGAATGTTGTGATGGCTGTGGTATGGGGGCAGAAGATCTATTATGGACCTTTGAATGTGGTCATGGATGCGGCGTGGGAGCAGAAGATCTATCATAAACCGTTGAATTTGGCAATCGCTGCGGCGTGGGAGCAGCATATCTATCATGGACCTCTGAAGGTGGCGATGGCTGCGGCGTGGGAGCAGCAGATCTATTATGGACCTTTGAATGTGGCGATGACTGTGGTGTGAGAGCAGCAGATCTATCATGGACCTTTGAAGGTGGAGATGGCTGCGGCGTGGGAGCAATAGATCTAGCATGGAACTTTGAATGTGGCGATGGCTGCGGCGTGGGAGCAACAAATCTATCATGGACCTGTGAATGTGGCGTTGACTGCGGCGTGAGAGCAGCAGATCTATCATGGACCTCTCTGAAGGTGGAGATGGCTGCGGGGTGGGAGTAACAAATGTAGCATTGAGCTTTGAAGGTGGCGATGACTGCGGCGTGGGAGCAGTAGATGTAGCCTTGAACTGTGAAGGTGGTGATGGCTGGGGTGTGGGAGCAATAGATGTAGCATTGAGCTTTGAAGGTGGTGATGGCTACCGTATGGGAGTAATAGATGTAGCATTGGGCTTTGAAGGTGGTGATGGTTGCGGTGTGGGTGCTGCAGGCTGTGAAGGTGGTGGCGATGGCTGCGGAGAAATTGCACCGATAGACTTCTGTGGCGGCGAAGCATGTGATGTTGGCATGGTGGAGTCACCATCAAGAGAGTAGCTGAGGGGAGTTGACACTCCATGTACGAAAGCGACACCATTTTGGAACTTCTCAGGGTGTAGTGATAAGGACATAATCAACAAAGACATTGCATGATTTGTCAGCTGTGAGTATGATAGACTTGTGTGGTAGGAGGGTGGGGATTCGTTCACTGGCCGCTGCTAAACGACTGAGTTGCTAGTAGGAGAGCTTCATAGGGACAATGTCAGGTTCTAAGGCCCATTGATCTGGTATCATTGACATGTCTTCATTGGTCGACCAAAAGATGGTCAAAGAGGGAGGAAGATCCATAGCTTTCAGGCTAATAAGAAAATTAGCCCACCTCTCCCCTTGGATGATGTTTCTCATCTTTTCAAAATAGTTAGGCTGTGGGTAGAAACTGGAAACAAAGTTGAAGCTCCCAAGAACAAGCAAAAGACAAACAAAGACTAAGGAAGAAGTAGTAGGAATCTTCATTGTTTCTGTTGCTGAATTTGGGTAAAAAAGAAGAAAACAATCAATTGTGAGTATGCATGAGTATGTTAATATTCATAATTGGTTCAATTCAAATCATAGAAACAACAAAGCATGCCAAAGCGGGACTGTCAATAAATAAACTCAAAATTTCTTATAAGAGAATATAAACAAATATTGAAACTAGCTATCCAACTAAAAGCTTGAATTTGCTTTGTTTCAATATTCACCCAAACATGAAAACGGCCATTCCATTTGAAAAAGATCCAAAATTGAAAAGTTACCGAAGATGGATTCCAATCAATCTGAGCCATCTATCAGTAACATTCATAGGATCATGTTAAACTTTAAATAAAAGTATTATATGGTAAAAAGATGTTATAAAATGCAATACAATAAAACCGTATGGAGCTATCCTTAAAAAAAGTAGAAAAACTCATTTTCTTCATCTACAATAGGAACATGTGAGGAAATAGGATTTCCGGACTTCTTTTCAAAGAAACTTGGAGAAAAGCTCATGCAAGGCACATGTGATCTGGTATGGAATGGCAACATCAAAGTACTGTTCACATCCTTAGAAAATAGAACCCAATGATTCCTTAGAAAAGGGAAACCAATGATTCATTTGTTTTACGAGTGCTTCTTTTCCTTCGTGTTTCTCTTGCTCCATCGATTCAAAATAATTGCTTGGGGCTCTTTTCTCTTTTTGAAAAACCAATAGCCTTCTTGGTTTATGCTCTTTCAAGTTTGAAATTTGAATAGTTTTTGAACATTATGTATGGATTTTTTATAAATGGAGAAGCACTGGAAGGAGAATGAATAGAGTGTGAATTGTAAATGGTGTTTGCTGACTTGGACATTTTTCCCAAATGGTCCATTGCAGATTCTTCTCTCATGGCTCCTAAGAAGAGATAACATGCGGAATCTTCTTCTTCATCTTATGATCATTCTAGGTTTCCTTCCTTAGGAAAATCAGTCCAATTTTATGAACAGTTTAAATCACGGAACATTGAATCTGAAAGGGAAGTGGCTCTAGAACTTCATGACAAACCTGTGTGTAGAAGTCTTGCAAACAGGAATTGGTTTCCCTTAATGTAGTTCAACTCAAAAAGGATTCACGTTGACTGGGTGCGTGAATTCTATTGCAATTTGGAAGTATTGGAATCAAGATCGATTAAGACATATGTTCTAGGAAAATGGTTGACCATCTCAGTTGCTGACGTTACAGATTTTATTAATATTCCAGTGGAAGATAATCCTGATTACCCAATTTCGGATGAACTTGAAGAACCTATCAATTATGATATGGTGGCCACTACAATTTGTGGAGTTGAGACACATTGGCATGGGGGTATTATTCTTCATGGAAATCTGACTACTGAATACCGATTTCTCAACCGGTTTGTGTCATTATTTGGAGCCCAGGGGACACACTTCAAATGTAGCACAACAAAATGGATATCTTTTGTACTGCATAGAGACTGGAAAAAGGGTCAATATTCCTCAAGTCATTATGAATGTGTTTGTAAGGGTCCTTACAGCCAAAAGGAATTCTCTACTACCATTTGGCATTCTGATTACTGATTTTCTCGCATACAAAGAGGTTCCTAAGAGGCCTAATGAGCTTACTCAGAAGATCAAGAATCCTATCAATGCTCGTACATTGTTTCAATCAAAAGTTCACATTCCTCTTGATCCTCAACGTGAAGATGTTGAAGAAGAAGAAGCCCCGGTTGCACGTGTTCAAGGGGAGCATCAAAGGCAGACGGATAGAATTGATCAACTTGCTGCACAAGTTCAGGATTTGACTGCCAGAGTTGACATAGGTTTCAGTTAAGTGAATGCTGCTCTTGCTGAGATCCTTGCCAGGCTGGGACATGTACATCAATGAAGGACTTTGCTGCTGACTCTTGGATTATTTGTTTTGTTGCTGACTTATGATACTTTGTTTTTTTGTTGTTTATTTTACAAGTTTTACTTACTCTTTCTCTCTAGTGTTTATTAATCTTTTGATAGTTTTCCTGATTTCTCTCTCCTTTGTGTCTATCTTTGACAATTTATGAACAAAAAGGGGGTAGTAAATGTGATGGGTATGCTGAACTGAAGAATTTTTGTTTTGTTTATTTCCTTATGCTTCTTCATGTTGTAATCATTCCTTTTCTATGATACTGTAATTGATCTAGTGAAAAGGATTTGTAGGGTGTTTTAAACTTCAAGACAAGTTGGATGCATCTCTCTGGATTTGTTTCATTTTTTGATGGGTAGATTTTTTTTTGTAATAGGAGTTTTGTCCATGAATTGCCAAACGGGGAGATTGTAAAGTTTTTAGTTGGCTAATTCATAGGTTATTGGGCAAAACAGGGGTTTCTTAATTCTGTATTTTGTTTAGGAAAAGACTGCTTAGTGTTCTAAATAGAAATAATTCCAAGAATTCTGGAACTTAACAGAGGTCACTCGAGCGAACTCCAATTCACTCGAGCGAACCCTTCACAGAGGTTGCTTCGCTCGACCCATCTTTCTATCCGCAAAAGCCATCTAACTTCTGCGCTAATTTTCTGGAGACAGAGAGCAATTCGCTCGAGCGAACTCCATGACCGCTCGAGTGAACCCCTCATAGTAAGATGATCGCTTGACCGCCTATTCTGTCCACTCGACCCAAGAAGGTTCTGCGCTGAACGTCCGCAAACAGTGAGCAGTTCACTCGAGCGAACTCCCATGTCTGCTCGAGCGAACCTGAGAATTCTAATTTTGGACGAAATTAACTTTCCATATTCTTCAAGGAAACTTTCCATTCCTTAAGCCTTTGAGACACGAACTGAGACTTATAAAAAGGCTTTATCTCTCTCTTCTTTTTACAACTCTAATCAAGAAGATATCCCTAAAAAGAGAGTTTGAGAGATCCATCAAGTTCCCCCAAGGCTTCTAGTTCTGATATGCTGAAGGTAAAGTTTTGGGTCTGATTCCATCCTCTTATCTTGAAGGCGGTTCTGCTCAAGCACGGTGAAGATTTATGACGAGTTGTCAACAAGATCTGAAGCAGTCCTTAGGTTGAGTCAGCAACTAGGAAATGATTGTAAGTGCTCTTGTAATCTTCAATTTTCATATAGTGCTTGGTTGTTTGTTGGCCTAGACAATAAGGCCCGTGGTTTTTTCCCTAGCAGTGTCTTCCACGTAAAAATCGCTTGTTCTTCTCTCTTTGTGGTCTGATCGATTTTTAATTTGAATTAGGGTTAATCACTAGTTTAATCACGTCTGATTGATATTCAATTGAGATCTAGTTATTAGGACCTCAACCTATGTTAAGGTAGAAATATTTTCAATTGGTATCAGAGCAGGTTGCACGAATCTTTGTGTGATCTATTTACTGATCTCTAATGGATATTAATAGAGAAGGAACATCTATCAACAAGCCCCCCCCTCCCCTCCCGGACGGATCCAATTATTCTTATTGAAAAGCAAGGATGATTGCTTTTCTTAAAGCTATTGATGACCAGGTCTGGGATATTGTAGTGGAAGGATATACAGAACCCATCATGGTTGTTGATGGGCAAACAAGACCGAAACCCAAAGCCCAATGGACTGTTGACGAAAGGACCAAGTCAAATAGCAACAATAAGGCCATTAATGCTATTTATAATGGAATAACTGCAACCGAGTTTTATTGGGTTTCTGCTTGCCCTACTGCTAAGGCTTCCTGCGATCTTCTTCAAACTGTTCATGAGGGAATAGATATAGTCAAGTAAACAAAACTCCATAATTTGACAACTGCTTTTGAGACGATACGCATGAAAGATTCTGAAACCTTTGATGAATTCAATACAAAACTGTCAAAGATCGTTAATTCTTGTTTTACTCTGGGAGAACATGTTCCTCAATTTAGAGTCGTTAAGAAAATTTTGAGGTCTCTCCCAAAACGCTTTTGTCCAAAAGTAGTTGCCATCGAGTTGCATCAAGATCTAAATTCAATATCAGTAGAAGAACTTGTTGGAAATCTGTAAACTTTTGAGACAAATCACCATCCGCAGAAAAAGGGGAAAGACATTGCTCTAGTGTCCTCAAATTCAGTGGATGACCCTAAAATTAGTGATCCTGGCAGTGATTTAGATGATGAAAAATTTGAGGCATATCTTGCGAGAGAACTTAAAAAGATCTGGAAGAATAAAAAGGCTTTCAACAAGAATGTTACATCAAATCCCAAGGCACCTTCTAAAGGAAAGTTTTACCCAAAACTGAACAGAATTGATCAAAGGGTACAACAAAGCCAATCAAATATTTTGAGTGTCAAGGTTATGGACACATTGCTTCTAAGTGTGCAAATTGTAGAGAAAAGAATAAAGGCAAGGCTTTAAATGTTGCTTGGGATGATGAATCTGAAGAGGATGTGTCAGAACCTGATTCACCTTCGAGTGAGTCTGGAAAATATATTGCTTTCATGGCTTTGTCTAACATCTCTTCTGTGCAGGAATCTAAGTCTGAAGATGATTTAGATGTTAATGAAATCTCTGATGAAGAATAGGAAGGAGATGAAGACTATCAAAAGTTTCTTCATGAATCTATCAGAATGTCAAAAATTAGTGAGAAAAGAGCCTTAAAATTGAAGGCAATGGAAGAAAAGAATACATTTTTGCAAGCAACGTTGATAGACTCTCAGTCTAAGGTAAGACAGTTGGAAGAACAACGAGCGATCTTATCTAATAAATTGATTCTTGCAGGTCAAGAGAATGAACTCCTACAACTGAAATATCAGAAGACTGAGTCTTAATTGGAGAACTTGCAAAACGAGTTAAATGTTTGTAAATCTGAAAAAGAAAATCTTGTTGGAAAATTAAAGATGGCTCTTGCCGAGTTGGAATCTGCGAAAGCTTCAATCAACTGAATGAATACTGGATCAGTGAAGTTGAATGAAATCCTGGAAAATCAGCTGCCTCCTTCTTCAAAAACTGGACTTGGATTTGTTCAAGGAGCCTCCACATCGAAGATAAAAGGTAAATCTGTTTTTGTTCAAGGACTGACTATGACAACATTGCGCCCTGTCTATCCAAATGCTACATATTATCCAAGTTATGTGTCGAAACCAAAATTTGTTCCCATATGTCACTTTTGTGGGATTACTGGACACATACGACCACACTGCAATAAATTGAGAAATTATAACAAAAATCAGTGTCGAAAGCAAAATCCATCTCCTCATCAGGTTAGGACCAAACCTGTCTGGGTCCGAAAATCTGATCTACACTGTAGTGTGGTCCTTACAGCACTCAGTGCTACAGATTCAAATATGTAGTACTTGGATAATGGCTGCTCTAGACACATGAAAGAAAACAAAGCCTTGTTTACCTCCCTTGAAGACTACAATGGTGGAAGTGTTCGTTTTGGAGATGGAGGTAAGGCAAAAGTAATTGAAAAATGTACTGTGTCTATTCCAGGTATGTCTCAGTTGAAAGAGGTTTATTTTGTTGATGGGCTTAAGACAAATCTTTCAAACATAAGCCAGTTGTGTGATAACAATCATGAGGTTCATTTTTTTTGCGAAAGAATGCATTATTGTCGATAAAAAGGGAAAAACAGTGATCCATGGAATAAGGAATTCTGGAAATTGCTGTGGTCTCCTCAGAAAAAGAAATGACTTGTAATTCTGCAATGATGAGTGACATTGAATTATGGCATCAAAGGCTGGGTCATGTAAACTACAAGGATCTGGAAGAAATGTCAACTCTTGAATTGGTTCGTGGGCTTCCCAAACTCAAAAGAGCCTCGAATAGTGTTTGTGGTCCTTGTCAAATT
Source organism: Cinnamomum chago (assembly GCA_038049695.1). Taxonomy (NCBI): domain Eukaryota; kingdom Viridiplantae; phylum Streptophyta; class Magnoliopsida; order Laurales; family Lauraceae; genus Cinnamomum; species Cinnamomum chago. Next base: position 51,650,203 of record CP142460.1, read on the forward strand.
GGTAAACAGATTAAAGCTCCGCACAAAAATGTTGATTCTCTTACCACTAAGAGACCTTTAGAGCTTTTGCATATGGATCTTATGGGACAAACAAAAGTGGAAAGCATGGATAAAGGACAAGAATTCAGAGGCGTTTCCAGGATACGATCCGATCATGGCACCAAATTTCAAAATTCTGATTTCTCTACTTTTTTGCACCAAACATGGGATTAAACAAGAATTTTCTGCACTTAAAACACCACAACAGAATTGGGTAGTGGAAAGGAAAAATCGTGTGGTACAAGATATGGCACGAGTGATGTTACATAGCAAAAATATTCCTCAAAGGTTTTGGGTTGAGGCTGTAAACACAGCTGTCTATGTTATCAACCGTGTCTATCTTCATCCAGGAAAAAAAACCACCCCATATGAGATATGGACTGGAGTCAAGCCCAATATTAAATACTTCTGAACTTTTGGCAGCAAGTGTTACATTCTTCGAGATAGAGAACACTTGTCAAAATTTGACTCCAGAAGTGACGAAGGAATTTTCCTCGGTTACTCATTGACGAGTAAAGCTTATCGTGTCTTTCACCTGAAAAATTCAATTATCATGGAATCCATAAATGTGGTTGTGGATGATGCAGGAAATTCTGACTATTTTTCTGATGATGAAGAGGGACTAACATTTTCTCCATCTTCTGAACAGGTTGAAAAATTAATTGAAAGTCAAGCTGAACTTGATACAGATAAGAAAAAGGATGCAATTACAATTGTTGAACCTGTCAGTCTAAAGAAAGATTCTTCTGAATCTAATGTGCCTGAAATCATTCGACAATTTGAAAAAAAAAGTGCATCTCCTCTAGCTGTTCACCCTCGATCCCAAAGAGGCCAAGTAATCAAAGACCATCCTCTGGACACTGTTATTGGTGAGATTTATGCCCCTATGAAAACCAAGAAACAGGCACGTGATGAGGTAAGCCATTTATGTTATGTTTCCACTTTAGAACCTAAAAATGTCAAAGATGCACTTGTCGATGATTCTTGGATAAATGCCATGCATGAGGAACTTGCTCAATTTGAAAGGAATTGTGTTTAGGAGCTTGTTCCTAGACCCTTTAATTCTAATGTCATTGGTACAAAATGGATTTTCAAAAACAAAACCAATGAGTTTGGTCAAGTGATTAGGAACAAAGCTCGTCTAGTAGCTCAGGGGTATACCCAAGTTGAAGGTATTGATTTTGATGAAACTTTTGCCCCTGTTGTTAGACTTGAATCAGTATGTTTGTTGCTTGCTATTGCTTGTTTTCTAAATATCAAATTGTTTCAAATGGATGTCAAAAGTACTTTTCTTAATGGTTTTTTGAATAAGGAAGTATATGTTGAGCAACCAAGAGGATTTGAAGATCCTCATTTTCCTGATAATGTATACAAACTGAGTAAAGCTATTTATGGTTTGAAGCAAGCACCAAGAGCCTGGATGAAAGACTGACAGTATTTTTGATTGAGCATGGATTTCAAAGAGGAAGTGTTGATAAGACTTTCTTCATTAAACAAGACAAGAACAACATTGTTATTACACAGGTCTATGTTGATGACATCATTTTTGGTTCAACATTTGAATTTTTGTTTGATAACTTTGCTGAAAAATGTCAAGTGAATTTGAAATGAGTATGGTTGGTGAGTTTTCCTTCTTTCTAGGCTTACAAATTAAGCAGACTTCATCTGGCATTTTCATCTCTCAGCCAAAATATGCCTGAGAGTTGCTGAAAAGATTTGGAATGCAATCTTCAAAACATGCTAGGACTCCTATGAACACCACTGTTAAAATTAGTCTTGACGTTGATGGACTGGACACTGATGCGAAAATCTATAGAAGTATGATAGGTAGTCTTCTCTATCTTACTGCAAGTCGTCCTGATATTGCCTATAGTGTTGGAATTTGTGCGAGATATCAGTCAAAAGCAAAGTTGTCTCATGTTCAAGTTGTTTAAAGAATTTTTAAATACATTTGTGGGACTGTCGAATTTGGGATATGGATGTCCAAAGATACCAACACAACCATTGTTGGTTATTCTGATGCTGATTGGGCTGGATGTGTTGATGATAGGAAGAGTACAACTGATGGTTGTTTCTTTGTTGGGAATAACTTGGTGGCTTGGCATAGTAAAAAACAGACTTCGACTTTTTTGTTGACTGCTGAGGTTGAATACATTGCTGTAGGAAGTTGTTGTATACAACTTCATTGGATGAAACAGATGCTGCATGATTACTGAATTGAGCGAGAAACAATGACTATCTTTTGTGATAACCAGAGTGCTATTGATATTTCCAAAAATCCAGTCCAACACTCTCGCACTAAACATATAGACATTAGGCATCATTTCATTCGTGATCTTGTGGAGGAATGAACAATTTCTTTGCATCAGCTTCCTACTGAAGCTCAACTTGCGGATGTTTTCGCAAAAACCTTAGATGCAACGCGGTTTGAATGTCTCCGAAAGTCTTTAGGGATTTCTCTTATTCCCTACACTCCATAAATTTTTATTTATTTAAGTGCACACTCACATTTACACATGACCATTTTTTTTTGCACTGCACAGATTATTTTTGATTCTCTCACTTCTATCTCCGTTTTTCTCTTTGAGAGATGTCGTGGCAATAAGGTTAAACCAGAGGAATAGGGATACCCAAGAATATGTCTGAAAGCTTCACTACTAGAAAAAATGGTTTTTATATCGGCTAAAAACCTATATAAAAGACCTATTATATCGGTTTTTCAGTAAACTTCAAACCGATATAAGTACCCCCGATATAATAAACAACTATAACCGATATAGTATGTGTAATATTTCATATCGATTTTTGGACAACTGATGTCTTTTGAACCTGAAATTATAACACATATTATTGTAAAACCGATATAAAAAAAAGTAAAACCGATATAAAAAATATTTATCATATCGGTTTTCGATAAACTGATGTGTTTTGAAACTGAAATTATAGCATACATTACTGTAAAACCGATATAAAAAATAGTGAAACCGATATAAAAATTATTTATAATATCGGTTTTCGGAGAAATGATATGTTTTGAGACTGAAATTATAGCATACATTACTATAAAACCGATATAAAAAAGAGTGAAACCGATATAAAAATAATTTATAATATCGGTTATAAAGGGCTTTGTTATATCGGTTTTTTTGGATTGTATTATATCGTTTGTTCTGTAACCGATTTAATATTATATATGCATTTTTTTTATCAAAAGAATTTACATTGATGCAGTACCATTGCAGTACACTGTACACCAATAAAACTTTGTACTATATATACAAATTAATAAAGTGATCATATATATATATAAAACTAATTAATAATTAACATAAAAAAGCTTGACGTACTAGACAAATTAAATCTCTATGGAAATATTGTGTGTGTGTATATATATATAGTATATATCTACATCATCTTCCATGGGATGTACAAAAAGTTGGAACTATATATAAACAAAAAAACCAAAAGATAAATATTCATAATTTACCTCCAGAGCTTCAACAACCATCTTTTCGCTTCCCTTGAAGGCAAGACCCAACTCCTTTTTTACTGGCGCTATGATCAGTTTCTGAAAAAAATTTACATTGCATGAATCATCTGTGAAATTGCACTCAATGGAACAAATTAATGACTCAACCTGTGTAGGGTTTGAAGGTCCTACCTCTAATGTAGGTTGTCCTTGATAGTGCAGGCTAGGGCCAATGACTAAGTCCTAGAGGGGGGGGGGGGTGAATAGGACTAAGGGAATCAATTACCAATTTTAAACTTTTTAGGGCACTTTTAATAAAACCAGAACAGATAACAGAACAAACGTAAGAAGAGAAAGACTTAAGTAGCATATGTGTTCAACAAGACAGCTTAAACAAAACCAAAGAGATACAATTAGATGAGAGTAGATAAGCTCAAGTGTGTGTGTCTATTGAATCTTAGTGATGACCTATCATACATAACAAATCCCACAATATAGATATAGAAATGATTAAATCATGCCACAAAGAATAGACACAGGCAACTTCTCACACAACACACTCATCTTGGAGCTAATGGAGCTCTAGGATTTTCCTAAATGTACTACATGAGTGTTTGGAAGAAGATTTGAGAGCTAAGATATGTTGGGAACAAAATAGCCTGCAAAAGCTCTCTCAAAAGAGTCACTGTGAAAGGAGAAATAAGCTCCAGATTTATAGAAAAGATCCAACGACTATATTGGCGGCTAGCCCCTTTAGACCAGCGGCTAGCCGATTTCAAATAACGGGCTAAAATTTCAAATCAGGTTAGCTCACGGCTAGCCGCAGGAACAGTTGGAGGCTAGCCGTGAGGCAGCCGCAAGGGTAGCCGCAAGATGATCTGACAAAAACACAGCCTCTGGAAAACAAAACGAAATCCCACGGTTAGCTCTACGGCTAGCCGTGGGTGCACTGACGGCTAGCCGCAGGTGCACTGGCGGTTAGCCGCAGGAAGCACAGAGAAAAAAAATCTGAGAAACAACTTACTGGAAAGCTAGCCGCAGGTCTGGCGGCTAGCCCCTTTGCAAGGGGCGACTAGCCGCAGGTGACCGTAGGGTCACCTAACCCTTTCCACAGGGACTAATTATCAAGGATAAAAAACATGAGTTTAAAACACAACTTTTCCCAGGGATCTAAGGGTTTGGTCTGGGTATGAATTACCTGAAAAGGTTGTCAAACACAAATGGAGACCTTCTTTGATTAATCCGGACTTTCCCACAAGCTTGATAATCCTTCTAAATGTGTTCTTCCTTGAGTCAATTTGAGAGGCAAGAACTTTGGACCTCATTGGCGCGGAATTGACAAACAAAACTCAGTGCACACAGACATGTGACACTTACAATCTCCCCCTTTGTCAATTTCGTGACAAAATCATTTAGCTAATACAAGATTACAGAAGATATCCAAAACAACTCAAAGAACAACCATATACTAAGTACAAGACCTTTTACAACTGAAAAACGAATACAAGAACAAAAAGGCATCAAGACTAGTATGCATAGCTCTTCATATGAGATTGAGAAGATGAACCTGTAAAAGCACAACACTAACAAACAGAGATTAAAAGCATGAGAAATGGAGATGGATTCTCCCCCTGCAAACTTAAACCATACTCCCCCTTTTTGTCACAAATTGAACAAGATAAAATAACCATGGATGTAGAGAAGACAAACAATAAATGCAAGAAGATAATAGACAATTAAAGCATAAAAGCAGTTAATCACTAAGACCATAAAAACATCCATATCTAGTGAACATCCATAGAGAGTAACCAACATAAGTTTAAACCAATTAACCATAGGAGGGGCAGCCACAAGCCAAAAGAACACCACCAAAAAGAGTACAACCAATAAAAACACAAGTGGCTATGAATCCCCAAAAGAACTAATCTGACGGAGGTGAAGGAGACGGAGGCATGATAGTAGCATCTTGAGTTCTGCACGCCTTTGACAGTCCACTGAGATATTTGAGAGTCTTCTTTAGAAGCTTTTCGGTTTTGGACTGATTGCGTTCGAAAACATCCATCCGTTCTTCAATACTCCGGGGAACAGATGAAGAGGAAGCCTGTCGATGTGAAGAGGAAGGAGCGAGCCCTGAAGGTGCCTGATGTTGAGGAGCTAAAGGGGCTTGGGGTTGAGGATGAGGGGGTACATCCCCTGCTTCTTCATATGGAAAGAGATTCATTTGAATTAGATTAGCAGGGCCAAAAGGTGTATGGGAAATAGGAGGCTCATTTGGGCGGAGAACACCAAGAGACCGAGCTATTTGAGAGATGAGGAAGCCAAAAGGGATTGCTGGCTTAGAGGCAGTGGAGAGGTGAAAGCGAACAATGGTTCTACAGATAAGAGAGGGAAGACACATTTGAACACCTGACACCACTTTGGAAAGAACATTTACCATATACGCAGTTAATTCAGTCCGATTTCCTTTACGAGGATAGACATTGAAGGTGAATAGGTGGTGCAATAGCCTGTATTTTGGAATGAGGGATCCCAATGGAAGGAAGTTCTTAGGATCCCATTTAACAGAACGACCACAGAGAACAATAGTAGCTTAGGCCTTTTCAGCTTCAGTGAGGGTGTCAGACACCATGGAAAGACCATCAGGGTTCACTGGAATATTCATGATTGAAGAGATAAGATCGGGATCAACCGTAACTTCTTTGTTTCGAAAGGCAATTGTGAAGGAACATGAGTCAACGGAAGATACTACACCAGTGATTGAAGCAAACACGCCAAAAACAAGAGACGGATATGTTTTGTCCCCCCAGTCTAAGATGTTTTCCCATCTGACCTGAGCAAGAATGGCTGCTGACTCATGGGGATTTACAACATTAAGCAAAGTGCGTCTTTCAAACATGATTGATCTTTTTTTCAAAGCAGCCAGCATTTGGGCATTGGGTTTGAGAATAGCAGAGCCCGGCTGTGGAGGAGGAGAAGGAGGGGTAAGAGAAGGAGAGGTGGACTGAGAGGGTGAGGGAGATCTAGTTCTACGAGAAGAGGAGGCAGTAGTGGATCATCCTCGTTTAGCAGGGCGGTTCACAGCTGTTTTCATTCGTGGAGGCATTTTTACAAACACTTGGAGTGCACAAGAAAACACTAGGAGGAAGAAAACACAGCATAGAGCAAAAAGGCAGGATTTAGAAGAAACAAGGAAGAGAAAATTACACGACAATAAGTAATATGAAGAAAGAAACCAATGGAAGAGAGAAATGGAGGAAGTTGGAAAGAGAGAAAGAAAAGAGAAACACCAAAACGAAACAGATACTGTTAACAAAATGGAAAAGAAAATAATTCTACAGAACTGAATTATAAGAGAAAAAGAAGGGAAGCTACCTTGGAGGAAGAAGGGAGAAGAGGATCAGATACGTAGCAACGAAGAAGACCAAAGAAGGAAGAGAACAGTAGCTGACCGAAAGAAAAAGAGGGAAACGAAAAGCAACTTAAAAGGGCGCAGGCCCAGAATGCGGTTAGCCGCCTAAATTTTCACGGCTAGCCGAAAAAGACCTTTTTTTTTCTTTTTTTTAAAGAGTAACTGCAGGATGAATATTGTGTAAATCAGTTAAGGATGGACCATCTGTTTGGCCATAAGAACGAGACCATAAATGCTCCCCTACAAAGAACATGAAGCAAATAATTGAAAGTCCAAGACCGAATCCTAGAGGGGGGGGGGGGGGGTGAATAGGATTAGCTCTAAGAATCTAGACCAATTTTAATTCTTTCAACTTTTAAGTCAATTAAGATGTGATGAAGATTAATTATCTTGTGATAGATAAGGATTTCTAAGATATGCATACACAAGTAATCACCAACAACAATCTCCATACAACCAAAAGAGAGTCATTCATGAAAAAGAGAGCAAAAGAGCAACCACCATGACAAGCACATTTATAGTGGTTCGGCCAAATTGCCTACATCCACTCCCGATACACTTATCGGTATTCACTAACTTCAATTAAGGTTTAGGATCACCTCAAACCTTACAAACAACACTATGCTTTTCAAGGCCAAGCATAAACCTTTACAACATATGCTTTTCAAGGCTAAGCATAAACCTTTACAACATAGAACTTTTCTCTTAGAAAATATGCCTATGAATGCATGGATTAAGAGAACTATTTGAGTGCAAAATAGTGCCTCTTAATAGGCTAAATAGAAAATGAAAACCTCAAGATCTAGAAACATGCATATGTATGACAAAGTTTATGAAAAATGCATTTACTAGAAATTACTCTTTCTCCTTTTGAAAAGATACAATCTTGAATGATGCAAAGATGATAATCAAATGATTGAGAAAGAGTGGATTGCCTAACACATGAGTTTAACAAAGTTAACTATCTTGTTTTCAAAGAAGACAAATTAAAGTCTAACAAGTTGATGTTGAAACAAGAAAAACAAATTCATGTGAAACAATGACAATATGTTATATTCATAGCATATGAGATTACTAAAGTATTAAGCATGTTATGAAGGACAACATTTTAATAGGAAAACAACTTGTTAATCATGTATTGAAAGAGATCAAAGATTTGAAACAAAACATGATTTTAAAAAGACTAGGATTAAAGAAAGCACACCCATTTGAAGATCAGAGGTTGACTTAATGGAATGGCTTCATAATCCCTTTGAAAATGCTCTTGAGAAGTTGCTAATCCTTGGCCTCAAAAGTCCCTCCAATGTCAGCAACTTTCTTCAACCAAAAAGTCACTTTTTATAAAGAAAAAGTTGCCAACGGCTAGTCCTCGGTCGACCTGCAAACAGGTCTCGGTCGACCGGGAAAGGACAACGGTCATATATCTGACCGTTGGAAGGCTACAGCTCAGAAACTGACTTTAAGAACTGCAATGATCCCGGTCGACCGACAACCTTGGCCCGGTCGACCGGCCACACTGGCAGATGCCCAGATTTTTGAAAAATGAGTGAAACATGTAACTTTTGAGGGCATCTTCCAGGGGACTTTGAGACATAAATACCAAGCAATAAATCATGACTGAAAGAAGATGAAAACTGAATTTTTTAACGCCATGAAAACTCCAAATCAAAATAAAGATTTTAAAGATAGAAACTTTGGAAAGCTTGGATGATTTTAGAAACCAAAAACTCCATGATCTTAAGAGATAAACTGAAATGAAAACCATGCATATCAAATGATAAATACAAAGATCAAGAATGAGAAATATGCATGATGATCCTATGAATAAGACCATGAATGAATGAGAGGACAAGCTTTATGAAATTGAATGCATCCTATCAAATTGCAACAAAACAAAAACTCTAACAATAATCATGCTAATGCTAATGCTCAATTTGAGCTCACACCCAAATTTCAATCTCACTCACATTATCAAGCTCAAGCTCGCTGCAGTTAGCAGCCATCCTACACAAGCTCAAAAAAGTGTTCGTTTACCAAATCTTTGATGACAAAGAAGCTGAACCATTTTTTTGAAAATCATATGATTAAGACCTGTTTAAATAGAAAATGGAGTTTAACCAGCAGAGGCATTCTAATAAGAGCATACAGCCAATAACAGGTCAGGAACACATTTTAGCGTTAGCCAGGAACACATTTCACCATATGCATATAAAAATCACCAAACAAAACAGAATGACAAACCATAAAAAAAATCTGGGAAGGAATTCCACATTAATCATGTCATCAGACTATTAAGTACGGGTATACTCACAACTGGGAGTAGTAAGCTTCGGAGTTATGAAGCAGATATCATAGAGGGCCTCATTGTCAAGCACCATGCACTCATCAGCATTCTCCACCAGCTGATGAACAGAGAGAGTGGCATTATAAGGCTCAACTTAAACTAATAGGCCAATTAAGCTATGCATGCAAAAAGTTTTAAGAACATTACCAAAGTTTTTCTTGGGTCCTAGCTTCTTCACTTCTTTTGTTACAGTATACCTCTCCTATACTGTATAGCTTTCTTTAAACTCAATTCAGTCACTTAAAAAAAAGTATCAAACCATTTTGCACACACCCACCCTGCACAACCCTCCTGCTGCACCACCCTGCACACACCCACCTGCACACCCACTGCCTCCTCTAGTAAAGTGCTTTTCCATCCACCATAAAGAAATGAAACAAGAATATTCATTCCATTTCATATTAATATTCAAATATCCTTACAACATTAAAAGCACTTTACTAGATCCATTACAAAATAAAAATCCATGCTAACATTCCACTTTGTACCAACATTCAAAACACTCAAACTCTGAGTTCTGTTGGCTGGTTTTTTTTTTTACATTCAATCTCTCAATTCTTTTTGAACTTCATACAACTTGTACATGCATTTTCAACTTGTACCACCATTCCAAACCTGAAGGTCACATCAATCGAAGTATAGACCAAAAAATCCATGTCCATTCCATGATTCAAATTGAAACTAAATTTAGCCAACCCAAGTACTAAATCACATATAAAAGAGATCTTATAATTGGATGGAGGCTTATCTTACAACAAGGAATCATAACTTCTTTCTGTTTTAACATAAAGCTTGACTAGACAAATCTCTATGGAAATATTGTATATATATATATATATGTATATAGTATCTACATTGTCTTCCATGGGCTGTACAAAAAGTTGAACTATATATGCACAAATTTACCAAAAGTATGTATATGTACTATGTAGCATATGATGCCCTGGTGTACCGCTGCTCCCCGATTAGTTGTCCAATGAAAAATGGACCTACAAGGCATAAATCACTTCATCGATCAATACTTTGCAAGAGAAGCCTATCTAATATGTATATGCTTCCTATCATAAATGACATGGTAGTAAGTTTGAAGAACATTTTGGATGGTAAAAGCTTGTGGGAAGTTGACACTTCCCCTATTCGATGAATCAAGACAAAACATGCATTCATGACAATTTAGAGGCAAAAGCATAGAATGTACCTATTCTCCATTGTTGATAAAATCTAAAATGTATTCAACTAACTCCAAACGTAAATCATTAAGCTCCTCATCGCCATATGTCGCTGCCTCCCCAAGTTCTTTCAACTTAGATTTTGTCGACACGAGAGGATCTTCCATAAGATGCTTCATAAATTTCATTACGTAAACCCCGCATTCCTTTTTCCCCGTTTGCTTAGGGCACTACATAGAGACCATAAAAAGCATACAAAAAGGATTATGTTGTAGGTGTGATATCATAAACACAATTATTCATTGCTCACCTTCACCAATTCCCAAGTTGGATTTCCTTTAATTCTTTTTCCCATTTCCATAGCTGCCACTTTCATTGCACTTCACACAACGATATCCATTAAGACTTAGTATTTTAAAAGAGAAGCCTTGAAAACAAATGAACAAGAAGAATTAATGGACTACTCACTCATTCACTATGAACTTTACATTCAAGTCAACAACCTTTCGTACCAAGGAGTCCAACCAGAACACTTCCATTGATGTCATATCAATGACTAATAGAAGCCAATGACCCCTAAATCCATAAAAGCGGATGGATTAAATGACAAATAAGATTTAATTACACACAAGTGGATATAAAATGACTACTAAGATAAATTGAAGACACGTGAAAATATAGTACGCCCTTACATGGTGGAGTATGAAACAAAAATCAGTTGGTCCTTTTTTACAAATCTCAACTGCTTTATCATGTTGCGTTTCATCTCTTCTTTCTCTCCAAAATCATTGAAATGTGCAGGATGGGAAAATCCATATCTTGCTCGAGAATTTTTAAATCGATCGTAGAGAAACCTAAAGAAATAAGGTAAATAAAATGGTCATAACATCAAATATATTAGAGACTGATATTTCTTAGGTATGCAGTCATTGAGTTAACCTCTAGCTTCTTCATGTTACAAAGATCTAACAAATCAGATTTTAAAAAATAATTGAATTCTATATCTTATTCAAATACCCCTTTCTCAAGTGGAATACTTATCTGACTTGATTTCATCATCGTTTCTAGAATCTTGCCAAACTTTTGGAGCTGACTTGCCCCTTCACCATTAGTTGCATCACCATTAGCTGCAGAAGAATCATCAACCACACTCTACATGGAAATCCAAATTAAAATGAAAAAGTTAATTACGGTAGTTTAACTTAAGCATAACTAATAAGAGTTGGAAAATACACTTTACCTTATCACCTAATATCACCCATTTTTCAGGCCAAGCCACAAATGAGTTGTGTGCATCTAAAATAGTGGTCAAAATTGTTAGGAAATTTGTAATTGCAATTTGATGGATGCATTTGCACTTTAGCATCATTTGATTTACACACTTGCATTGGTTTTAAATAAACTTGAAATCTTGTTTTATTCATGCATTGCTTTTAAGATTTGTAAAAGTATTGATTTATGCATGATTTGTCTTTTTATCTTGGATGCATTTGTTTTAGAAAAGAGTTTTCAAGAAATCAAGCAAGCCTTTGTTTTAAAAGTTTTGAATCTTTTTAGGCTTTTTATGTCATGTTTTAAAAACCATTAGAATCTTTAAAACATGTTTTCCAAGCTTGATTTAGTGGCCAAAAGGTCCCCCAAAGCTAAACCTTCAAATATGCAAAAGTTGCATTTTTTGTTCAAGGGAGGCTGTCCCGGCAGTAGGGCTGCACAAAACCGGACCGCAGACCGGACCGGACCGCAAAACTGGACCGGATTTGTGGTCTAAGACCACAAATCCGGACCGGACCGGACCGGTTTTGAAAAACCGGTTATATCCGGTCCGGACCTTTTAAAAACCGGTCCGGACCGGACCGGACCGGATTAATAAATTTTTTTTTTTTAATTTTTTTAATACAAAACTTTAAGTATAAAAAATTCCCAAGTCAAATACCATAGTGAAATCGAAGATCTAGTTTCTTACATTTGGAAAAAGAGGCAGGAAATTGGCTGAAAATGAAAAAATAAAATAAAAACTTAAAAAAAAAAAAAAACTAATGAAACCGCTCCGGACCACTTAAGTGGTCCAGACCGGACCACTTATAAGTGGTCCGGTCCGGTCCTCTCATTTAAGCCGGACCAGAAATCCGGTCCGACCGGATTCCGGTCCAAAAACCGGACCGGATTTCCGGTTGGGCAGCCCTACCCGGCAGTGTCGCCGGTCGACCGAGATACAGGTCTCGGTCGACCAAGACAACTGGAGGTAAAATCTACAGTTCTGAACTGAAACCTCCAACGGTCAGAAATCTGACCGTTGTGCCTTACCGGTCGACCGAGACCTCTTTGCCGGTCGACCGAGGACTAGCCGTTGGCAACTTTTTGCTATAAATATGAGTTCTTTCCCTTGCCAAAAGTTGGGAATTTTAAGCCCCTCCTTGAGAGGTATTGAGGCATATCAAAAGGGAAAAGAACCAAGGGATGAAGGGGATGATTAGGAAAGCTAAAGCTTGGATTAATGAAGTTAAACCACCAAGTAGGCTCTTCCTTCCTTAATCATATGTTTTCATGCTTTTGTTTTATTTTTGGTAAATCATTTCTAGCATGTTAAACTATGTTTGTGTTGTGTCCTTAACATATTTTATGTTTTGAGTTGATTTATTGTTTTGGATACAACACCATATGATTCAATCCAAGTAGTACTTAACTTTGGTAAATCTAAGTAGATCATGTTAATGGAAAAACCTTTGGAATTATATGTAACATGATCCATATACTTGGTTGAATCTTTGGTTGTTGTTTTCCATCATAAGAAAATCACTTTCAAAACTATCTTATGTTTTGGATTCAACTTCTTTACAAATCATATGTTTTCATGTTTTGTTTTATCATTGGTAAATCTTTGTAACATGTTAATCTATGATTTGTTGTATCCTTAGCATGTTCTATATTTTGAATAGATCTATTGTTTTGGATACATCACCATTGATTCATCAAAGTAGTACTTTATCTTTGGTAAATCTAAGTAGATCATGTTAATGAAATATGTAACATGATTCATATACTTTGTTGAATCTTTGGTTGTTGTTTTCCATCATAAGAAAATCTCTTTCAAATGTATCTTATGTTTTGGATTCAACATCATTACAAATCATATGTGTATTATTGTTTTAATGTTTCACAACTTGCCTGACTTTGATTGGTAAATCTTTTTCAAGTTGTCTTTATAATTACATATGATTTGTCCCCTATTTTCAATCAAATCTATTTTTATGTTTTGAGCTACATTGATGATTTGATTGACATCCCTATGCATCACATGTTTAGAGCTAATTCATTTCATACAACTTGTGTAACTTTGATATCATTAACAAGTTGTTACTTTTAACATGTGATTGCATTACATCCTCAATTATAAATGTTTTTGAGCTAAAACTTTCAAAAGCCTTAGGCATACATTTATGAACTTTCATTTTCAAAATGATTGAGGATCACACACACACACACTTCATGTACTTTCATCTTTGCATTCATAGTGTGAGTGTGTATTAGTTTTTCACTTCCATATCCGCCTATTTAAGAGGCATTGTAATGAGCTTAATAGAATCTCCATCAAGTGTATTAAAGACACTAAATTAGAGAGATAACCAACCTTGTGGTTGAAGAGGTTATTGCTTAGCCTATAAAAGCATATTGTATAGGTTGATGTTAAGCCTTGAAAAACATCAATGTAAAGGTTATTGCTAAGCCTTGAAAAGCATATTGTAAAGGTTATTGCTTAGCCTATTGAAAAGCATAAATAGTGGAAATCCGGTGGGGTGTTGGATCACAAGCCGGTAGTGGATGTAGGCATTGAGGCCGAACCACTATAAATCCTTGTGTGATGGTGATTGCTTTGTGGTGATTCTTTTGTTAGCTTCCGCATCTTGTATGATTAATCATCACTTGTGACTAGTTTGTTTTAAAGAAGTTAAATTTGTTAAAATTGGTCATAATTGGAGCTCACCCTATTCACCCCCCCTCTAGGGTTCGGATCCCCATGGATTTACAAAAATACCACGTATGGGTATAGGAAGAGGGGAATCAGGACACAATACACAATCTATCGACACTCGTACATTGTGCTCCCCTAAAGAAATATTGTGAATCTTTTCCAATGGTCCAGTCTTCCCATAAACCTTTCCTTTCGCAACAATCTTATCCTTTGATCCCAATGCCAATCTACAATTCTGCATCTTCAAATAATATATAAGTACTAAATCTTACATTGACTAATGTATATAATACGATGAAACTAATGTTGGTTGTAATTTCTTAATTTAATAGCCGGCCCATAAAATATACTTGCGGGGAACCAAGAAAAATTGATGATGTCTTGTTCACTTTTGAAGTACCTCCATCTTCAAGCTGCATGTTATAAGAGTTAAATACGAATTCATATGGTTATTAAGCAATGCATATAGTTAGGTAAAATAGTTAAGAAATCATGTATTCAACATAATCTACCAAAACAACAAAAAACTATGGTTTGGTAAACTACCTGTTGACGTTTTAAAATGCCACTACTATTGGATGCAATATTTTCTGAATGGGGAGAGTTCTGACGTGTCTCTATATCCTTCACAACTTGTTCTAAAATTCTCACCCTTTCCTGAGATTCATGTAACTGGGCCAACAACTCCTCATTATACTTCTTCGTTCCGCGTTTTGGTATTTTGAAATAGGCCATTGGAGTGACATGCTTCCTTTCCCCTCTAACTCGTCCACAATGCTCCGGGGTACCCAAAGCCATAGTAAGAACATCATTGCTCCCCTCAGTCATTACAGCCCCCTCATTTACTTTCTTTTTCAGATCATCCTACAATAATCATGACACCAATGAATCCTGAGCCATATGTATATAGCTAATATTCAAATACCTTGATGCATGGTCATGCAAGGCACTTAGGGAGAATACTCGACCTACAAGTTATAGTGAAGACGTTTGTTGCCTCGCATCTACCTTGGGCACTCTTACAAAAAGTCTAAAACAATTTACAATTTTTCAAAGAATGGAAACTTACAATTTTTCCTACTACTTCCCTTGTGGAATCATTTGAATATTCCCCGTTTTGGTTTTGACGAGCCAATTTCCATTTGATACTCCTATCTTCATGATCAACGAAAATGCCTGTCTCTATGGATTTTTTTTTCTATACATTAAATATGAAAACACAATTAAACATCTAAGTTAGTTTAGTTCAACCGTAAGAAACTATTTAAAATAGTTCTATACTAAATGTACTTACAATATCTTCTTCAAGACCCGCATAGCCTGATCTGCTTAGTCGGTGTGTATACACATTATTGGACTGCCTTTTAGATTGTAGAATGTTTAACTCCTTAAAATTACAAAGAAGAAAATACATTATTGTGCAGGGGTGTGCTGCAGTGCAGTTGTGGGCAGTGTGTGATGTGCTCAGTGTTGTGTGAGTGAGTGCAATGGTGTGGCTCCACAAGTAATCTATAAAAGTAGATATATACCTGAAACTCTGGGGTCAACCTTGATTGCACAAATTCAGTCCAATCTAATTTATCGATAAACTTATACTTTGTAGGTGGCTCCACAAGTAGTTCGGGATTATCTTTGAATGGAAGTATGTACTTAGTAGTCAAAGTTGTCTTGAACGTCCTCCACTTGAAACCAATATCAGATATAACTTGAGTCCTAGTATTTTCATCCAACACAAATCTGGTCTATACCAAATGAATTAAATAGTAAAAACGACAAATAACTTAGTAAGGCACATATTATTCTAAGGTCTTCCAAAAGTAACAGGAAATCACATATTTATTTACCTTCATTGTATCCCATAAATCTCTTTCCAGTTGCCCTTCCCTAAGATCTTTCAATTTACGCCAATCACTAACTGCGTTAAGTGGGACCATCACTCTTGCCAAAGCCCCTTCATAACCAGCTATTTTCCTGCGTACTTCTTGTGGTGTAGGCCTACCTTTTTTATCATACTCAACAGTAATTACATTTCCATCCCAATTCTTGGTCAACTCAAGCATTAAAGTTGTCCCGCTAGCTTTCCTTTTTTTTTTGAATGCGGGGTTCACCAACATTACTTATGTTGTCCTGTGATTCACGAAAATGTCTTTCTGGATCCATTACTAGCTGTGAAAAAAAAAAAAACATACATATCAATAAATATATTGTGTATGTCATGAAATAGGTAATACATACAACAATGCAATGCATAGCATACTAACACTACCACTAAGTGTGACATCAGTTCAAATAACCTATATATGCTTCTTACAAACAAGTACATAAGGGAATATTTAGCAATAAGAAACACTTACACAAAAAACACAATTATAATACATTTTCAAATATCAATGTCATCCAAGTCCCCTCAGCATCTTCACGCGTGTACATTGCCTCAGATTCATTTATAGCATCCAATGGTTCATCCAATTGCATTACTTCATGACGAGTTTGATCTTCAATGCCAGCATCAAAGAGGACTTCTTCAATGTCATCAACATTATAGGTTCTTTCAGGAGTTGCTAGAGCAATGGACCATTTATGATTGACTGGATCAGGTACATAGAAGACTTTCTTTGCTTGAGAGGCTAAAATGAAAGAATCAGATTTATAACCAATTCTAGCAAGATCAACTATGGTGAATCCCAGCTCATCTACCTTAAAGCCAGTCTTGTTGTCAACCCAATCACACTTGAACAATGGGATTTTGAAATGACTATAATCAATCAACCATATTTCCACAATAACACCATAGTACCCTGATTCACAGAAAATAGGATTATTATCCTTTGCACTAGACACGTTCATCGCCGTGGCCACTAGACTTACACCACTATTCTGAGTGACATGTGAAGCATCATGATCCTTTGTGGTAAAATGAGAACCATTAATGGTATAACTATGATATTTTATAACATGTATACGAGGACCTTGTGATACCCATCTCAAGATTTCTGAGATGTTGTTACCGGTGACACGCCGATCTTCAAAAACCTGTGTTCCTAAGAAAGTTAGTCACATTTAGTAAATAGACACAACACAAGTCTTATGATTGACAATTGTTACCTCGTTTTTGAGCCAAGAACTAAAAGAACGGTTATGTTCATCTTGTACCATTTCTGAATTTTGGACTGCCGAGGAAATGTTTCTTTAGGTGGTTCATGTGTCTCCTGCATAGTTTTCCATACGAACCGCATGTTAGCTCTAAAACTAGTGTAACGCTTTAATTTGTAAGTCAAGAAGTTAAAATACAATTACTCAATATAGGGTTGAACTACACTTGTGTTGTGCAATACATAACAATGTGCTTGCTCCAAGGACTTAGCATCAACTTCAACAAAATCACCTCTTGGAGGTTTCTTTCTAGTCACAATTTCAGAGTAAGTTTTATCTTCAAATGGTGGAATTCCAACTGCATCTAATCCAGAGAAGTGCTCACTACAAAATTCAACCGCTTCCTCCGCAATATAACACTCTGCCATGCAACCTTCTGGACGGTAACGATTTCTTACTTGACCTTTTAAAACCGACATATACCTAAATCATAGTAAACCATTGATTACTTTAAATAATTTAAATTAGTAAATTGCACTTGAAGAATATTTAAAGTTATTCATACCTCTTAAATCCATACATCCATCGCAAACAAACAGGGCCCCCAATCTGGACTTCTCGAACGAGATGGACGGTTAAATGAACCATAATATCAAAGAATGATGGTGGGAAATATTTTTCTAGCAAACACAAGGTGACCACCAGATTCTTCTGAACTTCAAGCAATCGAGGTACATCTACTACCTTCGCACATAACTCATTAAAAAATGAGCAAAATCTGATAAGTACAACTCTCACATGTTTTGGTAGCACGGATCGTATAACAACAGGAAGTAATTGCTGCATCAACACATGACAATCATGAGATTTCATACCCCCAACTTTAAGTCTTGCATAGAAACCAATGCTCTGAAATTTGATGAGTATCCATCTGGAACTTTTAACTTATGCAATGTTTCACACACACTGAATTTCTCTTCTTTGGATAATGAGAAACAAGCTGGTGGTAAGTACGCTCTATTCTGACTTACATCAGGTGCCAGTTCATCCCTTAAACCCATATCCTGCAAATCAAGGCGACTATTCAGTCCATCCTTTGTTTTACCTGGAATATTCAGCAAGGTTCCAATAAGACTCTCACAAACATTTTTCTCTATGTGCATCACATCCAAGTTGTGTCGAAGAAGCAAGTATTTCCAGTAGTCGAGGTTAAAGAAAATTGACTTCTTCTTCCAACAAATTCTAGCACCATCATCGCTACCATCTTCCACTCGCTTCCTCTTCAATGAAGTCGATCTTTTTGATTTTTTTTTCTTTTTCTTGGGCTTCTCTTTTGGTACGGTTTCCCCCACAAGGTTTTGATTCCATTAACCTTTTCTGCCACTTCTTCACCAGTCAAAATCATTGGTGCTTTTCGAAACTCTTGCTCACCATTAAATGATTTTTTCTGTTTCCGAAAGGGATGATCTTCTGGAAGGAACATTCGATGGGCCATGTATACATTCTTCCTCGAATGTTTTAATCTGCATGATTGTGTCTCTTCGCCACATATGGGGCAACCATGATAGCCTTTTACAACACAACCAAACAAATTACCATATGCAGGGAAATCATTAATGGTCCACAACAACATTGCTTTCAATGCAAAAGCCTCTTGTCGGTAAGCATCATGAGCTTTAACCCCTGTATCCCATAGTGTTTTCAAGTCATCGATTAATGGTTCTAGGTAAACATCGATGTCGTTTCCAGGTTGTCGTGGACCCGATATCAACATCGTTAAAATCACAAACTTTCTTTTCATGTACAACCAAGGCGGGAGATTGTAAGTGACTAACATTACTGGCCAACAACTATACTTGCTGCTCATCGAACCATGCGGATTGACCCCATCCGCTGAAAGTGCTAAGCGCAAATTTCTTGGCTCTTGTGCAAACTCCGGCCATTTATCATCTACCAACTTCCATGCGGGGGAGTCAGCTGGGTGGCGTAACTTATCGTCAACCAATCTCTCATCAGCGTGCCAAGTCATCTGTTTCGATGTCTGTACCGACTGAAATAATTTCTTAAACTTAGGGATAGGTGGAAAATACCATAGAACTTTTGCCGGCACCCCATTACGTTGCTCAGTCAGGTTCTTATTCACTTTGTATCTTGACTCACCACAAGTAGGGCAACTAGTTTTATTCTCATTATCAGATCCCTTTCTATAAAGCACGCAATCATTCGGACATGCGTCTATCTTCTCATAGCTCATCCCATACACCGACAATGTCTTTTTAACCTCTTTCATACTTCGGGGCAGTAAATTATTATCGTCGGGTAGCATGTCTCCAATGATTTTCAACAACCGTGAAAAGCTTATGTCAGACCACCCACTCCTTGCTTTCTCATTAAACAATGTAACTACTGTAGATAATTTGGTAAACTTTAGACAACCTTTGTATAAAGGTTCCTCAGCCTCTGCAAGAATTCTTTGAAACTTTTCAGGATTTGATGAATACTGGTCACAAACGGTCTGAGCCAATTTTAATGAGCTTGCAGCATCATCTGGGGGTGTAGTATCATCTGGGACATCACTCCCAAAATGGTGTTGGGTGGACCTATTTAAAGGCACACTTGAGGGAGCTTCACCAGGAGATGCTTCTCCATGCCATATCCACCTAGTATAACTTCGATCGATACCATGGAAAAACATATGGTACTCAACATCCTTAGCTACAAATTTATTGAGATTCCCACATGTTTTGCATGGACATGGCATGGGATTCCCATCACCAAACTTCTTTTTGGCAAACATCAAAAAACTTTCAACCCCTTCCCCGTATGCAATAGAAAACCGATTCAATGACATCCAAGACTTGTCCATTTCTGAATAGCCCAATAAAATGCTACAGACAAGCAATAATCAGAAAGTCATTGCCATATAATGCTAATATTACAACCAATTAATGTACAACCAGTTAATGTGAGAGAGACCTGGGTTGGTGTGCACCAAATGAACTGAATATCCTTGTTTCCAACCTTGGTTATTCTCGTTCGGGCAAAGCTTTCAGATTGGCTGAAGATTTGTAGAAATAAATCCATGGACAGAGATTCACCAAACAACAATACAAAAGCAACCAAGTTCAAAAATTCACAATTAAACCAGATACAAATATTTAAAAAAATTAACCCACAGAGAAGAGTAATGTAGATAATCCACAGAAAAAAAATGACTGACATTAATAAGATGAAATAAAAAGATCTAATGACAAACAAATGCCTGAGAAGAGTAATGCAGCTGCACACAAAATTTGATGACAACTGCACGGCCCCAATGAACTATATATTCAATAAGTTGGGTTTGTCATGAATAACAACTAGCTCAATAATTGTGCAGAGATATAATTGTGCGTTGAAGTGACTATTCATGTCCCACTTACTGTAAATTGTGCATTTGAGGATAACAACTAGCTCAATTGCTCCCCTGTGACCAAGAAAAAAAAAACCATCTTCCAAAACCCTCTTCCCAAACCAAAACAAACAAAAACCAACAAAACAAACACGAGCACCAGCCAAAAAGTGAAAACCGAAATAAACAAAACACCAACACACCCCATCCACGACGTCTACCTCTCAGAAAATTGAATTAGGTTGGCTCACAGCTAGCCGCAGGAATAGTTAAGGGCTAGCCGTGAGGCAACCGCAGGGGTCATCGCAAGAGGGTGTTCTAAAAAACTTGTCTCTGGAAATCAAACCGAACTCCAACGGTTAACACTGCGGCTAGTCGTAGGTGGACTGGCGGTTAGCCGCAGGTGCACTGGCGGTTAGCTGCAGGACGTGCTGAAAATCATCCTGAGAGAATAGGCTTCCTGGAAAGCTGACCGTGGGTCTGGCGGCTAGCCCCCTTACAAAACACCTATAGTGCCAACCAAAATCCCATACCATAAAACCCAAATAACCAAACGCCCAAACGTAACAGGTTAAAACAGATTGAGAAACATTGACAGTCAACAGAAACTACACTGTCAAAGAGGCACATAAAGCTTCTTCCTGGAATGAAAATACTGAGTAGAGCTAACAAGCCCAAACAAATTATACAAGTTAGGGAAAAAAAAACATAACCATAACCATAACCATAAGTACCATAGGCAAGAATTCAAAAATAAAAATATAAAAAAAGGAAAGAAAGAAACAACCATTTTGAAATTGAGATAGAACTAACAAAAAGACTAGATGGTTAGGAGAGAAATGAAAAAAAAAAGGTCCATGACCCAAAATTGCGAAAAAAAGAACTCCAATGTCTCATCTTTACAACCCAAAAATTAAATAGGAAAAAAAGGAGATAAAAAGACCCACTTATAAAATAGTAGCAAAAGAAGAAGAACCAACCTCCATTCATACAGATAGTAAGGGGCTTCTTCTCAGGATGCTCCTCTGCTTCAGCAAAATAGTAAAAGAGACTCCTCCCTCTCTTCTCATCCACATTAACATACGGCCAGCAGATAGCAGAGAGAAAGAGAACGAGAGTGAGCGAGAGAGATAGGGAGAGCAGAGAGAGTAGAGAAAGCGACAGTGAGAGAAGAGCAGAGAGAGCTAGAGTGAGGAGAGAAGAGAGCGAGAGGAAAAGGGTTATTGGAGGGAGAGAGGCGTTGGGAAGAGAGGCGAGAGTGAGGAGAGAAGAGAGTGAGAGTGAGAGGAAAGAAGGAATGATGGAGAAAGAAAGAGAAGGGAGGGAAGGAAAAATAAAAAGGAGGGAAAGAAACGTACTTATCGAGCCCGCGCGGGATTCTAAGACCGATGTAAAATCATTGGATATATAATATCGGTTTCATAATAACCGATATAAAATATTATATATAACTGGCGGTTAGCCGCATGTGCACTTGCGGTTAGCCGCATGTGCACAAGCGGTTAGCCGCAGGACGTCCTGAAAAGGGAGGGAAGAAGGAAAAATAAAAAGGAGGGAAAGAACCTATATAAAATATGTATATATAATATCGGTTCCATAATAACCGATAGAAACTGTGTGTATACAACCGATATAAAATATATATGTATACAACCGATATAAAATATTTGTCTATAATATCGGTTTTATAATAATCGATATAAAATATTGAAATTAATATCACTTATTTTCCTAACCGATATTATATATAGATATTATTATGTCGGTTCCTGTGTAACCGATATAAAAAAAAATTGACCGATATAAAAAAATATTAACCGATATAAAATACCTTGACTGAAGATATTATATCGGTTATATGGAAAACCGATATAGGGTAGTTTTTGCAACCGATATAAAAACCCTTTTTTCTAGTAGTGCTTCCACTTGATTGATAATTTTCATTTGGAGAAGGCTACCATGTTCATTAGTGTGAAAGTCACCCATGATGGTTTAACCCGCCCTCGGCTCAAAAATAAAAAAGGAAACTACTTTGCTCAACTTTTTGTTGATGGGTGTGCTCCTTATGCAACAATTTTGTTCATCTCAAGAAGATTAAGGGGGAGTGGAACACACATTTTTTTTCTTCTTTTTCAATTTTTATTTTTTGTGGTCATACTGTTCACTCTTTCACTGTGTGCTTAAATATATGAAAATTTTTTATCACTGTTCATGGAGAGATTTGACTGAAGAATAGTCGTTTGAGAATTTTTGCTGCGCCGCTTTCAGAGTTTTCAAATGCTTGGCACTTTGCTCGAGCGACCACTTAAGTTCGCTTGAAGAGAATTAAAACTAGGAACCGTGCGGTATATAAATTCCGTGGGTTCGCTTGAGCGAACTTAAGTGGTCGCTCGAGCGAAGTGCCAAGCATTTGAAAACTTTGAAAGCGGTGCGGCAAAAATTCTCTAACGACTATTCTTCAGTCAAATCTCTCCATGAACAGTGATAACTTGTCATTGTAAAAGTTTTCATATATTTAACCACACAGTGAAAGAGTGAACAGTATGACCACAAAAAAAAAATGAAAAAGAATAAAAAAAAGTGTGCTCCACTCCCCCTAAATCTTCTTGAGATGAACAAAATTGTTGCATAGGGAGCACACCCATCAACAAAAAGTTAAGCAAAGCATTTTCCTTTTTTTTTTTTTTGAGCCGAGGACGGGTTAAACTATCATGTGTGAATTTCACACTAATGAACATGGAAGCCTTCTCCAAATAAAAATTACCAATCAAGTGGAAGCTTTTACACATATTCTTAGGTAGGCCTCTTCCTCCGGTTCAACCTTATTGCCACGACATCTCTCAAAGATAAAAACGGAGATAAAAGTGAGAGAATCGAAAATAATCCGTGCAGTGCAAAAATAAAATAAAATGGTCATGTGTAAATGTGAGTGTGCACTTAAATAAATAAAAATTTATGTAGTATAGGGAGTAAGAGAAATCCCTAAAGACTTTCGCAGAGATTCAAACCGCGTTGCATCCAAGGGTTTTGTGATAATATCCGCAAGTTGAGCTTCAGTAGGAATATGATGCAAATAAATTGTTCCTTCCTCCACAAGATCACGAATGAAATGATGCCTAGTGTCTATATGTTTAGTGCGAGAGTGTTGGACTGGATTTTTGAAAATATCAATAGCACTCTGGTTATCACAAAAGGCAGTCATTGTTTCTTGCTCAATCCCGTAATCCTGCAACATCTGTTTCATCCAAAGAAGCTGTGTACAACAACTTCCTGCAGCAATGTATTCAGCCTCAGTAGTCGACAAAGAAGTCAAAGTCTGCTTTTTACTATGCCAAGCCACCAAGTTATTCCCAACAAAGAAACAACCACTAGTTGTACTCTTCCTATCATCAACACATCCAACCCAATCAGCATCAGCATAACTAACAATGGTTGGTGTTGGTATCTTTGGACATCCATATCCTAAATTCGACAATCCCACAAACGTATTTCAAAATTCTTTTAATAGCTTGAACATGAGATAACTTTGGTTTTGACTGATATCTCGCACAAATTCCAATACTGTAGGCAATATCAGGACGACTTGCATTAAGATAGAGAAGACTACCTAACATAATTCTATAGATTTTTTTATCAGTGTCCAGTCCATCAACATCAAGACTAATTTTGACAGTGGTGCTCATAGGAGTCCTAGCATGTTTTGAAGATTGCATTCCAAATCTTTTCAGTAACTCTCCGGCATATTTTGGCTGGGAGATGAAAATGACAGACGGGGTTTGCTTAATTTGTAAGCCCAAAAAGAAGGAAAGCTCACCAACCATACTCATTTCAAATTCACTTGACATTTTTTCAGCAAAGTTATCAGACAAAAAATCAAATGTTGAACCAAAAATGATGTCATCAACATAGACCTGTGTAATAACAATGTTGTTCTTGTCATGTTTAATGAAGAAAGTCTTATCAACACTTCCTCTTTGAAACCCATGCTCAATCAGAAATACTGTCAGTCTTTCATACCAGGCTCTTGGTGCTTGCTTCAAACCATAAATGACTTTATTCAGTTTGTATACATTATCAGGAAAATGAGGATCTTCAAATCCTCTTGGTTGCTCAACATATACTTCCTCATTCAAAAAGCCATTAAGAAAAGCACTTTTGACATCCATTTGAAACAATTTGATATTTAGAAAACAAGCAATAGCAAGCAACAAACATACTGATTCAAGTCTAACAACAGGGGCAAAAGTTTCATTAAACTTCAACTTGGGTACACCCCTGAGCTACTAGACGAGCTTTGTTCCTAATCACTTGACCAACTCATTGGTTTTGTTTTTGAAAATCCATTTTGTACCAATGACATTAGAATTAGAGGGTCTAGGAACAAGCTCCTAAACACAATTCCTTTCAAATTGAGCAAGTTCCTCATGCATGGCATTTATCCAAGAATCATCGACAAGTGCATCTTTGACATTTTTAGGTTCTAAAGTGGAAACATAACATAAATGACTTACCTCATCACGTGCCTGTTTCTTGGTTTTCATAGGGGCATAAATCTCACCAATAACAGTGTCCAAAGGATGGTCTTTGATTACTTGGCCTCTTTGGGATCGAGGGTGAACATCTAGAGGAGATGCACTTTTTTTTTTTCAAATTGTCGAATGATTTCAGGCACATTAGATTCAGAAGAATCTTTCTTTGGACTGACAGATTCAGCAATTGTAATTGCATCCTTTTTCTTATTCGTATCAGGTTCAGCTTGACTTTCAAGTAATTTTTCAACCTGTTCAGAAGATGGAGAAAATGTTAGAACCTCTTCATCATCAGAAAAATAGTTAGAATTTCCTGCATCATCCACAACCACATTTATGGATTCCATGACAATTGAATTTTTCAGGTGAAAGACAAGATAAGCTTTACTCGTCAATGAGTAACCGAGGAAAATTCCTTCGTCAATTCTGGAGTCAAATTTTGACAAGTGTTCTCTATCTCGAAGAATGTAACACTTGCTGCTAAAAGTTCGGAAGTATTTAATATTGGGCTTGACTCCAGTTCATATCTCATATGGGGTGCTTTTTGTTCCTGGACGAAGATAGACACGGATGATAACATAGACACCTGTGTTTACAGCCTCAACCCAAAACCTTTGAGGAATATTTTTGCTATGTAACATCACTCGTGCCATATCTTGTACCACACGATTTTTCCTTTCCACTTCCCAATTCTGATGTGTTGTTTTAAGTGCAGAAAATTCCTGTTTAATCCCATGTTTGGTGCAAAAAGTAGAGAAATTAGAATTTTGAAATTCGGTGCCATGATCGGATTGTATCCTGGAAACGCCTCCGACTTCTTGTCCTTTATCTGCAATGAACGAAGTCCACAAGTCATTAAAGACAACAAAAGTTTTTGATTTATCACGCAAGAAACACACCCAAGTCAGTTTAACAAAATCATCAATAGTCAAGAATATGTATTTTTTACCACCAATGCTTTCCACTTTTGTTGGTCCCATAAGATCCATATGCAAAAGCTCTAAAGGTCTCTTAGTGGTAAGAGAATCAACCTTTTTGTGCGGAGCTTTAATCTGTTTACCAATTTGACAAGGACCACAAACACTATTCGGGGCTCTTTTGAGTTTGGGAAGCCCACGAACCAATTCAAAAGTTGACATTTTTTTCAGATCCTTGTAGTTTACATGACCCAGCCTTTGATGCCATAATTCAATGTCACTCATCATTGCAGAATTACAAGTCATTTCTTTTTCTAAGGAGACCACATAGCAATTTCCAGAATTCCTTATTCCATGGATCACTGTTTTTCCCTTTTTATCTACAATAATGCATTCTTTTGCAGAAAAATGAACCTCATGATTGTTATCACACAACTGTCTTATGCTTAAAAGATTTGTCTTAAGCCCATCAACAAAATAAACATCTTTCAATTGAGATATACCAGGAATAGACACAGTACATTTTTCAATTACTTTTGCCTTACCTCTATCTCCAAAACGAACACTTCCACCATTGTAGTCTTCAAGGGAGGTAAACAAAGCTTTGTTTCCTGTCATATGTCTAGGGTAGCCACTATCCAAGTACCACACATCTGAATTTGTAGCACTAAATGCTGCAAGGATCACACTACAGCGTAGATCAGATTTTCGGACCCAGATAGGTTTGGTCCTAACCTAATGACGAGAGGAATTTTGCTTTCTACGCTGAATTCTGTTATTATTTCTCAATTTATTGCAGTGTGGTCGTATGTGTCCAGTAATCCCACAAAAGTGACATATGGGAACAAATTTTGGTTTTGACGCATAACTCGAATAATATGTAGCATTTGGATAGACAGGAGGCAATGTTGTCATAGTCGGTCCTTGAACAAAAACAGTTTTACCTTTTTTCTTCGGTGTGGAGGCTCCTTGAACAAATCCAAGTCCAGTTTTGAAGAAGGAGGCAGTTGACTTTCCAGGATTTCATTCAACTTCACTGATCTAGTATTCATTCGGTTAATTGAACCTTTCGCAGATTCCAACTCAGCAAGAGCCATCTTTAATTTTCCAGCAAAATTTTCTTTTTCAGATTTGCAAACATTTAACTCGTTTTGCAAGTTCTCCAATTCAGACCCAGTCTTCTGATATTTCAGTTGTAGGAGAACGTTCTCTTGACCTGCAAGAATCAATTTATTAGATAAGATTGCTCGTTGTTCTTCCAAATGTCTTACCTTAGACTGAGAGTCTATCAACGTTGCTTGCAAAGATGCATTCTTTTCCTCCATTGCCTTCAATTTTAAGGCTCTTTTCTCACTGATTTTTGACATTCTAATAGATTCATGAAGCAACTTTTGATAGTCTTCATCTCCTTCCTGTTCTTCATCAGAAAATCTCATTAACATCAAAATCATTTTCAGACTTAGATTCTTGCACAGGAGAGATGTTAGACAAAACCATGAAAACAACATATTTTCTAGACTCACTCGAAGGTGAATCAGGTTTTGACACATCCTCATCAGATTCATCATCCCAAGCAACACTTAAAGCCTTGCCTTTGTTCTTTTCTCTGCGATTTGCACACTTAGAAGCAGCGTGTCCATAACCTTGACACTCAAAACATTTGATTGGCTTTGTTGTACCCTTTGATCGATTCTGTTCAGTTTTGGGTACAAACTTTCCTTTAGAAGGTGCCTTAGGATTTGATATATCCTTCTTGTTAAAAGCCTTTTTATTCTTCTAGATCTTTTTAAGTTTTCTCGCAAGATATGCCTCAAATTTTTCATCATCTGAATCACTGCCAGGACCACTAATTTCAGGGCCGTCCACTGAATTTGAGGACACTAGAGCAATGTCTTTCCCATTTTTCTGCGGATAGTGATTTGCCTCAAAAGTTCGCAGATTTCCAACAAGTTCTTCTACTGATATTGAATTTAGATATTGATGCTCCTCGATGGCAACTACTTTTGGACGAAAGCGATCTAGGAAAGACCTCAAAATTTTCTTAACGACTTTAGATTGAGGAACAGGTTCTCCCAGAGTAAAACAAGAATTAACAATCTTGGACAGTTTTGTATTGAATTCATCAAAAGTTTCATAATCTTTCATGCGTATCGTCTCAAACGCAGTTGTCAAGTTCTTGAGTTTTGTTAGCTTGACTATACCTGTCCCAGGTAGCCTTAGCAGTAGGGCAAACAGAAACCCTATGAAACTCAGTTGCAGTTATTCCATTATAAATAGCATTAATGGCCTTATTGTTGCTATTTGACTTGGTCCTTTCGTTAGCAGTCCATTGGGCTTTCGGTTTCGGTCTTGTTTGCCCATCAACAACCATGATGGGTTCTGTATATCCTTCCACTACAATATCCCAGACCTGATCATCAATAGCTTTAAGAAAGGCAATCATCCTTGCTTTTAAATAAGAATAATTGGATCCATCCAGAGGGGGGGGGGGGGGGGTGGGCTTGTTGATAGATGTTCCTTGTCTATTGATATCCATTAGAGATCAGTAAATAGATCACACAAAGATTAATGCAACCTGCTCTTATACCAATTGAAAATATTTCTACCTTAACACAGGCTGAGGTCCCAATAACTAGATCTCAATTGAATATCAATCAGACGTGATTAAACTAGTGATTAACCCTAATTCAGATTAAAAATCAATCAGACCACAAAGAGAGAAGAATAAGCGATTTTTACATGGAAAATCCTGCTCGGGAAAAAATCACGGGCCTTATTATCTAGGCCAACAGACAACCAAGCACTATATGAAAATTGAAGATTACAAGAGCACTTACAATCATTTCCTCGTTGTTGACTCAACCTAAGGACTGCTTCAGATCTTGTTGACAACTCGTCATAAATCTTCACCGTGCTTGAGCAGAACCTCCTTCAAGATAGGTGGACAGAATCAGACACAACACATTAGAACTAGAAGCCTTGGGGGAACTTGATGGACCTCTCAAACTCTCTTTTTAGGGATATCTTCTTGATTAGAGTTGTAAAAAGAAGAGAGAGATAAAGCCTTTTTATAAGTCTCAGTTCGTGTCTCAAAGGCTTAAGGAATGGAAAGTTTCCTTGAAGAATATGGAAAGTTAATTTCGTCCAAAATTAGAATTCTCAGGTTTGCTCGAGCAGACATGGGAGTTCGCTCGAGTGAACTGCTCACTGTTTGCGGACGTTCAGCGCAGAACCTTCTTGGGTCGAGTGGACAGAATAGGCGGTCAAGCGATCATCTTACTATGAGGGGTTCACTCGAGCGGTCATGGAGTTCGCTCGAGCGAATTGCTCTCTGTCTCCAGAAAATTAGCGCAGAAGTTAGATGGCTTTTGCGGATAGAAAGATGGGTCGAGCGAAGCAACCTCTGTGAAGGGTTCGCTCGAGCGATCTCTGTCGACTTCCAGATTCCATAATTCTTGGAATTCTTTCTATTTAGAACACTGAGTAGTCATTTTCTAAACAAAATACAGAATTAAGAAACCTCTGTTTTGTCTAATAACCTATGAATTAGCCAACTAAAAACTTTACATGAATGAAAGGGGTGACTTTGTTCAAAAGAACTGTATTGGATTTCAATCTCTTGTTTGAAGAATATAATCCAACAACAAACAAAAACAGAGCTCCCATCAATGCCAATAACAAGAACAGAGCCAACAAAACTAATATAGTACTGCATGCTTGATGGTCTGATCTACGTTCCCTTGGTGATTCTCTTTCCAAAATCCTATTCAATCTCAGAAGACAACATGCTATCTTGAGGAGTGCTTGTGAGTATATAAAGAGAGGGTCAACCAACGTAAATAGAGTTCTAGAAGGACTAGGAAGAAATCCCTCTCTCACATACAAAGCTAAATTACTGGTCCCTACAGTTCGTTAATTTTGTGGGCACACTTCTGATTGGAATAAAATTTCGCATAAAGCGGATTGGATTTAAGATGTAGAACCAAAATACTAGCTTATGCATCTTCTTTTGATAAGGACACCCTTTCTTGTATCTTTCCAAGAGCTAATTAAAATTAAAATCCACAGCTGTACTGAAACGAGTGGTAATTTCTTTCATGAATGTTTTTAGTCTCTTAACTCATCTATTAGTTCCATCTCAGAACATCAATTAGAGTTGGAATTCATATACAACTAAAACAAGGAATACTAATAAAAAGATAAAAAGAAGCGACGACGGACGATGGCTGGCTGGGTGTTTGTTTAAGAGGAAAACGTGGTGACTGTTGTGTTGCTGGTTCTGTGTAAGCACTGGCTGTTTAGTTTTAAGTTTAAACTCAAAATAAGTTTTGAGTGAGTTCAGCAGAGAGAATGAAGAAAGACGGTGCATGACTGAGAGGAAAAGATGGAAGTCGATCTTGGCGAAAACAATGAGAAGACAGAGATGGGGAAGATTCTGTAGTCATGTGCTTGAAAGATGGTGGAACGAAAGATGGTGAAGTGGGTACACGAGTTCGGTCCGGGTTCCTTGGTTCACCTAGGCTTGGGTTGATGGGCAGCGAGTTGTGGAAGTTTGCAAAGGAGAAGGGTTCATTGTGCTTGTTTATTTTGAAGGAGATGGTAGTTACAGAGAGCACAAGAGCTGAAGATGATATGCTACAAACCGTGGGTGATGGGTCCGGATTGGCCATAGGATATTGGGTGGGTGGAGACGCAAGTAGAGATTGAATTGGGCAGAGTTGCAAGATGTCTGTTTCAAAAGTGGAGATGGGGAGAATGGATTCTTCCCAAAGATGGGTTAGAGTTGGTGATATAATAAAGAGTTCGGATCCTCTGTTAACCATGAGTGGAACAATCAAAGTCTGCTACATCACCGTGGGCAGCCTGCCATGCACGCGGGCAGCTTGGCATACATCCGGGTAGGGGCTATAGACGGTGACGTGGCGAACCATGATTCGTCCACTCATGGTCACCGTGGGGGAAATCTTTATTTGATCCCGATTCATAATAACAGGGTGCATGCAGTTAATGTAGAACGAAATAAAAGAAACATTGAAGGAAAATCATGAAAGGAAAGCATGAAAGAAACATCAAAACTAAATCAAATATGGAAGAAAAGAAACCAAGCATTCAAACACACACACCATAAAAAAAAAAAAAAGAAGTAGGAGACGAGACCAGACCAGTACCTTAGAGAGGGAAGAGTGCCCTTTGCACAAGGGAAAGAAGACTTGTTGATTAATGCAGAAGATGGTGGTGGTGATGGTGCAAAAAAAAAAAAAAAGTCTTCTGCACTTATGCCACTTCTAACATCTGCTCTTTGTAGGAACAACAGGCAGGTTCTTTCCTACTCCAACTCAGTATCCTAATACGTATCCCACTCATCTCCTTACTCTTATAACTCTAACATGATAAGGAGTCAGGTTAAGGAATAATCAAGTCTCAACGGAACACTTTTCTACTATGTCCCTTTCTTATTAATGGTCCCACCAACTCAAGTTAATGTGAAAATCTCACCAACCATGCAATGCACTTTGAGACCTCTACTCAAGAGCCCACTAAGATTTACATTATGCAATCAGTAGTTCAGTACAATTAAATGGGCCACACCCAACGCACTATTGGGTGATGGTCAACTGTTAACCAAAAAGGAAAAACGAACAAGACTATTGCATGAAGTCTGGATTCAGGAAGATGATACTGTGTCATCCCATTCACATTCGCCACCTGCACAAAATTTTATCATTAATTTTTTCATTTTAAGGAAAAAATGTGGATTGGATGAAACAATATCTCCCTTATTTGTATCAAACAGGGGATCTGAACTTCTAACGCATGAACTGTGCCAAGCATGCATGATTATCCCGACCGTGAACATTATGTGGTGAATGAAGTTATGTGGTGAATTAGTGGGTGGGCCTGCTGGTATATGTAGAAATAAGATTTTTCTTTTTCACAATAATAAGAATCAGATTGATAAATTAAAGGGAAAGTTACAACTAAGAGGACCATTAAAGAAATTATATGATCTTTTTCTAAATCCATTTTAATTTGGTATTTAGGGATATGAATTTTATTAAATTGAGTGTCTCAATTCAGGTATTTGAGGACCGAGTTGATAGCAGGACAAACGTTGTACCCAAATCCACTTTCCTCTTTGGGTATTTGAACACTTTTTTTCATCCCCATTAGTACTAGCAAACCATGCCCGTGCTTAGCACAGACAATTAGTTCATAATATTAAAATTTTATAAATATTTTAAAATAATACCTTTTTGGTCTGAATTATAGTGAGATGGTAAAAGTACCATGGAGATACCATCAACATTTAAAAAAAAAAACTGCCATCAAAATCAGTTATTATAATAATAAAAAGACTTATATTTGGTTAATTTCAAAAATAAAAGCACTTAATAAAAGAAAATAATAGAAATTGAGAAAATCAGAGTATCACATCTTAAAACATTTCTATGCTCGTTTTTAGCATGGCCAATATAATTTATATAATTTAATATTTATAAAAAATATTAAAAAAAGATAAACTAATGATATTATTCTGTATGAGTTATTTTGAGATGGTTTGCAATCAAAGTCAATAGCATGATAAATATAAACTAACTAAGTCCGGACGGCCGGACTCAATTAAGAAACGTATAAGTGGTTAATATCATACGCCTACGCAACCATTAAATAGGTTGATTGGATATGGGAAAATCAGTTTTTAATATAAATCTGTTGCCATGTTTTGGAGCAAAATTCCCCCTCATCATCGTCATCCAATCCATCAACTTTAATGGTTGGGATTATCAAATGGAGTCAGTTTTAGCCACAACCAATCAATCACCATATGGCCCAATCATGGATGGATCATATTAATTATGTTGGTTCATAATCCAACCAAACATGCCCAAGAGAATTCTAAATGGTAATGCTATCAACCCTATGGTCAAATAGTAGAAAG
This sequence comes from Cinnamomum chago, assembly GCA_038049695.1. NCBI lineage: Eukaryota > Viridiplantae > Streptophyta > Magnoliopsida > Laurales > Lauraceae > Cinnamomum > Cinnamomum chago. The sequence continues at coordinate 51,683,473 of CP142460.1, forward strand.
TCCTCATGGTCTACTTTACCAACACTTATAGAAACAAATAACTCATATCCATTAAACATCAAATATTATATGACTTATAGAACTGTAACTTTGTTAAGCCCAGGCTCTAATTAAAAAAATTGTATAATTTCAAAATGAGTGCCTCGTTGCTTGGTTTGCAATGTGAATGAGAATCTTTCAAAATCCATTGTAGACTTTCATTGTGATTAAAGAATTTTCATTTAAAAATATAAGATTTAAAAATAAGTCAGTTTGAAAATAATTCTTTTTTACATGGTAAAAAGAAGTTTTTTTAGTAAATATTAAGTAATTATAGAATGTATTCAGACTTATAAAAAGAATTCTTAGTAAATATAAATTCACTGTAAAATATATTTAATATTTATAGGTTACAGATACAGAAAAGCCATACTTTATATAAAATAAATATCTCTTATATATTCCATTCTTAGATATGAAGAAAAGTATATGATACTAAATTAGGACTAATAAAAAAGGGAAGATAGTTAGCAGAGATGGAAGAAGGGGTCATGAACATTTATTAAATACTTTAGCACACAGAGAAGTAGTATAGTCTTACATTTGATCCCTTTTTAGATTAGAAGAAAGGTACAAAGTTAAAGGATAAAAAGTATCTAGTCTAGATTAGAATCCGGATCATCAAAGCCTCTTATCCCCACAAATGGACTTGGTTAGATGGTGTCATTAAAAAATTGGAAACCGTTTATAATGTAATAGCGATTAATTAGGAAAGAATTTTATTGGATATACTTAAAAGACATGGGAGATTTTCACTAAGAGACATGTTTAGAAAGACTTTAAGGATAGGCACTATTACATTCCTATCTTGGATAGAGAGATTGGAACGGAACTTTTAGTATGAAATTATGGATCAAACCAGACTACTATCTTGTTAGTTAAAATTATCACTAGTAACCTTTTTTTTTCCGGAATCACTGATAACTTGAATGAGATGCAAAAGAGTCCAAATCTTCCTAAAATTCTGAATAATCTAAAATCACTAAGAAATAGGAAAGACTTGCTAAAATAAGATTGAGAAGAGAGTTAAATTAAAATCAAGAGAGGCTGAGGGCTGATTTCTCAATTGAGATCAGAATACATAGTGACATGTTGATCTCATTTATTGCACACGAGAAATTATTGGAGAATGTTCATACCAAGCACCAAGTAGGAACATAAACACCAAATAAAAGGGACATGATCGAGCATTTAGCAAATGATAGAAATAATCTATAATCGAAACCAATGATAGACATAGTGGAATAGAAGAATGCACCAAACATACCAATAGAATTTATCCACTTACATCAGCATAAAAATTCCCATCCCATCTTTTTGAGCCTTTTTTTCTATCTACTACCAAAATCAAGTTGTAGTGAGATCAAACCATATCTACTTAAACACCTTCACAATCATGTCAAGATACTCATCTGAATTTAAGAGAAATAGCAAGCAAACAACTCCTCCAAGTATCTTGACTCTTGGATGTTGTTATCCACAGTCAACTCTACCATTGAATCCCTAAAATCCTTCCATGTATCAAAAGGCAACTTGACGACTGTAAAGCCCTATATGTTATTGTCTTCTTCCTTGTCTTTGATTGAGTCACGGGTGATGTGGACTTTAACTTGATCGTAGGCTTTTCGAGATGGCCGCAGTAGAGAACATGAGGGGAAATGAGTAGTTTTGATGGGAGGGGAGAGGAAGATCTGGAAATAAAAATAAATGGGCATTTCTCATTTAATAGAAACGTTTAGAGGAGTTATTGGAGGGAGGAGTTAATGGGGAGAGAGAACGTGGAGAGAAGAGAATCTTTTTGTTAAAGATCTTATTAAACGTCTCAAAATAGGAATTAGTGCAACAAAACGTTCCGTGGAGTTAAGTATAGAAGATAAAGTTGGAATGTGGAGAGAAAAGTTAAAAATCCATCTTAGAGGGTCAAAAAAAATTGGCTGGTCAAAATAAATTGGATTGAAAGAGGCTAATTTCTCAATTGAAACAGTCTCTTTCATATATATAAATTAGGATGCCAATCTCTAATGTGCATTGAGGTAAGTATTTGAAACCCATCTCAAATCTCTTGTTTTAGTGTCTGACATAATCAATCAACACCAACAATAAACAGATTCAGAGCTAGAGCTTGGAAATCCAATCAACACCAACAACAAAAATAACAAAAAGAAGAAAATGCTGGAAAAGTAATGATAGAGCATCTGCATTACCTGATGATGATTTAAGATGGTGATTATTTTGTTTAGTATAGTCTATTCAGCTTCATGTTTTGAAAACTATTGTCCCATGATGCCAATGAAGCCAGTGATTCTACCCATTCACCATCCAGAGTTGGATGCCATCATATAACCCTCATGGTCATACTATGAATCTGGGTGGGTCCATCGTGTACTCAGACCCGAATCTCCGTTGGAGTCAAGGACAGGGCCGCCTGCAGTCACATTTGAAATTGGCATGTATAGTTCAACAGGTAACCATGATTTAGACCTAAACTTCCCAATGTTAAAGATTTATTAGATTTGAAAATTCACCCACTATTTAAACCATCCTGGTCATGCTTGGGAGGAAGGTCACTAGCCTAGATTTGGAACATATGTTGCTCATTCATTCACATCCGCATTGTCAACCCGACCTGACCTGACCTGACCCGACCCGACCCAGGTTCCACCCCTATGACAAAAGCACCTGATTAAGACAAATTGGAAAAAAAGAAAAAAAGAAAACGAAAGAAGTTGAATCATTTGTTTTGCACCTGATCAACCTCATACTAGAGGTGGCTTTTGGTTGAGTGAATTTTTACCAGTATCTTGCAAGAAGAAACCTATGGATCTTTGTACTGGATGTCCTTTCTATCCAGCCATCAGCTTTTGTTTACGTTGGCTGAGGTGGGGGCACTGAACACAAGTTTGCTGCATCGGTAACACTAACGGTTGACCTTAATCATTTCTTGAAGCATCTATAAAGAATAAAGTCAAATGAAATAAATATTGAGGCACTTCCATTTATTTCTTTATAATTTATAAAGGAAGAACTCGAACTCATGCACTCGTCCTCCGGACGCAGAGGGCATTAGGTGTTGGTAAATTCTAAGCTCTGGCAGAAAGCAAGGGTATATATATATATATATATATATATATATATATATATATATATATATATATATATATATATTTCCTTCCTCTTCTTCTTTTTCATTTTTAATATCATGGGATGCGTGGAATCCATGACCCTGAAATTTCTACTGAAGGTTTCAATTTCAATCATCAAAGTTAGAAATTGGATATCAAAACTAGGCCTATTTGACATATGGGCTGATCTTAGAAAACCCAAATCCCTGCCCGACGGAGCCTGAATAAAGAGTGCCTGTAACTTGTAAGAAGTGATAATATGTCCAAACAATAGCTTGAAGGCCCATACGTCTGATAAAAGGCTAGGTTTGGTCCATCCTGATTAAGTAAATGAGTGGGTTTAGTCCTGAAATTTTATGCTTTTGTATATATGTCTATTTTGATAATAAAAATTACATTTCCATGATTAGGATGTTATGCAACGATTTAATAGTAATATTCCACTATCAAAGATGGAAAACAGAAGAAGAGGTTCATTAACATCGATATAACATTCAACTCCCTGGTAAACATAGCTCTTGAAGCATCAAATCGTTAAGATACCTGTGATAACATAAGCATGGATTATTGCCATCACAATGGTCATGTGTTCTCATTGGTGGCAATAGAAGATGATATTGATATAATGTGCATATTGTCACTCTCACGAAATGATACAAATGGGATTTACTTATACATAAGGAGGAGACTACTTCGTAGGGCTAAATGCTTGGAAGAACAGGCAAGGTATTTACCACGAACGCTCTTCATTAATTCATATCCAATTCAGTCACTGACTTAGTTTTTATTTATTTATTATTATTACATATCCGATTCAATGACTAACTTAGTTTTTTGATTCATTGTATTTATTGAAGGTCGCATGGGACGGAGAAGAGCTTGATAGTAGATGATAAACTTGCTGGAACAGGAAGCAGTCATAATGCCAAGTGCAAAGTAACTCATTTTGGTGATACTGTGCATTCCACCGTAAACCTCGGTGAAGACAATGACGCTCATTTCTCATCTAGACCTATCCTTGGCAGTGATGAAATGAGCCAAAACAGTGGTGGAGTCTACAAGATGGTGTTAATGCGGCAGAAATGAATGAATTGATGCAGGTCGTCGATGTGGAATCTAGGAATCTGGGCAGCAGTGTTGATGTTAGTGCACCCCGTAGAGTAAGAGGTCGTCAAACAATGCCTAATGTCAGGGAGCATTCCATTCATTGTCCTGAAGTTATTTTCAAAGACGGTATGGCACCGGAGGAGTTTGGAGTCCTACAAGATGGTGTTGATGCGGCAGAAACGGATGAATTGATGTAGGTTGTCAATGTGGAATCAAGGAATCCGGGCAGCAGTGTTGATGTTAGTGCACCCTGTAGAGTAAGAGGCCATCAAACAACACTTAATGCCAAGGAACATTCCATTCATCGTCCTGAAGTTATTTTCGAAGACACTATGGCACCGGAGGAGTTTGGAGTACAAGATGGTGTTAATGCGGCATAAATAGATGAATTGATGCATGTCGTCGATGTGGAATCCAGGAATCCGGGCAACAGTGTTGATGTTAGTACACCTCGTAGAGTAAGAGGCCATCAAACAACGCCTAATGTTGGGGAACATTCCATTCATCATCCTAAAGTTATTTTCAAGGACAGTATGACACCGGAGGAGTTCAATACAGACTTGGATTAGAATCCCCCTCGGGAGATGTGGTTAGGTCGTGAATTTCCGGATCGTGAGAATTTTAGAAGGTCTTTGGCCAAGTTTGCAATATACACTAACTTCACCATTGAGCACATAAGAACAAGTCAGGTGATGGGAACCGCACATTGCAAAGATTGGGATTGTCCATGGCGCATTCATGCATATGTGATTGAGAGTGGATCGGGCTTTAAAGTCCAAACGTATAATCCAATTCATAAATGTTCAAAGCCAATGATGGGTAGGCACATCTACAATCATCGTCCGAACTAATTGCAGAGTACATTTTGGATAAAGTTCGCCTAAATAACAACATCAAACCGAAAAAGATCATGGATGATTTTCAGATGGAGTTTGAAGTTACAATATCATACAGGAAGGCACACATTGCCAAAGATATTGCACTTTGCATGGTTTGAGGTTCCTATGAAGATTCCTTTAAGATCCTCCCATTATATTGTGTTGAGTTGAGGATGACAAATTCAGGTATCGTGACAAAAATCTTCACTTCATCTCTTAGGCCAATGGTTATAGTGGATATATCACATCTCCACGGAAAATACCCAAGCGTACCTTACTGGTGGCTATAACACTTGATGCCAACCACAAACTTTTTTCCCATTGCATTTAATATGCATTGCATAATATTAATAACTACCCTTTTATTTGAATTTGCTAGTTGTTTATTTTGTCTTAAATGTTCTAATTATAGCCTTTTTCTTATTATGCAGGAATTAAAAGGAGCTGAGCATATTTGAGCTTAATTTGGAGAGGTTTAAAGCTAAAACTCCATTTGAGAAAAGATATATGCAAAGAGCATATAGGCTTGTTGGAGGTGAGTTGAAATTTCAAGTTAGAGGTCATGAGTTCAAGACTTGGCATAATTAGTTTTTATTTTTATTTTTGAAGATTGAATTTGCTGGCGATGAAGGAAAGAAGATTTTCGGAATTGTAGCTCACAAGGATCTCCCAATTCTGACGTTTGGGGATCAAAACTGGTTGTCAATTGGAGGGATATGAGGGATGATGAATTTGAGTGATTTCTCTTTCCTTTTTTTTTTCTTGTATTTTTTTTTATTTTTAAGGGGAGGCTCTCTTTTGCTCAGAAATGATTATTTTTCTTTAATCTTTGTTAGAAAGTGAAGGTGGAGATTGAGTGGAGTAATAGACAACTTTGAAGGCTTTTAATAATGAAGATTTTCTTCTTTATCCTTATTTGTTCTACATTGCTTGGCTGCGTTGGAAAGAGGACTCAAAGGAGAGGAATATCATGTTTCACGAGGATCTCCCAATTCTGATGTTTTGGGGGTCAAAATAGGCTGTCAATTGGAGGGATATGAGGGACGACAAATTTGAGTGATTTCTTTTTCCTTTTTCTTCTTTTATTTTTTTCTTTTTAAGGGGAGGCTCTCTTTTGCTCAAAAAGGATTATTTTTCTTTAATCTTTTTTAGAAAGTAAAGGTGGAGATTGAGTGGTGTAATAGACAACTTTGAAGGCTTTCGATAATGGATCTTTGCTTCTTTATTCTTGTTTGTTCTACAATGCTTGGCTAATCCGTAGATTAGGGTGGAGGAGAAAACCAAAACCGGTGAGATTGTTCCTTATTATTTTTCTGTCTTTCCTTCATTATGTCTAATGATTTAATAGGTTTTCCTTCTTGAATGTTCTTTAACTTCTGGTTTTGCAAAGGTTATTTGGATTGTCTTTTACTTTTTATGATTGATCTTGACATATCATGTTTAGGTTAAATTCCTTTAATGGTTTTTTCTTGATCTTCATAAATAGTGATTAGAATTTCAACATATTGAAGTGAAGGGAGTCTTAGGTACTAATTAGAGAAATGGATTTTTAAGAAAAAAGGTTTTCAAAGTAAATCTTCCGATCCAAGGCAATTGCTTGCACATTGGATTGAGTTTTATTTGGATAAGACTATGAAGTAATTTTGGAATGATTAAATCTGTGTTGGTGAAATCCAGTACCCTGATCTCTCTTTCTCTGATCAGTTTGTGTTTAGATTTCCTTTGATATCATTTTAGTAATTATTTTCTTGATTAATTGTGGTTTTAAAACCCTAGTGTGGAAACTGATTGAGGATTTTTTGATCTTGTTTCTACAAATCTCTATGGATCGACTTGTATTTGCCATTATCTACTTAATAGAAATTTGTGTGATTGTGGTTAATTATTTTGAGCACATAAAAAACTTGGTGCCGTTGCCGGAGATTTGTTCTTGAAAACGGTTTAAAAAATCTGATTTCTGATTTTTACTCCAGTTTAGTTTATGATTTTATTTTATTACTTTTTTTAAAAAAAAAATTCCTTTAAGGATATTAGCCATTTAGCAGTTTTTTTTTCTTTTTTCACTTTGGTATTATTGATTTTGCAGGATAAAAGGAAGGGGTACCTAAAGAAAGAAGTTACTAGATTTGGAGCACAAAGAATCTTCGATTAAGTTGCCAAAAAATAAAGAGAAGAATCTTACAAAGAAACATACTCAAAGTGGGAAAGAAATTTTAGCTATAGTAGTAGTATTTTTTTTAGATCCATTACAGTAGGACTTTCAAAGTGTAATAATTTTAATTATTTTTAAATTCTGGGAAGGTCCAGATTGTAATAGTTAGGGGCAGGGAAGGACGACAGTTGGATGATACTGTCTCTGCATCTCAGGTTGGCACAATGAATCTAGGTATCAGTGGCCCAAGTCGACTCAACTAGATCTTCCCCCATCTTGAGTGGTGGTGAGTACTGAAACCCTACCCATGCCTCTTCAGTAAGTGGGTTAATTCATGGTTGTTGAATTTTGTCAAAAGTGTGATTGATTGAATGTTACACATTGATTAGATTGGAATCACACACACTTAGTAAGAGCATTCACCCCGAAAAGATAAGGACCAGATTTCATCACCGAATTCTTGCCTATTAGGTTAACCACACCCCACTTTAGGTACCAAGCCAATAATCTAAAATCAATTAAACATTGGCCCTTGGATCTTTGAGCTCATTAAGACGAAGACCATCAAAGGTTGCACCAATTGCGTTATTTGACCAAAGTTGATCTAAGAAATGCACTGTCCAGAGTGTGGAGACAACTAAATTGTTCGAGGCAAAGGGTCCTTCAAATGGGTTTATTAAGTAATCCTATCCTTACCCGGGGGCTGATCTATCAACTAAGGTTTCATAATACCGAATAAGAGACTTAGGTGCACTCTTTAATCCATTAGGAGCTGTCTAGTTGACATAGGCTGACCCATTAGATTGTTGGTGTGTTAAGATTAAGGCGTGCTTGGTTTATGCAAACTTGGACACGTGAGAGAGGTCATCTAGCCCGAGTTGAATTATTTGAGATACCCATCAACTTTGTAGAAAGTTTCTCAATTGATCCCCAAATGGAAACCCGAGAGTGAACATTGAATGAGATGTTTGCACTTGCTTCTGCTACACCACCCACTTGCATAGTTCTACCTGCAACCACTGCAGCCCAGTTTGAGATTGGAGTTCCTACCATTAACATGCTTCCTAAGTTCCATGGTTTTGCTAGTGAGCAGCCTTACATCCATTTGAATAAATTTCTAACAATTTTTCAGACATTTAAAAATCAGAACTTTGATGAACAAAATGTCAAGTTAAGGCTCTTTCCCCTATCCTTAGAAGACCATGCTGGAACATGGTTGAATTCTCTTGCTCCTAATTCTATAACAACATGGGATGGGTTGTCAAAGAAATTCATGGCAAAATTTTACCCAATGGCCATGACAGAGAAAATGAAGGATGCCATTAGGAATGTTAGGGGATGACTTGATGAAGAGTTTTCTCCAACTTGGGTAAGGTTCCATGACCTTCTAGTCAAATGCCCACACCACGGGCTTGACAAAGCCCAGTTGGTTCACTTATTCTATAGAGGACTAACCACTACACAACGTACCTTGATTGAGTCTATGTACAAAGGAAAATTTATGAATCAAACTCCCAACCAAGCGTACGACTTTCTCGTAGAGCTGGCTGAAAATTCTCAAAACTGGAGTAGCAATGATGGAGGGTATGAGAGAGAAGAGATAGGGTCTAGAAAGCAAGGACTTTATGAGATGAAAATAGACACTGATCTCAAAAATGTTATGGCTAGTCTAGTCAATGGGGTGAACAATCTAAGTAAGAAATTTGATGCCTTTACAGTCATGGCCAAAAGAAATCCCACCAAGACCAGGATTCTATGATGAATGTTGCATATGAACCAAGTGCGATGTGTGTCCTTCGTGATAGTTCTGAGCACATGGTGGAGTGCTACCCAAATTTGTCGGTTGTTAAAGCTGAGCAAGCCATTGCCATCAATGGATATAGTACCTTTAGGAAACCTACAACAAATTCTTTTAGTCAGACGTACAATCCCGACAATAGGTTTCACATGAATTTCTCCTACAGGCAGAGTGAACCTATTTGGCCACAAAGTGGTGGTCCTCCAGGTTTCCAAAGGAACTTTTCAAGGCATGGCTCTTCTCAGTACCCTTAGACGAACCAAGCTTTGGTTCCTCAACAGCCATATGTTGCTCCTCAATAGCCCAACAACTATATAACCCTAGTTCTTGACCTAATGGAAAATTAATCTCCCTCTGTCCCTCAACAGTCTTCATCCTTGGAAAATATGATGACTGATATGATGAAGCTGCAACAACAATTCATCCAATAGCAGCGGCAAACCCACACAGCCCAAGCCCAGTTGAATCAGGCTACTGCCCACGTCATTGCCAAGATGGAAGTCCAGCTTGGCCAATTAGCAATATCAGTAGGAGAGAGAAAGAAAGGGCAATTTCCCAGTCAAACAGTTCCTAATCCAAAGATCCAGCCCAATGTTCAGAATGCTCTTAGAGGCCAATTCGGAATAGATAGTACTCCAAGACTACCTCATGAAAAGGGGAGATGAAGTAGCCTCCTATAGAGAACCATCCAGTAACACCCTACATACCTAAGGCTCCTTATCCCCAACGCCTGCAAGACAATAGGAAGAATAAACACTTCGAGGGGATCTTAGAGGTGTTTAAGAATGTTCAAATCAATATCCCTCTCTTGGAAGCCATTAAGCAGATACCTTCATATTCCAAATTTTTGAAAGATTTGACCACTCTTAAGAGAAAGACTTCTGTCCTTAGGGAGGTTGTGATGGCAGCTCAAACTTCATGGCTAATACAGCAAACAATTGTTCCCAACTATAAAGACCCTGGATGCCCGACAATCTCGATCACAATTGGAGACACAATGGTTGATAAATGACTTTTGGATCTCCGGGCAAGTGTGAACCTTCTGCCTTACTCGGTATACAAACAATTAGGTTTGGGGGAGCTCAAGCCCACAATTATGACTTTGAGTCTAGCAGATCGGTCCGTCAAAGTTCCTGGGGGAATAGTGGAGGGCATCATAGTAAAGGTGAATGAGTTCTATTTCCCTACAGACTTTGTCGTCCTAGATACCGAATCTGTCATGAATCCAGGCCATCACATTCCTGTGACTTTGGGCTGCCCATTTCTTGCCACTTCCGATGCAGTTATCAGATGTAGGAATGGAGTAATGACATTGGCCTTCGGTAACATGAAGTTGAAATTGAATGTCTTTAATAATGGATTCCAGTCCCTTGAGATGAATGATGAGGAATAAGTGAACATGGTTGATGTCTTGATATGTCAGGCAATATAACCGTCCTGTTATTAGGACCCTTTGGTATGTTTGGCCCAATTCAACTTTGATATCGACATTGACCATTAGCCATGTCAGTGCAATGTTGGACTCGGCCCATCAACTGGATATTGGCCGTTGTAGAGAGAGAATAGAGCTCTTACTAGTTTCCACTTCAATATCCATGCCTTCCATTGTCAAGCCTCCTAAGCTAGAGCTCAAACCATTGCCTAGGTCATTAAAGTATGAATTCCTTGGTAATGCCGAGACATTACTTGTTATCATTGCCTTAGATTTAGAGAAAGATCAAGAGGGGAAGTTACTTGGTGTGCTAGCTTTGCGCTCATCAAGAAGCTACTGGGTGGACCATTGCTGACATCAAAGGGATTAGCCCATCTGTGGTAATGCACAAATTTATCTTGAAGAAAATGCAAAACCCTCAAGATCGAGAACCACAAAGGCGGCTAAACCCTGTTTTGAAGGAAGTAGTTCGGGGTGAAGTGATGAAACTACTAGATGCAAGTATTATATACTCATTCTCTGATAGCAAGTGGGTTAGCCCTGTCCAAGTTGTACCCAAGAAGTCTGGTATCACCATAGTTGCCAACCAACATAATGAATTGGTCCCCACACATGTCCAAACTGTTTGGCGAGTGTGTATTGATTATCGAAAGTTGAATGCAATGACTAGGAAGGACCATTTTCCCTTACCTTTCATTGATTATCGGAAGTTGAATGTAATGACTAAGAAGTTGAATCCTACTGCTTCTTAGATGGTTATTATGGATAAAACTGAATTCCAATTGCCCATGAGGACCAAGAGAAAACAACATCCACATGTCCCTTTGGCACATTTGCCTATAGACGCATGCCTTTTGAGCTATGCAATGCACCCATGACATTTCAACAGTGCATGTTAAGTATTTTCTCTGACATGGTGGAGAGATTTTTGGAAGTCTTCATGGATAGTTTCTTTGTCTTTGGGTCTAGCTTTGAAGAATGTTTATATCATTTGACACTCGTGCTAAAGAGATATGTGAAGAAAAGAACTTAGTACTCAATTGGGAGAAATGCCATTTCATGGTGAAATCAGGAATTGTCTTGGGACACATATATAGTGTCAAAGAAGGGGATAGAAGTTGATAAGGCGAAGGTAGATTTAATTGCAAACCTACCACCTCCTAAGATAGTGAGGGATGTGAGATCCTTCTTAGGCCATGCTGGCTTCTACCGTCATTTTATCAAGGACTTTATTAAGATCTCGAAACCTCTATGTGATTTGTTGTTCAAAGATGCCTCATTTTAAATTTACTCATGATTGCTTAGCATCCTTTGAAAAGCTAAGGACGGAATTGACCTCATTACCTATCATTTGGCCTCTTGATTGGACTCTGCCGTTTGATTAATGCAAAATAACAGTTTACCATTATGGTTAATTTTCTTCATATTTCTATGCATTCTATTAACTAAGATATAAGAAAAATCAGTTTATTTAAAATGATACGATAAGTTGACACTTGAAATCATGAAATATTGAATGTGTCAGGGCCAAAACTCGAGTGACAGAATATATCAGGCCTAAAACCTAGGGAGACCTTTGCTATAGCGAGGAGCGTGGGCAGGTTTGCCCAATTAGGTTTAGACTTTAAGAAAGAGTTTGAGATAGATTGTAATTCTAAGTGGATTATTCTTAAAAGTCTCTCAGATGAACTTGGGACTAAAATTGGGTGTTTCTCTCAACCCAAATAGACACGCCACCTCTCATTAATCTGAGTAAGAGATATCTTAGAGAGAGAATTATTCTCTAGAGCCATTGAGAGTTTGTTCTGAAGAGTCATTCTAAAAGGTTTTGTTGCTTCTACTCTCTTGTAGAAGGTTGATCATCTTTGTTGACAAGGTGTGAGGAGATCAAGTAAAGAAAACAGTGCACAGTGGAAGTCGTGCAAGAACAACTACAGTCCTTAAGTCGAGGTACAGACCGAGGTAAATGAGCTGTGAGTATATCTTGTAACTGTTCGTGAATTCTTGATTTTTGGATCGTGGTTTTTGTCCCTGGAAAGGGTTTCCACGTTAAATTTGAGTCTGCCCTTTTGTAGTGTGTGATTGGTAGATTTATTTGATAGTTCTATCTTATTTTTTTGGTTATTTCCGTTGCGTGTTGATTGGTTAAATTAGAACTAGTATCCATTCTGGTAGCCTGTAAAACTGTCAATTGGTATCAGAGCAGGTTACACTATTTTATTGTGTTGATCCAACTATTGCTAGAATGGATATCTACTGCGAATGCACTTCTATCAAAATCCTTAAATTCGTTGGAAAGAAGAAATCTTCTAAAGGGATTCAGTGCTATGAGTGTCATGGATATGGACACTTTGCTAGTGATTGTGGTAATAGGAAACCAAAGAAAAGGGCTTTTAATTTGAAAAGGTCTAAATCTGAGAACCCTACCACTAGCAAAGAGAAATTCATGGCTTTTCTGGCATCTACATATTTTGTTACTTCACAAGTTTCTTGTAATGATGGGACTAAAAGTCCGGGATCCTAACCCTGGCTGGGGGGGGGGGGGGTGTTGTGAATATGGTGAGCTACAAATTAGTGACCAATTATGACAAATTTTAACTTCTTTAAAATTAACTAGTCACAAGTGATGATTATAAAATAAAATACGGAAGCTAACAAAAACAATCACCACGAGGCATGCACCATCACACAATGATTTATAGTGGTTTGGCCTCAATGCTTACATCCACTACCGGCTTGTGATCCAACACCCCACCGGATTTCTACTATCTATGCTTTTCAAAAGGCTAAGCAATAACCTTTACAATGATGTTTTTCTAGGCTAAACAACAACCTATCAATGTGCTTTTCTAGGCTAAGCAATAACCTCTACACTATGCTTTTCTTAGGCTAAGCAATAAGCTTTACACTATGCTTTTCTTAGGCTAAGCAATAACCTTTACAAGAAGAATGTTTTCTCTCAAAGTAGTGCCTACACAAACACTAAAAGAGATACAATTTAAGCTCAATTACAATGCCTCTAAAATAGGCGGATATGAAATTGAAAATCTAACTCACACAAACACTATATGAATGTAAATGTGTATGCTCATGATGTGTGTGTGTGTGTGTGTGTGATAACTTCAATCAAGTTAAAAAGTAAGCCTAATCAATATATGCTCAAAGCATTTAAAAGTTTAAGGCACATAAAAAGATTTTATTGAAGTGAAATGCAAATCACATGTATGAATACAAACTTGTCGATGAAGTGAAAATCAAAGGCTCACAAGTTGTATGAAACTAATTAACTCTAAACATGTGATGCATGTGCAATGTTGTTTTCAAAACCAAACTAATTTAACTAATGTTCAAAAGAATGAAAACAACAAATAAGGATTCAACCAAGTAAATGAATCATGCTATAAAAGAAATCAAAGATTTTGGCTAAGCATGATTAAAGAAGATTTTAAAACAAACTTGGTTTGAAATCAAGGTAAAGAATCCAATCCAACTTAGATCAAAGATTAAATGAAGAATGGATTCAACACATCATAGTTATCATGCTAAAATTCATTTGTCAATAATTTAAATAAAGCATATAACATATGATTAATAAAAGTAAAGCTTACTTAGAGATGTAACTTCATTGATTCAAGCTTCAGCTTTACTAATGACCCCTTGGTCTCTCTTAGTTCATTCCCTTTTTTCTTGTCTCCAAACTCCTCAAGAGTGGCTCTTAGTTCCTCTCCTTTTCAACTTCTTTTACAAAGGAATGAACCTCATTTTATACTAAAAAATTGAGTTCCTGCAAGTCCCCGGTCGACTTGCACCTTTCCCCAGTTGACTTGGGCTCAACGATCATAAATCTAACCATTTGAAAAAAGATCTTCAACGGCTCTTTCCTGATTGACCTGCAGTGTGCTCGGTTGACCGGGTTTATGGGCTCGATCGACCGAGCACATTGCAGGTCGACCCAGGCCCAGGGACCAATTTCCCCAAAAAGAGCATATTAAAAGATAATTTCTTGTGGGGACTTTTGGGCCATTAAATTAAGCTTGGAATCATGATTTAAATCAAACTAAGAGGATTAAAAACATGAAACATAAAAAGCTAAAAAAATTTGAAAGATTTAAAACATAGGCTAGCTTGATTTATAAAACTTTTTTTAAAATTTAAATGCATCCAAGTTTAAAATCAAAACATGCATAAATCAATATTTCTACAAGTCTAAAAAAAATGCATGTGTAAATCAACATTTCAAGATTTTCTAAATCAATGCATATGTGAAAATTTGAATGATACTAAAATGATAGTGCATCCATCAAATTGCAATATACAAAAACCTTAACAGGGACCGATCATGATGATAGTAAGTCAGAAGTAGAGCTGGACTAGAAAACTGAATATCAAACGCTGTTTGAGAAGACCATGAAGATGCTAAATATGAATGAAAAAGTGGAAAGTGTCTGAAGAGCAGAATTTCTTCTTAAAAGCTGAACTTGCAGAAGCACTTGCAAAAGCACAAAAATTGGAGGATGAAAATAATAGGTTGGCTGACAAATTGACTGTAGAATCACAAAAGTGTGACTTACTTGATTTTGATATGAAGTCTTTGAAAGCAAAGAATTTTGATCTGAATGGAAGACTCAAGATGGTTTTATCTGAGTTAAATATGACTAAAGCTTCATTGAATACGATGAACACTGGATCGAGAAAATTAGATGACATCCTATGTATTCAAAAGACACAGACCGACGAATATGGCATTGGCTACGCTGATGAAGCATCCACTTCGAATGCCAAAGGTATAAACTGTTTTGTTAAAAATTCAGTTATTACTAATCTTGTTGTTAGTGTTGAAAAGAAAGCTCCAAAGAAGCAAAATGTGTCATGTCATGAACGAATCCCCACTTGTCATCACTATGGAATTAAAGGACACATTCGACCCTATTGCAATAAGCTGCGAAGTTTATCGAATCAAAACCAATGGAAAACAAAGAATGAGCTGAAAAAGAAGAATACCAAAGTTGTTTGGACCAAGAAAGAAGACCTATTGTTTGTGTTGGTACACACTTTGTTGAAGTGTTTAAATTTGCAAGTGTGTGGGTCGAAGCTTTACAATCCTTGATCTGCAAGATCAAGCCCTGACTCCAATGCTGATACGAATATCATATTGAGGGGGAGCTACTGCATCCAGATTGACAGAAGCTACATGATGATATTTGCTTGTCAATTATGGAGAAAATGTAGAGGGAGAAGAATGGAGCTAGGGAGAGCTATACAAGCCAAGGCAATTCAAGATCTAAAAAAGTTCAAGCAAAGGCAATACAAGATCTACAGTGCTAATTTTTTTTTTTTTACAAATTCAATGTATTTTGGGTAGATAAAATTATATTTTTTCTAGGGAGTTTTGTTCAAGAATTGCCAAAAAGGGGAGATTGTAAGGCCAAAAATCATATGACAGAATTTGTCACGCCATAATTCTGAGAGGGACCTTGCTATAGCAAGGGTCGAGCTCGCTATAACGAGCGATGACGGGAAAGTCTAGTTCCGTCCGAACTCTTTGATAGAGTTTGAGTCTGTTTGTACTTCTGATTGGAGTTTTATTAGAAGACTCTTACACAGATTTGAAGCTATAAATTGGGTGAATCTCTCAACCCAAATGACTCACTACCTCTCTCATTAATCTGAGTAAGAGATATCTTAGAGAGAGAATTATTCTCTAGAGCCATTGAGAGATTGTTCTGAAGGGCTGCACTAGAAGGTTTTGTTGCTTCTACTAAAAGGTTTTGTTGCTTGTACTCTCTTGTAGAAGATTGATCATCTTGGTTGACAAGGTGCGAGGAGATCAAGTAAAAAGAATGGTGCGCAGTGGAAGTCCTGTCGGTGGAAGTCATGCAATAACAACTACAGTCCTTAGGTCGAGGTACAGACTGAGGTAAATGAGCTGTGAGTATATCTTGTAACTGTTCGTGAATTCTTGATTTCTGGACCGTGGTTTTTCTCTCTAGAAAGGGTTTCCACATTAATTTTTTGTTTGCCTTCTTATGGTGTGTGATTGGTAGATTACTTGCTAGTTCTATCTTATTTGATTGGTTACATCTGCTGCATTGGTTTGATTAAGTTGACTAGCATCCATTCTAGTGGGTCCCGCAGAACTTTCATCCATGATTTGCACATGGCAATGTTTAGCCCAATAGGTAAATGGGATCAACATGGACAAGCTTTGGCCCAGACTTACATGGCCCATGTACACCTCTAATATGGTGTTTTGTTCTACCAAATAACCACTAACATGTCTGCTAAAAAAACTCAAATCAACTACCATTTGGTGCGCATCATCGAATTACTACAATTTGTTAAATCCGTCACAGTTAAGACTACAGTTTGCAAAATTTCAAGCATCAAAAGAACTATATGAAAACTTTTCAGGTTTGAGTATGGATTCTGTAGTAGACTTGTTTAACATAACCAATTGGTCCTCTGAAATAATTGATTTAGGCAACGTTCAATTACCCTCTTTAAATTTCATTGTTAGTTTCATTAGTTTGATATTAATTCTAAGCACCTGCTTTGTTCTTATAGAAAGGAACATTGTGCTCATTCTCCACTCGAGTATTCTTCCCATAGATTCTATTGAGCGATTTAGTTAACAAATCCATCTCAGTTTCATCCACTGAAACCTATCCCTCTATTGATATATCATTTGGTCATAATACTCTATTTTTCCTTGTCTTAGGTAAGACTGCCTTTATTTCTATTGTAGAAGTTTAAAATATTTTAGGCACTACAAAGAAAAAGGAAAATATCCTTCCCTTCTTACTAGTTTGGCAACCTTGTTCCAAGATACATTTAATTTTTTGCGAGATTTTTGTTTCTTCGTATATTTTATGATTTCATCAATCAAAGTATTCCTAAAGTTTGTCATCGTTGTCAGTACTATGAAAAATGTTAATATCATCTCATCAATACCTTGCAAACTGACATGCCTACATTTGGCAAGGATATTGTGTTTTGGGAACCTGACTGGTCTATTTACTGACTGAGAACTTTTCAGGTTAAGCAGCTAATGAAGATTTCAACAGCCTATGAGGAGGACTCCAATGTCAAGTTGGTGATTCTGAGGGTACTAAAACCATCTTCATTTATTCTTCCATTCTCTGAGTAGTCATGATTTTTTGTTTTCGCCTACTTTCTGTGGGACATGTTTAGACCTGTTGAATTTTGATGGTTGTAGGGGAAAGGAAGAGCATTTTATGCTGGTGGTGATACTGTGGCTTTCAACCACTGTATAAATTATGGTAGAATTTATTTCTTGTAGCTCTAAGATCACATTTTTAATGATCATTGTCACAAGAGATACACAATTATGGTCATGTCCTTTTTTCCTATTGTATTCTCTCTTATACCATTATTTTCTTCTAGTATTTGCACTTGCCTCATTCATTTAGTAGTATTCAACAGGCCATTGGAGTTTAGGAGCAAAAACTTGCAAGGACATGTACACCTTTAATTAATCATATAACGGCAATAAACACAAAACCAAGGGTGATTAATCTCTCGCTATTTTGGAATTAACTCCGTAGTTATTTTTCATATGCCTAGTTATAGTTTTGTCAAAGAAAATTTCTGCCCTTTTCTTTTAAATATAATGCAAAGTTTAGTACTAATGAAGAAACATGGCCTAAAGGTATCAATTCTTGATGGAATTGTCATGGGATCTGGGGCTGGAATTTCCGTACACGGGCACTTCCGAATCACTACTGAGAATTCGGTACACTTGCTATCCGCTGTAACAGAACTTAATATTTTTCTAGTATTTGTCATGTACTTGCTGTAACGTAAATTCAAACGTGAATTAATAAATAAAACCTCCAAAAGATAGGCAATCAAATGCATTCGGTCCTACTTGTCTTGGTTTCCACTCGTTCTCTCACGAAAGGAAGTCTTAAGATCAATAAGTCACCATATAGAACTCCATCTTGCATTGAATCTTGTGCATGTCTTTGCAATGCCAGAAACAAAGTTTGGGCTATTCCCTGATAATGGTGCTTTCCTTTTCTGTTCAGGCTCCCTGGCTTCCCCTGTAATGCCCACAATTTCAAGTACTATTTCTTCTATGTTATAAATGGAAAGCAGACCAGAATTTGGTTTTCTTTGTACTTCGATACTAGTGAAACACGTGATGTTGTACTTCCATCCAAGTGATAATGGATTAATTAACCTTTCAGTTTTCTGTAGTTTTCACTCAAGTTTCTATTACTCTGTTGCTAAACCTCAGTATCTCTACTTTTGGTAGGAGGATATCTTGGTCTTACGGGTGCTGCGTTGGATGGTGCTGAAACGCTAGCTTGTGGCCTTGCAACTCATTTCTGTAATATCTTATATGGTTTGCAAATCAAACTTATGGATCTTGATCTATGCATTAACAATGAATAATCTAAAAAATTAAAAGCGTACCTTGTGCCATGATCTTGATGATGAGCGGAACTCTTTTCTCAAATATGGTTTTCTCGTATCTCCTTCATCACCCACTACAATATGCATGAAGTTGATGGTTACTTTTCAGATCTCGTAGGTTAAGAGAGAAGACCGGAAAACCATATATATAAATAAGCCCTAAAAGAGATTTCTTCCCATCAAAGAAATCTAATAAAAGTAAGTTTCCTTAATTCCCTCAAATTAGCCCACAAGAGTCCTATATGACTTGGGCTTACTAAAATTGAATCTAAGATAAACTTAGTAAAACAAGAAAACCAAAAGGGGAAAGTAACTTAAATTAGTGGGCTCAAACCGTGGGTCCCAATAGTGTTGCACATTTGGTCATGAGGACCACTCATGTCTAACAATTTCATCTCCTCTAGTGTATATATAGCCTCTTATCTCATATTAAGACCTTCACAGATGGATTGATATTCCTTGTTTTTCCTCTCTTAGTACATCATATTTTTAGCATTGTCCTACTATCATTCTTATTATTAGGTACATCTACTGAGATTTTATTGATAATATTGTGGCAATAGTTTTTAATGTAGTCTTACATCATGCATATGTGCTTCAATATTCAAATGGTCAAATTCAATTTACATGGGATTCCTCTGTAATTAATCTTTTGTGGACAACAGAGATTGCCCTTCCGAAGAAGCATTGATTAAGGCAGAGACTTCTGATCCTGCTGCTGTTAGTTCTCTTCTCGATGAGTTTTAACAAGCAGTAGATTTAAATGAAAACAGTGTTCATCATAGGTGAGGCTGCATATGGTGAATACCAAATTTGAGTTTCCATTAAGTTTTCATGATATCACTGGAAGAATTCATTCCTACCCAACATAATGTAGTTTTTCTATGGAAACTCTCTATAGATTTATGTTCTCATGAGGTTCATGCTGATTTTTTCCCTTTTGGTCTTTTTTTCAGAAAGTCAATGATCTGCATGATCGCTACCTCTGAGATTTTTTTTTTTTTCTTTTTCCTTTGGTACCCAGCTTAAGGGGCCAGGATCTCAGGCCTCTGGGTTCAAAGCTACCTAGTTGCCCAGGGTTTGAAGCTACTTCTAATGTTAATCTCTGCACACCCTACATGGAGGGAATAGCGAGATGCCAAAGATTAAATTATCACACCATGACAAATTTGTTTTGCATAGAAGAGAAAACTAAAAAAAAAATCTTGAATAAACAGAGTAAGAAAACAAAAATAAGGGAGAAAGCATATTAAAATCCATTCTGTAAAAGAGAGGAGGTTAATTCTCACCAGCATTCCCTGTCCTAAACTTGAAAATACGAAAAAATTAAAACAATTTTCTAAACACTAAAATTTGTTTCACTTAAACTAAAATGCATATTTTTCACAAAACAACTATGAACAAGCCAAATTAGAAAATACGTTAAGAATGCTAATCTAACAATGACTTTTAACACAGAATGGATACCATTAACCTATGCTTCTACAAAAGAAGAGTTGAAGAAATTTTATTTGCACTTGTAAGTGAATGACATCTTCTCTAAAACTTTTTCTTATTCTCTGTACTATTGCTTTATTTGCCACCATATTTGTGAAATTACTTCTTACCTAGTCATGAAGAATTTGAATGTCTCCAAGGAAATGAAGCTATAGAAGGAACAGAAGATTGGACAACTACAACAATTCAGTTACTGGAAAAACCATCCCCAATTAGTCTAAAAAAATTTCTTAGATCGGCATGGATTCGACACAAATGTTTAGGTATGAAAGACGACTGTAGGAGGGTCTAGGTCCCAATTAGATTTTTATTATGCAGTTCAATCCAAATAAACTAAATTAATTAATCAAGCAATCAACCACACAGAGAAGACACAATTTTTTTACGTGGAAAGCCCAAATGGGAAAAACCACGAGACCTATACCCAGTCCATGGTAAACCAAGCACTGTGAAAATCTGAACAGTTACAAGATAACTCATAGACCAATCCCCAGTTAACCACAACCTAATGGACTATAGATCTCCTCGCCAGTGACTCGTCGTTCACCGTTCGCCTGTGCTTGAACCGCAACCCACCTTGAAGCCTCTTAAGGTGCTTCAAACAGCAAAGAGTAGAAGATAATCTTTGGTGCATAACTCCTGCAAACACAATACAAAACTCTCAAGGATCTCTCAAACAATCTCTGAATTTTGGATGGGAGATTGGTGAGGTTCTAGCGTAGCAAGAGTTTGTTTTTATAGGCTTTGATTCGTGCATAGGGCTTTCTAAAAGAATTAGGACTCGGACATCTCATCGAGAGAAAATACAAAGAGTTTTCTAAAACGTGTTGGGAAGTTTCAACTGAGGGTAAAGCTTGCTAGAGCAAACTTTTGTTCTGTTTTGAATTCTAAGAATCGTTCAGAATTCGCTCGACCCAAGAGGTTTCACACTTGAGCGATCTTGCATTTTGTCTCGAAATGCTAAGACACAATTAGAACTCGCTCGACCTAGGGGAGGCCTCGCTCGAGCGAATTGAGCCTTTGTCTCATGTTCGTTTGTCTGACTGTATGGTTTCAAACAAATCTTCAATTTTCTTCACCAATCCTCACAAAGATCCACACTACGGTCCAAAACTCTAGAGTAGAAAATTACAACTCAATTTCAACTAGGGTTTTTTTTTTTTTTTTTCTGAAACCCACCAAATTACCAACTAAAAATCTAACAATCTTCCCCTTTAGTAATCAATGAACAAAACTCTCTAAATACAGTCAAGACTAAAAATCCCATTACAATTTGTCCAAAAAAACTTATGAAACATGAAACCTTCTTCTCATCCAATGTTCGATTTTCTTGTCCCTCCACAGAATAGAAACCCTGCACAACAACCATCACAAAGACGTCATATAAAATCACAGAAAATAAGTAATAAACGAACTGTTGTGATCTAGGGCCTAAGAGAAGAGATCAAGAACGCAGAGAAGAACACAAAGATTTACGTGGTTCAGCTTTTGGCCTACGTCCACGGGGAAGACAGCAGAATTCGCTATGCAATCAGAAGAGGTGTACATCCTAGAGACTTTTAGTCTCTATTTATGATATCAGCCTCAAAACCCTGTTACACCCAAACACTACTTCTTAAACGCAGTAGACCTATACCAGGCTTACTTCTAATCACAGTACAACTTGGGTAATCCAGGGGGTTGGTTAACCAAGATTAATTAACTTTTATTGAGCCATACAAATTAACAAATCTCCACATTGGCGAACATTGAAGCTGATCCTCATGCACAAAACACGTTTCACCGTCTCCACATACCCCTTAGGGCACTCAGGTACTGAGCACACGATCAAGTCTAAGCAATGCTTGAATTTGAATTAACCCATTCCTTCATGAATGCACCAAATCGCTTGTACCATTGTCCAGAAGCTTGCTTCTAACCTTAAACCGCACTCTACCTGCATTGGAAGCTCCTTCCTTTTCCTCGTAGAACCGCTTGCATTAGATGACCTGATTTTCCTCATCAAGAGACTCCATCTCTTCAGTCATAGGTGTTGCCTGTTAACTACTTTCCTGCCCTTCCATTAATTCAAGAGACTCAGTCATCAATGCGTATGCAACCATATCATCACAGCCACTGTCTGATGCCGACGAGTACGTCGTCACATCCTCGAAATGGTATCTAGCCGGTGGTTTCATTTCTCTCTACGGTCTACCCGTATGCGGCATCTGCGGCTCTATCCGCTGCATCTGTTGCACAATCTGACTATCCCCTGTATCTCGGGAGGATTCGAATGCACTCTCCTTCCTCACTAGGATGTCAGATTCCACCTGAACGGTGTCACTGTTGCTACCTACTTTTGTCTCTTCCACCTGCTTTCTCGCTTCGAGTAAAGCATCCTCATGAAATGTAACATCCCTGCTGATGATAAATCTGCGTGAATCATGATCGGTACACCATAACCTGTATTCTTTCACTCCAGAAGCATATCCCACCAAATTGCACTTCACAGCCCTTGGTTCTAACTTATCAGTTTTCACGGGAGCATAAGTCGGACAACCGAAGATTCTTATGTTAGAATAATCAGTTGTATTACCTGACCACATTTCTTTCGGTGTTTTGCAACCAATCTTTGTGTGTGGAGACCTATTTATCAAGTAGTTTGCAGCATTTACTGCCTTAACCCAAAAGTCCTTGGACAATTTTGCAGTAAACAACATACAACGAGCTCTATCCAAGATCGTTCGGTTCATCCTCTTTGCAACTCCATTCCTATTGTGGAGTTTCTGTAGTGGTGTAATGCTGAAGTATGCCATGATCCTTGCAATAGTTCCCAAACTCTGTCGATCTGTACTCCTTGCCATTACCTGTCCTCAACTTCCTCACTTTCCTGCCAGTCTGTTTCTCAACCATTTCCTTCCATTGCTTGAATGTAACAAAGGTTTGATCTTTCGTCTTCAGAGTATAAACCCAGACTTTCCGTGAATAATCGTTAATAAAAGTCAGCATAAACTGGGACCCGCCTTGGAGTAAACGTTAGAAGGCCCCCATACATCTGAATGAACATAATCAAGGATACCTTTTGTGCGATGAATACCTGTCTTGAAACTGACCTTTCGATGCTTTCCGAAGATGCATCTTTCACAAAAATCCAACTTGCCTGTCTTCGTGCCACATAGCAAATTCCGATTGCTCAATATTGTTAATCCCTTCTCACTCATGTGACCCAGGTGCAAGTGCCATAAGCGCGTTGAGAGAGATTCATGGTCATCTGAGAAAGACACTGCAGCTCCACCTGTAACTGTATTTTTGGACAAAACATACAAGTCTCCAACTCTATTGCCTCTCATAAGAACCAGAGCACCCTTCACAACCTTCATAACTCCACCTTTAGCTGAGAACTTACAACCGTCGGAGTCCAATCCAAGGCACCAAGAGAAACAAGATTCTTTTTCAGATCAGGAACATGCCAAACCTCTGCCAACGTTCTGACGATTTCATAATGCATCTTGATTTTCACTGTTCCAATTCCAACCGTCTTATATGAAACATTGTTACCCATCAAGACACTACCACCGTCGATTTCTCTATAAGTGGTAAACCAGTCCCTATTGGGAGACATGTGGTAGGAATAACCTGAATCAAGAATCCATTCATCCTGATGACGAATTCCATTTTCAATCACAGAAAGTGCATTGTCGAAAACATAATATGATCTTCCATCTACAACATAGACTGAATCATCAGATGACGAATCTGCTATTATTTCTTTCCCTTTCCTCTACCTTTCGGGATTGTTTTTCCTGATGTGCCCTTTCTTATGGTAATAATAACATCCAATGTTTTTCTTGTTGGATCTACGTTTGCCCTTACTACTGGAATCTTTTGTTCTTCCTCATACTACCAAACCCTCACCCGAACCATCATTGTCAGCTGCAACCTTTTTCTTCAACTCCTTAGAGTTCAAGGCTGTCTCTACTTCTTCTTTGGAAAAATATCTCTACCATATATTATCATGGCTCAAAAAATCGGTCGATACCGAACCGATATCTCACTGAGATATCGGTATCGAAAAAAATCGCCAATATCTCGGCCCATATCGGCCGAGATTTGGTTCATCTCGGTTGTTACGATATCTCAGCCAATATTTTCAAGGCGGTCTCTACATCATCTTTGGAAAAATATCTTTACCATATGTTATGGTATCAACAAAATGCTCACATGAGGGTGGTAACGAGCACAACAATAGAATAGCTTGGTCCTAATTATCAATTTCAACATTGATATTTTCCAGATCCATGATAGCTTTTGTGAAAGAATCGAGGTGAGTTGAAACAGACGTACCTTCCTGCATTTGTAACGTGAACAATCACTTCTTCAGATACAAGCGATTCGTGAGAGACTTCATGATGTACAAGTTCTCTAACTTTTGCCATATGCTAGCAACAATTTTTTCTTGAGCAACCTTTCGCAATACACCATCGCTTAGAAACAGAAAAATCTGACCGCACGCCTTCTCCAATAACTCATCATTCTCATCATCTAACAATTTGTCAGACAAAGCATTCTTTCCCTTCAAAGCCTTATGCAACCCATTCTGAACCAGCAAAGCATGCATCTTCAAACGCCAAAGACCAAAGTCTTTGTTTCCATTGAATTTCTCAATTTCAAACTTCGCAGTCATTCCGTGAATCTTTTATAGTACCTGTGTAGATCTGGTCACCACAAGCACACCATAAGAAACGGATCTGAAATCCGACTCTGGATGGCTAAGATATCACAGAAATAAGCTTATGCGCTCCAATTAGTCAATCTCCTTCGTTGATCGTTGAACAACCAATCTTCTTCCACAACTTCGTAGATCTACTTGAACAAGTCCGTAGGTTCAAACAGATCTCCGATCAGACTACGGATTGTCAAGATATCGTGAAAATAATTTTCAGCCTTCGATCTGGTCAAACTACCTTTGACCGTATAGATTTGTTGACATCAGCGTTCAGGTCAGCGCCTTTTCCTGCAGGCTTTACTATTGGGCTTTTTCTACACAGCGGATTAGGTTAACTTGGACTTGATCCAAACCTTGACTAGCCTGGCTGATGGGCTTTTGAAACGGGTCAGGTTAAACCTGACTTGGGACCAATCCGAAACTCCTGCAAGCCCAAGTGATGAGTCCTGAAAAGCACACATTTTTATACACATTTTGGACCATTTTAAGAGCTTATTGGTATTAAAGAGCTTTATTTAGTGACAAATCATGTTTTTATGCATTTAGGGTCCATTGTAGTGCGTTCATGCATAATTTGCTAAAAAATCACACTTTTTTGCATAAATTCATGAAACCTACCATTTTTGGAGATTTATTTTTGGAAAGTTGATTATTTTGGGTGCGTCAAGTAGGGTCCCATGCATCGTCCATTTAAGTTCCTTACATATAATTATTCTTGAATCTATTTATTTTAATTTGTGTAGGAGAAATCAAGAATGGGAACCACATTGGTGAAATTTGAGAGATCTTTCATGGTGATATTTAGGACATCTTTCATGGTGGACACACATATCTTGGAATTTTTGGAGAGTTTGAAATGTCAACAATGGAAAGATAGATTTGTGATTTCAAGATCAAGAAAGGAAACTTCAGATTTGGTAAGATCAAATTCTTACTAAGTTTGAAAACTCAAAAATCAAATAAGCTTGGAAGCAAACCAAAGATGGAAGGAGAGTCAAGAAACAAGGAAAGAAATATTCCAAGATCCCTTTCGACGTCCACATGAGTCCCACGCTGCATTGCACAACTATCATTCCATATGTGCAAGATTATTTTCAGATTTTTCAGAGGCAGCAATATTAAAGTGGCCATAACTCTTAATCTAGCAATCGGATTGGTACAATCCATATACCGTTTGAAAGCTCTTTTCGAGTAGATATCTTTAGAACCAAAGATTGTGTCAATCGGAGCTAAAACAAGGAAGATATGGCCTCTAGAAGTTGGTGCTATAATTTCTACTTGGGATTGCAATTTTTGCATATGGAAAGCACCAAAAATCTCTCACTGACCTTGCTATTTCTTTGAAGAATTGTTGTCCAAGGAAAGGACTTGCCATACAAAGAAGATTACATGCTACAAACTTGGAGCAAAGAAGGAAAGAAAGAGAGCAAAAATCTATAAATTGAAGGCATAAACATCCCTCTCCTCTCATGGGAAGATAGACGAGCTCTCTCTAGAATTATTACTATACTCCATCTTCTTCCTCTCTATTTCTCTCCATTTGAGTCCTCAAGGAGATTTGGCCCAAAATCACACTACACCCTTGGATTTTTCATCTAGAAGAGGCTTCCCATCCTAGTATGTAATTATCGTTGTTTATTTTTTATATCTTATGTAAGACTTTGCATATTAGTAAAATTGTTTCTTACTCTTTCAATTTTTCTTTCTTGTCCTTGGGTGATTGGTGCTTGTTTAATGTTTCTTTTCTTGTTGGTGTTTGGATTGACGACCCAAAGGCCATAAGAGCATGATTCAAATTATGACCCCGCTTAGAAAAGAATTTTGAAAGAGGAGAATACACTTCCACACATTTAAATTTATGTTCTTCCACACATTTAAGTTTCTGTCAAAACCGCACATTCATTTTTCTTGTTTTCACCACACATTTAAATTCTTGAACTTTTGTTTATTATTGTCTTTATTTTTATGATTAATTCAGTTTTATGTTTATGTTGTGCATAGTTTATGGTTGGAACTAATTTGCATTGCATATGCATATTCATATTGGTGGAGTTTAGATGTGTTTAAGTTGCAGGAATCGGATTTTTAAATTAAATAAGCAAGAAAAATAAGAGATTTGAGTCAATAATTTCGGCCAAATAATTTTTGGAAATTCAGATCCCAATATAAAGTGCACAATTCAGCATATTGTTGCAGGAATTTCATGACAGATTTTGTGTAAAAAGTTTGCGATTAGAAACCTGATCTAAATACATTATTTTTCGATGAAACTTAGAGAAATTAAAGTTTGATCATTTTATTTTTAAACCCCAGAATTTCAAGCAAAAATAATTTTGGAAAGATGGTGAACCAGTGGCTCAAACATGGCTGGTCAGACCCACCTGTGTGCAGAATTTTTGCACTGTTTTTTTTAAGGTCATGTTCACACTCATATCTCATTCGTTTTAAATCGTTTTTCACTTCCGTTTTTTTTTTTTAATTTGATTCATGCATCATTGTAGATCAAAACCCAGCCATTAAACTCAGTTTTAGGTTGCATTAAATTAGGAGAAATCATGCATAAAAACAGCCCTGCGTATTAGCTTTTCAGACTTAGAATTTTTCAGCATCTCATGGCATACATTGCATTACTAACTTTCTAACTTAGGTTTCTTTTGTTTCTAGTTTAGTTTCTTAGTTTTATTTTTGGTACCTTTTATTCTTGATGTTCTAACTTGTGTATTCTTTTGTAGCAATTTTAGTTTTTAGATTTTTGAAGTTTTCTATTCATTGGATTGTAATTAATTTAATTTTTGGAAAGTAGGAATGATGGTTGTAATTTTCTAGTTTTTTTTAGGCTAGATCTAGATTTTTAATTTAGGGCAGGTACAAGTTGAGAAGGAATCTTAGTTTACATTGTTCCATGTGGATCGACCTGGTCTCACTAGTTTATTACTACATTGCGGCTCTACACTTGAAGCTCACATTCACCAAGCCCACCTTCTTCTCTTTCTTCATTCTGGAACCAGAACCAGAACTTGCAGCTTCTCCCGGTTTCCTTCTTCTTCCACGGTAACAACGCAGGCGGCGCTTCTTCTCTGGTGACGCGCAGCGGCGACAGAGACTCCGATAGTTTTTCACTACGATGTGGGGCCCAGCCTCTGCAAATCCAATCACCCCTGTTTCCTCCTCCGACCACGACAAGAACGACAATGCTACTCCGGCGGATTCTTCTAGCTGCTGCTTCTTCTTTGCACACGACGAAGTTCAAAACCAGGATTTTGTCCTTCTTCTTCTTTCTTCCTCTGCTGCGCACCAAACCAACCTAGTTTCTGCGACAAAATCAGGATTCCTTGCTTCCACAACTCCAGCCCTTTGGGATCGATCTACTCCTGCCTTCTTCTTTCTGCGACTGCAAGGTGCACCGAGATAGATTTACATGGTTCGGCTTTTGGCCTACATCCACGGGGAAGACGGGAGAATTCACTATGCAATCAAAAGAGGTGTACATCCTAAAGATTCTTAGTCTCTATTTATAATATCAGCCCCAAAACCCGGTTACACCTAAACACTACTTCTTAATCACAGTAGACCTATAACAGGCTTACTTCTAATCACAGTACAACTTGGGCAATACAGGGCCCCGATTAACCAAGATTAATTAACTTCTATTGAGCCATACAAATTAACACGAACAAATAACATCAAGACCAAAAATTTGATTGAGAAATCCCTACTCCACATTTTTGTTTAGGATTGGACAAAATAATAGCATGAGAATATGATAGTCTAGAACATAACAGGAGTATAATAAAATCCTATAAATATCCAAAAAAACTCACAAACATGGAAGTCCAGAACATAAACATCAGTACCGAAGGTAAAAACTAAACCATAAACATCAAAAACATCACATAGACCATATAACCCAAGATAAGTAAGATAGAATCAAAAGCATAAAGCAACAACACAAGAAGACTCAGTGTCGTCGAAGCTAGCCAAACATAGAATCCAGCTTGTTATCTGATCGAGGACCCCAAGTGCAGGGCCGCGATGTAGTAATAATCAGGTGAGAACAGGTCAATTCACAAGGAACAATGTTGATTAAGAAACTTTCCAACTTTAACATGTCCTAATTTAGAAACTAAATCTAACCTAATAAAGAAACTAATCAAATTACAAGAAAATTACTAAAAATTGAAAATTAACGATTAAAACTTTTCAAATAAAAATTAAACCTAAACTAAGTAAAGAAACCTAGTTTACTCAACCTTATTCTAACTATAATCAGCAAAAGTAACAAACTCATCAAAACAACCAATTTAATATAAGATAAATCAAAACAAAACTTCCTAAAACAAATTACAATGTAAATATGAATTATTTATGAGATCCTACATGAAAAACATCCAATTCTAGACTAGTTCCTAAAAATCTGATGCATGTCGAATAATTCTAAGTATGGAAACTATTGCACAGGTCCAATTTTATTGGACTGTATGACTAGCCAAAGATGATATAAACCTAAATCTAATGGCTGGAATCAATACTCTAATGATGCATGAACACAACAGAAAAGGTAGAATTGAAAAAGACTTAAAACAAAAAAGAGATGATCACCTAAAGATGCCTAGTTGAGCAGTTTTGTGTTGGAAATCTGATTGCAGGCTGTTCGACTACGCCTGTTTAGGCCGCTGTTTACCCCACTCCCCAAACTTATTTTTCTGTGAAACTCAGGGGTTGCAAAGACTTGTTTCCAAATATTAATTATGCAAAGTTTCAATGGAAACTAAGCTTGTTGCCTAATTTTCAAATCGCGCACATTAGAGAGAAAAACAGTCTGAAACCGTTGTAACAATGCTGTCTTCGTCACTATTCATGCATACGGTCCGAATTTGATCTTTCTAATCAGTCATCAAACATTGTGATTTCAGAAGTAAGAGCCAATTCTAATGCAATTTATAAATATAATGCATGTACAAAAACACTTTCCAACCATAGATTATGCAAGTAACAAAAATAGTAAGTTTCTACTAAACATGGAAAGATGCAAGTTTGAGTTTCTAAATCAAGAATTTGCAAATAAAAAAAATATTATCAGAATGTTAACTTAAAATTAAAACAAAAGGGTTGGAAAAAATAAAATGCGGAAAAGATGTATCAATGATATATAAACTAGACGATCATACAAGTATTGAAAATGCGATAATAAAGTCCTCTCTTCTCATAGTAGGAAAAAAAAAAACAAATGCAAGTGATTCCCTGATGTCTCTCGACTTTTAATCCATTTATTTTATTTTCAAAAACCTAGATCAAATAATGTGAAATATTGTCTCCAATCAAAACACATAAAAGAACTAGAAATAGAGAACCAAACCACTTACATAAAGAACACGCATAATCAATCCAAGTAGTGTCTTTATTCCTTGATCTTTTAGTACAAGAAATTAATATTCTTCTTTCATTCTCATTCCCCCAACATGGCCTCTCAACCTATGTCTAAAAGAATTAGAAGAAAGAAGAAAGGGACTTAGAGAGAGAAAGGAGTGGTGTGGAATGGAATGGAGAGAGAGAAAGCCTCCAAAGTTGCTACCCAAGTGATGTTTTATGTCCAACGCCCCCCCCCCGCCCCCCACCCCCTAATTACTCCTTTTCATGCTTTTTATAAATCTATTTTTAGTAAAGAATCTCTCATCTTTAGGGTTCTTGTTTCTTTATGTGTATAGATTCTTGCTTAGGCTCCAAGCTAGCTTCTTTCTATGGAAAGACTTTTAAATTTAAGAGATCTCCTTGCCTTATTAGGTTTCTTGATGCACACCCCTTCATGGTATAATTCCAAGAATATTTTTAAAAATTGCATGATGATGTAGAGGGAAGAAACTTTCCAAATATTGAGATTTCTTGCAATTCCCGCCTAAAACTATAGCAGATAACTTCCTGAGACCATATCTCCCTCAATATAGCTCTGATTTAAGCAATCTTAGGCTCCACGAATGTCTACTTGAAAAGGGCTTTCCAATGGTGGTAAGATTGCGCTAATCCGACACTCATTTGAGAATTATGGCCATTTTAAGTTACTGCTGCTGAAAAATCCGGGAATAATTGTGCACAAATGAAGGCTTCTATATTGGCATGCAATGGGTTGTGTGGGACCCATGTTGGATGTCCAAGGAATGCTTGGACTATTTCCTTGCTTGCTTATTTGACTTTCCTTTGACCTCTCTTCTCAAATTTCATCAATATGGGTCCCATGTTGATTTCTCCTACAAATTGAAAGAAATAAATTTAACATAAATTACGTGTAAGAAAATAAACATGAATCATGCATGGGACCTTACATGCCTAATGATGCACCCAAATGACAAACTTTCCAAAAATAGCACATGGTGCCAAAAATAGTAGGTATATATTGATGAAGCAAAAAATAATAATAATAATAAACTGATTTTGGGGTGATAAATGAGATGAAAAACCTTAATTTCATAAAAGACATGCAATGTGATGAATTTTGACCTATTTTGACCATGTTTCCAAAATAACCGCAAATGCATGAAATCATGAAATTGAGTGTAATCTATGCAATTAAACCCAATTAAGTCGACAAATGCCCATGAAATGATGACCTAATGACCTAATTTTGTGGGCTTATCATTATCAACTTGTTGAGACCTCTCATCAACCTGCTGACACAACTGCTGGCAACCACTATCTACTCGTAATTCCAAGTTCTTAATCTGAACTGCTTGGTCATAGAAAGCATGCATGCTCCAAATCTGATAGACGAGTTGATAATGATGACTACCCCTCAAATGCAGGCTTTTCTTCATCTTCTTCTTGGTCTTTGGCAGCTTGTTGAGCTTGGCTTTTGACATGGGAGATAGATTGTCCCATAGTCTGGCTATTGATTTTCATCTTTGGTTCCAATTTTTCTTCATTGAGTATGAAGTACAACCCTTTTCAATCAAGTACTTGCATATCAATACTCCAAACGGTAAAGAAAACCGTCGAGCAGTTCTGTGCAATATCCGCCACATAACATCGTAAATACATCGTGGAATGTCCACAGATGCTCCAATCCCGATGGCATAGAGGAGATAGGCTTGCTCATAATTCACATCAAATGTGTGACCTCGGGGTTCCACATTGCAAGTGACAAAATTATTCAGCAGACAGTAGTTAACATCCAACTCCTTTTCTAAAATCAAATCACCAGCCTTAGTACGTTCACCACCACATATTATGCTTGCCACTTTAGGTTGATTTGGAATATTCTTCGGACCAGGAGCCAAAATTTGTGGGTTTATCACAATGTGTTTCCCTCTCATATATGTGGAAAAACCATTTTTATCAGCATCATGCATGTTATAGTAAAATTCTCTAACCCAATCACAAATCACTTCATTCTCCATACTACAAAAAATATCCAAACGTCTCTAAATCAGCCAACTTCGAAAAGTTTAGTGCTAAAATCATTCAACACTACTATTTTCCTATTTGAGAAAAAGTTCTCAAATCTATTTTCGGCTTCCTCGCTGAGAAACTTGACTTTAGCAAAGGAAGATCAGCATAAGTCCACGAAACATGCTAGTCCTGACCCTGGGTATATATTTGTGTGTGTGTGACCCGGCCTTAACTTCGCATTCGGCCTTTTAAAACTGTGTGGCAAGATTGGGTTGAAAACCCATGAGCCAAAGCGGACAATATCATGTGGATGGTGGGCCCGGGTCGTTACAATTTTGGGTTGAACAAGCCAAAGAGTTCTATCCATGCATTTTCATAATTTTTGGAGATCATCTAATATTTCGAAAGCTTATGTTTGTCTCTAGTATGGACCCCCACCTCCCCCCCCCCAGGACCCTGCTTCGGCAGAACCCACACTAGGTAATGACCTTTTATCTAATGTTTCGAAATAATAGCTTTTCGGTATGATTTCACCATACATATTTTGTGTTTAGAAAGCATCAAACTTAAGACCCCAACTTTTCAAATTTTAATCTCAACAAGTTAAATTTGATATTAAACACTTAGATAAGATTCACAGTCATATAAAACATGTCATTCATAATATTTAGAAAAACCCCAATTTCTTCAGAAATAAAATGTGATCATTAAAGCTCAAATCTGACATGTAG
The DNA here is from genome assembly GCA_038049695.1 of Cinnamomum chago. Lineage (NCBI taxonomy): Eukaryota > Viridiplantae > Streptophyta > Magnoliopsida > Laurales > Lauraceae > Cinnamomum > Cinnamomum chago. The sequence continues at coordinate 51,716,753 of CP142460.1, forward strand.
AACATATTCATGTTGTGTAGAATTCAATGCACGATCCGAACTCAAAATCAAATTAAAAATAATTCCCATTAGTTTTAACATTGCCAAAAATATTCTTAGATTACAAGATTCACATATCAGATGGTTGACATACAATCTGAGTGTAAATCTCTACATGATCATCAATGATATAGATCGTGATCCTAGTCCTTATTTTTTCCAACCAATTTGACCAAGGACATTCCAGATTTGAGGATTTGACATTAAGTTACTTAGATCTCTCTAATTAAAGAGTGTGTTTGCACAACCAAATGTTCCGTGCTCCTTAATCGTATCCCTCAAGGCTTCTTCAGCTCCTTCCTGCATCCTCAAACAAGGAGACCCCTTGTCTCCTAATCTCTTCATCTTAGCAGAAGAAATCTTGAGCCTCCACCCCCTTAACCTTCAAAACCAAGGTATTTTTGACCCGCTCTCTATTGTCCCCTCCACTCCCTGTCACTTGCTCTACGCTGATGATGTTCTCATCTTCATGAAAGGGGCAGCCTGCAGCATCTTAGTTCTGCAAGATCTCCTAGAGACTTACCAGTCTGCTGCTGGCCAATTCTTCAATATTCAAAAGAGCCAACTCCTTTTAGGTAAGTGTGGCATCAGAAGGAAAAGCAGAATCAACACAATACTTGGCATCCAAGAGTCTTCGATCCAGCTCAAATATCTGGGAATTCCGATATGTTTTGGCAACCCAAAGAGACGCCATTTCCTCCCACTTCTGGACACAGTAAATGCAAAACTCAATGCATGGAAAGCTAACACACTCTCTTTTAATTTGCTGGCTGCTTCATCCTGATCAAGCATGTGATCTCCAGCATGCCAACTCACCTAGCTGCAACCTTGCCTCTCCCTCCTTCCATCTACAAAGAGCTAGAGAGAATGATGAGACACTTCCTCTGGTCAGGTAATGTTTCCTACTCCAATATCAACTATGTCAACTGGGCATCCATCACCTTTCCTAAGGCTGAAGGTGGCCTTGGTATCAGGAAAATCTCAGACGTCAACGCTGCCTCTTTCATCAAGCTTGGTTGGCAAGCATCCATGACAACCTCCCTATGGTCTCAGTGGTTCAAGAATTATTACTTCAAATATCAACCTATTTGGAGCCCTGCAAAAACCATCTATGGTTATTGCATTTGGAAAAAAATTCGCCACCTAGCTCCTTTCATTCATAAAGGGAATACTTGGATCTTTGGAAATGGATAGGACATCAACCTCTGGCTTGACTCTTGTAATGAAGGAAAACCTTTCTTTGAAAGATATCCTCTTCTGCAATTTCGTCTAGATCAAAGGCTTTCTTCTCTATTCCAATCTGGATCTTGGTCCATCCCTTAACATCCTCCCAGCAGTTCACCATCAGCTTTCTTCTCAACTCTCAGACCTCTCTCTAAGCCTAGCAGTCAAAGACTCTCTCAGGTGGATAGACTCGCCTAATGGCCAGCTATCCTTGCAAGCAGCCTGGCACCTCATCAGACATAGAGCTAGAAACCTTCCTTGGCCCAAGTTGATCTAGAATAGCATCTCTGTTAGTATTTTTATTGGCTAATTCATGGGTTGGACAAAACTCTAGGTCCATTGAGTTGTATTTTCTAATTTATTTTAGAATGGACTGTGGATGTGTCGCCGGAAGAGCTGAAGTGAAGAATAGAAGAAAAAAGAAGACCGGGCGAAATCCCTCAGGCCCGATCGATCGGAGCCTCAGACTGATCGATCGGTCAGAAAAGGCATCCAGTTATTTTGTCAGTCTGATCGATCGGATGCACAGTCCGATCGATCGGACAGGTGCGCAGATTCGAGAAAATCTCCAGTTTCTATACGAAGTTGTTTCCTTTTGAGACTTTGTTTCCCAGTTTGAGTCCTACTTGTGCACTAAGTCTAAGGCACGGATTTTGGGCTATTTATAGGGTGTTTCTCTCAACCCTAGACAATCACCAACACAACTCTCATTGATCTAAGTCAGAGATATTTTAGAGAGAGTTTATACTCTAGAGCCATTGAGAGACTATTCTGAAGGGCTGCTCTAGAAGGTTATTGTTGCTTCTACTTTTCTTGTAGAAGATTGATCATCTTGGTTGACAAGGTGCGAGGAAATCAAGTAAGGAGAACGGGGCGTGGTGGATGTCGTGTCAGTGGATTCTTTGCAAGAATAACTACAGTCCTAGGTCGAGGTACAGACTGAGGTAAAGGAGCTTGTGAGTATATCTTGTAACTGTTCGTGAACTATTGATTTCTGGTTCGTGGTTTTTCTCCCTGGATAGGGTTTCCACGTTAAATATTGTGTCTGTCTTCTTGTGGTGTGTGATTGATAGATAGCTAGTTCTATATTGTCTGATTGGTTTATTTCCGCTACATTGATTGGTTAAATAGAACTAGTAATCCATTCTGGTAGCCCCATATAGAATCTTCAATTGGTATCAGAGCGGGTTGCACTATTTTATTGTGTTGATCCAAATATTGCTAGAATGGATGTCTACTGAGAAGGCACTTCAACCAATAAGCCTCCTCTGTTGGATGGTAACAATTATGCTTATTGGAAAGCAAAAATGGTTGCCTTCTTGAAAGCCATAGATCTGAAAGTTTGGAAATCTATTGTGAATGACTATTCCTTGCCCACTATTACTGCTGATGGGGTAACTGGACCCAATCCTGGAGATAAGTGGACAAAGGATGAAGAATTGGCAGCCACTTGCAACTCTAGGGCTTTGAATGCTATTTATAATGGAGTTAACATATCTGAGTTTCGTAGAATTTCTACATGTACTACTGCAAAAGAAGCTTGGGATATTCTGCAGACTGTGCATGAAGGGACTGACACTGTCAAACAGTCGAAACTTCAGAAATTGTATACAGCCTTTGAAACCATAAAAATGGAGGATGATGAAACTTTTGATGAGTTTAATTCAAAGTTGAATACAATTGTGAATGATACCTTTACTTTGGGAGAGCCAATTCCTGAAAATAGAATTGTGAAAAAGATTCTGCGGTCTCTTCCAGAAAAGTTTGATGCAAAGGTTGTGGCCATAGAAGAGAATAAAAATCTGAATATTCTCAAAGTTGAAGAATTAGTTGGCAATCTTCAGACTTTTGAAGCAAACCTAAGAACCAATGGAAAATCAAAATCAAAAGGTGTTGCTTTGAGAGCCTCCAAAGAATCATACAAGAAAATTGCTAGTGATTCTGAGTCTGATTCTGAGGAGATTGATCCCCAAGTTGCTGTTGAGTTTATGAAGCAATTTCAAGCTTTTATGAAGGGGAAAAAAAGTGATCTGAAAGTCCATAAAAATTTTGTAAAGAAGAAAACTTCTAAAGGAATTAAATGTTTTGAGTGTCATGATTATGAATACATTGCTAGTGACTGTGCTAACAAGAAACCAAAGAAGAAGGCTTTCAATCTGACTTGGGATGATGATACTTCTGAGGAAGATGATAAAAAATCTGAGTCTGAGAAGCCTGATGCTAGCAAAGAAAAATTCATGGCATTCATGACAACTTCTGTTTCTGCTACTCCAATAGTTTCTGATGAAGGGACTGATCAAGATGTTAGTGAGTCAGAGACAGAACATGATTGGCAAGCTGAATATCATACATTGTTTGCAAAGACCATGAAGATGCTCAAGATGAATGAAAAAGTGGCTACAAGCTGGAAAGAATCTGAAGAGCAGAATACTTCTTTAAAAGCTGAATTGTCTGAAGCTCTTACAAAAGTGAGTCACTTAGAGGCTGAAAATAACAAATTGGCAGATATGTTGACTGCTGAAGCACAGAAGTGTGACTTGATTAATCATGATATGGAGACCTTGAAAGCTGAAAATACCGACTTGCAAGGAAGACTCAAGATAGTTCTTTCTGAGTTGGAGACAAGCAAGGCTTCACTAAACAGGATGAATGCCGGGTCTAAAAAACTTGATGACATCCTGTGCAGTCAAAAGGCGAAGAATAACATGCATGGCATTGGCTACGCTGACGGAGCATCTACATCAAAAGCCAAAGGTAATAATTGTTTTGTTCCAAATTCAGTTGTTACTAATTCTGTTGGTCATGTTACAAATACAGATGCCAAGAAGAAGAATGTGCCACGTCCTGAACGTATACCCACTTGTCATCACTGTGGAATTAAAGGACACATTCGACCCCATTGCAATAAGCTGCGAAAGTCTCCAAACCATAAGCAATGGAAAAAGCAGAAGGAAGCGTCACCTATGAAAATCAAAGCTGTCTGGGTCAAGAAAGAAGACATTCCATCTGTATTGGTACACACTATGCTGAACTATCTGAAAATGCAAGTGTGTGTGCCAAAGCCTCATCACCCTTGACCTACAAGATCAAGCCCCCACCCCAGTGCTGATACGAAGTTCATTTTGAGGGGGAGTTTATTTAGGGGGAGCTGCAGAATCCAGATTGACAGAAGCTGCTTGAAGAAAATTATTTGTCAATTGTGGACAAAAAGGGGGAGAATACTGAAGCCAGGGGGAGAAACAAGCAAAGATCTACAAATGCTGATTTTTTTTAAATTCAATGTATTTTGGGTTTTTCTCTTGGGTAGATCATTTGTATTGTTCTAGGGAGTTTTTTCCATGAATTGCCAAAGGGAGAGATTGTTAGTATTTTTATTGGCTAATTCATGGGTTGGACAAAACTTTGGGTCCATTGAGTTGTATTTTCTAATTTATTTTAGAATGGACTGTGGATGTGTCGCCGGAAGAGCTGAAGTGAAGAATAGAAGAAAAAAGAAGACCGGGCGAAATCCCTCAGGCCCGATCGATCGGAACCTCAAACCGATCGATCGGTCAGAAAAGGCATTCAGTTATTTTGTCAGTCCGATCGATCGGATGCACAGTCCGATCGATCGGACAGGTGCGCAGATTCGGGAAAATCTCCAGTTTCTATACGAAGTTGTTTCCTTTTGAGACTTTGTTTCCCAGTTTGAGTCCTACTTGTGCACTAAGTCTAAGGCACGGATTTTGGGCTATTTATAGAGTGTTTCTCTCAACCCTAGACAATCACCAACACAACTCTCATTGATCTGAGCCAGAGATATTTTAGAGAGAGTTTATACTCTAGAGCCATTGAGAGACTATTCTGAAGGGCTGCTCTAGAAGGTTATTGCTGCTTCTACTTTTCTTGTAGAAGATTGATCATCTTGGTTGACAAGGTGCGAGGAAATCAAGTAAGGAGAACGGGGCGCGGTGGATGTCGTGTCAGTGGATTCTTTGCAAGAATAACTACAGTCCTTAGGTCGAGGTACAGACTGAGGTAAAGGAGCTTGTGAGTATATCTTGTAACTGTTCGTGAACTCTTGATTTCTGGTTCGTGGTTTTTCTCCCTGGATAGGGTTTCCACGTTAAATATTGTGTCTGCCTTCTTGTGGTGTGTGATTGATAGATAGCTAGTTCTATATTGTCTGATTGGTTTATTTCCGCTGTATTGATTGGTTAAATAGAACTAGTAATCCATTCTGGTAGCCCCATATAGAATCTTCAATCTCCCTTCACAAAATCAATTGTTTCAGATGGCGCCTGATACACAACAAAATCCCAACCGAATCTTGTATGAAGCGTCTTGGTTTCTCCCTAGCCTCCAGATGTAGTGTATGTTGTCAAGAGGAAGACAAAGTTGCCCATCTTCTCTTCTTTGTGACCAAGCAAAGTCTCTATGGCCCTGGCTTCTTCAAGCAGCTGATTCGTAGCCTCCTCCAATTTTCTCTGCCCCTGCCATTTGGCAAACTCTCTCCAAGGGAAATGACCCAACGGGCTCCAAGTATATGGCAGCAGTCTTCATTAACGTCATCTATGCTCTGTGGAAGGCCAAAAATGAATCCATCATTGAAGCTCACAAAATCCCTCTACGTCTCATCAAAATTTAGCTGCTAGAAGCGATCTCCTTCTCCCTGAAGAAAATTAAAAAAACTTTATGCAGCATTCAACTCAGGGCAATCTGCCATTTCTTGAGAATCCCAGGTGCCCCTTTCAATTCAGAAATTTAATCTCTTCTGATGTAATCTCTACCTTTTTCTTTTTGTTTCTTTTGCCTTGCCCAGTCAGTGAAGGTCACCATTGACCCATGTATCTTCTCTCCCCTATTCTTCTTTCTTCCTTTTTCAATATAATTACCCTTAAATAAATAAAAAAAAGTCACTCGTTGCACTTCGTTTGATAGAAATTTGTGAGTGTGCGAATTTGGTTTTTTTGGGGGTTTTGTGGAGTCACCGGAGTACAAAATACTCAGTTTGAGAAAAAAAGTATAAAAATACGCAATCACCACAACAAGCCTAGAACATATGGAAAGTTTGGTTTCTCATTGATTTTGCGACAAATCACATGGTCTTTGAGTACCAGTGCTTTTGAGTCAACGCTAAGCTCAATCCTTTTAGATCAGTTGAGTAAATTATAGAGTTTTGGGATCTAATGGATCTCAATCCTTAGTTACAATACTTAAGAAATCTTTAACTATGGTTGTTAATGTCACTTGGAGAGCTTGAACACCGAGAGAAAATGTAAGACCCCGACCCATCTAAGTTTGATTAGCGCTTAATTAATCTTAATTAGGTGCCTAATATGTGTTTTGCTTGGTTTTACAATGGATTAGTTAGATTAGTGGGGTTTGACCTTAGTTAGGTAGAGTTATGGCCTTTTGATAGTTTTAATTTTGTGGGTGTGTATTTCTAGTATGTGTGTGGGTCTTTGTGTGCATTTCATCAAGCACTTTCTCTACATCAAATCCTATGTGTGGACCCAAACTAATTGGACCCAACCCAACTCATATCCAAGCACAAATCAAACCAAAAGCCCATTTTCAAGATTCATCTAAATAGCATGGGCTTAAATGTAATGGCCAAACTCAACTCCCATTTAAACAACCCAACCAGCCACGTTTTTTCCCCTCATTCATTCCCTTCATTCACTTCATCTGAGAGAGTTCTTCTTCTCCTTCCTTTCTCCTTCATTTTCTTCATTCTCTTCTCTCCATCTCTCAATTCAAACTTAGAGAGTGACTGCATGTGAGGACTTCCGGCCCATCTTCTTCTTCAACATCATCTCTGGTTCCTACTAGCTCTCATACACCTCTTCCAACTCACTACACAGTCCATTGGTAAGCTATCATTCTCTCCTAATTCCTTTATCTTACTTGAAATGGTAATTAGGATTGTTAAGATGTGCATGCATCTCCTTCTTCCTCATTCTAATTGTGAATTGTAGTTCATTGTAGGATTTCATCTCTTACATCATCATCATCTTTCTTCTTATCCTAATGATAAGATCTCTTTTACCTAATGATTCTCCAAATTTAGAATGGACTGTTTGGATTCAATTAAACTACATGCATGTTACATAACTCTCATCTCTTGCATTCATTATTGTAGGAAATTCATGTGAGCATATAAATTGGGGGTTTTTACATAAGTTGAGCCAAAGAAGGATTATAGTGAAAAGCACCAAAAAGAGGCAAGTAATGATCAATTATTAATGTATGCATGTGATTAATCCTTGATTGAAAAATGAGGTTCAATTGTCTATTTAGATTTAGCCCATTTCCTTCAATTTGATTAATATTGGAATGGGTTCTTGTAATGGATTAATGTGGAAAGTAAATTGGATGATTTATGGATTTTGTGAGCACTTTGGAGGCCCCTTTTGTCCATATTTATACCTTATAAAGATGGGTTTTAGATATGGAGAATAACCCTAGAAAACAGAGCATTTAAGCTCAGGTTCTGTGTGCAAAATGGGTACAACGTGCTCTCAGCTCGAGCCAAGTCACTTGGCCACTCGAGCGGGTAAGTTTCTACATAGAAAATAAGTCACAAAATGATGTACGCTCGACCGGGCCCATTGGGCCCAACAGTGTCAACTTTGAACGGCCATAACTTTTGATCCATACATTGGATTTTGGAGTTCCAAATATCGTCAGAAAGCTCTTGAAACGTAGAAATCAATAGTCCACACATCCTAATGATTAGGTATTGGGATTGAAAGTTGATATATGGACCATTGAACTAGGCCTATCTCTTTTGGAAAAAGGACTTTAAACCTAGTTGAACCCTTAGGCTGGAACCATTGTCCATTAAGGGAGTTAATTCCACTTCAAAAGTCCTAAAATCTTCATAATCAATTCCTAAGGATGATTATGACATAAACACTAAACCAATGAGGTTTTAAGAGTGTAAAGGAATGACCTTGTAAACCATAGAATGGTACCCATCACCGATTACTATAGTCCGATGGAAATCATAACACATGAGAAATCTTGGGCTGAGATCATCTCATGTGCTTATCCGTCTTATATAGAACTTTATCATGGGTGTTGATTTAGAGGAACCCAATGTACCTCACCCATATACAACATGACATCGAGAAAATGTAGTAGGTGCATCGAGTTACCTAAAATTATATTGAAATGGACGGTTGAGATGATGGGTAATTAGATTAGGTTTAGCTAGTAAATCTCCTTGATTCTATTAATCAAATTGAATTTGCATATTGCTATTGATTTTATTATTATCCTCAAATATCTCAAGAATTGTTATATGCCTTATTCGTATTACTTCTCAGTAATTATTGCTATTGTCTTACAAATGTATCGTACATTGACGTGAATAGCGGACTGAGTAAATATGACTAGATTGATTGGAATGATCGGAATGAAATGAATGATTAGAATGGAGTCGAAAAGATTTGAAATGAATTGAGGCCCTGTTTGGCAAATCTTATCTATGTGAAATAGATTTGCATGAAATAGATCTATTTCAAATGGCCTCATTTGAAATAGATGTTTTAAAAATAGTGTGTTTGGTAACATAAAAAATTTGATTAAAATAGATATTTTTAAATCAATGGTTGAAAGTTTTTCATAAATATTTCGAGATGCATAAGAAATCAAGCATTAAGATTTAACGTCATAACCTTGTTTAGTCTTATAAAGAGAATTACTGGTTTGGATCTTGCATTTGGGGCCCATGGATTTTTAAAAATAGATAAAAATATCTGGCTTTTTTTGCCAATATCTCACAATCCATAATGATCCAACGGCTAGAATTTGGATCCATTGTCGTGCCTGGTCTTTTTAATATATCCAATGGTTTGGATCATGATTTATGGTCCCACAACTTATAAAAAATTATAAAAAAGACTACTTGCAGTCCCTTTCAAAACTCAACCACCAATAATTTTTTAAACCAATGGTCCATGATGTTTCTTAAATTCCTTGAGATCTATGAGGAATAAAGTATTAAAATTTGGAAGCATAGTCGTGATAAACTTTGCAGAGGGAATAAACGGTTCAGATCTTACGTATGGGGCCCACAAAAGTAAAAAAGTTGATCAAAGGGCTTGGAGTATTTTGCAAATATCTCAACATATAGGAAGATCCAACGGCTGAAATTTGGACACGTGGCCGTGTTTGACCGTATCAATATTTCTAATGGTCTGGATTATGATTTTGGGTCCCATAAACTTAAAAAAAATGAAAAAACCGGTCTACCTAAAATGACCGTCAGTTTCACTGTAGCATAACCGTCTATGCGCATCAGACTTTTGTGTCTGTTTCAAATGAGCCTTCTTCTGGTGTTTTTTCAATCAGAGGCAATTCCTCTTAAGGTGGTTTGAAATGGATGTAGGAAGAACACTTTCCAAACAAACTAAAAACGGATTGAATCGGTTTTAAGAGAATAAGAGGTGTAAAGTAGAGACGCCAAACACCACCTGAATGTAGAAGTCTTACTCAAGTCCTATTGATTGAATCGAATGAGTCAGTACTACTGAGGTTCGACCAAATGATATTCAACGGGGCTGAATCTTGGTTTAGAATTGAACGTCGCTGCGTAATAGACAATCTAAAGCACCGAAACTGCAAAACCCGAGTGGCTAGGAGGACCTTTGGCCGGGCCCCTAGTGACATCCCAACTCGATTCCCTCTCTCTAAAAGAAAGGATAGATGAGCTTATGTAGTTGCCAATTAGAATAAAGTATGTATTTGATCTTGATTCGATAAAGCATGAATTACTCTTATTGCACAATGTGCATAGTTTACAATTAATTGACATCTTTTAATCTTCTGTCAATAATTCAAAATTTAATAACGTGTTAATCTTAATTGCCCATACATTGTTGAATTGTCGTATTCATGGTGCTACACTTGGTGCCACAGGAATCCAGGTTACCGAAAAGGATGCCTAATAGCTCTCAGATTTGAGATTGAATTGGTTAAGATAATGGTTAGCTTGACCTCGGAGTACATACAAAAGTTGTAATTGTGACTTGAGACTAGATAGTTAATCTTGCACTTCGCTTAAGTATGCATTTGATGGTTTAAATTATTAGCTTTGTAAGGACTAATTGTTATGTAACAGATTGGTTAATGGACTGCTCATGGCTTTGATATTAATATTGTACATGCTACCGCAATTAAAAGTTCATTAACAGGTGTCGGTGAGTAATCCTCACACGTGCAAAGTAGAATTTTCTCCTTTGTGAATTCGGATTTGGTTTGGAACAGGTTCGAGTTCACGGGAGTACGCGTGTCACACCTCGCGGGAACCACCATAATCGGGGAATTCTCGGGTCCGAGTTGTGACAGAAAATCATTCAATGAGATTTCAAGTTTAAGACAAGGACCACAAAGGAGAGAGCACATACACTGCAACTCATGTCTATGCAAGAGTTGTCGCCTTAGAACACTAACTCAAATTTCTAGGACTTGGCAAAGGAAAATTAAGAAAAAAATTCCCACTTCAACTTCTAATTTCTACAACATTAATAGACCATGAAAGGTTCCTCACCCAGTCAGGAAATGACTTTTACTCTGTAACAGCAAAGTCAAGATGGGATATCTTTCTTTAGTGGTGATAAGATGCCTTCACCTGTTTCCGTTAATAGGATCCATTTGGAGTTGAAATTGATACATTTGTAGCAACCAGAGCTGGTGTCATATAAAAATAAAAAATTACTTTAACAAGAGGAATAAGATTAACGGAAATGTATAAAAAATAAAAAAAATAAAACAATCATTCCACTCTTTTGGGGCTTCATTCACACCCCAAATCCCGGGTCATTACAATGTTGGGTTGAACAAGCCAAAGAATCTTTTCCATGCTTTTTTATAATTTTTGGAGATCAGCCAATATTTCGAAAGCTTAGGGTTGTCTCTAGTCTGAACCCTCCTTAGGACCCTACTTCGGCGGGACCTACACTAGATAATGGTCCTTTTTCTAATGTTTCGAAACAATAGTTTTTCGGTATGATTCACCACATATATTTTGGTTTTTAGAAAGCATGAAACTGAGGATCCCAACTTTTCAAATTTTAATCTCAACAAGTTAAATTTGATATTAAACACTTAGATCAGATGCACAGTCATATAAAACATGTGATTCATCATATTTAGAAAACCCCCAATTTTAGAAATAAAATATGATCATTAAAACTCAATTTTGACATGTAGAACAAGTAGAACATATTCATGTAGTGTAGAATTCAATGTTAGATCCAAACTCAAAATCAAATTAAACATAATTTCCATCAGTTATAACATTGCCGAATATATTCTTAGATTACAAGATTCACATATCATATGGGTGACATACAATCTGAGTGTAGATCTCTACAACATGATCATTAATGATATAGATCTTGATCCCAATCCTTATTTTTCCAACAAATTTGACCAAGGACATTCCATATTTGAGGATTTGACATTAATTAAGTTATTCGTTGCACTTTGTTTGATAGAATTTTGTGAGTGCGAGAATTTGGTTTTTTTGGGGGGTTTTGAGGAGTCACCGGAGTACAAAATACTCAGTTTGAGAAAAAAAGTATTACACAATTACCATAACAGGGCCATAATATATGGAAAGTTAGGTTTCTCATTGAATTTTTGACAAATCACATGGTCTTTGAGTACCAGTGATTCTGAGCGAGTCAACACTAAGCTCAACCCTTTTAGATCAGTTGAGTAAATTACAGCGTTTTGGGATCTAATGGATCTCAATCCTCAGTTACAATACTTAAGAAATCTTTAACTATATGGTTGTTCATGACACTTGGAGAGCTTGAACAATGAGAAAAAATCATTCATTGGGATTTCAAGTTTAAGACAAGGACCACAAAGGAGAGAGCACATACACTGTAACTCATGTCTATGCAAGAGTTGTAGCCTTAGAACACTAACTCAAATTTTTAGGACTTCGCAGACGAAAATTAAGAAAAAATTGCCCCCTTCAACTTATAATTTCTACAACATTAATTTCTCATTGAACACTAACTCATGTCAGCAAATGACTTCTACTTTGTAACAACAAAGTCAAGATAGGATATCTTTCTTTAATGGTGATAACATGCCTTCCCCTGTTTCCATTAATTGGATCCATTTGGGGAGTGAAATTGATACATTTGTAGCAACCACAGCTGGTGTAATATAAAAATAAAAAATTACTTTAACAAGAAGAATAAGATTAAGGGAAATGTATAAAAAATAAAAAATAAAACAATCATTCCAATGAGGGGTGCAGAGCTTTACCGCTGGCTACCTCATATCAAGATTTAAACTGCTAAAGTTGATGGTCCCCTCATTCAATAGCTGATGTTGAATTTTACATCAATAGAAGTTGGTCTCACTAGATAAGATTGAGCATATGACATAATTCTAAATCATATATGTTCAGGTGAGGCTTACTCTTAGTGGAGTGAAATTTAAAAAAAATACACTTAAAAAGAGTAAGTTTATTTTAAATGGTTTAGATCTAATAGCTGAACTCCACTATGAACTTTCATACCCTTCGCGGAAGCGTGAGTGAGACAATCAAAAGGATCTTGGTCTTTTAAGTATACACTCTAACTTTCAAAGTTATAGCTGAATGACTTGGTAAATGGGTTTAAATGTTGTCTTATCAACCAGGCCAACCACGGGAATTGTGGCCCAACAAATGATGACTTGTAACTAATCAATATAATTTTATTTATTAATAACGGACGGAATGATTCAAATGCATCCAATCCGGCATGGGTCCTACTTTGAATATAGTGAGATAAAAAGTTCATGCTAAAACAAAAGGAAAATGATTATTTTAAGTGGCTTGGATTCATTCTTGTAAGTCCTATTATTTCTGTTTTTCAAGTGTCCTCACAAAGTTTTGGGGAATTATGTTGGGACCGGGAACATGTTGGAATTCAAGACTTTTCCATGGATATTATTAAAAATTATGCAAAAAAATAAAATAAAATAAAATCTGATGATCTTTTAGACTCGTGTGCTTCCCTCGTCAAATGGTCCAATACTGGGCCTTTCCTTGACTATGGGACTACCAAACCACCATCCAAACCGTTGGTAAAAAAAAAAAAAAAAGACGTGGCTTATAATTTGCAAAACAATGTGACTTTCTTGCAAATTATTCAATAACCTTGATATCAATGGTTCAAATTTGGTGTGATATTGTTCTTACACTTATATAGATATCTAACGGTTTGGATGGTGGTTTGGTGGTCCCACAGTCAAGAAAAAAAAAAGAAAAAACGGGTTGTTCAAGTCTTTCAACTTTTGATTGTGGGATATCCTACATCCCTACGATATCGCAGCTTGCGATATCCTACGGATCGAACAACTTTGCGGTAAATATATATTTTCTAGTTATTGTGGGGCAATTGTCAGCTTTATGACAGTCCGTACGGTAATTGTCCCTTATTAAAAAGGGGCATTTACATTTCCAAATGGGTCCACACAAGGGCTAGCTTTGAAGCAGTAGGGTGGAATGTGCATCAGGCTTTGAATTTAGGCCCTGTAACTGAACAGACGTTTACCAAAAATAATGAAGATTGATTTACAGATAAATTAAATCATTTAACTAAAAAGAAAAAAAAATTGAAATTACAAATAATGACTAAAAGTTTGATCTCCAACACTTCACAAGGCTGTGGAGATCAAGACCATTTCCATTGAATTAATAGATCTTTCAACTCAAAAAATCTCTCAAAATGACTGGATCACATGATTCACATTCACCAAAAAATTGGAGTGAAGAGGCTGCCAATCCAACTAGACATCAAATGAGAAATGAAACTCAACTAGAAGGGCACCAAATGTAAGATTATGCATCATATTTCAACCTAACAATTAGTTAATTGAAAACAAGAGAAATTTCATTATTGATCTCCATCAAAATACAATCTTATTAAACAGGGAGGTGCTGTATACAACTCAAATCAGCTAATGGGCAATGACCCAAGAAAAACAAAGAAAAGAAGGGGAGAAAAAAATCTATCTCATTAAATCCATGAATTCTTGTTCAACAGCCTCTTCCAGCCATCTCTTGGACTCCTCCATCAAATCAGGGCTCAGTCTAACCATAAGAATACAAAACTCCATCTGATTCAAACACTCATCTCCATCCAAATCTCCCTCTCTCAGCATGCTCCGAAGCTCATCATCTTTCAGATCCTGCAACCCCAAAAGAGCTGAATTCCTCTTCAAGCTTTCAAAAGTGATGACTCCTTTTTCCCTATCCATCAACAGAGAAAACCCATTACAGAGCTCCCCCATAAGCCCCTCCTCCCCCAACTTATCTGCCATCAGAGGCAAGAAATCCTCAAAATCTACTGCTTTTTGGGCCATTTGAGATTGAAAAGAGAAAAGGATGTGTAGACTATGGATTCTGGATGTTGAAGACAGAGGCGATGGGTGGGATTTGGGAGTTACGTCTCGGGTTAAATAGGAGGGAGGGGAAGGGATTCGAGGAAAGAGAGAACCTGTGTGCCAACCAAGATACAGAGGATTCTTGGTGTTATTGGTCTGCTTCGGCGAAGTTGCAAGGGTAAAAAAGGGAACAAAGGAGAAAGAGAGGCGTTGGAGTCTGGTTTCTTCTTCGCGTTTTCACCGTGGGTTGACCCAGTTAGGGTGTCGAAGTTACTAAAATAGCCTTGGTTTTGAATGGAACTACAGGAATGGTCTTTGTTTCTTTTGGATTGACCAACTGGCGACTGCCCTCGTGTAATGACCAAAATAGTCCTGGCTGCATTTCTACCAAAACAATGGATTAGGCTTGTGGGCCCACTAGATCAAAACTATCTCCCATTCACTGTGTCACGGAGGTAATCGACTAATCGTTCTATATATAGCTGGTCAATTAAAATGGAGGATGGGTCGTAGATGGCCACATCTCCTTCTTAAAAAACACGGGCCACTAAGATTTAGGTTACAGATGGCAATGAGTTGCGCTTAATCCAAGTTAGCCTATATTCAAATCCCATCTAGATTCGGACATGTTCAGCGTTCCAACTAATCTTATACTAGTTTAGTTTATGATTTATGATGATATCAAGACTCAACATGTGATAAGTATAGGTTCATTTAGGTTTTAATTTAGTTCTTTGCATTCTTATAAAATATAAAATGACTATACTCTAATTCTATAAATGTCCATTCATATATGCACTAGGCTCTTAATTAGTCTAATTATGACAGATTTATGATTTATGATATCAAAGATACGTATAAATTGGTTTTAATTTGATATTGGTTACTTCTTCTTTCTTTTTTTCACAATATAAAAAATAAACTCTTACTTTAGTAAATGTCCATTGCAATTGTGGTATTAAAGGGAAGGAGGTGGCCATGTGAGAACTTACAAATTTATATATATATATATATATATATATATTAATCATAAAAGGGACAAATTGGGAGCGGCCAAAACCTGAACCTAGCTCAGTCAAAATCTAAAAACCAATACCAACTTCAAAATAAACAAACCCAAGAAGTGTGTCAGAAAGGGTCACCCATTTAAACCCTGCTCAGTCAAAATCTAAAAACCAATTCCAACTTCTAAATAAACAAATCCAAGAAGTGTGTCAGACAGGGTCACCCATTTAACCTTATCAATTACCATTCCTAGTTGTGCTGCTTGTGAATTCATATATTTGAGGGGTATAATGGTCATTTGAGCATGGTGAATTCTTGACCACCCAATATTGGCCTTTGGCACTACTATTGGCACGCAAGGAAGCTGAGCTGACGTGGCACACAAGTTTGATTATTTGAGCATAGCCCTTTATGAAATTCCTAGGAAAGTAATTGAGAAACCATTTGAAGGCAGCTGCGGTGGGTCTTCCTTTTATCTTTCCCCTACAAACTTGTAGAGAAACTTCATAGAAGACTTTGTGAGGAGTATAATAACTTATAAAAGGGAATAAGGAATGGGTCTCAACGCCGACATAGAAACTGATGTGGGTTTGTCCTGATGCTAGAATCGATCTTATTCAGAAACAGCTGTCCCACCTTAATTGTTTCTTCCATACAGGAAACATCTTTCTGGGTTTTCTTTTCCTCTTTCCAAGTGAGAACAGTCTTTCCCAGCAAGAACTGCATGCAAGTAGGCCGGCATCATTTTCCACATATTCATGTTGGATGCATGGATTTTTCTTTCATGAATCTACTACTAGCATTAAATATTCAACATGAGATGTGCATCTATGAATGATAAAAAGAAAAGGAAGTCTTCCATGGCTGGAGACACTGAACTATAAAACAAATAGAGAATTCATTTACCATTTCGTCAGCAGCGACGACTCTAAAATCTTATTGGCCGATCTGGATCTGTATTGGTTTTTCAAGAAACTGATCTAACCCGAGTCAAATCGTATGGTGATGCAGTCGATATGGGCCAAGAGGGATGATATGTACAATTGTTTTTATTTTATTTTGATTGTTTTATATATGGTTCAGCCTCTCCTCACCTCATGCACTGAGCAACTCAACTTGCTGATGAGATTGTTGGGCCACCTGATGATTTACATGAGTGAATCCAAAAAATAGGGACCTCCTTGATCGTAATAATCGTGGGGTTTGACACTCATCCTAATGGACTAAACCGTTGGATCAATTATGTACTGATTTTGAACAGTAAAAACTTGTCGGCTATTATCAAGTGGTTATGATGATCATCTGAGCCTTTGTCACTCCTCCGTCCCATTCCCAGGTGGGCCCGCATGCATTTTTGCTCGATTCAAGCAATGCATTTGTTTGTTTGTTTATTTATTACGAGGACTCAAAGTCACTCTCTCAGCCATTGATCAAGTAATTAGGATGATCATCCAAGTCTTTGTCACCCCCTTTTCATTCTCAGGTGGGCCCCATGCGCGTCTTTGCTTGACTCAAGCAATTGATTTATTTATTTATTATTTTAGGGGGACTCAAAGTCACACTCTTTAACCCATATAGGAAGCATTTGCTGTCCCTAACTAGAAGAGCTATGTTTTTCTTTTATAAAAAATACTACAAATGCTCTAGCGGGAACAATACAAGTTTCTTTGATCGTGTAAACATGAAAGTCTGACATATTTCTTTATTGAAACCATGTATCCCTAACTAGGAAAATTCCTACCAACGTAATAAGTGAGGAAGCTCTAGTGGGCGTGTTCCTAGCTAGTTCTAGGGGTGTTCATGGCCGGGCTAAGGATATTTAGGCCCAGCCCTACTTTAGAAGCATTGGCCAAGGCTCGGCTCAAGCCTGAGATAGGCCACAAGAGTTAGGCCTGAGCCCGCCCATTTAAGCAATAGGGCTGGGCCGAATCGGGAATTTTTATCACTTTTGTGGGCTTGCATTTGATCAATTGTTTAGACTAAATAAATTAAATCACATGCATTCCTTAAACCGGCTGTGCTTTGGGATTTCTATCACTTAATCCAAGCCCAGCCCAATTATTAAATTGGCCCTAATTACATATCTAAGCCCGGCCCCAATTGGGCTGAGTTCGAATCGGGCTCAGGCTGGCCCGGCCCATGAGCACCCCTACCTAGTTCAGAACATGACATATGGGGCCTACTAAGTAAAAAACTGTGACTTATCCAAGATTCTTGAACATTTAATTAAGATCGTACATATATATATATAGATTATTGTCATTTGCTGTTGGTTAAGAGCATGTGAAAGATCATGTGTGGTTACAAAAGTCCGAACTCCTTGAAATTTTTAACTATTGTAAATCACTATATTAGTAGTAACTTAAGATGATTATAATAAAACCCTCAAAAACTAGATTCAAAACTTTCTTTATGCCACCTACACACGGAGGAAAGCCATTTTGACATTTTTGTCCACGCTCTTGCGCGTTTTGAAACATGATTGTGCAGCTTGTTCCTGTCGGTGCACCTAGGCATTGTTGACAATGTGATTTATGATCGCCAAACAAGATTTTTGACTTGTAGTGGCCGATATAAGGGTCTCTCAGTCTCTCATCTCTAGTTTAGTTTCCATATGGGAGGAATGATACACCCATGTTTTCTTGGGGCACATTTACAGAGAAATATAAAAACAGCTTCTGTAAGTGGAGATAAGATCATGGGCACAATCAAAAAACAAAAGGCAAGATTAGGGTGTAATGCAAGATTCAAGGGGAACAGAAGGAATCGTATTACTGTATTCATAATGGTTGGGTGAGGGAGTAATTAAGGAGCAAAGGGAATCATAATACTATTAATAGATGACATGCTGTTGGTAAAAGGAGATGCATCTTCCAACCACATCTATTTCCAACCAGAGCTAAATAAAGAAAATCTTGTGGATCTAGCTTCAAAATTGAATCTTGTTTCTCTGTTATTATTATTATTATTAAGTTCCTTTGTCCACGTGACTGAATTAATGAATCCGTATAGGAACTACCCATTGATTATGAATTGATCATTGGATTCTCCATGTGTAATGACATTTAGTATCTTAATCACACTTGAGATGAAAGAAAAACGCAGTCACATAGTTCTATGTAAAAGGACTCTTTTGAATACAATCACAACTAGGAGTTAAAAAGACTATTAGTTTAACAAGTCATTATTCCGAGATAAACATCACCAGCACAATTATCCTTTTCTCTAATGTACATTTAGTTCTAATTAGTCGCGAGAGAAAAACAACTTCAAAAGTAAATGATTCCATATTTTTATTCTGTGAAAAACTGTTATGGACTGTGCCTTGGCCTAGGTACATAAGTTGATGCCCAGGCTATGTACTGTGAGATCGAACGATATTCAAGAACTGGACTGGAGTTCTGTATAAATGGGTTGAATTCTTGTTGGATCCAAGTAATAGTGTTTAATGACCATGGCCATGTCAAAGCTTGTCTATGAAGAAATTGTGTGGCTCACATGCCACGAGACCTTCGTCAGATTAAGAATGTGGCTCCTCATCAGATTAAGCATGTGGCTAAGACACTGGTGAATCTTTCGGATTAAGTTTTAATTTGTAACACTAAGAGAGTTTAGATTGGGATCGCGCTTTGTTAAAGACTGATCAATCGGAACTCATGAGTGGCTAATTTTTAATGTCCGTCAAGGGATGTAGTGTGACGCACTGGAGTCCCACATCGACTATAGAAGTAAACTGACTGAAATTATACGTAAAGCTTGCATTCTTATCTTGCACGAGGGGCGTGTACGTTTAAGGCGGCGAAATCTATATCTATGTAACAGTTTTGACCTTGTCATAATACTGTGGATCGACAAAATGGGAATGTTCTCCCCTAACTTTGATTAGGAGAAGAAGACCAAGGTAGTGTTTTATTTTTGGCACTAAAACCGAGTAAAAAAGAGATTTATCAGCTGTCAACCGCTGTTGTATCGCCAGAAGATAGAAAGTGGCAAGGCCATCTCAGCCGGGCCAAAATTTTCAAGTTCGCCTACAACACAGTTGCTTTTAAAGATTGAAGATTTAAAAGTGCATTGCATCACTGAGGCTATTGGTACTTCATCCGGCTACCACATGGCCTTATAAGAATTACTCGGGCTCAAAAGGGTGTTCACCCTCCCTTATAAATTAAAAAAGGATAAAAAAAAAAAAAAAGTTGCCTTAATTGTTGGAACAGTCAAACTTGACTTTTCTCTCTTTCTTAAAAGGAATGGGACGGTGGCTTAGCGCACAGGTACAATGCCAGCTGCTCTTTGCACCATAGATAGGGTCACTTTCGGTCACGTGAAGCTAATCGCAGACCGACCCAACGCCAACATGACGGCCTGGCGTGATGGTACAAAAGTGCTGACGTGAATGCTGAGGACAGCGGGTGACGTGCTGATGACGCAAGCCAAGGGTCCTTGTCATGGGGAGTGTCTCTGCAGAGATGAAATCCGACCGTCCGTCCGGAGCCTTTCTTTGATATGTTTGTGCGCGACGAAGCCACGGAAAATCTCACTTTGCGGTCTTCAATTCCGTGCAAAATGGGATCCGGACATCCGACCTGGTGGCAGGGGAGCAAAGCCGCGGAAGAAGAAACCTTATTTTCACCTCCCGCGGTGTTGCACAAATCAACCATTGGGTGTGAAACTTTTACTAAGGGTCTGCTTTTTTACTACAATCTTACCAATCCCTATGTAGGGAATTTTTGAATTTCCAAATAAGGTAAAATTTCTAAACGCTCATTTGGACTTGAGCATTTAGGAATCCCACCAAAATACAAATATGGTGGACTTCCTGAACTCTCAAAGGTCAATTAGGACCTTTCATGTGCTAGAATTTAGGAGTTCTTAACACGAAACAAGAGACTTGAAAATACTAGATGTCCCAAAAACCTCAACTACTAGAATTCTTGTTATGAATTCCTGTGAAATAACAAGTCCTAAGGATATCTAAATCATCTGAACTCAAATCTACAAACTGTTTGCGCTTGCGGACTCCTGGTAACGAGATCTATGTAGTTATCGATCAATGAATATGTTCAGTGGTATCTAGACTTGCTACATGATCTCATAATATCTTCAACGAAAAGAACCAGCCCATGCGAAGATATCATATGGGTACTGGTTTATGATTGAATTTGTGCGTTAATTTGTTGTAAAAAGATCCAACATATACTTTCTTTTGATAAACCTTGCACAACCACTGCGGAACCATTTGGCGGTAACAGATTATTACCATGTGCAGTGGGGGTGCAATAATTGAAGATCTGCTAAAAATCTAATGTGCAAATCAAGGGGTTGAGGATTTAATTGAAAGAATACGAGCACACAATCCAGTGTTTCAAGTGACATCGATCTGATCTCTAGTTCGTAGTAAAATATGATGAAACTACTAGATCTCAATTGAATATAATCTATGACACATGCATTGTATTATATATTAATGGGCGTTTGGTCGGAGGTCCCCTCAAAGTATGACTTTGTTGCAAATAGTCTACAAAAAAAAGTCATACCGCCAAAGGTCCTCTAACACATTCTCATACTTGATATGTCTAACAACTACCATTTAATTGGCCAAATAAATTTCAAAAGATCCAAATAAATTTCAAAATACGTAAATAAAATTAAAAAACACAAATAAATTTTAAAAATAAAAATTAATTTAAAAGAATGCAAATAAATTTCAAAAAACGCAATAAATTTCAAAAGAACATAGAGAAATTTAAAAAGACTCAAATAAATTTCAAAAGATCCAAATATATTTCAAAAGATGAAAATCAATTTAAAAAGACACAAATAAATCTCAAAAGATCCAAATAAATTTAAAAAAAATGTGAATACATTTGGCACAAACTCGGATAGATTTGTCCAAAAACTTAGATAAATTAGCCAAAAACTCAGATACATTTGTCAAGAACTCAGAGAAAATTGTTTCATAACTTAGATAAATTTGCGCAAAACTCAAATAAATTTGAAAAAAAAATGAAAAACTCAGATAAATTTGTTAAAACTCAGATAAACTTGATAAAAACTTATATAAATTTCACAATGGGCCCACTTGATGACCCAAGGAAGTGTTGGAAATTTATACTAAAAACATACTTTATGTATTTATCTTTGACTGATTCATTTTTAGTATATTTTGTCTTCTCATCTAGCTGAGATTTTGTATGGGCAAATGGTTGCATTATTATGCATGTGAGTGTCTTTTATTCTATAAAGTAGACAAGTTGATGTGTAGAGTTTTACTTATACACGAAAGAGTTATTTGTCGGTTCTTATAGAATATAAGTTGTTGTTCATAAACTAGATATAATTTGGGCAAACCATCGGTACGATTGTAGCATGACGTTTTAGCAGGCTTGTCTTGGCTGCAGGAAACAGTATAGTTTTGACTCATTATACTAGTACACTATGTGTGTATTGAACATGGCCGTGTTTTTGGGTTTATTGTCTTTATACTGACTATATAGGATAATGAACACCAAAACGGTTATTATGAGTGCTTGTACTCTTAATCCAAATTTAAATAATAGACACATACATTTAGTGCTTGACATTTTGATTTACAAAGGAGTGAGATCTTTTATTGGAGTGAGATCTTTTATGGGTCAATAATCTCAGTGAATTGGATGACTACACTACGTGTATGGTGGATATTAGTTTATTGACGGAATCCACGTCCCGTAATAGGGATTGATGATATCCCCTTGACGAAGTTTTAAAGTTTTGATTATGTCAAACCCTGCAGGTGGACTTTGTGTCCGACATATCAAATATGTTAAGTGTAAGGTCTCAAGAAATTATAAATTAAGATATCGATTAAATATAGATGTCAATAATTATTTAATCGATGGATATCTGAAATCTTAACGTGGGGAGATTAATAAGTATTTAATAACAAGAAGCTCGAAATATTATTTTGAGAGAAAGGACATGAGTGCAATTACAATTCTTTAGTGGACTGAATTGTAATTTATGGAACTAGGATTCTAATTTGGGTCGAATTAGGGTTTCTTGTTTCCATAAGAAGCCTATCCTTATGTCCTTCTTAAGGTCCCTATTGTAGCCTATAAATATGTGCTACTGCTCTCCAGGTCAATAACAAGAAAAGTAAGAGAGAAATCTCGCTTTTGGAGAGCAAAGGAGAATTCGCAGAAGATGCCCACTCCCTGGTGCAAGTTCGAACATATAGGAATACAGTAGAAGATCTTGAGATTTTCAGGTTACTGTAAGACCGAGATCAAATCAGAAAGATCCCGCAAGTATGACTTTTAATTATATTCTTCCATAGTTATTTCCGCAATGATCTATACGCAATATCTAGAGATCCTGGTTTCTACTCGTTTCTAACAATTGGTATCAGAGCCGATCTTGATACTGCATATGAATTAAAGAAAACATAGTAAGATTATAGGTTGCAGTAAGAAAACATGGTCTGCTGTTACTGTAAGTAACCCCTGTTTTGCAACGAAATATCAAACTTTTGTTTGCAGCAACTGAGTAACTGATCTGGCTATCATGGTCACCATGTGTATATGTTATGTGAATGGATCCCATGAATTAAATTCATAGATACTGTTTTACGTATTTTACAATTTTTATGGTGATATAATTATATTGAGATAGCATGTGAACTCCGTTTGTCAAGAGGCTTAGGACTCAATGTAATTTTTTATGGTGATGTAATTATATTGAAATAGCATGTGAACTCCGTTCGTCAGGAGGCTTAGGACTCAATTTCTTTATCTTGGAGATGTAATTATATTGAGATAGCATGTGAACTCCGTTCGTAAGGAGGCTTAGAACTCAATGTAATTTCTCAAGAAGGGGCATAGGTTCTGAAGGCAGAAATTCGATTTCGAAGGAAGAACTTCATTTTTTTTTATTTTTTTTTGTTTCGGGGGTGCTGCCCCTTGGATCCCCATGAGTTATCTCCCCCGGACCCCAGCTCGACCCCCGCCGGGGGACACCCCCAGACCCCCTCTGTGAAGCGCATGTTTAAAGAAGTGGCAATCATGAAAACAAAAGGATTCTACTTGACCATGATAGCTAGGCTTCTTATGTTGGTTGTCATTCCTTTTTGTGCTTGGATGTCTATTATTATCATTGCTTGCTAAATATCGTATTAATCCTGTTTAATTATGTTTAGAATGGTATAGTAGTAAAGACATGGTTGCCTATTACTACTAGATTTTAAACTGGTCTTAATTAAATTGTTTTATAAGAACCCTCATTGTTAAATAACTAAGTGGGAGAGGGAACTTCTCAAGTTGCCACGGTCTCCATCATTGGTTTGTAGGAGATGTAATTGATTTATGTGTTGACATTGGAGTCTTCCACCTAATCGGATGAGTTAATTATGGAATCTCCAGTACAAACTCCCATATGGATGATTTAGGGTAATTATTAGTATAGGTCTCTTCTCCATCTAATGGGAGCAAATACAGAATAATGGACTTTGAATTTAATGATGGAATACACTTAGCTATAAATAACAGTATGCTCTCCATCTGAGCCACTTCTATTATTTATAGGACCAAAGTTATGGCAACTATTTGGTTTTACTTGGCATGGTTTGTTGCCTTGATAGTAGAACTAAAAGGTTATGTCCTATCTAAATAAATAAGTATAGTACATGTCCTCACATCGAGGCATACTATGCATTGGTGTTTTAGATTGCTGTCGGATTCTTTTAAAAATTGGCGGATGGAGTCATTTTCCTTTTATTTGAATCCAAAGATTTATTTTTACCCATCATAATTTGCTAATTATTTAAATCTCAAGTTTTAAGATGGGTGCTTTCAATCCACTTGCTGTAATTCCCAAAGAACACAAACTCACTGGACCTAATTACATTGACTGGAAAAGAAATATGGATATTATGCTCACTGCTGAAGAGTACAACTATGTGCTCACTGAGGTGTGCCCAGAGAAACCTGTAGATGGATCTACCAATGAGGTAGCCATCGAGGCATACAAAAAATGGATCAAGGCTGATGAGATGGTGCGATGTTATATGTTGGCATCCATGTCAAATGTTTTGCAACATCAGCATCAGTCTTGTCCTACTGCCTACGACATCATGTACAGTCTCAAGGAGATGTTTGGTGATCAGGATCGGACAGCTAGACAGGTTGCTATGAAAGAGTTGTTTAACACTAAGATGGTTGAAGGTAGCTCGGTAAGGGGCCATGTTCTGAAAATGATGGGACACCTCAATGAACTACAGGTCCCTGGAGTTGGAATTGATGGGGAGACCCAGATTGATATCATTCTCCAGTCCTTGACTGATTCCTTTGGGAATTTTCGCCTAAATTACAACATGAACAAGCTCAATTTTTCTCTGGCGGAATTACTCAAGGAACTTTAGGCTGCTAAGGGCCTTTTGAAAAAGCCGCCTAGTGTTCACGTTGTTGAAAAATGTTCTGTTTCTAAGCCGAAAGGCAAGACGAAAAAAAAAAAAAGGGTCAGAATCGTAAGGAAGTTCCTCAAGGAGCAACAGACCATAGGGAGGAGTGAAAAAGCCTAAGGGCAAGTGTTTTTTTATTGCAAGCAAGTAGGGCACTGGAAAAGACAGTGTCCAACTTTTCTCAACAGAGTGAAAAATAAAGGTAAATTTCATTCACTAGTTGTTGAATCATATTTAGCGGCTACCGGTACCTGGTCTGTAGATACGGAAGCCATTAATCATGTTTTCAATTCTTTGTAGAGGTTCTAGGAAACCAGGCAGCTAAGTGATGGGGAGATTTATTTGCTTATGTGTGATGCTACGAAAGTGGTAGCAGTTACAGTAGGAGACATTTGTCTAAGTTTTAGTAGAGATAGGACTTTATTTTTAAAAGGTTGTCATTATGTTCCCTCCATAAGGAGGAATTTAATTTTTGTTTCCAAGTTGGTTAAAGATAGATAGTCCGTTTTATTTTAATAAATTTATGGTTATTAAGTACAATAAGCGTTTTATCTGTTCAAGTTCATTAGTGGATGATCTTTATATTGTTAATCCTATCTCTCTTAAACTACAATTGACCGAATCGAATAACACAACTACCCTACCATGTAAGAGAAAGGAACCTTCAAAACTGAACCAAATGTATCATTGGCACTTACGCCTTGGACATATTAATATACACCGGATTTCAAGATTGGTTGCAAATGGACCATTAAACTCATTGGAAGTGGAGGCCATTCCAGTCCGTGAATCTTGTTTAAAGGGGAAAATGACCAAGCGTCCCTTTTTGGCAAAAGGCTATAGGGCCAAAGAACCGTTGGAATTGGCTCACTCTGACCTCTGTGGTCCCATGAATGTCCAGGCTAGAGGTGGTTTTGAGTGTTTCATTACTTTTATTGATGACTATTCAAAGTATGGGTACATTTACTTAATGCGCCGAAAGTTCGAATGCTTTGAAAAATTCAAGGAGTATAGGGCGGAAACGGAGAAGCGTTTAAGTAAGAGTATCATAACACTACGATCTGATTATGGTGGAGACCTCTTTGAAGAATTGAGGGAGTACTTGGCACAAGAGGGGATTACATCCCAGCTGTCTGCACCAGGTACACCTCAACAAAATGGTATAGCAGAAAGAAGGAACATGACTCTTATGGATATGGTAATGTCAATGATGAGTTATTCTGAATTACCTAATTCGTTCTGGGGACATGCTCTAGAAACGGCTGCATATATTCTAAACTTAGTTCTATCTAAGTCAGTACCTACTACCCACAGAACTATGGACTGGGCGCAAACCCAGTTTAAAGCATGTTCGGATTTGGGGTACTCCAGCACATGTGCTGAAAGGGAACACAGATAAGTTGGAACCAAGAACGAAAATTTGCATTTTCGTTGGATATCCTAGAGGAACAAAAGGTGGTTTGTTCTATAATCCTAAAGATCGAAAGGTCATTATTAGCACCAATGCTTGATTCTTAGAAGAGGACTATGTAATGAATCACAAACCGAAAAACAGAATTGTTCCAGAGGAATTGAGGGAAGAAAGACCTACCCAAAATTTTCCATCGCCAATGGCACAGGAGGAACCACCTCAAGCTGATGATACTCCAGGTGAAATCACCAGCATGATTTGTGACTAGCCGGATTAGCATGTCGATGGTGGTACACCGGGATTAGTTTCAGCATAGCGTGACACTACTCATACACAGAGACAGGGTGTGCCTCGTCGTAGTGGGAGGGTTATTCATTAATCCGAACGGTACCTGTTCTTGGGAGAGTCATTTGACAGAGTCCCTGATGAGCTAGATACCACCCTGTAACTATCATGAAGCACTCCAGGACAAAGATGCAGAACTATGGCAACAAGTTATGAAATCAGAAATGGAGTCTATGTACCATAATCAAGTCTGGGATCTTGTAGAATCACTAGAGGGGATAAAACCTACGGTTGTAAGTGGGTCTACAAGAAGAAAAGAAGGGTTGATGGAAAGGTTGAAACCTTCAAAGCTAGGCTTGTTGCGAAAGGGTTTACTAAAAAAGAATGTATCGATTATGAGGAGACTTTCTTGCCAGTAGCCATGCTAAAATCCATCCGGATCCTTTTATCCATTGCGGCTTATTTTGATTACGAAACTTGGCAAATGGATGTCAAGACAACTTTCCTTAATGAAAATCTTGATGACTGTATCTATGTGGTACAACCAGATGGATTCGTAGATGAAGGTCGTGAGTACATGTTGTGCAAGCTTAAGAAGTCCATTTATGGACTAAAGCAAGCATCTAGATCTTGGAACATTAGTTTTAATCAAACCATTAAATCTTACGGTTTCGAGTAAAATCCTGATGAACCCTGTGTGTATAAGAGGTGCAATGGCAATGTGGTGATTTTCTTAATACTTTATGTAGATGACATCCTACTCATTAGAAACTATGTCGGGGTGTTGTCTTCGGTCAAAGTATGATTGAGCAGTCAATTCGATATGAAGGACTTAGGAGAAGTTAGTCACATTCTAGGGATCAAGCTCTTGCGAGATCGGAAACAAACAATGTTGGGCTTATCTCAAGCGGTTTATATTGGTACGATTCTTGCCCGTTTTAGCATGCTAGATTCCAAGAAAGGATTTCTTCCTTTCAGGCATGGAATTACTTTATCCAAGGATCAGTGTCTTAAGACACCTGATGAGATAGAAAAAAATGAAGGAAGTACCTTATGCTTTGGCAGTGGGAAGACTCATGTATGCAATGTTATGTACTAGACCTGATATTTGTTTTGCCGTTGGCATGGTTAGCAGATACCAGTCTAATCCAGGGAGAGAACATTGGACTGTGGTAAAGCATATACTTAATTACCTTAAGAGGACTAGAAATTATATGCTGATTTACCAGGTCGAGAATTTGATACCCATTGGGTACACAGACTCGGACTTCCAGTCAGAGAATGATGCTAGAAAGTCGACCTCAGGATTTGTATTTACCTTGGGAAGTGGAGCTATAAGTTGAAGGAGTGTCAAGCAGTCATGTAATGCTGACTCTACCATGGAAGCCGAATATGTGGCAGCTTCTGATGCGGCCAAGGAGGCAGTTTGGCTCAGAATCTTCTTGATGGATCTAGAAGTGGTACATTCGGTAAAATCACCTATAGTACTTTATTGTGATAATACCGGCGTTGTTGCTAATGCAAAGGAACCCAGGATGCACAAGAAGGGTAAGCACATCCAACGTAAATATCATCTCATACGAGAAATCGTATAGAGGGGTGACATGATTGTCACCAAGATTGCATCAGCAGACAACCTGGCAGATCCTTTTACAAAGAGCTTACTAGCAAAGAGTTTTGATGGTCATGTGGAAGGCATGGGCTTAAAATACATGTCAGCATGGTTTTGAGTCTAAGTGAGAGATTGTTGGAAATTTATACTAAAAATCTACTTTATGTATTTGTCATTGACTGATTCATTTTTAGTATATATTGTCTTTTCATCTAACTGAGATTTTGTATGGGCAAATGGTTGCTTGATTATGCATGTAAATGTCTTTTATTCTATAAAGTAGACAAGTTGGTGTGTAGAGTTTTACTTATACACGGAAGACTTATTTGTCGGTTCTTATAGAATATAAGTTGTTGTTCATAATCTAAATGGATTTGGACACACCATCGGTATGATTGTAGCATGATGTTTTAGTAGGCTTGTCTTGGCTACAAGAAACGATATAGTTTCGACTCATTATGCTAGTACACTATGTGTGTATTGAACATGGCTGTGTTTTTGGGTTTATTATTTTTATACTGACTATATAAGATGATGAACACCCAAATGGTTATTATGAGTACTTGTACTCTTAATCCTGACTTAAATAATAGACACATGCATTTAGTGTTTGGCATTTTGATTTACAAAGGAGTGAGATCTTTTATGGGTCAATAATCTTAGTGAATTGGATGACTACACTACGTGTATGGTGATTAGTTTATTGATGAAATCCACGTCTTGTAATAGGGATTGATGATATCCCCTTGATAAAGCTTTTAAATGTCAAACCCTGCAGGTGGACTTTGTGTCTGACATATCAAATATGTTAAGTGTAAGGTCTCAAGAAATTATAAATTAAGATATCGATTAAATATAGATGTCAATAATTATTTAATCGATGGATATCTGAAATCTTAACGTGGGGAGATTAGTAAGCATTTAATAACAAGAACCTCGAAATATTATTTTGAGAGTAAGGACATGAGTGCAATTACAATTCTTTAGTGGACTGAACTGTAATTTATGGAACTAGGATTCTAATTTGGGTCGAATTAGGGTTTCCTGTTTCCATAAGAAGCCTATCCTTATTTCCTTCTTAAGGTCCCTATTGTAGCCTATAAATATGCTATTGCTTTCTAGGTCAATAACAAGAAAAGTAAGAGAGAAATCTCCTTTTTGGAGAGTAAAGAAGAATTCGCAGTAGCATATAGGAATAGAGTAGAAGATCTTGAGATTTTCATGTTGTTATAAGATCGAGATCAAATCAGAGAGATCTCGCATGTATGGTTTTTAATCATATTCATCCATAATTATTTCCGCAGTGATCTGTACGCAATATCTAGAGATCCTGGTTTCTACTCGTTTCTAACAAGAATAACGTGTGATCTTCTTCTTCTTCAACCGTTCTGTTCTGCAACCAGAACAGAAGAACAACCCTGTTATTTTCTCTTTCCACGGCAACAGCGCAGCGGCGACGACGGACCTCCGATCGTGAGGCAGCGGCGGCGATTTCGGCGTGCTGTCCTCAGCGATGTGGGGTCTAGCCAAACTGAATGTTGACGATCCTCTGTTTCTTCTTCTTTTATTGACGCGTAGAACCGCGAGCAAGCAAAGACTTGCTGAAGATCCGATCACCCTTTCTCCGATGGACCGATCACCCCTTCCGGGCATGTTGTCAGATCCGATCACTCCTTCTTCTTTTATTGATGCGCATACCTCTCGCCGTTTAGATGGTGCAGCAGTAGCCCATGATCATTCTGCAACTACAGATGGTGTAGGTAGCCCATGATCCTTCTGTAACTTCAGATGGTGCAATGGCAGGTGATGATCGACTATCTTCTTCTTCCAATGGAGTTTTCAGGGACAATAGAAAATGAGAGAAAACGAACGAGGGGGAATAGGAGATTTGAATTTTTAAAATTAAGATTTCATGCCTAAACAATTGAAAGATTTCATGCCAAAACAGTTGAAAGGGCAAATCAGTCATGAAAATGTATACGATGACATATCTAGGGACCTCTCACCATGATGTAGTGTATATAGGGACCTCTCGCCGAAATATATCCAAGCTGCGTGGACCACAAGCCTTAGAGGAATAGTTGATGGATTGAAGGCCTTACAAGACCTCTAAGAGGGACCTTTCGCTAATTTTCTCTATATTAATTGCTTGATAGATCCCTCATCGATAACTGGGTTAATCAAATCGCTTATAAATGTGTTGACCACAGTGGGAGAACTAACTTATCAATGTGCTCCAATTTGATGTTTATTGTTGGGGTCTTTCGATTCTTTGAGAGGTGTCTCTTGAGTCCACGGGCTCTTAAATATTTAGACTTTAAAGGAATTTAAGAAAAAATATAATTTTTTAATTCAAAAGGATAAGAGAATGTGATAGGATAGACAATTATCTCGTGGATTGGATACAATGATTATATATTTATATATTTCTGGATCTAATATCAAGAAGTTAAAGATCAAAACTAGCGGATTAATTTGTAGATGTATGTGTAATTCTTGAATTTGCGAAAGAAAAATCCGTAAATGCGAGCATCTATAAATATGGAATAAATATTTTGTGATGTGTTTCGGAAATAAAATGAGTTTGGATACCATTACACACTAAAAATCCCTATATTTGGTAGATGAATGCTCAAATAATTTCCAATTTGAGATCAAAGAAAATCTTGTAAATCAATTGGGTGATATTGTTCGGAAAGCTGTTTTCAATACATCTAATTCTCTGACTCTCAACTGATGGTAACCGGATCTTAAATCAATCTTCGAAAAGTATGATGCACTTTGCAATTATCAAACAATTCATCTATTCTTGGTAATGGATACTTGTTCTTGATGGTCACTTGATTCAATCTTCGGTAATCTATACACATTCTCATCGAACCATCATTCTTCTTGACAAACAAGACTGGAGCTCCCTGAGGTGAAATACTCGGTCTCACAAAACCTTTGTCTAACAATTCTTGCAACTGAGTCTTCAATTCTCCCAATTCTGTCGGAGCCATTCTATAAGGTGCAATAGATATCAGAGCAGTCCCTGGTAACATCTCAATAGTGAAATCAATCTCTCTGATGGGTGGTAAACTTGGAATCTCCTCCGGAAAAACATCCGGGAATTCCCAAACAATATGTCCACTATGAGTTCCTAGTGATGCCATTTGGGTTGACTAATGCACCGGGAGTGTTCATGGCGTTGATGAACAAGATATTTGTATAGTATCTGGATCAGTTTGTTGTAGTATTCATAGATGACATTTTGGTGAACTCCAAGACCAGAGAAGAGCATGAAGAGCATTTAAGGATAGCATTGCAACTCTTGAGAGAGAATCAGCTGTATGCGAAGCTCAACAAGTGTGAATTTTGGTTGGAGCAAGTAGCATTTTTGGGGCACATCATCTCCAAAGAAAGATCATCAGTAGATCCGAACAAGATTGAAACAGTTATGAGTTGGGAAAGACCGAAGAATGCGTCAGAAATCAGAAGTTTTCTGGGCTTGACAGGCTATTACAGGAGGTTTGTACAAGGATTTTCGTCGATTGCGTCACCGTTGACGAAGTTGACAAGGAAGAATGTGCCATATGTGTGGACAGATCAGTGTGAAGATAGTTTTCAAGAGCTAAAGAAGAGATTGACTACAGCACCAGTCCTTACTTTACCATCCGGAAGCGGCGATTTTACCATTTTTACCGATGCTTCGAATGTTGGGCTTGGTTGTGTGTTTATGCAAGAAGGAAAAGTGATTGCATATGGATCCCGACAGTTAAAAGATCACGAGAAGAACTATGCCACCCATGATCTTGAGTTAGCAGCGGTTGTTTTTGCGTTGAAAATGTGGAGACATTACCTCTATAGAGAGAAGTTCGAAGTCCACTTCGATCACCGCAGCTTGCAATATTTATTTTCTCAGAAGGAATTGAACATGAGGGAGAGAAGATGGATGGAATATATCAAGGACTATGATTTTCCAATCAAGTATCACCCGGGGAAAACAAATGTAGTTGCCGATGCCTTGAGTAGAAAATCGGTAGGCTTAGCAAATCTTAGCAAATCTAAGTGGCACTTGTATCTTTGAGCAATTTGAGGAGCTGAGTATAGACCTGCAGCCACTAAGGAAGGGTGTTTTGTTAGCTAACATGACAGTGTCAGAGCCTTCTTTTATTCAAAAGATCAAGGATAGTCAGTTGCAAGATCCAGAGTTGGCGAAGATTTCAGAGCATATAGCAGACCGTCCCGATTTCCGTATTGTTGAAGGAGTTTTGTACTACCGTGACCGTCTATGTGTACCAAATATTGAAGATTTGAGGAATGATATCATGACCGAAGCTCATAGTACGAAGTACTCTATGCAGCCAGGCAGCACGAAGATGTATTAGAATTTGAAGGGCAGATTTTGGTGGAATAACATGAAGAGAGAGATTGCAGCGTTTGTCTTCCGTTGTATGACTTGTCAGCTGATAAAGGCAGAACGTCAGAGGCCTCCAGGATTGTTACAACCGTTAGAGATCCCGGAATGGAAATGGGAGCACATTACCATGGACTTTATTTCGGGACTACTGAGGAGTAGCAGAGGCAACGATGTGATATGGGTCTTTGTGGACCGTCTCACCAACTTAGCTCATTTCATTCCCATGAGGACAGGTAAGAAGATGCACATGCTACCTTTGGCAGAGTTGTTTGTCAACGAGATTGTCAGTCGACATGGACAACCAGTTTCTATCACTTTTGACAAAGACATCAGATTCGTCTCGAGGTTCTAGAAGACGCTACATGAGTCTATGGGTACGAAACTACAGGTTAGCACGACTTATCACCCACAGACAGATGGTCAATCAGAGAGGACGATTCAAACTCTTGAGGATATGCTCCGTGCTTATGTGTTAGACTTCAATACCCAATGGGATGAGACTCTACCGTTGTGTGAGTTTGCTTACAACAATAGTTACAACTCGAGCATTGGGATGACGCTTTTTGTGGCTTTGTATGGCAGAAGGTGTAGGACACCTGTGTATTGGGAAGAGGTTGGAATTCGCAGTTTCCATGGACCGACTATAGTGAGTGAGACCAGCGACAAAGTGAAGTTGATCCAAGAACGCCTGAAAGTGTCCCAGAGTAGACAGAAAAGCTATTCAGATTCTCATAGAAGGGATTTGCAGTTCAAAGAAGGAGACAAGGTTTTCCTGAAGGTGTCACCTACGAGAGGAACTTTGAGATTTGGACAGAAGGGCAAGTTATCATGGAGATACATTGGACCATATGACATCGTAAGCAAGATTGGTGATGTGGCTTATAGGTTAGCCTTACCACCTGAGCTATCCGGCGTACACAACGTCTTCCATGTGTCTATGTTGAAGAAGTATGTCCACGATCCATCCCATGTGCTCTGGCATGAGCCTTTGGAGATCAGAGAGGATGCTACCTATGGTGAGAAACACGTTCAGATCATCGATACGAAGGAACAAGAGTTAAGGACACGAACTATTTAGTGGATAAAAGTACTATGGGAGAATCATGGACCGGAATAGGCAACATGGGAATTACGAGACCAAGTACAGAAGAAGTATCCACATCTACTACCTGAGGTGAGTTTTATATTTCATTTGGAGGACCAAATGCCCTAAGGGGTGGAGGATGTAAGACCCCGTCCCGAGTGACCTCGATTAGTGTTAATTAAGTTGTGTTTTAGTTCTAAGCGTGTTTAGTGGTTTTTGGTTAAGTTGGGAATAGAATAGATTTTGATATAGTTTTGGGAAGTTTTGATTGCTTGTGATTAGTAGGGCCTTTTGGGGGTTCCTTCTTTATGACCTTGCATGCACTTGAGGATTTATCGGAGATTTTTACATTCATTGTTTTAATCCCGTTTTATTTGTAATGTTAACCCCTACAACTTTCATGTTGATCCCGTCCTCGTTCGAGATCCCGAAACTCGATTTCATAGCCTTGAGGGCAGAATAGTCATTGTGCACTAAATCTATACCCAAAACTTGATATCCCTGAAATCCGTGAAACATCTACTTTTTGGAAACTAGATATTTCGGAGATCACTTCTTCCTTCTTCGTCGAATTCATCCGAGATCCCGAAAGACATGATTTCAGCCCAAATGGTGTCTTAAGTAGTGAGACCCATTCCCATTTACTTATATAAAGAGAACCCATCTTCCTCATTTCCCTTTTTCCAGCACAAAAGAGAGCCTAAGGTTTCTTGCAACCTTTCTCTTCTTCTTCTTGCTCTCTCCATCTCAATCTCCTACTAATCTTGCACCAACATCAAAATGGAGGTCATCATTCTCTTCCTCATCTTGAAGGCTATCTTTTGATACCATTTGTTGATAAACATATCAACTTTGAGACTTTCTTTGAGCTCACCTTGCCCATTTGGAGAACCTACAAGTAAGCAACCTTCCCTATCTCCTAGATTTGTGTTTCTTAGATCTTGAAGAAGTCTCATTCTCATTATTGTAAGGTTTCCCTTTCTATTTCATTGTTTGACCATTTTAGGGCTTGTTTTTGGGGATTTTGTTCATAGCTTGGATCTTTGGCTTGGAAGAGTATAAGAGTTTGATTTCCTTGATTAGAAGACCCAAGGCAAGTGGATGAGTTAATATTATGAGCTTTCAATGGTTTTCATGAGGAATGTGGTTGAATTGTCATTTCGATTCATATTTATTAACTTGCATTGATTTTGAAATAAATGCTTGGAATGAACCTTGCTAAGTCATTTATTGTTTTTGGAAACCTATTGGTTTGGTACTTGTTGTCTTTTGGATATATCTTAAATGAATGTTTGGGATTTGGTTTCTCTTTCCTCTTGTGGTTGTTGTGGTTAAGAAGGAGGTGATGGAATGAACACATATCGGGGTTTTGGAGAAGTGTAGATAGATGCATTAGAGGAGCTCTTAGCTCAGTTTTATTACATGGATTAAATGGAAGTGAGGAGAGTGGTTTTGAGGAGGAAAAATGGCTCAAATCTGAACACAGTGGGTGTTTCCCGCAGTTGGCGGTCAGCCAGCAGTCACTTGTTGGCTAGCAGTTTGGTGACTGGCGGCTAACCGCCAGCTAGCCAAACAGTCGCAGTTACTTTTCCGGAGAGCAACGTTTTCCTCCTTAAAGCACGGTCAGCCTCACTGCTAACCGCCTAACCCATCGGCTGCTAACCGCCAGCCAACCGATCCATTTCGGTTACTTCTCCAGAGATCAACATTTTTCACCTGAAAGCACGGTCAGCCTCACGGTTAGCAAGCAGCTAACCACCTAACCCATTGGCGGTTAACCGCCAGCCAACCGAACCATTTCGGTTACATTTCCAGTAACCTGTCTTTTTGTCAGGCCAACCATGGCCAGCCAGCGGCTAACTGCCTAACCCAACGGCAGCTAACCGCCATCTGACCGCTAGGTAACCGAAATCACCCAGACAACCATTCCAGAGAGCTCCTCGCTCGAGCGAACTCTCCAATTTGCTCGAGCGATGAGCTTTGTTGGTCAAAGGCTATGTTTAGGACAATGATGAACTATTTAAACGTTTTGGGATGATTCATTGAGAACCCCTCTATATCAGGGAGATTTACTAAGAAATGTATGAGGCCATTTGAGAAAGAAGCTATATCACGAAGATTTCATTTGAAGTTTTGAAAATTCAAAGTGTATAAGGAGCCCGAGATGTCCCCAAACTCAAAGAGTACCAAATTATTATTAGATCGACATATGGGATCTCTATTCACTTCAAATAAATCTTGAACCCGATACTTTACCCGAAATTTCAATTGTTTATTGTACTTTATCGATCTCGAGATTTATACTACATGTCTTATTTTTCCGAAAGCATTGAAGTACACTTACAATGGTTACTTGTCTTGAAGTGCATTGCACCACATGAAACGACAGTGTGCCCTTGAGCAACCCCGTCCTGCCCATTTATTTATTTGTACTTGATTTACTTGCACATGTCTCGATTTGTTATTTGACCTATTAGTCAGCACCACTAAGTTTGGATAACCTTGTTGGTCTGATCCACCGACTTGAAGATCCCCCTCTTGTCCTGCCAGCTGCAGTTTGGATCCCGCTACTCGGTTATTACCGTGGTCTTGTCCCGATGCCGCAGATTGCTACTGTGGTTCCCGATGCCCGGCTCGCTACCGTGGTCATGTATAGTATATGTATATGTATTTATAAGATCCATTGTTTCTCCTCACCTCGAGTGACTAAGATTAGTGCCTAGTTATTACTCTGTTACTTTAGTGATAGAGGACTTAGCTTCGTGTGGTTGCCATCTTGCTTGTTTCCCGTTTCCTTGGTTACCTTACATGTTTTATTATGCCTACTTGTACTTGAATAAACGTTTTATCTCGTTTATAGAAATGGTTATTTAAACAGGTTTAAATGCTTTTGAAGGAAAATATATTTATTATCATATTGTCATTGTATTTTACCCATTTGCCAAACCATCATGTTTGACCCACTCTTTGGTACTCAGGTCCCGTTGTTAGTTATCCCGAGGAGGAGTACGAGGAGGCGGTCGGAGAACCGCAACAGTTAGTTGAGTGGCTTGCTGATGATGTCATATAGACATTGGATTGCTAGAGAGAGAGATAACATTTTGAGAAAACTTTTAACCATTCTTTTGGGGATTGGTATTTTGTTCATATTGGCCTTGTTGGCCTCTATTTTTGGGAAATGTAATTAAATGATCTTTGTATAAACTTTAACTTACTTTTAGGTAACATGCTAATGATCATTGCTCATTTTGATACAGTACTATACTTGTGTTATTATCTTTATGATTTGAGATGGATTGAATATTTGATTTGCTACACGCTTCCGCACTTAATAGAAATCTTCATATATGGTTGTGATATCCTCACTGCGGATACCTGTGGGAAATTAAATAAATGTACGGTATTAAACTGATGTGGTACATCATTAACCATTCACTCACCACACTATTATCATTAGTGTCCTGATCTCGGATTAGTCCCGCGGGCCCGGTCCGGGGTCATGACATTTACTGTATCATAAATCTAGCCTGATAATGCCTAGTTAGACTTTATTGCTTTCTTTTAATCTCTTGTCATTAAATCCCATATTGAAGTATAATATAATGTGACGGTCATTTACAATGATTGCTTGCTAGGCTATTTGTAGTGTAATACTACACTTTGGTGCTTCAAGTGATCACCCTATCACCCCTAAGAAGGAGACAACGGTAGTCCAAGAGGAACCACAAAGCTTAGTTGAATGGAGCGCAAGTGATGTAATATAGAGTATCGTTTTGACGTGAGAGTGGGTCACATTTTGGGAGCGTTGTACAACTTTTTGTATAATTCATTTTTTGTATGTTTTGAATAGGCCTATGTTTTTGTTGGCCTTTTAGAAATGTAAATAGCCCTTAATGCTTGCCTTTAGTATTTCTCCGACTTTAATATCAATTCATCTTGGAAATGTTGTGCTTTACTTTGATATTTCCCTCATCTTATATATATAAGGTTGTCTCAATGTTTGGACAAGCTTTTGCCAAATGTTTTGTACTATGAAGAAAACTATACCCGGCCTCACGTCCCGGAATCATAAAGGAAACATAAGGCCACGTAAGACTTTTTTCTGTGATTGCGTTTTCCAAGGCCTCGTGCACCTTGAGGTTGGGTTATCGCAGTAATTTGGTCCAAGGGTGTGACACCGTGGATTAGATAAAACCATTCAATTCATCTATATAGGACCCCTAGGGATTGAAATGGATACCTGTTTGGTCCGAATAGGGAAATCTTTTTTGGACCAATGAGGAGGTGCCACATGGGGAAAGATGTCACATCCCATCTAAAAAAAAATTCTATCTCCTTAAAAAAAACCTCATTTCTCATGTGGTACCCCCTGATTGGACCAAACAGGATTTCCTTGTTTGGTCCAAACAGGAGATCCGGATCCCACCCCTAGATGAAATATTTGACTGTCTACCAATCAAGTGGGTCCCATGGGAAGACCTCGTGCACCTTGAGGCTGGGTTATCATAGTAATTTGGTCCAAGGGTGTGACACCGTGGATTAGATAAAACCATTTAATCCATCTATATAGGACCCCTAGATGAAATATTTGACCGTCAACCAATCAAGTGGGTCCCATGAGAAGATTAGTGTGGGATATAGTGAGTCCCACTTAGATAATTAAAATAAGATAGGTGGGAAAATTGGTTGCACATAGTGGGTCCCATTAAATTAAGATGAATAGGATAATTATATATCTAGTGGCTGCTTCAGATAGATCGATATAAGGGTAGATGGACGTATCTTCTCTCTCTCTAGTGGCTTACATATTCTTCTGGTGGTTTTCTCTCTTTCGATGCAAAGGATATTAATCTACCAATCTAGTGGTTCTTTCTCTCCCTCTCATGCCAACACATATCTTCAATGTTTCTTCTCATTTTTAAAATATTTGAAAGTTCTAGGGGTTACCAGAATGGATACTAGTTCTAATAAATCAAACCAATGCAGCGGATGTAACCAAATAAACAATATAGAACTAACAATCTATCAATCACACACCACAAGAAGGCAGATACAATATTTAGCGTGGAAATCCTATCGAGGGAGAAAAATCGCAAACCAGAAATCAAGAACTTATGAACAGTTACAAGATATACTCACAACTCCTTTCCCCTCAGTCTATACCTCGACCTAAGGATTGTAGTTGTTCTTGCACAACTTTTATTGACACGACTTTCATCGTGCACCATTCTCCTTACTTGGTCTCCTTATACCTTGTTAGCCAAGATGAATTATCTTCTACAAGAGAGTAGAACCAGCACATAACTTCTAAAGCAGTCTTTCAGAACAATATTTCAATGGCTCTAGAGAATCAAATAATCTCTTAAGGTATTCTCACCTCATATTAATGAGAGAACTAACTGATGTGTCTAATCTTCAATAAGCACATCCACGGTTAGGGTTAAGAGTAACACCCTATTTGTAGGCCCAAATTTCGTGCCTTAGACTTAGTGCACAATAGGACTCAAATTAGGAAATAGAGTCTCAAAAGGAAACACAATCTTGCAGCAGCTGTTCTCTTTCCCGAAATTCCTACGCCATTCGATCAATCGCACAGTCCATCCAATCGATTGGAGCTGGAGATAACTGGGGCATGTCAGCCATCCGATCGATTGGACCTCGGTGATTCGCCCGTTCTTCTCTTTTCTTTGGTTTAGTTCTTCCGACGATACAACTACAATCCATTCTAAATAAATTAGAAAATACAACTTAATGGACCTAGAGTTTTGTTAAACCCATGAATTAGCCAACATAAAAACACTTACAATATCATTCTATCTCAAGTTGTTGGTCAGTTATTTAGAAACATGTGAAGTGTGGGCGAGTGCATGAGTTTGAATCCATTCTATAAAAAAAACGAAAAAAAAAACATTCTATTTTGTTCCCAAAGCATCCATCTCAGCATATATCTTGGTAGACTTTATAGGTATCGGTACTTACTTCCACTATCGAGCTTGGACCTCTGTGATTGTCAGCTCATTTTTTGAACTATATTTTGCCTCATTGATAAATGAATGTGGATGATGGCAACTTTCGCCTCTATACAAACAAAATGCAGGTTGCTTCGGTGAAGGTATTTGTGTTTCATTGCCAAGCATGAAAACAACAGCTGACATGTTAGGCCTATCTTTTGCACTCTCTTGTACGCATAAGAGTCCTACTTGAATGCATCTTGCAACTTCAATTTGACAACAAGAATCAATTATTGATGAGTCTATCAACTCCATAACTTTATCTTCTTTCCATATATTCCATGTCTGAAAGGAAGATAAATCATGTTAGTACAAAATGACATCATTTTAGATCATCCAAATCACACACACATCAGCCATTTACTCATGTGAGAACATCTCTCACAGTTGGGATCCGTGAGACTTTTCATGGGGGCTAACATGATTCATATGAGCCATTCACACACACATGACCTGCATGCCCTGATAGTCACCGGACACCGAGATTTGGACCCACCGAATGGACTATATTATTGGATTTAGGGTCAGATTTTTTTTTTTAAGATGAAGCCATTAGACTTGTGCGGCACGGATCAAGGGGGATAGAGGCATTGCTTGATCCCAGATTTGAAAACTGGGCCCTACCTATATGGATCTTTCTGTCCTCTTGGTCCATGTCAGTGGCACCCCAAGTGGGCCCAATCAAACTAGCTTCACCTAGCTACTTCTAATGGCACCGTGAGAGATGTTCCCATAGGAAAAGACCCATCTATGTCCAAAAAAATTATGTTGCTACTAAGAAAATGTACCTTAAGAAAGATAAGGCATTCTTTACTTACATGTTCTATCAAAGTCATTGAGTAATTGTTTTTCTTTCCGCTTATGATCTCTAATAATATGATCCCAAAGCTAAAGACATCTGATTTTATTGAGAAGAGTCCTTTCATGGCATACTCCGGTGACATATAACCACTGCAAGAAAATATTTGAAATAAATAAATATAAATTATAACAAATTCTAGGCTATGTACAATTCATTGATGGTTATGTACGAGGTAATGTGGCACAACAAACCATTTGGAAATCCTCAATTATAAACTTGAATTGGGGCATTCCTGGAGGCATGAAAATTATATTCATATTGGAAATGAAGGAGAGGGGGAGAAGACTAACCCCCACATGGGAATGATTTGATGATTGTAACCATTGATTAAGAGCTAGTCCCAAAGTTTAAAGATTTTACAAGTGCATTTATAGTCTTTAAACGTTGGAGTCTCCAATGAAATGGTTTAAGATCATTAGATTGTGCCCATTTGAGGCCCATCTGCAGACCTTCCATGTGGGCCCACATCAAAGGTTCAAAATCACTCATTGTGCTTTATTGTGTGCGTTACACTTACTATGTTCCGACCACTCTATTGGTTATTTCTTGAGTTTGATTTCCATCAGATACTCTTGCCAAACCAAAGTCCGAGATTTTAGGATTCATCTCATCATCCAAAAGAACATTGCTCGCTTTAAGATCTCTGTGAATAATTTTGAGTCTAGAATCTTCATGCAAATAACGAACCCCTCGAGCAATTCCCATAATAATGCTAAAACGTTTACTCCAATCTAGCATTGCACTCCTCCTTTGATCTGCATCATAGTTCAGTCTAATTAAATAATTTTCATCACATGGCTGTGAACATGTAGTCATTTCATGACAGGCATTGATTATTTGGAAATATGAGTAGTTTCATTATAAATAAAAAGTACGAATGAAACTCGATGTGAGAGCCTTCTCCATATAAAAGAATTGCAGCATGCAAAACAATTTTCCCTGTCAAGTTGGATTTGTGCTTCTATTTAACCACTGTCCAAATATAATGCTAGTTCATGCAATTAATAGATAGAAATTTCATGATCAAATTAGTATCTTTCAAGTGGTAATTTTAAGTTAAGTTCCCTTTTAGATATGATAGATTGATTTGAAAGCTAAAAATCAACATGCATGTGCAAAGATTGTATGACAAAGTTGGTTATGCTTAGGAAATTGAGCTTGGCTTACTAGAACAACAACAGAAGTGGATAAAATTTATTGGAAGAGTTGTACCGAAGATGAAGCAGTCCAAGCTTCTGTTCTCCATGTACTCATAGATCAACATCTTTTCTTCTCCTTCAATGCAACAACCCAGAAGTCTAACAAGATTCTTGTGTTGAAGTTTTGCAATCAAAGTAACTTCATTTTTGAATTCTTCCTCTCCCTGTCCAGAGTTCTTAGAAAGCCTTTTCACTGCTATCTCTTCTCCGTTTAAAAGCTTTCCCTAAAAATAGCCATTCATTCATTTTTGTTAAAGCTAAGAAGCATATGAAATTTAAATTTGATAAGGAATTAGGCAAGAACTGGTAGACATTTAGGTTTCCAGGTGTGTAAGTTGTCTTACACGTCGTTGCTTAAGCTAGAACCATTAAAACCCACATGAGAAATTTTGGCCCTATCTCCAAAACTCACATGGAAATTTTGGGTCACAAAATCCAACTACCTATTTGGCTCCAACCCCCCGTACCATGAGACAGGACCATCCAAGATGAACTTTAAAAGTGTGCCCTACGTATTGGATGTTCCAGATACACGGTGCTCATATGCATTGTGGGCAAGTGAATAAATTCCGGCGGGGCCCATTGTTTATCTTAAATTTTAATATCTATTATTAAGGTTGAAACCTAAGCTATAGATCTATTACAACCACATCATGGATCAAATCTAAATGGGCCCCTATTGAAATATGACGCACAAAAATAATGAGAAACACTTGTGAAACAAGTTCATGACACATGGACTGCTAGAAATATAATGGTGTGCTAAAATCAACTGGACTCCTAGCAATAGAAATATAAGGGGTAGATTTGGAAATATAATGGGCCATAAATGACACTTTAAGGCCCCATGAAAATCTTGGTCGTATATTCTAAATAGAGAGTTATTATGGGGCCTTATATTTTGGGGAGGAAAAAAGGGATGATGGATAACAAGTTTTCTATTTTGAAATTTCAAAAGATGTCAGTGGCTATTATGGGGCCTTTTTTTGGGCCTTATTTTTTGGGGACTAAAGCAATTGATTTGTTGGCCTTATGGTTCAGTTGGCCCGCTTATCTACTTGTCTGCTTCTTTCTGACATAACTTCCTTAGTGTGCTAACGACACCACCTACTATGAGCCATAGATTGAAGTGATCTTGATGATCCTTAGCCAGAGGAATTCTACAAGTGGTGTGCCGATGACATAGAGTAGCTTCATCATGGCTGGCAGTAGAGCGCATCATGGGGGATCTAATGATGAATTTTATATTTTGTTCTTTTGTATATCTTTTGTCATGCCGCTCAAGTTTTTGGGATATCCACTGTTTATAAAACTTTATATGTTCTTTTTGTATAAACTCAAATGTATGTAAATGAAATCCATGCCCTGCACTGTAAATTGAATTTATATGTTTCAATACTAGCTTGCGCTATCGTTGATAAGCTTTCGCAAGTTGTTGCGGTAATTTAAATATTTCATCCTCATCGTGGACTTAGATCCTTTGGGACCTTAATAGGGGCCACAAATGCAAAATTTTTAATTAGCCCTAATCTCACACTCTGAGCCTGTTTATCTCTTAATCGGGTCTAGGGGCATGACAATAGGGGTCATTAAAAAATGCAACTCATTTAATGCTGTAAAATTGATAATTAATCTCTCAATCCAATATATTGGTAATTAATTAGTATGAGACTCATCTAATATTGGTAGTATGGGATCCACTAAACGTTGGTAATCATGGTGAAAGTCACCTATTGTGATAGTTGTTGGACCCACAATATTAGCAATTAGCATAAAAACTATGTAATTATGATAGGGCTATGGGACCCACATAAAATTTATAAACACTCATATATAGCAGACCTCCTATAAATGAGGCCCTTGTTTTGGCTGTAAGAAAAAAATCTAACCTTTATTTTAAATACTTTTCTTATGAAAGATTATTTTATACAACATATACTTGATTATTTTAGCATAAATGGTTTCTTTTTTTTAGTAAGATATTATACGATACCTTCTAAGTTAACCAAACACCTAATTTTTAGGGGTGCAGATTATATTCTAAATTAGAATATAATATAGTAAAATCTTTAAAAATATATGATTTCCAACACCCCCGGAGCGATTCATGAAATAAAAACATACCTTATAAACGGAGCCAAATCCACCCTTTCCTAGCATATTTGCTTCCGTGAAGTTATTTGTAGAAGCTACTATAACATCTGAATGAAACCATGATAGTGCTGAACCCTTATTGCCTTCTTCAAAGTCTTTTTCATTACACATGGTACGATGCCTTGTATTCATCTTCCGACCTATGCAACATTAAATGAAAATTTGTTATACCAATTTACGAGAAACAAAAATGCTTCTTGTTCTATCAATCAAATGAATCAGTTTTACCTCTTTCCCTTCTCCAGCAGTAATATCCACATGAGATAAATGTAACCACCGCCACAATGGTTGATACACTTACAACGATCTTCTTCGTAGGAAAGAAACCTCTTGATTGTTTGTAGGAAGTTTCATCTAGATCAAAATTATCATACTCTATCAGAAGAATTTATAAAAAGTTTTACCTCAATTCAGTCCAATTGTAGCTTGATAAATTGACACAATTAGACTCTGGATTAGGTATCTATCAAAAATTAACTTTATTTTTCATGTTTTTCATTCAACCAAGAATTACACTGATCAATTGTTGGTCAAAACTATATTGTGTTAGATAGGAGTTAACTATTATCAAACGCCACAGAGCCAGAGTCTAATCGAATCTGCGTAAAATTGCCAGAGTTGCTTGACTCGATTTCTTTGTAGAAGTCACTTGCGTGAGCCCAAGGGTGGACCTACTTGATGATCATATGGGGCAGTCACCCCAAACCGGCAGGCTCAAGAAATCCCCAGAAACTTATAACGG
Organism: Cinnamomum chago; assembly: GCA_038049695.1. Taxonomy (NCBI): domain Eukaryota; kingdom Viridiplantae; phylum Streptophyta; class Magnoliopsida; order Laurales; family Lauraceae; genus Cinnamomum; species Cinnamomum chago. The sequence goes on from CP142460.1 coordinate 51,761,599, forward strand.
GCCCTGGCCTATGCTCCACATATCCTAAAAAGACTGCCCCATCCCAATACTAAAAAGAAAACTAGCTAGCAGTGTTCGTGAAATTAGACCTCTTGTTGAATGAAATGCCCGAAAGAAACATGGTATGAGTATTCCCCTTAATTGAGGTTTGTGCCCAATGTGATGAGTTCGATGAAGCAATTGGGCTATATCTGAGGCTTCATAGAGAAGGGAAACACCCTTTTAGGAACATACCCATGTTCCTTAAATCTTTAAGGCATTCCTCTAAATAAGATATTTATAAATGGAAAATGTTCATGTGCATTTATCATCAATACAAACAGCTTGCAAATGACAAGAGATATACGATATCAAGCGTTTAATTTTTCTACAATGTAGAGTCTCTTTGTGAGATCAAGTATCAAATCTGTTTACAAACTTTCTTCCATATGAGTATAGTACTTAGTTTCGGGTTGCTTATTGTCGATTACATAGTTTATTATAGATGAATAACATCTCTATATTAACGAATATGCCTTTTCAACAAAAAAAGGATTTTCTTGTTACTAGAATCTAATAATATAGGGAAATGATTACATGCTTTTGTGGGGTCTTCACATTATGATTCAGCACTATCAATACTCAACTATAAACTACCATCTTATGTACTTGGCAGCAGCCCAAATTGATCATTCCTACATGGTGGTCCTCAGTGGGACTCATTAATAGGCCCATTGCCATATGTTGTAACTTGTTTTGAATGATGTCATGCCCTTGTAGTTTTCTTTTGAGAGAAGGAGAAAGAGCGCGCTTGTGTGAGTGTGTCATTTGGGCACAAAAGGTGTCAAGTAATGTGATAAAATTCAAGCAAAAGTTTAGCCCCATTTAGACAAAAATCCTAGGTCTGCCATTAGGGAACCGAGTTTTAAATCTCTCCAATTAAACATAAAAAATGATAAGCTTGACATACCTAGCTCTGAAGGATTCACACGCGTGTAGAAATCCTGCCCTCCATCTGAGTACTTCCTAAGATCAATCAAATAATCGCCCCACATCACACAACCGTTCCCCTCTCCACTGATATTGGCACTGGCATAAGCTATGCAAGAACAGCTCTTCAAACATTCGTCCTCACACGCTTTCAAACTCAAACCAGGCTCAACTCGTGACCTTGATGTATCAGGCAACTTCACACGTGCCAACCTCAAAAAACCATCTCCATTCCCACAATCCAACGGCCTGCGTCTCACGCATCCCCTCGACCAATCTCCCACGTGCCAATCCCTATCTGACCTGGGCTCGAACCCAGGCAAGCATGTGCACTCTGACTCGGGCAAACCTGTCGGATCACAAATACCATATGGTCCACATCTTGCATAGTTGTCGCATTCATCTTTAGGGACCAAATTTGCAAAATTCCATGGACCGGTATTATCGATCCGCACCTGCCTGCGGAGCAAACCTGAACAATGTAGCAATATCATTATTGAGATAACAAAGATAAAAGATGGGGGTTTATGAAAGATAATTACTTGAGAACTGAGTATTTACTATGGGTGTTGAGGGCCAGACCAGACCAGGCTGAGGCATATCCATGCCTATCCCATCTTTAGAAGCACAGGCCCTTATCCTGCCCAAGGCCGAAACGGCCTTAACTAAGTGCCTGGCTCGAGCCCGGCCTACCTTACACAAGCCCGAGCCTACCCATTTACTAAATTGTGCATGGCCAGGCCAGGATTTTTATGACTCTTTTAGGCTTTCTAATCACTTGTTTGATATTTGGGCCAGACTGATATGGGGTTGGGGCTCTCTCTCACTTAATTGAGTCCCGGCCTATATACTAAACAGGATAAAAAGGTTAGATCAAGGCTCAACCACCCAAGGCTATAACCTAACCCAAAGTGGGCCGGACCCATATCAAGCCTGGCCCTTGAGTACCCCTGGAATTTAGGGTATAGTGTCTAACTCCAAAAATCAAATGGACATTTTGATCATTTGAGCATTTGACTTGGCTATATGAATTAGTGTATCAGAGAGTTAGGCAATCTATTTTTTCTGTAAAAACCTCTTAAAGATAACATCACGACTATTTCAATTTATGGTTTTTATTAAGATAAATTCCAAAAAATATCATTGAAAATAAAATATCTTTTCGATATTAAAAAAAATAAAAATAAACATCAAGAGCATAAAATTTTATACTTTTACACAACAAAAAAAAAAAAAAACCACTATACATCTACTTGTTTTTTATTGAATTTTTATGTGATAATATCACAATAAATTCAATAGATGATAAATTGAATTTTATTGCAAAAACTTCAAGAAAAACAATAAATTTCTGCTATACTGCACCTGATTCTTCTAACACCAATCTCGACAGTATGGAACTGTCATAAAGGCCATAAGTCAAGTAGATCTCATCCTCATTATTCACAAACTTGAAGCTAAACCTGGTGTTGACGTTCATCGCACCGCTCAATCTCTGACCGTTCCATGGCCCAGTTCGATAGATCGGATCCGAGCCTTTCATGACAAAGAATTGTGGCATTCCTCTAAGATCAAGCCTATATGTAACTTCTCCATTTCCCGGGTCGCTGGGGGCCTTCCAAGATGTCAGGAAGCGGTTCAAACCGGTCCTCCGGTCCAACCCAATTTTCATTCCGGGTAGAAATGAGTCAGTTGGATGATCAAAGCTTTCCCATAATACTCTTCCATTGCCATCGTTCAACACAAGATTACCTGAATCCTTGAGGGTGGCAGTTGAGTAATTTGCGACCGTTGAAACATTGGTGGACCATAGAGGATTGCGATCTCGACCGTCTGTAAGAACTAGATTGCCATTGATGATAGTTAAAACCGCGCCGGAGGAATTTCCCAGGGGGTTTTCTCTATTTGCCACCCAAACGTAGGTTCGCTCCTGGACCTTGTGAAACCATATTCCAATGTAGTGATTTTTGGAACCGATGGGGCTGAAGAAGCCGAATGCGAAATTTTCGCCTGTCGAAATTAGAGTTTGGCCATCTGTGATGGTTTGAGTTGGGGTTAGGGTGTCTGTTGAATTGCACAAGGGAGAGAAGAAGAAAAAGAAGATGAGAAGAAAGAGAGTTCCATGGGATGCCATGACATTATCCTCACAAGCTTCAATTGTGGGCTTTATAAAAAGTTTTGTTGAAAAACATAAAAATTATCTTAAAAAAAGAAATTGAGTCCTTCATTCACACTATGGAGCCAGAAGGACAAAGTACTAAATGTTTACACGTCTGGCTTTGACCTGGAGAAATGTTGGCTTTGACCAAGAGGAGTTGGTTCCATTTTAACATTGATTTTCAATTAAAAAATAAATTGATTAACGACTATACAGTTTATATATCTTGGCCAACTTTTTTGGAGTAAAGTTCGGAGAGATCTCATCCGTTGAATATGCAATTATCTTGAGGAAATGCGATTTTCAGTAAGTGCGCGCCCCATACTGTAAAGTTTGATTCCTTCAGCTCTGGATTTATCAAAAGTCACATCCCGAGAATCTGGACTCGTTCATCATAGGTGTTAGTTAGGAAGACGCGTGTTGAGAGAAAGTTCATTAAAAAGACAACGACTACGGTGAGCATTTCAAACGCATGGACCACTTGACAATGGTTCAGCTCTAAAATATTGACTTGGAGAAAGCCAAGAAAATTATTTTAAAATAAATTAAATACTTATGAAATATATATATATTTACATGTATTAATAACAATAAGTTTATTATATTTCAATCAATCATTAGCAAATTGTTAACTTAAAACCTCAAACCTTAATTACTTATAATTAACTCGGCCAAATTTACATATATTTGACACGGTCTTTTGTCAAAAATGAGATAACTTAGTAGTTTAAAGAGTCAACTCATCGTGTTTTCCAACCTTTGTCATCCTTTATGCATCATTAATGTGGAATCAACTCTTATTCCACTACTTGTGGGCTACTGTGGGTACGTGTGTATTTAGTGATGAGAAAAAAATGCTCGTATTCCATTAAGATTTTGAGATAGCTACTAAAACAGAGGTATGAATAATTGGGGATTTCAAGGGGTGAACCCACAATGGAGTTTGGCACCCTTTGCTCTCAATTCCAGACATGAATGAGACCCTAGATGATAAATTTGCCCTCATGTGCCGTGTACTCAGGACTAGTGTTTTTTTAGCACAAGGTAAAGTTAAAGCCGGTATGTAATGTGATGTTTTTTACTTCACCATAATTTGTTGAAAAAAGTGGAGTGGAGAAGTTATATGATGTGACACCACTAACATTTTACTCCTCTACCAACCTATTTCTTTTTGTCATAAAAAAAAAGTGATAAAGTGAGATATAGTAACGTTGTCTTCTTTTTGAAATCTCACCAGATTTGTCCGGTGTGCATTTGTGTGGGTTTAGTGAGCATTATTCAGGGAATTAGTCTGGTTGGATCTAACACCTTAGGGATACCCATGCCATCAAAAGTAGACTTTAGGACAAAAAGTATCTTTTAATCTACACTACTCTCACTATACTTTATCTCATACTATTCAAAAAAGATTTTACTGCACCCCAACTTATACTTTAACATTCCCCTTTTTTTTACCCTTTTCATGTTCAGCATCCACTTTACCTTTACTCCTCCATACATTTAAACAAATAGGCCTAAACCACTTAGACTTCCTCTCACTGGAAGGATTAGTACTCCAATAGGAGATAAATTCATGGTAGGACTGGAGTATATTATTGAACACATGATCAATGATTTTTATTTCTTTTTTGGTTAAAGAGATATGTTATTTTGAACTATTGATTAATAGTGATATCTTTAGCTTGAGTACCTAGCTACCGATCCCTTGTATGTGTGTAACCCAACTCTACTCAACCAAGACTCTGTTAGTGGCTAAAGAGATAGTTTATTTATGAAAAGGAAAAGCTACAAAAGAATAAAGAAATAAAAAGAAAAATGTAATAATGCATAAGATCGTGTTAATCATTAGATTAATCATCTACAAGAGAATAAAAAATAAAAATAATAATAATGCATAATATTTTGTCAATCATTTTATTAATCATATGCTCAATCTTATAGTGGGACCAACTCCTACTAGAAAATTATTTTGAACGGATTTTTCACAGCAAGCCCCACCTTGAAGTTCAACTCTTTCTGGTTAGCTTGAATGAGATCCTCACGGGATGGGAATGAGATAAAGTTACTCTAAGCTGTGTTTATATATATATATAATTCATATGCTTTATATATGCTCAATCTCCTTAATATGCAATAGGGATGGAGGTAGGAAGACAAAAAGTGGAATATCCACACTTGGCGGAGAAAACTATGGGAGATGTATTTTTTAGAGCATTTTGTATATACCCTCCTAAAGTTTGTAGGATTTGTAAGTAGGCCCCTGAGGTTTTATTATTTATAAATAGGCACCTGCAATTTAATTTTTAATACCTTCCGTATCCCCAAAATCAATAGTCCTCCAACCACGATAGGTTTTTAGAGCGAAATGACACTTTTGTCCATTTCTTTTATCCTTATATATATACATAATTTCAAAAGCTTGGGCTCAATTTTCTTTTTAAAGCATGTAACATTAACAATTGCACTTAGTGGGAGAGAATAACCCTGCATAAATTCATTTTCTTATCAATATACAAGGCTCATTTCAGTAAATCCAAATTGATCATGAAGACAATCAACACTTGTACTTATAACCGGTCATGATTTATCCAATCCATACATTACCCACCAATGGATTGATGAAAGTTTCAAAATACATTATTATGCTTCATTTGTAGGGGGTGTAAAAGAAATATTAGAGGAAAGGAAAAATGTAAAAAAATAATAATTAATTTTTAGAATTTACCGGGGGGTGGATTTTAAACTTTTCTCATATAAGCCCCACCCCTTGTCCTGCACATGAGAGAGTTATTCAGAAAATCCAATGGAACTTGAGATAAAATAATGGGTGCTCATGGATTAAGCTAGCCTGACCTAACCCAAGCATAACTAGCTTCGGCTACATTTGGGCCTGATGTTTTAGTATTCAATTTGGGCCTAGATTTAGTTTAAGCCCATTTAATATATGGGTAAGGTCTGGCCTGAATAACTTTTAAGTAGTAAGAACTTATATGTAGTAAGTACTAGAGAACAGCTCCTTACCCAAGTGGTAAGGAGCAGTGGTTCTCACCTGCCCGCCCAAGGTTCGTGCCCTGTATGCCACCTCTTTCAACGTGTGGGCTCCCTTCCCGCTTGTGTGGGCTTTCTTCATGTGTGATGACTCTCTCTTGGATCCCAACCCCTGAGTTATCAAAAAAAAAAAAAAAGAGTTAATTCTAACATTCTAGTAATGTAAGGCTTAGAGACTACCAGTTTATCTTTCCATTTCACTTTTGCTTCCCCACCTTCCGTTCTGATCCTCTTGCTTCTCTTCTTTCCTTTTAAGGTGTCCTTGGCTATATCAAAATCTCATTTATAGAATGTTTTCCTTTCCTCTTTGCTTTTTGAATTTTTAGAGCTTGCAGATCGCTAGTCCAAGACTACTTTGAATAAATCCTTCCACTCGCTGATGTTCCAAGTGTTGTGCGCGTGTATGCGGAAACGTGAATCTAAGCGATCGAACAAACAATCAACCACACACGATCAACCAATCAGACAGGAGAGAATTATATGGTTTGGCAAACTTGCCTACGTCCACGGGAAAGAAACTTGACTCTCATTTGAGTTCACTCTCTGTATGATCAGTTGTGTTACAGTATCTCTCATGGGCTACACATTACATGAATATATAATGCTCTCTTTCTTATCCCCCAAGAAGCCCTATCTTAGTCAATAAGAAAGTCTCGATACAATTACCATAATACCCATGACCCTGAACCTAATTAGTTTGGACCTAGTAGGCCAATATTCTCCCCCTCTAGATCATGGGGAAGACGCCTCTGAACCCCCTTACTAAGAGTCCAATCATGCTAACTCTGAACACAACTTCAGCTTTCCCATAGACAAGACCTTAGTCATCGTGTCCGAAGGATTCTTGTTAGCATGAATCTTCTCCAGCTTCATGAGATTCTTTTCGATGACCTTACGGATCCAATGGTATCTCACATCAACATGCTTCGTGTGGGCATGGTATGTAGCGTTCTTGCTAAGATCCATAGCACTCTGATTATCACAGTAGACTACATACTCTCCTTGCTTCAAACCCAATTCTCTAAAAAATTTCTTTAACCAAATCATCTCATTCACTACTTCATTAGCAGCTATGTATTATGCTTCGGTTGTAGACAATGTTTTACACTTCTGTAACTTAGATTGCCAGGAAATAGCTCCAGAAGTAGACAACCGACGATCAAGATCGCCTGCAAAATCAGCATCTGTAAAGCCTTCAAGTATTGGTTTTGAGCCTCCGAAACACAAACAAAAATCTGATGTACTTCTCAAATATCTGAAGATCCACTTTACTGCTTCTCAATGCTCTTTCCCAGGATTAGAAAGAAATCTACTAACTAAACCCACTACATGAGTAATGTCTGGCTGTGTATACACCATAGCATGTATAAGACTCCCAACTGTTAAGGAGTATGAAATAAACATCATCCATTCCTTTTCTACATCTGTAATAGGATATAATCTCTTACTGATCTTGAAGTGACTGGCTAAAGGCATGCTATCTGGCTTAGCATATTTCATGTTTAACTTTGCTAGCACCAGTTCAACATATTTCTCCTGTGACAATCACAACTTCTTGGCATTCCTGTCACGACATATTTGCATTCCCAATATCTGTCATACGGGACCCAAGTCTTTCATGTCAAAAGTCTTTGACATGTCCCTTTTCAACCTGTCAATCATCTTACTATCCGGTCCAACAATCAACATATCATCTACATATAAAATAAAGATGATACATTTTCCATTACCAAACTTACGAACATAAAACACAGTGATCTGCAGCTGTCCTCTGGTACCCATGACTCACCATGAATGAATCAAACTTCTTGTACCATTGTCTCGGCGCTTGTTTCAGCCCGTAGAGACTCTTCTTCAACCTGTAAACCAACTGCTCTTTTCCTTTTACCTCAAATCCCTCCGGCTAAGTCATGTAGATCTCTTCTTTCAGATCACCGTGAAGAAATGCAGTCTTCACATCCATTTGTTCAAGCTCAAGGTTCATGCTGGCGAGTAGACCCAAGACAACTCTAATAGAAGTCATCTTCACAACTGGAGAGAAGATTTCATCGAAGTCAATACCCTTCGTCTGCACAAAGCCTTTAACCACTAGCCATGCTTTGTGCTTTATCAGTTTTCTATTGTCATCTCTCTTCAGCTTGAACACCCATTTGTTCTTCAAAACCTTCTTGCCTTTTGGAAGTTCCATTAGCTCATAAGTATTGTTCGTTTTCAAAGAACTCATCTCATCTTACATAGCCTTCATCCACTCATCTTTATCTACATGAGTTTTTGCTTCTAGGTAGCTCTCTGGCTCCCCATCATCAGTAAGCAAAATATAATCTGCTGCAGGATATCTTATTGATGGTTGACGCTCTCGAGTAGACCTTCTTACCTGAGGTTCTTTGGTTTCTAACTAAGGAGACTGCTCCCCCTGCTCAACACCTTGTTCATTTGGTAACCCCTGCGCCTCAGCACGATCCGGATTGTTTTGTCCACCTTCTCCACCTCTAGTCTGCACTGGAGAAGGAGTCGGTGTGAGATCAACCACTCCATCAATAACTTCTTTAGACTTTTCAGTCTTCCCAATATGTCCAAAGAACTGGTCTTCACGAAACACAACATCCCTACTTCTGATAATTTTTCTTTTCTCTGGATCCTATAATCTGTACCCAAACTCAGCTCCACCATAGTCAAGGAAAATGCAACATACTGTCTTATCATCCAGCTTTGAGTGCTGCTCCTTTGATACATGTCCAAAAGCCATGCACCCAAACACCTTCAAATGAGAATAAGAAACATCTTTACCTATCCATTTCTTTTCCTGAAGGTCAAAATCCAAAGGAATTGAGGGAGACGTGTTAATCAGGTAAACAGCAGTCAAGACAGCTTCACCCTAAAATGGCTTGGGTAGGCGTGCCACTGTAATCATGCATCTCATCTTTTCAAGAATAGTGTGGTTCATTCTCTCTGCCATACCATTGTGCTGTGGAGTACCAGGAACTGTTCTTTCATGTCGTATACCATACTTCGAGCAATAGCCTTTAAACTGGTTGGATGTATAGTATCCACCATTATTTGTGCGGAGACATTTCAAGAGCTTTCTTGTTTTTCTTACAACCATGACTTGAAATTGCTAAAATACTTAGACCTCCTGATCCTTCGATTTCAATACATAAACCCATACTTTCCTGGATGCATCATCAATAAATGTAACAAAAAACTTATTGCCACCCAATGACTCCACCTACACAGGACCACAAACATCAGAATATACCAAATCCAAAACATTAGATTTTTATCGTTGATGTTTTAGAGAAAAATACCCTCTGTTGTTTACCAAACAAGCAATAATCACAGGGGTCAAGGGATGTACCTTTAGAGTAATGAATTCGATCTTTCTTTGCCAATAACTGCAGTCCTTTCTCACTCATATGTCATCGTCTCTTGTGCCACAAATTTGGAGAGAATTTGTCTTCAACAGCATTCAACACACCTTTGCATAACTTTACATGTGTCTTGTACAGGGTATTACACGCCTTCCCTCTCGCAACAATAAGAGACCCTTTAGTGAGTTTCCACCTGCCATTTCTGAAGTAACTCTCATAACCCGCACAATCCAATGAAGTTCCGGAAATCAAATTCAACCACAGATCAGGAATATATCATACATCTTTTAGTGTCATTGTGCAACCAATATCGGTTTGAAGGCAGACATCACTGATCCAACAATATCCAAATGACTTGTGTTGCCCATCAACATAGTGTTAAAGTCCCCTACTTTGTACATTGTGAACATCTCCTTAGAAGGAGTAACATGGTAGGATGCCGCTGTGTCAACAACCCACTCAACCTGATCATCTGCAACACTCAAACACTCTTTATCTTTACTGGCATGTACCACTACTTCATTATCTAAAGTAGTAGTAGTGTTAGTGTCATTCTTCTGCTTATTGTTGGCTTCTTTCTTTTCCTTTAAGGCAAAGCAATTCTTCTTAATGTGACCCTCCTTATCACAATGATAGCATTTTTCAGACTTTTTCTTAGTCTGTGATCCACCTCTAGATTTGCCACGACCCCCTTTTGGTCCCCTACTCTTACTCCTCCCCTTTTTCTTAGTAAGAAAGGCCTGCGCATTATCTGTCCTTACAGCTTTTCTTCTTGTTTCTTCATTCAACAAGCTGCTAGTAACCCGACTCATTGATAACACACCATCTAGAGTAGAGTTGCTCACGGAAACAACCAATGTCTCCCATGTATTTGGCAAAGACCTTAAAAGCAATAAAGCTTGCATCTCATCCTCAATGACCATCTTCATTGTGGCTAATTCATTCACAACACATTGGAAATCATTTATATGATCTTCAATTTTACCACCCTTCTTGAATTTCATGTTCACAAGGTTTCTAATCAGAAAAATTTTGTTCACTGCAGTTTTCTTCTTATATTTATCTTCTAACTTCTTCCAAGGGTATTCGCATTGGTTTCATTAGACACATGATGAAATATGCTGTTATCTACCCACTATCTGATGCGACCAATTTGTCTTTCTATGCATCTTTTTCCAATCTGGATCAGACATCTCTTTTGGTCGGGCATTATCCCCCTCAATGGGATCATAAAGGTCTTTGCAATAGTGTATATCCTCCATTTTAGGTTTCCAAATCAACCAATTGATATGGTTGAGTTTGATCATGGTAGCGGTCATAGTATTGTTCTCCATCTCAATTAAATAATCAAGAAATATAAATAACTTTCACTAACCTCAATTTCTATACCACTTTGTAGATCTCGTCACCACGAACAAGCTAGAAGAAATGGATCTGAAATCCGACTCTGGATAGCTTCGATATCGTAAAAACAGTTTTCTACACTTCGATTAGTCAAATTTTCCTGTTGACCGTCAAACTGCCAATCTTCTTCCACAGTTACATAGATCTATTGGCAACGAGTTTGTAGGCATAAACGGATCGAGTCTATAAGCACAAACGAATCTCCAATCTAACCTCAGATGATCGAGATATCGCGAGAAGAATTCTCAGCCGTCAATCTAATCAAACCCTACTGACCGTACTATTTGTTGACGTGGTGCTGACGTCAGCATCTGCTGGAATAGGCTTCCTGCTTCATGGGTTAGACCGAACTGACCCAAATTGAACCTGATCTGATCTGGGGTATGGGCTGGGCTTCCGTAGCAGGTAGGGTTAGAATCGACCCAGAACAAACCCAACCTGGACCTCTTCTTCTTCGTCTTCGCCTTTTAGTTTTTGTAACGAGAATCGAAAAAAAAAACCAGCAACTGCGTTCTTTCTCATTCCTCGAGTCCGGCAATGGCACGACGTGGCCTCCAGCGGTGACCCTCCTTCTCCAGCGACACGTAGGAAGTCCGGTAGAGGCAAACAAGCGAAAGGCAGGCTCTGCAAATTAGAACTTGGGCGCCGAGGGAACTACTGCAGCGGTCCTCTTCTTCCTCTCCAACCCACAGCAAGGCGATAGTGGTAGAGGCGCGCGATGGTCTTCCTCTGGTCCGGCGACAATGGCGGCGCAAGATTTGGCAGCGAGGGTAGTCTCGGATCCTCTGTTTTCTGGTTCTGAGAAAAATACCAGAGGCTGAAAAACCTGTCTTTTCCTTCTTTGATAAGTCTGCTGCAACCGATCGTATGCCCCCCTAAGATCAACGCCGATCTGCTATTTGTTTCTTCAAGTGTGGCTCAAATAGAGATCGGAAATGACCCCTCTTCTGTTTCTGCAACGAAAGCCACGTGCAGAGGTCCAGATCAGAAAAACCTCGATTCGTTCTTGCGATCGCAACGCAACACAATCCAATCCTAGAAACCCTAGGCCTTGATACCACTTGTTGTGCGCGTGTATGCGGAAACGTGAATCTGAGCGATCGAACAAACAATCAACCACACAAGATCAACCAATCAAACACGAGAGAATTACGTGGTTCGGCAAACTTGCCTACGTCCACGGGAAAGAAACTTGACTCTCCTTTGGGTTCACTCTTTGTATGATCAGTTGTGTTATGGTATCTCTCATGGGCTACACATTACATGAATATATAATGCTCTCTTTCTTGTCGCCCAAGAAACCATATCTTAGTCAATAAGAAAGTCCCGATACAATTACCATAATACCCATGACCCTGAACCCAATTGGTCTGGACCCACTAGGCCAATACCAAGTAATGCACGAAACAATGCTCTCTCAATTCCATTTGTGATTTTTATCTATTTATGCTATGTTGTCACTAAGTTTTCATGAATTCATCACTATCTTGTATGCATACAACTGTTAATACAACTCTTTGATGAGGGAGCCTGGGCCACAATAGAGAGGGCTCGCCTTTTTGTCTCAAACCTTGAGGGTAAGGTGGGGGCCAATTTTGAAAAGCCCACAACCTTGACATCCAAGCTAGGACTTGACTATGTGTAGCTTGGCCTTGTCTTTTAAAACATATAATATATGATTTATAACATATAATTAAGGGCTTTCTACTGGAAAAAACCCATTCAACCCTTACTAGACCAAAAAGGACCCTTAAGAAATTTATGTCCCGGAGTAGTCCCCTAGGCCCTTTCCATTTTCTTTTTTTTATTTATTTCCACGAGCAATGATATCGCTGCTCGCTGCCCATGCGATAAAAACCCTCTTCCGATTCTTATTTTCTTTCTTCCTCATCTCTTCCCTTTCCCTCTCCATTGACAATGATGCTCCCTTGCTGTTGTGGTCCCAAGCCCCTCAAGGTTAGCCATCCATTGTGTTTTTTCCAACTTTTAATTCATACCAGACACTTGTCGGTTTCTTCATTGTCTACTTCTTCCTCTTTGTGGCCCACGAGTAGACGAACAGGGAGGTATTCCTCTTACTATTCATCCACTAGCCTTCCACTAATATTGCATCTTCACATCGAGGTAAACCATGCATGACTAACTTCCCCTCTCTTGATCTTGATTTCTAGAGCATTTATGAACTTCCCCTCTTTTGATTGTGCCTGATAATGCCTAGTTAGACTATTGCTTTCTTGTAATTTCTAGTTATTAAATCCCATATTGAAGTACGATTAATATTACTTAGTAGGCTATTTGTAGTGTAATACTACACTTTGGTCCCTAAAGTGATGACTCCATTACCCCTAAGTAGGAGATGGCAGCAATCAAAGAGGAACCACAAAGCTTAGTTGAATGGAGTGCAGGCGATGTAATATAGAGTATCATTTTGATGTAAGGGTGGGCGTTACATTCTAGGAACGTTGTACAACTTTTTGGATAATTCATCTTTTGTATGTTTTGAATAGGCCTATGTTTTTGTTGGCCTTTCAGAAATGCAAATAACCCTTAATGCTTGCCTTCTGTATTTCTCCAAGTTTAACATCAATGTGCCTTGGAAATGTTGTGCTTTACTTTGATATTTATCTCCTCTTACATTTATATGACTATTTCAATGTTTTCACAAGCTTCTACCAAATGTTTTGTACTATGAGGAAAACTATGCCCAACCTCACATTGCGGAATCCTAAGGAAAACACAAGGCTGTAGAAGACTTTTTAAAGTGATTGTATTTTTGAAGGCCTCATGCGCCTCGAGGCCAGGTCCGGGTTATCGCAGTAATCTAGTTCGAGGGTGTGACACCCTAGATTAGATTAGACTATTCTATCCATCTATGTAGGACCCACAGATGAAATATTTGACCATCTACAGATCAAGTGGGTCCCATGAGAAAGCTAGTGTGGGATATGGTGAGTCCCACTAACATAGTTAAAATAAGATAGGTGGGCAAATTGGTTGCATACAGTGGGTCCCATTAAATGTAATATACATAGGATAAAATGAGTTTGAATCCATTCTATAAAAAAAAATCTATTTTGTTCCCAGTTACTTCCACTATCGAGCTTCCACCTCTGTGATCGTTACCTCATTTTTTGAACTAGATTTTGCCTCATTGATAAGAGAATGTAGATGATGGAAACTTTCTCCTCTATACAAACAAAATGCAGGTTGCTTAGGTGAAGGTATTTGTGTTTCATTGCCAAGCTTGAAAACAACAGATGACATGTTAGGCCTGTCTTTTGCACTTTCTTGTACGCATAAGAGTCCTACTTGAATGCATCTTGCAACTTCAATTTGACAACAAGAATCACTTACTGATGAGTCTATCAACCCCATAACTTTTTCTTCTTTCCACAGATTCCATGTCTGAAAGGAAGATATATCATGTTAGTACAAAGTGACATCATTTAGATTTTCCTAATCACACACACATGTAGCCATTTACTCATGAAAGAACATCACTCACAAATGGGATCCGTGAGACTTTCATGAGGGCCAACTTTTGATTCATATGAACCATTCACACACAGAGGATCCACCCTGATAGTCATTGGACCCCGATATTTGGACCCAGCGAATGGACTATACACAATTGGATTGAGCGTCAATTTTTTTTTTTAAGTTAAAGTCATTAGACTTGTGGGGTACGGATCAAGGGGGATAGAGGCATCGCTTGATCCCAAATTTGATAAATTGGCCCTACCTATATGGATCTTTCCATCCCTCTGGACCCATGTCAGTATCACCCCAAGTGGGCCCCATCAAACCAGCTTCACCTAGCTACCTCTAATGGCACCATGAGAGATGTTCCCACAGAAAAAGGCCCATATTTATCAAAAAAAATTATGTTGCCACTAAAAAACTGTACCTTAAGGAAAGAAACGACATTCTTTACTTACATGTTCTATCAAAGCCATTGAGTTACAATCATTGTAGTAGTTGTTCCTCTTTCCGCTTATGATCTCTAATAAAACGATCCCAAAGCTAAAGACATCTGATTTTATTGAGAAGAGACCTTTCATGGCATACTCCGGTGACATATAACCACTGCAAGAAATTTTTTGAAATAAATAAATATAAATTATAACAAATTCTAGGCAATGTACAATTCATTGATGGTTATGTACGAGGTAATGTGGCACAACAAACCATTTGGAAATCCTCAAGTATAGACTTGAATTGGGGCATTCCTGGAGGCATGAAAATTATATTCATATTGGAAATGAAGGAGAGGGGGAGAAGACTAACCCCACATGGGAATGATTTGATGATTCTAACAATTGATTAAGAGCTACTCCCAAAGTTTAAAGATTTTACAAGTGCATTTATAGTCTTTAAACATTGGAGCCTCCAATGAAATGGTTAAGATAATTAGATGTCTACCATTTTAGGCCCATCTGAAGGCCTTCCATGTGGGCCTACATCAAAGGTTCACAATCACTCGTTGTGGTTTATTGTGTGCACGAGACTTACTATGTTCCGACCACTCTATTGGTTATTTCTTGAGTTTGATTTCCATCAAATACTTTTGCCAAACCAAAGTCTGAAATTTTAGGATTCGATCATCTCATCATCCAGAAGAACATTGCTCGCTTTAAGATCTCTGTGAATAATTTTGAGTCTAGAATCTTCATGCAAATAACGAACCCCTCGAGCTATTCCCATAATAATGCTAAAACGTTTACTCCAATCTAGCATTGCACTCCTCCTTTTATCTGCATCACAGTTCAGCCTAATTAGATAGTTTTCATCACATGGTTGTGAACTTGTAGTCATTTCATGACGGGCAATGATTGTTGGGAAATATGAGTAGTTTTATTATATATTAGAAGCACGAATGAAACTCGATGGGAGAGCCTTCTCCATATAAAAGTATTGGAGCATGCTGGACAATTTGCCTTGTCAAGTTGGATTTATGCTTCTATTTAACCACATTCTAAATCTAATGCTAGTTCAACAATTAGTAGATAGAAATTTCATGATCAAATTAGTATCTTTCAAGTGGTAATTTTAAGCTAAGTTCCTTTTTAGATAAGGTAGATTGATTTGAAAGCTAAAAATCAACATGCATGTGCAAAGATTGTATGATAAAGTTGGTTATGTTTAGGAAATTGAGCTTGGTTTACTAGGACAACAACAAAAGAGGATTAGATTTACTGGAAGAGTCATACCGAATATGAAGCCGTCCAAGCTTCTGTTCCCCATGTACTCATAGATCAACATCTTTTCTTCCCCTTCAATGCAACAACCCAGAAGTCTAACAAGATTCTTGTGTTGAAGTTTTGCAATCAAAGTAACTTCATTTTTGAATTCTTCTCCTCCCTGTCTAGAGTTCTTAGAAAGCCTTTTCACTGCTTTCTCTTCTCCGTTTAAAAGCTTTCCCTAAAAATAGCCATTCATTCATTTTTGTTAAAGCCATTAAGCATATGAAATTAGTATTTTATAAATAATTAGGCAAGAATTGGTAGACATTTAGGTTTCCAAGAGTGTTAGTTGTCTTACGTACACGTCGTTTCTTAAGCTAGAGCCATTTTTCAGTTTGATTGGTAGACTATGGTCAAACCATTGGCCAATGATTGGGTTAAGAAAATAGTACAACAGAAAATTGAGTAGCTTGTTGAGATCTGCTAACTAGGTTTTTTTATGGACCTGACCTTGTCTCCTATCCCAAAATACCATGCGCTGGATTTGTGTTGTGTTTATGGATTTATGGATCCAATTTAGACATAATCTTTTGAACCGATAGTTTAACAAGCTAGTATCGGCATGAGGATACTTAAAGTGCTAACTATGGGTCTTCCTAACCTTACATATTTAGCACAACTAGAAATATCAATTACTCAATTAAGCTAGGCTCGGACAAGTTTGTTACCATCTTGAACCTATCTTAGAGATGGTATTGGATTGGGTTGGAGAGTTTTTGGTTGCGTTAACCATTGAAGGTACGTAACATGTATGGATCTAAAGTGAAATTTATATGCTTATTAATTGGGTTGAAAATGTCAACCCAAAACCTCACCTAGCGGTTGAATATGCCATACCGCCAGCCCCAACCTCGATTATCAAGTAGAGTTGACAGGTTATAGTACAATGAGTATGGTTGGGGGGTGTAAGGTTGGTGTTAGCTTGTATGGATCGAATCCGAACCGATCAGGCTCGTTAGACAAGTTGGTAATGTCAGTCCTAATCACCTAATTGAACATGTCCTCTTTGCTTATAAGAGAGGAGAGTAAAAGAGGACTAGATGTCAATTCATGAATACAATTAAAGAGTGTGTGTGTGTGGGTGGGGGGGGGGGGGGGAGGGATGGGGCAGTTTTACGAAGTGAAACTTTCTCACATTAGTTTAAATCTTTTTAGGTCTTTCATCCAAACAATTGAGAAGTAAGACTTTATGTTTCATTAGTCATTTGTCACTATCCTACTCTACTACTACTAAACAAAAGGATGAGTGGTCAACATGAGCCCTAAATTATTAGATTCAAGTTTGGGTTGAGGTGGGTAGGGAATGAACTACCACTCGTACCTATCTTATGATTTTGTTTCATTCTTTCTTTCTATTTTTTTTGGGCGAAGGTAAATACATACACACGCCACCCAATTACCCAATTCCCTGACAAACAGAACGTATAAATCACTAAATATTGGTTTGGTAGCAGTCTTGGATGGATTTTAGAGTTGATAATCAAAGCAAAACGAATAGAAGAAGAGCTAAGGAAATTAGGAAATACCAACCTATATGTAAGCTTTAACTAAATGGGATCGGATCTTCGAGGTCTGGTATAAGGTAGGGGTGGGACTTTCTTGCCAAGGGTGGGCGCAAGCAATCTACCATACTACTAGTAACCATTTAAAATCAAATATTTTTTTTCCAGATTTTTTAATAATCTTAGAAGAAAAACAACCCAAAATGTGAAAAACTAACATTTTCCAATACATAATTTCTAAATACTCTGTAACGGCAGTTATAACATGAAAATAATTGCGTTCACTATAATAAATTAAAACTATTCAATATAATTTTTTTCTGCATCTATATAGCATTGAGAGTTGAATATATAAAGTAAAGTTTCCTCTGCTAACTATTTCTACCAAAACCTCAAGGTAATTAATAGAGGCAATATAAATTCTTTTCAACATTCCCCCTCGGGTGGAGCCTACTCCTCAAACCACTCCCCCTCCGGGGAATTAGTTTGCGTGCTTTTGGTGGCATGATACATTTTCAATAGAATCTCACTCTAGTCAAAGTAGAACCCATACCAGATTGATCATATGTAAATCAATCAACTACTTTTGCGTAATAAAAATCTTTAATTGGTCACTTGTGCTTGTTTTATGTCGCCATGCCCGTCGTAGGTACGGATTGTTGAAAGGACAACATTTAGAGCCACTCACCAAGTCAAGAAAGGATGGCTGGGAAGGTGTAAATGATATTATAATTCAAATTTAGGAGTTTGTGTCCTTTGTTTCTCTCACGCTTCCCAGTATGTGAAACTTCAAAGTGGGGCCCACCTATTGAATATCTGAATCACTCAAAATAAGCTCTCTCCCCTTAATTGGAAATTTTCAAAGTTTTACTCCAATATGAGTTGCTTCTACCATAAGATTGAGCATATATGATAAATAATATTATATGCCTAATCTTACGGTGTAACCAACTATTGTGGCTGTAAAATTTGGGGACAACCCAATTAAGTGGAGGATAGTCTTTTTTAGTGATCTAACTTTCATTATGGATCCATAAAAAAAAAAAAAAAAAAAAACTCTTCTTTGACCTATGTGGGTTCGCCAAATTGTTGGAGACCACAATATAATACATCCACTACTAAATATAATGCAGGGCCCTATTGAGTGTCAAACATCGTTGAAGAACCCATCTATGAAAAATCAATGCAGGACCCATTTGAGGTTAATAATCATATTAACCAAGCTAAATATAGTAATAAATAGGCGTAAGGTCCCCAACCTTGATTGTATAATTAAACTAACGAAATGTCATATTAGCTAATTAAGTGGGTTTAGAGCTTTAGCGAGTTTGTTTTAGTATTAAGAAGGTGTCTACAAAGTTTCCTATGAATCGAAGCGAGTTCGAGCATAGGTGGGGATAATTTGCAATTTAGGGAAAATTGAGTGGTTTTTTCAAAAAATTCCATTTTCACCAATTTTGGGTCAGTTGGAAAGATGTTGGCATTTTTTGCACTTTTCGTTCTTTACTCATCGTGATCCGACACCTTGAAGCTTGTCAAAGTTCGTTAGTCATTTCTCCAAATAAGTCATTTAATGGCCTAACTATGATTTTCATGAATTTCCATACAATACACCGTCGACCCTCCCCTTGCACTTCACTTCTCATTTCCTTCATTGCATGCTACAGATCTTTTCCCATTTACTCTTCTTCTTCTTCATCCAAGAACTTAATTCAACAAAAAGGGGAAGCTAAATCAGGTAATTCAAGGCCATCATCTTCTTCTCCAATTAGCTGTAAATTAGTGAGTTTTGGCCTATGTCTTCCCACTCAATTCCACTCCTTAGACTCTCAGGTTTTGCATGTTACTGAATTCTTCCTCTTCTTGTCTCCTGGTACTTCAGGAGAGGTAGAGAGTAGATTTTGAAAGCTTGGTTCGAAGAGGGCGTGCTACCATAGCCTTGGAAGCTTGTTTAGGTCTTTCTTCTCAATTCTCTTATTCTACAGCAAGGCAATTAGTATAGCAATATAAATTTGATATGCATGTGATATTGATGATTCCTTGATGTTAATTGCTTAGCTACCTTGAATTCCCAAGCTTGTTTATTGCAATTTGGACTCCACATGCCAATTTTACATGCTTAATTCAATTGGACTCTAATATGGTGGTTGGGTTGGCTCAAATGATGAGGAATAGACTTGTTTAGATGTGTGAAGGACTGGAATTATGAAGCTTCTGGGTGAAAGCCTATAAAGTTTTTTAGTTGGCTAATTCATAGGTTATTGGACAAAACAGGGATTCCTTAATTTTGTATTGAGTTTAAGAAAGGACTGCTCAGTGCTCTAAATAGAAAGAATTCTAAAAAGTACAAATTCTGAAGATTAACAGAGGTTGCTCAAGCGAACCCATCACAGAACAGTCTACGCTCGACCCACCATAATGTTCGCTCGACCCACTGAGTTTCTGGTTTGATATTTTGAAGACAGAGAGCAGGTCGCTCGAGCACAGTATTATCTTCGCTCGACCCAAGGAGTCATGCGCTGAACGTCCGCAAACAGAGAGTAGGTCGGTCGAATGAACCCCATGTCCGCTTGAGCGAACCTGGGAATTCTAAAACTAGTCGACCTTCACTTATTAAAATCTTGGAAGGAATTTTTCTATTCCTAAAGCCTTTGAGACACGAAATAAGACTTATAAAAAGGTTTTATCTCTCTCTTCTCTTTACAACTCTTATGAAGAAGATATCCCTGTGAGAAAGAGTTTGAGAGATCCACCAAGTTTCCTCCAAGCCTTCTAGTTCTGCTGAGCTGAAGATAAAGTTTTGGGTCTGATTCCATCGTTCTTTCTTGAAGATGATTCTGCTCAAGCACGGTGAAGATTTATGACGAGAGTTGTCAACAAGATCTGAAGCAATCCTTAGGTTGAGTCAACAACTGGGAAAGGGTTGTAAGTTTTCTAGTAATTTTCAATTTTCAGATAGTGCTTGGTTGTATGTTGGCCTAGACGGTAAGGCCCATGATTTTTTCTTGAATAGGGATTCCCACGTAAAAATCGCCTGTCCTTCTCTCTTTGTGGTTTGATTGATTTCTTAATCTGAATTACGGCTAATCACTAGTTTAATCACGTCTGATTGATATTCAATTGAGAATTAGTTATTGGGACCTCTGCCTGTGTTAAGGTAGGAATAATTGGTATCAGAGCGGGTTGCACTAATCTTTGTGTGATCTATTTACTGATCTCTAATGGATATCAATAGAGAAGGAACATCTACCAACAAGCCCCCCGTTCTGGATGGATCCAATTATTCTTATTGGAAAGCAAGAATGATTGCTTTCCTAAAGGCTATTGATGACCAGGTCTGGGATATTGTAGTTGAAGGATATACAAAACACACCAAGGTCATTGCTGAACAAGACCGAAACCCAAAACACAATAGACTGTTGATGAAAGGACCAAGTCAAACTGCAATAATAAGGCCATTATGCTATTTATAATGGAGTTATTCCAACTGGGTTTCATAGGGTTTCTGCTTTATCTACTACAGAGGCTCATTGGGATCTGCTTCAAACTATTCATGAAGGAACAAATATTGTTAAGCAAACAAAACTCCAGAATTTGACAACTGCTTTTGAGACGATACACATGAAAGATTCTGAAACCTTTGATGAATTTAATATAAAACTATCAAAGATTGTTAATTCTTGCCATACCTAGGGAGAACCTGTTCCTTAATCTAAAGTTGTTAAGAAGATTTTGAGGTCTCTCCCAGAACGATTTTTTCCAAAAGTTGTTGCCATCGAGGAGCATCAGGATCTTAATTCAATATTAGTTGAAGAACTCATTGGAAATCTACAAACTTTTGAGGCAAATCACTGTCCGCAGAAAAAGGGGAAGGACATTGCTCTAGTGTCCTCAAATTCAGTGGATGATCTAAAATTAGTGATCCTGGTAGTGCTACAAATGATGAAAAGTTTGAAGCATATCTAGCGAGAAAACTTAAAAACATCTGGAAGAATAGAAAGGCCTTTAACAAGAAAGATACATCAAATACCAAGGCACCTTCTAAAGGAAAGTTTGTACCCAAAACCGAACAGAATCGATCAAAGAGTACAACAAAGCCAATTAAATGTTTTGAGTATCAAGGATACAGACACTCTGCTTCTAAGTGTGCCAATCGTAGTGAAAAGAATAAAGGCAAGGCCTTAAATGTTGCTTGGGATGATGAATCTGATGAGGATGCATCAGAACCTGATTCACCTTCGAGTGAGTCAGGAAAATATGTTGCTTTCATGGCTTTGTCTAACATCTCTTCTGTGCAGGAATCTAAGTCTGAAGATGATTTAAATATTAACGAGATTTCTGATGAAGAACAGGAGGGAGATGAAAACTATCAAAAGCTGCTACATGAATCTCCAAGAATGTCAAAAATTAGTGAAAAAAGGGCCTTGAAATTGAAGGCTATGGAAGAAAAGAATGCATCTCTACAAGCAACTTTGATAGACTCTCAGTCAAAGGTAAGACAATTAGAAGAGCAACGAGCAATCTTATCTAATAAATTGATTATTGCAGGTCAAGAGAACGATCAACTTCAACAAAAATATCAAAGGACTTAGTCTGAATTGGAGAAATTGTGAAACGACTTAGATGTTTGCAAATCTGAAAAAGAAAATTTTGCTGGAAAATTAAGGATGGTTCTTAGTGAGTTGGAATCTGCGAAAGCTTCAATTAACCGGATGAATACCCGATCAGTGAAGCTGAATGAAATCCTGGAAAGTCAACTGCCTCCTTCTTAAAAAACTGAACTTGGATTTGTTCAAGGAGCCTCCACATCGAAGGACAAAGGTAAAATTGTATTTGTTCAAGGACCAACTATGACAACATTGCCTCCTGTCTATTCAAATGCCACATATTCAAAGAATTATTATCCTAATATGTGTCTAAACCAAAATTTGTTCTCATATGTCACTTTGGTTGGATTACTAGTCACATATGACCACACTGCAATAAATTGCGAAATTATAACAGAAATCAACGTTGAAAAAAAAGTCCTCTCCTTATCAGATTAGGACCAAACCTGTCTGGGTCCAAAAATCTGATCTACGTTGTAATATGGTCCTTACAGCACTTAGTGCTACAGATTCGGATGTGTGGTACTTGGATAGTGGTTGTTCGAGACACATGACAGGAAACAAGGCCTTTGTTTACCTCCCTTGAAGACTACAATGGTGGACGAGTTCGTTTTGGAGATGGAGGTAAGGCAAAAGTAATTCGAAAAGGTACTGTATCTATTCCAGGTATGTCTCACTTGAAAGATGTTTATTTTGTTGATGGGCTGAAAAAAAATCTTTTGAGTATAAGTCAATTGTGTGATAACAATCATGAAGTTCATTTTTTTGCGAAAGAATGCATTATTGTGGATAAAAGGGGAAAAACAGTGATCCATGGAATAAGGAATTCTGGAAATTGCTATGTGGTCTCCTCAGAAAAAGAAATGACTTGTGATTCTGCATTGTTGAGTGACATTGAATTATGGCATCAAAGGCTGGGTCATGTGAACTACAAGGATCTGGAAAAACTATCAACTCTTGAATTGGTTCGTGGCATTCTCAAACTCAAAAGAGCCCCGAATAATGTTTGTGGTCCTTGCCAAATTGGTAAACAGATTAAAGTTCCACACAAAAAAATCTTTATTCTCTTACCAGTAAGAGACCTTTAGAGCTTTTGCATATGGATCTTATAGGACCAACAAAGGTTGAAAGCATTGGTGGTAAAAAACACATATTCTTGACTGTTGATGATTTTTCTAGATTGACTTGGGTGCATTTTTTGCGTAACAAATCAGAAACTTTTTTTTTAATGACTTGTGGTCTTTGCTTATTGCAGATAAATGAAAAAAATTCGGATGTGTTTCCAAGATATAATCTGATCATGGCACCAAATTTCAAAATTCTGATTTCTCAACTTTTTGCACCAAATATGGGATTAAACATGAGTTTTCTGCACCTAAACACCACAATAGAATGGTGTAGTGGAAAGAAAAAATCGTGTGGTACAAGATATGGCACGAGTGATGTTACATAGCAAAAACATTCCTCAGAGGTTTTGGGCTGAAGTTGTAAACACAACTATCTATGTTATCAACCGTGTCTATCTTCGTCCAGAAACAAAAACCACTCCATGTGAGATATGGACTGGAGTCAAACCAAATATTAAATACTTCCGAACTTTTGGCCGCAAGTGTTACATTCTTCGTGACAGAGAACACTTGTCAAAATTTGACTCCAGGAGTGACGAAGGAATTTTCCTTGGTTACTCATTGACAAGTAAAGCTTATTGTGTCTTTCAGCTGAAAAACTCAATTGTCATGGAATCCATTAATGTGGTTGTGGATGACGCAGAAACCTCTGACTATTTTTCTGATGATGAAGAGGGACTAACATTTTTTCCATTTTCTGAACAGGCTGAAAAATTAATTGACAGTCAAGCTGAACCAGATACGAATAAGAAAAAAGAAGCCATTACAACTGTTGAACCTGTCAATCCAAAGAAAACTTCTTCTGAATCTAATGTGCCCCAAATCATTCGACAATTTGAAGAGAAAAGTGCATCTCCTCTTGCTGTTCACCCTCGATCCCAAAGAAACCAAGTAATTAAAGACCATCCTCTGGACACTATTATTGGTGAGATTTTTGCTCCTATGAAAATCAGGAAACAGGTACGTGATGAGGTAAGCTATGTATGTTATGTTTCCACTTTAGAACCAAAAAATGTCAAAGATGCACTTGTTGATGATTCTTGGATAAATGCCATGTATGAGGAACTTGCTCAATTTGAAAGAAACTGTGTTTGGGAGCTTGTTCTTAGACCCTTCAAAGATGCACTTGTTGATGATTCTTGGATAAATGCCATGTATGAGGAACTTGCTCAATTTGAAAGAAACTGTGTTTGGGAGCTTGTTCCTAGACCCTCTAATTCTAATGTCATCAGTATAAAATGGATTTTCAAAAGTAAAACCGATGAATCTAGTCAAGTGATTAGGTTCAAAGCTCATCTAGTAGCCCAGGGGTATACCCAAGTTGAAGGTATTGATTTTGATGAAGCTTTTGCACATGTTGCTAGACTTGAATCGGTACATTTGTTACTTGTTATTGCTTGTTTTCTGAATATAAAACTGTTTCAAATGGATGTCAAAAGTGCTTTTCTTAATGTCTTTTTGAATGAGGAAGTATATGTTGAGCAACCAAAAGGATTTGAAGATCCTCACTTTCCTGATCATGTTTATAAACTGAGAAAAGCCCTGTATGGTTTGAAGCAAGCACCAAGAGAGATTGACGGTATTTTTTATTGAGCATGGATTTAAAAGAGAAAGTGTTGATAAGACCTTGTTCATCAAACAAGACAAGAACAACAATGTTATTGCACAGGTCTATGTTGATGACATCATTTTTTGTTCAACATCTAAAATTTTGGCCGATAAGTTTGCTGGAAAAATGTCAAGTGAATTTGAAATGAGTATGGTTGGTAAACTTTCCTTCTTTCTAGGCTTACAAATTAAGCAAACTCCGTCTGGCATTTTTACCTCTCAACCAAAATATGGTAGAGAGCTGCTGAAAAAATTTGGAATGCAATCTTCAAAACATGCTAGAACTCCAATGAGCACCACTGTTAAAATTAGTCTTGATGTTGATGGACTGAACATTGATGAGAAAATCTACAGAAGTATGATAGCTAGTCTTCTCTACCTTACTGTAAGTCGTCCTGATATTGCTTACAGTGTTGGAATTTGTGCGAGATATCAGTCAAAACCAAAGTTGTCTCATGTTCAAACTATTAAAAGAATTTTGAAAATACATTTGTGGGACTGTCGAATTTGGGACATGGATGTCTAAAGATACAAACACAACCATTGTTGGTTATTCTGATGCTGATTGGGCTGGATTGTTGATGATAGAAAAAGTATTACTGGTGGTTGTTTCTTTGTTGGGAATAACTTGGTGGCTTGGCATAGTAAAAAGCAGACTTCGACTTCTTTTTTGACTGCTGAGGCTGAATATCTTGCTGCAGGAAGTTGTTATACACAGCTTCTTTGGATGAAACAGATGCTACAGGATTACGGAATTGAGCAAGAAACAATGACTGTCTTTTGTGATAACCAGAGTGCTATTGATATTTCCAAAAATCCAATCCAACACTCTCGTACAAAACATATAGACATTAGGCATCATTTCATTCGTGATCTTATGGAAGAAGGAACAATTTCTTTGCATCATATTCCTACTGAAGCTCAACTTGCGGATATTTTCACAAAACCTTTGGATGCAATGCGGTTTGAATCTCAGCGAAAATCTTTAGGGATTTCTCTTATTCCCTACACTCCATAAATTTTTATTTATTTAAGTGCACACTCACATTGACACATGACCAAATTTTTTTTACTGTACGGATTATTTTCGATTCTCTCACTATTCACTCCACTTTTATTTTTGAGAGATGTTGTGGCAATAAGGTTAAACCGGAGGAAGAGGGCTACCTAAGAATGTATGTGAAAGCTTCCACTTGATTGGTAATTTTTATTTGGAGAAGGCTACCATGTTCGTTAGTGTGAAAGTCACCCATGATGGTTCAACCCGTCCGTCCTAGGTTAAAAAAAATATTCAAAAAAAAAAGGTGTACTCTAACGTGTCCATAAAAAAAGTTAAAAAAAAGGTGTAATCTAAAGAGTCCATAAAAAATTCAAAAAGAAAAAAAAACTGAAACTACTTTGCTCAACTTTTTGTTGATGGGTGTGGTCCCTATGCAACAATTTTGTTCATCTCAAAAAGATTTAAGGGGAGTGGATCACACTATTTTTTAATTTCTCCCCTTCACTGTGTGCTTAAATATATGAAAATTTCTACAGTGACAAGTTATCACTGTTAATGGAGAGATTTGACCGAACCTGAGCCGTGGGAGACTGTTTGTCGCGCTACACTCAAAGGTTTCAAACCCTTGGTAGTTCGCTCGAGCGACCATTCAAGTTCACTCGAGCAAACCCAGCACACTTATATTCCGCGCGATTCCCATCCTTTTCTTCTTCCTCATTCTTCTTCCTTCACGCCCTAGCATCTCTGCTCTTGGTTCTTTTCCTTCCTACCGTGGTGTTGAAACACATTAATTATGATATGGTTGCCACTACCATCTGTGGTGTTGAAACACATTGGCCAGGGGGTATAATTCTTCATGGTAATTTGACTGCTGAATACCGATTTCTCAACCGGTTTGTCTATCATAAGTTGGAGCATAGGGGACATACATCTGATGTAGCTCAAAGGAATGGATATCTACTGTACTATATTGGGACTGGAAAAATGGTGAATATCCCTCAAGTTATCATGAATGTCTTTGTCAGAACTCTCACTGCAAAAAGGAACTCTCTCCTTCCCTTTGGTGTTCTGGTTACTGATTTCTTAGCATTCAAAGAGATACTTATGAGGCTAAATGAGCTTATAATGAAGATAAAGAATCCGATCAATTCACGTACTCTGGCTCAATCCATTGCTCATTACCTCCTGCCCCGTTAGTTGATGAAGAAAATCAAGAAGAGAATGTGGGTGCTGCACAGAGGCAGGGGGAGCAACAACAGTAGATAGACATAATTGATCAAATTGCTGCACAATTTCAGGATTTGTCTACCAGAGTTGACATCGGTTTCACTCAAGTGAATGCTGCCCTTGCTGAGATTCTTGCTAGATTGGGACCAGGACAACAATGAAAGACCTTGATGCTGACTCTTGCATTACTTGTTAAGTGGATGATTTTTTATGATTGTTGCTTCATATTTTGAAAATTTTTATCATGCTTTATGTTTTAGTTTAGTATATCTTTTGACTTTATATTCTGTTGTCTTGACTTTTCTCTCTGTATGTTTCTCTTTGACAATTTATGAACAAAAAAGGGGAGTTAATCTGATTGATTGTTGTGCTGAACTTTTCTATCCTTTTCTATGATTATGCACTTGATCTTTTGTGAAAGACTTTGTAGGTACTCAAAGATTCATTTCATTTTCAGAGTCCAGTTGAGTTTGAGTTTTGTTGTTGATTGTTTGGGTAGATTTTTCTTGTAATAGGAGTTTTGTCCATGAATTGCCAAAGGGGGAGATTGTAAAGTTTTTTAGTTGGCTAATTCATAGGTTATTGGACAAAACAGGGATTCATTAATTTTGTATTGAGTTTAAGAAAGGACTGCTCAATGCTCTAAATAGAAAGAATTCTAAAAAGTCCAGATTCTGAAGATTAATAGAGGTCGCTCGAGCGAACCCATCACAGAACAGTCTTTGCTCGACCCACCATAATGTTCACTCGACCCATTGCATTTCTAGTTTGATATTTTGAAGACAGAAAGCAAGTCGCTCAAGCGAACCCAATGATCGTTCGAGCGAACCCCTCACAGTAAGATGATCGCTCGACCGCAGTATTATCTTCGCTCAACCCAAGGAGTCATGCGCTGAACGTCCGCAAACAGAGAGTAGGTCGCTCAAGCGAACCCCATGTCCGCTCGAGCAAACCTGGGAATTCTAAAACTAGTCGAACTTCACTTACTAAAATCGTGGAATGAAGTTTTCTATTCCTGAAGACTTTGAGACACGAAATAAGACTTATAAAAAGGCTTTATCTCTCTCTTCTCTTTACAACTCTTATGAAGAAGATATCCCTGTGACAAAGAGTTTGAGAGATCCATCAAGTTGAAAGTCCTTGGGATCCTAACCCTAGAGGGGGGGGGGTGAATAGGGTGTGCTACAATTGTGACCAATTTAGACCAATTTTAATTTCTTAAACAAAACTAGTCACATGTGATGATAAACAAACAAAATGCGGAAGCTAATAAAACAATCATCACAAAGGCAAGCACCACAACACCAAGATTTATAGTGGTTCGGCCTCAATGCCTACATCCACTACCGGCTTGTGATCTAATCACCCCACCGGATTTCCACTATTTATGCTTTTTCAAAGGCTAAGCAATAACCTATACAATGTTGTTTTTCTAGGCTCAACAATAACCTTTACAAGATGCTTTTCAAGGCTAAGCAATAACCCTTACAAATGCTTTTCTTAGGCTAAGCAATAACCTTTACAAATAAAGATTTCTCTAAGAAAGTGTCTTCACAAAAGATCACTCTAAGAGATACAATTTAAGATCAAATTAATTTGCCTCTAAATAGGCGGATATGAAAATGAAAACTAACTCACACAAACACTCAAAGAAATGCAAAGATGTATGCTTATGAAGTGTGTGTGTACGAAAACTTCAATCAAGTTTAAAAGTAAGCTCAATCAATTTATGCTTAATGCAATTTGAAAGTTTAAGGCACGAAAAGATATGATTGAAGTTCTATGCAAATCACTTGAACAATTACACACTTGTGAATGATATGAAAAATCTAAAGATCACAAGTTGTATGAAAGTGTTTAAGCCTAATCAAGTGATGCATGTGCAATGTTGTTTTCAAAATTAATTTGACTAAAGATTAAATGAATGAAAACAACAAGGGAAGTTTCAACCAAGTGAAATAATCATGCAATAAAAGAAATCAAAGATTTAGGCTAAGCATGATTAAGAAAGTGTAAAACAAAACTTAGGTTGAAATCAAAGTGATGAGTCCAATCTTGAATATCAAAGATGAAGGGAAGAATGGATTCAACACATCATTGTTATCATGCTTGAAATCATTTTCCAAAGATTCAAATAAAGCACATAACAAATGATTAATTAAAAGTAAAACTTACTTGGAGATATAACTTAGTTGATCCAAGCTTAAGCTTCACTAATGACCCTCTAGCCTTTCCAACTTCATCCCCTTTCTTTGGCTCCAATATAGTCTCAAAGGTTCATAGTTCAAGCACCAAAGAAGGTTGGAAATGAATGGACTTTATAGTGAAAAATTGTCCAACAGCTAGTCCTCGGTCGACCTAGACACAGTCCTCGGTCGACCGAGAAAGCACAACGGTCATATTTCTGACCGTTGGCAAGATACAGTTCAAAAACTGCTGACTCGCCCGACAGTGTTCACGGTCGACCGGGACACAGGTCTCGGTCGACCGGCGACACTGCCGGGACACCCCTTTTTGCAAAAATTCCAACTTTGCATATTTTGAAGGAATTTCTTTGGGGGACCTTTTGGCCACTAAATCAAGCTGGAAAAACATGTTTTAAAGATTCTAAAGGTTTTTAAAACATGAACATAAAAAGCCTAAAAAGATTCAAAACTTTTAAAACAAAGGCTTGCTTGATTTCTTAAAAACTCTTTTCTAAAACAAATGCATCCAAGATAAAAAGACAAATCATGCATAAATCAAAACTTTTACCAATCTTAAAAGCAATGCATGAATAAAACAAGATTTCAAGTTTATTAAATCAATGCATATGTGTGTAAATCAAATGATGCTAGAATGATTATGCATCCATCAAATTGCAATCTACAAAATCCCTAACAATCTCCCCCTTTGCAATTTGATGGCAACACACTCACCACTGAAAATACACACTTAGTCTTTAGCTCCCCGTCAGTTGGACAAGTCTTGAAATCTTCTTGGATGCTCCTCCTCTTAGCTTGGGCTCTTGGGCTCTTTTCTTCAATCTTCATGATGCTTGGTGCTTGATCATTCTTCAATCTTTCTTTCTTTATGGCCAAGCATCTTCTTTAGCTCCAAGCTTTCTTTCTTCTAGTTGCTCTCCCCCTTTGACCATGCCTCTCTCTTCCTTTGGCAAGATATGCATTCTCTCCCCTTGTAGAAGATCATACACAACTCTCCCCTTAGGAAACTTGGACATTCTCTTTACCCTTTTGAGAACTTGCATATTTTCTCCCCCTTTGCCATTAAATTGCAAAGGTACCTACACACATGAAAAAAGGAAAATACCTTTAGTAGCACTTGTTAACAAAAGAAATCGAAAATGATAATCATAACAGGTGATCATGTATGGTAGTAGTCTCTGAGGGTCTAAAGGCAATCCAAGGGTCAATTTGATCAACACTAATACTTCCTGTGAAGGTTTACACTCCCCCTCAATCCATTCTCTTCTTTTGTCAAACTTTTGACAAGATATAACTATTTGGTTCAAGAAGTAGATGGTTTAACCAAATGAGGGTCAACTTCAAGGAAAGGATTAGATTCATTTAACTATAAAGCTCAATATGATCAAATTACCAAAAGAAGGCAAGGTCTAATGGGAAAAGCAATCATGGATACCAATTGGAAAAACAAAGAATACCAATTGAGATTTAAGGATATGACTATTAAATCAATCACTCTAAAATGGATTTAAAAGTATATAACTATTAAGATAAATCCAAATTAGAGCTATCCATGATGCAATGGGGTTTACCTAACATAGCATCAAATAATTCAACTATGAAAATCATATGCTATGAAAGTTTTGAAAATCATTTCATTCAATCAATAAATATGACTATTAAAGTGCAAGATGAGTGAAATGAAATTCAAACATGAAGCCAACCTCAACTAATAACCAACCAATATTATGAACACATAAACATGGTGGTCATGAGATATACCTATATGAGCAAAAGAGGTGGCAACATGAACATTATGATGCTAATGGTGTGTGACATGGAACAAATATATTACTATCAAGTTTAATCCAATGCACACAAGGTTTATCACATTCACAAGAAATCAAATCAATCAAAAATTATACCAATTGAAACCAATTGAATTTGATAACATGATAAAGAGCAAGAATGTGGCAAACACAAAATTCCATCAAGCATCATAAAAGCATATTCATCACTTTTAAAGATATAACTAATGAGCATAGTGATGAACAAGATAAATTTCAATGCAAAATGATATAACTTTGTAATGCATGCAATTTCCAAAGTGTCAAAATCATATGAATTCAACAACTAAGATATCCATCAAACATATAAAAATATGAGGAATAGATTTCAAAGAGTTTCATATGATTAAGAACACTACTATGAAGTTGAAACATGTATAAGGATGATACCAAGAGAATCTACATGAGTCAACATCATAACCATCCAAAAAGATATGACTATAAGGCATAGATGATGGATTTGGATTCTAGTATGGTTTCTACAAATATAACTAAGATCACAACCATACATGGAACCAAAAGTCATTTGCATATTAAAAGAATAACTACATAAGCAAAGATGCAAACAACATTCATTTCCAATTCTAAGATAATGAAACCAAAAGAAAAGGAAATGAGAACATGGAACATGCTTTGATGAATATGACTAATGAAGTTAAAGAGCATTTCCATTCAAACAATCTTCAAATCATTTTGAAAAACAAAATCCAACAATGAGCATAAAAAGAATGATTTTGAAGATCAATTTTCAACATTGTATTTTAAAAGATATAACTTAATTGAAACACATACAAGTTGATTTTTCAAAACAATGTTCTCCATATAAAAGTATAACTTAGAAATCCATGGAAAAAACTTGAATTGATTCAAATCATTTGTTCAAAAAATCTTACTAAGATATCTACACAAATGATTCAACAACAATTGATCATGAAAAATCTAGCTATGAAAGCTTTTAAAATCACAATCAATTAATCATGTAGAAATGCAATGCAAAACTTATGTGAGCAAAAAGCAAATCAAACATGATGAAATTATAATCAAAAGATTTTGAAAACCATGACAAGTAATTTGGAATGGTGCATGAAAGCAAAATCAATTGATCATAAAGAAACAATGCATTTTAATAGATGTAACTATATAGAAACAAAATGCAAAGCAACATGACCAACAAAAAGATTTAACTATTAAAGAATAGGTTGTTCAAGGAGGTTCAAGGCCCTAAGGTTTGTCTAAGTAAACAACTTTTGAAATCCACCTAAGGTCTTGAGAGGGTTGAACTTTGAGATCTAGTTTGAAATTCTCACCAACTAAAGGAGATTTGACTTGATAAATTTTCAATTTAAACTTATCACCATGATATTTAGATTTAACTAAATTTAGCTTAGATTGGTGATTAGTCTTTTGATGTTGGTGAGTTTGTTTCTTTGGGGATTGTTTCTCTTTTCTTTTCTTCTTATTTTCTCCCTTTACTTGACTTTTGAATTTTAGATTTAACTTAGCAACTTTCTTCAAAAGTTCTTTCATGGGTTGATAAAATGGAGATAGGTTGAGAAGCTTTTTGTTCATAGATTCTTTCAAGCTTGGTTTAACTTGTTTAAACTTTTTAGAATCTATCTTAGGAGACTCCTTGTTAATAGGTTTAACTTGTTTAAGCTTTATGGAGTCTTCCTTGGTTTTTAGTGTCTTACCCTTCAAGTTCGATTTTACTTTCTTTGGTTCAAAGATGGGATTAGACACATTGCTTCTTCTTAGTTTGCACTCAAACCTAAAGTGTCCTTCAATGCCACAATAAATACATTTTGTTTTGGGCAAAGGAGAAAGAGTGCTAGAGAAAGAGGACTCACCTTTCACAAAAGTGTTGGTGAATTTAGGGTCATGTGACATATTCCTATTGAATCCAAGACCCGTCCTATCTCCATGAGGTTTACCCAATTTAAATAATTTTTCAAGTCTTTCTTCACTTTGGGTAAACTTGCACTCATACTTTTGTTTATATCCTTCAAGTTGAGTGACTTTGGTTATAAGGATTGAATTTTCATGTTTGACTTTAGTAAGTTCATTTTCAATTTCCTTATATTTGCTTAGCTCTTCATTGGCAAGTTTTAATTCAAATTTAAGTTCATTAATGACATTAGATCCAAGTTCTAAAGTTTTTAATTTACTTTGAACATTTGACATGTTTTCCATGGAAATTGTCAACTTGGATTTTAAATTGATAAAGTCTTTGTCTTGCCTTTTTACTTGATCTCTTAGGTTTAAGTTTTCCTTTTTAACATCATCATAACTTATCTTAATCTCATTTTGTTCATCTTTGATATTGGATAAGTTATTTAAAGAGATCATGAACTTAGATTCCAAACATTTTATTACTTCTTCTTTTTCTCTAAGTTCATCTTTTGAAGAGACTAATTGTTTGTTTAGATTCATAGATTCTTCTCTTAAACTTTTGTTTTTCTTCTCAAGCTTTAAGGATACTTCATATAATTCATTATAGGCTTGTTGAAGATCATCTTCATCATAATCATTTTCTTCTTCTTTTGACTCATATAGAGATTCATTAATTTGAGGGTTTGAATCTCCAATAGAAGGAAGAATGAGGGGTCTAGAAGAATCTACAAAGTCTAGCATAGTGGAGTCCATTCTAATGATTTTCATATAAGGACAACTCTAGGGTTTTAACTCTAGGTTTTTACACCTAATCAAGAGTTCCAAACACTTGATCCTATAAGATAGAGCACTTGGCTCTGATACCAATTGAAAGTCCTTGGGATCCTAACCCTAGAGGGGGGGGGGTGAATAGGGTGTGCTACAATTGTGACCAATTTAGACCAATTTTAATTTCTTAAACAAAACTAGTCACATGTGATGATAAACAAACAAAATGCGGAAGCTAATAAAACAATCATCACAAAGGCAAGCACCACAACACCAAGATTTATAGTGGTTCGGCCTCAATGCCTACATCCACTACCGGCTTGTGATCTAATCACCCCACCGGATTTCCACTATTTATGCTTTTTCAAAGGCTAAGCAATAACCTATACAATGTTGTTTTTCTAGGCTCAACAACAACCTTTACAAGATGCTTTTCAAGGCTAAGCAATAACCCTTACAAATGCTTTTCTTAGGCTAAGCAATAACCTTTACAAATAAAGATTTCTCTAAGAAAGTGTCTTCACAAAAGATCACTCTAAGAGATACAATTTAAGATCAAATTAATTTGCCTCTAAATAGGCGGATATGAAAATGAAAACTAACTCACACAAACACTCAAAGAAATGCAAAGATGTATGCTTATGAAGTGTGTGTGTACGAAAACTTCAATCAAGTTTAAAAGTAAGCTCAATCAATTTATGCTTAATGCAATTTGAAAGTTTAAGGCACGAAAAGATATGATTGAAGTTCTATGCAAATCACTTGAACAATTACACACTTGTGAATGATATGAAAAATCTAAAGATCACAAGTTGTATGAAAGTGTTTAAGCCTAATCAAGTGATGCATGTGCAATGTTGTTTTCAAAATTAATTTGACTAAAGATTAAATGAATGAAAACAACAAGGGAAGTTTCAACCAAGTGAAATAATCATGCAATAAAAGAAATCAAAGATTTAGGCTAAGCATGATTAAGAAAGTGTAAAACAAAACTTAGGTTGAAATCAAAGTGATGAGTCCAATCTTGAATATCAAAGATGAAGGGAAGAATGGATTCAACACATCATTGTTATCATGCTTGAAATCATTTTCCAAAGATTCAA
Source organism: Cinnamomum chago (assembly GCA_038049695.1). NCBI lineage: Eukaryota > Viridiplantae > Streptophyta > Magnoliopsida > Laurales > Lauraceae > Cinnamomum > Cinnamomum chago. The sequence goes on from CP142460.1 coordinate 51,796,651, forward strand.
ATAAAGCACATAACAAATGATTAATTAAAAGTAAAACTTACTTGGAGATATAACTTAGTTGATCCAAGCTTAAGCTTCACTAATGACCCTCTAGCCTTTCCAACTTCATCCCCTTTCTTTGGCTCCAATATAGTCTCAAAGGTTCATAGTTCAAGCACCAAAGAAGGTTGGAAATGAATGGACTTTATAGTGAAAAATTGTCCAACAGCTAGTCCTCGGTCGACCTAGACACAGTCCTCGGTCGACCGAGAAAGCACAACGGTCATATTTCTGACCGTTGGCAAGATACAGTTCAAAAACTGCTGACTCGCCCGACAGTGTTCACGGTCGACCGGGACACAGGTCTCGGTCGACCGGCGACACTGCCGGGACACCCCTTTTTGCAAAAATTCCAACTTTGCATATTTTGAAGGAATTTCTTTGGGGGACCTTTTGGCCACTAAATCAAGCTGGAAAAACATGTTTTAAAGATTCTAAAGGTTTTTAAAACATGAACATAAAAAGCCTAAAAAGATTCAAAACTTTTAAAACAAAGGCTTGCTTGATTTCTTAAAAACTCTTTTCTAAAACAAATGCATCCAAGATAAAAAGACAAATCATGCATAAATCAAAACTTTTACCAATCTTAAAAGCAATGCATGAATAAAACAAGATTTCAAGTTTATTAAATCAATGCATATGTGTGTAAATCAAATGATGCTAGAATGATTATGCATCCATCAAATTGCAATCTACAAAATCCCTAACAATCTCCCCCTTTGCAATTTGATGGCAACACACTCACCACTGAAAATACACACTTAGTCTTTAGCTCCCCGTCAGTTGGACAAGTCTTGAAATCTTCTTGGATGCTCCTCCTCTTAGCTTGGGCTCTTGGGCTCTTTTCTTCAATCTTCATGATGCTTGGTGCTTGATCATTCTTCAATCTTTCTTTCTTTATGGCCAAGCATCTTCTTTAGCTCCAAGCTTTCTTTCTTCTAGTTGCTCTCCCCCTTTGACCATGCCTCTCTCTTCCTTTGGCAAGATATGCATTCTCTCCCCTTGTAGAAGATCATACACAACTCTCCCCTTAGGAAACTTGGACATTCTCTTTACCCTTTTGAGAACTTGCATATTTTCTCCCCCTTTGCCATTAAATTGCAAAGGTACCTACACACATGAAAAAAGGAAAATACCTTTAGTAGCACTTGTTAACAAAAGAAATCGAAAATGATAATCATAACAGGTGATCATGTATGGTAGTAGTCTCTGAGGGTCTAAAGGCAATCCAAGGGTCAATTTGATCAACACTAATACTTCCTGTGAAGGTTTACACTCCCCCTCAATCCATTCTCTTCTTTTGTCAAACTTTTGACAAGATATAACTATTTGGTTCAAGAAGTAGATGGTTTAACCAAATGAGGGTCAACTTCAAGGAAAGGATTAGATTCATTTAACTATAAAGCTCAATATGATCAAATTACCAAAAGAAGGCAAGGTCTAATGGGAAAAGCAATCATGGATACCAATTGGAAAAACAAAGAATACCAATTGAGATTTAAGGATATGACTATTAAATCAATCACTCTAAAATGGATTTAAAAGTATATAACTATTAAGATAAATCCAAATTAGAGCTATCCATGATGCAATGGGGTTTACCTAACATAGCATCAAATAATTCAACTATGAAAATCATATGCTATGAAAGTTTTGAAAATCATTTCATTCAATCAATAAATATGACTATTAAAGTGCAAGATGAGTGAAATGAAATTCAAACATGAAGCCAACCTCAACTAATAACCAACCAATATTATGAACACATAAACATGGTGGTCATGAGATATACCTATATGAGCAAAAGAGGTGGCAACATGAACATTATGATGCTAATGGTGTGTGACATGGAACAAATATATTACTATCAAGTTTAATCCAATGCACACAAGGTTTATCACATTCACAAGAAATCAAATCAATCAAAAATTATACCAATTGAAACCAATTGAATTTGATAACATGATAAAGAGCAAGAATGTGGCAAACACAAAATTCCATCAAGCATCATAAAAGCATATTCATCACTTTTAAAGATATAACTAATGAGCATAGTGATGAACAAGATAAATTTCAATGCAAAATGATATAACTTTGTAATGCATGCAATTTCCAAAGTGTCAAAATCATATGAATTCAACAACTAAGATATCCATCAAACATATAAAAATATGAGGAATAGATTTCAAAGAGTTTCATATGATTAAGAACACTACTATGAAGTTGAAACATGTATAAGGATGATACCAAGAGAATCTACATGAGTCAACATCATAACCATCCAAAAAGATATGACTATAAGGCATAGATGATGGATTTGGATTCTAGTATGGTTTCTACAAATATAACTAAGATCACAACCATACATGGAACCAAAAGTCATTTGCATATTAAAAGAATAACTACATAAGCAAAGATGCAAACAACATTCATTTCCAATTCTAAGATAATGAAACCAAAAGAAAAGGAAATGAGAACATGGAACATGCTTTGATGAATATGACTAATGAAGTTAAAGAGCATTTCCATTCAAACAATCTTCAAATCATTTTGAAAAACAAAATCCAACAATGAGCATAAAAAGAATGATTTTGAAGATCAATTTTCAACATTGTATTTTAAAAGATATAACTTAATTGAAACACATACAAGTTGATTTTTCAAAACAATGTTCTCCATATAAAAGTATAACTTAGAAATCCATGGAAAAAACTTGAATTGATTCAAATCATTTGTTCAAAAAATCTTACTAAGATATCTACACAAATGATTCAACAACAATTGATCATGAAAAATCTAGCTATGAAAGCTTTTAAAATCACAATCAATTAATCATGTAGAAATGCAATGCAAAACTTATGTGAGCAAAAAGCAAATCAAACATGATGAAATTATAATCAAAAGATTTTGAAAACCATGACAAGTAATTTGGAATGGTGCATGAAAGCAAAATCAATTGATCATAAAGAAACAATGCATTTTAATAGATGTAACTATATAGAAACAAAATGCAAAGCAACATGACCAACAAAAAGATTTAACTATTAAAGAATAGGTTGTTCAAGGAGGTTCAAGGCCCTAAGGTTTGTCTAAGTAAACAACTTTTGAAATCCACCTAAGGTCTTGAGAGGGTTGAACTTTGAGATCTAGTTTGAAATTCTCACCAACTAAAGGAGATTTGACTTGATAAATTTTCAATTTAAACTTATCACCATGATATTTAGATTTAACTAAATTTAGCTTAGATTGGTGATTAGTCTTTTGATGTTGGTGAGTTTGTTTCTTTGGGGATTGTTTCTCTTTTCTTTTCTTCTTATTTTCTCCCTTTACTTGACTTTTGAATTTTAGATTTAACTTAGCAACTTTCTTCAAAAGTTCTTTCATGGGTTGATAAAATGGAGATAGGTTGAGAAGCTTTTTGTTCATAGATTCTTTCAAGCTTGGTTTAACTTGTTTAAACTTTTTAGAATCTATCTTAGGAGACTCCTTGTTAATAGGTTTAACTTGTTTAAGCTTTATGGAGTCTTCCTTGGTTTTTAGTGTCTTACCCTTCAAGTTCGATTTTACTTTCTTTGGTTCAAAGATGGGATTAGACACATTGCTTCTTCTTAGTTTGCACTCAAACCTAAAGTGTCCTTCAATGCCACAATAAATACATTTTGTTTTGGGCAAAGGAGAAAGAGTGCTAGAGAAAGAGGACTCACCTTTCACAAAAGTGTTGGTGAATTTAGGGTCATGTGACATATTCCTATTGAATCCAAGACCCGTCCTATCTCCATGAGGTTTACCCAATTTAAATAATTTTTCAAGTCTTTCTTCACTTTGGGTAAACTTGCACTCATACTTTTGTTTATATCCTTCAAGTTGAGTGACTTTGGTTATAAGGATTGAATTTTCATGTTTGACTTTAGTAAGTTCATTTTCAATTTCCTTATATTTGCTTAGCTCTTCATTGGCAAGTTTTAATTCAAATTTAAGTTCATTAATGACATTAGATCCAAGTTCTAAAGTTTTTAATTTACTTTGAACATTTGACATGTTTTCCATGGAAATTGTCAACTTGGATTTTAAATTGATAAAGTCTTTGTCTTGCCTTTTTACTTGATCTCTTAGGTTTAAGTTTTCCTTTTTAACATCATCATAACTTATCTTAATCTCATTTTGTTCATCTTTGATATTGGATAAGTTATTTAAAGAGATCATGAACTTAGATTCCAAACATTTTATTACTTCTTCTTTTTCTCTAAGTTCATCTTTTGAAGAGACTAATTGTTTGTTTAGATTCATAGATTCTTCTCTTAAACTTTTGTTTTTCTTCTCAAGCTTTAAGGATACTTCATATAATTCATTATAGGCTTGTTGAAGATCATCTTCATCATAATCATTTTCTTCTTCTTTTGACTCATATAGAGATTCATTAATTTGAGGGTTTGAATCTCCAATAGAAGGAAGAATGAGGGGTCTAGAAGAATCTACAAAGTCTAGCATAGTGGAGTCCATTCTAATGATTTTCATATAAGGACAACTCTAGGGTTTTAACTCTAGGTTTTTACACCTAATCAAGAGTTCCAAACACTTGATCCTATAAGATAGAGCACTTGGCTCTGATACCAATTGAAAGTCCTTGGGATCCTAACCCTAGAGGGGGGGGGGTGAATAGGGTGTGCTACAATTGTGACCAATTTAGACCAATTTTAATTTCTTAAACAAAACTAGTCACATGTGATGATAAACAAACAAAATGCGGAAGCTAATAAAACAATCATCACAAAGGCAAGCACCACAACACCAAGATTTATAGTGGTTCGGCCTCAATGCCTACATCCACTACCGGCTTGTGATCTAATCACCCCACCGGATTTCCACTATTTATGCTTTTTCAAAGGCTAAGCAATAACCTATACAATGTTGTTTTTCTAGGCTCAACAACAACCTTTACAAGATGCTTTTCAAGGCTAAGCAATAACCCTTACAAATGCTTTTCTTAGGCTAAGCAATAACCTTTACAAATAAAGATTTCTCTAAGAAAGTGTCTTCACAAAAGATCACTCTAAGAGATACAATTTAAGATCAAATTAATTTGCCTCTAAATAGGCGGATATGAAAATGAAAACTAACTCACACAAACACTCAAAGAAATGCAAAGATGTATGCTTATGAAGTGTGTGTGTACGAAAACTTCAATCAAGTTTAAAAGTAAGCTCAATCAATTTATGCTTAATGCAATTTGAAAGTTTAAGGCACGAAAAGATATGATTGAAGTTCTATGCAAATCACTTGAACAATTACACACTTGTGAATGATATGAAAAATCTAAAGATCACAAGTTGTATGAAAGTGTTTAAGCCTAATCAAGTGATGCATGTGCAATGTTGTTTTCAAAATTAATTTGACTAAAGATTAAATGAATGAAAACAACAAGGGAAGTTTCAACCAAGTGAAATAATCATGCAATAAAAGAAATCAAAGATTTAGGCTAAGCATGATTAAGAAAGTGTAAAACAAAACTTAGGTTGAAATCAAAGTGATGAGTCCAATCTTGAATATCAAAGATGAAGGGAAGAATGGATTCAACACATCATTGTTATCATGCTTGAAATCATTTTCCAAAGATTCAAATAAAGCACATAACAAATGATTAATTAAAAGTAAAACTTACTTGGAGATATAACTTAGTTGATCCAAGCTTAAGCTTCACTAATGACCCTCTAGCCTTTCCAACTTCATCCCCTTTCTTTGGCTCCAATATAGTCTCAAAGGTTCATAGTTCAAGCACCAAAGAAGGTTGGAAATGAATGGACTTTATAGTGAAAAATTGTCCAACAGCTAGTCCTCGGTCGACCTAGACACAGTCCTCGGTCGACCGAGAAAGCACAACGGTCATATTTCTGACCGTTGGCAAGATACAGTTCAAAAACTGCTGACTCGCCCGACAGTGTTCACGGTCGACCGGGACACAGGTCTCGGTCGACCGGCGACACTGCCGGGACACCCCTTTTTGCAAAAATTCCAACTTTGCATATTTTGAAGGAATTTCTTTGGGGGACCTTTTGGCCACTAAATCAAGCTGGAAAAACATGTTTTAAAGATTCTAAAGGTTTTTAAAACATGAACATAAAAAGCCTAAAAAGATTCAAAACTTTTAAAACAAAGGCTTGCTTGATTTCTTAAAAACTCTTTTCTAAAACAAATGCATCCAAGATAAAAAGACAAATCATGCATAAATCAAAACTTTTACCAATCTTAAAAGCAATGCATGAATAAAACAAGATTTCAAGTTTATTAAATCAATGCATATGTGTGTAAATCAAATGATGCTAGAATGATTATGCATCCATCAAATTGCAATCTACAAAATCCCTAACAATCTCCCCCTTTGCAATTTGATGGCAACACACTCACCACTGAAAATACACACTTAGTCTTTAGCTCCCCGTCAGTTGGACAAGTCTTGAAATCTTCTTGGATGCTCCTCCTCTTAGCTTGGGCTCTTGGGCTCTTTTCTTCAATCTTCATGATGCTTGGTGCTTGATCATTCTTCAATCTTTCTTTCTTTATGGCCAAGCATCTTCTTTAGCTCCAAGCTTTCTTTCTTCTAGTTGCTCTCCCCCTTTGACCATGCCTCTCTCTTCCTTTGGCAAGATATGCATTCTCTCCCCTTGTAGAAGATCATACACAACTCTCCCCTTAGGAAACTTGGACATTCTCTTTACCCTTTTGAGAACTTGCATATTTTCTCCCCCTTTGCCATTAAATTGCAAAGGTACCTACACACATGAAAAAAGGAAAATACCTTTAGTAGCACTTGTTAACAAAAGAAATCGAAAATGATAATCATAACAGGTGATCATGTATGGTAGTAGTCTCTGAGGGTCTAAAGGCAATCCAAGGGTCAATTTGATCAACACTAATACTTCCTGTGAAGGTTTACACTCCCCCTCAATCCATTCTCTTCTTTTGTCAAACTTTTGACAAGATATAACTATTTGGTTCAAGAAGTAGATGGTTTAACCAAATGAGGGTCAACTTCAAGGAAAGGATTAGATTCATTTAACTATAAAGCTCAATATGATCAAATTACCAAAAGAAGGCAAGGTCTAATGGGAAAAGCAATCATGGATACCAATTGGAAAAACAAAGAATACCAATTGAGATTTAAGGATATGACTATTAAATCAATCACTCTAAAATGGATTTAAAAGTATATAACTATTAAGATAAATCCAAATTAGAGCTATCCATGATGCAATGGGGTTTACCTAACATAGCATCAAATAATTCAACTATGAAAATCATATGCTATGAAAGTTTTGAAAATCATTTCATTCAATCAATAAATATGACTATTAAAGTGCAAGATGAGTGAAATGAAATTCAAACATGAAGCCAACCTCAACTAATAACCAACCAATATTATGAACACATAAACATGGTGGTCATGAGATATACCTATATGAGCAAAAGAGGTGGCAACATGAACATTATGATGCTAATGGTGTGTGACATGGAACAAATATATTACTATCAAGTTTAATCCAATGCACACAAGGTTTATCACATTCACAAGAAATCAAATCAATCAAAAATTATACCAATTGAAACCAATTGAATTTGATAACATGATAAAGAGCAAGAATGTGGCAAACACAAAATTCCATCAAGCATCATAAAAGCATATTCATCACTTTTAAAGATATAACTAATGAGCATAGTGATGAACAAGATAAATTTCAATGCAAAATGATATAACTTTGTAATGCATGCAATTTCCAAAGTGTCAAAATCATATGAATTCAACAACTAAGATATCCATCAAACATATAAAAATATGAGGAATAGATTTCAAAGAGTTTCATATGATTAAGAACACTACTATGAAGTTGAAACATGTATAAGGATGATACCAAGAGAATCTACATGAGTCAACATCATAACCATCCAAAAAGATATGACTATAAGGCATAGATGATGGATTTGGATTCTAGTATGGTTTCTACAAATATAACTAAGATCACAACCATACATGGAACCAAAAGTCATTTGCATATTAAAAGAATAACTACATAAGCAAAGATGCAAACAACATTCATTTCCAATTCTAAGATAATGAAACCAAAAGAAAAGGAAATGAGAACATGGAACATGCTTTGATGAATATGACTAATGAAGTTAAAGAGCATTTCCATTCAAACAATCTTCAAATCATTTTGAAAAACAAAATCCAACAATGAGCATAAAAAGAATGATTTTGAAGATCAATTTTCAACATTGTATTTTAAAAGATATAACTTAATTGAAACACATACAAGTTGATTTTTCAAAACAATGTTCTCCATATAAAAGTATAACTTAGAAATCCATGGAAAAAACTTGAATTGATTCAAATCATTTGTTCAAAAAATCTTACTAAGATATCTACACAAATGATTCAACAACAATTGATCATGAAAAATCTAGCTATGAAAGCTTTTAAAATCACAATCAATTAATCATGTAGAAATGCAATGCAAAACTTATGTGAGCAAAAAGCAAATCAAACATGATGAAATTATAATCAAAAGATTTTGAAAACCATGACAAGTAATTTGGAATGGTGCATGAAAGCAAAATCAATTGATCATAAAGAAACAATGCATTTTAATAGATGTAACTATATAGAAACAAAATGCAAAGCAACATGACCAACAAAAAGATTTAACTATTAAAGAATAGGTTGTTCAAGGAGGTTCAAGGCCCTAAGGTTTGTCTAAGTAAACAACTTTTGAAATCCACCTAAGGTCTTGAGAGGGTTGAACTTTGAGATCTAGTTTGAAATTCTCACCAACTAAAGGAGATTTGACTTGATAAATTTTCAATTTAAACTTATCACCATGATATTTAGATTTAACTAAATTTAGCTTAGATTGGTGATTAGTCTTTTGATGTTGGTGAGTTTGTTTCTTTGGGGATTGTTTCTCTTTTCTTTTCTTCTTATTTTCTCCCTTTACTTGACTTTTGAATTTTAGATTTAACTTAGCAACTTTCTTCAAAAGTTCTTTCATGGGTTGATAAAATGGAGATAGGTTGAGAAGCTTTTTGTTCATAGATTCTTTCAAGCTTGGTTTAACTTGTTTAAACTTTTTAGAATCTATCTTAGGAGACTCCTTGTTAATAGGTTTAACTTGTTTAAGCTTTATGGAGTCTTCCTTGGTTTTTAGTGTCTTACCCTTCAAGTTCGATTTTACTTTCTTTGGTTCAAAGATGGGATTAGACACATTGCTTCTTCTTAGTTTGCACTCAAACCTAAAGTGTCCTTCAATGCCACAATAAATACATTTTGTTTTGGGCAAAGGAGAAAGAGTGCTAGAGAAAGAGGACTCACCTTTCACAAAAGTGTTGGTGAATTTAGGGTCATGTGACATATTCCTATTGAATCCAAGACCCGTCCTATCTCCATGAGGTTTACCCAATTTAAATAATTTTTCAAGTCTTTCTTCACTTTGGGTAAACTTGCACTCATACTTTTGTTTATATCCTTCAAGTTGAGTGACTTTGGTTATAAGGATTGAATTTTCATGTTTGACTTTAGTAAGTTCATTTTCAATTTCCTTATATTTGCTTAGCTCTTCATTGGCAAGTTTTAATTCAAATTTAAGTTCATTAATGACATTAGATCCAAGTTCTAAAGTTTTTAATTTACTTTGAACATTTGACATGTTTTCCATGGAAATTGTCAACTTGGATTTTAAATTGATAAAGTCTTTGTCTTGCCTTTTTACTTGATCTCTTAGGTTTAAGTTTTCCTTTTTAACATCATCATAACTTATCTTAATCTCATTTTGTTCATCTTTGATATTGGATAAGTTATTTAAAGAGATCATGAACTTAGATTCCAAACATTTTATTACTTCTTCTTTTTCTCTAAGTTCATCTTTTGAAGAGACTAATTGTTTGTTTAGATTCATAGATTCTTCTCTTAAACTTTTGTTTTTCTTCTCAAGCTTTAAGGATACTTCATATAATTCATTATAGGCTTGTTGAAGATCATCTTCATCATAATCATTTTCTTCTTCTTTTGACTCATATAGAGATTCATTAATTTGAGGGTTTGAATCTCCAATAGAAGGAAGAATGAGGGGTCTAGAAGAATCTACAAAGTCTAGCATAGTGGAGTCCATTCTAATGATTTTCATATAAGGACAACTCTAGGGTTTTAACTCTAGGTTTTTACACCTAATCAAGAGTTCCAAACACTTGATCCTATAAGATAGAGCACTTGGCTCTGATACCAATTGAAAGTCCTTGGGATCCTAACCCTAGAGGGGGGGGGGGGTGAATAGGGTGTGCTACAATTGTGACCAATTTAGACCAATTTTAATTTCTTAAACAAAACTAGTCACATGTGATGATAAACAAACAAAATGCGGAAGCTAATAAAACAATCATCACAAAGGCAAGCACCACAACACCAAGATTTATAGTGGTTCGGCCTCAATGCCTACATCCACTACCGGCTTGTGATCTAATCACCCCACCGGATTTCCACTATTTATGCTTTTTCAAAGGCTAAGCAATAACCTATACAATGTTGTTTTTCTAGGCTCAACAACAACCTTTACAAGATGCTTTTCAAGGCTAAGCAATAACCCTTACAAATGCTTTTCTTAGGCTAAGCAATAACCTTTACAAATAAAGATTTCTCTAAGAAAGTGTCTTCACAAAAGATCACTCTAAGAGATACAATTTAAGATCAAATTAATTTGCCTCTAAATAGGCGGATATGAAAATGAAAACTAACTCACACAAACACTCAAAGAAATGCAAAGATGTATGCTTATGAAGTGTGTGTGTACGAAAACTTCAATCAAGTTTAAAAGTAAGCTCAATCAATTTATGCTTAATGCAATTTGAAAGTTTAAGGCACGAAAAGATATGATTGAAGTTCTATGCAAATCACTTGAACAATTACACACTTGTGAATGATATGAAAAATCTAAAGATCACAAGTTGTATGAAAGTGTTTAAGCCTAATCAAGTGATGCATGTGCAATGTTGTTTTCAAAATTAATTTGACTAAAGATTAAATGAATGAAAACAACAAGGGAAGTTTCAACCAAGTGAAATAATCATGCAATAAAAGAAATCAAAGATTTAGGCTAAGCATGATTAAGAAAGTGTAAAACAAAACTTAGGTTGAAATCAAAGTGATGAGTCCAATCTTGAATATCAAAGATGAAGGGAAGAATGGATTCAACACATCATTGTTATCATGCTTGAAATCATTTTCCAAAGATTCAAATAAAGCACATAACAAATGATTAATTAAAAGTAAAACTTACTTGGAGATATAACTTAGTTGATCCAAGCTTAAGCTTCACTAATGACCCTCTAGCCTTTCCAACTTCATCCCCTTTCTTTGGCTCCAATATAGTCTCAAAGGTTCATAGTTCAAGCACCAAAGAAGGTTGGAAATGAATGGACTTTATAGTGAAAAATTGTCCAACGGCTAGTCCTCGGTCGACCTAGACACAGTCCTCGGTCGACCGAGAAAGCACAACGGTCATATTTCTGACCGTTGGCAAGATACAGTTCAAAAACTGCTGACTCGCCCGACAGTGTTCCCGGTCGACCGGGACACAGGTCTCGGTCGACCGGCGACACTGCCGGGACACCCCTTTTTGCAAAAATTCCAACTTTGCATATTTTGAAGGAATTTCTTTGGGGGACCTTTTGGCCACTAAATCAAGCTGGAAAAACATGTTTTAAAGATTCTAAAGGTTTTTAAAACATGAACATAAAAAGCCTAAAAAGATTCAAAACTTTTAAAACAAAGGCTTGCTTGATTTCTTGAAAACTCTTTTCTAAAACAAATGCATCCAAGATAAAAAGACAAATCATGCATAAATCAAAACTTTTACCAATCTTAAAAGCAATGCATGAATAAAATAAGATTTCAAGTTTATTAAATCAATGCATATGTGTGTGAATCAAATGATGCTAGAATGATTATGCATCCATCAAATTGCAATCTACAAAATCCCTAACACAAGTTTCCCCCAAGGCTTCTAGTTCTACTGCTCTAATGATAAAGTTTTGGGTCTGATTCCATCGTTATTTCTTGAAGACGGTTCTGCTTAAGCACGGTGAAGATTTACGACGAGTTGTCAACAAGATCTGAAACAGTCCTTAGGTTGAGTCGACAACTGGGAAAGGGTTGTAAGTGTTCTTGTAATCTTCAATTTTCAGATAGTGCTTGGTTATTTGTTGGCCTAGATGGTAAGGCCCGTGGTTTTTTCCCGAGTAGGGTTTTCCACGTAAAAATCGCTTGTCCTTCTCTCTTTGTGGTTTGATTGATTTCTTAATCTGAATTAGGGTTAATCACTAGCTTAATCAAGTCTAATTGATATTCAATTGAGATCTAGTTATTAGGACCTCTGCCTATGTTAAGGTATGAATAATATTTTTCGACGCCCCAATTTTGAACAGAACTGGCTTCAAAACTTCAAGCTCTGTAGCTTACGGCTTGCCATGGATAGCCTTAGGGCTAGGCGTAAGCCCAATACTGATGCACTGGAAGGCTGGAATTCGAGCAACTTGGGAGGCCTGACTAACAATGTGATTTACAGCGAGTTGCACGGCTAGCCGTATGGCTAACCATGCATAGACAATACCGAAAAACTCTATTTTTTGTCAGGAAATCGGAAAGGTGCCTGTTTCGAAAATGTTTTACTGTTAGCCTCGCTGTGAGTCGTGGAAGGGTCACTGCTGACCGTAAGTGCCCTATTTCTTCTTTTTGAAAGGAGAATTGAATCTAGTGTCTGAGCATTATATGTTGGACCCTTGACCCCACCTATGAGTGACCATGTTGGGGAGATGTAAATGAAGCATATTGAGCTTGGTGTGCTTCGTTAGTTGTTCAGAGAATTATGTGGGTTTGATCTAGTACCGAGTGCACATTGATGAGATTGGTATTCATTAATTTTGGAAACACCAAAGACATAATCCAAGGACACCAATGCCTTAGTAACCTTGCGGACTCGGTCGAGCACACTTACTATACACAATGGACAACCAAGAACCTAGGGATGGATTGTAATCAACCCTTGACTTGATAATTTGATACACATCATTCTATGCGTTCCTTATACATTCTATTCCTAATTCGCCCATTTTAATTTGTAAACATAAATGGCTTAAAGGATGTTGTCAAGGCCATGGACTTAGAGTATATACCTAGGACCGCTCTTGTGTAAGATGAACTTGATGGTCATGCTTCTCTAGGAAATGGATCGATGAAATGATTATGAAAGAGAATTATCCATTGTGAATTATGGGGACTTGTTTGGAAATATGCTTGACTTGGAGCAATTCTCATCGTGCTTGTATCATGGGATGAGATACTAGCCAAACGTGCATGTCTTGTATTCTCGAGTCAAGGAACCATACAACCATACATTGTTCAGCCACAATAGGACCCAATGTGGGAGAGGAGAGGATTGCACTTATTTACCGTCTGCAAATTGGGGTTCTTGAGTAGGTGGATTGGACAGCGTTCACGAGTGGGAATGATAGGTAGTTGGGACAATACCAAGTCGGACTTTGAGTATTGGCATGCGGCTTGGACGTCATAATTGGTACCTTGGGAGGTGGCTTTCACACCCTCGGAGTCTTGTGTTGGTGGATGCCTTATTGCTAGATGATGTGTAGGATTCTATTGTCATCTGATTCCATAGATTTATTATTCATGCGTAACTGCCTAGTTTCCTTTACTTGAATTCTCATGAATTATATATTTGTCATTTATTCTATTTGAAACATATTATCTTTATATATTGCTTATTTACTTGCCAACTTTTATCTGACATTTTTTCCATGGTGTGCAGACGACACCACTTACTACGAGCCGGAGATCCAGGCAATCCAGGAGGATCCTTTGCTAACAGAATTCCATGAGTGGTGCGCTGATGATGTAGAGTAGTGTCATCACGCTTGGCACCTATCGCTTTATGGGGGATCTTATGATGGATTTTATATTTGTTCTTTTGTATCTCTTTTTTATGTGGCTTAAGTTTTTTAAATAACCGCTTGTAAGTGCAGAAAATATACTCACAAGTTTAGAGAGGTGCCTCAAGTGACTTATCCAAAAGACCGGAGGTGGAATTGCCTGACCTGGGGACCTGAAAGGGGAGAAGAAGAAGAAAAAGATGTCAAAGGACCCTGACTGTGGGCAGCGCAGGGCTCTCCGATGCCTGAGTCAGTGCAGGTTGGAGAAGAATAGAGGAACGCTCCGAGAGATCTTTCATGTAAGTGTGCATACCTCTTTTTTTAGGTGGGTCTCTTCCTTTTATGAGAAAGTTCTTTCGTGCCTATGTGAATGGGCCCAGTGATCTGACTGCTGGGGTCCTATCAGCCCATAGAGTCATTAATGAAGATCCATCATAGCCCACATTGCATTTAATGAAGGTCCGATTAGTCCATACGGCATTGATTGCTAGTCACATTGGGCCTGATCTCCTTCTGATTTGTTGGCGGCTGAGATCCTATCGGATCATGTCTCGGGCCCTGCCCAAATATGGCCGCAACCATTGGATGTGGCTATGCCAGGGATTTGGTGTGGATGGACGGCTGGGATGATGTGACCGTCCTGTCAGTGCGTGCGTGCATCCCGCCACGTGTCCTGCATGGGACGTGGTTGTCAGGCCCTGCCTTGGTTGGGTGGCTTGTGGCGCTACCACTGGCGCGCGACCGAGGCCGAAATGGACGTGCCATTAGTATAGCCGAACTGAGATCGGCTGACTATCACCGAGACCAACGTAAAGAGGGGTTGAAGCCGAAGTGGTGTAGGAGCAAGCGGATAGGCCAGTCCGTGGTCGTGGCCGAGACCCTGGCGGATGTTCCTGCCGAGATCGGGCTAGACCTTTTTATCATTCGGGGATGCCCCCACACAATAGCCCCCTAGCTTCTGACTCCTTGGGATCCCGGATCTCCTGGGGTCGGGAGCTATAATTACGAAAAACCGCTCCAGGCTTCCATTTTGACGTCGGCCATTCGACGCGTGGCGCCCATTTACTTTCTCTTGCACACCAGGGGCAATTCAACCGTAATAAATCGCAATGAATGCCATGCTCTAATTATTACGGGAGGCGAGTTGTCGATGACACGCGTCGGCAATCGATTGGCCATGCTGTTGAGCGAGACATGTGCGTGGTATCCGAAGAGACATTTTTGAATTTCCGGAAACGGCGCTGACAAGGAGGTGTCCTTGCCCTATAAGTAGGCGCGCCCTCATCTTCTTTCCCTTTCTTACTTCTCTCTTTCGAACGGACGACATTGAGAACCCTCAGAGCCAAACACTCTCTGCAGAGCTTTTGCTTCCTTTCGGTGCTCTCTTGCCCGCTTCCGTCTTAGGACCCTGTGCTAGTAAGTCTCCTGCGTCCTTCTAAAAGTCCAAGATCGAATCCTAGAGGGGGGGGTGAATAGGGTGAGAGCTCAAAGTCCTAGACCAATTTTAATTCTTTTAGCTTTTAAGTCTCTTATGCTTTGAAGAAGAATAATGAAATCAACCAAAAGAGCATAATCCATAAAATGAAAGCATAAAGACAATCAATCACCATAACACAAGTACATATAGTGGTTCGGCCAAATTGCCTACATCCACTCCCGGTACACCTATCGGTATTCACTAACTTCAATTAAGGTTTAGGATCACCTCAAACCTTACAACTAACACTATGCTTTTCAAGGCTAAGCATAAACCTTTACAACATATGCTTTTCAAGGCTAAGCATGAACCTTTACAATAAGGAATTTTTCTCTTAAGAAATATGCCTAAGAATGCATGGATAAAGAGAACAATGAAGTGCAATGGAGTGCCTCTAAATAGGCTAATTAGAATGTAAAAACTCAACTCCTAGAAATATGCATAACTATGACAAAGTCTATGAATGATGCATTTTCTAGAAATAACTCTTTCTCTTTGAAAAGATAAAAACTAGAATGATGCAAAGATGTTAATCAAATATTTGAGAAAGAGTTGTATGTCTAACACATGTGATTAACAATGAAAAACAACTTGTTTTAAAGAAAGATGTTCTAAAGTCTAACAAGTTGATTTTTGAAACAAGAAAGTAAAATCATGTGTAACATAGACCATATGTTGCATCCATAAAGCTTATGTGATTTCTAAAGTACTAAGCATGTTATGAAGGTCACATTTTAATAGGAAAGCAACTTGTTAATCATGTATTGAAAGAGATCAAAGATTTTAAACAAAACATGATTTTAAAAAGACTAGGATTAAAGAAAGCACACCCATTTGAAGATCAAAGGTTGACTTAATGGAATGGCTTCATAATCCCTTTGAAAATGCTCTTGAGAAGTTGCTAATCCTTGGCCTCAAAAGTCCCTCTAATGTCAGCACCTTTCTTCAACCAAAAAGCCACTTTTTATAAAGAAAAAGTTGCCAACGGCTAGTCCTCGGTCGACCTGCACACAGGCCTCGGTCGACCGGGAAAGCACAACGATCATATTTCTAACCGTTGGAGCTTCAGGTCAGAAACTGCACAAAAAAACTGCAGTGATCCCGGTCGACCGGCAAGCTTGGCCCAGTCAACCGGCAACACTGGCAGATGCCCAGATTTTTGAAAAAAAAGAGAAACATGCAACTTTTGAGGGCATCTTCCAGGGGACTTTGAGACACAAAAACTAAGCATCAAATCATGACTGAAAGAAGATGAAAACTGAATTTTTTAAATTCATGAAAACTCCAAATCAAAATAATGATTTTAAAGATAGAAACTTTGGAAAGCTTGGATGATTTTTGAAACCAAAAACTCCATGATCTTAAGAGATAAACTGAAATGAAAACCATGCATATCAAATGATAAATTACAAAGATCAAGAAAGAGAAATATGCATGATGATCCTATGAATAAGACCATGAATGAATGAGAGGACAAGCTTTATGAAATTGAATGCATCCTATCAAATTGCAACAAAATAAAAACTCTAACAATCTCCCCCTTTGCAATTTGATGGCAACTCTTGAAGCTTGAACTCTCTCTTAATCTCCTTTAAATCTTGAACAGCAACAACTTTGGATATTTAAGGAGCTTTGGATATTTAGGAGCATTTGGATATTTTGGAGCTTTGGATTTTCCTTGCGAGAGCGACGACAAAAACACCAACCTAAACAAGATAACACTCTAGCCAAAGCTACTCCCCCTCAACTTAAGCAACCCTTGAATCTTCTCCCCCTCAATTGGAGAACTCTCTCCCCCTTTGACATCTAATTGCAAAGGATCCTGCCCATCAAAGATAAAACACATAACCTTGTTTGTAGCACCTGCTTATAAGAGATATAAAAATAAGATGTGGAACAGGTGATTAGCCAACAAGAATTTAAAAAACAGGGCAAGGGCCAATGCCCAATTGATGTCTCAAATTTATGAAACGATCATTTCCAAGGGGTTTAGTAAATAAGTCAGCCAATTGGGTATCCGTAGGAACAAACAATAACTCAATGGTGCCTTGGTCAGCATGATCACGCAAGAAATGATAGCGAATGTCAATGTGTTTGGTGCGAGAGTGCTGAACAGGATTTTTTGAGATACTGATGGCACTAGAGTTGTCACACATGATAGGCATGCATTGTTGTGGAATATTATAATCTAATAAAATTTGTTTCATCCACAACAGCTGGGCACAGCAGCTACCTGCAGCAATATATTCAGCTTCTGCAGTAGACAATGATACAGAATTTTGCTTTTTGCTATGCCAGGCTACTAAGCAGTTCCCTAAGAAATAGCAACAGCCACTAGTGCTCTTCCTATCATCTACAGATCCTGCCCAATCTGCATCACTATATCCAATTAATTGCAGAGTTGAGTCATGAGGATACCAGATACCATAATGAGAAGTCCCATTAATATATTTTATGATACGTTTAACAGCTTTAATGTGAGACTCTCGGTGGTTAGATTGATACATAGCACATATTCCAACGCTAAACGAGATATCAGGGCGGTTAGCAGTGAGGTAGAGAAGGCTTCCTATCATGCTCCTATAAAGTTTTTGGTCAGCTTTCTTACCCTGAAAGTCACTAGAGATTTTAGTAGTGGATCCCATATGATTGCAACTAGTCTTAGATTCTCCTAAGCCAAACTTTTTCACTATTTCTAGAGCAAACTTGGATTGACTAAGAAAGATACCTTGATCAGTTTGACTCGCTTGTAATCCTAGAAAGAACTGAAGGGGTCCTACCAAACTCATTTCAAAGGTGGAGCTCATTAACTTAGAAAATCCTTGAGCAAGATGATCAGATGTTGATCCAAAAACAATGTCGTCAACATATATCTGAGCAATGAGAATATCTTTATCAACCTTTTTAATGAATAGAGTCTTGTCCACATTCCCACACTCATATCCATTTTCAAGTAAGTGACTTGTCAGCTTTTCATACCAGGCTCTTGGGGCTTGTTTCAATCCATAAAGAGCCTTTTTCAACTTAAAAACATATTCTGGATGATGAGGATCCTCGAAGCCTTGAGGTTGAGTAACATACACATCTTCCTTAATTTCACCATTTAAAAAGGCACTCTTCACATCCATTTGAAACAGTTTAATCTTCATGCTGCTGGCATAGGCTAATAGAATTCAAATAGACTCCAATCGAGCTACTGGGGCAAAGGTTTCC
This sequence comes from Cinnamomum chago, assembly GCA_038049695.1. Lineage (NCBI taxonomy): Eukaryota > Viridiplantae > Streptophyta > Magnoliopsida > Laurales > Lauraceae > Cinnamomum > Cinnamomum chago. The sequence continues at coordinate 51,815,363 of CP142460.1, forward strand.
TCAAAATCAATTCCTTCAACTTGAGCATACCCTTTGGCTACAAGTCTAGCTTTGTTCCTTATAACATTTCCTGATTCATCCAGCTTGTTCTTGAAAATCCATTTGGTGCCAATTTGGCTTTTGCCTTCAGGAAGAGGTACAAGATCTCACACATCATTCTTTCTAAACTGATTTAATTCATCTTGCATGGCATCAATCCATTCAGACTTGGTTTCTGCTTCAGAGAAGTTCTTGGGCTCAATTTGTGAAACAAAGGAATAGTGAGCACACAGATTATGAACCTGTCTTCTTGTCATGACTCCTTTTGTGATATCTCCAATGACATTATCCAAGTTGTGATTTCTTAATAGCTTTGTGGGCATAGTGGGGACTGAGGAAATCTCTTCTTCAATTTCAGATGAAATAGGCTGCTCAACTGAGGTCTCTTCTTCATCATGAGGAGCTTTCTTAATTTGATTAGTCTCATCAAAGACAACACGAGCTGATTCCATGACAGCCATTGATCTGAGGTTGAACACTCTATAAGCCTTGCTTTTATCAGAATATCCTAAGAAGATCCCTTCATCAGATTTGGAATCGAACTTTTCAAGCTGCTCTCTATCTCTTAAAATATAGCACTTGCTACCAAACACTTTAAGATAACCCAGATTTGGTTTTCTTCCAAAATACAGCTCAAAAGGGGTTTTGTTAGTGTTCTTTGTCAAATAAACACGGTTAATAAGGTAGCATGCAGTATTGATAGCTTCAGCCATAAGTTGCGCGGGAGATTTTTCTCATTAAGAAGGGTTCTGGCCATTTCTTGAATAACTCTGTTTCTTCTTTCAGCTACTTCATTTTGCTGGGGAGTTTTTGGAGCAGAGAATTGATGACTGATCCCATGGCTTTCACAGAAGTCTGCAAATCTTTCATTTTCAAATTCGCCTCCATGATCACTTCTTATCTTCTTAATTTTACAGTCCTTCTTAACTTGAATTTTCTTGCAAATCCTTATGATATTATCTACTGCATCTGATTTTGCATGAAGAAAGGCTACCCATCCAAATCTCGAATAATCATCAACCATCACTAGGATATACTTTCTCCCACCAATACTCTGAACAGGTGCTGGTCCAATGAGGTCCATATGAATGAGTTCAAGAGGACGAGCAGAGGATATATCTTTTATACCTTTAAAACTTTTCTTGATCTGTTTACCCATTTGACAAGCCTTGCACAATTCAGATTTGTAGTCATCTAATTTGGGTATTCCTCTAACAATTTCTTTCTTTGATAAGATCCTCATCAGTTTGTAATTTATATGTCCCATTCTTTGATGCCACAGCTGATTTTCTTGAACTTTAGACATTAAACACATGGATTCATTCTCACAACATTCTTCTATGGTGTAGATGTTATCTTTAGTACGTAATCCAGTGAGTAGTACTTTGTGAGATTTCTCATCCAGAACTTTGCAAGATTTGCTATCAAAAACAACTTTGTTTCCTTTGTCACACAACTGACTTATGCTCAAGAGATTATGCTTTAAACCATCCACAAGGAAAACATCTTTTAATGTAGGCCTTTGATCTCCTCCAACACAGCCTTTTCCTATAATCTGAGCTTTCCGATTATCTCCAAAAGACACATTACCTCCATCATAGTCCTCAAGAGTGATAAATCTAGAACGGTCTCCAGTCATATGCTTGGAGCAACCACTGTCCAAAAACCATCTAGAGTTTTCTTTAACTTTAAGAGCGGTTTGAACTAAGAAATTCTTGACACTTTTCTCTTTTTCAATCCAAGTAGCCTTAATGAAGGTAGAGGTAGAAGTCTTGGGAACAAACTTGAAATGAGTTCTAGAACTATGACTTTGAGACATCCTAAACTTAAAAGGACAGTTAGGAACTAGATGACCTATTTGATTGCAAAAATGACAAGTCCATCTAGAGGAAAAGAAGATTTTACCTATAGGTTTGAGATGAGTCCTAGTATTATGATGAAAGCTATTCTTCTTGCTACTAGAGGAGCATTCAAAACCTATACCATTCTTGTTACCAAAGACTTTATTCGAGCCTAACATTTGATAGAATTTGTCATTGCCTAAGGTAAATTTTTCAACAACATGTTTTCCTTTTTCAAGTTTCATTTGAAGAGATTCTGATTCTTGTTGACTAGATTCTAGCAGACATTGTTATTTATGAATTTCTTTATCAGCTTTAGCCAGATTGTCATTAGAGGTAGTCAACTCAGATTGAACATTTTTTATCTCATTGTCTTTCAAGATTAATTGATCTTTTAAAACATTTAGCTCATTCACAAGCCTTTTAGATTCACTTTTTAAAATTTTATTTTTCTTGGTTATGACTTCACATAGTTCATATAGTTCCTCATAGGCTTGATGAATATCAGTGTCACTATTCTCTTCATTTACTTCTTCTATTAACACATTATGATCATTGTTTTCTTCAATGGGAGTGAAGAGAAGCCAAGAAGTGGAATTATCATTATCTTCATCATTTTGAGGTTCATTATTGTCACTACTTTCATCTTCATCATCATCCCAAGTTATGTTCAAGACTTTCTTTCCTTTCTTATCTTTCTTTTCAGATTCTTTAGGGGAGGGACAATTTTGAGCGATGTGACCAAAACCTTTACAGTTGTAACATTGCACATCCCTTTTGGTAAAAGATCCCCTTGAGTTTCTTTGAAAATTTTCATTTTTAGAATCTTCAGAATATTTATAGTTCTTTTTGTTCTTAAGGAAATTCTTGAACTTCTTAGCAAGCAAAATAGTGTTTTCATCATCACTCTCACTCTCATTGTCATTTTCTTTATGTTGGGAGCTAAGAGCTACACCTTTCTTCTTGCTAGGGACTTCAAAATCTAATTCATAAGTGAGAAGATTTCCTCTAAGTTCTTCTATTTTGATCTTGTCAACGTCTTTGCTCTCAGTTATAGCTACTATCTTAGGTTTGAACCTTTTGGGGAGAGATCTTAATATTTTTCTAACAGCTTTGGACTCATCCATCTTCTCTCCTAGACCTATGAGGGAATTAACAATCTCCATGAATTTAGTATAGAACTCGTCAAAGGTTTCTTCCTCTTGCATTTTGAGTTCTGCATACTTAGTAGACAACATTTGGATTTTAGCTACTTTGACTTGATTGGTCCCTTCATGAGTGGTCTCTAAGGTATCCCACACCTCCTTAGCAGTAATACAATTTACAACCCTATTGAACTCTTCTTGGGACAAGGCACAAAATAAGGCATTTTTAGCTTTAGCATTTAGATTTGCCCTTTCTTTCTCTCCTTGAGTCCAATCTTTCTTAGGCTTATCCTTGATAGCTATGACATGTCCTTCCGAATCTTTTTCTGTGAGAATGGGTTCATGATACCCTTCTTCAATGATACTCCAAACATCTAGACTTTGAGATTCTAGAAAGACTTGCATCCTAATCTTCCAATACCGGTAATGCGAGCCATTAAACAAAGGTGGTCTATTAGTAGCATGACCTTCTCCTAATTGGGATTGCATGGTGACAACAAAAGCAAAAACTCACTCTAAGGATTCTAACTCTAGCTTGTTAGACCTAAACAAGAGCACCTAGGCTCTGATACTAATTGAAAGTCCAAGATCGAATCCTAGAGGGGGGGGGGGTGAATAGGGTGAGCTCAAAGTCCTAGACCAATTTTAATTCTTTTAGCTTTTAAGTCTCTTATGCTTTGAAGAAGAATAATGAAATCAACCAAAAGAGCATAATCCATAAAATGAAAGCATAAAGACAATCACCATAACACAAGTACATATAGTGGTTCGGCCAAATTGCCTACATCCACTCCCGGTACACCTACCGGTATTTACTAACTTCAATTAAGGTTTAGGATCACCTCAAACCTTACAACTAACACTATGCTTTTCAAGGCTAAGCATAAACCTTTACAACATATGCTTTTCAAGGCTAAGCATGAACCTTTACAATAAGGAATTTTTCTCTTAAGAAATATGCCTAAGAATGCATGGATAAAGAGAACAATGAAGTGCAATGGAGTGCCTCTAAATAGGCTAATTAGAATGTAAAAACTCAACTCCTAGAAATATGCATAACTATGACAAAGTCTATGAATGATGCATTTTCTAGAAATAACTCTTTCTCTTTGAAAAGATAAAAACTAGAATGATGCAAAGATGTTAATCAAATATTTGAGAAAGAGTTGTATGTCTAACACATGTGATTAACAATGAAAAACAACTTGTTTTAAAGAAAGATGTTCTAAAGTCTAACAAGTTGATTTTTGAAACAAGAAAGTAAAATCATGTGTAACATAGACCATATGTTGCATCCATAAAGCTTATGTGATTTCTAAAGTACTAAGCATGTTATGAAGGTCAACATTTTAATAGGAAAGCAACTTGTTAATCATGTATTGAAAGAGATCAAAGATTTTAAACAAAACATGATTTTAAAAAGACTAGGATTAAAGAAAGCACACCCATTTGAAGATCAAAGGTTGACTTAATGGAATGGCTTCATAATCCCTTTGAAAATGCTCTTGAGAAGTTGCTAATCCTTGGCCTCAAAAGTCCCTCTAATGTCAACACCTTTCTTCAACCAAAAAGCCACTTTTTATAAAGAAAAAGTTGCCAACGGCTAGTCCTCGGTCGACCTGCACACAGGCCTCGGTCGACCGGGAAAGCACAACGGTCATATTTCTGACCAATGGAGCTTCAGGTCAGAAACTGCACAAAAAAACTACAGTGATCCCGGTCGACCGGCAAGCTTGGCCCGGTCAACCAGCAACACTGGCAGATGCCCAGATTTTTGAAAAAAAAAAAAGAGAAACATGCAACTTTTGAGGGCATCTTCTAGGGGACTTTGAGACACAAAAACCAAGCATTAAATCATGACTGAAAGAAGATGAAAACTGAATTTTTTAAAGTCATGAAAACTCCAAATCAAAATAATGATTTTAAAGATAGAATCTTTGGAAACCTTGGATGATTTTTGAAACCAAAAACTCCATGATCTTAAGAGATAAACTGAAATGAAAACCATGCATATCAAATGATAAATTACAAAGATCGAGAAAGAGAAATATGCATGATGATCCTATGAATAAGACCATGAATGAATGAAAGGACAAGCTTTATGAAATTGAATGCATCCTATCAAATTGCAACAAAACAAAAACTCTAACACCTTCATCTTCCTCTGCTTTCACCAGTCCTCTTCCCTTTTTCTCCATTCTGCCTTTCCTGTCAGCCATGGGGATTTATAGTCACTGGGTTGACTCCCCCTAGTCTTTAGAGACCTTTAGGACGGTTTTTGACATTCCGGGCGACGTCCTCGTCCGGAAAGGTGATGCCACGGACCGCGTCCGCCGTTGCTGTGTCGAGGGCTGGATGCCCTTCCCGCTCATAGCGGTGGTTGAGGGAGGGGTCAGGTTCCCGTTGCACCCACTGCTTCGGGCCTGTCTTTGTTCCTAGAACCTCACTCCTTGCCAACTAATGCCAAACACTTTCAAAGTCATCATGGGCACAGCAGCATTGGACAAGCATCTCCACATGGGTCTAGACGTCCGCGACATAGAGGACGTGTACGACCTTTGTAAAACTAAGGAGGACACCTATTACCTCCGCGTCAAGCCGAAACGAAGGGCCTTCGTCACGGCGCTGGAAGATTCCAGCAAATACGCAGGGGACGAGCTCATCTCCGTTTCGGAGAATTGGGAGTTCGGCCCCAAGGAGGGAGTTAGAGCGTACAGCATCCCCCACTGCCCCGGGGTTGCCCCAAGTATGAAATCCTTCGTTCTTTAATCCTAACTTAATCTTGTTGCTTTCCCCCACGTCCCCGAACTGATGCTTCTCCGATTTGCAGGTGCTCGGCAAAGAAAGGTCGGGCTTGGAGGTTGGGTAAGGAACGACTCCTGGCACAACCTGGCTGCCAAGTGCACTGATTTCTCCAATCGGGCTGCGTGGGCGCTGCTGAAATACAAGCCCAAGTACAGGGGCTATATCAAGAGATCGGAAGCCGGTCCAGAGAGAGCCGAGGTCGTACCCGAGCCGCAGAGAAGAAGCCTGGAGAGAAGGGAGGCCGAGGTTCAACCCGAGACCGCTCCCGAGGCGAGCTGGCGAGTATCCGGCGCCGAAACATCGACTTCGGAGGCCGAGTCGAGTGAGAGCCCGCTCATCGGGCGACCCCGCCGCCCGATCGTGTCTGAGGAAGCAACGGAGAAGGAAATGGCCCCCCGTCGTCAGCCCGTGGTGAAAGATCTGACTCTCCTTGCTTTCGGCGGCTCCAGTAGTACCAGGAGAATCCCGCGGCGCACCTCTCCTCCAACAGCCGACAGGGCCCTCACACCGCCCCCTCGCCCGGAGAGCAATCTGCAAGTTGAGGGAGCTTCGGGAGAGGAGGAGGCCGGGCTAGGAAAAAGGGCTCAGACTGAACCCGTGGTCGAGGACGCCTCGGGACCCGTCATGGTCCCTCCGCCCGGGCCAGCCCCCTGGAGACCTTCCTTACTTGTTGGTCCCGGGAAGCCCGTGTCGGTGGAGGATCAGGTCCCGGGAAACGCCTCGGTGATGGCGGCTCTGGCTGCGGCCTGCTCTCTCCCCCGGGACATGGTCTGGTACCGGGAGCAAGACGATGCTGCGCTGGCTGGGGTGTCGATGCAGGCCAGCCTTTTGGTAAGTTCGGTTCACTTTGGCTTTTTAAGTCTTAAGTACTGCTTTCCCTGCTACAGTTTTCATAATCATGCCTCGTTCGTTTCGCAGCTGGTGCAGAGGTCTCTCGTCCAGTTGGAGAGGACGTGACAGAGCAGCGCCGAAAGGGCCGCTGAGAGGGCCGAAGCGGAGGCGCAGAGGAAAACGCTGGAGGTCGCGGTGGAGGAGATGGGGAGGAAGGCATCCGACTACGAGAGGTCTGTCCAGGAACTCACGGCCGAGGTGGAGGCTGCGAAGGCCGAAATAAAGATATATAAGAAGAAGATGGCCGAGCAGACCGAGGAGAGCAGTGCCAGGCTTGAGTCTGAGACTAAGGTGGCCTATGACGAGGGGGTTGCTGAAGCGACTGATTTGTATGAAGCACAAGTAGTGGTTGTCCGGAACAAGGCCTGGGAGCTAGGGTGGCTGGCTGGTCTGGGAAAAGTGGGCGTCCCCGAGGACGACCCTATCAACCGAAGTCCAGATAAGTTCCTGAGCAAGGAGCTCACCAGGGCCCCTGGTTCTGTCGAGGTCGCCGCCACCGTCGCAGCCACTGACTCCACCGTGGTCGTCACTGCTACCCCAGATTTCGTTCCCGCAACGGTGGAAGCCCCTTTGGACGAAGGAGCCAACACTGATGCCGGCGCTGCATAAGCTTCTGACATACCGGCATTTTTCTGTTGCACTCTTTTTCCTTTCCGCTTTCTTTTGTAAGAACTTGGTTTGCGAAAGTTGTATTTTGAATGGGTTAAAGAAACGAAGCTTTCCTTTTCAAACTGTCTTTACATGCAATAAAGCGACCACGATGTGTTGTTGTTTGCCTCCTTATCTTCCTTTCTATTATTTTTCTAAGTGTCAAGGCTCGGCACAGTGCATCCCACAGAGGGGAGGGCTGTGCCGAACCAGGAATCCTTGCGGAACTATAAGACCGACACAACAGCTCTCATAAGAAGTTGGCCTCACGTCCAGGGTCGACCCGGGAGTGCTTCAACCTTTTAGCGCCATCCTGAGGGGGGGATCTTGCGTCGACCCTTCCGCTAGCCGAAACGGGCTCGTTGGACAAGTTAGCGATCTCAGGTAGTTCAAGATGAGCGAAACGGTTTACCGCCGAGGTTGAACTCGACTCGTAAGCAGTTTTTCTAACGGCCATAGAGGTGGCACGCAGCCGACCCGAGGCGATTTCAACGTTTGGCCATAAAGGCTTCACGCCCGGGTGGCCCGTAGCCGACCCGAGGCAATCTCATCATTGGCCGTAAAGGCTTCACGCCCGGGTAGCCCGTAGCCGACCCGAGGCGATCTCATCATTGGCCGTAAAGGCTTCACGCCCGGGTGGCCCATAGCCGACCCGAGGCGATCTCATCATTGGTCGTATAGGCTTCACGCCCGGGTGGCCCGTAGCCGACCCGAGGCGATCTCATCATTGGCCGTAGCCGAAGTGTTGACACAGGATGCTCTACCCCTTGAACGTGAAACTCTCTTTCATTGAATTCTGTTAAGTACAAAAAGTACAGGTTTTAGAAATAGAACTTCTTAAGATGAGACGCATTCCATGGTCTCGGTAACTGCCGGCCCTCCATATCTTCGAGCCTGTTAGCTGACTGTCCAGCAACGAAAGTCACTTTGAATGGTCCGTGCCAATTCGGCGCCAGCTTGCCCTGATTTGGAACCTTGTCCCCCGGAAGTGCCTTCTTGAGAACCAACTCGCCCACCGAGAACTTTCTCTCTCTAACCCTCCGGTTGTATCCTCTTGCCAACTGTTACTGATAGGCGGTCAGCCGGATTGCAGCTGCTTTCCTTCGCTCATCGGCAAGGTCCAGCTCCAAAGCTAAATGTGACTCATTCCGGCCTTATTCGAAGAGCTCAGTCCTCAATGTAGGGAGACCGATTTCTAAGGGAATGACGGCCTCCATTCGGTAAGCTAGGAAAAGGGAGTTACCGAGGTGGAACGCCTAGGGGTTGTTCTGTAAGCCCACAGGACGCTCGGAAGTTCTTCTACCCACCTTCCCTTAGCTCTGTCAAGGCGCTTCTTCAGTCCGTCAAGCACAACCTTATTCGAAATTTCTGCCTGGCCATTACTCTACAGGTAGGCCGGGGTGGAATAGCGATTCCGGATGTCGAGTTCCTGGCAAAAATTTCTGAAGAGGTTGGAATCGAACTGGGTTCCGTTGTCCGAGATCAAAGTCCTTGGGACGCCGAACCTCATGACAATGTTTTTCCATACGAAGTTTTTAGAGTCCTGCTCTGTGATGGAAGACAATGGCTCTGCCTCGATCCACTTAGTGAAGTAGTCGGTAGCCACAATCAGCCATCTCCTGTTCCCTGGAGTTCGGTGAAGCGGTCCCACGATGTCGAGCCCCACTAGGCGAATGGCCACGGGCTGGAGAGCGAACTGAGGTCCTGTGCCGGTTGATGGAGAGAGTGGGAGAATTTCTGGCACTTTTCACACTTTCTCGCATACACTTATGCATCCTTCTGCATGTATGGCCACCAGTAGCCTTGGCTGATGGCTCGGTAGGCCAGAGATCTCCCCCCAATGTGGCTCCCCCATATCCCTTCATGTATTTCGAAAAGGAGGTCTTCAGCTTTGCTTGGATGGACACATTAGAGGTACGAGCCTGAGAATGACTTCCTGTAGAGCTTGGCTTCGGGAGACAACCAGAACCGTGATGTTTTGAGTCTGATTCGAGGGGCCTCGCTGCTGTCTTCGGAAAGTTTGTCGTCCTTGAGGTAGGCTATAATGGGGTCCATCGAACTCGGGCCGAGATCAATACACGACACCTCCCGAGGTGGATGGAGCTCAATGCTGGGCGCGGCCAATGATTCCACTTCGATGGTTCTTTTTCTTCCTGCTTCGACAGCCGATGCCAAATTTGCAAGGGCATCTGTGTGAGAATTTGATTCTCTGCCTACTTGTTTGATTTCGGCCGTCTGGAACTGAGAAAGCATCTTCTTTGCCAGGGCTAAATACGCGGTCACCCAGTCGTCGCGACCCTGATAGTCCCCATTCATCTGGTTTGCCACCAATTGTGAATCACTGAAGACCACCAGCTATTGAGCTCCGAGGATTTTGGCACTGTTCAGTCCGGCTAATAGGGCTTCGTACTCGGCTTCATTATTTGACGCCTTGAAATCCAGGGTCAAAGCTTGCTCGATGACCAGTCCTTCTGGAGATTGGAGGACAACCCCTGCACCAGCTCTCCTCGAGGTGGAAGACCTGTCAACAAAGATTCTCCAAACTGGGGTGGGGGTCTGGCCTTGTGATTGTTCAGAACCCGTGGGCGCCTCATCCCCCCTGCCCCCCAATTCGGTGTCGGGCTGGACTGGTGCCGAACTCAAAGAGAATTCGACGAGAAAATCTGCCAGCACCTGGGCCTTGATCGCTGTCCTAGGCTGATAGCGAATTTCATACTGCCCCAGTTCGACAACTCATCGGGAGATTCGTCCTGAAAAGTCAGCTTTTTTAAAAACAGACTTGAGTGGATGTTCCGTAACAACCACTATGGTGTGAGTTTGGAAGTAATGGGAGAGCTTACGCGAGGCACTAATGAGTACCAGCGCGAGCTTCTCGAGTGGCAAGTATCTGGTCTCGGCGTCAATGAGGGTCTTGCTCATATAATAGATCGATTTTTGGACCTTATCCTCTTCTCGAATGAGGACCGAGCTCACCGCATGATCCGAGACCGCTAGGTACAAGTACAAACATTCTCCGTGAATTGGAGTTGATAGTAGAGGGGGTGAAGAAAGATAGGCCTTGAGCTCCTGCAAGGCCTGGTAACATTCCGGAGTCCACTGAAATTTAAAATTCTTCCTAAGAAACTGAAAGAAAGGCCGGCACTTATCTGAGGATCTGCTGATGAATCGATTCAGTGCGGCTGCCATTCCGGTGAGCTTTTGGACCTCCTTAGCCGAGATGGGACTCTGCACTCTGAGGATAGCCGAGATCTGGTCTGGATTTGCCTCAATCCCTCTGCGTGTGTGTCGGATGTGAATTTTGATCCCCCCAGGGGAGGGGAATCGCCATTCATCTATATGTGCTATTTAAATTTTTACATCGAAAATGAGGATTCCGACTACCCTCAAAATCGACGGATCACGATCGCCAGCTACGGTAACAGCCGTAACACCGTTCTTCGACAAAAGCCAAAGAAAAATGGGAGAAAATAAATGGGTGGGTTCTTCTCTCGTCTAATGTGCTGCCGGCAACACACGACGGTTTTCCTGTCACATTAATTTGGGTCTCTTTGGGTCTCTTTAATATTGGGTCAATTCAGGGTTATGAGTCAGAATCCAAATAAGGTTAATCCTCACATAGCAAAATTATAGTGCATCCAAGTGAAACGAAATAATTAAAATAAAGAAAACGAAAAAGGGGGGAGGTGCCAAATATTTAAGAAGAGGATCGGCCCCGTTCCCGGGTACCCCCTTCTAATCCCTTGGCAAAATAAGGTTTAAAGGCTGACTTTTTCAAACCAAAATGATGATGCAAATGAGACTTTGACTTGTGATTTCTGTGTTTTTCGTGTGTGATACACGAGTGATAAAGTGAAAAGCCGATGGGCTGTAATTGATTGAAGGTGGCCGATGAGCCCGTGTTTGTTTTAGAGGGCCGATGGGCCGTGATTGATTTAGAGGTGGCCAATGGGCCGAAATAAAAATATGCAAAGTGTGTGAAATCACTCATCTTATCTAAGTATTCTCATTTATTCAATCTTTGAAGTCAGTTCTTTGTTCCCTTTTATCATTAAGTTCAACTAAATATTTGGCACCTGAGGTGGAGGAAGAAATAAAGGAAAAAACTTTCTGGGTTTATTTTATTGGTTTTGTAGTTTTTATGGATTTTTAATATTGGGGCTAGAAGGGCCTAACTACGGGATTTTACTTGGATTTACGTGAATAATGCTTTATTACCGATCATCGGATTAACCCTAACCTAAGGTCCTAGACCGCCCACATCAGCTCTCCCGATCCCCTAACGGAACGAGAAAAGTGATGGAGCGAAGCCTAATGCTCTAAGCTACCTAACGGGGAAATCCGATCTAATCCTAGAGTGCAAATAGCCTAAGCTTGATAACTCTGCCTAAAGAATTTGGTTAATTAAGGTTTTAGTCGATTCGGTTTGTTTTAAGTTATGAGTTGATTGAGAGTGATTTAGGGATGTTTTAAGATTCTACTTAAGTTGTTTAAGGCTCAGGGATTTCAAGTTTTAATTCGAGAAGTGAAATGATGTCAAAATCGACGGACAAGATTGGCGGAGGACTTGGGCGCCCAGGGGGTGGTGCCCAGGTGTCTCTGGTGACTTGGGCGCCCAGGCAGTGGCGCCCAAGTGGCTGTTTCTCGGTGGTTTGGCTGGTGGTGGTGCTATCGTTGTTATCTTCGGAATCCCAGGGATTCTTACTTGATGAATTCTAATGTTCCAAATTGTTTTAATTCTCTGGTGTTCAAATGTCAAAATTATTCGAATCCGGATTGGTGCAACCAAGAATTCGCGTTTTAGTGCAAATGAAAGGATAGGCGCCAAGGGGGTGGCGCCCAGGTGATGGCTTGCGATCTTCAGGTATTCTAGATGGGACCAAGTTTTCGGTTTTTGGGATCTAGAGATTGTGTTGGGTTCTGGTTTTAGTTAATTTAAGTTATAAGGTGTTTAGTTGTTTGTTTTTGGTCGAGGTAGTAGGTCGGGGTGAAAGTGTAGGATAGGCGCCACAGGGGTGGTGCCTAGGTGGTTGTTTGTTGGTTCGTAAGGGTTTTTGGGTGCTAAGTCCGAATCGATTAAAGTCTTAAATATTTTAAGTTAAAAGTGTTTTAATTTGTGGATTGGGATTGGTTTGAATGTTAATTAATTAGGCTAAGTTATTGGTTGGGGTTTTTATGAAAACAGGCAGGCTGGGCGCCCAGGGTGTGGTGCCCAGGTGGAACTGGAAGATAGGCGCCCAGGGGGTGGCGCCAAAGTGGACTGTTCTGTGGTTTGGGTGGGTTTCGTATTTTTTGGGTTGATTTGAAGTCCGAATTGGTTAAGGTTTGAGGTTTGCTGATATTAAAGTGTTTTAATGTTAATTGGGGTTAGTTTAAATATTAATTAGGTTAGATTGTTGGGCGGGGTTTTAATGAAAACAGGTAGGCTGGGCGCCCAGGGTGTGGTGCCCAGGTGGAAATGGAAGATGGGCGCCCAGGGGGTGGCGCCCAAGTGGACTGTTCTGTGATTCGGGTTGTTTCGTATTTTTTTAGGGTGATTTGAGGTTGAACTTTTATGGTTTGATGTATTTCAGAATAAAAGTGTTTTGCTGCGTTGTTAGGATTAAATTAGGTTTTAATTAATTAGGTCTCTTTGTGATTCGGGAGGCTAGGTGCCCAGAGGATTAAGTTTTGAGTTGGTTTGATGATCTTCAAGTTAATTTGAAGTCGGGCTTCTGACTTCAATTGTTTTAAATTCAATGGAATTCTGAGGTGTTGATTGTGATTGAGTTCGGGTTTAGTTTCAAATGGGGTTTCCAAGTGACTGGGTAGGATAGGCGCCCAGAGGGTGGCGCCCAGGTGTCTCGGAAGGATGGGTGCCCAGGGGGTGGCGCCCAGGTGGACTGTTTTTATGGTTCGAATTGGCTTTTTACGTTTTTGAGTGAATTCACAATCAAATTGATTGAGGTTTCAAGTCTTTTTTTTAAATTGACAGTGCTTTAGTGTATTGATTCGGGCCTGATTAGTTAAGTTTTAATTTCGATTGATGGTCTCCAAGGGAATGGGGTAGGATGGGCGCCATAGGGGTGGTGCCTAAGCGGATTGATAGGCTGGGCGCCCAGGGGGTGGCGCCCAGGTGGCTGTGGAAGGATGGGCGCCCAGGGGGTGGCGCCCAGGTGACTGTTTTTAGGTTTTAGGTGTTTTATGTTCTTAGTTGCTTTTAATCCGAATTAATTAGGCCTTTAAAGGGATTAAAGGTGTTCTTAATGATTTGATGGGTTTTAAATTAATTAATTATGATGTTCTAATTAATCTTAGGGTTTATCCTACTTAGATGCTAAATTTGATAACCTAGACTATCTAACTATTATTTTTGGGTTTTCTGGATATCTTTTAATTTGTTTTTGGTTTCCCCTCTAATTTACTAAAGAGTAAGGAAAGAGAAGAAATGATTTTATGTTTTATGATGTTTTTGGGTTTTTTTCTTGTATGATTCTACGATTCAAATGATATGATGTGAAGTGTAACAAAGATGATAATTCAGAATTCAGAACACATCAAACGGCCAAACACATCACTATCAAACAGTTTCTAAGTAAAACTAAATGCAGAAGATCGGAAGTTGTGCATGAAGGTGGAAAAAATCCACTTGGGCCCCCAGGGGGTGGCGCCTATCCTGCTCAGTCAGGGTTTTCAATGGGTCACAATGAATGCACAAAAAAAAGATCTTAATATTTTCAACACAACTTCCGATATTCAGCGACTTATGCGAATTCCTAATGCGAACTACTATTGATGCAACTAGCAAATCTACGAGAAAACGATGCAACGGGCGAAGGTTTAGACCCCGAACCCAGTCTCAGAAGGGTAGGCGCCCAGGGGTGGCGCCCAGCCTGTTCAGGAGAGGGCAGGCACCCAGCCTTTCTGCCAAGGGCTTTTCGCGATCTCTTTGATATAAATGATAATAATGATGCTGTTAATGCGAGATCTAACCTAGTTATGCAATTAGAATTACGAAATCAATGCAAATCTATTGTATTAGAATGAACCTAAACATGTTTCTAGTATGATGAGATGTTAATATCAGTTTCAACACAAGCTAATGTAGATCTATGATGCTCAAATGATCCTAAACATATTTCTAAGCATTTATACCAATGGAATGTAGTAAAAGAGAGGGGAGATCTAGGAATACCGGTAGATGATGCGTTTTTCAAGTTCCTAGAACGAAGCTTTCGCAAAATCCCATAACCTTAGTTGAAGATATGAAAGCATTCTTCTCTACCTCTTCTTCTTCTTCTATAGATCTGAAACTCTTTCTCTAATGGTGGCTACCTCTTCTTCTCCTTCCTTATTATCTATTTTCACTCTTTTCTTTTAGGGTAGCTCCCTTTGCTAATGGGGGTTAAGAGGGATTATATAGAGGCTTTGGGACGAGTTTAGGAGGGCTAGGGCTTCATTAATTCGTGCTTCTAGAAGGTTTCACGCATCCCAAGGCGGCTTAAGTTGTTTTAGGATGAATTAGGGTTTGAGAGAGGGTGGGCGCCCATGGGGTGGCGCCCACATGGTCTGAGCAGTCTGGGCGCCCACAGGGTGGCGCCTAAGTGGAACTCAGGGCTGGGCGCCACATGGGTGGCGCCTAAGTGGAGTCGGTTCATCTTCGGTGCATGGTCCCTATGTTTGAGTGGTCCCGTGCTACTTTCAAGCCATTCTAGTGGAGTTTGGAAGGTGGGCACCCACCATGAGGTGCCTAGGTGGCCCTGGGCAGTATGGGCGCCCAGCATGGGGCGCCTATGTGGAATTCAGCAGCCTGGGCGCCACATGGGTGGTGCCTAGGTGATTTTGACATCTTCTTGGGACATACTTCGGAAGCTCATAACCTTTGACCCGCTTATCGGATTTGGACGTTCTATATATTGTTGGAAAGCTCTCGGAATTTTGAATCTTATGGTGTATGGCTCCTAATATTCAGAGGTCAGGGAAAGTAAGGGATACTCGGATCAATGATCCCAGCCTCCTAATTCATGTTAATCATATCGTACTTAGGCAAACTATGTGTAGTTTCTCCAAGAATAATCTGAGTGTCTTCTATATAGTCTGGCAAGGGTTTGGAATAGTGTTGTAGTCCATGCCTAGTATGAGTAGTGGGTTGAACTCGAGATCTCAACGCGATTCGGCCTTTTCTCTCACAATTTCTATGAATTGTCGAACTAAGTCTAAAATTATCAACAAGCATCTTCATCGTCATTAATTAATCTGAATTATGCCGTTAACCATTCAATTATGGGGGAAATGGGGGCGTCATCATATATGATAAGTGTTTAAGACTATCATAAGGGGCCAAAATGAGGTGTCTACAGTGTGACCAAGCTTCCCAAGAATTTGCCGGAACCGATACCAAAGGCGCACTTGGAGGCATTGAGTTTGAGCTTGAACCTCTTCAGAGTGGCGAAGACTTCAGCCAGGTCTGCCAAATGATTCTGCGCTTGTTTGGACTTGACCACCATGTCGTCTATGTAGACCTCCACAGTCTTGTTGAGCTGATCATGGAACATCTTGGTGACGAGTCTCTGGTAGGTGGCTCCTGGATTCTTCAGCCCAAACGGCATCACCTTATAACAGTAGGTGCCCCTGGGTGTTATGAAAGTTGTCTTCTCTTCGTCCGGTCCATACAGCGGTATCTGGTGATAGCCGCGGTATGCATCGAGGAAGCTCATTCTGTCGTGTCCGGCAGTGGCATCGATCATCTGGTCGATCTTTGGGAGAGGGAAGCTATCCTTGGGACAAGCCTTGTTGAGGTCGGTAAAGTCGACACACACCCTCCATTTGCCAGTTTTCTTCTTGACGACCACAGTATTAGCTAGCCAGGTCGGGTACTGGACCTCTCTGATGACGCCAGCCTCGAGCAGTTTGTCCACCTCCTCGACCACGGCCTCGGTTTATGGTACCCCGGTCCTACGAGCTCTCTACATCACAGGTTTATGGTTAGGGTTCACATTTAGTTTATGGCATATTACCTCTGGGTCAATGCCGGGCATCTCTCGAGGCGTCCAGGCGAAGGCATCTTTATTCTGCACCAGGAACTGGACCAGCTCAGACTTCTCTGGCTCCCCGAGCTGACTGCCGAGCAGGAAGAACCATTCCGGATCTTTTGAGTCGATCCTGACCTCGGTCAGGTCCTCCACGCTCTTCTTTTCCGGATCCTGGCCGACCTCGTTCAACTTTTTCTCCATCTCGGCCATGTTGACCTCCTTGGGCTCTCTCTCTCCGGACACCACGGCTGTCAGACGCTGCTTGGCTGTCTGTTGATCTCCTCGGACTGTGACGATTTCTATTCTGCCATTCTTTCCTTCCAATGGAAACTTCAGCTTCTGGTGGAGAGTGGAAGGGACTGCCTCCAGATTGTGGAGCCAGGTCCTGCCCACTATGGCATTATAGGGTGAGGGCGCGTCGACCACCAAGAAAGTTGTCACGACGGATGCGCCACCGACTTCGACCCTGAACGTCACCTTTCCCTTGGGGTACACTTGCTTGGCGCTAAAGCCGATGAGGGGAATTTGGGCCTCCTGCAGATCCTTCTCTGTCAGGCCCATCCTTTGGAAACTATCGAAATAGAGGACCTCGGATGAACTACCGGGGTCAACGAGGACCTTCCTCACAGTGCAGTTCTTCACAACTTGCTCAGAGCAATCAAATTTTAGAGTGACGATCAGCGGGTCGTTGTGGGGAAGCTGGACCCCTTCCAAGTCCACATCTGAGAACCCAACTTCGGGCCGCTCCCTCCGAGCCTTCTTCGGAGCTGAGCCGAGTTCGGCGACCATGATTCGCTCAGTGTGTGAGGCACGCCTGGCCTCGGCACGGGCTCGGTTACTCCCCTTGGGCGGGGGAACTAAATGGATGACATTGATAATCTTCTCCGACCCGTCGCAGTCGTGGCCCCTCTCGTCTCGGTTACTCCCCTTGGGCGGGGGAACTAAATGGATGACATTGATAATCTTCTCCGACCCGTCGCTGTCGTGGCCCCTCTCGTCTCGCCGCGTAGCCTGGGTGTCGGCCCTGGTGTCTGCCTTGACGAACTCCTGCAGGTGTCCTTCTTGGACAAGCTTTTCCAAATGTGACCGCAGTATCCTGCATTCCTCGGTCTTGTGGCCGCTCTCCTTGTGGTACGCACAAAATCTGGTCTGATCCTGGGAAGAGGGATCTCCTCGCATGGGCTCGGGCCAGCTGAAGTACGTCCTTGATTTGATCTTATACATGATCCTGTGGATGAGCTCCTTAAAGATCATGTTAACTGCCCGGTATGCATCCTTAGACAGCCTGGGCTTTTTGGTTCTTGCCGAGATGAATGCCTGAGCCCTCGTCGAGCTAGCTGGCGCCCAGCTCTGTCTGGCTCGTCTCTCCGAGACGGTCCCTTATCTTTCTTCGAGGGCTTTTCACCTCGGTCTTTCTGCACGGCCCCATGGTTTTCCCGAGCTCGGACCTGGTCGTCCTCTTGGGCGATGTAGCGGTTGACTATGGACATGAGCGCCGCTATGGAGGACACCGAGTTCCTGGCCAGATCTTTGCAAAGGTCACTATTTGGCAGCAAGGCGTTCTGAAATGCGAAGATGGCCACCTCGCCCTTGGAGTTCTCGATCTGGCTGTAGACCGTCCAGAACCGCTTTGCGAACTGAGTGACGTTCTCCCCTTGCTTCATCTTCAAGGCCATGATATCCGCATCCGTTTTCGGCAGGATTCTGTAGGCCTGGAACTTCTTCATGAAGGACTGCTGGAGCTGCTGCCAACTTGAAATGGACCCCTCCGGGAGCGCACAGAACCACTTTAAGGGAAGGTCACCCAAACTGAAGGAAAAGACTCGACAGTTCAGCTGGCCCTCGTCCCCCCAAACAGACATCCTTTGAGAGAAGTGCCTGAGGTGGGTAGCTGGATCCAAGGTCCCGTCGTAAGTGACGAACCTTGGTACGGTGAACTTCCTCGGCCGGGGGTATCTTCTGATGTCGCAAGAGAAGGGGGATGCGCCGAGATCAATAGTCTCGCAGGCTTCCTGCTGGTCTCGGTTGAGGCCAGCCACCTCGAGGTTATGCTGGACTGTCCGCCTGATGCGCTCGTCCAACCACTCCTGGTTGTTGAATTTGCTTTTTGGAATGGTTTCCGATGCTTTCCTCGAGTAGCTACGGCTGGCGCTTGAGCCCTCATCCCGAGTTCGGTCGCGCCTTTTTTCATTCAGAAGATCCCTCAAGTCCTCCTCGGGGGAAACAGTGCGCCAGCCACGAGAAACCCTTCTCTCGTGCTGTCGTTGCGACTGTTGCTGTTGCCGCGACCGTTGCTGCTGCTGGTGCCTTGCTGAACTCGTAGCTCTTTCCAGCTGCTGCTGGAGCTGGCGGATCAGAGCGTCCTTCTCTTTGATGGTATCATTCCGTGCTCTAATCTCCTCGAGGGTGGAGTCAAAGTCATCATCAGGATTGTAGTCTTCATCCTCGACATCCTCCATCTGATCGGAGGGACGTGGTCCATCGACCACTGGAGACTTACTCCGCTGATCCCGACCCATCAGGAGGCCTCCCCCAGTCTGTTGTTGAGTGTCTCTCCTCCGGAGAGCAGACTCTAAGCGAAGGTTATGCTCCTGAACGTCGATTCGGACGAGATCACGCTCGACGTAGGCCTCTGTGACTGGTTCCTTCCCAGACCTCTTCTTGGCAGAGAGGAGGTCAGAGGACGGCCCTGCGCGCTTTGCCTTGGAAGTCTCTCCGCCTTTCGCAGCTCTCCTCGTCATGGTGATAGGGAAGATTATGTAAATCGTTTCCCACAGACGGCGCCAATTGTCAGTGCAGAAAATATACTCACAAGTTTAGAGAGGTGCCTTAAGGGACTTATCCAAAAGACCGGAGGTGGAACTGCCTGACCTGGGGACCTGAAAGGGGAGAAGAAAAAGAAAAAGACGTCAAAGGACCCTGACTGTGGGCAGCGCAGGGCTCTCCGATGCCTGAGTCAGTGCAGGTTGGAGAAGAATAGAGGAACGCTCCGAGAGATCTTTCATGTAAGTGTGCATACCTCTTTTTTTAGGTGGGTCTCTTCCTTTTATGAGAAAGTTCTTTCATGCCTATGTGAATGGGCCCAGTGATCTGACTGCTGGGGTCCTATCAGCCCATAGAGTCATTAATGAAGATCCATCATAGCCCACATTGCATTTAATGAAGGTCCGATCAGTCCATACGGCATTGATTGCTAGTCACATTGGGCCTGATCTCCTTCTGATTTGTTGGCGGCTGAGATCCTATCGGATCATGTCTCGGGCCCTGCCCAAATATGGCCGCAGCCATTGGATGTGGCTGTGCCAGGGATTTGGTGTGGATGGACGGCTGGGATTATGTGACTGTCCTGTCAACGCGTGCGTGCATCCCGCCACGTGTCCTGCATGGGACGTGGTTGTCAGGCCCTGCCTTGGTTGGGTGGCTTGTGGCGCTACCACTGGCGCGTAACCGAGGCCGAAATGGACCTGCCATTAGTATATATAGCCGAACTGAGATCGGCTGACTATCACCGAGACCAACGTAAAGAGGGGCTGAAGCCGAAGTGGTGTAGGAGCAAGCGGATAGGCCAGTCCGTGGTCGTGGCCGAGACCCTGGCAGATGCTCCTGCCGAGATCGGGCTAGACCTTTTTATCATTCGGGGACGCCCCCACACACCGCTGTTTATAAAACTTTATATATTCGTTTGTATAAACTCATATATATGTAAATGAAGTCCATGCTTTGCACTGTCAATTCGCTTTATATGTTTCAATACTAGCTTGGTTATATATCATTGATAAGCTTTCGCATGATAAGCTATCATAGGTGCAATAATTCAAATATTTTGTCCTCATCGCAGACTTAGATCCTTTGGGACCTTAATAGGGACCTTAATAGGGGTCACAAGTGTAAAATTTTAAACTGGCCCCTAATCCAAACTCTGGATCCGGTTTATCTCTTAATAGGGTCTAGGGGCATGACAATAGGGGTCATTGTATAAAGAAACTCATTTAATGATGTCAAAATTGATAATTAATCACTCAATCCCTATTGGTAATTAGTATGAGACTCATCAAATGTTGGTAGTATGGGATCCGCTTAATATTGGTAATCATGGTAGAAGTCACCTAATGTGACACTTGTAAGACCCACAATATTAGCAATAACCAAAAAAAAAATTGTAATTATGACAGGGCTTTGGGATCAGCGTAAAATTTATAAACACTGAAGGGCCCATCTAATATGGACCGTCATAGTAGGACTTCCGTAAAAGAGAGCCTTGTTTTGGGTGTTTGAAAAAACTTTTACTTTTATTTTAGAGAGTTTTCTTGCGAAAGATTATATAATGCAACATATACAAGAATATTTTAGTATAAAGTGTTTTTTTATAAAGAAAATGAGATACTGTAGGATACCTTCTAAATTATCAAAATTAATTTTTAGAGTGCAAATTATATTTTAAACTAGAAGATATAACAAAATCTTTAAAAATATATGGTTTCCAAACACCCCCTAAGCGATACATGAAATAACAACATACCTTATAAACCAGGCCAAATCCACCCTTTCCCAGCATATTTGCTTCCGAGAAGTTATTTGTGGCTGCTACTATAACATCTGAATGAAACCATGATAGTGTTGAACCCTTACTGCATTCTTCAAAATCTTTTTCAAAGAAATTGGTACGATTTATTTTCCTCTTACGACCTATGCAACATTAAATGAAGAATTGTTATACCAAATCATGAGAAACGAAAATGCTTCTTGTTCTATGAATCAAATGAATCATTTTTACCTTTTTCCTTTCTCCAGCAGTAATATCCACATGAGATAAATGCAATCATTGCCACAATGGCTGATACGCTTACAGCTATCTTCGTCGTGTGAAGGAAATTTCCATACTCTATCAAAATAATTTATAAAAGAAATTTAAGTTTTTACATCAATTCAATCCAATTGTAGCTTGATAAATTAACACAATTAGCCTGTGGATAAGGTATTTATAAAAAATCTACTCTAAAAAATTAACTTTATAAAAATTAACACAATTAGTTTTTTCATGTTTTTCATTCAACCAAATATTAATGTTTTTCATTCAACCAAATATTACTGATCAGTTAAAGGTCAAAACTATATCGTGCTAGACTGGGACTAACTATTATCAAACACCACTGAGCTAGAGTCTAATTGAATCTACATAAAATTGCCAGAGTTGCTTGACTAGGAGTCACTTGGGTGAGCCTAGGGGTGGACCCATGTGATGAGCATCTAGGCCGATCGCCCCAAATCGACTCAAGAATTCTCCAAAAACTCATAATGGGCCCTTGGCCCTGCTCCACATATCTCAAAAAGACCACCCCACCCAAAACATTTTATCTAGAGAAAAAGAAACTAGCATTGCCTTCTTTCGGCCTCTGCGCAAAAAACCCTTGCCTCTTCTTGTCGAGCTTCTTGACCTTCAGGTAAGAGCTGTTAGAGATAATTAGTATCTTAAAAAATGATTAGTTTGGTTGTTAGAGATTTTAGGTAGTTTGAATTTTAAATAAATATTAATTAGAGTTGCTCTTGATCGTATAAATTGAGATCAATTCTCAATTGAATGTTACGTTGAAATTTATGGAAAGACGTTATTCTTAAAATTCTATATGGTATTAGAGCATAAGCCCAATGATGATCTTAGGATCAACCTGGGGTACGATCCTGCTTCCGCAGTTATCACTTTATCACCGTCAATATTATTTTATTTCAATAAAGAAAATCAGCATCTTCTCCAATCTAACCATCAATTCAAACCTTACGAACTTCATCAAATCTCCACCTCAATTTGCATGATCAAAACTACTGGAAGAAGTTGTGTCAGATCTGCTCTAGTGGACCACTGGCACCAACAAACTCAATGGGAGCGGATTGCGACAGTGATGGATCTATAGACGGACAGTGATCTCCAATTTATTTTGAGATCAAGGGTTTATATTTTTAATGTGAACAATCACATATCCTTTCCATATAAGGATCATACGATTGAGTGGATTTCTAGAGAGTAGTATCTTAGATAAGGATTAGTTTGGTTATTAGAGAGTTTGGGTAGTTTGGATTTTAAATAATTATTGATTAGAGTTGCTCTTCATTGTATAAATTGAGATCAATTCTCAATTGAATGTTACATGAAATTTACAGAAAGAAGTTGTTCTTAAAATTCTATAAGAGTCTCTCCCTTTCTCTCTCTGTGCCTTAATTCGTTTGCTTGGAGTACACTTCTCAATACGTATGTGAAATTAGACCTCTTGATGAATGCCCATCAAACATTTGATGAAATGTGATGATGCCAAAAAGTGTTTTCGGGCACCACCGGTCAAATAAATGAGTAATTAATGAGGAAATTGAAGGAGAGAGAAAGAATTTATATTGGTTCGGTCAGTGTGACCTACGTCCACTCCAAAGTGATGATTTTACTTTTCCGATGTAGGGATTACAGGTTTGAAGAATACAGAAAGAGTGCAAAGATGGTAAAATGTTACTCGTCCCCCAAGTGCTGGTGGGGCTCTATGATTTATAGTCTTCCCCTAACAGATGGGGACGACTCTTCAGCAACGGACGCTCCATTCTGGCGGAGTCTTCGAACCGCCCTCAACAGACGAGGCAGGTAGGATCTCCTCCGCAGGACCGGGTAAAAGCAGGTTAAGGGAACGACGCGCTGACTTCGTCACTTTGTGGATCTGGACCCGGCCTTTAATGACTGGACTTGGACCACTTTGGGCTTGGTGGGCCTTTATAAGATTGGGCTTTCTACATGGATTGGGCCATTTGGGCTTGGCCCATCATTTGCCCCTCAATGCCCCTTGTCTAAGAAAACTTGGAGAAGGGGCATTAGCTTGAATTTTTGAGCACGGGGTAGTGGAGACTCCCTTTGCTAGATGACTATTTCCCTTTATGATATATTTTTTCCTCGCTAAACACCTCAAGTCTTTTCCCTTTTTTGAATGATGAGTCGTTGTTGGGCGTGTAGCTGGAGTGGATTTGGTTGGGCGTGCAGCTGAAGCCCCGGGCGCCTGTGGGGGCGACGCGGGAGAGGAGACTCAGGCGGGAAGAGTGGCAATCTAGGCTAGGGGCGCAATCCAGCTGGGTGAGCTAGTTGTTTGCGCAAAGGGCGCTGGGAGCGCTGGCGCTGCCCCGAGGTGGAAGCGCGGGCGCTGCTGAGAGCGTTGGGCGAGGGCGCGGGCGAGGGCGAGGAGCGTGAGTGCGGGCGCGGGCGAGGAGCGTGCCCGCGCCCGCGGGGAGCGAGGGCGAGGAGCGCGGGCGCGAGCGAGGAGCGCAGGCACGGGCGAGGAGCGCGGGCGCGGGCGCTGGGCGCGGGAGGCGCAGGCTCGAGCGCGGGCGCGGGCGCTGGGCGCGGGAGGCGCAGGCTCGAGCGCGGGCGCGGGCGCTGGGCGCGGGAGGCGCAGGCTCGAGCGCGGGCGCTGTACCCTTAGTTGGATTTTCATTGCAGGCTGATATTGTAAAATTCAGTATCAGTCAGACCCAAACAGTGGCAAAACCAATATGTATTTAACTAAGTTGTACTTTGATACGGAGAAACCGACACCTGACACTTTACTCTTGTTGCATGCTGGGTTTGGTTGAAGTGGGGGAATTCACAATCTTCAGATCCATCAGTGGGTCTTTTCACGGAGTGCAAGTACTGATTTAAGTGATTAAGCCA
This sequence comes from Cinnamomum chago, assembly GCA_038049695.1. Lineage (NCBI taxonomy): Eukaryota > Viridiplantae > Streptophyta > Magnoliopsida > Laurales > Lauraceae > Cinnamomum > Cinnamomum chago. The sequence continues at coordinate 51,839,418 of CP142460.1, forward strand.
ATGGTTACCTTAAAGGATCTGGTCTTCTTGTACTTGGATTTCCCTGGTTGCTGGACCTTGACCCTTTATGCAAGGGAAGTTTCCCTCTTTGCATTGTCAGTTGGATTAAGCTGGAGCATCATTGGGAGTGCTAATGCAGCTCGTAGAGGATCATATGATTATTGTGTCTTAGACATACTATAGCAGTGAGCGTTCTTAGTGGACTATAGATTATAGACATCCTTAAACCAATATGGACGCGGGCGCTGGGAGTGCTGGGAGCGCGGGCGTTGCTGCGGCGGCGGACGACTGCCCGGCTCCATGGCGCCAAGCTGCGTGTCAGGCGCCCTTATAGGCGCTGTTCCAGCTGGTTCGAGTGAGCAGATCAGGCCGGGCGAGCAGATTTTTTTTTTTTTAAAAAAAAACTTCTGGAGGCCAAAACAGTTGTTTCTGGACCTTTTTTGGACTTCTGGGCAGCCAGACAGTTGGGTACGCTAATTTAATGTAGTCCCTCGGGTTGCAGATGACCTGAATTTCAAGATCCTGCCTTTTGAGACCGTGCTTTTGGTGCCCCCTAAGAGAGCCGCTAAGCTGGAGATAGGCTGCCTTTTTTAGAACAGTGCAGAGGTAGGCCAAGTTTTTTTGGCGACCCGCGAGAGAGCCGCTAAGCCGGATATATAGGCTGCCTGTTTGAGAACAGTGCAGATGGCAAGTTTTTTTTACGACCCGTGAGAGAGGGCTAAGCTGGATATATAGGCTGCCTGTTTGAGAACAGTGCAGAGGCCAAGCTTTTTTGGCGACCCGTGAGAGAGCCGCTAAGTTGGAGATAGACTGTCTGTTTAAGAACAGTGCAGAGGCAGGTCAAGCTTTTGGCGATCCACGAGATGATTCACCTCGCCTGGACCTGTTGATTTCCTCAGCATTCATATATTTTTAAGCTTTTGCCAACAGTTCTGACATGCTCTTTGGTGGTTGTTTCATTACTGAAAAGAGGAAACTGGATGAATGGAGGCGTCCGAGAAAGGCGGTCATTGTGACTTTGTCATTGGGCTCCTCGACTTGGAGGACCTCCTCGTTAAAACAAGTAAGGTAACTCCTCAGACTCTCATCTCGGTCCTGTTTTATGCTGAGTAGGTGCGTGGCAGGCTTCTGGTGGCGGCGCCTACCGATAAAGTGTGAGACAAAAGATTTGCTCAACTCTCCAAAGGTGGCTATGGATGCTTGGGGGAGATGGGCAAACCACTGCCGAGCCGAACCCTTCAATGTAGTTGGGAACGCCCTGCACATTATCTCGTTAGGGATATTATGCAGCTGCATTTTGATTTTGTACGTCTCTAGATGGTCCAGTGGATCCTTCGTTCCATCAAAGGTCTCCACGGATGGCATCTTGAACTTCCGAGGGAGTGGGTAGTTCACCACGTCGAGCTTGAACGGTGTATCCGTTCGCCCGACCAGATAATCTACCGTCTCCGGTGCCTGCGCCTTTATGGCATTGAAGACGACTCCTAGTTGATCATGCATTTCTTTGATCTTTTCCTCCCAACGATTGCCGGGTTCCCTAGACGGACCAGGGAAATAACTCTCATCTTCTATGCTGTGATTTTCACTTCCCCACTCCTGGAAATGAGGATCTTCATCGTTAGAAGCAGGGGGAGAAGGTGAGAGTCCACCGCAATTCGCCCCTCCTAGAAGTCCTCCAGATGGGGCTCCACTCGGGGGTGGCGGCTCCTCGTGATGGGCGTGGCCTTGAGGGTCGACCAGGAGCACTCCGTGCGGGGCGACATGTGGAACTCCAGCAGAGGCACCCTGGGCGCCATGGGGATGGGCGCCCAGGTGAGGATGAGGATGGGCAGCTCCTCGGCCCCGGGCGCCATGGGGATGGGCGCCCAGGTGAGGTGCTCCTCTGCGTGGAGCAGTCGGATGCTCACGCGGCGCTTCCTGGAGTACCGTACCAAATTGTGCTCCTCCTTGCCCTGCGAGCATGAGTTGCAGTATCCGCTGGTTTTGGGTCACCAGCTGCTGCATGGTCTCCATCATTTGTTGGGGAGAGGGAGCAGGGGCATTCGGTGCAGGATTAGTCGGTGTAGGATTACCCTCACCCTCCCGCGAGGGGTTACCATCTTGTCTCCTAGTTGATCTTGTGGTGATCACCATAGTTTCGAAAAAAGGAAATTTTCTTCGTTTCCCACATACGGCGCCGAACTGATGATGTCAAAAAGTATTTTCGGGCACCACCGGTCAAGTAAATGAGTAATTAATGAGGAAATTGAAGGAGTGAGAGAATTTATAGTGATTCGGTCAGTGTGACCTACGTCCACTCCAAAGTGATGATTTTACTTCTCCGATGTAGAGATTACAGGTTTGAAGAATACAGAAAGAGTGCAAAGATGGTAAAATGTTACTTGCCCCAAGTGCTGGTGGGGCTCTGTGATTTATAGTCTTCCCCTAACAGATGGGGAAGACTCTTCAGCAACGGACGTTCCATTCTAGCGGAGTCTTCGAACCGCTCTCAACTGACGAGGCAGGTAGGATCTCCTCCTATGGACCGGGTAAAAGCAGGTTAAGGGAATGACGCGCTAACTTCGTCACTTTGTGGATCTGGACCCGGACTTGGACCACTTTGGGCTTGGTGAGCCTTTATAAAATTGGGTTTTCCACATGGTTTGGGCCATTTGGGCTTGGCCCATCAAAATGCGTGAAAGAAGCATGGTTTGACTTGGCACCATAATTCAGGGTTGCGCCACCATAATTCAGGGTTGCGCCCAATGTGAAGAGAAGAGTTTGATGAAGCAATTGGGCTTTTTGCTGAGGCTTTACAGAGAAGGGCAATATCCTTTCAAGAACAAACCCGGGTTCTTTAATCTTTATTGCATTCCTCTAAATAAAACATCTATACATAATGCAATCATCATCCAATACAATCATCTTACAAATGACAAGAGATATGATATCAAATGCATCGTTTTTCTATGCTTGAAGTCTCTTTATGAAATGATCAATTATGAAATCTGTTTGCAATCCTTCTTCCATGTAAGTATAGTATTTATTTTTAATTTGCTTATTGTCAATTACATAGTTTATTATAGATGGATAACATCTCTATCTTATCGAGTGCGCCTTTTTAAGAAAAAGGATTTTGCTATTACTATTCTTCCTCTTGAAAGCTCTTGTTGTGGTATAGATATGTTTTTTGAGTTTAAATCCCTCCACATTAAGCCACGGCAGCATATTTAAAAAAAGAAAAAAAAAACCTACCTCAATTAATTTGAATTTGAACCGACTCATTGAACTGACTCATCATTATTCTTTTATTCTTCTTCTCTCCTTCCTCTCTGTAATGCCCCTCCCTCTCTCCTCCTCTCCCTCTAATCTGTCTCCGTCTCTCTCCCCTTCCTCTTTCTTTCTCTCTATTTCTCTCCCTTTCTTATTTTCACGTCCTCTCTCACATAGTTGGTACTGCATATGAACACCCTCATATCAAATAAAAAAAAAAACAACAACTACGAAGGTATGTGAGATTCAGATTAATCAGGTTCGGATTGACAACGATCTGATTTTTTTTTTCAAATTAATGTTTTTATTTGAATTGGTTTTCCACACTGCCATGTTGTATATTAAATTTCTTTTTTATTTGGAACTATATCCGGATCTTTATCATTTTCTGGGACACCCTAAGTTTAGGTCATTTACATTCAATATAACTTCTACTCTGGCATTTTGATTCTGTTGCATGACTTCTTTGTTTCTTTTCAAACATGGGATGCTACTGTTTTGTTGTAGAAAATGTGTTGCTAATACGGTATTTGCATTATAGGACTTCTCTTGATTTTAATTAACATGGGTGTCTGGCATTTTTTCAATTTTTTTCTCCGTCGAACTTGTGACCTGATTTTGACTTCTTTAACATGGGTATCTCTTCCCAAGCTTCTTCTATTTCTTTCTCAAGGTGACTCCCAATATCTCAATTGACATCTCGTTCCAGTTTTATCCCCGCAACCTCTCTCTAGTGCAACACACCAACATCAACAAACAACAAACCAATATAATAGGAAAAGTAAAGGAAAAAAAAGGAAGATCCAAGAAAACATTTGACATTCCATTCCAAAATCCCAAGGGTATGTATGGCTGTAACTAACAATGTAATGCAGTTTTGGGTGTGCATCAATATATCGTGTCGTATGCATCAAGAAGCATACACTACATATGGTGGATACACTGACATCAATCAATCCTGCCTGAATTGTATGGAACCCATTTCAAACCCAGACAATCTCAGCCATCCATCTTTAGTCATCAAATAGGCAGTAAGGAGATTGGGGTTAAGAGGGTACCGATCAATAGTCCAAGTTTGATTGTTTAAAAGCAAAAGTGGACGGTATAAATTGATTGTGAAATAAGAAGCTTAACCAAATGTAATATAACATTTTTTTTTTTTAGTGTAACTGTTCTTGTGTATGAAATCAGAATGGGGTTTCCGATATAGTTTTTGTATTATTCTCACTTAAGAAAAAATGAGTTCCAAACAGGCCCTTAATGTACTGGGCACCAGCCCAAATTCATTCCTACTCGGTTGTCCTCGGTGGGACTCTTTAATAGGACGATTGCCATAGGTGTACTTGGTTTGAATGATTTCATGCCCCTGTAGTTTTCTTTTGAGAAAGAACAGGGCACATAGGGACTGGACCAAAACAGGAGATCTGGACTCGCTTATCTAGAGTGAGTGAGCCAGTAATGTGAAAAACCGCAAGCAGAAGTTTAGCCCCCACCCAAACGAAGATACTGGATTCACCACACGGAGAGCCGAGTTTTAAAACTCTAATATTAATCATAGAAAAATTATAGCTTGACTTACTTAGCTCTGATGCAACGACACGTGTGTAGAAATCCTGCCCTCCATCTGAGTACACCTTAAGATCAATCACATCCCCATACCAGATCACACAACCAGTCCCCCCTCCACTGATATCGGCATTGGCATAAGCTGTGCAACTGCAGTTCTTCAAACATTCATCCGCACACGCTTTCAGACTCAAACCAGGCTCAACTCGTGACCTTGATGTATCAGGCAACTTCACATGTGCCAATCTTAGAAAACCATCTCCCCTCCCACAATCCAACGGCCTACGTCTCACGCATCCCCTTGACCAGTCTCCCACGTGCCAATCTCTAGCTGACCTGGGCACAAACCCAGGCAAGCATGTGCACTCTGATTCCCGAGTCGGATCACAGATACCATATGGCCCGCATCTTGCATAGTTGTCGCATTGATCTTTAGGGACCAAATATGCCAAATTCCATCGATGGGTTTCATCGATCCACGTCAGCCGGCGGAGAACACCTGAACAATGTTGCAATATCATTATTGAGATACCAATGATAAAAGGAAGGGGTTTATGAAAGATAATTACTTGAAAACTGAGTATTTACTAAGGGTGTTATGGGTAAGACCAGGCCGAGCTAAGGCTAGGGATGTAAATGGATACCCAATTCTTCAAATACTCGAAGATTTTGACTCGTTAAAAACCGGGTCTGGGTCCCTATTTAGGTTCTAATAGGTAAATGGGTCCAGTTCCAGTTCTACCTTGGTTCGGACCCGTGGACCTGAGACCCGACATATTACCTCAATTTTTGAAAATCTCTCCTAAAAACCATATTTTTCAAATATCATTCTTTACTTAAATCAGGACCCAGATCTAAACCGTCCCATATATGGTTCTAATTCCGGTTCCAGAGCCAAGAAACCGGTTCTGAAATAGTTTCGGGTTCGGATCCGGTTCCACCTTCTCATTAACGGTTCTGGTTCTGGATCCACCATAGACCCGGACCAGAACCGACCCGTTTACAACCCTAGCTAAGGCATATCCATGTACATCCCATCTTTAGAAGCACAAGCCCTTGTCCCGCCCAAGGCCAAAACAGGCCTCAAGTCCGTGGCTCGAGCCAAGCCTACCTTACACAAGCCGTGAGCCTACTCATTTAGTCAATTGTGAATGGCCAGGCCAGGATTTTTATTACAAGGGCAGGTTTGGTAATAGGAGATAAATCCTTTATCTAGAAGAATCCTTGGTGCTATGGAATTAGACTCTCTTTAGTGAGGATTTATGATGAAGAGGATTCAGCGCATTCCATGCATGTTTGGTTAGCACAGAGGAATCAACGATGATTCATTTAAAGTCACGTTTGGTAAAGAGAGAGGAATTTGTAGGAAAAAAAAATAATGACAAACAAAATTATACCAATTAAAAACACCAACTAAGCAACAAGGCCATCTTGAGTACACCCATTACATGTCATACAAGCATTTGACTACCTTAATCAAGTCTAATTTTGAATACCCATCCTATAAATGTGATTGTATAGAGTCAGAATTTAAAAAAAAAAAAAAAAAAAAAAATTTATCCCACGAAGACGAGCATCATTGGATATCACGTTGAATATTTATGTTCATAGTTTCAAGTGCAAATCTTTGCAGGTAGATGTTGAATGTTGTTATATTATCCAAGAAACTAACGGTACTTGCCGCATGAAGCAACTTGAAAAACCAGTTCAAGACATCCCAACACCATAACCTGATCATTAAAACAGAAAAAGATAAAAGATAAAAAAAAAAAAAAAACAAAGTACCTATTCAAACAACAAATTCAAATGAAAAACACCCAAAACCAGAAAATATAACAAGAATGTAACAACCATCAAACAAATTGGCCGACTTATGCCAAAAATAATGACTAGAAAGCAAGCATGATATGTTAATCTAATTGAGCTTTTCAATCTGTTTTTCACATGTCTTACACGTTCTCTGGTTAGCCTAGAAAATGGTAAATGCTCCTGTGTACTGTTTGGATCTTCATATATCTAGTAAAGATAACACTACACCAAAAATCGGAAATTGGAACGGAAAAGCGTTCCTAATCCTTCCGTTCCTAATCCGTTAAAGTGTTCCAATTTCCATTCCAATTTGGTACCAACCGTTCCTAATCCAAATTGGAACGGAAATTGGAACACTTTAACGGATTAGGAACGGAAGGATTAGGAACGCTTTTCCGTTCCAATTTCCGATTTTTGGTGTAGTGTAAACTCAGTTCATTTGTAAATGAGGTTACTCAGTTGGAAAACTGTTAGTATTTTTATTGGCTAATTCATGGGTTGGACAAAACTCTGGGTCCATTGAGTTATATTTTCTAATTTATTTTAGAATGGACTGTGGTTGTGTCGCCGAAAGAGCTGAAGTGAAGAATAGAAGAAAAGAGCAGACCGGGCGAAATTCCCCAGGCCCGATCGATCGGAGTCTCAGACCGATCGATCGGTCAGAAAAGGCATCCAGTTATTTGGATGGTCCGATCGATCGGACAGTGTGCGCAGATTCGGGAAAGTCTTCAGTTTCTATACGAACTTGTTTCCTTTTGAGACTCTGTTTCCCAGTTTGAGTCCTACTTGTGCACTAAGTCTAAGGCACGAATTTGGGGCTATTTATAGGGTGTTTCTCTCAACCCTAGAAAAAAACACACACACAACTCTCATTGATCCGAGTCAGAGATATCTTAGAGAGAGTTTATTCTCTAGAGCCATTGAGAGATCATTCTGAATGGCTGCTCTAGAAGGTTGTTGCTACTTCTACTTTTCTTGTAAAAGATTGATCATCTTGGTTGACAAGGTGTGAGGAGATCAAGTAAGGAGAACGGAGCGTGGTGGATGTCGTGTTAGTGGATTCTTTGCAAGAATAACTACAGTCCTTAGGTCGAGGTACAGACTGAGATAAAGGAGCTTGTGAGTATATCTTATAACTGTTCGTAAACTCTTGATTTCTGGTTCGTGGTTTTTTTCCCTGGATAGGGTTTCCACGTTAAATATTGTGTCTGCCTTCTTGTAGTGTGTGATTGGTAGATAGCTAGTTCTATATTGTCTGATTTATTTATTTCCGCTGCATTGACTGGTTAAATTAGAACTAGTAATCCATTCTGGTAGCCCCCCATAGAAATTTTCAAAAACCCGAGTCACTTGCCATGGGTGTGTTTTTTGTCATAACTAATTACAGGTTATTACACAAGAAACTGAGTGCCACATATCTCTCTTCTCTTTCATTTTTTTTTTTCCGATTAGCAAGTTTCAAGGATTATTTATTCTTAAAATGAGGCATTCATCTCATAAACCAAATTCTCACTCAAAAGCATTATATTGCCCAAACCTGAAATGCTTGGACAAAGATCAGCAAAGAAGTAATCATGAAACATGTTTAAATTAAATTCCGCTTTAATAAAATAACATCACATTTTCTTTATATATATATATATAGAGAGAGAGAGAGAAATGGGTGTGGATTGGATGACATCTAGAAAAAAGGAAGAGAGAGATGTGTAGGTCTTCTAGGTACTGATTTGGGCAAGAGAGAGGGGTTGGGGAGCGGAGGCAATGCGTTGGGGAAGAAGCAGTAGGGGACATAAATGGAAGAGAGACATGTAGGTCTTCTAGGTACTGATTTGGGCAAGAGAGAGGGGTTGGGGAGGGGGGCGATGCGTAGGGGAAGAAGCAGTAGGGGAGAGAGGGCCGACAACGTTGTTGGGGACTCGATGCCGGCAGGAGTTGCTCGGTAACATAGAAGTGATGAAGTTGTAGCGGAGCTAGGGCACGATGGATTTTCCTCAAAAAAAAGAATGATGCTTTTACTCTACCCTTTTGAATCGACGATTTATCCTTTCCGATGGGGGATGGTCGGACCAAAATAATCCCCTCCTGTGTATATTTTCAAAATCATCACAGTGGAAAAATGGATTCAAGGAAAATTTCCCAAACGTGGGTATTCCTTGCCTGCGAAGAAAAGGGGAGATGAATCCTGGGCAGGAATGGTTACCACACATGCTCTAAGGCTTTCTAATCACTTGTTTCACGACTATTTTAATTTATGGTTCTTTTAAGATAAATTCCAAAATAATCATTGAAAATAAAACATCTGTTAGACATTAAAAAAAAACCCAAGAACATAAAGGTTATATTTTTAGACCCAAAAAAATATTTATTATATATCTACTTGTTTTTTTTATTGCATTTTTATGTGATAATATCACAATAAATCCAATACATGATAAATTGAGTTTTATTGCAAAAGCATCAAGAAAAATTTAATTAATTGCTACACTGCACCTGACTCGTCTAACACTAATCTTGATACTATGGAGCTGTCATAGAGTCCATAAGTCAAGTAGATCCCATCCTCATTATCCACGAACGTGAACGTGAACGTAAACATGGAGCTGACGTTCATCGCACCGCTCAATCTCTGACCGTTCCATGGCCCAGCTCGATAGATCGGATCTGAGCCGTTCATGACAAAGAATTGTGGCATTCCTCTGAGATCAAGCCAGGCTTGGCCCTGAACAGGGGTTACCTTGCCCAAGGCCCATTTTTTTAGGGGGGCCCAAAATACATCTCCTTCCGGCTTCTACCTTTTATTTTCTTTTCAATCATTTGGTGGGGGCATGGTTCATCCAATGGATTCCATCGTCCTGGGCATCAATAGACCCATCATCAAATCATCTGAGAGTGCTTATTGCATCACTGATTTGAGCATCCATCAGTGTGGCCCACAAATGATATTTTATATTTGATGGTTGAAATTCTGGGAGAATCTGATCTAGCGTTGGGATGATTTAGGGCTTTTTTTTTTTACAAATAGATCATCAGGCATTCAGTCCTTCACCCGTTCTTCTCATTTGTTAGTGGGGCCCACCAATGATTTTTTATTCCGCATATATGATGCTTAAATTTTGGTATGAGTTCTCTTTCTTCTCTTTTTTTTTTTTTTTTTTTTTCAAATAGTTATATTTGGGCATCATCAACCCATTGCCAATTTTTCACATTAGTGGGGCTCACCAATGATATTATCATATATGATGGCTGAAGAAGCCTAACTTTTACTCTTGCCTTAGGCCCTGAAAAATTCAGAACCGGCTCTGGATCAAGCCTATATGTGAATTCTCCATGTCCCGGGTCGCTGGGGGCCTTCCAAGATGTCTGGAAGCGGTTCAAACCGGTCCTCTGGTCCAACCCGAGTCTCATTTCGGGTAGAAATGTGTCAGTTGGATGATCAAAGCTTTCCCATAATACACTTTCATTGCCATCTTTCAACACAAGATTACCTGAATCCATGACGGTGGCAGTTGAGTAATTTGAGACTGTTGTAACATTGGTGGACCATAGAAGATTGCGATCATGACCGTCCAGAAGCACTAGATTGCCATTGATGATCGTAAAAACGGCGCCGGAGGAATTTCCCATGGGGTTTTGTCTATTTGCTACCCAAACAAAGGTTGGCTTTTGGACCTTCTTGTACCATATTCCAACATAGCGATTTTTGGAACCGGTGGGGCTGAAGAAGCCGAATGCGAAATTTTCGCCTGTCCAAATTAGAGTTTGGCCATCTGTGATGGTTTGAGTTGGGGTTAGGGTGTCTGTTGAACTGCACAAGGGAGAGAAAAAGAAAAAGAAGATGAGAAGAAAGAGAGTTTTATGGGATGCCATGACATTATCCTCACAAGCTTCAATTGTGGGCTTTATAAAAAGCTTTGTTGAAACTTGAAAACCGTAATTAGTCCTACATTCACACTATGGAGCCAGAAGGACAAAGTACTCAATTTTTACAGAGTCCGACCCCTTGTTTCGTTAGGGCACGTTTGTGTACACACCCTTTCCGCGGAAAGAGGAAATTGCCACGTCAGCAAATTCCATAGAAATGAAAACCTCAGAAAATGATTTCCATAGAATTTAGAAATTCATGTTTGGTGCAAAAGGAGTTTCTTCATTGAATTGGTGTAGATGTTTTTTGGTGCGGCTGTGGATTCCTTATAGAAAATCAAAATTTCTTATTTGGTGATATAATTTATTGAAGAAAAATAACATAACATGTATATTATTTATTTAACATTAAATAATAATTTATATAAAGAAATAAAAAATAAAAGAGTTATAGGGTTTTTGGGTTGAAATGGACAAGAGTGAGGAAAAGCGGAAGAAGTTTTCCGAGGAAAACCATTTCCCATACCCCCTATGGGAAACCCATTTCCACAATTATCAAGGAAAATGCTGACGAGGCAGGAAAGCATTTCCGCGGAATTGTTCCGCACCAAACGTCGGAAAAATAGGTTTTCTGTGGAAAATCGTCAACTTTTCCGCAGAAAAGTGTTACACAAACATGCCCTTAGAGTCCGACCCCCTGTTTCCTTCTTGTTTCAAGGAAACAGGGGGTGCCTGTTTGGCCAATTCCAATGCTCCACCTAGCAAACTTGCGTCCTCAACAAGTTATCCTTCTTTTAGAAATAAATAAATAAAAATTACAGAGTTGATCTTGCAAATATGAAAAGATTTATTTAGACAAAGAAACCCGAGAAAAAATAATATCTCATCCGTTCATTCATCTCCTCCACGAAAGGAGATGAGCAGGCCTGGAGAGGGTCATTTCCTTGGAGGAGACGAACGGACGGGCATAGAAGTTTTGGTGGAGGAGCTGAATGAAAGGATGAGAGGTTATTTTTGTTAGGGTTTTTTTTTTTTGTTGAAACAAATCTTTTCTTATTTGCAAGAACAACCCTGCAATTTTATTTTATTTAATTCTAAAGAGGATAACCTGCTGAGATGACAAGTTTGCTAGGTGGCGCATTAGGATTGGCCCAAACAGGCTCCCCCTATTTTGTTGAAATAGGGGATCTGAACTCATTTTTACACGGCCGCCTTTGACTTGGAGAAATGTTGGCTTTGACCAATAGGAGTTGGTTCCATTTTAACATTGATTTTCAATAAAAAAATTTTGATTAACGACTATACATAAGTCTATTTTGGGGTGGCCCAACTCCGATCGAAACGAAGCTTGGAGAGATCTCACCCATTGAATATGCAATTATCTTGAGCTGGTGCGATCGCCCCATTTTGTAAATTTTGATTCCTTCAGCTATGGATTTCCCAAAAGTCAAACCCTTGAGAATTGCACTCCCTGATCTAGGTGTTAGTCAATGTTGATAGAAAGTTCATTAAAAAGACAACGACTACCGTAAGCCTTTCTAAAATATTGACTTGGAGGGAGCCAACTTCATCACGGCTCCGAAAAATTATAATTTTTAAAAATTATTTGAAAATAAATTAAATATTTATGAAATTTAGATATATATATTAATAACAGTAAGTTTATTATATTTCAATCAATCATTATCAAATTGTTAACTCAAAACCTTTATTACTTATATTTGACTTAGCGTAGTTTATATATATTTGACTCAGTCTTTCACCAAAATAAGGTGACTTGGTAGATTGAAGAGTCAACTCACCATGTTTTCCAACCTTGGTCATCTTTTATGCATCATTAGTGCGGAATCAACTCTTATTCCACTACGTGTGGGGCTACTGTGGGTACGTGAGTATTTAACAATGAGAAAAAAATGCTCTTATTCCACTAAGATTTTGGGATAGCTAGTAAAACAGAGGTGTGAATAATTGAGGATTTCAAGAGGTGAGCCCACAATGGAGTTCGACTCCCTTTGCTCTACCAAACATGAATGAGACCTTAGATGATAAATTTGCCCGCTTGTGCCATGTACTCAGGACTAGTGTTTATTTAGAACAAGTAATAGTAAAGGTAAAGTTAAAGCAAGCATGTGATGTGACATTTTTTTATTTCACCATACTTTGTAGAAAAAAGTGGAGTGGAGAACTTATATGATGTGACACCACTAACATTTTACTCCTTTACCAACATATTTCTTCTTGCGATAAAAAAAAAAAGTGACAAAGTGAGATGTAGTAACTTTGTCTTCTTTTTGAAACCTCCCCAGTTGTCTGGTATGCATTTGAGCACTACCCAGTTGGGTCGAACACCTCAAGGATACCCATGTCATTAATAGGAGACTTTATGACAAAAGGTCTTTTAATCTACACTCCTATCACTATACTTTATCTCATACTATCCAAAAAAGATTTTACTGCACCCTTACTTTTACTTTAACATTCCTTATCTTTACCCTTTTCATGATTCGGCATCCGTTTTACATTTACTCCTCCATACATGTAAACAAACAAAGGACTAAATCACTTAGGCTTTCTCTCACCAGAAGGATTAGTACTCCAGTAGGAGATGATTTCATTGTAGGACTAAGTATATTATTGAACATATATATGATTAATGATTTTTATTTCTTTTATGGTTAAAGATATACACTCTGTTGAACTACTGATCAATAGTGATATATTTAGCTTGAGTATGTAGGGATCGATCCCTTGTATGTGTGTGTAACCTAACTCCACTCAACCAAGAGTGTGTTAATGGCTAAAGAGATAGTTTATTTAGGAAAAGGAAAAACCACAAAAGAATAAAGAAATAAAAAGAAAAATATAATAATACGTAAGATCGTGTTAATCATGAGATTAAACATCTACAAGAGAATAAAAATAAAATAATAATAATGCATAATATTTTGTTAATTATGTTATTAATTATATGCTTAATCTTATAGTGGGATCAATTCTTACAGGAGACTTATTTTGAATGGATAGGAATTTTCATAGGCAAGCCCTACCTTGAAGTTCAACTCCTTAGCCGTTTAGCTTAATGAGATACTCACATGATACGAATGAGATAAAGTTACTCTAGGCATTGTTTTTATATTTAATTCATATGCTTTATATATGCTCAATCTCCTGAATATATATATATATATATATGCAATACGGATAGAGGTAGGAAAACGAAAAGTGGAATATGCACACTTGGTGGAGAAATGAAGGGAGAAAACTGTTGGAGATGGGGTTTTTTTATTTTTTTATTTTTTTTATGGAGAATCATTTTATTTAGTAATGACCCTCCACTGTGTTTGAATTTGACTTGAGAAGAAGCTGAGGAGAGAATCATTTAAAAAAAACATATTATAAAAAAGGAACAGTATAAAATAGTTAAGATCTTAATTTAATTAAGAAAACTTTCAATGCCATAGGGAGAAAATGGTGTTTTCTTCACCCAATAAAGGAGAAAGAAAATTTCTTAGGGCGTTTTTGTGCGATGAAAGAAACCTGAAATAGAGAGGAAAATTGATATATCCACAACCCGTTTTTGGTCATTTTGTGTGAAACATGTACTTCCTCGCACAAAAGGAAAAAAATAAACTATTTTTCCTTGATAAGAAGGATTTTGATTTTCTATGTAAATTATAGGAATGCAGAATTTCTCTCTCACAGAGAGGATTCCCCTCTTCTATGCAAATGCACTCTTAGATCATGTGTGGCAACCAAATCATCAAGAAAAATATTTTCGATTTCTACCAAGTCCTCGAAAACCCACGTTTGGAAATTGTAATTCCCCAAGGATTTGGACCAATGCAAATCCTCATTTTTTGAGGATTTTTAGGTTTGACCACTGCAAATAGAAGTCCTCAAGAAGGAATCCCTCTTTCAGTGGCAATGAGGAATTTTGAGATCTCCGGATTTCTCATGGATTCCTCACTTGTTACAAAACATGTACTTAATGTTTTGCAAAAGTTAAGAAGAGACTACTTTTCCCACCAAGGTGTATCAAATCTCTAAAAAGTCTAGTTCAGTATAGGCTAATTTGTGCGGAAGGAATTATATTCTTGAAAAATCTAAAATAGACATTTCCTAAAAGTGGCTAAAATCAATGAAGATCAGTAAATAAGCATCAAATGATACCTATCCCCTTCATTGGAAAATGATTAATCACTTGAACTTAGATCCTACCAAAGCTAGGGTCCACCTACATCTTCACCTTATATCCTTCACTCTCCATTTCTCTAATAATTAGTGGTGCTCATGGATTGGGCTGGCCCGACCTAACCAAGGCATAACTGGCTCTCGGCTAGATTTGGGCATGATGTTTTAATATTCAGTTCGGGCCTGGATTTAGTTTAAGCCCATTTAATATATGGGTTAGGTCTGGCCTGAATAACTTATAAGTAGTAAGCACTTACAAGTAGTAAGCACTACAGAATGGTTCCTTACCCAAGTGGTAAGGAGTGACAGTTCTCACTTGGCCGCCAAGGATTCGAGCCATGTACACCACCTCTTCCTCCATGTGCGGGCTCCCTTTCCACTTGTGTGGGCTTTCTTCCTGTGTGTGCCGACTCTCTCTTGGATCCCAACCCCCTTAGGTGAGTTACCAAACAAAAAAAGAAATTAATACTAACACTCTAGTAACATAAGGCTTGGAGACTGACAGTTTATCTTTCCGCTTCACTTTGTTTCCACCTTCCATTCCGACCCTCCCAACTTCTCTTCTTTCCTTTTAAGGTGCCCTCTCTTCAAGGATCGGGCAATTTCTTAGGCTATAAATTTCCATCAAAATCCTCACTTATAGAATATTTTCCTTTCCTCTTTGCTTTTTTCAATCTCCAGACCTTGCAGATCGCTAGTCCAAGAAAACCTTGCATAAATCCTTCCACCAGCTAATGTTCCAAGTAATGATGCATGAAACAATGCTATCTTCAATTCCATTTGTGGTTTTTATCTATTTATGCTTTGTTGTCACTGAGTTTTCATGACTTCATCACGATCTTGCGTGCTTACAACTGTTAATATAGCCCATTGATGAGGGAGCCTGGCCCACAATAGAGAGGGCTCGCCTTTTTGTCTCAAACCTCGAGGGTAAGGTAGGGGCCAATTTTGAAAAGCCCACGACCTTGACATCCGAGCTAGGACTTGACTATAGATGTGTAGCTTGACCCGCGCCGTTGTCTATTAGAACTTATAATATATGATTTATAACATATAATTAAGGGTTTTCTACTGGGAAAAACCCCTTAGACCTTACGAGACCAAAAAGGACACGTAAAAAATTTATGGCCCGGAGTAGTCCCCTTTCTAATTTTTAAATTTTTTTCCAGAAGCGACAATATCGTTGCCCGGTGCACATGTGATAAAAATCGTACCTGCTCCTGATTCTTATTTTCCTTCTTCCTTATCTCTTCCCTTCCCCTATCCATCGACAATGATGCTCCCTTGCTGCTGTGGTCCCAAGCTCCTCAAGGTTAGCCATCCATTGGTTTTTTTTTTTTTCAACTTTTCATTCATACCAAACACCTGTCGGTTTCTTTGTTATCTACTTCTTCCTCTTTGTGGCCCACGAGCAGACGAACGGGGAGGTATTCCCCTTACTATTCATCCGCCGGCCTTCCACTGATATTGCATCTTCACATCGAGGTAAAGAATTCATTCCGTCTATGAAGATCTACCGTTAAGTGAAAGTCCTGGGGATCCGAACCCTAGAGGGGGGGGGGGGGTGAATAGGGTGAGCTTCAATTATGACCAATTTTAATCAATTTTAACTTCTTTAAAACAAACTAGTCACAAGTGGTGATTACAAATAAAATGCGGAAGCTTAATAACAACAATCACCACAAAGCAAGCACCATCACACAAGGATTTATAGTGGTTCGGCCTCAATGCCTACATCCACTACCGGCTTGTGATCCAACACCCCACCGGATTTTCACTATTTATGCTTTTCAATAGGCTAAGCAATAACCTTTACAATATGCTTTCCAAGGCTAAGCAATAACCTTTACATTGATGTTTTTCAAGGCTTAACATCAACCTATTCATTATGCTTTTATAGGCTAAGCAATAACCTCTTCAACCACAAGGTTGGTTATCTCTCTAATTTAGTGTCTATAATACACTTGATGGAGATTCAATTAAGCTCATTACAATGCCTCTTAATTAGGCGGACATGGAAGTGAAAAACTAATACACACACACTATGAATGCAAAGATGAAAGTACATGAGGTGTGTGTGTGATGTCCTCAATCATTTTGAAAATGAAAGCTCATAAATGTATGCCTAAGGCTTTTGAAAGTTTTAGCTCATAAAAACATTTATGATTGAGGAAATGCTAATCACATGTTAAAAGTAACAACTTGTTAATGAGATCAAAGATTTACAAGTTGTATGAAATTAATTAGCTCTAAACATGTGATGCATAAGGATGTCAATCAAATCAACATGTAGCTCAAAACATAAAAATAGATTTGATTGAAATAAGGGGACAAATCATATGTAATTATAAATACAACTTGAATATGATATACCAATCAATGCAAAGCAAGTTGTGAAACTTTAAAACAATAATACATATGATTTGTAAAGTTTGTTGAATCCAAAACATAAGATACATTTGAAAGAGGTTTTCTTATGATGAAAAACAACAACCAAAGATTCAATCAAGTATATGAATCATGTTACATATAATTTCAAAGATGTTTCCATTAACATGATCTACTTAGATTTACCAAAGATAAAGTACTACTTGGATTGAATCACATGGTTGTGCATCCAAAACAATAGATCAATTCAAAATATAAAACATGCTAAGGATACAACACATCATAGGTTAACATGCTACAAAAGATTTATCAAAGATAAAACAAAACATGAAAACATATGATTTGTAAAGAAGTTGAATCCAAAACATAAGATAGTTTTGAAAGTGATTTTCTTATGATGGAAAACAACAACCAAAGATTCAACCAAGTATATGGATCATGTTACATCTAATTACAAAGATGTTTCCATTAACATGATCTACTTAGATTTACCAAAGATAAAGTACTACTTGGATTGAATCAATGGTGATGTATCCAAAACAATAAATCAATTCAAAACATAAAACATGTCAAGGATACAACACAACATAGTTTATCATGCTACAAATGATTTACCAAAAATAAAACAAAGCATGAAAACATATGATTAAGGAAAGTAGAGCCTACTTGGTGATTTAACTTCATTAATCCAAGCTTTAGCTTTCCTAATGATCTCCTTCATCCCTTAGTTCATTTCCCTTGTATTTGCCTCAAAACCCCTCAAGGAGGGCATTAAAATTCCCCACTTTTGGCAAAGGAAAGAACTCATATTTATAGCAAAAAGTGCCCAACGGCTAGTCCTCGGTCGACCTGCAAACAGGTCTCGGTCGACCGGGAAAGCACAACGGTCAAATTTCTGACCGTTGGAGCTTCAGGCCACTTTCTGCCTGCAGTGTTCCCGGTCGACCGGGACCTCTGGGCCGGTCGACCGGCGACACTGCCGGGATCACCAAAAATTCCACTTTAGCAAATTTCAAAGATTTTCTTTGTGGAACTTTTTGGGCCATTAAATCAAGCTTGAATACATGTTTTAAATCATTCTAAGGGGTTTAAAAACATGAAACATAAAAAGCCTAAAATGATTCAAAAGTTTAAAACCAAAGGCTAGCTTGATTTCTAAAACTCTTTTAAAAAACAAATGCATCCAAGTTTTAAAAGCAAATCATGCATAAATTGATACTTTTACAAATCTTAAAAGCAATGCATGAATAAAACAAGATTTCAAGATTTCTTAAATTAATGCATATGTGTGTGAATCAAATGATGCTAGAATGATTATGCATCCATCAAATTGCAATCTACAAAAACCCTAACATTAAGTTCCAAATATTGTATGTCAGAGCTTCATGTACAATGCCCTGACTTCTCATCCAATACGAACTATGATTATGGATATGAGCCTAACTGTGATGCCCTGATGTATAATACTCTTCGAGGTCTAAATCCACGGTTCGGACCTACTAGCCAACCTTACTGTCCGACCAAAGCAATATAGGCACCGAATGCCTCAATCCACCATAATCGCTACCCCTCTCTTCAGGTCCAACGTCCCACTTCACCTAAGACAGTATCCAATGGAGTCCTAGATACTTATTAAGTATCATTGGTGCTCCTACAGATGTATAGCATCAAAGGACAACCATTGCTACTGAATTGGGTTCCATTTTACAACCCAATACCCTACTTAGGTGGCTACATGGGTCAAGGTTAAGCTCAGTCCTTGACTCATGTGTAGCGTATCTCAAAGAGTTCAAATGGAAAGTCAATGGGCCCCACATATAATAGAATTATAAAAGAGGTAGGATCTGGAAGGGGACTGTCTGTAGTGTACCTGGTCGACATAAGGGATAGCCTGGTCAAGCGGGTGCATTGCAGACCAGTGCACAAGAACCAGGCAAAAGTGTATATTTTTTGGATTTATAGTGGTTCCAGTCAATATCATGGACATCTCGGTCGACCGGATACACATGAAGACCTGGGCACTTGCCTTTAGCAATTTTCAGATACGCAGTGTATCCAGTCGACATCATGGGCATTCTGATCGACCGAATACACTTACCTTGTGCAAAATAGTCCTCCTGGTTGTGTGAGGTCCGTAATGTCCCTGGTTGACATTCTAGGGACCAGGTTGACCCAATACACATGGATTCCACAAATTCCAGATTTTTGCTTCTTTCAATTCCCATCAAAACTCCATCATTCTTTAACCAATTCCGACCAGATCTACTTCCATTCATCTTCGTACATCAAATACTCCTCCCACATCACAGTTCCATCAAAACACATAAAAGGGCTTTGAAAGAGATAGATCTACACATCATAGCATCGATTCAACAATTCAATTACAGGATTCACACTAATTAACCATAAGAGACAGTAATTAACAATATAAGCATATTAATCAATCAAATTAAGGAATCAAAGCATGCTTACTTGCCTAAGGGTAAGCATTACAGGTATGCTAGTTGCAATGACTAAAGAGCCGATGTTTGGTTGGTTGATAAAGAAGGAACCAAGGTCATTTAAAGGGTTTGGGTTTTCAATTTGGAGGGAAATAGTTTGGGTGGAATGACTAGAATAACCTCCTACGGTTAATAGGTTAATGGATAAGGCCATGGGTAATTGGGCCGTTCTAAGTTTGTTGCACAACTCTCTAAGGAAAACTCTTCTATGGTTAGGATTTACAACTAAGGGCTTCCAGCAACTAATTAATTCTAGGGTATCCAATTAAACCTCTAATGGAAATACTAATCGCACAAGGGTCCTAATTCTATAAAATAGGTTTAATGAGTAGGGAGTTACTTAATTACCCGTGCTAATTACTTATCAACTTGGGTGATCTTGGGTTGACTTGGTCAAACTGGGTCCCACTTGGTATTTCTAGGGACGGGTCCTTACATTCCTCACTCCTAAAAGACATTAGTCCCCAAATGTAAAACAACCTGATTTTAAACTTCTAAGGTCTTTGCTATAACTAACTCTGCAAAACGGCGCTAAAACCACTTAGTTAACACTCGGGATTTATAGTGAGATGATTGTTTAGAGGAAGGGCCCTGTGTTGGATCGATTTTCTTAGTGTGGCCCACATGACCACATTTACATATGGATCGGTCCTCTCTCTTATATTCCATTTATGGTTTATTCTTGGTCAATGAAAGATTTTTATTTAGTTTCCATTAATTGCTAAAGCAAGGGACAAATTATGGAGATTTTCTCTTATTGATGGAAGGAGAGATTATAGCTTTTTGGGTCTATTAATAGATTCTTGGGTAACTCTCTTCCCTACGAACGAAGAATTCTCTGTAACCATCACTCACCTTGGAGAAGAAAGGCAAAGGACAAAAAGCTATAATTCCCACTGAAAACCAACCTTATGTTGGATCGGAGTCTTAATGTGGTGCAATCAGATACCATTCACCTCATTTAACAATTTAGATTTATCATTTGAGTTATTATTGGACTGATTTCAGAGAGATCCTTGGTGGTTGCAAACCTAAAATATTCGAACACTCTGGTGTTGTGTTTCAGGTTCCAAAGTCTAAGAGGGGATTATAGCTAGAGGTTGGGCTTCGACCTCAAGGGGAGGGAGAGCTAGTTTGCTTGGTTGGTGAGTGATTTTTGTTCCTGGTCGGGGTGTAACAGAGGCCTAAGGAGGGACAGAGGGGCATGATAGGTGGGAGTGTACAAGAGTGAGGCAAATTAAGCATGGGCAATTTTCATAGGCTACCTCAATCTCTAGTTCTCTTTCTCCTTTAAGCTCCACCAGTATAAGACTTGGTTTAGGTTTGGATAGATCCATGTTGAACGGGATCCTAGCATAGGTTAGGATTCTCTAAGTAGTGGTGATGCCATCAAGCTTGATTGGATGGCCAATGGAGTGTGCAAGAGAGAGAAGGATGTTTTGGCTCAAATAGTAGAACGGTAAACCTTTGAGACGGATCTAGACAGGGGCAAAAGACGGCCAGTCAGATTCTTCTTGTCCAGAAGTCCAATGGAGTAAAAGGATTTGCCTCTTGTCCATAGAAAGGGGTGAGAGGCTGAGAATGTACGCTTTATCTTCATGGGAGTTGAATTGAAATATCTCCACAGAAAGGGTGCTTAACCATTTTTAAGCAAGCTGAATCAAGCTAGGATTGGGCATGAGCCTATGGTTTAAAAGTTGGGCTCAGCCCTAATATTTTTCAGCTTGGCCGGACCCAAGGACATGAACACCCCTACTAATAATCCTTTGTTAGTGTCCATTTTACTGCAAATTCATAAAATGGATTTCATGCAAGCAATCATACGTGGGGTGAACAAGTCTTTTTCATATTCAAAATGGATATTGCCCACAGAGCTGCCTTTAGGCCTAAGATTCGCCCCTAAGAGGTCAAAACTTAAGGATTTCCCTTGTGCGATATCCTAGGGCCGTGTGATATCGCAAACATCATACTATGCGATATCCTTGAGCCGTGCGATATCGCACACATCATTCTGTGTGATATCCTAGGGAGGTGTGATATCACACATGCAATATCACACCATTATTATACGAACAATTGTGCGATAAATTTCTTTTTCTATGACAAGGAACCCGCCGACCCCTTTTCGGTTGATCATTGGTAAAACCCGGATACACAACACCACCCACTAAAAAAAAAAGAAAACTGTCCATGAATTATATAAACTTAAACTATTGTGGGGGCAAATATCACATATAAAAATAGTCGTACGAACAATATACATATTTAAAATTCTTTGCATTCAAGTGGAAACGGTCCTAGATAGAAAGTCTTTATATGTCTAAAATTCTCCGCATTCAAGCGGCTCATAGCGTTTAAGATATCACTTGGGATTTTACCAAATAATTAAGCTTATAGTGTAATTAATCAATTTTATGAAGAATAATAACAAAACTACCATTTAGTTGTTCGTGCCTTTTTTTTTGACGAAATTACCCAAATTGGTGATATCATCAACTGCTTGTATTTAAATCCATGAATTTTCTTCTTCTTCGTGAAACACTCTTCTTCTTCTTCATGAAACAGTCTTCTGGATTGTGGGGTTTTTTATTTTTCAAAAGAACGTGGTTGCATTGTTGTTGAAATTTAAGACTTTTGGTGTTTTCGTGAATTTTAAGCTGTAAACTTTTGGTGTCTCCGTACCTTTTAGGTAACAACACCATCCAAAAAAAAAAAAAAAGAGGGAACGGGGAGAGATGTCAAATCAATGACATCGCATCTCCTCTAGTAGATTTTTTTTTCTTTCCCCATGTGGCACCCCCTAATTTGTCCAAACAGGGTTTTCCTGTTTGGACAAAATAGGGGATCCGCTTCAATAAAAAAAGATCGTAGGATACAATTGCACAAGGATAATTTGACAATCTTGGATCTTCTATGGTTATCTTTGGAATTTGAGAGCACTGTGTCTTGATCTTTTTTCCCTTGAAAAAGCACTAAGTTATCAGAGCCATGAAGCAGGGTTCACCCAAAACTCTCCCTACCATTATCCCCTTCTCGAAACCTAACCCATCCATTTTACGTTTAGTGGTAGTAATAGCTGTATGTGTTTTCTTTGCTTCTTGGTTTTTCATTTCCAATCTCTCTGGTTTATTAGTTAAGAGCTATCCTTTTGGAACTGAGGTTTCGAGAAGATCTGAGGTAGCATTTCTTAATCCTAATCAGACAGTAAGTTTCCTTCAACCCAATAGTTCATTGAAAAATGTTGAGGAAGACTCAAGCACTAAATGGAACTCACCTGGCTGGGTCTCTGGGAACAATAGCTTTACCATTGCTTCCTCAATCCTCTTTTGATACAATACAAGAAGTCTTCAATGACTCCAGTAATGTTGACTCAGGAGTTCATGATGATAATATGGTGGCTTCAAATTCCACAATCACAACTTCAATTATTTCTTCTTCCAACGCCTCTGCGAAGATCGACCCCTGTAAGTCTTAAATAATTTGTTGATTCTTCTTTTAAGAGATCATTCTCTATTTCACGAAGAAGAGGAAGAAAATTTGTGGTTTTAAATACAGGCAGTTGACGATATCGCCAACTTAGTTGACAATATCGTCAACTAAATTGGCGATATCATCAACTCAGGTAATTTCGTCAGAAAAAAATGTACGAACAACTGAATGGTGGTTTTGTTATTGTTCTTCATAAAATTGATTAATTACACTATAAGTTTAATTATTTGGTAAAAATCCCATGTTTTTTTCTGACCAAAAAGCACTACAAGAATTTACACTTTCGTTGGCTTTTTTTCTTGGTGCAATAATTAAATGCCGGCGCAAAAGACATTGTTTTGCTGGCAAAGGTTCCATTTTCCCCGGCGCTTTTTATTTTCCCCGGCAAAGGTTCAATTTTCTCCGTGCATTTTTGTTTTCACGGGCAAATGTTAGATTTTTGCTGGCAATCTACATATTTCACTGGCAAAATCCCCCCCGGCCAACTCCACTATTCCCTTCGCGACTTCATTTGGGAAATTGTGCCTTTATTTGGAAAAAAAAATTTCCAATATATTTTCAAAATATTTTTTGCCGGCACACTATTTGTGCCAGGATTGTTATTACTATAAGTTCATGACAACTTTTTTCCCTAATCTCTCCTCTCTCATTCTAATATCCCTCTTTTGCCCTCTTCCTTTATGGCCCTCGTCTCCATCTGTCGTTCTCATCCAATTACTCCTAGGCGCACGAATCCGATTCCCTCATCTCCCTCCTTGGCATCTTCTCCATCCCTCACCTCCATCACGACTCATGCAGCCCTCCCACTTTCTCCACCCCTCTTTCCATTTTTTGTTTTCTCTTTTCTTTTTTCCTTTTCTTTTACTTTTTGCCATGGTTTCAGGTGGAGGCCGAGTGGGCTGTGTAACATCCCGTCCCCTAATGGCTTATTAAATTATAATTAATTGTGTGATTAGTTAGTAAGCTTGATTAGAGTCTAAATAGTCGGGTTTAACGTCGAATCTCGTGCGCGAAGTTTCGCACGATTCAGAGCGCGTTTGGGGTAGGATAGAGGTCGTTTTACTAATTGGGTATGGTTTCAGGGAATTCAAGAGATTATGAGTTTTGATGAGTTGGGTGCATTGGGTAGGTTTCGTCGTTTCATGAACTTTAGCCTTCGGTCGCGTTTCGATTCGACGCGTCGAAGAAGTCCGAAATTCATCAAATGTATACTTAGGCCAACCCGTAACTTGACCCATCAACCCAAGCCCAACCAAGCCCAAGCCCAAGATCCATTTACTTATATTAAGTCATCAAACCCATCTTGATTTCCTCCTTTTCATTTCATTCACTCATTTACCCAACTCAACACAGCCACACAACAGTAGCTGACTCATCTCTTCTTCTCTTCCTTTCCTTCATTTTCTTCTCCTCCGTTGACGAGCACCGGAGCTCCGGCGAAGGAAACCAAGCCAACCATCATCTTCTTCAAGCCTTCAAGAGTCCAACCATACACTTTTCTAAGTGTTTCACCCACAACACATTTAAAGGTAAGCTTTCAAAGCTTGGAAACCTTGTCATCATCTTCCTTCTTGGTTAGAAATGGAGTAGATAGGCTTACCTTGACCCTTGGCATGCATTTGTAGGAGCTTGTTGGGTTTGAAGAAGTGTTCTTCTCATTTGGAGCTTCTTAGAGTTGTGTTTCTCCAAGTTTCTTCTTGATTTGAGTCTAGCACATCATAAAGGCAAGTGAATAGTTATATTATTGCTTGATATGTTTGTTTACCTTGATTTGGATGCTTAAATCATGTGTTAGATAATCTTGGCTCAATTGATACTTTAATAGATTGAAAACATGATAAAATGGGTTATAGATTGAATGGAATGGATTTAGAGATTAATGGCTTGATTAGTAGTTTTATAGATTGTAATTAAGTTGTTTTTCTTCCTACATATACTGCTTATCAGGTCCAAGAAGAAAGAAATGGAAAGAGTTCCATTTCAGCCCAGAACAGGGCCTGCACCCAGTTCCCGCAGGCCAGCCGGTGGACCGGGCTGCAGGGGCAGGTCGACCTGGCAGCAGGGGCAGGTCGACCGGGCCTTCTGCTGAATTCCTTCTGTGAATGGATTTTTACCCCATTGTTGGGTGGACTTTGATGGAACCTTGGTTACCCATTTGTGGACTCATTTGACTTATTGTGAGGGCGTCTTGAGCCGACGTTCGTCACTGTTGATTCGGTTATATCGGGATTCAACCTAGTTCAATCTTGAATGGTATGGGACAACGGGATACTCTTTCTTAAATCTATGCACGAAGATTGTTCGTCCGAGTATCGCGAACCCTAACCCCTTCGTTGACTCAATAGGTTGTACGATGCAAGAAGATTGACATTATACTTAGGATTGGATTGTTTATCGTCTTCGATTATGAATGGTACCTTCGGGTACTATCTTCTACATGTGATGAGCATGTTCTTTAGTTCTATTTGCTTTGCTTTATTAGAGGATCCTTTTGAGAACTTAGATGATGGACTTAGGATCCCCTTTGCTGTTTCGTTTGTTTCGATATTCGTTTGAAGTGTTGTGGCTAGGGAGTTTGATTGTCAGGCTTAAGGAGGACTACTATTGGTATTTGTTTGAAGTTTGATTTGTTTTGGAATAAAGTAGTTCTCTAGTGTTATTGAATCTTGTTCGTGCAAGAAGCCTAGCCCTTCACCGATGTTTTAGGATTCTTTGTGTCAGGCACCACTCAGCTGTTAACGTTCAACACAGTTGGGGCACCATCTGTGAGAGGACTGTTACTATCCTCGGGTTGTTTGATCCTTGAAGCGAGATAGAGCCAGAGCTCACGGAGCCCGAGCTACTTGAGCTGAGAGTTGTTTGTTCCTCGAGTTGTTTGATCCTCGTAGCAAGATAGAGCCAG
Organism: Cinnamomum chago; assembly: GCA_038049695.1. NCBI lineage: Eukaryota > Viridiplantae > Streptophyta > Magnoliopsida > Laurales > Lauraceae > Cinnamomum > Cinnamomum chago. The sequence continues at coordinate 51,865,377 of CP142460.1, forward strand.
AGCTACTTAAGCTATGGGTTGTCTGGATATTGGATACTGGGTTTTTATCCCATTTGATGATATATATTGGCATATGTGGACCGCCTAATTTGATAGTTTGTTTATGATTCGAATGCACTGCATCTCTTTTGATCAGAGTGCTATGCATATCTTATAATCTTGTTTATCGTTTACTCTCTTTAGTACTGCATATCTATGGTGATTTATATACCTATTGCCTTGCCATCCGTTGTGTTGATGATGCTAGTCTTGGTGCATAGGTACCGAGCTCTACTACCCCGTTGAGGAGGAGACAACGGAAGAAGTTCAGGCAGATCAGCCTGATGACTTCCTAGAGTAGAGTACGGACGACATTGTATAGCCGTGATGACCCCGTACACGAGAGTTTCACGATTATCCTCCTAGCTTCATCTTTTGGTTTTCTCATACTTTTGTTTAGGCCTAGTTTTAGTTTGGCCTTTTTACTTGTAATTAATATTTTGTAACAGTCTTAAACTTTAACCCTAACTTTGATACTCAGTATATTGCTCGTAAACTATACATCTTTAAGATACCTCTTGTTTTATGAAGCTTCCGCTATTGTTTAATATATTTGAGGAAATGTTTATATCTCACAGCGGTCTTCGATCCAGATGGAACACGATTAGGGCAATTGACATGTGTTTATTATTAGAAATTTTTTTAATTTGGCCCTAATCTCACGCATAACCCCAGTTTCACTTTTGGGGGCGTGACAAGCTGAGACCGGAAGGAGGGAGGAAGGAGTGGGAGTAGAGAGAGGGGGAGCTCGCCAGCTGGTGGCCCAGGTATGTGGGTCCCGCCCCTTCCCTTCTTCCATTTCTTATTTTCTTTCTTTTTTTTGTTAACTTCTCTGCCATGGTTTCAGGTGGAAACCGAGCAGCACATCCCCTGCCATGGTTTTCAGGTGGAGGCCGAGTGGGGAGCAGGGAGTGTGACAGCAGAGTGAGGGGAGGAGGAAAAAGGGAGCTCACCAGTTAGCCCATGTATGTGGATCCGCACTCCCTGCCATCTTCCATTCTTTTTTTTTTGTTACCCCTGCTGCTGCCGTTTCAGGTGGAGGCCAGGCGCGGTCAATAGAGAAGAAGAGGGAGGAGAGTGAGGGAGAACTCGCCAGGTATGTGGGTCCCGCCCCTTCTCTTCTTCCATTTCTTCTTGTCTCTTTTTTTTCCCTCGAAACATGGCTGCAGAATGAGGTTTGGGCATTTTATGCGTGGTGGATTTTGGAGAGGGAGGAGGGGGTGGAGTTGTCTCAGATGTGAGGTTAGTGATCCCAGCCCCTTGATTCCAATTTGAAGGGTTGCACGGTGAGAATTTCATGTCAAAGTCAGTTTGGGTGGAAAATGGGCATTCACTGCTACTAGTTGGGTTTTTGGTGAGATAATGAAAATGGCTATGATTCTTTTGGTATTCTGATTGGTTTGAGCGCGGATTCTTGGATTCATGATGTGGCCATGGATCTTGGGGTGTATCTTGGCTATCTTAGGGACGTTTGGGCTTCTCTCTCTCTCTCTCTGTTTTTTTTTGGTCGTTTGTCGTGCGTGTGTTTCTTATGTGATTGAACGTGTTGTATATTACTTGATGGATGGTGGTGGGGTGGAATGGAATGAAACAGTGAGGAGGTGGAATGTGGTGAAGGCGGAAATCGAATGGGTCTTGTGTTTGTGCTCATTTGATGCAGAATGGGCCATATGTACGGGTGAATGTAAAGGCTCAAGGGTCTTCTTGTTCTGTAAGTGTTCTTTTTTTTCTTTTTTTTTGGTAGAATCTTGTTCTGTAAGTTGTCATTCTACCTGAGCTAGCAAATTCACATTGTGATAATGTGTAAGCTAGAATTTCAACTAGAATATCTATTGCGCCTCTATTCGTCAATGTATCTAAATCTGTATACCCTGCATCAAAGCTTTTTGTGTCTTCAGATGGGCCTCTCTGAGCTGATATTTTTATTTTCTGAATCTTATATTCCTTCCATGAGATTCCTTTATAATCTTACGTGGAAAGCCTGTGGTTGTCAACACAAGGCTCCTAAAATATATGGTTTTGCGTGATTTCTATGAACTCATTGCTACTACTGAGGTTGGCTCTCTATCCTTAGCAATATGAGAGAAGTTAATTGCGTGTGTATAGGTGTCATGAAATGAAATCCAGTAATTAGATACAAAAAGTTTCACCCCAAGGTGTCATGAAATGATATCCAGTATTTTCTTTTCTCGGGTGCTACTTTGTGATTAGGCTGTTGACATGTTTTCATTTTGTTATTATAAAACCCAAGAAGAAGGAAACCTTACTTGGATAGGAGCTTAGAACACGATGCAAAGTATAAGAAAGTTGGAGAAAAATACAATACTCAAAACTAACATGTGCCTACCTTTTTGTTGATGAGTTCAATTGTTGTACACTTGGGATTCTTGTACATGGCTGCACTTATCATGATCTATTCATTTTTCGCAGGAGCAAGTGATCTTAGATTTGAGAGGACTAGAGGAGACACTTTCTTGGCTGGTTTTATTCATTTCACATCTTTGTTTTGGTCTTTGTTTTGTCTGCTTAATGGTCCTAATTCACATGTTTTACTTAAGTAAACAAGATGAATTTTGCGTGTTCAGAGCAGGTACAAGTTTCAGAAAGTGAATCATTTGTCACATCTAAGAGATCAAAGACCAAAAAACAGGCGCCCATTGATATTGATTTCACAAAATCCCTGGATACAGAAATGTCAGATATTTTTTCCCTCCCAAAAAATCCAGAGTCATTACTTCTACCTACAAATAGAAATCCTTGTAACACGATACTTCCGGAAGTTTGTCACTACCAACCAGAGGATCTTGTCAAGTTGTTTCTTCTTCCCATTATCTTGGTATGATCAGATGTTTGGTGCATTTTTCGACTGTTTAAATGTTTGGTACTCTCTTTAGTCTTTATTGACATCTTTCTTGTGGCTGCATGATGTTGAACTGCTATTTTATTTGTAGTGCCTGGGGACGAGGAGAAAATCAAAGGGTAAGTTGCAGGGTTTTGCTCTAATAACATTTCTTTACTTTACTTTTTTTTATCAAAGGATTTTTTTTAATCATCTTCCTTGCCCGCATCATTATCACAGTTGTTTTCGTCATCGTTGTCAAAGCTTTATCCGATGAGGAATTAGTACGAGTGAGCGCCAAACAATCCCAACCCTCTGTCGCGTCTCCGATGACCGAGGAACATGTATCCATTAAGATATCCGTTTGAGTATTAAAGATTTTGTAAAAAAATTCTCTTATTCTTCTATTTCATTTCAACGAAAAACCTCTCTGGTTTGATTTGATTGGTTGAATGCATAATGCATAGTTGGCCAGTAATTGGAGACGAAAAACCTCTATGGTTTCATGTTTCATTGCCTCTTATTTCTGTTTCTACTATCTTTGATTTTTTTTCTTTAATTGGGTTAGTTTTGTTCAAGAAGAAGCTTAATGGAGGTGTTTATATTGGCCATCAATGTAGCAGTTTCTGCATTGTTATTCCTTTGGGTTATAGTAAAATGTTTCATTGAGAGGAGACATGTAGCATATGAAGAGGCAAGTTTGGAAACTACAGATAGAAAATCTATGGTTTGTGCAAAGATTACTATCCCTTTGCATCTAAACTGGATGCATGCTAATTAGTGGGGTAGGAGGATTTATTCGTCTCATTATGGATTACGCTTGAGCAAGAAAGCAACCCTATTAGTTTATGTTTTTCTGTGAGCAGTTTGTCAAATGAGTGTAAAACTAGGGGTGAGTGTCAGTCAATTTATTTGGGTGGGTGCTGGTGATGTCCCTTTTACTGAAGAAGTCACGTTTACTTGGATCAGACTAGGTAGATCACTCATCCAATGGGCTATACACATTGAATGTGGACAATAGGATAGTTATGTTAAATCTTCCATCTAACTCAAACAATCTACCAACAAAAACACATATTTTAGTTCAGACAAGTGTGAGCCACTTGATATGTGAACCAGCTTGATTATGGACCAGAGAACATACATGATGGTGCCCCCCTGGTAACTTTACCTGACAAATATTGGGTGAATCAGTAGAATATCATCATCTAGATACTGTTATCTCAATTAAATAATCTGGTTATCATTCCTTCCTATCATATTATGTGCATATGATACTAGTATATAACTTGCTAAACTATCTCCATATTTTCACCTCCTGTAATGCAGAGAGTGGTAGCCTCTGTATTTTATCTACTCTTTTCAAACCTATTTAAGGACACATGGAACTTTAATACTCGAAGAGTCATGCTTTATGCTATAGTTTCACTAAAAGTTGCTAGATGAAGGCCAAGTACACAGAGTAATAGATTGCTATATGTTAAAATGGGATGCATGAAGTTTTTTAAAACAATGGTGCTGGTGTTGGAATGGTGCAATAATGAAATGATCATATATGAACATGTAAATTTTCATTGGCATTTGAATGTTGGTACAATGGCAAGAATGTTAGCATTTTATTTTATTTTATTTTGTAATGGTAATGGTAAAGTGCTTTCAATGTTGAAAGGATGTTTGAATATTAATATGAAGTGGAATGAATTTTCTTGTTTCATTTTTTGATGATTTTGGAATGGAAATGGATCTTTGGGTGTGTATAGTAGTAGATTTGGTCTTAGATAATGGAATTAGCAATTTCAATTTATTCATGTGACACAGGTTGGAAGTTGTAATGAATTGATGTATATACAGGAAAAGAAAATTAAAAATCAAATAAATAAAAAAAATATTCCCTGCGAGATAAACGCCGGCAAAAAAAATTTAAACTTTTTTTTTGTAATTTGTAAATATTTTCCCGGAGCAAAATAACACCGGCAAAAGTTTTTCTAAATTTATTTTCTAAAAAAATAAACCTCTTTTCCCGGCGAAAAATAACTCCGGCAAAAGTTTTCTCTGAAAATAAAAATCTTTTCCCTGCGTAAAAAAACGTCGGCAAAAGTATTTAAAATTTATTATTGAAAAAATAGAAGTCTTTGCCTGGCGAAATAAACCTCCTTTTCCGGGGAAATAAAATGCAAACAATGTATAGATTTTTCCCAGCGCTACCTCTTTTTCACCGACAAATGGTATTAGTGGAATACCTTTGCCGCTGCAAGAGAAATTGTTGGGAATAATTTTTCCCAGCGTTTTATGGACCTTTCCCGATGCTTATTTAGAGCCGGCAAAAGTGCACATTGTTGTAGTGTCGAGCGTACATGAATCAGAATAGCCAGACGCCTGACAGAAGCCTCTTTGCGCTGAAACAGAACCTCATCCACTAGAGCGGATGGAAGGTCCACTTGAGCGGAGCGGACATTTGGTAGAGTTCTAATAAAATTAGAACTTGATTCTTATTTTGCCCAAACTGCTTGTTTTAGTCCTAATCATCTAAGGCAACCTTAAGCACGTCCTAAGGGCTATTTAAAGGACTCAAGGGCTATTCTAAAGACATATCTCACCTCTCAAAGTTCTAAGTTAGAGATCATTATTGAGAGAATACTTCTCTAGAGTTATTTGAAGAGTTATTCTAGAGAGCCAATTCTTCTGCATCCCTTGTAGAATATCATCTTCTTGCATAGAAGATTTGAGGAGTCAAGCGCAGGATTGAGTCTGTTGCAATCAACGGTGTGAAGTCGTTGAAGCGTGAAGCGATATAATGTAACTTCAGTCCTTAGGTAGGGGATATCTGGGGAGAAAATCTAAGTTTCTTGTAATTGTGAGATTAATAGTACTTGATTGTTGATCTAGTTCGGATCCGTGGTTTTTCACGCGGTTAGGGTTTTCTACGCTAAATCTGATGTCCTTATAGTGTGTGCTTACCATATTATTTCCACTGCATTGTTATTGTTTTTGCACACTTTTGGGCTGATTTATTGAGTAGACCAATCTAGAGATCTCAAACCCTAAACTTTTAATTGGTATCAGGGAAGGTTGCACTAAGTTGCTGTGTATTGATTCTTAGAAATTTTTAGAATGATACTCAATCAAGAAGGGACATCAATTACTTAGCCCCCTTTGCTAGATGATTCTAATTATGCATATTGGAAGCAAATGATGATTGGGTTCCTCAAGTCCGTTGATGATGATGTTTGGGATATTGTTGTGGAGGGCTACTCCAAACCAACAATTGTGGGTAATGGGAAAACTGTTCCAAAACCTAAAGCCCAAAGGACTAAGGATGAGAAGCATGCCTCCAATTGTAATAACAAGGCAATGAATGACATACAATATTGGAGTGTCTGCTGAAGAGTTCCATAGGATATCTACATGCAAAACTGCAAAAGAAGCATGAGATGTCTTGCTGTCGGTTTATGAGGGTACAGACACGGTGAAGCAATCCAAATTGCAAAGGTTGACTAAATAATTTGAAACCATCATGATGGAAGAAAATGAGACTTTTGATCAATTTTATGCTAAGCCGAATGATATTGTAATTCAGTTTTCAATCTGAGTGAGGAAATTCCAGAAAACAAGATTGTCAAGAAAATTTTGAGGTCTCTACCTCGAAGTTCGATTCTAAAGTTGATACTATAGAAGAAAATAAGAATCCTGATACCCTCAAGGTCAACCAGCTGGCTGGAAATCTTCAGACCTTTGAAGCAAACCATTTGGATAAAGGAAAATCAAAAGAGATATGTATTGCTTTGAAAGCCATCTCAGAATCAAGAAAGAAACCTGAAAAGAAACTTGAGTCTGATTCTGAATCTTAGGCTGAAGATAATATAGCTAAGTTTATGAAATGCTTCAAGAAATACAAGAAGTCAAAATAAGCAATTGTAAGAATTCCAAATTTGAGAAGAAGGATCCTGCAAAAGGGACAAAATGTTTTGAGTGCCAAGGCAATGGTCACTATGCTAATGAGTGTGCCAACAAGAAAGAGGGTATAAAGTAAAATGCTCTCAACACAACTTGGGATGAAGAATTTTTTTGAAAAAAAGAAGAAAAAGAAAAAGATCCTGAGGCTGATCCTTCAGAAACTATGAATGGAAAGTTTGTGGCTTTCATGGCTTAGTCTCTACTTGACAATGATACTGATGAAGATAATGACTATGAGATGTCAGATCAAGAGAAAGATTATGAAGAGTTGTACCATTCCACATATGCTGATTGTGTCCGGATGACCAAGTACGGTAACAAGATCATTATCAAGTTTAAGGCTACTTAAGAAGAAAATTTTGCACTGAAGATTGAATTAAAGCAACCACTTAATAAGGCTGATCTCTTGGAAAGTCAGAAAAGCTGTATGACTGAAAATTTGACTATTGAGAGTAAAAAATTTGAGAAGGCTGAACAAGTGATTAAGAATCTGAAAACTAAGTTGCAGACTGTGAAATTTGAAAATAAAGACCTGCAAGGAAGACTGAAGATCACTCTGTTTGAGTTAGAAGTCAAACAGACACCTCTAAAAAAGATGAACATTGGTTCGAAGACTCTTACAAACATCTTATGCAGTCAGAAGTCTCCTTTTGATAGAAACGATCTTGGTTTTGATTATGGTGCATCCATTTTGGGTACTAAAGGTATAATAATTTTTATTTCAAGTGTTGCACATGCTACTCTACATACTGCACTTTCAAATAACGTGTCGAGTAGTGTCAACAAAAAGAATGTGCCGCACATCCACTTGTCCTCATTGTGGATTAAAAGGACACATTCGTCCCCATCGCAAGAAGTTGCAAAGTCTACCTAAGACCAAGCAATGGCGGAAGAATTTTTCTCCACCTATGGTGGCTCAAATTTAGATAAGAAGGTCAAATGTGCCAAAGGAGTTTACTCACACAATGCTAAAAAGATCAAACTACACAAATATGGGTGGCTACATATAAAAAGCCCTGATCAAGGAGATCAAGCTCCCACCTCCAGTGCTGCTACGAAGATACATTCAGGGGGAGTTTCTATTGACGAGGAGCTAATGATCCTAATTGACAAATTTGCTGCATGTTCCAATCATTGGCTTTGTCATTTATGGACAAAAAGGGGGAGAAATGTGACAGATCAAAGGGGAGAACAAGAAGTTCAGAGTAATTCTGAGACAATGTAGATCTACATATGTTGATTGTTGATTGCCAACCAATATTTATGTTAATTGTCTATTTTTACAAATTCAATATATTTTGGGTTTTCTTTTGGGTAGATCATTTTGTATTGTCCTAGGGAGTTTTGTACATGAATTGCCAAAGGGGGAGATTGTTACGATTTTGAGTATTGGCTAATTCATAGGTTGGACAAAACTCTGGGGGGGCCATTGAGTTATATTTCTTATTTTTGGAAAAGGACTCTGAAGTTGGGAGATCGAAAAGAATTAAAAGAAGGAAGCTAGGAAGAAACTCAAGTGTTGATATTCTGGATCATCTAGAATGGCATGGTCCACTCGAGCGACCAGCATCATCCGCTTGAGCGGACATGAATCAGAATAGCCAGACACCTGACAGAAGCCTCTTCGCGCTGAAATAGAACCTCATCCGCTCGAGCGGACATGTGGCAGAGTCCTAATAAAATTAGAAACCTGATTCTAATTGTGCCAAAATTGCTTGTTTTATCCCAATCAACGTATACAACCTTAAGCACGTCCCAAGGGCTATTCTAAAGACATACCTCACCTCACAAAGTTCTTAGTCAGAGATCATTATTAAGAGAATACTTCTCTAGAGTTATTTGAAGAGTTGTGCTGAAGAGTTATTCTAGAGAGTCAGTTCCTCTGCATCCCTTGTAGAAGATTTGATGAGTCAAGCGCTGGATTGAGTCTGTTGTAATCAACGGTGTGAAGTCGTTGAAGCATGAAGTGACATAAGGTAAATTCAGTCCTTAGGTTAGGGATATCTAGGGAGGAAATCTGAGTTTCTTGTAATTGCAAGATTCATAGTGCTTGAATGTTGATCTAGTTCGGATTCGTGGTTTTTCACCCGGTTAGGGTTTTCAACGCCAAATCTGGTGTCCTTGTGGTTTTATTTCTGCTGCATTGTTATTGTTTTTGCACACTTTTGGGCTGATTTATTGAGTAGACTAATCTAGAGATCTCGAACCCTAAACTTTCATTGTATATTGCTGCCAGTTCCCGAATTTCCTTTCTTCTTAGATTTCGCTTTGTAATTTTCTTGTCAAAACACACATTTGAGTCCAATATCACCCTTGTGATATGGTAGTTGGCAAATTAAAGAACAACACATGTCACTCTTATTATGTGTGAGGGCACTCTTTCACTTTTTTTTCCTTTGTGCAAAAATAAGAGAATGCAGAGGGGATATTTACAAATAGAAAAGTTTCACCCCCAGCTCCAGATTAGAAAACCCATCTCTCTCTCAAAGAAGCTCCACCAGTGACAAAGGCAATAGAGAAGAAAACCACTCAATCTCTCCTCCTTTTTCTCCCTTTCTCTTTCTTTTGTTTGCTCCTCCTTCCATATTTGTTGCTACCGATCTCAGTTTGGTGTAGGTTGTGTATTATTTGTCCTATTGAATATAAATAGGATATGTCATCCAAGAAAAAAAAATTCTAAACTCTACTGTTAGGTTTTTTGTTTTTGCAATTTGGTGGATGCATTTGCATATTGGCATCATTTGAATTCACACACATGCATTGATTTAAAATATCTTGAAATCTAGCTTTATACATGCATTGGTTTTTAGATTTGGAAAAGTTTGTGGTTTATGCATGTTTAGGTCATAAACTTGGATGCATTGGTTTTAGAACCCAAAACTCTTTTGAAAACCAAATTCCTTGTGCATTAGATTTGGAAAATCTTCTTGTGAATTTAGGTTTGAGCTTTGCATACATTCAGCACCTTTAGAATCAGTTTTGTATGCAATTTGATTTGAAAAGAGTTTTTACTAATCAAGCTTGCCTTTGGTTTTAAACCTTTGAATCATTTTAGGCTTTGTGTGTTTCATGTTTTTAAATGTTTTAAAACATGTTTTTAAGCTTGGTTTAGTGACCCACAAAATTCCACAAAGAAAATCTTCAAAATGCAAAGTTGGAATTTTTGGGGGTGTCCCGGCAGTGTCGCCGGTCGACCGAGACCTGGGTCTCGGTCGACCGAGAACACTGCAGGGCAAATGGACTGTTTTTTGAACTGAAGCCCCAACGGTCAGAAATATGACCGTTGTGCTTTCTCGGTCGACCGAGACCACCTTGCCGGTCGACCGAGAACTAGCCGTTGGCAACTTTTTGGCTATAAAGTCCATTCATTTCCAACCTTTTTCAAGGCTTGAACTATGAACCTTTGAGAGCATTTTGGAGCCAAAGAAAGGGGAAGAAGTTGGAAAGGCTAGAGGGCAATTTGGAAATCAAACTCATGAGTTTTTAAAAGGTACATCTTCTAAGTTATTTTGATTTCCATACAAATGAAATTCATGCATGTTCAAATCCTTTGTATTTACATTTATGCATGATTTCAAGTCCTTAAAGAGTTGATTTGCAAGCTCAATATCTTTCTTGGTAAATTAGATTAGTTTGCAATCACTCTTATCAAATCACATGCTTTCTTAAACTTTTTTTTTCATACAACTTGTGATTCTTTGAATTTCATGTCATTAACAAGTTGTTTATTATTCATGTGATTTGCATCAAACTTCAATCAAAACTTTTGTGTGTCTTAAACTTTCAAATGCTTTAAGCATATATTTGATTAAGCTTTCTTTTTAAACTTGATTGAAGTCATCACACACACACACACACACCTCATAAGCATACATCTTTGCATTCATAGAGTGTTTGTGTGAGTTTAGTTTTCACTTTCATATTAGCCTATTCAAGAGGCAATTCCATTGAGCTTAAATTGTAATCTCTTAGAGTGTTCTTTTGCTAAGACACTTTCTTTGAGAAAACTATATTTGTAAAGGTTATTGCTAAGCCTAAGAAAAGCAACTTGTAAGGTTATTGCTTAGCCTTTGAAAAGCATCTTGTAAGGTTATTGCTTAGCCTTTGAAAAGCATCTTGATAGGTTATTGCTTAGCCTTGAAAAGCATCTTGTAAAGGTTGTTGTTGAGCCTTAGAAAAACAACTTTGTAAGGGTTATTGCTTAGCCTAGTAAAAAGCATAATTAGTGGAATCCGGTGGGGTGTTGGAGACACAAGCCGGTAGTGGATGTAGGCACGTTGGCCGAACCACTATAAACATTGGTGTTGTGGTGCATGCTATGTGGTGATTGTATTTGTTTTAGCTTCCGCATTTTGTTTGTTTATCATCACATGTGACTAGTTTATGCTAAGAAGTTAAAATTGGTCATAATTAGTCATAGTTGTAGCTCACCCTATTCACCCCCCCTCTAGGGTTAGGATCCTCGTGGACTTTCATCTACTAGTAAGGGGATATCTTGAATAGCCCTACATGAGGCATGATGGGCCATTTAATGTTCAACGAAGATATTTCTCTTGAATTGGCTAGTGTACACGGATCAGATTGGTGCGGATTGGGCCAAATTCGTCACCAATCCGTTACCTACGGATTGACGGATTTAGAATCCGTCACCAATCCGTTGCTATTAAAATCTGATCCGATCTGATCCGATCCGTGGAGGACTAGATTGGTTCATATTAATCCATTCAATCCGTTCTGTCTAATGTTAAAATAAATAATATGCACGAGCAATTGCCAACTCAAAGATAAATCAGTCATGAGTGGATTCATCTCTATTAGAATTGAAGCAAACTCGGTCAGCAACCTGATATTGTAACTGGAAGTGGCAAAATGTCAGTTGGGGTTGGGTTGGGTCTGGTGTTGACCCTTGAAGGTGAAAAATGTTATGTGAGTAAACCAATGCAATTTGTTCATCAATAAAGTTGGGAATGTTAATAGAACACTCATCATTCAACTTGAAAGGAAGTGTGAAAATTTTGAGGGATAGAGAACAAAAATCCAAATAAAAAGCTGGAATTCATGTGGGGGTTGAACCAATGAAGTACAACAAAGTGGCAAGGAAAGCTTTCACACTAAACAGTAAACACACAATGGTCATTGAATTGTTACAGTACAAAGAGATCTAAGCATTACAAACACATAAAAACAAACAGCAGTCCATTAGTATCCATTAGTCATCACCAGCTTCAACTTCACACTTGATATCAACTTGTGAAACCTACGAACATCAAGTACTATATTAGAATAATTTAATTAAACATTGAAGATAACTTAAACATAATTTTATAAAAATAAAAATACCTGAGTCCAGAGTCTTCAAATCAGCAAACTCATTCATAAGTTCTTCCACATTTGGAATTGATGTATCATAAACTCTTAACCAATCTTATGTACAAATTAGGCATTCCATAAGTTTAGGGGAAAGAGAACTACAGAATCGATCTAGGACATGACCTCCGATACTAAAGGCAGCCTCAGAAGCAACAGTAGATACAGGAATGGCTAAAATATCCCATGCAACTTGAGAAAGAACGGGATATCTGGCCGAATTTTGTTTTCCACCAACTCAAAATCTCAAACTTTGTATTTCCATGTATCTTTTCACGAGCTTCCTCCAAATACGTGTCCACTTCTGATTTATCTCCTTCACATTCTTCTTCTTCCAAATGTTTCTCAAACATTGATGAAGGGTCACTTGCTTGCAATGATTGGCCACCCTCCATTTCACATGTCATACTTGAAGATGATGCACTAGTTGACTCATATTGTTCATAGTCCTCATAAATACCATTTAATACATTTCTTAACTTTTGGGTTAGCTTAATCACGTGAGATACTTCAAGCTTGAAATAGTAGTCATAACAAAACTTCACATATTTCAACTTATATCGGGGATCCAATACAATCGCAACCAATAACATCATATTCATTTTATCAATGGGTTCCCAGTACTTATCAAATTTCAATCTCATTTTAACAACCATATTGCTTAAAGAAGAATCCTCCATCATAGACAATTCATTTAAAGATCCAACAATGTCACAAACTTCAGTAAAGTACAAATTCGAACTCACATGCAAATAAACAGACAATCGATTAGTAGCATCATAAAATTTCTTCAGAAATCTTGTTATTAGCTTACAATCATCCCAATCCATAGGAGAAGGAGGTCCATCTAATTCCAATTCATCAAATTCCTTGCTGAATTTATCATCTTCTTCAACCAATCTTTCAAAAGCTTTTTGAAACTTAATTGCTGTTTCTAGCATGAGGAATGTAGTGTTCCACCTAGTTGGACCATCTAAAGACAACAAACTATTACTTTCTATTCCCTCTTTTTCCGCACATGCTGTAAAGAGTTTTTGTCTTTGTGGAGAACTCCTCACATACTTAACCACAACACGAACTTTTGTTATAGCACATTTCAATTCAGTTAACCCATCTCTCACAATCAAATTAAGAACATGTGCAACACACCTCATGTGAAAATGTTTTCCACCTAAAATAAAACTGTCACTTTTTTTTAGCAAACTTTCTCTTTAAAAATGCAATGGCAATATCATTGGAAGAAGCAGTATCAACAGTAAGAGTACAAATTTTCTTAATACCCCAGTCAACCAAGCATTCCTCCACAGCTCGACCAATGGACTCACCTTTATGACTAGAAATGACACAAAAGTTCAGGATTCTTTTGTGCAATTTCCAATCTTTATCAATAAAATGAGCAGTAAGGCACATATAAGAAAGGTTTTGGACTGAGTTCCAACAATCTATAGTGAGACAAACCCTTTGGTTTGTCAACATGTCCCTCAATTTTTTTTCTTTGTTCATCATACAACTCCAAACAATCTCTGGCAATTGTAGCACGTGACACATGTTTGAAACTTGGTTGCATGATGCTACAAAAATTACGAAATCTTCATGCTCCGCAAAGTTAAAAGGAAACTCATCAATAATTATCATTCTAGCGAGTGCCAATCTACATGCAACTGACTAAATTTCCAAACGGCCATGTTACTAACAGTCTCACCATCTTTTACTGATTGATATGATGATATCTGCTTTTGTTTTTTGTTTGCTGCTTCTTCTAAAGAATTCTTGATACATATTTTCAAATGATTATTCGAAGTAGTAGTCCCATTAGAACTAATCCAAGTATAAGCAGCATCACAATACAAATAATTGACAGCAATCGGAAGCTTACGGTCATAATCTTTAGGCCTTTAATTTAAAATGTGCCCAGACCTCAGATACTCGACCCCCTTTTTTGGAAGTATTTACGTCACTCAATACAGCACTAAAAGACCTTGTAGGAGGAAGAGCAGTGGCTGAAGGTTTTGATGTCTGCGGTTCAACGGACTCCGACTGGGGTTGTGTCACTGTCAAACTGTTGGAAGGATTAGGAGTAAAGTGCTCACTAGTGGTAGACATCTAAGAAAAAAAACACAAAATCCAGCTTCATTGTAACTAAAAAAGAGAACACAGATAGAGAGAGATTCTAAAAAATGGACAAGAGAGAAATAGTTGGTCCACAAATCAACAGATCGTTTTTAGGTAATTCTTCACAAAAAACACAAAATTGAGAGTCACATATCATAGAAAAAAAGCCGGTGTCAAAGTTGAAATTAAAACACATTTACCCTGGAAACCAATACTTAATTTAACTATACATTTTTTGCATTTTTTGAATGGTGAAGTCCCCCACTCACCCCTTAAGGGGGGCATTTGGTGAGTCTAGGGAATTGAGAAGGTTCTGAAATCCTTTTCAATTCATAGAAATTGCTGACAAAAAATACGGACGATTTGCCCATGCTTTCTTCATAGAAGAGACAGGAAGGAATCACAAGCACAACCATTCAAATGCCAAAGGGTTTAAGGAACTTGTTGGGCTTTAATTAAAAAGGGTCCAGCACTCCAGATCTGAAATATGCAAGTTCACTACAAATAAGGAAAACCAACTAGAACAATCAGTTCAAAAAAAAAAAAAAAAAAAAACACAAATCTGTAAAATCTTCAGTCTGATCAGGAAAGTGAAAAGAGAAGGAAAGATAGAAAACATGCATTTTGCATCTGGGTTTCTGCCAATTCCTCCCAAATTCACCAGTTTAGCATATCAGACGTTATACACAATAAGACATGAGATATGAGGAGAAGTACAACAGATCTGAGCAACAAAAAAAGCCGATAACTGCAGTAGATCTACAGTATTGGAAAATAACCACAGAGAAGAAAACACAAGAATTACAGCAGATCTACAAATTTATCAAAGGATTCCACTCATGAAACAACACTACAGATCATAAAAAAGAAACCCACAAATCAAAACCCACAGAAAAAGGGGAAGAAAACGCCATACCCTATTTGAAGCTGCAATGGATTCAAGCGATAACAGTCTTACCTCAAAGCGATAATGGTTTCCTTCTTTTTTGTTGTTGTCGCGGCTAGGGTTCTTCTTGTTCTTGGGAGATAAAGAAAACACGAGAGATAGATAGATAGAGAGATAGATAGAGAGAGAGAGAGAGAGAGAGAGAAGAGATGGGAGAGGGTATTCTTCGCTGGCTGCGAGGGTTCTTCAGTTCTTCTTGTTCTTGGCCTTTTGGGGATGAATGAACGATGGGGGTCCTGGGTAGGGTTTTGGCCTTTTGGGAATAAATATTAGTAAGGAATAATTACATTTAGGCCCCTTAAAATTTTCTCTTTTCTTATATTTAGACATCTTAATTTATATCTAGATCCCTTAATTTTTTTAACTTATATTTAATGTCAACGGATCAGATCGGATTGAATCAGCGGATTGAGGATGGAATCCGCCACTGATCCGTTGCTAACGGATTACAGGATCAGATTTACGGATCGATGGATTTTTTGTGCACCCCTATTGGCTAGTGCATGAGATTAGAGAAGAACAAAGGAACTGATGATGGTTTTCTTGTATGGAGAAAATAATAATAATAAAATATTTGATACCTTATCAATACACATAAGTGGAAACTAGTTCAATTTGGTAAGTGGTGAATAGATGGCCTTCTCACAAAATACAAGCAACCCACACCATGGCACCTCTCAATTCCCTCGGCCTCTCTCCCAACCCATCTCTCTCAATGCCCACCGCCATAACCCCTTCATCATCATCATCACCACTACCATGATCATCAAACCTATCCACAAACCCCCACCTTAATCTCATTTCAAAGCCTCCCACTCCTAGACCAAGATCCCCCGCTCCAATTCAATTTGAGAAGATCCTCTGCCTTGAGATCACGGGTGCGGCGAGTGAGTGCAACATAGACTTACAATATCTTTTACCAAAAAAAAAAAAAAAAGAGACTAATAATGTCATGTGAGTGTGTGCTATAGAGAGCATCTAATAGTATAATGATAATACATGAGTGTCTTCGTTTGGCATGTAGTGTGACATGCGCTTTGTAATGCAACATTTATGCCAGTGTCCTTTATATAAATTGTATTAATAGAAATTAAAGGGTTTGTTTTATAAAAATTATTGCGAGTTGTGCTGTGTAGAGTCTTGGACCATTTTAGTTTTTCTATACTTTGATATATATATATATATATATATGCAGTCTAAAAAGATCCTCTTCACTGATCAAGCTTTTGTGGACTACCGCCGATTTTCGACACCCGTCCCTATTTGCCCCACCCACATGAAATTCTAGGGTCCGCCACTGAATACAAGGATGTTTTTTAAATTAGCCAACTAGGTGTAGTTTGATAGATAATGCATGAATGGTTAATGGATTTAAAACGAAGTAGGGTTCATCCATTGATCTGTTTAATTGTTTTGGATGAGATGCCAAGCGAAATCTACCAAACATGATTATTTGATAAAGGAGGACGATTGTGTCAAATCCAGGGGCCGACCTACATGATACAAGCCTTGGGCGATCTAAAATGGGCCATGGCCCACGCCTTGTTCTTATTTCTACTTTTGCCTATTACATGGAAATTGGAGACAGGGGTGAACCTACATGATGCAAACCTGGGCGCGGTTGACATAGGTCTAATCCAAAATGGAGTATGGCCATGCCCTAGTCTAGTAAAGTCATCGCCCCACCATAGGATATGAGTTATTTATACTTAATTTCCAAAAAAAAAAGAAAGAATCATGTGTTTAAATAAATGGAGATCTATTTGGTATTGATTTTGACGTTTTCAATTGAGCATTTTTCGCCCTACCCAAATAAAAGTCCCGGGTCCGCCACAGGTCAAATCGACAATTGACTATAAAAATCTTGTGTAATACTTTATTATGAACTCCGATCCAATCATATGAGTTAGGGAGTAAAAATTTTGGCAAACCCCAAATTGATGAGATTAGGTTTTGCTAATGTTGAAGATGGTGATTCTCTACAAATTCCATGATAGGAAACTCTTGATTGTATTTGAAGATAGGAGTATGCTTGGCCAAGTATGGAGATCGCATTAGCTTATAAAACACAAGAGGGCTTTAAGATATATGCCAACTAAAAATCAAATTAGGATCATCAGATGTTGCTCACTAGTTTGTTCAATGAAATGAAAGGAAAAGTAGTTTCTATTTTGCTCATCATTCCATGGCCTTTGATCCATTGGACTATTTCTATTGGAGACGAATACATTCCAAAATCCTCTTGTATCTAGTAGTAGCAAAAATATCGACAAGAAGGCAATCATAAAAACTAAAATGTAATCCTTAAGTTTGACTTTGTACCTCCTTCATTGAGCATTTCACTCGGTGTCACGTCCCCCAAAATACAACCAGTGGATAATGTGAAAAATAAGAATAAATATAAATTCTCCTGTGTTTAACACAACACAAGCTTTCAAAAATGGACCTACGAAATTTCAAACCATGGTAAATCATAATAAATCATAAATTAATTATGCGGAAGCATTATCCAATTAGTACCACATATCCATAACCAAAATCAACACATAATCAGCTAAATATTAGTGTTCAAGTTTGCTAAATAATTCTAAAATCAACTAAATAAAATGTACTGTGAAATTTAAACAACTAAGGAGTCTATGATGTCGATATCTCCCATGCAGACTCGGACTTCTCTGAAGACATCTCTGGCGCTCTACTTGGGTTCATCAACTCGCTCAAACGCTTGAAACGTTTGACCATCCTCTGTCTCCTTAATAGAGTAGGAATCGGTACCTAGCTATGCACCAATAATACAAAGTAAATAGCAAGTATGAAAGCATAATTTATAAATGAAGTACAAGTTCTTTAATGTGTAAAGACAGGTAAAATCATAAGAATATGGCAATATACCAATGATAGGAAAGAACATATAACATAAGTCTAACTCTAAGCAAATGAGCAATACAATAGTCAACACAGAAGCATTGCCACTGTTTTGAGTGGTCAACTCTAACTATTTAGGAGAACTCGTCAATCACGTCGGTGGTCATAAACCAATCGGTAATCCTGAATATCGGTGAAACAATCGATTCAGATATAAGTGTACGCACACACCGATGATCAGCCATCCGATTAAGAACTATAGTCGTTCAATTATGACCCAATCGATATAAATACATATACATATCACTACAAGAAACTTGACATTTAGCGGCGACTTTTTTTGCCGCGGTCTAATTTTCGCCACTAAAAACCCACATTTAGTGGCAAATATTTGATGTTGCCACTGAAGGCATTATAATGCCCACATTTAGTGGCAACTTATATGTTGTAGCTAAATTTCGCCACTAATTCCTTGGCGGGAATTTTTGGCGCCATGGGATTTTGGAGGGAAAGAGATTTAGTGGCAAGTCTTAATTTATCGCCACTAATGGTGTCCGGTTTTAGTGACAACTTTTTATGGTCGCCACTAATTTCTTAGATTCTTACATTTAGCCGCAGTATATTTTTTGCCATTGTATGTTCTATTTTTTGTGGCTAGTTTATATTGTCACTAAAGATATATCACAAGAAAGTTGACTTTTAATGGCAACACTTTTTGCCATAATTTAATTTTCGCCACTAAAAACTCACCTTTAGCGGCGAAGCTAGATTTTGACACTAAAAGTATTATGTGATCACATTTAATGACAACTTATATGTTGTAGCTAAAGGTCATTTTGGAGGGGAAGGAGATTTAGTGGCGAGTTTCCTTTTTGTGCCACTAATGGTCTAGGAGTTTAGTGGTAACTTTTTATTTTCGTGGCTAAATGTTTAGTTGTCATTTTTTCGCCACTTTTTGCGGCGACTTTCTATTGCCACTAAAAATATATTATATGAAAGCCAGCTTTTAGTGGCGACACTTCTAGCCACAAAGTTATTTTTGCCACAAAAGACTCACTTTAGTGAAGGTATTATAGTGATCACATTTAGTGACAACTTATTTGTTGTGGCTAAAGGTCATTTTGGAAGGGCAAAAGAATTAGTGGCGATTTTTAATCTTTTACCCCTAATGTGGTCCAGGAGTCTAGGATGTCAGCGCCCTCCTCGAGCTTGATAATTCCATTGGAATATTGTCTTCCTACAAGCTTTTGTACATTCTCTTCATTCAAGTCCCATGCTCGGCTCACAAACTCGGTGGTGAATCCAGTGAAGATACCGGTCATCCCAGTGAGTTGGAAATTGGTGAACTCACCGACTCGGTGAGCTTTTGAGGTGTCACCCAAGAAGAGGATAACTAGTTCAGTGTCATTGCTGTTGAACCACCATGTAACCACGCCGAAGGGAAGGGCAATGGCATCACCCTGGACCTCATAAAGCATTGGATCCAATCAGGATGCCATAATAAAAGGCCTAACAGCAAGGTCCTAAAGTACCTAAATAAAAACAGAGCACATGATTGCAGAGCATAATTTACAAAAATCTCTCAGCACCGACAGTTTTCAAAGATTGAATTTTATGGGCTACGGAGGTTTTGTGGGGTCCACCTCAACTCACACCAATTAAATCAGAAATGTTTCATTGTGTGTATAAGATTATTCAAACCATGTTATCAATTATACACTCAATCTCATGGTGGAACCATCTTCTACCGAAATAAAGTACGAGGATAAATCACTGGAGGGGATGGCATTCATTTTTAACGGTTCAGATTATCAATAGGTATGGCCAATGGTAGAGTTGGACACGTTCCACATTCCAATAAGCAGAAGGGTGTGGCCTGTGGGAGAATTTGTTATGACATTGAACCCATCTCCTATAGGAATAAAATATATTCGAGGCCTTATTATGGAGGAATTTGTTATGAGTGGTTTATTTTTTTTTTTATAAGTGGTTTCTAATACAGGTGTGTAGGTTATGAAAAAATTTCGATACCCGATGGGATTTTCATTAGATTGACTGCTACAAAGCATTTGAATTTTCCCTTTTATATTTTTAATTTAGGTTACTTAATAAGTGACAAATCGGATGGGCTCAATTTTATTTGGATTAAAATTATTGAGGACCCACATCAAGGGAGGCATTTATTTTCAGTTGCTTATATTTTTATAAGTAGGCTCACTATAAAATCTTTCAACTAAAAAAATAACTTGGGTCCATTAGATAAAAGAGGGGGATTCTCCAAGGACTTGGTTCTACCTTCATATATATTTTTTTATTCAAATGGCTTAAAAGTAATAAATTTGATGGACCCAATTTTAGTTTGATTAAAATTTGTTTAGGGCCAATATTAAGAGGAGGCATTTATTTTTAATGACTCATATTTTTATGAATAGGCCAACAGGGTAAAGTATTTAGATTAACAAAAATAACTTTGGTTCACTTAATTAGCTAAGGGTGAATTCTAAGATTTGGTCTCCAACTCCTCCCATGCTTTCATTACTCAATTAGTAAGTTGATCCTGCGCGCCCATTCCTTCCAATTAGCAAGTCCCGCCCTCAACCCATTCCTTCCCGCCATCAAATTGCATTCTCTAATCGTAGAAAGAGAACCCTCTCGGTCTCTGTCTCTCTCGCCATTCCAAAACGCAAAGGGGGAAAAACGCTCTCGGTCTTGGTCTCAATCTCGATCTCGATCTCGGTCTCTGTCTCTCTCTCCGATCTAAAGCTGCGGTGCTCGGGTATCCTCCCCAGCAGATCCGAACCCTCTCTCTATCTCGGTAACCCCCTCCCTGTATTACTCTTTTTTTGTTTTTGTAAACCCCTCTCTATCTTAGTAACCCTCTCTCCCTTTCTCTTCGAGTTTGGATTCTCTCCAACAACAACACATAAGAATTGAGGATCTGCTTAAAAAATTGTAACATATTTATTGTTCTATTTGTGAGGGTTTCGGGTTTGTTTTTTAGAGGTTTTCTCACTTTGGGATTTACACTTGTTTGGGTTTTTCTCTTTAATGGGGTTTGATATGGAACTGGAATTACGATTTGAGTTGCTGTAGTTCTTTTTTGTTTCATATTGTTGTGATGTGACTGTTTCTTGCTTTTATGATTTGCATTCGTTGTTCAAGAATTGCATTCGTTGTTCAAGAACAATTGATCTTTCTGGTGCTGCAATTCACGAACTGGGGCTTAGTTTCAGTTATAATGTATAAGTTAGAATTGGCTAATTGTTTGATTCAAAGGTGAATATCTAACACTAAAATATTTTAATATCGCATTACAGAGATTGATATTGAATCTTGTAATACCTAGTGCCTTTGCGATTGGATTGTTACTAATGTGATAGTGTATAATATTTATATATTGAGAATCTATAATATTAATACTATCCAGTGACTCCAAAACCTGTAGAAAGATTGAATTTTTCTTGTTCTAGTCCTCTTTATATAATTATACCATGTATCAATTTTACATATATCCTATAAAAAATATATGTTGTTGCCCTATCTTTTTGGATTGGTTCTCATGCTGTTGTCCTGTTAAACCAATTCATGTTTCACTGCTAATACAAATCCATTAGTCCCATTCAATCCATTTAAACATTTTTAAACTTCCAAGCCTAAATCCTAGAAAAAGGAAAATCTTGGTGGTTTTCCTTTGCTGAGATTTTCTAATGAAGTCTGTATTTTGTTAGAAATAAAAGAAACCTTACTTTTCATTATTTCAATAGCTACTTCATGTTAAGTGCTTGTCATGTACTCAAATAACATAGTGCTTTGTTGTCATTGTGTAGCAAGGATCATAGTGCTTGTCATGTACTCAACAAAGCACTATGAGAACTTCCTTTGTTTGACTACTTTAATTGAGAACATTGTGCTTGTCATGTACTTTTCATTGAAGTGCATAGTGGACCATATATGAAAATTGAAGTGCCTGGGAACAATTCATTCTCAGCACGTTGTTTTCTCTTGGCATTGCATTGGTGTGCAGAAGGTTTCTATTTTCCTCAAAAGCAAAGATAAAATTTTCTAAAAGGGATGTCAGACTTGCAGGGGTTACATTGCATTGGTGGTTGATGCTAACATGGTTACTTGAATTCCTTCCCAAACCAATCCAATGCTTACATTGCATGCCATGAATGTAATTTGGGTAGAGAAAAGCATATCTTTTAGTTGCACCCATATGGGTTCTTCTAGGTAACTCTTCAAGAGGAAAACGAAGAAGAAAGAATTGAAAAGGAAGGATAACGTCTAGATATTCAAATTGGTCTCATATATTGTGTCTTTCAGATGACTATGGAGACTGGTGCATCTGAAATATTAAAAAAAAAAAAAAACAGGAACTCTTCTTGATAAGTGCCTCATGATTTGTGTTGAAGAATATATTTTTAAACTTGTATGTACGTCTCAATTTGTAAGTATATTATTCATCTCTTACACTCCATGTTACTTGTAAGTATACCCTTACAAGTAAATGGAAAACAATGTAAGTGTATTTGGCTGAGATCTTGACAGATAATTTTCCCTATCCTTAAAACAGGACAGCCTGGGAAACCACTACCATGAGTCCATGACCAGGAGCATTTAGGATCCAATGAATAATGTTATTGATGTATGTGGGATATTATGTTTCTTAAACAGCAGAGTGCTAGTCACCTGCAAACAGGGTTGAAATAATGGCCCGGTATGCATTGTGTGCTGGCCATAGCCAATATGATAGTTTGATGTGCATTGGCCACATAAAAAATGTACCTGCCAACCAAAACATTGTATCTGTTTGTTCTGTATAAACTTTTGAAGTAATTACTAATGTCTTTCTTCATTGCTTTTTATTCTTTTTTAAATTGGACCAGTTCTTCATGGGTATAGTAATCGGATGATAACTTTCCATAAGTAGTTAGGTCCTGAAACTGATTGCTCACCGGAGCACCTTGTATCCTTCTACGAAGCTGGCAGCAAGTAGTAGTTTGCATTGGAATATGAGGGAGAGAAAGAGATGCTTGTTGCAATGTGGACAGTGAACAACTAGAAGAACCAATTTTCATCTTTAAATTACAGATGGCAAGATGAAAGAATAAAAGAAAACAAACAAGTGCATGACGTAAAATATTTTCTACGGGCAGTCTTTGCTCCAGATTATGAAATAAATTTCTGATTTGAGAACTAAATAGGAAGCAATCATGCAATAGTTCCAGCCCTGTTCAGAGCTCCATTTTCTATGTGATGGTTTGGTTTTCCTCTAGTAGAGTCTTGCTGTGAGCAGCGCCTGCAATGCCTTGAATGCAGTTTGTTTGGTGGTGGCTCTCTTCTTTTTGCTGAGTTGCTCTTAGTTGCTGTTGTGCTGGATTTTGTAGTGCAGTTTCAGGTTTTTCTTGGGTTGTGATCCGGATCTTTTCCTCTTTGTTCTGGGCAAAGAGTTGGCTCTTTTCCTCCCATTTCAGACTTTCTGTTTCTTCCTGTGCCAGCTCTCAGCCTTCGTTTTTTTGTTCTGTGCTGCTCCGGGTGCTCTGTTCAGCAAGGGCACTATCTCTGTCCTGATAGTGAATTGCTACAGCAAGTCACAGTTGCTTCCATAGAGCTTCAAGTTGATTAGTATTTTTGTTTTTTCTTTTTGTTGCTTGGTTTCCTGTTCATCATTGTTCTTAGTTCCTGCTGTTTTGCTCCCTGCTCTGACCATCCTTTATTTAGAGGTGGCCTTTTTGTATTGCTTGCTGCCATATGGTTGTATTTTTATTCTCCTTCTCCTGGGGGCGTTGCCCCTCTTTCCCTTCTAATACACATTTACCATTTAGCAAAAAACAAAGTTGTTGTAAAAGAATACAACAAAGACAAAAACAACAGAAAGCCATGATGGGTGTTGGACTTCCAACAGACGTCATTTAGCATCCTCATAGAATGATGCAATTGAATTTTATGGAACAAATCTTCCTGCGATAGAGACCGGTCTCAGAATGGAGGAAAGAGCACAAAGATCCAATTACGGATAAAATTAGTGATGTGAAGACAAGTGGAGAGCAGTAGAAGTAGAAACAAAACCTTCTTAGGATCCAAAGCATTTAGGAATCATATATTCCAAAAAGAAACAGTACAGAAAATTAAATTATGACAAATGAAGGAAGATTAAGCAAAAGCAGATGAGCATCTTTCCACGATTATGGAAAATAAAGAACATGTATACTTCCTAACATTCAAATGCCAATTAGGTTTAAATGATGATTTTCCACAGAACTTCAACAATTTTTACTGCTGGTCCAAAGCCTAAATAAAGCAGGGTATAGAACTCAAGGACAATGGCACAGTGCCTCGCATGTATTAAGATTTAAGAGGATCATCAAAAGGAGCCCAGCATTGTGAGTCTTGGCTGGACAAAAAAAAAAGAAACTGTTAATTCTAATTGCTAGGTAAAGCAGGGCTAAGCACGGGTCTTTTTTTTTAAATAATATCATAGTTATTTGAATTTGACTCCACTTTTTTAGTGGAGAATTAGATTGCTTAAATGTCTACATGAGAAATGTTTTGTGTTGCTTATATGTTTTTTTTTTTTTTTTTTTTGTTTGAGTTGGAAGTCCACATGATACACAATTTGTTTCTTTTTTTGTGGAGAATTATAGATATATATTTTGTCCTATCATTACAAATTATATTATATTATATATATTGGTTTAATTGTCAATTAGTCAATAGCTTCTCATATCATCTGCACTTGGAAACATTACCACATCCATCTTGGAAGACTCTTGTTGTGAGTTTTATTGTTTTTCATTGATACCCTGTACTAGGCTATGTTCTCTGTCACTCCAAGATTGATCCTACATGCTACTTTTGGTTACTTGATTCAAAACCTTTGTTAGTGTTTTCTTTGGTTACTTGATTGCAAGCCTTTGTTAGTCTCTTCCTTCTTGTAGTCCCCATGCTCGCAACGCTTTAATTCTCTTTAAAGTAATTTTCTTTTTAGTCATGTTTTTTTCTTCATCTTAGTGATAGTAGAGTTCAAGTAGAGCTGTATTGGGACACAGATACAGAACTGTTTTCGCGTGAAACTATGCCTGAAATACAACGTATAGGAAAGTAGGAGGGTCAACTTGATTTTGACCAGATTGTTAGGATTGATAAATCATGTAAGTGGGCTTCCTTTGGTGTCTGCCTTTCAACTTTAAAGTTTTGATTCACCAATCTGATAGGCAGGATGCCCGAATTGAGAAATTGTAATTTGACCTTGAACTCTAATTCAACAGATTAACTAAGGATTAAGGTGGACACTTTTAACTTTAAGATTAGATTTTTTTTTCAACTTCTAAATTATGAGTAAAAATGCATGTAACTAGATTGCATATGTACACATTACCTGTATCAATGACACCCCCCTTCAAAGTGGCTATTGTAAAATATAAATGTTGTGGGCAGTGTTTTCCTTAGATGGCCCTTCCAACAAATATACAATCCGCATCCTTTATTTATTTGTTTTGCTGGACCAATCCATATTTGGGTGTGCATGGCTACAGGTGTTTGTAGTCTCGAATGTGCCATGCTGGAGCTTGTCAAAGCCTAACCCATTTAGTTACCGGGTCATGTGCTTTGATTGAGATCCAGCCCATGTGCCTAAAAGATCAGCTCATTTGTAAGAATACACAGTTCACCATGTTGGATATATATAAGGCAGTGTTGCACATTTGAGCATATATATATATATATATATATATATATATATATATATATATATATATATATCTAAGCCTAGGCTCAAACTCATCTATCTTCCTGATCTAACAGTTCTCTTTGTTACAAT
This sequence comes from Cinnamomum chago, assembly GCA_038049695.1. NCBI lineage: Eukaryota > Viridiplantae > Streptophyta > Magnoliopsida > Laurales > Lauraceae > Cinnamomum > Cinnamomum chago. The sequence continues at coordinate 51,891,318 of CP142460.1, forward strand.
TGAAAAGTCCGGCCTTGTATGAAAAGTTCGGCCTTTGGTTGGAAGTTAAATTGCAAAGCTTTAAAAAAGGATAAATGAAAGTTAAATTGCACATCAATTATCTTATCATTAACTAAGCATGTGGTTAATTGTAGCTAAGGCTCTGCCATCGGTGGTGGTGTTAGGGGCAGATCAAAGGAAAGAATGGTCGTCAGCAACTAGTTCCAAAACTTGGGTGGATAAGAAGTTGGATACTAGAAACAAGAGCATAAAGAGATTGTGAAGGATGTTGGGACTTTGTATTACTATTAATTTTTTTTGTATCATGATAAATCCCTAATTCTTGTTTGGAAAATCTTATTTGTATGAATCAGACTTATGGATAATAGATGTGTATAATAGATCTATGTAAAACAAATAATGTTTTATATTTATACTGTTTTGCAAGACCATTTTACTATTTGAAATAGATGTTTTAGGATCCTCTAGTTCAATGGTTTTCATGAATTTCTCAAGATCCACAAGGAATTAAGGACTCAAATTTTGCCCCAAAAATGCTCTTGGGCTTAGGAAGAGGATTGACGGCTCAGATCTTGAGATTTGGGTTCGCAAGTGAAACCCAGTTAGTTTAAAAAGCATTGGCATCAATGGTCTCATCTTGATAGCCGTTTTTGGGTTTCTGAAGAGGATCAATGGTTCTGATCTTGATAGAGAATCCCACAGAAGGTTAGAAATGTACCACATCTTTCTCTTTCAGACATACATTTTTCTAAAAATGCTTCGATTCTTAATAAATGGGACTCATATGATGATCCTAATTATCTGGGAATACCATTTGGATATATAGGAATGTTAGAATGTTTAATCTCATGCCACTTATCTGCCTATATTATCTTCAGTCTATCTTTTCTTATTGCATATGCCTCCGTTTTCAATTAACTTCATGTTGTTTTGTTGTCTAGGGGACCCGTGAGTGCGATTTTTTATTTATTCCTCACTCTTTGTGTTAGGTACATCGATATGGATAAGAGTTGGATGAAAATTGAGGATAGACGACACCCTAAGTACATAGATGGAGTTAAACAGTTTTTGGAGTTTGCATATGCACATATTGAGCCAGGGAAAAAGATTCGGTGTCCGTGTGTCAAATGCAACAATATCTATTTCCGTACTCGAGATGATGTAGAAGCGGATTTGTATTATCATGGTATAGTTAAGTGTTACATTCCATGGGTATTGCATGGGGAGGAGTTTGAGGCAAGCTCCGATGAAGATGACGATGATGTGCCCAGCAGAGAAGATGAAGATGATCATAGTGATATGCAAGAAATGATACATGATCATTACACTGCAACAACTATAAATGCTTGGGCAGGAGAGGATTCTAGTAGTAATGAGAATGCGGTGCCTGACTGGGAAGTGGATAAATTTATGAGATTGTTGAAGGATGCCGAACAGAAACTATATCCGGGTTGCGAGAAGTTGTCTAAGTTGTCGTTCATTGTGAAGCTGTTGCACCTAAAGACACTTAATCATTGGAGTAGCAAATCATTCACCATGTTGCTTGAGTTGTTAAAGGATGCAATTCCTAATGCTAAGACGCTCCCTAAATCATCTTATGAGGCTAAAAATATAATTCGTGACCTAGGACTTGACTATGTGAGAATTCATGCATGCAAAAATGACTGTGTACTATTTTGGAAGGAGCATGAACATAGAGAAGAGTGTCCAGAATGCAAGGAGCCTAGATATAAATTTACCGATGCCAAACGGAAGAAGATTCCTCAAAAAATCTTGCGCTACTTCCCACTAAAACCGAGGCTACAAAGGTTATTTATCTCAAATAAGACAGCATCAGACATGAGGTGGCATAAAGAGAAGCGCGTCAATGATGGGGTCTTAAGGCATCCGGCTGATGCTGAAGCTTGGAAAGAATTTGACAAAATGCATAACTCATTTTCCCAAGACCCTCGTAATGTTAGGCTTGGGCTAGCAAGTGATGGATTCAATCCCTTTTCAAACATGAGCACCTCTCATAGCACATGGCCAGTTATTCTTATGCCATACAATCTACCACCGTGGAAATGTATGAAAAGTCCTTTTTTCATTATGTCGCTACTTATTCCTGGACCCAAGTCTCCAGGAAATGAGATTGATGTATATTTGCGACCATTGGTAGATGAGCTAAAAGAGTTGTGTGAAGATGGCATCCAAACTTATGATGCCTCCACCGGTACCAATTTTCGGCTACATGCCGCGGTGATATGGACCATCAATGACTTCCCTGCATATGGCAATTTATCGGGATGGAGCACTAAAGGGTTTTTGGCTTGTCCTTCATGCAATAAGGAGACATCACATATGTGGTTGAAGAATGGAAGAAAGACTTGTTACATGAGCCATCGTCGTTTCTTATCGACGGATCATATATGGCGACATAGAAAAAGCTCTTTTGATGGAAAGAAGGAACTTCGGGAGAGGCCAAAGTCATTGTCTGGGGATGATGTGCTTGAGCAATTGAGTCATGTTGGACATGTGAAATTTGGGAAGACACAATCGAAGAAAAGAAAGCGTACAGAGGATTTAAATTGGACGAAGCATAGTATTTTCTTCGAATTGCCTTATTGGAGAACACTTAAACTGCGCCACAATTTGGATGTCATGCACATAGAGAAAAATATATGTGATAATGTTCTGGGGACATTGATGAACATTGAAGGTAAAACAAAGGACAATGCCAATGCTCGTTTAGATTTGCAGGTGATGGATATAAGGCATCAATTACACGTGAAACATGATGGTAATTCCTACAAAATGCCCCCTGCATGCTACACAATGTCCCTTGCCGAGAAAAAGAATTTTTGTGAATTCTTGGCTTCGGTGAAGTTTCCTGACGGCTATGCCTCAAATATATCTCGACGTGTGAACATCAAAGAATGTCGAATTGTAGGCATGAAGAGTCATGATTGCCACATATTTTTACAAAGATTACTTCCACTTGCACTACGTGGATCGTTAAGCGATGATGTGTGTGAGGCACTAATTGAGCTTAGCCATTTCTTTAAGGAGTTGTGTTCTCGGACATTAACAAAAGATGTCTTGGAACGTCTTGAAAGCCAGATTGCTATAACACTTTGTAAGCTGGAAAGGATATTCCCACCGTCATTCTTTGATATTATGGTGCACTTGCCCATTCATCTAGCGCGAGAGGCGATTCTCGGTGGACCAGTGCAATATCGATGGATGTATCCGATTGAAAGGTACTGTATTTGATTATTCTTACTGTTAATTATGCACTTACAATGTTTACATCATATTGCTACTTTGATTATCATCCTGAATTTATATTTCATTAGGTACTTATATACACTGAAGCGTTATGTGAGCAATAAAGCTTTTCCAGAAGGGTCAATCGCAGAAGGTTACATTGCCGCAGAATGCCTGACGTTCTGCTCAATGTATTTGCATGGGATTGAGACCAAATTCAATAGAGTAGAAAGAAATTATGATGGAAATAACAGACAAACGCATCAAGGTTTATCCCTTTTTTCAAAGAATTGTCGTCCACTAGGGAAAGGAGAATATGGATATATTGACGACAAAGCTTGGGAGCAGGCTCGCATTTACGTATTGAAGAACTGTGATGAGATTCTGCCGTTTCTTATGTATGACACTTATCCCGGTGTATTTGATGCATATTTAGTGTTTCTCAATTGTCCATTTTTATCTCTCTTTTCATATATTTCCTTTCGGCTATAATTGTATGTCTTTTTGTATAGTGAACACAAGGAACAGATGGAGAGAGAGAGTCTAAGGAATGTAGTAAAGAGGCACGAAGAGAAGTTTCCTAAATGGTTTGAAGAGCGTGTAAGTGTTATAAAACATAAATCTTATTACATCACACATTAGTTCCATCATACTATATTTATTTCATTCACATATATGAACAGGTTACACAATTGTACAGTCAAGAAAATGCACGTGTCAATAAGCAACTTCTGGACTTAGCACGAGGTCCTGATAGAAGAGTGACACGATACAAGGGTTGTGTCATTAATGGTCTACGATTTCATACAAAAGATCGTGAGATGTTTCGAAAAACTCAGAATAGTGGCGTGGTTGTGAAGGGAGATGATGAAACAGGAAACCAAGATTACTATGGTGTCCTTACAGACATTATTCAATTGGATTATTTTGGGGACAACAATGTTTTTTTGTTCAAGTGTGATTGGTGGGATGTCGGCAAAGAAGGTAGAGGAATACAAACAGATAAACACAACTATACCAGTGTCAATTTCTCAAAGAAATGGAATACCAATGAGCCATTTGTGCTAGCATCTCAAGCGGTACAAGTTTTTTACGTCAAAGACTCCAAATTAGGCAATAATTGGCAAGTCGTGGTGAAGACACAAGCTCGAGACTTGTATGATGTACCGGAAGATGAAGATAAAGAGTCGATTGGTGATGACGAGCCATACCAACAAAATGAGTCATATAGTGCAGTTGATACATTGAGAGTTAGTGATGATGACTTTGTGGCGTGGCAAAGAGATGATATTCCTCCAACTCTTATTGATGCAAATCTTCTAGTGCATGAGGAAGTAGAAGATGAGCATGTTGATACTTTCATTAATGATGAAAGTGAGGAGGATGATACCTCCATTGATTATGATAATGAGGAAGATGAAATGAGCACTGATAATGATAGTGAGACCAATAGCTTGATATAATTTGTATATATAATATGTTCATTATCATTCTTGATGGATAAATAAATTAAAGGAAGCTTATTTTTCATGCTCTTATATTAATCCTTCTTTGATGTAAGACATGTGCTTGATGTGTATGCATATATGCTTAATGAATAATCAATTTAATGCAAAGTGTTGTAGGATAAATCATTGACATGGCCAATAGAGGTCAAGGTGGAGGTAGACGAGGAGGAGCTCGGGCAAGCCAGTCCTCACAGATAGGACAACCTACATTAGAGGTAGGACCTTCAAACCCTACACAGGTTGAGTCATTTGTTCGAGATGAGGTCACCGTCGACAACGTCGGTATGTCTAACAACCATTTTAAATTATGCATGTACTTTTTTATGGTTTATGCAACAATATATAAATTTGTGTTGATGAAAGCTAATAAATTTAGTTGTATTTTGAGTGAACAGGGCCATGTGCGTCCAGGAAGAGAGGACGAGGGAAGACTAGGGGTATTGCACTCACAAAGAGGAGGCGTGATGGGGAAAAGCTAGCGGTAGACATTCCACCAAACTTGATGCGAGCTGTAGGAAACAATGCTCAAGCATTAATAACTGAGTGTGGCATTATTGTCAGACAGATGGCCCCACTCCGGTTTCCCAAATGGAAGACAATCCCAGATGACGAGAAGACTAAGATGTGGCAAGCTACACAAGTGAGTCATTAAAATTAAGAAGCTTATGTGTTTGAGAAATTCTATTTAGATTTGAAATTTCTAATTTACATCTATGTTTACTTACTCATACAATAATGTGCAGCAAAAGTTTACTCTCCAGGATGAACCCCATATCAAGGAAGCTGTGTATCAACAGCTAAATCGCCAATATAGGGATTATCGACACAGGTTGCATAAGGATTATTATTGTAAGTATGACGCCGATGAGGTGAGACTGGAGAATCCCCCCTCGTTTGTGAGCAACGATGATTGGGTTTGTCTTGTTAGGTATTTCGGATCTGAGGAATTTAAGGTATGCATGTCAATTAAGTTATATTGTTTGCCCTTTTAATCTGTCTTTCATACATGTATTGCTTATAATTTATGGAACACGAATGCAGAAAATGAGTAATAGAAATAAGGAGAACCGGGAAAAGCAGAAGATCGGCCATGTTGCTGGGACAAAGGCTTTTGCTCGAATCAGCTATGATAGTGTAAACTTCTATCATAATGTTTCTGGGAATTTTATTATTATTTTTATTATTATTATTATTTGTGTTGTTTAATGACAGCGTAATCTTGAGACGGGGGACGAGCCTTCTCGGACTAGCTTGTGGTTCACTACCCGGTATAGCATGAAGAAAAGAGTTTGGGCGGATTCAACTTCGGAAAAAGTCTATGTAAGTTATTATTCCCTTTTCTATTTTCTTATCAATCTTCTTATATTATATATAATACTAAATTGATAAATAATAACAATTGGTTTTTGAATGTAGGAGGAGCTTAAGAGATTAGAGTCTCAACCACTAGAGGAGGGCACTCCTCCCATGACTGAGGATCAGAGATTTGAGTCAGTGCTCGGACCAGAGCGATCAGGATATATACGTGGTCGTGGGGCCGGACCAAAGCCCAAGACCTCTACAATTGGGCAACGAATCCATGCGCAGCTAGAGAGAGAGAATGAGGAGTTTAGGAGGCGTGCTGAGGCGGATACAATGCGCTTGGAGTTGTTGGAAAAGGAGAATAGTGAGATGGCTTCGCGAATGGAGTCCTTAGAGTCTCAGCTAGCCTCGCAGCAAACACAAGTGCAAGCTCAGGTGCAGGCAGCGCTCCATTCCCAAGCAGAATTGCAACAGACACAGGTCCATGCTCAAGTACAAGCTGCATTACAGTCCCAGCTAAACATCCTCCTCCAGCAATTCAAGGAGTCAGGCCAAATTCCAATGTGATGCATAACTACTCAAAAGCCGGATGATAATGATTTTTTTATTTTATTTATATTTTTTCTATGCTGATGTAAATTTTACTCTTGCTACTCAAGTACCTTAGAACTTAATGTTTTTAAATTTGAGGTTATTTTCTAATACTTGATGGTGATGAAGTTTTTATTTTCTAATATTATATAAGCAGGTTCATGAAAATTTGAAAAGGAATCAATAAATTAATTTATTCTTCCTTTTAATTAATTTTAACCTTTTAGTCGCGGGAACAAGTCATTGGTAGAACTATTACACTTAATACTTTTAGTGATGACTTGTTGTTGTAGCTGATTGTAAAACGTTTAGCTGCGATTGTAAGTCGCCGCTGAAACTACCACTGAAGGTGCTATACCTAGTACTTGTAGTGGCGATGGTTATCGCGGCTAAAACTTAAACATTTAGCCGCGATAACAAGTTGCCACTAAAATAACTATACATACTACTTTTAGTGGCGACTTATAGTTGCTGCTAAAATTAAACTTTTAGCCGCAATAACAAGTTGTCACTAAAATTACTATACACACTACTTTTAGTGGCGACTTATAGTTGCCGCTAAAATTAAACTTTTAGCCGCGACTTAAAATCGCCCCTAAAACCCTACTTTCATATGTTTGTAATAAATTTTTAGCGGCGATTTTATACTTTTAGTGACAATAATTTTTTAAATAAGCGGCGATAAATCTTGCGGCTAATTATTAGACTTTTAGCTACAACTTTGGAGTTGTGGGTAAAAGTCCAACTTTTAGCCGCGATGTTTTAAAATCGCGGCTAAAACAATTAGTGACAGCACTTATAGCAACGACTCAGCGGCGATCAAAATATTGTCGCTAAAACTTTTAGCCGCAACTTTAAGACCTTTAGCCGCGAAAATTTTCGCAGCTAAATGTCAAGTTTCTTGTAGTGTATAATAGTAGAATAGACATAGTGATCAGTAATGCTCTGACACAGAAACCTAAGTGAAAGTAAAAGGATGGCTGCACAACAATTCACAATCACACGCCGAACAATATCCGAACAAACCTCTACATAAATCCAATCTAACGCCAAGCTACATCACGGTCCACATCTAATCAATATAGGGTATGCAACTAATAGACCAACATCAATCTCAATCATGCATGTAAATCCGAAGGTAAAAAATAACCACAAACCAATCCTAAGGTCAAACGTACCATCTTGAATCCAAGAACACCACAAGAACCTCTAGTGGATAAAAGGTCAATTCATCTCTTCATAATTTACAATGCATAGACTCAATTAAGGGTTTTCCATTAGAGATAGGTTGAACTCTAATTCACTAGAATTCATTGAGAGTCATACAAGGAACTGTACCCTACATTAGTAAGATACTACATGCCCAAAATGTATTTACATAAGTCCAAACAACATTCTAATATCAAACTGGAGATCCCAAACATACCACTATAATCCCCTAAAATCGGTAAAAGCCTCAAGGAGTAATTTGCTATCAAACATACCCAAAATCCACCTTTCCCGAAAGCATGCCACATATCCGATCGATCGATCGGACCTATTCGGGTTTCCATCCTCTGCGCCACATCTAATCGATCGGATCAGGCCTCATCGGGTTTCCGTCCTCTTTCGTCCTCTGCGCCACATCGATCAATCGGATGGTAGGTCCGATTGATCAGACATCGGACAAAAATTCTGGTTCGGTCTAATCAATGGAGAATTCTTCCCATGCCATCACCAATGCAACCACCACATCATCCTCACCACCAGCACCTTCCCATACAAGGGAAAAAACCTTCAGTCAACATCCAAACATCCAAAAACCCCAAACAAACAAGAGAAAAACCCGATTCTAACATCACCATCTACAAAAGGAATTCAAAGGGTATTGCATGTACAATCATTAGAATAAAAGATGAAAACAAGTACTCAAATTCACAATTTATGGTTAGGTACTTGCCTTAGGTTTGTGGTTGGAGAAGACGAACTAAAATTCCTATTGCCAAAGCCCAAAACATGATCTCGGCGAAAAGGATTTCGCGAGGAAGAAGATAATCGTGTCTTATCAGAGATTCGGCCAGAGAGAGAGAGAGAGAGAGAGAGTTGTGTGGGAAAGGAAAAGAGTACGGTGGTGTTGTATAAATTGATAATGTAAAAGAAGTTAGAATAAAACTTAAGTTCTAAAGAAAAAAGACTTTGGGATCTAAAGAAAGATGAGTTTTAGTTTGAGAAGAACTACACTCACTAGGCTGGGCATGGGTTAACTACGAGTTAAATTACCTGTCCAATAAGCCTAAACAACACCCCCCCCCCCCCCCCCCCCCCCCCCAAAAAAAAAAAAAAACTAACCACTTATTTAACTAAAATACAGTTAATTATATTAATAGCTAAATAAATAATTTATTTATTATAAATATTCAAAACGTCACACTCGGCCATTGTCGTCCACCTGGATAATGATTTTGGAAAGAACATAATCTTGACCTGTAATGGCCAGTACCAATATTGACACGTCTGGCCTATTTGGCCAATACAAAGGTCAATCCTACGAAAATGACTCCTCTGTTCCTAAAAGGCTCACTAAACAGAGAATATAAAACTGGGTTATGTAATTAAAGAAAAGATCATGGGCTAAAATTACCATTAGAAGCTAAATTAGGATGTAACCACACATAAAGAAAAAGGGAAAAGGGCGTTCCTATAGTCATGTATAGGTTCTATTTAGGTCAGTTCTACTTTTTATTAGAATAGGTTCAAGTAAATAATCTCCTGTGGATACGATCCCAACTCACCCGGTAAAACTACAATATTGATGGCTTTGCACTTGGGGATCAGCTATTAGATCAATTGGGCCGGTGATTATATATAGGGTAAGATTATATTATTAGCATGGTTTGCTTAGTTGCTTATTTTATTAGGATTGAGTTTTCTATTGGGTAGTTTCTTACACAGCAAGTTAGGTTAGCTATATACTATATATTGGTGATTGTAATTCAATTAACATAGAACATGAGAACACAATAATAGAATTTTAATATTTTACTGTGTGTTCATCTTTTCTCTCTCCCTTCTCCCTCAACAGAGACAAGTTACCGTCGTGGGAATGTCCTTATGGAATTCTTTGATCTGATCCCCATAATTTCATCAATTAGGTTCACATCTAAAGTTCATACAGTTCTGATCTTCGATATCTCTACTTCTATTATCTTCATGCCAATTTTCAATCCAGTTGTTGTTTTGGTTCACTGACACGCTTATGAAAATGAGGCACTGCTTGGTTGGCTGCCCTGTATCTCACCTGAGCAGTGCAAAGAATACCCATAAAAACCCCTGAGAGATCTTAAGAAAATTCTTCTCAAAGAAGTCATCTCTTGTGCTATCAACAGTCCTAGGGTTATTTGCTTTATGCAACTGAATTTCTAGAGATACGAAGAAATGTAATTTTAAATGTCATTACGATTGAAGAAATAGGTATCCTTTCAATCGAAAACAAATCTAGGGAAGATGTGAAATGAATACCCAGCTATTACCTCTACTAAATTATGAAAAAGGATAAGAAGATAGCAATATACTGATTTAGACTTTTCAAACCTCAACTCTTTAAGCCTTATTTAACAAAATACCAGTATTATACCTGTATCAAATCCTTATAATATTGTAACAGTAGTTTCTATAATGAGTTTTGCTCCTGCAGGCAGGTGCATGAAGCCCCATCTCTGCCGTTAATGAAGAGATGGCCCACTTGCATCAAAAAAAAAAAAAAAAAAAAAACTAATCTCATGTACGTTTTTCTTTAAATTTTTCCTGCTCAATCTTTGTATTCCATTTCAAGGAAAAAAAAAAACAGAAAAAGAAAATCATCTTGTATTCCTATATAATAACACTGAAATAGGAACTCAGGCCATCAATCATTTTTCCAGTGATCAAACTCTGGCTTCTCAAAAATCATCTCTATCATTTGATAAATTTTAGGAAAAGCATTGTGGCATCTACTTTTCTACCTTATACTATTTACCATCGCTTAGAATTTCCTAAGAACTTAATTCTACGGAAACAAATAGACCCTAATTACCATATGTTGCTGCCAGTTTCTGTATTTCGTTACTTCTTAGATTTTGCCTTGTACTTTTCTTGTCAAAGCACACATTTGAGTCCAATAGACCCATGCAATACAAGTATGTTTTTTAAATTAGTCATCTAGGTGTACTTTGATAGATAATGCATAAATGGCCAACAGATTAAACACGAAGTAGGGTCCATCCATCTGTTTAATAGTTTTGGATGAGATGCCAAAGTCTACCAAACATGATTATTTAGATAAAGGAGGACGATCGTAACAGACAGTTGACTATAAAATCTTATAATACGTAATTTATTATGAACTCCAATCATATGGATTAGGAAGTAACACTCTTAGTGAACCCCAAATTGATGAGATTAAGTTTTGCTAGTGTGAAGATGATGATTCTATACAACTTCCAACATAGGAAACTCTCGATTGTGTTTGAATATAGGAGTACGCTTGGCCGAGCTTACAGAGCACATTAACTTATAGAATACAAGAGGACTTTAAGATTTTACCAACTAAAAGATCAAATTAGGATCATCAGATGTTGCTAACTATTTTATTTAGATGAAATGAAAGGAAAAGTAGTTTCTAATTTGCCCATCCATTTTATGGCATTTGATCCAATAGACTAGTTCTGTTGGAGACAAATACATCCCAAAATCCACTTATATCCAGTAGGAGCAAAAAAAAATCAACAAGATGGAAAACATAAAAACTAAAATGTAATCTTTAAGTTAATTTTGACCGTGTACCTCTTCACTGAGCAATGATCTCAGCCATTGGCGTCCGCCTGGATCATGATTTTGGAAAGAATCTAATTTTGGCATGCAATGGCCAGTACCAATATTGACACCTCTTGGCCTATTTGGCCAATACAAAGGTCAATCCTACGAAAATGACTCCTCTGTTCAAGGTACACAAAACTGAGAATATAAAACTGGGTTGGTTATGTAATTAAAGAAAAGATCATGGGATAAAATCATCATAAGAAGCTAAATTAAGATGTAACCAAACATAAAAAAAGAAAAGGAAGGGCGTTCCTATAGTCATGTAATCTTCTGTTTAAGAAGACTAAAAGACCCTCAAAATGGATCTAGCTTAAGTTGTCGGTAGGATCATTCCTCATTATAATGTCAATAACATGAATTGACCGATTGCTAAATGTAAACTTTACAAGATATTTACATATTTCAATTCCTAAATCATATTTTGAATAGATGAGAGAGAAGACAATCCAAGGATTTTATACTAATTATTGTGGAGCATTTCTTGTTTCGGTGCTCAAAATGTAAAAAGATCAGACCATCCAGACTGTCCGATCTATCAAAAGCATTAAACTGTTGTTGGCACCCCAACTTTGATCTTAACCTATGAATTCCTGTTCAAAAACCTCACAAAAACACATTCAGAGATTGCGATCAACACCTGAAATTGGACGCCTTCAAGAACTCATGATTCCGACTAAAAACAAGAAAGATTGTAAATGATACTTCACGCGATGAAAGCCAGCCCCAACCCCCCACTTTTTTTTTTTTTTATGATGTGGGGTTCACCTTTAATCAATACAATCCTCTACCACACACAGGGCCCCTTGAATTTGATTGGTCTAATATCTCATATTTTCCTCATCTATGTCAAACCTTTTAATCGCCCTAACTCTTTTGATTATCATGCATCCACATAGGGCCTGCTGGAAAGGCACTTGGGATTCTGTTGCCAAGCTAATATAGTGGAGTTCTATGTAGCCACTAAACTTTGAGGAATTAAAATGACCAGGTGGACTCATTTGATTTGACTCGTACTCATATTTTCCTTATCTACATCCAAATCTCTCCACTGCCCAGCCTCCTTTAATTGTCATGAATCTGGGAGAGCCCCACTAGTAGGGGCGTTTTTCTAAGAAAAAGGGCCCGAAATATATGAGTACCTATGTGAATATCCAAAATGGCGCACACTACCAAAAGAAAAATATTTTGAGAATTGCTTATGAATTAATGGTGATAAAATAAAAAACCGCTAAACCGATCCAATTTTGTAGTAGATCGGTACAGTTTTTGGTTTGAGGGTGTGGTTAAACCGCCCAAATAAAACTGAACCAATTATATAAATCTATATTTTTTATAAAATATATAAAGGAATGTGAAAAATTATTTGAAGAGGAGTCGAACCCTCCCTCCGTTACTTGAAGTTTAACATCTTTCACCAATTGAACAACCATTCTTTTGTGAAAATAAAATAAAAAACAAAAAAACCGTAACTGAATCGAAGGGTTCCTTTTGGTTCGGCTCGGTTTGAGTACATGGTGGTTGGGTTTGGTTTGGGAAAATGAAAGATCCATTGATTCGATTTGATTGATGATTTTCCTCCTAAGTCGATCGGTGCCCATGTGCACCCCTATTATGAATATACTACGCAAGACACGTAGACATCGACATGATGTCTCATTCTTTTAGTAGGAAGAATGAAAACATAGTTTTGACTTCGAAATAGGAAATAATATGGACCAGCTTCTAAAATATTAAAGAACTTTGCTAGGCATGCAACAATATAACCTATAGGCCAAACGACAAAATGCTGATTGGACCCGCCTGGTTTTTTTTTTTCTCTTGTTTGGTAAAAGGGTTGACCTTTCTGTCGTCACCTATTTTGGTAGAAGCGTTTGGACCCAACCTTGTTAGGTATGCACGCCTGATTTAATATTTTAGCCAACGTCACTTCTTAAATCTTAATAATAATACATCAATGGATCAGGTTTAGTAATGAAATCAGACATTTCACCTACACGAACCTTTTGAGATTTAAACACTCAAATATGATACTGTTAACTTCAATAGTTCAACCATAAACCACCCCTTCCATACCATGCATGTGTATTAATGGAGTACAGAGACAAGAAAGTGTAGCAGAGTTTCCCCAAAATACAGAAATCAGAATAACTTAAAAGTAATTCAATGAAGGGATATCTCTGCTCTGCTTCATATGTCCTCTTGCTATCTACTCTTCTGGTATTTGGTACTGGTGGTGACAAACTACAACCTGGCGAATCTCTTAATGTAACGCAGAAAATAACCTCTTCTGGGGATACCTTTGCATTAGGCTTCTTCACTTCTGGCAACTTGACGAATCGCTACGTCGGAATTTGGTATAATAATATTAAGGAGCAGACAGTCATATGGGTTGCCAACAGAGAGAACCCGCTTACCAATTCTGCGGGATTTCTCACACTTTCTGAGGATGGAAATATCAAGCTCTTTGATGGAAAGAAGAGTGTTATTTGGACGTCGAATGTATCTGTTATTGGCAGAAATAATACAACAGCAGTACTGTTGGATAGTGGGAATTTTGTGTTGAGAAGGACCACAGATCAGGCAGTTGTGTGGCAAAGTTTTGATCATCCTATAGGTTCATTTCTCCCTGGTATGAAGCTTACGTTGAACATAAAGACTGGACAGAGCATTAGAATCTTTTCATGGAAAGATGTGGACGATCCAGCTCCTGGCATCTTCTCTGCAGGGATTGATCCTCAAACGCCTCGGCAGATGATGGTGTGGAGAGGGTCTGAACCATACTGGAGAGATGGCGTGTGGGAAACAGTAGTCTCTGCCCAGGTGCTTCAGATGCAACGCAACCATGTAGGCTACATTACTACACTCGCCAATGATAAGGAAATTTCATTCTTGTTCACTAGCTCAGGAAATTCGATCATCGCTAGATACGTGTTAACTCCAACTGGGACAATTGAGCTCGTGTCATGGGATGAGATTTCTGAGAAGTGGGAATTGTTGTCTTTGACGAAAAATAATAACTGTAGTGTATATGGTTGGTGTGGTCCATTTGGGAGTTGTGACAATAGCAGCTTGCCTACAGTATGTAATTGTTTGAAAGGATTTCGGCCCAAGTTTCAGGAGGAGTGGGAGACAGGGAATTGGTCAGGTGGTTGTGTTAGGGAAATAAACCTGGACTGTGGAAAGAAAGATGAATTTCGAATGCTGAAACGGACAAAATTGCCGGATATTTCGATCTCGTTGGGGACTATCAGTGCTGAAGCTTGTGCATCAGAGTGCCTAAGCAATTGTTCTTGTACAGCTTATTCCTATACTAACGTCAGTGGTTGGGGAGCTTGGAACTGTCTGATATGGGTTGGAGATTTGATTGATCTTGTGGAGAATTTCAATACTGAATTCAATCTCAACATTCGCCTTGCAGGTTCTGAACTGGGTATGTTTTATCTAACTTTCAGCTTGATCTCTATCACTGCCATTAGAACATATTTATTGTTAATGAATCAGGATGGCCCTTTCTTGAATATGAGATGAGTCTAAGATGGTACCTTTTAAAGCTTACGTTGAGGAGTCTATTCTCCAAAATCTTCCCCATAAATTTAGGGAAGGCCATTGATTTGAGTATCTGTGTCATCAAAACATTGAACAAATCAATGGTTTTCTCTTAAAAAATAAAATGTAGTAAAACCAGTCAATTCAACTGAATCAGAAGATTTATGTTCACTTTTGGAAAGGACTGATTTAGGCTTCATTTGTAGAGCACCAGTTAAGTATGGAACTACAAAGTTGTAGCGCTTCTGCTTCGAATCACCTAATTCATTTCAAAATCAATTGCACTTGGTATATATTGCACGATGAATATAGAAGCTTTGCAACTTGTTTCCTATAGTAATTCTTTTTCCTCTCCACATTTTTCGTTGTTGTGGTATCAACAGTTTTGCATAAATACCAAAAAAAAAAAAAAAAAAGTTTTGCAAAAAGGAGTAGTTTGGGAAACAATTGATATGAAGATATATATATTTATGTGTCTCTCCTTTTCTATTCAGGTGAAAATAATCAAACAACTGACTATTTGAAGAAGAGGAGACGCCTTATTGCAACTGTACTGCCTTCATTTACTACTGGGACGCTTATCATATGCTCTTTGGGCTACTTTCTGTGGAAAAGGCATGGACAACCGGGTAATGAAACTTCTTTCGGGCATTGTAAAAATTAGAAAAAAGAAAGGGAATTCATTTGATTCATCACAAATGAACGTTCACATGATATCAAAAAGCTTTGATACCATGTGAAGGTTGTTTTTATGCCTTAATACAGGCTAAGGTCCCAAATCATATTTCATTATTGATTTCAATTCCAATTAATTAACCTAGATTGTAGGATCTTACACCCCATTGAGCTATCACTTATCCCAAAAACCAATTGGTGATGGAAAACGGTACGACAATGGTTATATGATGAGGGCGAGGGAGAGAAGGTGGACGTTGAGCTCAACAATCCCTCCCTCAACGGCACACCCGCTGTGACTCCTGCTGCACAACTCGCAAAATGCGTGTTCCGTGACTCGAACAGCCGACCTACCAAGGCTTTAGTACCACTTGTAGGATCTTACATCCCATTGGGCTACCACTTATCCCAAAACCAATAAGTGATGAGAAACGGCACAATAATGATTTTATGGTGAGGGCAAGTGCTCTAACACAATTATGACCGCTCAAGAGTCAGGGTGGATGTTGACCTCAACATAGATGATTAATCTAAGTCCAGAAATCAAACAACCACAATAAAGACAGGAGGCACAAGATTTTTACGTGGAAAAACCACGATTCAAATCACCGAGACCACCGGAAACTAAGCACTATAATAAAAAGGATTACAAGAACACTCACACAACCTTTACCCAGTTGGAACCCAACCTAAGGACCGTGATGAACTTGCCGACAACTCGCCGTTCACCCTCACCGTTCTTGTGATCACTGCCTCAAAAGCTTCTTTAAGGTGCTTCAGAGAACAAGATAATTTTCTTCTTCTTCAGCACAACACTTTTTGCACAACAATCTCCAGAAGATCTCTTGGAGAAATTCTCACTTGATAGGATTAGAGAGAGTTATCTTTAGGGTTGCAAGAAGGTGTTTTAACAGGCCAAGGGTTCGTGCAAGGGCTTCCAAGTTCGGGTGGAACACGAAAGGAAAATGGAGAAAAAACAAGAAAGACTTCAGTTTGCGCGGGAAAAAAATTCTTGAGTGTTGCTCAAGCTACAAGGGAGCTCGCTCGAGCGAGGTCCCTCTTTGCCTTTCAAGGAGTGCTTCCCTTCATGGCTCGCTCAAGCGAATCAGCTCTCTGGCTCAGGGGCTGCACTGTACACTGTATTTTTCAGCTATCTTCAGTTTGCTTCTTTCAGTCTTTATGAAGTCCCATCACAGTCCACATCTAGAAATAGAAAAATTACACCTCAGTATAGGCTTGATTTTTGTTTGAAACCTAATGAATTAGCCAACTAAGAAATTACAACAAATCAAAAAAATTAACCTAGAAAGTGCTTTAGTTGGGTTAATTTAATATTCTACTGTATACATGTCCAAATTCGGATGTCATGAATGAAGCTTCAAATCCATTTGATTAATGGTTCTTGTATATCATCCTCTAATTGATAACCATTCCTACTAATAAGTCATAACATCATCATCATCATATTGTCATTGAAGCCTCATCTTGTGTAAAGTCCCGAAACTCTATGCATGTATTAGTCTAGTTAATTATATTGTCAATCAATTAAGCTCGTTTAAAATCCAAATAGGTCTGGTTTAATATGAGAAACTTGTTTGCGGAATTTGTTGAGACCCAAGTTTGTTTGGGTATACTAGGGGTAGTTGCGATTTCTTGAAATTTTAGGGGGCTTTTTCTTAATTTTAGATTTTTGAGATTTTGGCACCCTTGGGTAGATTTTTCTTTTGTTTAAAAAGGTAATTGTATTAAAGAGAAAGGAAAGAAGAAAGAATACATAGGCTCATGGAGCCCCCAGAGAAAGAGGAATTACAGAAGAAGCTGAAACAAAAAAGAGCCAGAGAGACAATTAGAGATCATGGTTTGAAGAAGCCACTGAGATTCTTAAAAAAGTGAAAAGGGAGCTAAGCTGATGACTACAAAATGGTTTGGAGATCTTCTTCAGGGAGAAACAGAGACTGTCTTGCAATTGAGAAATAATCTGGTTGAGAGGAGGATGTTGATTGTAAAAAAATGGCAGCATTCCTAGCCTGCCATAGAGCATATAGAACATTGAGAAAAATCGACGCCATGAATTTCTCCTAGCTGTGTCATTTCCTCTAGAGAGAGACTACCAAATTGAGGAGGCAAAGCAGGAGGAAGTTGCTGTGCGCATGCAGAATGGAGTAACCAATGCCATAGGGATTGAGCTTGAGCCCAGGAGAAGAAGAGATGGCTGTTAAAGTCTTCACCATTGTAGCAGAAGCTGCATCTAGAAGCTAAGGAGAAACCAAGGCCCTGAAGTCGAGTTTCAGTTGGTGTTCTATTGAGCATCAGGCGCCACCCAAAGCAACTGACTTTGGGGAGAGAGATACCATTCCATATCAGGCTTGGCCATTGGAGGATATGGCCCCTGGATATGATTGTTTTCCAAACTCCTTTAAGAGAGAGCAGGCCGTCAGGTGCCTCTTTCCAGAAGAGATGGTCTCTCGCAAATGGACTGGGAGAGAGGTAAGAGGTAGCAGAAGCAAGCAATCTTGTACTTCAGTTGGCAGGTTTAGAGAGATGCGCCAAGAGCCTAAGTGAAAGAGGGAGGCAAGTCGTTGGTCCAGAGGAAAATGCAGGTCAAGAAATAGAGCAGATAGGGGCTTGTCTCCACACCAAGTATCATGCCAAATGTTAATGTCCTTACCATTTCCAAAGGTCCAAGCGCTGCCCTGGTGGATGAGGTGAGCAAGGCGGGGGATTCTCTTCCAAATATAAGATCCATAGATGGTGTATGCAGGGTTCTAGATGTTGCTGTTCTTGATTTAACGATTCTTGAAACCATGTAGACCAGATGGTGTTCATAGTGGTAGCCTGCCAGCCAAGCTTGATGAGTGATGCCTCATTAACATCAGTGATCCTTTTAATGCCAAGGCCTCCTTCCACCTTCAGAAGGGTTACTTGAGTCCAATTCACGTAGTAGATCTTAGAGGGAGGAGCATTGCCCTACCTGAGAAAGTGTCTCATCAGTCTCTCGATAGCTTTGCAAATGGAGACTACAAGAGGAAGGCGATAACAACAGTGTGTATGGGGATATTGGAAAGCACATGTTGGATGAGGATTAGGCGACCTGCAAAGGAGAGGGTTTTGGCTTTCCAAGCTGACAACCTAGCATTAATGGAGTCCAAAAGAGAGAGGAAGTGAGCTCGTTTCGAAGAGCCAAAGACAACAGGGAAACCCAAGTACTTGAGTTGGACCAGGCACTCTTGCAATCCAAGGATGGAGAAGATCCTAGCCTTTCTTCTGATACCACATTTTCCAATGAAGAGATGGCTCTTATGGAGATTAAAGTGCTGGCCAGATGAGGATTGGCATAATTCGAGAAGGTCTTGCAGAGCAAGGACACCAAAAGTGGCTCCTTTCTTGAGGATGATAATGTCATCAGCATAGAGCAGGTGGTAGGGATGGAGGGAACAATGGATAGGGGGAGGATGGTTCCTTGGGATTGGAGGTTATGGAGATGAAGGCCGAGAGTCTCCTCGGCAATGATAAACAAGTAAGGGGATAAGGGATCACCTTGTCTTAGGCCGCTGAAGGAGCTGAAAAAGCCATTAGGGGATCAATTAATTAATCAGAATAGAGCACCTGGTAGTACAAACACGCTCTCTCGTAAGGGATATCCAAGCTTCAGAGAAATTGAAAAACTTGAGAGCTAAGAAAAGGAATGACCAATTTAGCTTGTCAAAATCTTTAGAGATGTCTAACTTGAGGCAAATTGATCCTTTGCTTAGCTCGGAGTTAAGCTTTTGGAAGATCTCAAAAGACAAGGCTGAATGGTGTTGGATGGATCGGCCTTTAATGAGAACTGCCTGGTGTGAGGAGATCAGTTTTGGAAGGAGTGTGGTGAGCCTGGAAGTTAGGATTTTGGAGATGATCTTGTAAAAGAAGTTCAACAAACTGATAGGTCTGAAGTCGGCAAAGGTAGCAGGGGATTTGGATTTTGGGATGAAAGCAAGGAAAAAGACATTGGAAGCTTTAAGGATTTCCCTAGTTTGGAAAAAAATGCTGCATTGCCTTGATAACTGTTTGGCTTATGATACCCCAAGCTAAAGTGTAGAAGGCACCATTGAAGCCATCAGGACTAGGTGAGTTGTTCTTCTTGAGGGCAAAGACAACTTCTTTGATCTCAAAGTCAGAAGGGATAGAAACAAGAGTGGAGTTTTCCAAATCTGAGACCTTAGGGCTATCTGTTTGAAAAAGGATGTGGTGAAACTGACCATCATGGGGTTTTTAGAGGTTGGAGAAGAAATTCACTGCCTGAGCTTGGATGATAAGAGGGTCATCTGTTTGGTTGCCATCAACTTAGATATGTTTGATACTGTTGAAGGAGCCCCTGGCTTTTGCAGATTGGTGGAAGAACTTAGTGTTCATGTCTCCCTCCTTTAACCAATAGATTCTGGACCTCTACTTCCAATGGATCTCCTGGGCTTTGAGGGAATCATGGAGGCCAAGCTTTGTTGCCATGAGATCATTCCTAAGAGAGTCCGAAGGAGATGAGTCGAAGCTCTGCTGGCAGCTCAAGACAGAAGCCTCAGCTAATAGGATGTTTTTATGGACTTGGCCATAGGTGATCTTGCTCCAAAGTTTTAGTGCCTGCTTGAGGGCCTTGAGTTTTTGGGCAAGGATGAACTGAGGGTTCCCATCAATGGAAGCTCCCTAGTTGGATTCAATAACATCTAGGAAAGAGGGGTGGAGGAGCCATTTGTTTTCGAACTTTAAGGGGGCTATTGGGGGTAGGGGGAGATTGGTGTGGTTTAGCAGAAGAGGACTATGGTCTGAGGATAGTCTTGGAAGGTGATGGATAGTAGGATCTGAGAAGCTTTCCAGCCAATGGGAGTTCACTAGAGCTTTATCTAGTCTAGCTGTAACATAGGAAAGACCATTCCTGCTGTTGGACAATGTGAATTTGCTACCAGAGAAGAGAGTGTTTGAGAGGCTAGCTTGCATTATAACTGTTTGGAAATCTTTGAGAGAGGAGGGGGTGGCCTGGCGAAGGCAGAGCTTCTCATGATCGGCAAGGATAGCATTAAAGTCTCCTAGGACGCACCAGGGTAGGGTGGTTGGGGACGTGTCCATGAGGATTTGCCAGAGGTCTTTCCTATAGGTTGGGTTGGTGGAGCGATAAACTCTTGTGATGATGGAAAAGAGGCAAAAGGTTGGATTTAAAAGGAGCATAATGAGATGTTGAGAGGATGCATTGAAGACAGAGGTGACTAGATGATTGGAGAGCCTCGGTGAAAATTAAATATAGATCCAAAGATATTTGATTTAGATCGGACTTTTGTGCAATTTTTCCAAAATATCCATACACAAACCAACTCCAACACTTGACCCTTCATTTCATTTCTTCTGTAGCTTCTTCTCCTTCGTTTTCTTCCCTTACTTTCCACACCCACCTTGCTGCCAAAGGGAATTCAAACAATCAACTTCATAAATAACGATCACCATTCATCTTGTGAGGGCCTAAACTTCATCTACATACCAATTTATCGGAGTTTCCCCAATGTAATTCTCTAGGTAAGCTTCTTTCTTGATTAGGGTTAGTTTAAGTTTGGGGGTTTTCATTAGAAATGCCTTAGATGGGTGTAGTAGTGTACTTTCTCTTAGAATTGTATAGTTAATAGAATTGGTTTTGGTTTCATGCATAGGTTTGAGAATTTGAGGCTAGGGTTGAGAGTCTTGGACTTCCACCCAAATCAAGGAAAGTATACTTTTAATGGAAATTACATTCTCCAATCAATTTTGAACCTATGATTAGGGATTTCATCGATTTTAGTGTTGAGATTTGGTGGCTTTGAACTATGGTTATGTGAGCACTATCGTATGGGTGTGAAATGATAATGGAAATATGAACAATAGTCTCTCCTCGTTTATTGAACTTGTTCATACAGGTAAAAACCAAATCCTTCACTTTCTTTTATGGAGCACCACTAAGCTGTTTACTTTTACTGCTTATGAAATTATGGAAGACTGCAAAGATCGATATGAATGTGAATATGAAACGGTTGATCATCGTCTTATGAATTTATGAAAGGAAATTGATTATTCCGAGATTGTGGACGGGATTTATGATCTTGTGAACTATGAACTAATATCGGGCTAATCACCTGATGAATTTATGAATTATGAATTACCTTAACTTTTCATGTCTTGGTAGTAGCCATGTGGATAGCCTTTAATGTTAGAGTCTGTGACAAGACTCTAACGACATCGATCATTACTTTATCGTATCTCATTCGATATTATTGGTCTTTAATCGCTTTCCAATTCATATCTACTATTGTTTATGTATATCTACTTGTAGTTGATGGTACTATGCTTGGTAAACAGGTACCGAACCCACCTATTTCTCAGAGGAGGAGGAGGAGGAACGGATACTTCAGGCGGATCGGCATAATGACCACGAGTGGTGTGCCGATGACATCTACTGAGTCATCATGACCAACACGTACGTGACAGCCTTCACTTTAGAGTTTTATTGTGAGATAGTTTTGTATACACTTTGTAATAGAAACTTCTGTAATTATTAGACTTGAACTTTAATCTA
This sequence comes from Cinnamomum chago, assembly GCA_038049695.1. Lineage (NCBI taxonomy): Eukaryota > Viridiplantae > Streptophyta > Magnoliopsida > Laurales > Lauraceae > Cinnamomum > Cinnamomum chago. The sequence goes on from CP142460.1 coordinate 51,913,590, forward strand.
TGTCTGGGCCTGTTTACTGTGATATATGTTCTTTACTTATGTGATTTAAGAAGTCTCCATGGTGTATATCAGTTAACCGATCAAATGTAATCATCTCACCGCGGACTTCGATCCTAGGGACCATGATTAATGGGGGACAAAATGACTGTATAGTCATCCAAATTTTTTTATTTGGCCCTTAATATCACATTTAACCCAGTTATAAATAATTGAGGCGTCACATCTTATCTATATGTGTTTCGCTCAAACAATTTGTTAGTTGTAGGATTCGAAGCTGCTATGGAAGAGCCCACAAAGTTCTACAAATGCCTCATATCTCTTGCCTGTGATTTTTTAAGGAAGTCTCTTTCAATTTAAAAAAATAATAATAATAAAATAAAGATAACTAAAATGAAATTTTGAATCATTTTATCATTTATGTCTTTCCAATGTTATTATTTTTTTTGGAAAAAAATTAGATTGGGCCCTTTAAAAAAAGATTGGATCTTCATTGAGTCGAATAAACAAGGGCTGATAGTTTTTATAATAGTTCTTATCTCTAAAATTCTCCATTAGAAGTTATTGTGTGTTTAGATTTTTTTAATTTGTTGAGATAATTGGAGATCTTGTTGGGATGTATCTCTGTCAATTCTTTGAACTTTGTTAAGACATTTAACTTTATGCTTCTTTCACAATGATTTTCTCTCATAACCAATAATTATCTGATTTCCACCGAACAGGGAGAAAAGAGATTAATGATGGAGTTGATTGTGTGAATGAAAATATAGAGCTACCACTATTTACTTTCAAAAGAATCATAACAGCTACAAACAACTTCTCAGCAACAAATAAGCTTGGGGAGAGAGGTTTTGTGTCAGTTTACTAAATAATGCCAACACTCTATATCACCAGGAATAGGGAATGGCTTTGTTGTTCTTGTTCTAGTAAGAAGAAGAAGTTTTCCTTAAAAAGAGTAACATAGTTTAGGTTGCGATTTGTAGGGAACCTTGTGCCAGGGTTTGGAAATACCTGTTAAAAGACTTTCAAAACACTTTGTACAAGGCCAACAGGTGTTCAAGAATGAAGCACAATTGATTGCGAGACTACAACAAAAATATCTTGTTAGGATTTTGGGTTGGTGCATTGAATTTAAGGAGAGTAGAAAATATTGATCTACGAGTTCATGCCCAACAAAAGTTTAGACAAATATCTATTCGGTAGGTTCATTTTTAAAAAAAATTTAATGACAAAAAAGTTTCGAGTTCTATATTTATTCATCGAGGCTTGGCTAGGTTTGGATGGGAGAAAGGGAGAAGAGGAGAGGTGGAAAAAGAAGCAGCCTTTTTTCCTATTTCAATTTCTTCACTCATGATTTAAGTTTATCTAAAAGTTTGTGAAATGATCATGCAATAAGGATTTTATATCTTTTGGGTTGAGCTTCCCAGTTAAAGTTTTCTAATCATAATATTTATCAGATCCTACCCAACAGTTGCTACTAGATTGGAGCAAATGCTTCCACATTGTTCAAGGTGTTGCGTGCTCAGGGGCTGCATTATCTACATCATTACTTAAGACTTAAAGTCATTCATTTGCGACCTAAAAGTTAGTAGCATTCTATTGAATGGCTCCATGAATCCTAAAATCTTGACTTTGGCTTGGCAAGGATTCTCGATGGAAATCAAACACAAGCAAATACAGACAAAGTGATGGGTACATAGTAAGTAGTTAGGTTTGTGTCTTGAATTCCAGTTTGACAGGATTGGTTCATTGAGTTAGCCAATAACCAAGTTCAGGGTCGTGGGTATTTTGGTCATTGTACCGGAGCTTTCTTGGGGGCCAAGAAGGTAGAGATTATATACATTGATGTAATCGGTAACCCTAAACTCTGAGAGGGAGTGAGAGAAGTGAGAGCTCACTCTCCCATGGTTTCCAACCACGGAAGGAGGCAAATGTGAGAGCAAGACTAATACCCATGGGGAGAGAGTAGCAAAGTGTTAAAGGGTTTGGAATCCTTGTAATGAATTAGGTTACCCAATTTCCTGCATAGTGAAATCCCCGTAGCCCCGTGGATGTAGGAAAATGTTGAACCACATAAATCTCTTGTGTCCTGGATTGCTTATGGTTGTGATTGATCGTGCGTGTTATGCCCTAATTAATTTCCTAACGTAAGTAACCAAGTACTACATTCACCAACACATTCTCAAGTATGAACACACATTTTCACACGCATTATTGGTTTGGATTTCTCACTCAACTACCAAATTATTTTAGTGTTACAATGGTTACAGTGGTTATTTGTCACCCGAGTACGCACTGAATGGGATTTTCTCGGAGAAATCTGATGTATCTAGCTTTGGGGTGTTAGTGTTTGAAATTGTGGTGGTAAAATGAACACTGGAAACTATCATACCGAGCAGTCCATCAACCTTCTTGAATTTTTAAGTAGACAAACTTATACATTGGTTCACCTATCTTGCTTTAAATATATTGAACAATACAATAAATAAGAATTTGCAATGTTAAGGCATGGCAATTATGGAACGAGGACAGAGCCATGGAGTTCATCGATGCCTCATTGGGTGATTCTTTAATCTCTGGAGAAGCGATGGAATGCATACACATTGGTATCTTGTGCGTTCAAGACGACTCAGCTGATGGACCGAATATGTCATCCGTTGTTTCTATGCTAGACAATGAAACTGTAATATTGCGTTCACTCAAGCAACCAGATTTTCCCACTCTTCGGTGTCATGTTCCGTCACATTGGGATGTGTCACATCCCGGTGCCCGAATTTCTTTGGCCTAGGGTAACCCTCGAGGTGTGACACGCGTACTCCCATGATATTATCTCTGTCTCAAGTCAAATACAAATCACGAAGGATAAAAACTTCTCTTTCCACTGGTGAGGCTAACTCACCAACACCTGTCAATAACAGTTAACAGCGGAAGCATCTCAAATATTCCACAGCTATGTACCTTTTCATACTCAGTCCAATTAAAGGTTCCATATTTACACAAAAGATATATTCATTATGAAAGTACATGATGTGTGTGTGTAATGTCCTCAATCATTTTGAAAATGAAAGCTCATAAATGTATGCCTAAGGCTTTTGAAAGTTTTATCTCATAAAAACATTTATGATTGAGGAAGGAATGCAAGTCACATGTTAAAAGTAACAACTTGTTAATGATATCAAAGATTCACAAGTTGAGCTCTAAACATGTGATGCATAGGGATGTCAATCAAATCAACAATGCAGCTTAAAACATAAAAATAGATTTGATTGAAATTAGGGGACAAATCATATGTAATTATAAATACAACTTGAATATGATATACCAATCAATGCAAAGCAAGTTGTAAAACTTTAAAACAAAGTTACATATGATTTGTAAACATGTTGAATCCAAAACATAAGATATATTTGAAAAAGATTTTCTTATGATGAAAGACAACACCCAAAGATTCAACAAAGTATATAAATCATGTTACATATAATTTCAAAGATTTTTCCATTAACATGATCTACTTAGATTTACCAAATAAAGTACTACTTGGATTGAATCAAATGGTGATGCATTCAAAACAATAGATCAATTCAAAATATAAAACATGCTAAGGATACAACACATCATAGTTTAACATGCTACTAAAGATTTACCAAAGATAAAACAAAACATGAAAACATATGATTTGTAAAGAAGTTGAATCCAAAACATAAGATAGTTTTAAAAGTGATTTTCTTATGTTGAAAAACAACAACCATAGATTCAACCAAGTATAGGAATCATGTTACATATAATTTCAAAGGTTCTTTCATTAACATGATCTACTTAGATTTACCAAAGATAAAGTACTACTTGGATTGAATCAATGGTGATGTATCCAAAACAATAAATCAATTCAAAACATAAAACATGTTAAGGACACAACACATCATAGTTTATCATGCTACAAATGATTTACCAAAAATAAAACAAAGCATGAAAACATATGATTAAGGAAAGTAGAGCCTACTTGGTGATTTAACTCATTAATCCAAGCTTTAGCTTTCCTAATGATCCCCTTCATCCCTTAGTTCATTTCCCTTTAATTTGCCTCAAAACCCCTCAAGGAGGGCCTTAAAATTCCCAACTTTTGGCAAAGGAAAGAACTCATATTTATAGAAAAAATGCCCAACGGCTAGTCCCAGGTCGACCTGCCAACATAGGGGGGTCCACCTGGTACACACAACGGTAAAAAAAATGACAGTTGGAGCTTCAGGACCCAGTCGACCTGCAGTGTGGCAGGTCGACCCGAGTCCCTGGCCAGGTCGACCTGCCACACTGCAGGTTTACAGCCTGGGACCAAAAATTCTCAACTTTTGCATATTTAAAAGTTTTTTCAAGTGGGAACTTTTGGGCCACTAAACCAAGCTTGGAAACATGTTTTAAATCAAACTAAGATGATTAAAAACATGAAACACAAAAAGCCTAAAAATGATTTGACATTTTAAAACCAAAGGCTTGCTTGATTTCTAAAACTCTTTTCAAAAAACAAATGCATCCAAGATTAAAAACAAAACATGCATGTATAAAATAAGATTTCAAGTTTATCTAAATCAATGCATATGTGTGTAAATCAAATGATGCTAGAATGATAATGCATCCATCAAATTGCAATCTACAAAATTCCTAACATACACTACCGTTGGCCATTTTTCCAACGGTCAGAAATATAGCCGTTGTGAAGGCCAGGTCGACCGAGCCCTATTACCAGGTCGACCAGGGAAACTAGCAGTTGGACTATTTTTTCCTATAAAGTCCATTATTTTCCAACCTTTTTAGAGGCTTGATTCATGAACTTTTGAGACCATTTTGGAGCCAAAGAAAGGGGAAGAAGTTGGAAAGGCTAGAGGGTTTTTTGGAAATCAAATGCTTGAGTTTTAAAAAGGTACATCTTACTTGTCATTTTGATTTCCATTAAAATTAGAATCAATGCAAGTTTAAATCTTTGTATTTTCTTTTATGCGTGATTTCTAGTTTTTAAAGAGTTGTTTTGCAAACTCATTATCATCTTTGGAATATTAAGAATGGTTTGCAAACTCTCTTGACTAATTCACATGCTCTTAGACTTTAAATATTCATACAACTTGTTTAGTTCATTTCTTCAAAGTTGTTTGAATCTTTTATGTGATTAGTTTTATCTTCAATCATCATTTTCTAAGCTTTGATTTTAAAATGCATCAAGCATTCATTTAAGAGCTTCATTGTAGAAATTGATTGAAGTAAAGCATTCATACACTTGTGCACACACTTTAGTTTATTTAGTGTATGTTTGTAATTTGATTTACACTTTCACATTAGCCTATTTAGAGGCAATTCAATTGTGCTTAAATTGTATCTCTTAGAGTGTTATTTTGTGAAGACACCTTCTTAGAGAAATTATTCATTTGTAAAGGTTATTGCTTAGCCTAAGAAAAGCATCTTGTAAAGGTTATTGCTTAGCCTAGAAAAGCACATTGAGAGGTTGTTGTTTAGCCTAGAAAAACAACATTGTAAGGGTTATTGCTTAGCTTATTGAAAAGCATAAATAGTGGAAATCCGGTGGGGTGATTGGATCACAAGCCGGTAGTGGACGTAGGCATTGAGGCCGAACCACTATAAACCTTTGTGTTATGGTGTATGCTTGTGGTGATTGTTTATATTAGCTTCCGCATCTTGTTTGATAAGTCATCACATGTGACTAGTTTATCTTAAAGAACTAAAATTGGATCAAATTGATCATATTTGTAGCACACCCTATTCACCCCCCCTCTAGGATTAGGATCCCAGGACTTTCACCCCCACCTTATATCATATGATGATATATAAAATGTGGGCTGTTTTGGAATGGGGATATTGATGTGTTTACAATAAATATTTGATCATTTAAATATTTCTTTCTTTGTGCATTACTACTTTTCTCAAATTACTTTTCATACATACATATACATACATATACATATATATATATATATATATATATCATAACTTCTTGCACTGTTAATATATATTAGAGACGTAGGCATCGATTTCGAAATTGGAGTTCAATTTGCTAACCGATTGCAACATTGGACTCTAATCTCAAATCAATTTAAGAAATTGGATCTCAAATCAATTTCAAGAGATAAGCTCTATCAATCAATTCAGAGTTCATTTTTGTTAAGCTTCTTTATTTGAATTCAAATTTTAATATATATCTATTATGGAAGGTGATTAAAAAGTCCAAATAAAAAAATCCACCTTGCTCAATAACTCTATCCAACGAAGTTAAAATGAGTCTTCTTTAGGTGGATTTAGGATTTTAATATATCTATTATGGTTAGAAAATTTTTAATATATCTATTATGGTTATAAATCTTTATTGTTTGTGATTTTTAAAAGTGGATCCTTGTTAGTGATTTATACATATGGGCTCCACATACAATAAACTTTTTTAAAGTGGGCCTCATATTCTAATTCATAAAGACGGGGCCACTTGCAATTTTGCAAATATTAATTTACATAAGACTTGAAGTTTCATACTCATTTATATACAAATTAATATTTACTTTATATAAATGTCGGGCTGAGCCATGCTTCAAACCGTAATAAATAGTATATTTGTTTGTTTTATATTTATTTTCATATTTTTTATTATTTATTTATTTTTTCATTAATTAATATCTCATAAAATAGCCACAAATTGGACGTGCTTTTATGTCTAGGCCTGGGCTTAGCACGGGCATGCTTTGCTAGTTTGTTATGATGTGGACATATTATTATTTGAAAATAAATATTGTTCAATGTCAACATTCAGTTGGTTTAATTGATATATTTTCTACTAGCTACGGCTAGATTTGGGGTATTCCATAATTTTAGCACACTGCACCTCCCTAAACACACATCAATTTTCAAGTGATCTGACAGAATTCTGTTTTGCTAGACAATTTGGTGTTTGAAAGTGATTTGTTCCACATTTGAATAGAATCTGCTTTACAGATAGGTCCTCGCAATTGCTTGCACCATACTCCATGCTTGGGCCAATTTATCAGAAAAGTTTGACCCACTAATCATATCAGGCAGATAAAAACCTACTCTAATGATGAAAAAATGTTACTTCTGGTACATTTCATCAGTAGTGATTATCCATTTCTATTTTTATTAATAAATTTTTATGTTAAAAGGAACCTTCTCATTTCTTTAATCGGTAAGAGGAACATTATCCTGGTAAAATGATTTGAAACAACAACCGTGCTCATGGTGCGAGAAGAACCTATTTTTTTATAACATTTGGGAAAAAACGATAGAATTATAGGCAGATGACAGAAGTGATGTATCGTCAATATGAAATCCTCCCATCAGACTCCCAAACATGTCCTTAGTAAAAGCTATCACAAAAGTAAGGAAAGTATGAGTCTCATCCACTGTACTTACCTCTATTTTAAATTTCAACTTCTTGCTTATTTTACATTTCAATCTCTCATGTCATCTATCTCCTCTGTCTCATTATTATCTTTGTGAGTAGAAGTCATCCAAACAAACGAAATAGTTTAAAATTAGAAGAGTGATGAAATAGGAGGTTCTGGGTTCCCTCAAAGAATTCTCTTAATTTCCATTTGGTAATTTACTATTAAAATGAAGTGGAGTAAAACCTCTAGTTGCCAGAGATGAATAGACTAAAAAATACTCAAATTATTTTCCCCTTCTTTTAAAAGAAAAAGTTCAAAAAGCAACATCTTCAATGCACTAAATGACAAAAAAATAAAAAATAAAAAAAACATCCTCATTTTACAAAAGGAAGTTAAAAAAAATTCATTATAAAGCCACTAAATACAAAATACAATCATAACCCCTTGTGTTTTATTGTTTCTTGATTTTACATGTAAAGTTACCAAACTGCCGTGCTTCCCCTTTTTTTTTTTTTAATTTTTTAAATATTTTTCTTGGAATGGGCCTAATTAAACAACCCCACAAAATCCAATGAAGGGTAAAGGAAAGACAGATCTTCTTATTCCTCAACACCAAAATATAAACCACTCTGCATTATCATAACCTTCATGTATTCTCATCATAGTCGTGGAAGTCATGCCCAACTATTCTTTTATATTATAACGAAATATAAAGACAGATATAGTAACCAGTACAGTAATAAACTAACACTACAAAAAAAAGGACTTTTAGTCTCGCTTTTAAATTGAGCTTTTGTGTCGCTTTTACAATAAAGTGACACAGTATGGTCTAATGTGTCACTTTAGAGGAGAAGTAAACAAGGATGAGGTTTGTTGTGTCACTTTTCTATAATGCGACACACACAAAACAAATCTATAACACGATAGCGCCTTTATTTTCTTTTGCCTGCGCATTAGCAATTCTTTTCTGAATATTTTTTCAAGCCGAAACCCCTTTCGCGCCCATCTATTTTCCCTAATTTTCAATCGACAAACCCCTTCTGCGCCCTCTCATCGTCTCCATCTCACGATCCCTCTCATCACCACGCCCAACAGCCCTCTCATCGCATCCCTCATCTCATCTCGTCCCGAGAGGAGGGAGGAAAGAGGGAGGAGGGAGAGGGGGAGCTCGCCAGCTGGTGGCCCAGGTATGTGGGTCCCGCCCCTTCTCTTCTTCCATTTCTTATTTTCTTTCTTTTTTTGTTAACTTCTCTGCCATGGTTTGAGGTGGAAACTGAGCAGCACATCCCCTGCCATGGTTTTTAGGTGGAGGCCGAGTGGGGAGCAGGGAGAGTGACAATAGAGTGAGGGGAGGAGGAAGAAGGGAGCTCGCCAGTTAGCCCAGGTATGTGGATCGCACTCCCTGCCATCTTCCATTCTTTTTTTTTTTTGTGTTACCCCTGCTGCTGCCGTTTCAGGTGTAGGCCAGGCGCGGTCAACAGAGAAGAAGAGGGAGGAGAATGAGGGAGAACTTGCCAGGTATGTGGGTCCCGCCCCTTCTCTTCTTCCATTTCTTCTTGTCTTTTTCTTTTTCCTTGAAACATGGCTGCAGAATGAGGTTTGGGCATTTTATGCGTGGTGGATTTTGGAGAGGGAGGAGGGGGTGGAGTTGTCTCAACTGTGAGGTTGGTGATCCGATTTGAAGGGTTGTGCGGTGAGAATTTCATGTCAAAGTCAGTTTGGGTGGAAAATGGGCATTCACTGCTACTTCCTGGAACTTCTTTTAGTTGCATGGAATGATTCAGAATTGAATGTGAAAAATGGAGTGCAGAAGTTCCGGGTCAAGCTCCTTCGACATCTATCTATTTGTAAAAATTCCTCAAAGACTTCTGTATATTTGTTGAAACACCTTATAGGGAATTTTCTATACCAAGGATTACAACTTTGTAAAGCGCCCATAGATCGATGTCTCTAATCTACAGATGATTGCATATTTTGGGCTTTCCTCTCTCTGCTTGACTTTGTCCTTTTCTTACCGAACCATCTATTCAACTCCAAACGATAGCTGTCTACTGCTCTAGTCTAAATGGTTTTATTTATTTTTTCTTTTTTGAAATATTTGATGCACTATAAATGAAAATGGAAGATTTGTGTTTGTGTTTTTTTTTTATCTTTAAATGGAGATGTTACTGTAATCTTCTTAGTTTTTGTTTTTTCTTTTTTGTTTTTTTTTGTTGTTTTTTTATTTTATTTTATTTTTCAATGATCTCTTAACTTATCTGAAAATGTAATTCTGTGTCATTTTGGTGTATGGACTATTTGTGTTTGGTAGGGAGATGATGATGATTATTTGGTGATGATCAGGGGCTGTTGTTTGAACATGACTGTTTGTAGATTTGTGTTTGGTTTCTGATTTGCAAAGTGAATACTAGAACTCTTTGAACAGGACTGTTTGTAGATTTTAAAATTACAGAAGTAATGCTAGATAGAAGATGATGAGGTGCATAAAACTGTATTGGACTTTGCTCGTCTTTGAAGTTCTGATCTGGGTTTTATCTGAAACACAATCTCAATCTGTCTATTATATTAAACACTTGAGATTCTGATTTGGGTTTTGTCTGAAACACCCAAAGAGCAATCTCAAGTTTGTCCATGACATTGGACGCTTAAAGTTCTGCTTTGGGTTTTCTTTTAACATCCAAAGTGCATTCTCAAGTCTCTCTATGATATTAGACATCATGTTTTAAAAAATCTAAAATGGGTTTTGCCCAGCCCCATACTTCTGACATGGATTTAGTGTGAATCATTCAAAATAAACCTAAAGTTGATTCATTTTTTTTTAAGTTATGTTATATTCTTAAATTGAAGACAGATTTTATAGTACATCTATCAATACATGACATTGCCTAAAATCTTGAAAGGACTAATAGTTTCTTTCTTTTGTTTTGCCATGTAGATGGAGGGCTCTATTGATCAGCCCCATTGCCTGAGGGTTGCACCTTAAGCAGTTTTTTTTTTTAAATTTACATCAATTAATCCTCTAATGCATGTCTCTTGAAATTTTCTATATTAGTTTTTGTTTGAATTTTTACCAGTCTAAGAGGATTATGCCTTTATTCTCTGTTGGTGTATTCAGGATATATGTAGTTCTGCCTACAACTGGTTTAACCTTGCCCTTTGGTGGAGAAGTAAGTATATATATTTTTTTGAGCTTTCCAGTTTCTTTGATGAGGCAAAGCAGATTCGGATCCTTTAAAAGTGGAAATTATATCGCCCTGACCATCCTTGAGAGTGAATGGTATTACATTTTCAACTTTTACTTTCTTTTGGCATCTCAGTGTAGTTCTCTTTGATTGTGTGGGATTTTTCTTGTTGTTTTTAATAGTTCTCTTTGGTGCAATCAAGTGAGACATTAACATATGTCAGAAAAGAGAAATCTGGAACACTCCTTAGTGGTAATAAGATAATGGCCGCTTCTGTCACTGTTTCTAATTTGATTATGATGACAACTGGTGTTAATATTCCTTTGCTTGATGAGAGCCTGTTAAATATCTTGTTCAATTGGTGATGCATAAGAGATGAATGCTTTGGTTGTGCGGCTTGTGCCCCTTTTGTCGTAAAGAACTCTGATTGTTGTTGTTTCTTTCAAAAGTAATCAAAATTCAATCTGTTTAATACATTAGTGCTCAAATTCATTGTTACACAATCCATTTCCACCTGTTTTTATTCAATTTTTTTTTTTTTCTGAAATTTAAGTTGTGTTTTGAGTCATCGGTCGCATCATTGTTTCCAGCATTACAAGATTGCAAATTGTTGCAGATGGGTGGAAATCAGTTCAACACATGCTGAGAATTCATTCAAAGTGCATACCTTTACTTCCTTCAAAATGCCAACTCATTGCATAATGGGAATATTCATGATGTTCTGATCTATTAAGCATGCAAGCATCTGCAATTAATCTCTTCAGTATGTTGAAGGAGAGTTATTTATTTGTTTTTTAAAATTACGAATGGGAATTTAGAGGAGTTTAGACTTTCTCTATAAGCATAGTTCTTTTCTTGTTCTTTTTGTTGTTTGTTTCTGCTGGGAATTAAGGATTGACTTTCTGATGGTTTGAGGCAATGTAATCAAGTTATTCTATTTGTTTTAGGAAACATTTTAAACCCTTTTTTTATGCTCTGTAATAGTGGCAGAAGAACTTCCTATGAAAGCACGAGAACAGGATTACCAGTCATCGGATTCCCACTTTACCACCTAGTGGTAAAACTTCAGACTCTCCCAGGAGCTCTGAATATCCAACGCACATGGGAAATAAGAGGGGTGAAATACCTTCTAGAGTGAACTATTGTTCTGACGGCTACTCTTCTGGTGTTCCATTGCAGACAAATGTGCCTGCTAATGTTGAGAAGGTAAATGTCTGCTTTGGCCATTGTTCTGATTGGTTTCTCTTCAGAAGTTGTTGGTTAGCATTTATTAATTTATTGGGAATGCCATTATGGGATCTTCTGCAATGTATAGTGCGGAAGACAATTATACGATTTTAATTGGTTTTCTATGTGCGAAAATGATGGCAACGATTAAAATTTTTGGTAACTTTGGCTGCATTGAGCTTATCTCTGGGAGGACCCAGATATGACATGGGTACCACAGGGACACGCTACAACACATGAAACTTATTTTTGCCAATTTTGAAATATCTGGGCATCAAAGGGGAGGATTGCTTTTCAGGATATGTTGAACACTGGTTGGAGATATTGAAAGTTTTTCTACAATTTTTAATATAATAAAGCATTGGGTTTTTCTTATCAGCTCTATGATATATTTTCTTTTGTTGTGTGCATATGCATGAAGATAAACACATCGCTAAGCCCCCGTTTGTTTGCACTAAAATATATAGGATTTGAATACATAGGGTGGTTAAAAATGAAGATCAAAGGTGAATTTCCAAAATTAAGCATCAGATAAATCTTTTGATTCTATTTCCCTAAAAGAAAATGCTATTTGATGTTCAGTTTTGAAAATTCACCATCAATATTTATTTTTAACCACCTAATGTATTCTAATGCAAACAAACATGCCCTAAGTATTTTGATGTGAATATGTAAGCAATACTCACAATTGCATTCATGTTTTAGGTTTTCTTTCCCATTCCCCCCACCCCACATACACGTTATTGAACACATACATGTTTACTACTATGTACAAGAAGTTGCGTTATGTGCATTATAAATTTAAAAGATGAGTTTATTGCTACTTAACAGGACTACTGCTGGTGCGGAAGCAGCTGCGCCCGCAGGATCGATACCAGTTCGTCTTCCCACTTTTCATGCAAGGTATATTGTAATCAAGGCTGTTGGAAATTGGAATTTAACTTGGTTCTGGATTTCATCCATCTGCTTCCATAAAAAAACCCAACTGACTTGGATTACTGTTACTAAGTGTGTGGTAGATGTAGGTTGGTTTCAATCTTACTTTCTTTTCATTGATAATTATGTATCTTGTTTCTGGTTTCAGCGGACAAGGGACGTGGCATTCTGTGGTTTCATATGATGCATGTGTCCGTCTTTGCCTTCATTCGTGGGCCAGAGGTTGTACAGAAGAAGCTCCTCTCTTTTTGGAAAATGAATGTGCACTCTTGAGAAGTGCATTTGGGTAAGTTCCATTCCATCTTCCCTTTTTTCCTCTTTTAGTTAAATCTGATACAATTTTTGAAAATAGAATAGAATAAACCCAGAGTTCAGGTTATGTGTAAATGTAACAGAATAGAATCAAGTGTTGTTTGCACTGATTTTATTAAATGTAATTCTTTAGGTTAATATCTGATTTTTAAATAATTAGTATGCCAGTTACTGACATGGACTCTTGATTTTCTTCCATTCTAATCCCCTTCATTTCTTCCCTATTACTGGTGATATAGTTTGCAGCAGACCTTGTTGCAATCAGAGGAAGAGCTACTGGCAAAACGATCAACAGAGCTTGTTAGTGAAGGAACGATGCCTAAACCCAAGAAAACCATTGGCAAAATGAAGGTCCAAGGTAGTTATATGTTTCCATGAGTCATTGTTGTTAACTACTGAAGTTCTCAATCGTAGTAATCTGATACTATTGTTGGAAACACATACATTTCACACAACACATCGAAGAGTCCATGCATCAGGCTATTCTCAAGCCTGATTGAGGAATTTTAATGTAATGCTTCCTTCTTCTTTTTTTTTTCTTTTTTGGTGTGTGTGTATGTGTGTGTGGTTATGTACTTGTATTATACAATCATTCATTTGGATTCAGGCTTAAACTTTTTCTTGTGCAGTTCGTAGAGTGAAGATGTCCATTGAAATGTCTCCTGGATGCAGTTTTGTATCTCTAAAACCTCCAGTAATGAAGTTGGAATCACTTCGAACACGTTTGTCAAATTTGCAGTCAACACTCTCATTTGCGTGGGAAGCACTTCGGAATGTTCGTGTTGTGCCAAGATTACCTGCTAACAGCTCATTTTCGAGGCATAGCTTGGCAGACGTGCATGCTAGTACTCAGTACATTAAACCACGTGCTTTCGTTACGAATTCGAAGGTTAATGTAAATAGTTTGGATTATGGATGGATTCAAATTGGCTATGTTTTGAATAGTTTGTTTGATTTAGTGCGTGGACGAGCAAGTACGTTCCTTAATGTGAATGGTGATTAATTTTCAATTAATGAAATGGTTCTTATTGAATGTTGCTATCTATATCTTTTTGCATCTTTTGTAAGGCAGGTTTAGTGATTTGAAAGTGTATCCATACTGCAGCATGTTATTAGTAATGTATATATTGCATTTTTATTTAAAAAAGAAAATGGATGGTATCTCGCTTCTATGGAAAGTGTCACAACAGATGACTACTTGTGTCACTTTTGTTCCGAAAACAACATATTGATCATTGCTACAGATGTTGATTGTATCTCGCTTCAATGGAAACTGTCACAACTGATGACAAAAGTTATCTTTCTTGTGACACTTCTAAGTTATTTCAGTGTCACTTTTGGGTTTAAAGTGACACAAGTAACCATTTTTTTGTGTCACTTTGGTAACAGAAACTGACACAACAAATGCATTTCTTGAGACGCTTTTGCGAACTTTTAGTGACGCCGGCAGATAAGACACTTGCATAGTAACCAGAAAAGCGACACAAACCACTTTTTAAGACACTTTAAAAGTGACTCATTAAGACATTTTTTTTATAGTGTAAAGTGAAATCGCTTACATTCATATAATGAAATTATTTATCATTGGTGCTACCAATCTATACTGTTCTAGGAAAAGAACTTCAGCTACTTGCATGATGATAACCATGCAAGGTTTCAATCACAGAAAGAGAGCTGGCAGGATTGATGACCTTGCAGTTTGTTCTTATCTCACCTTCGGTGCCTGTCTTAACTTCAATGTACCCCATCTTCACCATGGATTGCGCAAACTTGTCAGCCCATGCCCATCCATTCTTCACATAGCTATTGACGATTGCAGCGAGTGTTGAATTGGTTGTGAGAGCATGGTCAGATGTGAAGAGCGCCAGATTAAAGTTCACATTCACATAGTACTTGTTGTCCAGTGCATTGGGAGTTATTATATCCAATGCAACGGTTCTTGAATCATTTCTGGTCACATTGGAAGGGCACATTAACCTGAGCAGCTCGGCATAGGCCGAGCTAATTGTTGGGTCTATTCCAGTGGAAGTACTGGCATTGTAGAGCCTGGTAACAAAGGTTGTGCAGTGGGAAAGACCAATGGAATGTGCCCCAGAGAGGGTCACCATATCCTCAGCTGTCAGATTTTTGGCCTTGAAGTTGTCCACGAGTTGGGTGGCGTTGAAGGTGGGAGCCGGGATCATTTCGTCGGCCTCGGCTGCAATGGATATCCGCCCATCTCGCCGCCCAGCCGGGACTTGGTAGGATATGTTTCCGGCGAGGATGGCGGCGTCCCTTGCTCCAAAAGCGAGGATGTCAGCACATGACACGGTTCCCGGGCACTGAGCTTCGATGGCGGCCTTTGCTGCATCGATCACCTCGAAGCCCCGGAGGCTCGGATTGTTGGCCACGGCATCCTTTTCAGCGGTGTTGTTAGCGGTCGGATCTATTAGTACGGATCCATCGCAGCCCTATAATACAACTAAAAGAGAATGTTAGGTCTTTTTAATTTCGAGACTCTAATCTAATTTATAAGAGCTAATCAGATTAAGGTTTAAAATTAAATCTCTAATTATATTTAGTCTGTTTGCTAAAAGTATTAAAAAAAAAAAAACCAACTCTTCTTTCATGAATTAATTTGGGCGCACCTTTAGAAATAGTAGTAATTGGGGCAAACATTTAAAGCACTTTAAAATTTTGCATTGTCCGCATATCTATCCACTTTATCTAAGAAAGCACTAAAGAAAGAGACCCCCCACCCAGCTTATTTTGTTAGAGACAAAAGCCCTAATTTGTGAATTAGTTCTAAAATTAGAAAATATAATTATATGTTTAAAGCACTTTTAAATTTTGCATTGTCCGCATATCTATCCACTTTATCTAAGAAAGCACTAAAGAAAGAGACCCCCGACCCCCCACCCAGCTTATTTTGTTAGAGACAAAAGCCCTAATTTGTGAATTAGCTCTAAAATTAGAAAATATAATTATATGTTTACCAAACACACTAATAAGTAAATAAGCTTTAAAATCGCAAAATAAGAGGCTATTTTTAGAGTTACCAAATACCCTTTAGTAAAAATTATTCATGCGGTCACATTTGAAAATTTCCATACTTATTATTTCCTATGAATTCTTAGGTAAAGGCCACTAGGGTAAAGAGTAAATGGTCTAAGTTGCTACTTGCTACAAATGACCAACATGTATAATGGCACTTAAATTTTGCGTACTTTGATGATTAAATCATACTCAATAATCTAATTAGTCATAGTATCTAAGTGGACGGGGGTCAGGTCAAAAAAAATAAAAAAATAAAAAAAAAAAAAATCCCCACCCTAACAAAGCAATCATGGAAATGCATGCGAATGAGGCCAGCCGCGATGCCACTGTTATTGGCATAGGCATTAGTGACCGTTTGCCGGACTAATTGTTCGGCTGATGGGCATGTTTGACTGTAGAATCCGACGATCAGGGCTGCAGGGTAGGCGGCCGAGGAGGTCACCAGCAGCATTAGAAACATGCAGTTGACTACAATAGACATGAAGCTCAACGCAAACTACACACAGAAGAGTTGTTGTTGCAAAGAAATTGTCTTTGTTTTGGTACTCGAATTGCAGGGAAGGTTTGACATTTATAGCGAGAGAGGTCGGTGGGACATCAAATCAGAAAAGAAATGGTATCCGTTTCTATAAAAATATATGAAACTCTCTTTTGCGTGTGTGATCTGGTTTCTCATCCAACCCTTTTGTTATCAATTAAAGGGACAACAAAAACCTCTAGATAATCACCGAAGATGGATTATAGTTCTATATTTTACATATGTATTGACGATAATAATGGGCAAAAAGTGCAAAGATGCCTATTAAAGGCCAAATATTTAATGGATTCTATCAGATGCCAATGTGGTTTCTTCTGCCATATATATATAGAATCACTGCCTCAATCAGATCCGTGGTTAGAGGGATCACTAAATAGTGGGCCCTACTGTTATGGTACAAGCTTGAAAGATACTGTCAACTCACACAACATGACGTGCAACCGGACGGTATAACTTTCTTAGGTGTTATACTTATTTACATATGTAAATGATTCAAAAGTGTAATCGGTAAAATTTATCATATGTTTGTTTCCATATAAATGAAGTGCAAAGATGGGGTTAATTGAGCCCATTTTGGCACCAAAGTTTTCACACCTCAGGAGGTTAGTATTACACACCTAGGGTTACCATGCATTGGTATAGTTTGGGATGGCCAAACAGGTTATGGGTTTGTACCCATCAACCACATCATCGTCAACATCATCATCATCATCATCATCATCATCATCATACTTTTTTTCCCCAAATTCATGAACTGAGGTGCCCATCTTGTTGATAGTGTTTAGTTTAGCTCAAAAGGTCCATTGGGCTTTGATGAGTGGCTTACTTGGGGCCCAACTATATTAGGGCTAGCTCCTTATAAATACTCTCTAGGGTTATCCTTTGTAAGTAAGAAAGCAAGCAAGCAAGGGGAACATAGAGAGCATTGCAAGGGGAGAGGCTCTGAGAGCAAGATTGAGATGTATTGGGGGAGAGATTAGGCTAAGTGTTTTCGAGGGTTTGGAATCCTTATAACGAGTTACCTAGTTTCCTGCATAGTGAAATCGAGCGGAACACGCATAGCCACGTGGATGAAAGCAATTTCGAAACCAGGTAAATCTCTTGTGTGCTTGTGGTTTATTGATTGTGCATGTTTACCCTAATTAATTCACCAACAATTGGTATCCGAGCGGGGTTTAATATCATCGGATCTTGAGCAAGTTCCTCAGGTGTCGCTTGTTAGGGATTTTGTGTATTGCAATTTGGTTGATGCATTATCATTTTAACATCATTTCATCTTTCACATGAGCATTGATTTTGAAATACTTGAGATCATGATTTTTTACATGCATGGTTTTAAAACTTTTAGAACTTTTCATTCATTCATGTTTTGGATTTTAAACTTGAATGCATTAAGTTTTGAAAATAAGATTTTCGAATCATGCAAGCCTTTGAACCTAGATTTTCAAATCATCTTAGGCACTTTAGGTTCATACTTTGAAAACACCTTTAGATTGATTTAAACATGTGTCTAAGCATGATTTCCATGGCCCAAAACTTCCACTAGCAAAATATCTTGGAATAGTTCTTTGCTTAATCTTTTTAAGGGAAATTTTTTTTATGCCACAGTACTTTGCTACAGTGATTTGTTACATTAAATCTGCTACTTTGACCCGGTCAACCAGGTGTTAGAATCGAAAACACACGCACGATCTACGAGACAATCACACAATTAATCCACGAGACACAAATTTACGTGGTTCAGCAAGATTGCCTACGTCCACGGGAGATTCACGCCATTCACTATTAGTAGAGATTCCCACAAGAGTACAAGCACTAACTGGTCTCTCTTGTTCTCTCTCAATTTCACCCTCTTATTACAATGCTCTCACCACCCTGTATAAATATATGAAACCCTAAACCTCTAGACACCCTTAACCGTCGGATATGGCCTTATAACAGATGGTCCAAATTAAACCGACATATTACAAATAAGACCCTATAATTAAATAAATTCTAGATCAGGCTTCACTAACCCATCAATCTCCCACTTGAAGACTGAACATACTGAATGACCTTGACAAAAACAGAATACGCTAAGAATCTCGATACCTCATCTTCATGCTTGAAGACTAACTGAAGCCGAGCATAACTTCAGTTTCTCTGTTGTCACCACCTTTGTGAACATATCTGCAGGATTCTCACTTAATAAAATCTTCTCCAGTCCCAACATTTTTTCATCCAGAAGCCACCCACTACAAGAAATTTGGGGTTTAAGGACGACACAAATTTGTCCCAAAATGTACATATTTCGTCACCGAAACTAATTAAGACGAAAAATTTTCGTCACCCGTTTTGTTGCTAAATTAAGCCTTGTCGCTAAAAGTATTGGAGACAAAAAAAATTCGTCATTGAAAAAGATAAATTTGTGACAATTTTTTTTCTCCAGTACACTCTGTTGGGAACATACTTGTAAGTAATTAGTGACAAAATATTTTGTCATTAAAGGAAGAAATTAGAGATAAAAATATTTTGTCATAAATATAAGAAATAGAGACGAATTAACCAAGGAGGTCACCCATCCTAGTATTGCTCCCGCCCGAGCACACTTAACTTCGGAGCTCTTACGATTTTCGGGATCACACGGTTTTAAAAGGCCTCATGCTAACTTAATACGAGGTTTGACTTATAAGCCCAGGGTCAGGACTTGGATATTTCCGATGCGGGCTAACGGAGACTCACCATTTGAAGCCTGTGGTTGACACGCTACGCTCCGTGGTTAAAGGTACCGCCCGGACCAAGTTCTCACATTCTCCCCCACTAGAAATAGAGCCGTCCTCAGCTCTGATACCAACTATCACAGCCCCGCCTAACTCAGCATAAAATTGTCCGCTTTGGCCCACGTGTACACGCGAGGACTTCCAAGGAGGTCACCCATCCTAGTACTGCTCCTGCCCAAGCACGCTTAACTTCGGAGTTCTTATGATTTCCGGGGCCAAACTGTTTTAAAAGGCCTCATGCAAAGTTAATACGGGGTTTGACTTATAAGCCCATGGTCAGGACTGTTAGAAATTTTGTATTTGCAAATTGATGGATGCATTTTCACTTTAGCATCATTTGAATTTTCACACTTGCATTGTTTTAGAAAACCTTGAAATCTGGTTTTTATACATGCATTGCTTTTAAGATTTGTAAAAGTATTGTTTTATGCATGTTTTGTTTCTAAACTTGGATGCATTGGTTTTAGAATCCAAAATCTTTTGAAAACCTAATTCTTTGTGCATTACTTTTGAGAAATCATATTGAGAATTTAGGTTCGTGCCTTGCATACATTCATCCCTTCAGAATCATTTTTGTATTCATTTTTTATGTGAAAATAGTTTTTAGAAATCAAGCTAGCCTATGTTTTAAATCTTCCAAATTATTTTAGGCTTTTTGTGTTTCATGTTTTTAAACATCTTCGTTTGATTTAAAACATGTTACCAAGCTTGGTTTAGTGGCCCAAAAATCCCCACAAAGAAACACCTTCAAATTTGCAATTTATGGGAATTTTTGTC
Organism: Cinnamomum chago; assembly: GCA_038049695.1. Classification (NCBI taxonomy): domain Eukaryota; kingdom Viridiplantae; phylum Streptophyta; class Magnoliopsida; order Laurales; family Lauraceae; genus Cinnamomum; species Cinnamomum chago. Next base: position 51,933,748 of record CP142460.1, read on the forward strand.
CCAGGGGGTGATCCGACAGTGTCGCCGGTCGACCGGCCCAGAGGTCCCGGTCGACCGGGAACACTGCAGGCCAACTAGGCCCCTGGAACCCCAACGGTCACATTTCTGACCGTTGTGTGATCCCGGTCGACCGAGACCTGTTTCCAAGTCGACCGAGGACTAGCCGTTGGACTGTTTTTCATTATAAAGTCCATTCATTTCCAACCTTTTTTAAGGCTTGAACCATGAACTTTTGAGACTATTTTGGAGCCAAAGAAAGGGGGAGAAGTTGCAAAGGCTAGAGGGCTATTTGGAAATCAAATGCTTGAGTTTTAAAAAGGTACATCTTACTTATCATTTTGATTTCCATTAAAATTAGAATCAATGCATGGTTAAATCTTTGTATTTTCTTTTATGCATGATTTCTAGTTTTTTAAAGAGTTGTTTTGCAAACTCATTACCATCTTTGGAATATTAAGAATGGTTTGCAAACTCTCTTGACTAATTCACATGCTCTTAGATTTTAATATTCATACAACTTGTTTAGTTCATTTCTTCAAAGTTGTTTGAATCTTTTATGTGATTAGTTTTCTCTTCAATCATCATTTTATAAGCTTTGATTTTAAAATGCATCATGCATTCATTTAAGAGCTTCATTGTTGAAATTGATTGAAGAAAAGCATTCATACACTTGTGCACACACTTTAGCTCATTTAGTGTATGTTTGTAATTTGAATTACACTTTCATATTAGCCTATGTAGAGGCAATTCAATTGTGCTTAAATTGTATCTCTTGGAGTGTTCTTTTGTGAAGACACCTTCTTAGAGAAATCATTCATTTGTAAAGGTTATTGCTTAGCCTAAGAAAAGCATCTTGTAAAGGTTATTGCTTAGCCTAAGAAAAACATTTTGTAAAGGTTATTGCTTAGCCTAGAAAAGCACACTGAGAGGTTGTTGTTTAGCCTAGAAAAACAACATTGTAAGGGTTATTGCTTAGCCTAGTAAAAAGCATAAATAGTGGAAATCCGGTGGGGTGATTGGATCACAAGCCCGTAGTTGACGTAGGCATTGAGGCCGAACCACTATAAACCTTTGTGTTGTGGTGCTTGCTTTTGTGGTGATTGTTTATTTTAGCTTCCGCATATTGTATGGTTAATCATCACATGTGACTAGTTTATGGTAAGGAACTAAATTTGTTTAAAATTGGTCATAGTTGTAGCATACCCTATTCACCCCCCCCTCTAGGGTTAGGATCCTCAGGACTTTCAAGGACTTGGATATTTCTGATGCGGGCTAACGGAGACTCACCGTTTGAAGCCTGTGGTTGACACGCTACGCCCTATGGTTAAGGGTACCGCCAGGACCAAGTTCTCACAGTAGCAGAGACTGATAGAGGTAGGTGTACCTGGTGGTGGCGGACTCCTGGATGGAGGATGATGGGCGCAGATGATGGTGATTGGTGATGGTGGCTGCGTCTGGGAGTTCTGGGAGAGAGAGATTGAGAGAAGTAGAGATGAGAGGGATCACTGATCAGGGATGGGCCTGCACTGCGTGCGTTGATGGAGGGTGATGATGATTGATGGGGGCCAATGGGCCATGGGGCTGTTGCCTGAGACGATGGGTGGGAGATGTTGGAAAAGGGTTTTGGAAAAGGGGGGAAAAGGTTTTGTAAAAGAGAGACCGGGATAGATGGAGGGACAAAGGGGGAAATGGGTTTTGGAAAAGGGGCGGGGAGGGGATGGACGTTTGGGCTGGGGGGGCCTATTGTAGTCATTTTAAAGGCTTTTCTAAAGCAATACTTGTGAGAGAGGAATAGGCTCAAGTGCGAATGGAATTGGCACCACCGCAAATGAAATTAGCGCCTTATTTTGGTGACAAAATATGTTCGTCTTCCATAACTTATCCTTATTGGTGACGAATTACGTTCGTCGCAAAAACAAATTATATTTTGTGATAAAAATGTTCGTCTCCAATGAGCTAAAATAATTCGCGCCAACGCAAATGAAATTGACGCCTTATTTTGGTGACCAAATATTTTTGTCTTCCATAATTTATCCTTATTGGTGACGAATTACGTTCATCTCAAAAGCAAATTATATTTTGTGACAAAAATGTTCATCTCCAATGAGTTAAAATAATTCGCGCCAATGCAAATGAAATTGGCGCCTTATTTTGGTGACGAAATATGTTCGTCTTCCATAACTTATCCTTATTGGTGACGAATTACGTTCGTCGTAAAAAAAAATAATTATATTTTGTGACAACAATGTTCGTCTCTAATGAGCTAAAATAATTGGCGCCAACGCAAATGAAATTGGCGCCTTATTTTTGCAGACGAAATTTTTTTTTCGTCTCCTATACTTTTGAAAAAAATGAAAACAAATGACAAAATTTATATTTCATCCTCTTTGGGTGTTTTTTTAAGACAAAAAAAAGTTTTCGTCATCAAATTTCGTCACGACAGCCCGGATTTCTTGTAGTGACCGTATGAAGTGATATCTGATCCGAATATATTTGTTTTTGGATGAAAGGTGGAACTCTTTGCAAAATGAATGGCACTCTTACTGTCACTGTAAAACCTGCTGGACTCTTGCTTCTTACCAAACTCTTCCAATAACTCTTGTTACCAAATCATTTCCTTACTAGCTTCTGTAGCGGCAACGTACTCTGCTTCTATTGTTGAAAGTGCAACGACGTCCTGTAGTTGTGACTTCCAACTAATAGCAGCACTACCCAATGTAAAGACATAACATGTAGTGTTTCTGCTTCTATCAAGATCTCCTACCAAGTTCGAATCAACATAGCCATGAAATTTGATCTCTGATCCTCCAAAACACAATGATGCATTAGTGGTGCCTCTTAGATATCTGAGAATCCACGAAACTGCCACCCAATGCATTTTTTCGGGGTTACTCATAAATCTGCTTACAACTCTCACTACATGAGCAATGTCTGGTCTTGTGCAAACCATAGCATACATCAAGCTGCCAACAATTGAAGCATATGAGACCTTGGACATGTTCTCCTTCTCCAGTTCTGTCTTAAGAGACAACTCTTTTGAGAGTTTGAAATAGTTGGCCAATGGAGTGCTAATTGACTTAGCACTCTGCATGTTGAACCTCTTTAGAACATTTTCAATATATTCTACCTGAGACAACTTCAATGTGCGATTTTTCATGTCTCTATTAATTCTCATGCCGAGAATTTGATTTGCAGCCAAATCCTTCATTTCAAATTCTTGTGATAATTATTTCTTCAAATTGTTTATTTCATGCATATTTGAACTTGCAACAAGCATATCATCTACGTACACGAGTAGAATATTGTAATAGTCATCAAAACTTTTGAAATAACAACAATGGTCTGCATGACACCGTTTGTAACCAGTGTTGCACATAAACTTGTCAAATTTAAGATACCATTGTCTTGGGGTGTTAGACCCCGACCCGGACTAATTCGATTAACGTACGATTAGTATGTGTTTAGTCTTAAGCGGGTTTAGTTATCATTGGGTTAGAATATAATTAGCTTTAGTCCTGGATTTAGCTTTGGAAATAAGTGTTAGTCAGACACGCTCAGGAATGCCTGAGTGCACGTGTAAGCATGGGAAGATCGTATTGGTTTCCGTTTTTAATTATGATTTTGATTTCATTTGAATGGTTTTATTAGTAGTTACAACTTTCATTTTCAGCCCACTCATGTTTGAAGCCCAAAAATCCAAGTTTTGGCCCAAAAAGGGTGAAATTGTCTTTTATGCACAAATCTGGACACAAATCTCGAAATCTTAAAACCCTGTCAAAAATATACTTTTTGGAAACTAGATATTTCGAGGATCATTTTATCCTTCTTCGTCGAGTTCATTTGAGGCCCGCAACATCATGTTTTTGTCAATGCAAACTTTAGGCTCATTGGGCCCCATTTGCTAGGGTTTTTTAGTCAACTCTTTCTCCTTCCCTCTTTTCATTCCCAAACCATAACCCTAGAGCAATCAAGAAGAGAAAGCCCTTTTTCTTTCCACTTTATTTCTCCTGAATGATCAAGCTAGAAGACTCCAAATGGAATTCCAAGACATTCATTTTCTTCCTCTCATCCCAAGCTTTCCATTGATACAAGTTTCTTAAAGTTTCTAGTTGGGCAAGATCTCCATTTTCTTCTTTCCCTCTTGTTTGTGCATTTCTAGGTAAGAGCTCCAACCCATCTTTTTAATGGAGCCTTTTTGGTTCCTAAAGATCTTATTTTTCATATGTACAAACCCTTTGGTGAAAATGGGTTTCTTGTTTTCAAGTTTGAGTGAGTTTCGAATGATTTTCATGGGGTTTTGTAGCCTTTGACTTAGTTTGAGTGGAAGTTCTTGAAGAAGGTTTGTGGCATCTTGGAAAAAGGCAAGTAAACAATCTAGGATGGATGTTAGCATGTGTGCATTTGGTTTGTTTTCTTTTCATTCTCTTCATTTCATTGGAAATTTATGTCTTGAATGGAAATTTTGGGGATTTTGTTTTAGATTGGAGAATGAGAATGGGATGTTTTAAATTATGCTTGAATATATATGTTTAACCCCTTGGAGAGCTTTTAGGCTCAGGGAAGTGTAGGTTGAAGGAGAAGTAAGAAGAAGGGAAAAAGAAATATAAAAATCTGACTTGAAATGCACTGTCCGCGCAGTGTCGGTCAGCCATCGGTCAGCTGTCGGCTAACCGAAATTCCCACTTCGGTCGACTGACAGCTAACCGAACTTAGTCGGCTCCCTTTTCCGAGACCTGCATTTCGTCAGGGAGATTTTGGTCAGCTGTCGGCTGACCGACATTTCTCATCTCTGTCGACCGACAGCCAACCGAAATCAGTTCGGTTCCTTTTCCTGGGAGCTGAGGTTTTCTGGGAAAATCTGTCAATCAGCTCATTGGTTAGCTTTCGGCTAACCGACATACCCGTCTCGGTCGACCGACAGGTGACCGAAAGGTAACCGAAATTTCAAGATGAGCTATTTAAAAAGGATTTCTATGGGAATAAAAACTAGAATATGTTATGGGGCTTTTAGCATGACATTGTGTGATTTAAACCTGAGACGTCTTTAACTTCGGGGGCACCCAATTATCTTTACAATTCCAACATTTGGGTTTCAATTACACAAGGGTCAACCAAAGGTCCTTACATACGCTTGATAGACCTTGCTTTCGAACTTTAGTTGTGATGCAACAAGTATTATCGTGTACTCGTTTAGTAATTAAGCATAAGCTCGTTTGAAAATGGTTTCAAGGATAAAAAGGGGGTCACTTCTTAAGCGTGTTTTGCATATATATACTTATGCCCCTTGCTAGTCGTGTCTTGCTCAGTTCTGATAAGTGATTTCCCCCTTCAAGCTTGATTTATTTTAAGATGTATTTCGCCATGTTTCGTGCATTCATGAATTTAAGTGCACACCACTGAGATTGGACCGCCCTTTCAGTTTGATCCACTGTTTGGGGGTCCTTAAACATGTGGACTATTTGCTGATTGGTCGTGTATTTTATTACACATCGTGCATGTTCGGTTCCGCGGCCGGAATCCCCGTATATGTGGGAATCGTGTCGTGATTATATTGTGCTTGTCGTGCGTGCTTGCTCTTTCATTATAAATGATAGAGAAAGAATGGGTTCATTGTGGATTGTAACTATTCATGATATTATAAGTATTCATGCTAGCTTCGCTCGTATTTCGAAATGTACCCTAGTCATGTAACTGTTTACAATTCAGCAAAATGTCTTTATATGTTTCTTTAAACATTTACCTATTACATGCTCATGCCTAAATTGATTACCTGCCAAATCGTCGTGTTTGACCCTTGTATGTTGGTGCCCAGGAGCAGGTGACGTTGCCTTTGAGGAGGGGCGTCCGAAGGAGGCTCGTAAGCCACCCCCAGTCAGAGAGTGGCAACCCGACGATGTCAACTAGACGTCGGGCGGGTTTTTGAATTGCGCTTCATTTTGTCATGGGTTCCTTTGTCTTTTTGAGAATTGTATTGGCCTTTATTGGCCTCTTATGGGATGTAACTAAACTTAACTACCTTTTTGTGTTAGTCTCATAACTTGAATTATGATTAGAATGCCATGTTAACTCTTTTATTGTAATACTATGTCTTGATATTATTTTGTCATGCACTCAAAATTTTATTGGTGCTTATCTTGATGTGATTTGTTACACGCTTCCGCAAACTTGATCGTGTAAGACAGATTCTGCGTGTTTCGGGAATCCTCACCGCGGGAACATGTGGGAAAACAACAAAAACTACGTCGCGGGCCCAAGGCCCGTTCCGGGGTCGTGATAGGATTGGTACCAGAGCGAGACTTGTTTCAGGCAATTAAAAGAAACTACAAAGGTCTTAGGAACGTGGCGAGGATTCATGAGTTCGATAGATTCGTTTGGTATAGGACCTTAGAAACCCTTATACCATCTTTATTATGCACTAACACCTTGTTTTACGGCATCATGCCTCCAAGAAAATTTCCAAACAATAACGCTTCAGGCAGTAATCAAAATGAGTCAGACACAACTAACACGCCAACACCTACACAGTTCCAAGAGCTCATGCAAGCTATGATAGAATAACAAAGGCAGGCAAATGAGACTCAAGCAAAATTTCAAAAACAGATAGCAAAGAAAGATGAAGAAATGGCTCAAGTCCGGAGGCAACTCTTGGAAGTTCTTCAGAATAGGAATCAACTTCCACAACCTCAGCCTTTGGGTCTACAGATTGTTATCCACAATAGGGATCATGACCCTAACGCGCTATTTGAGAAGTTTAGGAAGAGAGCACCGAAAGAGTTCTCAGGCAATGAGGACCCGTTAGTTGCAGATGATTGGTTGGCTAATACCGAGAAAATCTTTGATGTCTTTACGTGCATAGGGAGACAGAAGGTCAACCTCACAACTTCACTATTTTATGGGCTTGCAGATCAGTGGTGGCAAACGGTTAAGGATCCATACACGGTAATGGCTAATGAAGATGCATGAGCAACATTCAAGACACAATTCCAGGATAAGTACATTCCCTCCCATGTTAAGAGACAGAAGGCTATTGAATTCCAGCAGCTCAAGCAGGGCATCATGACAGTGCTAGACTATGTCACCAAGTTTGAGAGATTGGCTAGATATGCTACCGAGTTGATTGAACTGAGCAGAAGAAGATCACAAAGTACTTGGAAGGACTGAACCCGATTATCATGAGGGATGAAATAGGAGTAGTTCCACCAGCTACATATGATGATGCTGTCAAACGGGCATATAAGTTTGAAGATATTAACAACCTGATCGTTCAAGACAGGAAACAACACTACCAGTAGCAGAATCAGAAGCAGTACCATAACAAGAAATCGAAGCAAGAGCACAGTCAAGTGAGGTAGGGTTGTGGCCACTGTGGCAAGAACCACGAAACTCATGAGTGTCGTAAGGCCACAGGTGCCTGTTTCAAATGTGGGGCCATGAACCATGCAATCAAGGATTGCCCACAACTTCAGAATCAAGGAAGCAGAAACCAACAACAGAGACAAGCAGCTCCTCAGAATTAAGCACCAGTTCAGAATCAAGTTAGGCCGCCTCAGTAGCAGCAGCAGCAGGCTAGGCCACCAGCACGGAATCAGAATGCTTGTCCTCCATAACAAAATAGACATGCCCAAGGAAGGCAAAATCAAGCACCGAATAGACTACAGATGAATGGATGTTTATACTATTTCAACCTTGTGGATGCTGAAGCTGCAGGAGACGTGGTGGAAGGTAAACTTCTTGTTCGTGGGGTAGAAGCTCAGATTTTATTTGATCCTGGATCCATACATTCGTTTTCATCTCCTACTTTTGCTAAGATGATTGATGCACCACATAGTGAATTGGATTATATTCTGATAATGACCACACCAGTAGGGAAACAAGTTGTGTGTATGACTTATTACCCTAACTGTACAGTTTTGTTAGGAGATGTTAATTTACCGGCCAACCTCATTGTTTTGGACATGCATGATTTTGATATCATTTTAGGCATGGATTGGTTATAAGCATATCATGCCACCATGGATTGTTTTAGTAAAACCATAACATTCAGATTCCATGGACCACAGGCAGAATTGATATTTCAGGGGAACAAGAGGAAAACTCAGGCATGATTTATTTCAGTGTTGAAGGCAAGCAGATTAGTTCAGAGTGGGTGTCAGGCATTTATTGCATTTATCACGGAGGATAAACAGTCCCAAGGGGTGGAGGATATCCCCATTGTGTGTGAATTTCCGGATGTTTTTCCAGAAGAAATCCCGGGACTACCACCAATTAGAAAAGTTGAGTTCACAATTGAATACAGGGATGGCTCCGATCTCTATTGCACCATACAGAATGGCTCCAGCAAAAATGGGTGAATTAAAACTCCAGTTGCAGGAATTGTTGAGTAAAGGCTTCATTAGGCCAAGTGTTTCAGCTTGGGGAGCACCCGTGTTATTTGTGAAAAAGAAAGATGGGAGTCTAAGAATGTGCATTGACTATAGAAAATTGAACCATGTGACCATCAAGAACAAGTATCCATTGCCAAGGATAAACGAATTATTTGATCAATTGCAAGGACCAGCCTATTTTTCCAAGATAGACTTAAGATCAGGGTACCATCAGTTGAGAGTTAGAGACTCAGACATTCAGGAAACAACTTTTAGAACAAGATATGGGCACTGCGAGTTCTTAGTGATGCCCTTTGGTTTGACGAATGCACCCGCTGTCTTTATGGCTCTTATGAACAAAGTCTTTGCACCATATTTGGATCACTCTACAGCATGAAGAACATTTGAGGACAACGTTACTACTTTTGAGGGACAACCAGCTTTATACAAAACTCAGTAAGTGTGAATTCTGGTTAGAGCAAGTTGCTTTTCTAGGCCACATCATCTCCAGAGAAGGTTTAGCAGTTGATCCGGCCAAGATAGAGGCAGTTGTTAATTGGGTGAGACCAAGCGGTGTGACTGAAATCAGAAGCTTTTTGAGGTTAGCAGGCTACTACAGAAGATTTGTCCAAGGTTTTTCATCCATCGCAGCACCGTTGACGAAGTTGACCAGGAAGAATGTCCCATTTGTTTGGACCGAACAGTGTGAAACAAGTTTTCAAGAGTTGAAGGGAAGGTTAACCACAGCTCCAATCCTTACATTACCATCAGGCAGTGACGGGTTTATTGTTTATACAGATGCTTTGAATGTGGGACTAGATTGTGTATTGATGCAGGATGGCAAGGTGATTGCTTATGGCTCAAGAAAGTTGAAGGACCATGAGAAGAACTATGCAACTCATGACTTGGAATTGGCGGCAATTGTTTTTGCTTTGAAGATGTGGAGACACTACCTCTACGGAGAGAAATTTGAAGTCCATTCGGATCACCGAAGTTTGCAATATTTGTTCTCGCAGAAGGATTTAAACATGAGACAGAGACGGTGGATGGAGTAAATCAAGGATTATGACTTCCTAATCAAGTATCATCCAGGCAAAGTGAATGTTGTAGCTGATGCATTGAGCAGAAAATCAGTGATCATGGCCAGTTTGAAAGGAATTGGTGTTTTACAGTAGTTTGAAGAATTGGGTGTGGAGGTGCAAACCCTGAAACTGGGTGCAATGTTAGTAAAGATGGCGATATCAGAACCTACCTTCATCCAGAAGATCAAGGAAAGTCAGTTGCAAGACCCAGACTTGGCAAAGATAGTAGTACATATCACAGAACGTCCAGATTTCAAGATGGTGAATGGGGTACTGTATTTCTGTGACCGGTTATGTGTGCCAAATGTGGATGACTTGAAGAGTGAAATAATGAATGAGGCTCACAACACAAGATACTCGATGGATCCGGGTAGCACGAAGATGTACCACAATTTGAAGAATAGATTTTGGTGGAACAACTTGAAGAGAGAGATAGCAGATTTTGTTCTCGTTGTCTGACTTGTCAGTTGATTAAAGCAGAACATCAGAAGCCCCCAGGGTTGTTACAACCGTTGGAGATTCCAGAGTGGAAATGGGAGCACATCACCATGGATTTCGTTTTCGATTTGCCGAATACCAAGAAGGGAATTAATGCAATTTGGATTATTGTAGATCGTCTGACAAAGTTTGCTCATTTTATTCCGATGAAGACAGGAAATATGATGCATATGGCACCGCTTGCAAAGTTATTTGTCGATGAAATTGTTAGCAAACATGGTCAGCCCATCTCCATCACTTCAGACAGAGACAGCAAGTTTGTGTCAAAGTTTTGGAAAACTCTTCATGAGTTCATGGGTACCAAACTCCAGTTTAGCACAACATATCATCCTCAGACCGATGGTCAGTCAGAAAGGACGATACAGACTCTCGAAGACATGTTGCGTGCTTGTGTATTGGATTTCAAGGTTCAGTGGGATAAGTGCTTACCGCTTTGTGAATTTGCTTATAACAATAGCTACAACTCTAGCATCGGTATGGCACCTTTCGAGGCACTCTATGGCAGAAGATGCAGAACTCTGGTTTGCTGGGAAGAAGTCGGTGAATGTAGTTTTCATGGACCAATAATAGTTGGAGAGACAAGTGAGAAGGTCAAACTGATTCAGGAACGTTTGAAGATTGCTTGAAGTAGGCAGAAGAGTTATGCAGACACTCGTCGAAGAGAATTGCAGTTTCAAGTGGGTGACAAAGTATTCTTGAAAATCTCACCAGTTAGAGGAACTTTGAGATTCGGACAAAAGGGCAAATTCTCTAGAAGGTTTATTGGTCCGTATGAAATTTTGAGCAAGATTATAGATGTCGCTTTTAGACTTGCGTTACCGCCGGAACTCTTCGGGGCGCACAATGTATTTCATGTTTCTATGCTCAAGAAATATGTTTCTAGTCCTTCGCATATACTACAACACGAACCTTTGGAGATTCTAGAAGATGCCTCGTATGTGGAAAAGCCGATCAAGATCATTGATACCAAGGAGCAAGAATTGAGAAATCGGACTATTCATTGGGTCAAGGTACTTTGGGAAAATCACGAACCAGAGGAAGCTACATGGGAATTGAGGGATCAAGTGCAGAGGAAGTATCCACAGCTTTTACCAGAGGTAAATGTCTATTTTATTTAGTGGACCAAATATCCTAAGGGATGGAGGATGTTAGACCACGACCCAGACTAATTCGATTAGTGTGCGATTAGTAGGTGTTTAGTCTTAAGCGGGTTTAGTTATCGTTGGGTTAGAATATAATTAGCTTTAGTCTTGGATATAGCTTTGGGAATCTTGAGAACGTAAGTGTCAGTCATATACGCTCAGGAAGGCCTGAGTGCACGTGTAAGCTTGGGAAGATCGTATTGGTTTTCAGTTTTAATTGTGATTTTGATTTCATTTGAATGATTTTATTAGTAGTTACAACTTTCATTTTCAGCTTGTTTGAAACCCAAAAATCCAAGTTTTGGCCCAAAAAGGGTGAAATTGTCTTTTATGCACAAATTTGGACACAAATCTCGAAATCTCAAAATCTCAAAACCCTGTCAAAAATATACTTTTTGGAAACTAGATATTTCGAGGATCATTTTATCCTTCTTCTTTGAGTTCATTCGAGGCCCGCAACATCATGTTTTTGTCAATGCAAAGTTTAGGCTCATTGGGCCCCATTTGCTAGGGTTTTTAAGTCAACTCTTTCTCCTTCCCTCTAGAAGACTCCAAATGGAATTCCAAGACCATCATTTTCTTCCTCTCATCCCAAGCTTTCCATTGATACAAGTTTCTTGAAGTTTCTAGTTGGGCAAGATCTCCATTTTCTTCCTTCCCTCTTGTTTGTGCATTTCTAGGTAAAAACTCCAACCCATCTTTTTAATGGAGCATTTTTGGTTCCTAAAGATCTTTTTTTCATGTTTACAAACCCTTTGGTGAAAATGGGCTTCTTGTTTTCAAGTTTGAGTGAGTTTCGAATGATTTTCATGGGGTTTTGTAGCCTTTGACTTCGTTTGAGTGGAAGTGCTTGAAGAAGGTTTGTGGCATCTTGGACTAAGGTAAGTAAACAATCTAGGATGGATGTTAGCATGTGTGCATTTGGTTTGTTTTCTTTTCATTCTCTTCATTTCATTGGAAATTTATGTCTTGAATGGAAATTTTGGGGATTTTGTTTTAGATTGAAGAACAGGAATGGGTTGTTTTAAATTGTGCTTGAATATGTATGTTTAATCCCTTGGAGAGCTTTTAGGCTCAGGGAAGTGTAGGTTGAAGGAGAAGTAAGAAGAAGGGAAGGAGAAATGTAAAAATCTGACTTGAAATGCATTGTCCGCGCAGTGTCGGTCAGTTGTCGGCTAACCGAATTCCCACTTCGGTCGACCGACAGCCAACCGACCTTAGTCAGCTCCTTTTCCCGAGACCTACATTTCGTCAGGGAGATTTCGGTCAGCTGTCGGCTAACCGACATTTCTCATCTCGGTCAACTGACAGCCAACCGAAATCAGTTCGGTTCCTTTTCCAGAGAGCTGAGTTTTTCTGGGAAATTCTGTCGATCAGCTCGTCGGTCAGCTGTCGGCTAACCGACATACCCGTCTCAGTCGACCGACAGGTGATCGAAAGGTAAGCGAAATTTCAAGATGAGCTGTTTAAAAAGGATTTTTATGGGATTAAAAACTAGAATATGTTATGGGGCTTTTAGCCTGACATTGTGTGATTTAAACCTGAGATGTCTTTAACTTCAGGGGCACCCATTTATCTTTACAATTCCAACATTTGGGTTTCAATTACATAAGTGTCAACCAAAGGTCCTTACACACGCTTGATAGACATTGCTTTCGAACTTTAGTTGTGATGCAACAAGTATTATCGTGTACTCATTTTGTAATTAAGCATAAGCTCGTTTGAAAATGGTTTCATCGATAAAAAGAGGGTCACTTCTTAAGCGTGTTTTACATATATATACTTATGCCCCTTACTAGCTGTGTCTTGCTCATTTCTGATAAGTGATTTCCCCCTTCAAGCTTGATTTGGTTTAAGACGTGTTTCGCCATGTTTTGTGCATTCATGAATTTAAGTGATCACCACTGAGCTTAGATTACCCTTTCAGTTTGATCCACTATCTGGGGGTCCTTAAACATGTGGACTATCTGCCGATTGGTCGTGTATTTTATTACACATCGTGCGTGCTCGGTTTTACGACCGGAATCCCCGTATATGTGGGAATCGTGTCGTGATTATATTATGTATATAGTGTTTGTCGTGCGTGCTTGCTCTTTCATTATAAATGATAGAGAAATGATGGGCTCATTGTAGATTGTAACTATTCATGATACTATAAGTATTCATGCTAGCTTCGCTCGTATTTTGAAATATACCCCAGTCATGTAACTGTTTACAATTCAGCAAAATGTCTTTATATGTTTCTTTAAACAATTACCTATTACATGCTCATGCCTAAATTGATTACATGCCAAACCGTCGTGTTTGACCCTTGTATGTTGGTGCCCAGGTGCAGGTGATGTTGCCTTTGAGAAGGAGCGTCCGGAGGAGGCTCTTGAGCCACCCCCAGTCAGAGAGTGGCAACCCGACGATGTCAACTAGACGTCGGGCAGGTTTTTGAGTTGCGCTTCATTTCTTCATGGGTTCCTTTGTCTTTTTGAGAATTGTATTGGCCTTTATTGGCCTCTTATGGGATGTAATTAAACTTAACTACCTTTTTGTGTTAGTCTCATAACTTGAATTATGATGGGAATGCCATGTTAACTCCTTTCTTGTGATACTATGTCTTGATATTATTTTGTCATGCACTTAAAATTTTATTGGTGCTCTTCTTGATGTGATTTGTTACATGCTTCCGCAAACTTGATCGTGTGAGATAGATTCCATGTGTTTCGGGAATCCTCACCGCGGGAACCTATGGGAAAACAACAAAAACTACGTCGCGGGCCCGGGACCCGTTCTGGGGTCGCGACATGGGGCTTGCTTCAAACCGTATAAACTTTTGTTGAACTTAGATTTCTTAGATTTAGAATCTAGTTTGTCTCTTTTTTCAGCATCAACATGAACATAAGAGATACAACCAAATACTTTTAAATGTGAAATGTTTACCACTCTTCCGGTCCAAGCTTCCTCTGGTAGTCCACCATCCAAACGTACTGAAGGCCCCCGATTGATCAAGTATGTAGCAGTTTTCACTGTTTCCGCCTAAAACCGTTTGGGCAATCCAGCATGTAGCCTCATACTTCTGGCGCGCTCTACCACACCATTTTGCTGTGGTGTATTGGGAATGGTCTTCTCTCACTTAATGTCATTTTTAGCGCAATACTCCTCAAATTCTTTGCTGCAGTACTCTCCCCCATTATCAAATCTTAGGCATTTCAGTTTTAAACTTGTTTCGTTTTCTACCAAAGCTTTCCACTTCTTGAAAACATTAAACATGTCAAACTTGTGTTTCATAGGATATACCCATAATTTTCTGGTAGCATCATCAATGAATGTAACAAAGTCAGAAGATCCACCAAAAGAAGGTACCTGAATTTTGTCCCCACACATCCGTGTGTACTAGTTCCAACCTTTCTGACTTCGGTGGCCTGCCTACTTTAGAGAAAGTAACTTTCTTCTGCTTTCCGAAAACAAAGTCTTCACAGAACTCTAAGTCCAAGGACTTGAGTCCTTCCGGTTTTTCTTTAGAATGAAGAATCTTCATCCCTTTCTCACTCATGTGTCCGAATCTATAGTGCCATGTGTTTGAGTCAATGCCTTCATTTGAAACTGCAAGTGAACTTATAGAGCTGTTAGTCAAGTAAAGAGTTCATTCTTTCTTACTACGAGCAACAACCATGCTCCCTTTTGTAACTTTCCAAAAATCATCTGCGAAAACAATTACTTGACCAAAACTAGCAAACTGACCAACTGATATGAGGTTTCTCTTCTGGCTGGGTGCATGCCTGACATCATTCAATTGCCATATACTATCGTTTGACAATTTAACCTAAACATCTCCCTTCCCAATTATGTCACAAGGTTCATCGTCACAAAGATAAACTTTACCAAACTCACCTGTACATAATTTTTGAGATATTTTTTATGTGCAGTAGCATGAAAGGATGCACTAGAATCTATAACCCAAGATTCAGATTTATAATCAAAAGCAAAAATTAAAGCATCTCGAACAGTATCACCTGCGACATTTGCTGAAGCTTTATTGTCCTTATTACCGTTCTATTGCTTGTTTTTCTTTGGTGAAGCTCTGCAGTCCTTTTTCAGATGTCCTTTCTTACCACAATTCTAGAACTCGATCTTGCCTTCTGAAGATCTTGACAAGCTCCTTGATTTTGATCTTCCACGGGTTTGCTCTCTCTCAGATGACCTACTTTTGTTTTCCACATTCAATACAGTTCCTGATGACTCACCTGAAGGTTTCCTGCGAATTTCCTCATCGATGATAGCACTCACAACATCATCAAATTTCAGTGTGGTTGATCCTGAAGAATTACTCAGTGATGTAACCATATCATTCCAGCTGTCTGGTAAAGAAGATAAAACCAACAAAGCCCAAATTTCATCTTTGAATTGTACGTTAACCGATGATAACTGGCTCATGACAGTGTTAAACTTGTCAGGTGCTCAGCAACAACCCCACCTTTAACCATCTTCATGTTAAACAACTTTCTCATCAAGAAAACTTTATTTGAGGCGGAAGGTTTTTCATACATTTGTGATAGGGCATCCATAACATCTTTAGTGGTTTTCCCCTTTGATATATTGAATGTAACAGACTTTGACAGAAAGAGACGAACCGTACCTAAGGCTTTCCTGTCGAGTACCTCTCATTCTACATCTTACATTGTTGCAGGTTTCTTGGCTTTTCCCCCAAGCGGCAAATAGAAATTCTTCTAGTAAAGGAGATCTTCAATCTGCATCTTCCAATACGCGAAGTTTGTGCCATTAAACTTCTGAATTGTGAGTTTCGTGTCGTCCGTCATTGCTCCCACTCAAGCGAAGCTCAATCTAGTTGACAAATTTCTCTACCTGTCAAACTGTCAATCTGTTCCATCTACCTTGTAGATCTTGTCGATACGAATCCAACGAAAGAATGGAGCACAATTCTTAGTTCGGATGGCTCCAGAAAATCAAGAATCAAATATGGCCGTTCAAACGGTCAAACCTGCTGTTGACAGTACTGCTGGGCTTCTCTTGCGTGAACTGGGCTGGGTCAGACCTGACCTGGACTTGACTTGCAACTGTGTTGTGGGCTTCAGAAGAGGGAGGGTCGGACCTAACCTAGAAACGACCCAAGACCTGAGTTGCAAAAGGACCCTGAATCTGGGCTTCTGCTAAAATGAGTCAGGTCGAACTGACCTGGACCTGACCCACAACGGATCCAACTGGGTCTTCTTCTTCCTCCCTTCAAAAACAGTTCTCTGCTACAGAACGGAAAACGAAGCCCAGTCTCCTTTCCTGCGGTCGTCTTCCCCGTCAACGATAGGCGACGGGTGACGGGAGGCGATGCGACGACGTCGGCTAACGAAGACTCCGACGATAATGACAGCAGCCTCCGACAATGATTGCGATCGTGTAGTGATGGGCTTCAGGCGGTTGCAACACCAGATTCAAACTGATGCGGGGCCCACCTTGATTGACGCCTCTGATGTTCCTTCATTTGATTTGAGCAAACAACAACCACCAGATTTGATCCCATTTTACTCGCTGTTTTTGCAAGGCAGAAAGTCGACTTATGCAACAGACGACTATGTCCCGACAAGATTCAGATCACCGTGCACAGTGATCTTCAATCTCCTGATCTACGAGTCTCACGAGTCACAAGGATCAAGAGTCGATCCTCAGTCTGAGATCCAATATGATCCCTTCGATTGCACGGAATGCCAAGCCCTAGGAAAATCCTTGGCTCTAGCTCTGATAACAGTCGTTAGGATCGGAAACACACGCACTATCTAAGAGATAATCACACAATTAATCCACGAGACACAAATTTACGTAGTTCGGCAAGATTGCCTACGTCCACGGGAGATTCACGTCGTTTACTATTATTGGAGATTCCCACAAGAGTGCAAGCACTCACTGGTCTCTCTTGTTCTCTCTCAATTTCACCCTCATATTACAATGCTCTCACCACCTAGTATAAATATATGAAACCCTAAACCTCTAGACACCCTAAACCGTCGAATCTGGCCTTATAACAGATGGTCTAGATTAAACCAACATATTACAAAAAAGCCCCTGTAATTAAATAAAGTCTAGATCAGGCTTCACTAACCCATCACCTGGTACACAGGTCCGGTCGACCGGACACACGGGAAAATGACCATTGGGTCTCAAACGGCTATATTTTTTACTGTTTGAACCTGGTTGACTGGGCAAGGTTCCAGGTCGACCGGAGACTAGCCGTGGCCATTTTCTGGTATAATAACAAGCTCATTCCAAAGCCAAATTAGAGGAACTAAGAGGCACTCCTTGAGGTGTTTTAAGGTCAAACAAAGGGAAATGAGCTAAGGAAGGCTAGTTGGTAAAAAAGGGAAGCCAAAGTTTTGATTCATGAGTTAGATCTTCTAAACAAGCTTTATTTTCCTTATCATATGTTTTCAAGATTTGCTTAAATTATTGGTAAATCTATTCTAGCATGTTAAACTATGATTTGTTGTGTCCTTAACATATATATGATTTGAATTGATTTATTGTTTTCGATCCATCACCTTGATTCACTCCAAGTAGGACTCAAATTGGTATATATATCTAAGTAAATCATGTTTTGGAATCATCTTTAAAATCACATGTAACACGATTCCCGTATTTGGTTGAATCATAGTTTCTTGATTTCCATAACATGAGAATCATTTTCAATCTAATGTTTTGGATTCAACAACACTTACAAATCACATGTACTTTTGTTTTAATGTTTCACGACTTGCTTTGCATTGATAGGTATATCATTTTTAAGTTGCTCTTTAAATTACATGAGATTTGTCTCTTCACTTCAATCAAATATCTTCTTATGTTTTACACTTTCAAATGCTTTTAGCATACATGTATTGAGCTACATTGTTAAAATTTGATTGAAGACCTCATGCATGCTTAAAATTTCACAACTTGCTTGGACTAGGTAGGTATATCTTTTACAAGTTGTTTTTAACATGTGATTAGCATTCTTACCTCAATCATAAATATTTTTATGAGCTTTCATTTTCAAATTGATTGAGGACATCATACATACACATTGAGCATTCAAATAGTGTATGTGTGAGTTAGATTTTCACTTTCATATCTGCCTAGTTAGAGGCATTGTATTGAGCCAAAATTGTATCTCCATCAAGTGTACTCTAGACACTACTTAGAGAGAGAGAGAACCAACCTTAATTTTGGTTGTATAGGTTATGGCTTAGCCTTAAAAAAGCGTAAGTGTATGGTTAAGGGTGAACCATAAAATCCAAGAGGGTATTGCTTAGCCTTGGAAAGCTTAATGTAAAGGTTATTGCTTAGCTTATTGAGAAGCATATATAGTGGAAATCCGGTGGGGTGTAGGAACACAAGTTGGTAGTGGATGTAAGCATTGAACCCAAACCACTATAAATCTGTGTTATGGTGGATGAGTTGTGGTGATTGTTTTTGTTAGCTTCCACACTTTAGTTCTATATCATCACTTGTGACTAATTGATTTAAAGAAGTTAAAATTTGGCATAATTGGTCACCAATTCGTAGCTCACCCTATTTACACCTCATCCCTCTAGGGTTCAGATCCCTAACTTTCAATCGAGGCGGAGATCGCTCCACACAGCCTAGGGTTTCCTAGTGCTAGGGTTATGCCTGATCAACGGAGGAGATCCAACAGTCAGATTTCAGAGGGCAACTGTTTGGTTCGAAAAATGGAAGTATTGTAAGAAGATGAGACACCAAGGTTCAATGCACGGTTAGTAGTAAAGGGGTACTCATAGAAATAGGGGGTTGACTATGATGATATATTTTTCCCAGTTGTGCAGCACACTTCTATCAAGGTGTCGTTGGCAATGGTAGCACTTTTCAACATGGAGCTTGAACAGTTAGATGTAAAGGCAGCTTTTCTTCATGGGGACTTCGAGGAAACAATCTACTTGGGGCAAATTGAAGGATTCAGAAAAGCCAGAAAAGAAGACAATGTCTGTAAATTGAGAAAGATCATTTTACGGGCTGAAACAATATCCAAGACATTGGTACAAGCGCTTCGACTCCTACATGTTGTAGATTGGCTACTGTTGATATAAGTATGATCATTGTGTTTATTTCAAAGTGCCTGATGATAATTCATTTATTATGTTGCTAGTTTTTGTAGATGATATGCTTGTTCCATGCAAGGACATGTAAAAAATAAGTGAACTAAAATCTCAGTTGAGAAAGGAGTTTGACATGAAAGACCTTGATGCAGCCACAAAGATCTTGGGTATGGAAATTAGGAGGGACAGAAAGGTTGGAAAGCTGTGGTCAACACTGAAGAAATACATCCCAAAGGTACTTGAGAAGTTTAACATGTTGAATGCGAAGCCAATATCTACTCACGTGCAGGTCACTTCAATTTGATTGCCGGACAATGTCCAAGTACAGACGAATAAATTGAAGAAATGTCTAAGAAACCGTATGCTTATGCAGTGGGATGTTTGATGTATGTAAGGCTTGCATAAAAAGGGCCTCTCGATTGGCTCTCGTCGCCTTCCCGCCTGATTTGCCCTACCTCGCAGCAAGGACCATGGCCAGCGGAGTCGACAGTGTTAGTTTATGGTCTCAATACCATGGGTATATGATGTAATAAATTGATTAAGTTCTTTATTTATCAATACAATTTATGCTTTTCCTTTCATGAGATTAATGGTGTTCTATATACTTGCACATAACTAATACAAATGACATAATGGTTCATGAGATGAACCGGAGTCCACAAGTATACTAGATGTAATACATGTGTATGGATGAGATCCACATACAGGAGATATGTATTACAAATCTTATACTTAAATATCTTCACAACCAGTGATGAGATTGGACACCTCATCTGACAAGGTTGCAGCATTTTGATCACTATGAGATAGTGTGATTTATCTCGATCATCAGAATGTAAGATTCTGGATCATGATGCTGGTACATTGGATGTATTGAAGGACCATGAAAAGCACCTTATATACACTGTCTTTATTTAGGGTCTACTCTCATAATTCCCTAGCAATAGGCTCATAATCCTGAGACATTAGTGAACTCAAGTTTCTATCTATTCATTTACTTTGAGTCACCAATGAGTGAGGCCAATTGTAGGTCAACACCTCGGTGATTTGGGTACGTGGTAGTAGAGCTGTGGGAACATTCAATGGTCAAGATGGAATCCATCTTTAATATCCCATTGTGCCAATTAATGGATTTATCATTGGTAAGTGCGCACCCATTCCGATTAAGAGTTAATTGGATCGGTACCATATGATCATTATAATTAATTGGGGCTCAAGGATAATAAGATATGGATCTAATTTGGTGGATAGGTCCATTTGATCCATGGATATAGATGGAGGGGCCTACTTGTGGTACTGTGGAAGTTTAGGGTCTTCATTGTAATTTATTCCTAAGACTGGAGTGCAATTGCATTTATATAGTGGAGTTATTTGCAATTAACTGTGGGCCCGGATTACACATGAGATGTGGGGTCGCGTGTCCCAGTTGGAGCCAGCTTTCTAAGGAATCCCTAGTGGTCCCCACGCTAGCCCAATATATTAGAAAGATACTAATTCTACTTAAACTCTAAAAGGAAGGTTACTATTTCTATTTGAAGTGAGACTTCTAATAGTGGTAATGATAAGCTACTAATTAATAATCGAAGTAGGACTTCTATTTTAATTAGAAAGGAGAAAGTTACTAATAGTTGTGGAAGTAAGACTTCTATGACAATTAGTAAGGGAGATGTTTACTAATTTGTAATGGGAGTTAAACTTCTATTTCAAATAGGAAAAGAGGATTTATGGAGGGCTATAAATAGAGGAATACTCCTCTCAAATTCGTGCATAATTAATAGAGCACTTTTCAGCCCCTTGTGCAAGAGTTGTACAAGTCTTCTTCCTCTCAAAGTTCCCCTCTCTTTCACCTTTGGTTCGTTAGAGTTACTAGTAGGGTTTTCTCTTGAGGATTCCACCATCTTCTTGAGAAAAGAGATCTAATATGGGACATAGCATTGGAAGATCAAAAGGAGTTGAAGATTCTGATTTGGATTGTGAAGTTGTTCATCACCAAAGTAAAGAAATAAAATCCTCCATTAGAGCACAACAAAGCTCCAAAGGTATATCTACGTCCTTGTATGTTATGTATTTCGTGGGAGCATGTTTATGTTCTGTTTTCTATCTTCTAGATAGTGTTTGTTGCTGTACATGGCTATGAGATTGAGGGAATTGCATCCTGGATTGGGTTTGTTGCATTCTAGAAAATTGATCCCTGCATTAAGTGGGTCAAAAGTTTTGAAATTAGGAGGGACAGAAAGGTTGGAAAGCTGTGGTCAACACAGAAGAAATACATCCCAAAGGTACTTGAGATGTTTAACATGTTGAATGCGAAGCCAATATCTACTCACGTGCAGGTCACTTCAATTTGATTGCCGGACAATGTCCAAGTATAGACGAAGAAATTGAAGAAATGTCTAAGAAACCGTATGCTTATGCAGTGGGATGTTTGATGTATGTAAGGCTTGCATAAAGAGGCCCCTCGATCGGCTCTCGTCGCTTTCCCGCCTGATTCGCCCTACCTCGCAGCAAGGACCATGGCCGGCGGAGTCGATAGTTCATTCAATTCTTCTGCAAATCTTGAGATCTTTAATCTTGATTTCCAATGGAATGATCCAGATTTGCCCATCATCAAAGACTGCCCCAGCTCCGAGAGGTTCAATCACCTTTCTTGGAGTAAGACCCGACTGCTTGTCAGGGACACCTTTTTACTAGAAATGAAGGTGACCTTACCCCTAAAACGAATGTTTGACCTCCATGAGCATCCTTGAAGATAATCATGGTACACCTAGTGAACCAATAAGAATTATTAAGTGTTAATTAGTATGGCTCACTAGTAATTAGTAAGTCTTGGTAAACCTTGCCCCTGGATTGCTCAAGTTGTACTCTTTAGAAGTAGGTCTATTATAATAGGTCTACTATTATTAGAAGTTGGTTTTGGGTGTAACAGGGTTTGAGGTTGATATTATAAATAGAGACCCAGAATCTCTAGGATGTACAACCTCTTCTGATTGCATGGTGAATTCTCCCGTCTTCCTTGTGGACGTAGGCCAAAAGCCGAACCGCGTAAATCTCTGTGTTCTTCTTGCGTGATTGATGTCTTCTCGTAGGCCTTAGATCACAACATTAAGCTTGACAGACCATGTAGGACCTTAGAAAGGAATCTTAAATAATTTCTTACAAGTCCATCAGATAATTATAGTACATGATTGAACCTTAAGGCTAAAGTCATTCCATGAAGTCTATCAATTAGTCTAACATTATTCCTGGGTGTTGGTTTAAGGAGTACAATGTACCTCTTATATTGCAGCACCAGAGAAGAATAACAATACATTAAACTTCCTAAAACTACACCGGGTGGAATGACGGGTGACTACGGTTGCTTAGATTAGCTTGGCAATTAAAGTCTTTGACTCTCTTAATTTTATAAAGCATGTGCATATTGAATTACTCTATCCACGATTTCACGTGTCATGTAAATGTTCATATACATAGATTGTACTCCTTTTGTATTATTAACTACATTGTCATCTTAGCGCTCATGTGTTTTGATTGTATTACAAATTGAGAAGTCTTGAGTAGAATGTGATTGAATTGAATCATATTGTATGAAATGAATAGTGTGATCTACTCAGGTTCAAGATGTTTATTAATTCGAAGAGTCGGCATTACTTAGGTTCAACTGGACGATACTCGACGGGGTTGAATCATAGTTTAGAATTGTTAATGTCGCTACGCAGTAGACAGTCTGGTGCACTGGAACTCCAGAGCCGGGTAGCCAGTTGAACCTTTGGCTAGGTCACTGGTGACATCCCAAAATGCATGCCCTCTTTGAGGGGATTTAGCTAATATAGTTACCAACTAGATTTTATAACTTCAATTATTATTGATCCTTTGAGCATGATTTAATCTGACTGCATAATTGCCTAGTTTACTTTTATATGATCTCTGTTATACCATGACTTGTCCATAGATTCCAAGCTCATATGCAAAAGATGATTTCATTAATAATAATAAGAAGAGATTTAAAATTGACTCTACCTCAATCTTACAAAGTATTTAAATACATTAATACCAAAAGTAACATCTAGTTTGATTAATCATGCTTATAAAATTCAACTACACAAAAGGTTTTCTATCTGCAAAAAGAAAGAATTTGGAGATCTAAGAAGGCAAGCTAGACAACTCCCTCAGCCGTCCATTCCTTTAGACTTGGAGGTACCTCGATGGCCTCCACCTCTGCCTCCGCCTCAAGACCGGGGGTGGGATCTGCGTTTGTAACACCAAAGAATAACTAATAAATACAACGAGTATCAGCAATAATCATTCTATACATGTTGTATCAAATTCAGAATTGATTGTTAGAATGTTTTGATGCTTCCGCTTTTAAATGTACATAGACAGGTGTGAGTGAGCATGTCTCACTAGTGGAAATTGGAAATTTATCTTTCATGACTCGCATTTGACCCGAGACAGGTGTGAAGAGCACAGGAGTAAGCATGTCTCACCTCGGGGATTAACCTTGGCCAGCTAATCTCGGGGCCGGGATGTGACAGGCACCAAGAACTCTTTTCAACCTTCCAAAAGTGAAAAAGTTTGTCGGTGATAAAGACTACCGAAGGAACTCTCTTTCACTCTCTCATAACTTCTTTATAGGTAATGAGCCCTCTCTCTCTCTCTCTTCAAAGTATTTACTAATTTAAAATTTAAAATTTATTTAGTAATATACATAATAATATTATATAATAAGTCTCATCTTCTCCCCTATCTTATATAAATTATAAAAAAATACATTATATATAATTATTTATTTAGTTTATTTTTCTAAACTTTTGTTTTAAAAAAAATTGTTGGACCATCACAATATATAGTTAAACACTGACTTCTCTCTAAATGAGGAAAATCTACAAATTTGGGTCAAAATTAGGGGGTGGCAGTAGAAAGTCATCCTCAATCTTGTGCCCCACATTCTCCAGGCAAAAAGAAAAGAAGAATGACTTCTTGAATCTAAAGATGTTTTGATGTACTTCAAATCCTATATCCCATAGGAGGAATGGTTTTTTTTCCTTAATGGTAAATTGAGATAAAGAGAGAAGGGAGTAACAAGGGCACTAGCTCCCCAGGCCAAAAGGCAATAGCCAAAAAAAAAAAAAACAACACAATGACATAGAAGCTATACAAAACCGAAAACAGTGTTTTACAAAGCGAAAGAATCTTGAAGCCATGTTACAACCGCTTCTAAGCATCACACTGCACTTCACAGCAAAACGCAGCACCATCAGCATAATGAAGCATCCCCTACACTACACAGAGGGAACAAGGCACAACACTGACCCACGAAGCACACGAAGCAAATCCCTACACAACATAGCACAACTTCCCCCTTGAAGCAAAACACAGCAGAACCTTGCACAAAGAAAACACTCAAGCAGTGCAAATGCAAAGCACAACACAACACAACAACAAAACACTGCACAACATAACAATGCACTACCCAACCAATACAGAGAAGAAGCAAAAACACAAAGGAAGCACATCATAGCAAGCACGGCCCAGAAGAAGAAAAAGAGGGAAGCCAACCCAGGAGCAACTAACCTACCCAAAAATAATTTTTTATTTTTTATTTTTATACAGCAAGCCCTAGGGTCCTCATAAATGGGTGAGGAGGAAGCCTAGCAGCTGATAAGGAACAAAACATACCACTCAAATGGCTCAAGAAGACCAGCTTAGCAAAAACAAGGGAGGCCTTCTTATTTCGATGCTTTGCCTCATTCCAAATGAACCAAAGAGCATAGATGGTTTGGAAGAAAATAACCACTAAAGACTTTCTTCCATGGACATCTACTCCCACAGCAAGGCTAGCCCAAACAGAAGAAGCTGAGAGAGGAAGAGCAGGAATGGGACCACCTAGGCTGAGGAGCCAGACCCAAAATTGCTGAGCAAAACTACAGGCAAAGAAGATGTGAAGATTCGATTCACTGTTACAGAGACATGAGTAACATCCGGAAGTCATAGAACACCCTCTGAGCATCACATAGTGATCCGTAGGGGTTTTCCTAAGAAGGAGGTGCCAACTGAAACAGGAAAGTCTAGGATCCATGAAGGTGTTCCACACCAAACCATGCCAGGCCACAATGATGCCTCTGGTCCTCAGAATGTCCCGGGCATTTTTTAGGGAAAGAACTCCATAAGAATTCCCTTTCCAAGACAATCAATCCGGAGCTAAATTAACACCTAAAAGGGCCCGTTGGTAATTTACTTTTAAAACAAAGTGGAGTGAATTGAAATGAAAAGAATGAATAAAATATAAGTGAGTTATGATGGTAATTTATTTTTAGTTGTTTGGGATGGAATATTTTTGACTTTTTGTACGGGGAAATTGAGTTTTTTTGTCTTTTAGTGAGTAAATGTAGTTTCTTTTTGAGTTTTTTTGGAAAAGATGGAAGGAGTTTTGGTAAAAAGTTCTTTCGATGGGATGTTTAACTTGACTTGACTTGACTTGACTATATTAGTAAAATTACCAAACGGGCTCTAAGGGAATAAGGCTGGTGAACTGAATGAGGAAGGCCTATAACTCAGCTGGAATATTCCTTAGGATAGACCAGGAAGAGTCTTGAATGATGTCTGCTACCCAATCAGATTCAAAAAATGGTGGAAAAGGCACAATGTATCTTTTGCAAAGAATTTTACAGCTACAAATCAACATATGACACTAGCCACCGTAATAGACACATGAAATCGTGTATGCCCAAACATACCGGAGGAGATGTCAATCTGGCAGCAAGGGGCAGTAGCGTCCAAACCCAACATTATCAAAGTTCTTCAACTAGTAGTTTAGGAGGTTTTAATTATAACCCTGTTAATGCTAGATACCAACTTGTAAAACAGATTGTAATTAATCAATTTTTTTTTTTTTTTGCTAAAAATCAATCATTTAAAGAATTTTTGAGGCAATCATTTGCCCTTGGATGACAAAGGATTTCTAGAAATATTGCAAAAGTGATGTAATAAAAATATTTAGAAGATAAAAAAAAAGAACTTAAAAAGAACTTTTCAAAACATACTTGAAAAAGGTAGCATTTGAAAGTCCGCTATGGATCCTAACCCTAGAGGGGGGGTGAATAGGGTGAGCTACAAGTATGACCAATTTCGACCAATTTTAATTTCTTAAACTAAACTAGTCACATGTGATGATTAAACAAAGAAGATGCGGAAGCTAATACAAAATCAATCACCACATAGCATGCACCACAACACCAATATTTATAGTGGTTCGGCCAACGTGCCTACATCCACTACCGGCTTGTGTCTCCAACACCCCACCGGATTCCACTAATTATGCTTTTTACTAGGCTAAGCAATAACCCTTACAAAGTTGTTTTTCTAGGCTAAACAACAACCTCTCAATGTGCTTTTATAGGCTTAGCAATAACCTTACAATATGCTTTTCTTAGGCTAAGCAATAACCTTACAAGTTGCTTTTCAAAGGCTAAGCAATAACCTTTACAAATGAGGATTTCTCTAAGAAGGTGTCTTTACAAAAGATTACTCTAAGAGATTACAATTTAAGCACAATGGAATTTGCCTCTTAAATAGGCTAATAGGAAAATGAAATTCCAATTACAAACATACACTAAAATAAACTAAAGTGTGTGCACAAAGTGTATGTATGAGTTTCTTCAATCAATTTTAACAATGAAGCTTTTAAATGAATGCATGATGCATTTTAAAATCAAGGTTTATAAAATGATGATTGAAGAGAAAACTAATCACATAAAAGATTCAAACAACTTTGAAGAATTAAGATAAACAAGTTGAGTGAAAGTTAAAGTCTAAGAACATATGTGATTAGGATAAGAGTGTGTGCAAACTAATCTAATTTACCAAGAAAGATATTGAGTTTGCAAAACAACTCTTTAAGGGCTTGAAATCATGCATAAATGAAAAATACAAAGGATTTGAACATGCATGAATTTAATTTGAATGGAAATCAAAATAACTTAGAAGATGTACCTTTTAAAAACTCATGAGATTGATTTCCAAATAGCCCTCTAGCCTTTCCAACTTCTTCCCCTTTCTTTGGCTCCAAAATGCTCTCAAAAGTTCAAGTTTCAAGCCTTCAAAAAGGTTGGAAATGAATGGACTTTATAGCCAAAAAGTAGCCAACGGCTAGTTCTCGGTCGACCGGCAAAGAGGTCTCGGTCGACCGAGAAGGCACAACGGTCAGATTTCTGACCGTTGGAGCTACAGAACAGGTTCTGGAAAAAATGACTTCCAGTTGTCTCGGTCGACCGAGACCTGTGTCTCGGTCGACCGGCAACACTGCCGGGACACCCCTTTTTGCAAAAAATGCAACTTTTGCATATTTGAAGATTTTTCTTTGGGGGACCTTTTGGCCACTAAATCAAGCTTGAAAAACATGTTTTAAAGATTCTAAAAACATGAAACACACAAAGCCTAAAAGGATTTGAAAACTTTAAAACCATAGACTAGCTTGATTTGTAAAAACTCTTTTCAAATGAACAAGCATACAAAAATGATTCTTTTTGTAATGAATGTATGCAAAGCTCAAACCTAAATACCTAACATGATTTTCCAAATGTAGTGCACAAGGAAAAAGGTTTTCAAAAAGAGTTTGGGTTTCAAACCAATGCATCCAACTTTAAAACCAAAACATGCATAAGGCAAAGACTTTTCCAAATCTTAAAAGCTATGCATGTATAAAACTAGATTTCAAGGTTTTCTAAAACAATGCTAGTGTGTGAATCCAAATGATGCTAAAGTGCAAATGCATCCATCAAATTGCAAAAACAAAAGACCTAACAATCTCCCCCTTTGCAATTTGATGGCAACTTACTCATCATAGAAATTACACACTAAGTCTTCAGCTCCCCCTAAGCTGGACAAGTCTTGAAATCTTCTTGGATGCTCCTTCTCTTAGCTTGGGCTCTTGGGCTCTTTTCTTCAATCTTCTTGATGCTTGGAGCTTGATCATTCTTCAAGCTTTCTCTTCTCATCTTCCTCTCTTTAGCCAAGCATCTTCTATAGCTCCAAGCTTTCTTTCTTCTATTTGCTCTCCCCCTTTGACCATGCCTCTTTCTTCCTTTGGCAAGGTATGTATTCTCTCCCCTTGTAGAAGATCATACACAACACTCCCCTTTGGAAGCTTGGACTTTCTCTTCACCCTTTTGAGAACATGCATAATTTCTCCCCCTTTGCCATTAAATTGCAAAGGTACCTACACACATGAAACAAGGAAAATACCTTTAGTAGCACCTGTTAACAAATGAAATCGAAAATGAAATACATAACAGGCTATCATGTGAGATAGTAGTCTCTAAGGGCTCAAAGGCATTCCAATGGTCAATTTGATCACAACTAATACTTCCTATGAAGGTTTACACTCCCCCTCAATCCATTCTCTTCTTTTGTCAAACTCTTGACAAAGATTTAACTATTAGATTCAAGAAGTAGATGGTTTAACCAAGTGAGGGTCAACTTCAAGGAAAGGATTAGATTCATTTAACTATTAAGCTCAATATGATCAAATTACCAAAAGAGAGCTAGGTCTAAAGAGAGAAACGATCATGGATACCAATTGAAATAAACATATCAATTGAGATTAAAGGATGTGACTATAAACTCAATCACTCTAAAATGGATTTAAAAGTATAACTATTAGGAAAAAATCCAAATTGGAGCTATCCATGATGCAATGGGGTTTACTCAAACATAGCATCAATCAATATAACTTATGAAAATCATATGCTATGTAAGGTTTTGAACTCATTTCATTCAATCAATAAATATGACTATTAAAGTGCAAGATGAGTGAAATGAATTCCAAGCATGAAGCCAACCTCAACTAATAACCAACCAATATTATTAACACATAAACATGGTGGTCATGAGATATACCTATATGAGCAAGAGAGGTGGCAACATGAACATTATGATGCTAATGTTGTGTGACATGGAACAATCATATTACTTATCAAGTCCAATCCAATGCACACATGGTCTATCACATACACAAGATAAGGTATCAATTGGATATGAAATCAATGGAAAGTTATACCAAATGAAACCAATTGAATATGACAACATGATTAAAAGCAAGGATGTGACAAACCCAAAAACCCATCAAGCATCATAAATGCATATTCATCACTTTTAAGGATATAACTATTGAGCTTAGTGATGAACAAGGCAAATTGCAATGCAAAAGGATATGGCTATGAAATGCATGCAATTTCCAAAGTGTCAAAATCATATGAATTCAACATCTAAGATATCCATCATACATATAGAAATATGAGAAATGGGTTTCAAAGAGTTTCATATGATTAAGAACACTACTTATGAAGTTGAAACATGTAAAAGGATGAAACCAAGAGAATCTACATGAGTCAACATCATAACCATCCATAAAGATATGACTATAAGGCATAGAGGATGGATTTGGGTTCTAGTATGGTTTCTACACATGTAACTAAGGTCACAACCATACATGGAACCAAGAGTCATTTGCATATAAAAAGAATAACTAAATAAGCAAAGATGCAAACAACATACATTTCCATTTCTAAGATAATAAAACCAAAAGAAAAGGAAATGATAATTATGGAACATGCTTAGATGAATATAACTAATGAGATTAAAAAGCATTTCCATTCAAACAATCTTCAAATCATTTTGAAAAACAAAATCCAACAATGAGCATAAAAGAATGATTTTGAAGATCAATTTTCAACATTGTATTTTAAAAGATATAACTTCATTAAAACACATACAAGTTGATTTTTCAAAACAATGATTTTCCATATAAAAGTATAACTTATAAATCCATGGAAAAACTTGAATTGATTCAAATCATTTGATTTACAAAAAGGATCTAAATAAGACATCCATCAAATGATCTAACAACAATTGATCATGACAAATTAGCTATGAAAGCTTTTAACATCACAATCAATTAATCATGTAAAGAAATGCAATGCAAGGCATATGAGTGCAAAAAGCAAATCAAACATGATGAAATTATAATCAAATGATTTTGAAAACCATGTCATGTAACTTGAAATGGTGCATGAAGACAAAATCAATTGATCATAAAGAAGCAATGCATTTCAAGAAATGTAACTATAAAGAAACAAAATGCAAAAGCAACATGACCAACAAAAGGATTTAACTTATAAAGTATAGGTTGGTCAATGAGGTCCAAGACCCTAAGGTTTGTCTAAGTATCTAACTTTAGGTATCCACCTAAGGTCTTGGGCTTTGGAGACTACTTTGGAAATTCCACCAACTAAAGGAGATAGAGATTGAATTCTTTTAGACTTAACATCAAATCTTTGAGGTTTGACTATTTTAGATTGATGATTAGTCTTAGAGAGTTGGTGTGTTTGTTTCATAGGGGATTGATTTGTTTTCTTGTTAACCTTCTCATTTCTTTTAACTTTTCCTCCCTCTTTTTGCCTTTTGAACTTTAATTTTAACTTTTCAATCTTTTTCATGAACTCTTTCATTTCTAAGGATAAAGGAGGAAAAGAGAGAAGCTTTTTGTTCTTAGATTCTTTCAAGCTTGGTTTAACTTGTTTAAGCTTTTTAGAATCTATTTTAGGAGACTCCATTTTAAAAGATTTAACTTGTTTAGTCTTTGTGGAGTTTTCCTTGATTTTTAGTGTCTTACCCTTCATAGATTTAGATTCTCCATTTTTGAGTTCAAAGATGGGTTTAGACACATGGCTTCTTTTCCTTAGTTTGCACTCAAACATAAAATGTCCTTCAATGCCACAATAATTACATTTAGACATGGGCAAAGAAGTGTGAGTGCTAGAGAATGAGGACTCACCTTTCACAAAAGTGTTGGTGAATTTAGGGTCATATGACATATTCCTATTAAATCCAAGACCCGTCCTATCTCCATGAGATTTACCCAATTTGAATAATTTTCCAAGTTTCTCTTCACTTTGGGTAAACTTGCACTCATACTTTTGTTTATAGCTTTCAAGTTGAGTGACTTTGGTTATAAGGATTGAATTTTCATGTTTGACTTTTGAAAGTTCATTTTCAATTTCCTTATATTTGATTAGCTCTTCATTGGCAAGTTTTAATTCATTAACAACTTTAGATCCAAGTTCTTTGGTTTTTAACTTACTTTTGATCAACTTGGCTTCTAAATTGTCAAGGTCTTCATCTTGTCTTTTAATTGTATCTCTTAGGTTTAAATTTTCATTTTTAAGCTCATCATAATTTATCTTAATCTCATTTATTTCATCTTGAGCATTAGATAAATTTTCCTTAGAGATAGTCAAATTAGATTCAAGATTGTTAAAGTCTTTATCTTGCCTTTGTAATTGATCTCTTAGTTTTAGATTTTCCTTATTGACATTTTCATAACCCATCTTTAATTCTTTTAGTTCATCTTGAATGTTGGATAGGTTATTTAAAGAGATCATGAACTTAGACTCTACACAATTTATTACTTCTTCTTTCTCTCTAAGTTCATCTTTTGAAGAAGCTAATTCTTTGCTTAGATTTTTAGATTCTTCTCTTAAACTTTTGTTTTTCTTCTCAAGCTTTAAGGATACTTCATATAATTCTTCAAAGGCTTGTTGAAGATCTTCTTCATTATATTCTTCTTCTTCATTTAATTTACATTGAGATTCTTTTAATTGAATGTTTGAATCTCTAATAGATGGAAGAATGGTAAGTCTAGGAGAATCTACAAAATCTAGCATAGTGGAGTCCATACTAAAGATTTTCAAATGAGCACAACTCTAGGGTTTTAACTCTAGGTTTTTACACCTAATCAAGAGTTCCAAACACTTGATCCTAAGGGATTAGAGAACTTGGCTCTGATACCAATTGAAAGTCCGCTATGGATCCTAACCCTAGAGGGGGGGTGAATAGGGTGGGCTACAAGTATGACCAATTTCGACCAATTTTAATTTCTTAAACTAAACTAGTCACATGTGATGATTAAACAAAGAAGATGCGGAAGCTAATACAAAATCAATCACCACATAGCATGCACCACAACACCAATATTTATAGTGGTTCGGCCAACGTGCCTACATCCACTACCGGCTTGTGTCTCCAACACCCCACCGGATTCCACTAATTATGCTTTTTACTAGGCTAAGCAATAACCCTTACAAAGTTGTTTTTCTAGGCTAAACAACAACCTCTCAATGTGCTTTTATAGGCTTAGCAATAACCTTACAATATGCTTTTCTTAGGCTAAGCAATAACCTTACAAGTTGCTTTTCAAAGGCTAAGCAATAACCTTTACAAATGAGGATTTCTCTAAGAAGGTGTCTTTACAAAAGATCACTCTAAGAGATTACAATTTAAGCACAATGGAATTTGCCTCTTAAATAGGCTAATAGGAAAATGAAATTCCAATTACAAACATACACTAAAATAAACTAAAGTGTGTGCACAAAGTGTATGTATGAGTTTCTTCAATCAATTTTAACAATGAAGCTTTTAAATGAATGCATGATGCATTTTAAAATCAAGGTTTATAAAATGATGATTGAAGAGAAAACTAATCACATAAAAGATTCAAACAACTTTGAAGAATTAAGATAAACAAGTTGAGTGAAAGTTAAAGTCTAAGAACATATGTGATTAGGATAAGAGTGTGTGCAAACTAATCTAATTTACCAAGAAAGATATTGAGTTTGCAAAACAACTCTTTAAGGGCTTGAAATCATGCATAAATGAAAAATACAAAGGATTTGAACATGCATGAATTTAATTTGAATGGAAATCAAAATAACTTAGAAGATGTACCTTTTAAAAACTCATGAGATTGATTTCCAAATAGCCCTCTAGCCTTTCCAACTTCTTCCCCTTTCTTTGGCTCCAAAATGCTCTCAAAAGTTCAAGTTTCAAGCCTTCAAAAAGGTTGGAAATGAATGGACTTTATAGCCAAAAAGTAGCCAACGGCTAGTTCTCGGTCGACCGGCAAAGAGGTCTCGGTCGACCGAGAAGGCACAACGGTCAGATTTCTGACCGTTGGAGCTACAGAACAGGTTCTGGAAAAAATGACTTCCAGTTGTCTCGGTCGACCGAGACCTGTGTCTCGGTCGACCGGCAACACTGCCGGGACACCCCTTTTTGCAAAAAATGCAACTTTTGCATATTTGAAGATTTTTCTTTGGGGGACCTTTTGGCCACTAAATCAAGCTTGGAAAACATGTTTTAAAGATTCTAAAAACATGAAACACACAAAGCCTAAAAGGATTTGAAAACTTTAAAACCATAGACTAGCTTGATTTGTAAAAACTCTTTTCAAATGAACAAGCATACAAAAATGATTCTTTTTGTAATGAATGTATGCAAAGCTCAAACCTAAATACCTAACATGATTTTCCAAATGTAGTGCACAAGGAAAAAGGTTTTCAAAAAGAGTTTGGGTTTCAAAACCAATGCATCCAACTTTAAAACCAAAACATGCATAAGGCAAAGACTTTTCCAAATCTTAAAAGCTATGCATGTATAAAACTAGATTTCAAGGTTTTCTAAAACAATGCTAGTGTGTGAATCCAAATGATGCTAAAGTGCAAATGCATCCATCAAATTGCAAAAACAAAAGACCTAACAGCATTGACTTTAATTTATGGAGCCCCAAACAAAATGTAGGGGTACATTTTAGTCACGTCACGTTAAATTGATAATATTGACTAGATTATGTAGAAGAGAATGATCCCATTTTCTTTATTTGCGCCCCACACAATGGTGATAGGATAGGGTCCACTATCCTTGAAAAATTAGATATTATAATATTTAAAAATAAAGTAATATCTATAACTTTAGCTAATGCAAGCTCCAACAATCTCGTAGTAGAGATACTAAAATCTGCATTTCAACTTAATTTAAATGGAGCTCTATTTCACAATAGATATGCATGTCACATCTTAAATCTTATAGTACAAAAAGGCTGAAGATTTATTAAGCCTACCTTAGAAGTAATTAAATACATTGTAATTTTTATTTTTTCATCTCCCTCAAGAAGGTGACCATGGGGGGAGATATGTGAAAGTCTTAATAAATCTCCAAAGAAAATATAATCAGATGTAAAGTATATGTAGAATTTTACTTATAAAATGTTAAAAGAATCCTGTAATTATAAACCTGCACTTAATCAATATTGTGCTATATAATCAATATTGTGCTTTATATTTATCACATGCATGAATTTCTGCACCAAAAGGAAATTGGCAACTTCCTGAAATAATAAAATATTTTTTACTAGTACTTCACGATGCAACTTTATTCTTTCTGGAGTATATTATCCCACAACAACCCAAACTTTGAACCATTCTTATGAAATTAGTATTGCTTTTCAAAAATATATAAATGTAATGGTTCTCAAGAGTATGTATGAAGCAATGGAGGTGAAATTTTCACGATATTGGAAAAATGCTCCATTAACATTTTGTTTAGTTGTTGCATTTGATCCTAGGTTGAAATTTGTAGGTGTTAATTTTACTTAATACAATAAATAACAATATGAATCAAAACAATGTAAATGATATTTTTATGATTAAGACTTATTTGGAACAACTTTATTTGAAATATTTTATTCTAACTGGTAGATCCGAAACAACTTGTGCCCTATGGGCCCTCCCCAACCACAGAAAGGGGAAAAGAAGGTTGTTTGGGGTCTTATTAGAAGCACTACAAAAGGTCGCTCCTCTTCTTCCAAGGGATCTTCTCCATTGTTAATGAATTAACGATTTATCTAAAGATGAGTTGATTGAAGTCCCGGATGCTGATGTCGATTATGACCTTTTGTCTTGGTGGAAAGCATGTGAGTGTAAATTTCAAGTGTTTTACGCTATGGCATGTGATTTACTAATAGTTTCAGTGTCTACAGTTGCATATCAAACAATTTTTTAGTGTAGGCCGGTGGACGCCTTATTGACAACAGGCGGACGATGCTGTTGGAAGAAACTGTGGAGACCTACATGCGCCTGCGAGACTTGTTCCAAAACTTAGTGGAGGAAGATGAAATAGAAGACACGCTTTTGGCTTTAAAATTTATCATACTTGTATTCTTTGTCAAATTTAGTTCAAGTAGAAACTATCATCATAGTTGTAATTTGTAAAGTCGTAATTCTTATTTTTCTCATTTCTCATAACGTTAGAACTTCATCAACTTGTAATTTTTTTTAAATCTTTGTAACTTCATTTCAAAGGAATACATAATTATTTGATGTCTTATTTCAATGAATGTGTGTGCATTTATTTCAGTTGAATACCCTTACAATTTAAAAAAGATTTAAACAAAAAAGAGGGGCATGGCATGACCAAAGCTGTGTCGTGGGCCATGCTAGGCCAACCCCCAACCAGCCTGGGCACTACACGGCCCGTGAATTTTTCATAGGCTGGCACTGTTAGAGTTTGTGTTTTGTTGCAATTTGATAGGATGCATTCATTTTAGTAGCTTGACCTCTCATTCCTTCATGTTCTTTTTCTTAGGATCTTCATGCATATTTCTCATTCATAATCTTTGTTTTTATCTTATGTTATGCATGGTTTTCAAATCAGATTTGTATCTTAAGATCATGGAGTTTTGTTTTCAGTTTTTCAAGCCTCTAAGTGCTTAAAACCTTTAATTTCTAAATCATTCAAGCTTTCCAAAGTTTCCTTCGTTAATTCATTATTTTGATTTGGAGTTTTCATGACTTTAGAAAATCAGTTTTCATCCTTTTTCAGTCATGAATTCATGCTTGAGAAATGTGTCTCAAAGTCCCCTGGAAAGTTGCCGTCATAGTTGCATGTTTCTTAAAATTCAGAATTTCTGGGCACTCTTCAGGTCGACCTGCTTGTGTGGCCGGTCGACTGGGCTAAGGGACCTGGTCGACCGGGTACACTGCGGGTCGATAGGGATTTTTGAGCAGTGGCCTCTCCAACGGATATTTTTCTAGCCATTGTGTGTACCCGGTCGACCCGGCCCTGTTCCAGGTCGACCGGGCACTAGCCGTTGGGAACTTTTTCTTTATAAAAAGTGGCTTTTTGTTTGGAAAAAGTGGCTGAACTTTCAGGGACTTTTGAGGCCGAGGACTTACAACTTTACTAGAGCATCTTTGAAGGGATTATGAAGCCATTCCATTGATTCAACCTTTGATCTTCTAAATGGGTGTGCTTCCTTTAATCCTAAGTCTTTTAAAATCATGTTTTGGTTCTTTATCTTTGATTTTCTTCAATGCATGATTAAATAGATGCTTTTCTATTGAAGTGTTGTCTTTCATAACATGCTTAGAACTTTAAAGATCTCATAGCATTATGATTCCAACATATAGTTTTTGTTTCACATGAAATTGCTTTCTTGTTTCAAAACTAACTTGTTAGACTTAAGTTTATCTTCTTTAAAATCAAGTTAGTTCACTTTATTAAATTCATGTGTTAGACAAACAACTCTTTCTCAAACATATTATTATCATCTTTACATCATTCAAAGTTTCATCTTTTTAAAAAGAGAAAGAGTAATTTCTAGTATATGCATTATTCATAAACTTTGTCATTCATATGCATAGTCTAGAAGTTGAGTTTCCATTTTCTATTTAGCCTATTTAGAGGCACTCCATTGCTCTTACATTGTTCTCTTAATCCATTCATTCATAGGCATTTTTCTTAAGAGAAAATCTTCTTGATTGTAAAGGTTGGTGCTTAGCCTTGAAAAGCATGCATAGTGTTGTAAAGGTTTATGCTTAGCCTTTGAAAAGCATAGTGATTTGTAAGGTTGAAGGTGAACCTAAACCTTATTTTGAGTTAGTAAAAATCCGGTAGGGACACCGGGAGTGGATGTAGCCGAACCACTATAAATGCTTGTGTTATGGTAATTGTCTTTTTGATTACTTTTCATGGATGGCTCTCTTGTTTGATTCTTCTATTCTTCCTCAAAGCATAAGAGACTTAAAAAGCAAAGAAAATTAAAATTGGTCTAGTTAATTGAGCTCACCTTATTCACCCCCCCTCCTCTAGGATTCGATCTCAGACTTTCAATTGGTATCAGAGCCTAGGTGCTCTTGCTTAGGTCTAACAACCTAGAGTTAGAATCCTTAGAGTGAGTTTTTGCTTTTGTAATCACAATGCAAGCCCAATTAGGAGAAGGTCATGCCACTAATAGACCACCCTTGTTTAATGGTTCTCACCACCGGTATTGGAAAATTAGGATGCAAGTCTTTCCAGAATCTCAAAGTCTAGATGTTTGGAATATCATTGAAGAAGGGTATCATGAACCCATTATCACTGAACAAGATTCAGAAGGACATGTTATATCTATCAAGCTAAAGCCTAAGAAAGACTGGACTCAAGGAGAGAAAGATAGGGCAAATCTAAATGCTAAAGCTAAAAATGCCTTGTATTGTGCCTTGTCTCAAGAAGAGTTCAACAGGGTAGTGAATTGTAATACTGCTAAGGAAGTTTGGGATACCTTAGAGACCACTCATGAAGGGACTAATCAAGTCAAGGTAGCTAAAATCCAAATGTTAACAACAAAGTATGAAGAACTCAAAATGCAAGAGGAAGAAACCTTTGACGAATTCTATACAAAATTCATGGAGACTGTTAATTCCCTCATAGGTCTGGGAGAAAAGATGGATGAATCAAAAGCTGTTAGAAAAATCTTAAGATCTCTCCCCAAAATGTTCAAACCCAAGATTGTAGCTATAATTGAGAGTAAGGATGTTGACAAGATCAAAATTGAAGAACTTAGAGGAAATCTTCTCACTTATGAATTAGATTTTGAAGTCCCTAGCAAGAAGAAAAGTGTAGCTCTTAGCTCCCAACATAAAGAAAATGATAATGAGAGTGAGAGTGATGATGAAAAAGCCATCTTCCTTGCTAAGAAGTTTAAGAATATTCTTAGAAACAAAAAGAACAATAAAAATTCTGAGGATTCTAGAAATGAAAATTTTCAAAGGAACTCAAGGGGATCTTTTACCAAGAAGGATGTGCAATGTTACAACTGTAAAGGATTTGGTCACATCGCTTTAAATTGTCCCTCCCCTAAAGAATCTGAAAAGAAAGATAAGAAAGGAAAGAAAGTTTTGAACATAACTTGGGATGATGATGAAGATGAAAGTAGTGAAAATTATGAACCTCAAAATGATGAAGATAATGATAACTCCACTTCTTGGCTTCTATTTACTCCCATTGAAGAAAGCAATGATCATAATGTTTTAATAGAAGAAGTAAATGATGAGAATAGTGAAAATGATATTCATCAAGCCTATGAGGAACTATATGAACTATGTGAATTCATAACCAAGAAAAATAAAAGTTTAAAAATTGAATCTAAAAGGCTTGTGAATGATCTAAATGTTTTAAAAGATCAAATAATCTTGAAAGACAATGAGATAAGAAATGTTCAATCTAAGTTGACTACCTCTAATGACAATCTAGCTAAAGCTGAAAAAGAAATTCATAAATTACAAAGTCTGCTAGAATCTAGTCAACAAGAATCAGAATCTCTACAAATGAAACTTAAAAAGGGAAAACATGTTGTTGAAAAATTTACCTTGGGAAATGGCAAATTCTATCAAATGTTAGGTATGAACAAAATTTTTGGTAACAAGAATGGTATAGGTTTTGAATGCTCCTCTAGTAGCAAGAAGAATAACTTTCAACATATTTCTAGGACTCATTTCAAACCTATAGATAAAATTTCTTTTCCTCTAGATGGACTTGTCATTTTTGCAATCAAATAGGTCATCTAGTTCCAAATTGTCCCTTTAAGTTTAGGATGTCTCAAAATCATCTTTCTAGAGCTCCTTTTAAGTTTGTTCCCAAGACCTCTACCTCTACCTTCATTAAGGCTACTTGGATTGAAAAAGAGAAAAGTGTCAAGAACTTTCTAGTTCAAACCGCTCTTAAAGTTAAAGAAAACTCTAGATGGTTTTTGGATAGTGGTTGCTCCAAGCATATGACTGGAGACCGTTCTAGATTCATCACACTTGAGAACTATGATGGAGGAAATGTGTCATTTGGAGATAATTGGAAAGCTCAGATTATAGGAAAAGGTTGTGTTGGAGGAGATCAAATGCCTAATTTAAAAGATGTTTTCCTTGTGGATGGCTTAAAGCATAATCTCTTGAGTATAAGTCAATTATGTGATAAAGGAAACAAAGTTGTTTTTTATAGCAAATCTTGCAAAGTTTTGGATGAGAAATCCCACAAAGTTTTACTCACTGATTACGTACTAAAGATAACATCTACACCATAGAAGAATGTTGTGAAAATGAATCAATGTATTTAATGACAAAAGTTCAAGAAAATCAGTTGTGGCATCAACGAATGGGTCATATAAATTACAAACTGATGAAGATCTTATCCAAGAAAGAAATTGTTAGAGGAATTCCCAAATTAGATGATTATAAATCTGAATTGTACAAAGCTTGTCAAATGGGTAAACAAATCAAGAAAAGTTTTAAAGGCATAAAAGATATAGCCTCCTCTCGTCCTCTTGAACTCATTCATATGGACCTCATTGGACCTGCACCTGTACAGAGTACTGGTGGGAGAAA
The DNA here is from genome assembly GCA_038049695.1 of Cinnamomum chago. Taxonomy (NCBI): domain Eukaryota; kingdom Viridiplantae; phylum Streptophyta; class Magnoliopsida; order Laurales; family Lauraceae; genus Cinnamomum; species Cinnamomum chago. The sequence continues at coordinate 51,973,439 of CP142460.1, forward strand.
GTATATCCTAGTTATGGTTGATGATTATTCTAGATTTGGATGGGTAGCCTTTCTTCATGCAAAATCTGATGCAGTAGATAATATTATAAGGATTTGCAAGAAAATTCAAGTTGAGAAGGACTACAAAATTAAGAAGATAAGAAGTGATCATGGAGGCGAATTTGAAAATGAAAGATTTGCAGATTTCTGTGAAAGCCATGGGATCAGTCATCAATTTTCTGCTCCAAAAACTCCTCAGCAAAATGGAGTAGCTGAAAGAAGAAATAGAGTTATTTAAGAAATGGCTAGAACCCTACTTAATGAGAAAAATCTCCCTCGCAACTTATGGGTTGAAGCTATCAATACTACTTGCTATCTTATCAATCGTGTTTATTTGACAAAGAACACTAACAAAACCCCTTATGAGCTGTATTTTGGAAGAAAACCAAATCTGGGATATCTAAAAGTGTTTGGTAGTAAGTGCTATATTTTAAGAGATAGAGAGCAGCTTGAAAAGTTCGATTCCAAATCTAATGAAGGGATCTTCTTAGGGTATTCTGATAAAAGCAAGGCTTATAGAGTGTTCAACATCAGATCGATGGCTGTTATGGAATCAGCTCATGTTGTCATTGATGAGACACTACTAGAAAAAAAGGGTTTTTATATCGGTTACAAAAACTGCCCTATATCGGTTTTTCATTTAACCGATATAATATCTTCGGTTAAGGTTTTTTATATCGGTTTATATATTTTTATATCGGTTACACAGGAACCGACTTAATAAACTCTATATATAATATCGGTTATAAAAGATATGATATTAATTTTAATATTTTATATCGGTTATTACAAACCCGATATTATATACACATATTTTATATCGGTTGTATACACATATTTTATATTGGTTATTATTAAACCGATATTATATACACATATTTTATATCGGTTATTATGAAACCGATATTACATACACAATGACTTTACATCGGTTTAAAAATCGCTTAATATGCTGCTCCCCGTGCGGGTTCACTCGTCTTTCCCTCCTTTTTTTTGTTCCTTCCCTCCCTTCTCTTGCTTTCTCCAACATTCCTTCTTTCCCTCCTTTTTTTTCCTTCCCAGCTCCCTTCTCTTTCTTTCTCCATTAATCGTGCCATCTCTGTTTGGGGTTCTTCAATTTCGTGCACTATTTCGGTTCTTCTCCTCCCCCCCCCCCCCGGTTGCCCAGTTTATCTTCCTGCAGATAGGTTCCTTTCTCTTTTGGTTGCAGGGTGGTTTTTTGGTCAAAATGGGTGAATTATCAGCTAGATTATAGCTGCTGCAGGTTTCGGCACCTTCCTTCCTTGGTTTGTTTTGAAGGGCTCTATGAGTAGTTCAAGTCATGGCTTTTTGCAATTTCGATTAGAAGGTGCTTCTCCTGCTGCCTGCTCCATCTCAGTCTTTCATTCTCTGCTTACTGGATAGCTCGCGGGTTGCAAGGATGGCTCTGTTTCAGTAGCAGGTTTTTCTTCCAATTACTTTGGGCTGGCTCCTTTTGCTTGGCTTTCTGAGTTGAAGATGTCTTTTGCCTGATCCCTGTCTGAGTGCTTTCATATTCTTCATCACAATCAAAATCTCCAAAACCTTCAAAACCCCAAAACCCAATGTACATCACAATCTAGGGGTGTTTGTTTGTTTGGTGTTTTGCTTAGGTCTGCAGGGCCTGAGAGGTAGACGTCGTGGATGGGGTGTGTTGGTGTTTTGTTTATTTCGGTTTTCTAGTTTTGGTTGGTTCTGGTGTTTGTTTTGTTGGTTTTTGTTTGTTTTGGTTTGGGAAGATGGGTTTCGTTTGGGCATTTGGTTATTTGGGTTTTATGGTATGAAATTTTGGTTGGCACTGTAGGTGTTTTGCGAGGGGGCTAGCCGCCAGACCCACGGTCAGCTTTCCAGTAAGCCTATTTCCTCAGGATGATTTTCAGCACGTCCTGCGGCTAACCACCAGTGCACCTGCGGCTAACCGCCAGTCCACCTACGGCTAGCCGCAGTGCTAACTGTTGGAGTACGGTTTGATTTCCAGAGACCAGTTTTTTAGAACACCCTCTTGCGATGACCCCTGCGGTTGCCTCACGGCTAGCCCCCAACTATTCCTGCGGCTAGCCGTGAGCCAACCTGATTCAATTTTCTGAGAGGTAGACGTCGTGGATGGGGTGTGTTGGTGTTTTGTTTATTTCGGTTTTCACTTTTTGGTTGGTGCTGGTTTTTGTTTTGTTGGTTTCTGTTATTTTTGGTTTGGGAAGATGGGTTTAGTTTGGGCGTTTGGTTATTTGGGTTTTATGGTATGGGATTTTGGTTGGTACTGTAGGTGTTTGTCTATTTGGGTTTTGGAAGATGGTTTTTTTTTCTTGGCCACAGGGGAGCAATTGAGCTAGTTGTTATCCTCAAATGCACAATTTACAGTAAGTGGGACATGAATAGTCACTTCAACGCACAATTATATCTCTGCATTTTCTAAGTCAATTTACATATATGAATAGACTTGTGTTTTTTGAAAAAACAAATAGTCAAACCCATTTTATGAACAAAATCATTGTATGGGATTTATATTGGCTGGTTGCATTGTTTGGAGTGTTTGGATTGAAATAGAATCGTGACAAACCCAACTTATTGAATAGTTCATTGGGGCCGTGCAGTTGTCATCAAATTTTGTGTGCAGCTGCATTACTCTTCTCAAGCATTTGTTTGTCATTAGATCTTTTTATTTCATCTTATTAATGTCAGTCATTTTTTTTCTGTGGATTATCTACATTACTCTTCTCTGTGGGTTAATTTTTTTAAATATTTGTATCTGGTTTAATTGTGAATTTTTGAACTTGGTTGCTTTTGTATTGTTGTTTGGTGAATCTCTGTCCATGGATTTATTTCTACAAATCTTCAGCCAATCTGAAAGCTTTGCCCGAACGAGAATAACCAAGGTTGGAAACAAGGATATTCAGTTTGTTTGGTGCAAACCAACCCAGGTCTCTCTAATATTAATTGGTCGTACATTACAAGAAAGTTTCTGATGATGTTAAGGTGCATGCTGGTGTAATTCATTTGGTTATCCTAATCCTTGCCTACTGAGACCATAGCTGTAAGTGGGGAGTTTGACCAGTTGAATTTTGTAGTATTCGGCAATCTATAAATTATTATAACCAGTTCAATAATCTTAGATTATTATACTACATAGTTTTGTTTTGTGTATTTGTTTGAATATATCTATTTTTAATAAGTTACACACGTTTTTTTTAACGTATTATTAGCATTATATGGCAATGACTTTCTGATTATTGCTTGTCTGTAGCATTTTATTGGGCTATACAGAAATGGACAAGTCTTGGATGTCATTGAATCGGTTTTCTATTGCATACGGGGAAGGGGTTGAAAGTTTTTTGATGTTTGCCAAAAAGAAGTTTGGTGATGGGAATCCCATGCCATGTCCATGCAAAACATGTGGGAATCTCAATAAATTTGTAGCTAAGGATGTTGAGTACCATCTGTTTTTCCATGGTATCGATCGAAGTTATACTAGGTGGATATGGCATGGAGAAACATCTCCTGGTGAAGCTCCCTCAAGTGTGCCTTTAAATAGGTCGACCCAACACCATTTTGGGAGTGATGTCCCAGATGATACTACACCCCCAGATGATGCTGCAAGCTCATTAAAATTGGCTCAGACCGCTTGTGACCAGTATTCATCAAATCCTGAAAAGTTTCAAAAAATTCTTGTAGAGGCTGAGGAACCTTTATACAAAGGTTGTCTAAAGTTTACCAAATTATCTGCAGTAGTTACATTGTTTAATGAGAAAGCGAGGAGTGGGTGGTCTGACATAAGCTTTTCACGGTTGTTGAAAATCATTGGAGACATGCTACCCGACGATAATAATTTACTGCCCCGAAGTATGAAAGAGGTTAAAAAGACATTGTTTGTGTATGGGATGAGCTATGAGAAGATAGATGCATGTCCGAATGATTGCATGCTTTATAGAAAGGGATCTGATAATGAGAATAAAACTAGTTGCCCTACTTGTGGTGAGTCAAGATACAAAGTGAATAAGAACCTGACTGAGCAACGTAAGGGGGTGCCGGCAAAAGTTCTATGGTATTTTCCACCTATCCCTAGGTTTAAGAAATTATTTCAGTCGGTACAGACATCGAAACAGATGACTTGGCACGCTGATGAGAGATTAGTTGACGATAAGTTACGCCACCCAGCTGACTCCCCCGCATGGAAGTTGGTAGATGATAAATGGCCGGAGTTTGCACAAGAGCCAAGAAATTTGCGCTTAGCACTTTTAGCGGATGAGGTCAATCCGCTTGGTTCGATGAGCAACAAGTATAGTTGTTGGCCAGTAATGTTAGTTACTTACAATCTCCCGCCTTGGTTGTACATGAAAAGAAAGTTTGTGATTTTAACGATGTTGATATCGGGTCCACGACAACCTGGAAACGACATTGATGTTTACCTAGAACCATTAATCGATGACTTGAAAACACTATGGGATACAGGGGTTAAAGCTCATGATGCTTACCGACAAGAGGCTTTTACGTTGAAAGCAATGTTGTTGTGGACCATTAATGATTTCCCTGCATATGGTAATTTGTCTGGTTGTGTTGTAAAAGGCTATCATGGTTGCCCCATATGTGGCGAAGAGAGACAATCATGCAGATTAAAACATTCGAGGAAGAATGTATACATGGCCCATCGAATGTTCCTTCCAGAAGATCATCCCTTTCGGAAACAAAAAAAATCATTTAATGGTGAGCAAGGGTTTCGAAAAGCACCAATGATTTTGACTGGTGAAGAAGTGGCAGAAAAGGTTAATGGAATCAAAACCTTGTGGGGGAAACCAGTACCAAAAGAGAAGCCCAAGAAAAATAAAAAAAAATCAAAAAGATCGACTTCATTGAAGAGGAAGCGAGTGGAAGATGGTAGTGATGATGGTGCTAGAATTTGTTGGAAGAAGAAGTCAATTTTCTTTAACCTCGACTATTGGAAATACTTGCTTCTTCGACACAACTTGGATGTAATGCACATAGAGAAAAATGTTTGTGAGAGTCTTATTGGAACCTTGCTGAATATTCCAGGTAAAACAAAGGATGGACTGAATAGTCGCCTTGATTTGTAGGATATGGGTTTAAGGGATGAACTAGCACCTGATGTAAGTCAGAATAGAGCGTACTTACCACCAGCTTGTTTCTCATTATCCAAAGAAGAGAAATTCAGTGTGTGTGAAACATTGCATAAGTTAAAAGTTCCAGATGGATACTCATCAAATTTCAGAGCATTGGTTTCTATGCAAGACTTAAAGTTGGGGGGTATGAAATCTCATGATTGCCATGTGTTGATGCAGCAATTACTTTCTGATGCTATACGATCCGTGCTACCAAAACATGTGAGAGTTGTACTTATCAGATTTTGCTCATTTTTTAATGAGTTATGTGCAAAGGTAGTAGATGTACCTCGATTGCTTGAAGTTCAGAAGAATCTGGTGGTCACCTTGTGTTTGCTAGAAAAATATTTCCCACCATCATTCTTTGATATTATGGTTCATTTAACCATCCATCTCGTTCGAGAAGTCCAGATTGTGGGCCCTGTTTGTTTGCGATGGATGTATGGATTTGAGAGGTATTAATAACTTCAAATATTCTTCAAGTGCAATTTACTAATTTAAATTATTTAAAGTAATCAATGGTTTACTATGTTTTAGGTATATGTCGGTTTTAAAAGGTCAAGTAAGAAATCGTTACCATCCAAAAGGTTGCATGGCAGAGTGTTATATTGCGGAGGAAGCGGTTGAATTTTGTAGTGAGCACTTCTCTGGATTGGATGCAGTTGGAATTCCACCATTTGAAGATAAAACTTACCCTAAAATTGTGACTGGAAAGAAACCTCCAGGAGGTGATTTTGTTGAAGTTGATGCTAAGTCCTTGGAGCAAGCACATTGTTATGTATTGCACAACACAAGTGTTGTTCAACCCTATATTGAGTAATTGTATTTTAACTTCTTGACTTACAAATTAAAGCGTTACACTAGTTTTAGAGCTAACATGCGGTTCGTATGGAAAACTATGCAGGAGACACTTGAACCACCTAAAGAAAACATTTCCTCGGCAGTCCAAAAATCAGAAATGGTTACAAGATGAACATAACCGTTCTTTTAGTTCTTGGCTCAAAAACGAGGTAACAATTGTCAACCATAAGATTTGTGTTGTGGCTATTTACTAAATGTGACTAACTTTCTTAGGAACACAGGTTTTTGAAGATCGGCGTGTCACCGGTAACATCATCTCAGAAATCTTGAGATGGGTATCACAAGGTCCTCGTATACATGTTATAAAATATCATAGTTATACCATTAATGGTTCTCATTTTACCACAAAGGATCGTGATGCTTCACATGTCACTCAGAATAGTGGTGTAAGTCTAGTGGCCGCGGCGATGAACGTGTCTAGTGCAAAGGATAATAATCCTATTTTCTGTGAATCAGGGTACTATGGTGTTATTGCGGAAATATGGTTGATTGATTATAGTCATTTCAAAATCCCATTGTTCAAGTGTGATTGGGTTGACAACAAGACTGGCTTTATGGTAGATGAGCTGGGATTCACCATAGTTGATCTTGCTAGAATTGGTTATAAATCTGATTCTTTCATTTTAGCCTCTCAAGCAAAGAAAGTCTTCTATGTACCTGATCCAGTCAATCATAAATGGTCCATTGCTCTAGCAACTCCTGAAAGAACCTATAATGTTGATGACAATGAAGAAGTCCTCTTTGATGCTGGGATTGAAGATCAAACTTGTCATGAAGTAATGCAATTGGATGAACCATTGGATGCTATAAATGAATCTGAGGCAATGTACACGCGTGAAGATGTTGAGGGGACTTGAACTGACATTGATATTTGAAAATGTATTATAATTGTGTTTTTTTGTGTAAGTGTTTCTTATTGCTAAATATTCCCTTATGTACTTGTTTGTAAGAAGCATATATAGGTTATTTGAACTGATGTCACACTTAGTGGTAGTGTTAGTATGTTATGCATTGCATTGTTGTATGTATTACCTATTCCATGATATACACAATATATTTATTGATATGTATGTTTTTTCTTTTCACAGCTAGTAATGGATCCAGAAAGGCATTTTCGTGAATCACAGGACAACATAAGTAATGTTGGTGAACCCCGCATTCAAAAAAAAAGTAAAGCTAGGGGGACAACTTTAATGCTTGAGTTGACCAAGAATTGGGATGGAAATGTAATTATTGTTGAGTATGATCAAAAGGGTAGGCCTACACCATAAGAATTACGCAGGAAAATAGCTGGTTATGAAGGGGCTTTGGCAAGAGTGATGGTCCCACTTAACGCATTTAGTGATTGGCATAAATTGAAAAATCTTAGGGAAGGGCAACTGGAAAGAGATTTATGGGATACAATGAAGGTAAATAAATATGTGATTTCCTGTTACTTTTGGAAGACCTTAGAATAATATGTGCCTTACTAAGCTATTTGTCGATTTTACTATTTAATTCATTTGGTATAGACCAGATTTGTGTTGGATGAAAATATTGTTGAAAAATAGGTGGGCCTTTCAGATAGGTTTCAAAAACTTTTGACCCACTTGATGCAGGGATCAACTGTCTAGAAGGCAACAAACCCAATCCAGGATGCAATCCCTCAAACTCATAAACCATGTACAGCAACATAACCTATCTAGAAGATAGAAAATAACATCTAAACAGGCAACCACGAAATCTACAACATACAAGGATGTAGATTATACCTTTGGAGCTTTGTAGTGCTTTAATGGAGAAGTTGAATTCTTTCTTTGATGATGAACACCTTCACTAATCAAACAAGAATCTCCAACACCCTTTGATCTTCCACGCTATGACCCGTATCAGATCTCTTTTCTCAAGAAGATGGTGGAATCTCCAAGAGAAAAACCCTAAAGGAAACTAGAAGAGAAACTAGATGTGCAACAACTTGCACAAAGAGAGGAAGAGTGATATGGGCCTGAATCCCTAGGTGGGGTTAACATAGAGGACGTCCAAGCCTCCTCCCTATCTCCTTTTATAGAACTTAACCAACCTCCTCTTTCTAATTGAAATAGAAGTCTTACTTCCATAACAATTAGTTGCTTACTAAATCACAATTAGAAGTCTTACTTCAAATATGATTAGTAACTTCCTCTTTCACTAATTAAAATAGAAGTCTTACTTCCATTAATAATTAGTAACTTACTATTACCACTATTTGAAGTCTCATTTCAAATAGAAATAGTAACTTTCTATTTCCTTTTAGAGTTCTACTATAATTAGTATCTTTCTAATATCTTGGGCTAGCGTGGGGACCACTAGGGATTCCTTAGAAAGCTGGCTCCAACTGGGACACGCTACCCCACATCTCATGTGTAATCCGGGCCCACAGTTAATTGCAAATAACTCTACTATATAAATGCAATTGCACTCCAGTCTTAGGAATATATTACAATGAAGACCCTAAACTTCCTCAGTACCACAAGTAGGCCCCTCCATCTATATCCATGGATCAATTGGACCTGTCCACCAAATTAGATCCATATCTTATTATCCTTGAGCCCCAATTAATTATAATGATCATTTGGTACCGATCAAATTAACTCTTAATTGGAATGGGTGCGCACTTACCAATGATAAATCCATTAATTGGCACAAGGGGATATTAAAGATAGATTTCATCTTGACCATTGAATGTTCCCACAGCTCTACTACCACGTACCCAAATCACCGAGGTGTTGACCTACAATTGGCCTCACTCATTGGTGACTCAAAGCAAATGAATAGATAGAAACTTGAGTTCATTAATGTCTCAGGATTATGAGCCTATTGCTAGGGAATTATGAGAGCAGACCTTAAAGTAAAGACAGTGTATATAAGGTGCTTCTTATGGTCCTTCAATACATCTAATGTACCAGCACCATGATCCAGAATCTTACATTCCGATGATCGAGACAAATCACACTATCTCATAGTGATCAAAGTGCTACAACCTTGTCAGATGAGATGCCCAATCTCATCACTGGTTGTGAAGATATTTAAGTATAAGATTTGCAATACATGTCTCCTGTATGTGGATCTCATCCATACACATGTATTACATCTAGTATACTTGTGGACTCCGGTTCATCTCATGAACCATTATGTCATTCGTATTAGTTATGTGCAAACAATTAATAAAACACCATTCATCTCATGAAAGGAAAGCAATAATATAAATTGATAAATAAAGAAATTAATCAATATATTTATCATATACTGGTATTGAGACCATAAAACTAACAATCTCCCACTTGGGCTCAATGCCAGTTAGGGTTGCATTTCGTGCAGATCCCATCTAATTACTGCCCAAAGACTTTGGTACTCAAAGACTTAGTAAAGGGATCTCCTAGATTGTCTGCAGAGTCTATCTAGGTGATAGCAGTATCACCTCTCTGCCCAATCTCTCTGACCATTTGTTATAACCTCTGTATATGCTTTTGTCTCTTGGGTTACTTGGACTTATCGACTGCCCTGCTGTTATCACAGTAAACTGTGAGCGGCTATCCCGCCAAAAGTACCACTCCAAGTTCCATAAGGAATCTCTTGAGCCAATCTGCTTCTTTAGTTGCTTCTCAAGCAGCTATAGCATAAACACATACCCATAAGTTGATATCTTGGAATCCTTATCTGACATGAAGTCAGAATATGTGTAACCGACTGGAATCAACTCATTATTGCCATAAAACAACATGTAATCTCTAGTCCTTCTCAAGGATTTGAGAACACATCTTATAGCAGTCCAATGGTTAGGACCTGGTTTAGACTGATATCTGCTGACTAAGCCCGATGCATGACAGATATCCGGTATAGTATATAGAATAACATACATGAGGCAACCAACACCCGAAGAGTATGGTATCGACCTCATCTGCTCCCTTTCCTCAGGTGTCATGCATGGGACACTAATCCTTGAAATGTGCACTCCATGCCTGAAAGGTGTAATACCGGCCTTCTTGGAGTCTTGCATAGCAAAACGTACCAGTACCTTATCTATGTATGCATATTTGGATAAGCCTATCATCCTATTTATCCGGTCTCAATGGAGTTTGATCCCTAGGACGCGACTGGCTTCTCCCAAGTCCTTCATATCAAAAGTCTTAGCCAACTAAACCTTTTACTGTTAACAACATCCATATACCACTCTCTAGGAGAAGGATGTCGTCGACTAGAAAAATTACCCTGCCTCCTTTACTTTCATGTACACCCATGACATTATCCGGATTTTGACAAAATCAACTGACTTGATTGCTTAGTCAAAACGAATGTTCTAGGTTCGGGATACCTGCTTCACTCCATAAATGGACTTCTGCAGCTTGCAAACTCTTTGCTTTTGGTTGTTTAGCTATAAAACCGTCTGGCTGCATCATATAGATGTCTTCCTCAAGATGGCCGTTGAGAAACGCCGTCTTGACATCCATTTGCCAAATCTCATGATCGAGATGAGCCGCAATGGATCAGAGTATCCTGATAGACTTGAGCATGGCTACCGGCGAGAAGGTTTCCTCATAATCGATATCTTCTTTCTGAGTATATCCTTTCACAACAAGCCTAACCTTAAAGGTCTCAACTCCTCCATCTGGTCCTCTCTTTCTCTTGTAGACTCACTTGCACCCAATAGGCTAGATATTGGCAGGCAAGTCCACAAGTGTCCAGACCTGATTAGAGTACGTAGACTCCATCTCAGCTTTCATGGCATCTTACCAATGTCCCGAATCTTTGTCATTAATTGCTTCATCATAGTTATAGGGATCTTGTTTCGGTTCTTCCGGGACTGCCTCATAAGACTCTCCCAAGAACGTGAACCTGTCAGGGGGTCTGACAATGCTCCTACTATGACAAGGCACTGGTGTAATTACTGGGTTAGGTAAGGGCGCTTCTTCCTTAGGTTTGGTCATACTAGGATTTGAAATTGTTTGCTCTTGAATTTCTTCCAAGACCACCTTTTTCTAAAGGTTTCCGGTCTATCATATAATCTTCCTCCAGAAAAACCGCATTAGTGCTCACCATCACTTTCTGCTCTCTGGGATTATAGAATAACGAACCTTTAGTTCATTTAGGATATCCTACAAACGTGCGTACTTCCGACTTCGCTTCCAACTGATCCGTCTTAACCTTTAGCACATGTGCCGAACAACCCCAAATGTGTAAATGTTGTAGACTAGGCTTTCGCCCGGACCACAACTCCCGGGGAGTCTTAGGTATAGACTTAGATGGTACGAGGTTTAGTATGTACATTGCAGTATCCAAGGCGTATCCCGAAAAGGATATAGGTAATCCTGAGAAACTCAGTATAGACCTGATCATATCTAAAAGAGTCTGATTCCTTCTTTCTGCTGCTCCATTCTGTTGAGGCATACCAGGAGTAGACAACTGGGATAAAATCCCATTTATGATAAGTATCCCAAAAAATCAACGGAGAGATATCCTCCCACTACTTTGACATTAATGGGTCTACACACATCAGTATACACTAATTCCAACAAATCTTTGGCCCCATTGCCCTTTGATAAAAAAAGGGCCTTTTTGGTCATTTTACCTTCCAGATAGGACTCGTTGACAGGCATTGGTTCTACCACCAATGAAGGCAAGATACCATCTTTCACTAGCCCATCAATCCTAATCCTATTTAGGTTTATATGACCTAGCCTCAAGTGCCAAAGTTTTGTTGGATCAGATGAAGGTGATTTACTCTTTAATGATGGTCTATTAATTGTTTCAGTATCATGTATCTCATACATTGTGGGATTAACAAATAAATTCCATTGATTACCTTGTCAGAATACATAAAAGTACCGTATCTCTTTATGACAATTTCAATACCAAGAGTAATAGAATAACTCTTATTCACCATACTAGAAACTGAAATTGAATTCCGCCGTAAAGACGGTACATATAACGTGTCTGACAAAACCAATTTATTATTTTAAAAACATAATGTAATAACTCCCACTGAAACAACGTCTGCCTTAGCATCAGATCCTAGGTTGTCAATGATTTCTCCGTCACTGAACCTCCTGGTTTCCCTGAACCCCTGCAACGAATTACATATGCGATCAGTTGCCCTGGAGTCCATACACCAAGATTCTGAAGTACCAGTTGCAAAACTAACTTCAGAAATAAGTGACTCAATCATACCTGAGGTCTTCTTCTTAGATAGATATTCTAGACAATTCCTTTTCCAATGTCCTGTCTTACCACAATGGAAACACTTTCCTTTTACTCCCGTTCCCTTAGCCTTGGCCATACTACAAGTAGAACCATTCTCCAGTGTAGGACCCTTGATGACTGATTTCTTCTTGCTATCTCGGTCTTTGCCTTTCGGCTTGGTCCTAGCAAATGACTTTTCTGTCATGAGGGAATTTTCCTCTTTCTTCATGATTTCCTCAGTCATTACCAGCTGGCGAGACAACTCAGCTAAGGTTATTTCCAATTTATTACAATTGATCTCGAAATGATTGAAAGAATCCGGTAGTGACTGAAAGATCATGTCGATCTGCGATTCTTTATCAATCGAAACACCCAGTGCATCTAACTCATTTAGTACGAGACTCATTTTCAACAAATGTTTCTGTACTGGGGTTCCCTCAGCCATCTTAGTGTTTATCAACACCTTCATAGCAGCTTGCCTAACAGGTCTAACCTGGTCCGCAAACATCTCCTTTAAGTTCGATATAATATCGTATGCTGACTTATAGGATTGATGTTGGTGTTGTAAAACACTAGACATGGATGCTTGTATAAAACATCTGGCTACCTCATTGTCTTTTGTCCATTCGGTGTAAAGGTCATTTTCATACTGAGGTGCATGAAGCTCAGGCTCAGGAAGGGGGGGTATGGTAAGGACATATCTGCATCCTGAAGCTGTCAGGATAATATCCAGGGTCCTTTTCCAGTCTATAAAGTTGGATTCCATCAACTTATTCTGGTTGAGGATGGTCGCAAGTGGATTGAAAGTATTTGAATTCATGCTTGAAAAACTGTAGCACATAACCATACATTCAATTAATGAATTTAAATGACATTAGGGTTTAGTATTCTACCAAATTTATATGGAATCCTCATAACCACTAAATTCAGAATACATCGGAATCCCAATCCCCGGGGCATGCGTCCTTGGGGAGTGCGAATACCACCTAGATTGGTATGGATCAAAGTTGGTCAAAATCAGAATTAAGACTAACTATCCATGATCGCCTTCATTCATTATCATCTAGGTATCTCATACCAAATAATGAATGACTCCCGATTAGCTTCGGTTTCTAAAATAAATGAGGCAAATCCTTGGGGATACTACATCATTATTTTAGTTAAGTGTGACCCACCAACTAGCATTGCATGACAACCGTTGCGAGTAGCTCCTCCTTGGGGAGTGGGCCCCCGCCCCGTCTCACCAACACTATCCATAGGAGATCCATATCTAGTAACCAGACAAGTAAAAACCCTCCGTTGGGAACGGCCATTCTCAAGATGGCGTGAGGCTAATACTTTCCTTACAATGGACCTATGGTGGAAAACCATGGGGATTTCTAAATATAAATGCCCCGCTCCCACTTAATATTTTAGAATTGAGGATTTCTTTGTAAGGTATTAGGGCCCACATGCATATAAATATGAACATCAAATCATCTCATGATATGATCAAAGAAAGGTTCCAAGTCAAGTTATTTTTAGGAAAGTCTAGTTTCTAAATTAGTGTTACCAATGTGTCCATCTCATGGGTCATCAACACTAATTAGAACTCTTTCCAAAAATTAATTTGATATGACCAATTTTAGTAACTTGCTATGTTTGGATCAGATTTGGAAATATTCTAAATTAAGCATGCATCCATAAATAGAAATTGCAAAGAAATAGAAACTAGTCCTCTCCTCCACATGGCCCTAGCGGAATAGACTTCTTGGACTTCTAGACTTTCCAAAACTTCTGGAGTTCATCAAACTCTCTGGGTAACTCCAAAACACTTTTGGTAATCTTCAAACTCTTTGATTAGGAGTCCAACATCGCTTTCCTTCTTTGTCTCGGACATCGCCAGAATTTACAAATTTAGAAAAATTACGTAAATTCCTATGCCTCAATTATGAGACTTACATGGTAATCTAAACATGGAAATAAAAGGGCTATAGGGAAATTCATCATGCCTTGCCCTTTCACGGGAAACCAAGGAAACCATGACGCCCTTTACATTTAGCCTTAAATAAACCAATAACCATAAAAAGAAAAAAAAAGCAAAAGACTTGTGGGCCATATGGAGAGGACATGATCATTTGCAAGTTAGTATCTCATACAACCAAGCATCTCACAAAACCAGGTTACCAAACCACAATGGAAAAACAAGATGCCAAAAGTAGCCACCTTTTTAATTCATGCACTTCGCAGAGGGGGTCCGGGGGTGTCCCCCGGCAGTGGTTGAGCTGACTGGTCAGCTCGCGGGGGTCTAGGGGGCAGCGCCCCCGGCGGGGATTCGAGGGCTGGCCCCCCGGGTAGGGGCTCGGGGGCAATGCCCCCGGACCAAAAAATCTGGATCAAATAATAATTGATCCTGTGTTCCCGGTCGACCGGCCAGAGTGCTCGGTCGACCAACCCTACAGGCACCCGGTCGACCGAGCACGAGGCCAGGTCGACCCGCCTGACGAAGGCAGAAATTTGGGTTTTTTCAACTCGAGTCTAAACACCTCCAAAACACTTTTGAAGGCCCTCAATGGCATCCTACCATCCTTCCATCAAAATTAAACCCTTTTGTGACTATCCAAACATGGATTTACTACATAAAGTAAACAAACCCAATCATAACTGATCCTTACATAGCCCTTGCTTCATTTTCTTCGCATCCCATGCAAAGATTGGAGCAAGCTTGCTGATCTAACATGATTAGAGATGAGGTATGACTCTTATACCAACTGTTGAAAAATAGGTGGGCCTTTCAGATAAGTTTCAAAAAAATTTGACCCACTTGATGCAGGGATCAACTGTCTAGAAGGCAACAAACCCAATCCAGGATGCAATCCCTCAAACTCATAAACCATGTACAGCAACATAACCTATCTAGAAGATAGAAAATAGCATCTAAACATGCAACCACGAATTCTACACCATACAAGGATGTAGTTTATACCTTTGGAGCTTTGTAGTGCTCTAATGGAGAAGTTGAATTCTTTCTTTGATGATGAACACCTTCACTAATCAAACTAGAATCTCCAACACCCTTTGATCTTCCACGCTATGACCCGTATCAGATTCTCTTTTCTCAAGAAGATGGTGGAATCTCCAAGAGAAAAACCCTAAAGGAAACTAGAAGAGAAACTAGAAGAGTGAGAAGATGTGCAACAACTTGCACAAAGAGAGGAAGAGTGATATGGGCGTGAATCCCTAGGTGGGATTAACATAGAGGACGTCCAAGCCTCCTCCCTATCTCCTTTTATAGCACTTAACCAACCTCCTCTTTCTAATTGAAATAGAAGTCTTACTTCCATAACAATTAGTTGCTTACTAAATCACAATTAGAAGTCTTACTTCAAATATGATTAGTAACTTCCTCTTTTACTAATTAAAATAGAAGTCTTACTTCCATTAATAATTAGTAACTTACTATTACCACTATTTGAAGTCTCACGTCAAATAGAAATAGTAACTTTCTATTTCCTTTTAGAGTTCTACTATAATTAGTATCTTTCTAATATCTTGGGCTAGCGTGGGGACCACTAGGGATTCCTTAGAAAGCTGGCTCCAACTGGGACACGCGACCCCACATCTCATGTGCAATCCGGGCCCATAGTTAATTGCAAATAACTCTACTATATAAATGCAATTGCACTCCAGTCTTAGGAATATATTACAATGAAGACCCTAAACTTCCTCAGTACCACAAGTAGGCCCCTCCATCTATATCCATGGATCAATTGGACATGTCCACCAAATTAGATCCATATCTTATTATCCTTGAGCCCCAATTAATTATAATGATCATTTGGTACCGATCAAATTAACTCTTAATTGGAATGGGTGCGCACTTACCAATGATAAATCTTGGCACAAGGGGATATTAAAGATAGATTTCATCTTAACGATTGAATGTTCCCACAGCTCTACTACCACGTACCCAAATCACCGAGGTGTTGACCTACAATTGGCCTCACTCATTGGTGACTCAAAGCAAATGAATAGATAGAAACTTGAGTTCATTAATGTCTCAGGATTATGAGCCTATTGCTAGGGAATTATGAGAGCAGACCTTAAAGTAAAGACAGTGTATATAAGGTGCTTCTTATGGTCCTTCAATACATCTAATGTACCAGCACCATGATCCAGAATCTTACATTCTGATGATCGAGACAAATCACACTATCTCATAGTGATCAAAGTGCTGCAACCTAGCTTGTCAGATGAGATGCCCAATCTCATCACTGGTTGTGAAGATATTTAAGTATAAGATTTGAAATACATGTCTCCTGTATGTGGATCTCATCCATACACATGTATTACATCTAGTATACTTGTGGACTCCGGTTCATCTCATGAACCATTATGTCATTCGTATTAGTTATGTGCAAACAATTAATAAAACACCATTCATCTCATGAAAGGAAAGCAATAATATAAATTGATAAATAAAGAAATTAATCAATATATTTATCATATACTGGTATTGAGACCATAAAACTAACAAATACGAGGGCTCAAGTTATATCTGATATTGGCCTCAAGTGGAGGACATTCAAGACAACTTTGACTACTAAGTACATACTTCCATTCAAAGATAATCCCGAACTACTTGTGGAGCCACCTACAAAGTATAAGTTTATCGATAAATCAGTTTGGACTGAATTTGTGCAATCAAGGTTGACCCCAGAGTTTCAGGTATATATCTACTTCTATAGATTACTTGTGGAGCCACACCATTGCACTCACTCACACAACACTGAGCACACCACACACAGCCCACAATTGCATTGCAGCACACCCCTGTACACTGCAGCACCCCTGCACACTGCAGCACACTCAACACACCACACACAGCCCACACAACACTCAGCACACCACACATCACATACACAGCCAAACGACGACACTCACTGTCTTATATGCTGATGTATGTACGTTAATGTCTTTTCTTCTTTGTAATTTTAAGGAGTTAAACATTTTACAATCTAAAAGGCAGTCCAATAATGTGTATACGCACCGACTAAGCAGATCAGGCTATGCGGGTCTTGAAGAAGATATTGTAAGTACATTTAGTATAGAACTATTTTAAATAGTTTCTTACGGTTGAACTAAACTAGCTTCGATGTTTAATTGTACATTTCATAATTCATGTATAGAAAAAAAATCCATAGAGATAGGCATTTTCGTTGATCATGAAGATAGGAGTGTCAAATGGAAATTGGCTCTTCAAAACAAAAATGGGGAATATTCAAATGATTCCACAAGGGAAGTAGTAGGAAAAATTGTAAGTTTCCATTCTTTGAAAAATTGTAAATTGTTTTAGACCTTTTGTAAGAGTGCCAAAAGTAGATGCGAGGCATCAAACGTCTTCACTATAACTTGTAGGTCGAGTATTCTCCCTAAGTGCCTTGCATGACCATGCATCAAGGTATTTGAATATTAGCTATATACATATGGCTCGGGATTCATTGGTGTCATGATTATTGTAGGATGATCTGAAAAAGAAAGTTAATGAGGGGGCTGTAATGACTGAGGGGAGCAATGATGTTCTTACTATGGCTTTGGGTACCCCGGAGCATTGTGGACGAGAGTTAGAGGGGAAAGGAAGTATGTCACTCCAATGGCCTATTTCAAAATACCAAAACGCGAAACGAAGAAGTATAATGAGGAGTTGTTGGCCTAGTTACATGAATCTCAGGAAAGGGTGAGAATTTTAGAACAAGTTGTGAAGGATAAAGAGACAAATCAAAACTCTCCCCATTCAGAAAATATTGCATCCAATAGTAGTGGCGTTTTAAGAGGTCAACAGGTAGTTTACCAAACCATAGTTTTTTGTTGCTTTGGTAGATTATGTTGAATACATGATTTCTTAACTAAGGGACCTAACTATATGCATTGCTTAATGACCATATGAATTCGTATTTAACTCTTCTAATATGCAGCTTGAAGATGGTGGTACTTCAAAAGTGAACAAGACGTCATCAAATATTCTTAGTTCCCCGCAAGTATGTTTTATGGGCCGGCTATTAAATTAAGAAATTACAACCAACATTAGTTTCATAGTATTATATACATTAGTCGATGTAAGATTTAGTACTTATATATTATTTGAAGATGCAGAATTGTTGATTGGCATTGGGATCAAAGGACAAGATTGTTGCGAAAGGAAAGGTTTATGGGAAGACTGGACCATTGGAAAAGATTCACAATATTTCTTTAGGGGAGCACAATGTACGAGTGTCGATTGATTGTGTATTGTGTCCTGATTCCCCTCTTCCTATACCCGTGCGTGGTATTTTGACCACTATTTTAGATGCACACAACTCATTTGTGGCTTGGCCTGAAAAATGGGTGATATTAGGTGATAAGGTAAAGTGTATTTTCCAACTCTTATTGGTTATGCTTAAGTTAAACTACCGTAATTAAATTTTTCATTTTAATTTGGATTTCCCTGTAGAGTGTGGTTGATGATTCTTCTGCAGCTAATGGTGATGCAACTAATGGTGAATGGGCAAGTCAGCTCCAAAAGTTTGGCAAGATTTTAGAAACGATGATGAAATCAAGTCAAATAAGTATTCCACTTGAGAAAGTGGTATTTGAAGAAGATATAGAATTCAATTATTTTTTAAAATCTGATTTGTTAGATCTTTGTAACATGAAGAAGCTAGAGGTTAACTCAATGACTGCATACCAAAGGTAAAGTATTTGTCTTTTCCTAAGAACTATCAGTCTTTAATATATTTGATGTTATGACCATTTTATTTACCTTATTTCTTTAGGTTTCTCTACGATTGATTTGAAAATTCTCGAGCAAGATATGGATTTTCCCATCCTGCACATTTCAATGATTTTGGAGTGAAAGAAGAGATGAAATGCAACATGATAAAGCGGTTGAAAATTGCAAAAAAGGACCAACTGATTTTTGTTCTATACTCCACCATGTAAGGGCGTACTATATTTTCACGTGTCTACAATTTATCTTAGTAGTCATTTTATATCCACTTGTGTGTAATTAAATCTTATTTGTCATTTAATCCGTCCGCTTTTATGGATTTAGGGGTCATTGGCTTCTATTAGTCATTGATATGACATCAATGAAAGTGTTCTGGTTGGACTCCTTGGTACGAAAGGTTGTTGACTTGAATGTAAAGTTCATAGTGAATGAGTGAGTAGTCCATTAACTCTTCTTGTTCATTTGTTTTCAAGGCTTCTCTTTTAAAATACTAAGTCTTAATGGATATCGTTGTGTGAAGTGCAATGAAAGTGGCGGCTATGGAAATGGGAAAAAGAATTAAAGGAAATCCGACTTGGGAATTGGTGAAGGTGGGCAATGAATAATTGTGTTTATGATATCACACATACAACATAATCCTTTTTGTATGCTTTTTTGGTCTCTATGTAGTGCCCTAAGCAATCAGGGAAAAAGGAATGCGGGGTTTATGTATTGAAATTTATGAAGCATCTTATGGAAAATCCTCTCGTGTCGACAAAATCTAAGTTGAAAGAACTTGGGGAGGCAGCGACATATGGCGACGAGGAGCTTAATGATTTACGTTTGGAGTTAGTTGAATACATTTTAGATTTTATCAACAATGGAGAATAGGTACATTCGCTTTTGCCTCTAAATTGTCATGAATGCATGTTTTGTCTTTCTTCATCGAATAGGGGAAGCAGCGGTCCATTTTTCATTGGAGAACTAATCGGGGAAGCAGCGGTACACGGAGGCATCATATGCTACATAGTACATATACATACTTTTGGTTTTTTGTTTATATATAGTTCAACTTTTTGTACATCCCATGGAAGACAATGTAGATATTATATATATATATATATACAATATTTCCATAGAGATTTGAATAGTCAAGCTTTATGTTAAAACAGAAAGAAGTTATGATTCCTTGTTGTAAGATAAGCCTCCATCCAATTATAAGATCTCTTTTATATGTGATTTAGTACTTGGGTTGGCTAAATTTAGTTTCAATTTGAATCATGGAATGGACATGGATTTTTTGGTCTATACTTCGATTGTTGTGACTTTTAGGTTTGGAATGGTTGTACAAGTTGAAAATGCATGTACAAGTTGTATGAAGTTAAAAAAAGAATTGAGAGATTGAATGTAGAAAAGATGCAGCCAACAGAACTCAGAGTTTGAATGTTTTGAATGTTGGTACATAGTGAAATGTTAGCATGGATTTTTATTTTGTATTGGATCTAGTAAAGTGCTTTTAATGTTGTAAGGATATTTGAATATTAATATGAAATGGAATGAATATTCTTGTTTCATTTCTTTATGGTGGATGGAAAAGCACTTTACTCTGTACAACAGGTGGGTGTGTGCAGGTGGTGGAAGAGGAGGCAGTGGGTGTGCATGTGGGTGTGTGCAGGGTGGTGCAGCAGGTGGGCTGTGCAGGGTATAGCTACATTAGAAAAGCTTCTCTCTTTCTCTCTTCTTTTTCTCAATCTCTCCTTCCATGGCTTATTGAAGAGCGATTTCTTGAAGGCTTCCCTTGAAAGATCTGATCTGGCCAATCGATCCCCTGTCATCCTCTTAGCGACATACTCTGTTTTGGTGTGAATCCAGCAGTGACTGCCCCTCCTTCATCACCTTCTCTTTTTCTTGAGCTTATAAGAGGTAGCCTCTTATATCCTTGAATGTATCTTGAGCTAGAACTCGTTTCTTTTATTTCTTGTGTTGGCTGATATGGATGTGGATGCTTGACAGTGTAGGGGTTTTGATTTTAGGGAGATTTTGGTGGGTTTTGTTTGGGAGAGAAAGCCTTGGTTATTTGGAGCTTGGAAAGCCTTGCATGAAAATCATGCTTTCTATCCCTTTTATCTCAGCTTAAATAGTCTTTCTAAAAAGGATCAGGTGACCTTACGGTCACCTGGCTGCTAGCTGCCCTTTGCAAGGGGGCTAGCCGCCAGACCCACGGTCAGCTTTCCAGTAAGCCTCTTTTCTCAGGATGATTTTCAGCACTTCCTGCGGCTAACAGACAGTGCCCCTGCGGCTAGCCGCAGTGCTAACCGTGGGAGTACGGTTTGATTTCCAGAGACCAGTTTTTTAGAACCCCCTCTTGCGGTCACCCCTGCGGTTGCCTCACGGCTAGCCCCTAACTATTCCTGCGGCTAGCCGTGAGCAAACCTAATTTAAATTTTCTGACCGTTATTTGAAAGGGGCTAGCCGCTGGTCTAAAGGGGCTAGCCGCTGGTCTGAGGGGGCTAGCCGCTGGTCTGAAGGGGCTAGCCGTAGCTTTCTTGGCGGCTAACCGCCTGTCTGGGCCCGTGCCCTTATATTGCTGTTATTTTCTTTTCCTGTCATCCGTTGCTCGTCTCTATCTTCTCTCCCATTTGGTTCTCTTCATTGCTGGTTCTTTGGTTTGCTTCTCCTCTCTTTCCTCTAGGTATCTTCTCTCCTTTTATCCTTCTTTTCCGCTCTTTTAAATTTATTTTCTCTTTTCATTAACAATGAGTTGTATTCTGTTTCGTTTTGTGTTTTCTTTTCCTTCCCTCTTTGGGCTTCCCAACCTCTTCCTTTGGTTTCTTTCTTCCTATTACTAATTATCTTCTCATTCTCTCTTCCTTATTTCTTTAAATTCGTGCCTCTTTTGTATCTGTGTTGTGTTTTCATCTTCCTAGTCTTTTCTTGTGCACTCTAAGTGTTTGTAGAAATGCCTCCTCGAATGAAAACAGTTGTGAACCGCCCTACTAAACGAGGACGATCCTCTTTTGCCTCCTCTTCTCGTACAAAAAGATCTCCTTCACCCTCTCTGTCCACCTCTCCTTCTCTTACCCCTCCTTCTTCTCCTCCACCACAGCTGGGCTCTGCCATTCTCAAACCAAATGCCCAAATGCCGACTGCCTTGAAAACTAGATCAATTATGGTTGAAAGACGCACTTTACGCAATGTAGTAAATCCCCATGAGTCAGCCACCATTCTTGCTCAGATTGGATGGGAAAACATCTTAGATTGGGGGGACAAAGCCTATCCGTCTCTTGTTTTTTGCATGTTTGCTTCAATCACAGGGGCAATATCTTCAGTTGACTCCTGCTCCTTCACCATTGCCCTTCGAAACAAAGAAGTTACAACTGATCCAGATCTTATCTCATCAATCATGAATATTCCAGTAAACCCTGATGGCCTATCCATGGTTTCTGGCACCCTCACTGAAGCTGAAAAGGCCCAAGCTACTCTAATTCTCTGCAGTCGTCCTATTACATGGGATCGTAAGAACTTTCTTCCTTTAGGATCATTGATTCCCAAATACAGGTTGTTGCACCACCTCTTCACTTTCAATGTTTATCCTCGTAAAGGAAATCAGACTGAATTAACTGCTTATATGGTAAATGTCCTTTCCAAAGTGGTGTCAGGTGTTCAAATGTGTCTTCCCTCTCTTATATGTAGAACCATTGTCCACTTTCATCTATCCACTGCCTCTAAGCCAGCAACCCCTTTTGGCTTCCTCCTTTCTCAAATAGCTCGTTCTCTTGGTGTTCTCCGCCCAAATGAGCCTCCTATTTCCCATGCACCTTTTGGCCCTGCAAATCTAATTCAGATGAATCTCTTTCTAAATGAAAAAGCAGGGGATGTACCCCTTCATCCTCAACCCCAAGTTCCTTTAGCTCCACAACAACAGGCACCTACAGGGCTTGCTCCTTCTTCTTCACATCGACAGGCTCCTTCTTCATCTGTTCCCCGGAGTGTTGAAGAACGGTTGGATGCTATCGAACTCAATCAATCCAAACCCGAAAAGCTTCTAAAGAAGACTTTCAAATATCTCAGTGGACTGTCAAAGGCTTGCAGAACCCAAGATGCTACTATCATGCCTCCGTCTCCTTCACCTCCATCGGATTAGTTCTTTTGGGGTTTCTAAGCCACATGTGTTTTTATTGGTTGTACTCTTTTTGGTGGTGTTCTTTTGGCTTGTGGCTGCCCCTCATATGGTTCTTTTGTTTAAACTTGTGATGTTTACTATCGATGGATGTCACTCTAACCAGATATGGATATTTTTATGGTATTAGTGATTAACTGCTTTTATACTTTCATTGTCTATTATCTGCTTGCATTATTGTCTGTCTTTTATACACCCATGGTTATCAATTTGTGACAAAAAGAGGGAGTGGGGTTTAAGTTTGCAGGTATAAATTGAGGCAGGTACAAATTAAGGGGGAGGATTCATCTCAGGGGGAGAATCCATCTCCATTTCCCATGCTTTTAATCTCTGTTTGTTAGTGTTGTGCTTCTACAGGTTCATCTTCTCAATCTCATATGAAGAGCTGTGCGTACTAGTATTGATTCCTTTTTGTTCTTGTATTTTTTTTCAGTTGTAAAAGGTCTTGTACTTAGTGTATGGTTGTTCTTTGAGTTATTTTGGATAACTCCTGTAAACTTTTATTAGCTAAATGTTTTTGTCACGAAATTGACAAAGGGGGAGATTGTAAGTGTCACATGTCTGTGAGCACTGAGTTTGTTTTGTCAATTCCGTGCCAATGTGGTCCAAAGTCCTTGCCTCTCAAAGTGCCTCAAGGAAGATCATATTCAGAAGGATTATCAAGCTATGGGAAAGTCCGGATTCTTCAAAGAAGGTCTCCATTTGTGTTTGACAACCTTTTCAGGTATTTTATACCCAGACCAAACCCTTAGATCCCTGGGAAAAAGATGTGTTTTAATTTCTTGATTTCTATCCTTGTTAAATAGTCCCTCTAAAAAGGGTCAGGTGACCCTACGGTCACTTGGCGACTAGCCGCCCTTTGCAAGGGGGCTAGCCGCCAGACCTTCGGTTAGCTTTCCAGTAAGCATTTTTTTCTCAGGATGTTTTTTTGTGCTTCCTGCGGCTAACCGCCAGTGCACCTGCGGCTAGCCGCATAGCTAACCGTGGGTTTTCAGTTTGCTTTCCAGAGACCTTGTTTTGTCAGATCACTCTTGCGGTTACCCCTGCGGTTGCCTCACGGCTAGCCCCCAACTATTCATGCGGCTAGCCGTGAGCGCTGATTTGAATTTTCTATATATCTGGAGCGTCTTTCCCCTTTCCTAATGACTCTTTTGGAGAGAGCTTTTGCATGCTATCTTCTTCCCAACATATCTAAGCTCTCAAATCTTCTTCCAACCACTCATGCAGTAGATTGGTCAAGCTTTTAGAAATGAGGTTTCTCCTCCATTTGTTCTTCATGTGAAATCATTTGAATGTCTGATATACTTGATCAGTTGCTATGTTTCATTGTTTCTCATGCTGAATGCATTGATGTGGCCATGGGTTTCTTTTCTGTATCTTTCCTCATCACACAGACACACACAAATACAGGCTCATGCTGTACTGTTGATGTTCCACTTAATTATTTGACTTTATGAGATTGTTTGTTTGTGCATGAGCTGATTGCAATTGTTTGTTTGTGTATAATTAAGCTGACTGCTGTCTGTGTTACAGATATCTCCTCGCCAAGGACTTTTGAGAGTGTGTGAATTCACGCTTGCAGAGATTAAGCATTTTGTTGATCCTGATGACAAATCTCACCCGAAATACAAAGAGGTTGCTGATTTGGAGTTTTTAATGTTCCCTAGAGAAGAGCAAATGACTGGAAAACCGGCCAAGAAAATTTGCCGTGGTCAAGCAGTTTCAAAGGTTGTTTGTTTACACTTTGTCGTTTACCTCTGTTTTCATTTGGAAAGCAGAATCTTGATTCTTGCATATACAGTTTAGTTTACTTTTTAATATTCAATGATGGTTGTTAAGATATTATTTATCTATTGCCTTGCTTGTCCATTTCTGAATCCCTATGTAGGATGGAACCATTGCTTGTCCATTTCTGAATCTCTATGTAGGATGGAACGCTGAAAGCAAGTTTGGATCTCAAAAGCTGATGGTTATTATACAAGAGTTCATTTTTCTCAGGCAAAAGTTTTTTTTTTTGTGTGTGTGCGTGTTGGGATTCACTTTTTCAATAAAAGAATTCTAACTCTAAATGGCTTTAGCTGTTTGATAACTCTGAAATTTTCTTCTTTGCAATGGAAATCTTATGAATTTGGTATTATAACCTTAGTCGGTTGCCTCAATATAGCTAATGGATTTGGCAATACTGTATAACAGGAAAGAGTGGTGTCCCTCTTGTTGCACATGAAAAGTTTTCGGAACCTAGGGAGGTGGAGGTATCTATATATCTCTCTCTCGACCATGCAGATTGTTTTTATGCGTGACCCTCTCACAAACGAATACATCAATCTGATGAACCAATCATTTTTATTTATTTTTTAATTTTTTTTGAATGGTGGCACAAGTTGAACCTGCTACCATAATTATGATTGCAACAATGATCGCCTTCCAACCATGCCATACTAGCACATTTATCAGTGGGTGGATGGGCAGCATCTGCATGCATGTCGATAGACATCAGAGTTATAGCAATTTAGTTGATGGTTCCATTGAGTGCAATTTCACAGATGATTCATGCAGTGTAATTTTTTTTCAGAAACTAATCATAGCGCAAGTAAAAAAGGAGTTGGGTCTTGCCTTCGAGGGGAGCCAAAAGATGGTTGTTGAAGCTTTGGAGGTAAATTATGATTATTTATCTTTAATTTGGTTTTTTTGTTTATATACAGTTCCAACTTTTTGTACATCCCATGGAAGACAATGTAGATACTATATATATATATATATATACACACACACACACACAATATTTCCATAGAGATTTGTCTAGTGATCAAGCTTTATGTATAATATTATTAATTAGTTATATATATATATGATCACTTTATTAATTTGTATATATAGTGCAAAGTTTTATTGGTGTACAGTGTACTGCAGGTTTTATAGGTACTGCAGCAATGCAAATTCTTTTGATAAAAAAAATGCATATATAATATTAAATCGGTTACAGAACAAACGATATAATACAATCCCAAAAAACCGATATAACAAAGCCCTTTATAACCGATATTCTAAATAATTTTTATATCGGTTTCACTCTTTTTTATATCGGTTTTACAGTAATGCATGCTATAATTTCAGTTTCAAAACACATTAGTTCTTCGAAAACCGATATTAAAAAAAAAATTATATCGGTTTCACTCTTTGTTATATCGGTTTTATAGTAATGTATGCTATAATCTCAGTTTCAAAACACATCAGTTTACCGAAAATCGATATTATAAATATTTTTTATATAGGTTGTACTTTTTTTTATATCGGTTTTACAGTAATATGTGTTATAACTTCAGGTTCAAAAGACATCAGTTGTCCAAAAACCGATATGAAATATTATACATATTATATCGGTTATAGTTGTTTATTATATCGGGAGTACTTATATCGGTTTGAAGTTTACTGAAAAACCGATATAATAGGTCTTTTATATCGGTTTTTAGCAGATATAAAAACCCTTTTTTCTAGTAGTGAGACTAATCAAATTAAAAAAGCTCTTCATGATGAAAAAGAGACTGTAGTTGAGCAGCCTATTCCATCTGAAATTGAAGAAGAAATCCCCTCAGTCCCTACTATGCCCACAAAGTTATTAAGAGAACACAACTTGGATAATGTCATTGGAGACATCACAAAAGGAGTCATGACAAGAAGACAGGTTCATAATTTGTGTACTCACTACTCGTTTGTTTCACAAATTGAGCCCAAGAACTTCTCTGAAGCAGAAACCAAGTCTGAATGGATTGATGTCATGCAAGAAGAATTAAATCAGTTTAAAAAGAATGATGTGTGGGATCTTGTACCTCTTCTTGAAGGCAAAAGTCAAATTGGCACCAAATGGATTTTCAAGAACAAGCTGGATGAATCAGGAAATGTGATAAGGAACAAATCTAGACTTGTAGCCAAAGGGTATGCTCAAGTTGAAGGAATTGATTTTGAGGAAACCATTGCTCCAGTAGCTCGTTTGGAGTCTATTCGAATTTTATTGGCTTATGCCAGTAGCATGAAGATTAAACTGTTTCAAATGGATGTGAAGAGTGCCTTTTTAAATGGTGAAATTGAGGAAAATGTGTATGTTACTCAACCTCAAGGCTTCGAGGATCCTCATCACCCGGAATATGTTTTAAAGTTGAAGAAGGCTCTCTATGGATTGAAGCTAGCCCCAAGAGCCTGGTATGAAAAGCTTACAAGTCACTTACTTGAAAATGAATATAAGTGTGGAAATGTGGACAAGACTCTCTTCATTAAAAAAGTTGATAAAGATATTCTCATTGCTCAGATATATGTTGACGACATTGTTTTTGGATCCACATCTAATCATCTTGCTCAAGGATTTTCTAAATTGATGAGCTCCACTTTTGAAATGAGTCTGGTAGGACCCCTACAATTCTTTCTAGGATTACAAGTTAGTCAGACTGATCATGGCTTCTTTCTTAGTCAGTCCAAATTTGCTTTAGAAATAGTGAAAAAGTTTGGCTTAGGAGAATCTAAGACTAGCTGCAATCTCATGGGCTCTACTACTAAAATCTCTAGTGATCTTCAGGGTAAGAAAGTTGACCAGAAAGTTTTTAGGAGCATGATAGGAAGCCTTCTCTATCTCACTGCTAGCCGACCTGATATCTCTTTTAGTGTTGGAATATGTGCTAGGTATCAATCTGATCCCCGAGAGTCTCACATTAAAGCTGTTAAACGTATCATAAAATATATTAATGGGACTTCTCATTATGGTCTCTGGTATCCTCATGACTCAACTCTACAATTAATTGGATACAGTGATGCAGATTGGGCAGGTTCTATAGACGATAGGAAAAGCACCAGTGGATGTTGTTATTTCATTGGAAATTGCTTAGTAGCTTGGCATAGCAAAAAGCAAAATTCTGTATCCTTGTCTACTGCAGAAGCTGAATATATTGATGCAGGTAGCTGTTGTGCTCAACTGTTATGGATGAAACAAACTTTGTTAGATTATAATGTTCCACAACAATGCATGCCTATCATGTGTGATAACTCTAGTGCCATTAATATTTCTAAAAATCCTGTTCAGCACTCTCGCACCAAGCACATTGACATTCACTATCATTTCTTGCGCGATCATGCTGACCAAGGCACTATTGAGTTAATTTTTGTTCCTAAAGATACACAATTGGCTGACTTATTCACTAAACCCCTTGGAAATGATCGGTTCATAAAATTGAGACATCAATTGGGCATTGGCCCTTGCCCTGAATTCTAAATTCTTGTTGGTTAATCACTTGTTACCACATTTTATTTTTATCATATCTCTTATAAACAGGTGCTACTAACAAGGTTATATGTTTTTTCTTTGATGGACAGGCTCCTTTGTAATTAGA
The DNA here is from genome assembly GCA_038049695.1 of Cinnamomum chago. Classification (NCBI taxonomy): domain Eukaryota; kingdom Viridiplantae; phylum Streptophyta; class Magnoliopsida; order Laurales; family Lauraceae; genus Cinnamomum; species Cinnamomum chago. The sequence goes on from CP142460.1 coordinate 52,001,942, forward strand.
TGTCAAAGGGGGAGAGAAATATAGTCATGTTCCTCACCAATTGAGGGGGAGAAGATTCAAGGGTCGCTAATGTTGAGGGGGAGTAGTTTTGCCTAGAGTGTTATTTTGTGTAACTTCTAGGTTGGTCGTCTAATCTCGTCGCACTCGCAAGGAAAATCCAAAGCTCCAAAATATCCAAATGCTCCCGACTATCCAAAGCTCCTTAAATATCCAAAGTAGTTGTTGTTCAAGATTCAGAGGAGATTGAGAGAGAGTTCAAGCTTCTAAAGTTGCCATCAAACTGCAAAGGGGGAGATTGTTAGACTTTGTGTTTTGTTGCAATTTGATAGGATGCATTCATTTTAATAGCTTGACCTCTCATTCCTTCATGTTCTTTTTCTTAGGATCTTCATGCATATTTCTCATTCATAATCTTTGTTTTCATCTTATGTTATGCATGGTTTTCAAATCAGATTTGTATCTTAAGATCATGGAGTTTTGTTTTCAGTTTTTCAAGCCTCTAAGTGCTTAAAACCTTTAAGTTCTAAATCATTCAAGCTTTCCAAAGTTTCCTTCTTTAATTCATTATTTTGATTTGGAGTTTTCATGACTTTAGAAAATCAGTTTTCATCCTTTTTCAGTCATGAATTCATGCTTGAGAAATGTGTCTCAAAGTCCTCTGGAAAGTTGCCCTCATAGTTGCATGTTTCTTAAAATTCAGAATTTCTGGGCACTCTTCAGGTCGTCCTGCTTGTGTGGCCGGTTGACCGGGCCAAGGGACCTGGTCGACCGGGTACACTACGGGTCGACGGGGATTTTTGAGCAGTAGTCTCCAACGGATATTTTTCTAGCCGTTGTGTGTACCCGGTCGACCGGGCACTAGTTGTTGGGAACTTTTTCTTTATAAAAAGTGGCTTTTTGTTTGAAAAAAGTGGCTGAACTTTCAGGGACTTTTGAGGCCAAGGACTTACAACTTTACTAGAGCATCTGTAAAGGGATTATGAAGTCATTCCATTGATTCAACCTTTGATCTTCTAAATGGGTGTGCTTCCTTTAATCCTAAGTCTTTTAAAATCATGTTTTGGTTCTTTATCTTTGATTTTCTTCAATGCATGATTAGATAGATGCTTTTCTATTGAAGTGTTGTCTTTCATAACATGCTTAGAACTTTAAAGATCTCATACCATTATGATTCCAACATATAGTTTTTGTTTCACATGAAATTGCTTTCTTGTTTCAAAACTAACTTGTTAGACTTAAGTTTATCTTCTTTAAAATCAAGTTAGTTCACTTTATTAAATTCATGTGTTAGACAAACAACTCTTTCTCAAACATATTATTATCATCTTTACATCATTCAAAGTTTCATCTTTTTAAAAAGAGAAAGAGTAATTTCTAGTATATGCATTATTCATAAACTTTGTCATTCATATGCATAGTCTAGAAGTTGAGTTTCCATTTTCTATTTAGCCTATTTAGAGGCACTCCATTGCTCTTACATTGTTCTCCTAATCCATGCATTCATAGGCATTTTTCTTAAGAGAGAATCTTCTTGATTGTAAAGGTTGGTGCTTAGCCTTGAAAAGCATGCATAGTGTTGTAAAGATTTATGCTTGGCCTTTGAAAAGCATAGTGATTTGTAAGGTTGAAGGTGAACCTAAACCTTATTTTGAGTTAGTAAAAATCCGGTAGGGACACCGGGAGTGGATGTAGGCATGTTGGCCGAACCACTATAAATGCTTGTGTTATGGTAATTGTCTTTTTGATTACTTTTCATGGATGGCTCTCTTGTTTGATTCTTTTATTCTTCCTCAAAGCATAAGAGACTTAAAAAGCAAAGAAAATTAAAATTGGTCTAGTTAATTGAGCTCACCCTATTCACACCCCCCCCCCCCCCCCCCCCCTCTAGGATTCGATCTTGGACTTTCAGGCACTACACGACAAAGGCACAACTAGGCCGGCCTCAAAGTGGCATGGCCCAATTTACACTCCTATGCTTGGGTGTTCTGATTTTATAATATATCATTTAATGGTCTCATTTGTTAATTTACAAAATTTATTTTTAAGGTCTTTTGTCCAATTATATTAATGCACTCGACATTTTATTTTGGATCTGAAATCGGATCAATTCTTGGGCTCGTTTGGTAATTTTACATGTAAAATAAAGGTTGTAATGGATATTTTGTTTTCAGTTGTTTGGTATGAAATCTTTTTGACTTTTTGTATAGAAAAGTGGCATTTTTTTTTCTTTTAGCTGAGAAATGAAGTTTTTTGACTTTTTTTTTGAAAAAGATGAAAGAAATCTCGAATTAAAGTAATATTGATGTGACCCCTTGTCTGAAAAATGGAGGCTTTACTTGACTTTTACTAATTTAGTGAAGTGTCATACGGGCCCTTAAGGTTGATGCGGGGTTTGGATGCCACATATATGTTCCATATCCGTCTGAATCAAATCCTGGATCGGATCTAGATGAACTAATCAAGGTTCAGATCCACCATGGTTATGTCCGGAACTGACTTATTTGCATCTCTGATTGTGTACTCTCGATCCATAATTTATTTGGAAAGCATCACATTGAGAAGTTTATCTTGCTAGAAATATTTTTATAAATATTAAGCTTTACATACGAAAATCATTAGATTAGTTTTGTACCCTTGTTTTTCTCCTTTTTGCTCAATGGAACACGGTGCGAGCATACATTTTTCTTTTCTATTGAAAAGTAAACCATATTAGTGAATTTGTAGGTTTGAAAATTCCTCAATGCCCAGCATAAAGATTTCTCATTAAAGATTAATTAAATTTAGTATAGTTGAACATTTCATGTCAATATTGATGCTTATCAAGGGAAATATTTTACAAAATTTTATCAATGCACATCTATCCCCAAACGTGAGGATTCTCAACTCCTATGGGGGAGTGTTAAGACTTGAAGATCTTCAAAAGAGAGGATTTGTTGTAGTCCAAATCCAAGAAAATTTACAATTGTCAAATGTGGATCTTTTGTGACTTAGTGGAAACTAGTGATCAGGAATTCTTGAGGATTTGTTTGGGAAATGTAAAACTAGTGTCAATACTGTCCTCCATTAGTCACCAAAACACTAAATTCATGTTTCAATTTCCTTTTTGTAATTATAAAATCTCTTGCAATCATCAGATTTATACTTTATTTAAAGCTTATATTTTCTTTACCACTAATCCTTTTCTCTTAGAGCAACTCCAACGGGAGTTGCTATCAGGGGTGGCATCCCCATAACCGCTAAAATGGCACCCCAACTTCAAAAATTCGAACTCCAATGGGGGTGGCATTAGAGGTGGGAAAATGGCTTGTAGGGTTTTGGGGGTGGCATATTTGGGGAGAGAGAATTGAGAGGTTGCAAAATAGCCGTTGGGTCTACTGTTCCTCTCAACGGCTATATTCAACCCACAAATTCTATAAATATACAGAGAGAGGAAAGGGGAAGGAAGGAGGCTTGCCTGAAATTCGTTGGTGTGTACTGCTCCCTGAAAATCGCTTCCCTGAACCCTTGCTTGCCCAAAACCCTTGCTTACCTGAAACCTAGGCTTGCCTAAAACTCTAGCTTCCGTGAACCCTTGCCGTTGGTGTACTGCTCCCTGAAATCGTTGGTGTACTGCTACATGAAACCGTTGCCGTTGAGGGCACAGGGGAAGGGGAGGAAGGGGAAGCAGACGATCTGGGGAAGGGGAAGGGTAGGAAGCATTTTATTTAGGGGAAGGGGGAGGAGTTGTAATTTATAATTACATCTGCCACCCCTATTCTTGTTTTAAATTGTAATTTGTAATATAATTTATAAAGTTTTTATAATTTATGGCAGATTTTTTTGTTTTAATTAAGGGCAATTTTATATATTTTTTAATTGATTATTTTATGATCATTCTTTAAATTGATTATAATTTTTTTTTTGTAGATGGATTCGCAATTTGATGGTTCTTTCACTGATTTGCTTATGAATGACACCGATTTATATGATGATGCTATGCAGATCAATCCCAAAGTATTGGCGGCGGTACAAAATGAAGTTGCTCTAAGAGTGAGAAAATCACAAAGGACAAAGAACTTCTCTCTAGAAGAAGATAAATTAATTGTGTCTGCGTGGCTTAATACGAGTAAAGATGCATTTACTGGGAATGAACGACAAGGTGGTGCTTTCTGGCAAAGTATATTGAAATACTTAGAACTTCATGGAGGCAATCAAGAAGAGCATTCACAATCTTCTATTGAAAGTCGTTGGACTGATATAAATGCAAAATACTCCAAATTTGTCGGTTTTTATAGTCAAATTGAAAGACTACGACAAAGTGGACACACCGAGCAAAATAATGTAATGATTAAGCTTTTAATTTAGACACTATTATGATTTGATATTTGAACTATTGACTGACTAATTTCATATGTTTTTCAGGTTGATGATGCAAAAGAAATGTTTGCTAAGATCATTGGAAGACCATTTCGATACGAGCATTGTTGGAATATATTGAAAGATGAGCAGAAATGGACTGATAATCTCACCAGCAATAAGAGAGCAAACACCCATTCAACTGGTAGTCCTGCTAAATCAACTCATGTTGAATCTTGCTATTCAAATCCATATTTAGGGGATGACACTGAACCCTCGTCCACTCCCAACCTCGATAGGCCATTGGGCAGAAAGGCTTCGAAGAAACAACTTAAAAACAAAGAGAAGCAAACCAGCGTTGAAGCATCACTAGATCATCACCACTGGAATGAAAGAATGGAAGTGGAACGACAAAAGTTGAACAACATGACAAAAATTATGCTCAACAGGAGATAGCATTGGAGCAACATCGTAGACAGTTAGAAATTGAAGAAAGGCAGGTGCAAGAAATTGAAAGGCAGAATGAAATGAAAATCATGGAAACTGACACTACTGGCATGGTCCCAATTTCTGCAACATATTGGAATAACCTGAAGATAGAGATTATGAAAAAGCAGGGTTTTAATTTTTAGTCGTTTTAATTTATGTTGCTATTATTTTATAATTTGTAGTCTTTATTTATTATGTTGCTATTAATTTTTAATTTTTAGTCAGTATTTATAATGTTGCTATTATTTATGAAAAACTATGTACTGAAAATACAACTTGAAATTGAAATTGGAATTGAAAATACAACTTGAAACTGAAATTGAAATTGAAAATACAACTTGAAATTATTAGTCGCCCGGTCATTCCCACAAATGCTCGAAAAGATCTGACTGCAATTGAGAATGAGTTACACTATCCCTGATCTGACAATGGGTTTGCATGAAGTCTTCCAATTCTGGTGTATACGCATGCGACACTTTTACAAGCGGATTTGCATCACTTCCATCAAAGTCATTGTTACCAATATCTCCTTCATCCTCAATGACCATATTATGCATTATTATGCACGCTTTCATAATATCTGCAAGTGTTTCTTCATCCCAAAAGCGTGCTGGTCCACGCACGATTGCAAAACGGTCTTGAAGTACCCCAAATGCCCGCTTTACATCTTTTCTTGCCGACTCTTGTGCTTTAGCAAAATGTTTTTTCTTCAAACCTTGTGGACAGGGAATTATTTTTACAAATGTCGACCAGTTTGGATAAATACCATCAGCTAGATAATATCCCATTGTATACTCATGGCCATTATTTATATAGTTGACTGGAGGAGCATGGCCATTTGCTAATAATGCAAAAACAGGGGACCTATCTAGAACATTTAAGTCATTCAACGAACCAGAAAGCCCAAAGAATGCATGCCACATCCAAATATCTTGAGAAGCCACATCTTCCAAAATGATTGTTGGTTCGTGACAATGACCAGTATACATACCTTGCCACGCGGTAGGACAATTTTTCCACTTCCAATGCATGCAATCAATACTTCCTAACATGCCGGGAAAGCCACGTTGTTCCCCCGTCTGTAGCAATCGAGCAATATCGATATTGTTTGGTGATCTCAGGTAATGGTTGCCAAACACTACAATAACAGCTTTCACAAACCTTCTCAGACTCTGTATGGCAGTGCTTTCTCCAATTTTGATGTATTCATCCACAGAATCTGCCGATGTTCCGTAAGCAAGAATTCTATAAGTAGCTGTTATCTTTTGAAGGGATGACAAATCGAGAACTCCAACGACATCTGTTGTTTGGATGAAGTGTGGATCGTGTTGTTCAACCTCATTTACAATTCGGAGAAAAAGAGGATGACTCATTCGGAACCTCCTTCGGAAAAAACCTTCATATACACAAGGGGTAGCAAAATAGTCACGATAGAGTCTTTCGTGACCTTCAACTCTATCATGCTTAACTATTCTGTGGCCTGGAACGGAACCACGATGCCTTCTTATCCGTCCCTGACTAGACCCTTCTGACCTTCTGGTTGCAGCATACAACATATCCAAGTCATCATTATCTTCTTCTTCAATATTGAGGATCTCTCCTAAAATATTAGGATAACGATTCATATAGATTGATGAATGAAAATATGAAAGGATAAATAGTCAAAGAGAAAGAAGATATTGAATTTATAGAGAGAATGTAATATAGATGGATGAAAACATGAGAAAAATGATCATATTTATAGACGAATTTTACTTTTTTGAAATTTTATTTTGGCGGTTAAATTTTCAAATTTGAATTTCAACGGTTGAATTTTGAAATTTGAATTTTGGCGCTCAAAATTTAAAGTTTAAAATTTGAATTTGACAATTTAAATTTTTACTATCAAAATATATCCGTTAAATGACGATCGTTATGAAAACTGTACCCGTTAAAATATAACTGTTAAGTTTAATTATATTTTTTAATATAAAATATTAAAATATTAAAATGACACCTACCATTGGAGCAGATTTATAATTCAGGGGTGCCTAAACACTGTTCAAAATCGCAAAATGTCATTTGGCAGCCCAAAAATAGGGAGTTGCTCTTAGAATTTAGGAAACCTTTCTTTGTTTTATATTATGGGTGCGTGGATTTCACAAGTCTCAAAACTTAGGATTCCTCGAGCATGCATGTGTTGCCGCCCATTTCCATTCACATGCAAACACATGGCCTGGTCATAATCAAGTTGAGAGGGCTTTAGGCTCGCCGAAGGAGGACAAGGGACTTGAAAAAAAAAAGGTATAAAATGAATTCTGGAGGCATGCATGATCCATGTGCACAAGAAAGACGTGCAAGTCAAGCTTGTTGACATTTATTAACTGCTCTAGTTAGATTTTCTATGTGAAACTCAATTGTCATTGCAATCTATGCTGATGAACATGTCGAGATGACAGCCATCTCATCAATTGTTTCTTGAAATTTACTCAAACAAGTTTCTATTTAGCATGTATAGATATATAAACGTCACTCATGTAGTGATTGCCAAGAAGAAGAACAAAGAGAAAGAAAGGAAAAAAAAAAAAAAAAAACCAAAGTAAAAAGGTGGGTCTGTTGTGTTCACGGGAAGAAGAAAAAAGAAGCCTAGATTATGTGCATGGTGGGGTCTTTTCACGAGATGGCAACAACCTTCGCATTTCATTTTTTTCAAACCCTTCTACCTGCCTCCGAGCTAACTCCTTGACTGAGTTGATTCAATTTGGCTCTCCAGAATGAGTAGTTGAGTCGACGTTCGGACTCCGGTGTAGTATTCCCTCATGCCGTTTTACTTTTGGAGTAGTGCTACATTAATGCATGCAGCACCTTGCATTATAGTATGATGCAGCTCTCCATCTTCCATGCATTGTGGGACCACATTTTCAAAATCCGGGCCCTTAGGACCCATAATATTCATTGTATGTAAGTTTTCAAAGAGAATTTGAGTGGGCCAAACATTAGACTGAACGCATGAGTGACTAAAAAGGTAAGGCAAGTTCATCACGTGTTTCATATATATTTGAATCTAACGTTGGCCATGTGTTAGAGCTGATTGCTGAATCCGATTTTGAAAAGGTGGGCCCCACCATGCACGGAAGATGGGGCGCTGCACCGTGCTATAATGCATGCATGCGTGCTGCATTGTACCTGCTCTTACTCTTGCTGAAGTCTAAGAGCACTGACCTATGAACATCTTCAATGTCCAGGTTCCTTTCAAAGAAAAAGATGGGTGCATATTAAATAGATTAATGGCGCCTTTGTGCAACCTGCTTTCCAGCCATACTGGAGCGCAAAGGCATCAGCGGAAATATTTTCGTTCGTTTGGTGGAGACATTTTGGCAAATAAAGAGTTCAAAAAGGTATTGATTTTCACTACACCCGTGGATCTCGTGTTTGATCAAGTGGGATTTTTGTACCGCAAAAGCGGAAACACGTTTTCCGTTGATGTGGTACCTACACAAACTAAACCATGTTTAGCAGCCAAATCTTTAGGAAAAAGATTTTTTATTTCTCTAATATTGTGGTAAATCCATATTTGACAATTATAAGTTGTTGAGTGTTTGGATGAACGGAAATCTTCATTTGTTAGGATTTTCAGATCCGACCAACCCCCATGAGATTTGAAAATCCACCTTAAGTGGATTTGCACACCGGACTCTATTTTTCTCAACTATATGCATCAATATACAACAATATCAATGTGAAATCCACAACTATACAAATCCCCAGCGAGGAATCCTTAATCCAGTGGTAGTGAGGAATCATCAAATCTATGTATTCATTGCCTGTTACCAAACATGGTCTAAAGAAATCACAAAAGACTGAATATATAAGCTCAACAAAAAAGGTATGAATATATATTTTTTCTAGTAAATACTCAACCACCTACCCAAACACCGAAAGAACTAACTAGTCCTAGATGGGTGTCGGAATCGAACTCGCCAGGAACCTTGAGCGTTCTGTTCCGGTGTGGGGTAGACTGGCGAATGCTCTCAGATCAACTGGATAATCAAGTAAGGGTTCTCATCTCCTTTATATAGAGCAATCCCTAGGAGTCACGAATACTATAGAATCTACCCCTTATGGAATCCCACATCTCCTGACCAACGTGAGAATTCTTGTTAGGGATTTTGTGTATTACAATTTGATGGATGCATTATCATTCTAGCATCATTTGAATTTTCACACATGCATTGTTTTAGAAAAACTTGAAATCTTGATTTACTCATGCATTGTTAGAAATATTGATTTATGCATGTTTTCTTTTTTAATGGATGCATTTTAAATTGAAAAGAAGTTTCTTTTTAATCAAGCAAGCCATTGGTTTTAAAGTTTCGAATCTTTTTAGGCTTTTTATGTTTCATGTTTTTAAACCTCTTAGTTTGATTTAAAACATAATTTCAAGCTTGATTCAGTGGCCCAAAAGTTCCCACAAGAAATCACTTTGAAAAATGCGGTTTTAGGAAATTTTGGTCGCAGGCCCAGGTCGACTCGCAGTGTGTCACTGCGGGTCGATCGGGTAAAGAGCCGTTGGGCTTCTTTTCAAACGGTCAGATTTATGACCGTTGAAGGCCAGGTCGACCGGGGAGACGCAGGAACTCAATTTTTGAGCATAAATACAAGTTCATTCCTTTGGAAAAGAAGTTGAAAAAGAGAGGAACCAAGAGCCACTCTTGAGGTGTTTTGAGACAAAGAAACGGGGATGAACTAAGAGAGACCAAGGGGTCATTAATGAAGCTAAAGCTTGGATCAATGAAGTTAAATCTCTAAGTAAGATTTATTTTTTTATTAATCATATGTTATATGCTTTGCTTAAATTATTGGTAAATGATTTTTAGCATTATAACTATGATGTGTTGAATCCATTCTTCATTTAATCTTTGATCTAAGTTGGACTGGATACTTCACCCTTGATTTCAAACCAAGTTGTTTTAAAATCTTCATTCATCAAGCTTAGCCAAAATCTTTGTTTTCTTTTATGGCAAGATTTATTTTCTTGGTTAAATCTTTATTTGTTGTTTTCATTCATTTGAACTTTAGTTAAATTTGTTTAGTTTTGAAAACAACATTGCACATGCATCCCATGTCTTAAGTTAATTAATTTCATACAACTTGTGAACCTTTGATTTTCATATCATTAACAAGTTTGTATCCATACATGTGATTTGCATTTCACTTGAATCAAAATCTTTTATGTGCCTTAAACTGTTAAATGCTTTGAGCATATATTAATTGAGCTTTTTTTTTTAACTTGATTGAAGTTATCAGACACACACATCATGAGCATACACATTTGCATTCATTTAGTGTTTGTGTGAGTTAGTTTTTCACTTTCATATCCGCCTATTTTAGAGGCAAATATATTGAGCTTAAATTGTATCTCTTTGAGTGTTTGCGTAGACACTTCTTTAATAGAAATCTTTTTCTTGTAAAGGTTATTGCTTAGCCTAAGAAAAGCATTGTGTAAAGGTTATTGCTTAGCCTAAGAAAAGCATAGTGTAAAGGTTATTGCTTAGCCTAGAAAAGCACATTGATAGGTTGTTATTTAGCCTAGAAAAACAACATTGTAAAGGTTATTGCTTAGCCTATTGAAAAGCATAGATAGTGGAAATCCGGTGGGGTGATTAGATCACAAGCCGGTAGTGGATGTAGGCATTGAGGCCGAACCACTATAAATCATTGTGTGATGGTGAATGCGTTGTGGTGATTCTTTTTAGCTTTCACATTTTGTTTGTTTATCATCACTTGTGACTAGTTTATTTTTAAGAAGTTAAAATTTGTCATAATTGGTCACATATTGTAGCTCACCCTATTCACGTCCCCCCTGTTAGGATCGCAGGACTTTCAATTGGTATCAAAGCCTCGTGCTCTATATTAGGATTAAGTGTTTGGAACTCTTGATTAGGTGTAAAAGCCTAGAGTACTTAAAACCCTAGTGTTGTGCTTTTTATGAAAATCATTAGAATGGATTCCACTATGATAGATTGTTTAGATTCTTGTGTAGATTCCTCTAGACCCCTCTTTCTTCCATCTATTGGAGATTCAAACCCTCAAATTAATGAATCTCAATTTGATTTAAAAGAAAACGAAAATGATTATAATGAAGATGACCTTCAACAAGCCTATGAGGAATTATATACTTTGTCCTTAGAGCTTGATAAGAAAAATAAAAAATTAAGAGAAGAATCTAAAAATCTAAACAAAGAATTAGTTTATTCAAAAGATGAACTTAGAGAAAAAGAAGAAGTTATACAATGCTTAGACTCTAAGTTTATGATCTCTTTGCATAACCTATCTAATATTAAAGAAGATCTAAATGAATTAAAGATAGGAAATGATGATCTTAAAAAGGAAAATTCAAAACTAAGAGATCAATTACAAAAGCAAGATAAAAACATTAACAACCTAGAACCCAAGTTGACCATTTCTAAGGAAAATTTATCTAATGCACAAAATAAGATAAAAACTCTAGAACTTGGATCTAATGTTATTAATGAACTTAAATTTGATTTAAAACTTGCCCATGAACAACTAATCAACTATAAGGAAATTGAATATGAATTATCAATAGTCAAAAATGAAAACTCAATCCTTATAAACAAAGTCACTCAACTTGAAAGCTACAAACAAAAGTATCAGTACAAGTTTACCCAAGGTGAAGAGAGATTTGAAAAGTTATTTAAATTGGGTAAATCTCAAAGAGATAGGACGGGTCTTCGATTTGATAGGAATATTTCACATGACCATAGCTTCACCCACACTTCTGTGAAAGGTGAGTCCTCATTCTCTAGTACTCATTCTTCCTTGCCCATGACTAAATGTAATTATTGTGGCATTAATATTAAAGGGCATTTTAGGTTTGAGTGCAAACTAAGAAGAAGTCATGTGTTTAAACCCATCTATGAACCCAAAAAGGTAGAATCTAAATCTAGGAAGGGTAAGACACTAAAAATCAAAGAAGACTCCAAAAAGATTAAACAAGTTAAATCAATTAAAATGGAGTCTCCTAAGATAGATTCTAAAAAGTTTAAACAAGTTAAACCAAGTTTAAAAGAATCTATGAACAAAAAACTTCTCAACCTATCTCCCTTAAATCAACCCATGAAAGAACTTTTGAAGAAAATAGCCAAGTTAAATTTAAAATTCAAAAGTCAAATAAAGGGAGAAAATAAGAAGAAAATAAAAGTGAATCAATCCCCTAAGAAACAAACTCACCAACCTCAAAAGACTAATCACCAATCTAAGCTAAATTTAGTCAAATCTAAATATCATGGTGATAAGTTCAAAGTGAAAATTTATCAAGTCAAATCTCCTATAGTTGGTGGGACTCCTAAACTAGACCTCAAGGATCAACCCTCACAAGACCTTAAGTGGATTCCTAAAGTTAGATACTTAGACAAACTTTAAGGCCTTGAACCTCATTGACGGTTAAGATCCTTTATAGTTAAATCCTTTTGTTGGTCATGTTACATTTGCATCTTATTTCTTTAGAATCACATCTCTTAAAATGCAATGTTTATTTGTGATCATTTGATTTTGTCTTCATGAACTTTTAAGTTATATCTCATGGTTTTCAAAATCCCTTGATTGCAATATTTTCTTGATGGATTTGCATTTTGTTCATATAGTTATATCTCTTGTAGTGCATATCTATTGATGATCAATTGATTGTGATTATAAAAGCTTTCATAGCTAAATTTTTCATGATCAATTGATGTTGGAAAATCATTTGATGAATGTCATAATTAGATCTTTATTGTAAATCAAATGATTTAAAGCAATTTAAGTTTTCCATTGATTTTTTAAGTTATATCTCTTGGTATGGAAAATATGTGTTCAATTTGTATGAGTGTCTATTGTCATTTTTAGAATACAAATTGAAAATTTATAGTAGTACACTTCTTGTTTTTCAAAATCGCTTGCTCATAATTCTATAAATGATTCATTGTTGGAATTTTAAATATTGAAGTGATTTGAAAAACTTTGGAAAATGTTCTAAGCTTTATTGGTTGTATTTATAGATGCATTTTCCTTTAATTTATTTCCTTGTGCTTAATTATGATTATATCATTTGGAAGGAAATAATTTTTACAAACAATTTGCATCTTTACTCATTTAGTTACATTCTTTTTATGCAAATTGATTTTGATGTCTTACGTTCGTGGTTGGATATAGTTTCATTGATTTGCATGTTTGTGCCTAACTTGGTATATATTTTCATTAATGCAAATTGATAATTGTTTATGTGCTTTCCAGTAAAATCCTTTTTTTTTATTATCATTTGAGCCTAATAAGTACATATGTGATTTAGTGTGCTAAGCTCATTTGGTATAATCCTTATATCCATTTCCCATTGCATTGTAAGCTTAGTATATTTGCTAGAGTGGAGATGTTGCATGATAGGTTAATGGATCATTTTAGATGAATTGGAATTAATTCATTGTTCTTAATAGGTATACCCATTTATGAGATCCATTTTTCATCTATATGCGATCCATGATATCCTTCTAACTCCATACCTTCTTGTACATGCATAGTTATATTCTTTATTGATGATATGATATGAGTTAGATCTTGAGTGTTGATTGATCCTCTCTATGCAAATGTCAAATTGTTCCATGTATGGTTGTGATATTTATTATATTTGTAGAAATCATACTAGAACTCAAATCCATCCTCTATGCCTTCTAGTAATTTCTTTTTGGATGGTTATGATGTTGATTCACGTATATTCTCTAAGTGATGTCATCCTTGTATATGTTTCCACATCATAGTAGTGATCTTGATCATATGAAACTCTATGAAATTCATCCCTCGTATATCTATATGTTTGATGGATATCTTAGCTGTTGAATTCATATGATTTTGTCACTTTGAAAATTGCATGCATTACCAAGTTATATCCTTTTGCATTGCAATTTATCTTGTTTATCACTATGCTCATTAGTTATATCTTTAAAAGTGATGAATATCCATTTATGATGCTTGATGGAATTTTGTATTTGTCACATTCTTGCTCTTAATCATGTTTTCAAATCCAATTGGTTTCAATTAGTATCGATTGATTTGATGTCTTATCCTGAGTATGTGATGACCTTATGTACATTGGATTGAACTTGATAGTAATATATTTGTTCCATGTCACACTCCATTAGCATCATAATTTTCATGTTAGCCACATCTCTTGCTCATATAGGTATTGTAACGCCCCAATTCCGGATACCGATAAAGTCGTTCAAATACCCGAAGTTGGCGCGCTACTTCCCGGAAAATCCGAGAAATTCCAAGATCGTAAGTCCGCAATGAGGTCCAATTTAAAACTTTTGAACAATATACTATCAATGGTTAAGTTGCGGAAGCATAACAAGTAAAGCGGAAGCAATAAGTATCAATAGGTATATCAAATGTGAGCATAATCATAGTCTAGTTCAAAGGTGTTAATTGTTAAGGACGAAAGTTAATTACATTTATGATAACTACCCGGCTCACTACAAAATTTCGCTCAAAAACCCAAACAAAATAACGCTCAAGGCCCTGGTAATGGCTCTCCACCCTCCGGCTCGACATCGGGGTCGGCCGGGCCCCATCCGTAATCTCCGACGACAGGCACCTCTACGACCGCGAGCGCGTCCTCCGCGAACTCTGGGTCAAGGCCTAAGAACCAAAGATGGGTCAGATCTAAAGCTCTGGCAAGTCACAGTATACAAGTAGCATAGGACATATATATCGAAAGAATAGAGACATGTATATAAATTAAAGAATAACAAGGTAAACGATCTAGGCAGTTGATTAAGATAAGCATAAAGAATCAAGATAAATGTACAACATCTAATCTACTACAAAATGGCACATTCACACGAGCTGGAATACCGCGGGATATTAAGTCGCGGCCCTCCATTACAGAACACAGTTGTGGTGGGGAAATCTCACCAGTGCTGGGAATTACTAATCCCGCAAATTACTCATCAATCTCATCACACTCATCACTCAAAGACCGGACCCGGTATCACACCGTCCGTCTTAAAAATATAGCTCATCATGATAGCTCCTCAACACTCATAATAGCTCTGACCAGGGATGATCAGTCCACAGGCTGAGCTTAAATCAACCGAGTGAATGTCTACGTCGACTCGAGAAACTCTAAGGGTCTGTGTCTGTCTAGGCTTTGCCTTGCGTGAACAAGGTCCTAACCAAGTCTCTAAGAGGTTCATATATATAAATCAGTCCATGGATTACAATCCAAGTCCAAGCCCACTCGTTGGATCCATACCAAGGCCCATCAACACCTGACCTGGTCTAAATCAGTCTAAACGAGGCATCATATCCATTTCTACTGATAAACAACTCATTCTCAACCATCATGAGTTGTAATCCAAATATAAACTACCGCTCCAATCTAGGGGTACACATATCCATACTTAGTCCCAATAAGGGCCCGCCTAGCCACAAACACGGGTTAGTGTTCTCCAAATCATACTAACGGGTCACCTCTAAGATATCCTAGGTTCAGGTCCTCCATTTCTTTTTAATTAACAGTTAACAGCTACACTAAAGATATAAGAGCGTCAGTAAATAAGAAAGGTGAAGTATGAACTTCAATGAGAGAATCAACGGGGAAATAACAACGGTCCAAATCCTAGGTAATGGACCACATTCAGGTCCAGGCCCATCTCAGGTAATTTGATCCCTAAATGAAGTCTCAGATGCCAAGGGATACTGTGTTTGGTGCTCCTGAAGTTACGGGCATCATCGACAACGTTTATGGATCGAATCATCTTAGATTAAACGAGCAAAACCCTACTTGGTGGTCCCCACGAGTCAAGGTTGAGCCATACCGTTGACTCGGGCTTAGTACATTAATAAATGTCTATTTGGATGGTCAATGGGCCCTACAAAAGATCATAACTTCAAACTACTGAAGACTGGGAAATCACTGAAACTCAGTGTGCTCGGTCGACCTGGGCAGGGCCCGGTCGACCGGGTACACTAGGGGCTGACCCCCATGTTGACCTGGCGTGCAGTGTGCTCAGTCGACCTCCTGGCCTGGTGGGTCGACCGAGTGCACTGGAAAAACTGAGGCAGGCCTCCTGGAAGACTTAATTTGTTTTCCAATGGTTCCCAATGTGTTCGGTCGACCTCCTGGCCTGGGTGGTCGACCGCATACACCAAAAAACTTGAAAAGAGTGATGTCCCAGCTTTCAGACACTTTTACTGTAAAATCCTGTGTGCTCGGTCGACCTGGCACACAGGAGGTCTGGGTTCCAGGAAAAATCCAACTCTCAGTTGATTTCCTGTAAAACCAGTGTGCCCGATCGACCTGGGCAGGGCCGGTCGACCGGTACACTGAAAACTCAGCTTGCAGGAGAAA
The DNA here is from genome assembly GCA_038049695.1 of Cinnamomum chago. NCBI lineage: Eukaryota > Viridiplantae > Streptophyta > Magnoliopsida > Laurales > Lauraceae > Cinnamomum > Cinnamomum chago. The sequence goes on from CP142460.1 coordinate 52,018,152, forward strand.
TTAACTGGGAGCTATTTTTTCCCAGAACTCAGTGTGCCCGGTCGACCTGGTACACTGAAAAACTCAGTCATATGGAAAATTTAACTAAGACCTGTTTCTACAGGTTTTAGTGTACCCGGATCGACCTGGGTAGTGCCAGGTCGACCTGGTACACTGCAAAATCTGCAGAAACCTATTTTTCAGTGTTTTCCCATTTTCAACCCGATTCTCTACCAAAACACCTCCAATCACTCCCAAACTTCACCAAATCAATGAAATACATAGAAACACTCCAATGCACCTCCATCCAACACAAGAAGAGGCCATTGATCTTCCAAATGGGATGAAAACCCATCCATCAATGCCACATCATCCAACAAAACTAAGCTCCAGGTAGTTCTAACATATGAATAATAACTGAACGATAAATTGCAGAATCAATGAAACAAAAGCATACATTTTATGTTAAAAGTATATTGCACTTGCCTTTGTTGGGGTAGAAGGTTGTAGAGAGAAAAGAGAAGAAAACCAAGCCAATCCAATGAAGAAGATGATAACAGCTCCTAGGTCTTTTTTCCAGCACAACAACAGTAGCTCAATCCTAAGTCTAGAAGAGAAATGAAAGAGAGGAAGAAGAGGGAAATGGAAAAGTGAATAGTTGCTAGGGTTTTTCTTGGGAAATGTGTTATATTTATAGGATTTCGGGGTGGCTAAAGACTGAAAAGCCCTTTAGGGTTGCATGGGATTAGGGTTAGGGTTGGGGCAAGTGGGTCTTTAGGTGGAAAGATTCTAGAATGGTGCTTTTTGTGAATAACCCCCTATGGTTAACTCTAATTCCTAGCTAGGGCGCCCTCCCCTCACTAATTAACCCTAGAAATTACAAAAAGACTCCCTACTAACTCAACTAAGCTAGTCTAACTAAAACTAAGGAAAATCTATCTAATTACCCTCACTAACCCACTAATTAGCATAATTAGCTAATAATTAATATTAAATAATATTAAAAAATCCAATTAGAGGGCCCACAAGGGGTGGGGCCTTTCATCATTCCCTCCTTTTAAAACATTTGGTCCCCAAATGTAAAAACAAAGTTAGAACATACCTGAGGTAGAAGATATGGATAGTCCTTCTCCACTTGGTCGCGTAGCTCCCACGTAGCCTCTTCCGGAGTGTGATACTCTCACTGAACCTTCACCCAATGAATGGTTCGGTTCCGGAGCACCTGCTCCTTGGTGTCGATGATCGCAACTGGGCTGGCGACGTACTAAGCTTCTGGTTGGATGTTGAGTGGCTGATAGAATAGAACATGCGTAGGATCCTCCACGTACTTCTTCAACATAGAGACGTGAAACACATCATGCACTCCTGATAGCTCTGGCGGTAGCTGAAGCTTGTAAGCAACGTCTCCAACTCTCGACCTGATCTCGAACGGTCCGACATATCTCCGTGCTAGCTTACCCTTCTCGCCAAACCTAAGGGTACCTCTGGCTGGGGAAACCTTCAAGAAAACTTTGTCTCCCTTCTGAAACTCGAGAGGTCTGCGCCGGTTATCTGCATAGCTCTTCTGTCGGCTGCTGCTGATCTTCAAGTTCTTGACTATCTGTCGAACCTTCTCGCTGGTGTCGCTGACTATGGACGGACCATGGAAACTCCTAACACCAACTTCTTCCCAACAGATTACGGTATTGCATCTCCTCCCGTACAGAGCCTCGAATGGTGCCATCTTGATGCTCGCATGGTAGCTGCTGTTGTAGGCAAACTCGCAAAGTGGCAAGGAATCTTCCCAGTTCTCCTTGAAGTCCAAGACACAAGCTCTCAACACGTCCTCCAGTGTTTGGTTGGTACGCTCGGTCTGCCCGTCTGTTTGAGGATGATAAGCGGTGTTGAAACTCAACTTGGTGCCCAATGCCTGCTGTAGACTCTCCCAAAAATGAGAAGTAAAATGCGGGTCTCTATCCGAAACAATCGAAGCTGGAAGTTCATGCAAAGAAACAATCCTGTCCACATACAGCTTAGCAAGGACATCAAGTCCTGCCTTCATCAAAACTGGCAAGAAGTGGGTTGACTTAGTCAGTCGAACCACAATCACCCAAATGCCGTCGTGGCGTCTCCTGGTGGCTGAGAGTTCTGCGATGAAGTCCATGGTGATATGCTCCCACTTCCACTGAGGTATGTCGAGCTGATGAAGTAGTCCTGGCGGCTTCTGGTGTTCGACCTTGATCTGCTGACACGTCAAGCACTTGGAGACATAGCGTGCTATCTCCTTCTTCATGTTGTTCCACCAGTAGTGAATCGAGTATCTGCTATGGTGTGCATCTAGGAGGATCTCGCCCTTTAGCTCCTGAATATCTGGCACGCACAATTTGTCCTGATAGTAGAGCACTCCACCAATCATCCTGAACTAGCTCGCTGAGCGGCTGAAACTGAACGTCTAAGCTGATGAAGACGTCGGTCTACACACCCTCCGCTGCTAAAAAACTAACGAGGGCGGTCTTCTTGCTCAAAGCATCCGCTACTACATTCGCCTTACCCGGGTGGTATTTGATAGGGAAGTCGTAATCTTTGATGTACTCCATCCATCTCCTCTGCCGGTTGTTGAGGTCATTCTGAATGAACAGGTACTGCAAACTGCGATGATCTGAATGCACTTCGAATCTCTCGCCATAAAGGTAGTGCCGCCACAACTTCAGTGCAAAAACGACTACTGCTAACCCCAAGTTGTGAGTAGCGTACTTCTTCTCGTGCTCTTTCAACTGGTGCGATCGATAGGCAATGACCTTCCCTTCCTGCATCAAAACACATCCAAGACTGGTCCCTGAAGCATCGGTGAAGATTATGAATCCACCACTACCGGTAGGCAAAGACAAGATCGGTGTTATCGTCAATCTCTCCTTCAGCTCTTGGAAGTTGTTCTCGCAAGCATCAGTCCAAACGAACGGTACATCCTTCCGCGTCAGCTTGGTAAACGGGGCTGAAATCGTGGATAAGCTCTTGACGAATCTACAATAGTAGCCTGCTAAGCCGAGAAAACTCCGAATCTCCGTGGCATTCTTCGGTCTTGCCCAGTTCGTCACTGGTTCTATCTTCGCTAGGTCCACTGCTAGTCCGTCCTTGGAGATGATGTGTTCGAGGAAGACTACTTGCTCCAACCAAAACTCGCACTTGCTAAGCTTCGCGTACAACTGGTTGTCGCGTAACAACTGTAGAGATGTCCTCAAATGCTGCTCGTGCTCTTCTCTAGACTTGGAGTAGACCAACACATCGTCGATGAACATAACGGTGAAGCTGTCGAGGTACGGAGCAAAGATCTTGTTCATCAGGGACATGAACACTGCTGGTGCATTCGTCAATCCGAACGGCATCACAAGGAACTCGTAGCGGCCAAAGCGTGAACGGAACGCTGTCTTCTGCGCATCTTGCTCTCTGACTCGCAGCTGATGGTATCCCGATCTCAAGTCTATCTTCGAAAAGAACTGCGCACCCTGAAGCTGGTCGAAGAGCTCATCGATCCGGGGACGAGGATACTTGTTCTTCACTGTTACCTAGTTCAGCTGTCGATAGTCAATGCACATCCTCATTGATCCATCCTTCTTCTTCACGAAGAGTACTGGTACGCCCCATGGCGACACACTCGGCCTGATGAAGCCTTTGTCTAGCAACTCCTCCAACTGGGTCTTCAACTCTCGTAGGTCTGCCGGAGCCATGCGATAAGGAGCTTTAGAAATCAGTATTGTGCCTGGTGCAAGCTCAATTGTGAAGTCGATCTCTCTAACAGGTGGTAATCCTGGGATCTCTTCGGGAAAAACATTAGGAAACTCGCAGACCACAGGATCTCCTCGACTCCCTTGGTCGGCTTATCCTCCGAGATGAACACGGTGTAGCCTTCGCAACCTGACTTCATCAATCTCTCGGCCTTCAGTGCTGAAATCATCCGAGTGCTAGGCTATCTCCTCTCACCAACAAACTTGATCGAGCCATCTGATCCGTCGATAGAGAGTCTGATTGTCTTCTCGAAGATATCCATCACCGCTCAATATCTAGCCAACCAGTCCATCCCCAAAATGACGTTGAAGTCATGCATGGGTAGCACGATCAGATCTGCAAGCAAAATGAACTACCCAATCTACACTCGGCATCTAGGGTGGTAAGTCTGACACACCACACTCCTACCCATCGGAGTGGACACAACTAATGTGCAAGGCATAGCCTCGCCTATCCCACCAAGGACTAAAGCAAATGCTGAAGACACAAACGAATGGGTCGCTCTTGGATCAAGCAACACTCTAGAAGATGATCACTGATAGAAAGGGTACCTTCAACAACGCTGCCTGCGGCCTTTGCATCCTCGTGAGTGAGTGCGAAAGCTCGACCCACAGTCTGGGGTCTCTGTTGCTGGTGCTGCTGGGCATGGTGCCTCTGATGTCGCCCTCGCTGGTAAGGCTGCCCTCTAGGCTGCTGGGGTCCACGTACCTGCTGCTGCTGAGCACGGTACTGCTGCTGAGGTGGCTGGGGTGCCGGAGCAATCCGCTGAACAGGTGGAGCGGGAACTGGAGCTCTAGGAGGAGCTGGAAGCTGAAGCATCTGAGGCTGCCCCCCTCGGAGTGGGGAAAATCCGGAGATGTGCCCCACCTCTCTGCAATCATAGCACACTCTGGGCCCACGCTGTTGCTGATGCTGATACTGCCCTGCCTGACCTGCAGGCCTCTGCCTCTGGAATGGCTGTCGCTGTGGAATGATGGGCTGCTGCCTGATCGGGGCGATCCGGAGTCGTTTCTACTGGAGAATGGACTCCAACGGTTGAAGATGCTCCTCTGCCCAGAAAGCTCTCCTCAAGGCCTCCTCGTAAGTGGGTAGCTTGATACAAGTCATAGCCATCTGAATCTCCTCCCTCAATCCATCAACGAACCGCCGAACCCTCTCGGCCTCTGTCGTAAGCAGTGCCTCTGCGAAATGGGACAGCTGAGTGAAACGGAGCTCATACTGATAGAGCGTCATGCTGCCCTGGACAAGAGTCCGGAACTCTCGGAGCTTACGCTCTCTGACATGAGTGGGGATGAACTTCCTAAGGAAGTCAGTCTTGAAGGCAGTCCATGCCACCTCGTCCCCTATCTCCTCATAAGGTCGCTCCATGACCCTCCACCAGTCCTCGGCCACACCACGAAACATGTAAGCTGCTAGTTGCACCCTCTGGCGTCCTGAACACTCGAAAACTCTGAAGATCTTCTCCATGCGGACAATCCAGTCGTCTGCAACCATGGGGTCCTCTGTGCCGGTGAACTCTGGTGGTCCCCTCTTGAGGAACCTCTCGAAGATGACGTTCGGGTCTGCATCCCGAAAAGGTGCCGCTGCAATACCGGGCTGAGCCACCCTATCAATCACGTCTAGGACCTGCGCCTGAAACTGCGTAAAGTCCTCTGTCTGCTGCTGATGAGCTGTCGCCTAAGCCTCCTGTGCGGCAAGGAAGGCCTGAAGAAACCTCTCAAATCGACGCTCGTGGCCGGACTGATCCACCCTCGCCAGTGCCTCAGGTGGTGCCTCGCCTCCAGACATCTATCATGAAAAAGAAATTGTGTCAGTTCAAGTCTAAAACCTAAGACTACACTGATCCTACCCAATCCATCGTCCTCACACGTATCCCATCTCTGAAATCCTCACTATGTCCTAAGGTTTCTAGTGTGTTTTATTTCCTAAAGACCAGCTCAGCTCTGATACCATAAATATGTAACGCCCCAATTCCGGATACCAATAAAGTCGTTCGAATACCCGAAGTTGGAGCGCTACTTCCCGAAAAATCCGAGAACTTCCAAGATCGTAGGTACGCAGTGTGGTCCAATTTAAAACTTTTGAACAATATACTATCAATGGTTAAGTTGCGGAAGCATAACAAGTAAAGCGGAAGCAATAGATATCAATAGGTATATCAAATGTGAGCAAAATCATAGTCTAGTTCAAAGGTGTTAATTGTTAAGGATGAAAGTTAATTACATTTATGATAACTACCCTGCTCACTACAAAATTTCGCTCAAAAGCCCAAACAAAATAACGCTCAAGGCCCTGGTAACGACTCGACATCGGGGTCGGCCAAGCGCCATCCGTAATCTCCGACGACAGGTGCCTCTACGAGCGCGAGCGCGTCCTCCGCGAACTCTAGGTCAAGGCCAAGGCACCAAAGATGGGTCAGATCTAAAGATCTGGCAAGTCACAGTATACAAGTAGCATAGGACATATATATCGAAAGAATAGAGACAGGTATATAAATTAAAGAATAACAAGGTAAATGATCTAGGCAGTTGAGTAAGATAAGCATAAAGAATCAGGATAAATGTACAACATCTAATCTACTACAAAATGACACATTCATACGAGCTGGAATACCGCGGGATATTATGCCGCGGCCCTCCCATACTGAACACAGTTGCGGCGGGGAAATCTCACCAGTGTTGGGAATTACTAATCCCGTAAATCACTCATCAATCTCATCACACTCATCACTCAAAGACCGGACCCGGTATCACACCGTCCGTCTTAACAACATAGCTCATCATGATAGCTCCTCAACACTCATAATAGCTCCTACCAGGGATGATCAGTCCACTGGCTGAGCTTAAATCAACCGAGTGAATGTCTATGCCGACTCGAGAAACTCTAAGGGTCTGTGTCTGTCTAGGCTTTGCCTTGCGTGAACAAGGTCCTAACCAAGTCTCTAAGAGGTTCATATATATAAATCAGTCCATGGATTACAATCCAAGTCCAAGCCCACCCGTTGGATCCATACCAAGGCCCATCAACACCTGACCTGGTCTAAATCAGTCCAAACGAGGCATCATATCTATTTCTACTGATAAACAGCTCATTCTCAACCATCATGAGTTGTAATCCAAATATAAACTACCTCTCCAATCTAAGGGTACACATATCCATACTTAGGCCCAATAAGGGCCCGCCAAGCCACATACACGGGTCGGTGTTCTCCAAATCATACTAACGGGTCACCTCTAAGATATCCTAGGTTCAGGTCCTCCATTTCTTTTTAACTAACAGTTAACAGCTACACTAAAGATATAAGAGCGATAGTAAATAAGAAAGGTGAAGTATGAACTTCAATAAGAGAATCAACGGGGAAATAACAACGGTCCAAATCCTAGGTAATGGACCACATTCAGGTCCAGGCCCATCTCAGGTAATTTGATCCCTAAATGAAGTCTCAGATGCCAAGGGATACTGTGTTTGGTGCTCCTGAAGTTATGGGCATCATCGACAACGTTTATGGATCGAATCATCTTAGATTAAACGACCAAAACCCTACTTGGTGGTCCCCACGAGTCAAGGTTGAGCCACACCGTTGACTCGGGCTTAGTACATTGATAAATGTCCATTTCGATGGTCAATGGGCCCTACAAACGATCACAACTTCAAACTACCGAAGACTGGAAAATCACTGAAACTCAGTGTGCTCAGTCGACCTGGGCAGGGCCCGGTCGACCGGGTACACTAGGGGTTGACCCCCAGGTCGACCTGGCGTGCAGTGTGCTCGGTCGACCTCCTGGCCTGGTGGGTTGACCGAGTGCACTGGAAAAACTGAGTTAGGCCTCCTGGAAGGCTTAATTTGTTTTCCAATGGTTCCCAATTTGTCCGGTCGACCTCCTGGCCTGGGTGGTCGACCGCATACACCAAAAACCTTGAAAAGAGTGATGTCCCAGCTTTCAGACACTTTTACTGCAAAATCCTGTGTGTTCGGTCGACCCAGAGCAGGGCTCGGTCGACCTGGCACACAAGAGGTCTGGGTTCCAGGAAAAATCCAACTCTTAGTTGATTTCCTGCAAAAACAGTGTTCTCGGTCGACCTGGGCAGGGTCTGGTCGACTGGGTACACTGAAAACTCAGCTTGCAGGAGAAATTAACTGGGAGCTATTATTTCCCAGAATTCAGTGTGCCCGGTCGACCTGGTAGACTGAAAAACTCAGTCCTGCGGAAAATTTAACTGAGACCTGTTTCTGCAGGTTTTAGTGTACCCGGGTCGACCTGGGTAGTGCCAGGTTGACCTAGTACACTGCAAAATCTGCAGAAACCCAGTTTTCAGGGTTTTCCCATTTTCAGCCCAAAATTCCACCAAAACAGCTAAAATCACTCCCAAACTCCAAATCAATGAAAAACATAGAAACAGTCCAATGCACCTCCATCCAACACAAGAAGAGGCCATTGATCTTCCAAATGGGGTGAAAACCCATCCATCAATGCCACATCATCCAACAAAACTAAGCTCCAGGTAGTTCTAACATATGAATAATAACTGAACTATAAATTGCAGAATCAATGAAACAAAAGCATACATTTTATGTTAAAAGTATATTGCACTTGCCTTTGATGGGGTAGAAGGTTGTAGAGAGAGAAGAGAAGAAAACCAGGCCAATCCAATGAAGAAGATGATAACAGCTCCTAGGTCTTTTTTCCAGCACAACAACAGTAGCTCAATCCTAAGTCTAGAAGAGAAATGAGAGAGAGGAAGAAGAGGGAAATGGAAGAGTGAATAGTTGCTAGGGTTTTTCTTGGAAAATGTATTATATTTATAGGATTTCGGGGTGGCTAAAGACTGAAAAGCCCTTTAGGGTTGAATGGGATTAGGGTTAGGGTTAGGGGCAAATGGGTCTTTAGGTGGGAAGATTCTAGAATGGTGCTTTTTGTGAATAACCCCTATGGTTAACTCTAATTCCTAGCTAGGGCCTCCCCTCACTAATTAACCCTAGAAATTACAAAGAGACTCCCTACTAACTCAACTAAGCTGGTCTAACTAAAACTTAAGAAAATCTATCTAATTACCCTCACTAACCCACTAATTAGCATAATTAGCTAATAATTAATATTAAATAATATTCAAAAATCCAATTAGAGGGCCCACAAGGGGTGGGGACTCACATGTATATCTCATGACCACCATGTTTATGTATTCATAATCTTGATTGGTTATTAGTTGAGGTTGGATTCATGTTTGAATTTCATTTCACTCATCTTGCACATGATAGTCATATTTTTTGATTGAATGAAATGATTTCAAAACTTTCATAGCATATGATTTTCTTAGTTAAATTGATTGATGCTATGTTTAGTAAACCCCATTTCATTATGGATAGCTCTAATTTGGATTTATCTTAATAGTTATATTCTTTATAACTTCATTTTAGAGTGATTGATTTAATGGTCTTATTCTTAAATCTCGATTGGTATTCTTTGTTTTTCCAATTGGTATCCATGATTGCTTTTCTCATTGGCCTTGCTCTTTATTTTGGTAATTTGATCATTTTGAGATCTTTAGTTAAATGTATCTAATCTTTCTCTTGAAGTTAACCCTCAATTGGTAAAACCATCATCTTCTTGCACTACATAGTTAAATCGTTGTCAATATTTTGACAAAAGGAGAGAATCGATTGAGGGGGAGTGTAAACCTTCATAGGAAGTATTAGTTTTGATCAAATTGACCCTCGCATTGGCTTTGAACCGTTAGAGACAACTTCCATACATGATAACTGGTTATGTATTTCATTTTCGATTTCTTTTGTTAACAGGTGCCACTAAAAGGTATTTTCCTTGTTTAATGTGTGTAGGTACCTTTGCAATTTTATGTCAAAGGGGGAGAGAGCATTCAAGTTCTCTATAGGAAAAGAGAATGTCCAAGCCTCCTAAGGGGAGATATTGTAGGATCTTCTACAGGGGGAGAGAATGCATATCTTGCCAAAGGGAGAGAGTGCATGGACAAAGGGGGAGAGCTAATAGAAGAAAGAAAGCTTGGGAGCTAAAGAAGATGCTTGGCTAAAGAAAGAAAAAAGAAGAGAAAGCTTGAAGAATGATCAAGCTCCAAGCATCAAGAAGAATGAAGAAAAAGACCCAGAGCCCAAGTTAAGAGAAGGAGCATCCAAGAGATTTCAAGACTTGTCCAGCTTAGGGGGAGCTGAAGACTTAGCCTGTAAATTCAATGGTGAGTGAGTTGCTATCAAATTGCAAAGGGGGAGATTGTTAGGGATTTTGTGTATTGCAATTTGATGGATGCATTATCATTCTAGCATCATTTGAATTTTCACATATGCATTGTTTTAGAAAAACTTGAAATCTTGATTTACTCATGCATTGTTAGAAATATTGATTTATGCATGTTTTCTTTTTTAACTTGGATGCATTTTAATTTGAAAAGAAGTTTCTTTTTAATCAAGCAAGCCATTGGTTTTAAAGTTTTGAATCTTTTTAGGCTTTTTATGTTTCATGTTTTTAAACCTCTTAGTTTGATTTAAAACATGATTCCAAGCTTGATTCAGTGGCCCAAAAATTTCCACAAGAAATCACTTTGAAAAATGCAATTTTAGGAAATTTTGGTCGTAGGCCCGGGTCGACCGAGCCCACTGCGGGTCGACCAGGTAAAGAGCCGTTGGGCTTCTTTTCAAATGGTCAGATTTATGACCGTTGAAGGCCAGGTCGACCGGGGAGACGCAGGAACTCAATTTTTGAGTATAAATACAAGTTCATTCCTTTGGAAAAGAAGTTGAAAAAGAGAGGAACCAAGAGCCACTCTTGAGGTGTTTTGAGACAAAGAAAAGGGGATGAACTAAGAGAGACCAAGGGGTCATTAGTGAAGCTAAAGCTTGGATCAATGAAGTTAAATCTCTAAGTAAGCTTTACTTTTTATTAATCATATGTTATATGCTTTGCTTAAATTATTGGTAAATGATTTTTAGCATTATAACTATGATGTGTTGAATCCATTCTTCATTTAATCTTTGATCTAAGTTGGACTAGATACTTCACCTTTGATTTCAAACCAAGTTGTTTTAAAATCTTCATTAATCATGCTTAGCCAAAATCTTTGTTTTCTTTTATAGCATGATTCATTTTCTTGGTTGAATCTTTATTTGTTGTTTTCATTCATTTGAACTTTAGTTAAATTTGTTTAGTTTTGAAAACAACATTGCACATGCATCACATGTCTTAAGTTAATTAATTTCATACAACTTGTGAACCTTTGATTTTCATATCATTAACAAGTTTGTATCCATACATGTGATTTGCATTTCACTTCAATCAAAATCTTTTATCTGCCTTAAACTTTTAAATGCTTTGAGCGTATATTAATTGAGCTTTAATTTTAACTTGATTGAAGTTATCAGACACACACATCATGAGCATACACATTTTCATTCATTTAGTGTTTGTGTGAGTTAGTTTTTCACTTTCATATCCACCTATTTTAGAGGTAAATATATTGAGCTTAAATTGTATCTCTTTGAGTGTTTGTGTAGACACTTCTTTAAGAGAAATCTTTTTCTTGTAAAGGTTATTGCTTAGCCTAAGAAAAGCATTGTGTAAAGGTTATTGCTTAGCCTAAGAAAAGCACATTGATAGGTTGTTGTTTAGCCTAGAAAAATAATATTGTAAAGGTTATTGCTTAGCCTATTGAAAAACATAGATAGTGGAAATCCGGTGGGGTGATTGGATCACAAACCGATAGTGGATGTAGGCATTGAGGCCGAACCACTATAAATCATTGTGTGATGGTGAATGCGTTGTGGTGATTCTTTTTAGCTTCCGCATTTTGATTGTTTATCATCACTTGTGACTAGTTTATTTTTAAGAAGTTAAAATTTGTCATAATTGGTCACATATTGTAGCTCACCCTATTCACCCCCCCCCCCCCTCCCCCTCCCCCTCCTCTAGGGTTAGGATCCCAGGACTTTCAATTCTGCCAATAGGGAGTCTGAACCTGGTCTAAACTCTACTACCAAGAGTTTGATCCCTATCTGACTCAACCAGATCAAGATTTGTTGGGAGTTCATCCGCGGCATATCGCCGGGCTCAATCTAGCGTGGGCCTAATGGCAGTTGGGCCACACAATTTTCTTAACAATCTCCCACTTGGCACGAATGCCATGTAAATCAAATGTGTAAAATTACATTAACATATACTCCAGTCCCTACATACATCTCCAGCCAAGGAAAAGGCTTAATGAAAGGAATACACATCAATTCCACCAATGGGATCGACGAGATTGAGATCTCACCTTTCTTACCCACATTTTAGATATATTGATATCACAATTCAATACCATGTGGGATTGTGGAATTGTGGTTCCATTCACCAATGTAATAGTGAACTCATAACATTTGCACCGGCTCATTGGTTCTTACCAACTTCAAATATCCATGAAGATATCCAACCTGATGGCCACTTGGTTTACTGCATCACAAATTGTATCACAGTTTCTACTCTCAATAGAGCCACCAGGTCTATTTTCTTTATACCAAAAAATCAAGATATTTGTCAAATGGTTAAAATATAACCATACATGGACTCCCTCTCGTCCAAGTCATCATCCCAAGAGGCAACTATACAACTATACAATTCCAAGACAACAACCGTGCCACAAAAAATGGTGTAGCAAATGTTTTTGATGTACCTGGATTCCTCTTATTCACTTGCCATATCAGGCATACCCTGATAACATAGGAATCTGATTATGAGACCAACAACGATCCATTTTCGGTCTCATAAATCCGGAATTACAGTATTTTATGCACAATGAGGATGTCATGCATTATGCTCCTCCCACTATCCTCGAGTAAGGCATGTCTCCGGTCATGAGCATGTCCTTCTCACTAATGGGATCTCGATTGTTAAACAATTTCATACATATGCAAATGGGAGTGTTGATTGGCTTGCACATCCATATCCAACTATGTTAATACAGTGTCCTACTCGAACCCATGTGACAAAATTCGTACCAGATTCGGCTTACATGGTTACCGCATATGCCCAGTACATCATGCTTTAACTCATGCACTACGTAAAAAGGGCTAAAAAACGATGGCCAAAAACCATCGCTTTACAAAAAACAAAAATGACACTTGCGTCCGTCGACAGGTCCATCGGTTATTTTGTAGTCATTTTTAAAAACGACAGTTAATAAGTGTCGATAATCTTTAAATTAATGACGATTTTGGTATATCGCTAATATTTAAATTACCGACAGTTAGTAACCATCATTTAATCAAATCACTGACAACACGTGTTAGACTTTGTATTGGCTAATTCTTTTAGTTTGAACAAAACTTGTGTTCATAGTCCAAATTGAGTTGTATTTTTTGTTTCATATAGATAAGGACTGTAAAGGAACCCAAATACCGTGAAAGACTACTTCTGGATACTCGTGCTAAGCCTTGAAGACTTCTTCTCATACTTGAAGATCATTAAAGAAGTCCTCCTGAAGTTTTTGCATAAATTCAGCGTCAATTCCATGTAATTCACAGAAACTGGTCTCGTTATAGAGCGAGACACAGTTCTGGCCTAGACAGATCTAGGCTCGCTATAGAGAGCTCCATTCTCACTATAGCGAGATGCCCAGTTCTGTCCGTTCAGGACTCTTTGGACCTGACGTTTCTCCACCTCCTTTAAGAGTTCTACCTTCTTTCAAACAAGTCTTGTGCACGAAACTAAAGCTATTTGAAGACCCCTTGCTAACACCATTGGAAATACAGAGACATTAATTTTCTTAAGCATTATTCTTTGATTCTAGAGAGAGTTTGGTGGGCCAATTCTTGTAAGGGAGATTGTGCTAAAGTTCTTATTCTTCTTCTTCTCTCAAGCACCTTGAAGGAGCATTCAAGGTGGGTCTCAAACAATCACGCGGAAGGTGAACGGCGGGTTGTCGACGAGTACTTCACAGTCCTTTAGGTTGAGTTTCAACTGGGTCAAGTTCTGTGAGTTCTTTGTAATCTTCGTTTTTATAGTGCATTGCTTTTTCTGTGGCTTTTGCCACCCGTGGTTTTTTCCCGTGTAGGGTTTTCCTCGTAAAAGTCTTGTGCCTCTTCTCTATGTGTGGTGATTGATTATTTGAGATTTTATTTGTCTAGTTTTAAAATTGTATACAATAGCCTGTGTTAAGGCTTAAATAGAAGGTTGTTTTCAAACCTTCACGTGGTATCAGAGCGAGTTCACTTTTTAAAAAAGGTGAGATCCTCTCAGATTTATTCTATGGGATTCACTAGAGAAGGCACTTCCACCACCAAGCCTCCTTTGATTGAAGGCAGTAGCAGTTATGCTTACTAGAAGGTAAGAATGACTGCATTTCTGCGTTCTCTAGATCATGATGTTTGGAAAACTGTTGTGAACGGTTATAAACCACCAACTGTGGTAGTTTATGGGAGTATTGTTCCCAAACCAGTGGTTGATTGGACTCTAGGAGAAAAGAATCAAACCCATTGGAATGATAGAGCCATGAACGCTATATATAATGGTGTCAATCACTCTGAATTTCACAGAATTTCTACTTATACCACTGCGAAGGAGGCTTGGGATCTCTTGAGAACAATGCATGAAGGCACTAATAAAGTTAGGCAGACTAAACTTCAAAATTTGACAACTGCCTTTGAGACTATTCGTATGAATGATGAAGAGACCTTTGATGATTACTATGCCAAACTGAGTCATATTGTTAATTCCAGTTTTAACTTAGGGGAACCAATTCCAGATCAAAAGGTGGTAAAGAAAATTCTTAGGTCCTTGCCCGAGAGAATTCAGTCAAAAGTGATTGCAATTGAGGAATATACCAACCTCAATGACCTCCCTATTGAACAACTGGTTGGAAATTTACAAACCTTTGAATCAAATCATTGTTCTGATAAGAAATCCAAGGGAATTGCTTTAATGTCATCTAAGAACAATGATGATGATGAGTCTGATAATGATTCTGATGATGTTGAACTTGAGGCTCTTTTTGTCAAAAAGTTCAGGAAATATTTAAATAAAAATAAAAAGAACCCCAAAAAGGAATTTCCCAAGAATAAAACCTTAAAAAGCCAAAGATAGGACCAAAGAGTGAGAAAACTTCTTCTAAGAGCACAAATAAGCCTATACAATGCTTTGAATGTCAAGGGTTTGGTCATCCTGTCTCTAAATGTGCAAACCGATTGGAAAGAAACAAATGAAAGGCTTTGAATGTTTCTTGGGAAGAAGATTCAGAAGATGAGAACAGTGAATCTGAGTTACAATTTGAATTTTCTAAATTTGTAGCTTTTATGTCTTCTACTAACCTATCTTTTGAGCAGGGGCCATCTGACAAGGACTCCAAGTCAGATGACGAGTCAAGGAGTGAGGATCTTTCTGATGAAGAACATGATCTTGAAGTTGCTTATAAAAAACTTTTGAAAGATTCTTTGCGTCTGTCACGCTTCAATGATAAGCTCTCTCACAAGTGAAAGGTTTCTGAATCTCAAAATTTAACTTTTTCTTCTGAGCTTGATGATGCTCGTGTGAATGTAAGTCAGTTAGAAACCCAATGTGAAATTCTGTCTGAAAATATTATTGCTGCAGGAAAAGAGAAAGATCTACTTACTGCACAGTTAGAGGAAGTTTCAAAGGAACTGAAATCTTTGCAAACTGACTACAATTTGTTGGAAGCTGAAAAGAATGATGTATGTGACAAACTCCGGATGGCGCTATCAGAACTTGTCTCTGCCAAATCTTTGCTTGAAAGAATGAATAAAGGCTCCATAACTCTTAATGAAATTTTGATGCAACAAAGAAGTGAGAAACAAAAGACTGGACTTGGATATAATCTGGAATCATCAACTTCTATGCAATCAGGTAAATCTGTTTTTGTTAAAGGACCAACCTTATATACTGGTGTTCTCGCTACTCCAAATGTTGAACATGGGAACTCAAATTCATAAAACAAAGTGTCTAAACCCAGAATTACCCCAATTAGCCATTTTTGCGGTAAAAAGGGCACATTCGACCACATTGTCATAAACTGTGGAATAAAAGGCAACTTTAACAAAGGAAAAGTGTTTTATCTCCTCCATAGATTAAGACAAAATCCATCTAGGTTAAGAAATATGATGTTCACTGTAACGTGGTCCTCACTGCACTTAATGTAAAAGATTCTCATGTTTGGTACTTGGATAGTGGATGCTCCAGACATATGACTAGTAACAAATTACTGTTTACCTCCCTGGAAAGCTGTGATGGAGGTAGTGTTTAGTTTGGTGATGGAAGAAAATCGAACATAGTTGGAAAAGGTACAGTCTCAATACCAGGTATATCTGCTCTTTCAAATGTCTTTCTAGTCAATGGTCTGAAAGCGAATTTGTTTAGCATCAGCCAACTATGTGATTGTCACCATGAAGTTCAATTTTCTCTTAATGATTGTGTTATTATTGACAATAAGGGTAATCATGTACTTCATGGAGTACATACATCTGACAATTGTTATGTAGTTGCCACCGAAACCAAAATGACATGTCACATAGCCATGATAAGTGACATTGATTTGTGGCATCAACGTTTAGGCCAAGTTAATCATACGGACCTGGATAACTTGGCAAAAAAATGAAATCATACTAGGACTACCTAAGCATTTAAAAGCACCAAATTCTATTTGTGTTCCTTGTCAGATTGGCAAACAAATCAGGTCCTCACATAAGAAAGTTGATGCTTTAAGAACTTCGAGACCACTTGAATTACTGCATATGGATCTCATGTGTCCTGCAAAAACTGAAAGCATTGGCGGTAAAAAACATATCTTTCTAACCGTCGATGATTTCTCTCGGCTTACGTGGGTCCGATTTCTTAAAGAAAAGTCTGAGACTTTTGAAGTTTTTCTTGATTTATGGACTCTGCTTATCAATGAGAAAGGAAAAGTGTTTGGTAGTGTTGTGCGTATTCGTTCAGATCATGGCACTGAATTTCAGAATTCTGATTTCAATTCTTTTTGTTCAAAGCATGGTCTCAAACATGAATATTATGCTCCCAAAACACCCCAGCAATATGGGGTTGTTGAGAGAAAAAATCGAGTTGTGCAAGAAATGGAAAGAGTTATGTTGCACAGTAAAAAACTCCCTCAACGCTTCTGGGCCAAAGCAGTAGACACTGCAGTCCATATCATCAATAGAGTTTACCTACGGCCTGGAACGAAAATGACCCATATGAAATTTGGAGTGGTCGCAAGCCAACTATTAAATACTTTCAAACATTTGGAAGTAAGTGTTACACCCTGAAGGATAGGGAACACTTAAGCAAATTTGACTCCAAGAGTAACGAGGGCATCTTTCTTGGTTATTCTATGGAAAGTAAGGCATACAGAGTTTATAATTTGAGAAATTTTTTTGTTATGGAGTTAATAAATGTTGTTGTTGATGATGTTGGCACTTCAGAATATTTTGACGATGAAGATGATTTAATTCTTGATCATGTTTCTACTCAGGTTGCTGAACTAAACACAAGTAAGCAATCAGACACAATGCCAGGATTGGAAAATAGCGCTAATGCTTCATCTAAAGATAAACAAGTTGAACTAAAAGTTCCATCCACCGATCTTATGGTACCAAGCATCATCAAATAATTTGAAGAACAGAGTGCTTCTAAAAGCTCCCGCCCAGTACCAAAGGTAATGAAGAGTCATCCAATTTCACAAGTTCTTGGAGATGCTATGGAACCTATAAAAACAAGAAAATAGGTACGTGACGAGGTAAGTAACTTTTACTATATTTCCTCTATTGAACCAAAGAACATAAAATAAGCTTTGCTTGATGATTACTGGATCAATGCAATGCATGAGGAATTAGAACAGTTTGAGAGGAATTGTGTCTGGGAATTAGTTCCTAGCTCTACTCACACAAATGTCGTCGGCACCAAATGGATTTATAAAAATAAGATTAATGAACTGGGCCAGGTGATCATTCGGAACAAGGCTCGGTTGGTAGCACAGGGGTACACACAAATTGAAGGACTTGATTTTGATGAAACGTTTGCTCCTGCTGCTCGATTGGAATCCATACGGTTGTTATTAGCCATTGTGTGTTTTCTTAACATCCAACTCTATCAAATGGATGTCAAGAGCGCATTCTTGAATGGGTATCTAAATGAGGAAGTCTATGTTGAACAGCCCAAAGGCTTTCAAGACCCTCATTACCCGAATCATGTGTTTAAATTGAAAAAAGCTCTCTATGGGTTGAAACAGGCTCCTCGTGCTTGGTATGAGCAACTTACAGTCTTTTTGTTGGATAATGGTTTCAAACGCGGAAGTGTGGACAAGACACTGTTCATCAAAATAGACAATTACCACATATTAATTTCTCAAATTTATGTGGATGATAGTCTTTTGCTTTACCTCATCCAAGATGGTTGACCAATTTTCCAAAAGCATGTCTTCTGAATTTGAAATGAGTATGGTTGGAGCACTTACCTTTTTCTTGGGGTTGCAAATCAAACAGTGTGATAATGACATCTTTATTTCTCAGTCAAAGTATGCTCGAAAACTTCTGGAAAAAGTTGGAATGACTTCTGCTAAACATTCCAGAACTCCAATGAGTCACACTGTTAAATTGAGCATTGACTTGAATGGAAAAGATGTGGATGAAACACTGTATCATAGCATGATTGAGAGTCTTTTATACCTCACTGCAAGTAGACCTGATAGTGCATACAGTGTTGGGGTTTGTGCTTGGTATCAATCTAAAAGAAAGGAATCTCACATTCATTCGGTGAAAAGGATCATGAAATATGTGAGTGGCACTGTTGACTTTGGTATTTGGCTTAGTAAAGATACCAATTTCTCTCCATCTCTATTTCTTATCACCTCTCCCTCATCATTCAGCCATGTCATATCCACTAGGATGGACCGGTCTCTCATAATCTAGGTCCAACCCACTCCAACTTGCACACACAATAGTCCTACTCATCAGTTAAAGCCTTAAACTAGAAACATATAATTCAACCCAAAACTCATCTTGTTAGACATATGGAAATGGACCTATGCCCAACCTACCCTAATGAACTCAACATGCTCATCTTTTCCTCACCCTTTCTCTACCAAATGAACATTAGTGGCCACCTTGCAATAAACCCAGGCCATCTCAACCTTTGATCTCACCTATGGTACGGATTACATATTGTTATATCCTCATAAATCAGTCCAATTCAATTGAGGTATGAGGCCCATTACACTTGGACCATTTGACATGCATGATGAATTCAATTTAAATTGTGAGGTTCACTTGCATTATCTAAATGAGTTGGGCCCAGATTTATAATGTCTCTACCCATACTTTAATTCATTTGTACCTTGGTTCACTCAATTTGTGGTCCTGGTCCAAAGGAGATATTGTGAAACTAAGGCCCACTATCCCTTGTTCACCTAGTATATAGGGTTCACTCATGATAAGTAGGCTCAAGTTCTTGACCCAATACTTTGGGCACACTCACTATCCTAACACACAACCCATTGTTCCAAGCCCAATGCTCTTGGCTCATAAGCATGTATAAACCCCATACAGGGTCCACTTGCACTACTTAGTAACCCGAGCCCAAAGCCAATATGTATTAGCTCATCACACATGACCCATACTCAAGCCTGACCCAAGTCAAACAATTGGTGCATGAATCCATTCTTCAAATCCATTGCTAATTCAATTGTGACCCGCCATTAACAGGGACCCAAACTGAGTCACCAGGGCATTCAAGTCAGGCCAGATTAAATCCATCATCTACCGCTAATCGAGGCAAGTAACCTTACTATGGTCCTCTAGTAGTTAGAGTTTTCTAACCCTTGCTTTCCAATATGTTAAACTAATATGCAATCCTTCTGTTTCATACGGGGCCCGGTCCTGTCATCTTAGCTTATTTAGGGCCATTGATTTTATTGATATAATTGTACCTTTATGAACTAATTTGTGTACTTATTAATGATCAAAATTGTAATTATTGAACTTGTTCCATGTTCATTTGATGCTACCATGAGATATATAAATTTTGATATGAATCCTTGTTAGAAATATTTATATCATGGTTGGACTTCAATATTATGACACAATTCCAATTACGTTGGAAAAAATGCTCCAAATCATATTTTGTTTAGAAACCTGAATTCTAAGTTTTATGGTTCACCATTGAATGTAAACCTTGAACTCTAAGGCATCATCCAACGTATTGGGCAACGGATGTGGGGTCACCCAAACGTGGACTTAGCCCTCTTTATGGGTATGACACTGGGGCCTCTGAACCCCTTTATGCGTGATAACTAGACTGCAGCTAGTCCCTTATGGCTTCGGGCCCTTATGTGTGTGTTATTATGGCTTCGGGCCTTTATATGTGTGATCATATTGCACCTGGTTAGGGCTTAATTGTGACGGGTACTTTTGTGCATTGTGACCGTGGATATGCCTTTTCTTATATTAGATCATGTGATCTATAATTTCTGTCAATATTCATGAATCCTTGCAAAATTATTCATGCACTATTGTTCAAATTATCTTGTTAATATTTCCTAGTATTTCAATTTTATTGGAATACCCTTGAATTAACCGTATTTATTCAGCATACACAAATTGCTATCATTTGATTGAATAATCTTTTGCTATAGCTCTATAGTTTGTTTACTCGTGGAGCTTTTTGCTCATATGTATATTATCGTCATTTCTTTTCAGATGTTGAGGTTGCCCTCGATAATGAAGAATCTTAGCTTGATGGGACTAGTGAAGCTTGAGTAGCGAATCATTATTTAGTATTTTAGATTTCATTTTTCACTGTAGTAACTTAGATGGACCATGTTATATTTCTTTTAATATCTTGAGACTATTGAGTTTTATCATCATTGTTCAACTTTATTAATAGTAGTATGTTCATTTGATGCACTAATTTAAATTAACTGATTTAGATTTCCCACGTTATGCTTATTAAGAGGATTGACCTCTCATTTTCAATGTGAGACCGTCGCGTTCTGGAAATCTGAGGGTCCCAAGGATCTTAGAATTTGGGCGTGACAGGTTTGGTGGTTGGTTTTAGCGCTAAATTGATTCGAACCGCCGATTTGCAATCCTTTTGAGGTATAAGTAAAAAAATAATACTGAAGAACTTTGGATACTCCAAGGGCTTGTGCTTATGATTAGAGTGACCACTATAAAATACTTGGATTTTTCTTACATGGGCCCTAATAATGAGGTACAACCACTATCAAATACTTGGCATATTTGTAGGCTTCATAGTGAGGCCTACCTACAATATATCTATAACGGTCAAAATAATTTTCCTCCTAATTGACTTTTATAAATTGATCAACTGATCAATCTAAGAGTAAGACAATCTCTTATTAGAGAGAAACATGTCCAGGGCCCACTTAAAAGAGAGGCGGTAATTGGGCCCTACTATGGACCCCAGACTTGCAATAAAAGTTTTTTTTTTTTTTTAGCCCACAGGAGGATTTATACAACGAAACAACAACTACTATCCATAATCAAAATTAACTAAAAACATTATCAATACAAGAAAAATGTAAAAGGCCTAGCTTTTGTTAGTTACTCACATCAGATAAACACATCAGAAAGATGAGATGACAGAAGGTAGTGAACAACGGAGGAGCCCATTTAGAATTTACATGAGCAATCTTACTGGCTGAATGCTTGCAGAAATAAGTTGTCACGACCCGGACCCGAGATCAGAGTCATTAGGGTTAACCCCCGGGTCGCGATGCTAATCATACTTACTCCCGTAGATCCGAAATAACCGGAATTAAAACGAATCTACCAGGGATCTTGCATACATACCTGTCAATGTATAGTGCGGAACATACAAATAATATACATTGACAACCATTTAAACAAAACGAATCATACACTTTACGTTGAACAGTAAAGTTTACTATACATCGTTCCATTCTACTATCAACCACTGCATATTTAAAATACAATGCAGAGGACATACTTACAATGCTTACAATACCAAAATGAATCTATAAAATCATTTCTAAAAAGTTCTCAAAAGATTCCAATGTGTTCGCTCTCAATTCATGTCCATTCGGCTAGACCTCCTGGAGGTATCGAATGGGCCTCCTCCGCTGTCGGGACGGTCTCGGAGGGACCGGCACGGGCAACTGGGCCTGTAACATCATCAGTAATACCGTGAACACGACGGTTCAACAAGGTATACATACATTTATACATGTTCATAAGTTCTAGCAATTCATTGTTTAACAGTGCTAAACAATTCCAATAAATACCATTAATAACAACAATATACTGGCAACTACACTAGCATGGGTTTCAACTCCATTCAGTTCTTCCTAAATGGAAGCATTTCATATTCAGTTATTCATAATGTTCAATATTTATTAATGGCTTTTCAGTGTATGACTTTTCAGTCAATGACCTTTCGGTCCAGTGTGGTGAGATCTCCCAGTGTCTTGATCAGAGATCACTGGTGTCCCACGGAGCTCCGGACGCTCCCATTCTCATCTACTGCAGTAGGAATAGTCATTTCATTCATTTCTCATTTCATTCAATTCAATTCCATAATGAGTTCGGAAACCACTAGGTAGTGCCAGACTCGTTAACAATTCACATTAATCTCGGTTTAATCCTAAACTAATTCTATAACCAACCACTAAGTGTAACTTTGGTTATTAATGCAAAGATTACTATAGATGATATTACATATATGATTATGCATTAAGATAACCCTAGTTAACACTTATGGAGATATAACACTACTACTAGTCATACTTCCCTCAAGACTCATCTTAGTTCTCGTAGAATTCAAAACTCACTGAAATTCGGCCATTAAATGTGCTTTCCTGACATTTTTCAGTGGGCCAGGTCGACCTGGGGGAAGGTCCGGGTCGACCTGCAGTTGTAAATGAAAAAGCGAGGAACAGTAATTTCGTCAGGCCATTTCGGGCCTGACCTAGTGTGCCCGGTCGACCGGGCCCTGCTGGCCGGTCAACCAGCCACACTGCAGGAACAGAACACAAGTTTTGTTACCTGCAGTGCAGTGAATGGGATTTTTCATCCATTCTTTTTCCTTTTCTTTCCCTGATGACCTAATAGACAATTGGTGTATAAAATCAACAATAATACACTAATCTTAATCATTCTTTCAATTTAATCACAATTAACATAATCTAACAATTAGGTTCCAAAAGCCATAAATCACTCTACTCATCATTTCTTTCCATTAAAATCCATACAAACTCCTTCATAAGCATAAACATATGTATCACTTGCCTTATGTGAAGTTTCTCCTTTAGTTAGCTTGGATTTAAGATAAAAATCCACTCTTTGAAGCTTGATTTCCAAGAAGAATTCCAAGAAGATGATGTAGAATAGGTGGAAGATGAATTCCTTGACTTTAATCACCTCTAATCCACTCTTGATGAAGAAGAATGAAGAAGAAATTGCAAGAAGGAAGAAGAAACGGATGACACAGGGAGTTGCCTAGGGTTTGAATCAAATGAATGAAGGTCTTTTGCTTATATAAGTTGCATTTTTGCATTTAAACCCATTAATTCTCCTTAATTCCAATTCAAGTCAAATGAAGTCCCATTTGATCCGATATCCATCGAATGGATTCAAGTATTTTACGAAAAGCGTCGTACTCGTCGAGATACACATGCAGGTATCAAGAGTTTCCGAATCCGACAAAATACATATAAATCCGTATTTATACACAAACCTTCATTTTGCTCATTTGAGCTTCACTTTCATTGAATCTAGCTCTTAATCGTGTTTAACACTTCCTTAAGCCTAAGTTCCTCATTTTAGACTAATTCGGTTTCATCGATTCCTTAAACCGGCTTAATTAATCTTAATTTCAATTAATTAGAGTTAATCAAGATTAACTCGGGACAGAGCCTAACATAAGTCTTCCAATTCTTGATATTTTCAGGGTATTAAATTATCTTCTTCAAATAAATCATAAATCCCCATGAAAAGGCTCTTTCATTTTGTAACGAATCTACGATAATAAAGCAATCTCCCTTCAAGATAATATACAGCCGAAGCCCAGACAACAATGCCCAAGTTCAATGTGTTAAGTTACATGCATGGACACTTAAAAAAAAATGGTTACATGCATGGATGTCACTGGAATAAAGAAAAGAGGAAAAAACAAAAACTACCCCTTCTGCCCTTTCACCCTTGTAGCGACCCAGGGATAAAAGAGAGAAAAAGAAAAAAAGGGGTCCGGCGGCGATCACCTCCTGGTACTCCTTTGCTTCCTCACTCCTCTCCTCCTGCCTCCCTCTTTCTTCTTCTTCTTATTTTTCTCCCTCCAACATGCATTTCCTCTGTTTATTATTATTATTGTTGTTGTTTGACCCACTTCCACAATCCACATTCATGTAAGGTGGAAGCTCATCCCTCTGCCTTAACATTAGTACTTGCAAGCATTCTTTCTAATCCATGAGATGAAAACCAACACTAATTATTACATATTCTCTCAATCACATAATTATAATGCACTATGCTCATTGGATCAAGATTTGAAATACAGATACTGAGCTGAGTTTCAATTGCATGCCATATGATTTATGGGTTCTAAAATCATCTCCACAAAACTTTTCATATTAGTTCACTCAAAGGCCCTTAGTTAAGGGCTCATCAAGTTTTGACTTCACTGCACCTAATCAACTGTGATTTGTGATTGCTCCAGCATTGAGGGATCCCCAGCTTTGATAACTTTGTATTAATCCAATGTACCTAGACTTTCCATTAGACTGTCATTGTATGTCTATCCTGGAGTTGCTTTACTATCACATACAAAATAAATAAATAAATAAATAAATAATAAATTGATGGCATCAGTCTAGGAAAAAAGTGGAATTTTCAGTAGTGAGTTATATAGGTTTGTTTCTTGGATCCTTAGATATTGCGACCTCTCCAAGAGTGTATAGCTACTTGTGGGTTTAGTATAATTGTATACCCAACTTACTTCAATCAATAATGCGTGCTTAAGATATTAAAACCTCTGGGAATCGCATTTTAATGCATTGAATTAGGATTGCTATACCTACTTAATTCACCGAGAACGAATTAGGATTACTAGGCGGGGGCATTTGCTATTGAAGGGTGTCTTTGTCTTTTTTAATATAAAACAAAACAAATACGGGGTATATGTATTGTGTGGGGGCATTCCCCTATTACCGAGAAAAGCCTTCGGTACGATAATTGTATCTTTTTCTATTCTAATCTCGGTTTCTTGAAGTTCGATAACAGTACCGCTCCGCACCGAGCTTGAGCCGGTCTCGGTAAAGATTTCTGCGAAGCTCGTACGGCTCGGTAAAGGTGCCGACCCTGTGCAGCTTGGCACCAGTACCAAGGTGCGTCCACAAGCTCTCTCAGCTTGGCATAATGAAACCGGGACCAGTACGAGATGTCAATCAGCATTTAATAAAAAGTACGACTGCGATCTGACAGATAAGACGGGCGCTGGATATAGATAAGGGATTGTTCATATCTAAACGTCACGTCAATCATCACACAAAAAGTCAAGGTACGGTCCGATGGGACAGTACTTCCACCTACCTCCACTGAGGGAATGATGTATGGACCGATGGGACGGTACTTCCACCTACCTACACTAAGGAAGGGTCTGAGGTGGCCGCCGCTTATATACATATACAAAAGATGGATCCAGAGAGGTAGGCTTCGATACGCACACATTTATTCTAATTCTCCTTTTCACTCTGCTTCCATCCATTAACTTAGGCTTCGGAGTGCCTTCAACTGATAACAGCCAGAGGGCCTCTGACCTCTGTCTTCTCTTCCTTTCAGGTTCAGGACGTCCAGCCATTTCCAAACAAAGCTTAACAAAAACTCTGTGAGTATTATAACCCTTCAAACCAAGTCCATGATTTTTAGGCACTTACAATTGGCGCCGTCTATGGGAAAAACGATTCAAAAATGCCATGCCTCCGAAAGGTAAGAAGGTTGTCGAATCATCTGAAGCTTTGTGGCTGTCACTGGTACTGGAAGAGATAACGACACCATCTGGGGAGTAGATGCGACAAGGAGCAGTCGAAACATAGTCATCGCCGGTACTGGAGGAACTAGTGCAATCACAAGCATGGTCGGCGCAACAAGGAGCTACACTAGTGCGGCCGCCACTGATAGTGCAAGAGCAGCGGCCGCCGACTTCTCGATAGAGGAGGCCCGGGACCAAGTCTTGCCTGGGAGAAGCTCCCCCGGAAAGGACTTCAAAGAGGGCGACGACACCACCCCGGAAAAATAACCAACTAGCCAAGCGCTACCAGCAACGACCGCCAGTCACTTATCAAAGGAGATGCGAGGGCAAATCTCGTCAGGCAGGAACTTCTCGACGAAACAGGTCTCCGACACCTGTTATATCTCGTCGGTCCCATTTTGAGACGGAGAGGAACGGTGGAGAGGATGACTACAACCCTCTCACTGAGGATATCAGAGCTTAGAACGCCATTATCCAGGAGAAAGGCGAATTGATTCGTCGACTCCAGCAACAGCTGCAAGAGAAGACGACGAACCAGGTGCCGCCTTCCAGGCTTCATTCAGTCAGACAGGACCTGAGAGGGGCTCTGGACAACAAGAGACGCCATAGAACCTATGATGAAGGCTCGGGTAGTAGCCACCCAAGCGGCACCCAAGGAGAGCAGAGACGAAGAACAGAAGACAAAGGCGATGTGCCTGACTGGCTTGACCAGTATATTAGGCAGATTGTCCAGCAAAATATGGAGGTGGCCCGGCTTCGCCCGAGACCGGCTAAATACCTACGACTCGGGGAATCTCAGCATGTCTCCCTTCTCTCGGGAGATAACTGACTTCCCTCTCCCCGAGAAGCTCAGTATTCCGAGGTTCACCCTTTATGATGGGACCTAGGATCCTTCGGCCCATCTTTGACACTTCACCCAGCGGATGTCAATCTGGGGTGATGTCGGACACTTAAATTGCAGAGTGTTCTCCTCCAGTCTCGGCGATCTCCCCCTCAGGTGGTTCTGCGCACTCCCGAAGGAGTCGATCTCAAGTTGGCGGCAACTAAGAGGTTCATTCCTAGAAAAATTCCAGGCGCGCAGGGTCACCCCTAGGACAAATAACGACCTAATGGCCATGAGGATGAAACCAGACGAAAACATTACTCGGTTCGCCAAGAGGTTTTGGACCATTTATAGTTAGATTGAAGACGCCAATGAAGAAGTAGCCGTCATGTGCTTCAAAGAAGCTCTGCTGCCTGGCAATGATCTCCGGAAAGAACTTTTTTGATGTCCCGTGGCCACAATGAAAGCATTGATGACCCGAGTGAATCATTTCATCGAACAGGAGGAAGACGAAACCCGAGCTCGGGAGAACTTCGGCCTAAGGTGCGAGAGCAGCCAGCGCGAAAACGGACCTCCTATCAAGGATAAGAAGTCATTTCGGAGAGAGGAGAGGGGCCGCGATAAGGCCTCCTCGAGTTCGGTTATGGTCTCGACGCCCGCCTCGGGAAGGAAGAAGAAGCTCAAGCCATCTGCTGACTCCTACAGGGCTGTAAATACAGTCTTCAAGGAACCGATCTACAGAGTTCTTAGCAAGATCAAGGCAGAGCCCTTCTTCAAATGGCTGCCACCAATGAGAAGTGATCTTTCCACCCGAGACCAAAACATGTTCTGTGCCTATCATAAACAAAATGGACACAGAACAGAAGATTGCATGTCATTTAAAGCTCACCTCGAGAGGCTCGTTAAAGACGAGCATCTGAAGGACTACATAAAAGAAGCAAGCAACAACAATGTCCAAGCTTGCCAGCACCCGAATCATGAAGACGGTGAAGAGCCGGAGGGGATAATACATGTCATTCACCTAGCTCCCGCACCAAGGGGAAGCAATCAGGCTCGTGCCGAGGCCAGGAGGGCCTCACATTATAAGCAAGAGATGACAACCGAGTTGGAGCCCGCCACAAAGAAAGCCTGAAAAGAGAGACCGAAGATCTGGTTCTCATACCAGGATCTGGAAGGTGTCTAACTACCTCATAACGACCCACCGGTTCTCACCCTAAAGTTGATGAACTTCGTGGTGAAGAGGGTGCCTGTGGACCCCGGGAGTTGCTCGGGGATTCTGTATTTCGACCGCTTCAAAAAGTTGGGACTCAAGCAAGAGGACTTGCAGGAATCACGCACTCCTCTCATAGGCTTCAACTCAAAACCTGTCTACCCCAAAGGGAGGATCTCCCTGAAGGTCCAGATCGGAGGAGCCAGTATATAGACTGACTTCCTAGTGGTAGATGTACAATCACCTTACTGAAAGTCCTGAGATCCTAACCCTAGAGGGGGGGGGGGTGAATAGAGTGTGCTACAAAAATGGTCAATTTAGACCAATTTTAATTTCTATAAAATAAACTAGTCACATGTGATGATTTACCAAACAAAATGTGGAAGCTAACAAAAGAAATCACCACAAGCATGCACCATAACACAAGATAAATGCTAATCACATGAAAGATTCAAACAACTTGAAGAAATGAACTAAACAAATTGTATGAAGATTAAAGTCTAAGAACACATGTGATTTAGACAAGAGAGTTTGCAAACCAATCTAATTTACCAAAGATGATATTGAGTTTGCTAAACATCTCTTTAAAAGATAGAAATCATGCATTTATAAAAATACAAAGGGTTAAACATGCATAGATTTTAATTGGAATGGAAATCAAAATAACAAGTAAGATGTACCTTTTAAAAACTCAGTCATTTGATTTCCAAAAGCCCTCTAGCCTTTACAACCTCATTCCCCTTTCTTAGGCTTCAAAATGGTTCTAAAAGTTCATCCAACAAGGCTCCCAAAAGTGGGGAAAAGAATGGACTTTAAAGCAAAAAACAGTCCAACGGCTAGTTGGTCCGGTCGACCCCATGATCCCCGAGTCGACCTGGCCCAACAGCTATATTGGCCCAACGGCTAGTTACCCGGTCGACCTGGGCCTGGCTCGGTCGACCGGGTACACTGGCCATTTTCCAGCAGGCTAGTTGGGCTGGTCGACCGGGCACAGGGGTCGGTCGACCGACCAAACTGGCCTGGGATGAGTTCTTGAGGGATTTTCAAAATTCCAAAGGTGACACTTGGAACTCAAGGTCAGTGAGTATCATGCATACTAATATGATTCTAAAAATGAAAGATGTATGCAAGACACAAACCTAAATTCTCAATTTGATTTTCCAAAATCATGCACAAAGAATTAGGTTTTCAAAAGTATTTGGATTCTTAAAACATGCATGAATAAAAAATTTGTAAAAACATATGCAAATGCAAGTAGAATCCAAGATTTCCAAAGTCAAAACTAATAGCATGAGTGTGTGATCATTTGACAGTGAAGGTGAAGGTGCATCCATAAAAAATTGCAACAAACAAGAACCTAACAATCTCCCCCTTTGCTATTTGATAGCAACTACTATGATCACAACACTTGAAGGACTTTTGATCTTCTAAACTGCTCTGTTCTAGAAATCACTTGAATGTAGCTTCGACCGCATGACCGATTCGTCGAGCTTTTAACTTTAATCTTTCTAAGATGATTTCTCCCCCTTGGTTAGAGCTCTCCCTTGCTCTTAACAACCAAGCGATCTTCCTTTTGGCTTTTGAAGCAGATCTCCCCCTTAGTTAGATCTGTTCTTCTCTCCCCCTTGGTTTGGTCTTCTTTTTGTCTGATCTTCGGATCTTCTATTCTTCTCTCCCTCTGTGACAATACATAGATCTGATCTTTTTCTCCCCCTTTGACATCGAATTGCAAAGGAACCTGTATACATGAGAAAACATATACCTTTCAGTAGCACCTGTTACCAAATGAGCATACACTTGGAAAGCGAAACAGGTTATCATGTATATAGATTTGTCTAGCATTGTTTGAATGAAGCTAAGATAACAAATATAAATTGATTTAACATTTTAAAGCTTCAAAAATAGCATAAACATCCATCAAGAGAATCAACAAGGAGAAAATAAGATGAAATGTGAAACTGTACTTTCATTTATTTAACTAGATAAGTTTAGTATATTAATCACTAAGTACTTGACCATTACATAAACAATGGATTATGGTCAGTACTAAAAAACAACAGGTTAGTTGATAGATAAAAATACATCAAGTGAAAACAATCTATCACTACCCAAAAAGCAATCCCCAAAACAAAATGAAAACACTCATAATGATCTAGGCAGAATCTGGAGGAGATGGAGGCATAATGTCATCATGTCGCCTACAGCTCTTGGAGATGTTCGATAGATACTTCAAAGTCTTGCTCATCTTTCCTGAGACCTCTTGTCTAAATTCATGAAACTCAGTACGCAGGGTAGCAACCACCTGCTCCATGGATGACATGCGCTCCTCCATAGAATGCTGAGGAGGGGGCTGGGGCTGTCGTGGCTGAGCTGGCTGAGGCTGCTGCTGATTTGCAATCTTTATATCTGCAGCCTCTAACTCTTCATCTCCTTCTGCTACCGGGTTCGCTCGAGGTGGTGGAGGAAGCCTCATCAAGAGAATGTTGGTCTTGTTGAAAACTGTTGTTGGCTCTGGTCTCTCAGAGGCAGGTGGAATCACTCCAAAAGAAGGAGCAATCTCGGTGATAAGATACCCAAACGGAGCAGCACATGGCTGAGAGCCAGTGATCACACGGATGATATTTGATGGACGGTAGACACATGGGCACCTCGGTAATCACATTATGAAGGATATTTGCCATGTATGGAGTGACTTTTGTCCGATTCCCTTTCCTCGGGTAAATGGAGTGAGTGAATATAACGTGAATGATGCGAAGAGAGGGAATCATCGACGAGGCTTGGAGGCAATTTTTGGCTGACAATTCTTCAGGGTGGCCAAAAAGAGTAGTGGTGACAGACTCTCTCTCATCAAGTGGAAGGACTTCTGAAATAAATTTTGGTCCATTCGACCTAGGAATGCCCATGATGGAAGAGATCAAGTCAATGGTAACTACCTCCTCACTGTGAAGGAATCTAACAGTGAAAGAATTTGCAGATGAGGCACAAATAGATTCGTACAGGCCATGGGCGGAGGAGGCATATGTTTTGCCACTCCAAGTCAGAATATTTTCCCAACCTATGGCTTCTAAGATGGCAGGGACATTGTAGTCCACAAGGTCTCTAACCACACAAAACTTCTCAACAATTACCCCTTTGCTCCTAAAAGATTTCACAACTGAAGATGGAGAATGAACGGGGTTTAATTTGATCTCAGGAGGTGGGCCAAGCTCAGGAGAAGTGGAAGGAGATCAATGAGAAGAAGAGGCTTGACCGGTCTTGGATTTCTTAGAAGGCCTCCTCCAAGTTTGTTTAGTTCGGGCCATTTTGAAAAACTCAAGGAAAAAGACGCTCTAGAGTGAAGACAAGGCAGAAAAAGGCACAACAGTTGCTATTAGAAGAGAAAATGTGGTTCAGGAATTTTGGCAAACACTTAGGGTGCAGACTGTGGAGCTAGATGTTTACAACAGAATGATGCTAAGAGGATCAGTCCAGAAGACTACAGAGATTCCTAGAACAAAATGGAAAACACAAACCACCACAAAAGAAACAAAAACAGTCAAAACAGAAATGGAAAATCAAGTTTGGGAAGAGACAGTGAATGGGAGCTAGGATGCACAGTGAATGCGATGCCTAAACAAAGAAGATGAAAAGGAATACGAGGAAAGAGAAGGAAATCCAGAGAAGAAAAGAGAAGATTTGATTGAGGAGAAGCAAGAAAAAGAAAAGGGAAACTGGTTTAGCTCGGTCGACCTGCACAAAAGGAGGGGAATGAGTTCTGTTTGAAACAGAACGGGATCTGCACAACTTTTAAGTTGCTGGGTTGGGCAGGTTCGGTTGACCAGCCACTTAGCCCGGTCAACGGGGCTAATTGAGGCAGACTGAAATTCTGATCAGTTCAGTGAAAACTGGGTTGAAAGAAGATGGATCAAACTAAAATCTACAAACCCAGTACCCCAGCTATCATACAAGCTAAAAAGTTTTTAGAAAAGAGGTTTTCCAATAATCAATTCTAAAATATTTCCTTTTGAAGAAAACAAGACTTGTATGATAAAAATCATTTTTCAAATTCATTTAAATTTGACAAAACAAAAGTTTGACTATAAATCCATTCAAAAATAAACAATTTGAAAAACAAATCAATTGATTTAGAAGATATAACTTATGAAAGCTTTTTCAAATCAATTTGATCAAAATCATGCATTTAATCATAAAATACCATTTTAAATCCAAAATGCATTATCAACAAAAAAGACTCAATTAAATGAATCTAAAAGCCTAAAGAAATACTAAGAGATTAGAATCAAGACCAACTTAGCATATGACTAAGAGAAAGGGTTGGTCCTATCTATCTAAGAAACCTTAGTAATCTTCTAAAGGTTTAACCTTAGGTATCCATCTAAGGTCTTGGGCTTTGGAGACTATTTTAGAAATTCCACCAACTAAAGGAGATAAAGATTGAATTCTTTTAGACTTAACATCAAATCTTTGAGGTTTGACTATTTTAGATTGATGATTAGTCTTAGGAAGTTGGTGTTTCATATTCTTTTTATTCTTCTCATTTCTTTTAGCTTTTCCTCCCTCTTTTTGTCTTTTCAACTTTAATTTTAACTTTTCAACCTTTTTCAATAATTCTTTCATTTCTAAGGTTAAAGGAGGAAAAGAGAGAAGTTTCTTTTGTATAGATTTATTTTGATTAATGGTCTTTTTAAAATCTATCTTGGATGACTCTTTTTGAAATGTTTTAACTTGTTTGAATTTCTTAGAGTCTTCCTTGGAATTCAAAGTCTTACCCTTCATAGAATTAGATTTAACTTTCTTAGGTTCAAAGATGGGTTTAGACATATGACTTTTCCTTAATTTGCACTCAAATTTGAAATGTCCTTCTTTACCACAAAATGACATTTAGTTTTGGACATTTGAGAGAGAGTGCTAGAGAAAGAGGATTCACCTTTCACAAAAGTGTTGGTGAATTTAGGGTCATATGAGGTATACTTATCAAATCCAAGACCCGTCATATCTCCATGAGGTTTACCCAATTTAAATAACTTTTCAAGTCTCTCTTCACTTTGGGTAAACTTGCACTCATACTTTTGTTTGTATCCTTCAAGTTGAGTGACTTTGGTTATAAGGATTGAATTTTCATTTTTGACTTTTAATAAATCATTTTCAATTTCCTTATAGTTATTTAGTTCTTCATTGGAAAGTTTTAATTCAACTTTTAGTTCATTAACAACTTTAGATCCAAGTTGTAATTAAGTTTTTTACCATACTTTGAGCATTAGACAAGTTTTCCTTGGAAATTGTCATCTTGGATTTTAAATTGATAATGTCTTTGTCTTGCCTTTGAGATTGATCTCTTATATTTAAATTTTCTTTATTAAGCTCATCATAACTTATCTTAATCTCATTTAGTTCATCTTTGATATTGGATAAGTTATTTAAAGAGATCATAAACTTAGAGTCTAAACATTTTATGACTTCTTCTTTCTCTCTAAGTTCATCTTTAGAAGAGACTAATTCTTTGTTTACCCTTTTTTATTCTTCTCTCAATTTTTTGTTCTTCTTATCAAGCTTTAAAGTTAATGTATATAATTCTTCATAGGCTTGTTGAAGAGCATCTTCATCATCATCTTCTTCTTTGAATTCACATTGAGATTCATTTATTTGAAGGTTTGAATCTCCAATAGATGGAAGAATGAGAGATCTAGGAGAATCTACAAAAGTCGAAACAATCTAACTTAGTGGAATCCATTTCAATAGTATTCATTCAAACACACAACTAGGGTTATGACTCATGGTTTTTACACCTAATCAAGAGTTTCAAACACTTGATCCTAATAGAGAGCACGAGGCTCTGATACCAATTGAAAGTCCTGGGATCCTAACCCTAGAGGGGGGGGGGGTGAATAGGGTGTGCTACAAAAATGACCAATTTAGACCAATTTTAATTTCTATAAAATAAACTAGTCACATGTGATGATTTACCAAACAAGATGCGGAAGCTAACAAAAGAAATCACCACAAGCATGCACCATAACACAAAGATTTATAGTGGTTCGGCCTCAATGCCTACATCCACTACCGGCTTTTGATCCAATCACCCCACCGGATTTCCACTAATTATGCTTTTTACTAGGCTAAGCAATAACCTTTACAATGTTGTTTTTCTAGGCTCAACAACAACCTTTTCAAGATGCTTTTCCAAGGCTAAGCAATAACCTTTACAAATGAAGGATTTCTCTAAGAAGGTGTCTATACAAGAACACTCTAAGATATACAATTTAAGCACAATAAAAATGCCTCTTAAATAGGCTGATATTAAAGTGTAAATCAATGTACAAACATACACAACAATTTACTAAAGTGTGTGAACAAAGTGTATGAGAGTTTTACTTCAATCAATTTCTAAAATGAACCTCTTGAGAGAATGCTTGATGCATTTTAAAATGTAAGCTCACAAAATGATGATTGAAGATAAATGCAAATCACATGAAAGATTCAAACAACTTGAAGAAATGAACTAAACAAGTTATATGAAGATTAAAGTCTAAGAACACATGTGATTTAGACAAGAGAGTTTGCAAACCAATCTAATTTACCAAAGATGATATTGAGTTTGCTAAACATCTCTTTAAAAGCTAGAAATCATGCATTTATAAAAAAACAAAGGGTTAAACATTCATAGATTTTAATTGGAATGGAAATCAAAATAACAAGATGTACCTTTTAAAAACTCAACCATTTGATTTCCAAAGTCCCTATAGCCTTTACAACCTCATTCCCCTTTCTTAGGCTTCAAAATGGTTCTAAAAGTTCATCCAACAAGCCTCCCAAAAGTAGGGAAAAGAATGGACTTTAAAGCAAAAAACAGTCTAACGGCTAGTTGGCCAGGTCGACCCCATGACCCCCGGGTCGACCTGGCCCAATGACTAGTTGCCCGGTCGACCTGGGCCTGACTCGGTCGACCGGGTACACTGGCCATTTTCCAACAGGCCAGTTGGGCCGGTCGACCGGGCACATGGGTCGGTCGACCGACCAAACTGGCCTGGGATGAGTTCCTGAGGGATTTTCAAATTTCCAAAGGCGACACTTGGAACTCAAGGCCAGTAAGTATCATGCATACTAATATGATTCTAAAAATGAAAGAAGTGTGCAAGACACAAACCTAAATTCTCAATTTGATTTTCCAAAATCATGCACAAAGAATTAGGTTTTCAAAAGTATTTGGATTCTTAAAACATGCATGAATAAAACATTTGTAAAAACATATGCAAATGCAAGTAGAATCCAAGATTTCCAAAGTCAAAACTAATAGCATGAGTGTGTGATCATTTGACAGTGAAGGTGAAGGTGCATCCATAAAAAATTGCAACAAACAAGAACCTATAGCTTACAACGTGATAATGGGGAGGAGTTGGCTGCATGGCATGGAGGCTGTGCCATCCACTCACCACCAGAAGCTGAAGTCTCCACTGGAAAATGGAGACGGCAGAGTAAAAGTAATAACGGTCAAAGGTGACCAAGATATGGCCAAGCAATGTTTGATGGTCGTGACGCCTGGCGAAACAGAGCCTTCCCAGGTACACATGCCGAGCTAGAAGCTAAATTAGAAAACGTTGGACGAGATCCAGAGCAGAAGAGCATCGAGGATCTAACCGAAGTCAGAATCAATCCTTCCAACCCCGAACGATACTTCCTGCTCGGGAGCCAGCTCCCCGAAGCCGAGAAAACCGAGTTGCTCAACTTCTTGATGCAGAACAAAGAAGTCTTCGCCTGGACACCTTATGAAATGCCGGGCATCGATTCTGCGATTATGTGCAACAGGTTGAATGTGGATTCGAAGTACAGGCCCGTGATTCAAAAAGCTCGCAGAACGGGGGTCCCACAGACCGAAGCCGTGATCGAGGAAGTTGACAAACTAATAGAAGCTCGGGCTATCAGAGAGGTGCAATACCCGGAATGGCTGGCGAACACAGTGGTCGTTAGAAAGAAAAATGGGAAATGGAGGGTCTGCGTAGACTTCATCGACCTCAATAAAGCATGCCCAAAAGACAGTTTTCCACTTTCGAAGAACGACCAGCTGATTGACGCCACTGCCGGACACGACAGAATGAGCTTCCTCGATGCTTATCGGGGGTACCACCAGATTCCAATGTATGGTCCTGATGAAGAGAAGACCGCATTTATAACTCCTAGAGGCATCTACTGTTATAAAGTGATGCCCTTTGGATTAAAAAATGCAGGCGCGACTTACCAACGGTTGGTAACTGTAAGGTCCGCGACCTTACTGGGTCAGTTGGGCCCAATAGCAGGCCCGTTGACCCGTTTATTTTATTATTATTATAATTATTTGTATTTTGGATATTTAAGTGGGTTTAGTCTTTGAGTAAGTTTCTTTTAGTGTTAGGATAGTGTCTGCGAAGTTTCGTTCGATTCCGAGTTCGTTTGATCCTAGCAGGGGGTAGTTTGCAAATTAGGGAAAATTGAGTGTTTTTCCGGAAAAATTCCTGTCACCGTGATTTTACGTTCGTTGGAAAGGTCTCGTCGCACTTATCATTTCTGTCTTCTGGCTCGTCGCGATCCGACAATCAAAAACCCTTCAAATGGTCCATTCTTTCACCGGACCCACTTAAAGGGTAATTCGGTATTTTCCTCCCTCTCTTCTTCTTAAGCAGGGATTAGCCCTAATCTCATTCCCACTTCTGCAACGAGAGTTATAGCAGCCCATCTTCTTCCCCTTCTCTTCTCAAGCCCAGATCTCCCTCCGGAAGAGATCATCTCCGCGATCCGGACCGCACATCTTCTTCATTTCGATCTCCTCTCTCCATTGATACTAGTGGGTAAGCCTTTTCCCATCATCAACTTTTCCATTCGTTTTCTCTTTTGTTTAGAAAAGGTTGGATCATGATCTTTTTCTTTCTTTTCTTCTCCGTTGCGTTCTAGATTGCGTTTGGTCGGATTAGATTGTGGGTTTTGAGAAAGAGAGCTTCTCCTCAAGCTTTTCCAATTTTTAATCATTTTCATGGTTGAGGCAAGTAGATATGCATTTTATATTTAATCATGTGTGTATTGTTTTCTTTTGATTGCAATGATATCCTTGTTAGAGTACCCAAATTCCAAGCTTATTGTTAGTATTGCATTGGGATTGACATGTTAGGTAGATTTGTGGTTTGGATTGGATTAATTGTTAAAATGGTAGCGTTGGAGGTTTTTAATTTGATAGAATGGATGGAAAGAATGATTGAAATGATTGGGGAGCATGGAGGCTCGTTTTATGCAGGAAAAATGAATAAAAAACCAATTTTCGGGCTCAGGTTACAGTGCCGATCGATCGGGCCTTCAGTCTGATCGATCGGACTGAAATTGCTCCCAGTTAACTGTGACAAATCTCAGACCGATCGATCGGACCTCTTGTCCGATCGATCGGAGGGCAATTTTTTTGTAAATTGTGACAGCTTTGAAAAAGACACGTTGACTGATGAACGTTCAGTGGCCACACCTGCGCATAGGGTGAGTTGAATAAAAAAAAATGGGAAACGTTGATGGCCATGACATCATCACAGAAGATGAGTCAAAAAAATAAAATAAAAGGAAAAGACACGTTGATGGCTGACATGAATGTGGCTGTTGTTGTATCATCCATCCGATGAATCGGACACGTGTTGGTCCGTCGGGCTTTTATATATATACATACATATATATATAAAGGGTTAAACTTCTATGGGCCATAACTTCTGAACCATACGTCGGAATTTCGCGAGCCATATACTGTTGGAAAGCTCTTGGAGCGTAGAATCCAATGATACATGTCTCGCTATGATTGGGGATTAGGTAGGGAGGTAGTTAAGGAGATTAATTATTAGACCACTTTCTTGTTAGTAACGAGATTGTTAGCCTAGGTTTGGGCCTTAGACATTGGAAACCATGAAACCACTCTCACGTGACCATTAATGGGGTTTTGAAATCGTAGCATGTGGCTTGGTGTGCTTCGATGGGTTGTCTAGGTATTCGTGTATTGTGTATGGTTAACAGAATGCGTATGGAATTGAATCAATCGATGCTCAACATGATTGTGCACAAAGAAAATTCTTTATAAGCATTGATTATTCGAATTCCCCACGCACTCCGTTAAAACACATATGGTACATGGATGACAACACTTGCCTAGGATTGGGTTGTAATCTCTCCTTGATTTGTTAATCGTATCCGTTGATTTTGTATCATTGTACAGTCTCTTGGCATAAAACACCTAATTAATTATGAAACATAATCCCTTGTAGAATTAGGACTTGGACCAGACTTAGAGTGTACCTTAGGACCCCGTGTTATGTAATTGATGAACATGACTGGCTAGACTGAATGGATTATCATGTGATTGGATTTGTCTTGTATTGACTTGAATGAGATAATCCCTATGAACGTGTCTTGTATATTGAGCTAGCCAGACTTGCTTGTCTTGGTCTATTCTCGTGTCAACACCACATTATTATTATTATTATTTGCATATCATGGCCAGCTGCAGTTTGGGGGTTTATTGATGGGCCGGTTACTCGGACATCGGGGTCGGCAGTCGGCTTTGGATGGCGTCCATGGCGTTGAATAGTTGGGAGCGGGCCGGGACCGTGCTGCTATTCCCAGGACCGGGAGCTGGGATCCCCCTGGAGCCGAACTTTGGTATCTGTAGTCCGGATAGGATTGATACTGGTACCCCGTGAGGTGGCTTGGACATCCACGGAGTCTCCCTCTTGTGCATTGCATTATATTGGTAGTGGTGATTGTTAGTATTGCTAGGATTTCTATTTATGATCCTGATGGTTATTTACTCATGCTTTTTGCCTAGATTCGATTCCTTGTATTCTCTTGATTACTATGCCTGTCACTACTCTTATATTTGAAGCATGTCTTGATTATTTATTTATTGCTTATCTATTGCTCAACATGTCGTTGACTCTATTCCTTGGTGTGCAGACTCCTCAGGTGAGTACTACTACAAGGAGCAATCAGGTGAGGAGATCCCAGAGGATCTCCAACCGGTTGAGGAGGAACGAGAGTGGCGTGCAGATGACGTAGAGTAGCGTCACCATACCTGGCATGAGAGAGATTCATTGGGACCTCATTAGATTCTTTATTCTTTATTTATCTCTCGTTGAAACTTTTATATCATTGACATCACTATTGTTTTAAATGGCCTTGATTAGTGGGAAGGCCATTGTAATAAATTAACTTCATTGTTTAAATTTTATTTTATTCCTTGTTCAACTTTAATATATATTGAGATTCATTATTCATTGTTGATATCCAAATATGCCTAGAATTGTATGAGTTCCGCATATTCTTATTATATTTGAGGCTTGAAATATTATCTCCTCACAGTGGACTTACGATCCTTGGGCCAAAAGGGCAAAATTTTTAATTAGCCCTAAATTTCACTCCCCGGATCCGGTTTATTCTCTAATCGGGTTCGGGGGACGTGACAGAATGGTATCAGAGCAATGGATGGTTTCTCAGGGTAAAAATTGTAGAAACCATAGGACGCGTGTGAGGATTCCGTTAGTTAGTAGGTTGGCTTGGTAGTTCTTTCTTAGCATGGTATTGTTAGATTGAGGCATATTGGAACTAACTTTGAATGTCTTACAGGACAATGGCCGGTAGAACCACCCGAACCAATAATGGACCACTGCCCGAGGGTAGTTCTTCTCAGAATGGTCCTGAGAATCAATTCCACCAATTCATGGCAGCATTTATTCAATCTCAGAAGGATTTGGCTAAACAGAGTACTCGATAGAACGAGAGTCAGGCTGTATTCCAAGCTCAAATGCTTGAGGTAGTGCAGAAAGT
This sequence comes from Cinnamomum chago, assembly GCA_038049695.1. NCBI lineage: Eukaryota > Viridiplantae > Streptophyta > Magnoliopsida > Laurales > Lauraceae > Cinnamomum > Cinnamomum chago. The sequence continues at coordinate 52,057,747 of CP142460.1, forward strand.
AGGCCAGCCACAACCCAAGGAATATTGTTAGACCCCGATCCAGACCATTTCGATTAGTGTGCAATTAGTATGTGTTTAGTCCTAAGTGGGTTTAGTCGTTGTTGGGTTAGAAATGATTAGTTTTAGTCTTGGACATAGCTTTGGGAATTTTGAGAACGTTTAGTATTAGTCAGACACACTCAGGAAGGCCTGAGTGCGCGTGTGAGCTTGGGAAGATCGTGTCGATTTCCGTGTGATTGTGATTTTGATTTCATTTGAATGATGTTTCGACGTGTTACAACTTTCGTTTTAAGCCCATTCATGTTTGAAACCCAAAAACCTATGTTTTGGCCCAAAAAGGGTAAAATTGTCTTTCTTGCACAAATCTGGACACAATTTTCGAGATCTCAAAACCATGTCAAAAATATACTTTTTGGAAACTAGATATTTCGAAGATCGTTTTATCCTTCTTCGTCGAAGTCATCCGAGGCCCACAAGTTTGTGTTTTGGCCATTTCAAAGTTCAAGTCATTTGGGGCCCATTGTATTCACTTAAGCCCCATCTCCCCCTCTTTTCATCCACTTTACCAAATCTCTGCAAGTTCTTGACCTAGGGCTGAAATCCCTCTTGCTTCTTTCCATCTTTTTCACCTTGCATGACATAGCTAGAGATCACCAAAGGAAATTCTAAGAATATCATCTTCTTCATCTCTTTGCAAGCTTTCCATTGATACAAACTTATTGGAGTTTCTTGTGGGACAAGCTCTACATTTTCTCCCTCCTCTCTTGTTTGACCTTCTCTAGGTAAGAGCTTCCACTCATATCCTTCATGGAGTTATATTGGTTCCTCAAGATCATGTTTTTCATGTTTGCAAACCCTTTGGTTAAAATGGGTTCTTTAGTTCCATTTTTGAGTAAGTTGTGTGGTTTTCTCTTGGGTTTTCTTGTAGTGTTGGCTTAGCTTTTGAGTGAAGTGCTTGGAGAGGATTATTAGCATTTGGGCAAGGCAAGTAATCTCTATAGGACCATTGTGCATGTGTATTTTAAGCTACATTGTTGTTTTGGAATTTTTGCATACAAATATGTTTACAAGCTTCATGATTATGTTTTCTTCGGATTGAATGTACCAAGATTGGGAAAAATATGTGTGTTTTACCCTTGGAGAGCATGTAAGCTCAAGGGAATGCAGGTGGAATGAGACTAAGAAGAAGGGTAGAAGAAAGATGTGAAAAACCTGCACTGAACCGCGCGTCCTGTGCATTGGCGGTCAGCTTGCAGCTAACCGCCAGTCTCCATTTCGGCTAACCGCAGGCTAACCGAACTCGGCGGTTACTTTTCCAGTAGCTGGCTTTTGCATCAGGGTTCGGCGGTCAGCTCGCGGTTAACCTCCAGCTTCCCTTGCGGCTAACCGTTAGCCAACCGCGGGCATTTCGGTTCCTTTTCCAGAGAGCTGTTTCAGACGTGGGTTTCCAGTGGTCACCCTGTCGGTCAGCTTGCGGCTAGCCGCCAGTTCCCATTTCGGCTAGCCGACAGCTGACCGAAATTGACACATTTGCTTGTTTTGAAGAGTTTTTGCAAGAATGAAAACTAGAACATGTTTAGGGGCCTTTAGCCGGATATTATGCACTCGAAACCCGAGATGTCCTTGAACTCCTGGGGCACCAATTCTGTTTTAATCCCAACATCTGGGCTTCGACTGCACAATGATCAACCAAAGGTCCTTGCATGAACTTGATAGGCTTTGTATTCGTACTTTGGTTTTGATATGATGAATATCATCGTGCACTCGTTTTGAAGTCAAGTACAAGCTAGTTTTGAAGATGTGTTTCAAGAAAAAGGGGATCACTTCCTAAGCGTGTTATGCATATCAATTATGCCCTTGCTAGCCGTGTTCATCGTGTTTTGATAAGTGATTTCCCCCTTTTTATCTCGATAAGTTTTGCTAATATCTCGCGTGTTTTGTGCATTCATGAATTAAGTAAACACCACTGAGCTTAGACTGCCCTTTCAGTCTGATCCACTGTCTGGGGGTCTTTAAACATGTGGACTGTCTGCAGACTAGTCGTGTATTTATTACACATCGTGCGTGTCCGGTTCTGCGGCCGGAATTCCCGTCTTTGTGGGAAATCGTGTCGTGCTTATATTATGTATATCGTGCTTGTCGTGCGTGCTTGCTCTTTTCATTATATAAATGATAGAGAAAGGATGGGCTCTTTGTGGTTGATAACTATTCATGATATATTATGTATTCATGCTAGTTTGTTTCGGTATCTCAGCTTTGTTCGCATTCTTGAAAATGTACCTCAGTTTTGATAGTATTTCATATCAAGGATTTGCTTACACGTTTTCTCTAAATGTTATTGTTCATGTTCATGCCTAAATTGATTACCTGCCAAACCGTTGTGTTTGACCCTTGTTTGTTGGTGGCCAGGTGTGGGAGACGTTACCTTTGAGGAGGAGCGTCAAGAGGAGGCTTGTGAGCCAACCCCTGTGAGAGAGTGGCAGCCCGACAATGTCATCTAGACGTCGGGCGGGTTCTTGAGTCTCGTCACCTTTTGTCATGGGGTTTCTTTGGGTTATATTTTGAGAAGTGTATTAGCCTCTGTTGGCTTCTTATGGAAGTGTAACTAAACTTAAATTACTTTCTTGTTCGTCTCGTAACTTGAATTATAAGGGGAATGCCCTGTTAGCTTCTTCTTTGATACTATGCCTTGTGATATTATGTTATGACACTCAAATATTTTATTGGTGCTCATCTTGTTGTGTTTTGCTACACGCTTCCGCATATTTGTACGTGTGAGCCAGATTCCGCGTGTCTTTGGGAATCCTCACCGCGGGAACCTGTGGGAAAGTATCATCTACTGCGTCGCGGGCCCGGGATCCGTTCCGTGGTCGCGACAAATATGATCTCAACGAGCTGGTTGAGAAATTCAGGAAGAGGCTTCCACCAGAGTTTCATGGCATTGAGGACCCCGCTATGGCAGATGAGTGGGTTGTTCAGATGGAGAAAATCTATGAACTCTTTAAGTGCACGGGTGTCCAACAGGTGCAGTTAGCAGCCCACATGTTCCGTGGGGCAGCCGAGAGGTGGTGGAAAACAGTTAAGCACCCTTATGAGACAGTCGAGGAAAAAGTAGCTTGGAAGACCTTCACTGATCAGTTCTAGAAGAAGTTTATCCCTGAGCACTATAGGGATCAAAAGATGGAGGAGTTTGAGAGATTGGTTCAGGGTGATCTCTCAGTGCAAGACTATGAGATCTCTTTTACCCACCTATCCAGATTTGCAGGGAATCTGATTCAGCCCGAATCGGAGAGAGTTCAGAGGTTTATCAAGGGACTGCGGGTAGATATTAAGATGCAAGTTCAGCGCAGCAAGTTGACTGATTATGATGAAGTGGTCAAGGAAGCATATTGGGCGGAGGAGTCCTTGAAGGAAGTGATTGCACTAGAACAGCAGAGGATCTTGGCGTTGATACCTCAACCCAAGGCACAGGGTTCTTCGTCCCAGTATTACCAGCAGCCAGCACCCAAGAGGCTACGGTATGAACCAGTGCTTCGACAGTTGCCACAACGGATCACTTGCACTTTTTTGTGGGGGAAATCATCATGTTCGCGATTGCAGGAAGCAGACTGGTGCATGTTTTCATTGTGGAGACCCAGGGCATAAAGTTCGCACTTGTCCGGGGAAGGCAGGAGTGGCACCACCAGCATTCCCAGCTCCGGCGCTCAGGCCTCCACATCCTGCACAGCCGTTAAGACAAGTGCCACCTGCACAAGCTAGACCCCAGCAGCAGCAAATGATTGTCAGACCACCTCAGCCACTGCAGCAGCGTCCTCCAGTACCACAGCAGCGTCCTTCAGTACCACAGCAGCGTCCTTCAGTACCGCAGCAGCCATTCCAGCAGAGACCTCCAGCACCATCCAGATTCCAGGCTCGTGGTCCTAGGCCACAGCAGCAGTATCAGCAGCAACATCCCCAGCTGGCAGGGAGAGCTTATGCTCTGACGCATGAGGAGGCAGAGGCTGTAGGCAATGTCATAGAAGGTACACTTTCAGTTTGTGGATTTGATGCTAAAGTTCTATTTGATCCTGGATCAACACACTCATTTGTTGCACCAGCAATTGCACTTCACTTGGGGGAGGACGAGGAGACACTACCATATGATTTGATAGTAGCCACCCCTGTGGGTAGATCGGTGCCTTGTAATGTCATCTACCTTAGATGTAATGTTCAGATTGGAGAAGTTCAGCTGATGGCCAGTTTGATCATCTTACCTATGTCGGAGTTTGATGTGATACTTGGTATGAATTGGTTAGCAGCAAACCGAGCGGTGTTAGATTGTTTTAACAAGACTGTGAGGTTGCAAGGTGCCGACCGTAGTGTTGAGTTTGTTGGAGCTGAAAAACCCACCTCCACTCGGTTAATTTCTGCATTGAAGGCAGAACGATTGATAAGGAGCGGTTGTGAAGGCTTTATCGCGTTTATCGAGGAGGACAAGGAGTCCAAGACTGTGGATGAGATTCCAGTGGTGCGAGAATTTCCGGACGAGATTCTTGGTTTGCCACCTGTTCGTGAGTTGGATTTCACGATAGAATTGCAGCCGGGTACAACACCTATTTCGAAGGCCTCGTATAGGATGGCTCCAGCTGAATTGAAAGAGTTGAAGACTCAGATAGAAGATCTGTTGGATAAAGGTTTCATCAGACCTAGTGTTTCACCATGGGGAGCTCTGGTGATATTTGTGAAGAAGAAGGACGGGACAATGAGGATGTGTATAGACTACAGACAGTTGAATCAGGTGACCGTCAAGAACAAGTACCCGTTACCGAGAATTGATGAGCTGTTTGATCAGCTGCAAGGAGCTCAATTCTTTTCGAAAATAGACCTGTGTTCCGGATATCATCAATTGCGAGTCAGAGAAGAGGATGTTCCTAAGACTGCATTCCGGACGAGATATGGTCACTTTGAGTTTCTCGTGATGCCTTTCGGGTTGACTAATGCACCCGCAGTTTTTATGGCATTGATGAATAAGGTGTTTGCTCCTTTCCTGGATCAGTTTGTGGTTGTCTTTATAGATGATGTGTTGGTATACTCGAAGTCTAAGGAGGAGCATGAGCATCAGTTGAGGACATCATTGCAGCTTTTGAGGGATAACCAGTTGTATGCTAAGTTGAGCAAATGTGAGTTTTGGTTGGAGCAAGTGGCATTTTTGGGCCATATTATTTCAAAGGATGGATTGACGGTGGACCCTAAGAAGGTAGCAGCAGTTGTTAATTGGGGTAGTCCACGAAATGTAGCGGAGATTCGCAGTTTTCTTGGACTTGCAGGCTACTACAGGAGGTTTGTGAAAGGGTTTTCTACCATAACATCTCCACTCACTAAGTTGACAAGGAAGGATGTTCCGTTTGTGTGGGCAGAAGAATGTGAGAAGAGTTTCCAAGAGTTGAAGACCCGGTTGAGTTCAGCACCCATACTTGCTTTACCCTCAAGTAGTGGAGGATTTGTGGTTTATACAGATGCATAAGGTATTGGATTGGGTTGCGTTCTCATGCAGAATGATAAGGTATAGCATATGGGTCCAAGCAGTTGAAGGATCATGAGAAGAAGTATGCCACACATGACTTGGAGTTGGCAGCAGTGGTTTTTGCATTGAAGTTGTGGAGGCATTATTTGTATGGAGAAAGATTTGAGGTGCATACAGATCACAAAAGCCTGCAATACCTGTTTACACAGGGTGATCTGAATAATAGACAGTGGAGGTGGATGGAGTACATAAAGGATTATGATTTTTCGATCAAGTACCATCCTGGTAAGGTAAATGTGGTAGCAGATGCTCTTAGTAGAAAGGCAGCATTCAGTGGATGTGTAATGCCTGAAAGGAGATGGATGGAGCAGTTCAGAGATATGGATGTGGAAGTATGGCCCGTCAATGAGAAAGTTCTAGTTGCTACTATGGGAGTTTGGGAGCCAGAAATAGTTAACAGGATCAAGGAAGCTCAGAAGGATGATCCTGAGTTGCAGTAAATCATTGACAACATTGATGGCAATCCAGAGTTCCGATTGATTGAAGGGATTCTGTATTGTAAGGATAGGTTGTGTGTGCCAAATGTTCAAGACATCAAGTCAGAGTTAATGACAGATGCGCACCACACCAGATAATCTATTCACCCAGGGAGCACCAAGATGTATCAAAATTTGAAGAATCACTACTGTGGGTGAAAATGAAGAAAGAGATTGCAGAGTTCGTTTCCAGGTGTATGACTTGTCAGCAAATTAAAGCAGAACACAAGAAGCCTCCTGGTTTGCTTCACCCGTTGGATATTCCTCAGTGGAATTGGGAGAAAATCACTAAGGATTTTGTGTTAGGGTTGCCGAACACCAGGAAGGGTAATGATGTTATTTGGGTGATTGTAGATAGATTGACTAAGTCAGCACATTTCCTGCCATTCAAGACTGGTCAGTTTATGAACAAGATGACTACGTTGTACAGAGACAATATAGTCAAACTACATGGAGTGCCTAAGTCCATAGTATCCGATCGAGACCCTAAGTTTGTCTCTCGGTTTTGGTCTTCTTTTCAGTCATCTATGGGTACTCAATTGACATTCAGTACAGCTTACCACCCTCAGACAGATGGACAGTCTGAGCGTACCATCCAGGCATTGGAAGATCTTCTTCGAGCATGTGTTTTGGATTTCAAAGAGAGTTGGGATGAAAGCTTGCCTCTATGTGAGTTTGCCTACAATAACAGCTATCATTCAAGTATTGGAATGGCACCATTTGAGGCACTATATGGGCGGAGATGCAGGACCCCAGCATGTTGGGAGGAAGTAGGAGTTCGGAGTTTCCATGGACCCTCAGAGATTGTTGACTCCAGTGAGAAAGTCAGAATTGTTCAGATGAGAATGAAAGAGTCACGTGATCGACAGAAGAGCTATGCAGATAAGAGGCGGAGACCTTTAGAATTCCAGGTGGGGGATAAGGTGTTTCTGAAGGTGTCACCGATGAGAGGAGTTGTCAGATTTGGACAGAAAGGAAAGCTTGCTAAGAGGTTTGTGGGACCGTTTGAGATCAAGAGCAGGATTGGAGACGTGGCTTATCGTTTGGTGCTACCGCCTGAGCTAGCCGGTGTGCACGACGTTTTTCATGTCTCAATGCTTCGGAAGTATATTCCAGATCCTACTCATGTGTTGCAGCACGAGCCACTTTAGTTACAAGCAGATGCAACCTATGTGGAGCGTCCGGCGCAGATCATCGACACCAAGGAATTGGTGTTGCGTACCAAGACTATCCAGTGGATCAAGTTCAATGGGAGCATCACACTCCGGAGGAAGCTACGTGGGAGCTCAAAGACCAGATGCAGAAGGCGTATCCTTATCTTATTCCTGATGAGGTATGTTTAGGCATTTGGGGGACCAAATGTTCTTTTTAGAGGTGAGAGATGTAAGGTCCGCAACCTTACTGGGTCAGTTGGGCCCAATAGCAGGCCCGTTGACCCGTTTATTTTATTATTATTATTATAATTATTTGTATTTTGGATATTTAAGTGGGTTTAGTCTTTGAGTGAGTTTCTTTTAGTGTTAGGATAGTGTCTGCGAAGTTTCGTTCGATTCCGAGTTCGTTTGATCCTAGCAGGGGGGTAGTTTGCAAATTAGGGAAAATTGAGTGTTTTTCCGAAAAAATTCCTGTCACCGTGATGTTAGGTTCGTTGGAAAGGTCTCGTCGCACTGATCATTTCTGTCTTCTAGCTCGTCGCGATCCGACAATCAGAAACCCTTCAAATGGTCCATTCTTTCACCGGACCCACTTAAAGGGCAATTTGGTCTTTTCCTCCCTCTCTTCTTCTTAAGCAGGGATTAGCCCTAATCTCATTCCCACTTCTGCAACGAGAGTTACAGCAGCCCATCTTCTTCCCCTTCTCTTCTCAAGCCCAGATCTCCCTCCGAAAGAGATCATCTCCGCGATCCGGACCGCACATCTTCTTCCTTTCAATCTCCTCTCTCCATTGATACTAGTGGGTAAGCCTTTTCCCATCATCAACTTTTCCATTTGTTTTCTCGTTTTTTAGAATAGGTTGTATCATGATCTTTTTCTTTCTTTTCTTCTCCGTTGCGTTCTAGATTGCGTTTGGTCGGATTAGATTGTGGGTTTTGCGAAAGAGAGCTTCTCCTCAAGCTTTTCCAATTTTTAATCATCTTCTTGGTTGAGGCAAGTAGATATGCATTTTATATTTAATCATGTGTGTATTGTTTTCTTTTGATTGCAATGATATCCTTGTTAGATTACCCAAATTCCAAGCATACTGTAGGTATTGTATTGGGATTGACATGTTAGGTAGATTTGTGGTTTGGATTGGATTAATTGTTAAAATGGTAGCTTTGGAGGTTTTTAATTTGATATAATGGATGGAAAGAATGATTGGGGAGCATGGAGGCTCGTTTTATGTAGGAAAAATGAATAAAAAACCAATTTTCGGGCTCAGGTTACAGTGCCGATCGATCGGGCCTTCAGTCCGATCGATCGGACTGAAATTGCTCCCAGTTAACTGTGACAAATCTCAGACCGATCGATCGGACCTCTTATCCGATCGATCGGAGGGCAAATTTTTTTTAAATTGTGACAGCTTTGAAAAAGACACGTTGACTGATGAACGTTCAGTGGCCACACCTGCGCATAGGATGAGTTGAATAAAAAAAAATGGGAAACGTTGATGGCCATGACATCATCACAGAAGATGAGTCAAAAAAATAAAATAAAAGGAAAAGACACGTTGATGGCTGACATGAATGTGGCTGTTGTTGTATCATCCATCCGATGAATCGGACACGTGTTGGTCCGTCGCGCTTTTATATATAAACATATATATATAAAGGGTTAAACTTCTATGGGCCATAACTTCTGAACCATATGTCGGAATTTCGCGAGCCATATACCGTTGGAAAGCTCTTCGAGCGTAGAATCCAATGATACATGTCTTGAAATGATTGGGGATCAGGTAGGGAGGTAGTTAAGGAGATTAATTATTAGACCACTTTCTTGTTAGTAACAAGATTGTTAGCCTAGGTTTGGGCCTTAGACATTGGAAACCATGAAACCACTCTCACGTGACCATTAATGGGGTTTTGAAATCGTGGCACGTGGCTTGGTGTGCTTCGATGGGTTGTCTAGGTATTCGTGTATTGTGTATGGTTAACCGAATGCGTATGGAATTGAATCAATCGATGCTCAACATGATTGTACACCAAGAAAATTCTTTATAAGCATTGATTATTCAAATTCCCCACGCACTCCGTTAAAACACATATGGTACATGGATGACAACACTTGCCTAGGATTGGGTTGTAATCTCTCCTTGATTTGTTAATCGTATCTGTTGATTTTGTATAATTGTACACTCTCTTGGCATAAAACACCTAATTAATTATGAAACATAATCCCTTGTAGAATTAGGACTTGGACCTGACTTAGAGTGTACCTTAGGATCCCGTGTTATGTAATTGATGAACATGATTGGCTAGACTGAAGGGATTATCATGTGATTGGATTTGTCTTGTATTGACTTGAATGAGATAATCCCTATGAACGTGTCTTGTATATTGAGCTAGCCAGACTTGCTTCTCTTGGTCTATTCTCGTGTCAACACCACATTATTATTATTATTATTTGCATATCATGGCCAGCTGCAGTTTGGGGGTTTATTGATGGGCCGGTTACTCGGACATCGGGGTCGGCAGTCGGCTTTGGATGGCGTCCATGGCGTTGAATAGTTGGGAGCGGGCCGGGACCGTGCTGCTATTCCCAGGACCGGGAGCTGGGATCCCCCTGGAGCCGAACTTTGGTATCTGTAGTCCGGATAGGATTGATACTGGTACCCCGTGAGGTGGCTTGGACATCCACGGAGTCTCCCTCTTGTGCATTGCATTATATTGGTAGTGGTGATTGTTAGTATTGCTAGGATTTCTATTTATGATCCTGATGGTTATTTACTCATGCTTTATGCCTAGATTCGATTCCTTGTATTCTCTTGATTACTATGCCTGTCACTACTCTTATATTTGAAGCATGTCATGATTATTTATATATTGCTTATCTATTGCTCAACATGTCGTTGACTCTATTCCTTGGTGTGCAGACTCCTCAGGTGAGTACTACTACGAGGAGCAATCAGGTGAGGAGATCCCAGAGGATCTCCAACCGGTTGAGGAGGAACGAGAGTGGCGTGCAGATGACGTAGAGTAGCGTCACCATACCTGGCATGAGAGAGATTCATTGGGACCTCATTAGACTCTTTATTCTTTATTTATCTCTCGTTGAAACTTTTATATCATTGACATCACTATTGTTTTAAATGGCCTTGATTAGTGGGAAGGCCATTGTAATAAATTAACTTCATTGTTTAAATTTTATTTTATTCCTTGTTCAACTTTAATATATATTGAGATTCATTATTCATTGTTGATATCCAAATATGCCTAGAATTGTATGAGTTCCGCATATTCTTATTATATTTGAGGCTTGAAATATTATCTCCTCACAGCGGACTTACGACCCTTGGGCCTAAAGGGCAAAATTTTTAATTAGCCCTAAATTTCACTCCCCGGATCCGGTTTATTCTCTAATCGGGTTCGGGGGACGTGACAGTAACCAAGATGTTTCAGGATCAGTTCGGCAAAATAATGGAGGTCTACATCGATGACATGGTCGTCAAGTTTAGAAGGTCACAGGACCACTTGGCCGATCTACATCAAACGTTCGGTATCTTGAAGAGGTTCCAGCTCAAACTAAATGCATCCAAATGCACGTTTAGTGTTGGCTCTGGCAAATTCCTCGGAAGTCTCGTTACCAGGAGAGGGATCGAAGCCAACCCATACCAAATTTCCAAAATCCAAGCAATTTAGAGTCCGACCATGGCTAAATAAGTCCAGAGGCTCACAGGGATGGCCGCTGCTCTCAACCGCTTTATCAGCCTAGCTTCGGATAAGTGTCGCTCGTTCTTTTAACTTCTGAAGAAGGAAACAAAATTCCAATGGACTCTAGAGTGCGACCAGGCTCTTCAGGAACTCAAGGACTATTTATCTTCGCCTCCCCTACTATCAACGCCGAAACAAGGCGAGACACTCTATCTGTACCTAGCTGTCTCGAATCATGTAGTGGGTTCGGTCCTCGTCAGAGAAGAAGACAAGCAGCAAAAACCAATCTATTACACGAGCTAGATTCTCCTTGACGCGGAGACTAGATATTTACCATTAGAGAAACTTACAATGGTACTCATCATCGTGTCTCGTAAACTCTCCCACTACTTCCAGGCATACACGATTGTGGTTGTTACAGAACATCCACTCAAATCCCTTTTCAGAAAAGCAGACTTATTTGGAAGAGTATCAAAGTGGGCCGTCGAGCTGGGGCAATTCGATATTCAGTATCAATCCAGAACGACGCTCAAAGCCCAAGTTTTGGCAGACTTTATTGTTGAATTCATTTCTTCTAGTTCAGCATCGAGCCAGCCCAACACCGAACTGGGGGTAGTGAGGAAGATAATGGGAACAGGGGTGAGACCACCGAGATCGGACGCGAACAATCTTGGAAGCAATTCCTCGACTCAGCATGGAAAGTCTTCGTGGATGGATCTTCGACATCGAAGAGAGCTGGCGCTGGCATAGTCCTCCATTCTCCAGAAAGCCTTGTCATCGAACAAGCCTTAATGCTCGACTTCAAATCATCTAATAACGAAGCAGAGTATGAAGCATTGATCACAAGGCTCGATAGCGCCAAGATCCTGGGGGCACAACAGCTTGTAGTCTTTAGCGACTCTCAGTTGGTGACGAGTCAGCTCAGCGGAGACTATCAGGCTCGTGACGAAAGGATGGCAGCCTACTTGTTTCCTACAAAGCAGCTCCTCTCATAATTCCAGAAGGCCGAAGTCAAGCAGATCGGTAGAGAAGCTAACTCCCATGCCAACGCCCTCACTAGTCTAGCATCAGCTGTTGAAGCCGGGAAGAAAAGAATAGTTGAAGTAAGGACTCTGAAAACTCCAAATATAGAGCTTCGTCCACCCCGGTAAATTCTGTGTGTTGATCTTGGTCCAAGTTGGATGGATCCAATCATCGCATACCTGAAAACGACCGACTTCCCGAGGATAAGAATGAGGCTCACAAGATCAGGCTGAAAGCAGCTCGGTTTTGGCTGTCTCCGGATGACAAGCTCTACAGAAAATCCTTCACCGGTCCTTACCTCCTATGCGTTCACCCGGGCAAAGTCGAAGATTTCCTATATGAGATTCATGAGGGGGTCTGCGGAAGCCACATCGGAGGACGGTCGCTAGCCTACCGAGCTATAAGCCAGGGATACTGGTGGCCCTACATGCAGAAGGACGCACAGCTCTATGCGAGGAAATGCGAAAAGTGCTAGAAATTCTCGCACTCCCTACACCAGCCAGCACAAGATATGAGCCCGCTCTCCAGTCCATGGCCCTTTGCTCAATGGGGGTTGGACATTGTGGGGCCTCTTCACCGAACTCCGGGGAATAAGAAATGGATAACAGTAGCCACTGACTATTTCACCAAGTGGATAGAGGCAGAACCGTTGTCCTCCATTATCGAGCATGACACTAGGAACTTCGTCTGGAAGATTATTTGTCACAAGGTTTGAAGTACCGTGAACCTTGGTCTCTAACAACGACACTCAGTTCGATTCCAATTTCTTTAGGAGCTTCTGTCAGGAGCTCGGCATGAAAAACAACTACTCGACTCCGGCCTACCCGCAGAGCAATGGCCAGGCCGAAATCTCAAACAAAGTGGTGCTCGACGGACTTAAGAAGAGATTCGGTCGGGCTAAAGGGAGATGGGTGGAAGAACTCCCAAGCATTCTTTGGGCATACAGAACTACCCCTAGGCGCTCCACCTCGGCAACACCTTTCTCCCTCGCTTATGGAATGGAAGCTGTGATCCCTCTTGAGGTCGGCCTCCCGACCTTGAGGACGGAGTTGTTAGACCGAGGTGAGATTGATAAGAATCTGGCCCGGAAACTTGATCTGGTTAAAGAGCAAAAAGATGCCACTGCAATCCGCCTAGCCTCTTACCAGCGGCAACCAGCTAAAGGCTACAATCAAAGGGTCAAGGAAAGGAAGGTTTTAGTAGGAGAGTTGGTCCTAGAAAAGATGCTTCCTGCAGATAAAAGTCCCAATGAAGGCAAGCTAGCTCCAAACTGGCATTGACCATTCAGGGTGAAATCGGCAGCAGGAAAACCAGCATACCGACTAGAGGACATGGGTGGCAGAGAGTTGCCACGACCGTGGAATGCCACGCATCTCAAGAAATATTACTTTTGAAATGTACCCAACAATTTGATCAATGAAAAAGACTCTTATGAAAAGATTTGCCTTTTTTCCTTCCGGTCGAGAAGTTCGGTTCGGTCACGGGACCAACCATCCTCAGCTTGGTTATGGAACCAGCTGCTTCGGTTCGGTCTCGAGACCAACCATCCTCAGCTTGGTTATGGAACCAGCTGCTTCGGTTCGGTCACGGGACCAACCAACCTTAGCTCGGTTATGGAACCAGCTTCTTCGGTTCGGTCACAAGACCAACCATTCTCAGCTTGGTTATAGAACCAGCTGCTTCGATTCGGTCACGAGACTAACCATCCTCAGCTTGGTTATGGAACCAGCAGCTTCGGTTCGGTCACGGGACCAACTATCCTCAGCTTGGTTATGGAACCAGCTGCTTCGATTTGGTCACAGGACCGACCATCCTCAGCTTGGTTATTGAACCAGCTGCCTAGGCTCGGTCACAGGACCAACCCCCCACATAGAACCGGCCATTCTAGACGCTTTGGTGCAGAACTTGGTGGCACCAGCTTGGTCATAGTACCAGCTACATACCCTATTACTGAACTTGGCGAACTCAGCTCGGTTACGGAACCAGCTGAAAGTTGTAGAACTCCCAGCTATGTAAAAGCGCCTAGTCACAGGACTCGGCGGTGACTATTTCGACTAAAAAAACGGCTATATGACCAAACCCGGTTGTGGGGCCAACCTGCGAAAGTCGGCAGCTATCCTAATTGGGTTATAGAACCATTTGCAAGACAAATCAAAGTGTTCTATCACCAAGACAGGAGTAGATCTCAAGAAGATTGCAAACATAAAAGAGAGGAATTCAAAATTATAGTTCTATTGATAAAACCAGAGGGTGCAAATCTCATTAATTACATTTGAAAAAAAAAAGATACATCAGACAAGTCTAGACAACACTGGCCTCGGTAGAAATATCGCCAGGCTCGGAAGGAGCGGCCAGACCGGACTTGGAGGAGCTTCAGGACAACCGAGAGAAAAACTCAAGCCAGGATCGGACCTCGGGGGTTTGGGCAGGTTCTGATATATAGGATGGTCCTCGGAGACTCCCGCTTCGTTCAACGCTACCCGACATCCTTGCTCGAACATATACGGGCCCAAATCTTTGACCTGAGCCTCGTAAAGGTTCGTGGCCACGTCCACCCCATCCCGGTAAGCAGAGTCGATCTCGGCTTGAACCAAGGCTTCAAGCTCAGCCTTCTGTTTAAGTGCGACTTCGAGCTCGGCCCTCTGTTTGGCGCTCTTCTCCTTTTCGACCTGGGCTAAGGTCTCGAACTCGGCCCTCTGCATGAAAGCTGCCTCGAGTTCGGTTTTCTTCTCTGCCAGCTCAGCCTCGAGACTAGCGAACCTTTTCTTTTTGGCCTCGGCCACTCCCTCCAGCCTATAGGACTCGGCCCGCACCTTGGAAATCTCGGCCACGATGACGTCCATTTCAGTGGCGAGCTCGATGTTTTTATCAACCTCTCCCTTCAGCTTCTCCTCGCTCACTCTCAGGGCTCTGGCGAGCTCTTCCTTTTCTACCTCCAACTGCCGCACTCTTGAGACGCCCTCCGAAGACCTGCCCAGGAGTACCCGGAGCTTCTGCACGGCCTGTAGAAAACAAAAGTCAAGAAACAGTCAAAACCTAAATACTTGATGAAATTCACGGAATATAACTTATCGTGATTGTCGACCGCAGGGACGATAGCAATAGCTCTGTGTCATCGGTCCTCATATGCCTCTTGGCGTCCCGTGGCAAAGTGCAGGCGTTCGCAAGGGCAGTAACAATGAGAGGGTCACCCCGCATCCGGTCCTCTATGGTCAAGTACCTTCCCGGCTCGAAGAAGAAGTCCGGCCTCCATCGGTCCGGACCGGCGATCTCGGATGCTAAGACCAGCGGAGGGTCTTGTTCTGGAGCGTCCTCAATCCTGGCTCTCTTTCCCAAGTTTACCTCTTTCTCAACTTCGGCGGGGCACTGCCGAGCTTCTAGACTTGAAGTGACTTGAAGGGGAGATGAAGCCCCAGCGGCACTCGAGGACACAACCACTTCGGCTGAATGCCGCCGAGCCCCGGGACCACGAGGGATAGGTGAAGAAGTCGGGCTGGAGGGGACAGAAGCGGGGGCAGAGGAGGCGGCAGGGGAGATGAGACAGAGGGGGCAGGGCCCAAGGCAGAAGCTGAGCGCTGAATTTTAGCCCTCAGATCTTTGACTACCAGCGGTGGTCGACGTCGCTGCATGTCCTCTCTCTCCTTTTCCGAACCAGGAGAGTTGTACGCCTCAATGGCTTGCCGCTCCGAGCCCGGAGAGTTGTACGCCTCAACAACAAGCTGCAGATCCACGAGCGGCGTAGAAGCCTCGGAGACTGGAACTGCACGGTTCTCAACGCCGGGCAGCGCTAGCACCGCCTCTCCTGCGGGCTGGTCAACCCTTGCCTTAATGAAAGAGTGATACTTGGAATCGTACCCTAGCAATGCGAAGGCTGCCCGACCCTTGTGAGCTCGGTATCGGTACAGAGCGTCAAGGGAATCCTTTTTCCTCTTCCAGCCAACTCGGTTGGCCTCATGTTTTCTCTCACCGGTACCTGCACCATGAACAAAAGGTGTTAGCTCGGCAGAACAAGGAAAGTAAAGCATAAGAAGTTAAAAGATCGATAATTACCCGGAGGGACCCGAAAGTCGCAGGGAATTTTCTCTCTCCTTACTGCCACTGGTTCGTCCTCCCCGAACTCACAGTTGCCCGAGACGAACAAACGATCATCTCCGGCATACCGGTTGGAATCCTTCGAGGAAGTGTCGAAGGGCTACCTTTTTGCCTTCACCCGGAGGGAATAAATGTTGTCGCCAGCAGGGGACTTGCATAAGTCATACACGTCCTCGATGTCATGGACACCGAGGTCGGTACCAAGGAGACAATTGAGTTCGGCGACACCCATGATTATCTTATATCCATTAGGCATCAGCTGACAAGGGTAGAGGCGCCAAGTGTAAAGGCAAGAGCTGAGAAGGGGGTGAAGTGGAAACCTAACCCCCCCTTTAACTATAGTGACCAAAGGGAATGACATCTAGCCATCACGAAAGGAGTAGCCATCCCAAGGGTCCTCAGGGTTATCAAGCCGGATCTGAACGTCGTCCGGGATTCTATACATGGCCTTAAACTAGGCAAGGGCCTGTGGGGTGTCTACCCAATGCCTATAGATTCCCATTCCTAGGGTTTTTGCAGAAATCAGAAGGTCAAAGGGAAAAGAAGGGCATAAATCCTAGAAAAACCCTAGCAGAAGCAGGAAAAACAAAGATGGAAAAAGGAAAACTTGTAGGGAAAAGATACAGAAACTCCGGATTAGACTCTAAAATCAGGGCTCCGACAACCGACGATTTCTCTCAGTAGAGTTTCCCCTTCTAAAAAGTTCCAAAATGGAGGAAGGAGAAGGAGGCACCCCCATTTATAGGAGAAAGGGCGCCTTTTCCGATTTCGAAAAATCAAACACGCCTCCGAGGCGTCGCCCCAAATGGTTGCGCCGTACACGTCTCCTCATGTCAGCCAGACAACCAACCAGGCCGCAGTACGTGTCGTCACCAACACGCCTTTTTCGGAGCGCATTTAAGAACCTCGGGCAGATGAAGCGACAGCGGCACAGTCATAAATTATCTCCGACAGGAGAAGCAACGTCATGAAGATCAGGACGGCGATGGCCGTTGACGGCCCACACCAAAACAAAGAGCCCGCTTAGCCTTTAGCTCCGTACCTCAGAAAGCTGACGACCCTGAGGTTGAGAGCTGGGGGCAATTGTGTGGGGGCATTCCCCTAATACCGAGAAAAGCCTTCGGTACGATAATTGTATCTTTTTCTATTCTGATCTCGGTTTCTTGAAGTTCGGTAACAGTACCGCTCCGCACCAAGCTTGAGCCGGTCTCAGTAAGTATTTCCGCGAAGCTTGTACGGCTTGGTAAAGGTGCCGACCCTGTGCAGCTCGGCACCAGTACCAAGGTGCATCCACAGGCTCTCTCAGCTCGGCATAATGAAACCGGGACCAGTATGAGATGTCAATTAGCATTTAACAAAAAGTACGGCTGCGATCTGACAGATAAGACGGGCGCCCGATATAGATAAGGGATTGTTCATATCCAAACGTCACGTCAATCATCACACAAAAAGTCAAGGTACGGTCCGATGAGACAGTACTTCCACCTACCTCCACTGAGGGAATGATGTATGGACCGATGGGACGTTACTTCCAGCTACCTCCACTGAGGAAGCGTCAGAGGTGGCCACCGCTTATATACATATACAGAAGATGGATCCAAAGAGGTAGGCTTCGATACGCACACATTTATTCTCATTCTCCTTTTCACTCTGCTTCCATCCATTACCTTAGGCTTCGGAGTGCCTTCGGCTGATAATAGCCAGAGGGCCTCTGACCTCTGTCTTCTCTCCCTTTCAAGTTCAGGACGCCCAGCCATTTCCAAACAGAGCTTAACAAAAACTCTATGAGTATTATAACCCTTCAAACCAAGTTCGTGATTTTTAGGCACTTACGTGTATATATAGATTTCTCTAATTGATAGACACTTTGAAGTATGGATCATATGACTAGAACAGTTTGGTCGAAGTAATCTAAATAGATGGGAAATTGAATTTGGGCACCTAAGAATGGAAATTGGAAAACCCTCTCTCTCTCTCTCTCTCCATTACTTCTGAAACACTAATGAAGAAAAGACCATGGCATAGAACACGTAAAAAAAAAAAATTTAACATTTGCAATACGATAATGTTTTTTTTTTTTTTGCTTAAAGGGTAAGTGTATTATAAGAGAAAGAAGGAATTTACAAGGGTCAAATTGGACCCCCAAAAGAAGAGCAAAACAAAGAGAAGAACCAAAAACAGAGAATCTAAAAGATCCTTACACTTTCAAAAAAAGACTTAAAGCTTTGAGATGGGGACTACTTAGGGGCTTAGAGAAGTTCTTAAGGGAGAAGGAGATTGCTTCCTGCAATTGCACAATGATTTGATTGATGGGGAGCTTGAGGTCTTTGAATATGAAACTATTCCTTGCCTTCCAAAGAGAATAGATCACTTCCAAGAAGACTGCCGCCATAAACTTCCTGCCTGAGAAGTCGTTGTCTTTCGAGAGGGAGAACCATATAGCTGCTGCTGAATTGGACTGAGAGGGTGTCAAGTTAACAGCTCTGAAAAGCCAAAGCCAGAGCCGACTACCTAGGGGACAGGAGAAGAAGAGGTGGGGAACTGTTTCCTCGGCTAAGAGGCAGCCACTACATCTTGAAGCTAACGAGAGACCCCAGCCTTTGAACAAAGAATCAGTTGGAGTTTTTTTGTGCATCAGGCGCCAGCCAAAGCACTGCAATTTTGGGAGGGAGAAGGAGTTCCAGATGAGCTTCGGCCAAGGGAGAGATGAGCCTCTACTTCTGACTAAGTCCCAAGCAGAGCGCATGGAGAGCTGACCACTTGGAGAGTCTCTCCATTTAAGAGAGTCTCTAGCATCTTGCCTGGGAGAGAGTCTGGAGAGCTGACTTGAGAGCTGGGAGTGAACTGCAGGCTGGATACCTTCTGGAATGAACCAGGAGCCCAATCGAAAGAGAGAAGAGAGGGGTTGATCCTGGGGAGAAACCATGAGAGGAAATCGAGCTGAGAGAGGGATTTCTCCATTCCAAGAATCCAACCAGAGGTTAATCTCTTTACCATTACCAACTACCCAGGTTGATCCACTATCTGATTCCTGTGTTTGACCATTGGTGAATTATCGCTCTGTAGAAATGTTGTAATACATGTTGTCCGATCCTTGGTTTGTAGAATAAATTGTTAGAGTTAACCGTATGTGGTCCCAACATACCATGTATTTGTTTTGAAATGGCTATCCTTATCGATCTGTTGGCTCAGTTTTAACGAAACTCATATTTCATGTATGGTTAATTGAGGATAACCCTCGTTCACCAATTTCAAGGTACTGGGCCCGAGAAATTTCCTCAATCTCCAGCCTTCAAGGGCTCATTTCCTCAGCTTTTGCGAGATGCAATGTGTTCTACTAGATGTAATGTGTTGCACAATATCGTGCACTGTGCTCGTTGTTGGTACATGCTGTTGCAAATCTAGATGTGACTCCCATCAATTGGGTTAATACACTATTGATTATTTTAAAAAAATAATAAATAAATAAAAAAGGACTAATGCTCTCTTCTTGTTTCCCGAGAGCACTTCCACATAATAAAGTGTGGTTCTGGGAATAAATTTTCTCTTAACAGATCGATCAAGTGGCCATGTATGATTACAGTATTGAGCCTTTCTCATTTAGCTGGTGAGAGATTGGGTCGGTCCTATATGTTCAACCTCGTACTTGGGGCATTTACTTCTCAAGGCCCATTTACATGGTGTGGCCCATGCCTACAGTTAGACCCACTTCGTTCTGTACATATTTCACATAAGTCATGCCTTTATCTTTCAGACCTATACTAGCAAAGCACACCCGTGCTATGCCCGGGTCCTGTAAAGACGGTCCGTACAGTCTTAGGTGCGGACTACCTAGTGGGGCCCACTGTGAGACTCCACTAGTCATGGGATGAAGGTGGACCGAAAGATTCAAGTGGGGCCAACCTACATATCAAATTTGAAGTCAATCTAACACCTCTAACCTCTTCATCCATGGTTTACAAGTTTAATAGTTTTATATCAAACAATAAAAATTGACCTTCAATCCAACGGTCTAGTTCATCCAAATTCATGCAAATTCATTGGATTCGTTGCCTATAAGAGGGAGGTGAAAGTGTGGTCAATTTGGATAGGTCACAAGGTGGGCACCAGTGGCTGTTACAAACTGTGCGGACCGTAAGGACAGTCCTTATAGGACCGGTTCCTATATATATATATATATGTGTGTGTGTGTGTGTGTGTCTTTTTTTGAAATCACAGAAATGTTATCTTTTTTTTTTTTTTTTACTGGTTTAGTAGTTCCATATTTATAATGGCTATATTAATTGGCTTGTAATGTATACTGATTTAGTGTACACCGTAATTAAGACTCAAAAACTTAAAAAACCTAAAACTAGTTTGAAAATGAAAGCATTTTCATCAGGCTTGATGAACGAATAAAATTATTTAAAAAGAATAGAGGTTTTAACTTTAATATATTTAGAAATGATGATAAATGTAAAAAAAATTCTCATGAAGTTTAGGAAACTTTAACCATTATCTTCGTTCTTCAAAAGGCAAAGTGTTTCCAATATAATCAATTGCATAGTGGGACCATTTTAATTGGATATCATATTATTTATTTTATACATAATTGATCACATGGAGGGCCCACATAATTGATAGCAGTAGTTTGTTGAAACATGGGAGCTGACATAGTGAAAAAAAAAAAAAAAAAAAAAAAAAAACAGAGATCGTGCTCAATTGGAAATTGGATGGATACAAATATGGGCTGGGTCTATGTTTTTAAGACTGAAGGAAGGACAGGCAGATAACGCCCACTATTTTTAAAAGTTCATAATCAAATCTTTTTAGATCCAAATGATCATTGAAAAACATAAACATACACATTTATCCTATATATATAGGTGGGGCCAAGGATGCTTCGGAATTCTAAAAATTAAGAGATCTAGATATGATATTGGATAGACACAAAAATGGCACTACACCAAAAACAGGAAATTGGAACGGATTACCGTTCCTAATCCCTCCGTTCCTAATCCGTTAATCCGTTCCAATTTCCTATTTTTGGAACGGATAACCGTTCCTAATCCGTTAATCCGTTCCAAAAATAGGAAATTGGAACGGATTAACGGATTAGGAACGGAGGGATTAGGAACGGTAATCCGTTCCAATTTCCTGTTTTTGGTGTTGTGTGGGTTGGGCCCACTTGCTACAATCAAAGGAAGGGCAAGCTGATGGCAGGCTGATAAAGTTGAGCTAATTAACCAAACAACCTTCTCTTAAAAAGTTACTTTATAAGAATGAAGAAGCTGCTCTTACAAAGTTGAATCTTAATAAAGGGAACCAAACATGCTCAACCTTGGTTGATAAATTCTGTCCTCGTGCGATGGACAAACACTTCCATTTAAGTGTGGATTAGGTAGAAATTTTTTTTGAGAAAATAAATTGGAGAAACACCACATATGGAATATGGTCCTGGTTGTTAAAGTTATCTCTGACAATTACATGAGGATTATTCTTAGCTGTCAAAAATATTGCAATAATTTATAAAATTTCATAAATAAAATAAAGAATTCATACAAGTAGGCATATACATTTAAAAATAAGTAAAAAATAAAAAATAAACAAAGTAGCTGTGAGTTTTACTTGGGAGAGGAAAGTGATGTTGTTATCATAAAGAACATATCTTACCTCATTTAATTCTTTTTTCTTCAAGAACACAACATATTGTTTAAAAGAAATAGAGCAAGATTTATCACAGGTTCACTACACCAAAAATCGGAAATTGGAACGGAAAAGCGTTCCTAATCCTTCCGTTCCTAATCCGTTAAAGTGTTCCAATTTCCGTTCCAATTTGGTACCAACCGTTCCTAATCCAAATTGGAACGGAAATTGGAACACTTTAACGGATTAGGAACGGAAGGATTAGGAACGCTTTTCCGTTCCAATTTCTGATTTTTGGTGTAGTGTTGTGTCTGACCCTTTCATTGTTGTGTCTGACCCTTTCATTGATGCCTCAGTCAATGGTTTCTCTAGTGACGGCTAGTATTACCTAATCAACATGAGTATTGTCTTGCCCCATTAATAACATCCTGAGCGAAGAAAATCTTAAACAAAATAGATATTAAATAACATAAGAAAAAATACTAACCACTAAATATTTCGATGCTAGCAACTAAATTAAAATGAATATCAAATACTAAACACTAAATAAAAAAAGCGCCGATCCATATACCAACATATATAAACCAACTCAATCAACTTAATGGGAAAAAAAAAATAGTTACCAACTTAATTGAATAGACCATAAAAAAAGATTGAGAATGAATGTCAGAGAGAAATGATCGACCATAAGAAAATAAATGAACGTGTGATACAAAACCACATAAAAAGAAAAGAAAAAAACTAAACTAAAAAGAAAAATAAAAGAATAAACTTAAAAAATCCAAAAATACTAAAAGAATGCAAAAAGAAAAATATAAATATAAACTAAAAAGAAAGCTAAAAAATAAAAATAAAACCACCCCGCCCTACAAGTATTAAACAAAACCGTATAAAACTAACCATCAATTTCATCGTCTTTTGGATAGTCTAGTACTTTAAATACTTCCAGCTCTTGAATTATAGGAGTAGTTTGTTTAGCATTAAAAAAAGTTGTGGGGCAAAAGTCCCGCCTAACTGAGGTCAAATAGCCTTAGAATCAAATCTCTTACATGGTCATACCATCTAACTAATTTGATTTTCTCCCAAGAACAAACTCAAGTAACAATAAGATCTAGAGATAGATTTTCTCACAGGAAAACCATGGTATCTATTGTTATAACTGAGATTATGTAACTGCAAATCAATCAAAACACAAATTTAAGAAATCACAATCCAGTCGTTGTAAAAGAAAATTATAGTCACATCGTAGTTCAAGAGAGTGATATTTAGTTACAATGATTATCAAAATAGAATTCAGAGCATGCTTGCATGTGAAATTGAGATCTTTCTTACATGTGAATTCAGAGCATGCTTGCATGCAAATTTTCACCTTAGATGCTTCACTATGGGCAGATCCTTAGTGCTTCCATTTTTAGCCTGAAGATCAGCGGTAGAAGGTGTTAGGAAATTTGTAGATTGCAATTTGATGGATGCATTATCATTCTAGCATCATTTGATTTACACACATAAGCATTGATTTAAGAATTCTTGAAATCTTGTTTTAAACATGCATTGTTTTTAAGAGTTGTAATAGTTTTGATTTATGCATGTTTTGTTTTTAAATCTTGGATGCATTTGGTTTAGAAAAGAGTTTTATCAAATCAAGCAAGCCTTTGGTTTTAAAGTTTTGAATCATCTTAGGCTTTTTATGTTCATGTTTTAAAAACCCTTAGAATGTTTTAAAACATGTTTTTCAGCTTGGTTTAGTGGCCCAAAAGTTCCCCAAAGAAATACTTTGAAAATATGATTTTTTGGGAATTTTGGTCCCAGGTGGTCGACCAGCAGACCGGCCACACTGCAGGTCGACTGGGTCACTGTACACCAACGGATCTTTTTTTGACCGTTGTGTGTACCCGGTCGACCGGGCCCTGTCATGGGGTCGATCGGGTGGCTAGCCGTTGGGATTTTTGGCTATAAAAATGAGTTCTTTCCTTTGCCAAAAGTTGGGAATTTTAAGGCCCTCCTTGAGGGGTTTTGAGGCATATCAAAGGGAAATGAACTAAGGGATGAAGGGGGTCATTTAGGAAAGCTAAAGCTTAGATTAATGAAGTTAAATCACCAAGTAGGCTCTACTTTCCTTAATCATATGTTTTCATGCTTTGTTTTATTTTTGGTAAATCATTTGTAGCATGATAAACTATGTTGTGTTGTATCCTTAACATGTTTTATGTTTTGAATTGATTTATTGTTTTGGATACATCACCATTGATTCAATCCAAGTAGTACTTTATCTTTGGTAAATCTAAGTAGATCATGTTAATGAAAGAACCTTTGAAATCATATGTAACATGATTCCTATACTTGGTTGAATCTATGGTTGTTGTTTTTCAACATAAGAAAATCACTTTCAAAACTATCTTATGTTTTGGATTCAACTTCTTTACAAATCATATGTTTTCATGTTTTGTTTTATCTTTGATAAATCTTTAGTAGCATGTTAACCTATGATGTGTTGTATCCTTAGCATGTTTTATATTTTGAATTGATCTATTGTTTTGGATGCATCACCATTGACTCAATCCAAGTAGTACTTTATTTGGTAAATCTAAGTAGATCATGTTAATGAAATAATCTTTGAAATTATATGTAACATGATTCATATACTTGGTTGAATCTTTGGGTGTTGTTTTTCATCATAAGAAAATCTCTTTCAAAATATATCTTATGTTGTGGATTCAACATCTTTACAAATCATATGTGAATTTGTTTTAAAGTTTTACAACTTGCTTTGCATTGATTGGTACATCATATTCAAGTTGAATTTATAATCACATATGATTTGTCCCCTTATTTCAATCAAATCTATTTTTATGTTTTGAGCTACATTATTGATTTGATTGACATCCCTATGCATCACATGTTTAGAGCTAATCAATTACATACAACTTGTGAATCTTTGACATCATTAACAAGTTGTTACTTTTAACATGTGACTTGCATTACCTCCTCAATCATAAATGTTTTTATGAGCTAAACTTTCAAAAGCCGTAGGCGTACATTTATGAGCTTTCATTTTCAAAATGATTGAGGACATCACACACACACACACACATCATATACTTTCATCTTTGGATTCATAGTGTGTGTATTAGATTTTCATTTTCATATCCGCCTATTTTAGAGGCAAATGTAATGAGCTTAATTGAATCTCCATCAAGTGTATTATAGACACTAACTTAGTGAGATAACCAACCTTGTGGTTGAAGAGGTTATTGCTTAGCCTATAAAAGCATCAGGTATAGGTTGATGTTAAGCCTTGAAAAACATCAATGTAAAGGTTATTGCTTAACCTTGAAAAGCATATTGTAAAGGTTATTGCTTAGCCTATTGAAAAACATAAATAGTGGAAATCCGATGGGGTGTTGGATCACAAGCCGGTAGTGGATGTAGGCATTGAGGCCGAACCACTTTAAATCCTTGTGTGATGGTGCTTCCTTTGTGGTGATTGTTTTTATTAAGCTTCCGCATTTTGTTTGATAATCATCACTTGTGACTAGTTTGTTTTAAAGAAGTTAAATTTGATTAAAATTGGTCATAATTGGAGCTCACCCTATTCACCCCCCCCCCCCTCTAGGGTTCGGATCCCAGGACTTACAGAAGGAGCCTCTTATGGAAGGGGCGATATTGACTTCCTATTGCTACTGTTTGTGGTGACAATGAAGAGAGGGCACTGGATCACTTTCAAAGGAGGCTATGCATTGAGATTTCATTTAGTTCTTGAAAGATCCCAATCTTCTATAAAAAAAAAATAGATGAAATAAAATGATGAATGAAGAAATGAAATAGAAAGGCTTGTTGAGCATTTGATTTGATCAAAGAGAGAAGAATGAGAATCAGAGGATCTATCTACTCATTGCTCAAATTGATTAGAGGGTGAAACCCTAAGAACTGTTTGACAATACCTTTAAATGAGATGAGGGATTCGAAGAGGTTTTTAGGAGTTACAAGAAGTGAATGGACATGTCTTTTTTGCACAATAGGAACGTGAGAGTGGCGGAGTGGGGAAACTGAAAAAAAAAGAATATATTATGCACCCGTGGAAATGGTTTTGAGGATTTAAGAGGGAATAATAACCATCAACATTCTATAAATTAGGCTTTAATGCATGGGTTGACAAAACGGATGGTATAACTCACCTTTCGATGAGATGAGAGTGGGCCTCAATGGGATGAGGCAAGTGCAGAGTTAAAATGTTAAAATAATTTTGTGAGGGTCAAAATCAATTGAGGTTGATTTCTCAATTGAAACACAGCGGCTTTCATTTATATAAATTAGATGTCGGTGTTACAATTTAGATTTGCCCACATTACTTTTATTTTAATTGATTGCTGAGTTGTGTCTTAAGGCATCCTTTCTCATATATATATATATATATATAAAGTTCTAGGTCACTTTTTTTTACACCTCCTAGAAAAACATCAGATACTGGTCCGGGATATTTTCTTCGTACTTATGACGATTAAAATTTTAGATGGTCACTTATAAAGATTTTCTACTTGAAAACCGAATGATTTGACGGTTTGGTAGCCACCAAAGTGGTCCAAATGTTTGATTCTTCGATATAAAGATAGACTTAAAGGCTGCATTATGCAGTTTTAGTGGTATCTAAATTTGAGTTAAAATTTATGAAATGATGAGCGACCCAAAGGAGCCCATCATGCATGTTCCAAATTTATAACGGAATAAGGTGATTACTATATATATCACAATGGGTTGTTTATAATGCCCAAAGGTGTGTAACCTCTTATTGCGGTGTGTATATTTAAATAAGCCCTATGGTGAATTTTTATCACCATTGAGAGAATCAATAATTAGTAAGTTCAATCTCACCCAAATGAGAGATTGTAATGTTACGTTGGGATTGCTCACCGGAGTTCAATCCATAAAAGCTATATTTTGGGTAACTTCGAATTATAGTAAAATGTGTATAAAGTAAAGTAATAGCATAAAGAATTAATGTGAGCATAATTTTCTGTTACAGCTTGGAACCCTGCCTCAGTTGCCACCCAACTGTCTTCGATTCTACCACTCGTTGTTGGCAATTTCGCCCAGTGGAAGAATAAAGTCATGCTTACTCTAGGGTGCATGGACATAGCCATAGCCATTCATGATGATGAGCCTCCTAAACCTACAGATACTAGTTCTGAAAAGGTAGTTGAACGTTACCATAAGTGGGAAAAGGCTAATTGGTTAGCCTTGATGATAATCAAGGACTCCATCCCTCATGATCTACGTGGAACAATCTCATCCACTGATGAGGCAAAGGACTACTTGAAGTTATTGGAGGAATAGTTTAAAGCCTCTCCTAAAGCAGTGGTTAACTCACTACTAACCGAGTTGAATTCTACTCGGTATGATGGCTCTAGTGGTGTAAGAGTGCACACCACTAGCATGAGGCACATAGCAAATAAGTTAAATGAAATGAAGATAAATATCATAGACACTCTTTTGGTCCATATTGTGATGAATTCCCTTCCAGAACCTTTCGAGACTTTTTAAAGTCAGTTATAACACCAGGAATGAAGAATGGAGCCCAAATGAATTAGTGGCTATGTGTGAGGAAGAAGAGAATCAACAAAAGAGGTGCAAGACTAAAAGTGCCCACCTTGCTGTTCAGAATAAAATTGCGAATAATAAGAAAAGTGTTCTCGGTGTGAGAAAAGGCAGAAATCTGAAGAAACCTAAACAGTCAGGCAATATGAATAAAAAGGATGTGAAGCCAGGAACAAAGGACAGGTGTTTCTTTTGTAAGAAACTTGGACTATTAAGAAGGATTACCACAAATATAAGAAGTGGTTAGAAAATAAAAGGTAACAATAACTGCTTGGTCTGTTATGAATCTAACTTAGTTGATGTGCCAACTAATACTTGGTGGTTGGACTCTGGTGCGACCGTCAACATTTGTAACTCTATGCAGGGAATACTGTTGCACGGGACACTAAGTGAAGGAGAAATAAAATTGGTGCTAGGAAATGGCTTGGAGCTAAAGGTTCATGCAATTGGGACAATGAGACTAGTTCTGGAGACTCAACAATTTTTAGATTTGGAAAATACTCTTTTTGTTCCTGGCATGTTGAGAAATCTTATTTCAATTTCAAGATTGGACTTTATGGGTTATTCTTTCAAGTTTGGGAATAATAGTCTTTATTTGTACAGGGATTCTGAGTTACTTGGTTCTGGTGTTTTAATTGATGTCTTATATAAATTGAATTTGGATTCTGTCTTTTCTCAAAGTTTACTCTCCTCACATGTGAACAATGTCATTGGCATAAAGCGTGGTTTGATCAATGAAAATTCTGCAGTACTATGGCATAGGCGCTTAGTCCATACCTCCAAAGGGAGGATGAAAAGATTAATTAGAGAAGACATTCTCAAACCCCTAGATTTCTCAGATTTTGGTATATGTGTGGATTGCATAAAGGGCAAATTCACTAAAACCAAAAAGAAGGATGCTAACAGAAGTAGTGAATAGCTTGAAATTATCTACACTGATATCTATGGTAAATTGCCATGTCCTTCCATCAATGGGCATAAATATTTTATAACATTCATTGATGATTTTAACAGATATGGGTATGTTTATTTGTTGAAAGAGAAAAATGAAGCTACTGATGTTTTTGAAATTTATAAAACAGAAGTGGAAAAACAATTTGGAAAACCCATTAAAGTGGTTAGATCCGACCATGGAGGAGAGTATTATGGTCGGTATGACATACATAATAGAGTAACGTGACCATTTGTTAAGATTCTCAAAAGAGAGGGTATTACACTCCAATACACTACTCCTGGTACTCCAGAGGAAAATGGTGTAGCTGAAGGAAGAAATCGCACATTGTTGGATATGGTAAGAAGCATGATGAGTTTCTCCACTCTACCTAAAAATCTCTGGGGTGAAGCCCTAAAAACAGCAGCATATATTCTAAATCGGGTACCCAACAAAGCAATTCAAAAGACTCCATTTGAACTCTAGATAGGCAGGAAGCCCAATTTAAGGCATTTTCATGTGTGGGGTTGTGCAGCGGAAGCAAAGGTCTATAATCCTAATGAGAAGAAGCTTGATCCAAGGACTGTGAGCTATTTCTTTATTGGATATCCAGAAAGATCAAAGGGTTACAGATTCTATTGTCCCTCTTATCATATAAGGATCGCTGAAACTTCTCATCTAAGACTTTTAGAGGACGATGAATTCAGTGGGAGTTCATAGGCAAGAAATATTATATTCCAAGAGGTTCAAGACACTATCCCTATCCCATTGGGATCAAATTTGAACCAACCAATACCCACATGTGTTGAACCTATTATAGGAACACATCCACTCCAAGAACCTTTGTCTCCACACATTTTGATGCAGAATGAGCTTATAGAAGAGGTGCCACATTTTCAAGAGAATATTCTGGTTGAACCCATGCAAATAGAACAAGCCCCTCCTCAGCCACTTAGAAGGTCTCATAGACCGAAAAAGAATGCCATATCAGATGATTATATTGTGTATCTTCAAGAATTTGACTTTGACATAGGTGTTAAGGATGATCCCTTATCCCTTCAAGAAGCCATACAAAGTGTTGATTCCGCTCATTGGCAAGATGCGACGCTTGATGACTTAGAATCTATGAAACATAATCATGTTTGGGATCTTTCACAACTTCCTCAAGGAGTCAAGCCAATAAAGTGCAGATGGGTATACAAAACAAGGTGAGACTCGAAAGGCAAAGTGGAATGCTATAAAGCAAGGTCAGTAGCAAAAGGCTTCACACAATGTGAAGGAGTGGACTCTAATGAAACATTCTCACCTGTTTCTAGTTTCTAAAAAGGATTCCTTTAGAATCATTATGGCACTCACAGTTCACTTTGACTTCGAATTGCACTAAATGGATGTAAATACATCATTTCTCAATGGTGATCTGGAAGAAGAAGTGTCTATGACTTAGCCTGAAGGATTCATAAATGCAGATGCTCCAGACATGGTGTGCAAATTAAATAGATGCATCTATGGTTGAAACAAGCTTCTCGTCAATGGTTCCTAAAATTTGATGAAGTGATAACCTCCTTTGGTTTTACCGAAAACATTGTTGATCAGTGTATATACTTGAAGACTAGTGCATGACCAAATGAAGGATATTCCATATGCTTCAGCTATAGGAAGTCTTGTTTATGCTCAAACTTGCACCCGTCCGGATATCAGTTTCGTTGTTGGCATGCTTGGCAGATATCAAAGCAATCCAAGATTGACTCATTAGAAAGCTGTTAAGAAAGTTATGGGGTATTTACAGGGTACAAAAGATCTTATGCTCACATACAAACAGAATGACCAACTTGAAGTGATCGGTTTCTCAAAATCTGATTCTGCTGGATGTCTTGACAGCAGAAAGTCTACTTCTGGGTATATCTTTTTGCTGGCAGAGGGGGCAATCTCATGGAGGAGTGCAAAACAATCACTTGTTACAACCTCCACTATGGAAGCAGAGTTTGTGGCATGCTATGATGCCACGTCACAAGCATTATGGCTAGGGAATTTCATTCAGGGACTTCAAGTGGTAGACAGCATTTCAAGACCACTAAAGATCTATTGTGATAATACAGTTGCAGTTCTTCTCCAAGAACAATAAAAGTTCTTGCGGTTCCAAACACATAGAAATCAAGTATCTCTTTGTAAGGGAGAAGGTAAAGAAACATTATGTGTCCATGGAAGGCATCAATAAAAAATTGATGATTGAAGATCCACTGACCAAGGCATTGGCGCCAAATATACATAAAGATCATGTACATATGGGCCTAGTCAGTTCCTTCTATTAATGCTTAAAGTTTATGTGGACATTTATAATAATTGTTTCTTATTTTTCTTTCTTTCCTACTTAATTGTGCACATTCAAATATGAGTAGAATTTAAAGTAAAGTGGACTATTGGATAGATTTCAAGTCAACAGTATGGTATATCTATCTGTACAGGAAATTGAATATAAAGGTCTTTGAAAATGAAATTGTCTCTATTGTGATATGGTTAGGTCCTACATTTGTGGTGAGCATTATTATCCATGTATAGGTATTTCATTTGGTAAGAATAAAGCTTGACCAAATTGAAATATGGGTATGTATGTACAAAATTAGAGTGCACTCATCAAGTTTTAAAGTTTTCTTTTTCTTTTTATTTTTATTTAAAAAAAAGGTTGAAACAAATATATGTCTTTTTAAAATATATATTTTGATAAAATATATATGTAACTAGCGGTGTTGTTTGGACCAAGTTGGAGAATGTTAGAGTGAACCGTATGTGGTCCCAACATACCACGCATTTTATTTATTTTTTGAAATGGTTATCCTTATCTGTTGATTCAGTTTTAACAAATCCCATATTTCATGTACGGTTAATTGAGGATAACCCTCATTCACTAGTTTCAAGGTACTGTTACGCTTATGGATATCCTTGATGGAAAGGGTATCCATTTAGCAATATAAATGTTGCATGCGGTCCTCGTCTCTAGCCCCTTACGCAAAAAATAAAGGTTTCCATCGCCGTATTGAGTGGAATAGAGGTGGAAGATACCGTGGATATAAAGTATTAAGCATCTGATCAAGATCCAGAATCCAACACTCAAATCCATTTCTTCATGGCATCAAGTACGCTTGTGATTAGATTTAATAATTACTGTTAACTATTGATTGCTATTAATCGAAATGTTGATTTTGTAAATCTGGATAGATCCATTATAGTATTCAACATAAATAACTAAAGGAAAGCATAGCAAGTGAATTGGCTATTATCGAGGTTCTCCAATGCTAACAGTCGCCACATTTACAGACGAGTTGGAAGATGCATCCTGTTACACCCGACCCAAGTTAACCATGTTTTGTATTAATTAATTATGTTTTATTTAATTTAATTGTACTTAGATGCCAATTAAGCTATTTTTATGTGATTCTATATTATTTGAGCTTTTGGATTAGACCTTGGGTCAGGGATAGTAGTTTGGACCCGATTTGACTCGGTTAGGTAGAGGCAATGACTTTTGCGTAATTATAGATTTTCCAATTTCGCATCATTCGTATGTCATTTTGTCACCATCATCATGTACATCTCGATGAGCACATCAAATTCCATATTGGACATTTTTTCATTTGATCTCAAATTCATTAAGTGGGCTCTCTTTTGACTTTAAATATAAATACATAAAAGAATGAGGGTCTTCTTATAACCAGAGAAAATGTACTTGTTAAAAACCCAAACCCTCTTCATTCTATCATCGTTCATTTCTGTGCAAGGGAGGAGAAGCCTCTTTCTCTTCTCAGAACTTTCTTTCTTCTCTCCTTTCCAATTTACAGTGAAGCCTGTGCATGTGCAATTAGATGAAGGATTAAGCTTTACCACATCATCCTCTACCTTTCCATCCTCATAGTTTTATAAGAACTCCTTTTCTCATCTCTTACAATTACTACCACAGGTGAGAGATCCGTTCTTCCTTGAATTTCAAATGTAATTGGGTCTAGGAGACCCATATTCCTTACATGCAAGCATCTTCATAGTTCATTGGCGTGACATTTTTATTAGGGTTTGAGGAAGTTGGGGATCTTCTTAGATTGGAGCTAAAATTTGAATAAGAGAGTGTCAAAGCTTGAAACAAGGCAAGTATAAGCTTTAATTTGAGTTGAATGTTATTTTTCCTAATTAATTTCATTATTCAGATTCTGATTGTGCAAATTATTGTAGTCCTTGATGCATTAGAGTGGGTAATGGGTATAACAATGGTAATAGGAGTTAGAATTTTGGAAGTGGGTTGAATGGGTGCTGTTGGATTGTGTAGAAGCATTGTAAGCTTCATTCTTATGCATGTTTAGTGCCAGAAGTTTGTAATGGGGGAAAGAACAAATGAGAATTCCGGAATTTGGAATTCTGGAATGGGTGCTCGAGCGCATAAGGGGCGCTCGAGCGGGCACTCTCTCTGGATAGCATCCGCTCGAACGGACTTGAAGCTGATGGTTGGGGTCCTTTTGACCCAATCAAAGGAGTGAATTATCACCCCTAACCTATAATAACCCTCCATAATCCCCCCTAAAGATAATTATGGTGCACACCTTAAACCAATGGGTGATTAAGATCTCAAAAGACTTTTATGACTTTAGGATGAAACCTTTAACCTCTTTCATTTGTCTAATGGAAAATCATAATTCTATGAATGTTCATTGGAGGCTGAGAACAGTCATAGGCTTTATTCATTAGTCTAACACTATACCTGGGGTTGGTTTAGAAATTCAACGTATCTTGCTTAAAATAAGTGACCCCAAATCAAGATAGTAGTACGTTGACCGTTCTAAAACTACCTTGTATTAAGCAAACTGGTCAGTGAAATGTAAAAAAAAAAAAAAAAAAACCCACTTCTAAAGAAATGTCGATGTCAGCTCCTCCAAATCCAGATCCTAGTTTCCCCCCCTAGTTCAGCTAGAGGCCTCCATTCATGCAGCAGAGATACTAGCCATCATCCAAGCTGACCTGCACTCCCTTGCTCTCCCTCTAACTCCACTATCCTTAGACCAAATCCAGAAGCTTTCAGCCCTTTTGAATCAATCCTGCCATAATGGATCTAATATCCATTTCTCTCCTCCGGTTACTTCCTCTCCCCCTAATCTCAGATCTTACGCCTCCCTCCTCTCTCAAAGCTCTTTATCTCTCCCTCAATCTCTACCCCCAACCTCCTAGATTGACTACAAGCCTGTAGTAACAATCCCTAAAGCTATGATTTCCTCCAGCCAAGAGTTTTTCTCCTAGTTGCGATTGGCAAATTTGAAGGGAAACGACCCTCTCTGGAGTGGGTCGAGCAGCATTCCAATCAATCTTGGAACCTACCCATCAAAAGTCTGATCTCCCCAACTGAACAAGGGTACTTCCTTTTCAGGTTTCACTGCCCCTAGGTAAGGGACTCCCTCCCATCTTCTTCCCCTCTCCCTCTTGGTCACATAAAGCTACATCTCCTACCTTGGTCTTTAGGCATGGAATCCTTCTCTTGGCCAACCCGATCTCCAACCTGGATCAGGCTAAAAGATCTTTGATCCACTTCACTGTTGGAGCCAACACATACTTTTCTTAATAACCAACTCAATTAGTAATCCCATACTAGTTGATGAGATAACCGCTTCCCAAATTTTTTTTTTCTAATGCTAGGATTTGCATAAACCTTGATCTCCAAAAGCCAAAGCCCTCTTCTATAGTGGTAGACCTGGCAGGAGACTCCAAAGTGGAAGTGAAAGTTTTGCATGATAATGCCCTCTTCTCCTTTTATCTTGGATTTGGTCATGGTGAAGGTTTGTGCCAGTCTATCCGTAGAACAGAGAAGCCTAGGCAAAAGCTCCCTCCCCCTCGCTCCTTTGCCCCAGACCTCTTACAAACCCCCCCTGTTTTAGAGAAAAACCACCCAGTAGTTGATCAAACTAACCGAATTTCCTCAATAAAGTATCCCCACCTAGCTGTTTCTCCTATTCCCCCAGCTGCAGGAGGTTCTCACATAGTAGCTGATCCTAACCCTTTGGAGGATTCCCTTTCCCCATCGGCTTCTGTAACGCCCCAATTCCGGATACCGATAAAGTCGTTCGAATACCCGAAGTTGGCACGCTACTTCCCGAAAAATCTGAGAACTTCCAAGATCGTAGGCCCGCAGTGAGGTCCAATTTAAAACTTTTGAACATTTCAAACCAATGGTTAACTTGCGGAAGCATAATAAACAAAACGGAAGCATTTGGTATCAATATATATAAAGTGTGAGCAGAACTACAGTCTAGATAAAAGGTTCAGTTGTTAATATTAAAGTTAATACATCTTTGTTAGCTACCCGGCTCACTTACAAAATTCTCTCAAAACCCAAAATAAGATAAGACTCTCAAAACCCAGGTAGCTCATCTCCGCCCTCCGGCTCGACTTCCGGGCCGGCCGGGCCCCATCCGTAATCTCCGACAATCGGCGCCTCTACTAGCGCAAGCGCATCCTCTGGGATCTCTGGGTCAAGGCCTAAGCACCAAAGATGGGTCAGATCTAAAAGATCTGGCAAGTCACAACATACTAATAATATAGGACATATATAACAAATGAATAGAGACAAGTAAATAAATTAATGAATAACAAGGTAAATGAACTAGGCAGTTGAGCAATATAAGCATAAGGAATCAGGATAATACAAAACATCTAATATACTATAAAATGGCACATTCACACGAGTTGGAATACCGCGGGATATTATGCCGCGGCCCTCCCATACTGAACACAGTTGCGGCGGGGAAATCTCACCAGTGCTGGGAATTACTAATCCCGCAAATCACTCATCATCTCATCACACTCATCGCTCAAGACCGGACACGGTATCACACCGTCCGTCTTAACCACACAGCTCATCATGATAGCTTCTCAACACTCATAATGGCTCCTACCGGGGATGATCAGTCCACAGGCTGAGCTTAAATCAACCGAGTGAATGTTAATGCCGACTCGAGAATACTCTAAGGGTGTGTGTCTGTCTAGGCTTTGCCTTGCGTGAACAAGGTCCTAACCAAGTCTCTAAGAGGTTCATAGATAACAATTAACCAATGGATTGTAATTCAAGCCCAAGCCCACTCGTTGGATCCATACCAAGGCCCATCAGCATATGGCCTGGTCTAAATCTGTCCAAACGAGGCAACAAATCCATTTATGCTGATAAACAGTTCCTTCTAATCCATCATGACGTAAAATCCAAATATAAACTACCTCTTCCAACTAAAGGTACACATCCCACACTTAGGCCTAATAAGGGCCCGCCTAGCCACAGACACGGGTCAGTGTTCTCCAAATCATACTATCGGGTCACCTCTAAGATGTCCTAGGTTCAGGTCCTCCATTTCCATTTAATTAACAGTTAACAGCCACACTAAAGATATAAGAATGACAGTAAACAAGAAAGGTGAAGTATGAACTTCAGTAAGAGAATCAACGGGAAATACAACAGTTCAATCCTAGGTAATGGGCCACTTTCGGGTTCAGGTCCATCTCCGGTAATTTGATCTCTAAACGAAGTCACTAATGCCATATGATACTGTGTTTGGTGCTTATGAGGCTACGGGCATTATTGACAACTCTTAGGGGTCAAATCATCTTAGATTAAACAACCAAAACCCTAATCAGTGGTCCCCGCGAGTCAAGGTTGAGCCACACCGTTGACTCGGGCTTAGAACATTGATAAATGTCCATTTGGATGGTCAATGGGCCCCACAACTGATCACAACTCCTAAATGTTGAAAACTGGAAAATCAGGGTTTCCCAGGGTGCTGGGTCGACCTGGCACACTGGGGGTTGACCCCCAAGTGGACCTGATGTATAGTGTGCTTGGTTGACCTCCTGGCCTGGTGGGTCAACCGAGTGCACTGAAAAATCTAGGTTAGGCCTCCTGGAAGACTTATTTCGTTTCTAAGGGTTCCCAGCGTGTCTGGTCAACCTCCTGGCCTGGGTGATTGACCGCATACACCAAAAACCCTAGAAAGAGTGATGTCCCAGCTTTCAGACATTTTCTACTGCATATCCTAGGTACTAGGTCGACCTGATCATAGAGGGTCTGAGTTTCAGGTGAAAAACCAACTTTCAGTCAATTCCTGCAAAACAGTGTGTACCGGGTCGACCTGGGCAGGGCCAGGTCGACCTGGCTAACTGAAATGGGTCTCTGCAGAAATTTCTAACTGATAGCCAGTTTTTTCCCAAAATGAAGTGTATCGGGTCGACCTGGGCCTGGCCCGGTCGACCTGGCACATTGAAAACTTAGTCTGCAGGAAATTCCCAACTGGGAGTTGATCCCCCAGAAATGCAGTGTGCTCGGTCGACCTGGGCAAGGCCCGGTCGACCGGGTACACTGAAAAAAAAATCAGGCCTGCAGAAATTAACTGGGAGTCATATATCTTCCAATCACAGTGTCCAGGCAGGTCGACCGGGTACACTACAGGTGGACTCCCAGGTCGACCTGGTGCACGAAAACTGGGAAAAACCCAGTTTCTACAGATTTCATCTTTTTGATCCATTTTTCCTCCAAATCATTTCCAATCACTTCCAAACTCCGTCCAAACAATGGAAAACACCAATCCACTAAAATGCCCATCAATCCAACACCCATTTAGACCCATTGATCTTCCAAATGGGGGGTGGAACCCCCATCCATCAATGGCCAACCATCCAACAAAACAACTAAGCTCCACGTAAATTTCTAACATAATGAAATAACTGAACTAGAACTCAAATGAATCAATGCACAGAATATAAACCTAAGTTAAGAGTATAATATGCACTTGCCTTGCTTGGATTAGAAGGTATTGTAGAGAGATAAGAGAAGAAAACCAAGCTAAATGAAGAAGATGAAGTGGCTGCAGCTCCTAGGGAAAACCCTCCAGCATAACAGTAGCTTAAGAAATGAAATGAGAGAGGAAGAAGAGAGGAATGAATAGTTGCTGGGATTTGCGGAAATGTGCTAGTTTTATAGATTTTGGGGGTGGCTAATGACAGGAATAACCTTTGGGGTTGCATAGGATTAGGGTTAGGGTTAGGGACATTAGGGTCTTTAGGTGGAAAGTTCTAGAAGATGCCTTTTGCAATAACCCCCTTATATTTCACTAAAAACCCTAGTAAGGGCCTCCCTACACTAATTAACCCTAGAATTACATAAGACACCCTACTAACCCAATTACTAACTCAACTAAGCTAGTCTAACTACAACTTAGGGAAAATCTATCTAATTACCCTGATTAACCCCCAATTAGCATAATTAGCTAGTAATTAGCAATAATTAGCATTTAAAAATATAAATTAGAGGGCCCACAAAGGGTGGAGCCTCATAGCTTCATCAGTAGAACTCCAGAACCCCTTCTCAGATTTGGGAAAAGCTACTCAAGTGGTTCCCTTCCCCCCTTCAGAAGATGAAGTCCCCGATCCCCTCCATTATAGTCCTCAAAATCCTTGCTGCAACAGCTTCTTGGCTGATATCTCCAATAACCTCTCTATAGAACTCTGTATCCAGGATGAGCCATCTTCCCCTACCAACAAGTCAACTAACCAAGGTTCAGAGGCAATTCCCTTAACCTTAATTTGGTCCCCCTCCTCTACTGACATGGCCATAGCCGTTCAGCCTCCAAAGAAGAAAACGAAACAAAAAGGGAAAAGGAAATCCAGGGCTATAAAGGAAACCCCCTCCCTTAAGTCCCCAACTGGCCTCCATCCATCTCCTCATCTCCATGTTTAAAACCCTATTTTGGAACTGTAGGGTATTTGCTAACTCCCCAACCTCTAGGACCCTCATCTGCTTGGCCAAATCTCATTCTCCTGATATTATCTTCCTCTCAGAGCCTAAATCTTCTAATGTCAATCCCTTGTTCCAGAAACTAGAAAGGCTTGGTTTCTCCTCCTTTTTATCTAACTCTCCTCACTTTTCTGCTAGCCCCTCCATCTGGTGTTTCATCAAAGCCTCTCCTAACTACTCCTTTACATTGGTTGACTACTCCACCCAACATCTTACTATATCCCTTTCTTCCTCCTTAAATTGTCCTACCACCTTCATCACTGGCATTTATGCCTTTACCTTTTACATTCACAGGAGATCCCTATGGCAATACCTTTGTTCCCCTCCCTTTTCAAACCACCACGCTTGGGCAGTTATTGGAGACTTCAATGCAGTCTCTTCTGCAGCAGAAAAATTCAGTATCTACCCAATCAATTCCCCAGCAACTTTGAAATTCAACAACATGATGGCTTGCTCTAGCCATCATGACATTGGCTTTTCAGGTAGTAATTTCACCTGGTCAAATAACAAGCAAGGTAGGTCCAATGTTGCTGCCAAGCTTGACTTTCCTTCAACAATCAAGCTTGGTCTTTCTCCTTCCCTGATGGTTTTCTCCAGCACCTTGTCAGGCAAAATTCAGACGATAGCCCCATCTTGCTCTCTAGCCACCCTCTTATGGCAGTAAGATACATTCCCTTCAAGTTTGAGGAAATGTGGATAGGCCACCCATCTTTCAAAGACCTGGTGGCTTCAGTTTGGAACCTCCCTATTTATGGCAACCCGTAGTACATCCTCAGTCAGAAGCTTAAGTCCCTCAAACTCAGGCTGAAGTTCTAGAATAAGGATGTTTTTGGCTCCCTCAAGACTAACATTGTCGCAGCTGAAACTAACATTCTTCAATTACAAGAAAGCATGGACTTAGATCCCCTGGAATCCACTAAGACCGCCCTCAGCCTAGCTAGATGTTCTCTTCAAAACTTGCTTCAAGCTGAAAAAAATCCATTGGAAACAGAAATCTAGGATTAATTGGCTGTAGGAAGGAGATAGAAATACCAGATTTTTCCACATGGCTGCTAAAATCAGAGGCTCCAAGAATCGTATTGATAAAGTGGAGTACAAAGGTAACTCCCTTGAAAAGCATCCTCATATCAAAGCTGCTGCAGTGGAAGTTTTTTTTTAACATTTATAAGCCTTCCCCTGCCCAGATGGCCCCCCTGCTTTTCCAAGTGCCTAGAAAGGGTGTTTCTCCTGCTCAAGACTCTATTTTGTAAGTTGTCCCCTCTAATGAAGAAATAAGAGCATCGATTTTCAGCCTCAATAAACCTAGCTCTCCTAGCCCTGATGGGGTTCTCAGGCAGCTTCTTCTACAGTTCCTAGGACATAGTTGGCATGATAGTAATTGTAATGCCCCAAAATCTGGGTGTGCCTCGAATCTCGGGGCTCTATGAGAAAGTACCAAAGAGAGTTGAAAAATCCAATAATATAATCAAGTGTGAATCTCATATGAGCAAGTAAATAGACAAAGCCCTATAATTTTATATCACTTTAAGGGATTACAAGGTACTTCCTGTAATTAAACTATCTACAATCCTAGACCAACACGGTCAGCTACCAGAAAAGGAAAGAATAGAGACCTATGTGATAGATGCCTCTCGATGCACCAACTGCATCACTCTCCGAACCCTGCGGCAATGGATCAACCGCCACGCAAACCACCAATAAAAGAAAGCGGAAGAGAAGATACCTGAAAACACTAAGGATTGGGTCAAGCTCGATAAGCCAGGTAAATAGGCATGTTTAGATGGCAATACGTTATATTAATAGATAGGAAAGAAGACAATACCTGAACCCAGCTATACTTGCGTGATTAGTATCTCGATAATAATATAGAATATCAGAGTGCAAAAGAAAATGGTGTGGAGTGTAGTACATGAATGATAATCGAGATATTCATATAACAAATGTTTGATACAGCGTATCAAGTAGATAAGAGATGCCATCAACATAAAGGTATCATATAAACCATGCAAGCACATCAGTGTCAACAGTGACAGAAGCAACCTTACCATATCTGTAGCCATCGTATCTAGATCCAGCCGTATAAGTGTCAGCAGTTAAAGACACTAAGTGACGACATTAATAATACATAATAATCATACATCCAATATACATACATAGGAGCACACAAAGGTACATCCACAGTTGAAGTACAAGGGACGTGGAGGTTCAAAGCCAACCCATTGTCGTTGTCCCAGCAACTATCCATGGACATCAACCATGGGCGTCATAGCCACCCATCACTGTCGTCTGATCGAATAGAAACGTATAAGAGTTTATCAATGTCCATAGCCACAGCCAAGTCTCAGTCATTGGTCTTACATGCTATCTCAACCAATAATATCCATATCCACGGCCAAGTCCCAACCATTGGTCTTACATCCTAGATCAACATCAATATCCATCCACACACCCGGTCCGAGCGCCGGCGGTCTCAGTACCCCTCCCACACGGTACCTAATGTGTCATCTAAAAAATATCTCAATATCAATATCCATGCCAGCATCATATCCCTCGATAGACCAATCGTATATCCACAAATCCTACCAACCACTAGGCGGGAGTACTTTGAACTGGATCGCTTTATTGTCCTTGATATGGGATGATATTAGTCATGGGTATGAGGCACGGAGTTCGGGAATACCTAATCCATCATTGTGCATACCCTTGTAAACTCCGCTTCTCGATATGCTTAATTAACATTATTTTATTTATACAGTCCGTCCATCATATCTACTGTTAAGTTTCCAATATTATAGATCAGGACTTCGAGTGAAATGTCCTGACATCTCATCTAATACGGACCGTGATCGTGGATTAGAATCTAAGTGCGATGCCCTGATTTATAGTACCTCTCAAGGCTAACACCCAAAGTTCAGACCTACTAGCCAGCCATAATATCCATTCTCAACAATATAAGTATCACATGTCACAATCCATCGATGATCGTTGCCCCTCTCTGCAGGTTCATGGTCCCACTTCACCTAAGACAGTGCTCACGGAGTCTCAGATGTTTATTAATTATCATTGGTGCTCCTGTAGGTCTTTAGCATCATAGGACAACCATAACTATTGAATCGGGTTCCATTTTATAACCCAAGACCCTACTTAGGTGGCTACACGGGTCAAGGTTAAGTTCGGCCCTTGATTTGTGTCTAGCATATCCCAAACAGTCCAAATGGAAGGTCAACGGGGCCCACACATAATTAGATCATAAAAGGAAGCTAAATCTGGGAAATCATTGTTTACAGTGTACCGGGTCGACATCATGAGTCCACGGGTTGACGTGGTACTCTGTGGAAGTGGACAGTTAACTAGGAGTCAGAAAACACAGTCATCAGTGTCCTCGGTCGACTTGGAGGGTCCTCTAGAAAACTGGGTGAACTAGGGGCATTTTCCCATAAATCTGGTAGGTGGGGGAAATCCACAGTGTGGTTGGTTGACCGGGCCTCTTGGCCGTGTTAGGGATTTTGTGTTATTGCAATTTGATGGATGCATTATCATTTTAACATCATTTGAATTTTCACACATGCATTGATTTAGAAAAGCTTGATTTACACATGCATTGTTTTTAAGACTTGTAAAAATATTGATTTATGCATGTTTTGATTTTAAACTTGGATGCAATTAGTTTTGATAAGAAATTTTATGAATCAAGCAAGCCTATGAGTTTTAAATCTTTCAAATCATTTTAAGCTTTTTATGTTTCATGTTTTTAAACCTCTTTGATTGATTTAAATCATGATTCCAAGCTTGATTCATTGGCCCAAAAGTCCCCACACGAAATTACTTTGAAATATACTTTTTTGAGGAATTTGGTCCCTGGGCCCGGGTCGACTTGCAGTCAGCTCGGTCGATCGAGCCCATGGACCCGGTCGACAGAGCACACTGCAGGTCGACCGGGAATAGAGTCGTTGAGTTCTTTTTCAAACGGTCAGATTTTTTACCGTTAAGCCTAGGTCGACCGGGGAAAGGTGCAGGTCGACCGGGGACTCGCAGAAACTCATTTTTTGACTATAAATACAAGTTCATTCCTTTGAAAAAGTGAGGAACGAAGAGGCCCTCCTTGAGATGTTTTGAGGCCAATCAAAGTTGAATGAGCTAAGGGATGATAGGGGTCATTTGGAAAGCTAAAGCTTTGTTCCATTGAGTTAAATCACTAAGTAAGCTTTACTTTTCTTAATCATATGTTTTCATGCTTTGCTTTATTATTGGTAAATCTTTTCTAGCATGATTTTGGATGCATCACCTTGATTCAAACCAAGTA
This sequence comes from Cinnamomum chago, assembly GCA_038049695.1. Lineage (NCBI taxonomy): Eukaryota > Viridiplantae > Streptophyta > Magnoliopsida > Laurales > Lauraceae > Cinnamomum > Cinnamomum chago. The sequence goes on from CP142460.1 coordinate 52,100,007, forward strand.
GTACTCAAACTGGTATATCTAATTAAATCATGTTAATGAAAACATCTTTGAAATTTTATGTAACATGATTCCTATACTTGGTTGAATCTTTGGTTGTTGTTTTTCATCATAAGAAAATCACTTTCAAATCTATCTTATGTTTTGGATTCAACATCTTCATAAATCATATGTACTTTTGTTTTAAAGTCTCACAACTTGATTAGCGTTGATAGGTATATCTTTTTCAAGTTGAATTTTTAATAACATGTGATTTGTCCCTTAACTTCAATCAAATCTATTTTTGTGTTTTACACTTTCAAATGCTTTTAGCATACATATATTGAGCTACATTGTTAATTTGATTGAAATCCTTATGCATCACATGTTTTTTTCTTAGAATTTCACAACTTGTTTGGAATACATAGGTATATCTTTTACAAGTTATTTTTAACATGTGATTAGCATTCTTTCCTCAATCATAAATGTTTTAATGAGCTAAAACTTTTAAAAACCTTTGGCATACATTTATGAGCTTTTATTTTTAAATTGATTGAGGACATCCTACATGCACATTGTGCATTCATCTTTGCATTCATAGTGTGTGTGTGTGTGTGTGTGTGTGTGTGTGTGTGTGTGTGTGTGTGTGGATTAGATTTTCACTTTTATATCCGCCTAATTAAGAGGCATTGTATTAAGCTATAAATTGTATCTCCATCAAGTGCATTCTAGACACTACTTAGAGAGATAACCAACCTTTTGATTGTAGAGGTTATTGCTTAGCCTAAGAAAAAGAATAGTGTAAGAGGTTATTGCTTACCCTTGAAAAGCATAATGTAAGGGTTATTGCTTAGCCTATTGAAAAGCATAGATAGTGGAAATCCGGTAGGGTGTTGGATCACAAGCCGGCAGTGGATGTAGGCATTGAGGTCGAACCACTATAAATCATTGTGTGATGGTGCATGCTTTGTGGTGATTGTTTTTGTTAGTTTCCTCATTTAGTTTGATAATCATCACTAGTGGCTAATTTAATTTAAAGAAGTTAAAATTGGTTATAATTGGTCACTAATTTGAAGCTCACACTATTCACCCCCCTCTAGGGTTAGGATCCCGGACTTTCAATTGGTATCAGAGCGAGGTTACTCCATTATATGGCTTAACAAACCGGAGTTGATCCTTATTAGCTAAAATCTAGATTAGAACCCTAGTGTTGTGTTTTATTGCATATCACTAAAATGATTTCCACTATGGTCGAAAATGAAATTATCCTTCCTAGATCTTAATTTGCCTAAAGAATCATTTCACCACTCTAAGACCTTTTCGAGTTAAATCTCCAAGAGTTGGTGGGACTTCAAAGTGAACTCTCAAGGACAACCTTTTCAAGACCTTAGGTGAAACTTCAAAGGTAGACAATTAGACTAACCTTAAGGCCTTGAACCTCTCTAGACCAACCTACTCTTTTTAGTTATATCTAATTGTTGATCATGTTATATTTACATTTTGTTTCTATATAGTCACATCTTTTAAAATGCAATGTTTCTTTGTGATCATTTGATTTTGTCTTCATGAACTTTTAGTTATATCTTATGGTTTTCAAAATCTTTTGATTGCAATATTATCATGATAGATTTGCATTTTGTTCATATAGTTATATCTCTTGTAGTGCATTTCTATTGATGGTCAATTGATTGTGATTACAAATGTTTTCATAGCTTGATTTTTTTCATGATCAATTGATGTTGGAAAATAATTTGATGAATGTCATAATTAGATCTTTTTGGTAAATCAAATTATTTGAAGCAATTTAAGTTTTCCATTAATTTTTTAAGTTATACTTTCAAATGGAAATTATTGTTTTACAAAATCAACTTGTATGTGTTCCAAGTAGATACAATTTTTGAAATACAAGTTATAAAAAAAAAAAATTGGTGGATATTGGGGATTGAAATATGTAAAAATGATTTTCATCTTGCACTTACTTATCTAAGTTTCCTTTAAATGAAAATCAATTTTCTTGGGGTATTGTGTAAATGACTACATGTTGTAAAAGCTCATTTAATTGATAAGAAATTTTATAGTTACATATTGTGATCGATCAATTTGAGTAAAGCATGTTGAATTTAATGACATTGTTGATAATTTGCCCCTATGTTCCCCATTTTTTGTTTTCCATGAACTTACAAGTTATATCTTTTGGTATGGAAAATATGTGTTCAATTTGTATGAATGTCTATTGTCATATTTAGGACACAAATTGAAAATTTATAGTAGTTCACTTCATGTTTTTCAAAATCGCTTGATCACAATTTTATAAATGATTCATTGTTGGGATTTTGAATATTGAAGTGATTTGAAAAACTTTGGGAAATGTTCTAAGCTTTATTGGTTATATTTTGTCACGACCCCGGACCGGGAAATCCCCAATCCGGGATCGAGACTAATGTGGTGAATGATGATTGATGATGATTATCTACATCCACAATATACAATTTATTTAATTTCCCACAGGTGTCCGCGGTGAGGATATCACAATCTTGCATGAATGTTTCTTTTTAGTGCGGAAGCGTGTAGCAAATCAAATAGTTAGACTATCTCTAGTCATGCAAGCATTAACATCAAATATCAAAACTGTATCAGAAAGAGCAATGATCTATAGCATGTTTCCCACAAGTTGTTAAAGTTAGACAAAATATCATTTAGTTACATTCCCAAAATTAGAGGCCAACAAAGGCCAATATTACAAAATAGTAACCCCAAAGAATGGTTAATAAGTTCTTCCCAAAATGTTACGCCTCTTGTAGCAACCCGATGTCTACATGACATCGTCAGCGCGCCACTCAACTAGAGGATGCGGCTCACCTACCGCCTCCTCCGGCTCCTCCTCAAGGAAACCGGCAACGGGACCTGAGTACCAAAGCAAAGGATCAGACACGACGGTCTGGCAAGAGAGTGAGAAGATACAACAACATAAAATAGATGAAATATCTCGAAAAGCAAGGAAATCTGTTTAAGCAAGAACTCTCATAAAATAGATAAATCATTTGTTAGAAAGACATGTAAACAAGATAAAACTCATAGGGTATCCAAGGAATCAGGAACAAGCAAGATGGCGACCACACGAAGCTAAGTCCTCTATCACTAAGGTGATAGAGTAATAACTAGGCCCTGGTCTCAGTCACTCGAGGTGAGGAGAAACAGGGGATCTCATATAAATACATATGCATATACAATACTATACATGACCACGGTAGCGAGTCGGGCATCGGGGACCACAGTAGCAATCTGCGGTATCGGGACAAGACCACGGTAATGATCGGGTAGCGGGATCCAAACTGCAGCTGGCGGGACAAGAGGGGGATCTCCAAGTCGGTGGATCAAACCAACGAGGTTATCCAAGCTTAGTGGTGCCGACTCATAGGTCAAATACAATCGAGACAATGCAAGTAAATCAAGTACAAATATATATAATCAAACGGGCAAGACGAGGGTGCTCAAGGGCACACTGACATATCATGTGGTGCAATGCACTTCGGGTCAAGTAACCATTTCAAGTGTACAACAATGCTTCGGGAAAACAAGTCATGTAATGTAAATCTTGGAAATGAAGAATATAATGAACTATACCAATTCGGGAAAGATAATGGTTTTAAGATCTAATTGAGTGAATAGGGGTCCCGTATGTCGATTGTGGAAATGACTTGGTACTCCTTGAGTTTGAAGACATTCCGGGCTCCTTATCCACTTTTACGATTTTCAAAACTTAAATTGAGCTTATGGTTATAACTAGATGTTATGATAGAAAAATCAAGACTATAGACGGTCCATCCTAAGTATGATGTCAACCCGGAACCATCGAGCAACATACTCAGTCACCGAAAGGAATAGAATTCACGATACCCAAGGAAATAGACTTTGCATTTAGGTATGAGGAAGATATCGTGTCGTTCCATCCCGTTCAAGATTGAAATAGATTGAACTTCGATGCCTCCGAACCAACCGTGAAGAGCATCGGCTCAAGACGTCCTCACATATGGTCAAATGAGTCCAAGGAGGGTAGCCAAGGTCCACAAAAAAAATAAAAATCAAAACCCCTTATAGTTAAAAGACAGACCGATCGATCGGCACTGGGTGTGAAGCATGCCCGGGAACTTGATTTTTCTCCTTCTTGTTTCCTTTCTTTCCAACACTTCAACAACCACAAATAACTATGAACAAGGTGACTTAAACACATGATTCCAAGACATTAAATGAGGCTATCAAGATGTGTAAAGATCATTTATTTCAACCATGGAAAAATCAATGAAAGCAATCAATGAAAACATGAAAACCATAAATACTTCACCAAACCATTTCACACTTCAAAACATCCAACCATTCACTTGCCACAAGTCCAAGATAGCCAAAATCAAGCCTCTAATCACTTCTTAAGCTCACTTCCAAGCTACAATAAAAAAACCCCCAAAAACAACCCTAAAATGGGTTACATAATGAATGAAAATGAAAGAACCAACAATAATGCAAATGTAGCTTCTCAAGGGCTAGAGGAACACTAATCTAGGAGATGGGGATGATCACTTACCTTTAAGGTCCTCTAATGGCAAGAGTAAGCTCAATGGAGGTCTTGGAATGGAGGGTTTTCTCCACAAATGGTATCAATAGGGAGCCATGGTGAAGAGGAAGAAGAAGATGATCTCCATTTCGAGTTTGGTGCAAGATTGGTGAGGATTGGAGAAGGAGAAGCAAGAAGAAGAAGAGAAAAACAAGGAAACCCTAGGCTCTCCTCTTGTGCTGGAATATGAAGAATGAGATGAATGGGAAATGGCTTCCCTTGTTAACAAGTGAGTTGGGTTGGGTTGGGTCCCACAACTAAAGGAGCTACAATGACTGAAATCATCTCTCTCGGGTCCTCGGATGAATTCGACTAAGAAGGAAGAAATGTTCGTCGAAATATCTAGTTTCCAAAAAGTGCATGTTTCACGGGTTTCGAGACTATTGAGTTTTGGATACAGATTTTGTGTGCAATGACTGTTTTGCCCTCAAGGCTATGAAATCGGGTTTCGGGACCTCAAATGGACACGGGATCAACATGAAAGTTGTAAGAATCCACAAGATGAATGCAACGGGCCAAAAACACAATTCAAAACACGTAGGGAAAATTTCACAAGAAAATGCAAAGCCGAAAAGGGAACCCCCAAAGGGCCCCACAAGCTAACAGTCACTCCAAAAAGCCCAAAACTAGAATCAAGGCTATTCCAAACCCAACTAGACCAAAAACACGAATCAAACTTAGCACTAATACGCAACTTAATTAGCACTAATCGGGTTCACTCGGGTCGGGTTCTTACATATTTATAGAAGCATTTTCCTTGAATTTATTTCCTTGTGCTTAATTATGATTATATCTTTTGGAAGGAAATATATTTTACAAACAATTTGCTTTTTTGCTCAACAAAGTCACATTCTTTCAAATGCAAATTGATTTTGATGTTTTGTCTTACGTTGCGTGGTTGTGTATAGTGTCATTGATTTGCATGTTTGTGCCTAATTTTGTATATATTTTTATTAATGCAAATTGATGGATTTTTATGTGCTTTATAGTAAAATCTTTTGTTTTATTATCATTTCAACTTAATAAGTACATATGTGATTTAGTGTGCTAAGCTCATTTGGTATAATCCTCATATCCATTTTGCACTGCATTGTAAGCTTAGTACATTTGCTAGAGTGGAGATGTTGCGTGATAGATTAATGAATCATTTTAGATGAATTGGAATTAAACCATTGTTCTTAATAGGTATACCCATATATGAGATCCATTTTCATCTATATGCAACCCATGATATCTTTCTAACTTCATACATTTTTGTACATGCCTAGTTATATTCTTTATTGATGATATGGTATGAGTTAGATCTCGAGTGTTGATTGATCATTTCTATGCAAATGTCAAATCGTTCCATGTATGGTTGTGATCTTAGTTATATTTTTAGATACCATACTAGAACTCAAATCCATCCTTTATGTTTTCTAGTCATTTTTTTTAATGGATGGTTATGATGTTGATTCATGTTGTGATGTCATCCTTATACATGTTTCAACTTCATAGTAGTGATCTTGGTCATATGAACCTCTTTAAAATTCATTCCTTGTATTTCATAGTTATATCTATTGCTTGATGGATTTCTTTTAGATGTTGAATTCATATGGTTTTGACAATTTGAAAATTGCATGCGTCACCAAGCTATATCCTTTTATGCAATTTATCTTATTCATCACTATACTCATTAGTTATATCATTAAAAGTGATGAATATCCATTTATGATGCTTGATGGAATTTTTGTGTTTGTCACATCCTTGCTATTAATCATGTTGTCATATTCAATTGGTTTCAATTAGTATCATTTTCGATTGTTATATCCAATTGATGTCATATCTTGAGAATGTGCTAGACCATGTACATTGGATTGAACTTGATAGTAATATATTTTTGTTCCATGTCACATTCCATTAGCATCATAATTTTCATGTTTGCCACCTCTCTTGCTCTAGGTAAATCTCATGACCACCATATTTATGTAATCATAATCTTGGTTGGTTAATGGTGGAGGTAGGCTTCATGTTTGAATTTCATTTCACTCATCTTGCACTTGATAATCATATTTAATGATTGGATGAAATTATTTCAAAACTTTCATAGAATATGATTTTCATAGTTAAATTGATTGATGCTATGTTTAGTAAACCCCATAACATCATGGATAGCTCTAATTTGGATTTATACTAATAGTTATATTCTTTTAACTCCATTTTAGAGTGACTGATTTTATAATCCTATCCTTGAATCTCAGTTGGTATTCTTTATTCCAATTGGTATCCATGATCGCTTTTCTCCTTGACCTTGCTCTTTATATTGGTAATTTGATCATATTAAGCTCTATAGTTAAACGTGTCTAATCATTTCCTTGAAGTTGACCCTCAATTAGTTAAACCATCTTCTTCTTGCACCAAATAGTTAAATCTTTGTCAACATGTTGATAAAAGGAGAGAATGGATTGAGGGGGAGTGTAAACATTCATAGGAATTATTAGTTTTGATCAAATTGACCTTTGTATTGGCTTTGAACCCTTAGAGACTACTTCCATACATGATACCCTGTTATGTACTTCATTTTCAATTTCTTTTGTTAACAGGTGCTACTAAAAGGTATTTTCCTTATTTCATGTGTGTAGGTACCTTTGCAATTTAATGTCAAAGGGGGAGAGAGCATTCAAGTTGTCTAAAGGAGGAGAGAATGTCCAAGCTTCCTAAGGGGAGATATTGTATGATCTTCTATAAGGGGAGAGAATGCATATCTTGCAAAAGGGAGAGAGTGCATGGTCAAAGGGGGAGAGTTGAAAGAAGAAAAAGCTTCCGAGTTAAAGAAGATGCTTGGCTAATGAAAGAAAGATGAAAAGAAAGCTTAAAGAATGATCAAGCTCCAAGCATCAAGAAGATTGAAGAAAAAGACCTAGAGCTCAAGCCAAATTAAAGGAGCATCCAAGAGATTTCAAGACTTGTCCAGCTAAGGGGGAGTTGAAGACTTAGTGTGTAAATTCGGTGTTGAGTAAGTTGCCATCAAATTACAAATGGGGAGATTCTTAGGGATTTTGTGTTATTGCAATTTGATAGATGCATTATCATTTTAGCATCATTTGAATTTTCACACATGCATTGATTTAGAAAATCTTGAAATCGATCTTGATTTACACATGCATTGTTTTCAAGACTTGTTAAAATATTTATTTATGCATGTTTTGATTTTAAACTTGGATGCAATTAGTTTTGATAAGAAATTTTATGAATCAAGCAAGCCTATGAGTTTTGAATCTTTCAAATCATTTTAGGCTTTTTTTGTTTCATGTTTTAAAACCTCTTAGTTTGATTTAAATCATGATTCCAAGCTTGATTCATTGGCCCAAAAGTCCCCATAAGAAATTACTTTGAAATATACTTTTTTGGGGAATTTGGTCCCTGGGCCCGGGTCGACCGGCAGTCTGCTCGGTCGATCGAGCCCATGGACCCGGTAGACCGAGCACACTGTAGGTCGACCGGGAATAGAGTCGTTGAGCTCTTTTTCAAACGGTCAGATTTTTTACCATTAAACCTAGGTTGACCGGGGACTCGCACAAACTCATTTTTTTAGTATAAATACAAATTCATTCATTTGAAAGTGAGGAACTAAGAGGCCCTCCTTGAGATGTTTTGAGGCCAATCAAAGAGGAATGAGCTAAGGGATGATAGGGGTCATTTGGAAAGCTAAAGCTTGATTCCATTGAGTTAAATCACTAAGTAAACTTTACTTTCTTAATCATATGATTTCATGCTTTGCTTTATTATTGGTAAATCTTTTCTAGTATGATAAACTATGATTTGTTGTGTCCTTAACATGTATATTTTTGAATTGATTTATTTTTTTGGATGCATCACCTTGATTCAAACCAAGTAGTACTCACACTACAAGAAATTTGGGGTTCTAAGGACGACACAAATTTGTCCCAAAATGTACATATTTCGTCACCGAAACTAATTGAGACGAAAATTTTTCGTCACCCGTTTCGTCACTAAAAGGTATTGGAGACGAAAAAAAAATTCGTCATTGAAAAATATAAATTTGTGACGAATTTTTTTTGTCTCCAATACACTCTGTTGGAAACAAGTAATTTTTTTTCCGTCTCCAATACACTATGTTGGAAACATACTTGTAAGTAATTAGTGACAAAATATTTTGTCATTAAAGGAAGAAATTAGAGACAAAAATATTTTGTCATAAATTTAAGAAATAGAGACGAAAAGTTTTTGTCATAAATTTAAGAAATAGAGACGAAATTTTTTTTTTCATAAATTTAAGAAATAGAGACGAAATTTTTTTATCGCATTTACCCCGCCCAACTCAAGGACTTCCCAAGAGGTCACCTATCCTAGTACTGCTCCTGCCCGAGCACGCTTAACTTCAAAGTTCTTACGATTTTTGGAGCCGCACGATTTTAGAAGACTTCATACTAAGTTAATACGGGGTTTGACTTATAAGCCATGGTCAAGACTTGGATATTTCTAATGCGGGCTAACGGAGACTCATAGTTTGAAGCTCGTGGTTGACACGCTACAACCCGTGGTTAAGAGTACCGCCCGGACCAAGATCTCACGTTCTCCCCCACTTGAAATAGAGACGTCCTCGGCTCTGATACCAACTGTCACAGCCCTGCCCAACTTAGAATGAAATTGTCCGCTTTGGCCCACGTGTACGTGCGAGGACTTCCCAGGAGGTCACCCATCCTAGTACTGCTCCCACCCGAGCACGCTTAACTTCGGAGTTCTTACGATTTTCGGGGCCGTACGGTTTTAAAAAGCCTCATGCTAAGTTAATACAGGGTTTAACTTATAAGCCCATGGTCAGGACTTGGATATTTCCGATGCGGGCTATCTTAGACTCGCCGTTTGAAGCCCGTGATTGACACGCTACGCCCAGTTGTTAAGGGTACCGCCCGGACCAAGATCTCACATTCTCCCCCACTAGAAATAGAGTCGTCGTCGACTCTAATACCAACTGTCATAGCCCCGCCCAACTCAGCATAAAATTGTCCGCTTTGGCCCACGTGCACGCGCGAGGACTTCCTAGGAGGTCACCCATCCTAATACTGCTCCGGCCCGAGCACGCTTAACTTCGGAGTTCTTACGATTTCCCGGGACGCATGATTTTAAAAAGCCTCATGCTAAGTTAATACGGGGTTTGACTTATAAGCCCAAGGTCAGGACTTGGATATTTCTGATGCGGGCTAACAGAGACTCACCGTTTGAAGCCCGTGGTTGACACGCTACGCCCCGTGGTTAAGAGAACCGCCCGGACCAAGTTCTCACAGTAGCAGAGACTGAGAGAGGTAGATGTACCTGGCGGTGGCGGACTCCTGGGTGGAGGATGATAGGCACAGATGATGGTGATTGGTGATGGTAGCTGCGTTTGGGAATTCTAGGTGAGAGAGACTGAGAGAAGTAGAGATGAGAGGGATCACTGATCAGGGTTGGGTCTGCACTGCGTGTGTTGATGGAGGGTGATGATGATTGATGGGGACCAATGGGCCATGGGGCTGCTGCTTGAGACGATGGGTGGGAGATGTTGGAAAAGGGTTTTGGAAAATGGGGAAAAGGGTTCTTCTCTCATCTTCTGGAAAAGGGTTTTAGAAAAGAGAGACCGAGATAGATGGAGGGACAAAGGGGGAAATGGATTTTGGAAAAGGGGCATTGGATTGGGGTGGGGGGGGGGGGGGGTGGACGTTAGGGCCTTGGGGGGGCCATTTTAGTCATTTTAAAGGCTTTTCCAAAGCAATACTTGTAAGAGAGGAATATGCTCAAGTGCGAACGAAATTGGTGCCACCGCAAATGAAATTAGCGCCTTATTTTGGTGAACAAATATTTTCGTCTTCCATAACTTATCCTTAATAGTGACGAATTATGTTTGTCACAAAAACAAATTATATTTTGTGACAAAAATTTTGGTCTCCAATGAGCTAAAATAATTTGCGCCAAAGCAAATGAAATTGGCGTCTTATTTTGGTGACGAAATATGTTCGTTGTCTATTACTTATCCTTATTGGTGACGAATTACGTTCGTCGCAAAAACAAATTATATTTTGTGACAAAAATTTTCGTCTCCAATGAGCTAAAATAATTCGCGCCCGCAAATGAAATTGGCACCTTATTCTAGTGACGAAATATTTTCGTCTTCCATAACTTATCCTTATTGGTGACGAATTAAGTTCGTCACAAAAACAAATTATATTTTGTGACAAAAATGTTCGTCTCCAATGATCTAAAATAATCCGCGCCAAAGCAAATGAAATTGGCGCCTTATTTTGGTGACGAAATATGTTCGTCTTCCATAACTTATCCTTATTGGTAACGAATTACGTTCGTCGCAAAAAAAAATTATATTTTGTGATAACAATTTTCGTCTCTAATGAGCTAAAATAATTGGCACCAACACAAAAAAGTTGGCGCCATATTTTTGTAGACGAAATTTTGTTTTCATCTCCTATACTTTTGAAAACAATGAAAACAGATGACAAAATTTATATTTCTTCCCCTTTGGGTGTTCTTTTAAGACAAAAAAAAATTCGTCATCAAATTTTGTCGCAACAGCCTAAATTTCTTGTAGTGTCAAATTGGTATATCTAATTAAATCATGTTAATGAAAACATCTTTGAAATTTTATGTAACATGATTCCTATACTTGTTTGAATCTTTGGTTGTTGTTTTTCATCAGAAGAAAATCACTTTCAAATCTATCTTATGTTTTGGATTCAACATCTTCATAAATCATATGTACTTTTGTTTTAAAGCCTCACAACTTGATTAGCGTTGATAGGTATATCTTTTTCAAGTTGAATTTTTAATAACATGTGATTTGTCCCTTAACTTCAATCAAACCTATTTTTGTGTTTTACACTTTCAAATGCTTTTAGCATACATATATTGAGTTACATTGTTAATTTGATTGAAATCCTTATGCATCACATGTTTTGTTCTTAGAATTTCACAACTTGTTTGGAATACATAGATATATCTTTTGCAAGTTATTTTTAACATGTGATTAGCATTCTTTCCTCAATCATAAATGTTTTAATGAGCTAAAACTTTTAAAAGCCTTTGGCATACATTTATGAGCTTTTATTTTCAAATTGATTGGGGACATCATACATACACATTGTGCATTCATAGTGTGTGTGTGTGTAGTGTGAATTAGATTTTCACTTTCATATCCGCCTAATTAAGAGGCATTGTATTGAGCTGTAAATTGTATCTCCATCAAGTGCATTCTAGACACTACTTAGAGAGATAATCAACCTTTTGGTTGTAGAGGTTATCGCTTAGCCTAAGAAAAGCATAGTGTAAAAGGTTATTGCTTAGCCTTAGAAAGCATAATGTAAAGGTTATTGCTTAGCTTATTGAAAAGTATAGATAGTGGAAATCCGGTGGAGTGTTGGATCACAAGCCGGTAGTGGATGTAGGCATTGAGGCCAAACCACTATAAATCATTGTGTGGTGGTGCATGCTTTATGGTGATGTTTTTGTTAGTTTCCGCATTTAGTTTAATAATCATCACTAGTGGCTAATTTAATTTAAAGAAGTTAAAATTGGTCATAATTGGTCACTAATTTGAAGCTCACCCCATTCACCCCGACTCTAGGGTTAGGATCCCGGACTTTTAGGCCGATCGTCCAGGTACACTAGGTTCTATACCCTAAGAGTAATTTCAACTATCAGCTGAGGGGAAGTCCCCTGTGTGCCCGGTTCGGTCGACATCCTGGGAGACAAGGTCGACCAGGTATGCACGAAATCCTTATTTTTATGATTCTGTCCTCGTTCCTTTTCTCATCAAAACTTCATCAAATGGATCCCAGATCTTCACCAATCACCTTCAAATATCAACACACCTCCCACATCATGATCTCATCACAAATGGGCCATTGATCTTCCAAATGAGGTATCCCATCCATCAATGGCCAATAACACATAAGAAAAGCGCTTAGAATAACAATCCATGCATAATACCATCCAATCAACCATCTAAATACATAAATCATGCCAAATAAGCATAAAAAGACAGTAATTAAAAATCTAAACATATTAATCAATTTAATTAAAGAATCTAAGCATGTCTACTTGCCTAATTAGGAAGAAAGCTCCTCAAATAGCTTGGCTTCACTCTAATAGTACTAAGATCACCCCAGTAGTTGAATCTACAATCTCTACACCCATTCCCATAGAGAGAAATGCATAAGAAAGGGAATTCTATGAGAAAGAACTATACTACAAGGAAATTGGAAAGAGGGGATGAGGATTACCTTTACTTGGAGAGGGAAGAGAGATCGAGGAGATGAGATGAGCTCCTCAGCTTGTAGATGGCTAGATGTAGATGAGGCTCTTGCTTCTTGCAATTGGAGGGCTAAGATTTAGAGAGAGAAATCCTAATCTCTAACTTAGAGAGAGAGATGGGAGGGAAATTGTAGTGAAATGAGAGGGGTTTCTTTTATAGGAATTGGTTGGGTTATAGTCTAAAATGTCATCTCTTGCTAGTGTAAGTTTAGGATAAGGATGGTGGTATTTAGGGAAGGTTAAAATGGAATGACCAAAGGGTCCTTGGCTGCTAATAGAATTAAATGATAGGAACTAGGATAGTTTTAGTATTCCTATTTAATGACTAAAGTAACCTCAAATGAGTGGTTGTGAATAAAAAGAGCCTAAGGGCAATAAAGGTAGGCTATTTATAATGAAAAAAGTGCTCATGTTTACTTGGTAGAGAATAAAGGGGGCTAAGGTCATTTAAGGTATTAAGATTTCCAAAAAGGAGGAAAAATGTGTGGTTGGAAGGACTAGAGTGCCCTCATATAATTAATGGGCTAATGGGTTAGGCCATGGGTAGTTGGGTCATTCTAAGGTTAATTGCACAACTCTCTAAGGATACCAATCTAAAATTAGTATTACAACTAAAGCCCCTAATTAGCTAATTAATTCTAAGGATTCCATTTAAACTTCTAATGAAACTATTAACCTCACAAGGATCTTAACCCTATAAACTAGGCTTAATTAATGAGAATTACTAACTACTCATACCAATCCACTATTAAATAGGATAGTCTAGGGTTGACTTGGTCAAATTGGGTCCCACTAGGTATTTCTAGGGACGGGTCCTTACAGTAATAGCTATTGTAACGGATTTTTTTTACTTCTAAAAAGTTCCTCAAGGCTTCTAACTCCTTATTTATTTCTCTCATTCCAAAAGTTGCAGCTCCCTCTTCCTTTGGTGACTATCGTCCAATCAGTCTCCTCAACTTCTCCTATAAAGTTATATCAAAGATCTTAGCCTCCAGAATGGCTACTATCCTCGCATACCTCATTTCCCTTCATCAAGTAGCCTTCTTAAAGGGAAGAAAAATTCAAGACCATATTGCTCTGGCCAATGAACTAACTCAAAACCTTCAAAAGGGTGCCAAAGGCAAAGGTATTTGTATGAAGGTGGATATTTCTAAAGCTTTTGATAAACTCAGTTGGCCTTTCTTATTCGAAGCTCTAGACTTCTTTGGCTTTAGCAAAGAGTGGGCCTCCCTTATCCAGGCATGCGTCTGCTATTCCAAAGGCTCTGTTGTTATCAACAAAGAGCATGCTGGCTACTTCGAAGTGGGGAGTGGGCTTAGGCAAGGAGACCCTTTGTCCCCCTACCTATTTATCCTAGCACAAGAAATTGTCAGCTTGAACATTACAAGTCTAGTTTCTCAGAAGCAAGTGTCTCCGATATATAGAGCCCCTACTTCTCCTTCTGTTTGTCACCCGATGTTTACTGATGACATCCTTCTTTTCATCCAAGGTTTTCCTCGGAGTATCAAAGCAATCAAAGGTGCCTTGGAAGCCTACTAATCGGCAGCTGGTTTGCATTTCAACCTCGGTAAAAGTATTGTCCTCTTTGGCAATAGCAAGCAGTCCTTCAAAGCCAGAATCTTGGGATCCTTAGGCATTTCTCAGGCCTTCTTTCCTACAAAATACTTGGGAGTTCCCCTCTTCATTGGTAACCCCAAAGCTCGGTTCTTTGAGAGTTTAAAGGATTCATTTAAGCAAAGGCTTGCTGGTTGGGAAAGTAATATGCTTTCCTTTGCGAGGAGAGTCATCCTAGTCAAGCATGTGCTCCAAAGTCTCCCTATCCACATCCTTCTTGTTCTCCCTATTCCTAGCTCAGTTTGCATCTTCTTGGAGAAATGGATGAGGAACTTTCTCTAGTCTAGGGATCCTGATCAAACTAAGAGGAGCCTCCTAAATTGGCATTCAGTATGTCAGCCTAAGTCTGAAGGTGGGTTGGGACTTCGTCACATTAATGACCTGATCTTTGCCAATTTGGTTAGGCTGTGTTGGGCTACTTTCTCCTCTTCTTCCCCGTGGGCAAGCTGGTTTAGGACCAAATACTATAAATGTTTTTCTCCTTGGCATCCTATCTCCCTAATCTCTGGCTCTTGCATATGGAGGTCTATCAAAAGAAGCCCGCAATTCCTTTTCCAAAACAGCCACCGGATTTTGGGAGATGGGAAAAGCACTAGTTACTGGCATGACAAATGGCATGGTCCCCTCTCCTTGGCGAAGATTTTTCCTAAGGTTCTTTTTCCCTGGTCAAATTCTGTGTATGATATTTTTTCTAACAATCAGAGGCTTTCAAGTCTTCTTTTTCCTTAGTGGGTGGCCTCTTTCTCCTCCTCTCTCCTAGCCTCCTTCTCCCTCGTTGAAGAGCCAGATGTGCTGATTTGGTCAAGCTCCAACTCCAACCATCTCTCTTTTGTTGCAGCTTGGGAGTTCATCAGATCTCGAAGCCTCCCCTGTGTTTGGTCCAAGTTTGCCTGGAACAGTCTCCTCAAGCCTTCCATTGCATGTTTTACATGGAAATTGTTCCACAACAAACTCCCCACTAATGGTTGGGCCCAATCTATTGGAATGCATTTGGCATCTTCATGCTATCTATATTTGGCGTCTTCATGCTATCTCTGTGGCACTCACCAAGAATCAGCGTATTATATGTTCTTCATCTGGCCCTTCGCCTCCTCCTTCTGGGCTTGGTTAGAGGTTAATTGGAATTTTAGGTTTCTCCCCTCCAGCTCTGTTTCCTCCAAATGAGACTCCTTCTCTGCCAACTCCTGCTCTAGAGCTAAGAAGGGTCTGGGTGCCGTCTTCATCATTGCCATCTTCAGCATTTGGAAGGTTAGGAATCTGGCAGTCTTCAACAATACAACTCCCTCTCTGGACTCAGCTATCAATTTCTTTTTTGCGGATGCTTCTCTCTCTCTCTTAACAAAATGTCTCCTTCTTTTTCCAGTCTTACTTTAGACTCCTTCATTCTCTGTAATAAGCTATATCCTAATATAAGATAAAGCTCTGTTTTCTCTTTCTTTTGTTGTCTTTTCTTCTCTTTGTGTTGCCTTCTTTGGCTATTGTTTCTCCTTTACTTTATTAATTCAGTTTGCAATTCAGCAAAAAAAAAAAAAAAAAAAAAAAAAAAAAACAAACAAACAAACTACCTTGTATTGGACGGTGAGAGACTATGGGTAAATAGATTAGAGTTGGTTAGTAATATATCTTGATTTCTCTAAATCTACTACATTTCATATTGAAATTAGATTTCCTCATCGACATCAAATTCTTGTTAATTAATTAGTTGCATCATTAGTATTAATCTTGATTCGATTGTTCATTTCCAATATGTTATCATAACTGTTATACAAATATTTCAGTATTTGATGGAAATTTGAATTGAGTAAGTATCCGTGTATATGTGATTACTATTCGATTCGATTGTCAACACGTAAATGTAAATTAAACTTAGTCAAATTCGATTAATATTTGATTCGATTGAGTTGGCACTACTTAGCTTCGATTGTGTGATACCCGACGGGGTTAAACTCAGTATAGTTATTTAAGACTACTGCAGTAAGTCGTCTGGAGCACCGGAACTCTATAACCGGGTAGCCAGGTGAGCCTTTGGCCGGGCCACCGGTGACATCCCAACTAGATTTGCTCTCTATCAGAAAGGATGAGCTTAATGTAGAAGCTAATTAGTATGTTTTTCCCCTAATCGACTCATAAAGCATGATTTATTCGATATTGTACAATTGCCTAGTTCTACTTGACATTGGCATCTTTTAATCAATTGTCATCAATTCAATTTGATACATCATGTGATTCACTATTAATGCCTATACTTGTTGAATCGTTGTATTTATGGTATTATCTTTGGTGTTATAGATGTAGGTGCAACTCCTAATCCCGAGGAGGCCCAGGAGGGAGAGAAGGAGACTGAAGAGGTTCCTCCAGGGTTAGAGGAGTGGGCAGATAATGGCCCCATGTAGTCACTTCCACAAGAGACCGATGCTCATACTTTTTGGAAGATAGATGTAATTATCTTTGAAGACATCCTTAGTTGATGTCTAGCTTCTTTTGTATGGATCACACTTGGTTGATACTGAGTTTGCTTTTGGATATTATTTTGTATAGTGATGTAGGGTGAATTTTATAATCCCTATTTTGTTATTGCATTCATAGTGTGTGTGTGTGTGTATTAGATTTTCATTTTCATATCCGCCTATTTTAGAGGCAAATGTAATGAGCTAAATTGAATCTCCATCAAGTGTAATTTAGACACTACTTAGAGAGATAACCAACCGTTTGGTTGAAGAGGTTATTGCTTAGCCTATAAAAGCATAATGCATAGGTTGATGTTAAGCCTTGAAAAACATCATTGTAAAGGTTATTGCTTAGCCTTGAAAAACATATTGTAAAGGTTATTTCTTAGCCTATTGAAAAGAATAAATAGTGGAAATCCGGTGGGGTGTTGGATCACAAGCCGGTAGTGGATGTAGGCATTGAGGCCGAACCACTATAAATCCTTGTATAATGGTGCTTGCTTTGTGGTGATTGTTTATATTAGCTTCCGCATATTGATTGATTAATCATCACATGTGACTAGTTTATGTTTAGAAGTTAAAATTGGTCTAAATTGGTCATAGTTGTAGCACACCCTATTCACCCCCCCCCCCCCCTCTAGGGTTCGAATCCCAGGACTTACAAGTGGTATCAAAGCGGGTTACTCCATTTTAGGGCTTAACAACCCGGAGTTCATCCTAGCTAGATTAGAACCCTAGTGTTGTGATTTATTGCATATCTTTTTAAAGATTTCCACTATGTTTGTAAATGAAATTTCCCCATAGTATCTTTGCACCACTCTAAGACTTTTTCAAGTTATATCTTCAAGAGTTGGTGAGTCCTCAAGTGAACTCTCAAGGACATCCTTTTCAAGACCTTAGGTGAATCTTCATTGGTACACATTTAGACTAACCTTAAGGCCTTGATCCTCCCTAGACCAACCTATTCTTTTTAGTTATATCTATTTGTTGGTCATGTTACATTTGCATTTTGGTCCTTTTTAGTCACATCTTTTAAAATGCAATGTTTTTCTTTGTGATCATTTGATTTTGTCTTCATGAACTTTTAAGTTATATCTCATGGTTTTCAAAATCCTTTGATTGCAATATTTTCATGATGGATTTGCATTTTGTTCATATAGTTATATCTCTTGTAATGCATATCTATTCATGATGAATTGATTGTGATTACAAAAGCTTTCATAGCTAGATTTTTCATGATCAATTGATGTTGGAAAATCATTTGATGTATGTCATAGTTAGATCCTTTTTGTAAATCAAATGATTTGAAGCAATTTAAGTTTTCCATTGATTTTCTTGTTATATCTCTTGGTATGGAAAATATGTGAGTGTCTATTGTTCTACAAATTGAAAATTTACAATAGTACACTTCTTGTTTTTCAAATTCACTTGCTCATAATTCTATAAATGATTCTTTGTTGGAATTTTAAATATTGTAGTGATTTGAAAAAAAAAACCTTGGAAAATGTTCTAAGCTTTATTGGTTGTATTTTTAGAAGCATTTTCCTTGAATTTATTTCCTTGTGCTTAATTATGATTATATCATTTGGAAGGAAATAATGTTGACAAACAATTTGCATCTTTGCTCATTTAGTTACATTCTTTTTATGCAAATTGATTTTGATGTCTTACATTGCTTGGTTGGATATGGTGTCATTGATTTGCATGTTTGTGCCTAACTTTGTATACATTTTTTTTATGCAAATTGATGTTTGTTTATGTGCTTTATAGTAAAATCTTGTTTTTGAGCTTTTTAAGTACATATGTGATTTTTTGTGCTAAGTTCATTTGGTTTAAACCTCATATCCATTTTCCATTGCATTGTAAGCTTAGTACATTTGCTAAGAGTGGAGATGTTGCATGATAGATTGATTCCTTTAACTTCATACCTTCTTTTGATTACAAAGTTATATTTTTATTGATGATATGGTATGAGTTAGATCTTGAGTGTTGATTGATCCTCTCAGTGCAAATGTCAAATCGTTCTATGTATGGTTGTGATATTTATTATATTTGTAGAAACCATACTAGAACTCAAATCCATCCTCTATGCCTTATAGTCATTTCATTTTTGGATGGTTATGATGTTGATTCATGTGTATTCTCTAAATGATGTCATTCTTATACATGTTTCAACTTCATAGTAGTGTTCTTGATCATATGAAACTCTTTGAAATCCATTCCTCATATTTCTATATGCTTGATGGATATCTTAGTGTTGAATTCATATGATTTAGTCACTTTGAAAATTGCATGCATTTCCAAGTTATATCCTTTTGCATTGCAATTTCCCATGTTCATCACTTTGCTCATTAGTTATATCTTTAAAAGTGATGAATATCTTTTTATGATGCTTGATGGAATTTTGTGTTTGTCACATCTTTGCTCTTTATCATGTTGTCAAATTCAATTGGTTTCAATTGGTAAAATTTTCGATTGATTTGATTTCTTGTGAATGTGATAGACCATGTGTACATTGGTTTGAACTTGATAGTTATATGTTTTCATTCCATGTCACATTCCATTAGCATCATAATTTTCATGTTGCCACCTCTCTTGCTCATATAGGTAAATCTCATGACCACCATGTTTATGTGTTCATAATATTGGTTGGTTAATTGTTGAGGTTGGCATCATGTTTGAATTTCATTTCACTCATCTTGCACTTTAATAGTTATATTTATTGATTGAATGAAATGAGTTCAAAATTTTCATAGCATATGTTCTTCATAGTTAGATCGTTTGATGCTATGATTAATAAACCCCATATCATGGATAGCTCTAATTTGGATTTTTCCTAATAGTTATATTTTTAAATCCATTTTAGAGTGATTGTGTTTAATAGACTTATCTTTAAATCTCAATTGGTATTCTTGTTTTTTTCCAATTAGTATCCATAATTGCTTTTCTCATTGACCTTGCTTTCTTTTGGTCACTTGATCATATTGATCTTGATAGTTAAATGAATCTAATCCTTTCCTTGAAGTTGACCCTCATTTGGTTATACCATCTTCTCCTTGCACCAAATAGTTATATCTTTGTCAAAAGGTTGACAAAAGGAGAGAATGGATTGAGGGGGAGTGTAAACCTTCATAGGAAGTATTAGTTTTGATCAAATTCACCCTTGGATTGACTTTGAACCCTTAGAGACTAATCCCATACATGATAGCCTGTTATGTATTTCATTTTCGATTTCTTTTGTTAACAGGTGCTACTAAAAGGTATTTTCCTTGCTTCATGTGTGTAGGTACCTTTGCAATTTAATGTCAAAGGGGGAGAGAGCATTCAAGTTCTCAAAAGGGGAAGAGAATGTCCAAGCTTCCTAAGGGGAGATTTTGTATGATCTTCTACAGGGGGAGAGAATACATACCTTGCCAAAGGGAGAGAGAGGCATGGTCAAAGGGGGAGAGCTAATAGAAGAAAGAAGGGGAGAGCTAATAGAAGAAAGAAAGCTTGGAAGCTAAAGAAGATGCTTGGCTAAAGAAAGAAAGATTGAAGAATGATCAAGCACCAAGCGACATGAAGAATAAAGAAAAGAGCCCAAGCTAAGAGAAGCATCCAAGAAGATTTCAAGACTTGTCCAGCTGAGGGGGAGCTGAAGACCTAGTGTGTAATTTCAGTGGTGAGTGAGTTGCAATCAAATTGCAAAGGGGGAGATTGTTAGGAATTTTGTAGATTGTGATTTGATGGATGCATTATCATTCTAGCATCATTTGATTTACACACATATGCATTGATTTAGATAAACTTGAAATCTTATTTTATACATGCATGTTTTGTTTTTAATCTTGGATGCATTTGTTTTTTTAAAAGAGTTTTAGAAATCAAGCAAGCCTTTGGTTTTAAAAGGTCAAATCATTTTTAGGCTTTTTGTGTTTCATGTTTTTAATCATCTTAGTTTGATTTAAAACATGTTTCCAAGCTTGGTTTAGTGGCCCAAAAGTTCCCACTTGAAAAAACTTTTAAATATGCAAAAGTTGGGAATTTTTGGTCCCAGGCTGTCAACCTGCAGTGTGGCAGGTCGACCTGGCCAGGGACTCGGGTCGACCTGCCACACTGCAGGTCGACTGGGTCCTGAAGCTCCAACGGTCATTTTTTTTACCGTTGTGTGTACCAGGTGGACCCCCCTCTGTTGGCAGGTCGACCTGGGACTAGCCGTTGGGCATTTTTTCTATAAATATGAGTTCTTTCCTTTGGCAAAAGTTGGGAATTTTAAGGCCCTCCTTGAGGGGTTTTGAGGCAAATTAAAGGGAAATGAACTAAAGGATGAAGGGGATCATTAGGAAAGCTAAAGCTTGGATTAATGAGTTAAATCACCAAGTAGGCTCTACTTTCCTTAATCATATGTTTTCATGCTTTGTTTTATTTTTGGTAAATCATTTGTAGCATGATAAACTATGATGTGTTGTGTCCTTAACATGTTTTATGTTTTGAATTGATTTATTGTTTTGGATACATCACCATTGATTCAATCCAAGTAGTACTTTATCTTTGGTAAATCTAAGTAGATCATGTTAATGAAAGAACCTTTGAAATTATATGTAACATGATTCCTATACTTGGTTGAATCTATGGTTGTTGTTTTTCAACATAAGAAAATCACTTTCAAAACTATCTAATGTTTTGGATTCAACTTCTTTACAAATCATATGTTTTCATGTTTTGTTTTATCTTTGGTAAATCTTTAGTAGCATGTTAAACTATGATGTGTTGTATCATTAGCATGTTTTATATTTTGAATTGATCTATTGTTTTGAATGTATCACCATTTGATTCAATCCAAGTAGTACTTTATTTGGTAAATCTAAGTAGATCATGTTAATGGAAAAATCTTTGAAATTATATGTAACATGATTCATATACTTGGTTGAATCTTTGGGTGTTGTCTTTCATCATAAGAAAATCTTTTTCAAATATATCTTATGTTTTGGATTCAACATGTTTACAAATCATATGTAACTTTGTTTTAAAGTTTTACAACTTGCTTTGCATTGATTGGTATATCATATTCAAGTTGTATTTATAATTACATATGATTTGTCCCCTAATTTCAATCAAATCTATTTTTATGTTTTAAGCTACATTGTTGATTTGATTGACATCCCTATGCATCACATGTTTAGAGCTAATCAATTTCATACAACTTGTGAATCTTTGATATCATTAACAAGTTGTTACTTTTAACATGTGACTTGCATTCCTTCCTCAATCATAAATGTTTTTATGAGCTAAAACTTTCAAAAGCCTTAGGCATACATTTATGAGCTTTCATTTTCAAAATGATTGAGGACATTACACACACACATCATGTACTTTCATCTTTGCATTCATAGTGTGTGTGTGTGTGTATTAGATTTTCATTTTCATATCCGCCTATTTTAGAGGCAAATGTAATGAGCTAAATTGAATCTCCATCAAGTGTAATTTAGACACTACTTAGAGAGATAACCAACCGTTTGGTTGAAGAGGTTATTACTTAGCCTATAAAAGCATAATGTATAGGTTGATGTTAAGCCCTGAAAAACATCATTGTAAAGGTTATTGCTTAGCCTTGAAAAGCATATTGTAAAGGTTATTGCTTAGCCTATTGAAAAGCATAAATAGTGGAAATCCGGTGGGGTGTTGGATCACAAGCCGGTAGTGGATGTAGGCAATGAGGCCGAACCACTATAAATCCTTGTGTAATGGTGTTTGCTTTGTGGTGATTGTTTATATTAGCTTCCGCTTATTGATTGATTAATCATCACATGTGACTAGTTTATGTTTAGAAGTTAAAATTGGTCTAAATTGGTCATAGTTGTAGCACACCCTATTCACCCCCCCCCCCCTCTAGGGTTTGGATCCCAGGACTTACAGTATACCTGGTCGACCTGGCAACAGGGCTCGGTCGACCTGGTACACTGCGTTTCTGGCTTAAGACCAAAATTCTCTAAAATCCATTTTTCAAAGTATTTTTGGTTGGGAATTTTTTGGGCCATTAAATCAAGCTTAAAAACATGTTTTAAATCATTCTAAGGGTTTTAAAACATGAAACATAAATAGCCAAAAAAGATTCGAAATTATAAAACCAATGGCTTGCTTGATTTCTAAAAAACTCTTTTCACATTTAAATGCATACAAAAATGATTATGAAAATGAAGAATGTATGCAAAGCACAAACCTAAATCCTCAATTTGATTTCTCAAAAGTAATGCACAAAGAATTAGGTTTTCAAAAGAGTTTGGATTCTAAAACAAATGCATCCAAGTTTAAAAACAAAACATGCATAAATCATTAATTCTACAAGTCTAAAATCCAATGCATGTAACAAACCAGATTTCAAGATTTTCTAAAACAATGCATGTGTAAAAATTCAAATGATGCTAAAGTGAAAATGCATCCATCAAATTGCAAATACAAAATCCCTAACAGGGGGCCCTCACATCCATATCCAATGCCAACTTAAATGTGAGGGCCTCACTCCTATATCTCATATAATGTGAGAGATATCTCTCATAGAGGCATCTCCCATAGATATATATATAGGAGAATATTCATGTGCATCCACTACTAGAGAATTGAGCATTCGCGGCTCAAAAGGCAGGCGACCGCCATGAAGCGGTCGCAAAAAGGCTCGTTCCAACGTTATGTTTTTTCCTTCTTTTCCTTTCCCCATTCCCTCTTTCCCTCCCGCACTCTGGTTTCCTTCTCCCGCGCTCTGGTTTCCTTTCCCCTTTCCCGTTTACCCTCGTCCTCGGATCTCTCTCTCTCCCTCTCTCTCTCTCTGTTTCTCTCTGCACTGACGGAACTCCCCTCCTGCCTCACCAGCACCAGCACGACACGCCCTCTCTCTCTCTCCCTCTCCCTCTCCCTCCCCCTCTCGTTGCTCTATTTCTCTCTCTCTCTCTCCCTCTCGCTCTGCACTATGCCCTACTGCCACCGGTTCTCTCTGTTTCTCCCTCCCTGCGCCGGAGCCGCCACAGGTACTCATTCTCTCCCTCTCACTCTATTTCTCTCTCTCTAATATCTGAAGAAATTCTCAAAAATACTAGATGCCTTCTTGTCTCCCAAACCCAACTGGATCACCTTAAAAGGATTTGTAACATTTCTATAGAAATACTTTTCCTGATGGGTTTACTGATTCTGGTGAGATTTCATGCATTGGGTTTTGTTCTCCATTGATTTTGATTTGTTCTAATATGATTTGGATGGTTTTAATGAGTTTGGTGCCTGGTTTGCTCTACTGTTTACTATGGAAAGTATTGTTTCTGTAAATGAGATTTGATGCTTTTTAAGCCTTTGATAATTTGGTGGATTTTGATGAATTGATGTTTCTGTTTCAAGTTTCACTTCCTCTTCCTTTTTTTTTTCCTTTTTAATTGTGTATATGATTATGGCTTCACTTCCTCTGGTAGGGCATGATGCATGATGGTGACTAACAGGAACACCTACAAATGGTGACATTGATAAACCAGCATTTCAATTATGTAAATGACATGCTCATCTAATTATTAACACGCACTAATGGATTGGCCATGCCTCCTTTGATAATTATTTCCCCCTTCCTTTTTATGACCGGAGTTGGTTCTTTTGTATTTCTTTGATCTAGGTTTCTGCTGCTTTGCATTATTTGGATGTTATTGCATTTGTGTTTTGACTTGATTGATTAGTGAATTAGTAATAGGTAGGCTTCAGGTGAATTGGGTTTTTCTTTTTCATTTTGTTGAAAATCTGGAAGATTGAGTATTGGATGAAATTTCTCATGCATAAACACTTGTTTGGAAAAAGACCCAGTAAAAAAAAAAAAGGAAAACTAGGTGGTGACACAATTACACAAAGCAGAGGGGGTAAAAGAAAAGTAGCAGTGGTGGAGCTGTTCAATTTCTCCTCTTACTAGGCTTATTAGTTTTCTTCTTACAAAGCAGAAGAAGAAGAAGAGAGGGAGGGAGGGAGAGAAATGTATGCAGAAGCAGGGATTGTTTTTCCCTACTACTTCCAGAGCTTCTCTCAGGAAGTAGAGGACTTGTGTCGCATACACGAAACTAATGTAACGGTATAAACTACTAATTCTGCTCTTCATTTCATTAATTTCCAGCTCCATATTTCTCATCATCTCCTCTCTCTCTCTCTCTCTCTCTCTCTCTCTCTCTCTCTCTCTCTTTCTCTCTTCTGATTCTCTTTATAGTAGGATCATTGCTGAGAATTGGGGTTTGATTCTTACATATATTCCTTTCTCTTTCATGAATTTAGAAGAAAAAAGAATGGCATTTTTTTAAAGTTTTTCTTTTTAGATTTTTTTTTTGGGTCTGCAAATATAGAACTTGTTCTGTTACAGATCCTTTTTTTTTTCTTTTTTTTTTTTTGGGTCCTAATGCCTTTGCCTTGCCTTGGAGTCTAGTGAAAAGAGAAGAGGTGAGGGCCATCCATCTCTTGAATTCCCTTATCTTCTCTGTCTTGTACTAGTTCTTTTTGACTTGGCAATAAAAAAAAATCTTAAAATCAGCACACAGAGAGAGAGGGGGGGGGGAGGGAATTTAAAAATTAAAAAAAAGGGAAAAAATCAATTATTTTTACTTGTTCTTTACCAGATATCTTTGTTTTGAGAGAATGTAGTATCAAACTTTAGTCGCTGTTAGATTTTTATCACATCAAATAAACAATATATATGGCCATTGAATTTTGGGATTCTAAAATTTAGTGCTAAGATGATCACATTGGTACTGCATCCACCCCAAATTCACTTCAGAGAGAGAGAGAGAGAGAGAGGAGAGAACCTTGGTGACTATTTCTAATTATCACTACCAAGTAGACAGACTCAAACATGTTATTGGCTCTATTACTAGTACTGCTGTGCCAACTGGAATCAACAGAGTACATACTATAACTTATACAGCATATAACAATAATAATAGATTTTAGTAATAATACTCAGATCCCAATTCATAAGTCAGAAAAGAGGAAACAGATTTTACTCTGAAAATTTTGAAATGCAAATGTAGATGGCAAGCGTGGGAACTAAGTAATTTGATTGATAAAGATATGGAATACACTGATTTCTCCAAATCAAAACAGAGTCTACCTCGAATTTGACTCAACAAATAACCAGGCCCACGATAATTAGCAATTTAGACTCAATTGCATCAGTAACTTCAACGATCCAATATAATTAATACGACAACATACTTTGCTTCAAAAGATAACAAACCTTCAATTTTGACAATCACCATTATAAAAATACATGACCAATTCTCACAGTTCACTTCACTTGGTTTAACTCTCTGCTGGGGAGAACCATACTAAAGCCAAGATGAGTAGGAGTAGCCATTCATTTCAAAACTGTGTTATCGGAGAGGAAGGAGACGGGAAGGGTGAGACAAGGGTATAGCAAATAAGGGTATTCTCATCATTTCAATGAACACAATGTTTTATAAGGAGAAATGGAAAACATAAACATCATTGACAACAGAAACTCTACCCACATGAACTTTCCCTACTAATAGAGGAGACATAACAAAGCTTTTTAGGACACCATGCATACAAAATTTAAGGAAATAACAACCAGACTGGAGTGGTTTTACTC
Organism: Cinnamomum chago; assembly: GCA_038049695.1. Taxonomy (NCBI): domain Eukaryota; kingdom Viridiplantae; phylum Streptophyta; class Magnoliopsida; order Laurales; family Lauraceae; genus Cinnamomum; species Cinnamomum chago. Next base: position 52,126,552 of record CP142460.1, read on the forward strand.
CTTCTTTAGGCCTTCTTAATAGCACCAGAACGTGCTTTTAGATTCAGAAATATTTCCCTAAAACACCCAATAAAAACAATTGTAAGAAGAAAAAAAAAGTGCATGTATCATTTTATAGTAATATTTAATATAGAAAAACAAAGCAAGGAAATTATTATAGTCACATTATACGGTTATATATATTGGAGAAACAAGTGTAGGTAAGGCAACAAGCATGTGAATACGCATCAGAAAAAAAACATCAAGTGAGATATAAGTTCATTACTATAATATATATGTTTGTGTGTGTGTGTGTGTAAAAATGCACAACAGGGGAATTCCTCCTACGTGTGAGCATCCCAGTGGGCGCCTTTAATTTAGGGTTGGGGGGGTGGGGTGGTCGGAGAAAGATTCCAAACATAAGCAAATACATATAACTAGGAATCAATTCTCATTTGGCCATCACGATAATCATCATCTTAGGGTTACCCTATCAGTCTATGGTTGGCTTAATGTGTTTTATTTAAAGAGAAGAAAATGTGGCAAAGCCCTATCTTCTAACAAAAGTGTCAAAAAGCTCACCCTCCCTCTCTCCCTACACAAGCTTGGCACACTACGATAATCACCATCAACTATCCCAACTATCTATGGTTGTCTTTATGAGTTTTATTTCTTCACTCGATCCTATTCAAGACCATGTTCACAGCGACTCTGCAGTCTAAATGTTTTTTAGACTGTCCTTGCCTACAACTACAATCACCCATGAAATAATATATGTCCTTGCCTACAACTAGAATCAAAGAAGTTACTGATACTACATTCCTTAAGTTGCACCCCCCCAGCATGCATTTTAGTAACCTGCCTGTACTATTCCTTCTCTGTGTTAAATTGGGTGTGTATTTGTTGTTAATTTTTGTGATTCAATTGAATAGTGAAGAAGAGCTATGTTGATTGCAGTCTCACAACAGGTAAGTGTAGCACCAATGCCTGCAGATTCTTTATTCAATCTAACTGATTCAATGTAGCACTCGACTTATCCACGTTGCTAGGAAGGATTATAAGTTTATAACTTATATGATGGTGTGATTTTTCTTCTTGGCAAACTTCTTATATAATATGATTTAAGAAATGAACACTTGGGAATTTGTTAGAGAGAATAGCAATTTCATTAGATGCCATACATTGAGGGTTTTTACTCTCCAATTCATGCAATTTTACTTAAAGTATAGGAGGGTGTTCTTGACTCTCCAATTCATACAACTTTACTTATAGAAAATTTTATAGTTGAAGATTTCATTGGTTGTGAACCTTTCATTATCAACTTTTATTCATTCGCATGCATTAGTGAAACTTAGACCCGTTCGAGAATTGTGTACGACATATGTTCGGTAATCCTTGACGCGACGGATTGGGTCTTTGACTAGATTCATTGTTCTTGTGATGTACATTCGAGCTTTGTCGTATACGATTCTTGAATTGTCCATTTCGGACAGTTTGAGAATGCAATTATCCATCTTATACTCAATAGCTCATGCAAGTCTGATGTTAGACAGAGTTTCGGTTGATGTCGCATTGTTCTCTGGGTACATACATAGGTACGACTTATGTTGTACCTATGTCGTGTACTTGGAGAACCACGCGGACATGCTGCTGAAATTTAGTCTGACTAGGGGACGAAGCATTCAAATTGTTGAGTGCAAGTTGGATCGTGCATTCTCGAATGGGATAGGACCAACCACCTTGTAGTAAGGAGTTTGCAATTTATGGATAGGTGACTTGCATGTTGCCACGGTACAGTGGGCTAATTGTACTTGCTCATTTTAGATTTCCACAGAACCAATTACGGAGATGGACAAGAGTTGGATTGATTTACCGAATCGGATGTCTCGGGAATACATGGAGGGGATTAACCAGTTCATGGAATTTACCAATGGGTTTGACAATGACTTCATCAGTTGTCCATGTAGAAAATGTACGAATCGGTATTATTACAGAAGAGAGATTGTCCGAGAGCATCTGATTCTGAACGGATTCTTGAAGGAGTACAAGAACTGGACAAAACATGGAGAAGAGTATGTTTCCTGTCGCAGAGAGGAAATAGATGAAATTGAGGTGGATGATATGTCAGAGGCTGATCCGATGAACGTGATGCTAAATGATATCGCGTGCGGGCTGGCACCCGAATACACAAGCTGTGAGACTGAGGGGGCGGGTGGGAGTAATCCTCGCTCTGGTGCCGATGAAGAAGCCTTGAGATATTTTGAAATTCTAGACGATGCACAGACAGAATTGTATCCTGGATTCAAGGACTTCAGTAAATTGTCATTTATTGTTGAGTTGTTACATTTGAAGGCATTGAACCAATGGTCTGACAAGTCTTTCGATATGCTCCTCCAGTTGTTGCATCGAGTGCTCCCATCCGGTGCAAAACTTGCTGAGTCTTACTATCAGGCTCGCAAGTTAACTGAAAATTTAGGCTTCACATATAAGACTTTGGATGCATGTCCGAACAATTGCATGTTGTTTAGGAATGAGAATGCCCATCTTGATAAGTGCATTGTGTGTCAGACTTAGAGATGGAAGGATGACGGGGTTGGTTACAATCGTCAGAATAGTTCTACAAGTGTTATCAACCGTGGCAAACTCGTGGCAGTAAAGCAAATGAGATATTTCCCACTTAAGCCAAGGCTGAAGAGGCTTTTTATGTCATCAAATATTTCCAAACTGATGAGATGGCATGCCGAGAATAGCAGGGACGATGGTAAGTTAACCTATCCAGCAGATTCCCCAGCGTGGAAAGACTTCGATCGGAGGAATCCAGACTTTGCCTTGGATTGTCGCAATGTGCGGCTTGGTTTGGCTGCAGATGGTTTTAGTCCGTTCAAATCCATGACTGGGGCAAATCACAGTACGTGGCCAGTTGTTTTGGTACCTTATAATCTTCCGCCATGGTTTTGTATGAAGCAACCTTTTCTGATCTTATCCACACTTATTGATCGACCAAGAGGACCAGGGGACAAGATTGATGTATATATGCAACCTTTGATTGATGAATTGAATGAATTATGGGATGATGGTCTGATGACATTTGATGCCGAAGGCAATGAAATGTTTCAACTCCGCGCCGCATTATTATGGACAATCAACGACTTCCCTGCGTACGCCAACTTGTCGGGTTGGAGCACAAAGGGAGAGTTTGCATGTCCTTGCTGCAATAAGGAGAAGAAGTCAACTTGGTTGAAGCACGGCAGAAAATGGGTATACACGGGTCATAGGCGCTTTCTACCTCCATTGCATAGGTTCAGGAGGGACAAAGTGTCATTTGATGGGAGTCGAGAATATGGTCCAGCACCTCGAACAATGACGGGAGTTGAATTGTTGTCACAGCTCGAGCAGGAGCAAATACGTACTATGTATGATTTTCAAGATTTACTGGCCCTAGTGCTGCCTTCTATTCCCGGTGCAAATAGAAGGCGAGGTCATAATTGGAAGAAAAAAAGTATTTTCTACGATTTACCATACTGGAAAGATAACTTACTCAGGCACAACTTAGATGTTATGCACATCGAGAAGAACGTTTGTGATAATATACTGTGGACCATTCTCGGTGCTCAGGGGAAGTCGAAGGATGGTGTCAATGCATGCCATGACTTGGAAGAAATGGGCTTGAGAAAACCGTTGCACTTGCAGTTGAGAGAGTCTAACAAGGCATACATGCCTCCTGCGCAGTACACGATGAGTAAAGATGAGAAAGATGTCTTCCTCTCAGTTCTGAAGGGTGTCAAGGTTCCTGACGGGTACTGTTCGAATATCGCAAAGCGTGTGAACATGAGAGAAAGAACATTACAGGGTTTGAAGAGTCATGACAATCATATTCTTATTCAACAATTACTGCCTATCTCCATACGGAATTGTTTGCCTAAGAATGTTGTAGCGCCGTTGATTGAAGTTAGTAACTTCTTCAGACAACTTTGTTCTAGAGTTCATCGAATTGATGAGTTGAATGGTTTGCAAGAGAGGATTGCTATGACGTTGTGTCATTTAGAAAAAAATTTCCCACCTGCATTTTTCGATGTCATGGTTCACTTGACCATACACTTAACCAATGAAGCCCTGCTTGGTGGCCCTGTCCAATTCAGATGGATGTATCTGATCGAGAGGTACATGAACACATTGAAGAGATATGTTCGTAATAGAGCTCGTCCGGAGGCATCGATAGCTAAGGGGTATCTGATGGATGAGTGCACAAATTTCTGCGTAGCATATCTTAAAGATAATATTGAAACAAAGTTAACTAGGCCCTCGCGGATTAATGATGGTCCAGTTGGGGAGGGCACGCCATTTGATCTCAACAATATTGAGTGGATTCAAGCTCACCGGTGGGTGTTGTTCAACACCCCATCTATTGTGGCTTTCACTCGGTAAGTTATCACTCATTGATAAGTGTAACTTGTCAGTTTTTTGCCTAAATCATCACAGTTGTCGTTAACACGTATTATGCATCGCAGGACACACATCGATGAGCTGAAACGGGACATGCCTCATGCTACAGAGAATGAAATTCATCAGTCTCATTCCCAGTCATTTCACGAATGGTTCAAGAATCACGTATGTATTCAATCATTAAGAGTAGTTTCACTTGTTCTTGTCATATTACTTTCATGTAGTGATATTCACTGATTACATGCGTTGCGTAGGTATGTAGCTTACGAAGAACCAACGATCCGTATTTGACTGATGAAATGAACCAGTTAGCTGATGGCCCATTTATAACGGCCCGACGTTACACAACTTGTGATGTCAACAACTTTCGATTTCGCATCAAGGATGTAGATGAGAAACGAGCGACGCAAAATAGTGGGCTCGGTTGTCCATCCGTCGATGCTGGTTACTACTATGGCCGGTTGAAAGATATTGTTGAAGTTGTGTATAATCACAGGCTAAATTTTCTATTGTTTAAGTGTGATTAGGTGGATCCCATCCGAGGGGTGAAAACAGATAATTACCAGTTTACATTGGTAAATTTTAACAATTTGTTACATCGTGATGATCGAATAAGTGCCGAACCGTACATACTGTCCTCAATGGCGGAGCAAGTTTACTATGTCAAAGATCCGAAAGATCCTAACTGGCAGGTTGCAGTTAAAATGTCAAGGAGGGGAGTGTATCAGATTGAATGTGATGAGCCAAATATTGATGCATTCGCCCAACAAGTTCTTGACCAGAATACAGTTGTTCAACATGATGAAGATATTAATTGGGTTCGGGAAACCATTGAAGGAGATACAGTTGACTTACATGACCAATGAACGGTTGGGAACTATTTCAGTAATGTTAAATTTTAGTGTAAATAATTTTTAAATGTTAATTTCAATTATCTTGTTTAATGAAATTTATCTTACAAACATTTGAACAGATATGTCAGGACGAAAGAGGAGAGATCGTCCGCTAACGATGGATGAGCTGCTGCGCCAGGCCAGCGGACCGTCTGGGGAGCCTAGACCGGCACCGGATGCCGCCCAGTCTAGTTCGATGGCCCCACCGAGTAGGTCATCGGCATCTCATCCGAGTCCATCCACTCCAGTGGATGCTTCGGCGTCGTCTAGTGCTTCAGCTCCACCATCTTCAGCACCACCATCAGCAGATACACAGACTGGTATAAGTTTATTTAATTAAAAAATTTTAATTCTAGCAAATTATTTTATTTCAATTTAATTAGATTATCTCGAATTTAAACAGGTGCTACGAGCACGGGCCCATCTTCCAGCAGGGGGAGAGGCCCTGCTAGAGGGATCCGGACATGGAATTTCGGCCATCCCATTGACGTAGAGTTTGATGAGACATATCATCCGGTGGGCCGTCATGCTCGCCAGCTCATCAGCCAGTTAGGACATATGGTCCGGGATCCATATGCATTTCCTTTGACCACACTTGATTGGGAGGCATTCCCGGTGGCGACGCTAGATCGTACCTGGCAGCAGGTCAAGGTAATAATTTAACATTTCTCCTCAGGATGTGTCAATTTAAACCATAACTTAATGAAGAATAATTTGTCAATGAAAAATTATTTGTCCTTTTCAGGACAATTTGAGGGCCTGTCCTGAGCTCTTCTGGCCAGTTTGCATGTCGAAGTGCCGGAAGATGTGGAAGGATCATAAAAATAAAATAAAGACGCATCACTGGAAGCCTCATCAGGATGCGCCTGACATACTTCAGCGAGTTTCGACTGGCGTTCTCCCTGATCAGTGGACTCAGCTCGTCCGGTACTGGACGAGCGAGGAGGCGCAGGTGAGAAACTTGTACTTTTTTTATTTTAATTTTAACATTTTACTAATAATTAACGTAACTAACAAAAATTTTGACTGATAAATATTGAAAACAGAGAGTGTCTGCTACGAATGCGCGGAACCGCACATTGCAGGGTCCTACACATAGGTTGGGGACTCGACACATCACCCAGGTCCGCCACGAGGTAAAAAGTTAGATCGTACAGTTAATTTATGTTTTTGTCATTCTGTATGATAGTATACTAGTAATACATTTCTCCACCAAACAGTTGCGTTCCGAGGGTGTTCTAGTTGATAGGATGTCCGTCTGGATGCGTTCTCGAGATCCTCGCCACCCAGAGGTTGCAGCTATCTTCGTAAGTTTTTATATTGAACTGTTTAAATTATGTTTCTATTAGTATGTCTTGTTATGCATGATAATATACTAAATGAATGAACTACGCAGGCCCAGTATCAGTCACGCCTAGAGGAGTTACCCGAGGAGGAGCGCAGTTTTCCATCGCGGAGGGATGAGATATTCCACTCCGTCATTGGCCGGGATGGGCATGGATACACGCTGACGTATGGGATGGGCATTCCACGCTCGCACATCACGCGATCGGAGTCATCCGGTGCTAGCTCCTCCCAGGGCATACGCTTCCGTACGGATGAGGAGGTTCAGGAGTTGCTGCAGTCCATGAAGGCATCGATCAGAGAGGAGGTCAGGGCAGAGATGAGGGCCGAGTGGAGAGAGAAGATGGCAGAGCTTGAGAGTCATCTATCACAGAGTCGCGCCCCGCTTGCTTCAGACCCACCACCCACTACTCAGGTTAGTAAGAAAAAAAATTTGTACATATAAATTGTCAATTATGTCATTGATGCATCAATACTTATGTCTTTTTTATTGTTTTTAACTGTATAATAAATAATTACAGGCACCAGACGCTGGTAGCGGCCACAGGGCTAGACATGACTTCGGTGGAGAGGACAGTCATGATTTAGCAGGCACGACTGATCCTGACCAGGTAAAATTATATTTTTTTAATTTAAGATTTCAACATTTAAGTTAAAACCTTAACATAAAACTTAGAAAACGAGCCTTCGGGAGCTCAAATCGAGCAAACGGGCTCCGTTGCCATTGAAACTTGACGGGCACGAGCCTCTAGTCATTCATGACTTGCAGGAACTGACGGAACGAGAATCCGACTCCCGGATTGATCGTACAGCTGAAAAGTATGTTTAACTTTGAACGCTAACTTAAAACTTAGAAAACGAGCCTCCGGGCGCCCAAAATGAGCAAACGGGCTTCGTTGCCCATGAAACTTGACGGGCACGGGCCCAAAGTCATTACTGACTTGCAGGAACTGACGGAACGGGATTCCGAATCCCGGATTGCTCGTAATGTTGAAAAGTAGGTTTAAGTTAAAACGTTAACTTAAAACATAGAAATCGAGCTTCCGGACGCCCAAAATGAGGAAACAGGCTCCGTTGCCTGTGGAACTTGACGGACATGGGCCCCTAGTCATTCCTGACTTGCAGGAACTGACGGAACGAGAATCCGACTCCCGGATTGCTCGTAAAGTTGAAATATAGGTTTAAGTTGAAACCTTAACATAAAACTTAGAAATCGATCCTCTAGGCGCCCAAAACGAGGATCCGACCTCCGTTACCCATGAAACTTGACGGGCACGAGCCTCTAGTCATTCCTGACTTGCAGAAACTGACGGAACGAGAATCCGACGCCCGGATTGCTCGTATGGTTGAAACGTAGGTTTAAGTTAGAACGTTAACTTAAAACATAAAAAAGAGCCTCCGGGCGCCCAAAAGGAGCGGCCGGAGTCTGTTGCCGGTGAAACTTGACGGGCATGGGTCCTTAGTCATTCATGATTTGCAGGAACTGACGGAACGGGATTCCGAATCCCGGATTGCTCGTAATGTTGAAAAGTAAGTTTAAGTTAGAACGTTAACTTAAAACTTAGAAATTGAGCCTCCGGGCGCCCAAAACTAGGAAACGGACTCCGTTGCCCGTGAAATTTGACGGGCATGGGCCCCTAGTCATTCATAACTTGGAGGAACTGACGGAATGCGATTCCGAATCTCGGATTGCTCGTACAGTTAAAACGTAGGTTTAAGTTAGAACGTTAAGTTAAAACTTAGAAATCGAGCTTCCGGACGCCCAAAATGAGGAAACGGGCTCCGTTGCCCCTGAAACTTGACGGGCATGGGCCCCTAGTCATTCATGATTTGTAGGAACTGACAGCACGGGATTTTGAATCCCGGATTGCTCGTAATGTTGAAAAGTAGGTTTAAGTTAGAACTTTAACTTAAAACTTAAAAATCGAGCCTCCGGGCGCCCAAAATGAGGAAACGGAGTCCGTTGCTCGTGAAACTTGACAGGCATAGGTCCGTAGTCATTCATGACTTGCAGGAACTGACGGAACGAGATTCCGACTCCCGGATTGATCGTACAGTTGAAACGTAGGTTTAAGTTAGAATGTTAACTTAAAACATAGAAAACGAGCCTCCGGGCGCCCAAAATGAGCAAACGGGTTCCGTTGCTCGTGAAACTTGACGGGCACGGGCCCCTACTCATTCAGGACTTGCAGGAACTGATGGAACGAGATTTCGACTCCCGGATTGCTCGTACAATTCAAACGTAGGTTTAAGTTAGAATGTTAACTTAAAACTCAGAAAACGAGCCTCCGGGCGTCCAAAATGAGCAAACAAGGTCCGTTGCTCGTAAAACTTGACGGACACGGGCCCCTAGTAATTCATGACTTGCAGGAATTGACGGAACGAGATTCCGACTCCCGGATTGATCGTACAGTTGAAACGTAGGTTTAAGTTAAAACGTTAACTTAAAACTTAGAAATTGAGCCTCCGGGCGCCCAAAGCGAGGAAACGGGCTCCGTTGCCCGTGAAACTTGACGGGAATGGGCCCCTAGTAATTCATGACTTGGAGGAACTGACGGAATGCAATTCCGAATCTCGGATTGCTCGTATAGTTAAAACGTAGGTTTAAGTTAGAACGTTAAGTTAAAACTTAGAAATCGAGCTTCCGGACGCCCAAAATGAGGAAACGGGCTCCGTTGCCCCTGAAACTTGACGGGCATGGGCCCCTAGTCATTCATGATTTGCAGGAACTGATAGCACGGGATTTTGAATCCTGGATTGCTCGTAATGTTGAAAAGTAGGTTTAAGTTAGAACTTTAACTTAAAACTTAAAAATCGAGCCTCCGGGCCCCCAAAATGAGGAAACGGAGTCCGTTGCTCGTGAAACTTGACAGGCATAGGTCCGTAGTCATTCTTGACTTGCAGGAACTGACGGAACGAGATTCCGACTCCCGGATTGATCGTACAGTTGAAACGTAGGTTTAAGTTAGAATGTTAACTTAAAACATAGAAAACGAGCCTCCGGGCGCCCAAAATGAGCAAACGGGTTCCGTTGCTCGTGAAACTTGACGGGCACGGGCCCCTACTCATTCAGGACTTGCAGGAACTGATGGAACGAGATTTCGACTCCCGGATTGCTCGTACAATTCAAACGTAGGTTTAAGTTAGAATGTTAACTTAAAACTCAGAAAACGAGCCTCCGGGCGTCCAAAATGAGCAAACAAGGTCCGTTGCTCGTAAAACTTGACGGACACGGGCCCCTAGTCATTCATGACTTGCAGGAATTGACGGAACGAGATTCCGACTCCCGAATTGATCGTACAGTTGAAACGTAGGTTTAAGTTAAAACGTTAACTTAAAACTTAGAAATTGAGCCTCCGGGCGCCCAAAACGAGGAAACGGGCTCCGTTGCCCGTGAAACTTGACGGGCATGGGCCCCTAGTAATTCATGACTTGGAGGAACTGACGGAATGCAATTCCGAATCTCGGATTGCTCGTATAGTTAAAACGTAGGTTTAAGTTAGAACGTTAAGTTAAAACTTAGAAATCGAGCTTCCGGACGCCCAAAATGAGGAAACGGGCTCCGTTGCCCCTGAAACTTGACGGGCATGGGCCCCTAGTCATTCATGATTTGCAGGAACTGACAGCACGGGATTTTGAATCCCGGATTGCTCGTAATGTTCAAAAGTAGGATTAAGTTAGAACTTTAACTTAAAACTTAAAAATCGAGCCTCCGGGCGCCCAAAATGAGGAAACGGAGTCCGTTGCTCGTGAAACTTGACGGCCATAGGTCCGTAGTCATTCATGACTTGTAGGAACTGATGGAACGAGATTCCGACTCCCGGATTGATCGTACAGTTGAAACGTAGGTTTAAGTTAGAACGTTAACTTAAAACTTAGAAAATGAGCCTCCGGGCGCCCAAAATATGCAAATCGGTTCCGTTGCTCGTGAAACTTGACGGGCACGGGCCCCTACTCATTCAGGACTTGCAGGAACCGACGGACCGAGATTCCGACTCCCGGATTGCTCGTACAATTCAAACGTAGGCTTAAGTTAGAACGTTAACTTAAAACTCAGAAAACGAGCCTCCGGGCGCCCAAAATGAGCAAACAAGGTCCGTTGCTCGTGAAACTTGACGGGCACGGGCCCCTAGTCATTCATGACTTGCAGGAATTGACGGAACGAGATTCCGACTCCCGGATTGATCGTACAGTTGAAACGTAGGTTTAAGTTAAAACGTTAACTTAAAACTTAGAAATTGAGCCTCCGGGCGCCCAAAACGAGGAAACGTGCTCCGTTGCCCGTGAAACTTGACGGGCATGGGCCCCTAGTAATTCATGACTTGGAGGAACTGACGGAATGCAATTCCGAATCTCTGATTGCTCGTACAGTTAAAACGTAGGTTTAAGTTAGAACGTTAAGTTAAAACTTAGAAATCGAGCTTCCGGACGCCCAAAATGAGGAAACGGGCTCCGTTGCCCCTGAAACTTGACGGGAATGGGCCCCTAGTCATTCATTACTTGCAGGAACTGACGGAACGGGATTTTGAATCCCGGATTGCTCGTAATGTTCAAAAGTAGGTTTAAGTTAGAACTTTAACTTAAAACTTAAAAATCGAGCCTCCGGGCGCCCAAAATGAGGAAACGGAGTCCGTTGCTCGTGAAACTTGACAGGCATAGGTCCGTAGTCATTCATGACTTGCAGGAACTGACGGAACGAGATTCCGACTCCCGGATTGATCGTACAGTTGAAACGTAGGTTTAAGTTAGAACGTTAACTTAAAACTTAGAAAATGAGCCTCCGGTCGCCCAAAATATGCAAATCGGTTCCGTTGCTCGTGAAACTTGACGGGCACGGGCCCCTACTCATTCAGGACTTGCAGGAACTGACAGACCGAGATTCCGACTCCCGGATTGCTCGTACAATTCAAACGTAGGCTTAAGTTAGAACGTTAACTTAAAACTCAGAAAACGAGCCTCCGGGCGCCCAAAATGAGCAAACAAGGTACGTTGCTCGTGAAACTTGACGGGCACGGGCCCCTAGTCATTCATGACTTGCAGGAACTGATGGAACGAGATTCTGACTCCCGGATTGATCGTACAGTTGAAACGTAGGTTTAAGTTAGAACGTTAACTTAAAACTTAGAAAAACGAGCCTCCGGGCGCCCAAAATGAGCAAACGGGGTCCGTTGCTCGTGAAACTTGACGGGCACGGGCCCCTAGTCATTCATGACTTGCAGGAACTGACGGAACGAGATTCCGACTCCCGGATTGATCGTACAGTTGAAACATAGGTTTAAGTTAGAACGTTAACTTAAAACTTATTAAACGAGCCTCCGGGCGCCCAAAATGAGCAAACGGTGTTCGTTGCCCGTGAAACTTGACAGGCACGGGTCCCTAGTCATTCATGACTTGCAGGAACTGACGGAACGAGATTCCAACTCCCGGATTGATCGTACAGTTGAAACATAGGTTTAAGTTAGAACGTTAACTTAAAACTTAGAAAACGAGCCTCCGGACGCCCAAAATGAGCAAACGGGGTCCGTTGCTCGTGAAACTTGACGGGCACGGGCCCCTAGTCATTCATGACTTGCAAGAACTGACGAAACCAGATTTCGACTCCCGGATTGATCGTACAGTTGAAACGTAGGTTTAAATTAGAACGTTAACTTATAAGTTAGAAAACGAGCTTCCGAGTGCTCAAAACGAGCAAACGGGCTCCGTTGCCTGTAAAACTTGACGGGCACGTGCCCGTAGTCATTCATGACTTGCAGGAACTGTCGGGACGAGATTCCGACTCCTGGATTGCTCATAATGTTGAAACGTACGTTAAAATTTTAATTTTAATTCTTAATTTTTTATATTTAGTATAAATTGCCAATTTTTATACTTATCTTTTAATATTTATTTTTCTTTTTCTGTTCAGGTTTGAGAGCATCGGATATACCACGGCACTCGGCAAATTTTTTTTTTCTTTTTCCTGTAATTGTAATGGATATATTTTATTGAAACTTTTGTAATGTTTTGAATGCAATTAATATAAGACTTTCTTTTTTTATTTTTAATTTTAATTGATGGTAGTAGTTGTATATATTTAGGCTTTGTTATTTCTAATTTTAATTGATGGCTGTATTTGTATATACTCAGGTACAGGTACAAGTACAAAAACAAGGAAATAATTTGAGAAAATACGAAAATTTTATTTTAAAAAAAAATAAGCCACTGGCGGCCGCTAAAAGCACTATTAGCGGTTGCTAATAGTTTCAAAAATTAAAAAAAATAAAAAAAATAAAAAAAATAGTGTATTAGCGACCGCCAGATGAGTATTAGCGACCACTCTGGCGGCCGCTAATACTTAAAAAAATAAAAAATAAAAAGAAAAATTCAAAAAAATGAGGCATTAGCGACCGCTATATAGACTATTAGCGACCGCCATGGCGGTCGCTAAAAGTCCAAGTTTTTTTTAAAAAAAATTTTTGCGACCGCCATGTAGCGGTCGCTAATACCTTTTGCGAAGGTTTTCTCGGCCGGCGCTTGGCGGTCGCTAAAGAGTATTAGCGACCGCCAATCTACCTTTAGCAACGGCAAGTGGCGGCCGCTAAAAGTCAACTTTCTAGTAGTGATCCATCCCTTAGCATAGGGTAAGGGACACTTACATAATTGGAAATATTCATGTGCAAAAGAAGAAAAACTATATATGATCATATGCAGAAAAAGAGAGCCATGTAAGTGTCCCTCACCCTATAGGGGATATTCATATGCATCCATCCCTCACCATAGGGTGAGGGATGCTTCCATAAATGGAAATTTTCAAGTACAAAAGGGGGATTTTAAGTACATGAGGTGAAGTACAGAAGGGGGATTCATGTGCAAAAAAGGGAAGCATCCCTCACCCTATGGTGGGATGGATGCACTTGAACATTTCCCATATATATATATGTGTATATATATACACACATACACACACGAGAATATAAAGAGAGGAGATTCGAACTCCCAAACCAATTCTATATTGAAAGGAGTGTCGCCCTCTCTTCTTCTGAAAAAAGCACATCTAATCCTTGACAGACCCCTACACCAAAAAGAGTAGCTTTCAGCTATGTATATGAGACAATAAAAAATAAAGAAAAAAGAAAAAAAAGCTTTCCATTGGATGCCCTAAATTCAACATATGAGAAAAGCGTATGTAATGGCATATTTCACTTTCAGACTAATGCTTGGATCATGGATCTTATTTCTTTGAGAATGGTTTCTAGAGGCTGAACAACCCGTTCGCCATTAATCTTGAACTAACCAAGATTTTGGTAGCTTTTACTATATTGGGAAAGCTAGGTTTCTGCGCTAATGAGAAAACAATATGAATTTCAGTTTATGTTCTGGGTTTTCCTTAATTTCTCGTTGTGGGTTCAAGAACTTGCTTCTTTCTTTCTTTCATGTTTTCCATTAATCTGAAAATCATATAGCTCTAACATGGTCATGTTGAAACAAGGCATGTTCAACCAATTCCTTCAGATCTAGCTTACAAATAGGTCACAAGGGATTGAAATTATTAAATTTGGATTTTAGGAAAGATTTTATTAGAATGGCCCCCCTACTGTACTTTTTTTTAGAATAACAACGCCATTTGGGGAAGGGCGAGCTTCAATAATGCTCTGCCGTTTATAGAATACAAGGAATCATTTTCGGGTTCTTATTCATAACTTTGTAAACAAATTTGGTGGTGAGATGTCTGCTCTTGGTAAAGGTCTAAATTTTGTTCTCCTCATAAATCTAGAATCTAGAAGGGGATGAATATGTTAAGGATTTCATCCACATCTGCAATAATTGAAAGTCCACGAGGATCCTAACCCTAGAGGGGGGGGGGGTGAATAGGGTGAGCTACAACTATGACCAATTTACACCAATTTTAACTTCTTTAAAAAAAACCTAGTCACATGTGATGATTAAACAATCAATATGCGGAAGCTAATAAACAATCACCACACAAGCAATCACCACAACACAATATTTATAGTGGTTCGGCCTCAATGCCTACATCCACTACCGGCTTGTGAATCCAACACCCCACCGGATTTCCACTATTTATGCTTTTAACTAGGCTAAGCAATAACCCTTACAATGTTGTTTTTCTAGGCTAAACAACAACCTCTCAATGTGCTTTTATAGGCTAAGCAATAACCTTTACAAAATGCTTTTCTTAGGCTAAGCAATAACCTTACAAGATGCTTTTCTTAGGCTAAGCAATAACCTTACACAAAGCTTTTCTCTAAGAAAGTGTCTTTACAAAAGATCACTCTAAGAGATACAATTTAAGCTCAAATGAATTTGCCTCTTGAAAAGGCTAATATGAAAGTTTAAAACAAATAACAAACATACACTCAAATAAGTTAAAGTGTGTGCACAAGTGTATGAATGTGTTTCTTCAATCAATCTCAACAAAGAAGCTCTTAAATGAATGCATGATGCATTTTAAAATCAAAGCTTATAAAATGATGATTGAAGAGAAAACTAATCACATGAGAAATTCAAACAACTTTAAGAAATGAACTAAACAAGTTGTATGAATGTAAAAGTCTAAGAAAGCATGTGATTTAGTTAAGAGAGTTTGCAAACTAATCTAATTTACCAAGGATGATTTAGAGTTTGCAACACAACTCTTTAAAAGCTAGAAATCATGCAAATATGAAAATACAAAGATTTAACCATGCATTGATTCTACTTTTAATGGAAATCAAAATGATAAGTAAGGTCTACCTTTTTAAATCTCAAGCATTTGATTTCCAAATGGCCTTCTAGCCTTTCCAACTTCATCCCCTTTCAATGGCTCCAAAATGGTCTCAAAGGTTCATGTGTCAAGCCTTGAAAAAGGTTGGAAAAGAATGGACTTTATAGCCAAAAAGTGTCCAACGGCTAGTCCTCGGTCGACCGGCAAAGGGGTCTCGGTCGACCGAGAAAGCACAACGGTCATAAAAGTTACCATTGGGGCTTTAGGGCTCAGTCACCCTGCAGTGTCCTCGGTCGACCGAGACACAGGTCTCGGTCGACCGGCGACACTGCCGGGCGAGTCCCTGGGGCCAAAAATCCAACTTTTTTTTTTCATTTCAAAGTATTTCTTTGAGGGATCTTTGGGCCACTCAATCAAGTTTAAATAACATGTTTTAAGACATTCTAAGATGTTTAAAAACATGAAAAACACAAAGCCTAAAAAGATTTGAAAACTTTAAAACCATAGACTAGCTTGATTTGTAAAAACTCTTTTCAAGTGAACTTGCATACACAAATGATTCTTTTTGTGATGAATGTATGCAAAGCTCAAACCTAAATTCACAAGATGATTTTCCAAATATAATGCACAAGGAAATAGGTTTTCAAAAGAGTTTGGATTATAAAACCAATGCATCCAAGTTTTGAACCAAAACATGCATAAAACAAATACTTTTCCAAATCTTAAAAGCTATGCATGTATAAAACTAGATTTCAAGGTTTTCTAAAACAATGCAAGTGTGAGAATTCAAATGATGCTAAAGTGCAAATGCATCCATCAAATTGCAAATACAAAATTCCTAACAATCTCCCCCTTTGCAATTTGATGGCAACTTACCCATCATTGAAATTTCACACCAAGTCTTCAGCTCCCCCTAAGCTGGACAAGTCTTGAAATCTTCTTGGATGCTTCTTCTCATAGCTTGGGCTCTTGGGCTCTTTTCTTCAATCTTCTTGATGCTTGGTGCTTGATCAATCTTCAAGCTTTCTTTTCATCTTCCTCTCTATGGCCAAGCATCTTCTTTAGCTCCAAGCTTTCTTTCTTCTATTTGCTCTCCCCCTTTGACCATGCCTCTCTCTCCCTTTGGCAAGGTATGCATTCTCTCCCCTTTGTAGAAGATCATACACAACTCTCCCCTTAGGAAGCTTGGACATTCTCTTCACCTTTTGAGAACTTGAATTCTTTCTCCCCCTTTGATGGATAGGAGATCTTCGAGTACTTGAACTCTCGAACTCTCTCCCCCTTTGACATTAAATTGCAAAGGTACCTACACACATGAAACAAGGAAAATACCTTTAGTAGCACCTGTTAACAAATGAAATCGAAAATGAAATACATAACAGGCTATCATGTATGGAAGTTATCTCTAAGGGCTCAAAGGCAACCCAAGGGTGAATTTGATCAAAACTAATACTTCCTATGAAGGTTTACACTCCCCCTTAATCCATTCTCTTCTTTTGTCAAACTTTTGACAAGATATAACTATTTGGTTCAAGAAGTAGATGGTTTAACCAAATGAGGGTCAACTTCAAGGAAAGGATTAGATTCATATAACTATAAAGCTCAATATGATCAAATTACCAAAAGAGAGCTAGGTCTAATGGGAAAAGCAATCATGGATATCAATTGGAAAAACAAAGAGTACCAATTGAGATTTAAGGATATGACTTATTAAATCAATCACTCTAAAATGGATTTAAAAATATAACTATTAGGAAAAATCCAAATTAGAGCTATCCATGATGCAATGGGGTTTACTCAAACATAGCATCAATCAATATAACTTATGAAAATCATATGCTATGTAAGGTTTTGAACTCATTTCATTCAATCAATAAATATGACTATTATGTGCAAAAATGAGTGAAATGAAATTCAAGCATGAAGCCAACCTCAACAATTAACCAACCAATATTATGAACACATAAACATGGTGGTCATGAGATTTACCTATGTGAGCAAGGGATGAGGCAATCATGAAAATTATGATGCTAATGGTGTGTGACATGGAACAAATATATTACTATCAAGTTTAATCCAATGCACACAAGGTCTATCACATACACAAGATAAGTCATCAATTGGATATGAAATCAATGGAAAATTATACCAAATGAAACCAATTGAATATGATAACATGATTAAAAGCAAGGATGTGACAAACACAAAATTCCATCAAGCATCATAAATGCAAATTCATCACTTTTAAAGATATAACTATTGAGCATAGTGATGAACAAGGCAAATTGCAATGCAAAAGGATATGACTTGATAAAGCATGCAATTTCCAAAGTGTCAAAATCATATGAATTCAACTACTAAGATATCCATCAACCAACATAAATGCAAGGAATGGATTTCAAAGAGTTTCATATGATTAAGATCACTACTTATGAAGTTGAGACATGTATAAGGATGACACCAAGAGAATCTACATGAATCAACATCATAACCATCCAAAAAGAATATGACTAGAAAGCATAGAGGATGGATTTGGGTTCTAGTATGGTTTCTACAAATATTACTAAGATCACAACCATACATGGAACCAATTGACATTTGCATATAAAAAGGATGACTAAATAAGCAAAGATGCAAATGACTTGAAACAACAATTGATCATGACTAAATTAGCTATGAAAGCTTTTAAAGTCACAAACAATTTAATCATGTAGAAATGCAATGCAAAATATAAAACTAAATGAGTGCAAAAAGCAAATCAAACATGATGAAATTATAATCAAAAGATTTTGAAAACCATGAAGTATAACTTAGAATGGTGTATGAAAACAAAATCAATTGATCATAAAGAAACATTGCATTTTAAGAAATGTAACTATGAAAGAACAAAATGCAAAAGCAATCATGACCAACAAAAGGTTTAACTAATAAAGCATAGGTTGGTCAATGAGGTCCAAGGCCTTAAGGTTTGTCTAAGTATAAAACTTTGGGAATCCACCTAAGGTCCTGTGAGGGTTGAACTTTGAGGTCTATCTTAGAAGTCTCACCAACTTTTGGAGATTTGACTTGATAAATTTTTAATTGAGACTTATCACCATTATTTTTAGATTTTACTAATGTAATCTTAGATTGGTGATTAGTCTTTTGAGGTTGGTGATTCTTCTTCTTAGGGGATTGTTTTCTATTCTTATTATTTTCTCCCTTTCTTTGACTTTCGAATTTTAGATTTAACTTTGTAATTTTCTTCAAAAGTTCTTTCATGTTTTGACTTAAGGAAGGTAGGTTGAGAAGCTTTTTGTTAATAGATTCTTTTATTTTTGGTTTAACTTGTTTAAGCTTCTTAGAATCTATCTTAGGAGACTCCTTGGTTTTTAGTGTCTTACCCTTCAAATTTGATTTTACTTTCTTTGGTTCAAAGATGGGATTAGACACATTGCTTCTTCTTAGTTTGCACTCAAACCTAAAGTGTCCTTCAAAGCCACAATAATTACATTTAGACATGGGCAAAGAAGTGTGAGTGCTAGAGAAAGAGGACTCACCTTTCACAAAAGTGTTGGTGAATTTAGGGTCATATGACATATTCCTATTAAATCCAAGACCCGTCCTATCTCCATGAGGTTTACCCAATTTAAATAATTTTTCAAGTCTATCTTCACTTTGGGTAAACTTGCACTCATACTTTTGTTTATATCCTTCAAGTTGAGTGACTTTGGTTATAAGGATTGAATTTTCATGTTTAACTTTTGAAAGTTCATTTTCAATTTCCTTATATTTGCTTAGCTCTTCATTGACAAGTTTTAATTCAAGTTTTAGTTCATTAACAACATTAGATCCAAGTTCTTGGGTTTTTAACTTACTTTTAATCAACTTGGCTTCTAAATTGTTAAAGTCTTTGTCTTGCCTTTTTATTTGATCTCTTAGATTTAAATTTTCCTTATTGACATTTTCATAATCCATCTTTAATTCTCTTAGTTCATCTTGAATGTTAGATAGATTATTTAAAGAGATCATGAACTTAGATTCTAAACAATTTATGACTTCTTCTTTCTCTCTAAGCTCATCTTTAGAAGAGACTAGTTCTTTGTTTAGTCTTTTAGATTCTTCTCTTAACTTTTTATTTTTCTTTTCAGTCTTTAAGGATAATTCATATAATTCCTCAAAGGCTTGTTGAAGATCTTCTTCATTTTCTTTAATTTCTTCTTCTTTTAATTCAATTTGAGATTCTTTTAATTGAATGTTTGAATCTCCAATAGAAGGAAGAATGAGGGGTCTAGAAGAATCTACAAGATCTAGCATAGTGGAATCCATCTTAATGATTTTCATGCAAACACAAATCTAGGGTTTTAACTCTAGGTTTTTACACCTAATCAAGAGTTCCAAACACTTGATCCTATAAGATAGAGCACGAGGCTCTGATACCAATTGAAAGTCCACGAGGATCCTAACCCTAGAGGGGGGGGGGGTGAATAGGGTGAGCTACAACTATGACCAATTTACACCAATTTTAACTTCTTTAAAAAAAAACTAGTCACATGTGATGATTAAACAATCAATATGCGGAAGCTAATAAACAATCACCACACAAGCAATCACCACAACACAATATTTATAGTGGTTCGGCCTCAATGCCTACATCCACTACCGGCTTGTGAATCCAACACCCCACCGGATTTCCACTATTTATGCTTTTTCAAATAAAGGACAACTCTATTTGTGATGAATGTATACAAAGCTCAAACCTAAATTCACAAGATGATTTTCCAAATATAATGCACAAGGAAATAGGTTTTCAAAAGAGTTTGGATTATAAAACCAATGCATCCAAGTTTTGAACCAAAACATGCATAAAATAAATACTTTTCCAAATCTTAAAAGCTATGCATGTATAAAACTAGATTTCAAGGTTTTCTAAAACAATGCAAGTGTGAGAATTCAAATGATGCTAAAGTGCAAATGCATCCATCAAATTGCAAATACAAAATTCCTAACAATAATATCAAATTATTTTTTAACAATCATTTCATTCCACCTCATGTTGGAATTCATAAGTCTTCGACAATAAGGGAACGTTTGGCATCTCAAGTCATTCGGATGTTCCCATGTTCCCACGAAATAAGGTTGTAGAAAATATTTTTGTTATGTGCAAATCATTGTTTCGAATTTCGATCTTACGGGAAAGGATCTCAAAATCTTAACCTGTTGTCATAAGAAAATTAAAGCAAAAAAACTTTCATTTTTAAAAAAAATTAACTTATTGACACAGTTGTTTCTTGATTACGTATCTATTGCCTTTTAAATAATGTCATTTAAAGACTCAAAATCCTCTCACTTATCCCAAAGGTCACTACACCAAAAATCGGAAATTGGAACGGAAAAGCGTTCCTAATCCTTCCGTTCCTAATCCGTTAAAGTGTTCCAATTTCCGTTCCAATTTGGATTAGGAACGGTTGGTACCAAATTGGAACGGAAATTGGAACACTTTAACGGATTAGGAACGGAAGGATTATGAACGCTTTTCCGTTCCAATTTCCGATTTTTGGTGTAGTAGTAGGCCCCATGTTGTCAATCTCAAAGAAGCCGACCCCACTTTATAATTCTTAATAGTGGGTCACATGGCCACAATCACAAAACGTGGGCCCATATCTTAATTTCTATAATGGTGGGACCACATTATAAACCCTTTAAATGTGGGCCTTATCTTCTAATTTTTAAGGATGAGCATCACTTTGTAATTTCAAAGGTGGTCTTGTGTTCACTACGACAAAACACGGTTATGCCAACAAAGTCACTGTGTCTGGAAAAAGCAGAATTGCGTCGGCAAAGCATTTCCCCCAATGCATTCTCATGCGTCGGCCATGTGTCGTCAACTAGCCGTGGGCAAATCCATAGCCAATGCTACCTTGACTGCGTCGGTAAATCCTTGCAATGGCCGATGCGGGCAGTGCATTGGGAATTCCTGGTAATGGCCGATGCAGGCAGTGATTGGGGAATTCCTAGTAATGGCCGACACTGATAGTGCGTTGGGAGTTCTTGGTAATTATCGATGCCTGTAGTGCATTGGGAATTCATGGTAATTGCCGGCTATGATTAAGCGTTGAGAATGCATGAAATAGCATACTCTAGGAAATGCAACTTCGCCGACGCACATATCATGATCGGCAAGGTTGTAACACTTTTTCTTTTTTGCAACGCAGCTGGTGCGTCGAGAAAGATTATTATTATTTAAAAAACATAAATAAATTTTCATTTTGCCTATATACCACAAATAAAAATCTTAATAACCAACAAACTTGATGCTCAAACCAATTTAAAATAGGTTGATCAACATTTCTAAAATAACGTTCATAACCAAATATCCTACATCCATAAACCAAAATAAACCCATAAATTTCTAACATGCACAAATATTATTACTTGATTAATTTAAAAAGTCTCTAACATCCACAAATGCCTGTGGTCAAAATAAATATAGTAATCCCTAAGAGCCCACAACCAGGACAGTAAAATCCAAAACCAATCTGCAAAACAAAAAGATGACCACCATCAGAATACAAGTAGTAATAAATTCTTGCTAGGCCAAGCATTCACTCCAAAAAATGATAATGTGACAGTGGGACAATGTTAAATTAGCATAATAATTTTATATAGTCACTTTGCGATATCCATATGACAATAACAAAAAATTACTTGGAGAATATATTATCCAAAAGCTCCCCACCTTCACATAACCTGAAACATGTGATAATTTTCCATGGCCAACATATGCAACTCATGAAAGGTGCATTGGTGCTATTTCTAGTATCAACTGTTACAAAATTATTTTGTATGGTGGGCCACCAAAATGGCCAATGAACTTTCAATTACTAAAGTCTCAGGGATTTGTGGGGACTGCCTTGGATAACACTGGACCTGCCTTGGATAACACTGGATTGTAACTACTAAATACTAATAACACAAAAATCTTCCTAATCTCAAAAGTCTTGGATATTTAAAACAAATTTATTCAAACATATTAACACATGTTACATTCATAATCTTCCAACACAATGGTTTTAGAAGGAAACCTAGAACGCATATACTGCATGAACACATTAATTAGCCCATGCAGCTGCACAATCATACCTGAAGTGAACTCATTGAGGCATAATGGGAGGCATCGGGTAACCATCTGTCAATGCAACCTGGACGTAGTGATTATTATTTACGTACCCGATAGCGATAGCAGCATGTTGATACGACGGTAGTTGAGTAGATCAAAGTGGCAAATACGTAAAGCTCTATGCAACACTTAAAACGTGTAATATCACATTGAACTTCGAAGCAATTAAGAGACCTATGTATGGCATGGTCATCCAATGCTCAATCGGTGCTCTTCTATCTAAATCAAAAAAGTTCAGTGAATTGTAAACACGAGTTCACTGGTCATCACTATCAAATATTGCAACATATTGTGTCCTGAATGTGTAAAACTCTTCTGTTAAGTTATACCGGATAGTAGCCCATGCATCTTCGTGAAGACCAAGACAGACGGCTATTGCCCGAAATCCACAATTTCCGTCAGGTTTTATGTCTTGTACATGCATAATGTAAGGATGCAGTACAGGTGGAAACTGACGAACATAAGCATGTACAGAGTAGTTTTAAATAGAGGAGCAACTGTGTCTCTCTGGTTCCTGAAACTGGAAAATATCTGGCTAAACAAACTCAAATGTATCCGTATCAGCACGAGTTGATATGTCTTCCCTGTCCTTCGAGTCTGGGCCTCCAAACGAATAATTGTTTCTACTTGGTTCCCGAGAATGAAGGGAATCAAACTCAATGAACACTAATGCAGACGGATTAACACGAGTATTTGTTGCAACTTTTTTTTCGAGGAGGGGCGTCCACGAGTGTTCGTCTTAACAACAGGTTCATGAATTGAAGTTGTTGATGGTGTGATTATCTCCCTCAACTTCCTTAAAAGACTGAATTTATCATGCCTTGTTTGCTGATAAAACTGTTCCGTGAACACTTGTAGCTCGACGTCACAATCGATGTCATCGTCTTGAAGAGACACACGGTGATAAATCAAGTTCTCTCCAAAATTTATCTATGGAATCAATTGGTATGGGATAACCATCGTTCAAATATATTGCTTGCACTACAAGAAACTGCACTTTTAGCGACGAAAATTTTCGTCGCCAAAAGTACGTAAAACGTCGGTAAAACACTGTACCGACGAAAATACTTTTGTCGCCCAGACGTTGGCAACAAGTGGTGGACAAAAACTTTTACCGATGAAATAATTTTCCGTCGGCAAAAAATTTATTTTTACCGACGATTATTTTGACTTTTACCGATGTTTTATTTCGTCGGAGAAATAAAAAAGAAAAATAAATTAAACATGTATTACTTTTAGCGACGTTTTTTCTTTCATCGGTAAAATAAAAATGGAAATAAATAAGAATTAAATACCTTTTACCTACGTTTTATTTTCGTCAGTAAAATATAAAAGGAAAATTATATATATAATAATATGCCTTTTACCGACGTTTGTTTTCGTCGGTAAAAGATAAAAGAAAAAATATAAATAATAAAATGGCTTTGACCGATGTGTTTTTTAGTCGGTAAAACTAAAAGAAAAAATATATATAAAATACAATGGATTTTACCGACGATTTTTTTCGTCGGTAAAAATAGAAAAATATAAATAAAATAAAATTACCGACGATTTTTTTCATCGATAAAAATATAAAAGAAAAATATATATAAAATAAAATGGCTTTTACCGACGATTTTTTCCGTCGGCAAAAGTCTTTTGTTTTTTGTAAATTACCTTTTACCGACGGAAAAAATCGTCGGTAAAAGTATTTTTTTAAAACAATATTTATTTTTAAAATTTTTTAAATTCATTTTTCCTGTAAACCTGTTTATACACTTGTATTAAAAATAAACCTGTTCATTCAACATAAAAAATGAATCCAATCCAAACAAAAGTTGCTAAATGAAATCAATCATCTCATTAACCAAATATTACAATCAATAATAATAAAGTCCCATCTAAATATCCAATATACATATACAAATAAACAAAAAAAGAATAAAACACCCAAAAAGCGTCAATCAATCTGCAACCGACCCCAAAGCGTCAATCAATCTGCAATGACAAAAACAGCATTAGAGTCGTTTCAATGAATTAAATTATAAATGAAAAATAAACATGTATATATATAAATCTTTTCCAAAGTTTTCGGCGGCCTATTTTCCAACCTAAATGTTGAGAATCGGGAGGTTTTTGTGTCTAATTCGATAACCGGAAGTCCAATTCACTAATCGTAGATTCCAATAATTTACTTTGGCCTTGAACAAGATACCCGTGCTGGTTTCTGGGCTGTCCGATGACTGTTTCCTGTTATCGACCTCCAACGGCCTATTTTCAAGACTAAAGTGTTAAGAATACAACAGTTTTAGGTCTAATTCGTTAACTGGGAGTCCGATTTACGAGCCGTCAGTTCCTACAAGTTAATTTCGACTCGAGCGAGGTGGTCGTGCCGGTTCCCGATTTTTACGGGGGCCGATTCCCGTTCCGGACCCCCGGCGGGCCGTTTTCGAACACAAGTGTTAAAAACTCCGATGTTTTGGCCTCTAGTTCTCTAACCGGGAGTCCTATCTGCGAACCGTCAGTTCCAACAAGTCACTCTACCCTCGTGAGAGGTGCTCGTGCTGGTTCCCAATTTTTTCGGGGCCCGGTTCCCGTTCCGGACCCCCGGCGGGCCGTTTTTTAGCCTAAGTAGTGTTGGAAAATCCGATGTTTTGGCCTCTAGTTTTGTAACCGGGAGCCTTATCTGCAAACCGTTTGTTCCTACAAGTCACTCTACCCTCGAGCGAGGTGCTCGTGCCGGTTTCAGATTTTTCCGGGGCCCGGTTCCAGTTTCGGACCCCCGGCGGGCTGTTTCGAGCCTAAGTGTTGGAAAATCCGTTGTTTTGGCCTCTAGTTCTCTAACCGAGAGTCCTATCTGCGAACCGTCAGTTCCAACAAGTCACTCTACCCTCAATTGAGGTGCTCGTGCCAGTTCCCAATTTTTACGGGGCCCGGTTCAAGTTTCAGACCCCCAGCGGGCTGTTTTCGAGCCTAAGTGTTTAAAAATCCGATGGTTTCGCCTATAGTTCTGTAACCGGGAGTCCTATCTATGAACCGTCTGTTCCTACAAGTCACACTACCCTCGAGCGAGGTGCTCGTACCGGTTCCTAATTTTTCCGAGGCCCAGTTCCAGTTGCGGACCCACGGCGGGTTGTTTTCGAGCCTAAGTGTTGAAAAATCTGATGTTTTCGCCTCTAGTTCTGTAATCGGGAGTCCTATCCAAGAACCGTCTATTCCTACAAGTCACTCTACCCTCGAACGAGGTGCTAGTGCCGGTTCCTGATTTTTCTAGGGCCCGGCTTCAGTTCCGAACCCTCGGCGGGCTGTTTTCGAGTCTAAGTGTTGGAAAATCCGATGTTTTCGCCTCTAGTTCTGTAACTCGGAGTCCTATCTTTGAACCGTCTGTTCCTACAAGTCACTCTACCCTCGAACGAGGTGCTCGTGCCGGTTCCTAATTTTTCCAGGGCCCGGTTCCAGTTCCGGACCCCCAGCGGGCTATTTTCGAGCCTAAGTGTTGGAAAATCCATTGTTTTGGCCTCTAGTTCTCTAACCGAGAGTCCTATCTACGAACCGTCAGTTCCAACAAGTCACTCTACCCTCGAGCGAGGTGCTCGTGCCGGTTCCTGATTTTTTCGGGGCCCGGTTCCAGTTCCGAACCCCCGGCGGGCTGTTTTCGAGCCTAAGTGTTGGAAAATCCGTTCGCCTCTCGTTCTGTAACCGGAAGTCCTATCTGCGAACCGTCTGTTCCAACAAGTCACTCCACCCTCGAGCGAGGTGCTTGTGCCAGTTCCCAATTTTTTCGGGACCCGGTTCCAGTTCAGGACCCTCGGCGAGCTGTTTTCGAGTCTAAGTGTTGGAAAATTCGATGTTTTCACCTCTAGTTCTGTAACCGGGAGTCCTATCTGCGAACCGTCTGTTCCTACAAGTCACTCTACCCTCGAGCGAGGTGCTCGTACCGGTTCCTGATTTTTCCGGGGCCGAGTTCCAGTTCCTAATCCCCGGCGGACTGTTTTCGAGCCTAGGTGTTGGAAAATCTGTTGTTTTGGCCTTTAGTTCTCTAACCGGGAGTCCTATCTGCGAACCGTCTTGTTTTTCCCGGGCCCGGTTCCAGTTCCGGTCCCCTGGCGGGCTGTTTTCGAGCCTAAGTGTTGGAAAATCCGATGTTTTCGCCTCTAGTTCTGTAATCGGGAGTCCTATCTGCAGACCGTCTGTTCCAACAAGTCACTCTACCCTCGAGCGAGGTGCTCGTGCCAGTTCCCGATTTTTCCGGGGCCCGGTTCCAGTTCCGGACCCTCGGCGGGCTGTTTTCGAGTCTGAGTGTTGGAAAATCAGATGTTTTCGCCTCAAGTTCTGTAACCGGGAGTCCTATCTGCGAACCGTCTGTTCCTACAAGTCACTCTACCCTCGAGCGAGGTGCTCGTGCCAGTTCCTGATTTTTCCGGGGCCCGGTTCCAGTTCCGAACCCCCGACGGGCTGTTTTCGAACCTAAGTGTTGGAAAATCCGATGTTTTCGCCTCTAGTTCTGTAACCGGGAGTCCTATCTCCAAACCGTCTATTCCTACAAGTCACTCTATCCTCGAGCGAGGTGCTCGTGCCGGTTCCCGATTTTTCAGGGGCCCGTTTCCCGTTCCGGACCCCCGGCGGACCGTTTTTGAGCCTAAGTGTTGGAAAATTCGATGTTTGGTACATACTTAAGTGCCTCAAAATGAAATAAAACAAAAAATCCAAGAACTAAATTTGGAATGAACAAAGGAATAGAACATGTTTTCATTTTACATAAAATGCATATTTTTTACCGATCGCAATATCCTGCAATATGTGGGCAGCAACCTAGAGATTTATACAAGACAGCCGCCGAGCATATCAATTTAGAAAGTCTTAGCAAAATGGAAAAATCTACACACAGGCGTTAAGGCACAGATATACATATCAGGGTATCAACTTGATGTTTTAATATTATTAACGTAAAAAATATGGTAAGAATCAGTGATTGTCAATTCTGCTGCGAGCTAGGGGCCAGAAAGAAATTGGCAATTGCATAGGGATTGGTACTGTACCTCTAATATTTTCCCCTGCAGAGAAACTGATAAACATCCATTTTACTTCATATTTGAACATTGTGATTCTGAGTACATCCAAATGAACTGGTAAACAGTTCCATTGGAATCAGTACACTTCTAACTTATTGTGAATATTAATAAAGACTAAAGAATGTCTCATGTCTCCATTTCCTTAATCTAACTGAGCATTCTGTTTGTAATAGCAGTACTAAAGGATATGGGCTTCTTTACTTCTTAGTTTACACAATAGATGGAGAATTCCATGCATAAAACTAATCTGGTGTTCACATGCTACTACTGTAAATTGGACTTTCCAAGATACAAATGATAATTGAGATTATTAGAAGAGACTTGCAATTGAGTTGTTGGTGTGATATCAGAGGTCTAGATTATGTTAACAGCTTATGCTGCTATATGTCATGTATCATTGAGGCATGTCACATGTAAAATTTAGTGATAGTTATTCTTTCACTTGGCTAGGATATAAGAGTGCACACAGAACTCTTAAAATAAATCTTGCCCGCTTTGAAATGCTCACCTATCTATGTGGTTGGGCTAATGTTTGCTTTGTCTATAATGTTTGGTGTCTGCTACAGGCTCTTGTTAAAGCTTGGATCAATTTTGAAAGGTCATTTTATTCAGATATTTTCTACTTGATTTAATAAGAGAGTTCACAGTAAATACATAGTTTTTCTGACAAGGTGATTAAAATGTTTAGCTTCACCAAATTGGTTCCATGAACTTTCCTTCTTGTTTTACACAGGAGTGGCTTCTACAGGTGGGAGGATCACAGTCCTCCATCAGGAGTTTATAGAGGTACGAGCGGTGGTCTGGCTATTTCTTTCAGTGGTTGCGATGACCATCAAACCTCCATAGATACATTGGTAAATAGTGTAACTCCTCTTAATATAAATGAACATTTTCTGTATTTAGGAGGTAATACAAATCCCATCAACAGAGGATGAAAATGAGGAAGGAAACACAGCGAACTTTCTATTTATGTTTGTGTATTTTGTTCGAATGATTAGTGTTTCGCAGCATACTTTTGAATGATTAGTGTTTCGAAGCATATAAATGGATTACCTTATTTGAAGCATATTTTTTACCGATCGCAGTATCCTGCAGTATGTGGGCAGCAACCTAGAGATTTAAACAAGACAGTCGCCGAGCATATCAATTTAGAAAGTCTTAGCAAAATGGAAAAATCTACACACAGGTGTTAAGGCACAAATATACATATCAGGGTATCAACTTGATGTTTTAATATTATTAAAAAGAAAGAGAAGAACAACTACAATTAAAGAAGCAATGAAAAGACTATAAGAAAACACTATAGAAAATTTATGTTTAGCATAATTTGGTAAGCTCCTTTTTTTTATGAGGGTCTTCAATATGGGTGGTTAGGATATTAAAGTGAGGGCTCCATGGGGTCAACTGATGGCACCCGCATAAAATCCCATGCAGTCAACAACATGAGATCATTTCTAGCAAGAAGGGGAGAAAGAAAAAATGGCTACCTTTTCAATCGGAACTTCATGGCGCTTGCACCATGCAACTGATATCCTAGGATCAAGGTAGTTGATCTTTGATGTGCCCAACGTTACAGTCTTTAAATCCTCTTTGATCTTCATATCGAACTCCATTTTCTCAATCTTTGCATTCGTCTGAGCAATTTTCTTTTCTAACATGCAGATCAGTGGATAATTAAACTAATAAAGGAGGCAATGAAGACTATAGATAAGCACATCAAGTGGACAGGGAATAGAGAAAGGATGAGTATCAAATTACCGGTCTAAGAGGAAGTCCTTGTGAGCTGAGAGTGCCAGCAGCCAGTGGCACATGCCTCTCTTTTGGATGGTGGTATTTGCAAGTTGATCCATATTGCATCTTTTTGCAACAAGTATCAAACGTCAGAAGATGAATTGAAGAAGAAAATGGAGAAAGCTAACAATTTAATTGCTGACATTTTGAAGAAAAAACCACAATTGGCCTCTGATTGTAAATCAGAGAACCTAGATAATATCAATACATGTATATTTTAATGAATGATGGATGTAAAAAAAAAAAAGATAATAAGTAATTTAAATAAAAAGATAACTTTAATCTATGTACAGAGGATTCTCAAAATGAAAGAGACACATATATTAATGGTTAAAATTAGATCAATATAGATGGTAGCAATGATTGTGAATGTGAGAAAATAAAATATAATCTGTACATCTCATAAATTTCGACTAGTTATTATGTTAAAATTTCAAGAGAATAATCTACTAACCAAAGGGTCTCATCATGATCTCCAGTAGTTGTGCCATCACCAGTAGAAGTGGTCCCTCTCATGATGTCGAAATAGCTGGTCGGATCTATCCCTGCCGCAGTTGCCAACTGTTGAACGAGGGCCTCAAGTGCACGTGTTCTCCTGTCCTGCTCAGCCCGCCTCCTAACTTGCTCAGCTAGCTGCTCCCGCAGGGCAATCACCTCAGGCCGGTGCCCGAGACTGTGTGGAAGATGAAGAGGTCCTCGTGTACGTTCCATACCCTTTTAAGTATCCTGACCTCGATCCAAGCACATCAACAACAATATGTTCCTCCGTCATCGGAGCTGTGACAGAAGGCTGTGACTGCTCCCCAGTCCGCTGCATCAAGGCCTCCTGCCATTTAAATAAAAAAGGGAGTTAGAAGGCTTTTATGGCAATATTGATCACAATTGATTTATTAGCAAACGTACATGTCTCTGCTGAGCCACCTCATTTACCCACTCATTACTCTTTTCTCTGTAGTGGGTGTCATGGAAGAGCTGAGTAATAGGCGGCGCTTGACCAGCATTTTGTGTCGTCTGTCATTTGAAATAGCTTTGTATTAGA
Source organism: Cinnamomum chago (assembly GCA_038049695.1). Taxonomy (NCBI): domain Eukaryota; kingdom Viridiplantae; phylum Streptophyta; class Magnoliopsida; order Laurales; family Lauraceae; genus Cinnamomum; species Cinnamomum chago. Next base: position 52,156,955 of record CP142460.1, read on the forward strand.
TATGAACCTAGCTACATATTGATAAATTAATAAACTTAATCAAGTTTCTTCATATGAATATAATTTTTACCATCAGAGACATCCTCGAGGCAAATGACCTGGAGCCACTAGTAAGATTATATGGCAGCTTGGCTTGACTCTCTTGAGCTTTTTTCGACTTCGCCTACATAGAAAAACAATAATACAGTAGCAATCATTTATAAAATAATTACTAATAGAATTACGTTGGAATATAATTAATTGTTGTAGATAACATCCCAAAGTTACCTTCCAGGCTGGTGATTCCCAGCACTGCGAGACCATCAACTGCAAGTCAGCTGGATCACAACCCTCTGCCGGGTGGTCTTGGGGTCGGGGAACCCCCTGCTCTAATAGCTCGAGATAGTGACTATGCAGCTCATACTTCCAACTCCTATACAAAACCCCGCATTGGCGGTCAATGTCCGCCCTGAGCTGCATATCGCCCTCGTAGTCCCCAATATCAAAAAGTTGTTGCAATTAGGGGAGAGCCATATAAAAATTAGTAATAACAAAATATAATCAGATCTTGTAATGCGGAGAACAACTATAATCAATTTAGTTGATATTTTCAATATAAAATTTACCTGAACTGCAGCAATGACGGCAAGCTTGATCCCACTGTCAAACTTCTTCCAGCCATGGGGCATGACTAGGGCAACCTCTCTAATGGCTAACCCAAGATGGTTAACCAGTGATGGGGCATGTTCCCCTTCTGGCCTATGACTGGAGATGGGGATCGGGACTAGGATGTTATGATCCAGCTGTCTCCTCGGCTTTGTCAAATTCTTCCCCTGCGTAACACCCCTTACACGGCTCGGACCCTCCGAGACTGGGGCTGATGCTATTAAGATAACAGTGCTAAATGAGTTAGTGAACACAAATCATTAAATTAAGGTGAACCATTCTAAATTTTAAAAGGTCATAATTTTCTCACCTACGCTACTCCCGACTGTACGAAGACTCGTCGGAGGCTGGGACGGTTGAGTCTGAGTTGGCGAGGGCTGTGTGGTCGGAGGTTGAATCGACAGAGGCTGTGGGGCTGCCAAATCAGGGGTGCTCCCTGATCCTCCAGACTGTGTAGCTAGAAGAGCAGCCGACGGAGGCTGTGTCGAGGCCTCAGGTGGGCTCTCTACACGAGCTAACCCGAGTGCGGTTGCAATCCTCCGAGCACGTTTCACCCTATTATCCTGAGGCATCTTTGCAACCTGGCTTAAAGCAAAGTGACAAGGAAAATAAATAATTATTAGCAAAAATCAATAATATTGGTAAAGTAAACGTCAGCAATTTATATTAAATAGAAATGGAAATCATTTTAGCATGAGTAGTCTTTTTAAATTCCAGCAGCTTGTATCTGTTTAGATGAGTGCCAGAGTGGAATGGATTGAGTGTGAATTCACTTTTTCTTCTTCCTTCTTTTTTTTCTTTTCTTTTCTTTTTTTTGGGGTGGGTAGACAATTATAGTTTGAGGGGGTTGGATTGACCATGGGTTACATGGTGTCAACATCCTTAGGAGGAAATTCCTTTATATGTTTGTATCCATATATATATATATAACATTCAAAAGGGGATGTCCTTCACATAGAGATTAAATGATCGATGTCTTTAGGGGGCCACATTAGGCCACTTTCAGCACATCTCCTCTCTTTAAGGATAGCATAATTTCAAATATTCCTCTCTCTCTCTCTCATGTTGTGTCTCAATCTGCTGTTCGGTGTGGTGTTAAAAGTAAAAAAAAAAAACAAGAACCTCGTAGGAGATATGAGTATCAACTACGTCCTCTGTTTTCTTTTTCTAAATTTTTTTAATCTTCTATTGAGAATGGTTATAATGTGGAATAACAACTTCTAATGTTCTAATGTTTAATTGTCATTGACAGTGTCCTTTGAAGGGGAGGGGAACGTGACTATCCAAATGTAGGCAGCACCTGTCTATTTGTATATCCATCTCGAACATTAATTTGGATTTTGTATATATGTACAATCCAGAATTGGTTTCACAGAAGTTATCCCGATGCAAAACTCAAACTGTGTATCAAAAACAGCCATCACGTTATGTTATGAGGCTATGCAATGTAAAATTTGGAATCAAAACTGAAAGTCCATGTGGATCCGAACCCTAGAGGGGGGGTGAATAGGGTGTGCTCCAATTATGACCAATTTTAACAAATTTAACTTCTTTAAAACAAACTAGTCACAAGTGATGATTAATCATACAAGATGCGGAAGCTAACAAAAGAATCACCACAAAGCAATCACCATCACACAAGTATTTATAGTGGTTCGGCCTCAATGCCTACATCCACTACCGGCTTGTGAACCAACACCCCACCGGATTTCCACTATTTATGTTTTTCAATAGGCTAAGCAATTACCTTTACAATATGCTTTTCAAGGCTTAGCAATAACCTTTACAATGATGTTTTTCAAGGCTCAACATCAACCTATACACTATGCTTTTATAGGCTAAGCAATAACCTCTACAATATGCTTTTCAAGGCTTAGCAATAACCTTTACAATATGCTTTTCAAGGCTTAGCAATAACCTTTACAATGATGTTTTTCAAGGCTCAACATCAACCTATACACTATGCTTTTATAGGCTAAGCAATAACCTCTTCAACCACAAGGTTGGTTATCTCACTAAATTAGTGTCTAACATACACTTGATGGAGATTCTATTAAGCTCATTACAATGCCTCTTAAATAGGCGGATATGGAAGTGTAAAACTAATACACACTCACACTATGAATGCAAAGATGAAAGCACATGATGTGTGTGTGTGTGATGTCCTCAATCATTTTGAAAATGAAAGCTCATAAATGTATGCCTAAGGCTTTTGAAAGTTTTAACTCAAAACCATTTATGATTGAGGAAGGAATGCAAGTCACATGTTAAAAGTAACAACTTGTTAATGATGTCAAAGATACACAAGTTGTATGAAATGAATTAGCTCTAAACATGTGATGCATAGGGATGTCAATCAAATCAACATGAAGCTCAAAACATAAAAATAGATTTGATTGAAATTAGGGGACAAATCATATGTAATTATAAATACAACTTAAAAATGATATACCTATCAAAGCAAAGCAAGTTGTAAAACTTTAAAACAATAATACACATATGATTTGTAAAGCTTGTTGAATCCAAAACATAAGATACATTTGAAAAGGATTTTCTTATGATGAAAAACAACAACCAAAGATTCAACCAAGTATATGGATCATGTTACATCTAATTTCAAAGATGTTTCCATTAACATGATCTACTTAGATTTACCAAGATTAAAGTACTACTTGGGTTGAATCAATGGTGATGCATCCAAAACAATAGATCAATTCAAAGTATAAAACATGCTAAGGATACAACACATCATAGGTTAACATGCTACTAAAGATTTATCAAAGATAAAACAAAACATGAAAACATATGATTTGTAAAGAAGTTGAATCCAAAACATAAGATAGTTTTGAAAGTGATTTTCTTATGATGGAAAACAACAACCAAAGATTCAACCAAGTATAGGAATCATGTTACATATGATTTACCAAGTTTCTTTCATTAACATGATCTACTTAGATTTACCAAAGATTAAGTACTACTTGGATTGAATCAATGATGTTGTATCCAAAACAATAAATCAACTCAAAACATAAAACATGTTAAGGACACAACACAAATATAGTTTATCATGCTACAAATGATTTACCAAAAATAAAACAAAGCATGAAAACATATGATTAAGGAAAGTAGAGCCTACTTGATGATTTAACTTCATTAATCCAAGCTTTAGCTTTCCTAATGATCCCCTTCATCCCTTAGTTCATTTCCCTTCTATTTGCCTCAAAACCCCTCAAGGAGGGCCTTAAAATTCCCAACTTTTGGCAAAGGAAAGAACTCATATTTATAGCAAAAAGTGCCCAACGGCTAGTCCTCGGTCGACCAGGAAACAGGTGTCGGTCGACCGGGATCACACAACAGGCAGATTTCTGACCGTTGGTGTTCCCAGGCACTTGCTGCCTGCAGTGTTCCCGGTCGACCGGGACCTCTGCGCCGGTCGACCGGCGACACTGCGGGGACCAAAAAATCCAACTTATGCAAATACAAAGTTTTTCTTTTTGGAACTTTTTGGGCCACTAAATCAAGCTTAAAAACATGTTTTAAATCATTTTAAGGGTTTTAAAACATGAAACATAAAAAGCCAAAAAAGATTTGAAACTTTAAAACCAATGGCTTGCTTGATTTCTAAAAACTCTTTTCTAAAAACAAATGCATCCAAGATTGAAAACAAATCATGCATAAATTGATACTTTTACAACTCTTAAAAACCATGCATGAATAAAACAAGATTTCAAGATTTCTTAAATCAATGCATATGTGTGTAAAAAAAATGATGCTAGAATGATAATGCATCCATCAAATTGCAATCTACAAAATTCCTAACAAAAAATATGTTCAAAAGGAAAATTTTCTTTTCTTTCCTTACCATTCAACATTTAACTGATGATCTGAAGGGTCACTTGTTCTGCTGGGTGGCATAAGGCTCTCTCTGAGAACTATATATATGTTGTAAATGTGTAGGATTATCTTATTTGAAATGCTGATAACTCAAGGTAAGCTTCCTGCACCCGTGCGTGCTAGCATCAGATGCCAGGACAACATAAAATATCCTTTTCCATTTCATTTTCTTGTATCTGAACTGGACTCCATAGAAGGCTTAGAATTTTCTAGGTTTGATATGTCATCTTGGTGTCTTTAACAGTCCATTGAATTCCTGGATCAGATATGAACTTAGTGCCTCTCTCATACTATTTTGTGGTGAGCATAGTTGTTTACATATGGGTAAATATCCAACTATTTCCATGAGCATTGGTCTTAATCCCGCGTTCAATCGAAACCTAAAGGAAATGAGACGTGTAATGCACACACATCTCAGAGTGGCTTTTGCTTTATGTTTGTATCATCATCAGTGTAATATCATGCTACATTTCCAAAGAATCTGGTTCCTTGTTCTTGATAGTGTGATCCTGTTCAAAGTTTGGCCATTCTACAAGTCCACCTTGTTAGACATCTCATATTTCTTGTCTCTTCTTACCTCTGAAGCTGCACAAAGACTTGGGCTCATTTGAATTTACTCACTTTAGTTGCGAATCAGGTTTCATGTGTATAGATAATATGAGTTACCTATAAGTGACAGTTGCCCTTTTCCTTTACCATAATAGATGATAGGTAATCGGGGTTGGAGGTAATTACAATTACAGGGAAACAGAGCGCAAATCAACCAAGCTCTACAAATCCAAATGGGGCCTTGGCATCATTCTGTTTCCTCAGCCTTCATTAATGGTAAAAACCACTTACCTGGTCATACTTGGTGAGAGTATTCTTGTAGCCAAAATGAGTGGTCGGTTCAAAAGCTGGTTCTGTGATCAGTTTACTTCTTGATATGCAGTCACATGAGTTAAAATAAGGAATGAAATATTCTAGTGATTCTATATGAAAGGTTAGTAGCATCATGAAACATTCCATGTATAGAAGAGTTGAAAGTGTTGAGACTATAAGAAACTGGGAAAAGGGAATATAACTCAAGAGGGATAATAATTTTATGTTTTAAGAAAACAAGTCTGATAAAGAAGGTTCTATGATGATGATGATGTGTTAAAATCAAGTCCTTAGGCCTCACTTTGGCTACAATTAACAGAATGATTATTGTTATTATTGTTATTTATTAGTCAAATTAATCATGTGTAAAGCATGCAATTTATTTTCTTTGGTCTTTATATTTTGATCTTGTATTTTTAGATATAATTAATCTGATAGTAAGGCCCTGTTATGGTTAGATAAAAATTTGGCCAAGTTTCACACTTAAAGAGGGATTTCTTTGAGCAGCTTAGATTCAAGTGGCCTCAGTGGCTCACCATGCAAGTAAATTGGAAGATGTTTACTTTAATGGGTTCTGGCCTTTTAGGTGTGACTCGGTCCCTTAATTGGGGTAAAAGACCTAAAACCCTGATGGCTGGTACTCATGTTTGTTCAAAAGAAGCAACAATCTTTGCAGTAAATGTTGCCCCTTACAATCTCTTTCATGGAGAGTGCTCTCAACGGTCAACAGTGCTAGCTAAATAGCCTAAAATAAATATTTACTGATTGAATGGGGAATTCAATCCAATGAATTCCACATAATACCTGCAGCAGATGTACAGAGACTGGTATCTTCAATAGATGGCAGTCTATAACTATATAAGCAAAAAGGAGAAAGAAGTGACCTTGTCCTGTTGGAGGTTACAAGTTGAATGTCTATGGTAGTTCAAAAGCAATCTAGGTTCTGCTGGGATGGGTGGGGTGATAAAAATTAATAATAATAACAGCACAGAATTACAGTTCTTTTTTTCAGAGCCGGCAATTTAGGGCGTTAAAATAGGCTGAAAATCACACAATCTGAAAAGTGCTCAAATTTGAATTTCACCAAGTCAATAGGCTACAGAGATTGGAGGATGACTTGAGAAACTCTATTCCGAGCACACAACGAAATGGGTGTCAAGCAGGAGGGCATAGTCATCTCACATAATTTGATAAGTTAAATGCGGCAGGCATCTTATGCTGTAGGTTTGGGTTTAGCCCATCCACTAAATTTGATAGGATCATAGATGTAAATATCGGCCGCCACGTTACATCGGCCGTAGCGGGGCGGTATTTATCGGCCGCCACGGGATATCGCACCCGTGGCAGCCCGTATCGGCCGATACGCTACAGGCCGCCACGTACGACATGGGGGGTTATAAAACCCCCCCTTTTGGACTTTTTAGGGTTTTTTACCCTTGTCTTTCATCTCTTCCCCTCTATGCTTGTTGTTTTCCCCTCTTTGTGGTCCCAAGTGTCTCCCAAATCCCTCTCTTCAAGATATCTTGCCACCAAATCACCACCAATCCATTATTGAAAGAAATCTAAAGATTGTAAACAAGATTCTTCATTAAGGTATGTGATTTTTTTTTTCAACTTTTGAGATTATCATTTATCACTCTCTAACTACTATGAATCACAACATAATGGCATCATTGTCTTGTTTTATTGTAGATCCATCATCCATGCTTCCTTTTGATCTTGCATGCATATCTTTTGTTTTTTTTATATATATTGTTATTTTTATTTTCGGATTTATGTTATTTAAAAAAAAAATTATCACTTATGGAAAACTCATGAAACAACTTGAAACTAGCTTCATATTGTTAGATATATGTTTCCCATAGATAATTCCAACAATACTTGAATGTTTATTGATTTTTGTCTATTTTTTATTTTCAGATTTATTTATTTTTTGAAAAAAAAATGTGAATATTCATGGACAACCCATGAAACCACTTGGAAATTGCTTGTAAATGATAGATCTATGTTTCTCATAGATCAATCCATCACATTTTGAATGTTTATTGATTTTTCTCTATTTTTTATTTTTGGATTTATTTATTTTTTGAAAAAAAAATGTGAATACTCATGGACAACCCATGAAACCACTTGGAAATTGCTTGTAAATGATAGATCTATGTTTCCCATAGATCAATCCATCACATTTTGAATTTTTATTGATTTTTCTCAATTTTTTATTTTCGGATTTATTTATTTTTTGAAAAAAAAATTGTGAATATTCATGGACAACCCATGAAACCACTTGGAAATTGCTTGTAAATGATAGATCTATGTTTCCCATAGATCAATCCATCACATTTTGAATGTTTATTGATTTTTCTCTATTTTTTTATTTTCGGATTTATTTATTTTTTAAAATAAAAATAATTTTTAATATTTGAATACCAATCAAATGTCTTGAAAATGGTTCCTATATTTGTGATATAGGTTTCCTCTAACATGTTTCTTTTTGTTTTTTTTAATTTTTAACATGCTAGTATACTACTTGTTTATATTTATAGGCAGCCAGGTATTCAATTTCAGTCCATCTGTCTTTGCCAATTGATAAGTTAAAATGCCTCGTGATATTGATCCCGCATGGAGCTTTGGTGAGGCAGTTGAGAATAATAGGTTGAAAATCAAATGCAAGTTCTGTGGAAAAGTGACCCATGGGGTCTTTACAAGATTCAAGCACCACTTGGGCCACATATCTGGCAATGTTGCTGGCTGTACCGAAGTATCGAGGGAAGTAAGAGAACAAATGAAAGCTTTGGTTGGCCAAAACAAAGCTAGAAAAGTAGAGATAAAAGAAAAGAGGCGGCAAGATGTTGATGCTGCCCGTTATGATGTATTTGGGGATGAATACTTTGATGAGGAGGAAGATGTACAGATGGAAGCTGTGAAAGTTCATGCATTACAGATCTGAACTAGGACTTCCATGGTTGATTTGGTTTTTCAAGTTTTTAAAACAAGAAACAAATCTGATTTCCAGCCATGAATCATGCATAAAAACTCCATGAAATCATGATCAACATGTGTATAAAGCAAGGAGATAATAGAGGACTATTACCTTGATGATATGAATGCCTCAAAACTCTGAAAAGAAAGACTTCAAAGGACTGATATCAGCCTGCAACCAGCAATGTGTGTTGCAGGAATTTTCTGCAGTAGCTTCTCCTTTGATCTTCTCTTCTATTCCACTACTTAATCTGATTGGCTTTGATTGTGGGATCAAAATATGGATTCCAAGAAGGGTTTTCTGAATCTACAATTTGTGGAACAAGACCAGAACCTGATCTGCTCTCTCCAATGAAGAAGAAGAAGGGCTGGGCGTGAGTTTCTCCTTCTTGTCTTGGACGGCCAAAGGAGTTCCTTGAGGTTTCACGCCTAGGGTAGAATTCCTATCCTATGAATCATGTGTTGCACGCCCAGGGCAGTCTCTCATATATTTATAAAGTCCTCATTGAGTCCTCTTTCTAATAGGAATGTCAATCCCATTAAATAAGCAACCAGCCCCCATTAGTTGTGCAACACTTTCTAATTAAAGACACTAAACTTTAGTAAGCTTTAATCATAGGAATTCTTACCCAAATAGGAGTTCTTCCTTCCAAGTAAAGATACCTAGTTAAATTTGGAAACCTCACACAAGGAGCTCCACTCATGGCTGGCCCACAAGATTGATAAACACACCATGGCCCACTAGTTAATAATTTAGCTAGAGTTAAATTCATGTATGCCATCAAAAGCCTATTTGAATTTAAACTCAAAATTATTCTTCCACAAAATTAATTCAACCACATATCATCTAATTAAATTAGGAAACCATGCCAATATAGGAAAGTGGCTAGAAGAGGGACCAAAAGACATATTTGCCCTTGGCTCCCAAAATGACCAAAATGTCCATGCTAACCCCATAGCAACATTAAGATCATTTTAACCCTAACTCATTCCACTAGAGAGTTATGGTTGCACTCCAGGGACAAATATTAAATTGCAAATAAAGCTCATCATAAATAGACGATTGTCTTTGACCTACCAAGTACAATGACCACAATGCCCCTCTATGTAACATTCATAATCAAGTAGGTTAACCGATGTACTATCTACCTTCTTGATTACATCTCATCCTTAGAACTTCATACCCTTGACTTAATCATCATCCGGATATCATTCTCTTGATCCAGGGAGCGACCCACAAGTTCAATATCCATATGGAACATCCATATACTAAGATCTTAGATTCTGATGATTAATCGGATAATTCTAAGGGGACGATCATTCCATCACACGATGGCATAGATTCCATATTGCATTTGCACGTCCCAACTAATCAAGCCCGAGCACCCAAAACACAGAGCTGTTGACCCATGAACAGGATCTCACCCATAGTGAATTAAAGCACAAGAACTTGACTTCGTCAGTTCATCCACAAATGCTCAAGATTAAGAGCACTGGTCACTCAGTAGCAAGAGGTGAATTGATCTCTCTCTGTGATAGTACTATTTTAGAGATCACACCTACAAGTGGTCCTGTTCAATGCATGACACATGCACTAATGAGATAAATCCGGAAAAGCCTCCCGTGACTTAGGTAAGTCACCCTGAACACAGGAGAGTATCTCATTATAACTTATACCAAGATGAAGTGCCCAACTCCACCTCTCAGTTATGAACAAGTTTATTGTTTCAAGTGTCCATGACTCAGACCTTACTATGTGTAGCCACTACACACCTAAGTCATTTACTAGAAAACAATGGGCCTTACACAACCATACATATACACAAGTATTAAGAGAAAGATGTCATTCCATTAAATAACCAATAAATATCCAGTAACAGAGATGTGAGTGCAGTCAGTGGGCTTTAGGGCATACACCAATCCCAACAATCTCCCACTTGCACTAAAGATCACTACGACCTAACCTAACTCCCATAGACTCAACATGTGAAGTAAACACTTTCTCAGTAAGAGTCTTAGTAAATGGGTCAGCTAAGTTATTTGCTGAGGCAATCTGCTCTACCACTATTTCTCCATCCTGGACGAATTCCCGGATCAAGTGGTACTTTCTCTGAATATGCTTGCCTTTTTTGTGATTCCTGGGCTCTTTGCAGTTAGCTACTGCACCAGTATTATCGCAGTACATGACAATCGGTTTTTGCACTGCAGGAACTACTCTCAATTCCAATAGGAATTTTCTGAGCCATACTGCTTCCTTCGCAGCTTCCGATGCCGCCACATACTCTGCTTCCATGGTAGAATCAGCAGTACAATCTTGCTTGACACTTCTCCATGATATAGCCCCTCCTGATAGAGTAAAGACGTATCCCGAGGTAGACTTTCTGCCATCTACATCCGACTGGAAATCAGAGTCTGTATACGCCTGTGGCGTAAGATCATCTGATCGGTAGGTTAGCATATAATCTTTCGTTCTCCGAAGATACTTGAATATATCCTTAACAGTTGTCCAGTGCATAGGTCCAGGGTTTGATTGATATCTACTAACCATGCCAACGGCAAAGCAGATATCTGGTCTAGTACACAACATTGCATACGTGAGGCTTCCAACAGCTGATGGATATGGTACTCTCCTCATGCTGTCTATCTCCTCAGGTGTTTTCAGAAATTGATTCCGAGATAGTGGTACTCCATGTCTAGAAGGTAGCAAGCCCTTCTTGGAGTCATGCATGTTATACTTGACCAATATCTTCTCAATATACGAAGATTGGGATAAGGCTAACATCTTGTTCTTGCGATCTCGCAAAAGCTTGATCCCTAAGACATAGCTCGCCTCACCCAAATCCTTCATCTGAAATTGAGATGATAACCAAACCTTAGCAGATGACAACATGCCAACATCATTTCCAATGAGTAATATGTCATCCACATATAGGACTAAAAATGCAACTGCGTTTCCACTCCCTTTCTTATACACACATGGTTCATCAATGTTTTGATCAAAGCCAAAGGATTTGACTGCATGATTAAACTTGATGTTCCATGCCCTAGATGCTTGCTTAAGTCCATAAATGGACTTTTTAAGTTTACAGACCATGTTCTCTTGGCCACCAACAATGAATCCCTCTGGTTGCATCATATAGATGCATTCGTCAAGACTTCCATTAAGAAAAGCTGTCTTGACATCCATCTGCCATATCTCGTAGTCATAATGACATGCGATGGCTAAGAGAATCCTTATGGACTTGAGCATGGCTACTGGCGAGAAGGTTTCCTCATAATCGATACCCTCTTTCTGAGTATATCCTTTCGCCACCAGTCTTGCTTTAAAGGTTTCAACCTTCCCATCCACTCCTCTCTTTCTCTTGTAGATCCACTTGCACCCTATGGGTTTAATCCCTTCAGGTGCATCCACAAGTTCCCAGACTTGATTGGAATACAGAGAATCCAATTCAGATTTCATCGCTCGCTGCCACATGTCAGCATCTATATCCGTTACTGCTTCATCGTAACTAGTAGGATCCTCAACCAGATCCTCGGAGTCTGTCATAAAAGACACTCCTAGGTATCTATCTGGTGGTCTAGAAATTCTCCCACTACGACGAGGCTCCGGAGTGTTAAAAGGAATGTCCTGATTATCTACAGTCTCAGGATCTGGCACAGATGTTGCAGGAGCTTCTAAAAGAATCTCCTCAAGAGTTTCTTTACAACCAAGCTCTTAGTGCATCAAGCAATCATCCTCCAAGTATCTAGCATGAGTGCTGATAAGCACCTTTTGCTCCTTTGGATGATAAAAGATGCCTCCTCTCGTTCCCTTAGGATACCCAATGAAGTAGCACATTTCCGATCTGGGTTCTAGCTTGGTAGCTTTATCATTCAGTACATAGGCTGGACAACCCCAAATGTGGATATGTCTTAAACTGGGTTTTCGACCTGTCCACATTTCTTGAGGTGTCCTAGGTACTGATTTAGAAGGTACCAAATTCAAAATGTATGCTGCTGCTTCTAGGGCATATCCCCAAAAAGATATGGGTAGGGTTGCATGACTCATCATGGACCTTACCATATCAAGAAGGGTACGGTTTCTTCTCTCTGCTACACCATTTTGCTGGGGTGTACCCGGTGCAGACAACTGAGACACAATCCCATGTTGTGTGAGGTACTCCTTGAACTCACCCAGGAGGTACTCGCCACCTCGATCAGATCGAAGAGCTTTGATATGTTTCCCTAGTTGTAACTCCGCCTCAGCCTTGAATTGTTTGAACTTATCAAACGCTTCAGACTTGCGTCACATTAGGTACACATATCCATACCTAGAGTAATCATCAGTGAAGTTGATGAAATACTCATAACCTCCTCGAGCTAGTTTGTTCATAGGACCACACACATCAGTGTGAACCAATTCTAACAACTCCTTTGACCTCAGTCCCTTTCCAGAGAATGATCTTTTGGCCATCTTTCCCATGAGACAAGATTCACACTGAGGTAAAGGTTCGAGATCTAATGAGCTCAGAAGCCCATCCTCTACCAACCTCTGAATCCATTTTAGGTTAATATGACCCAAACGTAAGTGCCAAAGATAAGTGTCATTGGTCGAAGATACCTTCCTCTTGAGGGAAGATGAGCTTTCTAGTTGTACATTATGCAGTGTGGGAGCAATAGGATATATATAAAATAAGTTGTCATGCATTCTACCGGAACATATAATATTTCCATTTCAACTGATATCAACACCAGAATGGAAAGAAACTGAATAATGAAATTCAATAAGTCTGGAAACTGAAATTAAATTCTTCCTTATGTCCGGAACATAGATAACATTATTTAAAACTAATATCCTATCATGCGGAAAATGTAAAGTAACAGCTCCCACTGCAACAGCCCAAATCTTTGCTCCATTTCCAACTCTAAGGTCAAACTCCCCTTTCTCAAGCTTTTTCATTATCTGAAACCCCTGCAATGAATTGCAGATATGATTAGTGGCTCCAGAGTCTACTATCCATGAATCAGTAGAATCAACCACATGACAGGTTTCAATGTAGTAGGAAAGAGATATACCTTTCTTATCTGAGCCTAGGAGCTTGGGACAATCTTTCTTCCAGTGACCTTTGAGGCCGCACTTGAAGCATTTCCCTTTGGGCTTTTCACCTGTACCTTTGTCCTTCTTCCCAGCATTGCCCTTTTTCTGTCCTTTTCCCTTTCCCTGCTTCTTCTTGAACTTTTTGCCTTTCGGGTTCAATTTAGAGGAATACTGGGAAAAGTGAACTTGGCCTTTAGGCTTCATGATGGCCTCTGCCGCCTAGAGTTCTTTCATTAACTCAGAGAGAGTCATGTCCATCTTGCTCATGTTGAAGTTGAGCTTGAACTGGTTGAAAGACTCCGACAGAGTTTCGAGAATCATATCAGTCTGACTCCCTGCATCAATCTCAGCCCCTAGGATCTCAGCTTCATTGAAACAATCCATCATTTTGAGCATGTGCTCTCTGACAGGTGTTCCCTCGGCCATCCTAGAATTCATGATTGTCCTTAAAGCAGCTTGCCTAGCTGGCCTGCTTTTGTCTGCGAACATCTCAGACAAGGACAACATGATATCAGAAGCTGTGTCCATTTGCTCATGCTGCGTTTGCAACACGTTGGACATGGAAGCAAGCATGTAGCATTTGGCCATGCTATTCGCCTTTTTCCATTTCCTTTCAACCGCTAGCTGGTCATCTGTAGAATAATCATCAATGGTAGGACAGGGTTCCGACAAAACATACTTGTACTCCTCAGCGGTGAGTACTATGTTAAGGTTTCTTTTCCAGTCTACGTAATTTGGGCCAGTCAATTTGTTCTCACGCAGAATACTCATCAACGGGCTAAAAGAATCCTTCCCCATCTCTCTGGATATATAACAGGTTATAATTAGACAGACAGTATATATGTAACATGTATATGGTGCTTGTAATAAAAGGAAAAACATGCACAAAACTTTTTACATTATTTAACCCTAATTATAATGTATCAGTGTCTCAACCTCCTCATAGACCCTCCATCGAAGGGATGGCCGAGCCTACAGTCACGTTGAGTTAAGGTCTGCTTATTTGGATCATCACTGTCTGGATACGCATATCCAGTGATAGTCCAATCACTGATTGGTTTGGCCTCATATGACAAATAACACTAACTCCTAGGGAGAGGTTATTACCGTCTTATGTCAAGTGTATTACCATCTCTTATGAACGTTCCCAGAATGTCTATGACTCAAGTCCTTCGAAGGGAAGTGACTTTAATCCAATCTTGAAGTGAACTTTAGTAAAGAGCTCCACCGAAGGGATGGCCGCTCCCACCAACACTTCATTGACATTCTATAGAAGTGATCTTTAGTAAAGAACTCCACCGAAGGGATGGCCGCTCCCACTAACACCTCATTACGAATATTCACATTAGTTCACCCACTAACCCATCGAAGCGATCTTTAGTAAAGAACTCCACCGAAGGGGTGGCCGCTCCCACTAATACTCCATTGAGATAACATGAACCGAAAATGGAAGGCCGTGGGGTTTTTCCAAACCCCTCTCCCACTTGATTATTTAACACTAGGGTTTTGAAAAAAAAACTTTTGACCTTAGCATTGGTTACTCAAAAATCTTTTTAAATCTAGCAAACTTAGTTAATTAAATTCATGACTCAATGACTTAAGTCATCTTGAACATAAATAACTTTTGCTTTAAAATATTTGAGCAAATCACTTTAAAGGGTCAAATTTCCTAACTTGGGACCAATGGGTTATGGGCCCACTAAGGTAGCAACATATTAGATTTTAGTTTGGCCTCTTTTGGAAACTTAGGGTACCAAGATAAACTAAACCCTATCCAATTTTTAAACCTTAGACAAATAGAAGGTGCTGGTCTAAGATCCGTTTAAAACAATTTGCCAAACTAAAAACAATCCAATATAGAAAGATGTCAATTTTAAGAACCTAGTGGTGGCCATGTTACTAGGTGATAAACATAGCAATAATAGCAATTATATAAAGCAATAAATATAATGCAATCCTTGATGGCTCCCTGCTCTTCGGACTTCAAATCCTTATCCAACTAGGATACTTGGTTAAGGGTCCTTTTCGCACTAGGAAACCTTCGTTGCCTCCACCACCATGGAATCCGGTCTGTTGCAACCTTCCTTGCTTCAAACTTTCTTCTTCTTGCTTGTTTCAATAAATTAATTTTATACAAGCAAACCCATGAAAAACAAAAACCAAAGATTACATTGGATATGCCTATGCTTTTCAAGAAAGCTTACATCAAGACTAGTTGGAATAAAAAACAAGGAAAAATTACAGCTTCCTATGATTGTTAAACGCGCAATCGTACACTTTCCAACTAATTAAAAAACATCCAAATCCACACACATACATGCGAACCATCAAGGATGCAATTATATGGCTGCAACCAAAAAGATTAGTGCATTCAAAGTGCTTTGTACAGCACTACACAGCATGCTGAAATTATTCCAGCAGTCTGGAAAAGATTCCTGCACACAAAACTGCAGTAAACTATGTTCTGGAAAAATTCCAGCAACCTGGAAAAATTCCTGCACACTATTTATGCAGTAAATAACATCCTAAAGGGTGCCACCATGCCCTTGATTAATCTAGGATTGATATCCACACAACATGGGATCATGATTTCACATGGAGTGGCTCTGATACCACTGAAAGTTCATGCATTACAGATCTGAACTAGGACTTCCATGGCTGATTTGGTTTTTCAAGTTTTTAAAACAAGAAACAAATCTGATTTCCAGCCATGAATCATGCATAAAAACTCCATGGAATCATGATCAACATGTGTATAAAGCAAGGAGATAATAGAGGACTATTACCTTGATGATATGAATGCCTCAAAACTCTGAAAAGAAAGACTTCAAAGGACTGATATCAGCCTGCAACCAGCAATGTGTGTTGCAGGAATTTTCTGCAATAGCTTCTCCTTTGATCTTCTCTTCTATTCCACTACTTAATCTGATTGGCTTTGATTGTGGGATCAAAATATGGATTCCAAGAAGGGTTTTCTGAATCTACAATTTGTGGAACAAGACCAGAACCTGATCTGCTCTCTCCAATGAAGAAGAAGAAGGGCTGGGCGTGAGTTTCTCCTTCTTGTCTTGGACGGCCAAAGGAGTTCCTTGAGGTTTCACGCCTAGGGTAGAATTCCTATCCTATGAATCATGTGTTGCACGCCCAGGGCAGTCTCTCATATATTTATAAAGTCCTCATTGAGTCCTCTTTCTAATAGGAATGTCAATCCCATTAAATAAGCAACCAGCCCCCATTAGTTGTGCAACACTTTCTAATTAACGACACTAAACTTTAGTAAGCTTTAATCATAGGAATTCTTACCCAAATAGGAGTTCTTCCTTCCAAGTAAAGATACCTAGTTAAATTTGGAAACCTCACACAAGGCGCTCCACTCATGGCTGGCCCACAAGATTGATAAACACACCATGGCCCACTAGTTAATAATTTAGCTAGAGTTAAATTCATGTATGCCATCAAAAGCCTATTTGAATTTAAACTCAAAATTATTCTTCCACAAAATTAATGCAACCACATATCATCTAATTAAATTAGGAAACCATGCCAATATAGGAAAGTGGCTAGAAGAGGGACCAAAAGACATATTTGCCCTTGGCTCCCAAAATGACCAAAATGTCCATGCTAACCCCATAGCAACATTAAGATCATTTTAACCCTAACTCATTCCACTAGAGAGTTATGGTTGCACTCCAGGGACAAATATTAAATTGCAAATAAAGCTCATCATAAATAGACGATTGTCTTTGACCTACCAAGTACAATGACCACAATGCCCCTCTATGTAACATCCATAATCAAGTAGGTTAACCGATGTACTATCTACCTTCTTGATTACATCTCATCCTTAGAACTTCATACCCTTGACTTAATCATCATCCGGATATCATTCTCTTGATCCAGGGAGCGACCCACAAGTTCAATATCCATATGGAACATCCATATACTAAGATCTTAGATTCTGATGATTAATCGGATAATTCTAAGGGGACGATCATTCCATCACACGATGGCATAGATTCCATATTGCATTTGCACGTCCCAACTAATCAAGCCCGAGCACCCAAAACACAGAGTTGTTGACCCATGAACAGGATCTCACCCATAGTGAATTAAAGCACAAGAACTTGACTTCGTCAGTTCATCCACAAATGCTCAAGATTAAGAGAACTGGTCACTCAGTAGCAAGAGGTGAATTGATCTCTCTCTGTGATAGTACTATTTTAGAGATCACACCTACAAGTGGTCCTGTTCAATGCATGACACATGCACTAATGAGATAAATCCGAAAAAGCCTCCCGTGACTTAGGTAAGTCACCCTGAACACAGGAGAGTATCTCATTATAACTTATACCTAGATGAAGTGCCCAACTCCACCTCTCAGTTATGAACAAGTTTATTGTTTCAAGTGTCCATGACTCAGACCTTACAATGTGTAGCCACTACACACCTAAGTCATTTACTAGAAAACAATGGGCCTTACACAGCCATACATATACACAAGTATTAAGAGAAAGATGTCATTCCATTAAATAACCAATAAATATCCAGTAACAGAGATGTGAGTGCAGTCAGTGAGCTTTAGGGCATACACCAATCCCAACAGGCTGCACGTCGAGAGTCTTTGATGTGTCAACAAAAAGAATATGAACGTCGTGCATTTGCTGGAAGCAAATATTATGATGCAGGGGGCCCATCTGCTTCTGTGCCAAGCAGGGGTAAGGGCTTTACGGGGTCCATACATAGGGCATTTAGCACCCGGGAACGGGATGCTGATGTAGAAATTATCTCTACAAGAAGAGCAGTTCCTCCCCCTGTTGATCCTCTAGCACATAGAAAAGAGGGAGCTAAACAACTAAAAATATCTAGTGTTATGAAAGGGGTAATGAAGGCTGCAAGAGATAGATTGGCCAAAGCTACAGCAAAATGGCTAATTCACAAGAACATACCACCTACAGCAGTAGATTCCCCATATTTCCAGACTATTGTTGATGTTGCCGCAGAAGCAGGGCGGGGTATACAGGCGCCCTCCGTATATGATGTGGGCACTAAATATCTTGAAGAAGAATATAAAGAAATAAAGGCTTGGGTGGAAAAGTTTAGGCCCATGTGGCAACAGAATGGTGTTACCATCATGTGTGACGGGTGGACCAGCGGCACCCAAACACAATTAATAAACTTTTTGGTGTATTCAGTCGCTGGGACCGTCTTTGTGAAGTCCATTGATGCATCTGAACATAGACGGACAGCCACATATATATATATATATATATATACTCTTATGGATAAAGTTGTAGAGAGTGTGGGAGAGGAGTATATTGTACAGATTGTTACATATAATGGCGCCAATTTCAAGGCAGCAGGTTTGAAATTAATGGAGAAGAGGACCCATTTATTCTGGACCCCATGTGCAGCACACTGCATCGATCTCATCTTGGAAGAGATTGGAAGGAAGATAAAAGTGGCTTCATTGATCAAGGCATGTAGAGGAATTACAAGATTTATATATGATCATTCATG
The DNA here is from genome assembly GCA_038049695.1 of Cinnamomum chago. Classification (NCBI taxonomy): domain Eukaryota; kingdom Viridiplantae; phylum Streptophyta; class Magnoliopsida; order Laurales; family Lauraceae; genus Cinnamomum; species Cinnamomum chago. The sequence continues at coordinate 52,175,928 of CP142460.1, forward strand.
GGTGTTAAGCTTGATGAAAAGATACACAAATAACCATGCCTTGCTGCGTCCAAGATTAACTAGGTTTGCAACCCATTTTCTGGCTATGGAAAGCCTTGTAAAGTTTAGAACGGAGCTCATTCAGATGTTTGCATCAAAAGAATGGCTTCGTTCGAAATGGGGCAATGCAACTAGTGGTCCGGAGTTTGAAGTCCCAAACCTGATGAGGGACAATAAATTTTGGAAGAAAGTGAGGAAGATATTAAAAGTTTTTGAGCCTTTAGTTAAAGTGTTGCGGCTTGTAGATGGTGATGACAAGCCGACAATGGGCTTTATATATGAAGCAATGGATCGGGCAAAGCAATCCATTATGGAAAATGTTAGATATCACGAGAAATATATAAAGATTATTGATGCCCGTTGGAACGATCAGTTGCACCATCCATTGCATGCTGCAGGTAATTAATATATATCTTTGTTTGTTGAAACTTTTTTGTTTTCCTAACTATTGTATTTATTATCTTGTTTGCTCACAGTGCATTCTACATATTTATAATGTAGGTTATTTTTTGAATCCCGAATTCTATTACCGCAATGTCGAACTACACACCGAAGCAATAGATACGGACTTGCGGGTAGGATTACGGGAGGTATTGAAGAAATTGTTAAGTCCAGATGATCAAATTGATGCCATACAAGAGGTGAGTGGGTGGTTACTTAAGAGAATTTAATTATGTTGTAGGGGTTTACTGACTTATATCTAATTTTCACATTGTATATATCTATATATACACAAAGGAGAGGAACCTTTGCTGACCCTCTTGTGATATGATCGATTGGAAGGATGCCACCTGGTATGACTATGAACAAAAGATATATCCACATTGTAGATATCTTGTGATACGATCTAATTTTCTTTATTTATTTTTTGCATTTCAGCTGATTGGTGGATGAATTTTGGAGAGAGTGCTCCACATCTAAGGAGTGCGGCTGTTCGCATCCTTAGTCAAACTACAACATCTTCCAACTGTGAAAGAAATTGGAGCACTTTCTCTTTGATCCACACGAAGGTCAGGAATCGGCTTACCATGTATTGTCATTATAATCTGAAGTTGAGAAACAGAATTAGGGAGAGAAGGGTAAGGGATAGTCCTGATTATTGTCCCATTAATTTGGATCACATATTTAGAGAGGACGATCCCTTACTCCCATGGCTAGCCGAGATAGAGGATCCACTGCTAGATTCAGATCCGGGGTTTCAGGAAACGGTTCAAGAGTTGATAGGTGAGGACATGGATGAGGCACCTGCAAAAGGTCAGCCACCTCAGGGAGAAGGTACCAGTAGTAGGACTAGGAGGAGTGGGAAAGAACCTGCTTCTGAGAAAGCTAGTTCCACCACAGTCTTTTCAAGTAGCCATGGTGGAGGAGATGGAGGAGGAGACAGTGGGACAGGTGGTACTAGTGAATACTATCAACATGATGAAAACGATGTCATTCCTGTAGAGGAAGTACAGGAGTTACCTCCATCTGGAAGATTTGATCCAAGCCGTGGTTATCAACGGCGCCGAAGAGATTCACCACCTGGGGCTGGAGGTAGTACTGAGCAAGGAAATATGGGTGGAGATTTTGGAGGACAACAAACAGCATCATGGACTGATTCGTGGAACCCTAGTTACAGTGGACAAGGACCCTCACCACAGTATTTTGACTTTTTTCCATATGGTCAAGTACAACAGTCTTTAACTTCGGGGTCCTACTCATATGGTGACTATGGTGGAACACAATATGGTAGATATCCACCTGGACCACCTCCACCTCCTCCAAGTTCCTATGATGTGGGTGCGGCTGCCTTCTTTGGATTTGTGGATCCCAATACTCATCAATATCAAATTCAATATGGTGCCAATAGAAATGATAACACTCATGGGGATGAGGATAACCATAGCCCCTTGAATCTTGGTAGACATTCCTTTTGGTGGTGATCAAGGTATTCCTAATTTCCTATTTCTTTCACTAACTCTCTACTCTCTTTGTCATTTCTAAATTGGTGTTGAATGTTGATTGTTGATCACTTCATAGTTCATTCACTTGATTGAATTTGAACCTTGAATGCTGAAGTATTGATATTTGATTGTTCAATGTTCACTAATGACCTAACTCTTAAGTCTTCTTAATTCTTATGCCTTTATTTCATGTTCTAATTTTTTTTTTAATGAGCTTTCCATTACTTTTTAAGTTCACATGACTAAGAAACATGAATACATGTGAAAAAACTAATCATTACTATTATTTTCTATTTATACAGCAATACAGGACCTCATATATTGAGGGCACCGCTACGCCCCCTTTTCTTACTTACTTTTGCAAAAGAACCACATTTTCTTTCATTTTACAATTTGCTAGATTTTCTGGAATTTTTTCAGATTTTTTTGGAGATTTTTTAAAATCGCACCGCTACGCCGCTACGTATCCCCGCTACGCTACATATCGCCCGCTTCGTAGTGGTTTGGCGGCGGGCTGCTACGCCCCCCGCTACCGTTATTTTCATCCTTGGATAGGATTGCCCTACTTTGTACCTTTTCCTTCACCAAGTGTTGATGATCGATAAGTGTCGACTAGATTACATTGACAATCCACTATAACAATCTCTCCATGCGGAATATAATAAGTTCACTCATTTTCATACAGCATTTGGTTGATGGAAAAAGGCCATTTTGTTGATAACTATGATGACTTGATACATTATAAGTTAATCCTCAAAAAAAGAAAGTTAGAAAACCAACGTCATGCACATATTTCAGAAGTCAATCAACATCATCATCCTACTGATTTAAAAGAAGCCAAGAAATTTCAAATTGCCAATCAATGAATTGAAGGAAATAAACTGAAAGACAAATGGGATTAGATTACTCACTATTTCTAGACGGGCGGGAGTTTCTTCGTCCTCTTGTAGCAGCGAGCAAGGCGATGGATCCTGCTCTCAACAAGGATCAACTTGAACTTAGAGTCCTTATCCTTCTTGTTCCTATCCAGATGCTTCCTGATCGCTACCGCCTTCTTTATAAGATGATACAAGTCCTCATGAATCTCAGGAGCAAGACCTACAACAGCAGCAGAAACAACTGAAAGTCCTGGGATCCTAACCCTAGAGGGGGGGGGTGAATAGGGTGTGCTACAAATATGACCAATTTAGACAAATTTTAATTTCTTAACATAAACTAGTCATATGTGATGATTAATCAAACAATATGCGGAAGCTAATATAAACAATCACCACAAAAGCATGCACCACAACACAAAGGTTTATAGTGGTTCGGCCTCAATGCCTACGTCCACTACCGACTTGTGATCCAATCACCCCACCGGATTTCCACTATTTATGCTTTTCAATAGGCTAAGCAATAACCCTTACAATGTTGTTTTTCTAGGCTAAACAACAACCTCTCAATGTGCTTTTCTAGGCTAAGCAATAACCTTTACAAAATGCTTTTCTTAGGCTAAGCAATAACCTTACAAGATGCTTTCCTTAGGCTAAGCAATAACCTTTACAAATAAAGATTTCTCTAAGAAGGTGTCTTTACAAAAGATCACTCTAAGAGATACAATTCAAGCTCAATGTAATTGCCTCTAAAATAGGCGGATATGAAAGTGAATAACAAACTCACACAAACACTAAATGAATGCAAATGTGTATGCTCATGATGTGTGTGTGTGAGAACTTCAATCAAGTTTAAAAAGAAGGCTCAATCAAATATATGCTTAAAGCATTTCAAAGTTTAATGCACATAAAAGATTTGATTGAAGTTTAATGCAAATCACATGTATGATAATCAACTTGTTAATGATATGAAAATCAAAGACTAACAAGTTGTATGACAATGACTAACTTAGAACATGTGATGCATGTGCAATGTTGTTTTCAAAACCAAATTAATTTTACTAATGTTTAAATGAATGAAAACAACAAGTAATGTTTCAACCAAGAAAATGAATCATGCTATATATAATAAATCAAAGATTTAGGCTAAGCATGATTAAGAAAGTTTTAAAAACAACTTGGATGAAAACAAAGTGAAGAATCCAATCTTAATTACATCAAAGATTAAGAGAAGAATGGATTCATCACATCATAGATATCATGCTCAAAAACATTTACCAATAACTTAAACAAAGCATGTAAACTATGATTAAGAGAGGTAGAGCTTACTTAGAGATTTAACTTCATTAATCCAAGCTTTAGCTCTCCATTTGACTCTTTGGTCTCTCTTAGTTCATCCCCTTTACTTTGTCTCAAAGCTCCTCAAAAGAGTCTTCAAATCCTCCAACTTTTGAAAAGGAATGAACTTCATTTTATACTCAAAAAGTTGAGTTCTGCGAGTGCCCGGTCGACCCCATGACAGGGCCCGGTCGACCGGGCCTTCACAACGGTCAGAAAGATGAGCGTTGGAAGAGCCAACGGCACTCTACCCTGGTCGACCTGCAGTGTGGCAGGTCGACCGGGTCCCCTGGGCCGGTCAACCGGCCACACTGCTGGTCGACCCCCTGGGTCAAAAATTCCCAAAAAAATCTCATTTGAAGGTTTTTCTTGGGGGAACTTTTGGCCACTAAATCAAGCTTGAAAAACATGTTTTAAAACATTCTAAGGGTTTTTAAAACATGAACATAAAAAGCCTAAAAGGATTCAAAACTTTTAAACCAAAGGCTTGCTTGATTTCTAAAAACTCTTTTAAAAAACAAATGCATCCAAGATTAAAAACAAATCATGCATAATTCAAAACTTTTACAACTCTTAAAAAACAATGCATGAATAAAACAAGATTTCAAGATTTCTCAAATCAATGCATATGTGTGTAAATCAAATGATGCTTGAATGATTATGCATCCATCAAATTGCAATCTACAAAATTCCTAACAACAACAACAACAGCAGCAGCAGCAGACAAATCAAAAACATCAATTCAATCACAGCATAATATCCCGAGATTCAACTCAAAAACACATAGATAGAGAGAGAGATGTTGCAGGCAATTGCATTTTGCATTTACAGGTAAAAGGAAGAGGTGAACGTGATTTTGGAGAGAATCCAAACTAGGCACAAGGAGTTTCTTGTGGACCATGCCCTCCCAAATGTAGCGATTCTACTTGCAGGGGAAGTTGGTAAGAGGAGAAGATGCTTGCCTTCTCTTTCACAATTGCACCTCTCCAGAATCTCAAAACTCCGCTTTGTGCAAAGGAGCCAAATATAAATACTTTAATGTTCTTTGCCTCCTTTGGCACTTGTTCAAGCAAAGTTCCATATATTTTTAGGGAAATTTCATTTTCAGAGAAAATGAGTTGCTGAAAGAGCCTTTCTGTAATTGCAAGAGATGAAAGGTTCATTTACACCAAGGACCCATTGGCCGCAAGGATTTCAATTTTCCATCCATTCATGAAGAATGAAAATCCACACAAAAAAAAATTGATGTGCAAGGAAATGAAATTTGTGGCAAATTGCTGCACCAAACTATATATTAAAAAACACTTGAGAATCCATTTTCATTTCCAACGAAATGCTTCTGCATGAGAAATTGATAAAATTAAGTTAGATTGTTATCTAATTAAAAAAAACCTCAAACCCCAGGAAATTAAGAAACTACTGGTATAAAAATCTTCAGTTTTCATTGCATGTTTAAGTTCAGTGGATCAGAGAACATCACTATGGCTGTGGCACTAAATCAGCATCCGATGCTTCCGCAACAAAAATAAGTAGGATTGAATGTGGATCAGGCTGGGCCTGTCCTAGCCCAACTAACAAATTGAGTACATCTAAGGTAAATAAGGTAAACAGTAACTAGTTTAATGCATGCATCTCACTCCAATCTGGCATAAAAAAAAAAGCAATCAAGACCGTGACAATTAAAGCCATCCACTGATGCTCATTTTACAAGAAACATGTAATCTGAGAAGGGGGAAATACTTGAGTTTTCAAGGCAGCAAGTTTTTTCTTCCTCTTTTCCTCCTCTTCTTCATTCCCTTCCTTCGTTTTATGTTGCGTGGAAAGCGAGAGAGTCAAGAGAGTTCACTTGCACGCCAAAGAGGTTGTAGGAGAAGGTCTGAACGACTTTTGATTTGAGGTTTTCGAATGGAGAGGGTTTTCGATGATGGGATGGACGATGGTTCGAGAGAGATGAGGGTAAGGGTTGGAGATTTGGGGGTTTTCGAATGGAGAGGAATTTCAGTCGGATCGGCTGAGAGAGTGGGAGTGATGTGCTAGCGCAAGGGTTGCAGGGGATGGAAAGGACGGCGAGATGATGGAGAGGGCTAGAGAGATGAAGGGTTGTAGGGGAGAGACAGTGAGAGAGTGAGAGTGAAGAGATGGGGAGGCCTGCGCAGGGGAGAGAGAAGAGATGGGGAGGGCTGTGCAAGGGAAATGAAGGGTTACAGGGGGAGACGGTGAGAGAGAAGAGATGGGGGAGAGATGAGCGAGAGAGAGAGAAGATCGAGAGAGAGAGTAGAGAGATCGATCCAGAGAGAGCGCAGAGAGAGAAATAACAGAGAGAGAGAGAGAGAGAATGAGAGAGAGAGGAGAGAAATTAAAGAGGGATTTTAGTGGCAGGAGAGGGGAAAAAGTAGTCGGAAAAAAGGTCTTTACCGACCTTTTAAATTAAACGTCGGTAATAAATTTTCCGACGCAAATTTTCGTCGGTAAAAAAAAATTCGCTGGTAAAGGTCTCTGATTTTAAATTTTCCTAAAAATAAAATTAAATTTTACCGATATTTTACAAAAAAACGTCGCTAAGAGTCGATTTTACCGACGTTCTGTAATTCGTCTTGATTTTTGTAGGGAAAATCAATTTCTTGAGACTCGCGGAAGTGATAAATCAATTGAAGAATTAAAGAAGGAAAACCAAGGTATTGAAGCTCTGCATGGGGTCCACACTACTCTAGTTGGAAGATTCAATTCAAGCGAAACAAAGTAGAAAAAAAATGCAAAAGAAAATCCAGCCATATGAAGGACATCTAAGGTAAGGGAATTTCAAGCATTGCACACAGAAGTGGGGCCCATCATGTGTTCCAATTGATAATACAAATCTGAATTTCAGATTGGGAATTAGATGTAATTTAAGAAATTTCTTAATAGAGGAAGTGGGCTTAGATTTGGATAGATTCAAGCAAATTTCAGAGTCCTAAATATGGAGGGTAGTAACCTAGAAGTTGCAAGATAAATTCAAAACCAAAGAGTCCAGGTTTCCTTAAGAACTCTACAAGTTGGATTTCAGTCAAGATATGTTTTCAAATATTTGGAAACTTTTGCAAGCCAAGAAGCTATCCAAAGGAGATATCACACGTCCAACACTTTGCCTTCCTAAGCTTCTCCATTCCAAGTTGGACGTCCAAGCCATGATTGAAGATAAAATTTAAGATTCAAATTTTGAATCTTGAATCAAGAAAGAAAATAAAACAAAGAAAACAAAAATCCAAAAGAGGCTTTACACGTCCAAAGCCATGAGGGTTCAAGATGATACACTCCAAGTGGGGTCCAAATGCATTCAATTTAGAATTGCAGCAGAAACCAACACGACCATTGCGCTCGATGGTAGAGTAACTTGTAGGAACTGACGGTTCGCAAATAGGACTCCCGGTTAGAGAATTAGAAGCGAAAACATTGGATTTTCCAATACTTAGGCTCGAAAATGGCCAGCCGGGGGTCCGGAACGGGAAACGGCCCCCGGAAAAATTGGAAACCGACACAGGTACCTTGTTCAAGGCAAAACTAACTTGTAGGAATTGACGGTTAGTGAATCGGACTTCAAGTTAACGAATTAAACGCAAAAACCGCCTGATTCTCAATACTTAGGCTGGAAAACAGGCCGCCGAAAAACTTAAGAAAAGATTTATATATATACATGTTTATCTTTCATTTATAATTTAATTCATTGAAAAGATTCTAATGTTGTTTTTGTCATTGTAAATTGATGGACGTTTTGGGGTCGGTTACAGATTTTTGGGGTTGTTTTATTCTTTTTAGTTTATTTGTATATGTATATTGCACATTTATATGTAACTTTATCATTATTAATTGTAATATTTGTTTAATGAGATGAACGATTTGATGAAAAATGGTGATGGTTGTTTGTTTATTTAGCAACTTTTGTTTGCATGCATTTTTTATATTCAATATAGGTACACGAAAAGGTTTATTTTTTTATATAGGTATATAAAAAGGTTTACAAGAAAAATATTGAAAAAACAAATATAGCATTTTAAAAAAAAATAAAAATCATTTTACCGACATTTTTTTTTCGTCGGCAAAAGTATAAAATAAAAATAAAAACATAAAAGGCTTTTACCGATGTTTTTTTTCGTCGGTAAAAGTATAAAATAATTTTACCAACGTTTTCTTGCGTCGGCAAAAGTGTAAAACAAAAATAAAAAACATAAAATACTTTTAACGACATTTTATTTCGTCGGCAAAATTATAAACTAAAAATAAAATACATAAAATAATTTTACCGACGTTTTTCTTGCGTCGGCAAAAGTATAAAAAAAAGATAAAAAACATAAAATACTTTTAACGACGTTTTATTTCATCGGTAAAAGTATAAACTAAAAATAAAATACATAAAATAATTTTACCGACGTTTTTTTGCGTCGGCAAAAGTATAAAACAAAAATAAAAAACATAAAATACTTTTAACGACGTTTTATTTCGTCGGCAAAAGTATAAACTAAAAATAAAATACATAAAATAATTTTACGGACGTTTTATTGCGTCGGTAAAAGTATAAAACAAAAATAAAAAACATAAAATACTTTTACTGACGTTTTTTTCTGTCGGCAAAAGGAGAAAGGAAAATAAATAAGAAATATAAAACTACTTTTACCGACGTGGTTTTTCGTCGGCAAAAGGATCAAAAAATAAATATAAAAAAATAGTAAAAAACTTTTACAGACGTTTTTTTCGTCCATAAAAGCAAAAAGAAAAAAGAAATAAAAAATATAATACTTTTACTGACTTTTCATAATTCGTCGGTAATAATCTCCGATTTTTACTTTTCCTGCAAAATAAAGTAATTCTATGATCTAGTTTTACCGACGTGTTTTTAAAAAATGTCGGCAAAAGTTTGCCTTTTACCGACGTTTTTTAAAAACGTCGGCAAAAAGTCTTCTTTTACCGACGAAATAATATACGTCAGTAAAAGTGAATCTTTACCGACGAAATTTTTAAAGCATCGGCAAAAAACGTCGCTAAAAGTGCAGTTTGTTGTAGTGTTACTCGTGCGCACATGGCAGTCCGTGGCTCGTACGAAGTCGACATCCGCATTTGTAGGAAACTTCTCCGACATCCTTAGACCGCTCAAATTCCTTCAAAATCAGATGCAATGCGTGGCTTGAAACGAAACCACATAATTCCTGGAAGTGCGGTTTATTGAATCGATGTTGGATGATAGTTTTGCTTTGCTCAATACTCGCTTTGATAGATATGTCCTATGATTGGATGACTTGGTGAATAAACAACAGCGATGTCTCTAAATCTGACTGTGATGACTCCAAGTATTGTTTCAACTTCGCATGTTGGCTCTCGACTCTATTAGTTGTCTGGTTTCCAAAATGCAGATATATGTCGGTCCAGGCGGATACAAACATCTCCTTATACGGTGTCAACCATACATCCTTAAGATAATTAATCATACCTGAAAAGTTTTGTAACACTACCTCAAGGTCCGCCAATTTGCACACATACACATTCTCAGTTTCAAATTCCAGCAACATATTCCACATTTTGTAGAATGCATTCCAAGATTTGTTGTCTGTTATTGATAGCCTGCACTTGCTCAAAATGCCCCTATAAATGTGTCACCTACAGAGTAATTTCTTAGCATCGGGAAATACCTGGGCAGACGCATTCATCAAAGCCAACTCTCTGTCCGTGACAATAACTCGTGGACCGGTGCATCCATCCATTGTTGACTACAGACACCTTAAAGCCTAAATATAATTGAACACTTTTTCTGAGTGCATGAACACAAATGCTATGCAAAATGTCATATTAGTTGCAGTCACGCCGACAATCTCAAGGAGAGGCATCCTGTACCTGTTTGTTTAAGACACATATATGTTAAAACTTCTAGAATTTTTAATGTTGCTAAATCAATATAGGACACAGATATCTAGAGTGGCATATCATGTACCTATTTGTTTTATATGTTGCATCCATCAATAACACGTGCGGGAATGCACGCCATCGCTCTAATGATCCTGGATGTGCGAAGAATAAATCTTCAAGCTCATTGATTTACAACATTTGTTCGACTCTCGAAAATGTATCCTTCACGTTATAGGAATGACATGACAACTTACATCTGGGTTTTACCAGCTTTCTCTGCAGTCCGAAATTTCCGGCGTGCATTGTATATGGTCTTACTGGTAGAGACGTTGTCCGGATTCTGCTTCTTCAACGATGTCAAGATATCTCGTGGCTTCACATTTTTCGTAGACAGATGTTCCATCAACTGGATTCAGAGAGCCGACCGGGCTATGGATGTCCCTCCATATATGATGCAGGGGCATGGTTATGTGTTCCACATACCACCATTGCCATCCAGTCATCACCTGGTCGCATTTTCACCCCTTTCACTCTGAAAGCACAATCAATTTTTTTTGTGCCTGTAACCTTCGTGGAAGTTTTCTTGCTTCTGTATGTGCCACCGCGATTACATTGGAACAACCGTCTAAGACTCTTCCCGATTATGCCAGTCTCTGACCTTTTAATGATAATTATATATATATATATCCTAAATTGCGTCCAGTATTTTGAATCCAATCAATTAGAGATTGGCGCGAATTAAATACCTAAAAGTGTATTAATTATGTTAGAAATTAACAACTTTTTATTAAAAATTGACAAAATAAAACATAATTGGAATTGAGTTAATATCATACCATGTCAGTAGAAAATTCGTTTGTAACATTTTCATCCACATTTTCGTCTTCTTGTTTTATTTTGTTTCTGAGAATATCATCCTGACAACAATATACATTCACTTGAGCATCTGCAATTAATAAAAAATATTTTCTGAAATAATTAAAGAATTGTATATTTACCTGATCACTTGAACCACTTAACAATCGCAGATCATTAGCCCAAATCCTCAGTTGATCTAAATTCATATCTTTTGCTGGTATATGTGTTAGTTTGGTGAGGAGTTACCTGGAAGAGAACTCTTCGCAGGAGAACCTTGGGGAAGAGAACTGAGGGGAAGAGAGATCGTATGAGAGGAAGAGAGGTTGAAAGGTAGTACGGGAACAAATGGGTTGTGCAAGTAAAATCCCTCCAAATAAGGAAGAGATGGAGTATTAGTGGGAGGAAAGATCGTGAAGGTGGAGAGAGTGCTCCAACTGACAATATCCACAACATGGGATTCAAGTTTGACTGGGTCCTTACATTAACAGGGAATATATTCTCTGTTTTCAGAGAATATGTTCCCTGAAAACAGAGAATATATTCTCTGAACTAAACTCAAGGAGAGGCATTGAACGGTCAAAATCATTTGTTGGATACTGCTGGCTGTCTGGCCCTTCATGAAGAAAAAAAAAAAGGCTTTCGAAATTTGAACAACTTCAAAGGTAAGGGATGGGACCTATTAAATGCGTGGTCCCAAGACCACTTCAAGTCTGTGGTCTATTCAACCTGCCCACAAGCCGTGTCATGTGAGAAACTGGAGGGTGTCCTTGTAACCCAAAAAACGGTCAAAAGGTGTGTTGAAAACTTTTTTGCTGCTGTGATTAATGTCATATGCTAACTTCCAACGCAATGAAAAAAATCCTTGGGGAACGCGTACACTGAATTTACACCCACCCTGAGATACGGTCGTAGGGTGGGCTGAAATAGGCCGTACACCCACCCTTCATAGGGTGGGTGTAAATAGCAACACCCTTATTTCATGGGTTTGGGATGGGAACTTCTAGATAGAATAGTACTACCCTATACCATAGACACAGGTAAAACTATCTTTATCTTTGGATGTTATGACAGCGTTGTAGTTTTATGTTAAAATTCATTTTCCTGCTACTGCTTTTATTTCCTACTGTATAACTCTCGAAAGGACGTACTAAATCACAACTCCTGTGAATCAAGATCATATGTGGGAGAATTAAGACTTCTAAATGAAACATTTAGACTTGAGAGTTTTGATGAAATATCAGATATCGACTACCTGATATTGAGGTAACAAATGTGGGTACTTAATTCTTAAATGTAGGACTTCGTTCTAAATTAGTTAATTCTCTAAGTTCTCTCGTGACAGACAGCTGTCTTCATTCAACTATTTTAAGTAAAATTTATAGTCCGTTATCTAACTCACATCTTTTTTTGATAAAGGGGTAATTTTATTAAGAAAGAGGAGAAAGAATATAGCCTCTAGAGGAGGAGGAGACAAAAGGAGAAACAAAAATAACAGAGCCAGAGCTGCAACGAGCTACAACAAGCTACCAAAGGAGTATACTAAGATCTGTGACCTGAAATGTTCATAGATCTGAGAAGGGAGTTGAGTTACTAGCTAATAAAAGTTTTGGAGATCTTCCTTAGAGAGGAGCTGAGATCATCTTACAGATTGCCTAAGATTTGGTTTAGAGGAGAGTGTTGATTGTTGAAGATAGCTGCATTCCTGGTCTTCCAGAGGGAATAAAGGACAAACAAGAAGGTTGACGCCATGAAAGACCTACTAGCTGAGTCGTTTCCTCTTGAAAGCGAGTTCCAGATTGAAGAAGCAGAGCAGGAAGAGGGTTGCTAGGCACGAGCAGAATGGAGTGTCCAACTCCAAAGGGACTGAGCTATAGTGCAAGAGAAGAAGATGTGACAGACTGAGTCCATTCCATTGAAGCAGAGGCTGCATCTTGAGGCTAAGGAGTACCCGAGGTGCTGAAGATAAGATTCTATTGGGGTTCGGTTGAGCATCAGACGCCAGCCAAAACAACTGACTCTGGGGAGGGAAATTCCCTTCTAGATCAGGGGAGGCCACTGGAGGGTGATGCCTCTGAATCTGATAGCATTCTAAGTGCTGCTTTGGGAGAACTGACCATTGGTGGATGCCTTTCAAGTGAGGAGGTCTCTGACAGAAGAGCTGGGAGAAAGGAGGGATGTGGCAGAGGAGAGCAATTCTTGAACTTCAGAAGGCAAATTCGGAGGGAAATGCCAAGAACCTGAGTGTAAGTGGAAGAAGGAACCAAGACGTTGATCCAGAGGGAATTGCAAATTGGGGAAGACTGCAGAGAGTGGCTTGTCTCCATACCAGATGTCATGCCATATGTTGATATCCTCGCCATTTCCTAAAACCCAGGCGCTACCTTCGTGGATGAATTAAGCAAGGCGGAGAATTCTTTTCCAGATGCAGGATCCATATGAGGTGTTAGCAGTATTCTAGATATTCTTGTCCTTGAAGTGAAAGAATATGTTATGTATCTTTTGACAGCCAATTACACATGTGGCCTTGGTCTTCTTACCCTCTCTCGTGGCAGGACCCACCCCCTCTCTCTTTGCATTTTTCAATTTTTCTCCCACTCTTATATCTTTTCATGTCTTCTCTCACTCATATATCTTTTCAATTCTTGAAGAGAGAGAGAGATTAAGTGGTCATTGTGAGATTTTATTTTTTTTTGCTTAATGGAAAACTATATTAATAAAAAAAGGGAAGAAACTTGGGTGAAAGGTCCCCAAGCCAGAAGGCTACAAACAAAGAGACAGCAACACAGAGAAACTGAAACTAGAAACATAATCTATACAAAGCAGAAGTAGAACAGATGAACAATAAGAAAAACCTGATAAAATCATAAGCTTTGCAGGAGGTCATACCAACCCCAAAGCATGCAGAATGGGATGTGGATGGATTGTAATTGTCCCAGCTAATAAATAAATGATCATACCTTTGATCCGGTCCTCAAAGATGACCTTCGCTCGCTGGAGAGTGGGCTTCCGATTGCTGTGCTTAGCATCATTCTGAAGAAGCCAGATGATGGAGATGGCTTGGAAGAAGATAGCAGCTGCCCATTTTCTTCCAGAGACATCTCCAACATCAGAGATGACCTTCCAAATTGCAACAGCAGAGGACGGAGTTGGTGGAGGAAAGCTACAGAGGTCAAGAAGCCAAGACCAGAGTGCGATGGCCAGGCTGCAAGAGAAGAAGAGGTGAGAGTTTATTTCTTCCCAAAGATGACAGATATAGAATCTAGAAGCCATGTTGCATCCTCTGTATTTGGGCACCAAATCTGACGGAGTTTTCCTAAGCAGAAGGCGGCAGACAAAGCAAGCTAGACGTGGATTTACATACTTGTTCCAGATCAAGCCTGTCCAAGGAGGAGAGGTGGCTTGGATCCACAGAAGATCCCAGGCAGCCTTGAGGGAAAGGTTTCCGGTAGTAGAATCCATCCAAGAAAGAGTATCAGCACTATGATCATGCATTAACAAGATATCCCTGGTCGATTGCTGCAGATAGTCCCTAACATTAGAGGCCAGGAGAGGGGGGGGGAGTCCAAGAATTGTCCTGGGTAATGTCACTTACCCTGTCCATGGAGGAGAACTGGAATGATGGAAATCTAGAGGAGATGGATTTCTGGTCAATCCAATGATCAAACCATAAGCTAATGGAGATCCCATTGCCCACCTTCCAAATATTACCATGCTGCAGGAATGAAGATAGATAGTGCAGTCTTCTCCAAATGCATGAACCTCCAACAAGATTACCATTGAACCAAATTAAAGAGTCCTTAAAGTATCTGACTCGGAACCAAATAACCCAAAGGGAATCTGTAGTTGCTGCCGACCAGCCCAATTTAAGCAGGCAAGCTTCGTTGAACTCCTTGATCCTCCGAAGGCCAAGCCCCCCTCTTTTTTGGGAAGACGGACAGTCTCCCAATTGACGAGGTTGCTCCTAGAGCAATCCGGAGTTGCAGACCATAAGAAGTTCTCATTAGTCTTTCAATAGAGAGGCAAGTTTTACTAGGGATGGGAATTGCTAGAAAGATGTGGAGGGGAATGGAGGAGAGGACATGTTTTGTCAAGGTGAGTCTTCTTGCGAAGGAAAGACATCTAAGCTTCTAGCTAGAGATCGTAGCTCTGATAGAGTCCAACATCTTGATGAAAAACCTTTGTCTGGGGCTACCAAAGAAAAGAGGGACTCCAAGGTATGTGGAGGCCGGGAGAGTAGCAAGGGAGATGGACAGCAAGCTAGAAATCAAATTTGCACTCCTAACAGATACCTTTCCCCCAAACAATTGACTCTTGAGAAGGCTAAAAGACTGCCCGGATGAGTCTTGGTAAAGATTGAGGAGTTCTTTAAGGCGTCTTGGACATCTCTTGTTGGCCTTTAAGAATAACAAGATGTCATCGGCATATAGCAAATGGCATGGTGTTGATTGGATCGGAGAAACCGAAACAATCCCACCAACTTATCTGAGAAAATCCATGTTGGGGCATTGTGAGATGAAATGTGCTTTTGGGGCATTGAGGCAAATGCCCTTTGGTAATTAAATCTTAGTTCCCTTTTTCTTTCATTATATAATTTTTCTATTCCAATAATTTTCCTTTCTACTTGAATAATTCCTAAGTTCAATTATGGTTGAATTCACTCTACTTAGACCCTATTGTTTTTCTTTTGAATGGTCAGATCTCTTCGGTTTTTGGAGTATTTTTCTTTCCACTTTTGAGCTGAGTGTGCTTAGCTCCTTTCTTTATTAAAACACATGGGCATGTTACTCATTTGAAGGATATACCAAATGGTATGGTTCCTAATTATGTTATTTTCTTTCTGTTTTAATCTTTTAGTGAGGCTCATCACATCTAAAGAATACATCTGATGACTACACATTTAATAATTCACTTGTTTTCTACAATTCAAAAACACATACAAAGACAAGTCATTCCACTTGTCTAAATCTTTTTAAATCAATAAGAATCTTGTTTCTACAAATTGGATTCCTAGGTTTTATTCTTGTGGAAATTAATGTAGTACTTTATAAATCCAAATATATCTATTAGGTTTTGATGTACTTTTTTATTCTCTCATGAAGGTACCTAATGCTATTATATATATATATGGGCAAGGCTCTTTTAAGCTTAAGCTTATGATAAGATTCCATAAGCTTATCACTTCTGGGGCCCACCCTTGGTCCATCCAAATAGACCAAACACACGACTCCCCTAAATTACACATGCCTATCAAGTTTTGGTCACATCCAAATTTATTAGACCGTTGGATCGACTATGTACCGTTCCGAATGGCCGTTGACCATTAAACTTTTGGTGCCCAGATGGAGATGATAGAAACCATGGTTGGGGCTCCTTTTTTAAGGGAAAAAGGGTCCCAAGGAGTCCTTGAAATCACCCCCACCCTCATCCCCATGTAGGTCCTCGGTGGGCCTCACCTCACAATTGAGCTTACTTCAACTTACCTTATCCTAAGCTTCAGTTTAGGAGAGCCTGACACTATATATATATATATATATATATTATCACACCAGGCAGTTCTCTCCGAATGTAGAGAGTTATTGTCAAAGTGAAATAAGAAGTATAACCGCACAACTGTACTTACCTCAACAAATCTCTAGTTGCCCGTGGATCCAGAACTGCTTAAGCTAGCTCGTTGGAGTAGCATCTGAATCTGACTCGCTTGTGTAGCTGCCTGATCTTCAGCTCTTCTCGTTGTCACTGCAAATCCTTGTGTGCCTTTTGCGCTTCTTCATACTGTAGCCTCAACTCCTCTGGTGCTCTCTACGACTCGGCTAGCTGCAGCCGTAAGCTTCTCATCTCAGTCTCCGCCGCAATACTGCTGGATACTGATGTTATGCCCCTCGAATGATACCCTTGCCTCCTCACGACCCTCTGCCCTAGCACTTCCTCTATCAATTGTAGTTGCGCCACTAGGGAGCTGCTCACCTCAGACCACGACAATCCCAACTCCAACCTTTGCTACATTCTCAAAGCATTTATATAAACTTAAAAATATATGTAAATACCACGATATAAAGTATGAGATACTAATGAATTTTCAATAACTCACATATGTCGCTTCAGTATGAGGTGTGATCCAGTTGTTCTTCTTCTTGGTTCAGGGTTGTTGCCAATATAATTCCGCTTGGGAGGAAGGAACTTCCTCAGCAGGCGTGAGTGACAACCATTGTGGAAACAACTGAGAGCCATAGGTATGAGTCGTCTTCACTGGCCTCCGGCTCATTGAATTCCTCTGTGATTGAAGCTGCAAATTATAAGTAAAAAAGAATGTAGTTAGCTTATTTAGAAAAAGCTTGAGGGAACATAACAATGGATTCAGTTGCCTTCCACTCAGGCCGCCCTCAGCGAATCTAGTGGGTACTCCCTCAGATCATGTCCCTCTCCCAACAACTTCTTATACTTCATGTGAAGCTCAGACCTGAACTCCCTATATATATATATATATATATATATATATATATATGTAAGGCAAGTTTGTGGACGACTGTTTTCACAACTTGGTCGGCCTTCTATCATGCCCCGAGCCCGAGAATTCACCCATCTCGAGGAGTGAAAAACTCCCGCATGGGGATTCGAGTCAAACTCGTTGATCCTTGTCCCCATGAACGGAATTCACCCATAGGATTTCACGTGTGAGGTTTCAAATTTTATGTTTACCTGTATTTCCACCTGTGTAATTTTTGTCAAATAGATATCAAATTGTAATCCAACAACATCAAATGCATCAAGATATAGAGCATAAGGTTCGTGAGCATAGATTAAAGGTTCAAGTTTAAGTTCAAGAGATAGAAAGAGAAAGAAGTATGTTTAGTTAAACTTTACAATCCAAAGCCTAAACAAGTTTATAAGCTATGACAAAAGATGTGGTATTCCAAACCACGGTCTATGGGTCATTTTACGTCCAAATCTCAACAAGTGGATGTCTAGAAGACATCATCAGAAGTCCATTCAGCTACATGACGGGGAGATTCCTCTGCCTCGTGGATCTCCGGGTCGGTGGCATCGAGGTAGTCACCTGTAACGCCAAGTGTAGCACCATTAGACTAAGCTAAGCAAGATAAACAGATATAAATTATATAACATGTAATAAATGAAATTGTTGGATAGATATAAATCACAGGAGGTCAAAGCATAATTACTAGGCAAATTTGAGCATGAATAAGCATGAGTTGTACGAATCATTGATGACGGATATACAGCATAACAGAACTAACTGGCACATTCACATTAGCTATATTCTCTCAAATTAACCATGTAAACATGTATGTAAAGTAAGAGCAGAAACAGAACAAAATAGGGTGGTGCCACTAGGAGACAGAGGGCCCAAAACTCTCCATCGTGGACCTAGGGTGCCGGTCAACCCTCAGAATATAATCCCATCTGCAGAGGGGCAGAAATATATATACTAAACCCACACTTAGCTGAGTCCGACTTAGATAGGGTCGAAGCCAAGTGGTGCCGACTCGAGGAATAAAAGTATAGATTAACAGAACAGATCATATCATAGTAAATAATTCAGAACTTATCAAGATGTAACGGATCAGAAGCGGAAACAGATATAATATAAACAGGTACATAAAAAAGATATACATAACGAAACAGAAGTATGATCAAGTCATACGAGAGTACTGGAAACGAAATGCAATGCATGTACATAGAACATATATGGAATCAAGATATAAAACAAGACAATCCTACGGTCTTGGGAACTCTCGGGGTCTTCACTGTCCAACTTGGTGTAGTACTAAGGATTCCGGTGTCAGTGGCCTACAAAAGAACCCTTGGCGTTACTTAATTTGGGCACCGAATCCCTTAGTATAACACATTTGGTTCGGATCTCAATTTCAAAGAACACCAGGGCCCCTTATGGGTGCACGGTTGTTCAAACCGCATCCACATAATACACAAGTCCATTGGTCATGACAAAAAGGTTCAAGGTATCCATCCTTAAGGTCCAACTATTAGGCCAATTAATCTAAACATACTACTGTTCAACATTTGGCTCGTGGTACCATCCGATTACCATAGTTTAAGATAAAATCCAATATCCACTTATTCCCCGAATTTCAAATCAAATCTATGCATGGACTATTGTATTCTACAATTCAAGAGCTTTCCAACGGTATGTGGACCTCCAAAAACGGACTTACGGTTAAAAAGTTATGGCCATTGAAAGTTCACATTGTTGGGCCTAATGGGCCCATCCGCTCGAGCGAGCCAATGATCCACTCGAGCGAACAGGGTTCTGTGACGCATTTTCTGGGCAGAAACTGGTCTGCTCGAACAGCCAAGGCTTGGCTCGAGCGGGAAGCACGCTGTACTCAATTTTGAACTCAGAAAATGCCCTATTTTCTGTATCCTATCTTCTAAACCAAAAACCATCTTTACAAGACATAATGTTGGACAAAAATGAGCCACCAAAGTGCTCACAAAACTCAAAAATTGCCCAATTTACATTCCACATTGAATCAACAAGAGAAACAATCAATTTCTTACATCAAAAACATATACAAAAATCCATTTTTGAGCAAAGGAATGGGTGTCTAACATGATTGAACATATTCAAAGAATCAAATAGAGATACAAGCATACATTTATATAAATTTAACTTGCCTTAAGGTGCTTGAAGCTAAAAATCACAAATCCAATCTATAATCAAGCTCTATATCCCAAGCAAGCTCTCCAAAAGAAAAACCCCCAAATGAAATGAAGAAGATGAAGTCCTACAATGGTAAATGAAAAGAATGGGTTTGAAATCTACATGCAACACCAACATAGCCTTCCAAATTCGGATCTGAACAAGGAGACATGAATTTTGAATCGAAGATCTTACCAAAAGTGTTGAAAAGTGAAAAAATAAAGTTGTTCTTGGAGTTGAAACCTTTGTTGTAGATAAGAAGTAAGATGAAAGTAGAACTCCCAAGCTCACTTGCAAGGTCCCTAGAGTCTTATCTTGAGAACATTTGGAGAAGAAGTGACGAGGGAGATAGAATTTCAGTTGCTGGAAATGAAGGAAGAGGAGAAGAATGGCTGGGCTGGGTGTTTTATTTGAAATCTTTCCCTGCAGCTGCATGCAAGTGCCACTAAGTTGCAGAATTTTCAAAATGGGCGTTGGCTAGAAAAATGGGCTGGAAATGGGTTGATTTGGGCCCAAATTCAATGGATCAAAACATGAAAATCAAAGCCCATGCTTTGCTTTATGCGATGCACTAAAAACCCATAAAATTCTAAATACACACATAAAAACCCAAAACACTCCAAAAGTCATAGTCTACCTAGTTCATGGTCAAACCCAACTAATTCTACCTAATCAAGACCAATTACATTCAAAACATCCATCAAGCTACTAATCTAAGTTAATTAACTCTAAATCAGAATTAAGGAGGATCGGAGTGTTACACCTTCCATTCACCAAAGTCATACTTTTACAGTCATTTCAAACTTGATAAGTTGAGTAATAACCAATGATGCATTAAAAAGGCAATAAAACAAATCAAATTCCACATCCATCAGATAATTTGAAGTAATTTATCTACATGAGTGCCAAAAGAGAATCAACTGAAAAACCACCCCTCCTACATCACTGGATCCACAAGCATGAATGACGGGATTCAATGCAAAAAAATTCAAAGCATATGGAATAAGAAGTCAAAGTTCGTTTTATTACCGACGCTGCCACGTAGACTGCCTCCCTGGTCCCTTCATCAACAATTTACCATGTTGGTTTGTCATAAGGTGTAATCCTCAAAATATGATTGCCTAGCTCGACCGTGGATGTGGAGGCATTTACACCCTCGAATGCCCCCGATATTTCACCCAACGGAACATTCAACTTAACACCAAGAGCCTTTATCCTTTTCTTCAACGCTGAGCCCACCACCTTACCCCACATGCGTCGAGAGGTTGACGCTACAACCATCACAAATAATTCTAAGTTTTACTTTAATTATAAACAAATGAAGTTTCGAATATAATAGGGTCCAATATTACTTACCAACACTACTATCTGTACTAGGCGGTCTAGCCAAATCGGGATCGAGCAGACTAGTAGCACGATCTGGGACCGTGCGCGCTTTGGCACCGACTGGCAGCATGCTCTAGGACCGTAGGCTAACTGGCAGCACGCTATGGCTGAATGACTGCACTGTGCTGTCTCTATCTCCGTTGACCAGCCATGTCTGCAAACTGAATAACACAATCAATGAGCATATATAAATCAACAATAAGTCACATAATTGAAAGATGTTTGATGATCCATATAATAACATGTAACATTAATGTTTTACCACACTCACAATACTATTACCCCATCTTCCAAGTCATCTTCATCCGAGGAACTCAACTCTTCCTCACTCCTGGATAGCATGCCTACATGTTGACGTCATCATCTTCGGCTTCAGGTGAGAGACGGTGTCGAGGTGGACCTTAAAGTGCTCGTTCCAATGGCCATGTGCCCAACACTTTCCATCAAGGGATTTTCCTTTGAACGTTACTTTTTCTATTTGCCTGATAAGAATTTTTCTCCTGGGTCAATGACTTAACATAAAGTTTTCTTTTGGGAGGCATTTTTGGCTGCTATGATTAATTAATTGAAAGAAAATAAAACGTAAATGCTTAGAACACACAGGCACAAGGAACAACTTACATATAAAAACACGGTAAATGGCCAACTGAAAGGTAAAATAATGTTTTCATAGCATTACAATACTTGTCCACACAAATGAAAAAAATAAGTTTACATATCATATTCCATATCAGAATCAATATCAGCCTCGAAGTGATCGGTTTCATCTTCATTTATGTATTCTGCCAATGTTTCATTCTCGTTATCACCATTATCGGCAATGGGTTCATCACGATCGGCTATTGGTTCATTACCCTCAAGGATGATCTGTGGTTCAATGTCATCCCTACTATAAGGAAAGGAAAAAATCCTCTTGAGCAGGGACTGAGACACTTTCATTGGTTTCTTCCTATTGGTATAGCTCATTTGTCACATTTTGTCCACTATCTTCTTCTCGCATTGGCACATCCCAAATTCCTCGTCACTTGACACATTTCACAACTTTTCAATTTGGGCCTAATTTGGTAGCGTAGAAGACCTGATTTGGCAAGGCAAATGGATCCTCCTCATACCACCGACACCTAACGTCAACACCTGTGACATGTGCATCGATATGTATTCTATCTTTACGCCCGGTATTACACCACTCACATTGGAACAAAACTACTTTAGAACCATTAATGTCTGACAATTCAAATATGATGGATACTAACCAAAAAAGTCAATTATTTCGACATTGTGTCCCCCCCTCAACGACCAATCCACTATTCTAGCTCTTGTGACGGTTGTCGCGATCTCTAGTGAGGAAACAGACACCATTGACGATACAACCCGAATAACGATGCACTAGACAATAAGGACCATTGACCAATGCCCACAGTTCAGCGGTTCCATATTGAGACCCTTAAGATCTTAGTTGATTCATCTGCATTAATTAATAGAGCAAGATGATGGGCCCTGGCCTTTCATCCACTCCTTCCGCCCCGGGGGCTACTGGGGTCCGGCGGAGGAGGAAAAGCGGACATCAACATTTTTGTACGGGGTATGCCAGATTTTCTATTCTACTTGGAATTTTGAAAAGTTTTGTGCGAGAAAAATTTTCTTTTTCGTGTTACTCATGCCAAGCGGCTAAACCAATTATATACAGATTACAAGCAGTATTTTAACCAAGTGAATATTTACATATCCTACCTAATCTCCTAAAATCATGCTTATGTACATATTTATCCACATATCCTACCTAATCCCCTAAAATCATGCTTATGTACATATTTATCCACTAATTTCTCCAATAAATTTGAAGTGGTGATCCGGAGATTCACCTTCACAAGTAGAAAGGAAATCAACTCTTTTTTCGAACTTTCCATTTCACATATATTTTAAGAAAGAGATACAATTTATTTAAATGCCATGAGAGGCGGTTTTTCTTTTTTTACCGTGAAAGGCGGTTTTTGTTTACTGTGAAAGGCGATTTTTGGGCCGTGAAAGGAGGTTTTTGTGCTGTGAAAGGCGGTTTTTGCCGTGGAAGGCGGTTTTTGTTTACTGTGAAAGGCGATTTTTGTGCCGTGAAAGGCGGTTTTTGTGCCGTGGAAGGCGATTTTTGTTTATTGTGAAAGGCGATTTTTGTGCCGTGAAAGGAGGTTTTTGTGCTGTGAAAGGCGGTTTTTGCCGTGGAAGGCGATTTACAAATCTCATCAATAATGAAAGACAAGAAATGTGATTTTTTGTGATTTTTTTTCTCTCTTTACAAAGAATACAAAATACAATAGAAAAGTGAGAAAAGAAATCTGACATCTCAGGAGATTGCGGGGACTAATTCAGATTGACGGTCGCAAGTCATGTACGGACTTCGCCATCGTCCTTCAGATGAGAACACATGATGCTTTGTTTCTTTGGCTTGGCTTGGACCTCAGATTTTTAGAGGATAAAGACGAAGGGGAGGTCCTATATCCAATATAAAAAAAGAGTAAACGGACTGAAGAGTCATGTTTAGGCCATGTTGGATAAAAGGAGAGAGGATCTTGGGGGGGCGGGGGGGGACTCCCCTAAGGGACTTCGATCACCTTGTGGTGTTTCTTGCAGCAGAGTTCCTTCGAAGGAGAGCTTGTTTGTGCAGAGATTTCTTCGAGAATTCTTCGAAATTTTTCTTGGATTTTTCTGGACCCTTTCTTCTTGGAATGACCCCCTTTTTATACGCTTTTGGTGGCCATAAGGTGGGTTTATGAGCATTGATGGCGTTGATGCTCTATGATGAGGGGAGTTACAAGTTTTAATTCTTTTATTTTGTAACTCCTTTTTCCTTGAATATGATTGGCCAATGGAGAATGATGGGCATTTAATCGCCCTTAATCTCCATAATGAGGGGAGTTTCATGGTTTTAATACCATGATTGCTTCGATTTGTAACTTTAATTTGCTTGATTTTGATTGGGCTATCCAAAATAATGGGTTAATGACCGCATTAAGTTGTCATAAAACGGACAATTAACTGCATTAAGTGGTCGCCAAGGCATTTGAAGAGTCACGGGTCGAGCCGCGGCTTTTATAATTCTTCTTGTGATGATCACCGATTAATCCACATATTGTTTGATGTCAAATGGCGATGCAACTTCAGACATTGATTGGTGCCAACGGGCTGGTGACATATGTCTTATCGATTTTTTGATCGGTCGGACAAAAAGTGTACTTTCTTGGTCAGCCGATTGGCGATCTTGGAGCGATCAATGATGATTTCATGCTCTTGACGGTAGATCCGAAATGTTGATGAAGATCAGTCGATTTCAAGCATGAAAAATCAGATTTTCGAAAAACTACAGAAGCTGGAATTCCCAAAATGCAAAAAGGGTCGGAAAATGGGCCATCCAGCGGAAAATCCAAAAACCCGGATTTCCAGGTTCCGGTCGCCATTTCTCGGCCATTTTTCAATCTTTTTTATTCTTTCTTTCTCCTGTATTTTTCTTGACATTTCTCCTCATTTATTGGCTTGATTCTCCTGAAGAAAACCTGACGAGAAACCATGCAAATCGGAGAACAAAGTTTCCTATTTTTTGGAAAGGCCAAAACTTGGTAGCTGATTTTTCGTCAAGAGTCAAAACTAGGCCAAACAATGTCGGAATGACCTGAAATTTGAGGTGAAGCCTCCTGAACAGTAGATAGGACTAACCATGTGCTCTGTTTGATGAGTAATGGTCTCGATAGTTCTCACTGCCGGGAAGCTTAATTTTATTGCTCGAGGGTTGATGGAGGGTCAAACATTGTCGGTTTGACTTGAAATTTGACACGGAGCCTTTTGGAGGTATTTTGAGACCATCTATGGGATCTGATCGAAGTTTTGAAGTCTTCGACGCCGTCGCCGTAAGGACCGCCTATTCAGCTGTCGGAGGAGTGAAGTTAGGCCAAATGATGTCGGAATGGCCTGAGATTTTATGTAGAGCCTCCTAGTGGTATCTTGGGGCCAGCTGTGTGCTCTGTTTTATGTGTCAGAGTCTCTAGCTTCACCACCGGTGGGAGCGCCTGCTCAGCTGTTGGAGGAGTGAAGTTACGCCAAATGGTGTTAAAATGGCCCGAAACTTCAGATGTACCCCTCCTTTGGCTGTTTTGAAGGTTCTTGCAGTTCTTGTTTGATTCTGACAAGATCTGATGCTTGAAGTAGCATTTTCTGTTTGTAGTAGGATGCAGCTTCTTGGTGTTGAGGAAGCAAAGTGACCTTTTTTGTGTCAAAAAATGCCCCCTCGAGGTACAACGATGGATAGCTTTCGGAGTCGATGTGCCTTGAAGAGAAACTTGAAGGAGAGCTTCTGATTTGACCAAGAGTCTTTGAGCATTTGTTTTTGGTAGCCTTTTGAGTTTCCAAGGGGATTTTATGGTAGTGAGAGGGATCACGTACCGTCTGAAGGCAAAGTTTTGAAAATGATATGAGGGAGTTGGATTTTGGGTTTTGGATTTTCCTTTTGACCTTGTGAACCTAAGGGCTGTATGTGGCGCATTAGGCGGTCAAGATGTTTTTTTCTTTTTTTGGTTTTTTATTTTTGGACCTTGTGACCTAACAATCTGTATGTGGCAGGTTAGGGGGTCAGGGTTTGATTTTTTATTTTGACCTTGTGACCCAACAAGCTGTATGTGGCAAATTGGGGGATCAGATTTGGTTTTGACCTTGTGACCTAACAAGCTGTATATGGCGAGCTAGGGGGTCAGGATTTGGTTTTTTGGTTTTGGCCTTGGGACCTAACAAGCTGTTATGTGGCAAGTTAGGGGACCAGAGTTTGGTTTGTTGTGGAATGTCAATTTCAAGATTTTGGCTTAATTTGGTCCATGACGTTGGATGGTTTGGATTTTTGGAAACTCATGAGGCTTTCTTCTTCTTCTTCTTCTTCTTCTTCTTCTTCTTTTTGTGAATTGTTCAATCAACTCAAAAAGAGGCATGGAACCATTTTGTATGCTCTTGGTAAAGGAGATTTTTTATAGGAAGCCCCTTCCTGGCTTATGTGGGCTAACCCATAGGATCTTAAGCTTTAGAGATGGCTTAGATCTCATATGGTGTCATTTTGTAAAGAATATCTAAAAATATCTCTTGTGAGTATAGAATATCTAAAATTATCCTTACTTGGAGAGAATCTCTCATGTTTCCTTATTTTTGGGAGAGATTTTCTCAAAGTATCATTCTTTGGGGGAGAATATTTCTCATTCCCTTTCTTTTTGGAGAGAATTTCTCAAAGAATCTTCTCTTTAGGAGAGAATATCTCAAATCTCCCTCTTTTGGGAAAGTTGTTAGTTTTTAGCACTTACCTCCTTGGTTTTCTCCTTGTTTACTCTTTTGGTTTGCTCTCCTCTATACAAGCAAAGGAGGTTGGATCTCTTGCCCTTATTGCTATCTTTTTGCAAAAGTCTTCAAGAGTTCTCCAAGATCAAGAACTTCTCTTCTTCTTCAAGAATCTTCAAGTTCTTTCTTCTCCATGGCTTCAAGTAAGTTTTCTTCCTTCACAAGAAACTCCATGTAGAAATAGAAAAAAGTTCTTTCTTTTCTTTATCTCTTCCTTCCTTTCTTTTTTTCCACGTGTTTTCTTCTCTCTTTTTTTTTTTTTTACACGTGCTGTTTATTTTTATTTTTTTGCTCACGTTTTTTTTTATTTCTTTTTTTGGCAGTGGGCCAACCCAAAAATTTTTTTTGAACAGATTTCTCTCTTTCTCTCTTCTTTATTTTTTGGCTCACCATGATAATGAGGTTTATGCAATCCAAGATGTTCATGCATTTCTTTTTATGCATCAAGATAGAAGGCTAGAGTCTCTAGGTCAAGTCAACATGATTTTTGACTTAGACAAAGTTTGATTGGTTTTGACCAAGTTGGGTTGGAATTGGTCAAACTTTGGTTAAAGTTTTCCTAGCATCTAATGCATGATGGTTCTCTTTGATGCATGATTTTTAGTAGATTGATTTGGAAGCATGATGATGCATACCTGGAAATCTTTTGCAAGTATTAAGATTTGGAGCTCGCAACAATGTTGAGCCCTTTCTTAGTCTTACGGGATTTTGAGAAGCTTTCCAAGTTTCGGAGTTTGGAGCTCGCAACAATGTTTGAGTTCAAACCTTCTTTGAGGATACTTCATTGACTATGAGCTTGCAGTGATGTTGAGCTCATCTTCAAGCTTCCTATCTTTTTTGAGGTGTTTCCCTTTCCTTCGGAATTGCCTCGAAACCATGCCAAAATTTCGCTAGAATTTTTTTAGCAAAATTATGTCATGTTGGTGATGATTGATCTTTCCTTTTCCATTCTTTGTAGGTAGTTCCCCTAGAACGAACAAGGGCCAACATCCTGTTACTGATGCACCTCGCCGGTCTACCAGGTCTCCTAATGTTGTCGTACAACAGGCATGGGAGATGGTCCAGTTTGTGGAGAAAAACTTGGAAGAGTATGACTCCCTCAACTGTGACGAGATGAGAGAGCGATTAATCGCTCTCAAGGATGAGGAGTTTTACAAGATTACGGTAAGCAATTGTCCTTGGGTCATGGATGATTAGAGCATTGTGCCCAAGCCTACCTTTTTCTTTGGTGACGCAGTCCTTGACGACTTGACATAGCAAAGGAGAAGTTTTCAGTTCTCTTACACAGCAGATGGTGAGGAGAGAACTATTTCTACTTAGTCGACCTTTGATCGCACTATCTCGATCATGAGCCTTTCTCCCACATGCCCTAAGAGGGAAGATCCTCCAAGCTGGGTGAAGAGGACTAATGTGATCAAGACTGGGGTGTTTGTTGGCAGCCCTTCCATATATGCAGGGAAGTCGCCTGTCTGCATGGACATGTTGATGCCAGCCAGCGGCTACCAAGGTTTTGATTATCCATCGGTCGATTTGAGACCGGTGGGCCTTGGCATTTTCCAGGGTGACGGCAGCAATTGGGTGAATCCTTTTTGACTTTGTGGCCGTTTCAGTGCCGACTCAAGCTGGAAGCCATGGACTGATCACGTCCTGCAGGTTGGCGGGGCCATTCTGAAGGAGGCCGAGATTTTTGACGTGGTTCGCGCTTTTCGGCAAACCGTGGTTTTCTCCGATGAAGCCTTCATCGCTATGTTGGAGTCATTCCTTCCATAACCAACACCTTCATTGTCATGAATGGTGAGATTGGTTTTTCTATGAAGGAATTGAGCGCCATCATCGGGCTGCCTAGGGATGGCAGTGGACCGGGGAAAAACGGGTATTCGTCCAAACCCGCCCCGTTTGGACCGGGGATGGACTATACGTATTGGACGGTGGACGTATACGGGGATACCCGTATAAACCCGTGCGGGGATGGAGGTGGGGATGGACTTACCCTTACCCCCGCCCCGTACCCGCCCCGCCCCGTCCCCGTTACCCGCTAAATAAATAAATATATATATATATATATATGTAGTGTACCTATGGTGTTATGACATTTAGTGATTTATGTGCTGTTGTTTTTCATAGGAATGTATGTATCAGGTGTTCGTGGCAGCAATGATTGGTTTGATTTCGCTGTTATGTATATGATTTTATAGGAGTAGTTCTCTATTGATGTTCGTGTACTGAAAGTGTCATAATATTTCTCATACCCTTGATTCAGGTGTGATCTCCTGTTGCAAGGAAGCTGGGGGAAGGCTAGAAAAAAAAAAGGCTTAGGCTTACGTGGGTACGGGGGAAGCGGGGACGGGGACGGGGATTATAAATTTACCCGCGGACGGGGATGGGGATGAAAATTATACCCGTTAGCGGGGGTGGACCGGGGATGGACGAAGATTTTTTAAGCGGGTACGGGGATGGAGACCATGCCCCCCGCCCCCGCCCCGGTCCATTGACATCCCTAGGGCTGCCTGTCCTCGACAAACTTTATGAGGAGTTCATGCCTATTGACAGCATCCTTGAGGACAAGTTTGAGAAGTTCAGGATTTTGTACTTTCAGCTCGTCGCCTTCTATGATTTTTTTAAGGAGAAGGAGGGTGTTAGACCCCAACCCAGACCAAGTCGATTAGTGTGCGATTAGTATGTGTTTAGTCCTAAGTGAGCTTAGTTGTTGTTGGGTTAGAAGTAATTATTTTTAGTCTTGGACATAGCTTTGGGAATTTTGAGAACGTTCAGTATTAATTAGACACACTCAGGAAGGCCTGAGTGCACGTGTAAGCTTGGGAAGATCGTATCGATTTCCATGTGAGTGTGATTTTGATTTCATTTGAATGATGTTTCGACATGTTGCAACTTTCGTTTTAAGCACATTCATGTTTGAAGCCCAAAAACCTATGTTTTGGCCCAAAGAGGGTAAAGTTGTCTTTCTTGCACAAATCTGGACACAATTTTCGAGATCTCAAAACCATCTCAAAAATATACTTTTTGGAAACTAGATTTTTCGACGATCGTTTTATTCTTCTTCGTCGAAGTCATCCGAGGCTCCCAAGATCGTGTTTTGAGCACTTCAAGTTCAGCTAGTTGGGGCCCATTTTCCTCACTTAAGCCCCATCTCCCCCTCTTTTCAATCACTTTACCAAATCTCTGCAAGTTCTTGACCTAGGGCTGAAATCCCTCTTGTTTCTTTCCATCTTCCTCACCTTGCATGTCATAGCTAGAGATCACCAAAGGAAATTCTAAGAATATCATCTTCTTCATCTCCTTGCAAGCTTTCCATTGATACAAACTTATTGGAGTTTCTTGTGGCTCAAGCCCTACATTTTCTTCCTCCTCTCTTGTTTGACCTTCTCTAGGTAAGAGCTTCCACTCATGTCTTTCATAGAGTTATTTTGGTTCCTCAAGATTATGTTTTTCATGTTTGCAAACCCTTTTGTTAAAATGGGTTCTTTGGTTCCATTTTTGAGTGAGTTTGTGTGTTTTCTCTTGGGTTTTCTTGTAGTGTTGGCTTAGCTTTTGAGTGAAGTGCTTGGAGAGGATTGTTAGCTTTGGTCAAGGCAAGTAATCTCTATAGGACCATCGTGCATGAGTATTTTAAGCTACATTGTTGTTTTAGGAAATTTTGCATATGAAAATGTTTATAAGCTTCATGATCATGTTTTCCTTGGATTGGATGTTTGGGATTGTGAGAAATGTGTATTTTATCCCTTGGAGAGCATTGAGGCTCAGGGAGTGCAAGTGGAATGAAAAACAAGAAGAAGAGAAGAAGGAAATATGGAAAATCTGCACTGAACTGTACTTCCCATGCAGTTTCGGTCAGCTGGCGGCTAGCCGTAATTCCCATTTCGGCTAACCGCGAGCCAACCGAAATCAGCGGTTCCTTTTCCAGTAGCTGACTTTTGCTTCAGGGTCCTGCGATCAGCCCTGCGGTTAGCTCACGGCTAGCCGCCATTTCCCTTGCGGCTAACCGTAAGCCAACCGAAATTATTACGGTTCCTTTTCCAGAGAGCAACATCAGACCTGGGTTTTCAGCGGTCAGCCCTACGGTCAGCTTACGGCTAGCCACCAGTTTCTATTTCGGCTAGCCGCCAGCTGACCGCAAGCTGACCGAAATTGACCAATTCCTAGTTTTGAAGAAGTTTTGCAAGAGTGAAAACTAGAACATGTTAAGTGGCCTTTAGCTTGATATTGTGTACTCGAAACTCGAGATGTCTTGAACTTCCGGGACACCAACTCTATTCCAAATTCCAACATTTGGGCTTCAAATACACAAAGATCAATCAAGGGTCCTCACATGTGCTTGATAGGCTTTGTGTTCGTACCTTAGTTTGATATAATGAATATCATCGTGTACTCGTTTTGAAGTTTAGTACAAGCTAGTTTTGAAAATGTGTTCCAAGAAAAAGGGGATCACTTCCTAAGCGTGTTATGCATATTAATTATGCCCGTGCTAGTCGTGTTCATCATGTTTCGATAAGTGATTTCCCCCTTTTTCTTATCTCGACGTGTTTAGACCGTGTTTCGCGTGTTTTGTGCATTCATGAATTAAGTAAACACCACTGAGCTTAGACTGCCCTTTCAGTCTGATCCACTGCCTGGGGGTCTTTAAACATGTGGACTGTCTGCAGACTGGTCGTGTATTTATTACACATCGTGCGTGTCCGGTTCCGCGGCCGGAATTCCCGTCTTTGTGGGAAATCGCGTCGTGCTTATATATGTATATCGTGCTTGTCGTGCGTGCTTGCTCTTTTCATTATATAGATGATAGAGAAAGGATGGGCTCTTTGTGGATTGTAACTATTCATGATATATTATGTATTCATGCTAGTTTGTTTTGGTATCTCAGCTTGTTCGCATTCTTGAAAATGTACTTCAGTTCTGATAGTATTTCATATCAAGGATTTGTTTATATGTTTTCTCTAAATGTTATTATTCATGTTCATGCCTAAATTGATTACCTGCCAAACCGTCGTGTTTGACCCTTGTTGTTGGTGCCCAGGTGCAGGAGACGTTGCCTTTGAGGAGGAGCGTCAGGAGGAGGCTTGTGAGCCAACCCCTGTGAGAGAGTGGCAACCCGACGATGTCATCTAGACGTCGGGCGGGTTCTCGAGTTTCGTCACCTTTTGTCTTGGGTTTCTTTTGTTGTTTGAGGAGTGTATTGGCCTCTATTGGCCTCTCTTGGAATTGTAACAAAAACTTAACTTGTTTTAGTATTAGTCATATAACTTGAATATTAATGGGAATGCTTGTTAGCTTCGTTCTTTGATACTATGTTTTGATATTAATTGTCATGAGCACTTAAACATCGTATTGGTGCTCATCGTGATGTGTTTTGCTACACGCTTCCGCACAGCTTGTACGTGTGAGTCAGATTCCTCGTGCCTTTGGGAATCCTCACCGCGGGAACCTGTGGGAAAGTATCATCTACTGCGTCGCGGGCCCGGGATCCGTTCCGGGGTCGCGACAGGACTGGTATCCGAGCGAGACATGTTTCAGGCACTTAAAAGAAACTAGAAAGATCTTAGGAACGTGGCGAGGATTCGTGAGTTCGATAGATTCGTTCGTATAGGATCTTAGAAACCCTTGTACCATGATTTTGTGTTCTAACTCTTTGTTTTACAGCAATATGCCTCCAAGAAAAGCTCCAAATCATCATGCTTCAGGCAGTAACCAGAATGAGTCAGATGCATCTGATACACCAACAGCCACACAATTTCAGGAACTTATGCAAGCAATGATAGCACAGCAAAGACAGGCTAATGAAAACCAGGCCAGATTTCAAGAACAGTTGGCTAAGAAGGATGATGAGATGGCACAAGTCCAAAGACAGTTGTTAGAAGTACTTCAGAACAGGAATGTAGCACCACCCGTGGGTCCACAGATTGTTATTCAGAATAGGGATCCTGATCCTAATGCTCTATTTGAGAAGTTTAGGAAGAGAGCACCGAAGGAATTCTCGGGCAATGAGGACCCGTTGGTGGCAGATGACTGGCTAGTCAATACCGAGAAGATCTTTGATGTCTTCATGTGCACGGGTGTACAGAAAGTCAACCTCACAGCTTCCTTATTTTATGGGCTTGCAGATAGGTGGTGGCAAACAGTCAAGGATCCTTATGCAGTAATGGCAGATGAAGAGGCGTGGGCAGCTTTCAAGACACAGTTCTAGGACAAATACATCCCCTCTCATGTCAAGAGGCAGAAGGCTATTGAATTCCAGCAGCTTAAACAGGGTAGCATGACGATTTTAGACTATGTCACCAAGTTCGAAAGATTGGCTAGATATGCCACTGAGTTGATTGATACGGAAAGGAAGAAGATAACCAAGTTTTTGGAAGGGTTGAATCCGATTATCATGAGAGATGTTATAGGAGTAGTACCTCCAGCTACCTATGATGAGGCAGTCAAGCGGGCATATACGTTCGAGGATATTAACAACATGATTGTCCAGGACAGGAAGCAGCAATACCAGCAGCAGAATCAGAGGCAGCAGCAAGGCAAAAGCAAGGTCATGTCAGGCAGGGTTGTGGACATTGTGGCAAGAATCATGAAACCCACGAATGTAGGAAGGCTATGGGTGCCTGTTTCAAGTGTGGGGCTATGAACCATTCTATCAAAGATTGTCCACTACTTCATAATCAAGGGAACAGAAACCAGCAGCAGAGGCAAGTAGCTCCTCAGAATCAAGCACCAGTGCAGAATCAGATGAGACCACCTCAGCAGCAGCGACGGGCTAGGCCACCAGTGCCGAATCAGAATGCTCGTCCTCCACAGCAGAACAGACAGGGCCAAGGAAGGCAGAACCAAGTACCGAACAGACTACAGATGCATGGACGGTTATACTATCTCAACCGTGCAGATGCTGAAGCTGCAAGAGACGTGGTAGAAGGTAAACTTCTTGTTTGTGGGGTAGAAGCCCAAATTTTGTTTGATCCCGGATCCACTCACTCTTTTTCATCCCCTAGTTTTGCTAAGTTGATTGATGCACCATGTAGTGAATTGGATTACATTCTAGTAGTGACCACTCCAGTAGGGAAACAAGTTGTGTGTAGAAACCATTACCCTAGTTGTACAGTGTTGTTAGGAGATGTTAATCTACCGGCCAACCTCATAGTTTTGGACATGCATGATTTTGATGTCATTTTAGGCATGGATTGGTTAGAAGCATATCATGCCACCATGGATTGTTTTAGTAAGACCATCACATTCAGATTCCAAGGACCACAGGCAGAGTTGATATTTCAGGGGAACAGGAGAAAGTCTCAGGCAGGGTTTATTTCAGTGTTGAAGGCAAGCGGATTAGTGCAGAGTGGGTGTCAGGCATTTATTGCGTTTATCACGGAGGATAAACAGTTCCAAGGGGTGGAGGATATCCCCATTGTGTGTGAATTTCCGGACGTTTTTCCAGAAGAAATCTCGGGTTTACCACCAATTAGAGAAGTTGAGTTCACGATTGAGCTCCTTCCAGGGACAGCTCCGATCTTGATTGCACCATACAGGATGGCTCCAGCAGAAATGGGTGAACTAAAGCTCCAATTGCAAGATTTGTTGAGCAAAGGTTTTATTAGGCCAAGTGTTTCACCGTGGGGAGCACCGGTGTTATTTGTGAAGAAGAAGGATGGAAGTTTGAGAATGTGCATAGACTACAGGAAGTTGAACCATGTGACAGTGAAGAACAAGTACCCTTTGCCAAGGATAGACGAATTGTTTGACCAATTGCAAGGAGCAGCCTATTTTTCCAAGATAGACTTGAGGTCAGGGTACCATCAGTTGAGAGTTAGAGACTCAGATGTTCAGAAGACAGCCTTTAGAACAAGATATGGGCACTATGAGTTCTTAGTGATGCCCTTTGGTTTGACAAATGCACCCGCAGTCTTTATGGCGTTGATGAACAAGGTCTTTGCGCCTTATTTGGATCACTCTACAGTAGTGTTCATTGATGATGTCCTTGTGTATTCTAAGAGTAAGAAGGAGCATGAAGAACATTTGAGGACAGCGTTGCAGCTCTTGAGAGACAACCAGTTATATGCAAAACTCAGTAAGTGTGAATTCTAGTTAGAGCAAGTTGCTTTTCTAGGCCACATCATCTCCAGAGAAGGTTTAGCAGTTGACCCAGCCAAGATAGAAGCAGTTGTTAGTTGGGCAAGGCCAAGCAGTGTGACAGAAATTAGAAGCTTTTTGGGGTTAGCAGGCTACTACAGAAGATTTGTCCAAGGTTTTTCGTCCATCGCAGCCCCGTTGACAAAATTGACTCGGAAGAATGCCCCATTTGTGTGGACTGATCGGTGTGAAACCAATTTTCAGGAGTTGAAAGGAAGGTTAACCACAGCTCCAATCCTTACATTACCATCGGGCAACGGCGGATTTATTGTTTATACAGATGCTTTGAATGTGGGACTGGGTTGTGTATTGATGCAAGAAGGCAAGGTAATTGCTTATGGCTCGAGACAGTTGAAGGACCATGAGAAGAACTATGCGACTCACGACTTGGAGTTGGCAGCAGTTGTTTTCGCATTGAAGATGTGGAGACATTACCTCTACGGAGAGAAATTTGAGGTCCACTCAGATCAGAGAAGTTTACAGTATTTGTTCTCGCAGAAAGATTTGAACATGAGGCAGAGAAGGTGGATGGAGTATATCAAAGATTATGACTTTCCAATCAAGTATCATCCAGGCAAAGTGAATGTGGTAGCAGATGCGTTGAGCAGAAAATCAGTAGTCATGGCTAATTTGAGAGGAATGGGTGTCTTACAGCAGTTCGAAGAGTTGGGTGTAGAGGTACAAACCCTGAGATTGGGTGCGATGTTAGCGAATATGACAGTTTCAGAACCTACCTTCATCCAGAAGATCAAGGAAAATCAATTGCAAGACCCAGACTTGGCCAAGATAGTAGAAGTTATTGCAGAACGCCCCGATTTCAAGATGGTGAATGGAGTAGTGTATTTCCGTGACTGGTTGTGTGTGCCAAATGTGGATGATTTGAATAATGAGATAATGAATGAAGCTCACAGCACGAGATATTCTATGCATCCGGGTAGCACGAAGATGTACCATAATTTGAAGAATAGATTTTGGTGGAACAACATGAAGAGAGAGATAGCAGCTTTTGTGTCTCGTTGTCTAACTTGTCAGTTGATCAAGGCAGAGCATCAGAAGCCTCCAGGCTTGTTACAGCCTTTGGAAATTCCGGAGTGGAAATGGGAGCACATCACCATGGATTTTGTTTCCGGTTTGCCTAATACCAAGAAGGGGAATAATGCAATTTGGATCATTGTGGATCGTTTGACGAAGTTTGCTCACTTCATTCCAATGAAGACAGGGAACATGATGCATATGGCACCATTGGCGAAGTTATTTGTTGATGAGATTGTTAGTAAACATGGTCAACCCGTCTCCATTATTTCAGACAGGGACAGTAGATTTGTTTCAAAGTTTTGGAAAACTCTTCATGAGTCGATGGGTACCAAGCTCCAGTTTAGCACAGCTTATCATCCTCAGACCGATGGTCAGTCAGAGAGGACGATACAGACTCTCGAAGACATGTTGCGTGCTTGTGTATTGGATTTTAAGATTCAGTGGGATGAGTGTTTACCGCTTTGTGAATTTGCATATAACAATAGTTACCATTCTAGCATCGGTAGGCACCTTTTGAGGCACTTTATGGTAGAAGATGCAGAACTCCGGTTTGCTGGGAAGAAGTCGGTGAACGCAGTTTCCATGGACCGACGATAGTTGGAGAGACAAGTGACAAGGTCAAGCTGATTCAAGAGCGTTTGAAGATCGCCCGAAGTAGGCAGAAGAGTTATGCAGACACTCGCCGAAGAGAATTGCAGTTTCAAGTGGGTGACAAGGTGTTTTTGAAGGTCTCACCAACTAGAGGGACTTTGAGGTTTGGGCAGAAGGGCAAATTGTCTAGAAGGTTTATTGGTCCGTATGAGATTTTGAGCAAGATTGGAGATGTAGCTTATAGACTTGCGTTACCGCCGGAATTCTCCGGGGTGCACAATGTATTTCATGTTTCTATGCTCAAGAAGTATGTCTCTAGTCCTGCACATATTCTACAGCATGAACCTTTAGAGATTCGGGAAGATGCCTCGTATGTGGAAAGACCGATCAAGATCATTGACACCAAAGAGCAAGAATTGAGAAATCGGTCTATTCATTGGGTCAAGGTGCTTTGGGAAAATCACGAGCCAGAGGAAGCCACCTGGGAATTGAGAGAGCAAGTGCAGAGGACGTATCCACAGCTTTTACCAGAGGTAATTGTTTGATTTATTTGGTGGACCAAATATCCTAAGGGGTGGAGGATGTTAGACCCCAACCCAAACCAAGTCGATTAGTGTGCGATTAGTATGTGTTTAGTCCTAAGTGAGCTTAGTTGTTGTTGGGTTAGAAGTAATTATTTTTAGTCTTGGACATAGCTTTGGGAATTTTGAGAACGTTCAGTATTAATTAGACACACTCAGGAAGGCCTGAGTGCACGTGTAAGCTTGGGAAGATCGTATCGATTTCCATGTGAGTGTGATTTTGATTTCATTTGAATGATGTTTCGACATGTTGCAACTTTCGTTTTAAGCACATTCATGTTTGAAGCCCAAAAACCTATGTTTTGGCCCAAAGAGGGTAAAGTTGTCTTTCTTGCACAAATCTGGACACAATTTTCGAGATCTCAAAACCATCTCAAAAATATACTTTTTGGAAACTAGATTTTTCGACGATCGTTTTATTCTTCTTCGTCGAAGTCATCCGAGGCTCCCAAGATCGTGTTTTGAGCACTTCAAGTTCAGCTAGTTGGGGCCCATTTTCCTCACTTAAGCCCCATCTCCCCCTCTTTTCAATCACTTTACCAAATCTCTGCAAGTTCTTGACCTAGGGCTGAAATCCCTCTTGTTTCTTTCCATCTTCCTCACCTTGCATGTCATAGCTAGAGATCACCAAAGGAAATTCTAAGAATATCATCTTCTTCATCTCCTTGCAAGCTTTCCATTGATACAAACTTATTGGAGTTTCTTGTGGCTCAAGCCCTACATTTTCTTCCTCCTCTCTTGTTTGACCTTCTCTAGGTAAGAGCTTCCACTCATGTCTTTCATAGAGTTATTTTGGTTCCTCAAGATTATGTTTTTCATGTTTGCAAACCCTTTTGTTAAAATGGGTTCTTTGGTTCCATTTTTGAGTGAGTTTGTGTGTTTTCTCTTGGGTTTTCTTGTAGTGTTGGCTTAGCTTTTGAGTGAAGTGCTTGGAGAGGATTGTTAGCTTTGGTCAAGGCAAGTAATCTCTATAGGACCATCGTGCATGAGTATTTTAAGCTACATTGTTGTTTTAGGAAATTTTGCATATGAAAATGTTTATAAGCTTCATGATCATGTTTTCCTTGGATTGGATGTTTGGGATTGTGAGAAATGTGTATTTTATCCCTTGGAGAGCATTGAGGCTCAGGGAGTGCAAGTGGAATGAAAAACAAGAAGAAGAGAAGAAGGAAATATGGAAAATCTGCACTGAACTGTACTTCCCATGCAGTTTCGGTCAGCTGGCGGCTAGCCGTAATTCCCATTTCGGCTAACCGCGAGCCAACCGAAATCAGCGGTTCCTTTTCCAGTAGCTGACTTTTGCTTCAGGGTCCTGCGATCAGCCCTGCGGTTAGCTCACGGCTAGCCGCCAATTCCCTTGCGGCTAACCGTAAGCCAACCGAAATTATTACGGTTCCTTTTCCAGAGAGCAACATCAGACCTGGGTTTTCAGCGGTCAGCCCTACGGTCAGCTTACGGCTAGCCACCAGTTTCTATTTCGGCTAGCCGCCAGCTGACCGCAAGCTGACCGAAATTGACCAATTCCTAGTTTTGAAGAAGTTTTGCAAGAGTGAAAACTAGAACATGTTAAGTGGCCTTTAGCTTGATATTGTGTACTCGAAACTCGAGATGTCTTGAACTTCCGGGACACCAACTCTATTCCAAATTCCAACATTTGGGCTTCAAATACACAAAGATCAATCAAGGGTCCTCACATGTGCTTGATAGGCTTTGTGTTCGTACCTTAGTTTGATATAATGAATATCATCGTGTACTCGTTTTGAAGTTTAGTACAAGCTAGTTTTGAAAATGTGTTCCAAGAAAAAGGGGATCACTTCCTAAGCGTGTTATGCATATTAATTATGCCCGTGCTAGTCGTGTTCATCATGTTTCGATAAGTGATTTCCCCCTTTTTCTTATCTCGACGTGTTTAGACCGTGTTTCGCGTGTTTTGTGCATTCATGAATTAAGTAAACACCACTGAGCTTAGACTGCCCTTTCAGTCTGATCCACTGCCTGGGGGTCTTTAAACATGTGGACTGTCTGCAGACTGGTCGTGTATTTATTACACATCGTGCGTGTCCGGTTCCGCAGCCGGAATTCCCGTCTTTGTGGGAAATCGCGTCGTGCTTATATATGTATATCGTGCTTGTCGTGCGTGCTTGCTCTTTTCATTATATAGATGATAGAGAAAGGATGGTCTCTTTGTGGATTGTAACTATTCATGATATATTATGTATTCATGCTAGTTTGTTTTGGTATCTCAGCTTGTTCGCATTCTTGAAAATGTACTTCAGTTCTGATAGTATTTCATATCAAGGATTTGTTTATATGTTTTCTCTAAATGTTATTATTCATGTTCATGCCTAAATTGATTACCTGCCAAACCGTCGTGTTTGACCCTTGTTGTTGGTGCCCAGGTGCAGGAGACGTTGCCTTTGAGGAGGAGCGTCAGGAGGAGGCTTGTGAGCCAACCCCTGTGAGAGAGTGGCAACCCGACGATGTCATCTAGACGTCGGGCGGGTTCTCGAGTTTCGTCACCTTTTGTCTTGGGTTTCTTTTGTTGTTTGAGGAGTGTATTGGCCTCTATTGGCCTCTCTTGGAATTGTAACAAAAACTTAACTTGTTTTAGTATTAGTCATATAACTTGAATATTAATGGGAATGCTTGTTAGCTTCGTTCTTTGATACTATGTTTTGATATTAATTGTCATGAGCACTTAAACATCGTATTGGTGCTCATCGTGATGTGTTTTGCTACACGCTTCCGCACAGCTTGTACGTGTGAGTCAGATTCCTCGTGCCTTTGGGAATCCTCACCGCGGGAACCTGTGGGAAAGTATCATCTACTGCGTCGCGGGCCCGGGATCCGTTCCGGGGTCGTGACAGAGGGCTCGAAGGTCAGGTCTAGCAGTTGGAGGAGTTTTGGCACTTTGTTCCCCAACTTCTCTGACAACAAAGAGTCTTCTGATAGCACGACCCGGGAAGGCAAAGCTAAGACTCCAGGTTCGAAGACGACTTCTGTCACACGAGGAGACTTGAAGGACTTCCTCATGAGCACAGACGCCATTTATTCTGACATTGTGTTGCAGAGGAATCTCGTTGTTTACCTCACTTACTGGCTGAGTGGGGCTATTTTTTCATGGAGGAGATGGAACGCACATCAGGCCGCATTGTATTTTTTCGACTTGTCAGATGGCATTTGGGGAGCGGCTTGCTTTGGTGCCTGCTCTTAACTCTTATTTGTGCACCGAACTACAGGCTGCTGCTTTTCGGGTTCGGCTTGGGTTTCCTATGAACAGGGTATTCTCAGCCCATATTTTTTATTCATGGTATGTGTACCACTGTCCCGGCTTCCATCAGTTGGGTGCTGCACAGGATAATGACCCTTTCATGATTCGATTGGCTAGAGGCACAGCCGTTTCTGAATCACTTTTGTCTGCCCATTTGAGGATTAGTCGGTTCAGGGACGTCAAGATTGGGCAATCTTCAGTGAAGCTTTCTCCAAGTTTATGGAAGAAGGCTTTTGATTTTGGTGTCTCCCGTGATTCCACCAGGGTAGGGTTAGGAAGACACTATTCTTTGACAAACGCAAAAAAAAGGTGGCTTTTTAACATACATGTTGGGACGATGGGGTACCGTAGACATCTTCTTGTTGACATCCAGCCGTATGTCCCCTCGCGTTTTGCATTGCAGTTGGGCTTCTCTCAAAGCGTTGTTGGAGCGCCTTCAAGCATGGTGAAGCGTTTCGGAGGTTTGCAGGATGGAAGGAATGCATGGGCTTTTTACAGTGCGGAGGACACTACCACCATGCTTTTTGGTGTACCGGGGGCTTTCCAAGAAGGAGCTCGATATCAAGCAATCTTCTAGGAAGGGTCTTGGTGTAAGAAACCATATACCAATCCAAAAACTTAAGCTGATAGGTGGAAGGCCCATACAGGTATATTAAGATATGTCAAGCCTATTACTTAGGCGATGTGGGATGTGAGACTTCCCAACACTCCCCCTCACGTGCAAGCCCAACAGATTTCATGGACGAGCCTGTCACGTGGGCTACACAAGAACAACGGGATCGAAACCCGCTCTGATACCATGTAAGAAACCATTTACCAATCCAAAAGCTTAAGCTGATAGGTGGAAGGCCCATACAGGTATATTAAGATATGTCAAGCCTATTACTTAGGCGATGTGGGATGTGAGACTTCCCAACAATTGACAGATCAGATGGAGTCCAACGAAAGGAAGTTCTGGCTTTCCTTTCTGTAGAGAAGCACAAGATAGGCTTTCTCGGTGAACAGGACGTCATCAGATCAGGAGCTGTACAAGAGATGCCCGGTGAGGTCTTGAAACAGCTAGAAGAGGAGGAGGCCGAGATCGACGCTTGGATGCAAGCAGAACGAACGAAGGCTTCATTGGAGTCCACTGGGAAGAGCAGACCATCTGGTGAGGAGTCAATCGAAGGTCCTAACTTTGGCGATAGGATGGGTACTTCAAGCAAACTGACCCATAGAAGCAAGAGGAAGAGAGGGCGGCGCCGTAATAAGAGATGACACGATGACTCTCCTGATTCAAAAGTCCCTCCTACCATTGTTGAAGAGATGTCAAGGGATGCTGATGAGCCTCTGGAAAAGAGAAGTTGGGAGGCAGAGACCGTTGGTGAAGGTATGATTCTTCCTCTTTCTCTTTTCGTTTCTTTCATTGAGATTTTCTTGTTTTGATTTGCCTTCTCTCCCTTTTTCAGTGGGAGATGGTGATTTGGTGATGCCTGAGGTTCTGGTCGATGAGGCAGTGACGGATCCGATTGCAGCATCTAAAGAACCGAGGGACACTAGAGTGATTCCAGAATTTTCGCCAGGTATGAACTCTTTGTATTTTCCTTTTTTTTTTGTATGTGCCGTCATTTCCTAACATGTTGCTTGTTTTCTTGTCAGTTGACTTGCCACAGGATTCCGACGATTTCGAGCCATCCATGGATCCGACCTTTGACGATGCTTTGGATGTACTCATGGAGGCAGAAAGTACTCCGCCGATCATCGAAGAAGGTATTTGTAGTAATAACCCTGATGATAATGATTTTTCAACAGGACCATGTTCATACCCTCTTTTTTTTTGCTAGCAGGTTGTGAGGTAACAGGAGAAGTTCCTCCGTCTTTCTCAGGGCCAGAGCAGGGGATGCCTGCAGTTGAACCAGAAGTAGGGACTTCTTCTTACAGTTTCAATGCGGCAGAGATGAAATCTTCTGAGGAGATTCCTTCGCCAGTGTCTTCGATTAGAAAGAGTCTGATGATCACTCCTTCAACAGGGCATGACACGGGCAGTCGACCAATGGAGAGGGGCGAGCCTTCATCCGGGCTATCTCTTCAGTATGCGAAGAAAGTGTTGAAGAGCGTTTTGAGCTCATGGGTCGAAACTCTTTCTTCTAGCCATTTGGAAGCTAGCTTTGGTATGATCAAGAATGTACAGAACATCCTTGCTGATAGCGAAGAGGTCAGTCTGGACATTGCAAGTGAGAAGGCTTTTGTTGATGAAGTCATTACTCTAAGCAACAAATGGAATAAGACCAAGAGCTTCCCAAGCCGTGACTTTTTCAATGAGATGTTTTTAAAGCCTTCTGGTGAGGTCAAGTCTGAACTGAACGAGATCTCGCAGACTCGGAAGCAATTCGCTCAGGAGAGTAATGTCACCGAGTTGGCCATCATTGAGTTAACAGAAGACCTGCGCCGTCTTTATAGGGAGTTCGTTGCCAGGCAGTGTCTTAAGTTATTGGAGGAACAAGCTGCTGCTAGATGGACCGCCATTGTGGAAGCTTGTGCTAAAGAGGGGACTCTCATTCGCCAGGTCGAGGAGGCTGACAGCAATCTCCGGAGGAAGACTCAAGAGTATGAGCAATGGCAGATTCTTTGGGAAGAACTTCTCCGTGCTGCAGATGGGCCGCGGCGTTCTGCCGATTGTATGGAAAGATTTTAAAGAAGCGTGGCCTGGAAGCTTTAGAGGCTAGGCCAAGAGTCTACTTGAGGAGTTGAATCTTTGGTTGAATACCATGTTAGACTAAGCTCCTAATTTTTTTGTAACAAACTCGTTTTCTTCTCTTTTCTTTTTTTGGTACCTCCATTTAAAACATTGTTGGTACTCTATATATCTTTTACTCAAATTCTTTTTGATGAAAATAAGCAAAAGTTGGATGAGAATGTTTGTTTGAAAGTTTGGCCAAAAGGTTGTCATTTTGTGAAAATCTTTTGGCAAAGGGTTGTTTTGGGCATGAAAGCCAGATTTTGTGGCGAAAGCCTTTTTTTTTATGGCATGAAGCCGAGTTTTGAGATGACATGAAACCCGAATTTTGAGGTGGCATGAAAGTCGAATTTTGGGGTGGCATGAGAGCCATTTTTTTTTTTTTTTTTTGGATGGCATCAAAGCCGAAATTTTGTAGCATAAAAGCCGAAATTTACTTGTGGCATGGAAGCCAAAGTTTTTCAGATGGCATGAAAGCCGAATTTTTGGAGATTGCATTAAAGCTGAATTTTGAGATGGCATGAATGCCGGTTTTTAAGATGGCATGGGAGCTGAAATTTGTGGCGTAAAAGCCAAATTTTATTTTTTGGCATAGAAGCCGATTTTTGTTTTTGGGCGTAGAAGCCGATTTTTGTTTTTTGGTGTAGAAGCCATTTTTTTTTATAACGAAGTTTTGTTTTATTGGCTCATAAGCCAAATTTTGGTTTTTTGGCGTAAAAGCCGGGTTCTTGGATTTTTTGGCATAAAAGCCGAAATTTTGTTTTTGGCGTAAAAGTCGATTTTGGTTTTTTTGGCGTAGAAACTAGGTTTTGGTTTTTGGCATAGAAGCTAGGTTTTGGTTTTCAAAAATGCAAGTATCGACTAAAAGTCGCCTCCCTGCTGAATGGTATTGCAAGTATCGATGGAATGTCGCCTCCTTGCTTATTTGGTTTGCGAGTATCAATGGAATGTCGCCTCCTTACGAATTCAAGTGCAAGTATCGATTGAACGTCGCTTCCTTGCTTTTTTCAAAAAATTTGGTTTTGCTGGTATCGACTGAATGTTGCTTCCCCACTATTTTTGAAATTTGAGGTTTTCTTTTTTTTTTTTTTTTAAACTTAGGTTGCAGATATCAACTGGAATTGCGTTTCCACGATTGTTTTTGAAAGTTTGCAAATATCAACAAGGTGTCGCTTCCTTGTGATTTTGAGATTTTGGAAGTATCGAATGGGGTTCGCATCCTTCCGATTTTTTTGGGCTTTGCGAGTATCGATTCAGCGTCGCTTCCCGCGGTTTCTAAAAAGCCATTTTTTGTTTAAAGACACAAGGGTCGTAAATTTTGACTCAAAACCATTTTTTGTTGTAAAAGTCGGGGTGGACTAGGGTGGAAATTCCTGAGTCCTGATTTTTGTTTCAAACCATGAATTTTGGGTTCAAGGATCGGAAGTTTTGGTCAAGTCCGGGAAGAGGCTCCTAAACATGGATTTTTGTTTTTGGTTTTTTTTTTTTTTTTTTTTTAACAATGAAACTTATGAAAAGCATTGTTTTGAGAGTTTTTTTTTTTTTTAGAAATTTCAACATAAGGATGAA
The DNA here is from genome assembly GCA_038049695.1 of Cinnamomum chago. Taxonomy (NCBI): domain Eukaryota; kingdom Viridiplantae; phylum Streptophyta; class Magnoliopsida; order Laurales; family Lauraceae; genus Cinnamomum; species Cinnamomum chago. Next base: position 52,220,166 of record CP142460.1, read on the forward strand.
AATTCCAAAAGGAGTCGGTTTGACGAGCAAGTACCTGGAAATAGGCTTTGACTGTGCAAGCATTGCTCTGACCTAGTGGCGTAAGTCTTCAAGGGTAGTACCGCTTCAAGAACTTGTTGTTGATGGGCAGCATACATCTGTCGCCTTTCATGTTTAGAATAGCGTATGCGCCGTTCGAGAAGACATTGTCGATGACAAAGGGTCCCTCCCATTTTGGTTCGAACTTGCCTTTGGATTTGTGGGCGAAAACCATTGGCTTTTTACTGCAAGAACCAAGTCACCCTTTTTATAGGGGTGTTGCCTGACCTTCTTGTCGAAAGATCCTGCAATACGTGCTTGGTACAGCTTAATGCTTTGCAAAGCTTCAAGCCGTCTTTTATCGAGATTATCCAGCTCTTGGAGTCTCAATTTGACATTGCTTTCTTGCGTCATGTCATTTTGCAAATATACCCTTAAGGAAGGAATTTGTACTTTCAAAGAGACAACAGCTTCGCATCCATAGACCAAAGAGAATGGTGTGCTATGGGTTAGTCCTCGAACGATGGCGACAAACTACCTGTCGCCCCAGTCTCTTTTGTGACTACAAACCATTTTCTTGAGAATTTTGCAGAGTGTCTTGTTGAAGGCTTCTGCTAGTCCGTTCGCTGCCGGATTACATGGAGTCGAAGGTCAACTTTGGATTTTGTACTTGTCGCAGAACCTGTAGAATCTGTGATCCCGGAATTGAGGTCCGTTATCATGGATAAATCTTTTAGGTATGCCGAAGCGACAGATAATGTTGGTGCGTAAGAATTGAATGACTGATAAGGTCTTCATTGCGCTGAGCGCAAATGCTTCTGACCACTTGGAAAAATAATCCGTAGCGGCGAAGATGAAGCCATGACCTTTGCTTTATGGGGGAGAGATAGGACCTATGATGTTCATACCCCAGGCTTCGAAAGGCCATGAGATCGCTGGGGGATGTAGCCATTCTGGAGGCATGTGGAGATAATCTCCATGAACTTGGCACTATCGGCAGTGTTTAGAAAATTGCGTAGTATCCGCTACCATGGTAGGCCAATAATAACCTAACATTTTTATTTGATCGTAGAGCTAAGGACCAGCCTGATGAGCTCCACAAAGACCAGCATGTACTTCTTTGAGAGTTTCCTCGGCTTCTTGTTGTGACAAGCAGCGTAGAAGTACTCCATTTTAGGATTTTCTTAAAGCATTTTTGAAGGAATATCCAAATCAAAGTTTGGGGCTCGTCTTTTGTCACGCCCCAAAATCGGAATCCTGCAGCGATCCGATCTCGGGGAGCGTGATTTGGGGTTGATTAAAATTTGTGATTTCCCCAGGATCCGCGTGTGTGAGGATTACAAAATTCCACACGACCTGAAATTTTCGCGGAAGCTGATGTGGTGTTGCGACTTGGAGCCAGTGGCAATCGGGTTCCGTGTCGCACTCAACCGCTAACATAAAGCCATTAAATCAAGGCTCATAATCAGACTAGAACAAATCAAGAACCATAAAATACTGAGCTGGCAGTAATAGGACAGTTTATTTCCCACATATGTTCAAGTTACAAATTATGCGAATATATTCATGAAAAAAAAAACCCAAAAGAAAAAGGCTAATAAAAGCCATCCAAAAATACCCAACTAAACAAAATGCAACCCCAAATTACGTTACGAACTCCGACGCCAAAAGTGACGTCTAGATGACATCGTTGGGCAGCCACTCACGTCCAACCGATAGCTCAACCGCCTCCTCTGCTCAAACCGTCTAAAAGGCAACGTGGTCAAAATCTGGCACCAAACAAGAGAGTATCAGACACGACAGTCTGGCAAGCAAATAAACAAATAAAGAGTGACAAGTATTTATAAAACATTATGAAAACATTGTAAAACAGTTAAAAGTCTAAACATGAATATTGATGAAATAATTAAATAATTTCTAAACCACTAACAATTTTAAAGAGACGTAATAAACTGAGTAAAAACACTGGCAATCTACATATAGCTATATTCTCGTATTACCGAAGTAACAAAAGCAGACGGAAACCGTTGCCACTACCCGTGGGACCGGAAAAACAGAGCCGTTGCCATATAAAGTAATACGAAATACAGAACCGTTGCCACTACCTGTTGGACCGGAATAGAACCGTTGCCACTACCCGTAGGACCGGAATAGAATCGTTGCCATGGCCAGAACAGACAGAATCCAAACTGCAGTTGGCAAATAATTTAAAGACCCCAAGACAGGTGATCAGCCCAACTAGGTGACCTAAGCTTAGTGGTGTCATTCAAAACCAAAACCTAAATCGATACAAATCAAATCATAGTAATACATTTCCAAAATCGATAAAAGGAACTACTCCAGACAAATACATACTGAAAAATTCGAACGAATCAGATGAGTAGCCTTACCGATGTTTCCGAACATGGCAAACCACTTAGATCCATTTCAAAACAATTTGTAGAAAATATACAAATTTCTGTGGCGAACCACTCAAATCTATTTTAAAACAAGTTGTAGAAAATATACAAATTTCCCTAACTTGGAATGAAGTAATGTATCGTGGTTTAGTGGCTTACCAAGGGTTGTCTCAATACACACTTAACCCCTAAATGTTGATTTATAATAATGGGTTTGGTACCAATGAAAATCTCCAACATTTAAGGTTGTAAAGTGTACATTGAGACTTATAAAAATTTCCCCGGTAAATTCCAACATCGAGTCTTTCCTTCATTTTTCACATTTGATTTGCATATCAATGTATTTCTTTCACTACAAGAAAAATTACATTTAGCGGCGAATAAAAACCGCCGCTATATGTATGAAAACTGCAGCTAATACCTTTTGCGGCGGAATTTTGTCGTAGAAAATCCCATCACTGATTGTATTTGCAACGGAATAGGGATTGCTGCAAAAAAATTATCAATAGCGATGGTTATAAACCGCCACTAATTATTACTATAACTTATAGCAGCAAATATCACAAACTGCTGCTACAAGTTAGCAACAGACTCTTATAGCAACACACATCACAAACTGCTGCTAAAAATCTGAGAGATGTTCCCCATTAATTCATCCTAATCATTGATTAAAAGGCCTCAAAGTTTGACACCTGCTGCATTTGAACATATCTTTTCATCTTTGTTTCTTTAGATAAGTTGTATCCATTCAACTAAAAGGGTTGGATGGTTACGGTAGAAAGTAGTCAAGAGAAAATTAAGCCTAAACAATGAATTGCTAGGATCTTCCAATCTGAGAGCTTTTTATAATATCCTCACTTGGTATAATCTATTGCAGCAATTGTTGAACATCAAACCATGGGTCCTAGGTGCATGGAAGAAAGAACCCGTTGTTCCTCCGAGTAATGCTACTTGGACAAACTTTTTGGCCAGAATTTTGACCAACCCCCATGGTTTGCATTGAATATCATAGTGATATTCAATGCAAACCATGGGAGTTGGCCAAAATTCTAGCCAAAAAGTTTGTCCAAGTAGACTTTTTGATGATGCAATACTGTCATACCCGTCCCAGTACACTAATTTAAATTCTGGGTATCCTAGCAGGCAACTATAATTCAACTGTGGAAAGCAATAGAACTACCACTGGCCACTAAAAACTTGAAAAAATATCCATATCTTTAAGAAAACATTTGATAGAAGACGGTCATCTGAAGATCTGGTTCCTTCTGTTTTCATGAAGAGAGCGTGAATCCCATCGATAAGGATGAGTAGTAAAAAAAAAAAAGGAAATGACAGGTATGGCCTAGTCACAACTTGCTTCTCCCCCAGCATTTGGAGCCCAGGAAGTATGCTCTTTATTTGCGGGCTCAGTTGCTCCTCGTTGAATATGAAGCCAAGGTCCCTGAACCCCTTCAGCTCCTCAAGTTCCAACTCAGAGAAGCTCTTGCTGCTTCTCATCTTTTCTAGTCTTCGCCTTGGGCGTTTTCTTGATTGAGGCAGGGAATTAAAAATCAGGCTCATACTAGTAGAAGGTTGCAATTCTGACCGACTCCTTCCAATGATGTCCAAAGTTGGTTTTAGCAATCTCTCTCATTCCTTCTTCACGTCAGTGTCAGCTTCAGACTGCCAAACAAGAATGATCTTTGTACATAAAACCGCAAAACATGAATTCACAGGATAGAGAATAATAGTTTTACCTTGAATTGATGTATTGAATTTGCAGTAGAAGCCATGTCTGATTCGGTGTTGTTCTCTTCTGAAACTGCAGCAGATGAATTTCTTTTTATTCCAAATAAGCTTCCAGAGGTTAGTTAGAAATCTCCAACAATGAAAGTGTAAAATTACAAAGGCAACGAAAAAGATAATACCAGCGGTGTTCTCCCATCATAATCCATCTTGCAAGGATCTGCTCCTGAATTGATCAAGCCTTTTAAATGGTACAAGTCCCCGTGATAAGCAGCACTGTTTACTCCCGATGCTAACTCAGACTCTTGTTTTGCAATGAGGTAGGTAATATCTGATTCCAGCTGCTTCATTCTTACATCAGTTTCCTTTCCCTAAACAGAACAAAAGTGTCATAACTGATAACAAGAAAAAGAAAAAAAAAGATTCCAAAGTGTCATCTTCTAAGTTGCATGGAGAGATCAGAAGTTTGAACAGATACGTTAAGGAGATTGTTGAGAATCTGCTGGCCATCTGTGAAGAAAAGTTGCAAAATGCTAGTCAAGGATTGCTTTTCCATTCGTAGAAGTCTACATAGTTCGCAAACACGCACTGTATATGGCTGTGGAATATTGCACAAGACAGCAACTTCACCACATAAGCTATATGGTTCAAGTTCTGATATGGGTTCATCCACCCCGTCTTCTCCAGTTGCAACCTCCTCCATCAATAGGAAGTAATGATGGTTATTTAGAGAAGTATTATCTGGTGATCAATGAAGAGAGAATGTTTATTTGTCCCGGTGGCAATGACACATAAAATTCGCATCTCTGCCTTAGCGGATAATCCAATCTGTTCTATTGGAGGCTTGCTAATTGACATTTACAGTCTAGAGTCCTAACTTAATGACATAAACTTGCTGTTAGGATCAAAACATGGGAAGATATGTTGATAAGTTCCTAACAAAATAAGGTCCATCATGTCAACACTACAGATCATCATAAGTCCCCATGTCCAGTTTGCAGCACTGAACAAATGGTTTATGGGTTAAGAAACTAGTAAAGATGTGAAAAGAAATGAATCCACTTGCACTTTTTTGGCCAAATTAAGAGACCCCTTTGATCATTACACTGGCTAGTGTACATGTCCTCAGCCATAAAAGAGATGAAGAAAATATCACTTCTGTATTATGATTAGCATATGTCAATCATTACCAGACGTCCATGAGACACGATATAAATCTGATCTACTGCGCTCCCCTGCTCCAGGATTACTTCCCCAGGGAGGAAAAACTCTTCGTTCAACTTCGTTACCTGCATTTGTTATTGTAGATATCTGGCACAATAGTAAAAGGTAGTTAAGGTAGTTTTCAAGATACAATTGGCAGCTTTAATGTATGCTGATTTTCTGAAAATCCTATGCCCTGCTTAGTTTAGTGAAATTACGGTACCTTGGATCGGACAGCCACTGGAATATCCTCAAGCACGCTGGGTTTAGTATAGGTGCTCTCATACTGCAACTGGAGGTGACTTTTTATCTGTGACCTGATATCCTTTCCCAGCTTATTCCTGTTCATGTATTTTATGAGATCTGTCATCTTGTCTCTAAATCACTCTGTCTTGGACCCTTTGACAATCAGCGCAGTCATGTTACCGATCAAATATGCCCCGAGAATCATGTCAAAGGAGACATATATCATAATAAATATCATCTCTCTGATATTCACTGCATGAATATCACCATAGCCTGCAGAAAGAAGAAATCCTCATGAACATGAAAGGGATCACAAATTCATGGCACCAATATGTAACAGCCTCTTGAATCATATCATAGTATTATCAGATGCTACTCAAGTAAAAACACTAACTACCATAAACGTCCAGCAATAGGACCACAAGTAGTTTTTGTATAAATTTAAGGACTACATTTTGATAAATTCTGTGGTATTTCATTCAGAATGGCCAAAGACTATTTATATACAATATTAATAACCTACTCATACTATAATCTAATCTTATTCTAATCACATAATAAATCAAATCTGATATCCTAATCTAATCCTAATATAGCAGAAACTCATCCTCATCATACTTATCCAATCTTCGTAATATTCTCTATTAGTTTTGCCTTAAAATTCACTTGACTATTATGCTCAAGTGAATGTAAGGCAAAACATCCGCTTTCCGGTTAGTTATAGTTGTTACTCTCACTGTTAAAGTAGCTTTCTTACTATAGCAGCCTCTAATGCAAACGCTTGCAAGTTTTAAAAGTTCAGACAAAATTACCTTTAACCTCTAATGATACAGAGAGGTCCGAAGTGCAGAAGTAAAAGCATTTGTATTTAATGGTAACCTTTCGGGATTAATTAGAACTCTCTCATACTCATCTTCTTAAGCATCAAGACCACAACTTTCTCTAGTTGATGAGCTTGGATATGTGCCATTTATTTTGTTAATCCTAAATGTTTCAGTTCCCAGCAACAAACTATTTTGGCCAACTGAGTCATTACTTTTACTTGAAATTCTAGCAGTAGAATAAGAAGCCTTGACAACAATGCCTGGTAAGAAAATCGGAGACAATGATTTAGGTAAAACAAAACTGAAATATATTACATTAAAGTAACTATCAACTGAAAGAATAAAAAATAAAAATAAAAACAAACCAAGACAACTATTCAAAATCAACCTCCAAATGCAAGAACTATAAGATAACCCCAAATATAAGCCTCTGTAAAATATGATGGGGAAAAAATATTTGTGAAACACTTTATTGAAATTATTTGTATGTCAAACTTGTGGAAGAACAGGGCATTAAAAGTTATCATCATAGCTTTGTCATGCGGTTTCAAGAAATAAATAGGAAAACATCGAATCCAACAAGGGTTAGCCATATCCCAAACTATGGCAGCTAGAAATTTTAAATCAATTGTCCTCATAATAGGGGTTGGTGCTTTTGTTCATGAAGCACAATAACAAGGTCTCTGCAGAGACTCTCACATGGACAAACCTCAAAGGGAAACAAAATCCACTAACAAAATTTTGTTAGTGTTCTGAACCATTTTGCAATGTTCTACAATGCCATATAAACAGGAAAAGAGACCTCATCAAACTAGGAAACTCGGCAAAAACATAGGAGTCAGTTGGGGAAAAGCTCCTGGAGGTTCAAAGATCAGATAAATTTCCTACTGCTGACCATTATCCTCATTATTTCACCTACTTAGTATGCTATCTCAATAGTTTAAACTGATTATTAGTTTAATATTTTATTCTTTTTCCTACATATTTTTAAGAAGTCAGAAAGTTGCCAAAATTTTGGAAAGAATGACCTAGCTAGACCTAGAATCAAGAATTCAATTTCTGAGGGGATTTCAATGTTTCAGATGGTGAATTTACTAAAGGTAAAACTACCACTTTAGTTCTATTTTGAAAATTTTAATCTGGCAACAGTTCTGGGAACTTTTGAACAAGTGACCATGACAAGCATTAGCTTGGTGAAATAGCAATACATGCTTTCTTGTGTATAAGTTGGTGAAACAAGAAAAATGCCAGGACTGCCTTACACACCTCAACATGTGCATATATTGGATTTCCAGTTGCAGGTATCGATAGCTTGTACGACTCATCAATGCCATACTGTAACTGCATATCAGCCAACAGAAGTTTTATCGTTAGCATATAAAAAAGCACAAGAGCTTCATCTCAACTGTGAATGACAAACTGAAAGCCTAGCTTGTAGTGCATATGACATCAAATGAATGACAAATTAAAATACCTCAAATATATCAAAAAGAAATATATCTCCCCGACGATTTCCAAATTCTTATGACTATTTCCCAAAAGAAAAGGATATCCAGCATAAAATCTAAAAGAAAAATACCACCTCTGTTTGATACCCAGAATATAAATAACATTCATTTCTTATAACTGAAAAGGAAAATCAGCAGATGCAATCAAAATCAAAGCTGCAATCACCAAAATCAAAGCTATCTTCAATAATTGACTATGCAGATCAAGACACTATATACAGGCATCCTATCAGTAGGGCCCACCAGGATACATGACAATCAGACGCAAAGGCAATGGAAAGGTATTCCTATCAAATGAACCTAGCCGTTATTTTTTGAGTCCTTAATAAATATACCCCATGCAAATTTGTTGTGATAAATCCGACAATGAATATCACTGGTACAGCGTGAAATTTGAGTCGGTGCCAATTCAAGGGAGAGTGGCAATGTGTGTATACAGATTGTATTGAATAAAGGTCAGTCCCAAATATTACACATCAAAAAGCAGAACTGGATAAGTGGGACCCAAATATGAAACATCAGAAAGCAGCACTGATAACAAATATCAGATTTTGTTATGCAAGAGACCATTTCTCATAAAAAATATCATCAGCTTGTGTTCTAGAAAATCATCTGCAGAACAAAATTCCAAAGAAAAATCTAAATAAAATCCTATCATTATACAATTTCATATCCAGCATAATATCATCATAAAATTCATCCAACTTCTGGGTCTGTATGCAATTTCTGCAAATCAAAACCATGACTATTCCTGCAAACCAAAACCCAACATAAAATCAACAGTTCATACAAACAAATTTCCTAAAAAAAGGAGTTTTTCTTCCTAATTATGGTTTTAAAACTCGGCCGAGTCCGTGTCCACTCAGCCAACTCAGATTCTTAATCTCCAAAATCCAAATCAGGCTTTTTGTTCAAACCTCTTACCTAATCATCATCAACCAACAAACCACCGCACTTAAAATATCAAACACAATTTCCCACCAATTCCTAAAAATCAATAACATAACCATTAACCAAAAAAAAAAAAAAAGACTAACATGAACTTGATTCAATCCCCCATTACCTCATCACTAGGTGAGAAAACAACAACATGCAATCCCTCTAGCGCCGCCAAAGAATCATACCCAGTCCAATTCCCATCAACAACATGAGCAGATTCAACAACATCAAGAAGCCTCAAAAACCCATCTTTCAGTATCCCAGATTCATCTTTATACTCACTCCCTTCCGTCAGCAATCTAAATCCCTTACTCAGATACAAAGAACTCAATCCCTTGCTCACCGATTCCAGCATTCAATCCATCAACTGAAGCAAAAGCTGATGCAGCAACAACAACAACAACAACCACCCACACAACAAAACTCACACAGAAACCTCTCTTCATCTTCCCCTGTAACATTCAGAGAAATCTAAAACGGAGGAGGAGGAGGAGGAGCCGTGGCCGGCAGCGGCGACAATCGGCTTCTCAAAGATGTCGCCGCATTTGGTGGATCTCGCTCGCGAAAGCTTGGTCGTGGATGCGGCGCTTGAGGTCGAAGGCGACTCGGTGTCTTTCGGATTCGCAGAGGGCGCGGTCCTTGCGCTCCTGTCGGAATCGCTCGAGTTCTAGGGTTTGGAGATGCAGGGGGTTGATGGCTTCGTCCTCTTCGTCTTTGAGATGGAGATGATGAGGAACATCTGAGGATGATGGGATTGGGGGAAAGGAAGAAGAAGAAGAAGAGGAGGAGGAGGAGGAGGGATTAGGGAGAAGAGAAGTGGCTAGGGTTTCCTGCATTTGGATTTTGAAGGCGAGATCGAGATCGGATTCGAGGGCTTTTGCGGCCTTGAGTTCTTGTTCCTGCTGCAAAACCAACATGCCGAGTTCGTCTTCCATGCTTGCAAGCCGGAGGGAAAACGAGAGAGAGAGAGAGAGAGCGCAAGAGCGAGTGTGATTCTGTTTGTTTTGTAGTGTAGTGATAGCGATTTATGCATAGTATACCGACGGAATTTATATTCCGCTGCTATACATCTGTGTATTTTGATGTAGTGGCACAATACATTTCCGCTGCTATACATAGTATAATGTAGTGACGGAATATATATTCCGCTGCTATACATAGTGTGTATTTGATGTAGTGACGGAATATACATTCCGCTGCTATACGTGTAGTGACGGAATATACATTCCGCTGCTATACATAGTGTATATTTGTTGTAGTGACGGAATATACGTTCCACTGCTATACGTATGTATGTGTAAATATAATGAATTAAGTGTTTATAGTGGCAGAATACATTTTCCGCTGCTATACATACGTTTTTAGAAGCAAAATACAATTTCCGCCGCTGTAAGTTGAGTAATACTTATCTATAGTGACAGATAAATAAACCGCCGCTAATTGTCACTTTTCTTGTAGTGTTTCTAAACTTTTCATTCCTAAACATTCATAGTCCATAGGGGTTAAATACTTCAAATAAAAGGGGAAGGACCTGCTGAAATGGGCCTGGGCACCTGTTGAAACAGGCCTGACAGGGCCCAGACCCACTCGAGCGGAGGTGGGCCCGCTTGAGCAGACCCCATCCAGAGATGGGTCCGCTCGAGCGGCCCAGTTTCTTTGCTAGGTCCGGTTCAGTGCAGAATTTTGCACTGTTCCTTGTTTCCTTTGGTTCCATTTCCTTCCTTCCTCCTCTATCATTTCCAGTTTCTTTCCCATTCATTTCAAGCCTTTCTTAACATTAAGAATTCCCATTCAACCATAAACATTATTTACATTCAGATTCCCCAAATCAATTTCAGCATATTGTATGACATTAGAAATACATAATTCTGCAGAAATCTGAACTCATTTGTTCATGAAAATCCTGCAGAAATTTGAACACTATTCCTCACAAAAATCCTTCAGAAGTTTGTACACAATTGCATACTAAAATCCTTGCAGAAATCTGCACGAAACTGATCATTAAAACATTGCAGAATCTGCACGAAACTGATCATTAAAACATTGCAGAAATCTGCACATTATTTGGACATAAAAACCTGCAGACATCTGAATATAAACTGAACATTAAAACCTGCAAAAATCTGAACTTTGACATAAAAAAAAACCTGCAAAAATCTGCACATAACTGAGTATAAAAATGTGCAGAAACCTGAACAAAAACATGCAGAATTCTAAACTTAACTGAGTGCAAAAACATGCAGAAATCTGAACATAAACTGAGTACAAATACCCTTATGAAATCCACCTTGAATAGCCAAAGGCAATGAATAAATGAAATAGCAATTTCACATCAAACCTTGAAAAAGAAACACAAATTTAACTGTATGCAATCCAATATCCATTTATTCACTTGCCTTTACTCCAAAAAGGATCACAAACCACTCTAAGAAACTCTCAAACACAGCAGCTCCAATCTACACCAAAAAAATCAAAAGAAGAACACACTAAAATCCACCCAATTCGAAATAGAAAGGAGCTCTCAAGAAACTCTTTTGCATGCATGATAAAAGAGTCTTAAAGGGTCTAAAAAACCAAGATTTCGAGAGGGGAAGCCATTGCTAACCTTTCACAGCTCTAAGCAAGAAGAACGACTTGGAGAAGAAGGTGGTTCCAGCTGATTTTCTTCAAGAACAGTACCAATGGGAAGCTAGAGGTGAGAAAAGGAGATTTATGAAGTCAAATCTCTAAGTAGCACTCAAGAGGTACACATGCAAGAGGAGAGAAGGTGGCTGGAAATGGAAGAGAAGGAAAACTCTTTCTCAGCACAGTTGCAGGAAAAACAAAATGAAGGAGAAGAAGGCCTCTAACGTGGCCCTATTTAGGTTTAAGCGAGGAAGGTGGGCCCCATGGGCCCCAAATCTTCAAGTGTTTAAAACTCTCTTTTGTGGGTTCCGGATGAAGTAGACGAAGAAGAGAAAAATGATTGTTGAAAAATCTAGTTTTCAAAAAGCATATTTCCCTCATGATTTTTAAATTTCAAAATTTATGCACAGATTTGGGTGTGAAAAGACTGTTTTGTCCTTTTTCTTGAGAAACGCGATTTCTGGGTTTCAAATGCAAACCGTTAAAACACAAAAGTTTTGAGATCAATAAAACAAATTGAGAGGAGTAAAAATCGGAATTTTCTGAAATAAAAGAATAAATTTCCACGTGAACACAAATCACACAGGCCACCACTGACTGGGTCAAAACAAACCCGCGGCTCTCAAAATTATCTAAAGCTATAAAAAATCTAGCCAAACTCACAAACGAAGCCGAACCACCTCTAATCTCACTCAAAAAGCTAATCCACAATTGAGACAACAGTAAACACGAGAATTAGGAGTCGGGGTTTTACATCATCCCCCCTTAAAACATTTGGTCCTCCAAATGAACTAAACCAAATCAAAATCGAAAACTCAAAAGACCCATAAAAACACTGACGCCCTATGCCTAGCTCAGCAACTGTGATACCCCCTGATCAAACCTGACGGTGAGATGCGGCTGCAAACAACTTACCTGATTCGGTTGAAGGCTTCACACAGTCCCGCACAGCTACTCAACAACATGCTCCTCTGACAAAACCGATGTTCATAATTTCCTCTAGTCATCCCATGGTGGTCATCTGGCATCCTTACAAGAAGGGTTTGGATATGGTGATGCGCATAGAGTTGCAGGAGGTTGATTTTTAGTTCTGAAAAGTGGAAATGGAGTTGAAAATGGGTGGTTTGGGGTGGGTCATGTGTGGTGCAATGGCTTAATGCTCTGTTTGTTTAGAGGGATGGCAGAATTGAAGCTCGGCTTGGATGAAAAATGATAATCATCATGGGTTCAAATTCGTTGGGTTTGTTTATGAGATGAAGGGATGATTCAATGATGATGAGAATGGTTGTTTGCACGAATTGAGAAGTATGAAATGGTTGAGCAGGTGGGTTCTACACAAAGAGTGAAGAGAGGCAAGTTCGATATGAATTTTATGTTGATTGGAATGAAAAATAGCACATTAGGTTCATGGAATGGGTTTGCTGTAATTGTTTGGAAGAATGGTCTCACCTGAAAGTGGGCACAATAGTGGCGTTGGATAAATGAAGTTGGGGATAGGTGAAACTTGAGTGGGTCTAGATTGACAAGTGAAGAGGAAGAAGATGGGAATTACAGGGTTCTATTTCAGATGGTCATGAGGAATTTATTTGTTCAAGTGGGTATGACTTGGCTAAGGTAATGGTGACCTGTTTTGTTAGATGATCAAATAACAAAATTGGTGCTTAGTTTGAATGAGAAACGGTGATGGTGGTGATAAAATGAGTCCAGATTTGATCAAGATGGATAAGGAATAGAGGATAATTAATGATGGAGGCTGGGCCTTGAGGCTTTGTAGATGAGCCTAGGTAGAAAGGGTGTAGTCTGCAACTTCACAAGCTTTATTGATGTTGATAAGGAGAAGTTGGGTCCCTGGATTATGAAGTGGGTAGCGGAAGAGATGGAATGGAGGTGTGGAATAGATGGTGAAACCGGCTGATGTAGGGACGGTGGTGAATGCTAATGATGTAAACAAAACCTAACATCAACTAAGAAATACATAAAACCAAGTAACACCACAATATGAAAGAAACAGGCATAGAGAATAAACACTATAATAGTAACAGAAAGAGTTTAAGGAAAAAAAGAAATGTACCTGATAGAGAAAAGAACCTTGCCTGGAAGAGAGACTCGTAAGAGAGGAAAAGAGATTGAAAGGTGGTGTGGGAAAAATGGGTTGTGCAAGTAAGATCCCTCTAAATAAGGAAGAGATGGAGTTCTAGTGGGAGGAAAGATGTGAAGGTGGAGACAGTGCTCCAACTGACAATATCCACAACATGGGATTCCCATTTGACTGGGTCTAATTCCCTTAATGAAACCAAGTATACTAAGATTTAATCTCCATCATCAATGTTGAGTCCCACACAAAATTTGATGAAATTACACAAAGCACTAATTTAATTCAATGAATGGGTGGGGTCCAAGCATGATCCAATCTATGATCAAAATTAAATAGCAAAAACAACAACAATAATAATAACAATAATCACATTAAAGACCTAGGGACTGGGTCCTTACATCGTCCCACCTTAGGGAATTTGGTCCTCCAAATTCTGCTCATCTAATGCTTGCTGCTAAAAAAGATGAGGATACTTTTCTTTAACTGTGTGCTTAGGTTCCCAAGTAGCTTCATTTGAGTTATGGTACCGCCAAAAAACTTTTACCATACGAATAGTCCTCCTTTTCAGCACTTTTTCAATTCTAACTAAAATCCGAATTGGCTCTTCAATAAAAGACCAATCGTCTTGAACTTGGAGTGGCTCGAAATCTATTACATGAGATGGATCGAAATGATACTTCTTAAGCATGGAGACATTAAACACATTATGTACATTAGCAAACTGAGGTGGCAATGCGAGCCGATAGGCGACTTCCCCAATTCTTTCAAGTACTTCAAAAGGTCCAACATACTGTGGACTCAACTTCCCTTTCTTTCCAAACCTCATTACTCCTTTAGTAGGAGAAACTTTAAGAAAAACATGGTTGCCTTCCTGGAATTCCAAGTCTCTTCTTCTATTATTTGCATAGCTCTTTTGCTTGTCTTGTGCAACTCGAAGTCTCTCTCAAATGATCTTTATCTTTTCTATCATTTCTGCAACTTGATCAGGGACATATAGCCTTCGTTCACCAACTTCATCCCAATAAATGGGAGATCTGCAATTCCTACCATACAATGCCTCAAATGGAGCCATCTTGATAATTGCCTAGTAGTTGTTGTTGTATGCAAACTCAATCAGATGTAGATGCCTATCCCAATCACCCTTGAAATCAAGCATGCAAGCTCTCAGCATATCCTCCAAAGTATGGTTTGTCCATTCAGTTTGACCATATGTCTAAGGGTGGAAAGTTGTACTAAAATTTAACTTGGTCCCCAAAGCTGCCTGCAAACCTCTCCACAGGTGTGAGGTGTACCGGGTAACTCTGTCCGAAACAAATGATGCTGGCACACCATGTAATCTGACCACCTCCTTTACATATTGCCTTGCCATCGCATCGAATGAGGCTCCTGCTTTATATGATAAGAAATGGGCTGACTTGGTAAGTCGATCAACAATCACCCAAATCGAATTCTTACCTGAACTGGTTCTGGGTAACCCAACAATGAAGTCCATGGTTGTGACGCCCCGGAGTCCCACATCGACTATAGAGAGGAAAGTGAATGGGGTTATATGTAAGAGCTTACACCCTTACCTTGCATGAGGCCTTTTGATGGGTTGAGACCCATCAGAAGCAAAACCGTGAGGCCCGTGGGCCAAAGCGGACAATATCATGCATGGGTGAAGGGTGGTGCGTTACAAATGGTATCAGAGCCGACTCTCGACTAGTTCGAGTGTGGGTCCCCTGCCGTAGCCTGGTGCAAGTGGGCGAGTCTCCATGTGGGCGGGCTAAGAGGGCTGGCAGGCTACAGGGACTGACAGGCTACTGCACAGGGACGTGCAGCCCTAAGGGGGGTGGAATGTGACGCCCCGGAGTCCCACATCGACTATAGAGAGGAAAGTGAATGGGGCTATATGTAAGAGCTTACACCCTTACCTTGCATGAGGCCTTTTGATGGGTTGAGACCCATCAGAAGCAAAACCGTGAGGCCCGTGGGCCAAAGCGGACAATATCATGCATGGGTGAAGGGTGGGGCGTTACAATGGTCACATGCTCCCATTTCCATTCTGGTATTTTCAAGGGTCAGTTTTCCTCCTGGCTTCTGATGCTTAGCCTTAACTTTCTAGCAAACCAGACACCTAGAAACATATTTGGCTATTTCCCTTTTCGTGTCATTCCACCAATATCTAGCCTTCAGATTGTGGTACATTTTGGTACTACCATGGTGTACCGTGTACTTGGTGTGATGCGCCTCTTCCAATATAGTTGCCTTAAACTCTGGGACATTTGGAACACACAAACGTCCTTTGAAATATAACACACCATCTTGAAGACAGAAGTCCGGCCTCTCATCAATTCTTCTGATCAGCTTAGCCAATTCCGGGTCATCCATCTACTATTCTTTAATTTGCTCGATCAATGTTGGCACGATGGTGATCCTTGCTAGGCGGACTTTATCACCCTAAATCTCCACATTCAAATCCAATTCTTTGAATTCTTCAATCAATTGTCATTTTTGATACATCAAACTTGCCACCAGTCCCAGAGATTTTCTGCTTAGGGCATCAGCCACTACATTGGCTTTTCCCGGATGATAATGAATTTCAAAGTCATAATCCTTGATAAATTCTAGCCACCTCCTCTACCTCATATTCAAATCTTTTTGTAAGAACATGTACTTAAAGCTTTTGTGATCTGTAAAAGCCTCAAATTGCTCTCCATAAAGGTAATGCAACCAGATTTTGAGTGCAAAGACAATAGCAACGAGTTCTAAGTCATGAGTAGCTTAACCTCTTTCATGAGTTTTAAGCTGTCTGCACCCATAGGCAATGACCTTTCCATGCTGCATTAGCACACAGCCTAACCCGGGTGAAGGTTGAATTGTGAAAGGCAACAACATCATATAGTAGTGTTTAAAATCATCAAAATCCATGAATCTTTTGAGAAAATGTGTAATTGAAGTTTCTTTGATTTCCATCCTAAACCAACCAATTACAAGCATAATAAAGCTGTGTCCAATTATTTTTAGAAAAGAAGTGACAATTGATGTGCCCAGAAAATTGTATTGATTTTATTTTAGTAATGTGTTTTTAATTTTTGGAAGCTTATAGGTGGTGAACGCCTATTTGAAAGGGGTTTCGCCAGATTAGCTATATATAAGAAGCCTCATTGATCATTTTTGAAAGAAATGAATGTACATGGTGCATATTAATTGAGTGAACAATTCAAATTATGGCCACTGGCTGATTAAGGTAAACCCTCAAGTGAGCACCCTTATACAAGATGCAATGGCAGAGGAGATCAATGCCCAACTAGGGCTGCACATGGGTGGTTCGGATCGGTTTAACACTAAAACCAACAACCAAACCGAACTTGTCAGTTTTTCAATTAACCAATCCGATCCGGCCGATGGAGAGGGCTTAAACTGAACCGAACCAAATGGTTCGGTTCGGTTCGGTCGATTAAATTGTTGTTTTTTATTTTATTTTTTTGCAAATCAGACATTGAAAATTTCAAAATGATGATACTGCGTCCTTTGCATTTATTCCAATGTTTAGTGCAAACATTAAAATCCAACATTCCAGATTAGACTAAACGCATATAAAAAATAATTCTACTCCAAAAGGAGAGTTTGGACTAAACGCAAGCGCACAAAAAAAAATAACCAGCTTGCAATGAAACATTCATTCCACATGATACCATTTGGAATTACAATAGAATAATAGTTCATATTAAGAAAAGTCACACACAAACGGAATCTGTATCAGAACTCACTGTATATTTCAGAAATGAATGTTGCTTAACACGTTGGTTAGGTGAGACCAAAATCAACCATCAAAAGGCTAGGCTCTACTGGCTTTTCTAACATTCTCAAAAGTGTAGCCTTCTGATAAAAACTTCATTGAAACGAGGTAGGAATTACGATGGAAAGAAAACACCCTGTACAGAAATCCCTCCATCTGCAATGAAGTTTCAAAAAATCATTTGAGAGATCAAAGGAGATGCATTGAGGCAGTGTTGATAGTTGACTTCATGTGAGAATGAAGTTGTGGAATGTAACTTTGAAAGTAGTCAAAAACGAAACCCTAAAGCTAAAATAGTAAAAAAGCAACACTTAAATTACTACATACGGTCGGTTCGGTTTAAGCGGTTAACCATGGACTCAAACTGATAACCAACCGATGTAAGCGGTTTTTATGATTTTCAAACCGTTAACCGAATCGATCTACTATAAATCGATCCAAACCGCCCGGTTCGGTTCGGTTGGGCAGTTCGGTTCGGTTCGGTTTTGCCGTGATATTGGATTTTTTGTGCAGCCCTATGCCCAACTCCAATAGGGTATATGGACTTTAATGCCAGCAAGTCCCCATCAAAAACTAAAAATGAAGTTGGCTATAAATGGGTCTATCACACTACACCAAAAATCGGAAATTGGAACGGAAAAGCGTTCATAATCCTTCCGTTCCTAATCCGTTAAAGTGTTCCAATTTCCGTTCCAATTTGGTACCAACCGTTCCTAATCCAAATTGGAACGGAAATTGGAACACTTTAACGGATTAGGAACGGAAGGATTAGGAACGCTTTTCCGTTCTAATTTCCGATTTTTGGTGTAGTGTCAGGTCAATCAAAGATCAATGGATCAGTTAGAACCATACAAAGCCAGATTGATTGGTAAATTGTACCACCAGGAATATGGGATACTATGAGAAATTCAACCTAGCGGTTAAACCCACTATGGTAAGAGTTGTGTTAGCTATTGCAATCCAACTTAATTGGCCCAAGTTTCAAATGGGTGTTCAAATTACTTTCCTACATGGGTTTTTCAATGATGCCCCTGGGTTGATTTTTACTATATACATAATTTACCAAACCACCCCCACCTTTTTTTATTCTCTACATTATGGTGGGGCTGTTACATGACAGGATTGTCATTAGGGTGATGATGGTATGCTATCATTTTCAAAATTAGTTAGCAGATGGGTCCCACATTAACGGTTCACATTTCTCATCACTTATTTTTTAGGCTGGTTTGCATCAGAATTTTCCTCTAGGAAATAACGTAGGAACCAACCTGGTCAAGTCCGTGTTTGAGAACTTATGTTTCCATTCCTTGTTGTTGACTCGAAGTCAAAAGATGGTAATGATTAAATATAATGGCCAGTACACTCTCAATTTCTATGAATTTTACTTGTGCCCTCGTAATGTCTGTTCCACATCCAAAAATCTGTCCATATATGTCACTTTCATTCCCTCATTTTGAGTTTTCATACTAGGGTTTAATTCAATTTTAGCGTACACACCTACCTTTTGATTTGATCCTTGGTTTTACCCATTTTCCTTCCATTACATTTTTTTGTTAACCCATGAAAGGGGTTGGAACCTGAGACTCATGACACAACTCAGATAAGGGAGTTGATGGGAACTCACATATGAGATGAGCGACAAACACAGCTCACACATGTGAGGATGATAGAAACTCGTACATGTGAGGAGACATAGACACAACTCACACATGCGAGGAAACATAGACACAACTCACACATGTGAAGTGATGGAAACTCACTGATCGTGGCTCCAAGTGTAGAGTTTTGATTGCAGTAATAACTGGTAAGACCAGATCGATCCACAGGGAGCTTTAGAAATAAGGCTTTCCAACTTTATCACCTGCCTTAAATAAAATCTAATTTTAGCCTAAAATCTAGAAAAGCACATTCATCATTCCTACTTTAAATTAAAATTAAATACATTTCCAAGAATAAAAATTTATTAAATCTAAAAACCTAATCCAAAATGAATCACAAGTTGCTACAAAAGAACACACAAATTAGAACATCAAATTAGAAACAATCCAAAAATAAAACTTACCAAAAAAACAATAAGAAGCTAAATTAGAAACAAAAAATGAACCTAAGTTAGAAACCAAATCAATCAAAGATTAGTAACAAATCAAATCACTTGAAAAGAAAACAACCTACTTTCTAAAATTAGCATGAAAACCTTACTAAATTAGTTTCCTAAATTAGAAACTAAGTTAGTCAATTAGGGTTAGTATATTTCCTAAGTTAGTGAACTGAGTTAATCAACTCCCTAAAGTTAAGGACTTTCCAAATAAATAAAGATTTTCAAGTCATAACAAATTTAGAAAGCATTAAGTCAATCATACCTTACGTTAGAATTTCCAAATCTTGAGAAACTTCCTAAGTTAAAATATTCAATTAACAAAAATTAGAAAGATCTTTTATTTCTGGAAATGATCTAAATAATCTAAAACACTAAATTAGAAAATAATCCTAAAATTAGAAAGTTAGTAATGCAATATATGCCATGAGATGCTGAAAAATTCTAAGTCTGAAAAACCAGTATGCAGGGCTGTTTTTATGCATAATTTTTCCTAATCTAATGCAACCTAAAACTAAGTTTAATGGCTGGGTTTTGAACTACAATGATGCATGAATCAAATAAAAAAAAAACGGAAGTGAAAAACAATTTAAAACGAATGAGATATAAGTGTATGAACATGACCTAAAAAAAAAAAAAAAAAAACTGTGCAGAAATTCTGCACACAGGTGGGTCCGACCAACCATGTTTGAGCCACTGGCTCACAATCTTTCCAAAGTTATTTTTGTTTGAAATTCTAGGGTTTGAAATCACACTGATCAAACTTTAATTTCCCCAAGTTTCATCGAAAAATAATGTGTTTTGATTAGGTTTCTAATTGCAAACTTTTTACACAAAATCTTTCATGAAATACCTGTGACAATGTGTTGAATGATGTACTTTATATTGGGATCCGAATTCCCAAAAAAAATTTGGCTGAGATTATTGGCTCAAATCTCTGATTTTTCTTGCTTATTCAATTTCAAACTCCAATTCCAGCAACTTGAACATATCTAAACTCCACCAATATGAATATGCATGCAATGCTAATAAATTCCAACCATAAACTATGCATAAAAATTTACATAAACATATAAGAAGCATAAGAAGAAAAGAAAACAACAAATGCTTAAATTTAAATGTGTAGTGTAAAAAAATAAATGTGTGGATTGCATAAAATTAAATGTGTGGTGATTGCAATAAAAATAAATGTGTGATAAGTGTGCTTTTTTTATTTTTTTTCTTCTCAAATCGGGTTCATAATTACTTATTTCATGCCCTTAGGATCTTGGGTTGTCAATCCAAGAACAACAACAAGGAAAACACAATTCAAGCATTAAACACCTAAGAAAAAGAATAAATAAAAAAAATCACACTTTTACTAATATGCAATGTTTTTACATAAAAGATGGAGAAATAAAATTCCAAAAAAACAACTACATACTAGGATGAAAGGAACCTCTCTAGTTGAAGCATCAAGTTGGGACAAGCCTTCTCGAAGAGAGATGAGCTATGGTAGAGAAAAGAGATGGGTAGAATGGTGGAGGAATTACACTAGTGAGGGGGTCTTTTCTTTCATGAAAAGGAGTGGACGTCCATGGCCTCTTTAAATAGGGTATGGGCTACCCTATTCTTTCTCCCTAGTCCCTACTTTGTTACAAGAATCTTCTTCACTTGGAAAGTCTTGCTCCACTCTATCTTCATGCACTTGTCATATTTCCTTCTTTGCATATCTTCCTATAACTTGACATTTATGAGAGATACATGAGATGGCAAACTCTAGGTTGGAATCAAGAGAAAATTAAATGCCCAATATGTATAGATTCTTTCCACTTTTGTCTCTTTGAAAATCTTCTTTCTTGATTTAGCCCTTCATGGATTTTCTTTGATTATCTTAAATTGTCTTCAAAAATAAACTTGGGCTTTTGTGCAAAGAAAGTGGACCCCCCTCTTGGATGCCCCACATGTGTGACCTACACATGTGCATGTGTGGGACCCTTTTTCTCATTTCCTGCAAGCTAGAAAAAAAATGTGAATTTTATGTGAAAAGGCAAATTTACCCTTAATTCATGAATGCATTACTGTGGGCCCATCTCTCATGAAAAGATGAATGAAAACACATTTAAAAAATAAAATTACAAAAATGGCGGGTTTCATGATTTGATGCAAAAATGCTGATTTTTTAGCAAATTATGCATGAATGCACTACAATGGATCAAAAACACATAAAATCATGATATGATATTAAATGAGGCTCTCTTGGCTTGATAAGTCCTTAAACTTACCAAAAATAGCCACAAAAATATGCATTTTTAAGGACTTATCACTCACACATGCGAGGAGACATAAACACAACTCATACATGTGAGGTAAGAAAAACTCACATATGCATAACGGGAGGAGGCAGGGTTAGAACTCAAGACCTCTAAACGAGAACTAGGACTCCTTACCACTAAGGTAAGGAGTCGTTCTCCTTCCATTACATTAGTGACCCTTCGGGTATTAACTTTAAACCGTGTATAGACTTTAGGGCGTAAAAAAAAAAAAAGAGTTAGGATGATTTGATTGGTCCGGTGTCTTGGATTAATCTATGGATGGACCTTTTCACTGCCATGTCTTCTACAGTCATCTTGCATCCATTTAGGGCCCATTAAAAAGTTTTCATTTTTTTTAAGGAGAAATAAAAAAGTGATTAGAGAATTGCAATACAAGAGTGGTACCTTTCACAGCTCGTATGGATGAGTGCCAATCATGGGTCATGTGATGGAAAGGTGGCATTGTGGACATGAATTTAGGCAAAAGTCATATTAATCAAAGCATCACAACTATTACAACAATTAACTTAGTGGCTTATATATATATATATATTGGGGGGGTATTCCTACGCATCCTTCCCTCACCATATGGTGAGAGACAAACTTAATGGGACTCACCTAGGTACCCACTGATCATGGGACTTGTGGGGGATGGAAAGAGACAACTTGGATGAGACCATATATCAAATTTAAGGTCAATTACATGCCTCTAACCACTTCATCTATGGCCCACAAATTTAATGACTTCATATTAAAGGAAAAAAATTTGACCCTCGATCCAATCCATTTGGATAGGTGGAAATTCTATGGGTATAGTGTACTTAAGGGGATTCCATGTGTGTAGATGGTTCGGATGTGTTATAAAGTCAACCCTACTATGGTTCAAATATATATGTGTATGTGTATGTGTATGTGTATATATATAAATATGGCAAGGCTCTCCTAAGCTCAATATTAGGATAAAATTCCATAGGCTCACGCTTGTAGGGCCCACCCTTGGTCCATCCAAATGGACCAAACACACATTAACTTAGAGGCCTTATATATATGTGTGTATCTATGTATGTACATATGTTACGTACATACATACATATATATATATTTATAGGGTAAGGCTCTCCTAAGCTCAATATTAAGATAAGATTCCATAAGCTCACACTCGTGGGGTCCACTATTGGTCCATCCAAATGGACCAAACGCACGACCCCCTTGAATTACACATATCCACCAACTTTCGGTCAAATCCGAATTTATTGGACCGTTGAATCGACTATATACTGATTTGAATGGACCATTGACCATTAAACTTTTGGAGCCCAAATGGAGATAAGAATTATGGCTGGGGTTGATTTTTTGCAGAGAGGGGGGTCCTAAGGAGTCCTTGAAATCCCCCCATCCCCACCCCCATGTGAGTCCCCAGGTGGGCCCCACCTCGTCTTGAGCTTACCTTATCCTAATCTTGAGCTTAAGAGAGCTAATATATATATATATATATATATATATATATATATATTAATCCGATGCGCACAACATCATTTGGCCCTATCTATGCATAAAATTTTAGGCCCATTGGATAGTCCTAGCCCCATAATGCAAGGTCCACAAATTCTATGGTTTTACATATATAAAAAATTGTCAGTCGATATAACGGTTTTTCCCATTTAAATCGATGTAGGAAACAGGACTGATAATGTATTTGGATTAATGAGATGTGTCCGACATTCAATTGGGAGTCCATTGTAGGACCTACATTTTAAACATCTAAATCAATAAAACTTAAGGGATAATTAGCCAAAAAGTCCCTTAGCACGGTCTTATAAAGCCTCCAGTCCAACAACTTTTTCTCTAAAGCCTATAGTCTATATAGCTGGACGTATTTTGGTAAGAGATCCCTAGATATGCCACTTCAGAAATTTTCATTGCTGATTTGCCCTTTCAACTGTTTAGGCATAAAATTCTGAATTTTAAAATTTCAAATCTTCCATTCTCCCTCGTTCTAAAGTCCTCTCCATCTCCACTACCCAAAAGAAGCAATTCTCCTTCTTCTTCTTCCCGCATCAAACCCTCGCCCGATCGCAACAACAGCTCGTCTACGAAAAAGAAATCCACACCAGAGAAGCGGTTGAAGATCGACAAGACGGCCTTGAAAAACCCAGATCTCGGGCCTTTCCTGTTGAAGATGACGCGAGACACGATCGCATCGGGGGAGAGCGCGAACAAGGCATTGGATTTCGCAATCTGAGCGACAACATTGGATTTCGCGATCCGTGCGTCGAAGTTGTTTGAGAGGTGCACGTGGGAGGGGGAGCCGAGCTTGGAGCTAGCGATGAGCCTCCACGTGGGGGCAGCGATCTACTGCAGCTTGGGGAGGCTCGAGGAAGCGATGTCGGTGCTGGAGTGGGTGATCGGGGTTCCGGAGGTGGCACGGGGCGCTGACCACGCGCTGGCAGCGTTTTCCAAGTATATGCAACTTAGCGACATGCATTCGATCGATTGGATCTGTTGAAGCCGCAGCGACTAGCTGCTCAGAATCTGCTAAAGGCTGCCAGCACGTTCGCCTGCAAAGAGGCTTCTCTCGGGCTGCAGTCATAAAGAATAGTGTTAGGGATTTTGTGTTTTACAATTTGATTGATTTATTATCATTTTAGAATCATTCAATTTTCACATGATCATTGATTTTGAAAACTTGAAATCTTTATTTTCACATGCATTATTTTTAAGACTTTTAAAAAATCATGTTACATGCATGTTTTGGATTTTAAACTTGAATGCATTAAGTATTGAAAAGAAGATTTTCGAATCATGCAAGCCTTTGGACCTAGATTTCTAAATCATTTTAGGCACGATAGGTTCATATTTTGGAAAAAACTTTTGGATTGATTTAAACATGAGTCTAAGTATGATTTCCATGGCCCAGAACTCCCACTAGCTTGCATAATCTTTTTAAAAGGAAAAACTTTTTTTGGTGCTACAGTATTTTGATACAGTAATGTCAGTTAACCGAATAGTGACTGAACCCACTTCGGTTCCTATTCCAGAATGTGAAAAATGTCAAATCTAGAAAGTTTGGTTAGCTGTCAGTCAGATGTCGATCAACTGTCGGTTAACGGACCAGCAGTTCGGTTAACCGACAAGAGAGAGTTTGGTCAGCAAATTTCAAAATTTATGACCGTTGAAATATAACCGTTGGGATTTCGGTTAACCGAACTTGAAGTCAGTTAACCGACCAGCTAGCCATTGGACAAGCTCATTCCAAAGCCAAATTTTGGGTTCCAAGGGATACTCCTTGAGGTGTTTTGAGGCCAAACAACGGGGAATGAGCTAAGGAAGGCTAGGGGGTCATAAAGGGAAGCTAAAGCTTTGGGATCATGAGTAAATCATCTAAGTAAGCTTATTTTTCCTTATGATATGTTTCATGCTTTTTGTTTAAAAATTTGAAAAATCTATTTTAGCATGCTAACTATGATTTGATGAATCTATTACTTGTATTTCACTTTGAATTGCTTTATTGTTTTGGATTCTTCATTTAGACTCAAACCAAGTTTGTTTTAACTTTCATATGAATGGTGTCATGCTTTGTTAAAACTTTGATTTCTCTCATAGCATGAATCTCATACTTGGTTGGATCTCTAGCTAGTTGTTTTCATTCCATGAACAAATAGACAAACTAATTTATTTTGAAAACAACTATGCTCATGCATCACATATTTTAGGTTTGAAATTTCAATACAACTTGCATAACTTGATAGGTCATATCCTTACAAGTTGTTTATTTAAAAAACATGTGATTAGCATTTTCACTTCAATCAAAACATTTGTGATTTAAACTTTCAAAAGCTTTTAACTTATATTCATTGAGCTATCTTTGTTAAACTTGATTGAAGTTTCTCATGAATACACATAGAGCATTTATCTTTTTATTCATAGAGTGTATGTGTTGACTTTGATTTATACTTTCATATTCGCCTAATTAAGAGACATTGTATTTGAGCTTTAATTGTAATCTCTTCTAGTGTTTTGTAGACACTTTCTAGAGAAATCTAATCTTAGGATTATAGGTTATTGCTTAGCTTTAGAAAAGCATAAGTATATGGCTAGGGGTGAACCATAAAACCCAAGAAGTTATTGCTTAGTCTTAGAAAGCATATTGTAAGGTTATTGCTTGGCCTTGAAGAGCATTTTGTATAGGTTATTACTTAGCCTTAGAAAAGCGTAAGTGTATGGTTAGGGGTGAACCATAAAACCCAAGAGGTTATTGCTTAGCCTTAGAAAGCATATTGTAAGGTTATTGCTTAGCCTTAAAAAGCATTTTGTAAAGGTTATTGCTTAGCCTATTGAAAAGCATAGATAGTGGAAATCCAGTGGGGTGTAGGATTAAAAGCCAGTAGTGGATGTAGGCATTGAGGCTGAACCACTATAAATCTTTGTGTTATGGTGAATGCTTTATGGTGATTATTCTTGTTGGTTTCCGCATGTAGTTTCATAATCATCACTAGTGACTAATTGATTTACAGAACTTTAAAATTAGGTATAATTGGTCCCTAATTAGAAGCTCATCTTATTCACCCCCCATCTAAGGTTCGAATCCCGGACTTTCAAATAGAACCAGGCTATTGCGGATTTGTTAATTATTGATGAATAGGGACCGATCCCTGATTTGTAGAGAACAAATCTCGATCTCGGTTGGTCTCAAGTGGGCCACGATTTTGCGTGACTAGAAGACAAAGGCGAAGCAGAGTCTCACCAGAGTTGCAGAAGAAATCAGAGGATTTGCAGCAGCAGCACTGCCGTGCCCGCTGCCGAGTTCGTCGCAATGAAGAAGAAGATCAGTAGAGGCACTAATTTTGCGGTCCTATTTCAAAAAATAGGATCGCCGGAGAAGGCTGCCAATCTCGTTGTTGCAGTGGATGCAATTTTTTATCGTCGCCAATAGCAGTTGACAGTGCTACGCCATCGTCAGAGAAAGCAGAACCCAAATCGAAGAAAGAATAAAGAAGACCCAGTAGGGTCTGTTCCACACCCAGGTCAGGTTCAGTTTAGGCCAGGTCTGACCCACCCAGCCTAGCCTAGCCTAGAAGCCCAGCGCATTGTGGTCCAATTTCTATAACGTGCATTGGGGGTGTATCTGAGTTTTTGTCAAATTCATCTGAGTTTTTATCAAATTTATCTGAGTTTTTTATTTTTTGGAAAATTTATGAGTTTTTGTCAAATTTATCTGAGTTTTTTCAAAAATCTATTTGATTTTTTGGCAAATTTATCTGAGTTTTGAAAATTTTAATTAACTAAGTTTTTGGAAAACTTATTTGATTTTTTGACAAATCTAGCTGAGTTGGCAAATTTATCTGAGTTTGCAAATATATTTGAGTTTCTAATAAATTTATCTCCACTTTGAAAATTTTAACTGAGTTTTTGAACAAATCTTTATGTGTTTTTGGAAAATTTATATGAGTTTTTTAAAAAAAAAGTTATCAGAGTTTTTCGAAAATCTATTTGATTGTTTTGGAAAATCTATTTTTGTTTTTGAATTTTATTTGTCTTTTGAGATTTTTTTGAAATAAATTTAACTGATTTTTTGCAAAATACTTGAGTTTTTTTACAAATTTTTCTTAAATTTGGAAAATTGGTTTATCTTAGTTTTGGCAAATGTGTTTGCGTTTCTTGAAATTTATTTACATTTTTTAATTTTATTTACGTCTTTTAAAATTTATTTTCTTCTTTTAAAATTTATTTACATTTTTTGAAATTTATTTGAGTATTTTGAAATTTATTTGCATTCTTTTTAAATTTATCTGCATTCTTTTAAAATTTATTTGAGTCTTTTGAAATTTATTTACGTTTTTTTTATTATTATTTTCTTTTTTATGAAATTTATTTGTATTTTTTAAAATTTATTGAAATTCTAATTAGTGGGATTTTCATTAATCGTGGCCAATTAAATGGTAGTTGACCATTATTAATGGCACATTCCGTTAATCAAGGGATATGATTTATCTTTAAATAAATAAGAACTTTTAAAGAAAAGATAACTTGGCATTTTAGGTCTTCAAATTTGGACCCACCACACTATGAAGAAATATTGTAGATCTAAAGCCAGGAGGTGAAATAATTAAGGACCCGTTGCAAATGCCCCAAAATTATATTCCTTACTCTAGAGGAAGTAATACATGTTTGTGCCTGAACAAATGATTGCAGCACAACTAAAACATGACATAAAAAATAATAATAATAATAACATTTGAATACATGCACACCGTCTGTTCCTTACATATAGAATGGATGATCAAAGAAACAATGGAATGTGATATTGAAAACTTGTTATCGAGGTTCTACCATGCTAACAGTCACCATATTTACTGAAGAGTCGGAAGATGCATCCTGATGTGGAGGTACATGACACCGAACGGTAGGAAAAGCTGGTTGCTTGGGTGAAGGCAGCGTTGCAGCTTCATTGACTAGCATCGAAACAACTGATGTCATATCAGGTCGATCAGCCGGGTCTTCTTGAACACACAAGAGGCCAATGTGTATGCATTTCAACGCTTCTTTTGTGACTAAAGAATCACCCATTGAGGCATCTATGAACTCCATACCTTTGTCCTCGTTCCACAATTTCCATGCCTAAACATTCAAATTCATATTTATTGTCGAGAAAGCTCAAAACTTCAGTAACATGTTGTTCAATATTATTAAAGCAAAATAGGTAAACCTGAGTACAAGGTTCTCTACTTACAAATCCAAGAAGGTTGATGGAGTGCTTGGTAGGATAGTATCCGGTGTTCCTTTTACCACTCACAATTTCTAACACTAACACTCCAAAGCTATAAACGTCAGATTTCTCTGAGAAAATCCCATTCATTGCATACTCAGGAGACATGTAGCCACTGTAATCATTGTTGAATTAATTATGCAGTTGAGTGAGAAATAGAAATCAGAGTGTGTTTGTGTGTGTGTGTGCGTGTGTTTGTGTGAAGAGGATGTGTTGGTGTTAAGTTCTACTTAGTTACTTACTATGTGCCCATCACTTTTTTTGTATTTGCTTCCTTTTGATCTCCATCAAAAATCCGTGCTAATCCGAAGTCAGAAATTTTAGGATTCATGGAGCCATCTAACAGAATGTTACTAGCTTTTAGGTCGCGATGAATGACTTTAAGTCTAGAATAATGATGTAGATAATGCAGCCCTTGAGCAACACCTTGAACAATGTAGAAGCGTTTACTCCAATCCATAAGTGATTGTTGGGTAGGATCTGAGAGATAGTTTTACATCAACAAGTAATAAATCTTAATGAATGAGTGCAGATAGAAATAGGAAAAGGCTCTCTCTCTCTCTCTCTCTCTCTCTCAGCCAGACCATTGTGAATGCGTAGTGAAATTGGAGCTTTTGGGCCATGAAAGTAAAGAAATTACATACCAAACAGAAATTTATCCAAACTTTTATTGGGCATGAACTCATAGATTAAAATTTTTTCCACTCCTTCGATGCACCAACCCAAAAGCCTGACTAGATTCTTGTGTTGTAGCTTTGCGATCAATTGCACTTCATTCTTGAACTCCTGTTGGCCTTGTACAGAGTTTGTTGAGAGTCGTTTAACAGCTATTTCCGAACCCTGGACTAATTTTCCCTGTAAAACAAATTCTAAATTATGTTACTCTTTTAAGAATAATTTCTAAATCACTCTAGAACAATAGCAGAAACATCATTCATTTTTCCTAAGTATCTATCTAGAGTGTGGACATTACATGGTAAACTGCTCCGAAACCACCCTCTCCGAGCTTATTTGTTGATGAGAAGTCGTTTGTAGCTGCTACGATACTGCTAAAAGTAACAAGTGGCAGCTCTATATTTTTGTTTACATAATCAACTGTAGTGCAGGCATTATGAAGATCCAGCCCATCATTGGTCTTGATTCTCCCTGTTTAGAGTAAATCTGAGTATTATTTGCTGTGAATGAATCTTTTTGGAAGGAGAATACAGTTGAATGTCTTAACAAGTTAAAAGCACTGACACAAATGCATCCCTAACAAGATATGAAATTATCTCAGTACATAGGAAAATTTAAGTGCCCACAAATTTCTAAATGGGGAATCTTAGACCTAAGAGTTACTAGTGCAGATGACATTTTAAAAATTAGAAACCCCTGTTTATTTCACTCAAGGAGGTTCTAGATAAAGTCTTCTTCACTGAAAAAAAAAAAAAAAAAGGTATTAGAAGGTCTAAAAACAAGCTGGAAAAGTCGTTTTAGTTACTGTTATGTTACAACAGTTTTCCAATTGATTACAAAAGTGGCTTTACTAAAAATTAAGCCTGAGTGGTATCCGGCATTGTAGAAATTTGTGGTGCCTACTCGGCAGTTTCACCAACAAATGTGTTTAGCCAAACACATATAGATGAGATGAGGCATCCATGATGATACAATGATGACAATCTTATGACTACAAATGATTTTATGAGTTGGAGCATGATTCACTATCTCATACAAACATTTTTGAATTATCACCTTTTCATTCATGAATCATCCAGGTTTATACATGTATAGGATAGAATATTAGATTAGCCCAATTGAAGGGTTTTCTAGGTTAATCTGTTTGATTTGGAATGAATCAAATAATTTTCTGTTTTCCTTTTTTCTCTTTTAAATGCCCTAAAGTAATTACAATACCCTGTTTTCTGAGCCTTTTCCACAGAAAGTAGCCTAAAGCACAAATGAAAAGCATCCCAGTAGTAACTAAAGGTAGTACAACTGCAATATGATGTCTCCTCTCCTTTGAAAAGTCTGCTGCTTCATTAGTTTCAGCTGCATAGAAAAGAAAAACAAAGATCTTTATAACTATTGTTTCACCACGTACTTTTTATGCAAAACAAAGTTCCAATACTTCAACAAAGAGGAAAATATACTCCTAGCATGAGAAAATTTTCAAACCTTAAATAATCATTGAGATAAATATTCCAAAAGCAATTGATTTTGGCATGAATAGGATGACTCAGTGCATAAGCACTACAAATGTGACTAGATTTTAAGTCTAAACTTAACTAGACCTCTAAACATTAGGCTTGAATCGGTCGTTTCCTAAAGCGAGCTAAGCTTTTCTTATTGCAATTAGCAAGCAGAGTAAAATGTGTTATTTTGTAAGGCCAAGACTCTTTATGTTCATCATTCTCCAAAAGGAATGTACTAAGCAGGAGTACCAGCTTCCTCTCCAAAGAAGTTAAACATGGATCCGAAATACTCATCCTGCACGCGGCTCACTTCAAGGAATAACAGAGCCATTATTAAGAGAGACAGCTTGTAAAGAATCTCTAGCCTGACAATCACTATGAAGTTACATACCATCTTAGTCATATCTCATATCCAAGAAATGGGCACAATTATTCATTTACGACTAGTACGTGTTAATAAAAATTGATAGAAATCAAGCCAAAAGCTAGAGAAAAATAAAAAGGAGACATACCCGGCTCAGAACCCGCAAGGCGAATGTTGAGAATAAATTCAGTATCGAAACTCTCCTCGATATCAATTAAATCTCCAACCCATATTAGGCATTTCCAAGTTCCCCATCCACTGATATTAGTATAGGAATAAGCTGTACAAGAACAATTGTTTTTGCACTCTGATGTGCAAGCTTCAAAACTGATATTTCCTAATGAGATTGAATGGTCTGGCAATTTCATCCCTTTCAGTGCGTGAAATCCATCTCGTTTTCCACAGTCTAAGCTCATTTCCCTAACGCAACCTCCAGACCAATTCCCCATCTCCCACTGTTGTTGAAACTTGGGCCGAAATCCGATCAAACAATTACATACTGTTAGCAAGCCGCTATGGTCACAGCTCCCAAATTGACCACACCAGTCATATGCATTACAGTTATCTTTTTGCGTCGAAAACAACGTTTCCCACTTATTGCCATCCCATGACTCGAGCACAATTGTCCCAGTTGGAGTTAACATGAATCTAGTGATACTTGAGTTATCTGTGGTAGTGAACAAGTAGTAAATTTCCTCGTCGTTGGCGAATCTAGTAACGTTGCCCAACTGGGGCAATGGTGCATAGATCTCTGTTTCCCATATGCCATCTCGCCAGTACGTTTCAGACCCTCTCCACATGACCAGCTGCCGATGCGTTTGAGGATCAATGCCTACAGAGAAGAGTCCCGGAGTTGGATCATCCACATCTCTCCATGAAAAGCCTCTAATGCTCTGTCCAGTCTTCGTGTTCAACGTAAGCTTCATGCCGGAGAGAAGTGAACCTATTGGATAATCAAAACTCTGCCACACGGTCTCCTGACTCCTCGTCATTCTCAACTCAAGATTTCCACTATCCGATAGTACTGCTGTTGTACTACCTCTGCCATTAACAGATACATTCGACGACCAAACAACACTCTTCTTTCCATCCAAGAGCTTAATATTTCCATCCTCCGATAGTGTGAGAAACCCGGCTGAATCGGTTAGCGGGTTTTCTCTGTTGGCAACCCATATGACTGTCTGCTCTTTGATTTTATTGTACCAAATTCCGACGTAGCGATTCGTCGAGTTGCCAGGAGTGAAGAAGCCTAATGCAAAGGTATCCCCAGAAGAGATTATTTTCTGGGTTACATTAAGTGATTCACCAGGTAGTAGTCTGTCATCTCCAGAACTAGTGAGCAGGACAGAAGATAGTAAGAGGAGAAGCGAAGTGGAGAAGAGATATCCCTTCATTGAAGTATTTTTTAGTTCTTGTCAGTTCTGCTAAACTCTCGTCACTTGGATTGCAGTGTAATTGCTGTAATACATAACACAAAGGTGTCATTTATTCCATTCTCATCCTGTGAACAATTAATGTACGCTATCATTCTTCAAAATTAATTAAGCGGCAAGTCATTTTAAGTAGCGTTCAGACACCTCCTTTTGTGGCTGGTTTGTAGGGTGCAATTTTCATATGGGACCTCCAGATGAAATTTCACTTGTGAAAACTGCTGGAGGGCCTACCATGCACCATCTCCTGGTGTTGTTTTTCACGCACCAAGTTAGCCATATCTGCACCCGAAAATTTGGCGCTTTGCAGCAGAATTTCCGTACTCGGCATGGAGGCCACCTGGTCAACGCCGAATTCCATAACTTATGTCTACATTGCTTCTGTTGGCTTGGAGGCGGAAGAACTGAGCCCTCGTTTTACCTATGTTACACGTTTTCACTGCCTCTGTTTTCGTTTTCACATTTGTGTTCACCTATAAATCTGTTCACACAAGCAAACATTCATGGTAGAGTAGTGCTCATACCATAGTTACCTAATTCGTAGTTCAACTAATTCGCATTAGAGTTTGCAATTCGCAATTCAAGAATTAGCTTGATCATAAAATTGGATGGAATAGGTTCATTTGATTTGCTTTTGAATTCGGCTAATTCGAAGTTCAAGTTCGACAAATTCATTGAAACTAATTCGCATATACCCATTTTGTAAGTCCATCACTAAATGTCCCTCTCTAAAACTCAAAGCACTCAAAATAATTGTGACATTAACTTATCCAATTATAGTTTGGGGCATAATCAGGTTGACTATATGTAAAACATAGTTATGATAAAAGCCAAAGTGAACATTCATTTTTACTGTTGATCAATCTTCATGTGGGGCCAACTTTGATCGGAGTTAGGTATGGAATTGCACTAATACATCAAGGTGCAATGCTCCTGAGTAGCTTATGTTTTAAGGAAAGTACCATAATAGAATTATATGATTCACTTAGAGAACTACGTGAAATTAATTCGCTAGTAGTTCGAGAATTGAACTGTGAATTATTCGAAATGAACTATTCGCATTTCAAACGTCTCTAGAACGAACTAAGTAACTATGGTTTATACCTTTATCTTAGTTCGACACAAATGCCCGGGGATGGATCCGTGGGTCTTAAAAGTTTAGAGTATCACTCCTCACAGGTAGCCAAACTTAGTACAAAGAAAATAATAAATAAATAATAATAAAATAAATAAATAAATTGTTCGCACCACCAATCCCCTGTGAATTGGCAATGATCTTATTTCACATTACTTTTTATATTAATCAACTGTTGACATTATGAATTTATATGACTTGGATAACCATTGAACTTTTAGCCAGGAGTCAGTTGTTTATGCCCATTTACCTATGTACTTATTACTTTGCCCAGGCACATTTATTTGCACTCAATTATTATATATAATATATGAAGGGAAATATTCAAATGAGAACTACTTCTCACCTAATATATGAGAACTTTTTTGCGGTGCCCAACTAGCAACCCATCCAAACCTTATAACCAATAGGGAACCCCATGATAGTCACTAATCCCAAGCATTAATTGCACATATTCGAATAGACTGACCCGTTGATCGATAGTTGAATATTTTCTTGAATATGAAACCATTAAACTTGTGGGCCGTGAATGAAGGGGTTAGGAGCATGGGCTTGAGGTCAAACGTGATATTTGGGTGGTCTCACACATAGATATTTCCATCCCCCCGATTCCATCCCCAAATGTGGTCCCCACAAAAAAGTTCTCACATAATATGTGAGAATGGTTCCCACATGAATATTACCCATATATGAAAGTGATAAGATTCAAATTCATAATTGAGTCCGGATTTTATAATTAATTGAAAAATCGAGTCTTAATTGCGAAACCAATTTTGACCCGATTTTGACTAAGAGAGATATTTTATAGATCTACTCATTACATTTTTGAATAAACCATATCCATCTCACCGGTTGGATAAGAAGAGAGTGTCGGACGATCTGGACTCTTTAACTCGTCTTTGAAATCACATCATTTTTATCAAATTCTAATGCCCACCTATAATCTTCCTTTGTGTATCATTTTTTCATAATTTAAATCTTATTGAAAAAGATTTTAAGATCTTGTTTACTGACAATCACATACATTCCCTTTCCTATTATCTAATTTACAACTTCCTTCTTCACATTCTTATTAACACGATTGATGCTTAGGTATAATCATATTTTGCTCATTTGGTCCTTTGTGTTTATGTAGATTTTTGCTTGCTACTTGGACATTGCTATAAATCTTTTTCCTTTGTGGGAGTGCACAGAGTGTTTCTTCTTCTTCATCTACTCACTTTTATCTTCACGAGTTTTAGATCTTTGTGATAAGCTTATGGTTAGGATTCATGCACAATGGGGCCCACTAGATGGCTGGTTGGCACTATTTAAATATATACATATATATATATGACCCTATGATAAGAATCGAGATAAAGTATTGGTCAGGATATTTTATGTGGATTTTGCAACTCATATATTCTCCTTCCTTCTTGTCTTTCTGGTACGATATTCAAAAAGAAGAAAAAATGCAAAGGAGGAGAGTGGGTCATTTAACAGGCATCATGGTGACCGGATCTCCTATTTCTCCTCTGTTGTAGGAAGACCAAATGAATAGCGCAGAGGTCTTATTTAGAGGGGCGGTCATATGCCACATGTTTCGATTTTTTTTTTGTTGTATCACTGCTCACCTGACATGAGTGGCAATATCGCCACTCATTTCTTCTTCCTCCTCCTCATATTCTTCTTTAGTGGCATTAAGGCCTCTGAGTTATGTATCAAGGGCAGCTTCTACGTGCGGCATATGACTTGTTGGTTAGATTGGAAACTGAAGCGCTATGTAAGGCGACATAGAGCCCGCAGGGTGGTGATGGCGGGTGCTATTAGAGGGTTGATGGTCGGCGTTGCTGTTATAGGAAGAAGATGGTGAAGAAATATGGATGTGGGTCCTTTTCGGTATTTGACCATCCTAAAATAGGGTTACAAATATAAATTATTCCCCGCTACTATCTCTGCTTGAAAAAGCAAAGATATTAACCAAGTACCATATCCACTAGGACAAAAATGATAAGTTGTATTGTTTCCTAAATTCCTAAACTAATTCTAATAGAAAACAAAGTTCTAATTCTTAAATTAAACCTATTAGAAAATGAAGTGTTGGTTTGATTTCTTGTAATTCTTAAATTAACAAATTAAAAGACAAGGTTTTGATCTAATAAGAGAAAAGTCTTAGGGTATGAATCCACCGTAGCCTCGAGTAATGGCGAATATAGATCTAGGGTTTCACTCTCAATGCTTTCAAGATTTATTCTGGTTACAAACCTTCACAGAGTCAACAAATAAAGAGTTTAGATCTGGGCATAACCTATCTCTAAGGCATAGATTATCCTAGTTTTAACTCCACACACATTCAAGCACCATATTATATGACTTGGTATTCCAAACTACAAGAATAAAATACCAAAAAGAGATCTTGCATTCATAAAAGAATCCAACAATGGATAACATCAATGTCATATAATTAAAGCATTTAAAATAAAATACTAGAACCTATACATCACCATAAACACAAAACTAGGGCTTCATCATAACCCTAAGATGGAGATTTAATTACTCATGGAAGACAATTGGCGAAGAATCCCTGATGAAATCCCCATTGATGCTCTTCCAAAGCTCCAAGAAAAGCCTCCAAAACTCCTCTCTTGATGTTGAATGACTCTAAAACGAGATTAGGGCTTTTATTTATTGGTTTTAGGATGAAAACCTTGTAAAAACACGGAGAGGTGGACTCTTAAGATGATCCGGGCATCCGGACGCCAAAAAGAATAATTTCTAGCAACTTTCTGTGACCGGGCGCCGGAGCCAGTAATGCTCCAATTTTTTGTTTTTCGCATTGTTCTCCAATTTCGTTCTGTTTTGCGCCAATTTCTTCCAAATACTCCTAAGGACCTGTCAACATAAAAATAACATAAGTAGACTAATTAAACTCATCAGAGTGTATATCAAAGCCTAAACTGAGGGGCCTAAATGTTACATTTTAGGCTCTCATCAGTATTGAAGAACTCGTCAGCGAGGAAAACTTGAAACACAGAGTCCTTTTTTAATATTGTCGTGGATTAGTGCATATATATTTGGGGGCAAGCAATGGCCGAAATAATCCCTAAAAGGGAGGAAGAAGATGACACGAGTGGCCATATCGCAACTCACGTTATACATAAGTGGAAATATCACTGCTTAGCAAAACAATTTAAAAAAAAAGTGGCGTGAGGGCCTTTATGGTCTATATTGAAATTTAAAAGCCTTTTTTTTTCATCTTCACCTACTTTAAGGTAATTTTTCCAGTAAAATTCATTTTTCTTTATTTAGTTCATATTTTATCAGGGCTTTGAATTCATGAGATTCATTCATGTGAGAACAGTTCTCACCAAATCGGTAAGAAGTCTCGTCACAATGATCCACCGGCCCATAGCACGGGATATTTAATGTAAATGAAAAATAGAACACGTCCTTTCTGATTCTCCTCTCTCTGTGAAAAAAAAAAAAAAAAAATTTCCCCCAAAACTTGAACCTCCTGTCATTCCTTGCCCTGACTCCATCCAGGTTAGTTGCTTCTCTTTCTTCTCTTGTTCCCTTTTTTTTTCCCCATGATTTGGGCTTTTCTTGTCTTTGGGCTAAAAATAGATGGACCTATTTTAATCAAAGGTCATTTTTACAAGCACTATCCAACCTATTCAATTGGTCAGGTTGGGTAAACCTAAGTTCAGAATAGGTCAAATATCAGGTTCGCTCTGTTTCAGGTTGGGTTTGGGCCCAGATTATGACAGTTCTGGGTTGCATTATTTTGGGCCTAACCTGCAGCGGGCCCACTAGGCTAGTTCAATTTTGGGAAAATTTGTTTAGAGTAACCCACTCGTTAAATGGTATTTATTAGTATAATCAATTGATTTAAATGATAACCAGAACCGGCCCAATCAAGGCCTAGAAATTGACCCCTGAACCTGAATTTTGTACATACTCGCTCTTACTGAAGATTTGGTGTGACTTGCAGTTGGATTACTCTACACATAATCATGGACTAGCAAAATAGGTTTGGGCTTAAATTAAAAATATATTTAATCTTGAGCTATTCTTGAGATTAACAAATAAGAAGAAAATAAAGTTAAAACAAACAAAAATATCATTATCATTTTTAAAATTAAAAAAATTAAAGTTTATTTAAAAAGAAGAATATGTAATAAAATTATATAATCTACAAATCAAATTAGAAGTATATAGATTTCACATGTTTTTTACTTTTCTCATGTTAAAAATCAATGAAGATCTTTGAAATGCTAAACAAATTATAATTAGGGGTGTTCATAGTCCGAGATGGGCCGGGCTAAGGCATATGCAGGCCGAACGCAGCTTTAGATCTAAGTGCCTAGAGAGCGGAGCGGGAGCGCTGGAACAATAAATTCTAAAATAATTATATGTCCAGAGTGCCTCCGGAGCACCTATACAATATAGCGCTTTTGGGTTTATAAACAATTAACTAATTGGCAAAAGTATATCTTATCCATATATTCAAGTATTAAGAATGGAGAAAAAAATTTAACTTTGTAATTTGATCACATAATATAGATAATAATCAATAAGTTAAAAGAAGTTTCTTCATTCAAAAGATAAATATTACGCATAAAGAAAAAGAAAATATTAAAAAAAAACCAAAGATTATGCACGGTTTGCTCTATATTCAGTCGAACTACGCTCCGAGGATGGTCGAACCGCGTTCTGAAGACAAATCCGCTCCTAAAACGCCGATCCACATTTTCGGAGCAGGATCAAGAAGGCTGAAAGGAAATCCCGGGCACTAAGCTTTAGAAACACTAACCCAGGCTTGGCCCAAGCCCGACACGGGCCATAAAAGTTAAGCCCGAGCCCAGCCATTTAGTCAATCGGGCAGGCCGAACCAAACATTAGAATAATTAAATTAAATTGCATGCATTCCTTACACGGGCTAGGCTTCGGCCTTTTATCACTAAATCCAAACCCGACCCAATTATTAAATGACCCTAATTACATATCCAAGCCTGGCTTGAACACCCCTAATTCTAATATAGATATAACAATATTTTTTGAAGAAAAGGGAAAACTAATGTTTGAAATTCATGATTTGTCTTATTGATGGTGTCAGGTTATTACAGAACTATAGAGCTCTAACTAGTTAACAGATGAGCACAACAACTTTCGTTTGAAAAGCATAATGAAAGAGTGGCATTTTTTTTTTCTTAATCCAATGATGAAGGCCAGTGGCGGACCCAGGATTTTGACTTGGTGGGGGCTTAAGATAGTCACTTGAAAAAGTCAATTGATATTTTGTTGGTATTTCTTAACATTGACTTTTGCAAAAGAGAAAATGTCTTGCATTTACAAAATATCGAATTACATGATCAACTAACATTCTATCATCAAAAGTCATGATCAGTTGATCACCTAATTACAAAAGATTTTCTTTAGCAAAAAAAACAAAAAAACCCTCAAACAAAGCTTTTACAATTGCCCTCGACGATTCTTTATGTTTTGAAACCTTTGCATGCTTGTCTCATCGTCAATGCTATTAAATATATCTTTTTCAATATAGACAAGCAAATCTGGTGGTTAGGATTGTTAGGTTTTACTCATTATAAAATAAACTAGAATTTGAACAATATGGACCGGTGCCTGCCACATCCCACATGTGCAGTGGATGAGTTAGCAGTAAGTATTGTCATGCTCAAATGTAAAGATGCATCAACAATTTAACATAATGGTAACCATCTAAACCTCAAAACAACAACCAAAAAAAAAGAAAAAAAGAATAGCACTGAGAATAGGTTTCCACTGGATAACAATTTCCCATCATTCCCCACTAACATTTTCTGCAGGTTTCATTTTCCAAATGAAAGCATTTTCCACAATTTTTCTCGGAAAGCACATTCAAACCCAAGTGTTAGAAAACCATTTCCTGTAGTGTAACACCAAAAAAGGCAGCACATTTCACTCCAGAAAGTGTTCTGCCACACCAAACAATACAACAGAAACTAGAATGAAATGAAAGATTTCAGCTTTCGTTTTCATCAATGTGGTGGAGATCAAACCAAACAAACATAATCCAAAAATCCCACTTGTCCTAGTAAATCATTTTCCACTTCTTCTCAACCAAACACACTCAATCAGTTGAATTACCACTGAAAACATCGTTGACGGAACCGAAGAAATCCTGATCTGGGTTAATGCGAGAACGAGCATCTTCCTTCGCTTGAGCAATCAATTTGGAGAAATCGGCCCCTTTGCTTTTGGGCGCTGCAAATCCTTGCGCTAATCTGGCATCAATGAGGCAGCCAGGGCCCAGTAGCCTGAGTCCTGAGATGGGAATTTTTGAGAGGGGGAGGGAAAGAGATGAGAAACAGAGAAAGAGAAAAGGGTTTACTGTTTTTAGGTTTAAGTGGTAAGGGAAATAAAGGGGACTGGCCGACTGGGGACTTGGGCCATTTCTAACTGGGGGCTGGTCTTAAGGGCCCAAAGGGCCCTTATGGGCTTTTTTCCAATTAGGAGGGGGCTTCAGCCCCCAGCCCATTACATGTAAGTCCGCCACTGATGAAGGCCAACTAAATATTGGATCTCTTGGATGATACTAACATATCGAAACTTAATTGAAGAAGTCCTCCACCAGTTATTCACGAAACGCTTTTCTTCTTTTCTATTTTTTTTTATACTATCTATAACGATATAATTTTGACTTGTATTAGCCAAAAAAAAAAAAACATTCAACACATAATATTTGAATACATGTTTGAGTTATAAATACTGGATCAAACTTCCATAGTTCCACTGCTCCAAGAAAAATGAATCTACAAAGGTGGAAAAAGGGCAAGAGAAAAGGAAATTAATTGCCAAGAAAAAAGGAAATTTACTTGAAGCACAATGAGACGTAGAGGTGGTCATGGGTTGGGCCAGCCCGAGCCTAGCCCGATTTGGGCCTGACTTGGATATGTAATTAGGGCCCATTTAATAACTAGGCCGGGCTTGGATTATGTGATAAAAAGCCGAAACATGGCCGTGTAAGGAATGTATGTAATTTAATTAAATTACCCACATAATTGATATAAAAAAATTGCCTGGTTCGGCCCGGCCCGGCCCGATTGATTAAATGGGTGGGCTCAGGCTTAACTTTTATGGCTCGTTTCAGGCTTCGTCCAAGCATGGGCTAGTGTTTCTAAACCTAGGTCAGGCCTGTTTATGCCTTAGCCCAACCCAGCTCGGACTATGAACACCCATAATGAGACATGGCCTATAAATCATAAACCAACATCTGGTGGGCCCCATTATACATGAATCTTAACCATTATCCAATCACAATGATCTAAAATTGGTGAAGATAAAAGTGACTAAATTAAGAAGAAACATTCATCATTTAAAATCTTGTCACTCTAAGAGGAATCTTTGAAGCGAAAAGACAAAGACTTACATCAATAAATGAAGTAGCAAGCAAAAATCTGCAAAAATACAAAAAAAATTAAATGAGGAAAATATGATTGTATATATTTAGTAGATATATCTACAAATTTAAAAAAAACAATAGTAAAAAAATATTAGAGAATGAAAAAAAAATCATCATATTCATATAAGTAGAAATAGAGTATTAATACGTAGAATATAGGGAAGGTAAATATCAAAAATTGCGAAAAGGTTCCAAAATCACCATTATTTTGTTCTCTCTCGTCTCCCTCTTTGAGATATCCAATGATCCCACCTTGTTTCTAGAAAAAAATTGGTTCTATCAAAAGGACTTTCAGTAGGGCTAATTCATAAAAAAAAGAAAAATTTACTATATGGGCCCCCAAAAAAAATGAACTATTATAGTTATGGAGTAACTAAACAAAGTTATTTAAATCTATCAAAAGGGTTTAAGGCCAAACGAGGGAAACTCAGTTGAAAAAATGAAATTAAGATACAGATTGGAATGGGCAAAATTAAAATAAATCTTACAAACAATGTATTAGATAATTTTATGAGAAACCATTTTTATCTAAAAATCCTATAATATACTTTCTTTGTAGGTTAGATAGAATATTTTGAGATCAATATGTAGATGTGTTGGACAATTTATTTAGCTGGTTAGCTAAAATTAAAAATTTTCTCTTGAATTCTTAAAATCTCTCATTCAATTAAAATTAACATCGAAATTGAGCTCCAATTTCTCAGTTAATTACGAAATCAGGCTCCTAGTTCTAAATCAAATCCCATCCCTATAATATATAGTAATCGATGAAACGAACTAAGTATGCACGCATGGATTTTTAGGACATTTTGTAATGATGGTAGGCATAAAATTGCTTTCATATCCCCCTTTTAATGCTATTACTAAGTAACTAATAAGTGCATTTAGTATATATTTATAAATATAAATATCTATTATATATATATAAAAAAAAAGTAGGACTGTAAGGGCCAGGGTATTAGTCCAACCTAGCCATCAAAGTTCAAGGGCTTATGAAAATCCGGCCTTAGGACTTTTCCTTAGGAGTTGTTTGTTTATGGTCATTTATATATGTAAATGACTCTCATGTGAAATAGTTACCCATCATTATATTTGTTTGCATATATTTACACATCACATGTGTAAATAGCATATGAAAATAATATGTAAAATAGCTCATTTTCACACACAAATTTTCACACCTGATGGTAAAATATTACACATAAGAAAAGGACTCACATAAAAACAGGCGGACCGTGCGGGCCATTTTATTTCCGTCACAAAGATAAGTGGTTCGAAACCCAATCCCACATTTCTCTAGTTTTTTTTCCCTTCCTTGTTGCCCCAGCCAAGAGACGTTGAAACCCACTCTCTTCACCTCCCAAATCCGAGCTCTCTCCTCCCAGGTATGGCGCCCTTTCTCTCTACTTCTCTTTTTTCTTTTTTTTGTGTGTTCCCCCCTCTCTCTCGTCCCCCCTCTCTCCCCTCTATATGGATTCTCTGCGCTGTCATGTTAGATACAAGGTCTGTAATCTGAGTTCCTTTCCGTTTTCGATTTCGTGGGGTTTTTCTGATATGGGTCGTTTTCGATGGGTCTGCGTTTGTTGTTGTTGTTGGGTTGGTCGGTTTTGATTGGCTTTGTTCTTCTCTGTTTTTCACTTGGTGTTTTGTGTGATGTGGGGTTTCATCGTTTCTTGATGGTGTTGGGTTTGTCTTCTGGGTACGTTACATGGCAAGGTATCTTTCATGGGTCATCTTTTTTTTATTTATTTGTTTTATAGTTTTTGCTGGTGTTTGATTTGGTTTTTCTCTTTCTTGTAATGGGTTTGTATCTGGTTCGTTAGTTTTTGCTTGTTGATTTTTCCTTTTTTGCCATGGTTTTTTGTTTTTAGGAAAAGTTTTTTTTTTTGTTCTTGTTTAGTGTTTTGATGATCTTATTTATGCTTCTCTGTTTTATGTTTGGTATTGGTTTTGGTCTTTAGATCCATTTGATGGGCTCTCTGTGCTCTGTTTTGTTTAAGCTTTGCCTTTTTTTCTTAATATTTGGAACTTCTTTCA
Organism: Cinnamomum chago; assembly: GCA_038049695.1. NCBI lineage: Eukaryota > Viridiplantae > Streptophyta > Magnoliopsida > Laurales > Lauraceae > Cinnamomum > Cinnamomum chago. The sequence goes on from CP142460.1 coordinate 52,263,262, forward strand.
CAATGGTATCATCTGTGGTTATTCGTTTTCTATGTTTCCTTTTTTGCATGCCTTTTTACTTGATGTATGCTTTCACATAACGTTTTCATCTTTGCCCCTCTTCTCTTTGAATTGTGACTAGATTGGTTTTCTGTAACCTAGCTATGCTGGCCAGGTCTGTTATATGATGGTTTTGCATGTGAACTGTTCTTATCTAGCTGCTGATCTGTCATTAATGTAACATGGACATTATCTTAACTGACCTTCTTTGCCCAAATATTGCAGCTTAAATTAGATATGGTTTGCTTGTTGATTTTTCCTTTTTTGCCATGGTTTTTTGTTTTTAGGAAAAGTGTTTTTTTTTTTTTTTTCTTGTTTAGTGTTTTGATGATCTTATTTATGCTTCTCTGTTTTATGTTTGGTATTGGTTTTGGTCTTCGCAAAGTGAATTAGCAATGCTCAAAAGGATTGTGATTGTGATTTGTGAATATTGGGAGTTCTCTAGCTACAGGTCTTAGTGGAAGGTTCATGACCATTGAATCAGAAATATCTTTGATGTTTGATTATACATGCTTGATAGGGGCCTCTCAAAACAATGGCCTATCTGAACTGTTAAAAAATTGTCCCATCAAAACAATGGCCTCGGGAAATTCTTTGACACAGTAGATAGACATTCAAATAGAAGAATAATTCCATGATTCAATCAAATTAAGATTTAAGTGAAAACAAGCATAACATAAATGGTACTCAATCCTCACATCAAACATAACAATTGGGAGTTACTCCCTTCAAGAGATGATATCAACAACAAAGCCCACAAATCCAGCTTGATCTTCTGAACAGTGGCAACATTAGTTTTGAAAGACTTTGCAAGAATGTCAACATCAATTCTGGTGGTGAAGACACTGCTGGTGCACCAAGTACGGGGTAGAGATGCAATGTGGATTGGGCTGCTCAGGCCGGGTGTGGTGTTTAGCTACGCCCTTAGAAAGTAACTCTCAAAGATTTACTCGTGTGGAGAGGGCTCATAGAAAGCAAGACCCAATTCTTATGTAAACAATGGTTTTGTGCCACTGTTTTTGTAGATGTGAATGAACTACACATATTATTGAATCCCAGACTACCAAAGGACCGGGGGGCTAAACTTTACAATCTAAGAATTGCAGAACATTTTATATTTGGACTGGTTAATTTTAGTTAGATCTTGATACAATGCACTGTATTGAATTCTTATGAATGAAATAGCCAACTTTGTGACATTTTAGACCCTTTTTGTTGGAGGGGATAAGAATCCTGTGCAAATAAAAACTCATATATGCTCAAATATATCCACATGTTCTAACCAAGCAGGCCCTTATAAAAGAGAGACATTGATCGACTGCTCACATGTGAGAATTAGCTGCAGTACTTCATCTTTCTCAGTATTTCATTTGTTTCAAACTTCAATTTTAATATGCAGTGACCATGGACGTGTTAGCTTAATGGATTAAAATCTGTTATCCTTTTTTCTCTGAATGTATTTACTTTAGTGCTTCTTTCATTATGCACCACTAGTGTTTACTGGACAACATATTCTGTGTGGACGAGCCATTTTGTTTGCTCGTTTTCCTCCTATAAAGCCGCTACTATCTCTTGGCTTTTTGATGGTGAATGTGGTGTTTTGCATTTGATTTTTTTAGTAGTTGAATCTGAATGAGGTAAAATGAGGTAGACTCGCCTTAGAATCCATTAAAAGCCCCACCAGATACCTATTCAACCCAACACAATGTGAGTCTAAACCATCAACACTTACCCAACCTAACTACGGTTCTTAAAACCCGACCACACCCGACCCACAACCAGAATTGGATGAAAATTTTCCTCCAAAATTGGAATTGCAGAAGCCATAAATAAATCTACAGAGATAAGAAAGAAAACCTAAATCACCAACCCCAAAAGCCCTAAACTCCCCCAGAATTCTCACCAAGAAATAACAGGAACCTCAAATGTCCCAAATCTTGAAGAAATTGCAGCACAATGACAATCCAAGAAACCCCCTAATTCCCTAAAATCTCAAGTTGCAGACACTCTAAAGTCTAAAACTTCAATTGGAGAAACCCAAATGCCAAAATTCCAAATAAAAGAGAATTCTGAGTCACAAAAGTCTTGAAATTGCACAAACCCGAAACCCCAAGAATCCCAGAACTTAACGCAATTGCATTGACTCAAAATGTCATAGATTGCAACAGAGAGACAGGGAGCTACTGATATAGAATTAGACTTAGAAGTGGAAAAAAATAAGAACTAGGGTTTATGCCTGTGCCTTACAAAATGAGAATGGAGTTGATTTTTTCTTGCAAGAGCTTCGTCAGAACTCAAGATCATGCAGAGATTGTTTCTTTCTATCACGAATGAATAAGACATATCCGTCACTCACAATCTATATATAGAGAGAGACACGGAGACCGCGCCGTTTGTTATTCAAAAATTTCGTTTGGACGAAACTGCCCTCCTATGACAGCGTGCATTAACGATTTGTTTAGGGAGGGCAACTCAGTAATTTCCTTTCTAAATATCATAAGACAACTGGCAGCTGGATGTAAGGTTTCGGAGTAGGCCTGCTGCTCCGAGACAGTACGGGCCCGACCCGACGATCAAGAAGCCTTAAAACGGCTTTTGTTTCTAACACTATCTTTGGGAAGCCTCAAATTTTTCATCCCCTCCCCTTCCTCCTTCCCAAAGATAGTGTTAGAAACAAAAGCCGTTTTAAGGCTTCTTGATCATCAGGTCGGGCCTGTACTGTCTCGGAGCAGCAGGCCTACTCCGAAACCTTACATCCAGCTGCCAGTTGTCTTATGATATTTAGAAAGGAAATTACTGAGTTGCCCTCCCTAAACAAATCGTTAATGCACGCTGTCATAGGAGGGCAGTTTCGTCCAAACGAAATTTTTGAATAACAAACGGCGCGGTCTCCGTGTCTCTCTCTCTATATATAGATTGTGAGTGACGGATGTCTTATTCATTCGTGATAGAAAGAAACAATCTCTGCATTATCTTGAGTTCTGACAAAGCTCTTGTAAGAAAAAATCAACTCCATTCTCATTTTGTAAGGTACAGGCATAAACCCTAGTTCTTATTTTTTTCTACTTCTAAGTCTAATTCTATATCTGTAGCTCCCTGTCTCTCTGTTGCAATCTATGACATTTTGAGTCAATGCAATTGCGTTAAGTTCTGGGATTCTTGGGGTTTCTGGTTTGTGCAATTTCAAGACTTTTGTGACTCAGAATTCTCTTTTATTTGGAATTTTGGCATTTGGGTTTCTCCAACTTGAAGTTTTAGACTTTAGAGTGTCTGCAACTTGAGATTTTAGGGAATTAGGGGGTTTCTTGGATTGTCATTGTGCTGCAATTTCTTCAAGATTTGGAACATTTGAGGTTCCTGTTATTTCTTGGTGAGAATTCTGGGGGAGTATAGGGTTTTTGGGGTTGGTGATTTAGGTTTTCTTTCTTATCTCTGTAGATTTATTTATGGCTTCTGCAATTCCAATTTTGGAGGAAAGTTTTCATCCAATTCTGGTTGTGGGTCGGGTGTGGTCGGGTTTTAAGAACCGTAGTTAGGTCGGGTAAGTGTTGATGGTTTAGACTCACATTGTGTTGGGTTGAATAGGTATCTGTTGGGGCTTTTAATGGATTCTAAGGCGAGTCTACCCTTGTTAGAGGATTCGGGTTGGTTTACGCGCACCCTATTTATAATTTATTTATAAGAATTATTGTTGAAAAAACCCAAGCTGCCATTTTAATGAAATCATTTGTTACCGTTTACAAAAATTGTTGTCGGCTTGTCAAGCCCAAGCCATGTCCATTTTCAACGTTCCAAATATATTGTTCTGTCTAGGGGCTTAAGCATATATAGGCTCAAGCACAGCTCATTTGGAAATCCTAGAGAGTTGGGCATGGTAGAGGCCTAGAATAAAGTAGAAATCCAGGCCAATGACATCTGGGCTCAGGTTGTCCCAACTATGAGAACATTTATGTATGAATAGGTAAACAGTTGAGGTAAAAAAAATATATTGAAAGGAAGAAGGAAAGAAAATGATGCTGCTTGAACCTAACTGGAGTTAGAATAAGTCCGGAATTGCTGTGGCTCGGCACAACACAAGTTGGCTAGTTCCCTCATATTACCTGATGTGGGACTTCACCCTTTCTATACTAAACCATGAACAACAAGTTTTTTGTAAAATTTGTTGTGTTGACTTCCTCTTTTTACAGAATAAATAAGCCTTTCCAAGTTCCGACCTCATAAGAAACGGTTTTCCACTGGATAGCAGAAAATAATTAGTTACCTCTTATAGGACAAAGGTTCACAAATCAAATCTTGCCCCTTTAGTATGGTAGACCCTAATAGCACAGTAGATAGTCAAGCCACTCAGTAAAAAAAACTCGGTGAATCGCCTCTGAGTTAAAAGAGCTAAGCTGTTATAACTACTCATGTGACAGTCAGATAAGCTAGTTGAGTTGGTCAGTTTTAGTCATGAATTCTCTGTTGCTCACATTGCTAACGAATTCCAGTTTGTAACAGTTTTAGATTCTCCTTTAACTGATTCAGTTTCTCTAATGTGTATATCTATGTGAGAAGCTTCTGATGTAAGATATTGGTCTTGAATGAATGAAATGAGCTAAGGCTCAGATCTTCTTCTTCTCTGATCTCTCGTCTTTTCTACTTTTTTGCTTATGTTTTAGACCCCAACTTCACTTTGATGGGCTTGAGTCCCACTGAATCTATAAACACATATTAGTTTTAATTTGCTTTTGTAGTAAATCGCATTTTATGAATGATAAATGATGATGCCAAAAAGTGTTTTCGGGCACCACCGGTCAAGTAAATGAGTAATTAATGAGGAAATTGAAGGGGAGAGAGAGAATTTATAGTGGTTCGGTCAGTGTGACCTACGTCCACTCCAAAGTGATGATTTTACTTCTCCGATGTAGGGATTACAGGTTTGAAGAATACAGAAAGAGTGCAAAGATGGTAAAATGTTACTTGCCCCCCAGTGCTGGTGGGGCTCTCTGATTTATAGTCTTCCCCTAACAGATGGGGACGACTCTTCAGCAACGGGCGCTTCAATCTGGCGGAGTCTTCGAACTTCCCTCAATAGACGAGGCGGGTTAAGGGAACGACGCGTTGACAACGTCACTTCGTGGATCTGGACCCGACTTTCAACGAATGGATTCAGACCTGAGCTTATCACGGACTCGGGTCACTTAGGCCTGACCCACCATCGTGGACTGAGTCACTTGGGCCTGACCCGTCATTGTGGACTTAGTCACTTGGGCCTGACCCATCAATAAATTTAACAATGATTGCTGCTTTGATCAAAATAAAGTTTTAGGATTGCAATAGCATTGCGGCTATTGTTTAATATGATGATACTTTGGATTTACAACAGGTGGGGTACAGTATCATTAAATGGGAAGGCCCAAAAAAGAAGAGGGCTTAGTTTGGAATCTATGATTATTTAACCCGAACTGTGAATTGTGTAATCCAATCTATTGCTATCTGTTGAAAAAATAGAGGAGAAAATCATCTGAATCCTTTTGATTTGGATGATATGAGTTGGTTGCTCGTTTTCTTTAAAAAATGAACTTCAGTGAGAAGATATTTGATCTCTTTCCAAGGAAAGGTTCCATGCTCTAGATTTTCAGGACTTAGCTAATCTACTTTATTTGCTCTTGTTTTTATTAATTAAAGACAACGGGCAATTAATAGAAAGAGTGGAACTCACGAAGCAGGCCCCAAATAGATGGAAACAATCTAGATTAGTTAATATAACCATGTCAAGATAATTAGATTGAATGGTTAGAATTAACTAGAATCAAACATAGAAAATGATATTACATTGGTAGCTGAGTTAAGAATGCCTGCCCAAAACTTTATGTTTATCTACCAAATCTTTTGAAAATTAGTTTTGCATTATCCTAGCCAATTTTTTAGAATTAGTTCTGCATATTATTATCATGTTGTTCAGTTCTAGATGCATTTACTTGACTCATGTTCACATTCGGCATGTTTATGGCTTCCTTTTCTATTAAGCAATAACAAAGTTCCAAACAGAGTAGAGTGGTGTATGCTTTTTAATAGGTTTGTGAGAACCTAGGGTGATACATGCAGTGGAAGACTACATTGACAAGTATTTTTTGCTATAAAATTATCGGAATACTTCCATTGAATTCGTTTGTGATATACTTGTGCAATGTGTGTTACACAAGGCGTGAATTTATAAATATCAGCCTCATATTCGGGGAGTTGTCTGGTTGAGCAACAGGATGATCTGGACTCTATAACAAGTCATTAGACTACCAATATGCAAAGCCATGTGGTATCAATGTAGTAGTCTTCCAAAAAGAGTCCTTATATATGTTGTATGCTCACAACTGTTGGACGGGTGTCTTTGCGTGCCATTTTTTTTACAGATTCATCTTCAGAGTTGCACAAATTCTCTTTTGATGAGATTGGTGCGAGTTGTTGCTATTTTTATACCATCAAATTTATTGTTTGATCTCTTTTTTAATTCTTTTAATTCTCTTCTTCATGTTTCAGGTTATATTTCCACTTTAATAATATGGGTAAGAGGAAGATAGAAATGATAAAAATTGAGGACAAGCAAAAGAGATTTGTCACGCTTTCGAAGAGAAAAGAGGGCCTGTTTAAGAAGGCCAAAAAATTGGCACTGGATTTTGGAGTGGAAGTGGCTGTAATTGGGTTCACGGTTGGTGGAAGACCATTCTCCTTTGGAAGTAGTTCGGTAGATGATATCATTGATAAATATGCTCAAAATCATCCCCTGCAATTTACTGAGCAAGAGAAAATTCATATTGGGATACATCAAGAGAAATCAAATGTCAAGCTTATTAATAGTGAAGGGTCGATAGGCAATGAGTTGATGGAGTATGCTTCAGCCCTTACAATGTTGAAAGACACACCAGTGCAGACCATCGTGGGTATCTCCCAGAAGAACGATCGTGAGGATGATCATTCAATTGATAAGGATGCTTCCTTTACATATTCGGGTTTAGGAGAGTACAGTAAAACTTATTATTGTAACAATGCTCCTCCTCTAGCAGAAGTCCAACTCGAAAATGAGAATGATATCAACTCATTGATAACTTCTAGTACAGGCGACAAAATTCTGGCAGATTCTTCTTACCATGTGTCACCCGGCTGTGGCACTGATCTATTTTCAGCTGATGACCTTATCTGTTCTCATTCTATCAACGATCCAACTTTTCTACCAATTCTTACAGATGATGAACTTGATGATGATTGTTGGAATGAGATAGCTTCCACTTCCATAAGTCATCACTACACAACCGCTTTGCAGGGTAACTTTACAGGAGAGACAATTCAAGGGGGTGGTGTTCCATTCATCAATGCTGATCCCATGGCAGATTTATGGCTAGAGAAATATGTTACTGACTCATATTTAGAGGAAACAGTGGCTGATTACGAGACAGAATTATGTCCAGTGGAAAATGTTACTAACTTACATTCAGAGAAATCTAAAAGGTTTCAAACCAATTTGGTTACTAAAGGAGTGCCCCAGATGGAAGCATCTTTTTGTTACTCGTCTTCTCTAAATAATCAGCAAGCTTATGGTGAAATGATTTCTACTCCAAGTTCCTCTACTCTTTGTGCGGGAAATTTTGAATATTCGGATTGGTTGCTGGATGGATTGGAAGCAGAGTTAGCTCCTCCTACTCAGAGAACCCCATATTAGAGCAACGAGGCATATTATACTCATTTTTTTTTATTGTTCTGAGTAATTTTTGATTTGTTACAGTTCCTTAAATTTTAATTTGATAAACAGTGGGTCAACAGTCTTTAGCAGTCATTTGTTTTATCAATGTAAATTGCATCCAATTTTGCATATCCCTTCTGTAAACCACAAATGTAATATTTTAATGCTAATTTGAAAAAAATTATTAAGTGGGTTGCATTTGAGTCACTTTATTAAGTACTACTGTTATTGTTTGTTTTTGTGATTGTGTTCTTTTTTAATTATTAGGGCTTTGCGATTTGTGCTGCTTTACTTCAAGATTCTTGTTGTTATTATTGGAAGTGGTTGTTAGAATTATTGAATCGTTAGCAGAATTAATTTTTTTTAATGTTCTTATGTTGGCTTATTGGAAAGGATGTGGTGACCTGTGCTACCGTAATATCAAAGTTTGGTGTGGGAAAATTCCAAAATATATGTTAGATAATATGTTAATCATATTTTCTTCATTGAATAGAACTTTCTAATTTCCATAGAATGAGGCCCACATTAATTGGATCTGAAGTGTCAGTTCAATTCTCCCTCTATGATTTAGTACACTCTTAAAAAAAAAAAAGAAAACTTTTAAAAAAATGTGTTAAATCACAAATTAGTCACACTTTCTTAATAAAATAAAAATTTCCATACTGTCGGACTGATATCTCATGGATGCAAGATGTAATTAACACAATCTTTTGCATTGTTAATTGTATTCATTAATCATGTCTTGATGTGGGACCAACTTCTTTTGGAGTGAAACTTTGATATATCTCATACATTGCAAGGGCTTAATATTTTGAGCTGCCTGGATTTTCATTTGGTGAGCCCATTGTGGACCTTCATTCCTTCAACTTAAGATTTCTCCAAGTGAAAGCTATAATTCAAAACAAATGTGAAACACTTTCTCCATAAAGCTGCAACTCTTATTTGTCGAAGGGAGCAATTGCTTTCAATTGTTCTCATCTTACTGTGGAAGTAGGCACATTACCCACCTAATATAAAATATGTTGTGTTCTTCTTGTTTTAGTGTTTATTCGTTGCATCGTGATAGTTACTACTTCAAACAGTCATTTAACAAATTGTTATCGGAGATTTCTAACAGGTGACCAACATGATTTTTCAACAACCAAATGCTTATGTGAATGCAACCAAATCAACAAAGATCAAAACCACCATAAAAGGTAGGACGAGAAAACATCACAACAATCATCAAGATTCAAGACCATAGATATACATATTCAGCCACAATATGCGGCCTACATCCCTGGGAGAACATGAAAACGTTTTCTTACCCTTCAACGGAGATTACGAGCTTCGAAGTGAAGCTGTTTCACTTTCTAAAGAACCCTACAACAAAAACAAGCCTGTTACAAAGCTTCCCTGTTTTCTTTCTTTGTCTTCTTCTTTCAGAAAGCCCCTCTCTTGTTTTCTTTCTTCGCGATTATCTGTACAATGGAATTCCCTTCTTTTTTCCTATTATGGATCAAAGAAACCATGGAATGTGAAATTGAAAACTGCTATCGAGGTTCTACCAAGCTAACAGTAACCACATTTACTGAAGAGTGGGAAGATGCATCCCGAAGTGAGTGTACATGGCACCTTGAGGTAGGGAAAGCTGGTTGCTTAGGTGAAGGCAGAGTTGTAGTTTCATTTCCTAGCATGAAAACAATAGATGACATATTTGGCCGATCAGCTGGGTCTTCTTGCACGCACAAGAGGCCTATTTGAATGCATTTCATCACTTCTCTTGCAACTAAACAATCTCCCATTAAAGGGTCAATTAGCTCCATTCCTCTGTTCTCCATCCACAATTGCCATGCCTAAACATTGCAAAGTCATCTTATCGTTAAGAAATCTCAAAACATTAGTAAACATCATCGAAGGTAGCAAAAGAGATGAACCAGGGTATAGGATACTAACATATCCAAGAAGGTTGATAGAGTACTTTGTAGGATAAAATCCAGTGGTCTTTTTACCACTTACAACTTTTAAGACTAACACTCCAAAGCTATAAACATCAGACTTCTCCGAGAAAAACCCATCCATAGCATACTCGGGCGACATATAGCCACTGTAGTCATTGTAACACAGATAAATATAAAGTTAAGAAATCAGAAACAATGTGTTTGTTAGTGTATTCGTACTTGAAAATATTGTGTTGTTGTAAATAGTACTTAGTTACTTACTATGTACCCATCACTCTATTTGTATTTGCTTCAGTTTGGTTTCCGTCGAAAATCCTTGCCAAGCCAAAGTCAGAAATCTTAGCGTTCATGGAACCATCCAAAAGAATGTTGCTAGCTTTTAAGTCTCGATGAATGACTCTCAATCTTGAATAATGATGCAGATAGTGCAACCCTTGGGCAACTCCTTGAACAATGTGGAAGCGTTTGCTCCAATCCAGTAGCGGTCGTTGAGTAGCATCTGACAGATATTTTGATTAGAAAAGTTTAACTAGGAAGATCAAGTCATCAAGTATAAATCCTAAATTCTTTATCATTTCGAAATAAAATTTAGACAAAGTTAGAACTATGAATCATACCATGGTGAATAAAACTAGTATAAGCTGCTTCTCTCTCTCTCTCTCTCTCTCTCTAATCATACTTGGTGAACAAATGGATGAACTGTGAAACTTTGGTTGTGGAACTAAAGAAATGAACATACCAAATAGAAATTTATCTAAACTTTTGTTGGGCATGAACTCATAGATCAAGATTTTCTCCTCTCCTTGGATGCACCAGCCCAAAAGCCTAACAAGATTTTTGTGTTGTAGTTTCGCAATCAACTGCACTTCATTCTTGAACTCCTGTTGGCCTTGAACAGAGTTTTTAGACAGTCTTTTTACAGCTATTTCCAAGCCTTGGGACGTGTTTCCCTACAAGTCAATAAACTGAATTATGTTTCTTTATATTGAGAATAGCTTCTATAACTCTCTAAATGAAAAAGTTTAATTTCGCTTTTTTCATATAAATTATTATAATTTTGAAAATGAAGTTCTCTCGTGCAATCTCATCGGTTTAGAGTCTTCACATTACCTGGTAAACTGCTCCAAACCCACCCTCTCCAAGTTTATTTGTCTCAGAGAAATTGTTTGTAGCTGCTTCTATACTATCAAAAGTAAACAATGGTAGCTCTATATTTTCATTCTGAAAATCAAGGGCACTGCAAGCATTAAGAAGCTGAAGTGCATCATTTGCTTCGTTTCTTCCTGTTTGTGGCAAATCAGATAATTATTTGTCGTGAATGAAAATCTATGCATGACTCATACAGTTAATTGTTGAAAAATATTTCAAAGAACAGACACAAATACGTCTACTTAAGAAAAACTAAATACCCATGAATGTTTTGTGGTGAATTTAAGAAACAAGAGGTAAAGGTTAAAAGATGCTGTGAAAACTATAAGCCCTTGTTTTTGTCTGACTCAAGTTGGATTTAGATCAAGCCTTCGTTCTTTTCTGAGCAATTAGAAGTATTTGGAAGGTTATAAATCCAAAATAAATATGAAAAACCATTTTATTTGTCTTTATGTTGAAACAATATTTGGGTTGATTACAGAAGTGGCTTCACTTGAAATCATGCCTACGTGGTTATCAGGCAGTACTAGAAACAATGTGGGCTCAAACGGCCTAGAAATATATATTTTATCACCGGCTACTTATAGGAGAGAGATGGCTTCCTTGATGATGATGATGATGATGAATGAATGAATGAAGCCAAGTTAGGTGTATGAGTGGTTTAATAGTTGAAACATGGGTCACACCGCCTACATCACAAATACATATGCATGAATCAGCCAGATAATGGAGTTACATTATCATCCAAATTTCTACTTCTATGGGACAAAACACTAGATTATCCAGATTGCAGGCCTTTCCAGGATTAAGATGTTCAAACTAGCTTCAATCAAATGAATATTCTTTTGTTTTATAATAGTGTACTAAGGAAATTGCATTACCCTGTTTTTTGTGTCTCTTCCACAAAAGGTAGCCCACAGTGCATATGATAAGCATCCCAGTAGTAACCAAAGGTATTACGATTGTAAACACATGTCTCTTCTTCATTGAACTGCCAGTTGCATCTTCAACTGCATAGAGAAGGGAAGAAAACACTTTTAATTTAGTGTGCCTCCTAATATCTTTAATGAAAAAGTAGATTTTGATACCATATCAATGTGAATTGTGAAGAGGAAAATAATCCATATAGGAGACAAATTGCAAGAATTTCGTCTTGGAGAATGCTATTGTCATCTCAGATGTTCCAAGTTCAATGATTCTGACTAGAATACTATGATTGGATCCAGATCGGCTACAATTATGGATAGATTGACATTAAAAAATAAAAGAAAAGAACATAAGAGACGACTCACAACTCTTCCTATATTTAAGCCCCAACTCAAGTAGTTCCTCTACGAATTAGTTATAAAAGCTAGAATTGGTTATTGCCTAAAGCAAATGTTAGTCTGCTATTATCATGGATCAAGTGGTTCCCATCGCCTTAAGGAAAACATGACCACTCATACTATGAGAATTCACATGTTTGTTTGATATTATGGTACAGTGGATGGGTTACTGCAGTTTCTTGTTGTAGATACGTTTACCGTGGAATATGTAAACCACTGACTCTGTTGATCTAGGCAGTGTCAATATCGGGTAAGCTTCATGCACTTAAAATTGTTCAATCAAGAGAGCAAAACCCATTATATAGCCCTCCAGCATCGGATTCTCCACATCATGACGAGATTTAAGACTCCTAGTTTTACCAAAAGCGAGGCTAAAACAAAGACACATGACCAAGGTACTATGTTTCTAAAAAATGTAACACTAGAGAGTTAGACGTGTGCAGAGTTCAGTGGTATTAACATAACACATGAATAACAAATATTACAGATCTCAAAATTTGCGGCCATATGTAATTTGATAGGATAGATTTTGGAGTACATATCATTCATGATAGCCCTCTCAAACTAAAGCCTTGGATAACCAGAGAATTAGCCTGTAATATAATTAAGGCAGATTATTTCCAAAGCAAAGAACTGCTATGTCCAAAATTACAAAGTAGGATTATCACTTCTTCTAGAAGTTCCCACGCTACAAAAAATTGGTCCTGGACATGGCTCACTTCACTTCAATAGGAGTCGGAACCATCACTAAGAAGACCAGCTAATGAAGAATCTCTAGCCTCATAATCAGAGGGTGACACAATCACTCATTCATTAATAGTAAATCTGTTAATAGAAATTGATGATGCCAAAAAGTGGTTTTCGGGCACCACTGGTCAAGTGATATGCAATTAATGTAAAAGTTAATGAAGAGAGAGAGAGGGGGTTTATAGTGGTTCGGTCAGTGTGACCTACGTCCACTTTAATTGGTTACTTTACTGATCTGGGGGATGAGATTACAAAGTAGGAGATTACAATGATGGATGGAAAGTAGATAAGAGTTGCTTGTCCTTTAGTGTTGATAGGACTCTCTTTTTATAGTCTTTCCCTAACGGGTGAGGAGATTCTCCAGTGATCTCCAACGACGTACGCTCCAGTCTGGTAGAGTTTTCCGAAACGTCCTCAACAGATGAGCAGGTAAGATCTCACCCACAGGACTTGGCAAAGCTGGTAGATAGAACGACGCGCGCGCTGACTTTGTCATTCGGTGGATGATGACCCGGGCTCATCATGGACTTGAATCAGTTCGATCTGACCCGCTACCGTGGACTAAGCCATTTGGGCCTAACCCGTCATTGCGGACCGAGTCATTTGGGCCTGGCCCATCATTTGCCCCTCAATGTCTCGCGCCAAAGAAGCCTTTGAAAGGGAGACATTTTGGAATATTCAGGTTTCTCCGTGCCCAGCGATTTGTAGCTTTTCCAGCAGAGTCCTTCCGTCGGTTTATTCTCTCTAGAAGTATTCTTGTGGCTCAGAGCTCTTCTCTTTTGAAAACCCTAGAGCAAGAGTTTTATAAATAGAGAGGGTTTTTTGCCCATTGTGGTTTTCACTTTGGGTTCTTTTTCTTTTTACCTTCTTCTTGCTAAAAGGAAGAGAGAAGGGGCTGCTGTTCATCTTCTTTAAGTTGTCTTTTTGTTCAAGAAAGGAAAGAAAAAAGGACTGCCACCACCATGGAGCATCAGCCTACTGCTGCCGTAGCATCGTCGTCGTCTGCCCTCACCACGCCTGCGCGAGGAACAGACCAGCCAGCGCCCGCGCTGCTCGCCCACCTGTGCTGCACGCTTGCCTGGGCCAGCGCCCGGGGCGCCCAGGGGGCCCTCGCCCCTTGCTGCCGCTGCTCGCCTGCCTGCATGCCCTCTTGGGGCGCCCGCCTGGGCCAGCGCCCGGGGCGTCCAGGGGGCCCGCGCCGCCTGTTGCCGCTGCTCGCCTGCCGGGCCGCCCTCCCGCGCGGCTCGCCCGCCTGGGCCAGCGCCCGGGGAGCCCGCGTTGGTTGCTGCTGCTGTTCGCCCGCCTGGGGCGTCCACGCCTGGGCCAGCGCCCGGGGGGCCCACGTTCGGGGCGCCCGCTGTGCCCGTGTCCGCACCCGCGCCTGCATCTGTCCTGCGTGCTGCTTTGACGACCGAGGGACAGGGCTCAACGAGGGCCATGGATGACACGGGTGAGGGCGGCAGCGCCCCTCAGGGGTCTGAAGAGGTGAGTACGGGAACCGCGGCTGTGGTTACGTCACGTCCTCGCCGCACAAAGTATCGCGGGAAAGTAGTCGTCGGCGACAACGGGTCCAAGGTGAACATTATTTTCAGCTTGCTCACTACTGATAGTGATATTTTTAGAATTGTGTTTGTCTATCACATTCCCGCTACTGTGTTATGCCGTCGGGCTGAGGCGGACGAACCCGCTTGCGACGACTCCTCTGGTGAGATCGCCATTTACGAAGAGATGCTCGAAGCTGGGCTTAGGTTCCCCATTCCCTCCCCCGTTTGTCGCGTTCTTCATTATTTCTCACTGACCCCGGGGCGGTTAGCGCCCAATGGTTGGAGGGTTCTGCTTGGCTTTCTTGCACTATGGAGGAGGGTTCATCAGGAGGATGCTTCTCCTGAGGAGTTCCATGCTGCCTATAGCTTGATTGAGTCTCCGGCCCCCAACAGGGGATGGTACTACCTTACCCCTAGGGGGGGTAAGCTGCTTACGGGTCTTCGTTCCAACTGCCACAGTTGGAAATCCCGTTTCTTCTTTGTTGGCGGAGAATGGGCTTCCGAGACAGACAGAGCTTTAGTGCCACCTCGATGCGGAGACGCTAGGAGACTTGGTAAGCCACTCATTTGCTACTTTTTCCCCTTATTAATATTTTTTATGTGCTCATCCGTTGCTTATTGCAGACGCGCCGGTGCTCTCTACCAGTCAGGAGCGGAAGTTATAGGCTGTAAGAGACCATCCCGAAAAAGATTTGGGTGTTCTCTTACCCAAAGAAAGTGGTGGAGCTAGTGGCTCTTCTCAGGCACCTCCTGCGAAGAGAAAAGGTATTGACTTATGCTTTTCCTTTCTTTCTCCCTTATTTTTATATGCACAAGTAACACTCTTGGCTTTTGCAGCAGTGGATAGAGGGATGATCGGGGCTCTCCTTTCAAGTAGGAGTAGTCCTCCTTCCAAGGCGGCGAGGGTAGACAACACCACAAGGGGGGAGTCCCCGCCAGTATCTTTCAGAGCGAGCTCTCTTGCACCTCCCACAGTGTCGTCCCCGCCAGCGACCTCTTCTGCCCCGACTGTTACTCGAGAGTCCTCCTCTCCAGCTGAACCTTCTGCCCCTCATTCATGTCCCCCGCGCCCGGGGGCTCCTGCAGGGGCTGTTCAGACGTTGGGCAACCCACCGATGATCCGTGAGAGGCTTGGGAGGTTTGTGATTCCTCATGAGGTTTCACAGATCACTTCTTTGGGTACTGAGAGGGTCATAGATACCTTCCTGGAGGGTCTGGCTCAGGTAAAGGCTTTTCCTTTTCTCCAGACTTTCAAAATATATATATATATATTTTATTGTGATGTCTCATTTCTTTTCCTATTGCTCCAGGCTTCCACTGCATCCGTCAGCTTGCTGTCAAAGGCCAAACATAACAGCCAGCTGAAGCAAGAGCTCTCCATTGCTCAGAAGAAGATTGCAGATCTTGAAGCTGCTAAGGGAGCTGCTGAAAGATAATGCATTACAAATCTGAAATCATATGACAGAGGACGTCCATGGCTGATCTAGTTTTTAAAACACTGAAACTAATCTGATTTGGCAGCCATGAAACATGCATAAAACTCCATGAAACCATGATCAACATGTGTATAATGCAAGGAGATGATAGAGGACTAATACCTTGATGATATGAATGCCTCAAATCTCTGAAAAGAAAGCCTTCAAAGGTCTGAACTCAGCCTGCAACCAGCAATGTATGTTGCAGGAATTTTCTGCAGTAGCTTCTCCTTTGATCTTCTCTTCTATTCCACTACTTAATCTGATTGGCTTTGATTGTGGGATCAGAATATGGTTTCTTAGAAGGGTTTTCTGAACTACACTTTGTGGAAAAAACCCAGGACCTGATCTCCTTTCTCCAATGAAGAAGAAGAAGGCAGCAATGGGCTGGGCGTGAGTTTCTCTCTACTTGTCTTGGGCGGCCAATGGGGCTCCAATGTTCATCCACGCCTAGGGTTAATTCCAGCACTGTTATTCATGTGTTACACGCCCAAGGTAGGGAGGGATATATATATATATATATATATATATATAAAGATCTCATTCCTTTAAGAGTTCTATCTCTAATAGGAATGACAATCCCTAAAATTAAGCAACCAGCCCCTTTAGTTGTGCAACACTTTCTAATTAAAGATACTAAAAATTAGTAAGCTTTAATCATAGGAATTCTTACCCAAAGAGGAGTTGTTCCTTCCAAGTAAAGAAACCTAGTTAAACTTGGAAACCTCACACAAGGGGCTCCACTCATGGCTGGCCCACAAGATAGATAATCACACCATGGCCCACTAGTTAATAATTTATCTAGAGTTAAATTCATGTATGCCATCAAAAGCCTATTTGAATTTAAACTCAAAATTATTCTTCCACAAAATTAATTCAACCACATAACATCTAATTAAATTAGGAAACCATGCCAATATAGGAAAGTGGCTAGAAGAGGGACCAAAAGACATATTTGCCCTTGGCTCTCAAAATGACCAAAATGTCCATGCTAACCCCATAGCAACATTAAGATCATTTTAACCTTAACTCATTCCACTAGAGAGTTATGGTTGCACTCCAGGGACAAATATTAAATTGCAAATAAAGCTCATCATAAATAGACGATTGTCTTTGACCTACCAAGTACAATGACCACAATGCCCCTCTATATAACATCCATAATCAAGTAGGTTAACCGATGTACTATCTACCTTCTTGATTACATCTCATCCTTAGAACTTCATACCCTTGACTTAATCATCATCCGGATATCATTCTCTTGATCCAGGGAGCGACCCACAAGTTCAATATCCATATGGAACATCCATATACTAAGATCTTAGATTCTGATGATTAATCGGATAATTCTAAGGGGACGATCATTCCATCACACGATGGCATAGATTCCATATTGCATTTGCACGTCCCAACTAATCAAGCCCGAGCACCCAAAACACAGAGCTGTTGACCCATGAACAGGATCTCACCCATAGTGAATTAAAGCACAAGAACTTGACTTCGTCAGTTCATCCACAAATGCTCAAGATTAAGAGCACTGGTCACTCAGTAACAAGAGGTGAATTGATCTCTCTCTGTGATAGTACTATTTTAGAGATCACACCTACAAGTGGTCATGTTCAATGCATGACACATGCACTAATGAGATAAATCCGGAAAAGCCTCCCGTGACTTAGGTAAGTCACCCTGAATACAGGAGAGTATCTCATTATAACTTATACCAAGATGAAGTGCCCAACTCCATCTCTCAGTTATGAACAAGTTTATTGTTTCAAGTGTCCATGACTCAGACCTTACTGTGTGTAGCCACTACACACCCAAGTCATTACTAGAAAACAATGGGCCTTACACAACCATACATATATACAAGTAATTAGAGAAAGATGTCATTCTATTAAATAACCAATAAATATCCAGTAACAGAGATGTGAGTGCAGTCAGTGGGCTTTAGGGCATACACCAATCCCAACAGCTGCTGAGGCCAATCTTGGGACTGCCCGCGAGAGGGCATCCAGGTTAGAGACTGAGCTCTCGTCAGCCAGCGAGAGGGCTACCAGGGTGGAAGGTGAGCTCTTGACTGCCCGCAAGAGGGAGTCCAGGTTTGAGACTGCGCTTTCATTAGCCCGCGAGAGGGCGAGGAGGGCTGAGGCTGAGTTGGTGGAGGCCCGCGAGAGGGCTTCACTCAGGGAGGCTGAGCTCGTGCGGCTCGCGAGAGGGCGTCGCTCAGAGAGGCTATTGTGGCAACAGAGATGAAAGCGGCGCACGATAGAGCTTCTCAGGCTAAGAAGGAGCTAGCGGAGGGCGTCGCCAATGCCTTCATCGATGGGTATGGGGAGCTTCGAGAGAAGATTACTGCTGCTTTCCCTCACCTTGACTTTTCAGGCTTTTTGCCCACCGAGGAGCCTGATGGAGGTCCTGATGACTAAGAGGATGGCGAGGAGGATGAGGATGACGAGGGGAGCAATGAGAGTGGTTAGGACTCAGGGGACTTTGCTATATTTCCTTACATGTAGTTTTTTTATTTTTTTAAAGGCAATTGTGTAGCCTAACACTTGGAATGAATAAAATATAGAACTTTATTTATCCATTGCTCATGATAAACGAACATTTTACAAAATGTTTAAAAACAAATTTGAACTACCCCTTTCCACTGCTTTTTTCCCCTCCATGTGTCATTGGTAGTATTTTTTCAGATGTTCTGCATTCCACGGATGAGGTAGGACTTTCCCTTCCGAATCCTGAATCCTGTAAGTGCCTGGTCTTACCACCTCCGTTATGAGGTAAGGACCTTCCCAATTCGGGCCCAGCTTGCCCTCCCGAGAATCCTTAGTGGCGAGGATGACTTTTTTAAGGACCAGATCTCCGAGTTGGAGGGGGCGAGGCTTTACCCTTGAGTTATAGTGTTTTGCCATGCGCCGCTTGTACTCAGCATTGCGGATGTTGGCCATCTCCCTCGCTTCATCCACCAGATCAAGGTTGATGCGCAGTCCCTCCTCATTGGTGTCTGGGTCATGGTGCTGGACTCTAAGAGAGTGGACCCCAATCTCAACTGGGATGACTGCTTCAGTCCCAAAGGCGAGAGAGAAAGGGGTTTCCCCGGTTGGAGCTCTTGGCGTAGTCCGATACGCCCATAATACCCAGGGAAGCTCGTCGACCCAAAGGCCCTTTGCTCTTTCGAGCCTTGTCTTCAAGTTTCGGAGGACCGTTCTCACCATGACCTCTGCCTGCCCGTTTGCCTGTGGATGTGCCGGACTAGAATGGGGCTGCTTGATCTGAAGGTCGGAACAAAACGAGTTGAAGAGTTTGTTGTCAAATTGCTTTGCATTGTCACTGACGATAGCATGTGGGATCCCAAAACGGCAGACTATGTTCTTTCAGACAAAGTCTTTTACTTTGGAGACGGTGATCCTCGCTAGGGGTTCCGCCTCTGCCCACTTCGTAAAGTAGTCTATGGCGACCACTACGAATTTACATTGCCCTTTACCCAATGGAAGGGGGCCTAGGATGTTGATCCCCCACTTGGAAAAAGGCCACGGGCTCATGATGGTAGTGAGTTCCTCTGGGGGCTGCCTTGGCATAGTGGCAAAGCGCTGGCATTTGTCACACTTTCTGGCAAATTCTTTGGCATCTGCTAGCATGCTGGGCCAAAAGAAGCCTCTCCAGGTTGGGGCAAGGGACTGACTCTGAGATGAACCATCAGTCTCCGTTAGTGCTTCCTCAGGCCCTCTGCCCCCCAGTTTGGCGCCGAGCTGGGTTGGTGATGAATTCGGAGAGAACTCCACGATGAAGTCCGCCAACACTTGCGCTTTAATTGCTGTCCTGAGCTAATACTGAATATCATACTGACCCAGCTCAACGGCCCATCTGGAGATTCTTCCTGAAAAGTCAGCCTTTTTGAAAACGAATTTAAGTGGATGTTCCGTAACAACCACTATAGTGTGAGTATGAAAATAGTGAGAGAGCTTGCGTGAGGCACTAACGAGTGCCAGCTCGAGCTTCTCTAATGGTAAATATCGGGTCTCGACATCAAGGAGGGTCTTGCTCGTATAATAAATTGGCTTTCGCATCTTGTCTTCCTCTTTGACGAGGACCGAGTTTACCGCATGATCCGAGATCGCTAAATACAAGTACAGTGTTTCTCCATTTTCTGGAGTTGAAAGTAAGGGGGTGAAGAGAGATAGGCCTTGAGTTCCTACAAGGCGTGGTCACATTCTGGAGTCCATTGAAATTTTAAGTTTTTCCTAAGAAGCTGAAAGAAAGGCCGACACTTATCTGAGGATCTGCTGATGAAGCGATTCAGTGCGGTAGCCATGCCAGTAAGCTTCTGGACTTCTTTCGCAGTGGTAGGATTCTGCACTCTGAGGATGGCAGATATCTGATCTGGATTTGCCTCAATCCCTCTCCGCGTGACCAAGCTTCTGAGGAACTTGTCGGAACCGACACCGAAGGCGCACTTAGAAGTGTTGAGCTTGAGCTTGAACTTCTTCAGGATGTCGAAAACTTGAGCCCGGTCTTTCAAATGATTCTGCGCCTGTTTAGACTTGACAACCATATCATCAATGTAGACTTCAACGGTCTTGTCAAGCTATGCCTGGAACATCTTGGTGATGAGTCGCTGGTAGGTGGCTCCCACGTTCTTCAGCCCAAATGGCATCACCTTGTAACAGTAGGTGCCTCTGGGTGTTATGAAGGCGGTCTTCTCTTCATCTGGCCCATACATTGGTATTTGATGATAGCCCCGGTAAGCGTCGAGGAAGCTCATTCTATCGTGTCCAGCGATGGCGTCGATCATCTAATTAATCTTTGGGAGAGGGAAGCTGTCCTTGGGGCAAGCTCTGTTGAGGTCAGTGAAGTCGACGCACACCCTCCACTTGCCTGTTTTCTTCTTGACCACCAGCGTGTTAGCTAACCAGACTGGGTACTGGACCTCTCTAATCACTTTGGCTTCCAGCAGTTTATCCACCTCATCAATCACAGCCTCTGTTTGTGGTACCCCAGCTCTGCGAGCTTTCTGCATCACTGGTTTGTGGCTAGGGTCCACATTCAACTTGTGGCACATGACCTCGGGGTCGATGCGAGGCATCTCATAGGGTGTCCAGGCGAAGACTTCTCTGTTCTGCATCAAGAAATCGACCAATTCTGACCTCTCTAGCTCAGTAAGCTGGCTTCCGAGCAGGAAGAATCGTTCCGGATCGTTTGGGTCGATTCTGATCCCGGTCAAATCTTCCACGCTCTTCGTCTCCGGGTCTTGGCCGACCTCGTCCAACTTTTTCTCTACTTCGGCCATGTTGATCTGCTTGGGCTCTCGCTCCCTGGATACTACGGCCATCAGGCACTGCTTGGCCGTCAGCTGGTCTCCTCTTACCGTAATAATCTCCACTCTGCCATTTCTGCCCTCCAGTGAGAACTTCAGCTTTTGGTGGTGAGTAGACGACACTGCTTCCATGCCGTGGAGCCATGTCCTGCCCATTATGGCATTGTAGGGCGATGGTGCATCAACCACCAGGAAGTCTGCCATCACAGACGCTCCGCCAACTTGGACTCTGAGGGTCACCCTTCTTTTGGGGTACACCGGCTTGGCGCTGAAGCCTATCAGTGGAGTCCGAGCCTCTTGTAGGTCATTTTCTGAAAGGCCCATCCTCTTGAAGCAATTGAAATAGAGGACCTCAGATGAATTGCTGCGGTCGACGTGGATCCTCTGTACTGTGCAATTCTTCAGTTTTAGGGTAACAATGAACGGGTCGTTATAAGGGAGCTGGACCCCTTCCAAATCTGCATCTGAGAACCAGATCTTAGGCCGCTTTCTCCTGGCCCTTTTGGGGGCCGATTCGAGTTCGGCTGCCATCACTTGTTCACCATGGGAGGCTTGCCTGGACTCGGCATGAGCTCGGTTACTTCCATTGGGAGGGAGAGCTAGGTGAATGACATTTATGAGTTTCTCGGATTCATCATTGTCTTGGCCCCTCTCATCTTAGCGTAGAGCTTGGTTGTCATCCCTGGCACCGGCCTTGATGTGGTCCTTCAGATGTCCGTCTTGGATGAGCTTTTCCAAGTGCGACCTCAGTATCTTATACTCTTTGGTCTTGTGACCGTTTTGCTTATGGTAAGTGCAGAACCTGCTCTGATCTCGGGCAGAAGGGTCTCCCCTCATGGGCTGCGACCAGTTGAAGAACGACTTTGACTTGATCTTATTCATGATCTTATGAATGAGCTCTTTGAAGATGGTGTTGACAGCCTTGTAGGGGTCGACAGACAGCCTGGGCTTCTTGCTGACTCCCGAGGAGGATGCTGGGGCCTTCGCCGAACCGGCGGGTGCCCATTGTCTGTTCGGCTCCTCCCTTCGGAATTATCCCTTGTCCTTCTTCGAGGGTTTGCCATCTCGGTCTCTCTGCGCGATCCCGAAGGTTTCCTGAACTCGGGCTTGGTTGTCCTCTTGAGCAATGTAGCGGTTCACTTTGGCCATTAGTGCCGCTATGGATGACACAGGGTTCCTGGCCAGATCTTTACGAAGATCACTGTCTGGCAGCAAAGCGTTCTGGAAGGCGAAGATTGCTACTTCATCTTTGGAGTTCTCAATCTGGCTGTACACTGTCCAGAATCGCTTGGCGAACCGGGTGATATTCTTCTCTTCCTTCATCTTCAAGGCCATAATACTTGCATCCGTCTTTGGCATGACTCTGTAGGCCTGGAACTTCTTCATGAAGGACTGCTGGAGTTGTGGCCAACTCGAGATGGATTTCTCTGGGAGCGCACAGAATCATTTCAGGGGGGAGGTCACCCAGACTGGAGGAGAAGACTCGACAATTTAAGTGACATTCGTCCCCCTAAACAGACATCCTCTAGGAGAAGTGTCGAAGGTGCGCGGCTAGATCCGAAGTCCCGTCATAAGTGACGAACCTCGGGACAGTAAACTTCCTCAGGAGGGGGAAATCTTTGATGTCGCGAGTGAAAGGGGACACATCAAGGTCAATGGACTCGCAGGCATCTCACTGGTCTTGGGTGAGACCGACCGCCTCCAGGTTGTGCTGAACCGTCTGCCTGATGCGCTCGTCGAGCCACTCTTGACTGCCGTGTCTGGCTTCTACTATGGTTTCTGACACTCTTCTCGAATGACTGCAACTAGTGCTTGAGCCTTCATCACGAGCCCTATCACGCCTCTTCTCGTTCAGATGAATTCTCACATCCCTCTCGGGAGGAGCAGTCTGCCTACTACGAGAAACCTTCTCCTCTCCGCGTCGCCGTGAGTGCTGCCTAGTTGAACCTACTGCTCTCTCCAACTGCTGCTGGAGCTGAAAGATCAAAGCATCTTTCTCCCGGATGGTGGCATTCTGTGCTCGAATCTCCTCAAGGGTAGGATCAAAGTCTTCGTCAAGGTTATAATCTTCATCTCCGTCATCCTCATAATGATCAGACAGAACTGGCTTGTCCACTATTGGGGACTTACTCCATCGAGCTTGATCCAGTAGAGCTTGATCCAGCAGAGGATCCTCTCTAGACTGCTGTCGAGGGTCTCCTCGCCGGAGAGACGCTGTTACTCCTCCCGAAAGTGACTCCGAGCGAAGATTGTGCTCTTGGATGTTGATCGGAACGAAATGTCGATCGTCGAAGTCGTCGGCAACAGTTTTCTTCTCAGACCTCTTCTTGGCAGGAAGGATGATCGAGGACGGTCCTGTACGTCGTGTTTTGGATGTTTCTCCGCCTTTCACAGCTCTCTTCGTCATGATGTCAGGGAAGACTGCAAATACCTTCCCACAGACGGTGCCATTTGTAAGTGCAGAAAATATAACTCACAAGATTATGGGGAGCCTTTGAGGACTTATCCAATCGACTATGGAGAGCTATTCGCTTCAGGGACCTGAAAGGGAAGAAATAATGGTCAAAGGACCCTGACTGTGGGCAGCGCAGGGCTCTCCGATGCCTAAGTTAGTGTAGGGACAAAGGTCAGAGAAGAAGAGAGGCAGAGTAACGACCAGGAAAATGCATGCACGTATGCGTACCTAGTTTTTGGGCGGTAAATCCCCTTATAAGAGAAAAATCCTAGATGCCTGTTAGTGAGCCTAATGATTTGACTGCTAGGGTCTCATTAGCCCATAAAGTAATTAATGAGGATCCATCATAGCCCACATTGCATTAAATGAGGGTCCGATCAGCCCATACTGCATTAAATGCTAGTCACATTGGGCCTGATCTCGCCTTGATCTGTTGGAGACTAAGGTCACATCGGATCCTTTCTTGGGCCCTATCCTGATATGGCTGCAGCCACTGGATGTGACTCTGTCAGAGATTTGATGAGGGTGGACGGCTGAGATGGTGTGTTTGTCCCATCAGAGCGTGCCTGCATCCTGCCACGTGTCCTTAGGTGAGATGTGGCTGTCAGTGCCTGCGTTGGTTAGCAGCCTGTCACCTCGGCTGTAGCCGGGATGCATAACTTGTTTGACGAGGCATGTGGCCGAGACGGTGGCGATCAGTGCTGGTCTCGGCAAGCGCGCCAGCGTTCGTGCCGAGACGCGCATAGCCGGAATGGAGCACAAGAGCTGGCGTTATTACTGGCCTTTGCATAACTTGCGCATTAAGAATTGCCCCACACAAAAATATTCTTTGTTTTCATACTAATATTTTTGCACCTGGCACTATATTTAGCGGGCCTATAGATTGATAATAGGCCTTTTCCTAATTCATGAGCCAATAAAACATTCCAAATCCCACGCTAACCGAGTTGGCCCTTCACTGGCATCATTCTAATATCAAACATCTCTGGAAGAGTCATGGGCAATATTTTCAAGCCTCTGACTCACACATTGTAATAGCAACAAATTAAGGTTGTGCTGGTGCTCTTAGTTTCCAAACCCCATATCTTTCTTCTGGACCTATACTTAATGATTGGCCCATTTTCAAAATATATGTTCCGGCTTGTGCTAAACACATTGGGCCAGCCCAGGTGTATAGGGAGGCCTTTATGAATAGACATAGTTAGACACAGCCCATTTAACTAAAGACCAAGACCAAGAAATAGGTCCATCCCAGATCATCAACCAGAAACAGAGCTTGAATCCAGCCTAATCCAATGGGGCGTGTGTAAGAGCCAGGCTGCGCTGGCCCATGACACTCCTTCAATAAACATTAAGATAAAGGTATGACTGCATTTAAAATTTAAAAAGGTAAAACCAAATGCAATCTGAAGGATTTCACATACTTTTAATGCTTAACAAAAATTATGATGGTGAACAGAAGAGGAAGATAAAGAATGATCCTCTCCATTGTAGTCCTTCTTTGAATGATCTGTATTTACTATTCTGGAGTGATCCATGGGTTTAAGTAAATGGCTAGAATGCTTAAATTAAAAATGACCCATGTGACACTTTTGAGGCCCATCTAACCCTACTAGGCAATAAGAGACCCTATATCTTGATCAGTTGATCCAACCATGTTTTGGGAGAAGGACAAATATTGCATGGCTACCAAAACATTGTTTCATTTTTTTTCTTTTTTTCTTTTTTTTGGTTAAAAAAAAAAAACATTCTTTCATTAATGATTGTCACAATAGAAAGCTTTTGGAAGAAAGAAATATTATATCTCATCCAAAATTCATTATACATATTCACACATCCAAGAATGTGTTAATAACAATTATAGGAATCAAAAAGCCTTTCAGTCTAAGTGTCTAACCATGAAGAAATTTATCGTCCAGCAACTATACTCATTGTCGCATCATTTGTCGAATATCTTTCAGAAGTCTGGAATGGTTCTATTTCATTACTGTGGCCAACAGAGTATGTAGGTGGTTTGGGGTTTTGATGATTTCTTGTTTCGCCTTCTAACAACAAAACAACAGATGACATGTTTGGCCGATCGGCCGCGTGGTCTTGCACACACAAGAGCCCTACATGTATGCACCGCAACACTTCACGCATAGAGTAAGAGTTACCAAGGGACGGATCTATCAGCTCAGCTCCCTTGTCTTCATTCCATAGCTTCCATGCCTGAAACAATTCCAGTCCATCTAATATAGGTTAAGAATCTTTAGATTTGTATAGTCCAATGTAGATAGAATGATTAGTAGCATACTCACATGTCCTACAAGCTTCACAGTGTCATCATCGTGATGAAATGAACTATTGTTCTTCCTTCCACTAATGATCTCTAGGACTAATACTCCAAAGCTGTAGACATCAGACTTCACAGAGAAGAGACCTTCCATTGCATATTCAGGAGCCATATAGCCACTGCAATTTATTATCATCAAATTGAAGTTAAGAAAAAGGAAATGAACTTAGTCTTGATTTTGTGCAAGCAACATGCAACATAGATATTTTAGATAGGTGCTTAAAAGTATATAGTACTTACTATGTTCCAACCACTCTGTTTGTGTTTGCGTGATTTTGGTTCCCCCCAAAAATCCTTGCCATCCCAAAGTCGGAGATTTTGGGACTCATCTCTTCATCCAATAAAATGTTGCTGGCTTTTAGATCACGGTGAATGATTCTTAACCTCGAATCTCGGTGAAGGTAAAGTAGCCCTCGAGCGATTCCTTCAATAATGTTGAAGCGTTTTGTCCACTCTACTAGTGGTCGTTTTGCTGGATCTGTCAAAGGCATTTGTTAGTTAATGTGAGAATTGTTTCTTTTAATAATTTACTACAAGATAATTATGCTGAAATGATTTTTTAGATACTCAAGTTTCTTAAGGTTGCAATTTGCCTCCTACTTAAAAATTGAAATTAGTTTAAGAGGGAGCATTTCTCAAATTTGACTCAACAAATTTTTTTTTTTCCAGAAGCTTCTTTTTTAAACACTCATTATGTGCTTGTATGCTTAGATTAATTTTTATGTGATGACAAGGGGTGGAGGACCATTTCTGAAGATAGTTTGCCATCATTTTTTTTTTTTTTTCACAGTATGACATGGTCCAACAAGTCCTGGCTCTGTTTCCCTTGCCAATAATATTAGCTTGTCAGAGAAAAGCACCCTCTTGGGTTGCCCTTTAAATGTGACCCAAAGTACGTTCCAAAAAGACACTTAAGCTTCAATATGTGATCTAAACAATTTAACATCAAGGAAGAGAAAGATGGCATACCAAAAAGAAAGAAATCTAAACTCTTGTTAGGCATGTATTCATAAACTAACATCCGTTCGTCTCCTTGAATGCAGCAACCCAACAGTCTAACTAAATTCCTGTGTTGTAATTTGGCAATTAGAACAACTTCATTTTTGAATTCCTCCAAGCCTTGTCCAGAACTTTTAGATAGTCTCTTAACAGCTATTTCTTGTCCTCCAGGTACTTTTCCCTGAAACCATAGGTTAAATTAAGCACATATTTGTAAGACATTACGAATGCAACAAACAAATGAATCAAATCATATAATCAACATAAGCAATGTTTAAAATGCTAGCACAACATTGGACATCAAGTTTCATTTCAAGTCTCAATATGGTGGTTTCGGAGTTCAACTATGACCCATATTTCGGTTATATGCTTCCTTGATGGATTAGAAGATGAATTATGTAAAAATAGGAATTTTAGTCCCTCTCCGTATTATGAACTTTTCATCAAGAGGACAACAGGAAAATAGCCCAAAGCATAATTTAAAAACTTGGTTCTAGTTGCCCAAGTTGGCAACCAAGTCAAACAAGTCTGCTGTATGGACTCTGCCAAACTCAGTCAAACTCGCCCGAGTTACTCAGAGTTTATGCCCTTCCAAGTCACTCGGATGAGTTTGACTTTCAAAACCATAGACCAAAGTAACAAACCTACACGTAAAATCAATATTTCCCTGTTTTCAAATGGTGACCCAAATAAAAGGAAATCATTGTCCCAATTAAGGGCGGACCTAAGTGTTACGGTCGCACCCACAAGATTCGAAAAACTTTTTAAATAATACCTTAAAGATATTTGTTTTATTATTTGACTTCTTAATTTGACCATTACTCGCACCACGCAAATGAAAATCGCTATCGGTCCTGATCACATTTTAATGAAATCTAGCAAAACATCTTATTTCTAATGTGAGAAACCACACCTTATAGACTGGTCCAAAGCCGCCTTCTCCAAGCTTATTTGCATCAGAAAAGTTCTCTGTAGCATATGCTATGCAGCTCAAATTGAAATATGTCAATTCAGGGACTTTTCCATGTTCTACTTCTCCTAAGTCATGTGGACCAGAAAATTCTGCTGATAGCTCATTACGAGAGCGCGTATCAAACATTGGTATCACCTCATGTTTTTTCCTCTTAAAGCAGCCTGAGAAAAGCAGTACATGAGAATTCTTAGATGCCCATAGAGAAAAGATGTTCTTTTGATTTAATGAAGTAGATGTTTATATTAGTATTTCACCTTTCACTTTTGCTCTCCATCTCCATAATCCATAGGCACATATGATCAAGAAGACTGCCCCAACAACTACTATGATTATGATGATTTTCTTTGATTTCTTGCTGTCACCTACACATTCAAGGAAGGAAGAAATACTTAGCTGAAGAAATGCTTAGCTTTACACACAAAATTAGTAATTATAGTTCAAAACCTCAATTTGATTCACCCGACTCGTCAACTTGACACAAGTGGAAAGACATGGCCGAGTCTGTCAAAACTCGGTCGAATTTGCTTTAGTTGGCTCAATTCCCTTCTGAGTCACTCGAGCTGAGATCAGTTCTAGAACTATTGTTGTAACCACCCATTCAACTCGCTTGACTCATTGTTAATTCACTGTCATTTTTATTGTCTAAGTGGAGCATATTATATAGTATAAAAAGTTAAGTTTAGAACCATTTTCTTCCCTTGTTAGTTGAGGACATATGCAAGGGCCTGATTGATTTACCTGCCCCAATTCATATCATTTTAATTATGATTTGGAGTTTCAAACCATAGGAGGATTTGGTCAAACGTTCTACCTTGGTAATGGTGGGCCCCAAAAATAACATATGGGTCAATCTCAGGAGATCATCTCTACCATAGTTTAAAAAAAATTCAACTCAACTCGATTTTCCCTAACTCGGCCACTTAAGAACTACTCAAAACACACCGAGTTAAACTAGTCTGACCCAGTCCGTCAAAAACTCGGTTAAACTGACTCAAAAGTCGAAACCCATCCGAGTCACTCGGTCGAGCCAAACTTTAGAACTATGTGCTGTACCAAATGCTGGACTAAGTTGGACAACTCGGACATTGGCTGAATTGTGAGTCCTAACTAATAACTCGTTATGGGTTTTCAAAGCTTATCCGACATGGAAATGGGTGAGCACTTACGTGAGGCCCAAGAATCTGTGGGCTAAAAGAAGGAAGTTAGGTCATGAAGCAGAAACAAATGCTGAGAAAGGGAAAGGCACTTATGGTCAAGGAAATGGGCTTGAAGTCAGAAAGTTGGAAGATTCCCACTTTAACAAGTAGTCAAAAATGACAGTTATTCGAATATCAAACTAGTGTCGTGTTGGCTACCAATACCCATAAGGCCATAACACTACACTTTTCTTATGGTTGGATCACCTAATCTTGTTATGAGTGGACCCCAAATCATACCTACCGAGATATAGAAAACATAAAATCTGGTTCTTTATTGCAACATGCCGGCTTAAGTTAGCCTACCAAATTAGAGGAAGTATACGAGTTGGGTCAGATAGGGCTAGGCCGAAAGTTAGCCTCTTGCCTCTTCCATAATTCTAGGTTGGAATCCATTTTCTCATGAATAAATAGGAAATCAATCCCATGCAAATAAAACAGCCCACAAGCAAGTGAAATCTTCGGATTTCATTTTCCGTGTAAACAAAAATATATGAAAAACATTTTGCACGTAAAAGAGTTTTACAATTAAAATGTAAACAAAAATACGGGAGAAAATAGTTTCTTGAAAAGGAAGAAACAAATGAACACAGAGAGAGGAAAAAAAAAAAAAAAAACAACAACAACAAAGGAAAAGGAGAGAGATTTCTCTTACCTAGTTCAGATCGGGCAAGACGCAGATACAAATCATTCCCAGCGCCGTCCAGAGTGGTCACATCCATCAAATCCACAGCCCATGTTAAGCACCCAATCCCACTCACATAGGCATAAGCCTTGCAACTGCAATTCCCCAAGCACCTCTCCTCACATTCATCACTCCCCCTGTTTACCAGAATCCAATTCGGGGAATCGGAATCCGGCAATTTCACCCCACCCACCCTCACAAAACCATCTGTCTCACTACTATTACTCCCACACTCCACCAAGTCCCTTCTCCTGACACACCCACTTCCCCAATCGTTCACATTCCTTTGCACAAACCCCCTCAAACAACTACACATGTTAGTGCTTGTTCTATCATCACTACAAACTCCAAATGCCCCACACTGTCCATAGAATTCACATTGGCTTTTGGGTTGTGCCCACCTCGCAACCCATGACTGGTTGCTCTCATTCCATATCAATTGCTCCTCCACACCATCCCATCTCATCACAAACCTCATGGGTGTTGATGGGTCATAGTTGGTGAAACTGACAGTCCCATTGATGAGCTTGAAACCATAGGAATTTAAGGGTCTCATACCTGTGATTCCTATGAAAACTTGGTTATCCCACTGCCCGCTTCGCCACCGCTTTATCCCGCCCTCCCATATGACGATCTGGTTCGTCCCCGATGGATCCATGCCGATCGTAAAGTTCCCCGTTGACGGGTCATCAGCCGCGCTCCACGACGTAAACAGCTCGGTTACCTTCACATTCATCCCTGGCAAGAATGTATCAGTTGGATGATCAAAGCTCCCCCACACATCTTCGGAGTTGTTGGAAGCATCAAATGCACGAAGAATCAGATTGCCTGTATCATCAAGAACTGCAATTGACCTGTTCCATGATGCCGGCATCGAAGTATTCGTCGACCAGATATCGGTGCCGGTGCCATCTATAATGTGGAGATTGCCGGTGGATCCAATAGTCAGTTTGCCAGAGGAATCTGTGAGGGGGGTATCTCTGTTGGCCACCCATACAACAGTTCCAATTGAGATATTGTTGTACCATACTCCAACATACCTCCTTGATGAATTGGTTGTGTTGAAGAAGCCTAAAGCAAACATCTTATTTTGGGAGATGAGGGTTTGGCCATCTGTGATGGATTGGCCTTGTGATATGCTGTTTGTAGCTTGAGAAGAAGATAGAAAAAAGCAGCAGGAAAAGAGAATGAGAGGAGAGAGAATGGAAGTTCTGTGAATTCTGCTGCACTTGCCCATCTCTCAACACTCAGTTGAATGAAAGAAAATGAAAAGAGAATACTATGATTTTAATTGCTTAGTAATGCTCCTTTTGTATTGCTTTTGAAAGAGAAATGGTTGGAAAAAAAAATTTCCTATCTTTATGATAAAGTTGGTTTGAACTTTGAAGAGGAACTTTCCACAATGCGTTGTACATTTTGTACCTATAGTCAATGCAATACGTCATTTTTTATTTTTAGTTCTGTAGGGTCTGCCATTAATTTTGTGGCTTCCAAATCTTTGGTTGGATTTGAGGTATCGCTGCAGGTACGTAGAAATTCCAGGGTCATTTATTTGGAACAAGTCCCAAATGATGTACAATTGGTGTTTTTGGGCAGTTAGTGACTGAAAAGTGTCTCCTATCAAAGAAACCAATAGTCTTGGATGAAAGAAATAATCGTCCTACCATTGTTGTTCGTGTCTATGAAAAATGTCAAGTATTTTCAAACTTGGGTTCTATAGGAAAATGTTACGGAAAAAAAATCTGTAATTTTCTCAATAGTTAAAATAGTAAAAAAATAAATAGAACCTTTACAGATTTTTTCACATCTTCATTACCATTTCTCATGATAATTTCAGTTTTTGTGATATTTCTTAAATTAAGTGATATCATTCACAAATTATCATGTGGGCTCATTTGTTTACATTAAGATGTGACGGTAAGCTAAAAATGAAGATTAAATGTAAATTTAAAAATGAGTATCAAATAATATGGAGAATACTTCTCATGCACACAGTGTTTATAGAAAGCCTGCACCCTCAGTCGCAAAATCTAAATTTTAGATGTGGGCCCCACACCAGCTGTCTAGATCTGTGATTCTCAAGTGAAGTGTGCGCAAGAGAATATTTTTTTTTTTCAAATAACCTTACGTTTTAAGGAAATAAAATAAAATAAAAATAAGATGGAAAATCATCTAACATGAATGATGGTTGGTAGGTCGTTACTCAACTTTCTAGATATTTTATTTAAAAAAAAAAAAAGTTATTTAATGCTCATTTTGAAAATTCACTTCAAATCTTCATTTATAATCACTAATGGAATGAATTATACGTATTCAATTTTTATACATTTTAATTAGAGGTTTTAAGAAATATATATTTCTCTTTTGATTGAGATTCATGGAATTGGAAGGGAGAATAGGTGGGTCAACACACTTAGCACCACTCGTTCAAAATGATCTTTGGTGATACTTCCATAATTTTGTGATAACTAGTACACTAGAACACCATCACATGGTGTACTCGGAATACATTTGCAACATTTATAAAAAAAAAAAAACATTGACCACATTTTTTTATAGTGTAGCTAGCCCACTTGGTCAATGTCAGAGGTCGAGAATAGTCAAAATACCATTTGTTTGAGTTTGGATCCCCGATTTGTTTATTACTATATTACTATGTTTTGTAGATCACTATCCACGTGGTAAAAGAAGAATCCAGACTGGTCGGCTCCAGGCATGTAAGGGCAAAATTGACTTGTACTAAACACGTGGAATTGACAAACACATTTCATTGATTTTGACCCAATTAGGAATCTGCTGACTAGGGCACTTCGATCCTATTTGGACATTTGACCCTTGATGGCTATGGGTTTGGTGTAGCAGTTATATGGTGCTCCAAGAGAGTACGGCAGATAGTACTCATTCACACATCCATTTGTACCTTGTAGCTCGGGCAGGGCCCAACCTTGAATCCATTTGAACCCTCGGTAGGGAGGTGAGACGTGTGGTACGCAACCAATTGGGCAGTTCTTTTAATTAATTTAAAAGCCAAGATTAGAGTGGTCTTAAGCCAAGATTAGATTGGTCTTGTTAAGTAGATTGGTCTTTCACTAACAAACACCTTAGTTTCTTAGATGTATCGATCAGCTTCACTTAACATGATATCAGAGCCATGAGCCATGTTCTATCGCGAGTTCAAACCCCAAAAAGGGATTATTCCCCTCTAAGTCATGTTGGTATTGGAAACTACAGAAGTTGTCTGAGCTAAGCACATTTTAAAAATTAAATATGAATGAGAATGTTCACATTTTAGTTATATTTACTAATGTTGGAAAACTTGTGACTCAGACTTAACTCATCCAATGTAAAGAAAAAACTGACTCAGATAGAGTCAATACGAAAACTCAAGAATATTAAAAATAATTTCAAGAATATTAAAAAAATGAATCTATTACTTGTAAAATATAAAAATACATTTATTTACATGCATTAATAATAATCAATTCAATTTAATTAATTTATATATGCAAGAAAAGTACTACAACAAGGAACATAAAAGAAAGAATATTACATATTACATAATTTGTTAGTCAAATATCGAATGTAAAAGGTCAAATATAAATTTTAAATTACATTCTAGTAATTATTATTAAATTACTAACTTCAAACATCATGCATAATTACTTATAAATAAATTTTAGTTGTTTAAAATTAGATATCCCAATTAAATGGTTCGGAATGCAAATAATATTTTAAAATAAGATAACTCTGCCGAGTCTTTCCTATTTCTGACTCGGTCATTTGTTAAAAGGAGATGACCTGAGAGAGTCAAGAGTCAACTCAGAGAGTTTCCCAATCATGATATTTAGTGACGTTTGAGTCAAACTTAAACTCTCTTTTTAAAATCAGTTTGGGTTAAAGTTTGCCATTATAAAATAAGGATGAGCTCATTTTGGGTCTAACCAATTCATCCACAATTGACAAGTAAATATTGGGGTATGACAACTCTGAAAAAGATTGCAAACATTGGATGTGATGCCCACATAGATGGATGCAAGTTAATAGGAAGGTTAGATTGAAGGGAGGGCTTTGTAATGGGCTAAAAGTTCATCTAATTATCATAACCATTTGACTAAAGTTTCTATCGTTTAACAACATGAACTTGTGTAATCCATAAACATTTGGGCTCTCAATCAAAATCGAATAGTTATGCCCTTTAATGATGTAATCCATAACCATTAGATCCCCATCTGCTAATCCATGACAAGGCCTACCAAATCCATTAAACCACACGATTTACTTCATGGCTTGCATGTATTCAGATGGGCCCCATGTCTAGACTTTGTGAATCTTCTATCTGTGAACAGTTCACTGCTGATAATTTATCTTCCTTTTTTTTTTTTTTCTCATGAATGCGAACTACGAAGTCTTCTTTTTTGTCAAGTACTATAATTCAACGAAGCCTACTTAACTTCCCCCACAGTCTCAAGCCGGCTGCCGTTTTGACTCTACTTTCCCTTGACCCGCTGGGCCCATCTGCTTTCTCAGAAGAATATCAATGAAATATTCCACATTGCCAACGTTTATCATTCAAAGGACACGCAGTGGACAAACAGGTCATCTGTGGGGCCCATTTAAAATCACAATCATTTCATCAAAGCAAATCTTCTACATTCCATTCGGTCTTTGTTTCCTCAAGTTTCAAATTTCACACAACTTTTATCGTCCAACATCACATTCCACATTTTCACCGAACAAGTGGCTAGCAAATTATGAAAGCACGAGCAAATGTACATGATGACGAAATAGGAGATTTTTTTTTTGAGTCCGACTACACGGACCGAATTTTTGGCCCGGGCGCTGGCCCGGACCACCTGGGGACCGTTGGATCCCCAGGACACCTGGGGATCCAACGGTCCCCAGGTGGTCCGGGCCAGCGCCCGGGCCAAAAATTCGGTCCCCCTAGACTTTTTGTTTTTTTTTACCCTAATTCAGGAAGTTAAAGACCCAAGAGAGAGCCCACAAACATACAAAAAAAAACAGTATGCACAAGCGGAAAGAATGTCCACACACATGAGAAAAGAGCCCGCACAAGCGGAAATAAAGCAATCAAGTAAGAGCTGCCGCCACTTATCAATGAGGCAAGTGGCCGTTCTCGAAGTAATATGAGTTAAAACCGATATAAGTGGAGAATTAAGAACCTTAAAGAAAGTGTTACAAGTGGAATTAATTTGTGCTAAATCAATGTGGTCATCTCCCCTTCTCCTTCATCGCCATGAATCGATCTGAGCTATAAAAGGTTCCTATGGTATCTCCTCGTCTGTCTGATGGTAATGGGTGTTTGGAGGCCCCATGTCTATGTATTCAATCCATTATCAGTGGCATAACCACAATTGAGGTATTTACATGAATTAAATACCTAAAACCTAAAAATGTTCGCCTACAAGAGGACTGCAAAAGCAATCCTATTCAATTGGGTCTACTCACGCCTACCTTTGATCAGTGATGCACTGATGCCCCTTTGACACTCTAGTCATCCCATGACCTAACATCATGCCCAATTCTACAATCATTGAATCGTAATTACTCACTGCTGGAATGAATCTCCAGAAGATCTATGATTAAGATGTCATTAATCTTTAAGGGATGTTAAATCAAAGATTTGGATAATTTGGCGGTGTTAATTTTCCGGCTCCCCCTTGTTCATAAGGATACTTTCCCTTCTGCCCCCATCCATTATTAGCTCACAGAATTTGATAAGAGTACGAATTTCAGCCCATTTGAGATCCATCCATGATCCAACCTCTTCACAATCATTAGTGACTCTTAGATTTAATCTTAGTCAAGATATGATTAATAAAAAGTTGAGTTTTGAGTAGGGCTGCACAAAAAATCCGGTATCACCGCAAAACCGAACCGAACCGACCGAACCGGACGGTTCGGATTGGTTTTTAGTAGACCGGTATAGTTAACGGTTTGAAAATCATAAAAACCGCTTACATCGGTCGGTTATTTGTTTGAGCCCACGGTTAACCGCTTAAACCGAACCGACCGTATGTAGTTACTTAAGTGTTGCTTTCTTACTATTTTAGTCTTAGGGTTTCGTTTTTTACTATTTTCAACGTTACATTCCACAACTCCATTCTCACATGAACTCAACCGTCAACACTGCCTCAGTGCATCTCTTTTAATCTCTCAAATGCTTTTTGATACTTCATTGCAGTTGGAGGGGTTACTGTACATGGTGTTTTCCTTCCATCACTATTCCTACCTCGTTTTAATGAAGTTTTTATTAGAATACTGCACTCTTGAGAATGTTGGAAAAGCCAGTAGAGCCTAGCCTTTTGATTGCTGGTTTTGGTCTCACCTAACCAATGTGTTAAAAAACCTTCATTTATGAAAAATACAGTGGGTTCTGATACAGATTTCGTTTGTGTGTGACATTTTTTGACATGAGTTATTATTCTATTATAATTCCAAATGGTATCATGTGGAATGAATGTTTCACTGCAAGTTGGTTATTATTATTATTTTTTTTGCGCGCTTGCGTTTAGTCCAAACTCTCTTTTCGGAGTAGAATTATTTTTTATATGCGTTTAGTCCAGTCTGAAATGTTGGATTTTTATGTTTGCACTAAACATTAGAATAAATGCAAAGGACGAGGGATCATCATTTTGAAATTTTCAATGTCTGATTTTCAAAAAAATAAAATGAAAAACAACGGTTAAATCGACCAAACCGAACCAAACCGTTTGGTTTGGTTCGGTTCGGTTTAAGCCCTCTCCATCGATCGGAGCGGATCAGTTAATTAAAAAACTGACAGGTTCGGTTTGGTTGTTGGTTTTAGTGTTAAACCGATCCGAACCGCCCAAGTGCAGCCCTAGTTTTGAGGCTTTTAAATGAAGGTTTGGGATCATCTAATCTAGTTTCTCCTTTCTAATTAATATAATCCACAATGAGATCCTTCCATCACCATTATATATATAAGTAGTTGAAGTATTTTTCATAGGGCTGCAAAAAAAATCCGGTATTACCGCAAAATCGAACCGGGCGATTTGGATCCGTTTATAGTAGATCGGTTTGGTTAACGGTTTGAAAATCGTAAAAACCGCTTACATCGGTCGGTTATCGGTTTGAGCCCACGGTTAACCGCTTAAACCGAACCGACCGTATGTAGTTACTTAAGTGTTGCTTTTTTACTATTTTAGCCTTAGAGTTTCATTTTTTATTACTTTCAAAGTTACATTCCACAACTCCATTCTCACATGAACTTAACTGTCTTAGACTACGTTAATGCATCTCCTTTAATCTCTCAAATGCTTTTTGATACTTCATTGCAGATGGAGGGATTACTGTGCAAGGAGTTTTCTTTCCATCATAATTCCTACCTCGTTTCAATGAAGTTTTTTATCAGAAGGTTGCACTCTTGAAAATGCTAGAAAAGCCAGTAGAGCCTAGTCTTTTGATGGTTGCTTTGAGTCTCACCTAACCAATGTGTTAAGAATCCCTCATTTTTAAAAAATACAGTGGGTTCTGATACAGATTCCGTTTGTATGTGACTTTTATTGAAATGAATTATTATTCTATTGTAATTCCAAATGGTATCATGCGGAATGAATGTTTCACTGCAAGCTGATTTTTTTTTTTTTTGTGCGCTTATGTTTAGTCCAAATTCTTTTTTTGGAATAGAATTATTTTTTATATGCATTTAGTCCAGTCTGGAATATTGGTTTTTTATGTTTGGACTAAACATTAGAATAAATGCAAAGGACGGGATATCATCGTTTTGAAATTTTCAATGTTTGATTTTCAAAAAAATAAAATAAAAAATAACGGTTTAACCGACCGAACCGAACCGAACCGTTTGGTTTGATCCGGTTTGGTTTATGCCCTCTCCATCGGTCGGATCGGATAGGTCAATTAAAAAACCGACAGGTTCGGTTTGGTTATTGATTTTAGTGTTAAACCGATCCGAACCGCCCATGTGCAACCCTAACTTTTCATGCTCATGGTGATCATGATAGGTATTTCTCAAAGGTTGTCGTGTATGGTATGGGATTACACTCCAATGAGAGGTATCTCACATGAATTGCCTCGG
This sequence comes from Cinnamomum chago, assembly GCA_038049695.1. Lineage (NCBI taxonomy): Eukaryota > Viridiplantae > Streptophyta > Magnoliopsida > Laurales > Lauraceae > Cinnamomum > Cinnamomum chago. The sequence goes on from CP142460.1 coordinate 52,301,229, forward strand.
AGGTAACTTTCCTCTTATACATTCCACGGGAGGTATGGAGAATGTAATCCATATATAACGTCTGCATCGAGTATTTATGTCCTTGACTTTTGGACAACATGAAGGTGGACCTGCAGGTCTTCGACCCAGACCTAAGTTTTATTTAGATCCATCTATTGACCTGAGTTAAAAATAGATGGAAATCTTGAACCAATACTAAAAATTTTCAATCGTTGTACCTCAGTAATCATGGATAAGGGTTTAACCTCGGTCAGCCCAAACTCAAACATGCATCACCCGGCTCAGCCAAAGGTCCCTTTTGAAGTCAAAGCAAACCAAAAAAATATATATGTGGATACACAATTCCACACAAGACAACGTGAATTGTTCACAATTTGGGTCCGTTGTGTTATGCAGTTGAAGTTGGGTCAGGCATTAGGGGCCAATCACACCTGATATGATTTGCCTGAGTTCAAGGGCTTGGGCCGATCAGGCGATCACAAACCGCCCGCCCTGACTAGCCCTAATTGCACCCCTATTTGGGAACCCACTCATTCAAAGTTATATGCACTAATTCTCATCAATTATCTTTTTCCACTGTATAACATGTTTAACATCCATCAATTTAATAACATGTGATGGGGCCTGGCAAGTTTTCCACCACAAATAGAAAATCAAGGCACCATTAACTCACGCGGGGTGCATGGTTTCTAGAATTTGATTGAATTGTTGACCCTCCATGTGACATGAACCATGCAAGTCCTACCATGTGGACGACCCTCTACAAACCTATATATATTGACTTCCCACTAGCTTCACACGCCATACTAAACTCATGTTCACTTTCAGTGAGGCACGAGCTTGTGTATTGAGCATTAATGACTTCTCATCCCCATGTGACCCAATACACAAATACTAATGATAAATTTCGTGAATTTTTATTCATTCTGCACTTAAAAGGTCTATAAATACCTCCTCTCCTCGCATTTCTCAATATTCATCTACTCTCTAAGATATCTCAGACTCACTCTAAGCAATTTCAATATGTATAAGCTCTCTAAAAAATAATTTTCAACATTTTCAAGACTTAGAAGTTCTATCTCGCTGGCCACTATTCACTAGAAGGAGTTCTCTTATCACTCTTTTAGCGGAACTTCTCCATTAGCCATCACTCTCTCATAAAAGTATTTCTTATATCTTATTTTGAATTGTATTTAGTAATAATAAATAGAGTAATATTATATATTAAGTCTCATCTTCTCCCCTTTCTTCTATAAATTATCACAAAAAATAAATTTATATATAATTAACTATTTAGTTTTTTTGTAAAATTTGTTTTTTAGAAAAATGAGGTGGCTTTAGTCATTGAAGATAAAGTATTGGTATTACCCTTAGAATGTTCACCAGGCACACATGTACCATGATTTAAAGAATCTATGACAAATGTAGCCTCAATCTCCTATGCACCCACAGCCGAATCGCCATCCAAATTTACAATGCAAGCAACCTATTTGGGCTAGAGGAGCATACAGTTGGCCTATAATTAGTAGCTTCCTTTGTGTCACCAATTTGCAGAGGGCCAGATCTTGAACTTAAGGACATGCCTTTAGTAACAGTAGACCATTTCCAAATTAACCTCAGAAGACTTCACATCAGTGGGGAGGGTCTTGAACTTGAACTTGAACTTGATCTTCAGGTTTTTTTTCTTTGGAACTCACAGTACTTGTTTAATTTGAATCGAACAAGCCCTGTCACTATTGTTAAATGTTTTACAATGAGAACAAGGTGAAGGCCTCCATCCATATGATTTGCCTTTATACCCCATACTTTAATACTAGAAGGAAGAGAAGAATTAATATCAACCTAGATACAAACTTGTTTGGCTCCATAAGTTGTATTCCTAATTGAATGGGTCTCATATCCGGATTCAAGATGGGTCCTTTATACCCCATACTAATACTCGGACCCAACATAAAAAAAGGAAGCAAATATATGGACTTGGCTCTAGATCCAATGAAGGAGCTATATCCGGGCCATAAACAACTAAAAAATGGCTTTGGGCAAAACTCTGGGTCCATTAAATTGTATTTTTTAATTTATTTTAGAATGGACTGTGGTTGTGCCGCCAGAAGAGCTGAAGTGAAAAATAGAAAAAAAGAGAAGAACGGGCGAACACTCTCAGGCTTGATTGATTGGAACCTCAGTCCGATCAATCAGACTGTAATTACGCCCCAGTCATTCGATCGATCGGACAGGTGCGCAGAAACGGGAAAGTCTCCTTTTCTGAATTGAAAATATTTCCTTTTGAGACCCTGTATTCCAATTTGAATCATACTTGTGCACTAAATTTAAGGCACGAATTTATGGCTATATATAAGGTGTTGCTCTCAACCCTAAAGTTTACTACTCTCATTAATCTGAATCGGAGATATCTTAGAGAGAAATTATTCTCTAGAGCCATTGAGAGATCGTTCTGAAGGGCTGCTCTAGAAGGTCATTGCCGCGTCTACTTTTCTTGTAGAAAATAGTTCATCTAAACTGGCAAGGTAAGAGGAGATCAAGTAAGGAGAACGGGGCACGGTGGATGCCGTGTCAGTAGATTTTGTGGAAGAATAACTACAGTCCTTAGGTCGAAGTACAGACTGAGGTAAAGGAGCTTGTGAGTATATCTTGTATCTGTTCGTGAACTCTTGATTTATGGTTCGTGGTTTTTCTCCTTGGATAGGGTTTCTACGTTAAATATTGTGTCTGCCTTATTGTGGTATGTGATTGGTAAATAGCTAGTTTCATATTGTCTGATTGGTTATTTCCGATGCATTGATTTGATTAATTAGAATTAGTAATCCATTCTAGTGGTAGCCAGCAAAAACTTTCATGTACACTTGGTTTGTTTTAGGGTCCATACATATATCAACGATTTGAGTTTTTCAAAAAGTGGTTTAACTCGTGAGTAGGGTTGTCAAAGAGCCAGGGCCATAGATGATCCTTCCCTTGCCCTCAATATATGCTGGGATGGGCTAAGGCGTGCCAAAGTCTTCAAAGGTCGGAGGGCTTTCATTATCTATGCTCTTACCCTTGCGGGCCATGGCAAGGCCGAGGGCTAACAAACAAGATCAACCGACATTTTTGTTTTTTCTATATTGCCACCGAGCATCGAGTGTCAATCAACATTAATCATCTTCCATTACTCAGGCTTGGAACCGACAATGCTTGCAATGATTAACACAAATTTTTTTTTTTTATTCTTCTTTTTTAACTAGTTGATGGCATGTTAGAAGAGTATTTATCGTATAAGGATTGAAATAAGAATATGTATTGCAATAAATAAAGGGAAGAAAAAGGAAGGGCCGGGCCAAGCCACCTCAGTTGTGGGCCAGGTTAATAGACGTACTTATGAGTTTACTAAGGGCCTGTTTGGATAAATGAGAAGTGGAGTAAAATGAAGTGGATTTCACACATGGAGTGGAGTGAAGAGAAGTAGGTTGAAGTTAAAGTAGAGTACTTGACTTCACTCCATTTAGATGCTTATTTTGAAGTTAAAGTTTAGAGTAGAGTTCACTTTTACTCAAGGAAATGAAAGTATTTAGAGTTGAAGTGAAATGGAGTATATGTGGCTCACAGCATTACTTCATCTATCGAGCCAGACTCATCCAAACGGGATAGAGTTGAAATTTCAGACTGTTATGACCCATTTAACTTCACTCTACTCTATTTTTTACCTATCCAAACAGGCCCAAGGGTGCTATACTATTGTTTTGGGCCTTCTGGATAGGAACAGAAGAATTAGACATGCACATTCCTGTTGAGGCAATCTTGGGTTCCAAGAAATACCAAAAATAATCATGTAAAATTTCTTTCTTTCATTCTTACATTTATCAATTTCTTCCATGCTATTAAATGAAGAATATTGAAAAAATGTACCTATTAATTCAACGACTGCTTTCCGCTTCTTGAATGAATAATTTTGGTGGATCTTCAAATTAACAAGCGCTTTATAAAATCTAATGCATTTGGTAGACTTCACTGAAATTGACTTTAGTATTTGGATACAATTAATACAATAGGTGTTGGGGCATGTCAATAGTTTCAAATCCTGAAATTGGCCCCACTCATGAGTTTATTACGGGTGTTGTATTGTAGTTTTGCCCAATACTGGAGATGCAAATAGATACCCAATTCTTTGATTATCTAGAGGTTCTAACTAGTAAAAAGTCAAGCCTAGAACATATTTTAGATTATTGTTCATAAAGGGGTCTAGATTATTATGCTCTTGAGTTTTTGCATTTATGAGTTTATTATGGGTTTTGGATTTATACAAATTATGACCCGTGAACCCCGCCTATTTACTCGTACCTTTCTCATATCTCATATGCTTTATTTGATGGTTCTATAAATTAGAATTAAAAAACTAGATATGCATGTATTCTATTATTCATTTGTTATGCAAATGTTTGATATGTATTGGTCCATCTACTACTCAGCTAGTTAGGGAGATGGTCTCGCATATTTGGGTATTTGAATTCATATCTCTTGCAAAGAAAAAATTCTTTCTCTTTAAAACTGAATGTTGGTTGGGAAAAAAAATCTCAAAAAATCCCTCAATTCTGACCTTGGAGAAGCCATATCAGCTTATTGGGGCCCATTTGTAGATGTGTCATTTCAAAAACACATAATATGTGCCTTTTCAATAAAATGTACCTCTTGAGCTAAATATGTGCATTTACAATAAAATGTCTCTTGGGTCTCTTGGGTCCATTTGTGTGGATGTAACCCAATTTAAAGGGATGCCTTCCAACTCTACAAATTAAGGTTATTTTTAAAGTTTTTATTTAGTATTCAAAATGAGCATAAATGCATATGAATCATTTATTTTGTGTATGCTGACATGGATTAAGCGATGAAATGTTTGGTTTTCATAATTTTTTGGCTGATTTGAATTTTTTTAATTCGTTTGTTATAAATAAATTTATAAAATTGGGACATTAGTTTTAATATATTATTCAGGACTTAAACTGTGCGATGCATAGGGGCTTCATGCCAGAATAGTAATAAAGAAAAAAAAAAGCTTCATGTTGATAGTTTTTTATGTTTAATTCTCATGGTAAGGTAGTAATACAATTGATACATTATTATAAGTTGAATGATATCTCTAATTAAAAAAAAAAAACGTTAGAAACTTTTTTAGAATCAGATCCCAGTCTTCTGATCAGAATTGGTTCCTCGTCAGGACTGGTTCCTCCTGTTGGAGTTGAAACCGTCATTGAAAATAATTTCCGTTTTTGGCCCGAAACCAACCAAATCTGCATCTCTCGATCTACCCAAGAGTCACACATCGTAAGTGTAAGCTATTTTGGATTCCAAGAAATACCAAATAAGGTCCTGACCGATGCCCTTGTCCTTAACCATAGTAGCTACAGGGAGGGCCATACGGAGTCGTTAATTACAAAATGGTTGTATGAGCAAATCAATTCAGACTCTTACATATTAAGGAATATACTCCAGAGTGGGGCTCTGACATGCACTTCTATCATTTTATATGAACTTCTGCATCCGGATTTTATTTATTTATTTTTACCCAATCTCACTAGTGGGAGAGCCCTCCCGTTAGATAAGGGGCCCTCATGGAAGGAGCCCTCCTGAGGAAAGGTGTTTTGCCCCAGGATTCAAATACTAGATAGCTATGTGACAACGGCTAGGGGTAAGGCGTCATTCTCCTTTGGTTTTCTTGAGATCATGTGTATTAGGCTATTGGTTTGGGCTACATGTCTTAGTCTTTTTTTTTTCTTAGTTTTGGAACCCTTTTGGTACCCACCTATAGGAGGGTTGGCACCATGCCCATGAGGAAAGTAGACCTTCGATAAGGTGAGAGAGCGAGCCCTCAGGTAAGGGAATGGGGCATGCCAAGTGTTATGCCTGTCAATGGGCCGAGTCGGGCTTAGGCTTGGGTTGTCCAATCTCATCTCAAATATTGGGCGGGCTTGTCGCGGGCTATCCAATCCCGGCCCTAAATTAAATGGTCATACGTTAAATCTCGTCTCGTGCGGGGCCAGGTTGGGTCAGGGCTGGGCATGGACTTGGGTTGTCTACTCTCATCCTGAATATTGGGTTGGCCTGCCTCAGGTTGTTCAATCCCGGCCCTAAATTGAACTGGCCTAAGTCAAATCTCGTCTTGTGCGGGGCTAGGCTGGGTCAGGGCTTAACACGATGTTAAATATAAGCTAAAGAATTCAACCTGGAAATTTCTGATACACACAACTTGAAATGTGAGCCCTCTTTTTAATCTTCTACCCAAAAGAAACCCCCTTGTGAAATGTGAAGTGTTCATCTAGTCCAACTAATGTAGGTGTCCCAGTAGGTTTGGTAAAATGATACTTAATAGTGAGTGATTAAAGCAGCTAAAATCTGACGTGTCATGTACAGGGTCGTTCTCAAAATTAAAAAGATTGACAGTATAACCTATTTATAATGGCCTTCATTTATGTCCAACAATACATAATAATAACTTGACTAGTTGCACTAATACAAGCCACCGCAACCCAATTTTTTTTTTCTTTCAAAAACAAAATATCATTAAAGTGAAAACAGCTACAACAAAGGAAACAAAGGGAACATTACCAACAAGAAAAGGAAGCAAAAAAACCATCAATAAACCTTTAAATACAAAAAAAAAAAAAAAAAAAAAAAAAAAAACAAATAGAACTTAACAAAGATTATGACGTGCGAAGTTACAAAATGGCCCTCCTAATTAGCCCTTTTTTTGCTATTAGTGGGCGGCAGTTTATGTAAATTCATGAAAAATTAATGAATCTTCCTTGCGGGCCGGCCGAACTGGGCCTGGACGGGCTAGTCATATTCTGCCCATTCTTAGTTCCATTTTGACCGGGCTTTAAAATCATTGTCTAATCCCAGTCCACAGGGATCAAAATTCTTTTAAAAGCATTATATTTTTGGGCTTCGGACGGGCCGAGCCGAGCCGGTACCCATTTCTGTGGGTTCAATTAACAAGACTATCCAGTGTTCAAACCTTGTGCAACTAGGTGAGGCCGTTCTGGGGCTAGGTGTCTTTTGGTGTCTCTGTGGTGTTGTTTGATGGTGATGTGGATTAGTCTGTTTATCTCTTTGAATCCTGTTTGTTTGGCTTAATGCAATTCTCCACTTGAAAGAGAAAAAAAAAACCAAACGTACACACTTGCACGCACACTCGATAATAAAGCAATTGAGTGGGCAAAGACACAGGGGCCCTTAATGGACAGACGTGATGTAGATGTCACAAAGCTTTAGGATATTAGCATATTGTACAGATGCTTTGCTACCGACTACACTCCTTTCCACATGGTTGGAAGCTGAAGATTCTAACATGTGGTCACGTGATCGAGTGTTGGTAGAGGAGAAGGAGAGAAAAAGAAGAGAGGAGGTATTTTAAAATACCTCAATTTTTTCTTGTTTTTTCTTTTAGAAGAGAAGACAACTGATAATTTGGTTGCTAATTAGATGGTGGTGAGACCTGAAACTAAAATCAATGGCCCACATATAGCATTTTTTACTTCATGTCCCCTTGGATGAACTAAAAAATAATCCTTTTTTTTTAAGAGGGAGCTATCATAGAAATTGAAACTGGGCTAGTGATGCTTATATTTGAAATTGGCCATGTCCCCATGATTGGTGGGATATCCCGTTAATAATAGTCAACTACTACTTAATGTGCCACGATTAATGGAATCGCATTAATGAGATTTTCAAATAAATTTTAAAAACAGACAAATAAATTTCAAAATAACGCAAATAAATTTTAAAAAATGCAAATAAAATTTAAAAAACGCAATAAATTAAAAAAAAAGCAATAAGTTTCAAAAGAACTCATATAAATTTAAAAAGACACAAATAAATTTCAAAAAATATAAATAAATTTCAAAAGATGAAAATCAATTTCAAAAGATCCAAATAAATTTCAAAAAAATATAAATAAATTTCAAAAGATGTAAATAAAATTAAAAAACACAAATAAATTAAAAAAAAGGCAAATACATTTGCCAAAACTAGGATAATCCAATTTTCCAAATTAGCGAACAATGTGGCAAAAAACTCAATTCTTTTTTGTAAAATACTAAGTTAAATTTATTTCAAAAAATATAAATAAATTTCAAAAGACACAAATAAAATTCAAAAACACAAATAGATCTAAGAAAATACAAATAAATTTGCCAAAAACACAAAAAGATTCGGTCAAAAACTCAGTTAAAATTTTTTAAAATGGAGATAAATTTGTCAGAAACTCACCTATGTTTTTCAAAAACTCAAATAAATTTACAAAAAACTCAGAAAGATTTGTTTATAACTTAGATAGATTTGTTCTAGAACTCAGAAAAATTTGTCCAGAACTCAGATAAATTTATTCCAGAAGTCAGATAAATAGCCAAAAATTCAGATAAGTTTGTTCGAAAAGTCAGATAAATAGCCAAAAGCTCAGATAGATTTTGTCCAAAACTTAAATAAATGTGAAAAAAAAACAAAACTTAGATAAATTCGACTTTGACTAGAATAGGGATGGACTTCTAGAACGGGTCAGGTCGAACCTGACCTGGAACCAACCCGGAACTGCTGCAGAGGCCAGGCCCTATTTCTTCTTCTTATTCTTCGTTCTAGAATCAGAAACACAAAAGCTTTCTTCCGTTTGCCTTCTTCCTCGATTCTGGCGATGGCATGGCGCAGTGTCCGATGGTGATCCCGCTTCTCCGGCGACGCGTAGGAACGGTAGTGGCGCAGGAAATCCGGCGATGGCACAGAAGATCGTCTTCTTCTTCATTTTGTGTTCTGCAAGTCTGCAACATGAGATGGTCTCACATAGATCATTCCATCTCCTTGGTCCCATCCCCAGATTTAGACCTTCAGTGGACCCCACAGTAGGTTAACACGGGAGGTCATGAGCAGCAGAAAAATTTCCCAACAACCAACACCACCATTAAGAAAGGAGAGACAATCCTGTGTTTAAAGCTGCAAAGCTTTGAATTCCATTTGTGAGAGAGAGAGAGAGAGAGAGAGAGAGGAGGGTGGGCACTAGGCACTGTTCACTTCTCACAAGAGAGCTTTTACATTCACACTTGACGGCAACATGGTTTGATAGAATGGAAAATCACGAAAAAGAGCAGGCGTGATATAATGGTGCTTCCAGGGACCACTGACACGATGAATGATGATGATATGCAAGTTTGTGCCATGTGTCCGGATTGAAGGAGAAGAAGAAGAGGGAGAATGGAAGATTTAAAATTTCAAAATTCAAAATTTTATGCCTAATCGGGTGAAAAGAAAAATCAGTCATGAAAATGTATGAGGTGGCATGTCTAGGGACCTTTCTCTATGAGCTAACGTGTTTAGGGACCTCTCACCGAAATATGTTCAAGCTGCATGGACTGCAGGACCTAGAGGAAAAGTTGATGAACTGGAGGCTTTACAAGTCCTATATGAGGGACCTTTCGCTAATTATCTCTTTTTTTTTTCTTTTGGTAAAAGGAGCATATCATTGAGAGAACAAAAAAAACCTACACATGAAATCATGCCTTCACAACATCTAAACCATTGAAAAGGAGAAGAAATGAGAAAGAGGCGAAAAGGAAAGCTCTCTGTTACTAGAACGATGGAAGTGAAGAGGGAGAGAAGATTAAATGGGGTTGGTGCGGGTTGGTGGTGGTAGAAGAGATTGTGAGAGGGTTAGTTTGCGAGTTTGCCACAGTTTAGATGAACTTGTGACGCATAAACGGAGGTATTTAATTCATGACCTCAAATGGACTTGGTCAAAGAAGAACAATTGTAGATAACAATGAGAGCTTTCTAACAAGCCCAAGATAATAAGTATTTTTGCATATCGCAGGCAGAAGTTGTGATTTTTCAAACTACGGGTAAACACCTCAAAACGTGTGTCGGGGGTCAAATTGGGCTCTCAGGGCCTTAGATGAGTTTAGGCTGATTATGAAAGATGTTGGGCAGGCCAATATCTAATTTTTTAGCTCAAGAGCCATGCATTTCATGGTTTCAAGGGAAAAGTCAATTGCTTGGTCAAAGTTTATCAATTTATGACAAATTGGTCAATTGATGGGTTTCAGGGTCTCAAATTGATTCGAGTTGGATACAAAGGTTTTCCGGAATGATAATCTCGATCTTATGAGCTCATAATGACATATTTACAAAATTTATTTGTAAACCCCCAGTCTTTATCGAAATTAAAAACAGGTTCCAAAAAGGGTCAAATTAGACTCTGCTCTCAAAACTTCCAAAAACTGTTCAAAAACTATTCTAACACAGAAAACACCACGATTGGCCTCTAATCATGCTTAGAATTCCGAACCACAGAAATCATTAGTCCTAATCCTAGGATTAAATGGTCGGGTTCTTACATGCACTACGCAAAGTACTGTGTGGGGCTCATTCGCACCAGTGTTGCCTACCAATTAAAATTATTGTTGATTTTGATGGATAGGATTGTCTGAGTGGGGTAATACCTGCGGCATAGTAGGGGTCCATTGGGGCTAAAGTCTCTTGCCACTAAAACTCCTCCTGTTTAATTTGGTCCAGTAGATTACTAGATCGTGGCTTTGAACTAATAAAGCAATACACGAGTGTTGAGGAAATGTTGAAGGGTAGGCGACATTCCTTTATGGCAAAAATTGATGGGATGGACGAATGGATGATGGATGATGGATGAATAGTTACTGCTCCAGGACATCCTTTTAAGTAAATTTCAGATAATAAAGCCCAACAATATTAGAGGGTGGCCCACTGGTAGTGACCATCAGGACAAAGGGCCTAGGATGTGTTCTTTTATTTTGGCCTTGGGGACTGTTGTGCTCCATCCAAGGAAATGTGCCCCCCAACAAGCACATTAGTTGGGTAGACACTGGTTGAACAGTATATACTACATTAATGGGGACTCTTAATGGGAGCAAATATCCTTGGATCCAATTGGGCTAATAGTAAAGATGGGGAGAATGGCCCACTGGTAGTGACCATCAGGACCAAGGGCCGAGTCGGGCTTAGGCTTGGGTTGTCCAATCTCATCTCAAATACTGGGCGGGCCTGTTGCAGGCTATCCAATCCTGACCCTAAATTGAATGGTCATACGTCAAATCTCGTCTCGTGCGGGGTCGGGTCGGGTCAGGGCTGGGCATGGACTTGGGTTGTCTAGTCTCATCCTGAATATTGGGCTGGCCTGCCTCAAGTTGTCCAATCCCAGCCCTAAATTGAACTGGCCTAAGTCAAATCTCGTCTTGTGCGGGACCAGGCTGGGTTAGGGCTTAACACGATGTTAAATATAAGCTAAAGAACTCAACCTGTAAATTTCTGATACACAAAACTTGAAATGTGAGCCCTCTTTTTAATCTTCTACCCAAAAGAAACCCCCTTGTGAAATGTGAAGTGTTCATCTAGTCCAACTAATGTAGGTGTCCCAGTAGGTTTGGTAAAAAGTTACTTAATAGTGAGTGATTAGAGCAGCTAAAATCTGACGTGTCATGTACAGGGTCGTTCTCAAAATTAAAAAGATTCACAGGATAACCTATTTATAATGGCCTTCATTTATGTCCAACAGTACATAATAATAACTTGACTAATTGCACTTATACAAGCCACCGCAACCCAATTGTTTTTTTCTTTCAAAAACAAAATATCATTAAAGTGAAAACAGCTACAGCAAAGGAAACAAAGGGAACATTACAAACAAGAAAAGGAATAAAAAAACCATCAATAAACCTTTAAATACAAAAAATAAAATAAAATAAAAAACAAATAGAACTTACAAAAGATTATGAGGGGCGAAGTTACAAAATGGCCCTCCTAATTAGCTTTTTTTTTTGCTATTAGTGGGCGGCAGTTTATGTAAATTCATGAAAAATTAATGAATCTTCCTTGCGGGCCGGCCGAACTGGGCCTGGACGGGCTAGTCATATTCTGCCCATTCTTAGTTCCATTTTGACCGGGCTTTAAAATCATTGTCCAATCCCAGTCCACAGGGATCAAACTTCTTTTAAAAGCATTATATTTTTGGGCTTCGGACGGGCCGAACCGAGCTGGTGCCCATTTCTGTGGGTTCAATTACCAAGCCTACCCAGTGTTCAAACCTTGTGCAACTAGGTGAGGCCGTTCTGGGGCTAGGTGTCTTTTGGTGTCTCTGTGGTGTTGTTTGATACTCTCTGTGGTGTTGTTTGATGGTGATGTTGATTAGTCTGTTTATCTCTTTGAATCCTGTTTGTTTGGCTTAATGCAATTCTCCACTTGAAAGAGAAAAAAAAAAACCAAACGTACACACTTGCACGCACACTCGATAATAAAGCAATTGAGTGGGCAAAGACACAGGGGCCCTTAATGGACAGACGTGATGTAGATGTCACAAAGCTTTAGAATATTAGCATATTGTACAGATGCTTTGCTACCAACTACACTCCTTTCCACATGGTTGGAAGCGGAAGATTCTAACATGTGGTCACGTGATCGAGTGTTGGTAGAGGAGAAGGAGAGAAGAAGAAGAGAAGAGGTATTTTAAAATACCTCAATTTTTTCTTGTTTTTTCTTTTAAAAGAGAAGACAACTGATAATTTGGTTGCTAATTAGATGGTGGTGAGAACTGAAACTAAAATCAATGGCCCACATATAGCATTTTTTACTTCAAGTCCCGTTGGATGAACTAAAAAATAATCCTTTTTTTTTAAGAGGAAGCTATCATAGAAATTGAAACTGGGCTAGTGATGCTTATATTTGAAATTGGCCATGTCCCATTGGGTGATGCCAATTAGTGGGCCTACTCAAGCCAAATGGCCAATCATTGTATCTCCAGCTAGCCTAGAGATTGCTATAATATCACACCATGCTCTGACCTTATGGACAAAACTTGATGAGTTAATTGGGCATCATGTGTATATGAATCCAAACTTTTTTTTTTTGCTATCGGAGGGTTCCATACTCTTTGGGCTGGAATAATCCATCTAGGCGGTGCAAACTGTGGTCCTAAGTCAACCGAGCTACCCAAACTTGATGAGTTAATTGGGCATCATGTGTATATGAATCCAAACTTAAATAGGCATATATTAAACTAAAACATATCATAAATACAAATGGGGTTGAAAAGTTGCCAAGTCGGAATCTAGCTTGGTATAAACAAGTTACAAGCATTAAGATTGCATAAAATGGGACTTTGATCATGTGAGGTAGTTGGCCCTAAGTAAACTACTTAATGATCTATCAATTATTGTCATTTTTTTTCGGGGCATTCGGGGAGATGTCCCTTAAAGCATGACTTTGTTGCAAACGGTCCACAAAAAAAAGTTATGCAGCCAAAGGTCCTCTAACACATTCTCATATCTGATATGTCTAATTTACCATTTCTTTAAATCATATCCCATGATTGGTGGGATATCCCGTTAATAATAGTCAACTACTACTTAATGTGCCACGATTAATGGAATCGCATTAATGAGATTTTCAAATAAATTTTAAAAACAGACAAATAAATTTCAAAATAACGCAAATAAATTTTAAAAAATGCAAATAAAATTTAAAAAACGCAATAAATTAAAAAAAAAGCAATAAGTTTCAAAAGAACTCATATAAATTTAAAAAGACACAAATAAATTTCAAAAAATATAAATAAATTTCAAAAGATGAAAATCAATTTCAAAAGATCCAAATAAATTTCAAAAAAATATAAATAAATTTCAAAAGATGTAAATAAAATTAAAAAACACAAATAAATTAAAAAAAAATGCAAATACATTTGCCAAAACTAGGATAATCCAATTTTCCAAATTAGCGAACAATGTGGCAAAAAACTCAAGTTTTTTTTGTAAAAAACGAAGTTAAATTTATTTCAAAAAATATAAATAAATTTCAAAAGACACAAATAAAATTCAAAAACACAAATAGATCTAAGAAAATACAAATAAATTTGCCAAAAACACAGAAAGATTCGGTCAAAAACTCAGTTAAATTTTTTTAAAATGGAGATAAATTTTTCAGAAACTCACCTATGTTTTTCAAAAACTCAAATAAATTTACAAAAAACTCAGAAAGATTTGTTTATAACTTAGATAGATTTGTTCTAGAACTCAGAAATTTTTTTCCAGAACTCAGATAAATTTGTTCCAGAAGTCAGATAAATAGCCAAAAACTCAGATAAATTTGTTCCAAAAGTCAGATAAATAGCCAAAAACTCAGATAGATTTTGTCCAAAACTCAAATAAATGTGACAAAAAATACAAAACTTAGATAAATTTGACTTTGACTAGAATGGGGATGGACTTCTGGAATGGGTCAGGTTGAACCTGACCTGGAACCAACCCGGAACTGCTGCAGAGGCCAGGCCCACTTTATTATTCTTCTTCTTCGTTCTAGAATCAGAAACACAAAAGCTTTCTTCCGTTCGCCTTCTTCCTCGATTCTGACGATGGCATGGCGTGACGTCTAATGGTGATCCCGCTTCTCCGGCGACGCGTAGGAACGGCAATGGCGCAGGAAATCCGACGATGGCACAGAAGATCGTCTTCTTCTTCGTTTTGTGTTCTGCAAGTCTGCAACATGAGATGGTCTCACATAGATCATTCCATCTCCTTGCATCCCATCCCTAGATTTAGACCTTCAGTGGACCCCACAGTAGGTTAACACGGAAGGTCATGAGTAGCAGAAAAATTTCCCAACAACCAACACCACCATTAAGAAAGGAGAGACGATCCTGTGGTTAAAGTTGCAAAGCTTTGAATTCCATTTGTGAGAGAGAGAGAGAGAGAGAGAGAGAGGTGGGTGGGCACCGGGCACTGTTCACTTCTCACAAGAGAGCTTTTACATTCACACTTGACGGCAACATGGTTTTATAGAATGGAAAATCACGAAAAAGAGCAGGCGTGATATAATGGTGCTTCCAGGGACCACTGACACGATGAATGATGATGATATGCAGGTCTGTGCCATGTGTCCGGATTGAAGAAGAAGAAGAAGAGGGAGAATGGTAGATTTAAAATTTAAAATTTTAAAATTTTATGCCTAATCGGTGAAAGGAAAAATCAGTCATGAAAATGTATGAGGTGGCATGTCTAGGGACCTCTCTCTATGAGCTGGCGTATCTAGGGGTCTCTCACCGAAATACGTCCAAGCTGCATGAACTGCAGGCCCTAGAGGAAAAGTTGATGAACTGGAGGCCTTACAAGTCCTATATGAGGGACCTTTCTTTAATTATCTCTTCTTTTTTTTTTTTTTGGTAAAAGGAGCATATCATTGAGAGAACAAAAAAAAAACCTACACATGAAATCATGCCTTCTCAACATCTAAACCATTGAAAAGGAGAAGAAATGAGAAAGAAGCGAAAAGGAAAGCTCTCTGTTACTAGAACGATGGAAGTGATGAAGGAGAGAAGATTAAATGGGGCTGGTGCGGGTAGGTGGTGGTAGATGAAAGAGGGTTAGTTTGTGAGTTTGCTACAGTTTAGGTGAACTTATGACTCATAAACGGAGGTTTTCAGGACCTCAAATGGACTTAGTCAAAGAAGAACAATTGTAGGTAACAAGGAGAGCTTTCCAACAAGCCCAAGATAATAAGTATTTTTGCATATCACAGGCAGAAGTTGTGATTTTTCAAACTACGGGTAAACACCTCAAAATGTGTGTCGGGGGTCAAATTGGGCTCTCAGGGCGTCAGATGAGTTTAGGCTTATCATGAAAAATGTTGGGCAGGCCAATATCTAACTTCTTTAGCTCAAGAGCCATGCATTTTGAGGTTTCAAGGGAAAAGTCAATTGCTTGGTCAAAGTATATCAATTTATAACAAATTGGTCAATTGATGGGTTTCAGGGTCTCAAATTGATTCGAGTTGGATACAAAAGTTTTCCGGAATGATAATCTCGATCTTATGAGCTCATAATGACATATTTACAGAATTTATATATAAACCCCCAGTCTTTATCGAAATTAAAAACAGGTTCCAAAAAGGGTCAAATTAGACTCTGCTCTCAAAACTTCCAAAAACTGTTCAAAAACTATTTTAACACATAAAACACCACCATTGGCCTCTAATCATGCTTAGAATTCCGAACCACAGAAATAATTAGTGCTAATCCTAGGGTTAAATGGTCGGGTTCTTACATGCACTACGCAAAGTACTGTGTGGGGCCCATTCGCACCAGTGTTGCCTACCAATTAAAATTATTGTGGATTTTGATGGGTAGGATTGTGTGAGTGGGGTAATACCTGCGGCATAGTAGGGGCCCCATTGGGTGCAAAGTCTCTTGCCACTAAAACTCCTCCTGTTTAATTTGGTCCAGTAGATTACTAGATCGTGGCGTTGAACTAATAAAGCAATACACGAGTGTTGAGGAAATGTTGAAGGGTAGGCGACATTCTTTTATGGTAAAAATTGATGGGATGGACGAATGGATGATGGATGAATAGTTACTGCTCCATGACATCCTTTTAAGTAAATTTCAGATAATAAAGCCCAACAATATTAGAAGGTGGCCCACTGGTAGTGACCATCAGGACAAAGGGCCTAGGATGTGTTCTTTTATTTTGGCCTTGGGGACTGTATGTTGTGCTCCATCCAAGGAAATGTGCCCCCCAACAAGCACATTAGTTGGGTAGACACTGGTTGAACATAATAAACAACATTAATGGGGACTCTTAATGGGAGCAAATATCCTTGGATCCAATTGGGCTAATAGTAAAGATGGGGAGAATGGCCCACTGGCAGTGACCATCAGGACCAAGGGCCTAGGATGTGCTCTTTGTACTGCTCGCTCGAATGAGCCAGATAGTCGCTCGAGCGAGCATGGCCACTGTCCAGCAAACTGAACCTCGAACTGGGGTTGGCTCGATCGAACAGAAGGTCCAATCAAGCGAATCCATCTTCTATATTGGGAATTTTTCGGGCCAAGAATTGGGTTTAATACCTATTTCAAGATGTCTATGACACTTCATAATCAACCTTGAGGATGATTATGAGGTATACACAAATCAATAAGATTTTAGGACATTGAAAGACCATGTAGAGCTGTAGGAACGGAACCTCAACCGTTTAACATAATCCAATGGTAACTATGATCACACGAAAGATCTTGAGGGCTGAGATTGTCATATTTATTTTCATCCACCGTCAAGCACTTAACCATGGGTGGTTGTTTGGGGAAGTTCGATGTACCTCGTGTATACAATGTGACACAAAGACGAAAATAGCCGCGTATCGAATTACCTAAAACTACATCGTAATAGACGGTTGAGACATCGGAAAAATAGATTAGGGTTGGATAGTAAACTTCCTTGATTCTTGTAATCAAATTGCATTGCATATTGAGGCTTTATTATT
Source organism: Cinnamomum chago (assembly GCA_038049695.1). NCBI lineage: Eukaryota > Viridiplantae > Streptophyta > Magnoliopsida > Laurales > Lauraceae > Cinnamomum > Cinnamomum chago. Next base: position 52,318,536 of record CP142460.1, read on the forward strand.
GGCCTCAATTCCTAAAATAACTGCTTATTATGTTGTGAGTCGTACGTATTACTTCCCAACTGCTATTGTGATTAGTATTTTCTCTTCTTTCTATAAATTCTTAGGTATATTGATTTAATATTTCAACAAAGTAAGTATTAGATTGGAATTAATTTGATATGTAGAGAATAGAATTGAATAGAATTGTCGTACTCAAGTTTTATTAATTGATTCGAATGATCCGGCACTCCTTAATTAGCTTCACATTATATGAGACTCGACAGGGTTAAGTTCGGTTTAGATAATTGATACCTCTGGAGTAGGTTTTTGGGAGCTACCGAGACTCTAGGCTAGCATCCAGATGTACCTTTCGTCGAGACATTAGTGACATCCCAATACGAATTGCTCTCTACTGAGAGGATAGAGTCGCAGTAGTAGCCAACTAGAATGTAAACTTCTCAATCATGATTCATAAATCATGTTTTTGTTCTTAATGCACAATTGCTTTGACCTCTTCTAATCAATTGTCAATAATTTTAATTGATATAGCATGCGTTAATTCTTACTTGCTTATACTTTGTTAAATTGCCATATTCACAGTGCCGTTCTTGGTGTCACAAACGCAAATGCCGCTTCCGCCCTGAAGAGACACAGGAGGCTAAGGAGGAGACTCCAGCAGTTCATCCAAGATTAGAGGAGTGGACTACGAAGGACGTCTTCTAGTCCTTGGTCTCCGAAGAGACGTCCATGGATTTTTGTCTTGTTTTCTTTATTTTGGGTTGTAGATGTTGTATATCATTTTGTAGCAGCATATTTTGACTAGACTTGTGTATATCTCTCACGTAGGTTGGTTTTTGGGAATCCTTAGTTTACATTAATGAAAGATATATTTTGTGAATATTGAAATTGTAATGGATGGTCCATGTTGTGAAAATGATGATTATATAGACTTCATCGGTTAATCCTCACATGAGTGAAGTACATGTTAATCCTTTGTGGATTTTGTTGGGGCTTATGTCGGGTGCAAATTTTACGGGAGTACGCGCGTGTGATGTCCCACCTCGGGCACTATCCTAAGCGGGGGAATCTCGGGTCCGAGATGTGACAGAGAGGGAGTGAAACTTTGAACATGGTGACTAGAGATTGATCACCGGTAGTCACTTGAAAGACTCCAGCGCCTTGTCAATGAACTATTAAGTGTTTTGGCCATAATAATCGGGATTTATGAACAATCTCTTTTTCTTAATATTTGTAAGTGATGTTACATCAACCTCAACATAAGCATATCATGGTTAAAATTACTTTTGAGTAATTTTTTTAACGGCATACCTTGAGTAATACCTGAGACTATTCTCATCAATTGATAAGTAATTAAGTAAAAGCTATGTAAAGATTTATATTCATATTGTTGGCACATGGAAATGTATCTTCTCTACAAGTGAGTTACATATCAACTTTACTGAGAGTTTCAATTGACTAAAATAAGATGTGAATTAAATAATCACCAACATAAATATAACCCCTTAGCTACTTCAACGGGAAGGGTTCGACCAGCAATAACATGACTCGCTTCCTATCTTCAATGCTACGGAAAGCGTGTCCATCTCCAAGTTCATACACGCAATGAGCCATTCGTGCGAGAATTATACCAGCATCGATCAAGGGTTGAAGAATGGGAGAGTTATGAACTAGACATTCATTCATTTTCTTCCATGCCTCAGCAATTAAATATTTTATGTGATCACGAGCAACATCCTCTGAGACACCAGCTTCATACATGTAACACTGGATAGACTTTGGAACATCACCTCTAGCAACCTCATTCTATGTGAAACAAAATAAAAACAATCAAAATAACTTCAAATTGAACTTTTAATTTAACTAATAGAAAAAGATTAAAAAAAAAAGCATTATAAACATGAAACTTGTAGAATAAAGGAAATGAAATCATGGTATTTCGATTTTAAGTGAGCTAGAAATATTAGAAATAGAAACCACAAGCTCTATTTCTCTATTAAAAAAAAAAAAAAAAAAAAAAACAGAACTCACTCTAATTTGACACTGCTCCAACTATCAATGATTATGATAAATGTTGCTCTTGCAATAACATTTTAACATAGGTTCTTAGAATCATCTGATTAGAGAGTATTAGGCTCGACTGCTAGTGGCATTAAAGCTTCGCATCCCTAAAGCTCTGGGGATGCATGCCAATCTAGGTAGGCCAGAAATTCTCATGCATTTTAATAAACTAATTCCTAGTTTTTGGAGACTACTTAAGTGCAGGATACTTACAGTTGAAGTTCCCAAATCGTCGCACAAGCGAAGAATCATTGATGACCACTTCAATAGACTTTTTGCAGTTGAGTAATTTAAGGCCTCAATTGGCAACTTTTGTCCAAAAGAGAAATAAATATGCACTAAAACAACAGTCCCTGATATTGAAATCCATGCATTCTCTAGATACTCTTCAAGTGTTGTCTTGTATCCATTGCTATACCATTTTGCCTCTACTAAGTAGGATTTACAAAGATCTGCCCACTGAAAGAGAAGAGAAAGAAAAATATAAAAATAGAATATTTGGTTACCTAAGGGCCATGATATGATTCAGCTTAGCAAAAACTATAAAAGAAATGAATAAAAAAATGAAATATATAGTACCGTTTTCTTAAGACATGGTAGCACATTCAGTCCCTCCTCTTTAAGGGCATCATAAGCTATATCATTAATAGTGTTGTGGAGAGCTAGAAAACAAATTTTCATATATTCAGGAAGTTGCTCCATCGCCCTAATGTCCCATCTGAAAGTTGCAATGAATGGTTTAATAAAATAACGTATAATCGACAATTGAATGTAAGTAAAGCAATGATTAAGAGAAAAATGTAGAACTACGATGCAAAATTACTAAAAAATTTAAAAGATTGGTTTCTAGGATCTTTCAATCTTGAAATTGTTTTAAGCACCATCATGTTGAGGTCAACGTCCACCCTCACTCTTGAGCGGTCATAATCGTGGTCGGGCCCTCGTCCTCACCATACAACTATTGTTGTGCCGTTTCCTATCACCAATTGGTTTTGGGATAAGTGGTACTTCAATGGGGTGTAAAATCCTACACATCAACCCATGTTGGGAACTATCAAACCAATAACCTAAATCACTTAACTATGAATACCGTATACCAAGAATAAACAAGAGGAAGAAAAGGAAAAGAGAAGGATAAGTACAGATAACTTTCTATGGCAAAATAATAATAATAATAATAATAATAAAAAAAAAAAACTCAATTGAGTCTTGACCATGTATGTATAGGCACATTTCAAGGACCAAATTTCTTCTCATGAAGAAGCGCAAAAGTGAGAGCAATCCTACTACAATGATAGGGAAGCTTTTTTTGGGAAAGTGTGTGAAACTAAGGTGCCAACACTAGTCAAGATGAGTGTATTAGTTTTATATCAGTTTCTTGATTTGTGAACAAGTTCTACCTATGTCAAGGATGAGTTAACCCAAGTTATCCCAAATGTTAGGTTCGTTTGAGTGTTGGCTAAATCATTGGGTAATGGACAAAACCAAAAATTGAATTTATAATATATTTTATAGATGGACTGCCTAGATTGAAGGATAAAGAAGAAAAATCATGAAAACAGAAGTTACACTGGCCGGGTGCTCGAGCGCATGCTCCACCCCGCTCGAGCGGACCTACACTGAATGTCAAGCGCTCAAGCGGACCCATCCTGTGCTTGATCTTGATACCCAAGGAGCAAGTTTTCTGGAGATAGAACCTAATTAATCCGGTTGAGCAGACCCATCATGTGCTCGAGCGGACTATGCAAAAAAATAAAAGTCTGACAATGTGCTCGAGCAAACCAATGTTGTTGGATCTTTTTCATCAAGTAATTTATTTTATGACCGACAAAAATAGTTCCCAGTGGATGCAATCACCAACCTGTCAACAGCATTAGTAAATAGTTCCAACTCCTCCAAAGAACCATAAACGTCATATACATCATCGACTGTAGTTATTAATTGGTTCATTTTTGTAAGAACGTCCCTACAACGATCAAGGTGGGGGTTAAATATGACACCAATGGTCCAAAAGAAACACTCCACCAGCCTATCTCTCGAAAACTCGAGCTTCTCACCGAAGCCAAGATCCCTCCACCACCTACAACATATGAAGGCAAAAAACATGATTGGATTACGAAGAGCAACAAATGCTTCAACAACTCTACCTTTACATTTCCTACAGTTCATATATATATATATATATGTGGAAAAGTTTCAAGTGCATCTATCCCTTACCATAGGGTGAGAGACACTTCCCATTTTTGCACATGAAGACAATGATGTGTACCTCACCCTATGTACTTGAAAAGTAGCTTTTGTACTTGAAAATGCCCAATTATGGAAGTGTCCCTCACCCTATGGTGAGGGATGGATGCACTTGAAACCTCCCCTATATATATATATATATATATATATATATATATGGGCTATGCTCACACAATCTGTAGCCCACCTTATTACAAGCTGGAGCATGTGAGGCCCAGGTGAGGCCCAAAGGGTGCTTATGAGGCTCCAGCTTGTAATAAGGTAGACTGCAGCTTGTGTGAGCATATCCCTATATATATATATATATATATATATATATATATATATATATGGGGAATGTTCATATGCATCTATCCCTCACCATAGGGTGATGAATGCTTCCTTAAATGGGTCCTTAAATGGGGGGTTTCAAGTACAAAAGGGGGATTTTAAGTACATCCCCCTATATATATATATATATGAATCATTAAGATCAATTGAAGTTTTATGAAACAACCTTGTACAAAGTAAGTGATATCAAAGAAAAAACATGAAATGAAAATCGGAAAAGAAAAAAAAGAAAATTTATAACACATAAGAGCCGAGAGATTTGGTGGTTTGTCAAGATTGTTGTCATCCACGCGAAAGGCAATGGGTTTTTCTTCGCAAAAAAATAAAAAACACAGGGGTCACAAGCTAGCTCTCTCTCTCTCTCTCTCTCTCTCTCTCTCTCTCTCTCTCTCCCACACACACACCCACACACACAAATCATACTAAGAGGGTGTGTTTATGCAAAGAAAGGATTTTGTACATAGCAGATATTCATTTTCGCGAAATAGAGAAATCTTGCATCACTACCCATTCCAAAGGAAATTGAAATCCAGACAATTGAGGAAATTGATTCATTTTTTTTCTTTTATGCATGGACAAAATGTTGCAACAAACAAAAAAGAGTTAGATTGTACAATAAATCAAATCAGTCTTCTTTTTTCCACGGAATCATCTCGTTATACAAACATACCGAAAAGTCCTTGCTTTATCTCTCTCAGAATAAGTACTTAATTTAAAATAATATGATGCAAATATATGTGTCTTGTTTTGCCTACGTACATGGAATAGAAAACATTATATCATTTTAAGCGCTGCAGTAAATCCTTTCAAGCCAATTTTACTTGCCTTGTTCGTGAACTTGTGATAGAGTGCAAAAACAATGATAAGCTAGTATGAGTTCATTACATCCAAGCTCAATCTATTATACCCTCTTTCTTATTAGTAGCCTGTTTCTTTTGGATTAATCGAGGCATGTTTCGAAACTTTAATAAATTTGAAACAAAGTTGATTCCATTAGATCCGTTTGAAATAAAGTTGTTTCAATTATGGTGTTTTACACAGACCTTTTGGTAAGATGTGTAGTATGTCAGATTCTATTTGGAAGGCAAAATTTTCATATGAGTGAAAGTAGATTTTTTTTATTTTTTATTTATTTTGCTAAATTGCAAAAGAATTCTATTAAGGAAAAGGATTTAAAAAGAAAACCCCCAAAAGTTAAAGGAGGTGAAAGCATAGAAAGTAGTATGAGAAACTTGACAAATGGTAAAAGTTAAATGCGCAAACTTGTTTAAAAAAATCACAAGTTTTCTACTTTCATTAGACATCGATGGCTGATTGGATTCTCTTTCCTTTTGTTACCTTTTGTTTGCTGAAAGAGAGCCAAATGTTGTTAGTTCTGATATAATTAAAGAAGAACTAGACTTAATATCCCAAACAGTTAAAAGCTCTCGAAGTTCTGGTTGGATCAGTTAAGTAAATGAAATAGAACCTTATTTTAGAATTGCCAAATGACACCTTCGACCCAAGAGCTTGAAATGCTCTTACCTTAAATTCTTTTTTATACTCCTTTGGTATATTGTTTGCACTTTGTTGAAATCATGCTTAGCTAGCTCAACTAATGTCGGATTTTTTCTGTCTTCTTCATCATAGGTCTCTATGTACCACCTCGCCTCTAGCCTTAGCATTCTCCAATGCAAAGGCATCTCCAAAGAATGCTTTACTTTCTTTAAAAGAACTGGGTCTATGTTCCCCTTGATAGCCTTGAGATGTGTGCTTGTGAACTCTCTGGCTTCATCCAAGACTACTTCCCCTTGAAAGGAAAGGTGTGAAGCGTCATACAAGCTTAACATTCCCTTGATGTCCATGCGAAGGCTTTCTTTGAAATCACCCTTCTCATCTTTAAGGTCATTGAAAGCATCTGTAACTCTCAAAAGGTAGAGGTTAGATTAAAAGATCAAATGATTTAATAGAATTTCTAAGATTACATAATGCAAAGTAATGCTTTTATGTGGCCACTTTGTATGGTTAAGGCTAACAAGCAGGGAACATAAGTCCATGACTCCAATAAGATAAAGGGGATATTTGATCGTACAGGTTATAAAATATCATGTATTCCTCAAAATGGTGTTGAATGAGAATTTATTTCAAATGTGGGTATTATACAGTGGGGCTCCATTTTTTATTCCAATTTTGCCCCTAGTAAAAGATGAAAGATAAAATCCTAATATTTATGCTTGTAAAATATACTTTGATTCCCTTTCACTAGTATGGGCGAAAATATAGAGTCTCCACTTTCCTTCGGAGACCCATCATCTTCTTGATCGATTCCATCTCGATATTGCGTAAGGGGAGTTCATTTTCAACCTTCCGCCAGTGTTTATTATATCTCTCTTTGGTGACCGTTTGATATCACACAAAAAAGCACTAAATTAGACTCTAGATCAGTTGTGGTTTTTGAGTTGTTTCATTTTAACTCTCACTCTATATTTTTTCACTCGATAAGAGAAAATCGAGGCTGTGTAAAAAACCGATTGAAGTCCCTGCTATTGTGGAAATAAAATACAGTCAAGCTTTCTGAAATTTAACCACGTGGGTAGATGGCCAAGTGACCATCGCACAAAAAGAATTGAATTGGACTTCTAGATTTGTTGGGTTTTTTTTTAGTTATTTCATTTGGGTCTAACTCCATATTTCCAACTCGATGAGAGAAATTTTGAGCTTGTAAAAAGTCGGTTAAAATCCAAAATACTGTGCCCAAGAATGTAGAGAAGCTTTGTGGGAATTCATTCCCTGAGTAACAAAATATGAAGTGACCGTGTAATATTGCACAAAAAGCATTGAATAAGACTCCTAGTTTAGCAATTGTTTTTGAGTTGTTTCATCTTAGGTCTTACTCCATATTTTTCTACTTGATAAGAGAAAGTTTGGGTTGTGTAAAAAATCGATTAAAGTCCCAGCTGTTGTGATCAAGAATACGATGAAGCTTTCTGAGATTTCATTTCCTGAGTAGCTAGCCAAGTGATTGTGCGATATCTCACAAAAAACACTGAATTAGACTCCCATATTTATTGTGGTTTTTTATTTGTTTCACCTGAGGTCTAATTCCATGATCTCATACTCGATAAGAGAAAGTTTGGGCTATGGAAAAAATTGGTTAATGCTCCAAGAAGTTGTGTGCACAAAGCATCATTTGAATGCTCCAAGACGTCAAACATGTAAAATGACTCAATGGAGCATACCAAGCCAAAAAAAAACTATGTGAACAAAATATGGAGAAATGAAAGAACAACGACTTAATCCTCTTGAGAACTTTCTCTAACAATGGAGACAATCACACAAAAAAAAAAAATGAGGGAAAACGACCAACTTTAAGATATGCGAACGGAGGGAAAAAGGGAGAATAAACAAGCTGATATTGACTTTTCAATTTGTGCGATATTGCTTATATTTGCGATATCACATGAAAGGGGTAGGATTAGGAATTTTTTTTTTTTTAAAAAGGGCTCCATGTACGATACCCACATTTGGGATATATGTTTTTTGTCAACACCACCACCATGAATATATATTATTATATAACATGTACGGGCAAATCCCTTAAAATAAATCACCAAATATTTGAGGATGGGTACAATCTATATAATATGTATTCTATACCTGACTTGTCACGGACATGCATGACTCCATACCTTTCGAAGTAAATAATGGGTGTAATTCATGATTGTTTTTCCGAATTTGGTAGATACATATATAATAGTTCTAGTATATGATCTGAATTGACAATGACTTTAGTAGGAAATAAACTTGATGAACCCAAATAATATGATGATGGACGCGACGACTTAGACCCAAACACTGTTGTACGATTGAATTATTATATATGCTCTAAAATCTTAAATTCATATGTTTTGTGGGCTACTAACCAAAGGTTTATTACTGGTTTTCAACCTAAGCTTGATCCTTTGCCCAATTCAATTTAACCCATGGACTGGGTCTAACCCAACCTTTTTACACCCTTGGCCTTTTCCATCAAAATTGTCCTTCAAACTAGTAGTCCGTTGTGAAAGTAGCATATTTACCTGGCGAGACCTCGTACCCATGCTGTCTAAGAAGCCTAAATTGGAGTGCTGCAGCATGAAGGTCCTTCTCTGTCTTGATGGTTGGTTTGCTTGATGCTACTGTGTCTAGCACTTCTTTAATCTCCATGTTGAAGAGATATCCCAATCCTAGCCGTTGGATAGTGTCAACCAGCTCCATTTTCTCTATTGGATAAACTACTTCCTTCATCAAATGCTTTACATCATCCTTTAACCTCTCAATGTGCATTTCATGATTCTCTATCTGCAAAACAAGTTCAACAATTATAGTTTTAAGACTCGTGGATGGTTGACAAGGTTTAAGTTGAACTAGAAATCCTAATCTCTTTTGGATGTGGAGAAACCGATAGCAGGGACGTCCATAAAACATATTAAATCAACAGTATAAAATATATGGTGTTTTCTAAATGTCACCTGTGAGCTTTCATTCTTCACTTCTTTCAACAGCCCATTGCATGGAAAAAGGCTCCGCATGAATCCTCTCCATTAAAAGGATCGAACTCTCTGCATTTGTTGTCTCTTTTAGGACGTAATTAACTTTTAAATCCTTTGTTAGGATACCAATATCAGTCTCTTCTTTGTAAAGATTAAAGGGGAATGTCAATAAAGCATCAGTCGTCTGCTTAGCTGGTTAGGGACACAGCACATATGTTTGGCTTTGTGAGTTCGAATCTCTTCTTAAAAAGCATATATTTTGGAAAAATCTTTTTAAAAAAATATCTTATGAAAAAGAAGGCTTTGTTTCCTCTTTAGAAGTGTTTCTTCTATGCTCTCACCTCCGTTATACTTCCTCTCTCTCCTTCTATTTTGCTACATTGGAAACTAATAAAACTTATGAACTCTATTCAGGCACCATGTCCTTGATCAGTTGAACTACAGCCGAAAGACAACATGCAAGTTTATGCATGCTCTTATGATAAAACCCCGTTAGAATGAACTCATACAAAATACAAAGGAGATTGACAAGCAATTCTTAAAATTTGATAATCTCACCTTGTAATCACTTTCCAAAGACTCTATATAATCATAGTCCCAGGTGCTACGCTTATAATTGCCAGATCGTCGGGGAACTAAATTCGAGTAGGTTGGAGCGCTGACTGTAGATCGAATTGTTTGGCGACCGTTATTTCTCAGAGTTGTGAGTCTCTGTGGACTGGTGGATTGGTGGAAAGAAAAGGATGGTGTGAGCAATTGCAACGCCATTTTGTTTGAGATGACAAGGTTGAGAACATACCATGACAAATATATAGAGATGGAAGGCCAAGAGGCCTTCACTCTTCACAGAGAAACTTTTTGGTAAGCTTCTTCCTAGCATGTCATTTGATAGACTCTCTCTGCACATGATATATGAGGTTAAATGTATTTTCTCTTTTAATATTGATACAAAGTGTTATATTTTGTACCAAGGGCTTGAATAAATTGATGGCCCAATATCTCATATCCCCCACATCTTCTCACTTCTCTATGTTCAATCTTCTCAACCAACTATATATGAGAATTGATATTAGACATTGGGTCCCACATACAAATGTACTTTTTCCTCTTTTATAAGATTTGGCAAATTGTACTCTAACTTAAGTAGGCCCACTGTAAGATTAATCATATATAAAATATGAAAAAAATCATGTGTTTCACACATTAAGGTCCACTTTATTGGAAAAGTAAATGGAGAATTGTAAGTAAAATCCAAAAATATTAAAATCATTAAGCCCGATTTTTTAAAGGCTATAAACAGGCACCGGTTAAGTACAAAAGTTTTTTTTTTCTTATTGAAAGAAGTTGCTTTACAATTTTCATTTGAAGAAAAATGTATAAAAATAATAATTATCTTCAAAATCCATATCTTTTCAAAGTCATGTCAATTTTATTCAAATGAAATATCTTTATTCTTACTGAAAGACGTTGCTTTACACTTTTCGATTGAAGAAGAATGGATAAAAACAATAATTATCTTCAAAATCTATTTCTTCTCAAATCCATGTCAATTTTATTCAAATGCAAAAATCAGTCATAAAATTCAGACTTAATCCCACTAATAATCCATGCTTAAAAACACTAAACAGTCCATAGAGTGGAGTTTAACAAAATCAATTGAAAGCCCCTTAGTATACAACATTAATCAAATTAATTACTCAAAATTTGACAGGAATTTAACCATCTAAACGTGATTGAAATCATGCCTTCTCAACATCTAAACCATTGAATAGATTCACAAGAATCTTAAGACAACTATATAGCATGCTATGCCAATTAGTTTGCAAGCACTCTCAGAAGCCCCACAACTCAGCTGGAACACCTTCCCAAATCTCTCACAGTCAACCTCTACAAGCCCCTCTAAGAAGCTTAAAGAAAGAGAAGATGGATCAAGGGACTGCCCATCACGGATCTTTGCAAAAGATATGTATGTTGTGAAGGATATGACGTAGAATCACTTGGTAGGATCGGATCTTGCAAATATGGCCCACTAGTATATGATTTCTGCCATGGAAAACGAGAAGAAATGGGAAAGAGGCGAAAAGGAAAGCTTCCTGTTATTGGAATGATGGAGCTGAAGGAGGAGAGAAGATTAAATGGGGTTGGTGCGGGCAGGTGGGGGTGGGTGAGATTGTGAGAGGGTTAGTTTGTGATTTTGCCACACTTCAGGTGAACTTGTGAAGCATAAACGGAGGTCTTCGACTTCAAATGGACTTGGTCAAAAAAGAACAATTGTAGGTAACAAGGAGAGCATTCCAACAAGCCCAAGATAATAAGGATTTTTGCAGATCCCAGGCAGAAGTTGTGATTTTTCGAACTACGGGTAAACACCTCAAAACGTGTGGGGGTCAAATTGGGCTCTCAGGGTCTCAGATGAGTTTGAACTGATCATGAAATATGTTGGGCAGGCCAATATCTAATTTTTTAGCTCAAGATCCATGCATTTTGAGGTTTCAAAGTCAATGGCTTGGTCAAAGTTTATCAATTTATGAAAAATTGGTCAATTGATGGGTTTCAAGGTCTCAAATTGATTCGAGTCGAATACAAAAGTTTTCCGGTATGATAATCTCGTTCTTATGAGCTCAAAATGACATATTTACTGAATTTATGAATAAACCCCAAGTCTTTATCAAAATTAAAAACAGGCTCCAAAAAGAGTCAAATTAGACTATGCTCTCAAAACTTTTGAAAACTGTTCAAAAACTATTCTAACATAGAAAATACCACGATTGGCCTCTAATCATACTTAGTAGTCCGAACCACATAAATAATTAGTGCTAATCCTAGGGTTAAATGGTCGGGTTTTTACATGCACTATGCAAAGTACTGTGTGGGGCCCATTCGCACTAGTTTTGCTTACCAATTAAAATTATTGTTGATTTTGATGGATAAGATTGTGTATATAAAGCAATGGTTTAGAGAAAAATGTAGAACTACGATGCCAAAATTACTAAAAATCTTAAAAGAATGGTTTCTAGGATCTTTCAATCTTGAAAATGTTTTAAGCACCATCAACCCATGTTGGGAACTATCAAACCATGGCCAATAACCTAGATCACTTTGTTGACACCAAAAATGTCACTTTGCCTCTTCAACATCGAGAAGCCACATGAAGCCGCATCAAATTACAAACGGGCAATGCTACTTCAAGCATCAAATCTTGTCAGAATCAAACAAAAACTGCAAAATCCTTCAAGACAGCCAAAAGAGGGATTCACATGAAGTTTCGGGCCATTCCAACATCATTTAGCCTAACTTCACTCCTCTGGCAGCTGAACAGGCACTCCTGGTGGCGACGGCGTCGAAGACATCAAAACTTCGATCAAAGCCTATGAATGGTCTCAAAATACCTCCAAAGAGCTCCATGTTAAATTTCACATCAAACCGACAACGTTTGACTATCCATCAACCCTTAAACAGCAAAATCAAGCCTCTCGGCGGCTAGAACCACCGAGGCCATCACTCATCAAACATAGCACATGGGTGGATTCAACATGTTTCGAAAGAGCTGCACGTCAAATTTCAGGTCATTCCGACAACGTTTGACCCGACTTTGACGCTCTGAAACAAAATCAAGGCTACCGGCGGCGGAGCACCCCGGGACCATGACATCCAAATCGGAGCCAATGGATCATCTCAAAATGACTCCAATAGGCTCTCTGTCAAATTTCAAGTCCATCGGACATCGATTGACAACACATCAAAGAGCGGCATCTTCCTCGCGGTAAAATCAAGCCTACTGGCGACGGGACCCCAAACGGCTTCAAAACTCAAACAAAAGCCCATGGCTGGTCCTATCTACTGCTCGGGAGGCTTCACCTCAAATTTCAGGTCATTCCGACATCGTTTGACCTAGTTTCGACTCTTGATGGAAAATTGGCCACAAAGTCTTTAGCTTTTCCAAAAAAAAGGAAACTTTGTGCTCCGATTTACACGGCTTCTCGTCAGGTTTTCTTGAGGAGAATCAAGTCAATAAATGATTAGAAATGTCAAGAAATATGCAAGAGAAAACGACAAAAAAGGATAAAAAAACGACGAGAAATGGCGACCAAAAGGGGAACAATCCCCTGCATGGTCGCCCAGCGACCATGAAAATTCGGGTCGCCGGATTTGTCGCTGGGTGGCCCGTTTTCTGCCCTTTTCGCATTTCAGGAGTTCCAACCCCTGTGGTTTCCTAAAAATTTGATTTTTTATGCTCGAAATCGACTGATCTCCATTGACATCTCAGATCCGCCATCAAGAGCATGAAATCATTATTGACCGCTCCAAGATCGCCAACTGGCTAACCAAGAAAGTGCACTTTCTGTCTGACAGATCGAAAAATCGACAAGACAAATGTCACCGACTCGTTGATATCAACCAATGTCTGAAGTTGCATCACCATATGGCATCAAACAACATGTGGATCCATCAGCGATCATCACAAGAAGAATTTCAAAAGACGCGACGCGGCCCGCGACCCTTCAAATGCCCTGGCGACCACTTTATGTCGTTAATTGACCCGTTTTATGACAACTTAATGTGGTCATTAACCCATTATTTTGAACGGCCCAATCAAAATCAAGCAAATGGGAGTTACAAATCCAAGTAATCATGGCATTAAAACCATGAAACTCCCCTCATCATGGAGATTAAGTGCCTATCATTCTTCACCGGCCAATCATAAGCCAAGAAAAAGGAGTTACAAAATCAAAGAATTAAAACTTATAACTCCTGTCATTATGAGTCATCAATCCCATAAATCACCCCATGGCTACAAAAAGCCTATAAAAAGGGGTCATTCCAAGAAGAAAAGGTCCAGAGAATTTCAAGAAAAATCCCGAAGAATTTTCGAAGAAACTCTGCTACTTTGTTGTGGAAGAGACACCACAAGGTGATCGAAGTCCCTTGGGGGGCCACCCACCCAAGGTCTCCTCTCTCCTTTTATCCAACATTGCCTAAACGTGGCTCTTCAGCCCGTTTATTCGGATTTTCATTGGATATAGAACCTCCCCTTGGTCTTTATCCTCTAAAAATCTGAGGTCCAAGCCAAGCCAAGCCAAGGAATCAAAGCATCAAGCGTTCTCATCTGAAGGATGATGGCGAAGTCCATACATGACTTACAACCGTCGATTTGAACGAGTCCCCACAATCTTCTGAGAAGTCAGATACATTTTCTTACTTTTCTTTTTATTTTGTATTACTTGTAAAGAGATAAAAAAAATCACATTTCTTGTCTTTCATTATGGATAAGATTTGTAAATCGCCTTTCATGGCACAAAATCGCCTTTTACGGCACAAACCGCCTCCTACGACACAAAATCGCCTTTCACGGCAAACAAAATGAAATTGCCTTTCACGCCATTTAAAAAGTTGTGTCTCTTTCTTAAAATATAAGTAAAATGGAAAGTTAAAAAGAAGAATTGATTTCCTTTCTACTTGTGAAGGTGAATCTCCGAATCACTACTTCAAATTCCAAGTATAATAGAAAATCCGGCAAACCCATACAAAAAATGTTGATGACTCGCTTTTCCTCCTCCGCCATACTCCCGACAGCCCCAAGGGTGGGAAGGAGAGGACGAAAGGTTGGAGCCCCCATCACACTTAACTATGAATACCGTATACCAAGAATAAACAAGAGGAAGTAAAGAAAAAGAGAAGGAAAAGTACATATAACTTTCTATGGCAAGCTAAAAAAAACTCAATTGAGTCATGACCGTGTAAAGGCACATTTGAAGGACCAAACTTCTTCTCTCATGAAGAAGCAGAAGTGAGAACAACCCTACTACCAGGACATGGCAACTTTTCTTGGGAAAGTGTGTGAAACTAAGGTGCCAACACTAGTCAAGTATGAGTGTAGTAGCTTTATATCAGTTTTCTTGATTTGTGAACAAGTTCTACCTAAGTCAAGGATGAGTTAACCTAAGTTAGCCCAAATGTAAGGTTCCTTTGCGTGTTGGCTAATTCATTGGGTAATGGACAAAATCGGAAATTGAATTTATAATGTATTTTATAGATGGACTGCCTAGATTGAAGGATAAAGAAAAATCATGAAAACAAAAGTTACATTGGGTGCTCGAGCGCATGCTCCACCCCTGCTTGAGCAGACCCACACAGAATGTCAAGCGCTCATGGAACCCATCATGCGCTCCACCTTGATACCCGAGGAGCAAATTTTCCGGAGACAAAACCTCATCGGTTCGAGCAAACCCATCATGCGCTTGAGCAGACCATGCGCGAAAATAGAAGTCTGATCCGAAAACACTTCCTAATTTCTCTCAGAGTACTAATGTGAGTCCTACTTGCCCTGCAAGTATTGATGCACGAATTAAAGGCTATATATAGCCTTCCTCTCAATTCTAGGGTACCTCTCTTCTATCCAAAAACCTAGAGATCAATCAAGAGATTCTTTCTTCTCCAAAACTTCATCATGTTGATGTGCTGAAGGTCTAAGTCTCTGGAGTTCGTTTTGCTACTCTTTTGCAGTAGATTCATCTTGAAGAGGCATTCAACATGGTAGGTTCAAGCACGGTAAAGTTGTACGGCGTGTAGTCGACAAGATCAAAGCAGTCCTTAGGTTGAGTTGCAACTGGGAAATGGTAGTGAGTTTTCTTGTAACTTTAGATTTATTAGTGCTTGGTTTCGTCTGTTGGCCCAAACAATAAGGCTCATGGTTTTTTTCAAAAAGGGTTTTCCACGTATACATCGTGTCACATTCTCATTTTGTGGTGATTTCTTTTTAATTGAACTTAGGGTTAATTACTAGATTAATCACTTTTCTGAAAATCTAATAGAGATACTGTTTATTGGGACCTAAGCCTGTGTTAAGGGCGGTTTTTCACCAAACCAATGTTGTTGGATCTTTTTCATCAAGTGATTTATTTTACAACGGACAAATGTGTAATCAGTTAAGTTTGACTAAGTATTATGAAACATAGTTCCTAGTGGATGCAATCACCAACCTGTCAACAACATTAGTAAATAGTTCCAACTCCTCCAAAGAACCATAAACGTCATATACATCATCGACTATAGTTATTAATTGGTTCATTTTTGTAAGAACGTCCCTGCAACGATCAAGTTGGGGGTTAAATATGACACCAATGGTCCAAAAGAAACTCTCCTCCAGCCTATCTCTCGAAAACTCGAGCTTCTCATCGAACCTAAGATATCTCCACCACCTACAGCGTATAAAGGAAGAAAACATGATTGGATTAAGAAGAACAACAATCACTTCAACAGCTCTACCTTGACATTTCCATCCATTCATATATATATATATATATATATATATATATATATATATATATATATAGCAAGGATTTTCTAAGCTCAAGCTTAGGATAAGATTTTGTAAGCTCATGCTTGTGGGGCTCACATTTGGTCCATCCAAATTGCACATGTCCACCAACTTTTGGTCAGACTCGAATTTACTGGACCATTAGATTGACCATGTATCAATTCGAATGGACTATTGACCATTAAACTTTTGAGCTCATATGGAGATGATAGAAATCACGGTTGGGGCTAATTTTTTGCAGAGAGTAGGACCCCAAGGAGTCCTTGAAATTCCCCCCATCCCCATCCCCAAGTGGGTCCCACTACACACTTGAGCTTAGGAGAGCTAACTCATATATATATGGGGCCATCTCTCCTAAGGTGGAGCTTAGTTTATCCTAAGCTGAAACAGTGCTGGTCTCACAAATCAAAGTCGATTATATATCGTTGTTTTTTGTATGACGTAAAGTAAAACAACGATGGTCCCACAAATCAAAGTTGATTATCGTTATTTTTTGTATGATAATCATCTCCAAAATCAAGATAAATCCAATCAGAATTGGATTTTCCTATTCCATTATGCAAAAAACAGATATAATCAACTTTGATTTGTGGAACTAGCACTATTTTGCCTTATGATAAGCTAAGCTTCAACTTAGGAGAGTCATGTTATAATATCTAGATCAACTGAAGTTTTATGCAACAACCTTGTACAAAATAAGTGATACCAAAGAAAAAAATATGAAATGAAAATCTGAAAAAGAAAGAAACTTTATAACACAGAGGAGCCAAGAGATTTGGTGGTTTGTCAAGATTGTTGTCGTCCATGTGAAAGGCAAGGGGATTTTTCTTCGAAAAAAATAAAAAATAAAAAACACAGGGGTCACAACAAGCTCTCTCTCTCTCTCTCTCTCTCTCTCAAAAATCATACTAAGAGGGCGTGTTTATGCAAAGAAAGGATTTTGTACGCAGCAGATATATATTCATTTCCGCAAAATAGAGAAACCTTGCATCACTACCCATCCCAAAGGAAATTGAAATCCAGACTATTAAGGAAATCAATTCATTTTTTTTCTTTTACGCATGGACAAAATGTTGCAACAAACAAAAAAGAGTTTGATTGCACGATAAATCAAATCAGTTTTCTTTTTGCCACGGAATCCTCTCGTTATACAAACATACCAAAAAGTACTTGCTTTATCTCTCTCAGAATAAGTACTTAATTTAAAATAATATGATGCAAATATATGTGTGTTGTTCTGCCTATGTACATGGAATAGAAAACATTGTATCATTTTAAGTGCTGCTGTAAATCCTTTCAAGCCAATTTTACTTGCCTTCTTCGTGAACTTGTGATAGAGTCCAAAAACAATGATAAGCTAGTATGAGTTCATTACATCCAAGCTCAATCTATTATACCCTCTTTCTTATTAGTAGCCTGTTTCTTTTGGATTAATCGAGGCATGTTTGAAAATTTTAATGAGTTCGAAATAAAGTTGATTCCATTAGATCCGTTTGAAATAAAGTTGTTTCAATTAGGGTGTTTTACACAGACCTTTTGGTAAGATGTGTAGTATGTCAGATTCAATTTGGAAAGCAAAATTTTCAAGAGTGAAAGTAGAAATTTTTTTTTTGGCTAAATTACAAAAGAATTCTATTAAGGAAAAGGGTTAAAAAAAAAAACCCAAAAGTTAAAAGGAGGTGAAAGCATAGAGAGTAGTATGAGAAACTTGACAAATGGTCAAAGTTAAATGCGCAAACTTGTTTGAAAAAATCAAAAGTTTTCTACTTTCATTAGACATGATGTCTGGTTGGATTCTCTTCCCTTTTGTTACCTGTTGTCTTCTAAAAGAGAGCCAAATGTTGTTAGTTATGATACAATTAGAGAAGAACTAGACTTAATTTCCCAAACAGTCAAAAGCTCTCGAAGTTCTGGTTGGATCAGTTAAGTAAATCAAATAGACCCTTATTTTAGAATTACCAAATGACACCTTAGACCCAAGAGCTTGAAATGCTAGCTCTTACCTTAAATTTTTTTTTTTTTTTATACTCCTTTGGTATGTTGTCTGCACTTTGTTGAAATCATGCTTAGCTAGCTCAACTAATGTCGGATTTTTTGTCTTCTTCATCATAGGTCTCTATGTACCACCTAGCCTATAGCCTTAGCATTCTCCAATGCAAAGGCATCCCCAAAGAATGCTTTACTTAATTTCTTTAAAAGAACCGGGTCTTTGTTCCCCTTGATAGCCTTGAGATGTGTGCTTGTGAACTCTCTGGCTTCATCCAAGACTCCTTCCCCTTGAAAGGAAAAGGTGTGAAGCTTCATACAAACTCAACATTCCCTTGACGTCCATGCAAAGGCTTTCTTTAAAATCACCCTTCTCATCTTTAAGGTCATTGAAAGCATCTGTCACTCTCGAAAGGTAGAGGTTAGATTAAAAGATCAAATGATTTAATAGGATTTCTAAGATTACATAATGCAAAGTAATGCTTTTATGTGGCCATTTTGTACGGTTAAGGCTATGGAAACCACTATTGATGTGGAAGGCTCAAAAGGCTTTCAAAACACAAGTAGGGAACATAAGTCCATGACTCCAATAAAATAAAGGGGAATTGACCATACAGGTTATAAAATATCATGTATTCCTCAAAATGGTGTTGAATGAGAATTTATCCCAAATGTGGGTGTCGTATAGTGGGGCTCCATTTTTTATTCCAGTTTTGCCCCTTGTAAAAGATAAAATCCTAATCTTTACCCTTGCGAAAACTTCTTTGATTCCCTTTCACTGGTATGGGTGAAAATATAGAGTCTCCATCTTCCTTCGTCGATCTACTGTGAGACCCTTCATCTTCTTGATCGATTTCATCTCGGTATAGTTTAAGGGTAGTTCGTCTTCAACCTTCCGCCAATGTTTATTATCTCTCTCTTTAGGTGACCGTTCGATATCGCACAAAAAAGCACCGAATCAGACTCCAGATTAGCTGTGGTTTTTGAGTTGTTTCGTTTTAGCTCTCACTCCATATTTCTCACTCGATAAAAGAAAGTCGATGCTGTGTAAAAAAACTAATTAAAGTCTCAGCAATTGTGACCAAGAATACAGTCAAGCTTTCTGGAATTTAACCACCTGGGTAGATGGCCAAGTGATCATGCAATATCGCACAAAAAGCACTGAATTAGACTCCTAGATTTGAATGGGTTCTTTTAGTTATTTCATTTGGGTCTAACTCCATATTTCCAACTCAATGAGAGAAATTTTGGGCTTGTAAAAAATGGGTTAAAATCCAAACTGATGCGCCCAAGAATGCAGAGAAGTTTTGTGGGAATTCATTCCCTGAGTAACAAAATATGAAGTGACGGTGTGATATTGCACAAAAAGCATTGAATTCGACTCCTAGTTTAGCTGTTGTTTTTGAGGTATTTCATCTTTGGTCTTACTCCATACTTTGCAACTCGATAAGAGAAAGTTTGGGTTGTATAAAAAATCGATTAAAGTCCCAGCTGTTGTAATCAAGAATATAATGAAGCTTTCTGAAATTTCATTTCCTGAGTAGCTAGCCAAGTGACTATGCGATATCTCACAACAAACACTGAATTAGACTCCCATATTTTTTGTGGCTTTTTATTTGTTTCACCTGAGGTCAAACTCCATGATCTCATACTCGATAAGAGAAAGTTTGGGCTATGGAAAAAATCGATTAATGCTCCAAGAAGTTGTGTGTACAAAGCATCATTTGAATGCTCCAAGACGTCAAATTAACATGTTTTATGACTCAATGGAGCATACCAAGCCAAAAAAACTATGTGAACAAAATATGGAGAAATGAAAGAACAACGGCTTAATCCTCTTGAGAACTTTCTCTAACAATGGAGACAATCACACAAAAAAAATGAGGGAAAACGACCAACTTTAAGATATGCGAACAGAGGGAAAAAGGGAGAATAAACGAGCTGATATTGACTTTTCAATTTGTGCGATATTGCTTATATTTGCGATATCACATGAAAGGGGTAGGATTAGGAAATTTTTTTTTTAAAAAAAAGGGCTCCATGTACGATACCCACATTTGGGATATATGTTTTTTTGTCAACACCACCACCATGAATATATATTATTATATAACATGTACGGGCAAATCCCTTAAAATAAATCACCAAATATTTGAGGATGGGTACAATCTATATAATATGTATTCTATACCTGACTTGTCACGGACATGCATGACTCCATACCTTTCGAAGTAAATAATGGGTGTAATTCATGATTGTTTTTCCGAATTTGGTAGATACATATATAATAGTTCTAGTATATGATCTGAATTGACTATGACTTTAGTAGGAAATAAACTTGATGAACCCAAATAATATGATGATGGACGCGACGACTTAGACCCAAACACTGTTGTACGATTGAATTACAGGTTTTCAACCTAAGCTTGATCCTTTGCCCAATTCAATTTAATCCATGGACTGGGTCTAACCCAACCTTTATACACCCTTGGCCTTTTCCATCAAAATTGTGCTTCAAACTAGTAGTCCGTTGTGAAAGTAGCATATTTACCTGGCGAGACCTCATACCCAAGCTGTCTAAGAAGCCTAAATTGGAGTGTTGCAGCATGAAGATCCTTCTCTGTCTTGATGGTTGGTTTGCTTGATGCTACTGTGTCTAGCACTTCTTTAATCTCCATGTTGAAGAGATATCCCAAACCTAGCCGTTGGATAGTGTCAACCAGCTCCATTTTCTCTATTGGATAAACTACTTCCTTCATCAAATGCTTTACATCATCTTTTAACCTCTCGATGTGCATTTCATGATTCTCTATCTACAAAACAAGTTCGACAATTATAGTTTTAAGACTCGTGGATGGTTGACAAGGTTTAAGTTGAACTAGAAATCCTAATCCCATTTGGATGTGGAGAAACCGATAGCAGGGACGTCCATATAACATATTAAATCAACAGTATAAAATAGGGAAAAAAGCACTATACCTACCTCTACTTTGGCCGTTTTGCAGAGCGATCCCTGAACTTTGGTATTTGTGATTAAACCTACCTGTAGTTTTAGTTGGCATGCAAAATGGACGGATTCTGTTAGTATTAATAGTATAGGTCGTATAAAATGTGTTTGGTGCATACTGGCGCCAAATTACTCTCCCAAAAAGACATATTTGCCCCTGAATCAGCCTATAAAACATTGGAAATGCACCAGACATGTTCTTAGTGAATCTTTTTCTTTCCAGCCATGGCTTCCTCTCAAAACTCCTATACCCATTGTTTTCGTGGCCAATACTCTCAACTTGATAGTGAAATTCGTTACTGTCACTGTGGGCATAGGGCTACTTTGAGAACTTCTCAAACACAGCGCAACATGGGGAGGAGGTTTCTTGGCTGTGTTCTATATGGGGTTATGCTGTCAACTATCTGATTGTTCTTCTTGATGTATGGTCAATAATGCTATTATTAATGTTATTTTGTTTCAATTTTTTTTTCAGATCCAGCCAGCGTGTGGATTTTTTGAATGGGTTGATGGGGAAAATGATCAGGTACAAAAGCTATTGGATAAGATTGATGTGTTGGAGAAGGAAATGAAGACAGTTTGTCGAAGAGAAAAATGTTACCTACGTGTATTGTTATGGACTTGGGCTAGAATTGTGTTTTTTTTTGTTCATGTGCTACCTAGTTGTGGCTTGGTTCCCTGTAGATGGGTTAGAATTACCATAATCATTTGTATCAGTTGGAATATTTTAATGAAAATGGGTTGGTGAAGTTTGCTTGTCCATGAATGCTTTGTTCACTCCTTATTTTGCTCTGAACTTTAATCAACCTGCAATAAGAAAAGCATCATCATCCAAACACTCAATCTAGACAATTTAAAAGGTCATTTATGCTGCTCCAATCCATCATCATCATCCTAACAGTCAATCCAAACAATAAAAAATGGTCATCTATGCTGCTCTAAACAGACATCATCATTCAATATGCCAATCCAAACAATAGAAAATGGTCATTTATGCTATACTCCAAACAGTCATCATCATCCAAATAGTTTTTTGAAACAGTCATTGACAAACTACATCAGGTTTTCTTAAAACACCATCATCTCCCAAACAGTCTATACCGCCCCATAAACAAATTTACAACATCATCATGACAAAGTTTTTTAAAACAGAACCAAAATAAAATCTTACAACATCATCCAGACAAAGTTTTAAAATAGAATCAACATAACATCATCAGATTGTGCTGCCTTTTCCTGCTCCAATCCTCCCTCTACCTCTGGGTGTTGATGCAGACCTCACTGCTTGTAACTTTCCTCTATCAGTGGTATTACTTGCTGATGAAAGTGGCTGTAAAGCTGGCAACGGTTGAGAAAAAGATTGTCTGACTCTCCCCTGATCAATCAAAATTTTCAATATAGTAGTTAGTAAATGCATGCATATAATCTAGTTAGAAGAAAAAGTATAAAACACGGGTGAAAGTATTGTACCCTATGTGCTGGCATGGGCTGTGATGCTGGGTGGGAAGCTGGCATGGGCTGAGAAGGTGGCATGGGCTGTGATGCAGAACGAAATAATCTTGAATTTAGATGCACTGGTCCCTTGCAAGACCTGGCATTATGGCCTGTTTTCAAGCATCTAGCACAAGTCATTGTTCTGTTCCTTCTGGAAACTCTACTGGAACTATGTACCTCATCCGCTTCCCTCCTCCTCAACTTCCTTGGCCTACCTGCAGGTCTTCTATACAATGGATGAGCAACTGGTTCCATTCCACTTTCTATCCAATCATGCATGCCAGGTACAACGTGTATCATACTACTATATGCATTCAAATACATCTTTTTGCTGTAGCATTCATGAATATAATCTTCAGGCCTTCCTTGATTCATGTATATACATGCTATGACATGCTTACAAGGTATCCCAGTCAGATCCCACATTCTGCATAAACATGTTCTACTCTCAATGTTCACAACATAAGTTTTTGTAAAACAGTCAACCTCAAACTCACCTCTGCCTGACCAATTGGGAAAACAATGTCTGCTGTCATGCTTGTTTTTTTCCAACTTCTCCAATATCGCAGGACATATTGTCCCATCATATTTAGTCATTCCTTTTAACTTCACTTGAGTTGTAATCATAAGTTTCCTCCTGACACACTCAAGCAAACCAACAATTGGTTTCTCCCTAGCTTCAAGTATGTAACTGTTGAAAGATTCACAGAGGTTATTTGTTAATGCATCACATTTGGCTCTTATAGTAAAATGAGATCTGGCCCACCTGTTTGGATTAGTAGATATCAGCCAATTATATGCAGCCTGGTCCATCTCTTTCACCCTCTGCATATGACTATCAAACTCTCTGGGTGATCCACATGATGCTGCAGCCCACATAGCATCTTTCAATAATTTGCCTCTAAACAGTTTTTTGAAGTTATCATACATATGTCTCAGACAGTGCCTGATTTCAGCAGTATGAACTACTATCTCAAAAGCTGCGTCAAGCCCTTTCTGTCTATCAGACAAAAAAATCCAGCCCATGTCACCCCCATTTCCAATGTCATCAATTAATGATTTCAAAAATCAAGTCCATGAGTCCAAATTTTCAGCCTCTACTACAGCCATTGCAATTGGGAACATATTATCATTCTCATCTCTACCAACTGCAGCCAACACTTGTCCACCGTAACTACCTTTGAGGAAGCACCCGTCTAGACAAATTATGGGTCTACATCCACCAACGAACCCTACCTTTTGTGCCTCATAACAGACGTACAATCTCTGGAAATTTGGAATTCTATCCATGTGAGGTCTTTGTGTCACCACAAATATACTTGTGTTGGGATTGTACTTCTGGACAGTGACACAATAGTCCCTCAATCTAGTTTATTGGATTCTAATATCTCCAGAGATGTTATCTGATGCCTTCCTCTTCGCTTGATACAATTTATCCTTCGACAAATTAACCTTTAGTTCTCTTCTCAGCTCTTTTTACATTGCAGGAATTGACCATTTCGGATTGTCACTCATCCTCTGCTGGTATTTAGCAGCTATATAGCTGGAAGTTACCAAGTGATTTTCAAACCTCATACCACATGCATGTTTGGGCTTGAATGTCTTAATTTGAAATGTCATCTCACCCTGCATGGGTGATGCATGAATCCTAAACCCACAATCATATTTACAAACAGTCGTGATTCTCTTGTTCTCATTTTTTAGATATTTAATGTCATAGCCTTGCCTTACAGTCCATTCAACAAGTGCTTGTCTGAAAACTTGTGGACTTGAAAATATCATACCCAACTTCAGTTCAGGATTCTCCATATCCGTCAGCTCATTAAACTCAGGCCACTTAGACCTGTTGTTCTTATCAGATGAGCTGCACAATGAGTGAAGATCATCCCCATGCTCATCATCTGTAACCCAATTCTCATCAACTGGTACTTGTTGTTTTCCTTTATGCACCTCTTCCACATTCTCAGAAGATCCTCTGAAGATATTCTCATCTTCTGGCTTCTCAATATCCTCATGTAGCTCTGGTGGTTCATCAGGATCTATAGGATTCTCTTCACTTTCAACCTCACTTTCATCATCTAACTGATGCTGCTGGTTTTGATAATCTCCAACATCAGGATGCTGATGAACATTATCCTCATCATGACCAGCACTTGTTTGAGGATACTGATGAACATTAGGGTCATCATCACTACCTTAATCACCAGAAGCTTCATCCTCAACATCAGCAGCATAGTCATCCTCACAATGAAGTTTCCTACTAACTGATGCTACTTCTGCTGCTGGTAACTGCTTCAAGGGACCTTCAGTGTGAATATTTTGCATCAAGATCTTCCCCTTAGGTGACACTACCATCAAAGGTTCATGTCCCCTCTCTATATAAACAGTCAACACCTTACTGTCCTTATGATGTTTTAATAGAATAAATACATCCCTGTCTGATTCAATTCGCCTCAAACCATCATCAAAATCCATTCCTGACACCTTAAAATACATTGAACTGTTCCCTGGGTATCCTAATTCTATCATACAATCCCTGAACTCAAAATATGATGCTTTATTAATATCAAATTCTCTGACTTCATGTACCATACCCCCAATATATACACTATTTGGTGGGTCTGTAAAATAATCACCATGGTGGAATTCAATTGTAACTTCATCAAACATTTGCATGTAGAACCTTATACCAGTTAAGAAAAAAACTTAATATGTAATTTCTTAATCTAACATATGCAATTTCATAATCTTGATCCTTTCTATAGTGCTTCTAAATAATATTCTAAATAACATACAAACACAAGGTCTAGTGATCCTTTTCACAAGTTATCTGCCCTTTTTGCAAGATGGTATTACTTGAAATTCTAAAGTTTAAGGTAAATTTAAGAGACATTGGAAAAGAGAAAAAATAATTTCAAGATTTTGTAAGTAAAGAAACTTTCTGCTTGGCCTTGAGTTAACAGAGGACATGTTTAAATGGCCTTGAGTTAACATATTACTTATCATAAGGTATGGTTTTTCTTAACAGAGGACATGTTGAGTTGTTTCTATCACAGATTTGACACTTCAAAAGTATCTCTAATCTTAAATTGAACTTCTCTCTCTTACAATAGAACCCATTCAACCTGTGGATCTCAACTACTCTTTATAGTGGTCTAGACCATCACTTCTCATATAAACAATTTAAAGCATGCAACTGGTTTTCAGCACCAGAACATTTTTCATATGATAATTCAGGTGCAGGCAGGGGATCCAATCTACTCCCCTGTAAATGCAGGAAAAAGAAACCAATGATATTTGGAAAGCCATGCATGTAGGCAAATAGGGAGGAGGTGGTTCCATCATTTTCGCCTTTATTCGCTGCATTACGAATCACAGCAAGTTCCCTAGAATCATTTGTGGAGATTTCAAGGTTTCAGAGAGTATCACATTATAGAACCACCCATGTTCACTATATTTGTTAATATCAATGTGTGTGTTGTGCATTGATTATGATGTACACATAGATCTAAGACATACATGAGACCCTTAAGAAAATGCTAGTTGCATTATAATATTGTTCTCCCTAATCATGATAAGGTGTCTAAGTAAGAACACCTCCAATTAGCTTTGTAATAGTGTTCTAGTTTTGGCTATAACCAACACGGTTAAGAGGCTTAAACGGTCCAGCCTATGAGGCCCACCTGCCCCTTCTTATGATGAATCTAAGCCCTTTATAATCATTATTTCTTTCTCCCCGTGAATAGAATTAGAACTTACACAAATTTGACAACCATAAGCCCTCTATTTGATGGTATAAGCTTGATATACCGATTATAGGGTTAAGATTTGGACAACTTTAAAGTACTCAAAATTATCATGCTTTTGGAAGAGCCCTGGCGGGCTGAATCATTTTAGGATTAGGTCATTCATGAAAATGCCAAGCTCTTGGCTATGCATGCCGAAAGCATGCAACTGGTTTGTATCGTCGTCTACAAATACAAGGTCTAGTGATCATTTTCACATCAATATTTTTATCATCAACAACTTGCAAACAGTAATATTGGAGAAATGAATGGACCCCACAAAATGGCATCTTTGATCTCTCTTTCCTTGTCTTCTTCTTCTTCAACCTTCAAACCCACATACAATATAGACATTCTCACTCACATCATCCTTAATTACCAGAACTAGATCCAATACCTAATCATCGAGACCCACCTCAAATATAATAACAGTGCAGACAATGGATATCCAACAAGGGTTGACTTTGGTCCCCTCCATGTGTAACAGCCACCATGGCTAACCCACAAAAGTAGCAGACAAGTGGGGTTTCTATTCCACCAACATTCAAACAGAAACAATAAACAAAAGAAACAGATTTTTTCAAGAGGGGACCATTTTCGACAGCGAAAGGTCCTACACTTTTCTATAAGAGACATTCACCATATCAGATAAAGAAGTTCAAAATCCTAAACCCATGGTCATCGGCAAGGCTTAGAACCACCACATGCATCAAATATATACATGATTAAGGGTATGAGATCATACCTCTGAAACCGCTGATGGTCCTACGGTGTGGATCTATTGTTCTTCTTGAGGGATCTGATGAATGCAAGGAAGGAGGTGCGATTTCGCCTAAAATCGCCAGAACCCTAACCACAAGTGAAAAGGGGGAAAACAAGAAAAAATCGCTAACAGTCAAACGGATATATCAAAGGTAAATTTGTCATTTACTAAATTCCGTCACGGCAGTTAGTATTTGCATGTCAACTAAAACTACAGGTAGGTTTAGTCACAAATACCAAAGTACAGGGGTCACTCTGCAAAACGGCCAAAGTACAGGTAGGTATAGTGCTTTTTTCCCTATAAAATATATGGTGTTTTCTAAATGTCACCTGTACACACTACGTCAAAAATGCAAATTTTTGACGTTAAAAGTTAAGGGAGAAACGACGGTTGTGGCTATTGTTTAGATTTTGATGGTTCTCAGCCGTTGATCATCTGCTGTTTAGATTTTGATGGTTCTTAGTCGTTGATCATTTATCCTTAAGTGGGTCTTCCTAGTGATGGTGTAGCCGATGTTACCGCGGGCCGTCGTTTACAACCCTATTTCGTTTGAATCTGAAACACACAAACGCCTCTCCATACTAGGGTTTTGATTGGCAGTGAGCATTTAGATCTCTCTCTCTCTCTCTCATTTTGCATCTTTTGCAATTTTTTTTTATTGGTAGCTTGTGCAAAATTTCAATCCTATCAGGGAGAGGAAGCTGCAAACTGAAAATTTGTTACCACAAAGATTTCTTGTGATCATCTCCTTGTCCTAACAAAAAAGAAAATTCTTGGAGCTGTCTCATTTATTTGGACATTTCTGATAAAAAGATGTATTTCTAATTTTATGTTTGCTATCTATGTTGTTTCCAGTTACATTAGAGACAATTCAATCCCTATATTTGTAACTTCATTAGGCTCTTTATTTTTTTGGTTCATGAGGATGGATTGGACATGGATTGGTTTAGGTAGGATGAAGGTATTCATATCATGATTCTGTTTGAGGGATTTCCTATCTCATGCATTTCTATCTTAATAAGTAATGATTTTCTTTTAACTGCGATATTGTTAGTTAGGTTTATGTTTAATCTGAATGCTCAATCTATTTCATTCTTGATTTTGTAGTCTGTAAGAGTGGATCACTGGAAAGGGTACAACTGATTGCAGCTGCAAAACGCATCTCTATTTCAAATTGCCGTGAATGTGTGTTTTTCTTGGGGTTAATCAACGACAATCTTCTGGGGGATAACCATATGCTGCAGGTGAGAACTGTGATGGTTGTCATTTTGTTTGTGTGCTTTGACTTTGCTTTCCTGCAACGATGTACTATTTTTAGTCCTCTATAATCTCTATCTAATAGCTGAAAAAACGATTATGACATCATATCCATTTTCAAATATGAAAGTTGTATATATCTTGTTCTTTCATCTGTAACTATGCTTCTCAGGTTATAACTGAGGTGATATTGTTCAGGAACAATCAGTTTAATCCTTTTGTTTGGGTTCCATTGATTGTTCAGTAACATATTACATATTGTTACCCTTTGCATGTAATGTGTTTGGCCATGTTAATTACAATGTTTGTTCAGTTTGTTGATGTGTTGTGCATTTTGAATGACTTTTCATGAAGTTAACATTACAAGAGCCTGTGATATGACTGAATAGCTTCCAACTATGCTATGGGCTTTGATCATGCAGTTTTTCTTTTTGGTAGTTTTCATCGGTTCAGTTGTTCATGTAGCTACCAGTTTGGGATGTAGATGTGTTGGGTTCGGGTTGGGTCAATGGTGGACTTGGACCTGGACTTGACTCCGGTTAGGTTTATATACCTGAACTCAAACCTGAACTTACCTGATGGTTCTAATTTTACTTTTCTATTACTTTTCTTTGTTCTCTTTTGACAAACAGAGAAATCATCTTTTGCAGGTTTAGAGAATAAAACAATATTACCAGAAGGCTCATGGGTTATCTTCTTTTTTTCTTTTTTCTTTTTTTTTTTTTTTGTCCCTGGATAGGAATTTATGCAGTATTTGGTTAGTTGGACCATTAAAGTTCTGTGCATAATTTTGCTATGTGGAGATTGATGATCACACTAGTTTGGACTCTTCCCTACTAAAAAGACTTTTTTTTTGGGTGCAAGTGATCAAGATGAAAGAGAATACATGACTATGCTTATAGACTTCACTTCTAAACCGTCTTCCCTTCCTGTTTTTGACCTTCACATGATGCAAGCATGCACTGATTTGCATGGAACTCATCATCAAAAGATGTCAATCATACAACAAATATCAGTTCTCAAAAGGGCTACCAATATCAGCCTACCCATTAGCCATGAGGACAGAACTTTAATTATGAAGAAATAGAGTAAATGTAATGTGAAGGAAACAAAACATGCACATCAGCCATGAGGGCAGAACTTCCATTGACACCAAATAGAGGAATACACAATACAGTCATTTTTGTATAACTTGTAAAGCATGGATGACTGGGTTTAGTAAAATCCATCTGTGCTCTTCCCATGGATCACATGGATCATCTCCTATCCCCCTATTCTTCTAAATCCTTACACACCCAGCACTGTACATATATATGCCAAATCCATGGGCATCAACAGTAATGGAACTGATATGTCCCCATCACAAATTCAAAGAACAGAAATATATACTTCCCTATCACACCACACTATATAAATAGTTTCCTAAAAAAATTCCAGGAAATTTAACAGGTGACACCGAAATTCAATTAAAAATAGATAAAGATTTCCACTATTCTGATTAGAGAACTATATAAAGGGACACAAAAGAAGAAACAAGATCTCATTTTCATCATTAATGTACAGTGGTGGAGTTGTATTATTCCTTGTCAATCTCTGTATATGGAATTATGGGTTTTCATCATTAATGTATAGTGGTGGAGTTGTAGCTTTCTCAATGATTTGCTACGGCCTTTTATTTTTAAGTATATGATTCTGTGTGCAATATCTATAGATTTAATATACATAGAACTCATTTAGAGAGATATAAAAACATAGTTTTATGATGTCTATGATGTTTAGTAGTTGGATCTGATTTCAACAGATTTTGAAATTCATGTTCAGATTGTTGTAATAGGTACTTGTTGGGTTTTCTAGGTTCTGAAATTTCTAGTTCAGAATGGAGCCTCCAAGCAAGGAATGGATGACGGCACCTAGCCTTTCTAAAGAGTACCTGGAAGGAGTATAAAT
The DNA here is from genome assembly GCA_038049695.1 of Cinnamomum chago. Lineage (NCBI taxonomy): Eukaryota > Viridiplantae > Streptophyta > Magnoliopsida > Laurales > Lauraceae > Cinnamomum > Cinnamomum chago. The sequence goes on from CP142460.1 coordinate 52,349,239, forward strand.
ATTCTTTCGGCATGTAAGGGCTAATACACAAAAACTAGGGAGCGATGATAGGTATTGTTGTCCGTGTCAAATGCCGAAATTTTCAAGGGAAGAAGACACTAAGAGAAATTCCTACACATTTAATATGTGATGGAATAGATACGTCTTACACGACATGGATCCACCATGGAGAAATCTATCCCAAAAGTCGTGTAAATGTAGGGGCTAGTGATGTAGTATGTGGGCAGGTTGATTTGGTGAATGATGTATCTCAAGATGAGGATAATGCTCAAAAAAAATGTGGGGGGTGAAAGTCCGGGGATCCGAACCCTAAAGGGGGGGTGAATAGGGTGAGCTTCAATTATGACCAATTTTAACCAATTTTAACTTCTTTAACTTAAACTAGTCACAAGTGGTGATTACAAATAAAATGCGGAAGCTTAATAAAAACAATCACTACAAAGCAAGCACCATCACACAAGGATATATAGTGGTTCGGCCTCAATGCCTACATCCACTACCGGCTTGTGATCCAACACCCCACCGGATTTCCACTATTTATACTTTTCAATATGCTAAGCAATAACCTTTACAATGATGTTTTTCAAGGCTTAACATCAACCTATACATTATGCTTTTCTTAGGCTAAGCAATAACTTCTTCAACCAACGGTTGGTTATCTCTCTAATTAGTGTCTATAATACACTTGATGGAGATTCAATTTAGCTCATTACAATGCCTCTTAATTAGGCGGATATGGAAGTGAAAAACTAATTCATACACACACACACTATGAATGCAAAGATGAATGCTCAATGTGTATGTATGATGTTGATGGACCGTGCCCCTCCGTTCCTCCTCCGCTGCCATCCGCACCGGGTCTGTCGGGGTCTGGAAGGAGGGAGAGGGAAGAAAGAAAGGCGGGTATCAACATTTTGTGGGTATGCTAGATTTTCTTTTCTACTTGGAATTTAGAGTAGTGATCCGGAGATTCACCTTCACAAGTAGAAAGGAAATCAACTTTTTCCTAACTTTCCATTGCACACATATTTTAAAGAAAAGAGACAAGTTTGTTTTAAATGCCGTGAGAGGCGATTTTCTTTGTTTGCCGTCAAAGGCGATTTTGCCGTGAAAGGCGGTTTACAAATCTCATCAATAATGAAAAGATAAGAAATGTGAATTTTGTGTCTCTTTAAGAAAAAATACAATACAATAGAAAAGAAAGAAATGGAATCTAACTTTTCATGCGATTGTGGGGGGACCCGTTCAGATCGACGGTCGCGAGTCATGTATGGACTCCGCCATCGTCCTTCAGATGAGAACTTTGATGCTTGATTTCTTGGCTTGGCTCCAACCTCAGATTTTTAGAGGATAAGGACCAAGGTAAGGTCCTATATCCGGTAAAAAGCTGAGTAGACGGGCTGAAAAGCCGCATCTAGCCATGTTGGATAGAAGGAGAGGTGGCCTTGGGGGGGGGGGCCCAAGGGGCTTTGATCACCTTGTAGTGCTTGTTGCAGCAGAGTTTTCTTCAATAGAGGAGAGTTTGTTGCAGAGGTTCTGGATTTTTCTTGGATTTTTCGGAGAGTTTTTCGATAATTTTTCCCTTAGCCCCCTTTTCCTTGGAATGGCCTTCTATTTATAGGCATTTGGTAGCCATTTATGAGAGTTTATGAGCATTTATGGTATTAATGCTCATGATGGGAGGAGTTACAAGTTTTTAATTTCTTGATTTGGTAACTCATTTTTCCTTGAATTTGATTGGCCGGTGGAGGATAATGGGCATTTAGTTGCCTTTAATCTCCATAATGAGGGGAGTTTCATGGTTTTAATGCCATGAATACTTGGATTTGTAACTCCCATTTGCTTGCTTTTGATTGGGCCGTCCAAGATAATGAGTTAATGACTGTAATAAGTTGCCATAAACAAGTCAATTAACAGCATTGAATGGTCTCCCGGTCTCTTGAAGAGTCACGGGCCGCGCCGCGTCCTTTGGAATTCTTTTGGCGATGATCATCGATGGATCTTCATGTTGATCGACATCGGATGATCATGCAATTTCAGACTTTGATTAATATCAACAAGTCGGCGACATCTGTCCAGTCGATTTCTCGATCGGTCGGGCAGAAAGTGCATTTTCTTGATCGGTCGGTTGACAATTTTGAGGTGTCGGATGATGATTCCATGATTCCGGCGGCGGATCCATGATGTCGACGAAGATCGACGGATTTCATGCTAAAAAAATCAGAATTTGGAAAAATCACAGGGGCCAATCAACTCGGGACGCGAAAGATACCCGAAAAATGGGGTTTTTGGACGAGGTCCGGCGGCCCGGACCTCCATGGTCGCCGGCGACCATGGGGTTTGTGCCCATTGGTCGGCCGCCTTCCGGTCGCCTTTTCTTCTTCGTTTTTCGTCGTTTTTCGCTTCTGTTTTCTCCCGCATTTTTCTTGGAATTTCCTCTCATTTATTGGCTGAATTTCCCTCAAGAAAACCTGACGGGAAGCCGTGCAAATCGGATTGCAAAGTTTCCCATTTTCTGAAAAGCCGAAGACTTTGCTGTGGAGAACTCCCGATTTTTTTGTCAAGCGTCGAAACTAGGTCAAACGATGTCGGAATGACCTGAAATTCGACGTGTAGCTTCTTGAGCAGTAGACGAGACCAACCATAGGCTTTTGTTCAGGTTTTGAAGCCGCTTGGGGTCCCGCAAACGCTTGACTTTGATTTCACCACGAGGGAAATGCCGAGCTTTGACTTCTGGTCAAACGATGTCCGATTGACCTGAAATTCGACGGGGAGCCTATTGGAGTCATTTTGAGATGATCCACAGGCTCCGAATTGGGTGCCATGGTCCCGGGGTGCTCCGCCGCTGGTAGGCTTGATTTTGTTTCCGAGCATCGAAACTGGTTCAAACGTCATCGGAATGTCCTGAAATTTGATGTGCAGCCCTTTGGAGGTATGTAGAAGCCGCCCATGTGCTCTGTTTGATGAGTGACGACCTCGGTAATTCTCGCTACCTAAGGGCTTGATTTTGCTGCTCGAGAGTTAATGGAGGGTCAAACGGTGTCGGTTTGACTTGAAACTTGACATGTAGCCTTTCGGAGGTATTTTGAGACCATCCGTAGGCTCTGATCGAAGATTTGGGGTTTTTGACACTGTCGCCGCCGGGAGCTGCTGCTTAGCTGTTGGAGAAGTGAAGCTAGGCCAAATGATGTCGGAATGGCCCGAAACTTCATGTGTACCTCTCTTTTGGCTGTTTTGAATGACCTAGCAGTTTTTGTTTGATTCTGACAAGATCTAATGCTTGAAGTGGCGCCTGCCTATTTGGGGTAGGATGCGGCTCCATGTAGCTTTTGGTGTGAAGAGGCAAAGTGACATTTTTTGTGTCAACAAATGCCCCCTCGAGGTACAGCGACGATGGCTTTTGCAGTCGATGTGCCTCGAAGAGAATCTTGAAGGAGAGCTTCTGACTTGACCAAGAGTCTTTCGGCATTTTTTTTTTTATAGAGTAGCCTTTTGAGCTTCCAGGGGATTTTATGGTAGTGGGAGGGATCACGTACCATTTCAAGGCAAAGTTTTGAGAATTGACATTTGGGATTTGGATTTTGGGTTTTGGATTTTTTGGGTTTTGGATTTTCCCTTTTGACCTTGTGAACCTAAAGGCTTTATGTGGCGCATCAGGCAGTCAAGTAGGATTTTTTTTTTTGTTTTTTTTTGTACCTTGTGACCTAACAAGCTGTATGTGGCAGGTTAGGGGGTCGGGTTTTTGGTTTTTTGATTTTGGCCTTGTGACCTAATAAGCTGTATGTGACAAGTTAGGGGACCGAAAGTAGGTTTTTGGTTGGCCTTCTGACCTAACAAGCTGTATGTGGCAAGTTAGGGGACCATGGTTTGCTTTTTTGGTTACTCTTTGGGACAATTTTTTTTTAGTCCATTGGAGTGGTTTTGGATTTTGGAAGAATGTCAATTTCAAGGTTTTGGCTTAATTTGGTTCATGAGGTGGGATGGTTTGGATTTTGGAAGCTCATGAGGCTTGGAATTTTTGTATGGCCCAATCAACTCAAAAGAGGCATGGAACCATTTTTTTTTTTTTTTTGTATGCTCTTGGTAAGAGGAATTTTGACTAAAAGCCACTTTTAGTGCCTAGGTGGTCAAACCTGGCTCATATGGGCTAACCCATGGGACCTTAAGCTTTGAAAGATGGCTTACATCTCACATGGTGTCGTTTTTGTAGAGAATATCTAAAAATATCTCCTTTGGGTGGAGAATATCTAAAAATATCCTTACTTTGAGAGATTTTCTCAAGTTTCCTTGATTTTGGGAGAGATTCTCTCAAAATATCTTTCTTTGGGAGAGAATATCTATCATTCCCTTTCTTTTTGGAGAGAATTTCTCAAGGAATCTTTGTTTTGGGAGAGAATATCCCAAGTTTCCTTTTCTTTTGAGAAGGTTGCCAATTTTTAGCACTTACCTCCTTACTTTTCTCCTCTTTCCACTTTTGGTTTGCTCTCTTCTATAAAAGCAAGGGAGGTGGGATCTCTTGCTCCTATTGCTTTCTTTTTGCAAAAGTCTTCAAGAGAGCTCCAAGACCTTCTTTTCTTCAAAGATCTTCAAGCTTTTCTTCTTCTTCCTCCATGGCTTCAAGTAAGTTTTTTTTTTTTTCAAGAAATTGCATGTAGGAGTAGAAAGAAAGTTTTTTTTCTTTTTTTTTTCTTTTTCTTTTTCTTTTTTTTTTTCACGTGTTTCCTTCTTCTTCTTTTTTTTCACACGCTTTTTTTTTCTTCTCTTCTTTTTTTTTCTTTTTTTTTTCTTCTTTCCTTTCTTTCTTTTTTTTTCTTTTGCTCACGGTTTTTTTTTTTTTTTTTACCGTGTACTGTTTTTTTTCTCTCTCTTTTTTTTTGCACGTTTTCTTTCTTTTTTTTCTTTTTTTTTTTTTGCTGCTGTACGGCCTAGACCGTATAGCCACGTGGCTTGTGGGCCATGGGATGCGGGCCAGCCCAGAATTTTTTTTTTTGAATGAGGTTTTCTCTCTCTCTCTTTTTTTTTTTTTTTGCTCACCATGATAATGAGGTTTATGCAATCCAAGATGTTCATGTACATACTTTTTTTTTTTTTTTATGCATCAAGATAGAAAGTTAGAGTCTCTAGGTTAAGCCAACATGAATTTTGACTTAGACAAAGTTTGATTGGTTTTGACCAAGTTGGGTTGGAATTGGTCAAACTTTTTGTCAAAGTTTTCCTAGCGTCTAATGCATGATGATTTTTTTTATGCATGATTTTTGTAAATTGGATTGGGAGCATGATGATGCACACCTGAAAATCTTTTGCAAGTCTTGGGATTTGAAGCTCGCAGCAATATTGAGCTCTTTCCTAGTCTTGCGGGATTTTGAGGAGCTTTGCAAGTTCTGGAATTTGAAGCTCGCAGCAATGTTGAGCTCTTTTCCGATCTTGCGGAAATTTGAGAAGACTAACTTGATCTCGCGGCAATGTTTGAGTTCAAGCTTTCTTTGAGAATCCTTCGTTGATTATGAGCTCGTGGTGATGTTGAACTCATCTTCAGGCTTCCAATCTTTTTTTCGGGGTGTTTCCCTTTTCTTCAGAATTGCCCCGGAGCCATGCCAAAATTTCGCTAGGATTTTTTTTAGCAAAATTCTGTCATTTTGGTGATTGATTTTCTTTCTTTTTCTTCCATTGCAGGTAGTTCCTCCAGAACGAACAAGGGTAAGGAGCCCGTTACCGATGCACCTCGTCGATCTGCCAGATCTTCCAATGCGGCCGTACAGCAGGCCTGGGAGAAGGTCCAGTATGTGGAGAGAAACTTGGAAGAGTGTGACTCGCTCAACCGAGATGAGATGAGACAGCGACCGATCGCTCTCAAGGATGAGGAGTTTTACAAGATTATGGCAAGCAATCGTCCTTGGGTCATGGACGATCAGAGCGTTGTGCCCAAGCCTACTTTTTTCTTTGGTGATGCAGCCTCTGATGACTCGTCATACCAAAGGAGATGCTTTCAGTTCTCTTACATAGCTGATGGTGAGGAGAGAACCATTTCTACCCGATCGATTTTTGATCGTACTATTTCGATCATGAGTCTTTCTCCCACATGCTCTAAGATAGAAGATCCTCCAAGCTGGGTGAAGAGGACCAATGTGGTCAAGACCGGGGTTTTTGTTGGCGGTCCTTCTGGTTATGTAGAGAAGTCGCCTGTCCGTCTGGACATGTTGATGTCGGCCAGCGGCTACCAAGGACCTGATCATCCATCGGTTGATTTGAGACCGGTGGGCCTTGGCATTTTCAGGGGTGATGGCAGCAATTGGGTGAAGCCTTTTCGACTTCGTGGCCGTTTCAGTGTTGACTCGAGCTGGGAGTCGTGGACTGATCACATCCTGCAGATTGGTGGTGCCATTCTGAAGGAGGCCGAGATTTTTGATGTGGTTCGCGCTTTTAGGCAAACCGTGATTTTCTCCGATGAGGCTTTTATGGCCATGCTGGAGTCCTTCCTTCCACAAACCAACACCTTCATTGTTACGAATGGTGAGATTGGTTTTTCTTTGAAGGAGCTGAGTGCCATTACCGGGCTGCCCATCCTCGGCAAACTCTATGAGGAATTTATGCCGATCGACAGCGTCCTTGAGGAGCAGTCTGAGGAGTTCAGGCTTTTGTACTTCCAGCTCGTCGCCTTCTACGATTTTTTGAAGGAGAAGGAGGGCTTGAAAGTCCAGTGCAGCAGTTGGAAGAATTTTGGCTCTTTATCTCCCAACTTCTTTGGCAGTGGAGAATCTTCTGAGAAGAATCTGGCTTCGAAGAAGATCTCCGTTATGCGAGAAAATCTGAAGGAATTCTTCGCAAGCACAAACGCCATTTGTTCTGACATCGCGCTGCGAAGAGATCTCGCTATGTACCTCACTTACTGGCTAGGTGAGGCTGTCTTTGCTGGAGGAGATGGGACGCACATCAGGCCGCATTGTATTTTTTCGGCTTGTCAGATGGCGTTTGGAGAGCAGCTAGCTTTGGTGCCGGCTCTTTACTCCTATTTATGTACCGAACTTCAGGCTGCTACTTTCTTGGTCCGGCTTGGGCTCCCCATGAACAGAGTATTTTCAGCCCATATTTTCTATTCGTGGTATGTGTACCACTGTCCTGGCTTTCATCGTTTAGGCGCCGCACAGGATGATGACCCTTTCATGATTCGGTTGGCTAGGGGAAAAGCCGTTTCCGATTCACTTTTGTCTGCCCGCTTGAGAATCTGACGATTCAGGGATGTCGAGATTGGGCAATCTTCAGTGAAGCTTTCTCCGGATTTGAGGAAGAAGGCTTTTGATTTTGGTGTCTCCCGTGATTCCACCAGGGCAGGATCGGGAAGACATTATTCTTTGACCAACGCAGAGAAGAGGTGGCTTTTAAACATATGTGTTGGCACGATGGTGTACCGCAGACATCTTTTTGTTGACATCCAGCCGTATGTCCCTTCGCGTTTTGCGTTGCAGTTAGGCTTCTCTCAAGGCGTTGTTGGAGCGCCTTCGAGCATGGTGAAGCGTTTTGGAGGTTTGCAGGGCGGGAGAAATGCATGGGCTTTCTATAGTGCGGAGGACACTACTGCCATGATTTCCTATCCTGAGTTGCCCACTTTCCGGACTGCTGGCTTCACGAAGTGGTTCGTGGAGAGCTTTGCTGTGTACCGAGGGCTTTCCAAGAAGGAGCTGAATGTCAAGCAATCTCCTGGGAATGGTCTTGGTAGATCAGATGGCGTCCGTCGAGAGGAAGTTTTGTTCTTCCTTTCTGGAGAGAAGCATAGGATAGGCTTTCTCGAGGAACAGGATGTCATCAGATCCGGAGCCGCACAAGAGATACCTGTTGAGGTCTTGAGACAACTCGAGGAGGAGGAAGCCGAGATCGACGCTTGGATGCAAGCGGAGCAAATGAAGGCTTCCATAGGGTCCACTGGTAGGAGCGGGCCGTCTGGTGAGGAGCCAAATGGAAGTCCTGACTTTGACAGTGAGGCAGGTACTTCAAGTAAACCGGCTCGTAGAAAAAAAAGGAGGAGAGGACAGCGTCGCACTGAGAGACGCCACGAAGACTATCCTGATCTGGAAGTCCCTCCTACCATTGCTGAGGAGGTATCAGGAGATGCTAATGAGCCTCCAGAGAAGAGGAGTCGTGAAGAAGAGACCGCCGATGATGGTATGATTCTCCTTCTTTTCCATTTCCGCTTCCTTTTTTTTTTATAAGAGATTTTTTTTTACCTGCTGTTTTCTTTCTTTTGCAGAAGATGAAAACTTGGTGATGCCCGAGGTTCCTGTCGATGAAGGGGTGATGGATCCAGTTGCGGCATTTGAAGAAGAGTTGAGGGACTCTGGGGAGGACCCAGAATCTCCACCTGGTATGAGGATGATTTTTTTTTGACAAGATCATATTCATACCTTTTCTTGTGTTTTTGCCAGCAGGTTGTGAAGCAACAGGAGAAGTTCCTTCGTCTTCCTCAGGACCAGAGCAGGAGATGCCAGCAGCCGATCCAGAAGTAGGGGCTTCTTCTACCAGTCCCGTCATGGCGGAGGCAGGACTTTGTGGTGATATTGCTTCTTCAGTGGCTCCGATTGGAAAGAGCCTTTTGATTTCTTCTCCACCACGACCTGACATGGGCAGTCAGCCAACAGATCGTGGTGAATCTTCATCTGGGCCATCCCTCCAATATGCAAAGAAGGTGTTGAAGAATGTATTGAGCTCATGGGTTGAAACTCTCTCTTCTGGCCATTTGGAAGCTGGTTTTGGCATGGTCAAGCATGTACAGGACATCCTTGCTGACAGTGCAGAGGTCGGTCTGGACGTTGCAAGTGCCAAGGCCTTTGTTGATGAAGTCATTGCTTTGGGTGACAAATGGACTGAGACCAAGAATTTCCCAAGCGGTGACTTCTTCAATGAGATGTTTTTGCAGCCATCCGGTAAGATCAAATCTGAAATAGATGAGATCTCACGGGCTCGAAAGCAATTCGTTCGGGAGAGGAACGTTACCGAGTTGGCTATCATCGAGCTAACACAGGACCTGCACTGTCTTGATAGGGAGATCACAGAAGCTAGGCAGCGCCTTGAGCAATTGCAAGAACAAAGTGCTGCCAAATGGACTGCCATTGTAGAAGCCCGTGCTAAAGAGGGAACTCTGATTCGCCAGGTTGAAGAAGCCGGTAGCAGCCTCCAGAGAAAGACTCAGGAGTATGAGCAGTGGCAAATTCTCTGGGAAGAGCTTCCTCGTGCCGAAGATGGGTCGCGGCGTTCTGCCGCGTTTTATGGCAAGATCCTGAAGAAGCGCGGCCTGGAAGCTTTAGAGGCTAAGGCCAAGAGTCTGCTTGAGGAGCTGGATCTTTAGTTGAAGACCATGCTAGACTGAGCTCTTGATTTATAACAAACTCTTTTCTTCTTTTCTCTCTTCTTCTTTTTTTGGTACCTCTATGTAAAACATTTTTGGTACTCTATGTATCTTTTACTTAAATTCTTTTTGGTGAAAATAAGCAAAGGTTGGGTGAGAATGTTTATTTGAGAATTTTGATCAAAAGGTTGTCATTTTGTGAAAATCTTTTGTCAAAAGGGTTGTTTTGGCATGAAAGCCAGATTCTGCGGCAAAAGCCAGGGTTTTTTTTTGTATGGTTTGAAAGCCGAATTTCGAGATGGCATGAAAGCAAAAATTTGGGTTTATGGCATGAGAGCCAGAATTTTGGATGGTGTGGAAGCCGAAATTTTGAGGTGGCATGAAAGCCGATTTTGGTGGCGTGAAAGCCAAATTTTGGGATGGCATGAGAGCCAAAAAAATTTTGGATGGCATGAAAGCCGAATTTTGAGGTGGCATGAAAGCCGATTTTTTTTTTGGGTGGCATGACAGCCGGTTTTCGTGGCGTAAAAGCCGATTTTTTTTTTTAAATGGCATGAAAGCTGAGTTTGAGATGGCATGGGAGCCAAAGATTTTTTGTGGCATGAGAGCCAAGATTTGGTTTGTGGCATGAGAGCCGGTTTTGTTTTTGGTGTAAGAACCAGATTTTGTTTTTGGCATGAAAGCCGAAATTTCTTTTTGGCATGGAAGCCAGATTTTTTGTTTTTGGCATGAAAGCCAGATTTTTTTTTTTAAAACCGAGTTTTGTTTTGTTGGCATGGAAGCCGAATTTTGATTTTTGGCATGAAAGCCGGATTTTTTATTTTTTGGCCTGAAAGCCGGATTTTTGGCATGGAAGCCGGGTTTTTTGGCGTGAAAGCCAGGTTTTTGGTTTTCAAAAATGCAAGTATCGACTAAAAGTCGCCTCCCTGCTGAATGGTATTGCAAGTATCGATGGAATGTCGCCTCCCCGCGGATTTGGGTGCAAGTATCGACTAAGCGTCGCTTCCCTGCTTTTTTTTCTTCAAAAATTTTGTTTTGTGGGTATCGATGGAATGTCGCTTCCCCACGATTTTTGAATTTTGAGGTTTTTTCGAACCTTTGTTTTGTTTTTTGTTTGTTTTGAAATTTGGGTTATGGATATCAACTGGAACGTTGCGTCTCCATGATTTTTGAAATTTTGGGGTTTTGGAAGTATCGAATGGGTGTCGTATCCTTCCGATTTTGGGTTTTGCAAGTATCGACTGAACGTCGCTTCCCTGCGGTTTTTGAAAACCCATTTTTTGTTTAAAGACATGAGGGTCGTAAATTTTGACTCAAAACCATTTTGGTGGTAAAAGCCGGGGTGGACTAGGGCTGAAATCCCTAGGTCCTGATTTTATTTCAAACCATGAATTTTGGGTTCAAGGATCGAAAATTTTGGTCAAGTTTGGGAAGAGGCTCCTAAACTTGGATTTTTGGATTTGCTTTTTTTTTTTTAACAATGAAACGATGAAAGAAACATTGTTTTGAGGGGTTTTTTTACAAATTTCAACAAGAGGATGAAAATTCCAAAAGGAGTGGGTTTGACGAGCAGATACCTAGGAATAGGCTTTGGCCGTGTAGACATTGCTCTGACCCGGTGGGGAAAGCCTTCAAGGGTAGTACCGCTTTAAGAACTTTCCATTGATGGGCAACATACACCTGTCACCCTCCATATTTAGAAGAGCGTATGCGCCGTTGGAGAAGATTTTGTCAATGACGAAAGGTCCCTCCCATTTTGGTTCAAATTTGCCTTTGGATTTGTGAGCAAAAATTATAGGTCTTCTTACTGTAAGAACCAAGTCTCCCTTTTTGTAGGCGCGTTGCCTGACCTTCTTGTCAAAAGATCATGCCATGCGTGCTTGGTAGAGTTTAATGTTTTGTAGAGCTTCGAGCCGTCTCTCATCGAGATTATCCAGCTCTTGAAGTCTCAATTTGACATTGCTTTCTTGCGTCATGTCATTTTGTAGAGATACCCTTAAGGAAGGAATTTGAACTTCCAAAGAGACAACAACTTCGCATCCATAGACCAAGGAGAATGGTGTGCTATGGGTTGGTCCTCGAACGGTGGTTCGATAGGCCCACAAAGCTTCAGGCAGTTTGTCGCCCCAATCTCTTTTGTGACTAGAGACCATTTTCTTGAGGATTTTCCAGAGCGTCTTGTTGAAGGCCTCTGCTAGTCCATTCGCTGCCGGATTGGACGGAGTTGAAGGACAACTTTGGATTTTCTATTTGTCGCAGAACCTGTAGAATCTGTGATCCCGGAATTGCGGTCCGTTATCATGGACGAATCTTTTAGGTATGCTGAAGCGACAAATGATGTTGGCGCGCAAGAACTGAAAGACTGATGAGGTCTTCATTTCACTAAGCGCGAATGCTTCTGACCACTTGGAGAAATAATTCGTAGCGGCGAAGATGAAGCGATGACCTTTGCTCGATGGAGGGGAGATAGGACCTATGATGTCCATACCCCAGGCTTCAAAAGGGCATGAGATCGCTGTAGGATGCAGCCATTCTGGAGGCATGTGGACATAGTCTCCATGAATTTGGCATTGTTGGCAGCGCTTAGCAAATTGCATTGCATCAGCAACAATGGTAGGATCTTCAGGTAGGATTCCGAACATTATGTAATCAATGAATGGATCCCTCCAGTCTCCGATCAGAGGTTTAAGGATGGAGATCCGACTTCCAACCACTTGGTGGCATTCAGCAACTGCTTGATGTGTGTTGAGAGGTGGGAGAATCCTTTTTTGACACACTGTAACTTGCATGTTTTCCCCTTCTTGGATTGCCATAGACGCAGCAAGTCCAGCCAGGGCATCTGCGCGAATGTTTTCACCTCTGAGGATGTGGGTGATGTGACAGATGTCGAACTTTTGTCGAAGCGATTGCGCCTTGTTGTAGTAAGGCAACAGATCGGGTTTCCTGACTTCAAATTTCTGATTCATCTGGTTGACGATCAGTTGATAGTCTCCAGAAGCTTCCAGCGTAGTGATGCCGGATTCGAGGGCGAGTTCCAATCCTATGATCAGGGCTTGGTACTCAGCTGCATTGTTTGAACATGGTTCCAGTAGCGAGAATGCATGCGGAATCATGTATTTATCGGGACTAACAAAGAGAATGCCAATTCCCGATATTTGATTTCCCTTTTCATTGTCCTGGTTGCGCCATCGAAGTACATGTGCCAGGAAGCATTTCATAAGGAAGTCTCCACACTGTAGACCGGTTCGTCTGGGAGGTCATCCCTGAGTGGAGAATCTTTAGGCAATGGATGCTCCGCGAGGAAGTCTGCTAGAGCTTGGCCTTTGATTGCTTTTTGTGGTACATACCTAATGTCAAATTGTGACAGGAGGATGGACCATTTTGTTAGTCGGGCATTGAGAGAACCTGCTTTTGTGACAAGGACCTTTAGGAGGTTGATCCTCGAAATCAGGTACACTGTGTTGGCTAGCAGGTAGTGACGCAGTTTTTGTATGGCGAACATCACTGCCGAGCATTCTTTTTCGACTGGAGAGTAGCGATGCTCTGCACCTACCAACATGCGGCTAAGGTAATATAGAGCAGCTTCTTTTCCCTCGTCATTCTTTTGTGCGAGTAGAGCGCCTAAAGAACAGTCAAGGGCTCTTGTGTACAAGAGGAATGGTTTTCCAGTTGTGGGGGCAGCCAACACTAGAGGTTTAGTCAGGTATGACTTGATGTCCTGGAACGCGGCTTCACATTCAGCATCCCAGACAAAATCGACACCTTTCTTCATTAATCGAGAGAATGGACGGCACTTCCCTGATAGGTTGGAGATGAACCATCGAATATATGCCAATCTTCCTTGGAGCCCTTTTAATTGTCTTAGGGTTCTTGGAGATGGCATTTCTAGGATAGCCTTGACTTTGGTGGGGTCAAGCTCTATGCCAGCTTTCCGTACTATGAATCCGAGAAACTTACCCGATGAAACACCGAAGAAGCATTTGAGGGGATTCATTCGCAGTTTGTGTTTGCGAAGTCGGAGGAAGACTTCTCGAAGATCTTTGAGATGGTCTTCTTTTCTTTTGCTTTTGACGGCGAGGTCATCGACATAACATTCGACCATCTTGTGCTGCATATCTTGGAATATCTTCATCATAGCCCTCTGATATGTAACGCCGACATTCTTCAGACCGAATGGCATAACAGTGTAGCAATACACGCCAAACGAGGTCCGAAATGCTGTGTGTTTTTCATCTTCAGGATGCATCTTTATCTGATTGTAGCCAGAGAAGCCATCCATGAATGTCATTCGCTCGAACCCACAGGTGTTGTTGATCATCACCTCCGGTATAGGGAGCGGGAATTCATCTTTTGGGCATGCATTGTTTAGGTCTCTATAATCAATGCAGACCCTGATTTGCCCATTTTTCTTTGTCACGGGGACGATGTTGGCCAACCATTCAGGATGTTGTTCCTCACGGATGAAGCCAACGCTTTTGAGTTTTTGAGCTTCTTGTTCAATTTTGTCCATCACGTCAGGACGGAACCTTCTTTGACCTTGTTTGACAGGCTTGATATCTTTTTGAAGATTGAGTTTGTGGACTGCTATTTTAGGGTCTAAGCCAGGCAAATCAGCGTAAGACCATGCAAAACAATCAACGAACTCAATAAAGCCTATGAATACAGCGAACTCAAGAAACGCGATATACTCGGGTAATTCATCATCCTTTATATTCTTGCTTATGAATACAGGACGTGGGTTATCAGGTGTTCTCAAGTCTATCTTTTGAACAGAATCTTCAGTTGGAAGGTTTGAAGGTGGTTCCTCCACAATATTTTCGGAGGCTTCCAGCCCAACAAAGCCTTCTGGAGTTCCAAAGGTATCTACAGACCACGGCTCTGCTTTTGTCCATGAGTCTTCTTGATTGGTACTTTTCTCAAGATTTGCTATGAGATGGTCCCAATCACCTGTTGAAACTAGGTCGAAGTAGGGCACTTCTTTTGGAGATGATGGTTCTTCTGGGCTAGAAAATCGTGTATCCGTATCATCGGTCAATTCCTCTTCATCATCCGAGAAATCATACCAATTGGGTGAGCTTCCTAAATCTTCGACGGGTGACTCTTCAAAGAGATATCCGGGGAGATCGATGTCTTCATTAATATGAGATGTTGAGGCTTGGTCGGCAAGACGACTTTGCAGCCTTTGTGTCAACTGTCTCAAGGGAGCGTCAGGATCATACCCCAGCCCATGTGAAGACTTTTCTATGTGGCGGTGGGGTTTCCAACCTTCCAGTTGACTTTTGGTCAGGGTTGGTTCCAATGGTGTGATAATACCACGGCCACCTCCCAAACCGATTGGGTTCTAAGCGTCGTAGCCCATTTTCTTCATGATAGCTTATGCCATTGGACTATACAGGGATAGTTGAGGCATACCTTCATTTTGGAAAGGTTCAAGCGAAGAATTTGATGAAGAAACTCCCGATTTATGGAAGAAGATTGGCTTTTCTTCTGCTGATGTTGCTGGAACAACGAAGGAAGCAGATGCCGGATCTTCTATGTCAACGGCTGTCTCCATCGGAGTGAGAGCGGGCTGGACTTATTGATCATCAGCTTGGCTTGACGATGTGTCGTCTTCTGGCTCTGAGTCCGAATCCGTGTCTTGCAAGATAGACACGAAGGAGACAGCAAACTTGCCCCCAGCCTTTTGTTTTGTCTTCTTTGCTTTGGTGGTGATCACCAGAGGCTTTGAAGACTTGAGGGAGACCATGAAGGGAGATTGATTATTCTCTTCGGTTTTGATAGAGGGTTTGTTTTCTTCCGGTGATTGCTGAGGAGCCTTGCCTGTGTCTTTCTGGAGATTTTCGGCAAAGGGTGTTGTTTCTTCCTCCCTTTCTTCTTTTTCATCTTTGTACATCTGAGCATCTGCGAAATAGACTTCTTTGCCTTTGAAGGGATTTTTGTCTGCAAACACTCGATGTATCAAGCCGTCATTGCCAACGAACTTGATGCACTGATGTAAAGTCGAAGGGACAACACCATTCTCGTGTATCCAGGGGCGTCCGAGAAGGATGTTGTAGCATGAAGGGGTCTTTATTGCATAGACAGTGACCTCGGAGATAAGATCACCGATTTGCAACTTGAACCTGATTTTGCCGATCGGCCTTTGAGCGCTGCCATCATATCCAAAGATGGACACAGACGTGTGGCTCGGCTTGCTAGGCGGAATGCCCAGTTCTTCGAGTGCCGAAGTGGAGATGAGGTTGAGTGCAGAACCTGGATCGATCTGGATTCTGCGTACTGGCACCTCTTTGATGTACCCGGTGAAGTACAGGGGTCGGTTGTGCTTTGTCTCGCCTAGCAGGAGGTCTTCATTGGTGAAGGCGATGGTTGCACTTGCTGCTTTTTGAACCGAGAGGCATTCGATGCAGGATCCCTCAGTTTTATTCTCTTCTCCTTTTGAGGGAGTTTTTGATTTTTTGACCCTATAGTCCATTTCAATTTGTAGGACTTGTGGGGCATGTTTGTCGACATCCGCATCCAGCATTTGTAGTTCTGAAATGAGACTATCACGAGTCTGTGGTGACATTCGTAATAAGTCTAGGATGTGCAGACGTGCAAGTATGTGTTTGAAGTGCTGAATCAAGTCGTACTTGAAAGCCTCCTTGGGGCCTTCATTTTCATTATTCTTGCCACTAGGGGCGTTTACAGCTTGTTTTCTCGAAGGATTTACATAAGAAGCAGAAGGTTGGTTGTAGTTTTTGTGGTAATCCCGGCCAGAACGGGTACCTCTACCAACTTCAAGCTTCTGGAGAAGGGTCTTTGTTTGGAAGATCACCCTCGCGATCGAGGGGTTGTTCCTTCTCATTTGCTGAAGATGTCTCTGTGTCAGCATTGCCATCTTCAGTAATTGTGTTGCATGGAGCATTTTCCGGGAGCAAGTCCTGAACAGCATCCAACAACTTTCCTTCTTTATCGAATATTTTGTCGGTCCAGACATCACCGATGAGATCGGGCATTTGGGACCAATTGACCGGATTTTCTCTGAAGAAGATTTCACCGGCTGGAATTTCTTCAAGGTGATCAGTCGGAAGAGGTTTGAGTTCCGATGTCACTGTTCCAGGAGACGAAGCCTGAGAAGGTGTGGTTCCGGAGGAATTATCATCCTGAGCTATTGCATTGCAAGTAACTTTGACGGAAGATGCCTCCAAGATGAACTGTTGGGAATCAGATTCGTCCTCAGATGTAAGAGGATCATCGATCCAACAGCTTTCTTCCTTTTCCGGGGTTACCGGAGGAGATTCCTGTAGATTTTCAGGAACTTCCGGTACTGGGTTGTGACGAAGCCGGTTGATGCGACCTTGTTCTTGCTCTATAGCAAGGTGCTGCAAGATCCTTGCATATTCATCGAGATCAGGCATGGGGGTCAAATCTTCTTCTTCGTCTGCTCCTTGTGGTTCAACATGGTTGGGTTCCACTGGAGTATTTTCTTGGACAGCCTCTTGGTCTTCTACATCATCAGACCAGGATCCTTGCGGCTGTAATGGGTTATACCAGATTACTGGCATAAGATGAGATTCAGGGATCCATTCCTCGTCGGAGAGATATTCTCCTGTTTCGAGGGATTCCTCCCACTCATCGATGTCGCTAGCGGTGTCACTGGACTCGTATCCATCCATGGGGAATCTGACCACCGAGTTGCAAGAGTATGATGCCCCCTGCGTAGTTTCATCTTTGAGGTGCGGTGGCATAAAATCACCAAGAGTGAATCTTCTTGCCGCCTTTGAAGTCTTGGGAGGAGACTCTTCTGTTGCCCCCCAATGAAGCGGTAGAGGAGGTCTCTGCCTTTTCAGCGACTTCTTGCTTTTTCGGAGCTTTCTCCTGCTGTTTGAGTTTGCGGAGTTGTCTCCTGGCTTGCCTTCGCTGTTGAGCGGTTGGCTTTGTTTTGACGACCTCCCAATTTTCATCTTCTAGGAGATCGGGGTGTACCCATATGGGCTGTCCGTCTGATGTTGGATATGGAACCAACTCTTCGGACGTTTGGGTCATCTTTATCACCTTGAAGGAAGTAGTGATCTTCTCTTTTGGTGATTTTTGTTTTTGTCCACACGACACCATGTTGACGGAGCAGACCCATAGTTCTTGTCGAAGGTGATGACTCCGTTTTTCCACATCTCATTTATCTTCTCTCTCACAACAAAGCATTGACTGAGAGGATGCGAGACCATCTGATGGTATGGACAGTACCGAGGATCGTTGGTTTTGCCAACATCGCCCGGTCTTTTGGGGTCAGGCAAGGTGAGTTTACCGTTTGCGAGAAGTGCCCCAAAAATTTCTTCAACATCTTCATCGAACGGGTATTTCTTCTCTACTCGTTCTTTGAAGGCATCAGAGAGTTCAGGCTTTTTACCTGCAGCTTTGTTTTCAGCTTTCTTTGGCGGCTGAGGAGCTGACTTGGTTTGCACATTGAGAACCTCTTTTTTCTTTAGCTTTGAGGTTGCAATGGTGGTCGGCTCTTTCTTTGATGATTTCTGACTGTTGAGGTCTTTGATCACCGTTTCAGCCTCCATAAAAGCTTCTAGGAGTTCACCTAGGTTTTTTGATTTGTTGTCGATGATCATGGAGCGGATTCTTGCTCTCATGTTGTTACGGTAGATGTTGACTAGCGACGCTTGTGGCAATACATCTGAGCATTTGTATGCCATTGCCTTCAACTTGTGAATGAAGTCATATGTTGACTCACTCTCTCCCTGTTTTAGGCTGCAGAGCTGCGCCATAGTAACAGGATGATCCTCACCTTTGAAGTGGGTTAGGAAGCGTGTCTCCAGCATGGCCCAATTTTGAATGGAGTCCTCCGGCAGAGTGGAGTACCAATCAAAGGCCGTACCTTTTAAGGTACTTGCAAAGAGGCGGATTTTGAGGGCATCTTGATCCACAATAGCTCCCTTCAGGATCTTGAAATGGATGACGTGTTGTCTGGCTGAACCTTTCCCCGTATATGTTTGGAGAGTAGATTGCTTGAATTTTGTAGGGAACAGGACCGAGTCCATCCACAAGGGATATGGTGGCTTGATCCCATGCTCCTTTAGTGTATCCTCTTCTTTTGCTTTGGCGAGGATATCGTCAACGTCCTTTTTGGTAAGGGCACGTGACTCACTGTTTTCCGCATTTTCCTCGTCGCCTTGATGGCTCGGAGGAGCTTCTTTGTTTGGCGGACGTTGGATAGTGAGAAGGAGGTTTTCCATTAGGGCCTCTATTCTCTGCTGTCCTTGTTCCAGCTGCTGGATGCGTGCAGCTACGTCATCATGTGGCGGAGGTTGCTCAGCATTTGTGACCAAGATGTTCACTCTTCGAGAGTCGAAAGAGGATACAGTCTTGGTGACTGAGCTGGAGCTCATTCTTTTAGATGAAGAGCTCGAGGAGTGATTACTCTGGTGTCCTTGACTTGAAGGAGCGAGAGAATCTTCTCGATGTCTTCTTGTCCGAGTGACGCTGCGAGTCACCGGTCGTCTGACATGGATTTTAGTTGCCGAATTTTGATGTCTTCTGGTTTTTCCAACCATATGGACAACAACAACTTGATTGGGTCTTTCTTTTTCAACCCATTTTTTGGAGACCTGAAGTGCAGAATGCTGGGTTCTTTGCTTCTCTAGTCTCTTTTGTCGATATGCCACGCGGCGGCGCATACGACGAGTAATTTGAGCTTCGGTTAGCTCTGGCTGCGCTCTGGCAATGAAGGACGCAGTCCCTGGTGTGCAGCAGCCGAGCTTGTCTTCTTTGAAGACTGGCAGGGACAGGATCCGGACGCGATCCTTTGCCTGTCGCAGCGAAGCCTTGAATTTGGCGAGTTCGGCCCCTGTTGAGAGGAAGGGTCGACTCGCAGGAGTGCAGGCCTTTGCAAGTTCTTGCGGAGGCCTTACGATGCACGATTTGATTTTGGGCTTGTAGGAGCAAGCCGGCTCGTGCTGAGTTGGTTTTGTTTGGCGGAGGGTAGGTTTCTCCTCTTTCATGTAAGCAAGAGGGTAGAACCGGTTCTCCTTGAGAGGGGCCAGGTATGCTGGCTTTGCAGGTGTTTGTGACCTTCTTTGTTTGGGTGAAGGTCTTGGGGACCAAATCTTTGAGCAGACCTGGTTTCTAGTAGGTTGAGGCTTCGTGGGGTTACCACGGGCTTCAGGTTTTCTGATGGCCGCCTTTGGTGTCGGAGCAGCGACATGTCCGGTGGCAGTTTTCTGCTTCTTGGCAGTTGCGGTTTCTTCTACGGGAAGTGGGAATGGTCCCAGCGACCCGAAGACGATGGTCCGGGGAGTTGAGGTCGACCCGGTGTTCTGGGAGTCGCCAAGGGTGGTGATGCTTTGGCAACTGGCGGGGCGCTTGTAGGTGCGCTTCGTTTGCTTCTCTTGAAGCATCAGCTGGTACTTGTTCTCATCAAAGGTGATGGTTAATGAACCTGCCATCGTTAGTTTTTGGAAAACTTCTGAAACAAGACCATATCCATTAGTAATCACAAGAATATGGTGATTATAAATGGAAAATACTATGGTTTCGCCTCTTCAAGTCGCCCGAGGGAACATGGCCAAGCCCAAGCAACATGAGGAAGGCAGAAAAGCCATAGAGGGCACAATTGTTCTAAACGCAAGTAGGGTCAGCTCAGAATGAGCGTCCCAGTGACTGCTAGAAGCAATTGTGAACCTTAATTCAAATTACCGAGAAGCAAAGCTCACTCAAGGTAAAATGATATAAGGTTGAGATACAAATGTGTCGGTTGCGAATACAGTAGACCCGAAAGGGCGTACTAGGACCGCTAGGCACAAATGTTGCAAATCGCATCCTTGGAAAGGACACGAGATGGGATTTTTGAAAGGTCAAGATTGGATTCATAAAAGAGAGCAAATGGTATTCCAATCCGAGAATGAGCTCAACATTTCTGCGAGCTCGAAATCCGAAAGGGAAGGAACCAAAATATCTCAAGTGTGGATCTAAAAGTGACGGAAGTTTTTTTTTTTTTTTTTTGAAAGTGTCAAGATTGGACTTATAGAAGAGAGCAAATGGTATTCCAATCCGAAAACTAGCTCAACATTTCTGCGAGCTCGAAAATCCGAAAAGGAAGGAACCAGGATTTCTCAAATATGAATCCAAAAGTGATAGAAGTTTTTTTTTTTTGTTCTTTTTTTTTAGAAAATTTTTTTTGAAGATTTTTTTAAGAGTTCACATAGATCTCCAATTCGATCTTATGAAACCTCAGTTGATAGATGAGCCCCTAGGTAAGGGTAGGATTACTTAGTGAACCCGTTTGGAGGACCCTTGCCTAGAACAGTCTAGCTGTCTCCACACTCTGGACAAGGCTTTTCTTAAATCCACTTTGGTCAAAGAACGCAATTGGTGCAACCATAGTAGCTTTTTTTTGAAAGATTTTTTTTATGGATTCATAAAAGAGAGCGAATAGTGTTCCATTCCGAAAATGAGTTCAACATTTCTGCGATCTCGAAATCCGAAAAGGAATAAGCCAAAGTTTCTCAACTTAAACCCAAAAGGGAGAAATCTGAAAAAAAAAATTGTAAATCAGATTTTTTTTGTGGATTCATAGAAGAGAGCAAATGGTGTTCCATTCCGAAAATGAGTTCAACATTTCTGCGATCTCGAAATCCGAAAAGGAAGAAGCCAAAGTTTCTCAACTTAAACCCAAAAGAGGGAAATCTGAAAAAAAAATTTAAATCAGATTTTTTTTTTTTGAGATTTTTTTTTAGAAACAGGAAAGGCTGGAAATAAACTTAAAGAAAGAAACTTCCAAAAATCCCATCTCATGTTTTTTTTTTTTAGATGCAAGATCCAACATAGGCCACCAACTAGAATGGAGCCAAAGAATCCAAGCATTGTGTTCTCAAATGAACGGGTCCCACCGGGTGTGCCAGCTTGATGGACCGTGCCCCTCCGTTCCTCCAACGCTGCCATCCGCCCCGGGTCTGTCGGGGTCCGGAAGGAGGGAGAGGGAAGAAAGAAAGGCGGGTATCAACATTTTGTGGGTATGCCAGATTTTCTTTTCTACTTGGAATTTAGAGTAGTGATCCGGAGATTCACCTTCACAAGTAGAAAGGAAATCAACTTTTTCCTAACTTTCCACTGCACACATATTTTAAAGACAAGAGACAAGTTTTTTTAAATGCCGTGAGAGGCGATTTTCTTTGTTTACCGTGAAAGGCGATTTTGCCGTGAAAGGCAGTTTACAAATCTCATCAATAATGAAAAGACAAGAAATGTGAATTTTGTGTCTCTTTAAAAAAAATACAATACAATAGAAAAGAAAGAAATGGAATCTAACTTTTCATGTGATTGTGGGGGGACCCGTTCAGATCGACGGTCGCGAGTCATGTATGGACTCCGCCATCGTCCTTCAGATGAGAACTTTGATACTTGATTTCTTGGCTTGGCTCCAACCTCATATTTTTAGAGGATAAGGACCAAGGTAAGGTCCTATATCCGGTAAAAAGCTGAGTAGACGGGCTGAAAAGCCGCATCTAGCCATGTTGGATAGAAGGAGAGGTGGCCTTGGGGGGTGGCCCCTCCAAGGGGCTTTGATCACCTTGTAGTGCTTGTTGCAGCAGAGTTTTCTTCAATAGAGGAGAGTTTGTTGTAGAGGTTCTGGATTTTTCTTGGATTTTTCGGAGAGTTTTTGGATAATATTTCCATTGGCCCCCTTTTCCTTGGAATGTCCTCCTATTTATAGGCATTTGGTAGCCATTTAGGAGAGTTTATGAGCATTTATGGTATTAATGCTCATGATGGGAGGAGTTACAAGTTTTTAATTTCTTGATTTGGTAACTCATTTTTCCTTGAATTTGATTGGCCGGTGGAGGATAATGGGCATTTAGTTGCCTTTAATCTCCATAATGAGGGGAGTTTCATGGTTTTAATGCCATGAATACTTGGATTTGTAACTCCCATTTGCTTGCTTTTGATTGGGCCGTCCAAGATAATGAGTTAATGACTGTAATAAGTTGCCATAAACAAGTCAATTAACAGCATTAAATGGTCTCCCGGTCGCTTGAAGAGTCACGGGCCGCGCCGCGTCCTTTGGAATTCTTTTGGCGATGATCATCGATGGATCTTCATGTTGATCGACATCGGATGATCATGCAATTTCAGACTTTGATTAATATCAACAAGCCGGCGACATCTGTCCAGTCGATTTCTCGATCGGTCGGGCAGAAAGTGCATTTTCTTGATCGGTCGGTTGACAATTTTGAGGTGTCGGATGATGATTCCATGATTCCGGCGACGGATCCATGATGTCGACGAAGATCGACGGATTTCATGCTCAAAAAATCAGAATTTAGAAAAATCATAGGGGCCAATAAACTCGGGACGCGAAAGATACCCGAAAAACGGGGTTTTTGGGCGAGGTCCGGCGGCCCGGACCTCCATGGTCGCCGGCGACCATGCACCATGGGGCCGGCGACCATGGGGTTTGTGACCCATGGTCGGCCGCCTTCCGGTCGCCTTTTCTTCTTCGTTTTTCGTCGTTTTTCGCTTCTGTTTTCTCCTGCATTTTTCTTGGAATTTCCTCTCATTTATTGGCTGAATTTCCCTCAAGAAAACCTGACGGGAAGCCGTGCAAATCGGATTGCAAAGTTTCCCATTTTCTGAAAAGCCGAAGACTTTGCTGTGGAGAACTCCCGATTTTTTTGTCAAGCGTCGAAACTAGGTCAAACGATTTCGGAATGACCTGAAATTCGACGTGTAGCTTCTTGAGCAGTAGACGGAGACCAACCATAGGCTTTTGTTCAGGTTTTGAAGCCGCTTGGGGTCCCGCAAACGCTTGACTTTGATTTCACCACGAGGGAAATGTCGAGCTTTGACTTCTGGTCAAACGATGTCCGATTGACCTGAAATTCGACGGGGAACCTATTGGAGTCATTTTGAGATGATCCACAGGCTCCGAATTGGGTGCCATAGTCCCGGGGTGCTCCGCCGCTGGTAGGCTTAATTTTGTTTCCGGGCATCGAAACTGGGTCAAACGTCATCGGAATGTCCTAAAATTTGATGTGCAGCCCTTTGGAGGTATGTAGAAGCCGCCCATGTGCTCTGTTTGATGAGTGACGACCTCGGTAATTCTCGCTACCTAAGGGCTTGATTTTGCTGCTCGAGAGTTGATGGAGGGTCAAACGGTGTCAGTTTGACTTGAAACTTGACATGTAGCCTTTTGGAGGTATTTTGAGACCATCCGAAGGCTCTGATCAAAGATTTAATGTCTTCGACACTGTCGCCGCTGGGAGCTGCTGCTTAGCTGTTGGAGAAGTGAAGCTAGGTCAAATGATGTCGGAATGGCCCGAAATTTCATGTGTACCTCTCTTTTGGCTGTTTTGAATGACCTTGAAGTTTTTGTTTGATTCTGACAAGACCTGATGCTTGAAGTGGCGCCTGCCTATTTGGGGTAGGATGCGGCTCCATGTAGCTTTTGGTGTGAAGAGGCAAAGTGACATTTTTTGTGTCAACAAATGCCCCCTCGAGGTACAGCGACGATGGCTTTTGCAGTCGATGTGCCTCGAAGAGAATCTTGAAGGAGAGCTTCTGACTTGACCAAGAGTCTTTCAGCATTTTTTTTTTTTATAGAGTAGCCTTTTGAGCTTCCAGGGGATTTTATGGTAGTGGGAGGGATCACGTACCATTTCAAGGCAAAGTTTTGAGAATTGACATTTGGGATTTGGATTTTGGGTTTTGGATTTTTTGGGTTTTGGATTTTCCCTTTTGACCTTGTGAACCTAAAGGCTTTATGTGGTGCATCAGGCGGTCAAGTAGGATTTTTTTTTGGTTTTTTTTTTTACCTTGTGACCTAACTAGCTGTATGTGGCAGGTTAGGGGGTCGGGTTTTTGGTTTTTTGATTTTGGCCTTGTGACCTAATAAGCTGTATGTGACAAGTTAGGGGACCGAAAGTGGGTTTTTGGTTGGCCTTCTGACCTAACAAGCTGTATGTGGCAAGTTAGGGGACCATGGTTTGGTTTTTTTGTTACTCTTTGGGACAAATTTTTTTTAGTCCATTGGAGTGGTTTTGGATTTTGGAAGAATGTCAATTTCAAGGTTTTGGCTTAATTTGGTTCATGAGGTGGGATGGTTTGGATTTTGGAAGCTCATGAGGCTTGGAATTTTTGTATGGCCCAATCAACTCAAAAGAGGCATGGAACCATTTTTTTTTTTTTTTTTGTATGCTCTTGGTAAGAGGAATTTTGACTAAAAGCCACTTTTAGTGCCTAGGTGGTCAAACCTGGCTCATATGGGCTAACCCATGGGACCTTAAGCTTTGAAAGATGGCTTAGATCTCACATGGTGTCGTTTTTGTAGAGAATATCTAAAAATATCTCCTTTGGGTGGAGAATATCTAAAAATATCCTTACTTTGAGAGATTTTCTCAAGTTTCCTTGATTTTGGGAGAGATTCTCTCAAAATATCTTTCTTTGGGAGAGAATATCTATCATTCCCTTTCTTTTTGGAGAGAATTTCTCAAGGAATCTTTGTTTTGAGAGAGAATATCCCAAGTTTCCTTTTCTTTTGGGAAGGTTGCCAATTTTTAGCACTTACCTCCTTACTTTTCTCCTCTTTCCTCTTTTGGTTTGCTCTCTTCTATAAAAGCAAGAGAGGTGGGATCTCTTGCTCCTATTGCTTTCTTTTTGCAAAAGTCTTCAAGAGAGCTCCAAGACCTTCTTTTCTTCAAAGATCTTCAAGCTTTTCTTCTTCTTCCTCCATGGCTTCAAGTAAGTTTTTTTTTTTTTTTTCAAGAAATTGCATGTAGGAGTAGAAAGAAAGTTTCCTTTCTTTTTTTTTTTCTTTTTCTTCTTCTTTTTTTTTCACGTGTTTCCTTCTTTTCTTTTTTTTTTCACACGATTTTTTTTTCTTCTCTTCTTTTTTTTTCTTCTTTCCTTTCTTTCTTTTTTTTTTATTTTGCTCACGGTTTTTTTTTTTTACCGTGTACTTTTTTTTTCTCTCTTTTTTTCACGTTTTCTTTCTTCTTTTTTTTGCTGCTGTAAGGCCAGGCCTATACGGCCTAGACCGTATAGCCACATGGCTTGTGGGCCATGGGCTGCGGGCCAGCCCAGAAATTTTTTTTTTTGAATGAGTTTTCCTCTCTCTCTCTTTTTTTTTTTTTTTTTTTTTTGCACTCCATGATAATGAGGTTTATGCAATCCAAGATGTTCATGCACATACTTTTTTGTTTTTTTTTTTTTTTATGCATTAAGATAGAAAGTTAGAGTCTCTAGGTTAAGCCAACATGAATTTTGACTTAGACAAAGTTTGATTGGTTTTGACCAAGTTGGGTTGGAATTGGTCAAACTTTTTGTCAAAGTTTTCCTAGCGTCTAATGCATGATGATTTTTTTATGCATGATTTTTGTAAATTGGATTGGGAGCATGATGATGCACACCTGAAAATCTGGGTCAGTTTGGTCGTACCATAGCAGTTGGGCCCAATTCACCATTTATGTCCTCTTCCTAGTGACATTTTTTGTGTCAATAGCAGAACATTACAAGATGATACCATGGAAGAGGATATAAATGGTGATTGTAAGGTCCTGGACCTTACTGGGTCAGTTGGGCCCAATAGTAGGCCCATTGACCCGTTTATTTTGTTATTATTATAATTATTTGTATTTTAGATATTTAAGTGGGTTTATATCATGAGCGAGTTTCTTCTGGTGTTAGAGTAGTGGCTGCGAAGTTTCATGCGACTTCGAGTGCATTTGACCCTAGTAAGGGGCTTGTTTGCAATTTAGGGAAAATTGAGTGTTTTTCCGGAAACTCCAAACGCCATGATTTTTGGGTTCATTGGCAAGGTCTCGTTGCCCTGATCATTTTTTTCTCCAGGCTCGTCGCGATCCAACGATCAGAAACCCTTCAAGTGGTCCATTTCTCCATCGGACCCACTTAAGGGCAATTCAGTCATTTTCTCCCTACCTTCTTCTTAAACAAAGATTAACCATAATCTCCTATTCATCTCTGCAATGAACGAGAGCTACAACAGGCCTTCTCCTTCCTCTTCATCTTCTCAAGTCCAAAACTCCCTCCAAAGGAGATCATCTCAAAGATCCGAGACCCACAACTTCTTCCTCTCGATCTCTTCTCTCCATTGATATCAGTTGGTAAGCCTTTTCCCATCATCAACTTTTCCTTTCGTCTTCTCTTTTGTTTAGATTAGGTTGAATCTTGATCTTTTTCCTTTCTTTCTTATTCTCGGTGTTCTAGATTACTTTTAAGTGGGGTGGATTGTGGTTTTCGCGGTAGAAAGCTCCTTCTCAAGCTTTTCCCAATTTCTAATCTTCTTCTTGTTAGGGATTTTGTATTTGCAATTTGATGGATGCATTAACATATTCATATCATTTGAATTTTCACTCTTGCATTGTTTTAGAAAACCTTGAAATCTGGTTTTATACATGCATTGCTTTTAAGATTTGTAAAAGTATTGTTTTATGCATGTTTTGGTTTTAAACTTGGATGCATTGGTTTTAGAATCCAAACGTTTTTGAAAACCTAATTCTTTGTGAATTATATTTGGAAAATCATTTTGAGAATTTAGGTTTGAGCATTTCATACATTCATCATTTTCAGAATCAATTTTGTATGCATTCTCATTTGAAAAGAGTTTTAGAAATCAAGCTAGCCTATGAGTTTTAAATCTTTCAAAATGTTTTAGGCTTTTTATGTTCCATGTTTTAAAACCCTTAGAATGATTTAAAACATGTTTTTAAGCTTGATTTATTGGCCCAAATAGTTCCACAAAGAAATACTTTGAAACTTGCAAAAGTGGAAATTTTGGCCTGTGCAGTGTCGCCGGTCGACCGAGACCTGCTTCCCGGTCGACCGGGAACACTGTCGGTCGAGTGGGCAGTTTCTGAACTGTAACCTGCCAACGGTCAAAAATATGCCCGT
Source organism: Cinnamomum chago (assembly GCA_038049695.1). NCBI lineage: Eukaryota > Viridiplantae > Streptophyta > Magnoliopsida > Laurales > Lauraceae > Cinnamomum > Cinnamomum chago. The sequence goes on from CP142460.1 coordinate 52,376,465, forward strand.
TGTGCTTTCTCGGTCGACCGAGACCTCTTTGCAGGTCGACCGAGGACTTGCCGTTGGACACTTTTTGGCTATAAAGTCCATTCATTTCCAACCTTTTTCAAGGCTTGACACATGAACCTTTGAGACCATTTTGGAGCCATTGAAAGGGGATGAAGTTGGAAAGGTTAGAAGGTCATTAGGAGAGCTAAAGCTTGGATTAATGAGTTAAACCATCAAGTAAGCTCTACCTTTCTTTATCATAGTTTACATGCTTGTTTAAGTTATTGGTAAATGTTTTTATGCATGATAACTATGATGTGTTGAATCCATTCTACCCTTCATCTTTGATATTCAAGATTGGATTCATCACTTTGATTTCAACCCAAGTTTTGTTTTAAACTTTCTTAATCATGCTTAGCCTAAATCTTTGATTTCTTTTATTGCATGATTATTTCACTTGGTTGAAACTTCCCTTGTTGTTTTCATTCATTTAATCTTTAGTCAAATTAGTTTAGAAAACAACATTGCACATGCATCACTTGATTAGGCTTAAACACTTTCATACAACTTGTGATCTTTAGATTTTCATATCATTCACAAGTGTGTAATTGTTCAAGTGATTTGCATAGAACTTCAATCATATCTTTTTGTGCCTTAAACTTTCAAATTGCATTAAGCATAAATTGATTGAGCTTACTTTTAATCTTGATTGAAGTTTTCACATACACACTTCATAAGCATACATCTTTGCATTTCTTTGAGTGTTTGTGTGAGTTAGTTTTCATTTTCATATCCGCCTATTTAGAGGCAAATTAATTTGAGCTTAAATTGTAATCTCTTAGAGTGATCTTTTGAGAAGACACTTTCTTAGAGAAATCTTTATCTTGTAAGGTTATTGCTTAGCCTAAGAAAAGCATTGTGTAAAGGTTATTGCTTAGCCTATAAAAGCACATTGAGAGGTTGTTGTTTAGCCTAGAAAAACAACATTGTAAGGGTTATTGCTTAGCCTAGTAAAAAGCATACATAATGGAAATCCGGTGGGGTGTTGGATGCACAAGCCGGTAGTGGATGTAGGCACGTTGGCCGAACCACTATAAATATTGTGTTGTGGTGATTGCTATGTGGTGATTGTTTTTGTTTAGCTTCCGCATTTTATATGATTAATCATCACATTTGACTAGTTTGTTTTAAAGAATTTAAAATTGGTCTAAATTGGTCATACTTGTTGCACACCCTATTCACCCCCCCCCCCCCCTCTAGGGTTAGGATCCCAAGGACTTTCACTTCTTGGTTGAGGCAAGTAGATATGCAATTTATAATTGATCATTGTTTGTATTATTTTCTATTGATTGCAATGATATCCTTGTTAGATTACCCAAATTCCAAGCTTGTTATTGATATTGTATTGGGGTTGACATGTTAGGTTAGGTTTGGGGATTTGGGTTTGAATTAATTTGTAATTGGTAAACTTTGATGTTTAAATTGTTATTATGGATGTTGAATGATGAATGTGATGAAATGGGAGCATGGAGGCTCGTTTTCTACAGATTAGCCACGGATTGGCCGGAGGAAAAAGGAGAGAAAAACTCATTTTTCATGGTTCAGGTCTACAGTGCCGATCGATCAGTCTGTAGGTCGATCAATCGGATGACTTTTTAGCTGAGACGAATTACAGTCCGAGGTCTACAGTGCCGATCGATCAGTCTGTAGGTCGATCAATCGGATGACTTTTTAGCTGAGACGAATTACAGTCCGATCGATCGGACCTTTTTGTCCGATCGATCGGATGGTAATTTTCTGACAGCATTTGGAAACTTCGAACACTTGTAATATTTAATCCCCCCATTGGTGTGTTTACATATTATATACCGTTGGAAAGCCATTGAGATGTAGAATCCAATGGTTCTGGTTTCATCACGATCGAAGGTCGGGAAGTGATATAAAAACTCAAAATATTGATACAGCCTATATTTTTTTGGAAATGAGACCAATAACTTAGGTTTGGGTCTTAGATGTTGGAAACCATGAACCTACTATCATTTGACCATTAATGGGGATTAAATCGTAGCACATGGCTTGGTGTGCTTCGATTGGGTTGTCTAGGTATTCGTGTATTACACATGGTTTAACCGAATGCGTATGAAATTGTTTCGACAGATGCTTAACATGATTGTACACCAAGGAATTTCCCTAGAAGCATCGTTGATTCAATTTCCACACGTACTCCGCTAAGACGTGTAGAATACAGGGATGACCCCACTTGCCTAGGTTTGGATTATAATTTCTCCTTGATTTGTGACTTGTATCCGTTGTTATAATTCCTTGTACACTCTTTCTTGGCATAAAACACTTACTAATTATGAAACATAAATCCTTGTAGGATTAGGATAAGGACCTGACTTAGAGTGTATCGTAGGAACCTTGTGTTATGCATTTGATAAACATGACTGGCTAGTATAAAAGGGGTTATCAAGTGTTTGACTTGTATTGTATTGTTTTGAATGAGATAATCCCTATGAATATGTCTTGTACATTGATCTAGCCAGGCTTGCTTGTCTTGATCTATTCTCGTGTCAACACCACTTTATTATTATTTGCATGTCATAGCCATCTGCAGTTTGGGGTTTTACTTGATGGGCCGGTTACTTGGACATCGGGATAGGCAATCGGCGTTGGACAGCGTCCATGGCGTTGAATAGCTGGGAGCGGGCTTGGACTGTGCTGCTATTTCCAGGACCGGGAGCTAGGATCCCACTGGTGCCGGACTTTAGTATCAGTAGTCTGGTCTGGATTGTTACTGATACCCCGGGAGGTGGCTTGGACATCCTCGGAGTCTCCCTCTTGTATCTTGCATTGCATTGTTTGGATAAGTGGTTATTGGTAGGTGATGTTAGGATTTTTGCCATTGTCTCACATGATTATTATTCATGCTTTATGCCTAGTTTCGTTTTCCTTGCATTCACATGATATTACACTTATCCTTATTCTATATTCGATGCATGCCATGACATTTATACTTTGCTTATCTATTGCTCAACATGTCGTCGACTCTGTTCCTTGGTGTGCAGACACCTCAGGTAACTACTATGAGGAGCAGGCAGGTGAGGAGATCCCAGAGGATCTCCAACGGACTGAGGAGGAACGAGAGTGGCGTGCAGATGACGTAGAGTAGCGTCATCATATCTGGCAAGAGAGAGATTCATTAGGACTTCATTAGATTCTTTTATTCTTTATTATCTCTCGTTGAAACTTTCACATTATTGACTTTACTATTGTTTTAAATGACCTTGATTATTAGGATGGCCATTGTAATAAATTAACTTCCATTTTTAAGTTTCATTTTATTCCTTGTTCAACTTTAACATATATTGAGATTCACTATTTCTTGTTGATATCCAACTATGCCTAGAATTGTATGAATTCCGCAATTTTTTTATTATACTTGATGCTTGAAATATTATATCCTCACAGCGGACTTATGATCCTTGGGCCGAAATGATAAAAAATTTAATTAGTTCTAAATTTCACTCCCTGGATCCGATTTATTCTCTAATCGGGTTCGGGGGACGTGACAGTGATGATGAAGATTACTCTAAGCATTTCAGGCACTAGAACTTGTCACTAGAAGTCTGCAACAAATTGTTTGTGAAAGGTATTTGTCTCCTACTTTGTAATGTTTTGGTGCTTGAGTTGATTATTGAAATCTTTGGTTCCTCCATGTCTTGATTTGTATGCTTTTAAGTGTCCAAAGTACTACTCATAACTTAGTATTGTCATTATTGTTTTTTAAAAACTTATGACTCTATTTATGTACACTACATGATTATTGCTTATGTCTTTTAATCTCAACATTTTTAGATTCAAGGTTTATGTCATTCTTTATACAAGCCAATATTTATAATTGAGTTTCTTATTTAAATGTGGTTGTAGGTACTATGTCGCATTATACATCTTCATCATCTTCTACGTCTACTGTTCAGGGTAGCTCTCATGAGGGAAGGCTGCTAGAAAAGCGCTGAAATGCCCACATACTTCTGGTGGAAAGGGACAAGCACGGGTGGCGGTGGAGTTGGTAAGTATTATTGACTTTAATTGATGTTACTTTATTATTATAATATATTTTAATCTCTATATTTTGTTATTTCTTTTTATAGTCGCAGCAAAATCCTGATGGTTTGGTCACTCGGACGCAAGTATTTCTCGCCACTCATGGTAGGAAGGATGGTGCTACAGGGAATCGATATTTGGTAAGAAGTATGCCGCTGGTTGTTTTCATAATATAATGCAGAATAGTCATCATAATCAAAATCTTAAATTTCCTTTTTTGTTGTCTGTAGACATGTCTACATATCTTTTCTTCTTGGATCATGATCTACTCTATTGTTCTAAGATGATTTTCTTCACTTGAGCACGCTCAAAGAAATGTTTTTATTTGAGTGAGGTGGGGTTGGGATGAATGGATTGATGTCTGATACTGGATTGATCAATGTGTATAAAAACGAAATTTGACTTGATATTTATTTTGAATTTTCATGTATAGATGGAATATTCACTTAGAATTTGGATCTCTGCTTATCTAGATGAGGTAGTGTGGTGTGAATGGCTTGAATTTGTAGTCCTCAAAATATTTTCCATGCAAATTCGAGCATGTGATTTGATCTCTGTCAAATGTACATACATCACTTGTGTGGTGTACCCATCATACATTGTATCATTACTAAATCCTTTGGGGTTGAATTGATAGTGATGCTAATTTGTAGGCAGGTAGGTGACAGGTTGAGTCATGGTTATAAATGTGAGACCAAATGGATTGGTTTCTCAAAAAATCTATAGACAACATTAGTATGATTTTTGGTTTTATGTATCTGTAATACAATTAATGCAGACTGATATGGATGGTTACATTTATTGTTTAAGATAAGTATACAATCAATATGTATCAACGGATACATTGATCTGAATTTTTCAACATGGCTTAATTGTATTATATTTCACTCGGATCTTGTAGGTCATAGTTAGAAAGTCTAGTACCATGCATATACATGTATGTAAAATTTTTTGATAACTATGTTCCTTACATATATATGTTTCCAAAGATACATTTTAATGGCTGAAATCTTCATTGAAGTTTTATGTGCACAAATCATACATGTATACAAATGTATACCGGCTGTTTTCATAATATAATGTAGAATAGTCATCGTAAGTTTCATGCCATTTGCCTTTTGGTACTCTTCTCTAGAACTCTTGATTGGAAGGAGTTGAGTTCTTTTCAGGATGAAATCGATATGCTGATTCAGCTCGACCCCACCATTGTGGAAAAAGATCTTAACCATGATCCAGTCGCATTGGTAGGTGAATTTTCTTATACTCTTATTTATGTTTTTTGTTGATCATAAATATTTAGAAGTGATATTGTCACAAAGTGGGACTGATCTGTCCAGAAAGGCCAGCTTGTTTGCTTTTCATGTGCTCTCCACCTGAATCAAGAATTGTAAAGCATTACAGCATATTCCAACTTTCACAGATAACAGTAAATACTTACCATGTGATTGTGGTGAAATTCCGGCTTGCTATGGAGTATTGTAACTAGGACAATAGTTGTTCTGTTTGCATTCAAGCACAGTACAGGACCTCATTTTATGGTTGAGAATGATTTCATAATAACCATGCATTTGCCATGTCAAAACTTTTGAGGTAATTGTATGACATGTTGCTTCTGTTAATAATCAGCTTTTGTTACTAACTTGGCATCAGCTTTGTCAATTACATGATCATAAAAACAGAGATCTTTCCAAAACACTTCAATTGGATCAATGAGCTAAAGTTTCATTTCTTTCCAATATGTGATCTTGTTTTCTAGTCACAGAAAATGGTTGTGCATTTTAGACAATATTCTCCTTCCATTTACCTTGAAGATTGTCTCTGATTTTTTTTAATAGGCTCTTGGTCGTGATAATCGAGGCCGTGTACGGGGCCTAGGAATGGGTGTGTCGAAAACCGCCACCCATTATTCTACTTCGTATAGGAGATATGAGATGGCATCACAGGCAGCCATTAAAACTGTAAAGTCCGTGACCTTATTGGGTCAGTTGGGCCCAATAGCAGGCCCGTTGACCCATTTATTTTTATTATTATTATAATTATTTGTATTTTAGATATTTAAGTGGGTTTAGTCTTTGAGTGAGTTTCTTTTAGTGTTAGGATAGTGTCTGCGAAGTTTCGTTCGATTCCGAGTTCGTTTGATCCTAGTAGGGGGTAGTTTGCAAATTAGGGAAAATTGAGTGTTTTTCCGTATTATTCCTATCACCGTGATTTTGGGTTCGTTGGAAAGGTCTCGTCGCGCTGATCATTTTTGTCTCTTGGCTCGTCGCGATCCGACGATCAGAAACCCTTCAAATGGTCTATTCTTTCACCGGGCCCACTTAAGGGCAAATTAGTCTTTTCCTCCCTCTCTTCTTCTTAAACAGGGATTAGCCCTAATCTCTTATTCGTCTCTGCAACAAACAAGAGCTACAGCAGCCCTCATTCTTCCCCTTCTCTTCTCAAGCACAGATCTCCCTCCGGAAGAGATCATCTTTGCGATCCGGACCGCACATCTTCTTCCTTTCAATCTCCTCTCTCCATTGATACTAGTGGGTAAGCCTTTTCCCATCATCAACTTTTCCATTCGTTTTCTCTTTTGTTTAGAATAGGTTGGATCATGATCTTTTTCTTTCTTTTCTTCTCCGTTGCGTTCTAGATTGCGTTTGGTCGGATTAGATTGTGGATTTGCAAAAGAGAGCTTCTCCTCAAGCTTTTCCAATTTCTAATCTTCTTGGTTGAGGTAAGTGGATATGCAATTTTATATTTAATCATGTGTGTATTATTTTCTTTTGATTGCAATAATATCCTTGTTAGATTACCCAAATTCCAAGCTTATTGTTGGTATTGTATTGGGATTGACATGTTAGGTAGATTTGTGGTTTGGATTGGATTAAATGTTAAAATGGTAGCTTTGGAAGTTTTTAATTTAATAGAATAGATGGAAAAAATGATTGAAATGATTGGGGAGCATGGAGGCTCGTTTTATGCAGGAAAAAGGAAGAAGAAAAACCCATTTCGGGCTCAGCTACAGTGCCGATCGATCGGGCCTTTGAAATTGCTCCCAGTTAACTGTGACAAATCTCAGACCGATAGATCGGACATCTTGTCCGATCGATCGAAGGACAATTTTTTTTGATAAGTTGTGACAGCTTTGAAAATGACGTTCACTGATGGAACTTCTGCCCATGACATAAGTGCATATGAATGAAAAAAAAAAGAATAAATAAAATAAAACAAAAGAACGTTGGCTGGCCTGACTACTGACATGCATATGAGTATGTTGTTTATCCATCCGATGAATCGGACAGATGGATGGTCCGACGCACTTTATATATATATATATATATATATATATACTTATATATATATATAAATAGGCAAACTTCTATGGGCCATAACTTCTGAACCATACATCGGAATTTCGCGAGCCATATACCGTTGGAAAGCTCTTTGAGCGTAGAATCCAATGATACATGTCTCGTGATGATTGGGGATCAGGTAGGGAAGTAGTTAAGGAGATTAATTATTAGACCACTTTCTTGTTAGTAACAAGATTGTTAGCCTAGGTTTGGGCCTTAGACATTGGAAACCATGAAACCACTCTCACGTGACCATTAATGGGGTTTTGAAATCGTAGCACGTGGCTTGGTGTGCTTCGATGGGTTGTCTAGGTATTCGTGTATTGTGTATAGTTACCCGAATGCGTATGGAATTGAATTAATCGATGCTCAACATGATTGTACACCAAGGAAATTCTTTATAAGCATTGATTATTCGAATTCCCCACGCACTCCGTTAAAACACATATGGTACATGGATGACAACACTTGCCTAGGATTGGGTTGTAATCTCTCCTTGATTTGTTAATCGTATCCGTTGATTTTGTAACCTTGTACACTCTCTTGGCATAAAACACCTAATTAATTATGAAACATAATCCCTTGTAGAATTAGGACTTGGACCTGACTTAGAGTGTACCTTAGGACCCCGTGTTATGTAATTGATGAACATGACTGGCTAGACTGAAGGGATTATCATGTGATTGGATTTGTCTTGTATTGACTTGAATGAGATAATCCCTATGAACGTGTCTTGTATATTGAGCTAGCCAGACTTGCTTGTCTTGGTCTATTCTCGTGTCAACACCACATTATTATTATTATTATTTGCATATCATGGCCAGCTGCAGTTTGGGGGTTTATTGATGGGCCGGTTACTCGGGCATCGGGGTGGGCAGTCGGCTTTGGACGGCGTCCATGGCGTTGAATAGTTGGGAGCGGGCTGGGACTGTGCTACTATTCTCAGGACCGGGAGTTGGGATTCCCCTGGAGCCGGACTTTGGTATCAGTAGTCTGGATAGGATTGTTACTGGTACCCCGTGAGGTGGCTAGGACATCCACGGAGTCTGCCTCTTGTGCATTGCATTATATTGGTAGTGGTGATTGTTAGTATTGCTAGGATTTCTATTTATGATCATGATGGTTATTTACTTATGCTTTTTGCCTAGATTCAATTCCTTGTACTCTCTTGATTACTATGCTTGTCATTACTCTTATACTTGATGCATGTCATGATTATATATATTTTGCTTATCTATTGCTCAACATGTCGTTGACTCTATTCCTTGGTGTGCAGACTCCTCAGGTGAGTACTACTACGAGGAGCAAGCAGGTGAGGAGATCCCAGAGGATCTCCAACCGGTTGAGGAGGAACGAGAGTGGCGTGCAGATGACGTAGAGTAGCGTCATCATACCTGGCACGAGAGAGATTCATTGGGACTTCATTAGATTCTTTATTCTTTATTTATCTCTCGTTGAAACTTTTATATCATTGACATCACTATGGTTTTAAATGGCCTTGATTAGTGGGAAGGCCATTGTAATAAATTAACTTCATAGTTTACATTTTATTTTATTCCTTGTTCAACTTTAACATATATTGAGATTCATTATTCATTGTTGATATCCAAATATGCCTAGAATTGTAGGATTTCCGCATATTCTTATTATATTTGAGGCTTGAAATATTATATCCTCATAACGGACTTACGATCCTTGGGCCTAAAGGGCAAAATTTTTAATTAGCCCTAAGTTTCACTCCCCGAAGCCAGTTTATTCTCTAATCGGGTTCGGGGGACTTGACAAAAACTGCTGTGGATGAGCTCAAAGAACCAAACATTCAGTTGAGGGAACGACTGGAAGAGGAGTCTCGAGAACGCAAGCGGATGGAGAAGCGGATCCTTTCATGTCTTTCCCAGGGTCAGATAGTGATGGAACCTTCTACTGATAACAGCAGTTCTTCTCACGTAAAAATCTTTATTTCCTATAAATAGTAGATATCTTAACTTATTTAAGTGTCTGGATTGAGAAATGACTAAATTCATGTGTTGCTAATGTTTGTAGGTAAGGCGTGACCTCCCACCTCAGGACGCACGTTCTTGTAGGTTGATGCATCTTACACGGAAGTCTATGTGTATCGCTTATGGCAGAGTGAGGGGTCTTTCAACCGAGGAGGAAGAATGCTATAAGGTCATTGTAGACGAAATCATCAAGGGAAGTGTGGAGTTGATGGGTGGAGGAAAATCATTCCAAGATCTTACTCTCGGTGATACTATTGGTTGGCCCATCTTTAGGACTACTTTCATTTAGTTCTTAGTGATATGCCTATGTACTGTTTTACATGCTATGAATTTTGCTGATGTACTAGTGATAGTGGATGGATAATAGTTACATTTATTTGCACTTTTCCATCATATGTTTGTGAACATTGGGTTTGGTGTTGTACACATTCTTTTTAACACATTTTGGATTTCCTAGGCCAAATGTGATGGGTCAGGCCCAAATGACTCGGTCCATAATGACGGGTCAGGCCCAAATGACTCGATCCATAATGACGGGTCAGGCCCAAATGACTCGATCCACGATGGCGGGTCAGGTCAAAGCGACCCGAGCCCATGACGAGCCCGGGTTTAAATCCACCCATTGAGGGTCGGGTCCAGATCCACTAAATGACGGAGTCAGTGTGTCGTTCCCTTAACCGGCTTTTACCAAGTCCTGCGGAGGAGATCTTACCTGCTCGTCTGTTGAGGACTGTTCGGAAGACTCCACCAGAATGGAGCGTACATCGCAGGAGAATCGTCCCCATCCGTTAGGGGAAGATTATAAAAAGAGAGTCCTACCAACACTGGAGAGGGGGGGGCAACTTTCATCTACTTTCACTCCATCATTATATTCTTCTGAATTGTAACCTCTACATCGGAGAATAGTAAAATCACCTATTGGAAGTGGACGTAGGTCACGCTGACCGAACCACTATAAATCTCCTCTCCCCATTAATTTTCATATTAATTATTTATTACTTGACCGGTGGTGCCCGAAAACCACTTTTTGGCATCATCAGTTTGGCGCCGTCTGTGGGAATCCGACAAGATTTCCTTTCTCGACATTATGGTGATCACTACGAGGTCAACAAGACGTCAAGATGACAACCCCTCTCGGGAAGGCGAGGGTAACCCTGCACCAAATGTTCCTGCTCCCTCTCCTCAGCAAATGCTGGAGACCATGCAGCAGCTGGTGACCCAGAACTAGCAGATACTGCAACTCATATTGGCAGGGCAAGGAGGAGCACTAGCTGGTGCAGGACCGCAGGAAGTACCGCGCCCGGCGCATCGGACTGCTCCACGCAGAGGAGCACCTCCCCCGGGCGCCCATTCCCATGGAGCTCAGGGCGCCTCTGGTGGAGCTCCCCGTGTCTTCCCGCATGAGAGACTCCTGGTCAACCCTCAAGGCCGCGCTCATCTCGACGTGCCTCCACCCCCAGGTGGAGTCCCACTTGGAGGGTCAAGTCGCGGCGGGCTTCCACCTCCTCCCTCGGCCTCCAACGATGAAGATCCTCATTTCCAGGAGGGGGAAAGTGAAAATCACAGCCTGGAAGACGAGAGTCATTTCCAAGGTCAATCCAGAGAAGCCCCCAATCATTGGGACGAGAAGATCAAGGAGATGCAGAACCAACTGGGTGATGTCTTCAATGCCATGAAGGCACATGTACCAGAATCAATAGACTACCTGGTACAACGAACGGACACACCGTTCAAACCCAGCGTGGCGAACTACCCACTTCCTAAACAGTTCAAAATGCCAACCATGGAGACCTTTGATGGGAGAAAAGATCCACTGGATCACTTGGAAACTTACAAAACTCTAATGCAACTACACAACATCTCGGACGAGATCATGTGTAGAGCATTCCCTACCACATTAAAGGGTTCCGCAAGGCAATGGTTCTCCAGTCTGGCCCTAGCCTCCATCTCCACCTTTGCAGAGTTAAGTAAGTCATTCGTGTCACACTTCATTGGAGGACGCCGCCACCAGAAGTCCGCCACACACCTGCTCAGCATAAAGCAGGATAAAAGTGAAAACCTCAGGAGCTACCTCACTCGTTTTAACGAGGAGGTATTCCAAGTCGAAGAGCCCGACGACAAGGTCTCCATGACAGCCTTCCTGGGAGGCCTTCGCTCGTCAAGCTTCCTCTTTTCAGTAACGAAGCGACCACCAAAGAGCATGCCAGAACTATTGGCAAAAGCTCAAAAATATATGAATGCTGAGGAAATCAACAGGTCCAGGCGAGGTGAATCATCTCGTGGATCGCCAAAAGCTTGACCTGCCTCTGCACTGTTCTTAAACAGGCAGTCTATCTCCAGCTTAGCGGCTCTCTCGCGGGTCGCCAAAAAAGCTTGGCCTCTGCACTGTTCTCAAACAGGCAGTCTATCTCCAGCTTAGCGGCTCTTTCGTGGGTCGCCAAAAAGCTTGGCCTACCTCTGCACTGTTCTCAAACATGCAACCTACCTCCAGCTTAACGGCTCTCTTGCGGGTCACCAAAAAGCTTGGCCTACCACTGCACTGTTCTCAAACAGGCAGCATATCTCCAGCTTATCGGCTCTCTCATGGGACGCCCAAGGAATCAAGCAAAACAAGGAGATCATCAACAAGGTCCTTGAAATTCCCTTTCTCTGGCTCTGAAGGCTGTTCTGAGAGGCCATAGCCTTTAAAATCTGGAGCAATAGCCCTGAACCCAGCGCAGGCTACAGCAACCATCTGATACCTCCATGTATACCAAATCTCAGGAAACCCATGCAAGAAAACCACTGTCACAGGCCCAGTTCCAATCTCAGCCGCATGCTGCTTGAGGCCTCTGATTTCAATGTTCTTGTGCTCCATGTCAGTGTCTTAAGCTGAAAGTAGTGCTCTACTCTGCTCGGCTCACAGGAGAGGAGAGACACAAGAGGGATATTATTTTAAGACCCAACAGCACCAGCGCCCAGGCAGCAGGGGCGCCCGCGCCTTGTTCGTCGTCCACCCAAAAAAAAAAAAAAGGTTACTACATGGGCGCCCCTGCCTGTGGATCATCCAAGCGCCTGTCATATGAGTGGTACCACATGAGTAGTTGCCATGACTCATGATGTCATATGGAGGACAAAAGTCTCCATTATGATGATGTCATATGAAGGACAAAAGTCTCCATTATGGTGATTGGAAATCATCAATATGTGGCTGTGAAAAGGAGTTGTAACTAGCTTAAATGGACACCCCAAACCTGACATCAGTCAATAATTGGATGGCCCACTTATGATTCTAATGAAGAAACGTTCCTGATCCATTCTTCATTTGATCTAGAATATGAAAAGGAGAATTATCAAGCCATGCCTGCGCCCATGGCGCCTCGCCCTCCATCACATGCTGCACGCCCCTGAGCAGCACGCCCTCTCCATGTGCTCACCCACCAACCTCTCCATGTGCTCGCCCACCATAATATATATATATATATATATATATATGACGCTCGCCCAACAGCACTGCCCGCCCACCAGCGCTCCTAGCGCCCGGTAGCTCGCTCGCGCCCGCGCTCACGCTCCCTGCGCTCCTCGCCCGCGCTTGCTCCCCGCCCCGCCCGTGACTCCCCGCGGCAGCAAATGCAGCAGGGCGCCCCGTCACTCAGTCGTCGCCTCACCCGTGGTTAAGGGCGCCTCGCCCGTGGTGCACGGGCGTGCTCGCCCACCTACAAAGAAAAAAAAAAAAAAAAAAAAACAAGGTACCACATGGGCCCCACTTCCAAGTGCTCGCCCCCCCCCCCCCCCAAAAAAAAAACGGCGCCCTGGCCGTGGTTCATCCACGTGATCGCCCACCAACAAAAAAAAAAGGTGAAAAGAGAGACACGGGCACATATATTAAAAAAAAAAAAGGTGTGGAAGGGAGACTGTACGTGCCTAATCCATGATGGTTTTGGATCAAGATGTAAGCATTAGCTTACAGGTGGTGTTCCACGTGTCGAGTTGATGGACTTTACATTTTGGGTTCTTCTTTCTACTATGCCTATGCGTCTTGCAAATAGCAACTACAGTCCTAAGATAAAAATTAAAGAAGGGCCCGGGCAACAGCAATGCCTCCACTGCCTGCAGTAGCACCCATGCCCAAGGGGGCGCCCAGCTCTCTCCACCTGCAGCAGCACCCAGCAGCGGGCTGGGCGCCCAGCACCAGCGCCCAGAAGCGGGCTGGGCACCCGGCGCCCGAGCCAGCACTCCTCGCCCGCACCCCGCGCTCCTCGCCAGCACCTGCGCTCCTCGCCAGCGCCTGGGCGCCCCTGCCGAGGCCGCCGCCCGCCTCAGCAGGCTGCCCATCACGCACAGCGACGCCCACAGCAGCCGGGGCGCCCCGCCCTCCATCGCGAGCAGCACGCCCAGCAGCCTAGGCGACCCTGCCCACCAAAAAATATATATATATATATAATAAAAAAAATGATGAAAAGAGAGTACCACCGGGGCGCCCAAGGCTATTCTATGGTAACTTTCTATGGTGAAGCTATTTGAAAGTGACTTTCTAACAATCTCAAGAGTCCCTTATTGCAACGACTTCTACCTCATTGAAATCTTCAACTCCAACCGGACCTGAAAAGTCGAGATGAACCGTGCAACACTCCAATCCCTATTGGGCATGGCGCACATGTATTGGCCACCTGTCAATATTACTCTTCAAGGTTCAAGCAGAGGGGGAGCCTACCTTTGAAATACAACTTAACCAAACCCAGAGCTCAAAAATGCCCCTTCTCCAAGTTTTCTTAGACAAGGGGCATTGGGGGGCAAATGATGGGTCAGGCCCAAATGACTCGGTCCACAATGACGGGTCAGGCCCAAATGACTCGATCCACGATGGCGGATCAATTCAAAGCGACCGAGCCCGTGACGAGCCCGGGTCTAAATCCACCCATTGAGGGTCGGGTCCAGATCCACTAAATGACGGAGTCAGTGCGTCGTTCCCTTGACCGGCTTTTACCAAGTCCTGTGGAGGAGATCTTACCTGCTCGTCTATTGAGGACTGTTCGGAAGACTCCACCAGAATGGAGCGTACATCGCAGGAGAATCGTCCCCATCCGTTAGGAGAAGATTATAAAAAGAGAGTCCTACCAACACTGGAGAGGGGGGGGCAACTTTCATCTACTTTCATACCATCATTGTATTCTTCTGAATTGTAACCTCTACATCGGAGAATAGTAAAATCACCTATTGGAAGTGGACGTAGGTCACGCTGACCGAACCACTATGAATCTCCTCTCCCCATTAATTTTCATATTAATTATTTATTACTTGACCGGTGGTGCCCGAAAACCACTTTTTGGCATCATCAAAATGCATTGTCTCATACATGTTAATGTTCTTCTTTGATACTTACGTTTCTCACCAATTTGGAATTGAAACTACCTACATGGGTCTAATTAATGCACTCAAGGCTTTCCCCAAGGATGTTCCAATGAGGTGGGAGAAGATCGCGGCGGCGGTCCATGGAAAATCAAAGGCCTGTTGTATAAAAGGGTTGCCGAGTTGAATAGGGATTTTAGGAGCTTAAAGGCTTCAGATGCAACATAAAGGGGTCCTGCTTCATCGCCAAGGGGTCCTGCTTCATCGCCAATTGCATTTGCTTGAGTGTTATTGAGGTAATTCCCACATCAACAGCTCTTTCTATTGTTATAGGACACTTAAAAAAGATTTTTAAGTAGTGTCGTTGGTAAATACAAGTCCAACATATTGATTGGTGCATTGGGAATTTTTAATTGGAATCTTGGGTTTCTCCAACTATATTTTTCTTTGTGGGGAATTCTTTTTCTTTTTTGAGTTTACCATTGTTGCAATTATTGTTTAGATAAATCGTATGACTGTTTAAGCTGACCCCAATTTATTGGGACAAGTCAACATGATAAGAAGTTGATGATGATCTTTGTGTTGCTTCTTATGTGATTATCTTCTTGCTTTGTTTCCCATTAAATGATATTGGGGAAGGTGAAATTGATTGATTTTGTTTTCTCTGCTAGTAATATTCAGTCAGAAGCTGGGGTGCCAAGGCGCCCTTGACCTCTGTCTCAGTTTTGTGTTCCATGACAGTGTCAATTCTTTGTTTCCAGTTCACGATCCCACTTCATTCTTATGGAAACTGATTGATTACCTATGAATAGAATATGTTGTCTCACTAGTTGGGTTCTGAAATTAATGTGGAAAAGTGGCAGTATTTACTTCGATGGAGAAAGGTTAGGGGGCGGTATGGGCTTACTACTAGAGGTGGAAAGGTCTGGTGGATGGCCGGTACAAGTCATACAAAGTTTGAACATGGCAAGGTTTGAACATGGCAAGATATGATTTTTATCCTCAATGGTGCTCTGGGTTGATGAAGATATTTGGGAAAGAAAGGTACCCACATTTCAATTCATGAGGGCCTGTTAGTCGATTGCTTTTGTTGATCTCTACGTGAAAATACTGTGACCTCCTCTAATGTAAAAGATGAGAGTTTATGATGAATGGAAAAGAGCATTCCCTCTTGCACTTGTAACAAACTTGTGAACCAAATTATCTTAAAAAAAAAATGCAACTGCTTTTGATGATTTGTGTGAACCACTATGACACTTACAATTAATACTGCCCTATGATTGATTGCTATCCAATGAAGGTGTGGTATCCACTCATTTTCCTATATGTTTTTATCATGTGTCTGTGCTGGCACTTTTTTTAGTTATCTAAATGTTCCCTAACCATCAGGTGTTGATGTTATTTGACTTATTTTTGGGTTGTGGATAATTTTGGATGAATGATGACCTTCAAATGTAATCAATGAAAAATTAAAGTCTTGATATGCATTTAGTTGGGATTTGTTTGAGTTGGAAGAAGCGGAGCTGCGCTCTAAGACGTGCATGGCGGGGGCGATGCCGGACCTGGTGGAGTCATGGGGTGGCTGACCGGGCGGCAGCTCTCTTCTAGTTTTGAGTGAGCGGAGACGAGCAGCGGCTAAAGGGATGTATTTGATGATTTCGTCTAGGATGGCAAATTGCTCTTTTCTGACGGTGTTTGCGTGTGGGAGGAGAGAGAGGAAGAGCTTGCGCATGGATTTTCGTCGCTCGCGCTCTGCAAGCTTGTGGCGCTCGCGCACGTCAACGCATCCTCTTGCAGATGCTGCTGAGCCACCTCCTGATTTCGACTCGCTCGCGGGGATGGAGTCCCACTCGCTCCATTCGATCGTCTTCTCTTCTTCTTTCTTCTGCTTCTGCTTCTTGGGTTTTGATTTGATTTGATTGTGTTTTGTTAGTCACAAGAGATGAGGGGTGACTGAGCTGAACCCTATCGACACTTGGTAGCTTTTCCCTCTCATTTATGGACACTTTGCTTTGATATTGATCCTCTCTATCTGTTGATCCACAGAATTGCACTCGTTGAACAGAAGCCGTTTGTGGTTTGTCGTTGATTTCCTTCCTTCTAATGAGCATTTGCAAGAGAGTTGCTTAAAATCAATTGTTTGATTGAGGTTTCGGCAGACACTGATAGTAGCCCAATTTTCACTCTGATCTCGATGTTTCTATTAATGAAATTTCACTTGTCGAGTAGATGCCATCTGTGTCCTGTTACCAATTTTACTCTTTTAGTGAACTTTTGTACAAAAATTGTTTAATATAGACAGTTTGATCACCAGTTTGCATTTTACCATTTTTCAAGTTTATTAATGTTTATTTTCTGTCATTGTGATAAGGTTGCAGATGTTTCCGAGGTAGTTCGACGGTATGCTGATGCTTTAATGTTATCGGGTGAATCAGCAATCGGATCATATGCAGAAAAGGCTCTTTCTGTCTTGCGCATGGCTAGTGGGTGAACAGAATCATGGAGTTGTGAATAAAACCGCCAAAGCCTTGTCACTCAGCATTGACTTGCCATGTCTTTGCCTGAGCAAATCTGCAACTGTGCTGTTGAAATGGGCATTGGTCACAGATTGTAACATAATACATCACTGTAACTAGCTGCCTAATGAGATTGGGGCCTTATTATTCTTTAATTAAATCTTTTCTACTACTTTCTTCTTCTTTTTCAAGTGCCTAATTTTTAGCATTTTCAATCTTGCAAGACTGACAAAAGCTACAGGATAAAAACCTACATAGGCCATAAAAGTGAAAAACCAACGCCCAAAGAATGGGCAGAAAAAAAATCAAATATTTTCTAAAAAACGACGGCTTACGAGCAGTCGTTTCAAAAACTACAAACGACTAGCCGTTGTACATTTAAAAACGACGACGGCCAATTTTTAAATCAGCGACGGCTACGACTACCTTATGGCAGTCGTATATTTTAGTGATTCTACGACGGCCCACAGGCAGTCGTTTAACGAAAACGACTATGTTTTCTACGACTGCTTATGACAGTCGTTTATTTTAAATTCTGACAGAGTCACTCCTTTCAATAGCCATTGCACAGAAAAAGGCTCCCCATGAATTCTCTCCTTTAAAAGGATCGAACTCTCTGCATTTGTTGTCTTTTTTAGGACGTAATTAACTTTTAAATGCTTTGTTAGGATACCAATATTAGTCTCTTCTTTGTAAAGATTAAATGGGAATGCCAATAAAGCATCGGTTGTCCGCTTGGCTAGTTAGGGACACAACATATATATTTGGCTTTGTGAGTTCGAATCTCTTTTTAAAAGAATATAATTTGGAAAAATCTTCTAAAAAAGAAGGCTTTGTTTCCTGTTTAGAAGTGTTTCATTCTATGCTCTCACCTCCGTTATACTTCCTCTCTCTCCTTTTATTTTGCTACATTGGAAACTAATAAAACTTATGAACTCTACTCAGGCACCATGTCCTTGACCAGTTGAACTACAGCCGAAAGACAACATGCACGTTTATGCATGCTCTTATGATAAAACCCCGTTAGAATGAACTCATACAAAATACCAAGGAGATCGACAAGCAATTCTTGAAATTGTAAATCTAGTATGGTTTGCAATTTAAATCAAACCTATGGATCTAGATTTATGCATTAAATAAGAGTTTTAAATCTTTCAAAACGTTTTAGGCTTTTTATGTTTCATGTTTTAAAACCCTTAGAATGATTTAAAACATGTTTTCAAGCTTGATTTAATGGCCCAAAAGTCCCCATATATAAACACTTTGAAAATATGCATTTTAGGGATTTTGGTCCCCAGGCCCAGGTCGACCCGGTCGACAGAGCCCACTGCGGGTCGACCGGTATAGTGCCGTTGTGCCCTGTCAAACGGTCAGTTTTATGACCGTTGTGAAGGCCAGATCGACCAGGGAAAGGCCAGGTCGACCAGGGACTAGCCGTTGGGCACATTTTGGCTATAAATACTAGTTCATTCATTTGCCAAAAGTTGATGATCAAGAGGCCCTCCTTGAGTGGTTTTGAGGCAAATCAAAGGGGAATGAGCTAAGGGATGAAAGGGGTCATTAGAAAAGTTAAAGCTTGGATTAATGAAGTTAAATCTCTAAGTAAGCTTTACTTTTCTTAATCATATGTTTTCATGCTTTGCTTTATTTGTTGGTAAATCTTTTCTAGCATGATTAACTATGATTTGTTGTGTCCTTAACATGTTTATGTTTTGAATTGATCTATTGTTTTGGATGCATCACCTTGATTCAATCCAAGTAGTACTTTAATTGGTAAATCTAAGTAGATCATGTTAATGAAAGAATCTTTGAAATTATATGTAACATGATTCATATACTTGGTTGAATCTATGGTTGTCGTTTCTCATAATAAGAAAATCACTTTCAAATATATCTTATGTTTTGGATTCAACATCTTTACAAATCATATGTAACTTTGTTTTAAAGTTTCACAACTTGCTTTGCTTTGATAGGTATATCATA
This sequence comes from Cinnamomum chago, assembly GCA_038049695.1. Taxonomy (NCBI): domain Eukaryota; kingdom Viridiplantae; phylum Streptophyta; class Magnoliopsida; order Laurales; family Lauraceae; genus Cinnamomum; species Cinnamomum chago. The sequence continues at coordinate 52,395,716 of CP142460.1, forward strand.
TTCAAGTTGAATTTTTAATTACATATGATTTGTCCCCTAATTTCAATCAAATCTATTTTTATGTTTTATGAGCTACATTGTTGATTTGATTGACATCCCTATGCATCACATGTTTTGTACGTACTTAGAATTTCACAACTTGTTTAGGATACAAATGTATATCTTTTACAAGTTATTTTTAACATGTGACTTGCATTCTTTCTTCAATCATAAATGTTTTCATGAGCTAAAACTTTCAAAAGCCTTAGACATACATTTATGAGCTTTCATTTTAAAAATGATTGAAGACATCATACATACACATTGAGCATTCATCTTTCCATTCATAGTGTGTGTGTATGAATTAGTTTTTCACTTCCATATCCGCCTAATTAAGAGGCATTGTAATGAGCTAAATTATATCTCCATCAAGTGTATTTTAGACACTACTTAGAGAGATAATCTACTATTGGTTGAAGAGGTTATTGCTTAGCCTAAGAAAAGCATAATGTATAGGTTGATGTTAAGCCTTGAAAAATATCATTGTAGAGGTTATTGCTTAGCCTAAGAAAAGCATAATGTATAGGTTGATGTTAAGCCTTGAAAAACATCATTGTAAAGGTTATTGCTTAGCCTATTGAAAAGCATAAATAGTGGAAATCCGGTGGGGAGTTGGATCACAAGCCTGTAGTGGATATAGGCATTGAGGCCGAACCACTATAAATCCTTGTGTGATGGTGCTTGCTTTGTGGTGATTGTTTTTATTAAGCTTCTGCATTTTGTTTGATAATCATCACTTGTGACTAGTTTAATTTAAAGAAGTTAAAATTGATTAAAATTGGTCATAATTGAAGCTCACCCTATTCACAACCCCCCCCCCCCCCCCCCTCTAGGGTTAGGATCCCCGGACTTATATCAACTTGGATTCAATAGATTTTAAAATCCCGACGAGTGGCCACTCATTTGTAAAAAAAACCCAATCAATCTTGTTTATGCTAATTCTTATATACTATGACTAAATGTAATCAATAATGCGAGACATAACGGTCAAACATCAATTTTGCGATATAATTCCTTCCATGTACCACAACATTTGTGAGGCCCCACCCCTTGTGGGCCCTCTAATTGAGTTTTTGAATACTAATTATTATTAATTATTAGCTAATTATGTTAATTAGGGGTTAATCGGGGTAGTTATGTATTAATCTCCTTAGTTGAGTTAGATTAGCCTAGTTGTATTAGTATTAGGGTTTTATGGAGTCTTTTGCAATTTCTAGGGTTGGTAGGTTAGTGGGGGCCCTAGCTAGTAGTTAGAGTTAACTATAGGGGGGTTTCCCTAAAAGCACCATTTCTAGAACTTTCCCCACCTAAAGACCCAAATGCCCCTAACCCTAACCCTAACCCTAATCCCATACTAACCTAAAGGGCTTTTCAGTCTTTAGCCACCCCCAAATCCTATAAATCTAGCACATTTCCCCAAAACCCTTAGCTATTATTCCTCTCTTCTTCCTCTCTCTCATTTCGCCCCTAGAGCTAAGTGTTGGACTGCTGTTGTGCTGGAGAAAATACCCTAGGAGCTGTTATCAACTTCATCTTCTTCTTAGCTTGGATTGGTTATCATCTCTCTCTCTCTCTCTACAAACCTTCTAATCCAAACAAGGCAAGTGCATTATACTTTTAACTTAGGTTGTATATTCTGTTTCATTTGATTCATTTAGTTTTAGTTCAGTTATTTTCATGTGTTAGAAACTGCATTGAGCTTAGAATAGATGGATGGTTGGCATTGATGGATGGGTTTCACCCCCATTTGGAAGATCAATGGCCTTATTTGGGGATGGATGATGGTGCATTACAGTATTTTTATATTTTATGTTGATTTGGTGGAGTTTGGGAATGATTGGAGGAAGTTTGGAGGAAAAACGGATTAAAAGGATAAAACCTGCAAAACTGGGTTTTTTCCCAGTTCTACGTGTACCCGGTCGACCGGGCACACTGAAACTGGGAGAAAACCAGTCCCAGTTACATTTTTCTACAGACTGATTTTTTTGGTGTACTCGGTCGACCGAGCACACACATCTTGGGAGAAACATCTCCCAGTTAATTTTCCTGCAACATTGAGTTTTTCAGTGTACCCGGTTGACCGGGCCCTGCCCAGGTCGACCGAGAACACTGTTTTTGCAGGAAATCAACTGAGAGTTGGTTTTTCTCCTGAAACCAGACATCCTGTATGCCAGGTCGACCGAGCCCTGCTCCAGGTCACCGAGCACACTGGGATTTGCAGGAAAAATGTCTGAAAACTGGGACATCACCTTTTCCAAGGTTTTTGGTGTATGCGGTAGACCACCCAGGCTAGGAGGTCGACTGGACACATTGGGAACCTTTGAAAACAAATTAAGTCTTCCAGGAGGCCTGAACCAGTTTTTCCAGTGCACTCAGTGTAGACACCTCATTTTGGCCACCTATGATAGCCTTAAACACTTATCATATATAATGATGCCCCCATTCCACCCATAATTGAATGGTTAATGGCATAATTCAAATTAATTAATGACGATGAAGATGCTTGTTGATAATTTTAGACTTAGTTCGACGATTCATAGAAATTATGAAAGAAAAGGCCAAATCACGTTGAGATCTCGAGTTCAACCCACTACTCATACAAGGCATGGACTACAACACTATTCCAAACCCTTTCTAGACTATATAGAAGACACTCAGGTTATTCTTAGAGAAACTACACATAGTTTGCCTAAGTACGATATGATTAACATGAATTAGGAGGTTGGGATCATTGATCCAAGTATCCCTTATTTTCCTAACCTCTGACCATTAGGATTTACAGACCACAAGATTATACGCTCCGAGAGCTTTCCGACGATATATAGAACATCCAAATCCGACCAACGGGTCGAAAGTTATGAACTTCCGAAGTTAAGAAATGACAAAATCCGTTTGGGTGGCGCCCCACCTACAGAAAACCACATAGGCGCCCTAGGCTGGGCGCCCAGCCACTTATCAAACCCTAATTTGCCCTAACGTCCCCCGATTAGCCTAAGTTACGGAGACGGTTCCATTGGTCCATAGGTTCCCCCTTTTTTTCCAGCACCTAATCATCAGGACATTTAGACCATTGGATTCTTGACTTGAGAGTTTTCCGACGATATATAGAACGTCCAAATCCGATAAGCGGGTCAAAAGTTATGAGCTTCCGAAGTTTGTCCCAAGAGGATGTCAAAATCACCTAGGCACCACCCATGTGGCACCCAGGCTACTGAATTCCACATAGGTGCCCCATGCTGGGCGCCCATACTACCCAGGGCCACCTAGGCACCTCATGGTGGGCGCCCACCCTCCAAATTCCACTAGAATGGCTTAAAAGTAGCCCGGGACCACTCAAACATAGGGACCATGCACCGAAGACTAACCGAACCACCTAGGCGCCACCCATGTGGCGCCCAGCCCTGAGTTCCACTTGGGCGCCACCCTGTGGGTGCCCAGACTGCGTAGTCCATGTGGGCACCACCCCATGGGCGCCCACCCTCTCTCTCAAACCCTAGTTCACCCTAAAATGACTTAAGCCGCCTTGGGATGCGTGAAACCTTCTAGAAGCACGAATTAATGAAGCCCTAGCCCTCCTAAACTCGTCCCAAAGCCTCTATATAATCCCTCTTAACCCCATTTGCAAAAGGGAGCTACCCTAAAGAAAAAGAGAGAAAATAGAGAATAAGGAAGAAGGAGAAAGGTAGCCACCATTAGAGAAAGAGTTTCAGATCTAGAGAAGAAGAAGAAGAGGTAAAGAAGAAGGCTTCCATATCTTCAACTAGGGCTATGGGATTTCGCGAAAGCTTCATTCTAGGAACTTGAGAAATGCATCACATATCGGTATTCCTAGATCTCTCCTTTCTTTTACTGCATTCCATTGGCATAAATGCTTAGAACTATGTTTATGATCATTTAAGCATCATAGATCTACATTAGCTTGTGTTAAAAACTGATATTAGCATCTCATCATACTATAAACATGTTTAGGTTCATTCTAATATAGTAGATCTGCATTGATTTCGTAATTCTAATTGCATAACTAGGTTAGATCTCGCATTAACAGTATCATTATTATCATTTATATCAAAGAAATCGCGAAAAGCCCTTGGCAGAAAGGCTGGGCGCCTGCCCTCTCCCGGATAGGCTGGGCGCCACCCCCTGGGCGTCTACCCTTCTGAGACTGGGTCCGAGTTCTAAATCTTCGCCCGTTGCATCGTTTTCTCGTAGATTTGCTAGCTGCATCATTAATAGTTCACATTAGGAATTCGCATCAGTCGCTGAATATCGGAAATTGTGTTGAAAACACTACGATTTTTGTGCATTCATTGTGATCCATTGAAAACCCTGACTGAGCAGGGTAGGCGCCACACCCAAGTGGATTTTTTCCACCTTCGTGCATAACTTCCGATCTTCCGCATTTAGTTTAGTTAGAACCTGTTTGATAATGATATGTTTGGCTGTTTGATGTGTTCTGAACTTCGAATTACCATTTTTGTCACACTTCACATCATATCATTCGAATCATAGAGTCATACAAAAAACCCAAAAATACCATAAAACATAAAATCATTTCTTCTCTTTCCTTACTCTTTAGTAAATTAGAGGGGAAACCAAAAACAAATTAAAAAGATATCCAGAAAACCCAAAATAATAGTTAGATAGTCTAGGTTATCGAATTTAACGCCTAAGTAGGATAAACTCTAAGATTAACCAGGACATCATAATTAATAAATTTCAGAACCATCAAATCATTAAGAGCACCTTTAATCCCTTTAAAGGCCTAATTAATTCAGATTAAAAGCAACTAAGAACATAAGACACCTAAAACCCAAAACACAGCAACCTGGGCGCCACCCCCTGGGCGCCCATCCTTCCACAGCCACTTGGGCGCCACCCCCTGGGCGCCCAACCTCTTCATTCTCTAAGACACCCCGGTTAAAGCTTAAACTAATTAATTAAAACCTTAAACTAATTTGAATCAACACAGTAAAACATTTTAAACCTGAAATAACTAAAACCCAAATCAACTTAACCTCTACTTAACTCGAAAACACAAAACCAGCAAAACCCAAAACAATCCACCTGGGCGCCCATCCTTCCGAGACACCTGGGCGCCACCCCCTTGGCGTCCATCCTATCCCATCACTAAGGAACCCTTAATTACAACTTCTAATTAATCACAAACCAAATTTAATCCTAATTTACGTAATAAAACACTTTTAAACTTAAGAAACTTGAAACCCTAATCAATTCGAACTCGAATCAACTTAAAAGCACAAGACCAACACGAAACCAAAAACTAGACACCTAGGCGCCACCCCCTGGGCGCCCAGCCTATCAATCCGCTTAGGCACCACCCCTGTGACGCCTATCCTACCCCATTCCCTTGGAGACGATCAATCGAAATTAAAACTTAACTAATTAGACCCGAACCAATACATTAAAGCACTGTCAATTTAAAAAGACTTGAAACCTCAATCAATTTGATCTTGAATTCACTCAAAAACGTAAAACCAATTCGAACCATAAAAATAGTCCACCTGGGCGCCACCCCCTGGGCGCCCATCCTTCCGAGACACCTGGGCGCCCATCCTTCCGAGACACCTGGGCGCCACCCTCTAGGCGCCTATCCTACCCAATCACTAGGAAACCCCACTTGAAACTAAACCTGAATTCAATCATAATCAACACTTCAGAACTCCATTGAATTTAAAACAATTGAAGTCAGAAATCTGACTTCAAGTTAACTTAAAGATCATTGAACCAACTCAAAACTTAAAAAAAAAAAAAAAACTATCCGCCTAGGCGCCACCCCTTAGGTGCCTATCCTGCCATATCCACCTAGGCACCACCCTCTGGGCACCTAGCCTCCTGAATCATAAAGAGACCTAATTAATTAGAACCTAATTTAATCTTAACAAAACAGCAAACACTTTTATTTTAAAATACATCAAACCATAAAAGTTCAACCCCAAATCAACCAAAAAAATACGAAACCGACCTGAACCACAGAACAGTCCACTTGGGCGCCACCCCCTGGGCGCCCATCCTCCATTTCCACCTGGGCACCACACCCTGGGCGCCCAGCCTTCTTGTTTTCATAAAAACCCCGACCAACCATTTAACCTAATTAATATTCAAACTAACCCCAATCAATACATTAAAACACTGTCAATTTAAAAAGACTTGAAACCTTAACCAATTCGGACTTAAATTCACCTAAAAACATAAGACCAACCCGAACCACAGAATAGTCCACTTGGGCGCCACCCCTTGGGCGCCTATCTTCCATTTCCACCTGGGCACCACACCCGGGACGCCCAGCCTACCTGTTTTCATAAAAACCCCGACTAACAACTTAGCCTAATTAATTAACATTCAAACCAATCCCAATCCACATATTAAAACACTTTTAACTTAAAATAGTTAAGACTTTAATCGATTCAGACTTAGCACCCAAAACCCTTACGAACCAACAAACAACCACCTAGGCACCACCCATGTGGCGCCTATCCTACACTTTCACCCCGACCTACTACCACGACCAAAAACAAATAACTAAACACCTTATAACTTAAATTAACTAAAACCAGAACCCAACATAATCCCTAGATCCCAAAAAACCGAAAACTTAGTCCCATCTGGAATACCTGAAAATCACAAGCCATCACTTGGGCGCCACCCCCTTGGCGCCTATCCTTTCATTTACACTAAAACGCGAATTCTTGGTTTTGTTTCAAAATCCGGATTTGAATAATTTTGACATTTGAACACCAGAGAATTAAAACAATTTGGAACATTAAAATTCATCAACTAAGAGTCCCCGGAATTCCGAAGATAACAACGATACCACCGCCACTAGCCAAACCACCAAGAAATAGCCACTTGGGTGCCACTGCCTGGGCGCCCAAGTCCTCCGCCAACCCTCTTCGTCGATTTTGACATCATTTCACTTCTTGAATTAAAACTTGAAATCCCCGAGCCTTAAACAACTTAAGCAGAACCTTAAAACATCCCTAAATCACTTTTAATCAACTCATAACTTAAAATAAACCGAATCGACTAAAACCTTAATTAACGAACTGTTTAGGCGCATGAACCATCAAACTTAGGCTATTTGCACCCTAGGATTAGATCGGATTTCCCCGTTAGGTAGCTTAGAGCATTAGGCTTCGCTCCATCACTTTTCCTGTTCTGTTAGGGGACTGGGAGAGCTAATGTGGGCGGTCTAGGACCTTAGGTTAGGGTTAATCAGATGATCAGTAATAAAGCATTAATCACGTAAATCCAAGTAAAATCCCCTAGTTAGGCCCTTCTAGCCCAATATAAAAAATCCCTAAAAACTATAAAACCAATAAAATAAACCCAAAAAGATTTTTCTTTATTTCTTCCTCCACCTCAGGTGCCAAATATTTAATTGAACTTAATGATAAAAGGGAACAAAGAACCGACTTCTAAAATTGAATAAATGAGAATAATTAGATGAGATGGGTGATTTCACACACTTCGCATATTTTTATTTCGGCCCATCGGCCACCCTAAATCAATCACGGCCCATCGGCCCTCTAAAACAAATACCGGCCCATCGGCCATCTTCAATCAATTACAGCCCATCGGCTTTTCACTTTATCACTCGTGTATCGCACACGAAAAACACAGAAATCACAAGTCAAAGTCTCATTTGCATCATCATTTTGATTTAAAAAAATTAGCCTTTAAATCCTATTTTGCCAAGGGATTAGAAGGGGGTACCCGGGAACGGGGCCAATCCTCTTCTTAAATATTTGGCACCTCCCCCCTTTTTTATTTTCTTTATTTTAATTATTTTATTATACTTGGATATACTATGATTTTGCTGTGTGAGGATTAACCTTATTTGGACTCTGACTCATGACCCTGAACTGACCCAATATTAAAGAGACCCAAGGAGACCCAAATTAATGTGATAGGAAAAACGTCGTGTGTTGCCGACAGCACATTAGATGAGAGAAGAACCCACCCATTTATTTTCTCCCATTTTTCTTCGGCTTTTGTCGAAGAACGGTGTTACAGCCGTTACCGTAGCTGGCGATCGTGATCCGTCTATTTTGAGGGTAGTCGGAATCCTCATTTTCGATGTAAAATTTAAATAGCACATATAGATGAATGTCGATTTCCCTCCCCTGGGGGATCAAAATTCACATCCGACACTCGGTCGACCCACCAGGCCAGGAGGTCGACCGAGCACACTGCACACCAGGTCGACCTGGGGGTCAACCCCTAGTGTGCCAGGTCAACCGTCCTGCAGGCAGGTCGACCGAGCACACTGGGATCAGTGATTTTCCAGTTTTCAGTAGTTTGGAGTTTTGATCGTTGTGGGGCCCATTGACCATCCAAATGGACATTTATCAATGTACTAAGCCCGAGTCAACGGTGTGGCTCAACCTTGACTCGTGGGGACCACCGATTAGGGTTTTGGTCGTTTAATCTAAGATGATTCGATCCTTAAATGTTGTCAATGATGCCCGTAACCTTAGGAGCACCAAACACAGTATCCTATGGCATCTGAGACTGCATTTAAAGATCAAATTACCGGAGATGGACCTGAACCCGAATGTGGTCCATTACCTAGGATTGGACTGTCGTTATTTCCCTATTGATTCTCTTACTGAAGTTCATACTTCACCTTTCTTACTTACTATCATTCTTATATCTTTAGTGTAGCTGTTAACTATTAATTTAATGAAAATGGAGGACATGAACCTAGGATATCTTAGAGGTGACCCGATAGTATGATTTGAAGAACACTGACCCGTGTTTGTGGCTAGGCGGGCCCTTATTGGGCCTAAGTATGGTTATGTGAACCCCTAGATTGGAGAGGTAGTTTATATTGGGATTATAACTCATGATGAGATGTTTATCAGTAGAAATGGATATGTTGCCTCGTTTGGACTGATTTAGACCAGGCCATGCGTTGATGGGCCTTGGTATGGATCCAACGAGTGGGCTTGAACTTGGATTATAATCCATGGACTGATTGTTATATATACCTCTTAGAGACTTGGTTAGGACCTTGTTCACACAATGCAAAGCCTAGACAGACACAGACCCTTAGAGTTATTCTCGAGTCAGCATAGGCATTCACTTGGTTGATTTAAGCTCAGCCTGTGGATCATCCCCGGTAGGAGCTATTATGAGTGTTGTGGAGCTATCATGATGAGTTATGTTGTTAAGACGGACGGTGTGATACTGTGTCCGGTCTTCGAGTGATGAGTGTGATGAGATGGATGAGTGATTTGCGGGATTAGTAATTCCCAGCACTGGTGAGACTTCCCCGCCGCAACTGTGTTCAGTATGGGAGGGCCGCAGCATAATATCCCGCGGTATTCCAGCTCGTGTGAATGTGTCATTTTGTAGTAGATTAGATGTTGTACATTTATCCTGATTCCTTATGCTTATCTTGCTCAACTGCCTAGATTGTCTATCTTGGTATTCTTTAAATTATATACATGTCTCTATTCTTTTGATATATATGTCATATGTTACTTATATACTGTGACTTGCCAGATCTTTTAGATCTGACCCATCTTTGGTGCTTAGGCCCTGACCCAGAGTTCGCGGACGATGTGCTCGCGCTCGTAGAGGCGCCCGTCGCAGGAGACTTCGTGTGGAGCCCGGCCGACCCCGATGTCTAGCCGGAGGGTGGAGAGCCGTTACTAAGGCTTTGAGCGTATCTTTGTTTGGGCTTTAGAGTGAAATTTTGTAGTGAGCCGGGTAGTTAACAAAAATGTATTAACTTTTTATATTAACAACTGATACTTTTAAACTAGATTGTAGTTCTGCTCACATTTGATATATATATTGATACCAAATTGCTTCCGCTTTACTTGTTACGCTTCCGCAAATTAACCATTGATATTATATTGGTCAAAAGTTTTAAATTGAACCTCACTGCGGGCCTACGATCTTGGAAGTTCTCGGATTTTCCGGAAAGTAGCGCTCCAACTTCAGGTATTCGAACGACTTTATCGGTATTCGGAATTGGGGCGTTACAACATTAGTGATTCTAGTTAGTCAAGTCATAAATTGAGGAAAATAATAGGAGTGGACTAAAAATTCCTATTTATTGGTCCAACTGAAATTTATCTTGCTTTTCAATAATGAATTAATTGTGCACACAAAAATTAAGCAAGAGAACATAATCATTATTAATGAAAACTGATCAACAAAAGTGTCTAAGTAAATAGTATAAATCCTTTCAACCGCATACATTAAGGTAACACTAAGACCCATTGCTTTAACATGATCATTATAGGCCTTTGCCGGTAATGCTCTGGTCATAGGATCTGCAATCATGAGCTTTGTTCTGATTTGCTCTATAGACAATAAACCATTCTGAACCTTCTCTTTAACGGCAAGATATTTTATCTGAAAGTGTTTTGCAGCGCTAGAACTCTTGTCGTTGTTAGAGAAGCGAACAAATGAGGTGTTATCACAGTAGATTTCAGCGGCTTAGAAATGGAATCCATGATCTGAAGCCCTAAAATAAAATTTCGCAGCCATATAGCTTGATTAGTGGCCTCAGAGCATGCCATAAATTCTTCTTGAAATGTGGAAGAAGCAATTGTAGTCTGTTTAACACTTTTCCACGAAACAGCCCCACCAACAAGGAGAAAAATGTATCCTGATGTAGATCTCCTTGTGCTGAGACACCCAGCAAAATCTGAGTCTGAATATCCAATCACTTTCAAGTGATCAGATTTTTTATAAGTGAGCATATGTTCTTTGGTCCTTTGTAAATATCACATGACCTTCTTTGCTGTTTTCCAATGTACCATGCCGGGGTTAGACTGATACCTTCCCAACATGCTAACTGCAAAACTGATGTTTGGACGAGTACAAGCCTGAGCATATAAAAGACTTCCTACAACGGAAGCATATGGAATATTTTGCATCTGTTTTCTCTCGATGTCATTTCTTGGACTTTGATCTTTGGAGAATAGATCACCTCTTGATATAGGTGCTTTTCCTCAAGAACAATTCTGTATAATGAATCTTTCAAGAACTTTATTGATATAGGCTTTCTGTGAAAGTCCTAGTAGTCCTTGAGATCTGTTTCTAATAATCTTGATTCCAAGCACAAAGGATGCTTCACCCATATCTTTCATTTTAAAATTCTCTGTGAGGTATTCTTTTGTTGCATGTAGTAGGCCAAGATCATTACTAGCAAGTAGAATGTCATCTACATATAGGACTAAAATAATGAACTTGCTCTCACTGATCTTCAGGTATATACATTGATTAACAATGTTTTCCTTAAACCCGAAGAAGGTAATGGTATCATGGAACTTAATATACCATTGCCTTGAAGCTTGTTTAAGTCCATATATAGATTTCATTAATCTACAAACTAGTTTTTCTTTGCCTTTTTCCTCAAATCCTTCTAGTTGTTTCATATATACCTCTTCAAATAAATTCCCATTTAAGAACATTGTTTTCACATCCATTTGATGTAACTCTAAATTATAATGAGCTACTAATGCCATGCATTATGATTTGAAAAGAGTCCTTCGAAGAAACTGGTGAATATATCTCTTTATAATCAATATTTTGTCTTTGAGTAAATCCCTTAGCTACAAGTCTGACCTTAAATCGTTAGATTTTGCCCTTTCAGTCTCGCTTGGTCTTAAAGATCCATTTACATCATACAGTCGCAGACCCTTGAGGCAATTCGACGAGATCCCAAACTTTATTTAATGACATGGATTTTAACTCTTCTTGCATGGCATCAATCCATTTATTCGAATCATCTCCTTTAATAGCTTGTGAAAATGTTACCGGATCTTCTTTAACACCTATATCAAAATTAGATTCTTGAAGATAAACAATATAGTCATTCGATATAGCAGATCTCTTAGATCTTTGAGATCTTCTTAAAACTTCTGGTTCTGCTAAATTTTGATTCGGATGAATAATATCTTCAATCATATCATTATAAGTGGCATTCTCATCTAGTGGTGCATCTGGTATGATAGGTTGTATTTTCATCGTATCATTCTGAACGAAGTCATTTGGAATACCAACTCTAATCGTTTCAATCGGTACATGAATCGGTAATCGATGTTCTTCAAATACCACATTTCGTGGTGCATTGCTCCCACTAATGTCATCATTTTCTATGAATCTGGCATTTCCGGTTTCAACAATTCTAGCGGTATGAGTAGGACAGTAAAATTTAAAACCTTTGGACCCTTCAGGATATCCAATAAAATACCCACTGATAGTCCTAGGGTCCAATTTTCTCTCTTGTGGGTTATAAACTCTAGCTTCCGCTAGACAACCCCAAACATGCAGATGTCCTAAACTTGGCTTCTTACCTGTCCATAACTCATAAGGAGTTTTAGGAACAGCCTTAATGGGTACACGGTTTAGGATATATGCAGCTGTTCTTAGGGCTTCTCCCCACATAGAGTCAAGTAATTTAGAATTACTTAACATACTCCGTACCGTTTCCATAAGCGTTCTATTACGTCTTTGAGCCACACCATTTTGATGTGGGGAACCAGGCAATGTATACTCAACACAAATACCATGACTTTCCAGGAATTTCACAAATGGGCCAGTATTTTGACCTGATTCATGATACCTCCCATAATACTCTCCACCCCCATCAGATCTTACAACCTTCATTTTTCTATCTAATTGTTTTTCAACTTCAACCTTGTAGATTTCAAAGGCTTTTAAAGATTCTAATTTCTCATATAACAAGTAGACATATCCATATCTAGTGAAATCATCAATAAAGGTGATAAAATATTTTTGACCATTATAACATGGTGTAGGAAAATAACCACAAATATCTGTGTGGATTAATTCGAGTGGTTCTAAACGTCTTGTGGCCTTATGTTTATTGGTGTTTTTGGTCTGCTTGCCTTTTATGCAGTCTATACAAACACCAAAATCAGTAAAATCTAGGGCTTTTAACACCCCGTCATTTACTAATCTCTTTAATCTCTCTTGAGAGATGTGTCCTAGCCTTTTATGCCACAAAATCGAGGAGTTTTCATTCATGATTCCTCTCTTAATACCAACATTCATAATATTCTTATCATGCAAGGTAAGTAAGGAACTAGCAAAATATGGATCCAGATTCAATTTATAAAGACCATCACATAAAATACCACCACCAATTAAAACTTGATTCTTATAAATACTCAAAGTACCGTGTCCAAAAGGGAAGGTATAACCTTCTAAATTAAGTCTAGATAAAGAAATCAAATTTCTAGTAATCATAGGAACATAAAAAGTGGTATTAAGGTCCAACTGGAATCCAGAATCAAGAATCAAGAATCAATCTGCAAGTACCCACCGCTTTCACTTCAGCTTCCAGCCGGTTTCCCATAAAAATGTTTATTTGATCATTGTTTGGACTTCGGCTTGAGTGAAAGCCCTCTAGATTCAAACCATTTTTGTCTCTTCGAACAGTCTTTCTTCAAATGTCTCTTTTTACGGCAGAAGAAGCACCTTGGTTCACTACCTTTCTTCCCCACTTGGTCAGTCGAAGCAGGTTTCTTGCCTTTCTTTTTCAAACCTTTCTTTCCCTTGGGATATGTTTTCTTGTTCGAATGGGTGTTGGAAATGAAATTTACATTGTGTAACTGCCCTTCCTGCCTAAGTCTACCTTCTTCTTGGACACACATTGAGACCAACTCATTCGTAGTCCATTTCTCCTTATGAGTATTATATGAAATTTTGAAAGGCCCAAATTGAGGGGGCAAGGAGTTCAAAATAAATTTGGCTATGTAATTTTCAAAAGTTTTCATTTCTAGAGAGTTGAGTTGAGCTGCTATATCCCTCATCTCCATGTTATGTCCCTTGATACCGCTAGATCCATCATATTTTATTGAAGACAATTTGGCAATCAAAGTAGCTGCTAAAGCCTTATCAGATGCTTGAAATTGTTACTCCACGGATTTGAGATAGGCCTTTGCATTTTCATTATCCGAGATAGAACCACGAATATTTTTAGCTATGGATCTTTTGATCATCATGAGACTTAGACGGTTGGCTGGCCTTGATCCATTTTTCATAATATGCTCTCGCAGCTTGAGAGTTATTTTCAATAAGATCAGTAGGTTTGGGTTCCATAATTGCAGTGTCCAAGTTTAAGTAGCCCAAGGGTAATAAAAGTTCATCTTTCCAATCAGTAAAATTTGATCCATTTAACATTGGAATGCTCGAGAGATGTCCATTCAAGGCAGCGGGAGTCAATGCTGGAATATAAAGGGAAAAGAATACTCAATTACTTTAATGCTTTGAGTTCATGCTAAAACATTAATCCAGAATGATTCAGTACATAAATAAAGAATATCTAGTGAGTGATCCAGTTCATCATCATAGTCCCTCCTTTGGATCGAGACTACAACATGCAATAGGATCGCTCGAGGAGGAATCCTATCCATCCAAAGCGCTAATGAGATAGTATGAACGCAATTAACTAGGCATTATACCTTTTGGTATAGGAACCAAAACCAATTGGGTACATATATCAAATTACCCTAGTCTGGTCTTATAATTATTTGAGTGGTGATTGAACCTTTAGGCCGATCCTAACTCTCATAATTTAGGATCGCAAGTCTAATGCTATTATCCTTACACAAGAAATAGTGTTAAGGGTCTTAAATTTCAATTGATACCTATAAGTTGTTCATAATTGGGCCACTTTGGTGACTGCCACACTATTTAAAACTATGGGTCTCAATTGAATTAGTAGCATTTAAAAAGGGGGTCAAATTAAGATTGGTTATTATGTCACTAGTAGTGAAAATAAGATGTTGGGCCATTATATCTCCAAAATTGATCCATATTTTTCTAATTTCATAATAGTTTATTAGGGCCATGAAATAAACACACAATTACTAAATATTTTCTTATTTGTCATGGTTCCTAAATATTCATGGACTCTTTGAATGTATTTAAAAAAAAATCATAGGATCTTATAACAAATGACCTAAAGTAAACAAGGAACAACAAAGGTGACATAAAATATATATATATATATATATCCAATCTAGATAATAAATAATCAATCCCACCAAAAAAATGGAATAAAAAAAAGAACAATAAAATTAGAACAAACTTAATAATCACATTATAATCCATTCAATTATTTCACCTAAAATTGGACATTGAGTTTTTCAGTAAAAATCAGAATAAATGAATGGATGATCCAGACCATTGATCAGATAGATCTGACCCCTAGAAGCATACAATGATGGACAGATTGAAAATCCAAGTTTGAATATGCACACTATGGTTAGATTACTGGTTCAACGGTAAAACATATGATCTGGTTGAAATTGCCAGATCATCTCCTCACCCATCCCTCTTTCTTCGTCACCCTGCTCTAGCCACCTCCGCCCGACCCCATCACTCCCCCGCCACCGGCAGCCCCCGCCTGACGTGATCCCTTTTGCACTCCTTCTAGCTCTCCCTATCTCTCGTTTCGTGGATGGTGGGGGTAGGGCTGGGGAGGGTTGGGGGTGGGGAGGAGGGGAGGTGGAAGAGAGAGGGAATGGCTAGGGAGGGCTGGGGATGAGGACGGGTAGAAGAGAGAGGGAAAGGCTGGGGAGGGTTGGGGGTGGGGATGAGGGCAAGTGGAAGAGAGAGGGAAGGGCTGGGGGAGGGCTGGGGATGGGGATGAGGATGAGGGCAGGTGGGTGCTGCCGGAGCAGGAGAGGAAGAGAGAAGGAAGGGCTGAGGAAGGCTAAGGGTGGGCTAGGGATGGGGACGAGGGCAGGTGGGGGCTGCCGGAGTAGGAAAAGAAGAAAGAGGGAAGGGCGGCAGCTGGCAGGGGAGATGGGGCTGCCGTAGCAGTTTGCAGGAGCAGGAGAGGAAGAGACAGGGAAGGGCGGCGGCTGGCAGGGGAGATGGGGTTGCGGGTGGGGGCTGCTAGAGTAGGGAGAGGAAGAGAGGGAGATGGGGAGGCGGGGGGGCGGGGTTGCCGGAGCAGGGAGAGGAAGAGAGAGGCAAGGAGAGGGATAGGGGTAGTTTAGGAATTTTTTTTATTTTTTTTAAATGCAGTGTGTGGAGAGGTATTTGCAGTGTGTAGATAGCCACTCTCTTTCCCAAATTTGAGTGGAGATAATGAATGTAACTTTTTTCCATTTTTGCCCTTCCAAGCTCCAACTGATGTATCCATTTGGAATGTGATCTCTTATCGTTTGGCAGGGAGAAAAAAAAGGCTAAAACACCTCTCATTCTCTCTCTTCTCAACATTTTTTTCACATAAAAATAAAAAGGTCCCACCTCTCTAATGCTTACAAAAGGACCCTATTTCTCACCTCTTTAATATAAGCTTTTAAATTAAGGGGGCTGGGCTTCGGTACATCATTATGCTGCAGCGTCTACTCTTAGCCAATACAAGTCCGCCATGTGTGGTGGAATGTCAAACGGCAATTTCTCATTTCCCAAATTTGAGTGGAGATAATAAATGTAACTTTTTTCCATATTTGCCCTTCCAAGCTCCAACTAATGTATCCGTTCGGAATGTGATCTCTTATTGTTTGGTTGGAAAAAAAGGCTAAAACACCTCTCATTCTCTCTCTTATCAACATTTTTCTCACATAAATATAAAAAGGTCCCACCTCTCTAATGCTTACAAAAAGGACCCCATTTCTCGCCTCTCTAATATAAGCTTTTAAATTAAGGGGGCTGGGCTTTGGTACTTCGACGCTGCACCATAATACGCTGCTACGTCAACTTCTAGCCAGTACAAGTTCGCCACATGTCGTGGAATGTCAAATGGCAGCTTCTCATTTTCAAAATTTGAGTGGAAATAATGAATATAACTTTTTTTTCAATTTTGCCCTTCCAAGCTCCAACTGATGTATCCGTTTGGAATGTGATCTCTTATCATTTGGTAGGAAAAAAAGGCTAAAGCACCTCTCATTCTCTCTATTCTCAACATTTTTCTCACATAAATATAAAAAGGTCCCACCTCTCTAATGCTTACAAAAAGGACCACATTTCTCCCCTTTCTAATGTAACATTTTTTTTTTCATTTTTGCCCTTCCAAGCTCCAACTGATGTATCCGTTTAGAATGTGATCTCTTATCGTTTGGTAAGGAAAAAAAGGCTAAAACACCTCTAATTCTCTCTTCTCAACATTTTTTTTCACATAGATATAAAAATGTCCCACCTCTCTAATGCTTACAAAAAGGACCCCATTTCTCGCTCTCTAATATAAGCTTTTAAATTAAGGGGGCTGGGCTTCGGTACATGGACGCTGCACCATAATACACTGCAACGTCAACTTCTAGCCAGTACAAGCCCGACATGTGTCATGTAATGTCAAACGGCAGCTTCTCATCTCCAAAATTTAAGTGAAGATAATGAATGTAACTTTTTTTTTCATTTTTGCCCTTCCAAGCTCCAACTGATGTATCCGTTTGGAATGTGATCTCTTATCATTTGGTAGGAAAAAAAGGCTAAAACACCTCTCATTCTCTCTCTTCTCAACATTTTTCTCACATAAATAGAAAAATTGTCCCACTTCTCTAATGCTCACAAAAGGACCTCATTTATCACCTCTCTAATATAAGATTTTAAATTAGGGGGATTCGGCGAGAGGTCCCTAAACATTTCACTTTATTGCCTTAGGTTCACAATCTTTTTTTATAGTGTGAAAGGTCATTTTTTCAAATTTGAAAACCTAAAATGTCTAATTTACCCTTTCATCAAATCATATCCCATGATTAGTGGGATAAGACATTAATAATGGTCAACTACCATTAAATTAGTCACGATTAATAAAATTCTACTAATGAGAATTTCAAATAAATTTCAAAAAAACACAAATAAATTTCGAAAAAAAAGAAAACAAATTTCAAATAAATTTCTAAAAATGAAATAAATTTCAAAAACGCAAATAAATTTCAAAAGATGAAAATCAGTTTCAAAAGATCCAAATAAAAATTTCAAAAGACGAAATTAAATTTCAAAAAATATAAATAAATTTCAAAAGACGAAAATAAATTTCAAAAGATTTAAATAAAATAAAAAAATGAAAATAAACTCTAAAAAAAAAAAAAAACTCAAAAAATACAAAATAAATTCGAAATAACGCAAATAAATTTCAAAAAATGCTATAATATCAAAAGAACATGGAGAAATTTAAAAAGACAGAAATAAATTTCAAAAAATTTAAAAAATATAAATAAATTTCAAAAGATGAAAATCAATTTAAAAAGATGCAAATGAATTTCAAAAGAACCAAATAAATTTCAAAAGATGAAAATCAATTTTAAAAGATCCAAATAAATTTCAAAAGATCCAAATAAATTTCAAAAAAATGTAAATAAATTTAGAAAAACGCAAATACATTTGCCACAAACTCGGATAAATTTATCCAGACTCAGATAAATTTGTCCCATAACTCAGATAAATTAGCCAAAATACAGATAGATTTGTCCAGAACTTAGAGAAACTTATTTCATAACTCAGATAAATTTGCGTAAAACTCAAATAAATTTGATAAAAAATGAAAAACTATGGTAAATTTGACAGAAACTCAAATAAATTTGTTAAAACTCAGATAAACTTGACAAAAACTTAGATAAATTTTACAAACACTCAGATAAATTTCATAAAAACTCATATGGATTTGTCAAAAGACTCAGATAAATTTTTCAAAAACAAGATAAATTTATCAAACACTTAGCTGGGCTTCCCTGCGCAGATTGGGTCGGGTCAGACTTGACCTGGACTCGAACTGGCCTGGAAATCATATAAAACACAAACAGGGTTCTTCTTCTTCTTCCCTGCTTCCTGTAACAGACTATTCTGTTCTACAGGGAGAACAAGAACCAGATGGCAAAGTGGACATGCGCTCAACTCTTGATGCCTATTCCCTGGATCTCTGGCGACGTGTACCGGAGGGCGGCTGTTCCCTTGCGGAGATCGACGGCAAGTGGCGGTCTTCTCTGGGAACAATCGTCTGAACTTAGGTGACAAGAAATTCTGGAATCCTTTTTAAGGTTTCTACAACAACTGCGGCGTGCAGGGTGGTCTCCGGCTAGTGAAGAATGATGGGAGGCAATGAAGTGTGACCCCTCTTCAGGTTCCGGCGATTGGCAAATCTGGATCCTACGCGCTGCTTCTTCAGCTGGCAAAAACTGGATCCTTTGTTTTGGGCAATCAGTCTGGATTAGGTTTTTCTGCAGAGCCGCAGAGATCAGATTTGTGACGAAGAAGATCTTTGGTTCAGACTTCTTTGATTCTCTGCAACTCGTTCTGAAACAACAACCCTATTCTTCATCGGCAATGGCAAAAACGAGTTCCTCTGTTCTGGGCGATCAGTTTGGATTACGTGTTTTTGCAGAGACGCGGAGATCTGATCTGTGACGAAGACGATCTTTGGTTCAGACTTTGCCTAGGAATGAGGAGGGGAAACGGAAGATTTGAAATTTTGAATTTTCAAAATTTTATGCCTAAAATGGTTTAAAGGGTAAATCAGTCATGAGAATTGTATCCAGGGACCTCTGGCTGCAAACAATCTAACTGCTTGGATCAGAGCCCTTAAAAAGAATTTGCCTGGACTGGAGGCTGGATAGATTCAATTCTAGGGACCTTTCGCTAATTATCTCTTTAAATTAAGGGGGCTAGGGTTCTTTGGTACATCGACGCTGCAGCATAATCTGTTGTAGTGTCTACTATTAGCTAATACAAGTCCGCCATGTATTGTTGAATGTTAAACGGCAGTTTTTCATTTCCAAGATTTGAGTGGAGATAATATTAATGTATGTAACTTTTTTTCCATTTTTACCTTTCCAAGCTCCAACTGATGTTTCTGTTTGGAATGTGATCTCTTATCGTTTAGTTGGAAAAAAAGGCTAAAACACCTCTCATTCTCTCTCTTTTCAACATTTTCCTCACATAAAATAAAAATGGTCCCACCTCTTTAATGCTTACAAAAGTAACCCATTTCTCACCTCTCTATTATAAGCTTTTAAATTAAGGTTTTTCTTAAATAACCATTGATCTTGAATTGCAGTGGGACCCACTTTGAAATTGGTTATTTATGAATTTGATTAAAATTAAAATTATAAATAGGTACCCTAGCACCCACTGTCATAATAAAGTTATGAATTATTATTCAAATTAGTGAGATGGCCGTCGTTATTCATTTATTTTATATGGCCAATCTTATGATGGGCCCAGTTTCTATTATAGTGAAATCTGGCTACCTCCTTAAAATGAGGAGATTATTTGTAAGAGCTTTTGGTTTTAGCCACCATGTAATCTTAAATATGTTTTAGAACCATGATCTACACATACTACATTTACTTATCTACAGAGGTTGCAATGCATATGCTACTGATTTTCAATCCATTAACCTAACCAAAACATAACTTAACCCAACTAAATTCACTATGAGCCACACCAACTAAGCGGTGTGTGATGAACCCTGGTATAGATGTCACCCATCAATCATCCAGGTCTAAAATTCCAAAAATTAAAATATCTGAGATTCCAAGAGGATCAAACAGTCTACCTATTTTGATTGTCACTAATAAAATAACATCTTCACTTCTTGATAGATAATTCTATAAATAAAAAGATATCCTCAATAATCAAAAAATATCTTCTTAACAAGATCATCATCTAAACAAAAGTGAGCTTGGCTAAAAGAAAATATCAAAACAAGCTGAAAAAATACTAATATCAATCCCAAAAAAGCTGTCGTTGTAGCGTTCAAAACAACTTCTTCATTTCCTATCGCGATTGATCATTTGACATAAGATCAATTATATTATGGATCTCTTGTTCTCTTTTATTATTGCAGATTCCTGCACATCATAAAAAAATCATAGAAATTCATAAACTTATAAAAATAAAGAAGATGAATTATTTCTTATTCAATATTATCTATACCTGTGTTAGCAAGAAAGGCATTGGAATAGGATTTTCAAAGAAAGAATTCTGATTTTGTAGAAATTACTTTCCTCGTTGCATCTGATTCAAGAAATAAAAACACATAATAATTATTAAAAAGAAGTAGATCGACTGACCACTATTGTATACAAATTTAATTTAAAACACTTACGAAGGTTCATAAATAAAAAAAAAGTCTTTTTGTTGCACGCCTAAATTATAATGGACACTTGGATCTCTTCCTCCTACAATAAACAAAGTTTACAAGATTGAAAAAAATATTTTTACGTCAATCGTAAATGAAAAAGTAAAATTTACTGACCAGTAAAAGCTCCATCAATTGGTTGATCATTTGCACAATATCTTGTGATAGCATTGATGTTGTCCAATAATTAATCGAGTATCATGAGATTGTGAAATTAAACATCTATATAAAGAAATGTAATTTACAATCATAATACATACAAAAATATAAATTAAGAAATGAAAGAGTTTACTAAAGATAAGCACATGCACACAAAAAAAAAGAACAAAACTTCCAAAAATTCATTAAACAAATCTTGTTGTTGAGCTCCATGAATCCTCACTTGTCCACTGACATTACATTCATTTGATGCCCCTATTTAACAAAAGAAAGTATAATAATTATAAAAAAAATAGTAATTACTTTTAAAAATAAAGTTATATTCTCAAATACATCAAAATGCATTAAATTTAATACCTGCACCATTGGCTATAGAATTAGGACAATTGCGAGTGTTGTGGCCACATTTTCTACATCGGCTGCATCTCTTATTCTTCTTTTGGTTAATCTCTAACCTGCACTTGTATCTAGCAGATGACTGCCCTTTTGTTTTACAGCCTTTAGGATCATATAAAGTCTCCCCTTCTGAATGATCTATTTCAACATTAGAAAATTAACTATATATTGAAGATATCATAGTTAGTAACATTGAAACGTCTAATTTATAGAGAGTAATATCTAATTTGTTGAGAGTATTTGTACCTGTCTCACAATAGTAAAAGATAGCGCAATACATGGGTGGTTCGGATCGGTTTAACACTAAAATCAACAATCAAACCAAACCCGTCGGTTTTTTAATTAACCGATCTGATCCAACTGATGGAGAGAGTTTAAACCGAACCAAACCGAACCAGTTAAACTACTATTATTTTTTATTTTATTTTATTTTTAAAATCGGACATTGAAAATTTCAAAATGATGATATCCCATCCTTTGCATTTATTTCAATGTTTAGTGCAAACATAAGAGTCCAACATTCCAGACTGGACTAAACGCATATTGTCGGTTCAATTTAAGCGGTTAACTGTGGGCTTAAACCGATAACCGATCGATATAAGTGGTTTTTTATGATTTTCAAACCGCTAACCGAACCAATCTACTATAAACCGATCCGAACCGTTCGGTTCAATTAGTTCGGTCCGATTTTATGGTGATTTTGGATTTTTTGAGCTTCCCTAATAAAAGAGATGATCGAGGAGGAGAGAGAGATATAAGGGGGAAGAGTTGTTTTAGCGCCTTTTTGTTTTTTTAACAAAGGTGAAGAGAGATTTTAAGGGATCCTTTAGTTAAAGGGGCATGTTGGGAAATAAAATCCATTCAATTATCGTTAGAAGCTTTGGAAAGAGGGAGTGACGTCTCGTATTTCACGTACGCATCGAGCATATCCATACGTCTGGATCGTTTAGTAAAGAGCCGTGCTACGCACCCCGACTCCCATACCCCGACTGGGAGCCCGGGGTGCCTGAGGTCCGTTGGATCCCAGGGGTGCCTGAGGTCCGTTGCTCCCAATCGGGGTATGGGAGTCAGGGTGCATAGACTTTCTGTTTAGTAAAACGCTTTGTGTCTGCTTCAATTGAACTATAGCATGAAGAGGCCCACCCCCGCCCCGGAATGCACGGGTTAAGTTGACCTAAATAATATATTAAAATATAAATCCATTTATAATAAAATAATTTAAAAAATTCAAATCAACCAAAAAATTATGAAAATCAAACCTTTCTTCCTTTAATCCACATTTACATATACATTTCATCTTAAAAATAAAGGATTCATATGCAATTCTGCTCATTTTGAATACTATAAAAAAAATACTTTGAAAATAACCTTAATTTATAGCGTTGGAAGGCATCCCTTTGAATTGGGTCACATCCACACAATCGGGCCCAAGGGACTCATTTTATTGAAAATGCACATATGTAGCACAAGAGACACATTTTATTGAAAATGCACATATTATGATTTTTTAAAAGAACACATTCACAAATGGGCCCCAAGAAGATGATGTGGCTTCTCCTAAGGCTAGAATTGAGGTTTTTTTTCCAACCAACATTCAGCTATAAAGAGAAAGAATAGGTAAACTTATGATATAGTAAAAGTTAGATCACATGCGGCATTTCATATAAATAAAGTTATAAGTGTGAGTAAAATTGTCAAAATGATGTAAAAAAAAAAAAAAGCCCAAAAGTAGTCTTATTTCTGAAAACGATGATGTCGTACCCTTTTGCTACTTTTTGAAAAAGAGGAAAATGATCTTAATGCGGAAAATAGACTTTTCCAAAGTCTGATGTGATTAAATTATATCTGTTTCAAATAGATTAAACTTAGCTGTCAATGTTGTGAGCCTAACTTAATTAGGCCCTATATGTCAAATCTTATCTATATGAAACAGATTATTTCAAATGGCCATATTTGTAATAAATATTTTAGAAATAATCCATTTGGTGACACACAAAAATAGACTGAAATAACTTTTTTTTTAAATCAATGCTTGATTTTCTTTTATTTCTCAATATACACAATGAATCAGGGGCTTGATATTGGACGTACCTCATGCCCAATTTTAGAATTCCTAAGAGGATCAACGTTTCGGATCTAAATATAGGGGCCCACAAAATCCAAAAACTAACATTAAAAAGTTGACTTTTTAAATAAATATCTAGAGATTCGTGAAGGATCAATGGCTGGAATTTGATATAGTGGCTGATCTCAGTCTTCTTGAGTGTTTGTATTGTTCATATTATAGTTTATGGCCCCACAGTTGACAAAAAATTAAAAAGAACGGACTATGTGATCACACATCCATAACCTAGTCAGCACTCACGGTTCTTCAATGGTCAATAATCTTAATTTCACAAATTTATTGAGCCCCACAAGGAACAAACCATTCAAATCTGAACTCTTCGCTATGTTTAGCCTCCCAAAGAGGATTAAAGGTTCGGATGTTGTGTTTGGAGCCCACGGAAATCAAAAGCAGAGATTTAAGTGTTTTTCTTTTCTTTTTTTTTTTTTTTTTTTTACGAAAGCATCTCTAAATATATGAAAAGCCAATGGCTAAAATTGTGGAACCATTGTGCGTTTTACCTACCAAATATATCCAACGGTTTGGATCATGATTTAGAAGGCTAGTATTTAAAAGAAAGAGAAATCAAACTGCCCTATGAGGACGTTTGAATACTGTAGCAATGCGTTGTCTTTCTGCTTCATACTAGGACATCTATTTCAAATCTGGGCAAAGCTACAATATAGCGGCGCTGCATCATACATAAGCACATGGGTTGGAGCCACCTTTAAGAAATTCAATCCATATTGATTCTAACACCCACTATGGTGTATATATATATATATATATTTTATTCAAACCAACAATATGCATGCCGTTTTTTTTTTTTTTTTTTGCTGAAAAGTTGATTTGCATTAAAAAGAGGTGGGGGAAGAGAAAAATACAAGGGGGGGAGGAAAAAAAAAACGAAGGATAAAAAAGGATCCCCAAAAGAACCAGAAAAACATAAATGGAAAAGAGGGGAGGGAAGGGAGAAGCGGGGAAGAAGACGCCAGAACACCAGAAGAAGCAGACGAAATCAAGTGCTGATGGCAATAAGCATGGAGGCAAAGAGGGCACTAAGTTGAGAGCTAGCAAAAGGCTTTGAAATCTGCTTCAAGGAGAAGGAGATGGCTTGAGTAATGTTAGCTTGAGTGGAGAGGAGGGAAGGCCTACTATCTTTGGAAAATACTTCATTTCTAGCCTTCCACAAGTAGAAGAGAACAGTGATGAAGATGGCTACCATGAATTTGAGGCCTTTGGAGTAATTTTCTTTGGGAAAGAATCGTCCAAATTGCAGAAGTAGAGAGGTAGGGAGGAAGCTGAATGCCAATTGCATGCATAAACCAAGACTACATGGATTTTGGCAGTACACAAGAGAAGAATAGATGCCCCACTGAGTCTTCGGTGGCACAGAAGATGCTGCATTTGGAAGCAAGAGAGAAACTCAGACGCTTCAACCTAATTTTTGAGGGGGTTTTGTTGTGCATCAAGCGCCAACTGAAGCAGTTGATTTTGTGGGATTAACAAAATCCTGAACACATGATTCAACTTTATCTACTTTCTCTCTTTCATAATGGAAAGAAAAGTTGGTCACATATTTAAAATCAACATGTCATGCAATATAACGGTAGGCCCCATGAAATACGCTTTGAAGTTATAGTTGTAAAAAACATGATGGGTGTAAAAGATGATGAGCGAATTGGATTTCTTAAAAGTGGCCCTGACCCCATGTGCATATATCAGGTGCCGCTATATTATAGCTTTGCCCTTCAAATCTGCCCAAAATGTTAACTTCTGAAACATACAATAAACATCTGAACTCCACAAAAGGCATGCAAAAAAGTTACTGAAGACAAATAAGAGCTAAAAGGTAGACTTACCAAACACAACCTTTCCAAATAGACTTAATTTTTTTTTTCCACCCAGCCAAGGGGGTTGAGACCCAAGAGAGAGCCCGCATATACACGGCGAGGTAGTCACTCAAGTGGGAAGGAGGCCCGCACAAGCGAGAAGAAAGCCCACACAAGTATAGAAGAATTATTATATATAATAATATTAAGAAAATATTAAAAATCAATTCTTTCGGCCGTGGCCCAGCCCTAACCTTGCCTTGACCCTTGACGGTAGGGCAAGGGCTTCGATAATGTAGGTTCGTCGTGGGCTCTGAGGGCTTTGCCTTGACTTAGGCCCGGCCCGCATATATGAGGGTAGAGTAAGGGCTTAGTCAGCCCGGCCCTTTTACAGCCCTAGTGATACGCTTGGCCAACGGTAAACGACTGATAACTATCTTTCTAATGGATGGTAAAATCAAGAGCAACAGCATGGGGAGTCCATCTCTGTGGGGGCCACCTTTAATCACTGCAAGCCCATTCATACTCTCATCCCCATGATGTGGCACCATCCCCAATTTCACTCTCATCAAACTATCTCCAAGAAATCCATATTTAAAAGACTAAGAAAATTTAAGGATTTTAAATGAAGGCTAGAATGGCCCATTACCAGTAAGGAAATCTAATTTTAAAATTTGTGAACCAACTGATGATGTATGATATGAATGTGTATAGAAATTGAATGCTACAATTTATGGGTTTCAATTTTTTTGTGACTTTTAAAAAAAATACATTTAGTGGAAAATAAAAGATTTCCACGGCATTATTTTTTTTAAAATAATAGTAATTAAATTAGGGGCTGTTCAAAACCGTCCTTAATAGTATTGGAAACTTAGAAAACCGTTTCAATATCAAAATTTAGAATGGTTAAGGAACGGTTTTGAACCAGGAATTTGGAATCGTTCTAGGAAATTCTAGAAGTATTATAAATCGTTCTAGAAATTAAAATTTGAAACCGTTCCAGAAAATCTTGGAAGTATTAAAAGCCGTTCCATAAATTAGAATTTGGAACGGTTGCAGAAAATCTTGGAAGTGTTAGAAACCATTCTAAAATTACTTATTTGGCACGGTGTCGGCCCGATTCAATAATTTAGAAGTGCATGTATATGTAGCAGTTTATAACTGTCCCTGTTTTTGTTAGGAGCTGACATGTGCCATTCCTAATTGTTGTTTTTGGTGTATTATATATCTACCATTCTTCCCACTAATAGGCAGCATGTATCTAAGTGGGGCTCATGCCCATAAGTGGGTAGAGGGTAAATGGAAAAGTCTACTTATGGATAACCATCACGAGAAATATCTGCCCCACGAGAGTGTTGTAGCTCTCCTTTAAAAGTTTTAAATTTGATGGCATTTAAGCATAGATTTTTTTTAGTTTTTTATTTTTAGATTCAATCTAGTAGTGAGTTATGGTTTAATTACTATAAGTCCCACATGGATCTACTATGAGGAGAATATATTTATATTTACTTCATGCATAATTAGAGTGGATTATTGCCTTTATACTGCAAGGTTTGCTTTTGAGAAACTAAAAAATAGTCCTTTATATTTTAACAAAAGTGACTATAGAAATTGAATTTTGGCTAGTAAGGGTACTCATGGGTCATGGATTGGCTAGCCCAAGCTTGATCAGGGCCCAGCCTGCTCGAGCCAAGCTAGGATATTTAATTTGGGCCCGTGAATATTTAGGTCAGGCTTGGATTACGTTATAGAAAGTCTGAGCCCAGTCTGGCTGGCCCAAATAAGGAGTGCATGTAATTTGGGGCATGTTTCTTTAGGGCACGTTTGTGTACACACCCTTTCCGCGGAAAGAGGAAATTGTCATGTCAGCAAATCCCATAGAAATGAAAATCTCGAAAAAAGATTTCCGTAGAATTTAAAAATTCATGTTTGGTGCAAAAAGAGTTTCCTCATTGAATTGGTACAGATGTTGTTTGGTAAGGCTATGGATTCCTTATAGAAAATCAAAATTTCTTATTTGGCCATATAATTTTTTGAAGAAAAATACCATAACATGTATATTATTTATTTAACATTAAATAATAATTTATATAAAGAGAAAAAATGAAAGAGTTATAGGGTTTTTGGGTTGAAATGGACAAGAGTGAGAAAAAGAAGGAGAAGTTTTTCGAGAAAATCCATTTCTCATACCCCCCCCCCAACCATGAGAAACTCATTTCCACAATTATCAAGGAAAATGCTGACGAGGCAGAAAAGCATTTCCTCGAAATTGTTCTGCATCAAACGCCGGAAAAATGGGTTTTCCGTGGAAAACCGTCCACTTTTCCTGACAGTTGTCCCCTACTTGAAACTTCATATGTTGTGTTTCATAATTGGAATTCTAAATTCTAATCCATCTGAAAAGTGACAATAACTAGAATTCGAGCATCTCAAATGCTAGATTAGCTATGATGATTTGGAATTCTATGTTTGTGACAACATTTGGAGAATTTCAAATTCTATAGACAAGAATCCTTAAAATCCTTGCAAAAGCATACTTCCACAATGGAGCAATGGAGCAATCCAATTAAAAAATGATGAAAATCAATTGAGCAAATTCTAGTAACTAGAAATCTCCTAAAGTGACCCATTATTTCTATAAAAAGATATAGGTGCTACTATTGTTGTGTGTTAAGTATGACATATGACACAGTTTGTGGAGACCATTAGCTTGACAAAGACAAACGCTTTGGAATCTAGATAGCTGATTTTTTTTATTTTTTTTTTGTAAGTTCCACAGTATTTTACCAAAAAAGAAAGTTCCATTGGATTATTATAACCCTCTAATCCAAGCCCACAAAAAAGTCAGAGGAGATAAGATCAGCCACATAAGTGAGATTTCTTGTGTCTATTTCCCCCCTTCCTCCCATTGATAATAGTACTCTGGTCACCATTAGTGGGGATACAACAGTCATCCCATATTTTGATCCTAGTACCATTGCCAACAACCCATCTTTGGTTTTTCAAAATATTGTCCCCATGCTTAGTCAATGACTTCCAAAATCTAGAATCTGAATGTTTCAATTAATACAATGGATTTTATGGGCCTTATGGCATGCCAGCAATCAACGGTTGCATAACGAGATCAACTTTAGACTCCAGTTTGGGCATAGCTAAAGACGTTGCATTATGAGATCTAAGACTGCGTTTCAGGACTTTGACAGTATTGATTTTTATTGATTTTTTTCTTTTTTAGGTCGTTCCTACATCCCTCGTGTGCACCTGTGGTGGAGTGATGCTCGAATGCCTTCCTAACACAACCAACAAACTAGGTAATCATTGTTGTGCCGTTTTCCATCACCAATTGGTTTTGGGATAAGTGGTAGCTCAATGAGGTGGTACCAATGAGGTTTTGGGGGGTTCGAATCTCCTCTCGGGTGGTACCAATGAGGGGGGATTGTTAGGTCCTTAGTACAACCCTCGTGTGTACTCGTTCATTCCTTGGTGTTTTAATTCTACTGCACACTAGTGTCAAAAGATTGCAATTTGAAAATTAATTGGCCAAAGATCCATGGCTCCAGTTGGACAAACATTCTTGCTTACAGTTAAGAAAATCTAGTTAGTGAGCCCCACGGGGTACCTCAAAGTGGTCAAATACAGTCTAGCTTGTGGTGCCCATTTAAATGAATGTCTGTAATGGAAGGAGGACATATGGAAAGGTCTTCTTATAAAAGGGAGCCAAAAAATGGGCCCCACCACATTGTCCTAGCCCTTGGTTTAACAACGTTTAAGTTTATTGGCATATTACTTGTATATATTTTTTAGATTCAATCTAATGGTGAGTACAGGGTCGATAAATATAAAATTGGGTCGTATGCTAGCTCATGGGATGATAACAGCATGAAAGGGCTGCATTAATCAAAGGTAGATTCAAGAGAGTAGGAAACACTTTCTTTTAGAATATTACTTTGTTACAAGCATTTTCTAAACACCAACTACTCCTCAGTTCACATGGCTAGAGTGCATTTGTATAACCATGTGTTTGTGGGATCGAATGTTGGTAGATGGTGGTGAGCAAAGATGAGGAGAGGTATTCTAAAATACCTCGTTTTTTTCCCAATTATTCTTATAGAGAATGGGCTACAAAGAGCTGGCGGGCTGAATTTTTTATTTGTCCCTACTCCCTTTTGGGTGAGGTCTTTCCATCTCTCTTCTGGACCTCTTCCCACTAATACAATACTAGCAAAATTACCCCTGCTCAAACATTGTAATTTAAACATTTATATATAAAAAATTCATAATTTTTTTAGAAATAAAGAAAAATAAGTAAAGAATTTCTGAGTACGTATTTATATAATCGAAGAATTGGTATATCATAGAATGAAAAAAATGAGAATGATAGGGTTAAAATTGAAACAAAGTCTTTGAGAAATAAAATAAAATAAAATAAAAATGGAGAGCAGTTGTGAGTAGTTATGATAAATAGATAAAAAAAAATGGTAGTTTATGTAACTTCCGGTCAAAATCTTAACCGACAGTCAAAATTGGATGCAAAAGCTCCTAGGTTAATATATTATAATTTGCCCCATAGCTCTATATTTAAAAGTTTTTTTAAACTTAATGGAAGTTTTAAATCATAGATTTTTGAGGATTTTATCTGAAAATTTTCCATTAGAGATCTTATGAATAAAAAGTGCCCCCCATACTACCTCAACGGCAGTAAAGGCCCTCCCACCAATTTTCACCTTTTTTTTTTTACTTTCTAGCATGAGCAGTGATATGGACAAAGGGAGTTCTTTTTCATCATCCTCATCTTCTTTTCTTCCTCTTTTGCCGCCTCCTTTTTTTTTATTCTTCCCACTCCACCTCTCTTTTTCTTCATCCTCATCTTCTTTTCTTCCTCTTTTCCCTCCTCTTTTTTTTTTTTAATCTCCCCAGTCCATTTCTCGCCCAACCCACCACGCCTCTCTCTCTCATATGATGTGACTTCTCTTAGGAACACATTTTTTTTATTAAGATTTGTTGAGATTCAATCCAACTGTGATTGATGGTTCAATTAGTTTAAGTCCCACATGGATCTACTAGATGAAAATGTGTTTTAATTTACTTCATGCCTAATTAGAGTCAATTATTGCATTTAAACTACCAAGTTCTCCTTTGACAAAGTAGAAAATATTCCTTTATATTTTAACCAGAATGTGTTTTTATTTACTGCATGCCGAATTATAGTCGATTATTGCCTTTAAACTACCAAGTTCGCCTTTCACAAAGTGAAAGATATTCCTTTATTTTTAACAAGAAGGGATCATAGAAATTGAGCACCCTAGGATTGTTCATGGGCTGGGCTAGCTCAAGCCCAATCATGGCCCCACCCACTTTGGGTTGAGCATAGATATATAATTTAGCCCATTTAATATTTGGGCTGCGCTTGGACTAGGTGATAGAAAGTCTGAAGCGCAGCCTGACCCAAATAAGGAGTCCATGGAATTTCAAGATCTATGTTTGAACTTGAAATCCCAACCCACCTGAAAGTCACAAATAGAATTCTCGGAATTCCAGCATTTCAAATGTAGGATGGGCCATGAGGACTTGAAATTCCATGCGGGAGGACGGCATTGGAGAATTTCAAATGCTCCAACTAGAATTCTCAAAATTCTCGCTTAAGGAATCTTGTGCAATGCCACTAGGGATAAATTCATTCAGAAAAGAAAAATAATGGAATTCAACTTAGCAAATGTAGGAACTAGAAATCATTTGAAGAGCTCCATTTTTCTTCGAAAATGTAGTTACGCCATAGTCATGTTGTTTTAATATTAGGATGCTGAGCTTGTGGGGTCTATTAGCCTACCAATAGCAACAAGGGTTGCTCAATTGGCGTAGGACCACGGTTTGCACCCAGAGGTTGTAGGTTCGAAACTGCACTACCACACTGGGGCTACAGGAGAGTTTACCTAGCTCCCTCTGGGCCCGGAGGGATTAGTCCAACCCAAAGGGTTAGGATCCCTCCGATAGCCAAAAAAAAATATTAGCCTACCAAAGAAAATAATAATTTGGGATTTAGCTGATTATTACAAACAGGGTAATTGGGTGCCATTATGTGATTATAACCCTCTAATCCAAGTGCACAACAGAGTCAGAGGAGATAAAGACTTTTCCCTTTTATCTCTTCATGGATAATTTTGTGATTATGAACATCTAATAGATGTAAATCTTTTGAAATTGGCTAGATCTCAAGGGTTTTTATGGCCGGGCCGGGCCAAGGCATACCCAAGCCTGGCCGGTCTTTTATTCAATCAGGACCGCTAAGCTTTCTATTACTCTTTTGATCTTTCCAAACTTCGGGCTTTCTATCACTTAATCCAAGGCTAGCCCAAAGCGATCTAGGCCCTTGTCGGGCCCAGGCTGGGCCTGCCCTTGAGTACCTATGGTCCTTAGCAGAAAATTCAGATGAACGAGCATGGTTATTTAACAAACCTAAGACCTTTTACCAAAAAAAAAAAAACCTAAGACCGATGGTCTTTGATCATGGCCCATATTCATCTGTTTAGGATGACTTGGGCCCTATTATATCAACTGTTTGGATTATTTAAACATGGGCCAACAAACTTAATTAGAAACGAAAACAAAAAAGAAACACCAAACATCATATATTTACCAAGTCATCCCTTGTAGTACTGTTCTCCACATTCTTAGCCTAAGTCATCTCTCATTTGCTAGTTGCTACCATAAACGCCCCCATTCAACTAAATACCAGACATCCTTTCCAAGTATAGTGATCCAGACCATCCATCTTGTGCACCCTTGCCTTAATGGCCCACTTCAGAATATTTGCCAAATTTTGTCCGAGGGGCTAGCTGTTTGCAAAACCCTATTCCAATTAATAAGAGCTAATTAATTAGATTAAGGTTTAAATTAAAAGCTCAAGTTCTAATTTATAATTAGTTATTTTGGTAATATTATAAACAAAAGTTCTTATTTCATGAGGTAATTAGGGCCCGCCTTTTAAATTTACAATGTAGAAACCACCATTTGTGTTATTTTAAAGAATTTATGAGGTCACTTTTGTCTAAAACACTTATGAAGTATGTATTGTCTACCTTCATCCGCTTTAGCTATGAAAAAAAAAAAAACTCTAAAAATAAGCATCCCCTTCGCTTATATTTTTTTAGGAAAGAGTTCTTATTTGTAAATAAGCTCTAAAAATAGAAAAATCAATTGGTTGTTTACCAAATGCTCTACTGTCTCTACTATGTAAAATAAGCTCTAAATATAGAAAAGCCAATTGGTTGGTTACCAAACGCTCTACTATGTTTAGAGTCCGGATCCCTTGTTTCGTAGAAACAAGGAGATACTTTTTCATCCAATACACAATCGTCAACTGTGTAAAATCTCTTCCTTAATTTTTTTTCATTCTAAGAAAGCAATTGAGAGGGTGCATTAGCTCGCATAAGATTTCACACAGTTGGCGATTGTGGATTGGATGAAAGAATATCTCCTTGTTTCTACTATGTAAAATAAGTGTCCGGATCCTATGAGGGTTTCCCCATGATGACAGTGAATGGACTATTCACAGTCCGCGATGTCACTGCAGGCAGCCCCTCGGTGACGTAACGGACCTTGAATGGTCCACTCATAATCACCGTGGGGGAAACCCTCAAATGATCTCGATACGTAAACTCTCAAACTGTGAATCGGATCGGCTTACATAACTGTTGATTGGAAGTCTCTGAGAGAGGATGGATTGGATTTGGCGAAGGCTGAGCTTTTCCGCATGGGATAGGATTGCATTGAAGTTCCCTAAGACACACCAGGGTAAGGTAGTTGAGGAGGAGTCAATGAGTACTTTTCAAAGGTCTCTCCTTTGGGCCGGGTTGATGGAGCCATAAACTCCTGTGCTAAGGGTAGAAAGTCCTAAAATTGGGTTAGAGAGGAGCTACCTAAAGGTGTTGGGAGGAAGAGTCGGATAGAGAGGTTGTAAAGTGGTGTGAAGATTTGGAGATGCACCAGAGGTTAGAGTTACCTAAGTGGGAGACATTGGAGTGGAAACTGTCAAAACCAAAACTACTCAACCTGAGGGAATGGGTGGAGGAGAAAGAGGACGTACATAGGTTCAGAGATGAAAATTCTGTCTAGGGAATGTCTGAGAACCAGATTTGCCAACACCCTTTCAGTAGGGGTATTGGCGATTCCCCCGTAGTTCCAGTAAAGAACTTTAATCATTGAGATAGTTTGGAGAAAATTTTCCTACCTCTAGACCTCCTTGTGATCGGACCAGAAGTTGAACCCAGAAGAACTTTTTTCCCTTTATCTGGTTGATTGTTTTTTATAGAACCATATGTGATTAGTCCTCCTGCTATAGTTGTTTGGATTTTGAGGATGTTTGATGGATTGGTTGAGGGTGGATAATTGCTGGGTTC
Organism: Cinnamomum chago; assembly: GCA_038049695.1. Classification (NCBI taxonomy): domain Eukaryota; kingdom Viridiplantae; phylum Streptophyta; class Magnoliopsida; order Laurales; family Lauraceae; genus Cinnamomum; species Cinnamomum chago. The sequence continues at coordinate 52,429,742 of CP142460.1, forward strand.
TCCAGTAACTGGTATGTAGAAGTTAGGAGTATTAGGCAAGGCTATGGGATGGTCTTCTTCAGGGAGTGCCATTGATTCAGGAGTTCCTGAAGGATACTAAAAGCCCGGAGGAGGGTTTTGAAGAGGAGTTACCTTTTGACATTGTCTGGAGGTTTCGGCCATACAAGCTAGGGTTGAGGGCTAGGTTTGCAAAGGAGCAATTCTCTAATATGGAGAAAGGGTTGAGGTGTCAATGGTGGGAGTTGGAGTTTTCTTGAGGATCTCAGAGATTGCATCATAGGGAAGGTCATCGATGGAAGGGGAAGTAACCTTGAGCCTTGATGCTTTGAGTTTAGGAGAAGCGATCTATTTTGAGAGAGACTCAGGTGGGTGGTCATGGAGGTAGGACTCTGCAGAGTTAGCTGAGAAGAGAGGTTTCGGAGGGGGGGGTTTGTTTTAAAAGATTGGTGGCTTGGTACAGGCTTGGTTGAGGGCATTGAGTGGAGGAGAGGTTAAAGGGTGGATCTGTGTAGGAGCTATTAGATTTTAACAATGGCTACAGACTAGAAGTAATAGCGAAAAGAAACAATAGTACCTATCTGCAGTCTTATAAAAAATTGTATCTTTCTGGAATCGACAGAAATCAGAGGCAGAAGCTTTGTGACCGAGGCACATCAGGCGACGCTTTCTTTAGGACGAGTTCCGCCCTTCTAGGATAAACCCAGATGCGAAAAGGATCTATGCAGGAACTACCCCCAGGATACAACGGCCTTCACAGATCAGGCTTGGTCGCACACCAAGTTCAGATCAATCTCCAGGAACCACAGAATGCTCACGAGAAAGGAAGAGAAGAAAAGCCAGAGAAGTATTTTTGTATGTTTTATTTTTAACCCAGGCCACGTTATTTTATAAGAGAGAATAATTGAGCCACAATTAATCACGATTAAACCAGTGATTAATATCACAACGTTAAACAACATTAAAATATAAGCCATAACGTTTAGTAAGCAATTAAAACTGCATTTTTTGAATCAACGTTTTAAAAATTGTTTTAAATAAAGCAATTAATAAAAACATTTTTAGAAGTAAAAAAAAATGAATTTGAAATTTCTGTAAAAGCAGGCCACAGAGTATGGGTCCCGCCAGGCCAAGTTGGGCTAGATTTACACCCCACCCTGCGCGCGATACACACGCAGGATGCGCGTCGCGGACGCACGCTCGATTAAACGTTTTCCGGACCTAGAGCCCTAGGTCAAGCCGGACTCGCGTGCGAGCACACGGCTCATGGTAAAAGGTTCAAATTGTTCTAATGTGTATAGGAAAGGGAAAAGCATATAAAGCCACCTTAAGAAGTGAGCTTTAGCAATGTGGGATGCCAAGTTCTCAAGTAGCCTTCACTTCCCACATAAAGCAAAAGAGCAAAAGACAAAACACCTTTTCAAGTCAAACCTTTGAATTTTTAAAACACCTTAGAAACCCAACAATCTCCCCTCTGTTTCAAAATAGTCAATGACCATTATACCGGTAAGGTGACAGAGCTTGAACCTTACTGTCACATATATTTTTAAACTTTTAGGAGTTAAAGTGACCAGAGTATTGAACTTCAACTCTTTATATCGGTTCAAAAATACATCAAGTTTTATATACCTAGAGTTTGTAGGTCAACACTTTACCGCCATGCGCTTAATCCTGATTTTCATGAGTGCTCTAGAGAATCTGCCCAAATTCTCATAGGAAGCGGCCCCACTTTCACACTCATATAGGTGAGTCTATCAAGAGTGCTCTTGCAGCTTTGCACCCCACCATATAGGCTATAGATCTCATTAAGGACTAAACCCAACCTCATTCGCTACAAGTTATGTACCAACAAATAATCTCACACAACAGGGATGAGTACTCTAAATGTCAGTACTTTATATCTTGAGGATAGCTTGTTTTTCCCATTAAACCAAGTTCTCGGGATCTTCGGTCATTAGGTTGAGTTGCCGTTATTGATGATTTATGGGCTTAAGACCCATCCCTTTGGTTGTTTCTTTTATCTTTTCTATTGCAAGGCCTTTTGTCAAAGGATCTGCTAAGTTGTCCTTTGATTTTACATAATCAATTGCAATCACTCCTCCACCGAGTAATTGTCTCACATAGATATGTTGCAATCTTACTTGTCTAGACTTTCCATTGTATGTGGCATTGTGTGCTTTTATAATTGCTGCAGTATTATCATAATGAATAATAATAGGAGGAATAGGTTTAGTCCACAAAGGAATATCAAATAATAAATTTCTAATCCATTCGGCTTCCATAGTAGTGGCACCCATAGCCAAGAATTCTAAATCCTTAGTGGATTGTGTAATTGTAGTTTTTTTTTTTTTTTTTCATGATATTGCAGCACCTCCCAACGTGAAAATATAGCCATTGGTAGACTTAGAATTGTCTAATTCCATGTTCCAATAAGCATCGTTGTAACATTCAACTACAACTGGAAAACTAGATTAACAAAATGCACAGTCTATAGTATGATTTAAATATTTAAGTACTCTAGATACAGCATTCCAATGTTCAATACCAAGATTATTAGTGTATTTACTTAATTTGCTCACAGCATAAGCTATATCAAGGCGAGTACAGTTCATAGCATACATCAAACTACCAATCACACTAGCATAGTCAAGTTGTGCTACACTATCACCATTATTCTTTACTAATTTAATACTTATATCAAAAGGAGTGGACACTGGTTAACAGTTAAAATGATCAAACTTTTTCAACACTTTTTCAATGTAATGTGATTAAGACAATTTAATTCCAGTGTCATCTCTAATAATTTTAATTCCCAGAATTACACTTGCTTCTCCCAAGTCTTTCATATCAAAATTATTGGAGAGAAGTGACTTTGTTTCTTTGACACAATCCAAATTATTTCCAAAGATCAACAAATCATCGACATATAAGCATAAAATTATTGTAGACTCACCAAAAGTTTTATAGTAAATACATTTTTCAGCTTCATTTATTTTGAAGTCATTTGAAAGAATAACCCTATCAAACTTCATATGCCACTGTTTTGGTGCCTATTTTAGTCCATATAAGGATTTTAACAACTTACACACCTTATGCTCTTGTCCTTTTATTTCATAACCCTCTGGTTGATACATATAAATCTCCTCCTCTAGATCACCATTTAAAAAGGTTGTTTTTACATCCATCTGATGAATATATAAATTATGCACAGCAGCTATAGAAATCAAAGTCCTAATGGAACTTATTTTTTATACAGGTGAAAAGTATCAAAGAAACCTACCCCCTCCTTTTGCCTAAAGCCTTTGGCTACTAACCTAGCTTTGTATTTCTCTATTGTTCCATCAGGTCTTAGGTTTTTTTCTTAAGAACCCATTTGCACCCTAAAGGCTTGGTACCTGAAGGTAAGTCAGCCAGTTCCCAAGTATGATTTACTAAAATGGATTCTATTTCATCATCTAATGCTTCCTTCCAAAAGACAGCATCATGGGCAGACATTGCCTCTTTATAAGTAGATGGGTCCTTTTCTATTAGATAAGTCTCAAAGTCAGGACCGAAACTAGTGGATGTCCTAACTCTCTTACTTCTCCTAAGTTGGGGTTCCTCTTCTTTTGAAATTTTCAGAATTCTTGTAGATGAGGGAGGTTCAAATGTAATCCTAGTTTTAAAGGGAAAAACATCTTCAAAGAAATTTGTATCTCTAGACTCAACTAGAGTTTGGTCTCCAATTTTCAAGAATCTATAGGCAACACTATCTTGTGCACAACCTATGAACACACATTCCCATGAGTGGGGTCCTAACTTGAGCCTTTTGGGGTCAACTATACTAACATGGGCTAGACAACCCCAAACTCTAAAATATCTAAGGTTAGGCTTTCTTCCCTCCCAAATTTCAAAGGGTGGACAATTAGTCTTAGAATGTAAAATTCTATTTAAGATATAACAAGAAGTCAGCAAAGCTTCACCCCACAGATTTTTTGGACAACCGGATGAATTCATCATACAATTAACAATTTCAATCAAAGTCCCGTTTTTTTTCTTTCTGCTATACCATTTTGTTAAGGTGTGTAAGGAGTAGTAGTTGTTCTTTTAATTCCTTTGGACTCACAGAAGTCCAGAAAGTCTTTTGAATTGTATTCACCACCGCTATCACTTCTAAATTTAATTACTTTTCTATTTAATTTATTTTCAACTTCAGAGAAATAAATTTTAAATTTAGATAAAGCTTCATCTTTAGTTCTAAGTAAATATACATAGGTATATCTAGAGCAATCATCAATAAAAGTAATAAAATAGTATTTTCCACCTCTAGTCATAGTGTTACTTAAATCACATATATCAGAATGCACTAACTGAAGTAACTCAGTTTCTCTGTCCACTTTATGAAAAGGCTTTCGAGTAATTTTAGATTGAGAACATATTTCACATTTCTTATGTTCGTCTTTATATTTCTCAATCAATCCATCATTACTCGTACTTTTTAATTTTTTAAAATTAATATGTCCTAGTCTACCATGCCAGTAAAAAACAGAAGCAACTATGTAAGCAGAAGAGGATACATTATTATTGATTACATTTTAAACTGATCAAACTCTATTACCTGCTTGAAGCCAGCTTTGTTGAGAAGAAAACCAGAAACTAATTTTTTTTTCATCTCTGAAGCACCTAGTTTCTCTTCACGATCGGGACATGGTTCAGTTAAAACATATACTATTTTTAGAGATGTTAACAGAAATAGAAATAAGACTTTCCAGGCCAGGTTGGGCTAGATTTGCACAATATACATGCAGGATGCGTTTCGCGGACGCATGCCCGGTTAAACGTTTTCCGAACCCGGAGCCCTAAGTCGAGCTGGACGCGTGTGCGCGCATACGGCTCATGGTAAAAGGTTCCAATTGTTCTAATGTGTATAGGAAAGGGAAAAACATATAAAGCCACCTTAAGAAGTGAACTTTAGCAATGTGGGATGCCAAGTTCTCAAGTAACCTTCCCTTCCCACATAAAGCAAAAGATAAAACACCTTTTTCAAGTCAAACCTAACCATTTTTGAAACACCTTAAAAACCCAACAGGAGCAGTGGTTGTTGAGGCTAGACTAGTAAGTGGTGGTTGGCTTGGGGGAATGGAGTGGGCAACCAATGGTGGATTGATGATCAGAGCGGGAGACTGGTTGATGGGTCTTGGCAAATGGGGTTTCAGAACATGGGAAGAGGTAGAAAAAGCTTTTTGGTGTTGGCCTTAGATAGCAAGGTCTAGATTGCTGGGTATGTTGAGAACTGCAGTACCAGAGACTGAAGGAGCTTTAGGGGTGGGAACTAGGTTTGGATGGATTGAGTGGTTTGAGGAGGGACATGACTGATTAGAGTGCCCAACGGAGAGGCAAACAGAGTAGGGGCTATTCTTGTATACCACTTCTATTTCCAACTCTCGTTCTCCTTGAAGATCCACAAGTATTGATAGAGGTCTGGGCTTAGAGAGATCAATGTTGATTAGCACCCTAGCATAGGTAAGAATTCTCTGAGCCATGGTGATGTCGACTAGCTTGATTGGTTGCCCAATGGAGCTTGCCAAGGATAGGATAATGTTTTGGCTCTAGCAATGGTAAGGTAGCCCTTAAAGTCTCATCCAAACTGGGGCAATGGAGGACCAGTCTGATTTGTCTTGTCCGGGAGACCAAGGTAAGAAGAGGAATTTTTTCTTGTCCATCAATAGAGGAGAAAGGTTGAGTATGTGAGCGTTGTCTTCAGGAGAGTTGAAACAGAAAATGAAATATCCTTTAACGGTGGAGGAATCCAGATAGGGTCTAGAGAGAGCCCATAATTTGGGTTTTTTTTTTCAACCCATTCTAGAGAAGGGCACTTTCTTGCAAATCTGCCAATGACCGCAAAAGAGAAAGACTCTTTACTAGAGGATAGCATGGCTTGAGAGATCATCAGGGTTGGCTTTCCATTTTTCCAAGTGGTGGGAGGGTAGGTTGCAGGATGGAAGGTAGGGGAAAAGCCTGAGAAGAGGTTTGCAAAGGTTGAAGGACGTGGTGGATTGGGTTGGCAGGCTAATAGAGTGCGTTGATAGCCCTCTGGCAGAGCTACTAGTTGTAAGGATGTGAGAAAAGGTGGGACAGATGGAGGGGCTGAGGGCTGGCTAGGGAGAGGGGGAAAGTGGTGTGCTAGAGGTGGAGGAGGAGTGGGTGAAGGGTTTTGGGAAGAGGGGGAAAATGGTGTGATTGGGGAGGAGGTGGAGGCTAGCTACCAAACCAAGTCGAAGAAGATGAAGTTCGAATGGGGAAGTGGGGAACATTTTGAAGCTGGAAGGAAGAAGACCTACTTCTTGAAGCTAAGAATTCAAGAATGGATGGGTTGGGTTAATTGTTTTTGTCACGCCCCTAAAAGTAAAACCGGGGTTATGCATGAGATTAAGGCCAATTAAAATTTTTTCCAACATAATCAAATGCAACCTGGCCCTAATCATGTCCCATCTGGATCGAAAACCGTTGTGAGGTGTAAACATTTCCTCAAATATATATATATATATATAACAATTAGCGGAAGCTTCATAAATACAAATGGTATCTTAAAGATGTATAGTTTATGAGCAAATACTGAATAGCATAACCAGATTTCAAGTTTGAGACTGTTAACAAAATATTAGTTATAATTAAGAAGGCCACACTAAAACTAGGCTTACTCAAAAGGATGATAAAACCAAAAGATGAACTAAACGGATATAGCATAAAGGCTCTCAGGTACGGGGTCATTACGGCTATACAATGTCGTCCATACTGTACTCAAGGAAGTCATCAGACTGATCTACCTGAACCTCTTCCATCGCCTCCTCTTCCTCGGGGTAGAAAGGCTCGGTACCTATGCACCAAAAGTATCATCATCAACACAAAGGTCGGCAAGCAGATAGATATATAAATCACCAAAGATATGCAGTACTAAAGAGACTAAACGATAAACAAGATCATGTGAAATGCATGGCATTTTGACCGTAAGAAATGCATAGCATTCGAATCATAAACAGACTATCAAAGTAGGCGGTCCACATATGTTAATTACCACGGGATAGTATCATTGCCCTCCCTTACTCACATTGAGTCGTGGTGGAGATATCAATAAATTGGGATCAAAACCTGGTGTTCAATAACAATAACAATCATCTCTTGGCTCATGTGGCTCGGTCCCCGTGGGCTCTGGCCCAATCTTGCCTCGAGGTTATAAATCCAAGTCCTCACATAAGTGGTGCCCCAGTTGTATTGAACGTTAACAGCTGAGTTGTGTTTGACACAAACAATTTTAAATGAACATAGGTGAGGGGCTAGGTTTTCTTGTGCGAACAAGATTCAACAACCATAGAAAAATTACTTTATTCCAAATCAAATCAAGCTTCAAACAAACTTCAATAGTAGTTCTCTTCAAGCCTTATAATCAAAGCCCCCTAGCCTCCACACTTCAAACAAACCTCAAAACAAACAGAACAACAAAAGGGATCATAAGTCCATCATCTAAGCTCCCAATGTGATCCCCAAATAAAGTAAAGCAAACAGAACTAAAGAACATGATCATTATATGTAGATAGTACCGGACGGTACAATTTAGAATAAAAAATGATAAACAATCCAATCCTAAGTACAATGTTAATCCTGAAGCATCGTACAACCTACTCAGTCAACAAAAGGGTTAGGGTTCACGATACCCGGTCGAACAATTTTCGTGCATAGATTTAAAGAAGGGTATCCCGTTGTCCCGTACCGTTCAAGATTGAATTCAGTTAAGTATTGATACAACCGGATTAATCGTGAAGAATGTCTACTCGAACATCCTCACAATAAGTTAAACGAGTCCACAAAAAGGGGTAACCAAGTTCCACCTAAGTCCATCCAAGAATAGGGTGAAAATCTCTTCCAAGAAGAAACCCAAAGTTGTCCCGGTTGACATGGTCATTAGCTGGTCGACTGCGTACACAGCGAGCTCGATCGACCTGAAAAGGTCAGGTCGACCTCTCCCATGCATGCCCGGTCGACCGGCAGTTGTAAATGAAAATGGTTAACAGTGTTTTGGTTAGGTTCCAGAGAACCGACCCTGTGTGGTCGGTCGACAGAGTTCCCTGGCCGGACGACCGCATGCACTGCGAAAACAGAGCCCAAGTTCTGTTTTCTGCAATGAAATGGGTCATTTCCTTTCATTCCTTCCTGACCCTGATTAGCAGTCCAATCAAGAGTAAAAACAACCTAACCACATCCCACAAATCTAGCTAATCAAGTCATTAACATCCAAATCCATTCCATTAGGCAAACAAACCTAAAGATCATGTTTTCAAACCTCTAAAGCATCAAATGAGCACTTAACATCTAAATCATGATTTTTCCATACAAATCAAGAAAGACAAACATATCAAGCATAAATATAAATATTTACTTGCCTTAGATGAAGAGCTTGACAAAAAACCAAGAAGAATTTTTGGGGAAAAAGACTCTTTGGAGCTCAAAGAAGAGAAAGCAACTCTCAAAACCCAAATCACTACAAATACATGCCAAGGGTTGAGGTGAGTCTCTCTAATCCATTTCTAACTAACAAGGAAAAAGAAGAGATAGTCTAAAAGCTTTTAGGAGCTTACCTTTGAATGCGTTGTGGATGAAAAGCTTAGAAAAGTGGATGGGTTGAGTCTTGGAAGCTTGAGGAAGAAAATGGGAGGCTTGGTCGTCGACACCGGAGCTCCGGTGGCCGTCGGCAGTGAGGAGAACATGAAAGAGAGATGAAAGAAAGAGAGGGAGGGTTGTTGCTCTTGTGTCGTGTTGAGTGAATGAGAGAAGGGGGTATGGGTTTTAACCTAATAAAGGGATGGGTTTACTAAAGAGGCCATGGGCCTTGGGTTGGGTTTGGGTCAAACTTTGGGTCGGGTCAGAGGGTCCATAATTGATGATTTTCGGGCCTCTTTGACGCATCGAATTAAAACGCGACTAAAGACTAATGTTCGTGAAATATCGAGACCTACCCGATGCACCCAAACTCACAAAAACTCATAATCTAATAAATGTTCGTGAAATATCGAGACCTACCCGATGCACCTAAACTCACAAAAACTCATAATCTCATAAAAATCCCTGAAAACTTCCCAAATTGCAAATCACCCCCCTATTCTACCCAAACATACTCCGAATCGCGCCAGACTTCGCACACAAGATTCAAACGTCAAACCCGACTTGCTAAGACTCTAAACACACTTACTAACTAATCATGCAATTAATTATTATTAATAGGAGATTAAGGGACGGGATGTTACAGTTTCGACTATGGCAGCAACTTATTTCTTAATTTTTATTTTTTTTAAGAAATAAAGTATTGTCATAGTTGAAACAATTAACCCAACACGAGAAGAAGTAGGTGTTCTTCCTTCTAGGTTCAAAATGTTCCCCCTTTCTCCCTCCCAAACTTCATCTTCTCCGACCTGGTTTAGTAACCAGCCTCCACCTCTTAAAAAAATTAAAAAAAAAAAAAATTTGTTCCAACTTTTACATGTGAGTGGTTAAGATTTTGGGATTCCTTGCGGTAAAATCAAAATTTGATATAGTAATTTACACTTACTAAATATGTTTTCCTGAGTCTCAACTTGTGGGAACATGGAAACAGTCAAATGGCAAGTTGTCAAACGCGCCCTAAGATGCCAACACCACTCAACCATGACCGGTGTGTATAAGGCCGTTAAGGTAATCCATGGTGCGCAAGTCAACTCTACAATTCAATGGTTATAGGGCTTCTGTTCCCACACTACAACACGTGATGATATGATGCAAGACTACTGAAAGAGAAATGTTACCTACGGCTCTCGATTGTGGGCCTTGTCATGAATGGATAGTTTGAAAATAGTAGTTAACTATTCCAGGTCTTCAAACCGAATAAAATCAGACAGTTGTGATCACTATTTTGAAAACTCAGAAAATTGGAGTAACTCAGAATTCAAGTCTAGATGAAGAACTTGGGTGATTCTGGCCGACCGACTCAGTGACTTATCAGGTCGAGTCAAAGTAATTTTTATGGGATAGTACCATGATATCAGTGAACTTATCAATTTCCATATCATACATTTTCTACAACCAGCAAGTGAATTCGTGTTTTACAGAATATAAAAAGCAACATTTTGCGAGAAAGTAAATACTAATTTAACCACCATTCATCAGGTAAGGAATTTCCTACGATACTGTATAAAAGCCATAACATCATGGGATCATGGGACAGTCCCATGATATCTAGGATTTAATAGTTTCTGTGACATGCCCTGTTTCCATAATATTTTGGGATATAGGAGTAGAAAATGTTAACTCTTAGGTGACTCTAATGACATTATTTGAATTTCGTTCATGAGATTGGAAAAACCACATTTAAAGAGCACTATTACGTGGAAACCCGTTTCCTGGATGGATGGACCGAAAATAGTAGGTCAACTGGCCAAACTCTAACAAAAAGAAAAGATCAGGCACTTTTTTTCCTATTTATTTACACAAGATTGGGCAGTTAAAATCACTGTTTTAAAAACTTGGAAGATTGGAGTTTGGTAAAAATTATGGTTAGAACCTAGAATAACTGTACATTCTTATTTTGCATCTATAATCCATCTATTTTAGGAGAACAACTAATATCGACCGGAATTTATACCAGTTTTTAACTTCTCTGTGGGGCCCACTTGATTGGCCACCTGTTGAACGGCTAGGATGAGGCCCATTGAAGATGTGGCCATCCATCAAATGCTGATCATGGTGAGTGGTCACACTTGTTCAAACGAGAAACTAGATAAACTTGTAATTTTAGGCAGGCCGTTTGCCTAAACCTAGTCAAATTTCTATGATTAACTTTTAAAATATTCTTTTGGCAACCTTTCTTCACTTCTTATTCTAAACGTTTCTTATTAATTTGTTTAGATTTTCCATGCATTATCATCAGCACCACCCTTAAGAAAAACAAACAAACAAACAAACTGGGAGGAAGGTAATCCTAAGAATTGACAACATTGAAGCTTCAATTAACTCACAATTAATAAAAATGTCCCTAATCCTCGAGCATTCACAAGAGAGAAGTCTCCCGTTTACTATGAAAAATTGAAAAATAAACACATGACAGGTTTACGATGCTCATTGGACGAATCAAAATGCAAAAAGATTAGTGCATTAGCCACCTTGCCACCAGGGTCGGATCTGGGGCAAGAAACCGTCGGGTATAAACAAGATAACTATTTCTATTTTAACATTTTATTATTGACTTTTAAATGGGATGGCTAGCAACAGAGGCGGACCCAAGTGTATTCACGTGGGGGCAATCGCACCCTTAGGGCGTGTTTGGCACTTAACTAGATTAAAGTGAAGTGAAGTAAACCCAGACAAGAATTGACAATGGTCATATCAAAAGTACACAATTTCAACATTCCCTCCTTCTTTTTTAAAAAAATTCAAAAACGCAATATCCTTTTTCCACCAAGAGACAAAAAACCTCCACTTTTCTATACAAAAAGTCAAAAAGATTCTATTCCAAACAACTAAAAATAAAACATCATCATAACATCTTATATTTTATTCTCTCTTGATTTGATACTTCACCTCACCACATTTCAATTCACCATACATCCAAACAGGCCCTTAGGACCTCGTTCCACTTCTAAATCCATAATTGAAATTCTGGGTTGTTTTGAGAATTTACATAAAGATCTTGTGTCCGCCCCCAAAACCCATATAAAAAGTTTGGATTTGTTTCCAAAATTCAATTATATATTTGGATACACGCCAGTTGAACGAAAATCTTAGTTCCACCACCGGCTAATAATGTCATTAAACGCAGATTGTGGCTCATGAGACATTTTAGGATGTTTCACATTTCCCATGAATTCTAGTAAAGCTAGATATAACAGGATGTAATATTGTTCAAGCTGCTGGAGAAAACATTAATTACATGTGGGGTCCTGAGTTTTACTTTCTTGATTAGAAAATTAGATTTGGTGATGCCAGCCTTGCGAATGATACCCTTCGGAAAATTATCTTTTTGACTTTTATTAACAGTTTTTTCTTTGCCTTTCCACTCTTCACACGTGATATCAATCCATACAATGCAGTCCAGCGAATGCGATTATAAAATGTTCTATCATGATCTTTTTTCTTATATATTCAATCTAAGTGGGCCCACTACAATAATTATCTAGACAATTCCCATTTGAACTTGGCAATGTGTATCCATATTGGCTGACATGGTAATCTGGGGTTTTATAGCCTTTGGCAAATTCTTCCAAAAGACCCTTATCTGTAATTTTTTTTTACCTTATGATTTTCATCTCCATTTGATTTGTCCTTGTATTTTCTTTGTTTGTCATGCATCTAATTCGACCGTAAATACACCACAATTTTTCACAAATACACCCTAAATTTCTTTATTAATTAGATTTACATGTGAGATCCATCTTTATTAACTCATTACACTGAAGACTATATTAATTTGAAGGGGACAAAGTTGACCAAGAAATGGCCCCAGCCCAGAATCCTGCCGTAAGAGTCTATGGTCATTGCACCATTTTTATAGCCTTTGACTGGGGGTCGGCCCAGACCATAAGCAATCATAGCCACATGAGATTTTTTCTTTTTTCTTTATATAACTTGGAAGTTGTAGTCAATATTGGTGGGTGTAGCTTTCATGCCATCGCTAGCAGCAAAGCTAGATTTTTAAAAAAGAGACGTTTTAACATGATGGCTTTGCTTGTGGTTCTTTAATTACTCTACTTTTTGTTTGAGATGTGAATCCGCTTGTAGAGGTATGAGTAGAATCAGATGAACAAGATAATGATAGGAGTTTGTGAGCTTTCCATCTTCTCCTTTCTGCTACTGCTAGAACCATCATTTGCAGCAGCAGCAGCAAACACAATAACACAGACCCAACCAATCAGAGATGGAGAAACCATTATATCAGCCAGCAATCTCTTTGAATTGGGCTTCTTCAGCACCAACAACTCGACGAATCGCTATGTCGGAATATGGTTCCATAAGATCCCAGAGCAAACTGTTGTCTGGGTCGCCAACAGAGAAAGCCCGGTTACTGATTCTTCTGGTTATTTTACCATCAGGAATGATGGAAATTTAGTTGTTTGGGATGGAAAACAGAACACCCATTGGTCTACCAACGCTTCGATCGCATCGAAGAACATAACAAGCGCGACGCTGTCAGATAATGGGAATCTTGTATTGAGAGAAGGGAATTCAGGACTAGTCTTGTGGCAGAGCTTTGATCATCCATCCAATACGCTCCTACCGGGTATGAAGATTGGATTGAATTTGAAAACCGGCGAGAGGCAAATGCTTAGATCATGGAAAAATGGAAATGACCCAGCTCCTGGAATTTTCTCACTTGGGGTTGATCAACATGATTCAGAGCAGTTCTTCATATGGAAGAGATCAGTCCCCTATTGGAGAAGTGGACACTGGAATGGGCAGACTTTTAACAGGATTCCAGCGGCCTACAAAGGCTTCTTATTCTATTTCATCAGTGGGAGGGGTGGGGAACAAGGTGAGGAGATCTACTTTGAGTATACTGCCATGTATAACAACACAAGGCTAGTGATGGACACATCAGGCCAACTTACATGTCAAGTGTGGTATGATGCATCCAAGTCATGGGGCTTGGTGTGGGTTCAACCAAGAGATAGTTGCAGCATCTATGCTGCTTGTGGTGCATATGGTATCTGCAACAACCGCAACAATCCAATTTGCAAGTGCATGACGGGCTTTGAGCCTGCGTTGCCAAGTAATTGGAATTTGGGGAATTGGTCAGCTGGGTGCATGAGGAAGGCACAGTTGGAGTGCGGGAACAAAGACGGGTTCTTGGCCATGGGAAGGATCAAGATTCCAGATGGCGAAACTTCGGCGATAGCTAAGAGTGCAGAGGAGTGCAGAGCTCAGTGTGTTAGTAATTGTAGCTGCAGTGCTTATGCTTATGCCAATACAAGCAATGGTGCTAGTTCTTCATGTCTTGTTTGGTATGGGAGATTGATGGATGCAGGGGATTTGACAGTGGAAGAGAAGGATGAGGGAGCAAGATATGTTTACATCCGCGTTGCAGCTTCTGAATTAAGTATGCTCTCTTCTTTTTTCCTGTTTTTGCTCATTAGCTTCTGAACCTGCTTAGTTGCAGCCAGGGCATGGCTTTCCACCTTTTGTATGGTCCCTTGGCCTACATCATATTGAATTCCTAGGAATTAATAGTAAAGAGGGTTATAATGAAGGAATATTGAAGATAGAATGAGTGTTGAATCTAAGGTGGAGATATAGATGGGATTCACTTTCCTACTATTTTATTTACTAGGGGGACAGATGATTAATCATTTCCTAGTGAAGGAGAGACTATTTGATGGCCATCTGTGGATCTTCACCTTCATCAATTTCTGTCCCTTTAAAAGGAATGCATTGTTTAGACTTACTAGGAATTCTACATTGAACACTGCTTAGAATTGGTTTGGAAAATTATGAGTTACCGGAGGACCATGTTAGTATCTGGAATCTAATATCAAAGAGAAAAACCATTTGGGTTGGTGTCCTGGAGTTGGATGAGAAAACCAATATATAGAAGATTATTTACAGGGAATGTGTCCAGAATTGTATAAAAGTGAAGGTTCTATGTGGAAATATACATCTTCAATCTATACCGACAAAGAGCAAACTATAGACATTGAGAAAAAAGCTTGCAGTGGACAGGTTTCCAGGTTTTGTGTCGACTGTATCTTGTTTTGCTTGGATTGAAGACCCAACTGAAACCGAGTCCAAGAGTAGAGGTTCTAGGTCCATGTTTTAGACCTGATAAAAGTACTTAGGATGAAACCAAACCAAACCAAACCAAACCAAGCCTTTTTCCCACTAGGTGGGGTCGGTTATATGGATTTGACGACGCCAATCAAATCTGTTTAGGGTCATGTCCTCCGTTAGATCCATGTAGGCAAGGTCATGTTTAATAGTTTCTTTCCAACTTCTCTTGGGTCTCCCTCTCCCTCTCCTACTCCGGGCAATCTCTATGCTTTCACACCTTTTAACAAGTGCCTCCGTTGGACGCCTTCTAACATGGCCGAACCATCTCAGTCGATTTTTTCTCATTTTATCTTTAATCGGTGTTATTCCTACTTTGCCCCTAATCTCCTCATTCCTAATCCTATCTCTCCTTGTGATCCCGCACATCCATCTTAGCATTCTCATCTCCGCAACTTACATCTTCTTAACATGATTATGCTTTACTGCCCAACACTCTGATCCATATAACAACGCTGGACGTACCGCCACCTTATAATACTTTCCTTTAACCTTGAGGGGGACTTTCCGATCACACAAGACCCCCGAAGCACTCCTCCATTTGGTCTACCCGGCCTGAATTCTGTGACTTACATCAGTATCAATCTCTCCATCCTGTTGTACCATAGATCCAAGGTACCTAAAGTTTTCTTTCTCTACAATCTTTTGTGTGTCTAAACTTACTTCTAAGTTACCAGGTGTCCTACTTTGATTAAACTTGCATTCCATATATTCCGTCTTGCATCAACTTAGCCTAAACCCTTTTGTCTCTAACGTTTTCCTCCACAATTCTAGCTTAGCATTCACTCATTCTCTCGTCTCATCCACTAAAACAATGTCATCTGCAAATAGCATACACCACGGCACCTCATCCTGAAGATGTCTTGTAATCTCATCCATAACTAGGGCAAACAAGTACGGGCTTAACGCTGAGCCTTGGTGTAAACCAATCGTGATAGGAAACTCTTTAGTCTCTCCGCCAGTCATTCTTATAGATGCCACGGCTCTATTATATATATCCTTTATCGCCTCAATATATGCGACACACACTCTTTTCTTTTCCAGTACTCTCCATAGAATCTCCCTAGGAACTCGGTCATAGGCCTTATCTAAGTCAATGAACATCATATGTAAATCTCTCTGACCTTCTCTATACTGTTCCATTAACCTTCTCAGGAGAAAGATAGCCTCCATGGTTGATCTCCCAAGCATGAAACCAAATTGATTCTCTGAAATGTTTGTTGTTCTTTTTAGTCTTCTCTCAATAACTCTCTCCCATAATTTCATTGTATGGCTCATCAATTTAATCCCTCGGTAGTTCGCACAGTTCTGAATATCTCCTTTGTTCTTGTATATGGGTATAAGAATACTTTTCCTCCATGCGTCAGGCATCTTCTTGCTCTTTAGCACTACATTAAAAAGCTTTGTCAACCAACTTATGTCATCCTCCCCCAAGCACCTCCAAACCTCAATAGGGATACCATCTGGTCCAACCGCTTTCCCATTCGTCATCCTTTTCAATACTTCTTTAACTTCTTCCCTACTGATTCTCCTATAGAACATATGATTCGATTCTTCCCTAGAAATGTTAAGTTGCCCCAATTGTATGTCACTACTACTGCTATCGTTAAATAACTTGTAGAAGTAGCTCTTCCAACGCTCCTTTATCTCCTCATCCTTTACTAATATCTTTTCATCCTCATCCTTAAAAGTACTTAGGATGAAAATGAAAACAAAAAACAAAGGTTGATCTACCAACATCCTTTCCTCTCAATCTTGAGAAATGAAGTCTCCACCTTAAATGATTGGAATCACCGTTGAAGCTGGAGAACCAATGACCAACGTATTAATAAATGTGATTATAGAGCTTGAGAAAAATAGTTGAGAGAAATCTGTGCTACGAAGGAATGATTGTTTCCCTTTAGATAAAGAACTTCTTTGAGAGGTCTGAAGTCCTATAACACATTCTACAAAAAGTGTTCTTTTGGTAATTAAATCTTGTAGAAACATGTTATTTCATATTTTTTGAGAAAACTTCATTTGCCATGATATATCAAACAAGATTAATAGGTGGATTGTGTATAATTATGCGTGGGTAGGTGGGGGGGGGGGGGGGGGGGGGGTTATACAGCCAATACAGAGCCCCTACTCGAAATCAAATGAGTGAACACTAATAGAGATAAACATATTAGCTTTTCACCTCAAGATAACTAGATGTTTTTCTCCTCCACAAAACTCTTGAACAATCTCCACAACTCTTGACCACACACCACACTTTGCACAATCCACATATCAACAATCTAACACTTGACTACACACCACACCGCACTTTACACAATCCACATATCAACATTCCAAGACATTTCTAGACACCAGACTTCTCATATTCCATGGTAGCAGGGCCGTCTCTAAGATAAATGGGGCCTTAGGCGAAACCATAAAAAGAGGCCTTTTATAATAAATTATAAATTATTATATTAAAATATAAAATATCAATAAATTTTAGTTAAAAATTATTCTTCTTGCTTTTTGAGATGCAAAATTACTTATCAAAGTTTTGTATTCAAGATTTGTTAATAGATCATTTTCAATTGATAATATAGCTAATCCATTTAGTCTTTCTCGTGTCATAGTAGATCTTAGATATGATTTTATTAGTTTTAGTTTTGAGATTCAATTAACTGTTCAGTTTTTTATTTTATTTTTTTTTTTTAACTTTTCATATCCTGACTCGTATTTTCTATTGGACATATTAGATATCTTAAAATTATTCTAAATTGAAAAATGATAACTACAATCAACACAAACAGAAATATAAAATAAAACTATACAATAATCAACTTAATCTCAAATTCTCAATTTTCTCTAGATAAACAAGTGATAGCTACAAAAGATATAAAATAAAAGTATAAAACCAATTTAAAAGTTGAAAGGTTAGAATAATAGAACCTGTGAGGAAGAAGAAGGCTATGGCCGGCTTTGAAATTTTGAAATTGAATCAACACTTGAAAGTTAGCTAGAAAGAAGGATGGATATGACCGGATATGGCATTGACAATAGAAAAATAAGGAAAAATAGTGAGCAGGAGAGTGAAAGTAGGAGATCAATTGAGAAGTGAGCTACAAAGAAGGAAGTGTAAGCGTTCAGAGTAGAAAGATAAGGAAACGTTGGTGAGGAGAAGGAGTGAAAGTAGGGATTTAGTAAGAATTACGAAACGGCAATAAAAGTTGGAAGTCCAACCGTCTTTTTTTAAATTGGAAGTCCAATAGTCTTTTTGAGTTTCAAAGTTGGAAGTCTATCTCCTTTGAAAGTTTGAATTATGTTTTTCTTTGCATTAAATGAGGATTTCAAAAAGTTTAACAGATATTTTGAGACTTATTTTTTTTCTTTTATTAAGTTAAAATATTTAAATTGAGGGGCCTGTAACCTATTAAATAATTAAGTAAAATAGAAAATTGGGGGCCTTCCTATTTTGGGGGCCTTAGGCAACCGCCTAGGCTGCCTATGCTCAGAGACGCCCCTGCATGGTAGCTATTAAATTATCAATAGAAAAAGGTAGCTATTAAGTTTCCAAAATAACAATCCAATTCCCTAGACAAATCTTGGATTTTTGATGATTTAGACTCCATAGGTGAGCTTTTAAAGTCCATAGGTGACTTTTGAATTCTATAGAAAGATATTTAAAACTGTAATCCCAACAGATTTTCTAAAACACCCTTTAAAGATACCAAAAGCCTTTAGATTTTCTTCTATTATATTTATTCATTTTTTTTTTCAGACATGTAAATTTGTTTTCAAATGAAGGTCATAAAGGACATAAACAATAACAAACACAGAAGGCAGAAAAGCACAGTAATCAACAAAAATATGAAGAACATACCAACAAGAGGATAGAAAAGTTCCAAAGCAGCCTTGGTAGATAACTTTCTACATGAATGGAACATTTTAAATCCTAAAATCCACAATCTGAACTTTGATGAAAAGGAAGCAAAACACTGAGAAGTTGCTGAAAGTTCCGATCAAATTTCTGTGATTTCATGGAAGAGGATGATGGTTTACATGACCATATGAACAAGGCAGAGCAGAAGTGATTCACACGATCAACAACTTTCTTATTTACATGGTACTGTTAGGAACTTAGAATATGCTGTCTTTCGACTCTGTTCAAACAGAATTAGCCAAAACAACCTATAAGCTTCTTTTACTCAACCTATAAGCTTCTTTTACTCAATGTGGTACAGTCAAGCCAGCACATTCGTTCCCTATCTTGAACACTCAGGTAATACAGGAAAAATTGGGTCACTTCGAGGGGACCCAGATCCTCCAATTAAACTCAATAGAGTTGGAATAAATCATTCTACTTTTATTACTCCAATCACTTCATTTAAATACGGACTCTTCTCTACTGTACCTACCCAAATAATAGGCACAAACTTAGCAACAGATTCAATAATAGCAAAAGAATAGGAACAGACTCAACAATAGCAAGAGAATAGGAACTACAACCCAAGAATAGGGCCTACAGCAGACTCTAACAACCTTGACTCATTCTACTTAGCTTGTGCATGTAACAACTCCTTTCCCCTTAAAGAACAGCCTTGTCCTCAAGGATGGAAACCTGGAAATTGATTCTTGAGAAAATCAACATTCTCCCATGTTGCTTCAGCCCGGGAGAGGCCTTGCCAATGGACCAAGATTTCTGATTTACCTTTCCGTACACGACGATCTAGGACAGCGCGAGGATTTGGAATCGCCTTTCCATTCGTTTCAAGCACTGAAGGTAGCTGAGACTGAATGATGATATTGGATCCAACCTTTCTCTTGAGTAAAGAGATGTGGAAGACTGGATGGATTCGAGCACCACTGGGCAAGTCCAGCTTGTAAGCGACGGCCCCAATGCATTGTAGAATTTTACGGACCATAATATTTGGGAGAGAGTTTCAAATTCTTTCTCATGGACACAGACATTTGCCTATATGGCTGTAACTTTAGGTGAACCCAATCACCAACTGAAAACTCCCTTTTGGTGTGCTTGGAGTCATAAATACGTTTCATCCTTGCCTGGACCTCCTGGATATTCGCTCGTAACTCCTTCATTACTACATCCTTGTCAATTAATTCTTGCTCGACTGTGGCTACCTTAGCGGTTCCGGGTATGTAAGATAAGAGAGTCGGAGGTGGACGCCCATACACCACTTCAAATGGTGTCTTTTTAATGGTTGAATACCAACTTGTGTTATAACAAAACTCTGCCCATGGTAGCCATTTGACCCAGTTTCTAGGTTGGGAGCCTGTTAAGCAACCTTGATACATTTCAAGGGTCCGATTCACCACCTCACTTTGGCCGTCCGTTTGGGGATGGTATGCAGAGCTGAAATTGAAGTCGGTGCCATTTAACTGGAATAGGTCCCGCTAAAACATGCTTGTAGAGGTTGGGTCGCGATTGCATACAATGGATCTAGGCATTCCATGTAATCGAAATATTTGATCAAAGAAAACTTGGGCAACTCCCATGGCTGTATATGGATGAGATATTGCAGTGAAGTGGGCCTATTTTGATAACCGATCGACCACAACAAATATAGTAGATTTTCCTTTTGAAATTGGTAACCCATCAATAAAGTCCATTGAGATGTCTTCCCATACCTGATTTGGTATTGGTAAGGGCTGAAGGAGGCCTGCGGGAGTGAATATACTCGTTTATGTGGCCTCGCATACCCTTCCAATAGAAGGTTGATCGGACTCGATGCAGAGATTTTATGAATCCCTCATGTGTGGTATTATGAAATTGCCCGATTATATCAATGATGAGAGGAGAGTCCTCAGCCAAGTAAATTCTATCTTTAAATATTAAAAGCCCATTTTGAATTATCCAAGGGCCCACAGCTTCACCTTCTTGGACCAATTGTAGTAGACGTTTGAGAGTTGGGTATGTTTGGATCTCTTCTTTGATTGCTTCCACCCAATTTGGTATGGGCCGAGAAATGGCTAAAAGATTTCCGGAATTCGCTGCCATATCTTTTCTCCAAGAAAGGGCGTCGGCTACAATATTTTCCTTGCCTCTATTGTATTTGATGATGAAGTCGAACCCCATTAGCTTGTAGAGCCATCTTTGTTGTGCAACGGTTGTAATCTTTTGGTCCCACAAATGCTTGAGGCTGTGATGATCCGTCTGTACCTCAAACTACCTCCCCAAAAGCTAAGGCCGCCACTTCTGTAGAGCGAGGACAAGAGTGAGCATCTCCTTCTCATATGTGGAAAGGAAAAGATGTTTTCCCTGTAGAGCACGACTGAAAAAAGCAATCGGTCGCTCCTGCCTTAAAACAGCTCCAATACCCGATCCTGATGCATCACACTCCACAATAAAAGGTCTTGAAAAATCTGGATGGGCTAGCACTGGGGTGCGGGTCATAGCCTCCTTGAGTTTTTGAAATGCGTCTTCAGCTGGTGGACTCCATGAAAAGGAGTCTTTCTGGAGCATCTTTGTGAGTGGACCAGCTATTTTACCGAAATCTTTAATAAATTTTCGGTAATAACCGGTTAACCCAAGGAAGCCACGTAATGCCTTTTCTGATTTTGGCTTTGGCCATCCCACCATTGATGTTATCTTGTCAGGGTCCACAGCCACACCTGTATTGGAAATAACGTGGCCCAGGTACTAAATTTCCCTTTGGCCAAATTGACATTTTTCCAACTTGACAAATAATTGGTGAGACTTAAGGATAGAAAATTAAATATCCAAATGACTTACATGTTCATCCCAAGTCTTGCTATAAATTAAAATATCATAAAAAAAAACAAGAATGAATTTTCTCAAATAATTTTGAAATACCTCATTCATGAGGGCTTGAAATGTTGATGGCGCGTTGGTAAGGCCAAATGGCATGACCAAGAATTCGTAATGGCCTTGATGGGTACGGAACGCCATCTTTTCAACATCATTTGGATGTATCCGGTTTTGATGATGGCCAGATCATAAATCCATCTTTGAAAAAATTTGTGCTCCGTGCAATTCATCCAAGAGTTCATCAATCACAGGGATAGGAAATTTATCTTTAATTGTGATTTTATTGAGAGCCCTGTAATCAATACTCATCCTCCATGACCCATCATGTTTCTTCACCAAGAGAACCGGAGACGAATATGGGCTGTTACTAGGGTGAATCACCCCAGTTGATAACATGTCGACCACTATCTTTCAATTTCAGATTTCTGATAGTGAGGATATCTGTATGGCCTAACACAAACAGGCCCTATTCCTGGAAGCAGCGGAATCTTGTGATCATGCATTCGTTGCGGTGGAGGGCCCTTAGGTTCGGTGAACACTGCCTTATTTTTTTTAAAAGTTGTTCCATTTGCACTGGGATCTTGGAGCCTGTTTGGTACATTTGTGGGGTCCCCAAAGAGAACATTCGCAACAAAACTCCTCCTCTCGTTTTTCTAGCTGTCTGCTCCATGTGTTCTCCACTAAGTAGTTTATTTTTAGGTACAGATAAGCCTTGCAGTGTTACCTCCCTATCCTTGACGTGAAACTTCATTTTTAATTTTGAGAAATCCCAGACAATGGGCCCCAATGTACAAAGCCACTGCGTCCCTAAGACCACATCATATCCTTCTAAAGGTAATAAATAGAAATCAACAATGATAGGGACTCCTTGCAAATTAAGCTGGATGTTTATACATTTACCTAGGCTGATCAGCTTGTCTCCAGACGCCACCACCACCTCAAACCTGCTCCCGAGTTGTGTCATTAATCTAGCTTTCTGTGCTACCCGTTCACTCACAAAATTGTGAGTACTGCCTGAATCCACAAGGACATACACAGCTACACGTCCCAGACTGCCTTTAACTCGCATGGTTATAGGTGCACGTGCCCCACTAATAGCGTGGAGTGAGATTTCTGGTGTTTCCGCGATTTCATCTGTAGCCTTGTCATCTTCTCCCATTATGATGTCGCCATCACCCTCCTCCCAACATGCTTCAATGACAAACAATTTTTTACAGCGATGTCCCGGGTTGTATTTCTCGTTACAGTTGTAACATAGACCTTTATTTCGATGTTCTTACAGCTATGCAGCAGACATTTTCCGCACCGGAATTGATGCCTGGTTGTTGGGAACGGCCTTGTTTAGTTGAAAACCAGGTCTCGGATTAGGTGGAGTTGCTCGTCGTTGAGATAGATTCCGGGCTTCGTACAAACGGGCCAAACCAATGGCATCAGATAAAGTAGGGGCTCTGCCAGCTTGTACCTCAGTTCTAATAGAATCTCTCAACCCACTACCAAAACAACTTACCTGTCGAGCTTGAGGAAGTGGTCCGACCATGGCAAGTAACTTTTCGAACTGAGTTTGATAGTCCCACACCGACCCAGTCTGTTGCAATTTGGTTAGTTCACCAAAGTAATTGCTGAACTGGCTTGGACCATAACGAGAGAGAAGCCCATCTTTGAATTCACCCCAAGTGATAACAGCCATCTCTTGGCGCAATAATTGATACCACAGTTGAACGTCGCCCTCAAGATGAAAGGATGCAAGTAATACACGTTCAACTTCCGGGTTTCATGAAATTGAAAGAACTGTTCGGCTCTGCATAGCCAACTGGTTGGATCTTCTCCACCTTTAAAACGTGGAAAATCCAGCTTCATGAGTTTAGGTGCATATGAACTGGTGGAGCCAGGGTGCTGAAATCCGCCTTGGCCATTGTTTCTCCCCCCATTACCCCGACCGGAAGCTCGTGAGTTATCTCCACTTTCCTGCCCAGTTTGAGCTGCTATTTGCTCCATTCGAGTAGCAAGCTGATCAAACATCTCGGTCATCCGAGATAGGATGCCTTGCTGGCCGGTAGAAAGCGACGCCATGGCTTGCTCAAGATGCTCCACTCGTTGGTCCATCCCTAAGCTCTGATACCACTTTGGTACAGTCAAGCCAGCACGTTCCTTCCCTATCTTGAACACTCAGGTAATACAAGAAAAATTGGGTCACTTCAAGGGGACCCGGATCCTCCAATTAAACTCAATAGAGTTGGAATGAATCATTCTACTTTTACTACTCCAATCACTTCATTTAAATACAGACTCTTCTCTACTATACCTACCCAAATAAAAGGAACAAACTCAGCAACAGATTCAATAATAGCAAAAGAATAGGAACAGACTCAACAATAGCAAGAGAATAGGAACTACAACCCAAGAATAGGGCCTACAGCAGACTCTAACAACCTTGACTCATTCTACTTAGCTTGCGCATGTAACACAATGAGACACAAGTCTTGTGTGATTAAAAAAATGGTTTTTTTTTTTTTTTTTTTTTTTTTTTTTTTTTTTTTGTTGTGTGTGAAGGAAGTGCTCAAAAGCTAGAGATATAATTTGGAACAACTTCGTCTTCCTTATAAAGAAGATTTGGAAACAACTATAAAAGAAAAAGAAAAAGTAGAGTATTTTGCAATTAAAACAATAGGAATTATTGGAATCTTTGTTCTTGTAAAGAGTGGATTCAAAATATTTGGTACCAAGAATTTTCTAATTAAAATAGTTTTTTTCAGGTTCTAATAAAAGGAGACGATTGCTGGTGATTCTCATCGTAAGTTTGGTCACGGTGTCACTTATTTTTGGCACAACCATCTATTGTTTCATCAAAATGACCAAAAAAAAAGGTAAATGTGAGAATACTGGAATTATTGCCACCAAATGAGCTAAAACTTAATTTGCTTCTATAGGTTTTAAAATTTCTCAATGATTTTCTGGCAAATCAGGAAACAGAGCAAAGAGATTGAAGATGTCAGTATTAAATTTACGTACAAGTGCTGCAACTGCATATGACTTCCTAGATCCACCTCAATTTGGAGAAGATGGAAGCCATGATATACCACTTTTCCATTTTGAAAGCATTTCAATGGCCACTGAAAAGTTCTCAAATTCAAATAAGCTTGGACAGGGGGGCTTTGGTGCAGTTTACAAGGTGCTATTTTAGAAAATAAACTTCATGATTTTAGAAAAAGTGTGGATTTTATCTCAATTTTCCTATAAAATCAACAAAGTTTATGGTTATTTAATTTCAGGGTATACTACCAGGGGGGCAAGAGATAGCAGTGAAAAGACTCTCTAATAACTCTGGACAGGGGTTAGAAGAGTTCACAAATGAGGTTATATTGATTGCGAAACTTCAGCATCGAAATCTTGTTCGGCTATTAGGCTATTGCATTGAAGATGATGAAATGCTACTAGTCTATGAGTACATGCCCAACAAAAGCTTAGACTTCATTCTGTTTGGTTTGTCTATTATCACTAAACTCTTGTTGCTTTGAGCTATATGAATGGTTTAATATTCACCAAATCTTAACCTTCACATTAATCAAACATGTTTTTCTTCTGTTAACTCACTTGAACAAAAAACATGACAGACCAAAGTCGATGCGTGTTGTTGAACTGGGAGGGACGGTTTAATATAATTTTGGGAATTGCTCGAGGGCTTCTTTATCTACATCAAGATTCCAGATTAAGAATTATTCATAGAGATTTGAAAGCCAGCAACATTCTTCTTGATAAGGACATGAACCCCAAAATTTCAGACTTCGGCATAGCAAGAATATTCGGTGGAAATCAAACTCAAGCAAAAACCAGAAGAATATTTGGAACATAGTAAGTATGTATTATATTTAGTACATTTGTTAAAGCTTGCTGTCAGGTAGAGACGTAGAGTGTTCTTCTTTCTAAAAACTCAAAAACACTTAACACAACTGAGTTTACTGATTCATATTTTGAGAAACTTGGTGAACAAATCAAAGCTATTATAACATGAGAAAATCTAAAATGACTAATTCAAGATTTTTAAAAAAAATCCCATTTTCATACACAATCTGACCATGACTTGGTCGAGCCTTCATGTCAACTTGAGTCAGAAAACTTATGGATAAAGCCAGGTTTTTGAGATTTTAAACTATAGATTGGAAAGACATGTATTGAATTTTACATATATTAATAAATTTCTTTTTCAATTGTGGTTTTTGGGCTACAGTGGATACATGTCACCTGAATATGCCATAAAAGGTCATTTCTCAATGAAATCAGATGTCTTTAGCTACGGGGTCATAGTACTCGAGATCATTAGTGGAAAGAAGAATACTAGCTTCAATGAATCCGAAGACTCCTTGAGCCTTCTAGGACATGTAAGCATGGGACTGCTTTATTTATTTATTTTTTCTCCAATCTATGCAGCCTTGTTAGTAAACTGATTGAATTTAACAATGTCTTAGGCTTGGCAATTGTGGATAGAAGGCAAGGGCATGGATCTAATAGACCCTTCATTAATTGAATCATGCGATGCTCAAGAAGTGTTGAAGTGCCTCCAGGTGGGGCTCTTGTGCGTGCAAGAAGACCCAAAAAACAGGCCAACCATGGCTTTTGTTGTTATGTTTCTCAGTGATTCTGCAAGGCTTCCTACACCTGAACAACCACCTTTCTACTTAAGAACTAGTTCTAGACAAGATAATTCCTCTGGTAACCCAAAGTCATGTTCCATAAATGAGGTAACAATTACTTTGCTAGACGGTCGGTAGAAGATTAATCTTTCATGAGTAGTAGTGTTAGAATGGACCTCTCTGGCCTTGATTTTGAACTAATCAGACTGCATGGGCCGCCAGATTAGGCCTATTCACTATGCGGATCATGTATCCATTTCAAACCCCATCCCTTTAACAACCTTTCCATGAGTTCCTTGATTCACCAATTCTTCCTTTACATAGCAGAAACTCACCATTTAACAGAAAGTGTATAGATACATCAGTCCTGTACATGTTTTTCCCTCTAATCTTACTCGAGGGTTTCTTTGTAATTGTATATACTCACAATTTAGTATGCTTTGTAATCAGATGTATTGGATTTCATAACTGAATATACCCTAATGATTGACATGATTTTATCCTTTCGAGAATTCTCAGCCTCTTTTTTCTCATTTTACCTCATTGCTGTATTGCAAATATCATCAATATGTTAGTCATCCCACTAATCAATGTCTTGACATTCGGAATAAAATACATGACATGATTAATAAGAGAAGCTTGACTTTTAGGGTGAAAGCAAAGCAGTTTCTGCAAATGTGGTGCAAATAACTTTTGTAGGACCCTTTTCTTGTTAACGTAGTCAATCAGATTGAAATAATTCCAGTCATTTGTGATTAATCTTGAATCTGGATATTAATTAGATCAGAGTTATATTCACCATTTGATTGAAGTAATCATCCACCTAAATAGGATTTGAGATCATAAGGGACAAAGATCAGTTCTGATTCAACAGTGAACATCACCCTACTAAGAGTGGAACTCCAGGCCAGTTACATCTAAAGCATTGCATCTTTGCTCCAGCAGCCCACAATGTAGGCTCCATATGGAAAAATTCTTTCAGTTAGATGTAGTTTGCTGCATATTTGTTGAGGAGTGGGCTCCACCCGAGGGGGAGCATTGAAAAGTATTTATGCTACCTCTACTAATGCCTCGAGGTTTTGGAAAATTATTGGAAAGTATCTTGACCAAAGGAAATTTAATAATATCATTATTTTCAATGAATAATTAGAATTCTAGTACAGAATTCAAGAGATTTGACTTTGAGAAATAGATAGCGTGACCTGAAGAACCGCAAATTTTTCAATGACAACAAACAATATTTTTTTTCAATGACAATGAACAAGATTTTTATGTTTTTTTTTTTTTTAATATATTAGGGTAGTCTAGTTAACTAGCAATTTTCAATTCCATATCAAAGAATTCACAGACAGCATAGAAAAGCAGAGAAAGGTGTAAAATCATCCCAAGCTGTGACAGTGACATCCAATTTTATAAGAATTTAATGGATAAAAGGGGCGGCCAAAATTAGATTCATAGATACTGTTGTGTTCTTTTTTTTCTTTGTTTTAAATGAACCAGAAGATCGTAATTATGTTAATGGTGATAGTGGGGGACAATTAATTTCATATATACTGCAATCATCTTTTCCTTTCTTTCTTTTTAGGAGAAAAGAAAACAAAACATAAGATCGTTAGTAATTGAAGTTTAATATGAATTCTTAAGAACAAGAGCTAGTGCATAAACTTTCATGAACTGATTTCCTTATATGTTTTATTTTCAACCAAAAATAGCACCATCAATCAATACCTTACCCAATTCTGAACCCGCAAGCGCCACCCCTCCTCAAATGAGTCTTGAATATCTATCAAATCTCCTCTCCATACCATGAACCCAATTCAGCTCATGTACACACACTTAGCTTCACATCCAATGGCAGCCACCTGAGGCACCCAAACAGAAATATCAGCAACTTCAAACCTCACAGCTCCAACCCGTCTCCTTTCTCCCCATATGCAGCAACTCTACAGCCATTCCTCCAACAATTCAGTTCAGTTCCTCTCGTAGAGCCACCTGACCAGTTCCTTTTATTCCACTCTTCAGCATACTTGAGTTCAAATTAACAGCAACAATTTGGAGACACCATGGTTTGCGAATACCAAAAGGTCCACAAGTTCTGTAAACATTGCATGGATTGCTTGGATGCACTAGAACAGGATCCCATTCCGGCATTCCTCTCTCTTCATTCCAGTCCATTTGCTTGAAATGTCCAAACAAATCTAGCCAAATTCTCAAATAACCATCTGTGTCAGAGGATCACATGAATTAGGCTGTTCTCTCTCTGTTCTGGAAAGGAGTCGGTCCATTATTTTTAATGTCATACATGTGTGGCATTCCAATGAAGATCATTCCATTCCACTGCCCACTCTGCCGGTATCAAACTGAGCCATTCCATATGAAAAGCTGCAAAATTCCATAGGAACCTTTTTGTTTAGATATGAAAAAATATAATTTATGGGTCTGCGATCTCTAGATTGGTCTACTCAAACAATCAATCCAATAGTATGCATAAATAAACAATATGCAGCGGAAATAAAATAAACAAGCACACACCACAAGGACATCAATTTAAGGTGGAAAACCCTAATCGGGTGAAAATTCACCGATCCAAATTGGATCAAATCAAACACTATGAATCTCGCAATTACAAGAAACTCAGATCACTTCCTCAGATATCCCCTACCCAAGGACTGAAGTTCTTCACGCTTCAACGACTTCACACCGTTGATTGCAACAAATTCAATGCAACGCTTGATTCCTCAAGTCTTCTCGCAAGAAGAAAATCTTCTACAGGGATGTAGAAGAACTGGCTCTAGAGAACTTGTCAGCACAACTCCTTAATAAATCTCTAGAGAAGAATTCTCTCAATGATAATTTCTAACTCAGAACTTTGAGAGATGAGGGTCTTCTCTTTGGAATAGTCGTTGAGTCCTTTAAATAGCCCTTAGGTCGTGCTTAAGGTTGCCTAACATGATTAGGACTAAAACAAGCAATTTTGGCACAATTAGAAAATCAGTTTCTAACTCCATAGGATTCTCTGCGCCTGGTTCGCTCGACCGCACGTTACATCCGCTCGAGCGGATGAGCCTCTGTCTACACTTCGCTCGAGCGAAGCTTGGACCGCTCGAGCGGACCCCATTCTGGTTGATCCGGAAATTCAGCACTCTTTTCTCCAGCAGACCTCTTCTAATTCTTTCAGACTTTCTTCTTCTGAGTCCTTCCAATCTTCTATCTTCAGAGTCCTTTTCTAAATAAAAATTACAACTCAACATACCCAGAGTTTTGTCCAATCCATGAATTTAGCCAACACTCAAAATCCTAACAATCTCCCCATTTGGCAATTCATGGACAAGACTCCCTAAGACAATACAAATTTATCTACCTAAAATGAAACCCAAAATTACATGGCAATCAGCAAATGTAGATCTGCATTGTCTCTGACTGAGTCTGAACTTCTTGTTCTTCCCCTTAATCTGTCACCCTTTCTCCCCCTTTTTGTCCATAAATTGACAAAGCTAAAGATAAGAATATGCAGCTTTTTGTCAATTAGGTTCAATAGCTCCCTCTCGAAAGCAACTCCCCGTTAATGTATCTTCGTAGCAGCACTGGGGGTGGGAGTTTAACCTCTTTAATCAGGGCTTGGTGCATGTAGCCACCCACACTTGTGTAGTTTGATCTTTCAGCAAAGTGTTAGTAACTTCCTTAGGCAAATCAGATTTTCGAACCCAAATTTGAACCATCTTGGGTGGAGAAAAATTCTTCCGTCATTGCTTGGTCTTAGGTAGGCTTTGCAGCTTCTTGCAATGGGGACGAATATGTCCTTTTAATCCACAATGATGACAAGTGGATGTACGTGCAACGCATGACACATTCTTTTTCTTAAAACTACTCGACATATTATTTGAAGGTGCAGTATGTGGAGTAGTATGTGCAACACTTGAAACGAAAATTGTTTTACCTTTAGCATTTGAAGTGGATGCACCATGATCATAACCGAGACCGCTTCTGTTAAAATGAGACTTCTAACTGGACAAGATATTTGTAAGAGTCTACGAACTAGTGTTCATCTTGTTTAGAGAAGCTTACTTGACTGCTAACTTTGACAGAGTGATTTTCAGTCTTCCTTGCAGGTCTTGATTTTCAGCTTTAACAGTTTGCAATTTCGTCTTCATATTCTTAATCTCTTGTTCAGCCTTTTCAAGTTTTTGACTCTCAATAGCCAAATTTTCAGCCATGCAATTTTTCTGACTTTCCAAGAGACGAATCTTTTCCAGTGCTTGCTCTAATTCAGTCTTCAGTGCAGAATTTTCTTCTTGAGCAGCCTTGTACTTGATTGTGATCTTGTTAACATACTTGCTCATCTTGACACAATCAGCATATGTAGTATGGTACAACTCTTCCCAATCTTTCTCTTGATCTGACAACTCATCTTCATTATCTTCATCAGTATCATTGTTAGACACAGACTGAGTCATGAAAGCCATAAACTTGCCATTCACAATTTTTGAAGAATCATCCTCAGGATCTTTTGCATTTTCCATTTCTTCTTCAGAAGATTCTCCATCCCAAGTAGTATTCAGAGCCTTTTGCTTTGTACCATTTTTCTTATTGGCACACTCATTAGCATAGCGAACATAGCCTTGGCACTCAAAACACTTTGTCCCTTTTGCAGGATCCTTCTTCTCAGATCTGAAATTCTTTTTATTGGCTCGTTTTGTCTTCATGTGGTTTTTGAAACACTTAATAAACTCAGCAATATCATCTTCAGCATCAGATTCAGAATCAGATTCAATTTTCTTTATAGGCTTCTTTCTTGATTCTGTGATGGCTTTCAAAGCAATATCCTTCTCTTTTGATTTTCCTTTATTCAAACGGTTTGCTTCAAAAGTCTAAAGATTTTCAGCCAGTTCATTTACCTTGAGGGTATTCAGATTCTTATTTTCTTCAATATCATCAACTTTAGAATCAAACCTCGAAGGTAGAGACCTTAAAATTTTCTTGACAATCTTGTGTTCTGGTATTTCTTCCCCCAGAATGAAAACATCATTGACAATATCATTCAGCTTCGCATTAAATTGATCAAAGGTCTCATCTTCTTCCATCACAATGGTTTCAAATTTTTTATTCAGCCTTTGCAATTTGGCTTGCTTCACCCTGTCTGTACCCTTATAAACTGTCTGTAAGACTTCCTATGCTTCTTTTGCAGGTGGAAATCCTTCGAAATTCATCAGCAGACACCCCTTTGTATGTACTATTCACAGCCTTGTTATTACAATTGGATGTATGCTTCTCATCCTTAGACCATTAGGCTTTAGGTTTAGGAACAGTTTGTCCATTAACCACAATTGTAGGTCTAGAGAAACCCTCCTCAACAATATCACAAACATCATCATCAATGGACTTAAGGAACCCAATCATCCTTTGCTTCCAATATGAATAATTAGAACCGTCAAACAAAGGAGGCTTGGAAGTTGATGTCCCTTCTCTATTGAGCATCATTCTAGAAATCTTGTAAGATCAAACACAACAAGATAGTGCAACCCTCTCTGATACCAATTGAAAAAATATAATTTATGGGTCCGCGATCTCTAGATGGGTCTACTCAAACAATCAATCCAATAGTATGCAGAAATAAACAATATGCAGCGGAAATAAAATAAACAAGCACACACCACAAGGACACCAAATTTAAGGTGGAAAATCCTAACCTGGTGAAAAACCACCGATCTAAACTGGATCAAACCAAACACTATGAATCTCGCAATTACAAGAAACTCAGATCTCTTCTCCAGATATCCCCTACCCAAGGACGGAAGTTACCTTGTGTCGCTTCACGCTTTAAAGACTTCACACCGTTGATTGCAACAGATTCAATGCAACGCTTGACTCCTCAAGTCTTCTAACAAGAAGAAAATCTTCTACAGGGATGTAGAAGAATTGGCTCTAGAGAACTTGTCAGCACAACTCCTTAATAAATCTCTAGAGAAGAATTCTCTCAATGATCATTTCTAACTCAGAACTTTGAGAGATGAGGGTCTTCTCTTTGGAATAGCCCTTGAGTCGTTTAAATAGCCCTTAGGTCGTGCTTAAGGTTGCCTAACATGATTAGGACTAAAACAAGCAATTTTGGCACAATTAGAAAATCAGTTTCTAGCTTCGTAGAACTCTCTGCGCCTGGTTCGCTCGACCGCACGTTACATCCGTTCGAGCGGATGAGCCTCTGTCTGTACTTCACTCGAGCGCAGCTTGGACCGCTAGAGTGGACCCCATTCTGGTTGATCCGGAAATTCTGCACTCTTTTCTCCAGCAGACTTCTTCTAATTCTTTCAGATTTTCTTCTTCTAAGTCCTTCCAATCTTTTATCTTCAGAGTCATTTTCTAAATAAAAATTAAAACTCAACAGATCCAGAGTTTTGTCCAACTCATGAATTTAGCCAACACTCAAAATCCTAATAAGATAGAATACATACGAGTTGAAAACAAGAAAGTCATGCCATAAGTGGTTAAAAATAAAGATCAAAGGTACCATCCAAATATGAGTATCAAATAACCTTTCCTTTGATGGAAATAAAATCAAGGGAAGATGGAAAGTAAATACGTAACTACCACCCTAGTAATTCAAATCCAAGTTAAAGGCGCATCTACATCACTACCTTATGTCCTTCACCTCTCACCTCCTATCCATCATCCCTCGCCTCCTTATTAATCTTAAAGATGGAACTCATTTAAACATTAATTCCTATGTATTCTATGTATATTCATAAACAGGCCTTTTGATTCCACCCTCGGCCTGAGAGTCCCTGGACCAGGATCATCTTTGTGCTTCCAACAAGTTAAAGTCTTATTCTTCTTCGCCCTTGCACTATGTCCAATCTTCATCAATCAAAGTACTGAGTCCAAAGGACTGCTGAAGCTCTGCCATATTAGTTAACATCAGTATTAGATAATTTGCATTCCTTTATGATCAGATTACTCATATCTAAGAGCACTGTGTTCACGTTTCGTGATACAATATGAGATTGTCGTTAGCATTTATAATGGAACTCCAGATGTATCATTGAGTTGCCTATCTCTTTGGCTACCCATATGAGTGTTCATGGCACCTACTTGTGACTCCATTTTCCTACAGCATTTATTCGAATTGGTGGGACTGAAGAAGCCCAGTTCAAAGACTTTGCCCGCTGAAACAAGGGTTTGACCTTGGCCTTTTGATTGGTTGGGTTGGAGTTATGGTGTCCATGCACTCATGTTTGTTAGTCTACGCTTGATTCTTGTCTTAAGAACTCTTACCATTGTCTTGATTATGAAGATTGATGCTTCTTGTTGAAGCAGGAAAGGACAGCCTCATAAGTATTATCAAAGGAATGCAAAACCAAAATCAAAACTAGTTATATAGCTTATATATGTTGATGTCATTTTCACAATGAGGTTTCTGTGAAGATTTCATTTAATGGGAAAAACTTTCTTTCCAATGTCAAAGAAGTCAAACTTTCGTAGATTTTAGGTATCAGCAAGATATTTTTCTCACTTGGATATGGTAGAGTGCCATGAGGCATGGGCTTGCTCCCCCACGTCTTGTATTCGAAACCACGCCTGATTTGTCTAGTGTGTGTTTGTGTGGTTTTAGCAGATGCCACCCAGGGAATTATTCATGTTGGGCCAAAGACCTCAAGGGTAAAAAAATTCACATCAAGGCCTGAGATGCACAAAGACTGTAAGAGATGGGAAACTAGTCAATCAAGACTCAAAAACCTAAGTGTCCTAGTGAGTACGGGTGGTATCCCTATCCCAGCCCACAAACCCAATGAAAACTCAACCCAGTGATTCAGGGTTTGATGGGCCTTTTCATTTCAGGGGTGGGACTGGGTTGACATTTCTGAGCCAACTGTTAAATGTGTCGGGTTTGGATCAATCCCTACTTGGGCCATCTAACCTGTCAGCCCTTCTCAGGAGTCTCGAACCCCTCGCAGACCGTCAATCCCCTAACCCAACCTGTTAATTTAAGGCTCCGGTTGACCTTTTCCACTTCTGGATTGGGTTTGAGTTGATATTTAACCTGATTAATAAACAGATCAGGTTTACATTCAGCCATGTCCTCACACTACTTAGACTTGCCAATTTGACCTGACCCAATACATTGCCATCCTTTGTCAGTTCACCAAATGTTTTAATTTTAATGTTTCCATTTCCTTCCATCTTCCATTTTGCAAATGTTCCTAATTACATCATCACATGTTTCTAAGCTAGTGCCACAACTTCAAATCCTTTGATTCAATCCTAAATAAGAAATGTGGCATGAACTAAACCTTCTTTGTTTTGGAGAAGCTTTACATTTCTCGTGGTCCATATTTCAATGAGTAGCTTGATGATGGTCATGGTTTGTCCAACCCCCAATTAAAAAACTTGGAGATTAGGCACTGAGTCAAGTAACTTGGGCGAGTCCGGCCAAATTCCCAGTCAGACTCAATTCAACTCACCCGACAATTGACCATCAAGCAAAGTCAGCCCACAAAGTCAGGGCAAGTTAGAACTAGCTGTGTACAATGGGCCAAAAATGCATGTATGAATATGCAAATGGAACAAAATATCTTGTTCAATCTGCCTCTATAGCAATTGTAATTTCGTTACTTCGATTCTAAGTAGACTCGGAATTTGGTTGGAAATTCTTTATAACCCATCATATGATGATAACTCTTTATCTATTTTTGAGCTTGGAACTGTCACATAAGACCCATAATTCAGGCAGCATTATTATCCAAAATGGGTTGATGGAGCAAGACAACAAATCAAAATACTGGTTGGACCATCACAATGCTCACACAGAGTGGTTGAGTTTTCTGAGATTGAGTTCCAGTAGAATTCAAGACTTGTTTGGGCCAAGTGTGAAGCATAGTAGGAGCCCATCTCCATGGCCCAGATGGGAGCATCTTGGCCTTTCGTTTTACAGCCAAAATCCACTGCAAGAAAGATTTAGTTTTGGAGTATCTTATATTGGCCAGTTTTGGGTTGGCCCAGTTCACTGATCAGTCAAGCATGTAAAATGAGTCTCACTGAATCTGAATCAGTGGCTGATCAGGCTTGCCTTTTTCCTGCATCTAAACAACCCTTAAATGTGGGACAGATGATCTTTTCCAAGAGTTGTAAAGATCAAAAGATGGCCAACCTTTCCCTGAAATCTCCATACACAAAAATGAGAAATTTCCTTCTTACCAGTTGATATAATCAGCATGAGCCCAATAATAATTGGAGGTTAGTTTCAAAACCTGGGTGTTTAGTTATAACATCAGTTTTTAATTGCCATCTGAACATCTTACGAGGGTTGAAAACTGGAACGGCACGGCACGGCCCACTTTGAGGTCATGCCTGGGCCATGCCGTGCTGGCCTGTGAAGATTCACGAGTTGTGCTGTGCCGTGCCAAGGTCGGCTGGGGGACGGCCCATGGCACAGCTTAGTGTCGAGTCGTGCTGGCCGTGCCCCAGATTGTATGTGTCGTGCCGCCCACAAGCCAGCCCACATGCCTCTCTCAATTTTTTAAAGATTTTTTTAAATCTTTGAATATAAATTAAAAGAAATCTATTGGACTTTTGGCTCTCAACTTGAAATAAATACCCAAATATTAAATTTTCTTTATATAAAATCTTGATTATTTTTAGTGTTATATGTTATTTATATAAAAAAAAAATTAACTTTTATATATAAACTTCGTGCTGTGCCGTTCCGGGCCGGGCCTCTTGCCATGTCATGCCATGCCGAGGCCCAGCACGATACGGCCAAGGCCCTGGGTGGCCCGGCCCAGTTTTCACCCCTTGTTGGGACTTGGGCATTGGAATATTATGATTATGGGAAATCCATGAGTAATTGCCTAGCTGAAGACTATTTAAATGGAAGCCACTATAAAATTTTCAAGTTTTTATGTGGGGGTATAGATATGCATCTCAAATGTCAAAATGGATATGCAATACTATGGGTGGTTTCTTCCTTCTAGAATCTTTCCCCCACTTTGAAATTCAAGGGGTAATGGAATTGCAACAATACCCCTTGTACTTGAATACATTGATGCAGGTACCCAACATTTCTTCCTTTTTGACACTTCTATCCTCACACAAATTAAGGGTTTGTTTATTTAGAATAATTATGAGAATTCTTGTACGGGAGAATTTAAAGAATTTCAAATGTTGTCCCCCCAAAGTAGAATTACAAATGTTCAACCTCCCTCTAGCATTTTGAAGGCAGGAGTTCTAGAAATTCATAAGGTTAAAAGTATCTTCTCATGTGAGATGAAATTCTTAATTCTTACATCAAACAAAGTATTTGAAATGCTCGAGGGACAAAAGGTGAAGACATGTTAGAAATTTCCAACAAGCTCAAATCCTTGTTAAAAGTGTCTTTTAACAAGGACTTTTAAAACAATAACTATAATGAAAACTTTAAAGTGTCTAACTCAAAGCTTATGATAATTTGTTGGGACTTCTGTAATCTTTTTGTCACCCCTAGGCTTTAACCCAAATAATCCTCTAAAATTCTACTCTTGAATTGAGACTAAGGTGGCTTAATAGCATATCGGAACTGCCCTAGTTGCAAATTTACAACTTACAATGTATTCATGTTTCAAACTTCTTTACCATCATTCTCATGTTCTATGAGTTGCCTCTTATTACACCATGGGGGTAGCTCAGTTGGCCTACAACCACGGTTTGCACTCGGAGGTTGTAGGTTTGAAACTGCATTACCATACTGGGGGCTACAGGAAAATTTTATCCGATTTTTTCTCCTAAACCCGTAGGAATTATTTTGGCCCAAACAACCGCCATAGAACCCAAAATAGCTATAACAAGGAAAAAAAAAACTCTCCTAGCTCTGTCACCTCTCTCTCAACATCCACATCTTTTTTCTCTCTCCTGATTTTTGAAGCTCCAAATGTCCAAGCCAAATACTCGGTGGCAGATTTCCTCCACATGCCCATAACACCCGTGTGCATCCTAGCAGCTTCCTCAACCCTTTTTTACAATTCAAACGATGCCTTCTATGGTAGTCGCGTCTTCCTTTCAAAAAATAAAAAATAATAATAATAATAATAATAATAATAATAAATAAAAGGTAAAATAGAGAGAATCCAGGGTTGGGACCACTGAGGAAGAAGCAATGAAATGACTGGGAAAATGGGCAGAAAAGACAAGGAAGAGAGGAGTTTTCTGGTAGAGTTTTATTTCCAACATCCGGCAATTTTTCAAAATAAGGTGAACATTCATATAGCCAGAGAAGTGCAAAAAAATTTAAAAAGAAAAAATAAAACTAGCTGAGGCCCTCACACGTAGGGATGTCAAATGGGTCAGGCGTGCTTGGCATGCCTCTTTAATTTATTTTTTTTCTGATTAAATTTTTTTCGTCTTTTCGATATTAAAATTAAAAATTAGAATACAAGCACGGAAAATGACAAAGATATTTAAGTGGATCTGTCAAATTCGACCCACTCCACTAAGAAGAGAACCATTTGGATCTTAACTTCTTGAAGATTTGTAAATAGGATTACCTTCAAAACCTTACAATCTTTTTAGAGAATAACGGGCCTAAAATATAGAGCAAGTGATTAGATCCAAAGTTGGCAATGTCAATGGAATTTACTCTAATAAATGTTTGTTTGACTATGAGAAATTACAAAAATATTGAAATATGAAGAGATGTTTTCCATTCCGTGACAAGTTTTCATTTTGTTGTGGACTATGATACACAGATACTTCAAAATAGATAATATATCCTACTTTATTTTACTAAAGTTGTTGTGAGACTGGATAAGGGTTAGGTGACTTTTAGTGTTATGTGAAAAATTTATATCCCCTCCATATAAATGACATACCCATGCTGTATTTGAGCATTATAGGCTGTGACTTTGAGTGGACAGTAACAAGTTTGTGAGAGTGGAAGAAGATTTGAAAAGGCTTTGAGTTAAGATGTAAGATTTACAAAAAGAAAAACCAAATAAACTTTTACCAGCCATTTTATCAACTAACTTAACATTAGTTGGAATAGGAGGGGGATAGAGAAATGAAAAACATAATATATGTAATAGGCTCCGTAGCGTGCCATGGGCCGTAACGGGCCGGCTATACCCGTTCCCTCGGTCCAGTACAGCCCCATGGCATGGGCCGTGCCATGCTGTGGGCTTTTTCTAAAAACCCGAGTTTTACAACGAATGCTTTTTATGTCGAATGTTTTTTAAAATTAAGATTTTAGCTCTAGGGTTGATGTGTGTTCATCTATGCATATGTTTGAAATGATAGAATTTGTCATATTATTTGCAAATACATATGCTATTTGAATTTGTTTTGGCCAAGTGTTTGACCTAAGTAGGTAGCTGATACTGTTAGTGAAAAATCTGACAATGGTGACAAAACATTCTCATCATTTTCAAATATTCTTGTAAGTGAAAATCTTCATTATTTGTAAACACATTTCTTCATTAGTCCCGATAAAATGATTCCATTTTCAAATTAATCATTGGATATATTTTGGTTTGTGTAATCATTTTTTTCTTAATCAGTCACTTTACGTTTTTTTTTTTTTTTTTTTTTTTTCCTATTAGGGCCTTGACTTAACATGGGCCTGCTCTGCTAGCTAGAAAGTAACTTTCTACATTTAAAAATTACTTTTTCTTAAAATAAAAACTTCTTATATGTCCGAATTGGATGTATGACAATTATTGTAAGATTGGCATAGATTGGATGGACCTGAATATGGCTTAAGGGTAATTAAGATATACCTATATGTGGCTTAAGGGTACTATATATGACAAAAACTGCACCAATCAAAACATTCTAAAGTAATTATTTAATTTTAGAATTCAATCATTTTTTTTCCTTTTTCAAAAAGTATAAAAGTAAATTACCCAGACCACATGTCAAGATCATTAAAATAAAAGCCCAAAGTGAGCCAACTAAGAATAAATCAAAGGAAAGAATGGACCCAATGCAAAAAAGAATCAAGGGCCTCTTTAGTCAAAACAACTAGTGTTATATATATATATATATATAGGAGTATTCAAGTGAGAGATTTCCTCACTATGTGTGGTGAGGGACTCCCTTTTTTAGAAGGTTTCAAGTACAAAAGAATGTACTCCCTTCAACTACAAAACCCCTTTTGTACTTGAAAACTCTCCAAAAGGGGGAGTCCCTCACCACACTTGGTGAGATAATCCCTCACTTGAATATTGCCCGGTTCAGATGTATCATAAAGTCGGCCAAACTATGTTGTCCCTAACCACAACATGGTGAGGGATGGTTGCACATAAATATTTTTCATATATAATATATATATATATATATATATATATGAGTAATATTCAAATGAGAGATTCTCTCACCATTGGGTGAAAGGCACTTTCTTTTTTGGGAAGTTTTAAGTAGAAAAACAAATATTTTCAAAAAGTGCAAAAGTGCTTTTGTACTTGAAACTATAGGGTGAGAAAATCCCTCATTTGAATATCTCCCATATATATATATATATATATATATATATATATATATTCCCATGAGTTTAAACTTGAGATGAGTATCATTACATACTGGGGTTCCTCCAACAAAAGACTCCTTAAAAAAAAAAATACTGCGAAGAATCACTCACATGCGAGTGTTAGGACCTACCATGCTAACTCCCTTGTAGGGTCAAATTGGAGCCCATATGATCTATTCAAACCCCTCACACCAACGATCCTTGTATCACAAGCCCATGATTTGGCACTAATTTAAATATCCGCTTACTGTTGGATTGCAATTTAAAAAAAAAAAAGAAATGATATTTTCAAAAACCATTAAACTTTTGCGGGCATCTATCATAAGCTTAAGTTTATCTATTTGACTTAAGATTTCAAACAGACAGGTTACATAAAGACCCTTCCATCTTCCACATAACATGACCACAGGGAGTCCACATCGTGGGTGCATGTGAGACATTGCGCGGGAGAACCACTCAATAAAGAATATGCTTTCTCTTTAAAAGTTCTTCCTCCTTTAAATATCCAACTATCTATGAATGGATAAATACCCCATATTTGGCTGATGTCCACTTTGGACGAGAGATGTCACCCACTTTTCTATTAATAGATTTGACCATATAAATGCATGTATATATTCAACTACAATTATTGTTAGGTGTGGGAGTCATGCCTCAAATATAGTAGAATTTTCAGGCCACGCTAGCCACCCTCAATTGGAACATGATCCCCTCACTGTCCAAATGCAAAGAACTTTGTATCATTCAACCTACACCACACATCCCTCTCCAACCACACCCCATTATTGGTAGTCTTTATTTATGCCCTTCAAACATCTAGGGCCATCCCTACCGGCTACCACCCCAAGCACAAGCTACATATTCATGTATCAGTTGATGATAAATATGTGTACGTAGTAATAGTTTGAAAAGATCTCACTTTACAGTGGGTCCCACCTGATTATCATTCCAAATCCTCTGATGTCGACATCCATGTATTTTCGTCGACCCCTTAAATCAAGTGCCCATAACCCCCACTTATTTTTTCTTTTTCTCTCTTTCTTAGAAATGGACCGACACACTTGGTCATTCAACCAAGTCCCTCACCATTAATATTACAGCGAGAAATTATTATTCCCTCAGTTTTTTTTTTAGAAAGGAGATGCCTCACCAGTTCTTATACCAATGGGCTAATGGTGCCTCACAACTCTCATCCCTCTTACTTCTATGGTTGGATGCATACATGTGGGCTTCATTCAAGAAGGGCCTTTCATAAACAACACAGACAAGAGTTTTCTTAATAGAATTTCTAACTAGATCTAGGATGTTTGGCCTTTTGGACATGATATGATGGCTAGCTTGCTCATGGCATTTGAAATGTCATATTCCTTTTATAAGAATCTCAAATAAAGTCTCAAATCATCAACTCAAAACTCTTTACATTATGCTAGGTGGGAATTCCACCGCAGGGACAGCTTTCTCCACACAAAAGTTCTAAGAAGTTTTGTAAAGAATTATGGCATAAACTTATCTCTCAGTGCCACAGCCAAGCAGAGTGAAAGGTGAATCCCTAGGCATTTTGTGGATAACGTTTGCCTTAAAAATCACTCTTATTAAATAATCATAGCCAATAGAGCTGTTAACAACCACGAAGGTTCCATTGGTGGAACATGGTGTGATTCATAACAACAATGAATCTCAATTGGATTAGGATCAAATATGGGTCAGAGTCAATAGATGAGTCGGTAAGTGGATGGGATTGTGATGGCAACAGGTGGGCCCTACATACACATGACATTGATAGTATGGAATCTCAAGCCAGATCTTTTCGTGGCTGTGGAAGAGGGGATCAGATCCTATAAACATGCATGGGATCAAACTTTAAGACATTAGTGGCTGAATATCACTCACCAGTTAGGAGGGGAAAAAACCACAAAGACCAGAGATGCGAGACGAGGAGAATTTCATAATTTAGGGGGGCTTTGTATGATCAAAACCAAAACCCCTAATTTCTCTAATTCAATTAAAAGTAATCTACTTTTCACACAAAAGTATCAAGACAAGAATAAATCTAAAATATCACCTATATCTTCCCTAGACCTACTTGCTGGATTGGAATACATAGAAATTTATAATTAAATGAGCAACATCGAGGGATTATCAAAAACAGGGGCGGACCTAAGCATAACCATGCAAGTACGTACGATTGTACCTATTAAACCACGGTGTATTTTTAAAAAACCAAATAAAGATTGTGGGTTCACCCTCAAAACCCACATGAAAATCCTCGATTTACCCCCAAAACCAAACTACCTATTAAGATTTTGCACCTTTCAAACGAAAGCCCTAGGCCACCTTTAGGGTTGTAAATGGGTCGGTTCCGGTTTGGGTCCACCACTGAAACTGTTAAGGGGAAGGTGGAACAGGATCTGGATCCGGAATCGTTTCGAAACCGATTTTTTTGCATCGGAACAAGAACCATACATGAGACGGGTCTAAGTCTAAGTAGAGAATGAAATTTTAAAAAAAAATGATTTTTATGAGAAGTTTTTGAAAATTGAAGTAAAATATTGGATATCGGATCTTAACCAAAGTGAAACCGGACTCGGAACCATTTATTTATTTTGACCTATATAAAGAACTAAATCCAATTTTTAGCGGAACAAAACCTCTGAATAAACAGACAACCGAATCCATTTTCATCCTTAGCCGCCCTTGATCAAAGAGGTGACTGATAAAAGATGTGAGATAAGGTAAAGCATATAAGATTGAACTGAATTGACTTTTGAATTTTCTAGAAGATGGCCGGTTAAATTTTCTCTCACACTTTTTTTTGTCAAATGGCTGGTGCCTAATCAACGGTTCATAGGAGATGAGAGTCAAATCATTTGAAGAAAATCCCAAATTAAAATTTTCTACCATTCAACGACCCTGTTCGCAAGCCACGTCATCAGTTAGAGCCGAGCTGAACCGGTGGCGTCACGCCACGTGTAGATATTCACGTGGAATCGTCCACGTCAGCAGGCGAGCCATGCATTTCTCAATCCCATACCCATACGCCGCGGTCGTGCCCCACGAGACCCAAACGGTCTCTCGCCCACAGGTTCCAATATTCCAATATTCGATCGAATATTTTATGCATTCTCCACCAGCGCCCGCGAATAAGAAAAAGAAAGCCCGAAGAAATACGGACCTCACAATGTTATATTTTTTTTTACTCGGCCGGCGAATAGTCGTACGATCGCGCGGCACGTGCACCTCGCGTGCTCTGCTTCGTCTCCAAGTGGACGAGAGTGTGCCACGTAGGAACGCGGGATCTGCACCTCCTCGCCACGTCATGTCATCTGCCTCAAAATATCAAGAGGATTTGGTCGCTCCTTAGAATGACACGTGGCAGAATCCGATCAATTATGAAGAATGCCCCGGTTTTGAATTTGGTCGCTCCTTCAAACCATGGCTTTTACAGAAATGCCCCTGTTTTTATCTCTTTACCCGAAATGCCCCTCCCAAATTTACTTACAAGGCGACGA
Source organism: Cinnamomum chago (assembly GCA_038049695.1). Taxonomy (NCBI): domain Eukaryota; kingdom Viridiplantae; phylum Streptophyta; class Magnoliopsida; order Laurales; family Lauraceae; genus Cinnamomum; species Cinnamomum chago. The sequence goes on from CP142460.1 coordinate 52,472,948, forward strand.
GACAGATTTTGATTGAAAACTCCAAAAAGATAATAAATTGGTGATTCTCGAGCGTGGCTTCAAAGGATTAGATTCTCTCATATGACTTCTTTTGATTAAAAAAAATTTAGGTACCAAGATGATTTCTTCTGGCTAGTTTGTTTGCATTAGGACCAAATTCCTAAGATCGATGGTGAAATAGTAATATGAAGATTAAAAAAGTCATAAGTAAAAGATAGAAGGTCAAAATATAAATGACTTTACTGAAAAATATAAGATGAAGATATAAATGAGAGAAGCGTACCTATATATATAGATCTACTTGCAAAACACATGAGAGGCTTGGTTCCGCCTCTTTCAATGAAACCGAATTTGGGACCAATAAAATAGGTTTCGAATCAAAACCGAATTCAAAATTACAACTCTTATTTAAAAATCGTTCTAATTTGGGTCCATTATGCTTTCCATCCGAAATCGTCCATTTTACAACTCTATTACCGACGCGATACAAATAACGGATCAGGAAAAAATTAAGTAATTAAAAAATAATATTTATCCCAAAAATTCTATAAGAAAAGCAGTCCAACGGTGACAATCACTCCAAGTGGGTCCTATCAAATAAGCCTCATAATAATTACCGAGCAATCCAACGGTGACAATCACTCCGAATGTGTCGTATCATAAAAGCCTCATAATAATTACCGAGCAATCCGGCCTATTCCTAGGAAACACAACCCAAGGCAATATCGTCATTCTTTTCAAATCCAAGGGTCCATTCCCCAACTTTTTTTTTTTTTTTCAATTCGTACCACTTTTCTTCAATTCCGCAAGCCAGGGGAGAGAAAGAGAGAGAACCTAGAACCTAGAACCCTATACACCACAGAGAGAAAAAACCAAAACGAAAAGATATTCTTCTCTCTCACAGATTTCCGATCTCAAGCAAACAGATCTACTCGAAAAACCAGGAAAAGATATTCTCCGGAGATTTTATTTTTTCCCAGTTTTCCTTCTCTCATCATCATCAGATCTGAATCAGCAGAAGAGAAAACCAAAGAAGGAGAAGAAGAAATGAAGGAATGCGAGCTCTGCAACAGTCAGGCGAAGATGTATTGCGAGTCGGACCAGGCGAGCTTGTGCTGCCGCTGCGACGCCAAAGTCCACTCCGCCAATTTCCTTGTCGCCAGGCATTCTAGAACCCTCCTCTGCCACAAGTGCCAATCTCCGACGCCTTGGAAAGCCTCCGGTCCTTCCTTCGGCCCTACCTTCTCCGTTTGCAACCGCTGCTTCTCTCGCTCCGGCCAAAGACCAGAAATACAGCATCAAGAAGAAGAAGAGAATGATGAAGAAGGCGATGGAGAAAACGAAGAAGAAGACGACGACGATTTAGAAGACGAAGATGATGATGGTGATGATGATGAAGAGGAAGAGGAGGAAGATGGAGAGAATCAGGTGGTTCCGTGGTCCGCCACACCACCGCCACTTCCAAGTTCTTCCAGCAGCGATGATACCGAAGATTCCTCGAGCTCTGTAGGAAGATCGACGGCGGATCATTCCTTGAAACGTGCACGAGAAAACGCAGATCTCTCATCTCAGGTACAATATACAATTTTTATGTATTTTTTTGTGATTTTTTAGCTTAGATTTCGAGGATCTAATGATCTACGGCTGTGATTTCTTAGGATGATCTTGGATGCACCTCTTCGAGGTGGAGAGGAGGAGAAGAGGAAGAAGAGACGTCTGTCGACTGTTTCAGGCCGCCGAAGAGGAAAGCAACGGTCGGATCTGACTCAAAATCTGCTCTGATCGACTCGCTGCAGAGATTTCAGAAGGTATGCGATGAAGATGAAGAAGGTGACATCATCGACATCTCCAAGTTGAGCGGAGATCGCAAAGCCGTCGATCTGGTGGACACGGACACTCCTAGCCCTTCGATCTGAGTGTTTTTTTTTTTTTTTTCTTCCTCTTTTTTCCCTTAATCATCAGATCTTAATTAATTCCGCTAACACATGTGATTAGTGTTTAATATTTTAGTCAAGATTGTTTTTTTTTTTTTTATTTCTCTAGTTCTTATTATTCAAGTCTTATTTTTGTGTGGTGACGTTGAAAGCACAATACGTGTGGCCGTGATCTATCCTTGATGGGGCCCCACAAGTGGACGGTCTAAGTTGAAATACACGTGTATGGTCAATGTGCATCCATTTGTATATGTACGTAGTAGTAGTAGTCGCCGCCGCGAGGAGAGGAAGAAGTGTCTTTGACACGTAACGGTTTCGGAGAATGTAACTTTCGTGTGGTATGGTGTTTAAAATTTCGTGGCAGTTTCTATCCTACCTGCGCCGACAGGTGACTGGACGCGAGGTGTTTTGTACTTGTTCACGAAGGACACGCGTTATTATAAAAATAGAAGTCTAGAATCCTGCGTATTAAAGATGGTGGGGTCCACTTTAGAAATCAAAATCAATTTAGGACCACACGATCCCTCGTTTGAGAATGTGATCCCGACCAAGAATATATGTGATTGTGTGATGGTTTATAAGAATTGGGTGAGAATCCCGTACATGATCATGCGTCTTTTGTGATAAATTTTGTGCGGTGGAAATCGAGCTACTTTTTTTCCAGTTGGTATTTGTGGTGGTAAAGTAAAAGTAAAGTAAAGTAAACTGTGTGTGTTTTATAAAACCGCATTAAACGGATGGAGAAGTAAGCGTTGTTACTTTGTGTCCTCTTTTGTTTCGCTTCCCTCTTAATTCTTCTGTTTTGTTTTGTGTGCCCTTCAGCCGAAAGTTAAGAGAGATGGGTGGGTTCATTTTTTCTCCTATTGGGGTTTTTTTAAGATATTTTGTCAATTTTTTACCAAACTCTCTGAAATATCTGGTGCCTAAAATAGTTTTTAATTAGAAGTAGTTAAGAAGTGGGTCAAACAATGTGGCCCTTAGTACCCCAGTGAATAAACTGCTCAGACTTGAGATACCTTTATTAAAAGAGGAATCTTACATGTTAATGCTTATACACTGAAACTTGGTGCATATACACTTCCTTCCAACTGGAGCACATCAGCTCATGCCTTTTGATTCTGATGGTCTTATCAATAGAATTTTTCAGCTTCAAAACTATAACTTAAAGATGGGTCTATTCTAACCATCTTTTTTTTTTTTTGTTTTTTTTTTTTTAAACCAACAAGGGGCCAGCCTATCCGGCAATTGGATTTGGGTCCTTTTTTTTTTTTTTTTTTTGCTGCTGTGGAAGGGTTGCTAGACTGATCCCTCGAAGCCTAAAGGGAAGTTGGATAAACTATCCTATAGTCTCAGTGTTGTAGTGTAGTTTCGAACCTATAATCTTTGGGTGCAAATCGTAGTCCTAAGCCAACTTGGGGTTGCTTTGGGGTTTAGAATTTTGCAGTGAGTGGATCCCATTGGTGGGGCCTATGTGGTGTCATAATTAGTATATTAATCAAGACCCTATGTTGAGTTCATGAATTTGCACAATTACGCATCATATTAAGATGAATTAGAGATTTAATTTGGTGAATTGCATCATTATTCATCTAATTTCATCAATTCATGCATTTTCACCTAAGAATCTAATTTTTCATACTTTCATACATTTTCTGCATTAACTTAGACTGTTTTGCAAATTTTCTCCGAAGAGTCCCAATTGGAGTAGAACTCTGTCCGGATGGGTCCCGCTTCAATATGGGCTCTTAACTATTTAATGTGTTAAATTAGAATGTGCAGAAAATGAGAATTGCAGACCTCTGTCACGGAGCCCACTTTCAAGCACATTGTCATCATGGGCCCTGCATTGCTGAATTGAAGTAAATTGAAGAATTCACCAAATGGGTCCACACACAAGCCATATGCAAATAAATCAAAGGAGGGGTCCACTCATCATGTCACTTGAAGAATCCTAACTACAGTAGAAGACTTCTCATAGGGCTCACTATTCAAACAGATGAAATGTCTCACATGGCAGGGTCCACAGTGGTTGCAAATTTGAAATTATTAATGGATAATTCAAAGAGTATCATTCTGATTAGAACAAAAGAAGAAGAGTTTGAATCATCCACATCTGATGTCCTTTCAAAGAAGAAAGTTGTATAGAGATAGAATCCATTGCAAATCAAATTTTAAAAGTTAATCCCGTTTTTCTCAGGACAACTAATCTTCAAATGGCCATAACTTTCAATCCGACCGTCGGATCGATGAAATTTACCTACCGTTGGAAAGCTTATTCAAAGTAGATATCCGTGGAGCCCAAGAACGTGCAAATCAGAGCTATATTGACAAAGTTATGAGTCCGGAGATTTTCATGTTCATTTTTAGACGGGATTGCAAATTAAATCCACACCATTTGCCAAAGCTTTGCTACAAATTCAATTTCAGATTTGAACTTATCAAAGAGAGTGGGCCATAGCATGGGAAATTTCCAAGTGAAGAGAATTTAAGAGGAAGTCCTTGTTGGCTAGGGAATCTAACTAAGCAAGTCTTGTCCAAAAAGTTAACATCTCTCCAAAAGTTACTAAGAAACTCACCTTAACTTGGAAAGCAAGAAGAAGACTTACCAAAGAAGGAAGATTCTTTTGCTAAAAAAGAGGATCTAGAGAGAAAGAATAGGGAGCTCATGCCCTATTTAAAGAAGGCTTTGGATGTCAAAGGGAGCAACCCTCTTCTCCAAAAGAATTGTCTCACGTGGAACTCTCTCTCTCTCCCTCATATATTCCCTTCTTTATTTCTTCTTTTCCATTTTTTAGCTAGTTTCTTTTCTCTTTTATTCTTTTGGTAGCCTTGGGCCATGTCCAAGGATTTATTTTGAAGGAGAATCTTTGTGAAGGAGAAGTTGTAGTTGCCATGAAGTATTCAATGAAAATCATATCTTTTGCAATGGCTGGCTAGATTTCTGGATTGGAGCACACAGATGAAGTTAAGTAGATTTTTAATTTAATCTATGTTATTTTTCTATTACCATTTTGTCTCTTTTAAATGCATGCTCTATTAGAATAATAGATCTGTCTTCATGCCTTAGGCAACCTCTGTTTTGATTTCTAATGAAAATAATTTGATGATTTATACTTATTTTGATAGATTATGCTTAGGGCTGAGATCCTTTGATAGTTTATGCTTAATTTGATGAATCATGCTTATGATTTTTCATTCTTTTATGAGGTGAAGGAGGTCTTGGGTTGTAAACTTATTCTTTTTAAAAATTGATTTTTGCGAAAGACAAATCCTCCGAATCCGAAACATTGATTTGTTTCTGATCTGAGTTATTTTGAGACAAATAGTAGAATAATTGCATGGATGGATTAATTATCTTGCTTAGTGGATTCTGGATGCTCTGATCTGTTTTATTTATTTGATTGGTTTGTGTTTTGAATTTTGTCTAGTTTTTCTTACATCTCAATTATTTATTAATCCTTAATTTAAAAAAATAAAATAAAATAAATTCAGATTTTTAAATTTTAACTTAGTAGTGCTCCTTGTGGGATCGACCTGTAATTGCCACTATCTCAACAAGATAACTGTGCACTTGCAGTAATTTTAATGGATTGATTTAATTCACATCACCCTACATTTTTTAAGATCCACCTTATCAATATTACAATATGACAATATGATAAACACTTGCTTAGACCATTTGCTCACCGCTAATAATCCGGTGGATCAGCCAGCAACCCAATCAATTGTTAATCCACAAGTCTAAACAAAACTTGGTTATAAAAAAATGTACCACACGTGGTATGCCCCCTAGCTGTCTAAAAACTAATATCATGATCTTTATAGAATCTTCCCCAATTTTTGGTTACCCACCATAGAAGTAATAACAGTTATAATAATAAAAATGTGTTTTAAGTCTTATAATACTAACTTGCACAGTGATTCTTGTGGTGTAGCTTGATTTAAGGATCTTCTGCCTTATTAGAATTGGATTAGGTTAACATAAAAATGTGTTTCGTGTTATGAAGCATCATAGTTCATATTTTGAGAATTTTACTCTATTCCTTTTTCTTTTTCTTTTTTTTTGTTCGTATTGGTCTGTTTGTTTTTGTGTCTTCTATGATTTGTGAGTTTTACAGACCATACATTGATATTGCGTGCAACACTTCTTTCCTTTTGGATTGGCCAAAAAAAAAAAAAAAACCACTACCTTCTCTCATTGTTGTTTTCTCAAAAAGAGAGATGTTAAAATGGGAGGATCCAACACAGGCTAAACCCAATTGATGGTGTCATCCCTCTGGCACAGAAAAACGTACTCTATCAGTCAATCTGAACCATCCACTTGGGACCATGTTATAGGGCAATACCTATCTACAATCTGATCTATTTAACGGTTTGTTGATCGGTATATACGACAAACCCACTATCAAACGGCCCCTAATAGGAGCGGGTTTAGGGGCAGGTCCCTTCTAAACCCAACTTATTGAGGCCGTTCCTACTTCACAGTGACTACGGTGCGAAGGTGACAAACAATGCAGCTTAAAGACTTGAAATTCTCTCCAATTGAACGTTAAAAACTTGTCTATTGGCAAAAGGGCATGGTTGCAAAATATTATGAACCTGGGGTCATTATTCATTTTGGCAAAGAATCATGCAACATAACATATGGTGTAGATCATTACCCTTCTCACATCATTACTCTTCTCAGGACTACAAGTTGAATATATTTATATATATATATACATGAACAGGCTCTCCTAAGCTCAAACTTAAAATAAAATCTCATAAGCTCATACTTGTAGGGTCCACCTTTGGTCCATCCAAATGGACCAAACACATGAACCCTCTGAATTACACATGTCCACCAACTTTCGGTTAGATCCGAATTCACTGGACCATTGAATTGACTATGTATCGATCTAAATGGACTATTGATCATTAAACTTTTGAGTTCATATGAAGATGATAGAAATCACGATTGGGGCTGATTTTTTGCAGAGAAAGACATCGCAGGAAGTCTTTGAAATCGCCCTATCCCCCATCCTCATGTCGGTCTCCGGGTGGGCCCCACCACACGCTTGAGTTTACCTTATTCTAACCTTGAGCTTAAGAAAGCTGGCCATATATATGGTTGTGGGTAACCGCATGCTGTCCATGACTTGTTCATAGCCTCTTCAAGTATCCAATCTCTTGGATTTAACCTCAAAGGATAGCCCAATTGGCCTATGACCATGTTTTGAACCAAGATGTTGTAGGTTCGAAACTGCAATACCACATTAGGGTCATATGGGAGTTTACCCGACTTCCCTTTAGGCCTGGAGGAATTAGTCCAACCCAAAGGATTGAAACCATCCAATAGCAAAAAATATATATTAATAAAAAAATGAAAAAAATCTCCTGAAATTGAAGAGAATTTTTGTGGTGCAGATTAGTTCTGGAGGGAATAGTCCTTGTGGTTGTTGTATGGTCATTGTAACTTTACACCTTCGAGGTTTCATAGCACCCAATCCGATCTCTCATCCGGACTGCTGTTATTTCTGTGTCCATAGAAAGGAAATGTGGGAAACGTTTTTCCGTACCAGGGCTTAGTTTTTTTTCTCTAACTTGTGATGAAAGCCACTACATATTCCACCTTTTGTTGGAGGAGGAAAGGGGGAAGTTTCCATACGCATCCTCTTGTCTTAACCATGGGGTCCTCAAAATTTATACTTTATTCTGCTTGCTTGGCTTTCATTGTGTCTAGGAAAGAAAATGAGCTGTTTGCATCTTTGTTTTTTTTATCTTCCTTTTTATCTTAAACGAAAGGGGCATAGGTTGATTGCTTTGAAACTTTTGTTACTCCAATAAAATCCTTCATTGACTAGTTATGGTGAAGAAACCATAGCCAATTGCAGATGGGGTATGATTGGTTGCATGTATGAAGGCTTGGTTTCATGGGGCATATTGCTTGATACAGTAGAAAATTATTGTAGCATACTCTGTTTGAGAATCATGTCTTGTGATTTGTGTGGGTCCTGACATTCATTTTGATCCAGTTGGTTGGCCTTTTGACATCTGAGATTTCGTTTGTGTGTTTTGGTTGCAGACTTTAGTGCCACTAAGGGCTTTATTGAGGGTCATAGGTTTAAAGAAGCTCGGACCCTAGCATTCCCCTTTTTTCTGGCTTGGGCTAATCATAGTGGTGGCAATAAGCCAGGTCTTGTTAACATCCTATTAGAGTAAGAAAGTTGGTTAAACCCTTTGCCCTTGCAGTGTGCACTAGTTTTAGCGCTCAAATGCTCAGAACCATGGTTCAAAATCTCGGTCTCGGTCGCGGTATCGGTCGGGCCGAAAAACCGATATGATATCGGTATCGGTCGCGGATATCGGTCCGTCGCGGTCATCGCGGTGTGAATTTTTTTTTTAATCCAAAAAAATTCATAAAAATATCCAAAAAATCCAGAATATTAGAAAATGCTGGAAAACTATATTTGTTTCCATTAATAACAACAATAAATCAAAATCTCGGTCACCTTAAGTTATGAGTTCTGTCTGTATCGCAGACTCGCAGTTCACTGTCTTTTTTCCAGTATTTTATATAATGCAAATATTATTGATACTCTACTCATGATCAATTTATTAGTGTCAAATCATTTACACATCATACAATGATCATGAATCATTAAAACAACATATTTATTATGAAATCCCCAAAAAATGATATATTATAATTCAAATATTAAAAAATCCGACAATAAAATAATTAAAATAAAAATCTAAATCATGTTTATGACTATGAGTAGATGTAGATCTATCATCTACACACTATTAATAAGCATTTGGTATCACAAATATCCTAACAAGTAACAACAATTATTTTTTGAAAAACAAAATTAATAAAATCATTTTCAAAATCCTAAATATATCGATCTAACATAAAAGCATGTAGATCTATCATTTACACACCATACAATGATCATGAATCATTAAAATAACATATTTATGATGAAATCCCCCAAAAATGATATATTATAATTCAAATATTAAAAAATCCAAAAATAAAAAAAATTGAAAAAAAATTTCAAAATCATGTGTATGAGTAGATGTAGCATGCAAGTAAATAGATCTAACTTCTAAATGAAGAAAACAACACAATTACACAAGTGAATAAGTGACAAACCTCTATGCTTCATCTAAAAAAAAAAAAAAAAAAAAAAAAAAAAAAAAAAAAACCGAGATAATGGTCATCTCGGCCGAGATGGACCGAGATATCGGCCGAGATAATGAAAAAACCGATATTTTGGTCATCTCGGCCGAGACAGGCCGAGATATTGAAGAAAACTGGCCGAGACCGATATCTCACTGAGATATCGGCTCGGTCCTGGCCGAGACCGGTTCATCTCGGCCGAGATGAACCGGTCTCGGCCGAGATTTTGAACCATGCTCAGAACTGTAAAAATTCATGATGGCCGTCATTGTTTACGAAACGAAAACCACCTCCCCCCCAAAAAAAAAAAAAATGATATTGAATCTAGAATTTTAAGATTGTTGTGTTCCATTTAATTAATTAAGAGACATGTGAAGATGTTTCTATTTCATTAGTGAAGAGTAATTTTTTTTTAACAGTAACAAAAGATTTCATTTAGAAAAAAAAGATACAAAAGAGACAGCAAACCGGAGGAGGAGGAAGGGGATGTGCCGGAAAAATGCTAGAATCAGTGTAAAATGTTAATAAGTAAGCCCTTCACTTTCTCAACAGCCCCAATATATAATAAGACTTTAAAACAAAGGACTCGGCCAAATAGATTGCCCTGAGGGACTCTCTCTCTCGACTCATGGGAGAGATCTAAAAGCTGTGCTGTCACTTTCTTATGAACCCTGTACATCCATCAAGAGGTGGTGGTGTACATCTCTTTATCAATAGAAAAACCAAATGTGGTGTACATCTTCATTCAAAATAAGTACTGAAGTGAGTAAACATTAATTGCTTTATTAAAGTTTTCTGACTGCTATCAATGGAGCATTTCGGGGAACAAACAGACTTGTGGGGCCTAATGAGAAAAATGCACTTGCCAAACACTTGTGTGGTGATAAATAAAAGATATCTTCTGAATTGAGTGTAGTGGAGCCTCCTCCCAAGAATAATCGCCAGTTGATTGATTCTTTTTAGTTCTTTGTATTTGCTTTTTCATGGTTGTCTGACAGAAGGCTGCCTTTTACAATATGAAGAATAAGGCTAATTCTAAATTAAAAAAAAAAAAAAAAACCCTTCAAAAAAGTGATAAAACTATCCCTCAAAATCAAAACATTTGAGGCTCTTAAATCAATGGGATGATGTGGTTAAAGTAATATTTGGCCAATCTTAGATTTTCCTCATTGTATTTATTGTAATATTGAGGTGGGCCCCACAAAACAAATGCAGACCTTGGGTTATTGATACCAACGGGGAGATAAATGCAAACAGATGTGGTAGTATGGAAGATCACTGTGCTGAAGAGACAATCTTAACCTTCCATTTAATAGACATTACTGATTTGATTGTTACCAGCTTGTTACCAGCTGTGATATCTAGACTTGAGATTCTATTGATGTCCATTTTGTAACACTTGTCCAATTAATGATTTTGCCAGGCTTGCCATTTGTATGGAAGAGGGATAGTGTATGAGAGGAGGGAAGAGGGGTGCCACATGGGGGAGAGATGTCATATCAATGATATCTTATCTCCTCCACTTCAAAATAAAAAAAATATTTCTTCTCATGTGGCACCCCTTCATTGATCCCTGTTTCTCTTCGAGGAGGAAACTAGGTTGGACAATGACACCAAGGGTATGGTGTGTTACTGCATTTTGAAAGGTACAAGTACTATCATTTCCTATGGCAACACCCCATCCTTTAGGAGTGATGGGACCTGAAATGGACAGAAATAGAGAGGAAGCAATGTCCCAAAAATATGTGACGAAAATGTTGATAGGTTGGGACCATGTGCGGAAGGAAATCTGCACAACAAATGCTTGGTTTGGTTTGAGGTTGACAGCCATTAGGTTGTTCTTCCTTGTCTTCTCAACAGAGTAGAGTGTGGGAAGGGTATGGTCCTCTGTCTGTGTGGGGGAGAGGGGGTGTGGGCTAAAATTGGGGCCAAGATCGAAGGTACAAACCTTTTAATTTCAGATGACAACACAATAGGGCCATTGAAGGGTAGGATGGAGGGATTGGTGATATATATTGGAGAGGGTGGTTCAAGCACCAATACTGAGGATCCAACGGTGGAGATATTAAGCCCAGAGATGCCAGCAAATTTAGCCAGGATGAGTATCTATCAAATTGTGTGGGTAGTGTCAGCAAGATTCAAGGATCACAGGCGGAACTCATAGTCAATAGAACATAAGAAATTAGGCCAAACAAATAATCATAGTCCTCAATTTTAAGTCCTCCCAAGTTTAATAGTTATATATATGATGCAAGTTTGTTGTAATAAATTCAACCTGAGTGACTTCTGGAACAGTGTGACGATTGACTGAGGCCCAATTGAAGGGGTTGGTGAACGGGGAAGTGATAAATTCTCCACATAACATACCTGTGAGGCTGTTGTGACCAATCCATTCACACAGCTGTCGTCCTTCAATTTGCACCAGCCCAAATTCCAAACATTATTCACCACAGGGTTTTGCCACAACAAAACTAGGCTATGTATAGGCATAAACATTAAACTGTGAGAATCAGAGAGCCCAAAACTAAGGGCTACAATAATTTGATGAACAACGTCTATTAATCCTTACATCTATGACTTGCATGACCAAACCTTTCCATCGCCACGCCTCTCTTTCGATGGCATTCATCTCGGTCGGCCGCAATGAAAGGGTAATTTGAAGGAAAAAAAAAAAAAAACAGTGGTATGTCAGATAGAGAGAGATTCATGGGCAAGAGCCCAGTGGGGTCCACCTAGGATCATGGGGTGGTCATATGTATTCCATGACAGACCCACATAGAGGCACCTCTCACACAAACTCTAGGGTGCCCCAAAAATATAGCAACCGCACCCCGACTTTTTTCTGAGAGTTGGAAATTGGGATTTGCCATGAAGCCAGCAATGGTGATACAGTAAAAATGAAAAAACAGAGTCCCTGTTTGGATCTTAGGAACTACGTTGTCCTGCATTTACCAGTATATAGTTGTGGCAAAGAACAAAACAATGTCATTTACACCAGAGTATCCTTGATTCATGCATAAACCTACCTACTTTTACTAAAAATAGGGCAAAAGGTAGCCAACTGATGACCTTACCCCGGTTAAAATCACATTTAACGATGGATATCACTTTACAAATGAGTTATAATCAATTTAATGGTACAAGAATGTTTTCCAGACATGTTATGAATCAGCAGCTGATTCTGCAGCAAAAATTTCTGAATCCAATACTGAAATTAACTGCTGACTTACATGTTTCGCTACGGATACTATGTCGAGAATGACACTGGGGTCTAAACCGGCACCCCCTCGCTTGGTCAGTCCACAGATATTTCCATGTCTGTTCACAGAAACCGAAATGGCTGAGCTCATTTGGGATTCCTCCTCTGGAGTTGCATCTACGATATAGTGCCTCCCAACCTTCAAACACAACATGCAACAATCAGTGACTAGATGGCAATTATGAAGAAATACGCATTTTCTTATAAGTTTAAATAACAAGACACTGAACTCCCCAAACTACCATAATTTCATCACATTTGTGAATCAAATACAAGTAACAATACTTGGGCCATCAACAGAACCCTAACCGCTGGATGTTTAGAAAAAGAATTTAAAAAAAAATGATCATCAGTCTGTACTCGAGTCTACCAATTCATGGGTTACTAGTTTTGGTTGCCACACAAGCTGGAACCAGAACCAGGAATCTTCTGTTAGGGGAGCCACATTGAATGCATTAAAAAAGACTGAAGGTTTACTTGAAACAAATAAAAAGAAATATTTATTGTAGTTGTACTCAACTTTTTAATATATACAATTTAATAATTTGCAAGGAATTCATCCTCGCTCTCATTCTAAATGAGTGTTTTATTGGTAGAGACTTAAATTCAAATGGAATATTCTATGGCTTTAAGGTTGCCTTACCAGGAAAGCCTCCAGGCCTTGGGAAGCCTATCATTTGCCTTGGGAAGCCTATCATTTGCTGTGTTTTGTAAATTCATTCATTTATTCACATGCACTGACAAACCCACATGCATGCATTCACACACATAGATTCATTTCAATGTTGCCCACTAACATAGAATAATTTCATAAATGAGCATCTCCAAATGTGAATTCTTTCTAGCCAAACCCATAAGCAATAGAAGAAGAGAGAACAAGACTCCTTATGTTTGACTTCGTTACAATTTCAAAAGTGCTATGAAATGATGTTAATGAGAGCAAGGTGCCACTGTGGATGTCAAAGGGATTGCCAAAATCAAAACCATTTATATCTTTACTATGGATGGACAACTATTACCCCCACCCCCCACCCAAATAATAATACTAGTGCTATTTTACACAAGTCTAGGCTGACAAAAATATAAAGGGCAGGTAATAAAAAGCACATTTCCACTTCAACAGTCATGGGTTTGAAACTCAGCGCACTTCTATGTCTTAAATTTTAATACCCAGTGACTTTTGAGTTGGGTCTCCCCCTCTCCTAAACCCTCAAATTTGAAATTTCCAAAATTACTGCGTGTCTTCCATCAATATGGCCTGCACCAAAATAAGGGCAGTGGGAGATCTTAGAAAACAAATGCTGCAGAAGGCACTCAAGTAAGGTTGTGCGAGTAAAAACTAGCACATCTCTAAGAAATCAAAGTTTAAGTCACCTTCGTTAAAGTTACTATGACTGGAACTCCAGAGGTGTCGAACTGCAAAAACTCTTCATCGCTGACATCAACCTCCGGTTCATCAGCAGAGGATGCAAAAGCAACATTGACTTTTGGGATGCCTGTGTTGCTCAATGCAGCCTACAAGAAAATAAATTAACAGAAATAAGTCGGTCTGAAGTATAAAATTAGATAATATCAGAATGCCTCTGGGAATGAGAAAAACCAAACACCCTCTTCTACCACTAGTTCAAAAATCTACCAATAACTTGGTTCTTATTGATCAGTTGATGTTCAGTTTTGTCACATGTTCTTGAACAGAAGCCCCTCTTAAAGTTGTTAATTATCTTTCTTGGATATTCTGTTAGCTACTCATGAAACAAAAGTGCATCATTTCTTTATTTTCACACTGGATAAGAATTTGCTTGATATCAAAATGATGCATCCTAATAATTAAAAATGTAAATTCCATTTGTTGTTAAATTTCTATTGAAAAATGAGATCTCTCCAAAAGTTGGGTACAAAATTGAACAGTGAGAAATACATAACTCTCAAATCTGTTTCCAAATGGTTAAATTATTAACATGGCAAAAACACAAAAGAAGAAATAAAGATGCAGGAGAGGGAGAGAGAGAGAGAGAGAGAGAGAGAGAGAGAGAGAGAGAGAGAGAGAGGAAATAACTTGGGAAGCCATGCCACCTTGTTGGTTGATGCTTGCACTTACTGCTTGGGAAGCCATGCCACCTTGTTGGTTGATGCTTGCACTTACTGCTTGGGAAGCCATGCCACCTTGTTGGTTGATGCTTGCACTTACTGCTTGGGAAGCCATGCCACCTTGTTGGTTGATGCTTGCACTTACAGAATTGGGAATACTCACTTAAGACCACAATCACGTAGATTACAATCAATCAAATAAATCAAGTCTCTTATAAAATTTCCTATGATCCCTATTATCTAATTGAGGTCATCTAGGGGAAGACGCAATTGAACCTCCCACCCAAGAGCCTCTCCCCAATCCTTATCCAAAGTTCCGCACCTCCAGCGCTATGTAGGCCCATTCGCTCCTCTCGTCCCCCTGATAGTTATGACTTATCTTTCCTTAATTGCTATTTTATCCTTGATCTCTATTCACAGGCTGTAACACTCAAGTGTTGGCAACAAGCAATGCAGGAGGAATTTGATGCTCTTCAATCCAAATCACGTGTGGCACATTGTTCTGCCTTTCTGCAAAACCAATTGGTTGCAAATGGGTTCTTTGGATCATTATAAAGCACAGCTAGTGGGGAGAGCATGGAATGAGTTATGAAGAAACATTTGCACCCATTGAAAAAAATGACATCTATTTGTACAACCCTAGCCATTGTCACATCTAAGTCTTGACCGTTCTTCCATATAGACGTAAAAAAATGCTTTCTTGCATGTGATCTTAAGGAACAAGGTTAAAAATACCAGTTTTGGCGGGTGTAGCGGCTAGTGGCAAAATGCTAGGTAGTGGGCGATACATAGCGGTTGCAGCGATACACAGCGGCATAGCGGTGTGAATTTTTTAAGTGTTAAAATTTTTTGAATCTTGTGTAGGAACCAATCTTGTATTTTTTTAGTGTTTTGGAACCATATAAGGGTAAAGACAACCATAGGAAAGGCTATTAAGGAGAAAAAAAAATTAGAAAAAACAGTGTTATAAATTAAAGCTACTTGGCTCTATTAGGTTTTATACCGTAGCACCGCTATTTTCAAAATAACGTAGTGGCCTCAACTGCTACAACCGATAATGCAACTACTATGTAGTTTGAACCATATTAAGAAAATCATGATTCAGACGGTGGATTGAGGTGCGGGCTGGGCAAGGATGGAGATGGTAGATGGAAAGGGTAGGTCAGGGAAACCCTGTAAATTCTTGGCCCCACACCAAACTTCCTATCACCAGCAAGGAAAGCTTCCGACCAGAAAAGAGATTGCAGAGAGCAAAACTCACTTTTCTTTTCATTAATTATAACCTTCACTACTGAGCAAAAGACGTTTTACATCATTATATAGGAAAATAAGAAAATCTAAAACTAATATGAACCATCCAACCACGTTGCTGGCCAGGATTTAAACATCAACTTAAGCTAAAAAAACTAAACAAAACCCATAAAGTGAATCAAAATAAAACAAAGCAAATAATATAAGTGGGTTGGGCCCAAAGATTTGGTCGAGATAAATGGGTTGGGCCCATCGGCTCGTCAATTCACGGGGACCATTGGTTTGTCCTACATTTAAACACCCTTTCTTGAGAGAACTCGACCTCGAGTTCTGTAAATGTCCTCCAAGCTTGAAGATCCAACATATGAACTTCCAATTTGTCGGTTGATCTTCGTTTTCTTCACATGGCTTGGAGGCTTGACTTGATATTTTCCTCCACTTAGGAGAGTGGAGGCGTTGTTTCTACTGATTTATGAACTTAGCTTGAATGTGTTAGATGACCACTAGATGCTTCAATTCTTGGGTTTCTATTAGGCGCTCACAGTTGATGCAGTGAGGTCCAAGAAGAAGAGGGCCCACTAATGGGCCTCGCCAAGGATGATTTGCTTTCTTTAAATAGTTTAGTAATTTGATGTAATCTTTGATTTGACTTAATCAGAGAGATTTTAGTGATTTGATTTACTTAGAGATTTTAGGGAGTGATTTTAGGAATCACTAATAATGGTAGATTCTTTATTTAGACAATTCCTCCATTAAAAATAGAGAGGGATGCTTGATTGTAGGGTATGCTATATTCTCAATAAGATTCAGAAGTGTTCTCTGTAAAGAAATAGGTCAGCAACAGGTTAGCTCGACCAATGGGTCAGCCCACAAGTCAACACTGTATGAGTTGTCAATAGATATTAGATATAGATTAGTTTCCTTAACAATACCCATAATCTTGCAATCAAATCCACTAATCTAGGCTACAGTATTATATATGTATCTATCGTCAATACAATCACAAGGGATTCGCATGCAAATCATCTCTCTTGTATGCTTCTGTGAGATCTATTGTATGCTTCCGCATTGGTTCAAGGATCTCTAACATGGTATCAGAGACCTGATCGTCAGACAACCCTGTTCGTCTGGGATCAAGCCTGCAACCTGCTCTGTTGTGATCAAAGGTGGCCCACCTGCTGATCACTCTGCATCAGAAAACCTTCCCATACTGGTCGTCCATTTATCCTGGGAATTCTACACATTTTTTTCAGACTTTTGCTTCATCTGAGGTAGGCCTATCTCTCTGATTCGTACTTCTCTCTTGAGCAAACAGTTTTCATCAAGACCATTTAGATTTCTGGTTTCTTAAGCTTTCATCAAACTTCCAATTAGAGGAGTTTCAGATTTTTGAGGCAGAGATCACAGTGTGATCTGATCGTCCCCCTAATCATCGAGTGGGGCCCACAGATCATATCTGTGACCAGATTCAAGGTCGCCTGGACCATTTTGTGGGATATTTTCAATCAGATTGCTCCCTGTAGCTGTGATCTGTCATTTGATCACTCAGTGAGGCCCACAGCATTCATCTGTGCTCAGTTTCAAGTCCACTAGACCTCCTTTATTGTTATTTTTCAGTTCTGGATAGTTCTTGTGGCTGGATTTCAAATCTGACTTGGCTTCTGGGGCTGAATTTCTCATATTTTCCGTCTCTGAGCAAATTGTTTTGTTCCAATATCTTCTGATCGAACTATATCGGGTATTATTGTCAAACTTGATGGCACAAACTATCAATATTGGTCCCATCTCATCCAAAATTTCCTCAAAAGTCAAAAATTGTGGAAATATGTTGCTCAACAGATCCCTACACCAAATAGTAAGGATGCTACGTTTGAGGAATGGGAAGCTTCCGTCGGGAAAATAAATTCTTGGATTGCCAATTCAGTCAATCCCTCTATTGCAAATCAATTGGCTAAATCTAATTATCCTAAGGCTGTTTGGGATTATTTAGCACGATTATATACTCAATCTAATGCCGCTCGCCGGTATCAGTTAGAATGGGAAATTAAAAATGCAGACCAAGGAAATGACTCCATTCATGATTTCTTCATCAAAATGACTGCCTTATGGGATCAATTGGCTCTCATGGAACCTACTTTTAAAACAACTGATGATGCTCAGGTTGCAGACTCGCCTGGTTAAGTTTCTTATGGCCCTCCGCCCTGATTTTGAACATGTTCGTGGTCAGTTATTACATCGGTCACCACTGCCTTTCGTTGATACGACACTCTCGAAACTTATGGCAGAAGAGAAAACTCAGCTTTCTCTTATAAGGAAGAAACACGTGGAACCCACACATGTACTATCAACAAATGTTAAATACCCCACAAAATGATCGCTCTTTTCCATCTAGTACCAATGACTTGTAATTATTGTAAGATAGGACACTGAAAACGGGACTGCCCAACCAGACCTCAAAGAACAAACACTTTGGTCAACAGCCCAATCGTGGTCCCATGCAATCTTATCCACAACGACCTTATGCGGCCAATGTTACTGAAGATGATAGTTTTGTGCCACCGCAAATGGATCTTGCATCTCAGATTCAAGCTATGGTTGATGAGCGCATGCAACAATTATTTCTGGCTTCCTCCACTAGTTCTGCTTCTCAGATGGCCACTACCCCAACCTCTGGTTCTGCCATGACCATTTCTGGTCCGTCAGGTACTCTTGATACTATATGGATTTTTTATTTTGGTGCATCCTATCATATGACAAATGATGTTTCCAAACTTCATAATTGTTATACCCCTGCTAGCTCTCTCACCATCCATACAGCTAATGCCACTCCTCTCCCAATCTCCCTTATTGGCTCCATTTCAAATAAGTCGATCTCTCTCACTAATGTTGTGTGTTCCTCACCTATCTATCAACTTAATCTCTATTAGTCAATTGACTTCTTCTGGATTTCTTCTACTGCCTATTATGTGCAGGATCCGCGCACCGGGAGACAGATTGGGACCGGCCTTAAGTCAGGAGGACTTTATTATCTCCACTCGCTGCATCTTTCAACATTTCCCCTACCACACTCGTTTCATCTACATCACCCTTTGCCCTTTGGCACTCTCGTTTAGGCCATTTATCTTTAAATTTAATGAAATTTTTATTTACTGGTGGTGTATTTGGAAACATTTCTGTATCAGACATTTCTACTTGTTTTGGTTGCCAATTTGGTAAACAACATGCATTCCCTTATAATAAAAGCACTTCTTTTACTAATGCTCCTTTCACTTTGGTGCATTCTAATGTCTGGGGACCTGCTTCTCATCCAACGAAAGGTAGTTTCATTTATTATGTGTTGTTTATTGATGATTTCACTAGATATACATGGTTGTATTTAATGAAAAATTGTTCTGAATTATACACTATCTACACTGCTTTCTCCACCATGGTTTCCACTCAATTTGACACGAGGATTAAAATATTCAGGTCCAACTCTTGGGAAGAATACATGTCCCACAAATTTCGTTCTTACCTGACCGGCCAAGGGACACTAGCTCAATTATCATGTCCCGCCACACCACAACAGAATGGAGTAGCATAACGAAAACACAGAGATATCCTAGAAACTGCTAGATCCTTGATTTATTCCCCCCATTTTCCTCTGCAATTCTGGGGAAGCAATCCTAACTGCAATCTATCTGATTAATAGAACTCCATCCTCTGTATTATCTACCACATCTCCCTATGAAAAATTGTTCTCCTGTAAACCTGACCTGTTCTATCTCAAAGTTTTTTGCTGCACCTATTTTGTTTTGTTACATGATAATGAGAGAACCAAACTTTCCCCAAAATCCAGTCTGTCTTTTTAGGGTATGGCATTGAACAGAAAAGCTATCGATGCTATGATCCTAAAACCAATAGGTTACGAGTCTCTCGTAATGTCACCTTGTTGGAACATATACCTTTCTATACATTAGCTACACAATCCCCTTCTCCTGAGCAACCTACGGTCTATCCACTTGATCCCTTTCCAGACCTATTTCCGTCCACCCCTTCTCCTCCATCCATGCAGGTATATCATCGTCGGCCCAAACCTCTGTCTGCTCCTTCGGAATCTGTAACCCCACCTCCTACTTCTAACCATGGACCTATCTCCTCTGCTCCAAATGTGCAGGATCCTCCTCAAACTCTAAGATATCCCTTGCACACCAGAATTCGTCCCTCCCGTTTTGGCTTTGTTTGTACTGATCATTTTTCTCCATCGTATAAGTCCTTCCTTGCAGCACTTCATACTTTGGCAGAACCACAATCCTATAAGGAGGCAATTACTCATCCGAACTGGAGATCTGCATCGCAGAAGAACTTGCAGCTCTGCAGAAAACTCAAACATGGGATCTTGCTCCTCTTCCCTCCGAGAAACGGGCTATCAGCTGCAAATAGATATTTAAGTTCAAGACCAAATCTGATGGATCTATTGATCGTTACAAGGCTCGCTTGGTTGCAAAGGGCTACACACAGGAATATGGGGTAGACATTGGCCACTCTATCAGCTTGATGTCAAGAATGCATTTTTGAATGGATTTCTTCAAGAAGAAATCTATATGGATCCTCCTCCAGGCGTCTTGAGACCTCATTCTGTGTGTTGTCTCAAATGTGCTTTATATGGACTCAAACAAGCCCTTCGTGCTTGGTTTGGATGGTTTAGCACCAGCATTATCAGCATTGGTTTTTCTCAGATTGCGCATGACACCGCTCTCTTCACTCGTTATTCGCGATCTGGGTGTGCTTTCTTGTTACTCTATGTCGATGATATGTTTATCACTGGCAATGATGCTCATGGTATTCTATCCTTGAAGTGTTTTCTTCATCAACAGTTTGAGACAAAAGATTTAGGCCATCTGCAGTACTTTCTGGGCATTGAGGTTGCCTACTCTCCCACAGGATATCTTTTGTCGCAAACGAAATACTGCAATGAAGTACTCCAACGGGTTGGACTCACGGATCTTAAGCCTATCTCTACTCCAATTGAACATAATCTGAAACTTCGAACTACTGATGGAGATCTACTTTCTGATCCAACTCGCTATCGTGAGGTGGTCAGCAGCTTGATTTATATTACCATTACCACCATTACCAGACCAGATATTGCCTATGCGGTCCATGGGGTAAGCCAATTTGTTGCGCAACCCACTCATATTCACTGGGCTATTGTACAGCGCATACTAAGATACTTACAAGGAAGTTCCAACTGCGCCCTCCTTCTTTCCTCCAGTCTGAATCTTACTCTGCATGGCTATTCTGATTCCGACTGGGCAGATGTCAATGATGGGCGCTCTACAACAGGCTTCTCCATTTTTCTTGGCTCCTCTCTCATCTCTTGGAAAAGCAAGAAACAGGAAGTTGTCTCAAGGTCGTCCACAGAAGCTGAATATCGTGTTGTATCTCATACTACTACTGAAATTATTTGGCTCCGCTGGTTACTTCGGGATTTAGGAGTTCGTTATAGTTCCTAAATCAACCCCTCTTTACGAACAGTGAAAGTGCACGGAAACTGGCAACAAATGATGTCTTCCATGAACGATTCAAACATCTTGACGTTGACTGTCATTTCATTCGTCAACAAGTTCGGAGTGGTACTATAAAGCTCCTCTAGATTTTGTCAGCTGCACAAATAGCAGATTTTTTCACCAAAAGCCACTCCACATCTAGGTTTTCGGAGATAGTTTCCAAGCTCTCGATGGTCAGATTCTCCCATCCAAAGCTTGAGAAGGGGTGTAAAGAAATAGGTCAACAGGTCAGCTAGACCAATGGGTCAACCCACAAGTCATGTATTGGGTCAGCCCACAAGTCAACATTGTATGAGTTGTCAATAGATATTAGATAGATTAGTTTCCTTAACAATACTTGTAATCTTGTAATCAGATCCATAATCAGGTCCACTAATCTAGGCTACATTATTATATATATATCTTTATCGTCAATACAATCACAAGGGATTCTCTTGCAAATCGTCTCTCTTGTATGCTTCTGTGAGATCTATTGTATGCTTCTGCATTGGTTCAAGGATCTCTAACATCCTCATTCCCTTTTGGGTATTTTCCCCCAAGTGATCTTAGGGCTTGAGGCTTAGGGCTCGATCTCACCGTCGGAGGTGTAGATCTTCAACGTCGTCGTGGCTACGCCATCAATCGGTATCAAACCCATCACCGTTTCAGCATCCATGCCCTCCACACCTTCTCCGCATCTACCATCTCCCTAAATCACCAAACCCAGCCCCAATCCCAAATCCCTACCCCAAATCCCTGAACATCATTGAACACATCTTCCATCTACTGTTTTCTGAAGCAACTTAAAAAAAAATTAATAAAAATAATAAAATAAAAGGAACCACTATCCACTGCTATAAGCCCAACTAGAAACCCAGAACTAAACCCAAACCTCATCTCCATTCACAAATTCCCATCGATACCCTTCCACCAACATTCCTTCAAAATTCTACGTCACCAAGACCCAAATCTAGAACCCAAAAAAAAAAAAGGAGAGAGAGAAGCAAAAGAAGGAGATTTGAGTTGGGAGAAATCTGGCACCGGCAAGATTTTGTAGCGCAGTACCCTCAGTCGTCGATGTCCGGACGCCTCACCTGCACCTCCGCAAGCCACAAACAATAGCAGCAACCAAATAGCCCACCGGTCAGCGTCGTTGCCCGCCGTTGTCGACCACTGCGATCTTCATCATCACCGTCGTCGGAGCATCAATTCTCCCAGCGCCAAGAAAAAGAAAGTAGAAGAAAAAGAGGCAGCAACAGAAAAGACAGAGAGAGCAGAATAAAGAAAGAAAGAAGAGGAGAGTTTGAGTTGAGAGGATACCTGGCACCATAGTTTTCAAAATCAAAATCGTATCACAAATTATTCATGACCATGAATCGAATCGAATCGCAAATCGCATCGTGAATCGTTGGATTTTTTATTTTTCTAATAAACATAAAAAAATAATTAAAAATTATAAGAAAAGGAGAAAAGTAATTATTCAGAACCATCCATTTTCCCATTTATAGAAGTATAAATATAATAACAAGTAAATCTATCATACAACCATATCAAGAAGATCATGGCATATATTAATATATATATATATATGAAATAAATGGTGTAAATAGTTAAATAAGTTTAAAGTGTCAATATTTTTCTATCTTTAAATCAAAATACAAAAATAAAAATAAAATCCAAACCATCAATCTTACACAGTAAAATATCTCTTGGAGTCAAGTGTTTATAAAGAAAGAAACCAAAATAGAAAAAAAAAAAAAAAAAAGATGTAGACAAGCACCATATGTACAGTCGAATGCTTTAGTTAAATGCATGTTCTTTATTCATCTTGAAAACGTTATTAAATTCAAAAAAATTCTTATAAGGTTTTGTTTACTACTAAATAACCTTTTAAAAATGAAAGCGCTACAAGAAAGAAAGAAAAAAAGGTCAAAGAATATTAATATTAACTTATTGGTTATAGTTATTGCCACTTAACGGAATCGCTTGAATCGTAAGATTCAAGGAAACGAGTATCGAATTGTTGGATTTACACATGAATCCTAAGATTCATTTGTAAATGGGATCCGTTGCATAGATATGAATCGTTTTCCTTAAGATTCGGGATACAAATCGTAGGATTTTGATAACTATGCCTGGCACCATCAGTCTTGCCCTCCACTGCACCCAGCACAGCCAGCAGCAGCGATTAGCGCACGTTGGATTCACACCTGAATCCTAAGATTCATTTGTAAATGGGATTCATTGTATAGATACGAATCGTTTTCCTTAAGATTTGGGATACGAATCGTAGGGTTCTGATAACTATGCCCGGCACCATTGATCTTCCCCTCCACTGCACCCGGCACAGCCAGCAGCAGCGAGCAACAGCAGCACCCCAGCATCGCGTCACTGCCCCAGCACCACCAACCACCAGCAACGTCGCCAGTACTTCATTGCATCAACACCCCATCGTCCTCATCTCCAGCAGCCCCATCACGCTTCGCTTTCTCCTCCATATCGAAACAAGAGGCCAAGCCAAAGCCTTCTCTTGTTTTCTTTTAGCACGAACTCCAAGACCAAAGATCTCCTTAACTCCCACATGCTATCTCTTGGCAATACATTGAGTTTGGGCTGACCAACAGTGCAGTCTGGGCCTGATCTGAGTCCAAACCCAACCCGACCTAGAGCAAAAAAAAAAAATGCAGAATTTTTCAGTCTAAGCCAGGTGGGCTCAATTCCAATCCGACTCATTCAGAGTGTCATTAGCCCAGCCTATCAAGCAACAATATTTGAATCATTGATTCAAGTCCATATGAAAACTTTTTGGAGCTCCATTAAAATTCAAAGAAATCAAAATGAGCCCAAATATGGCAATTGGTATTTTGAAAATGAATTCTATTTTGAGGAATTTCTCAACTTGAAGCAAGAAAATTTGACAGTTGATAAATACACCCGCCAATTTCGAGAGTTGCATGAGAGATGCGAATTGGAGGAAGATGAGATACATGATTTAGCTCATTATGTCCAAGGCTTGAAACCAGATATCTTGGAAAATATGAATTATTACAAAACCAGTCAAGAGGCATACGAGCGCATGCTTAGAAAGTCTTGCATGCAACAACGTCGACCAAGAGCTCATATTGTGGAGAGACTTTTGCAAGAGAAGATAATCCCACTCGTCATTCATCGCCTCCTCAATACCAATGAGGAAGGAGAAGAATGGAAACATGCTAAGAAATTTCACATGCTGGTGATAGTCGTTGACAAGGCTGTTAATGTGGTTATTGACAATGGTAGTGCGATTAATTTTGGCACACAAGACGTCATTAACAAGCTTAATTTGCCCACTGAGAAGTATCTTAAGCCCTACCAAGTCACATTGTCTACCGGTCATGTCATTCCCGTGACTCACAAATGTTTGGTATCTTTCAAGCTTAGCGGCTATGAGGATAAGATTTGGTGTGATGTGATCCATATGAATATTGCTCATATCCTTTTTAGATGTCCATGGCTTTTTTATAGGAAAGTGCATCATGAGAAAGAGGCAAACACAAATACCCTTTTCAAGAATGGACGATGGAGTAGACTCATTCCAATGACTTCAACATTTTTGTCGTCGTCTGCACCTTAAACAGAAGCGCCACAAAAGGAGCAAAAAGTTGAAAGAGTAGCCATGATTGCACCAAAAGAGCTGACTTCGAACATCAAAGATG
Organism: Cinnamomum chago; assembly: GCA_038049695.1. Lineage (NCBI taxonomy): Eukaryota > Viridiplantae > Streptophyta > Magnoliopsida > Laurales > Lauraceae > Cinnamomum > Cinnamomum chago. The sequence goes on from CP142460.1 coordinate 52,497,868, forward strand.
ACATTGAAGAGCAAGTTCATGGCAACGAAGATTTCGTGGGTACAACCAATATTGATCAAGGCAATGACAATCAAGAGCTGCAAAGGGCCGAGCAAAAACATGGACTAGCGTACATTGAGGACTCTGACTAGGTTAGCAAGCAGATTGAACATCCAGTTGATCTAATTGTCATGCCAGTTCCAAAAAATCCAATTGAGTCATCGGAAATCAAATCAATTATTTCAAAAGTTTCCCAAGACGATCAAGTTGTTGAAGTCCCTCACATTGACTTCATCTTCAGGGATCAACAATATAAGCTGGAAGATTGCACTCAGATATGGCATATTTTACAGTTGCAATCTCTCATGGAAAAAGCGCACGTTCGCGCTAAATGCAGACAACAGAAGAAGCAACGCTTCCGATCTACTTTTAGATGGCGGAACACATTGAGTCAAACTCCCAAGTGCCATGCAAATAAAAAAAATAAAAAAAAAGGCAGACATTTGTGCGTTCGATTTTCGACCCAGGCGGGCATTTTCCTAACTTGTAATCGGATTCTCTCATGTGTTATCAACCTTTCAACTCGCCGGAGTCGAGTTTTCCCAAGAGGGAGAGAGTTGATGCAATGAGGTCCAAGACGAAAAGGGCCCATCCACCAAAGATGATTTGCTTTCTTTAAATAGTTAGTAATTTTAGTAATTTGATGTAATCTCTGATTTGACTTAATCAGAGAGATTTTAGTGATTTGATTTACTTAGAGATTTTAGGGAGTGATTTTAGGAATCACTGATAATGGTAGATTCTTTATTTAGACCATTCCTCTATTATAAATAGAAAGGGATGCTTGATTGTAGGGTATGCTAATTATCAATAAGATTCAGAATTGTTCTCGTTCCCTTTTGGGTATTTTCCCCTAAGTGATCTTAGAGCTTGAGTCTTAGGGCTCAATCTCACCGTCGGAGGTGTAGATCTTCACCGTCATCATGGCAACGCCATCAACAATCTTCAAATATCAATTGTCTATCCCCAAAGATGAAATCAATGTGGGGAACCTCAATTACTTGATCTTCTTTCACAGCCTCCATAACAATATACGTTTCTTTCTATGCCATAGTTAGCGTTTCTAGAAGTGGCATTACAATCAGGTCCATCAGATGCTCAATTTCCTTACTAACCAATAACCAAATCGAAGTCTCCAATTTTCTTTTTTGCTTGCATCTGTTGATCAATATAGTCAGTCATTTTGTTTTCCAGGTTCTCCAAAATATCATCTTCAAGAGAGAGCTTGCCACTCGATCCGAGGATGTCATGGGATCTGTTGTTACCTGTTTTAACATCTCAATGGTAGGCTTGATATCCTCTACCACGAGTTCCATAACATGGACTTTTGTTGTTTATGGAGGTTCTCTTTCTTGCAACTTAGCTTTTCGGAGGTGATAACATTTTATCAAGCATTCAACACGAATTGCTTCCCAAAATGCTTCATACATATCTTTGCAGTCTTCATATTTGTCCGTACACTTGGTCTCAAACCTCCGACAAAGCATTTCGAGTCATGTTCTTCATTCTCGTCTAACCCACATACTTCTTGCAGCTTAAAGAATTCATTGGAGTACTCATCAACGGTCAACTTTCCTTGTTTTAAATTAAGAAATTGATCAAAGCGGTCTTTATTTTCATAATAACAATCTCAATATTTACAAGCATAGATGAATCTTTGCATAACATTGTAGATTTGCAATGTCTGATTGACTTGCAATTCCATATTGACGTGGGTGTGAGGACTGAAAATTTACTGGTCTTTAAAATAAATCGATCTGACCTGAAGTGAAGATCCTGATTCCAGGAGTGTGGGTGAAGATGGGTCGGCGACCGTGGGCTAAATTGAAATGAGGCCACTATTTGGTTCACAATAGCTCTCTCTCTCTCTCTCTCTCTCTCTCTCTCTCTCTCTCTCTCTCTCTCTCTCTCTCTCTCTCTCTCAAACTTTAGGAGGGAGTGATTCAATTCAGCCAGTAAGCCAAACTGAACTTGATAACTAATCTCTCTCAAACTTTAGGAGGGAGTGATTCAATTTAGCCAGTAAGCCAAACTGAACTTGATAACTACGCTTGATACCCCTACATGTCATTTGTTTTTTCCTATTGGACCTGCCCTCCTAGTTGCCTTTCTAACTGGGGCTGGTTATCCCAACCCTCATAGAGTCATAGTACCTTAGTAAGGAATTGATTTCATGGAAGTGCAAGAAACATGACCGTGTCTCCAAGTTCTCCCCCGAGGCTGAATATCACGCTATATCCTCAACTTGCTTTCTGAGCTTGGCTTCAAGGACTGGCTTCACTCAAGACCATGCTACACCTCTCTGTGTTGATAATACCTATGTGATTCAAATTGCAACCAACCCTGTTATTCAATAATGAACTAAACATATCAAGGTGGACTCTCATTTTATCCGCAAGACCTTTGACAACAACATCGTTACTCTTCCTCAAATCTATTGAATCTCCAGATCACCTATGTCTTCGCCAATGTTTTAATGCGTACCCGACATCGATTTGAGGGGGGCATTAAAGATTAGAGCTGTAGCCTACCGAATATTTGTTGGAAGAGGAACCCCCATTTTTAAATCACCACAGATGTATTATAATGTCTAATAATCTCTAAAAGATTAGAATTGCCTAATTAAAGGAACTCACTCCAAGAAAGGGGAAAGGAGAGGATTTGGCCCCGGATAAATCGGAATGGAAAAACTAAATTTATGTAGCCGACCCCCACGCGGTTGGGGCAAGGCTTTGATGACGATGATGATGATGAACTCCTTGTAATCCTGTTGTAAATAGATTGCACATGTGCTATAAGAAGGGATGACCTCTCAGCTTGTCAACACCTAAATTCATTCCAGTCTCTGTATTCTCTCATTCTTGTGATTAATGTTTAGATATAACATGAATCCACGAACAGAATTTACACAAAATAATAATAATAATAAAATAATGTTATGAATATGTTACCTATTTTAAAGTATATCTCTCAGTTGATACATTCCTTCTCTTCAAAGAACATAAAACACGCTTCATTTAAATCTTCAAGATAATTATGTGAATCTCAACATTTTTTTTTCTTTTTTCTTTTTTTTTTTTGAAAGGTATGTGAATCTCAACATCCCCATCCATATTTTTAGAACCTCAAATGCTAACAGTTCCTAATCACTTCAACATAAAGGTGCTTATGCTCAAAGAAGAATCATAAGAACCAAGAACTTCTAGAATCTATAGCAATTAAACAGAAGTTGGAAAAACAACTAAGAGTAAAGAATTTATAACATGGAATGCAAGCAGTAACAACTCCAAATGAGTTTTGTCCTTTTTTTAATGGAAATACAAATTACCTTGATAGCAGCACCTAATGCATCAAGCAAATTCCCATCTGAACTGACAACAAGACCATCAATGTAAAGATCCCAACATAACTTTCCTTCCACAACCATCAAAGATGAGAGATCAATTCCTGCTCCTGTTAACATTCATTCAATTTCAAATCTGGTAAGATGAATCAAAGCATAAACATATCAAAATGAATGAAGCATGAATCGATGAAAGGTCGGTGAGGACGTTAAATGAGTAGAACTGAATAACACAGATAAATCATTCCAAAAAAAAAAAAAACATGAATCACAGAGACAAAAGCTGTACGTACTAAATGCTCGACTACACTCTGAGATGACTGTTGAATGCAGGACCACACTTAGATGTGCGTGTAGATAATCATAATATTCTAAACATTGAACAACAAAGAGTTCATCAAAATACCTACTTGCTTCCATGGTTGACACAGTGAGGGAACCGCCAGTCTAAAAAACTACTAAGGAGCACCTAAATGTGTAGTATGCTGGGGTTGTAATTTCTTGTTAAAGGAGATTGTAATCTTCTTTGATCGGAAAAGATGTGTAGTAGGGAGTCATGACCCATGTAAGACATCGAAAAGTAAAGAAGAGGTTTCTTGAAGTATGGGGATCAACCAACTAAAGGGATCTCAAAAACCTGTTAACTGCCCAGCCTGTCAACTGCAAGAGTTGGGTGCAATCTGGTGTAGCCCATCTAAAAAGCCCTCAGCCTAGAATTCCTAAAATTCTTGTAAGTATAACTTTTGGGGTTTTGGTATAAAAATCTTGGTGTTTGAGATCAGAGAAATGATATTACACGTTCCCCTATTTGATGAAATCAGGACTCAATGCACTTCAGTTATTAGTCATATTTCCTCCTTGTTGAATGGCTGAAAAATCATCTAGGAGTTGTTATTTTTTGTACATATCAGAATCAGGACTCAATCCACTTCAGTTGTTGGTCATATTTCCTCTTGTTGTTTGCCTGAAAAATCATCTAGGAGTTGTGATTTTGTGGAGATATCAGAAACTGTAGTCTGATCTTATATAGCCAGATAATAAATCTGGTCTTCAGGGGTTCAACTGACAACAGGGATGCCATTCCTGCCTATTTTTCTCCATTGATCTATAGGACCTGTAGCTTAGGCAGATTCTTTAGTTCTAGGATATTTTCAGGTAGGTGACTAATTTCTGTCAGGAGACTCAGGACATTCTAATCTGGTGGAAGTCTCAGAGGCAGCATGCTCTCAGATTAGCAGTTGAACGTTTTAGTAGTGGCTACTGTAGACACTTACGCATTTTGCCAGTCAAATTTGATGAAAACATTATGTTTTGTAGGATTCCATCTCTGATCTATGTTCAAGCTAGAATATGTAGAGTATCATTGACGGATTAGACAAAGAACCTATTGCAAAAATGTCCCCAGAATTTCCCGAATGGGTCACCAAAAACTGCGAGTGTTATCAGTTGCATCCTAAGCTCTGAAAAAGCTCAGCAAAAGATGTGGAAATATTCACATCAGGATAATCATCAGGAAAATGACGCTCGCCTTCAATTGAAATATCAAATATGAAATAGCTGGGTCATATTCAAAATTTTATGACATCACAGATTCAATATGAGTGACTTTTTACACACCAGTTCCAGATGAGTCTCTTAGTGTAGTTCAAAAACTACAAAAGAACACCTAACACTGTCAGTTTTTTATGGAAACTACACAAGGAATTCGACATAGGAGCTATCCTCATGAATCACACTGCTGTTGTCACCTTGGATGCAAGTTTCTACTTCACAAGGAACAACGATGTAGCTACGTTGATTTCCACATGCACCTCTGATCAGATAATCTGATCTAGGGGAAACTTTTCACTTTTCCCCCCTTTTTTCTCTCTTTTTTCCCTCTTTTCTTCTCACTACATTGGGGACAAGAACACACGCGCGCACCTCTAACCAGCTGCTACAGCCCGGGACAGGGAAGCTGTTCTTATTGCTCAAAGGAAGAGAGATGAATATAGTGACCTTATTGCAAAGAGCGCAGACATCTCATAGACAACAGCAAAAAGGGTAAATTTTATAAGAAACCTGGGCACATGTTTTCAAAATGGGGTCCTTAGAAGCGTTTGGGCCTTGGGTCTTATGCCTCAAGGCTCACCTCAGGATGAGGCATCCCAGAAAAACGCTCTCCTCCTCAAGTCTGAGGCATGGCTTGCATTTAAGACGTACACCTCACCATACAAAGCATAATTGAGGTGTACACCCAGATGAAGTGTGCACTTCCATCGCGCGATCTTGATTGGGAGCATATACCCCATTAATACATCTTGTTTTCAAGAAAAAGGAGGGACCGTCATCATTCAAAAAAAAAAAAAAAAAACAAGCAGGGACAGTCTGTAATTTTAAGAGACTAACAATCTTCTTTTTCATAAATTTAAGACTGTTGTACCTAGATTTTACTTAATTCAAACATAGTTAACTCATTAAACAGTTTAAAACAGCCAAATTGCTAGGCCATTCCATTTCTATTGCCTATTCTTTTTAAATTTTAATATTTATTCATTAGAAAGGCATGTTAATGAGGCTCCATGCAGGAGGCTTACACTCCATGATTTTGGGCAGTTGGAATGTATAACCTCAGGCCTCGATGTTCGAAAACATTGTTTCAAATGTGGACAAAATCCAAAAAATCTACTTCCCAAAGCATGCCACGCCACCAGTTATTCTCTCTCCCATTCACATCTTTGAGCACACTTCAATGTTATCATAATCCAAATCTCTCACCTAGAAATGGTTCAACAAACTGTTCAGCCATCTCTTTGTTCACCTAGAGCTGGTTCAATAAACTGTTCATCCATCTCTTGTTACATGCTTTTTCAGGACAAGAACTACAGCCATCTCTTGTTTTCTCTTTTCCTTTCCTCATCGATAAAAATCTAAGTTTATCGTAAGTCGTAACCATTGCACTTTTTCTTTCCTTTTTGTTTATAGGATCGGCACTTCTATTATGAATTCCATTAGGTACAATAGCTATCATACATCTGCACAACTGTGTTCGTGAACAAAGATTTGAATATGCACACATTTGTACATGAGCATGTGTGTGGTTATGCAACAGGGAATTGTTTTTTATAACTTATGCAGGGCATGAGTGCAGGGCATGAGTGGGTTTTGACAAGAAAAAAAAAAAAGAAGGTATATTTTGAAATTAAAAAGGTTCACTGGTGATTTGTTTTGCTTCTACTGGGACTCTATACCTTCTCCACTCTTGCCACCCAATAAACATCTCTGAAGTGAAACTGAGAGCTCCGCAGACAACTCTTCACCTCCCCTGCCCTGCATATAAGATGATCATGTCCAATGGAATAAGAAACACAAATGGAACACAATAAAGAAATGGAAGGTTAGTACGAAAAAGTACAAGGTGAAAACATCCAATTGATTCAAGTAGTTAAAATTGTCTTGCTCATGTTTCCTTATTTCATTGTGGGGTTTCTAGTCAACACGGTAGGCAGTCCAGCTTCTGAAATCCCGTTGACAAAGAATCAAGGAGATAAATTCATGTCAATGTCAACTCGGAGAATCCTAGCATTCATATTACTAATAAGTAGAACGATTCAAGTGGTTAAAAATAAGCCCGTAAAATTCTGTTATTCATGTTTGGTTTCTTTTGTTGTGGGGTTACTAGTCAACACAGTAGCCAATTATCTTCTGAAACCTCATCAACGATCAAGGAGATAAATTCATGTCAATGTCAATTCAGAGAATCCAAACCTTCATCTCACTACTCATAAGCAAAAAGGAAACAAATTAGTTGTATGGGTTGAGCATTAAGATGTTTCCGGAGGGAAACATATATTGGACACAAATATCAGCCACTCTTCACCAATGCCAAAATCTATAACCAGTTATCCATTCCAGATTAGGTAATTTGGTAACCAAGCATTCCAGGCTACATCATTCTAACCGCATTGCTTATTATCATATTCATCTATGTATCAAACAGCCTACCACAAACACAGACTGCTGTGGGACTGCACACAGGAAATACTGCAACACCTCATTTGGTTATAGAATTATTGTGTAAGATAACCATCCTTAGATCTCCAATTAAATTCATAACCATTATGATTAAAATGGATTATTGTTAGTCAAAGCATCATCATATAACCATAATATTAAGAAAGTAAAGTGAACGCCTTCCAACCTCAAACATTGGAGCTGCTGTGGGACTGCAATCAACAAATATAGCAACTTTTCCTTTGCTGGGTTGAAATGGGCTTGGCTTTCCAAGTTCAGCCTGCAGTGAAATAAATTACAGATACACATATCATATCCTAAGAATTCACTATTTGCATGTCACATATAAAAGGAAAATAATGGGGGTCATTATAAGATAAAATCAGATGATCACATGATCGAAATAGTTTGTAATAGGCATATTATGCATCCATGGAAATGGAAGACTGCCTCACATTGTTCAATTTAATCTAATCCATGAAGAACTATAAACTTTTTTTAGAACTTCAAATTTTCCAAGAACACAAAACTAAGCAAACAGCAAATAATGTACAGTCTGGACTCCTACAAATACGAGATCTACAATCAAGCGCATCAAGTAGGAATACAAGTCAAAAGGGCCTGCAATGAAAATTGAAATCTAAAGAGCCCTAACACAAAAACTGTGTTACAGAAGATTTATCAACTCAAAGCTCTAAAATAAATCAAATTTTTGGCGAAGAAAAAATTTGCTGCCGCATTCACAATTCCTATCATTCTGGGTTGTCAGCAGTTCGCACTAATGGTTAAATAATGAATCCTAGAGAATCATTACTTAGTAAAGTATGCAATTAGTATATCCAATTCTTGAGATTGAATTTCTTAGTTCATAGGCCCGATTCATGGCAATGGCGGTATTTAGCTTGGTTTGAGGACCTAATTCATGATATCAACTCATCCATTAAAGAAAGACAGTTTAATTATTACTATAGGCCTTCTATTCAGATCATTCCAGCTTCAAATCTCCCATCACAAAATTATAAGCAGTTAGTTTGAATAATTTTGGGGCGCAAAGTCCGAGAAGAAGAAATCAAGTGGAAACAGAGCTCAAGGTATCATGGATGAAAATAGCGGCCGCTACGTCCGCCACCGCTACGCTACTGCCGATTTATTGGCCGTCGCACCCGTAACGGCCACTACGTCTGCTACGGGACCGCTACGGCCGCTACAGGGTGAGAAAAATTCCTACTTTCCAAATTTTTTTTTAAATGCATAATAAGACTTATTTCTTTTCTTCTTCTCTCCAAATAACATTTCTACACAACTCTTCTACCCTTTTATGTTTAAAAGAACACCAAAAAGCATATGATCTCGCCGAATTACAGTCGATATAGAGAGTTCTTCTCAATGATTCTTCTCTAAATACATCCTATTAGACACCCCCTTTAGTAGATGTATTTTTTTCTCTAGGTACTCTTCAGTCTTGACTTCATGACATAGTTTTTTCTTTTATAAGCCTTTCATTAGTTTCTAAGTTAGTATAACTAAGCAACATGAACACATGTGAAAAAAATGATCATTACTATTATTTTCTATTTATACAGCGATACAAGACCTCATACAGTGAGGGGACCGCTACGCCCCCTTACCTTAGTTACTTTTGCAAAAAAAAAATACATTTTCTTTCATTTTACAATTTTCTGGATTTTCTGAAATTTTTTCAGATTTTTTCAAATCGCACCGCTAAGCCGCTACGTATCGCCCGCTTCGTAGCGTTTTAACGGCGGGCCGCTACGCCTGCCGCTACCGCTATTTTCATCCTTGCAAGGTGTTGATGGCTCAAAGAAGGGGATAAGAATACCAAATACTTTCACAATATGGCTTCGGTAAGAATGAGAGGAAACAGAATTACCTCCTTGATGGTCAACGGCCCTAGATTGGAGGACCGAGAAGGGATAACTAGCCACATTTTTTACTTCTTCCTTTCCCTGCACACCAAAGATGACCGGATTACGCCATCTCTTGAAAATCTCCACTTTTCCAGCATTAGTGAGGAAAGCACCACCTGGTTGGAAGGCAATTTTCTTGAGGAAGAAGTCAAAGCAGAAGTCTTCAATCTTGAAAGTGATAAAGCTCCAGGTCCAAACAGTTTCCCAATTTCCTTTTTTCCAACGGTACTAGGACCTCCTCTAAGAGACATCATGGCCTTAATGAAGGAATTTCATCCAAGAGGAAGGCTCTTCAAATCCATTGGAGCATCTTTCATTGCCCTTATCCCTAAGAAGTCCATGGTGGATTGCATGAAAGATTTTAGGACAAACCTCATATGCAGCATCCATGAAATATTGGCTAAGGTGTTAGCAAGAAAACTTCATAAAATAAATAAATAAACCTTCCTTCTATTATCTCTCCCTCTCAAGGTGCATTTGTCCATAGGAGACTGATTCTAGACGGGGTCCTAGTTGCTAATAAATGCATCCACTCTAGGCACAAGGATAGTTCACTTGGTCGTGTTTGCAAGTTAGTTATGGAAAAATCTTTTAACATGGTAGACTGGGACTTCCTCCTTTATATGATGCGCAGAATGGGTTTCGAACACAAATGGAGGGATTGGATTAAAGAGTGTGTCTCATATGCTTCCTTCTCCATTCTTATCAACGGATCCCCAAAAGGCTTCTGCCCAAAGAAGTGGGGCTAGCGCTAGGTGGACCCTCTCTCTGTTCCTCAAGCTAGAGAGGCTCTTGGCAGGATGCTCTCTGCAGCAGGAGAATCCAATCTAATTAGAGGCTTCAAACCTTCATCTCATGTAACTTTAGTATCCCACCTCCAATTTGAGGATGATACTCTACTCTTCTGCGATGCCGAAGATGATCAAGCTAAAAATATGATCATTATTCTTAGATGCTTCGAAGCTGTCTCCGGCCTCAAGATAAATATTTCCAAGAGCACCATACTAGGGGTATCAATCAATGACATCTCACTTCGTCACTTCGCCAACATCATGGGCTGCAAAGTGGACCCTTTCCCCTCTACATATTTCAGCCTTCCCTTGTGACTCGGTAAAGTGCCCAAATCTGTTTGGAATCTTGTTGAGGAAATAATTAAGACAAAGTTTTCTTGGAAAGCAAGGTATTTATCCTTGGGTGGCAAAATCACTTTGATTCAATCCGCACTTGACAACCTCCCTGTCTACTACATGTCCATTCTCAAATGCCCCATTGCTGCCATCAAGCGCATCGAGAAGCTTCAGCGTGACGTCGTGTGGCAAGGTTGTGACGATTCGAAAAAATTCCGCCTAGTTAACTGGAACACTATTTGCACTCCTAAAGATTATAGCGATCTAGGTATAAGACCATTACGGATTATGAATCAAGCTTTTTTGGAAATTGGCTATGGAGATTAGGGAAAGATTCAAAAGGACTTTGGAGAAGCATACTCTTAGCCAAATACAATGGCAAGAGGAACTGTTGGGATATCTCTCATCCTTCCCAAAGGTGCTCTAGCTTCTGGATAAAGATTTGTTCCATCAAGGATGCTTTCGCTCACTCCATCCACTACTGCATCAAAAAAGGAAAGAAAATCTCCTTTTGGAATGATGTATGGCAGGTAAGTTCCTCTAGCGCTCCAGTTTCTGGACCTCTATAGATGCGCCAAAAACCCCAACACTAAGGTTAGAGACTATTCCGACATAAGCTCAAACGGGAATCTTTCAAGCCCAATTTTTAGGAGTCTTTCTGCGGCGGAAGAAGTTCACTTCTTTCATCTCTTCAAGGTCCTACATGGGATTGACATTCTAAACGAAGGACAAGATAGCAATCTCAGGTTTCCTTCACACAATGGAACTTTTTTTATGTCTTCCTTCTTCTCCACCTTATCTATTAATCCTACCCCTCTGAATGTTGGTCATCTCTTTGGAAGATCAAGAACCCACCGAGAGATTTAGCTTTTCCCTGGCTTGCTCTTCGGAACAGACTTCTTACAATGGACAATCTTCACCATTGCAACATGGTCGTCCTCAACTCTTGCCCTCTCTGCTTAGCTGACGAGGAATTGGTAGACCACCTTCTTCTTCACTGTAAGGTGGCCAAAGCTTTATGGTCATCGGTTCTTAATGAGTTCAACTGCAGCTGGGTTCTCCCGTAGTCTATAACTGATTTGTTCTAGGAGCAGGTTTGCCCTATTGCTTCCACCAAAGGGAAGATTATATGGTGCCTATCCTTTTTGGCATGCACTGGACAATTTGGCACTAGAGAAACATAAGTTGCTTCGAAGGAAATGTTTCCTCCGTAGAAGAAATCATCCTCAAAATGAAATTTTGCATCGCCTCTTAGGTCTCTATTTTTCCAGACTACTGGGGTTTCTCTCTTGATGCCATTATGTTCAATTGGAGGGAAGTCATATCCTTATGATTAGGGTCTCCACCCTCCTCTCCCTTTTTTTTGCTTCGAGGCCCTTGGAGCCCCTTATTGTATAGTTCTGTCCTCCATGTGGGTGATAGCTATATTTTTTGGGTTCTTCCCCAACTGCTTCTGAGCATAGGTCTTTTATACTATAAAGCTTTTGATCAATACAAGTTACCATTTCGAAAAAAGTTTGAATGATTTTGGACGTTAAGACTTCACGAACCTTGACAAATTATATAGAGTGGAAATGGAAACTGAGGTGACCTAAGATAGTACTAGGAAAACTCAGGCTCTCTGGTTGCCTTCTTTTCCTATGAGTTGTCAATTCAAGTCTGGAGTTTGCCAAATCCAATTTAATTGTCAAAGTAAAATGGTCAAGTTAATTTCTTTGTTTAAAATTAATTAATGACTTTCTACGCGTCCCCTTGTGAAGGTAATGAACCTATTCTTGCATAATTAGATGAATGGCTCTCCTGCTTTTCCATCTTCTAGTTTTGCCAAGAAAGAGAATGACATGTGTTGGGATTTGCATTAATGCCATGTGCTGTTGTGTCAATAGAAACTTGGTTCTAAATTAATGTTAAATAAAATCACAAATATTGCAAAGCTTCCCAATCATCCAAGCAATGCATGAAACTTATTCCGATAGGTAGCATGACCCGAACCCCACAACCTTGTGGTTGCAACAATGAGCACATCCCAATTGTGCTGCAGGATCTTGTCAGGATTGCATAAACTATTATCCTTTAGGTCGAGTAATGGACTCAACGTTCACTTTCCTCTTGTTGACTCAAATATGTAAGGGCCAATCCCAGTTGTTCCAATTGTTCTTCGAGGGAAATTCACTCATACAACTTGAGCTAATCTACAAAATTCAAAAGTGAAGGATCACTGATTTTAAAGATTATCCATACACTAACGAAAGATTCAGTTTGATGTGTCAAGATTTTAAGGTTCAATGAAGGAGAGGAACAAATTTCTACTTCGTTTCTAAGGTATTTATTAGATTTATGAATCTGATTTTACTTGTCTCATTATGGGTCGCAAAGAGGAAGAACAAGCACCTCAATTATTTGAACAAGAAATTCAAAAAGTCTGTATGAGATTGTCCATGTTGCTTTCCATTTGCAGTATAGTTATACACTGTTCTACTAAAAGAAGGGTACAGAAAAAGAAAGAAATAGGGTCCAATTTATATTATTAACCTGATCTTTGATTTTATTTTTTTTCCATTACTCCTGCATTGTTTGCATGTGTTTACTTCTAGATTTTCTGGGTTCTTAGACAGACAATTTGGATGACAGGCGCAATATGCATTTTCATCAACTCTCTGTTTCGAGGGGTGAAAGTGCTATTTTCAGAGAGAAAAACCCACACACACCAACTGATAATATAGTAGGAAAGTAAACCAAAAATGTATCGAGAGATAATTGGTAATGTATAACCAACAACAAGGCATGAACATCAGTTTTCCTCATAGAACCAATTTTTTTTTATAACCTCCTAGAACCCATTTATGATATACATATTCATTGAAATGAACAACATGCATGTGTCAGACAGGACACCATGTCAGATTCTTCTTAGATTCTACAAATACTAATTTAAACGTCTTCAAACTGCTAAAATATGGGAGAAATCATCAAGTGCTGACAGCAGTACCACCCTAACCTTTAGGGCACGTTTGGTAAACGGTGAAGAATCCTATATTTAGAGGATTCTCTCCATCTCCAAAGAAAGCCACAATCCTCAAGTACAATTCCCAATGAAAGTTCCATGTTTGGATGGAGGGAGGATTCTTATAAGTTGTAGAATGTATGATCCAATTGATGTTTATACATGTATCTCAAGATAAAGTAAGGATCAACGGTTATAATTTGGTCACCTTACCGTGTTTGACCGTCCAAAACTAATGACCGGTTTTGATGTTGATCGTGGACCCCACATAAACCCAAAAATGAGAAAAAATGGACTGTTTTCAATAATAATTTGCTCAGTAATACATTTTGGCAAATGTCCCTCACGATTTTGCAAATATCTCAACATCTAAGATGAATCAACGGATGAAATTTTGGGACATAGCCGTTATGGACCTTCTTAACATAATTAACGGTTCAGATCTTGATTTTGGGGCCCACAGGAACCAGAAAATTGAAAACAAGGGACTGTGTTTAATCCCGTTTTTTGGCCCACTGCATCACAGAATATGGCATTTTAACGGTTTGGACGATTTTGCAAATATCTAAAGATCTAAGATGAATCAACGGCTGAAATTTTGGGAGATAGCCGTTTTGGACCTTCTTAACAATATTATCGGTTCAGATCTTGATTGTGGGGCCCAAAAAAACCAAAAAAACGCAAAAACCAGTCCCACCTATATTAACGTCAGATTCACTGTAGCTCCGCAAATCCGCGAGTTTGTGGATTCCGCGGATCCTATGGGGGGGTGTCTGACTTCCAAAATAATTGCAAACAAGGATTTCTCTCTTCCTCCCTGTGCTTTTCCACGCTGATCCAAACATGGATTTTCCACGGGATTGCGGAAAAATGACAGAAATCCTCTCTGAGGATGTGTACCAAACATGCCCTTAGTAGCCACCTGTATGACCTACATGGGGCCCACCTTTGCTTCATCCAACCTACTCATATCAATGACTCACATGTATAGGAACTGGTCCAACTTTCACTTTATATGGGTTGAAACTTGACATGAGACCTTTGTATTATTACTGTGTAAGAAACATATTTATGTGTCAGCACAAGTACATTCAACGGTGTATTTCAAGATATCATCCCATTTGAAGTGACAATTGGCGTGGGTGGGGCAGGTGTGCTGGGGGGAGTGTTGGGGTGTTTTGTGGGTGTGTGTCATGAGCAAGTTGGATCGAGCAAGGAGGCCCCAGATGGATCAAATAGATGACCTGCAAAGGTAAGGACTAGATCATTTTCTCAAAATATAATTATGATCTTTCCCCTCCAAAATCTAATTTTAAGATAACAAAATGTTTAGCAATTTACTGTATATAGTAAGATCTGTATATTATTTTACGGGTGTTTTTTTTTTTTTTTTTGTCTCATTGTTTTTATTTTAGAAATGACAACTAATTAAATATCGTGCTAAATTCAATCCTATGTATTTGCCAAATCAAATACTTCATACTGGTATTAAGTTCCAAGTTCCAGCATGCATACCCGTACTCATGCAACTCAGGTACCCATCTGCTCAACTGCATATCTCATCGCAAGATAATGCAAATATATAATGTTCCATAGCAGATTTCATTGATGCAAATCCATGACCTTATCCCACAAGCATACCTACACGGCTGCACACACCCATTTCTTGAGCAACAGCGCATAACAATGCTCACTGCCCCTCGACCCCTGTGGCCCGCACACAATAACTATAAATGTATAAGGCTCAGGCTAAACTCAATGGACCCAACTGGACCTGAACCGTATTGTGGGCCTAACTCCAGATCCAAGATTCACCAACAAATGGACTGTTGACATCAAACTGTTACATATCAATATATAGTAATATATTGATAAATTATACATGGCTATATGGGTATGGACATGACTGGACTTGAATCCAGACCAGATTGTTAAACAGGCCAAAAACTATTAACGAATACCTGATTATCATTGATCAGGCCCAAAAAAGGGTCCATGCCATCTGGTCCACTACTTCAGGCGGCTGACAACTTGCCCACGACTCCCCTCGTTGTGGATCAAAAGCACTCCATGTGTTCACTGTGATTCTTCAATCATCTAACTTGTCAAAAAGATGAATTATGTTGAACTAACACCCAAAGCACCAAGGAAAGTTGTACTTGCCATTTATTTAACTTACTGCTTTTTTTTCTTTTTTCTTTTTCTTTTTTTTTTTTTTTTTTTTTTGAAACTTCGCTCTATGAGCTTTATCAAAAAGAAAAAAGAAAACAGATGAAAGGAGCTAGAGGTATGCTTTCCACAACGAAAGGGACCCTAACCAAGGAGAGACAGAAAACGAAAAAACATCCAAAAGACAAGTCAAACAGTACAAAGGGACAGTAGCACACCCTTTTACTAGAGAATTTGTTACTGCATTAGCTGCCTAGGAACATGAGAAAATAAAACTATCCTACTGTGAAGCATATCGTTCAGCTCTATAGTCCAAGGAGCCAAGCTGCAAGGCCCAGAAAACCTACCCTCTCCTCATGTAAGAGCACAAGATGAATCTCCTTCAATGAAAGAGGGAAGAAGCCCATCGAGAAGGCAGCTCTAACTCCCACAAACAAAGCCAAAAATTCCTACTCATTAACAGTTCTATGAATCTCAGGACCTGAAAAAAATTTAAGGACCCTTGAATGTCACAGATAAGCCGCCGCCTAATTCCCATCTCCCCTGAGCTCCTTGGATTGAATTTCAGCTTCCACAAACAACTTGGGGAGAGAGGGAGGGTAACCAGTAACCATAAAGACCTAAACTGGGGGGTAGCTCTAAGATCTCCAAGGAACTAAATCCACTCCCAGTTCAGGATGTCCTCAGAAACACCAGGGAAAGTACCCAATGCCAAAACCAAAAAAAAAAAAAAAAAATCACTTTTTACAAACCAATCTGATGAGGCCCTAGACTGACTTAACTGTGTTTTCAAAGCACCTAATGCCTGCCTTCAATAGTGAGCAAATTGCTGCCACAAATGATAACAACCACAGTACTTTACAGAAGTCATAGCCGAATCTCCAGGAAGAAATAGCTATGTCCACCAAAAGCATCCAAAAGATCCGAAACCAGGAGAGAATTGCCAACTAAACCACTCGCAGAAGCACAGGAAAGCAAGAGGTGATTGACAGACTCACCATCTGCAAATAAAGAGGGCATCCATTAACATTCCTTCTCATCCTACAAATAACAACGTAGATGATCCATAGTTAGGATGCTATCATACAAGGGAATACAACTAAAAGCAATCACTGTCAGGGGAGTGCATATGGACCACAATCCACACATCAGCTAGTTCACAATGAGTTCCTTCTTAAGAAAGGAGACCACAAAAAAGTTTTGACTTCAAACTTCCCAGAAGATAAACCAACTCAAACTCTACAATCTTCTACATAAATACTAGGGAACACAAGTCTCATGAGTCATGAAGCATCGCCAAAAACTGGATCACCTGATTGGATTCTACTTCAAAATGAAGTGGTCGCACATAAGAGCGTATGGCACATCAAAACCATCTTCGCATCAAAACCATGGCCCTGCACATAATCAGCTACTTCTGTGCTCTTACTTAGAGGTGACACTAAAAAGAGATAGGAAACGAACTTCAGGAGATAGGTCCCCCTTGCCATTCATGAATCCAGAAGAATATTCTTTGCCCCAAACCTAATCAAGATCAAAGGATTCCAAAACCTTCAATATGCCTTACCAAACGCCTGATTCGAATCTGAAAGCTAGCATGACCGTCCGTCATTCCTCCACTTGGAGAAGACAACCCTGTTCCATAGGTTGTCGGCTCATCCCCTAAGCGCTGACCCACTTGACGAAAAGTGCCTGGTTCACTTAACTTGACCTATGCCCAAGCCTCCACGAACATAAGATTTACTGACCTACTCCCATCGAACAGGATGGTACTTCTCTTAGTCCTCCATTCCCGAACACAGGAACTTTTTTTGCAGCCTTGAATTCTTGCCACCATCGCAACCAGATATGTAGGGACAGAGTGTACAGGAAAATTACCTAGGAATACTTTTAGCAAAGCCATACGACCACCAAAATAAAGGTTTTTCAACTTCCATGCAGACAACCCAGTAGTCTATGCTCAAGTTTTTTCCACAACTGGGTCCAGAAATAATAGATGCATTGCCAACAAACTAGAATAACTAAACAAGAAGGAAGACTCACTGCTTTGCATTCCAAGATATCTGCAAGCTCTGATAACTGAAAATCTCTATTCTGACCCTACAGCTCCAATTCTGTAAAGTTTATATTCATACCCACCACTGCATCACAGCATCTGATGTTTTTAATCTGCACCTTGTCTAAACCGATGACAATTATAGTATCATCAAAAATTACAAGTAGGTAACCTGAACCTGGTTTTAGCCACAACTAAAACCCCTAAACAAATCAGCTCGTCTAGCATTCTCGCATCCTGCTCAAGTTTCCCTTATCACCACAAAGAGAAGGGAGAGAAGGGATCTCCATGCTTGAGACCTCTGGATGCCTGGAATAAACCATTCAAGATAGAGAATCTAGCCAGTGTTCACACTCCTACATCCAGGATCTCCATCCAACTCCATAACCCATTCTCTAAAGATAAATAGCAAGAAGTCCCAATCGACCGTCATAAGCCTACTCGACATTGAGCTTTAAATTAAAACATAAAACCCTACTCCTTAATCTGGAATCAACAGACTCATTGGCTACAAGGCACATCAGGAATATGGCGGGGCACTGACAAAAGCATCATGTGCAAAGGATATAGAGGGAAGGGCCTCCTTCAAGCACACAGTTAAGACTATGTCCAGCATTTTATGTAACTTTCTACTCGCCAATGATGAAAAACATTTCAGCCTATAACTCTTGTTTACTTTAATCATTTGGTTCAATACATCTACCATCACACACTAATGTAATCATCAATAGTCAAAATGAGAAAATGACCTAATAATTCCTCTGTAAAAAAGAAACTTATCACGACTCCAAATAGAAATAAACTACTGAGTCATTCTTCATGCTGTAAGAGAGACTAACCCCTCATCATACTTCCCAAAATGCAACTGCCCTTGTTTCTGTAGTTGTACAAAGGAAAACAGACCTTGAACCTCACTTTTGCATTTTTCTTATGCCTAACCAACTTTTCTTAAATCACCAACTGCCTTGCATTCAATGAATTATACCAATGTCATTAGCAGTTATTCCATTGATAACTATACAAACCCAATCACAAACATCAATAAGAATTATTACAGTCAATCACAACACCAGTGAACAAAGGATAGAAGGCGTTATCATAAATATACATAACAGATAATCAGGGTTAGGTACTGCTAAGTTGTACCTCTCACGGATTGTGTGAGAGGTAAAACTCTAGGCCCGTTCTATGACCCACTTGGACGCATACCAAACATGGAAGGATAGTATGATGGAAAGGTCTCCTTGTGGATACGATTTTGGACAAAAATCATCTCAATAAGATCATCACAATTCACAACCATTGATTTTCAGGCCTTAAAGTATAACAGTTTCTCAAGTAACATTTTTTTTTATAAAATTCAATCCAACCATGAGTATAATTCAGATTAGTATCAAATTTGGGTGATTGCCCATTCAAGGGGGGTTAGTGAGTGTGAGAAGGTTGGATATTCGATAAGGGGTCCCATCACCCATGTAGTAGCAAAAAAGCTACTTCTCCTGTGAGAGGTATGTCTTACCGGAATGTAACCCTAGATAGTATCACCAAGTTGGACACACATTCTAGACAAAGTTAAAGGAAATCCAAGTACATATTTGTAGCTTGTTGGTATCAAAGAAGCTAGCATTCAACATTATAAAACCAGATAAGGGGTGAATACCTTTACGCTGACAATGACATCTGTTGCACCCAGTCTAACTCGTGCAGAACCATTTGCCTATTACAAAACCATAAAATGAATTGACGAAACAAATAAAACTGTCAAGATTGTATCATCAAATGATAAAAGAATAGCCAACATTATGAACTAATGAAAAGAATCGAGTGTGACAATAATATGGTGATCAAGATTATACCTGAGGAATGACACTAGTTTCAACTGAGATAGGTCGATAATGCAGCCTTTTACGGCCATCAGTTCGAAGATCTTGTGCAATCCCACCCTGTATAAAATGCTTCTCTCCAACTGATAGTCCCACCATTCCTAAATTCAACAGAAGAAGAATGATAAAAATTCACAAAAGCCGGAAACAAATGAACAAATTGCATATAAGAAAAGACCATCCTAATCTTAGGGTGCGTCTGGAAATTCTAAAATAAGCTCGAGCTTATTTACATATTAGAGCGTTTGGTAAACCTCTAATTGCATTTGCTAAAGGGGGCTGCTTATCTGTTAGAGCATTTTTAGCTGAAGTAAATGGAGGTGGAAAATGCGAGTTTTGCAAGTGTTTTGGATGAAAATGACCCATAAAATTTTCAAAGTGGCGCAAATGATTGGTTTGACATTGTAATTTTTAAAAGGTGAGCCCCAATTAACTCATGAAATAATAACTTTTTATAATTTTACCAAACACACTAATTGTAAATTAGAACATTTATTTAAGATCTTAATCTAATCAGCTTCTATTAATTAGACTAGAGTTTCCAATGGTCCCTTACAGTTGAAAAGGAAGATGAAATGATCCACTATGCTTGAAAGATATTTAAAAAAAAAATCCTTTTGAATATCAGTGCTGAAGAGTAAAGCATCACGCTTTTATCATAAAGAAGTAAAGCATTGCAATTCTATCGTCATGTGATAGAGCTTCCTCTCCACGATACATGATGTGAAAATCAAGACGACCAACCTGATAAGTCTTACCGCAGGTGGAACACTTTAATAGTAATAACTGCTATAGAACAATCCAAAGCATAACCTTTCCACACTTCTTCAACCGAATGTTAACAGCCATTTTCATCTTGTATCATCAGTTTGAAGAACTGTGTTTGGAAAGTTGAATTCCGGCCGAAATTCCCGACATATTTTGGTTCGGTCAGTCATCCGAACTGAAACACCCCTCAAAAATATTCGTCCGAAATTTCGGACCTGGCTGAAACCATCTGAAGATGCCCTGTTCAGCCAAAACAAATTTGTGCAAAAAAAAAAAAACATTTAAAGAAGGCCAGATGTAAGCCCTAAACCCAACAGACCCTGCTCAGCTGTAACAATTTTTTTAAGGAAATAATTAAAAAATGGTGGCTAAAAGAGAAAAAAATAAGGGGAAAAAGCCTAACAACATAGGACTCATTCATGAGGAGAGAGGAACCCGGCCTGAGTGAAATCCTTGGAGCAACATTTTACTTGGCACTTGAAAGCCATGGAAATAAAAATAAGTGGTATAATTTTTTTTAGAATTTGGTGCAACAAAAGAAACATGCCCAGATTCCTCATAGTTGTTTGGTGCAACAATAGATTCCTTAATGAAATCTATGCGTTGGTGATTGGTGCAACATTTCGTTGCATTGGAAAATAATCTCATGCTTACAAAAATTATTTAAAACGTACATAAAGAATTTGTTACCTAATACAACACATGACAAACTTGACTACATTCATCAATTATGTGGGCCCCATCAAACAATCACTTAAAATTTCCATATACCAGATGATCCAGCTTAGATTAAAGATAAATCACAAACTAGTCGGAAAACAAGCATATCATTGGCTGCTCAAAAATCCATATGGCTGCCCAAGCATATCACTGACTGCTCAAAATCCTAACTGCAGAAGACAACTATCATTTTTATTTATTTTTTGGTAATGTCAATGCAAAGGTCTTGTAGTTTATTCTTTGCACTTATCCCCAAACAGCAAAAGATCTCATCTAGCAGCATACTTTTCAAAAGAAAAAGGTCTGAATTCTCATAGAGTTCCTTTTTTTTTAAATGGTGACTGTATTAAAAATCAGAAACTGGACAGTATAAGCAGGGTATACTGAACACAAAACTCAGAAAAGGTTCATAGAGTTGAGTCAATAACCAACTTAAGGCAAAAATAATGGAAGATTCAATGAAAAACAGGATCCTTCTCATCTTCTCCTATGCATGAATGAGCTCCAAAACAAAAAGAACTAAAATAACACGCAATCATGTCTAATATAAACTTGTTTAATAACTATGAAAATTCAATGCAACATAAGCTTACGAGACTTCAAATTTTCAAGGAGCTGCATCAACAGTAAGGACTAGGTGCATGTTTGCAAATATACCCCTTAGATCAATGCCTTCATCTATGTCATTTGAATTTGAAGGGTTAGGAAGAGAATCATGTAGTGCATTAAGGGCAGCAACTACACCAGCCTATAAAATATGGTAGGCTCTGTATACTCCTCACAGTAAAAACCAAGAGAAACTTGCTTCAACGTATCATATAAATGAAAAAAAAAAAAACCCATATATGTAAAGCAGTCCCACAGAAAACAGCCACCTTGATGCATTCAGTTGAAAAGATAAACAGCGGATATCCATCTATAACTTTCATTACCTGAACTAGAATTCAGATCATCTGAATATAGTTCTTACATTACGTTTAGTATTGATAATTTTACTCAATTCTCTCCCAGTTACAATTATAATACCGGAACCAAAATTCCATCATCTGAATATATGATGCAACCCCATAGTTTGGAAGTGTTAAAAGAGCTAAGAATAATCGCTTAATACAATATGTAGAAATGAACAGCACAGTCTAGTACTATATCTCCAAAAATGCCATAATATTAATAACAAGAAAAAAAAAAAACTATGGGAAATTGGAACCAAAGCTATGGTTCAGTAGTTCTGACTGACCATGGATAAGTGATTCGTCTCCATTTTTTATACCTTGAAAATCATTACAAAAACAGTACCAGGAAATTGGAAATGAAACATAGATATCAATTATCAACACCGTTACATTTCTAACTCACCCGCTGAATCCCAAAAAAAAAAGGTATGGATGTATATGTGTATCTCTGCATTTACATGTAGCTTCATAGTTTGGAGTAAGTACATGTAAACTGTTCAGTTGTAGTTCTGATTTTATTTTCTTGTAAATGGAATTCATTACAAGAATAGAAAAGCCAAGAAAAAACAGGAAGGAAAGAAAAAGTCTCAGAACAAAGACAACCAACCAATTCAATATACCCAAACCCTAATTATGCAATTCATTGTTTTCTACAACAATAGCTACTAACATTAGACATGGGGAAGAGAAAAGGACCAATGCAATAAAATGAAAAACAAAACAACCCGGACAGAGAATGAGCCCAACAATGTAAAATCAAGAAAGATGGATGGCAATGTAGGCTTCAAATCAGCATAAGCAATTCTTATGCCTTTGTGGGGTTTGCTACGTCACTCTCACTCTCTTTTCTTTGTATTGCAGATGATTGGAGAGTAAAAATCAAGTCTTGGTAGGAGTGGAGGGAAGATGGGATGGAGAAACGGAAAGGCCGAGAAAATGAAAGCCCTTTCGTTCCATTGAAACAAAAACGAAAGGAAGGAAGAAGAAGAAGAAGAAGTACCTGGAACGCTTGGAAGGCTGGGATGGAAGCTTGGAATACTTGGACGAAGCTCGAGCTGCTGCTGCTGCGGCTGCGGCGTCCTCTCTCTCCTCTCTCTCTACTTGCCTTCTTGTGTTAATCTTCCCTCTTGCTGCTACCCTCCCTCTTCTTTTTCCCTCCCACTTTCGGTTCACTTCACTGTCGAATGAGCGGAATGCCCTTCTCACCAATGCCTCTTTTTGGCCCAAATCAAGATTGGTGGCCCACCTCATATAATCAGAATCTAAACATTAAAAATTAATCTCATTGAGTCTTGAGTCAAATTTTACACTGACAAGACTTACCAATGCCTCGACCAAGTGCAAGGGGTAGGCCAAGTTCCTTACCACGGTTACTCCCTCTTTCAGAACTAGAAATTTTGGTATCGACTCCGGTTCCCCCTTCCTCGAGATTTAAAGGTTGAGTCAACCAGTGCTACCACATTTGTTAAGGGGTGTTTATCCAGCTTCTCTTTGGACACGGAAGAATTAGTCCAGCCCAAAGGGTTGGAAACCCTCCAATAATAAAAAAAAAATGCCTGAGATAAATTTTAATGTACTCGAAAATTTTGACCCTAGCTAAATTTCACTCTAATAAAAAAGAAAAAAAACCTCTGTAAAGCACCGATGATGATGGTATCTCAAGCACGCACTTAATCAACCCACCTTATGATCCATGTGAATGAATCATAGGATAGGGACTCTCAACAGTCACTAATCACAAGTTTGTTATCCATTCGAATAGACTGGACCGTTGGATTGATCCGACACTCTTTTGGATGGTAAAACTTGTGGTCATTGATCTAGTGGTTAGGATAATGATCCAAGCCTCTACCACCATACACAAGGTCGGTGGATCTTTAGTCCCCCCATGGCCCCATTCCTCAGTGGGCCCATTGGAAATGGTGCTCAAAAGAGAGGGGCCTAATAAAACTGAGTAATAGACTCATTGCCAAATTTTATTTTAATAGAAGACAGGTACTTGCCAGATTTCACTATAATAAAAATGGGCCCTCAATCAAATTTCACTCTAATAGAACCAAAATTTCACTCTAATAGAAATAAGGTTCAGTTCAAATTTCACTTTGATAGAAAACGAGCCCATCAAATAACATATTGCATTAGAATAAATTATATGTATCAATTTATATGTTGTCTTCGGAGTTTGTTATCTGTTTATATTTTTGGACATATATATTATACTTTTTTCTAAAATGTAAAGTCAAAATGTTACACGGGAATTTTGAATCAGCCAAAATCTTGATCAGTCCTGAAAGTAAAGCCATGGTTGATTGGGCTGCTCTGGGCCACAACAGCCCAAGCTTGGCCCACAAGGAGCTGGATATGAGCTCTGTAGGCCATATGTTGTTCCTTGTAGGTTGGGACTACTTATCTTCCCTTATCAACATTTCAAGCCTTACACCTACATATGCTTAAAGCCCGGTCCAACCCATTATATTTGACACACAAAGGTGTATGTAATTTGAAAATGGCCTGGGCCTATACTTGATATTCAGGCCAGTGGGTTGGTGTGGGCCTAAATATTAGGCATAGTAATTAATGGACTAGGGTTTCACAATCTTTGGACTTGCCCGACAGGGCTTATGAACACCTCCAACAGTGGAGCCAAACATTTCAAAAAATATAATTATAATAAAAAATAGAGAAATTAAGAAATTATTGAATTAGAAAAAAATATCATAGCAATATCAAAATTAAGAACCAAGAAAGTTTTGTTTATTTTGACGGAAAGTTATCCACACTCTATTAAACCATTACACCTCTATCCTCATATGTTATGCTAACTTTCATCTCAGTTATCTTTAAAAAAAAAAAAAAAAAAACCTTTCATCTCAGTTTGTTATCCCTATATCTACTCAGCCATCAACTCCCATAATTCCACTTCACATTCTCCACATTTCTTATTTTCTTTATCATGTAGCAACCTCCTTTCTTTTATTCTCCTATTGCCTTTGTAAACAACTCATCTCATTCCCTTTTTAGTGGACTTCCTGATAATTTGCAAAAAAAAAAAAAAAATTTGAAGTACTTTCATATTATTTTCTTCTTCTTTTCTCTACAACTTTTTTTTAAATAAAATATTAAGTATTTGTTGGATGGAATCGAAATTTCACAATAAATTATGATATTAGTCAAGTAAAGGTTTATAAATTAAAACTTCCAAATCTATTAAAACTCTACCGTGTATATATTAATATTCAATGTATGAATATTTAGATTACAAATATATGGATATTCAATTTGAAATGTGTGGAGTAATTGTGCTAAGTATGGGTTATTGTGCTAATTGAGAATTTATCTCAATGAGTTTGAGTCAAATTTCACTCTAACATAACTTACTTGACTTACTAATGCCCTAGCCAATTTTTAACCTAGTGGGAAATATGACCCTACCAAAATTTAATTTATGATGGTTAAATTTTACTATGATGAGAAAAAAGTGAATGTTATCTTAGGGCACCCCACCCAATGGGCCCACTTTAAAATCCATCCGAGCGCACCGTAAAACTAGGATACCCTCCATAGTCATCGATCCTAAGTTTGGCACTCATTCAAATTGACTAGAATATCGGATTGACTGTGCACTCATTCGGAAGGTGAAAACTTGTGGGTCGTTGATCAAGTGGTTAAGGTGATGGCTAGGGTTGGAAATGGGTATTTGATTATCCGATTACCTGGAAGTTTTGACTCTCAAAAAACTGGGTCTGAAACCTATTTTCGGTTTCGATTCATAAACGGGTCCGAGTCTGGAACCCAATTTAGGTTCTGATTAATAAATGAGTCCGGTTCTATAAGAACCCGACCCCGGCTAAGTATGTTTATTAACTAATTGTTTATGGTTTTTTATGTTTGATGATTTTTACAAGTTTACTAAGTGTGTTTAGTTGCTAGTTTGGTTGACCTAGATGTTCTGGAGATATTTCGGGTCCATTGGTCATGGAATTAGCCAAGTTTGGGGTAATGTAGGACCCATCTA
Organism: Cinnamomum chago; assembly: GCA_038049695.1. NCBI lineage: Eukaryota > Viridiplantae > Streptophyta > Magnoliopsida > Laurales > Lauraceae > Cinnamomum > Cinnamomum chago. Next base: position 52,523,866 of record CP142460.1, read on the forward strand.
TAAACCCTAGAAGACCCGGGGAGCTTACTTTGGGAGTGATTAATGGTGTTAGAAGGTTAGAATGAGGTTTGTTTGAGTGTTGGGAAGTTCCGTGCACGTCCATGCCAAGTTTGGTATTTGGAAAGGCCTAGATTATATTCTGGGCTAAGATAGGGGTATTTTGGGAATTTCATTAAAATTATGATGATGAGTTCAGTAGTTAGGTCTCATCATATCCAACGAATTTCATGTTCAAGTCTTGTCTATTTGAGATCCATAAAACTCAGTTTCGACCATGGTACCCTTTTTCAGGGGTGTATTTGTAATCTTGAAATAGTGATTTTTCACAATTGGTCTCCAAAAATTATGAATGTGGGCTTGTTGGAAAGATCTTTTAATTTGGCACATTTTTTGTTCTTTCCCGAGCCCATCCGAGGCCCGAAAAGCCCTCATTTAGCCCTTATAAGCCCAGCCCACTGATTAGTGGCACACTTGTAATATTTCAAACTTCCTTTTGCTTAAAAGCAACCTGAAACCCTAGCCTCCATTATGTTGCATGACCAGAACTCCTCCTGTCAGCCTCCTCCTCTTCCTCTCTTCTTCTTTCATTAAAAGATCTTGATTCCAAATAGGAGTTTCATCAAATCCAAGCCTAGAAAGACATTTCCCATCATCTTCTTTCTTCCTCTCCATCGTGTAGGTAGAGATCCACGCTCGGTAGCCCCTCACCTGCATTTCATCTTCTTTGTTGGGATCTCTAGAGGTGAGATCTCCTTTTCCTTTCGATTTCCTCATGATTAAGGGTTCCTTTTTTATCATATGTATGGGTTTTGATCTTAGTTTGTATGGATTTTGGGATTTCCAGGGTTTTCTTGTGTAGACTTGAGCTCTTCTTGTGGGGATTGATTTCTATGATTTATGGTTGTGTGAGAAGGTTTTGGATAGCTTGGAGATCAAGGCAAGCGCCCATTTGATGATTCATAGCATGCATGTGTAGATCTATTTTGTTTCCATTTTCTATGTCCCAATAATATTATAGATCTTGATTTTCTAATCTCTAAATCATGTTTATTATTATTAATTAAAGGATTTTATCCTTTCAAAGGAATTTAAATTTTTATAAAGCTTTGGAAAATCATAATGATAGAAAATACACCAAACCGTGGCCAAAAACTTCTTTCCCGAAAAATGCTCTTGCGGCCTTACGGCTAACCGTGGAGCCCTTGGTTGACCGAAACAACTAACTGGAAAATTTGTTTTCCGCCTAGTTGTCCTTTCCTAAAACCATGTTTTTACGTGTTTACTTGCTGGTTTTGACCCTAAACATATTCTATCTTTTTGTAACCTTAGATGTCAATTAAGTGGACTCCTAAGTGTCACTACAACAAATTGCACTTTTCCCGACACTATTTACCAACGCAGTGAAAATTTGCATCGGCAAAAGTCTTATTGCCAACGCATATTTGGACTGCGTTGGCAAAAGTCACAGAAATTGCTACTTTTACCGACGCAAGTAAGACCGCGTTGGCAAAAGATGTGGTAACCATATTGGTGCCAACAAAAAAATCCCCCCAAATGAGATAGATAGTTTTGCCAACGCATGTTTTTCTAAAGCCGACGCAATAATGCGTTGACAATTATCTTGCCTACTGGCGACGCACAGGTGTGCGTTGGGAAAGCTCTTAGTTTTTATTCGCACTATTGCCGACGCATGAGTTACGTCTGCAAATCCCCTTCTATGACAAATTTACATTTCCCGACACTATTTTCAGACGCAGTGAAAATTTGCGTTGGCAAAAGTCACAGAGAATTGCTACTTTTACCGATGCAAGTAAGACTGCATTGGCAAAAGTTGTGGAAAATCTTTCCCGCCACTATTTGCCGACGCAGTGAAAATTTGCGTTGGTAAAAGTATTATTTCCGATGCATATTTGGACTGCGTTGGTAAAAGTCACATAGAATTGCTATTTTTACCGACACAAGTAAGACCGCGTTGGGAAAAGTTGTGGATAACACGTTAATTAGCAATTATTTTGCCTATTGGCGATGCACAAGTCTATGTTGGCAAAGCTTTGACTTCTTATTTGCAGCATTGACAACACACGATTTGCCTCCGCAAAGCCCCATTAGTAAAATTTTTTTGCCAAAATAACCTGAGCACATCGTTTTCAACGTTTTGATTTATTCCTAACCCTTTGCCGTTTTCAACTCTTTGATTTATTCCTAACCCTCTGACAAAGTTGGCCCTGCTAAAATTCAATTTCTTATTAACTTATAGTGACAGCCATAACGAAGGTCACCGGTAAAAAAAAGTTTCAACGACAGCCCCAGCGTTTGGTGGGAAAGTTTTGGCCTTTTACGTTCTAACTTTTAGCAGCAGCCAATATTTTTGAAGGTAAAACTCACTTTTAGGGCAGGCAGAATGTAGCCCCTGTTAGGAGTTATTAATAGCGGCGAACATAAGTGGCCCCGGTAAAAGTTAAAAATTATATATTTAGAAAACCCTAAATTTATAAATTAAGATTTTGCTTCCCTCGTTTTTCCTCTCTATATATCATTTGTTTCCCTCGTTTTTGCTCATCTCTACAGTTTCGGTCTCACTACAAGAAAATATAGTTTTAGCGTCGGACTTATCGCGATAAAATTCGTCGCTGTAGTATACTTATAGCGGCGGCCAAAGCTGACCCCCGCTGTAATGCAATTATTGACCTACTTTTACCGACGGCCTTCGCTATGTCCGTTGCTAAAAACATCGATCCAATGGCGCTGAGCTGTGGCGGGAAATGTTTTATTTTTACCGTCGAATATATAACGGCAGCCAATTTTTTCGGGGGTAAACTATCTTTTGTAGCATCAGTCAAGTTTTGGCTGGCGCTACAAATTATTTGGTGCGGCGGCCATAAGTCGTCCCCGACGGTAAAAGTTTTAGATATATCGATCCCATCCTTGCTCATCTCCTCATTGTCTAACTCTTAACATCAATACCTCTCTCGCTCTCTCATTCTCTCCCGCACCTGCATGTCTCCCTCCCTTGCGCACCAAGCAACCCTCCATCTCTCGACCTCCTTCATCTCTCTAGCCCTCTTGCTCCTTCTCTCTCACGCCATCCCTCTCAGCCGATTCCTCTTCTTTTTCATTCCATCCCTCTTCTCTCACTCATCCATCGCCAGAGGACTGAAATTCCTCTCCAATCGAAAAGCCCCAAATCTCCAATCCTTACCCTCGTCTCTCTCGAAGCATCGTCCATCCCATCATCGAAAACCCTCTCCATTCGAAAACCCCCAAATCAAAAGTGTTCAGACCTTCTCCCTCAAACTCTCTCGACTCTCAGTTTCCAGGCAATATAAAACGAAGGAAGGGAACAAAGAAGAGGAGGAAAAGAGGAAGAGGAAAAGAAATGCCTTGAAAACTCAGGTAGGGGTTTCTCAATCGATTTCTTTTTCATCCTTTGATGGCTAATCCGCAGGCGCTCATAATCTGATTTTTGATATGTTTGGAATGACAACCCTCAATCTGATTTGTTGGAGAAATTGACGGATAAAAAAGACTGCTTTGACGAGAAAGAATGAGTGGAAAAAAATACAAGCAGCAGGAAACGGAAGTGGGTACTTTGCAAGGAAATGGAAGTGGGTTCTCTGCCTCCATTTGCAAGGAAAAAGAAGCAGGCATTCCATCTTCCGGCAACTCGAGCCTCGGGAAAAAGGTACTTTTGTCTTGCTTTCTCTCTCTTTTCCTTTCAGTCTTGATTTCAACCAAAACCCCCTCTATTGCTTTAAAATCCTTGATGAAAGTCATAGAAAATCTCAGATATTGAGATCTTTGAAAGGGAGAGGTGATCATAATTCATTGGTGAGTCATAGAAAATGACAGATATTGAGATCTTTTCAAGTTCATGTTTCATCATCTCTTATCAAATTACCCATCGAAAAAACACATTGCAGATTCAACATGAAGAACAGCGGAGACCTGGTGCTCAGAAACGTCTCAGTGCAGATTTGGAGAACCTAACTATTTGCAAACAATCATGCAAGTCAGAGACAGTGATTTAGTGAGTTAATTTTATTTATATGACATTCATTCGTCTGTTGAATCCTTTTCATTTTGTTGGAGTGGAAAGAAAATAAAAAGGATTTTGATGAATTGGGTGCTTATTTATTTTGTGGTCTGAGTGATTGGTTGTACTTTTTATATGTCCTGCTTTCTTCTTGAAGAGGAGAAAATTTGATTGAGAAATAGGTGGTTTTTAGTGTAATTTTTTTTTGTTGGTGCTTTGGAGGCTCTTATATCTCGGATTAGAGTGGAAAAAGGATTTATGATGAATTGGGTGCTTTTTAACAATGCACTTTGAGTGATTGGTTTTGTTTTTTAATCTGTCCTGTTACTACTTGAAGGAGGTAGTTTGATGGAGAAATAGGTTCTTGAAGCTGAAGGTCTTGTTTTAGGTGATGCAGTTGTGTTTCTTGCTGATTTGGATAGAATAAGGTGACTTCCTGCAATGATGGTCTGGATGTAACTGTTTCATGTACTGCATTTTTGTTCATTAATCTCATCAATTGATTTTGTTGATACTAAATCATTCAATTGATTTTTGTTGTTTATTGCTTGGACTGATGGACTCTTAGGTTGATTTTGGTTATAGAAGTTATTTTCTCTAAGTTTTTATTTTGTATGCTTCAGCTATTCTATATTAGTGATTATTATTCATGACCCATTTGATGATGACAATTGCATTGATAGTGGGAAAAAACATATATTGGTTTATTTCTTTATTTTCTTTTTCTTTATTTTTTTTCGTTGTATTATTCAGATGTATGTAAAGAAAGCAGTTATGGATGATCTAGTTAATGACATTGTAATCTACTTTTATGTTCCAAGTTTTAACAGAAGTCGGATTTTTGGTTAACTCTTATATGTAGTTCTTACAGTATTGATTCAGATTTTGATGAGCATCTCAAAGAAACCAAACTCCTCTGATTTGTACTCTTATGATGGACAAGTGGGAGCAAGTATGATGAACCCATGAAGGGTATGCATGATTCAAGTTGGGACTTGTGGTTGTGGTTGGTGTGGATGGGGCAGGAAAGAGCAGGCATTGGAGTCTGCTCCTCACATAAATCATGAACCTTTGAATGTCAAGGGCTTTGTTTCAACATGTAAATAACTATTCATTTGTAGTTTTATACCTATGTCAGATATGTATGTATATAGTAGTCAGTAGATACATAATTAGAACATCATTTCTTATGTGTTTCTTGACAATGTTGTAAAAATATTGCATGTAAATGCTGATTATATTTTTCCTCAGCCCTATATTATGTAACTGAAATTCATATCAAAATGTTGAAAGTAGTGGTATTCCAACATTACTTGATGCCAAGCGTAATTGTTTAATATGTGATGAGGCATGTGGTCATTTGAATGTGATAAAATTGTGGAGCAATTGCTGGACATACACTGCTGTAGAGTCCACTTTTTTTCTTGCTAACTGTTATTATGATATTGATTTCAACTGTCCAAGTGTACATTTTGAGCAAACAGGAATGTAGGAATTTGTTTCAGCTGTTTTTCAGGGTCAATTTGGTTTGCTTCTGAAATGAATATTTTATGATCTTCCTAATGAATTCTTTTTATAACCTTGAATTAAATGAATAATGTAAAAGATCTGGTAATAATGTTTTCCCAGTAAGAATCATGTCTGCCGATATTTTCTCTCTTTTTTACTACTGGTATGCATTTACAATAATCTTATTTTATTTATTGATATAATGGCAGAGTAACCGCGGGAAGTATGCATTATTTAAGTTAGGACTTCCAAGAGGAATGTAAGGGATGTGGGACAGAGAAGGCATTAGGCTGTTCTAGTTCTACAGTTGTCGCTGCGTGAGGGATTCCAGAAGTGAAGTTCATCTGGGTTGGCTTAAATTCATTCTCATCACTCCTACTCTTACCCGAGGTTTCAGTCTTTTGGGTATGTTGCAATCTTTCTAATTACTTTTGTTCTCTGATTGTTGTAGATAGTTCTTCTTTTCACTTATTTATGCCATGTATATACCAAATAGAGCTTGGAGATAGTGATGGAATCTGCATTGCTTTGTGGGTTCTCTCTCTTTTTGTGTGTAAAGTGAAATAAAATGGAGCACTTGCACTAGTTTGCATTAATTTGCATAACTCCTCACTTGCATCACTTGCATTAATTCGCAGAAGGCACAAGAGGATTTGCGGCGACAGTGTGACGAGGCGCAGAAGGGACAAGAGGATTTGCAGTGACAGTGTGACGAGGCGCAGAAAGGATAAGAGGATTTGCGGCGACAGCAAGAAGTGATGCAATAGGGCCAGATAACTTTCAGTTAAAATATAAACAACGGTAGATCGAAACCATGCGTCACGCAACTGCAGCCACTTTACTAATCCTTAATTATTTTTGGTAGTATTAGAAGGATATTATTAGAGAGAGGGGCTGAAGTTGAAGGGGAGATAAGTTGTTTGGAAGGATAGGTGCAGGTATCACATAATATTAGGTGTGGTTTTGTGAGATAAACTTGCCCTTAGACGTGGTACTGCATGATATTCAACTACCATAATAAGAAGAGTGGTTTTGATGCCTTTAGGAAATGATTGACTGCTCTGCATATGGCCTCTGGCATCCTTCTCTAGCTCTTGTATGGTTTGATGGGATGTTATTTTACTGTTTTATGGTTGTGTCTATCAACAGTGGTTTGAAGGTCTTGATGGGCTATTGGGGAAGCACTGGAGGAATGTTGGAATTGCCTTTAATTGCACTTTTGTCCTGTTTGGATCCGTCATTCAGTTTATAGCCTGTGCAAGGTATGTGTTCTTGAAGCATTGATGTTGTTAAAATGAACAGTGGGGAGTCAGAATATTATGAACACATACAATTCTGATAACTTCTTTTATATGTGTTTTATGATCGAAGATTTTATATTCACTTGTATATTTCATGATGGAGATCCTCTGAGGCTTCTAAGAGAAATGAAAAAAAAAATAAATACAAAGTTGTTAACTTCACCATTTTAGGCTTTGTTACTTATCTAACCCATTCAAAACATGGGTCTCACGTCAGATGACACATAGCCAAAAGATTCTACCTGATTTTGAATAAAACCTGGTGAGGAGGAGTCATCAAATAGATGGTTAAAAAAAAATAAAAAATACAACCATCTAACTTCAATGAAGGATGGGATGGTAAAAATTTGTGCAAAAGTTTTTTTCCCATAATCTCCATGCTCTTGGGGTCGTAATGGTGAATTCTTTGTGTTGGAACTTGGAACTAGTAATTAATTGGCATCAGCTTCAATATATACAAGACTTTTGCTTTATCAATCATCTGTTAGAAGATCATACCACTATAATACCTTATCAATCATATGTTAGAAAATCCTATTATTTTTTGCAATGAGAGTTTTTATTTTTATTTTTGGGTAAAAACGTGAGGAAAAAAGACTCTACAACAGTTGCCTTTTATCTTCTTAGTTCACCATGTTCTCATATAAGTTGAACAGGAGAAATGGTCGAGTGAATTTAGGTACAATACAAGTACTCGTGAGAAATATCTGTTGTACGTGGTTGTTTACTTCTTCACAATCAAATGATGCTTCTTGGAATAGATACTAGTCACATTGTTGTTTTAATTGTATTTTCTTTTTCAAAATTTCAGCTACTCAAGAGGTAGTAAAATTAGATCAAAGACGTGCAACTTATCCAAAGATTTGACTCAAGATAGATCGGAATGGAGAAACAAAATTCATGTAGCCGACCCAAACATAGGTGAGACAAGTCTTTGAAGATGGTGATGATGAAGTAACTCTGAGGAAGTAGATCGTAGCTGCGTCATTGTAGCGTGTAAAAGATTATGGGCATAATTTTGGAACTGTTATTATTGTTTTTATATTTTTAATTTGAATGGAATTTTGAAGTGAAGATTTTATAGTTTTCCTCTTAGGGATTACCTTGTTTATTTCGATCACAGACATTTGTGGATGTTAAAGATTTTTGGAAATGATCAAGTAATAATATTTGTGTATTTTAGAGATTTGTGGGTTTATTTTAGTTTATGGATGTAGGATATTTGGTTGTGGATGTTATTTTGGAATTGTTGGTGAACCTATTTTAATTTGGGTTGTGCATCAAGTTTTTGTTTGAACAGGTATTCAGATTCTTATTTGTGGTATACAGGGGAAAAGAAAATTTAATTTAAAAATAATAATATGTATAACCGGCGCTGTGTATGCGTTGTCAAATATGTACACCGACGCTAGTATGTGCGTTGACAATTGTATAACCGACGTTATTATGCGTCGTAGTGAGGTCAATCTATTTCCCGATACACTCACTGCATCGCCAAAAGTAATTTTCCTGCATCGTTGAATACATTTCCCGACGCATCAAATACGTCAGGATATGTATTACCGGCGTTGTATATGTGTCGTCAAATATGTATTCCGACGTTAGTATGTGCGTTGGCAAATGTATAACCGATGTTATTATGCGTCGGCAGTGGGTTAAATGTATTTCCTGACGCACTCTCTGACGTAGCCAAAAGTAATTTTCCTGCATCATTGAAGACATTTCCCGACGCTTCAACACGTCAGGATATGTATTACCGGCATTGTATATGCGTCGTCAAATATGTATTCCGACATTAGTATGTGCGTTGGCAATTGTATAATCGACGTTATTATGCGTCGGCAGTGAGGTAAATCTATTTCCCGACGCATTCTCTGCGTCGCCAAAAGTAATTTTCCTGTGTCATTGAAGACATTTCCCGACGCTTCAACACGTCGGGATATGTATTACCGGCGTTGTATATGCGTCGTCAAATATGTATTCCGACGTTATTATGTGCATTGGGAAATGTATAACCGACGTTGTTATGCGTCGACAGTAAGGTGAGGTTGACCACTAAGTTCGATTTTTTCCCGACGCAGTTGACATTGCCGACGTTTGGGACGACGCACCATTGCGTCGGTGAATGACCCTTTTTAGCCGACGCTAAACATTATTACGTCGGGAATGGTTTTTCAGGCATTAGGTTGCCGACGTGGTGCCGACGCATTGTACTACGTCGGTAAAGCCTGTCCCGACGCAATTCTGATTTTTCAAGACGCGGTGATTGCGTTGGCAAAACTGTATTTTGTTGTAGTGTGTAACGCCCTAAGATCCGGGCGCCTCGAACCTCGGGACGCTACGAGAAAGTACCCAAGATATGCGGAAAATTGAATAATATATCAACTATGAATCTCATATGAGCAAGTAAATGGATAAAACCATATAATTTTATTTCACTTTAAGGGATTACAAGGTACTTTCCGTAATTAAACTAACTATTCAGTCATAGGCCAACACGGCCAGCTACAAGAAAAGGAAAGAATAGAGATCTATGTAATAGACGCCTCTCGATGCACCAACTGCATCATTTTTTGAACCCTGCGGCAACGGATTAGCCTCCAAGCAATTCTACCGATCAAGGAAAGCGGAAAAGAAGATACTTGAAAACACCAAGGATTGAGTCAAGCTCGATAAGCCAGGCAAATAGGCATGTTTAGATGACAATACATTATATTAATAGATAGAAAAGAAGATCATGCCTGATCCCAGTTGTACCTGCGTGATTAGTATCTCAATAATAATATAGAATATCAAAGTGCAATAGAAAACGGTGTGGAGTGTAGTGCATGAACGATAATCGAGATATTTATATAACAGATATTTGATACAGCATATTAGGTAAATAAAAAATGGCATCATCATCAAATTATCATATAAACCATACAATCACATCAAAGTCACCTGGTAACGGAAGTAACCTGCGGAAGTAACCTTACCATAACCGTAATCATCGCATCCAAATCCAACCATAACAATGTCAATAGTTAAAGACAATAAACAACGACATCCACAATACATAATAACCATATATCCAATATACATTCATAAGAGCATATAAAGGTATGTCCACAGTTGAAGTACAAGGGACATGGGAGGCCAAAGCCAGTCAATCGTCGTCGTCCCAACAACTATCGATGGACATCAACCATGGGGGTCATAGCCACCCATCGCTGCCGTCACATCGAATAGGAGCGTACAAAAGTCCATCAATATCCATAGCCACAATCAAGTCTCAGCCATTGGTCTTATGTGCCAGATCTACCTCAACACTCATTCATAGCCACGTCCAAGTTCCAATCATTGGTCTTACGTGCTAGATCAACATCACCGTCCATCCACACACATGGTTCGAGCGCTAGTTGTCTCAATACCCCTTCCACACGGTACCTACTGCGTCATTCACTCAGTCACTCAATATCAATGTCCATGCCGGCATCATATCCCTCGGCAGACCACTTGTACATCAACAATCCTACGAATCACTAGATGGGGGTACTCTGAACCGGATAGCCTTATTATCCTTAATATGAGATGATAATAGTCAAGAGTGTGAGGCACGGAGTTCGGATATAGCTAATCCATCATTGTGATTCCCAACAGTTAATAATGCATACCCTTATAAACTCCACTTCTCTATATGCTTAATTAGTATTATCTCATTATACAGTCTGTCTATCAGCATCGACCGTTAAGTTCCCAATATTACAGGTTAGGACTTCAAGTGCAATGTCCTGACATATCATCCAATACGGACCGTGATCATGGATCAGAGCCTAAGTGCAATGCCCTGATTTATAACACCTCTCGAGGCCTACATCCAAAGTTCGGACCTACCAGCCAACCTCAGTGTCCGTTTCCACAATATAAGTACCACATATCATAAATATATCGGTGATCGCTGCCCCTCTCTTCAAGTCCAGGGTCCCACTTCATCTAATACAATGATCATGGAGTCACAGATGCTTATTAAGTATCATTGGTGCTCTTGTAGGTTTTTAGCATCATAAGACCTCCATGCCAATTGAATCGGGTTCTGTTTACAACCCAAGACCCTACTTAGGCGGCTAGTCGAGTCAAGGTTAAGCCTGGCATTTGACTCGTGTTTGGCGTATCCCAAGCAGTCCAAATGGAAGGTCAACGAGGCCCACACATGATCGGATCAAGAAAGGAAACTAAATCTAGGAAATGGCTATCTACAATGTACCGAGTTGACATCATGGTCCACGGGTCGACCTGCTACACTGTGAAAGTGAACAGCTGAACTGGGAAGCAAAAATCACATTTTACAGTGTTCCCCGATCGACTTGGAGGGTCCTCCGGTCAACCGAATGAACTATGAGCATTTCTACAAACATCTGACAGATGGGGGAAATGCAGTGTGGCCGGTTGACCGGGTACACTTGGTTCTGTACCCTAATTGTAATTTTAGCTCTCAGTTATGGGCCAGTCCACTGTGTGCCCGATCAACATCCTGGGTGACCAGGTCGACTGGTACACACGAAACCCTGATTTTCAGGATTCTGCCCTATTCTATTTTCCATCAAAACTTGATTAAATATATTTCAGATCTTCACCAATCACTTCCAAACAATAAATACACCTCCCACATCATATCTCATCACAAAAATGGACCATTGATCTTCCAAATGGGGGATTCTCAGCCATCAATGGCCAAAAATACATAAAAGGGCTTATAAAGAGAAGGATCTATACATCATAGCATCCATATAACCATCCAAACACAGAAATTAATTTAAATATCCATTCAAGACAATAATTAGCAATCTAAGCATGTTAATCAATTTAATTAAAGAATCTACGCATGTCTACTTGCCTAATTAGGAAGGAAACTCCTCAATTAGCTTGGGCTTCACTCTAATAGCTCCAAGATCACCCCAACAGCTGGATTTACAATCTCTACACTCATTCCCAAAGAGAGAAATGCATAAGGAAGAGAAATCTAAGAGAAAAAGACTATTTTACAAGGAAATTGAAAAGTGAGATGAAGATTACCTTTACTTGGAGAGGGGAGAGAGATCTAGGAGATAAGGTTGGCTCTTTAACTTTTAGAAGGTTAGATGTAGATGAGGCTCTTGCTCCTAATAATTGGAGGGCTAAGATCTAGAGAGAGATAAACACTAATCTCTAACTTAGAGAGAGAGAGAGATGGGAGGGAATTGTAGTGAAATGAGAGGAAGAGAGATGAGAGGGGTTTCTTTTATAAGAGTTAGTTGGGTTATAGTTTAAAATGCCCTCTCTTCCTAGTGTAAGTTTATGATAAGGATAAGGGTATTTTGGGAAGGTTAAAATGGAATGACCAACGGGTCCTTGGTTGCTAATAAAAATAAAGGATAAAGACTATGATAGTTTAAGTATTCACATATAATGATTAAAGTATTTTCAAATGAGTGGTTGTGAATAAAGGAGCCTAAGGACAATAAAGGTAAGTTATTTATTATGACAAAAGTGTGCCCACGTTTACTTGGTGGAGAATAAAGGAGGCCAATGTCATTTAAGGTTTTAGGATTTTCAAAAAGGAGGGAAAATGTGTGGTAGAAAAGACTAAAGTGCCCTCATATAATTAATGGGCTAATGAGTTAGTGAAAGTCCGGGGATCCGAACCCTAGAGGGGGGGTGAATAGGGTGAGCTTCATTTATGACCAATTTTAACTTCTTTAAATCAAACTAGTCACAAGTGATGATTATCAAACAAAATGCGGAAGCATAATAAAAACAATCACCACAAAGCAATCACCATCATACAAGGATTTATATTGGTTCGGCCTCAATGCCTACATCCACTACCGGCTTGTGATCCAACACCCCACCGGATTTCCACTATTTATGCTTTTCAATAGGCTAAGCAATAACCTTTACAATATGCTTTTCAAGGCTAAGCAATAACCTCTACATTATGCTTTTCAATAGGCTAAGCAATAACCTTTACAATATGCTTTTCAAGGCTAAGCAATAACCTCTACATTATGCTTTTCTTAGGCTAAGCAATAACCTCTTCAACCACAAGGTTGATTATCTCTCTAATTAGTGTCTAAAATACACTTGATGGAGATTCAATTAAGCTCATTACATTTGCCGCTAAAATAGGCGGATATGAAAATGAAAATCTAACTCACACAAACACTAAATGAATGCAAAGATGTATGCTCATGATGTGTGTGTGTGTGATGTCCTCAATCATTTTGAAAATGAAAGCTCATAAATGTATGCCTAAGGCTTTTGAAAGTTTTAGCTCATAAAAACATTTATGATTGAGGAAAGAATGCAAGTCACATGTTAAAAGTAACAACTTGTTAATGATATCAAAGATTCACAAGTTGTATGAAATTAATTAGCTCTAAACATGTGATGCATAGGGATGTCAATCAAATCAACAATGTAGCTCATAAAACATAAAAATAGATTTGATTGAAATTAGGGGACAAATCATATGTAATTATAAATACAACTTGAAAATGATATACCTATTAAAGTAAGGCAAGTTGTGAAACTTTTAAAACAAAAGAACATATGATTTGTGAAGTTGTTGAATCCAAAACATAAGATAGTTTTGAAAGTGATTTTCTTATGTTGAAAAACAACAACCATATATTCAACCAAGTATAGGAATCATGTTACATATAATATCAAAGATTCTTTCATTAACATGATCTACTTAGATTTACCAAATAAAGTACTACTTGAATTGAATCATGGTGATGCATCCAAAACAATAAATCACTTCAAAACATATTCATGTTAAGGACATAACAAATCATAGTTTATCATGCTACAAAAGATTTACCAAAAATAAAACAAAGCATGAAAACATATAATTAAGAAAAGTAAAGCTTACTTGTAATTTAACTTAATGAAACCAAGCTTTAGCTCTCCTAATGATCCCCTTCATCTCTTAGTTCATTCCCCTTTGATTTGCCTCAAAACCTCTCAAGGAAGGTCTAAAAATTTCCAACATTTGGCAAAGAAATGAATTAGTATTTATAGCCAAAACAGCCCAACTGCTAGTCTCCCGGTCGACCTGGCCCTACCCCGGTCGACCCGGCCTTCACAACGGTAAAAAAACAAACCGTTTGAAAATGGGCTAATGGCTCTATCCCGGTCGACCGCAGTGGGCTCGGTCGACCGGGTCCCTGTTGGGCCGGTCGACCGAGCCCACAGCGGGTCGACCTAGCTTGGGACCAAAAAGTCCCTAAAATGTGTTTTTCAAAGAGTTTCTTTGTGGGGATTTTTGGGCCACTGAACCAAGCATGGAATCATGTTTTAAATCACACTAAGAGGGTTAAAAACATGAAACACAAAAAGCCTAAAATGATTTGAAAGATTAAAACCATAGGCTTGCTTGATTTGATAAAATTCTTTTCAAATAAAAATGCATCCAAGATTAAAAAACAAATCATGCATAAATCAATATTTCTTCAAGTCTAAAACCAATGCATGTATAAATCAAGATTTCAAGTTTTTTTTATAAATCAATGCATATGTGTATAAATCAAATGATGCTAGAATGAAAATGCATCCATCAAATTACAATCTACAAAATTCCTAACAGTTAGGTCATGGGTAGTTGGGTCATTATAAGGTTAATTGTACAACTCTCTAAGGGAAACACATCTATAATTAGGGTCACAACTAAGGCCTCTAATTGGCTAAGAAACCACAACCAATGGCCGTGGTTTTTCCCTTTTTGCCACAGATATGACCGTGGCAATTGCTATAACGAATAATGGTGTAGTATTTTAAAAGCCACAGCTCGAACCTGTAAAAATTTAAAAATTTCCACAGCCATTACATGTGGATAACAATAAAATAAAACCACACACAAAACCGTGGTTGTTTTGACTTTGTTTTTTATAAAAAAAAAAAAAAAAACCCATTGCCAATGGCAAAGGTTTTTTTAATTTTTATTTTAAAAATAAAAAAATAAAAAATGCACCTGTTTTATACCAATAACAATAAAATAAATGAATCTTCCATAACAATAAACTAAATGGTTCTTCCAAAACATCCAACCCAAACATGTATATAATAATAAAGCATCCAACATTATTTCAAACCACCATATAGTAATCAACCATCTATTAACTAAAACACTAACATAATTAACAATGTAACCATCCATCACTAAATATAGTGTCTCAAAATATTCAATTGAAAACGTTAAATGGAGATGATCCTAAATTCAGACCAATCTATGGCATCGCCTGGTATGAGATCTTCCATCTTGCCTCGTTCGTTTATCAAGTCAACATTCCCATCAACGATCTCGTCTAAAATGATCCTTTTCCAACTTGATTCTTCAGCAGACTCATTTGACTATCTTCCATATGCGACACATGTATTTTTTGTCAAATGCAACAATTTTAGAAAATGTGAACTTGATTGACTAGTGGTTTCCTGGTCAGGTGCCACTTGACATGAGGAATCCTGCCTTACCTACATATATTATACATTAAGAAAGGTGAGTAATTCATCAATTGGATATTTAATTATATTAGGGATAATATATTATTAATATAAAATAAATAAAGTACCTGAGATGAACTCCCATGATTACTCGAAAATCGCATCTACCCCCACCATCAGATGCAAGAATTTGCTAATTTCCATTATCTACTCTTTCAGCTATTCCATCTCAGTATGAAGGGAGACATTCGACTTCTTCTCCTGCTCTAATGCTCTCTTATAAGGAGCTGAACACGAAATGACATACTTAGAAATTCTTGAACTCGGCACATGTCCACGAGTATCACGACCACATACCTGTGCCACCGGGTCTTGATCCAGATGTCTTTGTGCCAAGGAAGGGTTGATCTCATGTATTATGCGAACTCTTTCCTGTAAAATAAAAAACATAATAAGATTTTAAACTTTGAACAATAAATATAGAAAAGAAATCCAAACATCATTTGTATTAGATTTTTATCCTGAGGCCATATGTCTGGCACTAGAATTCACTTAGAGGGACAAGAGCAGCCCCATCGTAGGTGACACCAAATCTGTAATATAATAGAACGCACCTGCAGGCTAAAATTCACTTGAAGGGTAGCATTGTCCCTATATTTTTGGTAATTGGGTGATGCATAAACTTCCCTGGACGGACGTGTTTTTTTTATTATTGATACTCTGCCGCTCTTTTAGAAAATCCCTGCATTCATGCATGTTTTTCCACAATTTAGAAGATAGCTTGTAGAAAATACTTGCCATTATCATCATTATCAAAACCTTACTTCATCTATCTGGGGTACAAGTAGAAATACTTAAAACAAATAATATATGTAGTGTACTCTTTTCATGTAGGTATCAGCTACAATAAATTATTGTGAAATGGTTATGTTGTCTATCCTTTTTTTTCTTGGTTAGTGTTTATGTCATCATATGACTTTCTTCCATGTTTTTGTTTGTCTGAATTGTTAAAAACAGCTGTTGGAAACTGCTTTCTTAAGCTGTTTAACAACTGTCTAGTGTTCTTTTTTTTGCATGCTTAAGGTTCTATATTGAGTTAAGATGCATCTAGGCGTGGTGAATGAGTTACTATTGATCGACATTTATATGTGCAACACTTAAGCACAAGACTACGGTGTCGTCAAGTAGTAAATGACTAAAGAGTCCGGATTATCGATCACATGGAGAGAGGATGGAACAAGCAATGAATCCAATTAAATGAGAGTTGAACTAAGATATAACTAATATAAACAATTGAAGTGAACAAGTAAAACTACTAAACTATGCAATATAAACAACTAATTAACAATATAAAATGTGAATTTAATAAGATCTAAGTTAATCTAACAAACTACACTAAACTATTGGATGAATAGTGGTGGAAATGGAAGATTTAAGGTGAATATATGGTTTGAAATGTGTAGGCTTTTAATAAAAAGTGATGTGAAATGTAGATCTAACAATCTAGAAGTGAAAATAACAAATCAAATATGTTATGAGATATGGATCTTGGGTGGATGCCCACTTGAAATGAGTTAGGGTTAGAATTAGGGTTCCTCTCTTGTGAGGTTACTTTGCCTATAAATAGGTCTCTCTACCTTTTTATTTGTACACATATATAATGAGATAATAGAAAAATCTCTCTCTTCTCCCTTTAATCTTCTTTCTCTTGGTCTCTCCTTTTTACAACACGTTATCAGCACGAGAAGAAAAAAAAAAGCCTTCAAAACCCTTTTTGCGTACATAGAGAAGAAAACCCAAAGACCTTTTACAGCTTTGTTTCCAACAACTTGCCTCGGTTGGCATGCAACATCAAAGACCTTTACAAGCCATTCTGCCACCTTTTTTTTTTACAAGCCACCATTCTGCCATGTTTCGTGTGCTTTGAAAAGAAACAAATACCTTCCATTCTTATCTTGGTTTTTCCTCCCTCAAAGACTTTCTTGGCTTGCGTGCGACACAAGGTTTGTTTCAAACCTTTGCTTCAGGCGATCCATCACCCAGCTGCTTCTGATCACGCTCCAGAAGCCATCCATCTCTTTTTTATTCCTCTCTGCCTCATGTACTTTTAATCTCAGAACACGTGCATGAGGAATCCATCTTGTTATTGGGCCAGTCCATAACTTCTTCATCTGACCTCCGATCGACGAACGGTTTGGTTCTGCAGATTCGTGGCGACGAGCATTACCTAATAGACACAACGGATCAGCATCTCAACGGTCAAAAAATTATCTTAACTGCAAACGGTAAGTGGTATATAAACCATAGTTCAAATCCAATCTATTAGAATGCATAAAATTATTTTATGATACTTATTTAATGTAATTATAGTGTTTGGTTACTGTTCATTGTATTGCACAATTTTTTTTTCTTTTAATTTAAATTTATTAATACTATGAATGGAACCAAAAGTTCTAAAAAAAAAAAACTGAACCTGAAGTTCACCAATCTATGGACCAGCAGTCCTAAAAGTTGAAATACTAATATGAACCTGTAGATTCATATCCATAAATCAAAACCTGGAGTTTTTAGTTTAAATTCAAATAAATTATACAGCCATAAAATTAAATATGAAAAATTTGACAGAACCAAAAGTTCTGATCATTTGTTAGAACTAGAAGTTCTACCTGAAGATTTGACAGAACCTGCAGTTCTAATCTCATGCGTCATGAACCTGAAGTTCTAAATCAAGCCTAGAGTCTTGATAGAACTAGCAGTTTTGATTCTCAAAGTTATGAACCTGAAGTTCTAAATCAAGTCTAAAGTCTTGACATAACCACCAGTTCTGATTCTCAAAGTTGTGAACCTGATGTTCTAACTTTTCTTAGGCCAAATTTTTTTTTTAAATACCTTCCTCAATTGCTTCTGATGTTAATATTTCATTATTACTTTATTGATTATCTGCACACGGTTAATATATATTTCTTATTACAGTTCTTACATGATGTCAAATCTAGCTAAACTTGACTTTAAAGCACTTAACATAAATGGGGACAATTACTTATCTTGGCAATTGTATGCTAAAATCCACTTGCAATCCAAGAAATTGGGAGAGACCATAAAGGAAGGTAATAAGATGTTCCCATAGGAAAAGGCGTTAGACCTCATCTTCCCTTATCTTCCTGCGCCACCACATACATGACGACCTAAAAAATGAATACCATACTGAGGAAGACCTAGCAGGCCTATGAAAATCCCTAAATGATACGTATGATCACCAGAAGATGGTCATACTGCCAGCTGCCCAGAATGAATGGTTAAACCTAATGTTACTAGATTATAAAATAGTATCTGAATACAACTCTGCCCTATTCAATATTGTTTCCAGATTAAGATTATGTGGTAAAAAGGTTTCGGAGGAGCCGTTATCCACTTTTTATGCCTCGAATGTGCTCCTGCATGTTACAGCTCGACCCAAATTAATTGTGATTAATGCTAATTAAGCATGAGTAATCGTATTAATGAAGGTTAATGACCAAATAGAGACAAATTAGTCTCAAATGATGCATTAAGCATAATGGAATGGATTTGAATGGAATTGAATTGGTTAAGATGAGTTTAGACTCAAACAAGGTAGGCTAAGGACTTTTTTTGTAAATACAGGTTTTCACGTATTTCTTCAAATACAGAAATTCTTGATACCAACGTGTGTATCTCGAATAGTATGTTAACTTTCATAATAGACGGGGCTCCATTTGACCTCAAATGGATCAAATAAGGTTTCAATTGACTCAAAATGTAATAAGACTTAATAAAAGGGGGTTTCGGTGTGGGAGAGCCTTATATTAGAATGAGATGAGTGAGTGAGATCATTTCCACCTCAAGAAAAACCCTAGAGTCATCTTCATCGTCTCCCTTCTCTTCCATTTTCTTAATCAAGAGTGACATTAGGAGAGGTTCAAGTGGTTTTGAATGGGTGGTCTCATCTCCATCTTCTTCCTCAAGCCATTTCCTCCATTTTTGAAGAGATAGAGCTTGAAAGAGAACTCAAAATCTCTTTGCTTGGAGCCACAAGTAAGTAGTTGGTCTTATCTTAGGATTTCCAAGTTCTATTAAGTAGATGGAGTTTATGTGTAGCACAAATAACTTATGAGTAGTGTTTTTATGTCTTCATGAAATTAGGGTTTGAGATTGGGGATTTTCGTCTTAAAAGCAAGCTAAGCAAAAGGGCTTTGAGTTAATCAACCTTCAACAAGGTAAGTATAAACATTTGCTTGTGATTAGTATTAATCATTGTAAAAGTTCATAGAGTTTTCCATGGATTTGGATTTTGTGCATTTTCCATTAAGTTTTGGAAATTATTTATGGATTGATTGAAATGGTTAATGGATGATGTATAAAGAGGGAACATGAAGTTCCATTATCTTGTAGGTTGGGAGTGATTTGAATGTAGAAAAGAGAGGAATGAAAAGGAGAGGAAAAAAAATCAATTTTCGGACCTGCAACTCATCCCAGGTCCAATCGATCGGACGGGCCCTTAATTGAGAGGTTTTTTGGGTTCAGTCCTGTTGAAATTGGTTCTTTTGGAACTAATTACTCTTTCTATAAGTCTTGGGGTTGTTTGGCATTTACACATGAGATGCGTAAATGCAAATTACATATGTAAATGTTAAATATGTAAATGGTGGGTTTGTAAGCTTTTCACATGCGTTTCTGGTTACAATGTTTGGCAAATAGCACCATTTTCACATGATATATGCATGTGGTCCATTATACCACGTTTGTTTCAAACACATATGTAAATGCATGGAAAAAATTTTGTGTTTATATTTAAAAGTTAAAACAACTAAAAATGCCTATAGCATTTGGTACCCTATATAGATTATGGTCCTCACTTTGGGAACCAACAAATTGGTGAAAGTTTAAATAGAAGTGAATCATTATTTTTAAATTAAATAGGTCTATCATAATCAACTAGGATCTTACGCAAAATATAAGACAATGTAAATCAACTACAAATAAATAAAGTATCTCATTTCAAACACAACCAATGGTCCACCCAAAATATACTATTGTCTCTGTACAAAATATAAATTCCCAAAGATATCCTTCTTTCACTTCAAAAAATGAATATATTTTCCTGCAAAAAAATAGAGACAAATCTCTACATATTAGTTCATCGAGCTCTTCTATTAGCATTAGCATTCCACATCTCTAATGCTATCGTATCCCGTAAACGATATGCATACTAGCTGTCAGACTCTTCATTTACTGTTTCGCCTTCACGATCATCGTCAACATCAATGCTTATTGTTTCTTGTCGGTGACGATTATATAATATATCCGTATTGGGATTTCTTGACATGATAAAGTTGTGTAATACAACGCATGCATTTACAATCTTCACTTGTGTCTTAATTGGATAATTTCGAGGCATATGTGTCAAAATTGGAAACTTTTCCTTCCATAAGCCAAATGTTCTTTCAATAACATTCCTCAACTTCGCATGCCGAAGATTAAATAACTCACTAGGCGTCCTTGAAGCCAACGCTTGGGGTCCATACTCCTTTAGATGATAGCGAGTTCCACGATATGGTCCAATGAAACCTCTCCTGTTACCATATCCAGCATCTACAAGATAATATTTTCCTATAAAGATATAATGACAAGTATCAAACATATGTAATATGTTAAATAGGTCTATAAAATATAAATAATTTAATATTGGTATCGCAAAATTTCTTATTACCATCTGGAATTTGAAGATTGTGAACCCCCCTATTTTGTAGAACATCAGTTAGAACTTTTTGATTATTGGCCGATCCTTCGAAGCCAGCACATACAAATTGAAAAAGCATGTCAAAACCCACAATGGCCATCACATATTGCGCAATGAAACCTTTTCTACATCGATATCGCTGATGATCTTTAATTGGTACCCAAGCTGTAATATAAGTGCCATCAATGGCACCAATACAATCATACACCATTAATAATAAGTTAAAAATCTTGTTATAGAGAATAACTCAAAAATATTTATAGTAAAAGTTTATTGAATTACCTTGAAAAATGGGTAGAACACTGGATTCGTAGAAATTTGAGATGGAATGGGGGTTTTAGGTCCTGGAATTTTCACATAATCAGGGCATATATATATAACAGTGCGTCTAGAACGGCATTGAAGAACTTGCTTATTGTGTACCCCGATTGCTGAAATCGAATTTGCATTACCCGATTTCGCTCACTATGGCCTACAATATTTAGGAAGATGGCTACTTGTTCTTATACAGACACATGTCGAGTTGCACGTAGTAACCCTTCTCTTTTTAATAACTCACATAATTCTAGAAAGACATCGTTCCTCATACGAAGTAAATCGTATGAATTTCGGCCGTGACTGTTAATAATGTACTGAGCAAATTCATGGCCAGATAGAGATGATTAATGTACTCGCTTTCTCTTTCTTATCCGCTTTGTTTATGGTCTTGATCCCATAACAGTAAGATTACAGTAATGGATATTACTACTAATTGCATAAACATCATCTTCATCTTGTTATCCATAACTTCTGAACTGTTACATGGTAAATTGACAAATATTAGAACATAACACCAGCATAAGTAAATAACACATTGGTCATCACATGATAAAAAACCAATTGTCACACATCAATTGAATAACATTAAAAACAAACATGAAGATGTACCATGATATAATACTAATATAACATTCAAATGTACCATGACATAAAACTAACATAACATTCAAATGTATCATGAGCAAAGAAGTATTCTCAATCCCATTTCATAAAGTAGTTTTAGTAACCACTATCCTAAATAGAGCTATCTAACTCCGCCATGAGGAATGCGTGACACCTATCCTTTGTTGCTAATGCAAGGAATTGATCGGCCACTTGTGGATCCCTAACTAGCCTAAACGCCCTTATTTGTAAAGTCTGCTCCAAATCTAACTCCAAAATGGCAGCAACTACATCAGCTTGACTTGGCCCTGATTGGGCCATCCTGTCAACAAAAATGAGGGTGTTGGTTAAGTCCTTCACTGCACGTGCAGTTTCAACATTAGATTTGGAGTCACCATCTGCTTTATTTTCGTCTCACACAATGCGTCTAGAACTAACAGTTGAGTGCTTCTTTGTACGTGGTGCTTTGGAGATACCCTCATCCCTTTTTTCCTGAGCTAGAAGATTCAGCTGCCATTTCTTTATCATGGTTGGATTTAGGAGCTTCCATTGGATGCGGTGGATGTTGATTAGTCAATATGACATCTCTGCCATCTGCAATTGAATCTCCATATATAATAGCAAAATTTTCATAGTTGGGAAAACTTCTTCCTCGATAGTATTCATAGTCAGGGTGTGCCTGAGTTGTACAAATGAGACAAACATATTAATTAATTACTTATTAATAGTTAATAGAAAAGTCAAGATATATAATTACTCACTTACCTTGATGTAGTCATCCCAGACTTGGTCCTCTGCAGTTACCCTTTTTTTTATGTCATCCCATCCAAAGCCACTTAAGCTCATGAGAATTTTGATATGATTATAATGATCTTTTACTGTTCTTAGGCGGTTTCTAATTTTAGTTTTATCATACTCATCGCCAAATTTCTCTTTCATCTTTCGTTCAATCTCTCTCCACTCCTCCGAAGTAAACTCAACCCCATCTTTTCGCCTGAGGGATATTTGTTCAATTAGCACATTAGTCAAGAATTCATCTGCAATCTCTGTCCAAGTGACATTCTTCTTATCTCTTTTACCAAGCTTTGCTCCAGAAGATTGTCCAACATTAATGCATTGAACTTCTTCATCATTCATGTCATTATCCATTTCTATATAGAACAATAAACTTAGTCAAGAAGTTATTAATAGTGATAAACAATGTGCTTTGAATAACATAAAATCCTTTGATATATGTTTTAATGATGAGTGAAATCATAAATTATAAAAGGAGAAATTAAAGAAGAAAGTTTGATTTGAGATCACAAACTAACAAAAGAAAACTAATAAAGAAAGGTGTCCTACTTTTTTTTTTTAATAAAGGGCTATTTTGAAAGTGGAGTCAAATACTGTGAACAGTACAAATTTCGAGTTCAAACAGGGAGAGTACTTTAGACCTTCTCCTCTCCCCCAAAGATATTTAAAAAAAAATCATAACACACCAGAATTCCAAATGTCAACTTGAGTTTCGCCAAAGCTGTCAATTAGGATCTTGACTACTTGATTTCTTTTATTCAGTCCAAGAGTAAGTATACTGCCTATTTGTCTTTTCAGAATAGCTTATTTGATTATTCTGCTTTAAATAATTCATTAGGTAGTATTTTATATGCTTACTTATACAAAAGGTGGACACAATTTCTCATGCACTCACAGACCACTGGGCCTACTTGTCACCATCTTCCCATTCATTCCGGTAACAGAACACGTTCCAAAATGAAACAGAGACCTTCACGCCTGGGATTAAATCTGCTGCCATCGTGGGCTCCATTGATCAAACTTCAGATCAGACTCCACCATCAAGGTTGCCCAGGTCCCCTCTACAAGATGTATGGTTCAGATTACCATTGGTGACCCACCTGGGCCCCACACAGTCTCCAAAAAAATGGAAACCCCTCTTTCTTCTTGATTAACGTTATGCCCCCCTTGGGTCTTTGGATGGTGGACCAAACGGGGTCCAACTCACATGAGTCCACATCCCTAATGTTGCTCCATCATGTCCGGCCAGATGGACGGACTAGATCTGCGATCGTTTCAACCAGTGGGTCCCACAACCATCTACTGCCAAAAACGTTTTTGTTCCTAACCATTTACATACTTATCAGCAACGAGAGAGGAGAGGTGAAATTAACCATCCCATTTACATACTTATCAAATACTTATCAAAGTTGTTGTCAGGAATTGGTAATGAGAGAGGAGATGTGGAGAGGTGGGATGGTTACAGAGAGTTCTTGACCAAGCATGAAGCATGTTCCAAAATTTAATCAGATGACCAAAATGAGAGAGAGAGAGAGAGAGAGAGAGAGAGAGAGAGAGAGAGAGAAGGGCCATACCTAGAGTTCTTGAGCAGCACCGTGCTAGGAAGTGCTAGGAAGATGAATGGGAGAAGAGAGGGTTTCAAACATATGCTATGCTAGGGTTGTTTTTAAAACAAGAGAGGATAAAAAAATTTCAAATAAAGGGCAGATGGGTTTCAATCCCTGACTTCATGTGACCGAACGTCATATGTATTTTTACCGTCCGCCTTTTGATGTGTTTTTTTTTTCATGTGCAAATCACATGAGATTCATTCTACCACCCCCTCACATGTGAAAATCTGAGTACGAAAATGGCCCATTTTTACACATCATTTACATATCAAAATTTCACACGTGATGCGTAAATGACCTCAACCAAACATGAAGGTGTGTAAATGATTCGCATATGAGTTATTTACATACGTAAATGCTCTCAACCAAACAACCCCTAAGTAAGGCTTGGGAAGGGAATTTCCCTGATTTCTCCTATTTGTTGGAGGCTTTCGCTAATGACCAATCTTAATCACATAGAATTGGGCCTATTAAACTAGAAGTTAAGGTTTAATCTAGTGTATCAAATGTGGAGCCCAAAGTATAAATTATCACTGCATTATCAATGAATCCGAAATTTCTCAAATTTCTCATATTGACTTAAAAGACATAATCAACTGTAAATTTGGCTTAGGTCACTATAATATGTTTGAGTTGTGACGAAAGAGTATTCAAAAGCACCAATTGGGTAGATCAATTGGAGATTAGCTTTATCATTTACGACATTATTTTGCCCTTGAGCTGTTTGGTTTCTTCGTGATCATGATCATCATCATTAGAGCCTTGTTCCAATAATGTTGGGTAAACTCCGTAAATTATATTTCTCTATTCCCGCGTATATATTCAATAAATTCAATTTATCAAGCCCAAACCAAAATCCTAATAAGATACAAAACCAGGCCAAAGCAGGTTGGGTCATGACTGACCCAGGACAGTCCCTAGTCAGACATTTGAGTATCTTCCTACCTTTTCTCCCACATTTTGTCATCTAAAGTCCTCTCAAAAGTCCTTACTCTGCCGGAAAGAAAGGAAGGAGCAGAAGAGAAGTGAAGTTCCCAAACTGCCCTTGCAGTTGCCATGGTTCCTCAACAGCCGGCGACGGAATCGGGTCCGTCGAACCCTAGCTCCACCACCTCCATGGACCACCGCAAGATCGCCATAGCCGTCGATCTAAGCGACGAGTCGGCCTACGCCGTCCGATGGGCCGTCCACAACTACCTCCGCCCCGGCGACTCCGTTATCCTCCTCCACGTCAGCCCCACCTCCGTACTCTACGGCGCCGACTGGGGCTCCGTCCACCTCTCCGACTCCACCTCCACCGACGACTCCGAGCAGTCCCACCAGAAGCGCGAGGACGACTTCGCCGCCTTCACCGCCGCCAAGGCCGCCGATCTCGCTCAGCCTCTCGCCGACGCCGGCGTCCCATTCAAGATCCATATCGTCAAGGACCACGACATGAAGGAACGGCTCTGCTTGGAAGTTGAACGGCTCGGATTGAGCGCCGTCATCATGGGGAGCCGCGGGGTCGGGGCGGTGCGCCGGGCCGCGAAAGGGCGGCTCGGGAGTGTCAGCGACTACTGCGTGCATCACTGCGTCTGCCCGGTGGTTGTCGTCAGGTCTGGAAACTGGAAGCTCAAAAACTACAATTTTTTTTTCATGAACAAAAAACTTTCAATTTATATGAGAAAGAAGAGAATGAATTAGAATTCAGAGTGATGATTGAAAATTTTGAACTAACCCTAGCATATGTAAGAACCTTATTCTTGGTACCTTTAATGATAGGTATCCGGATGAGAAGGATGATGTGGGCGGCGGTGCTGTCGCTGGAGGTGAAGCTGTGGCGGCGGAGCTGGGGCTGCATCCGGTGCCGGAGGAGGAGCAGGAGTACCATGATGCATCTGATGACCCTAAAGGTTAGGGCTTTTTGTCAATTATGATTACTTCTTATTGTTGTTGTTGATGTTGGTGGTGGTGGTTCTGATTTAAGTATTTTAAGCTGATAAAAAAAAGTGAGATGAAGTTAAGATGATTTGTTCTATGAATTAGTTTAATTTAAGTATGTTGCCAAATACACAATTCTGCTTGATGATCCGCAAATCAGCCTTGCACACCAACAGTCGAGTGATAGAATATAAATGCAGTAAATAAAGAGAAATGAATGAGGAGACAAGGATTATAGTGGTTCGGTCAGCTTGACCTACGTCCACTCATGAATGGCTGGGTCGCCGAGTTCTTCTATATTCCGATGGTATAGAGATTACAAAGAAAAATTAGAGTCTTTTTTCTCCCCCTCCTCCACAGTGTTGGTGGGGCTTTCCATTTATAGTCTTTCCCTAATAGATGGGGACGACTTTACAGCAACTACAATACTACTTTGATGGAGCTTCCGAATCACCTTCGTGCGCTGGAGCAGTTGAGATATTCTCCGCTAGTCTGGGTAGCCTAAGTGGGGATAAGAGTTTACTAATTCTAAAGCGATGATGAGGCTTCCGGGTGTTTTTGTGATGACGTGACCGGGCTCATGGGCTGGGCCTGGACCTTATCGGGTCATGAGTTTTGGTCCCAGGTCAATACGGATCGGGTCACTTGGACCTGACCCGTCATTTGCCCCCCAATGCCTCGCGCCAAAGGAAACTTTGAAAGTGAAACATTTTGAATACCCAGGCTTTCTTCATTTCGAACATTTGTAGCCTTCCCAGACATTGCCAGTCTCTGTCCTTTCTTTTTGGGTTTCATAGGAGAGTCCTTTTGGCTTAGGGTTCTTTCCCTCTTTGAAACCCTAGGTTATAAATAGGGACTACTTTCCCCCATTCTCCTTTGAAATTGGATATCCCTCTTAGAGGCTTTGAAGGGTCATTCTCTTCTTGTTCAAGAGAGAAAGAAGGCAAACACGATGGAGCATCCAGACCAACAAGAAGTAGAAGATGGTGTCTGCGTTGATGGTGATGTGGCCAGCCCTGCTGCTGCCGTGGAAGATGGCGGCGGGGGCACCGCGCTGCACCAGCTGCCGCTGGCGACACTGGGCGCAAGGGCGACGGAAGGGGCGCCGCCCCTCCTGCTGCGGCGAACGATTGGCGACGCCCCTGCTACTGCGGCGAACGACGGACGGGGCGCCGCCCTGGGCACCCCTGTTGCTGTGGCGGGGAGCTCGGCGCAGTGGGCTGCTGCGGGCAATGGAAGGGGCTGGGGGCGCCCCTGCTGCTGTCGCCAGGGACGAAAGAGGCAGGGGCACCACCCTGGGCGCCCCTGCTGGTGCTGGTGATGGGAGGAAAAAGGGCGCCGCCCCAGGTGCCCTTGCTGGCGCTGGAGATGGAAGAGGTAGGGGCGACGTGCTGGGCGCCTCTACTGCTGGTGGCAGCGGAGAAAGTGGCTGGTGTGACCCAGGCAAGCAAAATAGAAGGCGGGACAGTTCTTCTGCCAGCACACCAAATAGAGTTTTGTGTCCTCGCCCGAAAAAGTACCGGAGCAAAGTTGTTATTGACGACGACGGGTCCAAAGTACTCTTTTTAGCTTGCTCACTGCTGATAGTGATATTCTGAGGATCGCTGCTGCTTATCATATTCCCCCCACTATGTTATGCCGTCGAGCTGAAGTGGATGAGCCCGCTTGCGACGATTCGTCGGGCGATATTGTAATTTATGAGGAGATGCTTGAAGCGGGATTGTGGTTTCCCATGCCTTCCTCGGTTTGTCACGTTCTCCATTACTTTTCATTGACCCCGGGGCGGTTAGCACCAAATGGTTGGAGAGTTTTGCTGGGCTTCCTTGCATTGTGGAGGAGAGTGCATCACGAGGATGCTTCAACTGGGGAGTTTCACGCGGCTTACAACTT
This sequence comes from Cinnamomum chago, assembly GCA_038049695.1. Lineage (NCBI taxonomy): Eukaryota > Viridiplantae > Streptophyta > Magnoliopsida > Laurales > Lauraceae > Cinnamomum > Cinnamomum chago. Next base: position 52,552,066 of record CP142460.1, read on the forward strand.
GAGCGAGTCTCCAGCCCCCAACAGGGGATGGTATTATTTTACCCATAGGGGTGGCAAGCTGCTTACAGGATTGCGCTCTAACTGTCATAGCCGGAAATCTCGTTTTTTATTTGTTGACGGAGAATGGGTATCAGAGTCAGATCTGGCTTTGGTGCCAACACGATGGGGTGACGCCAAAAAACTTGGTAAGTCATGCATTGCTACTCTTTCTTTTTTTTTTTTTTTTTATATGTTCTAACCCATTATCCTTTTGTAGATTCGCCAGTGCTTTCCATGAGTCAGGAATGGAAGCTGCAGGCCGTAAGGGCTTGTCCTGAAAAAGACTTGGGAGTTCTCTTACCCAAAGAGAGTAGTGGAGCTAGTGGCCCCTCCTCGGGATCTCCTCTGAAAAGAAAAGGTACTTGACTTATGCTTTCTTTTTGTTTACCTGGTAATCCTCATTCAAATTATGCTTTTACTTTCGCAGGGATAGATAGACAAGTGATTGGGGCTCGCCTATCCAGTAGGAGCACTCCTCCTTTGAAGGCGGCAAGGAAGGATGGTACCTCCCGTGGGGCTTCTCCGTCAATGTTGCTTGATGTGACTCTCCCAACAGCAACTCCTCCTGTGGAGACTCGTGTGTGTTCCCATCAGGCGACTCCCTCAGCCACTACTGTTACCCCTGAGTCTCCCTCTCCGGCTACACCTTCTGCTCCTCGTTTACATCTTCCTCATTCGGGAACTTCTACAGGGGTACCGTCTTGGGTTGGTCCCATGCTGGGCAACCCACTAGTTATCAGGGAGAAACTCGGAAGGTTTGTGCTTCCGACCGAAGTTACTCAGATTAATACTTTGGGCACCGAGGGCATTATCAACACCTTCTTGGAAGGTCTGGCTCAGGTAAGGGTCTTCTGTTCCCCCTTCTCCAGACTTTCATCATTTTCTTTTATTCATTTTGTCATTTCCTCTGTTTCTTATCCCTTTAGGTCTCTACTGCATCTATCTGCTTACTTTCGAGAGCTCGATCTCATGGTCAGCTGAAACAGGATAATGAAGCTATGCATAAGGAACTTTCTGCTGCTCAAGGAAAGATTGCCTCTCTTGAGGCTGTTGGCAAGGCTTCTGAGGCTGATCTTGTGGCGGCCCGCGAGAGGGCGACAAGACTGGAGACTGAGCTTTAGAAGTCCCACGAGAGGGTAGCCAGGGTCGAAGCTGAGCTTGAGAAGACCCGTGAGAGGGCTTCGCTCGGTGAGGCTGAGCTTGCAAAGGCCCGTGAGAGGGCGATGCTCAGAGAGGCTGCCATGGAGGCAGAGATGAAGGTGGCATATGAGAGAGCCTCGCAGGCTGAGGAGACGGTTACCATAGCTGAACAGGAGTTAGCAAAAGGTCTTGCTGATGCCTTTATTGATGGTTATGAAGAGCTTAGAGGGAAGATCTCTGCTGCTTTCCCTGACCTCGACCTTTCAGGCTTTGTGCCAACCGAGGCGCCCGATGAAGGTAATGGAGGCTCTGATGACGCCGAGGATGGCGAGGAGGATGATGAGGATGAGGAGGGCAGCTGTGAGAGTGATTAGGGTACATGAGACTTTTTGATATGTTTCATTACACATATATTTTTTGAAAAGGCAATTTTATTGCCTAACTGTTGGAATGAACAAAATATAAAAATCTTATTTATTTACTGCTCATTATCAAAAAAACATTCCAAAAAGTATTGAAAAAATTAAACCCCCAATTCTCACTGCTTCTCCCTTTATGTGTCACTGGTAGTACCTCTTCAGGTGTTCTGCATTCCATGGATGAGGTAAGGCCTTTCCCTCAGAGTTCTGGATTTTATAAGTGCCTGGTCTTACCACTTCTGTTATGAGGTACGACCCTTCCCAATTTGGTCCTAGTTTCCCTTCGCGAGAATCCTTCGTAGCGAGGATCACCTTTTTAAGGACCAGATCTCCTGGTTGGAAGGAACGGGGTTTTACTCTCGAGTTGTAGAATCTTGCCATGCGTCGCTTGTACTCCGCATTGCGGACGTCAGCCATCTCCCTTGCTTCCTCCATCAAGTCGAGGTTGATGCGAAGCCCTTCCTCCTCGGTGTCGGGGTTGTGGTGATGGACCCTAAGAGAATGTACCCTAATCTCGACAGGGATGACTGCCTCAGTCCCAAAAGCGAGAGAGAAAGGGGTTTCCCAGTAGGAGTTCTTGTCGTGGTTCGATAAGCCCACAATACTCCTGGGAGCTCGTCGACCCAAAGACCCTTCGCCCCTTCGAGCCTTGTCTTTAGGCTACGCAAGACTGTTCTTACCATGACTTCTGCCTGCCCGTTTGCCTGTGGATGTGCCGGGCTAGAATGGGGCTGCTTTATCTGAAGGTCGGAACAGAATGAATTGAAGAGTTTATTGTCGAATTGTTTTGCATTATCACTGACAATGGTACGAGGGATCCCAAAGCGGCAGACTATGTTTTTCCAGACAAAGTCTTTCACTTTGGAGTCTGTTATCCTCGCCAAGGGTTACGCCTCCGCCCACTTTGTAAAGTAGTCGACGGCGACCACTACAAACTTGCATTGTCCTCTACCCAAAGGAAGGGGGCCTAGGATATCAATTCCCCATTTGGAGAAAGGCCATGGACTCATAATGGTTGTGAGTTCTTCTGGTGGCTGCCTTGGCACAATGGCGAAGTGTTGACATTTGTCACATTTTCTTGCAAATTCTTTGGCGTCTGCTAACATGCTGGGCCAAAAGAAACCTTGCCTAAGTGCTTTGTGGGCAAGGGAGTGTCCTCCAGAGTGATTCCCACAAATCCCTTCATGGATTTCCCGCAGGGCGTAGTTAGCTTCTTCAGGCGAGGGGCACCGCAACAACGGTAAGGAGTAGCCTTTCTTGTGGAGGATATCTTGTAAGAGGGTGAATTTGGAAGATCTCATCCTCAGCTTTCTTGCCTCAAGGGGGTCCTCTGGTAGTGTGCCTTCTTGAAGGTATGCCCTTATCGGGGTCATCCAGTTCGTTTTAGCTGTAGTACAGTTGATGCTTGCAGTGCTTTCATCCAACTGACTTGGTTCGAACTGGTGCCCAAAGAATGCTGGTTCGCCTGATGGGGTCTCTCTAGGGATGAGGCGAGCCTGGCAAGTGCATCCGCGGCAATGTTATTCTTCCGAGGGATATGACAGATTTGGAAATATTGGAACCGCGGGATTAGTTCTTTCACCATGTTGAGATAATCCTGCATTCTTGTTCCTTTTGCTTCGAACTCGCCTTTTACCTGATTAACTATCAACTGAGAATCGCTGTAAGCGGTGAGGTATCGGGCGTCCATTTCGACCGCCAATTTCAGATCAGAGAGGAGAGCCTCATACTCTGTTTCATTATTAGAGGCCGTGAAGTGGAACTTCACCGCATACTTAAGGGGCGTACCATCGAGGCTGATCAAAATGAGGCCCGCTCCACCTCCATTACTGGTCGCGGAGTCATCAACATAGAGCTTCCACAGTGGTAACGAGGGACTCTGAGCGCCAGGCTGGGAACCAGGAATCAACAGGGCGCCCAAGGCAGAAGTTGCTTGGGCGCCCTTATCAGGAAGTGATTGGGCGCCCAAGGATGTCTGGTCTCCCATGGGTCGGGCCTGGAGACTTGGAGTTGTGTGGGCGACCCCCTGGTTGTCCTCGCAGGGTGGCGAACCGCCTTGTAGGGGCGTGACGAGTTCATCCGTCTCCTCTTCTGCTAGTGTAAACTCAGCTACAAAATCTGCCCAAGCTTGCGCTTTGATGGCCACCCTTGGTTGGTACTGGACATCAAATTCGCCCAATTCAACTGCCCATTTGAGGAGTCTCCCAGACACATCCGGCTTCCCCAATACTCTCTTCAAAGGTTGATCCGTAATCACAACAACTGTATGACTCTGGAAATAATGCCGTAGGCGTCTTGCCGTTGAGATGAGGGCGAGCGCCAGTTTTTCTAACTTCGAGTACCTAATTTCTGCCCTCCGGTACGCCCTGCTCACATAATAAATGGGTTTTTGCACTCCACCATGATTTCTGATAAGGACGGAGCTGACTGCTGTTGAGGAGACAGAGAGGTACGAGTACAGGATTTCACCTGGCGCAGCATGAGAAAGGAGGGGAGGTGTGGCCAAGTAAGCCTTGAGTCCTTGGAAGGCCTCCTCTGCCTCTGGTCCCCATTCAAAGGCTTTCCGGAGGGTTTTGAAGAAGGGTAAGCATCTGTCTGCAGATTTGGAGATGAATCTATTAAGTGCTGCAATTCTTCCATTAAGTCGTTGGAGCTCTTTGGTGGAGGAGGGCGACTTCATGTCGAGGATAGCCTTGATCTTATCGGGGTTTGCTTCAATTCCCCTCTGGTTGACCATGAAGCCTAGGAATTTTCCTGACCCTACGCCAAAGGCGCATTTCTCAGAGTTCAACTTCATGCGATATGACCTGAGAGCATTGAAAGTTTCTCGAAGATGGTCAATGTGATCTACTACGGCGAGGCTCTTCACCAACATGTCGTCCACATAAACCTCCATTGTTTGCCCTATCTGGGACTGAAACATTTTGCTCACTAATCGCTGGTAGGTTGCACCTGCATTTTTTAGCCCGAAGGGCATGACTCTGTAATAGTAGGTTCCCCTTGGAGTGATGAATGATGTTTTTTCTTGGTCTGGGGGGTGCATGCTGATCTGGTTGTATCCAGAATATGCGTCCAGGAAAGTGAGCAGTTCATGTCCTGCCGTGGCATCAATGAGTAGGTCAATCCGTGGTAACGAGTGGCTATCTTTTGGGCACGCCTTGTTGAGATCAGTGAAGTCAACACAAAGGCGCCATTTTCCATTGGCTTTTGCTACCATCACAACATTTGAGAGCCACTCAGGATATGCTACTTCCCTGATTGCCCCATTTTCAACTAGCTTTCTCACCTCCTCGCCTATTGCTTGAGCCCTTTCAGCGGAAGCGCTCCTCAGCTTCTGTCGAACAGGTTTGTAGCGAGTATCGATATTGAGGTGGTGGGTGGCGACGCTAGGGTCGATTCCTTCCAAGTCCGCATGCGACCACGCGAAGACGTCCATGCTATGCTTCAGAAATTCTACTAGCTGGTGACCAAGATCTTCTGGAAGAGAAGAGCCAAGGTATACTCTTATGTTTGGATACTCTTCGTCTAAGACCACAGGGGTGAGTTTCTCCACTGGCTCTCCTCTCTCAGTAGTGGCGTCATCCCTTAGGTCAAAGGTCTCAATTTGCAATGATTCCTGTGGTTTTTTGGCCTTCATTGAGGAGACATAACACTCCCTTGCTGCTACTTGGTTCCTTCTGACCTCTCCGACTCCATTAGAGGTTGGAAAGCGGAGGATGAGGTGATAGGTGGAGGGGACGGCTTTTAACGTGTTGAGAGCAGGTCGCCCCAATGTGATATTGTAAACTGATGGGCAGTCTATTACTAAGAAATTGACCATAACTGTGGAACTTCGGGGTGCCACTCCAGCTGTGACTGGCAGCATAATTGCTCCCAGGGGATACATTTTCTCCCCTGAGAATCCAATGAGGGGTGACTTGACAGGCCGTAGCCTTTGCCTGCCTAGGCTCAACTTGTCATAACAATCTGCAAACAGGATATCCGCGAAACTGCCGCTATCCACTAGGATCCTACGCACCTAGAAATTGACGACTGTCAGGGTGAGCACCAGTGGGTCGTCATGGGGGAGCTGTATTCTTTCTAAGTCCCTATCCGAGAAGGATATGACCTCCCCGTCACCATGCCTGGGCGCTTTGGATGGGCGTGCTTCATCAGTGTGCCTGGCCTTTCTAGTGTGGGCCTTCATGGCTGAGAGTGACTCTGCCGATCCTCCGGAAATAGTTTGAATTTCTCCAAAGGGCTGTTGATTTTTTCGGTTATGGGGTGGTGACGGCGCTTGGACCTTACCAACGACATACTGGCGCAGGTGTCCACGCTGAATGAGGTCCTCAATTTGCTTTTTCAGTTCATAGCAGTCGTCAGTGTCATGGCCATGGTCGCGATGAAAGTGACAGTACTTGTTCGGATTTCTGCGGTTTGGGGGAGACTTCATCTTCCCTGACCATTTTACAGTGGGATCATCCTGGATCTGAAATAAGATGTGTCCGACTGCGGCATTGAGAGGAGTGAAGGCTTGTCTGTCTCTCTGAGGAGCTGGTCCGAGTCTGTCTTTGACAGGTATCCTCTCCGTCCAGCTTCGCTTATTGCTGTTCTCCTTCCTGTCGTCTCTGTCCCTTTCCCTCTCCTTTTCTCTTGTTTTGGTGGACTCACCTCGTCTGGCCCTTGTGATGTCCTCGGCATTCATATACTTTTGGGCCTTTGCCAGCAGCTTTGGCATACTTTTTGGTGGGCGCTTCATCACCGAGAACAGGAAACTTGACGAGCGGAGGCCTCCCAAGAAGGCCGTCATGGTTACCTTATCATCGGGTTCTTCAACTTGGAGTAGCTCCTCGTTAAAACGAGTGAGGTAGCTCCTGAGGCTTTCATTTTTATCCTGCTTTATGCTGAGCAGGTGTGTGGCGGGCTTCTGGTGGCGGTGTCCTCCAATGAAGTGCGACACGAAGGACTTGCTTAGCTCAGCAAAGGTGGAGATGGAGGCTGGGGCTAGACTGGAGAACCATTGCCGTACGGAACCCTTCAATGTGGTTGGGAATGCTCTACACATAATCTCGTCGGAGATGTTATGTAGTTGCATTAAAGTTTTGTAGGTTTCCAGGTGGTCCAGTGGATCCTTTGTTCCATCGAAGGTCTCTATGGATGGCATTTTGAACTTTTGAGGAAGTGGGTAGTTCGCCACGCCGGGTTTGAACAGTGTGTCCGTTCGTTGTACTAGGTAGTCTATTGTTTCTAGTCCCTGTGCCTTCATGGCATTGAAGACATCATCAAGCTGATTCTGCATTTCCTTGATCTTCTCGTCCCAACGATTGGGGGCTTCTCTGGACTGGCCTTGGAAATGACTCTCATCTTCCATGCTTTGGTTTTCACCCCCACCTTCTCGGAAAGAAAGATCTTCCCTATGAGAGGTAGAAGGTGGGGGTGGAGGTGGAGCTGCTTCATGAAGGGCTCCACCAGGAGGGAGGCCTTGGGAGACTCCAATAGGGACGCCCTAGGGGACTCCGATAGGGACGCCCCGGTTGGCATGGGCGCCCAGATGAGGAGCACCTCGGCGCCCTTGGTGTGGCGCTCTTTGTAGTCCTCCGGCTGGTGCTCCCCCTTGCCCAGCAAGCATGAGTTGCAGGATCTGCTGGTTTTGGGTAACTAGCTGCTGCATGGTCTCCAACATTTGCTGAGGAGTGGGAATAGGAGTGCCCGTGACAGTATTGTTATATGGAGGAGCATCCTCCCCCTCTTGCTCTGGATTATCTCCCGGTCTATTCTTTGATCTAGTATTGATCACCATAGGTCTAGCTGAGAAATTTCTTCCAAGTGAGAACTTTAGTCGTTCCCACAGACGGCGCCAAACTGATGATGCGCAAATCAGCCTTGCACACCAACAGTCGAGTGATAGAATATAAATGCAGTAAATAAAGAGAAATGAATGAGGAGACAAGGATTATAGTGGTTCGGTCAGCTTGACCTACGTCCACTCATGAATGGCTGGGTCGCTGAGTTCTTCTATATTCCGATGGTACAGAGATTACAAAGAAAAATTAGAGTCTTCTTTCTCCCCCTCCTTCACAGTGTTGGTGAGGCTTTCCATTTATAGTCTTTCCCTAACAGATGAGGACGACTTTACAGCAATTACAATACTACTTTGATGGAGCTTCCGAATCACCTTCGTGCGCTGGAGCAGTTGAGATATTCTCCGCTAGTCTGGGTAGCCTAAGTGGGGATAAGGGTTTACTAATTCTAAAGCGATGATGAGGCTTCCGGGTGCTTTTGTGATGACGTGACCGGGCTCATGGGTTGGGCCTGGACCTTATCGGGTCATGAGTTTTGGTCCCAGGTCAATACGGATAGTCACTTGGACCTGACCCGTCACTGCTGTCTTGTGCTTTGATGTGTTTCGATGTGGGGTAAATGAAGAGGGTTGCGTCGGATTGGCACTTGGACATAATAGACTTGTGATATAAAATTTGAGTTGTATTTTGAAAATTGATGCTAGTGTTGAGAGATTTTTGGAAAGCCATTTGTTGAGTCTGTGTTCTAGTGTCAAGTGAGAGAAGCCATGTGTTGAATATGGTGGCCCCTTGAAGAGACCTCCAACAAAAAGAAATTAGTAGCTTAAAAAAGATATGAATGGGTTTCCTCACCTATAAATACTAAACTAGTCTAAACATTATAGCTGACATTTTTTGGATGTGGGTTCTTTGGTAAGAAAGTGTGTTGACTTGCTAGATATATTAAAGACTTGATTGTTTAACGAGAAGATTCTGCCCTCCATGGTTTTCTGTTTTCACGGGAGTGAGGAATTTTTCGTTCCTACCACTCCCATTGGAAATCAAAATCCTATCTATCGAGGAAAACTCATTCATTTTTTTAACTTTTCCTCAAGAAAATATGTCACGCCAAACAACAAAAAAGTTGGTTGCATAAAAAATCGAACAGTTTTCCTCTCTATCGCGAAATCTTCTTGTTGCACAAAAGCACCATGAAAGGAAGAGAATAAAATACTGCTTGCTCACAGAAGATTAAGAAGAGAAGGTAGTAAGGACTTTAGGAAAGGGTCTAAGTTTATTCTATTTATGAAAGAGTAACTGAAGAAATAAGGTAGTATGCTTTATAGTGTTTAAGAACTTGAATGTTCTAATGCAAATGAAAATTTTAGTTGAAGTGGAGGCATAATATTGTAAAATAGGCCTCCATAGAATATGAATAAATTTTTGCGGTTCTCTTCTTTTAATAGCTTCTACAATTGGTTGCTTATACTTTTTTAGACTATAGTTTTTGCCTAATTGTTTTTTGCAGTTGTGCATAATGCAGGCTCTGTACTATTTGGTGCACTGATTTTATCCTATATTTATATATGAATGCCAATATGGATTCATTTTTTCATGAGTGCGCCCTTTGTAGTTAGAACTATTCTTAGTTACAATAGCCTTTTTAACACTAGAGAATATTGAAACTAGCCAAAGGCAGTGGAACTTTGTAGCTGCTACATTTCAAAGGCTGGAAAGAGCTGAGAGGTGCTTGCTGCAGATTGCCACATTTAGAATGCCATGGATCCTCGCTGCAGCTCTCTCATTACGACATCATTGGCTCTTTCCCCAAATACTACAAGAGGATGGATTGTCATGGAGGGCTTTAAGTTTGGGATTAGGTCGTTACTTGAGTGGTGGAGAAAGACAAAGCTATATGATATGGCTTACTGGGATTCTTGAAAACCAATGAGGATGGGGAGCGTTGAGTTCCTTCTTTTCTTGAATTTAATTGGGGGAACTGCTTGTTTGAATCAAAATATTTAATAAGAATGCTATTTTGAAGTAGTTTGTCGCAGAGGAGCTCGAGAGGTCATTAGTTGTGCTGGAGCATGAAGATCTCATTTTTGCTTTATAAAAGAGGACGAAGGTTATTAGGGGTCCTCCTACTCCTTGTCGGGTGAAAATTATAGGCGTCCCTTTGCAAAATCATACATGATATAGATATATAAGGAGAAATCATTAAATGCAAATTTAACAAGTATTTAGAAACATTTTCAAACAACTCGGCATTCCGCATTGGCTAAACAGTCATGGACATCATAGCGCCCCGCCCCCACTTTACTGTGACGGGGAACAGAGTTTTGCTACGGTATTATGCGGCCCCAATTTAATCATGGCAGGAGCAGCGTTTGGTACCCAAATACAGAGTTATGACCATCAGAACATATACAGAAGTAGTACCGAAGTGACAGTAGGTCACTTCTAGAGTAATTAACTAATCTACAGATAGTTTAAGAAAATGTAACCTCTACATGGTAGCGCCCTACTATGCAAGGTTTAATTAGCCTAGTCGTGTTGCCTTAAATTTCAGGAAAACACATATAAAAACCAGCCAATAATAATCAATAAGGAATTATTCTGCATGCATATTAAACCTTTAGAATTAACAGATTCCATGTTTAAAATATTATATACTTGAACTACACAAATCACATGACATAGGGGAGATATGTTAATATAACAAGATATGTGTTAGGAGCATAGTTTTCAAAATCGGAATCGTATCGCAAATTGTTCATACTCATGAATCGTATCGCGAATTGTAAGATTTTGTATTTTTCTAATAAAAAAAGAATTAAAAATTAAAAGAAAAATAAAAAAGTAATTATTCATAACCATCCATTTTCCCACTTATAACTGTATAAATACATTGACAAGAAAGTCTATCATACAATCATATCAATAACATCATGAAGTATATATATATATATTTGAAATAATGAATGGTGTGGTAATGCTAACCTGCGGTGTCAGTTTCCTTCTCTTTTCCTTTTGGGCAGGAACCCCCAGGCCTTTGTTGCAGATAATTCTCATTTTGTGGGTGGATTGAGAGTTTGGAGTTTCCACTTTCGTCGAAATTTGCATGATCATGAGGTGACAGAGTATGTTAGTTTTCTCTCTTTGCTTAACAAGACATTTATCTCTGGAGGGAGAAGAGATGTTAGGATTTGGAAGGCTGAAGCTAGAGGGAATTTTTCAGTTAAATCTTTTTACAATGTCTTGATTGGTGTGGGTGATCGGATGGTAGTTTGGAAGAGATTTTGGAACCCTGTTGTTCCTCCAAGAATTTTGGTTTTTTGTTGGGTAGCCCGTTTACATAAAATTCTTACTATGGATCAATTAAGAAGGAGAAATTTTACTGTTGTTAATGGTTGTCCACTTTGTTTACAAGATGAGGAAACGACGACCCACCTTCTGATCCATTGCAACTATGCTCACATAGTGTGGACGTCTATCATTAGAATTTTTGATATGTGTTGGGTCATGCCTAGTTCTATTAAGGAGCTTTTTGGGCAGTGGAGTTTTAGGGGCAATTCTATTCGTGGGCGCATTTTGTGGCGGTTATCCTTATATGCTGGTCTTTGGAAGTTACGGGTTGAGAGGAATAATAGAGTTTTTCAAAATAAATGCAAATCTCCTAAGGAGATTGTTCAATCTGTTATTTGGGTTGCTTCGGAATGGGCCATTAGGGAGGTTGAATTTGTTGGAGTTTCTTTAGAAGCTCTTTCTAGATCTTGGCCAGCCCATTTTCAAGGTGGAAGGCGTTCTATTCTAAGAAAAAATCTATTGTGGGAACCTCCTCCGAATGGTTTTCTTAAGCTAAATTTTGATGGCAGTTATTTTCCGCATATTCAGATGGGTGGCATTTCTGCATAGTTGTGACTTCTCTGGAAAAATTATCAAGAACTTTGCGGGTCCCGTGACTTATGTTGATTCTAATCAAGGATGAAAATAGCGGTAGCGGCGGGCATAGCGGCCCACCACCAAACCGCTACGAAGCGGGCGATACGTAGCATAGCGGGGATATGTAGCGGCATCGCGGTGCGATTTGAAAAAATCGCCAAAAAAATATGAAAAAATTCCAGAAAATCCAGAAAATTGTAAAATGAAAGAAAATGTGGTTCTTTTGCAAAAGTAAGAAAATGGGGCGTAGCGGTGCCCTCAATACATGAGGTCCTGTATCTCTGTATAAATAGAAAATAATAGTAATGGTTAGTTTTTTCACATGTATTCATGTTTCTTAGTCATGCTTACTTAAAAAGTAATGGAAAGCTCATAAAAAAAAAAAAAAAAACTAGAACATGAAATAAAGGCATAAGAATTAAGAAGATTTAAGAGTTAGGCCATTACTCATTAGTCATTACTCAATACTCATTAGTGAACATTGAACAATCAAATATCAATACTTCAACATTCAAGGTTCAAATTCAATCAAGTGAATGAACTATGAAGTGATCAACAGACAACAAACAACATTCAACACCAATTTAGAAATGACAGAATAGAGTTAGTGAAGGAAATATGAATACCTTAATCACCACTAAAAGGAATGTCTACTAAGATTCAAGGGGCTATGGTTATCCTCATCGCCATCAGTGTTATCATTTCTAGTGGCACCATATGGAATTTGATATTGATGACCATTGGGATCCACAAATCCAAAGAAGGCAGCCGCACCCACATCAAAAGAACTTAGAGCTGGAGGAGGTGGAGGTGGATATCTACCATATTGCGTTTCACCATAGTCACCATATGAGTAGGACCCTGAAGTTGAAGACTGTTCTTCTCCTTGTTGTTGTTGTTGTACTTGACCATATGGAAAATAGTCAAAATACTACCATATTGCGTTTCACCATAGTCACCATATGAGTAGGACTCTGAAGTTGAAGACTGTTCTTCTCCTTGTTGTTGTTCTTGACCATATGGAAAATAGTCAAAATACTGTGAGGGTCCTTGTCCACTATAACTAGGGTTCCACGATTCAGCCCATGATGCTGCTTGTTGTCCTCCAACACCTCTACCCATATATCCTTGTTCATTACTACCTCCAGGAGCAGGTGGTGAGACTCTCCGACGCCGTTGATAACCACGGTTTCCTTCCATTCTTTCCGGAAAGTCCTGTACCTCATCTACAGGAATGACATCTTCCTGATCATGTTGGTAGTATTCACCAGTAGCACCTGTCCCACTAGTGTCTCCTGCTCCATCTCCCCCATCTCCTCCACCATGGTTACTCGAAGAGACGGTGGTACTCGTCTCTCAGAAGATGACACAACATGAGCAGGTTCTTTCCCTTTAGGTTGTGGTTGCGGGCCTTGCGGCTGTGCATTTGAGCATTTTCCTCCAAGTGGGGCACCCTCTTCCTCGCCCATATCTTCATCGAGCAAATTTCTAACCTCCTCCTGAAAGCCCGGATTTGAATCTAGCAATGGATCCTCTATCTCGGCTATCCATGGGAGCAAGGGATCGTCCTCTTTGAATATGCGATCCAAACTAATAGGACAATAGCTCGGATTATCCCTTGCTCTCCTTTCTCTTGTTCTGTTTCTCAACTTCAAATTGTAATGGCAATATACAAGCTTGTTGAGTTTTTGCATGGTAAGCCGATTCCTGGACTTTGTGTGGATCAAGGAGAAAGTGTTCCAATTCCTTTCACAGTTTGATGAAGTTGTAACTTGACTAAGGATGCGAACAACCACTTTCCTTAGAATTGGAGTATCCTCTCCAAAATTCATCCACCAATCAGCTGAAATTCTATGTAAACAAATAAAATTAGATATTCATTAAGTCCTTCCAAGTTCCAATCAATTGAGAGATAAATAACAAAAGCCTAATAGGTTGGGTGATTGGGTCTTTTGTTCATACCAGGTGGCATCTTTCCAATTGCCCTTATTGTAAGAGGGTCAGCGAAGCCTCCTCTCCTTTGTGTGTATGTAGATATCTACAGTGTGAAAATTAGGAATAAATCAATAAACCATACATGTTTAAGACCTATCTCAAGCATATACATTTGTTTTCTCAAATCTCAATCACTAACTCACCTCTTGGATGGCTTCGATTGAATCATCGACTCCCAACAATTTTTTCAACACTTCCCTTAATCCTACCCTCAACTCCGTATCTATTGCATCACTGTGCTGTTGGGCATTGGGGTAGTAGGATTCGGGATTAAGGAAATAACCTACATTGAAAATAAGTTGAAATGCAAAATGATTAATTGATTAAACATCAATCAAAGAGAGCTAGATTGCTTTTAAAAGCATCAAATAGTGATATTGTTATTGAGTACCTGCAGCATGCAATGGATGGTGCAGCTGGTCGTTCCACTGGGCATCAATAATCTTTATATATTCATCATGATATCTAACATTTTCCATGATAGCTTGCTTAGCCCGATCCATTGCTTCATATATATATCCCATTGTTGGCTTGTCACCATCTACAAGCCGCAACACTCTAACTAAAGGCTCATAAACCTTTAATAAATTAGACACTCTTTTCCAAAATTTATTGTCCCTCATCAAGTTAGGGATCTCAAATTCCGGACCACTTGTTGCATTGCTCCATTTCAAACGAAGCCATTCCTCTGAAGCAAACATCTGAATCAGCTCTGTTCTAAACCTTACAAGGCTCTCCATCGCAATAAAATGGGTAGCAAACCTAGTTGATCCCGGACGTACCAATGCATGGTTATTTGTGAATCTTTTCATCAAGCTCAAAAGATATGAATGATCATAAATAAATCTGCTAATGCCTCTACATGCCTTGATAACTTCAGCAATTTTCTTCTTTTTTCCAATATCTTCCATAATGAGATCTATACAGTGTGCTGCACATGGAGTCCAAAACAGATGAGGTCTTTTCTTCTCCAACATCTTATCGGTTGCCTTGAAATTGACGCCATTATCTGTAACAATCTGTACAATATTCTCCTCTCCCACACTATCTACAACTTTATCCATAAGAGTGTATATATATTTAGCTGTCCGCCTATGTTCAGATGCATCCACGGACTTTACAAAGACACACCCAGCAACTGATTGTACCAAAAAATTATTAATTGTGTGTGCCGCTGGTCCACCCATCACACATAATGGTGACCCCATGTTGTTGCCACATGGGCCTAAAGTTCTCCACCCATGCCTTTATTTCTTTATATTCTTCTTCGAGATATTTAGTGCCCACTTCATAAACAGAGGGCGACTGTATTCCCCGGCCAGCTTCGGCGGCAACATCAAGAATTGTTTGGAAATAGAGGGAATCTATTGTTGTAGGTGGTATGTTCTTGTGAATTAGCCATTTTGATGTAGCTTTGGCTAACCTATCTCTTGCACTCTTTATCACCCCTTTCATAACACTTGATATATTTGGTTGTTTAGCCCCCTCTTTTCTATGTGCTAGAGGATCAATAGGGGGAGGAACTGTTCTTCTAGTAGAAATAACTTCTACATCAACATCCCATTCCCCTCGGATCCTAAATGCCCTACGCATGGCCCCCGTAATGCCCTTGCCCCTGCTTGGCACAACAGATGAGCCCCTTGCATCGTAATATATGCTGCTTCCAGCAAATGCACGACGTTCATATTCTTCTTGGTGATGATTCATGATGGACTCTCGGCGTGCAACTTTCATATGTGCATCTTTATCATCATAACCTTCATCCCCAAATACATCACAACGGGCAGCATCAACATCTTGCTACCTCTTTTCTTTTATCTTTATTTTTCTAGCTTTGTTTTGGCCAACCAAAGCTTTCATTTGTTCCCTAACTTCCCTTGGTACTTCGGTACAGCCAGCAACATTGCCAGAAATGTGACCCAAGTTGTGATTGAATCTTGTAATGCCCCCGCACTTTCCCACAAAACTTGCATTTCATTTTCAACCTGTTGTTCTCAACTGCCTCACCAAAGCTCCATGCGGGATCAATATCACGAGGCATTTTCAAAAATCAATTCGCAAACATAAATGCACAATAGATTACTGAATACCTATAAATATGAACAAGTAGTATGTTAAAAATTAAAAAAACAAAAAAACATGTTAGATGAAACATATATCTAACACTTAAGAATCATTCTCTTGACATTTAATTGGCATTCCATTACTAAAATTATTTTTTTTTTCAAAAATTAAAAAAATCCGAAAATAAAAAAAAGGAAAAAATTGAAAAACAAGCAATATATGTTGGAATGATCTATTGGAAACATAGATCTATAATCTAGGAGCCCTTTTCAAGACATTTGATTGGCATTCAATTACTAAAAATAAATTTTTTTTACAAAAATAAAAAAATCCAAAAATAAAAAAATGAAAAAATTTGAAAAACAAGCAATATATGTTGGAATGATCAATGGGAAACGTAGATCTATAATCTAGGAGCCCTTTTCAAGACATTTGATTGGCATTCAATTACTAAAAATAATTTTTTTTTACAAAAATAAAAAAATCCGAAAATAAAAAAAAGGAAAAAATTGAAAAACAAGCAATATATGTATGAATGATCTATGGGAAACATAGATCTATAATCTAGGAGCCCTTTTCAAGACATTTGATTGGCATTCAATTACTAAAAATAAATTTTCTTTTACAAAAATAAAAAAATCCGAAAATAAAAAAAGGAAAAAAATTAAAAACAAGCAATATATGTTGGAATGATCTATGGGAAACATAGATCTAACAAAATGAAGCTATTTTCAAGTTGTTTCATGAGTTTTCCATAAGTGATAATGTTTTTTTTTTAAATAATATAAATCTGAAAATAAAAATAACAATATTAAAAAAAACAAACAAACGATATGCATGCAAGATCAAAAGGAAGCATGGATCTACAATAAAAGAAGACAATGATGCCATTATGTTGTGATTCATAGTAGCTAGAGAGTGGTAATCTCAAAAATTGAAAAAAAGTCACATACGTAGATGAAGATTCTTGTTTAAAATCTTTAAAATGCTTTGAATAGTTGAATGTTGGTGATTTGGTGGCAAGAAATCTTGAAAAAATTCACTTAGGAAACACTTGGGACCACTTAGGAGTAAGAAAATGGGAAGAACAACAGTAAGAGAGGAAGAAAAGAGGGGTTTTTAACCCTATCTCGTAGGGGGGGCGGGGGGTATAACCACAGTATCGGCCGCCAGGGGCTATTTCGGCCGTAGTGTGGCTGTAATGGCGGCCGCTTTTTTTATTCATGATTCTAATGGAGCTGAGATGTATGCTTTATTGGTCGGCCGTGAATTACGTCATTTGGGAGGCTTTCATGCAATTATTGAAGGTGATTCTTTCTTTGCGATTCAATGAGGTTCTGGGAAGTCTTTTCATCCATGGACTTTAGCTGATTTGGTGGAGGAGGTGCAAGATATTTCATTTCATTTAGGAGCTTTGTTTCTTTATATTCCTCGTGAAGCTAATTCTTTGGCAGATGGTTTGGCTAGGGAAGGAGTTTTTTGGCTTCACATTTCGTTTGATGTTTAGCTTCTGTTTGTGTTTTTTAATTTATGTTCGTTGTTTTTTTTTTGTTTGTTTCTTTTTTCTTTGAATAAAATTTACCGATATAAAAAATATATATATTTGAAATAAATGATGTGTAAATAGTTAAATAACTTTAAAGTATTAATATGTTTTTTTTTATTATCTTTAAATCAAAATATAAAAATAAAATTCAAACCATCAATCTTACATAATAGGATATCTCTTAAAGTTAAGAAAGTGTTCGTGAAGAAAAAACCAAAATAGATTACAAAAGAAGAAGATATAGACAAACAACATACGTGTAGTCGAATGCTTTAGTTAAATGCATGTACTTTAGTTTATTCATCTTTAAAACCTTATCAAATCCGCAAAAAATTCCTAGGAGGTTTCATTAATTACTGAATAACCTTTTTAAAAATAAAAGTGCTAAAAGAAAGAAAGAATAAAAAAAGAAAAAAGGTAAAGATTATTAATATTAACTTATTTGTTGTAGCTATTCTTGCTTAGCCGAATCACTTGAATTGTAAGATTCGATGAAACGAGTATCAAATCGCAAGATTCACACCTAAATCCTAAGATTCATTTGTAAATGGGATTCTTTGCATAGATATGAATAGTTTTTCTTAAGATTTAGAATACGAATCGGGATTTGGGATACGAATCATAGGATTCTGATAACTATGGTTAGGAGTACATGTTAACTTGAGATTAGTTCGATAAACTTCATTAAACATTATCATTAATTTGCAGATCATGCCAAACCTAGGTCTAGGATCACTTTCCACATGTTGACTCTATGCCAACGCAACCTTATGATAACATGGAATCGCAAACACCGCACATTTTCCCTAAATCCAATTCGAATGATTGCAGCAATTAGGTATAGGCCAATTACTAGTTGGCTCTTCTAAAGGTAATTAATATTTAAAGAGTCCTTAACGTCTTACCCTTAGGTTACCATATTCCTAGGCATGCTTCATGGTGATCCGTAGGTGGATGTCAAGCCTTACAAACATTACCTACTGCTGGTCATTGTTTAATAATCATCAAATCAAATTTGGAAACCTTAAATTCAAGACCAAATTCCCAAAATCATCAAGTTATAGCAATGCGGTATATGGAAACTGGAAACTCTAAAAAAAAAAAGAAAAAAGAAAAAAGAAAAACACTCTGGAAAACTCACAAACTGTGATGTGTGCAGGGTTTTCAAGGCCCTAATAGGCCTCCATAAGGGCCAGTTTGGCAACTCTACTAATAGAGTCAAGTGAAATAAAATTGATTTTGAATAAAGAATAAAATATAAGTGGGTTATGATGGTATTTTGTTTTTAGTTGTTTGTTATGGAATCTTTTTGACTTTTTGTATGGGAAAGTGTTCTTTTTTTTTTTTGTATTTTTGTGGATAAAGGTGGTTGCTTTTTGACTTTTTTTGAAAAAAAATGGAGGGAGTTTTGAATTAAAGTGTTTTTGATACGACATCTTGTCTGAAAAATGAAGGCTTTACTTGACTTTTACTATGCTAGTAAAGTGCCAAACTAGCCCTAAGGGTTGGCCAGCAGGGTTCCGCACATGGTAGCCACGGCCAAGCCCCAATACTCCATATCTCATGTATTTGTATTACTTGGGGTCTACCACGTCATAGCTTGCGGATTTCTAATCATTTTCCACATAAAGCATACATATAAAATCATGTATTCCACAAAATAAATTAGCTACTGTTTTAGACAATCTGAAATCCAAATTATTACCTGAGAAAACCCCTAAAACAATACTAAAACATCGGAGGAAGGCTAAACCCTAATCACATATACTCTAAGGAACCCCAAAACCCTCAAATCCTTGCGGATTTTGATCCAACAACCACGATACATGGCTGGACCATGTTCGGCCAGCATGTGGCGTCCCATTTGTGTCCACGGCCAAGGTGAAAATCCCCCTTTTGCCTATCTTGCATAATTGCCGGCCATTTCCCTTAGGATGCTGGGGTTTTGAGTCCTTTTCCCACATCAAATCAAAAGTTAGTTGTTTAGGCCTAGAAATTTGGGTTTCTAATAAGTGAAAGATTGAAATCAAACCATTAAACATGTAGGAACAGGAATTTAGATTTGCTTCTTTTTGGATCTTTAGGGTTTTTCGAGGTCTCTTACATGAATATGCTATATTTGGCCCATCCATGGTTTAATTAGGGTTTTTAATGGTTAAATAATCTGAATTAGATAGTAAAAATCAGGTATGAATAGAGATTTAGATTTGTTTTGTAACGCCCCAATTCCGGATACCGATAAACTCGTTCGATCACCCGAAATTGGCGCGCTACTTCCCGGAAAGTCCGAGAACTTCCAAGATCGTAGGCCGCAGTGAGGTCCAATTTAAAACTTTTTGACCGAATAACAATCAATGGTTAAAACTTGCGGAAGCATAACATTTGATTTGAGCGGAAGCAATAGGTATCATATATAATAAAGAAAGCAGAACAGTGGTCTAATTAAAATGAGTCAATGTAAATTTGAAGTTATACATTTTTATCTTTCTACCCTTCTCACAACAAGTTTCACTCAAAACCCAAACAAAGTGAGTCCCTCAAAATCCCTGAATAAACTCGTCTCCGCCCTCCGGCTCGACATCCGTGTCGGCCGGGCCCCACGCATACTCTCCGGCTACCGGTGCCTCCACGAGGGCTAGTGTGTCATCGGGAATCTCTGGGTCAAGGCCTAAGCACCATAGAATGGGTCAGATCTAAACGATCTGGCAAGATACAGCATACTACTAACATAGCATATATATATCAAATGAAGTAAAGACGGGTACATAAGTTAAATGAATAGCAAGGGAAAAGAACTAGGCAGTTGTGCATTTAAATCATAAGGAATCAGTATAAATAGAAATCAACTAAACTACTACAACTAGGTGGCACATTCACACGAGCTGGAATACCGCGGGATATTATGCCGCGGCCCTCCCATACTGAACACAGTCGCGGCGGGGAATCTCACCAGGGAATAACTAATCCCGAATATCACTCATCAACTCATCATCTCAACACTCCAGATCGGCACGGTATGACACCTTGCCGTCTTAACCACACAGCTCATCATGATAGCTTCCCAATACTCAACTAGCTCCTACCGGGGATGATCAGTCCACCGGCTGAGCTTAAATCAACCGAGTGAATGTTCATGCCGACTCGAGAATAACTCTAAGGTCTGTGTCTGTCTAGGCTTTGCCTTGCGTGAACAAGGTCCTAACAATATCTCTAAGAGATCTACACATCTCAATACAGTCTCTGGATCTCATTCAAGGTCCAGGCCCACTCGTTGGATCCATACCGAGGCCCATCAGTACATGGCCTGGTCTAAAACCGTCCAAACGAGGCAACCAATCCATCTACTACTGACAAACAGTTCCATTATAATCCATATAACTTAACAGTCCAATAGAAACTATCTCTTCAAGCTAAAGGGTTCACATCACCACACTTAGGCCCAATAAGGGCCCGCCTAGACACAGACACGGGTCAATGATCTACGAAATCACACCATCGGGTCACCTCTAGATACCCTAGGTTCAGGTCTTCCAATTATGTTTAATTAATAGTAAACAGCTATTCTAAGATCTAAGAACGACAGAGTAAAATAACAGTGAAGTATAAACTTCAATCAAATAATCAACGGGAAAAGCAACGGTCCAATCCTAGGTAAATGGGCCACTTTAGGTTCGGGTCTATCTCCGGTAATTCGATCTCTAAACGATGTCATTAATGCCGTAAAATAATGTATTTTGGTGCTTAGTTGGTTAAGGACATTGTTGACAACTTTTAGGGGTCGAATCATCTTAAATTTATCAACCAAAACACTAAACAGTGGTCCCCACGAGTCAAGGTCGAGCCACGCCATTGACTCGTGCTTGGCACATTGATGGAAGTTCATTTGTGATGGTTAATGGGTCCTACAATCGATTAATTATAAAACAATGCTAAACTCACACCCTAGAGTGCACAGTGTGGCAGGTCGACCTGGCAAGGGTCGGGTTGATCTGCTCCACTGGAATTAAAGTTGGGACTTGGTTTGGATTCTGGGATTCCCAGTGTACCCGATTGACTAGGTGGCCAGCCAGTCGATCTGGTACACGGGGATACTTGAGTCAGCAAACTCCAGGCCAAATCTCAACTTTGCACTGAGGTCTGTGTCTGACAGAAATATCCAAGTTATGCACAAACTATCCGAATTCGGTTCGTAAATACCCAGGGCTTAATCAATTTATAAAAACTAATGATATTTATAAAAGTGTCACACTAAAGGGGTCCAAATTAATTAAATTAATTTAATGACTAAAGGGGGGTCCGGAAATATTAATTTAAGGGTAAGTAACATGTTAATTTATTTTAATAGGGTTTCCTAAGGTTAGGTCCCACTCTCCTAATTTCTAAAAATCAATGAGTCCCATCGTACACATTAGGAACTAAAAGTTTTGTTTTATTATTAAACTAATGAGTTATGGAAAATAGTGGGCCCCGCTGGGCCCAAGAAAATTAAAGGATCTAAATTCTAATTTATGAAAATTAAAGGTGCTAATAAAAAGTATTAAAACTAAGGGCTTAAATCAATTAGTAAGAAACTAGGGGTTTATAGGTTAGTGGGCCCCCACTGGGCCCAAAGCCCAAACCCACAAACCGAACTACACAAGCCCCAAACCCACTCACAGAACTACCCAAGCCCCAAACCATCAAGTCAACTCTCTTAACTTTTTCTCACCCACCCCCACTTCCCTCTCCAATTTCAAGCCAGGTGGTCATCTCATCATGTCATCCTACACTCACTCCACTCTCCAAATTCAAGCCAGGTGGATCATCATCCACCTACCCCCACCTCATCTCCTTCCACGTCAACACATTTCCTCTCTCTTTCCTTCCTTCATTCACTCATTGACTCATTTACTCATCTCTCTCTCTGTTTCATCAATTCACGACAGGCTTCTTCAAACAGAACCCAGATGAAATGGGTTGGCGACAGCAGCGACAATTACAACGTTGGTGGCCCACTAGGATTCCATGACGTGATCAGCCCATGCCACTAGCGTCGCCCAAGCCCCAATGAGGAGATGAGCGGCCCGGATCTCCGAAGGTGGCCCCCTGGGCCCCACTGATCTCATCACAATCTATTATAACAAATCCAACACCGCCTCTGTTGCAGGAAAATTGCAACTGTAGCAGTGGCTATTACAGAGCCACTGCTACAGTCGCCCTCAACACCTCCCCATTCAATTCAATCTAAAAATTCCAGTCAATTCCATTATTTAAACAACAATTAAAAATTACAAAATCACATCAATGCCCGATCCATCATCATTTAGACCTATTAATCTTCCATCAATGGCCATTCCATCCCATACACAACTAGGCTCAGGTAGAATTCTAAAACTCAATAATCACAAATCATGAGATGAAACCATAGAAATCAAAGGAAACCACATACATTCTATGTTAATCAGTAGGTGCACTTGCCTTTTTACTTGAGATAAGGAGAGGCTTGCAGAGAGAATTAATTAGAGAAGAAGGAGAAGATAAACAGCAGGATGGCAGCAGCTGTAGCAGCAGAAGACTCAAGACATTCCCAGTCCAACTGGGATGGCCCCAGCTCAGCAAGGAAGAAGGAGAAGAGGAGATGACACAGCAGCAGTCAAATGGTAGCAGCTCCAAGGGGGTTGTCCCAGCACTAAAGCAATGGCTCCCAGACGATGAAATGGGGGAGGAAGAAGATGAAGTGGGGTGGCTGCTCCCAGCTGAAATGAAGGGTAAGAACACAGCAGCAGTAGCTTCTTCCGGATGGAAATTCCAACAAGGTACAGATGGGAGAAATGAAGAGAAAGAAGAAGAAGATGGTGTATCAGCTGCAGCAAGGGTCTTCAAGGGATTCCAGCAGAGTAACTGGAAGTGGAAAATGCAACAGCAGCTCTCTGATTGAAGTTTCCAGCAGAGACTTGGAGGAAATGAGGAAGAAGAAGAGATGGTAGCAGCAGCTTCTCACAAAAATCCCAGCAACAGTAGCTGGTTGTCTCTCTCCAACGTAGGAGAGGAGTGGAACGAAGGGAAGGTAGTTGGGAGGAACAGTAATGGGCTGGGGCAGTTTTCTTGGGAAGAGGGTTGGAGGTTCTCCTTGGGATGGGGGCTGGGATTAGGGTTTAGGATTTATTGCAATGGGAGTAAGAGAGGTTTTATATAGATAGGAGGGGTGGTTAGTTACTAGTTTAG
Organism: Cinnamomum chago; assembly: GCA_038049695.1. NCBI lineage: Eukaryota > Viridiplantae > Streptophyta > Magnoliopsida > Laurales > Lauraceae > Cinnamomum > Cinnamomum chago. The sequence goes on from CP142460.1 coordinate 52,575,177, forward strand.
CCCTAGGGTTTAGTGGAATTGGGATTAGGGTTTAAGGGTGGTTGGGTCATTTGGTTAGGAACTTTCTAGAAGAGAGAGAGAGAGCACCTTTCTTAGCACTACTAAACCCACTTAATCACTTAGTTAAACTCTATTAACAACTAGCCTAACTCTAAAAGCCTAGGATTAACCCAACACCCAATTAATTAAAATACTAACCCACTAAACTATTCTAACCAACTTAGGAAGTCTAACTAGTTAATCTAATTAGCTCCTAACTAGCCCAAACAAATAAGTAATCAACCAAGATTAGCCATAATTAGCAATAATTAGCAAGGATTAGTGAAGATTAGCGGAGATTAACAAGGATTAACATAATTAAACATCAATTAAGATTAATTAAGATTAATTAGACTATAAATTAGCCCTTAGAGGGCCCACCAAGGGTGGGACCTCACATCATTCCCACCTTTTAAAAACATTTGTCCCCAAATGTAAAACAAGACTAGAACATACCTGAGGTAGAAGATGTGGATAGTCCTTTTCCACCTGATCGCGTAGCTCCCACGTAGCCTCCTCCGGAGTGTGATGCTCCCACTGAACCTTCACCCAATGAATGGTTCGGGTCCGGAGCACCTGCTCCTTGGTGTCGATGATCGCGACTGGCCTGGCGACGTACGATGCATCTGGTTGGATGTTGAGCGGCTCGTGATAAAGAATGTGGGTCGGGTCCTCCACATACTTCTTCAGCATAGAGACGTGGAACACGTCATGCACTCCCGAAAGCTCTGGCGGTAGCTGAAGCTCAACTTGGTGCCCAAAGCCTGCTGAAGACTCTCCCAGAAGTGCGAAGTGAATCTCGGGTCGCTGTCTGAAATGATCGAAGCCGGAACTCCGTGCAACGAGACAATCCTGTCGACGTACAGCTTAGCAAGGACGTCGAGTCCTGCTCTCATCGACACTGGCAAGAAATGGGCTGACTTAGTCAGCCGATCCACGATCACCCAAATGCCATCATGGCGCCTCTTGGTGGCTGGAAGTCCTGCGATGAAGTCCATGGTGATGTGCTCCCACTTCCACTGCGGAATCTCAAGCTGATGAAGTAGCCCTGGCGGCTTCTGGTGTTCGACCTTGATCTGCTGGCACGTCAAACACCTGGAGACATAGCGAGCTATCTCCTTCTTCATGTTGTTCCACCAGTAGTAGCTCCGCAGGTTCTGGTACATCTTGGTGCTGCCGGGGTGAATCGAGTATCTGCTGTGGTGTGCATCCGCAAGAATCTCGTCCTTCAGCTCCTGAATGTCTGGCACGCACAATCTGTCCTGATAGTAGAGCACTCCTCCAATCAGTCTGAACTCTGGCCTCTGGTCAATCTGCTCGATCACTCTAACAAGCTTGGGATCGTTGCGTTGACTGTCCTTGACCTTGCCTAGCAACTCTGGTTCCCACGCTGACATGGTGGCTAGCAAAACTCTTTCGCTGAGCGGCTGAAACTGAACGTCTAAGCTGCTGAAGACGTCGGTCCACACACCCTCTGCTGCTAGGAAACTGACGAGGGCGGTCTTCCTGCTCAAAGCGTCCGCTACGACATTCGCCTTACCCGGATGGTATTTGATAGGGAAGTCGTAGTCCTTGATGTACTCCATCCACCTCCTCTGACGGTTGTTGAGGTCGTTCTGCGTGAACAAGTACTGCAAACTGCGATGATCTGAGTGCACCTCGAACTTCTCGCCGTAGAGGTAGTGCCGCCATAACTTCAAGGCAAAAACAACTGCTGCAAGCTCCAAGTCGTGAGTGGCGTACTTCTTCTCGTGCTCCTTCAACTGACGCGATCCATAGGCAATAACCTTGCCCTCTTGCATCAGAACACATCCGAGACCGGTCCCTGAAGCGTCGGTGAAGACTACGAACCCACCACTGCCAGAAAGTAAAGACAAGATCGGTGTTGTCGTCAATCTCTCCTTCAGCTCTTGAAAGCTGTTCTCGCAAGCATCGGACCAAACGAACGGTACATCCTTCCGTGTCAACTTGGTCAACGGTGCTGGGATCGTGGAGAAACTCTTGACGAATCTGCGGTAGTAGCCTGCCAATCCGAGGAAGCTCCTGATATCCGACTCGCAGCTGATGGTACCCCGACCTCAAGTCTATCTTCGAAAAGAACTGCGCACCCTGAAGCTGGTCGAAAAGCTCGTCGATCCGGGGAAGAGGATACTTGTTCTTCACCGTTGCCTGGTTCAACTGCCGGTAGTCGATGCACATCCTCATCGATCCGTCCTTCTAAAATGACGTCGAAGTCATGCATGGGTAGCACAATCACATCTGCAAGCAAAATGCACTCCCCGATTTGCACTCGGCATCTGGGGTGGTAAGTCCAAAACCTAAGACTACACTGACTCTACCCAATCCATCGTCCTTACACGTATCCCATCGCTCGAATCCTCACTACGTCCTATGGTTTCTAGTGTATTTTATTTCCTAGAGACCAGCTCGCTCTGATACCATAAAATGTAACGCCCCAATTCCGGATACCGATAAACTCGTTCGATCACCCGAAATTGGCGCGCTACTTCCCGGAAAGTCCGAGAACTTCCAAGATCGTAGGCCGCAGTGAGGTCCAATTTAAAACTTTTTGACCGAATAACAATCAATGGTTAAAACTTGCGGAAGCATAACATTTGATTTGAGCGGAAGCAATAGGTATCATATATAATAAAGAAAGCAGAACAGTGGTCTAATTAAAATGAGTCAATGTAAATTTGAAGTTATACATTTTTATCTTTCTACCCTTCTCACAACAAGTTTCACTCAAAACCCAAACAAAGTGAGTCCCTCAAAATCCCTGAATAAACTCGTCTCCGCCCTCCGGCTCGACATCCGTGTCGGCCGGGCCCCACGCATACTCTCCGGCTACCGGTGCCTCCACGAGGGCTAGTGTGTCATCGGGAATCTCTGGGTCAAGGCCTAAGCACCATAGAATGGGTCAGATCTAAACGATCTGGCAAGATACAGCATACTACTAACATAGCATATATATATCAAATGAAGTAAAGACGGGTACATAAGTTAAATGAATAGCAAGGGAAAAGAACTAGGCAGTTGTGCATTTAAATCATAAGGAATCAGTATAAATAGAAATCAACTAAACTACTACAACTAGGTGGCACATTCACACGAGCTGGAATACCGCGGGATATTATGCCGCGGCCCTCCCATACTGAACACAGTCGCGGCGGGGAATCTCACCAGGGAATAACTAATCCCGAATATCACTCATCAACTCATCATCTCAACACTCCAGATCGGCACGGTATGACACCTTGCCGTCTTAACCACACAGCTCATCATGATAGCTTCCCAATACTCAACTAGCTCCTACCGGGGATGATCAGTCCACCGGCTGAGCTTAAATCAACCGAGTGAATGTTCATGCCGACTCGAGAATAACTCTAAGGTCTGTGTCTGTCTAGGCTTTGCCTTGCGTGAACAAGGTCCTAACAATATCTCTAAGAGATCTACACATCTCAATACAGTCTCTGGATCTCATTCAAGGTCCAGGCCCACTCGTTGGATCCATACCGAGGCCCATCAGTACATGGCCTGGTCTAAAACCGTCCAAACGAGGCAACCAATCCATCTACTACTGACAAACAGTTCCATTATAATCCATATAACTTAACAGTCCAATAGAAACTATCTCTTCAAGCTAAAGGGTTCACATCACCACACTTAGGCCCAATAAGGGCCCGCCTAGACACAGACACGGGTCAATGATCTACGAAATCACACCATCGGGTCACCTCTAGATACCCTAGGTTCAGGTCTTCCAATTATGTTTAATTAATAGTAAACAGCTATTCTAAGATCTAAGAACGACAGAGTAAAATAACAGTGAAGTATAAACTTCAATCAGATAATCAACGGGAAAAGCAACGGTCCAATCCTAGGTAAATGGGCCACTTTAGGTTCGGGTCTATCTCCGGTAATTCGATCTCTAAACGATGTCATTAATGCCGTAAAATAATGTATTTTGGTGCTTAGTTGGTTAAGGACATTGTTGACAACTTTTAGGGGTCGAATCATCTTAAATTTATCAACCAAAACACTAAACAGTGGTCCCCACGAGTCAAGGTCGAGCCACGCCATTGACTCGTGCTTGGCACATTGATGGAAGTTCATTTGTGATGGTTAATGGGTCCTACAATCGATTAATTATAAAACAATGCTAAACTCACACCCTAGAGTGCACAGTGTGGCAGGTCGACCTGGCAAGGGTCGGGTTGATCTGCTCCACTGGAATTAAAGTTGGGACTTGGTTTGGATTCTGGGATTCCCAGTGTACCCGATTGACTAGGTGGCCAGCCAGTCGATCTGGTACACGGGGATACTTGAGTCAGCAAACTCCAGGCCAAATCTCAACTTTGCACTGAGGTCTGTGTCTGACAGAAATATCCAAGTTATGCACAAACTATCCGAATTCGGTTCGTAAATACCCAGGGCTTAATCAATTTATAAAAACTAATGATATTTATAAAAGTGTCACACTAAAGGGGTCCAAATTAATTAAATTAATTTAATGACTAAAGGGGGGTCCGGAAATATTAATTTAAGGGTAAGTAACATGTTAATTTATTTTAATAGGGTTTCCTAAGGTTAGGTCCCACTCTCCTAATTTCTAAAAATCAATGAGTCCCATCGTACACATTAGGAACTAAAAGTTTTGTTTTATTATTAAACTAATGAGTTATGGAAAATAGTGGGCCCCGCTGGGCCCAAGAAAATTAAAGGATCTAAATTCTAATTTATGAAAATTAAAGGTGCTAATAAAAAGTATTAAAACTAAGGGCTTAAATCAATTAGTAAGAAACTAGGGGTTTATAGGTTAGTGGGCCCCCACTGGGCCCAAAGCCCAAACCCACAAACCGAACTACACAAGCCCCAAACCCACTCACAGAACTACCCAAGCCCCAAACCATCAAGTCAACTCTCTTAACTTTTTCTCACCCACCCCCACTTCCCTCTCCAATTTCAAGCCAGGTGGTCATCTCATCATGTCATCCTACACTCACTCCACTCTCCAAATTCAAGCCAGGTGGATCATCATCCACCTACCCCCACCTCATCTCCTTCCACGTCAACACATTTCCTCTCTCTTTCCTTCCTTCATTCACTCATTGACTCATTTACTCATCTCTCTCTCTGTTTCATCAATTCACGACAGGCTTCTTCAAACAGAACCCAGATGAAATGGGTTGGCGACAGCAGCGACAATTACAACGTTGGTGGCCCACTAGGATTCCATGACGTGATCAGCCCATGCCACTAGCGTCGCCCAAGCCCCAATGAGGAGATGAGCGGCCCGGATCTCCGAAGGTGGCCCCCTGGGCCCCACTGATCTCATCACAATCTATTATAACAAATCCAACACCGCCTCTGTTGCAGGAAAATTGCAACTGTAGCAGTGGCTATTACAGAGCCACTGCTACAGTCGCCCTCAACACCTCCCCATTCAATTCAATCTAAAAATTCCAGTCAATTCCATTATTTAAACAACAATTAAAAATTACAAAATCACATCAATGCCCGATCCATCATCATTTAGACCTATTAATCTTCCATCAATGGCCATTCCATCCCATACACAACTAGGCTCAGGTAGAATTCTAAAACTCAATAATCACAAATCATGAGATGAAACCATAGAAATCAAAGGAAACCACATACATTCTATGTTAATCAGTAGGTGCACTTGCCTTTTTACTTGAGATAAGGAGAGGCTTGCAGAGAGAATTAATTAGAGAAGAAGGAGAAGATAAACAGCAGGATGGCAGCAGCTGTAGCAGCAGAAGACTCAAGACATTCCCAGTCCAACTGGGATGGCCCCAGCTCAGCAAGGAAGAAGGAGAAGAGGAGATGACACAGCAGCAGTCAAATGGTAGCAGCTCCAAGGGGGTTGTCCCAGCACTAAAGCAATGGCTCCCAGACGATGAAATGGGGGAGGAAGAAGATGAAGTGGGGTGGCTGCTCCCAGCTGAAATGAAGGGTAAGAACACAGCAGCAGTAGCTTCTTCCGGATGGAAATTCCAACAAGGTACAGATGGGAGAAATGAAGAGAAAGAAGAAGAAGATGGTGTATCAGCTGCAGCAAGGGTCTTCAAGGGATTCCAGCAGAGTAACTGGAAGTGGAAAATGCAACAGCAGCTCTCTGATTGAAGTTTCCAGCAGAGACTTGGAGGAAATGAGGAAGAAGAAGAGATGGTAGCAGCAGCTTCTCACAAAAATCCCAGCAACAGTAGCTGGTTGTCTCTCTCCAACGTAGGAGAGGAGTGGAACGAAGGGAAGGTAGTTGGGAGGAACAGTAATGGGCTGGGGCAGTTTTCTTGGGAAGAGGGTTGGAGGTTCTCCTTGGGATGGGGGCTGGGATTAGGGTTTAGGATTTATTGCAATGGGAGTAAGAGAGGTTTTATATAGATAGGAGGGGTGGTTAGTTACTAGTTTAGCCCTAGGGTTTAGTGGAATTGGGATTAGGGTTTAAGGGTGGTTGGGTCATTTGGTTAGGAACTTTCTAGAAGAGAGAGAGAGAGCACCTTTCTTAGCACTACTAAACCCACTTAATCACTTAGTTAAACTCTATTAACAACTAGCCTAACTCTAAAAGCCTAGGATTAACCCAACACCCAATTAATTAAAATACTAACCCACTAAACTATTCTAACCAACTTAGGAAGTCTAACTAGTTAATCTAATTAGCTCCTAACTAGCCCAAACAAATAAGTAATCAACCAAGATTAGCCATAATTAGCAATAATTAGCAAGGATTAGTGAAGATTAGCGGAGATTAACAAGGATTAACATAATTAAACATCAATTAAGATTAATTAAGATTAATTAGACTATAAATTAGCCCTTAGAGGGCCCACCAAGGGTGGGACCTCACATCATTCCCACCTTTTAAAAACATTTGTCCCCAAATGTAAAACAAGACTAGAACATACCTGAGGTAGAAGATGTGGATAGTCCTTTTCCACCTGATCGCGTAGCTCCCACGTAGCCTCCTCCGGAGTGTGATGCTCCCACTGAACCTTCACCCAATGAATGGTTCGGGTCCGGAGCACCTGCTCCTTGGTGTCGATGATCGCGACTGGCCTGGCGACGTACGATGCATCTGGTTGGATGTTGAGCGGCTCGTGATAAAGAATGTGGGTCGGGTCCTCCACATACTTCTTCAGCATAGAGACGTGGAACACGTCATGCACTCCCGAAAGCTCTGGCGGTAGCTGAAGCTCAACTTGGTGCCCAAAGCCTGCTGAAGACTCTCCCAGAAGTGCGAAGTGAATCTCGGGTCGCTGTCTGAAATGATCGAAGCCGGAACTCCGTGCAACGAGACAATCCTGTCGACGTACAGCTTAGCAAGGACGTCGAGTCCTGCTCTCATCGACACTGGCAAGAAATGGGCTGACTTAGTCAGCCGATCCACGATCACCCAAATGCCATCATGGCGCCTCTTGGTGGCTGGAAGTCCTGCGATGAAGTCCATGGTGATGTGCTCCCACTTCCACTGCGGAATCTCAAGCTGATGAAGTAGCCCTGGCGGCTTCTGGTGTTCGACCTTGATCTGCTGGCACGTCAAACACCTGGAGACATAGCGAGCTATCTCCTTCTTCATGTTGTTCCACCAGTAGTAGCTCCGCAGGTTCTGGTACATCTTGGTGCTGCCGGGGTGAATCGAGTATCTGCTGTGGTGTGCATCCGCAAGAATCTCGTCCTTCAGCTCCTGAATGTCTGGCACGCACAATCTGTCCTGATAGTAGAGCACTCCTCCAATCAGTCTGAACTCTGGCCTCTGGTCAATCTGCTCGATCACTCTAACAAGCTTGGGATCGTTGCGTTGACTGTCCTTGACCTTGCCTAGCAACTCTGGTTCCCACGCTGACATGGTGGCTAGCAAAACTCTTTCGCTGAGCGGCTGAAACTGAACGTCTAAGCTGCTGAAGACGTCGGTCCACACACCCTCTGCTGCTAGGAAACTGACGAGGGCGGTCTTCCTGCTCAAAGCGTCCGCTACGACATTCGCCTTACCCGGATGGTATTTGATAGGGAAGTCGTAGTCCTTGATGTACTCCATCCACCTCCTCTGACGGTTGTTGAGGTCGTTCTGCGTGAACAAGTACTGCAAACTGCGATGATCTGAGTGCACCTCGAACTTCTCGCCGTAGAGGTAGTGCCGCCATAACTTCAAGGCAAAAACAACTGCTGCAAGCTCCAAGTCGTGAGTGGCGTACTTCTTCTCGTGCTCCTTCAACTGACGCGATCCATAGGCAATAACCTTGCCCTCTTGCATCAGAACACATCCGAGACCGGTCCCTGAAGCGTCGGTGAAGACTACGAACCCACCACTGCCAGAAAGTAAAGACAAGATCGGTGTTGTCGTCAATCTCTCCTTCAGCTCTTGAAAGCTGTTCTCGCAAGCATCGGACCAAACGAACGGTACATCCTTCCGTGTCAACTTGGTCAACGGTGCTGGGATCGTGGAGAAACTCTTGACGAATCTGCGGTAGTAGCCTGCCAATCCGAGGAAGCTCCTGATATCCGACTCGCAGCTGATGGTACCCCGACCTCAAGTCTATCTTCGAAAAGAACTGCGCACCCTGAAGCTGGTCGAAAAGCTCGTCGATCCGGGGAAGAGGATACTTGTTCTTCACCGTTGCCTGGTTCAACTGCCGGTAGTCGATGCACATCCTCATCGATCCGTCCTTCTAAAATGACGTCGAAGTCATGCATGGGTAGCACAATCACATCTGCAAGCAAAATGCACTCCCCGATTTGCACTCGGCATCTGGGGTGGTAAGTCCAAAACCTAAGACTACACTGACTCTACCCAATCCATCGTCCTTACACGTATCCCATCGCTCGAATCCTCACTACGTCCTATGGTTTCTAGTGTATTTTATTTCCTAGAGACCAGCTCGCTCTGATACCATAAAATGTAACGCCCCAATTCCGGATACCGATAAACTCGTTCGATCACCCGAAATTGGCGCGCTACTTCCCGGAAAGTCCGAGAACTTCCAAGATCGTAGGCCGCAGTGAGGTCCAATTTAAAACTTTTTGACCGAATAACAATCAATGGTTAAAACTTGCGGAAGCATAACATTTGATTTGAGCGGAAGCAATAGGTATCATATATAATAAAGAAAGCAGAACAGTGGTCTAATTAAAATGAGTCAATGTAAATTTGAAGTTATACATTTTTATCTTTCTACCCTTCTCACAACAAGTTTCACTCAAAACCCAAACAAAGTGAGTCCCTCAAAATCCCTGAATAAACTCGTCTCCGCCCTCCGGCTCGACATCCGTGTCGGCCGGGCCCCACGCATACTCTCCGGCTACCGGTGCCTCCACGAGGGCTAGTGTGTCATCGGGAATCTCTGGGTCAAGGCCTAAGCACCATAGAATGGGTCAGATCTAAACGATCTGGCAAGATACAGCATACTACTAACATAGCATATATATATCAAATGAAGTAAAGACGGGTACATAAGTTAAATGAATAGCAAGGGAAAAGAACTAGGCAGTTGTGCATTTAAATCATAAGGAATCAGTATAAATAGAAATCAACTAAACTACTACAACTAGGTGGCACATTCACACGAGCTGGAATACCGCGGGATATTATGCCGCGGCCCTCCCATACTGAACACAGTCGCGGCGGGGAATCTCACCAGGGAATAACTAATCCCGAATATCACTCATCAACTCATCATCTCAACACTCCAGATCGGCACGGTATGACACCTTGCCGTCTTAACCACACAGCTCATCATGATAGCTTCCCAATACTCAACTAGCTCCTACCGGGGATGATCAGTCCACCGGCTGAGCTTAAATCAACCGAGTGAATGTTCATGCCGACTCGAGAATAACTCTAAGGTCTGTGTCTGTCTAGGCTTTGCCTTGCGTGAACAAGGTCCTAACAATATCTCTAAGAGATCTACACATCTCAATACAGTCTCTGGATCTCATTCAAGGTCCAGGCCCACTCGTTGGATCCATACCGAGGCCCATCAGTACATGGCCTGGTCTAAAACCGTCCAAACGAGGCAACCAATCCATCTACTACTGACAAACAGTTCCATTATAATCCATATAACTTAACAGTCCAATAGAAACTATCTCTTCAAGCTAAAGGGTTCACATCACCACACTTAGGCCCAATAAGGGCCCGCCTAGACACAGACACGGGTCAATGATCTACGAAATCACACCATCGGGTCACCTCTAGATACCCTAGGTTCAGGTCTTCCAATTATGTTTAATTAATAGTAAACAGCTATTCTAAGATCTAAGAACGACAGAGTAAAATAACAGTGAAGTATAAACTTCAATCAGATAATCAACGGGAAAAGCAACGGTCCAATCCTAGGTAAATGGGCCACTTTAGGTTCGGGTCTATCTCCGGTAATTCGATCTCTAAACGATGTCATTAATGCCGTAAAATAATGTATTTTGGTGCTTAGTTGGTTAAGGACATTGTTGACAACTTTTAGGGGTCGAATCATCTTAAATTTATCAACCAAAACACTAAACAGTGGTCCCCACGAGTCAAGGTCGAGCCACGCCATTGACTCGTGCTTGGCACATTGATGGAAGTTCATTTGTGATGGTTAATGGGTCCTACAATCGATTAATTATAAAACAATGCTAAACTCACACCCTAGAGTGCACAGTGTGGCAGGTCGACCTGGCAAGGGTCGGGTTGATCTGCTCCACTGGAATTAAAGTTGGGACTTGGTTTGGATTCTGGGATTCCCAGTGTACCCGATTGACTAGGTGGCCAGCCAGTCGATCTGGTACACGGGGATACTTGAGTCAGCAAACTCCAGGCCAAATCTCAACTTTGCACTGAGGTCTGTGTCTGACAGAAATATCCAAGTTATGCACAAACTATCCGAATTCGGTTCGTAAATACCCAGGGCTTAATCAATTTATAAAAACTAATGATATTTATAAAAGTGTCACACTAAAGGGGTCCAAATTAATTAAATTAATTTAATGACTAAAGGGGGGTCCGGAAATATTAATTTAAGGGTAAGTAACATGTTAATTTATTTTAATAGGGTTTCCTAAGGTTAGGTCCCACTCTCCTAATTTCTAAAAATCAATGAGTCCCATCGTACACATTAGGAACTAAAAGTTTTGTTTTATTATTAAACTAATGAGTTATGGAAAATAGTGGGCCCCGCTGGGCCCAAGAAAATTAAAGGATCTAAATTCTAATTTATGAAAATTAAAGGTGCTAATAAAAAGTATTAAAACTAAGGGCTTAAATCAATTAGTAAGAAACTAGGGGTTTATAGGTTAGTGGGCCCCCACTGGGCCCAAAGCCCAAACCCACAAACCGAACTACACAAGCCCCAAACCCACTCACAGAACTACCCAAGCCCCAAACCATCAAGTCAACTCTCTTAACTTTTTCTCACCCACCCCCACTTCCCTCTCCAATTTCAAGCCAGGTGGTCATCTCATCATGTCATCCTACACTCACTCCACTCTCCAAATTCAAGCCAGGTGGATCATCATCCACCTACCCCCACCTCATCTCCTTCCACGTCAACACATTTCCTCTCTCTTTCCTTCCTTCATTCACTCATTGACTCATTTACTCATCTCTCTCTCTGTTTCATCAATTCACGACAGGCTTCTTCAAACAGAACCCAGATGAAATGGGTTGGCGACAGCAGCGACAATTACAACGTTGGTGGCCCACTAGGATTCCATGACGTGATCAGCCCATGCCACTAGCGTCGCCCAAGCCCCAATGAGGAGATGAGCGGCCCGGATCTCCGAAGGTGGCCCCCTGGGCCCCACTGATCTCATCACAATCTATTATAACAAATCCAACACCGCCTCTGTTGCAGGAAAATTGCAACTGTAGCAGTGGCTATTACAGAGCCACTGCTACAGTCGCCCTCAACACCTCCCCATTCAATTCAATCTAAAAATTCCAGTCAATTCCATTATTTAAACAACAATTAAAAATTACAAAATCACATCAATGCCCGATCCATCATCATTTAGACCTATTAATCTTCCATCAATGGCCATTCCATCCCATACACAACTAGGCTCAGGTAGAATTCTAAAACTCAATAATCACAAATCATGAGATGAAACCATAGAAATCAAAGGAAACCACATACATTCTATGTTAATCAGTAGGTGCACTTGCCTTTTTACTTGAGATAAGGAGAGGCTTGCAGAGAGAATTAATTAGAGAAGAAGGAGAAGATAAACAGCAGGATGGCAGCAGCTGTAGCAGCAGAAGACTCAAGACATTCCCAGTCCAACTGGGATGGCCCCAGCTCAGCAAGGAAGAAGGAGAAGAGGAGATGACACAGCAGCAGTCAAATGGTAGCAGCTCCAAGGGGGTTGTCCCAGCACTAAAGCAATGGCTCCCAGACGATGAAATGGGGGAGGAAGAAGATGAAGTGGGGTGGCTGCTCCCAGCTGAAATGAAGGGTAAGAACACAGCAGCAGTAGCTTCTTCCGGATGGAAATTCCAACAAGGTACAGATGGGAGAAATGAAGAGAAAGAAGAAGAAGATGGTGTATCAGCTGCAGCAAGGGTCTTCAAGGGATTCCAGCAGAGTAACTGGAAGTGGAAAATGCAACAGCAGCTCTCTGATTGAAGTTTCCAGCAGAGACTTGGAGGAAATGAGGAAGAAGAAGAGATGGTAGCAGCAGCTTCTCACAAAAATCCCAGCAACAGTAGCTGGTTGTCTCTCTCCAACGTAGGAGAGGAGTGGAACGAAGGGAAGGTAGTTGGGAGGAACAGTAATGGGCTGGGGCAGTTTTCTTGGGAAGAGGGTTGGAGGTTCTCCTTGGGATGGGGGCTGGGATTAGGGTTTAGGATTTATTGCAATGGGAGTAAGAGAGGTTTTATATAGATAGGAGGGGTGGTTAGTTACTAGTTTAGCCCTAGGGTTTAGTGGAATTGGGATTAGGGTTTAAGGGTGGTTGGGTCATTTGGTTAGGAACTTTCTAGAAGAGAGAGAGAGAGCACCTTTCTTAGCACTACTAAACCCACTTAATCACTTAGTTAAACTCTATTAACAACTAGCCTAACTCTAAAAGCCTAGGATTAACCCAACACCCAATTAATTAAAATACTAACCCACTAAACTATTCTAACCAACTTAGGAAGTCTAACTAGTTAATCTAATTAGCTCCTAACTAGCCCAAACAAATAAGTAATCAACCAAGATTAGCCATAATTAGCAATAATTAGCAAGGATTAGTGAAGATTAGCGGAGATTAACAAGGATTAACATAATTAAACATCAATTAAGATTAATTAAGATTAATTAGACTATAAATTAGCCCTTAGAGGGCCCACCAAGGGTGGGACCTCACATGTTTACTTGCCTTGATTGTCGAATTTGTCGAAACTCTTGCGTGTAGTTATAACTCTAGACCGATCCCTTGTGTTTCCTTGCTTTTTCTCCAAATTCCAGCCCTAATTACAATTTGCAAATCCTGAAGAGAAGGGAGGTTAGGGTTTACATGCTAAGAAAAGAACTAGAGAAACCTTGGAGAAGGAAAGAGGAAACTAGAGAAAGAGGCTTACCTTGTATGAACTGGGAGAGAGTGTGTGTGTGCCGATTTGAGGGATAGAGACAGAACAAGGGGCTGTCGTGAACTCCACTTGAGCTGTGCGCACAAAAGATTGGGGAATAGTGTCCTACGACCGTCTTTTAATAGGATTTGGGTGGGTCCTAGTTGAGTTGTATAAGGATTCTTAGATCTCACCCTTATTTCTTGTTCCGATTGAATCCAAAATCTTGGTTTGGGAGTCTTGAATAGAATCAAACCCTTCCTCCTTATACGTGGGGTCCTACCCATGGGTTACCAGTGGTCCTTACGACAGAACGACAAAGGTATCCCTCTAGGTAAAATGGGTAACATTTACAAGTTTCTCAATGAGGTACCAAACCAACTTGGATGTGTTCATGTCTTCTATGAAAGTTGCATAATTAATTATTCTCTATCCATTGAGCTCCATATTGACATATTTTCAAAATTACAAAAAGCACCCCATATTTTCTCAAAATTACAAATAGGTCCCTATAGTTGCCCGAATTGTTCAAATGTTAGTTGATTTCCCTCAATTCGATTTATTTTATCATAAAATTCAGAAAATTTAATTTTTATAATTAAATATTATTTAATTGGGTTGGGGTCTTAAAGCGAAACTCATCGAGTAATTCGAAAAAAATAATAAGCTTGGAGACTGGCAGAAACAAGAGGGGCCCAGTAACCCCTAGTATATCTTGGAATTCCTTTTACATGCTAGATGGTCGTCAGTAACAATGTCATCATGGATAATGAGGTGACATCTCTCTAGTTGCTTATATGAAAAAGACGACGAGGTAAAACTTTGTTGGTCTTATCCATGAGTGGCCCTTCAACAATGACTAATTTGACTTTTAAAGCAACTTATCCTTGGTTCATTGGATCTGGACCCAACTAGAATTCCAATGGCAAAGAATCCTTAAGGTTAAGCATAGTTTCAAGTTTTTTCTTTCAACATTTGCTTTCCCTGCATGTGGATAATATTGTTGGTATGAAGCGTAATTTAGTTGATTAAAATTTGGACATACATCTAGGGAGATAATGGAGAACTTGATTAGGGAAGCGATTCTTAAGTACCTTGATTTCATGGACTTTGGTACATGTGGACTGCATTTTTTTTTTTTGACGACCTAGGGTATCCCTCGCCAGCCTAGCCTTTGAACCTTTGGCCTCCAGCCCGGGGGTTCCCTGATTTTGACGAGCAAGGACTATTCCTTGGGAGTTACATACATGGCCGCACACATAGTACCCGGATAACGCAAGGGGTGGGAGTCAAACTTGAGACCTTGGGGAGCAAACCCAAGGCTCAAACCAACTGAGCCACCACCTTGACGGCTACATGTGGACTGCATAAAAGGGCAAGTTCACTAAAACCAGCCAAACTGCTACTAGGAGTACTGAGTTGCTTGAGATAATCCACAGATACTTGTGGAAAGATACCCTGTCCTTCCATCAGTGGACATAAATATTTTATAACGGCCATTGAAGATATGGGTATGTGTACTTGTTGAAAGGAAAAAGCGAAGCTGCTGATGTCTTTGAAATTGATAGTAGGTGGGTAGAAGAACAGTTGGAAAGGGCAATCAAGGTGGTTAGATCCAATGGTGGAGGAGAATATTATGGCTGGTATGACGGATCTGGTAGGGTACTGGGATCATTTGGTAAGATCCTTAGAAGGGATGGCATTTCACCATAGTACACCATACCTAAGAAAATGGTGTAGCCGAGAGGTGAAATCTCACATTGATGGACATGGTGAGGAACATGATGTGTTTTTCCACTGAATTTGAGAATCTTTGGGTGAAGCGCTGAAAATGACATATTCTCAATTCAGTATCCAATAAAGTTGTTCTAAAGACTACCCTTTGAACTTTGGGCTTGTTGGAAACCTAGTGGGGTTGTACATTAGTAGCAAATGTCTATCATCTGAATGATAGGGTTTGATCCAAGGATTGTAAGCTTTTTTTTTTACAGATATCTAGGAAGGTCTAAGGGTTACAGACGATATTGTCCCTCATTTCACATGGTTCTCATGTCAAGTTTCAAAGGTCTTTAAGTCCAGTGGGAGTACTAATAATAGGAATATAGTATCCGAAGAGTTTCGAGAATCATTTTGTATTCTATTAAAGATTTCAAATTTGAACCAATTGGTACCCCCACATGTTGTACCTGTTATATAGGTGTCGCAAATTCAAGACCCTGGTTTGGGAAAAGGATCCTTTTAGAATCATCAATCACCTCGACACTGGTGACACATTTCGACTTAGAACTTTCACTAGGGGGATGTATAGACTTAGACTTCATTTCTTAGTAGAGATTTGAAAAAATGTGTATATGACTCACCTTGAAGGATTTGCAAGTTTAGATAATGTGGATATGCTTTACAGATTAAAGAGGTTCATTGATGGCTTGAATCAATTTTGTGTAAGCGGTATGTAAAATTTGATGAAGTGATGAGCTCCTTTGGATCTATATAAAATATTGTTGATCAGATCTATATAAAATATTGTTGATCAGTGCATCTACTTGAAGATTACATACTTCTGCCGGCAGGAGAGGTAATCTCATATAGGAGTGCAAAACAGTCACTTCTTAAAAATTAAAAGCTCCACAACGGAAGTAAAGTTCATGGCATATGCTATGACACCACATCACAAGCATTTTGACTAAGAAATCTCATTCAGGGACTTTAAGGTGGTAGATATCATTTCAAGACCACTGAAGATCTATTGTAACAACACATTTGCAGTTCACTTCTCCAAGAATAATAAGAATTCACGTGGTTCCAAACACATAAAAACTAAATCTCTCTTTGTAGAGGGGAAGGTTAAGAAATGGTGTGTCCGTGGGAGTGTCAATCTGAGATTGACGATAGCAGACCCACTGACCAAGACATTGACATGAAGTATGCATAAAGGTCAATGCTTGAAAGTCTATATGGATATTTAATGGTAATGATGTTTCTTGGTTTACTTACCTACCTAATTGTGCATATTCAATTTTGGTAGGATTTAAAGTAAAGTGAATGGTTGGATATATCTCAGGACGGCAAGACAATATTTCTGTCAGTAAAGGCACTAAAAATGGGTCTTTTCTATACTGTGACCATTGTTAGGTCCTACTTCAACAATGATTTAGTGAGCACCTTGATCTGTATAAAGTTTGATCAAAAGTAAACATATATAGGTTTGTTTTGTAAAATCAGAGTGCACTAGTCAATTTAAAAAAAAAAAAGAAGAGAAGTGTTGAACTGAGGAAGTGTTCTTTTTCTAAATAAATCTTTCAAAATGAAAGTGTTTCAAATAAAACTGATGTGGTTGTTTTAGACCAAGTTGGAGGATGTTGTCCATGAGTATGAGTAGCCCTGCAACAACCACTAATTTGATTTTTAAAGCAACTTATCCTTGGTTCACTGAATCTGGACCCAATTAGGTTTTCCATGATAATGAACCCTTAAGGTCAGCATAGTTCCAAATTTTGAAATGGGGAATACCTTGATGGTTAGATCTGTGTCTAAGGGAGGTATTGAGGTGAAATCACTGTGGCTTATCCATGCCATTCGTGCACCTAATCAAAGATCTATCTAGACCGTCCATCTTATGTTTTTTCATAGCTACATATATGCCTTAAGTTATATCAATTAATATATGTTATTGATTACACAAATATTAGCCATTGACTCTTGCAATTCTAGATAGATCCAAGCATCACACGTTTAACGTTATTTTGTTTCTGACATTAAATATATTAAAGCAAACGGGGAGGTGTGCTGTGGAGGGTGCCACGTCAGCATTGAAGGATTTCTCCTTTTAAATAAATATACATAAAAAACTTAGAGTGATTTAAGGAGCCATGTCATCACATTCCACTATTTTTTTTTCTCCAAAAGTATCTATTCATATCTTCTATCTCCTAAAGTCTCCCAATCAATATCCCCTAAAATTAAAGTTAATCTTTCAAAAATAACACAAAAGACATTTCTAAGGGGGCCCACTATGTAGATCTTATGATCCAAAAATAACAATCTCTTTCACTTATGTGTTACCCCACAAAAGTTTTAGAGAATTTAATAAATCTAACCCATGCACCATCTTAGTGGGACCAGCTCATAGAACTTATCAACCTGACTCAGATGTTAAATGGACTTGAGCCTTTGTTGAACTGAGGCCTTCAAAGAGTTGTCATATATTTTCAATACTTTTTTATCGTATGGTTTGAGTTGGGATGATCCTATGTGCACCCGGACTCAAACCTTAGTCTGACCCCGGCCTTTAAGGGGTTGTCTCAACCCACCCATATTTTTTGAGTAGGCAGGCTCAAACTTAGTATTTAGGACCTGATATACACTTGAACTCAGGCCGTTCAATCCCTATTGATAGTAGAAATGGGCCAGTCCGGAAACTGGCCCATTGAAATTCCTACAACAGGCCATTAATTTAATGGAATTCTAAATTATAAAACTTATTGCACATGCTTGCAATGAGGTTAGTTTTGATGCTTCAACATTCATGTAAAATCTAGAGCCTCAACATTGATGAAAGCAATTAAATTGCCCTCTCTATCGTTATCTTGCACCAGGTATAGATCCCATGTGAGGTACCTTTTTTCCTTGGATCATTTATTTTATATATTAAATAAATATAGGACATTGATGTAGAATAAAAGGTTTCTACACGTCTCTCTCTCTCTCTTAAGTGTTTGGTTGGATGAGGATTTGATTTGTATTTTCAAACAGGTGTGTTTTAATGGTAAGTAGGCTCAAAAGAGTGGGTAGTGTTTTGGGCCATTGGCGTGGGACTCATCTTGGCCACACTCACACTCCACACGATATACCTAACAGACTGAGCCCCAGCTGGGTATTGATAGGAAAATGGATGCATTTGTTTTTTCTTTTCTCATTTTTTTTCCTTCTTTGAATGGTATCATTTTTTCTTTTTGCTTCCATCCAAAGTTTTCTCTTTTTTAGTAGGGACTTTCAACCCATGCATTTTTTCAATTTACAAAGATTTTATAGGTGCGATATTACAAGATTCTCATTATTATTTTTCACGATAATTTCTTCCTTTTACTATAAAATCTCAAGATCTTTTTCCACTTGATTTTCTTCTAAAAATTCTTAAAAATAATATTAGTGGATTCTTCTTTTATAGTTTTAATTATTATAATAATTTACTATATCTTTGTTTCAGCCCGGGCTCAGCACGGGCATTTGTCGCTAGTACAAGATTAAAGTCTTTAGTCTCAGATGCTGGATCTCAAGTTTGCTAAGTGATTTGGGTTACACAATGGGCCTTTAGTCTCACACGTTGGATCCTTGTTAAAAGTTCCATCCACAGAGCTCTGATGGATCCTTTCCTGTCCAATTGTGCCCAGCACTTTACTTCTCTCAGGATGGGAAAATTTCTTACATGAGTGAACTATCATATCTTCTATTTATTTATTTTTGACAAGGAAGCCATAATTTTGATGGAACAGGCTGCTGCTCTCCATTGCCAATGTAGCAGTTTCTGTGATAGGTTTGTCTCAAGCTTTGGGTTGTGATCTGCGAGCCTTGTTCTGCTTCCTCTCTTTTGCCCTGTCTGTGGGCCATTTCTTTATTTTTCTTTCTGAGCTTTTTTGGTGGTTGGTTACTCTGACTGGTTGATCTCCTTTGGGTTGCCTCTCTATTTTGTTGTGGTAAATGAATGGAGCTTTTCCTAATTTTTGTACTGTACATTGTTCTTTTGGAAATATACATCTTACCATACCAAAAAGAAAACGGGGGGGGGGGGGGGGGTGTGTATGGATCAAAGATTGGCCATCTGCCTCGTGCTTCTTCAGGTTAAGGAGAACATGGGCTGGGAGCCACGACTTTCTATTACTTTCAGACTGTGTGGTGGTTATTACTGACTCTGTTCAGGGACTTCTTGCCCAAATGCTTGAAGGTGGCTATGACAATACTTGGTAATGCATGTTCCTTGTTGGGTCTGGCTTCTGCCCATTTAATAGTGGTTAGGGTTTCCGCAAAGGATCCTTGTATGGCATAAATCAGAATTTAAGGCTAAGGTTTTTTTTTTTTTTTTTGGTAGGAAACCCAGACTTATAACTCGTCGTGGTGCATCCTATATACAACTCATGTTAAGTTGTAATTTAAGGCTTAGTTGATTGGGAGGTTCTGCGGATTGGATTATGGGAGAAAGGGGAAAAACTTGAAAGAAGGTAAAGAGAGAGAATGCTATATGAGAACCATGGCATAGGTTTGATTACTAGAACAATTGCGATTGTACAGCTTTGACACCAAAATTCATGCATGAGAATGACCCTTTGGTTGGATTTGGGGGTTGTGTGGTTCGGGGTTTGGTTTGGGAGTGTAATGGCTGGTTGTCATAAACACATGCAAATCACACTGGTTGTGTCACAAACACACGTCACACACTCACACACCCATGCACACACATGCATGCGCATGCACATGCACATCCCTTGCTACACTTTGGCCAACCAACTAATTTGCTTTCTAATTAAACTGCTTACTAAAAGACTCCTTGAAGATACAAATTCCATTTTACGCATACATTGACCACGGGCCCCTTTGATACAGCCCAAGAAGTTGCCACACAATGGGCTTTAGGGCAATGGGACAGGTCTAGGTCAGGTCCATTGTGCCCAAGCCCATGCCCAACTTTTGTACGGTTGAGCTTCCAGTTCAGCGACATCATTATTTTAGGATCTTTCTTATTGTATCCTTTAGCATCTTATTTAGGATTATTATTTTCTTTTAAGTGTTTTCCTTAATTTAGTTTTCTATTTTGTTAGGATCTTAGGATTAATGATTTTCCTTTTAAATAATTTTGAAAAGGAAATCCATGTGTACAACGCAATTCTTTGGATGTTCAAGAGACCTATTCAAGTACTTCTCATGTAGTCTTACATAATATCACTTTTCGGTGATATTCTTAAGTTTAATCATAGAAGTAATTATGTGGCTTGAAGGTGATACGTTTGGATGGATATTCTTCACCAGTTCGCTGTGTCACCCTTGATTGATGTCTTCTAAATCATACAAATGCTTTGAATCAATCATAGGTAGGCTGTGTAGAGTGGAGCTCCGTTTTGTTAAACAAAACTTTGGTCTCTTGAGATAATCACCAGTCGTGTTTCTGTTTTGAAAATTTGGGCATCAAATGAGTTTGTTGCTTGGGCATGCCCCATATCCAACATTATTACCGGCAGTATACTTTTCATGTTTAGCCATTTGTTGATTCATGCATTGTTCAATTCTTAGGTAAAAACTTGACAAAATAATTTTCCTAGATGGACATTTCATTTCCTATGAACATTTTCTGGAACAGTAATTTTAAGGTGAATATGTATGTTTTTTTGGAAGCCTCAGTACCTGATACAATCAATTTCTTTTACTTGTTTCTTGCAGATGCTTGAGTGGAATTTGGGTCATCGTTGACAATGCGTAGTAAGATGAACGGCGTGCATAGTTGGAAAAAGCCATTCCAACCCATTTTTATGTAGGCTTCCATTACACATGGTTGGGCTTGATAAGCCTTGTCATCAACGAAGGGATAGTCCCCATCTACAACTACCCTTAGGATTAAGTAGCGACAGTTACATGGGCCTATTGGGTCTAGACCCATTGAACCGAGGCCTGGTCACCTCTTTGTCCACTTATGTGTCATAACAATAGTGTGTTCCTATTGAATCCAGGTGAATTGGTTTTCTATCATATTTTCCTGAAAATTGGTGTGCTTTTCTCAAATCTCATGTCTCCAATCTTAACTTACTACTGTCACCTTCCCCCTATATTTTGTGTCTTTGAATAGACGTATGGAATGTTATAAAAACATTTGAAAGAGGAAAACGCTGAGACCTCTTTTATGCAATGATTTGGTAAACGAAAGAGGTTGATCACACTGTATATGCCAAGAGGTCTTCACACTACATATGCCAGCCCAGAATGATGTTGATGTCTGATATCCAGGCTATTATTCATCTCAGTGTGACCATTGCTAAAATATCCTGGTGAGCATTCGGACGGGCCCAACCGCGATTCATGTGGGGGTGAACAAAGGTCAAGGTGCATTGTACACGTGATCCTTACTGATGAGAGACCTGTGTCATTTGTTTTTACTTTCTGGAAAATAACTATTAGAGATTGATTTGTAAATTCAAGGCCTGTTGGGATACTAGGATGGCTTGCTTGTCAGGATAAATGGATGTGGACCTATGGTATTGTATCGTCCCATTTCATGACAATTCTTATAGACTCTGAAACATGAATTCTTCAAATTGGGAAATATAGTGTTTAGCATCGTTTTACATGCCCTGACATGTGCAAGTCCATGTGGAATGCATGTAGTATCTGAGCATCATAGCTTATAGGTCATCCTTATGTTTTGTTCTCACTGCGATATGTTTATATCTTTGCATACTTTGCTACACATTGTTATGCATCTGGTAGATTTTTAAGGGAAAGTCGACTTGGACATACCCGGGGGACCGAACTGTGGCCCGGTCCCCCGGGCAGCCGTTGGATCCCAGACACCGGGGGACCGAACTGTGGCCCGGTCTCCCGGGCAGCCGTTGGATCCCATAGTTTGGGATCCAACGGCTGCCCGGGAGACCGGGCCATAGTTCGGTCCCCCGGGTATGTCCAAGTAGCAGCGCTGGATTTTTAAACCGCAAGACGTTTGTGTGTTTTAAGTAGAACTGACTCTTTTCTTTTATTGTTTGAGTGGAGAACCTTTCCAAATGAGTTTCCTATTTGGAAAGGCCACCTACACCTATAAATAGTAGTCTCTAGCGTGGGTTTTGTTTTGTTTTTTTGTTTTTTTGTTTTTTTTAATTAATTAATTTAAAGGAGAAACTATATTAAACGAGAAAAAAGAAAACAAAAGACAACCAAGAGGGCCCTGACCATGGATGAAAATAGCGGCCGCTACGCTACGTTATATCGGCTGTAGCGGCCGCCACCGCTATGCTACGACCGATTTATCGGCCGTCGCACCCGCCGCTATGACTGCTACGAGGTGAGAAAAATTCATACTTTTCAATTTTTTTTTAAAATGCATAATAAGATTTATTTCTTTTCTTCTTCTCTCCAAATAACATTTTTACACAACTATTCTACCCTTTTATATTTAAAAGAACACCAAAAAGCACATGATCTCGCCGAATTACAGTCAATACAGAGAGTTCTTCTCAATGATTCTTCTCTAAGTACATTCTATTAGACACCCCCTTTGGTAGATGCATTTTTTTTCTCTAGGTACTCTTAAATCTTGACTTCATGACATAGTTTTTTTCTTTTATAAGCATTTCATTAGTTTCTAAGTTAGCATAACTAAGCAATATGAACACATGTGAAAAAAATGATCATTACTATTATTTTCTATTTATACAACGATACAGGACATCATACAGTGAGGGGACCGCTACGCACCCTTACCTTAGTTACTTTTGCAAAAAAATACATTCTCTCATTTTCCAATATTCTAGATTTTCTAGAATTTTTCATATTTTTTTGACGATTTTTTCAAATCTCATCGCTACATCGCTACGTAGCGTTTTGGCGGTAGGCCGCTACGCCCTCCGCTACCGCTATTTTCATCCTTGGCCTTGACAACAGACATACAAGATGATCCCCTACAATAAAGACCCCGGACTCAATACATTACCCAGCTTAGCACACTCATTGGCCACCTGATTAAACACTTTAGGAATATGAAGCAATCAAAAGGACAAGAAGTAGCCTTGATATCAAACATAATTGAATTAATGGATCAATCAGAAATTCCTTTAAGAGCCTGCACAACTTTAAGAGCATCCGCCAATAGAAGAATTTTGTTGAAGCCTCATTCATTTACCTTTATAAGCGATGTGATAATGGCTCTCGCTTCGGCCTTTTTAAGGGAAGAGGCATTTGGACCTTTTATTGAACCCACACGAAAAATATTACCATTGTGCCAAACAGAAAAGCCAAAACAACATTTTCCATTAGATTTTCTAAAAGTGGTATCTGTAAAAACCAAGGCCACATCCTTATACGAGCTGAAACTAGGATCGATATTTTTCTTGAGGGGCCTATTGACTGAAATTGGATCTTCGACCCAGCCACCAAACTACTAGAATATTTTATTATTTTAAAGGGGTTTATCTCAACACCCTTAAATATGAATTAATTTTTGGCTTTCCACACTGCCCACCACATGGTCAAGACCTACGCTTTAATTTGAACAATCATCTCATTAGAAGTCAATTAACATTTCTTAAGGAATTCATTCAACCACTCCAAAATAAACGATGACGACATTGAATGAGTCATAAGGCCTAGGATAGAACCAAACCAAGCAGCTCTAATATGATTGCATAGGAATAAGCCATGCTCAATTGACTCATGATTTTCACATATAGGGGCAAATGTCAGATTCGCTAATTTAAGTCTTGATCTAGGCTAAGGTCCCTTAAATCGGTATCTCTATTAGATTTCAATTCAAATGATTAAACTAGTTAATTAACCTAAGTCCAATTAAAAAGCAATCAACCACAAAGAGAAGGAGACACAAGGTTTATACGTGGAAAATCCTATTCGGGAAAAAACCACGAGCATTACCATCTAGGCCAACAGACGACCATGCACTTCTCAAGAAAGTTATAAAACTCACAGTATCCTTCCCAAGAGATGATGAAAAATGAATACCTAACCATCACCCTACCACTACAAATCCTAGGGAATTCAAGGTCCCCTCTACATTACTACCATCTATCCTTCACCCCACACCTCACATCATCCACCCTGCACCTCTTTAATAATCCTTAGGTGAATCTCATTTAACCATGAATTCCTATGCATTTTAATGCAAAATAAAAAGTCTTAGCCTCTTCAAAGATTGTTTGCTAGAGGAATTTTAGGAAATACCAAGCATAGAATACTTAGGTGGCAATGAACTGGAGAATGAAGAACAAATTTCATAGAAATAAAAAAAAAATTGCGAGTTTTAAGTAGAAATGGCTTTTTTTTCTTGTTCGAGTGGAGAACCTTTCCAAATGAGTTTCTTATTTGGAAAGGCACCTAAATCTATATATAGAATTCTCTAGCATGTTAAAAAGCATTTCTTCACCCATATTTACATCTCTGGAGCATTCAGAGCATTCCAAAGATTCATTTAAATCCTCTAGTTTCAATTTGATGATTGAAAACAAAACAGCATGAGGTTCACAGCCAATGGCAA
Source organism: Cinnamomum chago (assembly GCA_038049695.1). Classification (NCBI taxonomy): domain Eukaryota; kingdom Viridiplantae; phylum Streptophyta; class Magnoliopsida; order Laurales; family Lauraceae; genus Cinnamomum; species Cinnamomum chago. The sequence continues at coordinate 52,600,007 of CP142460.1, forward strand.
TAGTTGATGGTCAAATACATATCTGAGATACACATGCTAGTTGAGAACAATGGAAAAAAAAAAGAAAAAAAAAAGAGTAACACCAATACCATTGGAGTCATTACAAGCCTGAAAAATCAAAATAACTCTTTTTTCTTCTTTATCAATATGATGGTGGGTTCTACTCCTGTTGGTGTGAAATTTATTTCCCGAGTAAGTAGTGGGAGAAGTAGTTTTTGATGGTTTGGATTTGTGGTGATGGTCCCTGCTGAGGGAGTTTGTTTGGCTACATGCTTCTTGAGGTGGGCACCAATTTGAGTTTAGTATAAGTTTCTACTTGATGCTTACAATGAAAGTGCTTTTGTCTTGTGCGCACAAGCAATTCCATTCCTATGAATCAAGCCTAACATATTTAACCTAAGAAAACTGGCTGTCATGTGCATAATCTACACTCTAAGGGCTAGGGGTTGCACTCTTTGTCACGACCCGGGCCCGAATCACGATAACCTCGAGCCGTGAGCCCATACTTACCCCCGGAAACTCCGAGTTAACCGAAGTTAAAACGGAATCCACAAGGGATAACATCCTCAATAAACTTGTCAAATACACAATATTGCGGAAACATATATATTTGACAATATCAAATTCGATTTACATGTATACAAAAAGAATAAAGTCCTTATACATGTATCATTTCCATCATTTTCTTGTCAATCGGTGTGAACCCAAAACACCATGCAGTAACAATTAATTACATCTCAAAATGGTTAAACAAAATAACTTTTCAAAAATGCTTCTCAACATGTTATAGTTCTTTCTCGCGCTCGAATACCCATATCAAATGGTCTTCTGTACGTTCCATTCGTTTAATCCTCTTGGAGGAACTGGAGCGGTCTCCTCCGCTACCGCTGAGGGCGCTGCTGCATCGGCAGGGGCAAACGAGCCTGTAATGTCATCAATAACATTAATAAACACGACGGTTAAATAATGTATAAACAGATCTTGTAATAATACATGTTAATACATATACTGAATTCATCAAATCCATTTAGTAACAAATATCATTCTAGACAAATCTAGATAATTCCTACAATGATAATATGTAAACTTAAGAGTTAATTAATAGACATATACAAGATGGTCACTGCCATAGTTTTCATTCATCCATTTCATTTCATTTAATTTACCATCTTCCCTCAAAGGAAGGATTCATTTAGTTTACCGTCTTCCCTCAAAGGAAGGATTCGTCCCATAGATATGATCGAGAAATGTGGGACTTACTAGTGTCCGGGCCAGGGACAACTAGCATCACTATGGAGCTCCGAAACACCCCAAATCCATCTACTGCAGCAGGATTAGTCATTTGTTTTGTTTATTAATTCATTGAACTCATTTAAAGTTCTAATACCATAGCTAGGTAATGCCAAACTCAAGAGTTAACGGTCTCCAATAAGCAATCAATTACTGCATTCAATTCAATTCAATAATTCTCTTCGTAATAAGAGAAGGGAATAGTAGTGATACCAATCTCACTAGATTGGAATCCAACAATGTGGTATACGATACAATGAGAAAACTTACTAATAAGTTATGGTTCTACTTAACTCTGTCTCAAATCTAAATAACCATTTGGGTGTAACCATTGGTTTCCAAATGCATGTGTTATTTTCGATGAACATCACATTTATACATTTAATGTGTGCATTGTATAGTCCCCGTAATTACCACCCATGGGAGTTTAGTCTTAAAACTAATTTCTAGGGAGTATTCATACTTACAAGAAATACTCCAAGCTTATGTAAAAACTCAAAATCCACTAATTGGCCAAATTCTCACTCACTATCAATGTCTGACCAGTATCAGGTTCGGCTACCTGGCGGTCAGCCGAAGTCCCATTGGCGGTTAGCCGAATTTTTCTAGCGGCTAGCCGAAATTCATTTGGCGGCTAGCCGAACCAAGGTCGGTTAGCTTACGGTCAACTTTCCAGAAGCTGATTTTCTGACAGGGATTCTGACTCAATTTTGGTCAACCCAGCGGTCACTTTTCGGCTAGCTGAAATTCACCCAAAACGACATTTCTGAGCTTCAAATTCCTGAAGCTAATTTCTGTACATTGAATCCCTTGAACTCCAATCACTTCAATAACACACAAAATCACAAGTAGATGTTTATACTTGCCTCTCTTAAAGCTTAGTGGCAAAAATCCTCTTTTCATTAGCTTGGGTTGAGATTAGAATTCCCAAATTTCAAGCCCTAACTCCATGAAAACATAAAAACACATCTCATAAGCTTTTTATGCTAATAACCATGCCTAATCACTCATTACAACTTGAAAACTCATTAAAAGTTCCAAGTACTTACTTATAGCTCAATGAAAGAAATCTTGATCTTTCTTAAGCTCTACACTTCAACAATGGGGAGGATGGCTTGGGGAAGATGATGAAGATGAAAATACACTCCTCACAAACTGCTTGGATCACTCCTAGTTTTTCTCTTGAGGAAGGAGATTGGAATAGAAAAGGAGAGAATGAGTCTAGGGTTTTGCTTGAAGTGAAAATGATGAATGATTCATTTCATTCTAATATAGGGTTCCATCACACAAAAACCCCCTCTTAATAAGCTTTATTACATATTGCGTCAAATGAAGCTTCACTTGGTCCATTTGAGGTCAAATGGAATCGTGTCTATAATGAAAGTTAATGTACTATTCGAGACACACACGTTGGTATCAAGAATTTTCGTATTTGACGAAATACGTGAAAACTCATATTTACGAAAAAGTCCTTAGCCTACCTTGTTTGAGTCTAAACTCATTTTAACCAATTCAATTTCATCTTAGTTCATTCAATTATGTTTAATGCACCATTTGAGACTAATTTCTCTCTCTTCGGCCATTAACCTTCATTAATCCAATTATTCATGCTTAATTAGCATTAATCCCAATTAATTAGCCTTAATCATGATTAGCTTGGGTTGGGGTGTAACACTCCTTGACCCGGACGACCAACCCCACATGATTCTATCCTGTTAATTCTGAATTAAGGTATGGATTAAGGTCACAAATACTAAGGGCTTGTAAATGAATCCCTAAGAAATCTAAAGCTTTGTGCTTCTGGAAGTGGTTAAAAAGGAAGAATCACAGATGAATATCCACAAATTATTATCAAATAACCTTTTCTTTAATGGAAATTAAATCAAACAATGGTGGGAAATGAATATCCAGCCATTATCCTAGTAATTCAAATCCTAAAAAAGTCAAGATCTCATTTAATCCCCACGTCATATATCCTTCAACTCTCACATCTTGAATGCCCACCCTTAATTGATTACATCATCAGCGCTATACTCTCTTAAACCCTGCGGTTCTTCTTGGGATGCAGGAGTCTCCTACTCGAGGGCAAAGGGGTCGTCACATACAACACCATGTATAGTATCAAACAAACTCCTGGCAATGTATTTAACATAAATAGAATAGCATGTATCTTAATGAATATAAAGCCAAGTAAGATTATAGAAATCCAAATGAACAGTAGAGCTAGGCATGATAGTGCAAAGGACTAAGCATGATTAGAATCATACATAACAAAGTTAAGAGTGTATTCTTCTAGCAAAATTAGTATCCTTATGGCTAAATTTTTTTGGCAATCACGATTGCAAACCATATCGTGGCCGAGAGCGAGTAGCGAGCCATTGAGTAAATTGAATAAATCGAGTAGACGAGAAATATCGAAGGGCACCGAGAAAAGCTCCTCTAGGAGTATAAGTAATAATGTCCATGTGACCATTCAGTAATCAGATATGGTACCAAGTGACTTCGCTCTAAGATATAGCTAGATAAACTAGTAATAATAAAATCCAACCATGGTCGGTCCGACTTGATAGGATTAAAGCTAGATGGTGTCGAATCCAGAATCTAAGTGAAACGACCTAACTAGACTTCGAAGCAAGTGAAATGGCCAAATTGAGGAAACTACTTCAAAAACTAAATAAATTAAGGTAAAACTAGAGTTCCACACTAAGTAGTCCTTTCAGAGTCTCAAACTAGTTCGAAATAGCAAGTATCAAGCAAAATTGGTAACTAGCACGCTAGACGGGCAAGACTAAGTAAGACTAGGGAATGAGTATGTTAAACGAGTAAGACCAGACTAGGCTAGCATTATAAGTGATCTGATAGGACTGGACTGGACTGGACTGGACTAGACTAACTTGTCTAAATATAAATTGGTAGCATTTTGACTAGAAATTAGGACGAGCTTTACCATAAAGCCAACAAAGCCATTGCTTTAGGCCCGAAAAAATAAGCAATAGGAAAAAAGAAAAAATGGCCCATAATAATAGCTGATATCTTTTGAAATTCCAAAACAACAAACTTGCCAATTGCCATGATTATGATTGTAATGATGGCATCATGGAAGCCCTTAAAACTTGAGAAGATTTTATGATTTTTCACATTTGGCCACCCCAAGAATCTCTTTATTATGTAACGATGGCCCCCCCTCCCAAGCAAAATTCCATGGCTCTGCCCTGCTTATTATTGTTTTTTAACCCAAGATGTGACCATTTTATAGAGCAAGAATGTACAAAAGTGGAGAATCAAATCACATGCATTTGTTTCCGTGCGTGTGTGTGAGAAGAAAGAATGAGGAGCGTTCTCTTAGCATTTGTTCGAGTACTTCCCCTCTTTATTTATTTATTTTTCCCAATACAAATATTTTTAAGTTTTCTTTTATTGTATATACCTATTCGACAATTTCACCTAATTGAGAATTTACTTGTGTTGCGAAGTGGAATAAAGAGTCAAATCAAGAAAAAAGAAAAGAAAAGGGGATTGAAAGTAAAAGTACAAAATGACACAAATCTATTCTTCCCTAAGTTCTAGGATTTTTTTTATCATTTAGTGCTATGAGAGAGTAGTTTTTCCTTTTAAAAAAAAAAAAAAGAGGACGTGCATTTACTCATTCAGTACTTTTTAACCCCATATTCTTTTCGTCTCTCTTGATAAGACCATTTATATTACTTCACTATATAAGTAATTTCTCAAATATATAATAATTTATTATCCTTTAAATAAATCTAATTGGATGTCATTAGTCATCTAATTAAATATAGTGATTGTAAACCGTTATCTACCAATTATAAATTGTCTACTTCATCACCTTTGATCGATTGTTTCTATGTAGTGATAAATGGATGGCTCTGAAATTCTTTTCAATATCGGTGGGATTCTTGTGCTCCCATTATATATATACACACACACACACACACAGAGAGAGAGAGAGAGAGAGAGAGAGAGAGAGAGACTCTCCAAAGCTCAAGCTTAGGAAAAAATTTCGTAAGCTCATGCTTGTGGGCCCACCTTTGGTCCATCCAAATGGACCAAATACACGACTACCCTAAATTGCACACGTCCACCAACTTTTGGTCAAATCCAAATTTACTCGACCGTTGGATCGACTATGTATCAATTCAAATGGACCGTTGACCGTTAAACTTTTGGGCCCATATGGAGATGATAGAAATTGCATTTGGGGCTGATTTTTTCTTGAAAGGAAGATCCCAGGGAGTCCTTGAAATCTCCCCCAACCCCATCCCCATGTGGGTCCCTCGGTGGGCCCCACCACACACTTGAGCTTAGGATATGGTAAGCTCAAGTGTGTGGTGGGGCCCACCTGGGGATCCTCATGGGGATGGGGGGAATTTCAACGACTCCTTAAGCTCAAGTTTAAGATAAAATCTCGTAAGCTCATGCTTGTGGAGCTCACCTTTGGTCCATCCAAATGGACCAAACACATGACCCCTCTAAATTGCACATATCCACCAACTTTCAGTCAAATCCGAATTTACTGGACCGTTGGATTGATTATGTATCGATCCAAATGGACTATTAACCATTAAACTTTTGGGCCCATATGAAGATGATAGAAATCACGGTTGAAGCTAAATTTTTTTTACAGAGATGAAGATCCCAGGGAGTCCTTGAAATCCTCCCCACCCTCATCCCGAAAATGAGTCCCCAGGTGGGCTCCACCACACACTTGCTCTTGTGAGAGACACTCACCTTACTATGAGAGATAAAGGTGGGGGCCCTCACATTTAAGTTGTTGACATTATATATGGATGAGAGGCCCCCCACCTTATCTCTCATAGTAAGGTGGGAGTGTCTTTCACAAGAGCACCTCCCATATATATATATATTTATATGGGGGATATTCAAGTGAGGGATTCCCTCGCCGTAGGGAGGGGGACACTCCTCTTTTTGGGAAGTTTCAAGTACAAAAGTATTTTTGTACTTTTTGGAAAAATTCTCTTTTGTACTTGAAACTTTCCAAAAAGGGAAGTGTCCCCCACCCTATGGTGAGGGAATCCCTCACTTGAATATTACACTTTATATATATATACATATATATATATATATATGGGAGATGCTCATATGAGAGATATTTCGATCTCACCTTATATGAGAGATATGAGTGGGGGCCCTCAAATTTAAGGTGTTGGTATTGGGTATGGATGTGATGACCCTCACCCACTCTCTCATATAAGGTGAGAGATATCTCTAATATGAGCATCTCCCTATATATATATATATATATATTTATTTTTATAGGCAAGGCTTTCATAATCAAGCTTAGAATAAAATTTTGTAAGCTCACGCTTGCGGGGCCAATCCTTGGTGCATCCAAATGGACTAAACACACGACCCCCTGAATTGCACATGTCCACCGACTTTTGGTCAAATTCGAATTTACTGGACCGTTGGATTGACTATGTACCGACTCAAATGGATTGTTGATCATTAAACTTTTGGGGCCGAAATGGAGATGATAGAAACTACAGTTGGGGCTGATTTTTTGCACAGAGGAGAGTCCCAGGGAGTCCTTGAAATCCCCCCATCTTCATCCCCATGCAGGTCCTTAGGTGGGCCTATCACATGCTTGAGCTTACCTTATTCTAAGCTTAGGAGAGCTGCTTACTTTATATATATATAAATATATAAATATATAAATATATATATATGAGAGATGCTCTCACCTTACTATGAGAGAAAAGGTCGGGGCCGTCACATTCATATCTAATGCCAACAACTAAAATGTGAGGGCCCCCACTCATATCTCTCACCTTACCATGAGAGATAGGGTGGGGCCCCTTACATTTAAGTTGTTGGTTGGATATTAATGTGAGGGCCCCCACTCTATCTCTCATGGTAAGGTAAGAGATGCTCTCACAATATCATCTTCATATATATATATATATCGGTTTTCTTCAGGTGGGAAGCCTTCTCACATAATATGTGAGAAGTCTGCTGACAGCCGTTGGATCTGTAAAGTGGATCCAACGGCTGTCAGCAGTTTTTATATAACCCTTGTTTTTGATGAATGGGCGCCCATTTCTCTCCTTTCCCCTTTTCGTTTCCCTCTTCTCCTTGGAACGAAAACTGCTCTCCTTCCACATTCCATTGCATCGTCTCCTCTCCATCTCCTCATTTTGGCGTCTCCATCGTCTTTCTTCTTCTCGACCATCCTTCCAAGTTGCAGCTCCATCACCGGAGAGAAAAGAGCTCATCGGACCCTTTTCGAAAGCACTCCTCTCCAGCTCCAACGCTGCCCTGTGCTTCGTCTCCTCTCCATCGCCATCTCTCCATCATCGTTCCTCGCTGCAGCACCATCAAAATCGGCAGATTCTCGGGCGCCATTGCAAAGATTCGTTTGAAGGGTTTGCTCTGTTCTCCGAAGAAGGTACCCTCTCTCTCTCTCTCCTAGTCTTCTATTCTCCTCATCTACCAATCTACTCTTTCTTCACATCTCTCTTCAATAGAATTCCCAAGAAAGAGGGTTTTCATGGCAGGATTATTTTATATGCTTTGTATGCGTTATTCTTGAGCCACCTGCTGTGCTCTGCCTTATGTTCATGTAAAGAACAAATCTGAACCGTCCAAATCATAAGGGATGTATGCTTTTCATAAACTATGTATGATCATATGAGACGAACGTTCAAACAAAGATTATGAAGTCATAATCAGATGGAGATGGAGCGCATCACCTTCACCTGACCATCAAAATAAGATCAGACGGCCCAGATTTTATCAACTAGTTTCAAGGCATTCACAACGTTCCAGTCGCGCAGTGTATTTCGACTCCTTCTCTTAAAACCCTCTGCTGCTGCTCTTTCAATCCATTTTTATATGTGAAGAACCCTCTGCCACTTTGGTAGGGTTTGCAAGGAAATAGAGGGGGTGAAAAGAAGCAATTGTGCCAACGCCCAATCCATTGATCACGATCTAATGCCTCTGATACCATGAAAACCTGGACTTGTAAAAACACCATATATGCAGTACAATCGTGTGTGATTAAAAGAGGTAGGAGTGGCTAGATTTCCAAATAGACCAGATGGCCACTAGTACTGTGGTGCAAGAGGGTGATGAGGAGTGCTCAAACCTGTTCCTCACAGTAATTTTGAGTGTCAAGCTAGTTGAAAGGGAATTTTTTCTTCTTGTCCACATTTTTTTTTTCTGCAAGATTGTACATTTTTTTTATAGTTAAAGTAATTATTTGATAGGTCCCACTTAGATGGTATATGGGTCAGATTTATTGAGTTCCATAAAATTTGTGTGGGGCAACACATAAGTGAAAGAGCCTGATGTTTTTGGGTTATAAGATTTGAATAGCAAGCCCCCTTAGAAGTGTCTTTGTGTGATATTAGCAAGATTAAACTTTAATTGCATTTTACAGCCACTTCATGGTAGCATGTGATTTTTATAGGTGGGCCCACCAATGGATGGCCCCCAAGGCAAATGGTATCACCTACTTCTTTTTTTAGATTTGTGGAGTCTCAGATTTGTAGTGAATTGATATGAGATAGTGGATATTTTTAACAGTTGTATTATATCCCTTAGCATAGAGAAGGTGTAGAGAAAATTAGAGTTTTTGAGAAGGAGAGGAGAAAAGTCATCTCTAGAAATAAAGCTAGCAGTCAAAACCTCAATTCCTTAATCACAAAAAACCTGATGTGGTTATATCTTCTCCACTTCTACTGGCTCGGAGGAAATAGATGTCAATGTTATTTAATTTGTATACATACATGGCAAATCCAAAGAACTTTCCGTTTAGATGGCGAGAAAGAGACCCATCTATAGTGTCTAGTGTCTAGTCATTACCAAAACTCATATTGAAACAAAGACGCAACTGAAACTTACTATTGCAAACGTCTAAATGGTCCCCTGTTGTCCTATCCCTCTTTATAATTTTGGACGGATAAAACTTTAGAGCATAATATAATGCATTAATGAAAAAAGGAAAGTGAATAATAATGCATTGTTGGCTGAAGTTTTATAGAGTTTGGGACCAAGTTTTTTTTTTCTGCAGGATTGTACATTTTTTTTATAGTTCATCATCTGTTTTGTTTAGCCATTCAGGTGCACACAATTTTTATTTATTTCTTTTATAGTCTCATAAACTACTCTATTTTTGTAGGTCGAGAGCATGTCATCGTCGTATTCTATTTCTAGTGATTACGTGCCAAAATGCTCATGTGGAGAGATGATTTGTCTCACCTCTCGTACAAAGAATAATCCAAATAGGAAGTTTTGGAGATGTCCCAATTGGAAAGATGAAAAGGGTTGTGGTAGATTCATATGGAAAGATGAAGTTGACTATGAGAAGAATGTAGTAGCACTTATGGAGGAAATGAAGAAGACGGTGGAGAAACTGAATGAAAACATATGTGATGCAGTTGAAGAGATGAGACATGCTACCGAAGAAAGGAAAAAATCAAACAAATTTCTGTTTGTAGTAGTGTTTGTCAGTTTTCTTGTAATTTTGATCTCCATGATGAAAAATGTGTGATGTATCTTTTGAAATCTAATGAATGTGTGATGTATCTTTTGTGTTCATTTTAATAGGAAAGCGATGGACCTCAAGTGTGATTGAGGCAAAATGTGCTCTTTTAGTCTATACTTACTCCTTTTATCATGTATTTGCAGGATAGGGACTACAAGGGGACCTTGGAAGTCCCTCCATAAGTTTGATTGTTTGTATCATTTCCATGAATCACTCTATTGTTATGTTGAAAATATCAGCATTTGTCCAAGACCATTGTATAATTTTTGAGCAGAGGATGCTGTTTTTAGGCATTTTTTCTGTGTATGTATATAGATGATATAACTTTATATCATCCCCGAGAAGGGAAATAGAAGAGAGGTGTAAGAAGCAAATACAAATCAAAGACAAGACAAGTGCACATCAGAGGTTCCTATGCATCTCTGGTATTTTTGTTTGTTTATAGGTTATGGCCTTTTTCTGTGTATATATATGTAGATGGTGTAACTTTAAATCATCCCTGAGGAGGGAAACAGAAGAAAGGTGTAAGAAGCAAATACAAATAAAAAACAAGTACACATCATAGGCTCCTATGCATCTCTGGTATATTTGTTGTTGATTGGTTATGGCTTCTTATTAGAGGATCATCATGGTCATTGTTTTCCAATCAATCTGGTGTTGGCTTAATGAATTCTTTTGATAACATCTAAAACCTTTCAGATGACCCTTTTATCAAGTTTGTAGACCCTAACCTTGATGGATACCACTTTCGGGGCAAAAGTCAGATCCTTTGTTCAGTGCTCATGCGACTTGATTTTAGGGAAGTAGTTAGTCAAGAATTACTAAAGTGGACTTTACATCCAAGCTAGCAGTTGGCCTTGAACTTTATAGTTAGTCAAGAATTACTAAAGTGGACTTTATAGTTAGTCAAGAATTACTAAAGTGGACTTTACTAAAGTGGACTTTACATCCAAGCTAGCAGTTGGCCATGTATCTGCTGGTTTAAAATGAACCCAAGCACCTGTCTGCAACCTGTATAATTCATTCATTCATCAAGACACCCAAACAAATTCATCCATTCACCTAGATTTTTTTAGAACATCCAAACCATGTATCTGCTGGTTTAAAATGAACCCAAGCACCTGTCTGCAACCTGTATAATTCATTCATTCATCAAGACACCCAAACAAATTCATCCATTCATTAATTCATTCATTTTCAATTCAAACCTGTATTATCAAAACATAAAAACTAATACATCAAAACTGATCAAACACATCAAAACAACACATCAAAACTGCACCTATTTTAAACCAATATCCACTCATCCATGCACCTGTTTTAAACCTGTACAATTCATTCATTCAACAAAACACCCAAGCTGAATTAAATCATTCATTCCTTTTCAAAAGTGCAATATCCACATGATAAAAACAGCCAAAACTCTAATACATCTCCAAAGACTCTGTTCACAAAACAAAGATTGAAACAGCCAGAACTCTAATAGTTCTGAACCACACATCAAAACATAAAAAAGGATGGTCAGTATGATAATCCAATTAATCCTGGGAGAGAGGGAAGGACCCAACATGAGCATCAATTAATCCTGCGATCAAACATGTAATGATCAGTATGATAATAGTAATTTACAGAATCCATTACTATCAGAATAATTTTTTTTAAATGGACTGATTAATTAGAAGGGAAAAATGTATACCTTCTAATTGTGTTAATGTCTCGTCCTTTGATGATCTCTCCGATGCCTCATTTTCATTTAATGGCTCAGAGTTGTCATGTCCAATACTAAAAAAAAAAGGAGGCAAAATTAAACAAAGCTTGTCAATGTATATTAAATTAAAAAAATGCATTGGTAGGAAAAATTCATACCTCTTGTCAAGCCCAGGGCAATTGCGTATGTCATGTGCAACCCCATGCTTGCCACATCCGCGGCAAAGTCGATCTTTCTTCCTGGCTTTTTCCTTAGAGGACTTCAATCTCTTAGGACGACCCTTTGTAATTGCTTGCTTCGGTGGAAGATATCTCTCTGTAGGGCTTGCATTTTTCTTTTTTCTCTTTGGACCATCTTCTGCCATCACCGTTTTTTCATTTATCTCGTGAATCCTTTTTTTAAGGTCTTATAGAACTGATTTTGCATGCTGATATGCTTCCTTGGACAATGATACTTCATCAATGATATTTGCAGCATCATATGATAAATCACCGTGTCGTGCTAGCAATGACCCGTCAAATTCAGAGCATGTACTTTTATCAGAATCATCATCTACCCTCGCATACCTTGTCCATCTTTTCAAAATGTATTGCTCAGGCAGTGTGTATATTTTTTCTCGTTTCAAAACGCAGATGATGTGTCCACATGGAATGCCTTTGAATTCAAATAGTTGACAAGAACATTTTGCATATTTTTCATCCTTTTTGAAAATGACGACCCTTTCAATTTCTTTGTTATCTTTGAATGATGAAACATTATATATTCTGTGTTCCATATCATCGTTTACAATCTCAGCAATGCCGGATGTTATGTACATGAATTGATCTTGGAACTTATAAAACAACTTCTTTGTGTATATTTGTGACATTTGCCTCTCCATTGGCAAGTCCGTCATCAATTTTGGCCTTCCATTAGAAGTGTCGTGAATTGCCTTCAATTGACGGTACTTTTGAGTTGCAATCCCTTGGTTAAATCGAAACATAAAACCACATAGACCATTCTTTTGTGTCACATATTGCTTTACAAAGGCATTAATACTTTCACTCCTTCCAGTTGTTGACATCCCTCCAAAGAAAAGGTGTCTCATATATATAGGCACCCACATATCACGGATATCGTACATCCCATTTAGCCAATCGTTGTTTGCAACATCCTCTTTTATCAACATCTTCTGCCAACCCGATTCAAATTCCTCAGTTGTCAAAGAGTTGAATGCGATTTTTTTAATTGTTGGGATCAAGTCATTCTTATGTATCGCAACTCCACCTAAATTCTTTTGTAAATTTTCCATGATGTGCCACAAACAGTAATGGTGGCTTGTAGTTGGAAGAACAAACCGAATGGCTTTTGTCATTGCAAGGTCCTGATCTGTCAAGATGGACTTTGGTGGGTCTCCCGGCATTGCTTCAAGCCATTTATTGAAAACCCAAACAAATGTATCAAAAGTCTCATTTGAGATTAAGCAACATCCAAAAATGATAGACTGATCATGATGATTAATTCCAGTGAATGGGCCAAAAATGAGACCATATCTGTTTGTATTGTATGTTGTATCAAACGAGACAACATCGCCGAACTCCTCATATGACTTCTGAAAATAATAATCAGCCCAAAACACATTTTTTATGTGGTCCTCATCATCTTTCTCAATAGCAAAAAAATTCCTTGGATCTCTCTCCTTCCATTATCTAAAGTGCTCGTAAAACATATCACCATCATTGTCCTTTGTTTCCTCATTTTTGTCTCTAATATGATTTCGAAAGTCTGTCTCTGTGAAACCAACTTTATCTCTCCCACCAGCCTGCAACACTAAAATCCCCATTTGTTTATTTGGTCTAATATTAGCAGCCCCATAAGTTTCTATCAATTTTTTTTTGGGGCGTCAATCCGACGATGTGACCGTAGCATGTGGGTCTTTCTAGGGGTACTTAATAGATGGGAATGTTCCACAACACTTTTATATACAATCCACTGCCCACTTTTAATTTTTTTTAACTGAAGACATGCACCACAATTCTCCCGTGTATCTGAGGTCCTTCTTTCACCGCCAATTCTTTCTTTCTTACGACCTTCTTTAGAGCAGACAGACTTTTTTCTCACTACTTGGTTATTGAGCCTCGTTCCGAGCTTCGTCTAATGCTAAAACCCGCTTCTTTCGCATAAGTGTTGTAAGCATTGTAAGCATCCTCTATATTTTCAAAAACTTGACCTACTCTTGGTAAGTTCTCTTCATCAACTTGTGGCACAAATGTTTTAATTGGCAAAGATGCGACATTGTCAATCTTTTGTATGTTTTAAGCACGATATGAGCATCGCACCATGACAATACATGCAAAACAGAATTAAAAAGAAAATACGAAAGCAATCAATTGCAAGTTTTAGCAACATATTATTTTTCTATGGATAGAGATGTTGAGATGGGAGAGATATAGAGATAGTAACCTACTTGGTTGCTAGCAACTTCACAGGTGATCGGTTGCGATGAGTTTAGTGCTTCAGATGGGGCTAGGAGCTGCGAGGGCATTAGAGACTGCGAATAGATCGGATGCCAAAGTTGCAAATCGAGAGGTGGATCATGAGATGAATCTTTGTCATCCATTAGGGCAAATATTGCATATATACTGCATATGAAAATGCCTCTGAATATTAATTCATGAAGAGGAAGCAACAAAGTGGGCGCCGACTCATTTATAATGTAACAAAATCAAACCCATAAATGTCACATGAGAATAGTACAATGCCATAAAATAAATGAAAAAAATATGATAAGATACATTAGCAGTTATCCATAAACATCATGTAATGTTTTTGATCTCCTTAGAATTATTGACCCATCAAAGGGAGGATATTGAAGCCCAAGCACTCAAAATAATCATCAACCCATTTATGAAAATGGTTCCACACTTCATAACATATAAATCATAAAAAAAAAACAAAAAAAAAAAAACATAGTATATCCATGCTACAAATATAGGGACTACTCCAAGAGAAAATGACACCTCTTTCAATCACACCCTCTCCACATTAACCACTGTTTGTAACAAAGCAATTAACCTACTGAGTCAATGGCACATCATCACCAAATTGGTGGTTGTAATTGAAGCTGAAGACAGGCAAGCTGCAGCTGAGGATCGGGGCTCGACGAAAGTCAAAAATTAGGTAGGGAATGTCTGGGTTGTGGGATGTTGCTAAGAAATCATACAAGTCGAGATGAGGGGTTTGAGGTCCAGAGATATTTCCATCTCTTAGATAGAATAGAGGTTCAGACTGCTTCCACTAAAGGCAGTAGAGAATCAGAGATGATAGTTGTGAGGATGGGATCTGGAAGATTGTTGATTGGGTCATTCACTACTTCTCCGCACAACCAGACTCTGATACCATCACTTTTAAGCGTGTCTAATCTTTCCCATGTGATGATATGAGCAATCAAAAATTTTTAAAAAAAAATCAACATAACTTTTTTAATACGATAAAAAAACCCTGACACAGAAAATTAAAAAAACAAAAATCCGCATACATTCTTTCAGGAACTATATGAATAAGAAATTGAAAGCGTTGAAATAAGGGGTTTTTTAGAGTAAGAAAGAAGAGTTTAGGGTTTTACTTTCACTTTCTTCTCCTCTGTTTCCTTGCAAACCCTACCAGAGCGGCAGAGGGTTTTTCACATATAAAAATGGATTGAAAGAGCAGCAGCAGAGGGTTTTAAGAGAAGGAGTCGAAATACACTGCGCGACTGGAACGTTGTGAATGCCTTGAAATTAGTTGATAAAATCTGGGCCGTCTGATCTTATTTTGATGGTCAGGTGAAGGTAATGCGCTCCATCTCCATTTGATTATGACTTCATAATCTTTGTTTGAACATTCGTCTCATATGATCATACATAGTTTATGAAAAGCATACATCCCTTATGATTTGGACGGTTCAGATTTGTTCTTTACATGAACATAGGGCAGAGCACAGCAGGTGGCTCAAGAATAACGCATACAAAGCATATAAAATAATCCTGCCATGAAAACCCTCTTTCTTGGGGATTCTGTTGAAGAGAGATGTGAAGAAAGAGTAGATTGGTAGATGAGGAGAATAGAAGACTAGGAGAGAGAGAGAGACAGAGAGGGTACCTTTTCGGAGAACAGAGCAAACCCTTCAAACGAATCTTTGCAATGGCGCCCGAGAATCTGCCGATTTTGATGGTGCTGCAGCGAGGAACGATGATGGAGAGATGGCGATGGAGAGGAGACGAAGCACAGGGCAGCGTTGGAGCTGGAGAGGAGTGCTTTCGAAAAGGGTCCGATGAGCTCTTTTCTCTCCGGTGATGGAGCTGCAACTTGGAAGGATGGTCGAGAAGAAGAAAGACGATGGAGACGCCCAAATGAGGAGATGGAGAGGAGACGATGCAATGGAATGTGGAAGGAGAGCAGTTTTCGTTCCAAGGAGAAGAGGGAAACGAAAAGGGGAAAGGAGAGAAATGGGCGCCCATTCATAAAAAACAAGGGTTATATAAAAACTGCTGACAGCCGTTGGATCCACTTTACAGATCCAACGGCTGTCAGCAGACTTCTCACATATTATGTGAGAAGGCTTCCCACCTGAAGAAAACCGTATATATATATGTATATATGGGGAATGTTCATATGCATCCATCCCTCACCATAGGGTGATGGATGCTTCCATAAATGGAGGGTTTCAAGTACACCATATGTACTTGAAATCCCCCTTTTGTACTTGAAACCTCTCATTTATGGAAGCATCCCTCACCCTATGGTGAGGGATGAATGCATATGAACATTCCCCTATATATATGTATATATATATAGGGAAAGTTTCAAGTGCATCTATCCCTCACCATAGGGTGAGAGACACTTCCCATTTTTGCACATGAAGACAAGGAAGTATACCTCACCATATGTACTTGAAAAGTAACTTTTGTACTTAAAAATGCCCAATTATAGAAGTGTCCCTCACCCTATGGTGAGAGATGGATGCACTTGAAACCTCCCCATATATATATATATATATATATGGGTAATATTCAAGTGGGAACTGTTCTCACATATTATGTGAGAACTTTTTTGTGGGGCCCAATTGTGGGCCCCATTTGGGGATGGGACAATGGGGGTGGAAAGATTTATGTGAGACCACCCCAAGTATCAAGTTTGACCCTAAACCCATGCCCCTAACCCCTTCATCCGTGGCCCACAAGTTTAATGGCTTCATATTCAAAAAATTATGCAACCCTCGATCCAACGGTTCAATCCATTCGGATGTGTGCCAATCCTTGGGATTAGTGACTATAAAGGGGTTCCCTATTGGTTGCTAGGTTTGGATGAGTTGTTAGTTGGGCCTAACAAAAAAGTTCTCATATAATAGGTGGGAACTAGTTCTCACTTGAATATTTCCCATACATATATATATATATATATATATATATATAATTTGGGTAAACCACAGAGTGGAGTGTGTATGCTTGATCACTTGTGAGGCTATCTTTACTTCATCCATACCTTTGAATCAATTACTACTATAGCACACCCAGTATCAATTTGATTAAAGTGTAAGTCCCCATTGAACTCAAACGGAGAATGGGAGATGATTAGATGAGTGGGTTATTCACATAATTTCCATTGTCTTGATCCAATGATTGAATATCACTTTCATGAGACTAGTAATTACCCAAGAATGGATTAAAGTTCTTTAATTTTTATTTGGGTTCTCTTTTCCAATAATCCCAAACACCTGGTAGAAGTTCTTCCGTTGCTTCCATTCATATGGTGGGCCTGAGGAAACTGGGCCCTTTTAACATTGTGGTGTACCCGTACACTCATTTATTTACTAGGATTTGGGCTTTCCTAGGTTTGTTACTGTACGTTTTCCTTTGTCTGATTGGACCTTCATGCATTTGGAAAACAAGCTACCAAAGTGACAATTGCTTTTCTCTATATCGTAATCAGTGACCAATTAGAGGTAATTAGACCTACGCGTAAACTGTGTTTTGCATAATCAAAGTTCCTCAGGTTTTGGACATTTTTTTTCCCTTTTAAGAGATTGAGAAATGATTACTTAAATACCTTAATTTTTGACTTTACAAACTAATTAAATACCTTACTTTTTACTTCACAAACTAAGGAAAAGATATTTCCACTAAATTGGGATTTGTAAGATATGAATAGATATAAATATTGCCCATATTGGGACATGACTGAGTGACCAAAGCATGTTTTTTTTTTTTTTTGCTAACGGAGGGTTCCCAATCTTTTGGACTTGATTATTCCATCCAGGCCCAGAGAGAAGCCGGGTAAAACCCCTGTGGCCCCTAGGTGGTAGCATAAGTGGACTCAACCTTCGGATCCTGAAGAGGGGGCAACCTTCGGATCTAGAAAAAAAGAAAAAAGAAAAAGAAAAAAAGAAAAGGGGGAATAACTTGATTCCAAAGTCATCTTCCTGCTCTTCACTTTGGCTTATGCTGGAGACATGGAAAGAGAAGAGGTTGGTTCAGGGTAGCAACTTGGGTTGCGCCAAGGCCGAACCCAATATCCTGGCCCACAAGAAAATGAAATTTGGGCCGGCCTTGTTCAAAGATTGCTCTCCCAGTCCTAGTCCCAGTCCCAATTTCAAAGTCTTCTTAAAATTGGTGTGGGCTTGGGCGGGGCGGCTGAGATTTTGATCTTGCGCTAAACCACGGGGTTGGAAAATTCAAGTTCAATCCCGCGGGCTCTCGGGCTGGGCTTGGACAATAAATTTGCCCATGCAAAAGATAGGTGAATACCCGGCCCAGTTCGGGTGGGTGGCATCCTTGGATGGGTCCCACTGCTCATTTTGGGATATGAGCTTATGAAACGTACTGCAGATCGACCTTTGATTTAAAATTGGAATGATGATCTATAATGTATCTGATCATACCAAATTTCTTGGACCCACCTGTAATGTAACCTCTTATTTTTCTATGAGTCTGGCCACAATTCAATTTTTGGAGTTTTTGGGGTTTCGCAATGAAACTTGGCACAACTAATCCTTATTATAAATTTTAAATTATTATCATCTTTATCATCTCTCTCCAAATCTGATTCTTTCCTAAATTCTCTCCCCTTAGTATTGATTCTTTCCTTAAATTCTTTCTTCATTTAATATTTCAAGGTAAATAATTTTGTTATGATAGTAAGAATGTGACTTACCTAAAAAAAAATCTCATGGCTCAAATCTCTTGATAACGTTAATCTTTAATTCAAGTGTCTCGATACTCATCCATTACAAATATATTCATATTTACTACTTTACTTATTAGAATTAAAAATATCACAAAGAAGTGTTTTTTTTTTCTTTTCAAAACACTCCTCATTGGGCCCATTAAAAAAAAAACCTAATCCAGTAAAAATAAATGGCTCCTTATTTTATGGGTCCGATCAAATTTCACTCAATAGAAGTTTGACTTGCTTAAAATTTCCATAACCTACCACTCACTAGATGAATGATAAATTCATGATACTCCTGAATCGACCCATCTTCTGCCTGTCCTCATCGGGCCTACTTCTAAAAGAAAACCAAACCAATCCAAATAATGGCATCATTTTGTATGAATCCAAATCAAATATCACTCCATAAAAGTTTGCCCACTTAAATTTTTTATAATTTAGCACTTATACTCCTCATTATGGGGTCTATGCGAAACCCCGTGAAAAACCTTTAATCCAAATTAAGTGTTTCATGACCACTCGACCCAAAAAAAATGTTTTATGATCATAATATATTCATGGGACCCATTTACTATTATGATATTCCACCATTTTTATGGAACATTGTTCATATATATATATAGATTATTTTCATTTTATATTCTATGCTCTATTTATTTAAATATTGTCAATACGCACCCATTAACTTCTATCTAATACATAAGTCACATGTTTTTATCCTTTTACTTTGCAGTAGATTTTAAATTTTAGTTATTTTGCATTGAAAGAAAGAAATTTAGGTTCTGAACTTAGCATATCAATCCTGTGGGCCCGGGTTAGGCCAGCATCTCCGAAAGTTTTATATAACTCAATATTGTTAATTTCTTTTTATTCCTGACCACTAGGCCAACACTTTATCATTATGGGTCAACCTTATCGGTGTCCAAATCTTTTATCTTTTCCTAACTCCTTCCCTCATCTTGCTTCCTCTGCAAATCTTTTTTTAACCTTTTTTTTTTTTCTTTAACACGGCTTGATCTGCCCATACTTGTAACATATGATGTCAACACATAAGTGAACATCTGAACCTAGCTTGACCCACTTAGATCTTGGGCTGCTGAAGGGGTGCAAGATGGGCTGGGCCAAACCTGATCCATAATATGTCCTGTCTTGTATGAAACTCAATTTAAGCTTTGCTTATTAAAGCTCAGTCCTAAAGTTTTGAAGCCTAAGTGAAGTTCATGCTTGACTCGTGCTTGGGCCTTCGGTACATAAATATTTATCTTAATTTTAGAGACGACGATTTGATGCAATTTATGGAGATGATTTTTCATACGATTTCAGTTTAGGATAATATAAGTTGGAGTTTAGGAGAGCGCATATATATATATATATATATATATATATATATATATATAATATAGCAAGGCTCTTCTAAGTTCAAGCTTAGGAAAAAATTTCGTAAGCTCATGCTTGTGGGGCCCACCTTTGGTCCATCCAAATGGACCAAATACATGACTTCCCTAAATTACACATGTTCACCAACTTTCGGTCAGATCCGAATTTACTGGACCGTATGATTGACTACGTATCAATCGAAATGGACCGTTGACCGTTAAACTTTTGGGCCCATATGGAGATGATAGAAATCGCATTTGGGGCTGATTTTTTATAGAGAGGAAGATCCAAGGGAGTCCTTGAAATCCCCCCCACCCCCATCTCCATGTGGGTCCCCAGGTGGGCACCACCACATATTTGAGCTTACCTTATTCAAAGCTTGAGCTTAAGAGAGTTAGATATATATATATATAAAATAATGAGCAGCTAAGGAGAGCTGCAGTTGAGGGTACATTCAGCTGCATCGTGCGATAGCCACGTGTGGATGGATGGCAGTTCTCATTTCACAAGCCTGCTTCAGTTTTCACTTCACACATTTCATTTCCCCCCTTTCTCCATTTCCAAACCTAGCAGAGCAGCTCTCCCTCTCCCGTCTCTCTCTCTCTCCTGGATGTCGCTCGTCTCTCTCTCCCGGGCGTCACACGTCTCAGCTCATTTTCCCTCTTCCTTTCCCCCCTTTCATCGTCTCTGCACAGAGATCTAATCGAGACGGCAGACGGCAACTCGGCAGAGCTCTAATCGAGCTTCTCATTTTCCCTCCTCGTTTCCCCCTCTCTCTCGCTGCTGTAGACGGCAGATGGAAGCTCGGTGATCTCTCGATCTCTCTCTACTGCTCTCTGAAGTCGCAACTCATCTCTCCCTGCGCTCGATCTCCGCTGCTTTTTGTACTGGCTCTAAAAATCCGATTTTTGTTAAACCCCTTTTTCCTTTCCTACTATTCTGCAAAACCGACCACGAAACCAAAACAAGACTACCGCATCTCCAAGCACACAGGCGAGTCACAGTTGCCGGTACCATTCTTCTTATTTTTCTTATCTCTCTGTTGGTGTTGCCAATGATTCTTAAATCTAAGACTCATATATGGGGATTGGATTCTTAAAAGCAAGCCGTAATTTTGATTGCTTTTTTTTTTTTTCTTATTTTAATAATATGCGATTTGTTCTTTTGTGTTTATGGAATATTTAGTTTTGATCAATGAATTTATGGAGGATGATCTTGTTGGAAAAATGGTTAGAAGGACCCATTATTTTGGTCATCTTTGAGCCAAAATAAACGTGGGACCCACTTATCCTTTTAGGTGGGAATACATGGGAATGTAATCTACTCTATGAGTAGTTTAAGGACATGTATTGGGTTGCTCTAATCCATTAAGAAATGAATGAGAAATTACCTCATTTACACCACTACTTGAACATGTTAAACATGGAAACAAAAGGAAGTGGTAAACTTGCATCCCACATTGCTTGGGAGCAAAACATCCATTGGGTATAAATATACTTACCTTGGTAGTATAAGATGAGCCCCAAGGGGCACCCCACTTTTGTGGGGGAGGGATGACCTAGATCAAGGTAGGGTCACCACCACACACGCGCGCGAGCCGCCCCGCCCCTGGCCGGGCCTGGGCTTGGGCTTCAAGCGCGAGTTGGGCCTGGCTCGGCCCACTACCCATTTATATTTTTTTGGAGAAATTTTATTTAATAAAATTTCTTTTTCAAATGGGGTGTGTCCCAAGAGGTGTGTGCCCTTTCGTATATGAAAGGGTGTGTCCCTAGTCCTAAGAGGTGTGTGCCCTTTCATATATGAAAGGGTGTGTCCCTAGTCCTAAGAGATGCAACCAGTCCTAAGAGGTGCAACCCCTATAAAGAGACCTGATTGCAGGCTATATATTCATCTCGTTTCATGCTGTTTTGGTCATTCCATTTTCACTGCTGCTGCTGCACTTGCGTTGAGTCAAGAAGAGAGAGTAATTATACACTAATTGGTTCGACAGACACGCAGTTTGTAGTGCTGCAACTGTTGTGAAACAGATCATTGTATCCTGGGAGACAAACGCCATTGAAGCTCGTAAGCACCATTGCGGGGGCGAATTTTGTCTTAAGGACATAGTGTTTGAACACCAGCCTTGATCAATCATCTTCTGCGAATTCTTTAACAACTGAGTACTGTTTACTGCCTTTAAACAGTAAGTTCATTTTACATTCAAACAGAGTACTGTTTTGTTTCATTTTACTGTAAACTGCTATTATAAAATACTGAAGTACTTGTACTCGAACTAACAGATCTTTGCCACTGCTTTCTAGTACGTACAAGAAATCATGCTAGAAGAGAGAATTGAAGCATTAAAATTGGGGTTTTCTCTTCTTCACTTTGGAGCAAAAAACCAATTGAAAATTTAGTGAACCCAAACTAGAAAGAATCTCCGCTAAAACAATTTGAACACCACAATGATCTCGAGTGTAGACCCTCAATCCTCGGTTTAGTCTATTATCCTAACTGCTTGCCAAACTGCCAATGGAAATCCTAAAAAGAATGAAAAAAATCCATGACAATATTACGTACAAAACGAGAAATCATACAAACCACCAGAAATAGCTGTTTATGACTTAATAATTTCTCTGTATCAGAAGCTCAAAACAAATTTATGCTTTCCAGTAGCAGTCAGATACATCTTTCCTTCGGGCAATGTTGGTGAAAAGGTCTTTTCAAGTTTGCCGGGCCCTGATTTGCCTAGAATGCTTCTTTTCTGCTCTCTCATGATCTCAGTTACCATCTCTTCCAATCCTATTTACACTCTTCTGTCTCAGAAGACTCACAATTTGTCTTGTATCATCAATGTCCATTTGGGTCTCAAATTCCAAGCTTGAGGTTTGACTACCTTTTGATCACCACTGACTAATTGCAGCTCACATCTTGTGAGCATATCCATTGCAGTTGCATTATATAATAGCTTAGTTATGCTGTTTACTAATTTGGCTTGCGTATAGGCATCGAGGGTGAGGCTTTTCACATCTTGTGAGGCATATCATTTGCAGTTGCATTGCATAGTAGTTTAATTATGCTTTTTGTTGATATGATTTGCATATAGGCATCGAGGGCAAGGCTTTTGAAGGAGTACAAAGAAGTGCAGCGGGAGAAAGCTGTGGATCCAGACATTCAGCTGGGGTGTGATGATTCTAACATATTTAAATGGACTGCTCTTATCAAGGTATGCTTCTTCTTCTTGCTTGAGTATTGAGTTATCTTGTTTCCATTAAACTCAACATTATATTGATTACTATTTCTCCTTTAGGGTCCTTCAGAAACTCCCTATGAGGGTGGTGTATTTCAGCTGATTGTTTGACTCCGGTTTTTGATGCCATAAACAACCCGAGTCTCGCCACATGGAATGCTTTGATCACTGGATTTACTCAGCTAATGTGTTTGTGGGCACTTCACTGATCACTATTTATACAAAATGCAAGGTGTTTGATTGTTTGACTCAGGTTTTTGATGCCATAAACAACCCGAGTCTCGCCACATGGAATGCTTTGATCACTGGATTTACTCAGCTAATGTGTTTGTGGGCTCTTCACTGATCACTATTTATACAAAATGCAAGGTGTTTGATTGTTTGACTCAGGTGTTTGATGCCATAAACAACCCGAGTCTCACCACATGGAATGCTTTGATCACTGGATTTGTTGTGAATGGTCAAATAGAGTACACTCACCAGGTCTTCAATCAAATGCCATCTCAAAACATCATTTCTTGGACAACTCTTGTTAATGGGCATATCAAGGTCAAGACACTGAAATGCTTTTGAAGTTGAAAAGGTTGGAGAAAGCTTCAACCAATGTTTAGAAATTGTATTCATTGAAAACTATAGCCAAAAGAATTGCAGTTAAAGTTGTTAAATTGTATTTAGAAATTGCTTCCAAGATGCTATTGTTGGACTTGTAATTAAATTTTGAATGTAAATGTTTTTTTTTTTTTTTGGAAGCTATTATTCTGTGTGTACATAGTGTTGTTCATCATGGTTGTATGTTAGGAGAAGAGCTGTTTCGGGGGCAAAGAAAATCAAACTAAAACTTCCCTGTGACAGTTCCAAGAATGTGTTCTCTCCACTAGTCCACAATAGATGCACATAAAAAATGCGAGAAGCTGATTTTTATGGAAGGCAATGTAACATCCTCCTACATTTTAGGAAATTTTAAAACCGACTTGGGCAAGTGAAGCTCTTAACCCAAGGTTTCAAACTCTTATAACATTTGTTTGGGCTATTTATATTAGTAATGGTTTGAACATGTACTCCAAGACCGTTTAAGTTGACATGTTTTCTGTAACAAGGGCAAACACCTAGAATGACATGTTTTCTGTAACATTAAACACTCAAGATCAAATCAACAACATCACAACACCATTCTCATTCAACATTAACGCCAATGCTGAACATCAACCTAGTTTAAAACATCACATTTACATTAACATCAAACATTTACATTCAGCACCAACACTGAAGATTATCATCAACCTGGTTTGATACATCCATTCACATTCAAACTCAGCTGCAACTTCATCATTGAGCATTGACATCAAGTTCAATGTCAACTTCAATATTGAACATTCAGCACCAATATCAACTGTATCAACATGGCATAAGGCTGTCTTTAGAAAAAAAAAAACAGCATCCCAGATAACAGCAACATGGAATCAACATTAGGTTTCTTTCCGAACTCCTCACTAACAAGTTAGGAATTAATTTCTCACTTTAAAAATGAACCAACTTCCATGTGAATGAGAATGCAACAACTTCCATTTTTTAACACGATAAATCAGACACTTCAACCCCAGCTTCAGGAATGTCCATGGGAGCAACTTCAAATCCCTACAAAACAGAAAAAAAAACAACTCAGACTTCTCAACATTCAATGCCTAAACCATATTTCTAGATGCAAACTAACATGAAATGGAATACATATCAGAATCTACATATACACATGAGCTAGTATTGCTAATGCATAACCCACAGTTTTTTTTTTCCTGCAGTTTACATAATCATATCTCAAAATCCACAAAATCGTAACTGTAAATCAAAACTGAGATGAATGTATGGTGCTCAATAGGGGGAAAAAAAACAGCCCCTGAATCTATAAGAGGGTAGCAAAAGCACCTAAACTCTTTAATATCTTTCATGCCCAGAAGAAAAAATATCTTTATGAAAACAAAGTGATGCAGCAGAGCGGTAAGCCATTCCTGTGTATTCTACTCCAAACATGACATAAAAGTGAGGGGCGACACTTTGAAAGTGCCCAAAAAAACAACTCAATGGCCCACCACTCATCTCAACCAGCACCGGCGATGATAAATCTCAACTATCAAATTGGTGAGTAGTAATGTAGCTCAAGCACATACAAAAAAAAAAAAAAAAAATCAGGGGACATGCAAAAAAAACCTTTTGGGGCCTAAATAAAATTAACGGACTTTTATGAAAAAAAAAATGAAGCTTAAGCTCTGATTAGTGATTACACAAATAAATATAAAAACAAAAAACAAAAAAGCAATTGCAAAGGGAGCCATAGGTTTTTTTTTTTTTTTGCTTTTGTTTCTTTTGTTTTTTTAACAAAAATGCTAGCTCCTAGTTAGTGGCAATCTTGTTACTCACTCACGGGCAATTTTTTTTTTTTCACTAGCAGATGAGTGGGTTCTCCTTGTACGTACTAGAAAGCAGTGGCAAAGATCATCTCCATAAATTCATTGATCAAAATTAAATATTCCATAAACACAGAAGGACAAATCGCATATTATTAAAATAATAAAAAAAACCAATCAAAATTACGGCTTTCTTTTAAGAATCCAATCCCCATCTATGAGTCTGAGATTTAAGAATCATTGGCAACACCAACAGAGAGACAAGAAAAATAAGAAAAATGGCACTGGCAACGGTGACTCGCCTGTAGTCTTGTTCTGGTTTCGTGATCGGTTTTGTAGAATAGCAGGAAAAGGGGTTTAACAAAAATCGGATTTTTAGAGCCTGGGCAAAAAGCAGTAGAGATCAAGCGCAGGGAGAGATGAGTAGCGACTTCGGAGAGCAGTAGAGAGAGATCGAGAGATCGCGGAGCTTCCGTCCGCTGCCTGCTGCAGCGAGAGAGGGAGAAAAAGGGGGGGAATGAAGAGGGAAAATGAGAAGCTCGATTAGTTCTCTGCCGAGTTGCCGTTTGCCGTCTCGATTAGATCTCTACGTAGAGACGATGAAAGGGGGGAAACAAAGACGTGTGACGCCGGGGAGAGAGAGACGGGCGACATCCGGGAGAGAGAGAGAGAGACGGGAGAGGGAGAGCTGCTCTGGTAGGTTTGGAAATGGAGAAAGGGGGGAAATGAAATGTGAGAAGTGAAAACTGAAGCGGGCTTGTGAAATGAGAACTGGCCATCCATCCACACGTGGCTATCGCACGATGCAGCTGATTTTAACCTCAACTGCAGTTCAGGAGAGCTGCTCCCATACATATATATATATATATATATCTGATTAATGTCATCAAATTTTACTCCAAAATAAAATGTCCTCTAAGATGGAGCATATAATTGATAATTTAATTAATGGACATGATTAATAATGTATAAGGTTGTGGTAATTATGTTGTCAATGATATGCTCAAGATTTACGGTGGGACTAATTCGTTTTGGATTAAAATTGGAGGAAAACCCATGAAAAGGGAATCTCTTCATTTTGAATGCCTCGCATTTTCATTAGATGGGCCCCATTATGGATTCCACTCCTTCCATTCACAGGAAGAGTGTGGGAGATCACATGTACGGGATTCTAGCTTATGATGTACTTAGTCCAAGTTGGGCCTCTATGTGGTTTGACCTTTGAGGAGTGTTTGTGCCTTACAACTTTTAATTGAGGGAGGAGATGATAACATGATGCATGGTGATTAATTAATCATGACAGGGAGCACCTTGAACTCGCTTGCTATTTCTCATATGTATTACATTTACATTACATGAATATATATTTAAAATACATGAATTACACCCCATGGACAAATTACACGAAAGCATACCATTTTACAAATGTAATACTTTTTTTTTTTTTTTTGCGAACGGAGGGTTCCCAATAATTTGGACTGGACTATTCCCTTCGGACCCCATGAGAAGGCGGATAAAACCCTTGTGGATCCTAGGTAATAGCATAAGCGGACTTAACATTTGGTTCCTGAAGAGGGGGGAACCGGGAGTCGATATCAAGACATCTAGCTCCGGAAGAGAGAGGAACCGTGGTCCGGACCACTTGGCCAACCCCTTGCGGTTAAATGTAACACTTCAACTCTTGAAGTAATTAATGGTTCATACCATGAAACCACTCACATTATTTTACATGTCACAACATCAAACACACTGGGATAGACTCGATAAAGAAAAAAAAAACAGAGGGCTCAAGTTGAACAACAAATCATTTCACACACGAATGAAGAAACGAAAGACAGTAAAAGAAATACAAAATTACACACATCAATAGAAGAGGAGAGAGAGCATAGCATCATTTTCGTTGCTTGACAAGTACATGGCTCCTTGCTGGTCGGAAACAAACAGGGCGCTCTTGGATAGCGTGGTCTTCACTTGCCCATTCAAGACTCTTCCACCAATTCGTCTCCCCTTCAATCTCTACCACATCAGATGCATCATATGGAACATGATCTTTGATGACACGACCTCCTAGGGGAAGCTTTCTTAGCATTCGACATCCTCGCACTCTCAACTTTTGCAATTTTGGTAGGTTTACATTGCCGATAGTTTTCAACTTTGGTAGCTGCAACAGGCACAAGCTTCGTAGACTTTGGAGTGAGACTTCTGTTCTTTCAAACACAACTTCCAATTTGCTGCAAAATTTGATTTCCAGCGTCTCTAGGCTCTCTATGTGACACCTTGAAGTGAACACGGTCACAAGTTTTGGACAGCATTCCAAATGCATGTGTTTCAAGAATGCCAAGTTCACCTGATGACCGTACAAGGTTTTTGCATACAATAGTTAGCTGGGAAAGATCTGAGACCCACATAACCTCGAGGCATTCCAAGATGATTTCACCGTCTGTAGAGTCAAATATAGTCTCCATACTTTTACAGCTCCCGATCCTACATTCTTTTAATTTAGATATTTTTTCATAACCGGGGAGTAAGTGTTCATTACAGCTATTGTCATACAAAGTCAACAATTTCGGTTCAGGGAGAAGACGTTCAAGACTCATTGAGGCAACATCGCTCATAAAAATCTCCAAATGCTGGTCGTAAGTGCTTCTGAAGTTGGGAAGAATATAGGTTTGGATTTGACTGTAGATGTCTTTATAGACAAATTGGTTCCTCTGAAACAAGATGTTGGGAAAGTCACCCATAGGCATCGGCATGCTTGGTCTTTCTTCAGTAGAAGAAGAGATAAGGATGTGGAATCGGGAGAAGCATTTAGCACGGAAAATTCCCAGGGGAAGACATTTGAAAATGTCTTCATTGCTCAACAGCCATATGCGAGCTCCCACATCATTGTCATCCCAATTCAGTCCTTCAAATGGAACGACATCTCGAACGCCAGCGTACTCGACGGGTAGCAGCAGGTCCAGATGCCTTAGAGGATGCTCTTCTAGAGAGGTGTCAAAATAGAACTTCTTGAGCTGGGTGGTGCCTGAAAGATTGAGCACCTCGAGACATTCAATAAAACTCAAGTCCAAATACTCCAACTTCCGACAGCCTTGGAAGGAGAGTCTCTTAGGAGTAGTCATGCGACGAAGATCAATCTTTTTGATGTTCGGCACGAGTTCCCCAAAGGAAACATATTCGATGTCTTCAAGAGCCAAGCAGTAGCCGAGGTCAAGCACCTCGAGCTTTGAGAGGTTGCTTAAAGAGTGAGCCCCCGCTCCTAGTCCTATAGTCTTTAATGAACGACAACTGTTTAAAATGAGCTTTTTTAGGCCGACCAAGTTGGACAGTGAAGATGGAAGAGACGTTAAAGAAGAAGAACCAGAAAGGTTGAGAACTTCAAAACGTCGCATGGCACGGTTGAATGACTTCTCTTGGATCTCAGCTATTGACTCGCATTGAACCAAAAGGAGATGTTGGAGACCACACAAGTTGGAAACTGAAGATGGCAACGACTCGATTTTGGAAGAGGACAAATCTAGAACTCGGAGGTTGCTCATCCGCTCAAAGACTTCATCCGGTATTATCTCTAAGGATTCACATTTGGAAAAGTCAAGAAACTCAAGCTTTTCCAGGGCTTTCAAGGAGGACGAAATGGCTGTTAATTGCTTACAACCATGTAGCCTTAGCAATCTAAGACCACAAAGGGAGGAGATGGATGAAGGGAGGCATGCAATAGGTGTGGAACGAAGGTGAAGGACACGAAGGCATGACATGTACTCAAAGAAGTATGGTGGGATGTCTAACTGAAGGACTTGGGGTCCACATCTAATCAATAAGGTAGAGAGATTAGACCATTCCGGAGAGGGAGGGAGACTTGTTCCACTACCATCTCTCTCGGTGCTTATAGTTGTAGCAACGAACGTCCATTGCTCGCCTGCATACTCTCTTCTGAGACTTCTTGGCAGGGAATTCTCATCGACCCAAAATTTGTGAATGTCGACAGATAGCCCAGCATATCGCACGAGCTTCTTTATGTGAGGAAGCACTTTATGTCTTTCATCTATGAGGGAGCGATCACAAAGCTCTCTAAGCAGTGGGTTCATCATTCTCTCCACCAGAATCTTTACCTCTTCTTCTAGTGAACTCAATCCCATTTCTTCTCCTGCTCCTCCTCCAGTAATAACAGCACTAGTATTAATAAAGCCTTGTGCTATCCAGTACATTGCCAACCAGTTCTCTTCACCATAATCCAGATCTCCATCAAAGAAGAAGAGATACCTGAGAAAGTCCATGACAACCTCTTGAGTAAATTTGCTCCTTGAAGAATGCGCAACCCCAGCTGTCTCATCAAGCAAAATGTTGGATTTTATGCTATCAAAAGGTGCATCGGAATTATTCTGGTAGAATAAAAGATATTCTCGTTCCCAACGAAAATCCCGATCAAATGGCATGACATCTTCTTCATTCCCAATCAAAAGAATCTTGGAACCTAATGTATTTGCTGTCCTTATCCTCCTCACACTCGGAACTCCCACCCATCCAAAATCGATGGCTTTACACACTTCTCCTACCACCAACAAGAAACTCTTGTCTTTCAGTTTTGCACGGATTGCGTCTGCTATTTCCTCTGAACCCTCCTGGTCACTATCAGTAACATCTTCCAGGGATGGAAATTCAATTTCCAGATGCTTTGCAATTCTCATCTGTAGATTTCGAGCACTCCATTCTTTTCTGGATAATTTTACCCATATCAAGAGATCGAAAAGACCCCTTTCCATTGCAATCTTAGCCGCCTCTTCCGCGATCCTCCATCTTCCCACACCCTCGCAACCATTGCATCTAATAACTCTCCACTTAAAATCTGTAAGGTAGAATTGTACGAGTAGATCTCCTAGACGTTTTGTTTCTCTACCATCTCCCCCCGTTATATTTCTGTATGCAAATTAAATAAGAAAAAGAATGAAACCGAAGAATTCAGTTGTTGAAATCCAAAGAGTTCTTTGAAATCTAAAGCTATAAATCCATCAAACCTTTTGAAATCAATAATCTCAGTCTTCCCTTTATTTTCCAGAGAAGGGGAAATTACACTCCAATGAAAATAACAATAAAAAGAAATGTGGCATATTTATCCTCCTTAAACTCATTTTTCCCAATTTCATGACCAAAATTCAGATAATTTGACTAAAGTCGTTTCACTTTAATCAATATTTTTTTAAATGCTCTCGATCTCAAGATATCATGAGAAGGGTGTATGTCACATAAACTAATAAATCTCATAATATTATGGGACTGGCCCATGATGTCATGGCTTTTATGCAACATCTTAGGGAAATTTTTTCCCCTAAATGATAGAACCTGAGAAATGGTGGTAAAATGTGTACTTACAAAATATCATTTTTTATTTTATTTTTTATAAAAAAAATGAACTCCTTTGCTAGTTGTAGAAAATATATGATTAAGAAATTGATAAATCTCATGATGCCATGGGATATGGTGCACAAAAGTTAAAAAAAAATAATGTTCACTAGAGTCAAACGACTTCGAGCATTTGGGTAATGAAATTGGAAAATTAGATTAAGGATGACTAATATGCCAAAACCCCTAAAAAGAAAGAAAGAACAAATGGAGTCAACTTGTGTTTTTGAATGCTATAAACATGACTGAAGTTGGCTTAATTAGTAATGGGACAAGGAAGACAGACGACTTTGAGCATTTAAGTCTCAGTCTCCCGTTGATTTTCCAAAAACAGGAAAATTACACTCCAGTGAAAATAACAATAAGAAGAAGGGTTCTGACATATTAGCCCCTCCTTAAACCCATTTTTTCCAATTTCATCACCAAAATTCATATAATGCCACTAGATTTGCTTGACTCTAGTCCACCATATTTTTAAAATGCCCCAGATCCCATGATCTCATGAAAACAATGTATGTCACAAAAACAGATAAATCCCATGATATCATGGGACTGTCTCATGATGTCATGGATTTTATATAGCATTTTAGGAAATTTTTATTTCAGATGATATAGCAAGAGAAATGGTGGTAAGATGTATACTTACTTTTCACAAAATATCATGTTTTGTGTTCTATAAAAAAAAAATCATTTGCTAGTTGAAGAAAATGTATGATACAAAATTTGATAAATACCATGATATCATGGGACTATCCCATGATATCATAGGATATGGTGCAAAAAATTTGAGTCAAACGTGATATTATTTGAATTTGGGTAATGAGATCGGAAAAACCGGATTTAAGGACGACTAATATGTTATGGCCATAGAACCCATCGTGAAAGGTTAAAGGTGTGTACATTGAATTGATCATCCTAAAAGCTCTAACTTCTATGATTTTATCAACGGTGCAGATTCAGCAACTGTCTATTGTTGGCTTGGATGATCTAAACATTCAGACTTTGTTATTTTTTGCAAAATTGCAAATTAAATTACTAAGGATTCAGAGCCTCTACACTTTTGCTTTTTGATAAACCTTGTGAAAGCGCCCTTGCCATACAAGCTAATATGAAAGCAATATTCGAGCATATTAAAGAAAACTCAACATGACGAGGGATGAATGCACATGAATATTCTTCATATATATATATGATTTAAAACATAAATTAAAAATAGATGAGCAATATAAACTAGCAATATAGATCACTATTCAAATTACAAATAGATCAGGATCGAATTGCATGACCCACCATCAATATATCTATTTACTGAACTCCATCCATCTTTAAATTTCTAAAATAACTACAGATCTGGTGCATTAATCCATTTGGATAAAGTTTAGGTTAACAGATGTAATATGATTGGAGATTCTCCTTGTGGGTTGCCTAACAATTGTTGGTTTAATAATCTGTTGGGCCCATTGAGGGTAAATGGTCAATATGATCTAGGAGAATCGAAATCATGATATGCCACCCATTTATCTAAATGTGGGTCTACTGATGAGATCATAGCTAATTTTGATATATATCTTTTTCATCGGTCTGTAAGGCCCACTATCAAAACCAAATGCCCTTTTTTTCTCTCTCTCTCTCTCTTCTTCTCCTTTCTATAGGCCCATTGAGGGTAAATGGTCCATGTAGCCAAATGGCCTTTGTTTCTTCTTTATCCTCCTATTGCTGCTTTAATAATCTATGGGGCCCATTGTTCTAATAGACTCTAAATCATATGCGTGAGAGGAAAATGATTTTAGGAGGGTTCAAAAGAGAAGTTAGTATCATATGATATATTTGAGGGAGGAATAGTGGCGAAGGGATAATGAGAAGAAGAGGAGCTCGAATTGTGTTGAGAGTATTTGCTGGAGACAAAATATGCCTGCAGAAGAGTTTATGTTGGTTGGCTCTAATGATTAGTTACCTAAAAAAGAAATCAAGTTCATTTGATTTTCCAACTGGCATCAAATGGAAAAGGCAACAAAGTTTTGTAGATGCCTCCAAACTCTCCATGTAGCTTATTTTAAAAGAAGTATAAAGATCTTCTAGTTTCCCCTTAGAAAATCATAAATAGGAATGCAAATGGATTTCTGATTATCTAATTATCCTGCTTTTCTGACCTGGATATAAATGGATTTGAAGCCTAATTCTAGTTTCAATAAGAAATTGGATCCGAATCTGAAAGCCCAAATTTATGTGTGTGTGTGTGTGTTTTTTTTTTTTTGATACCCCAATCTAAAGGTGCTAGGACCCAGGAATTTAATGTGTTGGTGACATTCAAGAAGTGGGTCTAGAGGTGCGACTATTGTTTCTCCAAGCCCAAGCTATATATGTCCTGGTCCACATAAAAATGCAATTTGGGCTAGCCTTCTTTAAGCCTCTTGCTCGGGCCGGATTTTGAAGTCCGTTTTGAACTTGGCTGTGCTAGGGCCCAGATTACGGGCTTGGCTGTTGAAGATTCATGATCTGGGCTACAGTGTTGGGCTTACACAGTAAATTCTGGCACTGCTTTGGGTAGATGAATGAACTAATACCGGGCTCAGCCCAATCAGGTTGGATCCCTGGGTGGGTCCTAATGTAATAGGCACAGGTTAGTGAGAAAGAGTCCACCATATTTGTGACATGAGAGTATGGTAGTTGATAAATATGGACCACATTGATTTTTCATTATATTTATGGATGATCATTTGAACGATGATGGTGTTTCTGACAGACCAAACCAAGTTTCATGACATCTTTCATCGTTCATTATCTACAATAGTTATTTTTATCTCAGTGAGTTTACTCTGTTTCTCTTGTGAGTTTGAGTTAATACCCCCTTCAAGCGTATGGGAATCTCAATCACATTGAGCTTTTTGTGGTATATCCAGTAAATAGAATGCCTACCAAAACCTTGAATTCTGCATCCCCATGGCAAAAACTGTTTTCTCAGTGGTCATATCCAACTATTTTTTCTTTATTCAAGTTAGAAACATGGTGTATGCTAGGCTATGCACGATCTTATATTTACTTTTTTATATCATTAATTGTTGAGGAGTGAGCTCCACTCGTGGGGGAGTATTGAAAAGTATTTATGCCGCTTCTATTAATACCTCAAGATTTTAGCTAAAATGGTTAGGTAATGAAACTTAATATGATATCAAAGCCAACCAGTCGTGAGTTTGAATTATATGAAAAACGACTCAACACAAAAATAA
Organism: Cinnamomum chago; assembly: GCA_038049695.1. NCBI lineage: Eukaryota > Viridiplantae > Streptophyta > Magnoliopsida > Laurales > Lauraceae > Cinnamomum > Cinnamomum chago. Next base: position 52,634,346 of record CP142460.1, read on the forward strand.
GCGTGTCCCCAAAAATGCCCGATCAGGACTTACCCGAGGGGAAGTGTTAAGGAGTATGCTCCACCGGAGGGGGAGTATTGAAAAATATTTATATTATCTCTACTAACAGCTCATAGTTTTAGCAGGAATGGTTAACTAATGAAACTTAATAGTAATCATATCTATCAGATAGAAAAAGAAGGTATATGTAGGTGCACCTTGTTGTTGGCAAATGCTTTGCAAGCTCCATGTGTTTTAGTTAGTTTACAAAAAATCTAAACATGAAGAAAGACAAATGCTTTCCAAGCTAACTATATTTTAGTGATTTTACTCTAAATCAACACGTGAAGTAAGATAAGTAAAAGCTTACTCGATTTGATCATCCATCTGATCGTCCGTCTGATCATCCATCTTCGTTGCAGGCGCTAGAGTTAAGAACTTGGATAGAATGGTTCTTGTGAATGGTTTTGATATCAAGAAAGAGCCATTTTTATAGTGCAGGCATGGTAAAAAGGGACGAACATAATCACATGGAATGATTCTTTGCGTCTCAGAAGATCAAAGAATGTGGAACATTTTCTTAGCTGCGTTAGTTTGAGTATCTCCCCCACCTTTAAAAATTCTCTCTTTATCTTAATCCGAATTCTTTTGTTAAGGGTTTACATTACCCCCATGAGGCCATGAGGTTTCACCTAAATGTTAAATTCTCCCTCACTTCTCATGATTAGTAAGTGGCTGGATGCCATTGGTTTTAAAACTGATATCCTACTTGGTTTAATTTCAGTCCCAACTAACTTGAGCACCAATTACTTTTCTTTACAGAAAAAAAAAACTGCCTTCATATTATCTTTCTAATGATCACTAGTCTTGTTGGATGTTACTAACCATCTGATTAAGCTCTTACCACTACTAAAAAAAAAAAAAAAAACTCATGATTAAATGCAGTGATTGCAAACAGTTATAAAATGTCCATCATCACCTTTTAAATTTCAAAGGTGGATCCAGCTGATGGAGTTCTAGTATTGGCCAAGAACAACATTACAGAGATGAATCTATCAAGGTTTTTTGGCATTTGGAAATTGGAATCCCCTTTTTCTTCTCATCCTTAACGCCCTTGAAAGGAAGTGAAAAATGGACTACTTGTCCTGTTACTAGGGATATTTTTAAACAGATCTTAATGTCAGTCATATATCCCTGGGACTCTGTATAACGGGGTTGCCCACCACCCACCGACCACCTACCCAAGTTAGAAAGATCTATTCTCCAGGATATCACGTTGATTCGTATGGGCACCGCAAGATCTATTCTAGAGAGCGGATACAGGGGGACTCGCAAGGGCTATGGCCCATGGTGCACCCCCCATAATTTCTGAAAACCCCCCTTTTGTTTTACAAAATTTTACCTATAGTTGAAAAGGTCTCCCTAGTCCCTAGGTCTCAAGAAAAGTTACGGCTACAATTGATTTTTAGAAAGGATCTATTTTCCAATCCTCATTCTCCAGACCTTGGATTCCATTCTCCATTCTAAATATATCAGATTCTGATTATTCAAAAATAAAAAAGAAAAAGAGAGAGAAAAAGAAAAGGAGAGAGTTCCAGTAAAAAAAAAAAGAGGAAAAAGAAAAAGGGTTAGAAACTTGATTCCAAAGTCACCTTCCTGCTCATCACTTTGGCACCAAACCAAGGTGTTGGAGGTGGACCCAACGGAGCAACTCAGGTTGGGCCAAGTCGAGCCCAATATCCTCCTTATTTTTTGAAAGTTTTTCTAAAGGTCGAGCCCACAAGAAAGTGCAATATGGGCTGAACTTGTTCAGAACACCATGGCCCAGTTACATAATACGCTACCCCTCTTGAATTGAAACAAGTCTAAATTCCATACTCATCCAAACAATACTCACCGTTTCATTAAAATCTGGAACTCTCGGAGCTTACGTTCTCTGACATGAGTGGAGATGAACTTCCGAAGGAAATCAGTCTTGAAGGCAGTCCTTGCTACCTCGTCCCCAATCTCCTCATAGGGCCTCTGCATGATCCTCCACCAGTCCTCCGCTACTCCGCGGAACATGTAGGCCGCTAACTGCACTCTCTGACGCCCCGAGCACTCGAAGACTCGGAAGATCTTCTCCATCCTGACGATCCAGTCGTCTGCTACCATGGGATCATCGGTGCCCGAGAACTCTGGCGGTCCCCTCTTGAGGAACCTCTCGAAGATAAGGTTCGGGTCTGCCCCCCGAACCGGCATATCCTCGGGGGCAAGCGGGGCCACCCTGTCAATAACATCCAGGACTTGCGCCTGAAACTGCGCAAAATCCTCTGTCTGCCTCTGATGAGCTGCGGTCTGGGCCTCCTGAGAAGCAAAGAAGGCCTGGAGAAATCTCTCAAAGCGCCGCTCATGGGCGGACTGCTCGTCGGGAACAGCCGTCACCGGATGTGCACCATCTCCTGACATCTGTCATGAAAAGAACTTGTGTCAGTTTAAGTCTAAAATCTAAGACCACACTGACTCTACCCAATCCGTCGTCCTCACACGTATCCCATCACTTGAATCCTCACTACGTCCTATGGTTTCTAGTGTGTTTTATTTCCTAGAGACCAGCTCGCTCTGATACCATAAAAATGTAACGCCCCAATTCCGGATACCGATGTACTCGTTCGAATACCCGAAATTGGCGCGCTACTTCCCGGAAAATCCGAGAACTTCCAAGATCGTAGGCCGCAGTGAGGTCCAATTTAAAACTTTTTGACCAACATAGTTATAACATTTAAATTGCGGAAGCGTAACGATTAAGTAAAGCGGAAGCAATAGGTATCGATATATATTAAGTATGAGCAAAACTACAGTCTACTTAAAATGATTCAGTGTTAATCAAAGTTATACATTTGAGTTCTACCTATCTCGCTACAAAATTTCACTCAAACCCAAAACAAATAGAGTCCCTCAAAACCCTGGTAAGTACTCCTCGCCCTCCGGCTCGACATCCGTGTCGGCCGGGCCCCATGCGTACTCTCCTGCAACGGGTGCTTCCACTACAGCTAGTGCGTCGTCTGGGATCTCGGGATCAAGGCCTAAGCTCCAATGAATGGGTCAGATCTAAAAGATCTGGCAAGATACAGCATACTACTAACATAGAACATATATATCAAAGGAAATAAAGACGGGTAATTAAATTAAATGAATAGCAAGGGAAATGAACTAGGCAGTTGTGCATTTAAACCATAAGGAATCAGTATAAATGAAATCATCTAAACTGCTACAACTAGGTGGCACATTCACACGAGCTGGAATACCGCGGGATATTATGCTGCGGCCCTCCCATACTGAACACAGTTGCGGCGGGGAAATCTCACCAGTGCTGGGAATTACTAATCCCGCAAATCACTCATCAACTCATCATCTCAACACTCTAGATCGGCACAGTATCACACCGTCCGTCTTAACCACACAGCTCATCATGATAGCTCTACAACACTCATCTAGCTCCTACCGGGGATGATCAGTCCACAGGCTGAGCTTAAATCATCCGAGTGAATGTTCATGCCGACTCGAGAATAACTCTAAGGTCTGTGTCTGTCTAGGCTTTGCCTTGCGTGAACAAGGTCCTAACAATGTCTCTAAGAGGTCTAAACATCTCAATACAGTCTCTGGATCTCATTCAAGGTCCAGGCCCACTCGTTGGATCCATACCAAGGCCCATCAGTACATGGCTTGGTCTAAAACCGTCCAATCGAGGCAACTAATCCATCTACTACTGATAAACGTTTCCATTTCAATCCATATAACTTAACAGTCCAATAGAAACTACCTCTTCAAGCTAATGGGTTCACATCTCCACACTTAAGCCCAATAAGGGCCCGCCTAGACACAGACACGGGTCAATGATCTCCGAAATCACACTATCGGGTCACCTCTAGATACCCTAGGTTCAGGTCTTCCAATTATGTTTAATTAACGGTAAACAGCTAATCTAAAGATCTAAGAATGACAGAGTAATAATGACAGTGAAGTATAAACTTCAATCAGAGAATCAACGGAAAATCCAACGGTCCAATCCTAGGTAATGGGCCACTTTAGGTTCGGGTCTATCTCCGGTAATTCGATCTCTAAACGATGTCATTAATGCCATACAATACTGTATTTGGTGCTTAGTTGGTTAAGGGCATCTATGACAACTCTTAGAGGTCGAATCATCTTAGATTAATAACCGAAACCCTAGACAGTGGTCCCCGCGAGTCAAGGCTGAGCCACACCGTTGACTCGGGCTTAGAACACTGATAAATGCTCATTTGGATGGTCAATGGGCCCCACAACTGATCATATCTCCTAAATGTTGAAAACTGGAACAATCAGGGTTTTCCAGGTGAACCTGATATGTTGTGAGCTCGGTTGATCTCCTGGCCGGGAGGATCAACCGAGTGCACTAACTAATCTGAATCAGGCTTCCTGGATAACTTAATCCGTTTCTAAAGGCTTACAGCGTGTCCGGTCAAACAACCTGGCCTAGGTGATTGACCGCATACTCTAAAAACCTTAGAAAGATTGATGTTCCAGCTTTAAACACTTTCTAAATGTTAATTCTAAGTTTCAGGTTGATTCGGGTGTAAAATGTCTGAGTTTCGAGTGAAAAACCAACTTTCAGTCATTTCCTGCGAAAACCCTGTATACCGGGTCAACCTGGGCTAAGTCGGGTCAACCAAACTAATTGAAATGGGTTTTCTGCAAGAAAATGGCTGAGGGCCAATTTTTCCTCAAAAACACAGTGGTCTCGGTCGACCAGGATAGGTCCCAGTCGACCCAGACAACAGAAAGCTCAGTCTGCAGAGAAAAGCTAACTGGGAGCTGAAAATTCCATTTTCCCAGTGTTCTCGGTCGACCCAGACATGTCTCGGTCGACCTAGAACACTGTCGGGCGAGTCTGCAGGAAAAATAACTGAGGCTTATTTTTTTTGGATTTGCAGTGTCGCCGGTCGACCTAGCCAGGGCTCGGTCGACCGAGCACACTGGATTTTCAGCCCAGGCTGATTTCTGCAACTTCTCCGTTTTGACTCTTTTTTCGCCCAAACCACTTCCAATCACTTCCAAACTTCCCCAAAACATTTCTAAACTATAAATAACTCATTTACCCATCCATCAACACCCTTGTGGCCCACTGATCTTCCAAATGGGGGGTGAAACCCCATCCATCAGTGACCTTTTCCATCCAAACACAGAAAACAGAGCTCCAGGTGACATCTAAAGCTTAATTAAACACTAGCATGACATGAAACCACTGAAATCAAGAAGTAAATCATATGTACTAAGTTAGGAGCATGAGCAATTGCCTTTAAGCTTGAGAGAGAGAGGATTGTAGAGAGAAATAATTAGAGAAGAAGGAGGATCCCAGTTCCAGTAGAGAAGAGGAGAATAAGAAGAAGAAGCACAGCAGCAGAGTGGTCAGCAGTAGCTGTAGCAGTAGCAGTAGCCCAACACAGAATCAGCTGTAGGAGCTCCCAGGTAGAGAAATGAGGGAGGAAGGAGGTGAGGCAGTAGTTGCTGCTGTTAGGGGAAAAATCCCAGCACAATGACAGTGGGTGGAACAGAGAAATGAAGAAGGAAGGTGAAACAGAAGGAGCTGATGGCTGCAGCTCCTAGAAGACCATTTCCCCAGCACAACCAGCAGCTCCTAGGTGATTCTTCCAGCACAAATCCAGCAAGAGAATGAAGAACAGTGGCTGCAGCTCTAGGAGATGGCTCTTCCAGCACAACAGAGGAAGTGGAGAAGAAGAAGATGACCCAGCAGCAGCTCCTAAGATGGATTCCAGCAGTACCAGGACCTCCCAGGTGAAGAAATGAAGAGGAAGAAGATGGTGAAGTGGCTGCTGCAGCTGAGAAGAAATCCCAGCAACAGTTGCAGTGGCTTGGAGGAGAAATGAGGAAGAAGAAGAGGGAGTAGCATTGTTGCAGCAGCTGTGAAGGAGTTCCAGCAATGCAACAGTGGGTGTCTTAGCTCAATGAAGAGAGGAATGCAAAGGAAAACAGTTGCTGGAGGTTTTCTTGGGATGGGGGCTGATCTAGGGATTAGGGTTCTTGCTTTGGGATAAGAGATGGTTTTATAGGTTAGGGGGGAGTGATTAAGGACCAAATTAGCCCTAGGGTTTTCATGTGGTTAGGGTTAGGGTTAGGGTAGATTAGGTCTTTTGGCTGGAAGGTTCTAGAGGAGGAGCACCATTAGCACTAAACCCACACTAATTACTTAATTAGACTTAACTAATGGCCTAACTAGCACTAAAAGCCTAGGATTAAATCCAAAGCACCCATCTAACTAAAATAACCCAACTAAGCTAGTCTAACCAAAAGAACTTAGGAGATCAACTAATCTCTCAAATCAACCCCTAATTAGTCCAATTAGTTAGTAATTAACTATAATTAGCAAAGATTAGTAATAATTAGCAAAGATTAGCATAATTAACCAATAATTAGCATAAATTAGAATTAATTAGTCTATAAAATAGCAATTAGAGGGTCCACCAAGGGCGGGACCTCACATCAGCAGCTACAAAAGATTTCGCAAGGTTGAAGATAGAAAATCTTCGCACTATGTGGAAGGCATCCATGTCCAGTGGAAAACATAGGACGTACCAAAACACAGTGGATTCAGCCAAAACCAGGATCATTGATATTCATGTCAATGGTGTGGCAAGAGGAAATCCGAGGCCCGCAGTTTTGAGGGGTGGTGAGGAATTGCAAAGGGGAGTTATTATCCTTAATTCCCAAGGCCAGATGAATTCAAAAACTTGAATGAGGCAGAGCTTTCAGCTACTGGACACGCTCTTTTAATATCGAAGCATAGGTTTATGGATCAACAGTTTACTATTGCAGGCAACTCAAAGAATGCCCTTGCCTGGGCTTTAAAAGAAGAGCATCCATGAAGGATAGGTTGTCTTTTTGGGTCCCGCTCCTTCAGCAACGGTTGTGTTCTCACATCTACAAAGGCATCGAGCAGGTGGACCTCCTTTCAAAACAGGAAGGATATGGATTTGATTTGTATATTTTAATTCTATATTGGGGCATGTACAAAGCTTCTTCAGGGGGCAGTGGTAAAAAAGGAGTTCCATTTATTGCACTTCTACAGTATACTTCTACAGTATGTAACTCGTACACAGTACAGATTCTCATTTCTTCATTTCTAACTGTTTCTCCATACTAACAAGTGAGGAATAATTTGGACACTCCTGAATGTAACTTTTTAAAAACCTAGTGCTACACGTGCAGTGGGTGCATAGCCACAAACATTTGTTCAAATAACTCAAATGAGGGTTCTGCCTTTTCAAATAGCAAGTGGAATAGAGGAATTGGTTGACAAAGACTGCAGATTCAAATCCTATCCCCTACTAAGAAAGAGCGATTACAGAGGCTGATAACAGAGAAAAGATTGAGAAAAGGCACCTCTGAAAATACTTTGACAAAAGCAAGGCAAGTTTGCCTAAGTGTTTCTCGAAACGCTAGATAACCGAGGGGCTGCTTGGGTAATTTACTTGTATAGTGAAGTGAAGAGAATGGTCATATCAAAAGAGATTAAAAGAAGAAAAGGGTCAAATCAGAAAGTCATAATTTACAAAAGGCATTCTTTTTACCCAAAAAGTCAAAAAGCTGCTCTCTCATGGCACTAAATGAAAAAAAAAATACTACTCCCATTACACTAAATGACAAAAGACTATAATTTGGGGAAGACGTACCTTTTTTCATTTAGCACATTTTGATTTCACCCCGTCTTCTTTTATTCTCTTTTGATTTGACCTTTTTTCTTCACTTTACAATTAAATGACCCAAACGGCCCCTCAAGGAATTTGTGTTGCTTTGAGGAACTTCCACGAATGGAGTGGACAAGATGAATTATATATGCATCTTGGGTCTCCATCCTTTCCCATTTAACAAGATATAATATAAAGATAGCAATTATTATTAGGAGTTGGCAAGAGGTGGCAAGAGACCCTTCCAGGATTCTCTTCTATCAACCTAGTCCCCCTCCACAAGTTCTTTTAAAGCTTAAGATCAATGAAAGTACGATTAGCAATCTGGGTATAGCTGGAGTAGGAGGGAATAGGAGATATGCATCTTGGGTCTCCATCCTTTCCCATTTAACAAGATATAATATAAAGATAGCAATTATTATTAGGAGTTGGCAAGAGGTGGCAAGAGACCCTTCCAGGATTCTCTTCTATCAACCTAGTCCCCCTCCACAAGTTCTTTTAAAGCTTAAGATCAATGAAAGTACGATTAGCAATCTGGGTATAGCTGGAGTAGGAGGGATTAGGAGATATGCATCTTGGGGCTCCATCCTTTCCCATTTAACAAGATATAATATAAAGATAGCAATTATTATTAGGAGTTGGCAAGAGGTGGCAAGAGACCCTTCCAGGATTCTCTTCTATCAACCTAGTCCCCCTCCACAAGTTCTTTTAAAGCTTAAGATCAATGAAAGTATGATTAGCAATCTGGGTATAGCTGGAGTAGGAGGGATTAGGAGTCATAGCGCGGCTACGACTATTTTCTCCTTCTCAGGCCCAAATGGTCCTTTTTCCATCAATAACTCTGACAAATGGTCTTCGTGAAGCTAATCCCTCGATCTTCGTCAGTTAATAGTAGCACATTCCAATGGGCCTCTAGCACTGAAAAGGCTTCATGGAGCTTTATCTAATGTGGCGGAAGAGTAATTCTCTTGAAGCCGCTATTTAAAATGTTAAATGAAGTGCTACCTCATTAGCAGATAAATTAGAAAAAAAACTAGAAAAACCAGAAATCAACCACGGAGTCAACAAGTTTCGTATGGTTTTATTATTCAAAATAGCAAAGTCAAGTTTAAGAAAAAGCACTTCAACCTTTTCAAAAAAAATAAATAAAGCACTTCAAGGATGGCACTACAAAAAGTCAGGCAAGAATGCCTCAAAAACTCTAATATCTAATCTATTACAAAGTTAACAAGGGCTTTCCCTTGATATCACTGGGAATGTAGTGAAGTGCAACGTCCTCATTAAACACTGCATGCAAAGCATCATCCTTAATCCAGCTACAGACGTCAACTCTCTAATGTTCAAATGAAAGTGGCTGTTAACCTCTGGACATCAGCGAGATATATCCATTTGTAAAAGCAACGAAATAGGAAGCATATACTTTTTTTAAAAAATGAATAGAAAGCATATACTGTTGGCAAGTCTTTATTGTCAAACCATCACTATCGTTACAAACTAATACACAAGAAATAAAAAGGATGTAATTCACAAGTGGGTTTTCTTAAATTACATTATCCATTCAAGATGAAACTAGCTAACCAGCCTTTGGCCATCTGTTCTAAATTTCAATTACCACATCAATGTCACATGGCATTAGCGAACAAGTATTCTACATGCATTGGATGCTTATAATGCTGTGATGGGTATCTGCACAGCAGAGCAAAATTTCTGCTGCAGACGCCCGCAAGGGGTATCCTGCAAAAAAATTTCCCAGAGCTGTTAATGCAGTGAGAGAGGATTGATGGGTAGGGTTCATTTTCGTGTAAGGTGTTCGTGCAACAAAAACTGAAAGAGACATCATTATATTTGCTCAAAGAAAACTGGCATCACTTACAGCACGGCGGTAAACAAGCTCGGGCTTCATTTGTCTGGGGTCATTCCACAACACCTCAGTATCAGTCCCTGCACGAATAACAAACTGGTCCCTAGCTTTTTCATCAGTAAGCCAGTGTTGTAGGTTTTCCTGTAAAAATGAGCACAAACGAACATCAAAATTGCATGTATTTTACATAGGATTAGTTAAAGAAGCAGTATTAGTAAAGAAGTAGAACACTTCTTCCAGTATGTTTCTCATTACATGTCTCATATAGGCCAAGAAAAGCTATTGTAGTCCACATGGGTTTTTTATTTTTATTATTATTATTATTTTTTTGAAATGTAAGTTAGTCTTTCATTATCAAACAAATAAAATACACAAGAGATGCCGACTTATAGGAACGATCTCTCCATTGGAGCATACCTGAATAATCAGAGAGACATAAATCAAAATCGTCCACATACTGGGCAAGCAATGAAAACAGCCCACATCCCAGGCACACACTCAACTAGAAATCATCTAAAAAAGTAAGCTCCACTGTAGAGAGATGAGAGGGAACCAAGCACCTTCGCTTTATATTAAAACTAAGCGTGCTTAACTCTTTATTTAAGAGCCTCAAAATTTAATAGCCTAAAGTCAATCCAGCCAAATGATCGTGACCCTCTATTTAAGGGCCTCAAAATTTAATAAATTGATGAAGTTAAAATTCCAGAGAATAAACCCATCAGTGGATGATGATTGGATCAGAATCAAATTTGAAAGTGATTCCCCTGGGTAGGTGTGTCAAGTGATTTGACTCATCAACATGTGGGCCCCTCTGCAAAAATGCAAGAAGGCCATCATCATCCTCTCCATCATCATCATTATCAAAGCCTTGTTCCACGATGTTGGCCCTGAGAGTCGATGGGCTGGGAAAGACAAGTGGTTCCACGAATGACGAATGGTCCTCTATGACCCCCACCTTTTTCAGGGCAGCACGCCATCCCTTCTCCCAGGCCTTGTCCCTTACGCGCAGCACCCGAGTTTCGTAGTGTGAAGTCGCCTTGCCCCGACCAGCACTAATCGCCACCGTCTCGGCCACATGCCTCGTCAAACAAGTCATGCATCCTGGCTACAACCGAGGTGACAGGCTACTAACCGAGGCAGGCACTGACAGCCACGTCTCACCTAAGGACACGTGGCAGGATGCAGGCACGCGCTGATGGGATAGACACACCATCCCAGCCGTCCACCCCTATCAAATCTCTGACAGAGCCACATCCAGTGGCTGTAGCCATATCAGGACAGGGCTCAAGAAAGGATCCGATGAGACCTTAGCAGCCAACAGATCAATGCGAGATCAGGCCCAATGTGACTAACATTTAATGCAGTATGGGCTGATTGGACCCTCATTTAATGCAATGTGGGCTATGATGGATCCTCATTAATTACTTTATAGGCTAATGAGACCTTAGTAGTCAAATCATTAGGCCCACTAACAGGCATCTAGGATTTTTCTCTTATAAGGGGATTTACCGCCCAAAAACCAAGTACGCATACGTGCATGCATTTTCCTGGTCGTTACTCTGCCCCTCTTCTTCTCCGACCTTTGTCCCTGCACTAACTTAGACATCGGAGAGCCCTGCGCTGCCCACAGCCAGGGTCCTTTGACCGTTATTTCTTCTCTTTCAGGTCCCTGAAGCGGATAGCTCTCCATAGTCGATTGGATAAGTCCTCAAAGGCTCCCCCTAATCTTGTGAGTTATATTTTCTGCACTTATAATTTTACAGCTGAAACTGGTCATGATTCTTTTCAATTAAGTTTCAAGCTCAAGGATTAGACCTAAATCTGAATATTTGGCTAATAAGGGATGAGGTTGGGCTCTATCTTTGCCTGGCCCAAGTGCCACATGACAGTGGAGATGAGGTAGTGAACCCAAGGGGTGATCAACTGCCCAATTGTCCCAAGTTTCGAATCCCCTGTTCTTCAAATCTGAAGAAGTTCCCGGGTCAAATGCAATTACATTTTTCCTTTTAGTATTTTTGAGAAATTTCAGTTTTTTTGTGAATGAACCACCAAATAGTTCAACTCATTGCTTGTCCTTTTCACCTAGGGTTCTAAACGGGTCAGTTCTGGTCCGGGTCCATGGTGGACCCGGAACTGGAACCTTAAGGAGAAGGTGGAACCAAATCCGGACCCGAAACCAGAACCATATATGGGACGAGTCTGGATCTGGGTTCGGGTCCGGGTCTAAGCAGAGAATGATATTAAAAAAAACATGGTTTTTAAGAGAAATTTTCGAAAATTGAGGTAATATGTTGGGTCTCGGGTCTTTGGATCTGAACTAAGGTGGAACCCGACCCGAACCTATTTACTTATTGGAGCCTAAATAAAGACCCAGACCCAGTTTTTAATGGGTCGAAACCTCCGGATAATCGGAGAATCGGGGACGCATTTACATCCCTACGTTCACCCCAAACCTTCGTTAGTTGTAATCTTAGTTGATCATAAGGTAATTAAGTGCGGTCCTATTCTCTAGCCCACTTGCAACAACCACCAATGGCAGTGAGTGTAAAACTGCGAAGGATAAATAAGGTTTGAGGAGAAAATCATTCTAGTCTAATAATCATATAGAGTGAATCACGGACGCCAATGATTTAAATCTATAACTAAGACTCAATCCGGAAGTGGAATTGAGCGGTTGGGGGTGGCCATGGCCAGGTGGAAAAAGAATTTTATTTACATAGTGGCTACCTCAAAGAAAATTTCCTTGTCCCATGACTAACTCAATCCACTGATAAGCATTTAGGATCACATTGAACCATTACCAAAACATCGATTCTAGGCGAAATTGAGGGGGCTGGGTTTATTTATTCCCCAAAATAGATTATACTTGTGATTGATTTTGTCATTCCATGCAAGTTGATGGTCTGTCAAGAAAAATGGGTAGGCCAAAGAGGACATAAATGAAAATAATAAAGTTGGTATCCAAGGATTTAATTCAAGATAGATCCCAATGGAAAAAGAAAATTTTTGTAGCCAACCCCAACACAATTCGACCAGCCCTATGACGATGATGATTACAGTTGATTGATTTTTTTATTTATTTTTTCAATCTTCTTCTGATGCACACAAGGTTAGGCGTAAGATCAATTAAAGTGGGCGGCATGGGGATGTTGAATAAGAAAGGATATCTATTAAGCCTACTTTTATCCCACATGGCAACAAGAAGCCATCCATGTTCTCATTGTTCGTTAGCTTAGCACTATCTATTTAGGATTATTCTATCTTCTCTACAACATTGAGAAAGAGAAAAACTCATTGCATCTAAGTTCCACTTCTTTTAGTTAATTTTTACCAAATGCCGACAATGCTTTTGTATTTCCTCCATTCCAACAATATTCCTTCACCTGTGGAGGTATGGCCTAAGTTGAACAAGTTGCATTGACCATTTGTGGGCCCACTTTTGAAGATTGTGGCACCATTAGATTAGAATGGTTCCATCATCTCCTTAATTTGATTATCACAACTACTCTAATGAAGGACCCCAAAAATAGATGGCTAGAACCATCCGATTTGCATGGATTTAATAAGCAGTTATGATCATCATATCAAATTGAAGTCCTAGTTAATATGCAGTCCAAATAATGCCATTTCGATTGAACCATTCACCCCACAACATGCACTTGTACCACAAATATTTTTAAACAAATTGGAGTTCATCATTTCTCTTTTTAGATTATTACTATCTAGTGAGTGCGTGTAGGAGTGGGATTCACCTTACAAGCAAGTGGATGAAGTAGGCCCCAGTAACATCCATTGCTCCAGAGTTATAGTACACATTGGAGTTCATGATTTCTATTATTTATGAGCGTTCTCTTGTGGGTGTGTGCTCATGTGTGTGTTGGGAAATTTTCTAATATATGATACTGTTGTTGGCTTTGGCAATTCAACCCTTATTACACCCTCCCATGGCAGGTATGAACATGCATTACAGCAAAGGAATAGAGAGGACTAGAACAAGAAGTTGTAGGACTTTGATAAAGGGATAATCTCCTCTTAACTTCACTGCTCTTTTTGCTGCTGTTGGCATTCTTAGTTGAGCCATACCAACCTCCCATACCATGTAAGAATTAATATGCAATACATGCAGCAAAGGAATCCAGAGACTCGAGAAAGTTTGGGGAAAGAATAAGAACTTCAATGATGAGAGACCTGCTTTCAACATCACTTCTCCTTCTACTGTATTGTCCCCTTCTATCTTGCACTAGGGATAATACATTACAACCTGGCGAAACACTTAATGTAACACAGACAATAACCTCTGACAGAGGGAGCTTTGCGTTGGGCTTCTTCACTCCTGGCAACTCAACAAGTCGCTATGTTGGGATTTGGTACAACAAAATCAAAGAGCAGACAGTCGTATGGGTTGCCAATAGAGAAAACCCGCTTACCGATTCAACAGGATTTCTCACACTTTCTGAGGATGGAAATCTCAAACTCTGGGATGGAAGGAAGAGTGTTCTTTGGTCTTCGGATTTATCTGTTATTGATAGTAATGGTACAACTGCAGTGCTGTTGGATAATGGAAATCTTGTTTTGAAAACAACGACGAATATGGCATTCATGTGGCAGAGCTTAGAAAATCCTATAGCTTCATTTATTCCTGGAATGAAACTTTCTTTAAACCTTAAGACTGGACAGAGCATTAGAGTCTTGTCATGGAAAGATGTGGATGATCCGACTCCGGGAGAGTTCTCTGTAGGCATTGATCCTCAAACGCCCCGTCAACTGGTCGTGTGGAGAGGATCTAAACCATACTGGAGAGGAGACGTATGGCAAAAAGTGGTGTCCTCAGGAGTGGTCCAATCTCCCCAGAGCTATGTTGGCTTCCGCACTATAATTGATACCAAGGAGGATATTTCTTACTCGTTAACCACCTCAGAAAATTCATTCATGATTAGGGCCGAGTTAACCCCGACCGGAAAAATTGAGCTGCGATCATGGGTTGAGAATTCTCAGAAGTGGATCTTGTTGGGTTCTTCACAGGGTAACAACAACTGCAGTTTTTATGGTTGCTGTGGTCCATATGGCAGTTGTGACCAAACCAGTTTGCCTACTGTATGCAAGTGTTTGAAAGGATTTCGACCCAAGTTTCAGAAAGAGTGGGAGATGGGGAATTGGTCAGGTGGTTGTGTTAGGCAAGTGAACTTTGACTGTGTAAAGCGAGATGGATTTCACACTCTGAAGAGGATGAAATTGCCTGACCATTCGATCTCGCTAGGAAATATCAGTGTTGAAGCTTGTGCATCCGAGTGCCTAAGAAATTGTTCTTGCACAGCTTATTCCTATAAGAATATCAGCGACTGGGCAACTTGGAAATGTCTGATTTGGGTTGGAGAATTGATTGATCTCGTAGAGACTTATTTTGATGCTGAAATGGATCTCAACATTCGTCTTGCAGGCTCTGAACTGGGTATGTTTGATGTAGCTTTCTGCTTGATTGATCATTATTTCTATTAACACATTTACTATTAATGAGTGAGTGAGTGTGTCACCCTCTGATTATGAGGCTAGAGATTCTTCATTAGCTGGTCTTCTTAGTGATGGTTCCAACTCCTATTGAAGTGAAGTGAGCCATGTCCAAGACCAATTTTTTGTAGCGTGGGAACTTCTAGAAGAAGTGATAATCCTACTTTGTAATTTTGGACATAGCAGTTCTTTGCTTTGGAAATAACAGATTTTGCTCTGCCTTAATTATATTACAGGCCAATTCTCTGGTTATCCAAGGCTTTAGTTTGAGAGGGCTATCATGAATGATATGTACTCCAAAATCTATCCTATCAATTACATATGGCCGCAAATTTTGAGATCTGTAATATTTGTTATTCATGTGTTATGTTAATACCACGGAACTCTGCACACGTCTAACTCGCTAGTGTTACATTTTTTAGAAACATAGTACCTTGGTCATGTGTCTTTGTTTTAGCCTCGCTTTTGGTAAAACTAGGAGTCTTAAATCTCGTCATGATGTGGAGAATCCATGCTGGAGAGCTATATAATGGGTTTTGCTCTCTTGATTGAACAATTTTAAGTGCATGAAGCTTACCCGAGATTGACACTGCCTAGATCAACAGTCAGTGGTTTACATATTCCACGGTAAACGTATCTACAACAAGAAACCGCAGTAACCCATCCACTGTACCATAATATCAAACAAACATGTGAATTCTCATAGTATGAGTGGTCATGTTTTCCTAAAGGCGATGGGAACCACTTGATCCATGATAATAGCAGACTAACATTTGCTTTAGGCAATAACCAATTCTAGCTTTTATAACTAATTCGTAGAGGAACTACTTAAGTTGGGGCTTAAATATAGGAAGAGTCGTGAGTCGTCTCTTATGTTCTTTTCTTTTATTTTTTAATGTCAATCTATCCATAATTGTAGCCGATCTGGATCCAATCATAGTATTCTAGTCAGAATCATTGAACTTGGAACATCTGAGATGACAATAGCATTCTCCAGGACGAAATTCTTGCAATTTGTCTCCTATATGGATTATTTTCCTCTTCACAATTCACATTGATATGGTATCAAAATCTACTTTTTCATTAAAGATATTAGGCGGCACACTAAATTAAAAGTGTTTTCTTCCCTTCTCTATGCAGTTGAAGATGCAACTGGCAGTTCAATGAAGAAGAGACGTGTGTTTACAATCGTAATACCTTTGGTTACTACTGGGATGCTTATCATATGCACTGTGGGCTACCTTTTGTGGAAGAGACACAAAAAACAGGGTAATGCAATTTCCTTAGTACACTATTATAAAACAAAAGAATATCCATTTGATTGAAGCTAGTTTGAACATCTTAATCCTGGAAAGGCCTGCAATCTGGATAATCTAGTGTTTTGTCCCATAGAAGTAGAAATTTGGATGATAATGCAACTCCATTATCTGGCTGATTCATGCATATGTATTTGTGATGTAGGCGGTGTGACCCATGTTTCAACTCATAAACCACTCATACACCTAACTTGGCTTCATTCATTCATTCATCATCATCATCATCATCAAGGAAGTCATCTTTCTCCTATAAGTAGCCGGTGATAAAATATATATTTCTAGGCCGTTTGAGCCCACATTGTTTCTAGTACTGCCTGATAACCACTTAGGCACGATTTCAAGTGAAGCCACTTCTGTAATCAGCCCAAATATTGTTTCAACATAAAGACAAATAAAATGGTTTTTCATATTTATTTTGGATTTATAACCTTTCCAATACTTCTAATTGCTCAGAAAAGAACGAAGACTTGATCTAAATCCAACTTGAGTCAGAAAAAAACAAGGGCTTATAGTTTTCACAGTATCTTTTAACCTTTACCTCTTGTTTCTTAAATTCACCACAAAACATTCATGGGTATTTAGTTTTTCTTAAGTAGACGTATTTGTGTCTGTTCTTTGAAATATTTTTCGACAATTAACTGTATGAGTCATGCATAGATTTTCATTCACGACAAATAATTATCTGATTTGCCACAAACAGGAAGAAACGAAGCAAATGATGCAATTCAGCTTCTTAATGCTTGCAGTGCCCTTGATTTTCAGAATGAAAATATAGAGCTACCATTGTTTACTTTTGATAGTATAGAAGCAGCTACAAACAATTTCTCTGAGACAAATAAGCTTGGAGAGGGTAGGTTTGGAGCAGTTTACCAGGTAATATGAAGACTCTAAACCGATGAGATTGCATGAGAGAACTTCATTTTCAAAATTATAATAATTTATATGAAAAAAGCGAATTTAAACTTTTTCATTTAGAGAGTTATAGAAGCTATTCTCAATATAAAGAAACATAATTCAGTTTATTGACTTGTAGGGAAACACGTCCCAAGGCTTGGAAATAGCTGTAAAAAGACTGTCTAAAAACTCTGTTCAAGGCCAACAGGAGTTCAAGAATGAAGTGCAGTTGATTGCGAAACTACAACACAAAAATCTTGTTAGGCTTTTGGGCTGGTGCATCCAAGGAGAGGAGAAAATCTTGATCTATGAGTTCATGCCCAACAAAAGTTTAGATAAATTTCTATTTGGTATGTTCATTTCTTTAGTTCCACAACCAAATTTTCATAGTTCATCCATTTGTTCACCAAGTATGATGAGAGAGAGAGAAAGAGAGAGAGAGAGAGAGAGAGAGAGAGAGAGAGAGAGAGAGAGGACCAGCTTATACTAGTTTTATTCACCATGGTATGATTCATAGTTCTAACTTTGTCTAAATTTTATTTTGAAATGATAAAGAATTTAGGATTTATACTTGATGACTTGATCTTCCTAGTTAAACTTTTCTAATCAAAATATCTATCAGATGCTACTCAACGACCGCTACTCGATTGGAGCAAACGCTTCCACATTGTTCAAGGAGTTGCCCAAGGGTTGCACTATCTGCATCATTATTCAAGATTGAGAGTCATTCATCGAGACTTAAAAGCTAGCAACATTCTTTTGGATGGTTCCATGAACGCTAAGATTTCTGACTTTGGCTTGGCAAGGATTTTCGATGGAAACCAAACTGAAGCAAATACAAATAGAGTGATGGGTACATAGTAAGTAACTAAGTACTATTTACAACAACACAATATTTTCAAGTACGAATACACTAACAAACACATTGTTTCTGATTTCTTAACTTTATATTTATCTGTGTAACAATGACTACAGTGGCTATATGTCGCCTGAGTATGCTATGGATGGGTTTTTCTCGGAGAAGTCTGATGTTTATAGCTTTGGAGTGTTAGTCTTAGAAGTTGTAAGTGGTAAAAAGAACACTGGATTTTATCCTACAAAGTACTCTATCAACCTTCTTGGATATGTTAGTATCCTATACCCTGGTTCATCTCTTTTGCTACCTTCGATGATGTTTACTAATGTTTTGAGATTTCTTAACGATAAGATGACTTTGCAATGTTTAGGCATGGCAATTGTGGATGGAGAACAGAGGAATGGAGCTAATTGACCCTTTAATGGGAGATTGTTTAGTTGCAAGAGAAGTGATGAAATGCATTCAAATAGGCCTCTTGTGCGTGCAAGAAGACCCAGCTGATCGGCCAAATATGTCATCTATTGTTATCATGCTTGGAAATGAAACTGCAACTCTGCCTTCACCTAAGCAACCAGCTTTCCCTACCTCAACGTGCCATGTACACTCACTTCAGGATGTATGTTCCCACTCTTCAGTAAATGTGGTGACTGTTAGCATGGTAGGAACCTTGATAGCAGTTTTCAAATTCACATTCCATGGTTTCTTTGATCCATAATAGGAAAAAAGAAAGGGGATTCCATTGTAGAGATAATTGCAAAGAAATAAAACAAGAGAGGGGCTTTCTTAAAGAAGAAGATAGAGAAAGAAAAAAGAGAAGCTTTGTAACAGGCTTGTTTTGGTTGTAGGGTTCTTTAGAAAGTGAAACAGCTACACTTTGAAGCTCGTAATCTCCGTTGAAGGGTAAGAAAACATTTTCATGTTCTCCCAGGGTTGTAGGCCGCATATTGTGGCTGAATATGTATATCTATGGTCTTGAATCTTGATGATTGTTGTGATGTTTTCTCGTCCTACCTTTTATGGTGGTTTTGATCTTTGTTGATTTGGTTGCATTCACATAAGCATTTGGTTGTTGAAAAACCATGTTGGTCACCTGCTAGAAATCTCCAATAACAATTTGTTAAATGACTGTTTGAAGTAGTAACTATCACGATGCAACGAATAAACACTAAAACAAGAAGAACACAACATATTTTATATTAGGTGGGTAATGTGCCTACTTCCACAGTAAGATGAGAACAATTGAAAGCAATTGCTCCCTTTGACAAATAAGAGTTGTAGAATCTAAAGTTGAAGGAATGAAGGTCCACAATGGGCTCATCACAAGAAAATCCAGGCAGCTCAAAATATTAAGCCCTTGCAATGTATGAGATATATCAAAGTTTCACTCCAAAAGAAGTTGGTCCCACATCAAGACATGATTTATGAATACGATTAACAATGCAAAAGATTGTGTTAATTACATCTTGCATCCATGAGATATCAGTCCGACAGTATGGAAATTTTTATTTTATTAAGAAAGTGTGACTAATTTGTGATTTAACACATTTTTTTAAAAGTTTTTTTTTTTTTTTTTTTTAAGAGTGTACCAAATCTTAGAGGGAGAATTGAACTGACATTTCAGATCCAATTAATGTGGGCCTCATTCTATGGAAATTAGAAAGTTCTATTCAATGAAGAAAATATGATTAACATATTATCTAACATATATTTTGGAATTTTCCCGCACCAAACTTTGATATTACGGTAGCACAGGTCACCACATCCTTTCTAATAAGCCAGCATAAGAACATTAAAATTTTTAATTCTGCTAACGATTCAATAATTCTAACAACCACTTCCAATAATAACAACAAGAATCTTGAAGTAAAGCAGCACAAATCGCAAAGCCCTAATAATTAAAAAAGAACACAATCACAAAGACAAACTAGGGGATCAGCATTGATGGATGGAAAACCACCCCCTTGAATTGTCTCTCCTGTAAAGTTACCCTGCAAAGCGGTTGTGTAGTGATGACTTATGGAAGTGGAAGCTATCTCATTCCAACAATCATCATCAAGTTCATCATCTGTAAGAATTGGTAGAAAAGTTGGATCGTTGATAGAATGAGAACAGATAAGGTCATCAGCTGAAAATAGATCAGTGCCACAGCCGGGAGACACATGGTAAGAAGAATCTGCTAGAATTTTGTCGCCTGTACTAGAAGTTATCAATGAGTTGATATCATTCTCATTTTCAAGTTGGACTTCTGCTAGAAAAGGAGCATTGTTACAATAATAAGTTTTACTGTACTCTCCTAAACCCGAATATGTAAAGGAAGCATCCTTATCAATTGAATGATCATCCTCACGATCGTTCTTCTGGGAGATACCCACGATGGTCTGCACTGGTGTGTCTTTCAACATTGTAAGGGCTGAAGCATACTCCATCAACTCATTGCCTATCGACCCTTCGCTATTAATAAGCTTGACATTTGATTTCTCTTGATGTATCCCAGTATGAATTTTCTCTTGCTCAGTAAATTGCAGGGGATGATTTTGAGCATATGTATCAATGATATCATCTACCGAACTACTTCCAAAGGAGAATGGTCTTCCACCAACCGTGAACCCAATTACAGCCACTTCCACTCCAAAATCCAGTGCCAATTTTTTGGCCTTCTTAAACAGGCCAATTCTCTGGTTATCCAAGGCTTTAGTTTGAGAGAGCTATCATGAATGATCTGTACTCCAAAATCTATCCAATCAATTACATATAGCCGCAAATTTTGAGATCGGTAATATTTGTTATACGTGTGTTATGTTAATACCACTGAACTCTACACACGTCTAACTCTCTAGTGTTACATTTTTTAGAAACAAAGTACCTTGATCATGTGTCTATGTTTTAGCCTCGCTTTTGGTAAAACTAGGAGTCTTAAATCTCGTCATGATGTGGAGAATCCGATGCTGGAGGGCTATATAATGGGTTTTGCTCTCTTGATTGAACAATTTTAAGTGCATGAAGCTTACCCGAGATTGACACTGCCTAGATCAATACAGTCAGTGGTTTACATATTCCACGGTAAACGTATCTACAACAAGAAACCGCAGTAACCCATATACTGTACCATAATATCAAACAAACATGTAAATTCTCATAGTATGAGTGGTCATGTTTTCCTTAAGGCAATGGGAACCACTTGATCCATGGTAATCAGCAGACTAACATTTGCTTTAGGCAATAACCTATTCTAGCTTTTATAAATAATTCGTAGAGGAACTACTTACGTTTGGGCTTAAATCTAGGAAGAGTCGTCTCTTATGTTTTCTTCTTTTCTTTTTTAATGTCAATCTATCCATAATTGTAGCTGATCTGGATCCAATCATAGTATTCTAGTCAGAGTCATTGAACTTGGAACATCTGAGACGACAATAGCATTCTCCAAGATGAAATTCATGCAATTTGTCTCCTATATGGATTATTTTCCTCTTCACAATTCACATTGATATGGTATCAAAATCTACTTTTTCATTAAAGATATTAGGCGGCACTCTAAATTAAAAGTGTTTTCTTCCCTTCTCTATGCTATTGAAGATGCAACTGGCAGTTCAATGAAGAAGAGACATTTGCTTACAATCGTACTACCTTTGGTTACTACTGGGATGCTTATCATATGCACTGTGGGCTACCTTTCGTGGAAGAGACACAAACAACAGGGTAATGCAATTTCCTTAGTACATTGTTATAAAACAAAAGAATATTCATTTGATTGAAGCTAATTTAAACATCTTAATCCTGGAAAGGCCTGCAATCTGGATAATCTAGTGTTTTGTCATATAGAAGTAGAAATTTGGATGATTATGTAACTCCATAATCTGGCTGATTCATGCATATGTATTTGTGATGTAGGCGGTGTGACCCATGTTTCAACTCATAAACCACTCATACACCTAACTTGGCTTGATTCATTCATTCATTCATCATCATCGTCAAGGAAGCCATCGCTTTCCTATATGTAGTCGGTGATAAAAATATATATTTCTAGGCCGTTTGAGCCCACATTGTTTCTAGTACGGCCTGATAACCACTTAGGCATGATTTCAAGTGAAGCCACTTCTGTAATCAACCCAAATATTGTTTCAACATAAAGACAAATAAAATGGTTTTTCATATTTATTTTGGATTTATAACCTTTCCAATACTTCTAATTGCTCAGAAAAGAACGAAGACTTGATCTAAATCCAACTTGAGTCAGAAAAAAACAGGGGCTTATAGATTTCACAGCATCTTTTAACCTTTACCTCTTGTTTCTTAAATTCACCACAAAACATTCATGGGTATTTAGTTTTTCTTAAGTAGACGTATTTGTGTCCGTTCTTTGAAATATTTTTTGACAATTAACTGTATGAGTCGTGTAGATTTTCATTCACAACAAATAATTATTTGATTTGCCACAAACAGGAAGAAACGAAGCAAATGATGCACTTCAGCTTCTTAATGCTTGCAGTGCCCTTGATTTTCAGAATGAAAATATAGAGTTACCATTGTTTAATTTTGATAGTATAGAAGCAGCTACAAACAATTTCTCTGAGACAAATAAGCTTGGAGAGGGTGGGTTTGGAGCAGTTTACCAGGTAATGTGAAGACTCTAAACCGATGAGATTGCACGAGAGAACTTCATTTTCAAAATTATAATAAATGATATGAAAAAAGCGAAATTAAACTTTTTCGTTTAGAGAGTTATAGAAGCTATTCTCAATATAAAGAAACATAATTCAGCTTATTGACTTGTAGGGAAACTCGTCCCAGGGCTTGGAAATAGCTGTAAAAAGACTGTCTAAAAACTCTGTTCAAGGCCAACAGGAGTTCAAGAATGAAGTGCAGCTGATTGCGAAACTACAACACAAAAATCTTGTTAGGCTTTTGGGCTGGTGCATCCAAGGAGAGGAGAAAATCTTGATCTATGAGTTCATGCCCAACAAAAGTTTAGAAAAATTTCTATTTGGTATGTTCATTTCTTTAGTCCCACAACCAAATTTTCACAGTTCGTCCATTTGTTCACCAAGTATGGAGAGAGAGAGAGAGAGAGAGAGAGAGAGAGGAGCAGCTTATACTTGTTTTATTCACCATGGTGTGATTCATAGTTCTAGCTTTGTCTAAATTTTATTTCGAAATGATAAAGGATTTAGGATTTTATACTTGATGACTTGATCTTCCTAGTTAAACTTTTCTAATTAAAATATCTATCAGATGCTACTCAATGATCACTACTGGATTGGAGCAAATGCTTCCACATTGTTCAATGAGTTGCACTAGGGTTGCACTATCTGCATCATTATTCAAGATTGAGAGTCATTCATCGAGACTTAAAAGCTAGCAACATTCTTTTGGATGGTTCCATGAACGCTAAGATTTCTGACTTTGCTTGGCAAGGATTTTCGACGGAAACCAAACTGAAGCAAATACAAATAGAGTGATGGGTACATAGTAAGTAACTAAGTACTATTTACAACAACACAATATTTTCAAGTACGAATACACTAACAAACACATTGTTTCTGATTTCTTAACTTTATATTTATTTGTGTTACAATGACTACAACGGCTATATGTCACCCGAGTATGCTATGGATGGGTTTTTCTCGGAGAAGTCTGATGTTTATAGCTTTGGAGTGTTGCTCTTAGAAGTTGTAAGTGGTAAAAAGAACACTGGATTTTATCCTACCACTACTCTATCAACCTTCTTTGTAAATGTTAGTATGCTATACCTTGGTTCATCTCTTTTGCTACCTTCGATCATGTTTACTAATGTTTTGAGATTGCTTAACGATAAGATGAATTTGCAATGTTTAGGCATGGCAATTGTCGATAGAGAACAGAGGGATGGAGCTAATTGACCCTTTAATGGGAGATTGTTTAGTTGCAAGAAAAGTGATGAAATGCATTCACATAGGCCTCTTGTGCGTGCAAAAAGACCCAGCTGATCGGCCAAATATGTCATCTATTGTTATCATGCTTGGAAATGAAACTGCAACTCTGCCTTCACCTAAGCAACCAGCTTTCCCTACCTCAACGTGCCATGTACACTCACTTCAGGATGTATGTTCCCACTCTTCAGTAAATGTGGTGACTGTTAGCATGGTAGGAACCTTGATAGCAGTTTTCAAATTCACATTCCATGGTTTCTTTGATCCATAATAGGAAAAAAGAAAGGGGATTCCATTGTAGAGATAATTGCAAAGAAATAAAACAAGAGAGGGGCTTTCTTAAAGAAGAAGATAGAGAAAGAAAAAAGAGAAGCTTTGTAACAGGCTTGTTTTGGTTGTAGGGTTCTTTAGAAAGTGAAACAGCTACACTTTGAAGCTCGTAATCTCCGTTGAAGGGTAAGAAAACATTTTCATGTTCTCCCAGGGTTGTAGGCCGCATATTGTGGCTGAATATGTATATCTATGGTCTTGAATCTTGATGATTGTTGTGATGTTTTCTCGTCCTACCTTTTATGGTGGTTTTGATCTTTGTTGATTTGGTTGCATTCACATAAGCATTAGGTTGTTGAAAAATCATACTGGTCACCTGCTAAAAATCTCCAATAACAATTTGTTAAATGACTGTTTGAAGTAGTAACTATCACGATGCAACGAATAAACACTAAAACAAGAAGAACACAAAATATTTTATATTACGTGGGCAATGTGCGTACTTCCACAGTAAGATGAGAGCAATTGAAAGCAATTGCTTCCTTTGACAAATAAGAGTTACAGCTTTATGGAATAAGTGTTTCACATTTGTTTTGAATTATAGCTTTCACTTAGAGAAATCTTAAGTTGAAGGAATAAAAGTCCACAATGGGCTCACCAAATGAAAATCCAGGCAGCTCAAAATATTAAGCCCTCGCAATGTATGAGAAATATCAAAGTTTCACTCCAAAAGAAGTTGGTCCCACATCAACACATGATTAATAAATATGATTAACAATGCAATAGATTGTGTCAATGACATCTTGCATCCATGAGATATCAGTCCGACAGTATGGAAATTTAATTTTATTAAGAGAGTGTGACTAATTTGTGATTTAACACATTTTTTTAAAAGTTTTTTTTTTTTAAAGAGTGTACTAAATCATAGAGGGAGAATTGAACTGACATTTCAGATCCAATTAATGTGGGCCTCATTCTATGGAAATTGGAAAGTTCTATTCAATGAAGAAAATATGATTAACATATTATCTAACATATATTTTGGAATTTTCCCGGACCAAACTTTGATATTACGATAGCACAGGTCACCACATCCTTTCTAATAAGCTAACATAAGAACATGAAAAAGTTTTAATTCTGCTAACGATTCAATAATTCTAACAACACCACCACTTCCAATAATAACAATAAGAATCGTGAAGTAAAGCAGCACAAATCGCAAAGCCCTAATAATTAAAAAATAAAACAATCACAAAAACAAACAATAACAGCAGAACTTAATAAAGTAACGCAAATGCAACCCACTTAATATTATTTTTCAAATTAGCATTAAAATATTACATTTGTGGTTTACAGACGGTATATGCAAAATTGGATGCAATTTACAAGTCAGTAACAAATTTCTCTAGCCATAAATCTGCCATGGGATCAGCATTGATGAATGGAAAACCACCCCCTTGAATTGTCTCTCCTGTAAAGTTACCCTGCAAAGCGGTTGTGTAGTGATGACTTATGGAAGTGGAAGCTATCTCATTCCAACAATCATCATCAAGTTCATCATCTGTAAGAATTGGTAGAAAAGTTGGATCGTTTATAGAATGAGAACAGATAAGGTCATCATCTGAAAATAGATCAGTGCCACAGCCGGGTGACACATGGTAAGAAGAATCTGCCAGAATTTTGTCGCCTGTACTAGAAGTTATCAATGAGTTGATATCATTCTCATTTTCGAGTTGGACTTCTGCTAGAGGAGGAGCATTGTTACAATAATAAGTTTTACTGTACTCTCCTAAACCCGAATATGTAAAGGAAGCATCCTTATCAATTGAATGATCATCCTCACGATCGTTCTTCTGGGAGATACCCACGATGGTCTGCACTGGTGTGTCTTTCAACATTGTAAGGGCTGAAGCATACTCCATCAACTCATTGCCTATCGACCCTTCGCTATTAATAAGCTTGACATTTGATTTCTCTTGATGTATCCCAGTATGAATTTTCTCTTGCTCAGTAAATTGCAGGGGATGATTTTGAGCATATTTATCAATGATATCATCTACCGAACTACTTCCAAAGGAGAATGGTCTTCCACCAACCGTGAACCCAATTACAGCCACTTCCACTCCAAAATCCAGTGCCAATTTTTTGGCCTTCTTAAACAGGCCCTCTTTTCTCTTCGAAAGCGTGACAAATCTCTTTTGCTTGTCCTCAATTTTTATCATTTCTATCTTCCTCTTACCCATATTATTAGAGTGGATATATAACCTGAAACATGAAGAAGAGAATTAAAAGAATTAAAAAAGAGATCAAACAATAAATTTGATGGTATAAAAATAGCAACAACTCGCACCAATCTCATCAAAAGAGAATTTGTGCAACTCTGAAGATGAATCTGTTAAAAAATGGCACGCAAGGACACCCGTCCAACAGTTGTGAGCATACAACATATATAAGGACTCTTTTTGGAAGACTACTACATTGATACCACATGGCTTTGCATATTGGTAGTCTAATGACATGTTATAGAGTCCAGATCATCCTGTTGCTCAACCAGACAATTCCCCGAATATGAGGCTGATATTTATAAATTCACGCCTTGTGTAACACACATTGCACAAGTATATCACAAACGAATTCAATGGAAGTATTCCGATAATTTTATAGCAAAAAATACTTGTCAATGTAGTCTATTCCACTGCATGTATCACCCTAGGTTCTCACAAACCTATTAAAAAGCATACCACTCTACTCTGTTTGGAACTTTGTTATTGCTTAATAGAAGAAGAAGCCTTAAACATGTCGAATGTCAACATGAGTCAAGTCAATGCATCTAGAACTGAACAACATGATAATAATATGCAGAACTAATTCTAAAAAATTGGCTAGGATAATGAAAAACTAATTTTCAAAAGATTTGGTAGATAAACAGAAAGTTTTGGGCAGGCATTTTTAACTCAGCTACCAATGTAATATCTTTTTCTATGTTTGATTCTAGTTAATTCTAACCATTCAATCTAATTATCTTGACATGGTTATATTAACTAATCAAGATTGTTTCCATCTATTTGGGGCCTGCTTCGTGAGTTCCACTCTTTCTATTAATTGCCCGTTGTCTTTAATTAATAAAAACAAGAGCAAATAAAGCAGATTAGCTAAGTCCTGAAAATCTAGATCATGGAACCTTTCCTTGGAAACAGATCAAATATCTTCTCACTGAAGTTCATTTTTTAAAGAAAACGAGCAACCAACTCATATCATCCAAATCAAAAGGATTCAGATGATTTTCTCCTCTATTTTTTCAACAGATAGCAATAGATTGGATTACACAATTCACAGTTCGGGTTCAAAAATCATAGATTCCAAACTAAGCCCTCTTCTTTTTTGGGCCTTCCCATTTAATGATATTGTACCCCACCTGTTGTAAATCCAAAGTATCATCATATTAAACAATAGCCGCAATGCTATTGCAATCCTAAAACTTTATTTTGATCAAAGCAGCAATCATTGTTAAATTTATTGATGGGTCAGGCCCAAGTGACTCAGTCCACAATGACGGGTCAGAGGCCCAAGTGACTCAGTCCACGATGGTGGGTCAGGCCTAAGTGACCCGAGTCCGTGATAAACCCAGGTCTGAATCCATTCGTTGAAAGTCGGGTCCAGATCCACGAAGTGACGAAGTCAACGCGTCGTTCCCTTAACCCGCCTCGTCTATTGAGGGAAGTTCGAAGACTCCGCCAGATTGGAGCGCCCGTTACTGAAGAGTCGTCCCCATCTGTTAGGGGAAGACTATAAATCAGAGAGCCCCACCAGCAATGGGGGGCAAGTAACATTTTACCATCTTTGCACTGTTTCTGTATTCTTCAAACCTGTAATCCCTACATTGGAGAAGTAAAATCATCACTTTGGAGTGGACGTAGGTCACACTGACCAAACCACTATAAATTCTCTCTCTCTCTCTCTCTCCTTCAATTTCCTCATTAATTACTCATTTACTTGACCGGTGGTGCCCGAAAACACTTTTTCGCATCATCATTTATCATTCATAAAATGCGATTTACTACAAAAGCAAATTAAAACTAATATGTGTTTATAGATTCAGTGGGACTCAAGCCCATCAAAGTGAAGTTGGGGTCTAAAACATAAGCAAAAAAGTAGAAAAGGCGATAGATTAGAAAAGAAGAAGATCTGAGCCTTAGCTCATTTCATTCATTCAAGACCAATATCTTACATCAGAAGCTTCTCACATAGATATACACATTAGAGAAACTGAATCAGTTAAAGGAGAATCTAAAACTGTTACAAACTGGAATTCGTTAGCAATGTGAACAACAGAGAATTCATGACTAAAACTGACCAACTCAACTAGCTTATCTCACTGTCACATGAGTAGTTATAACAGCTTAGCTCTTATAACTCAGAGGCGAATCACCGAGTTTTTTTTACTGAGTGGCTTGACTATCTACTGTGCTATTAGGGTCTACCATACTAAAGGGGCAAGATTTGATTTGTGAACCTTT
Source organism: Cinnamomum chago (assembly GCA_038049695.1). NCBI lineage: Eukaryota > Viridiplantae > Streptophyta > Magnoliopsida > Laurales > Lauraceae > Cinnamomum > Cinnamomum chago. Next base: position 52,663,177 of record CP142460.1, read on the forward strand.
GTCCTATATGAGGTAACTAATTATTTTCTGCTATCCAGTGGAAAACCGTTTCTTATGAGGTTGGAACTTGGAAAGGCTTATTTATTCTGTAAAAAAAGGAAGTCAACACAACAAATTTTACAAAAAACTTGTTGTTCATGGTTTAGTATAGAAAGGGTGAAGTCCCACATCAGGTAATATGAGGGAACTAGCCAACTTGTGTTGTGCCGAGCCACAGCAATTCTGGACTTATTCTAACTCCAGTTAGGTTCAAGCAGCATCATTTTCTTTCCTTCTTCCTTTCAATATATTTTTTTACCTCAACTGTTTACCTATTCATACATAAATGTTCTCATTGTTGGGACAACCTGAGCCCAGATGGCATTGGCCTGGATTTCTACTTTATTCTAGGCCTCTACCATGCCCAACTCTCTAGGATTTCCAAATGAGCTGTGCTTGAGCCTATATATGCTTAAGCCCCTAGACAGAACAATATATTTGGAACGTTGAAAATGGGCCTGACAACAAGCCGACAACAATTTTTGTAAACGGTAACAAATGATTTCATTAAAATAGCAGCTTGGGTTTTTTCAACAATAATTCTTATAAATAAATTATAAATAGGGTGCGCGTAAACCAACCCGAATCCTCTAACAAGAGTAGACTCGCCTTAGAATCCATTAAAAGCCCCAACAGATACCTATTCAACCCAACACAATGTGAGTCTAAACCATCAACACTTACCCAACCTAACTACAGTTCTTAAAACCCGACCCACAACCAGAATTGGATGAAAACTTTCCTCCAAAATTGGAATTGCAGAAGCCATAAATAAATCTACAGAGATAAGAAAGAAAACCTAAATCACCAACCCCAAAAACCCTAAATTCTAATGGAGCTGAGATGTATGCTTTATTGGTGGCTGCCGTGAATTACGTCATTTGGGAGGCTTTCATGCAATTATTGAAGGTGATTCTTTCTTTGCGATTCAATGAGGTTCTGGGAAGTCTTTTCATCCATGGACTTTAGCTGATTTGGTGGAGGTGCAAGATATTTCATCTCATTTAGGAGCTTCGTTTCTTTATATTCCTCGTGAAGCTAATTCTTTGGCAGATGGTTTGGCTAGGGAAGGAGTTTTTTGGCTTCACATTTCGTTTGATGTTTAGCTTATGTTTGTGTTTTTTAATTTCTGTTCGTTGTTTTTTTTTTTGTTTGTTTCTTTTTTCTTTGAATAAAATTTACCGATATAAAAAATATATATATTTGAAATAAATGATGTGTAAATAGTTAAATAACTTTAAAGTATTAATATGTTTTTTTTTAATTATCTTTAAATCAAAATATAAAAATAAAATTCAAACCATCAATCTTACACAATAGGATATCTCTTAAAGTTAAGAAAGTATTCGTGAAGAAAAAACCAAAATAGAATACAAAAGAAGAAGATATAGACAAGCAACATACGTGTAGTCGAATGCTTTAGTTAAATGCATGTACTTTAATTTATTCATCTTTAAAACCTTATCAAATCCGCAAAAAATTCTTAGGAGGTTTCATTAATTACTGAATAACCGTTTTAAAAATAAAAGTGCTAAAAGAAAGAAAGAATAAAAAAAGAAAAAAGGTAAAGATTATTAATATTAACTTATTTGTTGTAGCTATTCTTGCTTAGCCGAATCACTTGAATTGTAAGATTCGATGAAACGAGTATCGAATCGCAAGATTCACACCTAAATCCTAAGATTCATTTGTAAATGGGATTCGTTGCATAGATATGAATAGTTTTTCTAAGATTTAGAATACGAATCGGGATTTGGGATACGAATCATAGGATTCTGATAACTAAGGATACGAATCATAGGATTCTGATAACTATGGTTAGGAGTACATGTTAACTTGAGATTAGTTCGATAAACTTCGTTAAACATTATCATTAATTTGCAGATCATGCCAAACCTAGGTCTAGGATCACTTTCCACATGTTGACCCTATGCCAACGCAACCTTATGATAACATGGAATCGCAAACACCGCACATTTTCCCTAAATCCAATTCGAATGATTGCAGCAATTAGGTATAGGCCAATTACTAGTTGGCTCTTCTAAAGGTAATTAATATTTAAAGAGTCCTTAACGTCTTACCCTTAGGTTACCATATTCCTAGGCATACTTCATGGTGATCCGTAGGTGGATGTCAAGCCTTACAAACATTACCTACTGCTGGTCATTGTTTAATAATCATCAAATCAAATTTGGAACCTTAAATTCAAGACCAAATTCCCAAAATCATCAAGTTATAGCAATGCGGTATATGGAAACTGGAAACTCTAAAAAAAAAAAGAAAAAAGAAAAAAAAAAACACTCTGGAAAACTCACAAACTGTGATGTGTGCAGGGTTTTCAAGGCCCTAATAGGCCTCCATAAGGGCCAGTTTGGCAACTCTACTAATAGAGTCAAGTGAAATAAAGTTGATTTTGAATAAAGAATAAAATATAAGTGGGTTATGATGGTATTTTGTTTTTAGTTGTTTGTTATGGAATCTTTTTGACTTTTTGTATGGGAAAGTGTTCTCTCTCTCTCTTTTTTTTTTTTTTTTTTTTTGTGGATAAAGGTGGTTGCTTTTTGACTTTTTTTGAAAAAAAATGGAGGGAGTTTTGAATTAAAATGCTTTTCATACGACATCTTGTCTGAAAAATGAAGGCTTTACTTGACTTTTACTATGCTAGTAAAGTGCAGTCCTAAGGGTTGGCCACCAGGGGTCCGCACATGGTAGCCACGGCCAAGCCCCAATACTCCATATCTCATGTATTTGTATTACTTGGGGTCTACCACGTCATAGCTTGCGGATTTCTAATCATTTTCCACAGAAAGCATACATATAAAATCATGTATTCCACAAAATAAATTAGCTACTGTTTTAGACAATCTGAAATCCAAATTATTACCTGAGAAAACCCCTAAAACAATACTAAAACATCGGAGGAAGGCTAAACCCTAATCACATATACTCTAAGGAACCCCAAAACCCCCAAATCCTTGTGGATTTTGATCCAACAACCACGATACATGGCTGGACCATGTTCGGCCAGCATGTGGCGTCCCATTTGTGTCCACGGCCAAGGGGAAAATGCCCCTTTTGCCTATCTTGCATAATTGCCGGCCATTTCCCTTAGGATGCTGGGGTTTTGAGTCCTTTTCCCACATCAAATCAAAAGTTCGTTGTTTAGGCCTAGAAATTTGGGTTTCTAATAAGTGAAAGATTGAAATCAAACCATTAAACATGTAGGAACAGGAATTTAGATTTGCTTCTTTTTGGATCTTTAGGGTTTTTCGAGGTCTCTTACATGAATATGCTATATTTGGCCCATCCATGGTTTAATTAGGGTTTTTAGTGGTTAAATAATCTGAATTAGATAGTAAAAATCAGATATGAGTAGAGATTTAGATTTGTCTACTTGCCTTGATTGTCGAATTTGTCGAAACTCTTGCGTGTAGTTATAACCCTAGACCGATCCCTTGTGTTTCCTTGCTTTTTCTCCAAATTCCAGCCCTAATTACAATTTGCAAACCCCAAAGTGAAGGGAGGTTAGGGTTTACATGCTAAGAAAAGAACTAGAGAAACCTTGGAGAAGGAAAGAGGAAACTAGAGAAAGAGGCTTACCTTGTATGAACTGGGAGAGAGAGTGTGTGTGTGTGCCGATTTGAGGGATAGAGACAGAACAAGGGGCTGTCGTGAACTCCACTTGAGCTGTGCGCACAAAAAATTGGGGAATAGTGTCCTACGACCGTCTTTTAATAGGATTTGGGTGGGTCCTAGTTGAGTTGTATAAGGATTCTTAGATCTCACCCTTATTTCTTGTTCCGATTGAATCCAAAATCTTGGTTTGAGAGTCTTGAATAGAATCAAACCCTTCCTCCTTATACGTGGGGTCCTACCCATCGGTTACCGGTGGTCCTTACGACAGAACGACAAAGGTATCCCTCTAGGTAAATTGGGTAACATCTACAAGTTTCTCAATGAGGTACCAAACCAACTTGGATGTGTTCATGTCTTCTATGAAAGTTGGATAATTAATTATTCTCTATCCATTGAGCTCCATATTGACATATTTTCAAAATTAGAAAGGACCCCATATTTTCTCAAAATCACAAATAGGTCCCTATAGTTGCCCAAATTGTTCAAATGTTAGTTGATTTCCCTCAATTCGATTTATTTTATCATAAAATTCAGAAAATTTAATTTTTATAATTAAATATTATTTAATTGGGTTGGGGTCTTACAGCGAAACTCATTGAGTAATTCGAAAAAAATAATAAGCTTGGAGACTGGCAGAAACAGGAGGGGCCCACTAACCCCTAGTATATCTTGGAATTCCTTTTACGTGCTAGATGGTCGTCAGTAACAATGTCATCATGGATAATGAGGTGACATCTCTCTAGTTGCTTATATGAAAAAGACGACGAGGTAAAACTTTGTTGGTCTTATCCATGAGTGGCCCTTCAACAATGACTAATTTGACTTTTAAAGCAACTTATCCTTGGTTCATTGGATCTGGACCCAACTAGAATTTCAATGGCAAGGAATCCTTAAGGTTAAGCATAGTTTCAAGTTTTTTCTTTCAACATTTGCTTTCCCTGCATGTGGATAATATTATTGGTATGAAGCGTAATTTAGTTGATTAAAATTTGGACATACATCTAGGGAGATAATGGAGAACTTGATTAGGGAAGCGATTCTTAAGCATCTTGATTTCATGGACTTTGGTACATGTGGACTGCATTTTTTTTTTTGATGACCTAGGGTTTCCCTCGCCAGCCTAGCCTTTGAACCTTTGGCCTCCGGCCCGGGGTTCCCTGATTTTGACGAGCAAGGACTATTCCTTGGGAGTTACATACATGGTCGCACACATAGTACCCAGATAACACAAGGGGTGGGAGTCAAACTTGAGACCTTGGGGAGCAAACCCAAGGCTCAAACCAACTGAGCCACCACCTTGACGGCTACATGTGGACTGCATAAAAGGGCAAGTTCACTAAAACCAGCCAAACTGCTACTAGGAGTACTGAGTTGCTTGAGATAATCCACAGATACTTGTGGAAAGATACCCTGTCCTTCCATCAGTGGACATAAATATTTTATAAAAGTCATTGAAGATATGGGTATGTGTACTTGTTGAAAGGAAAAAGCGAAGCTGCTGATGTCTTTAAAATTGATAGTAGGTGGGTAGAAGAACAGTTGGAAAGGGCAATCAAGGTGGTTAGATCCAATGGTGGAGGAGAATATTATGGCTGGTATGACGGATCTGGTAGGGTACTGGGATCATTTGGTAAGATCCTTAGAAGGGATGGCATTTCACCATAGTACACCATGCCTAAGAAAATGGTGTAGCCGAGAGGAGAAATCTCACATTGATGGACATGGTGAGGAACATGATGTGTTTTTCCACTGAATTTGAGAATCTTTGGGTGAAGTGCTGAAAATGACATATTCTAGATTCAGTATCCAATAAAGTTGTTCTAAAGACTACCCTTTGAACTTTGGGCTTGTTGGAAACCTAGTGGGGTTGTACATTAGTAGCAAATGTCTATCATCTGAATGAGAGGGTTTGATCCAAGGATTGTAAGCTTTTTTTTTTTTTTTACAGATATCTAGGAAGGTCTAAGGGTTACAGACGATATTGTCCCTCATTTCACGTGGTTCTCATGTCAAGTTTCATAGGTCTTTAAGTCCAGTGGGAGTACTAATAATAGGAATATAGTATCCGAAGAGTTTCGAGAATCATTTTGTATTCTATTAAAGATTTCAAATTTGAACCAATTGGTACCCCCACATGTTGTACCTGTTATATAGGTGTCGCAAATTCAAGACCCTGGTTTGGGAAAAGGATCCTTTTAGAATCATCAATCACCTCGACACTGGTGACACATTTCGACTTAGAACTACACTAGGCGGATGTAACGACTTAGACTTCATTTCTTAGTAGAGATTTGAAAAAATGTGTATATGACTCACCTTGAAGGATTTGCAAGTTTAGATAATGTGGATATGCTTTACAGATTAAAGAGGTTCATTGATGGCTTGAATCAATTTTGCGTAAGCAGTATGTAAAATTTGATGAGGTGATGAGCTCCTTTGGATCTATATAAAATATTGTTGATCAGATCTATATAAAATATTGTTGATCAGTGCATCTACTTGAAGATTACTTACTTCTGCCGGCAGGAGAGGTAATCTCATATAGGAGTGCAAAACAGTCACTTCTTAAAAGTTAAAAGCTCCACAACGGAAGTAAAGTTCATGGCATATGCTATGACACGACATCACAAGCATTTTGACTAAGAAATCTCATTCAGGGACTTTAAGGTGGTAGATATCATTTCAAGACCACTGATGATCTATTGTAACAACACATTTGCAGTTCACTTCTCCAAGAATAATAAGAATTCACGTGGTTCCAAACACATAAAAACTAAATCTCTCTTTGTAGAGGGGAAGGTTAAGAAATGGTGTGTCCGTGGGAGTGTCAATCTGAGATTGACGATAACAGACCCACTGACCAAGACATTGACACGAAGTATGCATAAAGGTCAATGCTTGAAAGTCTATATGGATATTTAATGGTAATGATGTTTCTTGGTTTACTTACCTACCTAAATGTGCATATTCAATTTTGGTAGGATTTAAAGTAAAGTGAATGGTTGGATATATCTCAGGACGGCAACACAATATTTCTGTCAGTAAAGGCACTAAAAATGGGTCTTTTCTATACTGTGACCATTGTTAGGTCCTACTTCAACAATGATTTAGTGAGCGCCTTGATCTGTATAAAGTTTGATCAAAAGTAGACATATATAGGTTTGTTTTGTAAAATTAGAGTGCACTAGTCAATTTAAAAAAAAGAAAAAAAAAAGAAGATAAGTGTTGAACCAAGGAAGCGTTCTTTTTCTAAACAGATCTTTCAAAATGAAAGTGTTACAAATAAAACTGATCTGGTTGTTTTAGACCAAGTTGGAGGATGTTGTCCATGAGTATGAGTAGCCCTGCAACAACCACTGATTTGATTTTTAAAGCAACTTATCCTTGGTTCAATGAATCTGGACCCAATTAGGTTTTCCATGATAATGAACCCTTAAGGTCAGCGTAGTTCCAAATTTTGAAATGGGGAATACCTTGAGGGTTAGATCTGTGTCTAAGGGAGGTATTGAGGTGAAATCACTGTGGCTTATCCAGGCCATTCGTGCACCTAATCAAAGATCTATCTAGACCGTCCATCTTATGTTTTTTCATAGCTACATATATGCCTTAAGTTATATCAATTAATATATGTTCTTGATTACACAAATATTAGCCATTGACTCTTGCAATTCTAGATAGATCCAAGCATCACACGTTTAATGTTATTTTGTTTCTGACATTATGTATATTAAAGCAAACGGGGAGGTGTGCTGTGGAGGATGCCATGTCAGCATTGAAGGAGTTCTCCTTTTAAATAAATATACATAAAAAACTTAGAGTGATTTAAGGAGCCATGTTATCACATTCCACTATTTTTTCTCCAAAAGTATTTATCCATATCTTCTATCTCCTAAAATCTCTCAATCAATACCCCTAAAATTAAAGTTAATCTTTCAAAAATAACACAAAAGACATTTCCAAGGGGGCCCACTATGTTGATCTTCACTTTTCAGTGATATTCTTAAGTTTAATCCTAGAAGTAATTCTGTGGCTTGAAGGTGCTACATTTGGATGGATTTACTTCACCAGTTGGCTGTGTCACCCTTGATTGATGTCTTCTAAATCATACAAATGCTTTGAATCAATCATAGGTAGGCTGTGTAGAGTGGAGCTCCGTTTTGTTAAACAAAACTTTGGTCTCATTGAGATAATCTGTGTAACTACCAGCCATGTTTCTGTTTTGAAAATTTGGGCATCAAATGAGTTTGTTGCTTGGGCATGCCCCATATCCAACATTATTACCGGCTGTATACTTTTCATTTTTAGCCATTTGTTGATTCATGCATTGTTCAATTCTTAGGTAAAAACTTGACAAAATAGTTTTCCTAGATGGACATTTCATTTCCTATGAACATTTTCTGGAACAGTATTTTTAAGGTGAATATGTATGTTTTTTTGGAAGCCTCTGTACCTGATACAATCAATTTCTTTTACTTGTTTCTTGCAGATGCTTGAGTGGAATTTGGGTCATCGTTGACAATGCGTAGTAAGATGAACGGCGTGCATAGTTGGAAAAAGCCATTCCAACCCATTTTTATGTAGGCTTCCATTACACATGGTTGGGCTTGATAAGCCTTGTCATCAACGAAGGGATAGTCCCCATCTACAACTACCCTTAGGATTAAGTAGCTACAGTTACATGGGCCTATTGGGTCTAGACCCATTGAACCGAGGCCTGGTCACCTCTTTGTCCACTTATGTGTCATTACAATAGTGTGTTCCTACTTCCTATTGAATCCAGGTGAATTGGTTTTCTATCATATTTTCCTGAAAATTGGTGTGCTTTTCTCAAATCTCATGTCTCCAATCTTAACTTACTACTGTCACCTTCCCCCTATATTTTGTGTCTTTGAATAGACGTATGGAATGTTATAAAAACATTTGAAAGAGGAAAACGCTGAGACCTCTTTTACGCAATGATTTGGTAAACGAAAGAGGTTGATCACACTGTATATGCCAAGAGGTCAATCACACTATATATGCCAGCCCAGAATGATGTTGATGTCTGAGATCCAGGCTATTATTCATCTCAGTGTGACCATTGCTAAAATATCCTGGTGAACATTTGGACGGGCCCACTCGTCACGTGGGCTCCGCTGCGGTTCATGTGGGGGGTGAACAAAGGTCAAGGTGCATTGTACATGGGATCCTTACTGATGAGAGAGCTGTCATATATATATATATATATATATATATATATATATATATATATATATTTGTCCTTTCTGGAAAATAACTATTGGAGATTGATTTGTAAATTCAAGGCCTGTCGGGATACTAGGATGGCTTGTCAAGATAAATGGATGTGGACCTATGGTATTGTATCGTCCCATTTCATGACAATTCTTATAGACTGATACATGGATTATTCAAATTGGGCAATGTAGTGTTTAGCATCGTTTTATATGCCCTGACATGTGCAAGTCCATGTGGAATGTGGAATGCATTTAGTATCCGAGCATCATAGCTTATAGGTCATTCTTTTGTTTTGTTCTCACTGCGAGATGTTTATATCTTTGCATACTTAGCTACACATTGTCATGCATCTGGTAGATTTTTAAACCGCAAGACGTTTGCGTGTTTTAAGTAGAACCGACTCTTTTCTTTTATTGTTTGAGTGGAGAACCTTTCCAAATGAGTTTCCTATTTGGAAAGGCCACCTACACCTTTAAATAGAAGTCTCTAGCATGGGTTTTGTTTTTTGTTTTTGTTTTTGTTTTTTTTAATTAATTTATTTAAAGGAGAAACTATATTAAATGAGAAAAAGGAAAACAAAAGACAGCCAAGAGGGCCTTGACCATGGATGAAAATAGCGGCCGCTACGCTACGTTATATCGGCGTAGCGGCCGCTACCACTACGCTACGGCCGATTTATCGGCCATCGCACTCGCCGCTACGACTGCTACGAGGTGAGAAAAATTCATACTTTTTATTTTTTTTTAAATGCATAATAAGATTTATTTCTTTTCTTTTTGTCTCCAAATAACATTTTTACACAACTCTTCTACCCTTTTATATTTAAAAGAACACTAAAAAGCACATGATCTCGCTGCATTACAGTCAATACAGAGAGTTCTTCTCAATGATTCTTCACTAAGTACATCCTATTAGACACCCCCTTTGGTAGATATATTTTTTTTTCTCTAGGTACTCTTAAGTCTTGACTTCATGACATAGTTTTTTCTTTTATAAGCATTTCATTAGTTTCTAAGTTAGCATAACTAAGCAACATGAACACATGTGACAAAAATGATCATTACTATTATTTTCTATTTATACAATGATACAAGATATCATACAGTGAGGGGACTGCTACGCTCCCTTACCTTAGTTACTTTTCAAAAAAATACATTTTCTCTCATTTTCCAATATTCTAGATTTTCTAGAATTTTTTTCATATTTTTTTGACGATTTTTTCAAATCTCACCGCTATGCCGCTACGTAGCGTTTTGGTGGCAGGCTGCTACGCCTACCACTACTGCTATTTTCATCCTTGGCCTTAACAACAAACATGCAAGACGATCCCCTACAATAAAGACCCCGGACTCAATACATTACCCAGCTTAGCACACTCATGGGCCACCTGATTAGACACGCTAGGAATATGAAGAAATCAAAAGGACAAGAAGTAGCCTTGATATCAAACATAATTGAATTAATGGATCAATCAGAAATTCCTTCAAGAGCCTGCACAACTTCAAGAGCATCCGCCAACACAAGAATTTTGTTGAAGCCTCATTCATTTACCTTTATAAGCGATGCGATAATGGCTCTCATTTCGGCCTCTTTAAGGGAAGGGGCATTTGGACCTTTTATTGAACCCCACACGAAAAATATTACCATTGTGCCAAATAGAAAAGCCGAAACAACATTTTCCATTAGATTTTCTAAAAGAGGCATCTGTAAAAACCAAGGCCACATCCTTATACGAGCTGAAAGTGGGATCGATATTTTTCCCGAGGGGCCTATTGACTGAAATTGGATCTTCGACCCAGCCACCAAACTACTAGCATATTTTATTATTTTAAAGGAGTTTATCTCAACACCCTTAAATATGAATTAATTTCTGGCTTTCCACACTGCCCACCACATGGTCAAGACTTACGCTTTAATTTGAACAATCATCTCATTAGAAGTCAATTAACATTTCTTAAGGAATTCATTCAACCACTCCAAAATAAACGATGACGACATTGAATGAGTCATAAGGCCTAGGATAGAACCAAACCTAGCAGCTCTAATATGATTGCATAGGAATAAGCCATGCTCAATTGACTCATGATTTTCACATATAGGGGCAAATGTCAGATTAGCTAATTTAAGTCTTGATCTAGGCTAAGGTCCCTTAAATCGGTATCTCTATTAGATTTCAATTCAAATGATTAAACTAGTTAATTAACCTAAGTCCAATTAAAAAGCAATCAACCACAAAGAGAAAGAGACACAGGGTTTATACGTGGAAAACCCTATTTGAGAAAAAACCACAGGCATTACCATCTAGGCCAACAGATAACCATGCACTTCTCAAGAAAGTTATAAAACTCACAGTATTCTTCCCAAGAGATGATGAAAAATGAATACCTAGCCATCACCCTACCACTACAAATCCTAGGGAATTCAAGGTCCCCTCTATATTACTACCATCTATCCTTCACCCCACACCTCATATCATCCACCCTGCACCTCTTTAATAATCCTTAGGTGAATCTCATTTGACCATGAATTCCTATGCATTTTAATGCAAAATAAAAAGTCTTAGCCTCTTCAAAGATTGTTTGCTAGAGGAATTTTAGGAAATACCAAGCATAGAATACTTAGGTGGCAATGAACTGGAGAATGAAGAACAAATTTCATAGAAATAAAAAAAAATTGCGAGTTTTAAGTAGAAATGGCTTTTTTTTTCTTGTTCGAGTGGAGAACCTTTCCAAATGAGTTTCTTATTTGGAAAGGCACCTAAATCTATAAATAGAATTCTCTAGCATGTTAAAAAGCATTTCTTCACCCATATTTACATCTCTGGAGCATTCAGAGCATTCCAAAGATTCATTTAAATCCTTTAGTTTCAATTTGATGATTGAAAACAAAACAGCATAGGTTCACAGCCAATGGCTATAGTTGATGGTCAAATACATATATGAGACACACATGCTAGTTGAGAATAATGGAAAAAAAAGAAAAAAAAAAAAGAAGAGTAACACCAATACCATTGGAGTCATTACGAGCCTGAAAAAATCAAAATAACTCTTTTTTCTTCTTTATCAATATGATGGTGGGTTCTACTCCTGTTGGTGTGAAATTTATTTCCTGAGTAAGTAGTGGAAGAAGTAGTTTTTGATGGTTTGGATTTGTGGTGATGGTCCCTGCTAAGAGAGTTTGTTTGGCTACATGCTTCTTGAGGTGGGCACCAATTTGAGTTTAGTATAAGTTTCTACTTGATGCTTACAATGAAAGTGCTTTTGTCTTGTGCGCATAAGCAATTCCATTCCTATGAATCAAGCCTAACATATTTAACCTAAGAAAACTGGCTGTCATGTGCATAATCTACACTCTTAGGGCTAGGGGTTGCACGCCTTGTCGCGACCCAGGCCAGAATCACGATAACCCCGAGCCGTGAGCCCATACTTACTCCCGTAAACTCCGAGTTAACCGAAGTTAAAACGAAATCCACAAGGGATAACATCCTCAATAAACCTGTCAAATACACAATATTGCGGAAACATATATATATTTGACAATATCAAATTCGATTTACATGTATACAAAAAGAATAAAGTCCTTATACATGTATCATTCCCATCATTTTCTTGTCAATCGGTGTGTATCCAAAACACCATGCAGTAACAATTAATTACATCTCAAAATGGTTAAACAAAATAACTTTTCAAAAACGTTTCTCAAAATGTTATAGTTCTTTCTCGCGCTCGAATACCCATATCAAATGGTATTCCGTCCGTTCCATTCGTTTAATCCTCCTGGAGGAACTGGAGCGGTCTCCTCCGCTGCCGCCGGGAGCACTGCTGCATCGGCAGGGGCAAACGAGCCTGTAATGTCATCAATAACATTAATGAACACGACGGTTCAACAATGTATAAACAAATCTTGTAATAGTACATGTTAATACATATACTGAATTCATCAAATCCATTTAGTAACAAATACCATTCTAGACAAATCTAGATAAATCCTGCAATGACAATAGGTAAACTTAAGAGTTAATTAGTTGACATATACAAGATGGTCACTACCATAACTTTAATTCATCCATTTCATTTCATTTCATTTAATTTACCATCTTCTCTCAAAGGAAGGATTCATTTAGTTTACCCTCTTCCCTCAAAGGAATGATTCATCTTCCAAATGGAAGGCATCAATCAATACCCATAGATATGATTGGGAAATGTGGGACTTACTAGTGTTCGGGCCAGGGACAACTAGCATCACCACGGAGTTCCGAAATGCTCCAAATCCATCTGCTGCAGCAAGATTAGTCATTTGTTTTGTTTATTAATTCATTGAACTCATTTAAAGTTCTAATACCATAGCTAGGTAGTGCCTAAGCAATCAATTACTGCATTCAATTCAATTCAATAATTCTCTTCGTAATAAAAGAAGGGAATAGTAGTGATACCAATATCACTGGATTGGAACCCAACAATGTGGTGTATGATACAATGAGAAAACTTACTAATCAGTTATGGTTCTACTTAACTCTGTCTCAAATCCAAACAACCATTTAGATGTAACCATTGGTTTCCAAATGCACGTGTTATTTTCGATGGACATCACATTTATACATTTAATGTGTGCATTGTATAGTCCCTGTAATTACCACCCATGGGAGTTTAGTCTTAAAACTAATTTCTAAGGAGTACTCATACTTACAAGAAATACTCCAAGCTTATGTAAAAACTCAAAATCCACTAATTGGCCAAATTCTCACTCACTATCAACGTCTGACCAGTATCAGGTTCGGCTACCTAGCGGCTACCTGGCGGTCAGCCGAAGTCCTATTGGCGGTTAGCCGAACTTTTCTGGCGGTTAGCCGAAATTCATTTGGCGGCTAACAGAACCAAGTTCGGTTAGCTTATGATCAACTTTCCAGAAGCTGATTTTCTGACAGGGATATCTGACTCAATTTTGGTCAGCCCAGCGGTCACCTGTCGGCTAGCCGAAATTGGAATTTCGGCTAATAGAAATTTGGTGGTTAGCTTTCCAGAGACTGACCAAGTTGGGGCTTTCTGGCGGTTAGCCTTGTGGTTAGCCTTGTGGTTAGCCCTGCGGCTAGCCGAAATTCACCCAAAACGACATTTCTGAGCTTCAGATTGCTGAAGCTAATTTCTGTACATTGAATCCCTTGAACTCTAAACACTTCAATAACATACAAAATCACAAGTAGATGTTTATACTTGCCTCTCTTGAAGCTTAGTGGAAAAAATCCTCTTTTCCTTAGGTTGGGTTGAGATTAGAATCCCCAAATTTCAAGCCCTAACTTCATGAAAACATAAAAACACATCTCATAAGCTATTTATGCTAATAACCATGCCTAATCACTCATTACAACTTGAAAACTCATTAAAAGTTCCAAGTACTTACTTGTAGCTCAATAAGATAAATTTTGATCTTTCTCAAGCTCTACACTTCAACAATGGGGAGGATGGCTTGGGGAAGATGATGAAGATGAAAATACACTTCTTACAAACTGCTTGGATCACTCCTAGCTTTTCTCTTGAGGAAGGAGATTGGAAGAGAAAAGGAGAGAATGAGTCTAGGGTTTTGCTTGAAGTGAAAATGAATGAATGATTCATTTCATTCTAATATAGGGTTCCTTCACACAAAAACCCCCTCTTAATAAGCTTTATTACATATTGAGTTAAATGAAGCTTCACTTGGTCCATTTGAGGTCAAATAGAATTGTGTCTATTATGAAAGTTAATGTACTATTCGAGATACACACGTTGGTATCAAGAATTTTCGTATTTGACGAAATACGTGAAAACCCGTATTTACGAAAAAGTTCTTAGCCTACCTTGTTTGAGTCTAAACTCATTTTAACCAATTCAATTTCATCTTAGTTCATTCAATTATGTTTAATGCACCATTTGAGACTAATTTATCTCTCTTCGGTCATTAACCTTCATTAATCCAATTATTCATGCTTAATTAGCATTAATCCCAATTAATTAGCCTTAATCATGATTAGCTTGGGTCGGGGTGTAACACTCCTTGACCCGGACGACCAACCCCACATGATTCTATCCTGTTAATTCTGAATTAAGGTATGGATTAAGGTCACAAATACTAAGGGCTTGTAAATGAATCCCTAAGAAATCTAAAGTTTTGTGCTTCTGGAAGTGGTTAAAAAGGAAGAATCACAGATGAATATCCACAAATTATTATCAAATAACCTTTTCTTTAATGGAAATTAAATCAAACGATGGTGGGAAATGAATATCCAGCCGTTATCCTAGTAATTCAAATCCTAAAAAAGTCAAGATCTCATTTAATCCCCACCTCATATATCCTTCAACTCTCACATCTTGAATGCCCACCCTTAATTGATTACATCATCAGTGCTCCACTCTCTTAAACCCTGCAGTTCTTCTTGGGATGCAGGAGTCTCCTACTCGAGGGCAAAGGGGTTGTCACATACAACACCAAGTATAGTATCAAACAAATGCCTGACAATGTATTTAACATAAATAGAATAGCATGTATCTCAATGAATATAAAGCCAAGTAAGATTATAGAAATCCAAATGAACAGTAGAGCTAGGCATGAAAGTGCAAAGGACTAAGCATGATTAGAATCATACATAACAAAGTTAAGAGTGTATTCTTCTAGCAAAATTAGTATCCTTATGGCTAATTTTTTTTGGCAATCACGATTGCAAACCATATCGTGGCCGAGAGCGAGTAACGAGCCATTGAGTAATTGAATAAATCGAGTAGACGAGAAATATCGAGGGGCACCGAGAAAAGCTTTTCTAGGAGTATAAGTAATAATGTCCATATGACCATTTAGTAATCAGATATGGTACCAAGTGACTCCGCTATAAGATATAGCTAGATAAACTAGTAATAATAAAATCCAACCATGGTTGGGTCCGACTTGATAGGATTAAAGCTAAATGGTGTCGAATCCAGAATCTAAGTGAAACGACCTAACTAGACTTCGAAGTGAGTGAAATGGCCAAATTGAGGAAACTACTTCAAAACTAAATAAATTCAGGTAAAACTAGTGTTCCACACTAAGTAGTCCTTTCAGAGTCTCAAACTAGCTCTAAATAGCAAGTATCAAGCAAAATTGGCAACTAGCACGCTAGACGGGCAAGACTAAGTAAGACTAGGGAATGAGTACGTTAAACGAGTAAGACTAGACTAGGCTAGCATTATAAGTGATCTGATAGGACTGGACTGGACTGGACTAGACTAACTTGTCTAAATATAAATTGACAGCATTTTGACTAGAAATTAGAACGGGCTTTACCATAAAGCCAACAAAGCCATTGCTTTAGGCCCGAAAAAATAAGCGAAAAGAAAAAAGAAAAAAAGGCCCATAATAATAGCTGACATCTTTTGAAATTCCAAAACAACAAACTTGCCAATTGGCATGATTATGATTGTAATGATGGCATCATGGAAGCCCTTAAAACTTGAGAAAATTTTATGATTTTTCACATTTGGCCACCCCAAGAATCTCTTTATTATGTAACGATGGCCCCCCTCCCAAGCAAAATTCCATGGCTCTGCCCTGCTTATCATTGTTTTTTAACCCAAGATGTGACCATTTTATAGAGCAAGAATGTACAAAAGTGGAGAATCAAATCACATGCATTTGTTTCCGTGCGTGTGTGTGAGAAGAAAGAATGAGGAGCGTTCTCTTAGCATTTGTGTTCGAGTACCTCCCCTCTTTATTTATTTAATTTTCCCAATACAAATATTTTTGAGTTTTCTTTTGTTGTATATACCTATTCGACAATTTCACCTAATTGAGAATTTACTTGTGTTGCGAAGTGGAATAAAGAGTCAAATCAAGAAAAAAGAAAAGAAAAGGGGATTGAAAGTAAAAGTACAAAATGACACAAATCTATTCTTCCCTAAGTTCTAGGATTTTTTTATCATTTAGTGCTATGAGAGAGTAGTTTTTCCTTTTTTTAAAAAAAAGAGGACGTGCCTTTACTCATTCAGTACTTTTTAACACCCTATTCTTTTCTTCTCTCTTGATTAGACCATTTACATTACTTTACTATATAAGTAATTTCTCGAATATATAATAATTTATTATCCTTTAAATAAATCTAATTGGATGTTGTTAGTCATCTAATTAAATATAGTGATTGTAAACCGTTATCTACCAATTATAAATTGTCTACTTCATCGCTTTTGATCGATTGTTTCTATGCAGTGATAAATGGATGGCTCTGAAATTCTTTTCAATATCGGTGGGATTCTTGTCCTCCCAGCGCTAAAATTCTTTTCAATATCGGTGGGATTCTTGTGCTCCCATTATATATATATATATATATATATATAGAGAGAGAGAGAGAGAGAGAGAGAGAGACTCTCCTAAGCTTAAGCTTAGGAAAAAATTTCGTAAGCTCATGCTTGTGGGGCCCACCTTTGGTCCATCCAAATGGACCAAATACATGACTATCCTAAATTGCACATGTCCACCAACTTTCGGTCAAATCCGAATTTACTCGACCGTTGAATCGACTATGTATCAATCAAAATGGACCGTTGACCGTTAAACTTTTGGGCTCATATGGAGATGATAGAAATCGCATTTGGGGCTGATCTTTTGTAGAGAGGAAGATCTCAGGGAGTCCTTGAAATCCCCCCCAACCCCATCCCCATGTGGGTCCCCAGGTGGGCCCCACCACACACTTGAACTTACCTAAGCTCAAGTGTGTGGTGGGGCCCACCTGGGGATCCTCATGGGGATAGGGGGGAATTTCAACGACTCCTTAAGCTCAAGTTTAAGATAAAATCTCGTAAGCTTATGCTTGTGGGGCCCACCTTTGGTCCATCCAAATGGACCAAATACATGACCCCTCTAAATTGCACATGTCCACCAACTTTCAGTCAAATCCGGATTTACTGGACCGTTGGATTGATTATGTATCGATCCGAATGGACTATTGACCATTAAACTTTTGGGCCCATATGGAGATGCTAGAAATTACGGTTGATGCTAATTTTTTTTACAAAAAAGAAGATCCCAGGGAGTCCTTGAAATCCCCCCCACCCTCATCCCCACGTGAGTCCCCAAGTGGGCTCCACCACACTCTTGAGCTAATCTTATTCTAAGCTTGAGCTTAGGAGAGCCTTGCTATTATGTGTGTGTGTGTGTGTGTATATATATGTATATATAGGGAGGTGCTCTTGTGAGAGACACTCTCACCTTACTATGAGAGATAAAGGTGGGGGCTCTCACATTTAAATTGTTGACATTGGATATGGATGTGAGGGCCCCCACCTTATCTCTCATAGTAAAGTGAGAGTGTCTCTGACAAGAGCACCTCCCACACACACACACACACACACACACACACACACATATATATATATATATATATATATATTTATATGGGGGATATTCAAGTGAGGGACACTCTTCTTTTTAGGAAGTTTCAAGTATAAAAGTATTTTTGTACTTTTTGGAAAAATTCTCTTTTGTACTTGAAACTTTCCAAAAAAGGAAGTGTCCCTCACTTGAATATTACACTTTATATATATATATGGGAGATGCTCCTATGAGAGATATTTCGATCTCACCTTATATGAGAGATATGAGTGGGGGCTCTCAAATTTAGGTTGTTGGTATTGGGTATGGATGTGATGACCCCCACCAAATCTCTCATATAAGGTGAGAGATATCTCTAATAGGAGCATCTCCCTATATATATATATTTATATAGGCAAGGCTCTCATAATCAAGCTTAGAACAAAATTTTGTAAGCTCACACTTGCGGGGCCAATCCTTGGTGCATCCAAATGGACCAAACACACGACTCCCCTGAATTGCACATGTCCACCAACTTTTGGTCAAATTCGAATTTACTGGACTGTTGGATTGACTATGTACCGACTCAAATGGATTGTTGATCATTAAACTTTTGGGGCCGAAATGAAGATGATAGAAACCACAGTTGGGGCTAATTTTTTGCATAGAAGAGGGTCCCAGGGAGTCCTTGAAATCCCCCCATCCTTATCCCCATGCAGGTCCTCAGGTGGGCCCACCACATGCTTGAGCTTACCTTATTCTAAGCTTAGGAGAGCTGCTTACTTTATATATATATATAATATAGAGGGAGGCTCTCCTCAACTTATTTTGGAGTAAAATTTGATGACATTGATCAAATATAATATATATCTAAAAAATTTCCTTTAAATATGCCGAAACCCACATATGCACAATATTAAAAATATTGATCAATGTCATCAAATTTTACTCCAAAATAAGTTTGTCCTCTAAGATGGAGCATATAATTGATAATTTAATTAATGGGCATGATTAATAATGAATAAGGTTGTGGTAATTATGTTGTCAATGATATGCTCAAGATTTACGGTGGGACCAACTCGTTTTGGATTAAAATTGGAGGAAAACCCATGAAAAGGGAATCCCTTCATTTTGAATGCCTCGCATTGTCATTAGGTGGGCCCCACTATGGATTCCACTCCTTCCATTCACAGGAAGAGTGTGGGAGATCACACGTACGGGATTCTTGCTTATGATTTACTTAGTCCAAGTTGGGCCTCTATGTGGTTTGACCTTTGAGGAGTGTTTGTGCCTTACAACTTTTAATTGAGGGAGGAGATGATAACATGATGCATGGTGATTAATTAATCATGACAGGGAGCACCTTGAACTCGCTTGCTATTTCTCATATGTATTACATTTACATTACATGAATATATATTTAAAATACATGAATTACACCCCATGGACAAATTACACGAAAGCATACCATTTTACAAATGTAGCACTTTTTTTTTTGCTAATGGAGGGTTCCTAATCATTTGGACTGGACTATTTCCTCCGGGTCCAGAGAGAAGGCGGATAAAACCCCTGTGGCCCCTAGGTGATAGCACAAGCAGACTTAACTTTCGGTTCTTGAAGAGAGGGGAACCAGGAGTCGATACCAGGACCTCTAGCTCCGGAAGAGAGAGGAACCATGGTTCGGACCACTCGGCCAACCCCTTGCGGTTAAATGTAACACTTCAACTCTTGAAGTAATTAATGGTTCCTACCATGAAACCACTCACATTATTTTACATGTCACAACATCAAACACACTGGGATAGACTCGATAAAGAAAAAAAAAAAAAAAAAACAGAGGGCTCAAGTTGAACAACAAATCATTTCACACACGAATGAAGAAACGAAAGAGAGTAAAAGAAATACAAAATTACACACACCAATAGAAGAGAAGAGAGAGAATAACATCATTTTCGTTGCTTGACAAGTACATGGCTCCTTGCTGGTCGGAAACAAACAGGGCGCTCTTGGATGGCGTGTTCTTCACTTGCCCATTGAAGACTCTTCCACCAATTCGTCTCCCCTTCAATCTCTACCACATCAGATGCATCATATGGAACATGATCTTTGATGACACGACCTCCTAGGGGAAGCTTCCTTAGCATTCGACATCCTCGCACTCTCAACTTTTGCAATTTTGGTAGGTTTACATTGCCGATAGTTTTCAACTTTGGTAGCTGCAACAGGCACAAGCTTCGTAGACTTTGGAGTGAGACTTCTGTTCTTTCAAACACAACTTCCAATTTGCCGCAAAACTTGATTTCCAGCGTCTCTAGGCTCTCTATGTGACACCTTGAAGTGAATACGGTCACAAGTTTTGGACAGCGTTCCAAATGCATGTGTTTCAAGAATGCCAAGTTCACCTGATGACCGTACATGTCTTTGCATACAGTAGTTAGCTGGGAAAGATCTGAGACCCACATAACCTCGAGGCATTCCAAGATGATTTCACCGTCTGTAGAGGCAAATATAGTCTCCATACTTTTACAGCTCCCGATCCTACATTCTTTTAATTTAGATATTTTTTCATAACCGGGGAGTAAGTGTTCATTACAGCTATTGTCATACAAAGTCAACAGTTTCGGTTCAGGGAGGAGACGTTCAAGACTCATTGAGGCAACATCGCTCTTAAAAATCTCCAAATGCTGGTCGTAAGTGCTTCTGAAGTTGAGAAGAATATAGGTTTGGAATTGACTGTAGATGTCTTTATAAACAAATTGGTTCCTCTGAAACAAGATGTTGGGAAAGTCACCCATAGGCATTGGCATGCTTGGTCTTTCTTCAGTAGAAGAGGAGATAAGGATGTGGAATCGGGAGAAGCATTTAGCACGGAAAATTCCCAGGGGAAGACATTTGAAAATGTCTTCATCGCTCAACAGCCATATGCGAGCTCCCACATCATTGTCATCCCAATTCAGTCCTTCAAATGGAACGACATCTCGAACGCCGTCGTACTCGACGGGTAGCAGCAGGTCCAGATGCCTTAGAGGATGCTCTTCTAGAGAGGTGTCAAAATAGAACTTCTTGAGCTGGGTGGTGCCTGAAAGATTAAGCACCTCGAGACATTCAATAAAACTCAAGTCCAGATACTCCAACTTCCGACAGCCTTGGAATGAGAGTCTCTTAGGAGTAGTCATGCGACGAAGATCAATCTTTTTGATGTTCGGCACGAGTTCCCCAAAGGAAACATATTCGATGTCTTCAAGAGCCAAGCAGTAGCCGAGGTCAAGCACCTCGAGCTTTGAGAGGTTGCTTAAAGAGTGAGCCCCCGCTCCTAGTCCTATAGTCTTTAATGAACGACAACTGTTTAAAATGAGCTTCTTTAGGACGACCAAGTTGGACAGCGAAGATGGAAGAGACATCAAAGAAGAAGAACCAGAAAGGTTGAGAACTTCAAAACGTCGCATGGCACGGTTGAATGACTTCTCTTGGATCTCAGCTATTGACTCGCATTGAACCAAAAGGAGATGTTGGAGACCACACAAGTTGGAAACTGAAGATGGCAACGACTTGATTTTGGAAGATGACAAATCTAGAACTCGGAGGTTGCTCATCCGCTCAAAGACTTCATCCGGTATTATCTCTAAGGATTCACATTTGGAAAAGTCAAGAAACTCAAGCTTTTCCAGGGCTTTCGAGGACGGAATGGCTGTTAATTGCTTACAACCATGTAGCCTTAGCAATCTAAGACCACAAAGGGAGGAGATGGATGAAGGGAGGCATGCAATAGGTGTGGAACGAAGGTGAAGGACACGAAGGCATGACATGTACTCAAAGAAGTATGGTGGGATGTCTAACTGAAGGACTTGGGGTCCACATCTAATCAATAAGGTAGAGAGATTAGACCATTCCGGAGAGGGAGGGAGACTTGTTCCACTACCATTTCTCTCGGTGCTTATAGTGGTAGCAACGAACGTCCATTGCTCGCCTGCATACTCTCTTCTGAGACTTGTTGGCAGGGAATTCTCATCGACCCAAAATTTGTGAATGTCGACAGATAGCCCAGCATATCGCATGAGCTTCTTTATGTGAGGAAGCACTTTATGTCTTTCATCTATGAGGGAGCGATCACAGAGCTCTCTAAGCAGTGGGTTCATCATTCTCTCCACCAGAATCTTTACCTCTTCTTCTAGTGTACTCAATCCCATTTCTTCTCCTGCTCCTCCTCCAGTAATAACAGCACTAGTATTAAAGAAGCCTTGTGCTATCCAGTACATTGCCAACCAGTTCTCTTCACCATAATCCAGATCTCCATCAAAGAAGAAGAGATACCTGAGAAAGTCCATGACAACCTCTTGAGTAAATTTGCTCCTTGAAGAATGCGCAACCTCGGCTGTCTCATCAAGCAAAATGTTGGATTTTATACTATCAAAAGGTGCATCGGAATTATTCTGGTAGAATAAGAGATATTCTCGTTCCCAATGAAAATCACGATCAAATGGCATGACATCTTCTTCATTCCCAATCAAAAGAATCTTGGAACCTAATGTTTTTGCTGTCCTTATCCTCCTCACACTCGGAACTCCCACCCATCCAAAATCGATGGCTTTACACACTTCTCCTACCACCAACAAGAAACTCTTGTCTTTCAGTTTTGCACGGATTGCGTCTGCTATTTCCTCTGAACCCTCCTGGTCACTATCAGTAACATCTTCCATGGATGGAAATTCAATTTCCAGATGCTTTGCTATTCTCATCTGTAGATTTCGAGCACTCCATTCTTTTCTGGATAATTTTACCCATATCAAGAGATCGAATAGACCCCTTTCCATTGCAATCTTAGCCGCCTCTTCCGCGATCCTCCATCTTCCCACACCCTCGCAACCATTGCATCTAATAACTCTCCACTTAAAATCTGTAAGGTAGAATTGTACGAGTAGATCTCCTAGGCGTTCTGTTTCTCTACCATCTCCCCAAGTTATATTTCTGTATGCAAATTAAATAAGAAAAAGAACGAAACCGAAGAATTCAGTTGTTGATATCCAAAGAGTTCTTTGAAATCTAAAGCTATAAATCCATCAAACCTTTTGAAATCAATAATCTCAATCTTCCCTTTATTTTCCAGAGATGGGGAAATTACACTCCAATGAAAATAACAATAAAAAGAAGTGTGGCATATTTAATCATGACCAAAATTCAAATAATTTGACTAAAGTCGCTTCACTTTAATCAATATTTTTTTAAATGCCCCGGATCTCAAGATATCATGGGAAGAGTGTATGTCACATAAACTAATAAATCTCATAATATTATGGGACTGACCCATGATGTCATGACTTTTATGCAACATCTTAGGGAGAAATTTTTCCCCAAATGATAGAACCCGAGAAATGGTGGTAATGTGTATTTACAAAATGTCATTTTTTATTTTCTTTTTTATAAAAAATGAATTCCTTTGCTAGTTGTAAAAAATATATGATACAGAAATTAATTAATCCTATGATGCCATGGGATATGGTGCACAAAAGTTAAAAAAAAAATAATGTTCACTAGAGTCAAACGACTTCGAGCATTTGGGTAATGAAATTGGAAAATTGGATTAAGGATGACTAATATGCCAAAACCCCTAAAAAGAAAGAAAGAACAAATGGAGTCAACTTGTGATTTTGAATGCTATAAACATGATTGAAGTTGGCTTAATTAGTAATGGGACAAGGAAGACAGACGATTTTGAGCATTTACGTCTCGGTCTCCCGTTGATTTTCCAAAAACAGAAAATTACACTCCAGTGAAAATAACAATAAAAAGAAGGGTTTTGACATATTAGCCCCTCCTTAAATCCATTTTTTTCCAATTTCATCACCAAAATTCATAGAATGCCACTAGATTTGCTTGACTCTAGTCCACCATATTTTTAAAATGCCCCAGATCCCATTATCTCATGGAAACAATGTATGTCACAGAAACAGATAAATCCCATGATATCATGGAACTGTCTCATGATGTCATGGATTTTATATAGTATTTTAGGAAATTTTTATTTCAGATGATATAGCTAGAGAAATGGTGGTAAGATGTGTACTTATTTTTCACAAAATATCATGTTTTGTGTTCTATAAAAAAAAATCATTTGCTAGTTGAAGAAAATGTATGATACAAAATTTGTTAAATACCATGATATCTTAGGATATGGTGCAAAAAATTTGAGTCAAACATGATATTATCTGAATTTGGGTAATGAGATTGGAAAAACCGGATTTAAGGACAACTAATATGTTATGGCCATAGAGCCCATCGTGAAAGGTGAAAGGTGTGTACATTGAATTGATCATCCTAAAATCTCTAACTTCTATGATTTGATCAACGGTGCAGATTCAACAACTGTCTATTGTTGGCTTGGATGATCTAATCATTCAGACTTTGTTATTTTTTGCAAAATTGCAAATTACCCCCCCCCCCCCCGCGCCAAAAAACACAGAAAAAAAAAAAAGGGCTGAATACAGGTAACCCAAGCGCAAAACAAAAGCGACAAAAGATCTCCAAGAGAAACAAAAGGAAAAACATAACAAAACCCCACTTCGGAGATAACGTAATCAATCGGACTCCTGACCGCAACTTTTTACTAAGGATTCAGAGCCACTACACTTTCGCTTTTTGATAAACCTTGTGAAACAGCCCTTGCCATACAAGCTAATATGAAAGCAATATCGGAGCGTATTAAAGAAAATTTAACACGGCGAGGGATTAATGCATATGAATATTTTTCATATATACGTATGATTCAAAACATAAATTAAAAATAGATGAGCAATATAAACTAGCAATATAGATCACTATTCAAATTACAAAAAGATCAGGATCGAATTGCATGACCCACCATCAATATATCTATTTACTGAACTCCATCCATCTTTAAATTTCTAAAATAACTGCGGATCGGGTGCATTAATCCATTTGGATAAAGTTTAGGTTAACAGATGTAATATGATTGGAGATTCTCCTTGTGGGTTGCCTAACAATGGTTGGTTTAATAATCTGTTGGGCCCATTGAAGGTAAGTGGTCAATATGATCTAGGAGAATCGAAATCATGATATGCCACCCATTTATCTAAATGTGGGTCTACTGATGAGATCATAGCTAATTTTGATATATATCTTTTTCATCGGTCTGTAAGGCCCACTATCAAAGCCAAATGCCCTTTTTTTTTCTCTCTTCTTCTTTCTATAGGCCCATTGAGGGTAAATGGTCCATGTAGCCAAATGGCCTTTGTTTCTTCTTTATCCTCCTATTGCTGCTTTAATAATCTATGGGGCCCATTGTCAGGGGCGTCTCTGAGCATAGGCAGCCTAGGCGGTTGCCTAAGGCCCCCAAAATAGGAAGGCCCCCAATTTCCTATTTTACTTAATTATTTAATAGGTTACAGGCCCCTCAATTTAAATATTTTAACTTAATAAAAGAAAAAAAATAAGTCTCAAAATACCTGTTAAACTTTTTGAAATCCTCATTTAATGCAAAGAAAAACATAATTCAAACTTTCAAAGGAGATAGACTTCCAACTTCGAAACTCAAAAAGACTATTAGACTTCAAATTTAAAAAAAGACTGTTGGACTTCCAACTTTTATAGCCGTTTCTTAATTCTTACTTAATCCCTACTTTCACTCCTTCTCCTCACCAACGTTTCCTTATCTTTCTACTCTGAACGCTTACACTTCCTTCTTTGTAGCTCACTTCTCAATTGATCTCCTACTTTCACTCTCCTGTTCACTATTTTTCCTCATTTTTCTATTGTCAATGTCATATCCTATCATATCCATCCTTCTTTCTAGCTAACTTTCAAGTGTTGATTCAATTTCAAAATTTCAAAGCCGGCCATAGCCCTCTTCTTCCTCACAGGTGCTATTATTCTAACCTTTCAACTTTTAAATTAGTTTTATACTTTTATTTTATATTTTTTGTAGCTATCACTTGTTTATCTAGAGAAAATTGAGAATTTGAGATTAAGTTGATATTCTATATTTTAATATAATAATTTATAATTTATTATAAAAGGCCTCTTTTATGGTTTCGCCTAAGGCCCCATTTATCTTAGAGACGGCCCTGCCCATTGTTCTAATAGACTCTAAATCATATGCGTGAGAGGAAAATGATTTTAGGAGGGTTCAAAAGAGAAGTTAGTATCATATGATATATTTGAGGGAGGAATAGTGGCGAAGGGATAATGAGAAGAAGAGGAAGAGGAGCTCGAATTGTGGTGAGAGTATTTGCTGGAGACAAAATATGCCTGCAGAAGAGTTTATGTTGGTTGGCTCTAATGATTAGTTACCTAAAAAAGAAATCAAGTTCATTTGATTTTCCAACTGGCATCAAATGGAAAAGGCAACAAAGTTTTGTAGATGCCTCCAAACTCTCCATGTAGCTTATTTTAAAAGAAGTATAAAGATCTTCTAGTTTCCCCTTAGAAAATCATAAATAGGAATGCAAATGGATTTCTGATTATCTAATTATCCTGCTTTTCTGACCTGGATATAAATGGATTTGAAGCCTAATTCTAGTTTCAATAAGAAATTGGATCCGAATCTGAAAGCCCAAATTTGTGTGTGTGTGTGTGTGTGTTTTTTTTTTTTTTGATACCCTAATCTAAAGGTGCTAGGACCCAGGAATTTAATGTGTTGGTGACATTCAAGAAGTGGGTCTAGAGGTGCGACTATTGTTTCTCCAAGCCCAAGCTACATATGTCCTGGTCCACATAAAAATGCAATTTGGGCTAGCCTTCTTTAAGCCTCTTGCTCGGGCCGGATTTTGAAGTCCGTTTTGAACTTGGTTGTGCTAGGGCCCAGATTACGGGCTTGGCTGTTGAAGATTCATGATCTGGGCTACAGTGTTGGGCTTACACAGTAAATTCTGGCACTGCTTTGGGTAGATGAATGAACTAATACCGGGCTCAGCCCAATCAAGTTGGATCCCTGGGTGGGTCCTAATGTAATAGGCACAGGTTAGTGAGAAAGAGTCCACCATATTTGTGACATGAGAGTATGGTACTTGATAAATATGGATCACATTGATTTTTCATTATATTTGAACGATGATGGTGTTTCTGACAGACCAAACCAAGTTTCATGACATCTTTCATCGTTCATTATCTACAATAGTTATTTTATCTCAGTGAGTTTACTCTGTTTCTCTTGTGAGTTTGAGTTAACACCCCCTTCAAGCGTATGGGAATCTCAATCACATTGAGCTTATTGTGGTATATCCAGTAAATAGAATGCCTACCAAAACCTTGAATTCTGCATCCCCATGGCAAAAAGTGTTTTCTCAGTGGTCATATCCAACTATTTTTTCTTTATTCAAGTTAGAAACATGGTGTATGCTAGGCTATGCACGATCTTATATTTACTTTTTTATATCATTAATTGTTGAGGAGTGAGCTCCACTCGTGGGGGAGTATTGAAAAGTATTTATGCCGCTTCTATTAATACCTCAAGATTTTAGCTAAAATGGTTAGGTAATGAAACTTAATATGATATCAAAGCCAACCAGTCGTGAGTTTGAATTATATGAAAAACGACTCAACACAAAAATAAGCGTGTCCCCAAAAATGCCCGATCAGGACTTACCCGAGGGGAAGTGTTAAGGAGTATGCTCCACCGGAGGGGGAGTATTGAAAAATATTTATATTATCTCTACTAACAGCTCATAGTTTTAGCAGGAATGGTTAACTAATGAAACTTAATAGTAATCATATCTATCAGATAGAAAAAGAAGGTATATGTAGGTGCACCTTGTTGTTGGCAAATGCTTTGCAAGCTCCATGTGTTTTAGTTAGTTTACAAAAAATCTAAACATGAAGAAAGACAAATGCTTTCCAAGCTAACTATATTTTAGTGATTTTACTCTAAATCAACACATGAAGTAAGATAAGTAAAAGCTTACTCGATTTGATCATCCATCTGATCGTCCATCTGATCGTCCGTCTGATCATCCATCTTCGTTGCAGGCGCTAGAGTTAAGAACTTGGATAGAATGGTTCTTGTGAATGGTTTTGATATCAAGAAAGAGCCATTTTTATAGTGCAGGCATGGTAAAAAGGGACGAACATAATCACATGGAATGATTCTTTGCGTCTCAGAAGATCAAAGAATGTGGAACATTTTCTTAGCTGCGTTAGTTTGAGTATCTCCCCCACCTTTAAAAATTCTCTCTTTATCTTAATCCGAATTCTTTTGTTAAGGGTTTACATTACCCCCATGAGGCCATGAGGTTTCACCTAAATGTTAAATTCTCCCTCACTTCTCATGATTAGTAAGTGGCTGGATGCCATTGGTTTTAAAACTGATATCCTACTTGGTTTAATTTCAGTCCCAACTAACTTGAGCACCAATTACTTTTCTTTACAGAAAAAAAAAACTGCCTTCATATTATCTTTCTAATGATCACTAGTCTTGTTGGATGTTACTAACCATCTGATTAAGCTCTTACCACTACTAAAAAAAAAAAAAAAAAACTCATGATTAAATGCAGTGATTGCAAACAGTTATAAAATGTCCATCATCACCTTTTAAATTTCAAAGGTGGATCCAGCTGATGGAGTTCTAGTATTGGCCAAGAACAACATTACAGAGATGAATCTATCAAGGTTTTTTGGCATTTGGAAATTGGAATCCCCTTTTTCTTCTCATCCTTAACGCCCTTGAAAGGAAGTGAAAAATGGACTACTTGTCCTGTTACTAGGGATATTTTTAAACAGATCTTAATGTCAGTCATATATCCCTGGGACTCTGTATAACGGGGTTGCCCACCACCCACCGACCACCTACCCAAGTTAGAAAGATCTATTCTCCAGGATATCACGTTGATTCGTATGGGCACCGCAAGATCTATTCTAGAGAGCGGATACAGGGGGACTCGCAAGGGCTATGGCCCATGGTGCACCCCCCATAATTTCTGAAAACCCCCCTTTTGTTTTACAAAATTTTACCTATAGTTGAAAAGGTCTCCCTAGTCCCTAGGTCTCAAGAAAAGTTACGGCTACAATTGATTTTTAGAAAGGATCTATTTTCCAATCCTCATTCTCCAGACCTTGGATTCCATTCTCCATTCTAAATATATCAGATTCTGATTATTCAAAAATAAAAAAGAAAAAGAGAGAGAAAAAGAAAAGGAGAGAGTTCCAGTAAAAAAAAAAAGAGGAAAAAGAAAAAGGGTTAGAAACTTGATTCCAAAGTCACCTTCCTGCTCATCACTTTGGCACCAAACCAAGGTGTTGGAGGTGGACCCAACGGAGCAACTCAGGTTGGGCCAAGTCGAGCCCAATATCCTCCTTATTTTTTGAAAGTTTTTCTAAAGGTCGAGCCCACAAGAAAGTGCAATATGGGCTGAACTTGTTCAGAACACCATGGCCCAGTTACATAATACGCTACCCCTCTTGAATTGAAACAAGTCTAAATTCCATACTCATCCAAACAATACTCACCGTTTCATTAAAATCTGGAACTCTCGGAGCTTACGTTCTCTGACATGAGTGGAGATGAACTTCCGAAGGAAATCAGTCTTGAAGGCAGTCCTTGCTACCTCGTCCCCAATCTCCTCATAGGGCCTCTGCATGATCCTCCACCAGTCCTCCGCTACTCCGCGGAACATGTAGGCCGCTAACTGCACTCTCTGACGCCCCGAGCACTCGAAGACTCGGAAGATCTTCTCCATCCTGACGATCCAGTCGTCTGCTACCATGGGATCATCGGTGCCCGAGAACTCTGGCGGTCCCCTCTTGAGGAACCTCTCGAAGATAAGGTTCGGGTCTGCCCCCCGAACCGGCATATCCTCGGGGGCAAGCGGGGCCACCCTGTCAATAACATCCAGGACTTGCGCCTGAAACTGCGCAAAATCCTCTGTCTGCCTCTGATGAGCTGCGGTCTGGGCCTCCTGAGAAGCAAAGAAGGCCTGGAGAAATCTCTCAAAGCGCCGCTCATGGGCGGACTGCTCGTCGGGAACAGCCGTCACCGGATGTGCACCATCTCCTGACATCTGTCATGAAAAGAACTTGTGTCAGTTTAAGTCTAAAATCTAAGACCACACTGACTCTACCCAATCCGTCGTCCTCACACGTATCCCATCACTTGAATCCTCACTACGTCCTATGGTTTCTAGTGTGTTTTATTTCCTAGAGACCAGCTCGCTCTGATACCATAAAAATGTAACGCCCCAATTCCGGATACCGATGTACTCGTTCGAATACCCGAAATTGGCGCGCTACTTCCCGGAAAATCCGAGAACTTCCAAGATCGTAGGCCGCAGTGAGGTCCAATTTAAAACTTTTTGACCAACATAGTTATAACATTTAAATTGCGGAAGCGTAACGATTAAGTAAAGCGGAAGCAATAGGTATCGATATATATTAAGTATGAGCAAAACTACAGTCTACTTAAAATGATTCAGTGTTAATCAAAGTTATACATTTGAGTTCTACCTATCTCGCTACAAAATTTCACTCAAACCCAAAACAAATAGAGTCCCTCAAAACCCTGGTAAGTACTCCTCGCCCTCCGGCTCGACATCCGTGTCGGCCGGGCCCCATGCGTACTCTCCTGCAACGGGTGCTTCCACTACAGCTAGTGCGTCGTCTGGGATCTCGGGATCAAGGCCTAAGCTCCAATGAATGGGTCAGATCTAAAAGATCTGGCAAGATACAACATACTACTAACATAGAACATATATATCAAAGGAAATAAAGACGGGTAATTAAATTAAATGAATAGCAAGGGAAATGAACTAGGCAGTTGTGCATTTAAACCATAAGGAATCAGTATAAATGAAATCATCTAAACTGCTACAACTAGGTGGCACATTCACACGAGCTGGAATACCGCGGGATATTATGCTGCGGCCCTCCCATACTGAACACAGTTGCGGCGGGGAAATCTCACCAGTGCTGGGAATTACTAATCCCGCAAATCACTCATCAACTCATCATCTCAACACTCTAGATCGGCACAGTATCACACCGTCCGTCTTAACCACACAGCTCATCATGATAGCTCTACAACACTCATCTAGCTCCTACCGGGGATGATCAGTCCACAGGCTGAGCTTAAATCATCCGAGTGAATGTTCATGCCGACTCGAGAATAACTCTAAGGTCTGTGTCTGTCTAGGCTTTGCCTTGCGTGAACAAGGTCCTAACAATGTCTCTAAGAGGTCTAAACATCTCAATACAGTCTCTGGATCTCATTCAAGGTCCAGGCCCACTCGTTGGATCCATACCAAGGCCCATCAGTACATGGCCTGGTCTAAAACCGTCCAATCGAGGCAACTAATCCATCTACTACTGATAAACGTTTCCATTTCAATCCATATAACTTAACAGTCCAATAGAAACTACCTCTTCAAGCTAATGGGTTCACATCTCCACACTTAAGCCCAATAAGGGCCCGCCTAGACACAGACACGGGTCAATGATCTCCGAAATCACACTATCGGGTCACCTCTAGATACCCTAGGTTCAGGTCTTCCAATTATGTTTAATTAACGGTAAACAGCTAATCTAAAGATCTAAGAATGACAGAGTAATAATGACAGTGAAGTATAAACTTCAATCAGAGAATCAACGGAAAATCCAACGGTCCAATCCTAGGTAATGGGCCACTTTAGGTTCGGGTCTATCTCCGGTAATTCGATCTCTAAACGATGTCATTAATGCCATACAATACTGTATTTGGTGCTTAGTTGGTTAAGGGCATCTATGACAACTCTTAGAGGTCGAATCATCTTAGATTAATAACCGAAACCCTAGACAGTGGTCCCCGCGAGTCAAG
This sequence comes from Cinnamomum chago, assembly GCA_038049695.1. Taxonomy (NCBI): domain Eukaryota; kingdom Viridiplantae; phylum Streptophyta; class Magnoliopsida; order Laurales; family Lauraceae; genus Cinnamomum; species Cinnamomum chago. The sequence continues at coordinate 52,695,188 of CP142460.1, forward strand.
GCTGAGCCACACCGTTGACTCGGGCTTAGAACACTGATAAATGCTCATTTGGATGGTCAATGGGCCCCACAACTGATCATATCTCCTAAATGTTGAAAACTGGAACAATCAGGGTTTTCCAGGTGAACCTGATATGTTGTGAGCTCGGTTGATCTCCTGGCCGGGAGGATCAACCGAGTGCACTAACTAATCTGAATCAGGCTTCCTGGATAACTTAATCCGTTTCTAAAGGCTTACAGCGTGTCCGGTCAAACAACCTGGCCTAGGTGATTGACCGCATACTCTAAAAACCTTAGAAAGATTGATGTTCCAGCTTTAAACACTTTCTAAATGTTAATTCTAAGTTTCAGGTTGATTCGGGTGTAAAATGTCTGAGTTTCGAGTGAAAAACCAACTTTCAGTCATTTCCTGCGAAAACCCTGTATACCGGGTCAACCTGGGCTAAGTCGGGTCAACCAAACTAATTGAAATGGGTTTTCTGCAAGAAAATGGCTGAGGGCCAATTTTTCCTCAAAAACACAGTGGTCTCGGTCGACCAGGATAGGTCCCAGTCGACCCAGACAACAGAAAGCTCAGTCTGCAGAGAAAAGCTAACTGGGAGCTGAAAATTCCATTTTCCCAGTGTTCTCGGTCGACCCAGACATGTCTCGGTCGACCTAGAACACTGTCGGGCGAGTCTGCAGGAAAAATAACTGAGGCTTATTTTTTTTGGATTTGCAGTGTCGCCGGTCGACCTAGCCAGGGCTCGGTCGACCGAGCACACTGGATTTTCAGCCCAGGCTGATTTCTGCAACTTCTCCGTTTTGACTCTTTTTTCGCCCAAACCACTTCCAATCACTTCCAAACTTCCCCAAAACATTTCTAAACTATAAATAACTCATTTACCCATCCATCAACACCCTTGTGGCCCACTGATCTTCCAAATGGGGGGTGAAACCCCATCCATCAGTGACCTTTTCCATCCAAACACAGAAAACAGAGCTCCAGGTGACATCTAAAGCTTAATTAAACACTAGCATGACATGAAACCACTGAAATCAAGAAGTAAATCATATGTACTAAGTTAGGAGCATGAGCAATTGCCTTTAAGCTTGAGAGAGAGAGGATTGTAGAGAGAAATAATTAGAGAAGAAGGAGGATCCCAGTTCCAGTAGAGAAGAGGAGAATAAGAAGAAGAAGCACAGCAGCAGAGTGGTCAGCAGTAGCTGTAGCAGTAGCAGTAGCCCAACACAGAATCAGCTGTAGGAGCTCCCAGGTAGAGAAATGAGGGAGGAAGGAGGTGAGGCAGTAGTTGCTGCTGTTAGGGGAAAAATCCCAGCACAATGACAGTGGGTGGAACAGAGAAATGAAGAAGGAAGGTGAAACAGAAGGAGCTGATGGCTGCAGCTCCTAGAAGACCATTTCCCCAGCACAACCAGCAGCTCCTAGGTGATTCTTCCAGCACAAATCCAGCAAGAGAATGAAGAACAGTGGCTGCAGCTCTAGGAGATGGCTCTTCCAGCACAACAGAGGAAGTGGAGAAGAAGAAGATGACCCAGCAGCAGCTCCTAAGATGGATTCCAGCAGTACCAGGACCTCCCAGGTGAAGAAATGAAGAGGAAGAAGATGGTGAAGTGGCTGCTGCAGCTGAGAAGAAATCCCAGCAACAGTTGCAGTGGCTTGGAGGAGAAATGAGGAAGAAGAAGAGGGAGTAGCATTGTTGCAGCAGCTGTGAAGGAGTTCCAGCAATGCAACAGTGGGTGTCTTAGCTCAATGAAGAGAGGAATGCAAAGGAAAACAGTTGCTGGAGGTTTTCTTGGGATGGGGGCTGATCTAGGGATTAGGGTTCTTGCTTTGGGATAAGAGATGGTTTTATAGGTTAGGGGGGAGTGATTAAGGACCAAATTAGCCCTAGGGTTTTCATGTGGTTAGGGTTAGGGTTAGGGTAGATTAGGTCTTTTGGCTGGAAGGTTCTAGAGGAGGAGCACCATTAGCACTAAACCCACACTAATTACTTAATTAGACTTAACTAATGGCCTAACTAGCACTAAAAGCCTAGGATTAAATCCAAAGCACCCATCTAACTAAAATAACCCAACTAAGCTAGTCTAACCAAAAGAACTTAGGAGATCAACTAATCTCTCAAATCAACCCCTAATTAGTCCAATTAGTTAGTAATTAACTATAATTAGCAAAGATTAGTAATAATTAGCAAAGATTAGCATAATTAACCAATAATTAGCATAAATTAGAATTAATTAGTCTATAAAATAGCAATTAGAGGGTCCACCAAGGGCGGGACCTCACATCAGCAGCTACAAAAGATTTCGCAAGGTTGAAGATAGAAAATCTTCGCACTATGTGGAAGGCATCCATGTCCAGTGGAAAACATAGGACGTACCAAAACACAGTTGATTCAGCCAAAACCAGGATCATTGATATTCATGTCAATGGTGTGGCAAGAGGAAATCCGAGGCCCGCAGTTTTGAGGGGTGGTGAGGAATTGCAAAGGGGAGTTATTATCCTTAATTCCCAAGGCCAGATGAATTCAAAAACTTGAATGAGGCAGAGCTTTCAGCTACTGGACACGCTCTTTTAATATCGAAGCATAGGTTTATGGATCAACAGTTTACTATTGCAGGCAACTCAAAGAATGCCCTTGCCCGGGCTTTAAAAGAAGAGCATCCATGAAGGATAGGTTGTCTTTTTGGGTCCCGCTCCTTCAGCAACGGTTGTGTTCTCACATCTACAAAGGCATCGAGCAGGTGGACCTCCTTTCAAAACAGGAAGGATATGGATTTGATTTGTATATTTTAATTCTATATTGGGGCATGTACAAAGCTTCTTCAGGGGGCAGTGGTAAAAAAGGAGTTCCATTTATTGCACTTCTACAGTATACTTCTACAGTATGTAACTCGTACACAGTACAGATTCTCATTTCTTCATTTCTAACTGTTTCTCCATACTAACAAGTGAGGAATAATTTGGACACTCCTGAATGTAACTTTTTAAAAACCTAGTGCTACACGTGCAGTGGGTGCATAGCCACAAACATTTGTTCAAATAACTCAAATGAGGGTTCTGCCTTTTCAAATAGCAAGTGGAATAGAGGAATTGGTTGACAAAGACTGCAGATTCAAATCCTATCCCCTACTAAGAAAGAGCGATTACAGAGGCTGATAACAGAGAAAAGATTGAGAAAAGGCACCTCTGAAAATACTTTGACAAAAGCAAGGCAAGTTTGCCTAAGTGTTTCTCGAAACGCTAGATAACCGAGGGGCTGCTTGGGTAATTTACTTGTATAGTGAAGTGAAGAGAATGGTCATATCAAAAGAGATTAAAAGAAGAAAAGGGTCAAATCAGAAAGTCATAATTTACAAAAGGCATTCTTTTTACCCAAAAAGTCAAAAAGCTGCTCTCTCATGGCACTAAATGAAAAAAAAAATACTACTCCCATTACACTAAATGACAAAAGACTATAATTTGGGGAAGACGTACCTTTTTTCATTTAGCACATTTTGATTTCACCCCGTCTTCTTTTATTCTCTTTTGATTTGACCTTTTTTCTTCACTTTACAATTAAATGACCCAAACGGCCCCTCAAGGAATTTGTGTTGCTTTGAGGAACTTCCACGAATGGAGTGGACAAGATGAATTATATATGCATCTTGGGTCTCCATCCTTTCCCATTTAACAAGATATAATATAAAGATAGCAATTATTATTAGGAGTTGGCAAGAGGTGGCAAGAGACCCTTCCAGGATTCTCTTCTATCAACCTAGTCCCCCTCCACAAGTTCTTTTAAAGCTTAAGATCAATGAAAGTACGATTAGCAATCTGGGTATAGCTGGAGTAGGAGGGATTAGGAGATATGCATCTTGGGTCTCCATCCTTTCCCATTTAACAAGATATAATATAAAGATAGCAATTATTATTAGGAGTTGGCAAGAGGTGGCAAGAGACCCTTCCAGGATTCTCGATCTTCTATCAACCTAGTCCCCCTCCACAAGTTCTTTTAAAGCTTAAGATCTGAAAGTACGATTAGCAATCTGGGTATAGCTGGAGTAGGAGGGATTAGGAGTCATAGCGCGGCTACGACTATTTTCTCCTTCTCAGGCCCAAATGGTCCTTTTTCCATCATTAACTCTGACAAATGGTCTTCGTGAAGCTAATCCCTCGATCTTCGTCAGTTAATAGTAGCACATTCCAATGGGCCTCTAGCACTGAAAAGGCTTCATGGAGCTTTATCTAATGTGGCGGAAGAGTAATTCTCTTGAAGCCGCTATTTAAAATGTTAAATGAAGTGCTACCTCATTAGCAGATAAATTAGAAAAAAAACTAGAAAAACCAGAAATCAACCACGGAGTCAACAAGTTTCGTATGGTTTTATTATTCAAAATAGCAAAGTCAAGTTTAAGAAAAAGCACTTCAACCTTTTCAAAAAAAATAAATAAAGCACTTCAAGGATGGCACTACAAAAAGTCAGGCAAGAATGCCTCAAAAACTCTAATATCTAATCTATTACAAAGTTAACAAGGGCTTTCCCTTGATATCACTGGGAATGTAGTGAAGTGCAACGTCCTCATTAAACACTGCATGCAAAGCATCATCCTTAATCCAGCTACAGACGTCAACTCTCTAATGTTCAAATGAAAGTGGCTGTTAACCTCTGGACATCAGCGAGATATATCCATTTGTAAAAGCAACGAAATAGGAAGCATATACTTTTTTTAAAAAATGAATAGAAAGCATATACTGTTGGCAAGTCTTTATTGTCAAACCATCACTATCGTTACAAACTAATACACAAGAAATAAAAAGGATGTAATTCACAAGTGGGTTTTCTTAAATTACATTATCCATTCAAGATGAAACTAGCTAACCAGCCTTTGGCCATCTGTTCTAAATTTCAATTACCACATCAATGTCACATGGCATTAGCGAACAAGTATTCTACATGCATTGGATGCTTATAATGCTGTGATGGGTATCTGCACAGCAGAGCAAAATTTCTGCTGCAGACGCCCGCAAGGGGTATCCTGCAAAAAAATTTCCCAGAGCTGTTAATGCAGTGAGAGAGGATTGATGGGTAGGGTTCATTTTCGTGTAAGGTGTTCGTGCAACAAAAACTGAAAGAGACATCATTATATTTGCTCAAAGAAAACTGGCATCACTTACAGCACGGCGGTAAACAAGCTCGGGCTTCATTTGTCTGGGGTCATTCCACAACACCTCAGTATCAGTCCCTGCACGAATAACAAACTGGTCCCTAGCTTTTTCATCAGTAAGCCAGTGTTGTAGGTTTTCCTGTAAAAATGAGCACAAACGAACATCAAAATTGCATGTATTTTACATAGGATTAGTTAAAGAAGCAGTATTAGTAAAGAAGTAGAACACTTCTTCCAGTATGTTTCTCATTACATGTCTCATATAGGCCAAGAAAAGCTATTGTAGTCCACATGGGTTTTTTATTTTTATTATTATTATTATTTTTTTGAAATGTAAGTTAGTCTTTCATTATCAAACAAATAAAATACACAAGAGATGCCGACTTATAGGAACGATCTCTCCATTGGAGCATACCTGAATAATCAGAGAGACATAAATCAAAATCGTCCACATACTGGGCAAGCAATGAAAACAGCCCACATCCCAGGCACACACTCAACTAGAAATCATCTAAAAAAGTAAGCTCCACTGTAGAGAGATGAGAGGGAACCAAGCACCTTCGCTTTATATTAAAACTAAGCGTGCTTAACTCTTTATTTAAGAGCCTCAAAATTTAATAGCCTAAAGTCAATCCAGCCAAATGATCGTGACCCTCTATTTAAGGGCCTCAAAATTTAATAAATTGATGAAGTTAAAATTCCAGAGAATAAACCCATCAGTGGATGATGATTGGATCAGAATCAAATTTGAAAGTGATTCCCCTGGGTAGGTGTGTCAAGTGATTTGACTCATCAACATGTGGGCCCCTCTGCAAAAATGCAAGAAGGCCATCATCATCCTCTCCATCATCATCATTATCAAAGCCTTGTTCCACGATGTTGGCCCTGAGAGTCGATGGGCTGGGAAAGACAAGTGGTTCCACGAATGACGAATGGTCCTCTATGACCCCCACCTTTTTCAGGGCAGCACGCCATCCCTTCTCCCAGGCCTTGTCCCTTACGCGCAGCACCCGAGTTTCGTAGTGTGAAGTCGCCTTGCCCCGACCAGCACTAATCGCCACCGTCTCGGCCACATGCCTCGTCAAACAAGTCATGCATCCTGGCTACAACCGAGGTGACAGACTACTAACCGAGGCAGGCACTGACAGCCACGTCTCACCTAAGGACACGTGGCAGGATGCAGGCACGCGCTGATGGGATAGACACACCATCCCAGCCGTCCACCCCTATCAAATCTCTGACAGAGCCACATCCAGTGGCTGTAGCCATATCAGGACAGGGCTCAAGAAAGGATCCGATGAGACCTTAGCAGCCAACAGATCAATGCGAGATCAGGCCCAATGTGACTAACATTTAATGCAGTATGGGCTGATTGGACCCTCATTTAATGCAATGTGGGCTATGATGGATCCTCATTAATTACTTTATAGGCTAATGAGACCTTAGTAGTCAAATCATTAGGCCCACTAACAGGCATCTAGGATTTTTCTCTTATAAGGGGATTTACCGCCCAAAAACCAAGTACGCATACGTGCATGCATTTTCCTGGTCGTTACTCTGCCCCTCTTCTTCTCCGACCTTTGTCCCTGCACTAACTTAGACATCGGAGAGCCCTGCGCTGCCCATAGCCAGGGTCCTTTGACCGTTATTTCTTCTCTTTCAGGTCCCTGAAGCGGATAGCTCTCCATAGTCGATTGGATAAGTCCTCAAAGGCTCCCCCTAATCTTGTGAGTTATATTTTCTGCACTTATAATTTTACAGCTGAAACTGGTCATGATTCTTTTCAATTAAGTTTCAAGCTCAAGGATTAGACCTAAATCTGAATATTTGGCTAATAAGGGATGAGGTTGGGCTCTATCTTTGCCTGGCCCAAGTGCCACATGACAGTGGAGATGAGGTAGTGAACCCAAGGGGTGATCAACTGCCCAATTGTCCCAAGTTTCGAATCCCCTGTTCTTCAAATCTGAAGAAGTTCCCGGGTCAAATGCAATTACATTTTTCCTTTTAGTATTTTTGAGAAATTTCAGTTTTTTTGTGAATGAACCACCAAATAGTTCAACTCATTGCTTGTCCTTTTCACCTAGGGTTCTAAACGGGTCAGTTCTGGTCCGGGTCCATGGTGGACCCGGAACTGGAACCTTAAGGAGAAGGTGGAACCAAATCCGGACCCGAAACCAGAACCATATATGGGACGAGTCTGGATCTGGGTTCGGGTCCGGGTCTAAGCAGAGAATGATATTAAAAAAAACATGGTTTTTAAGAGAAATTTTCGAAAATTGAGGTAATATGTTGGGTCTCGGGTCTTTGGATCTGAACTAAGGTGGAACCCGACCCGAACCTATTTACTTATTGGAGCCTAAATAAAGACCCAGACCCAGTTTTTAATGGGTCGAAACCTCCGGATAATCGGAGAATCGGGGACGCATTTACATCCCTACGTTCACCCCAAACCTTCGTTAGTTGTAATCTTAGTTGATCATAAGGTAATTAAGTGCGGTCCTATTCTCTAGCCCACTTGCAACAACCACCAATGGCAGTGAGTGTAAAACTGCGAAGGATAAATAAGGTTTGAGGAGAAAATCATTCTAGTCTAATAATCATATAGAGTGAATCACGGACGCCAATGATTTAAATCTATAACTAAGACTCAATCCGGAAGTGGAATTGAGCGGTTGGGGGTGGCCATGGCCAGGTGGAAAAAGAATTTTATTTACATAGTGGCTACCTCAAAGAAAATTTCCTTGTCCCATGACTAACTCAATCCACTGATAAGCATTTAGGATCACATTGAACCATTACCAAAACATCGATTCTAGGCGAAATTGAGGGGGCTGGGTTTATTTATTCCCCAAAATAGATTATACTTGTGATTGATTTTGTCATTCCATGCAAGTTGATGGTCTGTCAAGAAAAATGGGTAGGCCAAAGAGGACATAAATGAAAATAATAAAGTTGGTATCCAAGGATTTAATTCAAGATAGATCCCAATGGAAAAAGAAAATTTTTGTAGCCAACCCCAACACAATTCGACCAGCCCTATGACGATGATGATTACAGTTGATTGATTTTTTTATTTATTTTTTCAATCTTCTTCTGATGCACACAAGGTTAGGCGTAAGATCAATTAAAGTGGGCGGCATGGGGATGTTGAATAAGAAAGGATATCTATTAAGCCTACTTTTATCCCACATGGCAACAAGAAGCCATCCATGTTCTCATTGTTCGTTAGCTTAGCACTATCTATTTAGGATTATTCTATCTTCTCTACAACATTGAGAAAGAGAAAAACTCATTGCATCTAAGTTCCACTTCTTTTAGTTAATTTTTACCAAATGCCGACAATGCTTTTGTATTTCCTCCATTCCAACAATATTCCTTCACCTGTGGAGGTATGGCCTAAGTTGAACAAGTTGCATTGACCATTTGTGGGCCCACTTTTGAAGATTGTGGCACCATTAGATTAGAATGGTTCCATCATCTCCTTAATTTGATTATCACAACTACTCTAATGAAGGACCCCAAAAATAGATGGCTAGAACCATCCGATTTGCATGGATTTAATAAGCAGTTATGATCATCATATCAAATTGAAGTCCTAGTTAATATGCAGTCCAAATAATGCCATTTCGATTGAACCATTCACCCCACAACATGCACTTGTACCACAAATATTTTTAAACAAATTGGAGTTCATCATTTCTCTTTTTAGATTATTACTATCTAGTGAGTGCGTGTAGGAGTGGGATTCACCTTACAAGCAAGTGGATGAAGTAGGCCCCAGTAACATCCATTGCTCCAGAGTTATAGTACACATTGGAGTTCATGATTTCTATTATTTATGAGCGTTCTCTTGTGGGTGTGTGCTCATGTGTGTGTTGGGAAATTTTCTAATATATGATACTGTTGTTGGCTTTGGCAATTCAACCCTTATTACACCCTCCCATGGCAGGTATGAACATGCATTACAGCAAAGGAATAGAGAGGACTAGAACAAGAAGTTGTAGGACTTTGATAAAGGGATAATCTCCTCTTAACTTCACTGCTCTTTTTGCTGCTGTTGGCATTCTTAGTTGAGCCATACCAACCTCCCATACCATGTAAGAATTAATATGCAATACATGCAGCAAAGGAATCCAGAGACTCGAGAAAGTTTGGGGAAAGAATAAGAACTTCAATGATGAGAGACCTGCTTTCAACATCACTTCTCCTTCTACTGTATTGTCCCCTTCTATCTTGCACTAGGGATAATACATTACAACCTGGCGAAACACTTAATGTAACACAGACAATAACCTCTGACAGAGGGAGCTTTGCGTTGGGCTTCTTCACTCCTGGCAACTCAACAAGTCGCTATGTTGGGATTTGGTACAACAAAATCAAAGAGCAGACAGTCGTATGGGTTGCCAATAGAGAAAACCCGCTTACCGATTCAACAGGATTTCTCACACTTTCTGAGGATGGAAATCTCAAACTCTGGGATGGAAGGAAGAGTGTTCTTTGGTCTTCGGATTTATCTGTTATTGATAGTAATGGTACAACTGCAGTGCTGTTGGATAATGGAAATCTTGTTTTGAAAACAACGACGAATATGGCATTCATGTGGCAGAGCTTAGAAAATCCTATAGCTTCATTTATTCCTGGAATGAAACTTTCTTTAAACCTTAAGACTGGACAGAGCATTAGAGTCTTGTCATGGAAAGATGTGGATGATCCGACTCCGGGAGAGTTCTCTGTAGGCATTGATCCTCAAACGCCCCGTCAACTGGTCGTGTGGAGAGGATCTAAACCATACTGGAGAGGAGACGTATGGCAAAAAGTGGTGTCCTCAGGAGTGGTCCAATCTCCCCAGAGCTATGTTGGCTTCCGCACTATAATTGATACCAAGGAGGATATTTCTTACTCGTTAACCACCTCAGAAAATTCATTCATGATTAGGGCCGAGTTAACCCCGACCGGAAAAATTGAGCTGCGATCATGGGTTGAGAATTCTCAGAAGTGGATCTTGTTGGGTTCTTCACAGGGTAACAACAACTGCAGTTTTTATGGTTGCTGTGGTCCATATGGCAGTTGTGACCAAACCAGTTTGCCTACTGTATGCAAGTGTTTGAAAGGATTTCGACCCAAGTTTCAGAAAGAGTGGGAGATGGGGAATTGGTCAGGTGGTTGTGTTAGGCAAGTGAACTTTGACTGTGTAAAGCGAGATGGATTTCACACTCTGAAGAGGATGAAATTGCCTGACCATTCGATCTCGCTAGGAAATATCAGTGTTGAAGCTTGTGCATCCGAGTGCCTAAGAAATTGTTCTTGCACAGCTTATTCCTATAAGAATATCAGCGACTGGGCAACTTGGAAATGTCTGATTTGGGTTGGAGAATTGATTGATCTCGTAGAGACTTATTTTGATGCTGAAATGGATCTCAACATTCGTCTTGCAGGCTCTGAACTGGGTATGTTTGATGTAGCTTTCTGCTTGATTGATCATTATTTCTATTAACACATTTACTATTAATGAGTGAGTGAGTGTGTCACCCTCTGATTATGAGGCTAGAGATTCTTCATTAGCTGGTCTTCTTAGTGATGGTTCCAACTCCTATTGAAGTGAAGTGAGCCATGTCCAAGACCAATTTTTTGTAGCGTGGGAACTTCTAGAAGAAGTGATAATCCTACTTTGTAATTTTGGACATAGCAGTTCTTTGCTTTGGAAATAACAGATTTTGCTCTGCCTTAATTATATTACAGGCCAATTCTCTGGTTATCCAAGGCTTTAGTTTGAGAGGGCTATCATGAATGATATGTACTCCAAAATCTATCCTATCAATTACATATGGCCGCAAATTTTGAGATCTGTAATATTTGTTATTCATGTGTTATGTTAATACCACGGAACTCTGCACACGTCTAACTCGCTAGTGTTACATTTTTTAGAAACATAGTACCTTGGTCATGTGTCTTTGTTTTAGCCTCGCTTTTGGTAAAACTAGGAGTCTTAAATCTCGTCATGATGTGGAGAATCCATGCTGGAGAGCTATATAATGGGTTTTGCTCTCTTGATTGAACAATTTTAAGTGCATGAAGCTTACCCGAGATTGACACTGCCTAGATCAACAGTCAGTGGTTTACATATTCCACGGTAAACGTATCTACAACAAGAAACCGCAGTAACCCATCCACTGTACCATAATATCAAACAAACATGTGAATTCTCATAGTATGAGTGGTCATGTTTTCCTAAAGGCGATGGGAACCACTTGATCCATGATAATAGCAGACTAACATTTGCTTTAGGCAATAACCAATTCTAGCTTTTATAACTAATTCGTAGAGGAACTACTTAAGTTGGGGCTTAAATATAGGAAGAGTCGTGAGTCGTCTCTTATGTTCTTTTCTTTTATTTTTTAATGTCAATCTATCCATAATTGTAGCCGATCTGGATCCAATCATAGTATTCTAGTCAGAATCATTGAACTTGGAACATCTGAGATGACAATAGCATTCTCCAGGACGAAATTCTTGCAATTTGTCTCCTATATGGATTATTTTCCTCTTCACAATTCACATTGATATGGTATCAAAATCTACTTTTTCATTAAAGATATTAGGCGGCACACTAAATTAAAAGTGTTTTCTTCCCTTCTCTATGCAGTTGAAGATGCAACTGGCAGTTCAATGAAGAAGAGACGTGTGTTTACAATCGTAATACCTTTGGTTACTACTGGGATGCTTATCATATGCACTGTGGGCTACCTTTTGTGGAAGAGACACAAAAAACAGGGTAATGCAATTTCCTTAGTACACTATTATAAAACAAAAGAATATCCATTTGATTGAAGCTAGTTTGAACATCTTAATCCTGGAAAGGCCTGCAATCTGGATAATCTAGTGTTTTGTCCCATAGAAGTAGAAATTTGGATGATAATGCAACTCCATTATCTGGCTGATTCATGCATATGTATTTGTGATGTAGGCGGTGTGACCCATGTTTCAACTCATAAACCACTCATACACCTAACTTGGCTTCATTCATTCATTCATCATCATCATCATCATCAAGGAAGTCATCTTTCTCCTATAAGTAGCCGGTGATAAAATATATATTTCTAGGCCGTTTGAGCCCACATTGTTTCTAGTACTGCCTGATAACCACTTAGGCACGATTTCAAGTGAAGCCACTTCTGTAATCAGCCCAAATATTGTTTCAACATAAAGACAAATAAAATGGTTTTTCATATTTATTTTGGATTTATAACCTTTCCAATACTTCTAATTGCTCAGAAAAGAACGAAGACTTGATCTAAATCCAACTTGAGTCAGAAAAAAACAAGGGCTTATAGTTTTCACAGTATCTTTTAACCTTTACCTCTTGTTTCTTAAATTCACCACAAAACATTCATGGGTATTTAGTTTTTCTTAAGTAGACGTATTTGTGTCTGTTCTTTGAAATATTTTTCGACAATTAACTGTATGAGTCATGCATAGATTTTCATTCACGACAAATAATTATCTGATTTGCCACAAACAGGAAGAAACGAAGCAAATGATGCAATTCAGCTTCTTAATGCTTGCAGTGCCCTTGATTTTCAGAATGAAAATATAGAGCTACCATTGTTTACTTTTGATAGTATAGAAGCAGCTACAAACAATTTCTCTGAGACAAATAAGCTTGGAGAGGGTAGGTTTGGAGCAGTTTACCAGGTAATATGAAGACTCTAAACCGATGAGATTGCATGAGAGAACTTCATTTTCAAAATTATAATAATTTATATGAAAAAAGCGAATTTAAACTTTTTCATTTAGAGAGTTATAGAAGCTATTCTCAATATAAAGAAACATAATTCAGTTTATTGACTTGTAGGGAAACACGTCCCAAGGCTTGGAAATAGCTGTAAAAAGACTGTCTAAAAACTCTGTTCAAGGCCAACAGGAGTTCAAGAATGAAGTGCAGTTGATTGCGAAACTACAACACAAAAATCTTGTTAGGCTTTTGGGCTGGTGCATCCAAGGAGAGGAGAAAATCTTGATCTATGAGTTCATGCCCAACAAAAGTTTAGATAAATTTCTATTTGGTATGTTCATTTCTTTAGTTCCACAACCAAATTTTCATAGTTCATCCATTTGTTCACCAAGTATGATGAGAGAGAGAGAAAGAGAGAGAGAGAGAGAGAGAGAGAGAGAGAGAGAGAGGACCAGCTTATACTAGTTTTATTCACCATGGTATGATTCATAGTTCTAACTTTGTCTAAATTTTATTTTGAAATGATAAAGAATTTAGGATTTATACTTGATGACTTGATCTTCCTAGTTAAACTTTTCTAATCAAAATATCTATCAGATGCTACTCAACGACCGCTACTCGATTGGAGCAAACGCTTCCACATTGTTCAAGGAGTTGCCCAAGGGTTGCACTATCTGCATCATTATTCAAGATTGAGAGTCATTCATCGAGACTTAAAAGCTAGCAACATTCTTTTGGATGGTTCCATGAACGCTAAGATTTCTGACTTTGGCTTGGCAAGGATTTTCGATGGAAACCAAACTGAAGCAAATACAAATAGAGTGATGGGTACATAGTAAGTAACTAAGTACTATTTACAACAACACAATATTTTCAAGTACGAATACACTAACAAACACATTGTTTCTGATTTCTTAACTTTATATTTATCTGTGTAACAATTACTACAGTGGCTATATGTCGCCTGAGTATGCTATGGATGGGTTTTTCTCGGAGAAGTCTGATGTTTATAGCTTTGGAGTGTTAGTCTTAGAAGTTGTAAGTGGTAAAAAGAACACTGGATTTTATCCTACAAAGTACTCTATCAACCTTCTTGGATATGTTAGTATCCTATACCCTGGTTCATCTCTTTTGCTACCTTCGATGATGTTTACTAATGTTTTGAGATTTCTTAACGATAAGATGACTTTGCAATGTTTAGGCATGGCAATTGTGGATGGAGAACAGAGGAATGGAGCTAATTGACCCTTTAATGGGAGATTGTTTAGTTGCAAGAGAAGTGATGAAATGCATTCAAATAGGCCTCTTGTGCGTGCAAGAAGACCCAGCTGATCGGCCAAATATGTCATCTATTGTTATCATGCTTGGAAATGAAACTGCAACTCTGCCTTCACCTAAGCAACCAGCTTTCCCTACCTCAACGTGCCATGTACACTCACTTCAGGATGTATGTTCCCACTCTTCAGTAAATGTGGTGACTGTTAGCATGGTAGGAACCTTGATAGCAGTTTTCAAATTCACATTCCATGGTTTCTTTGATCCATAATAGGAAAAAAGAAAGGGGATTCCATTGTAGAGATAATTGCAAAGAAATAAAACAAGAGAGGGGCTTTCTTAAAGAAGAAGATAGAGAAAGAAAAAAGAGAAGCTTTGTAACAGGCTTGTTTTGGTTGTAGGGTTCTTTAGAAAGTGAAACAGCTACACTTTGAAGCTCGTAATCTCCGTTGAAGGGTAAGAAAACATTTTCATGTTCTCCCAGGGTTGTAGGCCGCATATTGTGGCTGAATATGTATATCTATGGTCTTGAATCTTGATGATTGTTGTGATGTTTTCTCGTCCTACCTTTTATGGTGGTTTTGATCTTTGTTGATTTGGTTGCATTCACATAAGCATTTGGTTGTTGAAAAACCATGTTGGTCACCTGCTAGAAATCTCCAATAACAATTTGTTAAATGACTGTTTGAAGTAGTAACTATCACGATGCAACGAATAAACACTAAAACAAGAAGAACACAACATATTTTATATTAGGTGGGTAATGTGCCTACTTCCACAGTAAGATGAGAACAATTGAAAGCAATTGCTCCCTTTGACAAATAAGAGTTGTAGAATCTAAAGTTGAAGGAATGAAGGTCCACAATGGGCTCATCACAAGAAAATCCAGGCAGCTCAAAATATTAAGCCCTTGCAATGTATGAGATATATCAAAGTTTCACTCCAAAAGAAGTTGGTCCCACATCAAGACATGATTTATGAATACGATTAACAATGCAAAAGATTGTGTTAATTACATCTTGCATCCATGAGATATCAGTCCGACAGTATGGAAATTTTTATTTTATTAAGAAAGTGTGACTAATTTGTGATTTAACACATTTTTTTAAAAGTTTTTTTTTTTTTTTTTTTTAAGAGTGTACCAAATCTTAGAGGGAGAATTGAACTGACATTTCAGATCCAATTAATGTGGGCCTCATTCTATGGAAATTAGAAAGTTCTATTCAATGAAGAAAATATGATTAACATATTATCTAACATATATTTTGGAATTTTCCCGCACCAAACTTTGATATTACGGTAGCACAGGTCACCACATCCTTTCTAATAAGCCAGCATAAGAACATTAAAATTTTTAATTCTGCTAACGATTCAATAATTCTAACAACCACTTCCAATAATAACAACAAGAATCTTGAAGTAAAGCAGCACAAATCGCAAAGCCCTAATAATTAAAAAAGAACACAATCACAAAGACAAACTAGGGGATCAGCATTGATGGATGGAAAACCACCCCCTTGAATTGTCTCTCCTGTAAAGTTACCCTGCAAAGCGGTTGTGTAGTGATGACTTATGGAAGTGGAAGCTATCTCATTCCAACAATCATCATCAAGTTCATCATCTGTAAGAATTGGTAGAAAAGTTGGATCGTTGATAGAATGAGAACAGATAAGGTCATCAGCTGAAAATAGATCAGTGCCACAGCCGGGAGACACATGGTAAGAAGAATCTGCTAGAATTTTGTCGCCTGTACTAGAAGTTATCAATGAGTTGATATCATTCTCATTTTCAAGTTGGACTTCTGCTAGAAAAGGAGCATTGTTACAATAATAAGTTTTACTGTACTCTCCTAAACCCGAATATGTAAAGGAAGCATCCTTATCAATTGAATGATCATCCTCACGATCGTTCTTCTGGGAGATACCCACGATGGTCTGCACTGGTGTGTCTTTCAACATTGTAAGGGCTGAAGCATACTCCATCAACTCATTGCCTATCGACCCTTCGCTATTAATAAGCTTGACATTTGATTTCTCTTGATGTATCCCAGTATGAATTTTCTCTTGCTCAGTAAATTGCAGGGGATGATTTTGAGCATATGTATCAATGATATCATCTACCGAACTACTTCCAAAGGAGAATGGTCTTCCACCAACCGTGAACCCAATTACAGCCACTTCCACTCCAAAATCCAGTGCCAATTTTTTGGCCTTCTTAAACAGGCCAATTCTCTGGTTATCCAAGGCTTTAGTTTGAGAGAGCTATCATGAATGATCTGTACTCCAAAATCTATCCAATCAATTACATATAGCCGCAAATTTTGAGATCGGTAATATTTGTTATACGTGTGTTATGTTAATACCACTGAACTCTACACACGTCTAACTCTCTAGTGTTACATTTTTTAGAAACAAAGTACCTTGATCATGTGTCTATGTTTTAGCCTCGCTTTTGGTAAAACTAGGAGTCTTAAATCTCGTCATGATGTGGAGAATCCGATGCTGGAGGGCTATATAATGGGTTTTGCTCTCTTGATTGAACAATTTTAAGTGCATGAAGCTTACCCGAGATTGACACTGCCTAGATCAATACAGTCAGTGGTTTACATATTCCACGGTAAACGTATCTACAACAAGAAACCGCAGTAACCCATATACTGTACCATAATATCAAACAAACATGTAAATTCTCATAGTATGAGTGGTCATGTTTTCCTTAAGGCAATGGGAACCACTTGATCCATGGTAATCAGCAGACTAACATTTGCTTTAGGCAATAACCTATTCTAGCTTTTATAAATAATTCGTAGAGGAACTACTTACGTTTGGGCTTAAATCTAGGAAGAGTCGTCTCTTATGTTTTCTTCTTTTCTTTTTTAATGTCAATCTATCCATAATTGTAGCTGATCTGGATCCAATCATAGTATTCTAGTCAGAGTCATTGAACTTGGAACATCTGAGACGACAATAGCATTCTCCAAGATGAAATTCATGCAATTTGTCTCCTATATGGATTATTTTCCTCTTCACAATTCACATTGATATGGTATCAAAATCTACTTTTTCATTAAAGATATTAGGCGGCACTCTAAATTAAAAGTGTTTTCTTCCCTTCTCTATGCTATTGAAGATGCAACTGGCAGTTCAATGAAGAAGAGACATTTGCTTACAATCGTACTACCTTTGGTTACTACTGGGATGCTTATCATATGCACTGTGGGCTACCTTTCGTGGAAGAGACACAAACAACAGGGTAATGCAATTTCCTTAGTACATTGTTATAAAACAAAAGAATATTCATTTGATTGAAGCTAATTTAAACATCTTAATCCTGGAAAGGCCTGCAATCTGGATAATCTAGTGTTTTGTCATATAGAAGTAGAAATTTGGATGATTATGTAACTCCATAATCTGGCTGATTCATGCATATGTATTTGTGATGTAGGCGGTGTGACCCATGTTTCAACTCATAAACCACTCATACACCTAACTTGGCTTGATTCATTCATTCATTCATCATCATCGTCAAGGAAGCCATCGCTTTCCTATATGTAGTCGGTGATAAAAATATATATTTCTAGGCCGTTTGAGCCCACATTGTTTCTAGTACGGCCTGATAACCACTTAGGCATGATTTCAAGTGAAGCCACTTCTGTAATCAACCCAAATATTGTTTCAACATAAAGACAAATAAAATGGTTTTTCATATTTATTTTGGATTTATAACCTTTCCAATACTTCTAATTGCTCAGAAAAGAACGAAGACTTGATCTAAATCCAACTTGAGTCAGAAAAAAACAGGGGCTTATAGATTTCACAGCATCTTTTAACCTTTACCTCTTGTTTCTTAAATTCACCACAAAACATTCATGGGTATTTAGTTTTTCTTAAGTAGACGTATTTGTGTCCGTTCTTTGAAATATTTTTTGACAATTAACTGTATGAGTCGTGTAGATTTTCATTCACAACAAATAATTATTTGATTTGCCACAAACAGGAAGAAACGAAGCAAATGATGCACTTCAGCTTCTTAATGCTTGCAGTGCCCTTGATTTTCAGAATGAAAATATAGAGTTACCATTGTTTAATTTTGATAGTATAGAAGCAGCTACAAACAATTTCTCTGAGACAAATAAGCTTGGAGAGGGTGGGTTTGGAGCAGTTTACCAGGTAATGTGAAGACTCTAAACCGATGAGATTGCACGAGAGAACTTCATTTTCAAAATTATAATAAATGATATGAAAAAAGCGAAATTAAACTTTTTCGTTTAGAGAGTTATAGAAGCTATTCTCAATATAAAGAAACATAATTCAGCTTATTGACTTGTAGGGAAACTCGTCCCAGGGCTTGGAAATAGCTGTAAAAAGACTGTCTAAAAACTCTGTTCAAGGCCAACAGGAGTTCAAGAATGAAGTGCAGCTGATTGCGAAACTACAACACAAAAATCTTGTTAGGCTTTTGGGCTGGTGCATCCAAGGAGAGGAGAAAATCTTGATCTATGAGTTCATGCCCAACAAAAGTTTAGAAAAATTTCTATTTGGTATGTTCATTTCTTTAGTCCCACAACCAAATTTTCACAGTTCGTCCATTTGTTCACCAAGTATGGAGAGAGAGAGAGAGAGAGAGAGAGAGAGAGAGAGAGAGGAGCAGCTTATACTTGTTTTATTCACCATGGTGTGATTCATAGTTCTAGCTTTGTCTAAATTTTATTTCGAAATGATAAAGGATTTAGGATTTTATACTTGATGACTTGATCTTCCTAGTTAAACTTTTCTAATTAAAATATCTATCAGATGCTACTCAATGATCACTACTGGATTGGAGCAAATGCTTCCACATTGTTCAATGAGTTGCACTAGGGTTGCACTATCTGCATCATTATTCAAGATTGAGAGTCATTCATCGAGACTTAAAAGCTAGCAACATTCTTTTGGATGGTTCCATGAACGCTAAGATTTCTGACTTTGCTTGGCAAGGATTTTCGACGGAAACCAAACTGAAGCAAATACAAATAGAGTGATGGGTACATAGTAAGTAACTAAGTACTATTTACAACAACACAATATTTTCAAGTACGAATACACTAACAAACACATTGTTTCTGATTTCTTAACTTTATATTTATTTGTGTTACAATGACTACAACGGCTATATGTCACCCGAGTATGCTATGGATGGGTTTTTCTCGGAGAAGTCTGATGTTTATAGCTTTGGAGTGTTGCTCTTAGAAGTTGTAAGTGGTAAAAAGAACACTGGATTTTATCCTACCACTACTCTATCAACCTTCTTTGTAAATGTTAGTATGCTATACCTTGGTTCATCTCTTTTGCTACCTTCGATCATGTTTACTAATGTTTTGAGATTGCTTAACGATAAGATGAATTTGCAATGTTTAGGCATGGCAATTGTCGATAGAGAACAGAGGGATGGAGCTAATTGACCCTTTAATGGGAGATTGTTTAGTTGCAAGAAAAGTGATGAAATGCATTCACATAGGCCTCTTGTGCGTGCAAAAAGACCCAGCTGATCGGCCAAATATGTCATCTATTGTTATCATGCTTGGAAATGAAACTGCAACTCTGCCTTCACCTAAGCAACCAGCTTTCCCTACCTCAACGTGCCATGTACACTCACTTCAGGATGTATGTTCCCACTCTTCAGTAAATGTGGTGACTGTTAGCATGGTAGGAACCTTGATAGCAGTTTTCAAATTCACATTCCATGGTTTCTTTGATCCATAATAGGAAAAAAGAAAGGGGATTCCATTGTAGAGATAATTGCAAAGAAATAAAACAAGAGAGGGGCTTTCTTAAAGAAGAAGATAGAGAAAGAAAAAAGAGAAGCTTTGTAACAGGCTTGTTTTGGTTGTAGGGTTCTTTAGAAAGTGAAACAGCTACACTTTGAAGCTCGTAATCTCCGTTGAAGGGTAAGAAAACATTTTCATGTTCTCCCAGGGTTGTAGGCCGCATATTGTGGCTGAATATGTATATCTATGGTCTTGAATCTTGATGATTGTTGTGATGTTTTCTCGTCCTACCTTTTATGGTGGTTTTGATCTTTGTTGATTTGGTTGCATTCACATAAGCATTAGGTTGTTGAAAAATCATACTGGTCACCTGCTAAAAATCTCCAATAACAATTTGTTAAATGACTGTTTGAAGTAGTAACTATCACGATGCAACGAATAAACACTAAAACAAGAAGAACACAAAATATTTTATATTACGTGGGCAATGTGCGTACTTCCACAGTAAGATGAGAGCAATTGAAAGCAATTGCTTCCTTTGACAAATAAGAGTTACAGCTTTATGGAATAAGTGTTTCACATTTGTTTTGAATTATAGCTTTCACTTAGAGAAATCTTAAGTTGAAGGAATAAAAGTCCACAATGGGCTCACCAAATGAAAATCCAGGCAGCTCAAAATATTAAGCCCTCGCAATGTATGAGAAATATCAAAGTTTCACTCCAAAAGAAGTTGGTCCCACATCAACACATGATTAATAAATATGATTAACAATGCAATAGATTGTGTCAATGACATCTTGCATCCATGAGATATCAGTCCGACAGTATGGAAATTTAATTTTATTAAGAGAGTGTGACTAATTTGTGATTTAACACATTTTTTTAAAAGTTTTTTTTTTTTAAAGAGTGTACTAAATCATAGAGGGAGAATTGAACTGACATTTCAGATCCAATTAATGTGGGCCTCATTCTATGGAAATTGGAAAGTTCTATTCAATGAAGAAAATATGATTAACATATTATCTAACATATATTTTGGAATTTTCCCGGACCAAACTTTGATATTACGATAGCACAGGTCACCACATCCTTTCTAATAAGCTAACATAAGAACATGAAAAAGTTTTAATTCTGCTAACGATTCAATAATTCTAACAACACCACCACTTCCAATAATAACAATAAGAATCGTGAAGTAAAGCAGCACAAATCGCAAAGCCCTAATAATTAAAAAATAAAACAATCACAAAAACAAACAATAACAGCAGAACTTAATAAAGTAACGCAAATGCAACCCACTTAATATTATTTTTCAAATTAGCATTAAAATATTACATTTGTGGTTTACAGACGGTATATGCAAAATTGGATGCAATTTACAAGTCAGTAACAAATTTCTCTAGCCATAAATCTGCCATGGGATCAGCATTGATGAATGGAAAACCACCCCCTTGAATTGTCTCTCCTGTAAAGTTACCCTGCAAAGCGGTTGTGTAGTGATGACTTATGGAAGTGGAAGCTATCTCATTCCAACAATCATCATCAAGTTCATCATCTGTAAGAATTGGTAGAAAAGTTGGATCGTTTATAGAATGAGAACAGATAAGGTCATCATCTGAAAATAGATCAGTGCCACAGCCGGGTGACACATGGTAAGAAGAATCTGCCAGAATTTTGTCGCCTGTACTAGAAGTTATCAATGAGTTGATATCATTCTCATTTTCGAGTTGGACTTCTGCTAGAGGAGGAGCATTGTTACAATAATAAGTTTTACTGTACTCTCCTAAACCCGAATATGTAAAGGAAGCATCCTTATCAATTGAATGATCATCCTCACGATCGTTCTTCTGGGAGATACCCACGATGGTCTGCACTGGTGTGTCTTTCAACATTGTAAGGGCTGAAGCATACTCCATCAACTCATTGCCTATCGACCCTTCGCTATTAATAAGCTTGACATTTGATTTCTCTTGATGTATCCCAGTATGAATTTTCTCTCGCTCAGTAAATTGCAGGGGATGATTTTGAGCATATTTATCAATGATATCATCTACCGAACTACTTCCAAAGGAGAATGGTCTTCCACCAACCGTGAACCCAATTACAGCCACTTCCACTCCAAAATCCAGTGCCAATTTTTTGGCCTTCTTAAACAGGCCCTCTTTTCTCTTCGAAAGCGTGACAAATCTCTTTTGCTTGTCCTCAATTTTTATCATTTCTATCTTCCTCTTACCCATATTATTAGAGTGGATATATAACCTGAAACATGAAGAAGAGAATTAAAAGAATTAAAAAAGAGATCAAACAATAAATTTGATGGTATAAAAATAGCAACAACTCGCACCAATCTCATCAAAAGAGAATTTGTGCAACTCTGAAGATGAATCTGTTAAAAAATGGCACGCAAGGACACCCGTCCAACAGTTGTGAGCATACAACATATATAAGGACTCTTTTTGGAAGACTACTACATTGATACCACATGGCTTTGCATATTGGTAGTCTAATGACATGTTATAGAGTCCAGATCATCCTGTTGCTCAACCAGACAACTCCCCGAATATGAGGCTGATATTTATAAATTCACGCCTTGTGTAACACACATTGCACAAGTATATCACAAACGAATTCAATGGAAGTATTCCGATAATTTTATAGCAAAAAATACTTGTCAATGTAGTCTATTCCACTGCATGTATCACCCTAGGTTCTCACAAACCTATTAAAAAGCATACCACTCTACTCTGTTTGGAACTTTGTTATTGCTTAATAGAAGAAGAAGCCTTAAACATGTCGAATGTCAACATGAGTCAAGTCAATGCATCTAGAACTGAACAACATGATAATAATATGCAGAACTAATTCTAAAAAATTGGCTAGGATAATGAAAAACTAATTTTCAAAAGATTTGGTAGATAAACAGAAAGTTTTGGGCAGGCATTTTTAACTCAGCTACCAATGTAATATCTTTTTCTATGTTTGATTCTAGTTAATTCTAACCATTCAATCTAATTATCTTGACATGGTTATATTAACTAATCAAGATTGTTTCCATCTATTTGGGGCCTGCTTCGTGAGTTCCACTCTTTCTATTAATTGCCCGTTGTCTTTAATTAATAAAAACAAGAGCAAATAAAGCAGATTAGCTAAGTCCTGAAAATCTAGATCATGGAACCTTTCCTTGGAAACAGATCAAATATCTTCTCACTGAAGTTCATTTTTTAAAGAAAACGAGCAACCAACTCATATCATCCAAATCAAAAGGATTCAGATGATTTTCTCCTCTATTTTTTCAACAGATAGCAATAGATTGGATTACACAATTCACAGTTCGGGTTCAAAAATCATAGATTCCAAACTAAGCCCTCTTCTTTTTTGGGCCTTCCCATTTAATGATATTGTACCCCACCTGTTGTAAATCCAAAGTATCATCATATTAAACAATAGCCGCAATGCTATTGCAATCCTAAAACTTTATTTTGATCAAAGCAGCAATCATTGTTAAATTTATTGATGGGTCAGGCCCAAGTGACTCAGTCCACAATGACGGGTCAGAGGCCCAAGTGACTCAGTCCACGATGGTGGGTCAGGCCTAAGTGACCCGAGTCCGTGATAAACCCAGGTCTGAATCCATTCGTTGAAAGTCGGGTCCAGATCCACGAAGTGACGAAGTCAACGCGTCGTTCCCTTAACCCGCCTCGTCTATTGAGGGAAGTTCGAAGACTCCGCCAGATTGGAGCGCCCGTTACTGAAGAGTCGTCCCCATCTGTTAGGGGAAGACTATAAATCAGAGAGCCCCACCAGCAATGGGGGGCAAGTAACATTTTACCATCTTTGCACTGTTTCTGTATTCTTCAAACCTGTAATCCCTACATTGGAGAAGTAAAATCATCACTTTGGAGTGGACGTAGGTCACACTGACCGAACCACTATAAATTCTCTCTCTCTCTCTCTCCTTCAATTTCCTCATTAATTACTCATTTACTTGACCGGTGGTGCCCGAAAACACTTTTTCGCATCATCATTTATCATTCATAAAATGCGATTTACTACAAAAGCAAATTAAAACTAATATGTGTTTATAGATTCAGTGGGACTCAAGCCCATCAAAGTGAAGTTGGGGTCTAAAACATAAGCAAAAAAGTAGAAAAGGCGATAGATTAGAAAAGAAGAAGATCTGAGCCTTAGCTCATTTCATTCATTCAAGACCAATATCTTACATCAGAAGCTTCTCACATAGATATACACATTAGAGAAACTGAATCAGTTAAAGGAGAATCTAAAACTGTTACAAACTGGAATTCGTTAGCAATGTGAACAACAGAGAATTCATGACTAAAACTGACCAACTCAACTAGCTTATCTCACTGTCACATGAGTAGTTATAACAGCTTAGCTCTTATAACTCAGAGGCGAATCACCGAGTTTTTTTTACTGAGTGGCTTGACTATCTACTGTGCTATTAGGGTCTACCATACTAAAGGGGCAAGATTTGATTTGTGAACCTTTGTCCTATATGAGGTAACTAATTATTTTCTGCTATCCAGTGGAAAACCGTTTCTTATGAGGTTGGAACTTGGAAAGGCTTATTTATTCTGTAAAAAAAGGAAGTCAACACAACAAATTTTACAAAAAACTTGTTGTTCATGGTTTAGTATAGAAAGGGTGAAGTCCCACATCAGGTAATATGAGGGAACTAGCCAACTTGTGTTGTGCCGAGCCACAGCAATTCTGGACTTATTCTAACTCCAGTTAGGTTCAAGCAGCATCATTTTCTTTCCTTCTTCCTTTCAATATATTTTTTTACCTCAACTGTTTACCTATTCATACATAAATGTTCTCATTGTTGGGACAACCTGAGCCCAGATGGCATTGGCCTGGATTTCTACTTTATTCTAGGCCTCTACCATGCCCAACTCTCTAGGATTTCCAAATGAGCTGTGCTTGAGCCTATATATGCTTAAGCCCCTAGACAGAACAATATATTTGGAACGTTGAAAATGGGCCTGACAACAAGCCGACAACAATTTTTGTAAACGGTAACAAATGATTTCATTAAAATAGCAGCTTGGGTTTTTTCAACAATAATTCTTATAAATAAATTATAAATAGGGTGCGCGTAAACCAACCCGAATCCTCTAACAAGAGTAGACTCGCCTTAGAATCCATTAAAAGCCCCAACAGATACCTATTCAACCCAACACAATGTGAGTCTAAACCATCAACACTTACCCAACCTAACTACAGTTCTTAAAACCCGACCCACAACCAGAATTGGATGAAAACTTTCCTCCAAAATTGGAATTGCAGAAGCCATAAATAAATCTACAGAGATAAGAAAGAAAACCTAAATCACCAACCCCAAAAACCCTAAATTCTAATGGAGCTGAGATGTATGCTTTATTGGTGGCTGCCGTGAATTACGTCATTTGGGAGGCTTTCATGCAATTATTGAAGGTGATTCTTTCTTTGCGATTCAATGAGGTTCTGGGAAGTCTTTTCATCCATGGACTTTAGCTGATTTGGTGGAGGTGCAAGATATTTCATCTCATTTAGGAGCTTCGTTTCTTTATATTCCTCGTGAAGCTAATTCTTTGGCAGATGGTTTGGCTAGGGAAGGAGTTTTTTGGCTTCACATTTCGTTTGATGTTTAGCTTATGTTTGTGTTTTTTAATTTCTGTTCGTTGTTTTTTTTTTTGTTTGTTTCTTTTTTCTTTGAATAAAATTTACCGATATAAAAAATATATATATTTGAAATAAATGATGTGTAAATAGTTAAATAACTTTAAAGTATTAATATGTTTTTTTTTAATTATCTTTAAATCAAAATATAAAAATAAAATTCAAACCATCAATCTTACACAATAGGATATCTCTTAAAGTTAAGAAAGTATTCGTGAAGAAAAAACCAAAATAGAATACAAAAGAAGAAGATATAGACAAGCAACATACGTGTAGTCGAATGCTTTAGTTAAATGCATGTACTTTAATTTATTCATCTTTAAAACCTTATCAAATCCGCAAAAAATTCTTAGGAGGTTTCATTAATTACTGAATAACCGTTTTAAAAATAAAAGTGCTAAAAGATAGAAAGAATAAAAAAAGAAAAAAGGTAAAGATTATTAATATTAACTTATTTGTTGTAGCTATTCTTGCTTAGCCGAATCACTTGAATTGTAAGATTCGATGAAACGAGTATCGAATCGCAAGATTCACACCTAAATCCTAAGATTCATTTGTAAATGGGATTCGTTGCATAGATATGAATAGTTTTTCTAAGATTTAGAATACGAATCGGGATTTGGGATACGAATCATAGGATTCTGATAACTAAGGATACGAATCATAGGATTCTGATAACTATGGTTAGGAGTACATGTTAACTTGAGATTAGTTCGATAAACTTCGTTAAACATTATCATTAATTTGCAGATCATGCCAAACCTAGGTCTAGGATCACTTTCCACATGTTGACCCTATGCCAACGCAACCTTATGATAACATGGAATCGCAAACACCGCACATTTTCCCTAAATCCAATTCGAATGATTGCAGCAATTAGGTATAGGCCAATTACTAGTTGGCTCTTCTAAAGGTAATTAATATTTAAAGAGTCCTTAACGTCTTACCCTTAGGTTACCATATTCCTAGGCATACTTCATGGTGATCCGTAGGTGGATGTCAAGCCTTACAAACATTACCTACTGCTGGTCATTGTTTAATAATCATCAAATCAAATTTGGAACCTTAAATTCAAGACCAAATTCCCAAAATCATCAAGTTATAGCAATGCGGTATATGGAAACTGGAAACTCTAAAAAAAAAAAGAAAAAAGAAAAAAAAAAACACTCTGGAAAACTCACAAACTGTGATGTGTGCAGGGTTTTCAAGGCCCTAATAGGCCTCCATAAGGGCCAGTTTGGCAACTCTACTAATAGAGTCAAGTGAAATAAAGTTGATTTTGAATAAAGAATAAAATATAAGTGGGTTATGATGGTATTTTGTTTTTAGTTGTTTGTTATGGAATCTTTTTGACTTTTTGTATGGGAAAGTGTTCTCTCTCTCTCTTTTTTTTTTTTTTTTTTTTTGTGGATAAAGGTGGTTGCTTTTTGACTTTTTTTGAAAAAAAATGGAGGGAGTTTTGAATTAAAATGCTTTTCATACGACATCTTGTCTGAAAAATGAAGGCTTTACTTGACTTTTACTATGCTAGTAAAGTGCAGTCCTAAGGGTTGGCCACCAGGGGTCCGCACATGGTAGCCACGGCCAAGCCCCAATACTCCATATCTCATGTATTTGTATTACTTGGGGTCTACCACGTCATAGCTTGCGGATTTCTAATCATTTTCCACAGAAAGCATACATATAAAATCATGTATTCCACAAAATAAATTAGCTACTGTTTTAGACAATCTGAAATCCAAATTATTACCTGAGAAAACCCCTAAAACAATACTAAAACATCGGAGGAAGGCTAAACCCTAATCACATATACTCTAAGGAACCCCAAAACCCCCAAATCCTTGTGGATTTTGATCCAACAACCACGATACATGGCTGGACCATGTTCGGCCAGCATGTGGCGTCCCATTTGTGTCCACGGCCAAGGGGAAAATGCCCCTTTTGCCTATCTTGCATAATTGCCGGCCATTTCCCTTAGGATGCTGGGGTTTTGAGTCCTTTTCCCACATCAAATCAAAAGTTCGTTGTTTAGGCCTAGAAATTTGGGTTTCTAATAAGTGAAAGATTGAAATCAAACCATTAAACATGTAGGAACAGGAATTTAGATTTGCTTCTTTTTGGATCTTTAGGGTTTTTCGAGGTCTCTTACATGAATATGCTATATTTGGCCCATCCATGGTTTAATTAGGGTTTTTAGTGGTTAAATAATCTGAATTAGATAGTAAAAATCAGATATGAGTAGAGATTTAGATTTGTCTACTTGCCTTGATTGTCGAATTTGTCGAAACTCTTGCGTGTAGTTATAACCCTAGACCGATCCCTTGTGTTTCCTTGCTTTTTCTCCAAATTCCAGCCCTAATTACAATTTGCAAACCCCAAAGTGAAGGGAGGTTAGGGTTTACATGCTAAGAAAAGAACTAGAGAAACCTTGGAGAAGGAAAGAGGAAACTAGAGAAAGAGGCTTACCTTGTATGAACTGGGAGAGAGAGTGTGTGTGTGTGCCGATTTGAGGGATAGAGACAGAACAAGGGGCTGTCGTGAACTCCACTTGAGCTGTGCGCACAAAAAATTGGGGAATAGTGTCCTACGACCGTCTTTTAATAGGATTTGGGTGGGTCCTAGTTGAGTTGTATAAGGATTCTTAGATCTCACCCTTATTTCTTGTTCCGATTGAATCCAAAATCTTGGTTTGAGAGTCTTGAATAGAATCAAACCCTTCCTCCTTATACGTGGGGTCCTACCCATCGGTTACCGGTGGTCCTTACGACAGAACGACAAAGGTATCCCTCTAGGTAAATTGGGTAACATCTACAAGTTTCTCAATGAGGTACCAAACCAACTTGGATGTGTTCATGTCTTCTATGAAAGTTGGATAATTAATTATTCTCTATCCATTGAGCTCCATATTGACATATTTTCAAAATTAGAAAGGACCCCATATTTTCTCAAAATCACAAATAGGTCCCTATAGTTGCCCAAATTGTTCAAATGTTAGTTGATTTCCCTCAATTCGATTTATTTTATCATAAAATTCAGAAAATTTAATTTTTATAATTAAATATTATTTAATTGGGTTGGGGTCTTACAGCGAAACTCATTGAGTAATTCGAAAAAAATAATAAGCTTGGAGACTGGCAGAAACAGGAGGGGCCCACTAACCCCTAGTATATCTTGGAATTCCTTTTACGTGCTAGATGGTCGTCAGTAACAATGTCATCATGGATAATGAGGTGACATCTCTCTAGTTGCTTATATGAAAAAGACGACGAGGTAAAACTTTGTTGGTCTTATCCATGAGTGGCCCTTCAACAATGACTAATTTGACTTTTAAAGCAACTTATCCTTGGTTCATTGGATCTGGACCCAACTAGAATTTCAATGGCAAGGAATCCTTAAGGTTAAGCATAGTTTCAAGTTTTTTCTTTCAACATTTGCTTTCCCTGCATGTGGATAATATTATTGGTATGAAGCGTAATTTAGTTGATTAAAATTTGGACATACATCTAGGGAGATAATGGAGAACTTGATTAGGGAAGCGATTCTTAAGCATCTTGATTTCATGGACTTTGGTACATGTGGACTGCATTTTTTTTTTTGATGACCTAGGGTTTCCCTCGCCAGCCTAGCCTTTGAACCTTTGGCCTCCGGCCCGGGGTTCCCTGATTTTGACGAGCAAGGACTATTCCTTGGGAGTTACATACATGGTCGCACACATAGTACCCAGATAACACAAGGGGTGGGAGTCAAACTTGAGACCTTGGGGAGCAAACCCAAGGCTCAAACCAACTGAGCCACCACCTTGACGGCTACATGTGGACTGCATAAAAGGGCAAGTTCACTAAAACCAGCCAAACTGCTACTAGGAGTACTGAGTTGCTTGAGATAATCCACAGATACTTGTGGAAAGATACCCTGTCCTTCCATCAGTGGACATAAATATTTTATAAAAGTCATTGAAGATATGGGTATGTGTACTTGTTGAAAGGAAAAAGCGAAGCTGCTGATGTCTTTAAAATTGATAGTAGGTGGGTAGAAGAACAGTTGGAAAGGGCAATCAAGGTGGTTAGATCCAATGGTGGAGGAGAATATTATGGCTGGTATGACGGATCTGGTAGGGTACTGGGATCATTTGGTAAGATCCTTAGAAGGGATGGCATTTCACCATAGTACACCATGCCTAAGAAAATGGTGTAGCCGAGAGGAGAAATCTCACATTGATGGACATGGTGAGGAACATGATGTGTTTTTCCACTGAATTTGAGAATCTTTGGGTGAAGTGCTGAAAATGACATATTCTAGATTCAGTATCCAATAAAGTTGTTCTAAAGACTACCCTTTGAACTTTGGGCTTGTTGGAAACCTAGTGGGGTTGTACATTAGTAGCAAATGTCTATCATCTGAATGAGAGGGTTTGATCCAAGGATTGTAAGCTTTTTTTTTTTTTTTACAGATATCTAGGAAGGTCTAAGGGTTACAGACGATATTGTCCCTCATTTCACGTGGTTCTCATGTCAAGTTTCATAGGTCTTTAAGTCCAGTGGGAGTACTAATAATAGGAATATAGTATCCGAAGAGTTTCGAGAATCATTTTGTATTCTATTAAAGATTTCAAATTTGAACCAATTGGTACCCCCACATGTTGTACCTGTTATATAGGTGTCGCAAATTCAAGACCCTGGTTTGGGAAAAGGATCCTTTTAGAATCATCAATCACCTCGACACTGGTGACACATTTCGACTTAGAACTACACTAGGCGGATGTAACGACTTAGACTTCATTTCTTAGTAGAGATTTGAAAAAATGTGTATATGACTCACCTTGAAGGATTTGCAAGTTTAGATAATGTGGATATGCTTTACAGATTAAAGAGGTTCATTGATGGCTTGAATCAATTTTGCGTAAGCAGTATGTAAAATTTGATGAGGTGATGAGCTCCTTTGGATCTATATAAAATATTGTTGATCAGATCTATATAAAATATTGTTGATCAGTGCATCTACTTGAAGATTACTTACTTCTGCCGGCAGGAGAGGTAATCTCATATAGGAGTGCAAAACAGTCACTTCTTAAAAGTTAAAAGCTCCACAACGGAAGTAAAGTTCATGGCATATGCTATGACACGACATCACAAGCATTTTGACTAAGAAATCTCATTCAGGGACTTTAAGGTGGTAGATATCATTTCAAGACCACTGATGATCTATTGTAACAACACATTTGCAGTTCACTTCTCCAAGAATAATAAGAATTCACGTGGTTCCAAACACATAAAAACTAAATCTCTCTTTGTAGAGGGGAAGGTTAAGAAATGGTGTGTCCGTGGGAGTGTCAATCTGAGATTGACGATAACAGACCCACTGACCAAGACATTGACACGAAGTATGCATAAAGGTCAATGCTTGAAAGTCTATATGGATATTTAATGGTAATGATGTTTCTTGGTTTACTTACCTACCTAAATGTGCATATTCAATTTTGGTAGGATTTAAAGTAAAGTGAATGGTTGGATATATCTCAGGACGGCAACACAATATTTCTGTCAGTAAAGGCACTAAAAATGGGTCTTTTCTATACTGTGACCATTGTTAGGTCCTACTTCAACAATGATTTAGTGAGCGCCTTGATCTGTATAAAGTTTGATCAAAAGTAGACATATATAGGTTTGTTTTGTAAAATTAGAGTGCACTAGTCAATTTAAAAAAAAGAAAAAAAAAAGAAGATAAGTGTTGAACCAAGGAAGCGTTCTTTTTCTAAACAGATCTTTCAAAATGAAAGTGTTACAAATAAAACTGATCTGGTTGTTTTAGACCAAGTTGGAGGATGTTGTCCATGAGTATGAGTAGCCCTGCAACAACCACTGATTTGATTTTTAAAGCAACTTATCCTTGGTTCAATGAATCTGGACCCAATTAGGTTTTCCATGATAATGAACCCTTAAGGTCAGCGTAGTTCCAAATTTTGAAATGGGGAATACCTTGAGGGTTAGATCTGTGTCTAAGGGAGGTATTGAGGTGAAATCACTGTGGCTTATCCAGGCCATTCGTGCACCTAATCAAAGATCTATCTAGACCGTCCATCTTATGTTTTTTCATAGCTACATATATGCCTTAAGTTATATCAATTAATATATGTTCTTGATTACACAAATATTAGCCATTGACTCTTGCAATTCTAGATAGATCCAAGCATCACACGTTTAATGTTATTTTGTTTCTGACATTATGTATATTAAAGCAAACGGGGAGGTGTGCTGTGGAGGATGCCATGTCAGCATTGAAGGAGTTCTCCTTTTAAATAAATATACATAAAAAACTTAGAGTGATTTAAGGAGCCATGTTATCACATTCCACTATTTTTTCTCCAAAAGTATTTATCCATATCTTCTATCTCCTAAAATCTCTCAATCAATACCCCTAAAATTAAAGTTAATCTTTCAAAAATAACACAAAAGACATTTCCAAGGGGGCCCACTATGTTGATCTTCACTTTTCAGTGATATTCTTAAGTTTAATCCTAGAAGTAATTCTGTGGCTTGAAGGTGCTACATTTGGATGGATTTACTTCACCAGTTGGCTGTGTCACCCTTGATTGATGTCTTCTAAATCATACAAATGCTTTGAATCAATCATAGGTAGGCTGTGTAGAGTGGAGCTCCGTTTTGTTAAACAAAACTTTGGTCTCATTGAGATAATCTGTGTAACTACCAGCCATGTTTCTGTTTTGAAAATTTGGGCATCAAATGAGTTTGTTGCTTGGGCATGCCCCATATCCAACATTATTACCGGCTGTATACTTTTCATTTTTAGCCATTTGTTGATTCATGCATTGTTCAATTCTTAGGTAAAAACTTGACAAAATAGTTTTCCTAGATGGACATTTCATTTCCTATGAACATTTTCTGGAACAGTATTTTTAAGGTGAATATGTATGTTTTTTTGGAAGCCTCTGTACCTGATACAATCAATTTCTTTTACTTGTTTCTTGCAGATGCTTGAGTGGAATTTGGGTCATCGTTGACAATGCGTAGTAAGATGAACGGCGTGCATAGTTGGAAAAAGCCATTCCAACCCATTTTTATGTAGGCTTCCATTACACATGGTTGGGCTTGATAAGCCTTGTCATCAACGAAGGGATAGTCCCCATCTACAACTACCCTTAGGATTAAGTAGCTACAGTTACATGGGCCTATTGGGTCTAGACCCATTGAACCGAGGCCTGGTCACCTCTTTGTCCACTTATGTGTCATTACAATAGTGTGTTCCTACTTCCTATTGAATCCAGGTGAATTGGTTTTCTATCATATTTTCCTGAAAATTGGTGTGCTTTTCTCAAATCTCATGTCTCCAATCTTAACTTACTACTGTCACCTTCCCCCTATATTTTGTGTCTTTGAATAGACGTATGGAATGTTATAAAAACATTTGAAAGAGGAAAACGCTGAGACCTCTTTTACGCAATGATTTGGTAAACGAAAGAGGTTGATCACACTGTATATGCCAAGAGGTCAATCACACTATATATGCCAGCCCAGAATGATGTTGATGTCTGAGATCCAGGCTATTATTCATCTCAGTGTGACCATTGCTAAAATATCCTGGTGAACATTTGGACGGGCCCACTCGTCACGTGGGCTCCGCTGCGGTTCATGTGGGGGGTGAACAAAGGTCAAGGTGCATTGTACATGGGATCCTTACTGATGAGAGAGCTGTCATATATATATATATATATATATATATATATATATATTTGTCCTTTCTGGAAAATAACTATTGGAGATTGATTTGTAAATTCAAGGCCTGTCGGGATACTAGGATGGCTTGTCAAGATAAATGGATGTGGACCTATGGTATTGTATCGTCCCATTTCATGACAATTCTTATAGACTGATACATGGATTATTCAAATTGGGCAATGTAGTGTTTAGCATCGTTTTATATGCCCTGACATGTGCAAGTCCATGTGGAATGTGGAATGCATTTAGTATCCGAGCATCATAGCTTATAGGTCATTCTTTTGTTTTGTTCTCACTGCGAGATGTTTATATCTTTGCATACTTAGCTACACATTGTCATGCATCTGGTAGATTTTTAAACCGCAAGACGTTTGCGTGTTTTAAGTAGAACCGACTCTTTTCTTTTATTGTTTGAGTGGAGAACCTTTCCAAATGAGTTTCCTATTTGGAAAGGCCACCTACACCTTTAAATAGAAGTCTCTAGCATGGGTTTTGTTTTTTGTTTTTGTTTTTGTTTTTTTTAATTAATTTATTTAAAGGAGAAACTATATTAAATGAGAAAAAGGAAAACAAAAGACAGCCAAGAGGGCCTTGACCATGGATGAAAATAGCGGCCGCTACGCTACGTTATATCGGCGTAGCGGCCGCTACCACTACGCTACGGCCGATTTATCGGCCATCGCACTCGCCGCTACGACTGCTACGAGGTGAGAAAAATTCATACTTTTTATTTTTTTTTAAATGCATAATAAGATTTATTTCTTTTCTTTTTGTCTCCAAATAACATTTTTACACAACTCTTCTACCCTTTTATATTTAAAAGAACACTAAAAAGCACATGATCTCGCTGCATTACAGTCAATACAGAGAGTTCTTCTCAATGATTCTTCACTAAGTACATCCTATTAGACACCCCCTTTGGTAGATATATTTTTTTTTCTCTAGGTACTCTTAAGTCTTGACTTCATGACATAGTTTTTTCTTTTATAAGCATTTCATTAGTTTCTAAGTTAGCATAACTAAGCAACATGAACACATGTGACAAAAATGATCATTACTATTATTTTCTATTTATACAATGATACAAGATATCATACAGTGAGGGGACTGCTACGCTCCCTTACCTTAGTTACTTTTCAAAAAAATACATTTTCTCTCATTTTCCAATATTCTAGATTTTCTAGAATTTTTTTCATATTTTTTTGACGATTTTTTCAAATCTCACCGCTATGCCGCTACGTAGCGTTTTGGTGGCAGGCTGCTACGCCTACCACTACTGCTATTTTCATCCTTGGCCTTAACAACAAACATGCAAGACGATCCCCTACAATAAAGACCCCGGACTCAATACATTACCCAGCTTAGCACACTCATGGGCCACCTGATTAGACACGCTAGGAATATGAAGAAATCAAAAGGACAAGAAGTAGCCTTGATATCAAACATAATTGAATTAATGGATCAATCAGAAATTCCTTCAAGAGCCTGCACAACTTCAAGAGCATCCGCCAACACAAGAATTTTGTTGAAGCCTCATTCATTTACCTTTATAAGCGATGCGATAATGGCTCTCATTTCGGCCTCTTTAAGGGAAGGGGCATTTGGACCTTTTATTGAACCCCACACGAAAAATATTACCATTGTGCCAAATAGAAAAGCCGAAACAACATTTTCCATTAGATTTTCTAAAAGAGGCATCTGTAAAAACCAAGGCCACATCCTTATACGAGCTGAAAGTGGGATCGATATTTTTCCCGAGGGGCCTATTGACTGAAATTGGATCTTCGACCCAGCCACCAAACTACTAGCATATTTTATTATTTTAAAGGAGTTTATCTCAACACCCTTAAATATGAATTAATTTCTGGCTTTCCACACTGCCCACCACATGGTCAAGACTTACGCTTTAATTTGAACAATCATCTCATTAGAAGTCAATTAACATTTCTTAAGGAATTCATTCAACCACTCCAAAATAAACGATGACGACATTGAATGAGTCATAAGGCCTAGGATAGAACCAAACCTAGCAGCTCTAATATGATTGCATAGGAATAAGCCATGCTCAATTGACTCATGATTTTCACATATAGGGGCAAATGTCAGATTAGCTAATTTAAGTCTTGATCTAGGCTAAGGTCCCTTAAATCGGTATCTCTATTAGATTTCAATTCAAATGATTAAACTAGTTAATTAACCTAAGTCCAATTAAAAAGCAATCAACCACAAAGAGAAAGAGACACAGGGTTTATACGTGGAAAACCCTATTTGAGAAAAAACCACAGGCATTACCATCTAGGCCAACAGATAACCATGCACTTCTCAAGAAAGTTATAAAACTCACAGTATTCTTCCCAAGAGATGATGAAAAATGAATACCTAGCCATCACCCTACCACTACAAATCCTAGGGAATTCAAGGTCCCCTCTATATTACTACCATCTATCCTTCACCCCACACCTCATATCATCCACCCTGCACCTCTTTAATAATCCTTAGGTGAATCTCATTTGACCATGAATTCCTATGCATTTTAATGCAAAATAAAAAGTCTTAGCCTCTTCAAAGATTGTTTGCTAGAGGAATTTTAGGAAATACCAAGCATAGAATACTTAGGTGGCAATGAACTGGAGAATGAAGAACAAATTTCATAGAAATAAAAAAAAATTGCGAGTTTTAAGTAGAAATGGCTTTTTTTTTCTTGTTCGAGTGGAGAACCTTTCCAAATGAGTTTCTTATTTGGAAAGGCACCTAAATCTATAAATAGAATTCTCTAGCATGTTAAAAAGCATTTCTTCACCCATATTTACATCTCTGGAGCATTCAGAGCATTCCAAAGATTCATTTAAATCCTTTAGTTTCAATTTGATGATTGAAAACAAAACAGCATAGGTTCACAGCCAATGGCTATAGTTGATGGTCAAATACATATATGAGACACACATGCTAGTTGAGAATAATGGAAAAAAAAGAAAAAAAAAAAAGAAGAGTAACACCAATACCATTGGAGTCATTACGAGCCTGAAAAAATCAAAATAACTCTTTTTTCTTCTTTATCAATATGATGGTGGGTTCTACTCCTGTTGGTGTGAAATTTATTTCCTGAGTAAGTAGTGGAAGAAGTAGTTTTTGATGGTTTGGATTTGTGGTGATGGTCCCTGCTAAGAGAGTTTGTTTGGCTACATGCTTCTTGAGGTGGGCACCAATTTGAGTTTAGTATAAGTTTCTACTTGATGCTTACAATGAAAGTGCTTTTGTCTTGTGCGCATAAGCAATTCCATTCCTATGAATCAAGCCTAACATATTTAACCTAAGAAAACTGGCTGTCATGTGCATAATCTACACTCTTAGGGATAGGGGTTGCACGCCTTGTCGCGACCCAGGCCAGAATCACGATAACCCCGAGCCGTGAGCCCATACTTACTCCCGTAAACTCCGAGTTAACCGAAGTTAAAACGAAATCCACAAGGGATAACATCCTCAATAAACCTGTCAAATACACAATATTGCGGAAACATATATATATTTGACAATATCAAATTCGATTTACATGTATACAAAAAGAATAAAGTCCTTATACATGTATCATTCCCATCATTTTCTTGTCAATCGGTGTGTATCCAAAACACCATGCAGTAACAATTAATTACATCTCAAAATGGTTAAACAAAATAACTTTTCAAAAACGTTTCTCAAAATGTTATAGTTCTTTCTCGCGCTCGAATACCCATATCAAATGGTATTCCGTCCGTTCCATTCGTTTAATCCTCCTGGAGGAACTGGAGCGGTCTCCTCCGCTGCCGCCGGGAGCACTGCTGCATCGGCAGGGGCAAACGAGCCTGTAATGTCATCAATAACATTAATGAACACGACGGTTCAACAATGTATAAACAAATCTTGTAATAGTACATGTTAATACATATACTGAATTCATCAAATCCATTTAGTAACAAATACCATTCTAGACAAATCTAGATAAATCCTGCAATGACAATAGGTAAACTTAAGAGTTAATTAGTTGACATATACAAGATGGTCACTACCATAACTTTAATTCATCCATTTCATTTCATTTCATTTAATTTACCATCTTCTCTCAAAGGAAGGATTCATTTAGTTTACCCTCTTCCCTCAAAGGAATGATTCATCTTCCAAATGGAAGGCATCAATCAATACCCATAGATATGATTGGGAAATGTGGGACTTACTAGTGTTCGGGCCAGGGACAACTAGCATCACCACGGAGTTCCGAAATGCTCCAAATCCATCTGCTGCAGCAAGATTAGTCATTTGTTTTGTTTATTAATTCATTGAACTCATTTAAAGTTCTAATACCATAGCTAGGTAGTGCCTAAGCAATCAATTACTGCATTCAATTCAATTCAATAATTCTCTTCGTAATAAAAGAAGGGAATAGTAGTGATACCAATATCACTGGATTGGAACCCAACAATGTGGTGTATGATACAATGAGAAAACTTACTAATCAGTTATGGTTCTACTTAACTCTGTCTCAAATCCAAACAACCATTTAGATGTAACCATTGGTTTCCAAATGCACGTGTTATTTTCGATGGACATCACATTTATACATTTAATGTGTGCATTGTATAGTCCCTGTAATTACCACCCATGGGAGTTTAGTCTTAAAACTAATTTCTAAGGAGTACTCATACTTACAAGAAATACTCCAAGCTTATGTAAAAACTCAAAATCCACTAATTGGCCAAATTCTCACTCACTATCAACGTCTGACCAGTATCAGGTTCGGCTACCTAGCGGCTACCTGGCGGTCAGCCGAAGTCCTATTGGCGGTTAGCCGAACTTTTCTGGCGGTTAGCCGAAATTCATTTGGCGGCTAACAGAACCAAGTTCGGTTAGCTTATGATCAACTTTCCAGAAGCTGATTTTCTGACAGGGATATCTGACTCAATTTTGGTCAGCCCAGCGGTCACCTGTCGGCTAGCCGAAATTGGAATTTCGGCTAATAGAAATTTGGTGGTTAGCTTTCCAGAGACTGACCAAGTTGGGGCTTTCTGGCGGTTAGCCTTGTGGTTAGCCTTGTGGTTAGCCCTGCGGCTAGCCGAAATTCACCCAAAACGACATTTCTGAGCTTCAGATTGCTGAAGCTAATTTCTGTACATTGAATCCCTTGAACTCTAAACACTTCAATAACATACAAAATCACAAGTAGATGTTTATACTTGCCTCTCTTGAAGCTTAGTGGAAAAAATCCTCTTTTCCTTAGGTTGGGTTGAGATTAGAATCCCCAAATTTCAAGCCCTAACTTCATGAAAACATAAAAACACATCTCATAAGCTATTTATGCTAATAACCATGCCTAATCACTCATTACAACTTGAAAACTCATTAAAAGTTCCAAGTACTTACTTGTAGCTCAATAAGATAAATTTTGATCTTTCTCAAGCTCTACACTTCAACAATGGGGAGGATGGCTTGGGGAAGATGATGAAGATGAAAATACACTTCTTACAAACTGCTTGGATCACTCCTAGCTTTTCTCTTGAGGAAGGAGATTGGAAGAGAAAAGGAGAGAATGAGTCTAGGGTTTTGCTTGAAGTGAAAATGAATGAATGATTCATTTCATTCTAATATAGGGTTCCTTCACACAAAAACCCCCTCTTAATAAGCTTTATTACATATTGAGTTAAATGAAGCTTCACTTGGTCCATTTGAGGTCAAATAGAATTGTGTCTATTATGAAAGTTAATGTACTATTCGAGATACACACGTTGGTATCAAGAATTTTCGTATTTGACGAAATACGTGAAAACCCGTATTTACGAAAAAGTCCTTAGCCTACCTTGTTTGAGTCTAAACTCATTTTAACCAATTCAATTTCATCTTAGTTCATTCAATTATGTTTAATGCACCATTTGAGACTAATTTATCTCTCTTCGGTCATTAACCTTCATTAATCCAATTATTCATGCTTAATTAGCATTAATCCCAATTAATTAGCCTTAATCATGATTAGCTTGGGTCGGGGTGTAACACTCCTTGACCCGGACGACCAACCCCACATGATTCTATCCTGTTAATTCTGAATTAAGGTATGGATTAAGGTCACAAATACTAAGGGCTTGTAAATGAATCCCTAAGAAATCTAAAGTTTTGTGCTTCTGGAAGTGGTTAAAAAGGAAGAATCACAGATGAATATCCACAAATTATTATCAAATAACCTTTTCTTTAATGGAAATTAAATCAAACGATGGTGGGAAATGAATATCCAGCCGTTATCCTAGTAATTCAAATCCTAAAAAAGTCAAGATCTCATTTAATCCCCACCTCATATATCCTTCAACTCTCACATCTTGAATGCCCACCCTTAATTGA
Source organism: Cinnamomum chago (assembly GCA_038049695.1). Lineage (NCBI taxonomy): Eukaryota > Viridiplantae > Streptophyta > Magnoliopsida > Laurales > Lauraceae > Cinnamomum > Cinnamomum chago. Next base: position 52,734,860 of record CP142460.1, read on the forward strand.
TTACATCATCAGTGCTCCACTCTCTTAAACCCTGCAGTTCTTCTTGGGATGCAGGAGTCTCCTACTCGAGGGCAAAGGGGTTGTCACATACAACACCAAGTATAGTATCAAACAAATGCCTGACAATGTATTTAACATAAATAGAATAGCATGTATCTCAATGAATATAAAGCCAAGTAAGATTATAGAAATCCAAATGAACAGTAGAGCTAGGCATGAAAGTGCAAAGGACTAAGCATGATTAGAATCATACATAACAAAGTTAAGAGTGTATTCTTCTAGCAAAATTAGTATCCTTATGGCTAATTTTTTTTGGCAATCACGATTGCAAACCATATCGTGGCCGAGAGCGAGTAACGAGCCATTGAGTAATTGAATAAATCGAGTAGACGAGAAATATCGAGGGGCACCGAGAAAAGCTTTTCTAGGAGTATAAGTAATAATGTCCATATGACCATTTAGTAATCAGATATGGTACCAAGTGACTCCGCTATAAGATATAGCTAGATAAACTAGTAATAATAAAATCCAACCATGGTTGGGTCCGACTTGATAGGATTAAAGCTAAATGGTGTCGAATCCAGAATCTAAGTGAAACGACCTAACTAGACTTCGAAGTGAGTGAAATGGCCAAATTGAGGAAACTACTTCAAAACTAAATAAATTCAGGTAAAACTAGTGTTCCACACTAAGTAGTCCTTTCAGAGTCTCAAACTAGCTCTAAATAGCAAGTATCAAGCAAAATTGGCAACTAGCACGCTAGACGGGCAAGACTAAGTAAGACTAGGGAATGAGTACGTTAAACGAGTAAGACTAGACTAGGCTAGCATTATAAGTGATCTGATAGGACTGGACTGGACTGGACTAGACTAACTTGTCTAAATATAAATTGACATCATTTTGACTAGAAATTAGAACGGGCTTTACCATAAAGCCAACAAAGCCATTGCTTTAGGCCCGAAAAAATAAGCGAAAAGAAAAAAGAAAAAAAGGCCCATAATAATAGCTGACATCTTTTGAAATTCCAAAACAACAAACTTGCCAATTGGCATGATTATGATTGTAATGATGGCATCATGGAAGCCCTTAAAACTTGAGAAAATTTTATGATTTTTCACATTTGGCCACCCCAAGAATCTCTTTATTATGTAACGATGGCCCCCCTCCCAAGCAAAATTCCATGGCTCTGCCCTGCTTATCATTGTTTTTTAACCCAAGATGTGACCATTTTATAGAGCAAGAATGTACAAAAGTGGAGAATCAAATCACATGCATTTGTTTCCGTGCGTGTGTGTGAGAAGAAAGAATGAGGAGCGTTCTCTTAGCATTTGTGTTCGAGTACCTCCCCTCTTTATTTATTTAATTTTCCCAATACAAATATTTTTGAGTTTTCTTTTGTTGTATATACCTATTCGACAATTTCACCTAATTGAGAATTTACTTGTGTTGCGAAGTGGAATAAAGAGTCAAATCAAGAAAAAAGAAAAGAAAAGGGGATTGAAAGTAAAAGTACAAAATGACACAAATCTATTCTTCCCTAAGTTCTAGGATTTTTTTATCATTTAGTGCTATGAGAGAGTAGTTTTTCCTTTTTTTAAAAAAAAGAGGACGTGCCTTTACTCATTCAGTACTTTTTAACACCCTATTCTTTTCTTCTCTCTTGATTAGACCATTTACATTACTTTACTATATAAGTAATTTCTCGAATATATAATAATTTATTATCCTTTAAATAAATCTAATTGGATGTTGTTAGTCATCTAATTAAATATAGTGATTGTAAACCGTTATCTACCAATTATAAATTGTCTACTTCATCGCTTTTGATCGATTGTTTCTATGCAGTGATAAATGGATGGCTCTGAAATTCTTTTCAATATCGGTGGGATTCTTGTCCTCCCAGCGCTAAAATTCTTTTCAATATCGGTGGGATTCTTGTGCTCCCATTATATATATATATATATATATATATATATAGAGAGAGAGAGAGAGAGAGAGAGAGACTCTCCTAAGCTTAAGCTTAGGAAAAAATTTCGTAAGCTCATGCTTGTGGGGCCCACCTTTGGTCCATCCAAATGGACCAAATACATGACTATCCTAAATTGCACATGTCCACCAACTTTCGGTCAAATCCGAATTTACTCGACCGTTGAATCGACTATGTATCAATCAAAATGGACCGTTGACCGTTAAACTTTTGGGCTCATATGGAGATGATAGAAATCGCATTTGGGGCTGATCTTTTGTAGAGAGGAAGATCTCAGGGAGTCCTTGAAATCCCCCCCAACCCCATCCCCATGTGGGTCCCCAGGTGGGCCCCACCACACACTTGAACTTACCTAAGCTCAAGTGTGTGGTGGGGCCCACCTGGGGATCCTCATGGGGATAGGGGGGAATTTCAACGACTCCTTAAGCTCAAGTTTAAGATAAAATCTCGTAAGCTTATGCTTGTGGGGCCCACCTTTGGTCCATCCAAATGGACCAAATACATGACCCCTCTAAATTGCACATGTCCACCAACTTTCAGTCAAATCCGGATTTACTGGACCGTTGGATTGATTATGTATCGATCCGAATGGACTATTGACCATTAAACTTTTGGGCCCATATGGAGATGCTAGAAATTACGGTTGATGCTAATTTTTTTTACAAAAAAGAAGATCCCAGGGAGTCCTTGAAATCCCCCCCACCCTCATCCCCACGTGAGTCCCCAAGTGGGCTCCACCACACTCTTGAGCTTATCTTATTCTAAGCTTGAGCTTAGGAGAGCCTTGCTATTATGTGTGTGTGTGTGTGTGTATATATGTATATATAGGGAGGTGCTCTTGTGAGAGACACTCTCACCTTACTATGAGAGATAAAGGTGGGGGCTCTCACATTTAAATTGTTGACATTGGATATGGATGTGAGGGCCCCCACCTTATCTCTCATAGTAAAGTGAGAGTGTCTCTGACAAGAGCACCTCCCACACACACACACACACACACACACACACACACATATATATATATATATATATATATATATTTATATGGGGGATATTCAAGTGAGGGATTCCCTCACCATAGGGTGAGGGACACTCTTCTTTTTAGGAAGTTTCAAGTATAAAAGTATTTTTGTACTTTTTGGAAAAATTCTCTTTTGTACTTGAAACTTTCCAAAAAAGGAAGTGTCCCTCACTTGAATATTACACTTTATATATATATATGGGAGATGCTCCTATGAGAGATATTTCGATCTCACCTTATATGAGAGATATGAGTGGGGGCTCTCAAATTTAGGTTGTTGGTATTGGGTATGGATGTGATGACCCCCACCAAATCTCTCATATAAGGTGAGAGATATCTCTAATAGGTGCATCTCCCTATATATATATATTTATATAGGCAAGGCTCTCATAATCAAGCTTAGAACAAAATTTTGTAAGCTCACACTTGCGGGGCCAATCCTTGGTGCATCCAAATGGACCAAACACACGACTCCCCTGAATTGCACATGTCCACCAACTTTTGGTCAAATTCGAATTTACTGGACTGTTGGATTGACTATGTACCGACTCAAATGGATTGTTGATCATTAAACTTTTGGGGCCGAAATGAAGATGATAGAAACCACAGTTGGGGCTAATTTTTTGCATAGAAGAGGGTCCCAGGGAGTCCTTGAAATCCCCCCATCCTTATCCCCATGCAGGTCCTCAGGTGGGCCCACCACATGCTTGAGCTTACCTTATTCTAAGCTTAGGAGAGCTGCTTACTTTATATATATATATAATATAGAGGGAGGCTCTCCTCAACTTATTTTGGAGTAAAATTTGATGACATTGATCAAATATAATATATATCTAAAAAATTTCCTTTAAATATGCCGAAACCCACATATGCACAATATTAAAAATATTGATCAATGTCATCAAATTTTACTCCAAAATAAGTTTGTCCTCTAAGATGGAGCATATAATTGATAATTTAATTAATGGGCATGATTAATAATGAATAAGGTTGTGGTAATTATGTTGTCAATGATATGCTCAAGATTTACGGTGGGACCAACTCGTTTTGGATTAAAATTGGAGGAAAACCCATGAAAAGGGAATCCCTTCATTTTGAATGCCTCGCATTGTCATTAGGTGGGCCCCACTATGGATTCCACTCCTTCCATTCACAGGAAGAGTGTGGGAGATCACACGTACGGGATTCTTGCTTATGATTTACTTAGTCCAAGTTGGGCCTCTATGTGGTTTGACCTTTGAGGAGTGTTTGTGCCTTACAACTTTTAATTGAGGGAGGAGATGATAACATGATGCATGGTGATTAATTAATCATGACAGGGAGCACCTTGAACTCGCTTGCTATTTCTCATATGTATTACATTTACATTACATGAATATATATTTAAAATACATGAATTACACCCCATGGACAAATTACACGAAAGCATACCATTTTACAAATGTAGCACTTTTTTTTTTGCTAATGGAGGGTTCCTAATCATTTGGACTGGACTATTTCCTCCGGGTCCAGAGAGAAGGCGGATAAAACCCCTGTGGCCCCTAGGTGATAGCACAAGCAGACTTAACTTTCGGTTCTTGAAGAGAGGGGAACCAGGAGTCGATACCAGGACCTCTAGCTCCGGAAGAGAGAGGAACCATGGTTCGGACCACTCGGCCAACCCCTTGCGGTTAAATGTAACACTTCAACTCTTGAAGTAATTAATGGTTCCTACCATGAAACCACTCACATTATTTTACATGTCACAACATCAAACACACTGGGATAGACTCGATAAAGAAAAAAAAAAAAAAAAAACAGAGGGCTCAAGTTGAACAACAAATCATTTCACACACGAATGAAGAAACGAAAGAGAGTAAAAGAAATACAAAATTACACACACCAATAGAAGAGAAGAGAGAGAATAACATCATTTTCGTTGCTTGACAAGTACATGGCTCCTTGCTGGTCGGAAACAAACAGGGCGCTCTTGGATGGCGTGTTCTTCACTTGCCCATTGAAGACTCTTCCACCAATTCGTCTCCCCTTCAATCTCTACCACATCAGATGCATCATATGGAACATGATCTTTGATGACACGACCTCCTAGGGGAAGCTTCCTTAGCATTCGACATCCTCGCACTCTCAACTTTTGCAATTTTGGTAGGTTTACATTGCCGATAGTTTTCAACTTTGGTAGCTGCAACAGGCACAAGCTTCGTAGACTTTGGAGTGAGACTTCTGTTCTTTCAAACACAACTTCCAATTTGCCGCAAAACTTGATTTCCAGCGTCTCTAGGCTCTCTATGTGACACCTTGAAGTGAATACGGTCACAAGTTTTGGACAGCGTTCCAAATGCATGTGTTTCAAGAATGCCAAGTTCACCTGATGACCGTACATGTCTTTGCATACAGTAGTTAGCTGGGAAAGATCTGAGACCCACATAACCTCGAGGCATTCCAAGATGATTTCACCGTCTGTAGAGGCAAATATAGTCTCCATACTTTTACAGCTCCCGATCCTACATTCTTTTAATTTAGATATTTTTTCATAACCGGGGAGTAAGTGTTCATTACAGCTATTGTCATACAAAGTCAACAGTTTCGGTTCAGGGAGGAGACGTTCAAGACTCATTGAGGCAACATCGCTCTTAAAAATCTCCAAATGCTGGTCGTAAGTGCTTCTGAAGTTGAGAAGAATATAGGTTTGGAATTGACTGTAGATGTCTTTATAAACAAATTGGTTCCTCTGAAACAAGATGTTGGGAAAGTCACCCATAGGCATTGGCATGCTTGGTCTTTCTTCAGTAGAAGAGGAGATAAGGATGTGGAATCGGGAGAAGCATTTAGCACGGAAAATTCCCAGGGGAAGACATTTGAAAATGTCTTCATCGCTCAACAGCCATATGCGAGCTCCCACATCATTGTCATCCCAATTCAGTCCTTCAAATGGAACGACATCTCGAACGCCGTCGTACTCGACGGGTAGCAGCAGGTCCAGATGCCTTAGAGGATGCTCTTCTAGAGAGGTGTCAAAATAGAACTTCTTGAGCTGGGTGGTGCCTGAAAGATTAAGCACCTCGAGACATTCAATAAAACTCAAGTCCAGATACTCCAACTTCCGACAGCCTTGGAAGGAGAGTCTCTTAGGAGTAGTCATGCGACGAAGATCAATCTTTTTGATGTTCGGCACGAGTTCCCCAAAGGAAACATATTCGATGTCTTCAAGAGCCAAGCAGTAGCCGAGGTCAAGCACCTCGAGCTTTGAGAGGTTGCTTAAAGAGTGAGCCCCCGCTCCTAGTCCTATAGTCTTTAATGAACGACAACTGTTTAAAATGAGCTTCTTTAGGACGACCAAGTTGGACAGCGAAGATGGAAGAGACATCAAAGAAGAAGAACCAGAAAGGTTGAGAACTTCAAAACGTCGCATGGCACGGTTGAATGACTTCTCTTGGATCTCAGCTATTGACTCGCATTGAACCAAAAGGAGATGTTGGAGACCACACAAGTTGGAAACTGAAGATGGCAACGACTTGATTTTGGAAGATGACAAATCTAGAACTCGGAGGTTGCTCATCCGCTCAAAGACTTCATCCGGTATTATCTCTAAGGATTCACATTTGGAAAAGTCAAGAAACTCAAGCTTTTCCAGGGCTTTCAAGGAGGACGGAATGGCTGTTAATTGCTTACAACCATGTAGCCTTAGCAATCTAAGACCACAAAGGGAGGAGATGGATGAAGGGAGGCATGCAATAGGTGTGGAACGAAGGTGAAGGACACGAAGGCATGACATGTACTCAAAGAAGTATGGTGGGATGTCTAACTGAAGGACTTGGGGTCCACATCTAATCAATAAGGTAGAGAGATTAGACCATTCCGGAGAGGGAGGGAGACTTGTTCCACTACCATTTCTCTCGGTGCTTATAGTGGTAGCAACGAACGTCCATTGCTCGCCTGCATACTCTCTTCTGAGACTTGTTGGCAGGGAATTCTCATCGACCCAAAATTTGTGAATGTCGACAGATAGCCCAGCATATCGCATGAGCTTCTTTATGTGAGGAAGCACTTTATGTCTTTCATCTATGAGGGAGCGATCACAGAGCTCTCTAAGCAGTGGGTTCATCATTCTCTCCACCAGAATCTTTACCTCTTCTTCTAGTGTACTCAATCCCATTTCTTCTCCTGCTCCTCCTCCAGTAATAACAGCACTAGTATTAAAGAAGCCTTGTGCTATCCAGTACATTGCCAACCAGTTCTCTTCACCATAATCCAGATCTCCATCAAAGAAGAAGAGATACCTGAGAAAGTCCATGACAACCTCTTGAGTAAATTTGCTCCTTGAAGAATGCGCAACCTCGGCTGTCTCATCAAGCAAAATGTTGGATTTTATACTATCAAAAGGTGCATCGGAATTATTCTGGTAGAATAAGAGATATTCTCGTTCCCAATGAAAATCACGATCAAATGGCATGACATCTTCTTCATTCCCAATCAAAAGAATCTTGGAACCTAATGTTTTTGCTGTCCTTATCCTCCTCACACTCGGAACTCCCACCCATCCAAAATCGATGGCTTTACACACTTCTCCTACCACCAACAAGAAACTCTTGTCTTTCAGTTTTGCACGGATTGCGTCTGCTATTTCCTCTGAACCCTCCTGGTCACTATCAGTAACATCTTCCATGGATGGAAATTCAATTTCCAGATGCTTTGCTATTCTCATCTGTAGATTTCGAGCACTCCATTCTTTTCTGGATAATTTTACCCATATCAAGAGATCGAATAGACCCCTTTCCATTGCAATCTTAGCCGCCTCTTCCGCGATCCTCCATCTTCCCACACCCTCGCAACCATTGCATCTAATAACTCTCCACTTAAAATCTGTAAGGTAGAATTGTACGAGTAGATCTCCTAGGCGTTCTGTTTCTCTACCATCTCCCCAAGTTATATTTCTGTATGCAAATTAAATAAGAAAAAGAACGAAACCGAAGAATTCAGTTGTTGATATCCAAAGAGTTCTTTGAAATCTAAAGCTATAAATCCATCAAACCTTTTGAAATCAATAATCTCAATCTTCCCTTTATTTTCCAGAGATGGGGAAATTACACTCCAATGAAAATAACAATAAAAAGAAGTGTGGCATATTTAATCATGACCAAAATTCAAATAATTTGACTAAAGTCGCTTCACTTTAATCAATATTTTTTTAAATGCCCCGGATCTCAAGATATCATGGGAAGAGTGTATGTCACATAAACTAATAAATCTCATAATATTATGGGACTGACCCATGATGTCATGACTTTTATGCAACATCTTAGGGAGAAATTTTTCCCCAAATGATAGAACCCGAGAAATGGTGGTAATGTGTATTTACAAAATGTCATTTTTTATTTTCTTTTTTATAAAAAATGAATTCCTTTGCTAGTTGTAAAAAATATATGATACAGAAATTAATTAATCCTATGATGCCATGGGATATGGTGCACAAAAGTTAAAAAAAAAATAATGTTCACTAGAGTCAAACGACTTCGAGCATTTGGGTAATGAAATTGGAAAATTGGATTAAGGATGACTAATATGCCAAAACCCCTAAAAAGAAAGAAAGAACAAATGGAGTCAACTTGTGATTTTGAATGCTATTAACATGATTGAAGTTGGCTTAATTAGTAATGGGACAAGGAAGACAGACGATTTTGAGCATTTACGTCTCGGTCTCCCGTTGATTTTCCAAAAACAGAAAATTACACTCCAGTGAAAATAACAATAAAAAGAAGGGTTTTGACATATTAGCCCCTCCTTAAATCCATTTTTTTCCAATTTCATCACCAAAATTCATAGAATGCCACTAGATTTGCTTGACTCTAGTCCACCATATTTTTAAAATGCCCCAGATCCCATTATCTCATGGAAACAATGTATGTCACAGAAACAGATAAATCCCATGATATCATGGAACTGTCTCATGATGTCATGGATTTTATATAGTATTTTAGGAAATTTTTATTTCAGATGATATAGCTAGAGAAATGGTGGTAAGATGTGTACTTATTTTTCACAAAATATCATGTTTTGTGTTCTATAAAAAAAAATCATTTGCTAGTTGAAGAAAATGTATGATACAAAATTTGTTAAATACCATGATATCTTAGGATATGGTGCAAAAAATTTGAGTCAAACATGATATTATCTGAATTTGGGTAATGAGATTGGAAAAACCGGATTTAAGGACAACTAATATGTTATGGCCATAGAGCCCATCGTGAAAGGTGAAAGGTGTGTACATTGAATTGATCATCCTAAAATCTCTAACTTCTATGATTTGATCAACGGTGCAGATTCAACAACTGTCTATTGTTGGCTTGGATGATCTAATCATTCAGACTTTGTTATTTTTTGCAAAATTGCAAATTACCCCCCCCCCCCCCGCGCCAAAAAACACAGAAAAAAAAAAAAGGGCTGAATACAGGTAACCCAAGCGCAAAACAAAAGCGACAAAAGATCTCCAAGAGAAACAAAAGGAAAAACATAACAAAACCCCACTTCGGAGATAACGTAATCAATCGGACTCCTGACCGCAACTTTTTACTAAGGATTCAGAGCCACTACACTTTCGCTTTTTGATAAACCTTGTGAAACAGCCCTTGCCATACAAGCTAATATGAAAGCAATATCGGAGCGTATTAAAGAAAATTTAACACGGCGAGGGATTAATGCATATGAATATTTTTCATATATACGTATGATTCAAAACATAAATTAAAAATAGATGAGCAATATAAACTAGCAATATAGATCACTATTCAAATTACAAAAAGATCAGGATCGAATTGCATGACCCACCATCAATATATCTATTTACTGAACTCCATCCATCTTTAAATTTCTAAAATAACTGCGGATCGGGTGCATTAATCCATTTGGATAAAGTTTAGGTTAACAGATGTAATATGATTGGAGATTCTCCTTGTGGGTTGCCTAACAATGGTTGGTTTAATAATCTGTTGGGCCCATTGAAGGTAAGTGGTCAATATGATCTAGGAGAATCGAAATCATGATATGCCACCCATTTATCTAAATGTGGGTCTACTGATGAGATCATAGCTAATTTTGATATATATCTTTTTCATCGGTCTGTAAGGCCCACTATCAAAGCCAAATGCCCTTTTTTTTTCTCTCTTCTTCTTTCTATAGGCCCATTGAGGGTAAATGGTCCATGTAGCCAAATGGCCTTTGTTTCTTCTTTATCCTCCTATTGCTGCTTTAATAATCTATGGGGCCCATTGTCAGGGGCGTCTCTGAGCATAGGCAGCCTAGGCGGTTGCCTAAGGCCCCCAAAATAGGAAGGCCCCCAATTTCCTATTTTACTTAATTATTTAATAGGTTACAGGCCCCTCAATTTAAATATTTTAACTTAATAAAAGAAAAAAAATAAGTCTCAAAATACCTGTTAAACTTTTTGAAATCCTCATTTAATGCAAAGAAAAACATAATTCAAACTTTCAAAGGAGATAGACTTCCAACTTCGAAACTCAAAAAGACTATTAGACTTCAAATTTAAAAAAAGACTGTTGGACTTCCAACTTTTATAGCCGTTTCTTAATTCTTACTTAATCCCTACTTTCACTCCTTCTCCTCACCAACGTTTCCTTATCTTTCTACTCTGAACGCTTACACTTCCTTCTTTGTAGCTCACTTCTCAATTGATCTCCTACTTTCACTCTCCTGTTCACTATTTTTCCTCATTTTTCTATTGTCAATGTCATATCCTATCATATCCATCCTTCTTTCTAGCTAACTTTCAAGTGTTGATTCAATTTCAAAATTTCAAAGCCGGCCATAGCCCTCTTCTTCCTCACAGGTGCTATTATTCTAACCTTTCAACTTTTAAATTAGTTTTATACTTTTATTTTATATTTTTTGTAGCTATCACTTGTTTATCTAGAGAAAATTGAGAATTTGAGATTAAGTTGATATTCTATATTTTAATATAATAATTTATAATTTATTATAAAAGGCCTCTTTTATGGTTTCGCCTAAGGCCCCATTTATCTTAGAGACGGCCCTGCCCATTGTTCTAATAGACTCTAAATCATATGCGTGAGAGGAAAATGATTTTAGGAGGGTTCAAAAGAGAAGTTAGTATCATATGATATATTTGAGGGAGGAATAGTGGCGAAGGGATAATGAGAAGAAGAGGAGCTCGAATTGTGGTGAGAGTATTTGCTGGAGACAAAATATGCCTGCAGAAGAGTTTATGTTGGTTGGCTCTAATGATTAGTTACCTAAAAAAGAAATCAAGTTCATTTGATTTTCCAACTGGCATCAAATGGAAAAGGCAACAAAGTTTTGTAGATGCCTCCAAACTCTCCATGTAGCTTATTTTAAAAGAAGTATAAAGATCTTCTAGTTTCCCCTTAGAAAATCATAAATAGGAATGCAAATGGATTTCTGATTATCTAATTATCCTGCTTTTCTGACCTGGATATAAATGGATTTGAAGCCTAATTCTAGTTTCAATAAGAAATTGGATCCGAATCTGAAAGCCCAAATTTGTGTGTGTGTGTGTGTGTTTTTTTTTTTTTTGATACCCTAATCTAAAGGTGCTAGGACCCAGGAATTTAATGTGTTGGTGACATTCAAGAAGTGGGTCTAGAGGTGCGACTATTGTTTCTCCAAGCCCAAGCTACATATGTCCTGGTCCACATAAAAATGCAATTTGGGCTAGCCTTCTTTAAGCCTCTTGCTCGGGCCGGATTTTGAAGTCCGTTTTGAACTTGGTTGTGCTAGGGCCCAGATTACGGGCTTGGCTGTTGAAGATTCATGATCTGGGCTACAGTGTTGGGCTTACACAGTAAATTCTGGCACTGCTTTGGGTAGATGAATGAACTAATACCGGGCTCAGCCCAATCAAGTTGGATCCCTGGGTGGGTCCTAATGTAATAGGCACAGGTTAGTGAGAAAGAGTCCACCATATTTGTGACATGAGAGTATGGTACTTGATAAATATGGATCACATTGATTTTTCATTATATTTGAACGATGATGGTGTTTCTGACAGACCAAACCAAGTTTCATGACATCTTTCATCGTTCATTATCTACAATAGTTATTTTATCTCAGTGAGTTTACTCTGTTTCTCTTGTGAGTTTGAGTTAACACCCCCTTCAAGCGTATGGGAATCTCAATCACATTGAGCTTATTGTGGTATATCCAGTAAATAGAATGCCTACCAAAACCTTGAATTCTGCATCCCCATGGCAAAAAGTGTTTTCTCAGTGGTCATATCCAACTATTTTTTCTTTATTCAAGTTAGAAACATGGTGTATGCTAGGCTATGCACGATCTTATATTTACTTTTTTATATCATTAATTGTTGAGGAGTGAGCTCCACTCGTGGGGGAGTATTGAAAAGTATTTATGCCGCTTCTATTAATACCTCAAGATTTTAGCTAAAATGGTTAGGTAATGAAACTTAATATGATATCAAAGCCAACCAGTCGTGAGTTTGAATTATATGAAAAACGACTCAACACAAAAATAAGCGTGTCCCCAAAAATGCCCGATCAGGACTTACCCGAGGGGAAGTGTTAAGGAGTATGCTCCACCGGAGGGGGAGTATTGAAAAATATTTATATTATCTCTACTAACAGCTCATAGTTTTAGCAGGAATGGTTAACTAATGAAACTTAATAGTAATCATATCTATCAGATAGAAAAAGAAGGTATATGTAGGTGCACCTTGTTGTTGGCAAATGCTTTGCAAGCTCCATGTGTTTTAGTTAGTTTACAAAAAATCTAAACATGAAGAAAGACAAATGCTTTCCAAGCTAACTATATTTTAGTGATTTTACTCTAAATCAACACATGAAGTAAGATAAGTAAAAGCTTACTCGATTTGATCATCCATCTGATCGTCCATCTGATCGTCCGTCTGATCATCCATCTTCGTTGCAGGCGCTAGAGTTAAGAACTTGGATAGAATGGTTCTTGTGAATGGTTTTGATATCAAGAAAGAGCCATTTTTATAGTGCAGGCATGGTAAAAAGGGACGAACATAATCACATGGAATGATTCTTTGCGTCTCAGAAGATCAAAGAATGTGGAACATTTTCTTAGCTGCGTTAGTTTGAGTATCTCCCCCACCTTTAAAAATTCTCTCTTTATCTTAATCCGAATTCTTTTGTTAAGGGTTTACATTACCCCCATGAGGCCATGAGGTTTCACCTAAATGTTAAATTCTCCCTCACTTCTCATGATTAGTAAGTGGCTGGATGCCATTGGTTTTAAAACTGATATCCTACTTGGTTTAATTTCAGTCCCAACTAACTTGAGCACCAATTACTTTTCTTTACAGAAAAAAAAAACTGCCTTCATATTATCTTTCTAATGATCACTAGTCTTGTTGGATGTTACTAACCATCTGATTAAGCTCTTACCACTACTAAAAAAAAAAAAAAAAAACTCATGATTAAATGCAGTGATTGCAAACAGTTATAAAATGTCCATCATCACCTTTTAAATTTCAAAGGTGGATCCAGCTGATGGAGTTCTAGTATTGGCCAAGAACAACATTACAGAGATGAATCTATCAAGGTTTTTTGGCATTTGGAAATTGGAATCCCCTTTTTCTTCTCATCCTTAACGCCCTTGAAAGGAAGTGAAAAATGGACTACTTGTCCTGTTACTAGGGATATTTTTAAACAGATCTTAATGTCAGTCATATATCCCTGGGACTCTGTATAACGGGGTTGCCCACCACCCACCGACCACCTACCCAAGTTAGAAAGATCTATTCTCCAGGATATCACGTTGATTCGTATGGGCACCGCAAGATCTATTCTAGAGAGCGGATACAGGGGGACTCGCAAGGGCTATGGCCCATGGTGCACCCCCCATAATTTCTGAAAACCCCCCTTTTGTTTTACAAAATTTTACCTATAGTTGAAAAGGTCTCCCTAGTCCCTAGGTCTCAAGAAAAGTTACGGCTACAATTGATTTTTAGAAAGGATCTATTTTCCAATCCTCATTCTCCAGACCTTGGATTCCATTCTCCATTCTAAATATATCAGATTCTGATTATTCAAAAATAAAAAAGAAAAAGAGAGAGAAAAAGAAAAGGAGAGAGTTCCAGTAAAAAAAAAAAGAGGAAAAAGAAAAAGGGTTAGAAACTTGATTCCAAAGTCACCTTCCTGCTCATCACTTTGGCACCAAACCAAGGTGTTGGAGGTGGACCCAACGGAGCAACTCAGGTTGGGCCAAGTCGAGCCCAATATCCTCCTTATTTTTTGAAAGTTTTTCTAAAGGTCGAGCCCACAAGAAAGTGCAATATGGGCTGAACTTGTTCAGAACACCATGGCCCAGTTACATAATACGCTACCCCTCTTGAATTGAAACAAGTCTAAATTCCATACTCATCCAAACAATACTCACCGTTTCATTAAAATCTGGAACTCTCGGAGCTTACGTTCTCTGACATGAGTGGGGATGAACTTCCGAAGGAAATCAGTCTTGAAGGCAGTCCTTGCTACCTCGTCCCCAATCTCCTCATAGGGCCTCTGCATGATCCTTCACCAGTCCTCCGCTACTCCGCGGAACATGTAGGCTGCTAACTGCACTCTCTGACGCCCCGAGCACTCGAAGACTCGGAAGATCTTCTCCATCCTGACGATCCAGTCGTCTGCTACCATGGGATCATCGGTGCCCGAGCACTCTGGCGGTCCCCTCTTGAGGAACCTCTCGAAGATAAGGTTCGGGTCTGCCCCCCCGAACCGGCATATCCTCTGGGGCAAGCAGGGCCACCCTGTCAATAACATCCAGGACCTGCGCCTGAAACTGCGCAAAATCCTCTGTCTGCCTCTGGTGAGCTGCGGTCTGGGCCTCCTGAGAAGCAAGGAAGGCCTGGAGAAATCTCTCAAAGCGCCGCTCATGGGCGGACTGCTCGTCGGGAACAGCCGTCATCGGGTGTGCACCATCTCCTGACATCTGTCATGAAAAGAACTTGTGTCAGTTTAAGTCTAAAATCTAAGACCACACTGACTCTACCCAATCCGTCGTCCTCACACGTATCCCACCACTCGAATCCTCACTACGTCCTATGGTTTCTAGTGTGTTTTATTACCTAGAGACCAGCTCGCTCTGATACCATAAAAAATGTAACGCCCCAATTCCGGATACCGATGTACTCGTTCGAATACCCAAAATTGGCGCGCTACTTCCCGGAAAATCCGAGAACTTCCAAGATCGTAGGCCGCAGTGAGGTCCAATTTAAAACTTTTTGACCAACATAGTTATAACATTTAAATTGCGGAAGCGTAACGATTAAGTAAAGCGGAAGCAATAGGTATCGATATATATTAAGTATGAGCAAAACTACAGTCTACTTAAAATGGTTCAGTGTTAATCAAAGTTATACATTTGAGTTCTACCCATCTCGCTACAAAATTTCACTCAAACCCAAAACAAATAGAGTCCCTCAAAACCCTGGTAAGTACTCCTCGCCCTCCGGCTCGACATCCGTGTCGGCCGGGCCCCATGTGTACTCTCCTGCAACGGGTGCCTCCACTACAGCTAGTGCGTCGTCTGGGATCTCGGGATCAAGGCTTAAGCACCAATGAATGGGTCAGATCTAAAAGATCTGGCAAGATACAACATACTACTAACATAGAACATATATATCAAAGGAAATAAAGACGGGTAATTAAATTAAATGAATAGCAAGGGAAATGAACTAGGCAGTTGTGCATTTAAACCATAAGGAATCAGTATAAATGAAATCATCTAAACTACTACAACTAGGTGGCACATTCACACGAGCTGGAATACCGCGGGATATTATGCCGCGGCCCTCCCATACTGAACACAGTTGCGGCGGGGAAATCTCACAAGTGCTGGGAATTACTAATCCCGCAAATCACTCATCAACTCATCATCTCAACACTCCAGATCGGCACGGTATCACACCGTCCGTCTTAACCACACAGCTCATCATGATAGCTCTACAACACTCATCTAGCTCCTACCGGGGATGATCAGTCCACAGGCTGAGCTTAAATCAACCGAGTGAATGTTCATGCCGACTCGAGAAAAACTCTAAGGTCTGTGTCTGTCTAGGCTTTGCCTTGCGTGAACAAGGTCCTAACAATGTCTCTAAGAGGTCTAAACATCTCAATACAGTCTCTGGATCTCATTCAAGGTCCAGGCCCACTCGTTGAATCCATACCAAGGCCCATCAGTACATGGCCTGGTCTAAAACCGTCCAATCGAGGCAACTAATCCATCTACTACTGATAAACGTTTCCATTTCAATCCATATAACTTAACAGTCCAATAGAAACTACCTCTTCAAGCTAATGGGTTCACATCTCCACACTTAAGCCCAATAAGGGCCCGCCTAGACACAGACACGGGTCAATGATCTCCGAAATCACACTATCGGGTCACCTCTAGATACCCTAGGTTCAGGTCTTCCAATTATGTTTAATTAACGGTAAACAGCTAATCTAAAGATCTAAGAATGACAGAGTAATAATGACAGTGAAGTATAAACTTCAATCAGAGAATCAACGGAAAATCCAACGGTCCAATCCTAGGTAATGGGCCACTTTAGGTTCGGGTCTATCTCCGTTAATTCGATCTCTAAACGATGTCATTAATGCCATAAAATACTGTATTTGGTGCTTAGTTGGTTAAGGGCATCTATGACAACTCTTAGAGGTCGAATCATCTTAGATTAATAACCGAAACCCTAGACAGTGGTCCCCGCGAGTCAAGGCTGAGCCACACCGTTGACTCGGGCTTAGAACACTGATAAATGCTCATTTGGATGGTCAATGGGCCCCACAACTGATCATATCTCCTAAATGTTGAAAACTGGAACAATCAGGGTTTTCCAGGTGAACCTGATATGTTGTGAGCTCGGTTGATCTCCTGGCTGGGAGGATCAACCGAGTGCACTAACTAATCTGAATCAGGCTTCCTGGATAATTTAATCCGTTTCTAAAGGCTTACAGCGTGTCCGGTCAAACAACCTGGCCTAGGTGATTGACCGCATACTCTAAAAACCTTAGAAAGATTGATGTTCCAGCTTTAAACACTTTCTAAATGTTAATTCTAAGTTTCAGGTTGATTCGGGTGTAAAATGTCTGAGTTTCGGGTGAAAAACCAACTTTCAGTCATTTCCTGCGAAAACCCTGTATACCGGGTCAACCTGGGCTAAGCCGGGTCAATCAAACTAATTGAAATGGGTTTTCTGCAAGAAAATGGCTGAGGGCCAATTTTTCCTCAAAAACTCAGTGGTCTCGGTCGACCAGGATAGGTCCCAGTCGACCCAGACAACAGAAAGCTCAGTCTGCAGAGAAAAGCTAACTGGGAGCTGAAAATTCCATTTTCCCAGTGTTCTTGGTCGACCCAGACATGTCTCGGTCGACCTAGAACACTGTCGGGCGAGTCCCGGGCGAGTCTGCAGGAAAAATAACTGAGGCTTATTTTTTTTGGATTTGCAGTGTCGCCGGTCGACCGAGCACACTGGATTTTCAGCCCAGGCTGATTTCTGCAAGTTCTCCATTTTGACTCCTTTTTCGCCCAAACCACTTCCAATCACTTCCAAACTTCCCCAAAACATTTCTAAACTATAAATAACTCATTTACCCATCCATCAACACACTTGTGGCCCACTGATCTTCCAAATGGGGGGTGAAACCCCATCCATCAGTGACCTTTTCCATCCAAACACAGAAAACAGAGCTCCAGGTGACATCTAAAGCTTAATTAAACACTAGCATGACATGAAACCACTGAAATCAAGAAGTAAATCATATGTACTAAGTTAGGAGCATGAGCACTTGCCTTTAAGCTTGAGAGAGAGAGGATTGTAGAGAGAAATAATTAGAGAAGAAGGAGGATCCCAGTTCCAGCAGAGAAGAGGAGAATAAGAAGAAGAAGCACAGCAGCAGAGTGGTCAGCAGTAGCTGTAGCAGTAGCAGTAGCCCAACACAGAATCAGCTGTAGGAGCTCCCAGGTAGAGAAATGAGGGAGGAAGGAGGTGAGGCAGCAGTTGCTGCTGTTAGGGGAAAAATCCCAGCACAATGACAGTGGGTGGAACAGAGAAATGAAGAAGGAAGGTGAAACAGAAGGAGCCGATGGCTGCAGCTCCTAGAAGACCATTTCCCCAGCACAACCAGCAGCTCCTAGGTGATTCTTCCAGCACAAATCCAGCAAGAGAATGAAGAACAGTGGCTGCAGCTCTAGGAGATGGCTCTTCCAGCACAACAGAGGAAGTGGAGAAGAAGAAGATGACCCAGCAGCAGCTCCTAAGATGGATTCCAGCAGTACCAGGACCTCCCAGGTGAAGAAATGAAGAGGAAGAAGATGGTGAAGTGGCTGCTGCAGCTGAGAAGAAATCCCAGCAACAGTTGCAGTGGCTTGGAGGAGAAATGAGGAAAAAGAAGAGGGAGTAGCATTGTTGCAGCAGCTGTGAAGGAGTTCCAGCAATGCAACAGTGGGTGTCTCAGCTCAATGAAGAGAGGAATGGAAAGGAAAACACTTGCTGGAAGTTTTCTTGGGATGCGGGCTGATCTAGGGATTAGGGTTCTTGCTTTGGGATAAGAGATGGTTTTATAGGTTAGGGGGGAGTGATTAAGGACCAAATTAGCCCTAGGGTTTTCATGTGGTTAGGGTAGATTAGGTCTTTTGGCTGGAAGGTTCTAGAGGAGGAGCACCATTAGCACTAAACCCACACTAATTACTTAATTAGACTTAACTAATGGCCTAACTAGCACTAAAAGCCTAAAATTAAATCCAAAGCACCCATCTAACTAAAATAACCCAACTAAGCTAGTCTAACCAAAAGAACTTAGGAGATCAACTAATCTCTCAAATCAACCCCTAATTAGTCCAATTAATTAGTAATTAACTATAATTAGCAAAGATTAGTATAATTAACCAATAATTAGCATAAATTAGAATTAATTAGTCTATAAAATAGCAATTAGAGGGTCCACCAAGGGCGGGACCTCACATCAGCAGCTACAAAAGATTTCGCAAGGTTGAAGATAGAAGATCTTCGCACTATGTGGAAGGCATCCATGTCCAGTGGAAAACATAGGACGTACCAAAACACAGTGGATTCAGCCAAAACCAGGATCATTGATATTCATGTCAATGGTGTGGCAAGAGGAAATCCGAGGCCCGCAGTTTTGAGGGGTGGTGAGGAATTGCAAAGGGGAGTTATTATCCTTAATTCCCAAGGCCAGATGAATTCAAAAACTTGAATGAGGCAGAGCTTTCAGCTACTGGACACGCTCTTTTAATATCGAAGCATAGGTTTATGGATCAACAGTTTACTATTGCAGGCAACTCAAAGAATGCCCTTGCCCGGGCTTTAAAAGAAGAGCATCCATGAAGGATAGGTTGTCTTTTTGGGTCCCGCTCCTTCAGCAACGGTTGTGTTCTCACATCTACAAAGGCATCGAGCAGGTGGACCTCCTTTCAAAACAGGAAGGATATGGATTTGATTTGTATATTTTAATTCTATATTGGGGCATGTACAAAGCTTCTTCAGGGGGCAGTGGTAAAAAAGGAGTTCCATTTATTGCACTTCTACAGTATACTTCTACAGTATGTAACTCGTACACAGTACAGATTCTCATTTCTTCATTTCTAACTGTTTCTCCATACTAACCCCGAGGGGTAGCTCAGTTGGCCTAGGACTACGGTTTGCACCCGGAGGTTGTGGGTTCGAAACTGCTCTACCACACTGGGGCCACAGGGGGATTTTACCCGGCTTTCTCTCCTGGGCCCGTAGGGATTATTCTGGCCCAAAGGGCTGGGAACCCTACGTTATCAAAAAAAAAAACTGTTTCTCCATACTAACAAGTGAGGAATAATTTGGACACTCCTGAATGTAACTTTTTAAAAACCTAGTGCTACACGTGCAGTGGGTGCATAGCCACAAACATTTGTTCAAATAACTCAAATGAGGGTTCTGCCTTTTCAAATAGCAAGTGGAATAGAGGAATTGGTTGACAAAGACTGCATATTCAAATCCTGTCCCCTACTAAGAAAGAGCGATTACAGAGGCTGATAACAGAGAAAAGATTGAGAAAAGGCACCTCTGAAAATACTTTGACAAAAGCAAGGCAAGTTTGCCTAAGTGTTTCTCGAAAGGCTAGATAACCGAGGGGCTGCTTGGGTAATTTACTTGTATAGTGAAGTGAAGAGAAGGGCCATATCAAAAGAGATTAAAAGAAGAAAAGGGTCAAATCAGAAAGTCATAGTTTACGAAAGGCATTCTTTTTACCCAAAAAGTCAAAAAGCTGCTCTCTCATGGCACTAAATGAAAAAAAAAAAATACTACTCCCATTACACTAAATGACAAAAGACTATAATTTGGGGAAGACGTACCTTTTTTCATTTAGCACATTTTGATTTCACCCCGTCTTCTTTTATTCTCTCTTGATTTGACCCTTTTTCTTCACTTTACAATTAAATGACCCAAACGGCCCCTCAAGGAATTTGTGTTGCTTTGAGGAACTTCCACGAATGGAGTGGACAAGATGAATTATATATGCATCTTGGGTCTCCATCCTTTCCCATTTAACAAGATATAATATAAAGATAGCAATTTTTATTAGGAGTTGGCAAGAGGTGGCAAGAGACCCTTCCAGGATTCTCTTCTATCAACCTAGTCCCCCTCCACAAGTTCTTTTAAAGCTTAAGATCAATGAAAGTATGATTAGCAATCTGGGTATAGCTGGAGTAGGAGGGATTAGGAGTCATAGCGCGGCTACGACTATTTTCTCCTTCTCAGGCCCAAATGGTCCTTTTTCCATCAATAACTCTGACAAATGGTCTTCGTGAAGCTAATCCCTCGATCTTCGTCAGTTAATAGTAGCACATTCCAATGGGCCTCTAGCACTGAAAAGGCTTCATGGAGCTTTATCTAATGTGGCGGAAGAGTAATTCTCTTGAAGCCGCTATTTAAAATGTTAAATGAAGTGCTACCTCATTAGCAGATAAATTAGAAAAAAAACTAGAAAAACCAGAAATCAACCACGGAGTCAACAAGTTTCGTATGGTTTTATTATTCAAAATAGCAAAGTCAAGTTTAAGAAAAAGCACTTCAACCTTTTCAAAAAAAAAGAAAAGCACTTCAAGGATGGCACTACAAAAAGTCAGGCAAGAATGCCTCAAAAACTCTAATATCTAATCTATTACAAAGTTAACAAGGGCTTTCCCTTGATATCACTGGGAATGTAGTGAAGTGCAACGTCCTCATTAAACACTCTAAAGTCAATCCAGCCAAATGATCGTGACCCTCTATTTAAGGGCCTCAAAATTTAATAAATTGATGAAGTTAAAATTCCAGAGAATAAACCCATCAGTGGATGATGATTGGATCAGAATCAAATTTGAAAGTGATTCCCCTGGGTAGGTGTGTCAAGTGATTTGACTCATCAACATGTGGGCCCCTCTGCAAAAATGCAAGAAGGCCATCATCATCCTCTCCATCATCATCATTATCAAAGCCTTGTTCCACGATGTTGGCCCTGAGAGTCGATGGGCTGGGAAAGACAAGTGGTTCCACGAATGACGAATGGTCCTCTATGACCCCCACCTTTTTCAGGGCAGCACGCCATCCCTTCTCCCAGGCCTTGTCCCTTACGCGCAGCACCCGAGTTTCGTAGTGTGAAGTCGCCTTGCCCCGACCAGCACTAATCGCCACCGTCTCGGCCACATGCCTCGTCAAACAAGTCATGCATCCTGGCTACAACCGAGGTGACGGGCTACTAACCGAGGCAGGCACTGACAGCCACGTCTCACCTAAGGACACGTGGCAGGATGCAGGCACGCGCTGATGGGATAGACACACCATCCCAGCCGTCCACCCCTATCAAATCTCTGACAGAGCCACATCCAGTGGCTGTAGCCATATCAGGACAGGGCTCAAGAAAGGATCCGATGAGACCTTAGCAGCCAACAGATCAATGCGAGATCAGGCCCAATGTGACTAGCATTTAATGCAGTATGGGCTGATTGGACCCTCATTTAATGCAATGTGGGCTATGATGGATCCTCATTAATTACTTTATAGGCTAATGAGACCTTAGCAGTCAAATCATTAGGCCCACTAACAGGCATCTAGAAATTTTCTCTTATAAGGGGATTTATCGCCCAAAAACCAAGTACGCATACGTGCATGCATTTTCCTGGTCGTTACTCTGCCCCTCTTCTTCTCCGACCTTTGTCCCTGCACTAACTTAGACATCGGAGAGCCCTGCGCTGCCCACAGCTAGGGTCCTTTGACCGTTATTTCTTCTCTTTTAGGTCCCTGAAGCGGATAGCTCTCCATAGTCGATTGGATAAGTCCTCAAAGGCTCCCCCTAATCTTGTGAGTTATATTTTCTGCACTTATAATTTTACAGCTGAAACTGGTCATGATTCTTTTCAATTAAGTTTCAAGCTCAAGGATTAGACCTAAATCTGAATATTTGGCTAATAAGGGATGAGGTTGGGGTCTATCTTTGCCTGGCCCAAGTGCCACATGACAGTGGAGATGAGGTAGTGAACCCAAGGGGTGATCAACTGCCCAATTGTCCCAAGTTTCGAATCCCCTGTTCTTCAAATCTGAAGAAGTTCCCGGGTCAAATGCAATTACATTTTTCCTTTTAGTATTTTTGAGAAATTTCAGTTTTTTTGTGAATGAACCACCAAATAGTTCAACTCATTGCTTGTCCTTTTCACCTAGGGTTCTAAACGGGTCAGTTCTGGTCCGGGTCCATGGTGGACCCGGAACTGGAACCGTTAAGGAGAAGGTGGAACCAAATCCGGACCCGAAACCAGAACCATATATGGGACGAGTCTGGATCTGGGTCCGGGTCCGGGTCTAGGCAGAGAATGATATTAAAAAAAACATGGTTTTTAAGAGAAATTTTCGAAAATTGAGGTAATATGTTGGGTCTCGGGTCTTTGGATCTGAACTAAGGTGGAACCCGACCCGAACCTATTTACTTATTGGAGCCTAAATAAAGACCCAGACCCAGTTTTTAATGGGTCGAAACCTCCGGATAATCGGATAATCGGGGACGCATTTACATCCCTACGTTCACCCCAAACCTTCGTTAGTTGTAATCTTAGTTGATCATAAGGTAATTAAGTGCGGTCCTATTCTCTAGCCCACTTGCAACAGCCACCAATGGCAGTGAGTGTAAAACTGCGAAGGATAAATAAGGTTTGAGGAGAAAATCATTCTAGTCTAATAATCATATAGAGTGAATCACGGACGCCAATGATTTAAATCTATAACTAAGACTCAATCCGGAAGTGGAATTGAGCGGTTGGGGGTGGCCATGGCCAGGTGGAAAAAGAATTTTATTTACATAGTGGCTACCTCAAAGAAAATTTCCTTGTCCCATGACTAACTCAATCCACTGATAAGCATTTAGGATCACATTGAACCATTACCAAAACATCGATTCTAGGCGAAATTGAGGGGGCTGGGTTTATTTATTCCCCAAAATAGATTATACTTGTGATTGATTTTGTCATTCCATGCAAGTTGATGGTCTGTCAAGAAAAATGGGTAGGCCAAAGAGGACATAAATGAAAATAATAAAGTTGGTATCCAAGGATTTAATTCAAGATAGATCCCAATGGAAAAAGAAAATTTTTGTAGCCAACCCCAACACAATTCGACCAGCCCTATGACGATGATGATTACAGTTGATTGATTTTTTTATTTATTTTTTCAATCTTCTTCTGATGCACACAAGGTTAGGCGTAAGATCAATTAAAGTGGGCGGCATGGGGATGTTGAATAAGAAAGGATATCTATTAAGCCTACTTTTATCCCACATGGCAACAAGAAGCCATCCATGTTCTCATTGTTCGTTAGCTTAGCACTATCTATTTAGGATTATTCTATCTTCTCTACAACATTGAGAAAGAGAAAAACTCATTGCATCTAAGTTCCACTTCTTTTAGTTAATTTTTACCAAATGCCGACAATGCTTTTGTATTTCCTCCATTCCAACAATATTCCTTCACCTGTGGAGGTATGGCCTAAGTTGAACAAGTTGCATTGACCATTTGTGGGCCCACTTTTGAAGATTGTGGCACCATTAGATTAGAATGGTTCCATCATCTCCTTAATTTGATTATCACAACTACTCTAATGAAGGACCCCAAAAATAGATGGCTAGAACCATCCGATTTGCATGGATTTAATAAGCAGTTATGATCATCATATCAAATTGAAGTCCTAGTTAATATGCAGTCCAAATAATGCCATTTCGATTGAACCATTCACCCCACAACATGCACTTGTACCACAAATATTTTTAAACAAATTGGAGTTCATCATTTCTCTTTTTAGATTATTACTATCTAGTGAGTGCGTGTAGGAGTGGGATTCACCTTACAAGCAAGTGGATGAAGTAGGCCCCAGTAACATCCATTGCTCCAGAGTTATAGTACACATTGGAGTTCATGATTTCTATTATTTATGAGCGTTCTCTTGTGGGTGTGTGCTCATGTGTGTGTTGGGAAATTTTCTAATATATGATACTGTTGTTGGCTTTGGCAATTCAACCCTTATTACACCCTCCCATGGCAGGTATGAACATGCATTACAGCAAAGGAATAGAGAGGACTAGAACAAGAAGTTGTAGGACTTTGATAAAGGGATAATCTCCTCTTAACTTCACTGCTCTTTTTGCTGCTGTTGGCATTCTTAGTTGAGCCATACCAACCTCCCATACCATGTAAGAATTAATATGCAATACATGCAGCAAAGGAATCCAGAGACTCGAGAAAGTTTGGGGAAAGAATAAGAACTTCAATGATGAGAGACCTGCTTTCAACATCACTTCTCCTTCTACTGTATTGTCCCCTTCTATCTTGCACTAGGGATAATACATTACAACCTGGCGAAACACTTAATGTAACACAGACAATAACCTCTGACAGAGGGAGCTTTGCGTTGGGCTTCTTCACTCCTGGCAACTCAACAAGTCGCTATGTTGGGATTTGGTACAACAAAATCAAAGAGCAGACAGTCGTATGGGTTGCCAATAGAGAAAACCCGCTTACCGATTCAACAGGATTTCTCACACTTTCTGAGGATGGAAATCTCAAACTCTGGGATGGAAGGAAGAGTGTTCTTTGGTCTTCGGATTTATCTGTTATTGATAGTAATGGTACAACTGAAGTGCTGTTGGATAATGGAAATCTTGTTTTGAAAACAACGACGAATATGGCATTCATGTGGCAGAGCTTAGAAAATCCTATAGCTTCATTTATTCCTGGAATGAAACTTTCTTTAAACCTTAAGACTGGACAGAGCATTAGAGTCTTGTCATGGAAAGATGTGGATGATCCGACTCCGGGAGAGTTCTCTGTAGGCATTGATCCTCAAACGCCCCGTCAACTGGTCGTGTGGAGAGGATCTAAACCATACTGGAGAGGAGACGTATGGCAAAAAGTGGTGTCCTCAGGAGTGGTCCAATCTCCCCAGAGCTATGTTGGCTTCCGCACTATAATTGATACCAAGGAGGATATTTCTTACTCGTTAACCACCTCAGAAAATTCATTCATGATTAGGGCCGAGTTAACCTCGACCGGAAAAATTGAGCTGCGATCATGGGTTGAGAATTCTCAGAAGTGGATCTTGTTGGGTTCTTCACAGGGTAACAACAACTGCAGTTTTTATGGTTGTTGTGGTCCATATGGCAGTAGTGACCAAACCAGTTTGCCTACTGTATGCAAGTGTTTGAAAGGATTTCGACCCAAGTTTCAGAAAGAGTGGGAGATGGGGAATTGGTCAGGTGGTTGTGTTAGGCAAGTGAACTTTGACTGTGTAAAGCGAGATGGATTTCACACTCTGAAGAGGATGAAATTGCCTGACCATTCGATCTCGCTAGGAAATATCAGTGTTGAAGCTTGTGCATCCGAGTGCCTAAGAAATTGTTCTTGCACAGCTTATTCCTATAAGAATATCAGCGACTGGGCAACTTGGAAATGTCTGATTTGGGTTGGAGAATTGATTGATCTCGTAGAGACTTATTTTGATGCTGAAATGGATCTCAACATTCGTCTTGCAGGCTCTGAACTGGGTATGTTTGATGTAGCTTTCTGCTTGATTGATCATTATTTCTATTAACACATTTACTATTAATGAGTGAGTGAGTGTGTCACCCTCTGATTATGAGGCTAGAGATTCTTCATTAGCTGGTCTTCTTAGTGATGGTTCCAACTCCTATTGAAGTGAAGTGAGCCATGTCCAAGACCAATTTTTTGTAGCGTGGGAACTTCTAGAAGAAGTGATAATCCTACTTTGTAATTTTGGACAAAGCAGTTCTTTGCTTTGGAAATAACAGATTTTGCTCTGCCTTAATTATATTACAGGCCAATTCTCTGGTTATCCAAGGCTTTAGTTTGAGAGGGCTATCATGAATGATATGTACTCCAAAATCTATCCTATCAATTACATATGGCCGCAAATTTTGAGATCTGTAATATTTGTTATTCATGTGTTATGTTAATACCACTGAACTCTGCACACGTCTAACTCTCTAGTGTTACATTTTTTAGAAACATAGTACCTTGGTCATGTGTCTTTGTTTTAGCCTCGCTTTTGGTAAAACTAGGAGTCCTAAATCTCGTCATGATGTGGAGAATCCATGCTGGAGGGCTATATAATGGGTTTTGCTCTCTTGATTGAACAATTTTAAGTGCATGAAGCTTACCCGAGATTGACACTGCCTAGATCAATACAGTCAGTGGTTTACATATTCCACGGTAAACGTATCTACAACAAGAAACCGCAGTAACCCATCCACTGTACCATAATATCAAACAAACATGTGAATTCTCATAGTATGAGTGGTCATGTTTTCCTTAAGGCGATGGGAACCACTTGATCCATGATAATAGCAGACTAACATTTGCTTTAGGCAATAACCAATTCTAGCTTTTATAACTAATTCGTAGAGGAACTACTTAAGTTGGGGCTTAAATATAGGAAGAGTCGTGAGTCGTCTCTTATGTTCTTTTCTTTTATTTTTTAATGTCAATCTATCCATAATTGTAGCCGATCTGGATCCAATCATAGTATTCTAGTCAGAATCATTGAACTTGGAACATCTGAGATGACAATAGCATTCTCCAGGACGAAATTCTTGCAATTTGTCTCCTATATGGATTATTTTCCTCTTCACAATTCACATTGATATGGTATCAAAATCTACTTTTTCATTAAAGATATTAGGCGGCACACTAAATTAAAAGTGTTTTCTTCCCTTCTCTATGCAGTTGAAGATGCAACTGGCAGTTCAATGAAGAAGAGACGTGTGTTTACAATCGTAATACCTTTGGTTACTACTGGGATGCTTATCATATGCACTGTGGGTTACCTTTTGTGGAAGAGACACAAAAAACAGGGTAATGCAATTTCCTTAGTACACTATTATAAAACAAAAGAATATCCATTTGATTGAAGCTAGTTTGAACATCTTAATCCTGGAAAGGCCTGCAATCTGGATAATCTAGTGTTTTGTCCCATAGAAGTAGAAATTTGGATGATAATGCAACTCCATTATCTGGCTGATTCATGCATATGTATTTGTGATGTAGGCGGTGTGACCCATGTTTCAACTCATAAACCACTCATACACCTAACTTGGCTTCATTCATTCATTCATTCATTCATCATCATCATCATCATCAAGGAAGCCATCTTTCTCCTATAAGTAGCCGGTGATAAAATATATATTTCTAGGCCGTTTGAGCCCACATTGTTTCTAGTATTGCCTGATAACCACTTAGGCACGATTTCAAGTGAAGCCACTTCTGTAATCAGCCCAAATATTGTTTCAACATAAAGACAAATAAAATGGTTTTTCATATTTATTTTGGATTTATAACTTTTCCAATACTTCTAATTGCTCAGAAAAGAACGAAGACTTGATCTAAATCCAACTTGAGTCAGAAAAAAACAAGGGCTTATAGTTTTCACAGCATCTTTTAACCTTTACCTCTTGTTTCTTAAATTCACCACAAAACATTCATGGGTATTTAGTTTTTCTTAAGTAGACGTATTTGTGTCTGTTCTTTGAAATATTTTTCGACAATTAACTGTATGAGTCATGCATAGATTTTCATTCACGACAAATAATTATCTGATTTGCCACAAACAGGAAGAAACGAAGCAAATGATGCACTTCAGCTTCTTAATGCTTGCAGTGCCCTTGATTTTCAGAATGAAAATATAGAGCTACCATTGTTTACTTTTGATAGTATAGAAGCAGCTACAAACAATTTCTCTGAGACAAATAAGCTTGGAGAGGGTGGGTTTGGAGCAGTTTACCAGGTAATGTGAAGACTCTAAACCGATGAGATTGCATGAGAGAACTTCATTTTCAAAATTATAATAATTTATATGAAAAAAGCGAATTTAAACTTTTTCATTTAGAGAGTTATAGAAGCTATTCTCAATATAAAGAAACATAATTCAGTTTATTGACTTGTAGGGAAACACGTCCCAAGGCTTGGAAATAGCTGTAAAAAGACTGTCTAAAAACTCTGTTCAAGGCCAACAGGAGTTCAAGAATGAAGTGCAGTTGATTGCGAAACTACAACACAAAAATCTTGTTAGGCTTTTGGGCTGGTGCATCCAAGGAGAGGAGAAAATCTTGATCTATGAGTTCATGCCCAACAAAAGTTTAGATAAATTTCTATTTGGTATGTTCATTTCTTTAGTTCCACAACCAAATTTTCATAGTTCATCCATTTGTTCACCAAGTATGATGAGAGAGAGAGAGAGAGAGAGAGGAGCAGCTTATACTAGTTTTATTCACCATGGTATGATTCATAGTTCTAACTTTGTCTAAATTTTATTTTGAAATGATAAAGAATTTAGGATTTATACTTGATGACTTGATCTTCCTAGTTAAACTTTTCTAATCAAAATATCTATCAGATGCTACTCAACGACCGCTACTCAATTGGAGCAAACGCTTCCACATTGTTCAAGGAGTTGCCCAAGGGTTGCACTATCTGCATCATTATTCAAGATTGAGAGTCATTCATCGAGACTTAAAAGCTAGCAACATTCTTTTGGATGGTTCCATGAACGCTAAGATTTCTGACTTTGCTTGGCAAGGATTTTCGACGGAAACCAAACTGAAGCAAATACAAATAGAGTGATGGGTACATAGTAAGTAACTAAGTACTATTTACAACAACACAATATTTTCAAGTACGAATACACTAACAAACACATTGTTTCTGATTTCTTAACTTTATATTTATTTGTGTTACAATGACTACAGCGGCTATATGTCACCCGAGTATGCTATGGATGGGTTTTTCTCGGAGAAGTCTGATGTTTATAGCTTTGGAGTGTTGCTCTTAGAAGTTGTAAGTGGTAAAAAGAACACTGGATTTTATCCTACCACTACTCTATCAACCTTCTTTGTAAATGTTAGTATGCTATACCTTGGTTCATCTCTTTTGCTACCTTCGATCATGTTTACTAATGTTTTGAGATTGCTTAACGATAAGATGAATTTGCAATGTTTAGGCATGGCAATTGTCGATAGAGAACAGAGGGATGGAGCTAATTGACCCTTTAATGGGAGATTGTTTAGTTGCAAGAAAAGTGATGAAATGCATTCACATAGGCCTCTTGTGCGTGCAAAAAGACCCAGCTGATCGGCCAAATATGTCATCTATTGTTATCATGCTTGGAAATGAAACTGCAACTCTGCCTTCACCTAAGCAACCAGCTTTCCCTACCTCAAGGTGCCATGTACACTCACTTCGGGATGCATCTTCCCACTCTTCAGTAAATGTGGTGACTGTTAGCTTGGTAGAACCTCGATAGCAGTTTTCAATTTCACATTCCATGGTTTCTTTGATCCATAATAGGAAAAAAGAAGGGAATTCCATTGTACAGATAATCGCGAAGAAAGAAAACAAGAGAGGGGCTTTCTGAAAGAAGAAGACAAAGAAAGAAAACAGGGAAGCTTTGTAACAGGCTTGTTTTTGTTGTAGGGTTCTTTAGAAAGTGAAACAGCTTCACTTCGAAGCTCATAATCTCCGTTGAAGGGTAAGAAAACATTTTCATGTTCTCCCAGGGATGTAGGCCGCATATTGTGGCTGAATATGTATATCTATGGTCTTGAATCTTGATGATTGTTGTGATGTTTTCCCGTCCTACCTTTTATGGTGGTTTTGATCTTTGTTGATTTGGTTGCATTCACATAAGCATTTGGTTGTTGAAAAACCATGTTGGTCACCTGCTAGAAATCTCCAATAACAATTTGTTAAATGACTGTTTGAAGTAGTAACTATCACGATGCAACGAATAAACACTAAAACAAGAAGAACACAACATATTTTATATTAGGTGGGTAATGTGCCTACTTCCACAGTAAGATGAGAACAATTGAAAGCAATTGCTCCCTTTGACAAATAAGAGTTGCAGAATCTAAAGTTGAAGGAATGAAGGTCCACAATGGGCTCATCACAAGAAAATCCAGGCAGCTCAAAATATTAAGCCCTTGCAATGTATGAGATATATCAAAGTTTCACTCCAAAAGAAGTTGGTCCCACATCAAGACATGATTTATGAATACGATTAACAATGCAAAAGATTGTGTTAATTTCATCTTGCATCCATGAGATATCAGTCCGACAGTATGGAAATTTTTATTTTATTAAGAAAGTGTGACTAATTTGTGATTTAACACATTTTTTTAAAAGTTTTTTTTTTTTTTTTTAAAAGAGTGTACCAAATCTTAGAGGGAGAATTGAACTGACATTTCAGATCCAATTAATGTGGGCCTCATTCTATGGAAATTAGAAAGTTCTATTCAATGAAGAAAATATGTTAACATATTATCTAACATATATTTTGGAATTTTCCCGCACCAAACTTTGATATTACGGTAGCACAGGTCACCACATCCTTTCTAATAAGCCAGCATAAGAACATTAAAATTTTTAATTCTGCTAACGATTCAATAATTCTAACAACCACTTCCAATAATAACAACAAGAATCTTGAAGTAAAGCAGCACAAATCGCAAAGCCCTAATAATTAAAAAAGAACACAATCACAAAGACAAACTAGGGGATCAGCATTGATGGATGGAAAACCACCCCCTTGAATTGTCTCTCCTGTAAAGTTACCCTGCAAAGCGGTTGTGTAGTGATGACTTATGGAAGTGGAAGCTATCTCATTCCAACAATCATCATCAAGTTCATCATCTGTAAGAATTGGTAGAAAAGTTGGATCGTTGATAGAATGAGAACAGATAAGGTCATCAGCTGAAAATAGATCAGTGCCACAGCCGGGTGACACATGGTAAGAAGAATCTGCCAGAATTTTGTCGCCTGTACTAGAAGTTATCAATGAGTTGATATCATTCTCATTTTCGAGTTGGACTTCTGCTAGAGGAGGAGCATTG
The DNA here is from genome assembly GCA_038049695.1 of Cinnamomum chago. Lineage (NCBI taxonomy): Eukaryota > Viridiplantae > Streptophyta > Magnoliopsida > Laurales > Lauraceae > Cinnamomum > Cinnamomum chago. Next base: position 52,766,316 of record CP142460.1, read on the forward strand.
TTACAATAATAAGTTTTACTGTACTCTCCTAAACCCGAATATGTAAAGGAAGCATCCTTATCAATTGAATGATCATCCTCACGATCGTTCTTCTGGGAGATACCCACGATGGTCTGCACTGGTGTGTCTTTCAACATTGTAAGGGCTGAAGCATACTCCATCAACTCATTGCCTATCGACCCTTCGCTATTAATAAGCTTGACATTTGATTTCTCTTGATGTATCCCAGTATGAATTTTCTCTTGCTCAGTAAATTGCAGGGGATGATTTTGAGCATATGTATCAATGATATCATCTACCGAACTACTTCCAAAGGAGAATGGTCTTCCACCAACCGTGAACCCAATTACAGCCACTTCCACTCCAAAATCCAGTGCCAATTTTTTGGCCTTCTTAAACAGGCCAATTCTCTGGTTATCCAAGGCTTTAGTTTGAGAGAGCTATCATGAATGATCTGTACTCCAAAATCTATCCAATCAATTACATATAGCCGCAAATTTTGAGATCGGTAATATTTGTTATACGTGTGTTATGTTAATACCACTGAACTCTACACACGTCTAACTCTCTAGTGTTACATTTTTTAGAAACAAAGTACCTTGATCATGTGTCTATGTTTTAGCCTCGCTTTTGGTAAAACTAGGAGTCTTAAATCTCGTCATGATGTGGAGAATCCGATGCTGGAGGGCTATATAATGGGTTTTGCTCTCTTGATTGAACAATTTTAAGTGCATGAAGCTTACCCGAGATTGACACTGCCTAGATCAATACAGTCAGTGGTTTACATATTCCACGGTAAACGTATCTACAACAAGAAACCGCAGTAACCCATATACTGTACCATAATATCAAACAAACATGTAAATTCTCATAGTATGAGTGGTCATGTTTTCCTTAAGGCAATGGGAACCACTTGATCCATGGTAATCAGCAGACTAACATTTGCTTTAGGCAATAACCAATTCTAGCTTTTATAAATAATTCGTAGAGGAACTACTTACGTTTGGGCTTAAATCTAGGAAGAGTCGTCTCTTATGTTTTCTTCTTTTCTTTTTTAATGTCAATCTATCCATAATTGTAGCTGATCTGGATCCAATCATAGTATTCTAGTCAGAGTCATTGAACTTGGAACATCTGAGACGACAATAGCATTCTCCAAGATGAAATTCATGCAATTTGTCTCCTATATGGATTATTTTCCTCTTCACAATTCACATTGATATGGTATCAAAATCTACTTTTTCATTAAAGATATTAGGCGGCACTCTAAATTAAAAGTGTTTTCTTCCCTTCTCTATGCTATTGAAGATGCAACTGGCAGTTCAATGAAGAAGAGACATTTGCTTACAATCGTACTACCTTTGGTTACTACTGGGATGCTTATCATATGCACTGTGGGCTACCTTTCGTGGGAGAGACACAAACAACAGGGTAATGCAATTTCCTTAGTACATTGTTATAAAACAAAAGAATATTCATTTGATTGAAGCTAATTTAAACATCTTAATCCTGGAAAGGCCTGCAATCTGGATAATCTAGTGTTTTGTCATATAGAAGTAGAAATTTGGATGATTATGTAACTCCATAATCTGGCTGATTCATGCATATGTATTTGTGATGTAGGCGGTGTGACCCATGTTTCAACTCATAAACCACTCATACACCTAACTTGGCTTGATTCATTCATTCATTCATCATCATCATCAAGGAAGCCATCGCTCTCCTATATGTAGTCGGTGATAAAAATATATATTTCTAGGCCGTTTGAGCCCACATTGTTTCTAGTACGGCCTGATAACCACTTAGGCATGATTTCAAGTGAAGCCACTTCTGTAATCAACCCAAATATTGTTTCAACATAAAGACAAATAAAATGGTTTTTCATATTTATTTTGGATTTATAACCTTTCCAATACTTCTAATTGCTCAGAAAAGAACGAAGACTTGATCTAAATCCAACTTGAGTCAGAAAAAAACAGGGGCTTATAGATTTCACAGCATCTTTTAACCTTTACCTCTTGTTTCTTAAATTCACCACAAAACATTCATGGGTATTTAGTTTTTCTTAAGTAGAAGTATTTGTGTCCGTTCTTTGAAATATTTTTTGACAATTAACTGTATGAGTCATGCGTAGATTTTCATTCACAACAAATAATTATTTGATTTGCCACAAACAGGAAGAAACGAAGCAAATGATGCACTTCAGCTTCTTAATGCTTGCAGTGCCCTTGATTTTCAGAATGAAAATATAGAGTTACCATTGTTTAATTTTGATAGTATAGAAGCAGCTACAAACAATTTCTCTGAGACAAATAAGCTTGGAGAGGGTGGGTTTGGAGCAGTTTACCAGGTAATGTGAAGACTCTAAACCGATGAGATTGCACGAGAGAACTTCATTTTCAAAATTATAATAAATGATATGAAAAGAGCGAAATTAAACTTTTTCGTTTAGAGAGTTATAGAAGCTATTCTCAATATAAAGAAACATAATTCAGCTTATTGACTTGTAGGGAAACTCGTCCCAGGGCTTGGAAATAGCTATAAAAAGACTGTCTAAAAACTCTGTTCAAGGCCAACAGGAGTTCAAGAATGAAGTGCAGCTGATTGCGAAACTACAACACAAAAATCTTGTTAGGCTTTTGGGCTGGTGCATCCAAGGAGAGGAGAAAATCTTGATCTATGAGTTCATGCCCAACAAAAGTTTAGAAAAATTTCTATTTGGTATGTTCATTTCTTTAGTCCCACAACCAAATTTTCACAGTTCGTCCATTTGTTCACCAAGTATGGAGAGAGAGAGAGAGAGAGAGAGAGAGAGGAGCAGCTTATACTTGTTTTATTCACCATGGTGTGATTCATAGTTCTAGCTTTGTCTAAATTTTATTTCGAAATGATAAAGGATTTAGGATTTTATACTTGATGACTTGATCTTCCTAGTTAAACTTTTCTAATTAAAATATCTATCAGATGCTACTCAATGATCACTACTGGATTGGAGCAAATGCTTCCACATTGTTCAATGAGTTGCACTAGGGTTGCACTATCTGCATCATTATTCAAGATTGAGAGTCATTCATCGAGACTTAAAAGCTAGCAACATTCTTTTGGATGGTTCCATGAACGCTAAGATTTCTGACTTTGCTTGGCAAGGATTTTCGACGGAAACCAAACTGAAGCAAATACAAATAGAGTGATGGGTACATAGTAAGTAACTAAGTACTATTTACAACAACACAATATTTTCAAGTACGAATACACTAACAAACACATTGTTTCTGATTTCTTAACTTTATATTTATTTGTGTTACAATGACTACAGCGGCTATATGTCACCCGAGTATGCTATGGATGGGTTTTTCTCGGAGAAGTCTGATGTTTATAGCTTTGGAGTGTTGCTCTTAGAAGTTGTAAGTGGTAAAAAGAACACTGGATTTTATCCTACCACTACTCTATCAACCTTCTTTGTAAATGTTAGTATGCTATACCTTGGTTCATCTCTTTTGCTACCTTCGATCATGTTTACTAATGTTTTGAGATTGCTTAACGATAAGATGAATTTGCAATGTTTAGGCATGGCAATTGTCGATAGAGAACAGAGGGATGGAGCTAATTGACCCTTTAATGGGAGATTGTTTAGTTGCAAGAAAAGTGATGAAATGCATTCACATAGGCCTCTTGTGCGTGCAAAAAGACCCAGCTGATCGGCCAAATATGTCATCTATTGTTATCATGCTTGGAAATGAAACTGCAACTCTGCCTTCACCTAAGCAACCAGCTTTCCCTACCTCAAGGTGCCATGTACACTCACTTCGGGATGCATCTTCCCACTCTTCAGTAAATGTGGTGACTGTTAGCTTGGTAGAACCTCGATAGCAGTTTTCAATTTCACATTCCATGGTTTCTTTGATCCATAATAGGAAAAAAGAAAGGGGATTCCATTGTAGAGATAATTGCAAAGAAAGAAAACAAGAGAGGGGCTTTCTTAAAGAAGAAGATAGAGAAAGAAAAAAGAGAAGCTTTGTAACAGGCTTGTTTTGGTTGTAGGGTTCTTTAGAAAGTGAAACAGCTACACTTTGAAGCTCGTAATCTCCGTTGAAGGGTAAGAAAACATTTTCATGTTCTCCCAGGGTTGTAGGCCGCATATTGTGGCTGAATATGTATATCTATGGTCTTGAATCTTGATGATTGTTGTGATGTTTTCTCGTCCTACCTTTTATGGTGGTTTTGATCTTTGTTGATTTGGTTGCATTCACATAAGCATTAGGTTGTTGAAAAATCATACTGGTCACCTGCTAAAAATCTCCAATAACAATTTGTTAAATGACTGTTTGAAGTAGTAACTATCACGATGCAACGAATAAACACTAAAACAAGAAGAACACAAAATATTTTATATTACGTGGGCAATGTGCGTACTTCCACAGTAAGATGAGAGCAATTGAAAGCAATTGCTTCCTTTGACAAATAAGAGTTACAGCTTTATGGAATAAGTGTTTCACATTTGTTTTGAATTATAGCTTTCACTTAGAGAAATCTTAAGTTGAAGGAATAAAAGTCCACAATGGGCTCACCAAATGAAAATCCAGGCAGCTCAAAATATTAAGCCCTCGCAATGTATGAGAAATATCAAAGTTTCACTCCAAAAGAAGTTGGTCCCACATCAACACATGATTAATAAATATGATTAACAATGCAATAGATTGTGTCAATGACATCTTGCATCCATGAGATATCAGTCCGACAGTATGGAAATTTAATTTTATTAAGAGAGTGTGACTAATTTGTGATTTAACACATTTTTTTAAAAGTTTTTTTTTTTTAAAGAGTGTACTAAATCATAGAGGGAGAATTGAACTGACATTTCAGATCCAATTAATGTGGGCCTCATTCTATGGAAATTGGAAAGTTCTATTCAATGAAGAAAATATGATTAACATATTATCTAACATATATTTTGGAATTTTCCCGGACCAAACTTTGATATTACGGTAGCACAGGTCACCACATCCTTTCTAATAAGCTAACATAAGAACATGCAAAAGTTTTAATTCTGCTAACGATTCAATAATTCTAACAACACCACCACTTCCAATAATAACAATAAGAATCGTGAAGTAAAGCAGCACAAATCGCAAAGCCCTAATAATTAAAAAATAAAACAATCACAAAAACAAACAATAACAGCAGAACTTAATAAAGTAACGCAAATGCAACCCACTTAATATTATTTTTCAAATTAGCATTAAAATATTACATTTGTGGTTTACAGACGGGCTATGCAAAATTGGATGCAATTTACAAGTCAGTAACATATTTCTCTAGCCATAAATCTGCCATGGGATCAGCATTGATGAATGGAAAACCACCCCCTTGAATTGTCTCTCCTGTAAAGTTACCCTGCAAAGCGGTTGTGTAGTGATGACTTATGGAAGTGGAAGCTATCTCATTCCAACAATCATCATCAAGTTCATCATCTGTAAGAATTGGTAGAAAAGTTGGATCGTTGATAGAATGAGAACAGATAAGGTCATCAGCTGAAAATAGATCAGTGCCACAGCCGGGTGACACATGGTAAGAAGAATCTGCCAAAATTTTGTCGCCTGTACTAGAAGTTATCAATGAGTTGATATCATTCTCATTTTCGAGTTGGACTTCTGCTAGAGGAGGAGCATTGTTACAATAATAAGTTTTACTGTACTCTCCTAAACCCGAATATGTAAAGGAAGCATCCTTATCAATTGAATGATCATCCTCACGATCGTTCTTCTGGGAGATACCCACGATGGTCTGCACTGGTGTGTCTTTCAACATTGTAAGGGCTGAAGCATACTCCATCAACTCATTGCCTATCGACCCTTCGCTATTAATAAGCTTGACATTTGATTTCTCTTGATGTATCCCAGTATGAATTTTCTCTCGCTCAGTAAATTGCAGGGGATGATTTTGAGCATATTTATCAATGATATCATCTACCGAACTACTTCCAAAGGAGAATGGTCTTCCACCAACCGTGAACCCAATTACAGCCACTTCCACTCCAAAATCCAGTGCCAATTTTTTGGCCTTCTTAAACAGGCCCTCTTTTCTCTTCGAAAGCGTGACAAATCTCTTTTGCTTGTCCTCAATTTTTATCATTTCTATCTTCCTCTTACCCATATTATTAGAGTGGATATATAACCTGAAACATGAAGAAGAGAATTAAAAGAATTAAAAAAGAGATCAAACAATAAATTTGATGGTATAAAAATAGCAACAACTCGCACCAATCTCATCAAAAGAGAATTTGTGCAACTCTGAAGATGAATCTGTTAAAAAATGGCACGCAAGGACACCCGTCCAACAGTTGTGAGCATACAACATATATAAGGACTCTTTTTGGAAGACTACTACATTGATACCACATGGCTTTGCATATTGGTAGTCTAATGACATGTTATAGAGTCCAGATCATCCTGTTGCTCAACCAGACAACTCCCCGAATATGAGGCTGATATTTATAAATTCACGCCTTGTGTAACACACATTGCACAAGTATATCACAAACGAATTCAATGGAAGTATTCCGATAATTTTATAGCAAAAAATACTTGTCAATGTAGTCTATTCCACTGCATGTATCACCCTAGGTTCTCACAAACCTATTAAAAAGCATACCACTCTACTCTGTTTGGAACTTTGTTATTGCTTAATAGAAGAAGAAGCCTTAAACATGTCGAATGTCAACATGAGTCAAGTCAATGCATCTAGAACTGAACAACATGATAATAATATGCAGAACTAATTCTAAAAAATTGGCTAGGATAATGAAAAACTAATTTTCAAAAGATTTGGTAGATAAACAGAAAGTTTTGGGCAGGCATTTTTAACTCAGCTACCAATGTAATATCTTTTTCTATGTTTGATTCTAGTTAATTCTAACCATTCAATCTAATTATCTTGACATGATTATATTAACTAATCAAGATTGTTTCCATCTATTTGGGGCCTGCTTCGTGAGTTCCACTCTTTCTATTAATTGCCCGTTGTCTTTAATTAATAAAAACAAGAGCAAATAAAGCAGATTAGGTAAGTCCTGAAAATCTAGATCATGGAACCTTTCCTTGGAAACAGATCAAATATCTTCTCACTGAAGTTCATTTTTTAAAGAAAACGAGCAACCAACTCATATCATCCAAATCAAAAGGATTCAGATGATTTTCTCCTCTATTTTTTCAACAGATAGCAATAGATTGGATTACACAATTCACAGTTCGGGTTCAAAAATCATAGATTCCAAACTAAGCCCTCTTCTTTTTTGGGCCTTCCCATTTAATGATATTGTACCCCACCTGTTGTAAATCCAAAGTATCATCATATTAAACAATAGCCGCAATGCTATTGCAATCCTAAAACTTTATTTTGATCAAAGCAGCAATCATTGTTAAATTTATTGATGGGTCAGGCCCAAGTGACTCAGTCCACAATGACGGGTCAGGCCCAAGTGACTCAGTCCACGATGGTGGGTCAGGCCTAAGTGACCCGAGTCCGTGATAAACCCAGGTCTGAATCCATTCGTTGAAAGTCGGGTCCAGATCCACGAAGTGACGAAGTCAACGCGTCGTTCCCTTAACCCGCCTCGTCTATTGAGGGAAGTTCGAAGACTCCGCCAGATTGGAGCGCCCGTTACTGAAGAGTCGTCCCCATCTGTTAGGGGAAGACTATAAATCAGAGAGCCCCACCAGCAATGGGGGGCAAGTAACATTTTACCATCTTTGCACTCTTTCTGTATTCTTCAAACCTGTAATCCCTACATTGGAGAAGTAAAATCATCACTTTGGAGTGGACGTAGGTCACACTGACCGAACCACTATAAATTCTCTCTCTCTCTCCTTCAATTTCCTCATTAATTACTCATTTACTTGACCGGTGGTGCCCGAAAACACTTTTTCGCATCATCATTTATCATTCATAAAATGCGATTTACTACAAAAGCAAATTAAAACTAATATGTGTTTACAGATTCAGTGGGACTCAAGCCCATCAAAGTGAAGTTGGGGTCTAAAACATAAGCAAAAAAGTAGAAAAGACGATAGATTAGAAAAGAAGAAGATCTGAGCCTTAGCTCATTTCATTCATTCAAGACCAATATCTTACATCAGAAGCTTCTCACATAGATATACACATTAGAGAAACTGAATCACTTAAAGGAGAATCTAAAACTGTTACAAACTGGAATTCGTTAGCAATGTGAACAACAGAGAATTCATGACTAAAACTGACCAACTCAACTAGCTTATCTCACTGTCACATGAGTAGTTATAACAGCTTAGCTCTTATAACTCAGAGGCGAATCACCGAGTTTTTTTTACTGAGTGGCTTGACTATCTACTGTGCTATTAGGGTCTACCATACTAAAGGGGCAAGATTTGATTTGTGAACCTTTGTCCTATATGAGGTAACTAATTATTTTCTGCTATCCAGTGGAAAACCGTTTCTTATGAGGTTGGAACTTGGAAAGGCTTATTTATTCTGTAAAAAAAGGAAGTCAACACAACAAATTTTACAAAAAACTTGTTGTTCATGGTTTAGTATAGAAAGGGTGAAGTCCCACATCAGGTAATATGAGGGAACTAGCCAACTTGTGTTGTGCCGAGCCACAGCAATTCTGGACTTATTCTAACTCCAGTTAGGTTCAAGCAGCATCATTTTCTTTCCTTCTTCCTTTCAATATATTTTTTTACCTCAACTGTTTACCTATTCATACATAAATGTTCTCATTGTTGGGACAACCTGAGCCCAGATGGCATTGGCCTGGATTTCTACTTTATTCTAGGCCTCTACCATGCCCAACTCTCTAGGATTTCCAAATGAGCTGTGCTTGAGCCTATATATGCTTAAGCCCCTAGACAGAACAATATATTTGGAACGTTGAAAATGGACATGGCTTGGGCCTGACAAGCCGACAACAATTTTTGTAAACGGTAACAAATGATTTCATTAAAATAGCAGCTTGGGTTTTTTCAACAATAATTCTTATAAATAAATTATAAATAGGGTGCGCGTAAACCAACCCGAATCCTCTAACAAGAGTAGACTCGCCTTAGAATCCATTAAAAGCCCCAACAGATACCTATTCAACCCAACACAATGTGAGTCTAAACCATCAACACTTACCCAACCTAACTACAGTTCTTAAAACCCGACCCACAACCAGAATTGGATGAAAACTTTCCTCCAAAATTGGAATTGCAGAAGCCATAAATAAATCTACAGAGATAAGAAAGAAAACCTAAATCACCAACCCCAAAAACCCTAAATTCTAATGGAGCTGAGATGTATGCTTTATTGGTGGCTGCCGTGAATTACGTCATTTGGGAGGCTTTCATGCAATTATTGAAGGTGATTCTTTCTTTGCGATTCAATGAGGTTCTGGGAAGTCTTTTCATCCATGGACTTTAGCTGATTTGGTGGAGGAGGTGCAAGATATTTCATCTCATTTAGGAGCTTCGTTTCTTTATATTCCTCGTGAAGCTAATTCTTTGGCAGATGGTTTGGCTAGGGAAGGAGTTTTTTGGCTTCACATTTCGTTTGATGTTTAGCTTATGTTTGTGTTTTTTAATTTCTGTTCGTTGTTTTTTTTTTTGTTTGTTTCTTTTTTCTTTGAATAAAATTTACCGATATAAAAAATATATATATTTGAAATAAATGATGTGTAAATAATTAAATAACTTTAAAGTATTAATATGTTTTTTTTTAATTATCTTTAAATCAAAATATAAAAATAAAATTCAAACCATCAATCTTACATAATAGGATATCTCTTAAAGTTAAGAAAGTATTCGTGAAGAAAAAACCAAAATAGAATACAAAAGAAGAAGATATAGACAAGCAACATACGTGTAGTCGAATGCTTTAGTTAAATGCATGTACTTTAATTTATTCATCTTTAAAACCTTATCAAATCCGCAAAAAATTCTTAGGAGGTTTCATTAATTACTGAATAACCGTTTTAAAAATAAAAGTGCTAAAAGAAAGAAAGAATAAAAAAAGAAAAAAGGTAAAGATTATTAATATTAACTTATTTGTTGTAGCTATTCTTGCTTAGCCGAATCACTTGAATTGTAAGATTCGATGAAACGAGTATCGAATCGCAAGATTCACACCTAAATCCTAAGATTCATTTGTAAATGGGATTCGTTGCATAGATATGAATAGTTTTTCTAAGATTTAGAATACGAATCGGGATTTGGGATACGAATCATAGGATTCTGATAACTAAGGATACGAATCATAGGATTCTGATAACTATGGTTAGGAGTACATGTTAACTTGAGATTAGTTCGATAATCTTCGTTAAACATTATCATTAATTTGCAGATCATGCCAAACCTAGGTCTAGGATCACTTTCCACATGTTGACCCTATGCCAACGCAACCTTATGATAACATGGAATCGCAAACACCGCACATTTTCCCTAAATCCAATTCGAATGATTGCAGCAATTAGGTATAGGCCAATTACTAGTTGGCTCTTCTAAAGGTAATTAATATTTAAAGAGTCCTTAACGTCTTACCCTTAGGTTACCATATTCCTAGGCATACTTCATGGTGATCCGTAGGTGGATGTCAAGCCTTACAAACATTACCTACTGCTGGTCATTGTTTAATAATCATCAAATCAAATTTGGAACCTTAAATTCAAGACCAAATTCCCAAAATCATCAAGTTATAGCAATGCGGTATATGGAAACTGGAAACTCTAAAAAAAAAAGAAAAAAGAAAAAAAAAACACTCTGGAAAACTCACAAACTGTGATGTGTGCAGGGTTTTCAAGGCCCTAATAGGCCTCCATAAGGGCCAGTTTGGCAACTCTACTAATAGAGTCAAGTGAAATAAAGTTGATTTTGAATAAAGAATAAAATATAAGTGGGTTATGATGGTATTTTGTTTTTAGTTGTTTGTTATGGAATCTTTTTGACTTTTTGTATGGGAAAGTGTTCTCTCTCTCTTTTTTTTTTTTTTTTTATTTTGTGGATAAAGGTGGTTGCTTTTTGACTTCTTTTGAAAAAAAATGGAGGGAGTTTTGAATTAAAATGCTTTTGATACGACATCTTGTCTGAAAAATGAAGGCTTTACTTGACTTTTACTATGCTAGTAAAGTGCAGTCCTAAGGGTTGGCCACCAGGGGTCCGCACATGGTAGCCACGGCCAAGCCCCAATACTCCATATCTCATGTATTTGTATTACTTGGGGTCTACCAGGTCATAGCTTGCGGATTTCTAATCATTTTCCACAGAAAGCATACATATAAAATCATGTATTCCACAAAATAAATTAGCTACTGTTTTAGACAATCTGAAATCCAAATTATTACCTGAGAAAACCCCTAAAACAATACTAAAACATCGGAGGAAGGCTAAACCCTAATCACATATACTCTAAGGAACCCCAAAACCCCCAAATCCTTGTGGATTTTGATCCAACAACCACGATACATGGCTGGACCATGTTCGGCCAGCATGTGGCGTCCCATTTGTGTCCACGGCCAAGGGGAAAATGCCCCTTTTGCCTATCTTGCATAATTGCCGGCCATTTCCCTTAGGATGCTGGGGTTTTGAGTCCTTTTCCCACATCAAATCAAAAGTTCGTTGTTTAGGCCTAGAAATTTGGGTTTCTAATAAGTGAAAGATTGAAATCAAACCATTAAACATGTAGGAACAGGAATTTAGATTTGCTTCTTTTTGGATCTTTAGGGTTTTTTGAGGTCTCTTACATGAATATGCTATATTTGGCCCATCCATGGTTTAATTAGGGTTTTTAGTGGTTAAATAATCTGAATTAGATAGTAAAAATCAGATATGAGTAGAGATTTAGATTTGTCTACTTGCCTTGATTGTCGAATTTGTCGAAACTCTTGCGTGTAGTTATAACCCTAGACCGATCCCTTGTGTTTCCTTGCTTTTTCTCCAAATTCCAGCCCTAATTACAATTTGCAAACCCCAAAGTGAAGGGAGGTTAGGGTTTACATGCTAAGAAAATAACTAGAGAAACCTTGGAGAAGGAAAGAGGAAACTAGAGAAAGAGGCTTACCTTGTATGAACTGGGAGAGAGAGTGCGTGTGTGCCGATTTGAGGGATAGAGACAGAACAAGGGGCTGTCGTGAACTCCACTTGAGCTGTGCGCACAAAAAATTGGGGAATAGTGTCCTACGACCGTCTTTTAATAGGATTTGGGTGGGTCCTAGTTGAGTTGTATAAGGATTCTTAGATCTCACCCTTATTTCTTGTTCCGATTGAATCCAAAATCTTGGTTTGGGAGTCTTGAATAGAATCAAACCCTTCCTCCTTATACGTGGGGTCCTACCCATGGGTTACCGGTGGTCCTTACGACAGAACGACAAAGGTATCCCTCTAGGTAAAATGGGTAACATCTACAAGTTTCTCAATGAGGTACCAAACCAACTTGGATGTGTTCATGTCTTCTATGAAAGTTGGATAATTAATTATTCTCTATCCATTGAGCTCCATATTGACATATTTTCAAAATTAGAAAGGACCCCATATTTTCTCAAAATTACAAATAGGTCCCTATAGTTGCCCAAATTGTTCAAATGTTAGTTGATTTCCCTCAATTCGATTTATTTTATCATAAAATTCAGAAAATTTAATTTTTATAATTAAATATTATTTAATTGGGTTGGGGTCTTACAGCGAAACTCATCGAGTAATTCGAAAAAAATAATAAGCTTCGAGACTGGCAGAAACAGGAGGGGCCCACTAACCCCTAGTATATCTTGGAATTCCTTTTACGTGCTAGATGGTCGTCAGTAACAATGTCATCATGGATAATGAGGTGACATCTCTCTAGTTGCTTATATGAAAAAGACGACGAGGTAAAACTTTGTTGGTCTTATCCATGAGTGGCCCTTCAACAATGACTAATTTGACTTTTAAAGCAACTTATCCTTGGTTCATTGGATCTGGACCCAACTAGAATTTCAATGGTTAAGCATAGTTTCAAGTTTTTTCTTTCAACATTTGCTTTCCCTGCATGTGGATAATATTATTGGTATGAAGCGTAATTTAGTTGATTAAAATTTGGACATACATCTAGGGAGATAATGGAGAACTTGATTAGGGAAGCGATTCTTAAGCATCTTGATTTCATGGACTTTGGTACATGTGGACTGCATTTTTTTTTTGATGACCTAGGGTATCCCTCGCCAGCCTAGCCTTTGAACCTTTGGCCTCCGGCCCGGGGGTTCCCTGATTTTGAAGAGCAAGGACTATTCCTTGGGAGTTACATACATGGTCGCACACATAGTACCTAGATAATACAAGGGGTGGGAGTCAAACTTGAGACCTTGGGGAGCAAACCCAAGGCTCAAACCAACTGAGCCACCACCTTGACGGCTACATGTGGACTGCATAAAAGGGCAAGTTCACTAAAACCAGCCAAACTGCTACTAGGAGTACTGAGTTGCTTGAGATAATCCACAGATACTTGTGGAAAGATACCCTGTCCTTCCATCAGTGGACATAAATATTTTATAAAAGTCATTGAAGATATGGGTATGTGTACTTGTTGAAAGGAAAAAGCGAAGCTGCTGATGTCTTTGAAATTGATAGTAGGTGGGTAGAAGAACAGTTGGAAAGGGCAATCAAGGTGGTTAGATCCAATGGTGGAGGAGAATATTATGGCTGGTATGACGGATCTGATAGGGTACTGGGATCATTTGGTAAGATACTTAGAAGGGATGGCATTTCACCATAGTACACCATACCTAAGAAAATGGTGTATCCGAGAGGAGAAATCTCACATTGATGGACATGGTGAGGAACATGATGTGTTTTTCCACTGAATTTGAGAATCTTTGGGTGAAGCGCTGAAAATGACATATTCTAGATTCAGTATCCAATAAAGTTGTTCTAAAGACTACCCTTTGAACTTTGGGCTTGTTGGAAACCTAGTGGGGTTGTACATTACTAGCAAATGTCTATCATCTGAATGAGAGGGTTTGATCTAGGGGTGTAACGGTTCGGTTAACCGGTCTTTTTGGAGAAACCGTTAACCGAACCGTAACCGCGGTTATCCGTCTTTAAAAACCGTAACCGTAACCGTATATACAAAAACCGTAGAAAACCGAACCGCGGTTAACCGTATTATACGGTTCGGTTACGGTTAATAACCGTGGAAAAATATACACAACAATACAGTATAATTTAAGGAAAATTATACGGTTCGGTTTGGTTTTATACAGTATGATACGATTTGGTTTGGTTTTAGGTAAGGAAAATTTCGTTTACCCCCATGTATATTATTTTATTTGTTATCGGTACGGTTAACCGCATACGGTTAACCGAACCGTATTTTATGGTTCGGTTCGGTTAATAACCGTGAATATTATGGAAAACCGTAACCAAACCGAACCGTGCGGTTTTTTGGTTTTATTAACCGTAACCGAACCGAACCGTGAAAATACGGTTAATAACCGCGGTTCGGTTCGGTTCGGTGCGGTTTGACGGTTAGGCGGTTTTTTCTTACACCCCTAGTTTGATCCAAGGATTGTAAGCTTTTTTTTTTTTTACAGATATCTAGGAAGGTCTAAGGGTTACAGACGATATTGTCCCTCATTTCACATGGTTCTCATGTCAAGTTTCATAGGTCTTTAAGTCCAATGAGAGTACTAATAATAGGAATATAGTATCCGAAGAGTTTCGAGAATCATTTTGTATTCTATTAAAGATTTCAAATTTGAACCAATTGGTACCCCCACATGTTGTACCTGTTATATAGGTGTCGCAAATTCAAGACCCTGGTTTGGGAAAAGGATCCTTTTAGAATCATCAATCACCTCGACACTGGTGACACATTTCGACTTAGAACTACATTAGGGGGATGTAAAGACTTAGACTTCATTTCCTTTGGATCTATATAAAATATTGTTGATCAGATCTATATAAAATATTGTTGATCAGTGCATCTACTTGAAGATTACTTACTTCTGCCGGCAGGAGAGGTAATCTCATATAGGAGTGCAAAACAGTCACTTCTTAAAAGTTAAAAGCTCCACAACGGAAGTAAAGTTCATGGCATATGCTATGACACCACATCACAAGCATTTTGACTAAGAAATCTCATTCAGGGACTTTAAGGTGGTAGATATCATTTCAAGACCACTGATGATCTATTGTAACAACACATTTGCAGTTCACTTCTCCAAGAATAATAAGAATTCACGTGGTTCCAAACACATAAAAACTAAATATCTCTTTGTAGAGGGGAAGGTTAAGAAATGGTGTGTCCGTGGGAGTGTCAATCTGAGATTGACGATAACAGACCCACTGACCAAGACATTGACACGAAGTATGCATAAAGGTCAATGCTTGAAAGTCTATATGGATATTTAATGGTAATGATGTTTCTTGGTTTACTTACCTACCTAATTGTGCATATTCAATTTTGGTAGGATTTAAAGTAAACTGAATGGTTGGATATATCTCAGGACGGCAACACAATATTTCTGTCAGTAAAGGCACTAAAAATGGGTCTTTTCTATACTGTGACCATTGTTAGGTCCTACTTCAACAATGATTTAGTGAGCGCCTTGATCTGTATAAAGTTTGATCAAAAGTAGACATATATAGGTTTGTTTTGTAAAATTAGAGTGCACTAGTCAATTTAAAAAAAAGAAAAAAAAAGAAGATAAGTGTTGAACCAAGGAAGCGTTCTTTTTCTAAACAGATCTTTCAAAATGAAAGTGTTACAAATAAAACTGATCTGGTTGTTTTAGACCAAGTTGGAGGATGTTGTCCATGAGTATGAGTAGCCCTGCAACAACCACTGATTTGATTTTTAAAGCAACTTATCCTTGGTTCAATGAATCTGGACCCAATTAGGTTTTCCATGATAATGAACCCTTAAGGTCAGCGTAGTTCCAAATTTTGAAATGGGGAATACCTTGAGGGTTAGATCTGTGTCTAAGGGAGGTATTGAGGTGAAATCACTGTGGCTTATCCAGGCCATTCGTGCACCTAATCAAAGATCTATCTAGACCGTCCATCTTATGTTTTTTCATAGCTACATATATGCCTTAAGTTATATCAATTAATATATGTTCTTGATTACACAAATATTAGCCATTGACTCTTGCAATTCTAGATAGATCCAAGCATCACACGTTTAATGTTATTTTGTTTCTGACATTATGTATATTAAAACAAACGGGGAGGTGTGCTGTGGAGGATGCCATGTCAGCATTGAAGGAGTTCTCCTTTTAAATAAATATACATAAAAAACTTAGAGTGATTTAAGGAGCCATGTTATCACATTCCACTATTTTTTCTCCAAAAGTATTTATCCATATCTTCTATCTCCTAAAATCTCTCAATCAATACCCCTAAAATTAAAGTTAATCTTTCAAAAATAACACAAAAGACATTTCCAAGGGGGCCCACTATGTTGATCTTCACTTTTCAGTGATATTCTTAAGTTTAATCCTAGAAGTAATTCTGTGGCTTGAAGGTGCTACATTTGGATGGATTTACTTCACCAGTTGGCTGTGTCACCCTTGATTGATGTCTTCTAAATCATACAAATGCTTTGAATCAATCATAGGTAGGCTGTGTAGAGTGGAGCTCCGTTTTGTTAAACAAAACTTTGGTCTCATTGAGATAATCTGTGTAACTACCAGCCATGTTTCTGTTTTGAAAATTTGGGCATCAAATGAGTTTGTTGCTTGGGCATGCCCCATATCCAACATTATTACCGGCTGTATACTTTTCATTTTTAGCCATTTGTTGATTCATGCATTGTTCAATTCTTAGGTAAAAACTTGACAAAATAGTTTTCCTAGATGGACATTTCATTTCCTATGAACATTTTCTGGAACAGTATTTTTAAGGTGAATATGTATGTTTTTTTGGAAGCCTCTGTACCTGATACAATCAATTTCTTTTACTTGTTTCTTGCAGATGCTTGAGTGGAATTTGGGTCATCGTTGACAATGCGTAGTAAGATGAACGGCGTGCATAGTTGGAAAAAGCCATTCCAACCCATTTTTATGTAGGCTTCCATTACACATGGTTGGGCTTGATAAGCCTTGTCATCAACGAAGGGATAGTCCCCATCTACAACTACCCTTAGGATTAAGTAGCTACAGTTACATGGGCCTATTGGGTCTAGACCCATTGAACCGAGGCCTGGTCACCTCTTTGTCCACTTATGTGTCATTACAATAGTGTGTTCCTATTGAATCCAGGTGAATTGGTTTTCTATCATATTTTCCTGAAAATTGGTGTGCTTTTCTCAAATCTCATGTCTCCAATCTTAACTTACTACTGTCACCTTCCCCCTATATTTTGTGTCTTTGAATAGACGTATGGAATGTTATAAAAACATTTGAAAGAGGAAAACGCTGAGACCTCTTTTACGCAATGATTTGGTAAACGAAAGAGGTTGATCACACTGTATATGCCAAGAGGTCAATCACACTATATATGCCAGCCCAGAATGATGTTGATGTCTGAGATCCAGGCTATTATTCATCTCAGTGTGACCATTGCTAAAATATCCTGGTGAACATTTGGACGGGCCCACTCGTCACGTGGGCTCCACTGCGGTTCATGTGGGGGGTGAACAAAGGTCAAGGTGCATTGTACATGGGATCCTTACTGATGAGAGAGCTGTCATATATATATATATATATTTGTCCTTTCTGGAAAATAACTATTGGAGATTGATTTGTAAATTCAAGGCCTGTCGGGATACTAGGATGGCTTGTCAAGATAAATGGATGTGGACCTATGGTATTGTATCGTCCCATTTCATGACAATTCTTATAGACTGATACATGGATTATTCAAATTGGGCAATGTAGTGTTTAGCATCGTTTTATATGCCCTGACATGTGCAAGTCCATGTGGAATGTGGAATGCATTTAGTATCCGAGCATCATAGCTTATAGGTCATTCTTTTGTTTTGTTCTCACTGCGAGATGTTTATATCTTTGCATACTTAGCTACACATTGTCATGCATCTGGTAGATTTTTAAACCGCAAGACGTTTGCGTGTTTTAAGTAGAACCGACTCTTTTCTTTTATTGTTTGAGTGGAGAACCTTTCCAAATGAGTTTCCTATTTGGAAAGGCCACCTACACCTTTAAATAGAAGTCTCTAGCATGGGTTTTGTTTTTTGTTTTTGTTTTTGTTTTTTTTAATTAATTTATTTAAAGGAGAAACTATATTAAATGAGAAAAAAGAAAACAAAAGACAGCCAAGAGGGCCTTGACCATGGATGAAAATAGCGGCCGCTACGCTACGTTATATCGGCGTAGCGGCCGCTACCACTACGCTACGGCCGATTTATCGGCCATCGCACCCGCCGCTACGATTGCTACGAGGTGAGAAAAATTCATACTTTTTATTTTTTTTAAAAATGCATAATAAGATTTATTTCTTTTCTTTTTGTCTCCAAATAACATTTTTACACAACTCTTCTACCCTTTTATATTTAAAAGAACACTAAAAAGCACATGATCTCGCTGCATTACAGTCAATACAGAGAGTTCTTCTCAATGATTCTTCACTAAGTACATCCTATTAGACACCCCCTTTGGTAGATATATATTTTTTTCTCTAGGTACTCTTAAGTCTTGACTTCATGACATAGTTTTTTCTTTTATAAGCATTTCATTAGTTTCTAAGTTAGCATAACTAAGCAACATGAACACATGTGAAAAAAATGATCATTACTATTATTTTCTATTTATACAACGATACATGACATCATATAGTGAGGGGATCGCTAGCCCCTTTACCTTAGTTACTTTTGCAAAAAAAAAATATATTTTCTTTCATTTTCCAATATTCTAGATTTTCTAGAATTTTTTTCATATGTTTTTGACAATTTTTTCAAATCTCACCGCTACATAGCGTTTTGGCAGCAGGCTGCTACGTCCGCCGCTACCGCTATTTTCATCGTTGGCCTTGACAACAAGCATACAAGACGATCCCCTACAATAAAGACCCCAGACTCAATACATTACTCAGCTTAGCACACTCATGGGCCACCTGATTAAACACTCTAGGAATATGAATAAATCAAAAGGACAAGAAGTAGCCTTGATATCAAAAATAATTGAATTAATGGATCAATCAGAAATTCCTTCAAGAGCCTGCACAACTTCAAGAGCATTCGCCAATACAAGAATTTTGTTGAAGCTAGCCTCATTCATTTACCTTTATAAGCGATGCGATATGGCTCTCATTTCGACCTCTTTAAGGGAAGAGGCATTTGGACCTTTTATTGAACCCACACGAAAAATATTATCATTGTGCCAAATAGAAAAGCCGAAACAACATTTTCCATTAGATTTTCTAAAAGAGGCATCTGTAAAAACCAAGGCCACATCCTTATACGAGCTGAAACTGGGATCGATATTTTTCCCGAGCGGCCTATTGACTGAAATTGGATCTTCGACCCAGCCACCAAACTACTAGCATATTTTATTATTTTAAAGGGGTTTATCTCAACACCCTTAAATATGAATTAATTTCTGGCTTTCCACACTACCCACCACATGGTCAAGACCTAGGCTTTAATTTGAACAATCACCTCATTAAAAGTCAATTAACATTTCTTAAGGAATTCATTCAACCACTCCAAAATAAAACGATGACGGCATTGAATGAGTCATAAGGCCTAGGATAGAACCAAACCAAGCAGCTCTAATATGATTGCATAGGAATAAGCCATGCTCAATTGACTCATGATTTTCACATAAAGGGGCAAATGTTAGATTTGCTAATTTAAGTCTTGATCTAGGCTAAGGTCCCTTAAATCGGTATCTCTATTAGATTTCAATTCAAATGATTAAACTAGTTAATTAACCTAAGTCCAATTAAAAAACAATCAACCACAAAGAGAAGGAGACACAAGGTTTATACGTGGAAAATCCTATTCGGGAAAAAACCACGAGCATTACCATCTAGGCCAATAGACGGCCATGCACTTCTCAAGAAAGTTATAAAACTAACAGTATCCTTCCCAAGAGATGATGAAAAATGAATACCCAGCCATCACCCTACCACTACAAATCCTAGGGAATCCAAGGTCCCCTCTCCATTACTACCATCTATCCTTCACCCCACACCTCATATCATCCACCCTGCACCTCTTTAATAACCTTAGGTGAATCTCATTTGACCATGAATTCCTATGCATTTTAATGCAAAATAAAAAGTCTTAGCCTCTTCAAAGATTGTTTGCTAGAGGAATTTTAGGAAATACCAAGCATAGAATACTTAGGTGGCAATGAACTGGAGAATGAAGAACAAATTTCATAGAAATAAAAAAAAAATTGCGAGTTTTAAGTAGAAATGGCTTTTTTTTTCTTGTTCGAGTGGAGAACCTTTCCAAATGAGTTTCTTATTTGGAAAGGCACCTAAATCTATAAATAGAATTCTCTAGCATGTTAAAAAGCATTTCTTCACCCATATTTACATCTCTGGTGCATTCAGAGCATTCCAAAGATTCATTTAAATCCTTTAGTTTCAATTTGATGATTGAAAACAAAACAGCATGAGGTTCACAACCAATGGCTATAGTTGATGGTCAAATACATATCTGAGATACACATGCTAGTTGAGAATAATGGAAAAAAAAAAAGAAAAAAAGAAGAAGAGTAATACCAATACCATTGGAGTCATTACAAGCCTGAAAAATCAAAATAGCTCTTTTTTCTTCTTTATCAATATGATGGTGGGTTCTACTCCTGTTGGTGTGAAATTTATTTCCCGAGTAAGTAGTGGGAGAAGTAGTTTTTGATGGTTTGGATTTGTGGTGATGGTCCCTGCTGTGGGAGTTTGTTTGGCTACATGCTTCTTGAGGCGGGCACCAATTTGAGTTTAGTATAAGTTTCTACTTGATGCTTACAATGAAAGTGCTTTTGTCTTGTGCGCATAAGCAATTCCATTCCTATGAATCAAGCCTAACATATTTAACCTAAGAAAACTAGCTGTCATGTGCATAATCTACACTCTTATGGCTAGGGGTTGCACTCCTTGTCACGACCCGGGCCCAAATCACGATAACCCCAAGCTGTGAGCCCATACTTACTCCCGTAAACTCCGAGTTAACCGAAGTTAAAACGGAATCCACAAGGGATAACATCCTCAATAAACTTGTTAAATACACAATATTGCGAAAACATATATATTTGACAATATCAAATTCGATTTACATGTATACAAAAAGAATAAAGTCCTTATACATGTAGCATTCCCATCATTTTCTTGTCAATCAGTATGTACCCAAAACACCATGCAGTAACAATTAATTACATCTCAAAATGGTTAAACAAAATAACTTTTTAAAAACGTTTCTCAAAATATTATAGTTCTTTCTCGCGCTCGAATACCCATATCAAATGGTATTCCGTCCGTTCCATTTGTTTAATCCTCCTGGAGGAACTGGAGTGGTCTCCTCCACTACCGCCGGGGGCGCTGCTGCATCGGCAGTGGCAAACGAGCCTGTAATGTTATTAATAACATTAATGAACACGACGGTTCAACAATGTATAAACATATCTTGTAATAGTACATGTTAATACATATACTCAATTTATCAAATCCATTTAGTAACAAATACCATTCTAGACAAATTTAGATAATTCCTACAATGACAATAGGTAAACTTAAGAGTTAATTAATAGACATATACAAGATGGTCACTACCATAGCTTTCATTCATCAATTTCATTTCATTTCATTTAATTTAATTACCATCTTCCCTAAAAGGAAGGATTCATTTAGTTTACCGTCTTCCCTCAAAGGAAGGATTCATCTTCCAAATGGAAGGCATCAATCAATACCCATAGATATGATCGGGAAATGTGAGACTTACTAGTGTCCGGGCCAGGGACAACTAGCATCACCACGGAGCTCCGAAATGCCCCAAATCCATCTGCTGCAGCATGATTAGTCATTTGTTTCGTTTATTAATTCATTGAACTCATTTAAAGTTCTAATACCATAGCTAGGTAGTGCCAAACTCAAGAGTTAACGATCTCCAATAAGCAATCAATTACTGCATTTAATTCAATTCAATAATCCTCTTCGTAATAAGAGAAGGGAATAGTAGTGATACCAATCTCACTAGATTGGAACCCAACAATGTGGTGTACGATACAATGAGAAAACTTACTAATCAGTTATGGTTCTACTTAACTTTATCTCAAATCTAAACAACCATTTGGGTGTAACCATTGGTTTCCAAATGCACGTGTTATTTTCGATGGACATCATATTTATACATTTAATGTATACATTGTATAGTCCCCGTAATTACCACCCATGGGAGTTTAGTCTAAAAACTAATTTCTAAGGAGTACTCATACTTACAAGAAATACTCCAAGCTTATGTAAAAACTCAAAATCCACTGATTGGCCAAATTCTCACTCACTATCAATGTCTGACCAGTATCAGGTTCGGCTACCTAGCGGCTACCTGGCGGTCAGCCGAAGTCCCATTGGCGGTTAGCCGAATTTTTCTGGCGGCTAGCCGAAATTCATTTGGCGGCTAGCCGAATCAAGTTCGGTTAGCTTACAATCAACTTTCCAGAAGCTGATTTTCTGACAAGGATTTCTGACTCAATTTTGGTCAGCTCAGCGGTCACCTATAGGCTAGCCGAAATTCCAATTTCAGCTAACCGAAATTCGGTGGTTAGCTTTCCAGAGACTGACCAAGTTGGGGTTTTCTGGTGGTTAGCCATGTAGTTAGCCCTACGGCTAGCCGAAATTCACCCAAAACGACATTTCTGAGCTTCAGATTCCTGAAGCTAATTTCTGTACATTAAATCCCTTGAACTCCAAACACTTCAATAACACACAAAATCACAAGTAGATGTTTATACTTGCCTCTCTTGAAGCTTAGTGGCAAAAATCCTCTTTTCCTTAGCTTGGGTTGAGATTAGAATCCCGAAATTTCAAGCCCTAGCTCCATGAAAACATAAAAACACATCTCATAAGCTGTTTATGCTAATAACCATGCCTAATCACTTATTACAACTTGAAAACTCATTAAAAGTTCCAAGTACTTACTTATAGCTCAATGAAAGAAATCTTGATCTTTCTCAAGCTCTACACTTCAACAATGGGGAGGATGGCTCGGGGAAGATGGTGAAGATGAAAATACACTCCTCACAAACTGCTTGGATCACTCCTAGCTTTTTTCTTGAGGAAGGAGATTGGAAGAGAAAAGGAGAGAATGAGTCTAGGGTTTTGCTTGAAGTGAAAATGAATGAATGATTCATTTCATTCTAATATAGGGTTCCTTCACACAAAAACCCCCTCTTAAACTTTATTACATATTGAGTCAAATGAAGCTTCACTGGGTCCATTTGAGGTCAAATGGAATCGTGTCTATTATCAAAGTTAATGTACTATTCGAGATACACACGTTGGTATCAAGAATTTTCGTATTTGACGAAATACGTAAAAATCCGTATTTACGAAAAAAATCCTTAGCCTACCTTGTTTGAGTCTAAACTCATTTTAACCAATTCAATTTCATCTTAGTTCATTCAATTATGTTTAATGCACCATTTGAGACTAATTTCTCTCTCTTCGGTCATTAACCTTCATTAATCCAATTATTCATGCTTAATTAGCATTAATCCCAATTAATTAGCTTTAATCATGATTAGCTTGGGTCGGGGTGTAACACTCCTTGACCCGGACGACCAACCCCGCATGATTCTATCCTATTAATTCTGAATTAAGGTATGGATTACGGTCACAAATACTAAGGGCTTGTAAATGAATCCCTAAGAAATCTAAAGCTTTGTGCTTCTGGAAGTGGTTAAAAGGGAAGAATCACAGATGAATATCCACAAATTATTATCAAATAACCTCTTCTTTAATGGAAATTAAATCAAACGATGATGGGAAATGAATATCCAGCCGTTATCCTAGTAATTCAAATCTTAAAAAAGTCAAGATCTCATTTAATCCCCAGCTCATATATCCTTCAACTCTCACATCTTGAATGCCCACCCTTAATTGATTACATCATCAGCGCTCCACTCTCTTAAACCATGCGGTTCTTCTTGGGATGCAGGAGTCTCCTACTCGAGGGAAAATGGGTCATCACATACAACACCAAGTATAGTATCAAACAAACTCCTGGCAATGTATTTAACATAAATAGAATAGCATGTGTCTCAATGAATATAAAGCCAAGTAAGATTATAGAAATCCAAATGAGTAGTAGAGCTAGGCATGATAGTGCAAAGGACTAAGCATGATTAGAATCATACATAACAAAGTTAAGAGTGTATTCTTCTAGAAAAATTAGTATCCTTATGGCTAAATTTTTTTGGCAATCACGATTGCAAACCATATCATGGCCGAGAGCAAGTAACGAGCCATTGAGTAATTGAATAAATTGAGTAGACGAGAAATATCGAGGGGCACCGAGAAAAGCTCCTCTAGGAGTATAAGTAATAATGTCCATATGACCATTCAGTAATCAGATATGGTAGCAAGTGACTCCGCTCTAAGATATAGCTAGATAAACTAGTAATAATAAAATCCAACCATGGTTGGGTCCAACTTGATAGGATTAAAGCTAGATGGTGCCGAATCCAAAATCTAAGTGAAACGACCTAACTAGACTTCAAAGTGAGTGAAATGGCCAAATTGAGGAAACTACTTCAAAAAGTAAATAAATTTAGGTAAAACTAGTGTTCCACACTAAGTAGTCCTTTCAGAGGCTCAAACTAGCTTGAAATAGCAAGTATCAAGCAAAATTGGTAACTAGCACGCTAGACGTGCAAGAGTAAGTAAGACTAGGGAATGAGTATGTTAAACGAGTAAGACCAAACTAGGCTAGCATTATAAGTGATCTGATAGGACTGGACTGGACTGGACTGGACTAGCTTGTCTAAATATAAATTGGCAGCATTTTGACTAGAAATTAGGACGGGCTTTACCATAAAGCCAACAAAGCCATTGATTTAGGCCCGAAAAAATAAGCAAAAAGAAAAAAGAAAAAAAGGCCCATAATAATAGCCGACATCTTTTGAAATTCCAAAACAACAAACTTGCCAATTGCCATGATTATGATTGTAATGATGGCATCATGGAAGCCCTTAAAACTTGAGAAGATTTTATGATTTTTCACATTTGGCCACCCCAAGAATCTCTTTATTATGGAACGATGGCCCCCCCTCCCAAGCAAAATTCCATGGCTCTGCCCTGCTTATTATTGTTTTTTAACCCAAGATGTGACCATTTCATAGAGCAAGAATGTACAAAAGTGGAGAATCAAATCACATGCATTTGTTTCCGTGCGTGTGTGTGAGAAGAAAGAATGAGGAGCGTTCTCTTAGCATTTGTTCGAGTACCTCCCCTCTTTATTTATTTATTTTTCCCAATACAAATATTTTTAAGTTTTCTTTTGTTGTATATACCTATTCGACAATTTCACCTAATTGAGAATTTACTTGTGTTGCGAAGTGGAATAAAGAGTCAAATCAAGAAAAAAGAAAAGAAAAGGGGATTGAAAGTAAAAGTACAAAATGACACAAATCTATTCTTCCCTAAGTTCTAGTATTTTTTTTTCATTTAGTGCTATGAGAGAGTAGTTTTTCTTTTTCTTTTTTTTTAAAAAAGAGGACGTGCCTTTACTCATTCGGTACTTTTTAACCCCCTATTCTTTTCTTCTATCTTGATTGGACCATTTACAGTACTTCACCATACAAGTAATTTCTCGAATATATAATAATTTATTATCCTTTAAATAAATCTAATTGGATGTCATTAGTCATCTAATTAAATATAGTGATTGTAAACCGTTATCTTCCAATTATAAATTGTCTATTTCATCGCCTTTGATCGATTGTTTCTATGCAGTGATAAATGGATGGCTCTTAAATTCTTTTCAATATCAGTGGGATTCTTGTGCTCCCATTATATATATATATATATATATATAGAGAGAGAGAGAGAGAGAGAGACTCTCCTAAGCTCAAGCTTAGGAAAAGATTTCGTAAGTTCATGTTTGTGGGGCCCACCTTTGGTTCATCCAAATGGACCAAATACATGACTACCCTAAATTGCACATGTCCACCAACTTTCGGTCAAATCCGAATTTACTCAACCGTTGGATCGACTATGTATCAATTCAAATGGACCGTTGACTGTTAAACTTTTGGGCCCATATGAAGATGATAGAAATCGCATTTGGAGCTGATTTTTTGTAGAGAGGAAGATCCCAGGGAGTCCTTGAAATCCCCCTAGCCCCATCCCCATGTGGGTCCTCAGGTGGGCCCCACCACACACTTGAGCTTACCTAAGCTCAAGTGTGTGGTGGGGCCCACCTGGAGATCCTCATGGGGATGGGGGGAATTTCAACGACTCCTTAAACTCAAGTTTAAGATAAAATCTCGTAAGCTGATGCTTGTGGGGCCCACCTTTGGTCCATTCAAATGGACCAAACACATGACCCCTCTAAATTGCACATGTCCACCAACTTCCAGTCAAATTCGAATTTACTGGACCGTTGGCCGGATTGATTATGTATCGATCCGAATGGACTATTGACCATTAAACTTTTGGGCCCATATGGAGATGATAGAAATCACGGTTGAGGCTAATTTTTTTTTTACAGAGAAGAAGATCCGAGGGAGTCCTTGAAATCCCCCCCACCCTCATCCCCATGTGAGTCCCCAGGTGGGCTCCACCACACACTTGAGTTTGTCTTATTCTAAGCTTGAGCTTAGGAGAGTCTTGCTATTATATCTGTGTGTGTGTGTGCATAGGGAGGTGTTCTTGTGAGAGACACTCTTACCTTACTATGAGAGATAAAGGTGGGGGCCCTCACATTTAAGTTGTTGAATTGGATATGGATGCGAGGGCCCCCACCTTATCTCTCATAGTAAGGTGAGAGTGTCTCTCACAAGAGCACCTCCCATATATATATTTATATGGGGATTATTCAAGTGAGGGATTCCCTCACCATAGGGTGAGAGACACTCCTCTTTTTGGGAAGTTTCAAGTACAAAAGTATTTTTGTACTTTTTGAGAAAATTCTCTTTTGTACTTGAAACTTCTCAAAAAGAAGAGTGTCCCTCACCCTATCATGAGGGAATCCTTTACTTGAATATTACACTTTATATATATACATATATATATATGGGAGATGCTCCTATGAGAGATATTTCGACCTCACCTTATATGAGAGATATGAGTGGGGGCCCTCAAATTTAAGTTGTTGGTATTGGGTATGGATGTGATGACCCCCACCCAATCTCTCATATAAGGTGAGAGATATCTTTAATAGGAGCGTCTCCATATATATATATATATATATATATATTTATATAGGCAAAGCTCTCATAATCAAGCTTAGAATAAAATTTTGTAAGCTCACGCTTGCGGGGCCAATCCTTGGTGCATCCAAATGGACCAAACACACGACCCCCCTGAATTGCACATGTCCACCAACTTTTGGTCGAATTCGAATTTACTGGACCGTTGGATTGACTATGTATCGACTCAAATGGATTGTTGATCATTAAACTTTTGGGGCCGAAATGGAGATGATAGAAACCACAGTTGGGGCTGATTTTTTGCACAGAGGAGGGTCTCAGGGAGTCCTTGAAATCCCCTCATCCTCATCTCCATGCAGGTCCTCAGGTGGGCCCACCACATACTTGAGCTTACCTTATTCTAAGCTTAGGAGAGCTGCTTACTTTATATATATATATATATGAGAGATGCTCTTATGAGAGATGCTCTCACCTTACTATGAGAGATAAGGTCGGGCCCTCACATTCATATCTAATGCCAACAACTAAAATGTGAGGGCCCCCACCCATATCTCTCACCTTACCATGAGAGATAGGGTGAGGCCCCTCACATTTAAGTTGTTGGCATTAGATATTGATGTGAGGGCCTCCACTCTATCTCTCATGGTAAGGTGAGTGATGCTCTCACAAGAGCACCTCCATATATATATACATATATATATATAAAATTTGGGTAAACCACAAAGTGGAAATTTGGGTAAACCACTGAGTGGAATGTATGCTTGATCACTTGTGAGGCTATCTTTACTTCATCCATACCTTTGAATCAATTACTACTATAGCACTCCAAGTATCAATTTGATTAAAGTGTAAGTCCCCATTGAACTAAAACGGAGAATGGGAGATGATTAGATGAGTGGGTTATTCACATAATTTCCATTGTCTTGATCCAATGATTGAATACCACTTTCATGAGACTAGTAATTACCCAAGAATGGATTAAAGTTCTTTAATTTTTATTTGGGTTCTCTTTTCCAATAATCCCAAACACCTGGTAGAAGTTCTTCCGTTGCTTCCATTCACATGGTGGGCCTGAGGAAACTGGGCCCTTTTAACATTGTGGTGTACCCGTACACTCATTTATTTACTAGGATTTGGGCTTTCCTAGGTTTGTTACTGTACGTTTTCCTTTGTCTGATTGGACCTTCATGCATTTGGAAAACAAGCTACCAAAGTGACAATTGCTTTTCTCTATATCGTAATCAGTGACCAATTAGAGGTAATTAGACTTACGCGTAAACTGTGTATTGCATAATCAAAGTTCCTCAGGTTTTGGACATTTTTTTCCCTTATAAGAGATTGAGAAATGATTACTTAAATACCTTAATTTTTGACTTTACAAACTAATTAAATACCTTACTTTTTACTTCACAAACTAAGGAAAAGATATTTCCACTAAATTGGGATTTGTAAGATATGAATAGATATAAATATTGCCCATATTGGGACATGACTGAGGGACCAAAGCGTGTTTTTTTTTTTACTAACGGAGGGTTCTTAATCTTTTGGACTTGATTACTCCCTCCGGGCCCAGAGAGAAGCCGGGTAAAACTCCTGTAGCTCCTAGGTGATAGCACAAGTGGACTCAACCTTCGAATCCTTAAAAGGGAGGAACCTTCGGATCTAGAAAAAAAGAAAAAAAGAAAACGGGGAATAACTTGATTCCAAAGTTATCTTCCTGCTCATCACTTTGGCTTATGCTGGAGACATGGAAAGAGAAGAGGTTGGTCCAGGGTAGCAACTTGGGTTGGGCCAAGGCTGAACCCAATATCCTGGCCCACAAGAAAATGAAATTTGGTCCGGCCTTGTTCAAAGATTGTTCTCCCAGTCCCAGTCCCAGTCCTAATTTCAAAGTCTTCTTAAAATTGGTGTGGGCTTGGGCGGGGCGGCTGAGATTTTGATCTTGCGCTAAACCACGGGGTTGGAAAATTCAAGTTCAATCCCGCGGGCTCTCGGGCTGGGCTTGGACATTAAATTTGCCCATGCAAAAGATAGGTGAAACCCGGCCCAGTTCGGGTGGGTGGCATCCTTGGATGGGTCCCACTGCTCATTTTGTGAAATGAGCTTATGAAACGTACTGCAGATCGACCTTTGATTTAAAATTGGAATGATGATCTATAATGTATCTGATCATACCAAATTTCTTGGACCCACCTGTAATGTAACCTCTTATTTTTCTATGAGTCTGGCCACAATTCAATTTTAGGAGTTTTTGGGGTTTCACAATGACACTTGGCACAACTAATCCTTATTATAAATTTTAAATTATTATCATCTCTATTTTCTCTCTCCAAATCTGATTCTTTCCTAAAATCTCTGCCCTTAGTATTGATTCTTTCCTTAAATTCTTTCTTCATTTAATATTTCAAGGTAAACAATTTTGTTATGATAGTAAGAATGTGACTTACCTAAAAAAAAAAAATCTCATGGCTCAAATTTCTTGATAACGTTAATCTTTAATTCAAGTGTCTCGATACTCATCCATTACAAATATATTCATATTTACTACTTTACTTATTAGAATTAAAATTATCACAAAGAAGTTTTTTTTTTTTCAAAACACTCCTCATTGGGCCCATTAAAAAAAAACCTGATCCAGTAAAAATAAATGGCCCCTTATTTTATGGGTCCTATCAAATTTCACTCAATAGAAGTTTGGCATGCTTAAAATTTCCATAACCTACCACTCACTGGATCAATGATAAACTCATGATACTCCTAAATCGACCCATCTTCTGCGTGTCCTCATCGGGCCTACTTCTAAAAGAAAACCAAACCAATCCAAATAGTGGCATCCTTTTGTATGAATCCAAATCAAATGTCACTCCATAAAAGTTTGCCCACTTAAAATTTTTATAATTTAGCACTTATACTCCTCATTATGGGGTCTACACGAAACCCCGTGAAAAACCTTTAATCCAAATTAAGTGTTTCATGACCACTCGACCCAAAAAAAATGTTTTATGATCATAATATATTCATGGGACCCATTTACTATTATGATATTCCACCATTTTTATGGAACAGTGTTCATATATATATATATATATATAGATTATTTTCTTTTTATATTCTATGCTCTATTTATTTAAATATTGTCAATACGCACCCATTAACTTCAATCTAATACATAAGTCACATGTTTTTATCCTTTTACTTTGTAGTAGATTTTAAATTTTAGTTATTTTGCATTGAAAGAAAGAAATTTAGGTTCTGAACTTAGCATATCAAGCCTGTGGGCCCGGGTTAGCCGGCATCTCCGAAAGTTTTATATAACTTAATATTGTTAATTTCTTTTTATTCCTAACCACTAGGCCAGCACTTTATCATTATGGGTCAGCCTAATCGGTGTCCAAATCTTTTATCTTTTCCTAACTCCTTCCCTCATCTTGCTTCCTCTGCAAATCTTTTTTTAACATTTTTTTTTCTTTAACACGGCTTGATCTTCCCATACTTGTAACATATGATGTCAACACATAAGTGAACATCTGAACCTAGCTTGACCCACTTAGATCTTGGACTGCTGAAGGGGTGCAAGATGGGCTGGGCCAAACCTGATCCATAATATGTCCTGTCTTGTATGAAACTCAATTTAAGCTTTGCTTATTAAGGCTCAGTCCTAAAGTTTTGAAGCCTAAGTGAAGTTCATGCTTGACTCGTGCTTGGGCCTTCGGTACATAAATATTCATCTTAATTTTAGAGACGACGATTCGATGTAATTTACTATGGAGATGATTTTTCATACAATTTTAGTTTAGGATAATATAAGCTGAGGAGAGCGCATATATATATATATATATATATATATGGGAACAGATCACACACACTCTATATATATATATAAATATATAGGAACATATCACACACACTGCAGCTAATGTTATTTTCAGCTAGAGGCGTGCGAGTTGAATTTGAAATTTTGCAATGAAATTTCATCCGGGGGCCCGCTCATTCCAAATACACGAAAATCTCATTCCACAGTCCAGCCCTTCCATGGTGTCTCTCGTCTCTCTCCCTTTCTCCCTTTCTCACAGATTCTCCTGACTCAACTCAAACTCGCCTCTCCCTCCCGGACGACAATGATCGGACGACGACGACCAGCCCTCCATCTCTCTGTTAATCGCCTGCTCTCTCTCTCCTAGAGACGACGATGATCTCTCCTTCTCCCTCGCTCTCGCCTGTTCTCCCTCTCTCACGACGACGGTCTTCTGTCTCCCTCGCTGCTGTCTCTCCCCCGCTGCTGCTCATCTCTCTCTCCCTCTCTGCGACGAAGCCCTGCTACTGCTACGCACATCTCCCTCTCTCTCCTGACATCGCTCACGCCAGGAACTCTCCAAATTCGTCATCAGCGTCCGTCCGATTCACACACCTACAGCTTACAATCCCAATCGAAGACGATTCCCCCAAACAGCCCTTCGTCATTGGTACTTTCCTCCTCTCCTTAAACACCAATCATGGCCCCCTTCTTTCTTTCTTTCTAATGCAATCTCTATCGCCTTGTTCCTTTTGATGCTTGATTTGAAAAGATCCCGTTTTGGATATCTCACTTCGATTTCTGGGGGTTTGCTACTCTGGGGTTCTTCTGTAGAATGATTTTCGATTCTTCTGTATTTGGGTTTTTGTTATGGTGGGTGATGATGGGTTTTTTTTTTTTGGCATTGGAAAATGGGATAGGAGTTTCGAGGGGAACGGCATCTGGGAAGACGACGGTGTGTGATATGATCATCCAGCAGCTTCATGATCATCGTGTCTGTCTCGTTAATCAGGTATTCTTTCTTTTATCTGATCTCAATCTGTTTGGAATTAGACCCAAGTCAAGAAAGGCTGATGGTGTTGCTTGTAGGCTCTTAAGGTGAGCCCACGTGGTTGAATACATTCTAATCATAGAGGTGGGAGGGATTGGAAGGTTTTGATGTGAATGAGGGTGTGGGCAAAGTCTCATTATTATTAGTTTCTCCGGAGGACCCAAAAACTTATTGCACTATTGAATTGAACAGCATTATTTTTTTAAATTCCATTCAAGGATGGCTTGGTGGGCTTTGGTTCTTTGAGATTAAGCCCTTTTTCTTGTGTGTTAATTCGTTATGCGATTTGATTATTTATTGTGTTTGTTTCTGGGTGCATTTGTAGGTTTTGATATGTTCTTTTGATGACATTGTGGAGTTTTGGTTTTCATTGTTATTGAAATTTCTGATTGTGGAAGCAGATACTTCTCAGTTGGAAGTGTCTGAGATGAATTGAAGATGGTATTGGCTAACATTTATAGATAGATAGGACTGTGGGGATTGCAGGATTTTGTAGAGTAGTATGGAAACATGAAGATTAAGAACTCCATGCCATGGGTGTGCTTAATTTTGTCTGCGCCCAAATCATCAGGGATTTACAATTGCAAAACGCGGCCCTTTTCACGGGTGGAAAGCAGAAATCTTTTCCCCAAGGATCTGGTTGCCAAATGTGACATCAATTAATACAGAACTCTTTTCTTTGCTTATTTAAAACTTCTTTCAAGGTTGATCCTCTAATTTTTTGGTAAATACAGAAATGTAATTATTAGAAATCATGTTCAAGTAGAGTCATGGATTAAATTTTACTTTGTTGATATGAAAGTAGATTTTGTGGGGGGAATTTAACCTTGTCTTGGTAAATATTGTTTGTTTAGTATCATCATCTTATCTTTTACTTCCTTTTGTATGCATGTATTGTAGAACTTCTTTGGCTTAGAGTGTTCATGGGTCTATATATAGATATATTTTTTTGCTTGTCATCTAAGTTATCTCTTTGTAGGGGGCACCTTGAGGACTACACAAGTGACTATACCATACAAGTTCTAGTTGGTTATTGTGTAGTCTACATATTTATGCAAACATTCATGATTCCTGGAACTGTTTTCATGCCACAGCTGGATCCCTTTTTGGAGTATTTAAAGGTGTGGTTTTGGTGGTCTTTACTGCTACTGCTGGCGCATCTTCCTGCTATTTCCTGTCAAAATTTATAGGCAAGCCTCTTGTTTTCAGCTTGTGGCCGGACAAGCTAAGTTTCTTCCAAGCCCAGGTAAATGAATAACAACCACCTCTAGTGCACTGTTTTGGTATTTTGATAAGAACTGTTTTGCATCCATACATTTGATGCTAGGCAAGGCCAGGGCATGTTTGGGGAACTTAACAGATAGAAATGTTAATTGTCATCATTAGTATCATGAAAATGTCAGGAAAATTATTGTTAGAAATGCCCAATTGTTCAGGAAAATTATGGATACATTGGCCTTTTGAATGAGTCCGCTGCAAGAACAATAGGCAGTAAATAGTATAAAACACTTGGAATGTACTTGTAAAAACTCATAAATTGAGAGTCCTTCTAGACGAAAAAGATAAAGACCATGCAGGTTAAAATTAAAAAAACCTTTTCCGAGACTATGAAAGGAACTTAGAGTAGCACAACACCAAAAACAGGAAATTGGAACGGAAAAGCGTTCCCAATCCTTGCGTTCCTAATCCGTTAAACCGTTCCAAAAACAGGAAATTGGAACGCTTTAACGGATTAGGAACGGTTGGTACCAAATTGGAACGGAAATTGGAACGCTTTTGGAACGGTTTAACGGATTAGGAACGGAAGGATTAGGAACGCTTTTCCGTTCCAATTTCCTGTTTTTGGTGTTGTGTAGCCTTTGCTACTAAACAATATTTGAATATCACTCAATGCAACAGCAATGATCAGCTGACCACTATAACTGTTGTTTTGAATACAGTAGTAAAGGGAAAATCGCCTTGATCGCCCAATCTACTGTTTAATATATTTTTTGCAGATATTACATGTTGTGCAGCCATGCTTCTAATTTTTAGTTTTGACATTGAATTGAGTAATGAACAATACTGATAGTGTTGTGATTGCATTAAATTGTGACGATAGCTTGTTGCTTAATTTGTCAAAATTCATGTTGCTTATAGCTATTGACACTGTTCTTTGTGCATTCTCTGTTTCTTCCTTGATGGTGGCTAAAAGAAGAAAGAAACTATTGAACTACATGCTCTTTTTGAGAGTTACGCCTACTTTACCAAACACATTCATTAATGTAGCCTCACCAATAGTAGATGTGCCTTACCCTATTTTCTTCCTAGCAACCTTCATTGGACTCATTCCAGCAGCTTTTGTCACTGTCAGGGTATATACACCTCAAAACTTTCTTCATGCTATCTGATTTGCATTCTGGATTTCATGTGAAAGCCTTCTTTTATTTTGATGTGAGAGTAATGGTTTTTTTTTTTTTTTTTTGTTTTCCACAGGCTAGAATAGCTCTTGGAGAACTGAGGTCAGTGAGTGACCTTTATGATTTCCAGTCAATTGCGGCAATGATCCTCATTGGGGTTGTTTCAGTTACCCCTACTCTGATCAGCAAGGGCAAGTCATATGAACATGATTGTTGTAATTCTGTATGTGCGCTGGCAGGGGTGCTACAATAGTTTTTTGGGAAAATAATCAATATGTTTGCTTTGTAATGTATTGTAAGAAAGAGGTGCTCCACTGGTTCTTGTGTATGAAAGAGGTGCTCCACAGGTTCTTGTGTATGCTCATGCAACAGCCATTTTCAAGGTGCTTGTTTATGCTCATGCAACATTCATTTTCAAGGTGCTTGTTTATGCTCTTGCAACACTGGATAGTAACATATCATGAAAGAGAATGTGAATAGCAGGAGGAAGGGGCAGCTTTGGTGGAAAGAAAGTCTTTTTTTTTTTTTTTAGAGAAATGAAATGGATGAATGTTGTTTATTAGAGGTTGTAAGAGGTGAATATGTATAGATTTTCAAATATTGTATGTCATACATTTGAGTTATGTATATCAATTTCAATTTTATAAAATTTGAACCATTTCATAATTGTACATTTGAGTTACTTAGTGAAAATGTGTGATGTTGTGGTGGTTGTTGGTTCATTTTGATTTGTAAATCAGCTAAAGAAAGAACAGTAGATGAACTTAAGAAGATGAGAAAAAAATTATACAGAAGCTTGTTAGAACAAGAAGTCAGACAAAGAAAACAGAACATAAAAGAATGTCTAAATGAGTCGTGGAATTCAGCAAATATTCTAAACCGAGTTGAAAAAGTGCGACGGTTGAAAAAATGTCAAACGTTGTTGTAATTAACTGAAAATTAGCAGAATTTAAGTTCATCATATGTACTTTGAACTCCCCAAATTTGAGAAAAAAAAACATCGGGAAGTGGGTTAAAAACTGTCCTAAACAGGGGTACTCAGCAAGGGTAGTGCAGATTTTCTAAACCGAGTTGAAAAAGTGCGACGGTTGGAAAAATGTCAAACGTGGTTGTAATTAACTGAAAATTAGCAGAAATTAATTTCATCATATGTACTTCGAACTCCCCAAATTTGAGAAAAAAATTACTTCGGAAAGTGGGTTAAAAACTGTCCTAAACAGGGCTACTCAGATTGGTTTTTGGCAGATTTGACTGACTGGGTTGGAAAAGTGCGCGACTGGAAAGCTAGGCAAACGCGAATTTTTTTTTACGGAAAATTGCATATTTTAAGTTCATTATATGGTCTTCGAGTTCCCCAATTTTCATGAAAAAAATCCCTCCAGAAGTGGGTCAAACAGTGACCTAAACAAGGCTACTCAGATTGGTTTTTGGCAGATTTGACTGACTGAGTTGGAAAAGTGCGCGACTGGAACGCTAGGCAAACGCGAATATTTTTTAACGAAAAATTACAGATTTTAAGTTCATTATATGGTCTTCAAGTTCCCCAATTTTCATGAAAAAAATCCCTTCGGAAGTAGGTCAAACAGTGACCTAAACAGGGCTACTCAGATTGGTTTTTGGCAGATTTGACTCACTGAGTTGGAAAAGTGCGCGACTGGAACGCTAGGCAAACGCGAATTTTTTTTAACGAAAAATTGCAGATTTTAAGATCATTATATGGTCTTCGAGTTCCCCAATTTTCATGAAAAAAATCCCTTCGAAAGAGAGTCAAACAGTGACCTAAACAGGGCTACTCATATTGGTTTTTGGCATATTTGATTGACTGCGTTGGAAAAGTGCGCGACTGGAATGAGTTCGTATTTATCTTCTAAATCCTCTACGGTCTTGTTCTTTACATTCGTGGGTAAACTGTGATCCAAACCTTATTATTATATGCGTTTAAACTACAGAATACAGGAATTCCTTTCTCTATGCATAATAAACAAACTAAGAACGCAATTAGACACTCCATTCAAATAATATTACAGTACATACAGTTAGGGAAAATCTCTCTCTCTCTCTCTCAGAACTAATACTCAACCAAAATCAACCTTTTTTAGGCTGTCCTCTCTCCACTCTCATGATGCATGGATGGAAAGGTTTGAGGTAGCTGTCAAACAGTAAATGCAAAGGATTTCAGTTACTTGCATTAATATACATCCATTTCCCACTAGGATTGCTCAAGAAGCCATGACAAATAGTCAAATACCAACACAAAGAAACCCACCTAAGCAAATACAACAACCTCACATCTTCCCCATACTACTTTTCACAATTTTAAGCTCAACCATCGTTTCCCAACCACACTAATTTTGACATCAACAAACACTGAAAACATCAATAAACCATATGACTTTCCATCAACATTCCCGCAAATACATATATGATATCATCACCAGGCGCATTTACTTCCAACAGCCATCCTTCTCATTTAATGCAACTTGTTACAAGGTAGTTGTGGTGCTTGGTAGCCTCATTAAATTACCATCAACCTTTCTGCAAAACTTTACATATCACAGGGCAATTTCATCCCAGTGCTATTTCATGAGCCAAAATCAATTTCAGTGGACCTTGTACAAGGTTACGCAACATTTCCACATAAGTGTTTAAGTTTTCATAAGACAAAAAAAAACCCACATAATTAAACGTTCAATCCCATCATTGTTACAAGAGAAGGAAAAAGAATCCATAGACATCTTCCCTTCTGCAGAGAAGAGCATAGTGGGTTTACAGATCATGACCTATGTTGATGGAAAAAAGCTGGCTCAAAATCTGGCTCAAGATCTTTATCCTCTCCATTGTCTTCACCTGGCTCAAAATCACTAGCATCTTCCTCATCTTCTGCTCGTCCTACTGGTTGAACGATGTATTCTTTTCCCATATCCTCCTAAAGTAATTATAGTTACACCATGTAAAAAGAGAAGTAGAAAGAAAATTCAGATAGAATGGAAGTGTAAAATTTAAATGTTTAGATGCAA
This sequence comes from Cinnamomum chago, assembly GCA_038049695.1. Lineage (NCBI taxonomy): Eukaryota > Viridiplantae > Streptophyta > Magnoliopsida > Laurales > Lauraceae > Cinnamomum > Cinnamomum chago. The sequence continues at coordinate 52,803,883 of CP142460.1, forward strand.
AGAAATTCAGGAGTGGCATGCTTTCCCCCCCAGAAAGCATCAACAATCATTAAAGCCACTAACCACACTCCATTAATTTTAAGTAGGGATGAAAATGGAGTGGGATAGAGTAGGGTCCATATTGTACTCAGATTTGGCCTTTATGCATGACTATATTTGAAGACAGTGAAATATAAGACTACATTTAAAGCCCACAATGAGAAAGGAGAAATAGTTGTATCATCTATGGATGGGTTCAGATTGTCTGCACCAAGCAAATAAGGCAGAATCTTTAACTATTCTTCAGGCACTGAGCATTGTCAAAGACAGTTTTCAGTTTGTCAATGGTCATTATTGAAGGAGATTCCAAGAATGCAATCAGATTAGCAAAGAGCAAGGATGCAGTGCCACCAAGGTTGTTCACTTTCATATTCCGCGAAATTTGGAAGCTAGCAACTTCAATAAAGGTGGTTTTTTCCCTCAAAACTACAAGGAGATCAATGAGCAAACCAATGCATTAGCAAAGAAAGGAGTGGACTTGGATCATATTTTTAAAACAAATCCTTTATTTTTTCTCCAGGGACCAAAAATAATGCTGTTCAATTCAATAGTGCAATAAGTTTTTTGGTCCTCCGGAGAAACTAATAATAATGAGACTTTGCCCACACCCTCATTCACATCAAAACCTTCCAATCCCTCCCACCTCTATGATTAGAATGTATTCAACCACGTGGGCTCACCTTAAGAGCCTACAAGCAACACCATCAGCCTTTCTTGACTTGGGTCTAATTCCAAACAGATTGAGATCAGATAAAAGAAAGAATACCTGATTAACGAGACCGACACGATGATCATGAAGCTGCTGGATGATCATATCACACACCGTCGTCTTCCCAGATGCCGTTCCCCTCGAAACTCCTATCCCATTTTCCAATGCCAAAAAAAAAAAAAAAACCCATCATCACCCACCATAACAAAAACCCAAATACAGAAGAATCGAAAATCATTCTACAGAAGAACCCCAGAGTAGCAAACCCCCAGAAATCGAAGTGAGATATCCAAAACGGGATCTTTTCAAATCAAGCATCAAAAGGAACAAGGCGATAGAGATTGCATTAGAAAGAAAGAAAGAAGGGGGGCATGATTGGTGTTTAAGGAGAGGAGGAAAGTACCAATGACGAAGGGCTGTTTGGGGGAATCGTCTTCGATTGGGATTGTAAGCTGCAGGCGTGTGAATCGGACGGACGCTGATGACGAATTTGGAGAGTTCCTGGCGTGAGCGATGTCAGGAGAGAGAGGGAGATGTGCGCAGCAGCAGCAGGGCTTCGTCGCAGAGAGGGAGATGTGCGCAGCAGCAGCAGGGCTTCGTCGCAGAGAGGGAGAGAGAGATGAGCAGCAGCGGGGGAGAGACAGCAGCGAGGGAGACAGAAGACCATCGTCGTGAGAGAGGGAGAACAGGCGAGAGCGAGGGAGAAGGAGAGATCGTCGTCGTCTCTAGGAGAGAGAGAGCAAGCGATTAACAGAGAGATGGAGGGCTGGTCGTCGTCGTCCGATCGTTGTCGTCCGGGAGGGAGAGGCGAGTTTGAGTTGAGTTAGGCGAATCTGTGAGAAAGGGAGAAAGGGAGAGAGACGAGAGACACCATGGAAGGGCTGGACTGTGGAATGAGATTTTCGTGTATTTGGAATGAGCGGGCCCAGGATGAAATTTCATTGCAAAATTTCAAATTCAACTCGCACGCCTCCAGCTGAAAATAACATTAGTTGCAGTGTGTGTGATCTGTTCCCTATATATATATATATATATAAAATGATCAGGAGAGCTGCGTGCGATTGCCACGTGTGGATGGATGGCAGTTCTCATTCCACAAGCCCGCTTCAGTTTTCACTTCTCACATTTCATTTCCCCCCTTTCTCCGTTTCCAAATTCCAAACCTACCAGAGCAGCTCTCCCTGTCCCGGATGCCGCTCGTCTCTCTCTCCCGGGCGTCACATGTCTCAGCTCATTTTTCCTCTTCCTTTTCCCCCTTTCATCGTCTCTGCACAGAGATCTAATCGAGACGGCAGACGGCAACTCGGCAGAGATCTAATCGAGCTTCTCATTTTCCCTCCTCGTTTCCCCCTCTCTTGCTGCGGCAGATGGAAGATGGAAGCTCGGCGATCTCTCGATCTCTCTCTACTGCTCTCTTAAGTCGCAACTCATCTCTCCCTGCGCTCGATCTCCGCTGCTTTTTGCACTGGCTCTAAAAATCCGATTTTTGTTAAACCCCTTTTCCCTTTCCTACTATTCTGCAAAACCGACCACGAAACCAAAACAAGACTACCGCATCCCCAAGCACACAGGAGAGTCACTGTTGCCGGTACCATTCTTCTTATTTTTCTTATCTCTCTGTTGGTGTTGCCAATGATTCTTAAATCTCAGACTCATAGATGGGGATTGGATTCTTAAAAGCAAGCTGTAATTTTGATTGCTTTTTTCTTTTCTTATTTTAATAATATGCGATTTGTTCTTCTGTGTTTATGGAATATTTAGTTTTGATCAATGAATTTATGGAGGATGATCTTTGCCACTGCTTTCTAGTACGTACAAGAAATCATGCTAGAAGAGAGAATTGAAGCATTAAAATTGGGGTTTTCTCTTCTTCGCTTTGGAGCAAAAAACCAATTGAAAATTTAGTGAACCCAAACTAGAAAGAATCTCCGCTAAAACAATTTGAACACCACAATGATCTCGAGTGTAGACCCTCAATCCTCGGTTTAGTCTATTATCCTAACTGCTTGCCAAATTGCCAATGGAAATTCTAAAAAGAATGAAAAAAAAATCCATGACAATACTACAGGCTCCGTTTTGTGGTACAAAGCGAGAAATCTTACAAACCACCAGAAATAGCTGTTTATGACATAATAATTTCTCTGTATCAGAAGCTCAAAACAAATTTATGCTTTCCAGTAGCAGTCAGATACATCTTTCCTTCGGGCAATGTTGGTGAAAAGGCCTTTCAAGTTTGCCGGGCCCTGATTTGCCTAGAATGCTTCTTTTCTGCTCTCCCATGATCTCAGTTACCATCTCTTCCAATCCTATTTACACTCTTCTGTCTCAGAAGACTCAAAATTTGTCTTGTATCATCAATGTCCATTTGGGTCTCAAATTCCAAGCTTGAGGTTTGACTACCTTGTGATCACCACTGACTAATTGCAGCTCACATCTTGTGAGCATATCCATTGCAGTTGCATTATATAATAGCTTAGTTATGCTGTTTATTAATTTGGCTTGCGTATAGGCATCGAGGGTGAGGCTTTTTTACGTCTTGTGAGGCATATCATTTGCAGTTGCATTGCATAATAGTTTAATTATGCTTTTTGTTGATATGATTTGCATATAGGCATCGAGGGCAAGGCTTTTCAAGGAGTACAAAGAAGTGCAGCGGGAGAAAGCTGTGGATCCAGACATTCAGCTGGGGTGTGATGATTCTAACATATTTAAATGGACTGCTCTTATCAAGGTATGCTTCTTCTTCTTGCTTGAGTATTGAGTTATCTTGTTTCCATTAAACTCAACATTATATTGATTACTATTTCTCCTTCAGGGTCCTTCAAAAACTCCCTATGAGGGTGGTGTATTTCAGCTGATTGTTTGACTCAGGTTTTTGATGCCATAAACAACCCAAGTCTCGCCACATGGAATGCTTTGATCACTGGATTTACTCAGCTAATGTGTTTGTGGGCACTTCACTGATCACTATTTATACAAAATGCAAGGTGTTTGATTGTTTGACTTAGGTTTTTGATGCTATAAACAACCCGAGTCTCGCCACATGGAATGCTTTGATCACTGGATTTGTTCTGAATGGTCAGATAGAGTACACTCACCAGGTCTTCAATCAAATGTCATCTCAAAACATCATTTCTTGGACAACACTTTTTAATGGGTATATCAAAGTCAAGACACTGAAATGCTTTTGAAGTTGAAAAGGTTGGAGAAAGCTTCAACCAATGTTTAGAAATTGTATTCGCTGAAAACTATAGCCAAAAGAAGTGCAGTTAAAGTTGTTAAATTGTATTTAGAAATTGCTTCCAAGATGCTATTGTTGGACTTGTAATTAAATTTTGAATGTAAATGTGTTTTTTTTTTTTTTGGAAGCTATTATTCTGTGTGTACATAGTGCAGTGTTGTTCATCATGGTTGTATGTTAGGAGAAGAGCTGTTTCGGGGGCGAAGAAAATCAAACTAAAACTTCCCTGTGACAGTTCCAAGAATGTGTTATCTCCACTAGTCCACAATAGATGCACATAAAAAATGCGAGAAGCTGATTTTTATGGAAGGCAATGTAACATCCTCCTACATTTTAGGAAATTTTAAAATTGACTTGGGCAAGTGAAGCTCTTAACTCAAGGTTTCAAACTCTTATAACATTTGTTTGGGCTATTTATATTAGTAATGGTTTGAACATGTACTCCAAGACCGTTTAAGTTGACATGTTTTCTGTAACAAGGGCAAACACCTAGAATGACATGTTTTCTGTAACATTAAACACTCAAGATCAAATCAACAACATCACAACACCATTCTCATTCAACATTAACGCCAATGCTGAACATCAACCTAGTTTAAAACATCACATTTACATTAACATCAAACATTTACATTCAGCACCAACACTGAAGATTATCATCAACCTGGTTTGATACATCCATTCACATTCAAACTCAACTGCAACTTCATCATTGAGCATCGACATCAAGTTCAATGTCAACTTCAATATTGAACATTCAGCACCAATATCAACTGTATCAACATGGCATAAGGCTGTCTTTAGAACAAAAAAAAAAAAGAGCATCCCAGATAACAGCAACATGGAATCAACATTAGGTTTCTTTCCGGACTCCTCACTAACAAGTTAGGAATTAATTTCTCACTTTAAGAATGAACCAACTTCCATGTGAATGAGAATGAACCAACTTCCATGTGAATAAGAATGCAACAACTTCCATTTTTTAACACGATAAATCAGACACTTCAACCCCAGCTTCAGGAATGTCCATGGGAGCAACTTCAAATCCCTACAAAACAGAAAAAAAAAAACAACTCAGACTTCTTAACATTCAATGCCTAAACCATATTTCTAGATGCAAACTAACATGAAATGGAATACATATCAGAATCTACATATACACATGAGCTAGTATTGCTAATGCATAACCCACAGTTTTTTTTTTCCTGCAGTTTACATAATCATATCTCAAAATCCGCAAAATCGAAACTGTACATCAAAACTGAGATGAATGTATGGTGCTCAATAGGGGGGAAAAAACAGCCCCTGAATCTATAAGAGGGTAGCAAAAGCACCTAAACTCTTTATCCACCATAAAAGATTTAATATCTTTCATGCCCAGAAGAAAAAATATCTTTATGAAAACAAAGTGATGCAGCAGAGCGGTAAGCCATTCCTGTGTATTCTACTCCAAACATGACATAAAAGTGAGGGGTGACACTTTGAAAGTGCCAAAAAAAAACAACTCAATGGCCCACCACTCATCTCAACCAGCACCGGCGATGATAAATCTCAACTATCAAATTGGTGAGTAGTAATGTAGCATAAGCACATACAAAAAAAAAAAAAAAAAAAATCAGGGGACATGCAAAAACCTTTTGGGGCCTAAATAAAATTAACGGACTTTTATGAAAAAAAAAATGAAGCTTAAGCTCTGATTACACAAATAAATATAAAAAAAAAAAAAACAAAAAAGCAATTGCAAAGGGAGCCATAGGTTTTTTTTTTTTTTTGCTTTTGTTTCTTTTGTTTTTTTAACAAAAATGCTAGCTCCTAGCTAGTGGCAATCTTGTTACTCACTCACGGGCAATTTTTTTTTTTCACTAGCAGATGAGTGGGTTCTCCTTGTACGTACTAGAAAGTAGTGGCAAAGATCATCTCCATAAATTCATTGATCAAAATTAAATATTCCATAAACACAGAAGAACAAATCACATATTAATTAAAATATTAAAAAAAAAAAGCAATCAAAATTACGGCTTTCTTTTAAGAATCCAATCCCCATCTATGAGTCTGAGATTTAAGAATCATTGGCAACACCAACAGAGAGACAAGAAAAATAAGAAAAACGGTACTGGCAACGGTGACTCGCCTGTAGTCTTGTTCTGGTTTCGTGGTCGGTTTTGCAGAATAGCAGGAAAAGGGGTTTAACAAAAATCGGAGTTTTAGAGCCTGGGCAAAAAGCAGTAGAGATCAAGCGCAGGGAGAGATGAGTGGCGACTTCAGAGAGTAGTAGAGAGAGATCGTCGAGCTTCCGTCCGCTGTCTGCCGCAGCGAGAGAGGGAGAAAAAGGGGAGAAATGAATAGGGAAAATGAGAAGCTCGATTAGTTCTCTGCCGAGTTGCTGTCTGCCGTCTCGATTAGATCTCTACGTAGAGACGATGAAAGGGGGGAAATAAAGAGGGAAATGAGCTGAGACGTGTGACACCCGGGAGAGAGAGACGAGCGACATCCGGGAGAGAGAGATGGGAGAGGGAGAGCTGCTCTGGTAGGTTTGGAAATGGAGAAAGGGGGGAAATGAAATGTGAGAAGTGAAAACTGAAGCGGGCTTGTATAATGAGAACTGGCCATCCATCCACACGTGGCTATCGCACGATGCAGCTGATTTTAACCTTCTGAGCTGCTCCCACATATTTATATATATATATATATATATATCTGGTCAATGACATCAAATTTTACTCCAAAATAAGTTTGTCCTATAAGATGGAGAATATAATTGATAATTTAATTAATGGACATGATTAATAATGCATAAGGTTCTGGTAATTATGTTGTCAATGATATGCTCAAGATTTAGGGTGGGACTAACTCGTTTTGGATTAAAATTAGCGGAAAACCTATGAAAAGGGAATCTCTTCATTTTGAATGGCTCGCATTTTCATTATGTGGGCCCCACTATAGATTCCACTCCTTCCATTCACAAGAAGAGTGTGGGAGATCACATGTACGGGATTCTAGCTTATGATGTACTTAGTCCAAGTTGGGCCTCTATGTGGTTTGACCTTTGAGGAGTGTTTGTGCCTTACAACTTTTAATTGAGGGAGGAGATGATAACACGATGCATGGTGATTAATTAATCATGACAGGGAGCACCTTGAACTCGCTTGCCATTTCTCATATGTATTACATTTACATTACATGAATATATATTTAAAATACATGAATTACACCCCATGGACAAATTACACGAAAGCATACCATTTTACAAATGTATTACTTTTTTTTTTTGCTAACGGAGGGTTCCCAATCATTTGGACCGGACTATTCCCTTTGGGTCCCATGAGAAGGCGGATAAAACCCCTGTGGCCTCTAGGTGATAGCACAAGCGAACTTAACCCTTGGTTCCTGAAGAGGGGGAAACCGGAAGTCGATACCAGGACCTCTAGCTCCGGAAGAGAGAGAAACCGTGGTCCGAACCACTCGACCAACCTCTTGCGGTAATGCGGTTAAATATAACCCTTCAACTCTTGAAGTAATTAATGGTTCATACCATGAAACCACTCACATTATTTTACATGTCACAACATCAAACACACTGGGATAGACTCGATAAAGAAAAAAAAAAACAGAGGGCTCAAGTTGAACAACAAATCATTTCACACACGAATGAAGAAACGAAAGAGAGTAAAAGAAATACAAAATTACACACATCAATAGAAGAGGAGAGAGAGCATAGCATCATTTTCGTTGCTTGACAAGTACATGGCTCCTTGCTGGTCGGAAACAAACAGGGCGCTCTTGGATGGCATGGTCTTCACTTGCGCATTGAAGACTCTTCCACCAATTCGTCTCCCCTTCAATCTCTACCACATCAGATGCATCATATGGAACATGATCTTTGATGACACAATCTCCTAGGGGAAGCTTCCTTAGCATTCGACATCCTCGCACTCTCAACTTTTGCAATTTTGGTAGGTTTACATTGCCGATAGTTTTCAACTTTGGTAGCTGCAACAGGCACAAGCTTCGTAGACTTTGGAGTGAGACTTCTGTTCTTTCAAACACAACTTCCAATTTGCTGCAAAATTTCATTTCCAGCGTCTCTAGGCTCTCTATGTGACACCTTGAAGTGAACACGGTCACAAGTTTTGGACAGCGTTCCAAATGCATGTGTTTCAAGAATGCCAAGTTCACCTGATGACCGTACATGTCTTTGCATACAGTAGTTAGCTGGGAAAGATCTGAGACCCACATAACCTCGAGGCATTCCAAGATGATTTCACCGTCTGTAGAGTCAAATATAGTCTCCATACTCTTACAGCTCCCGATCCTACATTCTTTTAATTTAGATATTTTTTCATAACCGGGGAGTAAGTGTTCATTACAGCTATTGTCATACAAAGTCAACAATTTCGGTTCAGGGAGGAGACGTTCAAGACTCATTGAGGCAACATCGCTCTTAAAAATCTCCAAATGCTGGTCGTAAGTGCTTCTGAAGTTGAGAAGAATATAGGTTTGGAATTGACTGTAGATGTCTTTATAGACAAATTGGTTCCTCTGAAACAAGATGTTGGGAAAGTCACCCATAGGCATCGGCATGCTTGGTCTTTCTTCAGTAGAAGAGGAGATAAGGATGTGGAATCGGGAGAAGCATTTAGCACGGAAAATTCCCAGGGGAAGACATTTGAAAATGTCTTCATTGCTCAACAGCCATATGCGAGCTCCCACATCATTGTCATCCCAATTCAGTCCTTCAAATGGAACGATATCTCGAACGCCATCGTACTCGACGGGTAGCAGCAGGTCCAGATGCCTTAAAGGATGCTCTTCTAGAGAGGTGTCAAAATAGAACTTCTTGAGCTGGGTGGTGCCTGAAAGATTGAGCACCTCGAGACATTCAATAAAACTCAAGTCCACATACTCCAACTTCCGACAGCCTTGGAAGGAGAGTCTCTTAGGAGTAGTCATGCGACGAAGATCAATCTTTTTGATGTTCGGCACGAGTTCCCCAAAGGAAACATATTCGATGTCTTCAAGAGCCAAGCAGTAGCCGAGGTCAAGCACCTCGAGCTTTGAGAGGTTGCTTAAAGAGTGAGCCCCCGCTCCTAGTCCTATAGTCTTTAATGAACGACAACTGTTTAAAATGAGATTCTTTAGGACGACCAAGTTGGACAGCGAAGATGGAAGAGACGTCAAAGAAGAAGAACCAGAAAGGTTGAGAACTTCAAAACGTCGCATGGCACGGTTGAATGACTTCTCTTGGATCTCAGCTATTGACTCGCATTGAACCAAAAGGAGATGTTGGAGACCACACAAGTTGGAAACTGAAGATGGCAACGACTTGATTTTGGAAGAGGACAAATCTAGAACTCGGAGGTTGCTCATCCGCTCAAAGACTTCATCCGGTATTATCTCTAAGGATTCACATTTGGAAAAGTCAAGAAACTCAAGCTTTTCCAGGGCTTTCAAGGAGGACGGAATGGCTGTTAATTGCTTACAACCATGTAGCCTTAGCAATCTAAGACCACAAAGGGAGGAGATGGATGAAGGGAGGCATGCAATAGGTGTGGAACGAAGGTGAAGGACACGAAGGCATGACATGTACTCAAAGAAGTATGGTGGGATGTCTAACTGAAGGACTTGGGGTCCACATCTAATCAATAAGGTAGAGAGATTAGACCATTCCGGAGAGGGAGGGAGACTTGTTCCAGTTCTACTACCATTTCTCTCGGTGCTTATAGTGGTAGCAACGAACGTCCATTGCTCGCCTGCATACTCTCTTCTGAGACTTGTTGGCAGGGAATTCTCATCGACCCAAAATTTGTGAATGTCGACAGATAGCCCAGCATATCGCATGAGCTTCTTTATGTGAGGAAGCACTTTATGTCTTTCATCTATGAGGGAGCGATCACAGAGCTCTCTAAGCAGTGGGTTCATCATTCTCTCCACCAGAATCTTTACCTCTTCTTCTAGTGTACTCAATCCCATTTCTTCTCCTGCTCCTCCTCCAGTAATAACAGCACTAGTATTAATGAAGCCTTGTGCTATCCAGTACATTGCCAACCAGTTCTCTTCACCATAATCCAGATCTCCATCAAAGAAGAAGAGATACCTGAGAAAGTCCATGACAACCTCTTGAGTAAATTTGCTCCTTGAAGAATGCGCAACCTCAGCTGTCTCATCAAGCAAAATGTTGGATTTTATACTATCAAAAGGTGCATCGGAATTATTCTGGTAGAATAAAAGATATTCTCGTTCCCAACGAAAATCCCGATCAAATGGCATGACATCTTCTTCATTCCCAATCAAAAGAATCTTGGAACCTAATGTTTTTGCTGTCCTTATCCTCCTCACACTCGGAACTCCCACCCATCCAAAATCGATGGCTTTACACACTTCTCCTACCACCAACAAGAAACTCTTGTCTTTCAGTTTTGCACGGATTGCGTCTGCTATTTCCTCTGAACCCTCCTGGTCACTATCAGTAACATCTTCCAGGGATGGAAATTCAATTTCCAGATGCTTTGCAATTCTCATCTGTAGATTTCGAGCACTCCATTCTTTTCTGGATAATTTTACCCATATCAAGAGATCGAAAAGACCCATTTCCATTGCAATCTTAGCCGCCTCTTCCGCGATCCTCCATCTTCCCACACCCTCGCAACCATTGCATCTAATAACTCTCCACTTAAAATCTGTTAGGTAGAATTGTACGAGTAGATCTCCTAGACGTTCTGTTTCTCTACCATCTCCCCCAGTTATATTTCTGTATGCAAATTAAATAAGAAAAAGAATGAAACCGAAGAATTCAGTTGTTGAAATCCAAAGAATTCTTTGAAATCTAAAGCTATAAATCCATCAAACCTTTTGAAATCAATAATCTCAGTCTTCCCTTTATTTTCCAGAGAAGGGGAAATTACACTCCAATGAAAATTTCAATAAAAAGAAGTGTGGCATATTTATCCTCCTTAAACCCATTTTCCCCGATTTCATGACCAAAATTCAGATAATTTGACTAAAGTCGCTTCACTTTAATCAATATTTTTTAAAATGCCCTGGATCTCAAGATATCATGGGAAGAGTGCATGTCACATAAACCAATAAATCTCATAATATTATGGGACTGACCCATGATGCCATGGCTTTTATGCAACATCTTAGGGAAAATTTTTTCCCCCAAATGATAGAACCTGAGAAATGGTGGTAAAATGTGTATTTACAAAATGTCATTTTTTATTTTCTTTTTTATAAAAAATCAATTCCTTTGCTAATTGTAAAAAATATATGATACAGAAATTAATTAATCCCATGATGCCATGGGATATGATGCACAAAAGTTAAAAAAATAATAATGTTCACTAGAGTCAAACGACTTCGAGCATTTGGGTAATGAAATTGGAAAATTGGATTAAGGATGACTAATATGCCAAAACCCCTAAAAAGAAAGAAAGAACAAATGGAGTCAACTTGTGTTTTTGAATGCTATAAACATGATTGAAGTTGGCTTAATTAGTAATGGGACAAGGAAGACAGACGATTTTGAGCATTTAAGTCTCAGTCTCCCGTTGATTTTCCCAAAAGGGGAAATTACTCCAATGAAAATAACAATAAGAAGAAGGGTTTTGACATATTAGGCCCTCCTTAAACCCATTTTTTCCAATTTCATCACCAAAATTCATATAATGTCACTAGATTTACTTGACTCTAGTCCACCATATTTTTAAAATGCCCCAGATCTCATGATCTCATGGAAATAATGTCTGTCACGGAAACAGATAAATCCCATGACATCATGAGACATCATGGGACTGTCTCATGATGTCATGGATTTTATATAGCATTTTAGGAAATTTTTATTTCAGATGATATAGTAAGAAAAATAGTGGTAAGATGTGTACTTACTTTTCACAAAATATCATGTTTTGTGTTCTATAAAAAAAATCATTTGCTGGTTGAAGAAAATGTATGATACAAAATTTGATAAATACCATGATATTATGGGACTATCCCTTGATATCATAGGATATGGTGCAAAAAATTTGAGTCAAACGTGATATTATCTGAATTTGGGTAATGAGATTGGAAAAACCGGATTTAAAGACGACTAATATGTTATGGCCATAGAACCCATCGTGAAAGGTGAAACGTGTGTACATTGAATTGATCATCCTAAAAGCTCTAACTTCTATAATTTGATCAACGGTGCAGATTCAACAACTGTCTATTGTTGACTTGGATGATCTAATCATTCAGACTTTGTTATTTTTTGCAAAATTGCAAATTAAATTATAAGGAGAAGAATATACAAAGGCCTTCACAAAATGCCCCCCCCCCCCGCCCCCACCAAAAAAAAAAAAAAACAAAAAGCTGAATACAGGTAACCCAAGCGCAAAACAAAAGCGACAAAAGATCTCCAAGAGAAACAAAAGGAAAAACATAAACCCCACTTCGGAGATAACGTAATCAATCGGACTCCTGACCGCAACTTTTTGCTAAGGATTCAGAGCCTCTACACTTTTGCTTTTTGATAAACCTTGTGAAACAGCCCTTGCCATACAAGCTAATATGAAAGCAATATCCGAACATATTAATGAAAACTTAACGCGATGGATGAATGTATATGAATATTTTCATATATATATATATAATTCAAAAGATAAATTAAAAATAGACGAGCAATATAAACTAGCAATATAGATCACTATTCAAATTACAAATAGATCAGGATCGAATTGCATGACCCACCATCAATATATCTATTTACTGAACTCCATCCATCTTTAAATTTATAAAAAAACTGCAGATCGGGTGCATTAATCCATTTGGATAAAGTTTAGGTTAACAGATGTAATATGATTGGAGATTCTCCTTGTGGGTTGCCTAACAATTGTTGGTTTAATAATCTGTTGGGCCCATTGAGGGTAAATGGTCAACATGATCTAGGAGAATCGAAATCATGATATGCCACCCATTTATCTAAATGTGGGTCTACTGATGAGATCATAGCTAATTTTGATATATATCTTTTTCATCGGTCTGTAAGGCCCACTATCAAAGCCAAATGCCCTTTTTTTTTCTCTCTCTTCTTCTTCTTTCTATAGGCCCATTGAGGGTAAATGGTCCATGTAGCCAAATTGCCTTTGTTTCTTCTTTATCCTCCTATTGCTGCTTTAATAATCTATGGGGCCCATTGTTCTAATAGACTCTAAATCATATGCGTGAGAGGAAAACGATTTTAGGAGGGTTCAAAAGATAAGTTAGTATCATATGATATATTTGAGGGAGGAGTAGTGGCGAAGGGATAATGAGAAGAAGAGGAGCTCGAATTGTGTTGAGAGTATTTGCTGGAGACAAAATATGCCTGCAGAAGAGTTTATGTTGGTTGGCTCTAATGATTAGTTACCTAAAAAAGAAATCAAGGTCATTTGATTTTCCAACTGGCATCAAATGGAAAAGGCAACAAAGTTTTGTAGATGCCTTCAAACTCTCCATGTAGCTTATTTTAAAAGTATAAAGATCTTCTAGTTTCCCCTTAGAAAATCATAAATAGGAATGCAACCGGATTTCTGATTATCTAATTATCCTGCTTTTCTGACCTGGATATAAATGGATTTGAAGCCTAATTGTAGTTTCAATAAGAAATTGGATCCGAATCTGAAAGCCCAAATTTATGTGTGTGTGTGTGTGTGTTTTTTTTTTTTTTTTTTTGATACCCCAATCTAAAGGTGCTAGGACCCAGGAATTTAATGTGTTGGTGACATTCAAGAAGTGGGTCTAGAGGTGCGACTATTGTTTCTCCAAGCCCAAGCTATATATGTCCTGGTCCACATAAAAATGCAATTTGGGCTAGCCTTCTTTAAGCCTCTTGCTCGGGCCGGATTTGGAAGTCCGTTTTGAACTTGGTTGTGCTAGGGCCCAGATTACGGGCTTGGCTGTTGAAGATTCATGATCTGGGCTACAGTGTTGGGCTTACACAGTAAATTCTGGCACTGCTTTGGGTAGAGGAATGAACTTATACCGGGCTCAGCCCAATCAAGTTGGATCCCTGGGTGGGTCCTAATGTAATAGGCACAGGTTAGTGAGAAAGAGTCCCCCATATTTGTGACATGAGAGTATGGTACTTGATAAATATGGACCACATTGATTTTTCATTATATTTATGGATGATCATTTGAACGATGATGGTGTTTCTGACAGACCAAACCAAGTTTCATGACATCTTTCATCGTTCATTATCTACAATAGTTATTTTTATCTCAGTGAGTTTACTCTGTTTCTCTTGTGAGTTTGAGTTAATACCCCCTTCAAGCGTATGGGAATCTCAATCACATTGAGCTTTTTGTGGTATATCCAGTAAATAGAATGCCTACCAAAACCTTGAATTCTGCATCCCCATGGCAAAAACTGTTTTCTCAGTGGTCATATCCAACTATTTTTTCTTTATTCAAGTTAGAAACATGGTGTATGCTAGGCTATGTACGATCTTATATTTACTTTTTTATATCATTAATTGTTGAGGAGTGAGCTCCACTTGTGGGGGAGTATTGAAAAGTATTTATGCCGCCTCTACTAATACCTCAAGGTTTTAGCTGAAATGGTTGGGTAATGAAATTTAATATGATATCAAAGCCAACCAGTTGTGAGTTTGAATTACATGAAAAACGACTCAACACAAAAATAAGCGTGTCCCCAAAAATGCCCGATCAGGTCTCACCCGAGGGGGAGTGTTAAGGAGTATGCCCCCCCCTCACCTGAGGGGGAGTATTGAAAAATATTTATACTATCTCTACCAACAGCTCATAGTTTTAGGAGGAATGGTTAATTAATGAAACTTAATAGTAATCATATCTATCAGACAGCAAAAGAAGGTATATGTAGGTGCACCTTGTCGTTGGCAAATGCTTTGCAAGCTCCATGTGTTTTAGTTAGTTTACAAAAAATCTAAACATGAAGAAAGACAAATGCTTTCCAAGCTAACTATATTTTAGTGATTTTACTCTAAATTAACACATGAAGTAAGATAAGTAAAAGCTTACTCGATCTGATCATCCATCTGATCGTCCATCTGATCGTCCGTCTGATCATCCATCTTCGTTGCAGGCGCTAGAGTTAAGAACTTGGATAGAATGGTTCTTGTGAATGGTTTTGATATCAAGAAAGAGCCATTTTTATAGTGCAGGCATGGTAAAAAGGGACGAACATAATCACATGGAATGATTCTTTGCGTCTCAGAAGATCAAAGAATGTGGAACATTTTCTTAGCTGCTTTAGTCGGAGTATCTCCCCCACCTTTAAAAATTCTATCTTTATCTTAATCCGAATTCTTTTGTTAAGAGTTTACATTACCCCCATGAGGCCATGAGGTTTCACCTAAATGTTAAATTCTCCCTCACTTCTCATGATTAGTAAGTGGCTGGATGCCATTGGTTTTAAAACTGATATCCTACTTGGTTTAATTTCAGTCCCAAATAACTTTAGCACCTACTACTTTTCTTTACAAAAAAAAAAAACTGCCTTCATATTATCTTTCTAATGATCACTAGTCTTGTTGGATGTTACTAACCATCTGATTAAGTTCTTACCACTACTAAAAAAAAAAAAAACTCATGATTAAATGCAGTGATTGCAAACAGTTATAAAATGTCCATCATCACCTTTTAAATTTCAAAGGTGGATCCAGCTGATGGAGTTCTATTATTGGCCAAGAACAACATTACAGAGATGAATCTATCTAGGTTTTTTGGCATTTGGAAATTGGAATCCCCTTTTTCTTCCCATCCAAATGTGCAATGCTGGCGATGTAGTTAACGCCCTTGAAAGGAAGTGAAAAATGGACTACTTGTCCTGTTACTAGGGATATTTTTAAACAGATCTTAATGTCAGTCATATATCCCTGGGACTCTGTATAATGGGGCTGCCCACCACCCACCGATCACCTACCCAAGTTAGAAAGATCTATTCTCCAGGATATCACGTTGATTCGTATGGGCAATTCTAGAGAGCGGAAATAGGGGGGCTCGTAAGGGCTATGGCCCATGGCGCCACCCCCCATAATTTCTGAAAACCCCCCTTTTGTTTTACAAAATTTTTCCTATAGTTGAAAAGGTCTCCCTAGTCCCTAGGTCTCAAGAAAAGTTACGGCTACAATTGACTTTTAGAAAGGATCTATTTTCCAATCCCCATTCTCCAGACCTTGGATTCCATTCTCCATTCTAAATATATCAGATTCTGATTATTCAAAAATAAAAAAGAAAAAGAGAAAGAGAAAAAGAAAAAGAGAGAGTTCCAGTAAAAAAAAAAGAAGAGGAAAAAGAAAAAGGGTTAGAAACTTGATTCCAAAGTCACTTCCTGCTCATCACTTTGGCACCAAACCAAGGTGTTGGAGATGGACCCAACGGAGCAACTCAGGTTGGGCCAAGTTGAGCCCAATATCCTCCTTATTTTTTGAAAGTTTTTCTAAAGGTCGAGCCCATAAGAAAGTGCAATATGGGCTGAACTTGTTCAGAGCACCATGGCCCAGTTACATAATACGCTACCCCTCTTGACTTGAAACAAGTCTACATTCAATACTCATCCAAACAATACTCACCGTTTCATTAAAATCTTGAAAAAAAAAAAGGTGGGGAAAAATAAAGGACGGTCCACTGGGGTCAATATTTTGCACACCCCTTCAATTACATCACATTACAAATGAAAATACCATTTGGAAGAAAACATTTGAGAGAGATTAACCTCTGCATTAGCTCAATTTTCAATCACTCTAATAAGTACATAATAAATTTCGATAATTAAAAGAGAGAGAGAGAGAGAGAGAGAGTAGGTCATCCCTTGATTTAATAATCGCCAAGTTCATTGGTCCTTTACCAGCACTTTTTTTTCTTTTTTTCTGAATTTCAATCCAACAGCGGATAAAGGTAATGTACTAATAAAAGCAGGCACCAAAAATACCATTATCACAATATAACAATTCTACTGACACCATAGAACACCTAAAACAACATTTTTAGAGGCATGATTACAGCCTTACCAAGTTATCATCCATCATATGCTGTAAGTAAAACAAAAGGCAGTAATAGCAGTAATGTTGTAATGCATGACCAAACTCCCAAAATCTGCAATAGGCCCAACAGTTAAGAAAGACAGCTCTAAACAACTAACACTAGACAACCATAATGTAGTGTTAAGAAACAAGAGGATTCACCTTCTTCAACTGTTACCTGTCAGCTTATGTGAAAAAACAAATTGCATCCAGGTTCTTGTTTTCTCATTGATCAAAGTCATATGCAACTATCTCTTCTGTGACTTCCAATACCTCTTCGACTTCAACTTCCTTGGCTTCATATTCTTCTTCTTCGTCATCGCTTGCTTCTCCATCCCGTAGCTTCTGTCGGTATACCTTCTCTTCCTCATGTAATCGCTTCCATTCCTTCACCCATCTGTCCCACTCCTCCTGCTGCTTCTTTCGCTTCTCCCGATCCTGTTCGCTCAACAGCAAGGAAACGTCTTGGTCTTCTGCCTCATACTTCTTACTATATTTCTTAAGATTCTTAGCAATTTCTTCCTCCTTTTCCGGAGTCAAGAGAGAGGGTGGCCTAGGACGCCACAAGAACTGTTACAAATACCAAAAATAGAGTGAGAAGTCAGAACATCTGATCATAACCATGAGGTCCCTTCTAATAGTTTATTTATTTATTTCTTTTTATCGCCAGGTGGCCACCCTAGTGGCAGTAGGATCGAGCTCTACTGACCATTAACCCCTTGAACCAAAGAACATCAGGGCTTCAACCTGCACTTAACTCCCAATAGGAATTTAACCACCCTTACTGACAGTTTTTTCACTATGGAAATATACGTGTGGTGCTCATCATCCTTCAAATCTGGACATAATCTGATGTATACCAAAATTTGCTAAGCAGAATGATCTAGAAGGATTGGTTGGACAAGTGACCTTTTGGAGTCTAATGGCTCCAGATACAAGAAGATGGAATGTGGATTAGGTATATATCCAAAATCCCCATTAGATATTTCTTGTCATCTAATCTAAGGTGACAATATTGATAATTACCAAAAATAATAACAATAATTTTAACTATCGGGTCCATCATATTAGATTGGATAGCTACGATTGTCCAATAACGCTGCTTCTTAGGTGTTCATGGATCGGGCCATCCCGAGCCCAGTCCGGGTGCAGCCTGCACTGGGTAGGGCTTGGGCCAAAGATTCTCATATTCGGGCCGGGCTCGGACATTTTATTTAGGCCCGTTTAATAGATGTGCCGGGCCTGGGCTTAGTGGTAGAAAGCCCAAGTCCGTCCCAACTAAAAAAAGACATTAATAGAGTGTTGAAGAGTGGACTCGAAGTCACACCATCTCCAAATTACCTGTGTTGCCACCACTTAGAATCTTAGAAAAAAAGCCCTATTTTATATTTATAAAGTAAATCAGGCTAGGCCCGGGCTTAACATTTTTAGACGGGCCAGACTTGGGACCAGCCCAATTCGTGCTTGGACATATGTTTTAGAAGTCGGGACGGACCTGGATATGCCTCAGCCCGGCCCATGAACACCCCTGCTGCTGCTTCAATCCACAGCCCATTTTGTATTGGTTGGGTCACTAGATCCCACCAAAGTTAACACACATTTCAATTGAAATTGGTTAATTGCAAAAATTATAGCTTCCATCCAGTTAGCATGACTCATCATATGATGTTTGTTTGACACTATTTGTAGGCCATTCTCTGATACTTAAGTTCATGTCCTTGAAGAGGCCACCCTGGTGTAATCATGTTTCGCTCCTGGCACTCTCAACACAATTAGTTTCATAAACCTCCTTTATTTGCGTTACTTTCACGTCATCAGTACATTAGAACAGTCAGCAGTGGATCACAAATCCATGGGCTTAACTTTTAGAAATGAGCACCTTCAAACCATATGACATCTTTACAGAAGAGGGTGTCGGTTAAATATACCTGATAGAAATGATCTCTGGGAATCCTATAGAGTAGCTTGCCATTGAAAGACCATATGTTGAATCCATTTTCCATTTCATGAACTGAAGTAACAGAGGTTGAAACATATCTGCAAGCAGAAACAGTGAGAATCCAACTTTACAAGAACTAAACTACCCCCTACAAAACATGGATACCAAGAAGTACCAGTGACAAGAATTGGAGCTATACCTTCCAGTAGGATCCCATTCAATGTCAGTTGCCATAAAATGCTCACCAGTTGCCATTGTCTCCAGCTCATCAACATTGTAAAACTCTAGCTGTCCATTGAAACCCTTCAACCCCGCAAGTATAATGAAGCGACCAGCAGGGGACCAATAGAGAGCATTTGCCTGCTTGCCTTTAAGAGTTGTGAGCTTCGAGACCCGACCAGTACTATGACCACTTCGCATTGTATAGAAGCTAATATCAGGCCTTGGGCTGTCGCCATGGATAACTGCAAACCTGTGGCCCTTGGGTTCCCAAGCAAAGGCAACAATTTTGTCGTTCTTGTTCTCAAGCTCCAATACCTCAATGGGAATGTCTCGTTCTTTTATGCGGAAGAGCTCAAAGCCAGTGTAAGTACTTTTCTTAGTTTTAGTGTATCTATCAACCTTAACGGCTAGGTAATCCCCATTGCTTTGCCAATACATCTTGCAGTCACTGACACTGAAAAGGTTTTTCTGCCTCAGTTCTTCTTTGCTAGGAATCTGAACAAGGCTGACCTGAATAAACAACATTCCAAGCATCACAACTCCATAAAGGGCAAGTGAAAAACATGAAAGACATTCCTGTCCATGTATCTTTAAATAATTATTAATTACCAAAATTAGGCTCAAATCACTTGAAAAGCGATTGAGTTAACCTGTTCCAAGGGGCGCTTTTGAGTTGAGTTTCTGAATTATGGTTGAAACTAACATGATCAGTGACAAGTTCTACTCACCCTGGCAGGCTGATTTCCACCACCCAACTCCGGAACAAACAATGCGAGTATGGGATCTGTTGGTGACCAGCTGAAGTCCATTACATTCTCAACTCTCAGAGACTTCTTATCAATAAGGGTGAATGTCTCTGATTCATAAACAGATATTACGTTCTTCCCAATCCGAGCAAAATATTTATCATCTTTTCCGCCACCCCACCTGTAGAATACAACTAATCCACTTTCAATAGACAAGATAAGATCTTTCTAAAGCTATCACCTGGACCAATGGTGTAAAACCAAAAAAAAGATATGCATAATATAGAAAGTCATCAACAGGTTGGCCTTTGGCTGGGCCTCCATAAACCAAATCTGTGAGCAACAATTTTTTTTTTTTTTTTTTTTATAACAAACCTGTGAGATACATTGATAATAGGATAAAAACTTGGGCCTCAATAGAAAAGCCGAAAATACCCAACTCTGAACGCAACCTGTTAAGCTGCAATTTAATTAAAGCCCACACCCAGCCCATGCATATGAACTTAACTGGGCCATTTCCAAGCAGACCAGTTAAATTGGACATATATGGCCCCCACTGATGTCAAACACGAGTAGCACACATAATAAAGAAGTCAAAATCCCATTTCAAAAAAAATAAAAAATAAAGAAGTCAAAATCACCTAAATACTGGCCAAGACACTGCAGCTACACCACCAGTCCCACCAGTTGCAAATTCATCCGCATTCCCCTTGAAGTCCCTCATAACTTTTCCAGATCTCACATCAAAAATGTTGAGCACAACCCTCTAAAATCAAAATACTCATATGAACGACAATTTGCCAAGTGAATAATAAAAAACTAAGCATTTAGGAGAATGGCTGCTTACATGTGTGTCACGAGGGTTGCTAGGTTCATGACTACTGTAAGTAACCAAGTACTTTTCCCCGGGAGAGAAATCAATAAGTTTAACCTGTAGCAAGTTGCACCAATGTTTAGAGATAAGTCCCATATCCATAATATATGAGATCAAAGTAGGAAACAGTAGAGCCAGATGACCTGGGGATGAGCATAACGCTGAAGGCGGTTGAAGGCGGTAGCACCTCCCCAAACAGCTGCACCCTGCCTATGAACTGTGGCTAAGTATGTCCCAAGTGGAGACCATTGCACGAAACTGTCAGTCCAGTACTGAAAACAACAATGAGATGGGAGAAGTCATCAGAAACCTTTGTTGACGCAACAATGGTAATTACTTGACATTGTCCAACAATGAAAACATCAAAACTGTGCAAAAACCATTTTTTAATAGGTAAAGAAATAATGTACAGATAAATGAAAAGGTAATACCAATAGAGAAACCAAAATAATGTAAAAAAAAAAAAGGAACAAATTTGCTCATAAAATTCAAAGCATTTGCAATATAGTCTAGACATTAAACATTAAAGAAATTAGTCTTCCATTTTATCGAGATGAAGTCAGGCCCAATGTTTTTATTATTTCCAACCATCCACAAACAAGGAAAGAAAAGACACAGGATGCAGACTCCTTAATATCTTACCACAACAGAAAGAACTTTGTCACTTACCCAGTATTCACCAGTGACGAGGTGTAGCACCAGCATACCAAGACTGTTCGACTTGTCAGACCGCATTAATATTCCCTTCTTTTTTTTTAAATACACTCTTAATGCAATCCTAATGATCTCACCCCAACTATAAATTTAAACTATCGAATCAGTTTCTTTGAAATTGGAAATTCAATGGCAAAAAGCCTTAAGGAAGGGAAATCCTAGCGGCAATTCTTTTAGCAACATTTACTTAAGGATCATTAAGATGAGTTTCTTCTATATAATATATACCCTTAACAATGTCTACAAGGCTTTAACTCTTCTCCTTCCTCTTCAGAGCCTCCCCTACATGTTCTTTTGATTTGGTCAGGTTGTCACCCCACCCGCCATTCTAACCAAAAGCATTCTCTGGGAAAACAATCGCAAGAAAGGTGTTAACAATGGACAATGTCATTAGAAGATGAATAGAGCTATGTAACAACCTCGGTCTTTGTGGAATAAAAAAAAATAAGGCAATGCATCATTGTTTTGTTCGATGCAATCTTACAAAAATGAATCTTTTTTTATATTCCAATGGTTGAAAAGGACGCTTCTCTCTTGGGGTCCCAGTCCATTTCAAATAAGACTAAGGATGCCAATGAAGACGTCATTGGAAGTGTTACTCCAGTCCATTTCGAAGGAAAGAAATGACAGAATTTCAAAGTTTACATATTTGAACTGATAAAAGAAAGGGATGTGACTTGGGCAGCAGCTACAAAAGATTTCGCGAGGTTGAAGATAGAAGATCTTCGCACTACGTGGAAGGCATCCATGTCCAGTGGAAAACATAGGACGTACCAAAACACATAGTGGATTCAGCCAAAACCAGGATGGTTGATATTCATGTCAATGGTGTGGCAAGAGGAAATCCGAGGCCTGCAGTTTTGAGGGGTGGTGAGGAATTGCAAAGGGGAGTTATTATCCTTCCCAAGGCCAGATGAATTCAAAAACTTGAATGAGGCAGAGCTTTCAGCTACTGGACACGCTCTTTTAATATCGAAGGATAGGTTTATGGATCAACAATTTACTATTGCAGGCAACTCAAAGAGTGCCCTTGACCGGGCTTTAAAAGAAGAGCATCCATGAAGGATAGGTTGTCTTTTTGGGACCCGCTCCTTCAGCAACGGTTGTGTTCTCACATCTACAAAGGCATCGAGCAGGTGGACCTCCTTTCAAAACAGGGAGGATATGGATTTGATTTGTCTATTTTAATTCTATATTGGGGCATGTACAAAGCTTCTTCAGGGGGCAGTGGTAAAAAAGGAGTTCCATTTATTGCACTTCTACAGTATGTAACTCATACACAGTACAGATTCTCATTTCTTCATTTCTAACTGTTTCTCCATACTAACAAGTGAGGAATAATTTGGACACTCCTGAATGTAACTTTTTTAAAACCTAGTGCTACACGTGTAGTGGGTGCATAGCCACAAACATTTGTTCAAATAACTCAAATGAGGGTTCTGCCTTTTCAAATAGCAAGTGGAATAGAGGAATTGGTTGACAAAGACTGCAGATTCAAATCCTGTCCCCTACTAAGAAAGAGCGATTACAGAGGCTGATAACAGAGAAAAGATTGAGAAAAGGCACCTCTGAAAATACTTTGACAAAAGCAAGGCAAGTTTGCCTAAGTGTTTCTCGAAAGGCTAGATAACCGAGGGGCTGCTTGGGTAATTTACTTGTATAGTGAAGTGAAGAGAAGGGTCATATCAAAAGAGATTAAAAGAAGAAAAGGGTCAAATCAGAAAGTCATAATTTACAAAAGGCATTATTTTAACCCAAAGAGTCAAAAAGCTACTCTCTCATGGCACTAAATGAAAAAAAAAAAAAAACTACTCCCATTACACTAAATGACAAAAGACTATAATTTGGGGAAGACGTACCTTTTTTCATTTAGCACATTTTGATTTCACCTCGTCTTCTTTTATTCTCTCTTGATTTGACCCTTTTTCTTCACTTTACAATTAAATGACCCAAACGGCCCCTCAAGGAATTTGTGTTGCTTTGAGGAACTTCCACGAATGGAGTGGACAAGATGAATTATATATGCATCTTGGGTCTCCATCCTTTCCCATTTAAAAAGATATAATATAAAGATAGCAATTATTATTAGGAGTTGGCAAGAGGTGGCAAGAGACCCTTCCAGGATTCTCTTCTATCAACCTAGACCCCCTCCACAAGTTTTTTTAAAGCTTAAGATCAATGAAAGTACGATTAGCAATCTGGGTATAGCTGGAGTAGGAGGGATTAGGAGTCATAGCGCGGCTACGACTATTTTCTCCTTCTCAGGCCCAATGGTCCTTTTTCCATCAATAACTCTGACAAATGGTCTTCGTGAAGCTAATCCCTCGATCTTCGTCAGTTAATAGTAGCACATTCCAATGGGCCTCTAGCACTGAAAAGGCTTCATGGAGCTTTATCTAATGTGGCGGAAGAGTAATTCTCTTGAAGCCACTATTTAAAATGTTAAATGAAGTGCTACCTCATTAGCAGATAAATTAGAAAAAAACTAGAAAAACCTGAAATCAACCACGGAGTCAACAAGTTTCGTATGGTTTTATTATTCAAAATAGTAAAGTCAAGTTTAAGAAAAAGCACTTCAACCTTTTAAAAAAAAAAAAGAAAAAAAGCACTTCAAGGATGGCACTACAAAAAGTCAGGCAAGAATGCCTCAAAAACTCTAATATCTAATCTATTACAAAATTAACAAGGGCTTTCCCTTGATATCACTGGGAATGTAGTGAAGTGCAACGTCCTCATTAAACACTGCATGCAAAGCATCATCTTAATCCAGCTACAGACGTCAACTCTCTAATGTTCAAATGAAAGTGGCTGTTAACCTCTGGCAATCAGCGAGATATATCCATATGTAAAAGCAATGAAATAGGAAGCATATACTTTTTAAAAAAAATGAATAGGAAGCATATACTGTTGGCAGTCTTTATTGTCAAACCATCACTATCGTTAAAAACTAATACACAAGAAATAAAAAGGATGTAATTCACAAGTGGGTTTTCTTAAATTACATTATCCATTCAAGATGAAACTAGCTAACCAGCCTTTGGCCATCTGTTCTAAATTTCAATTACCACATCAATGTCACATGGCATTAGCGAACAAGCATTCTATATGCATTGGATGCTTATAATGCTGTGATGGGTATCTGCACAGCAGAGCAAAATTTCTGCTGCAGACGCCCACAAGGGGTATCCTGTAAAAAAATTTCACAGAGCTGTTAATGCAGTGAGAGAGGATTGATGGGTAGGGTTCATTTTCGTGTAAGGTATTCGTGCAACAAAAACTGAAAGAGACATCATTATATTTGCTCAAAGAAAACTGGCATCACTTACAGCACGGCGGTAAACAAGCTCGGGCTTCATTTGTCTGGGGTCATTCCACAACACCTCAGTATCAGTCCCTGCACGAATAACAAACTGGTCCCTAGCTTTTTCATCAGTAAGCCAGTGTTGTAGGTTTTCCTGTAAAAATGAACACAAACGAACATCAAAATTGCATGTATTTTACATAGGATTAGTTAAAGAAGCAGTATTAGTAAAGAAGTTGAACACTTCTTCCAGTATGTTTCTCATTACATGTCTCATATAGGCCAAGAAAAGCTATTGTAGTCCACATGGGTTTTTTTATTTTTATTATTTTTTTTTTTTTGAAATGTAAGTTAGTCTTTCATTATCAAACAAATAAAATACACAAGAGATGCCGACTTATAGGAAGGATCTCTCCATTGGAGCATACCTGAATAATCAGAGAGACATAAATCAAAATCGCCCACATACCGGGCAAGCAATGAAAACAGCCCACATCCCAGGCACACACTCAACTAGAAATCATCTAAAAAAGTAAGCTCCACTGTAGAGAGATGAGAGGGAACCAAGCACCTTCTCTTTATATTAAAATTAAGCGTGCTTAACTCTTTATTTAAGAGCCTCAAAATTTAATAGCCCAAAGTCAATCCAGCCAAATGATCGTGACCCTCTATTTAAGGGCCTCAAAATTTAATAAATTGATGAAGTTAAAATTCTAGAGAATAAACCCATCAGTGGATGATGATTGGATCAGAATCAAATTCGAAAGTGATTCCCCTGGGTAGGTGTGTCAAGTGATTTGACTCATCAACATGTGGGCCCCTTTGCAAAAATGCAAAAAGGCCATCATCATCCTCTCCATCATCATCATTATCAAAGCCTTGTTCCACATATGTTGGGGCCAGATCCATGAATTGTGTTCCTCCAATTCAATCTATGCTCATGGAACGTTGTTTTCTTAGAATTCAAGTTTGGCTTGTGACAAAGCTTGACAGGAGCATTCAACCTACCTACACCAACCCCACTTTATACAGGCATCAAAGAATAACCTAGGGAAAAACAAAAGAAACAAAAACCGAGCAACAAAGCATCTACTAAAATACAAAATGATTAAACATCAAGAGAATTGAAGAACGAAGACCTCCCTCCTTAGCTAGAGCATCTGTTATAGCATTTGCCTCTCTTAAAACATGATTGAAAGGAGCTCCCAATTGTCTTGAAATATCTTGAATCTCCTCCACCCAATCCGCCAATCTCCAAGGAAAAGAAGACTTCCCAAAACCCCACTGAATTGCAGAAAAAGAATCACTTTCAATAATAGCTTTGAAACCACTCAATCTTTGATTCTTTGTAACTCACGACATCCAATGAGAAGAGCAAAAACCTCAGACTCATTAGCATTCGAAGAAACGACAGGCCCATAATAACTCCACAAAACAACACTATTGCAATCCCTGATGACATCTCCAACACCTCCCCGTCTTGGCTGAACAAAACTTCCATCAAAATTTAGTTTAAGAACTCCCACTAGAGGGGACACCCTAGAAACTTCAGGCACATGTTTAGCACGCCAACCCCCTTGGACAATTGCTGACTAAGATCTATTAAGATCTTCCAAAGGGACCCCAGCAAATCCCTTTCTTCTACTCACCCATTCTGAAACAAACCAAATGATAGAATTTAGAACTTCCTCCAATGACTTACTTTGATTCCTAAATATTCTGGTATTTCTTTCCAACCAAAGCTTCCACAAAGTAGCATAATAAAAACTGATCTCAACAGAATTTTTCCACACACAGACTTACTCCCCAAACGCCATGGACAAAAACAGACTCTGGCATAACCCATTGCATCTCAAACATGTTTAGAAAAGATATCCAAACTTTATGAGCAAACATACAATGTATCAACAAATGATTAACCATGTCCTGTCTTAAGGCACATGGGCCATCCATTATCAATAATATGATTTCTTCTTCTCAGATTATCAATGGTTAGAATTTTATGCCATCTAGGTATCCAATAAAAAGCCAATATTCCAGGCGGAATACAATGATCCCAAAGCCTCTGCCAATCTTCGACCCTGTTATAAGAATCAGATAGGATATTAAAGGAGGTCTTCACCAAAAATTTACCTTTAACATCTGCCTTCCTAATTCTAGTATCATGTCTGCCACCTGACGCAAACCTTATCAAGAATGCCCAACAAACTAGTAAGGTTGGAAGTTTCTCTCTGTAAGATTTCTACAGAAACATAGATCCCAACCACACCATCCATAGACTGAAAATTTTCAACAACATAAGCATTCTTTTTCTCCTGTCAAGCAAATTAAGGTTAGGAAATTAATGGATAAGAACATCCTTCCCACACCATTCATAGAGCCAAAATCAAACTCTTTGACCATCATGAATCCTATATTGAATCCATTGGTCAAACTCAACCATGACAAATAACATAGACTTCCATAAACATGAAGCCTTAGAAAACCTGCTCGACACACACCAACCATCATTGCCCACCCTATATTTATGGATAAGAATTTCTCACCACAAACTTTGACCAGATTCCCCTAATCTCCAAGTAGCGCTTTATTAACCTTATCAATTGATCAAATGGCCAACCCACCTTGAGTGAGAGGTTTACACAGTGTCTTCCACCTCACCAGATGATATCTTATCAGTGGTATCATTCCAAAGAAAATCCCGTTGGATTGAACCGCTGAATCTTTTCAATCCAACGCATAACACTGTTTGGCATAGTTGCCAAGTTCGTTTCAAACCCCATTTCGGTTTGGCTCCAAAGTGAAACATTTCGGCTGATTCAGGCATTTCTCTTTCCAAATCGGGAATTCGTTTCAGAAAATTTTTAAAATTAAAATATACATATATTGAAAAAATATAGAAAATTTCATTCAACTGGTGGTGAGCCAAGGCCCAGTGCACAATTTGTTAATCAAGTTTTTCTGTGGGCCACTTATATAAAATCAAAATTATTTAATGTTGCATAAACAATACTAATTAAACTTTATTACTTTACTCAAATTAAATGGCCCACTTTAGATTAATATTTTATTGATAAACCCAGACTCTAGCAATTTCAATCATTTTTTTCTTCAATGATTTTATTGGCTTCCTCCTCATCGTCGTGAAAAATAGATCTGTCCACTGCAATTGGAACAGTATCCTCAATAGGGTCCACCACCACCAAAGCTTGTTCCTCGGGAATATCAGTTGCATCCCCCCTGATCATCTTCAGAAGAAGAATCAGCATCTAAACTTCATTCAACCCAACAAGCAGCATGATCCCGTTGCTTAAAATTCAAGTCATTTACTAAGTCTAGATGGTCTCCTGGAAAGTGAGAAACGTCATTAACGAATGGGCCCACACAATGAATCAAACGAATATCACTAACATGAGTTCTGTTCAGGTCTGTTTCCTTTTGATGGTTATTATTGAGATTTTGGAGTTCTTCAGGGGTGGGTAGATAAGTCTTTCCAAATCAAATCATTCTGCCCTTGATTGGGAGTCTTTAGCCTTAACCCTTAAACAAAGTTCTTAATTAATGCTTAAATCTAACAGTTTCTATTAGTACAATGAGAATCAAACTGGACTCGGTCCCAATACACGGGGGGATAAGTACATGGGAGGGTTCAAATTATCTATATATGTATATGCATGTGTGTGTAGATAGATAGAAGTAAATAATATAAAGCTTTATGTGCAAAGTGCAAACAGCATAGAGAAAGAAGAGAATAAAAGAAGGAAGCCAATCACTATAAAAGCTTACCTTAGCCTCATATGGCTTGATTTCAGCAGGAGTCCACTCATCTGGAACTTTCATGTACTTGTCAAAGTCATCGAATAAGTTCACTGCAAATATATGTGACCGGTCCAGCTTGTATCCATTTGTCTTCTCCCTAGCAAGTTCTGCTTCCTATAATATCAACCAAGAATCAATCATGCACACAACAAAATGAAGTTAAAAATCTAAATAAAAACTCACAGAAGATTTGTCATCTCCACCAAAATGAAATAGAAAAAACCTTATAGATAGATGCTTAGTGCAAACTCATACGCCATCAACCTCTTAAGAATGCTGTTCAACATATGTAAATAGGAGTTCTGTACCTATATTCTATGAATGAATGTAAAACCATCCAGCAGTCCATGAAAACTGCAATTAAGCCATCCATCAGGTAAGCCCCACAGTTTATGTCCCCTGGACCATAATTAGGCTGATAAAACCATTAGATGGAGCAAATGTTTATATAAATATGGGCCACTGCCCATAGTTACCTAATTCGGTAGAGATTCCTCCAAATTTCATGTAGTTCGAATCGAACAATCTGCTGTTCGATTCGGTCAATTCAGCATTTTTGAAATGTTCGAGTATGCAGCAGTTCCTTGGAGTTGAAAAAGAAAAGAAGAGTCCCAATCATTCGTACATGGAAAGGAAGGTAAAGAGGACTTAAGATGCTACAGTCGTTCATACATGGGATGGGCCCGCCAAAAGATTAGTCGCTCATAAAATATATATGTAAATATTATAATGCATAAAAATTTATGTGAATTAGACTTGGTGGAAGCCAATATTATATTTTGTGCTACTTCATTGAATTATAAAATAGATATAATTTATATTCTTTTATATATTTTCATTTCTTGCAGTTTTACAACTGACATTTACATTGAGATTACTAAGTTAGTGAGGGCATCTCTAGAAACATTGCGTTCTCTGAAAAACCCATCCACTATTTTAAGCTCTTATTTTCTTGAGTTTTTTTATCCATCAATACTAGTGACGTTATAAAAAAGAAAAAAATAATAAAAGAAACTTACTCATTGCTTGAGAATTTAATCTTCTAACATGCTAATGGCACATATCCATCCCAAAAAAGTAATACATCAATCAGCCCCCATACAAGAGAAAAATGTAACCAAAACTATGAGCAATACATAAGGATACTAATTAAAAACACACACACACACACACACACACACAGACAAAAAATTGACATCACTGATGCCATGAGTGATCTCTAGACTGACTTTTATCACATTACCTAGTGAGTGTATTTCTTTGCATTTGAAATTTGATACAATAAATACCAACAATTCACACAGAGTTGTGCAGCCAAACATGTCCTGGTAAATTCAAATATCAGATTGATACAAACAGCCATCATATTAGAGTAAATCTGATAAACTTAAAAGGAGAATCACCTGCTGAGTAGTGTATTCAATAAAGCAATACCCCAGAGTCTTCTGGGTATCTGGATTTAAAGGCATCCAAAGCCCATCTTCCTTAATAGTTCCAATCTGACTATATATCTTCCTTACCACTCCCTCAAGCTTCTCAAACTTCTCTGGAGGAACAACTGGCAGATTGTCTACTACAATAACATTCTGCAACCCAGTTTCAAATTCTAAAGGATCGTCTCGAAGAAGATCTTGATCATCATCACTTCACCCAAAAATGTGTTCGTACATAGGATTAGAATAGAACAAGGGTTAAAGAGAGAGTTTACAACAAGTGTGTTTTATGAAGTTTGATACCTTGTAATTCCAAAGTCTTCACCGGGAGGAAGGTGTATAGAGTCCCAATCGACCCGAGAAAGATCAATCCCTAGACGATCGGCTGTTGCTTCTACTTCCGCCATTGAAATCACCACTGCCATTCAGAAAGATCTCTCGATCGGACTACGAAACAAGATGAAGATGGGGAAGATAGGGTTAGGGTTTTAGAGATTTGAGAGAGAGGGCTGCAGGAGAATCGTAGCTATCAAGAGGAGAAACAGGAATAAAACCTAGGTCACTTATAAATGGGTCCGGGCCAGGGTTCTTGGGTCGAACCTATAGGATCCGGAGTCGGATCCGATTGGCTTCCTTTTTTCTTTTCTTTTTTTTTTCTTTTTTTTTTAATTATGAAATAATTTAATATTAATCCTGGACTGTTTGAATAAATGAGGAGTGAAGTAAAATGAAATGGATTTCACATGTACAATTGAGTGAAGAGAAATAGGTTGAAGTTAAAGTACAGTACTTCACTTCACTCTATTTGGATGCTTATTTTAAAGTTAAGATTTGGAGTATAATCCACTTTTACTTAAGAAAATTGAAGTATTTAGAGTTGAACTGAAATGAAGTGCATGTGGTTCAAACATTACTTCATTTATCGGGTCAGACTCATCCAAACAGGATAGAGTTGAAATTTTAGACGGTTAGAATCCATTTAACTTCACTTTACTTTATTTTGTGTGTATCCAAACAGTCTTAAGGAGTAGCGCAGTTAATCTAAGACCATGGTTTACTCCTAAAAAGTTGAGGATTCAAAATGGTACTACCACACTGAGGCCACAGGGGATTTATCTCAAGGCCCGTAGGGAGTAGTCTGGCACAAAAGGCTGGGACCCCCCTTCGTTATAAAAATAAATAAATTAATATTATAACAAAGTAGTATTTGGTAATTTTTAAAGATTGCAATGGAATAAATACTACAAAGTTTGGCAATTCATAAAGATTTCATTAGATATTATGCTTAAAGTTTAAAAAAAGAGTGAGATAAGGAGTCATCTAATGATGGATATTAAAATGGGAGTCATCTAATATTTAAAATAATGGGAACAGTTTATTAATGATATATTATGATGATTAGTTATCACAGTTGAAACCATCTAATGTTAAAAAATTGGTTTACCATCTCATGGTAAAAATGTGAGATTCATTTTGATGTTACCAAAGTATGGTGGGGCCCACCAAATTCTAGTAGGTAGTTGTAGCTGCACATCAAATGGTGATTATTTTGTAAGGCCTGATGATCTAATGTTAAAAGTTATTGTGGGACTCATTTAATACCAGTAATCATAAGAAATGATATGATTTAATAATCATTAAGGTCATGTTTGGCAATTAAATTCTTAATGAAAAGAATTTTTATTTCCATAAAGCCGTGGAAAACCCATTTTTGTGATCACGTTGAGATCAGTATAATGTTGGAAGTCTTTTAGTGTGAACTATTTATTATTGGTAACTCAATGTTTGAAATTGTAGTGGGGTCACTATGATGTATGTAGTTAGTTACCTATGAACTCACATGGAGATATTGAGCTAAATACTTTTAACCAAGTTTTTAACTTTCTATATGACATATTATTTTTTTACACCATATTCTTGAATAAGTTCGATATGGAAGTTTTTACCAAAAAGTGGCAATTGTATGATACATTCTAAGTTTGACAAACTTTCTTTCTTTTTGGTGAGTAGTTTATATCATAATCTAGCAGATAATATAACAAATCTTTAAAAATATCTTATTTCACAACCACCCCAAAGCACCAACACTTTAAAATTCCGATGCTTAGACCTTATTTGACCATCTTTATTATACTGCACTCATTATGGGCACCCAAAGGATTGATAGCTGTGAGAATAGCTAGTTTAGAAGGTAAAAAGGGCATTATATAGATAAAACAATTTCTAACTTATTGGGGTTTTATGTTGGCTTGAGAGTGTTAATATAATTGTCTACAAGGAAGTGGAAAGTGACAACCCCTTAATTTTTTTTCCTTCTTGAGGACTCTTGTTTTTTAGTAATTTTTTTTATGAAGAAATGTAATCCTAAAAGTGACTAGAATTGAATAAAAAAAAAGGGGTGAAGATCCATAAATGGTCATTATATAGTTTCCCTATAATTAAGAATGAATTGAAGAGAGAAGGAAACTAGACACGAGTCACCTTGTCATCTATTTCTCCACCTAGTATTCCACACCCCCACCCCACGCCAATAATCCATTTTTTTAGCCAATGTTACCGTGAGTTTTAGTGATTTAATTCCATGCAAATAGATGAGCCCTAAAGATCCATTCATAGTTAACTAACTGGTATAGTTTTGCCATTGTGAGTTGGGTTTAACCCTAATTTGACAATGGTGTGATTGGATTTAATCGCAAAAATATATACATTGTACAAACCACTAAAATACATTGATACCGCAAGGACACGCCATAGACATTGCAATGACATGGATTTTACACATAAAAAGTGAAGTACCAAATATGATACGATACATTATGTTGTCCATTTTAAAATATCCGTACATCATTATTTACAATGCTCCCTCGTTTCTGAGGTTCCTGCACATCCCACCCTACTCAATGATTTGGATATGTTCCAGATAGGTAACACAAGAGAAATTCAGATTATTTGGACTCTGTATTGCTAATTAAATGACACAGGCATATGTCAGAACAATGAATTAGCTGGTTTAGGACATAAGTGTATGTAGTCCTCCATGTACTAGGGAAAAGAAAAAAGGCAAAGAAAAAAAAAACACATAAACAAACAATAGCTTTTGTATGTTGTGTGATGCCCATGATTAAATTAAAAAAAAATTGAACAAAACCTCTAAATTGAATAAGTTAATTTGACTTGATTAGAGCAAAAAATTCAAGACTTTTTCTTACTGCCGAGTAATTCTTCAATGTTATACTTACTTATCCTTTGCCGATATTATAGATTTTTCATTAATAATGTCTAATCGTGACAGTGGTACAATGAATTCAATATTTCTTAATGTGATAATATTGCGAGAAATCTTTGTCATATATGAATTACCCAAACAAGATTATGAAATTATTTGTGATAAAAACATACGATTACACTTTCTTTTATAAAGAAGCATAGATATCTCGAATTTAACTTTAAATTTTTACTTCTAATTATTTTATTTTCAACAATATTTGTCACCACATTCACCCCTGTTAAAAGTACAAACTTGAAATTATCCCAACACTATTTCTTGCCAAAACCAACCCCATAAGATATTTATTTACAGAACTCTTCGAGTCTCTGAGTCAATTCATCTAGATTTCTTGAGTTCTCTACGAGACAAACTCGTCCATAATCCACAACGTGTGGCTCTCTACTTCCAAACATCCTCCAACAGACACACTCCCTATCTGTTCCATTCAACAAGCGGCAAAACTCCCACCAATCATCTTCTCCCATCTCATCATATCAGATTACATAATCAAAGCAGAAGAGAAACCCATCTCTGAATCCTCCTCTTCTACACAAATCTCTCTTTCTAACAAAATGGCTAGCACTAGCACTCTATCCACAGCAACCCCATCTCATGTACATGCCAACATGCCTCAAACCAATCCTCCAATCTCTATTTGTTTCTTCTCCTCCTATAACAAAGTTCTAACTCCTCAATTCTCTTTGTTTTTGTTTGTGTCAGCTCTGCTCTAGCAAGAATGGGATGTTCTCTCCTTCTCAGGCTCTTCTGTTGAAGCCCAACAACAGCAACGGGAGTTATGGGAAGGAGAGAGGAGGGAGGATTGCATGCCAGGCAACGAGCATTCCGGCGGACGATCGGGTGCCGGACATGGGGAAGAGGGAGCTCATGAATCTGTTGCTGTTGGGTGCTCTCTCTTTGCCAACAGCTGGGATGTTGGTTCCATATGCTTCTTTCTTTGTTCCTCCTGGGTCAGTCAGTTCCCCTTCTTGGTTTCTAATGTCAACACCATCTTTCTTATTCATGTTCAAAGCTATCTAATTCGCAGTTCGACTAATTCAAATTTAAATTCATAATTGGTTTTGGGTAGATTCATTCACTTCTCCCAACTTATAGTGAGAGTTCATTAATTTTGATTATGTATTCAATTTTCTTATTCAATAGAGTTTGATTCGATTTTCTTCTTTTTTCTAGTTTTTGCTTTTTTGTTTTTTGCCTAGCCCAATTCTACTAATTCATGGGGACACTATTATAAAAACTTATAGTAGATCTATGAAAGAATTTATGTAACCTCCTTTGATGATGTTTCCTTTTTTCTCCCTAAAAGAAAAGGCCAAATCCCTCTTTTTAAAATGAAAGTTCTTAAAAATAGTATATTAAAATATTAAAATAAACAATCAAGACATTTATTGTGAATATTGTATAGAATTAAAGAGTTCAAATGAAAATTAGTTTGATCCAATTGGGAACCTAGACCAAAATTGTTGCTGAACTGTTAGGTGAATACTCTTTACTAATAAGGTAACTATTTTGGTTCATGGTGTGATTATTCAATAAGGCTTGTTTGGAGCACTTTCTCATTAATTAGCATATGATTTTAACATCATTTAATTTCTAACCTTTTGGCGATCATTTATGTTTAATGAAAAAAAAAAAAAAAAAAGAACAGGTCAGGAAGTGGGACTGGTGGAATAGTAGCAAAGGATGCCCTGGGAAATGATGTCATTGCATCTGAATGGCTCAAGATTCATGGCCCTGGTGATAGAACCTTGACACAGGGTTTAAAGGTAGGACTGCACCTCTGCTCTTGGTTCAATATATCAGTAAATTTGTATTGCCTTTTCAAGTAACCAATACAGACTATTTTGTTTTATGTTAAAGTAAATCACACCAAGATGGTCAAGATCTACACACCTGCACTTGTCCCAAACCTGACAAAACCACTACCAAACTTGCCCCCAATAGGTGTGGATCAAGGTGGGTCACCTGTTTAACCTGATGCATCGCTATATGTGAATCCGATTAAGCCAACTATAATATATAAATATAGCTCTATATATTCATTATATGTGTGTATATATAAATGAAATATGCATTATATGTCGTATATTTAATAATCAAATAAATGATCCTGGTCTGAGTCCAGCTTGGTCCATTGGTTTCAAGTATGGCTCTAGTATATGTACCAATTACTTATGTACTAGTGTTTAACATTTTTCTTTGGCTACATTGGACTGGTGTTTTAACATTTAAACAATGCATCTGCAGGGAGATCCCACCTATCTTGTAGTGGAGCCTGACAGAACAATTGCAACCTATGGTATCAATGCTGTTTGCACCCACCTTGGATGTGTTGTGCCATGGAATGCAGCTGAGAACAAGTTCATCTGCCCTTGCCATGGTTCCCAGTACAACAACCAAGGGAAGGTTGTGAGAGGACCTGCACCTCTGGTATGGGAAACATTTACCTAACATCTCTTTATCTTGCGTATAATGAATGTGCTTCAAATAGGGTACTGAATTTGAATGCCTGCAGTATCCATTCAGCTTTGCACTACTACTAGCATGGAAAATTGGAAATCACATCCGGTGGAATACTGTTTAGATATTTCTGCCCCACATCTATATTATTGATGGATTGCCTTCAATGAGTCAGGTGAAGGGATAAAAAAGCAGAAAAATCAGTATTCCATCGTCTTATGTGAGTTTTTTTTCCTATTTTCTTTTTGTTGTCGCTGAAATAAAAGAAGGAAAGTTTAACTAAATTAATGAATATGGTGCACATAAGAGTAGTCCAAGAAGATAATGAAAGCATAAAAATAATCAGGAAACCAGCAAACTCAGACTTAAATACCTTCATTTTGTAAATAAATCTGATTCAGTATTCCATTATCTTGACATCTGTCAACTGGGTGAAAGAGACAGCAACACTGAGTGGTAGCAACCTTAATTCATTCACAATACAAGCAACTAATAGAACAGGGTGTTGTTAATAGGTTACAGTGATGTGACTTTCAAATAAAGAAAGCATTCAAAAGAATGGAATATGCAAGTAGGGAATTCCAGAGAGCATTGGGTTTGACGTGGTTGAGAGAGTGAAGTTGTTCTGATCAGCAGTAGTGAGGTTAGACTTAGGCAGCACACAACAATCATGATTTACCAAGACATGTCGAATGACTCTTTCTTTCTCTAAGACGAATACTCCCGTTACAATGATCTTTCAATGTGGAAGTTGCTAGCGAGAAGCACCTTCAGGAATTAGGATACGACAGCCGTTTTGGTGGTCAATAACTGTTGCGCTTTATTTTGAACCTTCACTTTGAACACTTCAAACATAGTAGAAATAGACTGCAGAAGAGGGGTCTTTCAGTGTTTCTAGAAAATGAGTAAAAAGGATTTTTGCTCAAACTCTGGATGATAAGAATTGGGGTACATCCAAATAAGGTAGTTATTTGGTGCCTGTTTGTTTCATCAGTATTGAACTCCCAGGATTTCTAAGAAATGCCTTCCTATCAAAGGGGCTAAAACTGAAGGACTGAAGAAGCAAATATACCAGGGGATATCAAACCCTCTCCTCTTTGATAGAAAATAACTAACCACCCCTCAGCCTAGCAAATTAAGCCCTTGGAAAGTAATGGTCCCACTTATATCTCCACCTCAGTTCCTTTACTAATCATATTATTAATACTCCATGAAGTATATATTGAATGGTTTAATACTTCTTCAATTGAAACCCCTCTATGGTGCATGCAAGAGTCTATCAAACATCTAATATAAGGAAAACCCAACAATTGCCAGAACTACATTAATCGTATTACCTCATTTCTGAAAATCCCAACTTAATTAAAATTTGGATCTACCCTTCATTATTATTATTTATTTATTTCCCATTTTCGTAACTTCTGCCAGTGTAATGTAGTTCTGACACTCAGAAAAGTTGCATTCAATTGAACATCATATCATGTGCATTTGTTTCTATGCTAAACTGCAAAACAACTTTTTTTTTTTGATAACCG
Source organism: Cinnamomum chago (assembly GCA_038049695.1). Taxonomy (NCBI): domain Eukaryota; kingdom Viridiplantae; phylum Streptophyta; class Magnoliopsida; order Laurales; family Lauraceae; genus Cinnamomum; species Cinnamomum chago. Next base: position 52,841,222 of record CP142460.1, read on the forward strand.
CAAAGCAACTTAATATCTTCTCATATTAAATGTGCTATGCCATATCTCTTGATAGCAATTTATTTTTATTTCATCTCCTCAACAGTTTTTTCCTTTCCTTCCTTCCATCTTCCTTTTTATTATCTGACGAAGCAATGGCTGTTTCTGTGTTGACTAACTTGGGTGCTTTGATTGGGACAGTCCTTGGCCTTGGCTCATGCTGACATTGACGATGGGAAAATATTATTTGTTCCATGGGTTGAAACAGATTTCAGAACAGGTGAAGACCCATGGTGGGCTTGAAGGGTCATTCTCAGATTTAACTTATCTGGAAGGAATTGAGTCTACCTTTTTCCTCATGCTAAGCTCTGTATCACAAGGGCAATCATATGAACATTTTGTTTACAAGCTGTAATGTGAAACCAGACTGAACTTCTTTTCACAAGCTTCTTGTTTGTGCTCTGTATAATGTATATACTGTAAGTTAATGGATGTAGCCAGCAAAATGGGTATGAGCTATGAGGTAGCAATACATAAACACTAAACCAATTTGAGACTGCCATTCTTTGGTCATTACATCATTCACATGATTGGTTGAGACTAGACCTTAAACAGTACAGCCCTCAAAAACTTGATCCTTGAACCTATCCCCATATTGGGACAGTGCCTCAAATCATCTCGGTGCTCTCGTGGTTGGCATAAAACTGCCATTTTATTATAAGGGTGTAAACAAGCAGAGCTGAGCTTAGCCAAGCTCGAGCTTGAGCTGGACATTTAGTACATCCCTTGAGCTCGAAATTGATTAGAATTGAACTAAATCTGCTGTGCTTAAGTTCTCAGCTTGATAAAGCAACTTGACCCAAGCTGTTTCAGAGGTTCATGAGATGAAAAAGAGAATATGGAACTTACAGCATGTTTGCATCTTCTTTTTTTAGAACCACCCACAAGCCCTATGTATCGGATAAGGTCTTAAAGATTCGAAGGCAGGACCTCCAGGTAAAAACTGGACTTCCTAACCACTCGAACATTTTAAGTGTGGGTTAACATTTTAAGTGTGGGTTAATATGTTTGCATCTTTGTTTATTGTTTAACCCTATTTTTCTATATCCCTGAATCGGGTTGTCGCCATGAATTTAGAAAAAAAAAAAAGGACCATTGCAATATTGCTTAGAAGTTATAGAAATAAAAACACCCAAAATAATTGGAGCAAATATATTTTATTCTTTCTTTTCTTTTTGGGTAAAAAACCTAAATGAATACCATACTTCCAACAAGTTGAGAGATTGGACGTTGGAACTTCCCTTTGAAAAAAATAAACGTCACCATCATCATAGCATTAATCCAATCTAGTGTCTGCTTAGTTAGTTTTACAGTCATGACAAGCACTGGCCAGTGTATTTATATATAAAATCATAGTTTTGAAAATTGGAATCATATTGCAAATAGTTTATACCCATAAATCAAATCAAATTGTAAATTGTATCGCGAATCATAAGATTTTTTTTATTTTTCTAATAAAATAAAAAAAATTAAAATTAAAAAAGAAAAAAAGTATTTAATCATAACCATCAAATTTCCTGGAATTATAAATATAATGAAAAATAAGTCTATCTTACAATCAGAGAAAAAACATCATGACATATATTAATACAAAATAAATGGCATATTTAAATAGCTCTTGAAGTTAAAGAAAGTGTGTATTTAAAAAAACCAAAACATATTAAAAAAAAAAGATATAGACAAGCTCCATGTGTATAGTCAAACACTTTAATTAAATACATGTTTTTTTTATTTATCTTTAAATCCTTCCCAAAGCCATGAATATTCTTAAGAGGTTTTATTAACTACTATATAACTTTTAAAAGTAAAAACACTGAAAGAAAAAAATAATAAAGTAAGAAAAAGGTAAAAAATTGTTAACATTAATTTAATAGTTGTAGCTATTTTTGCTCAGCCAAATCGTTTGAATTGTAAGATTTAACGAAATAAGTATCGAACCGCAAGATTCACATATGAATCCTAAATTCATCTGCAAATTTGATTCATTGTATAGATATGAATTATTTTCCTTGAGATTAAGGAAACTAATCATAGGATTCAGATAACTACGTATAACACCACCACCACCATTCTCTCCTTGCATGTGTGTGTGCACACACTCGCATGCGGAAGGCCAGGCACATGAGGCTAACTGGTGGGTAAGAAGAAAATGAGTGAAAATATGAGAGAAAAGTAGATTTGGTAGATGATTTCTCAAAATACCTACAGTACAATATGGTGTTTGGGTGTGTGTTGTGCATCCCAAAAGAGGAGACATGACACTATTGGTGACTAGGAAGACAATAGGTGGACAATGAGAGAAAAGGCCTGTTTGGTAAATGAATTCTATACCTAGAATAGAATAAAATGAAATATGCTCAGTTGGAGAATTTGGGGAATCAAGATATTCTCCAATTCCAGTTGCAAGCTAAAAAAAAAATGGCAGGCTATGGAAACTCTCTAGAATATGTTGGAATTTGAGATATTCCACTCACTACCAGGCATAAAATTTAGGGCAAGAATTTCGTTTCTCCCCTCTTTACTTCTTGGGAATCTAAATTCTATCACTCCAGCCTTTTCTCTTCCAGATTCTCCAACTAAATAGGCTCTAATGTAACATTCAAAAGGAAATTATAAATATCTTAACTGCAAGCATCCTGTAGAAAGTACATTAAGTCAGGGGTAACATCCCCTAGAGTGCAGATGAAGATCTGGGGTGACCTCAAACTAATATATAACAAGTGAACTTCCTACCCAAAACAATGATAAATAATAAAAAAAAAACATAACAAGTGAACACCCATCAAATCTCTATCAAGAGATTTAACATCACCATCAACTTTGTTGTCTCAACCCATTCATTCAGGATCACCTTTGACAGTCTTGATTTTATACCCATTTAAAGCCATCAAACCCACAATGGCTTGGAACAATCAATAAACACCAGACTCCTATGCTAGTATGCTACAAAGCTAATTTTGGCAACAAATCCACAGCAAACATGGAGAACACACACTAACAGCCCAGTCTAGACTGTTCTTGGCAACAGGATTGATAGGTGACCTCAGTTACAATGAAAGGACAATCCGTTATGTTGAATTTCACTGTCAAATTTGGGCTGCCAAGCCAACTCCAGATTCATGGAATACACTGTAATGATGATGAATGAATGAAATTTGGGCTGCTAACAATTAAGGGCTAAACCATCCATTTGACGGCCCACCAAGAAGATGCACATGGTCATCTGATAACCGTGATTTCAGGCTATATTCTATCCTGTATGGTATGGGCAATATAATTTAGATGGACTGGGTTGGACATGCCTTTTTTTTTTGGGATCAGTAACTAGAAAATTTAGGATAATAAGAAAGCTACACACATCAAAACAAAGGTGAAGACAGAGTAAAAGGCGTAGGTATAAGAACATCATTATACCCTACACTAAACACGAAAGACTACAATAAAGAAGCACTTAAAGCTACAATCCGATCCACGCCTTGATTGGCCAAAGAATCCTCCATCCAATTAGCGGATCTTCCCACATGGTGAAATTAAGTTGAATCGAAGAAGACAACATCTTAATCGCATGTATAACAAAAGAGTTGCCCAAACTATTTTTCGTGGACTAAAAATAGGACTTGAGCCTTAAAATGAAATTGACAAAACATAAGAACAGATATTTGCCCAATAATGTGAGCATAAGTTTGCTATTTCCCTTGCAATACACAAAACAGCCAATGTTATTATCATATGAAAACAAAGTGATTATATGAATCACAACTTTTGTGAGCATTGGTTTGTATTTGGTTTAAGTAAAAATAATACATAAAGTAAATGTTGCACCTGAGAACTGCTATAACTTAAGACAGAAATTTGTGTACAAGAACCCACAGAAAGGAGACATACCAAAAAAATCCTATAAGGTGTAACAGGTGCAGCAAGCCATAGGCCCACAATCATCACCAGAATCTTGAAAATTGTACGAGACAGGATTCAATATAACCCTGCAAGGCTTCATTTGAACAAGAGGGATGTTCGTAATGGGGGGCGTCTCTGTGTTTTGTAGAATAGAACTTGATCCAAAGGCATGAAGACAAAATCTTCTAAAGAGGTCCTGATTGAAATTGCATAATAAATCCTAGTGGTGCAGTGCTAGTCAATATTAATTCCATCCAAATCAAGCCTCCATAATTCTGTGCCATCTACAAGCCTTCTAAGGCCAGCTTTTAGCTCTGTTATTCCCTCCTCCAAGACAGCACAGACAGGATATATAGGTACACCTTGCACTCTTCTCTTTAGCTCTTCATACACCTCGTTGGTACCTTCCTCATCAATTTTGTTGGCTACTACTAACGACGGCCGAACTGACAAACCTTCCTGATAATATTCAAGCTCCAAAACTAAATCTCTCAACTGCTCCCATGGATGAATACCATTTCTCCCATCCAATGCCGATGCTAAGTCTACTACATAGGCCAAAACTTTTGTGCGCTCAATGTGCCGCAGAAAAGCATGCCCGAGGCCACGATTTTCATGTGCACCCTTTATAAGCCCTGGGATATCAGCCACTGTGACGGAAAAGAAATCATCGTAGTTTAGATTCCCTATATTTGGCCTTAGAGTTGTAAATGCATAATCGCCAACAACAGGCTTAGCCCTTGAAATGGCCCCTAGAAGTGTACTTTTACCGGCATTCGGCATCCCAACAAGACCCACATCGGCAATACTCTTAAGTTCCAATATAAGAATAGACTCAGAACCCCGTGAGCCTCCATTAAGTGAGGAATGATCTTCACCGTCTTGGATGTCAACATCCAAGACAGTTGCCCTAGATTTCACATAATTATGGCTCTTGGAAACTTTCCCCCATGAAGCATTACCCAACCCACCCTCCCCTGCTCGAGCAATAACTAGTCTTTGCCCTGGCTCTGTAAATTCCGCAACAGAATGCTGTATGACTTCTTCCTCTTCCACTTCCATTTCAGGAAAACCATCTGATCCCATGTCTTCATAATCATTTTGATCTTCTTCAGATCCCATTTCTTCATCATCATTCTCATCTTCTTCAGAAGACAAAATAGAATCTTCTGTGGAGGTTCTAGCTTTTAATTCACTGAATCGAGAAGACCTACTAACAGTTACAGGTGAACTGGGAATTTTAGATAGCATGCAAGATGATTTATCCATATTCCTCTTTTCGGATGATTTATTCATATTCCTATTTTCATAATGATAAGAATTACCCAAATCTTGTTTTTCCAACAAACTTGATGTCTCCTCCACTACACTATGGCTATTGGTATAAAAATGCTGATCCGGTTTAGAAGGATTGCCGGGCATATCCCATGGGTTCAGACTTGTAGTAGATCTGCTTTCAACAAATGATGGGACTTCACCTTGAACTAGATGAACTACAGTGCCAACAGGTACTTGCATCACCTGCAAAATCAAGAAGTCAGATCTAACTAACAGCCAGTCGTTATAATAACTACGCAATAGGTAACAGATAAATGGGAAAGTAGGACAACAAACTTGTGACAAAATCCACCTTGTCTGTCCCTCGTTTTCCGATCTTGTTTTTTGAAACTCCATGCCCCCCTCTTGAAGCATTCTGTGAAATGCAACACAAAACTTTAAGACCCAACGTAGCAATAATAACCAACCAGGAACATATTTTTGTATATTTCCAAACCCATTATGTTCATTTCTGTTTAAAATATTCTACTCAATAGTTAAAAGCTTATTGCACAATTCTAAACCTTACCAGATTAAAGAAGTTCTGTTATGAGATAACAGAAAAGGAACGTACCAAGTGATGTTGCAAATTGCTTAAGTCCCAAACTGCGACAGAGCATTCTAGAATAACATCACCACCTCTTCCACCATTGCCACCTACATCAATTTCAAAATAAGCAACAGCACTCAATAATTCTTGAGTTGGTAAGTCTACACAACAATTGACATTTGGCATTCGCTGGGGTCTGTTTCATCCACGCATAAATCATGAATGCATCAACAAGTGTCACAACAAAAATAGATTCTACCTTACTTTTTGATATTTATTTCTTAGAAATCTTAGCATATTTTCTATATTAGTAAAAGAAAAGAAAAATTCTTTGATCCTCTTATAATAATTTGCCTAGAAAGAAACTTGCAATGGTTTGAACCCATGATCTTTTTCATGGAAACAAAAATTCTACCATTGAGTAAGGCTTTCATTTGTCAACAACATATGATGTGTTAAAAATATTTACCAAAGATTGAGAAAAAAATAAAAAAAGGAAAACTCTAAAGAATGCTATCTTAACTTGTTAAACAATGGAAATAAAGTGATTGTACATATGTGGGGGTTCATGTATGGTAATCATGTCATTGAATATTATTCAATTGATGAATTTATCAGAGACAAGGCCAATCCTAAATTGACACAACGAATAGTTTCAGCCAGTTTGGCCGAAACAGACCTAAATTGACACCTAGGATAAGTTGCCTACAATTAATGAATGCTGGCATTTTCAAAGGCAAGAGACATGTTTAGGATGAGACAAGTGAGTTCTTAAAAACTATTCTCAAAGGAGGATTGTAATGGTTGGGATGGTCAATTATACTCTATGCATAAAGAAGGGTAGGGATGGCTAACAATTGAAGGAATGACGTTTTTCAAAGTGCATATCGAAAAAGAAAGTCTAAGCCATAAAGGAGTTTCCAAAAAGTGAACCTCCAAGGTGTTATTAGATTGAATAAAAATGAAGGCTTGGAGATAGATGGATTTACTTTTGCATTTTACTAAGATTAATTGAAGATCGTTAGAGTCGATCAATAACAAGTGTTTCAAGAGTTATTTAAGAGAGAAATTTCACAAGAGGACGAGATTTTAATTTCATTAATGTACCCAAGTTGGAAGTATTAGTGTCATCATCATCATCCAAGCCTTGTCCCAACTATGTTGGGGTCAGCTATACGAATTCTATTTCTCCATTCCGACCTATCTAGAGCCAAATCCTCAAATATACCCAAGTTGGAAGTATTAGTGTATCTCTTGAAAATTCATCCCATAATCATGGTGAGTACCCTACTTCACTGGGTGATGTTTGGCCTTTTCAAGAGCCTTTTAATAAGTGTGTATAAATTTGAATTGGTATCTTTCTAGCAAATGACAGCATAAATTAGGTAGCCAAAAAAAAAATCAGCATCAGGCTTTCTAATCAAAATGCTTCATAGACTGAGTTTTGGTTGCAAATGGAGGGGTTGGATTATAGAATGAAACAGAGCTGTCCCTTAAAAAAAAAAAAATCATGGTCAATTAGTTCCAAAGGCTTTCTTCTCTAATTCTCAAGTTAAAGGCAAGATTACCTCTCTCCCTTTTAACTATCTATCGCAGCACCCAGTAGCATGCCTACAATCTTTTAAGGATTCCTAATTGGGTGTTTGGTATACACGTCTGACCTCCATTCTTCAGATGATAACAATCGCTTTTTGTCATGCCCTTTTTCTTTTGGAAGATAAGTAAGCATGCATTAACAAATCACCAAAAAAGGACCAGGAAATCCTCTATACAAAGGAATCGCTTTCAACTTGCTACCACACCACACCCCGGTAAGGCGCCTGTAGCAGGCAGAAGAAGCAAGAGGAAAGCCAAAACTGGGAAAAGCAGCTCACAGGCCCGCTAGAGTTTATCCAGCACATTCTAATGTTCATGAGAGGCACAGCCTTACGTGAATGCAGCAAAGAGTGTTTTGATGAGCATGATGTTGGTAGAGCACTTTCATAGACATTTTTCCTCTTCATGGGTGGTTGTCATTTGTCAAGTAACAAGAGTCCATAGCAAAATTGAAAGGTGCTTGGCAAAAAAGTGGATGCCGGTACTTTCTACAGTAGAAGACAAATCACAAGGAAAATGTTCCCACTTACCCTTTCTTGGGAGTGTGGAATGGCATAAATGATCGAATCTTATAAGGCAAGGATCTTTGATGGGGTTAGTTGCAAAAATTAAGTGCTTGCTTGATACCAAGCCAAATGAAATTCAAAACATCTATATGTATGATTTACATAAAGGTTGATTGTTTTGGTTGATGGTCCACAAATTAACTTATCACCCCTTAAGGAGGCTCTCCACTGTTGAATGGTTTTAAATTGAATGTGGATAACAATGAGGACAACCCAGGTAGGGAAGAACCATAAAAATGAACATGGAAAAAGAAATTCTGAAGTCTGGTCAATTTTGGTTACATCAATAGGGGCTTAAATCTTTACCAGGAGGCTGAATATTTGAAAGTGAAGTATCGTGTGGAAAGACTTAAATATCCGGTTATATCAATTTCTGCAGTCTTACACAAAATGCACATGCATATTATACTACAAAAAATGTTTTTCTGCAGCAAAAAATAGAAATTGAAGTTTTTTTTTATTGATAAAAAAAAATATAGAACCTGAAACTGTATAAAATGAAATCTTGAGTTTCCATTTTCCACAGAAAATGAAATCACCATGAAAACAAAACGCCACAAAACACTGTGGTGCACAGCAAGACCCCTGTTTTAACAAATTCTTTTATCATTTTCTTCTTCTTTTTTTACTGGGTGAAAGCATTTTCCAATACTTTCTTTTTTCAGAAACCAGATTCGAACTCAAGTAGTAAAAAAAAAAAAAAAAACCATTTTCTGCAGTTTTACATGAAGTACAAACCTGAAACTATATAAATTGAGGTCTTCATTTTCCACTTTCCACAGAGTAAAGAAGGGTATGGAAATGAAACACAGCAGAAAACTGCTGTGCACAAACATTTTGCCCAGACAGCATTCTGGGTAATTTTCTTCCGCAGTGAACTTAAATTCTGCAGAAAATGAAAAACCAAAGAGTTCTTATCTAAAGTTTTCAGTTCATCTTGCTTAGTGTGAGAAAAACTTTGTTTTTATCACAGTTCCCCAGAAACCATTTTCACTTCTTTTCACACCAAACAATCAGAATCTATGCAAAGACCCTTTTTGATCGCCAAACCGTCCAATTAATAAAAAATCCAGATGTGAAAACATATCAGTTACTGAAATAATTAAGGAACAAGCAAATCTTACCGTCGGGTTTGCCTCGAGGATCATTTCTGCTGCGACGAAAGCTGCAACACCCATTACCACCATCGCCTCCTTTGGCCCATAACCTAAACCTATCCACCATCTTCCTCTCCTACAAAGGAAAAGAAACTGAGTTCCATTACAAAATCAAACAAACAGTGCAGGAGGAGAAGAAAGGAAATAGTGATGTTGAATAAGAGAGAGAATATGATGATACCTGCAAAGGGGCAACCTTGGGTTTCTTGATGGGAATGTCAGAGTAATGAGAGAGGGAAAAAGGAATCCATGGAAATCTGTTTGATGCTTTTAGAGTATTCAAACGGGGCACGAGAAGCGTGTTTCGAATCCACATCTCCTTCTAATAACTTCAGCAAGAAGAAGAAGAAGTAAATGATGTAAGGGTAAGGACCTTTTTGAGAAAATCTAATGAAGAGTACTTCAAAATCTTAAAAAATTTAGAATTTCAAAAATCAGTGTAAGAGGTGGGAACATTTCCGTGCATGGAAACTTAAGAGGGTATTTTTTGTGTAGTTCGCATTTAAGGTGATTTTTCTAGTTAAATCCTCCTCTTTTTTTCTCCATTTTTATTGATTTGTTTGGCAATGGCTTCTTTTTTTAGTGAGGTGGTTGAGTGGCACACTACTCGTGTGAAGACCTACCTACCTATGGATCGATCATGGGCACCTATGTGAGATGAGACACCCTTAGACATTAGGTTTAGGGGCACATGTGTGCAATGTCTTTGAAAAAAAAAATCAGTTCATGGACTTTTTCTTTCTCAAACTTCTTTTTCCTACCCTTCTATTGGAATTGGTTTTCAATGAAATTATGAGCTCATTTTTGCGCTTTTCTTCTAGGAAAAATTGCCGCACCAAATGTGAAAAGTTTTCGTTGTAAAAAAGCATCCTACGTTTCCTATGTTAAAGTAGCATCATTTGGACCTACATGGGCCAAGTCAATGTCAATCACTTAAGCCCAGACGTAATTATCATATTTCACATGTGGTCAAAAGATGCAATCATGTACAGTTGTTACATTCCTCATTAGGAGATTTGATTATATTATCATTAATTGTAATTACCCTATCAAAAGGATTGTAATTGTCAAACTAACTGTATTTAGAGACAGAATACTCTATATAAGAAGATGAAATCTCTCATTGAGAAATCGGAAATTATTCACAGAAACTGTTTGTGTATTTCCGTTATCATGTGATTGACATCCTAGCCATTTCTTTAGAAATGTGGGAATGGATTTTCAATATATATATATATATATATATATATTTTGTACTCACATTAGGTCGCAAATGGATTTGAGTAATGAGCCCAGATCCCCTAGGTATGTGGGATGTATGGAACTCCACCATGGGGATTGATAATCCGAGCCGTTAAGATGAATTCATCCTCCTATTTTAGTAAACTTTTTGAGGATGTGATCCTGGAGTCGATGAATTCATTTTGAATGGTTCATATTATCAATAGGTGAGCCACATGGTGTAGTTCCACACTTGTGGGAGACATTCATGGGATCCAGACTCTTGAGTTTTGGCTGCTCTCAGGCGAGTCTAATTTGAAAAATTTACATATTGTACAAAGTCTGTAGAACATAAACAATTGTAGACATTCAATAAAGAAAAGGTGCCACACAAGTTATATTTTAAAATAAAAGTATAAAAATAGCCAATATTATCACAAGTTGGCACAAAACAGAGCATGTGTGAGTCGCTGTTGGAATTGGGCTTTGGACTTAGATTGATCTGTACTAGATCTGACTCGTTGTCATATCTTCGGAATGATCAAGTTCTGGTTCCAGTTAGATTCCATTACAGGTCGGGTTAGAGATTTCTATTCCTACGTGTATCAATCATCTTAAGAAAATGTTGAAAAATTTTCAAAAATTTTCAGGGGTCATTTGTTTGTAGTTATTTACATGTATACATGTTCACATGCATAACTGCCACTTTAAGAACTGACCCTAAAAATTAACAGTGTGTTAATTTATTATTTTTACAATGGTTTGTATCTTTTAAATTGAGAATTAGTCATAATTCAATTGTAAAAGCGGGTCCTGGAATAGAACAATGCATCCACCTGAAAATTTAAGTATTTCAATAATGCAAAAAAAAATCCCAATCAATAATTTTAGAATAAAAGGAAATTGCGGGCAAAAGAATCACTCAAAATTTTGACTTAGAGAAAATTTGGTAGAGCTTTCAAATTTTGAGAAATTCGGAAAATATACTAGATGGTTAAATAATGGTGCAATAATTTATGTGGACCCACATTAGATGGTACAATTCTCAGGCAAAAATATGTTAGGAATAAGTGTAATTGATAACTTTGGGTATTTTAACAATTTTGTCTCCAATGGATTTTAAGAATCTCCAAGGTACCAATTACACTTATTCCTAACATATTTTTGCCTCTAGCGAATTCAAAGAAACATCTAAGATACTAAAAATACCTATCCTCATTTGTCTTCTCCAATTGATTTAAAGAATTCCAATGCAACAATTTGTATAGTTGTGATCTTTTACTATTTATAACCTGTATACAAATTCTACATAAAATGGAACTCGAATTCCTGTCAATATATATATATATATATGCGATTGTTAGCCCATTCTTTCTCTTTAAAGTGGAATTTCAGTTATAAAAACTACCTTTAAAAAAACCCTCATTCTAAACCCTCAATAAGCCACATCAGCATCCTGGTATCTTTCTTGCATCTCAAAGAGACAGACACTTTCATTCATGTCCATCTTGCCTTTTCGTTCATTTCCATCCTTCTATTCCACTCTCATTCTTTCTCTTTAAAGCTGTACAATGGTTGGGAAAAAAAAAACTCAATTCTGGCCGTAAGAGAAGCCACGTCAGCTTCTTGGGGCCCATTTGTGAATGTGTATTTCCAAAAACACATATGTGCCTTTTCAATAAAAAGTGCCCCAGCCCATTTGTGAATGTGTCTTTTTAAAAATACATATGTGCCTTCTCAACAAAAATGTGTCTCTTAGGCCCATTTGTATGGATGTGGCCCAATTCAAAGGGATGCCTTCCAACTCTATAAATTAAGGTTATTTTCAAAGTTTTTATATTGTATTCAAAATGAGCAGAAATGCATACGAATCCTTTGTTTTTAAGATCAAACGTGTATGCAGACGTGGATTAAGGGAAGAAAGGTTTGATTTTCATGATTTTTTGGTTGATTTGAATTTTTTAACTATTTTATTATAAATGGATTTATATGAAAGGGATATTAGTTTTAATATATTATTCAGGTTGCACAAGACTTAATCTGTGCATCGGACAGGGGCTTCATGATGCTAGTATTCATGTGAAATGTTCATTTGTTACATTTAGAAGTAGGCAAAAAGCCCAAACATTGATAGTACTATTGTCTTATATAAACCGAAATATTACAGGCAATCAACACACTTCAACATACAAAGTAAAGGCAACATCAAACAACACAAGAACTAATGATAACACAGCCATAATCAAAACACAGTCTGAAATGCTAAAAAAGGGGAAAAAGGAGTGGAGAATCATTTCATTTTGAAAGATGGTGGAACTTTCAGCCTGAGGCGTCCAAAGATGCTTTGATCTTCCCATTTGAGGTTGTTCTGCCATTCCAACTCCCCTCCAATCTCTACTATACCTGAAGTAGCCATATTGGATTGTCATCATAGAGGAAGCTTATGCAGCATTGGACACCCACAAATTCTCAACTTCTCTAGTGCTACTGTGCTGGTAAGTCCCCATTGCAGATACTCTTCAACTTGATCAGTTTCTAAAGGGCACAAATCTTTCAATTGTGGAAATACATTTTGTCCTAAAACACCATCGCTTCTCTAATTTGCCACAACATATTATCTCCAGCTTTTCGAAGCGAATACTGGAAGAGAAGAGGCTAAAGAGCCTATGATACAAGACAGACCATGGTCCCTATGTCAAAACTGTCGAAACCCACAGCCGCATAACCCCACCTTCGCTGATCCGAAACTTGATCAAATCTAAAATCCCCAAAATCCATTGAACCTCATCTCACAGAAACCCACGTAAACCCTAATCCTCGTCAACCCAAAGCCAACAGTAGGAACCCCACCCTTGCAGAACCAAACACATCATTCCGCCGTATCCACTCAAATCCAAGCCTGACGACTGCCAACCCAGCATCATAACCGAACCTGATAATCCATCCATCAATCCCTCCCCACTCATGTCCATTTGGCCGAATCCCCGACATTCAAAAAAATAAATAAATAAAAACCCATCAACCCATTGCAGAACCCAAACCCTCTGACCCCGCTAAAACCCTACATCCGAGGCATCCCAAGCCCATCTGCTGATTTTCAATCCAAAAAAAAAACAGAAGAAGAAGAGAGAAGCAGAGACAGTGAAGAAGAAGAAGAAGAAGTCCAGCGTACCTGGCAACGGACCACTGCAGTCAAGCCACCGCTGTGACGCCCTCGACCATCGTCATCGTCGTCATCTCCCTCCTCATCACCTTCGACCACCAGCAACGCCACCAGCGCCTTCATCTCCCAACATCGCCATCATCTTCACCTTCAGCTCCATCTCTTTTCGTTCCCCCTTTTCTATCTTCTGCGTGCACGAGACTCGAGCCGAAACGAACCAGGGCCTCGCACGTGTCTCCTGTGACACGAGTTGCGCCCAGTTTGTGGACTTGCAGTCGGTTCTGCCAGCCTTCATCTGAGCACATCCTGTGGGCTTGAGCTTCAATTACGACCACACGAACCCAACTCAACAGTGGGGGTTAAAAAACAAAACAGAAGGCGTGACTGCAAAATTATACTTTCAGCTAGCAAGTGGGCCCATATTTAGCTGTCCAACTTCAAATAACAAAATTTTCTCCATCCGGACTCCGATCGACGATCTGTCTTCACCCGCACACTCCAATCAACTCGATCTAGGCATATGGCCTGTCTGATTTTTATTTTGAAGAGCATTGAAATCTTCAATCCTTTGCATGAAGTCAATATAGAATTGCAAGACAATCTAATGTTGCAAATCTACAAAATATTCAAAGAATCATCTATGCATGTAAATATGGAGATTGATATTATGAAAATAAAGACTTCTTTGATCAATTCCTTTTTTTTTTTTTTTTTTTTTTTATTTTATATCAGAGGGTTCCCAACCCTTTGGGTTGGACTAATCCCTCCGGGCCCAGAGGGAAGCCGGGTAAACTCCCCTGTAGCCCCAGTGTGGTAGTGCAGTTTCGAACCTACAATCAATTCCTTAATTTGACACAAAAAAAGTTGATCGTTGATGAGTACTCTGATGAATTTTCAAAGCTGCAAGAAGCATGTGGCTTACATGAAATTGATGAACATTATGTGACTATTTTTACCAAAGGTTTAAGATCAAGCATATAGGAAAATATGAAATACTGCAAAGATATGCACAAAGCTTCTTCTTTTTTTTTTTCTTTTTTTATATAATGGAGGGTATCCCAATCCTTTGGGCCAGATTAGTCCCTCGGGCTCAGGGGTGTCGAGTAAAATATCCCATGTGGCCCAAGTGTGGTAGCGCAATTTCGAACCCTCAACCTCGAGGAGCAAACCGTGGTCAAAGGCCAACTGAGCTACCCCTCGGGGTTTATGCACGAAGCATTTTGGGAAGCGATTTGTGTCGAATGTTTGATAAAATGTTATCGCCTCCGAATAGCTAAGTTGTAAGAAGGAAAGTCTCAGAAAATGACAGAAGCACTTGTTGTGGAATCCATAGCAAAGGGCATAAAAGATGACATTGAAATGCAAACAACAGAAAACACAGGGACGGAAAACATTGATCAGCCAGTGTAGGTAGTAAAAAAAAAAAAGTAAAAAAAAAAAAAACATGAGCATTGGAGAATTGGACATGGTCAGCAAGCCAACTGAATATCCAATGGATTCGATTGTTATGCCACTTTCAAAAAAGACAATTAGAACATCGGAGGACAAATCAGTTATGACAGAGGGTTCATAAGATGATCAATTAGTTGAGGTCCCTAACATTGATTTTATCTTTGGGGATCAATGATGGAAATCTGAAGACTGTGATCAGATGTTAAAGACTCAAAAGTTGAAGTCTTACGCAATCAAGCTAAACTTAGAGATCAAAAGAAGTCACACCTCCACTCTCCTTCTAAATGGATGAAGAGATCGACTCCAGCCTCTGAACCATGCCAAGAGGATGAAGACCAAGAAGTACATCAAGGATTTGTACGCTTCACATTAGATCCTGTAGGATCTTTACATAACTTGTGGTCGAGTTCTCTCCAAGAAGGGGAGAGTTGATGGAGGACAGACCCACGGTCCCCCATCGGTTAACCTGCCAATGGGCCCAACCCACTTATCTTGGCTAGTTCGTTAAGCGCCTTAGCCCACCTATCTTACTCTACTCAGAGTTTTATTTACTTATCTATGTCTTAAGTTGTATTTAGGTGGATGTTTTAATCCTGACCATCATTGCATTTGAATGGTCCATAATAGTTTTAGGGTTAGTCTTTTATCTAATTAAGTATTGTAATGCCTCATTTGGCTTTAGTTAATGATTAATGAAATTTTTATAGAGTGATTTTGGGATTTCCCAAGTTCTCTCTTCTTCCTCGCCCTCGATGGAGAGTTTGGCGGGAGGCTGATTTCCAAGAGAAAGCCTGACCTACACCCTCCTACTCCCATCTCTGATTCCTCCGCCTATGTGCACCCTCGTCTGGTACCTCGCTCCGCATTAGGACAATGCTCCAAATAGATGTGTTTTAAACAAGAGAAGCTTCCTTCATCAAATGTTTCATTACATAGAGATTTCAAATTGGTAAGATTACAGATCCACAGATTCTCTAGTTTCTCTAAAGCCTTGACCTTCCCAGCTCTTGTTCCAGTGGTGATCGAACTTTGCAAGTTTGGACAATTCTCGATCTGACAATCTTTAAAATTCGCCATATTTTCAACAACCATATGTGATAATCGAGTGATGAAATCATTAGACAGAGATAACAATTCAGTGTGATAAAGAACTCCACTAATTCCATATGGAGTGTTGTTCCCTCCATTGATCTCTAGACACTTGTCGTAACATCTTGTAAATTGATTTTTTTTTTTACAATGTAAATCTTTTAATAAATGGACCATTTTTTTTTAAGTTTCATATCGATTCTTGGGTTGTTGCCGTCGATTACATGAGAGAATAGAGAATTTGAATCTTTGGAAGTATTTCTCCCATAAATTGGGGCTTTTATTTAAATACAAGAACACTTTATCATCAATTATTGAGATGCAATATAGAGAGCAATTTCTTTTACATCTCTTATAGAAGATCATCTTCTTTCGTAGAAGATTTGAAGAGTCAAGTGGGTTTGAATTTGTTGCAATCAACGGTGTGAAGTTGTTGAGGTGTGAAGCTACACTAGAGGTAACTGCAGTCCTTAAGTAGTGATTATCTAGGGAAGGATCGGTGAGTGTCTTCTAATTATGAGATTCATAGTGCTTGATTATTGATCCAGTTTGGATCCGTAGTTTTTCACGTAGTTCGGGTTTTCCACATTATATATGGTGACCTTATGGTGTGTGCTTTTGCTATTTTATTCCCATTGCATATCTTATTGTTTTTTCACACAATTAGGATGTTGAGTTGACTAATCTGGAGTTCTAATAAGAACCGTCAATTGGTATAAGAGTGGATTGCACAAATTTGTTATGTTTGGTCCTTTGAGATTTCTAGATTGGTACTCAATCAAGAAGGTACATCAACAACAAAGCCTCATTTGCTTGATTGTTCCAATTATGCATATTGGAAGCAAATTATGATTTGGTTCCTTAAGTCCAATGATGATGATGTTTGGGATAGTATTGAGGATGGGTACTCCAAAGCAACAATTGTGGCTAATGGGCAGGTTCTCCCTAATCCTAAGGCCCAATGGACTAAGGATGAAAAGCATGCCTCCAATTGTAACAACAAGGCGATGAGTGGTATCTACAATGGAGTGACTACTGAAGAGTTTCGTAGGATTTTCACATGCAAAACTGCAAAAAGAGCATGAGATATCTTACATACTGTATATGAGGGTACAGACACTGTTAAGCAATCTAAATTATAGAGGCTGGACAAAGAGTTTGAAACCATTGTGATGGAAGAAGATGAGACATTTGATCAATTTTATGCGAAGCTGAATGATATTTTCAATTCTATTTCTAACTTTGGTGAGGAAATACCTGAAAACAAGATTGTCAAAAAAATTCCGAAGTCTCTACCTCTGAGGTTTGATTCTAAAGTTGATTCAGTTGAAGAAAATAAGAATTTAGAGACCCTCAAGGTAAATCTGTTGGTTGGAAATCTTCAGACTTTTGAAATAAAACCTTTTGGATAAAGAAGAATCTAAAGAGAAAGGTATTGCTTTGAAAGCCATCATAGAATAAAAAAAGAAACCTAAAATGAAAATTGAGTCCGATTCTGAGGCTGAAGATGATATAGCTGAACTTATGAAGTGCTTCAAGAAATACATAAAGTCAAAACAAGCCAAGTAGAAGAATCCCAAATCTGAAAAAAGGATTCTGCCAAAGGGACAAGGTGTTATGAGTGTCAAGGCTATGACCACTTTGCTAATGAGTGTGCCAACAAGAAAAAGATTTCAAAGAAAAAGGCTCTCAACACGACATGAGATGATGAATCTTTTGAAGAAGAGAAAGGAGAGGAAAAAGAACCTGAGGCTGATCCATCCTAAACTATAAATTGGAAAGTTTATGGCTAAATCTGTGTCTGACAATGACTCTGACTCTGATGAAGTGTCTGATCAAGAATAAGATTGGGAAGAGATGTATTACTCTACATTTGCTGATTGCGTGAGGATGACCAAGTATGGCAACAAGGTCACAATCAAATTGAAAGCTGCTCAAGAAGAAAATTCTACATTGAAGATTGAGTTAGAGCAAACAATTAAAAAGGTTTATCTCTTATAAAGTCGGAATAATTGCATAATTGAAAATTTGACTACTGAGAGTCAGAAAATTCAAATGGCTGAACAAAAGATTGAGACTTTGAAGACAGAGTCACAACTTGTAAAATCTGAGAAAGAAGATTTGAAGGCACTCTGAAGATCACTTTGTCTGAACTAGAAGTTAAGCATGCTTCTTTATACAAGATGAATTCTGGCTCGAACATTCTTAAGGACATCTTGTGCAGTCAGAAGTCTCCTTTTGACAGAAACGGTCTCGGATATATATGATCGTGGTGCATCCACTTTAACGAGTAAAGGTAAGACTATATTTGTTTCAAGTGTTGCACACATTACTCCACATACTGCACACAGACATATTGTGTTAAGTAGTTCCAAGAAGAAGTATGCGTCATGCACTACACGCACATCCACTTGTCATTATTGTGAAATGAAAGGACACATTCGTCCCCATTGCAAGAAGGTACAAAGTTTGTCAAAGACAAAGCAATGACAGAAGAATTTCTCTCCATCCAAGATAACTCCAATTTGGGTAAGAATATCCGATTTGCCTAAGGAAGTTGCTCACACTATCATGAAAAATCAAACTACAAGTGTGGGTAGTTACATACAAACAGCCCTGATGAAGAAGATTAAGCTCCCACCCCTAGTGCTGCTACGAAGATACTATTCGGGGGGAGCTAATGATCCTAATTAACAACTATGCTGCAAGTTAATATCTTTAGATTTTGTCAATTATGGACAAAAGGGGGAGATTAGGTATGGGACGTGACAGATCAAGGGGGAGAAGAAGAAATTTAGAGAGAGCTTGAGACAATATAGATCTACAGTGACGATTGCTGATTTTTTCTAAATTCAATGTATTTTATATTTTGTTTCGGGTAGATCAATTTGTATTATCCTCGGGAGTTTTGTCCATGAATTGCCAAATGGAGAGATTGTTAGGTTTTTGAGGGTTGGCTAATTGATGGGTTGGACAAAACTCTGGGTCTAGTGAGTTGTAAATCTTATTTTTAAAATAGGACTGCGATTCTACTCTAAAGCAAGAAAACTAGACGGAATAAAAGAAGAAAGTTTGGCTCTAGTGAGTTGTAAATCTTATTTTTAAAATAGGATTGTGATTCTACTCTAAAGCAAGAAAACTAGACGGATTAAAAGAAGAAAGTTTGGAGGAATTAGAAGTGAGAAGTCAACTAGAATTAGAGAAAGAAGAAAAAAGAAATCAGACAGAATTAGAAGTTTGTTGAATTTTTGGATCAAGATAAAGGGCCCGCTCGACTGCCCACCTTGTCCTGCTCGAGCGGAAGTGATAAAGAAGCAGCCAGACACCAGATAGAAACTTGTCCACTGAAGCAAACCCTTCCTCCGCTCGAGCAGGTGATGCGAAAGAGTCCTTCGCAGATCAATGTTTTTATATCTAATTTTGGTCAAACTGCTTGTTTTAGCCCTAATCAACTTAGGCAACCATAAGCTCATCCCTAAGTCTATTTATAGGACCCCTTGGGCTACCCTAAAGAAACACCTCTCATTATTCTGAATTGGAAGATCTAATTAAGAGAATTCTTTTTTAGAGTTTCAATTGAAGAGTTGTGCCGCAGAAGTTCATCTAGAGAGCAATTTCTGTTTGGGTCTTCATTTGTTACAATTTGATTGGATGCATTCATTTTCATTATAGCTTGATCTCTCATACACTCATACATTTTTAATCTTGGAATCTTCATGCATTTTTATTTAACTTTTCATGTTTGACATCATGTTGTTAACACTTGGCCTTTATGCATGTTTTGAGCTTTTCAATTTACCTTCAAAAGTTTTATCAAATGGGATTTTGAAAGATCATGCATAAACATTTTTTTGTATCATATTTTGAAACTCAATTTTAACCATGATAGTCTCTTTTCAAGTCTAGTTTTCCATGGCCAAAATTCCCTCTTAGAAAATCTTTTTCAAATAAAAAATCATTGAAAAATGGCGGTTAACTGCCATAGAGTTCAGTCACCTTGTGGTCACATTTTTAGAATGCACAAAACCTTCGATCTCTGCAATTCAATGATCGTGAGGTTAGCTCATGACTGACCATAGAACATCTTACTGCTAATCGTAAAACATATATGGCTAACCATAGTGTTTTTCAGAAAACCTTCGTACAAAATCTAGTCGTTTCTTTTTTACTGTTGGAGTTACAGCTAGCCGTAGGTTTTCACGACTAACTGTGGAGTAGCCATTAGAAACTGGTTTTCTATATATTTAAGCCTCTTCCTTGGGAATTGGGTCGAAACTTTTTGAGTCTTTTGAGGGCCAATGAATGAGGAGCAACTAGGCTAGGCTAGGCTAGAGGAAGGATACTGTTAGAAACGAGTAGAAACTGACTTAGATGGAGCTAAGTTTAGAATATATGTAGCCGTTTCTAGAGCATGCCCCTAGAACGAATTAGGTAAATCAGAATAACTCATCATTGACCTTACCATATCCATAAGAGTCCTATTCCTCCTTTCTGCTACACCATTTTGTTGAGGTGTAATTGGTGCAGACAGCTGGGATGTAATCCCCTCTTGCGCCAAGTAATCCCTAAATTCTCCAAAGAGGTACTTGCCACCACGATCAGATCGTAGTGTTATGATACTGTTACTTAAACGCTTCTCTGCTTCCGCCCTATACTCCTTGAATTTTTAAAAGCATTCGGACTTACGACGCATTAAGTAAATGTATCCATACCTTGAGTAGTCATCAATGAAAGTAATGAAATACTCAAAACCACCTCCAGCCTGGACATTCATGGGACCACAGAGGTTAGAGTGAACCAGCTCCAACGGTTCTTTGGCCCTATAGCCTTTTGCCGAAAAGGGACGCTTGGTCATTTCCCCCTCTAAACAAGATTCGCAGACTGGAATGGCCTCCACTTCCAATGAATGTAATGGACCATTTGTAACCAGTCTTGAAATCCGGTGTAAATTACTATGTCTAAGGCGTAAATGCCAAATGTACGTTTGGTTCATTTTAGAAGGTTCCTTTCTCTTACATGGTAGTGTAGTTGTGTTATTTGATTCGGTCAGTTGCAGTTTAGGAGTGACAGGATCAACAATATAAAGATTATCCACCAATAAACCAGAACAGATAAAACGCTTATTGTACTTAATAACCACAAATTTATTAAAATAAACGGAATATTTGTCTTTAACCAACTTGGAAACAGAAATTAAATTCCTCCTTATGGAGGGAACATAAAGACAATCTTTTAAAATTAAAGTCCTATATCTACTAAAACTTAGACAAACGTCTCCTACTGCAACTGTTGCCACTCTCGTAGCATCACCCATAAGCAAATAAATCTCTCCATCACTTAGCTACCTGGTTTCCTGGAACTGTTAGGGATTTTGTAATTTGCAATTTGGTGGATGCATTTGCACTTTAGCATCATTTGAATTCACACACTAGCATTGTTTTTAGAAACCTTGAAATCTAGTTTTATTCATGCATAGCTTTTAAGATTTGGAAAAGCTTTTGTTTTATGCATGGTTTGGTTTTAAACTTGGATGCATTAGTTTTGAAACCCAAACTCTTTTGAAAACCTATTTCCTTGTGCATTATATTTGGAAAATCATCTTGTGAATTTAGGTTTGAGTTTTGCATACATTCATCTCAAAAAGAATCATTTGTGTATGCAATTTCATTTGAAAAGAGTTTTCAAGAAATCAAGCAAGCCTTTGTTTTAAAAGTTTTGAAACTTTTTAGGCTTTTTATGTCATGTTTTAAAAACCTTTAGAATCTTTAAAACATGTTTTCCAAGCTTGATTTAGTGGCCAAAAAGTTCCCCCAAGAAAAACTGTGAAAAATGCATTTTTTGGGAATTTTGGTGCTGCGGGGTTAACCATGGGGTTAACCGGGGGTCAACCCGCAGTGTAGCCGGTTAACCGGCCATGTTAGCCCGGTTAACCGGCCATAGTGCAGGATGACCCAAAACACAACGGCTATTTTTATGACCGTTGTGCTTGGCCGGTCTACCGGCCTGTCATGGCCGGTCAACCGGCCAAACTAGCCGTTGGGCAGTTTTTGGTATTTAAATGAGCTCTTTCCTTTATCTTTGGTTGGAGATTTTGAAACCCTCTTTGAGGAGCTTTGAGAGAAGACAAAGGGGATGATCTAAGAGACATCAAGGGGTCATTAAGTAAAGCTTAAGCTTGGATCAACTAAGTTAAATCTCCAAGTAAGTTTTACTTTTAATTAATCATTGGTTATGTGCTTTATTTGAATCTTTGGAAAATGATTTCAAGCATGATAACAATGATATGTTGAATCCTTTCTTCCTTTCATCTTTGATATTCAAGATTGGATTCATCACTTTGATTTCAACCCAAGTTTTGTTTTAAACTTTCTTAATCATGCTTAGCCATAAATCTTTGATTTCTTTTATTGCATGATTACTTCACTTGGTTGAAACTTCCCTTGTTGTTTTCATTCATTTAATCTTTAGTCAAATTAGTTTTTGAAAACAACATTGCACATGCATCACTTGATTAGGCTTAAACACTTTCATACAACTTGTGATCTTTAGATTTTCATATCATTCACAAGTGTGTAATTGTTCAAGTGATTTGCATAGAACTTCAATCATATCTTTTTGTGCCTTAAACTCTCAAATTGCATTAAGCATAAATTGATTGAGCTTACTTTTAAACTTGATTGAAGTTTTCACACACACACTTCATAAGCATACATCTTTGCATTCATTGAGTGTTTGTGTGAGTTAGGATTTTCATTTTCATATCCGCCTATTTAGAGGCAATTTATTTGAGCTTAAATTGTAATCTCTTAGAGTGTTGAGTAAACACTTTCTTAGAGAAATATTGATTTGTAAAGGTTATTGCTTAGCCTAAGAAAAGCATTGTGTAAGGTTATTGCTTAGCCTAAGAAAAGCATTTTGTAAAGGTTATTGCTTAGCCTCTAAAAGCACATTGAGAGGTTGTTGTTTAGCCTTGAAAAGCAACATTGTAAGGGTTATTGCTTAGCCTAGTAAAAAGCATAAATAGTGGAATCCGGTGGGGTGTTGGATACACAAGCCGGTAGTGGATGTAGGCACGTTGGCCGAACCACTATAAATATTGTGTTGTGGTGTTTGCAATGTGGTGTTTGTTTTTGTATTAGCTTCCGCATATTGTATGACAATTCATCACATGTGACTAGTTTAGTTTGAGAAATTAAAATTGGTCTAAATTGGTCATAGTTGTAGCTCACCCTATTCACCCCCCCCTCTAGGGTTAGGATCCTCGTGGACTTTCAATTGGTATCAGAGCCAAGTGCTCTAATCCCTTAGGATCAAGTGTTTGGAACTCTTGATTAGGTGTAAAAACCTAGAGTTAAAACCCTAGAGTTGTCCTTATATGAAAATCATTAGAATGGACTCCACTATGCTAGATTTTGTAGATTCTCCTAGACCTCTCATTCTTCCTTCTATTGGAGATTCAAACCCTCACTTAAATGAATATCAATTTGACTCTAAAGAGGAAGAAAATGAGTATGATGAAGATGATCTTCAACAAGCCTATAATGAATTATATACATTATCTTCAAAGCTTGATAAAAGAAACAAAAGTTTAAGAGAAGAATCTATGAAACTAAACAAAGAGCTAGTCTCTTCAAAAGATGAGCTTAGAGAGAAAGAAGAAGTCATAAATTGTTTAGAATCTAAGTTCATGATCTCTATGAATAATCTATCTAACATTCAAGATGAACTAAATGAATTAAAGATGGATTATGATAATGTCATTAAGGAAAATTTAATCCTAAGAGATCAAATAAAAAGGCAAGACAAAGACTTTAACAACTTAGAAGCCAAGTTGATTAAAAGTAAGTTTAAAACACAAGAACTTGGATCTAAAGTTGTTAATGAACTAAAACATGAATTAAAACTTGCCAATGAAGACATAAGCAAACATAAGGATATTGAAAATGAACTTTCAAAAGTTAAAAATGAAAATTCAATCCTTATAACCAAAGTCACTCAACTTGAAAACTATAAACAAAAGTATGAGTGCAAGGTTACCCAAAGTGAAGATAGACTTGAAAAACTATTTAAATTGGGTAAACCTCATGGAGATAGGACGGGTCTTGGATTCAATAGGAATAAGTCATATGACCCTAAATTCACCAACACTTTTGTGAAAGGTGAGTCCTCATTCTCTAGCACTCTTTCTTCTTTGCCCAAAACAAAATGTAATTATTGTGGCATTGAAGGGCATTTTACGTTTGAGTGCAAACTAAGGAAAAGAAGCTATGTGTCTAAACCCATCTTTGAACTCAAGAAAGTAAAATCAAACTTGAAGGGTAAGACACTAAAAACAAAGGAAGACTCCATAAAGCTTAAACAAGTTAAATCAATTAACAAGGAGTCTCCCAAGATAGATTCTAAAAGGCTTAAACAAGTTAAACCAAAAATCAAAGAATCTATTAACAAAAAGCTTCTCAACCTACCTCCCTTAAGTCAAAACATGAAAGAACTTTTGAAGAAAATTACAAAGTTAAATCTAAATTTCAAAAGTCAAAGAAAGGGAGAAAATAAGAAGAAAAGAAAAATGAATCAATCCCCTAAGAAGAAAACTCACCAACATCAAAAGACTAATCACCATTCTAAGCCAAATTTAGTAAAATCTAAATATCATGGTGATAAGTTCAAATTGAAAATTTATCAAGTTAAATCTCCTATAGTTGGTGAGAAGTCCAAACTAGACCTCAAAGTTCAACCCTCCCAAGACCTTAGGTGGATTCCTAAAGTTAGATACTTAGACAAACCTTAGGGTCTTGAACCTTTTTGACCAACCTATTCTTTATAAGTTAAATCCTTTTGTTGGTCATGTTGCATTTGCATTTTGTTTCTTTATAGTTACATTTCTTGAAATGCATTGCTTCTTTATGATCAATTGATTTTGTCTTCATGCACCATTTCAAGTTACATGTCATGGTTTTCAAAATCATTTGATTATAATTTCATCATGTTTGATTTGCTTTTTGCACTCATATGCCTTGCATTGCATTTCTTTACATGATTAATTGATTGTGATGTTAAAAGCTTTCGTAGCTAATTTGTCATGATCAATTGTTGTTAGATCATTTGATGGATGTCTTATTTAGATCCTTTTTGTAAATCAAATGATTTGAATCAATTCAAGTTTTTCCATGGATTTATAAGTTATACTTTTATATGGAAAATCATTGTTTTGAAAAATCAACTTGTATGTGTTTTAATGAAGTTATATCTTTTCAAATACAATGTTGATAATTGATCTTCAAAATCATTCCTTTTATGCTCATTGTAGGATTTTGTTGATTTGAAGATTGTTTGAATGGAAATGCTCTATAACCTCTTTAGTTATATTCATCTAAGCATGTTCCATGTTCTCATTTCTTTTTTCTTTTGGTTTTATTATCTTAGAAATGGAAATGAATGTTGTTTGCATCTATGCTCACTTAGTTATTCTTTTTATATGCAATTGACAATTGGTTCCATGTATGGTTGTGACCTTAGTTACATTTGTAGAAACCATACTAGAACCCAAATCCATCCTCTATGCCTTATAGTCATATCTTTATGGATGGTTATGATGTTGATTCATGTAGATTCTCTTGGTGTCATCCTTATACATGTTTCAACTTCATAAGTAGTGATCTTAATCATATGAAACTCTTTGAAACCCATTCCTTGCATTTATGATGGTTGATGGATATCTTAGTAGTTGAATTCATATGATTTTGACACTTTGGAAATTGCATGCATTTCATAGTCAAATCCTTTTGCATTGCAATTTGCCTTGTTCATCACCATGCTCAATAGTCATATCCTTAAAAGTGATGAATATGCATTTATGATGCTTGATGGGATTTTGTGTTTGTCACATCCTTGCTCTTTAACATGTTGTCAAATTCAATTGGTTTCAATTTGTATATTTTTGATTGATTTGATTTCTTGTGATTGTGATAAACCTTGTGTGCATAGGACTAAACTTGATAGTAATATGATTGTTCCATGTCACACACCATTAGCATCATAATGTTCATGTTGCCACCTCTTTTGTTCTAAAAGGTATATCTCATGACCACCATGTTTATGTGTTCATAATAATGGTTGGTTATTAGTTGAGGTTGGCTTCATGCTTGAATTTCATTTCACTCATTCTTGCACATAATAGTCATATTTATTGTTTGAATGAAATGATTTCAAATCTTACATAGCATATGATTTTCATTAGTAATATTGATTGATGCTATGTTTGAGTAAACCCCTTATCATGGATAACTCTAATTTGGATTTTTCCTAATAAGTAACATTCTTGAATCCATTTTAGAGTGATTGTGTTAATAGTCATATCCTTTAATCTCAATTGATATGTTTGTTTCAATTGATATCCATGATTGCTACTCTCTTTAGACCTTGCTCTCTTTTGGTAATTTGATCATATGAGCCTTATAGTTAAATGAATCTAATCCTTTCCTTGAAGTTAACCCTCACTTGGTTAAACCATCTTCTTCTTGTACCTAATAGTTAAATCTTTGTCAAGAGTTTGACAAAAGGAGAGAATGGATTGAGGGGGAGTGTAAACCTTCATAGGAAGAATTAGTTTTGATCAAATTCACCCTTGGATTGCTATTGAGCCCTTAGAGTTAACTTACATACATGATAGCCTGTTAAGTTTTTCATTTTCGATTTCATTTGTTAACAGGTGCTACTAATGGTATTTTTCTTGTCTCATGTGTGTAGGTACCTTTGCAATTTAATGTCAAAGGGGGAGAGAGAGTTCAAGTGTGACTCAAAGATCTCCTACTCTTCAAAGGGGGAGAAAGTTCGAGAGTTCAAGTACTCGAAGATCTCCTATCCATCAAAGGGGGAGAAAGAATTCAAGTTCTCAAGAGAGAGAGGCATGGTCAAAGGGGGAGAGCAAATAGAAGAAAGAAAGCTTGGAGCTAAAGAAGATGCTTGGCTAAAGAGAGGAAGATGGAAAGAAAGCTTGAAGAATGATCAAGCACCAAGCATCAAGAAGATTGAAGATTGAAGCCCAAGAGCCCAAGCTAAGAGAAGGAGCATCCAAGAAGATTTCAAGACTTGTCCAGCTGAGGGGGAGCTGAAGACCTTGGTGTGTAATTTCAATGATGAGTAAGTTGCCATCAAATTGCAAAGGGGGAGATTGTTAGGGATTTTGTAATTTGCAATTTGGTGGATGCATTTGCACTTTAGCATCATTTGAATTCACACACTAGCATTGTTTTTAGAAACCTTGAAATCTAGTTTTATTCATGCATAGCTTTTAAGATTTGGAAAAGCTTTTGTTTTATGCATGGTTTGGTTTTAAACTTGGATGCATTAGTTTTGAAACCCAAACTCTTTTGAAAACCTATTTCCTTGTGCATTATATTTGGAAAATCATCTTGTGAATTTAGGTTTGAGTTTTGCATACATTCATCTCAAAAAGAATCATTTGTGTATGCAATTTCATTTGAAAAGAGTTTTCAAGAAATCAAGCAAGCCTTTGTTTTAAAAGTTTTGAAACTTTTTAGGCTTTTTATGTCATGTTTTAAAAACCTTTAGAATCTTTAAAACATGTTTTCCAAGCTTGATTTAGTGGCCAAAAAGTTCCCCCAAGCAAAACTGTGAAAAATGCATTTTTTGGGAATTTTGGTGCTGCGGGGTTAACCATGGGGTTAACCGGGGGTCAACCCGCAGTGTAGCCGGTTAACCGGCCATGTTAGCCCGGTTAACCGGCCATAGTGCAGGATGACCCAAAACACAACGGCTATTTTTATGACCGTTGTGCTTGGCCGGTCTACCGGCCTGTCATGGCCGGTCAACCGGCCAAACTAGCCGTTGGGCAGTTTTTGGTATTTAAATGAGCTCTTTCCTTTGTCTTTGGTTGGAGATTTTGAAACCCTCTTTGAGGAGCTTTGAGAGAAGACAAAGGGGATGATCTAAGAGACATCAAGGGGTCATTAAGTAAAGCTTAAGCTTGGATCAACTAAGTTAAATCTCCAAGTAAGTTTTACTTTTAATTAATCATTGGTTATGTGCTTTATTTGAATCTTTGGAAAATGATTTCAAGCATGATAACAATGATATGTTGAATCCTTTCTTCCTTTCATCTTTGATATTCAAGATTGGATTCATCACTTTGATTTCAACCCAAGTTTTGTTTTAAACTTTCTTAATCATGCTTAGCCATAAATCTTTGATTTCTTTTATTGCATGATTACTTCACTTGGTTGAAACTTCCCTTGTTGTTTTCATTCATTTAATCTTTAGTCAAATTAGTTTTTGAAAACAACATTGCACATGCATCACTTGATTAGGCTTAAACACTTTCATACAACTTGTGATCTTTAGATTTTCATATCATTCACAAGTGTGTAATTGTTCAAGTGATTTGCATAGAACTTCAATCATATCTTTTTGTGCCTTAAACTTTCAAATTGCATTAAGCATAAATTGATTGAGCTTACTTTTAAACTTGATTGAAGTTTTCACACACACACTTCATAAGCATACATCTTTGCATTCATTGAGTGTTTGTGTGAGTTAGGATTTTCATTTTCATATCCGCCTATTTAGAGGCAATTTATTTGAGCTTAAATTGTAATCTCTTAGAGTGTTGAGTAAACACTTTCTTAGAGAAATATTGATTTGTAAAGGTTATTGCTTAGCCTAAGAAAAGCATTGTGTAAGGTTATTGCTTAGCCTAAGAAAAGCATTTTGTAAAGGTTATTGCTTAGCCTCTAAAAGCACATTGAGAGGTTGTTGTTTAGCCTTGAAAAGCAACATTGTAAGGGTTATTGCTTAGCCTAGTAAAAAGCATAAATAGTGGAATCCGGTGGGGTGTTGGATACACAAGCCGGTAGTGGATGTAGGCACGTTGGCCGAACCACTATAAATATTGTGTTGTGGTGTTTGCAATGTGGTGTTTGTTTTTGTATTAGCTTCCGCATATTGTATGACAATTCATCACATGTGACTAGTTTAGTTTGAGAAATTAAAATTGGTCTAAATTGGTCATAGTTGTAGCTCACCCTATTCACCCCCCCCTCTAGGGTTAGGATCCTCGTGGACTTTCAGGAACCTCTGCAAAGAATTGCAAACATGATTAGTGGCTCCCATATCTACACACCAGCTACCGGTAGATACAACCGCCAAACATGATTCAACAACTAGTGAATGAAATTTACCTTTATTGTTCACTTTGTTAAGAAAAGTTGGACATTGCTTTTTCCAGTGCCCTACTTGCTTGCAATGAAAACACTTGCCCTTAGGCTTTTTCACTGCACCCTATGGTCCGTTGCCCCCTTGAGGAACTTCCTTACGATTCTGACCATTTTTCTGTTTCTTCTTGCCTTTCGGCTTAGAAATAGAACCTTTTTCAGCAACGTGAACACTAGGTGGCTTTTTCAGAAGGCCCTCAGCAGCTTGAAGTTCCTTGAGAAATTCCGCCAGAGAAAAACTGAGCTTGTTCATGTTGTAATTTAAGAGAAAATTCTCAAAGGAATCAGTCAAGAACTGGAGAATGATATCAATTTGGGTTTCCCCATCAATTTCAGCTCCAAGGACCTGTAGCTCATTTAGGTGTCCCATCATTTTCAGAACATGGTCCCTCATAGAGGTACCTTCAACCATCTTAGTATTAAACAGTTCTTTCATAGCAACCCGTCTAGCTGCCCGATCTTGATCACCAAACATATCCTTGAGACTGTACATGATGTCGTAGGCAGTGGGACATGACTGATGCTGATGTTGCAAAACATTTGACATGGATGCTAACATATAACATCGCGCAATCTCATCAGCCTTCATCCATTTTTTGTATGCCTCGATGGCGACCTCATCGCTACATCCATCTAAGGTTTCTCTGGGCAAACCTCAGTGAGCACATATTTGTACTCTTCAGCAATTAGCACAATATCCAGATTTCTTTTCCAGTCAATGTAATTAGGTCCAGTGAGTTTGTGTTCTTTGAGAATAATAGCAAGTGGATTGAAAGCACCCATCTTAAAACCTGAGATTTACATAATTAACAGATTATGATGGGTAAAAATAAATCTTTGGATTCAAATAAAAGAAAAGTGGCTCCCTCCGCCAATTTATAAAAGAATCTGACAGCAATCTAAAACACCAATGCATAGTATGCCTCGATGTGAGGACAAGTACCATACTTATTTTGTTCAAATAGGACATAACCTTTTAGTTCTACTATCAAGGCAACAAACCATGCCAAGTAAAACCAAATAACTTCCATAACTTTGGTCCTATAAATAATAGAAGTGGCTCAGATGGAGAGCATACTATTATTTATAGTTAAGTGTACACCATCATTTAATTCTAGGTCCATTATTCCGTATTGGGTCCCATCAGATGGAGAAGAGACTTATATTAATATTACCCTAAATCATTCATATGGAAGTTTGTACTGGAGATTCCATAATTAACTCATCCGATTAGGAGGAAGACTCCAAGGTCAACACATAAATCAATTACATCTCCTACAAACCAATGATGGAGACCGTGGGAACTTAAGAGGTTCCCTCTCCCACGTAGTTATATCAATGAGGGTTCTTATAAATCAGTTTAATCAAGACTAGTTTAAAATCTAGTAGTAATAGGCAACCATGTTTTTACTACTATACCATTCTAAACATAATTAAACAGGATTAATATCATATCCAGCAAGCAATGATAATAATAGACATCCAAGCACAAAAAGAAATGACAACCAGCACAAGATGCCTAGCTATCATGGTCAAGTAGGATCCTTTTGTCTTCATGATTGCCACTTCTTCAAACATGCGCTTCGCAGAGGGGGTCCGGGGGTGTCCCCCCGGTGGGGGTCAAGCTGAATGGAGATTACATTGAGTCCTAAGCCTCCCGCTGAACAGAGTTCACATGCTATCTCAATATAATTACTTCTCCAAGAAAAAAAAAATTACATTAAACCCTAAGCCTCTTGACGAACGAAATTCACATGCTATATCAATATGATTACATCACCATAAAAATTGTATTGAATACGTAAAATAGTAACCATGAATTTAATTCATGGGATCCATTCACATAACATACACACATGTTGACCATGATAACTAGAGCAGTAACTCAGTTGCTGCAAAACCAGGGTTAGATATTTCACTGCAATATAGGGGTTACTTGCAGCAATAGCAGACCATGTTTCCATATAGCAACCTATAATCTTACTATGTTTTCTTCAATCCATTCGCAGTATCAAGATCAGCTTTGATACCAATTGTTAGAAACGAGTAGAAACCAGGATCTCTAGATATTGCGTACAGATCATTACGGAAATAAGCTTGAACTAATATGATGAAATCATACTTGCGAGATCTCTCTGACTTTATCTCGATCTTACAGCAACCCGAAAACCTCAAAATCTTCTACTGTATTCCTATATGCTAGAACTAGCACCAGGGAGTGGGCCTCTTTTGCGAATTCTCCTCTGCTATCTAAAAACGAGATTTCTCTCTTGTTATTCTTGTATGTTAACCTAGAAAGCAATAGCGCATATCTATAGGCTACAATAGGGACCTTAAGAAGGAAATAAGGACAGGCTCCTTATGGAAATAGGAAACCCTAATTTGACCCAAATTAGAATCCTAGTTCCATAAATTACAATTCAGTCTACTAAAGAATTGTAATTGCACTCCAGTCCTTAATTATTCTCAAAATAATATTTCGAGCTTCTTGTTATTAAATGCTTATTAATCTCCCCACGAAAAGATTTCAGATATCCATCGATTAAATAATTACTGACATCTATATTTAATCGATATCTTTATAATTCTTTGAGACCTTACACTTAACTTATTTGATATGTCGGACACGAAGTCCACCTTCAAGGTTTGACATAATCAAAACTTAAAAGCTTCATCAAGGGGATATCATCAATCCCTATTACGGGACGTGGATTCTGTCAATAAACTAATATCCACCATACACGTAGTGTAGTCATCCAATTCACTGAGATTATTGACCCATAAAAGATCTCACTCCTTCGTAAATCAAAATACCAAGCACTAAATGTATGTGTCTATTATTTATGTCGGGATTAAGAGTACAAGCACTCATAATAACCATTTGGATGTTCATCATCTTATATAGTCAGTATAAAGACAATAAACCCAAAAACACGGTCCTGTTCAATACACACATAGTGTACTAGCATAATGAGCTGAAACTATACCATTTTCTGCAGCTAAGACAAGCCCGCTGAAACATCATGCTACAATCGTACCGATGGTGTGTCCAAATCCATCTAGATTGTAAACAACAACTTATATTCTATAAGAACCGACAAATAAGTCTTCCGTGTGTAAGTAATACTCTACACACCAATTTGTCTACTTTATAGAATAAAGGACACTCACATGCATAATAATTAATAATGTAATCATTTGCCCATATAAAATCTCAGTTAGATGAGAAGACAACATATACTAAAAATGAACCAATCAAAGAAAAATACGTAAAGTATGTTTTTAGTATAAATTTCCGACAGTTACTAGGGCTAATCCATGGATTTCAACCTTTGATTCTTCAAATGGATTTGCTCCCTTTTCTCAAAATTAATTTATGCTATGTTTTAAGTCTTTGTTTCATTTAATGGCATGATTAATTGATTGTTTAACTTGTTCAAATGTTGTTTGCATAACATGCTTAGGACTTTAAACGTAATATATTTCCAACATTTGACTTGGTTTGCACATGGCTATTAATTTCATGTTTTGAACAAACTTGCTAGACTTATGTTGCAATTTCTAAAACTAGTTTGTTCATCATTTTAAACATGTGTGCATCATTTAATTTCTCCATCTCTCATTTATGTGTCTCACATTTGCATCATTTATGAGCTTTAAATTTTAAAATGAGATAGTGAGTGTCGAGTATATGCATCATTCATAGATCTTTGTATTCATAATGCACATACTTTAAATTAAGATTACATTTTTACATCAGCCTATGTTAAGAGGCATCAATCAATATGTACTTAAATGCGTCTCTCTTACTGCATTCTTAGGCATAAAATTGAGAGAAAAAAATATCATGTTGTAAAGGTTATTGCTAAGCCTTAGAAAAGCATAAGTGGTTGTAAAGGTTAATAATAAGCCTTTGAAAAACATAAGTGATTGTAAGGTTAGAGGTGAGCCCAAACCTCTAATTGAGATAGTGGAAAGTCCTGTAGGAAAATCGAGAGTGGATGTAGGCATGTTTATAGAACCACTATAAATTCCTTGTCTTATTGTGGATGATCACATGTGTATGGTTGATGTTCATAATCTATGCTTCTGGTTGATATGTATGGTTATTGATTATATGCTTAATATTTAGATCATATGTTTATGCACTTCTTAGAGGCATCACAGGTATTGAAATTAAATGACCTTTACCAAAGCATAATTGAAATTTAAAATTGGTTTAGGTTTTGAGCTTACCCTATTCATCCCCCTCTAGGGTTTGGGTCCGGACTTTCAACTTCTTCTACATCTCTTGCAGAAGATCATCTTCTTTTGTAGAAGATCTGAGGAGTCAAGCGGGTTTGAATCTGTTGCAATCAACTGTGTGAAGTCATTGAGGGGTGAAATTACACAAGAGGTAACTGCAGTCCTTAGGTAGTGATTATCTGGGGAAGGATATGTGAGTGACTTGTAATTGCGAGATTCATAGTGCTTGATTATTGATCCAGTTTGGATCCATGGTTTTTTACCTGTTTCGGGTTTTCCGCGTTATATCTGGTGTGGGCTTTCTTCCTCCTTGTGCGGGCTCCTTTCCCACTTAAGTAGGCTGCCTTCCATGTGTGTGCGGATTCTCTCTTAGGTCCCATCCCTCTTGGCTGGGGCACAAAAAAATAAAATAAAAAATATACTGTCATTGAGAGTCGATCTTACTTCAATTTGAGGCCCTGTTTGGAAAATCTTATTTGTAAAAAACACATATGGATGGAATAGATCTGGATGAAATAGATGTTCTAAAACTAGAGTATTTGGTATGAGAACTGGTTGTCTTGAAATAGACTTGTTTTAATCCAATGGGTCCTAGTTTGTCCCAATTTTCTTGAGATCTATGATGAGTCAAGATAAGAAATTTCATTCCCTATCTGCTTTTATCCTACCAAAGAGGATCAACGTTTTGGATCATGATTTAGGAGTCCATAGAAGTCCATGAATATAGATCTAATGTTATGAATTTTTCACAAATATCTTAAGACTCAAATTTTACATTATATTTGTATTTGAAGCTCTTAAGTTATCCACCTATTCAGATCCTGTATCAATAGCCCACAATTAAAACAAAAAGGACAAAAACACACTGAGTATGATCATGTCAGAACCTAGCCATCAACATATCAATACAATCAATTGGTAACATGTTTTTAATGATTCCTTAAGATCCAGAAGGAACTAATGGATGAAATTTGGACTGCAAGTCATTTTTACTCTTCTAAAAAGGTGCAAACATTCAGATCTTGATCATGGGCCCCACAATTAAACTCTAGTTATTCAGATCTAATGGGTCACTTTTTTTCACAAATATCTAAAGATTCGTGAAGAATCAACAGCTCGAATTTGGTTCCATAGCCGTTATGATGATGCTAAAGACTTTCAATGGTTCATATTATTATTTAGATCCATGGATCTTTAAAAATAAAAATAAAAAATGAACTGCCAGATTTTTCATTGTAGCAACGAGGTCTGTCTGCTTATGATGATTTGGTCTGTTTGAAAAAAGTATTAGTTTTGGGCCCATATGAAATAGACTCTTTTGGTCTAATGTCTGGTTCTGACGGACATATCAAGTGTGACATCCAAACAGTCTTATATGTCTAAATCTTTGTTTCAAAACACATTAAGAGAAATAGAGGCAAGAAGTAGTCATGCCAAACGCTCCCCTGAGAGTCCTACTTCAATTGAGTGGTATTGGTGCAGTGCCAAACCAGAAGAGGTCATTATGGGTAGTTTAGATTCTAAGCACAAGGAAACATGCTTGCTAGTAGGGTTGCAAATGAGTGTTCAAGTCTTTGATTACGAATAAAGTATAGTTTTTGCTGTTTATAGACATTGGATTATGAATATCCTAGATTTTTCTTCTTGGCAACTTGGAAGCAGTTATATTCACGCACATACACATTTTCTTTCTAATATGTATGCTATATCATGGGGTGTACTGTAATTGGTGGAGCGGAAAGCATGAAATGATGAAGGAAGAAGATCACTACGCTCAACCTAACAACAAAACCTTGAATCCACAAGGAAAAACTGGGGAAACCCAAAGAGAACTGAAACTCGTCTTCTATCTGTAGCAACATAACATTGTCCTGCTTATCACCCAGAACCCAAACTTTCTTGAAATAGTAAAAATCACCAAAAATAGTAAAAACCCTAACTGAACTTTAAATTAATTCTCAGGACCTTTCAAGAGAATTAATACTCAAAACATACTAAAAAACCAATAACATAAGCTGAACATAGAATTACTATATATAAAATAGTAAGTTTTGCACAAAAGGTGCATCTTGGCCTTCAAAATGGCCTCATTTTGTGTTGGAAACAAGCAGTGCCTACAGGCAATTGATTGTGTGTGTTGTAGGGAATGTTGACTAGTACTCGTGTGTGGAAAGATGATACCTGGATCAAAAGTATGACCATTTGAAGTTGACATTATCCATCTGGCTTGATTTCTTACTCATTCACATTCTAGAAATTGAGCCACCACTTGTTCTACATCATTTATCAACTTAGCGGTCCTAAAGATTGAGGGCAGGTCATATGTATGGTTGATTTAATTAGAGTTACAATTTGCATTACTGTTTCTCCTCTGCTTGTTTTTACTCTCTTAAAGGTATGTAAATCTCAACCTCTAACAATTAACACAAAACACTACTAAACACTAAAGAAATGAATGGCTAAAATTCAGGTTTATGCTTCTATGATAACGCATGAGGGGAAAATCTTCTTTTTATTAATAGCTTTTTCCCCTTCCTTTTCACAAATACACAATGTTTACAAAAAGAAGGAGATTAACATGTGGTGGATGCCACTTATGCTAGATATTTCATGAATTGTTGTATACGTGCTGATTTTTGAATAATCTATAAGGGTGAATTCATCCATACACCAAATAAGACTAGGTTTAGTGCAACTTCCATACAAAAGTAGAAATTAAATTTTGTTCAGTGAGTTTTGTGTGACTAACTTGGACCTTTCTTTGGCGCTTGAGTAGGGGAATTTATAACAATATCAATAGTTGTTACCTAATCTTTTTTTTTTTGATTGGTGACAGTAAATTAAATTAAGGATAAAGCAACAACACAAGAAAAATCTCCAACAAAAAGAAGAAACAAAAAAAAAGAAGAGTTGGTACAAAAGCCTTATACCAACACAAAAAATAACAAAACTAAGCAATAGGGGCCACAAGCGGTACAACTCTATGCACCTCTTGTTTAGCTAAAGGGTCTCCCATACCATTTGCTGACCAATAAATATGAGAGAATGAAACTTTAATTGAAGAAGATAAAACCTTAATCTCATTGAGATAATATTGAAACCCCCAAGGACCCTCGCCACCTTAGACTCCCACCTAATAGCATTCAAAGAATCACTTTCCATGATTAAGCGTTCCTTGAAAGTAGAAGAAGAAATCCTTAAGGGCGCGTTTGGTAATTTGACATGTAAAGTTATGTCAAGTATAGTCCAGCTCCTACGGTCTGAAATTCCACCATGCCACGTTTGCGTGCAACCTGTCACAATAGGATGTGGAGATGGTTAACTTTACAGCTGTAAGTACTATCGGACTTACTTGACAGCATACTTGTCAACCACAATATTCCACTTTGCTGTGTATGAAGCCAAAAAAGTCAAATAATGGGAAGAAGAGAGGAAGTTTCCCGTGTGTTTCCAGGCATATCCTTACTTCACTATGATTTCTTCCCATGAATTCTGAACTGATTCATAACTTCGCCAGACCATCTCTCCTTTAAACCGGGGTTGATAGGACACCCCCGTCATTGAGATAGGTTGCTACAAATCGCCCAAGGCAATGATGACCATTACTTCTTCTTGATCTCTCTCCATGAAACAAGACCTGAATCATAACTTTGCCAGAAGAACTCTCCTTCAAATCATATATAGATTCATAACTATGACGACCTACTTCTCCACCAAACCCTCTTGGATCATAACTTCTTTGCACCATCTTTCCATCAGATCATCTCTTCTTTCCAGTACTTGGTTCCAAATCCTTGATAACTTGCAATCATAGATTCGTTCGTAGGCAGTCAACAGTCTTCACAACGACTAAGTGTTAGGGCATCTTTATTAAAGAAAACTAGTGAATTTGAAGATTGCAATCGATTTGGGGCGTATGGTTGAGAGGACATCCCCATCAGAAATATTGACTCCTGGACACCTACAATGTTTTTTCGTGCTTATCTGAACTGACTCGGGGAAGAGACTAGGTCTATGTGCGCTTTGCACTATTAATATATTCTGGCATATCTTCCCAGTCTGACTCAAAATAACTACAGTTTGAAGCGAAGAGAAGAGGGTTGTTGGACATACGGATTCAGAACGTGCTGAACAAATCGAGCCATGATCTTGGGGCAATTACTCTAGCTGACTACATTCAAGGAAATTTCTGTCACAGGGAAGTCCATCGTTTCTCATTCTCCTAAATCCTTTTATAAAATGGCCTCAGAAGTAGTTGAGAATGAATACCGGGTATAACAGCATCTCTCAGAGAAGATGACTTCCGATACGATCCAAAACATGTCCGTTGATGAGAAAGGTATAAACTCCGTTCTCTCTCTCTCTCTCTCCAATGTCTGTTATTTTAAAAAAGCATACCACTCGCGCAGATATAGTGAACAAGCTCTGCGGGTCATTTTCTTGGTTCCGCTCATAATACATGTACTATATTGGAACTTACAAGCCACTCAAGTGGCGGATCTGAGCCATCTTTCTTTAAACAGATCACTGAGAGCACCCGTTAGGTAAACCCACTCTTAATTTTTTATAAATGTTGCTATGCTAAT
Source organism: Cinnamomum chago (assembly GCA_038049695.1). Classification (NCBI taxonomy): domain Eukaryota; kingdom Viridiplantae; phylum Streptophyta; class Magnoliopsida; order Laurales; family Lauraceae; genus Cinnamomum; species Cinnamomum chago. Next base: position 52,879,329 of record CP142460.1, read on the forward strand.
TAAAAACCTTGATTGAGTGCGTACGCTTTCGTACCTTTGCGAAAAATACCCATCTACAATTAGATCTTTTGTTGGTCGCCATAGTATCCATGTCAGACGTATTAAGATTAAGAAACCCTATCTGCTAAATAAGTGGAAGGCAGATCTGATGTCTTCAGCATTACCACTTTGGGCTGTTGTTTATAAACTCTGCTTCTTATCTTGTTATAACACCTGCTTCTTGAATATTGGAACAAATAACAGTAAAACGTAATACTACCTTTTCAATCCCTCATGTTGCTAACCTCTCTGTGCATTAAGTCCTTTAAATATCACGCTTGGAATTAGTCACTACAATCTCGCCACTCTCGCCACAATAAAATGGAGGGTACAAGATCTTTCTATAAAAAGGCAAATAAGGAGAGGAGGGAAGCAAGAAACAAGAAAAGGAAAGCTATTCTTGTAGTTCTCTAGGCAACCTTGGCTGTATGGAAAATGCAGGTAACGGCTGCGGCTACAGTAATTTTCTAGTATCAAAATAAATTTGAGTCACGGAAGAAGAGAAGTGCTGAAAGAGCCCACTACCTTTCCAAATTAACAAAATCGAGGGATGAAGAGTGTATTAGTCAGCTTAGACTAAACAAAGCTAGCTTTGATTACTTCTGTGAGCTACTAAAAGTTAGAGGGCTGCTGCAAGACACTCGTGAGATTACCGTTGAGGAAGAGGTCGCAGCATGCGTACACATTCTAGCACATGCGGTTAAAAACAAAATGATCGCATCGTGGATTCTGCGATCAGGGAAATAGTCAATCGACACTTCCACGAAGTACTCAATGCTGTTCTAACACTAGCACCTAACTTCATCAAACCATCCAGCATCCAGACACTAGTGGGACCTACCAACTTCAGGGAATAATGTCTACTCCATATTTTAGATACATCAATTGAGCAATGTTAATCAAGTTCTGTTCCATTTAAATAATATCAGATTGATTGACATTTTGGGTCTAGGATTGCATTGGTGCGATCGATGACACCCACATACCGGCCTTCCTACTAGTACAGTCACAAGCATCATACCAAAATAAAAAAGGGACGTTGACACAGAATGTCCTGGCCGCTTTTGGGTTTGACTTAAAATTTCAGTATGTTCTTTCTGGATGGGAGGGATCCACAACAGACGCACGATCCTACAGAATGCGTTAATAAGGGGCGATCCACTGGCCGTGCCGCCAGGTGAATACCTTATAGCTTCAAAGGTTTTTTCCCATTTGAAAGAAAATAGTCTCATTCAAATGGAAAGTAACTGCTCATTGTCCAATCTCTATTGGAATAGGCTGCTACTACCTCATGGATGCTGGATTTGCCAATGCTTCGGGCTTCCTCGCACCTTTCTGTGGAGTCCGATACCATTTGAAGGACCATCGAGGAAGAACTCCGCAAGATCCAAAAGAACTTTTTAATAAAAGGCATTTGCAGGCTCGTAATGTTATCGAAAGGGCCTTCGGACTGTTAAAGGGGCGCTTTGCATATTAAGGACATCCCCTTAGTATGACTTCGTACACCAGGTGTCGATAGTGCATGCCTGCTGCACCTTGCACAATTTTATCCTAGAGCAAAATGATGCTCTTGATGACATTGATGAAACTAGTTCTTCCAATGCTGTCCAAAATGAGGAGGCAGGCAGCGAGGTCGATCTGGCAAGGGTTTTCAGGCCATACACCCTAGAGAGAAAGGGATGAGTGGCATGCCTTCCATGATAGCTTTGTAAACAAATTATGGGACGAGTACCAGTTGAATAGGACACATGGATGAATCTATAGTCCGCATAGTACAATTCTAGGTTTCTTAATCTTCTGATGTTTTTCAGTTGCACGGACCTATTTGAGGTCTGTAATAGTCTAAACATAGTTAATGAACTAATGTCCAATGAATCATTATGTACTCTGCTCTTACTTTTGGACGCTCAATTTACTGCTGCGTGATTACTTATAATGCACATCATCATTGTTTATGTCTATTCAATTGTGTTTAAATAGACTGTAGTTCAATATTAACATGTCCTCTTGTAGCTCCTCCGAAGCCATAGCATAAAAACAATGCCTTCAACGTGGAACTGGATGAACTCTTATTGGAGCTCATGTTGGAGCAGGTTGCACTTGGGAGGAAGGGAGACGAGTTTCAAGGATGAGGCCTACGTCGCTGTTGCAAACACAATGATAGCTGTGAGTACGAGAGGGAAGAAATTTATCGGTGGCAAGATTCAGAACAGATGCAATAATCTGAAAAAACAGTACACCATCTATACGGAGCTATTGAACGCCTCTGGATTCAGATTTTACAATGCAACGAAGCGCGTCATCGCTAGTGACGAGGTCTGGCGGGACTAGATAGTGGTATGATTTTCAGACGCAGTCTGTTGTATTTTTGGACAATAACACTCTTTATTAGTGACAGAATCTGATATAAATATATTTTTGCATCTACACTCTAACATTGCAGGGACACTCAGATGCGCAGTCCTGGCGGTCAAAGACAATTGATTATGAAAGGCTCTCGCTAGTTTTTGGCCATGACGTCGCCAACGACCAATTTTCCCGATCCTCCCAAAATGCAGGGCGGACCAATGACTTTGTTTCATGTACAAACCCCCATGCGGTTTCCGGTAACATGGAAATTGGGGCAGATGACTGTATCTAGGAGATGCTAATGGGTAACAAAGGTTGCGAGAGTTCATCCTGATCAAGGAAGCGAGTAAAAAGGGTTGCTGGTATGGTGGAATTCATTACGGGGTTCAAAAAAGCATCCGAAAAAATTAGTCTGGCGATCGAAGAGGTTGTAAACAAGATGCTAGAGCCTTCCGAGCGACTTTTGGAAATTGTTGGAATAGAATTGGAAAAAATCCTAGAACTGTCCCCGGTCGATCTAGACATTGCACACGAATGGCTGAACAATAGCCACGATAGTTCGACAGTATTCCTCCATTCTAAGGATAAATCCGCATGGATTATCCGTTGACTAGATCAGATGCACAAGGAGACTGGTCTTTGACCGTCTCATAGAAAAGACCCCGTTCACTGGATTAAAATTGTTGGTTGCTGTGCTTGGTGTTAGTTGTGTCTACGTGGACTGTCTGTTATTTTTGTGATTGCTGTTGGTTGCTGTGGTTGATATTGGTTGTGTCTACATGAATTGTCTGTTATTTCTACTGGCTCGTATCTTAACTAAACCTATCTAACTTTCCTCTCTCACATGATAAAGAAATGATGTGAACAACTATGGCAATTATCTATTAAGTCCTTGTTTTCATTGATCGGTGTAGTTGGTATGAATTTAACATCCGGATACAGAGCGGAACTGAATCCCACTCGCATAACCTTTTTTAGAACCCTGTTTGAGGATTAATCATATATATATTTGTCTGAACTTCTATCTACATATTTCTATATATTGTTTGGCATACAATATGTCTGCAACGTATGTATTGTAATTGTTGATTTGCAAGCCCCACGAGTAGCTGTAGACATGTACACAATAAATTCATGCAGAAATAAAGAAATGCACCAAAATTTATTGGATACAAATTTCCCTCCATTTAATGGGACGTTTTACATTCAATTTTGTGGGTACATCATACTTCTGATTGTGAGAACTCATCGATCATTAATTACATCCTCAATGGAAAACCTCTGATTATCAAGACATTGACTCAATAAAATTTACAAAGAAAATACAGGAATTAAATAAATAAAATTGACAGGTTCCTGCTCTTCGCCTTAATTTGCTATCTGGATCCTCATGATCATTTCTCAATGGGGTTCATGAATTGATGAATTTGATGATGGTGATTTTTTTTAACATATAGAAGTGGGCCACTCCCTGTATCTTATTGACCCATCGTAATGGATTGGAAATGGCCAGGCCTCATTGTTGAATGAGTTGAGTTGGATTAGTTGACCCATACTTTTTATTGTATGGGTTGGCATTGACTTTTTCTCTTTTGAGGGATTTTCAAAATTTGAAAAGGGGTTGTTTTACCACCCTTGAGTGAAGGAACAACCTTGAGATATCCGTTATGTACCTTCTTGTATATAAGTTTTCTAGACACTTCACCATTCCAATTTGATCACAAAGGTACCAGCACAAAGGATAAAAGAAAGGAAACAACACAACATATTAGAGGTGTGTTCCATATGATTTTTATCTTCTTTGAATTATATTCTACAATGTGTCATTTCAAGTACATGTAGAAAAGTTGTTTTGTTATGGTTTGCTTGAGTGGTCATCACTGAATGATCATCATGTTTCTTCTCCATCATTATTTTCTTATAATTATTATTTATTTGAATAATGATGAAAATGGGCTATTTTTTTATTTGGGGTTGATATCAATAGTGTTTATTTCCTTGATGTAGTCGTAGGTGAAGTTCTTTTTACAGTCCTCATTTGGACTGGTTTCTTAACCCATTCGTGTCCCATTCGTGTCCCTGACTTTGACTAAAGAACTCAAGCCTGCTATATGAATTGATTTTTTAATCCAATTAGAGAGATCATTTTAGGTTTGGCTCTCCATCGTTTTGTACTGCTATTTGGTTTCATTCAATTATTTTCAGTCAACATTTGGGTTGTCTTTTGACCATTTAGAGTAATCATTTTACTGAGTTTTCATTGTACTTTCAGCCAATACCTGGGTTACATTTTAAGCCATCATAAGTGATTTTTATGACATCTAATTTAAATAAATTTCAGTCATTATTTGGTCTAAAACTCAGGATGACACCAGTAATTTTATGGGCTGATTACAGACCCATTTTACCCAATTCCATTCTCTGAACTGTACTTTAGCTCAATTTCAGGAGATATTTAGGCTTAATCTCACCAAATCTCAATCTTTATTTAGGCTGATTTTGGTTTATAATTGTGGCCCGATTTTGATCCATAAGTCTGATCTGGTTTAGAATTATATGTCTGGATTGGTTCTAACCCAACTTGAATAAAAAATTCTGGCCTGACTCGGACTATAATTCTCGCTTGGGTAAGACCCAAAATATGTCTTGGATTAGACCCAATATTCTGCCTGATTCAGACCCAAAATTTGGCCTGATTCGGACAAAAAATCTGGCCTAATTTAGGCCTAATATTCAATCTTAAATTAGACCCAAAATCTGATCTGTTGAGTCAATGTTCAACAGTTTGGGCCATGGTTTAACCCATTTAACAGTTTGGGCCATGGTTCAACCCATTTAGAGAAACCAATTTAGGTCATGGGTTCAGGTCATTTATTTATTTAAACCCAAACTCTTTAGCCATGTTCATTGTAGCCAAATAACTGATTTTTAGGCCTACTCACAAAACTGAATTTCAGCTTGTTTATAGGAATGTGCTGAACTAGTTTTCAGTCTCTTTGGGTCCATCTTTTAAACTGTGTTTCAGCCTACCATGTCCATTTATTTGGGGTGGCTTTTGACCCAATTAGAGCCCTAGTCTTAACCAATTTCTCAACATGTTTGTAGACAAAATCTGGTTGTAACCCAGCCCAATTTCAGCAGTGCTTAGACCAAAATCTAGCCCAATTTTAGTCATTTGTTTGGGCTAACTTTGAGCTCATTCATGCTTATTATCCAAGTTGGTTGGATGTGAGAATTTGTACGTAGCTCGTTTGTTTATGGAGTTTTGTTGATTGTATAGAATTTTTGTTAGTTATTGTTGGGCTGAATTTCAATTATTATAGACAATTCTTTGGAGGGCAGATTCCTCTATAACGAGATTCTGGATCTCCGATGGGGCATCTTGTGTGGAGGGCAGCAACTTTACAAAGTAAAGTTCTGAATCTCCATTGTAAGATGATTTGGTGTAAGACCAAGTCTGTTTATTTGGGGCGTATTTAATCTTTTTAGGAGGGTATATTTTCACCAAGGAAATCTGAATCTCCAATTGTTTTCTTCAGGCCGTTTGTGGGAGGGCAAATTTCTTTTAGAGAAATCTGAATCTCCATTTTTTTTATAGGTGTAGATATATATATTTTTTAGAGAGGAGGGCAGATTTCCTCCATCCAAATCTCCATGTGCAGGGCTATGGCTATTTTTTTTTAGGAGGCATATTTTTTTTTTTTTTGAGAAATCTGAATCTCCATTTTTTTTATGATAGGTGTAGATATATTTTTTTTTTTGAGAGAGGAGGGCAGAATTCCCTTGTCATGGGATTCCGAATCTCCATTTACAGAATAGCTATGATATATGAGGAAGATGAGATGATGTAATGGAGAAGATCTGGTGTATGTGTAGATATATATATATATATATATATTTGAGAGAGGAGGGTAGAATTCCCTTGTCATGGGATTCTGAATCTCCATTTACAGAATAGCTATGATATATGAGGAAGATGAGATGATGTAATGGAGGAGATGAAGATGAAATGGAGATGATCTAGTGTAGAGACAAAGAAGAAGACAACAACTTCATTACCTTCTTTTTCTTTCCTTTTTCTCTCTTTCTCTTTTCCTTCTTGTTCTTTGTTTTTCTCCGAAGTCCCCCTTTCTCTTTATTTTTATTTCTCCTCCTTTTATTTCTGTGTTTGAGAAGTTATGCAACATCCAATTATGAGATTGTGTAAATGGGTGGGGAGTTTCAAAATCTTCAACAACGATCTCTATTTGAATGGGTCAAATGGCCTCTTTTATTAGATCATTTTGTGGGGCCCTCCTTTATATTTTGAGGAATAAAAATAGTTTATATAGGGATTCGAAACTTAGACTTTTGGGATAATGTGCATTGGCTTCCACCACTTTACCAACAACTACTCATGTAAGTTTTTTTTTTTACTAAAAAATGTTTTGAAATTTTGATGATTCATGTCATTGAATCATGCTAATTTAATAGGCTTAGACCAATTTCCATCTGCATCTTTTGTTTGGCAAAATTTTGACATCAACAAGCCATTTTAAAGTTTGGGTACTATGGCTATCTATTGATATTGCTTTCCTGAATGCCAAGTTGTGTAGTGGAGTAATCAGAAGGGCTTTCGTAACAAACTTGTCCCCGGCTCTGCTGCCCATCACTATTGTCTGATGGGGCTTACTCATGCAGCCAACCTTTGATGCTAGTCAATTTAAATTGAAGAGAGCCGGCTCAGATTTGAACCATCAGCTGTCATTTTGGAAATTGCTCCGAGGTGGCCATAGATTGCTGCATTCCTGTATACGGTGTGAAACTCCCATTACAATCCCTTTACACATGTAAGTGAATATAAACAGCCCAAATAATTTCTAATTCCTGTCCTCCTTATTTCCTCTCTTTTTTTTTGGGGGTGGGCACTGAAGAGCAGCACAGCATGATGAGTTATTGGTTCCCTTTCCCCTTGTCGTTTTGTTCAATTTCTTATATACCCTTCTGCCAGCATGTCGCGTTCCATCTCCTCTACTGCTGAAGTTGCACCCAGGTGTCCATGCGGGAGTGGCGATATGCAGCTTTTCACCTCCCATACAATGTCAAATCCAAATAGAAAGTTCTGGGGCTGCCTTAGATGGATTGTAAGTGCTAATATAAGGAGTTGTCAATTTGCAAAGTTCATTGCAATAATCAAATTCTAATCCCATTAGACATCCACCCAAACATTTTCTTGCAGGACGGAAATGGCTGCGACGTATTCCTGTGGAAAGATAAAGCATCAGGAGAACATGGTTCAGATGCGAATTCGGGGCCTTGTGACCGAGGTGATATTCTTCGAGACATGCAGAATATATCAAATCAAATCGAAGAATTGAAGAGCGAAATTAAGAAGAATGGATGTGCGAAAGATTTGTCTTTGCAAAAAATCTATTATGTGTGCCTGTTCATTTCCATCTGTATATGTGTTGGATTGGCTAGGCTATTTAATATGTAGATAATCATAGCAAATGATATTAGAAGAAATGTATGGACAAAGTGTTTTTTGGATCTGATACAGTCTTTTTATCGACAGGGCCGAAATTACTCATCATTAATTTCTTTACCACTTGCCCATCTTTTTTTGATCCGAATATAAAACAAGAATACCTCAAATAAAAAACCCTCACTAGTGATCTAACCTATGCTGTTTGTAGGTCTTCACTTACAAATGAGGAATGACTACATTTTGTTCAAAGACAATCAACTAAATCAGCTCAAATTTAAAGATACTAATGAAATTGGAAAGAAAGAATTGAACCCGGCCATGCCTGAAATTAAATAATATTGAACTGCATGCCATAAGAAGAAAGAGACTAGTGTTGCACGTCGGTCTCTTCTATCATTTTCCCTAGCTAGTTTCTGATCCGTCTTTAATAATTGGTGCATTTTAATAATGGTAAGAACTAGTCTTGCACACACCTATTTTCATGAAATGGGGGGCTGCTACATGATCATGTGCACAGTTGTAAGACAACAAGAACTCAACATGAAGTCATTTTAATTGATCATCTCTTGATTATAAGAGAGTAGAATAACTAGTATCAGCTTGAATGATAGAATGGGCTATCATCTGTATATCATCACCACCTGGTGTGTTTGGCCTAACTGGATGCATCGAGGATAAAGAGTTGGAAACGTCTCCAATATATGGGTGTGCACAGATTGGATTCTTACCATTACCATCATATTTCATTCTAACCGTTGGTTTAATGGCCTCAGTGTTTGGTTTTTTTTTTTTTTTCCATGATCAATCTAGAGAGTCAATGAATTTGAAGTTTGCCAAATTGGGTAGCTGCTGATTCATTGGGGCTTAGTTAATGAAGGTGTAGGATTGAGAGTGCCAATCATCATAAAATATATATGAGAGTGCTAATCAAGTATGGCACATCTATCTAATTTGCACCCGCTCAATAACATAATAAAAAGATAAGAAAAGAGAGCGCGAATAAGTATCACGTTTAGAGCGTGAATCAGAATCTCTCGATTAGCCATTGCCATTAAACAAAAAGTCCGCCTTAAACCAATCAAAAGAATAACATGCCTGTAATTTGGCCATCACACATGTCCTTAATAACCAGAAGAGCTGAAATTGAATCAAAGTTTTCCAAACAGAAGACTTGTATTTGTCTGGTGTATATAAAAAAAGGGGTCATATTAGAGTGACCACAGTCCCTGTTTGGATCCAGGGAAGATGATAGCAGAATCTGTACCATTGGCCATGCCAATTGAGGATGAAAAGCATGATAAGTTAACATTTTTATGTATCATATATACCATGTGATACATAATTCACTGAACTGTTTATGAAAAGTGAAATTGAAAAAAACTCATTGACACGGTCCCTTGAATTCATCTGGATGAAGACACTCGCGTTCCTATTTAGGCAATCTATCATCGCTTGCGGCACTACCTAATTGGCGATGATATATGTCGCGGACTATCTTCTGACGAAAGTACCACATGTCTGCTTGTGTAAATCCTTGCTCACAACGCCTGGCTAGGTGTGTTAGGAATTTTGTAGATTGCAATTTGATGGATGCATAATCATTCTAGCATCATTTGATTTACACACATATGCGTTGATTTATATAAACTTGAAATCTTATTTTATTCATGCATGGCTTTTAAGATTTGTAAAAGTTTTGATTTATGCATGTTTTGTTTTTAATCTTGGATGCATTTTTGATTTGAAAAGAGTTTTAGAAAATCAAGCTAGCCTTTGGTTTTAAAGTTTTGAATCATTTTTAGGCTTTGTGTGTTTCATGTTTTTAAACCTCTTAGAATGTTTTAAAACATGTTTTTAAGCTTGATTTAGTGGCCCAAAAAGTTCCACAAAGAAAACCTTCAAATATGCAAAGTTGGAATTTTTGGTGATCCCGGCAGTGTCGTCGGTCGACCGGCCCAGAGGTCCCGGTCGACCAGGAACACTGCAGGCAGAAAGTGGCCTGGCGCACCAATGGTCATATTTCTGACCGTTGTGTGATCCCGGTCGACCGAGACCTGTTTGCAGGTCGACCGAGGACTAGCCGTTGGGCACTTTTTGCTATATATATGAGTTCTTTCCTTTGCCAAAAGTTGGGAATTTTAAGGCCCTCATTGAGGAGTTTTGAGGCAAATAGAAGGGAAATGAACTAAGGGATGAAGGGGATCATTAGGAAAGCTAAAGCTTGGATTAATGAAGTTAAATCACCAAGTAGGCTCTACTTTCCTTAATCATATGTTTTCATGCTTTGTTTTTTACTTTTGGTAAATCTTTTGTAGCATGATAAACTATGTATGAAGTGTTGTGTCCTTAACATGTTTTATGTTTTGAGTTGATTTATTGTTTTGGATACAACACCATTTGATTCAATCCAAGTAGTACTTTATTTTTGGTAAATCTAAGTAGATCATGTTAATGGAAACATCTTTGAAATTAGATGTAACATGATCCATATACTTGGTTGAATCTTTGGTTGTTGTTTTCCAACATAAGAAAATCACTTTCAAAACTATCTTATGTTTTGGATTCAACTTCTTTACAAATCATATGTTTACATGTTTTGTTTTATCTTTGATAAATCTTTAGTAGCATGTTAATCTATGATGTGTTGTATCCTTAGCATGTTTTATAATTTGAATTGATCTATTGTTTTGGATGCATCACCCTTGATTCAATCCAAGTAGTACTTTATTTGGTAAATCTAAGTAGATCATGTTAATGAAAGAATCTTTGAAATTATATGTAACATGATTCATATACTTGGTTGAATCTTTGGGTGTTGTTTTTCATCATAAGAAAATCTCTTTCAAAATATATCTTATTTTGTGGATTCAACATCTTTACAAATCATATGTGTATTATTGTTTTAAAGTTTCACAACTTGCCTCACTTTGATAGGTATATCTTTTTCAAGTTGTATTTATAATTACATATGATTTGTCCCCTATTTTCAATCAAATCTATTTTTATGTTTTGAGCTACATGTTGATTTGATTGACATCCCTATGCATCACATGTTTAGAGTTAGTTAATTTCATACAACTTGTGTATCTTTGACATCATTAACAAGTTGTTACTTTTAACATGTGATTTGCATTCTTTCCTCAATCATAAATGTTTTTGAGCTAAAACTTTCAAAAGCCTTAGGCATACATTTATGAGCTTTCATTTTCAAAATGATTGAGGACATCACACACACACCTCATGTACTTTCTTCTTTGCATTCATAGTGTGTGTGTGTATTAGATTTTCATTTTCATATCCGCCTATTATAGAGGCAAATGTAATGAGGTAAATTTGTATCTCCATCAAGTGTATGTTAGACACTAACTTTGTGAGATAACCAACCTTGTGGTTGAAGAGGTTATTGCTTAGCCTATAAAAGCATAGTGTATAGGTTGATGTTGAGCCTTGAAAAACATCATTGTAAAGGTTATTGTTAAGCCTTGAAAAGCATATTTAAAGGTTATTGCTTAGCCTATTGAAAAGCATAAATAGTGAAAATCCGGTGGGGTGTTGGTTCACAAGCCGGTAGTGGATGTAGGCATTGAGGCCGAACCACTATAAATCCTTGTGTGATGGTGATTGCTTTGTGGTGATTCTTTTGTTAGCTTCCGCATCTTGTATGATTAATCATCACATGTGACTAGTTTGTTTTAAAGAAGTTAAAATTGGTTATAATTGGTCATAAATGAAGCTCACCCTATTCACCCCCCCTCTAGGGTTCGGATACCCGGACTTACAAGGTGATCAGCAATGGTCAAGACAAATACCCCACAGTCATCATTAGTTACATGAAATCATAAAACACGAATATAGTAAGGGTACGTACGCATATAATAAGTAACAGAGAGCATTAACAACTCATGCAAATTACTACTTGCTGCCTAGCTGTGGGCAACTTGCAATATTATGTATTTCCCAACTCGTAGCTACCCAACCTCTTGATGCGAATTTCGTGCAGACATACTCTTTCTGCAGTAGATATGCAAATTGTAAGAGTTTGAAAAGGAATGCAAGATTACAAACATAGGTAAGGTGTATCAGTCAACTTACAAATGCCAGTGCATACTCCCAGTGGCGCTTCCTCCATCCCATTGTATTGTAATAATCCCATCTCTTGAGCCTTGGGCATGCCACTAGTAGGTAGAAATGGGATTGACGAGAAAGAGAAATGCATCAAACTCGTCCAGTCGGTGAGAGTGGCAGAGATTGAATGAAACGGAGCATGCATTGCTCCATCTACGATCCCGCATGGTCTGCCATTAAACATTGTAGCCTACGACGTCAGGAAAGGCACAAACTTATATGCTTCTGAGTTATTAATCAAAATGGCAAACTTTGAAATTTACCGCCAGAGTGCTTGGGAATATACGAACTCCGTGCACACGCCCGGCATTAATAAGCAGCCAATAGTACATAATCTGTAAATTTTGGATGGGTCAAAACTGGAAAAAGTAGGCCAAGACACATATCAAATGTCCATATAACAAGCGCTAAATATGCATCGTACCATTGTGCCGATCCAGTGCCTGTGTAGGACCAGAAACAGATCCTGTGTGCTGATGTAGTTGCACGTCTCAAGGATCCCATCGGGGCTGCACAGAGAAGACACATTCCAAATCAAAAGTGAGTATAATTAGACTCCCGACAAATATCAGAAAATGTGATAGGAAAGAAGAATCGATCATATGTGGTGTGTTATTCTGTCCAAAACTTCTCCAACAATGAACGCTCCTTCTTAGACAGTCGGTGGCTGTGCGACGGCCTCCTTCCTCGACGAAGGAGGGTACGGGCTTACAAACGGAGGAACAACCGCATCCGTTTTGAACCCTTCTTTGCGTACTTCAGTAACACGTTCCTCTCCCGCTTTGCATTTGCACGGGCTGACCGAGGGAAGGGACGAAGCCGCAGTCCTATTGGTTGGAGTCTGCTACCTGATCGTGCTGTCTGCACGTTCCATCTTCCTAAGTTTAGTTGAGATCGCAGTCTTTAACACCTCCTCGACGGACCACTCACTACTGCTGCTACCTTGTGACAATGGGAAAAATATGCAAAAGGTATCCATAAAAAATAGAACTGCAAAAGTCTCTCTCTATCTATGACTCTCTCTATAATGCCTGTGAGAAACTGATATCAGATCAATTTTCAAAAGGCACGGTGCGTTCTTTCACAGCCTTGTTATAACAAGAATTCAATGACACTTACTGTAGCACTTTCCCTGCTGTCTTGATCGTTTATGCAAGCCTGTAGGTTGAACTCTTCTAGGGCCTTCAACGACTTGATTGCCTCTCTAAACTCTTGCATCTTACACCCGATCCTCATGGACTGTTCGTACAGTAAGTCGGCTCCTTGTTCTCGAGTCATGAGGGCGATGGATCCAGCTCCAAATTGGAGGAAGAGATCGACCTAGACAATGCAAGGCATTAGACACAGTTTTTATGTCAAAAGGTTAGTTACGTAAGAAATCAAAACAATGCAGGAACTTGTTACCTTAGTAAGTGCATTTTCAACTCTTACTCGTGGTACAACTTCAGGTGTGGCGCAAGACCTGCCGGTCTCTTGACGATACCAACTAAGGTACTGTTCGCCGTGACATCACCTTCCATCGTGTGCTTCTCCGATCATGACAATGTCTCCTTTGGCCTCCCATGCATCCACAAATTTCTTGCATCTCTTGCCATAGTCGACACGATCTTTAGACGCCCTCTCATTTATTCATTCCCATCCATGGAATGGAGGTGGCACTAGTTGTCTCAGCCCAAACTGCTTGTATACCCTATCAACATTATGCCGCTCAACTATCCAATAGTAGTCCAATGGGGTTGTACAGCGGAATAGTTGCTAGTTTCAATACCCCACAACTTAATAAGAATTACAAGATCCATTGCCGGTATGGCTGCCACTCAAACTGCAAAAGTAGATGAAATCTAGTTGTCATTGCAAATTTGAATCGAAAAATATAAACTGTCATGGAGAACATATAGTATCTAGTTAAAAGTTTAGTACATCTTGGTCTCCGTCAGCCTTGTCAAGCATCTTTCGTATCTCCTGGATTGTGGTGGAACATGGGTGGGTGGACAAGGTAGTCTGCCACATCTTGAATAGAAGAAAATCGACGTGGACTGTATCCAACTCTCTCTTGATGGGGCGGCCGATTGCCGTACGACAGTAAGCCCAAATTTGAATATATATGAAAGATGAATTTGAAGGTTATCAATGAGACAGTGCAGAAAATTCATAGTGGTGTTACAAATTAAATCCATTACCTGCAGCAACTGTAGGGGCCCAGTGATAGTCCATAGACGGTCCTTTATCGGTGTGGCCTGAGTCATACTAGGGTAAACACACGCTAGGCAAGCAGGGCCCCATGCATATCGTTCGAAGTCCTCAAAAATTTCCAGCGAATAAGCGTGCCCACGTTTCCCTGCATTATTTGTCGATAGCTGTGACGCCACCAAACAGAACAAGTACGCCCCATGCGTATCTGATCTCGTCAACTGCAGTAGGTCTCGATGGAAGCTTGCTGGATTTTTTTTTTATATCCAAGGCAAACTCAAGTGCCCATCCCTTAAATAAGCAGCCGCATCTACCTTTACTCCAAGCATTTTCAAAATTGTTTCCTCAAGCTTGGCTCGTGTCGACCAAACAGTGCCCGTCACCGCTTTGCCATCTATTGGTAGGCCTTACAGATATGAAATATCCTCTAGTGTAATAGTTGCCTCACCTCCAGCGAAATGGAAAGTGTTGGTTTCAGGCCTCCATCGTTTTATTAGCACATTGATCAACGCTATGTCTATCTTTCCCCTTTTCAATTCGACGAGATATTGTAGTCTTGTTCGTCGAACATACTCTTGTACCTTTGGGGTTAGCTTCCACAAATCTGACTTTGGATCTAATAAAATAAAATGTACTGGTTCTATTTCCTACAGAAGACATAAATGCAGTAAGTAATCCATTGGCCATGCAAGGGTTAATAACTGAATGTCTCAATCATATACTTTTACAGATTAAGTGTGCTACAATACCTCTCCCTGTAGTAATTGTGAGGAAATATGGTTTGCCTCGTCATATAACAGGTAGTCGTCCGATCCCAGTTCTATAAATTCTTCCATCTCTAGAAGCAGTAGTATAAGACCATTGACTTCGCAAATCTGTATTTTTATATCCTAGACCTGGACCATGCACAACATTGAAAAATAGAACTTTGAGAGTTTTTTGCTTCTCAATTTGGCTTATTTGGTGAAAGATGATATATATCAATAATCTCAATCTTGTAATACGAAGAACGCATAAAAATGAATTCTGAATCTGGCGTTCAGAAAGATTTTGATAGTTGAGAATTGGGCCTGTATATGAGCTGTTCATCAGGCATCTATCTTCCAGTAATAGAGACATTTAATAAAGATGCTCAAAAGGAAGTCCATACTGATGCACAAAATTTACAAATTAACAAAATGCAAGTGACAAAAAGGTATAGAGGAAGATGTGCCACATTCTAGGGGGGGGGGGTACACTATCAATGAAACAACTGCAATATGGTATGTCAGTAAAGTTACAGTGCCAATTACAAGTTCAATCCGCCATATTGTGAACAAATGTTCAATGCAATTCATTTCCATTGACATTACTAGGTCATTTGATAGATCACAAAGTGGATAGCATCAGATGCAGAGCGAAAGAAATGTAACAACAACTAACACTACAAGAAACTGCACTTTTAGCGACGGAATTTTTCGTCGCCAAAAGTCACTAAAACGTCAGTAAAAAACTTTACCAACGAAAATATTTTCGTCGGCCAGACGTCGGCAACAAATGGTGGTCAAAACCTTTTACCGACGAAATATTTTTTTGACGTCACTAAAACGTCGGCAAAAATTAATAAATTTTTATTAATAAAAAATAAGTTAAAAGTCAACAACTTTTACTGACGTTTTATGATAAACGTCGGTAAAACATTTATCGACGCTAATTTTCGTCGGTAAAACATTACTTTCGTCGGTAAAATAAAAAACATAAATAAAAAATAAATTACTTTTACCGACATTTTATTTTTCGTCGGCAAATGTAGAAAATTAAATAAAAAATGTAAAGACTTTTACCGACGTTTTTTTCGTCGGCAAAAGAAAATAGAAAAATAAATAAAAAATAAAAAGACTTTTGCCGACGTTTTTTTCTTGTCGGTAAAACAAATAAAACGTCGCTAAAAGTCATTTTACCGACGTTTTCTAATTCGTCGGTAATAATCTCTCATTTTCACCTCCGTGTATTCCAAGATTGAACTTTGCCGACGTTTTTCTGGAAAACGTCGGTGAAAGTCATACTTTTAGCGACGTTTTTGTATAAACGTCGGTAAAAGTATGACTTTTACCGACGATTTATAAAAGCGTCGCCAAAATTCGTAGCTAAAACTGCAACTTGTTGTAGTATAAGGTGAAAGTCCGGGGGATCCGAACCCTAGAGGGGGGGTGAATAGGGTGAGCTTCAATTATGACCAATTTTAATCAAATTTAACTTCTTTAAAACAAACTAGTCACAAGTGATGATTATCAAACAAAATGCGGAAGCTTAATGAAAACAATCACCACAAAGCAAGCACCATCACACAGGGATTTATAGTGGTTCGGCCTCAATGCCTACATCCACTACCGGCTTGTGATCAAACACCCCACCGGATTTCCACTATTTATGCTTTTCAATAGGCTAAGCAATAACCTTTACAATATGCTTTTCAAGGCTTAGCAATAACCTTTACAATGATGTTTTTCAAGGCTCAACATCAACCTATACATTATGCTTTTATAGGCTAAGCAATAACCTCTTCAACCACAAGGTTGGTTATCTCACTAAGTAGTATCTTAACATACACTTGACGGAGATTCAATTAAGCTCATTACAATGCCTCTTAATTAGGCAGATATGGAAGTTAAAAACTAACTCACACAAACACTTAATGAATGCAAAGATGTATGCTCATGATGTGTGTGTGTGATGTCCTCAATCATTTTGAAAATGAAAGCTCATAAATATATGCCTAAGGCTTTTGAAAGTTTTAGCTCAAAAACATTTATGATTGAGGAAATGCTAATCACATGTTAAAAGTAACAACTTGTTAATAAGATCAAAGATTTACAAGTTGTATGAAATTAATTAGCTCTAAACATGTGATGCATAGGGATGTCAATGAAATCAACATGTAGCTCAAAACATAAAAATAGATTTGATTGAAATAAGGGGACAAATCATATGAACTTATAAAATCAACTTGAATATGATATACCAATCAATGCAAGGCAAGTTGTGAAACTTTAAAACAAATTCATATATGATTTGTAACCATGTTGAATCCAAAACATAAGATATATTTGAAAAAGATTTTCTTATGATGGAAAACAACAACCAAAGATTCAACCAAGTATATGGATCATGTTACATCTAATTTCAAAGATGTTTCCATTAACATGATCTACTTAGATTTACCAAGGATAAAGTACTACTTGGGTTGAATCAATGGTGATGCATCCAAAATAATAGATCAATTCAAAATATAAAACATGCTAAGGATACAACACATCATAGGTTAACATGCTACTAAAGATTTACCAAAGATAAAACAAAAACATGAAAACATATGATATGTAAAGATGTTGAATCCAAAACATAAGTTAGTTTTGAAAGTGATTTTCTTATGTTGAAAAACAACAACCATAGATTCAACCAAGTATATGAATCATGTTACATATAATTTCAAAGATTTTTCCATTAACATGATCTACTTAGATTTACCAAAGATAAAGTACTACTTGGATTGAATCAAATGGTGTTGTATCCAAAACAATAAATCAACTCAAAACATAAAGCATGTTAAGGACACAACACTTCATACATAGTTTATCATGCTACACAAGATTTACCAAAAGTAAAACAAAGCATGAAAACATATGATTAAGGAAAGTAGAGCCTACTTGGTGATTTAACTTCATTAATCCAAACTTTAGCTTTCCTAATGCTCCCCTTCATCCCTTAGTTCTTTTCCCTTCTATTTGCCTCAAAACCCCTCAAGGAGGGCCTTAAAATTCTCAACTTTTGGCAAAGGAAAGAACTCATATTTATAGCAAAAAGTGCCCAACGGCTAGTCCTCGGTCGACCTGCAAACAGGTCTCGGTCGACCGGGATCACACAACGGTCAAATTTTTGACCGTTGGAGCACTGTGACCCTGATGGCCTGCAGTGTTCCCGGTCGACCGGGACCTCTGCGCCGGTCGACCGGCGACACTGCCGGGACCAAAAAATTCCAACTTTTGCAATTAACAAAGTTTTTCTTGATGGAACTTTGGGCCATTTAA
Organism: Cinnamomum chago; assembly: GCA_038049695.1. Lineage (NCBI taxonomy): Eukaryota > Viridiplantae > Streptophyta > Magnoliopsida > Laurales > Lauraceae > Cinnamomum > Cinnamomum chago. The sequence continues at coordinate 52,897,566 of CP142460.1, forward strand.
TCAAGCTTAAAAACATGTTTTAAATCATTCTAAGGGTTTTAAAACATGAACCATAAAAAGCCTAAAACATTTTGAAAGATTTAAAACTCATAGGCTAGCTTGATTTTCTAAAACTCTTTTCAAATCAAATGCATCCAAGACTTAAAAACAAATCATGCATAAATCAAAACTTTTACAACTCTTAAAAACCATGCATGAATAAAACAAGATTTCAAGTTTTTATAAATCAATGCATATGTGTGTAAATCAAATGATGCTAGAATGATTATGCATCCATCAAATTGCAATCTACAAAATTCCTAACAATCTCCCCCTTTGCAATTTGATGGAAACACACTCACCACTGAAATAAGACACCAAGTCTTCAGCTCCCCCTCAGCTGGACAAGTCTTGAAATCTTCTTGGATGCTTCTCTTAGCTTGGGCTCTTTTCTTCAATCTTCTTGATGCTTGGAGCTTGATCATTCTTCAAGCTTTATTTTCATCTTCCTCTCTATGTCCAAGCATCTTCTTTAGCTCCAAGCTTTCTTTCTTCTATTAGCTCTCCCCCTTTGACCATGCCTCTTTCTCCCTTTGGCAAGGTATGTATTCTCTCCCCTTGTAGAAGATCATACAAAACCTCCCCTTAGGAAGCTTGGAAATTCTCTTCACCCTTTTGAGAACTTGCATACTTTCTCCCCCTTTGCCATTAAATTGCAAAGGTACCTACACACATGAAACAAGGAAAATACCTTTAGTAGCACCTGTTAACAAAAGAAATCGAAAGTGAATTACATAACAGGCTATCATGTGTGGAATTAATCTCTAAGGGCTCAAAGGCAATCCTAGGGTCAATTTGATCAAAACTAATACTTCCTATGAAGGTTTACACTCCCCCTCAATCCATTCTCTCCTTTTGTCAAACATTTGACAAAGATTTAACTATTAGATACAAGAAGAAGATGGTTTAACCAAATGAGGGTCAACTTCAAGGAAAGGATTAGATTCATTTACCTATAAGGCTCAATATGATCAAATTACCAAAAGAAGGCAAGGTCTAATGAGAAAAGCAATCATGGATACCAATTGGAAAAACAAAGGATACCAATTGAGATTCAAAGATAAATCTATTAAACACAATCACTCTAAAATGGATTTAAAAATATAACTATTAGGAAAAATCCAAATTAGAGCTATCCATGATGAAATGGGGTTCATTAATCATAGCAACAAATAATCTAACTATGGAAAGCATATGCTATGAAGGTTTTGAAAATCATTTCATTCAATCAATAAATATGACTTATAAATGTGCAAGAATGAGTGAAATGAAATTCAAACATGAAGCCAACCTCAACTAATAACCAACCAATATTATGAACACATAAACATGGTGGTCATGAGATATACCTATATGAGCAAGAGAGGTGGCAATCATGAACATTATGATGCTAATGAAATGTGACATGGAATGAAAGCATATAACTATCAAGTTCAAACCAATGTACACATGGTCTATCACATTCACAAGAAATCAAATCAATCGAAAATTTTACCAATTGAAACCAATTGAATTTGACAACATGATAAAGAGCAAGAATGTGACAAACACAAAATTCCATCAAGCATCATAAATGGATATTCATCACTTTTAAAGATATAACTATAGAGCATAGTGATGAACAAGGTAAATTGCAATGCAAGAGGATATTGTTGGCGTGAGCTGTCTAATTAGATAAGTAGAGAAATCTGTTTTAATGTAAATCCCATACTTCAAGGGATCATCCTTAATTTTAGCCACAAACTGTGTATATGCTAGAATAGGTTCCAAAAATTCCTCTGGCTTTGTATATATATATACACGATTGTATTCAACTCAAGAAAATATACAGAAAAAAGACTTCCAGTTTTATCATGGTATCAGAGAACGTCCCTAGGACCTTGTGACCAAAGGAAAAAAAAAAACCCAGACCCGATAGACTCCATGGTGGAATCCGGAGCCCTAACACAACCTCTCATTACCCAGACCAATTCCATCCTTAACGACCTGATGACAAAAATGACGGAGGTCTTGACTAGAGCCCAGACCTCTCCTCAACCTCTGCTGGCCGATTCTTCAACTACTCCGATTGGTATCAAGTTGGAAGGATCCAACTATGCCTTATGGTCCCAGGTTGTCGAGATGTATATCTCTGGCAAGGACAAGTTGGGATATATCAATGGAGATTCCCCTCAGCCTCCAGAAACCGATCCTTCCTTCAGGAGATGGCGAACCGAAAACGCCATTGTCAAGGGATGGTTGATCAATTCGATGGACCCTTCCTTGATTGCCAATTTTATCCGCTTCCCAACTGCAAAACAGGTTTGGGATTCTGCTGCTACTACCTATTTTGATGGGACAGATACGTCTCAAGTCTATGATCTTCGGCGTCGTGTTACTCGTATGAAGCAGGCGGGTGGATCCATTGAAAAATACTACAACGATCTTCAAGGGTTGTGGCGAGAAATCGATTTTCGTCGTCCTAACCCGATGGAATGTGCTATTGACATACAGAAATACAACTTGATTCTATAAGAGGATCGGGTTTATACTTTCCTTGATGGACTAGATGACAGATTGGATAAAACTCGGAGTGATGTGCTCCAAATTAAACCATTCCCTACGGTGGAACAGGCCTATGCTTTTGTCCGTAGGGAAGACGTCAGGCAGACGGTGATGATCTCGGGTACAGATACTACTCCAGGAGCAGTTATGGCTTCCAAAGGGATCAAGGGAAGTCACCACCAGATGCCACCGAAACAAGGGGCTCTTCCTCTGAGCAGTGGAAAATCTAACTCCTCATCCAAATCCAAACCACCATCTGATGGCATGAAGTGTACCCATTGTGGTAACTCCAAACACACCCGTGACACCTGCTTCAAACTACATGGGTATCCAGATTGGTGGAACGACCTTCAAGCACGGAAAAAATGTGAAACCTCTGCTAATAATGATGACCATACTGGAAGAGCTGCGGTTGTTAATTGTGATCCTTCACTATCCCTCATCCCTCAAGTACAATCTTCCCATGATACAGGTACTTCTAGTAAGGTATTTCTTACCTCTACTCACATTGATGATGCTGACTGGATTCTCGACTCTGGAGCTACATACCACATGACATTTGATTCAAAGGATTTCTCTAATACAACTCAGCCGAGACGAAGCTGTGTTGCAAATGCCAATGGGGTCACTTATCCGGTTACAGGGGCTGGAACAGTGACTTTATCTCCTTCCCTTTCATTATCTAATACATTACTTGTACCCTCTCTTTCAAATAGACTGATGTCTGTCAGTCAAGTTACTGCAGATCTTAATTGTGTAGTATTGATGTATTCTACCTTTTGCCTTCTTCAGGATATTCTCACCAAGGAGATAATTGGGCATGGTACTAAGAGGGGGGGATTATACTACGTGGATGACTTTAGTTCGGGAAAAGCAAATCACATACACCACACAGTTGGTAACAAGGAAAGACAGATTTGGTTATGGCACCATCGACTTGGGCATCCATCATTTGGGTATTTGAAGCACTTACTGCCTGGTTTATTTTCCAATGTAACACACTTAGATTTTAAATGTGATACTTGTATCTTAGCCAAAAGTCATAGGGCTTCTTATCCCCTGAGTATGAATAAAAGTATGATTCCTTTTGATTTAATCCATTCTGATGTTTGGGGACCTTCCCCTGTAACTACGTCTTCTGGTCATCGTTGGTTTGTAATTTTCGTTGATGATTGCACACGAATGACATGGCTTTACCTCCTAAAACACAAAGATGAAGTATTTGCTATGTTTCAATCATTTCATACCATGGTTCAGACACAATTTTCTGCGAAAATTAAGATCCTTCGTTCTGACAATGGAGGGGAATATGTTAATCACCAATTCCAGACATACTTCACCAGTCATGGTATTCTCCATGAAACCTCATGTTCACAAACTCCACAACAGAATGGTACTGCTGAAAGAAAGAATAGGCATATCTTAGAAACTGCCCGTGCTCTATTGATCAATGCACAGGTGCCGAATAGATACTGGAGTGATGCTGTTGCCACAGCCGTGCATCTACTGAATCGTATGCCCACCAAAGTCTTACAATTTCAGACTCCATTAAAGGTGTTTTCCGATCATGTCTCATTACCTACTGTTTTGATGATTCCTCCCCGAATTTTTGGTTGTGTTGCTTTTGTTCACCTCCATAAGAATCAACGAACTAAGTTGGATCCATGTGCTGTCCGGTGTTTATTTTTGGGGTATGGAGTACATAAAAAGGGATATAGATGCTACGATCCCATTGCTAAAAGAACCTACATTACCATGGATGTCACTTTCCTAGAATCTGATTTTTTTTTTCAATCACTGGCATCCAATTCCCCTCTTCAGGGGGAGATCTATGGTGAAGAACGGAATTGGTCTGATGTTGAAGTGCTGGACGTTGGTAACAATCTAGTACATCCGAATGATGATGATAACAACATGAGTGAACCTGATGTTGAAGTGCTGGACGTTGGTGACAATCTAGTACATCCGAATGATGATGATAACAACATGAGTGAACCTGTATCTAGAACTGAAGCTGAACCCGTACCTGAACCTCTAAGAACTGCAGCTAAACCAGTACCTGAATCAGCGGAAGATGCAGAATCTGATGAATTCCCTCACTCTGTAATACCCGACGACTCTCCTACTGAGAATATCCCTGAGGTAAGCCCTCATACCACGCCTTTACAAACTAATGCTATAGATAAATCTGTGGGTTATGTTCTACCTTTCAGACACAATCGAGGCAAGCCACCAAATCGATACTCCCCAGACATAGAAGAACGGCGATCCAAGTATCCAATAGTCAATTATGTGTCTACTCAAAGATTATCTGAACCTCTCAGGGCTTTTGCACAAACACTCTCCTCATGTCAGACTCCGAGTAGTGTTGAAGAAGCTTTATCAGATCTGAAATGGGCTCAAGCTATAAAAGAAGAATTGGAGGCGTTGCAGAAAAATAACACATGGGTTTTAAGTGTGTTGCCTGAAGGAAGGAAGACAGTGGGGTGCAAGTGGATTTTCTCCATTAAATAGGAAGCAGATGGGTCTATTGATCGATACAAGGCGAGGTTGGTAGCAAAGGGTTATACACAGAAACATGGTATAGATTATCAGGAAACTTTCTCACCTGTAGCCAAACTAAAAACTGTTAGAGTTCTGTTATCTCTTGCAGCAAACTTAGATTGGCCATTGCACCAACTGGACGTGAAAAATGCCTTCCTCCATGGTGATCTTGAAGAGGAGATTTACATGGACATCCCACCAGGTTATACTGCTACCTCAGAGGCGAAGATCACGTGTAGGTTACGACGAGCATTGTATGGACTAAAACAATCACCTCGAGCATGGTTTGGCAGGTTTAGTTCGGCAATGAGGAAATATGGGTTTCAACAAAGCAATTCTGATCATACTCTCTTCCTAAAACATCGAGTGGGAAAAATTACAACCCTCATAGTCTATGTAGACGACATGGTCATTACAGGGGATGATGTAGAAGAAATATCTAGGCTTCAGGAACAATTATCAACTGAGTTTGAGATGAAGAACTTAGGGGGGCTTAAGTATTTTTTGGGTATTGAAGTGGCAAGGTCGAGACAAGGCATATTTCTTTCCCAAAGGAAATATATACTAGACTTGCTGGCAGAGGTAGGATTACTAGAGTGTAAGCCTGCTGATATTCCAGTTGTCCAAAATCATAAACTTGGAGAATATGTAGACCAGGTACCAGCGGACAAACAGACGTATCAACGATTAGTGGGTAAACTCATCTATTTATCTCATACTCGGCCAGATATTGCTTATGCTGTAAGTGTAGTGAGTCAGTTCATGCACTGCCCGAGTGAAGACCATATGGATGCCGTAATGCGAATCCTTCGTTATTTGAAGTCCTCTCCTGGGAAAGGGCTTATGTTCTCAAAGAATGGTCATTTGAATGTTGCTGGCTACACAGATGCAGATTGGGCAGGGAACATCACGGACAGTAAATCTACTGCTGGGTACTTTACTTTTGTGGGAGGCAACCTGGTTACATGGAGGAGCAAGAAACAAAAGGTAGTTGCCTTGTCTAGTGCTGAAGCTGAATTTCGGGGAATGGTCAAGGGAATATGTGAGCTCCTTTGGCTGAAAAAGCTGCTAGCTGAGATCGGTGTTGCTCCAACTTCTGAAATGAACTTGTTCTGTGATAACAAGGCGGCCATTGCTATCTCCCACAATCCGATCCAACATGATCGCATTAAGCATGTTGAGGTGGATCGGAACTTCATCAAACAGAACCTTGAAGAAAAGATTATTCAGCTTCCATTTGTTAAATCAGAAGACCAGTTGGCTGATATACTCACAAAAGCTGTGTCTGCAAGGAATTTTTACAACTCACTTGACAAGTTGGGCATAAGAGATATCTATGCACCAACTTGAGGGGGAGTGTTGGCGTGAGCTGTCTAATTAGATAAGTAGAGAAATCTGTTTTAATGTAAATCCCATACTTCAAGGGATTATCCTTAATTTTAGCCACAAACTGTGTATATGCTAGAATAGGTTCCAAAAATTCCTCTGGCTTTGTATATATATACGATTGTATTCAACTCAAGAAAATATACAGAAAAAAGACTTCCAGTTTTATCATATATGACTTTGAAATGCATGCAATTTTCAAAGTGACTAAATCATATGAATTCAACATCTAAGATATCCATCAAACATATAGAAATATGAGGAATGGATTTCAAAGAGTTTCATATGATCAAGATCACTACTATGAAGTTGAAACATGTATAAGAATGACATCATTTAGAGAATACACATGAATCAACATCATAACCATCCAAATAGAAATGACTATAAGGCATAGAGGATGGATTTTAGTTCTAGTATGGTTTCTACAAATGTAATAAATAACACAACCATACATAGAACGATTTGACATTTGCATAGAGAGGATTAATCAACATTCAAGATCTAACTCATACCAATCATCAAAAAGGAATATAACTATTTAAGCACAAGAAGGTATGAAGTTAAAGGTAGCAATCTATCATGCAACATCTCCACTCTTAGCAAATGTACTAAGCTTACAATGCAATGGAAAATGATATGAGGTTTATATCAAATGAACTTAGCACACTAAATCACAAATGTACTTAAAAAGCTCAAATACAAGATTTTACTATAAAGCACATAAACCATCATCAATTTGCATTAAAGAAAAAATATACTAAGTTAGGCACAAACATGAAAATCAATGAAACCATATCCAACCAAGCAATGTAAGACATCAAAATCAATTTGCATAAAGAATGTAACTAAATGAGCAAAGATGCAAATTGTTTGTAAAAATTATTTCTTTCCAAATGATATAATCATAAATAGGCACAAGGAAATAGATTCAAGGAAAATGCTTCTATAAATACAACCAATAAAGCTTAGAAAATTTTTCAAAGTTTTTCAAATCACTTCAATATTTGAAATTCCAATAAAGAATCATTTAGAATTAAGAGCAAGTGATTTTGAAAAACAAGAAGTATACTATTGTAAAATTTTCAATTTGTAAAACAATAGACACTCACAAATTTTCCATACCAAGAGATATAACTTGAAAAACAATGGAAAACTTAAATAGATTCAAATCATTTGATTTACAAAAAAGGATCTAACTATGACATACATCAAATTGCAATCTACAAAATTCCTAACATAAGGTAAGCCAGGTGAAGGTTGATAGATCCATTTTCGAAATATCTCAAAGAAGTCAATAATGATTAAATGTAGTGAATTTAAGAAATAAGACCAAAAGAAGGGTGAAGACAAAAGGCAAGGTTCAAAAGGCCATATTTAGTTTTTAAAAAAAGGTTAAGACAATGCCCCTGTTCGAGTTGATTATTATGAGTGTCCAAGTCTTGAGCTGTCAGGAGGGATCCAAAATTAGTACTATAGAAAATGTGGAAATGAACACCTTCCAAGAACAACTAAGATGAAGGCAGCATTAGCTATACATAAGCTTCAGAAAAATCTGTTTGCATATGTGATGAATTGATAGGAACAATGTGTACGATGGTAATCGATCAAATATTATATTTTTTTCAAATAGAGTGCTCCACTGAAGAGACCATCTATAAAATAAGTGGAAGCATATAATGAAAGTAATAACATAACAGGTACACACAACCACTAATTAAAAATCTAGAACTGATAAAAGGCATATATTGCTTGCCTTTTCTCAATCCATGTATAAGAATTAGTAGTAAGGAAATGGTTCGCCATTCATTGGAAGCTCTACCTTAGATTCACCCATAGTTGCCATCACTGTGTTACGTATTATATATCTTAAGTTGGGGAGTGTTATATATAGGAGGATTTAAACGTATTTCAATTAAGAAGTTATCTACTTTTTCCCCAATTTAGAATTCATCATCATTTTAGTCTTCATAAGGTTTCCAATACAGAGGAATTTTCAACTGAATCTGATCATAACGCACAATAGCCCTCTCATCTTCGATTTGTCCATAGGCTGATAGGGTAAGCCAGGGAAAGTTGATAGATCCATTTTCGAAATAACTCAAAGAATTTAATGATGATTAAATGCAGTGTATTTAAGAAATAAGACCAAAAGAAGGGCGAAGACAAAAGGCAAGGTTCAAAAGGCCATTTTCAGTTAAAAAGAAAAAAGGTTGGACAGTGCCCCTGTCAGGATTGATTCTTATGAGCATCCAAAAGAACGATCTCATCAGGAGGAATCCAAAATTACTACTATAGAAAATGTGGAAATGAACTCCTTCCAAGAACAACTAAGATGAAGGTAGCATCAGCTATACATAGGCTTCAGAAAAATCTGCCTGCGTACGTGATGAATTGATAGGAACAATGCCTACGATGGTAATCTATCAAATATGATATTTTTTCAAATAGAGTGCTCCATCGAAGAGACCATCTATAAAATAAGTGGAAGCATATGATTAAAGTAATAATATAACAGGTACACACAACCCACAATAAAAATCTAGAACTGATAAAAGGCATCAACTGTTCGCCTTTTCCCAATCTATGTACAAGTGTTCATAATAAGGAAATGGTTATCCATCCATTGAAAGCTCTACCCCAGATTCACCCATATTTGCCATCGCTGTGTTATTTATAATTTAATTTGGGGAGTGTTATAGCAGGATTTCAAAGTATTTCAATTGAGAAGTTATCTGCTTTTCCCCCAATTCAGAATTCACCATCATTTTAGTCTGCATAAGGTTTCCAATGCAGAGGAATTTTCAACTGAATTTGATCCATAACACGCAATAGCCCTGTCATCTTCGATTCATCCATGGGCTGATAGGGTAAGCCAGGGAAGGTTGACAGATCCAATTTCGAAATAACTTGAAGAATTCAATGATGATTAAATGTAGTGTATTTAAGAAATCCAAAAGAAGGGTGAAGACAAAAGGCAAGGTTCAAAAGGCCATTTTAAGTTAAAAAAAAAAAAAGGTTGGGCAGTGCCCCTGTCAGGGTTGATTCTTATGAGCATCCAAAAGAACGATCTCATTAGGATGAATCCAAAATTACTACTATAGAAAATGTGGAAATGAACTCCTTCCAAGAACAACTAAGATGAAGGTAGCATCAGCTATACATAGGCTTCAGAAAAATCTGCCTGCGTATGTGATGAATTGATAGGAACAATGCATACGATGGTAATCTATCAAATATGATATTTTTTCAAATAGAGTGCTCCATTGAAGAGACCATCTATAAAATAAGTGGAAGCATAGGATTAAAGTAATAATATAACAGGTACACACAACCCACAATAAAAATCTAGAACTGATAAAAGGCATCAACTGTTCGCCTTTTCCCAATCTATGTACAAGTATTCATAATAAGGAAATGGTTATCCATCCATTGAAAGCTCTACCTCAGATTCACCCATATTTGCCATCGCTGTGTTACTTATAATTTAATTTGGGTAGTGTTATAGCAGGATTTCAAAGTATTTCAATTGAGAAGTTATCTGCTTCTCTCTCAATTCAGAATTCACCATCATTTTAGTCTGCATAAGGTTTCGAGTACAGAGGAAATTTCAACTGAATCTCCTTAATAACATGCAATAGCCCTCTCATCTTCGAATCGTCCATGGGCTGATAGGGATTCAAGGAACCCTATTTACTCACCAGGTCTTCTGGTTGACAGTAGAAGACCTTTTCTGCGAACCATAAACATGTTGCCAAAAAAGTATAGGCAGAAGTAGGGGATGAGGATAGACGTACCATCAGAGAGGAAACCTTGACCGTTGATTATCACTCGACGCTGCGCACTTGTCGAAACTCTGGGACACCTATTTCGTTAAACAAAAATTCCTGCACAGGGCCGGCTGTCCGAGAGTCCTACTAGTGGAAGTGCATCGCTTGGTTAGACAGCGTCTCTTTGTCGGAGAAGAAAGAAATTTTACTGAGAAGAGAAAATGCTTTGGCGCCAAAGAGGGTTACTGCTACCAGAGAAAGGGATGTGATGGGGCTTCTATTTTGTTGCCTTGGCCTTTTATCTTGAGTCTTCTTTGTTTAATTCTTTGGGACGAGGTCCACAGTTTGCAGATTCCTGTCCATGTATACTTGACTTATAGAGAAACAAGGACTGGCCTACTTAGAATTTGGATTACTTGGATATGTGGCGTATATGACAATACGGTGGGTTCCATACTTCTTTTGCCAGGACCTGCTCCACTTCTTTCCATTACTATTTCATAGTACGATACAGAGAATATACTTGGGGGCGGGAAATATACTAGTACCCAATGGCTGTACTGATGGCTCCAAACAGGGTGAAGTCACACATTCTAGCACTTTACATGGACTTCCCAAATGTGGTAAGGTGTAAGGTTGTACGAAACATATTGGGTCCAGAATCCACCTTTTTTACCATATGGTATGTCAGTGTACTTAACTACACTCTACTAGTTAATTTCCAAACAGGCCCTAAAGCTTCCAAAATTGCAAGCACTTCTGCTTCATTAGATTCTTTTATACCAACATTTTTGGATAACATAAACAACACTTCAGCCTTACCATTCCTAAGAACTCCACCAATACCCGTTGGCCCGGGCTTGCCTTTAGATGCACCATCAATATTAAATTTTAACCAACCCGATGGAGGACGCCAACACCCCACTTAGTGGAGGAGGCTTGCTGGTTTACCCTAATCTTAACAAGCATAAAACCACACAAAGTGGATTTTTTTACCTTGATCTCAAGAGATAATGAGGATAAAAACAACCCAAGTGAAAAAAAAAGAAAAGGAAGGCATACTTAGTGGTTCAATTATGTGACAATAGGAAATAACCCTGCAAATTACGTAATTGTCTCAAAGCCAAAAGTCTCCTTAGGATCAAATTTCAAGCACTCTAACATGGCATGTGTAGGATCTGGGCAATTAAATAGCCAGGAGCATTTTTGTGAATCATAGATTGCAAATCTAGAATCCAATGGATTTAGGTACTTTGTAAATGAATTATTTAATAAATTAAGAATGTGTTTGGGTCCCGCCAGATCCACATTACAGTAGATCGGACGGTCATCAATTATCGAGTGGCAACAAAAATAGAGCAGTGACAATCTGAATGCAACTTCAGCTTGATTTTACTCTAAAATCTGGATGAAATGAAAACGGTTTCCACTCACTCATTATCTTATCCAAGCACAAAATTAATGGTGATGCAAATTCACAAATCACAAATCTAATTGATGAGATTTTCTTTTTCAAATCCATGAGGATTAATTGATTGCACTTTTGTATGAATAGAATGCTGCTTTGATATTTTTGTCCTTGTACATAAATATCTATTTATTCATTTTACTCATAAAACATTAACTAAGTACAGCAGCATTTACAATCTAACTACTACTAGTAGATGCATTTTAGAACCAACTGTTAATGGGGGCATTTTTAATCTATGATCAAGCCAAGATATATAGATCATGTAAAAATGAGGGCATGATGAACGTTACATGATCAAAATGGGTCAGATCCATTTCTTTCCCACTTGTAATTTTGGATTAAATTCAACACATTGGCACTTTGGAATCCTCCCGGCTATATACAAACAGCATTGACAACTTATCCCAAAGTCTCCTGTTTTGGTTGGCGTTTGATGCTTAAACGCATCCCAACTGAAGATCGTCTTCAACACCTGGGCTTCTCTCTAGCTTCGAGATGCAATCTCTGCTTCAAGGAATCAGAAACAGTCAATCACCTTTTCTTCTCCTGCAACATAGCCCAATCTGTTTGGCATTGGCTTCTCCAATCCTTAAAGGCAGATCTCCCCTCCCCCCCCCCCACACTGCACCTTCCATTTGGACCTCAATCACCATAGACAATGACCATCAAGGCAAGAGAATCATGGCATCCATTTTTCTTTCAGCTCTGCATTCTCTCTGGAAGTCCAGGAACCTCGCAATTTTTGAAGGGAAAATTACTCCCCTGCATCTTCTCTTGGCCCAGCTGAATGACGCACTCTGCCTCTCTCTAAAGAAAAACTCCAAGCCTTATGTTAGTCCTCAGCTCATCTCCCTCTTAAAATTTTTACATTTAGAGGCTCTCCCAGCCTCTTAGGTCTCTGCTGCAGCTCAGGTTTTTTGTTTGGAGCTCTTTCTTCCTTCCTTGTTCTTTCCTCCCTCTGGAGGCTTGTAATTTTGTATCTCCTTTTCCCTCTCTCAATACAATTACCATTATTAAAAAAAAAACTTATCCACTCCACCTTCAATCCTCGCTTTAATTGCAATTTGGGGTACACCCAAATGATACCCTGGAAAGTGATTCTTCCCTTTCCTTTTGCAAACTCCATATGAGAGGAAGACATATTTGGCCTTTGAGTTCAAGACATATTCCTATTATATATTTATAAAACAAATGCATAACAACTAGATCAAGAATAAAAGCAATGAGTTAACGTTAAACAGATTGCCTTCCTTTGTATATATACACCTTAGTGGATAGGAGAGCACCTCAATGGATTGGAGAAGACTACCATGAATTCCTACTATTCAACTTCAATCAAATAAATTGTGCTACCACACTGGGGCCATAAGGGGATTTACCTGGCTCCCTCTAGTCCTGTAGTGATTTGTCCGGCCCAAAGGGCTGGGACACCCTCCATTATAAAAAGAAAAATTGCCGCTCTGCTTACTCTATAAAAAGGTATTGTTAAAAAATTCTAAGATCTATTTTTTTTTCTTAAATAAATAATGGACGTTCACTTTCTTGATCAAATATTATGGACTAAACAGGTTGCATACGTGGTCATTGGATTACTTTAATCCCTAACTCATAACTTTTCCATTTCTTTTTTTATTGCCTTGATCTTTTCAATTTATTTTTTTAAAATTAACTGTTATACCCTTAATTTCGTGTGATTCGCAAGAGATGATCAAGCTTTTAAAAACTAAGCTGCTCTCCGGGGCCTACACAACCATCTGTGGGCGAGAGGTACAATTCTCTGTCTAAACTTCCCCATGGCTAAAACACAAACAGATCTCTTTTGCAAGCCTCAGTTCCCTTTCTCCTTTACTTTGCCTTCAAAAAAAGAATAGATTTGAGATGTGGCATGGAAGTCATAGATTTAACTCCTATATACTCATTCGCACTAAAAGAATCCACTCTTCCTCCAAGGCTGGAAACACTTGAGGTGGGGAACTTGGTGGCTGCTAAACGAGTAATTAATTCTATAGACTTTGTCATTTCATTTAATTTAAGAATTCAAATGATTTGCATACCTTTTATAATAGTTCAAATGATTTGCATTGGTGTTTTGCATGTTTTTTCTTTTTTTTTCTTCTCTGATGGGTGAGTGGTACACAACCTCTAGGACAACCTACCTACTCAGGAATCGATCTCCGGGAGCTGTGTGACATTCTTGGTTCGAATATTTTAATATAGTAATTCTTTTATGGTATATTGCATCTGACATACATCGGTCTTAGGTCAGACTAAAGTGAAGAGATTTGGTGTTATTGGTCATAAAGAAGTCACTAAAATAAATTTGAATATGCAATTATTATAAGGAGCGCTTGTAGACTGTTTATAGATTATGAAATTTAATATTTGTGGTTTTGATATGCAAAAGCTTCTTCAAATATTGCATGATTTTTCAATGAAAAGTTATGGTTGAATTTTTATTAGAGTCAACCTTTTGAAACAACCCATTTATCGTATAAAGATTCCTTTCAATTTTGATTTTCAATTCATATTTTTCTTATACCAAAAGAAAAATCATATTTTTCTTTTCAATATTGTAATAAAAACCAAGCATTTATATCAAAAGAATTATGTAGAAACTCAATCTTTATCGATTATGATAGAGATTCTTTTTTTTGGTATAAGAGAGATGTCTGAAATCTATAGGGTTTTGAAATGACAGATTTGCCTATAGGTCATCACAATGTCGGACCTGTGACTATTTTAACTTCGTCATCCCTCTGTTTTTTTCTTCTCCATTCCCATTCTATCTTACAAAAACCCTAACATCACTGTTTTACAGCCATTGTAAATTTTCTCTTGCCCCTCTTTTTCACCTTTTTCTCACTTATTCGTTGAGAAACAATTGATAAGAAGAGGGCACCAATCTCTCTTTCCTTGGGTTGGCACTAGGGTCGTCAAAGGGCCGGGCCGGGGGGTTGTCCTAGCCCTATCCTCAATATATGCTGGGCGAGGCTTGAGCGAGCCAAAGCCCTTGGAAGGCCTGCACTATCTAGGCTTTCACCGTACCCTCAAGGATAGGGCCAGGCCAGGGCAGGGCTCAGGGCTTTAAAACAATATATATATATATATATATATATATATTTTAAAAATTTGTTACCAAAATCTGATTGTAATCAAGTGTCATCTTGTCAAACCTCAATTGCAAAGGAACCATTAAGAAAACATCAGTAGAATATAAGTTGTTTCTAAAAACTTTCTTTTATCAAATAAAGTAATACATGCTTTGGTGGCTTGGGTTCTAGACATATGATTTTATTTATTTTGTCAAAGAAGGAAAATGGTTAAAGAGTATAATCTATTTCACGCCTTTCATGTGACTTTTATATGAATTTCTAGCAGTGTCTTATCTTTGAGAGTTTTAAACCATTGATACTCACATATCATTCATCAATTGACATTATATTTAATTAAACAATGACTTGACTATTATGCATTCTTGGATTTCAGTCACAAAAGCAAATGCACCTAAAAAACACAATTAGTTTAGACTTTTAAAAATTGAGAATTATAATTATCCAATTAAAAGGATATTTGGATCACCCTATATCCTAAAAGTTCCGTGCACATACAAACTACCTCTATGAATTGATTGACATCCCAAGCAACTCTATAGAGGAAAACGTGTATCATTATTAAAAAGAATGGGTACACCCCTTTTGCACTAACAAGGACTTATAAAAATAATATAAAAGGCCTAAATAAGAAACAATAAAATTAAAAGAAAGGGATTAGAAGCAACTGTGCAACATTTATTGATTATATATTAAGTACAATACATAACTTAAATAATTAAATATAGATTAAAAGAACCAAGTATTTATGTGTGGACTTTTAGGACATTTTGTAATGGGTAGGTGGGTATGAAGTGGCCTTCATATCCCCCTATTACTACTAAGTGACTAATATGATAAGGGCATTTTAGTGTATATTTACATATATATATTATAAAATAAATAAAAATAGGGGGCCAGGGTCGGGCTAGCTACTACTGTCCAAGCTCAGCCCTATGGCTTTTCGTTAGAAACAAAAGTCCTCATATTAAGGGCTTTTTGAGGGTCAGGCTAGGCCCCCTTGTCTCAGGGCCAAATTGACAGGTCTAGTTGGCACACTAGGCACATCTATTACTCTCCAAAAGACAACCATCTCATCCCTTAGAAAAGGAAACAACACTTTTATATATCTTTTTAAATCGCTTCTTCCTTAAAAACTCTCCATCACTCCTTATACTTTGATTGAAACCAAGACATCCACCCCTAATTTTCAAGTTTCAACCCTCTCCTTATCATTGGTAAAAAGCTAAAACCTGAGATCTAGAAGAAGTGGTCAGGTCATTGCTACTTTGCCAAAGAGCTTTGGGCTTTTCTCTCATGATTTCTGGTTAATTACGTGTATATGCTCTTCTATTAATTGGGTTTCTCATATGGTTTTGGGTTAATTTCGTGTATATGTTCTTCTATTAGTGTGAAATTATGGTATTGGTTGTTTTGGTGTCTGGGACTTGTGATATAGCAATAGAAGCAGCGTAGAGTTTTTATTAAAATTCAAATTTTAATTGTTATTTGACTTGGGCTAAACTAATTTTAATTTGGGTGTGCCCTAACCTTTTTATTATTATTTTTATTTATTTTAGATATTATTTTTTACTTATAAATCACTTTATATGGGACTTAACCGTGCATCGCACTGGGCTTTCTCATTTTTATTGAATATCAATTGAATGATTTCTATCCCTTTTTTATCGGTTGATAATTAATTTGAATATTAATATTAATTAACTATTTCTTTTGGATGATATATGACCTTGCATTACAGGGGTTTTCATTAGTTTTCCTTTTCATCTCTTAAGCATTAAACCCTATGGTACCGTTAGGTTCGTTGGAGTGGTTTTAGGCAGGAATGGAATGGAGAGTGGAATGAGTCTGGAATGGAATGAGGCACGAATATTCGTCATTTCCACTCCAACGTTTGGTTAGACTAAAGAATCAATTCAGTAATGGAATTCTTATTCCCGTTCTTGCATTTGGTATGTTGGAATGATGCCCGGAATGGAAAAAAAATTACATAAGATGGACCAAAATACCCTCCTCCTCCTCCACTCTCCCAGTCGCCGGCTGGGAAGGAGACCAGCTGGCAGCCCCAGCTGGCCTCCCTCCGCCCCCACCCTACGCAGACCACCATCTTCCTCTCTCAGGCGCAGAGCACCCTTCTCTCTCCACATCTCATCCCCCTCTCCCTCTCATCATCTTCGTCTCACAGCCCCTTGCGCAGATCCATCACCAAGGCGACCTCCATTCTCTTTACGCAGATCCTTCTCAGCCCTCTGTAGACCCATTCTCTTTGCGTAGATCCAAGGTGACCTCCATTCTCTCAGTGCAGATCCATCCATCGCCAGACCCATCTTAGCCCTCTCCTCCTCTCCTAGGCAACCCATACTATCCATCCTCCCTTTCCATCTCTCTTGTCAACGGACTGTGTGCAGGAACGTCCTGGACGCCACCACCCCATGTTCCTCGTCTGTAAGCCGCTCCGCACGCAAAGCCATGCTCTACCTCGATCGTGTGGGTTACGTCTCCCCTTGTCCACGTGGTCGGGGGCATCGCTGGCCTCTAGGGGCCCTCATCGAGATCTCATTGTCAAGTCCCCTTATTGAGATCTTGGAAGCGCAGGGGTTAAGGTCGAGCCCTTGGAGGTGCATTTTGGCGAAGAGGTGGAGGGTGATGTAAGGCTGGCTGGCGATGGCGTAGCCTAAGATGAGGGTGTTGTCATGGGAGGCCAGGAAGAGAGACAACAGAGAGACTTGCGAGAGAGGGAGGGAGGAAAAGATATAACAGAGGGGGAGAGAGAGAATAGAGAGGGGAGGAGGAAGAAGAAGAAGAAAAGAGAAAAAATGAAGAGGGAAGAGGAGGGGGGGGGGGGGGGGGGGAGGAGGCCGGCCGGGTTTACCACCAGGGCCTTCTGGCTGGTCTCTTTTCCAACCGACAACTGGGAAGAGGAGGAGGAGGGTCGAGGGCATTTTGGTCTCAAGAAATTTTTATAAAGGAATGGAATGGCCATTCCTCTATCTCCCCAGTGGAATGACCATTCCTCTACATAAATGAATGATGATTCGGGAAGTAATGGTCATCCCGCCACTTTTTTGCAAGTTAAACGCAACCTATATATATATATATATAAACCAATTATCTTGATAATAACGAACGAATTTTCTCCATAAGGAACACATCTCAATTTTAGTTGTCAAGAAGAACCATCTCAAAATTAGTTTTGAAGAAGAATCCATCACAAAATCAATAATGAAAAACAACCCATCTTCAAATCAATTTCTAAGGATGAATAAGGATAAAAAAGAAGAAATTAAAAGAAGGAGACGAAGGGATCAGAGTTATGTCGGCTCTTAAAACCTAGTATACGGTCGCGCCCAATAAAAAATAACCAATTGTGTAAAATCTCATGTCAGCTAATGCACCCTCTCAATGGATCACTGGTTTAGACCGATACATTCACTTGAGGGCTCAGGAATTGATATTGATGTGATAACATAGGCTTATCATATGCTGTGTGAAAGTCCTCTTTTCTAGAATGGTTGCTAGTCATATAATCAATGGAACAAAAATAAAACAAAGTAAACTAGCAAATAGATCTACCAATCACACACCACAAGAAGACATGCACAATATTTTACGTGGAAACTCTTTTCAGAGAAAAAAATCACGATAACACTATTGATCGATTATAAGATATACTCATAGCTCCCTTTCCTTGGCATTCCGTTGACCTAAGGACTGCAGTTGTTCTTGTACAACTTTTCTGCTCCGCACCGCTCCTTGTACTTGACCCAGTACCACCTTGAGAACCAAGATGATCAGATCTTCTATGAGAAGGTAGAAACAACAAACCTTCTAGAGCAACTCATCAGCACAAACTCTCAATATTAATGGTTATATAGAATAAGAAATCTCTCTTGGGGTTTTCTCACCTCAGAAAAAAGAGAGATTAAACTTCTTGTCTCACTTAAGGTTGAGAGAAACACCCTTTAAATAGCTCTTAATTCGTGTAGATTTCCAGTTCGATTCGAATCCGAATAACAAGTTTAAATAAACTCGAAATAGAAATCCGAATTGCACTGGGCTTTTTTCCAGGCTTGTTATAGTGAGCAGAAAGCCTCGCTATAGCGAGACCCTTTTTTGTTCCAGACTCTATGCATGCTTGCACTAGTGAGTAAAAGCCTCGCTACAATGAAACTATGTTTTGTCTCCAACTCGTTTTGTGCCCTAGAAACTTGTCTTTCTTCGCTCCAAAATATTTCAATCTTCGCTAAAAAACACTTCAATTTTGCTACTGGTCTTCTTCCGGTGACATAACCACAGTCTATTCTAAAAGAAATAAAAAATTACAACTCAATGGACCCAGAGTCTTGTCCAACCTGTGAATTAGCCAACACTTGAAAATTCCTAACACTATGTCACTCGATTGGTGAATTTTTTCACCAGATAGTGAACTACTGTATACAGTGTAAATTCTTTACAAAACTGATTATGACAAATTTGGGACTGCTAAAGTTTTAATTATGTGGTTTTTGAGTTTCTCAGGATTTTTTATAAATTAAAATAGTAATCTTTGATACTATCAACAATTATTTTGGAGATCCTAGTTCTATATGATTTTTTTTTCTTTTATATCTCTATGTATCTATTTTGACAAACACGATAACTCATACAGACCATGGATATGTGCATACATTGAAAATTAAATATTCATATATTAAAAAGGTAAACATTTATACATTTGCAAATTTAACATCCATCCATTATAATATATATATATATATATATATATATATATATGGGAATGCTACATAACGCCCGGGCATTTTATAAAGCAATAACGCCCTGACTGATTGACGAATGAGGGGATTTCTTACTCTTGCTGAGCCGGATTTGTATAGCTTATGGGGCTCCTTGTACGGCCCCAACTATCCCTGTCTCTTTAATTCCTTCTTTATCTCCTTAATTCTCAATCGGCTCCTCCTCACGCACTCTTTTTAATCTGTGATTTACTTCCTCCTTTTTAGGGTATTCAATCTAAATACTTTGAAATTTGAAACTCCATGCGTGGTCCAGTTCATGCTGTAATTTCTTGATAAACTTGGGATCAATTTACTCAACGTGGGGGGAAATTATTGAAGAAAAAGAAAGGAGTTTCTATCAATATATATAAGGCTCCACTTTATTTTTATTTTTGCTATAGGAGGGTTCCCGACCATTTGGCTGGTCTAATCCCCCTGTGCCTAGAGGGAAGCCGGGTAAACTCCCCCGTAACCTTAGTGTAGTAGTGCAGTTTCAAACCTTAAACATCTGTATGCAAACTGTTATCCTAGTCCAACTGAGCTATCCATGGGATTTATGATTGTTTAGATTAACTTAAAGTTTGGAATTTTAAGATTTGATAAGGCCCACTGATTATTATTCAAATTTATGATGATAAAAAATGCACGAGCGGGTCCCTCTACATGTAAAAGAAAGAAAATTGGATAAACCACTCTAACATGTAGAGGACCCCTACAAGCTACATGTATGGGCGTCAAAAAATCCTATAAGCTAAATAAACCTCTACATGAGTGGGTCCCTCTACATAATTGTTCAAATTTTATGATGTCAAAAAATCCATGTATGGGCGTCAAAAAATCCATAAATGGGCCCCATTACACATTGCATTGCAAGATCCACGTCCACGAGAAGTGTACAATGATGAGAGTGCCTCACTATGCATTACATATGGCCTAAACATCACCTTGATTGGATGATCATAGTCAATTTGTTAGGGGCCCCCAAAATTTATATACATCAAAACACATCCAAGTCGATTTTTGATAATGTGCATTTAAGGGTTCACATCTTGGACCCATTCCAGTATTTTTCTGATCGGGTACCCCAGCAATTATGCAATGCATTTTACTGAGAACCGTTCATGAGGGCCCATAAAAATATCATATGAATTCCGTGTACATATTTTTTTCATTTGGATTCCGTGTATATCTTGTGGCCCACCAAAGTACAAAATCATCAGTAAAGCATTTGTGATGGACCCAGAAACTCTTTAGTTCATAAGACGGGTATCATTGATCAAATGGTGGAGATCTTAGATATAGATCAATGAAGGAAAAGATGTGAACATCTTCATGATCCCCTCAATGGTTGCTTTTTTTTTTTTTTTTTTCAGTCCCTCT
Organism: Cinnamomum chago; assembly: GCA_038049695.1. NCBI lineage: Eukaryota > Viridiplantae > Streptophyta > Magnoliopsida > Laurales > Lauraceae > Cinnamomum > Cinnamomum chago. Next base: position 52,918,585 of record CP142460.1, read on the forward strand.
CAAACCATCTATTTTTCACATTCCAATGATCGTTTTTTCCATGTCAGGTGGATTAGCCCACCAAAGCACAAAATCATCAATAGAGCATTGATGATGGCCCACCAATCAAATCAATTGATGGCATTTGCAAGACATTACAAAATGTGGGTGGGAGAATGCCGTTAGTGAAGGCAAAAGAAAGAAAGAAAAAATATATGGGAACAGAAAGAAGAAAATAAAGAAGATAGAAGAAGAGGAAGAAGCTGACATGGATGGCTTGCGGAGCATCACATTTATTTCCTTTGTTTGCTTATGTAAGTGCCTAAAAATTACGGACTTAGCTAATGGAGGATTAAGCTCCTGATTTGAGGATTTGAGGAAGACGAAGGGAAAGGATCGGGCCTCCAATGACCTGAAAGGAAGAAGATGACAGTCAGAGACCCTGGCTATGGGCAGCCGAAGGCCCTCCGATGCTCAAGTCAGTGAGAGAACTGAAAGAGAATGGAGAAAGAGAGTTTTGAGAGAGGAGGGTTACGCGTACCTTACATGGTTTGCGTTCATGCAATATATAGTCGTGAAAGTCATCATGGCACTGTCCACATGAAGGGATGGGAGTCCCATCAGCATGTATTCGTACCCCCTGAGTGAGGGTAGGTAAAAAGGGAATGTCCCATCGGACCAGCACCCCCCGCCTATGGACATGACTTTAGATAAGGCGTGCTTCTTATCTAGGTCCGGCGCCCACTATGTTGTCAGTTTGCCGATCCCGTCATGACAGCGCATTTATGGCCACATTAATGGCTGAGTGACAGGAACGGAGGTCGGGCAGAGGCGAAGACCGAGATCGGGACTCGTGACGCAGCCATCGAGACTCGCTCCATGACTTCTTCCGAGATGGCGTCGCAGCCGAACTTGGATGGCCCCGAGACCGATGGTAAACCGAGACTGGATGACCAACCAAATCCTTGAGCACGGAACGACCCCACACAATTGCCCCCTAGCTTCCGACCTCTTGGGCTTTATCCGAGGTCGGGAGATAAGATTTAGAAGTGATGGGGCCGTCCTTTCGTATCTTGCATTTATGAGGTCTTCATCATGATGCCCCTTCATCTGCCCTAAGCAATGAATAGGGCGCCATAATTGCTCTGTCCTGTCAAGCACGCGGGACGCCGTTCCGTATGACCGAGGTGATAAATACTGTACCAGAGGCGTGGTGAGAGATGAACCGTCACTGCCACGTGGAATCCTCCATCTGGCCATACGCCGGGATCGAAGCGACGCGTGACGAGTCTCGAAGAGGCGCCTCGCGTGCGTAGTATTTTAAGGAGGGTGTCCCTTTTATAAAACGGGGGTGTCCTTCTCCTTTCTTCCCTTACCCTAACTCTTGCCTGAAGGAGATCTTGTTGAAGTGCTGAAGAACATTTTGCTGAGCACCTTGCTGCAACTTCACCCAAGTCAGAGGACCACCGAACTTGGAGGCTTCCCCTTCTGCTTCCTACTTCCTGCCTTCTCGTCTCCTGCAGTCCTTCTCATTTCTTCTGTGAGTTCCATTCCTTGCCTCTGCTACTCCTTCGTACCCCTCCTTTTCTTTGTTTTCAGAGGGTTTTGGCCCTTTAGGGTTTTTCCAATTTTTCGCCTATTTTCTCTTGCTCCTTAGCCTTCTAAGAAAGATGGGGGCTTACAGCCACTGGTTAGAGGGTCCTGCAGCCCTGGAGGCTTTCAGGTCGTCGTTTAAGATTCCGGCCGACGTCTTGGTTAAACCTGACGATCTCGGGGACCTCCCTGGTGGCCTTTCCCGGTATAATGAATGGATGCCTTTCCCCCTGTTGTCGGTGTGTGAAGGGGGGGTTAGGTTCCCTATCCACTCGCTTCTCCGATCCTGCCTCAACGCCTGGAAAATCTGCCCCTTTCAGCTAATGCCGAATGGCTTCAAAATAATAATGGGCGTGGCCGAGCTGAACTGGATTCTGGATATCAACCTCGGTGTGCACGACATAGAAGATGTCTATGATATCTGCAAGGCCGCAGGGGCCGAGGACGCCTATTATCTCCGAGTGAAAGCCAGGCGCCGTCCTTTGGTGAACGCCCTGGAGGATTCCACCAAATACGCTGGAGATGACCGTATTTTGGTCTCGGGGAACTGGGAGTTCAAGGGGACCGAGACCGAGGAGGATCAGAGAATCCAGGTTCCGCGGAGGCTTGGGACCCCCCTAGTAAATGCCCGCCCCTCTAGGTTTCGCTTGTATTGCCTTTGCTAATCGTTGAGCCGAGCTGACGCCCTTGCCTTTTTCCTGCATAGGTATTCAGAAGAGGAGGAGAGAGGCCGACTTCAACAAGTGGAAACGAAACGACGCGTGGTTAGAGAAGATTCATTGCTACCACGGTCACTTCGACCGAGCTGCCTTCTCTCTACTTGGGTACAAGCCGCGGTACCGGTCTTACACAAATAAGACTGCCGAGGTCCCCCTTGCGCCGGTAGGGGAGGTCGTACTCGCGCTTGCCGAGACCAGCGGTCAAGCCACGGAGTCCCAAGACCCGATTGTCATTACTGACAGCCCTCCCTCCCGAAGTCAAAGAGGAGGAGAAGAAGAAGAGATCGAAGGACAGCGCCCCTCCTTGAAGAACTTGGGTGCTGTTATTTTTCCGGGCCGAGCTCCCTCTGCCTCCAATCGTACCCCAGTGGGTCAGGAGTCTCCCAAGGTTCTGCAGCGGCTGCTTCCTCCATCTCTTCGGGAGCAGCGTCGGGGGCGGCTGGGGCCGCCTCCGCAAAAGCTAAGAAGGGGAGATCGGTGGAACCCCCCAAGGAGGTCCGGCTGCCCAAGGAACCTCGTCCGCTCAAGGACAGCAGACCGCGGGTGGTCGAGCCCGCGAAGGAGGCTCTACCGCCTCTGCCGCAGCCGCCGAGGGAGACCCGGTCTCGGACCGTCGAGGCCGGAAAGGAGGGCGAGGGACCCCCTCCCGAGAAGAGGCCTCGCCTGGCGGGCGTGGAGGGGAGACTCCAGGGAGCGGAGTCGCAGGCCGAACCATCCGTGCCGGCGCCCTGGAGGCCCAACTTCGACCTCAACCCAAACGAGCCCATGACCATGGGAGAGCGGCTGGGGTCCAGCTGGGAGTCGGTTGTGGCCCTAGCTCGGGGATGTGCCCTCCCCCTGAACATGGAGAAACATAAGAAGGTTGGGTCGTCGGGCCTACTTCATCAGACGATGAGGGCGTCGCTTGAGGTAGCTTTTCCTCCTTCTGGTTTCAAATTTCTGCCTTCTGGTTGCCTGGATCGATCCCCTTACTATTTTTATCCTTTTGCAGAATGTACAGAGGACTCAGGTGCTAATGGATAAACTGGCGGAAAGGACTGCCTATATCGCCGCCCTGGAGAAGGAGAAGAAGAAGATGGGGGGCGCGCTGGAGGCCAGCGCGGTCGAAATAAAGAAGGCGGAGGAGAAGCTCGCTCAGTCTGCAACTGAGCAACAAGCGGCAAAGGCCGAAATTATCAAGTTGCGGGGCGAGAACAAAAATTTGAGGGGCGCCTTTGACGATAAGGCCAAGAGGGCGGCCACTCTGGAGGCCGAGCTCGCCGAAAAGGGGACCGAGCTCGCCAAGAGGGAGGCCGAGCTTGCTGGAAAGCAGAATGAGTTGGCCAGGAAGGAGTCCGAGCTCGAGGCCTCCGGAAAAGAGAAGGCCGATGTCGAGTCTACCCTGAGGGCCCAAGCCGGGAAAGCTTATCAAGAGGGGGTGGACTGGGTGTTGGAGGAGTATACGGCTCAAATCATGGATCTGAGCCCGGTGCTGTTTGAGATGGGGTGCACGGAGGCTCTCCGCAAGTATGGGGTTTCTGAGGACGATCCCATATTCACGGACCTTCCCAAGTTCCAGCCTGCAGTGCCGGGTTCAGAATCAGAGCCTGGCTCCAATCCTCCTGGGACCCCTACCGAAGTTCTAGACGTACCCCCTTCTCCTCCGACCCCCACCGAGGCCGAAGCGACCCAGGCTCCTCCTCTGGCTCCTCCATCTGATGCTCCTGCCCCATCAGATCCTCCAGCTCCAGAAAATAAAGATGCGGCGCCCGAGAAGCCGTAGGATTTTTATCTCTTATGTAATTTTTTCTTTTCTTTCGGATTGTATAGAAAGCTCTGTATCCATTCCTCCATTAATGAATTTTTCTTTTTGATTCACCAACTGTTTTCCTATCTCTTTCTCCCTGCTATGTGATGTGGATGTTTTGGTGTGAAATCTAGCAAGTCTTTGAGGTCGGTAGAGCATCCAGACTTTAACCCTTCTTTCTCAGGAAGGAATTTGCAGTTAGTTTGGGCTCATACCCTGAGATGCGGCCCGTTCGCTGGAGAGCTGGGCTTGGACCAAACTTGTGCGTAGGCCGAACTCCTGTGCCTTCGCGGATGGCCCTATTCGCATCCCGTGGTGATTGTTGCTCGGAGTTGCTGTGAGGGACAGAGCCTTGGTCCTGTGACCGGCTTCTAGGAGGCTGGCGCGAGGGCCGGTGCCTTGGGGAGTTGGTCTTGTGACCGAACTCAAGGAGGCTTGGCGCGAGGACCGGAGCCTTGGGGAGTTGGTCCTGTGACCGAACTCAAGGAGGCTGGCGCGAGGGCCGGAGCCTTGGGGAGTTGGTCCTGTGACCGAACTCAAGGAGGCTTGGCGCGAGGACCGGAGCCTTGGGGAGTTGGTCCTGTGACCGAACTCAAGGAGGCTTGGAGCGAGGACCGGAGCCTTGGGGAGTTGGTCCTGTGACCGAACTCAAGGAGGCTTGGCGCAAGGGCCGGAGCCTTGGGGAGTTGGTCCTGTGACCGAACTCAAGGATGCTGGCGCGAGGGCCGGAGCCTTGTTTTCAACTGGAAAAACATAAGGCAGATCTTTGTCAAAAGGCTCTTCTTTATTGATCAATCATTTTGAATACAATCTAGAAGTAATATTTCTTGAGGTGCGCAGCGTTCCATGGTCGTGGCAAAACCTTGCCATCCATCCCTTCAAGTCTGTAGGCCGACCTTCCTGAGACTGAGACCACTTTGTAGGGGCCGAGCCAGTTCGGCGCAAGTTTGCCTTCATTAGGATCTTTATCAGCTGGGAGCGCTTTCTTCAAGACTAGTTCTCCAACCGAGAACCTTCTTTCTCTAACCTTCTGATTATATCCTCGGGACAGCTGCAGCTGATAGGCGGCCAGACGCACGAACGCTGCTTCCCTTCGTTCCTCGGCCAGGTCGAGCTCTCTGGCGAGGTTTATCTCGTTTTGCCCTTGATCGAAGAGATTTGCCCTTAAGGTCGGGAGGCCGACCTCGAGAGGGATTACAGCTTCCATCCCGTAGGCCAATGAAAAAGGGGTTGCCGAAGTGGACCGCCTCGGGGTGGTTCTGTACGCCCACAGGACACTTGGCAATTCTTCCATCCATCTGCCTTTAGCTTTGTCAAGCCTTCTCTTGAGTCCGTCCAGGACCACTTTGTTTGAGATCTCTGCTTGCCCGTTCCTCTGTGGGTAGGCCGGGGTTGTATAGAGGTTCCTGATGCCGAGCCCCTGACAGAAGTTTTTGAAGAATTTTGAGTCGAATTGGGTTCCGTTGTCCGAGACCAGGGTCCTGGGGATCCCGAATCGTGTGACGATGTTCCTCCATACAAAATTCTTTGTGTCGTGCTCGGTGATGGAGGATAAGGCCTTCGCCTCAATCCATTTCGTGAAGTAGTCGGTGCCCACCATCAGCCATTTCTTGTTTCCTGGAGTTCGGTGAAGAGGCCCCACAATGTCCAGCCCCCATTGAGCGAAGGGCCAAGGACTAGAGATATGGCTAAGGTCCCGAGCTGGCTGGTGAAGGGAATGGGAGAACTTTTGGTATTTTTCGCATTTCCTGGCGTAGATCTGGGCATCCTTTTGCATGTAGGGCCACCAGTAGCCCTGACTGATAGCTCTGTAAGCCAGTGATCTTCCCCCGATGTGGCTTCCACAGATTCCTTCGTGAATTTCAAAGAGGAAGTCTTCCACTTTGCTCGGATGGACGCATTGGAGGTATGGTCCTGAGTAGGATTTTCTGTAGAGCTTTTCGTCCGGTGATAGCCAGAAGTGAGCTGCTTTCAGCCTGACCTTGTGAGCTTCAGTCTTGTCTTCGGGGAGCTTATCTTCTCTCAAGAATGTCACGATTGGGTCCATCCAGCTTGGACCGAGATCAGTGCACAAAACTTGCCTAACTGGGAGGGGCCCTATGCTCGGTTTTTCCAATGCCCCCACATCAACTGTCCTTCTCTTCCTAGCTTCTACGGCCGAGGCCAAGCTTGCTAGGGCGTCCGCATGGCGATTGGACTCCCTGCCGATCTGCCTGACTTCAGCTTTTTTAAACTGTGAGAGGAGCTGCTTGGTGTGGGCTAGGTAGGCCATCATTCTTTCATCTCTGGCCTGGTAATCTCCGCTCAGCTGGCTCGTCACCAACTGGGAGTCACTGAAGACTACCACCCGACGTGCCCCCAGTATTCTGCACTACCGAGACCAGCGATCAGTGCTTCATATTCTGCTTCATTATTTGATGCCTTGAAGTCCAGGGTCAGTGCTTGCTCAATGACTAGTCCTTCTGGAGATTGAAGGACAACGCCGGCGCCTGCTCTTCTGGTTGTTGACGATCCGTCAACGAAGACTTTCCAGGCTGACTTAAGGAATTTTTCCCAAGACTGGTCTTCCTTGGTCTCGGTTTCAGTTTCATCATTGCTCTTGGGGTCCCCCAGTTCGGTATCGAGCGAGGTCGGTGCCGAACTAGGGGAGGTGAATTCGACGACGAAGTCTGCCAGGACCTGTGCCTTGATTGCCGTTCTGGGTTGATATTGGATATCGAACTGACCCAGTTCGACGGCCCACTTGGAGATGCGACCAGAAAAGTCCGCCTTGCGGAAGAGGGATTTGAGTGGGAATTCCGTGATGACCACCACCGTGTGTGTCTGGAGTAATGGGCGAGCTTGCGAGAGGCGCTGATTAGTGCTAGTGCTAGCTTTTCAAGTGGTAGGTACCTGGTCTTAGCTTCGAGTAGGGTTTTACTGGTGTAATAGATGGGATATTGCTGCTTGTCGCTTTCTCGAACCAGCACCGAGCTCACCGCATGGTCCGAGACTGCAAGGTAAAGATAGAGAAAATCGTCTTGCGACGGAGTAGACAAAAGTGGCGGTGAGGAGAGGTACCTTTTGAGCGTTTCCAGTGCCAGGTCGCATTCAAGAGTCCATTGGAACTTGGAACTTTTCTTCAGGAGCTGAAAGAATGGCCGGCACTTGTTCGAGGCTCGGCTGATGAAGCAGTTGAGTGCAGCAGCCATTCCTGTGAGTCGCTGAACTTGCTTGGACGAGGTGGGACGCTGGATTGACTGGATGGCTGCAATCTGTTCGGGATTAGCCTCGATCCCTCTTTTGGTTACCAAGCTGCCCAGGAATTTGCCAGAACCGACGCCAAACGCACACTTGGAAGCATTTAGTTTGAGCTGGAACTTTCGGAGGATGACAAATGTTTGGCGTAGGTCCGCCAGGTGGTTCTGGGACTCCTTGGACTTGACCACCATGTCATCAATATAGACCTCCATCGTCTTCCCGAGCTGGTTCTGGAACATTCTCGTGACCAGCCGCTGATACGTTGCCCCGGCATTCTTCAGTCCGAAGGGCATCACCTTATAACAGTAGATGCCTCGAGGCGTTATAAATGCAGTTTTTTCCTCATCAGGTCCGTGCAGCGGGATCTGATGGTAACCTCGGTAGGCGTCTAGGAAACTCATCCTGTCATGTCCCGAGGTGGCGTCGATCATCTGATCGATCTTTGGGAGGGGGAAGCTGTCCTTGGGGCAAGCTTTGTTGAGGTCGGTGAAATCCACGCAGACCCTCCATTTGCCGCTCTTCTTCTTTACCACCACCATGTTGGCGAGCCACTGGGGATAGTGCACCTCGCGGATCGCCCTAGCTTCGAGGAGCTTATCCACCTCTTCGATTACTGCCTTTGTCTGCGGGATCCCTGTTCTGCGAGCCTTCTGCACTATGGGCTTGTGTCCGGGATCCACATTTAGCTTGCGACACATGACCTCGGGGTCCACTCCTGGCATCTCATATGGAGTCCAGGCGAAGACATCCTTATTCAGAAGTAGGAAGTCTAGTAGCTCGGCCCTCTCGGTGTCGGGGAGCTGGCTACCCAGCATGAAGTAGCGCTCGGGGTCTTCAGGATTGATCCTGACGTCAGTGAGGTCCTCTATGCTTTTCTGCCCTGCTGTGCGCCCAACATCCTCAATCTCGGCTTCGAGCTCGGCCATATGCACTTGTCTCGGCTCCGCCTCCCCAGGTGTTACGGCTATGAGGCATTCTCGGGCCATCTGCTGATTTCCGCACACAGTCACAATCTCGAACGCCCCGTCAGGCTTTGCTAATGGAAACTTGAGTTTTTGACGTAAGGTGGAGGGCACTGCTTTCATGGCATGCAACCAACTTCGTCCCATGATCACATTGTAGGGGGATGGCGTGTCCACTACCATAAAGTTTGCCATCTTCGTTGAGCCTCCGATCCTGACTTCGAGTGAGATCCGGCCTTTGGGGTACACTGGTTTGGCGCTGAATCCCACTAGAGGGACATGGGCCTCCTGCAGGTCGGATTCGGTCAGGCCGAGCTGCTTAAAACAGCTATAGTAGATGACCTAGGAGGAGCTCCCCGGATCCACCAGGACGCGCTTGGTAGTGTAATTGTTGAGCCACAGGGTGAGGATGAGGGCGTCGTTATGGGGGAGCTGGACTCCCTTCAGGTCCTCGTCTGAGAACCAAATCCTGGGCCTTTCCCTCCTCAGCCTCTTCGGGGCGCTTTCCAACTCTGCCGACATCACCTGCTTGCCGTGGGCAGCCCTCCTGGCCTCTGACCGAGTTCGAGCGCTTTTTTTACTTGGGGAGGGGGCCAGGTGGATGACGTTGATGATACCTGCTGGTTCGTCACTGTCCTGGTCATCACTGGGTGGAGCGCGCCGCTGAGTTCGGTTAACCCTCTCTTCCTTCTTGATGTACTCTTGGAGGTGCCCGTCTTTAACGAGCCTTTCAAGGTGGGACTTTAGCGCAAAGCAGTCTTCGGTCATGTGCCCGTGCTGCTTGTGATAGGAGCAGTTCTTCTGCTGGTCTCGGGTAGACGGGTCGCTCACCATCGGCCACGGCCACTGGAAGTACGGTTCTGCCTTGATCTTGTTCAGGATTCTGTAAATGGGCTCCTTGAACACAACACTGATGGCTCTGTAGGAATCTCCGGCGGGCTTGGGGGGCTGGAACCTTGGTCTCTTGCTGTTATCCGAGGAGATTGAGAAAGAGCGGGCGGGCTTCCTCTTATCCGACCTTGGTTCGTGGGACGTTCCTTCTCCGGCGGCGGCTTGGTGCTTCTTTGGGGGTCCAAACCGCTCTGTGCCATGGGCCTCGTCCTCCTCTTGCTCAATGTACTGCTTCACCCTTGCCATTAGTGCTTTCATCGTAGCCACAGGGTTCCGGACCAGGTCTCTGCGGAGTTCGTTTCCTGGGAGTAAGCCCTCCCTGAAGCACATGATGGCGACTTCGTCGTTGGCGTCGGTAATCTGACTGTATATCGTCCAGAATCTCCTGGCGAAGGCAGTGATACTCTCACCGTTTTTCATCCGGATCGCCATGAGATTGCTACCTGTCTTTGGGATGACGCGGTGTGCCTGAAACTTTTCAAGGAAAGAGCTCCGGAGCTGCCGCCAGCTCGAGACCGATCCGGGGGGGAGCGCGCAAAACCACCGGAGGGGGAGGTCTCCCAGACTGGATGAGAAAACCCTGCAGTTCAAAAGACCGACGTCCCCCCAGACCGACATCTGCTGAGTGAAATGCCGCAGATGCGCCTCTGGGTCCGAGGCTCCGTCGTAAAGGACGAACCTCGGGACGTTAAATCTCTCGGGGAGAGGGAAGTTTTTAATCTCCTGCGAAAAAGGGGACATGCCCTGGTCGCTTTCTTCACGTTCATCGGTTTGGTCTCGGGCAAACCCGACCTCGGCCAAGCGGGCCTGGATCTCCTGTTTGACGTAATGGTCCAGCAACTCCTTGAGGTCCGCCCGGTCATCTGGTATCGGTGATTCTGGGCCGCGCTGCGATCCCCCGAGGCCACTAGGCAGATGACTGCTGCTCGAGCCTTCCTCCTCACAGCGATATCTCCTTCTGCTGTTGAGGATGTGCCTCAGGTCTCGGTTGTCCGGGTGGCCCCGCCGTCGCCGGGGAGGTGGACCACGAGACCTCCTCTCATTCATCTCGAGCTGTTCCTCGAGGCGGCGAATCACCTCGTCTTTATCTTGGAGGGCTTGTTACTGGGCATCAAGCTCTTGGAGCAAGGAGTTGTCGTTTCTGGCTCCATGGGTTTGACGAAAGGACTGGCCGTCGTCGTGGACGCGCTGGTGGGACTTATGGGACCCAGCCCCGACGGGGGTCTTGCCTCGTCGTCGAAGATCCGTCGTGGAGGCGTTCTGCTGCGGACCCCCGTGTGGCCGCTCACCAGAATGGCGAGGAGTCTCACGACGGCTATCTTGGTGGAGGCGCGTGGCTATGGGCCGAGATGAAGAGGCCGACTGGACGACGCCCTCCACGTATGCGGCACTCGACTTTCTCCCTGACCTCCTCTGACGCGGGGTCCCTGACGGCTCCTGCCCGAAAGGGGGAACCCCGGTCGGTCCCGGAGGGGGAAGAAGAGCAGAATGAAGGCCAGGGGGTGGTTCCGGAACAACCGGCTGGGGTGGTTGCGGCTGCAAGAATGGTGGAAACGCAGGTTGCTCCCGTAGCGGCAAGGACGATGCCTTTTGGGGCTTCGATGGTCCTCCGCCACCGTATCTGGTCTTTGGAGGCATTGTTTTTGCAGAGACTTTGGCACGGACCCTGTCCCCACAGACGGCGCCAACTGTAAGTGCCTAAAAATTACGGACTTAGCTAATGGAGGATTAAGCTCCTGATTTGAGGATTTGAGGAAGACAAAAGGAAAGGATCGGGCCTCCAATGACCTGAAAGGAAGAAGATGACAGTCAGAGACCCTGGCTATGGGCAGCCGAAGGCCCTCCGATGCTCAAGTCAGTGAGAGAACTGAAAGAGAATGGAGAAAGAGAGTTCTGAGAGAGGAGGGTTACGCGTACCTTACATGGTTTGCGTTCATGCAATATATAGTCGTGAAAGTCATCATGACACTGTCCACATGAAGGGATGGGAGTCCCATCAGCATGTATTCGTACCCCCTGAGTGGGGGTAGGTAAAAAGGGAATGTCCCATCGGACCAGCACCCCCCGCCTATGGACATGACTTTAGATAAGGCGTGCTTCTTATCTAGGTCCGGCGCCCACTATGTTGTCAGTTTGCCGATCCCGTCATGGCAGCGCATTTATGGCCACATTAATGGTTGAGTGACAGGAACCGAGGTCGGGCAGAGGCGAAGACCGAGATCGGGACTCGTGACGCAGCCACCGAGACTCGCTCCATGACTTCTTCCGAGATGGCGTCGCAGCCGAACTTGGATGGCCCCGAGACCGATGGTAAACCGAGACTGGATGCCCAACCAAATCCTTGAGCACGGAACGACCCCACACAGCTTATATGTCTTGTTTTATACACGGCTTATGGCTATTTTCGCTCATTTCCATATGGCCTGGCATTATATAAGTGGACTAGTCAAAAGGGGCGTTTTTGCCCTTTTGTAAATGGGGGATTTTGTAGAATTTCCCATCTATATATATGTATGTATGTAAATAGATATATAATTAAACTAATTAATGATCATTGGAAAAATGTAAGTGAAGAACTTAAAATAAAAACAAAAAACGAACTCAAACACCTGGAATCATATTCTTAAGTTTAGAACTAGGTCCACTATTAGACCTGTAAAAAACTGGTATGTTCAGATCTACCATGGTTTTATACATCATCTAATATATACTATATTGGCCATTATGCATTGGGTTTTTAAGTAAATTGATATATATAGTGCATATGATAGCCATTTCAAATAAGTATGGTCATTGATATAGCCATTTTCAGGTCTACCATGCTGGTTTTGAATTTTGCTCATGTAGAGATTCTTATATTCCTAGAATGTTTTAACTCTGCAGTTATTTCTGGGCTAAGCTTTGATATTCAAGTAATCAAGACAGAGAGCGGGAAAGGGCGTTGATGTTCTTGGGGGAGGATAGCTGATTTTGTGGGTCTGGTTTAGTGTATAGCTTTTTTTTTTTTTTTTTTCCCTTCGGTTGTTGAAAGAAATACTCTTTACCAGGAAGAAAAAAAAAATCAATATGCTCAATGGCAAGTAAAGATGCAAATGGCTCGGATATTGGGTGGAACAATGGTGGATCTCGATGCGGATTCGATCGGAATCCCATTCCAACATGGGACCTATTTCTCACTATTTTGTCTGTGAAGTAACGAGACCTTGGGTGAGGGAGGGTGGCTTGTCAAAGGTTGAACCATAGGCAGCTGATGACAACTGACATTCCTTACCATTAGGCTAAGGAGCCTACTCAAATTTCTTGTATTCAAACGCCACCCTTTTCGGTGATGGCTGGGTATTCATTCAATTCCCATATTCTTTGATGCAATCTCCACTAAAGGAATGGTTATATGATATAGGCAGTCTTAGATATTCACCTTTGTTCTCAATTCTAACTACTTCAACCAAGTCTTGGATATTTACGTTTGTTCTTTATTTCTAACCACTTTAACCACCTATGACATGAATTATGCAGTTTCCTATAGACTCCAATGCAAACATGCAGGTCAGTGCACATTAATCTGCATGTTTGGTTGACTCTTTTTTTTTTTTTCCTTGCCAGAGATATAGAAAAAGAGAGACACAATGGTTAACTTTCCCCATACATGGAGGAACGGATGGAACGAATGGGACATCCGAGTCTTTGTTTTGACCAGCCTCCTGCTGCAGATCCTCCTAGTCATATTTGCACCCTTGAGAAAAAGGAAAGCATCAAAATCCTTCGCCCTCTTCATCTGGTCCACTTACCTTCTCGCAGATTGGGTTGCTACATTAGCCCTCGGCCTCCTCTGCAACAGTCAGGGCGACTCTGATTGTGACAACAATGCCCACCCGACCGGCAGCAGCAACATTAACACCAATCCGGTCACGGGGTCCAAACAAAACAACCCAGGCATTATGTACAATGACAAGCTTCTTGCCTTCTGGGCTCCTTTTCTCCTGTTGCACCTCGGCGGCCCTGACGCCATCACCGCCTTTGCAATGGAGGACAACGAGTTGTGGCCACGGCACTTGGTTGGCTTCTTGTTTGAGGTGGGCGTCGCCGTCTATGCCTTCTTAATCTCCATTCCCAATAACCCACTCTTAGCTCCCACCCTCCTCATGTTCCTGGCCGGTGTCATCAAGTACGGCGAGCGAAAGTATGCACTCTATCTAGGGAGCATGGACGGCTTCCGGGATACTCTGCTCCATGAGCCTGACCCTGGCATGGACTATGGAAAGCTAATTGATGACAATGCCTACATGGCAGAATGCGGGGTGCCAGTGACAATCTACATCAACCAACAACCTATAAAACAAACCGAGAGTACTAGAGAAGAAAAAGCAGTAAAAGCTGGTGCAACAGCTCCATGTGCCAGTGACTTCCACTTGTTGCTGGAGGCTCACAAATTCTTCAATAAGTTCAAGGGTATCATGGCCGACCTTATATTAAGCTTTCAATATCTTGAGGAAAGCCGCAAGAAGGTCCTTAAAACGGGTGCTCTAGATGTATTCAGGGTGATCGAGTTCGAGCTAGGCTTTTTGTATGAGCTGTTCTTCACAAAGGCAGTAGTTGTACATCAGCGCTATGGCTACATTCTCCGCGCCATTTGCTCATGTTCTATCATGGCCGCCTTTCTAAGCTTCTTCTTCATATCGAGAAGGCAAAAGTTTAGTGACATCGACATCTATATTACATATACGCTGCTCGGGGGCGCCATCTGCCTAGATGCATGTTCCTTTGTCATGTTCATATTCTCCGACTTGACTATCGTCAAGCTTCAAGACTCCCCCTCTTGCAAGACCATCTCTAATTTCATTCTCAAAATACGACCTCATGATCGATGGTCTCTATTGGCCACGCAACATAGTTTGATTGACTACTGCATCCCTGCCAAATCATCATCCTACTTTGGAAGGATCATGGATCGCCCGACATTGTTTGGAAAGGTAGACGAGATGCTCTTCATTCAAAAGATTTTCAGACTGATGGGTACTGGGACACTATTGGTAGACGAGATACAATACACTTGTCGTGAGAATGTCACAGAGGAGAATAAGGAACAAATCTTTGCGCAGCTCAAGAGCATGGCAGAGGAAGTTCATGATCCCAGAGAGGATGGACATATCTTCTCTTATCCAGGAGAATGGGCTCTACAAAGATGGGGTTACCTCAACGAATTCAAAGACAGCATTGTTGATGTTGAATTTGATGAGAGCCTTCTAATGTGGCACATCGCGACCGACTTCTGCTACTACGGTGATGACAATCCTCGACCAGATAACAAGAAAGAGTATGAGGCCATCTCTATAACGGAATCAACCCATCGCAAATTTTGTAAGCTCTTATCTGACTATCTAATGTATCTTTTGGTGATGCGGCCTCAAATGATGTCAACAGCGGCAGTGACAGGAAAACTTAGGTACCTAGACACTTGCGATGATATTAAGAAATTTTTTCACCGAAGGCGACCTCTGCTATTGCGGGAACGAAATGAGCGGCATAAGCTAGCCTGCGATCATCTTCTTTCAGTGGATACAAGTGTAAATCCCAAAAACATCAAGGGGGAGAAGAACAAGTCGGTGTTGTTTGATGCGTGCGTCCTTGCTAAGAAACTGAAGACGGACATGAATGGATTGAAGAGATGGAAAATCATGAGTGAGGTGTGGATAGAGATGCTAACATACGCAGCTAGCCGTTGTCCTGGCATTGCCCATGCCCAAAGGCTCAGCCAAGGGGGCGAGCTACTGACTTTTGTTTGGTTTTTGATGACCCATTTAGGTTTGGTAGAACAATTTCGAGTAGGAAAAGACAAGCCTAGAGCTAAACTAATTGTAACCAAATTGTAACCAAATAACATAATATGGTGTAAACATGAATATGGTACGCTTTTGGAACTATGTAAATTATCGTTTCATTATGATCAAGTTGTAATTCACGATTGACTAATTTTTAACTTTAAATTGATGCATCTCATGATCAAGTTGTAATTCACAATTGACTAATTATTTAACATTAAATTGATGCACCCCTCTCTCTCTCTCTCTCTCACACACACACACGCATATAACCCCCCACCATATTTTTGCACATATAGAGTAACGTAGTCAAACAAAATTCAGCTTGTTTCTTAAGTGTGTTCATCTATTTTGTGGTAATCCGCAATTAACTTAACCCTAACAGGATCTTCACAACAAATAGGATGGATTTTGTATAATATGAATTTCTTTCAAATATTAAATGCCTATCCATCTACATCGTGTACCCTTGTTCCGAACGACTACTTTTAGTTGGAGTTTACTACTTCCATCCGCTACTTTCTTTCTATGTAATATCCATGGGACAAGCAAGGTATTGGTAGGGAGAGTAACC
Organism: Cinnamomum chago; assembly: GCA_038049695.1. NCBI lineage: Eukaryota > Viridiplantae > Streptophyta > Magnoliopsida > Laurales > Lauraceae > Cinnamomum > Cinnamomum chago. The sequence continues at coordinate 52,934,148 of CP142460.1, forward strand.
CTTTATATAGATTTTTTTTTTAGAAAACTCTCTTCCCACCATGGAGTCTTAATTCGAGTAGGTTTTAAATTCTTTTTTAGCAATAAGAGACTCTATTAGGTTAACCACTTTACTTAATTGCCAAAGATACTCCGATGAGAAGCCTGCTCAAAATATAGGGGAGTCTTTAAGTGGGTTGGTAATGCAAGTGGGCTTCACCACATGGGCATATGGTCATTGGGTCATACTTTTTTTTCCCTCTTAACTAAAGGCAAATTGTATCGAAGAAAAGAAAAGGAAAGAGCTGAAGATTACCTCCCCAAAATAATAGAAGGATAAAAATGTAGATCCGACCTCAACAGACTTGAGAGGAGCTGATAGGAAGAAAGGGAAGGAAAGGAAAAGACTTACAGAGGAGGATCATCTCCAAAATAGAATTAATGATAAAAGAAAGAGGAGGACCATGAAAAGGTTTTTGCAGTCGCATTCAAGGCTAAATTTAGTTGCATCTAAAGAAGCCTTCTAGATACATGTTGGGAACAAAGTTTGTTCACGAATCTAACCTCATTTATGGTTTTCCAGATGCCATAAATGTTGGAAAAGAAAACTACCGCCACTCCCTGTTGTGGCAAGCTTGTCACAACCAGAGGAGAGAGAGGATCATAAGTAGCATGGGTTGAAGCGAGTTGAATTGCATCCAATGGCTTTGAGAATCCATTACGAGAGCTCAGTAATTTAGGGGTAGGAGAAAAAAAGATGACCAATAGATTCACCATCCGAATTGCAAAGAGAACAAATAGAGGAGAGGTTGACACCAATTTTTTGTACCTAGTCATTTGTTGGAATTTTTCAATACACGACTCTCCAATAGAAATAAGATAGGCTAGGATTCATTAAGGAATGTCAAATTAGGCTTGATATGTGATATGGAACGGACTATATCTTAAGCACCTCTCAACGAAAGCCCAACATAGGGGGAAGAGGACCACATAATAGATTCAGGAACAGAGGCATTAATCTAGCTTGTCCTAGCCTTGAAAAGGAAACTTACAACTTTAGCGGGAAGGTCTTGGGGGCGGGGGCGGGGGACTTCAATCGTTTCTAGCAATGACGTGAGAGACTCTAGCTGTAGGAGAGAAGGACGGGGGGGGGGGGGGGGGGGGACTTCAATCGTTTCTAGCAATGACGTGAGAGACTCTAGCTGTAGGAGAGAAGGACAGAGGGCGAGATTTTTCAACAAAAACTGTATTGTCTAACAACCCGTCGTACCATAAATTGATAGATGACCTTTTGCTAATTTTTCATTGACAATTAAGATTTTAAATAAAAGGACGAGCTTGTAACGCCCCAATTCTGATTACCGAGTTTACCTCCATGGTACCTGATTTTGGTGCGCTACCTCCCGAATGAACTAGAAACTTCTACGATCATAGGTCTGCAGTGATATCCAATTTAAAATTTCTTAACAACATTTATAATAACAACTAATTGTGAAAGCAAATAGAAAATAGTGGAAGAAATATATCATGTAAGCGGAAAGAAATAATAAAGTATCAGTCTCATAAAGCAGATATAAAGGGGCATAAGTCTAATATGAATATCAAAGTGGATAATATAATATGTACAAATCTGAATTAATAAGTTTCCTCCCCATGCACACAACAAATGACTCTTAAACCCCAAAACAAAGTATCACTCATGCCCCATGTGCAGGCTTTCCATCCTTTGGCGTCACCTCTGGGTAAATCGGGTCCCACCCATACTCATTTGCTAGCAGCGCCTCAAGAAGCGCTTCACTCTCGGGGATGGAGTTGTCAATGATACCTAAGCACCAAATATGATGGGTTAGATTCAAAGGACCTGGCAACACAATAACTTGGCATATTCTAGGATAAGTGAGGGGTCTTCTACCTTGGAGATGGCAATAGCTTGGAGAGATCCTTGCTCTCATGATATAGGAAATCCTAGATCTAGGAATTCTTTAATGGAGGGAAGGGAATTTATGGAGGGGAATGGAAGAAGAAGAAAGGAAAGAAGAGAGAAATGGGAGGGAAAAGAGCGAGAGGGATGAGATTGGCGTGGGATGGGTTCGGTTTCATATATATAGAGCTTGGTGAAAGTGAAATGTCCAAAGAGCCCTTCTTGGTTAGCTATGGTTTAGGATAAGTACATGGGTATTTAGGGTATTTTAGGTTTTAAATGGAAATTCTCCATGAGAAACCCTCCTAAAATCTATAAATTACTTCTAGGGGTCTCTAACCAACTAACTAACTATAAAAAGTCCATCTACCACCCTAATAATTCTATAAATCTCAAAAAGAGTCTAATTCCTACGAAATAGGCCTAATTCCTAGGAAAATACTAATATACCCTTACTAACTCCTATTAATTAGCATAGATAGATATAATTAGATATAATTAACATATAATTAGGTTAGTAAAGGGACAGGGCCTCACGGAGCTTCTTCAAATGCAAGAGCCCAACTTTGTGGTATTATAATGCCATAAAGAAAAACGCTTGAAGTATCTGTTACAAAACCAATTTGTCGGGATTGACGAACAAGTTGTTGTATGCCATGCTAGCTATAACATACTATCTTCATTGAATTCATGAGTCATACTTGAAGCCTAATTATTCTAATATTTTGGATATTGATAAGACTACAGATATGGTGTTCCTATTATCCAAGTATGTCATTGTGTGGGGGCATTTCTTAATGCCAGATTAATTCTTGCTCTCGGTCTTACCCAGCTCGGCAAGAGTGCCAGCCTAGAAAGGTCCCAAGACCCATCCCAGTGAAAATATCTGCAAGGCGCACCTCGGTCTCGGCCGAAGCCTGATCTCGGTCTCTGCTGTCCTTCAGCCATAAATGCGCTCCTAACCAAGCTCGTAATTTTTAGGCACTTACAATTGGCGCCGTCTGTGGGAAGTTGTTGATTAAAATCAAATTTGCCAAAGCCATGCCTTCAAAAACCAGAAATGGCGGCGAGGACTCGTCAAAGACCCATAAAGCCTCATCGTTACCTCCAGTGGCACCCACGGTGCTACCACCGGCCTTTCTCCCACCTCCGGAGCCGATGGAGATTCTACCAGTTTTTCCCCAGCCCTTGGAACTATCGGTGGTTCCCCACTAAAGAAGATCTGAGGGAAAATCTGGTCTCGTGTGCATAGAGGGCATCGTCCAGTCAGACTCCTCGTCTAGGGCGTTGACGACACTCCCCCGGCATAATGATCGCCAGATAATTCCTCTCCACCAGAGTACTCAGCCACCTGAGCAACCCCAGCGGAATGTTCCCCTGCCAGACCCTCGACGACGGGGCAAGACCCCTGTCGGAGCCGGGTCTCATTACTCTCATCGACACACTCACAATGACGCTCAATCCCTTCATCAAATCGATGTAGAAGATGACCCTCTGCTTGAAGACCTCAAGGTCCAGAACCAAGTCATCCAAGAGAAGGAAAAATTGATTCGTCAACTCCAGGGGCAGTTCCGGACGAAGGAGAGGATAACCCGTGCTCTGCCCCTCGGACGCCAACGGGACGCTCTGGATAGACAGGACTTAAGGCGAGTCCTGACCAGTAAAAGAAAAGACCGCGGCGAAGAAGAAGGCTCGAGCAGCAGCCCTCTGCGCAGCGACTCCTGGAGATCACGCCAAGAACCAGAATCGCTCGGGCCAGAGTCGCTGAGGCCAGAGAACGTACGAGACCTGAGAGAGTGGCTTGGTTGCCACGTCAGGTGGGAGGTCCAGCACGAGATGGCCAAAGTCGGCCTCGACCGAGACCAGCTAGGCGCCTATGACGCAGAAGACAAGGGCATGTCTCCTTTCTCTCAGGAGATAAAGGACTTCACTCTCCCTAAAAGATTCAGCGTTCCTAGGTTCGTCCTCTATGACAAAGCCTCGGACCCCGCGGCGCACCTTCGGCATTTCACCCAGCGAATGTCGGTCTGGGAGGACGTTAGCCACTTGAACTGTAGAGTCTTCTCCTTCAGTTTAGGCGACCTCCCCTTCAGATGGTTCTGCGTGCTTCCAGAAGAATCAGTTTCGAGTTGGCGGCAGCTCCAGAACTCCTTAGTTGAAAAGTTTCAAGCACATCGGGTTATCTAGAAGACGGGTGGCAACCTCATTGCGATCAAGATGAGGGAAACTGAAAACATCACTAAGTTTGCCAAAAGATTCTGGACAATCTATAGCCAGATCGAGGACGCTAAGGATGATATTGCCATTATGTGCTTCTAGCAGGCTTTGCTCCCAGGCAATGAGCTTCGTAAAGACTTGGTCAAATCCCCCGTCGTCACGATGAAAGCGTTGATGGCCAGGGTGAACTGGTGTATTGAGCAGGAGGAAGACGAGGCCCGAGGCAATGAAAGATTGGGCCTCTTATAAGGAAACCAGCCCCCCAGAGGAGAGACAAAATTCTCTAGGAGGGAGCCAGACAGGAAAAAGGCCTCGACGACTTCGATAACCTTCTCGGCCTCCACCTCTGGGGGCAATAAGAAGTCAAAGTTCAAGTCCGCCAAACCGGCCGGTGATTCTTACAACGCCGTCAATACGAGCTTCAAGGAGCCCATTTATAAGCTCATCGACAAAATCAAGATGGAACCTTACTTCCAGTGGCCACAGCCGATGAAAGGCGACTCATCCACCCGAGACCAGGGCAAGTTTTGCACTTATCATAAGCAGAATGGGCACAAGACTGAGGACTGCATGGCCCTCAAGTCCCACCTCGAAAGGCTCGTCAAGGACGGGCACCTTAAAGATTACATCAAGGAGGGAGGAAGGGTCAACCGAGCTCAGCAGCGCCGACCTGACGAGGATCAGGATAGCGACGAACCTGCGGGCATCATCGACGTCATCCACCTGGTCCCCACTCCTCGGGGAGGTAACCAAGCTCGTGTCGAGGCCAGGAGGGCTTCACACGACAAGCTAGTGATGACGCCCGAACTGGGGCCTGCACCTAAGAAGGCAGTGGAGTAAAAACCCTAAAAAGAAGGGCAGAGAAACCCTAAAACAAAGACGAAGGAAGCAGGGAAAGAGAAGGGAGAAGAAGACTCACAGAGAGAGAGAGCAAAGGGTTCGAGAACAGGAATCTCCAGATTCGCTAAGTTCTGATTTCGGCAAAAAGTCTTCTCTAGCAGAGTTTGTTTCCAAGCAAAAGCAAAAGTTAGAAAAGGAAGAAGGAGCATCCCTATTTATAGCGGGAGGAGGCGCCTCTTAAAAAGCATGTGTACGAAGCGTCGCCTCGAACTCTCAACGCGTCGCTTCGGTACAAGTAGCAACCAGCCAGAAGATGACATATGACACCGCCAGTTCATCCCCCGCAATAACTCTGACGCACTATTAGTTGCCTCGGGCATATGAAGCGACGCTCGCGTGTTCACCCAGACGAAATAATAATAACACGCCATTTATTGCCTTAGGCAGATGAAGCGGCATCATGATAAGGATCAGACGCCAACGGATGTCAGCGATTAGTGCCAGAACGGGACCCAGGCACAACATATCCTCTCATTTTTAGCTCCTGACCTCAAAGAGTATGAAAATTCTAAAAGGTCAGGAGCTAGGGGGCAATTGTGTGGGGGCATTTCTTAATGCTAGATTAATTCCTGATCTCGGTCTTACCTAGCTGGGCAGGAGTGCCAACCTGGAAAGGTCCCAAGATCCATCATAGTGAAAATATTTGCAAGGCGCACCTCGGTCTCGGCCCAAGCCTGATCTCAGTCTCTACTGTCCTTCAGCCATAAATGCGCTGCCACGAAATGACGGAAAGACTGGACGTTGGACCTAGATAAGTAGCCAGTCTTATCTCACGGTCTCATTTGCAGCCATTGAGGCAAAATGCAGGCTGATGAGACTTCCCATTTTTACCTACCTCCACTCAGGAAGGATCTGATGGGACCCTGCCCTAAGAGTCAACTCTCACGTATATATATGCATGAGGTAAAAACCACCAAAGGTAGGAAAACAGAGAGATCCATATATTCTTTCTTCTTCCCCCATTCACTCCTCAGTTTAGTCACCAAACTAACTCAGGCATCGGAGTGCCTTCGACTGTCTACAACCAAGGGCTCTGACCTTTTTCTCTGCTTTCCCTTTCAGGTTTTAGGAGGTTAATCATTTTCCAAATAATCAAATTGAGAGCCTAATCCTCTCCTAACCAAGTCTGTAATTTTTAGGCACTTACAGTCATGATCTCAACCATAGAGTCATACTATCATATAAATAAATAAAAAAACAAGAATAGCAAATGAAAAAAATGAAAGGTGGCTTTTAGATCTCAACTAATTTATGACCAGTCTTTGATGCAGCTAAAACTTCCTCGTTGGATTGTTTGCAAAGGTTTTGGTATGAAATCATGTGTGATGGTGTTAGACTTGTGGGTTATTAGTCCCACTAAATCCCTATAGTTAAATTAAAGGCCTGTTTGTTTGCATTATAATACATGGGAATTTAACACGCCAAAAATTATGGTCAAATGAATTCCACCAAAGGATTAGTAAAGAGTTGAACTGTGAATTACTTTCTAAGATTAAGGGAGCGAGACTTTGACTTCTTAGAATTTGAATTACTAGAGTGATGGCTGGTATGTGTGGGGTGGCAAAGTTTGACCCAATTCAATCCTAATAATGTAAGTGAGATGCATGTTAGGTTATCTTGACATAGTTATGTAGAAGGGACTGAGGATAGCTACTCGAACTTGACTGGTCTTTTGGACCCCACTCTGCATCTCTTATATTTGTCTAAAAATTAAAGAAAAGGGATCTTCTTTTCAAGTTATATATTTATATATTATATGAAGTCCTGTTTATTTGAATTAATTAGAATATATTGGAATTGAATACATGCAATTCATATAATAAGCGGTTAAAAATGCAGATCAAAGGTGAACTTTTAAAAATAAGCATCAAATAACCTTTCATTTTAAATAAATAGAATGAAAAAGATGGATAATGAATACTCGGCCATCACCTTAGTAACTCAGTACAAAAGAAAGTAAAGGTCCTATCTACGTCTCCACTTTAATATATCCTTCACCCCTCACCTCATTCAGCCAATCACCCCTTACCTCTTACAATAATCCTTCGGTATATGATCCATTTTCCCATGAATTGCTATGTATACAATTCCATTGTATTTTAATGCAAACATAGTTATTGAAGATGGATCTTCAATGCAAGTTTTTTTTTCTTTTGTAGAAATGATAATTCATTAAAAGAGATAGAAAAACAACCAAGGAACATCAAAGAACAATGAAAAATAAAAAAAGAGCTACTCAAATTCCATCTCCACCCCCACCCCGCCCCCCCCGCCCCCGAAAACCACCCAATCCATAACATTTTTTGGCAAGCTCATGAGCAAAACTGTTAAGGCTTCTAGGAACATGGGAGAAGGAAATATCTTCAAAGGAAAAACTCAGCTCTCTATTGTCCAACAAAATAGGGTGGATGGATCGAATCAACTCAAGGGCATCCGAAAAAAGGTGGATATTGCAGAAACCACATATGCTCGCCTCTTTCAGCGCACATAAGATAGCCCTTGCCTCGGCTTCTTTTGGAGAAGAAACCTTGGGTCCTTCACACTATCCATCATGAAACCAAACACCATTCACACAAATAGCGATGCCAAAATGAGTTTTTCCATCCACGGCTCTAAAGTATGCATCCCAGAAAATCTGAGCCATGCCTGTAGGGCTCCTCAGGCCGACTTCCTGGTAAGGGGATAAGGGTCCTTGGTAAATCTTTTTAGGTTTGGCCATAGATTCAACAATCATTTTTCTAGCACAGATAATTGTGTTAAGAGGTTTGATAGTTATGCCTCTAAATATGAAATCATTTCTTCTCTTCCAAAAGGCCCACCAGAGAGAGAGAGAGCCCAACCTTTAGCTTGAAGGTGAATTGGTGGGCTCATCATGTTACGTAGTTTCATGAAGGAGTTCCACCTATTCCTGGTCCTTAAAGGAGTAATGGAATGTGATAACATTCCTGATGTTGGACCTAAACCTAGTGGCTCTCGCATGATCACATAAGAATAGAGCATGCTCAAGTGATTCTTCTGAGGTTGTGAAAATGGGACACATGGCATCATCAGAAATGTCTTTGTTGTTGAGCATTTTCCGTACGTGAATTGCATTATTAAGACATTTCAACTCAAAGAGAAGAATTATTTGTGGTAGACTGATATACCATAACGTCTTCCTATTAATGAGAGAGTTGGATGTACTTTCTATCATCTTCATGAGTAATTCTGTCAGCAGGTATTAAAGATAATATTCACCTCCTTTAGAGGGCCATATTCTCTTGTCTTCACTACTACTATGACGTGGAATATAGATTTTCCAAATATTATCAATATCAGAATGTGTATAAAAAAATATTTCTAATTAATTGTTCATTTTATCTTTTATCCGTATTCCAAAAGTCTTTAACCCTAAGATCTTAGTTAACCATATTAGAAATAGGTTTCCTAAGACCCCCTTAAGAGGGGATCCAACTGCATTTCCAAATATAAACTTGATCTTTCCATTGCCCACCCCACCTTATCATTGATAAAACTGGTCGCTTCTACACATCCCTTCCAAAACTAGAAGTTGTCCTTTTTAAATTTTCTCTCTCAACAAGGTTTGTAATTTGGGAAATATTTTCCTTTCAAAATCTTGAAACTTAACCTGTTTTCATTGGAAAGGCACCTCCAACATGTTTTAGCTAATAGGACAAGATTTTTTATTTTTTGGTTTCTCGGGTTCCATAAAGAAATATTCCATAAAGAGGCAATATAATTCCATAAAGAAACATTCCATAAAGAGACATGCCGTGAATTGGCTAAAACAAACACAGGTTAAAATAGTTTATGAGGCTAAAACCAAGGTACAAATTTTAAGTAGTTTTAAGTTGTGAATGAGAACCAAGGATTGCTAGAAAACCCTGTATCGATCCCACCTAAATGCCCATGGTCCAATTTGAGGGTATGTTGCCCTTTTCCACTTTGCGTGGGTTTCCTTTCCCAGTGTGCAGGTTCTATAAAAAGGAAAGAAAGAAAAAACTTGTAAAACAGGTGCAGAGAAGAATGTGGAACTATAGTATTTGACAATCGTCCTTCTGCTAGGCCTTCTTATTTATCCTACTGGTAATTGGATTGGATTCTCTTCTTCTTAGGAGAGGAAACTGCAGTCTGCAGGTGAAAGAATATGCTGGAAAAAGGAGATTCCTTTCTCATTTTTTGGGGAAAGGATTCCCTTCTTCTTATGAGAGGAAACCTCACGTGAAAAATAGAAAAGAGAATTAGATTAATTGCTTCAAACATGGTTTTCGCACTATATTTATTGTTTGTATGGTCCAAATATTCCATTGGTAAGTGGGGCCATCATTTGGAATATCTCAACCGTTGCATAGTGGACAATTACTTTGTCCCAAGTTCTTCAATTGATTTTGAGTTTTTTTATAGAACGATCAGAATTCTTTTGATAGATCCTTTTTAAAGGAAAAGTTAGAAATTAATTGATCAAGTGGGATTCACAGTTGGATTGATAATGTGTGACACAAAAAGATAAACACATTTTTGTTTGTGTGTGTAAGAATGGTGCACTCGGATGGAAGTGAAATTTGGTTTGGGATGGCTTGTGATTTTACCAGCTTTGATAAATAAAATGGGCCCTCAACGTCAGGTAAATTACATGGCTATATAACTCCTATGATCATCATATGGACGGCTCTTCTATAACTATAGGCCATCAACCATGAGGCTCTGAGGATATTTTTAAAATCAGAAGGTTGCAGTCGCCTAATCATGGCCACGACATGTGCAGATCTCAAGAAATCCATGGACATAGGACGACGTATATAGAAGATTCTACAAGTTGTGAATTAACCTAGGCCATTTAGAATTTTAATGACATAAAAAAGGGGTTTTTTTTTAGTGGAAAAATCTCCTTAGACACTTAAGGGGTCGTTTGTCTTTTACGTGTGGGATATGTAAATTTAATTTACACATGTAAATGATAAATATTCAAATTTTAAGTATGTAAGGTTTATACATGCATTTATTTTTACAACGTTTGTCTAATAACATCAATTTCACACCATTTACACATGTGATTCATTTTACCATGTTTGTTTCAATGACATGTGTAAATTTATTAGATGATCTTGTAAACAATAGTTAATCATTGAATTAAATTCTGCTATAATAATATGAACAAGAGACAAAAATGCCTAAGGTTTCATCTGCATTTTAGATCCCTCAAAAGGAACATGTCTTTTAACATGAAATATACTTTTCAAAAAAATAAATTTCTAAGAATGCTAAACTTCACAAAATGCATTCCAACATGTTTGGTACTCTACCTTACAAAACAAATATTTCAAAATAGAAGAACTCCATCTTAAAAAAATATATATTTCGAATTTCATTTCAAAAAATGATAGTATGTTCACCTATGAAAAAGATGATTCATTGCATCTAGTACTCATTTAACTGAATTCACTGCATCATTTGCGTTGTACTAGCTCTTCTATTTGCCGATGCATTCCACATATTTGACGCTATTGGAATAAAACCTCGCTTATGAGCATAACCAGCATCAACAAGAAAGTACTTTCCTATTAAGAATTAAAATGACAAGTTTAGTATATATATTATTTATACATATATAATTAAATTAAACAGAACTACAATTTACCTTCTGGAACTTGTATATTATATATTCCTCTATTTTGTAGAACATCAAAAAGGACTTTTTGATCATTGGCCGAGCCTTCAAAGCCGGCACATACAAATTGAAAGAGCATGTCAAAACCTACAACTGCCATTACATTTTGGGCAATGAATCCCTTTCTACAACGATAACGTTGATGATCTTTAACTGGGACCCATGCTGGAACATAGGTGCCGTCCATAACACCAATACAATCCCACGCAATCATTAACAATTTAAACAATTTGTCATAAAGAATAAAGAAAAAAGTTGATGACCTAATTACTTAATTACCTTGAAAAATGGGTAGAATATTCAATTTGAAGCAATATGTGCCGGTGGTGGTGTTTCAGGTTCAGGAACTTTAACATAATCGGGACATATATATAAAAGCGCTTCCAAAACATCCTTAAAGTACTTGCTAATTGTTAGGCCTGAATGTTGAAACTGAATTTGCATGACCCGATTACGCTCACTGTGGCCTATTGTATTTACGAAGATGGCAACTTGTTCTTCTACAGTGACATTTTTAGTTGCACACAATAACCCTTCTCTTTTCAGTAAATCACAAAACTCCAAGAACACATCAGTCCTCATACGAAGTAAATCATATGTTAAATGCTCAAAACCATTAATGAGGTATTGTGTGAAGTCATGGCTAGTTAAAGATGAATTATGAACTCTCCTCCTTTTGACCCTCTTTTGTTTACAATGACAGTCTACAAGTATAATGACAACAGTTGATAGTGCTACCAACCACCAAAAAATGATCTTCTTCTTTATGTCCATTACGTTATACTGCTTCATAATCAATTCACACATAAAAAAGTGAGTAACTATTTTAGGCCATTCATAGAAACATTATTTTCATATGATAAATCAACATTATCCATCTAAAAGAAAAGCAAACACAACAATTGGATAAGAAAGAAAAGTCAAATAATACTAACATAACAATAAAATATAAAAGAGTGCCAAAATTTAAAAAAATTAAATGGAGAAGTCACACTTGGTCCAACATAACACTACAATATTAAATACCATCCAAAATGCAATAAAACTACTATAGTCTAAAAAAATCACACTTCGTCCAACATAACACTACTAAATATCATCACTTAATTCCTCCAAAATCCAATCACGTCGATCCTTCTTGGTATGAAATGCAAGGAATTGACTCGACGCTTATGGATCCCTTAGCATCCTAAGCACCTTTCCACGTAGAGATTTTTCTAATTCTAGCTCCTGAACTGCAGCGACAACATCTGCTTGACTCGGCCCTGATTGGTTCAATTTTTCAACAACATAGACAAGTGTGTCTATCATCTCCTTTACTGCACGTACAATTTCACTATCAGATTTAGCTTCACCTCATACATTGCGTCGAGAGCTTGCATTTGTGTCTTTTCTAGTATGTGGGGCTTTGGAACATTCAGTCATCTCATCTAAACTAGACTGTACTGCCGCTTCATCAATTGGTACTTGGGGGTCTGAGATCAGATGTGGTGGGTGTTGGTTTGTCAGTATCACATCTTTTTCATCTACGATTGTATCTCCATGTATAACGACCAACTTTTCATAGTCGGCACAACTTTTTCCTCAATACTTTGCATAATCAGGATGTACTTGAAGTATACAAATTGAACAATACAAAGTAAATAGTTTATAACTTAAACAATAGATGAAATATTATTTTAACTAAAAATTAATGATCCACTCACCTTGACATAGTCCTCCCAGACTTGGTCTTCTGCAGTAACATTTTTCTCTTTATCATCCCATCCAAACCCACTTAGGCCAATCAAAGTCTTGATTTGTTTGTAACGGGGTTTTAATGTTCTAAAGTGATTTCTAATTTTACCTTTATCATAGTCATCTCCAAACTTTTCCATCAGTTTTCGTTCTATCTCTTTCCACCCTTTAGTGGTATACCCACCTTCATTTTTTCTCCCAAGCTTTACTTGTTCTATAAATAAGTCCATCAAGTAATCATTAGAGTAGTCCGTCCATGAAATATTCTTCTTTTCTCTTCTACCACGCTTGGTTCCAGTTGGTGTCTCAACTTGGATGGATTGAACATGGTCTTCAACTTGTTCAGTATCCACTTCTAAAAATGAAAAAAATTGTTAAGAAAAAGATACAACTTTAGATAGATTAACATTCATAAATTTGTAATTGCCCATTTAGTTACTCTTTTCCACTCATGATCACATGAACAAAATAATACACGAGATTAACATATCAAAATAAATAAGCACACATTAGAGATTAACGCATCATTTTCTTGAGATACAAGAGAAATGGACACTTTTGCATGGAGTTCCAAATAAGCACTGAATTATATGACAAAGAAGAGGCCCCAGAATGTAGATTTGTTCCATTACTTTACAACATTGTCACTCTCTATTAGTCATTGGGGATAAGGCTAAGATACAACAAGTATTGGAGATAATTAAGGCGAAGAAGAGTTCTATAGTTTATCTGAACTAAGCCAGATACAAGAAGTATTGGAGATAATTAAAGTTGTAGAGGTATTACTATTCATATTTATTCAGGGACTTTGCAATAAGAATCTTTTAATAAGGCTAAGATGATGGCAATGCCTGCTGGGGATGTAAAGATGATGGCAACTAGAGTTGGTTGGGAAAAGTACACCTAAAAGATAGTTTGAAATTTTTTATAGTTAATTACTAATCTCATGCCTCCATATGTACCTATTCAGGATTAAGAACAATACATGATAAAGTGCAATTCATCGCAGACATCAAAACTTGTATGTTTGTTGCATGATCTACTTACAATTAGCGTAAACCATATCTCATTTAATTGAAGTGGTTGAGTTCAACAACAAAGAATTTAATTTGGTTTAGTGAATTTCATACTACAATTAATTGTCCTTTTCACTTTTATTTGGATTGGGTACAAATACATGTTGATCAGACATGACACATGGAAGACTCACAGAAACCAAGTGATATAAAATAACCATCAACATAAAAGGCACATTGGAGTTTCCTTCATTGCTCTCAACTCAAAGAGGGGGCCATTCACATGGGTGGTTAAGAAAAGTTGGTGTTCTTCCAGAATTGTTTTTGTGCCTGTCATTGATTTAATGTAAAGGTATATGATATGCTTGCTTGCATTAACTGTGAAAAGCAGCATGGACAAGATGAGGTTTTCACAACTGATCTTTGCTTGGGTCTTTTTCAATTAAAATCAATTAAAGCTGTTAAGTACTATGGACCACAACAACCCAAAAGGCCTCATACCAATGGAGTACTTAATCCTACTTATATGCCCATGATCTTTCACATTTCTAGCCGATGTAGGACTTTGGTTGCACATCCCCAACAATCCTCCCCTCAAACAAAGGACCATATCTCTTTGGATATTTTTACCGGGCCTCCCCTCAAACGATCATGCATCCGCCCACTCCATCGAGGAGAGCCAACTCAAGAGCCTCACCACAGATCCACCAATCGTGAGTACCACGCTTTCCCTGCGCATCACCGGGGCCCACCACCTTTGTTCGGCAAGACGAGGATTCTCCTGGCTAAGTCTGGTCCTGGGCTCTGATACCACTTTGTTGAGTACTATGGACCACAACAAACTCCACATTGGTATGATATTGTCCACTTTGGGTCCAAGCCCTCATGGATTTGCTCTTGAACTCTACCTAAAAGGCCTCATACCAATGGAGTACTTAGTCCTACTTATATGCCCATGATCTTTCCCATTTCTAGCCGATGTGGGACTTTGGTTGCACATCCCCAACAAAAGCCATAACCTCTGATCATGAAAGTATCACTTAAAGAGTTTCTACACAGGGTCATAAAGTAAGAAATGTAACTAGGGTTGTACCAATGTAGCTCATCTGGTTTGCAACACGGGCTGTGAGAGTAGGTTAGTTTTGAGTCTTCCAAGTTGATGGTCTATGAAGTTTTTTAACCAGATGGCCTCTTGGATTGTCACACTAAAGGTTATATGCTAAACTTCCGTATTGATAAAACTATAGAAGTCTGCTTCAGATGAAAACCAGTGAATAGGACAAGAGACTTGGATCATGCACCATTCTTTCCAAACAACAATAATTATCTAGAGAAGTGGTGTCTCCAATTTCCAGTTGGAATCTGAGTACTATATTTTGCTAAGGGCCTTTTTATTTCTGTCTTCTTGAAGATGCCTGCAGGGGATGTAAAGAAGATGGCAATGCCTGCAGGGGATGAGGGAGAGTATTAAGAATAAGATGGATACTGAAGGTATTGTAAGAGATTACCTTTGAGCAATACAATGGGCTTTGGGATCCTCTCCTTTCCCTTGGCATATTGATAGATTGGATTGAGGAGAGATTCATTCTTAGGCAAGGGACCATTTCGGGTTTTTTCTTCCTCATGATACGTGATGGAAAATATAAGGCTAATAGGTCAGCAATAAAGGTTCCAACAGACTGTCTCTACCCTTCGATATGTGATGTTCTAGTGGGTTTCAAATTTTAATAGATTCCTTTGTACCAGATAAACACATCAACAAGCATATAGCAACCAGATCAGCCTAAATCAATACAAGATATGAGGAGTTCTGTTAAAATGGAGACTTCTGTGTCATCAAGGATGTGGATGGACAGTCATAATTACTAATTGAATACCATCAAGAACATTTGAGAGGATTAAGTCTTTAGGGAAAAAAAATGTTTTAAGGATTTAATACAGTGTCAAAATCAACTGTGATGAGTAACTAAACTTTCAGCTCACATCCAGTTCTTCTAAATAGAACTACTCTTTAACTTCTTCTAACAGGAAACATCAAACACTTAAAAGGGAGCATGCATTCCTCAATTTATGATGAGTAGTGAACATTGCAACAAACTGAATTCAGCAAAACAGTGGACCTTAGAGGACTACATGTTAGAAAAACCCAAAAAGAACACATCAAACCATCATACATGAATCAATGAAACACATGATTTTTTACAAACAAATGTAGAATACATCAAACCATCATACTTGAATCAACAAACCATCATATAGTGTATAACACATATGTTAGCGATTAAGATCTCAAACAAAAGCACCATTACATTAATAAAAGAATATAAATACCCAAATATAAAGACAATTGAATTATCATAAAACATACAGTAATTTAATAATAAAAAAAGTACAACAAATCAATGCAAAGAAAACACATCAATTTAATAGGCATCTGATTGGAGATGTGGCGACCTAAGACCATGATCTTCACGAAGTCAAGAATCCATTTGTGCTCAAGATCGTGATGCCCTATCAGAAATACTGGTAAAGAAATAGTATTTGTGCTCAGATCATGATGCTCAAGATCATGATGGTTTTATTGCTAGAGAAATGCTTATGAACTCATTTGTTCATTAGCGGAGTGTTGTATTACCTTCACACGAAGAAGATGAGATGCTTGGGCGACCATGCGGGGAGAGAGACGCAGCCACACTGGGAGAGAGACGCAGCCACGCAGGGAGAGAGACGTTGTATGGGTTTTTGATGCAGGGAGAGAGAGACACAGTATGGGAGAAAGACGCAATATAGGTTTTATCCATTTTATAAGAGTTCTTGACTCTTGAACTTCCTTTTTTTTCATGCATTTGGGGGGTCTCGAAACCAAAACTTGTTTGACGGAAACATCGTCTGCTTCCAACAGGTGTTCTTTCAAATCCCACCCATTTTGGTATTCTTTATTTTCCCACCTCAACAGGTGATCAAATTTTGGTGTGAAAATGAGTCTATTTCCACACCATTTACACATCTCATTTACACACAAGATGTGTAAATATTTGTAAACAAACATGACTGATGCGTAAATGTTACACATATTCTCGATTTACATATGTAAATCATGTGCATAGACAAACGACCACTTAGTAGACCAAAAATGACATAAAGTTTTGTTAGTAACCAGATTGGACTTCCCGCCACACTTTACCCTTTTTTTTTAGCACTTTTGCATTGAGCAGCGATATAGCTACTTGTATACACCCATGAGTGGAAATAATGTTGCTTATTTCAATACTATATAGATGCCGACTCAAATTCCCTTTCTCATTCATCTTGTTTGTCTTAGAAGAGAATCTATGCACCCTTTTCATCTCATAACCCCTTTATGACTTCCATGGATTTGTTTTTGCAGAAAAAGGTTTTCTAAACTAATACTTAAAAGGCGGACTCTATTATAGTGGCTCCCATGTATTATTTTATTCATATTTTCTACTCCATCAAAGAGTTTGGTGTGTCAAACTATAGAGGCTGGTGGAGTCATTTTCCTTTCTTTAATGTCATAGACGGGCATTCACATTGTCATTGTCCAAAATATGCAATAGCTTACATTCATCCATATGCGTAAATACAAATGTACAATGGACTGATATGAGCATAGATATCGCTGCCCGTGACAATTAAATGTCACAGAATAGATACCAATATGTGAGTAAGCCTGTTACGAGTAAAGATATCGCTGCTCACAGCATTTAAAAGTTAATTAATAGATGCCATTCTGGGGACTGGTAGCTTGTTTTGAGCATAGATATCGCTACTTATACCGGAATTTGAAAAAAAAAAAACCCTTTTGTTAGGGATTTTGTGTGTTGCAATTTGATGGATCCATGATCATTTTATCATCATTCAAATTCTCACACATGCATTGGTTTTGAAAAACTTGAAAGTTTAAATTTTCTCATGCATGCTTTTATAACTTTTACAAGTTATTTTTCATGCATGATTTGGAGTTTTAGGTCTAGATGCTTAAGTAATTAAAAAAAATTATTTTAATTAGGCATGCCATGATCTTAGAATTTCAAAATCATCTTAGGCATAGATAGGTTCATGTTTTGAAAACACTTTTTGGATTGATTTAACATGAAACCAAGCATGACTTACATGACAAAAAAATTCCCTCTTAGAAACTCATTTTCAAGTCAAAATCCCTGGGAATTTACTTCAGTCACCTCTCGGTTATAATAACTGGACGTAGGAAATTTGTCAAAATACGCCTGTCGGTGACCTGTCGCTTAGCTATCAGTTAATCGACAACGTGCTTTGGTTAATCGAGAGCTAACCAAAGTGAAAGTTTTTTTGACTAGAGGTCAAACTAGCCGTTTTATGACCGTTGGGCGTTTCATTAACCGAACTGGGGGGGCGGGGGGGGGGGGGCGGAGTTGGGTTGAATTGGGTGAGCTCATATCTTGTCCAATTTTAATTTCCTAATGCCAATTATGCTTTGGTGAAGGTTAATTAACTTGAGTACAAGTGAAGTCTCTAAGTAATGCATCAACAAGTAAAGAAACCAACAACCATATAATCATTCAGCATAGGCATTAATTATGAACATTAATAGAATAAGCATAAATGAACATCAACCATAAAATGAAAGCATAAGACCATCCACCATAACACAATAGTTTATAGTGATTCAGCCAACATGCCTACATCCACTCCCGGCTTCTCTATCAGATTTTTCACTATCTCAATATGAGGTTTAAGTTCACCTCCAACCTTACAAACCATCACTTATGCTTTTGTAGGCTTAGCATTAACCTTTACAACCACTCTATGCTTTTAAGGCTAAGCAAGGTTACATGAAATCTTTCTATCAATTCTATGCCTAAGAATGCACTAGGTGTATGAACAAAAACGGAGACAAATTCTTGCATTGAATATCATTAAATCAATATTACAAGAAAATCCACTTTGATTTTTGGGGTGAATTACAACGCTCAAAACCAAAAATTCAATGTCCTAATCCAAGAAGGAGTTTCCTTTTGGTCCTTGACCTGCTTCTTTCTTTGCAAGTAAAATAGAAGGAACTTTATAAATGTCTAATTTTCATTGTGACATATGTCTTTTATATTTCTTTAGCAGATTTTCCATCATTGGACTGGTGATTTATGATGTTTCTATCATAATCCCCACAGCTCCCATATCAAACTCATAACATGCCTAGTTCAATTGGCTCATACATCAAGCTCGTAACCACGTTTTCGGCCAAGTTCATTTAGCCCACCCGCTAAACCTCTAGCAGTTCACGTGTCAGGCTCATAAAATTATAGCCCACATGTCAATTGGTCACATAAATGGCCCATAGCAGCCCATATGCATGCTTATAGCAGCCCACTATGCAAGACATTAATGACCCATATATAAGGCCAATTTAGACCTATTTAGTGATATGATTTGGGCCAAATGTCATTTCATGGATTCACTTTTATAAAATGGGCTATGACCATAATTTGTCTCTTAAAAGGGTTAGGGAATTTCTTTAGACTCATTTACAACCCATACATAACCAATTTGAAAATTGCATCAGGGCCTATTTTCTGCATAAACATATTTTGAGACAAAGTCGGCCTACTTTAAACCCATTTACATCCCTCACATGGACTGAGTTAAGGCCCATTATAATATATTAAGCTAGGAGGCTTTGGCTTCGATTTTGACCGTCAATTGTAATTTTTACTGACGGTTATGTAACTACTCATGCAACTACCCCCTCATTTTCCATCAAACCACTCGTGTTTCAGTTGTTCCTATGTAACTATACCCTTTTTGCTCCAATTTCTCTATTTCTATTGTTAATTTGTATGGCTCAGTAGAAGTTAATTAATCTTGGTTAATCAGGCCCCTGGTTTGCCCAAGCTGTACTCACTACAACATTTTGCACATTCAGCGATGAAATTTTTCGTCACTAAAAGTTAACAAAACGTTGGTAAAAACCTTTACCGATGAAAAGATTTTCGTTGGCCAGACGTCGGTAAAAAATGGTGGACAAAACATTTTACCGACAAAATTAATTTTTGTCGGCGGAAATGATTTTTACCGGCAATTATTTGACTTTTGACGACGTTTTTAAAACATCAGTAAATTTATTTTACTTTTCTTAATTTTTAATAAAACTTTTACCGATGAAAAAAAAACGTCGGCAAAAGTATTTCATTTTTTTATTTTTATTTTTCTTACCGACGTCTTTTTTTTTTTTGTTGGCAAAAATAAAAATAAAAAATAAAAAATGAAATACTTTTGCCGACGTTTTTTTTCATCAGAAAAAAGGAAAACGAAAAATAATTAATTTATAAAATAATTTTGTTGACGTTTTGTTTTCGTCGAAAAAAATAAAATAAAAATAAATAAATAACAAAGCACTTTTGCCGACGTTTTTCGTTCATCGGCAAAAATAAAATAAATAACAAAACACTTTTGCTGACGTGTTTGTTTCGTAAGCAAAGATAAAATAAAAATAAATAAATAACAAAACACTTTTGCCGATGTAAAAAAAACGTCGGTAAAAGTTTTTTCTTTGAAATGTTATATTTGTTTTTTTCAATATAGTTTTCCTATAAACCTATTTGTACACCTGTATAAAAAAAAAAAAAAACCTGTTCATGTACCTATATTCAATATTAAAAATGTATGCAAACAAAAGTTACTAAATAAACAAACAACCATCGCCATTTTTCATCAAATCATTCATCTCATTATACAAATATTATGATCAATAATGACACAGTCTCATATAAATGTCCAATATACATATATAAATAATCTAAAAAGAATAAAATACCCCACAAGTCTGCAACCGACCCTAAAGCGTCCATCAATCTGCAATGACAAAAACAACATTAGAATCCTTTCAATGAATTAAATTATAAATGGAAGATAAACATGTATATATATAAATCTTTTCCTAAGATTTTCGGCAGCCTGTTTTCCTACATAAGTGTTGAGAATTAGGCGATTTTTGCATTTAATTCGTTAACCGGAAGTTTGATTCACTAACCGTCAATTCCTACAAGTTACTTTGGCCTTTAACAAGGTACCCGTGCCGGTTTCTGGGCTGTCCGATGACTGTTTCCCGTTTTCGACCTCCGACGGAAAGAGAGCACCGAGTGAGAGAAAAGAGAAAGGGGGTGGGTTTAACGTTTTTGGCGCAGTGAGAGAGAAAGAGAACAGAGACCGAGAGAGAGAGAAAGAGCAGAGAGAGAGAGAAAAAGAGAAGATCGAGAGAGCGAGAGAGAGCAGATTGAGAGAGCAGAGAGATCGAGCGAGAGAGAGCAGAGAGATCGAGCGTCAGAGACAAAGAGCAGAGAGAGTGAGAGTGAGGGAAGAGCAGAGAGAGTGAGAGTGAGAGAAGAGCAGAGAGCGAGAGAGTAGAGAGAGCGAGAGTGAGATAAGAGCAGAGAGAGCGAGAATGAGAGAAGCGAACAGAGGAAAGAGGGCTTTTGGAGGAAGAGAGTCACTGGGAGGGAAAATAAGGCTTTTGAAGGCGGGAGAGGGAAAAAATAAGTGGGAAGTTTACTGACGTTTATATTTCGTCACAAAAAATGAATTTTCGTCGGTAAAAATTATTTTATTTTTATTATTTATAAACAAGTAAAAAAAGTCTATCAACCCTTACCGACGTTTTATATTAAACGTCGGTAATAAATTTTTCGAAGCTAATTTTCGTCGGGAAAAAAAAATTCATCAGTAAAGGACTCCGATTTTTAATTTTCATAAAAATAAAATTAATTATTAACGACGTTTTACAAAAAACTTCGCTAAATTTTCATTTTACCGATGTCATAAAATTTGTCGATAATGTCTAATTAAATATTTTTAGGAATGTTTATTTTCCCTAAAATGGAGTTAATAATAAAATTGAACTCTGCCGATGGTTTTCAAGGATTTTACCGATGTTTTGTAATTACAATTTATTTTTGTAGAGAAAATCAATTTCTTGGGACCCACGGAAGTGATAAATCAATTGAAGAATCAAAGAAGGAAAACCAAAGTATTGCAACTCTGCATGGGGTCCACACTAACCTGGTTGGAAGACTCAATTCAAGCCAATCAAAGAAGAAGAAAAAAATGCAAAAGAAAATCCAACCATATGAAGGACATCCAAGGTAAGGGAATTTCAAGCATTGCACACAGAAGTGGGGCCCATCATGTGTTCCAATTGATAATACAAATATGAATTTCATATTTGTAATTATTTAAGCCAAGATGTAATTTGAGGAATTTCTTAATAGAGGAAGTGGGCCCAGATTTGGATAGATTCAAGCAAATTTCAGAGTCCTAAATATGGAGGGTAGTAACCTAGAAGTTGCAAGATAAATTCAAGTCGAAAGAGTCAAGGTTTCCTTAAGAACTCTACAAGTTGGATTTCAGTGAAGATATGTTTCCAAATATTTGGAAACTTTTACAAGCCAAGAAGCTATCCAAATTAAAGGAGATATCACACGTCCAACACTTTGCCTTCCCAGACTTCTCCATTCCAAGTTGGACGTCCAAGCCATGATTGAAGATAAAATTTAAGATACAAATTTTGAATCTTGAATCAAGAAAGAAAATAAAAAAAAAGAAAAAAAAAAATCCAAAAGAGGCTTTACAAGTCCAAGGCCATGAAGGTTCAAGATGATACACTCCAAGTGCGGTCCAAATGCATTCAAATTAGAATTGTATCAGAAACCGGCATGAGCACTTCGCTTGAGGGTAGAGTAACTTGTAGGAACTGACGGTTCGCAAATAGGACTCCCGGTTAGAGAACTAGAAGCAAAAATAATTCTTTTTCCAACTTTTAGGCTCGAAAATGGCCAGCCAGGGGTCAGGAACGGGAAACGGCCCTCGAAAAGATCAGAAACAGGCAAGAGCAGTTCGCTCGAGGGTATAATAACTTGAAGGAACCGACAACTCGCAAATAGGACTTTACAACACTTAGGTTCGAAAACGGAACGGGAAACGGCCCCCGAAAAAATAAAAAACCGGCATAAGCACTTCACTCGAGGTTAGAGTAACTTGTAGGAACTAATGGTTTGCAAATTGGTTTCCCGATTAGAGATTTAGAAGCGAAAACATCGGATTTTCCAACACTTAGGCTCGAAAAACGGCCCGCCGAGGGTCCGTAACGGGAAATGGCCCCTGGAAAAATTCAAAATTGGCACGAGCACTTCGCTCGAGGGTAGAGTAACTTGTAGGAACTGACGGTTCGCAAATAGGACTCCTGGTTAGAGATTTAGAAGTGAAAACATCGAATTTTCTAACACTTAGGCTTGAAAACGGTCCGCCGGGGGTCCGGAACAGGAAACGGCCCTTGAAAAAATCGGAAACTGGCACGAGCACTTCGCTCGAGGGTAGAGTAACTTGTAGGAACTGACGTTTCGCAAATAGGACTCCCGGTTAGAGAATTAGAAGCGGAAATATCGGATTTTCCCAAACTTAGGCTCGAAAACAGCCCGCCAGGGGTACGGAATGGGAAGCGGCGCCCGAAAAAATTGAAAACCAACACGAGCACTTCACTCAAGGCTAGAGTAAGTTGTAGGAATTGACGGCTCGCAAATAAGAATCCCGGTTAGAGATTTAGAAGCAAAAACATCGGATTTTTCAACACCTAGGCTCGAAAACGGCTCGCCGGGGGTTCAGAATGGGAAACAGCCCCCGGAAAAATCGGAAACCGGCATGAGCACTTCGCTCGAGGTTAGAGTAACTTATAGGAGCTAACAGTTTGCAAATACGACTCTCGGTTAGAGATTTAAAAGCGAAAACATCGGATTTTCCAATACTTAGGCTCGAAAACGGCCCGTCGGGGGTCCGGAATGGGAAACGGCCCCTGAAAAAATCGAAAACTGACATGGGTACCTTGTTCAAGGCCAAAGTAACTTGTAAGAATTGACGGTTAGTGAATCGGACTTCAGGTTAACGAATTAAACGCAAAAGCCGCCTGATTCTCAATACTTAGGTTGGAAAATAGGCTGCCAAAAAACTTAAGAAAAGATTTATATATATACATGTTTATCTTTCATTTATAATTTAATTCATTGAAAAGATTCTAATGTTGTTTTTGTCATTGCAGATTGATGGACGCCTTGGGGTCGATTGCAGATTTCTGGGGCTATTTTAATCTTTTTAATTTTTTTGTATATGTATATTGGACATTTATATGTGACTGTATCATTATTGAATGTAATATTTGTTTAATGAGATGAATGATTTGATGAAAAATGGCGACGGTTGTTTGTTTATTTAGCAACTTTTGTTTGCATGCATTTTTTATATTGAATATAGGTACACGAACAGGTTTATTTTTTGATACAGGTGTATAAACAGGTTTACAGGAAAATTATATTAAAAAAAAATATATAGCATTTAAAAAAAAAAATTTACAGACATTTTTTTTCGTTGACAAAAGTAGAAATAAAAATAAAAAAAATAAAATACTTTTACCGACGTTTTTTTTTCGTCAGCCAAAAAAAATAAAATATAAAAACATAAAAACACTTTTACCGACATTTTTTCGTCAGTAAAATAAGAAAGAAAAATAAATATAAAATATAAAATTACTTTTACCAATGTTTTTCTCGTCGGTAAAATAAAAATAAATATAAAATATAAAATACTTTTGTCGACGTTTTTTTTCGTCGGTAAAAGAAAAAAAATAAAAAAATATAACACTTTTTCCGACGTTTTATTTCTTCGGCAAAAGGATAAATAAAAATAAAAAATTATAAAAATACTTTTACCGACGTTTTTGTTTGTCGGCAAAAGTATAAATAAAAATAAAAAATTATAAAAATAAGTTTACCGAATTTTGGTTTCCTCGGTAAAAGAAAAAAAGAAAAAAAATAAAAAATATAATACTATTACCGTCGTTTTATAATTCGTTGGTAATAATCTTCGATTTTTACGTTTCCTAGAAAATAAATTAGTTCTATGATTTAACTTTTGCCGACGTTTTTTTTGGAAAACGTCGGTAATGATCGGGCTTTTACCGACATTGTTTATAAAACGTCGGTAAAGATTAGACTTTTACCGACGTTTTCCAAAAATCGTTGGTAAAAGTCCTATATTTACCGACGAAATTATATACGTTGGTAAAAAGTACTCTTTACCGATGAATTTTGAAAAGCGTCGCTAAAAAACGTCGCTAAAAGTGTAATTTGTTGTAGTGACTGTGATTAGAAGTAAGCCTATTATAGGTCTACTGTGATTAAGAAGTAGTGTTTGGGTGTAACGAGGTTTTGGGGCTGATATTATAAATAGAGACTCAGAGTCTCTAGGATCTACAACCTCTTCTAATTGCATAGTGAATTCTCCCATCTTCCCCGTGACGTAGGCCAAAAGCCGAACCACGTAAATCTCTGTGTTCTTTTGTGCGTGATTGATCTCTTCAAGTAGGCCCTAGATCATAACAAACTGGTATCAGAGCGTTGCGCGTGATCGGAGGATATTTGACATATCGGATCTTAGAGGGCTGGAGTTGCGGCTGTGTGATCGACGGATTAGATCTCAAGATTGAGATAGTATTTTCTGGATCATGCGGAGGGATATCGTTCTGATCTCAGTGCGCCACGAGTAGTTTGAGAGAATGGTAGTGCCCTGTTCTTGTTACAAAGAGAGAAGATCACGAGGTGGGCCACACAGATCACAGCGTCTGTGATTTGTTTTCCTATTGCAGAACCAGAACGAAGAGGAGAATTTTTGCGATAGAGGGACAAAGGGGATTGATCCCTGCCTGAACCGGAGAAAAACAAGATCGTTCTGACCAGAGAAGTTGATTGACAGGGGAAGCAAACTGGTTGAGTGACTAGAGAAGTTGATTGATAGGGGAAGCAAACTGGTTGAGTGACCAGAGAAGAAGAAGAGACAGAAGGGCGACTTTTGGGTTTTTTCCTGTTTCCGGCTGGGCCCCACATCGCCCTGCGTGTTGCCAAAGCCCTTGCTGTCGCGCCGTGCCGTGTGTCTGTGTTGGTTCCAGAATCTGTGAACGGAGAATAAGGCGGGAGAATAAGGACTCCCCACCGTCTGAGGATTCCGGTGACGTCCAGCCCGTAGTCTCAGCAAAACCCTGTGCCACTGCCTGTGCCGTTGCCATGGGAGAAGAAGAAGACTAGAAGAGGGGAAACCCCTGGTCTTCTGGTTCTTGTTGCAAAAGGGAGAAAAGGAAGATGGGTTGGTTCCGGGCCAAGCCAAGGTTCAGGCTCGACCTGACCCGTTTCAGAATCCCATCAGCTAGGCCAAGGTCTAGGTCAAGTTCAGGTTGATGTGACCCGTGCAGAGAAGCCCAGTAGCAAAGCTCGTAGGAAAAGGCGCTGACCTCAGCACTGACGTCAGTAGATCTTTACAGTGAAAGGCAGGTTTGACCAGATCGAAGGCTAAAATTTGTTTCCACGATATGTTAACGATCTGGAGTCTGCCTGGAGATTCGTTTGAACCTACGGACTCGTTACGAGCAGATCTACGCAGTTGCGGAAGAAGATTGGTTGTTCAACAGTCAACGAAGGAGATTGACTGATTGGAGCGTAGAAACTTGTTTCTGCGATATTTTAGCTATCCAGAGTCGGATTTCAGATCCGTTTCTTCCAGCGTGCTTGTGGTGACTATATTTATACATATATTGTGAAAGATTCACGAAATGGCTGCGGAGTTTAAAATTAAGAAATTCAATGGAAACAATGATTTCAGTCTGTGGCGTCTGAAGATGCATGCTTTGTTGGTTCAGAATGGGTTGTAAAAAGCTTTGAATGGAAAGAATGCTTTGCCTAAAAAATTGTCAAATGATGAGAAAGATGAGTTGTTAAAGGCGTATGGTCAAATTCTGCTGTTTTTGAGCGATGGTGAACTACGAAGGTTGCTCAGGAGAAAACCGCTGCTGGCATATGACAAAAGTTGGAGAACTTGTACATCACGAAGTCTCTAACGAATCGCTTGTACCTGAAAAAGCGGTTGTTCACGTTACAAATGGAGGAAGGTATGCCTGTTTCAACCCACCTTGATTCTTTCACCAAAGCTATTATGGATCTGGAAAATATCAATGTTGAAATTGATGATGAGGACCAAGCTATCATGTTGTTGTGCTCGTTACCACCCTCATATGAGCATTTTGTTGATACCATCATGTATGGTAGAGATACTCTATCCAAAGAGAATGTAGAAGCAGCCTTAAACTCCAAGGAGTTGAAGAAAAAGGTTGCGACTGACAATGATGGTTCAGGTGAGGGTTTGGTAGCACGAGGAAGAACAAAAGACTCCAGTAGTAAGGGAAAACGTAGATCCAACAGGAAGAACATTGAATGTTATTATTGCCATAAGAAAGAGTACATCAGAAAAAACTGTCCCGAAAGGTAGAGGAAAGGGAAAGAAATAATAAAAGATTTGTCATCTGATGATTCAGTCAGTGTTGCAGATGGAAGATTAGATTATGTTTCCAATAATTCAATTTTTGTGATTGAAAATGGAATTCGTCGTCAGGATGAATGGATTCTTGATTCGGGTTGTTCCTACCACATGTGTCCCAATAGAGACTGGTTTACCACTTATAGAGAAATTGCCGGTGGTAATGTCTTGCTGGGCAACAATGTTGCATGTAATATGGTTGGGATCAGAATAGTGAAAATCAAGATGCATGATGGAATCGTCAAAACGTTGGCAGAGGTTTGGCATGTTCCCGATCTGAAAAAGAATCTTGTTTCTCTTGGTGTCTTGGACTCCGATGGTTGTAAGTTCTCAGCTGAAGGAGTTATGAAGGTTGTGAAGAGTGCTATGATTCTTATGAGAGGCAATAGAGTTGGAAACTTGTATGTTTTGTCTGGAAATTCTGTTACAGGTGGAGTTGCAGTGTCTTCTTCAAATGACCATGAATCTGTCTCAACACGCTTATGGCACTTATGCCTGGTCACATGAGTGAAAAGGGATTGACAATACTAAGCAATCGGAATTTGCTATGTGGCACGAAGATAGGCAAGTTGGGTTTCTGTGAGAGATGCATCTTCAAAAAGCATCGAATGGTCAGTTTCATGATAGGTATACATCGTACGAAAGGTATCCTTGATTAAGTTCATTCAGATGTATGGGGGCCTTCCAAGGTTTACTCTAAGGGCGGGTCCCGGTTTATACTGACTTTTATTGATGATTATTCTGAGTCAGCAAAGGGTTTATACTCTGAAGACGAAGGATCAGACCTTTGTCACATTCAAGCGATGAAGGGAGATGGTTGAGAAACAGATTGACAGGAAGGTGAAGAAGTTGGGAACGGGTAATGGCAAGGAGTACAAAACGACAGAGTTTGAGAACTATTGCAAGGATCATGGCATAGTTCGGCATTACACCACTACAGAAACTCCAGAGCATAATGAAGTTGCAAAGAGGATGAACAGAACGATCTTGGAAAGAACTCGTTGTATGCTGTTTATTGCAGGATTGTCCAAGGACTTTTGGGCTAAGGCAGTAAAATGTGCAGCCTACTAGATAAATAGGGCTTCACACACAAAGATTGGTTGCAAAACAACAAAAGAAATGTGGTATGGTAATCCAGGTGATTATTCTAATTTGAGCTTCGGTTGTCTGGCTTATGCTCGCGTGAAAACTGATAAGTTAGAACCAAGAGCTGTAAAGTGCGTCTTGGTGGGATATGCGTCTGGGGGAGGATACAGGTTCAGGTGTACTGATCAGGATTCACCCAGATTTATCATCAGCATGGATGTTACATTTCATGATGATGCTTTACTCGAAGCAAGAAAGCAGGTGGAGGAGACAAAAGTAGGTAGCACCGGTGACACCTTTCAAGTGGAGTCAGACATTCTAGTGAGGAAGGAGAGTGCATTTGGCTCCTTTCGAGATACAGGGGATAGTCAAACTGTGCAGTAGACGCAGCGGACAGAGCCGTAGATGCCGCAGATGGGTAAACTGCAGAAAGAAAGAAAACCGCTGGTTAGATACGGTTTCGAGGATATGACGATGTACGTGTCGACATTAGACAGTGGCCGTGATGATATGGTTGCATACGCATTGACGACTGAGTCTCTTGAATCAATGGAAGGGCTAGAAAGTAGTCAATGGATATCAACTATGACTGAAGAGATGGAGTCTCTTGATGAGGAAGATCAGGCCATCGTATGCAAGCGGTTCTACGAGGAAGACAAAGGAGCTTCCAGTGCAGGTAGAGTGCAGTTTAAGGTTCCTGATCATGTATGCAGTTTGAAGAAATCATTGTACGGGTCAAAGCAAGTTTCTAGACAATGGTACAAGCAATTTGGTGCATTCATGAAGGAATGGGTTAAATTCAAGTTCAAGCATTGCTTGGACTTGATCGGTGTGCCTAGTACCTAAGTGCCCTCAGGGGCAGGTGAAGACAGTGAGACGTGTTATGTACATGAGGATTATTTTCAATGTTCGCCAAGGTGGAGATTTGTTAATTTGTATGGCTCAATAGAAGTTAATTAATCTTGGTTAACTGGGCCCCTAGATTGCCCAAGTTGTACTGTGATTAGAAGTAAGCCTATTATACGTCTACTATGATTAAAAAGTAGCGTTTGAGTGTAACAGGGTTTTAGGGCTGATATTATAAATAGAGACTCAGAGTCTCTAGGATGTGCAACATCTTCTGATTGCATAGTGAATTCTCTTGTCTTCCCCATGGATGTAGGCCAAAAGCCGAACCACGTAAATCTCTATGTTCTCTTGTGCGTGATTGATCTCTTCTAGTAGGCCCTAGATTACAGCATCTATTTTATCCAATTTTTCCTATAGAAAGAGGTGATTTGTTTTAATATGTGATTATTTATTTTGCAGTGTAGGGAGATACCATGCTGAGCACGGGTCATTGGGCTAGTTTGTAATTGTTATTTTCAGTCCCTTTACAAAGTTGTTTCCAACCCAATCCCAATTATGTTACAACATATTCATAACCCGAAAATAGGCTGAGTTATGGACTTATTTTCTGACTAGATATGGACATTGTAGCTAGTGGCTCGTTGAGACCCATTTTACAGTCACTTATGCTCTAATAAAGTGGTCTAATTCTGACCATTGTTTGGGCCAAAGTTCAGCCCAATTTTAGCCAACATTTGGGCTATAACTCAGCCCAATCTTAGTTAATATTTGGGCTGAAACTCAGCCCAATTCAGCAAGTATCTCGGCTGTCTCCTGACACATTCAGAACCTATTACCACTGTAAGTGCAGAAGTAATAATACTCACAAGATCAGGATGCCTCTTAGGACTTACTCATTGCATGGAGGAGATAGCTGCGACGGTATGAACCTGAAAGAGGAGAAAGACAAAGGTCAGAGGACCCTGGCTATGGGCAGCGCAGGGCTCTCCGATGCTTAAGTCAGCAATGGAACGGAGGAGAAGAAGAAGAAAGACTGAGTGTCTATGTGAGAGTGCTTACCCCCTGCTCCCTTTGGCTCGTGCCTTATATATGGAACAGTTTTGGGTGAGTGCCAGTGGGCTTGGTGATGTGACCTGGGTCACATCAGCCCACAAAGTCATTAATGAAGGTCCATCATAGCCCTCTTTGCATTTAATGCGAGTCCGATCAGCCCATGCTGCATTTAATGCTAGCCATGTTGGGCCTGATCTTGCCCAGATCTGGTGGTGGCTGAAGTCCCATCTGATGCCTTCCTTGGGCTCTGCCCTGACAGGGTCGTGGCTGATAGATGCAAACGTAGTCTTGCACAGCCGAGACTGAACGGGGTGTGCGGCCGAACCGAATACTGTTTGGCCGAGACCAGCACATAGTGCCGAGACCGATATGGATCGGATCGTAGCCGAGATCAAGAGAAATGGCTCCCACACGTCAGCATATCCGAGCGCACCCTTGCCGAGACCAAGAGGAACAGGTTCAAGAAATGGGCCCCACACAATAGCCCCTCAGTTCTTGACCTCTAGGGCTCTCTCGGGCACTAGGGTTAAGAGCTGGACTGATCCCCCGCACTAGGGTTAAGAACTGAACCGGTCTCCCGAGACGGATAGTGCTCGCCTTCCATCCGCTTTTGTTTAAGGGTTCTGACTCATTCGGCGCCAGACGCCGCCGCTGCTTCGTCTGCCAGAGATAATAAAGGGGGCAATAAATGCGAGGCTATGATTAGTATGGGAAGGCGAACCATCATCGCAACAGCGCCACGCGTTATTGCCTGGTAGGCTCTCTTGTCTTTTCGAGGGGGCGTGCGACGCAAGCCGAGGCGACATCTCACGCGTGTCCCGCTTCGAATTCCGGGATGGCGCCCATTTCTGCCCTTTATATACGCTTTCGTCTTCTTCCTCCTATCATTTTTGCTCCTGGACTCTCTTGCTCTCTGCCTGAACTTCTGCTTTCTGCTAGAACCAGCGCCGCCGGACTAGGACCAGACCTCCTACTGTTTCCCAGCAGTAGTCGCCCACATCCGTCAGTCGGAGTCTGACTTTGCCCCGTCAAACCAGTGAGTTTTCTTCCGCTTCCTCCTCCTTCATTTACATTCCAGACCCATCCCCTAGGGTTTCTTAGGGGTACCTCCGTTCACCACCTCTTGCTGTAAGGACCCTTAGAATTCTTAGATCCAGAAATGGGGATTTTTACTCACTGGATAGATTCCCAGGCGGGCCTGGCAACTCTTAGGAGAGTCTACATGATCCCAGGCGATGTCCGGATCATGGCAGCCGACCCCCCATCTACTCATTTCAAAACGGCTGGATGCCGTTTCCCTTGATAGCCGTGATCGAGGGTGGGGTCAGATTCCCCTTGGCCCCCCTTCTTAGGTCTTGTTTGGAGACCTGGAACCTTAGCCCCTGTCAGTTAATGCCCAATGGGTATAAGATCATCATGGGCGTCGCCGAGCTGAATAGGATTCTAGACATCAGCCTCGGCGTCCATGATATAGAGGATATATATGACCTCTGCAAGTCTAGAGAGGCGGGCACCTATTATCTTCGCGTCAAGGCGAGGTGCCAACCCCTCGTCACGGCGCTGGAGGACTCCAATAAATACGCCGGAGATGACCGCCTGCTCGTCTCGGGAAACTGGGAGTTCGGCGAGACCGAGACCGAAGCAGCTAGGAGGGTCCGAGTCCCTCGACGCTTCGGGACTCCACCGAGTAAAGACCTAACCCCCTGGGTTTCCGATTTCTTTCTTATGTTTGATTTCTGCTGCCGGATTCTAACTCGGCTGTTTTTCGCAGGCCTTTCTCAACGCAAGCGCGAAGCCCAGCTGAACGGTTGGAGGAGGCACGCACCTTGGCTGAACAAGGTGTACTGCTACCGCGACCATCACACAAGAGCTGCCTACTCCCTTCTGAAGTACGAGCCGAGATACGTGTCTTATACACGGAAATCCGGCAACCCGGAGAACTTCGCCCCCGATCTAGCCGAAACCAGCGGGACCGTCTCGGTTGCGGGAGCGTCCGCAACGTTGGCCGTGGTCGCGGGCATCCCAATAAGGGAAATTGAAGACTATACCTCCGGAGCCGAGGTAGACTCTCCGACAAGGGAAGTTGAGAACTATTCCTCCGGAGCCGAGGACATGGCGAGGCGAAGGCCTTCCCTTCAGCTATTGAACTTGGAGGAGGCGGCATTTGGCGGGCAGCCAGCAGCCCCAAGAGCTAATCCGCCCCCCTTCGATGCCGTCGTCCCTGCCAGCGATGGGGCCCGGCCCTCCGCAAACCCTGAAGAAGAGAGGCCCAGGAAAAGGGCTAAGGGGAAGGAGACCGCCCTAGAGGAGAGGTCGGGGCCTCGGCCCTCCCAAGCTGCTAGGGAGAGGAGCGCGGTGGAGGTTCCGACACGAGCGACCCCGTCGGCGGGGGGTCGCGCCCAGTCCCCTGCGCCCACGTCATCGGCCGAACCGGCTGCCTTCAAACCGGACCTCGAGTTACGGCGGGGCAGGCCGCTCAACATAGAGGATAGGCTGGCGGGGAACCCCGCTGTCATTGCAGCACTAAGCAGGGCCTGTGCTCTCCCAAAAGACATGGAGAGGCACAAGGCGGAGGACAGCCCCCAACTGCTTATGAGGGCGATGCAACATTCGCTCGCGGTAAGCGCAGAGTTCCTAATGGTATTGCTTTTGAGTTTTGCAGAGACTTCACATTACTAAAACCTCTTCACCTGTTTCCTTGCAGGGCGTCCAAAGGCTTCAGATAGTGATGGATCGGATTTCGGAAGAGGGTGCCCGCCTGAGCCGAATAACAAAGGAGAAGGAGAAGGCCGAGGCCGGACTTAAGGCCAAATGCTTGGAGCTGGAGGAGGTGGGGGCGAAGAAGGCCGAGCTCGACGCTCAGGCCGAGTTGATGACGAGCGAGCTCTGCAAAATCAAATCAGAACACTACGAATTGCAAGCCAAGCTCATTGCCGGGGAGAAAAAGGTGGTCTGGCTAGCAGCCGAACTGGAGGGAGAGAAGAAGGCAAAGGAGACGTTACAGGCGTCACTCCAAGCCGAGGTTGACGCTGCTTTCCTGGAGGGGGCCGCAGAGGCAGGCCGGAGCTATACTGATCAAGTTAAGAAGCTGAGCTCCAAGCTGTACCAGCGCGGTTTCCGTGCTGGGCTCAAGGAGATGGGGGCGGATGAAGAGCACCCGCTGTATGTCAACCCCCCGAGCTCGAGCCAGCTACAACAGTACCTCAGGCCCCTGCCGAAGCTGACGCACCTCCTCCTCCCGAAGCCCCTGCCGAGATTCCAGCGCACCCGCCCTCCGAAGCTCAAGCCGAGGCATCTGCTCTTGCTGAAGTCGCACAGCCTGACGACGCTCCAATAGTGATTATTGATGAAGTCGGTGCTGGGGCGTCTTAACTCTCTTTTGAATTTTCTTCTCTTGTAATTGATCTGCTTTCGAATGTAATTTTTTGGTCATGGACCGTCTTATATGTAAACACGAATGGTTCATCAATGAAAACCTCCTTTTGTCCACGAAAGTCTTGTCTGGTTTCCACCGGCTCATAAGTCTTTTGCTTGGCCTTTTCTTTGTGCTTTCCTGCGAACGTGTATGACTTCGGATGAGAGTAACTAACTAGATCAGGGTTTGCCCCATGCGCTCTGGCCTCCTCGGAGGTCCTCGTTCATTTCGGCGGATGAGGTCCACGAGATCTATGAGGCCTAGTAAGAATCGTGTCAAACCTACTGAGGCAATGACAGAGTGACGGGCCTTAGGAGCTTCCTTTAGAATGATCAGGTTACTCGCTAGGTGGCTGAGTGCCAACCGTAGACACCGATCGTTTCGGCAACTCATCTAGGTGGCTGAGTGCCATCCTTAGATATGGGCCGTTTCGGGAACTCGTCTAGGTGGCTGAGTGCCAACCTTAGACATGGACTTCTCGGATGAGGACTGAGCTGACCGCATGATCCGAGACCGCCAAATACAAATACAGGGTCTCCCCGTGGGTCGGGGTTGACAACAACGGTGGTGAAGAAAGGTAAGCCTTGAGCTGCTGCAAGGCGTGGTCACACTCTAGAGTCCATTGAAATTTGGAATTTTTTCTAAGAAGCTGAAAGAAAGGTCGGCACTTATCTGAAGATTTGCTGATGAAGCGATTCAGTGCCGCGACCATCCCTGTAAGCCTCTGAACCTCCTTAGCCAAGGTGGGACTTTGCACCCTGAGGATAGCCGAGATCTGATCTGGGTCTGCCTCAATGCCTCTGCGTGTAACCAAGCTGCCCAAAAACTTGCCGGAGCCAACACCGAAGGCGCACTTCGAGGCGTTAAGCTTCAGCCGGAACCCCTTTAGGGTGGCGAAGACCTCGGCCAAGTCTGACAGATGATCCCGCGCCTGCTTGGATTTGACCACCATATCATCGATGTAGACCTCGACGGTTTTGCCGAGCTGATCGTGGAACATCTTGGTAACGAGCCTCTGGTAGGTGGCTCCTACATTCTTCAGTCCGAACGGCATCACCTTATAGCAGTAGGTTCCCTTGGGCGTGATAAAAGCTGTTTTCTCTTCGTCTGGCCCAAACAGTGGGATCTGGTGATAGCCGCGGTAGGCATCGAGGAAGCTCATTCTGTCGTGCCCGGCCGTGGCGTCGATCAACTGGTCAATCTTTGGTAGGGGAAAGCTGTCCTTGGGACAGGCTTTGTTGAGGTCGGTAAAGTCGACGCACACCCTCCATTTGCAAGTCTTCTTCCTGACGACCACCGGATTGGCCAACCAGGTCGGGTATTGAACCTCTCTGATAGCGCCGGCCTCAAGCAGCTTATCCACTTCCTCGACGACGGCTTCGGTCTGTGGGACCCCTGTCCTGCGGGCTTTCTGCATCATAGGTTTGTGGTTAGGGTCAACATTCAGTCTATGACACATTACCTCGGGGTCGACGCCAGGCATCTCCTGAGGTGTCCAGGCGAAGGCATCTCTGTTCTGCACCAGGAACTGGGCCAGTTCGGACCTCTCCGGCTCTCCGAGCTGGCTACCGAGCAGGAAGAACCGATCCGGGTCCTTTAGGTCGATCCTGACTTCGGCCAGTTCCTCCACGCTTTTCCTGCCTGGATCTTGGCCGAGCTCATCCAGCCCCTGCTCCAGGTTCTTCTCCATCTCGGCCACATTGACCTCCTTGGGCTCTTGCTCCCCGGGTACCACAGCGGTCAGGCACTGCTTGGCTGCCTGCTGATCTCCTCTGACCGTGATGATTTCAACTCGGCCGCTCTTTCCCTCCCACGGAAATTTCAGCTTCTGATGGAGGGTGGAAGGGACTGCTTCCAGGCTGTGGAGCCAAGACCTGCCCACTATAGCATTGTAGGGCGAGGGTGCGTTGATCACCATGAAGGTTGCCATGACAGACGCGCCACCGACCTCGACCTTGAATGTCACTTTCCCCTTAGGATAAACAGGTTTGGCGCTGAAGCCGATAAGGGGAACTCGAGCCTCCTGCAGATCTTTCTCCGTCAGTCCCATCCTTCGAAAGCTGTCGAAATAGAGGACCTCGGAAGAACTGCCGGGGTCAACAAGGACTTTCTTCACAGTGCAATTCTTCACGCCCTGCTTAGAGCAGTCAAACTTCAGAGTGACGATCAGGGGGCCGTTGTGGGGGAGCTGCACCCCTTCCAGATCTGCATCAGTGAACCTGATCTCGGGACGCTCCCTCCGAGCCCTTTTCGGTGCTGAGCCGAGTTCGGCGGCCATGACCTGCTTGCCGTGAGCGGCTTTCCTGGCTTCGGCACGAGCTTGGTTGCTCCCCTTGGGCGGGGGTGCCAAATGGATAACGTCAATTATCTTCTCTGTCCCGTCGCTGTCGTGACCCCCCTCGTCTCGGCGCGGGGCTCGGGTGTCGGCCCTGGTTTCTCTCCTGACAAACTCTTGCAGGTGTCCATCCTGGACAAGCTTCTCCAAATGCGACCGCAATATCCTGCAATCTTCAGTCTTGTGGCCGCCCTCCTTGTGATAGGAACAGAACTTCGTCTGATCTCGGATAGAAGGGTCGCCTTGCATGGGCTCTGGCCATCTGAAATACGGCCTGCTCTTGATCTTATACATGATACGGTGGATCGGCATCTTGAAGACCGTGTTGACCCCCCGATACGCGTCCTCGGATAGCCTGGGCCTTTTACTCCTTTCCAAGGCGAACATCTGAGTCCTTGCCGAGCTGGTAGGCGCCCAACTCCTGTCCGAATCACCTCTTCGTCGCTCGTCTCGCCGAGGCTCATCTCTCCGAGACGGTCCCCCGTCCTTCTTGGATGGCCTCTCACCTCGGTCCTTGTGCGCGGTTCCATGGTTTTCCCGAGCACGGACCTGGTCATCCTCTTGGGCGATGTACCGGTTGGCGATGGCCATGAGCGCTGCTATGGAAGACACCGGGTTCCTGGCCAGATCCTTGCGGAGATCACTGTCTGGCAGCAAGGCATTCTGAAATGCGAAGACGGCAACTTCGTCCTTGGAGTTCTCGATCTGACTGTAGACCGCCCAGAACCGCTTGGCGAACTGGGTGACGTTCTCTCCTTGCTTCATCTTCATGGCCATGATGTCTGCATCTGTCTTTGGAAGAACTCTGTAGGCCTGGAACTTATTCATAAAGGACCGCTGGAGCTGCTGCCAACTCGAAATGGATCCCTCCGGTAGTGCGCAGAACCACTTCAGGGGGAGGTCACCCAGACTGGAAGAAAAGACTCGGCAGTTCAGATGGCCCTCGTCTCCCCAGACAGACATCCTTTGGGAGAAGTGTCTGAGATGCGTAGCTGGATCCGAGACCCCGTCGTAAGTGACGAATCTTGGTACGGTGAACTTCTTCGGTAAGGGGTACCTCTTGATGTCTCGGGAAAAAGGAGACGCGCCGAGATCAACGGGGTCGCAGCAGACATCCTTTTGGTCTCGGCCGAAGCCGGCTACCTCCAGGTTGCGCTGGACCGTTTCCCTTATGCGCGCGTCTAACCACTCCTGATCATGATGCCTGCTCTCCGGGATGGTTTCTGACGCCTTCCTCGAGTAACTGCGGCTAGCGCTCGAACCTTCATCTCGAGTTCGGTCAAGCCTCTTTTTATTCAGATGGTCCCTCAAGTCCTTCTCGGGGGAGTCAGGGCGCCTGTCACGGGACGTCCTCCGCTCGTGCTATCGCAGTGAGTGCAGTTGTTGTCGCGACCGCTGCTGCTGCCGTGACTGACGCTGCTGAGACTGCTGCCGAGACTGTTGCCGAAGCCCCGCTGATCCCGTAGATCTTTCCAGCTGCTGCTGGAGCCGGAGGATCAGAGCGTCTCTCTCCTTGATGGCCTCATTCTGTGCTTTAATCGCCAGAAGGGTGGAGTCCAAGTCGTCATCAGGGTTGTAGTCTTCATCCTCAGTATCCTCAACGTCCTCCACCCGGCCCTCAACGTCCTCCACCTGGCCCGGGGGCCGTGATCCATCGACCACTGGAGACTTACGCCGCTGGTCTTGACCTGTCAGGAGGCCTGCCGGTTGCTGGGTGTCTCCCCTCCTGGGAGCGGACTCCGAGCGGAGGTCACGCTCCTGAACGTTGATCCGGATGAGAGCACGTTCAGCGTCGTCCTCTGTGACTGGTTCCTTCCCGGACCTTTTCTTAGCAGGGAGGAGGTCAGAGGACGGTCCTGTACGCCTTGCCTTGGATATTTCTCCGCCTTTCGCAGTTCTCCTCGTCATGGTATTTAGGAATAGGAATAGGAAAGATTATAGAAATCGTTCCCACAGACGGCGCCAATTGTAAGTGCAGAAGTAATAATACTCACAAGATCAGGATGCCTCTTAGGACTTACTCAATGCATGGAGGAGATAGCTGCGACGGTATGAACCTGAAAGAGGAGAAAGACAAAGGTCAGAGGACCCTGGCTATGGGCAGCGCAGGGCTCTCCGATGCTTAAGTCAGCAATGGATCGGAGGAGAAGAAGAAGAAAGACTGAGTGTCTATGTGAGAGTGCTTACCCCCTGCTCCCTTTGGCTCGTGCCTTATATATGGAACAGTTTTGGGTGAGTGCCAGTGGGCTTGGTGATGTGACCTGGGTCACATCAGCCCACAAAGTCATTAATGAAGGTCCATCATAGCCCTCTTTGCATTTAATGCGAGTCCGATCAGCCCATGCTGCATTTAATGCTAGCCATGTTGGGCCTGATCTTGCCCAGATCTGGTGGTGGCTGAAGTCCCATCTGATGCCTTCCTTGGGCTCTGCCCTGACAGGGCCGTGGCTGATAGATGCAAACGTAGTCTTGCACAGCCGAGACTGAACGGGGTGTGCGGCCGAACCGAATACTGTTTGGCCGAGACCAGCACATAGTGCCGAGACCGATATGGATCGGATCGTAGCCGAGATCAAGAGAAATGGCTCCCACACGTCAGCATATCCGAGCGCACCCTTGCCGAGACCAAGAGGAACAGGTTCAAGAAATGGGCCCCACACAACCACAATTGTTTTTTCTATAAAATTATGTCTATTTGTTTGGGTGGATGCAGGGTGCTTGTGGGTTGCTTGTAAATTGTTTGTTTGGGAGAATTCAAGTTTGTGGGTTGTTTGTTTGTGGAGTTTTGTTCTTGCGCATGGACTATTTTTCTGGGATTTTTATAGCTGTACAAAGGCCCTGTTTTAGGCTCATAACATGAGCAGCCCACACTACCCCATGTGTAAAGCTCATAACCACATCAGCCATCTTGTTGCATATGAATCACTCAGCCATCATTTTGTTCCTTAACAAATCCTAAGAGGCTAGCAAACTCCCATATGAATCATTTGGGACAACGTAGTTTGAAAACGCATCACTAGTTGTTCCAACATGAATTGAGCTGAACTCAACCAACGCATCACTAGTTGTTCCAACATGAATTGAGCTGAACTCAACCATGCAGTAGATCAGCTAATCTTCAACTAGCTGATACACATATTTCAAGGTGGGCCAATCATCAAATTCCTTGGCTGTTATTGTGCATTCGGATCTTCAATGGTTTTTTTTTAACTGATATTTCTTAAATTTTGATAACATAACGGACACTACAAGAAAAATGACTTTTCCCGGCGCACATTCTCGCCGCTAAAAACTACCAAAATCGCAGCGAAATCTCTTTTGCGACGATTATAACATCGCCGCAGTTAATCCTTCACTTATACTTTTAACCGGCGCAAACGGAAAATCGCCGCGAAAACCAATACTTTTTGCAGCGTTTTTTTTCGTCGCTATTAGTAGTCAAAAACGCCGCAAAACAACATTTAGCTTTCAGTTATAAGTCGTTGGAAATGGTTATTTGCAGCGAGCAAAATTTAGTTGCAGCGATTATTTATCGCCGGAAAAGCTACTGGAATTTAGTTTTCCCATCAATTAATATATGCGTCGCAAATAGTATTTCAATGGTAATCCTCTATTGCGGCGACCATTTATCGCCGGAAAAACTATTTTACCAACTCCTAATGTCTAGCGACCAAAATTTATAATCGCTGCAATTAAGTTTTCCCAGCGTTTAATTAATTCATCGCAAAAGGTATTTCGCTAGTAATCCTCAATTGCAGCAACTATTTATCGCTGCAAAAGCTATTTTACAACTGCCAATCTTTTGCGACCAAAATTTATAATCGCTGCAATTAAGTTTTCCCAGCGTTTAGTTAACTCGTCGCAAAAAGTATTTCGCTGGTAAAAATTGATTGCAGCAACTATTTCTAGCTGGAAATGCTATTTTACAACTCCCACTCTCTAGCGACCAAAATTTATAATTGATGTAATTAAGTTTTCCCAACATTTAGTTAACTCGTCGCAAAAGATATTTCACTGCTAAAACTCAATTGCAGTGACTATGTATCGCCGGAAAATTGTTTTAGCATATGACCAAAATTTAGCGACCAAAATTTATAATCGCTGCAATAGAATTTTCCTAGCATTTATAAAATTCGTCGGAAAAAGTATTTTGCTGGTAAAACTCAATTGCAGCGACTATGTATCGCCGGAAGAATTTTTTAGCAGCGTTTTGGTACTTCGTCGCCTGTTTGATTTCGTGGGTAAAACTCAATTGCGTCGATTTCAACTGGGGCCCAATTGCTCGCTCATGACTATCTTACCATTGATTTTTGGGTTTCAAAAATTCAATTGCAGCATTACTTTATCGCTGGAATTGATGTTTTTCGAGCATTTCTGGAAATCGTCGTTCCAGAGTCTAAAACTTAGTTGCTGCGGCTTGTTTTCGCCGCTAATTCCCACTATTTGGCCCAAATTAAATCACCGTAATTGGTGTTTTCAGTGTATTTTTTTCCCCACATCACATTCATTGTCACATCTGCCAATTAAACACCGTATGGTTTATCTCTGTTTCTATTAACACATAGAAATTCATTAATCTCTTCAAACGTCAATTCATCCAAACTCATGTATTCATACAATGTGGCGGTGCATTATATTCATATCAAGTACAAATCGGGCTACTATTAAATAAGCCACACATCACTATTGCGTGCCCATAAAAAGATTTAAGGAGTCTATTATCATTAAAATGAAGGCGGTAAAATCTGGTGTACAAGTCACGGTGCTGCTACTCAGCCCAATCTTGAATGCATGGCCACCTCACCCCGCTGATCAAGAGCTTTTCTCTTCTGCATAACCAGTACATCCATGCTTGAGATGCCTGACATAAGAATGAAATGAAAAATGTCTATGTGAGCTACATAGCTCAAAGAAGCTAATTGCATGTACTGCACCTATAAGAAAAAAAAATTTGCAAATGTAACCAATGCATACAAGTTACCAGTTACCAGTACTTGAAATTAGAACATCTTATACAAACGAGCAAATTATTGACTATAAAAGATCGATCAATGGTAACTTGTGGTCCCAAAAACCATGAAACCAATGAGGAATTTGAGACTATCAGTCTTAGGAAGTGTGATGTCTTTTAAAAGAAGAGGGTGGGTCTTAGATTCAGAAGAAAACTTTATATATATATATAGATAGAGAGAGAGAGAGATAGAGAGAGAGAGGCATGTTCTAAATTCTCATGCATTCACTAATGTGGGACTCTAGAGTGACCATAACACAGTGGCACTTTATAACTTAAAAGAGTCCCAGAGCACAACGTACAGTCCCCATTCTTTCAGATAGACTCGCCCCTCTTTTCAGGTCCTTGGAATTTGAGAGAGAGAGAGAGAGCACGTAAAAGTATTTTTCGTCATATACTTTATGAGCAAAGAATTGAATTTAAATCTAGTAGTAATCATCACTCTAATCAATATGGACCATCGATTTTTCTGATCAATTCTATCTATCAAATGGCTTATATATATATATAGAGAGAGAGAATTTAGTGTGTATATATATTATATATAGTTGGTTTTCTGCAGAATATATATATTATATAGAAAAATTCGTTACTGTATCATCCACTAGAAGCCCTCTCTTCTTGTAGTGGTGGATAGCTCCTTATCAACTCATTCACTTTCCAAACATCACCTCAATTTGCATGTATTTATTCTTTCCAATTCTCCCATTATATTCGAATGAGTTTTCTTACTAACTTGTCAAGAGGGTAGGACATATCTGAGAGGTTCCCTGCAGTGTGCAATGTGGTCAGGTCTTCTATAAATAGTGACTTGGCCGGCTAGGATCATGAGAAAGGCAGTAAAGAGGATGGCTTAGGCCATGCCATGCCATGTGCTTACAATTAAGAGTGTACCCAAGACATCAAGGTCCCATTGGATCTGCACAACTTGATACTCGAAGGACCGGCCACGATGGAGACGACTCGGGCTTCATCATGGAGAGAGGTATGGAGAGGGCTGACATCTGGATAAGAAGACAGGAAATGTTGAGGTGAGAAGGTGGAGTCATTTGACTCATTGTCCCGTCTATCCGTTTTCTTTCTTGTGCAAGGGCACATGAGTTAAAAGAGGTGGGGTCATGTAGGCCAGACCAATCA
The DNA here is from genome assembly GCA_038049695.1 of Cinnamomum chago. Lineage (NCBI taxonomy): Eukaryota > Viridiplantae > Streptophyta > Magnoliopsida > Laurales > Lauraceae > Cinnamomum > Cinnamomum chago. The sequence goes on from CP142460.1 coordinate 52,975,872, forward strand.
TGGTTGAAGGGCTGAGAGTATTTTTTTTCAGGTTTGATAGTGTGGGGTAACCATTATCTTCTTAATTACCATCTGCTCACCATTATCTTATTTGGAATCCTATATATAGTTGGATGATAAGGATTAATAAATTAATGATAAATACTTTTTCATTCATTTAATGATGAAAGGATGATGGTAAAAATGAAGGTGTATATAAGCATTTCACCTATACACCATTTGGCTGGGAAAGATAGGGCACTTCATTGCCTAAAGAAGTGTATACCAGGCATATAAATATGTTGACAGGTGGTGCTAATTTAGCAAGGGAGTCAAAAGGGAATAATATCCATACCTCTATGGGGATGATCAGGAAATCCATCTGGGGCTGGCCTAACTGCAATATATAACAAAATATAACCAAAAGTGAGATCATGAAAGACGATCACATTCATGTAGAAACAGAGAACGTAGCAACTTATAAAAATTAGTGATTTCTGTTTTCTGTCCCCCTATATTCTGTTTAAGTGCTTTGGAAACTCAAATCTCTTCAAGCACATGTATTCCATTGCTTTGCTTTATAATGCACCCCATATACTGCAATTCTTGTATAGTGGGTGCTCAACAGCTCATAAGAACATAGTTTCCAACTCATCCTCAAATCATTTCAAAAGAAACCCCTATATGAGCGTTGCATGCAGTTTAATATATCTACTTCCTTTTACCAAAAAAAATAAATAAAGTCTACTTGTTTCCTACTGAAGCTCGCTTTAGACGAGGCTTGGGGCTTAGGTCATAGTAGATGGGCCATGCTTGCACTCCGTGGTAGAGAGCCTGAAGCCCGGCCCGGCCCTACCCAAATGTAAAAGTAATTAAAAGGAGAGGTCCCCAACTAGCACCAAATCAAAGCCAAAACTTAAAATCATGTTTTGTTTATACATGCTAGAAAAGGTGGCTGTTGATCTGTAAAATGCTAACCTACTTTATAAAAGAAAGAAAGTATGACTCTTGCTAACTTTCCTGCCATTCACTGTCATGCAAATGAGATCCCAACATCCAATTTGATAATAATTAGTAATGGAGCGTCTGTCCTTCATTTTATTATTTTGCCAAAAAGGATACACTGGATTGTTGTATGAGTGTACTTTCCATTCACACATTCATCTCTCTCTTGCAAGGTATCATAGGGTCCTGATTCACTCATTAATTCTATTGTGTCCCACCAGGCCATTAATCTGATGACACCATTACTTACTCCATGACTCTCACATCTCACTTCAGTGACGGTGAACAAAAGAGAGACCCTGGCTGAGATGATTCATTACACTGGCAGAGAGAGCACAAAATGAATGTATGAGGAACTCAAGCCAAAGCTTAACCCCAGCTTGGTTCGTCAACTTCAAGCTCATTATAACAGGATTAGCAGGACAATGCAGTTTAAATGGTTTTCAACAAGATGTCAATTTCATCATGGTGGGTTGCACTTGAATCAATCTAAACAGTTCGATCAATTAGCGCGGTATGAAATGAAAGTGTGCCCAAACCCCAGATTTCATCCAAATTAGAGAAACATTCTCCTCTAAATTTTTCATTTATACTAATATAATAAGCCTTGAATATACTACTTGATGGCAGTGATAGTTGGACATGTCTTCAAGAATATAAATTGAACCAATAATTTTAGGATTGAATTAGCTCTGGATAAATTACAAATTCTGGGGTGCTCAGACATACATGATTGTTTCTCTATAAGAAACATATCCACTAGGACCACTACCTTATGCTGCTGGGTGTTTCCACTCTCTAGCTATCAGAAAGCCATGCTGAGCAGCCAAAAGCTTCACTTTTCTCAAGCTCGATCGGTTCATCCTCAAATTTTGAAGCTCAAGCTTGGCTTGGACTCAAACTCAAACTCATTTCAAGCTTCAAAACTAGAGCTCAATTTTACCCCAGCAACATTCAATTGAGCTTGGCTCAAATAAAGCACAAACTGAGCTGAGATTAGCTTAAACAGAGCTCATTTTAAAACTTAAGTGCCTTATTTGAGAATCAAATTTAGCTCAAAGTTGAGTATGAACATTTAAATTAATATGGCTGATACCTTGATACATGTATTTGATACAATCAATATGGGTTGATACAGGTAGGTAACTGTAACGCCCCACCCTTCACGCATGCATGATATTGTCCACTTTGGCCCACGAGCCTCACGGTTTTGCTTCTGATGGGCCTCAACCCATCAAAAGGCCTCATGCAAGGTAAGGGTATAAGCTCTTACATATAACCCCATTCACTTTCCTCTCTATAGTCGATGTGGGACTTTGGGGCGTCACATTCCACCCCGCTTAGGGCTGCACGTCCCTGTGCAGTAGCCTGCTAGTCCCTGTAGCCTGTCAACCCTCTTGGCCCGCCCACTTGCACCAGGCCACGGCAGGGGACCCACACTCGAACTAGTCGAGAGTCGCCTCTGATACCATTTGTAACGCCCCACCCTTCACGCATGCATGATATTGTCCGCTTTGGCCCACGGGCCTCACGGTTTTGCTTCTGATGGGCCTCAACCCATCAAAAGGCCTCATGCAAGGTAAGGGTGTAAGCTCTTACATATAACCCCATTCACTTTCCTCTCTATAGTCGATGTGGGACTCCGGGGCGTCACATTGATGTGGGACTCCGGGGCGTCACAGTAACTGTTGGAGTATACCAGAACAGGTAGGTGTTTTTATGGGTAAAAATTCTTACGTGGGTAAAAAGTAGGTATAAAAAAGAAAGGAAGTGCGGTGTGTCATTCATTGGATGCAAAAGAGAGTCCAGCATCCATCTAATACTAATATATTGAGGAGCGTTTGTCTCTTTTTCTGTTCTTTGCCAAAAACCATACACTGGGGGTTTGTTTAATGAATGTACTTTCCTTTCATTCATTCATTCATTCATTTCTCCCTTTAATTAGAAAATCATGCCATTTATCTGATGGCACTTTTAGTGATTGCAGACAATGGGAATAAATTAAGAGAGATGATCTGGTCTACATTGTGGGCCTGCTTTTCTTTTGATCCAACTTGCTTATATCACTTTTTCTATTTATTGTTTATGCCTTGATCTAAATATCGCGTGGTTGTATTTTCGTACGCATGATTTAATCTTTGCTTCCATTGATCACCATTGTTGCTGACAACCTGACATGAGCTTTAAGAAACTCGCTTTCAGCAGACTGACCAATATTACACGTATTGGCACTTTGAAACGTGATAAGAATTGATAAAAGAATACCACCATAATACAATTTTGCGACATAATTATATCAAGAAGTCAAATCATCATCATCATCGAAGTCTTATCCAATCTATCTGAGGTCAGCTTTGCCACTTATGTGCATACAACTATACTAGTAAGGACTGGCTTCTCATATTAGTAAGCACTAAGCAACAACAACAACATGAGATGCTAGTTATGTGTGTATTTCTTGTAAGGACTAGGTACTCAGCAGCAGCAAACAACAACGATGATAACAACAAAAAGAAAATATAATCTAACTCATGCATGATGACCTTCACAACCAAAAATAATTTCAGCAGAACCATATTGTTCAACTCTCCTAGCAGTAACCGTGAGATGCAATGAAATGGAAATAAGCACATAGAAGTAGAGCTTAAATTTAATAAAATTTAAGCTTGTGATGATAAATAAAATCTTTCATACTTGTGATGATAAATAAAATCCCATTTGCATGCAGACAATCCATGGCCCGGGCAATATGGAGGGCAAAACTGATAGCCACGTTAGAAAATTATATTAAACTAGAGATTTTGCTATTTTAAACTTAATTAAAAAGTAAGCCAACTTATGAGAGTGCTAAGATAAACCTGTTTGTGGAACTCATGAAGACTCTTCAAAGACTTCACCTCATCACAAAAGCCATTCTTGTGCCTTCACTCTTACGGTACCTAGAATAACCATAGGAAAAATGTGTCAACAAGTATTAAAGTGAAGGGTGAGAAAACTGTGTTTGGTATAAGAAACACAACCTGTGATTTAACTGTACTCCTTGCTCAAAAAGCTTCTCAAAATTCAAAAACCCACCCTGTTATCTCTCAAGAGTAAACATAGACCCCTTTATATATATAGATATTATATATCTACTGCCCAGTTGTCATGTTGTCAAGTTGGGAGAAGTGATCATTAGAAAAGATGTCAACGTCCATGCTCCCGAGCTGAAAAAACTTGTTCTTAAAATTGAGGATTCTGGTCATCTTCAGCATATGCCATATGTAAGTCTAAGATGTGAAGCAAATAAGTTAAGTGCCACTTTGAAAAGCTTATCTCATGTCGAGATCATCAAGCTCTGCGGCAACACCTCTAAGGTAAATTCCAGATCAGTGTTGATGTTGTTAATTTGAAAGATTTGTACAAATGTTAGTAATTATGTATTCGCAGTATTTTTTTTTCCAGTGTCTGTTCGCGGGTAATTTAGACCTTCCCATCTTTAATCTGAAGAAGCTCAATATGGGAATTGATTTGAGTGAAAGAAAAGGAACAATCCTCCTCAATATGGGAAAACAATTCAACTGTCTTAACAAGACACTCAAGATGATCACCATCTATGATTTCAGGGAGCATGATATTGAGTTCGTGAAGTTCGTCTTGATTGGAAAGATGGTGAAACTCCTGAGGATCGACTACAGATATCTTCCTGCTTCAGTTGTTGGAGCTTTGTCAGATTTCAAGGGAAAGTTGATAATTTGACAGATTGTGAATTGAGACAATTCATTCTTGTTGTTTTTAGTGCTTTAAATTTTGAAATCTTTACATATTTGTTTTAGTTTACTGATTGTAAAATCACAATGATGAAAGTAACAAAGATTTTCCTTTTGACTGGTATAGCACTTTTATTTATAAGGATTTATTACACAATTATGATGTAATTTGAATCGGTCAACATTAATATAAAAAAAATATTAAGTAATATTTCTAGAAGAAGGATTAAATAATCCTCTCTAGAACAAATACACCATTGAGATGCAAATAAAACCAATATATCATTATGTCCCATTTATACTCGAGGGATCCCTACCGATTCTTGACCCAAGCTTCCAAATTGACCAAAATCAACCCGATAGTTTAAGTTTAGGTCGACTCTTTTATTATTATTATTATTATTATTATTATTATTATTATTATTATTATTATTATTATTATTTAAGTATTTTTTTATTCGCTAAGTTGGACTACTGGTTAGGAGTGGACTGAGTTGGGCATTTCTTACATGTTTAATAAATGGTCTATTCATGAATGATAAAAGTTAGGAAATGTTAGAAAAATAGAAAATGAAAACATTAAAGACTGAGAATCTCAAAAGACAGAAAATGTAGACAAAAGGGTGACCATAAAAATTCAAAAATAACAATAACAAAACATAATGAAAAAAAAAAAAAAAAAGCACACACTTGGTGAGACTCTGATGCCACAATATAAAATAAACTGATGAGAACCACCTGCCTAAGTGCTGGCTCATTGGCATGAGGTATGGTTTTATTTCCAACATCATGTGTTCGATAACCCCATGATTTACCTTGTGTATGTGTTACGGGGTGGTGCATGCACCCAAGGTATTATTGGGTCAAATATTATGGGACACCCTCATCAGAACAATTGAAAAAAGAAGAAATGAGAACCAACCGAAATTTAATACATAACTTGTACAGTCCATTAGAATGTAGTTCTTACGGTAAAAGGCTATTTGATAAAGGCACAAATGCCACTGTCTGGTTAAAAGGTTTAGCACTGTTCATTCATTGCCTTTTAAAACTATGATTTTTAGCTATAATGCATCATTGGGCATCAAGTAACACTTTTGATGACACAACTTTAGAGGTGGCAATTCACAAAATCATCTGTACCCCCTGATACTGCAACTGGGTGGAGAGAATCGCTCCCAGTTAAGAGAGGAGATAGTTATTTTATTTTTAGGTTTTGATGATCTCTTGTAGATTTTAATTACAATCTTTTACTTCAGACTTGACCTATAGCTAATAAGCCTAAAGGAAAAACTTCATGGATATTCAAGATAAAAGAAGCAAAATTGAAGGGCCTGATACTCAACTTTTTAAAGAGCATAACTTTCAATCTAACTTTCAGATTCCGAAGTATTTTACCTTTTTATTTATTCTTTTAAAGATCTAGGGCTTTACTATGGCCTGCTACCTCCAAATGGCTTGTGGAATGAACAAGCATCTGTCCAAAAGAATTTTCCTACTATGTTTGACATTCCAGCTGGGCCATCAAACTCTCATAAAACCACAGGTAGAAGTGGTTTTAACCCAAATAATCTGAATGCTTATGAGGCAAGTTTGCAGGATGTCTCCAGATTCTGATGGAAATTTGGATTCAAGTGATGATGTATGGCTGACTGTTGAGGAAATTCCTCTTTACACAGAACCAACAAGTGCTCCACCACCTTCAAGTGATGATGTATGGCATGTGTTGCATTAGCTATTTGTATTTACTAGTTTTCAAAGATGTTGGAGGAAGCTATATTGTGTTATATTATTGTTCTCTGTCTTTGATGTCAGGTTACAGAATGATTTATGTATTTGATGATTTTGGTGTTTATGGAGCAGAAGTCCTTTGAGAGGCTCAAACCTGGTATGCTAATAGTCTTGGGGTTTGCACATAATTGTGACCCCAGTAGCAGTTGGAGAGCTTGTTATGCATCGAATTAACCATATTAGATTATCTATTAACTTATGTCGTACTTGTACCTGTAGACTGTAGTTTTAACATATATTGTAACGGAAAGCTAACGAGAAAGGTCAAGTAAATCTGATACAGGTTGCTGCTAACTTTAATTGGAATGAAGTCATTTGTCAAACCTACCAGATAGGATAAATGTTTGCATGTACCCCATCCACCAAAAGTTGGACGACCCATTGGATGCTGATAGCAATCTAATTGGTCATGAAAAATGGATGCTTGATAGATAAAGAGTGAGTTTTTATTTTGGTTGTGCATTTCAAACCCTTAGATTGGTGGTTATAGCTGTTGGTATTGGTAGATGAGAAGTGAGTTTTTATTTCAGTTGTGGATTTCACAGCCTTAGATCAGGTGGCTAATGGCACTTTATAACTGTAGGTAAATTGGTGTAAAAATGTGACTCGTGAATCTTGTTTTGATTCAAATGAGTGAGCAGTGATAAATGAGGGTTAGCTTGAGTGGTTTGTGATTAGATTTTAATAATTGCTACCAGAAGCATGACTTCATTTAAAAAGAAATTTGGAAACCAATGATGCAATGGTTGCAGCTTCTTCAAACATTGTTCATTTCTTTTTTCCTCTCCAAGAAAATTTTGTTAAAGAAATCAGCGAGTAAACTTGTAAAAATGAGACACTTGAAGCATGTTTAAACAAGCAGAGATATCTAGTAAATCAAGCAGAGAATAAACTTGAAACAATGTCGAAACAAAAGCCCTAACCTAAAGCATGTTTATACCTAGTAAAACAAAAGCCCTAGCTTATCCCCACATGATTGAGTGTTCAAAATCAGGAAGAGGTCTTACCACAAGAGCGTTGTCTAGAAGGTGCTGATGGGGGAGCGATACCCAAATCTCAGTCTCGGATTCGAAAACAGCCAATCGATCCAAGCTGCGAAATAGGGCAAGGTGTGATTAGGAAACAAAAACCTAGTCATTTCTGCTATAAGTCGTCGTTTCTACTGAAACAAGCGAGAGAAAGTTTGGGTTACCTGAAAGATTCGAGAATGAGAAGCAGAGATGATCGCGCGAATGGAGCTTAGGATGTCGCCGGTCAGCTGGTGGCACCCGTACGCGTACGAAGCTGGTGGTTTATGCACCGGTGGTGTTCGACTTCGGTGGTGAGTGATTCTCGTGAAGGGCTTTGCAGAGGAAGGATTTTGCAGAGCTTTTCTCTTCGTGCGTGGGAGGGAAAATGGTGGGTTGCGCGGGGGGGGGTGTGGAATAAGAGGGAAATATTGTGTGGGGAAACCAACAGTCATTTCGTGCGGGCGGGTTAACGTTTTTTAGTTTTGGCGCAGGGACTATGGCGGCGAACGGAATGGACGAAAAAAATGTAACACATCTTGCGGTGAGTTAAATCGCCGTAACTTTAACTAAAATCGCTGCAAAAAATCCGATGGTCCCCTCCAACTTACAATTTTGCAGCAGTGTATATTTCGCCACAAAAAATTACTTTAAGCGACGATTGCTTTTCCGACGCTTACAAAATCGCCGGAAAAGCCCTCTTTTCTTGTAGTGGGATAAGACATGACAAAGTAGTGTCCATGTGCTTGTGATGTTGATTCTTTTAAATTCTATATAAGAGTTAAGATGTAGCAAGTCACAAAAAGTGGGTCAGAATTATCCCTTGATGTCTGTTGCCATCATTGTTTCATGACATCATCATGGCTACTTAATTTCTTCCAAATCTTAGTTTGGACAGGAGGGCAGATTCCTTCTTTGGTAAGTATCCGAATCTCCAATTTAATGGTGACTAAATGCACCACACATAAGAGTTTGGTGGCGGGCAAAGACCTGCTTTAAATAAGGCTCCGAATCTCCATTTTGATGAAAAGGAAGTGGTGAGAAAATACACATAAGAGTTGGGGCAGAGACCTTTTAAGTAAGGCTCCGAATCTCCATTTTGATGAAAAGGAAGTGGTGTGAAAGATGAAGCTGAAAATGGTGAAATGAAATGAAGGAGATGAAGTGGACACCCATTAGGTAGAGGGCGGAAACCTTCTTTAAGGATTCGAATCTCCATTTTAATGGGAGGAAAGTTGTAGCATATGAGGATGATGAAATGACGAAGATGAGACGAGGGAGATGAAATGATGGAGATGGAATGGAGGTGATGTGGTGGCTGGATCGTAGTTGTGGGAGATGAAATGAATGAACCACATGGAAAAGATGAGCTGGGAAGATGGAGTGGGGATATGATAGAGAAGATAAAAAAGACAGCGGCTTCATTACCTTCTTCTTCTTTCACTTCTCTTCTCTCTTCCCCTTCCCTTTCTTTTGTTCTTGCAAAACAAACGAACCTCCTCCTCTCTCTTTACTTCTCCTTTTATTTCCTCTGTTTGAGGAGTTATGTAACTTCCAAACATGATGAGATCGTGAAAATGGGTAGGGAGTTTTAAAAACTTCCCACAACGATCTATTTTAAATTTTTGAGTGAGTCAAATGGCCTCTTTCATTAGATCATTTTGTGGGGCCCGCATTTGAATTTTGAGGAACAAAAAATAGCTTTCGAACACCCACCATTTCATATATTACAAGAACCATTAACCAATTCACCTAATGACATTACTTACATAAATTTGGCTAAAAAAATATTTTTGAACAGGGATTTACTCCATCTTGATATATTCTCATGGCTCATAGGTGAAGCCTTGATATTTTTTTCTTGTCAATAGGACTTGGGTCCAATTTGTGCATATATAAACGAGCTCAAATGAATTATTGGGTTCGAGCCCATTTGATCATGACCCCAATTGAGTCCACATAGAATAGAACTTTGGCAAGTTTTCTTTTTATATGCCAATGCTAGGAGAGATACAATTAAATACAATTTGATGCCTCTAAATAGGCTGATTTGAAAATGAAATATCAACTTCTAAGTATATGCATGATGATTGCAATGCTAAGATAAAAACCATGAATGTGAGATAGAAGTAATTAATGATGCACACGTGTACTAAATGATAAGCAAACTAGTTTTTGAAATATGTCACTTAAGCATGTTTAAGTTCTAATCATGTTATTAAAGAACATTTGAACAATCCAAACAAACATTTAATCATGCCATTAAAAAGGACCAAAGACTTAAATATAGCATGAATTACATTTGAGACAAGAAGGCAAACCCACTTGAAGAATCAAAGGTTGAAGTCAGTAGATTAGCCCTCCTAGCTTTCCTCTAGCCTAGCCTAGATGCCCCACCTTCCTTCGCCCTCAAAAGTATAAAAAATGTTGGCTCAAATCTCAAGAAAGGGCTCAAATTTATAGAAAAATAGTTTCTAATAGTTATTTCATGGTTAGCCATGACATCCCCACGGCTAGCCGTAATGCCAACAGTCATATAGTAACGGCTAGTTTTTGTATGGAGGTTGACTGAAAAATACTCTACGGTTAGCCATAAATGTTTTATGGTTAGCCGTAAGATGCTATACGGTTAGCTGTGAGCTGACCGTAAGGTCACCGGAATGCAGAGATTTGAAGATTTCGAGCATTCTAGAAATGTGATCGTATGGTGACCGACAAGAAGGTAGGTTAACTGCCATTTTCTATTTTTTTTATTTGAAAATGATTTTCTAAGTGGGAATTTTGGCCATGGAAAACTAGACTTGAACCGTGACTAACATGTTTAAAATAGAGTTTCAAAATGTGATACAAAACACATTTATACATAAATTTTAAAAATCCCGTTTGAGAAAACATTTGAAGCTAAATTGAAAAGATTAAAACATCCATAAAGATCAAGTCTTAACTACATGATGCCAAACATGAACACTTAAATAAAAATGCATGAAGATTCTGAGAATAAAAAGTATGAGTGTATGAAGGATCAAGCTATGATGAAGATGAATGCATCCAATCAAATTGTAACAAATATGACTCTAACAAGGAAGGCTGGAGGGTCAAAAGGAAATCATGAGTTAAATCATTCTATTAAGCTTTGTTTTCCTCATCATGTGTTTTCATGTTTTGCATAAATTATTGGTAAATCTATTTTAGTATGTTAACTATGATTTGTTGTATCCTTAACTTGAATATGATTATAAATTTATTTATTCTTTTGGATGCTTTACAATGATTCACACCAAGTTAGACTCAGATTAGTATATCTTATTAAATCATGTTTTGTAATCACTTTTGAAATCACATATAACATGATTCGTATACTTGACGGAATCATTGGTTGTTGTTTTCCATTATACGAAAATCACTTTCAATCTATCTTATGTTTTGGATTCAACAAAACTCACAAATCATATGTATTGGATTTTGAGATTTCACAAAACTTACTTTGCATTGATAGTCATATCATTTTCAAGTTGTTTTTAAACTACATTTGATTTGTGTTTTACTTTAATCAAATCTCTTTGTGTGATTTACACTTTCAAATGCTTTTATCATACATTTATGAGCTACATCTTTACATTTGATTGAAGATCCTCATGCATAACATGTTTTGGTTTTGAAACTTCACAACTTGCTTGAACTAGATAAATATATCTTTTACAAGTTGTTTTGTACTTATGATCAACATCTTTCACTTCAATCAAATCTTTTCTATGGTTTAAACTTTCAAATGCTTTTAGGCATACATCTTTGAGCTTTCACTTCCAAGATTGATTGAAGTCTTTATGCATACACATTGAGCATTCATCTTTGCATTCATTGAGTGTACGTGTGACTTGTATTATCACTTTCATATCCGCCTATATATTTAGAGGCATTATATTGAGCTTAAATTATATCTCTTCAAGAGTGCTTTAGACACACCTTAGATAGACAAACCTTAGGCTTGTAAAGGTTCCTTTCTTGCTTAGCCTAAAAAATCATATTGTAAAGGTTATTGCTAAGCCTATTGAAAAGCATATTGTAAATGTTATTACTAAGCCTATTAAAAAGCATATTGCAGAGGTTATTGCTTAGTCTAGAAAAGCATAATGTAAAGGTTATTGCTAAGCCTATTAAAAATCATAAATTGAGATGGTGGAAAATCCGATGGGGTGTTGAACACAAGCCGGTAGTGGATATAACCATTGGGGCCAAATCACTATATATCGATGTGTTGTGGTGAATCCTTTGTGGTAATTCATCTTGATAGAGTCCGCATTTTATTAGAATCATCACTTATGACCAATTATTTTTTCTTTAAAACTTAGATTAATTAGCATAAAATTGAGGTCACCCTATTCAACCCCCCCCCCCCCCCCCCCCCCCCCCCGGGGGTTTGGATCTCAGACTTTCACCTTTGACAATCAAGGATCATCACGAAAGTTCATTCCTACAATGATCAATTGACCTCAATCTTTATGTCTAACCAAGGTAACAACCACTTCAATTTTGCAGTTACCATCAAATTCACCTCTACATTCATCTTCACAGCCACAAACCTCTTCATATTCATAGACATCTTGACAGTCAGTTCCACATTCGCAGACACCTTGGCCATTCACCTCCACATTCATCTTCATATTCCTAATCACTGACACCCACACATTCACAAGCACATGTCAAATTACCACACATTTGCACGTCTACTTGTCTGGACATGCATTGCACATTCAACATCACATTCCTATCCACATTCACAGACATCTTCATATTCAATTTCATGCAATAACTTAGACCATCCCTAAAATAAAAAAATCACAAAGCCACAACTTCAACCATGTAACGACACACTCTTTCTTATACATTACAAAAATCATAAAAAAAGTTCGTTCATCCAGTCCTAAAATCAAACACATCAACAGAGAGAAGTTCATATATACCCTAGAAATCAAAATCAAGAGACAAGAAGTTAGTCATGCGTAGTCTACATTGATGTGAAATTGGGATAGCAGTGGAGGGTTGGCGGATGAAAAGGAATACCTCCCCGGTCATCCGTTCATGGGCCAGAAAAAGGAAAAAGTAGACAATGAAGTTGCCGACGCGTGTTTGTGAAGAATGAAAAAAAGTTGAATAAAAACCCAATAGATGAGTGACCTAGAGGAGCTTGGGACCATAACATGTTAGAGCGTCGCTATCGATGGAGACAGGGAAGGGAAAAGATTATGAAAAGGAAGAAAACAAGAGCTCGTGGTGCGGGATGAGTTTTTATCTCATGGCAGCGATAAGCGGTATCGCTGCTCATGAAAAATAAATTATGAAAACAAAGAAGGGCACATGGGACTACTCCGAGCCATAAATTTCTTAGAGGTCCTTTTTGGTCAACTAAGGGTCTAATTAGGGGATTTTTCTGGTAAAACTCCCTAGAATTTATGAACCATTATGAACTAAACAATTAGAAACAATGAATGAACAATATTTTCCACAGGGGAATGTATGAGGCTTTATATGTGAGAAATGTGAAGTAAGATAATAAAGGGAATGGAATCACCTTTTTGGGTTGTTTGTTTGCATTAAAGTGAATTCGTAGAAATTCATAATACAAGTTCTATCAAATGAGGATTAGAGAGTGGGCAGAACCTCCTACTATTAAAACTATGGGAGTGGTCTCACGAAATATATTTTCTTTCCTAAGAACTCCAGACTCCCACTGCAATTCAGATTTCATAATATGTGGCTGAGAGAGGAGGACTGTGAAAAGTTGATAAAATGTAGGTGGCAAAAAAGTTAAGAGGGTGAATGATAAGAATATTAATAATACCCTATTTTTTTAGAGTAAAGACCTTGTGGAATGGAATAGAGTAAAGATTAACAAAGTGGAGGAAGTCATTAGATCTAGTTGGGTTGAAGTTAAATCAATTACATCCAAAACTCCAAGTGAAAATAGCATAATCAAAGAAATGGAACTTAATAGTAAATTAGATGATTATTTAATCAAAGAAGAGGACCTTTGGAAACAGAAATTAAGGGAACTTACGCTTAAAGATAGGGATAGAAACACAAGATTTTTCCATTATGTTACTTTCAATATATTGAAGGAGAAGAAATAGAATTAACAAAATTAAAAATAATGTGGGTAATTGGCTAAATAAATAGTAGGGAGGACATAAGGATAGAGTTTTTTCATCATCCCAAGAGCATCACGATATCAGTTGGCCCTAGAGATTTGGGTTTTATAAAATAACTAATAAAACCAGTTATTGAAAGTCTGGGAACCTTACACTTGGGGTAGGGGGGGTGTGAATAGGGTGAGCTTATAATTAGTGACCAATTATGCCAAATTTTAACTTCTTAAATTCACTTAGTCACTAGTTATGATTATAAAACTAAGTGCGAAAGCTAACAAGAGTAATCACTACCACAAATCAAACTCATCACACTAAGATTTATAGTGATTTGGCATCAATTCCTACATCCACTACCAGCTTGTGAATCTACACTTCACCGGATTTCCACTATCTATGCTTTTCAATAGGCTAAGCAATAACCTTTACAAAATGCATTTCTTAGGCTAAGCAATAACCTCTACAATATGCTTTCCAAGGCTAAGCAATAACCTCTTAGGTTTTCACGTTCACCCCTAGCCTCTACACTTGTGCTTTTCTAAGGCTAAGTAATAACGTTTATAGTATGATAGATTGTCTCAGAGAAGTTACTACACAACACTTGAAGAAATACAAGTTTAAGCTCAATTACAATGCCTCTTAAATAGGCAAATATGAAAATATAAACCCACTAAATACATACACTATATGATTGCAAAGATGAATGCTCTATGTGTATGTATGAAATCTTCAATCAAGTTTTAAAATGATAGTTCAATGAATGTAAGATTAAAGCTTTTGAAGGTTTAAAAAACACAATAGTTTTTATTGAAGTGAAGATGCTAATCAGATGTTCTTTTAATAGACAACTTGTAAAGATATCACTAATCAAGTTATGCAAGTTGTACGAAGTTTTAAATCTAGAACATGTAATGCATGAGAAAAGTTGTTTTCAAAACAAAATAGTTTTCCTATGAGTTCATGGAATGAAAACAACTAGCTAAATATTCAACCAAGCGAGAAGATAATGCAACAAATAAAATCAAAGATGTTGAACAAGCATGATTTATAAAATAGATAGCGACTTAGTTTGAGTCTAAGTGATGAATCCAAAACAATGTAAATCAAAGATTAAATATAGTAATGGATTCAACAAATTATAGTTAGCAAGCTAAAACTGATATACCAATCATTTAAACAAAGCATGAAACATATGATGAAAACAAACCTTACAAAGAGATGTAACTCATGAATCCATAGCTTTGCTTCGCGAATCCCACTCTAACTTTCCTTAACTTGTTTCCCAATCCTTCGTCTAATTTAGCTTCCAAGATTTTCCAAAAAAGATGATCCAAAAGCCAAGGAAAGGCTCAATTTTATAGAGAAAAAGTTTCCAACTGCTCTTTTGTCAGTTAATTGAATTTTGGGTTCGGTTAACTGAATTCATGGTCATATTCCAACGGTCATATATTTTTTAAACTAAGTTCATTGTCGATTCACCGAAATTTGTCGGTTGACCGAGAGCTGACCGACAGCTTAACCGACCATACAAAAATGTAGAGAAACGAGCTCTCTAGCTTTTGAAACGAACTTGGATTGATGAGAGTCAGATGCATATTCGGTTAATCGAACCTTGGTCGACAGGTCACCGACCAAAAAAATGAGCTCTCTGGATTTGGAACCGAACTTGGTTTGGTTAGGGTCGATTCCTAACTCGGTTAGTCGAACCCTGACAAACAGGTCACCGACATGTAAAAACTGAGCTTTTCTGATGACCTGAAGATTTGACCTAAAATCCCTTGAAAAAATGATCTTTGTAAAGTGTTCTAAAGAAGGGATTTTGGTTCAAGGAAGGCAAGTTTGAAAATATGTTGAAATCAACTAAAGTATGTTT
Source organism: Cinnamomum chago (assembly GCA_038049695.1). NCBI lineage: Eukaryota > Viridiplantae > Streptophyta > Magnoliopsida > Laurales > Lauraceae > Cinnamomum > Cinnamomum chago. The sequence goes on from CP142460.1 coordinate 52,991,419, forward strand.
GTTAAAAATATGATTTTTCTAAACTATGCATTCCACACACAAGTCTAGCTAGTTACCATGATGTTTGAAATAATGATGCATATGAGAAACTTCAGGATATGATTAAAATGAATGCATATGCTAACATCAGATTACAATCTATACAGATCTAACAGTACTTATCTCACATGATCTGAACCCCAAGCATTTTGATGTTCCTTGTGAAAACGAAATAAAAAAATGTTGTGTTAACTTGGGTTTCCTTAAATCTTCTGATCTCAATGGGTATCCTGGAAAATTCTATCAACATATGTGGGATACTATTGGAGATGATATTGTGAACATTATCCAAAAATTCTTTAAATACAAATTTTCCTTGGGAAATATTAGTAGAACCTATATAGTCTTGATACCCAAGAAAAACCAATCCTCTCCTGTTAGAGATTTTAGACCTATAAGCTTATGCAATGTTGTGTACAAAGTTATCTCTAAGGTCATTGCCATTAAGCTCAAAGGTACATTCCATAATATTATTAGCCCCTCCTAAAATGTGTTTCTAAAAGGAAGAAGATTGATAATTGACAATTATATTATTGCCCATGAAGTTATTCATTTCTTTAAAGTATACAAAAAATGTAAAACAATGGGTCTTAATCTTGAAATGGCAAAAGCTTACGACAAAATGGAGTGAGACTTTTTATTAGAGATTCTCGATGCTTTTGGCTTCAATGATAAATTTATTCATCTTATTAGGGAATGCAATTCATCAGTATCCCACTCCATCCTGTTGATTGGGTTCTCCTTCGAAAATTTCTACACATTAAGTGGGGTTAAGACAAGGAGACCCATTCTCCCCTACCTTTTCAGGCTAGGAGCCGAAGTCTTATCATGCATGCTCATTAAACCTGGAAAAATGTGTGTCGTTTAAAGGTTTAAAGTGGCTAGAGGTGCCCCAAGTATTTCACACCTTTTCTCTGCAAATGCTAGCTTCACTTTTTGTAATGCTAGCTATAGAGAAGCTAGAGAAATTAAGAATTCATTTGAGGACTATTGTAATATCTCAAACCAACTAATTAATTAATTACCATAAATTTTTAGTTTATTTTAACAAGAGGGCTCACAAAAAGAGATGCAAATGCATATCTTTGATCCTTGGGATGAAAATTATGGACAATGATGAAAAATATCTTGGAATTTCCTTGTCTATTTGGAAAAATAGAAATATGAGCTTTGAATCTCTTACAACTAAAATTAAAAGTAGAATAAGATCATGGCAAATTCCAATGCTATCTTTAAGCTGGTAGAAACACCCTAATCAAATCATGGTCTCAACCATTCCTATTTATAACAAGTTACTTCTCTCATTCTTTACTAAAGAGTAATGCTAGGTGGACAAACTCTGGGGACCGGACTGTGGCCCGGTCCCCATGAGAGCCACAGGATCCCAGGAGCCTCTTGGGATCCTGTGGCTCTCATGGGGACCGGGCCACAGTCCGGTCCCCAGAGTTTGTCCAAGTGGACTTACTCTTTACTAAAACCTTGGACATTATTAATAAAATGCTAAGAACTTTTTAGTGAGGTAAGAATGAAGGAAAAAGAAAAATTAATATTATTAAATGGGTTGAATTGTGTAAGCCTATTTTCGAAGGGGGCTTAGGAGTGAGAGACAACAAAAGTAATAATCTTTCTCTCCTGGCCAAAATCTACTAAAGATGTCTGAGTAACAGTGAATTCCTCTGCTCAAGATTTCTAAGGGCCGGCTAAGTACTACCTAGAAGTAACCATTGTTGGGAGGCCAAAATTTAGAAAAGACAATGCCTGGTTTTGGAAAGGATTTGTGGAGGGGGTTAATTTTATTAATGAAAAGGTAGGATGGATAATCGGTAATGGAGAAAACATATCTGTTTGGGATTGTAATTGGGTCCCTTGCAAAAATGGCTTGAGGAAGCTCGTTTCTTCTATGATTAACCCAGACCTCAAAGCTTAAGATTTATAGAATGCTGAAAAGGAATTGGGCATAAATGTTCTCAAAGACCTTTTTACTAATCCTATTGATGTTGAGGATGTTGGAAAAACTTATATCCCTAACTTTCAATGGAAAGGATAAAAGGATTTGACTCTTTCTTAGACTAACTTGTACGAAATCGGCTTATAGATTAATTTTCTGTAGAAATGAAGCTAACTCCAATATCCTTGTTAATTGGAAAGCTCTTTGGAAACTCCCTCTTCCCTAAAGGCTTCTTATGTTTGGATGGAAATGTCTCAGAAATGTTGTCCCAGTAATAGCTATTTTTAAATTAATGATTAACTCAATGGAAATTAAATTTCCTATATGTGAAAAAGAGGAGAACTCAATAGGGCATGCTCTCATGCTTTGCGATTATGTCACAGTAAGTTGGCTTGGTTCACAGTAGGGCCTCCAATTTAACTCTCTTCGCCTTGTGGAGTTAATGGAATGGTGGAAGAACACATGTGAGCAAGGCCACACCCAACTCCCCACTTGGTGGTGGTCACTAAAAAAAGTGGGTTCTTTCCATGTGGTGGACCATTTGGAAAGATAGGGATGAGTCCTCTATAGAGGTCAATCGATAGATCCATCTAAGATTATTGGATTAGCTCATAAGATGCTTAAAGATCTCAAAAGCCCCTTTAGGGACTATTTCTTAGGAAAAGATGGGAAACTTTTTGAGGTCCCTAGAGCTATCTCTAACAGAGAACATCTTGTGATATTCTTGACGCAACCTGTAAGGCTAAGGATGGGAACTCCTTCTTTGGATACGTTACGATGTTAAATGGTATTATTATGGATACGGGTGCTATCAAAGGACTTGAAGTCGCCTCTTTAAAAGAGGCCGGAGCGGGTGTGGTCTTAGCCGCGATGGAAAAGGCAAGGATAAATGGTTTTGATAGGGTTCATGCTTTGAAGAATGCTAAAAAAAAGTGGTGTAAGCGTTGAAGGGAGATTATGATTGATCCATAAATCCCATTATTTTGGACATTACAGCCTTGGCTTCTTTTTTCTATACTGTAGACTTTGATTATATTCCTAGGACCCTGAATTGGAATGCGCATATGCTTCCTAATTTTTTCTTCTCAACTCGTGTTTCTGTTTTCCTCCTGTCTAGGGCTAAGTTTGTTTTTGTTCTCTCTATTTGTCCTTTGTCTATTGTTGCTTTTCTTTTCTTTTAATGAAACTTCTTGATTATAAAAAAAAAAAAAAGGAAAACTAAACGATCATTAGAGAGGTGAGAAGTGAAAAATATAAGGTGGGGATTTAGATGAAACTCTTTGAGTTTTCTATGATTTGATTTATTAAGGCTGGGTATTTATGAGATTATTCCAAATTAGCTTGTGCCAGGGAACTTCAACAGCAGCTGTCCTTATAGAGTTCCAGGCAACCTTTATGGAGAATGCACCTGAGCAGCTCCAGGGCCAAGAGAGAGAGAGTCTGGGACAATATTTATCTCTGGGGGAATGGTGATGAGACTTGTTGATTGAGAGAGAAACTCCTTCAGCTAGAAAGGCAACAAGTCTCATCACCATTCCCCTAGAGATAAATATTGTCCTAGACTCTCTCTCTCTTGGCCCGGGATCTCCTTAGGTACATTCTCCATAAAGGCTGCCTGGAACTCTATAAGGACAACTGTTGTTGAAGTTCCCTGGCACAAGCTGATTTGGAAAAATCTCATTAATCCTCGAATCACATGCATGAGCTGGCGCTTACTTCACAGAAGAACTCCGACTGATAGCTGGGCTAAATCCAAAGGATGCTCTTTGGCTTCCAAGTGCTACAACTGCTTCAATGATGAAGAAAAGGAATTGCATTTGTTCTTCTCCTGTAATCTGGCATCTAATTTTTTGGCATTGGTTGCTCTCATATATATTGTGGGGTCTATCCTTTTTTCTCTCTGCTTCTTCAATTTGGTAGGCCATGAATTCTGCCAGAGATTTCCAAGGAAGAAATTGCGCCGCAGCCATCTTCTTCCACGCTATCTCCGTCTTATATTGGTTTCTTTGCAACAACTCCAAGCACAACTCCAAAAATCCCTCCCCTGAGAGAGCAAAAGTGATCTTCATGGAAAGTTTAAAAGGAATGGCTTCTTCTGTCAAAGAGCTGCATCCTCATCCCATTTTGGTTGCTCTGGGTATTTTCACTTAATTGTTCTTTGCCTTGTTTTTATTTGAGCAAAGCTTCAGGTTTTTTGTTTCCATGTTTAGTTTTTTAGGCTTCTTCCTTTCTTTTGGCTTCCTCTGTTTTGAGGCTTACTTGCTTATCCTTTGTTTTGGGGGCTTTGCCCTTCCTTCTTAATACTAATTTACCATTAAGCAAAAGAAAAAAAAATCTCCCCTTAATTCATTTTCAAGGATTTGATTTTCTGATGAGTTTAATTTCTACAATTTTTAATAAATGAATTCCTAAAAGTGACTAAAGTTGAAGAGATAAATGTGAAGATTGATAAAATGACCCTCAAATAACCTTACTTGGAAAAAAAATTAAAGGGAGTGGAGAATGAATATCCAGTTATCTAGCTCCATAATAAATCAAATGTGAGAAAAGTCAGGGCCTCACTCCCATATATACATCTCCACCATATATTTTTCACACCATACCTCTTTACTAATGCTTTGCCTTTTTTTTTTTTTTTTTCTTTTCATTTGGGTAAAGAAAATGGAAGTCATTAAACAACAAGAGGAAGAGTGCAAGGGAAAAATGCATCTTACACGATCCTTTATAGAGTTTGTTTTTTTTTTTTTTTTTTTTTTGCAGTCATCTTTTTAGGGTTTGTTTGCAATCAATTATGTGTGTAAATGACTCACATGTGTAATAGTTATACGTCAATATGTTCGGCTGCGCTTAATTGCAAATGTTACATGTAAATGAGGTGTGAAAGCATGTGTACGTTAAATGCCATTTTCGTACTTATACAGGTGTGAAACTCATTCTCACATGGTGATAGCAGTTGGTTATGCAGTTGATGATGGATCAAATCCCATCAACTACTCTTATCTTTACTCATTTCTTTGGGCCCCATAATTTATTTATTTTTAAACCATTCATTTTGTTAGTTAAACTTACTATAAGAACTTTAAATTTATCATATCCAAAATTTTCATAGATTCAGAGTAATTTTTAACAAACGTCCAAAAATCCCTAACCTATGGATTTAATTTTTGGCACTTCCATGCTGCCGTGATTCATGATCTGAACCTTTTAATATTCTTATATTAATGATAATCATAAAGGCCTTTTTGTTTCATTTCTTAAATCTTCATGGATTTTGATTAATTTGTGAAAAATATCCAGAAAATTCAAACATGTGGCATTTGCATATGTAACATTTACATATTTAAAACCAATTTTCCTGTCACATACATAAAAGGCAGACAACAACTTAACAGTCCTTTGTTGAACCCCGCCATTTTACAATACAATTTACTTACCAATTCTTTGTTGAAACCCATTCTTCCATGAATTTCTTTGAATTCAGTTCCATGCAAACAAACATCCCCTTTGATTATTTTGCTATAAATAAAATTGCTTTAAAATTATTTTGTAAAAGTAAATAATCCTTTTGGCCTGTTTGTTTGCACTACAATACATGTAATACAGCACAAAGGAATTTATGACAATAGTGGTTAAAAATGAAAATCCATAGCGAACATACAAAATTGACCATCAATTAAATGGCTTCACCTTTAATAGAAAGTGAATGAAGGGAAAAGGGAACATAAATACTCAACCCTAGTAATTCAGGTCCTAAGAAAGTCAAGGTCCTGTCTATTTTACTCCCCTGTAATCTCCATCCCTCATCTCATATTATTTGCACTTCACCACTTTAATAATCCTTTAGTGCATAGAGCTGGTTTACATACTGATAACAAAAACAATTAACTTTGAAAGAAATAATTGATTAAAAAAGGGCAAGAAAAATAAATGGAAAGGTAAATGGGTTAGGAAAAGTAAACCCCTTTATCAACCTTTAGTTATTTTAATACTTCATAAGAGATGATCAGGCTTTCAGATCGAAACTATGACGCTCTTAGGGCCCACACAATAGATGTGAATAAATGTACCTACATGTGAACCATAAGTGGATGTGGGCCAGAGGTACAATTCTCTATGTGCACTTCCTCATGACTAAAGCACAAATGATCGCTTCTGCAAGCCTCATTTCTCTTTCTCCTTTACTTAGCCTTCAAAAAAAGAATAGATCTGAGATGTGGCACATAAGTTATAGATTTAATTCCTATATATTCATTCATACCACAAAACCCTCTCTTCATACAAGGCCGAAAACACTTGAAGTGGAGAACTTAGCGGTTGTTAAACAAGTAAATAATTCTAGACTTTGTCATTTCATATTTGAGAGTTCAAATGAATTGCATAGCATCTTGAAGAATTTTTATCATCTAGTTAATGAAACTCATTTCGCTTAATTAGTGTTTGGTATGCTTCATTCTAATTTTTATAAGAAGCACTTGTAGGCTTTTCAGAAATAATTATATTTAATGTTTGTGCTTTTGACTTATTATGCAAAAAACTACATCAAAAGCATGACTTTCCAGTGAAAATGTTTGGCAAACAATCCTTCGTTCAACCTTTTGAAACAACCCAAGAACGGCCTCTCACTGGCGTCAATTCTGATGGTTTGGTGAAGCTTGTTCTAAACTTTATTTAATTACAATGGCTTATCTGTAATTTTTTTGTTTAATTTGGACTACTTGTTATAAGGCTAGATCCGACGATCATGGGTGTCTAGAGGTTTAGGGCTTATGTATTTATACTAGATGGTGAGAACATTGTACTTATAGTGAGATTGAGAGAAAGAAAGAAACACAGTGAGGGATTATACTCTTGTGGGTATCTCCAATAATAGTGAACCGGCTTGAATCTCCCATTGACATAGGCAACTTTGTTCAACCACGTAAATCTATTTCTTGTGGATTGTCTTTGTGTGATAGATTGATTGTGTCTCGTAGATCACGTGTGTGTTTCGATATCCCTAACAGGTTTTTACCTGACTGCTTAGGGTTCGTGCCACCTTCTCTGTCCAGAGGCCTACTTCCCTCACCCGATGGCTCCTTACCTCACCCAAGGGATAGGGTCCCAACCTCCCTAAGCTGGCAAAAAAAAAAAAAATTTTTTTTGAAACAACCCATTTGCTGTTTGAAAAATACCTTTCAATTTTGATTTTACTGCTTTACACATGCACACATGAAAGTAGGATGAGCGTCAAATTTGGACGTCTGTGAGTGACCTTACTGAGATAAAAGGCGACCAATATATTCACATTGGCAGCATCAGAATTCAAAAATACCCAGATTAATTAGTCTCACAGTTGGGAGCCTTAGATAGTATTATCAATCATTCTTTAAAAATTCCCTCAAAGCCAGCGCGTTCATAAAACAGTTATTTGTAGTTCTGTATCATATAAACCTTGGAAAAGTCATTCACATCAAGCATATCATCATAATTCTTATGGACTTATGCCCACAACAACTCCATCATTCAACTTTCATAATAACATACATGGGTCTAAAAGCTCCGAATAATGTAAATCCAAATTTATATGAATGAAAACTCAGTTTCTACAACTGTTATGTCCCTCTCGCTCCTTCCTGTTGGTTGTTCTAAAAAATTCAATCTTTATAGAAACTAGGTTCTGTCTAAGGCAGATTTGACGGTCTGCAATGAATAGCCTCCATCTCCTTCATACGATGGACTTTTCATACATGTAATGTATGTTTTTGTGCTAGATGAGACCAAGAAATTCAAAATGTGATTTTCAGAAATTTGAGAAATCATCTTCAGGTGTGAAATTACTGTGTTCAGTCATAATTTTTACAAAAATTCTGTTTTCACAAAACTTCCAAAAATAGGTTACATATTCAATATATTTGTTTCGAACATGATAGAAATGAATCTAAAACAACTTATTATAGAATGTAATAAATTATCAAATTGTTGAAGTCATCGCTAACTCAGCACACCCATCGGAAGGGTTGGGTTGGTGACGGGTTGGTGACGCTGTCTAAGGTAAGACTTTATTTAGTAGGCTTTTCTTAGGGTTGCTTATTCTATTATGATTGGATTTCCTATTGTGGGTAGGTTTTTTTTTCTCAACAAGTTTGTTCAGGGCAAGCTTGGATAATTTCCTCTAAGAGGAATCCTCTCTGGTTTTCCTCGATTCCGAGAAAAACTCACGTAATTTGGATGAAGAGAGGAAAACTGTGAGAGGATCTGTCAAATCCTTCAAACTCATCTAAAATCCTCTTTTCCAATGATTCCTTGGTCTTTACCTTGCCCCATCGGATTCTGCAAATCCACAAAGGCAAAAAAGTACCTGAGCTATAAAGAGTAACTTTTCCTTGGTGTTTCCCAAACCTGAAATGCAATGACTCCTCCCATTAGTAATCCTCAGAAGGATAGCATGGTTCCTAGGGAACGAAGGAATCCTCTCTCTATTTACCAAACGTGCCATATATATATATATATATATATATATATTCATGTGCATTCATCTCTCACCATATGGTGAGAGACAAACTTCATAGGGCCCACCTAAAGCTCCACTAATGATGGGACTTGGGGGATGGAAATAGCCATCTTGGATGGGCTCATATATCACGTTTGGGGTCAATCCCAAGTCTCTAACCCCTTCATCTGTGGCCTACAAATTTAACGAGTTTTTATTGAAGAAACAATTTGACCCTCGATCCAATGGGTCAGTCCATTTGGATTAGTGAAAACTCAATTGATTCATTGTAATTGAAGAGGCCCCATGTATGTGGATGGTTTGGATGGATCATAAAGTCAGGCCCACTATATTGTCTTCTACAGTCTTACAGTACAAGCCACCTAATGGGGCCACCTACTGGTCCATTAAATCATGAAACTGGGAAGGATCAAAAGATCCAGGTGGGGCCAACCTAGATATCAAATCTTAAGTCAATCTAATACCTCTAACTCATTCATTCATTGTTCACATGTTTAACGACTTTATTTAAAAAAATAAAATTAACCCTCGATCCAACAATTCACTCTTTCTGGATCTATCAAAACCTAGTTGGACCCGTGTAAATAGGAGGTGTCGGTTTGGATTAAGGCTGTCAATCCAGCCCTTTGACGAGGGGCAACTCAGCACGCAAAAGCCCTCAAAGTGAGGGCTAGCTTTTTTTTTTCTTTTTTCTTTTTTTTTTACCTCAAGCCCGAGGGTAGGGTAGGGTAGGGTAGGGTAGGGCCCTATTTTTAAAAGCCCGCAATCTTAAGGGTTGAGCTAGGGCTTGACTCATCTGGCTTGAGAGTCCCTAACCCAGCCCTCAATTTATTAAATATTTAAATTTGTGAAGATTTTTTATGAAGCTATTTTAAAGTTTTTTAAGAAGTGCCCATCTATTCATTTATCTTTACTAGAAGTGATTAAAATATATAGTTTATCGGTACAAAAGTTAGACAGTGTAGATATCTTTTGTAGAAATATGGCTTAAAAAATGAAGAGGAATTTTGATAAATATTAAGATAAATATAATGATAAATATTGAGAGAAATATAATAAAGTCTTTGAAATGGTCATGCTAAGAGTATTGTGTGATTTATGATACACCTATTACGACATTGTCAAATATGGATAAAGTTAATTTAGTAAAAAAAAAAAAGTTACTAAGTTTAAAGATGAAATTTTAATGTTTGAGGAGCAATGACTCAAACAATTGTTTTGGAGGAAAAATCTTAATTAGATTGTTATATGGAAGTTCCAAGAAATAAATCTACAAATTTCAATATATTGGATTGGTAAAAAGTTAATTCAGCAAAATATCCCGTTACTTCAAGCATGGCTCATGACATTTTAGCAATTTCAGTTTCTACAATTACTTCTGAATTGGCATTTACTACAGATGGAAGAGTACTTGACCAGTATAGGAGTTGCTTAAAATCTAAGACTGTGGAAGTCTTAATCTGTGCACAAGATTGAATACATTCGTAGCAACACAATGATAATAATGCATTAGCTAATCTTTTAGATAATCTAAAAGGAGATTGAATAATTAAATAAAGAACTATTGTTGTTTTATATGTATTATCTATCATTTATAGAATTATTGCAATATGCTTTATGTTTTACATTATATAAATTGTTTTATCCCACCACTAACCTTCCAATGAGAATAAGTTTTTAACTCCGCCATGCTATCTTTTACATTGCATTGTCAGTCCTTAGCTTGGACAAAGGAGAAGGGTTAGCATTAAGTTAGAAGTCGGTAGTGGCATAAGAAAGATTTATTTTCTTTAAAGAAAAAGAATCTTTCTTTCTTTTAGCCCTGACCCGACCCTAGCCCTAGCCCTTGAGGGTAGGGTAAGAGCCTAAAAATTATAGGCCCAATATAAAAGTCAAGGGCTTTTGCTCACTAAGGCCCAGCCCACTAATATAAGGATAGGATAAGGGCTTACCTCCGCCCGGCCCAGGTCCGGCCCTTTGACACATGGCATCATCCAATGATACAAGTCTTGGATATGAATCTGCAATGCACTAAAATGCCCTTGTTGATGATCCTTTATTCCGACAACATCTAAGGCTCCTCAAACAATGTGATATCTCACACCGGGTAAATCCTTCTTCTCCTCTTACTAAGACTACAAAATGTTCCTGTGAGTTATGGCCAATACCAAGTATATAAGCCGTGATTTCAAACCCAGAGGTTAATCGTACTCTGGCAACTTTACGTAAGCTAGAGTTTGGTTTTTTGGGGGTGATAGTGGCAAAGTTGACTGATAAGTCACCCTTATTGTCATTCTACAAAACTGTACATGAGATAATTTTCACCTCATACTTGGTACGAATGGACCAGTAGGTGGCCCCACTAGATGGCTTGTACCGTAAAGTTTGAAGTCAATCTAATACAATTAACCCATTCATCTACGGCCCATAAATGTAACAGCTTTATACAAAACAATAAGATTGACCCTCAATCCAACAGTTCACTCAATTTGAATCTATCAAGACCTGATGGGACCCGTGCAAATAGGAGGGGAGGGTTTGGATGGTCCACTCGGATGGACCAGTAATGGACCACACTAGGTGGCTTGTACCGTAAGACCGTAAGGGAAGCTTATACAATGTTATATATATATATATATATATATATAGAGAGAGAGAGAGAGAGAGAGCAAGGCTCTCCTAAGCTCTAGCTTAGGAGCTCCTAAACTCATGCTTGTGAGGCCCACCTTGAGTTCATCCAAATGGACCAAACACATGACCCCCTAAAATGCACATGTTTACAAACGTTTGGTTAAATTCGAATTTACTGGACCGTTGGATCGACTATGTATCGATCCAAATGGACTGTTGACCATTAAACTTTTAGGCCCATACGGAAATGATAGAAATCACGATTGGGGCAAGTGTACTGGATTAGTGTACGTGCATGGTTGGGGCCAGTGTATTAGACGGTACAACGTTAAACTTTTTGTTAGATCCATGTATGTATATGTGTGTGTGTGTGTGTGCACTACACCAAAAATCGGAAATTGGAACGGAAAAGCGTTCCTAATCCTCCCGTTCCTAATCCGTTAAACCGTTCCAGTTTCCGTTCCAATTTGGATTAGGAACGGTTGGTACCAAATTGGAACGGAAATTGGAACGGTTTAACGAATTAGGAACGGGAGGATTAGGAACGCTTTTCCGTTCCAATTTTCGATTTTTGGTGTAGTGGTGTCTATATATATATATATATATATATATATACTCATGCACTAGATCAGTGTACGCACCTCAACGTGGGCCCCACCTCGGACTAGGACCAGGGGGATCGAAAGATCTTCTCTGGCCCTTAAATCAGCCCCATCCCTGATCATCATCACCTCCATCTAGGCCCCACAAATTTAACATTGTTCCATCCAATCAGATGGGTGTACAGTCGATACAATAATGTACATTACATTGGATGGCTGCAAAGGTAGGCCCCATGTTAAATTCAGGGGTATGTGTGTGTGGTCGACTCGGTTGGACGATCAATTGAGCTCCATCTTGCACACCGTACACACCTAATAACTAATATATTTATATATGGGGTCAGCTCTCCTAATAAGTTGAAACAATGTCGATCCCACAAATCAAAGTCGACTATTGTTGATTTTTGCATGATGATTGTCTCCAAAATCAGGATAAATCCAATCAGAATTGGATTTTTTAGTTCCATCATGTAAAAAATAGATATAACCAATTTTGATTTGCTATTTCAGCTTAAGATAGATAAGGTTAGTTTCAGCTTAGGAGAGCCTTATTCTATGTAGAGGCTCTCACATTTCATTTGTTGACATTGAATATGAATGTGAGGGCCCCCACCTTATCTCTCATAGTAAGGTGAGAGTGTCTCTCATAAGAGCACCTCCTATATATATATATATATATATATATATATATATATATGAGGAGAGATCACACAAGCTGCAGCCCAGCTTATTACAAGCTGGAGCCTCATAACCACTGTTGGGCCTCACATGCTCCAGCTTGTAATAAGCTTAGCTGCAGCCTATATGAGCTCTCCTCTATATATATATATATATATGAGAAAAGCTCACACAGGCTGCAGCTATTCTTATTACAAGCTGGAGCCTGTGTGAGGCCAGGCATATCCGTTGGGCCTCACACAGGCTCCAGCTTGTAATAAGAATAGCTGCAGCCTGTGTGAGTTTTTCCGTATATATATAGCTTTGCATATATATATGAATTGGCACTATCTCATTGAGCAAATCAAAAGGGGAAAAAACTCCCAATTTTTTTTTAAATGGATAGTTTTTGAGAATTTCTTTTACTTGTTCAAAAACTTGTCTTTGTTGAAAACTTGTCTCTATTTTTTTTTTTTAGTTGAATCAACTCGCCCAATTATCTAACATATACAAGTACTCTATTTTCAAACATGTCGCACTTGCCAAACAGGGTGAGAGACATTATGAACGTCCTTCCCAAGCGATGGACTGACTTGTGGAATGAGTGGAGCATACGAGTCGCTATCCTGATCAGCCTTCTATTTCAAATCTTTCTCATCATGTTCGCATCGAGGAGAAGAATTAAAGCTTCCAAATTATTTATCCTCTTTATCTGGTCCGTCTATCTGCTTGCCGATTGGATTGCCATCTTCGTCCTCGGCCTCATGTGCAATAACCAAGGCCAGTCCGACTGCAACAACTACAACCAAATGCATGGCACCAGCAAGTTCAACACCATTGCAGTCACCAGATCCAATCACAACTCTGGCTCTCAATACGATGACAACCTTCTTGCCTTCTGGCCACCTTTTCTTTTGTTGCACCTTGGTGGCCCTGACACCATCACAGCCTTCGCAATGGAAGACAACGAGCTGTGGCCACGACACTTGATCATCCTCTTGTTTGAGGTTGCTTCTGCCGCCTATGTCTTTATTCTTTCCATTCCCAATAACCCTCTCTTAGCTCCCACCCTTCTCATGTTCCTAGCCGGCATCATCAAGTATTCTGAGAGAAACTATGCGCTCTACCTAGGAAGCTTGGAAGGGTTCCGGGACCGCATGCTTAAGAAGCCTGAACCAAGCATCGACTATGGAAAGTTAATGGAAGAATATGCTTACAGGAAGGAGTGTGGGGAAAGGGTGGACGTGATGACCCATGCCATTAAAAACCTTGAAGAAACACCAACCAACCGAGTTCATGATGAAAAAAAATCTGATCATCTTGTCTATAACATGAGAAAGGCGCACCAATTGTTTGACATGTTCAAGGGAATGATCGTCGAACGGACATTCAGCCATCATGAGCTTAAGGAGAGCCGCACTACCTTCCTTAAGAAGACTGGCCAAGATGCCTTCCAGGTGGTTGAGTTTGAGTTGAATTTTCTGCATGAGGTTCTCTTCACCAAGGCAGTAGTTTTGCACAATCTAATTGGCTATGTCCTCCGTGCCATCTGCTCTTGCTCCATCATGGTCGCTTTTGTGAACTTCTTCTTCTTGTCGAGAAAGCATAGGTTTGGTTTTAGTAAACTTGACATTGCTATTACCTATACACTGCTTGGTGGTGCCATATGCCTAGATGCATTTGCTTTAGTCTTGCTCATTCTCTCTGATTGGACCCTTGTGAAGCTTAAAAGCTGTCCATTTTACAATACCATCTCTAAACTCATTCTCAGAGTACCACCTAAGAAGCGATGGTCTGCATCAGTCAGTCAATACAGTTTAATTAACCACTGCATCCCTGCCGACCCAACCTACTTGAGAAGGATCATGGATCGCCCGACCTTGTTCGGGAAGGTGGACGAGATGTTGTGCATTCAGAAAATGTTGAGGAGGGCGCGTATTGGGACACAATGGATAGACGAGTTACAGTACAGTGGGGACAAGGATGTCACAGACGAACTCAAGGAGTACATCTTTGAACAACTCAAGGAGAAGGCCAAGAAGGCTAATTATTGGAAGAAGGCCTTCTCTGATTTCAATATTGTTGAGGAGTACTCTCTAGAATTCGGTTACATGGGCAAGGTTGATTTTGCTGAGGGTCTAATGATGTGGCACATGGCGACCGACCTCTGCTACTTCACTGATGAAAATGCTGGAGAGCATTTCTCAATCACAGAGTCGAAAAAAGATGCCGTCCCAGTGGAGGCGTCAATGCATCGCAAATTTTGTAAGATCTTATCGGATTACCTGGTATATCTTCTGGTGATGCAACCTTCCATGATGCCATCATCAGCAGGGATAGGAAGAATCAGGTATCGAGACACCTGTGCTGAGGCCAAGAACTACTTTCTCCGAGTTCCAGTTGAAGAGGCAGATTCGAAGTTGAACAAGAAATCAGATAAGCTAAGGAGAGCCTCCCATAATCTACTCTCGGTGACTGCAAAAGAATTGGAGGCGGCCAGCAGCATTTCCTCAGTGTTGTTAAATGCACGCATCCTTGCTAAGAATTTGAAACACATGGAGGTAGCTGAAAGATGGAAGATCATGAGTGCGGTGTGGGCAGAGATGCTAGTAAACGCCGCTAATCAATGTCCTGCCATTGCCCATGCCCAAAGGCTCAACAAAGGGGGCGAGCTTCTAACTTTTGTCTGGTTTTTGATTAACCATTTGTGCTCGGGAGAACTTTCTATAACTAAACTAGTTTGATACAAGTAAAATGAATATGGTATGCTTTTATAAATAGTGAACTACCAACCATCATTTACTAGTTTTAATTTACAACTGAGTAGCTTTTTAACAAGATTGATGCCCTCTCTCTCTCTCTCTCTCTCTCTCTCTCTCTCTCTCTCTCTCTCTCTCTCTCTCTCTCTCTCTCTCTCTCTCTCTCTCTCTCTCACACACACACACACACACACACACACACACAATCACAAACCACACTGACACACGAACATGCATATGCAATTTAGCTTGTTTCTCAAATGGGTTTATCTACTTCGGATATTGATAATGATTACTGAAACGGAGTTTCTATATCTAAGCATCTTATGATTCAACACTAACTAGATCTTTGGAGTCATACTATCATTGAAAAAAAAAAGAAGAAGAAAAAAGCAAAAGATAGGTAATGGGTTTCAGATCTCAACTGAATTTATGACTCAAATCTTTGATAAGTTGATCTTCCAAGTTGGGTAGGTTAGACATATATCATAGGATTGTTGCAATTTAAAGATACAGGATCGGTTAGCGATAAGGGTTCCTTAACTTGAGATAAGAAGTAATTTAAATTTGAATTGTCACTAGGTTGTATAAATTGAGAATCTTAAGCTATATTTATTGCAAAGTATTTGGCTTTTTTTTTTTTTTTTCCTTAGTATCAAAAGATTTGTCTTAGTGGCCATCTTGCGATCGAGCCGGCCATGGTCTTGGCTCTTATGCTTTGGAGATAATTTCAGTGTCATTTCTTTTTAATAAAAATCAAGCTTCCTCCCTCATCTACAGATCATCGATCTAGACCTTAGATTCTCTCCATATTTACAAGTCACCTGATGATGCTTTTGGAAGAATTACGGCAGATCTAATCTAGCAGGCCCCCAACATGAGCAGACTTGAAAAGAGGGGTTTGCGACAATGACGGACTCCATAGAAGTGATCACAAGCAAGGAAATAATCATGCAAGATACAAGAAAGAACAAGGGTTGTAGATTTTTTTTTTAACACTAATCGTATTTAAAATACAGAGAACGATGGAAAGGATTGTGTGGTAATTAATGCCTGACAATTAACAATGGGCCCTACTCTGATTGATTTGAATTTGGAGCAATGTTAGAAGAGGTCTTTATTTTGTGCGGTTTGAGTATGGATTAAATTTCAGCTAGGACTAATCACATGGTGTAATCACATATTGCTTGACCTAGATTCGTTGATGCCGAGGCAGTAAAACTTCGTTGTTGTCTTATGAAATCCAAAAGGCTCAAAATCAATGTTTCCTCTATTTGCACTCTGGACCAAATTATATTCCAAATAGAGTTGGGACCAGCATTAGATTTTACTCAAAGGTACGCTAAACATGGGATCTTACTCCCTTGGTTTGGTATATTTTGTTTATTTAAAAATGATTAATCTGACAGTACGACGATCTCCTATTGAAAAATTTGGGAATCACCAATACATGGGGTCATTTATTTTGAGAAGTCTAATTTAATAAGTGGTTCAAACTGACACAATATGGGGGCACGAAAACTCTATCATGTTTGAGTTTGATGCTAGAGGATCTGAACTCTGATTGCAACTTTTTTCCTTTTTTCTAAAAGCACAAAAATTCTATCATGTTTGAGTTTGATGCGAGAGAATCTTAACTCTGATTGCAACTTTCTTTCTTTTTTCAAAAATCTAAAAATAAAAAAACAAAAAGCACAGAGATGTATATCCACGAATTTGCCCAAATTTGACTCTGAGCAGAGTGATAACATCCAGTAATTGATCATGTGTTAAAAATATAAATATATTTGATACATGAACAATCCAATAATGCACGTCAATTCATAGACTGGAGTTAAAAGTTCATGCCACTCTCTCAACATAAGAGACATACAATATCAGTGCGCTGATAGACATATATGGGCTCCACATAAGTTAAAACATGTGTAAAAATAAAATCAAGATACAAAGGTTAAACACCAATGGGTTGATCGGTTGGCAACCTTGCATGTCACCTTGCTGGTCTCCTTCCCACAGCGTGGAGTTCCTCTTATCACTTGTGTGCGCTCTCTTGGATTCAGTGGTGGAACCAAGATATGGCATTCGGGGGCATTGTGAAAAAAAAAATGAAGAGTTCCGAAAGGAAGTCCACGCTAGACTGGGTACCAAAATAAAGTAAAAAAGATACAAAGTTAATTTAAATATTTTTTTTTCTTTTAGAAAAAATGTATAAATACTTATTAATCTACAAGAGAGAGGAAAGAAGTGAATGTATGTACCCCTGAGTGTTTGATGCTCGTCTTCCACAGAAAAATGTAGAGTGGAGAATGGAGATTGTCGTCTCCTTTTGTAATGCCCTGTTTATCATACAAACTTATTTAATATATAATTTTCTCACATGTGAGCTGACTTGATGTACACTCCAGCACTATGGGGCTCAATTGGGCCCACATTTGATTAGCTCAACTCCTTTCACACTCTGAGGGGCCCCTTTTTTTTTTTTTTTTTTTTTTTGCTTGAAGGCAAAAGAGAATTAGATTAAGGAGAAAGTGAGAAACATCTTACCCCAAAAAACACAAGAGAAACATCCCAAAGAACAAAGGGAACACCAGGGAGAAAATAAAGGCCTACTAAGGATTTACAAAGGAGATGGACCTCCCAAAAAATATGTAATAAGACAAAGTAAATGGTTGTTAGAACACTTTTGAATCTGGGAGATGGAGAAATAAAACCAGCCTTTGATGGTACTCCAGACAGGAGTGAGTAGGGCGAGTTCCATTAAAGATGGGGTAACTCCTAAGAAGCCAGATGGCGTAGATAGCGCAGTAGATCCCATCAGCTCTATCGCTGTGAGCTGAGAAGTTCTTCCAGACAGCAGTAGGAGACTAAAAAGGAATGCTATGAAGAGGGCAGTTGAAGGCATTGAAGAGCCAGTCCCAAACTTCAGTAGTGATAGGAAGAGAAGAAAGATGGTCATACTAAGAGTCCTTGTCGTAGAGGCAGCATCTAGAGGCTAAGCTCCCACCAATCGACTGAGCCCATCGGTCGGTTGGAGTTTTTCTTTGCAGAAGGCGCCAAGCAAAGTAGGATATCCGCAGGTTCATAACCGGATTCCAAACTAGATAGGCCCAAGGATCGTAAGTCTGCTGTGAGGACATTGCATTTCAAACCTCAAGTAATATAAAACTGCGGAATTCATACAATTTGAGGCATATTAAATTTCAAAGCAATGAATAACAAATCTCATTAACAGTTAAAGTTGCACAAGGAATTAAATAAAACTTAAACAAAGAAATTAATTTATTACAATGGTCATCCCACTAATCAAGGTCATTTAAACAATAAAGAAGTCAATAGTGAAAGTTTCAACGAGAGATAAAGAATAAAAGAATATAAAGAAGTCCCAATGAATCTCTCTTGTGCCGGGAATGATGACGCTACTCTACTTCATCGGCACGCCACTCTCGTTCCTCCTCAACCGGTTGAGAATCTCCTCACCTGCCTGCTCCTCATAGTAGTACTCACCTGAGGTGTCCGCATACCAAGGAACAGAGTCAACGACATGTTGAGCAATAGATAAGCAAGATATAAATAATCATGACATGCATCAAGTATAAGAGTAATGACAGGCATGATAATCAAGAATACAAGGAATCGAATTTAGGCATAAAGCATGAATAAATAACCAGAAACAATAACAGGAAATCCTAACATACTAGCAATAATCATTGTCCAAACAATGCAATGCAAGAATCAAGAGGGAGACTCCGAGGATGTCCAAGCCCTCGCCCGGGGTACCAGTAACAATCCTACTCGGACTACTGATACCAAAGTCCGGCTCCAAGGGGATCCAAGCTCCCGGTCCTGAGAATAGTAGCACGGTCCAAGCCTATTCCCAACTATTCAACGCCATGGACTCCGTCCAAAGTCGACTGCCCACACCGATGTACGAGTAACCGGCCCATCAATAATACCCTAAACTGTAGTTGACCATGATATGCAAATAATAGTAAAGTGGTGTTGACATGAAGAAATCAAGACAAGCAAGTCTGGCTGGCTCAAAATACAGGACATGTTCATAAGGATTATCTCATTCAAGTCAATACAAGACAAATCCAATCTCATGATAATCCCTTCAGTCTAGTCAGTCATGTTTATCAATTATATAACACGGGGTCCTAAGGTATACTCTAAGTCAGGTCCAAGTCCTAATTCTACAAGGGATTATGTTTCATAATTAATTAAGTGTATTATGCCAACAGAGTGTACAAGGTGTAATTACAACGTATACAATTAAACAAATCAAGGAGGAATTACCAGCCAACCCTAGGCAAGTGGTGTCATCCGTGTATCCTACATGTTCTAACGGAGTACGTATAGAATTGGATCAACGATGCTTCTAAGGAAATCCCTTGGTGTGCAATCATATTAAACATCCATTAATTCAGTTCCATACGCATTCGGTTACCCCATGTTTAATACATGAATACCTAGACACCTAATCGAAGCAACCAAGCCACGTGCTACGATTTAATCCCCATTAATGGTCAACTGATAGTAGGTTCATGGTTTCCAACATCTAAGGCCCAAACCTAAGTTATTGGTCTCATTTCTAATAAAAAATAGGCTAGGTCAATAATTTGAGTATTTACATGACTTCCTGACCTCCGATCGTGATGAAACTAGAACCATTGGATTTTACATCTCAAGGACTTTCCAACGGTATATAATATGTAGAAATCCGCAGAATGGATTAAAAGTTACAAGTGTTCTAAGTTTTTTTTCCAAAAGTTATCAGAATTACAAAATTGCCCTCCGATCGATCAGATAAAAGATCCGATCAATCGGTCTGAGATCCGTCTTAGTTAACTGAGACCAATTTCAGTCTGATCGATCGACATTGTAGGCCTGAACCCGAAAATGAGTTTTTCTTTTTTTTTTCCTACAGAAAACGAGCCTCCATGCTCCCCATCCATCACATTTATCATTCCACACCCATTCCAACAATTTAAAACATCAAAAAGGGTACCAATTTAACAATTAATCCAATCCATACCATAAATCTAACCTAACACGAATCTATCACGAAATCCACGAATCTAACCCAACCAAACATAACCTAAAACGCCAAGTAGAAGCAAAGAGAGGAGAAGATCGAGATCAAACCTAAATCTAACCAAAAGAGAAGACGATTGAAAGATGAGCGTGAGAGAGATCTTACCAAAACTAGAACCAACGGAAAGAGAAGATCGCGAGGAAGAAGATGTGCGGTTCGGATCTTCGAGATGATCTCTCCCAAAAACTTTGGGCTTGAGAGGATGAAGAGGAAGAAAAAGAGGTTGTTGTAGCTTCATTGCAGAAGTGAGAATGAGATTAGAGCTAATCCCAGTTTAAGAAGAAGAGAGGGAGGAAAAGACTGAATTGCCCTTAAGTGCGTCCGAAGACGAAATGGGCCACTTGAAGGGTTTCTGATCGTCGTATTGCGACGAGCCAAGAGACAAAATTGATCAGCACGACGTGACCTTTCCAACGAACCCAAAATCACCATGGTAGGAATTTTTTCGGAAAAACACTCAATTTTCCCCTAAATTGCAAACTACCCCCTTACTAGGGTCAAATGCACTCGGAATCGCACGAAACTTCGCAGACACTATTCTAACACTAAAAGAAACTCAATCAAGGCCTAAACCCACTTAAATATCTAACAATACAATTAATTATAACAATAATAAAATAAACGGATCAACGGGTTGACCTAGTAAGGTCGCGTACCTTACATCTCTCACCTCTAAAAAGACCATTTGGTCCCCCAAATGCCTATACATACATCATCGAGAAAGAGATAAGGATACGCCTTCTGCATCTGGTCTTTAAGCTCCCACGTAGCTTCCTCCGAAGTGTGATGCTCCCATTGTATCTTGACCCACTGGATGGTACGCAACACTACTTCCTTGGTATCGATGATCTGCGCTGAACGCTCCACATAGATTGCATCTGCTTATAGTTGAAGTGACTAGTGCTGCAATACATGAGTAGGATCTGGAATATACTTCCGAAGCATTGAGACATGAAAAACGTCGTGAACACCGGCTAGCTTAGGCAATACCACCAAACGGTAGGCCACGTCTCCAATCCTGCTCTTGATCTCAAACGGTCCCACAAACCTCTTAGCAAGCTTTCCTTTCTATTCAAATCTGACAACACCTCTCATCGAGGATACCTTCAGAAACACCATATCCCCCACTTGGAATTCTAAAGGTCTCCGTCTCTTATCTGCATAGCTCTTCTGACGATCACGTGACTCCTTCATTCTCATTTGAACAATTCTGACTTTCTCACTGGAATCAGCAATCTCTGAGGGGCCACGAAAACTACGAACTCCTACTTCCTCCCAACATGCTGGAGTCCTGCATCTCCATCATTACAATGCCTCAAATGGTGCCATGTCAATGCTTGAATGATAGCTGTTATTGTAGGCGAACTCACACAAAGGCAAACTTTCACCCCAATTCTCCTTAAAATCCAAAACACATGCTCGGAGAAGATCTTCCAATGTCTGAATGGTACGTTCTGACTGTCCATCTGTCTGAGGGTGGTAAGTTGTATTGAACGTCAACCGAGTACCTATAGATGACTGAAAAGTAGACCAAAACCGAGAGACAAACTTAGGGTCTCGATCGGATACTATGGACTTAGGCACTCCATGTAGTTTGACTATATTGTCTCTGTACAACGTAGTCATCTTGTTCATAAACTGACCAGTCTTAAATGGCAGGAAATGTGCTGACTTAGTCAATCTATCCACAATCACCCAAATAACATAATTACCCTTCCTAGTGTTCGGCAACCCTGACACAAAATCCATAGTGATATTCTCCCATTTCCACTGAGGAATATCCAACGGGTGAAGCAAACCAGGAGGCTTCTTGTGCTCTGCCTTAATCTGCTGATAAGTCGTACACCTGGAAACAAATTTTGCAATCTCCTTCTTCATTTTCACCCACCAGTAGTGATTCTTCAAATTCTGATACATCTTGGTGCTCCCCGGGTGAATAGAGTATCTGGTGTGGTGCGCATCTGTCATCAACTCTGACTTTACAATACAGAATCCCTTCAATCAATCGGAACTCTGGATTGTCGTCAATGTTGTCAATGATTTTCTGTAACCCTGGATCATCCTTCTGGGCTTCCTTGATCCTGTTAACTATTTCTGACTCACAAACTCCCATAGTAGCAACAAAAACTTTCTCATTAACAGGCCATACTTCCACATCCATATCTCTGAACTGCTCCATCCATCTCCATTCAGGCATTACACACCCACTGAAAGCTGCCTTTCTACTGAGAGCATCTGCTACCACATTCACCTTTCTGGGATGGTACTTGATCGGAAAATCATAGTCCTTTATATACTCCATCCATCTCCGCTGCCTGTTGTTCAGATCCCCGGTGTAAATAGATATTGCAGGCTCTTACGATCCGTATGCACTTCAAACCTTTCTCCATACAAATAATGCCTCCACAACTTCAATGCAAACACCACTGCTGCCAGCTCTAAGTCATGTGTGGCATACTTTTTCTCATGGTCCTTCAACTGCCTGGACCCATATGCTATCACCTTGTCATTCTGCATGAGAACACAACTCAATCATCCCTGATGCATCTGTATAAACCACAAATCCTCCACTTCCTGAGGGTAAAGCAAGTATGGGTGATGAAGTCAACCGGGTCTTCAACTCTTCTCACATTCTTCTGTCCACACAAAACGGAACATCCTTGTCAACTTAGTGAGTGGAGATGCTATGGTAGAAAACCCTTTCACAAACCTCTTATAATACCCTGTAAGTCCAAGAAAATTACGAATCTCCGCTACATTTCGTGGACTACCCCAATTAACAACTGCTGCTACCTTCTTAGGGTCCATTGTCAGTTCATCCTTTGAAATAATATGGCCCAAAAATGCAACTTTCTCTAACCAAAATTCACATTTGCTCAACTTAGCATACAACTGGTTATCCCTCAAAAGCTGCAATGATGTCCTCAACTGATGTTCATGCTCCTCCTTAGACTTCAAATATACCGACACATCATCTATGAAGACAACCATAAACTGATCTAGAAAAGGAGCAAACACCTTATTCATCAATGCCATAAACACTGCGGGTGCATTAGTCCACCCGAAAGGCATCACGAGAAACTCAAAGTGACCATATCTCGTCCGGAATGCAGTCTTGGGAACATCCTCCTTCCTGACTCGCAACTGATAGTAACCGGAACGCAGGTCTATCTTCAAAAAGAATTGGGTTCCCTGCAGCTGATCAAACGGCTCATCAATTCTTGGTAACGGGTACTTGTTCTTGACAGTCACCTGATTCAACTGTCTGTAATCTATACACATCCTTATTGTCCCGTCCTTCTTCTTCATAAATATCACCAGAGCTCCCCACGGTGAAACACTAGGTATGATGAAACCCTTATCTAGCAAATCTTCTATCTGAGTCTTCAACTTCTTCAATTATGCTGGAGCCATCCTATACGGGGCCTTTGAAATAAGTGTCGTACCCAGCTGCAATTCTATCGTGAAATCCAACTCACGAACAGGTGGCAAACCAGGAATCTCATCTGAAAATAAATCTGGGAATTCTCGCACCACTGGAATCTCATCCACAGTCTTGGACTCCTTGTCCTCCGCGATAAAAGCGATAAAGCCTTCACAACTGCTCCTTATCAATCGTTCTACTTCAATGTAGAAATCAATCGAGTAGATGTGGGCTTCTCAGCTCTAACAAACTCAACACTACTGTCTGCACCTTGCAACCTCACAGTCTTGTTAAAACAATCTAACACTGCTCGATTCGCTACTAACCAATTCATACAAAGGATCACATCAAACTCCGACATCGGTAAGGTGATCAAACTGGCCATCAGCTGAACTTCTCCAATCTGAACATTGCATCTAGGGTAGATGACATTACAAGAAACTGAACTACCCACAGGGGTGGCTACTATCAAATCATATGGTAGTGTTTCCTTATCCTCCCCCAAGTGAAGTGCAAATGCTGGTGTAACAAATGAGTGTGTGGATCCAGGACCAAATAGAACTTTAGCATCAAATCCACAAACTGAAAGTGTACCTTCTATGACATTGCCTGCCTCCTCATGCGTCAGAGCATAAGCTCTCCCTGCTAGCTGGGGACGTGGCTGCTGATACTGCTGCTGTGGCCTAGGACCACGAGCCTAGAATCTGGGTGGTGTCGGAGGTCTCTGTTGGAATCGCTGCTGTGGTACTGGAGGACGTTGCTGCGGTGGCTGGGGTGGTCTAACAATCATCTGCTACTACTGGGGTCTAGCCTGCCCAGGTGGCACCTGTCTCAATGGCTGCGCAGGATGTGGAGGCCTAGGTGCCAGAGCCGGGAATGCTGGTGGTGCCACTCTGGTCTTCCCTGCACAGTTGCGAACCTTATGCCCTGGGTCTCCACAATGAAAACATGCACCAATCTGCTTCCTGTAATCACGGACATGGTGACTTCCTCCACGGAAAGTGCAAGTGATCCGCTGTGGCAACTGTCGAAGCACGGGTTCAACTCGTAACCTCTTGGGACGAATATTGGGATGAAGAACCCTGTGCCTTGGGTTGATGTATCAACGCCAAGATCCTCTACTGTTCAAGTACAATCACGTCCTTCAAGGACTCCTCCGCCCAATATGCTTCCTTAACCACATCATAATAATCAGTCAGCTTGCTGTGTTGAACTTGCATCTTAATATCTGCCTGCAGTCCTTTGATAAACCTCTGAACTCTCTCTGATTCGGACTGAATCAGATTCCTTGCAAACCTGGATAGGTGGGTGAAAGAGATCTCATAGTCTTGTACTGAGAGATCACCCTGAACCAATCTCTCAAACTCCTCCATCTTTTGATCCC
This sequence comes from Cinnamomum chago, assembly GCA_038049695.1. Classification (NCBI taxonomy): domain Eukaryota; kingdom Viridiplantae; phylum Streptophyta; class Magnoliopsida; order Laurales; family Lauraceae; genus Cinnamomum; species Cinnamomum chago. The sequence continues at coordinate 53,016,448 of CP142460.1, forward strand.
GGTAGTGCTCAGGGATAAACTTCTTTTGGAATTGCTCAGTGAAGGTCTTCCAAGCTACTCATTCCTCGATTGTCTCATAAGGGTGTTTAACTGTCTTCCACCACCTCTCGGCTGCCCCACGGAACATGTGGGCTGCTAACTGCACCTGCTGAACACCCATGCACTTGAAGACTTCATATATCTTCTCCATCTGGACTACCCACCCATCTGCTACAGCAGGGTCCTCTATGCCATGAAACCCTGGTGGGAACCTCTTCCTTAACTTCTCAACTAGTTCATTAAGATCATACTCCTTAGCCTGTGGCTGACCCACTTTCTGCACTACCTCAAACATCTGAGCTTAGAATACAGCCTGACTCTCGTTCTGTCTAGTACTCTGTTCAGCCAAATCCTTCTAAGACTGAATAAATGCTGCCATGAATTGGTGGAATTGATACTCAGGACCATTTTGGAAAGAACTACCCTCTGGCGGTGGTCCGTTATTGGTTCGGGTGGTTCTACCGGCCATTGTCTTGTAAAACATTCAAGGTTAGTTCCAATATGCCTCAATCTAACAATACAATGCTAAGAAAGAACTATCAAGCCAACCTACTAACTAACGGAATCTTCACACGCGCCTATGGTTTCTAAAATTTTTACCCTGAGAAACCATCCATTGCCCTGATACCATTCTGTCACGTCCCCCGAACCCGATTAGAGAATAAACCGGATCTGGAGAGTGAAATTTAGGGCTAATTAAAAATTTTACCCTTTAGGCCCAAGAATCGTAAGTCTGCTGTGAGGACATTGCATTTCAAACCTCAAGTAATATAAAACTGCGGAATTCATACAATTTGAGGCATATTAAATTTCAAAGCAATGAATAACAAATTTCATTAATAGTTAAAGTTGCACAAGGAATTAAATAAAACTTAAATAAAGAAATTAATTTATTACAATGGCCATCCTACTAATCAAGGCCATTTAAACAATAAAGAAGTCAATAGTGAAAGTTTCAACGAGAGATAAAGAATAAAAGAATATAAAGAAGTCCCATTGAATCTCTCTTGTGCCGAAAATGATGACGCTACTCTACGTCATCGACACGCCAATCTCGTTCCTCCTCAACCGGTTGGAGATCCTCTGGGATCTCCTCACCTGCCTGCTCCTCATAGTAGTACTCACCTGAGATGTCTGCACACCAAGGAACAGAGTCAACGACATGTTGAGCAATAGATAAGCAAGATATAAATAATCATGACATGCATCAAGTATAAGAGTAATGACAGGCATGATAATCAAGAGAATACAAGGAATCGAATCTAGGCATAAAGAATTAATAAATAACCAGAAAAACAATAACAGAAAATCCTAACGTACTAGCAATAATCACTGTCCAAACAAAGCAATGCAAGAATCAAGAGGGAGACTCCGAGGATGTCCAAGCCACCTCCCGGGGTACCAATAACAATCCTACCCGGACTACTGATCCAAAGTCCGACTCCAAGGGGATCCAAGCTCCCGGTCCGGGAATAGTAGCACGGTCCAAGCCCGCTCCCAACTATTCAACGCCATGGACGTCGTCCAAAGCCGACTGCCCACACTGATGTTTGAGTAATCGGCCCATCAATAATACCCCAAACTGCAGTTGGCCGTGACATGCAAATAATAGTAAAGTGGTGTTGACACGAGGAAATCAAGACAAACAAGTCTGGCTGGCTCAAACTACAGGACATGTTCATAGGGATTATCTCATTCAAGTCAATCCAAGACAAATCCAATCTCATGATAATCCCTTCAGTCTAGCCAGTCATGTTTATCAATTATATAACACGGGGTCCTAAGGTATACTCTAAGTAAGGTCCAAGTCCTAATTCTACAAGTGATTATATTTCATAATTAATTAGGTATATTATGCCGAGAGAGTGTACAAGGTGTAATTACGACATATACAATTAAACAAATCAAGGAGGAATTTCGAGCCAACCCTAGGCAAGTGGTGTCATCCGTGTATCCTACATGTTCTAACGGAGTATGTGTGGAATTGGATCAACAATGCTTCTAAGGAAATCCCTTGGTGTGCAATCATGTTAAGCATCCATTAATTCAGTTCCATATGCATTCGGTTACCCCATGTTTAATACATGCATACCTAGACACCTAATCGAAGCACACCAAGCCATGTGTTACGATTTAATCCCCATTAATGGTCAACTGATAGTAGGTTCATGGTTTCCAACATCTAAGGCCCAAACCTAAGTTACTGGTCTCATTTCAAAAAAAATATAGGCTGGGCCAATTCCCTGAGAACTTACATCACTTCCTGACCTCCGATCGTGATAGAACTAGACCCATTAGATTCTACATCTCAAGGGTTTTCCAACGGTATATAATTTGAAGAAATCCGACGGACGGATTAAAAGTTACAAGTATTCTAAGTTTTTTTTCCAAAAGTTGTCAGAAATTACAAAATTGCCCTCCGGTCGATCGGACAAAAGATTCGATCGATCGGTCTGAGATCCGTTTCAATTAACTGAGACAAATTTCAGTCCGATCGATCGGTCTGCATGTCTGATTGATCGGCACTGTAGACCTGAACCCGAAAATGAGTTTTTCTCTTCTTTTTCCTGTAGAAAACGAGCCTCCATGCTCCTCATCCATCACATTTATCATTCCACACCCATTCCAACAATTTAAAACATCAAAAAGGGTACCCATTTAACAATTAATCCAATCCATACTACAAATCTAACCTAACATGTAATCCAAAATCAATATCATAACCAGGCTTGGTATTAGGGAAATCATTACAATCAATGGAGAAACATACACATGCTTAATTATAAATTATAAATCTACTTGCCTCAACCAAGAAAAGATTGGAAATTGGGGAAAACTTGAGGATAAGCTTTCTATCACGAAATCCACAAATCTAACCCAACCAAACGTAACCTAAAGCGCTAAGGAGAAGCAAAGAGAGGAGAAAATCGAGATCAAACCTAAATCTAACCAAAAGAGAAGATGATTGAAAGATGAGCGTGAGAGAAATCTTACCAAACTAGAACCAACGGAAATAGAAGATCGCGAGGAAGAAGATGTGCAGTTCGGATCTTGGAGATGATCTCTCCCAAAAACTCTGGGCTTGAGAAGATGAAGAGGAAGAAGAAGAGGTTGTTGTAGCTTCGTTGCAGAAGTGAGAAAGAGATTAGGGCTAATCCCTATTTAAAAAGAAGAGAGGGAGGAAAAGACTGAATTGCCCTTAAGTGGGTCCGAAGACGAAATGGGCCACTTGAAGCGTTTCTGATCGCCGGATCGCGACGAGCGAGGAGACAAAAATGATCAGCGCAACGAGACCTTTCCAACAAACCCCAAATCACGATGATATGAATTTTTCCAGAAAAATACTCAATTTTTCCCTAAATTGCAAACTACCCCCTTACTAAGGTTAAACGCAATCGGAATCGCACGAAACTTCGCAGACACTATTCTAACACTAAAAGAAACTCACTCAAGGCCTAAACACACTTAAATATCTAACAATTCAATTAATTATAATAATAATAAAATAAACGGGTCAATGGGCCTGCTATTGGGCCCAATTGACCCAGTAAGGTCGTGGACCTTACAAATATTGTTACACCCTGACCCAAGCTAACCATGATTAAGGCTAATTAATTAGGATTAATGCTAGTTAAACATGAGTAATTGGGTTAATGAAGATTAATGATCAAAGAGAGACAAATTAGTCTCAAATGATGCATTAAGCATAATGAAATGAAATTGAGCTGGTGAAAATGAGTTTAGACTCAAGCAAGCTGGACTAAGGACTTTTTCGTAAATACGAGTTTTCACGTATTTTGTCGAATACGAAAATTCTTGATACCAATGTATGTATCTCGAATAGTACGTTAACTTTCATAATAAACACGATTCCATTTGACCTCAAATGGACCAAATGAGGTTTCATTTGACTAAAAATGTAATTTGATTTATTAAGAGGGGGGTTTTTGTGTGAAGGAGCTTTATATTAGAATGAGACGAGCTTTTTCATTCATTTTCACTTCAAGCAAAACCCTATACTCATCTTCTTCCTTTCTCTTCCAATCTTCCTCATCAAGTGCGAGATTAGGGGTGATTCAAGTGGTGTTGAGAGAGAGGTTTCATCTTCATCTTCTTTCTCAAGTCATTTTCCCCATTGTTGAAGTGTAGATCTTGAGAAAGATGTCAATGTTTCTCCCATTGAGCTACAAGTAAGTTACTTGGAACTTTTAATGAGTTTTCAAGTTATAATGAGTGATTAGGCATGATTATTAGCATAAATAGCTTATGAGATGTATCTTTATGTTTTTATGGATTAGGCACTACAAGAAACTTGACATTTAGCTGCGAAAAAGGTCTTAAAGTTGCGGCTAAAAATTTTAGCAAAATATTTTAATTGCCGCTGAGTCGTTGCTATAAGTGCTGTCACTAATTCTTTTAGCCGCGATTTTAAAACATCGAGGCTAAAAGTTGGACTTTTACCCACAACTCCAAAGTTGTAGCTAAAATAATTAGCCACAAGATTTATTGCCGCTTATTTAAAAAATTGATGTCACTAAAAGTGTAAAATCGCCGCTAAAACTTTATTACAAACATATGAAAGTAGGGTTTTAGGGGCGATCTTAAGTCGCGGCTAAAAGTTTAATTTTAGCGGCAACTATAAGTCACCACTAAAAGTAGTGTGTATAGTAATTTTAGTGGCAACTTGTTATCGCAGCTAAAAGTTTAATTTTAGCAGCAACTATAAATCGCCACTAAATGTAGTATGTATAATAATTTTAGTGGCAACTTGTTATCGCGGCTAAATGTTTAAATTTTAGCCGCGATAACAATTCCTACTACAAGTACTAGGTATAGCACCTTTAGTGGTAGTTTCAGCGACGACTTGCAATCGCAGCTAAAAGTTTTACTTTCAGCTACAACAACAAGTCGTCACTAAAAGTATTAAGTATAATAGTTCTACCAACGACTTGTTCCCGCGACTAAAAGGTTAAAATTAATTAAAAGGAAGAATAAATTAATTTATTGATCCCTTTTCAAATTTTCATGAACCTGCTTATATAATATAAGAAAATGAAAACTTCATCACCATCAAGTATTAGAAAATAACCTCAAATTTAAAAACATTAAGTTCTAAGGTACTTGAGTAGCAAGAGTAAAATTTACATCAGCATAGAAAAAATATAAATAAAATAAAAAAATCATTATCTTCCGGCTTTGAGTAGTTATGCATCACATTGGAATTTGGCCTGACTCCTTGAATTACTGGAGGAGGATGTTTAGTTGGGACTGTAATGCAGCTTGTATCTAAGCATGGACCTGTGTCTGTTGCAATTCTGCCTGGGACCGGAGCGCTGCCTGCACCTGAGCTTGCACTTGTGTCTGCTGCAAGGCTAGTTGAGACTCTAAGGACTCCATTCGTGAAGCCTTCTCACTATTCTCCTTTTCCAACAACTCCAAGCGTCTTGTATTCACTTCTGCACGCCTCCTAAACTCCTCATTCTCTCTCTCTAGCTGCGCATGGATTCGCTGCCCAACTGTAGAGGTCTTAGGCTTTGGTCCAACCCCACGACCACGTATATATCCTTATCACATGACATTGGACACATGCCAACCTGCAAAAACAAAGTATGAATAGGCTAATTTGCGCGGGGTGTGAGGGATATAAGACCTGTTTGGCATGGGTGAGCAGCTCATTGGAGTAGGCCGGATTGGAGTGCCGGAAAACGATGGAAGCTGTGGCATTGCAGCTGCAGTTTCTCTGGCAAGATCCGACCCGGTATTATTGGTATCGATCCGATAAGCATGGCAATCAGTAGTCATGTCCTCTGGCCTTTGCCAACAGTAATGGTCTGTGTTTACTATAGAAAAGGAGAGTGAGAGAGCAGAGGAAAGCAGAGCATAAACCAAAAAAGAACAAAAGATTGATGAATATTGAGTGTGAAAAGCAGGGGACAAGAAAAAAGGGAAAAGACCCACCTCCCCATACAAGACATTGGGCTCAGGGTGAGCTTTTATGAGGTAGTCAGTGCCCCATTTGACAGCTTCCATTGCATGACGAAGCTCACCACTTGCAGCCATTTGCTTTCCATACTCAACTAGACATCATGGTGATGGTGAAGGCCATGGGAAGCCCAAATTTCACATTGTCCCCTGCATCATAGCACCCTCCTACTAGATCAACTTGAAAAACATCAAATGGAATTGAAGCAATTATAAAAACATCAGGTCCTTCCATAGCTATTGTCATATCAGTTTTAACTTGTTTGAACTTCTTAGAGTCTTCCTTTGAATTCAAAGTCTTACCCTTCATAGGATTAGATTTAATTTTCTTAGGTTCAAAGATGGGTTTAGACATATGACTTTTCCTTAATTTGCACTCAAATTTGAAATGCCCTTCCTTACCACAATAATCACATTTTGTTTTGAGCATAGGAGAGAGAGTGCTAGAGAAAGAGGACTCACCTTTCACAAAAGTGTTGGTGAATTTAGGGCCATGTGTAGTATACTTATCAAATCCAAGACCCCTCCTATCTCCTTGAGATTTACCCAATCTAAATAATTTTTCAAATTTCTCTTCACCTTGGGTAAATTTGCACTCATACTTTCTTTTGTAACTTTCAAGTTGAGTGACATTGTTTATAAGGATTGAATTTTCATTTTTGACTTTTAATAAATCATTTTCAATTTCCTTAGAGTTGTTTTGTTCTTCATGGGCAAGTTTTAATTCAAATTTGAGTTCATTAACAACATTGGATCCAAGTTCTAAGGTTTTTAAATTACTTTGAGCATTAGACGAGTTTTCCTTGGAAATTGTCAACTTGGATTCTAAATTGATAATGTCTTTGTCTTGCCTTTGTAATTTATCTCTTAGATTTAAATTTTCTTTATTAAGCTCATCACAACTTATCTTAATTTCATTTAGTTCATCTTTGATATTAGATAGGTTATGTAAAGAGATCATATAAACAATGTAAGACTTCTTCTTTCTCTCTTCTAAGTTCATCTTTTGAAGAAACTAATTTTTAGTTTAGCCTTTTTTATTCTTCTCTTAATTTTTTATTTTTCTTATCAAGCTCTAAGGACAGTGTATATAATTCCTCATAGGCTTGTTGAAGTTCATCTTCATTTTCATCAAAATCTTCTTCTTTTAAGTCACATTGAGATTCATTAATTTGAAGGTTTGAATCTCCAATAGATGGAAGAAAGAGAGGTCTAGAGGAATCTATACAAAAGTCTAAACAATCTAACTTAATGGAATCCATTCTAATAGTATTCATTCAAACAAGAAACTAGGGTTTTGACTCAAGGTTTTTACACCTGATCAAGAGTTCCAAACACTTGATCCTAATATAGAGCATGAGGCTCTGATACCAATTGAAAGTCCTGGATCCTAACCCTAGAGGGGAGGTGAATAGGGTGAGCTACAATATAGTGACCAATTAAGACCAATTTTAATTTCTTTAAAATTAACTAGCCACTAGTGATGATTTACCAAACAAGATGCGGAAGCTAACAAAAGAAATCACCACAAGCATACACCATCACACAATGATTTATAGTGGTTCGGCCTCAATGCCTACATCCACTACCGGCTTGTAATCCAACACCCCACCGGATTTCCACTATCTATGCTTTTTAATGGGCTAAGCAATAACCTTACAATGTTGTTTCTCTAAGCTAAACAACAACCTCTCTATGTGCTTTTCTAGGCTAAGCAATAACCTTTACAACATGCTTTTCCAAGGTTAAGCAATAGCCTCTACAATGGGCTTTTCTAAGGCTAAGCAATAACCTTTACAAAAGAAAGATTTCTCTTAAAAAAGTGTCTACACAAACACTCAAAGAGAAGGAATTTAAGCTCAGTACAATTGCCTCTAAAATAGACTGATATGAAAGTTTAAATCAAGATACAAACATATACAAAAATTAGCTAAGGTCTGTGCTCAAAGTGTATGAATGTTTACTTCAATCAAATTCTAAACTGAAGCTCTTAAATGAATGCTTGATGCATTTTAAAATATAAGCTCAGAAAATGATGATTGAAGTTATAAGCTAATCACATGAAAAGTTCAAGCAACTTGAAAGAATATACTAAACAAGTTGTAAGAAGATTAATGACTAAAGACACATGTGATTGAGACAAGAATGTTTGCAAAACAATCTAATATTCCAAAGTGATATTGTGTTTGCAAAACAATCTAATATTCCAAAGTGATATTGTGTTTGCAAAACATCTCTATTAAAGCTAGAAATCATGCATATATGAAATTACAAAGAGTTAAACATGCATTGATTTTAAATGGAATGTAAATCAATATTAACTTGAAAGATATACCTTTTAAATCTCAAACATTTTTTATTTCCAATAACCCTCTAGCTTTCTTAGCTTATTCCTCTTCTTTAGGCTTCAATAGGGTTCCAAAGATTCAATGATCAAGCCTCATGAAAGAAAGGAATGAAGTGGACTTTTATACAAAAAATAGTCCAACGGCTAGTTGGCCCGGTCGACCCCATGACCCCCAGGTCGACCTGGCCCAATGGCTAGTTACCCGATCGACCTGAGGATGGCTCGGTCGACCGGGTACACTGGTTGTTTTCCCAATAGTCAGTTTGGTCGTTCGACCGGGTGCAAGGGTCGATCGACCGACCAAACTGGCCTGGATGAGTTCTTGCAGATTTTTCAATATTCCAAAGATGAAACTTGGAACTCAAGGCCAGTGTGATTTAAGCATATTAAAATGATTCTAAAAATGAGGAATGTATGCAAATCTCAAACCTAGATTCTTAATTTGATTTTTCAAAATTATGCATGAAGAAATAGGTTTTCAAAAGTGTATTTAGGTTCTAAAAACATGCATGAATAAATCATTTGAAAATCAAATGCAAATGCAAGTTAGAATCTTAGATTCCAAAGTCAAAACTAAGATGCAAGCGTGTGTGATCATTTGACAGTGAAGGTGAACATGAATCCATCAAATTAGCAACAAACAAAAACCTAACAAGGTTCGCTCGAGCGATCATCACACTTCACTCTTGCAAGACTGTTCGCTCGAGCAGACCATAAGGGTCGCTCAAGTGGACAGGTCTCTATCTTGCTCCCAGCCAGGCAGAGGACAGTTCGCTCGAGCGGACCAAGGGGTCGCTCGAGCGAACAGACTTCTGTCTGCGCCCGGACGAGGCAGTGGCCTGGTCGCTCGAGCGCCTGGGGTCGCTCGAGCGAACAGGCTTCTGCCTGTGCTCGCTTACTGCAGAAACTGCACTCTTCCTTTACATTTTTCTGAATCTCTACTTCTCTTCTCACTACAAAACCATCTTTCACATCCCTGAGCCTTCATGCTCTCCAAGGGATTAATTTAAACATTTCCAACCCATTCACATCACAATCCATACCATTAAATTTCCATTCTTCATCAAAAATCAAATCAAGATTTCTAGGCAAGACACATGCTTACAATTCAAAACAGACTTCCAAAAACTTAGAGAATGATAACATAATTGCATGAAGATAAATGAAATTCACAATGAATGAGTCTAAAACATCTTGATTGAAAACTCAATAACATAGCTAGAAGAACATTTAGAAGAAGAGATGAAATCTATATCAAACATGCATCCACATTCCTATAAAGATCACTTACCTTTGCACAAATGCCAACAAATCACTTCTTCAAGCACTCCTACACAAGAGCTAAGCCAAGAGCTAAAAAAACACCATGAAAAATCATTCAAAAACTAATTCAAATTGAAAACAAGAACCCATTTCCACAAAGGGTTTGCATGTTAGAAAAAAAAGATCCTTAGGAGTTTAAAAGACTCCATTGGAAAGATGGGTTGAAGATCTTACCTAAAGGTTTTCCAACAAGAAGCAAGGAAGAAAATGGAGAGGCCTTCTAGCTGGAAACTTCAAGAAAATTGCATCAATGGGAAGCTTGGAATGAGAGGAAGAAGGTGATGGTTTTAGAATTCCATTTGGGAATCTCTAGCCATGGCAAGCGAGAGGGAAAAGATTGAGATAAAAGAGGTTTTCTCAGCTATGGTTTTGAAGAGTTGCAGGAAATGAGAGTGAAACGTGAGGGAGGGAGATGAGGTTTAAGTTGAGTGGAAAGTGGGCCCCATAAAAGCTCTGAAACTTGAAATGGCTAAAACATGGTCTTGCGGGCCCCGGATGAAAACGACAAAGAAAGATAAAATGATCATCGAAAAATCTAGTTTCTGAAAAGTATAAATTTGACATGGTTTTGAGATTTATAAATTTGTATCCAGATTTAGGTGTGAAAAGACAATTTTACCCTTTTGGGCCAAAACTTGGGTTTCTGGGCTTCAAACACAAACGGGCTGAAAACAAAAGTTGTAGAGAATAATAAAACCATTCAAACGAAATCAAAATCACAATTAAATCGGAAACCAACAAGATCTTCCCATGCTTGCACGTACACTCAGGCCTCCCTGAGCGTGTCTGACTAATACTAAATGCTCTCAAAATTTCCAAAGCTATGTCCAGGACTAAAACTAATTATATTCTAACCCAACGATAACTAAACCCTTTTAAGACTAGGCACACACTAAACATACACTAATCGGGTTAGTCTGGGTCGTGGTCTGACAGAAAATGAGATGCAATCTTTGATATCGAACTAGACATGGGACTTAGTTCGGTTGCCTGAGGGAAAGAAAGCATTGCACAACAAGTGGGTGTACAAAATGAATGAAGAACATGACGGTAGCAAGCGATATAAAGCCAGATTAGTTGCAAAAGGCTTCCAGCAGAAGGCAGGTATTGATTACTCTGAGTTATGTTCTCCCGTGGTTAAATTGAACACAATCAGAAGTGTTTTGAGCATTGTGGCAATAGAAGATTTACATCTTGAGCAGTTAGCTGTGAAAACTATGTTTCTCCATGATGACTTGGAAAAAGACATCTATATGCGTCAGCCACAGGGATATGTTGTACCAGGAAAGGAGGAAATGGTGTGTAAGCTCAAAATGAATTTATACGATTTGAAGCAAGCCCTAAGACAATGGTATCTTAAATTTGACAGGTTTATGTGCAATACAGGTTACAAACGGTGTCATGCAGACCATTGTTGTTATTTCAAAAGTTTTGAAGATTGTTACGTTATTCTACTCTTGTACGTAGATGATATGCTTGTTGCAGGTTCAAATATGTATGAAATAAACAATTTGAAGAAACAATTGTCACAAGAATTTGAAATGAAGGATTTGGGTGCTGCAAATCAAATTCTCGACATAAGAATTAGCAAAGACATGAAAAATCGCACATTGAAGTTGTCTCAGGCAGAATATGTTGAAAAGGTTCTAAACAGGTTCTACATGCAGAGTGTTAAGCCAGTCAGCACTCCACTGGTCAGCCACTTCAAACTCTCGAAAGAGTTGTCTCCTAAGACAGCACAGGAGAAGGAGAACATGTCCAAGGTCCCATATGCTTTAGCTGTTGGCAGCTTGATGTATGCTATGGTTTGTACTAAGTCGAATTTTGCTCATGCAATGAGAGTTGTAAGCAGAGTTATGAGTAATCCTGGAAAAACGCATTGGGAGGTAGTTAAGTGGATTCTCAGATATCTGTGAGGCACCACTAATGCATCATTGTGTTTTGGAGAATTGGAGATCAGATTGCATGGCTATGTTGATTCGGACTTGGCAGGAGATCTTGATAGAAGCAGAAGTACTACAAGATATATATGTCTTCACATTGGGTAGTGCAGCAATCAGTTGGAAGTCACAACTACAGGACGTTGTTGCACTTTTAACCACAGAAGTAGAGTATGTTGCCGCTACAGAAGCTAGTAAGGAAATGATTTGGTTACATGAGTTAATGGAAGAGTTTGGTAATAAGCAAGAGTCCAGCAGACTTTACAGAACAGTAAGAGTGTCATTCATCTTGCAGAGAATTCAGCCTTTCATCCAAAAACCGAACACATCCGGATAAGATATCACTTCATAAGATGGCTTCTAGAAGAAATAGTGTTAAAACTGGAGAAGATTTAATCAAGTGAAAATCTGCAGATATGTTCACAAAGGTGGTGACTACAGAGAAACTGAAGATGTGCTTAGCTTCAGTTAGTCTTCAAGCATGAAGATGAGGTTTCGAGATTCTTAGCCGTGTTCTGTTAGTGTCAAAGATGTTCAGTATGTTCAGTCTTCAAGTGGGAGATTGATGGGTTGGTAAAGCATGATCTAGACTTTATTCTATTATAGGAGCTTATCTGTAATTTGTCAGTTTAATCTGGACCATCTCTTATAAGACTAGATCCAACGGTTGTGGGTGTCTAGAGATTTAGGACTTCATATATTTATACTGGGTGGTGAGAGCATGGTACCTATGGTGAAATTGAGAGAGAACAAGAGAGACAGTGAGTGCTTGTCCTCTTGTGGGAATCTCCAATAATAGTGAATGGCGTGAATCTCCCGTGGACGTAGGCAATCTTGCTGAACCACGTAAATCCGTGTCTCGTAGATTGATTGTGTGATTGTCTCATAGATCGTCCATGTGTTTCGATCCTAACATATACATATTGATGATACCGGAAAAAAATACATCAATGAACTAGCTTTATTCTCGCAGTCTGACTCTTTAAAAAGAGCTAACAACACACTTTGATAAACATAGAAATGAAAATAAGAACAAAAGAACCTAAATTTTTTGTTGGAAGTAGGTGGGCCTCATGGATAGATTTTCAAAACTTTTGACTCACTTGACTCAGGGATCAACTATCCATAAGGCTACAAAACCCAATCCAATATGCAATTCCTCATTCTCATCAATCATGTACAGCAATATAACCTATCTAGAAGATAGAAATCAGTAACTACATGCAACAAATATAATCTACAACAAGTAGAGAAGTAGACTATACCTTTTGAGCCTGATAGTGCTCCAATGGAGGAGAAGATAATTAACTTGATCAAGAAATTTTCTTGAAACAATTAGAGATCTCCAAGATCTTGTTGTCTTCCACGCTATGACCCTCTATCTGATATCTCTTCTCAAGAAGATGGGTGGAATGTTCAAGAGAAAATCCTACTAGAAACTCCAAGAAACTAGAAGAGAGAGAGGAAGATGAGAGATGTGCAACTTTTGCACAAAGGCTGTTTTGGGCGTGGATAATGGTGTTGGACGTCCAAGGGTGTTTCTCCCTTATTTATAGCCCTCAAATCTCCTATTAAGACTCTCTTACTAATTGCATTAGAAGTCACACTTCCACACAAATTAGTAGCTTACTATTACCACTATTAGAAGTCTCACTTTAAATAGAAATAGTAACTTTCTAATTCCTTCCTTTTAGAGTTCAAATAAGATTAGTAACTTTCTAATATCTTGGGCTAGTGTGGGGACCACTAGGGATTCCTTAGAAAGCTGGCTCCAACTGAGACTCGCGACTCCACATCTCATATGCAATCCGGGCCCACAATTAATTGCAAATAACACCACTATATAAATGCAATTGCACTCCAGTCTTAAGAATAAATTACAATGAAGACCCTAAACTTCTCAATTACCACAAGTAGGCCCTTCTATCTTTATCCATGGATCAATTGGAATAAATCTGTCTTATCCAATCTTAGATCCACATCTTATTATCCTTGAGCCTCAATTAATCACAGTGATCATCAGTACCATCCAATAAACTCTTCATCAAGCTGGGTGTGCACTTACTAATGATAAATCCATTAATTGGTACAAGGAGATAATATAGATTGATTCCATCTTGATCATTGGATGTTCCCACAGTCCTACTACCACATACCCAAGACACCGAGGTGTTGACCTATAATTGGCCTCGCTCATTGGTGACTCAAAGCAAATGAATAGACGAAAACTTGAGTTCATCAAAGTCTCAGGATTGAGAGTCTATTACTAGGGAATTATGAGAGCAGACCTTAAAATCGAGACAGTATTCATAAGGTGCTTCTCATGCTCCTTCAATACATCCAACGTACCAGCACTGTGATCCAGAATCTTATATTCTGATGATCGAGACAAATCACACTATCTCATAGTGATCAAAGTGTTGCAACCTATCAGATGAGATGCCCAGTCTCATCAATGGTTGTGAAGATATTTTAAGTATAAGATTTGTGACACATATCTCCTATATGTGGATCTCATCCATATTCATATATCACATCTAATATATTAATGGGACCCGGTTCATCTCATGAACCATTATGTCATATGTATTATTTATGTGCGTTAAGTAATAAAATACCATTCATCTTTTTTTTTCTTAAGGGTAAATTTGTATTAAAAAAAAGAGGGAAAAGGGCAAAGCCCCCCCCCCCCCCCCCCCCTCCCCCAAAAAAAATAAAAAAAATAAAAACAGAGGAAAACCACGATGGAAGGCTTACAAAAAACGCCTACCCAAAGAGGCAAACCCCCCAGCAGAACAGACCAGGAGCACAAAAACCAGCAAAATGAGAGGAGGAAAGGGAAGAGAAGCAGGACTCTGCATAAACAATACCAAAAACGAAGCTACACTGCATATCATACAAGACAACAAAACCGAAGAAGCACTCCAAATCCAGACGGCAAAGCATTAGGAGAAACAAGCAACTGGATAGAAAACAACGACCCAACACTGGGCAATCCAATCTGACGGCCCCTGAAGAAAGACTAAGCTCACTCAAGAGAAGGCTTCCAGAAGAAAGTTGCTGCTGCACAGATGATCGGAAGACATAATGCCTCTGGAAAAAACTAAAAGATTGAAGCTAAAAGGAGGCCATCCAACCAACTCCCAACAGCAAACCTGTTACCATCATGGCCCAGAAATTGATGAGATTACTCAGACCCAAGGAAGAAAACAAAGAAGGCTTGAAACTCCTATAACATCTCACAAAATCAAAGCTAGAAGAAGACCATCGGCCAAACAACTGAGCCAACACCACTACAGAGCAGCAGAGCCCGAGCTAAGAAGAGAAGCCAAAGCAATCAAAATGGGATGAGAATGAAGCTCATGGACAAAATCCATTCCTTTTAAACTTTCCAAAAAGATCACTTTAGCTCTCTCAAGGGAAGGGATCTTGGAGTTGTGCTTTGAATTGTTGCGGAGAAACCATAAGACGGAGATAGCATGGAAGAAGATGGTTGCGGAGCATTTTCTTCCTTGGATATCTGCAGCAGAATTCATGGTTGACCAAATAGAAGAAACTGAGAGAGGAGAGGAAGGATAGGCCCCACAAAATGAGAGCAACCAATGCCAAATTTTACTTGCCAGATTACAGGAGAAGAACAAATGAAATTCCCTTTCCTCATCATTGAAACAGTTGTAGCACCTGGATGCCAAAGAGCATCCTTTGGATTTAGCCCAGCTGTCCGTCGGAGTTCTTATGTGAAGCTAGCACCAGCTCAAACAAGCTATCCGAGGATTAATGAGCTATTATTCCAAATCAGCTTGTGCCAAAGGACTTCAGCTACAGCTGACCTCAGAGAATTCCAGGCTACCTTAATGGAGAAGACTCCTAAGGAGCTCCCGGGCCAAGAGAGAGTCTGGGAAATTATCCCTCTCTAAGGAAATGGGAATGAAGCTTGTTGAGTGAGTAATAAACTCCTTCAGATGGAGAGGCAACTAAAGGGGAATGCACCAAGCTCCGTCAACTATTATGTCGGCCACCGAGTCTGCTTCAGAGAATTGAATGGAGGGGAACCTAGGGGCAATTGGTTCACTGTCAATCCAGTTGTCATGCCCGAGACTGATAGACCTACGATTACCAATGAGCCACTTACTGTCCTTTTGAAGAGAAGGAAGATGAGAGTTGATTTTCTTCCAAATACAAGAGCCGCCCCAATGGGTCCTCAGATTCCAAAACAGAAGGTCCTTAAGGTACCTTCCTTTAAACCAGATGGCTCACAGAGAATTAGAATTGATGGCGGACCAAGCTAGAAACCTTAAACAAGCTTCGTTGAATTCCTTAACCCGACGAAGGTCCAGCCCTCCCTCAGCTTTAGGAAGACAGACTAAATCCCATCTGACCATGTTGGCTTTCAGTTTGTCCGGGGAAGCTGACCAGAGAAAGTTTCTCATTAGGCGCTCAATTTGAAGACTAGTTTTTCTGGGAAGGGGAAGGACGAGAGCAATGTGGAGGGGAATGGAAGCTAACACATGTCTAACAAGAGTTAACCTCCCAGCAAAGGAAAGGCATTTCATCTTCCAACCTGCCAGCCTAGAACTGATGGAATCCAGCATTTGGCTAAAACGTTTGTGTCTAGTACAACCAATGAATAGAGGCACTCCAAGGTAAACCACAGGAAGAGCCACAGGAAGAGGGGCTATACTGATCTGCAGGAGGCCAGAGATCATATTGACTTTTCGGATGCTGCACTTGCCAAGATATAGGTAGCTTTTCTAAAGATTGAAACATTGGCCTGGGAATCTTGATACAAATGAAGCAGATTTTGAAGCCGCCTGAGCCCCTTTTTATAACCTTTTAGAAAGACCAGGATGTCATCAGCATAAATTAAGTGACAAGGAGTAGAGCTAACCTGGGAGATAGGAAAAATGGATCCTTCAAGCCTTAGCTCTTCAACTTTTCGGCTGAGGATCTCTTCAGCGAGAATGAAGAGATATGGAGAGAGCGGATCGCCCTGGCGCAGCCCGCAAGAAGTACTGAAAAATCCACTTGGACTTTTGTTAACCAAAACCGATCCTCTATAAGTGTAAACAAGCTCTCTCATCAGATTGATCCACTTGGAAGAGAAGTTGAAGAATTGGAGAGACCTGAACAAAAACGTTCCATTGAAGTTTTTCAAAAGCCTTGGAGATATCCAATTTCAAACAGACTGCCCCCCCCCCCCCCCCCCTGGTAGAAGACTTGAGGTTTTGGAAGAGGTCATGGGCTAGGGCTACATGATGATGGATAGTTCTTCCTTTGACAAAAGCAGACTGGTGATTGGAGATCAGGTGAGGGAGAAGCTTAGATAGCTTAGAAGCCAGGATTTTGGAAATAATTTTGTAGGAAAAATTAAGGAGGCTGATGGGTCTATAATCAAAGAAAGAAGTGGGGGAGATCTTTTTAGGAAGAAGAGTTAGGAAGAAAGCATTGGTTTCTCTAAGCAATCGGCTAAGAAAATGAGAAATTGCCTTGGTGACATCGGAACCAACGATTGCCCATCAATGGGTGAAGAAAACCCCTGAAAAACCATTAGGCCCAGGAGAGCTGGATCTCTTGAGACTAAAAATAGCTTCTTTAATTTCGGCTGAAGAGGGGACTGTCACCAGGATTGTGTTTTGATCTTCTGAAACAGCAGGGCAAGGGTATTAAAAAGAGCTTCATTTGGGGCTGAGGAGGAGGACTGCATCAAGTTAGAGAAAAAGGAGATTGCTTCATTCCTAATTTGATCCGCATCCTCTATGATTTTCCCATCAACTGATATTCTGTCAATCCTATTGATTGAGCTCCCGGATTTAGCAGACAGGTGGAAGAACTTTGTATTTCTATCCCCATCTTTTAACCATCTAATTTTAGACTTTTGCTTCCAATGGACAGACTCAGCTTTGAGCCAGTTGTGAAGGGAGGATTTGCTAGAATTGAGAGCCAACAAGAGAGAGTCACTGGGATTGGAATCATAAAAGGGATTGAGCTTCCAACACCTGCTTTTCTGCATCAGCTATATTATGCTTGAGTTGCCCAAAAACTTCATAGTTCCAAGTCTTCAATTTACTCTTGAGAAATTTGAGCTTTTGGGCCAGAATGTATTGAGGGGAGCCACTGCACGAAATGGCCCAACTATCCTTAACCAGAGAGGTAAAGGTGTCATGAGAGAGCCACATCTCTTCAAATTTAAATGGGGCATTCTTAAGAGGAGGACTAGATCTGTGGACAATAGAAGAGGGCTGTTTCGGGACCCCGGACCGGGAATCCGGGATCAGGATCACTAATTGTGGTGCGGTGAGTGAATGGTTAATATGTAGAGTGTGTCAACAAGGTGCACACACTTATTTAATTTCCCACAGGTGTCCACGGTGAGGATATTACAACCATATATGAACATTTCTATTAATTGTGGAAGCGTTAGCAAATCAAATATTCAAACCATCTCTAGGAATAAAGACAATAATACAAGTGTAATACCGTATCAAAATGAGCAATGATCATTAGCATGTTACCCAAAAGTAAGTTAAAGTTTATACAAAAGATCATTTAATTACATTCCCAAAAATAAAGGCCAAAAAGGCCAATATAAACAAAATACCAATCCCCAAAAGAATGGTTAAAAGTTTTCCCAAAATGTTATCTCTCTCTAGCAATCCAATGTCTAAATGACATCATCAACATGCCACTCGACTAACTGCTGCGGTTCTCCGACCGCCTCCTCATGCTCCTCCTCGGGATAACCAACAATGGGACCTGAGTACCAAAAAGTGGGTCAAACACGACGGTTTGGCAAATGGGTAAAATACAATAACAATATGATAATAAATGAATTTACCTTCAAAAGCATTTAAACCTTTTAAATAACACTTTTTATAAACAAGATAAAACATTTATTCAAATACAAGTAGGCATTGTAAAACATGTACAGATAACCAAGGAAACGGGAACAAGCAAGATGACAACCACACGAAGCTAAGTCCTCTATCACTAAAGTGATAGAGCAATAACTAGGCACTGATCTCAGTCACTCGAGGTGAGGAGAAACAGTGAATCTTATAAATACATATACGTATACTATACATGACCACGGTAACGAGCCGGGCATCGAGAACCACAGTAGCAATCTGCGGCATCGAGACAAGACCACGGTAATAACCGGATAGCAGGATCCAAACTGCAGCTGGCGGGACAAGAGGGGGATCTCCAAGTCGGTGGATCAGACCAACAGGGTTATCCAAGCTTAGTGGTGCCGACTAATAGGTCAAATAACAAATTGAGACATGTGCAAGTAAATCAAGTACAAATAAATAAACGGGCAGGACGGGGGTGCTGAAGGGCACACTGTCGTTTCATGTGGTGCAATGCACTTCAAGACAAGTAACCATTGCAAGTGTACTTCGATGCTTTCGGGAAAACAAGGTATGTAGTATAAATCTCAGGATCGATAAAGTACAATAAACAATTGAAATTTCGGGTAAGGTATCGAGTTCAAGATTTATTTGAAGTGAATAGGGATCACGTATGTCGATCTAATAATAATTTGGTACTCTTTGAGTTTGGGGACATTCCGGGCTCCTTATACACTTTGAATTTTCAAAACTTCGAATGACATCTTCGTGATATGGTTTCTTCTCAAATGGCCTCATACATTGCGTAGTAAATCTCCCTGACATAGAGGGGTTCTCAATGAATAGTCTCAAAACGTTTAAATAGTTCATCATTGTCCCAAACATAGCCTTTGACCGACAAAACTCATTGCTCGAGCGAGGAGCTCTCTGGAATGGTTTTCTGGGTGATTTCGGTTACCTAGTGGTCAGATGGCGGTTAGCCGCCGTTGGGTTAGGCGGCTAGCCGCTAGCTGACCACGGTTGGCCTGACAGAAATACAGGTTACTGGAAATGCAACCGAAATGGTTCGGTTGGCTAGCGGTTAGCCACCGATGGGTTAGGCGGTTAGCCGCTTGCTAACCGTGCCTTTAGGAGGAAAATGTTGCTCTCTAGAAAAGTAACCGTGACTATTCGGCTAGCTGGCGGTGAATCGCCAGTCACCAGACGGCTAGCCGACAGGTGACCGCTGGCTGACCGCCAGGTGCGGGAAACACCCACTGTGTTCAGATTTGAGCCCATTTTCCTCCTCAAAACCATTCTCCTCACTTCCATTTAATCCCTGCAATAAAACTGAGCTAAGAGCTCCTCCAATACCTCCATCTACACTTCTCCAAAACTCCAATATGTGTTCATTCCATCACTTCCTTCTTAACCACAACAACCATAAGAGGAAAGAGAAACCAACTCACAAACATTCATTTAAGATATATCAAAAAAAGAAAACAAGTACCATAACCAATATGTTTCCAAAACATTAAATGATTTAGCAAGGTTCATTCAAAGCATTTATTTCAAAAATCAATGCAAGCCAATAAATATGAATGGAAATGACAAATCAACCACATTCCTCATGAAAACCATTGAAAACTCATAATGTTAACTCATCCACTTGCCTTGGGTCTTCTAATCAAGAAAATCAAGCTCTTATACTCTTCCAAGCCAAATATCCAAGTTATGAACAAAATCCCCAAAAACAAACCCAAAAATGGTCAAACAATAAAATAGAAAGGGAAACCTTACAATAATGAGAATGGGACTTCTTCAAGATCAAAGAAACACAAATCTAAGAGATGGGGAAGGTTGCTTACTTGTAGGTTCTCCAAATAGGCAAGGTGAGCTCAAAGGGAGTCTTGGAATGGAGGGTTTTCTCTATCAATGGTATCAATAGAGAGCTATGGTGATGAGGAAGAAGATGATGATCTCAACCTCTCAATTTGTGCAAGGTTGGTGGTGGATTTGGTGATGGGAGGCAAGAGCAAGAAGGAAGAAAAATGGAAACCCTAGGTTCTCTCTTGTGCTGGAAAAAGGGAAATGAGGAAGATGGGTTCTCCTTATATAAGCAAATGGGAATGGGTCCCACTACTTAAGACACCCTTTGGGCTGAAATCTTGGCTTTCGGGGCTTCTAATGAATTCGACGAAGAAGAGAAAAGTGATTGTCGAAATATCTAGTTTCCAAAAAGTATATGTTTCGCGGGTTTCGAGAATGCCAAGTTTTTGGTACAAATTTAGTGCACAATGACTGTTTTGCCCTCAAGGCTATGAAATCGGGTTTCGGGGTCTCGAACGGGCACGGGATCAACATAAAAGTCGTAAGGATTAACAATATAAATAAAAAGGAATTAAAACAATGAATGCAAGAATCTCTAATAAATCCTCAAGCACATGCAAAGTCATAAAAATGAACCCCCAAAGGGCCCCACTAATCACAATGCAAATCAAAATTCCCAAACCTATATCAAAATCTATTATATTCCCAACTTAACCAAAATCCACTAAACACGCTTAAAACTAAAACACAACTTAATTAACACTAATCGAGTTCACTCGGGTCGGGCTCTTACAGCTGTGGTCTGAAAAGATTCTCATGAAAAGAAAGCATGATTTCATTGATAAATCAATTTATTACATCAACTGATGGATTGAGTCCATACAATCTAACATTTTTAACTATTGATAACAGCACAATTCTTCCTAACCTCCCCTGTAGATCCTGTCTTTACTTGGACTTCAATCAACTTTTCCATTGAGGATGCAAATTCATTGTAGAATTTTGAAAGGGAGCCATTGAGGAGTTTGCTGACATATGATCTTGAAGTGCTGTCGGTGATCAAAGCAGCATCAGACACGAATAAACCTCGTCTCTTTAGTAAAAGATTGTAGTAGCTGAGGTCGAAGGTCCTGAAGCTGCCCGGATCCATTTCGACAATTGTAGTATTGTCTGTCTGAGTCTTGCATTTGTTCGCCTTAAGGTTTGCAGTGTACTCACTGTCAAGGGAAGGATCTTCATCACCCACTCCAGTGAAATTGTAGAGTCGATTGCTAAATGCCGGACAGTGAGCGATGCCAATTGTGTGTGCTCCTGAAAAATGTTAAAGCAAGTTGCACTCATTTAGTTTTAAAACAAAAAATGTAATGAAGATCAAATATCTCTAACCATATAAAGTGTTTGGATGTGTACCAGATCACAGTCAATTTATATATTATGAAATAACAGAGCAACAGTGTACTATATGTATTCCTATACTTAATGATTTGAGGTAAAAAAAAGTAGGAACAGACCATATAAAACCAATGAAATCTCCAATTTCTTCATTGCACTGAAAGTTTTGTAGAAATGGAGTATCAATTTTGCCAAAGGTCCAAACTGAATAGACTTTGGATACATCCCAACGTGCTTCTTTTTTAGAGTACTATAGCACTACTTCTAGTCTATGCAGTGTTTGTGACATTGAAAAAGTTGATTCTCTGATAGAATCACACATTGTTTTCTGATTTGTTTCAAAATAGAAATATAGAAGAAGGTAGTGTGTTGGTGCGCTGTCAGGTCAGCCCCATGAGGAGTTGAACCTGTGCATTTAAGCAAAAAAGAGGGTTCTTTGGACATAAAACATGGAAGAGTACTAACAGTATCACTTTAACTGAGATGAGGGAAAAGGTTAATTCAGTGAAGCAAAAAAGCTAAAACTAAAAGCTAAGGTTTCTTGGTGCTTGAGATAAGGTTCAAGAAAGATTTTCTTCATCCCACCATAGAATTTATTCTCATCTCTGAGCTGAGATTTATCTCTTCTTGTTTATGTTTTCTATTACAAGTTTTAGTTTCTTGAAGCATCAAAGAGTGTTATTTTTTATTTTCTCTTCTCTTTCCTCCTCTATTGCTATTTCTTGTACTTCAAATTTCTGGCAAAGTGTTAAGACGAAAGGGATGCATTCTACTCTTTCATAGTGGATTTCTTCTCGGGTTCGCCTCATGTTTTTTTCTCCATATTAAAGGTTTTTTCATGTAAATCTTGTGTTGTGGTTGGATTTGGTATGACTAGTGAGTTTTATATGCTCGCTTAATACCTGCTGATACTTGTCACTTATTTTTTTGGTTCAAATAACTTACATACAAGAAATCCTCTTCTTAACGAATTATACGATCTAAACATTAGAAAACAGTAATAAAAAGTGGAAAAGAAAAAAAAAATTGAATATGTACTACAAACAAGAATGTAATGCATCATGATACAATCACAACACATTTTTTCACAAATTGACAAATTAAATGCTAGTTATCATTGATGGTTTAGAGCTTACCAGATAATATCACCAGATCTGTAACATTAAGTCCTTTACTGGCGAAATTTGTTTGCAGAGCACTGAAATTGAAGAATGGACCAGGGATGTCATTTGAGGCCTCTGTGACATTTGATATGGTGCCATCTCTACGCCCTGTGAGCACCCTCCAAGATGGACCCCCCTGTTGTTATACAAGTAAAGAAAATGAGTATAGAAAAATGCGAAGATAATCTATTTCAGCCTAGTAAATTGATGCAGTCCAGTTAGTGAATCTCTACCGTCACCACAACTGCATCTCTCGCGACCAACGAGAGAATATCTGCACACGAAACAACCCCAGGGCACTCGACTTCTACTAAGCTCTTTACGCGATCAATGAAGTCGAAGCCCCTGATGGTCTGATTTGGAACTGCATCCTTCTCTGCTGAGTTACTTGATGTTGAGTTGATCAAAACAGATGCATCACAGCCCTGGATGATATATGAAACAGCAGACAAAAGATATAAGAAAACTGTTATCCTAATTCGATTAAACTCGAATTCAAACAGACCAAAACAGAGGATGGGATTTGTGGAATGGGAGAAAAAAGGACACTGACCCTCACAAAGCAGTCATGGAACTGCATTCTCAAAAGCGGTGCAGCCAAAGAGGGAGCATTTGGGATGTGCTTCTTCACATAATCCAGTATAATGGCTTCCACTTTTGGACAGGTCTGGTTGTAAAATCCCACTTTCAGATCACCTTGAACAGGGATCAACAAACCAAGAATACCAAAAATGAGGAAACCAAAATGACTCATCTTTCTCATTTTTCTTACAATGGAGATAAATCTCTTTAACAGTATACTCCTAAGCTGTGCACATTGATCAACAAAGACACCAAATGAAAGAAGCTTTATAGCTGTTCAGAGGAAATGCTATGTCCCAGATTCTTGAGCTTATGTTTAATGCCTTCAGTCTCTGTAGGTGTGCTGGGGCCCATTGTCCTATCATCAATAGTGCTGGCGCGGAGTGTAGAAATAACCAGTAGCAATTAAATCTCCCCAATGGAACAAACCATAGCCATAAATTATTTGATTGGTAATCTGCCATGGATGATAGGTAATAAATAGAGAAATGGTCCAGATTCAACGTAAAAATAGTGATTTTTTTTTTATATGGTCTTTGGCTAGGGTTGCAAATGAGTCAGGCTGAAGCTTGACCAATTCTAAACTGTCCAGCTATCAGGCCTGATATTTTAGGGACCCATAGTGTTAAGTGAAGGCCTATTCAATTCCTTTAGTACTATATGAGGCCCACTGTTGTTTGACGTATCAAGCCAAGGTGGGCCAGAAAGAAAGGACTGGTTCCGAGCTCACCAGCCTAAAGGTTAGCCTGCAGAAGGCTTGATTGGCCCACTTACAACCCTTCATGGTTTAAAATCTCAGCCGAAAGCGGTTCATATCAGCCGATATGAACCAGTATCAGCCCATACCGCGATGATATTTTGTCATGATACCAAGTCAGGCAAAATATTCCCAAAATATTGACCAATCTCGGCCGATATGGTCAAAAATCGGTTTGACCGATATCTCGGTCGATATTTTGGAGTAATGGTCAAAAACTCTAATTTTTTGTAACTTTTTCCCTATTCCTCCATTTTCTTCTCCTCTCCCCTCATCTCCTTAATTAGAGTAACCATGTTTCCATAGCTCATTTTCTTACAAATTTTCAAATTCCAACTCTATTTCTCAAAGAAATCATTTTATTTAGTAAGAGAAAATCAACTTAAATCTCTTATTTTTACTATTATGTGTTTTTTATTTTTTATTTTTAGATAAAGTGTAGAAATGATTGAAAAGATCATTGTTGGGTTTGTGTTGTGTTCTTCACTTAGATCTACACACTTTCATGCTAGATCTTTCATAAACATGATTTTGGGTGTAGAAAAATGATATTTTTTAAAATCTTCTACTATTTAACAAAAAACTTATAGGAGTATTTATGATACTAAATAGTAAATACTAATAGCGTATAGATGATTGTTATGTTATCTTTATTTTCTTATATTTTACACTAATAAATTGGCCATGAGCCAAAATAATAGTTGCATTATATGAAACACTGGAGAACATAGCGAACTACGACACAGACATGATTCATAACTTAAGGTGACCGATATTTTGATTTATTGTCGTTACTAATGGAAAAAAAATATTATTTTCCAGCATTTTCTAACATTTTGGATTTTTTGGATGTTTTTGCGAGTTTTTTTGGATTAAAAAAAATTCACATCACGACGACCACGATGGCCCGATAACCGCGACCGATAACCGCGAACGAAACTAATATCATATCGGTTTTTGTCCCGGCCAATACCGTGACCGATACCGCGATTTTAAACCATGCAACCGTTTTCTTGAATAATCCATCTTTGGTGGGCCCAGAAGGTCAGAATAACATAATACACCAGTTAAAACTTTAATGAATGTAGTCATTGTCATTCACGTTATTGGCCCAGAGTCAATTAAAAGAGGAAAATTTGACGACAACTCTAAAGGTTATTATCTTACCCAAAAATAAATAAAAACCTCTAAAGGTAACAATTAGGTGGCCGCCCTATGTTGATGCATGCCGATCACAGGTTAGAATAGGATTGGATGTCTCAAAATGAAATAAAGGAGGATCAATTATAAATACAATCTATATTAATAACCATCTATCTAAGGCCCCAAAATTTAGGCTGGTTTGTTTGCTTTTAGATACATAGGAATTCATGGTTACTGGTAGCTCAGTGGGGACGCCTCCCTTCCACATAAACAACTAGAATCAATTCCCAATAGCTTAGTGGCGAGGCAATTTCCTTCCATAGAAAAAACTAGAAATAGTCTCACCTCTAGCACTAATGATGAGGGTTTTGGATGAGTGTGTGTAGGTGTCTTAAGTATTTACCAAATCAATAAATAAAAAACATACTTAGGAAGTCATGGTAAAATGAACTCTATAAAGGATTTTTAAAGAGGCGGGGGATGAAAAAACATAGAGTGAGGGTTGAACAATGTAAGGTGAAGATGTAGATAGGACATTCACTTTCCTATATCTAATTACTAGGGTGATGACATGGCATTTATTTATCATCTTGTCTTAAGTTTATATTGATATAAGTAAATATTATTTTATGCTCATTTTTGAAATCTTTATTTTTTAACCACTTAAAGGAAATGAAATTTTATTTATTCAAATTTTAATGCAAAAAACAGGCCTTGAAGACTATATATGTACTTAAAAAACCATAGAGATTTTTTACCCAATGGCCAGCCAGCCATTGGACCCTACTGATTTTACTGTCATACATCAACATGGGCCCCTAAAGTTACCGGCAGCTCCTAGAATTTTCTCCTAGAATTTTCCTGGTAGTAGAATATTAGGTCCTCAATTATTTGAATTGGGCCACAGATTGAAAAAGGTAAAGAAACCTCGTGTTTGAAGCCAAGGTCCATGTGCTTAAATGCTTCTTTTTTGCATATTTTAACGTGCAACAAACAGTGGTATCATGAGTCATGACTAGCTGCATTTTATTTTGGATAAAGACAAAGGAAGCAACAAACAGTGGTATCATGATTAGCTGGATTTTATTTTGGATAGAGACACAAGGAATTAAAGGCTTGAGGGGAAAACAAATATTGGTTGGGTGCATCTATGATTCTATATACAGATGTATACTTTTGCTATATAGAGATGGACGGCCTTTTAAGTAAATGTTATTTTTAAGTCTGTCAATTACTGGATAACGGCAAGGATGTCTGAGTCTGACTTTTCATTTAATGAACGCGGATCGTACAGTGATCAGTGTGCAGAGCATCCAATGAGTCCGGACTCCGGATAGTAACCTTATTGTCTCATTTGGCCCTTTTAAGTGGGTTCGGACTCCGGATAGCGGTGGATGGATCACTCCGGATAACAATGAGTCCGGACTCCGGATAGTAACCCGCCAAACACGAGTTACACTTGTATTAAAACGAGAGTTACATCACACGTTGTTTTCTTCTAAATTCATTTATAACTCTTAAAATTTCTCTATTTGGCTTGAGTAATCCTCTCACATAACATGCTCTCATCCTAAATCCTTTCTGAGATAACAACTTTTAAAATATCATAAAATCCTCTTAATTAAGATAACGGTTTTTCGATCCTGCACGTTCCAAGTTCCAAAGCATTTAGTAGGGGACGCCATCTAAAGACAGACGCTTTCTTACGTCTTGAGGCAGATGCACTTTCCTAAATTTGTCAGTTGAATATTTTATAATGGAATAGTTTTTTATAAAGTTGACAAGCCTCCCATCATAAAATATTTCATAAAGTAACAGTACTTTTCTGATGGGAGGCTTGTCAAAAAAATTTAATTTTTTTTACTGTGTTTGATTTGGTAATTTTTCCTTTTTCGTTATAAGGGGGCGGATGTGAGGGCGGAGGAAAGAGAAAATCTTGGGAACCCTCCGATAGCAAAAAAAAAAAAAAAAAGCAATGGCCAAGCAGTTTGTGGGGCCCATCCGGAGGGATTAGTCCAGCCCAAGGGTTGGGAACCCTCCGATAGTGAGAAAAAAAAAAGCAAAATAAGCAATGGCCAAGTAGTTTGTGGGGCCCATCACATAAATCACGGAAGTTGGGCCCACACAAGCTTTCCATCTCCATCACGTAAATCATGGAAGCCTAGTATCCTCGAATCATTTCGCATATGCAAGCCTAGTAAAGTTCTAATCCTTCAGCTGCTGAAAAAAAAAAAAAAACATAGGAAGTCTGTGTTTTTGCTGTTTTCATTTTCATTTTAACGTGATTTCGGCCCATTTAATTAAATAGACCAAACTGAATTGGACTTTTCATCACTTTTATGAGCATTAGAGCATTAAATAAATTAAACTACATTCATTTCTTATACAAGTCTCGGGTCAGGCTATGAGCTTTCCATTACTTAATCACAATCTGGCCCAATTAATAGTCGGACCCTAATTACATATCAAAGCCCGGCCCAAAGCGGGCTAGACCCCGCACCCGAGGGTGGGACGGGGGTGTTTGGGGTTTTCCCCGCCCCTATAGCTGGGGACTAGGTACCCCAAAAAGAAAGAAAAAAAAAACTATTTCTAAATGCCTTGTGGATCTATCTGATTAATGGATCTATATACTTCACTAAGTGCCTTTTACATTTTTTTTCCCCAAAGCATATGGATCATTGTTATCAGTAATTTTTGTGAGAAGATCACAACAGTCCATCTTCAGCAAAAATAAAAAAAATTAAAAAAGACAAAGGATATGGCCATGCAATTCTAAAAAAACTGCCCAAGAGTGGCCCATCCGCAGCGGGTCCATCATGCCCGTTTGAATCACTAAGCCTTGTGTTGTGCCCCACCATCAACGATTCCCTGTTTATCGAACCCGGAGTGTGACGGCTGTGATGGATGATGTTGGCACAATGCACCCCCCACCCCCAGTACGGATGATTTCCTATCACTTCAGAGATATAGACTAAGTAGGCAAAGTCAAATTTCCTATCACTGCATCTGCAAGAAGCAAAAACCCATCTGCCAATAGAATTTCTTTCTCTTTCAATAGCCGTTTGCAGGGATTTACCTCTCCGTTTTTGAAGCAACGTGATTACATGCATCCCACCCTTGTTGCAGTTTTGAAAATGTTCCAGCGTTTTGCCTACTCCACTTTTTTTTTTTTTTTTTCATAATCTCTATGGAACTATACTGTTTTGGGTTGCTTCACTGTAGCTAGGTTTTTACTTATTTAAGTATGATTAGATTTCCATTGTCTGTCTTCTATCATGGAATACTCTCTCTCTCTCTCTCTCTCTCTCTCTCTCTCTCTCTCTCTCTCTCACACACACACATATAATATATCTATATATATATATGGAAATTTTTAAAAACTCTTCTTTTTGCTCCCCTATAATTTTAGAGCGTGGAGCTCACCTTAAACCAATCCAATCATTTTACACATACTACCCCCCATTAATTGGTATAAAGCCTAACTTTGACACTCGTCAGACTTTTACTCATCGTTGGATTGAAGTAACAAGAAATTGATGCCTCTAAAACTATTAAACTTTGGGGTCATGGACCAAGAGGTTAGGATAATCAAACGGAGTTGAAACTTTTTACATAGATGGATCTCATTTAAATTATTCCATCCAATGACATTCCATGGTTGTCATATACCATAGTGGGCCCAATTGGGAGGAACGTTTTTTTAAAAAAAAAAAAAAAACTCCCTAGAGTTTTCTAGATATATATATATATAGAAAGAGAGAGAGAGCAGGGCTCTCCTAAGCTTGAAGCTTACCAGCCTAAGGTGGAATAGTGTTGGTCCCACAAATAAAAGTTGCAAGTTGTTAAAAAGTGGGCATGAGGGATATATTGTGTTTATCACTGAGGATAAACAATCCCAAGGGGTGGAGGAAATCCCTATTGTGTGTAAATTTCCAAATATTTTTTCGGAATAAATTCCAGGTTTGCCACCGATCAGGGAGATTGACTTCACAATAGATGCTTTTTGCATGATGTAACTGGAAAATTTAGTTCTGATTGGATTTATCTTGATTTTGGAGACAATCATCATGCAAAAAACAACGATAAGCGACTTTCATTTATGAGACCAGCACTAAAAGTGGATGTGAAGCATATTTGGCGTTTATCACGGAGGATAAATGGTCCCAAGGGGTGGAGGAGATCTCTATTGTTTGGGAAATCCCGGATGTCTTTCCAGAGGAGATTCTAGGATTGCCACCCATAAGAGAGATTGATTTCACTATTGAGTTATTACCAAGGACCGCTCCGATTTCGATTGCACCTTATAGAATGGCTCCGGTGGAATTGGGAGAATTGAAGATACAATTACAGGAGTTGTTAAACAAAGGTTTTGTAAGGCCTAGTATTTCTCCGTGGGGGGCTCCAGTTTTGTTCGTTAAGAAGAAAGATGGTTCAATGAGAATGTATATTGATTCCCGAAGGTTGAACCAAGTGACCATCAAGAACAAATACTCATTGCCAAGAATAGATGAATTGTTTGATCAATTACAAGGTGCTTCATATTTCTCGAAGATCGATTTGAGATCCAGTTACCATCAGCTGAGAGTTAGAGAATCAGATGTGCTGAAGACAGCTTTCCAGACAAGATTTGACCATTATGAGTTCCTTGTGATGCCATTTGGGTTGACGAATGCACCGGCAGTATTCATGGCATTGATGAACAAGATATTTGCACAGTACCTGGATCGGTTTGTGGTAGTGTTTATTGACGATATTTTGGTGTACTCCTAGACCAAGGAAGAGCATGAAGAACACTTAAGGATAACATTGCAACTTTTGAGAGAGAACCAATTGTATGCGAAACTCAACAAGTGTGAATTTTGGCTAGAGCAAGTAACCTTTTTGGGGCACATCACCTCCAAAAAAGGATTGTCAGTAGACCCATCCAAGATTGAGGAATTAGTTGAGTGGGAAAGACCGAAGAATGTGACCAAAATCAGGAGTTTTCTGGGATTAGCAGGATATTACCGGAGATTTGTGCAAGGATTTTCTTCGATTGCATCACCATTGATGAAGTTGACAAGGAAGAATGTGCTGTGTATGTGGACAAATCAATGTGAGGATAGTTTCTAAGAGCTCAAGAATAGATTGACTACAGTACCAGTCCTTACTTTGCCATCCGGAAGCGGCGGTTTTATCATTTTTACCGATGCTTCAAATGTTGGACTTGGTTCCATGGCTTATAAATTAGCCTTACCACTCGAGCTATCCGGCGCACACAACATCTTCCATGTATCTATATTGAGGAAGTACTGTTAGATTGTATGGACTCAATCCATAAGTTGATGTAATAAATTGATTAATTTCTTTATTTATTAATGAAATCATGCTTTCCTTTCATGAGATGAATGATATTTTATTACATAACGCACATAACCAATACATATGACATAATGGTTCTTGAGATGAATCGGGTCCCATTAGTATATTAGATGTGATATATGTATATGGATGAGATCCACATATGGGAGATATGTGTCACAAATCTTATACTTAAAAATATCTTCACAACCGTTGATGAGACTGGGCATCTCATCTGGTAAGGTTGCAGCACTTTGATCACTATGAGATAGTGTGATTTGTCTTGATCATCAGAATGTAAGATTATGGATCACAATGCTGGTACATTGGATGTATTGAAGGACCATGAGAAGCACCTTATGAATGTTGTCTCGATTTTAAGGTCTGCTCTCATAATTCCCTAGCAATAGGCTCTCAATCCTGAGACGTTGATGAACTCAAGTTTCTGTCTATTCATTTGCTTTGAGTCACCAATGAGTGAGGCTAATTATAGGTCAACACTTCGGTGTCTTGGGTACGTGGTAGTAGGACTGTGGGAACATCCAATGATCAAGATGGAATCTATCTATATTATCCCCTTATGCCAATTAATGGATTTATCATTAGTAAGTGTACACCCATCTCAATTAAGAGTTAATTGGATGGTACTGATAATCATTGTGATTAATTGGGGCTCAAGGATAATAAGATGTGGATCTAAGATTGGAGGAGACAGATTTATTCCAATTGATCCATAGATAATGATAGAGGGGCATACTTGTGGTAATTGGGAAGTTTAGGGTCTTCATTGTAATTTATTCATAAGACTAGAGGTGTGGGGACCACTGCATTTATATAGTGGTGTTATTCGCAATTAACTGTGGGCCCGGATTGCACATATGATATGCGGTCGCGAGTCCCAATTGAAGCCAGCTTTCTAAGGAATCCCTAGTGGTCGTCACGCTAGCCCAAGAATTAGAAAGTTACTGTAAGACCCCGACCCAAGTAAACCCAATTAGTGTTAATTAAGTCGTGTGCTAGTCTTAACCGTGATTAGTAGTCTTTGACTAAGTCGAGTTTGGAATAGCTTTTGATATAGTTTTGGGGAAATTTTGAGTACCTTAGGGACTAGAAGGGCCCTTTGGGAGTTTCTTATATGATTTTACGTTTACTTGGGGGATTTTTCGGAATTTTTTTGATTCGTGTTTTTTTTTATCCCGTTTCATTTGTCTCGTTAATCCTGACAACTTTCATGTTGATCCCGTTTTCGTTTGAGATCCCGAAACCCGATTCCCTAGCCTTGAGGGCAAAACAGTCTTTTTACACTAAACATGTACCCAAAACTTGATATCCCCGAAGCCCATGAAACATATAATTTTTGGAAACTAGATATTTCGGCAGTCATTTCTTCCTTCTTCATCGAATTCATCCGAGATCCCGAAAAACATGATTTCAGCCCAAAGAGTTTCTTAAGTGGTGGGATCCATTCTCATTACCTATATAAGGAGAACCCATCTTCCATTTCCCTTTTCTAGCACAAGCTTTAGCCTAGGGTTTTCTTGCAACTTTTCTCTTCTTCTTCTTGCTCCCTTCATCTCCAATCCACACCAAACTTACACCAAAATCAAAATGGAGGTTATCATTCTCTTCCTCATCTTGAAGGCTACCTTTTGATACCATTTGTTGAGAAATCCACCAACTTTGAGACTCCCTTTGAGCTAACTCTTCCCATTTGAAGATCATCCAAGTAAGCAATCTTCTCCATCTTCTAGATTTGTATTCTTCTAGTCCTAGAGAGGCTCCATCTCCATTACTGTGAGTTCTATCTTCTTCATTCATTATTTGACCCATTTTAGGGTTTGTTTTGGGGGTTTTTGCTTGTAGCTTGGATCTTGAGCTTAAGAGGTGATTAGAGGCTTGGTTTTGCTAGCTTGGACCCAAGGCAAGTGGATGATTAGATGTTTTGAGCTATAAATGATTTGATGAATTATAAATGATTTTATTCATGTTTTTATTGACTTGCATTGTTGAAATAAATGCTCATAATGAGTCTTGTTAGCTTGTTTAATCCTTACAAACGTTAGCATTTATGGCCTATCATTTAATGTTTTCAAGTGACTTAAATGAATACTTGTGATTTAGTGGATTTTCTCCTCTTTTCTTTGTGATTGATTGAGAATGGAAGGAAAGTGAAGGGAGAAATGTAAGATGAAAGAATGGAAGTGTGGAATGATGAATTGGAGGAGTCTTGGACTCATTTTTTTATTACAGGATTGTAGGGGGGATGATGTGAGGTTGGTTTAAGGGAGAAAGGGGCTCAAATCTGAACACAGTGGGGCATTTCCCGCACCTAGCCGTCAGCCAGCGATCACCTGTCAGCAAGCCGCCTGGCGACCGGCAGCCAATCGCCAGCAGACCGAACCTTCGAGGTCACTTTTCCAGAGAGCATCTCACTCCCCTGAACCAGCGGTTAGCCCTACGGTTAACCAGCGACTAACTGTCAAATTTAGCGGCGGCTAACCGCCGCACAATGGGGGTTATTTTTCCAGTAAGCTGTAATCTGTAGCCCAGCCGCAGTCAGCCAGCAGCTAGCCGCCTAACCCGGCGGCGGCTAACTGCCAGGTGACCGAAATTACCCAGAAATTTGGGAAATGGAGAGAATTGAATAGGATTTCCATCCCAATCATTTGTTCAACCTTTTTTAGAATGTTGGGGAATCCGTTTGAGAAAGAAACCATATCACAAAGACTCATTTGAAATCTCAAAAACCCCAAAGTGTATATGGACCCCGAAATGTCCCCAAACTCAAGGAGTACCAAGTTTTATTAATATTGGCATACGGGATCCCTATTCACCTTGAACTAGTCTTGAACCCCGATACTTGTCCTGAGATTTCAAAAGTTCTATAGTATTTCATTGTTCCCGAATTTACACTACTTGACTTGTTATTCCCGAAAGTATTGAAAGTATACTTGTAATAATTGCTAGCCCCGAAATGTATTGCCTGACATGAAATGACATATGTGCCTTTGAGCACCCCATCCCGCCCGATTATTTACTTGTACTTGATTTATTTACACATGTCTTGATTTATGATATTTGACCTACGAGTCTGCACCTCTAAGCTTGGATAACCTTGTTAGTCTGATCCACTGACTTGGAGATCCCCCACTTGTCCCGCCAGCTTCAGTTTGGATCCCGCTACCCGGTTTTTACTGTGGTCTTGTCTTGATGCCGCAGATTGCTACTGTTGTTCCCGATGCCCGGCTCACTACCATGGTCATGTATAGTATATTATATGTATATGTATATATTTCGTTGTTTCTCCTCACCTCGTGTGACTGAGATCAACGCCTTGATCTTGCTGTCACTTTGATGATAGAGGACTTAGCTCCATGTGGTTGCCATCTTGTTCGTTTCCCGATTTCCTTGGATACCCATACATGTTTTATACTGCATTTATGTTTTTAGTAAATGATTCATTTCTTTTATGAAAGTTATTGATTGATCAGGTTTAATGCTTTTAAAGGTAAATGTATTTATTATGTTTTATTGTTATACCTTCTCACCCTCTCGCCAGACCGTCGTGTCTGACCCTTTTTCTTTGGTACTCAGGTCCCGTTGCCGGTTACCTTGAGGAGGAGCCGGAGGAGGCGGTCGGTGAACCGCAACGCCTAGTTGAGTGGCATGCTGATGATGTCGTATAGACATCGATTGCTATGAGAGACGTACATTTTGAGAAACTTTTTAACCATTCTTTTGGGTTATTGTTTTGTTTATATTGGCCTTTGTTGGCCTCTATTTTTGGGGATTGTAATTAAATGATCTTTTGTATAAACTTTATTTTACATTTGAAAAACATGCTAATGATCATTGCTCATTCTGATATAGTGTTTATACTTGTGATATTGTGTAAGACCCCGACCCGAGTGAACTTGATTAGTATTGATTAAGTTGTGTTTTAGTTCTAAGCGTGTTTAGTGGATTTTGGTTAGGTTGGACTTGGAATAGATTTTGAAATAGTTTTGGGAATTTTGATTGCTTTGTGATAGTGGGGCCTTTTGGGGGTTCCTTTTTATGACTTTGCATATACTTGAGAATTTATAGGAGATTCTTGCATTCATTGTTTTAATTCCGTTTTATTTGTATTGATAATCCCTACAACTTTTATGTTGATCCCGTCCCCGTTCGAGATCCCGAAACCCGATTTCATAGCCTTGAGGGCAAAACAGTCATTGTGCACTAAATCTGTACCCAAAACTTGATATTCCCGAAACCCGCGAAACATATACTTTTTGGAAACTAGATATTCTGACGATCATTTCATCCTTCTTCGTCGAATTCATCCGAGATCCCGAAAGACATGATTTCAGCCCAAAGAGTGTCTTAAGTAGTGGGACCCATTCCCATTTGCTATATAAGGAGAACCCATCTTCCTCATTTCACTTTTTCCAGTACAAAAGGCAGCCTAGGGTTTGTTTGGCAACTTCTCTTCTTCTTCTTGCTCTCTCCATCTCAATCTCCTACTAATCTTGCACCAACATCAAAATGGAGGTCATCATTCTCTTCCTCATCACTATAGCTCTCTATTGATACCATTTGTGAAGAAAACCCCCCATTCTAAGATCTTCTTTGAGCTCACCTTGCCCATTTGGAGAACCTACAAGTAAGCAACATTCCCCATCTCTTAGATTTGTGTTTCTTTGACCTTGAAGAAGTCTCATTTTCATTATTGTAAGGTTTCCCTTCCTATTTCATTGTTTAACCCATTTTAGGGTTTGTTTTGGGGATTTTATTTGTGCTTGTAGGATTCTTGAGAGAGCCTTGTTAGAGCTTGATTTGCTTATTAGAGACCAAAGGCAAGTGGATGATTTGGTTTTTATAAGCTTTCAATGATTTTGGTATTTTTCACTCATGCCTATTTATTGCATTGGTTTGAAATAAATGTCCATGATAGAGCTTTGGTAGTGCATTTATGTCTTATAAGTGTATTGGTGAATGTCATTTAATTTCTTCTTGTTTGTACCAAATGTACTCTATTGTGAAATAGTTTCTTTCTTTCTTTCTTGGTATTGAATAGGATGTTGATGGAGGAGGTGATGGCATGAACAGATGTTGTGGGGTTTTGGAGAAGCGTAGATAGTTGCATTGGAGGAGATTTTAGCTAAGTTTTATTGCAAGGATTAAGTGGAAGTGAGGAGAGTGGTTTTGAGGAGGAAAAATGGATCAAATCTGAACACAGTGGGTGTTTCCCGGACCTGGCGGTCACCTATCGACTAGCCGTCTGGTGACTGGCGGCTAATCGCCAGCTAACCGAACAGTCGCGGTTACCTTTCCAGAGAACAACATTTTCCTCCTAAAAGCACGGTCAGCCTCACGGTTAGCCAGCGGCTAACCACCGAACCCATCGGCGGCTAACCGCTAGTCAACTGACCCATTCGGTGACTTTTCCAAAGAGCAACATTTTCTCCTGAGAACACGGTTAGCCAGCGGCTAACCTGTGTTAAGGCAAGTTTTAGCATTTTACAGGCACAAATCAACTCCAGGCCTAATAATTCAATTTGAGCAATGGGCTGATCGATACCATTTTGTTTCTCAGTTAGTGGAAGATAAGCCAAGCAGGCGCTAAACAGCCTAAGACAGTCAACCAAATAGACCTTATTTTTAGAGTAGCCAGAAGCATCTTATTTAAACCAACCATAGGCGGTCACTAATGTCTCTTTTGTGACCACCACAAGCGGCTGCCCGCTTCTCCATCTGCAAAAAGCAAAATTTCTAGTAGAATTCGTTGGAAACAAACCACTAACAAGGACAAACATAAACACAGAAAAGACCACATTTGATGCAACCATTGAACCATACATGACTAACTGCAGTTGGCATGTCCTATAAAGTTCCGTTAAACGCTATAGCTTACAAATGCAAGCCATTAGTAGGATTTTACAATCTGTCTCCAAGATATACAAGCAAATAACCGAGTTAAAGAAATGGAGAAAACTATCAAATTTTGTCTATAGTATAAACTCTGCAGATTCTACCTATAAAAAAATGAGAAGGAAAGAACTATAAGGAATTACTAGTAAGAAATGAAAATAGAAAAAAAAAATGCAGCAAAAAATCACTTCTAACAGAAACAACACAGGAATTTTCAATGGTGAGCATAATTCAAACCATAATAATAGAATAGTTAAAAATTTAAACACAAGTGGGAGAACAGGAAACAGTTGAAAAATTGAACACATACCTAACAAAGAACGCGACAGCTTGCTTTTTGCCTTGGAATTCTTTCAATTGGCCATTAACACTAACATACATCCCATTGCTAAAAGAGGGGAAAAAAATTTCTAACATCATTAACACATTAATACTAGAAAATATATAAAGCAAAACCCAGCTACCTACCTATGAACCTAATCACCTGTAACTCTGTATAAAGGTAATTGGTTATGGCAAAGAACAATACTGATGGGGTAACAAGTTACTCAGATTGTCCAAAATGTATGATACTTCTTTTGCATATAAACCGAGTTACATGTGCTCAGTTTACAAGATCCAGACAGCTCCTAACAAAATTCCACAAAAGGGATTTCTCACCAAATCACTCCTATCCAAAATATACCTTTTACATAAGGAAGGTATAATGTAAATAAACAAGACAAGAAACCCAAACTCACTTAACATAAGCCATTTCATTTGTTGCTGCATCTTCATTCGTCCTACATATCCATCCACAACACAATTTAGTCTTACATTGGAGACAAAACCAGTATATGGATCATGCTGCCAAAAGAAATGGGGAAAAAACTAAGAAACCGACATCCTCAGCCATTTACCAATGAATGTAGATCCTAGTCCTTGCTACCATACCAATCAAAGGGTCAGGATTGTCCCATCAGGAAGACATCGTTAGAAGCATATTCATGGATGTTGCCAAGACAACCTCAATCCTTTTTGGGAGCAACACTAATATCTGATTAAACTTTGCACACACTACACACTGTAAATTTTTCTATATTTAGCAAATGTAAAGCACATAATCCTTGGTCTAGGAAAAGAATGGCTGAACAGGTAACACCACCCACCTACTCAAGGTGAGCTTCCCTATCTAACAAACAATAATGGTTTAGGGCTGTCATAAATGACATTGATAATTACAGTAATTTTAGAGTTTCGGATTGGACAACCAACTGCAACAATCATAAAAGAACATGGTGAAATCATTCTTTAACCTGCATAAGCATGCACCTTGTTTCCAATATTTATGCTACTCCCATAAGTTGAGCATGCAGTGGTGCTATTTCCCAATATTTTCAACAAAGAACACTACATCCGTTCCTCCGGATGGGGAGCTCCCACACAAGTGGCAGTTTGGGATTATTCAATTTCCATCGTCCAAGGATAGGGTCACATAATCATATCCTCTTCCACACACAACAATAACATAGCCAAGTTCTCTACCACAAAATATATATATATATATATTCAGTTTCTGCAACCATCATTATATGCAGTATAAAGATCTTTACAACATCCACATAAGAATTTAAGGGATGTAATGCTGTCACAAACATAGTTGCTGTAATTTAGGGTACTCTGACTACAATTTCTTCAGGGATCATAGTTGCATAAAGCGTGAATGCGAGAAGAGAATGATGCAGGAACCATGAAGCAGGGTCTCAAAAATGATGAGAACCAAGAATATTGAAGAAAGCATAAACAGGAGTAGAACTTGAGCAGGGGATTTTAGAAATGGAATATGCCATTGTTGAAAAACCAATCAAAGAACAATCTTAAGCAATTAAATCCCCATCCCCTCATATCTCTCCATCAATACTATCCAAAAAAATAAACAAAACCAAACAAACAACATAAGCAAAATCCTAAGCAGCTCAAACAC
The DNA here is from genome assembly GCA_038049695.1 of Cinnamomum chago. Taxonomy (NCBI): domain Eukaryota; kingdom Viridiplantae; phylum Streptophyta; class Magnoliopsida; order Laurales; family Lauraceae; genus Cinnamomum; species Cinnamomum chago. Next base: position 53,054,989 of record CP142460.1, read on the forward strand.
AGACAGATTACATATACACATTAACATATATGTAGAAACGAAATCTACACAGACCTTTGTCTCAGACTCCTTCAAATGGGGAAAAGGACCAGTTCCTTGTTCAGACAACAATTGACGAAACCGAAGAGGGTTTGTGTAGAGGCAACAATCGACATGGTGCGATCTAGGGTTTCCTACACTCAATACACAAAAAAAGCAAGAGCAAGAGAATGGAAAAAAATCTGTAAGTATAAATCGGGAAAGAGAGAGAGGGAGAGAACAGGTGGAGGCTCCGGCGCAGGCGGGCTCCGGCGGTGGTGTCGCTGGTGCAGCGAGAGAGTGCAGAGCCTGCGGGAGGGCACAGTGCAGAGAGAAATAGAGAGAGAGAGAGGGAAAGGGAGAGGGAGAGAGAGAGAGAGAGAGAGAGAGAGAGAGAGCGAAGGGGAAAAAAAACGGGGAAGGAAAAAGTGGGCACGAGAGAAGGAAGGGGGAAAGCAGATCGCGGGAGGGGGAAGGGGAAAGAAAAATGGGGAAGGAAAAAGTGGGCGCTGGAGATGGAAGGGGGAAAGCAGAGCGCGAGACAGGGAAAGGGAAAGGAAAAATGTGGGCTGTGTCCGTGGAGAGCTTTAGCGACCGCTACTGGCGGCCGCCCGCCTTTTCCGCCGCCGAAAGTAAAATCTCTAGTAGTGATGGTAGGAGTAGGAGACCAAATTCCTTTAGAATTCACCCTTATTTTAGTGAACCAAAGTTATTTTTGTTAATCTAAATACTTTACCCTATTGGCCTATTCATAAAAACATAAGTCATTAAAAATAAATGCCTCCTCTTGATATTGGCCCTAAACAAATTTTAATCAAACTAAAATAGGGTCCATCAAATTTATTACTTTTAATCAATTTGAATAAAAATATATATATGATGGTAGGACCAAGTCCTTGGAGAATCCTCCTCTTTTATCTAATGGACCCAAGTTATTTTTTTAATTGAAAGATTTTATAGTGAGCCTACTTATAAAAATATAAGCCATTGAAAATAAATGCCTCCTCTTGATGTGGGTCCTCAATAATTTTAATCGAACTAAAATTGAGTCCGTCCGATTCGTCACTTATTAAGTAACCTAAATTAAAAATATAAAAGGTAAAATTCAAATGCTCTATAGTAGTCAATCTAATGAAAATCCCATCGAGTATCGAAATTTTTTCATGACCTACACACCTGTATTAGAAACCACTTATAAAAAAAACTAAACCACTCATAACAAATTCCTCTATAATAAGGCCTCAAATAGATTTTATTCCTATAGGAGATCGGTTCAATGTCATATTTATTATTTTAAAAAATGTCAATAAAGTATTAAGAAAAAGTTCAAGTAGCTAGTGTTCTTGTAGTCAATGTGGGCTACATAATTGGTCTGTAAATTAAAAAGAAGACCAGAAAAAATTATAATATGAGCATATTAAGTTGATAAAGATTAAATGGTGAATCCGGATGGTATGATTTAGGGGCCAATATTTTACTTTATAGTTGTTACTAATGGAAATCAATCTCATTCTCTAGCATTTTATAATGTTATATATAGATTACTTTGGATATTTTCTCAAATTCTTTTGGGGTAAAACATTTTACGCCACAACGACTACGTCGGATAAAGAACATTACGTGGTTGATATCGTGTAAGAAAGATGGTTGATTCATAATAGAGCTCCGCACGTATTTCAGTCACATCCGTAGTCTACTGATGCCCTCAATCTTGCTCATCAGTATATTTTTTAGCTCAAATCTCAACCCAACTTGATTTTAAGACTCGTTGATTATGCTAGAAGACTTTGTTGGCATCTTTGATGGTGTGTGGTCGGTCGTGCAGTGGGACCCACTCCATTCAAAGTAAAATTTGACGATGCCCCATAAAAAAGTATCGCTAAAAGAAAGACACAAAAGAAATTAGCTATGAAAAAAAGGTTGTTGCTAAACTCCTAGACTCCTGGACCACATTAGGGGTAAAAGATTAAAACTCGCCACTAATTCTTTTTCCCCTCCAAAGTGACCTTTAGCCACAACATATAAGTTGCCACTAAATGTGATCACTATAATACCTTCACTAAAGTGAGTCTTTTGTGGCAAAAATAACTTTGTGGCTAGAAGTGTCGCCACTCAAAGCTGGCTTTCATATAATATATTTTTAGTGGCAATAGAAAGTCACCGCAAAAGGTGGTGAAAACACGACAACTAAGCATTTAGCCACGAAAATAAAAAGTTACCACTAAACTCCTATACCATTAGTGGCACAAAAAGAAAACTCGCCACTAAATCTCATTCCCCTCCAAAATGACCTTTAGCTACAACATATAAGTTGTCATTAAATGTGATCACATAATACTTTTAGTGTCAACATCCTGCTTCGCCACTAAAGGTGAGTTTTTAGTGGCGAAAATTAAATTATGGCAAAAAGTGTTGCCATTAAAAGTCAACTTTCTTGTGATATATCTCTAGTGGTAATATAAACTAGCCATAAAAAATAGAACATACAGTGGCAAAAAATATACTGCGGCTAAATGTAAGAATCTAAGAAATTAGTGGCGATCATAAAAAGTTGTCACTAAAACCGTACACCATTAGTGACGATAAATTAAGACTTGCCAAAAATCTCTTTCCCTCCAAAATCCCATGGCGCCAAAAATTCCCGCCAAGGAATTAGTGGCGAAATTTAGCTACAACATATAAGTTGCCACTAAATGTGGGCATTATAATGCCTTCAGTGGCAACATCAAATATTTGCCACTAAATGTGGGTTTTTAGTGGCGAGAATTAGACCGCGGCAAAAAAAGTCGCCACTAAAAGCCAACTTTCTTGTAGTGAGGGTTAGAGTTTTTGGGAAAGACTTGTGTCAAGCCAAGCTAAGAAAGAGGGCTTTTTGCTACTAAGCTTCATAAGAGGCAAGTATAAGCATTTCTTGTGATTAGTATTAATTAATGTAGAAATGCATAGAGTTTTTCATGGATTTGTGCATTCTCCATTGATTTTTGGAGTTGTTTATGGTTTGTATGAGATTGTTAATGAATGATTAGAAGTGTGGTTTGTGAATGGATGATGTATGAGGAGGGAATAGGAGGTTCCAATGCTATTGTAGAATGTGGATGAGTAATGGAGAAAGGAAGGTAAAAGAAGAGAGAAAGAATCAAATTTTCGGAGTTGAAACTCTGGACAGTTCGCTTGAGCGAACAAGAAGTTCGTTCGAGCGACCAAAGTTTTGTGACAGAGTGAACGTTCAGAATTTCGGAATTCTGGATAGTTCGCTCAAGCGACCCATGTTCACTCAAGCGACCAACGTTCTGTGAGGTGTCCGCTCGAGCGAACTTGAACTCGCTCGAGCGAACCTAATACAGGTCCAGACATTATTTATAAGTAAAATTTTGGCCAATCGACCGGATTTGGGATTTTTGCATGGATTTGGAGTACTTCTTATGAGTATAAGTGCTCCTTAAATTAGTTTTAAGACTAAACTTCCATAGGTGATAATTACGGGGACTATGCAATGCACACATTAAATATAAATGTGATGTTCATCGAGAATAACACGTGCATTTGGAAACCAACGGTTACACTCAAATGGTTGTTTAGATTTGAGACAGAATTAAGTAGAACCACAAGTAATTAGTAAATACTCTCATTGTATCATATTCCACATCGTTGGGTCCCAATCTAGTGAGATTGGTGTCATCGCTATTCTCTCCCCTTGTTATGAAGAGAATTATTGAATTGAATGGAATCCGGAAATGGATTGCTTATTGGAAAGTATTAGCTCTTGAGTCCGGCACTACCTAGCTATGGTATTAGAACTTTAAATGAGTTCAATGAATTAATAAATGAAACAAATGACTATTCCTACTGCAGTGATGGATTTGGGGCGTTCCGGAGCTCCGTAGTGATGCTAGTTGTCCCTGGTCCAGACACTAGTAAGTCCCACATATTCTAATCATATATGGGTATTGATTGATGTCTTCCATTTGAAAGATGAATCATTCCTTTGAGGGAAGATAGTAAATTAAATGAATGAAATGAAATGAATGAATGAAAGCTATGGTAGTGACCACCTTGTACATATCTATTGATTAACTCTTAAGTTTACCTATTGTCATTGTAGGAATTATCTAGATTTGTCTAGAATGGTGTATTAACATGTGTTATTACAAGATCTATTTATAGATTGTTGAACCGTCATGTTCACTAGTGTTATTGATGACATTACATGCCCAATTGCCCTTGCCGGTATAGCAGTGCCCCCGGCAGCAGCAGAGGAGACTGCTCCGGTTCCTCGAAGAGGTTTAAACGAATGGAATGGTCGGGATACATTTGATATGGGTATCCGAGTGCGAAAAAGGAACTATAATATTTTGAAAAGTTATTTTTGTGTAATCATTTTGAGATGTAATTAATTGTTATTGCATGGTGTTTGGGATATGCACCAATTGACAAACAAATGATGGGGATGATACATGTATAAGGACTTTATTCTTTTTGTATACATGTAAATCGTAATTTGATATTTGTATACATGTAAATCGTAATTTGATATTGTCAAATATATATGTTTCCGAAATATTGTGTATTTGACAGGTTTATTGAGAATGTTATCCCTTGTGGATTCCGTTTTAACTTCAGTTAATTCGGAGTTTACGGGAGTAAGTATGTGCTCACGGCTCGAGGTTATTGTAATTCGGGCCCGGGTCGTGACAAATATGCCAAAAGCCATTATTGATGAGGCTGGAAACTCTGTCCTGAGGTTGGAAGATGTAGTTAGGGAAATAGTTTGCAATTGGGAGTTCACCCAGAACGGTCGTATCAAAGGCTGATCTTCTTACCGTCACCAACCAACCATTTAGAGTTTTGGAAAAGAGTAGAAGACAGAACTCTTATCTTCCTCCAAATGCAAGACCCAGATATGATCGTACCAGAACTCCATATAGCACAATGGGGAAATACTTTGGTTGAAACCAAGTTGCCCACAGGGAAGATGCTCGAACTGCTTGCCAAGCCAGCTTAATGAGATATGCATCATTAATTTCAAAAATCCTTCTCAGCCCCATCCCTCCTTCAGATTTAGGAAGGCAAAACCACTTTCCATCGTTCAAAATTCCTCCTTCCTGATTAGGCCTGAAGACCAAAGAAAGTTCCGAAGAAGGCTTTCAATATTCTTTATCACCGCAGAGGGAAGAAGGATCACCATCATGGTATGGAGAGGAAGAGAGGAAAGGACATGCCGAACAAGGATCAACCTTCCTGCAAAGGAGAGCAATTTGTTCTTCCAACCCATGATTTTTTTTCTTGATTAGTTCCACTAAAGCTGAAAAGTGAGATTTTCTTGGAGATCAATAAAGAGAGGAATGCCCAGGTAAGATTGCTTTTTTGTAGGTTAAAGATCTGATCAACAGCATTGTTGTAATCTAAGGCTACAAAAAGAGAAATCAAGCACAAGAGAACAAAGATTTATATCCGGCTTTTGGCCTGCGTCCACGGAGAAGACGAGAGAGTTTATTATGCAATTAGAGGTGTACATCCTTGAGACTTTGAGTCTCTATTCATAATATCAGCCCAAACCTGTTACACCTAAGCCCTACTTCCAATCACACTACAACTTGGGCAATCCAGGAATTCGGTTAACCGAGACTTATTAACTTCTATTGAGTCATACCACTTAACAAGCAAGTTGATAGGATTGGAGAATAGATCTAATGACTTTGGCACTAGAGGGGATAACTTTGGAAAGGATGACAGTCATTTGCATATAACAAATGACACACATGCGGCTGGTTTGTGGAAATAGGCAGAATTCTGCCAGTCATTTGAAGTTTACTTAGGTTCAAACTTAGGATTTCTTCAGCCAAAATGAATAGGTAGAGAAAGAGGATCCCCTTGACGCAAGCCACAACCCGATCTAAAGAATCCATAAGGCAGTTTGTTAATAAGAACTGAGCCAGCAGAGGTACAAACACATTCTTTAATGAGTTGGATCCATCGGTTAGAGAACCCAAAGAAAAGAAGAGAATTAAGAGTGCCCGTTTGGTAACTCTAATTTAACTAATAAAAACTAATTAAATTAAGGTCTAAAATAAAAGCTCTATTTTGTAAGTTCTTATTTATACTTTAGACTGTTTGGTAAAATTCTAAAAGAAAGCTCTTATTTTATATTAGAGTGTTTGGAAAACCTCCAAATTAGAGCTTATAAGAGGGGTATTTCTATGTCATTATTAAAAGAAACAAAGAAAGAGGGTCTAAGGAGTCCAGTTGATTTCATTATGGATCTGATGGGGATGAATACACCCCATTTTGGTACTCAAATTTTCGGGCCCAATTGGGGCCAGGCCCCACAACTTGGGTCGCCCATGAGTGGGTTGCACTCATCTTCCAAACTAGTGGGCCATGTGGGTCCCATGGACAGATATGTCCTGTTATATTTCCTCAACCCAAGATCCTGATAATTGCAGATGCCTACAATCTCTCCCAAATGCTCTGAGTATTTCTGCTATCATTAGTTCTCTAATGCAGTGGCTTGGGTTTGGGATGGTTGGGATTGGGAGGTGTAAACATATGCATCAGGTCGTCAGGCAAATCCAAAATCGTGTTCGTCTGATCCTACCAATCCCATTAACGTTATGGATTTGAGACCATAGTATGGTTTTGTTTGTGCCAGTGCGATTTTGTAAAACCTATGCCTAATTCAGCTTTAGACATGATATAACTCAGGAATGGCTGGTTGCTTCCTGTGCTAAAACATGCAAATCCCACATATCTGCATTTCTCTATTTAGCCATTTTTGCTTTATAGGTTTCATGTCATGGATTTGTAAGAAACACCATGTAAACCCCATTTCTAGTTATGTGTTAAAAATTATAAAAACTCATAAATGTCTCGCTATTTTCTCATTTAAAACATACAAAACCCACATCTCTGTATCCGTTCTAAAACCCTGAAATAAATCTTTTCTCTACATTTTACATCAAACCAAACAAAACCCACATCAGAATTGTCACGTCCCCCAAAATACGAATTGGGGAAAAACGTGAAAAATAAATTAAATTCGAATTTCCTGTGTTTAATACAACACAAGCTTCCAAAAAGTGGACCCACAAAAAAATTCAACCTGTGGTGAGTCAAATATATTTCACTAAATGCAGCGGAAGCTTATTCAATTGGTATTCAATGATCATAAATAAGATCCAACACGAAAATCAAATAAACATTAAATGTTAAAGTTGCAGAAAGAATCAAACCATTACTAAAGAATTGTTTATCATTAAGAAAGTTCATCTAAAGAATTTCTAAGATGACGTTCACTCTCATGCAGGCTCAGACGGCTCCGAAACCGTCTCCAGCATCCCACTCGGCTCGGTACCTATGCACCAAATATTACAAAGTAAACAGCAAGTGCATAATCATAATTCGAAATTTAATACAACAACGAGAAGAATATAAACGAGAATGATCATATAGAAGTAATGACAATAATACTGACACGAAAGAACGTATAGCCTAATCCAACTAAAACAAAAGGAGCAATATAATTCACACGAAGACAAGTGTCCCCGTTTTGGGTGGTCAGCCCTAAATAAATCGGGAGAGCCCGTCCATAACGTCGGTGGTCATAAACCGATCGAATTAAAAACAAATCAGGATAACCTGTTCACATTCAAAGCGGATTATAAGTGATCCGGTCACATCGGTGATCAACCGTCCATATATCGAGCTGCAGTCGTCCAAAAATGACCCACATAAACATAAATATATAAGCATAATAGACCTGAATAATAAAGCTCCGACACAAGAATCCTAAGTCAAAGTAAAGTGCTGGCCAATCCACATCCCATATCATAATCAAATAATCATTACAAAATTTGCCAAGCCACTTCATAGTCCATAATAAACAATAGGGTATGCATCTAAAGGAGTACATATCCTAAACCAACATAGAAATGCATGCGAAGGTTAATACATAAATACGAATCGATCCTAAGGTCAAACATAAGGTCTCGTACCCCACAACCATAGAAATCTCTAATAAATATAAGATCAACGCATCCCTTTTACCATCAATAGTGCATAGACCCATTTAAGGGTTTTCCAATAGAGATGGGTTGAACTCGAATTCATTAGGATTTCCACGAGGTCATACAAAGTACTAAACCCCATGTTAGTAAGATACCGTTTGCCCAGACGGTATTTATGCAGTCCAATGACCCAATTAATAAAGTACAAACATATAAATTTAACACATTAAAATCAAAGATACCTTTTAAAATTAATTTGCAAACAATAATAGAAGTAACAGTCCTTAACTTATAATTTTAGGAAACCTAAGGACCCATCCAAAAATATTTTTCTCATTCAAAATAAGTCAAAGGTTTCATTAAAGCTTCTAAAACAATCAAGGCCTTTATTTAATTTCTAAAACCCAATGGGCAAAGTACCATTCTAATAGTACGTAAGCGGATCCCCTGTTTGGTCACATGGGATACTTTATCCCAGCACATCGCACTAAGTCAAACAATGCAAAAATAAATCAAGACACATGGGATCATCAGGCCATACCCTTGACCTCCACAAGATAAGTATAAAGAAAAAGAACACAACACTGTACCATCCAAGGTGTACAGCCGTCCTCTCTCTCCTCAATTTTTTGTAAAAGGTGTCCACTCTCTCCTCTACCTTTATCCTGTTCTTCCATCCCTTCTTTCTGTAGAAATCTTTCCCACACAGAAACGAAATGGCTCAACGTCTGCGCATCTGGATCCTCTGGGAAATGGGCCCACGGATCACATGACAAGATCAACCTACACCATCAAGGTCGCCCAGCCATGTAAGGACGGATGTGCGGACTAGATTTGTGATCAAATCACCTAGTGGACCCCACCACTGCATAATATCCAAAATAAAACCCCATCTGATGATTAACGCCCCAGACTGTGTAAACCCTTAGATGAGTGGTCAGATGGGACCCAATCGCCACGGGTCCACCACCATTAGGCTCGCCCCTGGGTCCTCTATCAGATGTGGGGACCCGATCATGCATCAAGTGGCCCCACCTGGATTCCATGGTCAAGACACGGATCAGTCCCAATCTGCTACGTTTTCCTGTTACAGATTTGGCTCTCCCATCTCCTTGACTTATGTGGTTCCGCCGCCCATCAAGGCCACTTGGAATGGTGGTCTCACATCCCTAAACACCATTCTACAGAAGATGAAAAAGAGATTTTGGAATCCAAATAGGACTGGGTAATGGCAGCAGAAGTTGAAAACAGGGTTATATTAAATACGAAAAATCGATGAAACAATTAACATCATAAAAAAAAAAAGGCATCAAAGGGTTTCTATATGCATTGGCACGCAGATCAAGGAGAAAACAAGTATTAAATCTATAAATCATGATTAGGTACTTGCCTTTTTACCGGGTTGAAGAGAAAAGCACAGATCTTCACCAAAACCCAATCCGATATTACTACGGCGCTCAATCACAATCCTAACACCAATCTGATATAAGAGATGGGAAAGAAATACCCAGGTGATCAGATCTATGGTATTCCTATCCAAAACCTATCATTGGAAAGAATATGAAGATAACCTAAAAGTATAGATCTACTCCTAATGATTTGAGGAGAGGGTTACCTGAGATCAGAAGGTTGAGCCAAGAATACTGGTATGCTCTGATCTTGATTCTGATGGCTGGATCCAAAAGCCGGTATGGCTTGAGAAGTTGAAAGAGGAAGAAGATGAAAGGGTTACGGGAGGAGTTGCAGAGAGAGATAAGTGGTTTCATTAAAAGAGGGATTAGGTTAAAATAGTATTATTGGGCTTAAGTCATTCGGTCAAAACTATGGGTCAGGTCATCTACCCACTAACCCAACTCACTAAACCACGCATCTAATCTAACGTGTGCCCCATTTAATCCTAACCACTTAAATAACTAAAATACATTAAATTAATATAATACTAATATTTTAATAATAAATCTAATAATGGCGGGGCCAGATCTTACAAGAATCCTCTTAAAAAAGAGTCATATCTCATTCGATGTAGGGGGGGGCGGGCAGGCGGGTAAGTCGTTGCAGTCCTCGAGATCAGTCACAGAGGAGAGTCGAGTGCGAGAAATCTACTGAAGAAGTAAGGCTGAGGGTATTTCCGTAAATATGATAGTTCTTATAGGACAATTACCGTCCTCACTCCTCGACTTTCCCCGCCTTGAGAAAAAAGTTGAAAAAAAAAATGTTCGTCTACCGGCTCATATTTAAGAGAATAAAATTGCTTATTGCTACATGAAATATGATTAGTGTTTTATCAAAAACTCTAAATTATAAATAAGCTCTAAATATTGAAATAAGTGCTTAGCTTTAGAGTTACCAAACGGCTTCTTAGTCTTATCCCCTCTTTATCTACAGTCTATATTATTTTATATATGCTCATCGAACATTTACTCACCATATGATTAAATCTAAAAAAAATTCATGGTTAAAATATCATTAAACTTTTAAGCTGTTAAATTAAGGGTCAGAATAATCTGATAAGCTATTTTTTTTCCACATGACGCTAATCCTTAAAGAGAGTTTTCCATCTATTTCCATACCTTCAATGACAATAATGGATCCAAATGGGCCCCGTCATGATCTCGACAACATTTGCAAAGTATGCAGTCTGCTTATCCATAAAAATTCTTCCTCATAAAGAAATCCCATAATTGCGGCCGGTTGTGTGGTTTTTACTCAGCTACTTAGGTACATGATCAGATTGTATAAGTTCCAATCTCCAGTAAAACAAAGTAAATAAAAAATAATAATAAAAAAACTGAAAAAAGGAATTACATTCTATTCTTATTAGGAGAGGAAACTGCATGTGAAAAGAAAAAGAAAGGAAAAACAAAAAAGAATCCAAGAGAAAAGAGGAAACTGCATCATGTGGAAAGAAAAAGAAGTAAAAAAACAAAAAAGGAAAAGAAAATTCCCTTCTTCTTAAGAGAGGAAACTACTTATGGTAAGGGAAAGGGAAAGGGAAAAAAAGGGAAGAGATAAAAAAAAAGCTTAACATGAGTTTTTTATTACCATCCTCATTGATGTCCTAATACTTCACCGGGTAATGGTAGGGCCTAATATTTGCTAATGCAGACCATGATTGAAATCTTTTCCAGTAATTTTGAGGTTTTCAAGGTCTTGCTTGGACATGGTTTGTAAGAGGGGTTTGCGACAATGATGAACTCACAAACGAGGAAATGATCATTCAAGATACAAGAAAGATCAAGGGTTGTAAATTTCTTTTAACACTAAAATTGGATTTAAAATACAGAGAACCGTGGGAGAGGATTGTGTGGTTAATGCCTGACAATTAACAATGGGCCCTACTCTGATTGATTGGAATTTGGAACAATGTCAGAAGACGTCATTATTTTGTGTGGTTTGAGTACGGATTAAAATTCAGCTTCTACTAATCACATGGCGTAATCACATATTGCTTGACCTAGATTCGCTGATGCCAGGGAAATAAATCCTTGTTAACTTTTTATGAAATCCAATAGGTTCAAAATCAATAGTCCTCTCTGTTTGCACTCTGGACCGAATTTTATTCAAACTAGAGTTTTTTTTTTGCTTTTTTCTTTTTAGATAAAAAGGATATTTCATTAAAGACTGCACAAGAACAACAAGAGGAAAAAAAAAAAAACTTAGCCCCAGTCAAAAGGATACTTGTGTTTATTCCAAATTCAGTTGGGACCATCAATAGATTACTCAAAGGTATGTTAAACATGTGATCTTATTCCCTCTTTTGGTATATTTTCATTGCGTATTTAGAAATGATTAATCTGAGAGTAGGACGATCTCCTATTGAAAAATCTAGGAATCCAATACATGGGGTCATTTACTTTTTTTTTTAGCAGTCTAATTTAATAAGTGGTTCAAACTGACGCAGTATGGGGGAACAAAAATTCTATCATGTTTGATTGCAACTTTCTTTCTTTTTTTTTTCAATAAGCTAAAAATAAAAATAAAAAAACAAAAAGCACAGACACATGTATATCCACGAATTTGCCCAAATTTGGCTCTGAGCAGTGGGATCACATCCATTAATTGATCATGTGTTAAAAATATGAATATATTTCATACATGAACAATCCAAATGTTTCAAAAGTTCATGCCACTCTCTCAACTTATATAAGAGCCATACAGTATCAGTGAGCTGATAGACGTAGATGAGCCCCACATAGGTTAAATCATGTGTAAATATGTTTTGTATATCCCACATAGGTTAAACTTTGTATATCCACGTCTTCCATAGAAAATTGTAGAGTGGAGATGGTCGTGTCCTTTTGTAATCCCTTTTACTCATACAAACTCATTTTAAGGATAGAATTTTTTCACTGGTGAGCGGACTTGATGTACATTCCGGCACTTTGGGGCTCAATTTACCCCACATTTGATTAGTTCAGCTCCTTTCGCACTCTTAATCTTATTCCATGTGATCTGCAGTCACGTACAATTATATGCACACTAAAACTTTACTCACCGTCGGATTAAATTTCAAAACAATCCATAGTTAAAAGATCATTAAACTTTAAGGCTGTTAAATCAAATACTAAGATAATCTGATAGGCTATTTTTGTTCGCATGACGGTTATCCTTAAAAGAGACTTTTCCGTCTATTTCACTACCCTCAATGACAACAATGAATCCATATGGGCCCGATCATGCTCTTGACTTCATTTGCAAAATATGCAGAATGCTCATCCACGAAAACTATCCCTTAAAGAAATTCCATAATTGCGGCCGGTTGTGTGGATTTTACTCAGCTGCTTTGGATCATGATTAGGTTGTATACATTCCAGTCTTTAGTAAAACAAAGTAAATAAAAAAAAACTAAAAAAACTAAAAAAAGGAATTATGTTCTTTTCTTACTAGGAGAGGAAACTGCAAGTGAAAAGAAAAGGAAAGGAAAAACAAAAAAGAATCCAAGAGAAAAGAGGAAACTGCATGTGGAAAGAAAAGGAAGTAAAAGAACGAAAAAAGAAAAGAAAATTCCCTACTTCTTACGAGAGGAACCTACTTATGGAAAGGGAAAGGGGAAAATGGGAAAAGCTAAAAAGCAGTTGCGTTTAACATGGTTTTTTATTACCATCCTCATTGATGTCCTAATATTTCACTGGGTAGTAGTAGGGCCTAATATTTGCTAATGCAGACCATCATGCTTGAAATTTTTTCCAGCAGTTTTGAGGTTTTCAATGTCTTGCTTGGACATGGTTTGTAAGTTTGAGCCCCACTAAGTTAGATAGTTAGCTGCGATCATTAGATATATGTCAGTGACCATCTGGCTCCAATAATCTGTGATTTGATCGCAACCGGCCACTTAACTGTGCCCCCCCACATGTGATAATCACAAAGCTGAAGGTTGTAAGTGAAACCATAGTGCATATTCAAACACTCCAATCCATGGAGAATTTCTGTAACACTGGGCTCATAGTATTTCTAAAAATCTACTAACTAGTAAAGTAAAATAGCTAAGAGAGTTGGGAAGTTTTTAAGGGCATCAAATGAGTGTTAAAAGAGGCGAATGGAGGATATATAGGTGATGTTGGGGCCATCACATTAATAAAATTTGATTTACCAGGGTGATGGTCTGCAATCAATTTATCAAAAGGGGAAATTTGATGGTCCCCTTGTGATTCTTCACTTTAATCCTTTACTTTAGTAAGATTAAAAACATAAAAAGAAAACCTAACCATCAGATCTCATTTTTTTTTTTAAATTTACTGTTACGCTGTTCATAATCCATGCTTTCTTCCTACCTCAATAACCCACCCATATGACATGATCAAGCTTTAATTACTGCCGCAAATCAAATCTTGACCTTTTATTCTCAGTGGCCCGCACAATAGATGTGAGGAGTACATTTACGTACATGTGATACATTTGTTAGCCAATGATACGATGCTTCATGAACACATCCTATCACTGAAAAACAAACAGATATTGTCAAGTGCAAGCCTCATTTCCTTTTCGCTTTTACTTTTACTTTTACTTTACAAGAATTAGATCTGAGATTGGGGTTTTCGTTCCAGATCAGATTATAAATACCACAAAGCCTGTGCTGATCTAAGTAAGACTGGAAGCAATTGGAGACTGGAATACAAGTAAGCAATTCTAGACTTTTTCATTTCACTTAATTTGTGTGTTATAATGATTTGCTAGCTTCTTTGAAAGTATTAATCTTGTAATTAGTGATGCTACAATCAAGCATTGTTTAAAGATATAAATACACACACTTCACTCGAATTGTCTCACTATATATGATACTGCACTGCATATAGCATCTGGTTCGATGTTAAAAAAAGGTTAAAGGTCTGGTGGAAACAATAATAATGAAAAATGAATCTCTTTTTTTTTTTTATTTTTTTTTTAGAGCTTATTTGCATATTAGAACATTCCGTGAACCTCTAATTACATTTTCTATTTCTAGAGGTTAGTTACAAATTATAACTTTTCCTATAAAAAGAAATAAGAGATGTTTTTTGGTTTTTTTTGCATTTTTTTTTAGCTTATTTGGATGGAACGGGGCAACGCAAAATTTAACTATTTTTGGATGATGATGGCCTTATAAGACTTTTGAAATGATGCAAACAGTGTGTTATACATTGCAATTTTAAAATGTGGGCCCCAATTATCACAATTCCTAAAGGTGGGGCCCCAATTACTCATTTAGATAAGAGTTTTTTTTTTTCTAATTTTACCAAATGGACTAATTATAAATTAGAACTTAAAAATTAAAGCTTTTATTTGATTAACTCTTATAATTAGACTAGCAGAGTTTTCTAATGGCCCTTGAGTTTGCCAACACAAGCCTAGTTGAGCAGTATAGGTCATTAGTTTTACATACATGTCCAAGGATTGGTTCCTGGACCATCAATTTTAAAGTATCACTCCAGACTAGTGACCCAATGTACGCCAGAGAAAAAAAAATAGAAATCATTCAACATCGTACTACTATGTAAAAGTAGCACTCCACTTACCCTATATTGTCGAAATGCCAAAAGGAGAAGGGAAAACCATAAAAAAAGGGTGGGGTGTACGGAGGAAAGCTACATTAAGCACAATTTACTATGCTAAATTCCTACATCTGCTTCTGTTAGGTGTTTTTTTTTTTTTTTTTTTTTACACTCCAAGAGACTCGAATTCATGCAATCAGCCACATGCACAAACTTGTATTCACCTTCTATGAAAAGGCCCACTTGTGATCCGTCAAGATCTCACGAATGGTTAAGTGTATGGAGGCAGAATCAGAATAGTAGGTGATTGCAAAAGTGTGATTGATCTGAAGCTAGCAGGCTTGTTTTGATCTGATAGTTTTTATGAGAAGTGAGCGCCGCAGAGCATATTAGCTCAATTGTACTATAACTTACAATCTGTCGCCAATTCATATATATATTTTATCATTTTGGGAATTTAATTAAAGATAGAGAGGAATTATCTTAATGTAACTTTAGATAAGAGAAGTATCAGGCCTTAGTATGCATAGCGTTTTATTTTTTTAATATATCTTGTTCATTTCATGAGACCAAAGTGGATTGGTGATGAATTTCCCTTTTTTTTTTTTTTTTTTCATGGTAACCCAGCCAAAGGTGCTGGACCCAATTGAAAGCCCGCACACACGGGGGAACAAAGCACACACAGGTGAGAAGGGAGCACACACACCTGGGAAGAAGCCATGTACACAGGGTTTAAACCCTGGGTGGCGGGTGAAAAGTGCAATCCTTACCACTCGGGTAAAGAGATGTTGTCGGATTGGTGATGAATCTTAGTTGAGCTATAAGGAGTGACCTATGAATGGCCAGGGTCATCTGACGAACGCAATTTAGATGATCTCATATGCATCATTACATTACATATTTAAAATTTTATCTCAACAGATATATACACCACCACATTAGGAATAACAATTAAGTGTTCTGGTCTTGACCTAAAACCATGAGATACAAATCCAAGCAATGGGAGGGTGGTAACTTGTGAATTTATTTGGTAGTAAATACCCAATATTGGGTTCCTGTAATTGGATGATCTAAGTTAGTCCTTCATCAAGAACATACAAACCCATCGATTTTTTGCACTCTCTTGCTGGTTGAGATCAAGATGATCCCAACAAGGCACCGACACAAATATCGTTATGGGGATTTCATTTCCCTGGGAAGTTGAGAATATCACTAGAGCTGAATTAATTTTTGCATAATTAAAAATTGAAACAAGAATAAAGTAAATATTGAATACAATACTTATGAGAAAATTAGAAATCATTTGACAGAGTTCTCCTGATTTTCCAATTAGTTATTTTATATGATTGCAAGCTTTGCATGATGTTTTGATGAACATTTTGATACTATCACAGTATTGAATTTCAAAGTATAGCCTATACTTCTCTCGTATTTCATTCTCTTCTTCCACCGTGCAGAACAAGAAGTTTTGATCAATGTGCTATTTTTTCTCTCTATTTCTCTAGACTTCAATTTAAACTGTTCAACCGCATATGTCGCTAACCAAAAGAGCAACGATAGGGAGCCTGAGACAAATTGTTTGACTAAAACTGTAACTTTTTGTTTGACCAGATAGAGAGTCACAATGGTGGACTTTCCCAAGCCATGGAAGACCAGGTGGAATGAATGGGACATCCGGGTCACTGTCTTGATTAGCCTTCTACTCCAGATGCTCCTCATCATGTTTGCATCTTGGAGAAGAAGGAAAGCATCCAAAACCTTCGGCCTCTTCATTTGGTCTACTTACCTGCTCGCTGATTGGGTGGCTGCCTTCGCCCTCGGCCTCCTCTGCAATAACCAAGACAGTTCCGACTGCGACAAGGGCAACCAAATGCATGGCACCAGCAAGATTAAGGCTGGTTCAATTGCAAGCAGCAAGCACAGCGTTGTCACTCCGTATGATGACAAGCTCCGTGCCTTCTGGGCACCTTTTCTTTTGTTGCACCTTGGCGGCCCCGACACCATCACTGCCTTTGCAATGGAAGACAATGAGCTGTGGCCACGGCACTTGCTCGGCCTCTTGTTTGAGGTCGGTGCTGCCTTATACGTCTTCTTAGTGTCAGTCCCCAAGAGCCCTCTCTTAGCTCCCACTCTTCTCATGTTCGTTGCCGGCATCATCAAGTATGGAGAGCGAACCTATGCTCTCTACCGAGCAAGCTTGGATGGCTTCCGCGATTCCATGCTTAAGGATCCTGACCCCGGCCCAAATTATGCCAAGCTAATGGAAGAATATGCCTACAAGATGGAATGTGGGTTGAGCCCAACCATCGAAATCAGTAAAGAACCAACGGATGCAGTGATGGGTACAGTAACAAAGGATGAGGGCCAAACCCTTGTTGAGAGTGAGAGAGACCAGACTAAATCAGGTGACGATATCCATGCGCTGCAGGAAGCATACAAATTCTTCGAAAAGTTCAAGGGCATGATCGTTGAACTCATCTTCAGCTTTAAAGAGCGAAACGAGAGCCTTGAAGCCTTCCTTAAAAAGCCAGCCAGAGAGGCCTTCAGAGTGGTGGAGTTCGAGCTAAGCTTTGTGTATGAGGTTCTCTTCACCAAGGCAGTAGTTGTGCACGGGCTTTATGGCTACATTCTCCGTGTCATCTGCTCTTGTTCGATCATGGCCGCTTTCCTGAGCTTCTTCTTCTTATCGAAAAAGACTCATTTTGGTAAAGTCGACATTGCTATTACCTATATTCTGCTTGTCGGTGCCATCTGCCTTGATGCATTGGCCTTTGTCATGCTCATTCTCTCTGACTGGACCGTCGTCCAACTCCAAAACTACGGATCTTGCAAAAGGATCTCTAGTTTATTTGTCAAAGTACCACCTCGCACACGATGGTCGGTGACAGTAACACAGCACAATTTGATTAATTACTGTATCCCCCCTGACCAATTCTATTTGGAAAGGATCATGGATCGCCCATCTTTGCTTGGGAAGTTCTTGGAGGCCTTGTGGCTTGACCCACTCGCGAGGTGGAAAGATATTTGCATGCAGTTGGTAGACGAGGTCCAATACACATGGCGAGAGAATGTCACAGAAGAGCTTAAGGAACACATCTACAAACAACTTATGAAGATGGCTAAGAGTATAGCACACGTTAAGGACCTCAAAGAGACTCGGCGTCTCTGCTCGTGTAGAGGAGATTGGGCTCTGGAAGAAAGGGGCTACCATGGATCATTCGGTTACAGCGTTGAGGTTGAATTCGATGAGAGTCTACTATTGTGGCACATTGCCACTGACCTTTGCTACTACACTGATGAAGACACTGGTAAAAAAGAAGATAAAAAGGACTGCGAAGAAGCTGTCTCAGTAAAGACATCATTGCATCGCCAGATTTGTAAGCTCATATCCGATTACCTGATCTATCTTCTTGTGATGCGGCCTTTCATGATGTCGACTTCGGCAGTGATAGGGAAGATCAGGTATAGAGACACCTGCGCTGAGGTCAAGTATTTCTTTATGCGAAGGCCTCTTGATGCGGCCGTTTCAAAGAGCAAGTTTAGGACGCGAAAAGAGAAGTTAGAAGAAAAGCAGAAGATTGCCTGCGATAATCTGCTTTCGGTGAATACTGATGCTGCAAAACCTGCTGACGTAAAGGGGGACAGGAGCAAATCTGTGTTGTTCGATGCTTGTATCCTTGCTAAGAAGCTAAAGAACGAACTGAAGGTAGCAAAGAGATGGGAGATGATGAGTGAGGTGTGGATAGAGATGCTAGCATATGCCGCTAGTCGCTGTCCTGGGATTGCACATGCCCAAAGGCTCAGCAAAGGAGGTGAGCTTCTAACTTTTGTTTGGTTTCTGATGACTCATTTGGGCTTGGGAGAACAATATCGAATAGTGGCTGGCCATGCTAGGGCTAAACTTATTGTCCAGAAGTAAGACCAATGAAACATAAGTATGGTATGTTTTGCTACTCAGTAAACTATCATTATGTACTTAGTTTTAATTCACAATTGTCTGGTACTTTCAACAATAAACTATCATTATGTACTTTGTTTTAATTCACAATTGTCTGGTACTTTCAACAATATGTATTAAATTGATGCTCTCTCTCTCTCTCTCTCTCTCTCATGTACTAGTTTTAATTCACAATTGACTAGTCCTTTCAACAATATGTTTTAAATCGATGTTCTTTCTCTCTCTCATGTACTAGTTTTAATTCACAATCGACTTGTTCTTTCAACAATATGTTTTAAATTGATGCTCTCTCTCTCTCTCTCTCTCTCTCTCTCTCATATGTGAACACAAAACTACATAGCTACATAATTTCAGACTTGATTCTGAAATTGGTTTATCTATTTTAGATATGAATTGTATAAAAAATACGATTTTGGATATTGATGAAGACTATGAAATGGGCTGTTTGTATCTATATGTCATGATCTAAACAATAGTTAGAATCTTCAGAGTCCTACAATCAAAGAAAAAGTTTGGATCCGATCATATGAAAGGTGAGTTTCAGATCTTTTCTGAACCTTAACCCAAACTTTAATGGTATTGATGTTCCAGAATTGGCTAATTTGTAAGTTTGATCGTGCTAAATCCTATTAGGTGCAGGTCATTGTTATCTTACCAAATTTTAAAATGGGTCAGATATGGATTGGACTTAAGCCCCTGTAGTCCCTTTATCAACCCAACTCATTTTTACCTCTACATTAGGGATGCAAATGGGCTGGATTAGGGGTAAAACCATGGTGGATATGAACTAGATCCATCTTCTAGATCCAGATCTGAAAACTTATCCATCTATGAACCTATTTTATTATATTCGGGTCAGGCATCTACTAAAACTTGGGGTCCTTGTTCAATTCATTAAGTTGTCATTCAAATCAAATCCCACTTAGGGTCTGTTCAATTGCATGTTAATTGAGTGGGTTGGGATACCTTAAATGGGCTTAACATTGCTGCAGGGAAGCTTGACCCTCCCAATGTTAATGTTTAAATCACTAGGGTGATAGCTAAGTATCAATTTCCCATCTTCCTCAATTATTCAACATTGCAACTTCATTTTTTTACCGCTCATAGGAATACAGATTCTTGAATCCCCTACTAATTCAATTAAATGAAACGAAAAGGCCCTGATCATAGAGATGAAATTGAGTACCACAATTTGGATCCATTATTAGATATAATATATGGGCCCAACCCCAATCCATGAAAATTGAAGCTGTAAGATGAAATTGTTGTACAATAACATTTTTCACAGGGTTAACCTAGAAGCTGCATGTCTAGCCAACAACAGTATCCACCTGCTACTGTACTCAAATACAACCGGCAGTAGCAGGTCAGCGCTTCTTGGAAGCCGGCTCCTTCTGGGCATTAAAGTAGACGGCTGCCACGGGAAGGCCCAAGGAATTCCTTTCGGCGAACTTGCGGGTGCTGAAATTGTTACGGACATCTGGCGGTAGAGCCACTTCGGCGGGGCCCTTCTGCTGAAACAGAGCAAAGACGAACCGGTGAATGCCGGTGGGTGGCCTGGGCCCCATGTACGGCACCAGTTCCTTACCTGCACATAGGTGTCCCACCTCCCATTTTAGGCAAAATTACCAACCATTCATTACAAATTTACAATCAAACCCCTTTCAAGTGGGGATGTAAATGAGTACCGGATTCTCCGATTGTCTCTGATTATCGGAGGTTCCGGCCTGATAAAAATCGAGGCTGGGCCCTTATTTTGAACCTGATAAGTAAATGGGTCCGTGTTCGGTTCTACCTTGGTTTGGATCCATGGACCAAAGACGTGATATATTATCTCAATTTTTTAAACTCTCTCATAAAAACTATGTATTTTTAATATCATTCTTTACCTAAACTTGGACCCAGATCCAAACCCGTTTCATATATGATTTTATTTCCGTTTCCAGAGCGAAAAAAAAAAAAAAAAACCGGTTCCGAAACTGTTCCGGGTCCGGATCCGGTTCCACCTTCTCTCTAAATGGTTCCTATCCGTTTACAACTCTAATTTCAAGGCTTTGCTTGGGTGAGTGAGTTGAGAATGGTTTTAATATAAGACCATGATCAGATGTGCCTCAACATTAGGCACAATAATACAATGATGTTAGGATTAGGAGTTGGGTCCCAACCCATGATCTATGTTTTACATGTTTGAGAGTCCAGGCATATAGACCCAACCCGCATTTGACCCGCTAGGCCTGATTCCACTTAATAGAGGTTGGTCATGGTTAGAAAACCTGGCTCACTTTAACCTGGTTTGAGTTAAGGTCCACCCGCATGATCTGCTAAACCCATTTAAAAACTGATGGGGCTAAGGTCAACCCATGTATTAGAAACCCTTTAAACTCTTTCGGAAATTATAATTTTGGTTCTAACAATAGTTTATTTTATTATATAGGTTGAGTCATCATTGTCTATTCTATTTTTCCCCCTTCCCTTCTCAGTGAAACTCAAATATAACTTTAATATTAAGAATAGTTTGAGTTTTGTCCAACCATTGACAGGCTAGGTGGGTTGAAGGTATGAGTTGATTTTAATTGGTCTTAAACCCCTATATCTTGACCGGTTTTCATACAACCCGACCTCTCTACCACTCCTTATTGATACCATATATTTGAGGGATTTGACAATTCAATGCCCTTTAGACACTTAATTTCCAAATTCATGACTAAAAGTCACTAAATGTCACCATAGTCGTTTGACATAGGATTCCATGATATCATGAATTTTTAAAAACCCATGATATCATGGGATCCAAGTAGCTTATCAACTTTTAACATGTGGATCCCATATATCATGTGATCCAAGGCAAAAAAAAGAAGAAGAAAAGACCAGAGTCGAAGGACTTTGGTGACATTAATTAGCTTATTATCAGTGATGAATTACTCGGGACACCAGTGTTTAAGGGTCATTCATATCCCAAATCCCCTATATTTGTACATACCTTTTGTCATGTCGGATCCTCCAGGTATGTCTACAACAATCCTGCAACAAATGGAATTACCATGCATTTCTCTCAAATTCAAGTAACTTAATTAGAGACAAAAGGATGGAGGGTGAAGTCAAATAAGCTCCAATTACCAATGTAGCCACTCCCTCATGGTGGGCTCACTTGGGCTTGGAGCATCAGGGTCTGTCATCACCTGTCCACACAAAAAGATAATAAAAAAAATAAGATAACATTCAGTGATCTGCGGACTAGTAGATTAATCAAGGGCACTGCTTGTATTACTGAGTAACCCACTACTGCTCTTTGTAGAACCTACCCCTCTTATGAAAATGATCTTAAGAAGGCCAGTACATTCTATTTCTTCATCATGCACAACTAAAACTTGGCCCATGGACGAGGCCACATCATAGCGGTAAGAACATTTAATTGGTCTCCAGGACTACTGAATTAAACATAGTACCATAGAAAGAAAGAAAAAAATGAATAACCCTCACAAAAGCATTGCTGCAGCCTGCCTGCATGCATGTAGAAATAGAATTGTAGAACATGAATAATATATATATATAGCATCATTTCCTTGTGAGAATATCATGCACATGATGGGAAAGTAGAGAGAGTGAGAAGAGAAAAAAATGAATGAGTTTGATAAGAAATGGTTACCAAGGTGTAGAGATTGTTGGAGATACGAGAGCCGTAGATTTGTACCCTGGGACGATCAACGGTGGAAGATGGCTTGATCTGGCACCCATTGGCCACCTGTTTGGGGCCATAGTGGACATTGAATCCCACGGTCGGTGTGAACATGTCAAGAACATCTCCAATCACCCTCCCTACAGCCAGAGGCTCTACTGAACGTGCCATGGAAGGGAGAGAGAGAAAGAGAGATATTGCTGTTTCCTTCTTTTGGGGTTTTAAAGAAGAAATTTTCTCGGGCTAACTAAACTATCATCGAATGTGAGTCTTTTAAACATCTCAAACTCATTGAAAATCTCACTAAAGTCACATAGAATGCAATCCACTCCAATCTAGCCCGTTCAAATGTGTTCAAATCAAGAATGAAGAATCACCCAGAAAAATTTAACCTTTTAATTATTCCGATCATGTGATCACAGATGAACTTGATCAATTTGTAGTTAATAAGTCAGATTGGATGACCTGATTGGATTAATTTTCAACATATGTTTATCTAAATGTGGGACACAAAGTTTGATTGGTTTAGATCTCTGTTTGAATGAATTTTGTATGAGAGATGTTAGGTTGGGACAAGTTCTTCTTATCTTGTGGAAAACGCACAGTGGGAGCTTACGAATAGAGACAGAGGAGAGGGGAAAGTGGCACTGCCACGTTGCGGGAGCACCTAAATGAGTGACACGTCTTTTGTCGTTCCCAAATTCAGCAGAGGGACACGTGTCGAGTAAAAGTGATATCTGGTGCTTGTGAGATCATCAAAGCCCATGGATTTGCGCCGACTGATCTGTGAAGGTCCAAGTGGCCTTGTCCTTTATAGGAAATAACAAGGACTGAAACTCCCCCATTTTAAGATACTTTCTGTTTCACTGAAGTTACATGTTCCACCACCAAATCACTGTAAAAAGTGCACAAGGTGGAAAAAGTGACTGCAAAAGGCAACTAACAAATCCATTACCAAAGTTATGAAAGGTCCTGTCTATCCAAAATTACAATGTCAACAAGGGCCCTTTCTTCATCAAAATTTTAAGAATTTATGTATGGTTTAAATTCTCCAAATTTTTTTCCTTAAGGTTGATCTTCAAATCTCTCATTTTTATGGAGGATTAGAAATTTTAACAAATGGTATAGAAATTGGAATTCCAAGAATTCCAAAAGGTCTTTTGGGTGGTTGGAATTTGAAACTCTGGCAAAAAACCACAATATTTCAAATGTTAGAAGACAAGATGTCACATCATATAAAAAAAAACCCCAATCTTCCAAATTCTAATCATAAATTTCAAATGTCAGGGGACAAGTTACCACGAATCAGATTAACGGTCAAGTTGTGTGTAGTGAATCAATCTACTAAACCCCAATTGTTGGCTTTGGTTTTGTTTCAAAGAGTATAGAATTTAGAAAAGATAACTAGAATATATGCATATCTTTATATATAAGTCATTTCCTTCTTGAAAAAACAGTAACAAGTATAAAAATAAAAATTAAGTTACCTAGGTCAAAAATGGGTAACTTAATCCAAACTTGAACCCAACCTTAATTTAATCTGGGTCTCACAATTTGGATGGGCGGGCCACGCAGGTATGTGTTTGATCTAAGCTGCACTTGTAGATCAGATTCAACTAAGGGTGATATGGGCCAAGCTAGCCCAAAAGCTTTGCCTTAGTGGAACACTTTGTACTGGAGGCCCACGTGCCAGGATCATGCGTCAGATTAAAATCCATTTTGTATGAACTTACCTATAAACTCCAGTGTATTATCCACTACAGTCCATTGAACTCTACCAGAAGACATGACCCAACTTGATTTCCACCCTATTCTACCCTAATTATAATATATTAAGTTGAAAGGTTTTGGATCACGTAAATTTTGACTTTTTTCTTAAATTTTGAACAGAAGTTATTTTTTATTTATACAACTACTAGCAAATTATTTTTTATTTCTATAACTGCTAAGACACTCTCTCCCTCAACTTTTCCACTAATATATACTTCCACTTCTTATGGATTTTCATCTTTTCCTTTTCTAATATACATAGAATCTTATCTCTTCATGATTATTCGTGATTAACATGGGTTTTTGTGCTAATTATAATATATTAAGCGAAAATGTTATGGATCTAATTTTAACCGTCAGTTATAATTTTGACTCAAAGTTAACCATCTTTATTAAAATGGTTTACATTCTCTCCATATAACTACCCACTGATATCCTTATCTCATCAACCCACCCACTACTCTCCACTTTAAGTCTACTTTTTCGTTTTTTAAGTCTCTTGCTCTACTCCATCTCTTCAACTCCCTTTCTGTCAAATTTTTTTATTTTCATTATGCAACTTACTTAATGAATGGAAAGAGGTACTCTATACAACCTTTTTAATGTAAGAATTTTAATTTACAATGCAACCGTGCTAAGCACGAGTGGTTGTGCTAGTATGTATTATTACACGGCGAATCAAGACCGAGCTAAAGTGCAAATTGGGTTTTATTGTGAGGCCCATTCCCATCCCCGAACACAAAATGCCCAGCCTGAATTGGGGTAAAACTTAACCGAATCAGTTCAATTCATGTTGGGCCTAATCCAAAACAGATAAATAGTACTTCATTCTATACTTGTAAAACTTGTTTAGATTTGCAGTTGAGATTGCATTAGAATGAATCAGCTCGGCCTCGATAGATCATCGATGAGTCTGATCCAAACTTATTCTGATGTTGGACCCGCCCGAGTATGTTCCATCTCCAGGTAGTGCTGTGGACTACTAAGTACTAAACCTGCCCTTGATGGGAAAAGTCCAATCGACCCAAGATTTCTAGTGCAGTTTGGCCAATAGTGGTGATGGACGGTTACCGACTTTGAGAGAATATTGCAATCCAAACCGGATATCTAATGAAACTGAAGTAGGTGGCTCTTCATGGTGGGGCCTACATTGTCACCTTTATAAAAAGTATGATAAGATTGATTAGTGATTGAGTAAACATTGTTAAAACAAAAATACTATGAAGGACTTGTCATCGAATGAAAGTGGATCAGAGGCGGCTATATTTTATTTGAAGTGCTGTGAAAATTATTAGAAATGTTGTTGTTGTTGAGTTATAATGATCATTTGCGATTGGTTGGGAGAGCTTACATTCATGTCACATTGAGTGACAAGTGTTGTTCCGAGTACATTAGGAAATAGATATGCACTACAAAAATAACAGAACGACAGCAGTAAAATAATCTAGAAAAGTAAATGCATTTACTGTTTAAAGACAAAAAAAATAAGGTATTGTTGTTGAAGTTATAAAGTCCAGAAACTCACAAAAGAAATTTGATTAAAGCTAGTGTTTAACACTATGTCTGTAAGACCCCGACCCGAGTGAACTCGATTAGTACTAATCAAGTCGTGTGTTAATTCTAAGCTTGATTAGTGATTTTGGCTAAGTTGGGTTTGGAATAGCTTTTGAAATAGTTTTGGAGAATTTTGATTGCTTGTGATTACTGGGGCCCTTTGGGGTTCCTTCTTTATAACCTTGCATGCGCTTGAGGATTTATCGGAGATTTTTACATTCATTGTTTTAATCTCGTTTTATTTGTATTGTTAATCTCTACAACTTTCATGTTGATCCCGTCCTCGTTCGAGATCCCGAAACCCGATTTCATAGCCTTGAGAGCAAAACAGTCATTGTGCACTAAATCTGTATCAAAAACTTGATATTCCCGAAACCCGTGAAACATATACTTTTTGAAAACTAGATATTTCGACGATCACTTTTTTCTTCTTCGTCGAATTCATTAGAAGCCCCAAAAGCTAAGATTTCAGCCCTTGAATGTCTTAAGTAGTAGGACCCATTTCCATGGGCTTATATAAGGAGACCCATCTTCCTCATTCTCTTTTTCCAGCACAAAAGGCAGCCTAGGGTTTGTTTGGCAACTTTTCTTCTTCTTCTTGCTCTCTCCATCTCAATCTCCTACTAATCTTGCACTAACATCAAAATGGAGATCATCATCTTCTTCCTCATCACCATAGCTCTCTATTGATACCATTTGTGAAGAAAACCCTCAATCCCAAGATCTTTATTGAGCTTACTCTTGCCATTAGAGGACCTTACAAGTAAGTAATCATTCCCTTCTTCTAGATTTGTGTTCTCCTAGCTTAAGGGAATCTCCATCCCTATTATTGAGGCTTCTTTCTCCCCATGCTCTGTTTTGACTCTTTTAGGGTTTTATTTTGGGGTTTTTGCTTGTAGCTTGGACCATTGATTTGGAGGGCTTGTTAGAGCTTGATTTGCTTATTAGAGACCCAAGGGAAGTGAATGATTTGATTTTTATAAGCTTTCAATGAATTTGGTATTTTCCACTCATGCCTTTTTATTGCATTGATTTGAAATAAATGTTCATGATAGAGCTTTGGTAGTGCATTTATATCTTATAAGGGTATTGGTGAATGACATTTAATTTTCTTATTGTTTGTACCAAATGTACTCTATTGTGAAATGGTTTCCTTCTTTCTTTCTTTGTATTGGATTTGATGTTGATGGAGAAGGTGATGGAATGAACACATATTGGGGTTTTGGAGAACTGTAGATAGATGCATTGGAGGAGCTCTTAGCTCAGTTTTATTGCAGGGATTAAATGGAAGTGAGGAGAGTGGTTTTGAGGAGGGAGAAAGGGGCTCAAATCTGAACACAGTGGGCGTTTCCCGCACCTGGCAGTCAGCCAGCGGTCACCTGGCGGCTAGCCGTCTGGTGATTGGCAGCTAACTGTCAGCTAGCCGACCAGTCGCGGTTACTTTTCCAGAGAGCACCACTTTCCACTTGAAAACACGGTCAGCCTCACGGTTACAAAGCGGCTAACCGCCGAACCCATCGGCGGCTAACCGCCAGCTGATCGCCATGTGACCGAAATTACCCAGAAACATGGAAATGGAGTGAAATGGAGAGAAATGAATAGGATTTCAGTCCCAATCATTTGTGAACCCTTTTAGAGAATGATGGGGACTGTTCACCTAGAGATACGCATGGAGCCAGTTGGAGAAAGAAACTATATTACGAAGATTCATTTGAAGTTTCGAAAACCCCAAAGTGTATAAGGACCCCGAAATGTCCCCAAACTCAAAGAGTACCAAGTTTTATATATATTGACATACGGGATCCCTATTCACTTTGAACTAGTTTTGAACCTCGATACTTGTCTTGAGATTTCAAAAGTTCTATAGTATTTCATTGTTCCCGAATTTACACTACTTGACTTGTTATTACCGAAAGTATTGAAAATGTACTTGTAATAATTGCTAGCCCCGAAATGTATTGCCCGACATGAAATGACAGTTGTGCCTTTGAGCACCCCGTCCCGCCCGTTTATTTACTTGTACTTGATTTACTTGCACATGTCTCGATTTGTTATTTGACCTATTAGTCGGCACCACTAAGCTTGAATAACCCTGTTGGTCTTATCCACCGACTTGGAGATCCCTCTCTTGTCCCGCCAGCTGCAGTTTGGATCCCTCTACCCGGTTATTACCGTGGTCTTGTCCCGATGCCGCAGATTGCTACAGTGGTTCCCGATGCCCGGCTCGCTACCGTGGTCATGTATAGTATATGTATATGTATTTATAAGATCAATTGTTTCTCCTCACATCGAGTGACTGAGATCAGTGCCTAGTTATTGCTCTGTCGCTTTAGTGATAGAAGACTTAGCTTCGTGTGGTTGTCATCTTACTTGTTTCCCATTTCCTTGGTTACCTTTACATGTTTTATAAAGCATACTTGTATTTGAATAAAGGTTTATCTCAATCATAAAAATTGTTATTTAAACAGGTTTAAATGCTTTTGAAGGTAAATTCATTTATTATCATATTGTCATTGTATTTTACCCATTTGTCAAATCGTCGTGTTTGACCCACTCTTTGGTACTTAGGTCCCGCTGTTGGTTATCCCGAGGAGGCGGTCGGAGAACCGCAGCAGTTAGTCGAGTGGCGTGCTGATGATGTCATGTAGACATTGGATTGCTAGAGAGAGATAACATTTTTGAAAAACTTTTAACCATTCTTTTGGGGATTGGTATTTTGTTCATATTGGCCTTGTTGACCTCTATTTTTGGGGAGTGTAATTAAATGATCTTTGTATAAACTTTAACCTTACTTTTGAGTAACATGCTTATGATCATTGCTCATTCTGATATGGTTCTATACTTGTGTTATTATCTTTATGATTTGAGATGAATTGAATATTTGATTTGCTACACGCTTCCGCAATTAATAGAAATGTTCATATATGGTTGTGATATCCTCACCGCGGACACTTGTGGAAAATTAAATAAGTGTGTGCACCTTGTTGACACACTCTACATATTAACCATTCACTCACCACACTATCATCATCATTAGTGTCCCGATCTCGGATTAGGACCTCGGTAACCCGGTCCGGGGTCGCGACCGACTGGTATTAGAGCGAGACGTGTTTCAAGCAATTAAAAGAAACTAGAAATCCTAAGGACGTGGCGGGGATTCGTTAGACTCTTCGTTAGCTAGTATCGTGTGAGCAATGTGTGACCCTTTATTTGATTATTATGTACTAACAATTTGTTTTGCAGCATCATGCCACCTCATAAGCGACCGATAAATGGCAACCCTTTTGCAAGCAATAGTGATCACACAGGGCCACTTGAAGAGGATAGGATTGATAACAACACGCCAAATCAATTCCAACAAATGATGCAGACAACGCTTGACCAACAGCGTCAGGCCAATGATAATCAAGCTAGATTGCAAGAGCAAATGCTTAAGAAAGAGGAAGATCATGTAAGAGAATTGGCAGAGATGCAGAGACAATTGTTAAAAGTATTACAGAGAAGGCCCGAACTGGTTCAACCCCAACCCGCTATCGTCATCAATCAGAGACAACATGACCCAAATGCATTATTTGAGCGATTTCGGAAGAGGGCTCTGAAAGAGTTTCATGGGATAGAAGATCCATTAGCTACAGATGATTGGCTAGAACATACGGAGAACATCTTTGAGATCTTCCAGTGCACCGGATGAGAAAGAGTGAAGCTAGCATCATCTCTATTTAGTGGTATAGCGGACAGATGGTGGAAGACGGTTAGGGAGGAATACAAGACTATGGCTGATGTAGAGGTTTGGGCAAACTTAAAGAGGCAATTCCATGATAAGTATGTACCCGCCCACATCAAGAGACAGAAGGCCATAGAATTCCAGCAGCTTGTGCAAGGGAGTATGACAGTCCTCGAATACCTCACCAAGTTTGAGAGATTGTCTAGATATGCTCCGGAATTGGTGGATACGGTGGAGAAGAAGATTGCAAAGTTCCTAGAGGGACTTAACCCTTTCATTGAGAGAGATGCTACCGGAGTAGTGCCACCTGCAACTTTTGATGAAGCGGTCAAGAGAGCCTATAAGTTTGAGAACTTTCACAACAAGATCCTTAGAGTTCAAGGCAAGGGACAAGCTCAACAGCAGAACTACCAGCACAGGAATCATCAGAACAAGAAGCAGAGGACAAAACAGAATGCTCAGGGTCCCTTGGTTTGCACCCATTGTGGGAAGAACCATGAGAGTGCACAATGTCGTACACTGACAGGAGCGTGCTTCAGATGTGGTTCCATGACCCATCAGATGAGAGGCTGTCAAGGCAGAATAGACAGAATCAGCAGCAGAGCAAGGGGCACAGCGTCCAGCAACACCACAGAATGCGATCATTGTCCAGAATCAGGCAAGGCCACTCCAGCAACAGGCACCACAACAGCAACAGTATAAACCACAACAGCAACAACAACAGGTTCATCAGCAGGGACAGAACCAAAATCAGCGTACACCGCAGCAGCATAGGAATGCACAACAAGGCAGGTCACAACAAGCTCCAAATAGGCCACAACATCGAGGGCAATTCTATGCGGTCAATAGAGCTGATGCAGAGGCAGCGAGAAATGTAGTGGAAGGTACACTTCTTGTTTAGTGGGATAAAAGCTAGGATTTTATTTGACCTTGGCTCTACACATTCATTCTTATCCCATGAATTCTCTAAGTTGATTGATATGCATGCTAGAGAACTTGAGTTCATTTTGACTGTGGCAACCCCAGTAGGTAAACAAGTTATCTGTAGAACATATTACCCTAGTTGCACAGTTCAGATAGGAGAAGTGGTTTTAACTGCAGATCTCATTCTATTAGAGATGTTTGATTTTGATGTCATCCTAGGGATGGATTGGCTGGCAGGATACCATGCCACAATAGATTGTTTCCATAAGACCCTGACTTTCAAGCAAGATGAGACACCAGCAGGGGTGTTGTTTCAGGGAGAGAGGAGAAATCCTCGTGCAGGATTGGTCTCAGCATTGAGAAGTGGTTGTGAAGCATATTTGGCGTTTATCACGGAGGATAAACGGTCCCAAGGGGTGGAGGAGATCCCAATTGTTTGGAAATTCCCGGATGTTTTTTCGGAGGAGATCCAAGGTTTACCACCCATCAGAGAGATTGATTTCACTATCGAGTTGTTACCAGGGACCGCTCTGATATCTATTGCACCATATAGAATGGCTCCGGCAGAATTGGGAGAGTTGAAGACTCAGTTGCAAGAGTTGTTAGATAAAGGTTTTGTGAGACCGAGCATCTCACCTTAGGGAGCTTCAGTCTTATTTGTTAAGAAGAAGGATGGTTCGATGAGAATGTGTATAGATTACCGAAGATTGAATCAAGTGGCCATCAAGAACAAGTATCCATTACCAAGAATAGATGAATTGTTTGATCAGTTGCAAGGTGCATCATACTTTCGAAGATTAATTTGAGATCCTGTTACCATCAGCTGAGAGTCAGAGAATCAGATGTGTTGAAAACAGCTTTTCGGACAAGATATGGCCACTATGAGTTCCTAGTGATGCCATTTGGGTTGACTAATGCACCGACAGTGTTCATGGCGCTGATGAACAAGATATTTGCAGAGTATCTGGATCAGTTTGTTGTAGTATTCATAAATGACATTTTGGTGTACTCCAAGACCAGAGAAGAGCATGAAGAGCATTTGAGGATAGCACTACAACTCTTGAGAGAGAATCAGTTGTATGCAAAGCTCAACAAGTGTGAATTTTGGTTGGAACAAGTAGCATTTTTGGGGCACATCATCTCCAAAGAAGGATTATCAGTGGATCCGTCCAAGATTGAAGCAGTTATGAGTTGGGAAAGACTGAATAATGTATCAGAAATCAGAAGTTTTTTGGGTTTAGCAGGTTATTACAGGAGGTTTGTGCAGGGATTTTTGTCGATTGCGTCACCTTTGACGAAGTTGACAAGGAAGAACGTGCCATATGTGTGGACAGATTAGTGTGAAGATAGTTTTCAAGAGCTAAAGAAGAGATTGACTACAGCACCTTTTATTGTGTTGATCCAAATATTGCTAGAATGGATGTCTACCGAGAAGGCACTTCAACCAATAAGCCTCCTCTGCTGAATGGTTCTAATTATGCTTATTGGAAAGCCAGAATGATTGCCTTTGTAAAAGCCATAGATATGAAAGTATAAAAAATCTATTGAGAAAGGCTATTCCTTACCCACTGTCACTGCTGATGAAATAACCAGTTTTAAATTTGAAGAACAGTGGACAAAGGATGAGCCACTTACAACTCTAGGGCTTTGAATGCTATTTATAATGGAGTTAGCATATCTGAGTTTCGTAGAATTTCTACATGCACTACTGCAAAATAAGCTTTAGATATTTTGCAGATTGTGCATGAAGGGACTGACACTGTCAAACAGTCGAAACTTCGGAAATTGTATACAGCCTTTGAAACCATAAAGATGGAGGATGATAAAACTTTTGATGAGTTTAATTCAAAGCTGAATACAATTGTGAATGATACCTTTACTTTGGGAGAGCCGATTTCTGAAAATAGAATTGTGAAAAAGATTTTGCGGTCTCTTCCAGAAAGGTTTGATGCAAAGGTTGTGGCCATAGAAGAGAATAAAAATCTGAATATTCTCAAAGTTGAGGAATTAGTTAGCAACCTTCAGACTTTTGAAGCAAACCTAAGAACCAATGGAAAATCAAAATCCAAAGGTGTTGCTTTGAGAGCCTCCAAAGAATCATACAAGAAAATTGCTAGTGATTCTAGTGATTCTGAGTCTGATTCTGAGGAGATTGATCCCCAAGTTGCTGTTGAGTTTATGAAGCAATTTCAAGCTTTCATGAAGGGGAAGAAAAGTAATTTGAAGATCCCTAAAAATTTTGTAAAGAAGAAAACTTCTAAAGAAATTCAATGTTTTGAGTGTCATGGTTATGGACACATTGCTAGTGATTGTGCTAACAAAAAGCCAAGAAAAAAGGCTTTCAATCTGACTTGGGATGATGATACTTCTGAGGAAGATGATAAAAAATCTGAATCTGAGAAGCCTGATGCTAGCAAAGAAAAACTCATGGCATTCATGGCAACTTCTGTTTCTGCTACTCCATTAGTTTCTGATGAAGGGACTGATCCAGATGTTAGTGAGTCAGAGACAGAACATGATTGGCAAGCTGAATATCATATATTGTTTGTAAAGACCATGAAGATGCTCAAGATGAATGAAAAAGTGGCTACAAGCTGGAAAGAATCTGAAGAGCAGAGTACTTTTTTAAAAGCTGAATTGTCTAAAGCTCTTACAAAAGTGAGTCACTTAGAGGCTGAAAATAACAAATTGGCAAATATATTGACTGCTGAAGCACAGAAGTGTGTTTTGATTAATCATGATATGGAGACCTTGAAAGCTGAAAATACCGACTTGCAAGGAAGACTCAAGATAGTTCTTTATGAGTTGGATACAAGCAAGGCTTCACTAAACAGGATGAATGCTGGGTCTAAAAAACTTGATGACATCCTGTGCAATCAAAAGGCAAAGAATAACATGCATGGCATTGGCTATACTGACGGGGCATCTACATCGAAAACCAAAGGTATTAACTGTTTTGTTCAAAATTCAGTTGTTACTAATCATGTTGTTCATATTACACTACTAAGAAGAAGAATGTGCCACGTCCTGAACGTTTACCCACTTGTCATCACTGTGGAATTAAAGGACACATTCGACCCCATTGCAATAAGCTGCGAAAGTCTCCAAACCAAAAGCAATGGAAAACGCAGAAGGAAGCGTCACCTATGAAAACCAAAGCTGTATGGGTCAAGAAAGAAGACCTTCCATCTGTCTTGGTACACACTATGCTGAACTATCTGAAAATGCAAGTGTGTGTGCCAAAGCTTCATCACCCCTGATCTACAAGATCAAGCCCCCACCCCAGTGCTGATACGAAAATCATCTTGAAGGGGAGTCTATTGAGGGGGAGCTGTACAATCCAGATTGACAGAAGCTGCTTGAAAAAAATTGTTTGTGGACAAAAAGGGGGAGAATAATGAAGCCAGGGGGAGAAACAAGCAAAGATCTACAGGTGCTGATTTTTTTTTTGTTGAAACTTCAATGTATTTTGGGTTTTTCTCTTGGGTAGATCATTTGTATTGTTCTAGGGAGTTTTGTCCATGAATTGCCAAAGGGGGAGATTGTTAGTATTTTTATTGGCTAATTCATGGGTTGGACAAAACTCTAGGTCCATTGAGTTGTATTTTCTAATTTATTTTAGAATGGACTGTGGATGTGTCGCTGGAAGAGCTGAAGTGAAGAATAGAAGAAAACGCAGACCGGGCAAAACCCCCCAGGCCCGATCGATCGGAGCCTTAGACCGATCAATCGGTCAGAAAAGGCATCCAGTTATTTGGATGGTCCGATCGATCAGATGCACAGTCCGATCGATCAGACAGTGTGCGCAGATTCGAGAAAGTCTCAGTTTCTATGCGAACTTGTTTCCTTTTGAGACTCTATTTCTCAGTTTGAGTCCTACTTGTGCACTAAGTCTAAGGCACGAATTTGGGGCTATTTATAGGGTGTTACTCTCAACCCTAGAAGACTAACACACACAACTCTCATTGATTTGAGTCAAAGATATCTTAGAGAGAGTTTATTCTCTAGAGCCATTAAGAGACTATTCTGAAGGGCTGCTCTAGAAGGTTGTTGCTACTTCTACTTTTCTTGTAGAAGATTCATCATCTTGGTTGACAAGGTGCGAGGAGATCAAGTAAGGAGAACGGGGCGCGATGGATGTCGTGTCAGTGGATTCTTTGCAAGAATAACTACAGTCCTTAGGTCGAGGTACAGACTAAGGTAAAGGAGCTTGTGAGTATATCTTGTAACTGTTCGTGAACTCTTGATTTCTGGTTCGTGGTTTTTCTCTCTAGATAGGGTTTCCACGCTAAATATTGTGTCTGCCTTCTTGTGGTGTGTGATTGGTAGATAGCTAGTTCTAAATTGTCTGATTGATTTATTTCCGCTGCATTGATTGGTTAAATAGAACTAGTAATCCATTCTGGTAGCCCCTCATAGAAATTTCAGTATTTCTATAATCTAATGCATACAAGGCATGCCAACTCTTTTATATCTCAAATTACAGATGGTAACATCATTGCTGATCATGAAGGAATTTCTGTAGTGTTTGTTTCTCATTTCTCTGATATTCTGGCTCTGGCAACTGAGGTGCAATATCCTGATCTTTCTCATATTGTTCCACATGGGTATGTCAATGAAGAAGATGCTAATGCTCTAACAAGGCAGGTTACCATTTCCGAAATTGAAGAAGCCATAAAAAATGCTAATCCAAACAAGGCCCCGGGGCCTGATGGGTTTAATGCTCACTTCTTTTAATTCTGCTGGCCCATTACAGGCAATGATATTTGTGCAGGTATTATCGATTTCTTTAAACATGGATCACTTCTGAAGCAATTAAAAACAACTTTCATTGTGCTAGTTCCAAAAGGAGAGAGTGTTTCTACACCTGGCAAGTTCCGGCCAATCTCTCTAACAAATGAATTATATAAGAACATTAGTTGCATTCTTTTGCATAGGTTGAAGCCAATTATTGTAAAAATTATTGGGCCTATGCAATATGCTTTTATCCCTGGGAGAAGCATTGCTGATGACATTCTCTTAGCTCAGGATCTGATTCATAATTTCCACCTAAACCAAGGTAGCCCAAGAATGAGTATCAAGATTGATATTGCAAAAGCATATGATAGTGTCAGGTGGGATTTCTTGCAAGCAGCTCTTCAATGTCTTCACTTTCCTTCGCATATCATTAAGTTGATTATGGCCTGTGTTGTTGATGCCCAATTCTCAGTGCTAGTGAATGGTAACTCAAAGGGTTATTTCAAAGTTACAAGAGGATTACAAAAGGGATGGCCCTTATCTCCTTTTCTGTTTGCCATTGTCATGGAATTTTTCTCTATTATGATGACAAAGTATAATTCAGCAAAGTTAATTCCTTCTCCCTTTCAGAAGAAAGATCTTGTTATCTCCCACCTCATGTTTGCCGATGACCTAATTGTGCTTAATAGGGCTAATACTTATGTGCAGCAGCTAATCTGAAACAATTTTTAGACCACTTCAAGGTGTTCACAGGTCTAGGGGTAAATTGGGCAAAGAGTGATATTTTCTTCACAAATTGTCATGAAGAGGATCAACAAGCTAACTCAGGTATCTTGAACATTTCAAAATCTAATCTTCCAGTCCGATACTTGGATATTCCTTTATCCCCAAAGAAGTTGAAGTTCATGGATTGTCAACCATTGCTTGCAAAAGTTCAGCAACGCTTAACTAGATGGAAATCAAAAGTGTTATCTTATGCAGGAAGAGTTGAATTGATAAAATCTACTCTATCTTCATTTCACCTTTTTTGGGCAATAGTGTTTATGCTTCCTCAATCGGTTCTTCATGCTTTGGATAGACAAGTGCGTGATTTTTTCTAGAACTGTTGGACCTCAAATTATATTCATCCTATTGCTTGGGGTTCAATATGCCTTCCAGTAAAGCTAGGTGGGCTGGGTATAAAATCCTTCTCAGTAACTTCAAAGGCTGCCCTATTAAGACAAGTGTGGAACGTTAGTCTTAACAAACCCACTTGTTGGGATCTGTGGGTAAATGCAAAACATCTTTGAGGGAGATCATTTTGGGATGTCCCTAGTCCACAGAAAGCATCTTGCGGGTGGAAGGGTATATCTGACTCTTTGCATGTTGGTGCTACCTAATATCAAGTTTTTGATTGGGAATGGGCATAAAACAAAATTCTGGAATGATCCTTGGCTCTGGGATGGACGATTGAGAGGGAGTGTTATGGAGAATGTGCAGTTTATGGTATGGGGATGGGGACTAATATTTATGTGAGCCAGTTTATAGCTGATGTAGATTGGAGCTTTCCTAGGCCAACGTCAAATGCTTTAATGGAAATTTTCACAAAATTCCTCTAGAGATCAGGCCTTGTTTGGAATTTGAAGATGAAATACTCTGGACTTTATAAGAACATAGATGCTTTACTCTAAAATCTACATATCGATTAGTGAACAATCTGTCAAACCAAGAACTGCAGTGGAGTTTGATGATTTAGTTTCAAGGGTGTATTAAAAAAACACTCAATGTGTGCTTGTATGTATCTAAAGGGTAGATTGAAAACAAAGGATTTCCTCTCACAAAGAAATGGTCCCTGCGATTCTTATTGTGTACTTTGTGAGTGTACTTAGGATACGGCATCACACTTAATGATTCATTGCCCCTTTTCCCAATTTGTGTGGCAGCTTCTCCTTCGTAAGATAAATCTGGAACCCATGGATTGTGACTCATCTACTGCTTTGGTGGAATCAATAACTCTCCAAATTGATCCACATCACAAATGTCTACAAACTCGGGGTAAGATCACTTTTTCTGCATTTATTTGGCATATATGGCGTGAAAGGAACTATCGCATTTTTAGAGCACAATCTACATCAACTATAAATATGTTGCACACCATTATCAATACAATTAGGGGTTGAATCTTATATCTTGGCATAAATTTACCAGATGATATTTCCAGCTATTGGCACAACCAACCAACCGATCATCATTCTTATGTTGTTCCTGCGGTTAGTTTAGGTTGGAGGATATCCATTTATTCGACTATGAACATGATAATTGAAATTCTTTGGAGTGATATTTATCAACGCAACCATTGAGCCTTCTCTTGATTATTATCTGGGTTTTTGCATGTGATACAGATAATCCCTAATCTCATCACACATATTTGGATTGAAGCGGATTGATCTTACCCAAGCATTGAGATGCCCATCAAAATCTCCATGGACAGCGAGATTTCAAGTGAGGAAAATAGTTTCCAGCATGAATAGATTTGAGAATATCCATTTCTCCATGATGCATCCTCATACAATTCAATTCAGCAAAAAAGTTTTCAAAAACAAAATGGGTCCCAGTCGAATTAATGCCAATGAAATGGAGGTCCTTTACCATTCACACTAATTTGTAGCTTGTTGCCCAAGCTGTGGGCATAAATTATTGTTATCTCTATCTCTTTGTTCCTAGAGGGGTATGCCCCTTTGAAATCCTCTGTATCTGATTTGGATGATAGGGTTTCAATTATGTAATCTATTACTATTTGAAAATGAAGAACTACACTTATTCTTCAAAAAAAAAAAGAGAAAAAAATAATATTGAAGATGATCTTTTTTCATTTTTCCTTAAATGTGTTAAGAACAAGATCACTTTTGCTCCTTTAGACATCATACCATTCTCTGTAGTATGAGTAGTATCACAATAAATTGAAAACACCGGAAAAAATAGATCTTCTTGACAATGTTCACTATTTTTGTGAGATTTCTCTATTTATTTTGAAGTCATACATTTAAAATTAAATTTTATTTTTAATTATTTTCTTCTCTTTAGCAAGATTTTCATGATAATGTGCTGAGAATAAACCTATGAACTTTCTTATATTTTATTTTCTTATTAAATGTTTCTTAGGGCTAATTGAAATGTTTAATTGGATTTATTTCTAGTTTGGGGGAGGCTTCGACGTAGAGACCATGCGAGCTTCTGAAGAACTGAGGGGCCATGTTTATACTGCACAAATAGGCGAGTCCCATATGTATCAAGAATGAGAGCTTTCTTTCATACTTCCATTTATAGCAAAATGTGTTGTTCAAATTCTCATGTGGTTTTTTTTTTTTTTTTCACAACCAACAATATGAGAGAGAGAGAGAGAGAGAGAGAGAGAGAGAGAGAGAGAGAGAGAGAGAGAGAATACAAAATAGCTTTGATTGGGTAATTTTTTATGTGGTTTTCTTGTCTATACAACTATACATGGATTCAGGGGCGGCTCAACCAATGGGCAAGAAAAGCCCCTGCTTTGGAGGCCCAAAAAATCAGCCCCCACAAAAATCATCTTTTCAAATTCTAAAAAAGCATTCAAGCAACTGTCATAGTTTTTTTTTTTTTTTTCTTCCCAAGGCCCCATAATAGTAATTAGTATCACATCTCATTAAAGCTATCTTTTCACATTTAAACAAAGCGTTAAAAGCAAATGTCATCCGTCTTTTTCTCTAGACAATGTCTTTTTAAATCCCAACAAATCTCAACCTAACTTCCTTGCTACCTCACTAGTGAGGTTTTTCAAATGAACGTTTCTCCACCAACACTTTTCCATCTCACATACTCTTTACTCTCTCACCCTTTGTCTCTCTCATAGATTGTCTTTCTTGTCTCTCTCATAGATTGTCTTTCTATATAATTACTTTTTTTATTTCTAAAGTAATCTTCTTTAAAGATTTATTGATCTGGTTTTGTCTTCTTTTTAATAATATATGTGAATGTATTTTGATAATATATGTATGTCTTTTTTATAATATATGTTAATCGATCATAACCCACTAACTCAAATATAATCCATTTTTTTCATAATGAAAAAACTGGATCAAATTTGAAATTCATCTACATCTACAATCTTTATGGCCAACAATGATAATTCACTAAATCAAGTTCTATTGTTTTTTTATTTTAAGATTTTTTTAATTCCATGCTCGTATTATATGTTTATTATAATTAGTGTTCATTTTATTTATAAATATTATTAGTTATAATTTATAAATGATAAATGTATCTATTAGAAAATACGAATCCAGATGCTCAAGACTTTTGAAAAAAAAAAAAAAAAGAGAGAAAAAAGAATAGATAATTTGAGGCCTCATTTAGGATTGTTGCTTTAGACCTCAAATTGTCTCGAGCCTCCCCTACATGGATTAGATCATTTAAGATTGATTTATTTGAACGCACCCCCGAACAATGTAGAAGACCTTAATTAAGAAAGTCCTGATGGTGGCCCAAAGGAAATGACACCCATAGAAATCAACTTTCAAAAAGAACTCAAAAGGGCAAAAGAGCACATATTCAGTGGGCCCCACATTTAAAATGTTCTAGGGATGTTCTAATCCTTTAGACAGACAAGAAAGGAAAATCTTTATATAAGGCCTTAGGATTTTACCTTGTTTCAAGAAATAACACAATTTTCAAAACTTCTTAAATTAGTCTCTAAATTTTTCAGTAAGTTTTCAATTAAGGGCATCCATCCATTTAAAGGTATTTTTCGACGACCTTTTCCCTCTATATTTTGAAAATACCCAAATTACCCTTTATTTAAAGATATAAAATGATTTCGGCAGCCACTACTGATCGCTGTGGGAATACTAGTTGTCCTTGATCACCATAAGGACGCCGGTGAAGAAAATGAGGAGAATATGGAGGAAGTATGTGAGAGTTTTATTTAAATAAAAAGTAATTTGGGCATTTTAAGAAAAAATGGAAAAAAGAAAGTAGACGGAAAATAACTTTAAATGGACAGATATCCATAATTGAAAACTTTCTGAAACACTTAGAGACTAATATGAAAAGTTTTAAAACTTGTATTCTTTTTTTTTTTCAAATTTCCCCTACTGAAGAGAAACTGAATTTTACATTTGGGATGAGGGAAATTCTATGTGCACCCCTATTTTTACTTAGCACACTCACCTTTTAAAAAATAAAATTATACATGAGGAAGAAATGTGGGTGTGCTCAGCAAAATAGGTGGGGTGCATATATAATTTCCCTTGGATGATCCTTGTTTACTTGCCGCTCTTCTTTTCCAAAGTAGCAACATCAAACGAGAATGAGCTCTGCACGACCCTTCCACGTGGCGATCTGGGCGGTAGATGGGCCACCCGTGTCCCATCCCCATCCTAATAGATCACACCAGAGAAATCGAACTGCTGGCATTTCTCCCCCCTCAAGATCTCCCTCTGCCACAACCCCTCCTCGGCTTCCTCTCCCAATTCCTCGGCGATCTTTCCTTGGAAATTTTTTTGGTCACGTGCTTGGCGCGGAGCCTGACGGCTGCGAACAAGTCGATCACCAACAACGCGGCTTGGAGCGAAGCCACGTCGTTCATCGTCACAAATCTTCCCATTGAATGTTCGTTTTCTGTTGAGAAACGAAATAGTGTCTTCTTCTTTGACCTTTGAAGGACACATTAGTATATATAGAGTTTCAGGGTGTCGTTTATTTTAACCCGAGATAGCCAGTGGGTTTTTGTGGTTGACGACCATTACCGGTTGCCTCGTTTCCTTCTCACCATGTAGAATAGAATATAACCAGACTAACCACCAACTCCAATATGCATTGGACCATCATCAAGTGATCGTTCATGGTTTCAGTAGAATCCAACTACATATCTGACATTCATTTTTGTACCATCCCCCTTCAAAAGTGCCTAAATATTATGGACTTGATTAGGTGAGTATGAAACTCATAATAATGTTGTTAAGCTTCTTTGGGAAGGATGGATTGCCTTAAAACCTGAAAGGGAAGGAGAAATAGAGATCAGAGACCCTGGCTACAATTAGCCGAAGGCTCTCCGATGCCTGAGTTAGTGCTATCACTGAACAAAGGATGGAGAAGAAAGGAAAGTATGCTAGTATAGTGTAGCATGGGATTGTATTGCATTATGTTGCGTTGCGTACCTTTTTAGGGGATTCTTACCCCTGTATATAAGTGGAGGTTTCACCTGGCGCTCCCATAGTGGGGGTAGGTGGAGATACTATCTAGTCAGATCATGAGATGACTTCTCGTATCAATGTGGATGTGATCGTCTGATAAAGACAACCCCTTATCATTATCCGGCGCCCATCTTGTCTATCAACACGTTCTATAACGTAGTCGTAGCTTTATGGAAGTACAATCATGGTTTAGTACTCATCTATGTGGGTGTATCGAGCTGAAGATGATACCGAGACCAAATTCGAATGCATCCTCGCACTGTTGCTGAGGTGCCTTATACCGAGACCGAGGTGAACATAGTCGATACTCTTACCAAAGATAGCTCAAGCTTGGTGCTAGATGGCACTATTGCCGAGCTGGATGTATCTCGGCACTATTGTCGAGCTTGGACATCGAGATCAAGATGAGCTGAGCTGGTACTATTACCGAGATTAGAGTAATCCTGCTCTTAGGAAAAACCCCCACACAATTACCCCCTAGCTCGTGACCTCTTAGAGTTCTCCAACTTTTTGAGGTCGGGAGCTAAGTATTGTGTCGAGAGAGTCTGAGATATCAATTCTGAATTTCATCTCAGTGTTGGTTGATGATGTCTGATCTTTATCATGAAATCTATTTGTCTGCCCGAGATAATAAATACCATGTCGGTGTCGCTTCGTCTGCTTGACGCAATAAATAGCACGCTGTTGTTGTTTCGCCTGCCCAAGGCACTTACCAATAGATTTAATATTGACAGGCAAGTCCACAAGTGTCCAGACCGGATTGGAGTAAATAGACTTCATCTCAGCTTTCATGGCATCTTGCCAACGTCCCAAATCTATGTCATTGATTGCTTCATCATAGTTACAGGGATCTTGTCCCGGCTCTTTCGGGACTGCCTCGTAAGACTCTCCCAAGAACGAGAACCTGTCAGAAGGTCTGACCTCCCACTACGACGAGGCACTGGTGTAACTACTAGGGTCTGGTAAGGGTGGTTCTTCCTCAAGTTCAGGCATACTTGGATTTGGAATTGATTGCTCTTGAATCTCTTCCAAGATCACCTTATCTAAGGATTTCTAGTCCATCAAAAAATCTTCCTCCAGAAAAATCGCATTGGTACTCACCAGCACATTCTGCTCTCTGGGATTATAGAATAACCAACCTTTAGTTCCTTTAGGATATCCTACAAACGTGCATACTTCCGACTTCGTTTCCAATTTATTCGTCTTAACATTTAACACGTGTACCAGACAACCCCAAATGTATAAATGTTGTAGACTAGGCTTTCGCCC
Source organism: Cinnamomum chago (assembly GCA_038049695.1). Classification (NCBI taxonomy): domain Eukaryota; kingdom Viridiplantae; phylum Streptophyta; class Magnoliopsida; order Laurales; family Lauraceae; genus Cinnamomum; species Cinnamomum chago. The sequence continues at coordinate 53,097,796 of CP142460.1, forward strand.
AAACCACAACTAACGGGGAGTCTTAGGTACAGATTTAGATGGTACAAGGTTTAGTATGTACATCGCAGTATCCAAGTCGTATCCTCGAAAGGATATAAATAATCCTGAGAAACTCAGCATAGACCTGATCATATCTAAAAGAGTCTGATTCCTTCTTTCCGCTACTTCATTCTGTTAAGGCATACCAGGAGCAGACAACTGTGATCACATTTCATTATGTGATAAGTATCCCATAAAATCAGCAGAGAGATATTCCCCTCTTCAATCTGATCGAAAAGTCTTGATACTCTTACCTAATTGCTTTTCCGCTTCTGCTCGAAACTCTTTGAACTTTTCAAAAGTCTCGGACTTGCGGTGCATAAGGTATATGTATCCATATCTTGAGTAATCATCTGTGAAAGTGATGAAGTACTCATATTCTCCTCTGGCACTGACAATAATGGATCCACACACATCAGTATGCACTAATTCCAATAAATCTTTAGCCCTATTACGCTTAGATGAAAAAGATCTTTTGGTCATTTTGCCTTACAGACAGGACTCGCAGATAGGCATTGGTTCTACCACCAATGAAGGCAAGATACCAACTTTTACTAGCCTGTCAATCCTATTTAGGTTTATATGACCTAGCCTCAAGTGCCAAAGTTTTGTTGGATTAGATGAAGGTGACTTCCTCTTTAATGATGGTATATTAATTGTTTCAGTATCATGTATCTCATACATCGTAGGAGTTAACAAATAAAGCTCATTGGTTACCTTGCCAGAATATATAAAAGTATCATTTCTCCTTATGACAATTTCAATACCAAAAGTAATAGAATAACTTTTATTCACCAAACTAAAAACTGAAATTAAATTCCGCCATAAAGACGATACATATAATGTGTCTGAGAAAACCAATTTATTATTTGAAAAACATAAAGTAATGACTCCCACTGAAACAGCTTCCGCCTTAGCGTCAGATCCTAGGTTGACAATGATTTCTCCGTCACTGAGCCTCCTGATTTCCTTGAACCCCTGCAACGTATTACATATGTGATTGAGAGTCCGGGATCCTAACCCTAGAGTGGGGTGAATAGGGTGAGCTACAAGTTAGTGACCAATTATGTCAAATTTTAACTTCTTTAAAATAAACTAGTCACAAGTGATGATTATCAAACAAAATGCGGAAGCTAATAAAAACAATCACCACAAAGCATTCACCATCACACAAAGATTTATAGTGGTTCGGCCTCAATGCCTACATCCACTACCGGCTTGTGATCCAACACCCCACCGGATTTCCACTATTTATGCTTTTCAATAGGCTAAGCAATAACCTTTACATTATGCTTTCAAGGCTATGCAATAACCTCTACATTATGCTTTTTTTAGGCTAAGCAATAACCTCTACAACCAAAAAGTTGGTTATCTCTCTAAGTAGTGTCTAGAATACACTTGATGGAGATACAATTTATAGCTCAATACAATGCCTCTTAATTAGGCGGATATGAAAGTGAAAATCTAATTCACACACACACACACACACACACACACACACACACACACACACACACACACACACACACTGAATGCAAAGATGAATGCACAATGTGTATGTATGATGTCCTCAATCAATTAATTTGAAAATAAAAGCTCATAAATGTATGCCAAAGGCTTTTAAAAGTTTTAGCTCATAAAAACATTTATGATTGAGGAAAGAATGCTAATCACATGTTAAAAATAACTTGTAAAAGATATATCTATGTATTCTTAACAAGTTGTGAAATTCTAAGAATAAAACATGTGATGCATAGGGATTTCAATCAAATTAACAATGTAGCTCAATATGTGTATGTTATAAGCATAAAACACAAAAATAAATTTGACTGAAGTTAGGGGACAAATCATATGTAATTATAAATTCAACTTGAAAATGATATACCTATCAATGCTAAACAAGTTGTGAAACTTTAAAACAAAAGAACATATGATTTGTGAAGATATTGAATCCAAAACATAAGATAGATTTGACAGTGATTTTCTTATGATGAAAAACAACAACCAAATATTCAACCAAGTATAGAAATCATGTTACATATAATTTCAAAGATTTTTTCATTAACATGATTTACTTAGATATACCAATATGAGTACTACTTGGTTTGAATCAAGGTGATGCATCCAAAACAATAAATCAATTCAAAAACATATACATGTTAAGGACACAACAAATCATAGTTTATCATGTTAGAAAAGATTTACCAATAATTAAAGCAAAGCATGAAAATATATGATTAAGAAAATAAAGCTTACTTAGTGATTTAACTCAATGGAATCAAGCTTTACCTTTCCAAATGACCCCTTTCATCCCTTAGTTCATTCTCCTTTGATTGGCCTCAAAACACCTCAAAGAGTATCCCTTGGATCCTCAAATTTTTCAAAGGAATGAACTTGTATTTATACTCAAAAAATGAGTTTATGCGAGTCCCCGGTTGACCTGCACCTTCCCCGGTCGACCTGGGCTTCAGCGGTCATAAATCTGACTATTTGAAAAGAGCTCCAACGGCTCTTTACTCGGTCGACCTGCAGTGGGCTCGGTCGACCCGGGCCTAGGGACCAAAATCCACAAAAATGCATATTTCAAGGTTTTTCTTTGTGGGGATTTTTGGGCCAATGAATCAAGCTTGGAGTCATGGTTTAAATCCGACTAAGAGGTTTAAAACCATGAAAACATAAAAAGACTAAAATGATTTGAAAGATTTAAAACTCATAGGCTTGCTTGATTCATAAAATTTCTTTTCAAAACTAATTGCATCCAAGTTTAAAATCAAAACATGCATAAATCAATATTTCTACAAGTCTTAAAACAATGCTTGTGTAAAACAAGATTTCAAGATTTTCTAAATCAATGCATGTGTGAAAATTCAAATGATGCTAATATGATAATGCATCCATCAAATTGCAATACACAAAATTCCTAACAGTGATTAGTTGCCCCAGAGTCCACACACCAGGATTCTAAAGTACCAATTGCAAAACTAACTTCAGAAATAAGTGACTCAATCATACCTGAGGTCTTCTTCTTAGACAAATAATTTGGACAATTCCTTTTCCAATGTCCTGTCTTACTACAATGGAAACACTTTCCTTTTGTCCCTGAACCCTTAGACTTGGCCACGCCACCATTAGGACCATTCTCCACCTTAGGAACCTTCGGAACTGATTTCTTCTTGCCTTTCGGCTTGGACTTGGCATCTGACTTATCTATCATCAGGACAGTTGGCTTCTTCTTCATAATCCCTTCAGTCACTACCAGCTGGCTAGACAACTCAGCAAGAGTCAGATTCATCTTATTCATATTATAATTAACCTTGAAATTGTTGAACAACTCTGGCAATAACTCAAGGATTATGTTAATCTGCAATTCTGCATCAATCGCAGCCCTCAGTACATCTAACTCATTCGATGAGTCTATCATTTTCAACATGTGATCATGTACTGATGTGCCTTCAGCCATCTTGGTGCTTATAAGCACCCTATTAGCAGCCTGCCTAGCAGGCCTGCCCTATTCTGCAAACATCTCCTTTAAGTTTGATATAATATCATATGCGGTCTTATAGGATTGATGTTAGTGTTGCAAAACACTAGACATGGATACCTGAATATAACATTTGGCCATCTCATCGTCTTTGGCCCATTTGGTGTAAAGTTCATTTTCTTCTTCTGATGCATCCGGGCCAGGCTCATCAAAGGGGGGGTTTGGTAAGGACATATTTATATCCTAAAGCAGTCAGGACAATATTTAGGTTCTGTTTCCAGTCTACATAGTTGGATCCCACCAACTTATTCTGGTTGAGGATGGTCGTAAGTGGATTGAAAGTATTCGAATTCATATTTGAAAAACTGTAGTACATAACCATACATTCAATTAATGAATTTAAATGACATTAGGGTTTAGTATTCTACCAAATTTATGTGGAAATCCTCATAACCACTAAATTCAGAATACATTGGAATCCCAATCCTCTGGGGCATGCCTCCTTGGGAAGTGCGAATACCACCTAGATTTGTGCGGATCAAAGTTGGTCAAAATTAGGATTAAGACTAACTATCCATGATCCCCATCATTCATTATTATCTAGGTACCTTAGACCAAATAATGTATGACTCCCAATTAGCTTTGGTTTCTAAAATACACGAGGCAAATCCTTGGGGATACTACATCATTATTTTAGTTAAGTGTGACCCACCAACTAGCATTGCATGACAACTGTTGCGGGCAGCTCCTCCTTGGGGAGTGGGCCCCGCCCAATCTCACCAATACTATCCATAGGAGATCCACTCTAGTAAACAGACAAATAAAAGCCCTCCGTGGGGAACAGTCATTCTCAAGATGGCGCGAGGCTAATATTTTCCTTACAATTGACCTATCCTGGAAAACCATGGGGATTTCTAAATATAAATGTCCCGCTCCCACTTAATATTTTAGAATTGAGGATTTCCTTATAAGTATATGTGCCCACAAATATAGACATCAAATCATCTCATGATATGACCAATGATTGGTTCCAAATCAAGTTATTGTAAGGAAAGTCCAGTTTCTAAGACTAGTGTTACCAATGGGTCCATCTCATGGGTCCACCAACACTAATTAGAACTCTTTCCAAAAATTAATTTGATTTGACCAATTTTGGGAACTGCTATATTCGGATCAGATTTGGAAACATTCTATAAAAACAATCATCCATAAATAGAAAGTGCAAAAATAGAAACTAGTCATCTCCTCCACATGGCCCAAGCGGAATAGACTTCTTGAACTTCTAGACTTTCCAAAACTTTGGGACTCAAACTCTTTGGGCATCTCCAAAATGCTTTTGGTAATCTTCAAACTCTTTGATTAGGAGTCCAACACCACTTTCCTTCTTCATCTCGGACATCGCCAGAATTTACAAATTTAGAAAAATTACATAAATTCCTATGCCTCGATAATGAGACTTACATGGTAATCTAAACATGGAAATAAAAGGGCTATAGGGAAATTCACGATGCCTTGCCCTTTCACAGGAAACCAAGAAAACCATGATGCCCTTTTCACATAGCCTTAAATAAACCAACAACCATAAAAGGAACGTAAAAGACTTGTGGGCCATATGGATAGGATAAGAACCTGCATGGTTAGTATCAAGAAAATAGTAGGAACTAGGTCTAAAAGGACATCATTCACCATCTCATGATGAAAATCCTGGACTTTTAAAAAGAAAAATTTTGCACACTGTTCGCTCGAGCGGACTGTTCTAGAACCGGGTCCGCCCGAGTGACCTGCTCGAAAACCTATAGAAAATCGCTGATCTAACATGATTAGAGATGAGGTAAGGCTCCGATACCAATTGTTGGAAGTAGGTGGGCAACGTGGATAGATTTTCAAAACTTTTGACCCACTTGACTCAGGGATCAAGTACCCATAAGGCCATATATCATATCCAGGATGCAATCCCTCATTCTCATTAATCATATACAACAGTAAACTCTATCTAAAAGATAGAAATCAGCAACACCATGCAACCAAAATAATCCACAACAAATAGAAAAGCATATTATATCTTTGGAGCCCGGTAGTGCTCTAATGGAGAATAAGACAATTAGTTTGAACAAGAGCTCTTCTTGAAGCAAATTAGGATCTCCAAGATCTTGCTGTCTTCCACACTATGACCTACTATAAGATCTCTTTTATCAAGAAGATTGGTGAAAACTTCAAGAGAAAACCCGACTAGAAACTCCAAGGAACTAGAAGAAAAAAAGATGAGAGAGAGGTATCCAACAATTGCACAAAATTGGAGGTTGGGCGTGAATTCCAATGCTAGACATCCAGCCCCCTTTTGGTCTCTTTTATAGCCCTTTCAAGACTCCTCTTTTCTTATTTGAAATAGAAGTCCAACTCCCATTACAAATTAGTAATTTCCTCCTTTTTCTAATTACTTTAGAGGTCTCACTTCCACAACAATTAGTAACTTACTATTACTACTATTAGAATAGAAATAGTAACTTTCTAATTCCTTCCTTTTGGAGTTCAAGTAGGATTAGTATCTTTCTAATATCTTGGGCTAGCGTGGAGACCACTAGGGATTCCATAGAAAGTTTGCTCCAACTGGGACACTGCGACCCCACATCTCATGTGCAATCCGAGCCCATAGTTAATTGTAAATAACACCACTATATAAATGCAATTGCACTCCAGTCTTAGGAATAAATTACAAAGAAGACCCTAAACTTCCCGATTACCACAAGTAGATCACCCAATCAATATCCATGGATCAATTGGATTAAATGTGTCCCTTCTAATCTTAAATCCACATCTTATTATCTTTGAACCCCAATTAATCACAGTGATCATCAGTACCATCCAATTAACTCTTAATCGAGATGAGTGCGCACTTACTAATAACAAATCTATTAATTGGCACAAGGGGATAATATAGGTAGATTCTATCTTGACCATTGAATGTTCGCACAGTCCTACTACCAGGTACCCAAGACACAGAGGTGTTGACCTACAGTTGGCCTCACTCATTGGCGACTCAAAGCAAATGAATAGACAGAAACTTGAGTTCATCAATGTCTCAGGATTGAGAACCTATTGCTAGAGAATTATGAGAGTAGACCTTAAAATTGAGACAGTATTCCATAAGGTATTTCTCATTGTCCTTCAATACATCCAATGTACCAGCACCATGATCCAGAATCTTACATTCTGATGATCGAGACAAATCACACTATCTCATAGTGACGAAAGTGCTGCAACCTTATTAAATGAGATGCCCAGTCCCATCACTGGTTGTGAAGATATTTAAGTATAAGATTTGTGACACATGTCTCCGGTATGTGGATCTAATCCATATACATATATCACATCTAATATACTAATGAGACCCGGTTTATCTCATGAACCATCATGTCATATGTATTAGTCATGAGTATTAAGTAATAAAACATCATTCATCTAATGAATGGAAAGCATGATTTTATTGATAAATAAAGAAATTAATCAATTTATTACATCATCTGATGGATTGAGTCCATACAATCTAACATTACCATGATCATAAAATATAGATGTGTGGTCCACCTAACTACTGCAATGACATGATTTTAGGCCAGGCCATTTACAGTACAGTGTAGACCATTGAGGAGTATATATAACATCTCTACTTCCTGAAGAAATCCTTTCCAAGGTAAAAAGCACTCTGGTGGGGCTTATCAGCTCCAATTGATGTTGCAAAGTAGTTGAGGTGGGGCCTTAAAATGCTAACTAGCTTAAAATGTTGAATATTGGAGATCTTTTCTTTTGGTTCGTTTCTTTGGGGTTAATGGGAAATTTTTATGTCCTCTTAGAATTGTGTATTCTCTGTTCAAATGTGAGTTCATAAAATTAGGTTTATAAAATGTCATTTTGGGCTTATAGGATTTATAGAATTTTTAGTTTTTGAAGTGCTGTGTTATACTTAACATTTTTGAAACCTGATGGGGCCAGGACGACACATTTGGGAAATTCATAATTAACACATAATAAGAATTCTCAAAATTCTTGCAATCAAATAGGTTTGGTATGAAGTTGAGATTCTTTTTTTTTTTTTTTTTTGAAGATGATATGTTTAAGAGAATTAGAAAGGAAAGATAAAATAGATATAAATGTGTGTGTTTTAAACCTATCTAGAAGTCTCATTTGGGTCCCTAGCTAGCTGAGCAGTAGCCGGACGAAAGTCACAGATATACAGAGAAGGCTTATGAGTAAAAGGAAATGAAGGGTGAAAGATAATACTTACAATTGTGTCAACTCTTCGTATCGCATGCATTCTCAGGGATCGATTCCTGGTGATTAGGGTAAAGTATCTTCAAGTTAAAATATCACTCTTGGCAAGGAGCCCAACAAAGCAAAAATAAAAATAGGTACGGTTGTTCATAACTGAATTTATTATAAGGATGGAATCTCATATAATTGGATGCGTTTGAAAAACTCATGGACTTTCATTTATGGGTTCTGTCCTGAGAGAGAAAGCCGAGCTTTTACAAGATCCCGATGAGATAAAGCTAAAGAGATAAGAAAATATATGCCCCTTTCTCCACATGAGCTGAACATGAAAGATGATACAAACTTTCTACAAACCTAGAGCTATGGTGCTAAAAACCTTAAGCACTGCTCAAAAGGGAAGTAGAAAGAAAGATTGATGATCTCAAAAGGGAGATCAGACCTGATAAACTAAAAGGCTTTGTGTTGATAATTCAGATGTTTCTTTTATTAAAAGTAAATCTCAAATAAATACAAGAGACTATATCAGATAACTAATTTTCTTAAATGATCTACTCCACTACACTCCTATAGATACAATCAACTCCTACGTGGGAAGTGGCTTGACTAATTCAAACTAGCAAAAAAGAGTAACAAGCAAAAGAAACATCTATACCAGAGTGAGGACCCACTACAAGATAGGACTCTCAATCATGCATTCATAGCTCAAGCATCCTAATGAGAAAATATCACATATCAAAAGACGTGCAAAAGAGGAGAGGAGAAATCATCCATTATAAAAAAAAATGTAAACGAAAATGAAAGCTATCTGTGAAGGAAAATGCAGAGCAAGAAAAATGGAGGGAGTGGCTAAATGGATCATGTCACCATTTAGAAAACACTTTGTTCATTCTTTCAATTTGATTTTGATCATCAAGGACAAGATTTCAAAATTTTAATAAAATATCTGATTTTTAGACATTCAATGTTTGTAAGGCCCTTTTTAATTTATAATGCACTCACTGCTGCTATGGAGAAAGGCTGTCACCAGCCAGAGTCCCATGCCGCCATTATTGTGATGAGAGCGGAAAGTGACAAGCCAAACATCAATGAGAGGGAACTTCCAGCCTCTTATTGTCCCGAATCTGGGTGGGACTCATATTTTACGGCAACCATTTGCTTTTCAAAAAATTTAAGAAATATGTTCTCAAGGATGACAAAGATTAAAGAAGGAAGACCTATGAGTGAAAATAATCTCAACCTGGAAACTAAGAAGAGATGAAAACAATGGATGCTCAATAACAACCTCAGGGAATTAAATCCCACAAAAGCAGAGGTCTTTTATATCTATATATGCTTACATGGAATGAAAGAGTAATCTATCCTAATCTATGAACCCGTGGTTCTTCCTTTGGTCCTCCCTCTTTTTTATACCTGGGTATAATCTGTTTGTTGGAAAAATTGCTAAGAGCTACACTAGTTTTTGTCAATTTTGGGCCAAAAACTAAGTGAGACTCACTTATCCTTTTGGGTGGGATGAGTAGATTATGGACATGTATTGAGTTACTCTAATCCATTTATGAGTGAATGAGAAATTGCCTCCTAAACATCACTACTTGAACATGTTAAACATGGAAACAAAAGGAAGTGGTGAACTTACTTCCCACATTGCTTGGGAGCAAAGCATTCATTGGGCATAAATATGCTTACCTTGGTAGTATAAGATGAGCCCCAAGGGGCATCCCACTTTTGTGGAAGAGGGAGGACCTAGATCAAGGTGGGGTCTCCACCACACACGCGGGTACGCGCCCCGAACCGGGCCGGGCCTGGGCCTGGGCTTCACGGCGAGTTGGGCCTGACTCGACCCACTACCCATTTAGTAATTTTTGGAGAAATCTTATTTAATAAAATTTTCTTTTTACAAATGGGATGTGTCTTTAGTGGTGTGTCCTTTCGCATTTGAAAGGGTGTGTCTCCAACTTCAAGAGGTGTGTCCAAAGTAGCATCTGTTCACTGAACAGTCACTGTTTTGAACAGATGCAACCCCATGAAAGAGTCCTGAAGCAAACTATAAATTTTGCATCCTGTTCATGATTCTTCTTCATCACAATCACTGCTGCTGCATTGCATTTTCGAGTCATCATTTGTGTCTAGAGAGAGCACTGTTGCACTGTTGGTTCGCCTGTCACAGTTTGTAGTGCTGTAACTGTTGTGAGACCGATCATTGTATCCTGGGAAACAATCGCTGTTGAAGCTCGTAAGCACCATTATGGGGGCAAATTTGTCTTAAGATTGTTAGTCTGAGTACATACAATAATAATTCAGTATATAGGATACAGTCCTCACAGCATTGGAACAGAACAACAGTAACTCAAAACTACGGAATGTAATGGAAGTTTTACTTACTGTTTGAAGGCAGAAAACAGTACTCTGTTGTTGAAGTAATTAATCTCAGAAATCAATCTTCTTCTGCGGATTTCTGAGATTAATTACTTCAACAACAGAGTACTGTTTTCTGCCTTCAAATAGTAAGTAAAATTTCCATTACATTCTATAGTTTTGAATTACTGTTGTTCTGTTTCACTGCTGTGAGGACTGTATCCTATATACTGAACTATTGCTGTATGTACTCGGACTAACACTGCTTCGTCGTTCGCTAGAACACTTTCCCTATGCCTGAGTATTCCTCTACTTTTGTCATCCACCCAACTACAATTGGGGGTAGTACTCCATTAGTGCTGCTGCCATAGGTCAGTCGTTGGCACCAGTGGTGGACCAAGATTTTTATTTAGGTGAGGCTAAACTTTTACTCAAATTTGCTAACTTTTTTCACGTTTAAATACCAAATGATTGGGCACTTTTCCATGCTCAAATCTCTTGCCTAACTACTGCCTCTCCCAAATTCAAGTGATCATCAATTCATCATCATCAAAACAACTAATATAACGTTTCTTTTATTCCTAGGTGTTTAAATGCCTTGAAACGGGGATTTGATTGAGCACCCAATTACCCAATTTGGGTTCCCAAAGGGATTCTATTTTGACCTAAGAAATTTAGTTGCCTACACTTTTCTAACTATAAAAATAATTCCCTATAGTCGATCATGGGCTCATGGCAAAGAAGAAAAATTGTCACTTAAATATAACTCAAATTATCCAAACATATGAACCCTAAGGCCTGATTTATTTGTGAATTGAAAATTAAAATGTGCCCAATGGTGATTTGGTAATCTTCGAACTTGTAGATATGCTTAGATTAGGTGATTTAGGGTTTGGGTTTTGAATTAGGATTTGGATATTAAGGGTTTGAAATTAAGATTTGGAGATTAAGGGCTAGAGTGATTAGGATTATACTAATTATGATGAGGGAGGGAGATTGCTTTATTTAGGGTTATTTTGCGAGATAGAGACAAACCATAAGAGTACCAGTGACAAGAAGCTCGATTGGCGTAAAGAGGATCTCGAGTTCTCAGTAAAAAGAAGATGTTGAAAGAAAACAACGCAAATAAGATCTGGTAATCTCAGTCACCAAGGTTTTGTAACGTGAAATGTCTAATTATTATATATACATGGGACAGGTAAGGCCATTTAAATTTTTACAATTTCAAAATCAACCTTAGGTCCGCCACTGGTTGGCGCTGAGTGTGAATAGATGCCCTTGACTACTTGGACTATCCTACGTTCTTCTTTTGAATAATTTTCTACGGGCACAATAGTCCGTGCTAGGCAAAGACATACTTATTAATAAAATTTATAGCAACATACATAAAAATTAATTAAAAAGACGTTCAAATCACATAGAATCATCCTCAAACACTTACCGATAAAAAACAATATAAGATCATATCCGTAAAGTAAGAAAAATTGAGTATCTGTAGAGTAAATGCATATGAGATTTAACATGGAAATAAAATTATTGAAAAAGAAAAGAGTGAAGAGTGGGGGAAGGGAGAGGGAAAGAGGGTTAGCCAAAGACAAGGGATATAACCATAATCTCATATATGTAAACAAATTATGTTCATTTATTAATATCTTCAATGGTGGGTGCCACTCACCTAACAATTGGTTAATTAGCAAGGCATCCAATTTTGGATGTTTGAAACAATTTTTTAAAGGGACAATTACCATACGAACAGTCATAAACTTAACAATAGCCCCAAAACAGTCCAAAAATATATATTTACTGCAGAGCTGTTCAATCCATAGGATATCGCAGCTTGTGATATCCTACGTCACACAATCACTTGAACAATCCATGTATTTATTTTTTTCTATTACTGTGGGACCACCAAACGACCATCGAAACCGTTGAATAGTTGTATGAGTGTAAGAACTAATATTGTACTAAATTTAAACCGTTGATCCATCATGGTTATCGAGAAATTTATAAGAAAGTCACGTTGTTTTGCAAATTATAAGAATAACGCAAAAAAAAAAGAAAAAAAAACGTGGCTTATAATTTGTTCTTATAATTTGCAAAACAACGTGACTTTATTGTAAATTTCTCGATAACCGTAATAGATCAACGGTTTAGATTTAGTGCGATATTAGTTCTTACACTTATACAGTTATCTAACGGTTTGGATTGTGGTTTTGTAGTCCCATAGTCAAGAAAAAAAAACAAACAAACAATTTAAGTCTTCCCACTTCTGATTGTGGGATATCCTACATTCTTAAGATATCGCAGTTACGGATCAAAAAGTTCTGCAATAAATATGTATATTTAGGCTGTTATGGGCTACTGTCCGTAATTGTCCCTTTTTTAAACTCTAACAAGGGGCCCCACTTAAGAGCTCACGTGTTTCTCGTGTGTGCTGTCCATTCATTGGAGAAAGAGAAAGAATACCTAAGCATAGCACTGTCTACTCACAATAGTCCACAGTCACCGCCCCTCCAAGAGGAAGACGAAGAGGAATCAATCAATCAGCTGCTTCAATCGGACGATCCTGATCAGCCGCAAGAGAATGGGTTTCTCCTCCGCCACCCTGAAGCTTGCAATCCCACCACACAAGGCCCTGGTCCCTGGAAACGACGCGAACAACCCCAAACGCCAAATGCCGACAACACTTGTTCAGGTTCTATAAATCTATCGCTTTCTCATCTCATCTTCACTGCTTTTTTCCGTTGGTTGGTTTATTATGAGGTCTGTTTGGATGCGGAGAAAATGCAGAGAAAATGCGGTTATAGAAAAAACTAGTACGGAAAGAGTTTTTATTTGGTTTTAGCTACCGATCTATGTATATGCACTTAGTAGTCTTGGTTTATAAACCAGCTGCGGTGTTAACTTGGTAGTAGTCTTGGTGTAAAACCAGCTTTCTCTAATTGGGTTCTTAGATCTGGATTGTTAGGAAAGTGCAAAAAGATTAAATGGCTGTAGCTTATATGACTTAAGATGAAAACAGTAATAAAGACTATATCTTTTTTTTTTTTTTTTTTCCGCGCCATTGGAGAGTTTCCAAACCCTTTTAAGCTGGACTAATCCCTTCGGGCAGGAGGAAAGCCGGGTTTAAGCTGGACTAATCCCTCCGGGCAGGAGGAAAGCCGGGTAAACTCCCAAATAGCCCGTGCACTTTCGAACCTCCAGCCTCCGGGTGCAAACCGTGGTCTAGGGCAGCTGGTTGAACTAATTTTCCTTGATTCCATAGGAGCCATAAAGGGAAAGCGGTGTCTTCAGTAAAAAAAAAAAAAAAAAAAACCCCTTTTCCATGATCCCGTTGGAACAGAAATCCATGGAAAATGGGATTTTAACATCACACAAACGTGCCCTGAATGGAGCAGTGAGGAAGACATTATGGATTTGGTATTGCTAAAATGTGAAAGAAATATGTCTGTAACTGTAAAATATGGTTGAGTGGAAAGTTCAACCTCGACTCACAAAGCCGGCCCAAAATGGACAAGGCTTCGATGATAATGATACATTGAATTAGTAGCCCAAGATCATGTTTGGTCTAGTGTATGTCAAATGAAGAATGCTTTCGATAAGGCTTGTCAATTATTTAAGATGTCGAAATTTAAAGCTAATTTTTGTGATTATAGAGAAAAAGGCCAAGGTTGGAGAGGAAATTACAAGGTGCCGAGTTAAAAATTGCTTAGAAAGGTCTCCTATAGCCTCGCCCTCTATATACATGTACCCTTGGTGGTGTAGGAGTTGAAGTATTGCAATGAAATTGTGTTGAAGTGTTTCTTGTTGTTGTAAGCTCTATTCCTGTGTATGTAGAGCAGTAGAGCTTCCGAATCAAGCTCAATATATTTCTATTGAATTGGTATTTGAGCTTAAGGATCATGATGAAGAATGGGTTGGTGCGATTTCAACTTCTTCAACTCACTAAAGACATCTGTGAGACTTTGTGCATCCAAATGAAAGCATTGTTGGGCTCTCAAGTCTCAAGATGTATGTTAGATTGTGGGAAGAGGTTCTGTTTAGCCTGCCATACCATAACATGAAGACGTCTTCACTCTAAATCAAAGGGAGTTTTTGAGATCCAAGAAAGATAAGAATACCCACTTTCTCATCCAACAAGGAATGGAAGAAGCTACTACATCCAAGAAGATTGTGGGTGCTTCTATTTTCCAGAAAGCATGGGAAATTCCTTTAAATTCCAATAGGTGAGTGGATAAAGTGAATATGTATATAGGCAAATTTGAAGCTTTGAACATGGGGATTGAATCAATTTAAGATTTACATTTTCAAGAGCGGGCGATGGTAAATCAATTTTGGAGAATTGGTGAAATTCTAGATAGCACTTGATTGTGGGGAAAATGTTGTGATTGCTGGATTCAAAATTTGACTATAATGTGGTGGCTTTTGAAGAATGAAAGGATATGGACTCCATGACTATTGGCCAACTCATGAGATTAACGAGAAGTATTCATGATCCATTAAAGCTGTCCCTTGAAACAGACCTCTCCTTCAAAATCTAAAAGAGACTCTAGAAGCAACGGAGGTGAAATAAGCCGTTGTTATGGTCATGGTGGAGGAAAAGGAGGATGTGACAAGACTTTCTTTTTATTGATAATGGAGAAAGGGGCCAACCCCTCTGAAAGATGGAAGGTTTGAATTTCAAGTTAATGTCACAACTATAAAGGTATGACCACTTTTCTTTTCTTTTTTTAAATGTAGAAAGCCTACTACTAATAATGTTGTGGAGAAAAGTTAATCACGCAGAAAAACAAACTACAGAAATAGATCTGTGTTATTGGCATACAAAGCAAAGCCGAGCAAGATACGTGGTATCTTGATTCCAGTCAAGTAAACACGTGTGCAAAGGAGCATGTTTAGTGAACTTGATGAATTGATAAGCAACCAAGTTATATTTAGAGAATTTTCAATGGGGAATGGCTGTCCCATGATATTAGTGGTAATTCTAACAAAACTATCTTTCTTAAAAGGGACTTCTTTCTGCTGGGACTTATCAACTTAAAGATAAGAATATCAGACAGAAGAATGGAGGTTGAATTGGTTGAGATCGACAATGTCCTCTCTCCCCTTTATATAAGTCTATTATGATCTATTACAACACCGATAAAAAAAAAAAATCTGTTACAGCCTATCATCCCTGAAATTAGGGTATATTACAATCCTCAAACCCTTAGATAAAGGATATATCAATATATCATCCAGTGTTATCTGATTAGTATTAGAGGTATATATTTTAGAGTAGACACAAATGTACAGTCTAGTGTTCTGCAAGAGTATTGCTTTCTATGTTCCTTCATAAGAGGTACCACTTATGGATTGTGTTAGAGGTAACTTTTTGACCGCCACACCCAACACAACACACCCCCATGGCACCCCACAATCCCCACCAAAAAAAAAAAAAAAATGAAATGATAAACCCAACCCATTCAAGCTCTCTAACGCCCCATGAATATGGCATTTTCCCTAATTTGATACTAATTTGAATTATATCCACACTTAGATTAAATTTCATGGAAAAAATGTTAAGAAACCGCTCGACTCGAAGGTCCGTAGATCAATGGTTGTGTTGTTCTGATTGAAATGATTTTTACCCAAAATCGAATCTCCTGTGAGGCCCTTCCATCAAACTATCTTCCCATGATTGGTATGCATCCAAGTTGGTCCGACATGGGACTTACAGAGTTTCACCTCTCACACAATCTGTGAGCGGCGCCCCTTACCAGAATGTAACCCTCTTAAAAGACAGGCTACTAACATATCAAGATGAATTAGGAACTTCTTGCATTATGCTACCCTATCCGCATTTTCGCCTTAACTCACCCACTTCTTACATGAGTTTTCATCATGATACAAATGCACTTTGCTTTAGCCTGATCTCATCTACTTCTGTTATTTGGGATTGTTGGAAAGATGATTCAACAATCTTTAAAATGCGGCCAGTTTTTCAACAGTTTGATATCTATGACTTACCAATACTCCAATTTGAGTTATGAAAATCCAACATCTAAAGTTGCCACAGATGTGATTGGAGAAATTTTTAACCAATTATACAAGTATGTGCCAGTGTCGCTGTTAATCTTTGACTGAAGGAAATGATCTCTAATGCGTTGATCATGACCATCTAGCCTTGGCTTTTGGTTGTTTTATGTGCAAGATCTTAGGCTTTAGGACTACTAGTAGCTGTAGATAGTCGCATAAAATAGAACACAGGAGTATCTTTGCTCGTGGCTAACAATGTGCATGTTTCCCTTGCTAGTGTTGCATGCAAATGTTAATCCGATTTTATTTAGCTTCTGTATTTGATATCGAAGAAGTAAACATGGTTCCCTCTTACAGTTGAAAAGCAAGGCCAATCACGAACCACCACAACTAAAACTTTCCCGACGAGATGCAATGGTCTGCTTCACTACGTCTGTGACGACCACCCTTTTACCAATGAATCCTGCAAATGCACGCATTTTGAATGCAGATATCATCCAGCAGTTCATGGAAAAATTCCGTGAAATGGCAGGAATTTCAAAACCGAAGGCAGATACGAACTCTGATGGCGAGAAAAAAAAGCCACCAGTTCCCTTGAATGACCAGCCGAATGATAAAAATGAGAAGTCCAATGAGAAAGCTGGAAACCCAAAACATGAAGCAAAGGAGGCTGAGAAGCCCCAGGAAAAGGCAGAAAATTCTAAACCGAAGGCTGATGTTAGTAAGGGCGATGAGAAGCCACTCAAGCCAGCAGTACCACAAAATAGCCCATCCACAGGAAATCCTGTTGAAGCTAAAAACCCCAAGTAAACTACGTTGTCGTTCTCTTTAGCTGCACTTTGAATTCTTAATAATAACTTTGTGCTTACGGACATTTTTTGGTTGTGGAACACATTCTGACTATGTTTTTTTCTAAACATTGCGGGCATAGTTGTTGAGGCGCACTTCTCTTTAAGATGAAATACTGGCGATTTTATATACATCTTTTCCATGGTAAAAATTAAGTGGGCCTCTACTGGCATAGGTCAGGCTGCTCTACACTGGGCCAAATGTGCACCTTGAATGTTGGCGCTTGGCAATTGGATATTTTTTTCTTTTCCTTTGCACCCTGTTAAGTCCTTTTTTTAATCCCTGTTTCACTGACCTGATGATTGCTCACCTAATTTTCACATACATGGCAAGGCGCACATGCAGTACAGTTAAGATAGGTACACATCCATATAATGTAGGGGGTGTGGAAAGGAGTGGCATATTAAATTAGCCATTCCACTAGTGTATCCTTTCATCTGTGAGCTTAATGTCATTTGGTTCTTTCCTAGCTATTGAAATATATCTGTCTTGATGGTTTTGTCACATTGTGATGTCGCTACTGTTTGATAGACCATAGTGAAACTGTATCACACTTAGCATGAGGTTTTATTTGAAGTAGTTGCATATATAAAATTAATCACCATCCAGATCCAAATTAAATTCTAAAGCATGACAGTTTGAAAATGACATCTGTTTCCAATAAGATTTGAGGATTCAAGTGGTGGCATGGCTGCACTGCACCCAAAATGTGATCTAACATCAGGGGAAATGGGATGTGCTTCATAATGTTTTACAAGGTCAGAACTAGTCCAAATTGATTTGAGTTTTCTTGGATTGCTTTATTTGATGACGTCTTAGACATGTCATTCAAGCCCAGTCAAAGACACTCAAATCTTCCCTAGGCAACTACGTACTTAAATGCTGTCAATGTGAAATATCATGATCATTGGTCTGAGAGGGTCATTTCAGCCAGACTAGATAAAGTCATCTGCTCCTCGGAGGACTGGTGGGGCTTTTAGTAGTTCCTATTACAGCACCTAATGCACGCTCATCAGGCAATTCCCTTTGAGTCTACTCATAACTCAAGTTCATGGTGATCAATTACAAAGCATCCTGGAAAGCAACCCATAGTTTCATCCCATTGTAGGCGTGGATGTACTTTTTCTCTGTCCCAGTTTAAAAGGAAAAGCTCAGTACTAAATCTTCCAGCTGCATATATTCCCACCCTTTTATCAACGTTTGTGTTATTCCTCTTACCCTTTATAATCAGACAATTAGGACTCCACCTTCTGGAATGATTCTCTCTAAAAGAAATGTGTACAGTTGTCATTGTATTAAATAATGAAGTCAGTGAGCAAAATTGATGCCATGGAGCCGCCTTTCTGGTCAAGGTGAACTATGGTGAGGTTGTTCTTCACAAATTGAAACTCAGGTTGATGAGCATTTCTATGGCAGTTATGTTTCCTCCAAAAGTCAGTCTCACATGGAAAAGGAGTGAAAGTAGAAAGAGGATCTGTAAAACAGTACATCCTGTGCCTTGCTCCTCGATTTCTCAGACAGGTTTTTCCAAGTGAATCCCAGGATCTATTACTGGTTCCCCCAATTAGGATGATGCCTTCATGATAGACTACTAGTAGTTTTGTTTACGCTACCATGTGGGACATTTATTGCTCTAACGTTTGGAGGATGGTTTATGTTAGGCGAGTAGTTGGTCATAAAAATTTGTCCGACCAAGTTTCGGGTCCTCTTTTATATATAGAGTAGAACTTGACTTACCCCACATTTTTGGAAAAAAGTTGTAGCTGATATGATATGTAGTCTTTTCCATTTCTTCCCAAGTTTACTTTTGTCATCATCATCGTTTGAAAAAGATAAAATATCTTTAATGGGTCCGCGATCTCTAGATTGGTGTACTCAAACAATCAATTCAATAGTGTGCAGAAATAAACAATATGCAGCGGAAATAAACAAAACAAGCACACACCACAATGACACCAAATTGAAGGTGGAAAACCCTTATCGGGTGAAAAACCACCGATCCGAACTGGATTAGATCAAACACTATGAATCTCGCAATTACAAGAAACTCAGATCTCTTCCCCAGATATCCCCTACCCAAGGACTGAAGTTACCTTGTGTCGCTTCACGCTTCAAAGACTTCACACCGTTGATTGCAACAGATTCAATCCAGCGTATGACTCCTCAAATCTTCTTGCAAGAAGATAATCTTCTACAAAATATGCAGAAGAACTGACTCTAGAGAACTTGGCAGCACAACTTCATAAAAACTCTAGAGAAGAAAAACTCTCAATGATAATTTCTAACTCAGCACTTTGAGAGGTGAGGATTCTCTCTTTGGAATAGCTCTAGAGTCCTTTAAATAGCCATAAGGACTTGCTTAAACTTGCCTAAGATGATTAGGACTAAAACCAGTAGTTTGAGCACAATAAGAATAGCAATTTCCAAAATTCGTAGTTCACTGCGCTTGGTTTGCTCGAGCGGTCATTGAGTGCGCTCGAGCGGACCAGCCTCTGTTTCAGCGCTGGGGCAAACCGGCTTGTTCGCTCGAGCGGATATGATGGTCGCTCGAGCGGACCCCTCTCCGGTTGATCCGGAAATTCAGCACTCTTTTCTCCAGCAGACTTCTTCTAATTCTTTCAAACTTTCTTCTTCTGAGTCCTTCCAACTTTCTATCTTCATAGTCCTTTTCTAAGTAAAAATTACAAAGCAAAAGACTCAGAGTTTTGTCCAACCCATGAATTTAGCTAACACTAAAATTCCTAACAATCTCCCCCTTTGACAATTCATGGACAAAACTCCCTAAGACAATACAAATTGATCTACCCAAAATGAAACCTAAAATACATGAAAATTTTAAAATTAAAAAAAAATGTAGATCAGCAAATGTAGATCTGCATTGTCTCTGACTCAGTCTAAACTTCTTGTTCGCCCCCTTAATCTGTCATCTTTCTCCCCCTTTTTGTCCATAAATTGACAAAGCTAAAGATATGAATATGCAGTTTTTTTTTTTTTTTTTTTGTCAATTAGGATCAGTAGCTCCCCCTCAAAAGCAACTCCCCCTGAATGTATCTTCGTAGCAGCACTGGGGGTGGGAGATTCAACTCTTTGATCAAGGCTTTTTACTTGTAACCACCCACACTTGTGTAGTTTGATCTTTCAACTGTGTGAGTAAACTCCTTGGGCAAATCAGATTTTTGAACCCAATTTTGAACCATCTTGGGTGGAGAAAAATTCTTCCGCCATTGCTTGGTCTTAGGTAGACTTTGCAGTTTCTTGCAATGGGGACGGATGTGTCCTTTTAATCTACAATGATGACAAGTGGATGTGCGTGCAATGCGTGACACATTCTTTTTCTTAAAGTTACTCGACACATTATTTGAAAGTGCAGTATGTGTAAGGTCCGCGACCTTACTGGGTCAATTGGGCCCAATAGTAGGCCCGTTGACCCATTTATTTTTTTATTATTATTATAATTATTTGTATTTTAGATATTTAAGTGGGTTTAGTCTTTGAGTGAGTTTCTTTTAGTGTTCGGATAGTGTCTGCGAAGTTTCGTTCGATTTCGAGTTCGTTTGATCTTAGCAGGGGGGTAATTTGCAAATTAGGAAAAAATTGAGTGTTTTTCCGAAAAATTCCTATCGTCGTGATTTTGGGTTCATTGGAAAGGTCTCGTCGCGTTGATCAATTTTGTCTTCTGGCTCGTTGCGATCCGACGACCAGAAACCCTTCTAATAATTAATTCTTTATCCGGACCCACTTAAGGGGTAACTTAGTCTTTTCTCCCTCCCTTCTTCTTAACAAGAGATTAACCCTAATCTCTTAATCATTCTCTGCAACGAACGAAGCCACAACAACCTTTCTTCTTCCTCATTCTTCCAAGGCTCCAGAACTCTTTCCCTGGAGGATCACTTCCGCGATCCGAGCCGCTCACCTTCTTCCTCGCGATCTCCTCTTTCCATTGACGTCAGTTTGGTAAGATTTCCCTGTCTTTCATTTTCTCAAATAATTCTCTTTGGTTTAGATCTAGGTTAGATATTGATCTTTTCCTCTCCTTTCTTCTCCTTTGCGTGTTAGATTTCGTTTGGTCGGGGTAGATTGAGGTTTCTGCAGTGGTAGGGCTTCTCCTCAGATTTCCCCAATTCCAATCTTCTTCTTGGTTGAGGCAAGTAGATCTGCATTTTATAATTAAACATGTGTATATGTCTTCTATTGATTGGATGTGTTTTCTTGTTAGTTTTCCCTAATTCCAAACATGTTCTGTTATTAAATTGGGTTTATTTAATTTAATTGTTAATTTTAGTGTTAATTATTGTAAGTAGAAATGATATTGGATGGAATGGATTATTGGGGGAGCACGGTGGCTCAATTTTATGCAGGCGAATTGTTGGAATGGATTGGAGGAAAAACTACGAAAAATGAGATTCTGTATTTGAAGACGCTGGACGTCCACAACGTTCAGTGACCATTGGACGTTCAAAACGTTCAATGGTCACTGCATGTCCAATGGCCATAACAGTTGAAAAGAAAAAAAAAAAAAAAAAAAAAACCAAGGGGACACGTTGATGGCCATCCATCACAGTTGAGAACAGAAGATGAGTAAAAGATTAAAAAAATAATAATAATAAATAAATAAAGGTAAAGGACGCGTACAGAAACGTGAAGATCTGACATGAATGTTATGGTTTATTTATTCGTCCGATGAATCGGACCGATGGATGGTCCGTTGCACTTTATATATATATATATATATATATATATATATATATATATATATATATATATATATATATAAAAGGGTTAAACTTCTATGGGCCATAACTTTTGAACCATACGTCAGAATTTCACGAGCCATATACCGTTGGAAAGCTCTTTGAGTGTAGAATCCAATGATACATGTCTCGTGATGATTGGGGATCAGGTAGGGAAGTAGTTAAGGAGATTAATTATTAGACCACTTTCTTGTTAGTAACGAGATTGTTAGCCTAGGTTTGGGCCTTAGACATTGGAAACCATGAAACCACTTTCACGTGACCATTAATGGGGTCTTGAAATCGTAGCACGTGGCTTGGTGTGCTACGATGGGTTGTCTAGGTATTCTTGTATTGTGTACGGTTTAACCGAATGCGTATGAAATTGAATCAATTGATGTTTAACATGATTGTACACCAAGGAAATTCTTTATAAGCATTGATGATTCGAATTCCCCACGCACTCCGTTAAACCACATATGGTACATGGATGACAACACTTACCTAGGATTGAATTGTAATCTCTCCTTGATTTGTTAATCGTATCCGTTGATTTTGTATCCTTGTATACTCCCTTGGCATAAAACACTTAATTAATTATGAAACATAATTCCTTGTAGAATTAGAACTTGGACCTGACTTAGAGTGTACCTTAGGGCCCCGTGTTATGTAATTGATGAACATGACTGGCTAGACTGAAGGGATTATCATGTGAGTGGATTTGTCTTGTATTGACTTGAATGAGATAATCTCTATGAACGTGTCTTGTATATTGAGCTAGCCAGACTTGCTTGTCATGGTCTATTCTTGTGTCAACACCACATTATTATTATTATTTGCATATCATGGCCAGCTGCAGTTTGGGGGTTTATTGATGGGCCGGTTACTCGGACATCGGGGTGGGCAGTCGGCTTTGGACGGCGTCCATGGCGTTGAATAGTTGGGAGCGGGCTTGGACCGTGCTACTATTCCCAGGACCGGGAGCTTGGATCCCCCTGGAGCCGGACTTTGGTATCAGTAGTCCGGGTAGGATTGTTACTGGTACCCCGTGAGGTGGCTTGGACATCCACGGAGTCTCCCTCTTGTGCATTGCATTACATTGGTAGTGGTGATTGTTAGTATTGCTAGGATTCCTGTTTATGATTCTGATGATATTTACTCATGCTACATGCCTAGTATTGTTCATTGTATTCCTACGATCTTGTACTTGTCATTACTCTTATATTTGATGCATGTTATGTTTTAATTATATCTTGCTTATCTATTGCTCAACATGTCGTTGACTCTGTTCCTTGGTGTGCAGACTCCTCAGGTGAGTACTACTACGAGGAGCATGCCGGTGAGGAGATCCCAGAGGATCTCCAACCAGCAGAGGAGGCACGGGAGTGGAGTGCCGATGACGTAGAGTAGCGTCATCAATACCAGGCACATAAGAGACTCACCTTGGGACAAACATTAGATTTTATTTATTCATTGTTATTTCTTCGTTGAACTTTCTTTCATTGACATCATATTGTTTTATGGCCTTAGTTTATGGGATGGCCATAGTAATTAAATTAACTTCCACTTTAGCTTTAATTATTGCTTGCAACTTTAAATTTAATTGAGATTTATTATCCATTGTTGATATCAATGTATGAATTCCGCTATTGTTTTATGTTTGGAGGTTGAAATACATTATCCTCACAGCGGACTTACGATCCTTGGGCCAATAAAGGACAAAATTTTTAATTAGTCCTAAATTTCACTCCCCGGATCCGGTTTATTCTTTAATCGGGTTCGGGGGACGTGACAGTATGTGGGGTAGCATGTGCAACACTTGAAACAAAAATTGTTTTACCTTTAGCATTTGAAGTGGATGCACTATGATCATAACCAAGACCGCTTCTGTCAAAATGAGACTTCTGACTGCACAAGATGTTTGTCAGAGTCTTCAAACTAGCGTTCATCTTGTTTAGAGAAGCTTGCTTGACTTCTAGCTCTGACAGAGTGATCTTTAGTCTTCCTTGCAGGTCTTGATTTCCATCTTTAATAGTTTGCAACTCCGTCTTCATATTCTTCATCTCTTGTTCAGCCTTTTCAAGTTTTTGACTCTCAGTAGCCAAACTTTCAGCCATGCAGTTTTTCTGACTTTCCAAGTGATGAATCTTTTCCAGTGCTTGCTCTAATTCAATTTTCAGTGCAGAATTTTCTTCTTGAGCAGCCTTGTATTTGATAGTGATCTTGTTACCATACTTGGTCATCTTGACACAATCAGCATAGGTAGTATGGTACATTTCGTCCCAATCTCTCTCTCATCTTCATCAGTATCATTGTCAGATACAGACTTAGCCATAAATGCCACATACTTGCCATTCACATTGTTAGAAGGATCATCCTCAGGATCTTTTGCATTTTCCATTTCTTTTTCAGAAGATTCTCCATCCCAAGTAGTATTGAGAGCCTTTTGCTTTGTACTCTTTTTCTTGTTGGCACACTCATTAGCATAGTGACCATAGCCTTGGCACTCAAAACACTTTATCTCTTTTGCAGGATCCTTCTTCTCAGATATGAAATTCTTTTAATTGGCTCGTTTTGTCTTCATGTATTTTTTGAAGCACTTCACAAACTCAGTCATATCATCTTCAACATCAGATTCAGATTCAGACTCAATTTTCTTTGCAGGCTTCTTTTTTTATTCTAAGATGGCTTTCAAAGCAATATCCTTCGCTTTTGATTTTCCTTTATTCAAACAGTTTGGTTCAAAAGTCTGAAGATTTCCAGCCAGTTCATTTACCTTGAGGGTATTCAGATTCTTATTTTCTTCAATAGCATCAACTTTAGAATCAAACCTCGAAGGTAGAGACCTCAGAATTTTCTTGACAATTTTGTGCTCTGGTATTTCTTCCCCCATAATGAAAACATCATTGACAATATCATTCAGCCTTGCATTAAATTGATCAAAGGTCTCATCTTCTTCCATCACGACGATTTCAAATTCTTTATTCATCCTTTGCAATTTAGCTTGCTTCACCGTGTTTGTACCCTCATAAACTGTCTGTAAGACTTCTCATGCTTTTTTTGCAGTTTTGCAAGTGGAAATTCTTCGAAACTCATCAGCAGACACTCCATTGTATATGATATTCACAATCTTGTTATTACAATTGGATACATGCTTCTCATCCTTAGACCATTGGGCTTTAGGTTTAGG
This sequence comes from Cinnamomum chago, assembly GCA_038049695.1. NCBI lineage: Eukaryota > Viridiplantae > Streptophyta > Magnoliopsida > Laurales > Lauraceae > Cinnamomum > Cinnamomum chago. Next base: position 53,122,727 of record CP142460.1, read on the forward strand.
AACAGTTTGTCCATTAACCACAATGTAGGTCTGGAATAGCCCTCCTCAACAATATCCCAAACATCATCATCAATGGACTTGAGAAACCCAATCATCCTTTGTTTCTAATATGCATAATTAGAACCGTCAAACAAAGAAGGCTTGGAGGTAGATGTCCCTTCGCTATTGAGCACCATTCTAGAAATCTTGTAGGATCAAACACTACAAGATAGTGCAACCCGCTCTGATACCAATTGAAAAAGATAAAATATCTTTAATGGGTCCGCGATCTCTAGATTAGTGTACTCAAACAATCAATTCAATAGTGTGCAGAAATAAACAATATGCAGCGGAAATAAACAAAACAAGCACACACCACAATGACACCAAATTGAAGGTGGAAAACCCTTATCGGGTGAAAAACCACCGATCCGAACTGGATTAAATCAAACACTATGAATCTCGCAATTACAAGAAACTCAGATCTCTTCCCCAGATATCCCCTACCCAAGGATTGAAGTTACCTTGTGTCGCTTCACGCTTCAAAGACTTCACACCGTTGATTGCAACAGATTCAATCCAGCGTATGACTCCTCAAATCTTCTTGCAAGAAGATAATCTTCTACAAAAGATGCAGAAGAACTGACTTTAGAGAACTTGGCAGCACAACTTCATAAAAACTCTAGAGAAGAAAAACTCTCAATGATAATTTCTAACTCAGCACTTTGAGAGGTGAGGGTTGTCTCTTTAGAATAACCCTTGAGTCCTTTAAATAGCCATAAGGACGTGCTTAAAGTTGCCTAAGATGATTAGGACTAAAACCAGCAGTTTGAACACAATAAGAATAGCAATTTCCAAAATTCGTAGTTCACTGCGCTTGGTTCGCTCGAGCGGTCATTGAGTGCGCTCGAGCGGACCAGCCTCTGTTTCAGCGCTGGGGCAAACCGACTTGTTCGCTCGAGCGGATACGATGGTCGCTCGAGCGGACCCCTCTCTGGTTGATCCGGAAATTCGGCACTCTTTTCTTCAGCAGACTTCTTCTAATTCTTTCAGACTTTCTTCTTCTGAGTCCTTCCAACCTTTTTTCTTCAGAGTCCATTTCTAAGTAAAAATTACAACGCAAAAGATCCAGAGTTTTGTCCAACCCATGAATTTAGCCAACACTAAAATTCCTAACAAAAGTCTTGTCCCAACTATGTTAGTGTTACCTACAAGAATTTTGTTTATATGCATTCTCCACTCTTTCCAGGCCCAAAATCCTCTGAGATGCAGTCCTGTCCTTTTCTTCCCAAATTTACTTTTCCAAGTCCTTCAATTTCTTAATTTCTAGACACTATCATAGTTATCTAAGAGAGAATTGACAGTCTACATTATGGATTACACTGCAGTTCAGGATCAACATTGTTTGTGCATGGTTAATCCGAGATTTCTGAAAGTTGTTGCATTCTTTCGGCTAAATGATGCAAATACCGTCTCATAAACACACAATTCATGTTCATCTGTCTGTCTATCATTTCATACTTCCATTCTAAGGGGCATTAAAAGTTGCATTGATCCAAAGGGTGAGGAGTGTAAAGTCAGTGATAAAATTATGGAAGTGACGTGAATTTTTCACATTTGATGATTTAAATAGTTTCTCATCCTCTCCTATGAAAGTAGATCCAAGCACACATGGGGAAATTTGATGGTTTTCCTGTTGCTCATTACTCTTACTCCTTGTCTTTTACCCTTCACCCCCTTCCAACCCTTCTATTTTCCTATGTGAAAGGAAATTTTCAAATGTCTATTTGATGAAAAGCTTGGCCACTAGATCTCGCACGATTAGCGAGAAGCCTAGACATTATTTGGTCATAATTGATGTTCTTCTTTGGATTGCAGTGATAATCTTTTTCCTATGGTAAAATTGAGATCAAGCTACTCCACTGTGACCAAATGTTCTACAGCCCACAGCTGTAACCTGAATCACAAAAACACAATAATTCTCTCTTTGATCAATCATTAATTCTCCTGCACAAGGAAATCTTAAACCTACATGATCAAATCTCCCCCTGTCGTTTCTAAATTCACAATTTTATTTTTAAAATTCTACCAACAGTACTATTGCAAAATATTCTGTAATTTCCAAAATATGTACCAAGACCTTGAATCATTTTATTTAAAATATCCTTCATAGCTCATTCGGTTGATTCAGTAGGAATGAAATGAAAACATTCTATGTTGTGAGAAAATTGAGAATTCTGAGTGGAATTAATCTCAGCCTTATATCATACCGTCAAATTGATACTACTCGTGGCTACTTCTTGCGAATTGACAAATCCAAAATATCCACCATCAACATTCAAGTGTTAATGAGAACTCATTTTCCACGAACATGGACCCTGCAACCAGTTTCACCCTTTTGAGTTAGATTAACATAATATATAGGGAGAACTTCAAAAAGTCGTTAAGTTTCGGCCTTATTTCAAAAAAAGACACAAGTTTCAAGATTTTTCAAATTAGTTCCTAAGTTTTTTAGGAAGTTTTCAATTAAGGACATTCATCTATTTAAAGTTATTTTTCAGTAATTTTTTTCCTTTTTTTTTAAATACCCAAATTACCCTTCATTGTAATAAAATTCTCTTTTATTTCCTCTATATTCTCCTCATTTCCCTCGCTGGTGTCCTTACGATGTTCCAGGACACTTAGTATTCTCACAGCGATTGGTTGCATGTAGTAGCTTCCGAAATTATGTCATGGCTTTCAATGAAGGGTAATTTGGGTATTTTCAAACTATCGAGGGATAAAAGTTACCAGAAAATACCTTTAAATGACTGGATGTCTTTAATTGAAAATTTACTGGAAAGTTTAGGGACTACCTTGAAAAGTTTTATAACTTATGTCCTTTTTTGAAATAAGGCAAGAACTTAAGGCCATATTTGAAAATTTCCCTAATATATACACGGTTGGGTGCCATGGTCTTATATGGATCTGAAGCCCAAGTATGGCTCGATTCCACTCGATCATTCAAACTCTAGGCTTGTGAATTTGAAGTCATAGGTAAATGGGAATGTGAAGCAATTTTTACCAATGGTAACCAAGATTTTTTTTTTTTTTTTTGAGACATAATGGTCCCCAATTGTTACAACCATCTGCATATATTATGCCAATTGTGCGTGGCCCCTAAAATTGATATGTTACCAAGAGGAAAAGATGATGATGGTAATGCTCTACCTTCCATTGAAGGGTAAGGTCATGGGCATCTTTGGATGGGGCCCACATGTTATCACATGTAGGTGTGCCCCAAACACTTGATATATAGCAACACCCCCTCATATAGAAGTGTTTAGATCTCCCCATCGTGTATGAAAACGGTTGACAAAAGTCCCTAACTCTTCTCATTTCATTAATCCTTTTCCCTTATCATCTTCATGTGAGATAAGGATTGTGCTTATGATCATGATCCAATCTGATCTTTGGTTGGGGAATTAAAGGACCTGTACAGAGGAAATGAGGGGAAGAATAAGGAATTGTTCCACTTACATTGCAGAAAAGCAAGTAAGAAAAAGTGTAAAACCCTTGAGTAACACTTTAATTTCCACCTTCGAGCCATCATTAGATCTGAACTGTCCATCATTATCTTTCACATTTAGGGAGTCAATCCTAGACCTAGGATCGAACAAGACCGTTATAGATATCAATGGGTACAGCTGGCTCATATGGTCGATATGCTTGACACAAGAAGAATGCTAGGGCCACAGCTTTAGTCCAAGGACAAATCTTCTATGAACTTGGTCTGGGCCCAATCTTTTATGGCTTCAGTGTTTGAAGCAGGGCACAGGCGGGGCATGGGCGCACAAGGGCCGACCGAGGAATTCTCCTAGGAGGGCGCTATGTGAGAGAAAAATATTGGAAGAAGGGGAAAATGTCAACGAAAAAACAATATTTTAGGGATTTGCAAGGGACATTAAGGTCTAGGTGGGGGATTCAGCCACCAGACCCTTGTGCCTAGCCCACCCCCATGGGTGCAGGTAGACTCATTAGGCCTGTGGCTGTGGCTCGGACTCTAACAACTTAATCCTGGATCAATGGTAGATCAAATCAAATGGGCCTCTAGAGGCAGTCATTCAATTGAAGCCAATATCTTGAAATCCATTCACTCAATTACTTCACACAAAAATGAGCAAAAGCATAAAGCACACTCACCCACAGTTGCTTCACTGAACAGAATTATCCCAACTTGCATTTGGAAAAAAGACTTACGCAGCCCTTTGATTCATCCAATCAATGTCTACTGATCATATTAGTGATCTCCCCTTGCATTCCAAGCAGTTTAAAGACTTCCTCCCACAGGCAACCACAACACTGTTGGGCCATAAGTCCGGCATGACCCGTTTGACAGTATACATATTGGCCGATTCCAGCCATGGGGCTCACTTAGGTGCCTTATCAGTGGGAGAGGGACAATTGAAAAGGTCTCCTTATGGATAAAGGTTAAAGAAAAAAGTAGGTCCGTCAAATCATCATAATCCTTGATTTAACAATATTAAACTTAGTTGGTCTTTTAACCATAGATTTCTTTGATATTCAATCCAATAATAGGCCACTTAAATTGTTCGTGTGGTTTGGAAGTCTAATAATGAGTTGGAGGTCCTGGCTTCGAACTGTTTGGGGTCTTACCCGATACACAGTGTTAGTAGGTGGTGTTGTGTATCCGGAGTTATACCAATGATCCACCGCAAGAGGGTCAACAGGTTCTTCGTCATAAAAAAAAGAAAAAGAAAAGGTTTGATAAGAGTAAAACTGATCCCTGTGGTGGATCACGAGCAGACAGGAGTGTGAAAGCGCTTGCATTGACCAAAGGTGAGCCAATTGGAACCCACAAAGCTGGAATCCACATCCAGTTGCTCCTGGTAGAACATTTCTCACACAATGTTTAACATTGGGTCATAACATATTATATGACAGAAAATATTATCCTGTGAACTGATGGCATGAGAACTCTGCATCACTTCCCACTGTTAAGAGGGTAATAGGTGGGTACCATTACCACTCACTAGGTGGGGCATTGTTGAGTCACACCCAAGCAGGGGCGGACCCAGAAAATGGAACTAGGGGGGGCCAAATGAAAATTATTTAAAGAAAAATTTAACAATTTAGGGGTCAAAATAAAAAATTACAAAAAATTAAGTGGTAAAAAATAAAATTTTAGAACTTACCCCTAGGCCTACATGTGGGTCCGCCCCTGACCCAAGCCAACTGATCAAACGGCTTGGATTTTGGTACAGATAATTAATAACCCATCAGTGTACTTGGTTAATTTAGGGTGTCACCATGTGATGATGATCGGCGATATTAGAATCAGCCAATGTGACCAGTAGCACTTTCTTGTTGAGTTTTTTTTTTTTTAAAAAAAACTTTGGGGCTGTTTGCGTTTTACACATGTGATAGTAAAATATGCATACGTAAAAAACAACAGATGAAACACATCAGCATGTTTTTCAAAATGTACATCCAACGGCTTTAAATTTATTTGGATTTTATGGAGCTTTTATAAAAATTTCTCAAAATCGACTGTTTGAGAATTTACTAAAGGTGAAGTGAAGCCTTCATTTGTCGGAAAAGAAAAACTATGGGTCATATCAAAAGTACACAAATTCGAAATTTCCTCCTTTAGAAAAAGAAAAAAAAATCAACCTCATTTTTCCATTAAATGACAAACAAACATTCACTTTTTACACAAAAAGTCAAAAAAATTATCTATCAAGCGACGACAAAAGACCATGGGAAATTACTGCTTGCTCAAAAGATCATTAAATTTATTGCTCGCTCAAAAGCAAGGTTTTTAAAAATAAATAAAACCTAGCAACCCGTGAGAATAATGATATTAGCCGGGTGTCGTGTCTACTAGGACAAAAAAGCTAAGTTGCGTTGCTTTCAAGATCAATTCCTAAATTAATTCCATGGAAGAAGGAAAATTTGGTTTGGGGTTTTGGTACCTAAATTATCTAAATGAGAGTGGACTTTACTTCAATGAAAGGAAGGCCTTAGGGTATGAATCCACCGTAGCCTTGTACAATGACAAGTGAATACCTAGGGTTTCGATATCAATGCTTCAAAGACCTATTTTGGCTACAAGCCTCCATGGAGGGCATAGATTATCTTGGACCTAAATATCACATACATTCAAGCACCATTACATGAATAGCGTTCAAGACTACAAGAATTGAACCCTGGCATTAAATGATAAAACATATAAATGGGTAGCATTCACATCAAGTAATCAAAACATTTCAAGCAAAACTCTAGAATTTATACATTGCCAAAGTTGTTGACTAGGGCTTCATCATAGCCCTAAGATAGAGAGTCACTAACACATGGTGAGAGAGTGATGAAAATTCACTGATAAAGCCTCCATTGATGCTCCTTGGAATGCTTCAATACTCGCCTCTGATTGCCTCCTCTAATCTTTGATAACCCTAAAACTCGTTTTTGGGGTTCCTTATATATTTTCTCTCTCCCAAATTCTCCTCCAAACAGTTTAACAAAATGGATTCACCCCGCATCAACCCTTATAGCCAAATGGCCTCTATCACTGCCATGCACTATGCTTCAGTTGTTGACAGAGCAACTATGGACTATAAAACGGACCTCCAACTCGCCAGTCCCCCAACAAGTATAAAAACATTTCCTGTTGTTGACCGGCGTTTATCCAAACCACCGACGAAGTCCAAGTCCACATATCCAGCCACATGTTTACCAAACCTATCATCCCTCTCAAACATCAAACCAATGTCCACAATACCCTAGATGTATCATAAGACCCATTTCACCGCCTGCTAGTGCCCTTTTCCTGGATAATGCATGTACATGCTCACCATACTGACGATCTTTGAAATGTCAGACCTGGAACACACCATGGCATACATTAAGCTACCAACTGCTCTCGCATACGGAACCTGAGCTATATACTCACGCTAATCATCTGTGCATGGAGACATGGAAGCACTAAGTTTGAAGTGGGGAGCTAAAGGTGTACTTACAAGTTCGTGTTATCATCCACACCAAACCGATGTCACACTTTCTTTAAATACTATTTCTGTGAAAAACTAACAAGGCCCTTCACCCTGTCTCTTTCAATTTCCATACTAAGTATTTTCTTGGTTTGCCCAAGATCCTTCATTTCAAACTCATTTCTTAACTAAATCTTCAGTTTTTCTATCTCCACTTTGCTCTTAGATGCAATGACCATGTCATCCACATAGAAAAGTAAATATATGAAGGATCTTTCAGGTAGCTTCCGAAAATACACAAGAAGATCATAATGGCTTCTTGTGTACTTATGCCCTGTCATAAACCGATCAAATCGCTTGTACCATTGCCTTGGAGATTGTTTCAAACCATATAGTGACTTTCTCGATTTGCAAACCCAATTATCTTTTCCAAGAACCTTAAACCCATATTTGGCTAAGACATATATATCTCCTCCTCTAAATTACCATGCAGGAAAGCAGTTTTGACACCGAGTTGTGCTAACTCGGCATCAAATTGAGCAACCAAAGCTACTAAAATACGAATTGAAGAATGTTTAACAACTGGAGAAATTACCTCATTGTAATCTATCCCTTTCTTTTGCGTGTAGCCTTTAGCTACCAACCTAGTCTTGAATCTCACAACATCCTTTCATGCAGAACTCTCCTTAGTGTATATCCACTTGCAAACCAATTGTTTTCTTTCCTTTTGGAAGCTGTACCAACTCCCAAGTCTGATTCTTATGAAGAGACTGTATCTCCTCACCCATTGCCTTCTTCCATCCTACATGTTCCAAATTTCTCATAGCTTCTCTATAAGTAGATAGAATACCATCATCAATAATTGGAAGTACTAATGCCCTCATCCTCGTCTATACTTGACTATTGTCTGTTGAATAGACTTCATTGAAACCACTGGAGCCTCAAACTCCACATGTTGTGAAATACTTTTGGCCATGCTCTCCTCCTGAGAACTCTACTGCTTGTTCTGTTTGAACATACCAGACTCATTAAAAGTAACATCTCTACTTAGAATCACCTTCTTCGATCCGAGGCACCAAAGCTTATACCCCTTCACACCTGTGCTAAAGCTCAAGAATATAGCTTTCTTGGCTCTAGGATCCAATTTACTTTCTTTGACATGGAAATATGCCTAACAACCAAATACATAAAAAGAATCATAATCAGTAGCAGGTTTTCCAAACCATACCTCTATGGGCGTTTTCCCCCCATTTGCAACTGTAGGCAACGTATTGATGATACGGCTTGCATATGTCACTACTTCAGCCCAAAATTCTTTACCTAATCTAACAGTGGACAACATTCACCGCACCTTATCTAGTAAAGTACGATTCATACGTTCTACCACCACATTCTATTCCGGCGTCTTTCTAACCGTGAAATGTCTAACTATCAACTGGTCTTGACATATGTGCAAAAATGGGTCTAACTTATACTCACCGCCATTATCTGGCCTGAGCCTTTGTATCTTTCTGCCAGTTTAGGTTTTATTCATTTTCTTTCATACCAAGAACACATCCAAGACTCCATATTTATGTTGCATGGTATACACCCAAACTCGCCTTGAGTAATCATAAACAAAAGAGATGAACCAGTGCTTACCTCCCAATGATGAGACTTTGGTAGGTCCCCATACATTTGTATGAACATAATCTAGAGTTCCCTGAGTACGATGGATAGTTAAGCCAAACTTGACTCTAGTCTGCTTACCCATAATGCAACATTCACAAATTTCAAATTTCCAACTCTTGGCACCTTTTAACATGCCTGCTTCACGAATCCTTGCAAAGTCTTCTCCTTTGCATGCCCTAAGCGCATGTGCCATAATCTGGTAGTATAAAAAAAAAACCTCTTCTGATCTGTCATAAATTGTTGTTGCTCCACCTATAATTGTACTTCCTTGCAAGAAATATAAATTAATTACTCTGATGATACCTTTCATCACTCTAAGCACACCCAAAACCACCTTTAGATCTCCACCTTCCATAGTAACCTTGAATCCCTTGGATTCTAAGGCACCCAATGAGATGAGATTTTTTTCTTCAAATCCGGTACATAGCGAACATCTATCAACACTCTAATTGTTCCATCATGCAACTTTAACCGGATTCTACCTATCCCTTTAGTTTTACATGCATTATCATTACCTATAAAAACCGTTCCACCATCCAAGTCTTCAAAGCTTGAAAACTAATCCCTTTTGGAGACACATATGATAAGTGCAACCCGAGTCTAAAACCCACTCATCAAAATGACGTACCAATGATGAACCAATCAATGAAAATTCAGAACCATCATCTTCAACATGTGCAACATTTGTAGTCGAATTCTTCTTGTCCTTATTTTGCAACTTTGGACAATCCCTTTTCCAATTGCCCTTTCTGTGACAAAAGGCACACTCATCCTTTTCGGGAATTTTTAATCAGATGATGCTCATCTCGTCTTAGAACAAGACTTACCCGGTACTAGATTTTTTGTTATCTAATCTGCCCTTATTGTCAAAGCTTCTGACGTCTCTCTATGGACTTGCTTATCCTTCTTTCGATACTTGTTAGTATTTTTATTGGCTAATTCATGGGTTGGACAAAACTCTGGGTCCATTGAGTTGTATTTTCTAATTTATTTTAGAATGGACTGTGGATGTGTCGCCGGAAGAGCTGAAGTGAAGAATAGAAGAAAAGAAGACCGGGCGAAATCCCTCAGGTCCGATCGATCGGAGCCTCAGACCGATCGATCGGTTTAAAAAGGCTTACAGTTATTTGTCAGTCCGATCGATCGGTCTGCACAGTCCGATCGATCGGACAGCGTGCAGAGTTCGGGAAAGTCTACTTTCTAATTAGATTTAGTTTCCTTTTGAGACTATCTTTCCCAGTTTGAGTCCTACTTGTGCACAAAGTCTAAGGCACGAATTTTGGGCTATTTATAGGGTGTTTCTCTCAACCCTAAAGTACACCACAACTCTCATTGATCTGAGTCAGAGATATTTTAGAGAGAGTTATTCTCTAGAGCCATTGAGAGATTATTCTGAAGGGCTGCTCTAGAAGGTTGTTGCTGCTTCTACTTCTCTTGTAGAAGATTGATCATCTTGGTTGACAAGGTGCGAGGAGATCAAGTAAGGAGAACGGGGCGCGGTGGATGTCGTGTCAGTGGATTCTTTGCAAGAATAACTACAGTCCTTGGGTCGAGGTACAGACTTAGGTAAAGGAGCTTGTGAGCATATCTTGTAACTGTTCGTGAACTCTTGATTTCTGGTTCGTGGTTTTTCTCCCTGGATAGGATTTCCACGTTAAATATTGTGTCTGCCTTCTTGTGGTGTGTGATTGGTAGATAGCTAGTTCTATATTGTCTGATTGATTTATTTCCGCTGCATTGATTGGTTAAATAGAACTAGTAATCCATTCTAGTAGCCCCATATAGAATTTTCAATTGGTATCAGTGAGGGTTACACTATTTTATTGTGTTGATCCATATTTTGCTAGAATGGATACCTATCGTGAAGGCACTTCAACCAATAAGCCTCCTCTGCTGGATGGTTCTAATTATGCTTATTGGAAAGCCAGAATGGTTGCCTTTGTAAAAGCCATAGATTTGAAAGTATGGAAATCTATTGAAAAAGGCTATTCCTTGCCCACTGTCACTACTGATGGGATAACCAGTTTTAAATCTGAAGAACAGTGGACAAAGGATGAAGAATTGGCAGCCACTTGCAACTCCAGGGCTTTGAATGCTATTTATAATGGAGTTAGTATATCTGAGTTTCGTAGAATTTCTACATGCACTACTGCAAAAGAAGCTTGGGATATTCTGCAGACTGTGCATGAAGGGACTGACACTGTCAAACAGTCGAAACTTCAGAAATTGTATACAGCCTTTGAAACCATAAAGATGGAAGATGATGAAACTTTTGATGAGTTTAATTCAAAGCTGAATACAATTGTGAATGATACCTTTACTTTGGGAGAGCCAATTCCTGAAAATAGAGTTGTAAAAAAGATTCTGCGGTCTCTTCCAGAAAGGTTTGATGCAAAGGTTGTGGCCATAGAAGAGAATAAAAATCTGAATATTCTCAAAGCTGAAGAATTAGTTGGCAACCTTCAGACTTTTGAAGCAAACCTAAGGAACAATGGAAAATCAAAATCCAAAGGTGTTGCTTTGAGAGCCTCCAAAGAATCATACAAGAAAATTTCTAATGATTCTGAGTCTGATTCTGAGGAGATTGATCCCCAAGTTGCTGTTGAGTTTATGAAGCAATTTCAAGCGTTCATGAAGGGGAAGAAAAGTAATTTGAAGATCCCTAAAAATTTTGTAAAGAAGAAAACTACTAAAGGGATTAAATGTTTTGAGTGTCATGGTTATGGACACATTGCTAGTGACTGTGCTAACAAGAAACCAAAGAAGAAGGCTTTCAATCTGACTTGGGATGATGATACTTCTGAGGAAGATGATAAAAAATCTGAGTCTGAGAAGCCTGATGCTAGCAAAGAAAAATTCATGGCATTCATGGCAACTTCTGTTTCTGCTACTCCATTAGTTTCTAATGAAGGGACTGATCAAGATGTTAGTGAGTCAGAGACAGAACATGATTGGCAAGCTGAATATCATATATTGTTTGCAAAGACCATGAAGATGCTCAAGATGAATGAAAAAGTGGCTACAAGCTGGAAAGAATCTGAAGAGCAGAATACTTTTTTAAAAGCTGAATTGTCTGAAGCTCTTACAAAAGTGAGTCACTTAGAGGCTGAAAATAACAAATTGGCAGATGAATTGACTGCTGAAGCACAGAAGTGTGAGTTGATTAATCATGATATGAAGACCTTGAAAGCTGAAAATACCGATTTGCAAGGAAGACTCAAGATGGTTCTTTCTGAGTTGGATACAAGCAAGGCTTCCCTAAACAGGATGAATGCTGGGTCTAAAAAACTTGATGATATCCTGTGCAGTCAAAAGGCAAAGAATAACATGCATGGCATTGGCTACGCTGACGGGGCATTTACATCAAAAGCCAAAGGTAATAATTGTTTTGTTCAAAATTCAGTTGTTACTAATTCTGCTGGTCATGTTACAAATACAGATTCCAAGAAGAAGAATGTGCCACGCCCTGAACGTATACCCACTTGTCATCACTGTGGAATTAAAGGACACATTCGACCCCATTGCAATAAGCTGCAAAAGTCTCCAAAACAAAAGCAATGGAAAAAGCAGAAGGAAGTGTCTCATATGAAAACCAAAGCTGTTTGGGTCAAGAAAGAAGACCTTCCATCTGTCTTGGTACACACTATGCTGAACTATCTGAAAATGCAAGTGTGTGTGCCAAAACTTCATCACCCCTGATCTACAAGATCAAGCCCCCACCCCAGTGCTAATACGAAGATCATCTTGAGGGGGAGTCTTTTTTAGGGGGAGCTGCAGAATCCAGATTGACAGAAGCTGCTTGAAGAAAATTGTTTGTCAATTATGGACAAAAAGGGGGAGAATACTGAAGCCAGGGGGAGAAACAAGCAAAGATCTACAGATGCTGAGATGCGCTGTTTTTTTTTTTAAAATTCAATGTATTTTGGGTTTTTCTCTTGGGTAGATCATTTGTATTATTCTAGGGAGTTTTGTCCATGAATTGCCAAAGGGGGAGATTGTTAGTATTTTTATTGGCTAATTCATGGGTTGGACAAAACTCTGGGTCCATTGAGTTGTATTTTCTAATTTATTTTAGAATGGACTGTGGATGTGTCGCCGGAAGAGCTGAAGTGAAGAATAGAAGAAAAGAAGACCGGGCGAAATCCCTCAGGTCCGATCGATCGGAGCCTCAGACCGATCGATCGGTTTAAAAAGGCTTACAGTTATTTGTCAGTCCGATCGATCGGTCTGCACAGTCCGATCGATCGGACAGCGTGCAGAGTTCGGGAAAGTCTACTTTCTAATTAGATTTAGTTTCCTTTTGAGACTATCTTTCCCAGTTTGAGTCCTACTTGTGCACAAAGTCTAAGGCACGAATTTTGGGCTATTTATAGGGTGTTTCTCTCAACCCTAAAGTACACCACAACTCTCATTGATCTGAGTCAGAGATATTTTAGAGAGAGTTATTCTCTAGAGCCATTGAGAGATTATTCTGAAGGGCTGCTCTAGAAGGTTGTTGCTGCTTCTACTTCTCTTGTAGAAGATTGATCATCTTGGTTGACAAGGTGCGAGGAGATCAAGTAAGGAGAACGGGGCGCGGTGGATGTCGTGTCAGTGGATTCTTTGCAAGAATAACTACAGTCCTTGGGTCGAGGTACAGACTTAGGTAAAGGAGCTTGTGAGCATATCTTGTAACTGTTCGTGAACTCTTGATTTCTGGTTCGTGGTTTTTCTCCCTGGATAGGATTTCCACGTTAAATATTGTGTCTGCCTTCTTGTGGTGTGTGATTGGTAGATAGCTAGTTCTATATTGTCTGATTGATTTATTTCCGCTGCATTGATTGGTTAAATAGAACTAGTAATCCATTCTAGTAGCCCCATATAGAATTTTCAATTGGTATCAGTGAGGGTTACACTATTTTATTGTGTTGATCCATATTTTGCTAGAATGGATACCTATCGTGAAGGCACTTCAACCAATAAGCCTCCTCTGCTGGATGGTTCTAATTATGCTTATTGGAAAGCCAGAATGGTTGCCTTTGTAAAAGCCATAGATTTGAAAGTATGGAAATCTATTGAAAAAGGCTATTCCTTGCCCACTGTCACTACTGATGGGATAACCAGTTTTAAATCTGAAGAACAGTGGACAAAGGATGAAGAATTGGCAGCCACTTGCAACTCCAGGGCTTTGAATGCTATTTATAATGGAGTTAGTATATCTGAGTTTCGTAGAATTTCTACATGCACTACTGCAAAAGAAGCTTGGGATATTCTGCAGACTGTGCATGAAGGGACTGACACTGTCAAACAGTCGAAACTTCAGAAATTGTATACAGCCTTTGAAACCATAAAGATGGAAGATGATGAAACTTTTGATGAGTTTAATTCAAAGCTGAATACAATTGTGAATGATACCTTTACTTTGGGAGAGCCAATTCCTGAAAATAGAGTTGTAAAAAAGATTCTGCGGTCTCTTCCAGAAAGGTTTGATGCAAAGGTTGTGGCCATAGAAGAGAATAAAAATCTGAATATTCTCAAAGCTGAAGAATTAGTTGGCAACCTTCAGACTTTTGAAGCAAACCTAAGGAACAATGGAAAATCAAAATCCAAAGGTGTTGCTTTGAGAGCCTCCAAAGAATCATACAAGAAAATTTCTAATGATTCTGAGTCTGATTCTGAGGAGATTGATCCCCAAGTTGCTGTTGAGTTTATGAAGCAATTTCAAGCGTTCATGAAGGGGAAGAAAAGTAATTTGAAGATCCCTAAAAATTTTGTAAAGAAGAAAACTACTAAAGGGATTAAATGTTTTGAGTGTCATGGTTATGGACACATTGCTAGTGACTGTGCTAACAAGAAACCAAAGAAGAAGGCTTTCAATCTGACTTGGGATGATGATACTTCTGAGGAAGATGATAAAAAATCTGAGTCTGAGAAGCCTGATGCTAGCAAAGAAAAATTCATGGCATTCATGGCAACTTCTGTTTCTGCTACTCCATTAGTTTCTAATGAAGGGACTGATCAAGATGTTAGTGAGTCAGAGACAGAACATGATTGGCAAGCTGAATATCATATATTGTTTGCAAAGACCATGAAGATGCTCAAGATGAATGAAAAAGTGGCTACAAGCTGGAAAGAATCTGAAGAGCAGAATACTTTTTTAAAAGCTGAATTGTCTGAAGCTCTTACAAAAGTGAGTCACTTAGAGGCTGAAAATAACAAATTGGCAGATGAATTGACTGCTGAAGCACAGAAGTGTGAGTTGATTAATCATGATATGAAGACCTTGAAAGCTGAAAATACCGATTTGCAAGGAAGACTCAAGATGGTTCTTTCTGAGTTGGATACAAGCAAGGCTTCCCTAAACAGGATGAATGCTGGGTCTAAAAAACTTGATGATATCCTGTGCAGTCAAAAGGCAAAGAATAACATGCATGGCATTGGCTACGCTGACGGGGCATTTACATCAAAAGCCAAAGGTAATAATTGTTTTGTTCAAAATTCAGTTGTTACTAATTCTGCTGGTCATGTTACAAATACAGATTCCAAGAAGAAGAATGTGCCACGCCCTGAACGTATACCCACTTGTCATCACTGTGGAATTAAAGGACACATTCGACCCCATTGCAATAAGCTGCAAAAGTCTCCAAAACAAAAGCAATGGAAAAAGCAGAAGGAAGTGTCTCATATGAAAACCAAAGCTGTTTGGGTCAAGAAAGAAGACCTTCCATCTGTCTTGGTACACACTATGCTGAACTATCTGAAAATGCAAGTGTGTGTGCCAAAACTTCATCACCCCTGATCTACAAGATCAAGCCCCCACCCCAGTGCTAATACGAAGATCATCTTGAGGGGGAGTCTTTTTTAGGGGGAGCTGCAGAATCCAGATTGACAGAAGCTGCTTGAAGAAAATTGTTTGTCAATTATGGACAAAAAGGGGGAGAATACTGAAGCCAGGGGGAGAAACAAGCAAAGATCTACAGATGCTGAGATGCGCTGTTTTTTTTTTTAAAATTCAATGTATTTTGGGTTTTTCTCTTGGGTAGATCATTTGTATTATTCTAGGGAGTTTTGTCCATGAATTGCCAAAGGGGGAGATTGTTAGTATTTTTATTGGCTAATTCATGGGTTGGACAAAACTCTGGGTCCATTGAGTTGTATTTTCTAATTTATTTTAGAATGGACTGTGGATGTGTCGCCGGAAGAGCTGAAGTGAAGAATAGAAGAAAAGAAGACCGGGCGAAATCCCTCAGGTCCGATCGATCGGAGCCTCAGACCGATCGATCGGTTTAAAAAGGCTTACAGTTATTTGTCAGTCCGATCGATCGGTCTGCACAGTCCGATCGATCGGACAGCGTGCAGAGTTCGGGAAAGTCTACTTTCTAATTAGATTTAGTTTCCTTTTGAGACTATCTTTCCCAGTTTGAGTCCTACTTGTGCACAAAGTCTAAGGCACGAATTTTGGGCTATTTATAGGGTGTTTCTCTCAACCCTAAAGTACACCACAACTCTCATTGATCTGAGTCAGAGATATTTTAGAGAGAGTTATTCTCTAGAGCCATTGAGAGATTATTCTGAAGGGCTGCTCTAGAAGGTTGTTGCTGCTTCTACTTCTCTTGTAGAAGATTGATCATCTTGGTTGACAAGGTGCGAGGAGATCAAGTAAGGAGAACGGGGCGCGGTGGATGTCGTGTCAGTGGATTCTTTGCAAGAATAACTACAGTCCTTGGGTCGAGGTACAGACTTAGGTAAAGGAGCTTGTGAGCATATCTTGTAACTGTTCGTGAACTCTTGATTTCTGGTTCGTGGTTTTTCTCCCTGGATAGGGTTTCCACGTTAAATATTGTGTCTGCCTTCTTGTGGTGTGTGATTGGTAGATAGCTAGTTCTATATTGTCTGATTGATTTATTTCCGCTGCATTGATTGGTTAAATAGAACTAGTAATCCATTCTAGTAGCCCCATATAGAATTTTCAATTGGTATCAGTGAGGGTTACACTATTTTATTGTGTTGATCCATATTTTGCTAGAATGGATACCTATCGTGAAGGCACTTCAACCAATAAGCCTCCTCTGCTGGATGGTTCTAATTATGCTTATTGGAAAGCCAGAATGGTTGCCTTTGTAAAAGCCATAGATTTGAAAGTATGGAAATCTATTGAAAAAGGCTATTCCTTGCCCACTGTCACTACTGATGGGATAACCAGTTTTAAATCTGAAGAACAGTGGACAAAGGATGAAGAATTGGCAGCCACTTGCAACTCCAGGGCTTTGAATGCTATTTATAATGGAGTTAGTATATCTGAGTTTCGTAGAATTTCTACATGCACTACTGCAAAAGAAGCTTGGGATATTCTGCAGACTGTGCATGAAGGGACTGACACTGTCAAACAGTCGAAACTTCAGAAATTGTATACAGCCTTTGAAACCATAAAGATGGAAGATGATGAAACTTTTGATGAGTTTAATTCAAAGCTGAATACAATTGTGAATGATACCTTTACTTTGGGAGAGCCAATTCCTGAAAATAGAGTTGTAAAAAAGATTCTGCGGTCTCTTCCAGAAAGGTTTGATGCAAAGGTTGTGGCCATAGAAGAGAATAAAAATCTGAATATTCTCAAAGCTGAAGAATTAGTTGGCAACCTTCAGACTTTTGAAGCAAACCTAAGGAACAATGGAAAATCAAAATCCAAAGGTGTTGCTTTGAGAGCCTCCAAAGAATCATACAAGAAAATTTCTAATGATTCTGAGTCTGATTCTGAGGAGATTGATCCCCAAGTTGCTGTTGAGTTTATGAAGCAATTTCAAGCGTTCATGAAGGGGAAGAAAAGTAATTTGAAGATCCCTAAAAATTTTGTAAAGAAGAAAACTACTAAAGGGATTAAATGTTTTGAGTGTCATGGTTATGGACACATTGCTAGTGACTGTGCTAACAAGAAACCAAAGAAGAAGGCTTTCAATCTGACTTGGGATGATGATACTTCTGAGGAAGATGATAAAAAATCTGAGTCTGAGAAGCCTGATGCTAGCAAAGAAAAATTCATGGCATTCATGGCAACTTCTGTTTCTGCTACTCCATTAGTTTCTAATGAAGGGACTGATCAAGATGTTAGTGAGTCAGAGACAGAACATGATTGGCAAGCTGAATATCATATATTGTTTGCAAAGACCATGAAGATGCTCAAGATGAATGAAAAAGTGGCTACAAGCTGGAAAGAATCTGAAGAGCAGAATACTTTTTTAAAAGCTGAATTGTCTGAAGCTCTTACAAAAGTGAGTCACTTAGAGGCTGAAAATAACAAATTGGCAGATGAATTGACTGCTGAAGCACAGAAGTGTGAGTTGATTAATCATGATATGAAGACCTTGAAAGCTGAAAATACCGATTTGCAAGGAAGACTCAAGATGGTTCTTTCTGAGTTGGATACAAGCAAGGCTTCCCTAAACAGGATGAATGCTGGGTCTAAAAAACTTGATGATATCCTGTGCAGTCAAAAGGCAAAGAATAACATGCATGGCATTGGCTACGCTGACGGGGCATTTACATCAAAAGCCAAAGGTAATAATTGTTTTGTTCAAAATTCAGTTGTTACTAATTCTGCTGGTCATGTTACAAATACAGATTCCAAGAAGAAGAATGTGCCACGCCCTGAACGTATACCCACTTGTCATCACTGTGGAATTAAAGGACACATTCGACCCCATTGCAATAAGCTGCAAAAGTCTCCAAAACAAAAGCAATGGAAAAAGCAGAAGGAAGTGTCTCATATGAAAACCAAAGCTGTTTGGGTCAAGAAAGAAGACCTTCCATCTGTCTTGGTACACACTATGCTGAACTATCTGAAAATGCAAGTGTGTGTGCCAAAACTTCATCACCCCTGATCTACAAGATCAAGCCCCCACCCCAGTGCTAATACGAAGATCATCTTGAGGGGGAGTCTTTTTTAGGGGGAGCTGCAGAATCCAGATTGACAGAAGCTGCTTGAAGAAAATTGTTTGTCAATTATGGACAAAAAGGGGGAGAATACTGAAGCCAGGGGGAGAAACAAGCAAAGATCTACAGATGCTGAGATGCGCTGTTTTTTTTTTTAAAATTCAATGTATTTTGGGTTTTTCTCTTGGGTAGATCATTTGTATTATTCTAGGGAGTTTTGTCCATGAATTGCCAAAGGGGGAGATTGTTAGTATTTTTATTGGCTAATTCATGGGTTGGACAAAACTCTGGGTCCATTGAGTTGTATTTTCTAATTTATTTTAGAATGGACTGTGGATGTGTCGCCGGAAGAGCTGAAGTGAAGAATAGAAGAAAAGAAGACCGGGCGAAATCCCTCAGGTCCGATCGATCGGAGCCTCAGACCGATCGATCGGTTTAAAAAGGCTTACAGTTATTTGTCAGTCCGATCGATCGGTCTGCACAGTCCGATCGATCGGACAGCGTGCAGAGTTCGGGAAAGTCTACTTTCTAATTAGATTTAGTTTCCTTTTGAGACTATCTTTCCCAGTTTGAGTCCTACTTGTGCACAAAGTCTAAGGCACGAATTTTGGGCTATTTATAGGGTGTTTCTCTCAACCCTAAAGTACACCACAACTCTCATTGATCTGAGTCAGAGATATTTTAGAGAGAGTTATTCTCTAGAGCCATTGAGAGATTATTCTGAAGGGCTGCTCTAGAAGGTTGTTGCTGCTTCTACTTCTCTTGTAGAAGATTGATCATCTTGGTTGACAAGGTGCGAGGAGATCAAGTAAGGAGAACGGGGCGCGGTGGATGTCGTGTCAGTGGATTCTTTGCAAGAATAACTACAGTCCTTGGGTCGAGGTACAGACTTAGGTAAAGGAGCTTGTGAGCATATCTTGTAACTGTTCGTGAACTCTTGATTTCTGGTTCGTGGTTTTTCTCCCTGGATAGGGTTTCCACGTTAAATATTGTGTCTGCCTTCTTGTGGTGTGTGATTGGTAGATAGCTAGTTCTATATTGTCTGATTGATTTATTTCCGCTGCATTGATTGGTTAAATAGAACTAGTAATCCATTCTAGTAGCCCCATATAGAATTTTCAATTGGTATCAGTGAGGGTTACACTATTTTATTGTGTTGATCCATATTTTGCTAGAATGGATACCTATCGTGAAGGCACTTCAACCAATAAGCCTCATCTGCTGGATGGTTCTAATTATGCTTATTGGAAAGCCAGAATGGTTGCCTTTGTAAAAGCCATAGATTTGAAAGTATGGAAATCTATTGAAAAAGGCTATTCCTTGCCCACTGTCACTACTGATGGGATAACCAGTTTTAAATCTGAAGAACAGTGGACAAAGGATGAAGAATTGGCAGCCACTTGCAACTCCAGGGCTTTGAATGCTATTTATAATGGAGTTAGTATATCTGAGTTTCGTAGAATTTCTACATGCACTACTGCAAAAGAAGCTTGGGATATTCTGCAGACTGTGCATGAAGGGACTGACACTGTCAAACAGTCGAAACTTCAGAAATTGTATACAGCCTTTGAAACCATAAAGATGGAAGATGATGAAACTTTTGATGAGTTTAATTCAAAGCTGAATACAATTGTGAATGATACCTTTACTTTGGGAGAGCCAATTCCTGAAAATAGAGTTGTAAAAAAGATTCTGCGGTCTCTTCCAGAAAGGTTTGATGCAAAGGTTGTGGCCATAGAAGAGAATAAAAATCTGAATATTCTCAAAGCTGAAGAATTAGTTGGCAACCTTCAGACTTTTGAAGCAAACCTAAGGAACAATGGAAAATCAAAATCCAAAGGTGTTGCTTTGAGAGCCTCCAAAGAATCATACAAGAAAATTTCTAATGATTCTGAGTCTGATTCTGAGGAGATTGATCCCCAAGTTGCTGTTGAGTTTATGAAGCAATTTCAAGCGTTCATGAAGGGGAAGAAAAGTAATTTGAAGATCCCTAAAAATTTTGTAAAGAAGAAAACTACTAAAGGGATTAAATGTTTTGAGTGTCATGGTTATGGACACATTGCTAGTGACTGTGCTAACAAGAAACCAAAGAAGAAGGCTTTCAATCTGACTTGGGATGATGATACTTCTGAGGAAGATGATAAAAAATCTGAGTCTGAGAAGCCTGATGCTAGCAAAGAAAAATTCATGGCATTCATGGCAACTTCTGTTTCTGCTACTCCATTAGTTTCTAATGAAGGGACTGATCAAGATGTTAGTGAGTCAGAGACAGAACATGATTGGCAAGCTGAATATCATATATTGTTTGCAAAGACCATGAAGATGCTCAAGATGAATGAAAAAGTGGCTACAAGCTGGAAAGAATCTGAAGAGCAGAATACTTTTTTAAAAGCTGAATTGTCTGAAGCTCTTACAAAAGTGAGTCACTTAGAGGCTGAAAATAACAAATTGGCAGATGAATTGACTGCTGAAGCACAGAAGTGTGAGTTGATTAATCATGATATGAAGACCTTGAAAGCTGAAAATACCGATTTGCAAGGAAGACTCAAGATGGTTCTTTCTGAGTTGGATACAAGCAAGGCTTCCCTAAACAGGATGAATGCTGGGTCTAAAAAACTTGATGATATCCTGTGCAGTCAAAAGGCAAAGAATAACATGCATGGCATTGGCTACGCTGACGGGGCATTTACATCAAAAGCCAAAGGTAATAATTGTTTTGTTCAAAATTCAGTTGTTACTAATTCTGCTGGTCATGTTACAAATACAGATTCCAAGAAGAAGAATGTGCCACGCCCTGAACGTATACCCACTTGTCATCACTGTGGAATTAAAGGACACATTCGACCCCATTGCAATAAGCTGCAAAAGTCTCCAAAACAAAAGCAATGGAAAAAGCAGAAGGAAGTGTCTCATATGAAAACCAAAGCTGTTTGGGTCAAGAAAGAAGACCTTCCATCTGTCTTGGTACACACTATGCTGAACTATCTGAAAATGCAAGTGTGTGTGCCAAAACTTCATCACCCCTGATCTACAAGATCAAGCCCCCACCCCAGTGCTAATACGAAGATCATCTTGAGGGGGAGTCTTTTTTAGGGGGAGCTGCAGAATCCAGATTGACAGAAGCTGCTTGAAGAAAATTGTTTGTCAATTATGGACAAAAAGGGGGAGAATACTGAAGCCAGGGGGAGAAACAAGCAAAGATCTACAGATGCTGAGATGCGCTGTTTTTTTTTTTAAAATTCAATGTATTTTGGGTTTTTCTCTTGGGTAGATCATTTGTATTATTCTAGGGAGTTTTGTCCATGAATTGCCAAAGGGGGAGATTGTTAGTATTTTTATTGGCTAATTCATGGGTTGGACAAAACTCTGGGTCCATTGAGTTGTATTTTCTAATTTATTTTAGAATGGACTGTGGATGTGTCGCCGGAAGAGCTGAAGTGAAGAATAGAAGAAAAGAAGACCGGGCGAAATCCCTCAGGTCCGATCGATCGGAGCCTCAGACCGATCGATCGGTTTAAAAAGGCTTACAGTTATTTGTCAGTCCGATCGATCGGTCTGCACAGTCCGATCGATCGGACAGCGTGCAGAGTTCGGGAAAGTCTACTTTCTAATTAGATTTAGTTTCCTTTTGAGACTATCTTTCCCAGTTTGAGTCCTACTTGTGCACAAAGTCTAAGGCACGAATTTTGGGCTATTTATAGGGTGTTTCTCTCAACCCTAAAGTACACCACAACTCTCATTGATCTGAGTCAGAGATATTTTAGAGAGAGTTATTCTCTAGAGCCATTGAGAGATTATTCTGAAGGGCTGCTCTAGAAGGTTGTTGCTGCTTCTACTTCTCTTGTAGAAGATTGATCATCTTGGTTGACAAGGTGCGAGGAGATCAAGTAAGGAGAACGGGGCGCGGTGGATGTCGTGTCAGTGGATTCTTTGCAAGAATAACTACAGTCCTTGGGTCGAGGTACAGACTTAGGTAAAGGAGCTTGTGAGTATATCTTGTAACTGTTCGTGAACTCTTGATTTCTGGTTCGTGGTTTTTCTCCCTGGATAGGGTTTCCACGTTAAATATTGTGTCTGCCTTCTTGTGGTGTGTGATTGGTAGATAGCTAGTTCTATATTGTCTGATTGATTTATTTCCGCTGCATTGATTGGTTAAATAGAACTAGTAATCCATTCTAGTAGCCCCATATAGAATTTTCAATTGGTATCAGTGAGGGTTACACTATTTTATTGTGTTGATCCATATTTTGCTAGAATGGATACCTATCGTGAAGGCACTTCAACCAATAAGCCTCATCTGCTGGATGGTTCTAATTATGCTTATTGGAAAGCCAGAATGGTTGCCTTTGTAAAAACCATAGATTTGAAAGTATGGAAATCTATTGAAAAAGGCTATTCCTTGCCCACTGTCACTACTGATGGGATAACCAGTTTTAAATCTGAAGAACAGTGGACAAAGGATGAAGAATTGGCAGCCACTTGCAACTCCAGGGCTTTGAATGCTATTTATAATGGAGTTAGTATATCTGAGTTTCGTAGAATTTCTACATGCACTACTGCAAAAGAAGCTTGGGATATTCTGCAGACTGTGCATGAAGGGACTGACACTGTCAAACAGTCGAAACTTCAGAAATTGTATACAGCCTTTGAAACCATAAAGATGGAAGATGATGAAACTTTTGATGAGTTTAATTCAAAGCTGAATACAATTGTGAATGATACCTTTACTTTGGGAGAGCCAATTCCTGAAAATAGAGTTGTAAAAAAGATTCTGCGGTCTCTTCCAGAAAGGTTTGATGCAAAGGTTGTGGCCATAGAAGAGAATAAAAATCTGAATATTCTCAAAGCTGAAGAATTAGTTGGCAACCTTCAGACTTTTGAAGCAAACCTAAGGAACAATGGAAAATCAAAATCCAAAGGTGTTGCTTTGAGAGCCTCCAAAGAATCATACAAGAAAATTTCTAATGATTCTGAGTCTGATTCTGAGGAGATTGATCCCCAAGTTGCTGTTGAGTTTATGAAGCAATTTCAAGCGTTCATGAAGGGGAAGAAAAGTAATTTGAAGATCCCTAAAAATTTTGTAAAGAAGAAAACTACTAAAGGGATTAAATGTTTTGAGTGTCATGGTTATGGACACATTGCTAGTGACTGTGCTAACAAGAAACCAAAG
Source organism: Cinnamomum chago (assembly GCA_038049695.1). Lineage (NCBI taxonomy): Eukaryota > Viridiplantae > Streptophyta > Magnoliopsida > Laurales > Lauraceae > Cinnamomum > Cinnamomum chago. The sequence continues at coordinate 53,146,445 of CP142460.1, forward strand.
AAGAAGGCTTTCAATCTGACTTGGGATGATGATACTTCTGAGGAAGATGATAAAAAATCTGAGTCTGAGAAGCCTGATGCTAGCAAAGAAAAATTCATGGCATTCATGGCAACTTCTGTTTCTGCTACTCCATTAGTTTCTAATGAAGGGACTGATCAAGATGTTAGTGAGTCAGAGACAGAACATGATTGGCAAGCTGAATATCATATATTGTTTGCAAAGACCATGAAGATGCTCAAGATGAATGAAAAAGTGGCTACAAGCTGGAAAGAATCTGAAGAGCAGAATACTTTTTTAAAAGCTGAATTGTCTGAAGCTCTTACAAAAGTGAGTCACTTAGAGGCTGAAAATAACAAATTGGCAGATGAATTGACTGCTGAAGCACAGAAGTGTGAGTTGATTAATCATGATATGAAGACCTTGAAAGCTGAAAATACCGATTTGCAAGGAAGACTCAAGATGGTTCTTTCTGAGTTGGATACAAGCAAGGCTTCCCTAAACAGGATGAATGCTGGGTCTAAAAAACTTGATGATATCCTGTGCAGTCAAAAGGCAAAGAATAACATGCATGGCATTGGCTACGCTGACGGGGCATTTACATCAAAAGCCAAAGGTAATAATTGTTTTGTTCAAAATTCAGTTGTTACTAATTCTGCTGGTCATGTTACAAATACAGATTCCAAGAAGAAGAATGTGCCACGCCCTGAACGTATACCCACTTGTCATCACTGTGGAATTAAAGGACACATTCGACCCCATTGCAATAAGCTGCAAAAGTCTCCAAAACAAAAGCAATGGAAAAAGCAGAAGGAAGTGTCTCATATGAAAACCAAAGCTGTTTGGGTCAAGAAAGAAGACCTTCCATCTGTCTTGGTACACACTATGCTGAACTATCTGAAAATGCAAGTGTGTGTGCCAAAACTTCATCACCCCTGATCTACAAGATCAAGCCCCCACCCCAGTGCTAATACGAAGATCATCTTGAGGGGGAGTCTTTTTTAGGGGGAGCTGCAGAATCCAGATTGACAGAAGCTGCTTGAAGAAAATTGTTTGTCAATTATGGACAAAAAGGGGGAGAATACTGAAGCCAGGGGGAGAAACAAGCAAAGATCTACAGATGCTGAGATGCGCTGTTTTTTTTTTTAAAATTCAATGTATTTTGGGTTTTTCTCTTGGGTAGATCATTTGTATTATTCTAGGGAGTTTTGTCCATGAATTGCCAAAGGGGGAGATTGTTAGTATTTTTATTGGCTAATTCATGGGTTGGACAAAACTCTGGGTCCATTGAGTTGTATTTTCTAATTTATTTTAGAATGGACTGTGGATGTGTCGCCGGAAGAGCTGAAGTGAAGAATAGAAGAAAAGAAGACCGGGCGAAATCCCTCAGGTCCGATCGATCGGAGCCTCAGACCGATCGATCGGTTTAAAAAGGCTTACAGTTATTTGTCAGTCCGATCGATCGGTCTGCACAGTCCGATCGATCGGACAGCGTGCAGAGTTCGGGAAAGTCTACTTTCTAATTAGATTTAGTTTCCTTTTGAGACTATCTTTCCCAGTTTGAGTCCTACTTGTGCACAAAGTCTAAGGCACGAATTTTGGGCTATTTATAGGGTGTTTCTCTCAACCCTAAAGTACACCACAACTCTCATTGATCTGAGTCAGAGATATTTTAGAGAGAGTTATTCTCTAGAGCCATTGAGAGATTATTCTGAAGGGCTGCTCTAGAAGGTTGTTGCTGCTTCTACTTCTCTTGTAGAAGATTGATCATCTTGGTTGACAAGGTGCGAGGAGATCAAGTAAGGAGAACGGGGCGCGGTGGATGTCGTGTCAGTGGATTCTTTGCAAGAATAACTACAGTCCTTGGGTCGAGGTACAGACTTAGGTAAAGGAGCTTGTGAGTATATCTTGTAACTGTTCGTGAACTCTTGATTTCTGGTTCGTGGTTTTTCTCCCTGGATAGGGTTTCCACGTTAAATATTGTGTCTGCCTTCTTGTGGTGTGTGATTGGTAGATAGCTAGTTCTATATTGTCTGATTGATTTATTTCCGCTGCATTGATTGGTTAAATAGAACTAGTAATCCATTCTAGTAGCCCCATATAGAATTTTCAATTGGTATCAGTGAGGGTTACACTATTTTATTGTGTTGATCCATATTTTGCTAGAATGGATACCTATCGTGAAGGCACTTCAACCAATAAGCCTCATCTGCTGGATGGTTCTAATTATGCTTATTGGAAAGCCAGAATGGTTGCCTTTGTAAAAGCCATAGATTTGAAAGTATGGAAATCTATTGAAAAAGGCTATTCCTTGCCCACTGTCACTACTGATGGGATAACCAGTTTTAAATCTGAAGAACAGTGGACAAAGGATGAAGAATTGGCAGCCACTTGCAACTCCAGGGCTTTGAATGCTATTTATAATGGAGTTAGTATATCTGAGTTTCGTAGAATTTCTACATGCACTACTGCAAAAGAAGCTTGGGATATTCTGCAGACTGTGCATGAAGGGACTGACACTGTCAAACAGTCGAAACTTCAGAAATTGTATACAGCCTTTGAAACCATAAAGATGGAAGATGATGAAACTTTTGATGAGTTTAATTCAAAGCTGAATACAATTGTGAATGATACCTTTACTTTGGGAGAGCCAATTCCTGAAAATAGAGTTGTAAAAAAGATTCTGCGGTCTCTTCCAGAAAGGTTTGATGCAAAGGTTGTGGCCATAGAAGAGAATAAAAATCTGAATATTCTCAAAGCTGAAGAATTAGTTGGCAACCTTCAGACTTTTGAAGCAAACCTAAGGAACAATGGAAAATCAAAATCCAAAGGTGTTGCTTTGAGAGCCTCCAAAGAATCATACAAGAAAATTTCTAATGATTCTGAGTCTGATTCTGAGGAGATTGATCCCCAAGTTGCTGTTGAGTTTATGAAGCAATTTCAAGCGTTCATGAAGGGGAAGAAAAGTAATTTGAAGATCCCTAAAAATTTTGTAAAGAAGAAAACTACTAAAGGGATTAAATGTTTTGAGTGTCATGGTTATGGACACATTGCTAGTGACTGTGCTAACAAGAAACCAAAGAAGAAGGCTTTCAATCTGACTTGGGATGATGATACTTCTGAGGAAGATGATAAAAAATCTGAGTCTGAGAAGCCTGATGCTAGCAAAGAAAAATTCATGGCATTCATGGCAACTTCTGTTTCTGCTACTCCATTAGTTTCTAATGAAGGGACTGATCAAGATGTTAGTGAGTCAGAGACAGAACATGATTGGCAAGCTGAATATCATATATTGTTTGCAAAGACCATGAAGATGCTCAAGATGAATGAAAAAGTGGCTACAAGCTGGAAAGAATCTGAAGAGCAGAATACTTTTTTAAAAGCTGAATTGTCTGAAGCTCTTACAAAAGTGAGTCACTTAGAGGCTGAAAATAACAAATTGGCAGATGAATTGACTGCTGAAGCACAGAAGTGTGAGTTGATTAATCATGATATGAAGACCTTGAAAGCTGAAAATACCGATTTGCAAGGAAGACTCAAGATGGTTCTTTCTGAGTTGGATACAAGCAAGGCTTCCCTAAACAGGATGAATGCTGGGTCTAAAAAACTTGATGATATCCTGTGCAGTCAAAAGGCAAAGAATAACATGCATGGCATTGGCTACGCTGACGGGGCATTTACATCAAAAGCCAAAGGTAATAATTGTTTTGTTCAAAATTCAGTTGTTACTAATTCTGCTGGTCATGTTACAAATACAGATTCCAAGAAGAAGAATGTGCCACGCCCTGAACGTATACCCACTTGTCATCACTGTGGAATTAAAGGACACATTCGACCCCATTGCAATAAGCTGCAAAAGTCTCCAAAACAAAAGCAATGGAAAAAGCAGAAGGAAGTGTCTCATATGAAAACCAAAGCTGTTTGGGTCAAGAAAGAAGACCTTCCATCTGTCTTGGTACACACTATGCTGAACTATCTGAAAATGCAAGTGTGTGTGCCAAAACTTCATCACCCCTGATCTACAAGATCAAGCCCCCACCCCAGTGCTAATACGAAGATCATCTTGAGGGGGAGTCTTTTTTAGGGGGAGCTGCAGAATCCAGATTGACAGAAGCTGCTTGAAGAAAATTGTTTGTCAATTATGGACAAAAAGGGGGAGAATACTGAAGCCAGGGGGAGAAACAAGCAAAGATCTACAGATGCTGAGATGCGCTGTTTTTTTTTTTTAAAATTCAATGTATTTTGGGTTTTTCTCTTGGGTAGATCATTTGTATTATTCTAGGGAGTTTTGTCCATGAATTGCCAAAGGGGGAGATTGTTAGTATTTTTATTGGCTAATTCATGGGTTGGACAAAACTCTGGGTCCATTGAGTTGTATTTTCTAATTTATTTTAGAATGGACTGTGGATGTGTCGCCGGAAGAGCTGAAGTGAAGAATAGAAGAAAAGAAGACCGGGCGAAATCCCTCAGGTCCGATCGATCGGAGCCTCAGACCGATCGATCGGTTTAAAAAGGCTTACAGTTATTTGTCAGTCCGATCGATCGGTCTGCACAGTCCGATCGATCGGACAGCGTGCAGAGTTCGGGAAAGTCTACTTTCTAATTAGATTTAGTTTCCTTTTGAGACTATCTTTCCCAGTTTGAGTCCTACTTGTGCACAAAGTCTAAGGCACGAATTTTGGGCTATTTATAGGGTGTTTCTCTCAACCCTAAAGTACACCACAACTCTCATTGATCTGAGTCAGAGATATTTTAGAGAGAGTTATTCTCTAGAGCCATTGAGAGATTATTCTGAAGGGCTGCTCTAGAAGGTTGTTGCTGCTTCTACTTCTCTTGTAGAAGATTGATCATCTTGGTTGACAAGGTGCGAGGAGATCAAGTAAGGAGAACGGGGCGCGGTGGATGTCGTGTCAGTGGATTCTTTGCAAGAATAACTACAGTCCTTGGGTCGAGGTACAGACTTAGGTAAAGGAGCTTGTGAGCATATCTTGTAACTGTTCGTGAACTCTTGATTTCTGGTTCGTGGTTTTTCTCCCTGGATAGGGTTTCCACGTTAAATATTGTGTCTGCCTTCTTGTGGTGTGTGATTGGTAGATAGCTAGTTCTATATTGTCTGATTGATTTATTTCCGCTGCATTGATTGGTTAAATAGAACTAGTAATCCATTCTAGTAGCCCCATATAGAATTTTCAATACTCATTATTTATCAATGTATTAGACACATCATCAAATTTAATTTCACCTTTCCCATATAGTAAAGTGGTGGTCAAATGCTCATAAGTGTCAGGTTACGAATTCAACAACAACAATGCCTTGTCCTTATCTTCAATTATCACATCAAGATTTTGTAGAACAACAAGAATGTTGTTAAAATCACTCAAATGCTCAAACATAGAAATACCTTCTTTATACTGGAAAATAAAAATTTTCTTCTTCAAATAGAGCCAATTTTCAATACTGTAAGTCGTATACTTATCTCCCAATTTCTTCCACAACTCCTTGGTTGAAGTCTCATCTATAACAAAATACTTCTGGTCCTTAGCAAGACAAAGCCTAATGATGCCACAAGCTTGACGATTGATCTTCACCCAATACTTCTCTACCATCTCTATAGGTTTATCCTCCAAAGCAATATCTAACTCTTGTTGAAATAAAACATCCAAAACCTTGCATTGCAACATGCCAAAGTTATTCGTTCCATCAATGTTTTCTACTTGAGATTTTGCATTCGAGACGGTGGCTTGTACTGCTGATGGATGTTTAGAAGACGAATTGTTTGACATCTTTTCGTCCAATAATCAAGAAATGAAAAAAAAAAAAAAAGAAAGAAAGAAAACAACTTCAATGCCAAGGTCGAAACCCAAGCTCTGATGCCAATTTGTTGTGCAAAAGCCTTAAGAAATCTCTCACACATAATCTTGATAATGGGTTTGATAGGTTAACCAAGAAAAGATTCAAACTTTGCAAATCAAAGTAAACTGATAACAGAGATAAAGCAAAGAACAACCAACCACAAGAGAAGACACGAATTTTATTTTATTTTTTTATTTTTATTTATTTTTGCATTTGGCCGGAGGTCCCTCAATATTGGTTTTTATTGCAAACGGTCTACGAATTAATTTCGTAGAGGCAAAGGTCCCTTCCATCGTTTCATATACTTGAAAGGACAATAATGCCCTCATAATCTCTTATCGTTTTTTAAAAAAATTTAAGCCTAAAATCCTGATAACTTGCCAAAGAATGAACAAAAGAGAGAAATTAGGAATTTTGAACATTGAGCGCAAGGAAAAGAAGGGAAAGTGAATCAGGGAAGGAGATTCTCTTGGAGGGCCGCAAACATTCGTAACATCTTCGAAGAAACGATTTTGTTGTCCATTTAGCTGTTGCTAGGCTTGTCAATGGATCGGGCTGGGCCTGGGTTTGGGTTGTTCAATCCCGTCCCGAAAATTGGACGGGCCCACCAGGGGTTGTCTAGTCCCGGCCCTAAATTGAACGGGTCTACATCAAATCCAGTCTTATACGGGCAAGGGCTGGGACAAGGCCACGCCAGAGCTGAGCCCGATCCTTGAAACAAGCAAAACATTCTCTAATTACTCCTACTGTCACTAGACACCCGGTGCGAATTGGACTTTAAACACTTTTCCTTTTTTCGGGCTTGGGACCAACAATGCAATGCAACAAGCAATATGGCGGAGTTAAAAACTTTTTCATGGGAGCCTGGGACTTAGGGGTATGTGTTTTATAAGAGGGGGGCCGAAGTTACAAAACTGCCCCTCCTAATTAGCTGTTTTTTTACTGTTAGTGAAGGGCAGTTTCGGTAATCTATAAAATAATTAGTATAATGATCTTACAACGGGTCGGGCCGGGCCTGAATGGGCTGGGCTGTTTTTGCCCAATCTCAGTCCCATTTTGGTTGGGCTTTAAAAATATTGTCCAAGCCCACCCTGCTGGGCTCAATTTTTTTTAAAAGCCTTATATTTTCGGTCTTGGGCCGGGCCGAGCCGAGTACCCATTTCAACGCATCCCATTAACAGGCCTAGTGGTTGCAGAAGTGGTTCGTTTGATTTCGAACCCTAGAAGATATAAAATCTAGACCAGTCCAAGCATCTCCTCATACAAACTATTAACATTTTCTCACTCCAAGACAAGTAAGTTGAATATTTTTTCATTTGTGAATCTTCATCGTGTTGGAATCATATATATCTGTTTATCACAAACTCACATAAATTATTTCAGAACTCAGATAAATTTATTCCAGAACTTAGATAACTTTCTTCCAAAAACTTAGATTAATTTTTTCAAAACTCAGATAAATTTGTTCCAGAACTCAGATAAAATTTTTCAAGAACTCAGATAAATTTGTGCACAACTCAAATAAATTTGTTTCAGAACTCAGAGAAATTTGCCTAGAACTCAGATAAATTTATCTGAGTTAGCGATATATGAATTTATCTGAGTTTGTCACTAATGAGTGTTAAATATTGCATATTTTACCCCTCATTAGTCCGAGTTTTTATCAGCATCTCATATGCATATCATTTGTTTTACACGGAGATTTTATCCTTCTATCACATTAACGGATTATCAGATTATCTTAAATAAATCCGATTTTTTGTAGCACATTTTTATGTAATTTCTCTTGTGTAGGCGGACCCCACGACTACCACAACCTTCCGCCTAGTGTCCCATGGCATCAAGAAGAGATTTCAATAAAAAAGTTACATGAAGAGATTTTATTGAAGAAACCTTGGTGAAGTTTTGAAGAATTTCAAAATAAGAGGAGAAGACTTTAAGGATAAAAGAAGTCATTTTCTAACGCAGAGGAGTGGTTGGTGTATTGATTAGAGCTTGGGTTGGTATGAAATAGGTTATGGGTTCAAATCCCTTCATTTTGAAATAAGTTTGTTGCAATCAATCTAATGGAAGCAATCCTTATGAAAGGAAATGAGTCAATCAAAAGTCTTCAATGTTTCTATAAATTGAAATGTTTTTGTAGAAAAAAAAAGGAGACAATCTTTTGGCAAATTAGTCTTTTTGCAATTTTATTTTTACTTTTAGATTGTAATTAGGAGCTTCTTTGTAACTAATATAGAGAGTGTGTGTAATTGAAGATCATTAATGAAGATTTTCAGCTCTTTCTTGATGTTTAGTAGCTAAAGCTCTTAGATTAGGCTCTCCTTTTGAAGCTAAGTAATGTGATTAGTTTAATTACATACATGTTTTAGTTTAAATTTTCTATTTGTGCCTTAATTGATTAGTAGATTTTAGATCTAATTGTGCTAATCTCTCACATTTCTCATGCTCTATCTCTACACTTGATGCTTGGATAATATCTCAATTGATGCTTTGTAGTTGAATTAAGTTCTCTCACATAGCGTGCTCTAAAGCCCTAATCTAAAGCTCTTAGATTAGGCTCTCTTCTTGAAACTAAGTAATGTGATTAGTTTAAATACATGCATGTTTTAGTTTAAATTTTCTATTTGTGCTTTGATTGATTAGTAGATTTTTAGATGTAATTGTATCAATCTCTCTCATTTCTCATGCTCTATCTCTACACTTGATGCTTGTATAATCTCAATTGATGCTTTGTAGTTGGATTAAGTTCTCTCACATAGCATGCTGTAGAGCCCTTATCTTTGATCTTTTTTAGCTTGATTTTGATGATTAATTGTTATGGCAGTTAGGTTATGATCTATGATCTTGGCTTTCGATTTTCTTTACTTTGATCTTCATTGTTATATCATTCAATTCAATTAGGCAAGAGATTGCTTAATTGGATTGTAGATTTGGGAGTTAAATTAGAACATTCATTGTTTGAATTAATTACATACTTAGTGGATTTTGGATTGCCTAATCTCTTATTTTTATTGTTGTTGATTTAAATCTTTGTGTGATTTATTATTTTCACTTTTAGATTGTTAGATCTACACTTCACACAACTTATTTTAAACTCATATATATTGTACACCACATCTTCACCTTAAATCTTTCATTTCCACCACCATTCATCCACTAATTTAGTGTAGCTTGTTAGATTAGTTTAGATCTTATTCATTTTATATTTTAAATTGTTAATTAGAGTAGTTTAGTTGGTATTTTAATTTTATTTTACATTACATTTGGTTAATTCCAATTTTCACACATAGTTTAGTAATTTTAATTGCTCACTTCAATTGTGTTTATTAACTATATCTTAGTTCAATTCTACTCAAATTGGATTCATTGCTTCTTCCATCCTCTCTCCGTGGGATCGATAATTCGGACTCTATAGTCCTTTTTTACTTGACGACACAGTAGTCTTGCGGTTAAGCATTACACATATAATTCTCGATCAATCACATAAACTAAAATAAATTTATCACGAATGACATGACTGGATTGTACAAAGAAATACTCATGATATAAGAAACATAAAACGAAAACGATAAGACGTTACATTGTAAGAAGCTCTTCTTTTGTTGAAACATGAGAAATCTCAACAGAACATCTCCTTGTTCAACCAGATTGAAAAAACGAAAAGAAAGAAGATTGTGGGATATAGATCGAGATCTAAATCATCTAAACCCTATTTCTTTGATTTGGATTGATTTGAACCATATTTCTTTGATTCGGAATACAGATGATATATTAAACTAGAAAGGTTGCAAAATCTGTCATTCACACCTAGAACGAGTGCATATGAATTTCTTTTACAAAGGATATTTTCTGTACCTATCACTATCGATTGCCATTACCATTTGAGATTCAAAACTTAATCTACAAGAAATTACAAGGGCAAATCAGTCATAAAAGATCATGCTTATGCGCATAAAATGAGGGCTTAAACTGCATGACATGTTCAAACGATTATGTGTGACGTGCTGAGGCGCTTATAGGGCCAAATCATTCAAGCCAATGTGTGATCTGGCGTATTTAGGGATTTCTGACTGAAATATGTTGAGTTGTATGGACCATAGGCCTTAACCGAAAGTCTTGTGGATTAGAGCCTTTAAATGACAAAGTTAAGGCACCTTTGGCTAATTTATCCTTTTTTTTTTCTTATTCCCGTGTACAAAGACGACACCCACTTTCCAAACATACCCAAACAAGATCCTAAAATAAAGGATCTCCAGCCAAGCCAATATTTGACGGATCCTAAAATAAAAAAGGACCCCAAATCGAGCCATAAAAACAATAAATGGTGGAGTTGATGGCCCTGTCTAACTCAGTAATTTATCCATTTGATTTAATTTGGCTCAACACTAACATAACAATAAAAAGATTTCAAGAACATTCTAAGATTAGTAACGGAGGGTCCAACTATTTCAACCACCAATTTTGACCAATTTAACTAAATTTTATTTGCATTTGACCAATGCCCCAGTTTTCATCTCATTAGCCCATAAAAACATTAATTATAAGTTAGATTGATTCAACCAATCCAACTTGTGAGAACACGCTCTTAATCTTTTTTCTTTTTTTCTTTTTTTCTTTTTTTTTTTTTCTAGAGTGGGGTACAAAACTTGTGTGATAACCTATTAGTCCAAGGATCAATCCCTTTGGGGTTGTTTGCGATAAGACAACCTTGCCACTAGGGTGTTTTTTAATCTTATTTCTTATTTCTATGGAAAGGTAAGTTCTCATCCACCCATTCACCCACTAATACACTCACCCAAGTTTCTCACCATTTGTACTACAGCTGGGGATTGATCCCTTCGAAGTTCGAAGGTATCTGCCTCACGAATTGAGCTACTAATTCAATAAATTGATGAAAGATAACATACGATGAAGCTTAGTCCAAACCAAATTTATTGAAGAAGTTGGATTGTTAGTCGACTCCACCAATCATTTCCCCTCTTTGGTTGCGTTTGTATGGAAACATTTTGCAAATAAAAGAAATTGAAGTTTCTTTATGAAAAATAAATATGTGCTAATATATTTGGTACAAGAACTTTTCCATGAGGGTTTTATTAATAAAACTTGACAATTTTGAGAGTTGAAGGTTCGAGGGAAAAGGGTTAGACTTAATGAAGTATAAAATAGTTCCTTCTCCTCTGTATCTAACTGTATCTAGAAGATTTCAAATTTTAAGGATGTTCATTAATCATTAAAATGGTACATTGTGTATTCCAATGCCGAGCTCTGATTCATGGAGTGGAAAAACTAACAATTTCAATAAATACACAGTTCACCTGAAGACTTTCATTGGGAAGCAGATTGATTGTCAAATGTCCAATACCTAGAATTTAAGCTTGTAAATGAAAGACACAAGAGAAGTCATACCACAACTGCACATGCATTTTTCTTGTGTATACATCACTCAAATTGACAGCGTCGGAAAGGCATACCCACCTCTCATTTTTTTCTCCTCTTTTGCCATCTTTCCTTCACTTTCGTCTCTTTCCTTGCAACTTGGGGACAGCCGACATACTTTCTTTAAAAGGTTTTGAAATGGGTTCTCTATTCTTTACACTACGCTACAAGAAATAGCCTTAAATTCGTAGGACAAGAGAAGCACCAAATCAGTCAACAAAAGCATCACCATATTGCCTTAAATTCATACTTCATAGGAGAAGAGAAGCTCCAAATCAGTCAACAAAAGCATATGCACCCAAGAGATGGTAGTGAAAACAAACCCTCCTTGGAGAATATTTAATCACTTGGCCTGCTTGTTTTTATTAAAATATATATAAATTCAATGAAAATATTCAGGTGAGAACTAACTCTCAAGGCGCTTCGGTGACAACTACTGGTGGAACCCACCTAGCAACCAATCCAAATTATGCACAAATAGGAACTCCCCTGATAGTTACTGATACCAAGGATTGACACACATCCGAATGGAATGAACCATTGGATCGAGGGTTGAGTTTTTTTTTTTTGTTAATATGAAGCCATTAAACTTGTCGGCTATGGATGAAGGGATTAGGGGTATGGGGTTGGGGTCAAACTTGGTATTTGGGGTGGTCTCACATGGATCTTTTCATCCCCTCTGGTCTCATCCCCAAATGGGACCCACAGTTAGACTCCATTGAAAGTTCTCATATAATAGGTGAGAACTAGTTCCCATATGAATAAATCTGTAAATTAAATGCCTAAGATTCATACCATTATTAGTTGAAACTAAAGATTTAAGGCGAGTTTTAAACAAAATGAACATCAAACAACATTTCTTTTAAAAAAAGTTAGAATCAGAAGAAGATAAATAAAACACCAACCATCACCTTAGTAGTTCATTTTTCATCTTCTTTTTATTTCATTTTTTTTAAAAGGAAAGATTATTTGATGCTCACTTTTAAAATTCACATTTGACCTTCATCTTTAATACTCTCGCATGAATTATATATATATATATATATATATATATTTATGCGTGTTTGCAATCAACTCTGATGCATTATAATGCAAACAAACAGAGCCGAGGTATTAACTCAAAAGAACTCAATCTAGTTAAATGGGTTATTTGTGTAACACTCTACAAGAGAAAATATTTCTGCACAAAGTTTGCAGAAGGGTTCAAACACCACTTTATTTTCTCACAACGAAAAGTTTTTCTTGAGAATATGAGTTTTATTTGATGAGCCTTCCCGTGTCGAATGATCACAAAAAAACTAGCGCTTAATGCACTGCTTTCTCGTGGATTTTCTGTAAGGACCTTTTGATATGTATTTTTGTGTCATTTTTTAATAGCTCGAGTTTTTTGTGTTTCTAGTCACCCGCATAGTATTAGAATCAAAAGTCTGTATGTTCTTTTATCCATATGGAGATGTGTTTTATCCTGTAAAATTAATAAAATAAAAATTAACAAAGTTGCCCAGAAGAAAACCAAAAAAAAAATCATAAGATTGTTCAAATTTGGATGCTGATTTCATGATCGTAGTGGGGCCCACTGAGTGTGTGAATCCCTTCCGTCGTTCACCAGAGGGTAAACGTTCAGCAAGATCCAACGGCAAGCATTACTCAAAGCCGTGCTTGTTTGACCAAACGTCACATTGATTTGGTGGTCAAGGACACTTGTATAACGAGACAACTGACACCTTTTCGGCGGCACTGTTCAAAACGACTATTTTTGGACGGTGGAGCGCTGAAGCTGAAAGAAAGCGATTGATGATCAAGAGGTGGGCTACAGCTACTTATTCTCTATCATTGGAGGGCTTTGACACTTTGCTGACGATTTACTGACGTCTTGCTGACACCACACTCCAGATCCTCATAGGGATCAAAATAAAATTATCAAGTGCCCCTCACCTCTAAAATTCAAAAAGCTCATTTTCAATGCCATACCCTTTTTTCTTTTTTAGGGTAGAAACAAAGTCGTTCCATTTACATAGATATGTTTATTTGCATTAAAATATGTAAGAATTAAATACATACAGTGATTAAAAATAAAAAATAAAATTGAATTTAAAAAAATAAGCGTCAAATACTGTAAGGTAAACAATTAAGGCATTGAGTGTTATTTGCACCACGGCATTGAAGTTAAGCAATTTTTAAGGTGAGCTAACTCCCACTAATAAGATTTGAGTTGGAAACAAAAGAAGACAAGATGTTAGCTTTTACAAATTTGGATTTAGGAGGTTGACCTAAATTAGAGTGATTTCTATGAGTTTTCATGCACAAGGATCACATTCATCGTAGCATTTTCAACCATCTGTTGGAGTAAAAAGTACATAAAACTTAAATGATCTTACTATCAACAGATTACATCCATTAAGACAAAATAGATTCAATTAAGATTTGACTCTGTGGATTATCGAAAGCAAGCATGATGTCCATACAATGATGAAGTCATTGATTGACCCAAGTTAAATGAGATTTGAGACAGATTCTTATATGTTTTGATGATTATAATAATACATTTTTTTACTTTGCGCTGAATAATGACCTCAAATGAAGAACATGGCTCCATGAGGAAAACTGCTTGTAAGTAATTTAGACCACTATTTTAAAGGTGCCCACTAAATGGGATGTAATAAGGCTGATAAGAAGGTAGGTGGAGACCCAATTCAAATCGAGTTCAATTCTATAAACATCTCCAAGATTTGCTTGATTATGTGAAGAATAAGTCACAGTTAGTTCCATGGATTATAACCTATTTAAAACTAAACATGTTATAATATAAAATATATATTATTCATATTATTAACAATCAAGTTCAATTCAACCCTCCATCCAACGGTTCAGTCCATTCAGATGTGTGTCAATTCTTATGATTAGTGATTATCAGGGGGTTCCCTATTGATTGCTAGGTTTGAATGGGTTGCTAGTTGGACCCCGCAAAAAAGTCATCATATAATAGTTCTCACTCGAATATTTTCCATCTACAAAACATATGTTATAACCTATTTGAAACTAAACATATGTTAGGTAAGATTTTAATGATCAGCAATTGAAATCATGTACTATAGTTACTTCTTTTTAAATCTTTTCTTATCTTTCATTTCTTTTGTGTGACCAATCAATCTAAGGTGGGCTACTCCATTGAATGTGAAGGTTAGGCCAGCATCGGTTCATAGAAAGTTTGGATATACAGTCAAATCTTGAACGATTGGAGCAACATGCTAATAGTGGAGCAGATATAATGATTTTTTTTTATCAAATACTAAAAAATAAGAAATAGATTTAAATACTATTTAAAATTTACATAGTTTTTCTCATTTTGCATTTTTTTCAAATATTATCACTATTTTTTATTTTCTTGATAATCTAATAATACTTCAATATTATTAACAAAATATCATTTCAGGTAAATATTATGATGTCATTGATATATATCTTTTCAAATATCAAGAATATTTGTGAAAGTGAATAAGTCTAGATTTTTTGGCCCAAATCAAGGTTTTTTTCTTCCTATTGTTTCAAATTGGGTCTGGAGATTAACCTACTTACAACCAACCCATACTTGAAGTAGCAGGGTACAGATCATGTTTTCAGTGATTCCAACAGTCGGGCCAATTTGTCTGCATTAGAATACATAATACTTCAATGCATAAGGTGGTTGAAAATAAAGATAATTAGAGGTGATTTTTCAAAAATAAGCATCAAATAACATTTTCTTTTAGGGGAACATAATATGCTTTTTTATGCTCAATTCCAGAAATTCACCTTTGATTCATTTTTAACCACCATGCAAATTCAATTCTCATGTGCTTTAATGCAAACTAACATGAGGACCCAAATATTCTTACAAGGCCAACCGGAACAAACCGAACCCAACCCGAGCCCAAACATTCTAACTAGGAAGATCTTTGGAAAGCCAGAGAGTCATGTAGAACATTAATCGAAGCTCCAACTACATTAAACACCTATTTCAAACATTACCCTAATCAGAGAATCAATACAATCAATTAATGGCAAGCAAAAGTCTGTTGATCTGCAATTAATGAATGGGACTGATCTTGTACGAGTGGACCTCACAACATAATTTTTTTCCATAATGGCAGCTGTGTTTACCTTGACCAATATAATTGTTCAGCCCTCCTAGTTATAGATATGGTTGAAAAACTTTTCGAGTTAATTCGACTCTTCTAAGTCATCCCATCTTGGCGAATGACTGAGTCAAAAACATGGGAGACTTAGTTAAGTCATCTCATTTTAATAAGTTATTTGCATCTAGAACAATTTAATAAGAAAATTTGATTTTAAAAAACTAAATTTTATTTATAAGAAATTATGCATGAGGTTTGGAGTTAGTAATTTAAAAATGATGACTGAAATGTAACTTGAAACTTATATTCTATCTTTTACATTCGTGATTTGGAATAACAAATTATATAATATATAATATTTTTCTTTTATATTCCTTATTTTAGTACATTTCTTGCATATATAAACTTATTAATTAAAATTGATTATTATAAATGCATATGAATAATTGTATTCTTATAATTTACAAGTAATGATTCATTTTTTAATATTCTTAAAAAATCTCTTGTAAAAACATGACTCTTTCGAGTCTCTATATTGACTCTATCCAAGTCAGTTTTTTTGTATTCGACGAGTCGAATACAAATCACGAGTTTTTCAACCTTAATTATAGAAGCTCGATTTGATTTGACTAAAGAGAAGGAAGAAGATGAGGTTCCTAATGTTGATTTTATTGTACAACAAAATTGAAACTGTTTGGATGTAGATTTCCAAAAGGGATGGTACAACTAACAATTTCTCAAGGAGGCATATAGGTCCCATCTCTTGAAAGTCTTCAGTTTGGTTTGAAAACGGTTTTGCTACTATTGTACCAAGCCTTTTAGCCTCCTTGATAACTAGAGGCTAGAACTCATCAGATTGGTGAGGATGGAGCATATCAGCCAGCATGTGATTTGCAAAAAAATAATAAAAACTTAATATTTTCATTAAAAAACACAAAAATGTAAGATGCGGGGCGCGCCCTAATTGGAAGACTCAAATAGATAAATCTCTCCAATTGGACATTTTATTGGACTTATATGCTATTTAATGGGGTTAAATTCTAATTTAGAAAGTCAATTGAAATATATATGTTCTTCAAAACTTGTCATTAAATCTAGGATTGTAATGATCTAAACGCCAATACATTTTATTTATTTGAAAGTATTCCATTTTCCAAAAGTTTCTATTTCAAAATATCGAGGAAGATGCCAATAAAGCAAAATGAACACGGTCAAACTCATCCAAGAACTCAATTATCACCCTCTCTCCAAACACAAGTGTGAGTCTAAACCACCCCAACAATAATAGGATAAATTTTCTCATCCCACCATAATTTCACGATTATGATTAATGCATACAAGTCCATTTTGTATTTAATTATTTATTAATCATGTTGAAAATATTAACTAAGTTAAAGTCAAAAGAAATCAACCAAAACCTTAACATATTATATTATGGTTGAGTCTTGAGTCCACGAATTAAATAATAACACGCTGAATCCGAACCCGACCCATTTATTTTTTAGATAGAAATGTCAATATTAACAGCACACAAAATAAAACGGGTCAATCTAAACTCTACCATATGAATTTGGGTTAGGTCAAGATTTTGGCTCCTTACCTATATGACTCGCCACTTTTGCTTACGTCTGCGTTGACGTTGCAGCATTTATAGTACGTTAAAGAGACACCAACCCACGAGAAAGCTGTCTAAAAGAGAAATGTGTGCGCCCATCTCTGACATCAATGACCGATGCCAACATAACACGTGTCACAGAGGCCAAAAGTTATTATCACGTGACAAAGCAGCTTATGCAAGTGGCCGGAGAACGGCATCAGGAAAATCCTACGGCCACTCATATGTCTGACTGTGAGTGGGTCCCACTTTCAAAGTCCAAACTATTAAAAATTACTGCAACCTTGGATTCATTCAATTTTATCTCTTATGATTAAGACCGGATTGAGGTCCTAATTCAGCATTAGCCTCTAGCAAATTACAAAGCAAAAAAATGAAAAAAGTACTATTTCAAGTAGGAGTGTAAAGTTTTTAAATCCTTTCATTCAATATTTTCAACCTTTTACATGATGATTACTCCCCTTCTGTTTTGTATCTTGCAACTCACAAAAGTTTGTCTATACTAATGATTACTTTAATGTGACTTTAGTATGCAGATGAGTAAATTTATTTGAACACAATTTGTGAGCATATTTGTATTCAAAAGTTGTCAATTTATTTAATATATGCAAATGAGAGGAAACTAAAACCGAAGGTTTGCAATAATTTTTTTTTATTTCCAGCCATTTAATTTTTAGTACTTCTTTAAGACGAAGAAAATAAAATTGCTCAAATAGTAGGATTTATCGCTCGCGGATTTTCATTGTGATAAGAGAGCAATTCATCATTCCTAACTCTCGTATAGGAAATAAAAAAACCTCTTTGTTGAGGAAAATTAACTCTCTTTCCTTTTGTTTTTGTACGAATGATGAAAGAGGAGTGAATCGGAATGAAAACTAAATCAATTTTAATTTTTTGTAATCCTCACGTTAATCGATTCCTAAATGTCTAGTGTTTGTTACACTATTTCTAATAGTCTGAAACTCATTAACTTTATCTCGAGTCTTGAGTGCAATGAGATGATTTCATTTGAGGATAGATTATCAGATTGCGTTAACAACTTTAAAAGGAAACACACCAAGCATTTCAAAGTACTCCTAAGAAAAATTTTCATGCCACTTGATACATTAAAATCCAAAGAAATTTTTTTGAATATAGTGGTATCATTTCTACAATGCCATCACCACCAGAACCACATCTCAATGACTCGAAATACAAATCTCTACATTCACATGAACTCGCTCATGTCCAAGAGATCAGGAATTTCAAACTTCAACATGTTGCTACAATAGCTATCTATCCCATCTTCAACGCCGCTGTTGATCTGCGTCGACGTCGAATTCAATGGAGTGGGACTTGTGCTGCTGTTGAGGTACATCGACGGTGAGTTTAAAGTCGTTGGGCTTGATCCGGGCGTCGATAGAACCGAAGAAAAATTCGAGTTTTGATTGTCGTTTGCCTGAAAATTTGAGTTTTCCGAGAATGGATCCATGACAGATTGCTCTGAATTATAGTAACCATTGTTCATAATCTGCTCAAAGTTCTGGTCTAGATTACAAATCATTCCATTCTCTTGATACATATTTGATGTTGGCAACTGATCCACATTGGCTTGCACGAGTTGGGTCTCACTTAGGAAAGTGTTTGATGTGGTGCAAGATGGGATTTCTTGAATTGGATTCTGTAGGTGTTGGGCCTGGAAGGATGTGGATTGATTTTGGATTTGGGGACTGGAGAATTGGTTCTCTTGAAGATCTTGTAGGAATTGATTTGGGTTTTCGCGTTGCGATGATAAGAGATTGGAAGCAAGCCTTAGGAACTCCGAATTGAGCAGAGGATCAATCCCAAGCAATCTACTAAGATGCAATTGAACTGGATTATAAATGGATGAGCTGAGGACTGAAGAGAGATCAAGAAGATCAAGTCTTGGGTTATGTGTTACAGGGTCAATTCCCATTCGAAGAAGCCTCTTCCTGATGTGGGTGTTCCAGTAGTTCTTGATTTCATTATCGGTTCGCCCTGGTAATCTTGCTGCAATCGCAGACCACCTGCAATTGAACGAGCAAAAAACATTTGAGTATACCATCTACTGATCACACTTCCGTGGAGCAGTTGAATTAGCTACAATCATCAAAGGCTATAACAATTCAATATCAATGATCTTACTTGTTTCCAAGTATCCTATGTAATTGGATAATGGTTTCTTCCTCTTCGAATGTAAACCGCCCTCTCTTGATATCAGGCCGCAGGTAATTAGTCCATCGGAGGCGGCAGCTCTTACCGCACCTCGCAAGGCCTATACACAGAAGTCACTATAAATTGAAAGATCCAATTGCATATTTCTTCAAAGAAGAAACAATTTTCATGCAACTTGATACAACAAATATGCTTAATTTCAAGTAGAAATGAATAGGAAGAGGGAATATTTACCAGCATTCTTGGGCAGAGTTCTCCAGCTTCCATGCCCATGCTTTTGGATGTAGTCCAAGAGCTTCTGATCTTCCTCTGTTGTCCATGGTCCCTTTTTCTGGCCATTTTTGTCACAACAAGGTGTTCTACCCATGCTGCTAAAGCCCTATGGAAATCTTCAATTGATGAAGGTGAGATTGATGGAAAGTCTCAAACAATTGAGGAAGAAAAGGTTCCACTTTTCAAAGATGACAAAGTCTTCAGAGTTATGCTATTGTGTCCATGAGAAGCACACTATATATAGGGGAAAAGGGCTGCTTAGGAAAAGAGAGGGAAGTCAAAAGGGACAGGTGCCGGCCTTTTTTTATGAGAAATTGCTTGGGGTAATTACTTTACTTTCTTTCTTACGAGGTGGACTCCTAAAACAAGTACAAAATTTAGTGGCAGCTCTTCCACTGTACACTTGGTTGGCTTATGATGGTGAGGCGAATCAGACCATTAAAATTATGAGCACATGTGCGGTTTGAAGTATATATTATGTCATGAAGAATGAGTCGATCGGATGATCTTGACAAATGATTTCTTAAATTAGAAAACCCAATGGTTGGGATTGCATACCAAAGGATTATACATGACTTGTGTTCGATCCAGAATTTTGCCCATGATTTGGACGGCCTGCATGTGTTTTGATATATAAGTTTCCACCAAGTTATCCTCAGTGTAAGACGCACATTTGAGTGTATCTCTCTTCTTCCAAAACTTCAATGATAAACACGTTCCTTCACCAGTGGTCCTCTGAAGGGTCTCTCTCTGTATTTTTTTTTTTTTTTTTTCCATTTTTGGGGCCTGTGGAGGGTTTGACTAGAGAAAATGGCATGCCAGAAAGGGTTTGTTTGTGCAGCGCCATGGAGTTTTCCACTTCTGCGGCTTCTTCACTTTCCTACTCTTTCAGGTCGGAATTCCAGATGCTATATCGAGCAGAAATAAAGCCAAAAATGGGGATTCACTGTACAAACGTCCCAAGGAAAGGTGCCGAGTCGGACAGCAATTCCGCGGAAACCCCCTCTGCACAAATGCACAATAAAAAGGAGTGAAACTCCACATTGGATGCCACCAATTGAAAAATCTGAGCTACTCAATCCCATTCTTAAAATAATTGGTTCCGCCAATGAGATGAGCATATGATAAAGAAAGTGATTAATAAATATGAATAAGATTATATTAGTCACATCTTTAATCTCAAGATCAATCTTACGGTGGGCCTGCTCTTGTTGGAATAATTGTTGAGCATACCCCATAAATTGAAAGTGAGTTTAATTATTTTCAGCAGGTCCCATAGGTGAGCCCCAATGATAACTGAGGATTCTCTAGAGTTGGGATCCTTGTTCCTGCTAGTACCCTCTCGGCATGTAACAAGTCTCCAAAATTCCACCTTGGGTCCACATAAACATAATCCAATCCGACTAAAAATAAATATCATCCCCTCCTGTGATGTATCTCAATTTTCAGTTTAAAAGGAGTTGGTCGAGTTGTAAGGTTGAACACATGATTGGAAACGTGACTCGCAGTAACGCAGTAATGTGTTATCACTGATGATGTGGCATTGATCATGTTTTAGGTACATGGTTAATTGGACGTTGGGATCAATTTGTATTGAGCTGATATTTGATGATAAATCTTTGGAGGGGATGACATGCATCTTAGACGGCCCGAATTACCATCAAAATGGGGCCCACTGCGCTTCTGGAGACCTGTTACAAGAGAAGCGTATAGTACTTTAGTAGCTGAGATAGAGAATTCTGACTCCTAAAGCGAAGCCTTGGAGGGACTCGATTTCATGGGCGGTGGCCACGTGTACCCGAATGACGCTCGGCGGTCCAGATCATCATGGCGCTAAAATGGCCTATGGCTCTGTCTCGGCTTAGCAAGTCAGATCGGCTTGGTTGAGAAATAGGGAATTTACAAAGACACCCCACTACTGTTATTTGAAAAGAAACACCCAGCTCTTCAGTTTTCATAATAACAAAAGCAACCCCACCCCACATTTCAGAACATACCCAAATACACCCCTTTTTGGTGGTCAAAGGTGGGGGATGCAGCTGGTGTTGCCCAGTGGAATTGGGGCACATCAAAGGTCTAGTTGTGGATGAGGATCGACATAAAGTCATCCTTGTCAGGTCATCTTATCCTTTTATTTAATAGCCGTATAAAGTTGAAAACATTTCAAATAAAGCCCTACGTTTTTGTATTATTTTTAAAAAAAAGGACATAAGTTTCAAAGCTTTTCAAATTAGTGCCTGACTTTTCTTGAGAGTTTTCAATTAAGGACATCGGTCCGTTCAAAGCTATTTCTTGACAACTTTTTCTCTCAAAAATTTTAAAACATCAAACTACCCTTCATTGAAATAAAAGCCTCATTCATTTTCTTCATTGGTACCCTCACGGTGATCAACAACAAGCAGCGTCCCCACGCGATCGTTGCATGTACTGGCTGTCGGAACCATGTCATGGCTTTAAATGAAAGGTAATTTGGGTATTTTAAAAAAAAGAAAAAAAGTCGCCAAAAAATACCTTTAAATGGATGGATGTCCTTAATCAAGAACTTACTAAAAAACTTATGGACTGATTTGAATTTTTTTGAAACTTATGTCCTTTTTTAAAATAAGGCAAAAACTTAAGGCCTTAATTGAAAATTCTCCTTTAAAGTTTAGTAGTCTTTTTGTAAGTGCCTAAATATTACGGACTTGGATAAGTGGATGTTTAGTTTGTGATGTTGCTGTAAAGCTTATTTAGGAAAGATTTACCACCTGCGACCTGAAAGGGAAGGAGGAAGAGAAAGGTCAAAGGCCTGGGCAGCTATAAGCCGGAGGCACTCTGAAGCCTAAGTTAGTGCAGTCACTAGACAAAAGATGGATGAGTAAGGAATAAGAGAATGCAGAGTAAGGGTGTGTATGATCGTATGGATTTACCTCGTGCATATATATATATTTATATATAGAGGAAGGTTCCTCCCATGGAGGTAGGTAGAGGGACTGTCTCATTGCCCCATGTCATGCTTCCTTAATGGTGGTAGGTGGGGGAAACGTCCCATCGGATCATGCGCCAAATCCTCGTATTAATGTGGAGGTGATTGCTTGATAAGGCCAGCCTCTTATCATAGTGCGGCGCCCATCTTGTCTGTCAGTACGTACTGTAATGTAGCCGTAGCGTTATGTGGTACAATTATGACCTTGTACTCATCCTAGTTGGCAGTGCCGAACTGAGGATGATGCTGAGGTGGGCACATTCTGACACTATTGCCACGATGCTTATTGCCGAGACCGAGATGAGTCCAGCTGGTACATTTACCGAAGCTAGCTCAAGTTGGATGCCAGTTGACAGCGTTGCCGAGCTGAAAGCATCTTGTACTCCTGTCGAGCTTAGACACCGAAGCCGAGATAAGACAAGTCAGTAATGTTACCGAGATCAACATAATCATGTTCTTAGGGAAAGGCCCCACACACTTTTAAACATTGATTTCTTTAAAATTCAATCCAAGAATGGATAATTGTTTAATAAGAGTAAGTTGGATGTGGTGCTAGATCATAGAGGGATTAGATTATAAAATGGTGGCCCCAAGTGGACCCATGGGGCTAAACTGCCTATGTTGTTGCTCAAAGAAGAACATTTCTCCCCTCTGTTAAAGTAGAGATTTCCATTACTCTTTGGTCATTACCTAAAAGGCTTTTTATTCTATATTTTTCTTAGTTTTTAACCGTATTTTTAAAATATGTATTTTCAAATTTTCAAATAATTCGTGATTAATTGCTTTCTATACTGATTCTTAGAACATAAAAAAGAAGGGGGGGTTTGGTCGGAGGTCCCTCAAAGCATAACTTTAAGACAAGCAGTCCACAAAAAAAAAAAAAAAAAAAAAAAAAAAAAAAAACTCATGCAGGCATAGGTCCATCATACCTGAAATGTCTAAGTTACCATTTTTTTAAATCATATCCCATGATTCGTGGGATATCCCATTAATAATGGTCAACTATCATTTAATTGGCCGCGATTAATAGAATCTCATTAATGAGATTTTCAAATAAATTCTAAAAACACACACAAAAAAATTTTAAAATGCAATAATTTCAAAAAACGCAATAAATTTAAAAATAATAATAAATTTCAAACAAACGTAGATAAATTTACAAAGACGCAAATAAATTTCAAAAGATCCAAATAAATCTCAAAAGACGTAAAAAATTTCAAAAGACGTAAATAAAATTTAAAAACACAAATAAATTAAAAAAAAACAAATATATTTGCCAAAAATAAGAAAATTCAACTTTCTAAATTTCAGAAAAAATTGACAAAAACTCAAGCATTTTTGTCAAAACTCAGTTAGATTTATTTCAAAAAGTACAAATAAATTTCAAAAGACACAAATAGATCTAAGAAAATAAAAATAAATTTGCCAAAAACACAAAAAGATTCGTTCAAAAACTCAGTTAAAATTTTCAAAATGGAGATAAATTTGTCAAAAACTTAGTTATATTTTTCAGAAACTCAAAGAAATTGCCAAAAACTCAAATAGATTTGTTTAGAACTCAGATAAATTTATTCCATAACTCAGATACGTAGCCAAAAAATCAAATAGATTTATCCAAAACTCAGATAAATTTGTTTTATAACTCAAATAAATTTGTGCAAAACTCAAATAAATTTGACAAAAAATCAAAAATTCAGATAAATTTGACAAGAACTCATATAAATTTGTCAAAAACTCAAATAAAGATAACAGAAACGCATTTTAGAGCTCAATCCACCTTTCTCCATCACCATCCTTATCACCCAAACCTCCTTCAATGTCAGCTCCACCACTCCTTACGTCCGCAACGTGGAGTTATCCTTCCCCTCCATCACCTTCATTCACCCCCCTCCCATCTCCCTCCCTATAAACGACTCCACATCCGAACTTAGTGGGAACTAACCCAACTGGGTCTTGTCTTTTTCCTCTTGTGTTATGTTCCAAAACTCTGCAACCAGAAGTTTGAGAACGGTAGTCTCCACCTGTTCTTCTCGATCTCCAGCGACGTGGGGCGTGGCGCGGTGGTCTCCGATTGGCGAAGAATGACGGACGGCGGTGAAGTAGTCCAAATTTGGACGATCTTCTCCAGCAAGATGGAAGCTCAGAGCCCTTGTTTGCATCGCTTTCGGTTTCTGCACCAACAACCAAACCAAAAATCCATGAATCCTCTTCTCTATTCTCCTTTATAGAAAAGAATATGATCTCTCTTTATGCCACGAAAGGACTAAAGTCCTATCTTTGACCAAGTTAACAAAGTTTCAACTCTTTCTTGTTTCTGTTTCTAGAAACCAGATCGAGACTACTCTTGTAGCAACACAGCTGTGTGTAGAAATAATAGAGGGACATTGATGTTGAGTTCTATGCATAGAAATAACAGAGGGAGAATATAAGATTTGAAAATTTAAAATTCAAAATTTTATGCCTGAAACGATTGAAAGAGCAAATCAGTTACAAAATATGTGATCATACGAATGTAGGGACCTCTAGCTGCATGGACTAGAGCCCTTATACAGAAATCGCGTGGACCAGCGGGTGGATACATTCCACTTCAGGGACCTTTCAGTACTAATTATCTCAAAAAAGAATGAAACGTCACACTAAATACTCCATCTGCAAAACCTATCAACAATGGCTTTTACCATTACCTTCAAACCTGAACCTCCAACTCAGCTTAATTGAAACGTAATACCATGTCAAGTGGAGTGACTCAGTTGAGTTTGACAATTAAACACTGTAAAAAATGACCGATTTGCTCAACACAACGTATGCTTTAGAAAAAAGGAAAGAAAAAAATTGCTAATTTTAAGAAAAACTTAAAATAAAAAATGGAAATGAAAATAAAGGAAATGAAGCAAAGAAGAACAAATAAACAAGGCTTAATGGAGTTGGGGAAGAGATTTTTTTTATTATTCATTCTAACCATCTACACTTGCCCCAAATCTTATGATCCAAGAAAAGAAGAGGATAAAGCACATCTTGTTGGGACTTTAAAATTTTGTTGTGCAAGCGACGTTTCAACGAAAATGGTTAAAATATGGAGCTTTCTTCTACTTATTTGGTGCAACGGCGAAAATATAGGGAATTCCAGGATTTTACATTATCTTTCCTTCCTAGAGGTTCCGAAAATCCCATCTACCCCCGTCAGAAATCAAAGCTGCAGAACAAGAAACCTATGACTTTAAATAGAGAAGTTTGTCGTGGAAAGAGGAGGATACAAGGCGCCGGTATGTGTTTGGTGCAGCAACGAAATGTCCCGATTTTTTCCTCTGTTTGTGCTTCAATTCCACGATAGCGTGGATCAGCGCTTTCCACGTAGGGTGGTAGGAAATCGATTTCGCAGACCATTTCCTCTTCCACGACGTTTACCCAACAAACCTTAAGGCTCAAGAAGAAGAGTGACAAATCCACTCTCTTTTATAATTTTTTTACATTACAATTTTGTTTATAGTCCCTTTTTTTCTTTGGCCCCCCCTAAATAAAATCCCTAGTTCCACCCCTGGGCTCATAGCACAGCTCACTCCATCTCATTCAGCTCACAAGCCATACTATATATATATATATATATATATATATATATATATACAGTTATTACTATATTTGAATGGGCCTCCCTTCTTTCTACCTCCAGACAAAAGTTTCAAATTTTATAATCCAATAACGTAGAATTTCTTAGGGAGCATGTGGGTCCCACCACTAATAAACTAATCCAATCAGCATCCACAGCCTGCCACATCACTCCTGACGGATGCCCTTTTGTCTACTTCTCAACAACAATGACTCTACTCCCTTTGACGACCACTTGTTTCTGCCTTACAGGATCCAAGCATTCTAGTCAGTTTATCTTCCTCTCTACAGTCCAAGAAACAAGATCAAATTCATTAGGTTGGACGCCAAAACTAAAGCCCAAACCACCTTGTGGGGGTTCACTTAATGGTGGATGATTGGATGAGAAAGGCTTTATATGGATAATCTATATGGTTACAAAATTTACCTTGATAATTGCTATCTACTGTTGATCAGGATTCTGGAAGAAATTAAGAGCTACAATTTCTGTTCTAAATGTTCATTTTGCATACTCTTGTTCAAATGGTTTGTCGTCGTCGTCGTAATTAAAATCTTCTTCCACTTATATTGGACCCAGTTATATAAATTTTTTATTTATTATTTTCTCATAATTTCTGTTTAGATGGTGAAAAAATCTTAAGCTGGATGTCAAACTACCTTAATTGACTCTAGATCAAATGAATTGCTATGATCATCAAAGTAAAACGAAAATTTAGACCATATATAATCAACATAGGATCATTATATTCCATGCAATCCACCAATCATATGCATATATATATATATATATATATATATATATATATATAGAGGTGGCTGCAATGCGCATCCAAAATGACTGGGTACATATATTAGTCAAATCTGTGGGGCATTACAATTTCTCGGAAGGAAAGATATAATGCGAATGCATCAAGTTTAAAGTTAAAGAAAACCATGTATTTTGTGACTGACTCATCCAACTCTAACAATTATGGGATGGTCAAATAATATTTTATTCTCTTACTGAGATTTTGTCCTCTTCTTTTCTAACCAACCATATGACTTTCCATGTTGCTTGCAACAAGTTTCTAACTCATTATTGCAATGATATAGAACCGTGCAGTAGTTTAGGCCACTCACCTCTGATATGTGACGCACACTCATTGATGGATGAGGCTGACCCATCAAAAGGAAGGCCCACCATGGATGAACTGTCGTCTAACATTCAACGTATAGATCTATATCAGCATTAGTTCATGTTTTTTCAAGGCAAAGTTTACCGACTGATGGGATGGTTGAGACTATATCTCTCATCAGTGCAGTTATATATAAGATTTCGATGATATGGGCCAAGGCCCAGGATTTGGCCAGCTCCAAATGGGCCCAAGTGCACCACAATAACTTGGAAACATATTTTGACATGGACTGGAATGAATCAATGAAATACTAACAGCAAGGTTTATATCCTAATAAAAATCCCAATAATGTGTGGTTTTTTTTTTCTTCTTTTTGCTTTGACTAACAATGTGTGGGTTTGATAAGATTAGATTAATTCACCCAAATCTAGGGTCTATGTTTCCATGTCTGGTGTCATGGGGACACCCATTTCTTTTGAAGCAACTTCTTTACTTGTGGGGGATCATAAACCATAATAATCAAATCAAATTGCTTATATCATATGCTGGTTTGGATAAGTACATGGCAGCTCTGTAGGGCTTGCTTGGTGCATGGGCTTTCCTGATAAAGTCATACACGCCTTTCAGTTGACCAGATCTGCTGGTAGATGGCAGGGAGGTGTCCTAAGTTTCAACAAACTCAGAAGATTAATTACTGGGTTTTGATTATTTCTTAGCAGCCCTTTTAATGCATGCATTCAAACTCTTTAGGATTTGTTGGGGATATAATTACGATCTTGCATGCCTATCAACTCTTGACTGTCTTAATTCCAATGTATGTGACGATGCACATTTATTTAAGACAAACGTCGTTCTACGTTATATTTGTTAGAGAATATTGACGTTGCAGAAGAAGCCTGATCAGACAGTTGCTATATTATAATGTTAGGGGACGAGTACATGCAATACTAAAGTAAAACCTCTCACTCTCTGGAAACTTCTGAACTCGCCTGTTAGCCGCCATAAAATAACATTACATCACACGTGAGCATGGACAAAAGTCTATATATATTATATCCATATCCAATGCAAACAACTTAAATGTGAGGGCCCACATTTTATCTCTCATAGTAAGGTGAGAGCATCTCTCATAGCACACTACACCAAAAATCAGAAATTGGAACGGAAAAGCGTTCCTAATCCTTCCGTTCCTAATCCGTTAAAGTGTTCCAATTTCCGTTCCAATTTGGTACCAACCGTTCCTAATCCAAATTGGAACGGAAATTAGAACACTTTAACGGATTAGGAACGGAAGGATTAGGAACGCTTTTCCGTTCCAATTTCCGATTTTTGGTGTAGTGCAGCATCTCCCCTCAATAAATATCAATACTGAGAACCTCTCAAAAACGATGAGAGATAAAAAAAATTTATTTTATAAACTTATCAGTATGTCTTCCTAGGCAAATTGGCTCCTCTGGAATAAGATGTTTTGATTATCACCCATAGGCATTGGCATGCTTGTTTTTCTTTTGGTAGAAGGAGTGATACGGTGGAATACCATCGAAAATGTAGTTATTTCTCAACACCCATATTCGAGCTCCCATGTCATTTTTAAGAAATAACACAATACTTTTGTAATAGTTTATTATTTTCTCAATGCTTACTGAATACAACAATGACAGTATATATAGATTACACAGCTGGTTAGGATAGACTTCCCATGTGTCTTATTAGGATGAGCAATCATAGCATCATTTGAATAAATTAGTAAGTGCAGGAAGTTTGAATGGATAAAATTTGAATGAGTCCGGTAACTGCATACAGATGTATCTCAACAGATGTATCTCAACATCACAAAATCTTAACCATTGTTAATTTTCATCCCAATTTAACTCATCAATCAAAAAACCCCGAACACCATTATACTCGATGGGTAGCATTTCCAAATGCCTCAGAGTGTGTTACTTCAAGAGAGGTGTCAAAACAGAGCTCCTTGAGCTAGGTGGTGCCTGAAAGATCGAGCACCTCGAGGCATTCAATATTTCTCAAGTCCAACTGCTCTAACCTTAATTTGGAAATTCTAATCTATTTCGTGCAATGCTTGTTTGGGGAGGCAAGTGAGCCGAGCCGTCTTGCATACACGTGTATTTTTGGACTCGGGTGATGCAAGTCCAGGCCTACTATTCTTGTCCGGTTCACTAGAATTTACACAACAATAGGAGAATATTTTCAAGGAACAAAACAATATCGTTTCTTTTATTTTGCTCTCTATTTTTCTCTTTTTTCTTTCTTCCTCTTATGTATGTTTTTTTGTTGTTGCAACTATGTCTGTAAAATTAAAGATAGTGTTTTGAGTGATATGCTTTGGCTGGCAGTTGTTCAGATCTGATCCTCTTCGTTTTCTCCAACTATTTTATTTTATTGTTTAATTTATTGGCAATTTCTGTAATTTAATTCTAACAACTAGCACAATAATAGACCACAAACATGTGTATGATTATGTTAGTTCTGGTCTACATTGCTTATTCTCTTGCAGAATGAAGATTGCATTCAAGATTTTAGTAACCAAACAAAACAGATATCAGCACTGTATACTTCAAGTACATATTGTACATATTACTCAAACACAAACCTTAGAAAACTAATACCTTAGATGTCTATGATAAAATATTATATATATATATATATATATATATATATATATAAAGCGTCTATCACTGATTCTTTTTAAACAGTAAAACTATTGTCTTCAATCTATATTTGTGGTGCTTTGTGTGTCTAGTTTCTGATTTTGGGAATAACTCTATCCTGCCTACTAAAAAAACAAGTAAGAATTTAGATGCTCTCACCTTACTATGAGAGATAAAGTCGGGGCACTCATATTTAAGTTATTGGGGGCCCTCACATTTAAGTTGTTGGCATTGGATATGGATGTGAGGGCCCCATCTTATCTCTCATAGTAAGGGGAGAGTATCTCTCATAAGAGCATTTCCCTTTATTGAGTATGATTACATTTGATAAGGATTGATTCAATCATGAGAATTTTTGAAAAATAAAAAATACATTTGAAACTCCCTCTTTCAGTTGTATTTTGAATTGGTTGAGATTTTATCTTGCTGAGGTGGAGAGCTTATCCTCTATCACTCTAACATGCCCTCTCAAGCTAATGGGTCGAGAGCGAACCGTGAGCTTGTCTCGTAATAAGGAGAATCGATGAGATGTGAGCCCTTTCGTGAATATATTAGCTAATTGATCAACCGTAGAAACAAAGCAGACAACAAGTTATTCCTTGTGCAGAACTTTTTTCCTGATGGTAATCAACCTCGATGTGCTTTGTCCGAACATAAAAGATAGGGTTGGAAGCTAAGAAAGAGAACCAATATTGGCACACCATATTACCTGAGTATGAATCATTGGAATGTGGAGATCCTTGAGAATGTATGATAACCAAGATAATTCTGCTACAGAGTGTGCGATTGATCTGTATTTGAACTCAGTGCTAGACATGGCCACTGTATGTTGTTTCTTTGAGCTCCATGATACTAATATTATTGCCTAGAAAGACACACTAGCCATAAATGGAGTGACGGTCATCTGGATGTCCAGCCCAATCGGTATCTGAAAAGAAAGTCAAAGCCAAGCTTTTTTATTTTTGAAATAAGAGCCCATGAGTAATTGATCCCTTAACGTACATGAGTATCAGTTTAACTGCTATCTAACGAGCAATAGTGGGATTGTGTATGAACTGACACACTTAATTAATTGTAAAAGCAATGTCAAGTCTACATGTTAGATATTGGAGAGCGCCAACAATACTGCTATACTCAGATGGATATGGAAGAGGATCTCCATCAAACATACTTAATTTAGCTCCACTAATTACGAGTGAGGAGTATGGTTTAGCCCCATCCATCTTGTACAACCTGATTAGATCAACTGCATATTTGGTTTGGGAAAGAAACAAGCATCCATTGGACCGATCCACTTCAAGACCCAAAAACCAATGCAAAGGGCCAAGATCTTTCATGGCAAATGTTGATGCCAATTTACAAATCAAGGAGTTAATGGCAGAGGAATTAATTCTTGTTAGCACAATATCATCAACATAAAGTGTTGGAAAATGGATAATAGCACCTTATTTTGGTCTAAGTTTGAGCCAAAATAAGAAGCGGGCCCCACTTATCATTTTAGGTGGGGCTACATGGGAATGTGATCTACTCCGTGAGTAAATTAAGAACATATATTGGATTGCTCTAATCCATTGAGGAGTGAATGAGAAATTGACTCCAAACATCACTACTTAAACATAGTAACACATGGAAACACAAGCATGTGAAAAACTTGCATCACACATTGCTTGGGAACTAAACATCTTTTGGAAAAATGTGTATGTGTGTTGTGTGTGTGTGTGTGTGTGTGTGTGTGTGTGTGTGTGTGTGTGTCTACCTTGGTAGTAAAGGTTGGGCCCCAAGGGGCACCCCACTTTTGTGGAGGAGGGAGGACCTAGACCAAGGTGGGCTCACCGCTACACGTGCGAGCACATTTATATTTTTTTGGAGAAATTCTATTTAATAAAATTTCTTTTTTCAAATGGGGTGTGTCCGAAACTAAAAGGGTGTGTGTCCAAACCAAAAGGGTTCTGTGTCTGTTTGCCTGAACAGTCACCCTACAGAACCGAAGCAACCCCTGCATGAAGAGTCCTGAAGGAGCCTATTTAAAGCCACGGCCTGTTTAAAGCCATTCGATAATGTGTTTTGAGCATTCGTTTTTACTCCTTCTGCATTGCATCTCTGCATCATTTGGGTCGTCCGTCGGAGTCAAGAGAGAGTCCGTCACGAGCCTAGTTCGCTAGTCACACAGTCTGTAGTGCTACTACTATGTGAATGATCATTGTATCCTGGAATATAAATGCCACAGAAGCTTGTAAGTACCACTGCGGATGTGAAATTTGTCTTAAGGACAAAGTATAATTCACCAGCCTTGATCATCAAGTATCATCATCCGTTCACTATATTCTACTTGAATACTGTAAGTTGATTTACTTTCAGGATTATAGTTCTGTCTTTCTTACTGTTCTGTTTCGGATTTTTCATTTCTGCTGACCAGTATTTTGGATACTTAACTAAAACTGCATGTACTCTTAATAACATAAAGTAGCAAGATGATAAAGGTATGCTCAGAATGCCACACAAATAGTGATTGAGTCTGCTTAGCATTACACTAAGGGGCGCGCGTGGAGCTCGGGAGCCATTTTGTAGGTGAGTCAAGTCAATCCTTTCTTCATTTGTAATTACAGTTTTGTGATTTGAATTTTGTGTGCGCTTGATTTTGATTGTTGGTTCTGATGCTTATAGGCTTGATAGTAACACTTTAGTAAATCTCCTCCCTTGTTTTTCCATGTCGGGCATGGGCTTCCAGTCCAAATCTTTTCCTATAACTTTATTTCCTTCTATCTTATTAAATTTAAATCTTCTCTCAATTCTTATCATAAATTTTAAATCTTTGTTATTCAAATCTTACGTCTTTCTTTCTTAATACTATTTCTAATTAAAATGGGCACTCTAGCCGAATCTTTTCCTACAAATCTTAAAATTTCGGTGTTCTTGGCAGTACTCTAGCATGGGATCCATAATCAATTCAAGAAAAATCTGGCCTTTCATAAGAAGGTAGTGGTTTTTTTTTTTTTTTTTTTTTTTGACAGGCTTTATAATAGACTCAAACTCATGCATCCAAGCAAGCACGCTTAAGATCTTTTTATTTAAATAAGATATTCAAATATCATCATCATTACTCTCTTTTTTTCTATTATTCTTTTATACTGAGTCCAAAGCTAGATTAATGGTCATCATGATGAATAGTAGAGGCGGACTTCAGTAAATTAGGTAATGGCTAGGCTATTATCTCGTGCATTTCCCTACTACAACTCGAATGTAATACGAGAGGGTCGCGGCATAATATCTTACGGTCACAGCCTATGTGAATGTGCCCTATTATTTAGATGGTCATTTAGTATACTTACTTATGTTGATCCTTATTGTCATACATTGTGCACAGTATCCTAGTATTGTACCTATGTTATTTACGTAATCATCTTACTATCTTTATTCTCTTTTGATACATATATACTATGTTACTTGTATACTATGCTGCTAGGTCCTTTAGATTTGACCTGTCATACATATTACATTTTCCACTTTAAAATTTAGATTAGACTTATGCCTCTTATATTTGCTTTATGAGACTGATATCACATAATATTGCTTCCGTTATTTTCATTTTGCTTACTCAATTACCGTTGTTATAGATGTTAAAAAGTTTTAAATTAAACATCGTTGCGGACCTATGATCCTAGAAGTGTCCGATTAATTTAAAAAGTAGCGCGCAAAATTTGGATACCTTGGCGGTAAACTCAAGATCCAAAATTGAGGCATTACAATTTAATGGTATTAGACCAACTTATCTTCTCCTCTGAGTTCCCCAAATACCATTGCCACATTATTTCCTCATCATTGTCGAGTGATAAAACTGACCTGATCTATTACATGAATCCTGTTTACTCTTTATCACCTGAATTAATCCCACTATACACAATTTCACATTTTTTTTCGTAGCCAGCCAGCAGCCTTTGATGATATTAGCATAGTTGATGGTCCATTTAATACCTACAGTCATTTGCATGACCATTAAAGTGTTATCATCTTTGGGCAGGATTCATGCATGGAATTTGGGCTCACAATTCTCAGATTGTTCTCGCAACTCCAATTGTAGAATAAAACTACAATTGTCCCAACTGGTCGCCCCCTAAAATCTCATTTCAAGAAGCAATGCATGCCAGTTTTCTAGGCATGATTTGAAATTATGAGTATATTTGAATGTATAAAGTTAATATTCAAGACCATTTAGGTAAGGCAACACATGATATATTCAGTTAACAGCATCTTAAGCCAAAAAAAAAAAAAAAGCACATTCAATAATCATGGAGACCCTAATAAAACTGAGATGGATCCAGAGATTTTTGCAGAATGTGAATAAGAAGATTAGCAATACAATTAAAAAGGAAATATAACAAGGATTAAAAAGAAGGAATAAGTAAAATTACATCTGAATACATCTGAGGTATTTTTTATCCCTATGTAATACACCTTGTTTAGAGCCTCCATTATGCCTCAGACTCGAGAGTATCTCCTCTGCTTCACAAAAATATACTTGGTACGGTTGAAGCCACTAGCTTCATACGCTCATAGATTCGCATTCTTAAATTCTCCCATGAATTTTGTAACAGCCTCATTAGCCTTCTGAGACTCATTAGACCTTTCTTCTCTTTTCTTCTTTTCTCTGCAAGCCCCGAAAGAGAGCAGAAATTGGTTTCAATGTGCAAGTGAATTCATGAGATACTCAAGACTATATGTTATGTAAATGCCTATTGAATAGTACAGGGAAGCATAAGTATCTCTTCAAAAAAAAAATTAAAGAATATATATGTCATAGGCTTTTGGAATAGCATGATTCACATGACATAAATAAACAAATAGGCAAAAAGATAATGACATAAGCTTGGGAATTGATGAAGCTGCTTTGCAGCATGTTTCTGTGGCAAGAAACTAGGGAAAGAAACCAAAAAATCATAAGCTTGAGAATTTATGAAGCTGCTTTGAAGCATGTTTCTGTGGCAAGAAACTAGGGAAAGTTGTGAAGACACCCATGTATTTCAATGAAGAGATGTGCCGTGAGGCTAGCAATCAATAATCTCAGGCAAATACAGTTTTCAGACCATGTCTTTCATGGTTTCTCTCTGAATAACCCCTAGGTAGTGATCGACGCTGCATGGAGAGTTTCAGAGAACTTTACTGGTTAGATATATGATGTAGAATTCGACGATGATGCTATTATTGCGATAGCTGAAGCCTATATGGCACAGATGGAGCATCCCAATTGGGCCCGCCAGGGTACCAACAAGAATTGATCAAGGTTTGGGGCCCAAACAGTCCAAGGTTCTGTTTATATTTGAATATCAGGGATGTTTTGGAAATAAAAGAAAATGCGGGAGGCTGTTTAACAATTTTTGCAGAAACTTCATAATAGAGAAGGCAGGCGCATGCAGGTTTTTGGAGCTACATTTGGCTGGGTCAAAACTGACCCCATCCAAGAAAGGAAAGCACCAGCAGGGTTGCCCATGAGTCCTCTATCTGATCGTTTATATTGGTTGACCAAAAGGGTGGATCATGTCGGGCCCACAGCCAATCGACTGCTAGTTGTCAGAGACGACCAGATTCTGGAAATTTTGCAATTTCCTTTATTTTTCTTAGCAATTTCTTATTGTTATTTAATTACAAAATTTATTTAAGATTCTTAATTGTGTAGGAACCTATTATTTGGGAAATGTTTTGAGCATTATATATACTATGACAGTGTTAACTGTAAGAAGGCAGTTCAGACTTCTGATATGATAGTGTTTTTGAGCATTATATTCAGACAGTTCAGAAACAAAAAGCAAGAGTGCTCTGTTTACTATTTTCTACCCTCTCCCATGGTTGTATGTGCTATTAGTGATTCAGAAAGGCTTCAAAGTCAGATTTTTGGGTTCTGCCTTCTGCGTTGTTCCTTACTTAGATTTTAATTCTGGATTTTCTATGAATTGTCTGCAATATCCCTATTTGCTTTTTTTTTTTTTTGGATTTGTTTTATTTGGGACCTAGAAAGTCTGATTGTGTCAAATCGGGACTGCATCAATATTTAGTACATGCCGGAGAGCTGTCGACTGCGTCAATATTTAGTACATGCTAGCAAAACAGCTCCATTATTGCTTGATAAGGGAAGGTAATTTTGGGCATGTTACAGGTAATTATGTTGACCCAGTCAAAAGAGATGTTGAGGCTCTTTCGTGGCCACACTCTGGGCCCCACAAGCCACCACGCTCATGTTGCTTGGGGCCACTTTTGGATCTGCCATTCAAATCATTACTCCTCAGTATATGGTGAGGCATCGCATACAGCTTTGACACTGAATTTGCGACAGCACTGCAGCAAAAACTGATTTTAGCAGGCTTGTGATTCCTTCATTTCCAAGGATATGCACTAGGTGCAACTCTGAGTAAAAGCAGAACCACTTTGCTAAGTTTCTCAACACAGAAAGATTCACTCTAATATTACCCAAAACCTACTCTCTACTAGGATAGTTACTAGTATCCTGTGTGTGGAAGCAAGAGATTTCTGCTCTACCACCTCAAGCAAATAGCTAATTACACCACATGGTATATTACTATATACAGTGTAGGATACATAACCATGGAAATACTTTTTATATACCACCATGCATGGTATGTATATATGCATGTTCTTCATATGGTATGTAGAGTATCATGGAATAAATGAACTGTATGCAATACTTCGCAGTTGGTGGGAGTGTAGGGGTGGGGGAATGTACTTGGTTTGTCCACTTCGAGGAATACACGAACGAACCGTATACAAAAATGGTCTATATATAGGGAAATGCTCCTATGAGAGTAACTCTCACATTATTATGAAAATAAGGGGGGGGGGGGGGGGGGGGGGGGGGGGGGGGGCGGGCGGCGGCATGCATGCGCATTAGTGTGTGCACACTTTGTGCTGTGTTAGCTAGTGCTTGTTGCATTTGTATTTAATTATAAGTTATCTCCACTCATGAGACATTATACCATGCAGCAAAAATCGCAGAAAATTAGTTTCAGAAGGATGTATTACCTATCCACATACTCCTTTAGGAGCTCTTTAGCTTGAACCAATTTGGAAAGAAGGTTTCTATAAACATCAAGGTCTCTGTCCACACTGCGTTTATTTATGTTTAAGGCTGCACAAAGCTGTTAGATAACCTCAATCAGTAAATATCAAACCTCAAGCCTGCAGAAACTTCTATTTTTCATAGATTACTAGGAACATCATTAACACTGCCATTTTTTTATGAAAGCTAGAGCCTGTCCGCATGCATGCAATTTGTCTACAGCACACTCCAAAGAAAAAGAAAAGAACACCTTACACACGTTCATATATCATCTGAGCTTTGTGCAAAACAAACTGCTTATTCACTCAGATGGTGGAGACAATGAAGATAGGGATATAAAAAAGATAAATAACAGTATTCAGTCATTTAATGGGACAGCAGCAAGAATGCCATGAACTAATACTTTCAATGCAACTGACAGGCAGAAGTAATATCAAGATATGTCATTTCAACTGAAAGGAAGAAGCCAAATCGGTGTTAAGGCAGATTATATGATGATCATTGACCCAAGAGATGGTGGTGACCACGGTCTGGGGACCCAAGCCATTGATTCAATAGACCCAGAACCACGGATAGACCTTTCCTTCAAATCTCCTTGATCAGACGATTGTGGACTTACAATCTATGGCTGGCAGAATAGCTGATTATGAAAGAAAAAGAAAAGCATAAAAATAAAAATAAAAACCCCTCCAAATACTGGAATACTGTAGAAAATAATCACATCTACAGATCTATTGATTTTGTTTTGTTTCTAACCAGGGGGTCTGCTTTTAATTTTGTATAAGGGTAAGGGTGTCTATGTAATTCAATCAAAATGAGTTAAGATGTATGTAATAGTTAGTCCTGCATAAGCCTTATACATACTTCAGTATAAAAGAGTCAGTCCTGCGTGAGCATCATGGACACCTCTCGCTCCCCTTCCTTCCTTTTCTCACCTTTTTTTCTTTTTTATTTCCTTCTACCAGTCTTTGTTTTTCTCTTAGTATCAGAGCAGGTTCTGAACTGCTGCTGGTTCTGCACTGCTACGGCCGCTGTTACCCTGTGTTTGGGAAGGGAAGGGAAAATTTGAGGGGGAAGGAAAATGAAGGGGAGGGGAGGGGAGGGAAAATTAATTTTACCTCCTCTTGTTTAGGAAGTCAAAAGGTAGGGGGGAAGAAAAGTGAAAAAGTAGGGTTTTGTTTGTTTGTGAGATAGAGAGAAAATTACCATTTTGTCCTTACTCTTACAAAAACTTTAAAATTATATTTTATAAATAAAGGGTAGTTTAGTAAATTTAAACTTTTTCCCCTCCTTTCCCCCCATTTTCCCCCCTGTTTTGGGGGGAAAATTTTTGCCCACTCCTACCCTCCTACCCCACATTTTCCCTCCCCCCTTTCCCAAACACCCTCCAAAAAATTTCTCACCCATTTTCCCTCCTTTTTTTTCCTCCCCCCATTTTCCCCCCTTCCCAAATGGAGGGTTAGTGGCTGTGTTGCTAGTTCCAGCAGCTTTACAGAAGGCAGACACAGAAAAAAAAAACAGAGCATGGACTGAATCAACCAAACTTCTAGAAGATTATGAGGATTTTTTTTTTCTCGATTTTTCAACAGTAGTTGGAAGGGTATTAGATCTTTCTTAGTAAGAATTGCTCAAAATAAGTTTCTGGAATATTGCTTCCTCTGATCGACTCTTTATTTAGATCTGATACTTTTTATAAGTTAAGAAGCAGGGATTATTTTTAAATCCGTAAGGATCAAGGGTTTTTTATGTAATTTATAACATCACAGGGTTTTTTTTTTTTTTTAATTATGAAATTTTGATAAGTTACTAAATAGAAGTGGTCCCCCAACCCTAAGGGGCAAGATCATCTCCTCTTTTTTCTCAATTCCTATTCTCTATCTCCCTTTTTCTAGTCTAGGGTTTTTTCTGACATCTCTAGAAAAAAAAAATAACATAGATTTCTTGAAAACAAGGAACTCAACTTGGTATCCGAGACATCATCCCTAATAGAAAACCTCCAGATGAATGCAATATAGAGATCGAATTTAAGAAAGGAGATTCTGATGCCTTGAGGAGAACCTGAGCTAGGTGAATGTTCGACTGGTTCTATGGTTCAAGTCCTTGTGTATTTCTTTGATTTCTGACTCAATCTTAACTAATCTTTCTTAATTGAGAAGTATAAGGAAGATTTCAGAAGCTGTGAGATTTTTTTCTTTTTCTTTTTTTAATAGTTGTTTGAATAAATCCCTGAGGGTACAGTGGCTGGGGTGTTCCCGCCAGTCAAGGAATGGTGTCTGACATCCAAATTTTCTTGATGTTTTGAATAATGAGTAGTTGTCATCAATTTCAGTTGATTGAGAAGTAAAGACACCTGTTAACAGTTGTGTGGAGCCAACCTTAGAGTAATTGGAGTAAACACTAATTGTTTAGTGGGAGTAGAGTAGAAGGAGAGTAAAAAACTGACTGATGTGACAATTTATATTTCATGGTGTTTGGATGGAAGAAGTAATGTTACTTCATGGGTGATTGAATGGATAGAGAGGAGGGTAGAGTAAACTTATGCTATGAAAAAAAATAGGGGCATCCCAACCCTCTCTTCTCTTGTTTCTGGGGAGAAGTAAAATTTTGTCCTACGGTGCTTTTTACCCCCCTCCTCTTTAACTTTATTTATGATTTGACCCCTACTCTTTTTCTCCTCTCATGTAAACAAACAGGCCCTAAGGACAAAGTTTGTGGTTTTTCAGAACCAAAAATCACTTCAAAAACACTAATTTGAAGACCTAAACCAAGAATTGAAGCTGATATGCAAACCATTTGCTTGTTGGTTTTGTTTGAGGGAATCAAAAGCTCAAAGTTTTGAGAAATACTTGGGATTTTTTACTTATAATGGGTAGAAATCAGTTGTAAACTACAAGTAATGCATATTTGCAGATTAATTTTCTGTAACTAATAAGTACAAATCTCTCAATTTACTGTTCCATTAATGAATCATTATTAATGTAGTCACCAGTTAGTATTCACTTTATTCATCACTAATCACTATTGAGTAATTAGTCAATCATGACTGAGTATTAACTTGTTAGTAGTACCTAGTAAGTACTAAGTAATAAATAGTAACTACAATTTGTCTCGACAAGTCAATTAAAATCTTAGCAAGTTTTAACTTTAAAGACATGATTCACATAAACGTAGGTGATCAGAGACAACAGAATTACATTTAAAATCATAAAGAGAAACAAGACCTGTATGACAAGACACATGCATTTTAGTTGATAATAACATGAACATAGTGAACAGATACAACAGTTATTTTCATTTAAAATCATATAGAGAAATAAGAATTGTATGACATTTAAGTTGGACATATATGCATTTTAGTTGATTATATGCGAAAATCTAACACTTTCTAGTACTATGTACTTTTTGAAATTTTATTAGTTTTTTTACCAAAAAAACCTGCACTAGTAACCAGCTAATGCAACTCCTGATACCTAATTTTGAACCCTTGCTTCTTCCTGCATTGCTTGATCACCTATTGCATCACGGATGGGTAAGCATGGATGCACTAAGCATCCCATTTAGAAATTTGTTACCTATCATGCAGATTCACCACCTTATTGTCAGTCTTCAGATACTTTGTCTTTAGTTCAAAATTTCCTCCATTGTTGACTTGGCCATCCATAATGGAAAGCAGCAATGTGTGAGGATATGAATGTTCTTGACAAAAATAGTACTTGGAAGTTAACCAATTTATCTGAGGGAAACAAGTTATTTGAACGTAGAGGGGCATTTACCATAAAATATAAACCAGACAGCACAGCAAATACAAAACTTGGATATTTGCAAATACATGAATACATGGGTTGGATTTCCATGAAACATTAGCTTCAGTCGCCAAGCTAAGTTCAGTCAGAA
This sequence comes from Cinnamomum chago, assembly GCA_038049695.1. Lineage (NCBI taxonomy): Eukaryota > Viridiplantae > Streptophyta > Magnoliopsida > Laurales > Lauraceae > Cinnamomum > Cinnamomum chago. The sequence continues at coordinate 53,187,224 of CP142460.1, forward strand.
TCCTTCTATATCTCATAGCAAACAAAGGTGGACCTCAACATCATCTTGATGTGAGATCGGTTTTCATAGTACAACAGATCACACCCTGTTTGTCAGAAAAGGAAAAGGAAATACGGGTTTAATTATTTATGTTCATTCTATTATAGCTATCAAAGAATGCCCAAATATGGCAGCCTCGAAGTGGTATCTAGTTATGTGTTTAAGATCAAAGACCTACGGTTATTAAATGCTTACATGTGTTTTCTCAGTATTGAGGTTGCAAGATCTCAAAAAGGAATAGTGATTTCTCCAAAAAAAAATAAAAAATCACCTACTGAAAGAAACAGGGTTGCTAGGGGCAATGGAAGCAAATTGTTGTCCCAGTTGAATGGATAATCACTACTGGGTGAAGTGTGAAGAATGGTCAGTAGATTGATATATCTTACTATTATTAAACCAGATAACGTGTTATGTGTTGGCTGTTTATGCACTCTATTCATCCACCACATTAAGCTACCTTATATAGAGTCTATGAAATATTTTATATATAGAATTCTATGATATTTTTTAAGTAATATCTGGAAGAGGGATACTGTATTCTAAACATGGAGTTGGATGTTGAAGTTCTTGAAAATGTGGATTTGGAAGGTTGCCATTGTAATAGTAGATTTACTTTGGGCTACCTTACATTTGTGGGTGGTAAATTTAGTCATATGTAAACATGCGGTGGCTCACTCCAGCATCAGTTAAGCATCATGCAATTGCACATGGGACATGTGAGGTCTTACACATGAAGCTGCTGCCAGTTTATTTGGAAACTGATATAAAGATTCCTTTTAAATCATATGAAAATAATCAAGTAGCTATAACAAAAACAACCTAGTTTACCACGAAAGGACATAATATATCAAGAATGACTACCATTTTATTTGGGAGAAACATCAGCTAAAGACAGAAGGTATTATGTTTGGAGGTGCTCTTGTGAGAGTATCTCTCACCTTACTATGAGAGATAAGGGTGGGGGCCCTCACATTTAAGTTGTTGGCATTGGATATGGATGTGAGGGCCCCCACCTTATCTCTCATAGTAAGGTAAGAGCATCTCTCATAGGAGCATCTCCCATATATATATATATATATATATATATATAACATATATATCTCAACATTTTATTCCCCTCTCCGCTCTCCCACTCTCGCTCCCCTCTCTACACAAGCTACATTGTAATATTTATTTTACACGTGAATCACCAAATGTACATTCAATCGGCCTTTTTCTGCTTTCTTGTGCAGAATTGGAAGAGAAAACAAATTTCTATAGGGTAAATGAGCTAAGCATCAATAACCATGTGCAAAACAATAGTTGGATTACAGAAAGATGGGAGTTGGAGATATGATGGTCTCTCTCTCTCTAACAAACCCATGAATGATTCGAAATTCAGCATCAATGTTGCTTTTGGAACATTGGAGGGGCAGATTCCAAATAAGGTATGCACTGCTAGGTCAAAAGAAAAAGAAAACATATTCCATCTGGGAGTACTAACTGTTCAATGAAATATCATCCTACTTGCACTCTGAAAGTAACCTATTTCTCAACAACCTATTGCCCACTCTCGGTCTCCTTCTCTTCGTTAAAAACTTTCCTCCAAATGATATCTTCATTTCAATAAAGGTTACATCATTGTAAATGGAAAGGTATCACAGATTTTCTATAGGCTTTTGGAGCAGTTGCCAATGGTTGACGCAACTATATTGTAGCCAAAAAAAAAAAAAAAAATTTCACCATCACCTGTCAATCATGGTTATATGTATTGTTTCAAATGCACACCCACTATGATAGTCCTCGGATTGCTTCTTGTAGGACGCATTGGGTTTCACCCACTTTCGGTAGTCCACAAGGTTGTGGTGGGTTGGACAGATGATGGATCCTAAGTTTATTCCTGATCTACATCAAGCTTATCTCCCCCATGTTGAAAATAGAGTCAACATTGGGCTGCTTAAGCTTCATATGCAACCCTTCTTAATATAACCATAATTTTCATATTCATTACAAGGTTCCTTGAACTAATAAAGTTCTATCTCCAGTTGAATGCTGGAATTTTCACTTTTTCCATCAAAATTTCTTTTTATGCTGCTCTTAATATTTTTTATAAAAATGAAATATGCAAGCAAAGGCCATGGGTCCATATGGCAGGACATGGTCCAACTTAGACACTGGGGTCTCATGTTTAAAAGAGAAGGGCAAAGTCCCGGCCCGCAATCGACCCCTCCCCCCCCCAAACACCCTGCACGCTTTAATTCTTTGGGGTTAGCATGTTGTGTGGCAGGCCAATGGTTTTAGTTGTTTTATTTAGCATGTGCAATAAGAAATGTGAGTCCCACATGGTTACAATTTTAGTATAATTAAGTCTTTTCATAGCGTATGGGTGCCGATCGAAAAAATAATTCTTTAAAAGCCCATCAGCCCATCCCTCGAGAAATTAAAGCTAAAGTCTTAATCTTAGCAAGTCAAATTTTATGTTTCCGTCTGGGGTATATTGTAAATAAATATAACTGGGTAAAGTCAGATAACAATGGGAGGGATTCTATCTTAATTTCTACAGATGTAAACTCTTCTATAAAATGAAGTAAGGGAATCAACCTTTTCTAGAACAGTTGGCTCCGTTGCATTCGCCAGCTCAAGAAGTCGGAACAGCCCAATTGCAATGAAGCGGCTATAGCTGAAATTTCCCTTACCACCAGCACGTTCAGAAATATCTTTTAAAATATCCTCAACTTCTCCTTGTCTAGATGAAAAATCAATTAATGTACTGGCATTCTGACTGCGGGCCCACTCTTCTAACTTTTGAGCATCAATCCTGCAGTAGAAGCAGAGTCAAGACAAGCATTTCAATGCATGTAGATTCCAATGCGCATTTGAACGAAGCTGTAACAAAATTAGATATTCAAGAATGAAATTAAGAATTATAAAATAAAGCTTAGAAACAGAGAGTCTCTTCCTTGACAGAACTTGCAAGACATCTATTCTTTTGCAGGAGAAAACCCCCAACTGTATAAGATGCTTGCATGAGGCAGATTTTTCTTTTTCTTCTTCCTTTTTGTTGGAAAATATATCTGGAAGAGGCATATTTCTGCCTCAAATTGACATTTGAATAAGTTGAAGTCGGTCTGTGAAGTTATTCGAATACTAATTTGGATGAAGCACACCCCACTAACCTGGAAAACAGTAACACTAATATTCTGATTCAAAATTATATACTACATTTGGCAATTCATGAATGCTAAATGCAGCTGATATTAGATTGTCATCTGAACCTGTACTGCTCGGGGTCCTCCTGTAAGGCCTGGATGTATGCTTTGAAAATCGCTTCTCGATCTTCATTGCTCGGGTAGCCTTCCATAAGCTGATCATAGACAGTAACAAAACCAAGAGCAAAGACCGCGTCATACTGATACGTCTTTTTGTATCTCATCAGATGTTGCTGAACAATTAGCTCTTGCAACACAGAATTGTATATGCTGGGAACGGGTCTCTTGTATGACTTTAGAAAGTTCAACTTTGTTTCTGATACAGTGGGCACAACTGCAAACATTCACAAAATAATGGAATTTTTACATAAATTTGATATTAGTAATGAAATTGATATCATTTTCAATTTTTTTTAGATTGGTAACATGACTCAAATCCACAACCCTTTGATTATGACAATGGCACCTTCCAACTGTGCAAGGGTGCATTCAAATGGTTGGGGAAGTGAGGGAATCAGCACGTTCTGGAAGATGATTTCTTCTTTTTTCGCAATGTCGTGAAGATATACTATCTCTGGCATCCCCCAATATTCACAATTAGCGATTAGAATAATTTGGGCAATGCAGAAAAAGCGTTCAACCATCATTGCTTTAGAATTCCATGCATAACAAAGTGGATAATAGCCAGCTAATTGTCTAAATATGTATGACTGCTTGCAATTTGAGCCTTTAGGGGACATCCATCCTCACTGTAAAAATCAATTTCAGCAACTATTCCACCAAGAAGATTATCTCATCCGACCAGCATAATCCTTTTTTTATGGTAATGAAACTTATATTAAACAGAAGGGTTAAAAAAACAAACGTGAGTACGTATTCTTTAGACCCTGCCCACCACAAAACCCAAAAAAAAAAAGAAAAAAAGGGAACAATACAATGTGTCAGCCCCAGCACCAACCACAATGGGATGCACAGGCTAGGAAGTGTTGAATGTAGCACAGGGAAAATAGACGGAGTTTGGCCCAAAAGCTGGAAATTCCAGATTGAAGCTGAGAATTGCTTATTACACTCCAACAAAATAGCGATTGTTGTTTAAAAAAAAAAAAAAACGAAACAGTGATCGAGACAGGACACCCAGCTACACAAATGAATCCACATCATCATCTTGGCCCTCATTTGTCAATCTAGTTCTACTATTCAACTGTTTAACTACAAGAATGAGATACGTCGCCTTAAATCCAAACTTTCTAATTAATGTGTATGAAAGTGAGGCCACGTGTGTATGAGTGGCTTATTGTTGGCTATGATGAAAATAATGTAAGATACCAATAACGAAAGAAAGAGGGGAAATTCCATATGGAAATTCAAATATCATTACACCATGCATCCCATAAAAAGGTGCATCACGATGTGGGATATCCTGTCCCTTAAGCGTTGGCTACGCTAACGTATCATCATCAAAACTTAGCCCCAATTATGCTTGAGTCGACTATATGAGTTTTGTTTCTCCATTTGGATCTACCATGGAAATGTTTCACTTAGCTCTACCCTTACTACTTCCATCAAGTCCTCTTCGGCCTACCCTTTTTCCTTGGTGGGCCATAAACCTGCAAAGAAAAACTTTTCTTCAATGGTATCATTCCTACGTTAGACATGCCCAAACCATCTCAAACTAGTCTCTCTTTATCTATCAACCACTCACGTTCTTAAATGCTCCTAAAAGCACTCATTTCCAATTCTATCTTTCCTAATTTTACCACACATCTATCTCAAAATTATCAATCTCCGGTAAACTCATTTTGTGCACATATTGTTTCTTGATTGGCCTACATTCTGCCATACAAGTTATTGCCGGTCTCAAGGATCAAAATAGCGGTTGCGGCAGGCGTAGCGGTCAGTGGCCAAAACACTACGTGGCGGGCGATACATACATTCTGCCATACAAGTTATTGCCGGTCTCAAGGATCAAAATAGCGGTTGCGGCAGGCGTAGCGGTCAGTGGCCAAAACGCTACGTGGCGGGTGATACGTAGCGGTGTAGCGGTGTGAATTTTTTAAATGGTCAAATTTTTTTTTGAATCTTGTATAGCAAACAATATTGTATTTATTTAGTGATTTGAAACCATGTAAGGGTAGAGATAACTTTAGGAAAGACTATTGAGGAGAAAATATAAGAAAAACAGTGTTTAAAACTAAAATTACTTACCTCTATTAAGTTTTAGACCGTAGCGCTGCTATTTTTAAAATAGCATAACGGCCTTGACCGCTACGGCCGATAATGCGGGCGCTACGCTACGTAGCGGCCTCTATTTTGAGCCATGGCCGGTCTAATCACTGTCCTATAAAATATTCCCTTCAACATGGTAAGGTATGCGTCACCCCAAAGCACTTAAAAAGCAAGTCTCCACTTTAACCACCAGCTCTTATCCTATGTTCAACATCTTCCTCAGTCTCTTCATCCTTACTAATTATCAATCTAAGGTATTGGAATGAATCTTTTATTGCATCTCTTGAGCTTCAAATCTCGTAGGAGTTTCAACTCTTTACATATCTCCATTTTAGTTGCAATCTATATATTTTGTCTTTGTACGACTTAATTTAAAGCCCTTAGATGTTAGAGTCTCCCCATATCTCTCAAGTTTCACATTCACACCATCTTTCAATTAATTCTCCAATACTAAATCATTTGCAAATAACATATACCAAGATACATCCTTTTAAATATGCGCAATTAACTCGTCCATAACTAGCGCAAAGAGATAAAGGATTAAAACTAAGCCCCGTTGAAAACCTATGGTCACTAAAAAATCACCTACCTCCCCACAAGTAGTTCTCATACTTATTACCGCTCCCTCACAAATGTCTTTAATGATATCAATATCTCTTGGGACACTCCTTTTATCTAAAACACACCTAATCAAATCTCTAAGTACATTGTCACATGTTTTCTTCAGATCGATGAAGACCATATAAGCATTTTTTCTATTCTCTTGCTATTTGTCCATTAACTACCTAAGTGAGAAGATAGCTTCCATGGTTGACCTTCCTAACATGAAACCAAATTGATTTTCAAATTTCTTGGGTTTTGTTGAAGTCTTAGCTCCATTACTCTCTTCAACAATTTCATAGCATGACTCATAAGTTTCATCTAATATATCTCCTTTGTATATCTCCTTTGTTCTTATATATAAGTACTATAACACTTCTTATCCAGTCATTAGGAATTTTCTTTGTCCTTAATATCTTATCTAAGAGCCTAGCTAACCAAACTCATCCAATTTCTCCTAAGCATTAAAAGCCTTTGTCAGGATGTCATCTGAACTTGTAGCTTTTCTTGTCTTCGTACTAGACAACGCTTTCTTTACTTTTGCTACCCTAATTGGTGCAACTTTCTTGTTTTCATTCTTGCCAAATGCCAATCACTTCCCCTTGGGATAATTAATCATTGAAGCCTAATCTCACCTATTTAGAATCAGCTCCCAAAGTTGTAGTTTTCCACTCAACCATATTTGAGACCATGTTCACTGTAACCCTGCACTCTAACATCTATGTCCCACTACCTCACTCAAGGTCTCAATGGATCTCCCTTTCTCATAGTTCTAACACACACCATGTCATGCAAGAGTTATTCATTCCTTCACTTTTTTCTCATATGCACAAACCATCCTATACGCACATTTAAGAATAATCATTACTATTAAAACTTGCATTGAAACCCTCAATAGGTTTCCACATATGTACTCATTTCTAATCTTATCCTTTCTTCAAGAACACAAAAACATTTTAGTAAATGAAACTCAACAACACATATTTTAACTTCTAATCATTTCATTACTAAATTGGGTATAACTTCTCTCTTCTGCAAATGTTTGTTATTAGAATTTTTTCAAAAAAAACAAAAAACCCTAAAGTTTTCACCAAACCAAACCAAGCCCTTTTCCACTAGGTGGGGTCGGTTATATGGATTTGACAACGCCAATCAAATCTGTTTAAGGCCATGTCCTTCGTTAGATCCATGTAGGCAATGTCATGTTTAAAGTTTCTTTCCAACTTCTCTTGGGTCTCCCTCTCCCTCTCCTACTCCTAACAATCTCCATGCTTTCACACATTTTAACAGGTGCCTTCGTTGGGCGCCTTCTAACATGGCCAAACCATCTCAGTCGATTTTCTCTCATTTTATCTTCAATCAGTGCTATTCCTACTTTGCCCGTAATCTCCTCATTCATAATCATATCTCTCTTTATGATCCCACATATCTATCTTAGCATTCTCATCTCCGCAACTTCCATCTTCTTAACATGATTATGCTTTATTGCCCAACACTCTGATCCATATAACAACGCTGGACGTACCGCCACCTTATAAAACTTTCCTTTAATCTTAAGGGAGACTTTCCGTTTACATAAAACCCCCGAAGCACTCCTCCATTTGGTCCACCCGGTCTGAATCCTGTGAGTTACATCAGTATCAATCTCTCCATCATGTTGCACCATAGATCCAAGGTACCTAAAGTTTTCTTTCTTTACAATATTTTGTCTGCCCAAACTTACTTCTATGTTACCAAGATTCCTACTTTAACTAAACTTGCATTCCATATATTACGTCTTTCATCGACTTAGCCTAAACCGTTTTGTCTCTAGCGTTTTCCGCTACAATTCTAACTTAGCATTCACTCCTTCTCTCGTCTCATCCACTAAAACAATGTCATCTGCAAATAACATACATCACGGTACCTCATCTTGAATATGTCTTCTAAGCTCATCCATAACTAGGGCAAACAAGTACGGGCTTAACACTGAACCTATCATACAAATCCTTTATCGCCTTAATATATGCGACACACACTCTTTTCTTTTTCAGTACTCTCCATAGAATCTCCTTAGGAACCCGGTCATAGGCCTTTCCAAGTCAATGAACACCATATATAAATCTCTTTGACCTTCTCTATATTGTTCCATTAACCTTCTCAGGAGAAAAATAGCCTTCATGGTTGATCTCCCAGGCATGAAACCAAATTGATTCTCTGAAAAGTTTGTTGTTCTTCTTAGTTTTCTCTCAATAACTCTCTCCCATAATTTCATCGTATGGCTCATCAATTTAATTTCGCGGTAGTTCGCACAGTTCTGAATATCTCCTTCGTTCTAGTATATGGGTATGAGAATACTTTTCCTTCATGCATCAGGCGTCTTCTTGCTCTTTAGCACTACATTAAAAAGCTTTGTCAACCAACTTATGCCATCCTCCCCTAAGTACCTCCAGACCTCAATAGGAATACCACTTGACTCAACCGCTTTCTTTCATCCTTTTCAATACTTTAACTTCTTCCTTACTGATTCTCATATAGAACATATGATTCAATTCGATTCGATTCTTCCCTAAAAATGGTAAGCTGCCCCAATTGTATGTCACTACTACTGCTTTCGTGCTCCTAAAGTTTTCACCAATTTTCATAAAAAAAATCTTATAATTCTTATTTCAAAAAAAAAAAAAATTTAAATCCCAAACTACTTTCAAATAGGTACTCTCCAGCCAAACGACCCTACCACAAGCCATGTATTTTACTTTTTTTTAAATGACAAAAATGCCCTTCTAGCATCTTTTACCTATTTCTTCATATTTTTTTTTCAAGGGGGGACGACGTGGGGTCCATTTGCCCAAAAGGACACATTTGAAAGAAGTTCAAAAAAAAAAAATTAGCATTTTTGAGATAACCTAAAACTGCCAACACTTTTCAATAAAACTTCAAGAATTTTTTTTTTTTTGAGATTTTCCTTTTTCTTATTGGTGGGGCCCACCCTCGCGATCAAGACCATTCATTCCATCACAAATCCATGGCCCCCGGCAAACCCTACAAAGCTAACTTCAAACACACTTCAGCCTAGTAGAAAGAATTCAAAGAAATCACCACCGTACATTCTAGGATCAACGGTCCACACTCCACAATCAGAACCATTTCCAAAACCCAACAATATACAAATTACAAATAGAACCCAACTACAAAAAACGAGTAGAAATCAGCAACAACGAAAAACCATGATAATGATTACAAAAAGCAACCTCACCAGTTACAGCCGAAATAACCATGCGAGAGCTGGAATTCGAGCTCCGAACGCTGATCGGATCCGATACGGATCCGGTGCGGATCCGATGCCCGTAGAAGTTGGAAGCGAAGGCGCGGGACACGGAATACAATGGTCCTCCTCTCCTTTCGGTAGCCTGCCCTAGTGCTGTGAAGGACAGAGACGAAATCGCAGCAGCCATTGGAAGTAGAAACGGGTATCTCTCTTTTCTAGGGTTTCGGTTGTGGAATCAATAACGGTTTCGGATAGAGAATCCGAAAAATCGCATTTTTTTTTTTTTTTCCTTCTTCTTCTCTGCTTCTGCTACTTCAGAAGAGAAAGAGGGAGAGGGAAAAAGAGACGAGAGGTCAGAAAGAAGTTTCTTATCGGATCTGTTATCCGTTATGTGATATTTGGGCTATTCTTTTGATCAGCCAGTGGGATTTTGACACGTATTGTGTAATGGAGTGAAGCAAGGTGTCACAGTTTGCGTGAGTGTGCTTTATATAAGGAGCCAGACTACCAACGATCCCTTTGGGGACCGGGCCAGCACCCGGTCCCCAAATTCAGGCCAAACAGACATTTTGTTATATAAGTGAAAGGGAACCTCAATGTGGGGGCCTGCCATGTATAGATGTCCTGGAATTTTGAATCCGGATCCTCTTGGGCTTTGACATAGGGGAATCTTGAGTTAAAGGAGTATAACTCCTACAAAAAGTCTATGGAGCCTGATAGGTGAGCCCGAAATGGAGCCCAATCCGAGCTGGAGGTCCACTTGGAATCCAGCCGGACCTCACGTTTAAATAAACAAAAAGAACTAGAGCCTGTTCGACTTGAAATAGCCCGCTTGAAATTTGAGAGAAAGGGGAAAACACAGAAAGTCTGGAGAAAGGGGAAAACGAAGACCTCAACGATTTCCTCATCCTCTCTGCAAATCTTGTGCACGGGAGCTCATCTCTTCCTCTCTCTCAATCTCGTGCGCAGATTCTCTCTTTCTCTCTCTCGATCGCGAGACGCTGCGAATCTCAACTTGGTTGAACGTCCCTCATCTCTTCTCCTCTCTCTCAATCTCGCAGCAGCTCTTCCCTTCCTCCCTCATCGTAGCAGCGTCCCTCCCCATCGCATCCAGCGTCCCCCTCGTAGGTAACCCCATCGCAGCAGGAACCCTCTGAATCGTTTTGATTTTTTTTTATCTTTTTTCTGGATTTTGTTGCTTTGGACGACATGCTATGATGGGTCCTCTGTAAGAAATTGAAAAAGAGTAACTCATGATCTCGGCTAGGTTGCCCATGGGTTTTGTAAGATGTCTATTGTTGTTAGACATCATCTTCTAGCATCTTTTTCAATTTCCTTGGGTATTTCATCCTTGTCTTACTTGGTTTTATTTCTAGTTTAGATGGGTGTATGTAATTTTGTTTTGATAAGACATTGGGTGTTTGTAATTTGAATCACCTCTCTCCTCTCTTTTGTTGATGGCTCTTCATTTTGAATGTTGCGTGAATGTTGGACGACCCATTGGCCTACCTGAATGTTGCCCAGATGATCATTTACCAGTGTCTGAGTTCTTTACCTTTATTTAAGTCTTTTATTATTTTAATAAATTTGATTATCCTTTTTCGTGATCAATTGTAGTTTTTTTTTATGGGTCCTCTGTAGTTTCAAACAGCATAGATATAAGTCCACTCTAACAATGTGCAAGCTTAAAACAAATTGCAATTTTGCTTACATCCAAATGCAAAATAAATAAAAAAAATGCAATGCATAACGCTTAAGACTTTATGTTGAGGCAAATCTCTCATACAAAAATGATGCAATTGTAGTAAAATGAAGAAATATCATTTCAAATTCCCCTCCCTTTTCTCAATAAAGAGAAAAGAACAAATTTAAGAAACACAACATCAAAGCAACTAACTCCCTCTCAAATGCAGTCAAATGTAATGTCACCTTGGTGACACTTCTTCCTCACCCTTTTTCAGAACAGAACACAACACTTGTCTTGACATGTAAGTGTTGAGCTCTCTAGACACCCCAGTCAGCTTAAAATTGAAATTACTGCGGTAGTTCTGATTTGGTGATGGCACCACAGCAGTGAATGCAGTTGGAGACCCAGAAAACCGCCTTCTGGGGCTTGAAAATAGCCTAGGAGTTCCCCCTAACCACCCTTTTGAAACAACAATTGGTGATGATGCCTGGGCATTATTCTCCTTTAGTAGCGCGCCAACTTCGGGTATTCGAACGATTATATCGGTATCCGGAATTGGGGCGTTATATTTATTGGTATCAGAGCGAGCTGGTCTCTAGGAAATAAAACACACTAGAAACCATAGGACGTAGTGAGGATTCGAGTGATGGGATACGTGTGAGGACGATGGATTGGGTAGAGTCAGTGTAGTCTTAGGTTTTGGACTTAAACTGACACAAGTTCTTTTTCGTGACAGATGTCTGGAGATGGTGCACGCCCGGAGACGGTCGTTCTCGACGAGCAGTCCGCCCACGAGTGACGATTCGAGAGGTTTCTTCAGGCCTTCCTCACTGCTCAGGAGGCCCAGACGGTAGCCCATCAGCGGCAGGCGGAGGACTTCGCGCAGTTTCAGGAGCAGGTCCTGGAGGTGATCGATCGAGTGGCCCCACCAGCCCATGAGGATGCACCAGTTCGGGGAGTAGACCCGAACCTGATCTTTGAGAGGTTCCTCAAGAGGGGACCACCTGAGTTCACGGGCACAGACGACCCTATGGTGGCGGACGATTGGATCGTCCGGATGGAGAAGATTTTCCGAGTCTTCGAGTGCTCGGGGCGCCAGAGAGTGCAGTTAGCGGCTTACATGTTCCGCGGCGTGGCGGAGGACTGGTGGAGAGTCATGCAGAGGCCCTATGAGGAGATTGGGGACGAGGTAGCATGGACTGCCTTCAAGATTGACTTCCTTCGGAAGTTCATCCCCACTCATGTCAGAGAGCGTAAGCTCCGGGAGTTTAAGACTCTTGTTCAGGGTGACATGACAGTCTCTCAGTACGAGGTTCGCTTCACCCAGCTGTCCCGATTTGCAGAGGCGCTGCTCACGTCAGAGGCCGAGACGGTTCTGCGGTTCGTAGATGGGTTGCGAGAGGAGATCCAGATAGCCATGACCTGCATCGAGTTGCCTACCTACGAGGAGGCTTTGAGGAGAGCTTTCTGGGCAGAGGAGCATCTTCAGCGACTAGAGTCAATTCGCTAGCAGAAACGACTCCGGATCGCTCCGATCAGGCAGCAGCCCATGCCTCTACGACAGCTGCAGCCATTCCAAAGGCAGCGGCCAGCAGGGCAGTTTCAGCACCAGCCTCGGCATCAGCAGCAGCCGCAGCGTGGACCCCGAGTGTGCTATGATTGCGGAGAGACAGGGCATATCTCCAGGTTTTGCCCACTACGTGGAGGACAGCCTCAGATGCTTCGACTTCCCGCACCACCGGCAGTTCCAGCACCAGCTCCAGCGGCTCAGCCAGCACGTCCGGTTGCATTGGCACCTCAGCAGCAGCAGTACCGTGCTCATCAGTAGCAGGCACGGGGACCTCAGCAGCCCAGAGGGCAACACTTTCAGCGAGGGCGACATCAGAGGCACCAGGGCCAGCAGCATCAGCAGCAGAGACCCCAGGCTGTGGGTCGAGCTTTCGCACTCACTCATGAGGACGCAAAGGCTGCAGGGAACGTCGTTGAAGGTACCCTTTCTGTTTGTGATCACCCTGCTAGAGTGTTGTTAGATCCAGGAGCGACACATTCGTTTGTGTCGTCTGCCTTTGCTTTGATCTTTGGTGGAGTAGGTGAGGCTATGCCCTGCACCTTAGTTGTGTCCACTCCGATGGGCAGGAGTGTGATGTGTCAGACTTACCACCCCAGATGCCGAGTGCAGATCGGGGAGTGCATTTTGCTTGCAGATCTGATCGTGCTACCCATGCATGACTTCGACGTCATTTTGGGGATGGATTGGTTGGCCAGATATAGAGCAGTGATGGATTGCTTCAAGAAGACAGTCAGACTCTCTATCGACGGTTCAAACGACGCGATCGAGTTTGTTGGTGAGAGGAGATCACCTAGCACTCGGATGATTTCGGCGCTGAAGGCCGAGAGACTGATGAGATCAAGTTGTGAGGGCTACCTCGCGTTTGTCTCAGAGGACAAGGAGTCCAAGGGTGTCGAGGAGATCCCAGTTGTTTGCGAGTTTCCAGATGTGTTTCCCGACGAGATCCCTGGATTGCCGCCTGTTCGAGAGATCGACTTTACCATCGAGCTTGCGCCAGGCACAACGCCGATTTTCAGAGCTCTCTATCGCATGGCTCCTGCAGAGCTGCGAGAGTTGAAGACCCAGTTGGAGGAGTTGCTAGAGAAAGGCTTCATCAGGCCGAGTGTGTCGCCATGGGGCGCACCAGTGCTCTTCATAAAGAAGAAGGATAGATCGATGAGGATGTGCATCGACTACCGGCAGCTGAATCAGGCAACAGTGAAGAACAAGTATCCTCTTCCCCGGATCGACGAGCTTTTCGACCAGCTTCAGGGTGCGCAGTTCTTTTCGAAGATACACTTGAGATCGGGATATCATCAGCTTCGAGTCAGAGAGCAAGATGTGCAGAAGACAGCGTTTCGATCACGTTATGGCCACTATGAGTTTCTTGTGATGCCGTTCGGGTTGACGAATGCACCAACAGTGTTCATGTCCCTGATGAACAAGATCTTCGCACCGCACCTCGACAGCTTCACAGTGGTCTTCATCGACGATGTTTTGGTCTACTCCAAGTCCAGAGAGGAGCACGAGCAGCATTTGAGGACGTCTCTACAGTTGTTGTGCGACAACCAGTTGTACGCGAAGCTCAGCAAGTGCGAGTTTTGGTTGGAGCAGGTGGTCTTCCTTGGACACATCATCTCCAAGGAGGGACTAGCAGTGGATCCAGCGAAGATAGAGGTAGTGACGAACTGGGCGAGACCGAAGAATGCCACGGAGATCAGGAGTTTTCTCGGCTTAGCAGGCTACTACCGCAGATTCGTCAAGAGTTTCTCCACGATCTCAGCACCGTTGACCAAGCTGACACGGAAGGATGTACCGTTCGTATGGTCCGATGCTTGTGAGAACAGCTTTCAAGAGCTGAAGGAGAGATTGACGACAGCACCGATTTTGTCTTTACCTTCCGGCAGCGGTGGATTTGTAGTTTTCGCCGACGCTTCGGGGACCGGTCTTGGATGTGTTCTGATGCAGGAGGGCAAGGTCATTGCCTTTGGATCGCGGCAGTTGAAAGAGCACGAGAAGAAGTACGCCACTCACGACCTGGAGCTTGCAGCGGTTGTTTTTGCTTTGAAGTTGTGGCGGCAGTACCTCTACGGCGAGAAGTTCGAAGTGCACTCAGATCATCGCAGTTTGCAGTACCTGTTCACTCAGAACGACCTCAACAACCGACAGAGGAGATGGATGGAGTACATCAAGGATTACGACTTCCCTATCAAATACCATCCTGGTAAGGCGAATGTCGTAGCGGACGCTTTGAGCAGGAAGACCGCCCTCGTCAGTTTTCTAGCAGCAGAGGGTGTGTGGACCGACGTCTTCAGCAGCTTAGACGTTCAGTTTCAGTCGCTCAGCGAGAGAGTTTTGCTTGCTACCATATCCGCATGGGAACCAGAGTTGCTAGGCAAGGTCAAGGACAGTCAGCGCAACGATTCGAAGCTTGTCAGAGTGATCGAGCAGATTGACCAGAGGCCAGAGTTCAGGTTGATTGGAGGAGTGCTCTACTATCAGGACAGATTGTGCGTGCCAGATATTCAGGAACTGAAGGACGAGATTCTCGCAGATGCACACCATAGCAGATACTCAATTCACCCCGGCAGCACCAAGATGTACCAGAACCTGAGGAGCTACTACTGGTGGAACAACATGAAGAAGGAGATAGCTCGCTATGTCTCCAAGTGTTTGACGTGCCAGCAGATCAAGGTCGAACACCAGAAGCCGCCAGGATTACTTCATCAGCTCGAGATACCTCAGTGGAAATGGGAGCATATCACCATGGACTTCATCGCAGGACTCCCAGCCACCAGGAGACGCCACGACGGTATTTGGGTGATTGTGGATCGACTGACTAAGTCAGCCCATTTCTTGCCAGTCTCGATGAGAGCAGGACTCGATGTCCTTGCCAAGCTGTATGTCGATAGGATTGTCTCGTTGCACGGAGTTCCAGCTTCGATTGTTTCGGACAGAGACCCTCGTTTCACTTCTCATTTCTGGGAGAGTCTTCAGCAGGCCTTGGGCACCAAGTTGAGCTTCAGCACAACTTATCATCCTCAGACAGACGGCCAGACCGAGCGTACCAACCAGACACTAGAGGACATGTTGAGAGCCTGTGTCTTGGACTTCAAGGAGAACTGGGAGGATTCCTTGCCGCTTTGCGAGTTCGCCTACAACAACAGCTACCATGCGAGCATCAAGATGGCACCGTACGAGGCTTTGTACGGGAGGAGATGCAAGACCCCAGTTTGCTGGGAAGAAGTTGATGTCAGGAGTTTCCATGGTCCATCCATAGTCAGCGACACCAGTGAGAAGGTTCGGCAGATAGTTGAGAACCTGAAAGTCTGCCGCAGCCGACAGAAGAGCTATGCAGACAACCGGCGCAGACCTCTCGAGTTCGAGAAGGGAGACAAAGTTTTCCTGAAGGTTTCTCCGGCTAGAGGTACCCTGAGGTTTGGTGAGAAGGGTAAGCTAGCGCGGAGATATGTCGGACCGTTCGAGATCAGATCGAGAGTTGGAGATGTTGCTTACAAGCTTCAGCTACCCCCAGAGCTTTCAGGAGTGCACGATGTGTTCCACGTCTCTATGCTGAAGAAGTACGTGGAGGATCCGACACACATTCTTTATCACCAACCACTCAGCATCCAGCCAGACGCTTCGTACGTCGCCAAGCCAGTTGCGATCATCGACACCAAGGAACAGGTGCTCCGGACCCAAACCATTCATTGGGTAAAGGTTCAGTGGGAGCATCATACTCCGGAGGAGGCTACATGGGAGCTACGCGACCAAGTAGAGAAGGACTATCCACATCTTCTACCTCAGGTATGTTCTAATCTTGTTTTTACATTTGGGGACCAAATGTTTTAAAAGGAGGGAATGATGTGAGGCCCCACCCTTTGTGGGCCCTCTAATTACTATTTTATAGGCTAATTAATACTAATTTTTGCTAATTATGGCTAATTACTATTTGTTTGTGCTAATTAGGGGTTGATTAGAGAGATTAGATAGATTTCCTAAGTTAGAGTTAGATTAGCTTAGTGACTTGGTATTTTAGTTAGTAAGGGGTTTTGGTTAAACATAGGCTATTAGTGTGGGTTAGGCCTAGTTAGTGGTCCTAGTTAATTAGAGTGGGTTTAGTGTTTAATGGTGCTCTTCTAGAAGATTCCAGCCAAAGACCTAACTACCCCTAACCCTAACCCTAATTGCATGATAACCCAAGGGCTAATCCCGTCATTAATCACCCCTCCCTAACCTATAAAATGGCTCTTATCCCAAGAACCCTAAACCAACCCAACTACTGTTCATTGCAATTGCCCACCTTCTTCCTCTTCCAATTCTTCCCCACGTTTTAAGCTGAGTGTGCTACTGTGACTCTACTGGGATTTTTCCCTAAGAACTACAACTGCTGCTTCATCTTCCTCTCTCATTTCTCTCTATTGTGAGCTACTGTTGTGTTGGGACTGTTGTGCTGGGAGGATTAGTAAGAGCTGCAACTGCTTTGGTTCATCTTCTTCTTATATTGGATTCTCTCTTCCATTTCTTCTCTCCCCACTACCTGCTAATCCAAAAGGCAAGTACCCTGTATAGATTTCATAGAATGCATGCTTCCCTTTTTGTTTTCCTGTCATTTCAAATCGTTTGATATTGTATTACTATTAGTTCTACCCAGTTGAGCTGTTTCTGTGGAATGAATGGCCTTGATGGATGGTTTTATCCATTTGGATGATTAATGGCCTAAGGAGATGTTGGATTTGTTGATTTGAAGTGTTTTTAATGCTTTAGATTGATTCTGTGTTGGTTGGAAGTGAATTGAAGAGGATTGGATGGAAATGGAGGGGAGAAACCCAGTTTTGGCTTCAACTGTTGCGGGACCCACAGACTGATCTGATCGCAGATCCAGTCCGTCCATCAAGTCTAGTTGGGTGGGGCGACCATGGGAGTGGAGCCTGATCCGGATTTGATCCGGGAAGGGCCACGACCCATGTGGTGGACACCCAACTGATAAACCCCCAAACCGTGAGTGTTTTTCCCTTTTCTTTTTGTAACTATGGGGCCCAGGTGGGCCACCCTTGGAAATCCAGGCCACACATCTTTTAGATGGGGCTTGGGCGACCCTGATAGTGTGGGCTGATCGTGGCATCAATCATAGTGGGGCCCACTACAGCAGTGCCTTGCTGTTGCTGTCGTTCCAGCCCATTCCAGGAAGTGGGTTCTGTGTGTGGAAGTTTTCTACAGAACCTGATGAGATGGAAGGTAAGAAAGGAAAGGGGTGGGTGGTGATGACGTGGAGGGTTAAGTGATAAAGAGATAAGTGAGTGGGGGCTGTACACGTGGATTGCATGGGGTGTATTACCTGGGCCTTTGTGTTTGTTTCTAATGAGGAGTTAACTTAGGTGATTAATACTCATGCCTCATAACTTGAAGTTTATTTAAAGTATGCACCTAGCCCTTTTCTTTTAGTTTTTAGAAAAATAAAATTAATACCTTAGTTATATTATTAATTCAATTAACTTATTGAACCAAATTGGAATGGAGGGCTTTGGGCCCAGTGGGGCCCACTGATCCAATAAACCACAAATTTGTACTAATTAAAAATAATCCCTTAGTTTTTAATGTATTCTATTAGCTCCATTAATTTTCATAAATTAGAAATAAAGACCCCTTAGTCTTTAATTAATTTAAATTAGTTTGGACCCCTTTAGATTTATACTTTTAGAAACTTCATTAGATTTTATAATTTGATTAAGCCCTGAGTATTTTACGAACTCAATTCGAATAGTTTGTGTATGACTTGAATTTTTCCATCAGACCCAGACTTTAGTGCAAAAGTTGAGATTTGGCCTGGAGTCTGTTGACTCAGGTTCACCTGTGTACCAGATCGACCGGCTGGCCACCTGGTCAATCGGGTACACTGAAAATTCCAGAATCCAAACCAAGTTCCAACTTTAATTCCAGTGGAGCAGATCGACCCGACCCTTGCCAGGTCGACCTGCCACACTGTGAACACTAAGATGTGAGTTTAGCACTTATTTTATGATTGATCGATTTTGGGGCCCATCAACCATCCAAATGAACTTCCATCAATATGCCAAGCACGAGTCAATGGTGTGGCTCAACCTTGACTCGCGGGGACCACTGTTGAGTGTTTTGGTTATTAATCTAAGATGATTCGACCTTTAAGTGTTGTCAAAGATGCCCGTAAATTCCTAAGCACCAAACACAGTAATATTTGGCATCAATGACTTCGTTTAGAGATCAAATTACCGGAGATGGACCTGAACCTAATGTGGCCCATTACCTAGGATTAGACCGTTGGATTTCCCTATTGATTCCTTCATTGAAGTTTATACTTCACTTTTATTATATTATGTCATTCTTAGATCTTTAGTGTAGCTATTTACTATTAATTAAACATAATTGGAGGACCTGAACCTAGGATATCTTAGAGGCGACCCGATAGTGTAATTTGGGAGAACATTGACCCGTGTCTGTGTCTAGGCGGGCCCTTATTGGGCCTAAGTGTGTAGATGTGAACCCCTAGTTGGAAGAGGTAGTTTCTTTTGAGATTTTAAGTTATATTGGATTATTGGAAACTGTTTATCAGTAGTAAATGGATTATTGCCTCGTTTGGACAGATTTAGACCAGGCCATGTGCTGATGGGCCTTGGTATGGATCCAACGAGTGGGCTTGGACCTTGAATGAAATCCATAGACTGAATTGGTATTTGTAGACCTCTTAGAGACTTAGTTAGGACCTTGTTCACGCAAGGCAAAGCCTAGACAGACACAGACCCTTAGAGTTATTCTCGAGTCGGCATTAGACATTCACTCGGTTGATTTAAGCTCAGCCTGTGGACTGATCATCCCCGGTAGGAGCTAGTTGAGTGTTGAGGAGCTATCATGATGAGCTGTGTGGTTAAGACGGACGGTGTGATACCGTGTCCGGTCTTGAGTGATGAGATGATGAGTGATTTGCTGGATTAGTAATTCCCAGCACGGGTGAGATTTCCCCACCGCAACTGTGTTCAGTATGGGAGGGCCGCGGCATAATATCCCGCGGTATTCCAGCTCGTGTGAATGTGCCATTTTGCTGTAGTAGTTTAGTTGCTATCTATTTAGTCTGATTCTCTATGATATTATTGTACAACTGCCTAGATCTTTATCTTGTCATCCTTTAATTATTTTATCTGTCTCTATTCATTTGATACATGCGTTCTATGTTAGTAGTATACTGTAACTTGCTAGATCTTTTAGATCTGACCCTTCATTGGTGCTTAGGCCTTGACCCAGAGATTCCCGAGGACGCACTAGCTCTAGTGGAGGCGCCTGTCGCTGGAGAGTACGCATGGGGACCGGCCGACCCGGAGGTCGAGCCGGAGGGCGGAGATTATTTACCAGGGTTTTGAGAGTTCATATTTATTTTGGGTTTGAGAGACATTTTTGTAGTGAGTCGGGTAGAATTCAATATGTATAACCTTGATTAACAACTGATACATTTTAATTAGACTGTAGTTCTGCTCATACTTTACTTTATATATCGATACCTATTGCTTCCGCTTTATTTAATCGTTATGCTTCCGCAAATTTAAATGTTATTACTATGTTGGTCAAAAAGTTTTAAATTGGACCTCACTACGGCCTACGATCTTGGAAGTTCTCGGATTTTCCGGGAAGTAGCGCGCCAACTTCGGGTATTCGAACGATTATATCGGTATCCGGAATTGGGGCGTTACACCTTTCCTGGGTTCATTGATGGCCCACATTTGGTTTCTGATGGCAGTGGTTCCACTGATTTTGACAGTTCAGATTCAACCATTGGAGCCCGCTTTGCTATTCTTTCTCTGGCCTTCTCTGCTGCCATCAGAGCCTTCTTTTTGCTCAACCTTATCAGCTTCCATGGATCAATGCTTACACGGAAGTCAGGCTTCTTGTTTGAGGAAGAAGGATCAGCAGGCTTTTTGAAAACTTGAACATCATTTCTTTAATATTCTAAGTTTTGAGTGATCTTTTTTTTTTGGCTATTGACTTTGTTGTAAGATGCCTTTGAAAAAGAATATCATTGCTGCTAATGAAACATATTTTCAATAAGGTTGTAGGCTCAAGTTATGTTGCTAATGAAAAAGAAGAATAGTTGAATGCTTGAGATTATACTTACAAAATGAATGGGTTCATTTTTCTTAACACTTGAATTTCTTTTATCGAATTATTCTCAACACCTGAATGCTTTTTTTTTTAGAAGCATGGAAGAAGATGAATTATTACGTGAATTTGATGGAGACGACAAAGAAAATGAACTGTGGATGGATTGTCAGGAAATATACAGTGTTGATATGGAGAAGCCCTTGGAGGAAGGCGAAAGCATAGAAGAGGTAGTAATGGAACCTCAGAGGGGAATGACATTTGGTTCAATTGAAGAAGTACATGAATATTATGCAAGATATGCCAGGCAGACCAGGCTTGCAGTCGCCCAAAAAACTTTAAAAAAAGGACAGGATGGAAAAAAGAAATTTATTACAATTGCTTGCACTAAAGGTAGAAAGCCAAAACCAAGTGCAAGCAACCCAGTTAAACCCTGTCCACAAACAAAAACAAATTGCAAAGCAGCGTTGAATCTTTCTTTGCAATTCGGCGAGAAGTGGCTTTTGAACTCATTTGTTCTTGAACATAACCATGATATGAGTCTGAATAAAGCTCGATATCACAAGAGTTATCGGGTAATCCCAGCACATGTGAAGAGGCAACTTGAACTGAATGACAAAGCAGGAATTCGACTGAACAAGACTGTTAGCTCATGTGTGGTAGAGGTAGGGGGCATGAGAATTTGACATGGTTGGCAAAGGATGCAAGAAATTACCTGGATAAACTTAGACTCTTAGAACTCAAGGAAGGGGATGTCGAGGTAATGCTAAGCTATTTAAAAAAAATGGAGCAAGACAACGGATCCTTTTTTTATGTCATTGATCTTGATATGGATCATCGAGTAAGGAACATCTTTTGGGCTGACGCGAGGAGTAGAGCAGCATACGCTAAATTTGGTGATGTGGTCACGTTTGACACCACTTATTTGGTTAACAAATATGATATGCCTTTCGCTCCTTTTGTGGGTGTGAATCACCATGGACAATCGGTACTTTTAGGTTGTGGATTGATATCACGAGAGGACACAGATACATTTGTATGGTTGTTTCAGTCTTGGCTTGATTGCATGTCTGGGTGTCCTCCTAAAGCCATAATCACCAACCAGGATAAGGCCATGCAAAATGTGATAGGAATTGTATTTCCTAAAGCACGACATCAGTGGTGTTTGTGGCATATCTTGAAAAAATGTGCCTGAAAAATTGAAGGGGTATAATGACTACAATTCAATTAAATTTCATCTTCTTAATGTTGTCTATGATTCGATGAAAAAAGAGGAGTTTGAAGAGAATTGGGCCAAGTTTGTTAGGGCATATCAGCTAGAAGACAATGACAGGCTAGCTGGATTGTATGATGAGAGGTACCGATGGGTGCCAGCATTTGTGAAAGATATTTTTTGGGCAGGGATGTCAACAACCCGGCGTAGTGAGAGCATGCATGCTTTTTTTTATTTTTATGGTCACATCAATTCTAAGACCACATTGAAGCAGTTTGTTGAGCAATATGATAATGCTCTATCTAAGAAGGTGCAACTAGAAGCTGAGGAAGACGCCTGTTGTTTCAATGTACACCTTCCATGTGTGACCCCTTATGAGTTTGAGAGGCAATTTAAAGAGGCGCATACTCTTGCTAAATTTAAGGAGATTCAGAATGAAATAAAGATTCGTTGCAATATTTCCTTGGTTAAGGTAGGGGCTGAAATTTCATAATTTGATGTGGAGGAAGATGTGATAGTGGGAGAAAACAATATCCGACCTTTTACTTTCCATGTTCATTTTAATGAGATATCAAGAAAAGCTAATTGTACTTGCCGGTTGTTTGAGTTTAGAGGTATTATCTGTAAGCATATAATCGTTGTTTTTTTTAAGAAGAAGGTTTATCATATACCGGGGATGTACATTTTAGAGAGGTGGAGTAAAACCGTGAGAAGAAGCCACACAAAAATCAAGATCAAGTATGACAATTGGGAAAGGAAGCCTGAAGGGAGTCGTTATGACAAAGTGTTGACTATTTTCAATCGGGTCATCGATAAGGCCATGGATTCCAAATAAAAGACTCAGAAGGTGATGACCTCGTTGCTAGAAGTGGAAGAAGAGCTAGATATTTCTAAAGAGGTTGTTGTATGCAAACATATGTCTATAGGTGTACATAAAGCTTCAACGTCATGTCATGATGATAATATTTCTTGGCAAGAGAGCAATAACCGTGTGTGTGATCCAATCAAATGCCGCCAGAAGGGCCGACCGGTAGAAAAAAGAAGACAGTCTAAGATTGAGACAATTATTAGGAAGTGTCGGAAAAGAAGCAAAAAGATGACAAACCAGGTTTAGTCTAAGAGATTTATTTTTTAATTCAAATAAACACAACATTCAATTAGTCACAATCTAATTGATATCACTTTCATGCATGTGCAGGGTACGACGGTGGTCAATCATGGAGACGAGATCTTCATGCATGTGCAGGGTACGACGGTGGTCAATCATGGAGACGAGATCATCACACAAGAGACTCTGAATTTAACCATAAGAATGCCCCCAATTCACTATATGTTGTGTTTAACTTTATTTCATATGGCCTTATATACTTTTGTTACACATGCAGGTTTCAGCAGTAGATCTTGATTTGAATCTTTAAGAAGATCTGTCAGAATGAAACATGGATTTGGAATTTTAATCGTGGTATTCGAATGTGGATATTAATGGGTATGAAATTTACTAAAAAGTTTTCAGCATTCAATTTTCCAATAGAAGTTAAGCTTGAACAAATTATGTGGGACTCCAAACAGAACGAGGTCTTGGATGAACTGGCCTACCTATTTCTTGATTTAATATGGCTTTAAATTTCTTTTTCCTTCGCTGTAAACAGAATAAATTATCTATTGACCTCTCCTTTGTTGTTAACAGAGTAAATGATCTATTGACCTCTTTGAATGTGAATGCTTGTGCTAAACTTTGTTGATTTCAACAATGTCAAAGAATGTATTCAACGGTCATTTTTTTTAATACATGCCTGTGTAAATCTTATTTGGTACGTTAGGCTCATGGTTCATCCGGATGGAACAAGCCGGGTCAGTATCTCTACTACAGTACTGCTAGAAGTTTAAACAGTCAAGTTGACTGTCGGATACTTTGAAATAAGAAAACTCCCATTGTTACATCTTTCTGATGATGCTCTATAGCTGAAAGATACTTTGAATCTGCCTTTGTTTATAGGATTTATCTGGGTTTGATGTTTATAGGATTTTGCCGAGTTTGAATAATAGAAAGTGGAACCTTCCAGACTTGATCCACCTGATCCATGAGTAGGGTAGGGTTATTTTGGCTTATAGTCCTTAATGTCTCTGGCAAAAGCAATTCAGTTTTGGGCAACCATAGCACAGTTGAAAGGCACTCATTGCCTTTACCATAATTGTGCATGTTTGAGTCATGTTACATTCAGGGAAAAAAAGGAATTCATTTTCGAGTTCTAATAATCATGTGATGTGTGTTCCATGTGACATGGTTTCTTGTTTTTTTTTTTTTTTTTTTATAACCTAAAACTTTGAATTTTTTAAAAACATCAAGCCATCAAGCATATAAGATGTGGGAATTGGAAAACTTGCAATCTTTTTTTTTTTTTTTAAAGTTCTGTTTTCTACTCTTTTCTGAACATCTAGCCTGTAATTCATCCTTTTACAATTCATTTCTTAGATATTTATTCCATTCCACTGGGTTGAGTAAATTTTATGTTGTTCTGGGGCCCTGTACTAAAATATATGTTATCCTGATTTCTACCTACAGCATTCTTGCATGAGTAGTTTGTATGCTGTAATTGTGCTTGGTAATCCCGTACTCACTAGTATACAATATTTGCTCTTTTGATTCAGGTGATTGTCAAGAAGGCAGAGAGAAGTGACATCCCCAACATTGGTAAGAAAAAGTGAGCATCGTTTTACACTATGATTGCATTCTACTTTCACTTTTCTGTATTGTGTTCTTTGGATTGTATTTGCTCGCTCTGCACCTTTTTTGGTTTTTATGAAGTTAAAACTGTGAGTTTATCCATAAGAAACTCCTTATGAGTCATATTTTCCTATTAGCAATTTGTTTATATGTAATGCTTTTGTTTTGCATTGCTTTTGGTTCTATCACTTAGTTTTGTATAAATTTGATCCATTTCCAGAAGTTGCTAAAAATAATTTATTTTCTCACTAGGAAACATGAACAAAAAAGTGATAGACCCAGTAAGTTGTTTCTTAATCTTCTGGTGGTTGGTCGAGTTCTAAGATGTCCCTTTGTTATAGAGGGTTGTACTGTGCGTTTGAACCTGTGGTAGGTCGAGTTCTAAGCAATATTCATATTTGTTGACAATGTCCTCCCTCCTACAGGTTTGTTTCTTGTAGCAACGCACCATGCTGTTTATTTTGGTTTTACGTGCTTTGAATATCCTCCCTCCTGCGGTTCGAGACTTTCAGTCTACCTTTTTTACCTGGGAAGCATGAGAGGGAAGGGAGATGGTGATGGGAAGATGCCAAGGCAAAAGAGTGTGGACTCCACAAAGGAAACATTGAATAGGAGAAGGCATCCCAACTTAATGGAAATAGAAATGGTCTTGCACAGGAGAAGGCATCACATTACTGTGTAGTGTGTAGTGTGTACCCTTACTGTGTAGTGTTGTATCATTAACTATGAATGATTGTTTCAAATGAATGGATTTTTGTTTCAAATGAATGGATGTTTCACAGGAGAAGGCATCCCAACCTATCTTTGGTTCTTTTTTTCTTCCTCCCCCTTTGTTTTGTGTTTGGTATAGAAGAGATCTTGTTGGGTAAATGAATGGATTTTTCTTCAATTCTGAATCTTGGATGAACAGGGCTTTGTGTGAATTTTGGTTTCTTTGGTAATTCTGGGAAACATTGCAAATTAAGTTTACCTTGTATCTGAACAGGGCTATATTGTTGTGGTATTTGGGGGAGAATTTTAATCCTTAACAGGGCTATCTTGTATCCCAATAGGGCAAATGTGGAACACAGCATATGATTGGTCAAGATGATGGCCTTGTTGACCTTGCATTGTGAACTTTAAATGTTCCTTCTATTGGATTGTTTTAATTCTGTTCAATAATGCAGATACCTGACAGAAGTTATATTTAAAAAACCTGTCATCGTCTATAATTAGCAAAATCAAATTAAAGCATTTTATATGAGGCTCAATGATGACTTGAAAGCAGTTGCTGCAATGGATGTGCTTGTTCATAAAGTTGTGTTGCAGATTTTCTTAATGGAGTTGCAAAAGTGCGCGGTTTGAAACGCAGGCAAACATGATTCTAATTTATCAAAAATCAGCAAATTTTAACATCATAATATGGACTTTGCAATCCCCAAATTTCGTCGAAAAAAATCCCTCTGGAAGTGGGCTAAAAAGTGTGGTAAAGAGGGGTACTAAGCTTGGTTCGTGCAGATTTTCTTAATGGAGTTGCAAAAGTGCGCAGTTTGAAACGCAGGCAAACGTGATTCTGATTATTTATCAAAAATTAGAAGATTTTAACATCATAATATGGACTTTGTAATCCCCAAATTTCGTCGAGAAAATCCCTCTGGAAGTGGGCTAAAAAGTGTGCTAAACAAAGGTACTCAGCTTGGTTCGTGCAGATTTTCTTAACGGAGTTGCAAAAGTGCGTGGTTTGAAACGCAGGAAAACATGATTCTAATTTATCAAAAATTAGCAGATTTTAACATCATAATATGGACTTTGGAATCCCCAAGTTTCGTCGAAAAAATCCCTCTGGAAGTGGGCTAAAAAGTGTGCTAAACAGGGGTACTCATCTTGGTTCGTGCAGATTTTCGTAACGGAGTTGAGAACGTTGGAAATTCCATTCACTTTGTAGGGGTTTTCATATCTGAAATCATTCTTGGTTTATCAAACACTTTCTAATAGTTCTATATTTAATTTTCTCGTCAAATGGAATCGCCGATAATACTTGCCCCTTGGGCCTCTTTAGACAAAATCTCACAAGATTCAAAATGTCCAATAAAACTCTATCAGGTGCTCAAAAGATGAGACAACAAAATGAGAATATACAGACACAAAAATAAGTTCTTCATTCATTCACCCCAGATACAGGTGGTTCATACAACAACAACTTTCATTAATCAAAGTTTAACAAAAAAAAAACGGTGGAGTCTATCATTAAACCTATCAACCAACCCCTTACATAATAATAGCTTCTAATCTGAAAGAGTAAAGCTTGGATGCTACATTCGACCCAATAATATCACAACCAGTACACCGTAAACAATCATAACAACTGTGAAGACTCGACAAATTTATTCAAGCTTCTCCAATCTTGTAACAACATTTGCCACACGGCTCTCAGCTTCAGGGGGGGGGGGGGGGGCATAGTGCGGAGTACTCTGGCAAGGGTGATTGACCGTCGATCTTACATATTCATCACACCAACCAATGAAGTTGTTGCAAGCCTGTTTTTTCCTCTCACAAATAATGGCAAATATATGTCGTTAGTTGGTACATATTTGTCTATATGAAAAAATAAATAAGAATTGAAAATAAGGAAAATGCCAAAGTTTATTGCATTCTTACCGATGGTTGTGGACAGGAATAATACTGTCTACCGTAATTATTTGATGATCGTGAAACCTTCACTACACAGTTGCCAACACCACATCGCCATAAACGTTGAGGCCAATTCGAATTTCCAGAAGAGGCATATCAGGCCATTTACTTCAAGATCTTCACAAACAAAAGAAGGGATTGGCAGACGAAGACTTTAGTAATTGGTATAGATATACATAATCCTTATAGTAACACAAGATCAATAGGTCCTATGCAATAACTCAAACCCACAATCTAGCACCCAAAGAAAGCCCACATCCTGTGCATCAGGAATATATCAAAACCAAAAAATAAATCACATAATCCAGTCATATATCATATTAGTAATCCCACTAATTTTGTAGCCGTAAATGAGAAGGCCCGATGCTAACTCCTTTCATATTCTTTATCAACTAAATAGACTTCTTCAAAGGCATTGAAAAAGATGCTGGAATTCCAACAAAGAAACAGCAAAAGATCAATTTCACTTTCACGCCTTTTCATCTTCTGGGTCTTTTTATGATCAACGATTTTATTGGGATTAACTTTTCCCGTCTTTCTCTGACGATCAACGGTTTTATCACTAAAAAAAAGGATAATCCCACAATAAAAATACCCAGAAACAGAAATAAAAAATGAAGAGTCATCAACAAAAGAGAGGAGAGAGCTGATTAGAATTACCAACACCCAAAAGCAATGCAAAATAAAAGCATTACATATAAACAAATTGCTAATAGGAAAATATGACTCATAAGGAGTTTCTTGTGGATAAACTCACAGTTATAACTTCATAAAAACCAAAAAAAGGTGCAGAGCGAGCAAATACAATCCAAAGAACACAATATAGAAAAGTGAAAGTAGAATGCAATCATAGTGTAAAATGATGCTCACTTTTTCTTATCAATGTTGGGGATGTCACTTCTCTCTGCCTTCTCAACAATCATCTAAATCAAAAGAGCAAATATTGTATACCAGTGAGTACGGGATTACCAAGCACAATTACAGCATACAAACTACTCATGCAAGAATGTTGCAGGTAGAAATCAGGATAACATATATTTTAGTACAGGGCCCCAGAACAACATAAAATTTACTCAACCCAGTGGAATGGAATAAATATCTAAAAAATGAATTGCGAAAGGATGAATTACAGGCTAGATGTTTAGAAAAGAGTTGAAAACAAAACTTTTTTTCAAATTTTTTTTTTTGCAAGTTTTCCAATTCCCACATCTTATATGCTTGATGGCTTGATGTTTTTATAAAATTCTAAGTTTTAGGTCATCAGAAAAAAAACAAGAAACCATGTCACATGGAACACACATCACATGATTATTGGAACTCGAAAATGAATTCCTTTTTTTCCCTGAATGTAACATGACTCAAACATGCACAATTATGGTAAAGGCAATGAGTGCCTTTCAACTGTGTTATGGTCGTCCAAAATTGAATTGCTTTTGCCAGAGACATTAAGGACTATAAGCCAAAATAACCCTACCCTACTCATGGATCAGGTGGATCAAGTCTGGAAGGTTCTGATTTCTATACCAGTATTCAAACTCAACAAAATCCTATAAACATTAAACTCGGTGATTCGAATTACAAACACTCAATGTCTTATCAAAACAAAATTACAGACACCCATCTAAACTAGAAATAAAACCAAGTAAGACAGGGATGAAATACCCAAGGAGATTGAAAAAGATGCTAGAAGATGATGTCTAACAACAATAGACATCTCACAAAACCCATGGGCAACCTAGCTGAGATCATGAGTTGCTCTTTTTCAATTTCTTACAGAGGACTCATCATAGCATGTCGTCCAAAGCAACAAAATGCAGAAAAAAGATAATAAAAAACCCAAAACGATTCAAAGGGTTCCT
The DNA here is from genome assembly GCA_038049695.1 of Cinnamomum chago. Classification (NCBI taxonomy): domain Eukaryota; kingdom Viridiplantae; phylum Streptophyta; class Magnoliopsida; order Laurales; family Lauraceae; genus Cinnamomum; species Cinnamomum chago. The sequence continues at coordinate 53,216,351 of CP142460.1, forward strand.
GCTGCGATGGGGTTACCTGCAAGGGGGACGCTGGATGCGATGGGGAGGGACGCTGCTGCGATGAGGGAGGAAGGGAGGAGCTGCTGCGAGATTGAGAGAGAGGAAGAGATGAGGGACGTTCAACCAAGCTGAGATTCACAGCGCCTCGTGATCGAGACAGAGAAAGAGAGAATCTGCGCATGAGATTGAGAGAGAGGAAGAGATGAGCTCCCGTGTACAAGATTTGCAGAGAGGATGAGGAAATCGTTGAGGTCTTCGTTTCCCCCTTTCTCCAGACTTTCTGCGTTTTCCCCTTTCTCTCAAATTTCAGGGGGGCTATTTCAACTCCAGCGGGCTCTAGTTCTTTTTGTTTCTTTAAACGTGAGGTCCAGCTGGACCTCTAGCTTGGATCGGGCTCCATTTCGGGCTCAGCTATCAGGCTCCATAGACTTTTTGTTACTCCTATCGATGGGGTCGATATAATGAAATTTGAATCATTCAAAATAAATGTTTTATTAAAATTATATTAGGTATTTTTGAATTTTACATCAATCTGAGTTTATTCCACCGTTAGATTGAGTGTTTGATGAAGGCGTGATTATGAATATGGATAAGAATGTGTCAATCATATTTACCATTAAACTGTCAGTTGAACGGTGGAGCAAACTCGGATTAAATTAAGTTTTGAGGATTCTGCCAGAAAGAAAAGGCGTAAATTTTGAGGATATATACCTCTTATAACTGTGGCGCTTTTATTTGGAAAGGTTCCGACTTCAATAGGTGGATCCCATTATGCGGTTCTGCTATTTTAATTTGGGGTTTCTCTAGGTTTTAGCCTCAAGGGATCCGGATTGTCACATTTTACTCCAAAATGTGGAGTCCATAGTAAGATTTGAGTATTAGATAAAAGGGGCATTTGGTCGGAGGTCCCTCAACGCATGACTTTATGATAAACAGTCCACAATCTAAACTCATGCAGCCAAAGGTGCCAAAGGTCCCTCTCATACATTATCATACCTAAAATGTCTACTTTACCCTTTCTTTAAATCATATCCCAAGATATGTGGAATATCCCATTAATAATGGTCAACTACAATTTAATTGGTCGCGACTAATGGAATCTCATTAATAAGATTTTCAAATAAATTATAAAAACACACAAATAAATTTCAAAATAATGCAAATAAATCTCAAAAAACGCAATAATTTCAAATAACGCAATAAATTTAAAAAAAAATTCAAGAGAACGCAGATAAATTTAAAAAGATGCAAATAAATTTCAAAAGATCCAAATAAATTTCAAAAACTATAAATAAATATCGAAAGATGAAAATCAATTTCAAAAGATCCAAATCAATTTCAAAAGATCCAAATAAATTTCAAAAAATGTAAATAAATTTCAAAAGACGCAAATAAATTCAAAAGACGTAAATAAAATAAAAAAACGCAAATACATTTGCCAAAAATAAGATAACCCAATTTTCCAAATTTCAGAAAATTTTGATAAAAACTCACATATTTTTGTCAAAACTCGGATAAATTTATTTCCAAAAATACAAATAAATTTCAAAAGACACAAGTAAGATTCAAAAACACAAATAGATCTAAGAAAATACAAATAAATTTGCCAAAAATACAGAAATATTCTATCAAAAACTCAGTTAAAATTTTGAAAATGGAGAAAAATTTGTCAGAAACTCAGTTATATTTTTAAAAAACTCAAAGAAATTTGCGAAAAACTTAGATAGATTTATTCAAAACTTAAATAAATTCGTTCTATAACTCAAATAAATATCTAAAAAATCAGATAGATTTGTCCAGAACTCAGATAAATTTGTTTCAGAACTCAAATAAATTTGCACAAAACTCAAATAAATTTGACAAAAAATAAAAAACTAAAATAAATTTGATAAAAACTCATATAAATTTGTCAAAAACTCAAATAAATTTGACAGAAACGCATAATCCACCTTTCTCCATCACCATCCTCGTCACCAAAACCTCCTTTAACGTCAGCTCCACCTCTCCTTACGTATGCAGCGTGGAGTCATCCTTCCTCTCCATCACCTTCATCCGCCTCCCTTCAATCTTCCTCCCCATAAACGACTCCACCTCCGAAGTCAGTGGAAACTGGCCCGACTGGGTCTTGTCTTCTTCCTCTTGTGTTCTGTTCCAAAACTCTGTAACTAAAAGTTTGGGAATGATAGTCTCCGCCTATTTTTTTCAATCTCCGGTGACGTGGGGCATGGCACCATGGTCTTCGACTGGCGAAGAATGACGGATGGCGGTGATGTAGTCTAAATCTGGACTATTTTCTCCGGTGAGATGGAAGCCCCGAGCCTTTGTTTGCTCTGCTTCCAGTTTCTGCACCAGCGATCGAACCAAAAATCCCTGAATCCTCTTCTCTATTCTCCTTTACAGAAAAGAATATGATTTCTCTTTATGCCACAAAAGAACAAAAGTCCTATTGTTGACCAAGTTAACAAAGTTTCAACTCTTTCTTGTTTCTGTTCCTAGAAACCAGACCGAGATCACTCTTATTGTTGTGCGTAGAAATAATAGAGGGATTGTGGTGTTGAGTTCTGTGCATAGAAATAATAAAAGGAGAATACAAGATTTTAAATTTTAAATTTCAAAATTTTATGCCTAAAATGATTGAAGGGGCAAATCAATCACGAAATATGTGATCGTATGAATGTAGGGACCTCTGGTTGCAAAATGTTTAACTGCACGGCTAGAGCCTCTACGCATTTCACTTTAGGGACTTATCGCTAATTTACTCTAGATAAAAAGTGTGATTAACCCAGATTGATTGTTACGTTCATCGATTATATTATTAATTATGGATTCAATCTTAAATTGGGAAAAACTTCTCTTGGACATCCCACAACATGAGAGGTTTGCTCGTTTTGAGATAGTCGAAAGCGCAAAAAGTGGGCTCTATTGAGGAGTTCTACTCTCTTCAATCTTCACCCACCGAAAGCCCTAGTTGTACCCTTAAATCCTAACTGGAGAAATGAGGTTAACCTTTGTACTTCATTTCTCAACTTCTTTTTGTTTTATCTTTCTAAAAGAAAGGTTATTTTATGTTCATTTTTATAATTCACATTTGATCTTCATTTTTTTTAACCACTTATATAATGAATTATATGCATTCAATTCTAATGTACTATAACACAAGCAAATAGGCCCTTAGGGATGCAAATACTGATATGATCGCACTAACCTGACTCGATAATTCCGGTTAGGAAAATTATTTTGACTAGTGTTAGTGTTTATTAATAGAAGTACTACTTATAACAAATCAAAGTAGATCATGCCCTTAACATGTTCGATTTCTTTAAATCAAATGCAGCTTGAGATGATTCTACACCAATGAAACCAAAATTCAACTCGCATCAATAATAAGTTAAGGTGGAGCATATTCATAACAGACTTGAGTGTAAGAAGGTCAAGTATGAATTTATCACGACTCATTACAAACCCAAACCATTACTATTCCCCCATAAGGTACATAAAAAAAAACCTATCTCAAATGTTTCAGATTCACTTAACTTACAAATTCATTCAAAAAATTTTGTATTTCACATCTTATCAGTTAAATATTCAATCTTACAGTCGAGCCAACCTCTATCAAAACCTATTAGTATTCCATTTAAGAAGAGGGCATTCTTTTTAAGTAGAACAAATTTTCTATTATATTGTCAAATCTCATTTATCTCAACCATGAATGTATAAATGAGGGAGACTTTCATCCTAAGGAGTCCCTCGAGGGTCCAATGTGCGATTTTTGGTTAATGCGTTTAACACTGGAGATTTACTTTTGTGAATGGTGAAGATTAAAAAATAGGTCTGTGAACTCAGACCTTTGATGAAGGAGCCCAACCAACTAAAGCCCACTAATACAAGGGCTTGTATTCTTGTCCGAAAGTTCGAGGATAGGGTAAGGTCCCATTTTCAAAAGTCCAACATCCGGAGCAGCTGGCTAGGAAAAGGGCCCAACCAACTCTGTCCATTCTTTTATCAAAAATAAGAAAGAAACTTTGTCCATTAATATATGCATGTGTCAATGTGGGTGCACTCCCTTTGTTAGCCCCTGTTTGGCATCTCTATTTCTAGGCTAGCTCTATTTGTCTAAATGTCTAAAGCGGGTAGAGGTTTAGAAAATAAGAGCGTTTGACTATCATTTTTATCCTTTACCCAGTTTAGAGAAGTAAAGGCAAAGCCTCTTAAAACCACAACATCCTTAGGGCCCGTTTGGCAATTAACTAGTAGAGTGTAGTTAACTACACTGAGGTACCATATGGTAAAAACGGTTACTTCTGTGAGCATTTTGCTCTGACATCACTCAACCTGATCTCATTTGGAAGTTCATGTAAAGTATCGAGTACAGTCTAAAAAACGTACTACGAAACTTCTATCCAAAAAGTATGGTAGGACGTTCTTTTCAAGAAGAATGGAACCCACGTCTAAGCCATATACGGACACAGATCCAATTAAAGGAAAATCTAAGTGGGATAGGCCTTGTTTCTATATAAGTGAAGTATACATGGATAATGAGAATATGCAAACTGTGGACCCCGACCCAACTTATTAAAAAAATAAGATTCTAGATAAAATGTCAAGGCGATAACTTGGATAGCATCAGCACATCCCCTTCGTTAATACACCGTAATCCTCTTTGGCGCCAAAGCATTTCTCCTCCAAATGAATTTTCTTACTTCTCTGACAAAGAGATGTTGTCTAACCGGGCGATACACGATCAGCCACTATATCTCTCCGACAGCCGGCACTGTTTAGGAATTGTAGCAAAACGAAATACCTATCCCAGACTAGGGATCATCGCACGCAGCGTCTAGTGAGTCATCGACGGCCACGATATTTAATTGGCAACCTGTTTATGATTAAAAGGAAAACCTCTTTTACTATCAGCAAGAAGATTGTGTGAATAAATGGGCTTGTCTAATCCCTATCAACCCATATCGTATATATCCTTATGCTAATCGGAATGGGTTTTACCATATCGTTAGATTTGACACCCCTACCACAAATTGTTCTATGCTTTACTGAAATTCTTCTCATAACAAATAGAATCCTTCTGTTCTAATCGGAATGGGTTTTACTAGTTGAACAGTTGTGGTGCATGTGTGACTCTACCAAGCCTACTTATGTTATTTTGCAACTTGTTGCTCTGCTTGTGTGATATCCAAGAGTTGTAGGCATGTAATAGGTTGGCTCATAGTCAATCATTGATTCCCAATAAATCCAAGCTTAATTGGATTTGCAGAGAATGATTCTCAGGTAGATAATTTTTTTCCGATTTCTAGTATTTGATTTTCGTATAGAGGATTGGTATTTATAAGTCTTCTTTTTTTCCAAGCCCTTATCATGATTTATTGTTTCATATAAATTTCATTTTATTTCATATTCATTTATTCTTATTCTTCATTTGCATTGTGGTAAGAAAATGAAATACCATTGAAATGGTTCATCATGAAGAACTAAAAGTCCAGAATCTTTTTTATGCTTTGTAAGTTCATTTCATGTGTATTTAGGTTTTTACATTCTTTCTGGTTAGATGGATTTTTGTGTTGAAAATCTTGCAAGCCAGGGTTTTTTAACATGTGGGTGTCATGAGAAATGGAATCTTTACCAAGGGTAGTGCAATCCCGAAATGGGATTGTGTTCTTGCATGTATATCTATTGTATAATATGAATGGAGTTTTTGGGTATGAAAACACTAATAGGATCTTTCCTTCTCTTTGCCATATCCAAACCTCCGAGAGGATAAAGGGGAAAGCAAATCTCATAGAGCTTGGTGGACCAGGCGAGGATAGCAAGCCATACTTGTCTTCTTATATATCTATTGGGAGGTGATCTACTTTCCCCAATCTTGAAGCCAATGGAACAACCATTGATTACCATCTTTTCACTTTTGGCTTAGGTTGTTCGTTGATTAATACCACTCATATCTTCAAAAATACCATACTATACCTCTGTGTATTGATCATCAATCTCATACCATTGAGCACTATACTATTACTACCTATTATTTGCCCCATTATCCATTTTTATGAGTATAATGATATAGATTTGGGGTCCCGTATTGCAATTGTTCTTCTCGTTCAATGTCGAAACCATAGAGGAAAGAAAATTGAAAAATTGAGTTCCTATGTATGGCTTTGGTTGAGTAACTGTGTAAGACTATGCCAGCCCTGTACTAGCTTGTGTTAATCATGTGCTAATAATGACTAGTTCATATTGCTCTGTTGAAGAGGAAAAAAAATGAAAACTCGAGTTCTGTCTCTTCGGTTGAGTAACTGTGTGTAAGTCTATAATAGCCTTGTACTTTGATGGTCATGTGCTAAAAATGGGCAGTTTTGGTTGCTCTCGTGCCATTTGATTGTGACGCTCTGTGTCAGTCGTGTGCTTTGGGATCTAAAATGGGCTGGATCGCCTGGCTCAGCACGCCAGTCAACATGCCATGGCCCTTGCTGGGCTTGGGTTCTCAGGCCTATTGTATGGCATGCCCCATGGCCTGACACTTCACAGCCTGTGGCCCGGTAAGGCATGTCCCAAATCCTTAGATCGAACTTAATTCCCTTGCAATAGTACACTTTTAAATCAATGACTAAAGTTCTACCCACACTATTTTGAAATTCCTGTTTTTATCTTGGAAACTTGGTTTATCTGTATATCTAAGCACTTATAATGTTAATTATAATTACACATGTCCAATAACAGAGCAACTGACAAGGATATTCGTACAGAACTTGACAAAGTCAGTCTTCTTCTTCTTCTGCCCTTTTTCCTTTTTTCACATATGTGCCAAAGCTAATGTTTGCTCATTGATGTAGAAATACGTCATTCAAAATTCATCTATGTCCATGAAAAAAAATCACCTAAGAACATTATTGGATAGTGTCTTCAAATTGATTCAGAGATGTAATTAATATATAAGATTTAGGAGAAGATGGTAAAACAACCATACCTTTAATTATTGTTGATCCCTCCTGAGCACCTTCAGTATGTCTCTGTCGCTGGAAGTGCAGCTGATCATTATTTGGAGATCATTTTGCAAACCTATTGCGGCTATATCTAAGTATTTGGCTTTGCGAGATTTGGAGGTTATGGAAGAATGGGAAGAGCATAATGTTAGCCACTTTGTTCGATAATATGGTAGAAAGTTGCTTAATGTTAATTAACAAGAGCACCACAGTAGAACTTGGCTATGAAAGACATGTTGTTAGGCTTTCTTTTCAAGTATGAAGTACTTTTATGCGAATGCAGTGTATGATATTCTTTCATGACTGTAAATGTAGTGCAAAAATATTATTTTGTTCCATTTACATGACAGGCTCCTGTGATTGTCCCTATGTCTTTGTCACTAAAAGACAGGTGACAAATTAACAACTCTTAATATGGCCCAATTCTCAACTATCAATAAGTATTTTTATGTGTTAGATTCAGAATTCATTTTTACTCTTTCTTCGTATTGTCACACCTGGTGTTGTAAAACGATATATTTTTCACCAATCAAAACAAGTTGAGAAGTAGACAATGTTTAACAGTTCTATTTTTCAATATTGTTCATGGTAATGATGGTTCGAATCTTGGATATAAACATACAGATTTAGGAAGTCATGGGTCTTATATTACTACTTTTAGAGATGGAAGAATTTAGAGATCTGGGATCGAACAACGACCAGTTATATGACGAGGCAAACCATATTTCCTCGCAGTTACTACAAGGAGAGGTATTCAATCCCCATTTATGCCTTTGGGAGGAAATAGCATATTAACTTACCGCATTTATGTCTTTCGCAGGAAATAGACCTATTATATGATTGAGACATTCAGTTATTAACCCTTACATGGAAGAAAATTAACTTACATTATTAACGTCTTTTGCAGGAAATAGAACCGGTACATCTTATCGCATTGGATCCTAAGTCTAAATTGTGGAAACTTACCCTAAAGGTAAAAGAGTATGTTCGGCGAACAGGACTACAACATCCCGCCGAGTTGAAAAAGGGAAAGATAGACATAGCGTTGATCAATGCGCTAATAAAACGGTGGAGGCCCGAAATCAACACGTTTCATCTGGGCGTTGCGAGGCGACTATTACACTAGAAGACATTTCATATTTGTATGGATTATCAATTGATGGCAAAGCGGCGACAGGCCCTGTTTGGTCGACATGATCCAAGCTTGAGGAAACAGTTATGAAAATGCTTGGAGTAAAGGTGGATGCGGTTGCTTATTTGTGGGGTGGGCAATTGAGTTTGCCTTGGATACAGAAAAAATTAAGCAAGATGCCGTCGAGACCTACTGCTGTTGACGAGATCAGACACGCAAGGGCGTACTTGTTCTATTTGGTGGCGTCGCAGCTATCGACAAATAATGCCGGGGCACGTGAGCACGATTATTTGTTGGAAATTTTCGAGGACTTTGAACGATATGCATGGGGCCCCGCGTGCCTAGCCTGTGTTTATCGTATTTTGACTCGGGCCACACTGATAAAGGACCGTCTACGAACCATCACTGGGCCCGTACATTTGCTGCAGTTAATGGATTTAATTTATAATAGCAATATGAATATAAATGGTTTGTCTCATTGATAACCTTCATATTCATCAATCCGGTCATATACAGATTTGGGCTTACTCTCGTACGGCAGTCGGGCGCCCCATCAAGTTAGAGTTGGCTTCAGTCCGCGTCGATTTTCCTCTCTTCAAGATGTGGCAAACTGCCTTGTCCACCCACCCATGTTCCAACATAATTCAAGAGATGCGAAATCTGCTTGACAGGGCTGACGGAGAGTAAGATGTAATGAACTTTCAACCATATGTTATTTGTTCTCCGCTACGGTTTATATTCTTCAATTTAAATTTGCATTGACAGCTGGATTCCATCTACTCCTGCAGTTTGAGTGGCAACCTTACCAGTATTAGATCCTGCAACTCAATCAATTTGTTGAGTCTCGGGACCGGCAGTTATTCCGTTGTACTACCCCATTGGTCTACTATTGGATAGTTAAATGACACAATATTGATAGGGTATACAAGCAATTCGGACTGAGACAACCTGTGCCACCTTCATTCCACCGATGGGAGAGAATTAATGAGAGGGCATCTAAAGACAGTGTCGACTATGGCGAGAGGTGCAGGAAATTTGTGAATGCATGGGAGGCTAGAGGAGACATGGCCATGATCAGAGAAGCACACGATGGAGGGCAATGTCACGACAAACAGTATCTCAGTTGGTATCGTCAAGCGACCAGCAGGTCTTGCGCCACAGATGAAGCTATACCACGAGCAAGAGTTGAAAATGCACTTGCCGAGGTAATTAGTTCCTGCATTGTTATGATTTATCTCCCAAAGTTTTGACATACTGACTGTTTCTAATGCCTTGCATTGTTTAGGTCGATCTCTTCCTGCAATTCGGAGCAGGATCCATCGCTCTCATGACTCGAGAACAATCCACCGACGAACTATACGAGCAGTCCATGAGGGCCAGGCGTAAGATGCAAGAGTACGGAGAGGCAATCAAATCTTTGAAGGCCCTAGAGAAATTCTACCTAGCTGCTTGTATTAACGATCAGAACAGCAGCGACCGTACTTTTGTACGTGTCATCTCTACGAAAGAGCGCACCATCCCTTTCGAAAATTATTCTGGTATCAATTTCTCAGAGGCATTATAGATAGAGAGAAAGACTTTCACATTTTATTTTGGATTGATACCCTTTGCAAATGTCACAGGGCAGCGGCGACAATGAGTGGTCCATCGAGGAGGTGTTAAAGATTGCATTCCCCACTAAACTTGAGAAAAAAGAACGTCCAGAGCGCACGGTTAGGCAGCGTTGTCCAACCAGTAGGTCTATGACTTTGTCCTTTCCCTCGGTCGGCCAATGCAAACGCAAAGTGGGAGAGGAACGTGATACCGAAGTACATAGAGGAGCATCCAAAGGGGACGCGTCTGTTCCACCGTTTGTAAGCTCATACCCACCTTCGTCGATGAAAGGGGCAGCACATCCAAATCGGGAGTACCAATTGTCTAAGAATGAGCGCTCATTGTTGGAGAAGTTTTGGAGGGAATACCACACCGTGAAAGTCCGGGGATCCTAACCCTAGAGGGGGGTGAATAGGGTGAGCTACAACATATGACCAATTATGAGAAATTTTAACTTCTTAAAATAAACTAGTCACAAATGATGATTTATCAAACAAGATGCGGAAGCTAATAAAACAATCACCACAAGCAAACACCACTACACAAAGATTTATAGTGGTTCGGCCTCAATGCCTACATCCACTACCGGCTTGTGATCCAATTACCCCACCGGATTTCCACTATCTATGCTTTTCAATAGGCTAAGCAATAACCTTTACAATGTTGTTTTTCTCCAGGCTTAACAACAACCTTTACAAGATGCTTTTCTAGGCTAAGCAATAACCTTTACACAATGCTTTTCTTAGGCTAAGCAATAACCTTTACAAATGAGAGATTTCTCAAAGAAGGTGTCTATGCAAAAACACTCTATGAGGTACAATTAAAGCTCAATATATTTGCCTCTAAAATAGGCGGATATGAAAGTGAAAAACTACTCACATAAACACTAAATGAATGCAAATGTGTATGCTCATGATGTGTGTGTGTTATAACTTCAATCAAGTTAAAAACAAAGCTCAATTAATATATGCTTAAAGCATTTCAAAGTTTAAGGCATATAAAAGATTTGATTGAAGTTTGATGCAAATCACATGTATGAATATCAACTTGTTAATGATATGAAAATCCAAGACTCACAAGTTGTATGAAATTAATTAACTTTGAATATGTGATGCATGTGAAATGTTGTTTTCAAAACTAAATAAATTTAACTAAGGTTTGAATGAATGAAAACAACAAATAAAGATTCAACCAAGAAAATGAATCATGCTTTTAAAAGAAATCAAAGATTTTAGCTAAGCATGATTAAGGAAGATTTTAAAACAACTTGGATTGAAATCAAAGTGAAGAATTCAATCTTAATTAGATCAAAGATTAAGATAAGAATGGATTCAACACATCATAGTTATAGTGCTAAAATACATTTACCAATAATTTAAACAAAGCATATAACATATGATTAAGAAAGGTAAAGCTTACTTACAGATTTAACTTCATTAATCCAAGCTTTAGCTCTCCAAATGACCCATTGATCTCTTTTAGTTCATCCCCTTTGTCTTGTCTCCAAACACCTCAAAGAAGGCTTCAAAATCTCTAATTTTGACAAAGGAATGAACTTCATTTTATAGCCCAAAACTGCCCACCCAGGGGCCTTCACAACGGTCATAAAACTGCCATTTGACAAGAGTTAACGGCTCTTTCCCGGTCGACCTGGCCTTTCCCCGATCGACCTGGCTCCCTGTTGGGCAGGTCGACCTGGTCCACTATTGGGCCGGTCGACCTGGTCCACTGTTGGGCCGGTCGACCTGGCCCACTGCGGGTCGACCTGGGCCTGGGACCAAAATTCCCTAAAATGTGTTTTTTCAAAGTATTTTCTTGAGGGAACTTTTTGGGCCATTAAATCAAGCTTGAAAATATATTTTAAATCATTCTAAGGGTTTTAAAACATGAAACATAAAAAGCCAAAAAAGATTTGAAACTTTAAAACCAATGGCTTGCTTAATTAAAAAATCCTTTTCAAAAACTAATTGCATCCAAGTTTAAATAACAAAACATGCACAAAATAAAAATTTTACAAGTCTTAAAAACACTGCATGTATAAATCAAGATTTTAAGATTTTCTAAATCAATGTAAGTGTGTAAATTCAAATGATGCTAATATGATAATGCATCCATCAAATTGTAATGTACAAAATTCCTAACAATCTCCCCATTTGCAATTTGATGGCAACTTACTTAACACCGAATTAACACACTTAGTCTTCAGCTCCCCCTAAGCTGGACAAGTCTTGAAATCTCTTGGATGCTTCTTTTTTTAGCTTTGGCTCTTGGACTTTTTCTCCAATCTTCTTGATGTTTGGGGCTTGATCATTCTTCAAGCTTTCTTTTCATCTTTCTCTCTTTAGTGACTTTTTCTCCAATTTTCTTGATGCTTGGGGCTTGATCATTCTTCTAGCTTTATTTTCATCTTTCTCTCTTTAGCCAAGCATCTTCTTTAGCTCCCAAGCTTTCTTTCTTCTACCTCTCCCCCTTTGACCATGCCTCTCTCTCCCTTTGGCAAGATATGCATTCTCTCCCCCTGTAAAAAATCATACAATATCTCCCTTTAGGAAGCTTGGACATTCTCTTCCCCTTTAGATAACTTGAATGTTCTCTCCCCCTTTGACATTAAATTGCATTGGTACCTATACACATGAAACAAGGAAAATACCTTTTAGTAGCACCTGTTAACAAAAGAAATCGAAAATGAAATACATAACAGGTTATCATGTATGGTAGTAGTCTCTAAGGGTTCAAAGCCAATCCAATGGTCAATTTGATCAAAACTAATACTTCCTATGAAGCTTTACACTCCCCCTCAATCCATTCTCTCCTTTTGTCAAACCTTTGACAAAGATATAACTATTTGGTTCAAGAAGAAGATGGTTTTACCAATTGAGGGTAAACTTCAATGAAAGAATTAGACACATATAACTATAGAGCACAATATGATCAAATTACCAAAAGAGCAAGGCCAATGAGAAAAGCAATCATGGATACCAATTGCAAAAAATAAAGAATACCAATTGAGATTTAAAGATAAGACTATTAAATCAATCACTCTAAAATGGAGCTATAAATAATATAATTATTAAGATAAATCCAAATTAGAGCTATCCATGATGAAATGAGGTTTACAAAACATAGCATAAATCAATTTAACTATGAAAATCATATGCTATGAAAGTTTTGAAATCATTTCATTCAATCAAAAAATATGACTATCATGTGCAAGATGAGTGAAATGAAATTCAAATATGAAGCCAACCTCAACCATTAACCAACCAAGATTATGATCACATAAACATGGTGGTCATGAGATTTACCTATATGAGCAAGAGAGGTGGCAAACATAAAAATTATGATGCTAATGGAATGTGACATGAAATGAAAACATATAACTATCAAGTTCAATCCAATGTACACAAGGTCTATCACATACACAAGAAATGACATCAAATCAATTGAAAATTATACCAAATGAAACCAATTGAATTTGACAACATGATAAATAGCAAGGATGTGACAAACACAAAATTCCATCAAGCATCATAAATGGATATTCATCACTTTTAAAGATATAACTAATGCGCATATTGATGAACAAGGTAAATTGCAATGCAAAAGGATATAACTTTGTAATGCATGCAATTTTCAAAGTGACTAAATCATATGAATTCAACAACTAAGATATCCATCAAACATATAGAAATACGAGGAATGGATTTCAAAGAGTTTCATATGATCAAGAACACTACTATGATGTTGAAACATGTATAAGGATGACAACACTTAGAGAATATACATGAATTAACATCATAACCATCCAAAAAAAAAAAAATGACTAGAAAGCATAAAGGATGGATTTGAGAGTTCTAGTATGGTATCTTCAAATATAACTAAGATCACAACCATACATGGAACCAAATGATATTTGCATATAAAAAGAATATAACTAAATAAGCAAAGATGCAAATGGCTTAAAACAACAATCGATCATGACTAATCTAGCTATGAAAGCTTTTGAAATCACAATCAATTGATCCTATATAGAAATGCAATGCAAAAGATATAACTCAAGGTGAGCAAAAAGCAAATCTAACATGATGAAATCATAATCAAATGATTTTGAAAACCATGAAATGTAACTAGAGATGTACATGAAGACAAAATCAATTAATCATAAAGAACCAATGCATTTTAAGAAATGTAACTAAGAAAGAACAAAAATGCAAATGTAACATGACCAACAATATGATTTAAGTATAAAGGATAGGTTGGTCAATGACGTTTAAGGCCTTAAGGTTTGTCTAAGTATCTAACTTTAGGAATCTACCTAAGGTCTTGAGAGGGTTGATCTTTGAGGTCTAGTTTGGAAGTCCCACCAACTATAGGAGATTTGACTTGATAAATTTTCAATTTGAACTTATCACCATGATATTTAGAATTGACTAAATTTAGCTTAGATTGGTGATTAGTCTTTTGAGGTTGGTGAGTTTGTTTCTTAGGGGATTGATTCATTTTTCTTTTCTTCTTATTTTCTCCCTTTATATGACTTTTGAATTTTAAATTTAACTTTGTTACTTTCTTCAAAAGTTCTTTCATGTGTTGATTTAAGGGAGATAAGTTGAGAAGCTTTTTGTTTATAGATTCTTTTAAACTTGGTTTAACTTGTTTAAACTTTTTAGAATCTATCTTAGGAGACTCCATTTTAAGTGATTTGACTTGTTTAATCTTTTTGGAGTCTTCTTTGATTTTTAGTGTCTTACCCTTCCTAGATTTTGATTCTACCTTTTTGGGTTCATATATGGGTTTAGACACATGGCTTCTTCCTAGTTTGCACTCAAACCTAAAATGCCCTTCAATGCCGCAATAATTACATTTTGTTTTGGGCAAAGGAGAAAGAGTGCTAGAGAAAGATGACTCACCTTTCACAAATGTGTTGGTGAATTTAGGGTCATGTGAAATATTCCTATCAAATCCAAGACCCGTCCTATCTCTTTGAGATTTACCCAATTTAAATAACATTTCAAATTTCTTTTCACCTTGGGTGAATTTGCACTCATACTTTTGTTTGTAGCTTTCAAGTTGAGTGACTTTGTTTATAAGGATTGAATTTTCATTTTTAACTTTTGATAGCTCATTTTCAATTTCTTTATATTTGATTAGTTCTTCATGGGCAAGTTTTAAATCAAATTTAAGTTCATTAATAACATTAGATCCAAGTTCTAGAGTTTTTATCTTATTTTGAGAATTAGATAAATTTTCCTTAGAAATGGTTAACTTGGATTCTAAATTGTTAATGTCTTCATCTTGCCTTTTTAATTGATCTCTTAGATTTAAATTTTCCTTATTGATATTATCACAACACATCTTTAATTCTTTTAGTTCATCTTGAACAATATATAGGTTATGCAAAGAGATCATAAACTTAGAGTCTACACAATTTATTACTTCTTCTTTCTCTCTAAGTTCATTTTTTGAAGAAACTAATTCTTTGTTTAGATTTTTAGATTCTTCTCTTAATTTTTTATTTTTCTTATCAAGCTCTAGGGACAATGCATATAATTCCTCATAGACTTGTTGAAGGTCATCTTCATTATAATCATTTTCTTCTTCTTTTAAATCAAATTGAGACTCATTAATTTGAGAGTTTGAATCTCCAATAGAAGGAAGAAGGAGGGGTCTAGAAGAATCTACACAAGAATCTAAACTATCTATCATAGTGGAATCCATTCTAATGATTTTCATGAAAGCACAACACTAGGGTTTTGACTCTAGGTTTTTACACCTAATCAAGAGTTCCAAAAACACTTGATCCTAATATAGAGCACTTGACTCGGATACCAATTGAAAGTCCGGGGATCCTAACCCTAGAGGGGGGGGTGAATAGGGTGAGCTACAATATGTGACCAATTATGAGAAATTTTAACTTCTTAAAATAAACTAGTCACAAATGATAATTTATCAAACAAGATGCGGAAGCTAATAAAACAATCACCACAAGCAAACACCACTACACAAAGATTTATAGTGGTTCGGCCTCAATGCCTACATCCACTACCGGCTTGTGATCCAATCACCCCACCGGATTTCCACTATCTATGCTTTTCAATAAGCTAAGCAATAACCCTTACAATATTGTTTTTCTATGCTTAACAACAACCTTTACAAGATGTTTTTCTAGGCTAAGCAATAACCTTTACACAATGCTTTTCTTAAGCTAAGCAATAACCTTTACAAATGAGAGATTTCTCAAAGAAGGTGTCTATGCAAAAACACTCTATGAGATACAATTAAAGCTCAATATATTTGCCTCTAAAATAGGCGGATATGAAAGTGAAAAACTACTCACACAAACACTAAATGAATGCAAATGTGTATGCTCATGATGTGTGTGTGTTATAACTTCAATCAAGTTAAAAACAAAGCTCAATTAATATATGCTTAAAGCATTTCAAAGTTTAAGGCACATAAAAGATTTGATTGAAGTTTGATGCAAATCACATGTATGAATATCAACTTGTTAATGATATGAAAATCCAAGACTCACAAGTTGTATGAAATTAATTAACTTTGAATATGTGATGCATGTGAAATGTTTTTTTCAAAACCAAATAAATTTAACTAAGGTTTGAATGAATGAAAACAACAAATAAAGATTCAACCAAGAAAATGAATCATGCTTTAAAAAAAATCAAAGATTTTAGCTAAGCATGATTAAGGAAGATTTTAAAACAACTTGGATTGAAATCAAAGTAAAGAATTCAATCTTAATTAGATCAAAGATTAAGAGAAGAATGGATTCAACACATCATAGTTATAGTGCTAAAATACGTTTACCAATAATTTAAACAAAGCATATAACATATGATTAAGAAAGGTAAAGCTTACTTAGAGATTTAACTTCATTAATCCAAGCTTTAGCTCTCCAAATGACCCCTTGGTCTCTTTTAGTTCATCCCCTTTGTCTTGTCTCCAAACACCTCAAAGAAGGCTTCAAAATCTCTAACTTTGACAAAGGAATGAACTTCATTTTATAGCCCAAAATTGCCCAATGGCTAGTCCCCGGTCTACCCCATGACCCCCGGGTCAACCTGGCCTTCACAACGGTTATAAAACTGCCATTTGACAGGAGTCAACGGCTCTTTCCCGGTCGACCTGGTCCCCTGTTGGGCCAGTCGACCTGGTCCACTGTTGGGCCGGTTGACCTGGCCCACTGCGGGTTGACCTGGGCCTGGGACCAAAATTCCCTAAAATGTGTTTTTTCAAAGTATTTTCTTAAGGAAACTTTTTGGACCATTAAATCAAGCTTGAAAACATGTTTTAAATCATTCTAAGGGTTTTAAAACATGAAACATAAAAAGCCAAAAAAGATCCGAAACTTTAAAACCAATGGCTTGCTTGATTAAAAAATCATTTTCAAAAACTAATTGCATCCAAGTTTAAATAACAAAACATGCACAAAACAAAATTTTTACAAGTCTTAAAAACAATGCATGTATAAACCAAGATTTCAAGATTTTCTAAATCAATGCAAGTGTGTAAATTCAAATGATGCTAATATGAAAAATGCGTCCATCAAATTGCAATATACAAAATTCCTAACACACCGCGTATGACCGGTTCAACCTTCACTTATAACATTTTATGATATTTCACTAGAGTCTAATTATTCTCACTATCGATTTGGAATGTGTCTCCTCTGTGCAGCCCCGACGGGATCCTTGAGACGTGTGGCTACATCAGCGCACAGGATCTGTATCTGGTCCTACACGGGCATTGGATCGCTACAACCGTACAATGCATATATTAGTGCTTCGTATATGGACATTTGATATGTGACTTAGCCTAATGTTTCCATTTTTCTGTTCGTCTAAAAAATCTCAAATTATGGACTACTGACTGTCAATTAATAGCGGGTGTCTGCACGGAGTTCATATATTCCCAAGCACTCTAGCGGTAAATTGGCATTACTTATCCATCTTGATAAATAACTTAGAAGCATGTAAGCTTGTGTCGTTCCTGACATTGTAACATGCTAATGTTTAATGGCTGACCATGTGGGATCGCGGATGGAGTAATGCATGCTCCGTTGCATTCAATTTCTACCACTCTCATCCAATTATAGAGTTTGATACTTTACTCTTTCCCGTCTAGCATCAATCTCATTTTTACCTACTAGTGGCATACCCAAGACTCAAAAGATGGGACTATTACAATACAATGGGATGGAGGAAGCGCCATTGGGTATATGCACTGGCATTTGTAAGTTAACCGACACACCTTACCTATGTTTGTAATCTTTCATTCCTTTTTGATCTCTTACAATTCGTACCTCTTCTGGAGAAAGATTATGTCTACACTGAATTCGCTTCAAGAGGTTTGGCAGGTACAAGTTGGGAAATGCATAATGTTGCAAGTTGCCCACAACAAGGCAACAGGTAGTAATTTGTTACAACTGTTTGCTCATTGCGCTCTGTTATGTAGTATATGTGTACGTACACTTACTGCATTTGTGTTTTATGATTTCGTATAAACAGTGATGATTGTGGGGTATTTGTCATGGCCATTGATGATCACCTGGCGAGGCGTCGTGAGCTCAGATTCACACAAGCAGGCATGTGATACTTTTGCCAGAAAATCGTCCATGACATATATCATCACTAATTGGATAGGGTCGCAGGCCACGAGGAAGGCCCTAGTAGGTTCGAACCTTTGAGCGATTAAACCCACTGTGTGCTTGCAGCTGTCAATGCCTGATTATAAATGAACGATTTTACTTTGATGATGTACAATGACTTTTGTTAGTATTATTAATGAACGATTTTACTACCTCACCATGGACTATGATTGAAGGTCAAATTAACATTTAATCAGGTTTGTATATTTCTAACATGACTCTTAATCTCACGTTAATTCTAATGGTAATATGAGAACCTGACAATATTAGTCACCACTCACCACCATGAAGAGTTGGAAACAACATGAGCTAATTGATTAGATGTAAAACAGCTTATGTGAATAATAATTACTTAGATTGTTTGGAAGCCAAAGTCAACCGGGATTTGGATGTGTGAACTTTTTTGAATACATCTACAACAACAAAAAATGAACGACCGGCTGCATTATAAGTCTAGAAGATTTTTTGCATTTTGACAAACCCAAAAAGGGGTGGTTGGAGGGATGCTTCTGTACCCACATTAATTGTTGTACATGCCAGGTAGAACATGAGATGTTCACAATACTAGTTTTGGTTGGTAAGGCAAAAAAATGGTATCTGGGCCGCAATCAAATATGAAATGTGAACGTCGAGTAATGGCCACAACCATTTGATTTCAATGGTGAACAACACATCATAAAAGAGCCTTGAAATAAGATATGAATAGCCATTGTGATATATAACCCACTACTATTTTCAATATTTGGACAAGAAAATAATTTTATTTCTAACCAAAGGTGGACAATGAGATTGTTCCCACACAGCTATTTCATTCTATAAACTCTTTCTTCATTTCCGCTCTTTCTTTTTTTTTTTTTTTTTACCCAAGAGAGATTTTCCTCTAAGATTGTCTAAACCATAAGTAAACGGGGATTGTTGCGACCTTAGGTTTGGAATGCATGTGCAGGTTACTAAATTACTAAATTGCATATTGAAATTACAAATGACTTACATAGTCTGCTACATTTGACTACAAATTAAATATCCTAGCCAAACCTATACATAAAATTATTGTAATGAACAGGAAGACATAATACATTTTTTGCAAGTACAATTCCCAAGCACGTCCATTCTTGTTAATTTCTCGCTTCAGCTCATCGATTTGATTTGATATATTCTGCAGCTCACGGAAGATGTCTCCTCAGTCGCAAGACATCGAATTTGCATCGGAACTTTGGTCTACTGCTCTGTCTTTCCACATGAAGGCGTTGCATCCATTTCCATCCTACAAGAAAATTGTGGGGTGGACAACACATGGGATCAAACGTTGATTATTGCCTTGGACGTTATCAATTTTTTAGGTCTGAAGATATTAGGACTTATAATCCATCCTGGACAACCCCAAAACTATCTATTTGGGTTTGTCTTTGTATGGGAGGTGAAGCCTCATATTGTCATTCCCACATCGACACTTGGGTGCAATTTCAGCAGTAGAGGAGATGGAAAGTGACATGCTACAGAGATTGAAATGTAAAAAAATCAAATAGCACGAAAACATAACAGGCACTTTGAACTCATCATTTTGTGTTGCTCTTGAGTGCCCATTTAGTCAAATAAAAGAAAGAGGGAAAGATGTGGGTGGGGGGGGGGGGGGGGTGGGTTTGGGTTCTCTCAGTTTCAGATCTGTTAATTCACTTACAAGTGTTTAACTTATTTGTAATAGTGGTTTTACCTACAAATCAAGTACGCAGCAATCTAGAGCCAACCATCAGTAGTTTTTGATAACAGACAGTTGTTAAGGCAGATTTGAGCCAGCTAGCTGCACTTTAAACTATCTACCATCAATGGTTGTGGCACCTAAATGGCCTATCAGACACTAGTGATGGTTAGCAGCGCTTGGAACAAGTATGTGGCGTGAACCAACTGACAACCCGTACAGTTCTCCATAGGGAATATATCAAAAATGCCTAACGATAATTCAAAAACAACTCTGACGGAAGCTATTGATTGTAGGGATGCAGTAAGACACAAAGGAAAAAGAAGCATTAACACTCCAGATGTAAGTATTTATTTCAGGTTTAGCCTGATAAGTTAGAAGGCATACTGGGATGATGGACTAATGTACATTGTCTTTTTGCAGCACACATTCTAGTTGTGAGGACTAGTAAGATTATGGCATTAGCTTATAAAAAAGGCCTGCAAATCTACAATTACAATACATACTATGTAAACATATTATACTGCAAAAGATATTCTAAGAAAGTTGTGCTAGACACACAGAAATTGATTCATGTGCTTGCCTCGTAAGTCGAAAGACTATCCAGGTAAATGACAACTTTAGATAAATATACTATAGATGTTCTTGTAGTTTCCCCTCATGGGAGAGAGGAATAGTTAGATAGTTTTAATTTTAACTACAAGTCAATATAAATAACAAACACCAACAGCAACAACCAACACACACAACAACCAACACCAACAGCAACAACCAACACGTACAACAACAACTACGAGCCCCTTCTCCAGAAGCCAGATCAGAGACCGGTCTCCTTGTGCATCCAGTCCAAACGAAGAAAAATCTATGCTGATTTATCCTTAGAATGGAGGAAGGCTGTCGAACTGTCTGCACTATTGCTCAGCCATTCGTGTGCAATGTCTAGATCGGCTGGGGACAGTTCTGGGATCTTATCCAATTCTGCTCCAACAATTTCCGACAGTCATTCCGAAGGCTCTAGCATCTTGTTTGCAACCTCTTCGATCGCAAGACTAATTTCCCCGGATGCCTCTTTGAACCCGGTAATGAACTCCGCCATAGAGGCACTCCTCTTTACCCGCTTCCTTGATCCAGATGGACCCTCGCACCCTTTGCTACCCATAATCATCTCATCCATACAGTCGTCTGCCCTTATTTTTGCGTTGCTAGAAACCGCTTGGATGTTCGTACGTGAAACAGAGTCGTTAGTCTGTCTTGCATTTTGGGAGGATCGAGCGAACTGGCCATTGGCGACGTTGCGACCAAAAACAAGGGAGAGCTTGTCGTAATCAATAGTCTTCGACCGCCATGACTACGCATCTAGGTGTCCCTGCATTGTTATAGTATTATTTATATCAGATTCCTTCACTAATTAAATAGTGCCATTGCAAATAAATACAATACAGCTCGATCTTAACATCCCACCACTATTCAATCCCGCCAGACCTCATCACTAGTGACGACATGCTTGGTTGCATTGTCAAACCCGAACCCAGATGCGTTCAGTAGCTCTATACAAATGGCGTATTGTAAAATGGTGTATTGTTTTTTCAGGTTCTTGCATCTGTTCCGGATTGTCCTTTTGGTAAACTTCTTCCCTGTTGTGCTCACAGCCGTCATTGCCTTTGCAACAGACACGTAGGCCTCATCCTTGAATCCCCTGTCTCCCTTCTTCCCTAGTGCAACCTGCTCCAGCATGAGTTCCAATAAAAGTTTGTCGAGCTCTATATTGAACACATTGTTTTTGAGTTGTGCTTTCAAAGGAGCTACAAGAATCAATGATAGTATTGGAATACTACATTATTTAAACACAAGTGAATAGAGATAAACTGTGACAACGTGCAGTATAAGCATTCACGCAGTAGAATCGTCCAAAAAATTACAACATAGTACACATTGATTCAATGGACACCTGTTCGTTATATTTAGACTGATACAGAACAACCTTCAAGTCCATGCAACTGGAGAACATCAGTGCATATTGTAATCCCAAAAAATTGTACTATGGCATGCGATAGATTCATCCATGTGTTCTTTTCATCTGGTACTCTTCCCACAAATTGTTTGCGAAGCTATCACGTAAGGCATGCCACTCATCCTTTTCTCTTTGGTTGTATGGCCTGAAAACCCCAGCAAGATCGACCTTGCTACCTGCCTCCTCATTTTGGACAGCATTCTCAGAACTAGTATCATCAATGTCATCAAAAGCATAATTTTGTTCTAGGATAAAATTGTGCAAAGTGCAGCAGGCATTTACTATCGACACTTGGTGGACGAAGTCATACTAAGAGGTTGTCCTTAAGATGGCAAAGCACCCCTTTAATAGTACGAATGACGTTTAGATAACATTATGAGCATGCAAATGCCTTTTATTAAAAAGTTCTTTTGGATCTTGCGGTGTTCTTCCTCGGTGGTCCTTCAAATGATATCGGACTCCACGGTAGGGTGCGAGGAATCCCAGAGCATTGGCAAATCCGGCGTCAACGAGATAGTAGCGGCCTATTCCAATTGAGATCGGAGAACGAGCGGTTACTTTCCATTTGATTGGGATGTTTATTGTTCAAGTGGGAGGAAAACCTTAGAAGGTAGGAGGTATATACCTGGTGGCACGACCAATGGATCGCTCCTTGTTAGCGCATTTTTGTAGGACTCGTGCGTCTGTTGTGGATCCCTCCCAGCCGGGAAGGACATACTAAAATTTTAAGTCAAACTCACAAGCGGCCAGGACGTTCTGTGTCAACATCCCCTTTCGATTTCAGTACGCTAATTGTGACTGTGCTGGTAGGAAGGCCGGTATGTGGGAGCCATCGATCGCACCAACACAATCCTGGAGGAAAAGTGTCAATCAGTGCGAGATTATATTACAAAACATAACATGATCAATATTGCACAGTTGACAAGTGATTTAAAAAAAAAGTAGTCATTATACCTTAAAGAGAGAAGGTCCCACTATTGTATGTATGCTGGATTGTTTGATGAAGTTGGGTGCTAAAGTTAGAATAGCATTGAGAACTCCGTGGAAGTGTCGGCAGACTGTTTTCCCTGATCGCTAGAACCTTGATGCGATTGTTCTATTTTTAACCGCATGTGCCAGAATGTGCAAGCATGTTGCGACCTCTTCCTCTACGGTGACCTCACGAGTGTCTTTCAGCAGATCTCTGACTCTGAGTAGATCGCAGAGGTAATCAAAGCTCTCCTTGTTTAGTCTAAGCTGATAATACACTCTTCGTCCCTCCCTTCTGTTAATTTGGAAAGGTAATGGGCTCTTTCAGCAGTTCTATTCTTTCGGGACTCCGACTTATTTTGATACTGGTAAATCACTGCGGCTGCGGCCGCTACCTGCATTTGCCATGCAGCCAAGGCTGCCCAAAGAACTGCAAGTACAACTTTCTTTTTCTTGATTCTTGCTTCCATCCTCTCAATATTTGCCTTTTTATAGAAGGATCTTGTACCCTCCATCTTATTGTAGCGAGATTGTAGTGACAAATTCCAAGGGTGATATTCAAAGGACTTGATGCACAGAGAGGTTAGCTAGACGAGGGATTTTTAACCGTTAAACTGTTTATTGCTCCAACATTCAAGAGACCAAGATAAAAGGCATAGATTATAAATAATAGCCATAGTGGTATTGGTGAAGATATCAGATCCCCTTTTCACTTATCTAGCAGAAAGGGTTTCTTAATCGTGATTTGACTGCAAGAATTGATACTTTCAACTCATGAGAAAGATTCAATTGCTGACACCTGTTTATTTTATTTTTTTGTTGACACGTACGAGATCGTACACAATCAATCAATCAATTTATAGAAATAGCATGAAAACCTTTCTAGCAAATTTGTGTTGGTTTACAATACAAGTGATCTCAGTGAACAAAGAGATGGATCAAGTCCGTCGACAACCTTCACTTATAAGTTTCAGTATAGTACATGTATTATGTGCGAAAGCAAGCAAATGACCCACATAAATTGTCAACAGTTATCTTTGTGATTGGTTTGCTTGGCTTATAGTAATAGACATTGAAGAGAGAGGAAAGAGTCTATACCTTGCTCATCGACGGACATGTTTTGTATCGTATTGGAAGTCATCTTACTCGAGTTATATTGCTGCACCCGTTATTCATTATCAACTAAAACTGCTTCCTTTTTATAGAGGGATTCTGTGAATGTGGACGGAGAGAGTAATTGCACCAAGATCTCCGCTAAATATGTTCGGCATGTTCTGGCTCAGTATGCTAGAATACGTTCGAGTTGCAGGACGCGCACAAACTTAAATTCTTCCCCAAGTAGGTGTCCAGGAGTAAATATTTTTGGTGGTGATGTCCTTTCAACCCAATGCCCCAAATCTAAAAAAAATCCCTATACCGTTTTATCCTCCATCATTCCCACCACATTTACTCATTCCGGAGACTTTTGGCTAGCTACGAACGCAGATCTATGATGGCAAGATTTCATGGATCTGGTCTAAACTTGGCTAGAAGAGACGAACTAATGGAGAGATGGTGCTTAGAATTTATGATGGCAGGATGTTTGGTGAATAAGTAGGTCGTCGTAGTTAGTGGTCTGTATACGGAATGCATGACCTTTCTTTTGGCAAAGTTACGGTTCAGCCCCCGTTTGGTGGAGAGGAATGAAGGTGAAGTAATGGTGCTCATTGCGTGGATCCTTTCTGTAGCCACCTAGCTCAACGGGGCATGTCCTCTCAACCCTATGCCCAAAATCGATTGCAATCTGCAATCCACCCCTTTTTTAAGAACCACCTGGTCTTATTTCGTTGTTATGACTTCTGGGCTAGTAGAGGCTCTATGATGGGAAGTTATAAGGTCTAGGGATTCGCCATGGAAAGTGAGGTTGATCTGATGGAGAGATTGTTGGGGGAAGTAACGATCAAGAGGGTTAGATGGAGAAGTAGGTCTTGATAGTTATGAAGGTGTAATGCATTTGAAGGAGAGATGGTGATGCGCATTTGATTCGGTTCACAGCAGATGGGGAGAAATCATAGTGAAGGGGATATGGAAACCCACGAGAAACTTCCTCTTGTCTTCCGAGTACTTGTAATTTTACATTGGCCTTGGATACATAGCAAAAACCTTTACACTGTTGTAATACAACTAAGCTGTCCAGTACGACCTTCTTGTAACTACAGCGGTAAAGTTAGAAATCTCTAGATGGATTTGCTCCCGGCAACACCCAAACGTGGTATGGTGGAAATTTAGACAGTTGGACCTGCACTATACTTGACTTGACTATACACGTAAAATTACCAAACACGCCCTTATGGATGCAGTTGAAAAGTAGAAGAGAAAAAAAAAGGCGGGTGAACGGTGCTCTCCACGTCAACAATGTCCGGTCTGTTTTTTTAATTTTAAAAAAAATTCAGTGAGAGTAAATCAAGATCTAGATGTTAGAAATGTTCACAAGATCAAACACGGTTATGCGACCAAATTTCAGCTGCTGGATCATCACCAATCTCAAGATATGTGCAAAAAATGAGCTATTTGATATTATTTTCTGGATTATGTGGGCCTCAAATACAAAATCCAAACAATTAGATTTCTTTGGAAGGCCAAACACGGCAATGGGTTTTCAAGGTTAGATACCTTGTGGATCTCGAAAAATTTGTGAACAAATATCGATCATTGATGTAACATGCTCAATTTTAGATTAGTTGATAGGTAGTCTTGTTTTTCTCTCTTTTTTAAAAAAATTTTATTTCTAGGGATATTAAATCACAATCCAAACCATTGAAAATGTTCAAAAGGTCAAATATAGCTATGGATCCAAATTTCAGCCATCGGATCATCACCAATCTTGAGATATGTGCAGAAAAATACGAACCATTCGATATTATTTCTTGGAATGTGTGGGCCCCACCCAAATACAAGATCCAAACTGTTAGATCTCTTTGGAAGGCTTAACACGGCTATGGGGTCAAATTTAATTTTTTTTCCTTTTTTACCATGTGGCCTCATGGTCCAAGTGGTTACATGCTCTAGGCCGATTATAATAATAAATGATGAAATATTCATTCTCCAGGCACATTTGTTTTACCTGTGGTAAAGTAAAAAGTATTTCTAGAGCAATCTGAGCTCTTGAAAATTTTTTCATACCCATATTTGGTTGGCAAGCAGTGAGTGAAAATATAAAGTTCCACGGCCAAATATCTCACCTTTACTTTACCATCAGCTAGGAAATTTAGTTGTGTAAAACTAAGGGGAAGTGCTTATCATTCAAATATCCCCACACTATAACCTATTAACTTTACCATACAAAAACAAACGTCCTACTTAATTTACCACAAAGTTCACTTCTTTACTTACCATTACCTTTCTCATTGATTTAACATACATTTTACCAGTAGTTTGCCAACAAATAAAATAAACACGCTCTGAGTGTCATAAACACTTACTGTTAGTGAAAATTAATACTCTATAGTTAGTCCCACCTATTGAGAATATGACTGTTTAATATGTCGGGTTTTTTGTGGATATTATCAAGAAAATTTCACAATAATAAACACACACACACACATATATTATTTTTATTTTTGCTTTGATATTCTCACAGTTTTTCATTTATTTTGATACTCTAGCATTATAATATTACAATATTATCACAATGTTTTCAAAACATAGTTTATATTTGTGATAATGGCTAAAATTTATGGGGCCTTATCCCAATTTTCATGGCTTAGGTCATTTTGGGAGTTAGGAAAGCAGGTTCATTGACATTTCTTACCCTGGCTATGGTACTTCCCAATAGAAATTATTAAAAAAACTAATAAACCATTGATATTTCTTTAAAATAATAAAAAGTTACTTATCCCTTAAGAATTTTATCATAGAAGTTTCCGAGCTTGTTTATTTGCTAGTAATTGAATACATAGAGATCTATGGTAAAATGAGCTCCAACAAAATATTATTAAAGGGAAAACTTTCTTTTGCTTGCCTACAGGAGCATTGATCCGAACCATCTTAAAGGTAAGACCCTCCTGAATTTCACCCGCTCCTCTGTGTGACCCGCATCAATCCAAATAGACTGCAGAGCACAGGAGCACATGAGAAATCATCCATTATTAAAGAAGTGAGTGATAAAGGATATAAAGTGGAGATCTAGATGGAGCGTTTGACTTCTCTAAGATTTGAATTATTGGGGTGACGATTGGGTATTTATTTTCCTTTTTAGTTCGACCTATTTTCCATTAAAGGGGAAATTGCTTGATAGTAATTTTGAATACTCATAAACTTGTTTCTTCAGTCTCAACGCTAGGGGTGCACAAAAATCCGTCTATCCATAAAACTAATCTGATTCGCGGATTTTTAATCGATCCGAAGATAAACGGATTGGTGACGAATTGAAGATCTTGTAATTCATTAGCAACGGATCGGTGACGGATTTCACCCTCAATCCGCGGATTCAATCATATCCGATCCGTTGACATTAAATATAAATAAAAAAAATTTAAAGAGTCTAAATATAAGTCAAGATGTCTGAATATAAAATAAGAAAAAAAATAAGGGGTCAAATATGAAATTTCTTTTAATATTAGATTGAACGGATTAATCCGATCCGATCTGTGGATTTTTTAACAGCCACGGATTGGCGACAGAATTCAAATCCATTAATCTATAGGTAATGGATTGATGACGGATTTGGCCCAATCCATACCAATCCGATCCATGTACACCCCTATTCAATGCTCTTAAAATTCACAAGTCTAGGATTCCTAGGAATTGAGGTATAGGCAACAAATGTTCCCCTAAGCACTAATGTTGCATTGATTATAATTTATAGCCAACATCTACCTCTTGTTATTGACCTAAACTTCTTACTTTTACATCTAGACTTTGACTATATAATGATAATTATATTGTGATCAATGTGAGTTTTATGCCCCTCTTATGGTGAGGGCAAGGCCAGGAATTGACCTAGCCCAACCTTTGTCTTGATCAAATTTGGCTAGCCCACGCCAAGCCGAGATTACATTTGAATTTCAATGCTCCCTGGCCCAATAGTTAGTGAGATTATAAGTATATAAACTGCCTTGATGATATTACTAGTATAAAATGTGCGTTTGATTTGAGTTTTTCCTGTTATAATATATTAACCCTAGGTGTGGTTAGGTGAGCCCTTTACTAATTTATTGATAACATAGACTCATAATTCAAGATCATGAGACCAGGGTTTTGAGATACATTCCTGGAGATCTTCAATAATGGAGTTGTTTAATTTATTCAAGGACTTGTGATTTCATTCCTTGTTTTTTAATTGTTAAAATCTAGAAAGTTTGAAAACCCTTTCTAGATTTTCTTAGGAATGTTTTTGAAAGACCTAGGTGTTGTTACCTATCCCTAAATCTCTATGTTGAGGCCTTGACAAAGTGCATTTACAATTTATTTAAGCTTGGACAGAGTTGAGAAGGTCATAAGTCATGACTGAGTCAATTAACTAGAGATGACTACCTATTGACTTATATTTTGGAAGAGTCTGAACTAGCCACAAATTTGGAATTTGCAATCCATGTTTTTCAGCCCACTTCCGTGCACGCCTGTGATAATTGCAGTCTGGGATTGAAAAGTCTTAGTGCAATAGGAAAAAAAAAAAAAAAACTAGTTGAGGGAAAGGAGCCCGATCACCTATCGCACTTGACCCATTATCACCTCGAGTGGACCAATCATGTGAGCCACGTCATTCAAAATCCACGTTATTTTACTCTCTCCCGTCTCCATCTTAAAATCACGTGGATTTCGGATAAGGTGTCTCACCGTGTGCGTGAGCGTGCGTCTATTGCAATAGGTGATCTGGACTCCAAGGAATCCTCTCTATCTATTTAAGGGAGGTGTTTGGAAGCAATAAATTGTTAAAGATTTTAAGATATGCTGGTTACTAACACTCCATTTTTCTTTAGTAGTGTTTGAAAAAAGCAAATTATAAGTTACAATATTAAGTTTTATTTAGAAAATATGGATACTGCTTTCTTTCAAGGGAGGTGTGAATGTTGTAAATTTTATATTAATCAAATATCTCAAAACATTGGAGGCAAAAAAATTTCTCTTTCCCAAACAACTCAATAATGATCTGCATGGTGTGCTATATGAATCCCAGCCCCCTGGCTTGGGTATCCAACTTTTTTTTCAAAGTCCAACAGACCACCCTCCAAGACTTGTTGTTGGCTAGACTTGCCCAAGTTATTTGGCAAGGCGAACCTTTTTCTTGTCTTTGCTATCTTTGGTGAATGAATAGGAGTGACACTTTTAGCTTGAAGACCCTCTTTCTACACTTATATAAAGTCTTAATACTAACACCACTAAACCATAATGCGAAGGGGTAGTTCTCTTGGCTTAAGACCATGGTTTACATTCGGAGGTTATAGGTTCGAAACTACAATATCACACTGAGATTATATGAGAGTCTATCCAGTTTTTCTTTGAACTTGAAGGGATTAGTCATTTTCAAAGACTTAAAAAATCCTCCTAAAAAAAAATAAATAAAAAATACACCTCAACCCTGATTGTGTGGGTGGCACTTATTTTCACTCACCCAATCAAATGAAGGGTTTGATAGGTTGTTACCAAAATAATAAAAATAAAAAAATGCATTTGGTTCATCAAATGGTCCCAAGCTACTAACCACCTTCATCAGCTCCAACGACTCTGCAATTCATGCCTCAAAAGTCAACTGCTGCCGCGAAAAGCCAGACCCACCACCCAAAAAGGAGTGAAAATAAAAAAGATGAGAAAGGGGGAATCATCATGATATATCATGAGACTCGTCGTGACTGGCGGATTTTAGTGGGACACAACATTATTCCAATCATTCATTTCTGTGGGGCCCAATAACACTCCACATCGTGTCCTACCCATCTCTTGCCACATCTGGATCAAGCTACTCTTCAATCTAGACCGTTGATCATGGCAGCATTTCTTCTTTTTAAATAAAAATTCAACACACAGCCACAAATCAATCACCTCCATAATTCATGGGGCCCACCAATCCCAAGGTTGGGATGGTGGGTCAGTGTGACAATCAATCAAGAGACCCCACACGACTTGTTTAACCCTTCTTTTTCTCCTGCAATAATAATGAGAGAGAGAGAGAAAGAGGTTTTATTTCTGTAACACGGATTTGAACGTGAGATCTTCAATTCAATTAAATCCCTCCTGCAACATCCAATCACTCCTTGAATCCAAATTCCAAACTGCAGAAGAGAGTACAAATCAAAACCATCTTCTTCTCTGCTTTTTCTTTCAAGAGAAAACGACCGTTTTATTTGAATGGATTGTTGGGATTTGGGGAAGAAGTAGGAGGAGGAGGAGGAGAAGAAGATGGCGGTTGTGGAGGAGAAATCGGCGACTGATGCGAAGGTTTGGAGTCTGTGTCGGATGCCATTTTGGCATTCGGGAAATGGGTCAACGTCTTCTTCTGCTCAGCTAACTCAAAATCATCAGCAACAGGTCTTGGGTTCGAATCAGCAGCAAATGAACCCCGTTTCTACGGTGGCAAGATCTCTTCTTCCTGCCAGACGAAGGCTTCGTCTTGATCCCGCCAGCAAACTCTACTTCCCTTGTGAGCTTCTTTTTCTACCTTTCTTTTTAGATTCTAGATATGCATGTGTTAATGTTGTTAGGTGTTTTTGGTGGATTTGGCGACATGGGTTTCTTTCATTTTAAGTTTCTCCCTTTTGATTTGTATGCAGGGATGTTCTGCAAAAAAAAGTTAGGTTTTTCTTTCTTTCTGTTTTTGGGGTGTTGAAAGTGTTCTTATCTGTAATGGGATTTTAGTTTCACTTCATATGTTCTTATTCTGATGTGGGTCCTTTTCTGTTTGATTTGGATGCAGGCTCTCTCAGTGAAATATTGGATTTTTAATTGTTTTGTTTTGATGGGGCTTGTTTAGATCGGAAGAATTTAGGTGTTTTGTTTGATTTAGGGAATTGGGTTATTTTCCTTTCTATGTTTCTTGATGTGGGTCGTTCTCTGTTTTGAATTTTGATGCATGGTTTCTCAGGAAGTTTCTTCTTTTTGATGTATGCCTTTTCTTTTTCCTTCTTTCTTTCTTACATTTTTTGGGTGAGATGTATTCCCCTGATTCGCTTGCTTTTGAATCTCATTAAGATGAAAGAATTATCAGTTAGAAAATATAATTTTCACTGCAGATTAGTGATTTAGTCCACTTATCGAATCGTGTTTTGCTCGTGGTGGTCCATTGTTGTTTTCTTTTTTTTTTTTCCTTACTCCTGCAAGAACTTTTATAATAGATTTGTTTGCTATTTGGATTTTTGAATCGTTACTATAAATTCAGTTTTACCCTAGATTTCTTTTATTAAACTTAGATTTTGTTTATTATCATTATTAATAGTAATTAATAATAATAGTAGTAACAACAACAGCAATACATTATAATAATGATAAATGAATAAATAAATATATAATAAAGGATTTGGTCATCCTTTTCTATGATTCTTGTGTTTCATTATTATTGCTGTTGTGATCTTTGATAACCATGATTGTCTTGAATTTTGTTTGATTTTAAGGGCATGGGCTTTCTTCTATTTTTCCTCTTTTTTGGCTAATCATTAACTAATAGTTTTTTTTTTTTCCTTCTGTTTTAGATGAACCTGGTAAACAAGTCAGAAGCGCAGTCAGGATAAAAAATACTAGCAAATCTCATGTTGCATTCAAGGTAAGGGGAAGAAGTTTGAAAATACTCCTTTCTCCTTTTTTGCTCCCAATGTTACTTAATTTGGACTCACATGATCGTTATTATATCATCATCATCATGAACAACAAAGCCTTTTCGTAAGTATGTTAGGTCGGCTACATGAATTTTGTTTTTCCATTCTGATCTATCTAAATTCCAGAGACCTGATCATTATTGTATATAAATTTAATATTTTAGATTTTTCATCCCTTAAAACAAAGGGAGGCCTTGGCAAAATGTTGCTGTTTTGTGCCACTGTCCCCAATAATGCATAACTCTTTGGATGTGAGTCCTGCAGATTGTGGTTCAACACAACATTTTGCAAAAATGTGATTGGCGTGATCCGTGGTAATGCAATTCCAATAATAGTGATATTTTTATTTGTATGTTGTATTGGACCATGCTGATTCGTTTAGGTTGCAACGGATACGCTGTATCATTTTGGGAGTGGGAAGAACTGTTCTGTTTTTTCTTAGTTTCATTAACTGGTAAATTACAATAGTATGGACAAAATTCTCTCAGCTGTCAAAATGGAAATGAGCCAAAAATGGCTTTGGTTAGTTATTATTATTTTTTTAAAGTTGCACTTCTGGTATCACTTAAATAAATTTTAGTTTCATGTTTCCAAAGCAAAGCGTATGTGGTACTGCACAAACAAAGGGGTAAGTGCACTTACTGGTATGTCAGGGAAGTCAATTAAATGAGCTGTTCAGTGGCAACCAGTGAATTTTACCTATGAGTTGTCTGTCTGAATTGATTTACAAATGTGCCTATCTCAATGAGTTCTACAATTTACCAAAGGTATGTTTGTGAGGAGCATTTTCCATGGAAAATTAAAATGGTCTCTGAGGGAGAATGATTGTCCATTGTTTCACGTTTACATTTTCTGTGCTATTTTCTAAGGTGAAAGTGTTTTCTGCAAATTGTGGGAAAATTCAGACTCAACAGGTAAAAAAACCATTTTCTGCAGTCTTACACAAGACATAGAGGCACATTTCACTGGGAAACTGGGAGAAATGTTTTGCTGCACCAGGCAATAGAATCTGAAACCCTAGAAATTGCATTGTTATTTAGTTTTCGTTTTCCACTGAAAATGAAATTGCTACATAAATAAAATGCCATGGAGAATTGTTGCACACAAACTTGTGCTAAATGGTACCAAAAGAGTAGTGATCTGGAGTCTTATTATCATCGCTGTCATCATCATCATCATCGTGTGAAAGTGGGCAGTGTTTGTCTCCCTTTTTGCTTGAGTAATCAGTGACCTTATTCAGGTACATGTGGCAAATTTGCAAAATGCGAGACACTTATTAGATGGCCTTACTATTGATGGAACGTGAGCTGAAGATACAATGATTGGTTGAATTGACCCCTTGCAGAAGGGACTACAGAAAATGAATGGCCAATTGAATGCTAAGCGATGTTGTCTTTGTTTGTTGTGGTATTCTTCATTGCTTTCCAGTATATCTCGTTTGTACTGTTTAGCCTTCGATTAATACAAGTTAACATTAAAAAAAATAAAAAAATGCCAAGCGATGTGTTTTGAAGTTGGAACTGTGAGATCTTCTTTTGAAAGTCCTCCATTTGAATGGTCTAGGAATTCCCGATCTATGTGAGATTTAAATTTTAATGCGCAGCTGGCCTAAAAGGGCCTGAAGGGTTGGATGTTGTTACTCCTGTGCCACATCTGATGGAATGGAGTTACTTAACACTGATAAATTTAGAAAAGGAAAATAAGAAGCAGAAATAGCCAACTCTGTTGTTATATCTTGTTTGGAAGTCGTATGTTATTTAATTTCAAATGACTGCACCAGATAGTTTTATCCTCTTTGTAGCATCAACTTCTTTTTGATAGCTTATGCTGAATCAATCTTGTTTATATTGGTTTAGTTTCAAACAACTGAACCAAAGAGCTGTTTTATGCGTCCTCCTGGGGGTGTGCTTTCTCCTGGCGAGGGTATTATAGCGACAGGTATTGGAACCTCATGTCATGTTCTTGCTTCTATTTGGAATTATGTTCCATCTTTTCAAGGAAAATGATTTTCACATTGCACACTCTCCTTTTGATATCCTTGTTTTGTTCTTATTCTGGGCTGCTAGTGTTCAAGTTTGTGGAGCTTCCTGAAAACAACGAGAAACAAGCAGATCAGAAGAGCAAAGTTAAGTTCAAGATAATGAGTCTAAAGGTGAAAGAAGTAATGGATTATGTACCTGAGCTGGTGAGTAATTCACTTCCGTTTTTTTTGTTAGCATTGAAAAAAAAAAAGAAAAAAAATATTATACTGCTTGCAGTAAGAAAACTACTTGGCTCCTGACGTGGTCTTTTTGTTTTGCTTTGTTTTATATTATTTTATTTTTTAAAGTTCTGTCATTACATAGTTGATATTCCATTTGTTATTTTACTTGTAATTCAACATTGACATGTTTCATTGCTAGACTCAACCAACCTGGCACAGTATGGTGCCAGCACAATTTGCTGTTAATTCATGATTTGTGATGTGATCTTAGATTAGTTCATGTAGTGATGTAATTTTTAAATATAAAAAAGAAGAAGAAAAAACGGTCTACCGCCTAGGTGAAATTATGAGTTAAACTGTGATACATGGGAAATCCTCATCAATTGGTTTTCTGGACCAGCATGCATGGCATACTAAATTGGTTACACAAATTCTACTGATTTACTGATCACAACAACCAGTAAAACATTATGCTTCATTTAACTGTCCGTTTCTCAAGACACAGATCAAATGTCTTTTCAATTGTCTAAGAGAGTTGATTAATTACTTCCATTTGGAAGTTTCAATTGATTAATGTATCCTATCTTTTCCTCCTTTAAACTGCTTGACTGTCTGTTTTCTAGGAAGCTGCTCAGATAGATTGGATTTTATGATTGATGTGATCTCTACTTGCTGGTTCATGATGACTATTCTAGTTCAAATAAACACAGTCTATATTGATGATTGAACTATCTGTGCTGCAACTGCATTTTCATACACTTTAAAATTATCTAAATAGTAACTATATATAAAAGAAATCGTGTATTCAACTTCAGGAAATGAACAATTGATGCAGACCCTAGGGTAGGACTTTCATGGTAAAGTGCTGAAGAAGAATAAGGTGTCCGCAGACACTATCAATGACGTCTCCACAGAGACTATCAACGAGGGCGCACCTCAAAAAGGGACAAAGCCCAATTCCATTAATCATCAACTTTGAGAATTCCATCTCTACAATGCCTTATAAATAAGAAAAAAAAAGGGCTAAATCACCTAATCAAACTAGGAAATGAAAGAAATTGAAAACTATCCTAATCACAACATATCCTAATGAATTTAAATATTAAAAAAAAAAAGAAATTGGAGACTATCCTAATTACAATCTATTAAACAAAATTAAAAATCTAATGACACAATTAGGGAAATAATAAAAATCCTATACTATCTTGGCCCCATGTGTGGGCCCATCAGTCTACCTTGCATCATTCTCCCTGGCCTGGAGAGAACTTGACCTCGAGTTATGTAGATGTCCTCTTGGGTTGAAGATCAATCGTATGAACTTTTGATCCATTGGGTGATCTTCAATTTCTGTGCATGGCTAGAAAGCTTTATGTGATCTTGTCCACCAACTCGAATTAGGCTTTATGCATTGGTTCTTTTGATGTCTAGACTTTGTTTGGAACTTTGGATGCACGATCTAAGCTTTGGGCACTTCATGTGTATCATCTGATCGCAATCTTTGAGTGTCCATTGTTGATCCCTTGAATACAAAATCAATGGAGGGGACTTCAACAACTTGTTCTTCTTTCCTTGCTGCTTGCATCTTTTGATCACCATTACCCATATAAGGGAATTTGGGCTCCTTTTCTTCTAATTTTGTGGAAGTTTCATACATCAGAGGAGTAATACATGCTGTTTCATTTGTATTTGTAGTGACATCGTTCTTTTCTTGATCTTGCTCCTCAGTGTCAGTTTTGATTTCTCCTTTTTAATCATCAACACTTTCTTGGGCTACTAATACTATCATGCATTTTTGTATCTGCACACCTATTAGAAGCCTTGCTGTGGTGTTAATTAACCCTCTTTTTTTGTCACAGTTTGATGAACAAAAAGATCAAGTAGCTATTGAGCAAATCCTGCGGGTTGTATTTTTAGACCCACAACGCCCTAGCCCTGTAAGTAGTCCTTTCAGTGATAGTGATTAAGGAGCTTTCTCTATTTGAATTTCCCTAGAATGCATTTGGATGTACTGAAATTTCAATTAATTTAAATATGTTGCTAAAATGGATGATACCTGTTCTGCCATCTGTTTAGGGTGGTACGGAGAAATATTTGGTGCGATGACTTTTTCTGACATTATCTTGCTGCAAGATCTTCATTGCTCTGGCATTGGCATGGTTTCTTATTTCATTTTGTAAAGTGTTATGTAGATATTGTGAAGTTGTCACATAAATCATTTTTGGAGTAGAATGGAGGGAGGGAGACTCTCTCCATGAATGATATTTCTCAATTCACTAATCGTATTGTGAATTATTCAAGGGATTAAATTGAATTGAATTGCAAATCATAATATATTTTCTACTTTTCTTAAAAAAAGGAAAAAATTATAGATGTCCATAATCTATCTATTTTCCATCCATATCACCATTAATTCATGATAAACATTAGTATCTTATACTATTTGGATTGCTGAACATGATTAAAATATAAAAAAGAAGTTACATATCCATCATATCAAAATAAAAAAATATGCTTGTAGGCTGTAGAATCATTGTTTTGAAAATAAGAATCATATCACAATTTGTTCATGGGGTTAAATTGAATTGTACAGTGAATCATATCGCGAATTGTAGGGGGTTTTTTTTTTTTTTCCTTCTAAAAAAGGAAAAATAATAAAAATTAAAAAATAAGTAAGAAATTAGTTATTCACATTCTTAATCCATCTGTTTTCCATCCATCAGCATCAATACATTGAGAAATAAGACTGATACAAATATATGGAAAATATCATTGATATATATATATATATATATTAGTATACCATAAATGATATAGGTGTGAATAGTTTAGTTAAATAGATCTAGGTTATCAACGTTACTAAGAAAAATAAAAAATTTACAGTATCTTCTTTTCTTTTCCTTTAAATAAAAAATAAAAAAAATCCAAATCATCAAAGTTACTTATGAAGAAAAACTAAAAAAAAAAAAATTGTAGGACAAAACCCATAAGTACAGTTGAACTTCATGTCACATATCTGTTCCTTATTCATGTTCGAAAACTCCCCAACATCCTAAAGGTTATTAATAGGTTTTTCTTAATAACAATATAACCTCTTAAAAACTTTAAAAAAAACCTAATAAAAAAGCAAACAGTTATTAATATCTATCAGCTATTTGGCCGAGGTTATTTCCACCTACATAAATCGCTCGAGTTGTAAGATTCAGTAAAAAGAGTATCAAATCATAAGATTCACACTTGAATCCTAAGATTCACAAGGAAATGAGATTCATTGCATGGACACAAATCTTTTTCCTTAGGATTTGATACGAACTGTTGGATTCTAATAACTATGGTTCTATCCTTCAGTCACTTGCATGTCATAGATAATAAGGAGAAAAATACAAAGAAAAGATAATGAATTAAGGATAAATACTTTTAGTACAATTATCCCAATTGTATGTGAACATGTTTTGGTAGAGCAAGTGTTTTATTTGGAGAAAAGACAGGATAATTCTTAAGCGAACTTGGCCTCAATGATCCTCCTAGTACCAATAGGATTGTTGAAGTTTCCTTTTAACAATATCTTGAAGATTCAACCATATAATTTGGCATAGAATCTTTAAGCAGAATCTTGAAGATACAATGAGTTGTGCATAGTTTGCATGTGATCAGCCTGTTGGCACCTCACAGCCTTGGCTTCGAGCACCTTGTGTTAAGGAGATTTGGAAGGGATTTGGCTAGAAGAAGGGAGAAAATAGTTTAAGGCGAAGGAGTTTCACCAACACCACCTAATCTGCGTCTCAACTTTTTTTTTTCTTTTTATTTATTTCCTTATTTTGTATTTTTAGGGGATTTTAGACAATTTGTGGCATGCAATGCGCATAAAATGGGGGATAGTTTGAGTTAAATTGAGTTTCATCTTATTTCTCTTGTATGAATAGGCATGTTCCTTGTGACAATACAGTCAAATTTATGAAAAATAGCCTTAAGTTCTTCACTGGCAATGATCTTTTTGAGCCTAGAGGTGGGCTGCAGTTTGCTTGCTGATCATTGGCACAACCAGATAATCCAGAAATGACCCAGAGTTTAGTTGTTTTCTTTCTTTTTTTCATTTTTTGAAGATCATGTTGTGTAATATTTCCATCTAAACCACCAAGTACTATTTTTTTCCCTTTTACTTTTATGTTGACTTACATTTAATTCGGCATGTTTGGCGACATTGTGATTGAGACCATCACCCTTGAGTTGCGACCTGAAAGTCCGGGTATGGACCCTTGTTTTGGACTCAATTGATAATCAGGTCAGGGTCTGGGTCCAGACTACTGGGGTCTGTACCTGAAGACTCATGTACTGAGTGATGTGTACTAAATAATATTTATATCATATGAAATACATATTAATAATATTTATAATTCCTGAAGACC
This sequence comes from Cinnamomum chago, assembly GCA_038049695.1. Lineage (NCBI taxonomy): Eukaryota > Viridiplantae > Streptophyta > Magnoliopsida > Laurales > Lauraceae > Cinnamomum > Cinnamomum chago. The sequence goes on from CP142460.1 coordinate 53,254,792, forward strand.
TGCAGCTCTAGTCTAGTTGGTAACGGTTAGGTGTTCCCACCCACAGGATGTGGGTTTGATTTTTTCACAGATCTTTTAAGCTTTTACAGTTTTTGAGTCAGATCCTCGAGTCATGTCCGAACATGTATCTGTAAAAGTTGGGCCTGGGTCCAGGTTTGATAACTTCACTGAAGTTGGGTTGGGAATCAGTTCCATATATATCCAACCCAAACATGATCTATTTACGTCCCTAATGTGATGGATTGCCATTGATTGTGGAAATTATGAACTTTCACGGGTGCAGAGGGTGTGTAAGACCTTCCCGCCAGCAGCTACTATGCCTGAACTTTGAATCTGTGTTTGGGCAAGATCAGTCGTGGAGTAAAAAGCAGTTCTTGAAGATCTGATTTGTAGAAAAAGTGATTCTCTCGCAAATTTCCTAGTCTCTGATCCAATAAAGATGACTGCAACTCTTGTATCTTTGCTGTGTGAGCAATTACATTGTGCAATGATAACCATCCATACTGCCAAAATATTGAATAGCTTGTGGTTGAACATAAATAATTCCAAGATGTGTCTACTTTCAACTACGATAGTTGCTTAGTTTGGATTTACTTTGAAAATTTTTTTTTACTAGGCAATGGAGAAGCTGAAACGCCAATTGGCTGAGGCTGAGGCTGAACTTGAAGCACGGAAAAAACCTCCAGAAGATACAGGTCCACGGATTGTTGGTGAAGGACTAGTCATAGATGAATGGGTAAACCGACAGTTCTTGGTAGTTGGTCAATTATAAGTACTGCTTCATTCGATCTTTTTCTAATGTTGTTTTCTTGTTGATGTGGTCATTTTCTCAGAAGGAAAGAAGGGAAAGATACCTTGCTCGGCAACAGGTTGAAGGGGTCATTGATTCTGTGTAAAGTGCCGTCTGCTGTCTTTGTAAGTGTTCTTTTCACTCCAGTGAGATGTCATTTTTCCACTTTTTTCTAGTCTTTTGTCCCAGCTGTGTAGAAGAATGTATCATCATTTTCTAATCCCTTTAGGCTTAAGATATAAAGGGGTTGGTTTGTTTAGAGATATGTGAACAAGCAATAATGTATTGTCTGCGTATATAAGCAAATGCAACTTTCACTGGGTTGGAGGTATTTCAGTCAGGCTCATGTTCTACATACAGTTAGATTACAGCATCTTGTGTTTTAATAGAGAGAAAATTCTCTCTCTCTCTCTCTCTCTCTCTCTCCCTTGGAATTAATACAAAGAGTTAAGGTTATACTTGACTTGTAAGCTGCTTTTGACTAGAAAGTGGACTATCCCAAATAAAGGAGAAGAAATTTCATATTCAGGAAATAATGTTGAAAATGAATAGATCAGAAGTACCACAATTATCTTTCGAGAATTTATCCTCAATATGCTTGTGGAGTTTCAACTGGATGGTGCTTGGGTCTTGACAGTATATCTTATTTGAAGCCTATGTGACTTTTGGACATATTGAGACATTTTGGTTTGGGACAATCCTCAACCATTTGACTTAACCGAAATGCTGATGCGCAGCATCCCTGTATCGGGAAATCTGAGCTAATCGTTTTCACCCATGAGTGTTTCCGTGGTTAATGGTTGGATCCAGGGTTTCCCAGATGACCATACCAACCCCCTGTTCTGTAATCTGGGTGACTAAAATCAGATCTAGATTCTTAGAGAAATGTTTATAAAAAAAGAAGGGACAAACCAAGGGAGGCCTTGAGAATGACTGGGGGAAACGCTTATGGAAAGGTAATGTGGAGATCCTCATTTTTGGCAGTCTTATGGGTTTTATGGAAAGAAAGAAATGCAAGGTTTTTGAAAGGTATTTCTTCGTGGGTTGATGCCATAAAAGATAAGATCATATTTCTTGTGGCCCCGTGGGTTTCCATCCTTCCTATCTTCCACGGTGTTCCCATTGAATCAATTCTTCATAATTAGAGGGAAGTTGCTTATGCTGCAGTGATAATTAGCCTCCTTTTTCTCTCGGATATCTTTCATTTCCTCTGCACATTTGTGCTTTCTCTTTTGTTAGTTGTTTTCTGGCAACAGTGTAGCTTCTGTTTTGTGGGTTCTCTTCCTCTGGGCTATTTTATTTTTTGGATTTGCTTTTCACTATATCTCTCTTGTACTGTTTTACCTCTTTTATTGAATGTTACCATTAAAAAAAAAAATGCAAAGTAAAAGGGGGAGGCCTTGAGTAGAGATTACTTGATGGATGTCATATTTTTTGCCAATCTTCATCAGTTCTTAGGCCCGTTTGGGTTTTAAAGCATTCAAAGATAATGTTATGGGTGAGAAACTTTATGTAATGACCCAAACCCGGATTAGGCCATTAGCAGTAATTAAGATAATTGATCAATTAATGACCCTCTTCCGCGTGGGAGTTGGTGGAGTGGCCTAAGGATGGGGTCCTATATTAAAAGCCTGCCCTAGATTTGCCCAAAGTGTTTGTATGAGTTTAGCAGATAGCGACTTGGGAGAATAATCCTACTGGGTCAAAAGACCTCAGGATACCCTTTTCATAAAAGAAAAGAAAAAAATGATACAAGGCTAAGGTTCATCTGAAACTCATGTAACCATTGGTTTTAAAATATAAATTATTTTATATATTATTAATGTCTAAAAGTAAAATTGTAACTATTAAAATCTTTTTCCTTAGTTTTTCATTGTTTCTAAACTTTACATTTGATGGTTCAACAGTTGAACCGCATGGTTCACATGTGTCAAATAGTAAACTTGGATGTATTGAACTGTAAGATGTGCCATTCTGTTCCAATCTAGTCTAGTTTTAAAATAATTGTAATAGTCGAGTGTGTCAAGGAAAATAAGATTTTCTGTTTCGTTTTTTTCCTTTTTATTACTGCTAATGAGAAAAGAAGTGCATCAAAGCAGATATTATCAATTGACCATTGCTTGTTTAAAAAAAAAAAAAAAAAAAAATCCCTCAGCCACTGAACAATTGATTTCATGGGTTACATGGATAGACAATGACCCAAGGGTATTAATGTTAGAAAATCACAACCATTTAATATTCTTTCTCTAGTTTTTAATATATATATATATATATATATATATATATATTGTGGACTATTTTTATGACTTATTTTCTACTATCAAGTTATCAGAGGCCTACCATCAAGTGCTAGATTCTTTCTATAGCTTTTTAAATATGTCTAATCCACCCCATAGCAATGATTTTCATTATAACAAACTAATAAATGATGTGCCCCACTATATACATTCAATAGTTGATGATTCTATGTGAAAGATTTTAATTCTTAAGATTCAGATATTTACCAAGAAAAAAAGAGTCCAAGATTCATATAGTTCGATGGGCCCAGGCCCACCTCATGGGTCATAAAGGTCAACCGAGTTCAGCTCAAAGTGGAATGGGCTTCACAATGGAGATGGAATGGGTTTTGCACCATCATAACACTAACCCCCAAAAAACAAAAAAGGGAAATTTTCAAAAAAGTTCCCAACTTTTGGGTGATTTTCAAAAAAGGGTCAAAAGAATTCAATATTTCAAAAATGTGTGAAGATTTTCAAGATTTATTTCAATTAGGTCCAATCCGGCAATCTATACCAACTGCCGGCAACTTTGTATAAATAGAAACTCAAAAGGACAAAAGTGACTTTAGTGAGTAGTAAGTAGGTAAAAATGAAAATTTAAAAACAGTCCTATACTTTTTAGGTGGTTTTCAAAAAAGGACCAACGAATTGAATATTTCAAAGAGGTATGAAAGCTTTCAAAACTTCTTTCAATAGGCCTTGTTGGGAGATCTCCATCCACTGTTGCATTTTTTTTAAATTTTTTTTAAATTATAAAATGAGAAAAATCCATTTGATTTCATTCCTTTTCTAAAATGTGGAACAAACTATAAGATCACTTTTATTTACAAAAAAAGGAAAAAAAACTATAAGATCACCTTTGCTTGTTCCAAGTCACTTATATAATACAATGCATTGATTGCACTGAAATTTACCTTAATGATTAGAGTGCCCAAATATTGAATTGATCATGGTGTGAAAACTGAAATTAACTATTGATTAGGTTAATAATTAGAGTGCCCACCTAAAAAGTTTAGGATTGTTTTAAAAATTTCCCTTTTACCTACTTACAACTCAATAGGGGCATTTTTGTCCTTTTGAGTTTTTGTTTATACAAAATTACCGACAATGGTGCTTGGACTTGAGTGAAAAAAGTCTAGCAAACTTTCATACGTTTTTAAAATATTGAATTATTTTGATCCTTTTTTGAAAATCACCCAAAAATTAAGAGCTTTTTGAGAATTTCCCAAAAAAAGGTTTTTTTAACTATCTCAAATGGGAATCTATAATTATTAACCCTATCCAAGCCAGCATAAGCCCAACAAAACCCTACTCTGATAAGATGAGCATCTCCTAAATAGTGTGAAGGTAAAGACATTCTCCTAGAGGCTAGGTTGGAGTTTTGAAGCTCCTCATTGACCATTGTGGAAGTATCATCCAATGTTTTTAAACTCGAGATACCTCAGAATTGGTGAAGGCTAGGGTTCATTGGAGCCTTGTCCGATCGTTGGTTCAATAACTTGGGCGAATCACGACAATTGACAATAATGTGAAGCTGGAAATATACAATAAATCAATTTCTAAAATAAAATTACTTTGCAAATTTATTTAAAACTACATAAATCATATAAGAATGTAAGGTTTTAAAATGCAGGTTTAACTCAAACCTAACATTAAATACATTTAAAGCCCAAAATCAAATTAGTAAGTCATTTTTATCACAACACCAAAAACAGGAAATTGGAACGGAAAAGCGTTCCCAATCCTTCCGTTCCTAATCCGTTAAAGCGTTCCAAAAATAGGAAATTGGAACGCTTTAACGGATTAGGAACGGTTGGTACCAAATTGGAACGGAAATTGGAACGCTTTAGGAACGGTTTAACGGATTAGGAACGGAAGGATTAGGAACGCTTTTCCGTTCCAATTTCCTGTTTTTGGTGTTGTGTATTTTTGGTACGTGAAATTAGTAGTAGTTAATAACTTTAATAGAAAATTAATAGAAAAATCACATTAGATATCTTGTGTACAAAAAGGGCCCTCATAATTCTTTAGTAACAGTAAAGGGCCTCCGGCTAGTTTTTACTTCAGTTTGAGCAATGATATCATCACTTGTTTTAGTTGAACGGCATTGTTGCTCATCTTTATTCTTATCTTATACCGCCTCTTTCTCCATATCCTCCTACTCCATTTCTCGCCCAACTCACCACCTCTATGGTCTCTCTCTCCCTGCAATGATCTTTCATCTTCCTTCCATTCTCAAAAGCCCACACTCAGCCTCTACTTCCATCAAAATCAGCTCTCTTTTTACCTAAAGATATCATCTTTCTTACTTGTTTAGAAAACCCACATCACAGACTTCCATTTATATCAAAAATCATTTCTGATTCATCCTGCTTAAAATCCTTTCCTTCCCATCTCAAAAACACATTAGCTTTTCATCCCCATAAAAAAGAGCGCCTTTTAAAAAACCTCAAGGCAACCATTGCAACAAAATCGATTTCATTAAATGGGTTTCTCTAAAAACTGACAATGCTAGATTTCTCCAGTGGATTCATCTCCTTCTTCATCTTCCTCCATTTGGGGTTTTCCAGATCGACCCAAGGAAACACTAATTCACAGCATTGAATGGTGGAGCTTTTTGGTGGGTTGGGTGAGGAGTGGAGTGGGGGAGATGGAGAAAGAGGAGGGAGAAAGAGGAAAAAAGAAGATGAAGAGGAAACGAACGACAATATCGTCGTTCAACTAAAACGAGTGACTATATCGTCGCTCAAATGAAAGTGAAAATTGTGGGGAGGACTTTTAGGGAGTGTTTGTGTAGTTCTCGACCAAGGGAGGTGAGAAACCCGGATCCCGTTTGACAACGAAAATAATAGTTTGACAAACTGCCTATTTTTCCTAATCCATGGATTTCTCGTTGCACCAAACAAAGGCTATTCTTATTCATTTCCGTGGAATTGTCGTCTGGACAAATGCTTCCTTACTGTTACAGAGGAACTAGGGCCTTTTTGATGCAAAAAAAAAAAGGTGATTTTTCTGGTAATTCTCTCTAGTTTAACTCTTAGCTTTTCATTTTTCTTAACTTTATATGTTAACCCGGCGAGGATAGGGCAATACCCTTTTTCTCTTCGGTAACCCAGCAAATTGAGATCTATGATAGCACTTGTACACGAGACATGAGGATAGTGTCCACCAGGGGCGAACCCAAGTACAAGGGTCTGGCGGGTTTAGCTTCCACCCAAACTTGAAAAATATCAAAAATTCTTTGAGAACCCCCTACAGATTATGAAAATTATTTTTTATACATTTTCCCCCTCTCCCAAGATTCTTTTTTTACATAGAATCCCCCGTGGAGAATTTTCTGAGTCAGCCCTATCACACACACACAAGTGCAAAGAGAGCACCGCAAACCCTAGAAGAAAGCCCAAACAATGGGACAGGGGTCCACATAAGCGATAAATGTCAAACTGGCTCGTTAAATCTGATTTTAAAACATCCATATTAGGGTTATAAATCAGGTGAGTCAGACAGGCGAAGATTTTCTTTTCTTCTATAATTGTAAATGGGAAAAAATAAGTGTGGCAAAAAAATTGCTGATGTTTCGACCCTTGCTTACCTCTCACAAGAAAATCTTGGATAGGAAGTCATACCAATTAGACCAGCACCAAGTTTTTTGAGTGTCATCTTATCAGGCCCAATTCATTACATGCAGCTAATAACATTACTACATTAGGGTTAATGGTTCCTGAGCCCGTTTCATTCTTCTGGCTCAATTAGAAGGAATGTATAATTCTGGGTAGCTTAGTCGGCTTAGAATCATGGTTTGCATCCAGAGGTTGTGAGTTTAAAGCTGTACTATCATACTAGGGCCACAGGAGAATTTTACCCACCTTTTTCTCTTGGGCTCGTAGGAATTATTCTGACCAAAAGAGATGAGAAATTGCGTTATCAAAAGAAAAAAAAGGGGGTGGGAGCGATGGAATGCATTCAGATGGGCACACATGATGGGGCTTTTTTCCTGCTCCAAAATTCATCAGTCCTTTTTGGTTTGAGGCTGGCCCTTTGGTGGGACCCATTATATCAATCAAAACCACACACTTCAACTGCTTTTGAACGAAAGAAGGTTTACCTAGAATCTAAGATTGTTCATGATTTCCCAATTAACATAATCTTTTTAATGGGCTCTAACTACAAACCATCTTTCATGGGTCCCTCCCAAGATTTGTTGTTTTCACTTTGTGCAAAATGCACATGATTATCATAGCTCCAAAAGCCTTTATTTTATTAAATCACATCGGAGCGTCGGCGACAATCAGACGTTTCCAATCCAACGGCCACAATTCAATACTCTCCAACGTCTACTTTTTCTGCTGCAACGGTCGAAAGACAAAATCCACCAAAAGCATCCCCCAAAGACAAAATCCACAAAAGCATCCCCCAAACAGTCCACCTCTCTCCCATTTCACTCCAAGAAAATCAAACATCAATCAACCGAAATCACTACAAGAAAACCCAGAAGCTCTATCAATCCAAGGATTTTTCTCTGCAACCCTTCTCTTCCATTTTCATCTCTTCTTCTTCTTCTTCTTTCTCAAGAATTTCATCACCCCATCACAGAAAAATGAGTGTTCTTCAACACCCAGAAGCCATCAACCCCCACAATCTCCAGGTTTACGACAATGCAGCCTTCGACGACGCCGCAGCATACCCTTCTTCCTCCATCAAAGATTCTTGGGTTCCTCTCCAACCCATCTCTCTCAACGAACCGCAGCCTCCAGAATCCGATTCCACCAAAGAGAATCGAAGCCCAATCTCAACAAAACCGAATCGAATGTCGCAAGGCAAGCCCCTGAAGCTCCTCTTCAAACAGGGCCTTCTCGACCCACCTCCGCAAACCGACCCCAAGAACATAGACGACGAGATCCAGCAGATTGAGCAAGAAATCAACCGCCTCTCATCGAGATTGGAGAGCCTCCGGATCGAGAAATCGGGTCAGGATCCGAAAACGACCCGACGACAGAGCGTCGGTCGGATCGTCCCTGCGAAATTCATGGAGCAGAAGCAGACGCCGACGCCGGCTAAGAAGAAGATGGAGGAAAGCCTGGCATGTTCCCGGCGAAGGGGAGTCAGCCTCGGGCCGTCGGAGATTGCCTCCGGCGTACGGTCCGGCAAGCCTGACAACCGACGGAAGTCCTGCTTCTGGAAGCTTCCGGCAGTCGGAGAAGAAGAAGAGCGAGAAAAGGAGAAGGAGAAGAAGGGAGGAAGGAGTCTGAGCTTAAGCCCGGAATCTCGACCGTCCGTTCGGAAGACAGTTGATTCGAGGCGAGGAATCTCGACCGTCGGATCCAAGAGGCCGGTCAGAAGAGACCAGTCAACCCTGACGTGTCTCCAGCCCAAGACCCTCTTCGGAGGCGACACGTGTACGGCATCGAATAACAGGGCGTCAAAGAACTCTCGTGTCGTCCCGAGTCGTTACGGTCACACGACGACTTCTCAGACGCAGGAAAACGACAGGAGGAGGACACGTGCCATTCCGCCGTCTAGCGGCCGGACTCCGGCGACGGAGGCCCGGGGGAAGAGGAGGTGGGATATTCCGGCGCCGGAGAGGAAGATCCTGTCGACGGAGAGCTCTCCATCGGCGATTTTGAGGGTGGCCGAGGAGCTTCCGAAGATCAGGACCGTCCGATTCGAGAGCGGGGGGTCTCGCGACTCGGGAGCGGCTAAGAGAGTCGCCGATTTAATCGGGAGGAAATCGTACTTCGACGATGACGTGGAAGGCGAGGGGGAGAAGTCGTCTGTTCGTCAGGTTCTTGAGTTCGACGAGGAGGAAGAAGAATAAATGAATAATGATGAAGAAGAAGAAACAAATAAATGGGGATCGTTTCTAGACTCAGTTACTGAGTTGGGTGAGTGAATTGACTCGGAACCATTGGAGTTGTGGTGGGGTTTAAGCTTTCTTCTGCTTTCTCTCTGAATATGGGTTCTGTTTTTAGGTAGCATCTTTCTCATTTTGTCTGTTCTTGGTTTTTTTTTTTTTCCTTGTATTTTTGTATTCCTTGTGTTCATGTCCATAATGAATTGAATGGATGGGATAAAACTGTGTATTTGCTTTTTCTACATTGGAGAATGTCTTTATTCCTACTGGATCTTGTTTTGGGTGATTGAGTTGGCATGATGAGTGGGACCCCACATTGCTTTTGTGGGCCCATCTTTTATGAGTCTCACCAAGAATGACATGATTTCAGTTGATTGTATCTCAACAAGTCTGGCTGGGTAAGTGCACAAAGCTTCCAATCCTTAGTCCTAACCAAGAAATTATAGAAGATCTGACTCCAACTGTGGGTGGGATATAGGCATAGCTTTGTGTTTTTTAGGCCAGGCCCAAATTCAACTAATTAAAAAACCTTTTGAGCCCAAAGATCCAAGGACTAGGATCTTCTAGTCTGAAGATTTTTTGGTGTATACTCCAAGAAAGGTGGGGCACATCAGATCAAACCAATACTGATATCAACTTTTGTACTCAGTGATTATTGAGGCTATAGACAAAACACACACATTGGTGTACCCAAAAAGGATGAAGCAGAATAAAGAAGAGCAAAGATTGATAGGATAGGCTCTCTTCAGAGTTCAGACACACTTGTCTGCAATTTTACTCCATTCCCATGTGTTCCATATGGTGACAGAGTCAATGAAAAGCTTTTCTCCTTTCTTCCTCTCAGCTGAACAAACCCAACTACCAAGAACTTTCGAAAACTCCTAAGAAAAATATAAATAAATAATTTGAAATAAATAATTATACAAGGGGTGAAGGACTTTGATCAAAGGTGTGGGTGCCAATCCAGTGTGGCCATGGATCCAAAGTCTTTGGTGTAGGATAATTTTAACCCCTTGATCAATTGTCCAAGCCATTGTCAATGACCCAGTTACTATAAACAAATAAATAAATAGAGTTTTTGCCTTCTATTTATTTCTTTATTCAGAAATGGGCAATTCTCTGAAGTGAAGAAGTGTTTGGAGCATTAAACATACATGGATGATAGTGAAAATCAATAATTTCATAGTTACCATTAAGAGTCCAGCTATGGTCCCCATTTTTCAAAATCTGTACCATGACAAGGACTGAATTAGACATCATACCTGACCATCTAGGTGAAATACACAATCCCCATTTAACTACATTTGCCAATATTTCTTTCGCAACATGAACATAAATTCTAGTTTTTACAAACAAAAAGAAGTATCAGACACAAATACCATATTGATACATTGCCTCTCTTTTAAGTAACCAAATATGGCAAATCATCAGGAATTTGGTGGTTCTCTCATTGTAGTCCTATTTCCCAAACAACCTCTAAATTGCTTTCTAGGGTCTATTTCCTAAATCTGGATCATTGATTGCAAGTGGAGACCACCTTTTGAGTTGTCCATCTAAATTGCTTTCTGTAGCTTCTTTCTTGAATATGGACCACTTTTGGATTGTCCTATAAATTCCTTTCTGTATAGCCTCTTTCTTCAATGTGGAACACTTTTGGATGGTCCCTCATCTATTGATGAACCCATCATTCCATCAATGGGCCCCACCTGTATGGAATTTTCCAATTCCTCAATATCCATTTGGGGCCTGTTTTCATCCTTGAGCTACAGGATGCCAAAATACCAAAATCTAAAGAAGATTCATGCCAACATAATCAGTAACTGCCCCGTATCTGTTTTAAATCATGGATACAAAAACAATTAAGAATATAAAAGACTACAAAGATCTTCAAAGACCAAAAACATCATAATCTATTAAATATAATTACATTTAAGTGTAACACTCAAGCATTACAAATTCTGCTTAATATACTCAAATATTGAAACAGGTTTTCATGCAACTATTAACATTAGAATCTACAATATATTATTATCCAAGAGATTACGAACATGTTCAAGCCTTCCAAATTCCACTCAGTATAGTCCGAAATCTGTTCTCTGATAACTTCTTGATGATTCTCCTGGCATCTGTAACTCCAGCCTCTGCAAGTTTTACCAAATTTTTGTTGTATTCCGAGCTTGCGATTTTCCTCCTTGCAGTATTGCTGTTAGTCAATAACATTAGCAGAGACAGCAAGAGCTTCTTATTATCTGATTTCTCATCCTCCGGATTGAGCAGTTGCAGAATACGAATGACATTTGGATTTTCGTGTATGAATCTCTTTCGGTTCCTAGGAAGCAAGACCATGTTCAAGAGCGCCTTCGCTGCCAGCTCTCGTGTCTCTGATGACTTCGAATTGAGCAATTTCACAAGCTCTGGCATAAAACCCGCATCGCCCATAGCCTTTCTAGTCTCATCTGATGTCCCAGAGAGGCAAAATGATGTCTTTGCCGCTGATTCTTGAATGGAAATATCACCATTTCGCATAAAAAATAAGATCCAGCTGAGGAATTCAGAACCCATTAAGGTGTTGATGGAAGTGTGTGATACAAAACAGAGATTGTCTATTGCTAGCAGAGCAACCTCCCTGGTCTTCGATGAAAAGGAAGATCTTGGATCCAAGACCTGAAGGAGAGGCCAAATTCCCCCTTCTCTTATAATCATCTGTCTCACAGAGTCATCCCCAGAAGCCATGGTTTGGAGGAATTCAACGACACGAATCTGCAAAACCTCATGTTTAGATCTTGAGAGCTTCACAACTACAGAGATTGCACCTTCCTCTATCAGGAAGCGTCTAATGTCATCGACACCTGCTAGATTATTCAAAATGTGACAAGCATAACTAATCAGCTGTTCTTTACCATTACATTCACTACAAATTTTTAGGAGAAGAGTTACTCCTCCATGAGCAGATATTGACCAGGCATTGTTGGAATTCTCAGTTAGCTTCTGTAATGCTCTCGCAGCATTCTCCTTCCCCAAATCACTCCCAACCTCAAGAACCTGGATTAATGGTGCAATGACACTGGCCTCGATGAGGATTCCTTTATAAGAATTGAAGCTGGCAATCACCATAATCGCCTTTGCAGATTCTTCTTGGATACCCAACTCCTCAAACTTAAGAAAACTCACCAACAACCCAACAATCTCCTCTGTCTCAACTATAATCTTCGCATACTTAGTGTCTTCCAGAAGAAGCCCATTCAAAGCAATTAAGGCCTGGTGTTTCATCTTGCAATCACCAATTTTCAGACGAGTGAACAGATCCCTTATGTAGAATTTCATATCATCAATGCCAGCCCCAGCAGGGGGCTTTGACACTACGATGGCACTCCTGTTGATTAGAATCCCAGAAGTGTAGATTTTTGTGAAGTCACTAAGATGGCGATCAAAATTAGCCAAGACTACATCAAGATCGCTATGCATCAGGAGCTTCCCGCTGTAAGAGAGGTTGATGCAGCAGCTGGCCAAGTCATGGCATTTGATCACCGATGAGAGTATTGACTGAATTATATAAGAAAATGCAGAATTCTCACTTGGATTGCAATTCTCAGCAGCGATAAGGCTGGAATTCATCTGCTCGAGCCTTGTCCGGATCGACTTCCATTTGGCGGGGAAGGCCTTGACTGTGTGAGAGAGGGAGATCAACGAAGAGATGAGATCGATTAATTGGTGGATTCTGGACTGCCCCGCGGGTAATTCTGCTAGAAACAGCTCTTCCTTCTCTGTTTTTTCTTCAGCCTTCATTGCTTCGTTCATGAATCTTTGTAGTAAACAAGAGAAATGTATTTAGGGAAGGCAATGATTCATTTTCGGCCTACTTTAAGTCAAATTCCAGCAACCCACCTGTGGGAATGCCAGTGGTTAGATGGAATTCTTGAGGTTGTGGATAGCAGACAAGAGAATTCAGAAGATTCTCATGACATCTACAGGTTTGCCTTTCAATACTCTTATATAGTTTTCAAGAGAATTTGTTCTGCTGAACATGAATTCAGTGGAATTCTACTGTACTGGCCTTTTCTTGGATAAGCAAGCAGTTGGGATTGTTTTGGTACTATCTAAAGGTAAATTTGGTGTGGTCAGAAGGATGGTGGGTGGAAGCTGAGTAGTGAGAACTAAGGCATTTGAAAGTGACAGTGAGGTGCATGTTCTCTCTTTTGTTTGAGGAATCTTGAAAGTAAGTTTATACTCATACTACCAAGGTATGCATCTGGCTTTCAGAAAAGCTACATGGGTTAGCTTACATACAGTATCTGATATAGCCTTGGTTTTAAAACTCGCTGAGTCTGAGACCTGAGTTGACTCGACTTGGGACTTGGTCTTGATGGAGTCAAGTTGGTGTTCAAGTCCTCTTTTCAAAAGTGGATTGGCTGAGTCCCACTTGACTCGATCGAGTCTCAATGGGACTCAGCCGAGTCCGAGACTATCAAGTCCCAATCTTGGCCGAGTCCGAGTCGACAAAGTCCCATTGGGACTCTGACAAAGTCCTATAAAGGGTTTCTTGTCAAGGATTATGGGGGTGATGGAAACAAAGTCCAACTCGGCTGAGTCGTATGCTTGACTCAACTCAAGGGGGACTGAGTCACCCATCTAGTCCAAGTTTGTAAACCTTGGACATAGGTTCTGCTTAAGCTATCTGGGGCTCTATCTTGTTTGCTTGGCCCTCCTATGTGAAACAACCCTTCAGGATGCCTAATGCTTGAGGTCAGCTTTGAGAAAGTGGAAGTGAGTTTCAAAAGAAATGAAAGCAAAGGAGCTTACTTTCTATAAGACCTAAAAGTGATCCCCTAACAGCAGCCAAAACGCACCCATGTCAAAAACATGTCAAAGAAAGCACATATGAACAAAGGCAATGCAACCAAAGTAAAGTGCATAAGCTTTGAGGGTGTCTATGATAGCAAAGAAGCAGACAGAACATCATACATGTAACTATAGATTATAGAAGATGACAAAGATTAATAAAAAAGGAAAACAAAAGAAAAAGTCATGAAAAAAGATCTCAGTTATCATTTGATTTGAAATATGATCATCTTCTATCTTAATGATTGTTTCTTTTAATAAGATTATTGTAATGGCTATTGGAAAGGAAACTACACAAAGTACCAAGGGGACTTTGGGACTTTGATTTAATTATGAGTTTAATCAAGGTTTGCCTTTCTTAATTGCATTTTTCAGTGACCATCTTTCCATTCAGCAAAATAAGCCCCCTGGCCAATGGACTTTTAAGTTAATGACAGCAGGGGTGGCAATGGGACAGATATGTGCCTAATGGGCCAGAGTAATAGGCCCAGGCCTTACCGAACCTGTCAGGCTCCATCCATTGCCCACCTTTAAACTGGGTCACTTTTGGATAGAAATGGCCCACTATGGATGCCCCAATCATCCTCTGCCGACTGCATTTCATGACTCAAATCGTCCAAAAAAGTGATTCAGATGCAGACACATGACACCTTCAATCACAGGACACTGAGTTGCCAACTGCCAAAACGTCAGCATCAGATCCCATTGTCACTACTACTAGTCTACCACCACATACATTTTGAGTTATATATATGATGACATTTTTGCAAGAGAATAGTGAAATGAAATAAACTATTTTGATGTTTCAACATATTACATTTTTTGAATTTTTATGAGATTCTTTTTAATATTTGCTGAAAAATAATATAATATAAATTTGTTTATATATTGAAGTAAACAAAATAAAATGTATATAGAAAGGACCCAAACAGATAGTTGGGTTCAGGGACAAATCCAAGATTTTCATGTGAATTTTGAAAATTTTCATATGAATTTTGAAAGCATACACAAAATTTTCATGTTAGTTATGGAAGCGGACCTAATATAGGTCCGGCCCATGATAGAATTATACGCTCGAGGGCTAGATTCAAACTTAGACATGGCACTCACACTAGAGTCTCACTAGGTAAAGACCCAATTTTATATTTTACTAAAGTGAATGATGGCATAGTTAATGCTAATTCACTCTTAGTCCAAGTGGTGAGGCCTCTTTCTATCTAGAAATACAACAATAGTTTATTTGATAATAACTTGGGCGGCGTGGGCATGTGAGAACATACAGAAATAAAGAAAAAAAAACTGAAAAGGTAGGGTTTTAAACAAGATTTAAGGTCCTTCATCAGCTAAGTCGAGATTTTTAAATCATCATCATCAAAGCCTTGTCCCAACTATACCTATACTGTCAGTCCCAAGCCTACGTAGTATAAATTTTTTTTACAAACTAAATATAGAATTCTAAGTCGAAACCTTTGCATATCGACTGATGTATTGGTCCACAATTGATATTTTATTAATTAAAAAAAATTGTTACATTCTTTTAGATTACTTTTAGGATGCATCAAATATAAATACAATGATAAAATTACAATTTTAGAGTAAAAACGAGCTAATAAAAAGTTCTCTCTCTCTCAATCAATGTGACTAGTCACAAGAAAGCCCTAAGACGACATTGATATTTGTAATTGTTCGATGTGTACAAAATAGAAGAAAAGCACAAGACATGCATTTGTTAGGTTCCATGAATGCTATGGTCTCTCGAAAACGAAATATGTAGAATATATGAATTCATTGAGTAGAGAAAAAGTAAAACCAGGTAAAATAATTGATACCATTGCCTTAGCTTTGAAGAAAGTTGTTACAATCCCAATAATTAATGTCATTCTATTAATCCATAGAAGAGAGATAAAAAAGATGATCTTCAATTATTTGAATCAATTCTAAAATGTAGTGGTGGTGTTAATGGCCATGTTGGACCAGGCCAAAGTTAGGTCAAACTACCCATTTACTTATCCGGCCAAATTTCAGCCCCATAAACAGCCCATGGGCCTGAAAGATAGGGCTCGGCCAAGCCCTTTGCCAAATATACAGTCTTCATTTTGCTAAATAAGTAGGGTTGGATCAAGAAACACGAGACACCTTAGTGGAACGGGAGCGTCTCATTTCACATAGCCACCCAGAGATCAATCCCAACGAGTGACTTATCTATCACACATGTATTGTAGCACTAACCCAATTTAGTAGGGATAGTAATAGGTTGGGTTAAAAGGGAGACCTTACCCGAACCCCTTCATATTTTATTTGGGGTGAGTTTGGTAGAGGTTTTAGGTTTCATCTTCCCCACCCGACGGATCATTACTCTTGTTAATGGCAAAGGCCATTAGTCTTTCAAAATTTAAAATGTTACCTAGCCAATAGTTATTTCTTAAAATAAATCTTGTCAATTAGTTAAGAAATCTCAATTATGTCCTTAACAATAAGATTAAGTCATCGCGGATTCTATTTCCAAGAATTTTTTTTTTTCTTCCATGCAAAAAGAGAAGGATCATTTCATCTTCTGATACAGTACAAATGGGGCAGGTCAGAGCAGGTATGGAGTTTCATTGAAGTCTAAAAAGTGGGTTTGAATTTAAACATCTGAAACCTGTAACGACTTGCGTAGATTTGGGATCGATTGAATATCGATGGACCCTAGTGTGGAAATAATCTGACCTCAACCCAAGCCGTACCCTACCCTACCCTACACTACCTGTTGCTGCGTAGGGGGTGAGGGGGTGCTGCATTAGTCTTTGAATGTTCTAAAGCGATTAAATCAACGGGTAGGATAATATCACGGAGTTGATTTTCACTTGACACTCATTGGTAAGGAGACCTTCCCATTAATTCGCCCCCATGGCTAGGTACGCATCTTAGTAGGTCTAGGGGGTAATTGCACCACACGAACTTTTGAGTGTTTGTGCAGCAATAGAAACCGTGGAAATGGGTGGCGACACTGGTTTTTCCGGGTTTTTACCTATTATATTCGATGCAAAGAGGATTCCTCCCTTCCTGATCTTACGCTGTGCCTTTCAAGCCTCATTTTTTTTGCCGGATTTTCTCACCTCCTAGCGTGGAATCAAATACCGTGGAAGAGGAAATGAGTGGTTTCCTCTTCTGTGGTTATGCACAAACATACCCTAAGTTTTATGCCAATTAAACTTGGTTCCACCATAAGATTTGTGCATGTGACATTTTAAATCACATGCTTAATTTTATTGTAGGACCAACTTTTATTGGAATAAAATTTAGAAAAAAATCATTTCGAGTGGCTCGAATATTTAATAAGTGATGACCCCCACTATCATGTTCCACACCCCTTGTGGGTAGTGCCGGTTACACACGGAAATTATCTGGACTCTAAACTTTGCGCCCCATCAAAAGCTTACAAATAAGCAATCAAGTGGATTTTCATTAATCAATTTTCATTAATCAATATGTATGGACTGATTTATATGTTTTCAATTAAGGAAGGTTTCCACTTTGAATAGAGTGAGATACAAGTACAACCCTCACCGCTAGAAAAGGATAAAAAGATCATTCTGAGTGCTCTGGATTCATTATAGTCGTTTGTTATCAACGTCAAAAACCTGTCCTAACTTAACTATATGAGGTTAAGTACATGAATTTTGTTTTCAAATTATTATAGTAAGCGTTTTCCTTTATATTTGAAATAAGTATAGTGAGCCCTATTGTGTTCGTATTCGAATGGCCCTATCAAAGACTTGAGAGATTATGCCTTGAAAAATATCACCGGTAAGTGGTGGCAGTTCTCACCTGGACACCAAGGGTTCGAATCTTAGGTATGCTACTTTTTCCCCACTTGTGTGGACTTTCTACCTATTTGTATGGGTTTCTTTCCTACTTGGGCGGGCTGTCTTCCCGTATGTGTGCGAGTTCTCTCTTGGGTCTGAGCCCCCTTAGCTGGGTAAAAAGAAAAAAGAAAACATAATTCTATTCGGCAGTATGGAGTGGACGCAAACTAAAAATTGTCTCCAAATGTTGAACCCATGCCCCATTTTAAGTTCTGGGTACTTCCTATATGGTAATTGGGGATCGTTTTCATCCCTAGGCAGGTCCAATCAGGTATAAAACCAATCCAAGCCTGATCGGTATAACCAGGGCCGGCATTGAGCAAGGGCTGTAAGTGCCCTTGCCCAGGGCCCATTTTTAAGGGGGGCCCAAAATCCCTTCTACCTTTTATTTTCTTTTCAATCATTTGGTGGGGGTAGGGCTCATCCAATGGATTCCATCGTCCTGGGCATCAATAGACCCATCATCAAATCATCTGAGAGTGCTTATTGCATCACTTATTTGAGCATCCATCAGTGGGGCCCACCAATGATATTTTACATTTGATGGCTAAAATTCTGGGAGAATCTGGTCTAGCGTTGGGATGATTTGTGGCTTTTTTTTTTTACAAACAAATCATCAAGCCTTCAGCCCTTCACCCGTTCTTCTCATCTGTTAGTGGGGCCCACCAATGATTTTTTATTCTCCATATATGATGCTTAAATTATGGTCTGAGTTCTCTTTCTTCTCTCTTTTTTTCAAATAATTATACTTGGGCATCATCAACCCATTGCCAATTTTTCACATCAGTGGGGCCCACCAATGATATTATCATATATGATGGCTAAAGAGGCCTAACTTTTACTCTTGCCCTGGGCCCTGAAAAATTCAAAACCGGCCCTGGGTATAACACTTGGGTGAAATCGAGCCCAAACCCTGTAAAAAATGGAACATGAACATGCCAGGCCTAAATTGCATTTGGATAAACCTGAAACCAAATCCAAACTAGAAACGTTCGCTGAGCCTGACCCGAATTAAAAATCCCCTGCCCAAGTACAATTTGGATTGAGCCGGGTTGTCCAGATTGGGTCGGATAGCCAGCTTTCTGTGTTTTGTTTACTTTTCATAGGCATAAATTTACAAATCCCTGCACATGGAGTCCTATAAGAGGCTTGGGCTCTTCTACAATTAAAGCAAAATTACCATTGGACTAAATCAAAACATGTTTAAACCACCAATTAATAATATAATTTGATAAAAGTATACTTTTATGCAAAATGATTCTCCTAACCTCCTTGTGACTATTGAGAAAATTATGATTAATATGTGACTTGAATCATTCTCCAAACCTCATTGTGACTATTGCAGTAAATCATGTACCCATATGCAGAGGTCAGTCAGCACAGGCTTTTAATGGTTTGGTTCTTCATGAAGTGGACCGCACATAGTTGATTTTGACCAGACAACGTGTAAGTCAACCTTGTACCAAATGCTTGAGCCCTTGAGATCACATGCGTGCTTCTAATCATGCAACCATAGTGACACAAGGTCATTCATCATTAATAGAATATATAATATATGTATTATAGGTCTAGGGTTCTATACATCATGTTGTCTAGACTACAGCAGCATCTTGGCAGGAGAACCTGCATTTACAGTCACTCGTTTAATTCATTCAATCATAAAGAGGTCCTGGAAATGCAGGCACCCCACAACTCTTTGGTAAAGGAGGAATGCTCTGGGGGTGTCTGAACACATTGTTTGGATCAATCAATGTCTTGGCTCTGACCAATCTCTCATAGTTTCCCATAAAGTACCTCTCTCCCCATGATTTGGCCACCATCCATGCATCACACACACCCACATTCTCCCAATCCATCACCCCATAATCAAGGTCCAATTCATTCACCTCACACGCCCTTGGATCCTTGGAAACAAATGGGGTCATGTAACCATGCAATCCCCTAATCCAATCAATATATGTGTCACTCTCCCCATCTTCTTCCTCACTCCAACCCACAAAGTAAGCAACTTCAAACAGGTTATTAGCCCTATGCGGATATGGGATTGCATTTGTTTTTATCCTATGCATTATCCCACCATTTGGAATGCACCCAAATCCCCCTGTGGGCATCTTGACTAACCGTTCCATGGCCCCCTTCAGACCCTCTAGAGGGATCGGCTCTCTCACTATATCCCCTTTTAACTTGAAAAATCCCCTCAAGGGGTCGTCAAAACGGTCTAGGAGACTCTTCCCATTTGAAAAGTAGAGAACCGCTTCAATCCAACTCGACTCATTGCACTGGTCCTCTTCCAGGCCTAACTCGGGAAAGACCCGAGTTAGGGTCGCTCTAGTTCGGGAGCAAGGCCCGGCATAGAATCCTCGGAATTGAGCGGAAAGCCGATTGGCCGATTCCGCCTCAACCAATACAATCAAGTAGAACTCGTCCTCCAACTTGGGCGCTACGAACTGCCATTTGTGTAGCAGTTTCGCTATATCGGTGCTGGTACCGTTTCTTACAACAGTGAATGATGTAACTGTTTTGGGAACCGGATGTAGTTGAATTTTCCAGCTGTAGACAGCACCCCAGCTGCCGCCGCCACCGCCCCGTATCGCCCAAAACACGTCCTCCCCCATCCCAGCCCGGTCGAGTACCTGGCCGCGGGCATCAACGAGGACCGCATCGATGACATTATCAGCAGCAAGGCCGTACATCCTCACCAGCATGCCATAGCCGCCACCGCTGAAGTGGCCGCCGCTGCCAACGGTGGTGCAGAAGCCAGCAGGGAAGCCAAGGTTGGGGGCAGCCACTGCAACAGCATGATAGATCATGCCCAGGGTGGCGCCCGACTCGGCCCATGCCGTATTAGTTTTGAGGTCGACAGTTACTCGGTCGAGGTTCATGAGGTCAATGATTGCGAAAGGGGTGGGGGCCGTTGACGAGAGGCCCTCGTAGCTGTGGCCCCCGCTCCTCAATCGGATGGTGAGAGATGATTGCGTGGAGCATCGGATCGCAGCCGTTAATTGATCTAAATTGTGTGGGAGGATAATGATGGTGGGCCTGAGGAAGGTGGGCCTGCTGAAGACCAGGTTGTTGAGGCTGGCATAGAGGAAGTGGTTGTAGTGAGGGGAGTGAGGGGTTGTGAAGTTGGTGAGGCCATGAGAGGCGAGGCAAAGAGCTATGTCTTCTTTGTGTTGATGGGTGCAACAGGCAGGGGCTAGAAAATAGAAGAGGTGTAATAAGAATTTGAGAATTCTATCACCTTTCATGTTACAAAACAAGAGGAAAACCACAACGTAAATGAACTACAGAGAGGTCTTAAAATTTTTGTTGGTTTCATTTGAAGTAGGAAAGCTATAATACTATATTATATAGTTTTTAGTGGTTCAACATTGGCATGACAGAAATAAATGCTGTACTTTTCATGCCCACGGGATGCATGTGACATTAAGTCTACTTGGAGGATGTCCTGGAGGGCCGGGCCGGGCCACGCTTCGGTCCCAGTATGTCCAAATTGCACCCTTTTTCCTGCATGTAATACCAACTTGGCTTTTGCAATGCAGAGTCGTATTCAAATTCTTAGTGTCTGTCGAATGACTTTCAGCTCACAACAGATTCAGGTTTCAAAATCCAGAGCCAGAGAGCTGAAGTTTGAAATACGAGGCAGAATAAAACTTGAGAGACGGATTGAAAGAAGACAGACAAAACAAAAAAATAAAATAAAATAAATAAAACTTCGGATAAAGGTTTAGAGATAGGTAAAAAAATGGGCCCTTGAATATCTAAACATAGGATATAGGTTCACTATTTTAACCCTTTATTTAACTTGCACATATGTTCGGATCCTCTTTATGATTAAATAAGCAAAACTTTCAAGAACAAAGGGTTGTTTAGTTGCTTTGCAACCTCACCTTTCACCCCGATGACTAAAGATTGATCACTAAAGGGGTTGTTTAGTTGCTTTGCAACCCCACCTTTCACCCAGATGACTAAAGATTGATCACTAAGTCTCCCCCACTCTTGATAAACGTGTGTTCTCTCTTGCATGTAATAATAAAATAAGATGGGCGAAACTTCCTCCTATGGACGCTCTAGAACTTTCTCCTACGGACATTCGAGTGTTATTGTAAAAGATGCGCATAGGTAGGAGGGATATCAAAAGACTTGGGACCCCTTAAATTAAAGATGCACACCAATTTGGTAGAGACATCCACACACCAACTAGGAGAATATTCCCGTAATTAATTAAATCCTCACTTTCATAGACCTTCAGTACAAATATAGGATCTCCCAGCTCCCTAAAAAAGGTGGCCACTTGGCAATTCGCAGGTTATCTTATCCCTTGAAAAGTCACCAAATTAATAATGTACCAAAATCCAGACCTTGGTATTTAATAAAGAAAGATAATTTTCTTGTGTTACCCATTCTTAGATTTTTCTATACTTTAACAGATTTTATTTCACAAAAACACAAAAGCAACAATTTTAAGATTTAAGACAGGCATTCCTTATACAAAATATATATATATATATATATATACACACACTAAATTACATGCATCGTGGGTCTTTTTATCCCCTTGATCTCATATCCTCAAAGTTACAGCTCAAGATGTTTGGGTCTGAGAACCATGACATAAATGTGACTGGCGCTGCTGATGTGGCATTGTTGCCCGCGTTGTATTAATCATGTTTCCATCTTGTTGCTCAATCATACCGTTGGATCCACTCATTTTAAGATATAAGATTGGAGGGTATAAAATTCATCTTGAACGGTCACATGATCCTTATGTGAGCCCCATGATAGAATTTCGAAAAAGTGTTACACGTTTCCATGTAATAGCTGAGACAGAGCATCTAGATATAAATTTCAAATGAAAGAAGTTGCCATTCAGATATACTACACACTACTTTATGATATTTTTAGAATTCATCCAATATAATCACGTTGGTCAATCTTATAGATGCCAACTCATATAGAAGTAAAATTTGGAGACATATAATACAGAGTGAGTGAGGGCGATCATTAGGTGGAGTTACATTCCTTTGACTGAAGAATTCTCTGAGTCAACATTCAGAGTCTGGACTCAAAATAATAATAATAATAATAATAATAATAATAATAACTTATTCACGAAGATAATCAAGCAGAAATGCCAATGCATTGATTGACTATAGACCATGCTGACGTGAGAATGAAGAGAAGTCAGTGGTCCAGGATGCATGAAAGAGACACCAATGTTATCCACAGTCCTTCCCTAGGATGGCTTACAGCTATAATTAATTCTATACACTACAGTGTCTTGATTGCTGTCTTATCTTTTTTATTTGGATCTTTGTGTCTGACTTCCAGCACCGACCTCTTCAAATCGAGGAAGAAACTTACATGGCCCTCATCTCATGAATGAGGAAATAAAGTAATAAACAGCCAACAGATGGTAACAAGAATTTGTCCTTGATCCAGCTCTTGGGCCAGAAAAATTTGTCCTTGATCCAGCTTGTTTGCAAAATATTATATCCTCCTCTGTTTTTTATTTTTTACAAACGGCCGTTTGTTTCATGTAATTGAGATGCTAGGAATTCTCTGACTTAATATAATAAGAGCAGCTAAAATTGAAACAACATGAATATCCAGTTATGACTATATAAAAAATCTCCCCACTAGTGGAGAATGAAAACAAAAACTCAGCTGCCATCCTAGAAATTTAAATCCTGAAAATGTCGAGATATCCTACAGCCATCCATCTCTTTAATAATCCTTTTTTGGAGCCTACTTATTTTCATGGAATTGAATTCCTATGAAATCTAAAAAACATATTCATAACAGTAGATAAAAATTGAGAAAAAATAGGTAATGATCCATAAATGGCTATGAAATAATTTTCCCACTTTAATGGATAATGAATTAAGTGCATAGAATCCTAGGAATGTCAGGTGCGTCTTTACCTTAAATCATTCATCCCTCACCTATCTAATACTCCTATGCTAGAACCCACTTTGGCATGTATTCCATGGAAATCAATTCCATGCAAGCAAATGGGCCTCAAGTGTAAGGTTCGGTTGCGCTTATATGCGGCCTTTTAAGTGTATCCATCCTTCTTTTTTTTTTTTTGCTGAATACCTAACCAAAACTTAACCTGAGTTGTTATAGGGCCAACTCAAGGGACTATAAGAAATGTAGCCCACATCAAGCCATCTTGATCCAGATCTGGTCTGACCCAAGTCATGAACAGCCAACCTTAACTGTTAGTTCATTCATGGTTAAAATGTGAAAGTCCCACTGACTGGCCAAAACTCTTCTTCCCTGCTCTGTTCAAGAATGTCAAACAATTATGCTCATGGGACCTATAAACCGGACCCATCTGTAAAGTATCAGGTCCACAAGACCAGTGATCTTCCATAGGAGTTCATGGATTGTAGCAAGCTCATTCAACAGGAGAATCCTAGACATGTGACTTGAGGTCTGCGAAATTGGTTTTATCCATCCATAAATCGCATCCCTGGGGCGATGCTAATTGTTGTGCGATTTTAACTCTCCCGTGAAAATGGTACCCCAAGATTAGAAGTTACTGGGTTACCATGCAAAAGTAATAATCTACCAAATGTGATCATACCTGAAAACAGTGGCTTATTATATTAAAGCTCTGTTCAGAATGAAAGTTGTGAGGGCACTGGGCTTGGGCCTGACTTCGATTGAGGCTGACCATGCAGCATGCAGTCCCGGTCTAGCCTGTAAAACCAGTGTATGGGTTTTGGGCCAGGCCGATCCGAATTGGGCTGCTGACTAAGTCCAATTAACCCATGAAGGCTCGACACAATAAAGAAGGGAAAAAGAGGGACAAATGGTAACTGAGGGAAGAAGAAGGTGATCGTGTGAAGTGGAATGGTACACACTCCCCCACACCAGAGGACACGATCAGAGACATGAATATCCCTGAAGGCAAGATCAACAGTTAATGGGGGAGTGGGAGAAGATTCAGGGAAGGGAAGAAAGGAAGGGATAAAACGGGAAGAAAGAGAGAAAAACAGGTATGAAAAAAATTTTCATGGCAAAGGATTAAAAAGTTGATCTCGATTCACTATCTGACTTAAGCATCGGAGTGTATTCGATCGGGCCAATCGATCGAATTTCACCTTGCTCCTGATTTCTCAAACAGGTACCAGATTTGGAGATAGAAGCCCATCAAAAGGAGGAAGAAGTGCCCAAAGTGATTTCTCTTAACCAGATAATTGAAAATCTGACCTTACAATTGGCACCGTCTGTGGGAAGCGAGAGGAAATGGTACACTCACACTTCGTTGAGCCAATGTCGGAGCGACAGCAAGATCCGGAGTCGCCATCCCGGCCGAGACAACCTCCGCCTCGGACAGAGGAAATGTGGCCCGGAGGGTAGCATCAGGAGCTGGGCAAGGACCCCTTGACTCATCTTTCTAATGAGGTGGATTTTGAATACGTCCCGTGTATAGAAAGCGGGCGTACTATTCCATCCGAACAAGGAAATGGGCGGATTCGATCAGAAATCCATTGCACAGGCCTGACTCGAACAGAGGTTTCTCCCTTTGTAGAAAAACCACAAGAGGAAGCGCATCAAAGACTGCATAATGAGCATCCAAGGCGAAGCCTGCCACGTGATACATATGATCGACTTGAGCAAACCTGTAGGGATGCTATATGGGACATGGCTGAAGGAGTTAGGCAGCAGGAAGAAAAGATTAATTGCCTGCTGCAGGAGCTGGAGAAAGTAAAGAGAGGGAAAAGATGCTCCCCAAGCTCGGAAGAAACCCAGGGAACACGAGACAGGGGGCGTCGAGGACGAACGACAGTGCGGCAGCCAAGGAAGCAGTGCTCTAGGTCGAGACCTCGAAACTCCCATGTCTAAACAGAGACAGGCGACGAAGGAAGTCGGACTTTGAGCTCCCGGCCGTGGAAAGAGGGAAATATTAAAGCCCGAGCACAGAACGCGAAGGCGGACATCCCCCCCCCCCCGAAGGAGAACTCCACAGCGAGGCTTTGCCGAGAAAGACGTCAAAGCTCTGATAGAGAGGGTGCTGGTCGACCGAAAGTTCCCACCAGAAAATCCAACCAGAACGAGGTGCTTAAGGAACTCCCAGAGTGACCGATCCTAGAACAGGGTTTCAAATATAATTTATTCTCCGCTAATATCTCTGCTTGAAAAAGCAAAGATGTCAACCGAGTATCGTATCCACTGGGACAAAAAGGCTAAGTTGTGTTGTTTCCTAAATTTCTAAACTAATCATATTAGAAGACAAAGTTCTGATTATTAAACTAATCCTATTAGAAAGCGAAGTGTTGGGTTGATTGGTTTTGATTTCTAAATTAACAAATTAAAAGACAAGTTCTTGATCCAATTAGAGAAAAGTCTTAGGGTATGAATCCATCGTAGCCTCGTGCAATGGCGAATATAGGTCTAGGGTTTCACTGTCAATGCTTTCCAGACTCGTTCTGGTTACAAACCTTCACAGAGTCAACAAATAAGGGATGCGGATGCAAATCAGGGCATAACCTATCTCTATGGCATAGATTATCCTAGATCTAACAAACACATTCATTCAAACATCATGTTATATGACTTGGTATTCCAAACTACAAGAATAAAACACCAAAAGAGATATTGCATTAATAAAAGAATCCAATCAATGGATAAAATCAATGTCATATAATCAAAGCATTGAAAATAAAGCCCTAGAACCTATACATTGCCATAAACACAAAACTAAGGTTTCATCACAACCCTAAGATGGAGATTTAGTTACTCATGGAAGACGATTGACGAAGAGTTCTTGACGAAATCTCCATTGACGCTCTTCTCCAAGCTCCAAGAAAGCCTCCCAAAACTTCTCCCAAGATGTGAATATCCCCAAAAACGAGTTTGGGCTCTTATTTATAAGTTTTGGGGTGAAAAAGGTCTTTAATTCGTGCAGGAGATGGATTCCCGTCGAGTCCGGGCCCACTGGTCATCACAATGAACTTTGCAAGGTCATATCTCCCTCGATATAGCTCCGATTTATACAATCTTGGACTCCACGGATATCTAATCGAAAAGAGCTTTCCAACGGTATGTAGATTTCATGAATCTGACACTCGAGTTGAAAGTTATGACCATTTCAAATTGTTGACTCTGAAAATTTCGAGAATAATGGTGCAATTAGAAGACCTTCCATGTTGGCATGCTATGGGGCGAGTGGGACCCATGTTGGACATCCAAGGCATGTTTGGACTCTTGCTTTGCTTTCTTATTTGAGTCTCTTCCCATATTTGGCAGCTTTCTTACTTGCAACTCCGGTTTGTCATGCTTTGTGGGATTTCTTCCATTTTAGCTCTGAATTTCACTCCTTGCATTTGTAATACCTACAAACAATAAAATAACAAAATTAAGCTAATTAATCTCTTTCGACGGTATAACCAAGTCCTCATTAAGGGGCCTAAAATGTATCTTTTAGGCTCTCATCACACCCCCCAACTTACACTTTGCTAGATCTCGAGCAAAGTTAAAACAAAAAGAAAACTAACTAAGGCCACTTTCGTAGGGAGCACGGCTGCACTTAGCATGTGCAGCAAGCCTTTAAACCTCTAAGTTCCCCCTAGAGGACGAGTTATAGTCTCGTGAGGGTTTGTAGTGAATCTACCCACAAAATTTCTAAAACATAAAAGAAAAACAGGGAGAATTTTCCGCTAAGGTATCGACAAACACCGGATATTCCTGATTTTTGGGGTTTTCCATACACACTCAAACGTGGTTCACCAATCCTATCTTTTGGTCCGAAATCCTCAAAATCATGCTGGAAAAATTGATCGTGCACGGTGAAAATTGTGTACATATAGAGGCATGAAAGCATAAAACGATCCACTAATAATTTCCGTGAAAACACATCTTGTTCTTTTGAAATGCTGGGCCACCGAACCTCAGTACAAGTTATGAATCCTCTCAAGGCATTTGTGGTGGCTTTCACACTATTGTTTTTCAAAGGACAAC
The DNA here is from genome assembly GCA_038049695.1 of Cinnamomum chago. Taxonomy (NCBI): domain Eukaryota; kingdom Viridiplantae; phylum Streptophyta; class Magnoliopsida; order Laurales; family Lauraceae; genus Cinnamomum; species Cinnamomum chago. The sequence continues at coordinate 53,282,371 of CP142460.1, forward strand.
ACTATTTTGATTTTTTTTTTTTTTAAGAAATGACTGTGCAATGCCTAGGTCCCTTAAGCTTTCTAATTAACCCATGTAACGAGCATTCAACCAATGATTCCCAAGACATATGTCCTTAGGGCACTAGGTATGACAATACCCCTATGGGCTTACTGGCTCAGGTTAAAAAGGCTACGAACCCAAACTAGTCACAACTTTTTGTTTTTTTTTTTTTTTGTTTTTTTTTTATTTTATAAAACGGTCCCTAACAATAGGTAGCCCTTTCCATATGCCCGACTTCAGTATGACCGAGGGTCAGCTTTCCATCATAATTGCTCTGAAGTTTTCACTGGTATGGAAATCATAGCTTCACATTTCAAATTTTCTATATAATACGTGTCAAGTGAAAGATCAATAATTCAATAATTTCTCAAAAACTCTTTCCTAAAACAAGATAGTGAACCATTTCTCTCTTTTTCCTCACAAAAAGTTCCAAAAACAGGGTATCTTCGTTTCACAAAAACCCAGTTGGAACTCTCCCGAAAGACTACCAAAAATTAGCAAAAGCTCCTTTTTTTTTTCTTTAAAAAAGGGAAAAGACAAGGAAAAAGAAAAGACAAATAAAAGACAACAAGCAAACAGAAATAAAATTGCTAAAACTACCCCTAAACTACTCCCAAGGTCAATACCCCACCCCCCAACTGAATGTAACAATGTCCACAATGTTAAACATAAAATAAAAGATAAAGGACAAGGAAAGTAAATGAAAAGGAGGGATATCACCTGGGTACCGCTTAACAAGAAGTGGAGGGGAGGAAAACGGGGAGGGCGCCCCCCAACTCAGACCAAAGTACCTGCGGAATGTTAGCGGCAAGCACAATAAACAGAGACAAAGAAAACCTAAGAAGAACAAACCAAACTTGCAAAAAGACATGACTCAACACTTCCTTTATGTCTATCTCCTCCAGGTTAGGAACTAAAAATCTCTGCATATCTCGAGAAAGTGTAAAATCAGCAATGCAATGGGGACAAGATATGCAAATGGAGAAATCAATATCTTTCAACTCGGCAGTTGAACAGCCAAGTGCACTCTTGTGCATTTCCAACACATCCAAAATTTGAGCTTCCTGACCGTCAGACAGATCAGGAGCAATGACAGCTGGCAAAGTATCCTCAGGGTGAAGAGCGTTTTCTACAATCTCATCAACAACATTGACTGCAAAGCAGTCATCTTGGTCTGAAGGTTGATGAGAGGCCCTAAAAGCATTCAGCCTCACTTTCATATTCCCGAAGGAAACATCCATAACTCCGGTTCGGCAATTAATGTTCGCATTGGCCGTGGCCAAAAAGGGTCGTCCAAGAATGACAGTAGTGTGTTTCCGTGAATTCTGCACTGGTTCAATGTCAAGGACGACGAAATCGATAGGGAAAAAGAACTTGTCGACCTTGACCAGAACATCCTCAATGATTCCCCGGGGCACCCTAACAGACCTATCAGCAAGTTGTAAGGTAACCGGAGTGAGCTTTAAGTCCCCTAGCCCAATCTGCTCATATACCGAGTAAGGCAAGAGATTGACACTCGCTCCCAGATCCAACAATGCATGATCAATAACGTGACTCCCAATTGTGCAGGTAATGGTGGGAGTGCCAGGATCTTTCAACTTGGGAGGAGTGTCATTATGGAGAATTGAACTCACTTGCTCGGTAAGTAAAACCTTCTTTGGCACATGAAATTTTGATTTGCGTTTTTGAGTGCACAAATCTTTCAGAAATTTAGCATAAGAAGGAACCTGCTTGATAGCATCCAGCAAAGGTAGGTTAATCTTGACTTGCTTAAACACCTCCAACATTTCATCCATGGTTGCTTTCTTTTTACTAAAGGGAGAGGGTGTGTCAAGACAAGTGGGAAAAGGGGCTTTAGGCACATATGGGGGTGCCTCGTTTCCCTTAGAAACTATGTCAGCCCGAGAGCTCTTGGGATTGGCTGTGGGCTCTTTCACATCTTGCTTAGGCTCCTCAGGCCTAGTCTCAACCTCACGCCCATTCCGTAATGTGACAACCATTTTCGCTTGCTCATGATAGGTATCATTATGTTGCGAGCCACTACCCACATCAAAAGAATTCTTAGGGTTAGCCGTGGGTTGGCTAGGCAAGCGTCCCTCCTCTCTTTTGTTAAGAGCATTAGCTATTTGCCCGATCTGGACCTCTAGCTTAGCTATGGATTGACATTGGGAATGGACCAGCTGAGTGGTTGCTTTGAGCTCTTGCAACACTGTCTCCTCAAATGATGGAGTTCTTTGAGGTGGTTGAGGGTTGGGTTGCTGGTAGGATTGTTGGGAATGATAGGCCGCAGGATTGTATTGAAAATTTGGCCCATTTCCCGGTTGAGAGAATGAAGTGCCTTGACCGGGCGACTTCCATGAAAAGTTGGGGTGATTGCGCCATCCCGGGTTAAAAGTATTCGAAAATGGATCATTACCCGGTTTGGAGAACCCCTATGCAGCATTCACTTGCTCTTGCACAAACTCAGGAAATTGGGGTGCTGTAGGACAATTGCTCACAAAATGAGCGGGACTAGAGCACAAAGCACAACCATCGGGTGGGGATTGGAGAGTTTGAACCACATATAATAGCTGATCCAATTTTTGGGTCAAGGCAGCCACTTGAGCGGTGAGTTCATTAGATGGTTGAATTTCAAACACACCTCTAGGTTTTTGCAAATTAGAGGCTGTCGGCCTCTCTAATTTAGCAGTGGAAGCATGGTGCTGAAAGGTTTCACTCATGTTCTCAAAAAGCTCCCATGCCTCATCCTCATTTTTTAGCATAATTGATCCCCCACTGGCGGTGACTACCATATTCCGCCATTCAGGAGACAATCCATCATAAAAGAACTGAACCAATTGCCACTTGGCAATTTGGTGATGAGGACATTTTCTAATGAGATCTTTGAATCTATCACATGCCTCATGAAATTGTTCATTATCAGTTTGGGCAAAGGATGTGATAGATCTCCTGTACTGATTTGTTTTACCCACAGAGAAATAGTTTTTACAAGAATTTTTGTTGCAGTTGGGCCCAAGAAGTGATGGAGTTTGCAGGTAAAGTACTCAGCCAATACTTGGCTTTGTCATTCAATGAAAACGGAAAGAGAAACATTTTTAAGGCCTCATTACTGAAATTGTTTATCCGCACTGTGGAGCAAATAACCAAGAACTCATCAATATGATTGTATGGGCCCTCACTGTTCAAGCCATAGAAAGAAGGAATAAGATTGATTGTGCTAGGCTTGATTTCATATTGAGCTGCCTGTACAGTAGGCAGCTGAATACACGATGGTGACGCGTATTCTGAAGGAGTATAGTGCTCCTTCAAGGGCCGAAGAGGTGGAGCCACAGGAGCCCCCTCTTCTTTTCTTGCCTCAGCCATTAGTGAACTTGGGTGTGAGCCAAAAGAAGGGTGTTTAGATGATCTAATTTTTCTAAGGACTCGCTCTAAATTTTGGTCTAGAGAAATCAAATCTGGGTGACAAGAGCGACGACCAAGCATGCACACACAAAACTTACTGCAATTATATAAACAAAATCAGAGGTTTAGGACTAACCTTGCCTTGGAAAGAGAAGAGAGATTTCTTTTGAGTAAAACTTTGTCCTTTGTGAACTCTCTTAGATCCCTGCACAAATTCTAGAAATCTGTGTTAAAATCAATGCCCTGCAGTAAGGATAATAAACAATGTGAATAAAGCTAAAAAAACAAAATAAAATAAATTAAATAAACTAAACTAATATCAGAATTAAAAGAAACAAACAACCGTGCTAATTGTCCCCGGCAACGGCGCCAAAATTATGACCGATCCTAGAACAGGGCTTCAAATATAATTTATTCTCCGCTAATATCTCTACTTGAAAAAGCAAAGATGTCAACCAAGTATCATATCCACTGGGACAAAAAGGCTAAGTTGTGAACTGTCTTAGATCCTTTGTGAACTCTCTTAGATCCCTGCACAAATTCTAGAAATCTGTGTTAAAATCAATGCCCTGCAGTAAGGATAATAAACAATGCGAATAAAGCTAAAAAAACAAAATAAATTAAATTAAATAAACTAAACTAATATCAGAATTAAAAGAAACAAACAACCGTGCTAATTGTCCCCGGCAACGGCGCCAAAATTATGACCGATCCTAGAACAGGGTTTCAAATATAATTTATTCTCCGCTAATATCTGTACCTGAAAAAGCAAAGATGTCAACCAAGTATCATATCCACTGGGACAAAAAGGCTAAGTTGTGTTGTTTCCTAAATTTCTAAACTAATCCTATTAGAAGACAAAGTTCTGATTATTAAATTAATCCTATTAGAAAGCGAAGTGTTGGGTTGATTGGTTTTGATTTCTAAATTAACAAATTAAAAGACAAGTTCTTGATCCAATTAGAGAAAAGTCTTAGGGTATGAATCCACCGTAGCCTCGTGCAATGGCGAATATAGGACTAGGGTTTCACTGTCAATGCTTTCCAGACTCGTTCTGGTTACAAACCTTCACAGAGTCAACAAATAAGGGATGCGGATGCAAATCAGGGCATAACCTATCTCTATGGCATAGATTATCCTAGATCTAACAAACACATTCATTCAAACATCATGTTATATGACTTGGTATTCCAAACTACAAGAATAAAACACCAAAAGAGATATTGCATTAATAAAAGAATCCAATCAATGGATAAAATCAATGTCATATAATCAAAGCATTGAAAATAAAGCCCTAGAACCTATACATTGCCATAAACACAAAACTAAGGTTTCATCACAACCCTAAGATGGAGATTTAGTTACTCATAGAAGACGATTGACGAAGAGTTCTTGACGAAATCTCCATTGACGCTCTTCTCCAAGCTCCAAGAAAGCCTCCCAAAACTTCTCCCAAGATGTGAATATCCCCAAAAACGAGTTTGAGCTCTTATTTATAAGTTTTGGGGTGAAAAAGGTCTTTAATTCGTGCAGGAGATGGATTCCCGTCGGATCCGGGCCCACTGGTCATCACAGCGAACTTTGTAAGGTCATATCTCCCTCGATATAGCTCCCATTTATACAATCTTGGACTCCACGGATATCTACTCGAAAAGAGCTTTCCAACGGTACGTAGATTTCACGAATCTGACACTTGAGTTGAAAGTTATGACCATTTCAATTTGCCGCCTCTGAAAATTCCAAGAACAATGGTGCAATTAGAAGACCTTCCATGTTGGCATGCTATGGGGTGAGTGGGGCCCATGTTGGACATCCAAGGCATGTTTGGACTCTTGCTTTGCTTTCTTATTTGAGTCTCTTCCCATATTTGGCAGCTTTCTTACTTGCAACTCCGGTTTGTCATGCTTTGTGGGATTTTTTCCATTTTAGCTCTGAATTTCACTCCTTGCATTTGTAATACCTACAAACAATAAAATAACAAAATTAAGCTAATTAATCTCTTTCGACGGTATAACCAAGTCCTCATTAAGGGGCCTAAAATGTATCTTTTAGGCTCTCATCACAGAGTTTCGAGTCCCCATTCTCAGAAGAGATAGAGGAGGCGGACCCACCTCGGCGGTTCACAGTCTCGAAATTAAGGGTATATGATGGGGCCTCGGACCTAGTTGACCACGCCCAGCATTTCCAGCATTCTATGGCGTTATGGGCTGGAAATGAATCCCTTATGTGTAAGGTGTTCCCATCGAGTCTTGGCGACCTCGCCTCGAAATGGTTCTCGCCTGAAGCCGAGATCGATCCGTAACTTTCGGGAGCTTGTTGAGGCTTTTGTCACGCGATTCATAACGAATTCGAAACAGCCGAAGGATGTCGGGGCATTATTGATGCTCAAGAAGCAAAATTCGGAGAGCCTGAAGGGGTATAGCACCTGTTATTGGCAACTTTATAAGTAGAAGGGAACAATGAACATGTTGCGGTGGCGACATTCAAGATTGGACTCCCGAAAGAGAGCTAGCTCCGTCAGTCCCTGACAAAGCGTCCTCCTACTACCCAAGGTGAGCTAATGGAGCGCATCGAGGAATTCATAAAGTTGGAGGAAGATATGGGTACCACGGAACCGAGATGAACTCGCCCGACGGAGGAAGAGAACAAGTGGAAGCGAATGAGAGAATTAAGGGAGCGGATAGAGCGAAGGATGACCTGACCTGAGCCCACAAGGTCGGCTTACGAGGGGGTGTATACCATCTTCAAGGAGCCGATCTACCGGATCCTGACCCAGATCAAGGATAAGCCATACTTTAGGAGACCCTTGAAGATGATCAGTGACCTGGGGCGCCGGAATCCTAACTTGTGGTGTTCATACCATCGGGAACACGAGCATTTGACAGAAGACTGCAGGATGCTCAAACAACACTTGGAGGATTTCGTAAAGGAGGGACATTTGAAGGAGTATGTGGAGGACTCCCGACCAAGAAACGCCCCGGGCAGCTCGGCCAGAAAAGAACTGAGGAGCGACCAACAAAAGGAGAAACCAGTTGGAGTGATAGACGTGGTGCATGGGACGACTGACCTTTCCGAGGTAACAACCGGATCCGTACGCCAACAAAGAAAAATGATTTGCTTTCCGAGGTTGAAAGGGATGATGGAGATCAAGGGAGATCAAGCGGTTTCCAGAAGCCGCCTGATAGCCGCTATCAAGGGGAAGGCAACAAAAGTCGAGAAGGGAAGCAATTGCTCGAGCAGAAGGGCAGACCATGAATAGCAACTACAGATAGGTCGGTCGGAAGGCTGTAAACAGAGGGCCGACCAGACCAGTACGACGGTGGAGGAGTTGGAAAATTTCGTTGTCCAAAAGGGAGGTGTTTCATCCCCCGAGCAATATTGGATGATATGATTAGGAAATCAATGACCAAAGACGAACAGGATAACCTAGCTCGACTGCTGGATGAGAATGCTAACATTTTTGCTTGGGCCACGCTTGAAATGCCTGGGGTTGATCTAGAGGTCATCAGCCATAATTTAAGAGTAGATCCTAGAGCCAAGTCAATAGTTCAGAAGTAGAGGAAGCTCGCCGCTGAACGCCAAGCAGCCGTGAATGAAGAAGTGGATAGATTATTAGAAGCAAATGCTATCCGGGAAGTGCATTACCCAGAGTGGTTGTTTAACACTGTTGTCGTACCAGAAAAGGACAACAAATGGAGGGTGTGTGTCAATTTCACTGACGTGAATAAGGCATGTCCTAAGGAAAGCTTTGCAGTCCCGAAAATTGATCAACTGATAGACTCCATGGCGGGGCATGAACGGATGAGCTTCTTGGATGCGTATCGGGGATACCACCAAATAGCCATGGCGGAGACCAACCAAATAGCCATGGCAGAGACCGACCAAGAGAAGACAACATTCATAACCCTAAAGGGATCCTTCTGTTATAAACGAATGCCCTTTGGGCTTAAGAATGCGGGGGCGACATATCAAAGGCTAGTTACAAAGATATTTTAGAGCATGATCGGAAGTACGGTAGAAGTTTATATTGATGATATGGTAGTGAAAAGCAGGAAGAAGGAAACTCACGAGGAAGACTTGAAGGCGATGTTTGGCATCTTACGGAAGATTTGAAATCCTAAAAGAGATGAGGGGAGATAAAGATGAAGAGACGTTTGGCGGCTCGATAGACAGAAAATGGGTTAAACAACGTCATGTGGATGCACCGATGTACCAAGCCTCCCTTTTCCTTGGGAAACAGAAAGGAAAAAAGGCAGGCTTGGGGGGGGGGGGGGGGGGGGGGGGGCAATTGTGAGGGCACTAGGCTCGGGCTTGACTTGGATTGAGGCTGACCCAGCCAGCCGATCTCGATTCACTATCTGACTTAAGCATCGGAGTATTCGATCGGGCCAACCGATCGAATTTCACCTTGCTCCTGATTTCTTAAACAGGTACCAAATTTGGAGACAGAAGCCCAGCGACAGGAGGAAGAAGAAGTGCCCAAAGTGATTTCTCTTAACTAGATAATTGAAAATTTGACCTTACAAAAGTCATCATACCTGAAATAGCGGCTCATATTATAGATCTGTTCTGAATGGAAAAACATCATTCAAAAACCATTCTTTTGGCAGTTAACTGATATGACATTTAATCACCTGGTCCAAAATTAATTGTAAAAAATTAGATCAGCTGAGCATTATCTTGGAAGTAAATTCAAGTACTAAACTATGAACCAGACTCCTTGTGACATTAGAAACAGATTTCAAAATGTTCCAAAACTGTAACATGAACCGGGTCTAGAAATTCAGAGTCAAAGAGCATAACCATACCAGTACGATACCGTATCATACGCATCAGTGCAAAGTGAGCCCCTTTATGTTGATCATGTGCTTGAGGAATTATAAGCATTGATGCAATTACTCCATCCATGGATAATGTCCTAAATGAATAATCCTTGGAATCTAATAAATCCAAACACATAAAAAATCACAATATCAGGGCCCTATAATTCTTCATCCAAAATCTACTGTTAGAAATCGTAGGAATTCAACCTTTGGCCTTTTCTTATTGATAATATCTCAAGGTTGCAAAAGTGAGCACCTTTCACCCAATTTTAAGATGAGTCATATCATTTTATTGATTTATTATGTGTGCAAACTTCTCATTATAGGCCTTCAATTGAAAAGTTAGGACTTCGGACACAACTTCCTCATCTAGGAGATTTTTAAGATATCAAACATGGTGGAGCTCATCACATCAGTGGAATAGATGATAGATCACAATACCATGTGCCCAACATGGATGGAATAGACACAATTAACTGTACGTTTGCTCTAGTTTGAGGAGGGCCCTCTAATTCCAATTAAAATGGGTTGAAAAATGTAAATAAAATTTATTGAAGAAACTCACATCTATAAAGAGCTTATGGACGTAAGGACTGATGCTGATGAGGAAAGCGAGAGCTAACACACCCAGTGAACTATCCATTCCATATCCATTCACATTTTCTTGTGGTTTAAGGAACTGACTGAGTAGTGATTGGCTGATGTGTGAACAAGTAACTTTCTGCCCACACAGTAAAAAGAGGCTATTACTAAAATGCAAAAAAGAAAGAGTACAAATAACATGTATACTGAAGCGGATGATGAAATTATTAAAGTACATATTGGAAGAAGTAAAATTAACAAAATAAGCACTAAAAAGTTTAGCATAATAGAGGTAGCTTGACTGAAAATAACAACATGTTTCTAACCAGTCAGTACATAAATATTGCACCAGATGGTCACAATAGTGTAAATCTCCAAGCCTCAAAACACACGGAGGCAATCCCATTCATTAGCAGGCTCCATACAGAAAATGGATCGTTAGAACAATGTGCTAGTGCTAGACATTCCACAAGCAAATGTGGCCTAAATCATGTGGACTGGTTTGGTCCAAGGAATTATGTGGACTAATTTTCTCAGCCTATGGCCATGTAGAAATAAGCATAAAGCTTGAGGAACTGATATTAGCAAAACCTGCATGTACTGGATCAACAATCATATTTATTAACCAAAAAAACTAAATAAATAAATAAATTTGAACGGTACAGATGAAAATAACGTAAAAAAGTTAGTGTAACAATCCAGTTCCAGTATTTTATTTAGAATTAAAGCAATGAATATAAAGAACCATATAAATCATTAATTCAATATAATATAGATTAAACCAAATTGTGCATTACAGTATCTGACATGCATGATGAAATTGTCTAAATTATGAAGTAGTACCTTCCGTTCAAGGAGAGATTACATAAGAAATATATGTTGATGCTATGTGTAAACTCAGAAACAAAGTAAAAAAGAAGGAAGATAGAGCTTTTTGAACTGCACGATGACATCCATTAAACAATTGCATCCAGCAACATGGCCTACAATCTGACAACAAGAGAGATGTTCTGTTGTGTACGTCTGCACTAATGGCTGAGTGAAAACTCAATGCATGTCTATAATGCAAGAGGACCTACTCTCCATCCAAGGTGTGGACGCACTTTCATCCATAAAAACTCTTGTGGATGCCTGCAGGAGAAAATTCAGGCTCGCAGTATGTAAGGCACCCGACCTTAATTAGGAAGATTAGTGCTAATAATTATTCTTAAGGTTCGTTAATCGAGATTAGTAGCTTAACACGTTAGTTTTAGTGTTACGAATAGTTTCAGTGAGTATCGGGGTGATTAGAGTGAGTTTGATGGTAGTAGAGGGTATTTTGTAAGTTAGGAAAACTAGGAAGGTGGAGTAGTTAGGGGTAGTCCTTCTCATGCACGTCATCTTTTATGTTGGGTTTGTCGCAGTTTGGTTGCCTGAAACCCATCTAAAAGCTCATTTTCATTTTAGTCCCCAAAGCACTAATTTGTAAATAGACTAAAGTTCCTCTACAAAGAGGCCTTGACTCCTCCTTTTCCCCTTTTCATCATCTCTCTCATTTCCCTATTCTCTCCTTCACTTTCCTCTCCGCTTCCACTACCAAACCCAAGGATTTCAAGGTCAAGCCAAAGCTCTCCCAAGCTCCCCAAGTTCATCGTCTCCACCTTCCCAATCATCTTCCTTCTCATTTCACTTTGTTAGGCAAGCATGCTCTCCCCAATCTTCATGTAGAGTACATTTATACATGCTGGGATCATGCATTCACCACTTAAGAGGAATTTTTTTTTCTTTTTCTTCTTCTTTGACATGTAGGAGGGTGCTTGTGGGTTTTGGAGTAGGGTGGGTGCTTGTGTAAACAAAGGACTTAAAAGCCCTAGGCACCAAAAGAGGGTTTTTGTGCAAACAAGTGAATAAATGTAGTTAACATGGTTATTATGCTTTAAATGATTGATTCCATACTTTTATTCAAATAGATGCCCCATTTAAAGCTAATTTATATTGTGCTGGTGGTTCTAAGGGTTTGGAATGGGCATTGATGGTGCTTGATGAAAAGGCCCTTACAATGCTAGATTGGTATGATAAATAGGTGTGTTGAGCTGCCCTTAGAAGGTATTGGGAACCCCATTTGAGGAATGGGAGAAGGCGATGCAGGCCCTAGGGTTAGGGATTGCGGGAAGTGTTGAAGCACGTGTTGTAAGACATAATAAGAAGTCTCCGCAGAGATGATAACGAGGACGCACCTCAATGGGGAAACCCAATTCAATGAATCAACTCTGAAAATAATCTTCTACAATGCCATATAAATAAGAAAAATCAAATCTTTGGGCCCAAGAAACCTAAACAAACTAAGAAACTAATCAAACTAGAATCTTATCCTAATTACGATAAAATTAGAAACTTACTCCTAAATATAACTCATCAAATAAACTAGTAACTAATAACAGTTAAATAAATAGAAAACATCCTAAATCTATTTGGGCCCTACACATGTGGCCTTTGAGGTCTATCTGCATCATTCTCCCTGGCTTGGAAAGAACTCAACCTCGAGTTTGATAAATGTCCTCCTGGGTTAAAGATTAGTCAAACAAACTTCCCATCCGTTGGCTGAGCTTCAGCTTGTGCACTTATCTTGAATACTCCGAGCATGACACATCTTTTGATATGAGAGCTGAATTGTGTGTGGATGTGTCGTCGAACCGTTGGATACATCATGTATGGAATTCGCACCATCAGATCACAATCTTTGACTATCCGCCATTCATCTCCAAAGATGAAGTCAATAGGAGAGACTTCCATGGAGAGATAATCATGGGAAAACACTGGAACAAGTGATTTGTTCTCCAACTTAATGGTTGGACCTTCAATTGACTTTTCTTCCAAATTGGGATTTGCAGTCAAGTTTTCAGCAGATCGATCTTCTTCTATATCTTCATGTGCAATTAGATCAACGGTGGAATGCACTTCAAACTTCTCCTGAAATTCCGATACATCTGCCTTGATGTTAGTTTTTATCGTTTGACACCGCTTGAGAGGATGAGATAGCCTTTCATTGAGATCATCTTGAGCCAAATTTTCTTGGATTTGATATCTCATGGCGAGTAAGATCCCTTTGCAATCTCTTGTCCAGTGCGACAATCATTTTCTAAATTGCTAACTCTAATTTCTATCCCTGCAATAGTTGCTTGGATTTGACTGACCGCAATTTTGATTTGACTAACAGATGTGGATAATTGAGAAACGACTCCCGTATATTTCTCCATGAATGAAGATGAAGACTCCACTTCTACTCGCTTCATAGAAGGCATTTTTTTCCAACTGTAAATTAAAATTTTAACTCACCTGATGGGTGGATTTGCTCTCCATGAACATGTAGGTGAAAATAGATTTGAAATCCAACGGCGGATGACTCTGATATCACGAAAAGAAGATTCAACTGTTGATCGGGTCAAATTTGCCGCTGGTCAAATATGCTATTGACTCGAACTTATTGCAGCGACTACGACAGCAAACTTTGGCTTCTGGACCTTCTTGTAAACGGGTCCAGACTGACCTGAATCCGACCTAACCAGTAAGAATTAAGTATCTGATTCACCTTCTTGGACCTTGTGTAGATGGAAGGAAAAAATGGCTTGAAATCCCGTTCTTTTTTTTTTTGTTCTGCTTTGTCGAAATAGCGAAACAAGAGAAAGAGGTGATGGCGACGACGTTGCGGTGGTCGATGGAAGACGATGGGGGCAAAGGGTTGTCGAGTGTGAGCAGTGGAAAAGGTAAGCTTGATACTCTTCTCTATTCGTTCCTCTCTCTCTCTCTCTTGGGTTTGGGATCTGGTCGAATGGTGGGTGGGTTGGGGGGTGGGGGTGGTCTAGTTTTGTAGTGGAGGGTTGGGTTAACGGGAATGGAGGACATGGACAGCTGGCTTTGTTGTTAGTGGAAGAGAAGGAAAAAGAAATTGGTGGGTTTCTGATGCAAGTCCTAAGGTTAGGGCTTGCGGTGGAAGTGCTAAACGCACAATGGGTGCCAAAACACATGTCCAAAGACACAATCAATCTCCGAAGAGACAATAAACAAGGACACACCTCAATGGGAAAACCCAATTTCATTAATCAACAACTGAATTATTCTTTACTACAATGCCATAAAAATAAGAAAGATAACTTAAGCCCTAAGAAACTTACTTAAACTAGGAAACTAGAATCTCATCCTAATTACAATAAAATTAGAAACTATTGACATAAAAATAAACTTCTAAATCTATGTGGGCCCTACACGTGTGGCCATGAGGTCTACGCTGCATCATTCTCCCCCACTTGAAAAAGAACTCGACCTCGAGTTCGGAAAATGTCCACCTGGATCAAAGATTAATCTAATGAACTTCTAATTTGTCGGTCGGTCGATTTATAACTTCTTGGCACAACTTCATGCATAATTGCTTTTGATGACTGAAATATGTGTTGATGTGCCTTACTTGTAGAACATGCACTATCAAATCATAATCTCTGACTATCCGCTGGTCATCTCTCATTTGGCATTGTTGATCCCCAAAGACAAAATCAATGTGGGGAATTTCAATAAGTGGCTCTTCATCGATTGGCGTGTGCAATTCGGGATTATTAGTACTCATAGAAGAAATTTCATGGCCAACTGTAGATATAGAATTTTCTGTGTCTAACTCTGGTTGATCGGTCTGCATATCCACTGGCACTGGTTCCTTAGCACGGTCTGTTACTTGAGGAGTAACTTCCATTAGATGAGACCTTTTAAGCATCCCCTCCACACGAATGGCTTCCCAAAATGCCCCGTGGATGGTCTTGCAGCCAGTCATTCTCTCCACTATGTCCAGTCTCAAGCCTCTTACAAAATTAATGAAATCATGTTCTTCATCATCCTCCATTCCACATGCATCTTGGAATCTTGAAAATTCGTCAGAATATTAAAAAACGGACAATTCTTCTTGTTTCAAATTAAGAAATTACTGGAAATTATTTACAGCATACCATAATCCATATTGACATGCATATCTGACTCTTTGAAGTGCATTGTAGAACTTACTGAAATGGAATTTCATATTGGAAGTGTGAATGGAATGACCTTTTTTTGTAGATCTGCTATCTACGAGAATGCAGGCGAAAACAGATCTGAAATTGGACGGTGGAGGAGACTGAAATCGTGAAAAGAAGTTTTAACCGTTGATCTAGCTAAATCAGCCTTTGATCTGATTCTGCTGACGCAACCGGTGATGTCAGCCTATCAAACTGCTTGGAACATGGATCTTGGGCAATTGGAAGGTGCCCAGGTTGTGCGAAAGAGATAGGGGTGTGGTCTCGATCAGGGGATTTGGGAATGGGGTCGTCTAGATTGGTTTTCTGGAAATTGGGAATGAGAATGCAATTTGGGAATGGGAATGCGTAAGATTGGGGCCGGGTTCGGTGATTTGGAGTTTGGGGAAAAGTATGGATTTGGGGTCTTGATGCTTAGGGATTTGGGGTAGGGATTTGGAATTGGGGCTGGGGCTGAGTGAACGGAAAGAGGGATAGGGTTAATCACGCCGATCGTTTGGCTCTGATACCAATTGATGCAGGCCCTAAGGTTAGGGCTTGCGGTGGAAGTGTTAAACGCACAATGAGTGCCAAAGCACGTGTCCAAAAACACAATCAATCTCCGAAGAGACAATAAAAAAGGACGCACCTCAATGGAAAAACCCAATTTCATTAATCAACAATTGAACTATTCTTTACTACAATGCCATAAAAATAAGAAAGATAACTTAAGCCCTAAGAAACCTACTTAAACTAGGAAACTAGAATCTTATCCTAATTACAATAAAATTAGAAACTATTGACATAAATAATAAATTCCTAAATCTGTGGGCCCTACACATGTGGCCATGAGGTCTATGTTGCATCAGTTTCGGTGGTGCTTTTCGATTAGGGAAGGTTCGGCTGGGGTAGGTGGACCTCTGGGGTGATGGGGGAATTTGAAGAATAACGTGGACGCACCTCAATGGGAACACCCAATTCAATTAATCAACTCTGAAAATAATCTTCTACAATGCCATATAAATAAGGAATTTTTTTTAGGGCCTATGAAACCTAAACAGACTAGGAAACTAATCAAACTAGAATCTTATCCTAATTACAATAAAATTAGAAACTTAATCCTAAATACAACTCATAAAATTAAGTAGTAACTAATAACAATTAAATAAATAGAAAACTTCCTAAATCTATTTAGGCCCTACATGTCGCCTTTGAGGTCTATCTGCATCAGAAAGATGCCCCCTAGAAATCCATCCTAAACCCCTTATAGGCTCAATTTTTGAAGGTTACAGCTAGTCGTGGAGGGCTACGGCAAGCCGTAAGCTTCAGAAGAGGCCAACCATAGGATGCACTACGGTCTAGGCCAACCGTAGGTGCCCTATGTCCAGTCATGAGGTGGTCACAACTAGTCGTAACCCCTCTCTGTTTGAGGGTTACTGTAGATCCCGAAACGACTTGAGCTTCGACAAGCTCACGGCTAGCCGTGCAACTAGCCCTAGAAGCCCCATGGTGACCCCATGGCTAATCGTATTTCAGTTTTGTCTCGAGGCCATTGTTTATCCTGAGAGTTGTGACTGATAGACCTAGACTTACGGTGATCTTACGGCTAGCTGTAGAGACCCCACGACTAGTTATAGGAAGGCTTACGGCTAGGCCTGTCAATGGGCTGAGCCGGGCCTGGGCATGGGCATGGGTTGTCCAATCCCGTCTCGAATATTGGATGGGCTTGGGCTTTGGCATTTTCATTAATGGAGACGTCTTTTTTCTTCTTAATGGGTGAAGCTCTGCTAATAAAGATGATAATGATGGCTGAATAAGGGGTGGACCAAATTTCAGCTTGATCAAATTTCAAAACGTCTAGATACTAGATAGTAGATATTAAGTCTTCAAAATGAAGGGTGATAAATCTATCAAAAATTTCAAACCTAAACTCAATAGTGGATCCAATCGAAGTATCAAATTGAGTCCGCTGCCAATTTATGGTGTGGGTTTTTGGTGTGGAGTGGGAAGTGATTGAATTTATGAGAAATGGTGGAGGGAATAGACATTTTGGAGATGATTTTGGAGGATTCCCATAGAAATATATAAAAATTAGTAAAATAACATTGCGGGCGGACTGGGCCGGCTTGAACGGGCTGAGCATGCTCTGCCCATTCCCAGTCCCATTTTGACCGGGCTTTCAAATAATTGTCCAAGCCCAGCTCGCTGGGGTCAAATTTTTTTAAAAGCCCTGTGTTTTCGGGGGTTGGGCTGAGCTGGGCCGGGTGTCCATTTCAACAGGCTAAATTGATAGGCCTACCTACAACTAATTGTAGGCTATTTTTCCAAGATTTTGGATTTTAGAAAATTGGAATCCTTACCCCTAGAACCATGGCCCTTAGCCTAGTTAATTGATGAATATGATTGTGAGACCAATGGTAAGGGGGTGTGAAAGCTTGATATCTCTTGATGGGTTGTCCTGTAACGGACGCGGGGCCCGTAATGCACTAAGTGAGTAGTAGAGTGGACCTTCGGGATTCCTTAAACTTTCAAAGGACCAAATCCATTGCATAGGTCATCTTGGAACAACGTAGCCACTGTGTCAGACAGTATTGACCCCACATGGGCAAAGACAACCCCTAACCCTAGGTTGGCTTATTGTATATCCCTTTTACTCATGAATCATCAATTGCCGATTAGATTAGTATGTAAGTATGGTACACAATGTGTGCATGTATCCATCCCTCTCATTAGTCTTTATATGGCATTATTTAATGTGTGTTGAACTTAGCATGTGTTCATATGGATCTATATGGACTTTGGTGCCCAACTTTGGTTAGCATCTTCTAGGAGATGGTCTATGATTAGATGATCCGTTAGGGTGTCCTAGGCTATCGGAGGGGATATTGGGGACTACTCGGTTTGTGATTATGGTTATGTTTTGGGTTGAAACGTGTGTGTGGAGTAGTTCCTCTTTCCTTTGCTTTGTTTGGTTGCGATACTTGATGAGAGACTAGCTGGGCACTGTGTTGCGTGCGTGTGTGTGGTCTTTGATCCTTCGAGTCAGGTAACTCGGCTGATTCAATCTCCCATAGTTTGGGCACCACCCCACGGTTAGGGCTTATTTGCATGCATTTATTTACCGTATGCATATCGGCTTGGAGGAAGTACGCCATCAGGCTGACGTGTGTTTTGTGAGTTAGTGTGCAATCGTGTTGTTTGCATTTGTTTTGACCGGGTCCGCCCGGTTTGCATTATGATTCTGATCGGGTTAGTACGGATGCATTGGCCTATGTGGACTGCCCCGTTGCTAGGTTTGTAGCTAGGGTATTGGCTGCATGTGATTGCCTTAGCATTGTTTCTATTCATGCATTAGGCCTAGGTTTTCTCTCATCATTGCTCTTATGACCATTTATTGTCATTATTCTTTATTGATGTATATTACCTATTTATTTACATATATTTACCTGCCATATTATTGTAATATGACGAAGCTGCATTTGGTGCTTAGGTATTGGAGCCTCCACCAAGCCATTGGTTGAGGCAATCCCACGAGGGTTATCACGAGTGGTACGCAGACGACGTAGTGTGAGGTTGTCATGTCCAGTGCCAAAGAGCCATGCACCTTACCCTTTTGGATTTCTTTATTTTGGGATTACACATGTATATTTTGTAGGTCATTGTTTTGTTATTGGCCTTAAACTTAAACTCTAATCCATTTTTTAATTGAAGTTATAGTAATCACCTTTTCATTACTTGTATAATATTTGTTATTATTATGTTATTTTTTACCTTACTACCTGCGCAAATTGTATGAATTGATGCTTTTGCGATTTGATTATGATAACTGATCATCACACTTAACCTCACTTTGGACTTTGATCCACCCGGAATTGGGGCCACAAGTGTAGATTAAAGGAAAATTTTTAATTAGCCTCGATTCTCGCACCCTGGGGATGCGGTTAGGATCCGATCGTATCTTGAGGGTGTGACAGAACAAATGTTGAAGAAAAAATGCACAGTTAGAAAGAAAATGAAATCAAAATGAAACGAACAACAATCAGATTAGTCATCAATCGAGTGACTAATTAGAAAAAGTTGACACAATTGCAGTCTTAGCGGGGAATAAGTAAGAACACATGACATTCTTCCTCTCAAAACTCGCATTAGTTGTTGCAAATATTAAGTTAGATCTATATGGATCTATCACCTTACATCTACAACTGACTAAAAGACTCTTGACCATAACCATTGGATTGTCGATTTGGATTTCACAAGCTTAGGCTAGAGAAGGTTGTGCTAGCTGACAGGAAACGAATAAATTTCTGTCACTGAACCCTTTTCTTTTTCAATGACATTAACGTTTCCATCTAACATGAAAACTGAAATTTGTGAAGATCTATGATAACAGCAAAAAGATCAATTTAAAAAAGAAAATAAAATGAAGCTTTTAAACAATTGAAAAACAAGTAATGAATTTTTTTTCTCAATAAACATTGATAAACATGCATGATTTCTGATTTTTGTCACTACAAATGCATAAAGAAAAAGATAACCCTGCACTCTGACAACATCTTACTAGTTGCGGTTCATGGTGGATAACCAAATGCATCCACAAAGGGGAATAGGATTTAAAAGAACGAAAAAAATAAATACAAAACAAAGTAGGGACCTCTCAGTTACAACCCTGTTACTCTAATTTAGGTGCTTTTGCCGTTAAATTTGTGGCTTCAGATAGTCCATAAAGAAGGCATACATCAGATTGCTGTCAGTGCCATTAATAAGAAGTGCATGGTCTTCCTTTATACTGTATCTTACAAGGTTCTCACAAAATAGAGATCTTGGACCTGTGTTGTTCTTAGTTTCAATGATTCTTTTCACTCTGTAACTTATCTCTATCACATGCATATCTTAGCATGTCTAGGAATATATTCTCTTCAGGAAACACAGCTTCTTTCAGAGCCTTTTTCTTTGTGTTTTCAATCAGAAATCTATACCAAGGGAGTTCAAAATGGTAAACCAATAATGCCCAATCCAAACACTGTCTGCGACTAACAGAGAAATGAGATCTAGGATTTGCATGCAAACCTGAATTGATGTCAGTGTACTTGTTGTCCCATCAAAATTGAGGGAGTCTCCAAGATTTGTCCACAAGAGGTGCAAGGTGGGAATTTTCTTTATCTCATTCTCTAATAAAATCCCAAGCAGGCCTGCATAAAAATAGAATAGCCCATCCAAAGCACAGAGAATTGCAACCTTGCACGATGGTGGGAGAATTGAAAACTTTAAATCCCATTAGTTTCAAAGCATCAACATCTGAACCCATAAAGCTAACTATATGATTTTTTTTTTCTTTTTGGAACTTAATAACTGAGATTTCATGAAGGACAAGTATTATATGTTTGTCCAAACCAAGTGAGATGAGTCTGCATTCCTCAATGTAGCAATGATTTCTATGAACATGCTGTTGAGCAGAGTGCAAAACTTGAGAGGATAAGAATGAGACAGGCCAGAACTCTAAAATTAGCAGAACCTCTACATCGGATAGATCAAATAATTTAACACAACACAAATGAAGTTCATTTTCCATTCATTTTTACAAATAACAAAACATAAGACATGTTGGAGCTATAGAATGGTATAGATAATTACATACAACATAGAGAACTTACAGGCACAAATTGCGAATCTTTATGTATTCCCATTGAAGTTGAAATCCATATATTTTGTCATCGTACGACAAGGATCCATTACCTATATTTAATATACATGAAAATGGGATGTGAGAAGTGTCATATATTTTTAGATAAAAAAATGTTTATATCAAACAACATGGTGCACAGTGTAGAAGATGAAATTCCATGCCCTTTACACTTTAACTCTCTCTCCAGATGGATAAATCATGAGACATGACAGTAAAACTGTTTTATTATACTGAAGAAAGGATAGTGTTGAAAATAATATGGAAATTATCCATCAGGATTAGCTTTCGATTCTGATTTTTGGAAGAAAGAACTGCCCTAAAGACGGGTTATGAAATGCTTGTATGGAATTTAAATAAGCCTCCCATGTGGGTATTGTTCACAATAAAGAAGCCAAGATGCCATGGCAGTGGGAACCACTCTCAGGTTGCCTTTTTGGAGAGGATCAATGTGTGAATCATGGAAGGATCAGAATTATCATTAACCATCAGTGCAGCTCTTCACTAAAAGAATCGAACAGATAATCTTGACTTCCCCACTTGTCTTGCTTTTTGTCACTTTCAAAACTTCTGAAATTGATCTTTTCATAGGCATGTCAGATATTTCCTTCTCATATAAGTTTGTAACATCATCAATAGATATCTTAGACTTCTTATTTGTCTTGCTTTTTGTCACTTGCACAACTTCTGAAATTGATCCTTCTGTAGGCATCTCAGATATTTCCTTCTCATAGTAGTCTGTAACACCATAAAGAATGCCTTGTCCTCCCAATGACCCTGAACTCTCATCCCTTTTAGCCATCACCACCATAAGCCAGTAAGCCATTATCAAGTGAATAATTCCAAGACTCCATTTGGTGATCTCTATATCTACTTGCCATAACAAATAATTGGTCTTTGTCATTAACCTCAATCCAACTACATCCTGGCCTCTTCCGTACTCCTCTTTCACTCATAAGCCTCCTCACACCAGCTGCATCATCCCAACAACCTCCTGCTGCAAAAACATTTGACAACAATATATAAGTAGAAGAATCTGAAGGGCACAGCTCAAGAAGGCACTTAGATGCACGCAATGCTATATCCATGTTCCCATGCACGCTACAGGCACTAAGTAGAGCACGATATACCGAAGCTTCGGGCTTTATTGGCATGTTTTCAATGAAGGATTCTGCTTCACCAAGGTAACCTGCTCGACATAGAAGATCAACTACACAGGCATAATGTTCCGCTCTAGGAGCTGCCATCGAATTGCCATATCTCATCAAATCAAAATATTCAAGTCCCTTATCAAGCCATCCAACATGGCTACAAGCAGTTAGGACTGACAAAAAGGTGGTATTATCTGGCCCAATACCTATCCTCCTCATTTCTTCGAATAATTCAACAGCTTCACTGCCATACCCATGTTGTGCACATCCTGATAACATCGAATTCCATGAAACCAAATTGGGCCCACTCATTGAAAAGAAGACCTGCTTCGAATCATCAATCATGCCACATCTTGCATACATGGAAACAAGCCCATTTTGAGCAAGCAGATTTGACGCATAACCAGTTTTCAGAACTAGAGCATGGGTTTGCTTGCCTTCTTCCAGAGCCGAAAGGATTCCAATGGCTCTAAGCACACTCGCATATGTGAAGTAGTCCGAATCTATACATGCCTTCCTCATTTTGGCAAAATAACGAATAACCTCCAAGTCATTTCCCAGATGAGAGAAACCTGCAATGATCGAATTGCAAGAGATTTGATCAGCAGCAACAGGAGGGCACATCTTACAGAAATCCTCCATGCTTCCGCATTTCGAATACATGGTAATCAGCGTAGTCACCACATATGCATCAGACTCCAAACCTTCTCGAATCACTTGACCATGAACTTGTTTTCCATGATCCAAATCATTTGAACTGCAAAACGAACTGAGCAGGCTACTATAAGTCACATTATTCAATCTGACACTCAAACGCCTCATTTCTCTGACTAGAACCATTGCCTCGTTAGGCTGCTGATGCTGTGCATACCCAGTAACCATAGAAGTCCACGTAACAACATTTCTCTCTTGCATTTCATCGAAGACCCTTCTTGAATCATCTAAAACTGAACATTTCAAGTACATATCAATCAGCGCCGTCCACACTATGACATTGGAGCAAAACCCAAATTTTAAACCCAGACAATGAACTTGAATACCCATCTCTCGCATCTCTAACTGCGAGCAGGCGACCAGAACACTAGAGAACGTGGATGGGGTTGGAGAAATCCCCAATTCAAGCATCTCAATAAAGACTTCAAACGCTATAACAACAGATTCCGACTGTGAAAAACCGTAAAGAAGGGAATTCCAGGTAACCACATTTCTCTCAGGCATTTCATCGAATAGATAGCATGCATCCAACAATCTGCAACACTTACAGTACATACCTATCAGGGCGCTTCCAATGAAGACATTGGTTTCTAACCCGAGTTTTAGAATCGCCGCATGAGCTTGTTCCCCGGCGGAAAGAGAAGCTGTTTTCGCGGATGCAGAGAGAAAAGTGCTAAAATCTGATGGTTGTGGAAGAGACCCATTTCGATGCATTTGAGCAAACAGGTGGAGCGCATTGTAATTTGACTCGGTGTCGTTGGTTTGTGTGAGTCGTTGAGTCAAGGGACGAGAATCGGTCTCCGGGTAGTCGGGGAAGGTGGGTGCCGTTGAGAACGGCCAGAAAGTGGTTTTCGGTGCGGCTGCTGGTGCTAATGTGCGCCGTAGGTGATGAAAAAGAGAAGAAAGAGTGCATATTCTCACCATATTCTCTTTGCTGCTGCTGCTTCTTCTTCTTTTCCTCGAAATTCATTTCCACTGTTTGGCGTCTGTTCGGAAGCTTTGGATTTCGCACGAATACATGCAAGAGGACGTATCATCAATTTCTTACCTGATTTATGCGAGAGTGTGGTTGCCGTGCCGTGCTGGGCTGGGCCGTGCAGCCCCGGGGCGGCCTACAGATCCCCCTCCCCCTTTTTTTTTTTTTTTTTTTTAAGTTTTTAATTTTTTTTTAAAATTTGTCGGACACAAAGTGTAACGCCCCAATTCCGGATACCGATAAAATCGTTCGAATACCCGAAATTGGCGCGCTACTTCCCAGAAAATCCGAGAACTTCCAAGATCATAGACCCGCAGTGAGGTCCAATTTAAAACTTTTGACCAATATAAACTCAATGGTTAAATGTGCGGAAGCATAATAAATAAAGCGGAAGCATTTGGTATCAATATATATGTAAAGTGTGAGCAGAACTACAGTCTAGTTAAAAGGTTCAGTTGTTAATCAAAAGTTAATACATATTTCCATAACTACCCGGCTCACCTACAAAATTCTCTCAAAATCCAAAATAAGATAAGACTTTCAAAATCCAGGTAAATCATCTCCGCCCTCCGGCTCGACATCCGTGTCGGCCGGGCCCCATCCGTAGTCTTCGATGACAGGCGCCTCTACTAATGCTAGCGCATCCTCTGGGATCTCTGGGTCAAGGCCTAAGCACCAAAGATGGGTCAGATCTAAAAGATCTGGCAAGTCACAGCATACTACTAACATAGGACATATATATCAAATGAATAGAGACAAGTAAATAAATTAAAGAATAACAAGGTAATGAACTAGGCAGTCGAGCAGTATAATCATAAGGAATCAGGATAATATAAAACATCTAATCTACTACGAAATGGCACATTCACACTAGCTGGAATACCGCAGGATATTGTGCCGCGGCCCTCCCATACTGAACACAGTTGCGGCGGGAAAATCTCACAAATGCTGGGAATTACTAATCCCGCAAATCACTCATCAATCTCATCACACTCATCACTCCAGATCGGACACGGTATCACACCGTCCGTCTTAACAACATAGCTTATCATGATAGCTTCTCAACACTCATACTAGCTCCTACCGGGGATGATCAGTCCACAAGGTAAGTTTAAATCAACCGAGTGAATGTCTATGCCGACTCAAGAATAACTCTAAGGGTTTGTGTCTGTCTAGGCTTTACCTTGCGTGAACAAGGTCCTAACCAAGTTTCTAAGAGGTCTATACATCAAATCAGTCAATGGATTATATTCCAAGTCCAAGCCCACTCGTTGGATCCATACCAAGGCCCATCAATACATAGCCTGGTCTAAAACCGTCCAAACGAGGCATCAAATCTATTTACTACTGATAAACAGCTCCTTCTAATCCATCATGACTTAAAAGCCCAATATAAACTACCTCTTCCTACTAAAGGTACACATCTCCACACTTAGGCCTAATAAGGGCCCGCCTAGACACAGATACGGGTCAATGTTCTCCAAATCATACTGACGGGTAACCTCTAAGATATCCTAGGTTCAGGTCCTCCATTTATTTTTAATTAACAGTTAACAGCTATACTAAGGATATAAGAGTGACAGTAAATAATAGAAGTGAAGCATAAACTTCAATAAGAGAATCAACGGGAATAACAACAGTCCAATCCTAGGTAATGGACTACATACAAGTTCAGGTCCATCTCCGGTAATTTGATCTCTAAACGAAGTCACTGATGCCATATGATACTATCTTTGGTGCTTATGAGGTTATAGGCATCATTGACAACTCTTAGGGGTCAAATCATCTTAGATTAACAACCAAAATCCTAATCGGTGGTCCCCGCGAGTCACGGTTGAGCCACACCGTTGACTCGGGCTTAGTACATTGACAAATGTTCATTTGGATGGTCAATGGGCCCCACAACTGATCATAACTCCTAAATGTTGAAAACCGGAAAATCAGGGTTTCCCAGTGTGTTGGGTCAACCTGGCATAGGCTGGGTCGACCTGGCACACTGGAGGATTGACCCCCAGGTGGACCTGATGTGTAGTGTGCTCGGTTGACCTCCTGGCCTGGTGGGTCGACCCCCAGGTGGACCTGATGTGTAGTGTGCTCGGTTGACCTCCTGGCCTGGTGGGTCGACCGAGTGCACTGGAAGAACTGAATCAGGCCTCCTGGAAGACTTAATTCGTTTCCAATGGTTCCCAATGTGTCCGGTCAACCTCCTGGCCTGGGTGATTGACCGCATACACCAAAAACCATGGAAAGGGTGATGTCCAAGCTTTCAGACACTTTCTATTGCAAATCCTAGGTACTAGGTCGATCTGAACATAGGGTGCCTGAGTTCCAGGTGAAAAACCAACTTCCAGTTAATTTCCTGCAAAACAGTGGGTACCGGGTCGACCTGGGCAAGGCCAGCCCGATCTGGTATACTGAAAATCAGTTCTGCAGAGTTTTGCTAACTGGGAGCTGTTTTTCCCAAATTTCAGATCTCTGTAGAAAACTAACCGGGAGCTGTCTTCTCCCAGTTGCAGTGTGGCCGGTCGACCGAGCTCTGCAGGCCGGTCGACCGGGTACACTGCAGGTGGACTCCCAGGTCGACCTCGTGCACGAAAACTGGGAAAAACACAGTTTCAAGTACTTTTCCATTTTTGCTCGTTTTTCCTCCAAACCACTTCCAATCAGTCTCAAACTTCACCAAATCATCACAAAACATAGAATCACTCCAATGCCCATTAATCAACATCATTTTGGGCCATTGATCTTCCAATGAGGGTGAAACCCCCATCCATCAATGTCCAACCATCCAATCATAACTAAGCTCCATGGTAGTTCTATCATAATGAAAATAACTGAACTAGAAATCAAATGAATCAATGCACAGAACATACAACCTAAGTTAAGAGTATGATGCACTTGCCTTAGCTTGGAAGAGAAGGTAGTAGAGAAGAGAGAGAGGAAGAAGAGAGAATCCCAACCCAATGCAATAAGGAAGAAGAAGAAGTGGCTGTAGCTCCTAGGAAAAATCCTCCAGCATAATAGTAGCTTAAGAAAGGAAATGAGAGAGGAAGAAGAGAGGAAAATGAGAGGAATAGTAGCTAGGTTTCTTGGGAAATGGGCTAGTTTTATAGATTGGGGGAGGTGGCTAATGACAGGAATAACCTTTGGGGTTGCATAGGATTAGGGTTAGGGCTAGGGGCATTAGGGTCTTTTGGTTGGAAGGTTCTAGAGGATGCCTTTTGTAATAACCCCCCTTTAGTTTACTAAAAACCCTAATAAGGGCCTCCCTACACTAGTTAACCCTAGAATTACCCAAAACACCCTACTAACCAAATTACTAACTCAACTAAGCTAGTCTAACTACAACTTAGGAAAATCTATCTAATAACCCTGATTAACCCTTAATTAGCATAATTAGCTAGTAATTAGCAATAAAATATAAATTAGAGGGCCCACAAAGGGTGGGGCCTCACACAAAGTCACAAACTTGGACTTAGACTCTTGGTCTTTGACCAATTTTATTAAAATAAAGAAATTAAGAGAAGTAAATAAGTAGAATAACACTAATGATGTTTTGAAAAAATACATCAAATAAATTGTATTTTCGTGAAATTTAAGTTACAAAAGTTAAAAAAAAAATTACAAGTTTGAAGTTGGATCAATATATATATATATATACATATATAATGAAATTCAACCCTTCTGATAAATGAAAAAAGAATTACAACTTTAGAAACCTATGATACATTCTAAAAAATAAATTACAACTTTAAAAACTTATGATACATTTTGAAAAATAAATTACAACTTTAAAAACCTATGATACATTCTAAAAAATAAATTACAAGTTGAAAGCCTATTATACATTCTAAAAAAATAATACTATGATATGTATAAAGCTGATAGCTCGTCTTCTATCTCGAATTCATCATCGATGTGTTGATTCCTATCCTCTACTTGACATCAATCCCGTAAGCACATGCAGGTCTCAACGGTTTCTTCTGTAAGCATAGTTATCCTGGGGTCAATAAGGCACCTACTTGCACTAAATGCATACTCTGATGCAACTGTAGATGCAGGTATTGTTATTATATCACGGGCTATGGCGGAAAGCACATGAAACTTAGTTTCGAATGATTTCCACCATGTCAAAAGATCAAAAGCATCTTCTTCATCATTCGAGATTGAAACATGATCGCTCCCCAGGTACATTGTTAATTCATTAAGGCTGTAAGAGGATCCTTCGGAACAAGAGGAGTTACTTCCGTGAGATTTCCTCATAATACTCCAAATGGCCTTCTTTTTCCCTTTTTGTACTTGGGGAGGGCCTGTTGGGACCGTGGGTGCTATGGATCTACCTAATCGGGTAGCATAATCCAAATAAAG
Organism: Cinnamomum chago; assembly: GCA_038049695.1. Taxonomy (NCBI): domain Eukaryota; kingdom Viridiplantae; phylum Streptophyta; class Magnoliopsida; order Laurales; family Lauraceae; genus Cinnamomum; species Cinnamomum chago. The sequence goes on from CP142460.1 coordinate 53,309,121, forward strand.
TGTCTCTAATTGTGTCTTAAATGTAGATATGTCATTTATATTAATTGTATTCATATTAGAGTTTATTTCATCAAGAAGGGTTTCTACACCTTTTAATTTCAATTTAGGGTCCAATGCAGCAGCTATACAAAATGTTAAAAGCGCTATTCTCCAATATTGTGAAAACTTTGCCTCCATTTGTACACACATAAGTTGAAAAACTTGAAAATCTCTATACTTTTTAAAAGTAAGACTTATTTCATAAAAATGGGTTAAAACTTGATTTGATGTGGGATAATATACCACGGGAAAAAATAATGTTGCATCATGAAAAACTTCTAAAAAATCTCTTATTATCTCAAGAAGGGTCCATCTATCATCACTTATAAAAATATTTTCATGTGTTTAATAAAGTTGACAATATTGATATAGTGTCATTTTATAGGCACATGCTTCTGTTAATTCTATAGGTAAAATTCCATCTATGCTATATATCTTGTGATATTTTCTTTGATCTTAGACCCAAATTTACACATGTTCCTCCATCATTGTTATCGCAGGGGAGAACAAAAAATCATGTATCCTACAATCCATTTAATGCTCTCTAAATCATCTCTAATAGATTTCACCCCTACTTGTACGATAAGATTTATGATGTGGTATGCACATCTATTGTGAAATAGATCTCCATTTAAATCAAGTTGAATCGCATATTTTAGTAAATCTGTTGCGACATTGTTAGTACTTGCATTATCTAAAGTTATAGAAATTATTTTATTTTCAATTTTATATTCTCTAAGTTTTTCATGGATGGTGGACCTTATCCTAGCACTAGTGTGTGGAAACTCTAATAAAAAAAATAAATCATTCCTTTTTGCATCACCCAATCACTATCAATATAATGTGATGAGATTGCAATGTACCCTACATTTTGTTTAGAGGTCTAAAATCTGAAGTTAAAGCCACTTTTCCAGGTATATTTTGAAAAACCTATTTTAAACTCTCCTTTTCTTTCAAAAAAGTTTTTATTGCATCATTTCTAGCAGTAACTCTAGATATTTTCTTCCATGAAGGAACAAAGGCTTCCCTAAAAAATCTTTCAAATGATCGGTATTCGGCAAGTATAAATGGTAATTGGCGAACTATAATTATAAACTTAATAAGTTGATATCTAGCAATATTAGGGTCATAGTGAAAAACTCCTAAACCACCAGATGAATTTCTTTGAGAAAGTTGTGTTTGGTGTTAGGGATTTTGTGTATTGCAATTTGATGGATGCATTAACATTTTAGCATCATTTGAATTTTCACACTTGCATTGATTTAAAAAATCTTGAAATCTTGATTTACACATGCATTGTAGAAATATTGTTTTGTGCATGTTTTGTTTTTAAACTTGGATGTAATTAGTTTTGAAAAGAAGTTTTATCAAATCAAGCTAGCCTATGTTTTATATCTTTCAAATCATTTTAGGCTTTTTATGTTTCATGTTTTTAAACCTCTTAGTTTGATTTAAAACATGATTCCAAGCTTGATTCAGTGGCCCAATAGTTTCCTCAAGAAATCACTTTGAAAAATGCATTTTTAGGGAATTTTGGTCCCAGGCCCGGGTCGACCCGCAGTGTGGCCGGAAGGGACCCGGTCGACCGAGCCCACTACGGGTCGACTGGGTAAAGAGCCGTTGTGCTCTTTTCAAATGGTCAGTTTTATGACTCTTGAAGGCCAGGTCGACCGGGCACAGGGGCAGGTCAACCAGGGACTAGACGTTGGGCAGTTTTTTGCTATAAAATGAAGTTCATTCCTTTGCAAAAGTGAGAGATTTTTAAGCCATCCTTGAGGTGTTTGGAGACAAGACAAAGGGGATGAACTAAGAGAGACCAAGGGGTCATTAGTGAAGCTAAAGCTTGGATCAATGAAGTTAAATCTCTAAGTAAGCTTTACTTTTACTAATCATATGTTATATGCTTTGTTTAAATTATTGGTAAATGAATTTTAGCATTATAACTATGATGTGTTGAATCCATTCTTCTTTTAATCTTTGATCTAAGTTAGATTGGATTCTTCACTTTGATTTCAATCCAAGTTGTTTTAAAATCTTCATTAATCATACTTAGCCAAAATCATTGTTTTCTTTCATAGCATGATTCATTTACTTGGTTGAATCTTCATTTGTTGTTTTCATTCATTTGAACTTTAGTTAAATTAATTTGGTTTTGAAAACAACATTGCACATGCATCACATGTTCTAAGTTAACAAATTTCATACAACTTGTGAGCCTTTGATTTTCATATCATTAACAAGTTTGTATCCATACATGTGATTTGCATTTCACTTCAATCAAAATCTTTTATGTGCCTTAAACTTTTAAATGCTTTGAGCATATATTGATTGAACTTATTTTTTAAACTTGATTGAAGTTATCACACACACACATCATGAGCATACATCTTTGCATTCATTTAGTATTAATTAGTTTTTCAATTTCATATCCGCCTATTTTAGAGGCAAATATATTGAGCTTAAAGTGTATCTCTTTGAGTGTTTGTGTAAACACTTCTTTAAGAGAATCTTTTTATTGTGAAGGTTATTGCTTAGCCTAAGAAAAACACATTGTAAAGGTTATTACTTAGCCTTGGAAAAGCATCTTGTAAAGGTTATTGCTTAGCCTTGGAAAAACATCTTGTAAATGTTATTGCTTAGCCTATTGAAAATCATAGATAGTAGAAATCCGGTGGGGTGATTGGATCACAAGCCGGTAGTGGATGTAGGCATTGAGGCCGAACCACTATGAATCATTGTGCGATGGTGAATGCTTTGTGGTGATTGTTTTTATTAAGCTTCCGCATTTTGTTTGTTTATCATCACTTGTGACTAGTTTATTTTTAAGGAGTTAAAATTTGCCTTAATTGGTCACATATTGTAACTCACCCTATTCACCCCCCTGGGTTAGGATACAGGACTTTCTTTTGGATGATCCCACCTCTTAACCCAACGTCAGCGGTATTCGTGTTTTTGGGCACACACGTTCTCATGTGTCTAAGAAGGTGGTCAGTGCCACTTGTTGATTTAGCACAGAGGAGATCTTTGCAATATTTACATTGTGCCTTTTTCTTTGTTCCTCCTTTGGGATTTGTAATTGGGAAATTAACTTTAACAAAATAAGACCATACAGGAGAAGTCAATCTTGTTTTTCTCTTCTTTTTAGTTGTAGAAACCAAACATGCAGGCTCTTCACCACCAGTGGGTTTGGGTTCTTGCGGATTATGACTATCAACTTCTATGCCCTAACTTTGATTTAAATGAATAAATCCAGGATCTTCCTCATTTAGTGAGAAGTCAAGGTTGAAAGGTTGTGATGGTTCAGCCATTTCTCTAAATAAAAGATTCTAAAAAAAAGTACTTAAAGAAATAATTATGTATAATGTGTTTCCTGTGATAATTTATATAAGAAAGGGGAGAAGATGAGACTTAATATATAATATTACTATGTATATTATTACTAAATAAAACTCAAAATTAAAAATAATAAATACCTTTATGAGAGAGGGAGAGCTAATGGAGAAGTCCTTCTTAGTTGAATCCTCCACTTTATAGAAGTCTCTCTCACTCTTCACTTCTTAGAAAACTTTGTAGAGAGCTTAGACTTTAGAATGAGACTTAAGAGCTCTTAGAGCCTTAGAACCTTAGAGGGAGTGAGAAATGAGAGAGTAGATGAGTGTAGAGAAATGAGGGCTATTTATAGAATTCCTAAGTGATAAAATGACATAAAATACCCCCTCATATGACCGTTTTATAGTAGTTGAGGGGGGGGGGGGGGGGGGGGGGGGGTGTTTAAAAATGATGTAAAAAAAAAAGAGAAGATATTTGACCCTTTTTTTAGAAGGGGAGTTTAAAAAAATATGACCGTTGGGCCTCCTTGAGCCGTGTCTCGTGCCGGGTCGGGCCGTCGTAGGCTTGGGGCCACACGCCCAACACGGCACATGCCTAGCAGCCTTGGCCCAGCACTGCCTAGGTTTTACTCTCGGGTTGGGCCGTGCCAGCCCATTGACTAAGTCAACAACCCAGGCACGGTTTTTTCAGGTCAGGCCCGGGCTGGGCTTGGGCAGCCTGCCCAGATTTACATGCCTAATCTCGAGTCATATTATTTTTTTCTTTAAGTATTTAAAATTTAATTTATTACTTATAAAATATAAAGCGGCATTTACCAAAAAAATCCCACTAAAAATGAAAACCACAACTGAGGACCCCAAACTTTTATAATTTCAGATGATGACCTCACGCCAAAATCCTCTTTTGTTTTCTTCCATTTATGCCCATCATTCGTTGATGTCAACAAAACTCATAATCCATAAATAAAAAAAAAAGAAGCAAAAGAAGAAGAAAACTCGAGGAGATCGTCTTTGTCCTCCCATCCAAATGAGATCTACTACACCTATTGCAACCTGAAACTCATTAGAAAACAAACCTTTTTTTCTTTTTGCAGATCTATTAGATTGTTTTTTTAGAAATTCGTCATCACTCATTTTTTTTGTTGCATCATTGATGTAATAGACTCTCTCCATCTATTAGTTTTTTTAATCTGAGTTTTTACTTTTTTAAATAAGGAAAGGTGAAAAGGAGATTGGATTGATTGTTTGAGAAAGAAGAGGAGAAAAAGGAGGTGTTTTCCTTTAAATGATAGAAAGTGAAGGTGTGTTGCCTTCCATGTGTTTGCTAGAATGCCTAAGTGATATTTTCTTAAACTTTTTTATGAATAGGGTGTCCTTTTTTCATTAATGTCTAGAGCTGAAGTGCGTTGCCTTCCATGTGCTTGTTCGACTGCCTAAGTGACATTTTCTTGAATTTTTTTATAGGGAGTGCCCTTTTTCCATTGATGTTTAGAGTTGAATTAAAGTGGGGGAAGATGAATTGAGTTTTCTTTTGAAGTTAATCATCGGCTTTGTAATAGATTAAATGAGAGTGAAGACTTTATACAGGATTGATAAGGCAATAGAGGATCATAAGATGGCATGAAGAACACTAATGAAAGCTACATGAGTATGGCTAGTGTGACAAGTGTGTTATTTAATAACTTTGTATTGCTCCTTTTATGAAACTTTAATGGTTATTTTGTAAACTTAAACAGTCAATTTGTACTCTTGAAAATGGATAATTTGTAAATTTATAAAGATCATGTGATTTATTTGAGAATGGATGATTTGTGATTTTGTATATGATTTTTTGGGATTTGGAATGAATGGTTTTTGTGGGCATAATTTTGGAACATGCTACATAATGGATGTTGATGTAGATGGATAAGTTACTCTTTACACTGCATTAGAAGCAACATTCAATAGGTTTTCGTCAACGTCGATAGATTCCATGTTTTATACACTACGTCAAAAAGGCTGAAAAATGACTCTCTTCGACAGTCATTTTTCTTAAAAAACGACTGCTATCGGCAGTCGGACGAGCAATCTGCAATATCGCAGTCGTTTTAGGAAAACGACTGTCGTTGGCGGTCGACAATTTTTCAGATTAGCGACTGTCTACGACTGTCATTTTTTTTAAAGACTGACATCGCCAGTCGAAAATATTTTAAGTCAATTTTTAAAAACTATATAAAAAAATGACTTATCATTCAATTAGCGACTGTTTGGAGCAGTCGTTTTATTAGAGGGTTTTTAAAAAGAATATTTCATAATTAATTTTTAATTTTTACAATTTTCTAATAAAAATCTTATAATTCTCATAACTATAAGTTAGCATCAACCATACAAACATCCATTATCCATCAAATAAATAACTCAAATAAGCTAATAAATCATCCATCCACTTAAAATTTAAACCATCAAAGTAGCTACAGTAGATGGTAAAAAATTAACAAAAACCACGTTCACATTCGGTATTACTAATATCACGATCACACACATCAGAGTAAATACTACAAATAAAGTCATCTAACAGTAAATCATGTGGGCTTTGAAACTAGCCAAACACGGTTCTATATGTGGGCCATGAAATGATGTCACCCACGGTGAGATCCCCAAAAGTCTTTTCTCCACCCAATAACTCTACGTCAAACTTCAAGATCTCATCTACAACGATCCTATAGCGTCCTTCCTCAATTGACAAACTGAGAAAGCGTCCAAGGGCAACGGTAATATCTTTTCGCACGTAATGCAACAGCTTGCACGTACCCTAGCGTGTATTAGTATTCAGTTGATTTGTACATGCCACTTGACATGAAGAATTATCCTGAGCCTACCAACAATATTACAAATGCATTGTGTTAGTATTTCATCAATCAAGATAATTAATTAATTTATCGAATCAATCATGTAAGAAAAATAAACATTGTACCTGAGATGAACTACCATGATAAGTTGAAGGTCGCACTTGTGTCCCACCTTGGGTAAGAGTTTGTTTCAGTTCATCCATTTCCCCCCGTATGCCCATCTGATCCTCCTTCAACCTTTTCACCTCAGTTTGAAGATGTGTATTGCATTCATGCTCCTCCTCCAAGGCTCTTTTATAAGGAACTGAATGTTTTATGGCCGTTTTTGAAACAGTGCCTAAGCCGCGTACGCGTCCTCGGCTATCACGACCAAAGACCTATGAAAAAAAAAAAAAAAACAAGTATACCATAAAACCCACAAAATTAAAGATTACTAACATTAAAAGATATTATGATCAACAAGCAATAAAAAGATACCTTTGTAACTGCATTATGGTCTAAATCACCTTGCGCAACCGAGCTGTCAGATTCATATGCAGTAATAACATCATACTGCAATAACAAAAAAGGATAAATAAGAAGCATAAACACATTTTGGCAATCATTAACAGATACTTCATAAAAATGTTCCTTAGAAAAATTTCTAATGTGAAAGATTTCTCGAAATCTCGGTATAGTCTCCCCTGCACGTGTGACATTTAATTTGTTTTTTACAACCTGCTAAGTACCTGTACATGCCAAAAAAAAAAAAAAAAACACTTCATATAAACAACCCAATGCTCAAACACATTACAAAGTCATTCACGTCACTATGTCATCAGTCATACACCATTCGACCATAGCACTTCAATGCCCCAACACACTAGAAAGATGCACCAAAAAAAAATTAGAAAGCTTGAGGGTCCTGATGAAAATAAATCATTGGGCATTGTGGTGGGATTCTTATAATTAGGTGGATCATTCATTGTTTCTGCTAAAATGATATTTTTAAGACTTGATTTATGCGACAAATCAAATGGTCTGTGCGGACTTCCTTTTGTGTATGAATATTACCTGCAAGGATAGTATTTTTTATGCAGTTTCAGTAACCAACAATTATGGTAATGCTTCAAGAAGATAAGATAGATAAAAAGATGAGGAAACTACTCAAAGAAAAAATAAAAAATAAAAAATAAAAAATAAAAAGATAGATAAAAAGATGAGTGATCGCAATGGGATGTGGAAGGCTAATAAAGATTATGTCCATGCATATTTGCTGTTTGCATGAGCATTCTGAAGAAGTGTAGCTGCAATGTAAAATTACCAGTATCATTGGAACATGAAAACGAGTGTTCGCCTCGATTAGTTTCATATAAACTATATTCTCCAATCATCAGGTTACTATTGGTTAAAAAGCCATCTTACATAATTATTGGATTAATAGAAATTACACTATCTCCCAGAACAGAGTGTGATATAATGTGAGAAGATGCAATATATGTGACTACACACTATATCTTATTGGATTAATAGAAATTACACTATCTCTTAGGACTTGGGTCCTGAGTTGTAAAATTACTCTTTGTGGTATGTTGGAGTGGGATGGTATGTTGGAATGGGTTCTCAATGCTATTTTCTAGGTTGTTTACAGGGATGACATGGATTTTCTAGGTATATAATACTAAATTTGTGTATGATTTATCTTTCAGCACTCTTCCAAAGCACAAAATGATTTACTTCACACAAACACTTCATATAAACAACCCAATGCCCCAACACACTACAACATTCACCACTCAACCATAGCACATCAATGATTTACTTCACACAAACACCACGAATATTAAATAAAAGGGTTCGCAAGTAACAATTCAAATGAATAACCTATTCACCAATTATAGTAAAATGGTTCTCACCACATGGGGGCTCGATGCTGATCCATCCTTCCTTTTTATGGGTGGCCAAGAAGAGATCCGTGCGAGTTAATGGTTGATCCGGATCTTTTGCTTTCTGAAAAAAAAATGGGATATTTTAAAAATATACTAGCACAAATACCCATGCTGAGCACAATTGTCCATACAATATTCAATGTAAACTAATGTTCATTCAGTCTAATTCTTTTTATGTGTCTTGTAATCAACCATCTATAAAAGAATATAGTATAATTGCAAAAAGAAGCTAGATATATGCACAAATCTTACCAACTCTGCAGCCACTCTGGCCTGTCCCTTCCTGCCCGTTGTGTGCGGGCTCTTCAACTTTGACCTAGCAATCTTACCAGCCTCCCTAGCAGCTAAGGCTGCCGACGTCGAGGATATGTCCACAAATTTTACCCAATCTTCTGGATTCACGAACTTGGGCACATTGCTCTTCCTCTCTGCATCTGTGAGGTATTTGTCTATTGCCTGATGACGAAGAACATACTTCCAACCTTTCCACGATATGTTTGCCTTCTTCATAACGAAATTTTTATGGATCTCACTAATGATGTAGGTGCTCTGCAGAGATTATGAATGAGGAGTTATGAATATAATGAAATGTTGATATAAAACTTTAAATTATATAAATGCAAAAGTACTCACAATCACACCGTTCCAAATTTGCTCATTAATCTCACTCGGCACATTTGTCCATGCCTCATATATCGGGGACACATATGTCCTCACCAGATTTCCTATCAACGAACTCAGTTGGGCAGCATCTGGTCCGATAGGTTGGTCATGCTCGCCAAAAGTGATTGACTTAGGCACGCCTATTTCGAATTGACTACTGTAAAGATTAGCTCGTTAAGAAGAAATAAAATAAAAGTGAATACACATATTGTTAAAAGTGATTGTTGGCAATATGTACTCTCGCGGGAACTACACCCCGACGGTGTAGTTGTTGACGCAGCAGAACTATGTGTTGTTGATTGATCATGTGACATACTGGCTGTAAAAAAAAAAATGTGAACTTTGAATATTGTTGTCATATAAAAAACATTGAAATGTAAAAATAAGGAAATAGATCGATGAAACATGAAAAAATTCCAATTTAATGAAACATGATATGTAAAAATTGGTCCATTTAATGAAATAAATATGCAATGAGAAGAATATTGACATGAACTTGTCACCTCAAATGATGTCAACATCTGTAATATCATCATGTAATGCTCCGATATATGCATTTTCATTCGTTCTAGCCTCAAAGACTAACGGATCTTCATAAGAGTCCATGTCTTGATTAAGTCTTTTTGGAGCATCCAACACAACATGCCACTCCTCCGTAGGACGACTTTGATCTTTACAATAAAAGACTTGAGATTCTTGAGAAGTAAGAATAAATGGCTCATCTGATTCTTTTGTAGTTCTCATTAACCTCTCTAAATTAACATATCTCAAGTTTGTTTCTGGATCAACTCCAATGCTGTTTGTGTTCTCTATACGCACCCAATCACAGTTGAATACTACTACTTTGAAGTCATGGTAATCTAACTCAAGAATTTGTCTAACAATGCCATAGTAAGGACAAAATTAGTATCATTTACGCTAGATCTGAACTTAGTTAGAGCTTGCATAGAGACCCCGCTGTTTTGTGTTGTTTTCGATGTTTCCGATTCTGCTGTGCAAAAAACATATCCATTTATCGCATATGAGGTATATGAAATAGCCTCAAATTTAGGTCCATCAGCAAGCCTTTTCAAGACACTATTTTCCTCATTTTGTAATTGTTGTCTCAGCCAAGGAATGTAATCCATCTCCTTTTCTGTTCGTATGGTGCCTCTCTGATTCTGAACATTAGATACGTGTTCCTGTACGTATCTATCATAATTCCTGAAAATAAACTTATTTTAAAATTAAGATGCATTATACATGTAAAAAAATAGCTAAGAACAAAGAAATTAACCAAATTTTCATACTCTTTCCATGCGACATTCTCCACAGATGACTCCAATACCCATTTACGTGCTTGCTGGTACTGCACAATCTCAAGATATTCGACCTTCCCCTTTTTATCGATAGGATAGGCACATAAACCATCATCGTCCATCCACTTCCCCTATGCTTGCTTATGACTTCCTTTTGTACCATTTGGCATATAATTCATGGCATACATCATTGCTTCATTCATGAGGAAGCACTCTGAAATAGAACCCTCTGGATAGGTATGATTCACCACATATCGTTTGAATGTTTTCATCATCCTGCCACGTCTCATTAATAAGATCTCTACACTAAACATTATTAAGGGGAAAAAAGATATATTTGGCTTTAAATTTGATTTACCTCTCAAAAGGATACATCCATCGATATCTAACGGGCCCGCAAATTTTTGCCTCATCCGCCAAGTGCACAACAAGGTGTATCATAGATACGAAAAATGAGGGCGGAAAGTACTTTTCGAACACACATAATGTTTCTACAATGCTATCTTTCATCTTCATCAGCTCTTCACGGTTTATAATCTTCGAACACAAGACATTGAAAAAGATAGACAATTGTCGAATAACAGCACGTAATGGCTTCTGTGATTCAAATGCGTACATCAACATCACTGGTAGTAGTTGTTGCATGAGAATGTGATAATCATGAGACTTAAGGTTTTTGACCTCCAAATCTCCAAATCATCCAAGTTGACATTATGTCTCCAGTTGCCACTATACCCAATGGGAACCTTCAAATGGTATAAGGTTTTACATATTAGATCTTTCTCCAACCGGGACAGTGTGTAAGGAGCATCTGGATAGGTCAACTTGCCAATCTTTTCTACGGGCCATAATTTTTCTTAATCTTCATCTCCTTTAGGTCTTGGCGAGCTTGAAGACCATCTTTCGTCTTATCCTTTGTATTCATAATTGTTCCAATTAAAATCTCTGTCACATTCTTCTCAATATGCATCACATCCAAATTATGACGAATGGGAAGATCCTACAAAATTTATAGATTCGTGTTAGTATGTAAGTCATTTATACCGCATTGTTTTAATTTTAAGATACATCAATGTAAAACGAACCTTCCAATATGGCAATTAAAAAAAAATCGATCTCTGTCCATGGAGTGGAATTTTCATCATCCGTAGGCCTCTTCCTTTTCTTACTCTTTCCAAAATTAGTTTGAATATTATCCATTTTGCTTAACAGTTCGGAACCACTCAAACGCCTTGGAGGCTTTCTATGTTCCTCTTTTCCATTAAATTGTGATTTTTGACTCCGGAAAGGACTTCTCGAATTTGGTAGGAACCTTCTATGCTCCATGTAAGTACATTTCTTTCCATGTTTTAGACATAGTGAATCTGTCTCTTCTCCACACACAGGACATCCAAACTTTCCTGCGGTCCTACAACCTGACAAATGACCATATGCCGGGAAATCATGTATAACCCATAGCAGAATTACTTTTATTGTGAACCTATTTTTATTGTAAGAGTCATACGTTATGGTTCCGATGGACCACAATTCATTCAACTCTGCGATCAATGGTTGCAAATAAATGTCAATATCATGCCCTGGAGCTTTCTTTCCTGGAATCAATAATGTTAGCATCGTGAACTCCTTACGCATGCAAAGGGATGGAGGAAGATTATATGGAACCACCATAACAGGCCAGCAACTATATGCATTGCTCTTTATCCCGAAAGGATTGAATTCATCCGTTGCAAGTCCTAATCGAACATTACGTGCCTCAGAAGCGAATTGTGGATTTTTACGATCAACTTGTTTCCAACAGGATGAATCCACTGGATGGCGCATGATTGAGTCATTAGGTACCAAGCTTGCATTTGCATGCCATGTCATGCTCTCTACAATCCATGGTACACTGTACATTCTTTGTAACCTTGGTGTAATAGGAAAGTATCTTAGCTTCTTCCAAGGCAAACGTACAGCTCTTGGCTTTGCACGGTTTACTGGTTTCCATCTACTAAGCCCACATGTTGGACAATTATCCTTTTTCTCATGCTCCCTCTAGTAAAGTATGCAATCGTTGCGGCATGCATGTATAATTTTTTCCTCCATACGTAATGAATCGACAATCTTCTTGGCATTGTAAGTATTATCCGGCAAAGCATGTGTTATGGAAGGACCCTTTTGAAAAGTTGTAACAACTCATTGAAACTCTTATTATACCACTTATGTCTAGTCTTCATGCTCAACAATTCAATTGTGACTGACAGTTTCGTATCATCAGTTCGACACAAGGGATATAAGGGTTGCATCACATCCTCCATCAACTTCTTATATTGGATACCCTCCGGTGAATTATCCTGAGCATGAACATCTTCTTCATGATTAGTTTCATCCATGCATGTAGGCTCACTACCCCCCATATGATATTCAACACCATCCTCATTAAGGATACGTGCAAACACGTCATTCACCATATCAACCATTCTTGGGAATGCATCTTCATTGTTGTTAATGGTGCCAATGTTTACAGTACTTGTAGAATGAATTTCTCCATGATGGATCCATTTGATATAAGATGTATCTATGCCATCACATATCAAATGTTCATGGATTTCTCTTAATGTCATTTTCCCTCCTACTATATTACGACATTTGACACAAGGGCAACAATACCAATCGTTACCCCCCAGCTTTTGTTGATTAGCTCTTAAGAACTCTAAGAAATTTTCAACCCCCTTGAAGTATTCATTAGATAACCTTGGTGCCATCATCCACTCTTTGTTCATGGCCATATTCTGAAAAATAACAATTAGCACTTAAATTACAAAATAACACAACATAATTCCTCCTCTTTGGAAACCAAAAACAGGGCATCGAATTTTCTCATACACCTTACAATTTTTTTTTTTTAACAAATACCCAACTGTTATCAAAAGTATCACTTAACAGTTTAATGAAAAAGAAATACATAAAAAAATCTTAGGGAGACCTTTTTACAAATAGGGCCTCATGCACTTTGCATAATATGACAAAATTTTCAAATTTTAACCTATTTTCTTATGATATCATCAAAGAGATATCTCAAACTATTAATTGTTCATCATTGTCCATGCTACGTGCATCAATCGAGAAAAATAATTTAAAACATGAAAAAGATCAAATGATGTAACCATAAAAACGTAAAAGCTACATGGGTTTTTAGTTAATCTCATGAAACATATATGCATATGTATATGCTACAGACTTTAAGACAAAACTGAGGATCTTTCACTATTTTGGCATTCCAAGATCAAGCACCATTTCACTAACAAAGATAGTTGTTTATAACATAAGAAGATCATGGCCCAGTAATCATGAGCAGAGCATAAGACATGCAAGCATGGATGGTATTCTTCAAATAGATGCATATAACGGGAAACCATTAAATAAAATAAATAAATGCAAAAACTTATAAATGTTAGCCTGATGTTACATAAAGCGTAGAGAACAAATAAAAAAACCACAACAAACTCATTTTCTAATCACCAAAAACACATCAACTATGCAATCTAAAAACTCAAAGATACGCAAAGATATTATTTGAGCAGCCTAATAATAGTTGGGTCATGGGTGTTGAAGAAGTAGAAACATAAGATTTATGGGAACTCGCCCAATCATCTTTATATTTTGGGTCATTTTTTTTTTTTTTTTGGCATATTACGTGTAATCCTTGAATAGGAAAAGAATGCACCACAGCAGTTTAACACCCCCTCACCCCTACTCTTTGCATCTTTCTTTCCCCCTTGCTAAGTTGGACTACTGTTTAAGAGTGATGTTTTAAACTTGTAGACCCAGGGAACAATCCTTGGGCCTTTGTTGGAGGGAGATATGGACAGTCAGTTCACTGGAAGCATTCTATGAAAGATCCAAACCAATAAAAAAAAACAAAAGGACTCTATGTTTCAGTTGTTAAGTTGTCCCATAATCCGAAAGGAAGGGGCAGTTTATCATTGTCATGTTTAACCAATCATTTCTTGTAGTTGTGACTTAGGTAATTAAGGATAAGGACTTTCAACCTAGATTTTTGTCCAATGGGTAGATATTAATGAGAAGCCCAACTAGAAGATGGTATCAATAGATGGGGTGCCTGTATTTAATTGAGAAGTTGCAAATCCTTAACCTTATTCCACATGTGCACCCAACAGGTCAACCTCATACAGGCACTTGCCGAGCTGCAATATGGTCCAATAATCGTTCTTTTTTTTTTCTTTTTTTTTTTCAACAAATCCCATTCACTGGATTATGTTTTTAAAGCATGATTTATTTGGATATATAGCAGGATCAATTTGTAGATTGTGATTCATGGTGGCGTTTCACCTCATGTCAGTAATCACAAAAGGGCCAAAACAGCAACCCAGAGAGGAAGGAGGGGGAAAGCTGAAGGGAGCAAAAGGAATTACAAAAACAGAAAACAGAAAACAGAGAAAGAAAAAAAAAAAAAAAAAAAAAAAAAAAAAAAACAGCGGCACCATAACAGCACGCCAAAGCACAGCACCAAAAACACACCAAAACATAGCTCCAAAATAGCTAGCAAAAACCCTATGCCCCATACACAGCACAGCAAACCATCAGAAAACAAAAAGCTTCTGCAGAAAGGCTACAGAACTGGCAGCAGGCCCCAGAACACCAAAACTAGGCACTTCCAAAGAAGGAAGGCTACTCAGAGGCTGAACAATACAAACCCAGCAAACAAGAAATCCACATTTATCCTTTCATGTGTTAGTGGTCCATTTAGATGAATTTAAGGTTGAATCCTTCTACAAAGGAGAATCTTCAAAGTACTCTGTTTATTAGTATTCACTTTGATAATGTTACTATCCATGAGGCCTGTAGTTCCTCCATTGCATTATTTGACTGTGTCCTGACTCCAATCTTGTTGAATCCATAATGACAGATTTCTTTTGAAGTTCTTGCTTTGTGATCATTCCTTCTCTTAATATGTTTCGATAATTACCATGGACTGCAACATATTAGAGTCATCAACTTTTCCTACAATATATATATATATATATATATATATATATAGAGAGAGAGAGAGAGAGAGAGAGAGAGAGATATTATTTGTTGTCATGTTTTAAGTTTTCATACTAGCACATCTACAGTGGGTTCATATCATTTGTGATTGTAAGTGAGTGGATATATAGCATTTTGGGTGTAATGGTAACAAGTTGAGAAAAACAAAGTGATGTAATGGGGCTTCATATAGTTATAAGTTGAATATAAATCCCTAGTTACAATGTCAATGGTATCTTTCAGCGTGTCTGAATATTTTTGTAATATAACAGCACCATTTTTTGTTTAGTTGGCTTTCTGTAACTATTTTAGCAGTATTTGACCTTTCATAAACAAAAACAAAGATGCCAAACCAATACATTGTACAGTAGTAAGGAATGAGGTACAGGAAATGAGTCTATGAGGATTGGCTAACGTTGCCGTTATTTTTAAATAAGGAGAAAATTGAGAAGAAGTAGGAAATCATGTGTGGTCTGGTCTGCATGCCAAAGGTCCCACATCAGAGATTACACTCCCACATCAGAGTTATGTTGGCAAAAAAAAAACACGATCCAAACCACTGATCCTCTTTAGAATACTTAAATGGCTCAAAATTTTGAGCCCCTGATTTAGTCCAGATCTCAAGAGATTAATGAAGAATCGTGAACCATTGGATTCTTAAACATCTATTTCAAAGAGCTTGTTTTTCCTACAAAAGGTCTATTTGTAAAAACATCTATTTCAAACTTTCATTAGAAACAGATCTATTCTATATACAGATAAAGATTTGCTAAATAAGCCCTCAGTTATTTCTTAAAACAACCCAAACAGTAGCACTAATAAAGAGATTGTACATATATATTATTTACAAAGTTGAATAGAGTTTTGGAGGAGTTTACCTGTACCTCTTCTCGTCATTGTAGTGTCATAGAATTCTCCCCATTTTGAGTGAATCCACTGTCAAGAACCCCAATGTGGGTGAGTGAGCCTGCAACAAGGTCTCACTACTGACCACTTTGTGCTTGGATTCTAACAGTGACAATGAGTTTTATCTTCTCCCCAGCCCACCCAGTGAGGCAAATCACCATACATCTGGGCTGTGGTCTTCAACATCACGCCCTGAAAGTGAAACAACCCTATTCTCCTTCACTTCACCCTTATCCACCCTCTTTCCAGACCATTGATTAACAGTCACAAAACTACCTGCAACAAACCAATCATTCGAGAATCCCTTGCATTGAAACCCAAACCACACACCGTCCTCCCATGCAGATCACAAACCATACAGAGTTTTCCATATGGATCCTACGTGTCTCTCAGTCCCACAATGGGGCAGTGCTATGTAAGCAAAGGCCATGATGAACCTTATAGTACCCTCAAACAATCACAATCCACTATATTGCACCACACCAAAACAAGAAATCCGCAACAACCACATCTAAGCACAACAAACACAGAATCCCCTATCTATCCCTAGTTTAGCCAACAAAAGTGCAACAGCATTTGATTTCCCTCCCACATGATGGGAAACAACATCTAAAGAGGAAGACAAAGCTCTAACCCCATTCAAGATAGAATGGAATCTCCAAGGACCCCCAACTAACACAGAGACCCATTAGTTTGCATTTAATGAGTCACTTTTAACTATAACCCTGCCAAAGGACTGCTTGAAGATTTCCGATGCCTTTCTACTCACTATTGCCTTGGCGTTATTTGAGTGCTTCACCCTGCTCAGGAAAATGATTACAGAGCGGAAGATTCAAAACAACACTTTGTTTCCCCATATCTTCTAAACTTTGAAAACAATATTCATCTAAATATTGCATCCCACAATCAAATGTACTATTAAGGGCTACATTCATAAGGTCCAATGTAATAAACCCCTTTTGAGACAAACACAACAGAAAAGGCAGTGAAAGAGAAGTTTCAGATTCACTGCTTAGAACACAACTCCGAGATCTGAATAAACCCCTTTTGAGACAAACACAACAGAACAGGCAGTGAAAGAGAAGTTTTAGATTCACAGCTTAGAACAAAACTCCAAGATCTATAAACCCAACTTTTTCAATTAACAAAATCACCATAACCAACTCAATAAACGAATAACATCTTGAGAATACATAGAAAATGAATGGATCAAAACCAAGAGAAGAAGAAAATACCTTCGTAGCAGAAGTCGAAGTGCCGCTGCCGATCGAGGTGGAGGAAACCTTCTGCCGAAGTCGAAGTGCCGCTGCCGATCGAGGGGGAGAGAGGGAGAGACCGAGTGGGAAAATATCAAATATGGGAGTAAGCGGTTGTGGGTGGGGCGGGGCGAGGGAGAAAGGGAGAAAATCTGGATTGATAGCTATAGGGTTGGCGCGCACGGGAGTGTCGAGAATATTGCCCAAATATGAGTGGGCGGGTTTTTCTTGCGGGGTTTTTCTTGCGCCAAATCGACTGCCATGGGCCATCGATAACATTAGTAATCCGTTGAAAAAAACAGACGGCCCACATCAGTTAGTAAAACCAAGGCGTAGGAGTCATTCATCGTCCGTTTTGACGTAGTGATAGAGTACATAATAAACTGCATTTTGTGGGTTTTTGTCGATGTCGAGTCATTTTATGTCGACGTCGACAAATTCTTTGTTCTACAAAGTACATTGCGAACTGCATTATGTGGGTTTTTGTTGATGTTGACTCATTTTATGTTGACATCGATAAAAAAAATTGTTGTACAGAGAGCACTATAAATTCATTCAGTAGGTTTTTGTTGATGTTGACGAATGTTATGTCGATGTCGATAAATTCTCTGTTTTACAGAGTGCACTGTAAACTTCATTTAGTAGGTCTTTGTCGATGTACTAATTTTCTATTGTATAGAGAACAATCATCCAAAATAACAACCATCCACAACAACACATTGAAAAACATGTTCCACAAAGACCACATCAATATAGAAATATTAAATGAACAACTTGTTCCTCATCAATAAGCGGTTCCATATATACTAACATGTTCCACGTTAACAAACTTGTTTCTCATTTATATCAACAATCCATCTACATTTATAACCTCTTTCTCATTTAAAATTTAGCATCATTTACATAACATCCTCTCCCTCATTCATATCAATATCCATTTACATTAACAATCTGTTGCACTTCAAAACAATAACCACATATAGATCCACATTGAATGAAAAATCTATACAACAAATAAATCAACAAACATCCTCAATCTGAATATAGACATTAATGAAGAGAAACCATCCACCTCAAAACTTATTCCCAAATAAAATCAAACACTATCCACAATGACCATCAACAAGAACAATTGATCGTCCCAAAATAGGGTTTGCAAATATAATTTATACCTACCTACTATCTCTACTCGTGAGAGCAAAGATGTCAACCGGGTGTCGTATCCACTGGCACAAAAAGGCTAAGTTGTGTTGGTTTCCAAATTTCTAAACTAATCCTAATAGAAAATGAAGTGTTGATTGATGGGTTTGATTCCTAAATTAACAAATTAAAGACAAGGTTTTGATTCAATCAGAGAAAAGATCTTTGGGTACAAATCCATTCTAACCTCGCACAATGACGAGTATAGACCTAGGGTCTCACTATCAACGCGAAAAAGACTCGTTCTGGTTACAAACCTTCAGAGTCAATAAATAAGGGATGTGGATGTAAACTAGGGCATAACCTATCTCTATGGCATGGATTATCTTAGATCTAACAATACATTCATTCAAGCATCGTTAGATGACTAGTATTTGAATCTACAAGATTAAAATACCAAAAAGAGATACTACATTAATAAATAAAATCCAATCAATGGATAACTTCAAGTCATATAACCAAAAGCGTTCAAAGTAAAAACCCTAGAACCTGAATATCACCAAAATACAAGATTAGGGCTTCAACGCAACCCAAGATGGAGAGTTAGTTGCTCATGGCGAGAGGTTGATGAAGAATCTCTGACGAAATCCCCATTAATGCTCCTTCAAAAGCTCCCAAACCAGCCTCCAGACCTTCTCCCAAAATGTGAATATCCTAAAAACGAGTTTGGAGAAAAAAATCTCTTCAATTTGCGCTAGAGGCGGTCTTCAACAGGGTTGGGCGTTCGGAGGCAGTAGTCTCTGGGTCACTTTCGGGGTCTGGTGTCCAGTAAACTCTGGTTCTTCTTATTTCTTGCCATTTTTTTCTCCGATTTCGTTCTCTTTCCCACCTAAGACACTTGTAAACATTAAAATAACATAATTAAGCTAATTAATATCATTTGTAGGTATAACAAAGTCCTCGTTGTGGGGCCTAAATGGTTTATTTAGGTTCTCATCAATAATATATTCCACATTTAAAATAAACCACTATCTATTATAGACATTAGCAAAATTAAACCATCAAAGAGTGCTCCACATTAACAACCTGTCGAGAACTCAAAATACAATTAAATTTAAAAATCTTAACCAATAAATCTTTTACTCTCTTTGCTTCAAGGAAAATTTGTATTGAAAAGTAGAAAGGGGAGTACAAGGGCAAATAGCCCCCAAAGCCAAGAAGGCTACATATAAGAGAAGGAAAGAAAGACCATATAGAGAAAAGGAAAGCTATTAAGCCAATCCCAATAAAACCAAAATAGGATGAAGATCGAGGAAGGGATTCTTTTACAATTGGCAGACAAAAACATACCGTCTCAATCAAAGAGATGAGCACCTAAAGATCACACAATCTTTATACATTTACAAATTATCCACTTTCAAGAGTACAAATTGACTGTTTAATTTTACAAAATGACCATTAAAATGTCACAAAATGAGTAATACAAAGTTATAAAATAACACACTTTTCACCCAAGCCATGCTCATGTAGCTCCCGTTACTGTTCTTCATGCCATCTTTTGATCATCTATTGCCTTATCAATGCTTTATAAATTTGATCGTCCTAAAATAGGGTTTGCAAATATAAATTATCTCTAGCTGCCATCTCTACTCGCGAGAGCAAAGATGTCCATCGGGTGTCGCATCCACTAGGACAAAGGCTAAGTTCTGTTGGTTCCTAAATTCCTAAACTAATCCTAATAGAAATCGAAGTGTTGATTGATGGGTTTGAATCCTAAATTAACAAATTAAAGACAAAGTTTTGATTCAATTAGAGAAAAGTCTAAGGGTACAAATCCACTCTAACCTCGTACAATGGCAAGTATAGACCTAGGGTTTCGCTATCAATGCTAAAAAGACTCATTTTGGTTACAAACCTTCACAGAGTCAACAAATAGAGGATGTGGGTTTAGATCTGGGCATAACCTATCTCTATGGCACAGATTATCTGAGATCTAATAACACATTCATTCAAGCATTGTTATATGACTAAGTATTCAAATCTACAAGATTAAAATACCAAATAAAGAGATATTGCATTAAAGAAAATCCAATCACTGGATAACATCACATCATATAACCAAAACTGTTCAAAGTAAAACCCTAGAACCTATACATCACCAAAATACAAGATTAGGGCTTCATCGCAACCTCAAGATAGAGAGTTAGTTGCTCATGGCAAGAGTTTGACGAAGAATCTCTGACGAAATCCCCATTGGCGCTCTTCCAAAGCTCCTAAACCAGCCTCCAGATCTTCTCCCAAGATGTGAATAATTCTAAAAAGAGATTGGCTCGTATTTATAGCTTTTGGCTTCAAAAATCTTGTTAAAACGCTTCAAAACGCGGAGGAGGCGGTGTCCACCCGGTCCCAAGTAGCCTCGGATGCAATTTTAAGGGTTCGGCATCCAGACGCCTGGAGGATGTTTGCAACGGTTCATCGCATTTTGGCTCCATTTTCTTCAATTTTAGCTCTGAAGTCCTTTTCACCTAAAACACCTGTAGACATTAAAATAACATATGGAGCTATACTGTCATTCCAAGGTGTAATAAAGTCATTATTTAGGGGCCAAAAATGTATATTTTAGGCTATCATCACACCCTCCAACTTACACTTTGCTAGACCTTGAGCAAAGCTAAAAAAAAAAAAAACTAAGTAAGGCCACTTTCGTAGGGAGCACGGCTGCACTTAGTGCGTGCAACAAGCCTTTAAACCTCTAAGTTCCCCCTAGAGGACGAGTTATAGTCTCGTGAGGGTTTGCAGTGAATCTACCCACAAAATTCCTAAAACACAAAAGTAGGAAGTCTTTTCCTAAATGATATCTACTAACACTGGATATTCTTGATTATGGAGTTTTCAATATGCATCTCAAATTTGGTTCACAAATCCTCGAAATCTTGCTAGAAAAATTGATCGTGCACGGTGAAAATTGTGTATATATAGAAGCATAAAAGCATAAAACAATCCATTAAGAAATTCTGTGAAAACACAACTTTTTCTTCTTCTTTCAAAATTCTGGGCCACCTAACCTCAGTAAAGGAAAACATGCTTCCTCTCAAGGCATTTATGGTGGCTTTCACACTACTATTTTTTCAAAGGCCGTAGCAACACTATTTTAGTGATTTTTTTTTATATACGAAACTCACATGTGACTGCACTATGCCTATGTCCCTTAAGCTTTCTAATTAACCCATGTAACGAGCGTTAGGCCAATGACCCCGAAAACAGATGTCTTGAGGGCACTAGGTATGTAGATACCCCTACGACCTTACTGCCTCAAGTTAAAAAGGCTACGAACCCAAACTAGTCACAAAACTTTCTTTTTTCAACACGTTAGGGGTGTTTATGGGCGGGGCTGAGCAATATGCAGGCTTGGCCCGGATTCTATACAACAGGCCCCAGACTGGCCCAAGCCCGACTCGGGCCATTAGTGCCTGACCCGAGCCCAGTCCACTAGGATAGGTTAAGCCCAAGCCCAGGTGTATTATATTTTATAAAGAAAAGGGGAGATATTTGTCGACCCAACTTGTCACTTACCAGATTAAGATGTTTGTTTGTGAGAGAATGTGTGTTCAACTCCTCCCTTTCACACAAAAAATTGTTCTTTTACTTAAACAGTCCCTCTCACTCTGGCTGGGCTGGGCTTGGATTTTCTACCACTTAATCCGAGCCCGAACCATATATTAAAAAGGTCCATAGTTTATATCCAGGCCCAGCCTGGATGCTAAAAGCTAATGCTCAAGCTTGGCTGGGCCCGGGTCGGGATTGATCTGGCCTGATCCACGAGCACCCCTATGATATTCTCCTAACCTCATTTACCAATCCTCAAAATGAGGTAGGTTGTCAGTTAATCAGATAGGCCAAACGAAAAAAAAAAAGGAAAAAAAACCCATTAAGGACCTATTTGTTTTCATGGAATACGTAGAAACTCATGGTCAAATAAGCTCCATCAAAAGATTATTAAAGATGTAAGGGGTGACAGATATAAGGCTACAGCCATGTAGATAAATGTTTGAACTTCATAGGATTTGAATTACTAAGTTAGCGTTTTGTTCGCTAGAATGGCTTTAGGCAGGAATGGAATGAAGTGTAGAATGAGTTTGGAATGGAATGAGGCAGGAATGATCATTTTCATTCCAACGTTTGGAATGACGTAGAGGAATGGTCATTCCATTCCTTTATAATTATTTATTGAGACCAAAATGCCTCTTCATTGGAAGTACTTTGATTCATTTGTATACTGTTTGTGGTAAGGTTAAGATCACTTGTTTTGTGTTTGATGAGATGCTTGAGAAAGGTGTTATCTCCTTGAATTCCAAGTTTGCTTGGTATTTTAATGGTGGGCATTGGGAGGAGGTGGCCCTTGTATTTACAGTCATTGCCTTAACAGGATAAAGAAAATAAAGCATTAAGACTGAAGTCTATGCCGATAGATACACGGGTTTTGAAATGTGAGATTGGGATTGATTGGTTAACTAACTATGCAGCAAAATTCTGAGCATTGGAAGACCATCTTGATCAATGGAGAATGAGCACATGATACTTTAGAAATCAGTAATAAAGCAGCAACATTTATGATAATAATGTTGAGATTTCAGAGAACAGCTCAAGTTTATGCCCGGTAGATATGTTATAGAAACCATTTGCCTGTTAATAATCTCATAATTTTGGTCATGAAATTGGAAAAAAAAAACCAGATATAAGGACTAATATGTCAAACCCCTTTAAAATTTGAACCACTTGTATCTTTTTGAGATCAATCTACCCATAGGTAAGTCCCATCAGAGAGACGCATTTCTTTTCAGTGATTCAGATTTTAAAGAATGTGAGTCAAAACTATGGAACCATACGTAAGGGTGGATTCTTGGTTTCGTAAAGATGGGAAATGGATCTTTGATTTTTACAAAATGCCACCTGTTATACTCTCTCTCTCTCTCTCTCTCTCTCTCTCTCTCTCTCTCTCTGTGTGTGTTGGATATTAAAAGTCCCTGTCCCCTTCAAAAAGCTATGTAGAATGCACGATTTATTGTCATTGTGCAATTGGCCCACTCATTGGAAGCATTTGCTTTAGATTATCTAGATTCCTCTGAGAGCCAGACAAAGAATAATTCGAAGAAGTTGCGCACACCTATTTAAATCTAAAATGCTTGCTAAATTTAACCCTAATAAGGAGATGTCCCACCATCAAATTGATCATGTATAATACATATTTTTCTTTTTTACTATTAAACCAACATATTTATATGCAATCAATCTTATATTGCCCAACTTCTATTCAAGTCGCTTGGCTTCGACTGTTGCGTATTGAGTGAGCCCCAAATGCAACAAAAAAAAAAAAAAAGAAAAAAAAAAAAAAAAAAAAGGTAGCAAGAACTTGAGGACATCGGGGACTCAACAAACATGAAACAATGTTTCACTGAAAACTAAAGTACTGACATTGTTTAAGAATTGAATTCAGAGTAAAACAACCTTGGGTATACCAGTGTCTCAAGTTGAAGAGAAACACTATACCAGTGTCTCAAGTTGAAGAGAAACACAGAGACTCTCTCTCTCTCTCTCACACACACACACACAGCAACAAGAAGATAATTGTAGTCATTTCACAAAAGGCTGTCCATATGAAACATAAAAAAATATAGTCATTTCACAAAAGTAAGCACGTCAATCTGAAACATAACAATACAATGCTATATACAAGGAAGAAGTATATTTTGAAACAGATTTTCCAAATTTAAGAATTACTAACAAAACTACATGAAGAAACTTACCTTCATAAGATCAGCCAGACATCCCACTTTACACTGAGGTGTCATATTTTGTCAGATATTTCGTCTTTTCAGTGGGACAAACCTATTAACAAGCTATCAGGTGCAGCTAGCCAGCAACTGCCACTCCAAGATGACATATTTTTATCCTGTGTATGTTATAATTTCAAGCAAGCTCTATCCATGAAAATAATTTTGTGCAGCGGGTCCTGCACAGAAAGGAAAAAAAGAACTTTCATACTTGCAAAAGAGGTTATGGTGTGTACACTTCACAAGCTGGACAGAAACTAGGCCAGCAAACCTACTAAATTAAGTTGTAGAACCTGCCAAAGCAACTCTCTGACTTCTGAATTTTATAAGTAGAAATATAGTGCATACCTGAACTTCCCAGTATAATTGACATGGTGGCAGAAAAGAATAATGGTGATTGGGATATTGCCGAACGCAAGGTTCTTCACAAAAGTTGGGTTGCATTGGGCCAGTTTTGCAGTATAAATGTTTCACGCACGATGATGATAAGATGGCCACTGTGGTGATTGAAATGGCCCCAGTGGTGATCGAACTTTGATTCTCATGGTGAGACAAGTTTTTCCAGCTTTTGTCAGTGATGAGTATCATGATATCAACCATAATTTGTCAAAGATGTTCACAAAGACCTTCACTTCACGGGTCGCACCCCAACAGTTTTCAAACGGAACCGATATTGGGGTTGCGAGTCTTCTGCTTCATCTTCCTCTTCACTCGAATCATCCTCTACCTTGTCCCAGTGTGAGTAATCCAGACGAGAATGCCCTTTCGGTTTTGGTACTGCTTCCCATCCTTGAGGATGCATATCAGATGAGTCTTCAGAGGTGCGATTGACAAGGAGTTCAGGATTGTTTCCTGGACTCATGATTTTCTTATTTTTATCCACTTCTGCAACAATTGCTACTTCTTCAGCCTCACCCTCCACTTCTTCATCTTCAACCTCAGCTTCCACTGTTTCTTCAAGCACAGCTTCCATTTCTTCTTCTTCTTCTTCAAGCTCAGCTGCCAAGGCTTCTTCTTCAGATTCGGGTATGGGAGTAAGTGCCTGGATAAGCAAGAAAATATACACAAGTCAATTGGCGAGGAATGGAGGAGGACTAGTTCATCATCAATCACCAGTTTTGCTCAATTTTAATATTCCAAATAAAATTCTGAATGATGATTGAAGGAGAAACCTAACATTAGACCATATTTGTGATGCTATATGACTATAACCAGTGCAATGCACTCAAATTGGCTTAGCAGCAAGGTGGTACATGGCCTAAATCATAGTTTTCAATCCTGGTCGGTTGACCACACTTGGGGCAGTTACCAGGTCGGGAACTAATGTTGGTCAATTATTTTTATTATATAACTAAAATAATCAAAACTATGAGAAAATCTCCATAAATTTCATATCAATTGTTATTTCAATTCTTTCGTTCTCATTGAAGCATGTTTTAACATCTACAATTTTGCTTAAAAGAGGCTAATAAATGATTTTCATTTGTTTTTAGATGACCAAGGATAAATGGGCTTAAGACAATCTCTAATTGATTAGGTAAACCAGAATGCAAGAAGCCGACTCCTGAGTCAACCAGGTGGGTCAACTGGGTTTCAACCAAAATTTGTCCAAACTGAGTTTAACTCCACCCAGTCACCTAGTACATGGGCAGGCCAAGTCAACTGGGCCAGGTTTCTAGTCAATTCACTAGGACCAAAAATAATACCCAATGTTCATCAGGTGGGTCACTTTCTTGACGGTCCTAGGTATAAAGACATTAACTGGAAAGTGCTGACCTCTTTTATAATACAATGCTGACCTTTGACAATGTTATTTTATACCATCCATATGCAAGTCAGCATTGAATGGTTAAAATTGTCCAGCCAGTGAGTTATTTCTCCTCTGCTCCAAATACAAAAAATACCCATTCAATGAATGCTGACATCATGATCATCATGCCACATCTCAGTATAAACACATAATGCACTACACCATCAGAAAACTTATATCTAATGTTCATCAAGCTATATATTTTCCCTGATCATCAACCTATGTTACAGAATGAACCCATTCAATGGACCCATGCAATAAAAGCATCGTGGAGATACAAACCAATTGTGTCTTTAATCGAGACTGCAGGTTAAGATACACATCAGATGATGGGTTCAGCTCCATTAGCCTGTTGACATCAAAGAGTGCTGACTGGTATTCCTTAAGGGTGACCAATGTCTGTGCACGCAGCATCAAGGCTCCAGTATGGTTGTGATCCAGCTCAAGCACAGATGTGCATTCTTCAGCTGCCTAAGATAATATTGTTTCAATAAATTCGCCAGAAAACTACACAAGATCATATACTAATGAATGTACATTCCATGCACCTAAACGGTAAAAGTTAAGTGGTATAAAGGCCTCTTTCTATGCTCAAGAGAAAATGATGCTCAACATTAAATAACACAATCATGTCTGCACCCAGAAATGGAAGCCAGCTGGAAATGCAAGTGCCTGCCCTTCCTTTGATGGATTCTTTGATGTCAGACACATCATTAAGTAGGAGAGGGAGTGGTGATCAAAAGAAAAGGAAAAAAATAAACCATTTTGAGACCTAAAGCATCTAAGAATTGTGAGATCCAAAGTGCCAAAAGCATCCATTCATACAATCATTGGCTATGCTATCCATACTCAAGAGCATAATAAATCCATCCCTGATTCTTAAAATATCAAATGTTAAAAGCTGTAATCATGCACCTTCAATTCTAAATATCAACAAACATTTCAAAAAATTTCTAGAGGAAATTACTGGAAAAGTCACCTTAGATGTCTGGTACACCAAAAGGCCCTCATAGTTCCTCCATAACATTAAAGGTTATCCCGCCAATTTTCACTTTTATTTGTGCGATGGTATCGCCGCTCGTCTCTTCTTCCTTATTTGAAATAAGTGACGATGTCATCGCTCAAACAAAAGTGAAAAATGGCTGGAGGGCCTTTACTATTACAGAGAAACTATGAGGGCCCTTTTGGTGCATCGGACATCTAAGGTGATTTTTTCGATAATTTCCTCAATTTTCTAAATTAACAACTATTTAATAATGCAGAGTTTTTTTTTTTTTTCTTTATTGACAGAAATTATTTGATCCAAAGCGATATTTATATGGGAATTATAGTGCTGAGCATTCAGCAGATGTCTAGATCCTGAGCAACAAATGTTGGCTTATGATAGGCCTCATTGTAGACACAGCCTTGCAAAATATAACCAGAAAAAAGATCAAAGACAACAGTTCTCTTTATCTGAAAAGGAAAACAACACATCTCCATTCTCCAAGTTTTCTATAAGATGTGGACAAACCTTTACAGGTTTATAAGTGAAGGAAACAGGCATAGCAGGCCCAGCCAAGGCAGGCCAGTCCATTATGGGGCCACTGGACCAAACCAGCCCCTCATATGCCCAATCAAACCAGAACAGGTCCTCCCAGGTCTAGCTGAGACACATGGTACGTTGCACACCTGGTCAATGGGACCCACGGTCCATGTTGACTCCCGGTAAAGCTGAAGCAAGATTTCAGACTTTAAAATTAGTTTGCTTAAATCTTTTGTCTCTTTGTGATTAAGGGATCAGAGAGGTGGTATTAAGAGTATAGAGTAAGTTGAGTAGAAATTTGATTTTAGCTGAGAGTTTAGGAGATTTACTCCAAAGATTCCCTTTTTTTAATTATTTTTTTTTCCGAGAAGTCAGATTTTCTAAAAAGCTGTACAGAAACTGCTGGTAGAGACTAATACAGCCTTCTTGTTGCTGTATTAGTCCCGCCAAAGGTAGGGATACCCTGAGATATCAAAAAGAAAAACTGCTGGTAGAGAGAATTCAAATCAAATTCTAATACAGCCTTCTTGTTGTTGTTCCGTGAAGCTGCCAGCCCTTCAATTCTCTATAGAAACAGAACGTTTAACTGTCAATCGACATTGTTAGAGGACTGGTCTTCTGCGTTGGAATTAGCAATAGTGGTTGGGTTAGGAAAAGGTAATATTTATTTCTAGGGACAGGATAACCTTAATCAAGACAGCATTTTCAAATCTATCAAATCTGCCGGTGTACTAAATTTCTGTTCAAAACGCTAACGACTGTGGTTGAGAGGTTGAAAGTCATCAAACGAAATTTCATAAAGGAAGGGCAGGGCAAGTAAAGGAAGCTGAATTTAATTATGGCAGAGCAAAATGGTCTAACCCAAGACTTCAATTACTTGGTATCGGCAGCCTAGTGCATAAAAATTGGGGATTGTTAGTAAAATTGTAGTGGAGATTTGGGGAAGAAAAAGAAACTCCATCGAGAAAATGTTGTTTCAAAGTATAGTGAGGACGAGTGGGGTTGAATCCCTAGAAGAGTCCCTAGGTCTAGAAGGTTGGGGTTTTGGAATGGAGTCTCATTTCTTGCTTCAAGAATGAGTCCAAGAACAACGGGGGAGACTTCAATAAAGTCGGGACAGGAAACACAGTCCCTTTTATTATTTGATGATTGGGTGGGTAAAGGGGGCTTTGTTTAGTCTATTCCATGGGTTGTTTAGAGTTGTGTCTAACAGAGTCCTCAGTTCAAGATTGTAATGTTTGCATGGGGAAGTCTTGTGTCAATCAAGAGAGTCAAAGTATGAGTCTTTGTTAGGTCAGATTTATAAAAAATGTATTCGCGGAGAAGGAAATGGTGTTTGGATAAGGAAGCCAACTTTTCAGGACAGTTTTTAGCAAAATTTATCTCTCTTGGCCATGGATCTGTTCTATCTAGATCATATCCCTTGTTTGTGCATCTGGTTGGGCTTGGCTCTCCAAGAGTGGAGGTTTTTTGTTGATTTACGATGACAAGGTAAGATCTCCACAGTGGACAACTAAAGAAAATGTTTTACTTCGAAATCTATTTTTGACAGATGTTATATGTGAGAAAGAGCCATTGTCAATCAACCGCGTATTAATTCATTACAAGGTATCTTCTTCCATTTGGAATCATGTGAAAAAGATGTGGCTTCTCTTGGTGTTTCCCAGGCTCTTCGAGCAAGGTGGAGGATGATACCTTTTCATGGTCACAGCTTGGTTCTATGGAGGTTCATCTTTGGTATTGTTTTCCAATGACATTCTGGCCACTAAGAGTTTATGAATTCACAAATGGGTAAATTTTTAACAGAGTTTTGAAAATCTGAATCTTGATAATACTCGGCCAATCGACTCAAACTAGGGACCGAGTCAAGTCAGGGTCAGAGTCCCCTATTCAAAAGTGAATCAGCTGAGTTAGAGTCAGCCAAGCCCCATTAAAAAAGGGCTTCTTTGCAAGGCTTATGGGGCCCAAGAGCGACTCAACTCAAGGGAGGACTTAGTCACCCACCCCCTGGATTTTGAGTTTTTAAATATTGATTGCATAATAACAAGGGAGAGGTGATAATATTGTTCTCTAAGCCTATCACAAGGAGTGAAAGTTTAAATGAAGTTGAGGTGTTGGCTAATGGGTCCGCTAGACCAAGTCATAAGGGGCTTGGAGGAATTGCAAAAAACCATTGGGGAAGCTGTATTTCTGTATTCGAGCTGCAGTTTCTGTATTACAGCTGTGTTTCTGTACGGGCTTGTATGAATTGCTCACAACTATGTCGAAGCATATCAAACTGAATTCCTCGATCTTCCAAAGGGTATTAAATATTACTGTATTTCCAGGTGCAGCCCGGTTCAAACATATTATAAACGATGCTTTCATCATAGAGCACCTCAGATCACAACACAGTGCAAAATGGGAAAGCACATATGTTTTGAAAAAAAGAATGGAGAAGCCTCAATGTGCTTAGCTTCATATTAGCAAATAATTAGTATATCTAAGCCTGCCTATTCTAAGAACTCCTTAGTCCTTCAGGTAGTGCCCATTGATAATTGATAAACAAAAACAAATGATGTTTGGGGTTTTAAAAATCAACAGAGTTATGTGAAGTTTGGGGAGATTGGTTATGGAGATGTAATGTGTAAAAAGAAGGAAAGACTTGTAAATAGATAAGGACTGAAGAGTCTAATATATGGATTTAGATGAAAACAAAACAATTGGTTTTCCTATTAAATAAGTGATTCCATCTGTTTTAAGCCTCGAACTCGAACTCATTGCTAAGTTTAGAAATACTATCAATACCAATCAAGCAAATGAGCCCTAAATCCTAAATTTGTAACATTATTGAAATACTAGAAATTTGAAGAAGAAGAAGAAAAGGCTAAACAAGACATGATGTTAATCTGCTGCTGCTAAGTTGATTGGGGTCGAATCCACACCTTGTTGAAATCGTGCAGTTTCAAATAGCAGGCGGCTCGGTTGCTATGGAGAGCGATCCTCTGCTGCGGCTTGTTCTTAGCGATCGCAAGCGCGTCCGTGTAAAACCCTAGGGCTTCCTCGTGCCTCCCATCGCGGTAGAGCTGGTGAGCTTTCTCGATCTTGTTAAACGAAGATGTCGATGTTGCAGCCATTTGTTTATTCTGTTTTTCTTTTTGCAACCGATTCAGATTTCTCCAATCCAATCCAATCGATTGAAATACAACAACTAGGAATACAGAAATGAAATGAAATGATCGAGAGATGAGAATATCTATCTCTAAGATCTCGATAACGACGAGGAGGATGAGGCTTTGATACGTGGGGTGGCAGGAAGAGATAAATGGATGGATCTAGAAGAAATAAATAAAAAAGAGAGGTGTGGATAGATTGAACTGAAAGCTTGCAATGTTTTTTTTTTTTTTTGTACAGTGAATGAAACAGAGGAAGGAAAGAGGAAGGTTGAGGAAAACGGAGAGACGGAGGGCAGGAAAGGAAGGGTTTTGGAGGATGATGGATGGATGGATCGGATCGTCTTGTTGTGGGGTGCCAGTGCCACTCCCACTGCCACTGATAGGCCCGACGTTACATACTTACTACATTAAATGGAATCTGGCACTGAAACGTCACCTCCCTTCCCCTAGCAGGTGAGTAATCAAATCGCCTAATCGGGTGAGATGGGGGCAGAAATGGAATAGATAAAACCGGACGTTTCCATTTCCAATTCATTTTTGAGAGTGGCTACCTACACACTATAAATGACTCTCTACACACTGCATTTAAAAAAAAAAATCAAAAAATTCCTAAACTACCCTCGCCCTCTCCTTCCCTCTCTCTCCCTTCTCCTCGTTGTCCACCGCCCACCAATTGTGCTCACCCTCTCCCCTTCCTCTCCTTCTCCCTCTCTATTTCCCTCTCCCTGCTCGTCGCCGCCCGCTGCCCGCCCACTCTCCTTCTCCTTCTCCCTCTTCCTCTCCTTCTCCCTACAAACTCGATTTGTTTGGCCCTGTGTCGGCGAACGAATCGGATTCGCCGATTTGAATGGCAATTTTTTGTTTTATATCCAAAGCATTTGATTCTTCTCCATTTGTTTGTCCACCGTGAGAGGGAGAGATGATGGGGAGAGGGTGACCGGGCGGCGGTCGGTGATGAGCAAGGAGAGGGAAATAGAGAGGGAAAAGGAGAGGAAGAGGGAGAAGGAGAAGGAGAAGGAGAGTGGGCGGGCAGCGGGCCGCGGTGAGTAGGGAGAGGGAAATGGAGAGGAAGACGGAGAGGAGAGGAAGGGGAGAGGGTGGGCGGGCGGTGGACAACGTGGAGAAAGGAGAGAGAGGGAAGGAGAGGGCGAGGGTAGTTTAGGAATTTTTTGTTTTTGTTTTTTTTTTTTAAATGCAGTGTGTAGAGAGCAAAATGCAGTGTGCAGGTAGCAGCTCTCTTCATTTTTTTGATGACACGCTCTTGAGGGTCCCACGATGATGATAAATTTATAGATTTGTTGGTTCGGTACCGCTCGAGTACTATACACATCCGATCCAGTCGACTCTCGGGCTGCAATGCAAAATGGGAACTTCCAGAAGCTTGGCCGACTGCGTTGGTGGAAAACAGGGCACATGGATTTAGGGCTTTGTTTGATGTATGTATAAGATGGATTCCAGGAACTCTGAAGGCTTCCTATTTCCCTGGAAAAAAAAATCTTCATATTTTCTTAAAGATGCAAAATTAACATTCACGCCAACGTCCCACCCTCAATCAATGTCACTATGGCCACACCAAGATGACGGAAAGATAGGAGAAAACCCTATTTAAGAAAAGAGATCGACTCATCATCAAGATCATGGCGCAATGTACGTTTTTAGATTATCCATTGTTAATGCGTAGATGAAGATCCATATATTTGATTTGTATTGCAAACCATATTAGATCTAACACAGAGACCTATCAGTTGCGGTGATTGACTGATTCTATTTTCTATGGCTTATGTCAAAAACCTAAAATGCATTGAAACTCCATTATCACCTCCTTTATGTTGGATCTTTTTTATATATTTTATTTACATCTAAAACACTACAAAGTTGTTAAAAATAACATCCATATTTTTTTAATATATTTTCTGAAACATTTTCAAAATTTAATTTCCTTTAAGAGGAACTGCTGGAACAAGCTGATATATCAGTCTAGGCCCGACATAATACACACACACACACACACACACCCCAATAGATGATGTAGCCAGTCATTCAACTCTAGTCAACATTTTTTTTTTCCCTAGAATATTCCATGATATCATGGGAATAGTGTGACACGCAAACTGATAATGGGATTGTCCCATAATGTCATGGTTTTTATGCAACATCTTAGGGAAGGTTTTTTCCAAATGATAGAACCAGAAAAATGGTGGTCAGATGTGTATTTACTTTTCACAAAATATCATTTTTCGTATTTTATAAAATATGAATTCGTTTACTGGTTGTAGGAAATATATGATACAAAATTGATATATCCCATGATATCATAGGATATGATGCAAAAAGGTTAAAAAAATAATATTGACTAGAGTCAAACGACTCTCATCAATATCCCAATTTTGTATTGATAGGTCCCTTTTGGATAAGACACATGAAGTTTTTAATGGTATTTTATGAAGTGCATCATATTTGTATATTTTTTTATTGATACCCGAGCCAATTGGGCTGGGAACCAAAAGAGTCCACACAAGTGGGAATGAGAGCCCACTAATTGGGAAGATTGACATGTCCAAGGATTGATCCCTAGGTGGGTGACAAATAGGATTGCCAAGCAAGCAACCCCTAATTGTGAAAGTGCGTCATATTTGTTAGATCTTATGTTAGGTCCAAAATATATTAGTGTAGAACTGTCTCAGATAAGCAGCCTACCGTTCCTCATTTGCTATTACTTACCGTGTGGGTTGTGACCCACCTGAGCTCTTTGGGCGTTATCATGTTTCGAGAGACGAATTATTTTGTTGTTCGTCGTCATGGAGCTGCCAGCAGCAGCGGTGGTGGTAACGAGACTGAGTAGGAGGGATGGAAGGCACAAAATTCTGACTTCTCTCTCTGAGTTCTAACTCATTGTTTCGGAGAGAAGGATTTGGATCCTCTTGCAAGATTCAAGTTGACTATAGGGGTTGCTTGGTTGGCAAGCATGTAACCCGGCTGGCTAGGGATATTGATCCTTAGGTATGTCACTCTTTCTTCTTGTGTGAGCTCTCATCCTTCTGTTTAGTTTAGTAGGAATATGCAATGTTTGATTTTATTTTTTTTGTTTTGGAGGGAAAACCTGCATGGTTTTTGGCATTGGCAGGCGGTGCATGTCGCGGTGCATGTCATGTATATTTGACAATCAAAACTCTGGACCCATTGGGTCCTTATAAATTAGGTGGAGGAATGCAGAGTTATGCACGGAACCTGGTCAAGTTGGGAAAAGTCAAGGAATACATCAGAGCCCATTTTAGTATTTGTAAATCGATTACAAGTATTTCGATAGTCACACATCAACGTTTGTGTTACTACCAGTAGGCTCATCTTAAAAGAAAGGACTTGTTATTTTAGATATAGTATGTCTCATAACAATAATTATTAGCCATCTGATAAAAAAAAGAAAAGAAAAAAAAAGAAGAAGAACAAATAAAAGCAATGACAGGTTCAAAATGATTATTATGTACTAAATGTTCATAAATATTTATGAACATCAAATCTTTTGTACATACAAGGCAGCTCTTTCCATATGCTTGAATTAATTCACCGATTTGTGGATAAATCCACTCAGTTGAGCCAGGACACTATATGATTAAGGGTCGATTTTCCATCATATTTGTTCTGAAGTCATCACAAGTATGGAAATCATAGCTTCACATTTCAGATTTTCTATATAATACGTGTTAAGTGAGAGATCAACAATTCAACAGTTTTTCAAAAACTCTTTTCTAAGACAAGATAGTGAACCCCTTTTTCTCTTTTTCCTCACAAAAAGTTCCAAAAATCAAGGTATCTTCGTTTCATAAAAACCTAGTTAGAAATCTCCCGAAAAACTAACAAAAATAGCAAAACCTATTTTTTAAACAAAAAATAAAGGAAAAGAACTACAAGTAAAGGGAAAGGAGGGATATCACCTAGGTAATGCTTAGCATAAGGTGGAAGGGAGGAGAATGGGGAGGACACCCCCCAACTCGGACCAAAGTAACTGCAAGATGTTCGCGGCAAGCAAGAAAAACAAAAATGAAGAAAATCTACGAAGTACAATCCAAACCTGTAAAAAGACATAATTCAGCACTTCCTTCATGTCTACCTCCTTTATTTGATCTTCCTGATCGTCAGACAGATCAGGAGCAATGATAACTGGCAAAGTATCCTCAGGTTGAAGAGCTTTTCCATGAGCTTATCAACAACATTGACTGCAAAGCAGTCTTCCTTGTCTGGAGGTTGATGAGAGGCCCTAAAAGCATTCAGCCTCACTTTCATATTACTGAAGGAAACGTTTATAACTCCGGTGCGGCAATTAATGTTCGCATTGGCCGTGGCCAAAAAGGGATGACAAAGAATGACAGGAGTATGTTTCCTCAAATTTTGCACTAGTTCAGTGTCAAGGACGATGGAATCGACAGGGAAAAAGAACTTGTCGACCTTGACCAGAACATCCTCAATTATGCCCCAAGGTACGCCGTCAAATCTATCAGCAAGTTCCAAGGTAACCTGAGTGGGCTTCAATTCCCCAACCCAATCTACTCATACACCGAGTAAGGCAAGAGATTGACACTTGCTCCGAAATCTAATAATGCACGATTAATGATGTGACTCTCAATCGTACAAGTAATGGTGGGAGTGCCAGGATCTTTCAGCTTAGGAGGAGTGTCATTATGGAAAATCGAGCTCACTTGCTCGGTGAGCAAAACCTTCGTAGGCACATGAGATTTAGATTTGCGCTTTTGTGTGCACAAGTCTTTCAGAAATTTTGCATAAGAAGGCACCTACTTGATAGCATCCGACACAGGTAGGTTGATCTTTACTTGCTTGAACACATCTAACATTTCATCCATGGCTGCTCCCTTTTTATTAAAGGGAGAGAGTGTGTAAAGATGAGTGGGAAAAGGGGCTTTAGGCACATATGGGGGGTGCTATAGCCGGGAATGGGATAGATGAAAAACTCGGAGGGTTGACCTCTTTTCCCTTAGAAATTCGTTCAGCCCCAAAATCCTTAAGGTTTGGAGCAAACTCTCTTACAGCCTTCTTAGGCTCCTCGGGCCTAGTTTCAACCTCACGCCCATTCCTCAATGTGACAAGTATTTTTGCTTGCTCATGATTGGTATCACGAGGTTGCGAGCCATCACCCATCTCGAATGTATTCTTAGGGTTGACCGTGGGTTGGCTAGGCAAACGTCCCTCTTCTCTTCTATTAAGAGCATTAGCTATTTTGCCCGATATGAGTCTTTAGCTTGGCTATGGACTGAGAGTGGGAATGGACCAGTTGAGTGGTTTCTTTGAGTTCTTTGAGCTCTTGCAGCGCTGTCTCTTCCAAGGATGGACTCCTTTACGGTGGATAGGGGTTGGGGGTGCTGGTAGGACTATTGGGAATGGTAGGCTGCAGGATTAATAGAAAAATTAGGCCTATTTCCCAGTTGAAAGAACGAAGTGCCCTGACCGGGTGACTTCCATGAGAAGTTGGGGTGATTACGCCATCCCGAGTTATAAGTATTCGAAAAAGGATCATTACCCAGTTTGGAGAACCCCTGTGCAGCATTCACCTTCTCTTGCACAAATTCAGGAAATTGGGGTGATGCAGGACAATTGCTCACAAAATGAGTGGAACTGGAGCACAAAGTACAAGCACCCTGAGAGGATGGGGATTAAAGAGGTTGACCCACAGATAATAGTTGATCCATCTTTTGGGTCAATGCAGCCACTTGAGTGGTGAGTTCATTAGAGCGTTGAATTTCAAACACACCTCTAGAGTTAGAGGCTACTGGCCTCTCCAATCTAGCAGTGGAGGCATGGTGTTGAAAGGTCTCACTCAAATTCACAAAAAGCTCCCATTCCACATCCTCATTCTTCAACATAATAGATCCCCCACTGGCGGTACCATGTTCTCCATTCAGGAGACAATCAATCATAAAGAATTGCACCAATTTCCACTTGGCAATTTGGTGATGAGGACACTTTCTAATGAGATCTTTGAATCTATCACATGCCTCATGAAATTGTTCACCATCAGTTTGGGTGAACGATGTGATGGATCTCTTGAATTGATTAGTTTTTCCCACTGAGAAATATTTATCCAATAATTTTTGTTGTAGTTGGGCCCAAGTTGTGATGGAATTCATTGGTAAAGTACCTAGCCAATACTTAGCTTTGCCCTTTAGCGGAAATAAAAAAAGAAACATCTTGAGGGCCTCACTATTGAAATTTTTATTCTCACAGTGGAGCAAATAACCAAAAAAATCATCAATGTGATTATATGGATCTTCATTGTTCAAGCCATAGAAAGAAGGAAGTAGGTTGATTGTACCAGGCTTGATTTCATAATGAGCTGCCTGAACTGTAGGGAGCTGAATATGTGATAGTGACGCGTATTCCGAAGGATATAGTGCACCTTTAAGGGCCGGAGAGGGGTGTTCCGGGTGGAGCCTCTTCTTACTTTCTTTCCTCCGCCATTAGTGAATTTGTGTGTGAAAAATCAGATGAGTGCTTTGACAAAGCTAAGTATGCACACACACGACTTTTACTGCAAGTTCTAAAAAATTCAAAATGTCTAGAGCTACTAACCTTTGGGGTAGAGAAGAGAGATTCCATTGAGTAAAACTTTGTTCTTTGTGAATTCCCTTGGATCCCTGCACAAACTCTAGGATCGTTTTTTTGTTTTTTTTTGTTTTTTAGAATCAATAATCTGCAATATGAATGGTAAACGACGTGAGTAAAGATGAAAAAGTAAAATAAAAAGTAGAAAAGGCAAAACTAATGTTAGAATTAAAAGAAACAAACAACCGTACTAATTGTCCCCAGCAACGGCGCCAAAATTTGATCGTCCTAAAACAGGTTTGCAAATATAAATTATCCCTAGCTACTATCTCTACTTGAGAGAGCAAAGATGTCAACCGGCTGTTGTATCCTTTGGGACAAAAAGGCTAAGTTGTGTTGGTTCCTAAATTCCTAAACTAATCCTAATAGAAAATGATGTGTTGATTGATGGGTTTGAATCATAAATTAACAAATTAAAGACAAGGTTTTGATTCAATTAGAGAAAAGTCTAAGGGTACAACCCACTCTAACCTCACACAATGGCAAGTATAGACCTAGGGTTTCACTATCAAACGCTAAAAAGACTCGTTTTGGTTACAAACCTTCACAGAGTCAACAAATAAGGGATGTGGGTTTAAATTTGGGCATAACCTATTTCTATGGCATAGATTATCTGAGATCTTACAACACATTCATTCAAGCATCGTTATATGACTTAGTATTCAAATCAATAAGATTAAAATACCAAAGAAAGAGATATTGCATTAAAGCAAATCCAATCACTGGATAACATCATGTCATATAACCAAAAGCGTGTAAAGTAAAACCCTAGAATCTATACATCATCAAAATACAAGATTAGGGCTTCATCATAACCTCAAGATAGAGAGTTAGTTGCTCATGGCAAGAGATTGACGAAGAATCTCTGACAAAATCCCCAATGACGCTCTTCCAAAGCTCCTAAACCAACCTCCAGATCTTCTCCCAAGATGTGAATGATTCTAAAAAGAGATTGGAAAGATTGACATCATATTTATAGCTTTTGGCCTAAAAAATCTTGTTAAAACGCTTCAAAACGCGGAGGAGGGGGTGTCCACCCCATCCCAAGTAGCCTTGGATGCAATTTTGGGTCTGGCGTTCAAACGCCTGGAGATAGTTTCCTCCAGTTCATCACGTTTTGGCTCCATTTTCTCCAATTTTAGCTCTGAAGTCCATCTCTTCACCTAAAACACCTGTAAACATTAAAATAACATAAGGAGCTATACTATCATTCCAAGGTGTAACAAAGTCATATTTGTGGGGCCAAAAATGTATATTTTAGGCTATCATCAAAAGCCTTTACTCTCATTTAATCTATTAAAGCCGATGATTAACTTCAAAAGAAAACTCAATTCATCTTCCCCCACTTCAACTCTAAACAATGGAAAAACGGAACTCCCTATACAAAAAAAAAAAAAAAAAAAAAAAAAAAATTCATGAAAATGTCACTTTGGCATTCCAACAAACACATGCAAGGCAACACAGTTCAACTCTAGACATCAATGAAAAAAGGACACCCTCTTCATAAAAAGTTTTAAGAAAATATCAATAGGCATTCTTACAAACACATGGAAGGCAACATACCTTCAATTTCCATCATTTAAAGGATATCACCTCCTTTTTCCCTCTTTTTCTCAAACAATCAATCCATTCTTCTTTTCGCCTTTTCTTATTTAAAAAAAGTAAAAACTCAAACCAAAAAAAAAAAAAAAAAACCTAATAGAGGGAGAGAGGCTAATACATCAATGATGCAACAAAAAAAAATGAGTGATGATGAATTTCTAAAAAAAAAAAGTCTAATAGAAGGAATCTACAAAAAAAAAAAAAAAAGATGGAGAAAAAAAAAAAGGTTTGTTCTAATGAGTTTCATTTTGCAATAGGTGTAGCAGATCTCATTTGGATGGGGGATAGATACGATATCATCAAGTTTTCTTCTTTTCCTTATTTCCTTTTCTATTGATTTTGAGATTATGAGTTTTGTTGACATCAACAAATGATAGGCAAAAATGGAATAAAAAAAGAGAATTCTGGCGGGAGGTCCTTCTCTGTTATTATAAAGTTTGGAGTCCTCAGTTGTGTTTCCATTTTTAATGGGATTTTTTTGGTAAATGTTCCTATATAAAAATTTATTTATTTATATGCATGACAATCAATTTAGAGGAATTTACCCAAGAAATCACCTTAGATGGACACTAACAAAAAAAGACCCCAGTAGTTCATATGATACAAAAGCGGCCCTCTGAGACCACTTTCATTTTTTATATTAAAGCTTTCATTGAGTGTCGTCGTCCTCGCTCGTTTAATCCCTACAAAACCCCTGAAACCCTATTCTCCCTTTCTTCCTCCCCATTGTTTTCCCCTATTTGGCAATTTCATCACCTCCTTCTTCCTCAATAGCATGCAATGTGGTCCAAGAGGTTATTTTCCAACCCCCTTTGGATTGAAGCATCATAGATCCGAGTATCCCATCACGTAGAGATATTCTTCTTGTCGTCTTCCCATTGTTTGTTTTCCAAAATGACAGTTTGTGAGGGTTTCTTCATCTTCTTTCCATTTCCTTCAACCTTCCAAAATAGTTTTTGAGATTTTCAAGAGGAGTTGGGAGTTCAATGTGCATTGATTGAATCTTGAAGAGCTTCCGATTGATGTAGTTATACCTGAAGAGAATGTTGTTGAACCCAAAGTTTTTTGGCCTTTTTGTACTAATCTAAAACTTTGTTGTATGTATTGTTATGTTAGCCACCCTTTAGA
Organism: Cinnamomum chago; assembly: GCA_038049695.1. Lineage (NCBI taxonomy): Eukaryota > Viridiplantae > Streptophyta > Magnoliopsida > Laurales > Lauraceae > Cinnamomum > Cinnamomum chago. Next base: position 53,349,199 of record CP142460.1, read on the forward strand.
CACTGTTTCTTAGTTGTGAGCAGCCTAGAAGGTTGCTACTAGTAATTCTCTCAGTTTTGAGATTTTCAAATGTAGAAGGATAATGTTGGAAACTTGTTAGGGATTGATTAGTGTAGCGTGGTGGTAGGGAAGCTATTTGAATATATTTTTTTTTATCTTCCACGTTTTGTTGTTGTGCTTGCAATGAAGCATGCAGAGGATGTATGTTGGTTTCTTTGGATCATGTAGTGCCTGTGCACATCACAGTGAATCTGATGAATCTTTTTTTCCAAACTAAGATCAGTGTCGACGTCGTTGCCTGACAGAATATGCTGCCAAACTTTACAGCTTAAATTAGCGTCGACGTTGTCGCCCAACAGTTTATGAAGTCTTGCTGAACGTTAGAATGAGCAACAACGTCGTCGCTGCACAGAATCATGAAACGCTTGGCCCCATTGAAATGAGCAACAACGTCAACGCTCGTTGAAAAAAGGCAAAAAAAGAGAAAATCTTGGAGGGAAGACCGATTTTGTTTTATAAAACTACTAGGGCTTTTTGTTGGTTAGTGGCCATCTAAGGTGATTTTTTGGGTAAATTCCTCATCAATTTAAATTAATAAATTTATGAGGTTCTATTTATAAACAAAACTCCTATATTTTCATAAAAATCTCAAAAGGCCCCTATATTATATAATTTTACTAAGACATCTCTTCTAACTGTCAAACTGTGCAAACCTAACTGCTTCCATCATCACACTCCTTTTTAACCAATTTATCCGGGTGTATTTGGACAAGCATGTTTGGATAGATGGTGAATTGAAGTAAAGTGAGGTAAAGACTCACTTATCTAGATAAGAAGAGACAATGGCGCATATCAAAAGTACACAAATTTAAGATTTCCTCCTTGTTATTTTTGAATAAAAGTAAAAAAAAAAAAACCTCATTCCTCCACTGAATGATAAAAAAATATCATCTTTTTATGCAAAAAGTCATAAAGATTCCTTATCAAGCAACTAAAATAAAAAAATCATCATAACCCGTTAGTTTTTATTCTCTTTTGATTTGATGCTTTTTTCACCCTATTTCAATTCCCCATTCGTCACACATGAGCAAAATCACTAAGAGAAACGAAGTGTTGTTGATTATTGGAGAGATATTAAGATGTTTCTCCTTATTCAAGATCAAGAGGAGCTTGACAAACCTCCACTTGACGTGAAGTACGGCTTCTCCATGTTCGCTAACGGTTGGGGCTATATGTCACCTAAGGAGCTTCTCTGGTTCATATCAGGTACTAAGGCGATGTCAGATCCATCAGCTGAACCCACCCTGTAAACATGGTATTCTTCCTTCCTTCGTTTTGATCTATAACAAGCAACAACTGGACCCGAATCCTCTACAACAAACCTTCTTCACCTATGATTGATTGCTAGTAGGGATTCTCTTCTCCGGCGACGTGCAACTTACAGGTGAGTGTGGGTACCCTTCTTCTCCGGGGACGGACGGAATCATCGGGAACTCCTCGATCTGATGCAATTACTTTTCAGCGCAAAGTGGAACGAAATAGCAAGCCCTGTTTCTTCTCCAGTCGACTGGTCTTCTTCTCCAACCTGTGTGCAAAGATATGGGCTTCTTCTTCTATTCAGGCAACTGAAAAAATCAATTGGTCTTCTTCTCTTTGAGATGGCGATTAGCGGATCTAAGGCGGTAGTCTCCTCTTCTATCTGCACACCATGAAATCCTCTTCTCAGCTTCCTCGCCGTTCTTCCTCAATCCTGTTGGGCTCTGCAAACAGAGAAACTCAAAGCTGCAGTAGTCGTCCGGATCCTCTGTAATCTCTGAATCACAAACCTCTTCCTCAGTGGCCCACCGATCAGATCATAATCCGATCTAATCTCTCTATGTCTTTTCCCGATCTGGCAACAACTGAACCGATGAAGTCTGGCGATGGCAAGATGAAATGATTCCTAATTTTAGGTTAATTAGATATCGTTTGACCAAACCTTAAAGAACAACATCTTTCTTGCGGCGATAGTACTCCTAATAGCTTCAAGTTTAAGAAAAAAGCCTATGGTTGGTCTTATTTTATATATGAGAAGTTTCACCTCAAACTTCAGGTCATTTCAACATTATTTGACCCAGTTTTAGTCTCTCGCGACAAATCGGGTTGTGCCAACAGAGCCTTCGGCTTTTCCAGCAAACCTGAAACCCTTGCTCCGCGTTCTGCTCATATTTCCATCAAGTTTGTTGCATGAGTTGTGGCTTGGTGTGCAATTGTTTCCACGTTGGACTCCTCCAAAATATCTCAAGATTGCATGTGAGAAGGCTTCCCAAAAGGGACTTTCTAAATACACCCACCCTATTCAATATTGACACCCACCCTATATGCCCCCTATATGGCTATGACCTGATCTGACATGACTGAATCCTTTTTTTTTTTAGAAATATGACTGAGTACTCTGTTGCAGCAACATCAAGTAAACTTTCCTACCTCCTCTTTCTTTTATGTCAACTCCCCACGCCCCCTCCACGCAATCTCTCTCTCTCTCCCTCTCCTGCTATCGTGAAGAAAACCTTCCGCCCGAACCCAAACCATCCCTTTCATGGCCCGAGATTTGAATCCACTCGTCAAGCTTATCGGAACGAAGATATTTAGCTTGGAGTATGGATCCCCTGTTTCGCTGAACCAGGGAGAAACTCTCCAATGTCGAAAAGAAGGACGTCCTCACTGGCACCTTCGTCCCCTCTCTCTCTCCCTCACCAGTGGCCACCGCGTCCTCGCCTATCTCGACCCCTCCGAGCCTAGCCACGCCACCCTTAAGCACCTCATCTTCTCTATTCTCTCTTTTCGCCGCAAACACTTCATCCCTGAGTTCAAAACCACCTTCTCTGCTCTCTTCTCCAACCTCGAAGTCCAGCTCTCTGCACGTCGGGAAGCTTCTTTCACTGCCCTCAACGACTTTGCGGCATTCGAATTCCTCACCCGTGTGTATTTTGGTGTGAGCCCGGAGATGGGTTCGGACTTTCCCAGGCTAACAGCAAAATGGCTGCTTCCTCAAGTCTCTCCAGTGAAGTCTTTTGAATTTCTGCCAAGCATCTTAGAAGACTTCCTTCTCCACACATTCCCTCTCCCCCTCAGCACTTGTGAAATCCGACTACAAAAAGCTCTACAATTTCTTCTCCAAAACCGAGACTTGGTTTCTAGATGAGGCAGAGAAACTCGGAATCACTCAAGAAGAAGCATGCCGCAATCTCCTCTTCGTTGTTTGCTTCAACACTTACGGTGGGATGAAGGTGTTCTTCCCACAGCTGGTGAAGTGGGTCGGCTTGGCCGGGAAAGAGCTGCACCAGAAGCTAGCCCGCGAGATCTGATCAGCCCTCAAATCCAATGGCGGAGAAGTGACTATGTCCTTAATGGAGAAGATGCCGCTGACCAAGTCTGCCGTTTACAAAGCTTTGTGGATCGAGCCAACGATACCGCATCAGTATGCGAGGGCGAAGAAGGATATGATTATAAAAAGCCATGATTGGGCTTATGAAGTGAAGAAGGGGGAGATGATATTCGGGTATCAGCCGTTCGCGACCAAGGATCCCATGGTTTTCGAGAGAGCAGAGGAGTTTGTGGGAGAAAGGTTTGTGGGGGAAGAGGGAGAGAAACTGCTCAAGTATGTCTTATGGTCTAATGGGAGGGAGACAGACGATACAGAGGTGGGAAATAAGTAGTGTACTGGGAAGGATTTCATGGTAGTAGTGTCGATGCTTTTGGTGGTAAAGATGTTCCTCTGTTACGATACTTTTTTCATCACATCCATGATAAGACAACACATAAGCATCATTGTCCATTGATTTTTAAATGGGACTTGTTCGTTTACACCCACCCTATTACATAGCATAGCCACTAGAGTGGGTGCAAATATTAACACCCTCCCAAAAACTTAGATCTTTGTGCTATTTTGTAGCTTCCATGGGTTGGACGTCCAAGGCATGTGGGACCCACCTTGGACGTCCAACATAGCTTGGATCTCCTCCTTGATTTGTCTCTTGATCTTCTTTCTATGTTTGCTTGAATTCAGAGCTTGCTTGTTTGACTTTTCCACCTCTTCAGCAAACTTTCCATTCTTGAAACTATTTAATTTCTTGGTTTTGAATTTTAAACTTGGTACTTACCAAAAGAGAGGGGAAGAGGGGGTGCACCAAGTAGGACGTCCACATTGGGATTCACGCCCAAGGTGGACCCCACATACTTGTTTACAATTCTTTTTCTTCATTATTTCGTTCTTTCTTTGACTCCACTTTGACCTCTCTCAAATTTCATTAATGCGGGCCCCGATTTATGAATTATTCCTACACGCATTGAAAGAAATAAATTCAGTCATAATAAGATATAGGCAATTCACATAGACCATGCATCGAACCTGAACATGCATAATGATGTACCAAATTGACCAAATTACCAGATCAAGCACTTATATTTGAAATTAAAAACCTAGTTGGTGTGACGATAACATGATGAAAAACATTGATTTCAAAAAATTCATGTAATTTAATGAGATTTGACTAATTTTGGCCTAAATTCCAACTTGATGCCCATATGCATGAAATTTTGAAATTCAATTTAATTAATCGCAATCAAATCCACAAATTCACATAAAATGACGAATTATTGACACGATTTTGTGGACTTATCAACCAGCTATCCATTTGGTTAAGGAACCGCAAACTAAGTGAGATATACCATCCTTATTTTTGGAACGCCAGATCCCTGATGTTGAGACCCCCCGCAATAATTGGTTTCATTACTGTGGACCATGTAATTGGTATCGAACCCCCTTGATCACCATGTCTATTCCAAAAGAAAGAGCCTTGGGTGAACGTAATATCGTGAGTCGGTGTTTTAGGTAGCAACTGGAATCCGATCTATTATTGTGGAATAGACATTAGAACCGATTGTAAGAGTATCCATTTGCCGACCAAGGATAGATACTTACACCGTCTTTGATTAATGGCCCGATTCAGTCTACTCTTAAGAATAATGCCATTAGATAGACTACTATTATTAATGCTTATGGCTTCACCCAAGTTGGTGAAAGAGCTTTTGGTGCACTGTATTCCAAGAGTTGCCTTCACCTCTGCAGTGCATCGCTTCTTTGTATTAGGCTAAAGGTAAGGCTAGATTTCATCAGGTTAGTCCATTGCTTCACTTCCTCCCCATATAGGTGTAGGGTTTCGATCACCAGTTTGGCACATGCTTGAGAGGATCTGATGAAGAAAAGGGTATCATTAGCATATTGGAGAATTAGTATTCTATCACTACCTAGGGTGATGTTGGGGAAAAGACCCGGTTTCCAGTGGGACATCTTCAACATAGCCTTTGTTAGAGCCTCTCCACAAATAAGGTAGAGATAAGGTGAGAGGGTATTTGATGCCTCGGAGTCCCACATCGACTATAGAGAGAAAAGTGACATGGATTATCTGTAGAGCTTGCATCCTTACCTTGCATGAGGCCTTTTGGTGGATTAAGGCTTACCATAAACAAAATCATGAGGCCTGTAGGTCAAAGCAGACAATATCATGGATGTGTGAAGGGCGGGGCGTTATAGATGGTATCAGAGCTGACTCTCAACTAGTTTGAGTATGGGTCCTTGTATTGGTCTGGTGCAAGTGGGCGGGTTTTTATGTGGACGGGCCAAGAGGGCTGGCAAGCTACCGCACAGGGTTGTGCAACCCTAAGGGGGATGGATTGTAACGCCTTGGAGTCCCACATTGACTATAGAGAGGAAAGTGAATAGGATTATATATAGAGCCTACACCCTTACCTTGCATGAGGCATTTTGGTGAGTTGAGGCCTACCAAAAATAAAACTGCGAGGTCCGTGGGCCAAAGCGGACAACATCATGCATGTGTGTAGGGTGCAGCTAGCATTATAGGGTCCCCATGACGCAGACCCCGCTTTGGAATGGCACCACTAGGCACATAACAGAGGTGACACATTAAAATCCTCTTAGTAACTGATTGAGAAAAGCCCAGCTGCAAAAGGCACTCCTTAAGGAACTTTCATAAGAGCTTATCATACGCTTTTTGCACATCTACCTTAATTGCATAGTGTTTTTTCTTTCTAAAAGATTGGCTCGTCACATGAAGCATCTCTTTTGCAACTGCAATATTATCAGTTGTTATCTTCCCTGGTAGAAAAGCGGATTGCATATTTGATATACAATTTTTAAGATTGGGACGAAGTCCGTTCACAAGTATTTTTGATATAATTTTATACCTAACATTGCAGAGGTTGATTAGGTAGAACTCTTCCAGTTTTCTAGCCCCTTCATATTTAGGGCTTAGAGCTATGTTGATCTCATTGGCACTCGATTATAACTCACCCCTTTTAAAGTAAGCTCTCACCATATCAACCACATCTGGGCAAACAAGCAACCAATAGGAGTCATAGAATATTGCATTAAACTCGTCAGGGCCCGGTGCCTTATCCCCCCAATGAACAGTGTGGCTGCAAGTATTTCATCTTCTGATGTGATTGCTAGAATCGACTCATTGTTAGTTTTTGTCACAAATTGAACCATTATCTTTAGGAGTTGCAAAGGGAGACAATTTCCAGAATCAAGTGGGGGTATAGAGAGCTTGGACGTAAAGCTTGCAGTGGTGTGTGAGGTCCTCAAGATAGTGGTAAGTGCCTCCATTGTTATCCATAAGGTAGTGTATGTGATTGCGTCGGACGTTCATCTTCGCTACCCGATGAAAAAACTTGGAGTTTTGATCACCCATATTGAGCCATTTGACACATGATTGTTGCATCTGGAACACCTCCTATTGGAGATGTTTCAAGATGTATTCTTTTTGGAGGGCCTGTTCCAAGTGAAGGAGAAAGTGGGAGTGTTGGTAATGTCTGCTAATATGCATGCCATGACTCGATTTTTGAGGCGGTTAAGTTCAGTAGATAGTGATCCAAAAGCCAATCCTTTCCAGGACGCCATGGTATCTTTTAAAGATTGGAACTTACAAGATGGTGATTCCGAATGCATAAGAAGACTTTGGTCAAAAGGAGTTACAATAAGTTCAAGCCTCCAAGAAGCTTTCGGCAAATAAGTGATATCATTTACATCCCTATTATTATGATGTTAACTTCATTTTATTTGGAGAACTTATCCAAAAATTAAGGTTGAAGGTTCAATAAGGCCCCAAGTTTTTATTTCTTGTGTAAGTGCCAAGTAGAATATCGAGAGTGGGTTGACACACCCAGCGAACATGCTTGTGAAACACATGGGTCATAGGAATATGGTGTGGACATATAGGTTCAGTAGGGGTGCGCAAGGGGGGCCCAACTCAAGCCCAGACCACATTAGGTCAGGTTTTGGCCTTATAAGTACTCGAGCCAGGCTTGGATCTAAATTCTTACCTATTTAATATATATGTCGGCCTAGGGTATTAAATGATTAAAAAAAATCAAAGCCCAGCTTGACTGGCTACAATAAGTAATGCATATAATTTATTGACTAATTTACTTAACTAAGTGATTAGAAAGCTAAAAAAAATGCTAGAAATCCTACCCAACCTACCCAATTGACTTAATCGGGGGGTTGGGGGATGTTAGGATTGGATTGAATATGGGTCTATCCTTCTAGTTAGGCCGGCCATGAATAACCATAGGGTAGAATCATATGGGTGATCACACAAGAGGGATATTACCAAGAAAGGCCACCTACCTTTAAGTGAGGGGGGGATAAACATGTGTCTCCCATTTCTCCTTTTCCTCCTTGTTTTACCAAGAGGCCACCTACATGGAAAGGGCGGCCATGCCCATATTACCGAGAGGAATGGTGATTAAAATAGAAATGGTGGATAGGAATAATATAAATTGAAAAGATTTGATGCCCCCATCATTTCTATTTAGATTTGATATTTTTACCAAATTCTTGCATGCATGACCTTGTGGACTTAATTAGGAACGGTGGATAGGAACGATGGTGGCAAATGGAATCATATTTAGATTTTGTCATTGAATTTGTCCCTCTCAACAATTATCATAATTTGTGGACTTATTACCAGCTATCCCTTTGGTTAAGGAACCGCCAAACTAAGTGGGACCTCCAAACTAAGTGAGATATACAATCCTTGTTTTGGATCGCCAGATCCCTGATGTTTAGATCCCCCGCAACATTTGGTTTCTTATTGTAGATCATGTAATCGGAACCCAACACCCTCGATCACCATGTCCATTCCATAAGAAAGAGCCCTAGGTTGATGTGATATTGTGAGTCAGTGTTTTATGCAGCAACTGGTATTCGATCCAGTTTTGTGGAATTGACGTTAGAACTGACTATAAGAGTATCCATCTGCTAGCCAAGGATAAATACTTACCTCATGATCGATTAATGGCTCGATTCAATCTACTATCAAGGACAATGCCATTTGATAGCCTGCTGTTATTACTGCCTATGGCTTGACCCTATTAGGTGCAATAGCTTGTGGTGCACGGTATTCCAAGAGCTTCCTTCACCTCTGCAATGCATTGCATGTTTGTATTGAGGCTAAAGGTCAGGTTAGATTTCATTAGGTTAGTCCGCTGCCCCCTTTCTCCCCATATAGGTGTAGGACTTCACCCACCAGTTTGGCGCATGCTTGAAAGGCTTTAACAGAGATGAAGGTAGTATCGACATATTGGAGAATTAGTATTCTATCACTACCTGGGGTACCGTTGGGAAAAAAAGACCCAACTTTCAGTGTGTCATCTTCAGCATAGCTAGCCTTTGTTAGAGCCTCTCCACAAATAAGATAGAGATATGGTGAGAGAGGGTCCCTTGACACATACCCCGCTTTGGAATGACTGGCTTGGAACGATGTCCGTTGACGACCACGCAGTACATAAGAGAGGTTACACGTTAAGACCCTTTGAGTCACTAATTGTGGAAAGCCCAACTGCAAACGACATTCCTTGAGGAATGTCCATGAGAGCTTATCATATGCTTTTCACACATCTACCTTAATGCACAATACGTTTTCTTTCTGGAAGATTGGCTCAGCACATGAAGGACCTCTTTTGCAACTGCGATATTATTAGTTATTCTCTTTCCTGGTAGAAAAACGCCTTGCATTTCTGATATACAACTTTTAAGAATGAGTGAGTCTGTTCACAAGTGTTTTTTTTTATATAATTTTATACCTGACATTACAGAGCGTGATTGGACGAAACTCTTCCAGTTTTCTGGCCCCTTCATGTGTAGGGATTTGAACTATGCTAGTCTCATTGGCACCCAATTCTAGCTCACCCCTTTTAAAGTAAGCTCTAACCACTAACCACATCTGGGCCAACAAGCGACCAATAGGAGTGATAGAATTTTGCAGAAAACCCGTCAGGGCCCGGCGCCTTCTCCCCAATGGACAGTGTAGTTGCAAGTATTTAATCTTCAGATGGGACTGCTAGAATCGATTCATTGTCAATCTTTGTTACAACTTGAACCAGATTCTTTGGGAGTTGCAAAGGGAGAAAATTTCTAGAATCAAGTGGGGGCATAGAGAGCTTGGAAGTAAACCTTGCAGTGGTGTGTGAGGTCCTTAGGAGAGTGGTATGTGTCTCCATTGTTGGAAGTTTGTCTTCGCTACTCGATGGAAAAACTTAGAGTTTTGATTACCCTCATTGAGGCATTGGACACGTGACTGTTGCTTCCAAAAACAAATCATACTAAAGATGTCTCAAGAGGTATTCTTTTTGGAGGGCATGGTCCAAGTGATGGAGAAAGTGGAAGTGTTGGTAATGTCTTCTATTATGAATGCCATTGATCCGGTTTTTGTGGAGGGTAAGCTCGACAAATAGTGATATGAAAGTCAATCTTTTTCAGGATACCAGAGTATCTTTTAAAGATTGGAGCTTACTTTCGAGGGTTGCTGAAGGTGATTTAGAATGCATAAAAAGACTTTGGTCAAAAGGAGTTACAAAAGGCTTGAGCCTCAAAGAAGCTTTCGGCAAATAAGAGATAACATTTACATACCTAATCTTATGATTTGAATATCATTTTATTGGAGAACTAATCCAAAATTAAGATTGAAGGTTCAACAAGGCCCACAGTTTCTACTTCTTGTATGAGTGCTAAGTAGAATATCGAGAGTGGTTTGACACCTTGAGTGGACATGTATGTGCAACACATGGGTGATAGTAATCTGGTGTGGACGTATAGGTCTAATACGGGGGGGGGGGGGGGGGGGGGGGGGGGGGGCAACCCGTGCCCAAGCCACATTAGGTCAGACATGTAATTTAGTGACTGATTTACGTAAACAAGTGATTAGAAAGCTCAAAAAAATGATAGAAATCCTAGCCAACCTACCCAATTGACTAAATCGGAGGGGGTGGGGGGCTCGGAATTGGCATGTATGGTCCATGTCAAGATTGGATTGAATATAGGTCTATCCTTCTAGTTAGGTCGGGCCTGGATACGTCTCTGCTCGTCCTGGCCTGGCCCATGAATATCCCTAGGGTAGAGTCACATGGGTGGTCACATGAGACGGATAGTACCAAGAGAGGCCACCTACCTGAAATGGGGGGATACAGATATGTCTCCCATTTGTCCTTTTCTTTCTTGTTATGCCAAGAGGACACCTACATGGAAAGGGCGGCCACGTCCATATTACCGAGAGGAATGGTTACTAAAATAGAAATGGTGGATAGGAATAATATAAATTGAAAAGATTTGATGCCCCCGTCATTTCTATCTAGATTTGATACTTTTTAGCAAATTCTTGCACGTATGACCTTGTGGACTTAATAAGGAACGGTGGTGGCAAACGTAATCATATTTAAAATCTTGTCATTGAATTTTCTAGCCATTATCACTGAGTTGTTTATTTCGTAGCCATTTTTAGTCGTCTTCATGTTTATCTATTTCTTAAGAGATTTTTTTGTAAAAAGGTCCTATATGTTTTCAAATTACCTCAAAAGAACCATTTTCTAATTTTGCTAAAAGTGTCATTGACTCGTAGTCAAACAACCCAAGAAGAGTTTTCTCTTGGAGTTCGGATCCCCTGTTTCAGCTTTTCGTCCTATCAAATCATGCCAACTGTATAAAATATTTTCTTTTCTTTTTTTCATTTCAAGAGGGTATATTAGTTGGCATGAGATTTTATACAGTTGGCATGATTTGATAGGACGAAACAGTACCTCCCTATTTCTGCGAAACAGGGGATCCTAACTCTTAATTTTCTTTTGCATTTCTGTCTAATGCGAAACGTTTAAATATACATCTATTTCTTCCTTATCATTTAGTATGAGTTAAAAATTGATGTACATTTGTCCATGGTAAAATGCTTTATTAATTCTTTTCTCACCTAGCTCAAATGCAAGTGTAATACATATCTAGTATAAGCTATACTCTAAACTTTGTTATAGATCCGAGGTCACATTCAAAGTAGGACTTCGAGCCATAATTTAACGAAAAATCCATTAAAAATAACAGCACCAACATAATCACCACCACATATAATTTAGGCAATGGATCAGCCCTAAACCTGTATTGGTGAAAAGTGTATGTCTAGCATACCGACACTTAATAAAATAATTCGAATGACAAGTTTTGTTTGAGGCCCACCTAGATCTGTGCCAACTATGAAGTATAGGAAAACTAAAAGATCTCAATAGAGGTCGGGTAGTGCAAAAAATCAACCCCATCAATTCATCTTAGCCCTTTAATCTTAGTAGTCTATGCTTTCTACAATTAAAGAAAATAGCTCATTTCAAATATCAAATGAAATTTGTATATGTAAAAAAGTTAATAATGAGTAGAGGGTGTTTTTAATAAAAACAAAAACCATAGAGGCCTTTGTAAATTTTTAAATACTAAGGGGCCTATGAGAAAAGGAACCCTTCCTTTTTGGTTACTCCCATTTTAATAACAATTACAAATACCCCTGCCTCCCCCTCTCTCCTCTAGTCTCAGGCTCCCCCCTCTCCTCTAGTCTTAGGATGTTGCATGTTTGCAAAGGAGGTTAGAAATCTCAGTTATCAGTGCCTGCAACAAACCTAAATGGAGAACTTGGGGGCTCAGAGTTTCTCAGTAGATCTAATCAACTCCTTACCAGATCCCCTTATTCACCACATCCTCTCCTTCTTAGACACAAAGCAAGCAGTCCGCACAGGGATCTTATCCAAAGGATGGAGGAACCACTGGAAATCCACACCATCCCTTAACTTTCACCAACACTACAACAATACCAACTCATCCAACGATGAAGAAGTCGAAGAAGAAGAAGAAGAACAAGAAGAAGACGATGATAGTGAAACTGAATACCAAGATGATGATTATGAAACTGAAAACGAAAGTGAAGTGGAACAACGAAGAAACTTCATCAGCTTCGTGGAGCGAACTTTGGTTCTTTACATCAGCCCAACTATTCAGAAATTCAGTCTCTCCTTAAAATACAGTGATCGAAGGTATGGTTCTTGTGTCGACGCTTGGATTCTCTTTGCAATACGGAGAAATGTTGAAGAACTTTGTCTAGACTTCTTCGACTCTTATGATGAATACAAAGTGCCTTCTGGGTTGTTCAACTGTGATAAGTTGGTCTCTCTGACCTTGAAGAGATGCCTCATTAAAACTCCTACATTTGTATCCTTTAGCTCTCTCACTGCGTTATCTATATGGGATACAACTTTTAGTGAATGCATGATTAAGGAGATATTAGTTGGATGTCCCCTGCTTGAAGATTTAGTTCTTGTGAGGTGCCGCTTCAACATGTCTTATGAGCTTTGTATTTGTTCATATTCTACACATCCTTCCACATTGATGCTGAAGCGTTTGACGATGAGAGCATGTAGAAATTTCGGGCTTAAAGTTGAAGCCCCTAAACTTGAAATTTTGAATGTTTCGGGTTCGATAATGGGCAAGTACTCTTTCAGAAAATTGGTATCTCTGAAGGAAGCTAAAATCAGTTTTGGTTCTATTGGATTTGGATTTCATGTCGGATTTCCTGATTTGTCAGTTATAGATTTTCGCCATGCCCAATCTCTTAAACTGTGCAACGTGTGTATTCAGGTATGCTTTTATGGTGTTTTAAATTTCCATAGTTTTTAATAATCTTGAATCATTTAGGCTCAATAATGGTAATTTCATGTTAGTGCTCTGATTAATAGGATTTTGTTATTAGCAAATGAGGCTTAAGCTCAGAATGCAAACCTAAACCTTCCTATAGAAAGTGTTTTCAATTATCTGATTTCTAGCTTTGTGCTTTATAGATAATCATGTGAAGCTGGCTGTGTGCGTATTGGATATGGATACAAATCAATTGGATCTGGGAGGGAACCAAGGTGGATTTGAACCCAAATACATCTTTATAGATCTGGTTCAGATTTGGAATTTGTAGAGTCGCAAATGGGTACCCGATTATCCAAGTATTCAAAGGCTCTAGTTCTAAATGAAGTGTATCGAATGGATTTTTGAATCATGAGAAACTCGGATCAGGTTCTATTCGCATAGAATCTAGAGCATTTGGATTTGGAACCAAAGCCTTTCATGTTCCAACATCCACAACAATTACATTCACATATTAAAAGCATATATAGGCTTCTAATTGTCATTTGAGTCATGTTTATATTTGAACATCTACTTAGCTTTAATCCTATACAATTTAATAATTCCACTTGTAAATTAAAAAATATATATATTGAAGATGTTTTACCTAATTATATTAATCCACATTACATCTTATTTCGGATCCAATTTCAGATTGGGATACAACATATAGGTTTTGTGTAGGATTAGGGATATGGGAGGTATTAGCTGGTTGGCCCCTATATATGATATAATATTGCTTAGATTAGGGCAAAGCTCGCAGTTCAATAGACATGGATGAAGGTCACTTCAATCTCACAAAGAAATCACTCTTTACATGAGTAATTTACTTACATAAGTACTATTCTATGTACTCTCAATTCATTTGCGGTGTTCTTAACTCTACGGTTTATCAGGTGAACTTTGGTATTTTTTCTACTGGCCTATTTAGTAATGAAGGGGTCATGAGTGAAATTTAGTCATTCGGAGAGATAGATGGCTGGATGGCCCATTTATAGCTTACACAGTCCCATTGGTTTAGGTCTTAGAGGCATTTCTTTTCTATTTCTCCATTGAAATTAAAAAAGATGTGGGGTTTTTTTATTTTTCCATAAATTTAGAAATTCAAAACCACTTTTTTAAAGACTTGAATATCCATGATTCTATTCATCTATTGAATTAAATATAAATGTGAGTACATATTACAACTTAAACTTATTATTCATAAATAAACACAGTAAGTCTTAAAACTATAGCTTCCTAGAACTATATATATATATTTTACCTATTTATATTTTTTAAGCTTTCTTGAGCTGAGTTCAACTCGGCCTAGCCCAATTAAGATGCGCTGGATGAATCCTACACTTCGAAAAATACGCCTCACGCACTTCCTTTTTGCCTCTCGGAGTAGTCACTGTTAACACGAACCATAACTGCTTAGGCCTCCCTCCGATAACAACAACAAAGTGTGGTGCAATATTGTATAAGTGTGTGGGTCTAGGATAAAACAAAACCCTAGCTTCATGATCACAAACTACCAGCTTACATTCTACCTTGTTGTCTGCCTCCTCAGCATCTTCATGTGTCATTGCATACACGCGCCCCACTACTTGAGGTCGATGACATGGTTGCTGCTGCGGTTGCCTTTGTTGCATTGGCATTTGTTGAGATGGTCTTTGTTTTGCTAATGCTTGCCTCTGCTGTGGCTGTTAGGACTTTCGTCTCTACACTACAAGGAATGCCTGCCTGATGGGTTGGGCTTGGGATGGTTGATCGGCCTGTTGTTGCTGCTATGGTGCCCTAACTGTATCGCCTCTGTTACAAGGGCAATCTTTCATCGCGTTGTCCATAAAACCACACTCGAAGCATGCTCCAAGCCTCCTTATGCACTGGCTAGAGTCATAGCCCTTACCGTAGTGCACACAAGAAACCGTCTTCTAGGAACACTCGTCCACCATGCATCTGCGAATTAAGGAACATCGAGGCAACTAAAGCCACCCTCTGCCTTCCAGTGCACCGAAGTTTCTCATAAATGTTCTTGGCATGCACTATCCATTCACCAACTTGTAGAGGGTCCTCACTGCCTATGAACTCTAAGGCTCCTCTCTTCCTAAACTTCTCATATAGAGAGTTTGGGTCACTTTCCCTGGACTGTACTACAACTTGGGTGCCAACTACCAACTGAGCTTGCCTTTCCATCAATTTAAGGATCTTGGCCTGCATTGTTGACTTGGCCTCATTTTGTCTGGCTAGCTTCTCATTTGTAGCCGTTTGTTGTTTTACAATAGTCAGAAGAAGAATACAGAGCCCGTCATCACCCACTAGAGGTGATGGAGGTGGAGGTGGTAGATCTTCGTTTATCTCTAAATTCGGCTCAATGAAAACTTCATCCACTGAGTCCTAGCTGCTACTAGATGCATGTTAGGAATTCGGAGTCTTCCTTGTAGGCATTTTATGTAAAACAATCTTAGATTAGGAAACAATAGACATCCTAGCCAAGACACCTGAGTAAACAAACACCCCCATAGCATCCTATAGTATGCTCACCATGTGCCCTAAGATTCTAAGTCTTTTAAATCCTTAGAATTGTTCATGCTCTAATACCAACTCCATACGTCACGCCCTAGGCTTGAGATCACACAATTTTCGAGGCACGGCATGTTCGCATGGGGATTCGAGTACTCAACTCATCATACATTTATCCCCATGCATTAGTTCCCATAGGACTTCAGCTGTTAGGTCATGCATACCGTCATGATTATGGTACATTTTGATTTCGTGGAAGCCCGTTTAACATAACATCTATAAGTACATCCAAGTATGATATCCACTAACACATCCATCGATAACATATTTGAACAACAACTAATGAGAGTATAATCAGTCATTGAGACAATATTTAGGATTTAAATTTTAAGTTAGAGAAAGAAAGAGTAAAAGAAAGAAGCGGAAGCATTAGTTTAAGTTTACACAGTCCATAATGGCCATTCGGGCCATAGGTTAAGGGTCAATAACGTGTCGTCCAACACTTAGCATATGGATGTCTAGAAGACATCGCCAGGGGTCCACTTTGCTAACTTTCTAGGAGTCTCCTCATTCTCCTCAACCTCCTAGGCAATGGGGGTTGGTATCTCACCTGTAAAGCAAAATATAGCATCATTAGACATAAAGTCAAGCAAGATAAACAAATATAAAGCATAGCATATTAAAAAAAAGAACAATAAAGGACAAAAGATCATATGAGGTTAATACACATAATCTAAGCATAATCAATGCATGGATCAGCAAGAACAATAAGAATCATGAGTAACATGTTGACTTAGCAAATTGGCATGTCCACATAAGCTATATTCTCCAAACTCAACCATTTACATGGATAAATAAAGAGCATGAAAACATAGCACAACATGATGGCACCACTAGGAGGCATAATGCCTCATAAAACTCTATTGTAGACTTGGAGCACCGGTAAACTCCCATACCATATAGCCTAGACTGTAGCTAGTGCATAGGGTTTACTAAATCCACACTCAGCCAAGTTCGACTGCAATAAGATCGAAGCCAAGTGGTGCCGACTCAAGGAATAGAGTGTACGTGTCATAAAGTATGAAACATATGCATATCATGGCATAAACATAGTCATAGGGTGAAATATGACTTAACAGATGTATAAGAGCATGAAAAACATAGAAGAGACATAAAAATTTTACCTATCAAGGTACATTGTGCAAAATGAGACAAACATGGAAGTAGGAAGTAATTCAAAATGCATGCATAGAGATCATATGACGAATCAAGGGTAAATAACGAGCCAACCCTAGGGTTTGGGAATGCCCATTGGTTTCACTGTCCAACTCTAGGGCCTTTGACGTCTTCGACTACATAACCCATGGCATTATACTAATTTATGGACATCGAATGCCTTAGGATAACACCTTTAGTTCAGGATACATGAAACTAGGCACAAGCTTCCTTGTAGGTGTATGTTGGCTGAAACAACACCCACATAGGTATAGGAGTCCATTAGGCGTGTGTTTGGGGTTTAAAGGTTTCATTGCTAATGCCCAAACTAAGTCTGAAAACCCACCTAACAATCCTAGTTTTCGCGGTTGTTTCGGGGTTAACTCACGGTCGATTGCGAGTTCTCATGGTGGGTCCACAGTCGAGCCTTGGTCGAACGCGGGGGTCTTCGGCTCACTGCTTTGGAAAGTGGGTGGAAAGTCAAGGTATTGGTAATGTGATTGTGGGATTCAAGTGTATATGATTAATTTCCTTAATGTGACCGTGGGATCACCAAAAGAGAAAAAGACATAAGGAGCTGATCGGGTAGTCTCACATAGAAGTCATGTATGAAATCATTAAAGAAGCTTGCATGCATGGATTTATAAAGTCTAACTTGCCTTCTACTGATGCTTAATGCTATTCCCATGAAGTCCAGGCTCCCACCCACTCTAGTAAGCTCCACAACCTCAAAACCCCAAAGCTACTACTAAAAAAGAAATCATAGACAACAATGGGTTGAAATGGAGTTGAATTAGCATGCATACAACGAATCTGGGTTGATATAATTGATTCCATGCAGGAGAAAGTAATATGGGTGAGAAAAGATTACCGATTGGACAAATGCGGCTTTGCAGTGGAGAAGAAGGTTTATGGAGGTAGAAGATGAAGCTTTGGCTGAGTTTCCAGTATGCAAAGCCTCCCTTACCTGGTTTGAGGGTAAGGAGATGGTGAGAGGAGAATGAAGAAATAGTAGGGAAGGAGTTCCAACTACATGAATTGGGGAAGATGAGGGTCTATTAAGGATGGCCAGTTTTAAATGAAAAGGTGTGAAATTTGCATACAAGTCTACATTAATAAGAGAAATATCACAAAAAGGCTTTTGGGATGGAATTGGATCAAAGCGGGTCCAAATTGTTCCGATCAAACAGGAAAATCGAAGTACATAATATGCATTACCCAATGCACCCAAACTCACACCGAAACTGAAAACACACAGCGAAACCCATAAACTCAAAATTATGAAATGGCCGTCAACTACCTTGTCATGGTCAAAACCCAACAAATCCACCTATCCAACCACATTAACATCCAAAACAATCAATTAGGCATCTAATTAAGATTAATTAGACACTAAACACGCTTAGGAAGAGTCAAGGTGTTACAAGGGTGGTAGAAGTGAGGAAAGTATTGAAACAAATGAAGACAAAAAAGGCTACGGGTCCAAAAGACATTCCAATAGAGGCATGGAAATGCTTAGGAGAAGGTTGGGGGATTTAGTTAACTAGCATGTTTGATAAAATATTAATGACAAAGAAAGTAGTACTTGATGGATGGAGAAGAAGTATTGTAGTACCTATTTATAAGGACAAGAAAGATATATAAAACTATACTAACTATCGTAAGATTAAACTTATAAGTTTTATTATGAAGTTATGGGAGAGAGTAATAGAGCAAAGACTTAAACAAAAGACCAAAATACCTGAAAATCAATTTGTTTTATGCAAGGAGGTCAACTATGGAAGTTATCTTCTTACTTGGGTAATTAATTGAAAACTATGAAACAAAGATTAAAAATCCGCATATGGTCTTCATTGATAAGGAAAAAGCATACAGCAAGGTACCTAGAGATTTAATTTGGTGGGTTTAAAATAAAAGGAATGGTCTAAGAGGTTATATTGAAGTTATTAAAAACATGTATGAAGGAGCGGTAACGAGTGTGAGAGCTGCCCGTGGAAAGAAATGTGAGTTTTCAGTGACCATAAGTTTGCCTCATGGGTCAGCTCTAAGCTGTTATATCTTTTTTTTTTATTAAAGTTAAGTGTTCATATTCAAGAGGAGATACCTTAATATATGTTGTTTGCAAATGATACAATATTGGTAGATGAATCACGATTTGGCGTGAATGCAAGATTTGAGAGATGTGGGAGGCTTTAGACTCCCAAGGCTTTAAAATAAGCCGTGTAGGAATAGAATATATATGGATTGCAAGTTTAGTGGGCATATAGAAAGAGTTGAAGCTACTATGAGAATTGAAGCACATGAGACATCATCAAAAGATTTTTTCCATTACCCCGACTCGCTAATTAGAAAGAATGGGGAGATTGATGAAGATATCGAACATAGGATAAAAGCAGAATGGTTGAAGCGGCGACTTGCTTCTAGAGTAATTTGTGACCAATAAAAGGAGAATTTTTAGTGGATACTGATGGGCCTAGTTATGACCTATGGAACAGTTTGTTGGCCAATCAAGAAGCAACTTACAGCACAAAATTGATGTAACAGAGAGGAGAAAGTTGAGGTGGATATGTGGTAAAAGTAGGAAGGATAAAATTAGAAATGATCATTTTCGAAAGAATTTAGATATAACATTAATAGAGAATGAAAGTAAGAAACCCGTTTGAGATGATTTGGCATGTCCAACGAAGGTCAATAACGACATTAACTAATAAGGAAAAGTTTGACTATATAATTTGATGGCCCACCAAGGGGAAGGGGTAGGCAGAAAACTACATGTATATAGCTAGTAAAAATGGATTTGCATAGGTGCAACTTATCCGAGAATTGGCTCAAGATAGATCAAAATGGAGAAAGAAAATTCATATAGCTGAGCCCAACGTAGTCGATTATGATGATGATGACGACGACCACAATGACTTTATTTCCAAATGGCTCATGGTTAATATTAGCACATAAACAACTGTGCATATGTAACTATAGATCTAATTAAAAATAAATAAATAAGATCTAATTCCATTTAACTTTTATTGTTTCAGCAGGAAATCGTAGTTATATATATATATTTTAAAATAAACTAAATTTCACTAAGAAAAGATTATCTACAACTCATCAAAGAAATTAAGAACAGAGTAAAATTTCTGTAAAATAAGCTCCCAAGGAGATAAAGGAAGAAAAGAAAAAGAGAAACATCGACACAATATTAAGATATTAATCCATCAACAATATTCAAAATACTCTCCCTTTAAAAAAAGAAAAAAGGAAGGAAAAAAGAATCAAAATGCTTTGGCTATTCAAACTACCTTTTGGAATAGGAAACTCTAATGCACTGGCCATTTAACTCTGGTCTACTCCCAAGAATCTTAGTATCGGGATTTAAGAACTCAATTACCAATCCATCAACTTTTAATTTGCATTCATCTTGCAATTACCGTGCTGCAAAAAAAATATTGTATTCTTATCTCTTTCCATAAGCCATGTTGAAAATGCTTTTGACAGAAGATGGGATATTAGCACTGTCATCTTCTGTTGTGGAACTTGAGTAAAGCATGTTTAAGTCTTTCTCATGAGACTGCTACACTAGTGTTTGTGTGATACTGCTGTCTTCGACATGATATAATATATTTGGGAATATATACATGGGATAGCCTAGCGCTGAGGAGTGGGCTCCACCAAGGGAGAGTATTAAAAATATTTATGATGTCTATACTATGGCATCGGATGTTTTGGTGGGACTGATTTACTAATGAAGCTGAATATAGTATCAAAGCCAACTGATTGTGAGTTTAAATTCTAAGATGAATGACTCAGGATGAAAGTGTGCGTGTCGTCAAAAGTGCGCAAACTATATTTATATTATTTCTTCCTCTTTTTCATGGGTTGCAGAAGTTGACTTCAAAGTTCTATGCCAGTTTCCTTGTTCTCTTACTTTATATCTTGTGTTGTCTGCAGGAAATACACTGTCCCTTGTTCAACAGATCCCTCTATTTAGTCCTCAGCGTGGAGCGTCTTACCCTACTAACAGGGTTACAAAAATATGAACTCCCAGGGGTAGCCTTTTTGTTGAGGAATTCCCCTAATCTTCATACTCTCGTAATAAATCTGGTCACCACCACATGTATTTATGTAAGTAGTACCTTTCAAAAAAACTATAGTTAATTGTCGCTTTTTTTTTTCACTGTTGTCATTGTCCATTTGCATCTCAATTTAAGCTCCCTATTTGCAGTTTGTTTTTAGAGGTAGGGTAGGCGAAATCCCCATGTTGAATGAAGGTTGTGGGGACAGTGGCGGACCCAGGATTTTTACTTAGGTGGGGCTAAACTTTTACTTGACCTTGCTAACTTTTTTTCACATTACCAATACGAAAAATGTATTGCATTTAAATAGACACAAAACTTTTTCCATGCTTAGATCTCCTGCCCAATTGAAATTAGGATTTGAAATTAAGGGTTCAAATTTAGGTATAGAGTAATTAGGATTATACTACATTTGAAGAGAGAGGAAGATTGCTTTATTAGGGTTATTTGGTGAGAGAGAGACTAACTCTGAGAGAACCGACCATGAGAACTCGATCGATGTGAGGATCTTAGACTCTTCGTAGAAAGAGATCCATGCAAAGAGGATATGGTACTCTCGGTTGGAAGAAGATGTTCAAAGAGAAGATGAGTGTTTTCACCAAGATTTTGTGACGTGGGGCGATCACAATATTTAGACGTGGGGCAACTATTTACTAGACATACATGGAAGAGGTTCAGACCCAACCAAATATCATC
Organism: Cinnamomum chago; assembly: GCA_038049695.1. Taxonomy (NCBI): domain Eukaryota; kingdom Viridiplantae; phylum Streptophyta; class Magnoliopsida; order Laurales; family Lauraceae; genus Cinnamomum; species Cinnamomum chago. The sequence continues at coordinate 53,370,730 of CP142460.1, forward strand.
TGATTTCAAATTTGGTGGCCCCAGGTCATAAAAGGGTAGGTCCGCCCCTGTGTGGGGATCATATAAGTCTGACTCAGATTGGGTGCAGGTTTGGGCCATCTGACTTATTTATTTTAAAAACGGGTCGAATACGGGTTGAACTTCAACCTATAGACAAGCCACGTCAACCCAGACACTTTTCAATCTAACTATTTTGCAATCTATGTTGTGAAGTCTGATGTGGTGTTTATATCTTGACCAAAAATGGAAAATCTGAAGTCTAAATAATCTCAATTTTCAGGAGGGGTCGTACTGTCCGATCCAATTATATCCTTTTGATGAAAGAGATTACTGGGCGAAGCGACCATCCACATTCGCATCTTTGACATACAGCCTCAAGACTGTAGAGATTACCGGCTTTATGGGAGAAGAAAGCGAATCATCAGATGACGTTGCAGAGTTTCTTGAGAAACAAGAGTACAAATTAAACTTCATTAGATTTTTGCTGGAGAAGGGAAAGGTTTTAGAGAAGATGACAATTCGTGTGGCTGAGAAACCCTATTTTGTTGAGGAGAAAGACTGGCGAAAGATGGTGCTCAAAGTAGGTAGAAAGGTGAAGGCTATGGATAGAGTGAGTACTAATGCAAAGGTATTATTCTTCTCAATCTAGCTAGTAGAGCAATGGAGTCCTTTCTTTGTTTCAGATTTTTAGTACTCTTTGTTTAATTTCCTTGATATGACAGGAAAAATTATCTTATATTTCGGTTGGATTATTTAAGTAATGCCTGTTGAATCTTACAATAGGACATATTTTATTTTCTGTTAAGTGTCTGACTGTTTTTGGGAAATAAAGTTTACAGGGAAACATAATTACTCCTTGTCTTTTATATTTTTTTATTATTAAGTTTTGTGCATGGAGCACACAGATGCACATGCAGATGATACAGGCTGATCATTCAGCAGCCTCCCTTCCCTTGATGAATCATTGCATAGATATTCTATAGGTCAGCTGTAATTATGTTGACCGTTCTTGCAATGAGGAAATTTGACGTGAGCATGCATTTTTACTTCAAGGGGTGTGGGAATATATATGGTTTGATTTATCGTATATCCAGATTCTTCAAAATGGGGATCGAATGAATTGTATCATATATGATACTTCACTTTTTATATGAAAAACTTCCATCCTTTTCATAGTCATTATGCGTCCAGGCCATATCCTGGCATCACAGGTTATGACAAGGAGGAATGAAGATATTTTGCAAGCTTTATGGCTTAACTTTCTTGTGGTTTGGGATTTAGTTTCTTAATTAAAGTTGTATGCATTGTGTAAGAATGATATAGTATGAGCACTGAAGGTAGTTGTTTTCTTGCTAGGAAAACGCACTACATATGCTGACCCTAGATTGATGTTTAAGATGTGATGATGATAATAAATGCGGTCAAGCTTGGTTGTCCTTATGAGGAGAATGCATAAACCTAATCTTAGTTGATCAGAACAAAGATAATGATATGATATGAATGACCTTAGTGTATTTAGGGGTGCCGCGGATATGTTGGAATCATTACTTTTAATATTCCAATAAGAAAATCAATAAAATCTCCATGGGAATTCAAAGGTCATCGATCATGGGATTTTATTGTTGCCATGTTACATGTAAATTCATGTCCTTTAGTAGACTATATAATAAGGTTGTGTTGTAGTGTGTGAAGCAAGAGTGTGTGTGGTGAAGGCTGTCCAAGTGTTTTGACGTGAGAAATCTCTTGTTATCTTTATGGTTTGAATCATATACCAGTGTTTTTGTCCATTTGATTGGGTTTGCATGGCCCTTTGGTTGTACAACCCCACATATGTACACAAGCACACACACTCCACACCTTCATATTTCTACAAATTGATATCAGAGCATTTATTTAAAGTGGTATTAGATCATGTTTTCTATCAGACGCTCACACAGTTAGAAGGTGGCATAGGAGGGGCATAGAATGGATCCCAGATGGACAATGGCGAGAACCGTTTAGTCTTAAAAGGTGATTTTAGGCCATCTAGTCTCCATGAAGCCCTTCCATTGAAATGCTGGGAGTTCGTTGTGGGCCCACAGGGTGGGCCTTATCAACAATGAGATGGGCTCTTTACAATGTTCATTCCTGATCATGAAGCGTTTATCCTCTTGCAGTAAATATAATTTATTATTATTATTGTTTTATGTTAGGGTAAGACATGCAGTATACATAAGATACCTATTGTTGAGTTGCATGAAATTACCAGAAACTAGCTGACTTCTAGTCTTCTTTCTTTCTTTTTTCTACACCCCTAGGTCACATTGACCTTGGACGGCTATCAGATTAATGGCCCAACCAAAGCCCAACCTATTTATTTGAGTAGAAAATATCAATCTCATGAAACCTAAGCATGTTTGTGTAATGTCCGAGGAAAACTGGTTTTGTGGACATTTCTCATTCCATTGATTTCTATTTCCCAACCTCCCTTATTGGGAACACTTTTCCCTGAAATTGCAGAGAATTTAACTCATTTTTTGAAAAGCAGCCACACCAATTACTAAAAATTCTTTTTAAAAAAGTTGCCAACTTTTGCTAACCTTTTCTATGGAAATGAAGCTGCACAAATGCAGCCTAAATCCTTAAGTCGAATTTGTGATACTTCGAGTAGTATTTATGGTCCATCTCAAACCTGTCCCTTTATTAGCCAGGTTAAAAATGTCAGCCTGAACTCAAATTGCTAGGTCGCTGTCAATTGAATCAGCTGATCATTTTATTGCTTGCCTTCCGTAGTATATATGCTCCTTTGATTATTAATGATTTGCTAGGAAATTTTGCTCACCATTCATGGTTAGATCTGAGTGTCAGCACAAGTCAGACCCAGCGCAGGCCATTAGCAAACTTTATAAATTCCTTTTTGCTAAGAATCTTACACCAGGCTAGGTTGGACCTTTAAACATACATACCCATGTTCCAGGCCTGGTTAACAAAGGCACATCTCCATCCCACGGGCCAAAAAACTACAGACAATAATGTGGGCCAGGTTCAGGCTGGCTCATCCAAAGAGCAGCCCTAACATTGGGGGAAGGATTCAGCCCCCAGTCTGACCCTCTGAGGGTTAAATTCATCTCTAATATTATGAGTTGGAAACCTGACTGCATTGCTGTAGCCAAAGTCTAACTATGGATTTCTTAGACTATGGCTCAAGTGATGAAGTTATAAGGGAGAGAATCATATGTTTTTCATGTAATCAATCTCAATGTGGGCCCAACAATTGTTAGTTCAAAATTTGGTCCACATCCAATACAAGTGGATAGACCTTGAGCTGTCTAGATTTTATAATTGGGCCTCTTTTATATATTTATATATAGACCTAGCATATAAGATAAACTTCGATTTCATTGAACATACATGGATAAAATCAGAATTTACCCACAGTGAACGTGATTAGATCAATCATGGTCTGCCATGTCACCGTAGGCAGCCCCTGCCTTGGATGGGGTAGGATGCCCATAGTGATGTGGCGGACTGTGATAGGTTCACTTACGATCGGCACCCCAAGGTAATAGGCACAATTGACGTGGATTCCCACATCAATGCGGTGAATGGGGGGCCATCTTAGCAACATGATTAGAAATGGAAAAACTAATATTCAAATTCAGACTTCATAAAATCTTGGGCACCACATTCTACCCTTGGGGCCCATCAAATCAATGTCATAAATCTCACATCTAATTGAGGGTTCGAAATTGCATTACCATACTGGGGCCACAGGGGATTTACTCGACTCCCCCTGGGCCCGTAAGGATTATTCCAACCCAAAGGGTTGGGACACCCTCCGTTATTAAAAAAAAATGTACGGAAATCCAATCCAATACATGTTATACTTACAGTGCCCATTTAAGTAAATGTCTCACAAATCTCATATACTGTGGGGCTGATCTAACTATGTAGAAAGTCCAATGCAATGTTTTTTTTTTTGTTGCTAAAAGGCAATTTGAATTTATAAGAGAAAGAGAAAGGAGACAGGGCCAAAGAGCCCACAGGGGAGCAAGCTCAAGGAGCTACAGCACAGAGAGAGGAAACCAAAAAATAAACAGAAACCAAGAAAACACAGACCATGCTTAAGTAATAGGGAACAAAAAATTACAGAAGAGCTTAAGAGGTCTACCAGAAAAGGCTTGTTAATACGCTTGAGAGAGACGAAAATGAGCTCAGTTAGGTATAGATTGACCTTCGTCTGGGAGGCTCTAGAGTTCGAAAAAATAGCATCATTCCTGCAATTCCATAAAGCAAAGGCAGTTGAGAAGAAGATGGTAGCAACTCCTTTGCAGGCCAGAGTATCACTGTGGGAGGAAAGAGCTAGCCAGATCTTTGAAGGAAGGAAAGGGCCATCAACAGCTGAGCCAGCCTTGGAGAGAATCCACTTCCATATGACAGAGGAGAAAGAGCAGAGGAAGAGGAGATGCAGAGTAGACTCCTGCTCTTGGAGACACAGGCTGCACCTTGAAGCCAGACTGATACCAGAGTGCTGAGCCCAAGCTTGAGAAGGGGTCTTACCATGCAGCAGCCTCCAGGCAAAGAAAGAGACCCTGGGTTGCTGAATGGAGTTCCATACCAGAGGAGCCCAGTTCAACCAGTAAGTAGAGTGGTTGCTGGTTCTGATGATTTGCCAAGCTACCTTGAGAGAGAGGCCTTGGTCCTGGTGGTAGCTCCATTGTAGAGTGTCTTTAGAAGACAGGTCCAAGTAGAGGTGCTGGGTAGCTTGCCGCAAGAAGGCAGCTACTGCAACTGGAAGGTCAGCAGGAGTCGTCCATTGGGAACCATCCCAGAGAGAATGAAGCTTCTGGTTAGAAGGAAAATTGATAAAAGAGTATAGGGAGGCCATGCTACCTTCTTGCATCCAATTGTCATACCAGAAGTCGATTTTCTTGCCATCTCCAACTTTCCACTTACTGCCAGCATGGATGTGATGAGCCAAATTCCTGATTTTGCGCCAAATACAAGATTCAGATTTGGAGGTGGAAGAATGCCAGATAGAAGAATTTGGAAAGTATCTGCCGACCATCCAGTTGGCCCATAGCGAATTGGAAGACATGGCCGTCCATCCCATTTGATGAAAGAGGAAGCATTTTGCTCACTAACACGCTTGATGCCTAAGCCTCCTTCTGTGATGGGGAGAGTGACTGTGGCCCAGTTAATTTGGCTTCTTTTCTGCTTGGTTGCCCCCCCTGACCAAAGGAAATTCCTCATGATAGTTTCCATATTGGTGGACACTGACTTGGGGATAGGAAGAACCAAAGCAATGTGGATAGGCAAGCTGCTTAGCACATGCCTCACTAGAGTCCTGCGACCAGCAAGAGAGAGAAGCTGAGATTTCCAGCCAGTTAGTTTGCACAGGAATCTGTCAAGCAGGGAGGTGAAATGATGTCTTCTTGGGGTGCCAATAATGAGAGGAGTTCCAAGGTAGGAAGAGTGGAAAGGTCTGTCCTGGATATTAGTGATGTCCAAAATTTGTCTTCTCTTATTGGGGTTACATTTTCCAATGAAAAGTTTGCTCTTGTCCAAATTAATGGTTTGGCCAGCACTGGATTGGTAATTAGAGATTACCTCCTTTAAGGCTAAGATGCGCCTTTTGTGGCTTTTGAGGAATAGAAGAATATCATCAGCATACATAAGATGGAAGGGGGTATTAGGATCGTAGATGAGAGGGGAGAAATGGTGTTGTTAGAGACTAGGCTATGGATGTTGAGGCTAAGAATTTCTTTAGCGAGAATAAAGAGATAAGAGGATAGAGGATCCCCTTGCCTTAAGCCACAAGAGGAGTTGAAGAAACCATAAGGAGTTCTATTGATGAGGACAGAGCCTTTGGCTGTGCAAACACATTCTCTGATGAGACTAATCCACTTGGAGGAGAAACCAAAGAATCGAAGACTTTTGAAGAGGAAGGGCCAACTAAGTTTATCAAAAGCCTTGGAAATATCCAATTGCATACACAGAGTGCCACCTTTCAGCTTGGCATGGAGCTTTTGAAACAATTCATGAGCTAAAGCTATGTGTTGATGAATTGATCTGCCTTGGATAAAAGCTGCCTGGTTAGGGTAAACAAGATGGGGAATGATCTTAGAAAGTCTGGAAGCCAGAATTTTAGCAATGATTTTGTAGGTAAAGTTGAGGAGGCTAATTGGCCTGTAGTCAGCAAAGGTGGTAGGGGAGGTGGATTTGGGGATCAGAGATAGGAAATAGGTGTTGAAAGCTCTATATAGCTTGCCTGAGATAAAGAACCGTTGCATTGCTTTAACCACAAAGGAGCCAATGATGTGCCAGGCAGCAGTGAAAAAATGGCCTGAGAAGCCATCCAGGCCTGGGGAGCTGTCTTTTTTTAGGGCAAAAACAGCTTTCCTAATCTCTTCAGCATCAGGAGTTCTGGAGAGGAAGGTGTTCATTTCTTCATTGACTTTGTGGCTGCCTACCCCAAAAAGGAAATCAGAGGGGACTGAGCGATAGGAATTTGCTATAGAAGCAAAGTGATCCACTGCCAGAGACTGGACTTCTTTTGGGTCCTCTACCCAGATACCATCAGAATGGATTTTGTCAATATGGTTAACTACCCCTCTGGATTTGGCAGAGGCATGAAAGAAAGCAGTATTCCTATCTCCCTCATTCAACCATCTGATTCTGGATTTTTTACGCCAGTGAGTTTCTTGAAGATGGAGGCAGTTGTGGAGGGAAGCCTTAGCTTCAGTAAGAGAAAGGTGAAGAGAGGGGTAGGACCAGCATCAAGGAGATCTTGATCCTCTTGAACAAGTTTTTCTGCAGCTGCAACCTGAAGCCTGATATTACCAAACACATTTTTGTTCCAACCTTTGAGGGCCTGCTTCAAGTTTTTCAGGTTGGTAGCCAGCTCCTGCTGGTAATTGCCTGCAGAGTCTTGGTTCCAGGAGTCCGCCACAAGATTGAGAAAATCAGGGTGTTGGATCCACATAGCTTCAAACTTGAAAGGAGTCATAGTCCATTCTTTTACCGGACCCACTTAAGGGCAAATTAGTCTTTCTCCCTTCCCTCTCTTCTTAATCAGGGATTAGCCCTAATCTCTTATTCATCTCTGCAACGAACAAGAGTTACAACAGCCCTCCTTCTCCCCCTTCTCTTCTCAAGCCCAGATCTCCCTTCAGGAGAGATTACCTCCGTGATCCGGACCGCACATCTTCTTCCTTTCGATCTCCTCTCTCCATTGATACTAGTGGGTAAGCCTTTTCCCATCATCAACTTTTCCATTCGTTTTCTCTTTTGTTTAGAATAGGTTGGATCATGATCTTTTTCTTTCTTTTCTTCTCCGTTGCGTTCTAGATTGCGTTTGGTCGGATTAGATTGTGGGTTTTGCGAAAGAGAGCTTCTCCTCAAGCTTTTTCCAATTACTAATCGTCTTCTTGGTTGAGGCAAGTAGATATGCATTTTATATTTAATCATGTGTGTATTGTTTCTTTTTATTGTAATGATATCCTTGTTAGATTACCCAAATTCCAAGCTTATTGTTGGTATTGCATTGGGATTGACATATTAGGTTAGATTTGTGGGTTGGATTGGATTAATTGTTAAAGTGGTACCCCTTTTGATGTTTTTAATTTGATAGAATGGATGGGAATGATGATTGAAATGATTGGGGAGCATGGAGGCTCGTTTTCTGCGGGAAAAAGGAAGAAAAAATCCATTTTCGGGCTCAGGCTACAGTGCCGATTGATCGGGCCTACAAGACGATCGATCGGACTAAAATTGCTCTCAGTTAACTGAGACAAATCTCAGACCGATCGATCGGACCTCTTGTCCGATCGATCGGAGGGCAATTTCGTAATTTTTGACAACTTCGGAAAAGGACTTAAAACACTTGTAACTTTTAATCCGTACGTCGGATTTCTACATATTATATACCGTTGGAAAGCCCTTGAGATGTAGAATCCAATGGTTCTAGTTTCATCACGATCGGAGGTCGGGAAGTGATGTAAAAACTCAGATTATTGACCCAGCCTATATTTTATTAGAAATGAGACTGATAACTTAGGTTTGGGACTTAGATGTTGGAAACCATGAACCTACTATCATTTGACCATTAATGGAGAATAAATCGTAGCACGTGGCTTGGTGTGCTTCGATTAGCTGTCTAGGTATTCGTATATTAAACAATGGGGTAACCGAATGCATATGGAACTGAATTAATGGATGCTTAACATGATTGTACACCAAGGGATTTCCTTAGAAGCATTGTTGATCCAATTCCACACGTACTCCGTTAGAACATGTAGGATACATGGATGAGACCACTTGCCTAGGTTTGGATCGTAATTCCTCCTTGACTTATTTAATTGTATCCGTTGTTATAATTCCTTGTACACTCACTCTCGGCATAATACACCTAATTAATTATGAAACATAATCCCTTGTAGAATTAGGACTTGGACCTGACTTAGAGTGTACCTTAGAACCCCATGTTATGTGATTGATAAACATGCCTGGTTAGACTGAAGGGATTATCAAGTGATTGGTTTTGTCTTGTATTGACTGGAATGAGATAATCCCTACGAACATGTCCTGTATATTGAGCTAGCCAGACCTGCTTGTCTTGGTCTATTCTCGTGTCAACACCACTTTATTATTATCATTATTGCATGTTATAGCCATCTGCAGTTTGGGGTATTATTGATGGGCCGGTTACTCGGACATCGGGGTGGGCAGTCGGCTTTGGACGGCGTCCATGGCGTTGAATAGTTGGGAGCGGGCTGGGACCGTGCTACTATTCCCAGGACCGAGAGCTGGGATCTCCCCTGGAGCCGGACTTTGGTATTAGTAGTCCGGATAGGATTGTTACTGGTACCCCGTGAGGTGGCTTGAACATCCACGGAGTCTCCCTCTTGTGCATTGCATTACATTGGTAGTGGTGATTGCTAATATTGCTAGGATTTCTATTTATGATTCTTATGGTTATTTACTCATGCTATATGCCTAGTATTGTTCCTTGTATTCCTACGATCTTGTACTTGTCATTACTCTTATATTTGATGCATGTCATGATTACTTATATATTGCTTATCTATTGCTCAACATGTCGTTGACTCTATTCCTTGGTGTGCAGACTCCTCGGGTGAGTACTACTACGAGGAGCAGGCCGGTGAGGAGATCCCAGAGGATCTCCAACCAACAGAGGAGGAGCGAGAGTGGCGTGCCGATGACGTAGAGTAGCGTCATCATTCCTGGCACGAGAGCGATTCATTGGGACTTCACTAGATTTTATTTCTTCATTTATTATTCTATCGTTGGACCTTTCATTTATTGACATCATGTTCTTTTAAAAGGCCTTGGTTATTGGGATGGCCTTTGTTAATACTTTAATTCCTTGATTAGTTTCATTATTTCCTTGTGCAACTTTAACTATTAACGAGATTTATTATTCACTGCTTTGAAATTTAACATGTCCCAAATTGTATGAATTCCGCGGTTTTATATTACTTGAGGTTTGAAATATTATATCCTCACAGCGGACTTACGATCCTTGGGCCTAAAGGGCAAAAATTTTAATTAGCCCTAAATTTCACTCCCCGGATCCGGTTTATTCTTTAATCGGGTTTGGGGGACGTGACAGTTGGTGTTAGCCTAAGAGGAGAGGTAGCTCCACAGCTCTCGTCTCTGGATAAAGTTTGTTGAGGCATAAATCCCTGTAAGAAGACAATTTGTGGCAGTAGAAGGGTTGTTGAAAGAGATGGTCAGGAATTGGGGGGAGAAGTCAATGAGAGAAATACCAAGATTTGGATTGGATTTGAAGAAGCACCATATAGAAGCTGAAGAAAGGGGGTTGTTAGAGAAGAAACCATCATAGCCCAAGGATGAGAGGAGGGAGGGAGGAGGGGAGGCAGTCTTAGGTTCAGCAATAAAAATGATATCAGGGGATTTTGAGGAAGCCAAGTGGCGGAGGGATCTAATGGTCAGGGAATTTGAAATTCCCTTGCAGTTCCCACTACACCAAACTTAGTCTTTTACGGCGCACATTTTGCGCCGTAAACCAAATTTCACGGCGCAAATCATCGTGCCGTAAAAGCCCCAGCCGTAAAAGGATATATGTATTAACGGCGTGCATATGCGGGCCGTAACATACTCAAATGCACGCCGTAAGTGAAGCTTACTATGACTTTCAGAACATATTCACGGCGCTAAACAAATGCCGTTAATGATGGTCTTTTACGACGCGCAAGGAGGGTCGTTCAAGAGTTGGTTACTTTTAACTTATGGCGCACAAGACACGCCGTGAAAACATATTAGAATATATAATAACGACGTGCAGACGCAGGCCGTAAATTAATATTGTAAAGCATTATTAATTTTGTAAATTGTTATTACGGCGTGTAGGCGTAGGCCGTAAATGGGTTTCTAGAATGAATTTACGGCGTGCAAAGAGGGCCGCAAAAGGATTGAAAAATATAATATACGGCGTGCGATGCACGCCGTGATTGTGTTTTTTTTTTTTTTTAAACAAAAAACTTGAATGTAAACCATTAATATCCTGTTAAGTTGAAACTAAATTCAACCAATACAAAACAGTTGTACCCATACATGAATGAAATCTATTAAACTTTGTAGTTCTCTTTCAACCTAAAGTGAAGAAACGAAATCAATATTTCAACATATCAATGTTCCCAATAAAATTTTAGAAACAAAAGCCTTAGTATTTGTTCTTAATACAACAAAAGTGAACCACAAGAGAACTTTTTTTTTTTTGTTAATGTTATCGGAGAATGCTTTCTGCTTTCTTTTTATTTGGCTTTTCTACTCTTAACAAAAAATCATCTTTATTCAAATAGTAATAATAAAAACTAAAATAAATATTCGTTATTGTTCAAAGCAACAGTAGCAGCAGCAGCAGTAATAATAATGAGACTAACCACATTTAGTTTTGGAAAGAAGAAAACCACATCTTTTGATCATGTCCTATCACCCAAATAGTATTTGACATAAAAGGGATTGTCAAGAAATAATGAAACTTCATTAAAATGCTGGACCATATAATTCCTTACAAGGTACTTAATGTTAGAATTTCCTAAGGTGCAGGACCGTATACAACATACTAATTGTCACAGTATATATGATCTCCAACTTTCAACAAAGACTTCTAGCCCACTAATGACAACCACCACATTGAACTCTAACATGGTCATAAGCAAAAGAAGTACATCCATCTAAATTCAAAACAAAAGAGGCCACCTGGAAGTCCTCGAAGGATAACAACAATATATCAGGACGATTCATTCGATGCGGCAACGTAAACAAGTGAGCAGCATCAATAAACTTTGGCTTATCTGGTGGGGAATACTTTGACAAAAAAGATTGGCCTCCTTCCTCGTATTGTTTAGATGATGCATGGAGAATGGATTGAGATCCCTGCAAAAGAGTGAGCAAATCTTTCCCAATTGAGAATTCAGAGTTCAGACACTGATGCAGCCAAATCAACAACATAAATAACTTAGGAAGAACAAATATAGGGATGAAAGATAAAAAGTTAAAAGATTCCATCTAGTAATCGGCAAGTGTGAAGAGTCTTGGCATATTCCCTCTCTCTTCTTCATTTTCAGGTTATCTTAACATGTTCTAACAGATCAAACTAGTTATTGGACTTTGGAGAGCCTCGTTCCATCAAAGATTAGCCCTGTACCCACTTTATGCATTGAGTTGCATTGCTTCATTTCTCTAGTAATTATGGATGATTAATTCATCTTTTGAAAAAAAAAGTACATCATCGTCAAACTACTTATCAGCTGCTTAATCAAGATCACTAAGTTGCAGGTAGCATCAGAAAGGTTTAAAAATCCAATCCTAATTCCCACAAGCAAGTTGAAGATAATATAGACTTAAAGATTTGAAACCCAAAAACTCAATCGAAGATTTTTTACCTCTCATCTTCTAACAAGGTACGATGTACTTGAACGGCCATGCAATTGTGCTTCCTAGTACTTCATTTAGAAGAAAAGCTTCCCGAGTTGGTCGATAGAGAATCAAACTCTCATTACCATCTACTACATGTTGCACAGAAACTTTCCAACATTCAGCACCAAGAGGAACATGATGAACAAGTGATGTAGAATCCCTTGATAGAATATCACCGGTTGCAACAACTTTAGTTGCGTCGAGCCAACTTAGCAATTTGCATCTTGAGCTCCCCTGATTGGAATTGCAAACACCTGTCTGTTCTTTTTGCTTACTTTGTGTTGTCCCATGAACAGAATTCTGCATTGCACTAGGAGGTTCAATTCTGTTGCTTTGCGACATGTAGTCGTTGGCAGAATGTTGAACACTTCCATTATCTTTTTGCTGTAATCAACTTATATTCAGCTCAACGAATATGTAGAAAAGTCTCATAATAATTAAAAGCAATATATTTGAGCACTTACTGTAGTATTTCCACCTTTCCCGACCATTGCAATGAAACTGCTCATTTGGTTTTTCAAGGATAAAAGTTCATTTTCTAATTTATTAAACTTGTCCCTCATTTGTGTTTGACCCACCACCTTTGAAGGTGTTGCTCCATATCCAAGCCCTCTTATTCGTCCTCGTGGATCAGGACCAAGTACCTTTACAACAGCATCATCTTTAAAAGAAGAACCATTTTCTTCTGCTTTGTTTCTCTTGACTTGTTGCTGTATTTGTAAAAGAATTGTAAATAGTGATAATTATTACATTCAAAGCTTATGTAAAGAAGAAATGTGGTTATTTGTAGAGAAACAGTCAATTTACTTCTGCAGTGTGAACTTAAATGAAATAGCATGTTATAGATAGGATATTTATTACTTTTTGTCCTAAGTTCTTAAAACTGCAATAGTCATATTTGTATCATGCTTGCTACCCCCCACCTCCCAACCCCAACAAACAAAACCCAACCACCAAGCAAGAAAAAGAAGAAGAACATCCTAAATCAAAGGATGTATACATTTGTCATGACACACCTACCCCATGGCAGAAGTAGGAAAATTTTCATGGGAGTTGCTATGTGAAAAATATTTGTTTTGGGGGTAATATGTAAGAATCATGCAGAATTTTCAAATATATATATATATATATATTGGGGGTTGTGGGGTGGGGGCATGGAGACCCCTGCAGGTAATGAGCATAAAATGGAAGTACCAAATGCTACTGCAACAATTGGCACGGTAATCTGCAACTATATCTCTTTAGAATTTTTACTACTGTCTACTACTACATGTCCTTTTCCCTAACTAGAAGTAATAATCCATCCAAATTGTAGAAAGCTTTTGACTCTTTTCTATTGAAATTATTTTTCTTCTGTTAATAAGTGGGCATGGAACAACTTTGTGACATTTCTGTCCACCTCCCAGAGTAAAAGAAAACCCCACTAAGAGCTGGGGAAGAGCAATTGCCTCACTTTAACTATTTGACACCTATTCCAACTCCAATTTTCTTTAGTGAACAAAAACCAAGCGTAAACTGAATACAGGGAACTTTCTAATCATTGTGTTTCGATATTTGTCTGTCTTGCTTTCCAGCATCTTGGTTTATTGTGAACCATTAGGCCTGTTTGTATGTATGGATTTACCATGAACTTATTAGGACTCTTTCCACTTCTATATTTCACTTCTCAAAAAATGAGGAAGAAGTTGAAAGACAGTATGCAAGGGGTTTTTAAACCATCTCCACTGGGGAAACCCATGGCAATCTGTGCTTTTGCACCATACCTTTGCAATGTTTTAATGCAAGCAAGCTTATATTAGTGTTAAAAGTTGAGTCACATACATTGTTAGACAAATAAATATATGGTCCATGAAATAAAAGTTCTACTTTCTACTCTTGGTTCAGCATTTATATTTGTCCATGAGTTTAAAGTTCATTTCTACTATTGAAAAAAAAGAAGAAGAAGATTGTATTGAATAAATAAAAAAGAAGAAGATTGTATTGTCTCTAGAAAAGAAAAAATATATTTGTCATGTCCACAAATGCACTGAAAGTACAGATTCAATTATTTACTTACCATTTCATCCTCTAGCCGTGCAAATCCTTTACGACTCGTTCGATGAAGTAGAGTTTGTTGTGCTCTCATCTCTTTGAACTTATTATTTATCGCCTAGAGCACAATGACAATTTAGGGACATTGTGAAATGATCACCAATGTGCAACAAAACAGAATGGTATAAAGTGCTTACCAATTGGGTTGGACTGGTCCATGTTTTGATAAAAGATAGCCAATCTTCCATGGATTCTACACTATCAGGTTTCAAGAGGGTAGCAGCGCGTTTGATGCCCACCAACTTCGCTTGGTCCAACACTTCCTTTATCAGCAAACTTCGATGATCTCTCCAATGCTTTCGTAGCTTTGCAAATGTATACTTTTTATAACATTCAGCAAAACTGAACTTTTGCTACAAAAGAAAATTAAAAATTGCATTAGAAATAGATTTAAACCACACGTAAATTTGATACTTGTAGAAATATACCATTATGTGCTCCCATATTTGTGCGATGAACTCATCTGTAAGGTTGCTCCATTTCTCAAGTGTAACTGGTATTAACTCTCTTGCTGTGATTCCAAGGAAAGAAGAAAAAATTGCTGCATTCTTTCTAATCGGCTGGCCCATATCATTGAACTCAACTTCAAGACGAGCTCCCTTTCCTTTTCCTTTGGTAAAACACAAAACTTGTCCCTTTCCTCTGGTTTTTCTATTTGTAGCATTAGGATTATTCTCACCTTGAACATCTGGAACAATAGGAACTTCAGCAGTTGGAGAATTAGAACCTTCACCCGATATCAGAAAAGGTTGATTCTCATCTTGAATGGGTACAGCTGCTGCTTGTTTGTTTTGCTTCTTTCCACGCTTTGCTCTCTTCTTCGAACACTTCACATTAAGGAATTAACTTTAGAAACAAACTAATCAACAAACCAAGTTATATATCTCTGACAATGCAGACCTTCTCATCCCATTTACTGTCCAAAAATTATGTTATTGTACGAGTTTCAAGAAAATATATACACTCACTAAATCAATATATATACTCACTAAGAAAGAGAGAGAGAGAGGTTTTGGAGGTGGGTTTTGCAAGTGAAGCAAAGCACTAAACAAGGACAGCAGCCAAACGTTAAGGCAGACTATGAAAAACAAACCTGCAGTAAACAAAGTGCAAAACCCAGACTAAGGAGAACAAAACCTGCAGCAGAGACTTAAGACAAAACTTGGAAACCAACCAAACAAAGCTAACAAAAAAAAGGACAGCAGACAAAGAACAAAAAAAGTAACTTCACATCTCAAAAAACAAAAGCACAGAATCAAACTTCCATTTTACTGACTACTGGTGTCAGGTTCAAGTGAATTACCACAGAAGCCCACGTTAGATCTATCATACGTTATTACATAAGAATTGAGTTAATCACAGGATGAATTTAACTTTCAAGGCCCGACATTGATTGGAGTGAAATTGCAGCACTTGACAATAAAAAGGGGGTTAGATTATGATGTCAGTTTGAAAATAAGCCCTGCACATGGATTTAGGTGGGTGCTGCACTAGATTAAAGGCACTGTAATTTCGTCCAAAAAAAAAGAATAAAGCAATGACAATTTAAAAAAAGATTATCTGCAAAAAAAGGAAAAAATCCAATCATCACTGAACAGAAGATCATTGGAAGCATCTTTCTGTCTTTTTTAAAGAAAAATGGAAGAATCTTTCTCTTACTTCCAATTGACACATTATAGAGGTATCTTACTAATTGCTTTTAAATGGGAGAACAAATAGAACAATTTGTGGGAAAAAAAAATTGTAATGAGACCCAAAGCTGTAACAATGTCCCCCTAAAAAATTCGAATCTCACAACCCATTTCTTTAAATGTCCTAATTTACATGGCTGCACGCATCAACATCATCATCACTCATACCTTGTTGGCTTTGTATTGGGGATGTGAAGTTACTAAAAAACAAAAGAACCAAATGTTGACACTGCCCTCAGCTGTATAATTAAATTCAAATAAATCCAAATGTACAAACGATGCTTACCTCACCAACAACACTCATGATTTAAGATGGTTGAACATGCATAGCAAATTTAGTGTTTAATATCAGTATCTAACTCAAGACATAACAAAAGTATCAAATTAATGTTAATAACAGTACCGACTCATCCATGACCTCATGGTCATGTCTTTCATAATCTTTGTCCTCAAGAGTAAGATTGGAGACATCTAATGGAGCAAATGGTATACAATCATTCCCATTAGTGTCAGACTCAGAAACTCCTCTTCGTGGTGCTTTTAGCACGACATACCAATTTGAAGTATCATCATGTCTAGAATAAAAGACTTGGTTTGCTTGTGAGGCAAATATAAACGGATCGTTCTCAAATTGATGCTGGCCCTGATGAAGGTTAACTAATGTGAATCACTCTTCAACTTTGACACCACTTCCTATATTTGCCCAATCACAATGAAAGATCGGGAGTTTAAACTTGTGATAGTCTAACAAAATTATATCTCTTATAACACCATAGAACACAATATTCCCGCTAACATGTGAGGTATCTCTTGCGCTTGATCGACACATTGTCTCTGCTTCAAGAGAAACACCAGAATTCTGTGTGCAATTTTTAACATATCTTGTGTGGAATCGATTACCATTGATGATATAACCTGAATAACATTCCACATATGGTTTGGGTCGGCACCCTATCCACCTCACAAGTTCTGACATGTTACTGGCATCTCCAACCTTGACTTTATTTGCTAACCATGCACTAAATGTGTCCCTATGCCTCTTTCTTAAGAGGCTTTCATTCCCATGAAGACGTATATCAGAATGTCGAAGTTCCTCTAAGTGTAATCTGAAAAAGACAAAGGTATATTTAGAAATTAAAAGTGCATAAATAGAAACAAACTAAAAATACCAAAGATGTATATCTTTCATGAGAAACTTACTCTCTATACGGTTCTACTTCGGCAGTATTCTCTAGGACATATAAATGGGCAACTTCGAACATGTTAGGAGACAATTCCTTCAATTTAGCCTTACCAATTGGTCTCCCTTCTAATATATTACGTTCTTCATATTCTTCATATCGGCTTTGTTGAACACCTACTTGAGTTGCTTCCTTTATGTAAGGAGCGCAAAAACTTGTGCACTCTTCTGCGTTATACTTTTCAACCATACAACCTTCGGGATTGGAACGGTTTTTCACAAAACCTTTCAGTACTTTCATAAACCTAACTCAAAATGTAAGACAAATTATTAATAGCTAACTCAAGCAGTAACTAAACCAAAGAATTGACTATATAAGACATTGGAGTTACCTTTCAAATGGGTACATCCAACGAAACTGCACTGGTCCACCTATCAGTGCTTCTCGAGCCAAGTGAACAGTAAGGTGCACCATAATGTCAAAAAATGAAGGGGGAAAAAGCCTCTCAAGCATACACAAAGTCTCAACAATTTGGTCTTCAAGTAATTCCAACTTATTTTTGTCAATCTCTCTTTGACATAAGCAGTTGAAAAAGGCACATAATCTAAAAATTGCAACCCTAGGCCCCTTGTCTAATAGGCCCCTTAATGCAACTGCCAAAACTTGTTGCATTAGCACATGACAATCATGGGACTTGAGCCCATAAATTTTACAGTCTTTTAGTGACACATGACTTGCAATATTGGAGCTATAACCATCTGGCAACCTCAACTCAGAAAGTCTTTTACAAAATACTTTTTTCTCTTTGTTTGACAACACATAAGGTGCTCTTTTGCTGCTAGAGCCGACACCATTTTCCTTCAAATGCAATGACTTTCTGATTCCCATATCTTTCAGATCTTCGCGAGACTTTAAACCATCCTTTGTTTTGCCTTTAATATTCAATAGAGTGCCTAATAGACTCTCGCAAATATTTTTTTCAACATGCATGACATCCAAATTGTGCCGCAACAATAATGACTACAAAATAACCAAACAAAAAGATGTTAAATTCAATCAATAAATTTAAGAGCGAACAAGCACATTAACTTACCTCCCAATATGGTAGTTCGAAAAACATTGATTTCTTTTTCCACACTGATTGAGGCTCCACGACAATTTGCTCTTCGTCTTCATCCCCTCTCTTCCTTTTCTTTGTCTTTTTTTTATTAGCCTTCCCCCAGTCATTTTCAATAGTACTGATCACTTCAAATACTTCTGAACCAGTCAAAATACGAGGTTTTCGTCCATGTTCTTCTGTCCCATCAAACCAAGATTTCTTTACCCGAAATCTCCGGTGACCCATGAATACGTGCTTGTGGCTGTTTGTCAACCATTTTGAGCATGTCTCAAGTCCACATGTCGGGCATCCTTTACTGGATTTAACAGCATACCCAGACAGATTTCCATATGCTGGAAAATCATTTATTGTCCACATCAAAATGGCTCTCAAATTGAATGTGGATTGAGTAAACGCATCGTAAACACTTACTCCATTCACCCACAGCTCTTTCAAATCATCTATAAGAGGTGCTAAGTACACATCAATGTCATTTCCTGGTTGCTTAGGCCCAGGAATGAGTAATGTCAAGATTAAATTTTCTTTTGACATGCATAACAAGGGAGAAAGATTGTATGTGACCAGAATTACAGGCCAACAACTATGTCTAGAGCTAAGATCACCAAAAGGATTGAATCCATCCGAAGAAAGGCCAAGTCTAAGATTACGAGGATCAGATGCAAATGAGGGCCACTTATCATCTATTCTATTCCATGCCAATGAGTCCACTGGATGTCGCATAATGCCATCCTGACTTTTGTTTGTGTAGTGCCAAGTCAATTGTTCACTCTTTTCTGCTGACTTAAACAATCTCCTAAATCTTGGAATAATTGGAAAATACCTCAAAACCTTTGCTGGAACTCCCTTCCTTATCAATTTGGTTCGTGCATTGACTTTCCACCGTGAAGAACCACACTTTGGACATGTCTCAAGATGCTCTAGATCTTTTCGAAACAAGCAACAGTCATTCTCACATGCATGTATCTTCTCATACCCTAGATCAAAAGCATTAAATAGCTTTTTGGATGAGTAAAAACTATCCGGAAGTATGTTATTGAGTGGTAGCAATTCATGAACAATCTTGAGAACATCATCAAATGCTTTGTCAGACAAACTGTGTCGACCCTTTGCCTTGAATAACATAAGTGTTGCTGACATCTTAGTGTGTGTCGATCCTGAATATAAAGGACGCTCTGCCTCCTCGACAAACTTTTGAAAATCTTGGTAGCCTCTTTCATCTATATGGTCCACATCATCATCTTCGAAACATGCATCTCTAAACATTTTATATGATGCTGGAATTTCAGCATTTTCAGTTTCCCCTACTGCGGTTGGTTTTTCTCCATGAAAAATCCATGTGGTGTAAGTAGGATCAATGCCATAATATACTAGATGGTCGTAGACTACATTGTAATGATGGTATTTCAAGTTTAAACACCTGATGCAAGGACATTGAATCTTCTCTGGATACCCTTTCTTTTCTTGAACCTTATCTGCAAACTTTCGTGCTCCCTCTCGATATGCTTCTGATGGTCTAAAATAAAGAAAACCCAAGTTTTTTACTAATTAGATCCTAAATAGGTATGGGACATCAAATATTTTATAGTGAAGGGCTTTGGAATTCACCTTGGTAGATGAATCCATTCTTTATCCATAATGGATGATTGTCTTACATTGACAATGCTGTGAAACTATGGAGGTGCAATCTATCAATTTCAGAAACATGGAATTAGACTCAAAGGGTATCGTAAAGCATGCATTTGAGAGCGTTGTTGCAAAGAGAGCTTTCCCACCAACTACAGTTAATTACAATAAAGATATTGTTTACTACTTACTTCTGAAGAGGTGGTTTTCCAAACTCCCTCTGGGCATGAATTCATATACAAGTAGTAGTTCTTTGTCTTCCCAACAGTATCCCAAAAGCTTCACGAGGTTCGGATGAGAAAACCTCCCCAAGAAATTCACCTCTGACTGCAAAAAGGAAAATAGACAAATAAAATAAAAACACATGCCAAAAGAATTAAATCATGAAATTACAAAAAACACATAAATAAATAAAATAAAACAGACTGTATAACCAGTATACTTCTCATAAGAAAACAACCTCTTTTAATAGATGCTTTGGTAAGATTTTATTAATTATCAACCTTTCACCTCATTTCCAGCTATTAGGATTATCCAACTGACTATATTTCAAGATCGGTTACATCAACAGTGAGGCACATCTGATAGTGGTCAGGATTGGCACATGTAGGAGATTAGTTCAAGAGAGGAGGTGGACTTGCAAACCCTCTTTAATCCTTGTGTTTAAAGAAATGATTTAGTGATGGTGGAACAACAGCAGGCCATGATACAGATAAGCAGAACTACAATGTGGGAGGCACTTTTTGGCACTTTGCCAAGTGTTGACTGTTAGAATACAAATTGCAACCAGCCTAACTACCACTCAGATCATAGTGATATATTAATGGTTGAACTGAAGTGATGATCACCTTTAACCCAAACTAAAATAAAATGTATGAGATTATCACTACCAGAAGTATATGACAAAAGTAGCATGCACATTTTGCTCTCTTGAATGAATAGAGTCCATTGCCTGCATCCTTATATATAAATCAGCATTTATATATAGGTTGTTGAATTTTTTGACTTTTTGGCTCTTTTGTATATAGCATGCACTGACTGCCCTTTTTCTTCCAAGGAGAAAGCAAGAGACAGCAAATTGGAGAAGCGTACTTAAAGTGCATGGATGGAGGGGGGGTCCTGGGGTCACATATTAAGGGGCCTAGTGGCATAGATTGACGTAGGTCCAAGAGACAGCAAATTGACTTAAAATAAAGCTTAATATCTTTGTCCTAATTATCACACAATGTTTGAAATATTTTCCATGATTAGATGTTACAATAAAATAATCTTACAAGGATTTAAATAAATTGTCAAAAGCCTAGATCATTTGTCAGCATCTTTGTGGATCATCCTGATTTTTGGAGCCATGAAATGTGGATGATGAGACCCACCTTTCAATGTCTTGGATCATGTACATGATTGCCTCTAGCATATCTTATCCAGCCAATATTTGCTGGCGCAGATAAACATCGAAAGGCTTTTCAAGATGTAGAGGAAAAGTAGCAGAGAAGAGACCTAAAGATTGACTAAAAAAATTCAAAAAGGCATTCAAGTATAAAGACACCCCTCTCTGATGAGAGAATTCCACAGCCAAAATATTAAATTACTGGTGGGGTGGGGACCATGGGGTGCCAGGTTGGACAAAGTAATGTTTTGACCTTTTGGCTGGTTAATGTCCCAAAGAATCCTGAGCCAAGGCCAACCCTATAGACCAATGGGTGCCCTTTGACATCCAACTGGCTCAACATCAACATCCATTGGTAATTGAATTGGCTAAGTTTTTAGTCTAATTAGATTGGATCCACCACCAACTACTGTAGGATTGCATGCCAATGCCATCAATATATATGTAAAGAGATTGAGAAACAACTAAAATTTACATATATGATCAATGAAAGAGTGGTCTCTCTCACTTGACTGCACATAATGTACTGGGAGATGGTGAGTTTGTGAGGTCCTAGATTTCAAACACCAGGCTTACTTTTTTAGGATTTATACAGAGCTGAGGCTTTTGGCATTTAGAGAATCCGAGATCTTCGGCAGAAAGGAGAGGTGGGCCACACCAAAACAACTAAAAAGAGCTCCTGCCATCTTTTTTCTCACATGGGTGATGGGTGTTACATGGGCTTTTCAAGGTTCAACCACCATTGCATGATTGATCTCTGCTACTTTCAATATTAACCATGAGTGATGTGGTTGCAAGTGTGCTACCTTCTTGATGGTAGGTTAAGATTTATAGTAGACTTTCACTTGTGCATGATTAAATCATTAATTGGGACTTGATAAGACTATCATTGGTTCTCATGTTCCATTTAATGTTTGAAGAAAGTAAATAGCAAACATTGGTTTTCATAAGTTGTCATTTTCTTCTATATATAATTACATCTATCCACTGATATACATTTAGTCGCATTTAGAGGTGGAAACAGAAACTGGGCATTTCTCAGTGTTTGATCCGATAGAGAAAGACTGGGTTTGAAACTTACCTGTTCTTTTTTTCATCCTTTTTTCCCCTCTCTGCAGCAGGTTTTGGCTTCATTTCTTCAATAATACAATTTCTCTATTCTTCCTTGAATAAATAGATACGAAATACCAGAATGTCTACTGTCTACCTGTAAATAAAACAATGGCAGTAATATATAGATTAAACCTCACATCTCCCTATCTTTCTCTTTTCAGATTCAAAGTGAACAAAAGAAAGAAAAAAGAAAAAAAAAAGGCGATGAGGGGGTCGGTGGTCCACTGGGCAAAGAGGGGGAGGAGAGAAATCAGAAAGAATGAGAGAAAGAGTGAAATGGATGGGTGCCCAGTCACGTTGCTAGTAAGAGTGAATGAGGAGGAAATAAAGAAAGGAAGAAAGAGAGAATAGAAAATCAGATGGGAGATGAGATGAATGAGTGGAGAAGGGAGAGGGCTGCTGAGAGCATGGAATGAGAAAGGGGAAAGGGAGATAAGGGAGAAGGATAAGGAAGAAAGAAAGAAGAGGAGGAGGAAAAGGCGGCTGCGCAGGGCAGAGGAGGGGAGAGGAACAGGGGAGGAAGAAGAGAAGAGAGGAAGACAGAGAGAACCAAGGGAGAGAGGGAGTGGTACGCAGGTGGGCGCAGGGCGGAACAGAGGAGGAAGCAGGGGAGAGGGAGAGGAGGAGGGGAGGAAGAAGAGAAGAGAGGGAGAGAGAGAGAGAGAGAGAACCGAGGGAGCGAAGGAGTGGTGTGTAGGTGGGCGCTGCAGCAAGCGCAGGCGAGGGGAGACAGGGGAGGAAGATGAGAGGAAGGGAGGGAGAAGAGCAGACAGAGAGGAAAGAGTGATGGGGAACGAGGGAGAGAGAGAGCAGAGAAGAAAGAGAGAGAAGAGGGGGTATGGTGCGTGAGTGCAGGAAGAGGGAGGGGTGTACCTGGTGCAGGGGAGGAGTCCGCGGCGCGAGGAGGAAGATGAAGGCGTCTGGGGGCTGCTGCGAGCTCTTGGCAATGCTGCTGTGGTCGTCGTGCAGTGGAGAGGGAGGGAGAGATAGAGGAGATGGGCTGATGGGCTCTGGAGAGGGCGATGGAGGTGGGAGAGAGAAATGGGTGAGAGAGAACGAAATGGGTGAGGAGAGGGAGAGCGCGCTGGACGCGGGAGAGAAAGAAATGAGAGAGGAGAGAGAACGAAAGGAGGGAACAGGAATTTTGAGAGGAGAGAACGAAAACGTGGGATTAAGAATTTCGCTGGCGGGAGAGAAGGAAAAACGTTGACTTTTGCCCGCGAAAAACTAACGCCGCGATTGATAGCATATATACATGTATTACGGCGTGCGGTGGACGCCGTAAAAAACGAATATATTCCGCACGCCGTAAAAAAATTATTCATTTACGACCCGCTTATTCTGCCGTAATTGACACTCATTTACGACGCGAAACACGCACGCCGTTAAAAAGAGTAAAACAAGGACTTTTACGGCTCGCATTTCAGGCACGCCGTAATTGTATATCATTTACGGCGTGCACCTAATGCAAGCCGTAATTTGCACGCCGTAAAAACCCTGTTTTGGTGTAGTGTCCAATAGAGGACTTGGATCATTTAGAACTAGTTAAAAGGAGGGAGGGGGGGCCATTGGAGCTCCTTGTAGTTGGCCTGGAATTGGAACTGTCTATTTTTCTTTTGGGTTTGGGTTTCTTTTTCTTGGAGTAGGGGGTGAGATCCACAACTAGGGAGATACCAGAGTTGTGAGAGATAGCAGGTGTCTGGGCAGAAGCTACTCCTGTATCAGAGTTTTTAGAGTTAGGGAGGGAGGAGGGAGGTTCAAAAAGAGAACAATTTTCAAGGATGGAGAAAGAATTAGAAGTATCAAGGATAGGTTATGGGAATTTTTCTAGAAAGTCAAAAGATAGGTCTTGGGTTGTGTCAACAATGCCAGAGCAAGAGATAGTATTAGCGCAGGGGATAGGAGGTGGGGATGAGGTGAAGTTAGAGATGTTGTGGAGGAAAGGTGGATCCAAGGTGTCTGAAATGGGGAGTTCTGGAGGGGCAATATTCAGATGGGAGGATAAGGCAGAAGTGAGAGTATTGGCTGGGGATAGGAGGTTGGCATGGGAGGTCAAGGGGGGAGCATTTGAAGCCAAAGCAGGATCTAAATCAGGAGTAAAGGCTGACGGGGGGGGGGGGGCTGGGGGGTTTTCCTAAAATGCCTGTACTTCGCTGTTGCACTGGCAAAAAAGATTTTTGAATGGGGGGTTTGGGAATGGGAGAGCAGAAGTTCTCTGAGTGACCTGTGGATAGACATTTGGAACAGGGGAGGTTTTCATAGGAGATAGAAAAGAGGATATCCGATTCTCCTACTAGATCAACTTTGATCTCTGATGGCTTTGGTCCAGAAAGGTCTAGCCTCACTAAAATCCTAGCAAAAGTGAGGAGTTTTTGGGAGGCTGTTATGTCATCTAGTTTAAGGGGTGTACCGATGGAGCTGGCTATGGAGAAGAGGATATTTGAGTTCCAGCAATGGTAGGGGATTCCATGGATACGAGTCCAGACAGGGTGCAGGGAAGGCCAGGTGGAGAGGTCTTGACTAGGCGACCAAGGCAAGATATGGAATTTTCTATTTTGCAGGAGGGTGGGACCTTTTGTAAGGGCAATATCTCTGTCTTCCTTAGTAGCAAACCTAAACAGAAAGGAACCTTTTGTCTGTGAGTGAGACAAGGCATGACTTGGAAATGCTCCACGTAGAGTTAACCTGGGCAATTAACCATTCTACTGTAGGTCTTTTCCCAAAAAAATTTCCAATAGCAGCATTAAAGAAGGAGGATTTACTGGGTTCAATCAAGGAGGAAGGGATTTTCATCTTTAGTTGGCTGTCTATGAGGGAGGAAGGGGGGTAATCCGAGGGGGATAAAGGGACAGAGTCAGGGAAAAGGGATAGCCAGGGTTTATGGATCGGAAGGGGCAGAGATTGGCTCGAAGGATGGTTTTGAGGATGAAGAAGCTTCGATATAGGGTCTGAGGGGAGATAGGGATGTGGAGGAGCAGGATCTGGAGGTTTTTGGGGGAGAGGGATTGGCTCACCTGAGGTCTGACCTTTAGCAGAGAGGATGATGCCAGAAAGATGGTGGTGCAGCATTTCCAGTTGATTGATACCCCAAGTCGGAGAATGAGGAGCAGTAGAAGCATCCGAGCTGGAGAGGGGAGTTGAAACAGCAGAGGCTGGAGAAACTCCATTTCCCTGAGGATACTGCTCTCGCAGGTGCAAAATGGAGAGGGGAAGGACAGTGGGTTGCCCCTGGTGAAGGAAGTTGAGCGAGGAGGGGGTAGAGGGGATAGAGGGGACGATGAGGCTGGGCGGCTAAGAGGGGGAAAATCAGAGGAGATGATCGGAGGTGGAGGGAGGAGGAAATTGGGGGCTCATCTAGGGATTTCGTAGGAAATGTGGACCCGGATTGTGGTGAATTGATTTAGCTTATTACCCCTGCACTTTGCTGTTGCACTGGCCAAGAAGATTTTTGAATGGGGGGTTTGGGAATGGGAGAGTAGAAGTTCTCTGAATGACCTGTGGATAGACATTTGGAGCAGGGGAGGTTTTCATAGGAGATAGAAATGAGGATTTCCGATTCTCCATCCAATGCAATGTGAGATGTTATAGGGCCCACCCAAACAAACGTACGTCATAAATCTCATATATTGGGAGGTCCCTCTAACCAAATGTCATCAATATCGTATAATGTTGATATAAATATATTAGATATCTCATTAATATTACACTACTAGAATATAATATAAATGTCACTATTAGATAAATGACATTAATAAATTATAATATCACGTATATATAAAATTTAATATATATATTAATATTGATATTATGAATAATATTAAATCGGTCACTTTGTACAAATTTGCCAAAAGTTAGGTCAATCTCCATTTTAGACCCTCGCAAGACCCTCCTTCAGCGGACCCGCACTGGGTAATGACCTTTTTTTATTATGAATAATAAATTAATGTAACATATGATATTACATTATATATATATATATATATATCTGCTGGTATGAAACTTTAATACTAATATTGATGCAAGAATAATATTAACATATAGACTTGGAAAAGCCAGCATATATAAATTTCATATTTTTGTGTGTGCTTGTATTTGGTACTACTATCACTTGTCTGAACTTTAACATGTATTACATCTTTTCTTTTACAAGCCTTTTTAATCTACAAACATCAATGTTAATATTAATATTACATTAGAATTAATATATACTAATATTGTTGGGGAATTTGTTAGGGGAACACACAATCAATCAATAACTACAAACAAGCCACAAAAAAAAAAAATCTGAAAAACCCCTAAATTAAGTGCTTTCACCATCCTATGTGTGGCCATCCATCGTCCTTCATTTAGAGATTTTTCAAACATGGTTTTGAATTTAGAAAAATGAAACAAAAATGTTATTGATTTTGAGGAAATTTTAAAATGAAAAAAAGAAAAGAAAAGAAAGGAAAGGAGAACAAATAAAGAATACTTGATGGAGAGATTGGAGAAGAGATTTTTTTATTATCATTCTAATCTATCTTCACTTGCCCTCAATCTTATGATCCAAGAGAGGAAGAGGAGAAAGTACATCTTTTTGTTGGAGATCTCAGAGACTTGCAATGATTTTGTGGGATGAATAATGAAGAAGAATGACGGACCTACTTTCTCTTTTATTAATCTTTTTTAAATTGCATAGATATAATGATTTCAATACATGTCATTATGTATTTTCAATCTTTGTTGCTCATATTGAAATCTAATTTGCTTAAAATCAATGTCTATTTGTGTTGTATTATTACATAATTGTTTTTCTCATTTGGAGTTTTATCTATTGTGGACAAAGAGATATAATTTTATTTTTTATTTTGATTATTATTATTCATGTCAGAAAAACTCGATTGAAGAAATTTATTTTAAGGAGATGAAAACTAGTGGAACCATGCTTTTTAATGGTTCGGATTTTAGATATGGGATGCTCTCTCTCTCTCTCTCTCTCTCTCTCTCTCTCTCTCTCTCTCTCTCTCTCCTTTTTTTTATATAATAAAATCTTAAATTGTGACTTACAAGTTACATGCATAAGAAAGGACCAGTACCTACCTTGAGATTGCAGAAAAAATCAATATTGAAACAATAATTGGTGATTTCAACTTAATGGAAGAACATTGAGTACAACTTCAATAATTTGGTTATTACGTATTTTATTATTAAATTATATATACTTAAAAAAAAATTTCTTTGTTGCCCCCCCCCACCCCCCAAAAAAAAAAAAAATCCTGGTTCCACCCTTGCTCTAACACTTAGCCTACTCTCTCCCCCAAACTCTCTCTCCAAATAGGTTTCAATCTTGCTCTCACATCTACCCCCTTCCATGGTTGGGAACCACGGGAGAGGGAGCTCTCTCCTCTCTCGCTCTCTCTTAGAGTCCAGGGTTATCGATTACATCAAAATATAATCTCTGCTTTCTTGCTACAATGACCAAAAGACCTCGGACCCTGAACCTAGTCATTGGTTAACGCAATGAACCAATCCGGTCAAACCAAAATACAAGACATAAACCCAACAAATATTTCATTCCCATATTGGCATAATGTAATATTTGGTTTGATATATATACACAAATGAGGTTAGTATGTTGAATTCAAATTGTGTAAGATGAGATGTGCTTGGACGTCCATTTGCCAATAGAAATGTGTATTCTTTATTGATATATGTAAGTTTGCTCTTCTCCTCTTTTATCTTTACTATAGCCTTTTCTGTACTGTCTTCATATTTGAATATCTTCCCCTACCTCAATGTTTCATGCCTTAGAGATGAAACGTAATGTCATGTTTGTGATTCTATGAGAGGCTGCCGTATGGGGCAATATGTTGAGTACGTAGCCTAACAAAATGAAAAATTGACATGTGCAATATTCTCCCAACATTGGTTGCATACTACGAGACCATGGTGAGAGCGTGAATAGATAATAGATAACATATTTAGCACCACAAGTATTACAAATATGGCCATTAGAAAAAATATCCAATGTGGCACCGGAGCACAGATATGCCCTCATAACAAATACTTTACTATAGATAGTTTAACTGGTAAGAGTTTAAACCCACACTCAGCTAGGTCCGACTACAATAGGATTGAACCTGAATGGTGCCTAGAGACGGAGCTACATAGGGTTGAGAATGGAAAATTGCTCCCTCTCAACTTGTTCCTTCCCTTTAAATCAGGAGAAAGATATGGATATACATGTTATGATCCTATCCTTTTGCCCCTCCTCCTTTTACTCATGTTTGCCCCTCAACAATATTTTTTTCCCTCATAGTAAAGAATGTGATATAAAAATGAGAGACTGAGAGAAAGAAAATTAGGGGGAGAAGAGAGAGCCATTTTTGTTTATCTCATTAACTATGTACAAATACAAAGATAGAGAGGCCTATATATAGGCAAAGTAACCCCACAAAAGAAGAAACCTAATTTTAACTCTAACTCATCTCAGGTGTCCATCCACCCAAGATCCATATCTTATAACACTCTCCGTTGGATGACCACCATTCAAAAAACAGTTGCCTCATTAAAAACTTTACTAAGGAAAACCCCAATGGGAAGAAAACAAAAGCGAAGGGAAAAAGAGTGCAACATTCTTCAAGATCATTGAACTGGTGTTGGACGTGCATAATGTTGCCTCGTTAAAACCTTAACTATGAAAACCCAGTGGGATAAAACCTAGAAAAGGAAAAAGAGTACAGCGCACAGATGTCCTGGGTAGCATACTTCAGGGTGCCCCCTGATAAATCACTCCCCCTGATTATAGCAACCATTCACAGGGTTTGATTATGAACTCTGCGCATGCCAATCTCATATACAAACTTCTGGAATACTAATTTTGGCAAAGATTTGGTAAACAGGTCAGTCAGGTTGTTACCTGAACAAACTTGCTTGACTTCAATTTCATCGTTCTTCTGAAGTTTATGAGTGAAGAAGAACTTCAGTGCTATATGCTTAGTCTTGTCTCCTTTAATGAAACCTTCTCGAATTTGTCTTATGCATGCTTCATTATCTTCATAGAAAATATTCGGGATACCTACAAGAGATGGTAATTGACAAGAACTACGAACATGCTGAATCAAAGATCTTAGCCAGACACATTCCCTATTGACTTCACAAATAACAAAAATCTCAACATGGTTGGAGGAAGTAGCTGCCAAAATCTGTTTAGTGGAACGCCAAGAAATGGCGGCATTACCATTGAGGAACACGTAACCTGTCTATGATTGACCCTGATGAGGATCCGAAAGATAACTCGAGTTTGCATATCCTACAAAACTAGAATCTCTACGATCATAAGAATAAAATATTCCTAAATTAGTTGTTCCATGCAAATATTGTAGGATGTGTTTAATATCAATCCAGTGCCTTTGATTTGGTACGGAGCTATACCTGGCAAGTAGATTCATAGAAAATGCAATATCTATTATAGTGCATTGTGTCAAGTACATCAAGGCTCTAATAGCACTTAAGTATGGTACTTCAGACCCAATACCTTTTCATTTTCCTCGATGGGACGATATGGGTCTTTCTTTATATCAAGAGACTGGACAACCATGGGGGTACTTAATGGATGTTCCTTGTCTATACCAAATCATTTTAAAACCTTCTTGGTATAATTAGATTGATGGACCAACATCTCATTAGAATCTCTCTCGATTAGCAATCCGAGATAGAATCTCGTTTTTCCAAGGTCTTTCATTTCAAATTGTTTCTTTAAATAATCAGCAGTTTCTTCAAGTTCTTCTGGAGTCCCTATCAAATTTATATCATCCTCATAAACTGCTAATATTGCAAATCCCTTCAAGAATTTCTTTATAAATAGACACGGGCAAATAAGATTGTTTTCATACCCTATTTTAAACAAGTATTCACTAAGACGATTGTACCACATTCTTCCGGATTGCTTCAGGCCATACAATGATAGCTTTAATGGGATTGAGTATGTATTCTTTAGCTTTGCTTCAGGCAAAGGAAATCCTTACGGGATTTTCATGTGAATTTCTATATCTAAGTCCCCATACAAGTAAGCAGTTACAACATCCATGAGTCTCATTTCTAGATTTTGAGAAACTGCTAAACTTATCAAATATCTGAATGTTGTTATATCCATAACAGGGGAGTATGTTTCCTCATAATCAATCCTAGGTTTCTGCAAGAAACCTTGCGCCACTAATCGTGCCTTATATCTGGTAATTTCATTCAGCTCATTCCTTTTTCTTACAAACATCCACTTGTAATCTAGAGGGTTAACATCTTTTGGGGCTTGTACTATAGGTCCGAACACACCACATTTGTTGAGAGACTAACTCTGTTTTTATGGCACTTTCCCATTATGGCCAATCCTTTTTTTGTCGACATTCATTTATAGAACGTGGTTCTGTGTCCCCATCATCATCAGTATTTTCCTTTTATATTTGTGTAGCCACTACAAGAAATTTGGGGTTTAAGGACGACACAAATTTGTCCCAAAATGTACATATTTCGTCACCAAAACTAATTGAGACGAAAATTTTTCATCACCCGTTTTATTGCCAAAGCCTTGTCGCTAAAAGGTATTAGAGACGGAAAAAAAATTCGTCATTGAAAAAGATAAATTTGTGACGATTTGTTTTTTTGTCTCCAATACACTCTGTTGGAAACAAGTAATTTTTTTTCGTCTCCAATACACTATGTTGGAAACATACTTGTAAGTAATTAGTGACAAAATATGTTGTCATTAAAGGAAGAAATTAGAGACAAAAATATTTTGTCATAAATATAAGAAATAGAGACGAAAAAATTTTGTTGCATTTACCCCGCCCAACTCAAGGACTTCCGCCCGAGCACGCTTAACTTCGGAGTTCTTACGATTTTTGGAGCCACACGATTTTAGAAGACTTCATGCTAATTTAATACGGGGTTTGACTTATAAACCATGCTCAAGACTTGGATATTTCAGATGCGGGCTAATGGAGACTCATCGTTTGATGCCGGTGGTTGACACGCTACGCCCCGCGATTAAGAGTACCGCCCGGACCAAGATCTCACATTCTCCCCCACTAGAAATAGAGCCGTCATCGGCTCTGATACCAACTGTCACAGCCCCGCCCAACTCAGCATGAAATTGTCCGCTTTGGCCCCCGTGCACGCGCTTGGACTTCCCAGGAGGTCACTCATCCTAATACTGCCCCCGCCCGAGCACGCTTAACTTCGGAGTTCTTACGATTTCTGGGGACGCATGGTTTTAAAAAGCTTCATGCTAAGTTAATACGGGGTTTGACTTCTAAGCCCAAGGTCAGGACTTGGATATTTCTGATGCGGGCTAACGGAGACTCACCGTTTGAAGCCCGTGGTTGACATGCTACGCCCCGTGGTTAATGGTACCGCCCGGACCAAGTTCTCACAGTAGCAGAGACTGAGAGAGGTATGTGTACCTGGCGGTGGCGGACTCCTGGATGGAGGATGATGGGCACAGATGATGGTGATTGGTGATGGTGGCTGCGACTGGGAATTCTAGGCGAGAGAGACTGAAAGAAGTAGAGATGAAAGGGATCACTGATCAGGGATGGGTCTGCACTGCGTGTGTTAATGGAGGGTGATGATGATTGATGTGGGCCAATGGGCCATGGGGCTGCTGCTTGAGATGATGGGTGGGAGATGTTGGAAAAGGGTTTTGGAAAAGGGGGAAAAGGGTTTTGGAAAAGAGAGACCGGGATAGATGGAGGGACAAAGGGGGAAATGAGTTTTTGAAAAGGGGCGTTGGATTGGGGTGGGGGGGGGGGATGGACGTTAGGGCCTTGGGGGGCCCATTTTAGTCATTTTATAGGTTTTTCCAAAGCAATACTTGTAAGAGAGGAATAGGCTCAAGTGTGAACGAAATTGGTGCCACCGCAAATGAAATTGGCGCCTTATTTTGGTGACCAAATATTTTCGTCTTCCATAACTTATACTTAATAGTGACGAATTATGTTCGTCACAAAAACAAATTATATTTTGTGACAAAAATTTTCGTCTCCAATGAGCTAAAATAATTCGCGCCAAAGCAAATGAAATTGGCGTCTTATTTTGATGACGAAATATGTTCGTTGTCTATAACTTATCCTTATTGGTAACTAATTATGTTCGCCGCAAAAACAAATTATATTTTGTGACAAAAATTTTCGTCTCCAATGAGCTAAAATAATTCGCGCCCGCAAATGAAATTGGCACCTTATTCTAGTGACGAAATATTTTCGTCTTCCATAACTTATCCTTATTAGTGACGAATTAAGTTCGTCACAAAAACAAATTATATTTTGTGACAAAAATGTTCGTCTCCAATGAGCTAAAATAATCCGCACCAAAGCAAATGAAATTGGCGCCTTATTTTGGTGACGAAATATGTTCGTCTTCCATAACTTATCCTTATTGGTGACGAATTATGTTCGTCGCAAAAAAAAAAAAAAAAAATTTGTGACAACAATTTTCGTCTCTAATGACCTAAAATAATTGGCGCCAATACAAAACAAGTTGGCACCATATTTTTGTAGACGAAATTTTGTTTTCGTCTCCTATACTTTTGAAAAAAAATGAAAACAGACGACAAAATTTATATTTCGTCCCCTTTGGGTGTTCTTTTAAGACAAAAAAAAAATTCGTCATCAGATTTCGTCGCAACAGCCTAAATTTCTTGTAGTGAGCTACCGCATATGCAAATGCATCATCGATGATAATTTCATTTCTATTCCATCTCTCTCTTGAATAATTGTAAAGTATAAAGATCTCTTCATTTTCCGATACCAGTGCCTCCTCAGGGGCTTCCAAAGTCTCATCAGGGCCTTCCATTATTCTAAAGAGAACAGACTTTGCCATAACCTCTTCAGGAGTATTATGTGCGTCTTCGGGAGGAACCTCTTCAAGAGCGTTACATGTCTCTTCCAGAGGATATGATGATTACTGCTCATTTCTCCTTTTCCGCGGAGCTGAGTCCTTTGAACCTATACGTCTGCCACGCTTTTGGCAAATCACAAATTCTTTTGTTGCCATATTTTAACTTCGTCCTACAGGGCCATTAATTCTGGAAGGTGCATTCATAGCTGACACATGTAACTTCTTCACTTTTGCTGCATCGTTAAATGCATCGGGTAATCTGTTTGCAATTTCTTACAAGTGCACAATTCTCCGTACTTCATTCTCACATTGCGAATTAGTTCGTAGATCCAGATGAGACAGAGTGGAAGTATTCCATGTTAATTCTCGTCGTTCTTCAAGAACGGGTTGTTCTACAATAACAATACATTTTTCAGAAACTATCTTATCTCCCCCAATCGGCGGAAATTTTGTCTCATTGAATTGACAATCGGGAAAACGAGCAGTGTAGACATCTCCTATCCTTGGTCCTAGAGATCCAATAATCGAAGCAGATTCATAACCTACATATATTCTCAATCTATGTTGTGGTCCCATCTTAGTACGCTTATGAGGTGGTATTGTGACTTGAACTGGACAATCAAACTTGCGCAAGTGAGAAATATTGGGTTGATGTCCTGATATAAGTTGTACAGGAGAACATTTATGAAAGTCTATGGGCTGAAGTCGAATTAACATTACTGCATGCAACACAGCATATCCCCAAGCACTAACTGGTAATTTGGATTGCATCAGCAGAGTCCTAGAAATAAGTTGGACGCGCTTGATCATGGATTCAGCTAAGCCATTCTGGGTGTGGACATGGGGGACAAGATGTTCGACTACAATTCCTAGAGACGAACAAAAATCATCAAAAACCTGTGATGTAAATTTGCCTGCATTATCAAGTCTTATAGACTTAATGGGATAATCAGGGAAGTGAGCCCTCAGTTTAATTATTTGAGTTAATAGGTGGGCAAATACTACGATCCTAGTTAAAAGTAGGGAAACATCGGACCAACGGGTGGAGGCATCGATCAAAATCATAAAAATACTTAAAAGGTCCACTACGAGGATTGATGGGTCCACAAATATCACCTTGTATCCTTTGTAGAAAGGATGGGGATTCGGATACAACTTTAGTAAAAGAGGGTTGGGTGATCAATTTCCCTTGTGAACATGGGGTACATAAGTATCCACTAGGTATGGTTAATTGATGGTTCTCTAAGGAATGCCCAAAAGAGTTATCTATGATTTTTCCCAACATAGTAGCCCCAAGGCGACCCAACCTATCATGCCAAAGCTGTAAAGTCTTAAGATCACTAAGATTCGAGCTCGACTTTGTTGTTTTGCTCATTACAGAATGTGATTCAATATTGGAGATTGTCGTGTAATATAACCCCGAGGAGAGTGCACTTAGTTTTTCTAGTATTTGCTTCTGGCTTCCAATACTGGTAACGATGTATAAATATTCCTTGTTACCTTCACTTACATTCTAAATGTGGTACCCATTCATTCAGATGACTTTGAAACTAATCAAGTTTCTTTGGAAACTTTTTTAGAACAAAGCATCTTTAATGAATAGATGGGTACCATTAGGTAACATCATATGGGCTCTTCAGATGCCTTCAATTATCTGTACAGGTCCAACTATGGTGGATACCTTTCGTGGAATGAACATCAATTCTGAAAAAAAATTCTGATCTTTCATAATGGTGTGTGTTGTGGCACTTTCTACCAAACAAATATTGTCCTCAGTTCCATGATCCATACCTTAAGTAAAAATAATAAAACGTCATAACTATTCAATCACATGAATAAAATTGAAATAATTAAAAAAACATACACCATAAATTAAGACACTAATAAAGTTTTATCAAAATAGAAAAGTCTAAGAAACATGCATCTCAAATGAACTAAAAAAAATTTAGTTTATGATGTTCAAAGAATCATGGGTCTTCTAGACCATACCAGGAGGTGCCTCCAAAAAATTATTAAATGCCTCATTTTCCAGATGTTGGTTATCTTGATCCTCAAAGAAATCACGAGTCTCCAAGTTTGTAATGTCAATTGGAGGCCTCTCTGATGTCATTAAATCTCAATTCCAGCCTTCTAGATTATTTGTCTTTGCTGAATGAACAGAGGCCTTGTATGCTTTGTATTGTTCCACCACTTCCTTTGGTGCACGGCAAGTGCGTGACCAATGTCCACTTCTTCCACATCTATGGCACGTGTCATCAGGACGGTAGGAAGGATTTTTCGGTGGATTTTGGTTGTTCTTATGCTGAGGGCTAAACCACTTCTGGTGATTTTTAAATTATGGTGGATGACCTTTAAAACCACCTCGCTTGGAGGAGTTATGTCGCCCACCTCTACTGGAGGATTTATGTCTGCCATTCCCCCTACACCTACCTCTGTTTGAGCTAAGACTGGCATTTGCTTCAAGAACTGCCAAAGATCAAGTTGGTATGGAGTTATGATTTTTCATCAATACTATGGAATTCTGTTCAGCGACTAAGAGACATGAGATAAGTTCTGAATATTTGAAGAAATGTCGCTCTCGATACCGCTGCCACTACAACAAAAATCATTTTTCGTGACGCAAATATTTGTCGCAAAAAATCACAAAATCGTTGCCCAATATATTCTGCGACAAAACCAATTTTGTCGCCAGTTCGTCGGCTATTAGGCGCTAATGAATATTTTTGCCGACGATCACAACTAAACGTCACCAAATGAAATGAAATTGCGACAAAGAAGAATGTCGGCAGAAAGGATATTTTTTGTCGCCAAATATCTATCATTCGTCATAAAAAAAAATGGATAAAAAATGGTGAAAAGGAATTTGGCAACAAAATGGAGTCGTCGCTGAATTATATCTTTTACCGACAAAATTATATTGTCACTAAATAGTGTATGAATTGCCATGATTTATAATAGGCGACGAATTAGTTTTGTCACACATAGTTTGTACACATCAGGCGACCACTTTAATTCGTCACCCAATATTTAACCTTGCTACAAATTCTCTTAGG
Source organism: Cinnamomum chago (assembly GCA_038049695.1). NCBI lineage: Eukaryota > Viridiplantae > Streptophyta > Magnoliopsida > Laurales > Lauraceae > Cinnamomum > Cinnamomum chago. The sequence goes on from CP142460.1 coordinate 53,406,807, forward strand.
CAACAAATTATATACATCAGGGATAATTATGCAAAGATATATTTATTCTTATTAGGCGACAAATAAAATTCATCGCTAAAAATAATAGATTTATTTTATAAATTACTTCTTGCCACCTCAAAAACCTCCTTTACTTTGAATATAATAAAATTTGTTCATTCAACTAAAATAAAATGTACAATAAAACATACCCATTCAACTTAGATAAAATGTACAATAAAACCTACCCATTCAACTCAAATAAAATGTACAATAAAACCTGCTCATTCAACTAAAATAAAATGTACAATAAGGTCTGCTCATTTAACTAATAAAAAATGTACAAAACCTACTCCTTCAACGTATTAGGAAATATATAACTATTAAATCCAACCCACAAGTTTAGCCACGTCATCGTTACTAATTCAAGTAAAAATGTAGCATCCAAAATAGTGTAAGTACAATATTCTTATGAAAAATGTACAAAACGATCTTCAAGCAATTGGCCTCTATTACATTGATCTCCAGTCCCAATCTGTGGTACAAAAAAAAAATGTTGATTAGAAATTAAACATGGGAATCAAAAGCAAAGTATGTGAGACAAATAAAAGCCTGTGAAAACATTAGAGGTGATTAGGGTCGCAGCTGTTCAACTTGCCACTCGGGGTGATTAATGTCCTTTTAAGGCCAAATGACTCTGGTGACAATGAACCCGGACTCATTCCCTTGTGAATGTAACATTGAGGAACTGAGAAACAATTGACTTCCACTTTTGCAGTCTCTTCAGTTATATTTAGTATGATGGCAGGGACATTGAATTTCAAAGGAAACACCTACTTTGAGCACTACTCTCACTGTTGTTGTGCCAGCTAGTGAAGGCTTTTCCATGATCATCATCCAAAACATAAGAAAGCCATCCTCCTCACCCTTAAATCCTCAAACTTAACTGGCTATATATCGCGCAAATTTATTGCAATGAAAAAAATGGTAACTACCAAACCATCAATAGCTATGTGGCAAAGCACCTTACTTCACAATACCTACCACAGATGGATTACTCGTGACTCACGTTATTAGTATTCCACCTGGTTGGTTGGGTTGGGCTTATGTGGCCATAAACTTATTATTGGTGAAAAAACTTCACTTATTACTAGTGAAAAAACTTCGCAGATGGAATGGGGAACATTTGGAATATCTCCCTTCCATGACTATCATCAGTGCATATTAAGAAAAGAATCCTTCTACCATTAAAAATATCTCCCTTCCATAACAACCATTAGTTTGTGCAAAGAAAAGTTTCCTTATACTTCAAAACTCAAATATAAAGCTGCTTGGAATTCCAAAAGCCAGTAAAAGTGCGTATGTCATATATAAAGACAGCATGATTACAAATACAATTGCCAATTTCACTGATAGCAGCTAAATGATTTCAAAAAGTGGAGTAAATTCCAATCTTATCCAGCATTAAGAACATTACCCATTCCTTGTTCGTAGTAGCGGAATGCTGCTCATCATAAAGCAAGGCTGTTCCCGATATGTGACCAGACGATAGTTTTCCATTGCCCCAGCAGAAAAATAACTGCATGGCTTAGGTAGTGGATATGGAGTAGAAAAGTAACCGCATGGCTTAAAAAATGACTTAGTTTGTGGATAACAAGGACATCAACCCAGCACTATATACTGGATATGATTGTATTAGTTTTCATTTAGGTTCATCATATCCATCAAAGCATCTAAGGCTCCACATTTTGTTAGTAAATCACTTAATAATCCATCAAGAGCTAGTTAAATCACTAAATCAAAACATATTTGGAACAAAAAAGAGAAAACTTACTTCTTATAGAGATCAAGTGTCCTGACGGCAACATTTAAAGCAAATTTCCCTTGATTTGTCTTACCAATCTGACAGTACATACACGAACTTTAGTCCCTCAGCATACATGATGATAGGATCTAGGAAAGGAGTTGGCCCGTCATGAGAAACAAAAGAGATGTTATATGTACATGTCATCAGGTGTAACGTCTGCTGTATATCAAATAAACCAACAACAGCAGCCACTAAATAAGTTGACAAAATCGGCGATTCTTGAAAAGAAACAATCTTCAGATGCCCATTAACCTTTTCTTGAATAACGGGTATATTGGACAAAGCTATCAGCTCAGACGGCACTTCCAATGTTATCTTGAAAGTAGCCTGAACACAATAAATTAGTATGATTAATCGTACCAGAAGAACATAACTAAAAAGGTAATCATGAGAGAGAGAGAGAGAGAAACAATTAAAGAGTCTGCTAATGCCTCCAAACTTAAGGAATAAAATGTCAGTTTTCTGAAAATCATTTCCTGCCTTCAAAAATAAAAATAAAAAATGAGAGAGGCTCAAGTAACGAGTACAAACTATAAGGACACCAAGTATCAGGAGAGGATAATCCTCTAAACCCAAATTCCGACTAATATGGACACAACATGGATTACATTAATCAAGTTGGCTACACTCAATTCAATGTGGATTATATAGCTTGTGTAGATAAATCAGTCATGTTGTGGCACTAGCAAGCAAATGAGAAAAGTGGATCCCACCTTTGCCAATTCTGGGCCACACCTCTGTTATATATGTTGGAAAAATGGCTAAGAGCTACACTAGTTTTTTGTCAACTTTGAGCCAAAAACTAAGTGTGACCCATTTATCCTTTTGTGTGGGAATACATGGGAAAGTAATCTACTCCATGAGTAGATTATGGACATGTATTGAGTTGCTCTAATCCATTTAGGAGTGAATGAGAAATTGCCTTCTAAACACCCCGATCTAAACCGGGCTTGGGTTTGGGCTTGGGCTTGGGCTTCACGTGAGTTGGGCTTGGCTCGGTCCACTATCCCAAGAGGTGTGTGCCCTTTCATATATGAAAAGGTGTGTCCCTAGTCCTAAGAGGTGTGTGCCCTTTCATATATGAAAGGGTGTGTCCCTAGTCCTAAGAGGTGTGTACCCTTTCATATATGAAAGGGTATGTCCCTAGCCTAAGAGGTGCAACCCCATGAATAGACATGAAGTGGGCTATAAATATGCATCTTGTCCATGACTTTTGGATCAATTCAATCACTACTGCTGCATTGCATTTTCGAGTCATCATCTGTGTCTAGAGAGAGTCTGCTACACTGTTGGTTCGCCTGTCACTCAGTTTGTAGTGCTGCTACTGTGTGGATCGATCATTGTATCCTGGGAGACAAACGCTATTGAAGCCCGTTAGCACCGTTGCGGGGGCGAATTTTGTCTTAAGGACATAGTGTTAAACACTAGCCTTGATCAACTGCGAATCTCTGATCTACTAACTACAACTACAGAGTACTGTTTTCCTGCCTTCAAACAGTAAGTTCATTTTACATTCAAATAGAGTACTGTTTTATTTCATTTTAATATAAACTGCTCTCCTAAAATGCTGAAGTAGTTGTACTCGAACTTACAATCTTAAGACAAAAATTTCTCTTTTAAAGTTCTGAGTACATTCTGTTCTCTGTTTACTTCAGTATTTCTAGTTTCGGTTTATGTCAGTTTTCGACTGGTTTCTTCTTCTTGTCTTTCTGAAACTAGTAGTGTAAAACTGAGTTTCATTCTTTTTAAGTGATTTCTGTTTTGTTAAAACAGACATGGGTATTGAGAAGAATACTCCAGTCACTACCCCTACCCCTGTTATGGTGAACCATGGGGAGAAACCTGAAAAATTCAATGGGACTGAGTTCAAGAGATGGCAACAAAAGATGTTGTTCTATCTCACCACCCTGAACTTGGCTAGGTTCCTCCATGAAGAAGCTCCTGCTTTGAAAGAAGGTGAAACAGACAAGCAAGTTGTTGCTGCTGTAGAAGCCTGGAAGCATGCTGACTTCCTTTGTCGAAATTACATTCTCAATGGACGAGACAATACATTATATAATGTGTACTGTTCATTGAAGACTGCTAAGGAATTATGGGATTCACTTGATAAAAAGTACAAGACTGAAGATGCCGGAATGAAGAAATTCGTTGTTGGCAGATTTCTTGACTACAAGATGAACGATTCCAAAGCGGTTATCAATCAAGTTCAGGAACTTCAAGTAATTCTCCATGAAATACATGCAGAAGGAATGTCTCTTAGTGAGTCTTTCCAAGTGGCAGCAATCATTGAAAAATTGCCACCACTTTGGAAGGATTTTAAGAACTACCTCAAGCATAAACGAAAGGAGATGAAACTTGAAGACCTGATAATAAGATTGAGGATAGAGGAAGACATTCGTGCTTCTGAAAAGAAAGCAGGAAAAACCTTCATTGAAGCGAAGGCAAATGTGGTAGAACATGGGCAGAATCCCAAGAAGAGGAAGAACAATCCCAACGGTCCAAAACAAGGTCCCAATGACAACAAGAAGTTCAAAGGGAAATGCTATGTGTGCGACAAACCAGGCCACCGTGCTAAAGACTGTCGTAAGCGCAAGGACCAAGACAATACAAGTAAGAAACCTGCGCAGGCCAACATGACAGAATTGGACACTCTCTCCACTGATGTTTCAGACATCAATCTTTTTGCTGTGGTCTCAGAAGTCAATCTGGTTGGCAACACCAGAGAATGGTGGGTGGACACGGGGGCCACTCGACATGTTTGCTCTATTAAAGAGATGTTCTCCACTTATCAAGCATCAGCCGGAGAACAACTCTTCATGGGAAACTCTGTCACCTCTAAGGTTGAAGGCCAAGGACAGGTGGTATTGAAGATGACTTCTGGAAAAGAACTCACCCTCAACAATGTGCTGCATGTACCTGATATTCGTAAGAATCTGGTATCAGGCTCACTACTGAGTAAGAAGGGTTTCAAACTTGTATTTGAGTCGGATAGGTTTGTACTCACACTACAAGAAATTTGGGGTCTAATGACGAAACAGATTCGTCCCAAATTGTACATATTTCGTCACCGAAACTAATTAAGACGAAAATTTTTCGTCACCCTTGTTGTCGCCAAAGCCTCGTCGCAGAAAGGTCGTGGTGACGAAAAAAAAAATTCGTCATTGAAAGAGATAAATTTGTGACGATTTTTTTTGTCTCAAATACACTCTGTTGGGAACATACTTATAAGTAATTAGTGACAAAATATTTTGTCATTAAAGGAAGAAATTAGAGACAATAATATTTTGTCATAAATATAAGAAATAGAGACGAAATAATTTCGTCGCGTTTAATATAAAGGAAGACGAAAAAAATTTGTCAAAAAAGCTACAAGTGGATGACGAATTTGTTTGTCGCCAATCGACTTGGTAGGAACAAACTTGCAACTAATTAACAACGAAATATTTTGTCATTAAAGAAAGAAATTAGAGTCAAAAATATTTTTTCATAAATATAAGAAATAGAGACAAAATAATTTTGTCGCGTTTAATATAAAAGAAGACGAAAAAATTTTGTTAGAGAAAGTACCAGTAGATGACGAATTTTTTTTCTCCAATTGTATGTAATTAACGACAAAATTTTTTGTCATGAAAGGAAGAAATTAGAGTCATAAATAGAAGAAATAGAAACGAAATAATTTTGTCATGTTTAATATAAAGACGAAAATAATTTGTCAAAGAAGCTGCCAATAGAGACAAAACACTACACCAAAAACAGCTGACAGAATTTTGTCTCCAATAACCTGTAGCATTCACACCTATACACATTCATAGTAAACAATCATCAAATGGTTCACAAAATATAAAATTGAAATCAATAGACTATCTTGAACTCAAATATTAAATTTATAATATTTGAATATCCATACATCACACATCTACCTCATATAACCTTCTAACTACTTTCATCCACACCATTTCCAAAAAAAAAAAAAGACTAACAAAGAGTTCGTTCCATCACATTTGTTGTGGCTTTAAATTTTTCCAATGTCAATGTTTACTGCTAGCTAATTCCAATTGTCTTGTTCGAAAAAGCCCTCCCATTAACTTGTAGCATTCTTTGCAACGAACTACTTGTCTTGCATAATTAATATATTCCTCTGAGCATCCTCCTGAAAAACAAAACGAAAACGAGGCTAAACAACAGCAATAATGAATAATGAGCAGCTCAGAAACTTAGTCATAAGGGGAAATTAATCAAGTTGACACAAGCTACAAATACAAACATACATAGCACAAAAACACTAAAACCTTTAGAAGTCGTTTGCTTTTTGCACATGATATGTGTAACTACAGTTTATAAATTATATATATATATATATACATATGTTTTTATCTTGATATGTTCTATGCTAACAAATAGAACCATTTTACAATAAATTATTTTATGTATTCCAATTCCTTGGAAACAAACATGCCCATTTTTTCATCAATGAATTCTTTTTATACTAATTTCATTTAAACAAACATGTCCTTTTCCGATGAATGAGAAGTTATTCCTATGGAATCAGCCTGGTCTCTTCAAGGCTCTTCCATTTAGTGCAGGGTCGGTATGGAGCATCAGTTCCCTGCTCTGCCTGAAGAGCCTTGAGTAGCCAGCCTCCTGTATCTTGTTCCTTGCTGCTGGTTGGTACTTGTGCAGAGCCTAGTTTAGTAGGGGAGACTTCTATGCACATTGTTGAGAAGAGATTCCAATTCCTCTTGCTTCTTGTTTCAAGTCTGCTCAAGTGTTGAGCCCTGTAGTCTGTAGTGTTCTGAAGTGGTGTCGCAGTTCCAACATATAAATGATAGACTAGCATATAAATGATTTCTTATTCCAGCCAAAACATGAATTCTCTTTTCTGCTGTCTTGTTTTTCTTCTTGCATTTCTTAGCACTGTAACTAGATATCTCTTTCTGTAAACAGGTTTTGCAAGAGAGGATTTCTTTGACATAGATTTCTTATTTCAAATGAATTGTGAACATTTCGTACTTCTAGTTCTCAAGTTTCAAATACAAGTACAAATACTGTAAAAACTGTGGTTTCTTGAACGTTTTAGATTCTTAATACTCATTTTCATTTCTTAGCAAGAGAAATGCCTTGTCTTAACAACCACCAAATGTTTTCTGCAGCAGTATCTTAGGAACATAAATCCATCTATTTAATGCTTTGCATTGCATGTACTTGCTGCAGCAAACAGGAAGGGTCAACATATCTCTTTCTCTGCTTTTTAATTAATTTTTCCAAACTCTATGTAAATCAGACAACTTATCAAGGCAGAACCATCTATAATAATAATAAAAAAAAGGAAGGTGTAATACAATGAAACAAAGAACCCCAGTGGGAAAAATTAGCATTTAACTAGATGACATTTTGATGTAAAAGAAACTGGGTATCCTAACAACTATTACCATTGATTGGCACATGGAGTCTCTGACTTGGGTTGGTATAGATATTTCATCCTTTTTTGTTTTTCCCCATTCTACCCAAATGTTGTACCTGGGACGGGATCTAGTTATGTAATTGGTTTTTTTTTTTGGGTTGTCTTTTGCTTTTGATATGTTTGGAAGTTTGGGATTTGTAATATGAATGACTAAGCAGTATAGTCTTGATACCTTCCGCAGGAGAGGTGGTGGAGGTCTTGGTCTCCCAAATGCCTTGGCCTTCTAGCTGTTCTTCTATCAAAATTCTGAAGTGGATTGGATTTGGTGGTGATAATGTATATTGGGAATTGGGAGAGGATTTGTAATGGAGCTTTTTGAGGGATTTTATTAACTCAATGGTCTTTACTAGATTGCATTATGTCACAGAGATGGTTTCTACCAATGGTATTATACTACCAATGGTATCATCACAAATGTAAAAACAGATGGTCAGATATTTAAAAATGCTACGGATTGCAAAAGAAAGTCAATCCCACAATAGGACTTACAGAGCTGTGAAGTGACTCTATCATGCATCCATGTTCTTCCAACCTCTTCAAAACAACTTCAACTTTGGAAGCAGCCTCATCTTTATGCTTTTGGAGCTCTTCTTCAAAATTCTCCTGAAAGTCCGTAGATTTAATCTAAGTACAATAACAATGATTTGGTGGCCATTAAAAATCTCACAACAATCAAAAAAAAAAGTCAAAAGAGGCTCGTCCCACGAATTTCCTGAAAACATCAAATTACTCCTATATTTAATTTTTTTTATAAAAACATTGTAATTATCATCTCTATTCCCTATCTGGGTCAATATCAGTTCATATAATCTTGATTTCCATTGGGAAAGTCAAAACCATTAACTGAAAGCAAGGTATCTTCCATGAAACAAATCCATCTTAATTTCTGGAAGGATCTCACTCCTATTGGCAGCATAAGCTGGAAGATATCTGTGATTTCAGCTCCAACTTTGATAGCAGCAAGTCATCATTAAAATGGTTCATAAAAGCAGAAAAAGAAGAGAAAACAGCATCTACTGCAATGAAAATAGGATAACTACAAAATAGGCAGAAAACCAGATTTGAGCACTGTTCCATGATTAGAAGCTATAATGCAAGTACAGCAATGCAAAGGCCCCAAAAAATGCAGAAATATGAGCATCTTGGGACTGAAAGCACTAGCATGATTTCAAAGCAGAAGCTGGAGCAAAAGAAGAAATGGTCAATGAAGGCTTAGAAACTACATCTTTTGCAAGAAGATTTGCAAACTTCCATTCCATACTTCCATTCAAACTGCCTTTTAGCTTCAAGTATCCCAAGGGCCATGTGTTGATACTTGATACTCACTGCCTTTTAGATCACTGCCAGCACCAAATCAGTGTCCTAAATCTACCTAATATTCTAACTGCCAGCTTACACTGCTGGATTCATGAATGAGTGGAGGCTGGACACACCTCTTGCATTTTCTGCCAGAATATGACATCAATAATGAAGTTCTAGCATTCACAAATCCAAAACTTAACATTCAATCAGACCACATCTTCTTCCTCACCCAAATTAAAATCTAAACTATGGTGAGAATTCTACATCCATCAACTCAACACTAGATCAATGGATTCTATTCATTTCCAAAGAACTTTAATTACCCAAAATCTCAACAAGTAAAAAAAAAAAAAAAACCAATACTACCAGCTTGAAGAGGAAGAGTAAATACACAAAGTCTATGGTTTCCAGCATGGGTGGATCATGAAATCAAAAGGAAATCAAGAAAACAACATAGTAAAAAGAAGAATTCATAAATCAAATAAGAAGAATAATAATTCAATCAAATGAGATGAGATTGGAAAAAAAAAAAGATGAATAGAAGATAGAATTGGAATCAAACCTGATAATTGCTTGTTTGAGCTTATCCAACTTCTACACTCTACCCAGAGCTTGCTAATATCTTCCATCAGAGATACACCTGCAGAAAGCAAAAGATAAGGTCTTTTATCTTTAAATAAATGCAAATACAAATAAAGAGAGGAGTAACACTAAATAACATACTTATCCAGCATCCTTTCCACAATGGCCTCCAGTCTAGGATCCACCTCTGTTGCTGCTTCATTTGACTCTACTGCTTTTAACTTGAGACTAGCATATTTATCGATAGCTTTGACTAGTGAAGACAAATTTCAAGAAATTGTGTTATTCATTAAGAAACATAACTGCTTCAGAGTAAGCATACACAGGTCTACACCATATTCACTCCTTACCAAGAAGAGTATGAACATAATCAGAGTCTTCCAAAACATCAAAAAGAGGTCCAGTGCCCAAAGCATATGACAATGAATCATTAAGTTCTACCAGGTAGTAAAAGACCTGTAATAAGTAGTACTAATCATTTCTTTTTCTTTTTTTTCTTTTTTTTTTTGAATGGTAAGTAGTAATCATTGTGGGTAAAAAAAGAAAACATGTTAAGAAAAAGTATGACTTTCTAGGAAAAATTGAAGCAAATGATTTGCAAAACGACTAAGTAATTGTCAACAAACAGAATGTTTGATGCACACCAAATACATGTAAAATTCTCAAAATAAAATCCATGCAGCCAAACTGACTGTCAACTAAAAGAGATGGCCCAAGGCACAAAGAAAAAAGAGTCTTAGCCTAAGACTTCTCAATTTAGAGTCATAGTTTGTGTCTTGTTAGTTGGAGGCTTCAGAAGTAATTGAATAAAGGACTTAGGCACAAACAAAGTAGGACACCCAGACTTCTTTTTACAGTTAAAAAAATGTATCCCGTTTCATGTGGACTAGACTACTAGTGATGAATCCTCTATTCCCTTGTGTGATGATTCCTTGGATTCTCCTTTTATGAAGACTCCAAAGTCTTTGAGATCTCTCTCCTCAAACCTCCACAAATTTGGTATAAGAGAGACTCCAGGTTTCTTCCTTTTGTGGATCCAACTCCTATTATAGTTTAGTTGTCCAAAGAGCATCACAAAGGTTAAAAGAGCATCTTAGGTTAATTTCATAAGCTACTGCAGCATTTAAGGTCTCCGCAAATGTAAAATGACAGATGGAAAAACTTGTAGTGGAGAGATAAGGAAAGAAAAGACAGACAAAAAAAGCTAAGCATGGAAATTGAAAGTCTGCTTGAGACCTCGTTTTAGGAAGAGCTAGGAGAAGAGAATGAATGAAAGAGCTTGCAAGATCAATCCATTCCCCTACTAATAGAAGGGGTAAAGATCCTGCAATTATAAACCCCATTACATCTAGTTTAGATGACCCTGCACTCAATTTTCAACCTCACCCCCATGCATCATTACTTTGTACAGAAAGCTCCCATCAAAAATTAACTTTAGCCTCCTACATGAGAACATAACCATGTAACAGAGGAAGAAGACAAGATAGATCCATTATCAAGACAACCAGACCAGCTACAAAATACACCAGCAGCTTTTACAATTTCAACTCCATCCTAACTACAACTACCCAACAAAAGTACCAAATCATACCCTGACACATTCAGAAACTGAGTACCTAAGCAAATAAGCACCCAAACAGTTCCATGAAAATTCTACTTAACAAAGAAACACAATAAAACCACAGCCAAACCTTCCAAAAGGGCAATAGATCATAGGGTAGTTCACATCTTCTTAGCGTTAAGACACAACTCACACATTCATAAATATGTAATGTCACTTGTGTAACAACAGTAGAATTGTGTAAACAAAAAACCAGGATTCTTGGTGGGGCTTCAGCCTTCAATCCTCAAAATGTAGTGTTGCCAAACTGCAACATATGGACCCTGGTTGTGGAATCTGAAATTCATTGGGTTGCCTGATCCATCAACAAGACAGTTGGCATTGATGGATGGACAGAATTTTGTGGACATGTCCCAGCTAAACATTTACTTTATGCCAACTACTAAGTTGTAGATATGCAAACACATGCTTCCCTAAAAGCACATATAACAGCCCAAATCAACACATAATAAGTAGTGATGAAAACTTGCAATATAAATAAACAAAGTTAAAATAAATAAGTAGCCACTTTTGCTAGTAAACACGAGGGCATCTGCAAAACTACGACATTCAGCTAATGATCAGTCGACAACTTCAGTAAATAAGATGAAGTGGTTGCAAACCATTTATAAATTTGTTGGCATTTGACTACTACTACTACTGATCTCTCTCTCTCTCTCTCTCTCTCTCTCTCTCTCTCTCTCTCTCTCTCTCTCTCTCTCTCCCTCCATATAATGCATTATGCACTTCACTTAGCCATCAAAAAGATCCTCCATTAAGTGCCCCCACATGGTACGAGGTGAGAAAAGAATAAAAGGCACTATTCATGTGATGTGCAAAGTGGAACTTGGGGTTGGACATCCTTTTGTTTAAGGAGGCTAGTTAGAAAGCAACCAAATAAATAATAAAGAGCCGATATCTACTGCCGAAATGGATGAAAAATCCAAGTACTAGGTTATGAGGTATGCGGACGTGTTCCTATTGGTGAGACACTCATGGAAGTTTTCTCAGTAGATTAGATATAGAAAGCATCTTTGAAGGTTAGAACAGTTAAATGTAATTAAATTGAAAATGAAAGTAGCAAAGATAAATATAATTCGGGTAAAATATATAGAAGAGAGACAAGATACTTAGGATAGGAGATCGACTTGGGTTTTGCATTGGCTGTTGATTTGTTTAAGGGAGGTTGAAAGAGAACATTATCTCCATAAAATAGTTGTAAATGTAATTATCAAGTAAAATTTTAGTACTAAGTAGAAACTTCTTGTGTGCTCTGCTGCTTTTGATGAATAGCTTACAGACGCCTCATTAGATTATAAGATTGCCATAGATTGGAATAGGAGAATTTGCCTGCATGATTGAGATTCAACCAAAGACCATTCACCCACAGGAGAGAACATTTTTGTGGGAGCTATTCTTTTTCCTATTAAGATAATTTTAGCAAGGCACATCCACAATCAAACATCTTAATGATTACCAAACATTAAAAACCCAACGACCAATTTAATTCAAGAACAGAAGACATCACCCAAAAACAAAAAGAAAACCTGGCTCATTAGAATCAAGCATAAGGCTCAAACCCAGAGGCTACAACACATTGAATTCACGCGTTAAACAAACAAAAAACCAACAAACAAATCACCCTTAAAGACACCCAGCAAACCAAACCCAACAACTAACTCCGATTCAAAAGCATTAACAACCATTCAGATAGAATGGAAGAATAGTAACAACCAAAGCAAAGAATGAAACCACCACCAAGGAAAATAAGAGAAAGGGGGAAACCCTTAGTCCAAACTTATACAAAATAACCAAATTAAAGGGAAAAAATAGAGAAAAACGATTATAAAATTTACTGCTACTGATTTCCAATCGATCGACGATTTCTGTGAGTTCTTACAATCCCATCTTGAAAAAGTCTATGCATTTTTTTGGGTCTTCCCGATTTTTGTAGGGTTTTTTATTGCCTTGATTTCGATGTTTCTGAGGATTTTTTTTAATCTTTCTCTTCTATGTGTTTCTAAAGACATTTTCTTTGGTTTCTGCAAAGAAGAGGATCCAATGCTCGGATCTAACTGATGACATTTCGGTGATTGCAGAAAGGAAGAGAAAAAAAAAAGAAGTCTTTTTTCTTTTTTGGTTTAATGTCAGGATTGTGGAAGTGATATTGGGTTTTCATTGAATCTAGAGAGGAATGAGGTTTCTCTACTGCAAGGTCAGGGGTTTTGCTTCATCTCTTGATGTTTATATGCAAGGGAAGAGCATTTTCTGCGAAAAGTGAGAATGGGTTAGGAGGGAGAACGATTTTTTCGTGGTTTTATGTGACTAGGTTTTCTTGGGTTTTGGCTTTCCTTGGTGAAAAGCAATTTTTTTTACTGAAAGAGGAATCAGACCCAGTTGGCAGAAACACATTTCAATGCCTTCTTGCATGTGGGCAGTAAACAAACAATTAACCAGCAACAATCAATGGAAGAAGAAGATTTAGAAAAACAGAGAGCAGTTGCAGCAGATTTAGAAAAAAAATGGGGAAAAACAATGGAAGAAGAAGAATAAACTGTGTACCTGGCACCGGAGAAAGCGTGGGTAGGGCCTGGGCTCCGACTGGGCGTGGCACCGGCGACTGGTGAGTGGCGATCTGTTGGCAAGTGTGGTGATGGCTACGCTGGACCTTGAACACAGCGAGAGAGAGAGAGAGAGAGAGAGAGAGAGAGAGAGAGAGACAGAGCAGATCGAGAGCGAGAGAGAGAGAGATAATGCGCAGATCAAGAGAGAGAGAGAGAGAGAGCGAGAGAGAGAGAGAGACATAGCAGAGTGAGAGAGACAGAGCAGAGCGAGAGAGAGAGAGAGCAGTGAGACAGAGCAGAGCGAGAGAGAGCAGTGAGAGAGACAGACCAGAGAGATCGAGTGAGGGAGTGAGAGATCGCAGAGATAAAATGGAGCAGATCGCAGAGACCAGAGAGAAAAAGTGGCGTCCGGCGGTGCGAGGAGGAAGATGAAGGCTCTGCGGGCGTCGGGGGGCTGCTGCGCGCGCTTGGCAGTGCTGCTGTGGTCGTGGGCGTGGGAGAGGTCTGGAGAGGGAGGGAGAGATAGAAAGGGATGAGAGGAGATGGGTTCTGGAGGGGTTTTTCCGGAGATGGAGATGGGTTCTGGGCGATTCACGCAGAGTGAAGGGAGAGAAAGAAATGAGTGAGGGAGGGAGAGATAGAAAGGGATGAGAGGAGGTGGGTTCTGGATGGGCGTGGGCGATGGGTTCTGCTGGATGGGCGTGGGCGATTCACGCAGAGTGAGAGGAGAGAAGGAAATGAGGGGAGAGAGAAATGAGGGAGGGAAAAGAGCGTCTGGAGAGGGAAATGGGCGAGGGAAACGGCCGATTCTGGCGGGGGAGTGAAAATGAGGTCAACTCATTTTTTTTATTTCGTCAGTGTTTGGGTTGTTATAGAGAATGAGGATCCCTGTTTGGACGAAACAGGGGCTATCACCTTGGGGGGATATATCCCATCAGCCCATCTCATCTCCCCTTAAGAAAAAAAAAAAAAATTCCCCAAGTGGTATCCCCTGGTTGGATCCTCTTCCCTCTACAAATTATTTAATTTTTCCTAACCTTTATTAAAGTTTAATATAAAACGTCGGTAATAAATTTTCTTACGCTAATTTTCGTCTATAAAAAAATTCTCATCAGTAAAGGTCTATATTTTTAGTTTTCCTAAAAATAAAATTAAACTTTACCAACGTTTTATAAAAAAACGTCGCTAAAAATTCATTTTACCGACTTCATAGAATTCGTTGATAGTAGTCTTTGGTATTTATTTTCCCTAAAATTGAAGTTAATAATAAAATTGAATTTTGTCGATGATTTTCAAGGAAACGTTGCTAAAAGTCAATTTTACTGACGTTTTATAATTCGTCGATATTAATATCTGATTTTTACTTTTCCTAACAATGAAGTTAAATCGAAAGTTGAACTATGCCGACGTTTTTTAGTAAAAAAGAGAGAGAGAAATAGCAGAGAGAGTGAGAGAAAATAGGGCTTTTGGAGGCGGGAGAGGGAATAAAAAAGAGGGATTTTTTACCGACGTTTATTTTTCGTCGCAAAAAAATATTTTATTTTTATTATTTAAAAACAAGTAAAAATGTTATTTTACAGATGAATTAAAAAGCGTAGGTAATAATTTGATCCAGTAAGGCGTACATGAAGGTAGGGTGTTTGGTGATGTCTTCGTAGATTTTTTTTATTTTTTCAATTTTTATGATGTGGGTATCTTTAGGTTTTTGACCCATTAGGACTAATCCCTTGGGTGATAACTCGTTAAACCTAAACAAATGCACACCGGAAAATTTGGTGTTTGTTTCAAACACAAGACATAGGGAGCAAACCCATGCCTTATGCCCACTTGGCCAGCACCTAAGTGAGTAATGTATACATAGAATGAAATAGCACATTGATAGTATAAAATACAAAATACTAATTTTATGAATATTCAAGTTTTCAAATTTTACAACATACAGACAAAGATAAGCATGGTTGAATTATTCTCACTCCATTTGGTGGGGCATGACTACAATTTATGAATGAAGGAAAATATCTCATAGAATGCACAAATCCTTTAAATTTCCCGGAGTTTCCTAAAGATATCATGGTTTTTTAAACCATTAAAAGCTTACTTTATTATTTATGTATCTCACTTTAGCAATTTTCAAAATTAGAAATAACAACGTTAACGTTGGCCTCTCCTCATCAACACATTACATGTATGTCCTGAAAGAGTTTCTACCACTAAGGGTTTTGGAAAATGGGGAAAAGGGTTCTTCTTTCTCTTCTGGAAAAGGGTTTTGGAAAAGGGGGAAAAGGGTTTTGGAAAAGAGAGACCAGGATAGATAGAAGAACAAAGGTCGCTAAAAATGGGTTTTGGAAAAGGAGAGTTGGATTTTGGGCGGGGGGATGGGGGAGATGGACGTTATGACCTGAGGGGCCCATTTTAGTCATTTTAAAGGTTTTTCCAAAGCAATACTTGTGAGAGAGGAATAGGCTCAAGTGTGAATGAAATTGGAGCCACCGCAAATGAAATCGGTGCCTTATTTTGTTGATCACAATATTTTTGTCTTCCATAACTTATCCTTATTAGTGACGGATTACATTCGTCGCAAAAACAAATTATATTTTGTGACAAAAATGTTCGTCTTCAATAAGTTAAAATAATTCACGCCAGCACAAATGAAATTAGTCCCTTATTTTAATGACTAAATATTTTCGTCTTCCATAACTTATCTTAATTAGTGACGAATTATGTTCGTCTCAAAAACAAATTATATTTTGTGACAAAATTGTTTATCTCCAATAAACTAAAATAATTTGCGCCAAACCAAATGAAATTGGCGCCTTATTTTGGTGATGAAATATGTTCGTCTTACATAACTTATCCTCATTAGTGACAAATTAAGTTCGTCGCAAAAAAGATTAGATTTTGTGACGACAATGTTCGTCTCCAATGAGTTAAAATAATTCGTGCCAAAATGGCACCTTATTTTGGTGACGAAATATATTCGTCTTTTATAACTTATCCTTATTGGTGACAAATTACATTCGTCGCAAAAAAGATTAGATTTTGTGACGACAATGTTCGTCTCCAATGAGTTAAAATAATTCGTGCCAAAATGGCCCCTTATTTTGGTGACGAAATATATTCGTCTTTTATAACTTATCCTTATTGGTGACAAATTACATTCATCGCAAAAAAAAATTATATTTTGTGACAACAATATTTGTCTCTAATGAGCTAAAATAATTGGCGCCAAGTTGGCGCCTTATTTTTGGAGACGAAATTTTTTTTTCGTCTCCTATACTTTTGACAAAAATGAAAACAAACGATAAAATTTATATTTCGTCTTCTTTGGGTGTTCTTTTAAGACAAAAAAAAATTTCGTCATCAGATTTCGTCAAGACAGCCTAGATTTCTTGTAGTGTCACTAAATATGGGATGTACGTGGGAAAAGGGTATATGAGCGATGGGCTCTTCAAAATAAATGTAATGACAAATGTACGTAATAAGAAAAACTCTTCTGCTTATATGCTTGAGTCTTCTAATGTGTGGCATGGTAGATTAGGCCATGTTAATTATGATGCATTACGTAGATTAGTTAACATGGAATGCTTGCCTAAATGTAATTTTGATTCAAATATCAAATGTGAAACTTGTATAGAAGCTAAACTTACTAGAACTTCTTTTCAATCTATTGAAAGAACTTCTGAACCTCTTCAATTAATTCATTCTGATATTTGTGACCTGAAGTTTGATCAAACTAAAGGTGGTAAGAAATATTTTCTTACATTCATTAATGACTGCACAAGATACTGTTATGTTTACTTATTGAAAAGTAAAGATGAGGCCTTGGAAATGTTCAAACATTACAAGAATGAGGTTGAGAATCAACTTGATAAGAAAATTAGGGTGATAAGAAGCGATAGAGGTGGTGAATATGAATCACCTTTTGGTGAATTCTGTTCACAACATGGGATCATACACCAAACTACTGCTCCCTATTCACCTCAGCAAAATGGTGTTGCTGAAAGGAAAAACAGAACTTTAAAAGAAATGATGAATGCTATGTTAATAAGTTCTGGATTACCTCATAATTTGTGGGGGGATGCAATCCTCTCTGCAAATTATATTCTCAATCGAATACCTCAAAAGAAAACCAATAAAACCCCCTATGAATTGTGGAAAGGCAGAATGCCTACTTACAAATACTTGAAAGTGTGGGGGTGTTTGGCTAAAGTGGCGGTTCCTACACCTAAAAAGGTTAAAATAGGACAAAAAACAGTAGACTGTGTATTCATTGGGTATGCTCATAATAGCAGTGCGTATCGGTTTCTAATTCACAACTCTGAAATTCCCGATATGCATCCGAACACTATTATTGAGTCAAGGAATGCATCGTTCTTTGAACATGTATTTCCTTACAAACCATCGAAGGAAACGAGTTCTCCTAAAAGAACTCATGACACTGCTAGTAGCAGTAATCAAAACCAACAAGAGATTGATGAACCTAGACGGAGTAAGAGGGCTAGAACATCAAAAACGTTTGGTTCAGATTTTCTAACATTTCTGTTGGAAGATGCGCCTCAAAGCTTTATAGAAGCAGTGTCCAGTCCCGAGGCACCATATTGGAAAGAGGCCATAAACAGTGAAATTGAATCCATTTTGCAAAACCATACATGGGAACTTGTAGACCTCCCACAAGGTTGCAAAACTCTTGGATGCAAATGGATATTCAAGAGAAAGCTGAAAGCAGATGGCTCAATCGATAAGTACAAGGCCAGGCTTGTTGTTAAAGGGTACAGACAAAAAGAAGGCTTGGACTATTTCGATACTTATTCACCAGTGACGAGAATAACATCCATTCGAATGTTAATAGCAATTGCTGCTATATACAATCTCGAGATACATCAAATGGATGTAAAGACAGCATTTCTCAATGGTGAATTAGACGAGGAGATATATATGGAACAACCAGAAGGGTTTAATGTTCCAGGTCAAACTAAGAAAGTTTGTCGGCTTGTCAAATCTCTATATGGATTAAAACAAGCACCAAAGCAGTGGCATGAGAAATTTGACAACTTGATGATGTCAAATGGGTTTAAGATCAATGAATGTGACAAATGTGTATATGTCAAGAACACTAACAATGGCTGTGTCATTATCTGTTTATATGTTGATGATTTGCTCATTATGGGTAGTAATGCTGATATCATTAAATCTACCAAGAGAATGTTAAACAATAAGTTTGACATGAAAGATTTAGGTGTTGCAGATGTCATACTCGGGATAAAGATCTCTAAAACATCAGATGGATTGATATTATCTCAATCACACTATACTATATTGAGAGTATACTCAAAAAATATAATCAAGATAATAGCAATCGAGCAAGGACACCTATAGATATTAGTATTCATTTATCCAAGAATAATGGAAAATGCATATCACAACGAGAATATGCACAAATAATTGGCAGCCTAATGTATGTGATGAACTGCACTCGTCCTGACATTGCATATGCTGTTAGTAAATTGAGTAGATACACAAGTAACCCAGGATCAGACCACTGGAAGGCCTTAGTTCGGGTTTTAAGATATTTAAAATACACCCAAAACTATGGTTTACATTACTCTAAATATCCAGCTGTACTTGAAGGCTATTGTGATGCCAACTGGATATCAGATATTAAAAATTCAAAGTCCACAAGTGGATATCTATTTACACTTGGTGGTGCAGCGGTATCATGGAAATCTTCTAAACAAACATGCATTGCTAGATCCACTATGGAATCTGAGTTTATTGCATTGGATAAAGCTGGCGAAGAAGCTGAGTGGCTTCGTCAATTCCTCGAAGATATTCCAATGTGGTCAAAACCTGTGCCTTCTATCTGCATTCATTGCGATAGTCAATCGGCAATTGGAAGGGCACAGAGTACAATGTATAACGGTAAGTCTCGACATATTCGTCGAAGGCATAATTCCGTGAGACAACTGCTCTCTAATGGCATTATGACAATTGAGTACATAAAGTCCATAGATAACATTGCAGATCCTTTAACCAAAGGATTAGCGAGAGAGCAAGTAAATCGTTCATCGAGGGGAATGGGCTTAAAGCCTATATTTGAAAAGTTGCCATAATGGAAACCCTACCTAGTTGACTGGAGATCCCAAGATCTAGGTTCAAAGGGACAACCAAATTGTGTGTGACTTAACGAAATCACTATGGAGATAAAATCTCCTGCTCATTCCTATGATATTAATAGTGATACCTGCAGGGTAATTAGGGTAAGCAAAGCTTTTAATGATTCTTATATTTTGATTAATCAAATGGGGTATAGCAGGATACTCTTAATAAGAATCACCTATGTGAGTGTGAACTGGGCCGATTCTATGAGAATAATAAGGCTAAATTCTCTAAAGCACTCATGAAACCAGGCATTGTTCAGGGCCAAAATGAACACAATCATGAGAACCAACTGTGTCCGGAAAAATTCTGTGTGAACTCTATTGTCTCGGTTTACGCAAAAGGCTGAACAGTTCAAGACATCATGTTCACTGTTCAACCAGTAAATCTGATAGTACTTCACAAGGGAAGGTTCAAGGCCACAAGCTACCTCTCTCTATACAGAAAATTTCCAATTGTACTCTCTCTGTGTGTCTACATATCATTTCATTGCTGTCGGTCAATTTCATTCATGTGGGGGATTGTTGGAAAAATGGCTAAGAGCTACACTAGTTTTTTGTCAACTTTGAGCCAAAAACTAAGTGTGACCCATTTATCCTTTTGTGTGGGAATACATGGGAAAGTAATCTACTCCATGAGTAGATTATGGACATGTATTGAGTTGCTCTAATCCATTTAGGAGTGAATGAGAAATTGCCTTCTAAACACCCCGATCTAAACCGGGCTTGGGTTTGGGCTTGGGCTTGGGCTTCACGTGAGTTGGGCTTGGCTCGGTCCACTATCCCAAGAGGTGTGTGCCCTTTCATATATCAAAGGGTGTGTCCCTAGTCCTAAGAGGTGTGTGCCCTTTCATATATGAAAGGGTGTGTCCCTAGTCCTAAGAGGTGTGTACCCTTTCATATATGAAAGGGTATGTCCCTAGCCTAAGAGGTGCAACCCCATGAATAGACATGAAGTGGGCTATAAATATGCATCTTGTCCATGACTTTTGGATCAATTCAATCACTACTGCTGCATTGCATTTTCGAGTCATCATCTGTGTCTAGAGAGAGTCTGCTACACTGTTGGTTCGCCTGTCACTCAGTTTGTAGTGCTGCTACTATGTGGATCGATCATTGTATCCTGGGAGACAAACGCTATTGAAGCCCGTTAGCACCGTTGCGGGGGCGAATTTTGTCTTAAGGACATAGTGTTAAACACTAGCCTTAATCAACTGCGAATCTCTGATCTACTAACTACAACTACAGAGTACTGTTTTCCTGCCTTCAAACAGTAAGTTCATTTTACATTCAAACAGAGTACTGTTTTATTTCATTTTAATATAAACTGCTCTCCTAAAATGCTGAAGTAGTTGTACACGAACTTACAATATACTTAATAGATTATTTTAAAAATACTTTGTGCAACATAATCCTAGCATTATTTGTAGCAAATACTCTATAAGAACTCAGATTTTTTAAGCATCCTGACAGAGACTTCATTTCAGGTATTTCAAAGTTTTATAATTGTAACTTTTAACACAGGCAATACTTAGTGAAATTTCATGGGCTAAAGCTATATGTTGTTGATTTTTCAGTTTGGAGTTTGGGATTGGCGAGGAATAAGTATTACTTGATAAAGTGCCGATACTTAAAAGAAAATAAGGTTTTTTTTCTTCAACAACACAAATAATCACTTGTCACAGTTGTTTAGGCAGGGAAGTCCAATTAAGTCAGGCAGGTCCAATTAAACCCAACCCATTGCTATCCATATGTCAAATCATGACATGTCCCCAAAGTGGTCTTACATCAGAGATTAGGCATAAAAAAATTAAAACTTATTATTAAAAAAAATGTTATTGTACACTACAAGAAAAACTTCTTTTATGTATATCTCATATATCTATATAAAAAAGATTATGTATATGTATATATATACACAGAGAGATGGGGGGTTTGGAATGATGAAAAGGGAAACATGTTCCAAATCAGATGGAAATGGTATTTTGATTTGATTAGAAAGAGGCCTGAGAATGAGGCTAGAAGATGGAAATGGTATTAATAAAATATGATGCAAATGATTTACCGACGAAAATAACACGTCGTCAAATAATTAGTTCCGTCGGAAAAACTTTACCTCTTGATGGCGCCAACTTCATTTTTTAGCGCCAAACTTTTCACGGCACTATTTAGCGACAATTGAAAATTAGTGACGCTAAATAATTTGCGTTTTTGTTTTAGGGGACGAGATGAATATTTCGTCTCGAAAAATAACATTTAGTGACAAAATTTCAAAACGTCGCAGAATATTTGCCTCGAAAAAAGATTTTTGTTGTAGTGTGCTGCAGGAGCACATTCGAGGCATGAAAAGTGGATAACGTTTTCTCCAACTTCTGCTCCTCCAAAACCTTTTCACCACATAATCTTAATCTAAAAATAATATTGAATATGATAATTGTATTCAGATACTGTTTTATAATCTTGTAACCTCAGATTTAACCATTCATTCTGGGCAGCTAGTAGTATGACCATCCTCTGGTGATCATATATATCCTTCAGGAATTTCCATAGGCCTGCTGGGTCTTCCTCAGTAAGGTATTCATTTTTTAGATCATCATGTATGTGATGGCGCATGAAGATGAGGGCTAACGCCTTTTTCTATGGCAACATCTTGTTATCTTCCTTTATGGTCTCTCCTAATTTCTTGAATTACAAGTACATTTTAGTATCCAGTTGCCAAGATAAGTAATTGTCCCCATTTATGTTAAGTTCTTTAAAGTCAAGTTTAGCCAGATTTGACATTATGCAAGAACTGTAATAAGAAATATATATTAAGTTAACTGTGTGCAGATAATCAATAAAATAAAAGGAAAATAAAAAAATAATGAAATATTAACATCAGGCGTAATTAAGGAAGGAATTTAAAAGAAATTGGCCAAAGAAAAGTTAGAAGAATCAAAACTGCTAGTTTTGTCAAGACTTCAAGCTTGATTTAGAACTTTAGGTTTATAACTTTGAGAATCAGAACTGCTGGTTATGTCAAGACTTCAGGCTTGATTTAGAACTTTAGGTTCCTGACACATGAGATTAGAACTGCAGGTTCTATCAAGTGTTCAAGTTTAACTTCTGGTTCTAACAAATGATCAGAACTTCTGGTTCTGTCAAATTTTTTTAAATTTAATTTTGTGGCTGTATAATTTATTTGGATTTAAATTAAACCAAAAACTTCAGGTTTTGATTTATTGATATGAATCTATAGGTTCATATCAGTATTTCAACTTCTATGACCACCGGTCCATAGATTGGTGAACTTGAGGTTCAGTTTTTAGAACTTCTGGTTCTATTTTGTTATCCATTCATAATATTGATAAATTAAAAATAAAATAAAAAAAGAAAACATTCAAGAGGATGAACAGTAACCAAAACACCATGAATACTATGAACAAGCATTATAAACTGATTTCATGCATTAATAAATTGTTTTAACTATGGTTTAGATATCACTTACCGTAATCGCAGTCCAAAAAAAAAAATTCAGACCATTCGAATTCTCTGGCTGGGCTCGATAATTAAAAAAAAGGACTTCTCTTGCACGTGTCCCAAGACGAGAGGGAGGAAGGTGATGCAGTAACATGAATAGATCACGATGTACGAACCAGATGGATGGAGCACGTGATGCAGCAACGTGTGTAGCGACGACGACGTGATGCAAACATTGTCTCTACGCAGGATAACGTGATGTAGCAACGACATTGGTGATGCAGACGTTGGTTTTCTCCTTGTGTACGATTTACAAAGATGGAATCATTGGTGATGGAGCGACGTGATGCAGCAACGACGTGATTTTTTTTCTCTCGTGCTGATAACGTGATATAAAAAGGAGAGATTGAGAGAAAGAAGATTAGGGGGAGAAGAGAGAGCCTTTTTTGTTTATCTCATTAACTATGTACAAATATAAAGATAGAGAGAGGCCTATGTATAGGCAAAGTAACCCCACAAGAGAAGAACCCTAATTTTAACCTTAACTCATCTCAGGTGGGCATCCATCCAAGATCCATATCTTATAAAAGAATGAAACTTTTAAAACACATAAGGGGATTTTGGTTTTTTCTCATAAAAAAGACAACTCATCCAATAAGGTATGCATTATGTTTTGATTTTTCTCCCTATATTCTTTCTTTTTCTTGTCCATTATTGAGACTAGTGTAAGACCCCAACCCCTAATTCTCGGGATTAGAGTTTAATCGAGTTGGTTATGGGTTAGAATAGCTTTTTCATAGCTTTGGAGAGTTTTTAGAGCGATTAAACCTAGCTTGATACCCGTAGGGTCTTGTGTGATTTCAGTAAGCAGGTGGGTTGTTTGTAATTTCGGATTCTAGTTTCTAATATGTGGGTTGGCAGTCCATTTAGTCCCCAAATTCAAACATGCAAACCATGAAGCCTTTCTTGACTTGTGACTTGGGGGCTTTTGTGTAGGACATTTGGGGCATTTGTAGCTAAGTGTTTCCAGCAATGAGGACCTGACTAGAAAAGTGATTGGGACCAATTTGGAGATCAGGCAAATGACTGATTTGGGTAAATTTGATGTGCTTGGTTCATGGTTTGAATTACTCAAGTTCTTTTTTATTTTTCACCTTACTTCATACTTGGTTTTCCTTCATGATTAGAGCTGATTACATGACTGATTTTGAGAGCCTTATTAGTGTAAGATCGATTTCAGCTTCCCCACCCCCCGCAATTGATCCGTTCTAGTAATAGGGAGGCCTGCACATTGTAAACAGTGGTCAGACATGGCCTTGTTGAGCCCAACCAGTTCATAAAACCAGTCATGTTAGGGCCTGTTTGTAAGGGATTTCAACCCCCATTCTTCCACCTATTCTCCCATGGTTTAGAGGGTTTTAAACCTTGATTAATGCTTTGATTTAACATTTGTTTTCCCGATTTGATTCACCCCCAAATATGATTTTAAAGAGATAAGACATTGGACTGTTTAACTAATGAGGCACGTTATTGACCGGACTACTTGAAACTCTACTCTAGCCTATTGTTAAAATAATGAGGACAGAAGTGTTTGTTTCATTCACTGTAAAGAGCTCTTAAATAAGTTACATATGATTTTCCCTTGATGATAGGGATCTAAGATAATCAATCACAACAAGATAAGATGTGATAAGAAAAGATCACCACAGTTTGGATTAGATCTTGTTAGTATTTTTATTGGCTAATTCATGGGTTGGACAAAACTCTGGGTCCATTGAGTTGTATTTTCTAATTTATTTTAGAATGGACTGTGGATGTGTCGCCGGAAGAGTTTAAGCGAAGAATAGAAGAAAAAAACAGACGGGGCGAAATTCCCCAGGCCCGATCGATCAGAGCCACAGACCGATCGATCGGTCAGAAAAAGGCCTCAGTTAAATATCAGGCCGATCGATCGGACCTGCAGGGGCGATCGATCGGACAGAGACGCAGAGTAAAGGAATGTCTCCTATTTTGATACAAAGTTGTTTCCTTTTGAGACTTTGTTTCCCAGTTTGAGTCCTACTTGTGCACTAAGTCTAAGGCACGAATTTTGGGCTATTTATAGGGTGCTTCTCTCAACCGTAAGGAGAACACACACAACTCTCATTGATCTGAGTCAGAGATATCTTAGAGAGAGTTTATTCTCTAGAGCCATTGAGAGACTATTCTGAAGGGCTGCTCTAGAAGGTTATTGCTGCTTCTACTTTTCTTGTAGAAGATTGATCATCTTGGTTGACAAGGTGCGAGGAGATCAAGTAAGGAGAACAGGGCGCGTGGATGTCGTGTCAGTGGATTCTTTGCAAGAATAACTACAGTCCTTAGGTCGAGGTACAGACTGAGGTAAAGGAGCTTGTGAGTATATCTTGTAACTGTTCGTGAACTCTTGATTTCTGGTTCGTGGTTTTTCTCCCTGGATAGGGTTTCCACGTTAAATATTGTGTCTGCCTTCTTGTGGTGTGTGATTGGTAGATAGCTAGTTCTAAATTTTCTGATTGGTTTATTTCCGCTGCATTGATTGGTTAAATAGAACTAGTAATCCATTCTGGTAACCCCATATACAATTTTCAGATATGATACTCCCCCTCAAGTTGGAGAGTGAATATCAAGAACACCCAACTTGCAAATCAAACGCTGAAACTGGTCTTTACCTAAAGCCTTTGTAAAAGCATCTGCTAATTATTGTGTAGTATGGATATAGGAGGTGTGCAAAAGACCAGATTGAAGCTTTTCACGAATAAAATGACAATCTATCTCAATGTGCCTTGTCCTTTCGTGAAAACCCGGGTTAGCAGCAATGTGAAGGACAACTTTGTTGTCACAGTATAAAGTCATTGGATTTGGATGTGAGATACCAAGGTCACAAAGAAGATATTGAAGCCATTGCAATTCACAAGCTATTTGAGCCATTGCCCTGTATTCAGCCTCCGTAGAAGACCGAGAAATTGTATGTTGTTTCTTGGTCTTCCAAGATATGGGACTAGAGCCAAGGAATGTACAATAGCCGGTGGTTGAACGTCGTGTGTTAGGACAACTGGCCCAGTCAGCATCGCAAAATGCAGGAACATGAAAAAAACTATTAGAAGATAGTAATATGCCTTTTCCAGGAGATCCTTTTAGATAACACAATAGCCGAAGTGCAGCATCGATCTGTGGATGCCGCAAAGTTAGCATAAATTGACTTAAAATATGAACTGGATATAGAATGTCAAGATGAGTAATTGTTAAGTAAATAAGGCAGCCAATCAACCTTTTGTATTGGTAGGATCTTCAAGAGCTTCACCATCACTAGTGTGAAGCTTTAGGTGCTACTCCATTGGAAAATCAGAGGTACAACAGCCAAGAAGACCGGCATCATATCATTCAAGATGTCCAATGTCTATTTTCGTTGACAAAGTAAAAGACCTTTTGAAGAGCGGGCAACTTCAATACCAAGGAAATACTTGAGAGTGCCAAGGTCCTTAAGATGAAATTGGGTCTCTAAAAAAACTTTCAAAGAAAGTATTGCCTGAGGATCTGTGCCTGTTACGAGGATATCATCAACATAAACGAGAACATATGTAGAAGACATGCGGGTTATTTTGGTAAAGAGCGAGTAGTCGGCCTTGGACTGTGAAAAACCAGCAGCAATGAGGGCATTTGAAAATTTGGAGAACCAATGCGAGAGGCTTGTTTAAGTCTATAAAGGGACTTGTTAAGACGACATACCTGCTGCTCCCCCTATCGAGAAAATCCTGGAGGAATTTTCATATAAACTTCTTCATCTAAATCACCATGTAAAACTGCATTATTCACATCAAATTGACTAATTGTCCATTGCTTTGCAGCAACAATAGCGAGTAGGCATCAAACAATAACCATCTTCGCAACCAAAGCGAAGGTTTCATGGTAATCCAAACCTTTAGCTTAAGTGTAACCTTTCGCCACAAGGCATGCTTTATATCTCTCGATAGTGCCATTAGCCTTAATTTTGACTTTGTAGACCCATTTGCAACCAATAGGTTTCTTACGGAGAGGTAGAGTAGTAAGAGTCCAAGTATTATTTTGCTCAAGAGACTTGATTTCTGTAGCCATGGCATCACGCCAATGAAAGAATTTCACAGCCTTGAGAGAAAGACTTAGCTTCAAAAGTGGAGTCAAGAGCAACAAGAAAAGATTTGTGAGAAATGGAGAACTTGTCATAAGAAAGAGATTTGTGCAAGGGAAAGTGTGTACCAGATGTTGGAAGCAAAGACTGAATGCGGTTGAGTGCATGAGTAGCCGAAGAGTAGTAATGTAAATAAGTTGGCTTTTGTCGCTAACGAGCAGGACGAGTCGAAGAAGGATTAGTGTTCGACGGAGAAGCATTTGGAGAGGTTGGTTGAGATGTTGTAGGCAGTGCTGGCTGGATGAGCTGGACTATTGGCTGGATGGGTTGGGCTGATTGTGCAAACTGTGGTGTTGAAGATGCATGTGGTGCTGATTCCGTAGTAGGTGTTGATTCTGTAGCAGGGCCTGATTGAGCAGTAGGTGTTGTGGGTACAAATGTTGTAGTGGGTGCAGAAGGCGTAGTGGCTATATATGGGATATCTGGGAGAGGCTACGGAAGAACAGGTTGGGAAATGTTAAAGAGATTATTGAGTGAGGTATCTTGAAATGGGAATCTAGTCTCATGGAATGTGACATCTGTAGAAGTGTAGATGTTGCCAGAGGCAATGTCATAAACACGATATCTCTTTTGTGCATATGGATAACCAACAAAAATCCCCGAATGAGCTCAAGGATCAAATTTGGTTTTTTGAGGGTCAGTATTGCGAGCAAAACAAAGGCATCCGAAAACATACAGTGAAGAGTAATTTGGTTTGGTTTTAAGGAGGACCTCATGAGGTGTATGGCCGGAAAGAAAAGGAGTTGGTGTTTTGTTGATTAGAAAGGCTGTAGTGAGGATACATTCACCCCAAAAAGATAAAGGTAAATTGGCCTAAAAACGAAGGGCCTGAGCAACCTCAAGGAGCTATCGGTGTTTCCTTTCAACAACCCCATTTTGCTACAGAGTGTAAACACAACTGCGTTGATGGACAATTCCATTTTCTTGAAAAAAACTATGCATTTCATTACATAAAAACCCAGTCCCATTATTGGAACGAAGTTGTTTAATCTAACAATTATATTGAGTTTGAACATGAGCAAAAAAATATTTAAGATGAGATTTAGTTTCAGATTTATATTTCATAAGAAAAATCCAAGTGCATCTACTATAGTCATCAACAATAGTGAGAAAATAATGTGCGCCAGATAGAGACGGAATAGAAAAACAACCCCATAAATCACAATGTATCAATTCAAAAGGAGCATTAGATTTATTAGTACTAGGAGGAAAAGGGAGGCGTGATTGATTGGCAAGTGGACAAATGCTACACTTGCAATTATTCAAAACAGAGATAAATGAAAACTCCTTGGATAAATCGACTAGCCTAGGTTGTGATAAGTGACCCTGTCGCCAATGCCACACATCAAAGGAAGAAAAAGAAGAAACCACAAGCATTGCAGAGGAAGATTGGAGTATATACGGGCCATCATGCACTTTACCCAACCCAATCATTTACTTCGTGACAGGGTCTTGAAACACATAGTGGTCATTAGAAGAAAAAACATTTGCCAATTAAGGGATTTAGTGAGTTGGCTGACAGACAAAAGATTATATTTAAAGGAAGGGATGTAAAAGACATGATGAAGTTGGAAACTGTTAGAAAAACATCTAGTGTCGATGTGTGTAACATGAGCTCGGCTACCATCGGGTAATTGCATAATGGAAAGAGATGTACATGGGGAATATGTGGAAAATAAAGTAAGGGAAGAACATATATGATTGGAAGCACCCGTATCTATGATCCACTGGGTGGGACATGAAGAGGAATGGACACTACCCGCTATATGATTTGGAGACTATGAGATACCTGCAGATGCCATTGCAAGGAGATTCTGATGTGACTCTAGAGCATTTGAATTGGTAGGCTAGGACTCAGAGAGCAACGAACTAACATCTTGAAGTGGAGTTGTAGCAATGTGGTCAATCCGATGTGGTTGTGAAGGTCGTCCCGTGTTTTGCTTTCATGGAGGATAGCCATACAATTTATAACATTCATCTATGGTGTGACCATAACGATGACAGTAGCAGCAGTTGCGATTGGAACGTGGAACAATTGCGATTGGAACGTGGAACAATTTGATCTTTAGAATTGTTACCTTGATGCCGGTTTGAATCGGGTGTAGATTTCTTGGCAACTAAAGTTGAAGCCTTGGTGGAAGTGAAGTGAGAAGAGTTGAGTTCCCAATGTTTTTCTTCTGAGGAGATAAGGGAATAAACTTTGTTTACCGAGAGAAAAGGTTCAATAAGGAGAATGTGACTCCTAAGAGAAGAGAAGGACTCGTGCAATCCTTGAAGGAACTGCATCACCCGATCCTGTTGAATAAGTTCAGATGCGGACTTAATAGTTCCACATGAACATGCTGGGAGAGATGTAAGGGAGGACTGTTCGTCCCATAATGCCTTGAGACGGGTGAAATAAGTGGAGACAGAGAGGTTGTCATGACGCAGCGATAAGATTTGTTGCTTGATCTGAAATAACCATGGGGCATTGGGTTGATGAAATCGATCAGATAAATCGTCCCAAACATCTTTGGCAGAGTTTCCATAGAGGATGCTTGAAGCAAGGTTAATGTGTAAGGACCGAAGGATCTAGGAAGTAACAAGATCATTGCATCTCTCCCATTGGGGAAGTTGAGAAGAGGAAGATGGTTGTGAGATTACACCTGTGACAAAACCAAGTTTATTCTTGGCACGGAGAGCCATTTGCATGGTTCATACCCATATACTGTAGTTGTCGCCGATCAGAGATGGAGAAACTAGGACAACCGTGGGGCTGTCTGAATGATGAATATAAAAGGGATTGTCGTTGGGATCCTCATTAGTGTCTTTGTTGGCAGTAGCATCCTTGCTAGCCATAAATGAATGCGGTGATTATATTGCTACTAGGTAGTTGTGTTTTGTGCTAATGGAATAGTGGGTTTACTACTACCGAGTGCTCTGATACCATGTTAAAATAATGAGGATGGAAGTGTTTGTTTCATTCACTGTAAAAAGCTCTTAAATAAGTTACATATGAACAGATTTTCCCTTGATGATAGGGATCTGAGATCATTAGTTACAACAAGATAAGATGTGATAAGAAAAGATCACCGCAGTTTGGATTAGATCCGATACCTATCTTAGAATGAAGAATGAGAGAAACCTTGGTTAAGCTGTTTTATTACAACACCAATTGCTCCACTTGGTTGACCCAATTATACTTTTATGTGCCGAATAAGGGATTGTTTTTAGTAATGTGATTTACTAGTGTGCGGACTTAATTGGAACTCAACTCTAACTTATCCTAGACTGATGGGTAGGTGGATAACCCAAGTGGTGTCTAACCTGTTAGGACCCCATCAAATTGACATTGTCCACTTGGGAACTTGGGATGTCGCTTAACTTTGGGAGCACCAAAAGACGTACGATGAAAAATCCGACATTCGGGCTCTAAGTGCGTATTGGGCCAAATTATGTAGTCTCAACATATCAACAGGACACATACTTGAAAATTGACCGTTAAAACTGGATTCGCCCAATTGAACCTGGTTATTTAATTATATTATTCGGTTTTACCCGTTTGAAACTTCATCCTCATGTCTGACCGACTCACCTGCCAGTTTTTTCAGTCGTCGTTCAGTTTTAATCGTTTTACTAAAAATAACCAATTTTTCTATTTCGGGTTGTGGTTTTTACTTGTTTTACATAAAATAGTCAGTGTTGTTATTTTGCATGCCCCGTCATTTAGCGTGTAACATATATGGACTACTCATCGTGCCCGCATGTACACGTGTGTTTATTCTTGCTTGTGGAGTAGTCCCTTTTTTCATGACGGCTTATATGACAGGATTTTTATATCATGTTTTCATGGATTCTCGAGTCGGCACCACTGAGTGTGAGCCACCTCGTCAGCCTGATTAGCTGGCTTGGGGTCCTCAAATTACATGTTCCATCTGCAGATTGGTTTCTTGAGTGCTCTTGTTACCCAGTACCGCAGGCGGCTTTCTTTCTAGATGCCCATCTATATTGTGTTATTTATGTATATCATGCTTGCTCCGACCACCTCGTGTGGTGGAGGATTCGATGATGGAGAATATAGCTTCATGTGGTTGGCAGTTATCGTGTCATCAATTTGTTCATGCTTTCTCATACAGTTTATTACTTGATTTATGCTTGAAAAGTTTTTAGTCATATGCACCATGTTTTATATGCACATCATGCTTAATCACAATCTTTTATTCCAAAACCATGATTTTTCATGTTTTTCTATTTGACACTTCTTTATTTACTTGCATCTTTTAATCAAATGCCATGTATTATCACATGTTAATTAATTAATATAATGTCAGTATATTTATTATCTATCTCCATCACCTGCCAAACCGTCGTATCGATATACTACACTTTGGTGCTCCAGGTGGCAGGTCCCTTGTCCTGAATTGGTGCTTGTGTTGTTGGCTATGGAGCCTTAGGTTTTGCAGGTTTGTAGTGCCGACAATGTCACATAGATGTCGAGCTTGGCACTGAAGTTATGTCACAAATTTGGGGGTACTATTTGTACGTAGCTTGTTATATGTGTATTGGCTTTTATTAGCCTTTTTCTTTTGAGATTGTAAATTAAAGTACCTTTCTAACTGGTAATTTGAACATGCTTGGGTAATGAAACATCATGTTACTACCAACTCTGTATGATTTTTATGTATGGATTGTTCGAGTCTGAGTACGTATGGGCCTTGTTATAACAACTTTATGATGAAGGGTTGAGTGCGACATGGAATCCGATGGACACGGGCTCTCGGTCGCAATGCCACGTAAACTTCCATGAAAACATTATTGCTTGTTATGGAATTTAGATATCCTCACACACGCTGATCCTGGGAGAACTATAATCTTTACTAAATCCTAAATCACCCACCCCAAGGTCGAACCGCTGCAGGAGTCCGAATTCAGGGAGTGACAACTAGAATCCTAATCTTCTCAAAGTCTAGAATTCATAATCCCCACTCATTTAATTTATTACAAATCTTGGGTTTTTGACATTTCACTTCAAAATCTGGTTTAAGTTAAATCTAGTTTAATTCCTAAGTAAGAGATTTTGGATTGCTATAAATAAAGATGCTTTAAAAAAAATTATACTAATTGTACATCAAAGGTTCCATCAAGGTTAGTGGTTTTATTAAAGTTTTAGAAAGGATTTTGGCTGTAAACAATGGGCTAGAGATCAAGGCATTTTATAATGTCAACCCCATATTATGATCTAGGAAATTATTTAATTTAATCTTAATTAAAAATCATGTGCTCGTGAGAAAAAAAGCAAAGATTATGAAATTCACTATTCTTCTCTAGTCTTTCATACCCATTTTTATCATTGTTGGATATAAACAGGAATCTAATTTCATCTTTTTAAAATATTTCTGGTGTATAATGTATTAACTAATCCATAACCTTTTGTACCGCCCATTGTAATATAATAACAATTTTGAGGAATACTATAATAAAACTGTTAATTCTTTCTCAAGGTTCTCACTAAGAGAAACTTTTTCCCTCGCTAAGAGAAAATCCAAACTCCATCATTGGTGGTGCTGACTGGGGATAAACATATATAATTAGGTCTGATAATGTATGCACAATGTGTAACATAAGGAAATACTCCAACCAAGCATAATAGGTCATAGCCATAAAGAGTAATCCATAATTCAGGTAAATTGGCATGGTGAATTTTATCTCATAAGGTCCAATACATGAATCGTATAATAGGTAGTGTAAGGCATGTAACATAAGAAGCATAGGATGCATGAACAAGTCATGCGAGTAAATGGAAAACAATATAAATGCATGTATATTAGATTGATGTTGAGTCACGAAATAGATTACAATCCATTCCTAAGGTCCGGATTGCTTGTTGGCGTCACTATCCAACTATGTATATCCCTAAGGTGCCCGATGTCTGTAGGCTACCTTATGTCACGCCCCAAGCCCGAGACTGCACCCATCTCGAAGCGCGACAAACGCCCCCATCGGGATTCGAGTCAAACTCGTTGAAAATATATCCCCACGAACGGAATTCCCACAGGATTTCACTTGTGAGGTAATAAATCCATCGTATTAGGGATACCATTCAATTTCATGTGAACCTATATAATTAACCAAATAGGCATCCCTTTATAATCACCAACCATGTCATATTTGAATCATAATCAAGAGCATAAACAGTCCAAAGACTTAATGCTTAAGTTCAAGTTGAGCTTAAAGAAAAAAAAATAAAGAAAAGAGTAGCGGAAGCTAAGTATCAATTAAGGCTTACAACACCAAAGAAAGTGCAAATCTAAAACAACTAATCATCATGACCATCCAGGCCATAAGTCTAGGGTTAAGTGACGTCCACGAATGCTCAACTCAAGTGATGTCTACCGGACATCATCAGAAGTCCACTCAGCTAATTACTAGGGAGTTTCTTGTTCCTCCTCAGCGACCAGGGCAATGGCATCGAGGTCCTCACCTGTAACGCCAAGTGTAGCACCATTAGACTAGGCTAAACAAGATAAACAGATATAAATCATATAACATGTGACAAATGGATAGTTAGACAGACATAAATCACATGAGGTCAAGTATGAATACTAGGAAAATCTAAGCATGAGACGTACGAATCGTAGATGACAGATATACACAATATCAGAACTAAATGGCACATCCACATTAGTTATATTCTCTCAAATTAACCATGTAAACATGAATGTAAAGTGAGATCAGAAACAGAACAGAACAGGGTGGTGCCACTAGGAGACAGAGGGCCCAAAACTCTCCATCGTGGACCTAGGGTGCCGGTTAACCCTCAAAATATAATCCAATCTGCAGATGCCCAGAAGTATATACTAAACCCACACTTAGCAGGGTCCGACTTAAATAGGGTTGAAGACAAGTGGTGCCGACTAGTGGAACAGAATATACCAAAATAACAGAACATATACAGAACAGATCATATCATGGTACATAATTCAGAACTTATCAAAATGTATATAACTGATCAGAAGCGGAAACAGATATAATATAAACAGATACAAAATTAAGATATACATAACTACACAGGAGTATGATCGAGTCATACGAGAGTACTGGAACGGAATGCAATGCATGTACATAAATTATAGACGAAATCAAGATATGAAGCAAGCCAATCCTACGGTCTTGGGAACACTCGGGGTCTTCACCGTCCAACTCGGTGTAGTAGTAAAGTTTCCGATGTTAGTGGCCTACAAAAGAACCCTTGGCGTTACTTAATTTGGGCACCAAATCCCTTAGTATAACACATTTGGTTCGGATCTCAATTTTGAAGAACATGAAGCCCCTTGTGGGTGCACGGTTGCTCAAACCGCATCCACTTAAATCTCAAGTGCATTGGGCATGATAAAAGGATCAAGGTATCCATCCTTAAGGTCCTGCTACAAAGCCAATTAATCTAAACATGCTACGGTCCAACATTTGGCTCGCGGTATCATTCAGTTGCCATAGTTTATATAAAATCCAATATCCATACATTCCCTAAATTTCAAATCAAATATATATAGGGACCACTGGATTGTACGCTTTAAGAGCTTTCTAACGGTATGTGAACCTCTAAAAAAAAAGTGTTTACGGTTAAAAAGATGTGGCCGTTGGAAGTTGACATAAAATTGTCGCACATTAGGTGCGCTCGAGCTGACAAACATGCGCTCGATCAGACACAGAGCAGGCAATCACGTGCTCGACCCGGCAATCCAGAATTCTGCATCCGAATTCTAAACTTCCCTACTCCCTTCCAAGGCCAACCACTGCCTCTCCGAGTCCTTCAAACACCATTTAATGCACAAAATGAGCCTCTAAACATGCTTATTATAACATCATCATTAACCCAACATTAAATCAACAAAGATCAATCCATTTCCTATATCAATACATGAACAAAAATCCATTTTGAGCGAGGAAATGGGTAATCTAACATGAGGAAGCATATTCAAAGATCAAATAAAGAAGCATGCATACAATCATATAAGTTTAACTTGCCTTGGTGCTAAAATTTGAATCCTACTCAACCCGATCCTTCCTAGCAAAGCCTAGCTCTCCAAACTCTAAACTCTAAAAAATGCAAGCTCAAGAAGCACCTAAAATGGTGAAATGAAATGGAATGAGGGAGAAGAAGTTGCATGCAAGAGGGAGTGATTAATAGAGAAGAAGCTTACCAAAAGAACAAGAAGATGGAAAGATGGAGGAGTGCTTGAGCTTAGAAGATGAAATCCTTGTTGGAGAAGATGAAGAAGATGAAGATACTTTCACCAAAACCCATGTGCAGCAACTAATTCAAGAAGATGATAGAGATTGTAGAAAGGGGAATGAGAAGAAGAGTCTCAGCTGAAGTGAAGAAGAGGAGAGAAAAATCGTTGGGGATGGGTTTAAAACTGGTTTTTTTCTGGGTTTTGGATGCAAACCCAAATTTTGGGTCAAAATTTCATAGAAGGGCTTCTACTAGTACTTGGGCCAAGGTGCATCCAAATTTGGGTCAGTTTGGGCCTGAATGTCTCGAGTCAAAACATGAAAATTAAAGCCCACGTTATGCTTTATGCAATGCACTCAAACCCATAAAAAATCTAAATCCACACATAGACCAAAAACACTCCAAAAGTCATATTCTACTTAGTCCATTGTCAAACCTAACTAATTCTACCTAATCAAGCTCAGTTACATTCAAAACATCTATTAAGCTATTAATCTAGGT
The DNA here is from genome assembly GCA_038049695.1 of Cinnamomum chago. Classification (NCBI taxonomy): domain Eukaryota; kingdom Viridiplantae; phylum Streptophyta; class Magnoliopsida; order Laurales; family Lauraceae; genus Cinnamomum; species Cinnamomum chago. The sequence continues at coordinate 53,442,672 of CP142460.1, forward strand.
TAATTAACTCTAAAGCAAAATTAAGGCGAGTTGGGGTGTTACTTCCTCCCCTCCTTAGAACATTTGGTCCTCCAAATGTAAATCGTACCTTGGTAAAGAGATGAGGATACTTCCCCAAATCTTGCTCCTCAATCTCCCACGTGGCTTCCTCTAGACTATGGTGCTCCCATAAGATCTTCACCCAACGCATTGTCTGGATACGCAACACCTACTCCTTGATGTCAATCACACGCAAAGGCTTCTCATCATAAGTCGCATCTAATCAGATCTCCAAGGGCTCATACTCTGTGACGTGTGATGGGTCCGAAACATATCTATGCAAGATAAACACGTGAGGCACATCATGCACTGCTACTAGATCTGGCGGTAACCTCAACTTGTAGGCTAGGTCTCTTACATTGCTACGAATCTCGAACGGTCTTCTGTAATGAGGTGATAACTTGCCTCTTGTCAAAACCGAATGGTGCTCTTCACAAATCCGCTACGCAACTTTGATACAAGATTCATTGGTTATCTTCATAGCTCTTCGGCCTACTCTGGGTTGTCTTCCAACTGTTATGTACAAGCTTGACTTCAGCACTGGTTCCACCAATGATCATTTGCCCATGAAACTTCTGCAAACTTTCTTCCCGACACACTGGTGTCTTGCACCTCCTACCGTAAAGAGCCTCAAATGGTGTCATCCTTGTACTTGCATCAAAATGGTCCCTGCCAGACACCATAGACATCAAAATACTAACAACACTCCTGAAATTCGGACTACCTGCAATTCTATCACGAACTCTAACCAAATTGAGATCCGAAAATCGGTTGTCCTTAGATGTGCCGAATTAACAACGGCTCAAATTTTGACGTAGCAACCAACATCTCCCTGCCACTGACAAACACGCTCTCAACATCTCAAACTAAGAACTCCTCAACTAGAACTCACTCACCACATAGGCAAACTAATGGAATCAACTTTCAACTCAACACGTCAACCACATTCAAGTCCTACTATGAGAAAAATGGTACTGCAAACTCCTATGATCAGAAAGAACCTCAAAACTCTCTCCATGGAGATATTGGCTCCAAAGTTCCAGAGCTATAAAATACTGCAGCTAACTCCAAATCTTGTGGCATAGTTCCTCTCATGGTCTCTCAACTTTCTAGACCGATAAGCCCCTACCTTCCATTCTAAAACTAAACACATGCTAACCTAACCTTGGAAGCATCAGTATAGATGAAAAATCTTATACTCTCAGTCGGTAAAGTCAACACTAGGGTTGTAGTAAGCTTCTCCTTAAGAAACTGAAAATTATCTTCACACCCTTGGTTCAAACAAAGGTACATTCTTCTTGGTCAATGGAACTGAGATCTTAAAGAATCCCTCCAACAAATCTTCTATAATAATATACCGAACCTACGAAACTCATGATCTTTGCAACAAACATTGGCCTCTACCAATTCACTCCAGCCTCTAGCTTAGATGAATCAACTGTCAAACCATCCTATACGGGGCTCTAGAGATTGGGACTGTCCCTAACATTAACTCTATGGTGCAGCCTAGCTCCCTAATAGGCGGTAATCTTGTCAATTCCTACATAAATGTCCAGAAACTCACGAGCTACTAGGATTCCTTCTATCTTCTTGGTTGCTTTTCCTCATAAATCAAAGATGTGGAACTCCAACAACTGCTACGGGCTAGCCTCTCTACCTTAAGAGCCGAAACTAAGCAAGTATCCGAACTCTTCCTAGGATTCTCAAATCTAACACTTACATTACCCTCGTCTATCGAAAAATCACTGTCTTATGAAAACAACGCATACAAGCACAACACTTCACCAATATTCCATCCCTGAGATAACATCAAACTCGTGCATTGCTAAAACTATCAAACTTGCAATGATCACAAAACTCCTTGGTACGAACCTTACACTTTGGGAAGAAACATCCCACACACTACCTACCAACCTGTCAGAGTAGCCAACGAAAGAACAACCCGCAACTGCTTGAGTGTACGTCCGATAATAAAAAAAATTTGTGGTGCAATGATCGAGTGTGTGATTCCAAAATCAAACAAATCGCTAGTATCGTAATCACGAACTACGATCTTAACTTCTACCACGATGCCTGTCGCCTCAGCCTCGTCATAAGCCATCGCGTACACGCGCCCTGACCTCTGTTGAACCGGCCTTTGCTGAGCTGGCCCTTGAGGTTGTTGTTGTTGCAGTCTGTGTTGTCCTCGCACAGCAAGCAATACCTGGCGGAGAGGCGGGACCGGAATTAGGACTAACTCTGGCGGCCTCACACTGATTCGGGCAGTCCTTCGTGGTGGCATTTTCTGCGAAACAATTAGGTTAGCACAAACAAATAAAAAAAAACCTAAGAAAACCCAAATAAATAATTAGTACACCCAGCATCCTATCGTGTCCTCACATCGTGCCCTAAAGTTCTAAGTATTTTAAACTCTTAGAACAATTCATTCTCTGATACCAACTTCGTATGTCACGCCACGAGCCCAAGACTGCACCCATCTCGAGGTGCGACAAACACCCGCAGAGGGATTCGAGTCAAACTCGTTGAAAATATGTCCCCACGAACAAGATTCCCATAGGATTTCACGTGTGAGGTAATAAATCCATCATATTAGGGGTAACTTTCAATTTCATGTGAACCTGTATAATTAACCAAATAGGCATCCCATTATATTCACCAGTCATGTCATATTTGAATCAAAATCAAGAGCATAAACAGTCCAAAGAGTGAATGCATAAGTTCAAGTTAAGGTTAAAGAAAAAAAATGAGGGAAAAAGTAGCGGAAGCTAAGTATCAAATAAGGCTTACAACACCAAAGAAAGTGCAAATCTAAAACAACTAATCATCATGACCATCCAAGCCATAAGTCTAGGGTTAAGTGACGTCCACGAATGCTCAACGCAAGTGATGTCTACCGGACATCATCAGAAGTCCACTCAGCTAATTACTATGGAGTTTCTTGTTCCTCCTCAGCGACCAGGGCAATGGCATCGAGGTCCTCACCTGTAACGCCAAGTGTAGCACCATTAGACTAGGCTAAACAAGATAAACAGATATAAATCATATAACATGTGACAAATGGATAGTTAGACAGACATAAATCACATGAGGTCAAGTATGAATACTAGGAAAATCTAAGCATGAGACGTACGAATCGTAGATGACAGATATACACAATATCAGAACTAAATGGCACATCCACATTAGTTATATTCTCTCAAATTAACCATGTAAACATGAATGTAAAGTGAGATCAGAAACAGAACAGAACAGGGTGGTGCCACTAGGAGACAGAGGGCCCAAAACTCTCCATCGTGGACCTAGGGTGCCGGTTAACCCTCAAAATATAATCCAATCTGCAGATGCCCAGAAGTATATACTAAACCCACACTTAGCAGGGTCCGACTTAAATAGGGTTGAAGCCAAGTGGTGCCGACTAGTGGAACAGAATATACCAAAATAACAGAACATATACAGAACAGATCATATCATGGTACATAATTCAGAACTTATCAAAATGTATATAACTGATCAGAAGCGGAAACAGATATAATATAAACAGATACAAAATTAAGATATACATAACTACACAGGAGTATGATCGAGTCATACGAGAGTACTGGAACGGAATGCAATGCATGTACATAAATTATAGACGAAATCAAGATATGAAGCAAGCCAATCCTACGGTCTTGGGAACACTCGGGGTCTTCACCGTCCAACTCGGTGTAGTAGTAAAGTTTCCGATGTTAGTGGCCTACAAAAGAACCCTTGGCGTTACTTAATTTGGGCACCAAATCCCTTAGTATAACACATTTGGTTCGGATCTCAATTTTGAAGAACATGAAGCCCCTTGTGGGTGCACGGTTGCTCAAACCGCATCCACTTAAATCTCAAGTGCATTGGGCATGATAAAAGGATCAAGGTATCCATCCTTAAGGTCCTGCTACAAATCCCATTAATCTAAACATGCTACGGTTCAACATTTGGCTCGCGGTATCATTCAGTTGCCATAGTTTATATAAAATCCAATATCCACTCATTCCCCAAATTTCAAATCAAATATATATAGGGACCACTGGATTCTACGCTTCAAGAGCTTTCCAACAGTATGTGAACCTCCAAAAATGGATGTACTGTTAAAAATATATGGCCGTTGGAAGTTGACATAAAATTGTCATACATCAGGTGTGCTCGAGCGGACATAGAGCGGGCAATCCCGCACTCGAGGGGGCAGTCCAAAATTCTACACCCAAATTTTGAACTTCCCTGCTTCCTTCCAAGGCCAACCATTGCCTCTCCTAGTCCTTCAAACACCATTTAATGTACAAAATCAGCCTCCAAACATGCTCATAACATCATCATTAACCCAACATTAAATCAACAAAGATCAATCCATTTCCTATATCAATACATGAACAAAAATCCATTTTGAGCGTGGAAATGGGTAATCTAACATGACAAAGCATATTCAAAGGATCAAATAAAGAAGCATGCATACAATCATATAAGTTTAACTTGCCTTGGTGTTAAAATTCGAATCATATTCAAATCAATCCCTCCTAGCAAAGCCAAGCTCTCCAAACCCAAAACCCCCAAAAAATGCAAGCTCAAGAAGCACCTAAAATGGTGAAATGAAATGGAATGAGGGAGAGGAAGATGCATGCACGAATTGTATTATTCTATGACTAAAAGAAATCAAGAGGAAGTGATTAATAGAGAAGGAGCTTACCAAAAGAACAAGAAGATGGAAAGATGGAGGAGTGCTTGAGCTTAGAAGATGAAATCCTTGTTGGAGAAGATGAAGATGCTTTCATCAAAACCCACGTACAGCAACTAATTCAAGAAGATGATAGAGATAGTAGAAAGGGGAAGGAGAAGATGAGTCTCGGCTGAAGTGAAGAAGAAGAGGAGAGAAAAATTGTTAGGGATGGGTTTAAAAATGGGGTTTTTCTGGGTTTTGCATGCAAACCCAAATTTTGGGTCAAAATGTCACGGAAGGGCTTCCTACTAGTACTTGGGCTAAGGTGGATCCGAATTTGGGTCAGTTTGGGTCTCAATGACTCGGGTCAAAACATGAAAATTAAAGCCCATGTTATGCTTTATGCGATGCACCCAAAACCCATAAAAATCTAAATCCACACATAGACCAAAAACACTCCAAAAGTCATATTCTACCTAGTCCATGGTCAAACCCACCTAATTCTACCTAATCAAGTCCAATTACATTCAAAACATTCATTAAGCTATTAATCTAGGTTAATTAACTCTAAAGTGAAATTAAGGCGGGTCGGGGTGTTACACCTTAACCTTGGCATTACTTGAGTTATAATTTAGGTCAATAACTTTGATTTAGTATAGTCATACACCGACTACCAAACACCCATGTAGGTGTTTATCAGCTTAAACGTCACCTGCAATGGTCTCTTAGTCTATTAGTCACTGATTAGGGTCCATAAGTTTCAATACTACGGTCCCAACCTAGGTCTGAAAGTTCCTAAAAATCATGTGTTTTACGGTTGCTTCACGGTTATTTGACGATTAGCCATGGAGGCTGTCTATGATTAACTATGAACTACTTACGGCGGCAAGCCTTAGTGTTACAACATGAGAATTAAGTCTCAGGTTAGGGTTTCACGGTTCCTACAAGGTTAACCCCGGTTAGTCGTAGGGCTACCTAAAGTTAGCTCATAGTTAGTGACAAGTCCATAAAATTAAATGTCACTGTTATCATTTCATGTAGATTTTGGACTTATTTAGGGGTAAATCACTTGAATTTCATGAAAATATGCATGATGTTTTTAAAGTGGATTTTACGATAAATTGGTTTAATTTTGGAAAATTACATATTTAATGGAATTATTCCTTTTGGATCGATTATCCGATTATCCTCTTGAATAACTTCAGTTTTACACACAAACTCACATTATTTTTTCAACATTTTGTGGTGCACAAAAATATGAGCAATATATGTGGTGTATTCACATGCATCCATGCGGATCAAATGGGTCACATGCATGATAAAAATAAGTGATAGAAAGCTCAAAGCTCGGCCTGACTTTTCCCAATAAGTAATGCATGTAGTTTTGTGACTGATTTACCCAAACAAGTTATTACAAAGCCCAGAAAGATGATAGAAAACCTGACAACCCAGTCCAATTGACTAAACGTGGGGCGGGCGCTGGCTCTCAGGCCAAATATTGTAAGGCAAGGCCGGAGCTCAAGTCTGACACTTAATACCCATGTCGAGCTTGGGTTGGATGTGGGCCTGCCTTTCTAAGGCTACGTTAGGCTTGGATATGTTCTAGATCAAACTAGCCTAGCTGATGAATGCTCCTAGGGTGCCGTCATATGGTTGGTGACGCATAAGCACCGACACAATAGGAAACATGCTAGCATGTCTCCCATTTGTTCTTTTCTTTCTTGTTTTGCCGAGAGAGGCCACCTACATGGAAAGGAGGGCCACGTCCATATTGCCAGAGGAATGGTGACTGAAATAGAAATTGTGGATAGAAATCATATAAATCGAAAAGATTTGGTGCATCCGTCGTTTTTATCTACGTTCAATTTTTTTAGCATATTCTTGCACGACCAACCTCGTGGACTTAATTAGGAAGTCCGGATAGTATCGATATATAGTGGAAAATGATGTCGTAATTAAATTAAGTCATTGAATTTGGACCTCAGACCATTATCAATAATTTATATATTTAGTTTCCTTAATCAGTCGGTTTCATGTTTATCTATTTCTTAAGAAGTTTTTTTCTAGAAAGCCCATGAAGTTTGTTCTTGTCATTTAATGAGTTAGTTAAAAGTAAAATTCACATTTTTTCCATGATAAAATGCATTATTCATTTCTCACCTAGTTCAATTCTAAACTCAAATGCAACTCTAATACATATCTAATAACAGTTATACCCTAAACCCTATTATATATGGATCTAAGGTCCCATCCAAAGTGGGACTCCATGATAATTTAACGAAAAGCTAACAAAAATGACAACCCACCACATATAATCTAGGCCATGGCCTAGTAATCATAACGATCTATGTTTGCTACACTTGAATAATAAATAACTCATTTCATATATCAAATGAAATTTGTATATGTAAAAAAGTTAGTAGCAAGTAGAGGGTGTGTTTTTAATAAAAGCAAAAATGATAGGAGTCTGTAAATTTTTTAATACTAAGGGGCCTCTGAGAAAAGGAACCCTTTCTTGTCAGTTGCTCCCAATTTAATAACAGCTACAAATACAGTGAGAAAAGGAACCTCCCCCTATATCCCCCTAGTCCTAGGCTATTGCATGTTTGAAGAGGAGCTTAGAAATCTCAGTTATCAGTGCCTGAAAACATAAGCCTAAATGGAAGACTTCGGAAGTGAAAGCTTGTCAGAAGATCGAATCAGCTCTTTACCAGACTGCCTTCTCCACCACATCCTCTCCCTCTTGGACACAAAGCAAGCAGTCTGTACAGGCATCTTGTCCAGCAGATGGAAGAACCTCTGGAAATCCTCCCTGATCCTCAACTTTCATCACCAACACTACTCCAGCAACACCAACTCATCCAATGATGACGAAGTTAAAGAAGAACAAGAAGAAGGTGATAGTGAGATTGAAAGCAAAGAAGATGATTATGATGGTGAAAATGAAGTAGGTGATTATAAGATTGGAAACGAGAATTATTTTTATGAAAGTGAAAATGAAGAGGAAGCTGAAGAAGAAAGAAACTTCATCAGCTTCGTAAAGCGGTCTCTGGCTCTTCATAACAGCCCAGTGATTCAAAAATTCCGACTCTCCTTCAAGTACAGTGATCGAAGGTTTGGTTTTTATGTCAACGATTGGATTCTCTTCGCAATAGAGAGAAATGTTAAAGAACTTTCTCTAGACTTCCTTCACTCATCACCTCATGATTATGAGGTGCCTTCTTGGTTGTTCAATTGTCATAAGCTGGTCTCACTAAAATTGAAGGAATGCTCCATTCAAACTCCCAAATCTGTATCCTTTAGCTCGCTCACGACATTGTTTATATCGGATACGGAGTTTGATGGATGCATGATCCAGGACATATTGGTTGGGTGTCCCCTTCTTGAAGAGTTAGTTCTGGTGAGATGCTACTTCGAACAGGGCTCTGAGCTTTTCATTTGTCCATCCTCTCCTGATCCTACAAAAATGATGCTAAAGCGTCTAACAATTGAAAAGTGTGACAATTCTGGGCTTAATGTTGAAGCCCCTAAACTTGAAATCATGAAGATTTCAGGTTCGCTGATGGGAAAGTATTCTTTCAACAATTTGGTATCTCTAAAGGAAGCTCAACTCGATTTTGATTCTATCGAAAAGGACAATAATTTTGGATTTCCCAGTTTGTCGGTTGCTGAGTTTCACAATGCCACTGTTCTTAAGCTTTGTAGCGTGTGTATTCAGGTATGCTTTAATTTATATGGTATTTTAAATCTCCAAAGCTTTCCAGTAATCTTTAATCATTTAGGCTTGATCATGGTAATTTCATAGTGTCCGTGCTTGATTGGAGGGATTTTTGTTTTTAGTTAATGAGAAAGGAAAACGTGGAGATGTTTATCGAGAAGATAGATGAGACAAGTGACTAAGTTCAGGAAGCAAACCTAAACCTCCATATAGATTGTAGTTTCAGTCACACGATTTTCTAGCTTTATCCTTTATAGTTGATCATGTACGTGAAGTTGGCTGTATGGGTATTGGGTAGGGATGCAAATCGATCAGGTCTTGGATGGAACCATGGTGGATCCAGATCCGAGTCCATCTTTATAGATTCAGTTCAGATTTGGAATCCGTAGAGTTGTAAATGGGTACACAATTATCCTAGTATTCAAAGTCTCTAGTTCCGGTTGAAGTGGATATGAAATCTGTTTTTGGATATGGGAAAAATAAGATCGATTACATTCACATGTTAAAAACATACATAGGTTTTAAGGGTCTAAAGATTTAGTTATGTTCATATTTGAAAGTGTACTTAGTTTTAATCCTATACCATTTAATCCTACACTAATTTTCCTAGGTAAAGCATTTGATCACTCCATTGTTCTTGTTTCAGATTTTCTTGAGAAATTAAGAAGCAATGAACAAAACAGATTGGATTATAGAGTGGCAACATACTCATGGTTGAGTGGTGTTGGTTGGCACCTCTATATCACACACATGCCCAAGGATCGATCATTCGAGCTTCAGGTTGATAGTATCATTCATGGTCATGAGGCCAACTCTAGCAGACTGCGAAGAATGCTATCAATCTTGCAAATCCACCAAACTGCCCAAAGCCTCCCCTACCCAAAACCAGTGTTGAAGTTGAACTTTTTAACACAAAGCTATCTTGTACAAATTAATCATTATCATGATAAAAAAAAAAAAAAAATTGTCCTAACTATGTTGGGGTTGACCACTTGAATTGTGCTTCTCTAATCCAATCTATCATGATTTGTGGTAAGTGATGATTTCACTTGCAATGCATACCAAATATATTGTAAATGAAAGTAATCTATCCTTTCCTTGAAGCACAAGAGTGTGACCAAGGGCAGTCTTTTTTTATGACTTCCAAGGTGCCCTTATGTTGTTAGTTATATATATATATATATACATATATATATATATATATGGCTGCTGCTCCCCTCAGCTGCAGCCCCCCTTATCAGCTACAGGCATGTGAGGGATGCCTTCACATGCCCTACACTGCTCCCCTCATATGCTTGCAGCTGATATTAAGGAGGGCTGCAGTTGAGGGGAGCAGCCCTCTATATATATATATATATATAGCCTTATCTTTTGTGGGAGAATTTTAGGAGAATTTTAAGAGTGACTTTAGTTAAATTATCAACTGTTTTCTACGAGAAGTAAACAATGACAATTAAGGGACTATTTCTATAAATCAAAATACATAGGAATTGAATGAATAGAAATTCATGGTCAAATGAGCTCCATTGAAGGATTAAAACAAAGGTGAAGGGAATGGTGCAAGGTTTCTATCTTGTTATAAGGTAGCAAAATAAATGAGACCTTGACTTTTTTAGGGTTTGAAATACTAGGGTGAAGGCAAGGTATTCATTTCCTGTCCATCATCAATTTTCTTTTTATTAAAGGGGAGGTTATTTGATGGTCCTTTTTATTTTTTTCCACCTTTGATCTTCATTTTTAACCACTAATGGTATGAATTTCTATGTATTAACAAGCAGGCCCTAAAAGGCCATTCATCATTGGTCGATCTCTATTCATTCATTTTTGCATTTTTTTTAGGGGCAAATCAACTTTAATAATGTCATTGTTAACAATTAGATTTTCAAGCTTTTTGCTAAAAAGTTTTAAAGATAAACTCTTTAAATGCTTCTAACATAGGAATGGAATCACTTGAATTATTTATATTCCGTGTTATTTCCAAATTCCCCATACAGCAGATTTGTATATTAACAACCATACATGTAACTTTAGATCTTATTAAAAAATAAATTAATAAATATGATCTATTTCCATTTGACTTTTCTTGTTTTGGTAGGAAAGCTTACTTGTATTTTTTTTTTAAATCAACCAAGTTTCATTAGGGAGAAAGTTACCTACAACTTATCAAAAACTGAAAAAAGTAAACATAATTGAGTAGAATAAGCCTCCATCAAGGAAATTATCAAGAAGATTACAGTCAAGAATGGGGAAAGGAGAAACATCGATATAAATATTAAGATACTAATCCTTAAACAATCAAAATAATCTCCATTTACAAAAAGAAACCAAAAAAGAACCAAAATACTTTGGCTGCTGGAATCCCCAAGCAACTATCCCACAAAAGGAAAGCACTATTTTGTAACCTGCTCTACATCACACCTCCATTAAATTGGATTTAGTTGTTATACAGTTGTTTTCTTTGAGCCTCATCCATTTCCATCTCCAGGATCATCTTATGAACAGATTCTACTGAAAGGGAAACTCTAATGCACTGGCCATCCAACTCTTAGGATACCAAAAATCTTTGTATATGTATTTAATAACTCAATTGCCAAAAGTCCATCAACTTTTAATTTGTATAGATATAATTTGCTTTCACCTTGCACTTACCATTCTATTAAAAAATGTTGTATTCTTATCTCTCTCCTTTGAGCCATTGTTGAAAAATGCTTTTGAGAGAAGTGCCATATTAGGTCATCTTGTATAGATAGAACTTGATCAAAGAGCATATTCTTATAAGTCTTTTATGAGATTGCGGTATCAGTGCCTCAAACATGATATATTTTGGACACATTGGCCTAGTCTCTTGTGAGGGCACCCCCTTTTGAGGTGGGCAAAGGACAAAGCTAATTATGGTGAAGGTTTAGGGCACGAGATCTCTAAATTGGTTCACTCAATAAATCAACCTAATAGTATGTAAAAAATAATAATCTATGCAGCGGAAGTAAAATCACATGCACACGTCACAATGACACCAGATTTAAGGTGGAAAATCCTAACCGGGTGAAAAATCACCGATCCGAACTGGATCAAATCAAACACTACGAATATCACAATTACAAGAAACTTAGATTTTCTCCCCAGATATCCCCTATCTAAATACTAAAGTTACATTGTGTCGCTTCAGGCTTCAACGACTTCACACCGTTGATTACAACAGATTCAATCCAGCGCTTGACTCCTCAAATCTTCTACACAAGAAGATGATCCTCTACAAATGATGCAAAAGAACCTAGCTCTCTAGAGTACTTGCCAGCACAACTCTTCAATAAATCTCTAGAGAATATTTCTCTCAATTAGATCATTAATTCAGAACTTGAGAGATGATCTGTGTGTCTCTTTGGGTTGTGAGAAACACCCAATATATAGCCTCAAATTCGTGCTTAAGACTCTTAATAATAATACAATCAAGAAAGAAGTCTTTATCAAACTCTAAAATAGAGTCCTGAACTAACTGAGCATACAGCGCCATTTCGCTATAGTGAGAATCACCCTCGCTATAGCGAGAGGTGTCTCTGGACGGGGTCTTCAAGTTCTGAAAGAACTTCTTGTCGACATCTATTTTCTAACACATGGTGATGTGAGGATCGAAAGATCTGAATGAGACTAGAGGTATACAAAATGTCAACCATTTCATATCATCCTAGCCTTTTGATTTATGGCCCTCCAGTATATGATAGTTTCAAAAGGTATTTTTTTTTTTTTTTTTTTTTGTATGTTAATTCAACAGCAACAAGATGAGTGTCGGATTTAGGCTTATGATAATTCATAAGGGTTGTAGTGAGGGTGAGGGTGAGGGGGTTGAATTGATTGGAGGTCTACGTGTTCACGGGTGGTGCTCACGAGAGAGTGCTCGTTCGATGAAAATCAGGTGTTTTCATGGGCATGTTAGTACGTGACTAGATTCGCTTGCTTTAATGGGTGTGGAAAATCATGTCCATTTTCTTAATTTATCATAAAAGAGAATCTGCATATTGATATATTTTTTTCATGTTATGGGTTGCAAAAGTAAACTTCAAAGTTCTGTTGCATTTTTGTTGTTCTCTTATTTTGTATCTTGTGTTTTTTGTAGGAAATACAAAGAAATTCCCTTGTTTTTTCCTTCAAGGCCAAGCATCTTACACTACAAACAGGATTACAAAAATATGAACTCCCAGGAATAGCTACTGTGTTATGGAGTTCACCTCGTCTTGAGACTCTTGTAATAAATCTGATCTCCATCTCAACAAGTTTTTTTGTAAGTACTATAGAACTTTCAAACAATTATGGTTATTATTGTTTTTCTTGTTCTTGTCCATTTGCATCTTAACCATTAAGCTCCTTATTTGCAGTTTGTATTCAAAAGTAGGGGTGGAAAAGTCGAACCTAACCTATAAACTTGACCCAGATCTAACCTGCATTGGACCCATATAACTCAACCTACATCCTATACGAGTTAGTCATGGGTGAAATAAATGGGTTGGGTTGGGTTGGGTTGGCCAGCTTAACACGTATAACCTAGGGGTGTTCAAGGGCCGAGCTAGCCCAGGCCTGGCCTCTGGCTCTTTGGGCAGGGCCTCAATCAAAATTTTTTGGCCCGTTTTATATATGGGACAGGGTTGGATCAAGTCAGAGAAAGTCTAAAGCATGGCCCAGTCAAACCCAAACAAGTAATGCATATAGTTTATTGAAAGTTACCCAGTGCCATTTTTAGGTCCCAGGTCAAAGGTGATCTTTCCAAGTTGACCATCTATTTCAAACAAGGAGTCCTGGGAAGGACTTGGGGATATTGAAAACTGGCTGGTCTCGGAGAAGAAGTAACTAAGAGCCCCAAAAAGTGATAGAAGGCCCGGCTCGCCCAATTGACTAAATCGGTGGGCTCGGGCAGGACACTTAAGGCCTGTGATGGGCCAATGTGGGCCTGTGTTTATAGATGCCAGCCAATCCTGGATATGCCTCAGCCCATCCCAGCCCGGCTCATGAACACTCCTTGTATAACCCATTAAAATGGGATGGTTCAGAGTCGACCCACATATCTAAACCCATATAAATAGTCTGCCAGTTCAATTTTTTTTGTGTACTATGATCTTTTTGTGACCTCCATTTAAACTCAAATATAACCTTAATGCTTGAAAAGGATTGGGCTTGTTCCAAAGTCCTGGTTAAATTTGTAGACCCCTGTTGCATGCAGTGGGAGTCAGGTTGGGTGGACCTACATTGAGTGCAGGTTGAAGGGGTTATCTGACCCATTTTAAAAATGGGTAGAATATGGGTTGAATTGAACTACCCAACTACTTTGCAACCCACGTTGTGAAAGTCTCATGGTGCACAATCTTTACAAAAAAAAAAAAAAGGAAAAATCTGAAGTCTAAACATTGCATTCTCAATTTTCAGACTGAGGAGGAATCTCAGATGCTACATGATTTTAATGAAAGAGAATACTGGGAGAAGCTAGCAAACCAATTCACATGTTTGACATACACCCTCAAGACTATAGAGATTACCGGCTATATTGGACAAGAAACGGAATTATCAGATGATAGTGGTAACGTGGTTACAAAAGTTCTTCAAAAAATAGATAACAAAATAAAGTTCGTGAGGTTTTTGCTAAGAAATGCAAAGGTTTTAGATACAATGACAATTCATATTGATAAGCCCCATTTTGTGAAGGAGGAAGAATGGCCAGAGCTGGCGCAGAAAGTAGCTCAAGACGTGGAGGGTAATATTAAATTGAGTAGTGGTACACCAGTAGAACTCTTATTTAAGTAGAGCACTGGAGTTCTTTCCCTGTTTCAGTTTGCTTAAGGATTGTTTGATTTCCTGGATATGACAGGAAAAACTATCTTTTAATCTTTTGGATTAAGTAATGCAGGTTAAATTTTGTACTAGGACATCTTTATTTCTGTTGTTGTCTGATTGCTTTTGGGAAATAAAGTTTACAGGGAAATATTATAACTCCTTGTCTTTTTATATTCTTTAGTAGCAAGTTTTGTACATGTAGCACACATGCATATGCAGATGATACAAGCTAATCATCATCTTCAGCAGCCTCCCTTTCCTTGATGGATCATTGCATAGATATTCTACCCATTTAATTGGGTTGTTTTTGAGAGAAAGTGGATTGTTCAGATAGGTCAGCTGAAGTTATATTGACCATATATATATCCATCTCTTCTTTTAATAGGAAAATTTGACATGACTATGAATTTTATATTCATGGTTGTGACTTGCCGTATCCTTACACTTTTATATGGAAAATCTATGTCCTTTCTGGAAATCATAGGTCATGATTAGGACAAATGAAAATATTTTTCAAGCTTTGTGGCTTAACTTTCTTGTTGTGGTTTTCAATTTGGTTTCTTAATATTAAATTTTGGGATTTGGTTTTTTTAATATTGTATGTATTATTTAAAAATGATAGAGTATGATTGTTGAAGGTGGTTTCCTTGAACAAGGAGAATTCATTATGCTGAACTAACTTGTCACTTAATACTAACAAATGTTGCTTACAATGATTATGATGATGATATATGGTGAAGCCTGTTTTGTTCTTATGAGTAGAACACATTAATCTAATCCTAAAGATTCATTAAGGCTAAGTTGATCTGGGTAACGACCATGATGGTATGATATGATTTATGAATGACATTATTGTATTTTGGCCCACGATGGATCATCCACACAGTTAGAAGGTGACATAGGAAGGGCATATATATAGAATCGATTGCAAATGACAATTTTGATAATTTTAAGGTCATTTAGATTCAATGACATAACCATTTTAGTCTGATGAAATCAAGGTGATTTTAGGACATTTAGTCTCCATGACATGCAAGGACTAAGTTGTAGGCCGCACAGAGCAGCCTTATACTGGATATTGAGATGGGCCCTCTACTGTTTTTATTGCTTCATGAATCGGTTGTCGCCTTGCATAGTGTGTGTGTGTGCGCGCCGGGGGGGCGGGGGGGGGGGGCGGGCCCTCACATTTAAGTTGTTGGTATTGGATATGGATGTGAGGGCACTCAACTTATCTCTCATATAAGGTGAGAGATATCTCTCATAGGAGCATCTCCCATATATATATATATATATATATATATGTTCTCCTAAGGTCGGACATGGCAGTAGGTCAGGTTTACCTTGGAGGGCAATGGCTATCAGCCCAATGGCCCGACCGAACCCTACCCATTTATTATGTTGGAAGATGGCTTTGATACCTTAGACAATGGGAGAAACACATTAGCTACAGCTTAATTACAAAATACAAATTATACTAAGAACAAGAACTCACTTTATAAATTTTACATAAATACACTATTACAAAGCTTACAAGTTACACACACTTTAATCCTACACTCTTACAACAAAGAGACTCACTCACTACAAACTACTCAATGCACTCACTCATTACAAAGGAGCAATCACACTGCACTCACACTTATGTGTGTCACTCGTCAGTGGACTTGTCTTCACTTCATCACTTGAGTTGTGTTTGTAAATGAATCAAGGCACATATATATATATATATATTTATATATAGTCTTACAAGGTTGGTGGATGCTTCCTCATGTGGATGGGAGATGGTCCACATGGGCTCATTTTACACCATACATCAAGTCGGTTTTGACTTCTCTAGAAAGGGTAAGTCAGTTCACGGAGGGCCTTTCTAGATGCATCAAGTGAGTTGGTGGTGTGGAGTTCTCTAGAAAATTTGAGAATGAGGGAGAGAGTTTAAAGGGACAAGAGGACAGCCAAGTAAGTGTTTGACTGACATTACTCCCCCTCAAACACTGACGTTCTTAATCTTCTGAAGCTATCTTCATGCCAAGCTTTTCTCTTAACCTTGTGAAGGTGCCGGTTGGCAAAGCCTTTGTGAAGATGTCTGCCACTTGTTCTATGATGCTACAATACTCCAACTTCACTGTCTTCTGCTTTACATGATCTCATATGAAATGAAACCTTATGTCAATATGCTTACTCCTTCCATGTTGTATAGGATTCTTAGCGAGTTCAATGGCAAACTTGTTATCCACATGTATAGTTGTGGATTCATCTTAAGGGTGATCAAATTCTTTTAGGATGTTTCTTAGCCATATAGCTTCACAGACTGTTGTTGATGCTGCTACGTATTCAGCTTCACATGTTGATAAAAGCTAGAATGCTTTGCTTCTTTGAGACCCACGTGAAAGTCGTAGATCCAAGATAAAACACATACCCTGTAGTGCTCTTTCTTTCATCTTGATCACCTCCCCAGTCACTGTCTGAATATTCATATAACTTTGCTTTGTTGCCATAGCCGTAGAAAAGACCAAGATTCATGGTACCTTTGATGTACCGTAAGATTCTTTTGGTTGCGATCCAATGTGACTCCTTTGGCCTTTCCATATATCGGCTCAAAAGTCCGACACCATTAATAATGTCTAGCCTTGTGATTGTGAGATATCTTAGGCTTCCAATCAGGCTTTTGAATAGTGCCGGATTAATCTCTTCCTTCTCCTTCTTTCGTCTATCTCAGACATATTGCTACAGGGGTGCTTACTGGATTGCAGTTGCTCATTCTGAATTTTTCAAAGAGTTCTTTAGCATATTTTTTCTATGAGATGGAAATGTCATCTTGTTGCTACTTGACCTCTATACCCACGAAGAAGGACATTAGTCCGCAGTCGATCATATCAAACTCCTTGAACATAGCATGCTTAAATTCTTCGAACATCTGGGAACTGTTCCCGGTGAATAGTAAGTCATCAACATAGAGGCATGCTATGAGCATTTCTCTTTATGTAGACTGAATGCTCATACGGGCATTTGGAGAACCCATTTTCCTCTAGATAGATGTCTATACGAGCATTCCATGCTGATGGGACCTGCTTTAGCCCATATAACGCTTTCTTTAAGTAGTATACTTTTTGGTCTTCTCCTTCTACTATAAAGCCTTCTGGTTGTTCTACATATACTTCTTCATCAAGTATACCATTTAGGAATGCTGACTTAACATCTAGTTGGTAAATTTTCCAACTATGTTGTGCTGCAAGAGAGATAAGCATTCTTATCGTATCAAGTCAGGCAACAAGAGGAAACACTTCTTCGTAATCCATGCCATATTGCTATTTATAGCCTTTAGCTACAAGCCTCGCCTTGTATCTATCGATCTCTCCATTGCTCGTGCGCTTGATCTTGTATACCCACTTGACACCGATAGCTTTTTGGCCTGGAGGGAGTGTAGTAAGCTCCCAAGTGTCATTCTTCTCGATGGTGTGAATCTCCTCTTCTATGGCTTTTTTCCAATAATCTTCGTGCACTACTTCTTAAAAGGTAAGAGGCTCATGGTCAACATAGAGACATAAGAGGTTGGTCTCTTCAGTTTCCTCATAAATATCTCTTAGGCTTCTCATCTTGATTAGTGTGATGGAGGAGGAAGAGCTGATGAGTTAATGAGGTGCTTGCTGATAATCCATCTTGTCCTTCAGGACTTCTTCAAAGTGATGATGGTGCACTTGGAGATGTTACATCATCTTGCCACGGGCCTTCATGGTTTTGAGGATACGTCTCTTGTTCTTCTATATCTAGAGGTTTCTCGGGCAATGTTTTCTTCATTCCATCTCCATGCTTCCTCTTCACTAAAGACTACATCTCTACTTACCACCACCTTTTTAGTAAGTGGGTTGTAGAGTTTATAGGCTTTTGACTCCTCACTGTATCCGATAAAGATACACTTTTCTCCACGATCATCAAGCTTTTTCCTCTTTGCCTTTGGTACTTGGGCATATGTAACACACCCAAATACTTTTAGATGGGCCACACTTGGTTTGTGACCGCTCCACGCCTTCCTTGGAGTCTTATTCCTGACACTTTTCGTAGGGCATCTGTTGAGTAAGTAGGCTGTACACGCAGCTACTTCTGCCTAATATTCTTTTGGCAGACCTTTTTCTTTAAGCATGGTCCTCATCATATCAAGGATGGTGAGGTTTTTCCTTTCCGTTATTACATTTTGCTGCGGTGTATAGGCAGTTGTGAACTGATGTCTGATTCCCCAATGTCTGCAGTACTCTTGAAATTCTTTTGAGGTGTACTCTCCATCTCTATCAGATCTAAGTGTCTTAATCTTACAACCACTTTCTACTTCTACACGGGTTTTAAAATTATTGAAGGTGGTGAAGGTCGCAGACTTTTCTTTGATAAAGAACACCCAAAGCTTCCTACTGAAGTCATCGATAAAAGTGATGATGTATCTATTACCTCTAAGAGAAAGGGTCTCCAATGGTCCACAAATATCTGTGTGAAGCAACTGCAATGGTGCTTTTGCTCTCCATGATTTCCCTATTGGAAATGAGTTTCTTTGTTGCTTGCCAACTGTGCATGCCTCACACACATGCTTGGGCTTTTCGATAGTTGGCAAGCCATGCACCATGTTTGCAGTGGATAATAGCTTGAGCCCATTGAAGTGAAGATGCTCATATCTAAGATGCCACTTCCATGACTCATTGTTTATAAGTCCATGGAAGCACTTTTCTAGCTTTGTGTTAAGATAGAGTGGGAATATGCGATTCTTCGCCATTTGGATTCGAGCTATATGCCTACCATGTACATCTCTCAATGACAAAGAGAGATTTTCCATGTGTATTACATACCCCTTCTCTAGGAGTTGCCCAAGACTAAAGATGTTACTTTTCATATTGGGCACGTAATACACATTTGATATATAGGCAGGCACACCATCTTTCTGATAAATCTTAATATTTCCCTTACCTCGTACGAGAAGCTTTGATGAGTCTCCGAGACTAACTTTTCCACTAACATCTTTTGCAAGCTCTTCAAAGAGTTCCTTCTTCCCGCACATGTGGTTGCTCGCGCCGGAATCTAGGTACCAAACATTTTCTTGGCCATAGCCTTCCTCTTGTGCTAGGAGAACTGTGGATAATTCTTTTTCTTCATCTCTAGCTTCTGCGAAGTTAGATCGCTCTTCCCGTTCAGCAGGTTTGCTCCAGCACTCCAAGGCAAAGTGTTCAAACTTGTTGCAGTTGTAGCATTAGACACTTCTTGAATTACCACGACCACGGGTGAATCCACCTCGGCTGCCTCCTCTTAGACTCACTCACTACAAACTACTCAATGCACTCACTCACTACAAAGGAGCACTCACTCTACACACTGCACTCACACTTTTGTGTGTCACTCGTTAGTGGACTTGTCTTCACTTTATCACTTGGATTGTGTTTGTAAATGAATCAAGGCACATCTATTTATAGTCTTACAAGGTCGGTGGATGCTACCTCATGTGGATGGGAGATGGTCCACATGGGCTTATTTTACACCATACATGAAAGTCGGTTTTGACTTCTCTAGAAAAGGTAAGTGGGTTCACAAAGGGGCCTTTCTAGATGCATCAAGTGAGTTGGTGGTGTGGAGTTCTCTGTTGGATATCGCGATCACTGAGAGGGGGGGTGAATCAGTGATTTCTTAAAACCAGGTTCAATTTCAACAATCAAAAGATCAAATCACACACACGGACAACAGATTTAACGTGGTTCACCAAAAGGCTACGTCCACGGTTCAAAGACTGTCCGAATACCGATCCGGAATAGGTCTGAATCTATTTAGTCGCACCAACGACAAAGAGCACCAACCCTTGAGTTTCAGATAGCACCCACTATCTAGGAAGCACCTACTCCCTTTCCAAGATGTCTGCACCCACAGACAGGATCACCAAATCCCCAACACCAAGCACCCACTTGATGTTTTACAGAATAAAAGTTTAGATCTTTCTACAGCCCTTCCCTTCTACAATCTCTTTCTCTCAATCCCTTACAATCAGACTTTAAATAAATATGAATTGAGAGACACTTATCTAACAGAACTGCTGATGAAGAACCATCTTCTTGATGCAGATTTTCTTATTGACTTGCTGTAGAAGAATCACTACAGTATCTCCTTGCAAGCTGCTCACTTACATTCCAATCTCTCCTCTTCTTTTTAATAATACCGTTTTCCAACTTCATATGTCAGATCCTAAAAAGTTGGATCTCAAGCCAATGGAAGAAGTTGCTAACAACTAAAAGATAGGAGGAATATCTTTTTGACTTTCTTGCCAAGCAAAAGGACCCAACATGCAATCCCACGTTTGGACTAGGCTGACTTACCATTTGAGTCAGATGAATCTGATGGGCCATCTGCTTATTACTTTCCAACACATAATGGGACCCACAACAACCTATCAAGAAGATATATTAATCTCGCAGTGCAGAAAAACTGCAAAATTTGTCTCCACTACAAAATTCATAACTTCCTCTTCCGAGCTCGAAATGACATGATTCTTGAGCCAAATGAAATATTTATCAGAGGGCTACAACTTTCATGTTTTGAGATTTAACCCAGATTGAATGGAAGGTAGAGTAAAATCACCTTGAAGCTGACTGGTTATAGAAAAACAGCAACTGAGTGAGGCAGAGTTGTCCTGCTGTCCGGGCCATAACTTTAAAACCTGAAGTCAGATCGACCTGATTCCTAAACCAAAAATCAAGCCCTCTCACTGATGCACGAAAGTCATGTTGACCACTTTTTAATTCAGATGTTAGATGAAGATATATGCATTACACCATTTGGTTCACAGCTGTGTTGTAGTTCTGCACCACACTTGTTTGCAATGTTGCTATTCTACACCACACTCTGTTATGCACCACACTTGTCTGCACCACACTTGTTAGCAATCTGTTCTGCACCACACTCTGTTCTGCACCACACTTGTCTGCACCACACCTGTCTGCAATCTGTTCTTCTTGCTATTCTGCACCACACTCTGTTCTGCATCATACTTGTTTGCAATGTGTGTGACAATAATTCCAACACATAATCATGCTTGACACTTCATCAATTTTCTCAAAGCATCTCAAATTCCAACATTCTCTAGAAAATTTGAGAATGAGGGAGAGAGTTTAAGGGGACAAGAGGACAGCCAAGTCAGTGCTTGACTGACACATTATTTGTATGGAAATTATCAACCTGAACACTATACTCTTGAGTCGGATTCATGTTAGAGTTGAAGCATTGAGTAGTATATGTTCTCCGTGTCAACATGTGCAATTTCCAACATCGACACTACAAAAAAAAGGCAGAGGTGCCCTTCTTCTAATTCCAGTTTCTGCACACAGCAGCAATGAGCGATCATGTTCTCTCTCTTCTCCAGCAAGAAGTGTAACAAAGCTCTCTATCTCTCTCTCTCCCGTCTTCTTCGATTAGAAAGTGAGCCCTACGCTCCTCTATCTTCTCCAGCACCGATAAGAACCCAGATAGATCTGAATCGATCTCTTCTTCATACCTGTTTCCAACAGCATTCTCTGATTCGATATCCCTACAAACAACCGTTGTCTTCTAGCACTGCAACAATACCGACTCTGGTTCCAGCGACCAAAACCCAGCGCCTTCTCTCTCCTCCACGACTTTCTGCTGCAACCAAATTCAAGAATAGGGGTTGTTGCGTTTGCCGCCATGAACAGAGAAGACGGTGATGGAGGACTTGGACGAGGAAAAGATGTGGAGCAACCCTAACGTCACCCCATCAAAGACAGTCGCTCTTCTCAAGTTATAAAAATAATAAATAAAAAAATAGGCTAACGAGCCTTTTTTCGTGCTGCTCGAGCTAGGAGGGACTTTTTTGTGCAAAGGCCATATCCGAGAGTTTTTTCATAAAATCCTTTAAATAATAAATAAAAAGAAATAAATTTTAGTAGGGACATGAAATATCATATTTACACTCCCCAAATGATGGAGGTAATGGATCAAGTAATACATCTTGAGTTTATGATCATTCTCCTTTGCATCACCTTTGCACTTGGGTCATTTGAAACTTGTACCATGACAACAACAATAAAAAAGTAATGAGGGAGACCGAGCTTAGATGGAGACCGAGATAGAAAGATAGCAAGTGTTCTTAGGAGAGAAAGACATAAGAAAAAAAAAAAAGAAGGGGAGCCATCCAAAGGGAGAAGCCGTTTGGGAAGAGGGGAGGAGATGGGGAGTGAGTAATAAATTACATTTTATTGAATTGAAGTAGATTAAATAAGATTAAAGAAAAGTGGGTATTAGAATTGAATTAGATTAAGGCCTTGTTTGGCAAATCTTATCATAATTATGAAACAGATCTGTATGATATAGATCTATTTCAAATGTGGCAATTTGAAATAGATGTTTTAAAAATAGATTTTTTGGTAGAATCAAAATTTGTTTGAAATAGATGCTTAAAAATCCAAGGGTTCAAGATTTTTCATTAATTTTTCGAGATCTACAATGAATCAGGGCCTGAAATTTGGACCCATACATGCTTTCAATATTCTAAAGAGGATCAACAATTTGGATCATGATTTGAGGACCCGCAAAGTTCTAGAAATGCAAATATATGGTGCTGCATGTTTTGCAAATCTCTCGGGATTCAAGAGTGATCAACAGCTCCAATTTCAATACATAGTTGTGTCTGAGCAAGTGAAGAGTTTCAATGGCTCAGATCATCATTAAGGGTCCCATAAGTTTTAAAAAAAATAAAAAATGGACTGATGAAGAGTCACACGGAATGAAGCCTTTTTTACCTAAGCATATCCAACGGCTCATACTTTTTCTCAATTTTCTCGAGATGTACACCTATTCATTGGCTGAAATTTGGACCTATGGCCGTTTTCACTATTTCAAAGAAGATCAATGGTTCTGATCATGATTGTTGGGCCCACAAAAGTCCAAAATGTAGATCTATGATTCCAATATTTTTTGTAAATATCTCAACATCCAAGAAAGATCAACGGTTTAAATTTGGATACATGGTTGTATTTGATCTTCTCAGATTTCTAATGGATCGGATCATCATGTACCTTCCTAGAATTTAAGGAAAAAAATCAAAGACGGTGATGCCAAAAATATCGTTTTAGGAACCATCTTTTCGCATCAAACTTTAAAATCTGTTTGAATTCTCCCACTTTTGGCTACTTTTGAAAACAGATGGATTTTGTCTATATCTATTTTCAAATGGAGATGTCATTTCAGTTACCAAACGGACTGTTTGAGTTTTGAAACCGTTTAAAGTCAATAAAAGGCTGAAATAAGGGTTACCAAACGGCTCCTAAATAAGATTAAAAGATGATTGGGTGTTGGAATTGATGATGGTGAAAGTTCGGGATTCGAACTCTAGAGGGGGGTGAATAAGGTGAGCCTAAATTGGTGACCAATTATGCCAAGTTTTAACTTGTTTAAATCAATTAGTCACAAATGATGATTATGAAACAAA
Source organism: Cinnamomum chago (assembly GCA_038049695.1). Classification (NCBI taxonomy): domain Eukaryota; kingdom Viridiplantae; phylum Streptophyta; class Magnoliopsida; order Laurales; family Lauraceae; genus Cinnamomum; species Cinnamomum chago. The sequence continues at coordinate 53,466,393 of CP142460.1, forward strand.
GTGTGGAAGGTAATAAAGAGAATCACCACAAAGCATCCACCATAACACAACGATGTATACAGGTTCGACTTCAATGCCTTCATCCACTATCAACTTGTAATCTTGCCCCCCACTAGATTTTTAAGAAAAAATGCACTACACTAGGGTTCTAACTTTATGTTTTTACACCTAATCAAGATTTGGTGCTCTTGATATTGAAAGTTTTACTTCAATAGGATCTCAATTTGGGGAACCTAGACTAGGATCTACTCCGGTTTGTTAAGCCCTTTAATGGAGTAACCAGCTCTGATACTAATTGAAAGTTCGGGATTCGAACCCTAGAGCGGGGTGAATAAGGTGAGCTTGAATTAATGATCAATTATGACAAATTTGACTCTTCTTTAAAATAAATTAGTCGCAAGTAATGATATAGAACTATAGAAGCTAACAAAAACAATGACCACAAAGCATCCACCATAACACAATGATTTATAGTAGCTCGACCTCAATGCCTACATCCACTACCGTTTTGTATTTCCTACACCTCACCGGATTTTCACTATCTATGCTTTTCAATATGCTAAGCAATAACATTTACAAAATGCTTTTCAAGTCTTAGAAATAACCTCTATAATAAGCTTTCCAAGGTTAAGCAATAACTTCTTGGGTATTAAGGTTCACCCCTAACCTTTACACTCTATATAATATGCTTTTCCAAGGCTAAGCAATAACCTCTAAGATATAAGATTCACCCCTAACCTTTACAATTATGATTTTCTAAGGCTAAGCAATAACGTATACAACCCTAAAGTTTTCTATCTAAAATGTGTCTAACATACACTTGATAGAGATACAAATTAAGCTCAATAAAATGCCTCTATAATAGGCAAATATGAAAATGAAAAACTAACTCAACACATGCATTATATGAATGCAAAGATGAATGCTCTATGTGTATGTATGAGAACTTTAATCAAGTTTAAAAATGATAGCTCAATGAATGTAAGCTTTTGAAAGTGTAAATCACAAAAGGATATTTGATTGAAGTAAAGAGACAAATCACATGTAATTTAAAAACCAACTTGAAAATGATATGCCTATCAATGTTAAGCAAGTTATATGAAGCTTTAAAACCAAATAGATGTGATTTGAAAGTGTTGTTGAATCCAAAACATAAGATAGATTCAAAGTGATTTTCTTATAATGGAAAACAACAACCAAAGATTAAATCAAGTATATGAATCATGTTATATGTCACTTAGATATACCAATTTGAGTCCAACTTGGTGTGAATCAATGTGATGCATATCCAAAATAATAAATCAATTCATATCATATTCATGTTAAGGACACAACAAATCATAATTAAGATGTTAAAATAGATTTACCAATAATTTAAACAAAGTATGAAAATATATGATAAGGAAAACTAAGCTTACTTAGAAGATTTAACTTTTAACTTATAATTCCAAGCTTTAGATTTCCTTTTGACCCTCTAGCCTTCCTTAGCTCATTCTCCTTTGTTTGGCCTCAAAACACTTCTAAGAGAGACCCTCTTGGTTCCTCTAATTTGCCTTTGGAATGAGTTGTTTATATAAAAAAAAGTTGTTAAACGGCTATCTGGTCAATTAACGAACTTCAAGTTTCGTTAACCGAACTCCCTAACGATCAAAAAATAGCTAGTTTTGACCATTCTAAAACTTAAACTGAAGTGGGTTTGGTCAAGGTTCGGTTAACCGACATCCTAAGTTCGGTTAACTAAATTTACTGTCGCAAAACACTGTAGCAAAGTACTATGGCACCAAAAAAAAAAATTTGCCTTCTAAAATGAGCAAAGAGCTACTCCAAAGTATTTTGCGAGTGGGAGTTATAGGCCATGGAAATCCTATTTAGACTCTTATTTAAATCAATTTAAGTATTTTCCAAAACATGAACCTATCATGCCTAAAATGATTTACAAATCTAGGTCCAAAGGCTTACATAATTCGAAAATCTTCTTTTCAGAATTTAATGCATCCAAGTTGAAAATCCAAAACATGCATGTTAAGTTCTAAGATTTTCAAAACAATGCATATGGAAATCAAGATTTCAGGTTTTTCAAAATCAATGCTCATGTAAAAATTTGAATGATGCTAAAATGATAATGCGTCCATCAAATTGCAACACACAAAATCCCTAATAGATGGTTCATAGGTCAAAGTGATTGTCAAAATGAATTGGAGCTGATTTCAATTTGAAATCGTTCTCTTTCATATATAATAATAGGTCATGTTTGGCCAATATTATCTAATTGAAATAGGTTTTTATTTAGAATAGAGTTGTTTCAGTTAGATTTTTTTACAAATTGGTTATTGGAGATGTCAAATCGAATCAAAAAAAGGCAAAAATATGATATTAGAAAGCTTACATGGGAAAAGTTGTCTCGTACTCAAAGTAGGTTACTAGTATACACAAAAGAAGAAATTTCAAAATAGTGTAAAAAACTTTTAACTCATTTTCAAAAGAGTATATGAAGATTTGAATATTTCAAAAGAGTATAATAGTTTTTCATACTTCTTTCGATGAAGTCCTCACCCAAATTTTTTTTTAAAGGATGAAAATACCCTTATATCATTTTTCAAATTTTAGAGAAATGATGGAGTTCAACCCAACGACCTAGTGAGGCCCACTTCAGCTGCCTTTATGCATTGATAGTTAAAACATAAGGGTTTATATGGATTCCAAATGATTGAAAAACTAGCTCAAATAGCTGTGATCATCAAAATCAAATTAAAACTTGGGCCATATGAGAAACCACAGAAAAGAACCTCAAGACCAATTCTAACATTCTCCTAGGTTACTAAATCATAAAAAGAAGCTACCCCACCTTCATCATTTGATTAGTGAGGTTGATGAAGTGACCTTTCGAGTTGGTTTTGGGGATGAAAGAGGTTAGAAAAACAAAATCTTGTCATAAGGGTATTTTTGTTATTTAAAAATTATTATAGAGAAGACTTGATCGAAAGAAGTATGGAAAACTTTTATACTTTTTTTTAAATATTCAAATCATCATGTACTTTTTTTTAAATGAGCCAAGAGTTCTACACTTTTGAGAGAGAGAGAGAGAGAGAATGCATTTCCAAAATCAATGGTTGCAAGAGAAGAAGAAAAACAAGATAAGTATAGGTGAGGAAGTATAATCTCACAAGATTAGTGGCCAAGTCTATTCACATGTGCGGAGGAGTATAGGTGAGGTAGATGTAAAATCATGGAAAAGAGGTAAGATATATTCAAGTAAAAATAAAAGTATGGTAAATTCCTTGTCTGGTTAATACGAGATTAGTAGAACTATTGTAAAATCCTTGTTTGGTTAAGTGTGGTTAAATTTACTGCACCATACTTAATCACACTTTCTTGTGGCAAAAAGAAAGAGGCTTGTGAAGGAGCAAAGGTAGGGATGTAAATGGATCCTCAATTCTCCAATTACCCTGACCCATTAAAAATCGTTTCTGGGTCCTTATTTAGGCCTCGATAAGTAAATGGGTCTGAGTCAAGTTCCACCTTGGTTCGGACCTGTGGATCCGAGACCCGACATATTACCTCAATTTTCAAAAATCTCTCTTAAAAACTATATTTTTTTAATATAATTCTCTACCTAGACCCGGGCCCGGATCCAAACTCATCTCATATATGGTTATGGTTCCGGAGCCAAGAAACCAATTTCGAAACGGCTCCAAGTTCATATCCGGTTCCACTTTCTCCGTAACGATTCCGGTTCCGGGTCCATGGTGGACCTGGACCGGAACCAACCCATTTACAACCCTAAGCAAAGGTAAGTGGTTTGGGCCAAGATTCTACAGGTTGTAGGTTGTGAAATGACATTAATCTTACACTGCATTGAATTATACTCATTGTTATTTTAAGCCCCTAAATCAATGGTTTTGATGATCTGATTAAGATGCATTTTGCCCGACTCCTATCCACAATGAGAACTTTCCATCAAATGATCCACCAATGATGTGCATCCAATTGGGTCTAGCAAGAAGATTAAATTTTTACCTCTCATGCAAGCCGTGTGAGACACCCCTTAATAAAATGCAAAGCCTACGATCTAAATGTCCATCACCCTATGGTGAGGGATGAATGCATATGAACATTCATTATCTTATACATACTACTACATACATATATATATATATATAATATTTAAGCGAACTACCGATGATAAATATGCTAAACAGAGTACTTGGGATTGGGCCCACAGTCAATTATAGATCACACCAAATGTGGACCAGGCTCCAATTATCAATTGGGTCACAGTAAAATGGTCAAAACCTGGATTTTCAGGCCAGGTCCTTGGAGTGAGTGTTCAGGGAATCGAAAAAGGGGTGACAACAAGTTGGATCTTGTGTAGAGGGGGTTTATTAAACAAGTAATATATTTCAACCCATATTTCATATTTGACCCATAAATAAACCTGGCCCACATAACCAAACATGAAATGCTAAATAAAAACCATATCAATTTAGATTAGAATCAAAATAAATACAGAGCAAATCAGATTAAACAAATTAAAGTACCAAAAATAAAATCAAGCAAAATTGGGAATTCGTAGCCTTTTTTATTCTTCCTCAATTCACCCAAGAATGAATATTGAAAATTGAAATCAGTCTCTTAATCAACAAAATATACACCAAAACCCTAACCCAAACCCAATCCAAACCCCAACTGAACCCTAAGTCAAAACCCAATCTAAACACTAACAAGAACCACCAACTGTAATGTTAGGAAGCATCTAAGAAAAGTTATTTCGAGGCACCTAAAGCTACTCATTGAGTATACCACCCACAAATGTTAGTCTTAGCAGAAACAAAAAGAACATGGACTAGCATTTGCTCTTCCAATTTTATAAGCTATATCCACGTGCTTCCCCATGCATGTTGCTGATTTTGGAAATGAAGAAGCACGACATTTGTGGATACTTTTGGACCCATGCCAACAGGTGAGCATATTTCCCCATTCAAAATGGGAAAAGAAGTAAAGCAGCTGGCCGAGGAGTCCTTGACAAAAAAATTCAGATGAAGTGAGTTGGAAAATAAAACAGTTCGCCCTGCTAAAGGGCAGGCTAGAACAGCAAGGCCAGGACGATGTTCTCAGTGAAAGTGAATTATATCATGAAAAAGCCTCCCAATGATCAGCTTGGATCATCTGCACCTGCAACTTTTGTAAAAAGATGGTCTTTGATGAGGAATGAAAAACAAAAGAAAAAACAAAACAAAACCAAACAACTGTAGCATATATTTAGTTAGTACCTTGTGAACCTTTATGGTGTCAACGCAGCAAAGTCCATGTGTTACATGTGTTCAAAGTCAGACTCGAAAGCAGTTTGTATTTGGTTGAGTCAGCTTCCACAAGCAGCAAGCCACATACAAATTATGAGCAACTACACTAGATTTATCTATGTTTTACCACTCAGTCACCAAAGACAACTACAGAACCGAATATCTACTCACCATTGATGATATCTTTAAAACAACCATTGCGAAATCCAAAGGACAATAGTCAATTGGTGGATATTAAAGAACTAAAAAGAACTTAAACTCAATGCTCAACTAAAAGGGAAAAAAAATAGAAGGAAGAAACAAATTTAATGGGTACCTTAAGTCACTCATTTATGGCCTACACATCAATTTCATAAAGTGAAACAGACCAAGTAGGTTTGAGAGAGAGAGATCTAAAAACCAAAACCAAGAGATCTCCCGCGTTCTATTTGTACAAGAGTGATAGTTCGGCACAAGAAGAAGCTCTAGGAATAGCATTAAATTTCTCGAATACCATCAGTAATATCTTTGACCATTCTTCCCCTTCAAGAAAATCAGGTTTATCACAGAACTGAATCGTCATTTTCTTTAATGCTGCTGCTTTTGTCAGGAAAAACCTCACAATCTCCATTTCTGTATCTTGCATCTCAAAAAAGCTACTGACACCATCACGATCAACAGTAGATTCACATTTTCGTTCCATAAAGCCCAAGATCTTGACAGTCAAGAGGCGATGCAATATGCAAGGGAATGAGAACTTAAGCCGCCCCCAATATTCATTATCAAAATAATTTTCAGGTCTCTCACTTGCCTGAAAATTCATATGATTTACACTTCAGACTTCATATAATACAAACTACAAACCAAGGAACTTGAAAATCGATATGTCAGCAGAGATATATTATTATAATGCTATGGTACTTACACTGGGGAAACTGCTAGTAGTCAACTTTATAATGAGATTCTCAAGATCATGTGAACGCCATAATAAATTGGCTATGCCTGGAAGCTCCGATCTTTGTAATTTAGACTCTAGTATAAGACACTTGGTCTTGGAGCTGTAAGGAGGCTGATATCTTTCCCCTGTATCGGATAATATCTCCACAGAGAAAAAACTATCAAATAAAAAGAAAAAAAAAAAGGAACTTAACATAAAATCTCAGATTTTGACTTACTATTCCACACAAGAAATACAATTTATCAATTCTTATATTTTTTTCTCGGTAACAGTAACTTTCAATAAAACGGAAATAAAAAGATACGCACCCTTCCTAAAAGCGAAGGGGAAGAGGAAGACATAAAAGCCTTATACCCACACCAACCAACAACAACAAAGAAGAAGGAACCAAACACTAGAAAGATATAACGGCAAAAGGAACAAATCTTTCCACCCCTTGCTTTGCCAACACATCGGCATAGCCACTAGCTGATTGCCCAACATGTTGGAAATCAACTTCATTCATGGAAGAAAGCACTTTAATCTCCTTAAAAGTAAAAATAAAATCTCCAAGGATGCAAGGCAAAAGAAGACACCCATGAAATGACGTTCAAAGAGTCACTTTCCACCACAAGCTTGGAACAAAAAGAAAAAAGTTGAAGAGCTTCTACGGTAGCCACCACTTCCACCTCATTGGACTCTATGCATCCTACATGCTTAGGGAACAAAGCCAACACTATGCCATCACTATTACAAAGCACCCCACCAACACCAGCCAGACCCAGTTTACCTTAGGTCGCACCATAAACAATGAACTTCAATACACCATGGATTAGGAGGAATTCATGAATCCAACTTCCTTGCTTTAGAAACACCACTAGAAGGAGATGCCTCCCAATTAAACAGGACCCAATCCACCCTTAAGTCGTCAAACTCTTTTTTGCTAGAAACCCACTTGGCTATACACACAAAAACCAAGTGCAGAACATCCTCCACAACCAACAAAACTCCCTTAAAAACTTTATTATTCCTTTCTTTCCACACCAATCAAAGAAAAGAAAAAAGAATGATCCTCCACAAGACCCTTCGACAACCATGAAAAGGAGACATCATCCATGCCTTGAACAAACTCGCCAACAATACTATAAAGCACCAAGAAACACCATACTTCACAAGGAGACGACACCAAACAAGATAGGATAAATCGTAATGCAAAAAATAATAATAATAATAATAATAATAATTTGATCAACTTCCTCCCTACGTGCCCTACACAGCAAGCACAAGTTTGAGATATCCTTTGCTAAGATACCCCTCCACCTAAGAGTGTCCGCGGTAGCCACCTTTCCACTCTTGGAGAAGCCAAGCCCACCCCAACACCAAAACTAGGGTGCTTGACATCTGGCATCACCTCCAAACTTCTTGAAAAAGACTATGAAGAGAAAATACCAGAATGGCAAGGCTCCCAAATTCGAAGATCCTCCTCTCCCCTGCAAAACAATCTTGGACCAAAGAGAGTTGTTGAACACAATTCTAAAAAGCCTAGGAAGGACCAAAGAAAAAGGGGCTCCACCTATTTAACCTTCAAACCAAAAACGGACACAATTCCCTTCCCCAACTTTGATACCCACCCCCCTCCTATGCACCTCCCCACTCCCGAAGGAAGACTCCTCTCTATTAGATTGAGAAGAAAGAAGTTTGGAGAGAACGTGATCCATCCATGGATGATCCACTGCTCTATTTATAATCATGTTAGGACTTAATCAAGGCACTAAGTATGTCAAGTGTACAAATTAGAATAATAAAAGAATAGAAAGAATCAATCCTAATCTATACAAGGAATACAATCAGAAAGAAATCAGGGAATACAATATATACACAATCCATTACAAAATCAACCCACGTGTGGGAGTGGGATGCTGTAATGGGCCTTGGGCCTGGGATGCTGTAATGGGCCTTGGGCCTCGGGCCTGCCTTGTTATCTTCTACACTCCCCCTCAAATTGATGTGGTAGGACAGAAAACATCAATTTGCTAGTAAGATCCTGATGACGTGTTCTGGGGAGAGCTTTTGTGAAGATATCTGCCAACTGGTTAAGAGTAGAGACGTGAGGCAGAGTGATCTTCTCAGTAACAACATGTTGGCGGATGAAGTGACAATCAATCTCAATGTGCTTTGTTCTTTCATGAAAGACTGGATTGTTAGCAATCCTGGTAGCACTGGTATTGTCCCCATGAAGAGGTGTAGAACTACCAACATGGACACCGAATTCACAGAGAAGACGGCGTAGCCAGATGATTTCAGCACTAGCAGACGACATCGCGCGATATTCGGCCTCCACAGAAGACTTGGAAACTGTAGTTTGCTTCTTGCACTTCCACGAAATCAGAGAATCCCCAAGAAACATACACCAGCCAGTGGTGGATCGCCGAGAATTAGGGCAACTAGCCCAGTCGGCATCCGCATAAGCCGAGAGGCGCAGAGAAGAGCTAGAAGGGTAGAAGAGATCATGGTTAAGAGTGCCTTTAACATAGCGGAGTATGCGCAAAGCAGCAGCAAGGTGGGGTTTTTGAGGATTGCTCATAAACTGGCTAACCGTATAGACTGCACTAAAAAGCACGGATACATAAAATAGGGCCCCGTATCCGTATCCCGGACGTATCGGACACGGATATGCCCGGATACGCCTCGGATACGTATGGGATACGCATAATTCGTATCTGGTATTTTTTTTTTTTTTTAATGTCCAACACGTGAGGGACACGCACGGGACACACACGTGTCCCCCACGGACACGTTTTTAAACCCCTTAAAAGAAAAAAACGGGGAGAGTTAGAAATAGAGAGGAAGGAAAGAAAAAAAAACAAAAAAGAGAGGGGAAGGAAGAAATAGCCTGAGCCTCGCCGTCGCCGTGCTGCCGTCGCCCTGGTGCTGTCGCCGTTTGTGCTGTGGTGCTGCTACCGTCTGTGCTGTGTTCGTCGTCGCCTCAGCCTCGCCGTCGCCGTGCTGCCGTCATCCTGCATCTGCTGTGGTGCTGCTGCCGTTTCATCTCCACACTTTTAGGTTCTTTTCTCTTCTTTCTTTCCTCTTGTTTCTTTCTTTCTCTTCATCTGTAAAGGTTTGTTGGTTGATGCTATTCTGGTTAATTCTAATCTAGGGGTTTTTTTTTTTTCCCCCTTAAATCATTTGGATTTTAGGGCTTTTTTTTTTTTTTTTTGCTGATCTTCTTTCTTTGCTTTCGATTGCTGTTGTTGCTGGGTTTTTTTTTTTTTTTGCTGCTTCTTTTTTTTGTTCTCTGCCGTGTTCTTTTTTTTTTGCTGCTTTTTTTTTCTGTTTTCTGTTCTCTTTTTTTTCTGTGCTGTGTTCTGCTACTGACTACTGTTCTTTTCTCTGGTTGATTCTATGCTGCTGCTGCTCCTGTTTCTTTCTTTTTTTCTTCTTTTCTTGATGCTATGCTACTGCTGCTGTTTCTTTTTTTTTTTTTCCCTTGATGTTATGCTGCTGCTGCTGTTTCCCTTTTTTCCATCTGTTCTTGATGCCATGCTGCTGCTGCTGTTCCGTTTTTTTTTTCTTTTTCTCTTGATGCCATGCTGCTGCTGCTATTTCATTTTTTCCTTTTTTTTTCCCTTGATGCTATATTGTGCTGCTGTTTCTTTATTTTTTTCCATTTTTTCTTGATGCTATGCTATGCGTCTTCTAGTACGGGTGGTAGTACTAGTGCGTCTTCTCCAGCTATTGAATTAGAAGACGCTCACAACCCCCTTTGGAGGTGATGGTGGCGGACTTGGTGGTCAGGCAATTGTTGAAGTTTAAGTAGATCTACTGTCTGTTTGTTTGGGTTATATGCTTATGTTTCTATAGTAATTGGTGAAACTTGGATTTTGAACTTGGAACTCGGAAGTTGGAAGTATTGAATGTAATGTTTGATGATGATGATTGATTATGATTAAATCAATGGAAGTGCATATTTTATGGCTATTTTGATTGAAATAATGTTAGATTTTTATTACATAGTCATAAAAAATATTAAATTTTTTTTTTTCAACGTATCCCTGACGTATCGTATCCTACTTTTTTGAGAAATGGCGTATCTGCGTATCCGTGTCGTATCGTATCCGTGTCCCGTATCCGTGTCCGTGCTTCATAGGAACTGCATGAGAAATATCAGGCCGAGTCATAGTTAAGTAGAGCAAACTCCCAACTATCCGCCGGAACATAGAGGGATCTTCCAGAGGAGGACCATCATCCATACTGAGCTTGCTGTTAAGTTCCGTAGGCGTATCAAAAGTGTGAGCATCGCCAAGTCTTGCCGAAGTGATCAAATCGGTAGCATATTTACGCTGATGAACCCGAATGCCTGATTTGTTACGCAAAAACTCAAGCCCCAGAAAGTAGGTGAGAGGACCAAGATCCTTCATCCGGAAGTGGCGAGTGAGATGGTGTTTGAGATCTGTAATGCCAGTAGTATCATTGCCACTGATGATCATATCATCAACATAGACCAAAAGGAATGTGTAGCCCTTTGGTGTCCATCGAAGAAATAGGGAGCTATCAGAATGACTCTGACGAAAGCCGGCTTGAAGTATTGCGGCCCGGAATTTATCAAACCAAGCCCTGGGAGCCTGCTTGAGGCCATAAAGAGATTTCCGCAATTTGCAAACATGCTGAGAAGGACAAGCATATCCCGGAGGGGGTTTTAAATAGACAGTCTCTTTCAACTCTCCATAAAGAAAGGCATTTTTGACATCCATTTGCCATAGAGGCCAGTTGCGGGCTGCAGCAACACAAAGAAGAGTACGAACAGTGGTCATTTTGGCCACTGGTGCAAATGTCTCTTCATAGTCAATGCCATACTCCTGCTTGTAACCCTGCGCAACCAATCTGGCTTTGTAGCGATCAAGACTCCCATCCGAGTTAACTTTTACAGAGTAGATCCATTTGCTGCCAATCACAGAGGCTTTTGCAGGAGTCGGTACCAAGTCCCATGTCTGGTTTGCTTCAAGAGCGAGCAATTCCTCATTCATAGCATCCTGCCAGTAAGCTATTTTGGAGGCCTGTGAATATGAAGTGGGGATAGGAGCACTATCTAAAGATGAAAAGAGAGCAGGAAATCCATAACGGTCAGGGGCAACAGATGGACGACTAGAGCGTCGCAGAGAGATGGTATTGTCAAAAGGAGCATTATTACCTGCCAGTTTAGAAGGCGTCACTAGGGGGGATCAGGAGAGGGAGTCACCACAGGAGGAACCGTGTTGCGCCGGACATAGACTTTGGGAACAGAGGATGGAGAAGCCGATTCCTGAAAATGTGGTAAATAGGACACAGCAATAGGATGATGATCCAAGCGTAAAGAAAAGAAAGGAATCTGTTCCAAGAAGATCACATTGCGAGAGATGCGCATGCGTTTCTCGAACTGATCATAACACAGAAAACCTTTGTGCTCATTACTGTAGCCAAGAAAAACGCACTTGGCCGCCTGTGGTGATAACTTAGAGCGCTCAGTAGGAGGAAGATGAACAAAGCACAAGCAACCAAAAACACGTAAGTGAGAGTATGAAGGGGTACTACCAAAAAGAACTCCGTAAGGAGTAGTCTTTCCTAGAACAGTGCTGGGAAGACGGTTAATAAGATACACAGCAGTTTGAGCAACATCACACCAAAATTTGGGAGGGACTAAGGATGCAATTAAAAGAGTACGAACAGTTCCAAGAATATGTCGATTCTTCCTTTCTGTAATTCCATTTTGCTGAGGGGTATGTGGACAAGATTTTTTATGAAGAATGCCTTTATCAGAAAGGAAGGCAGAGAATTCATGAGACATGTATTCTCCACCAGAATCTGATCTAAGAATCTTGATAGCTCTCTGAAATTGGGTTTGGACCATGTTATAAATTTTTTGAAAAATGGAGAAGACTTCAGATTTCAAGCGCATAAAGTAAATCCAAGTGTATCGAGAATGGTCATCGATAAAGGTCACATAGTACTGAAATCCCGTCCTACTCAAGGTAGGAGCAATACCCCAAACATCAGAATGAATAATGTCAAATGATGCTAATGCACGAGAATTATGAACAGGAAAAGGCAAAATGTGACTTTTACTTAAGCAACAAGTTTCACACTTTGATTGAGAGAAAGAAGACATCATTTTATTATCAATTTTAGAATCCAAACATCCAATCTTAAATAAGGAAAGCAAATGGGCATTGTTTACATGACCAAGACGGTTATGCCAAACAGTCCACAATTTATTGAAATTTTGAGAAGAAGATGAAGCACTGAAAGAATGATGTCCAATGTCCAGCAAGAACAGGCGTCCATGTTTACTCCCCGTCGCGATCACCTTCCCAGTTTGTCACCCCTGTATAACACAACCAGAAGAAGAGAAGTGAACAAGATAGCCATCATCAATAAGTTGTCCTACAGAAAGTAAATTGGCTGATAATTTTGGAACAAAGTAAACATTGGGAAGGGTGATGGATTGGCCAGAGACACTAGATAAGGTAATCGTACCAACTCCAGAAATGAGTAGTTGATCACCATTAGCAGTGGTTATTCTCTCTTTTCCAACGTAAGGGTGGGAATCTGTAAAGCTATGTTCTACAGATGTCATGTGATTGGAAGCTCCTGAATCTAAGAACCATGTGGATGAGGTGATAGGAGAAGAAAGAGAGGCAGAAGAATGGAATGCAGGAAAAGCTATAGAGGAATGAGTTTGATACCGACCACCAGAAAAGCCCATAGACGCATAAGCAGAAGTAACTGTGTTTTGGATCAGCTCATGAATCTGGGCTGGAGTCATGGATATAGCCCCGGATGAAGTGCTTCCTGTATCAGATAAGGGTGCTTGAGCCTGAAATGCTGCAGGAATGTTCTGTCGGGGCATATTAGAGGGAGGCTTCTTTGGCTGTGTCTCATTCCGTCGCTGTAGGCTGCGACAGTCCTCAATAAGGTGACCAGTCCGTTTGCAATATCTACAAACCAATTTCTTGCGGCAATTTTTGGCAATATGTCCGAAGCCTTTGCATTCGTAACATTGAGTAGGCTTCTGATTGGGGGCTGCCAAGAGAGCAGAATCAGTCGGAAGAGGAGCTAGAAAAGCCTTTGGGTCTTCAACAATGGCACGCTGTGAGTTCAGGCGAAGTTCTTCTCGAAGGACTTCTTGGAAGCAGGTATCCAGGTTCGCAGATACTTCTCTATTCATGAGAGCAGACCGAACCGATTCGAATTCGGCTCTAAGGTTCATAAGGAACTGACTGATGTGAGTTTCCTCTTGTAATTTAAGAGCCTCAAACAGAAATCCAGAAGAAACAGATTGAATGATCATGGCATCCCGCTCAGTCCATAAGGTGAGAAACCCATTAAAGTACTCCTGAACAGATTTATCTCCTTGATTGAATTTAGCAATTTCACTATCCAAGTGAAATTTTCTTGCTTTATTCGTTTGATGATAAATTTTCTTGAGATGTGCCCACATATCAGCGGCAGCAGTATATGCTTGAAGAGCAATGGCAAGAGGAGGATCAATGGAGTTAAGAATCCATGTGATCACCTTAGCATTTTCCTTGGACCAGGTTGCTAATGCTTTTGTGTCAGTAGTAGGTTTAGTTATCGATCCATCAAGATAACCAAACAGTCCTTGGCCTTCCACAAAATTCTTGAGATGAAAAGACCAGGCCATATAATTATTCCCATTAAATTTAATTGGAATAACATCATATTTGTCCATTGTTATTGAATGCAGCAGAGCACACCCAGAATGTAGCAGTGAACAGTAGCAGAGAAAACCAACAGCAGAGAACAGTATAGGAGCAGATCACAGCAAAGCACAATGTAATAGCAGTGAACAGTAGCAGAGAAAACCAACAGCAGAGACCAATATAGGAGCAGATCACAGCAAAGCACAATGTAAAGAAGTGATATGCTATGATTTTTACTAACCAAGCATAAAAGATGCAACCAGATTTGATGATATGTGATCAGATGTGATAGCAGGAGAAAACACCACAGAGAACACCCAAATCAGGGGCCAGACGAACTGGATTTTCAAGGCAAAAGTGGTGCGTGGGGCCCACAATGGTGTCCAATCTCAGATTAGAGTATATAATCCTAGAAAGGATCAAAAGTATGTTCTCCAGTCCAAGTTTGAGCAGGTTTGGATGAAGATCCACAAATCTGGACGGTGGTGATGAAATCCTTTTGAGAAAAAGGACCCAAAACCGTCAGATGAAGAATGGGTTGAAAAGTACCTTAATCGATGAGTAAAAAATCCAGAAAAATATTCAAAAATCCCGGAAGACTAGTCGATCAGAATACTGGGTGTTGCTGGTGATCAGTGATTGATCAAAGGTGGGCCACCTTGATCAGAGAACTCCAGGCAAAGTCAGCAGAGAGAAGAAAGAGACGATTCACCAGGAGAAGCACTTGATGATGTTTTTGGATAATCTCTCAGATTGAATGAAGGAAAATCTCCTCATAACCTTAGCTCTGATACCATATTAGATTGAGAAGAATGAGAAGAAAGAAGTTTGGAGAGAACGTGATCCATCCATGGATGATCCACTGCTCTATTTATAATCATGTTAGGCCTTAATCAAGGCACTAAGTATGTCAAGTGTACAAATTAGAATAATAAAAGAATAGAAAGAATCAATCATAATCTATACAAGGAATACAATCAGAAAGAAATCAGGGAATACAATATCTACACAATCCATTACAAAATCAACCCACGTGTGGGAGTGGGATGCTGTAATGGGCCTTGGGCCTCGGGCCTGCCTTGTTATCTTCTACACTCTCCAGCCCTCAAAATTTTCCAAGCGAACAACTTTCGCTCAAAATTATAATCCATGGGGTTCCAAACTGAATAACACCCACAAAATGCTCCTCCACTCCTTAAGAGAGAAACCGATCGATTCTGTTCATGACCATCCTCTCTTGATTGTTTGTTGTAATATGATAAGATTTGACTTGGTGTGGTCAAAACCCAATTACGGGGATATAATTTGTAATCACCCCAATAAAGGGGATTTAGTTGATGTAAATAGATTAACGAAATATATATATATATAGGGAGATGCTCCTATGAGAGCATATCTACCTTGGGGGCCCTCACATTTAAGTTGTTGGCATTGGATATGAATGTGAGGGCCCCCACCTTATCTCTCATAGTGAGGTGAGAGATGCTCTCATAGGAGCACCTCCCATATATATATATATATATATATATATATATATATATATATATATATATATGGAAATATTCAAGTGAGGGACACTCCCCTTTTTGGGTATTTTCAAGTACAAAAGAGAAGTTTGAAAATACCCAAAAAGGGGAGTGTCCCTCACCCTATGGTGAGGGAATCCCTCACTTGAATATCCCCCATATATATATATCCCCCATATATATATATATATATATATCATATTCAAGTGAGGGACACTCCCCTTTTTGGGTATTTTCAAGTACAAAAGAGAAGTTTGAAAATACCCAAAAAGGGGAGTGTCCCTCACCCTATGGTGAGGGAATCCCTCACTTGAATATCCCCCATATATATATATATATATATATATATATAGAGAGAGAGAGAGAGAGAGATGTCCGATCCACATGGGGGACGCATTCTTATCTTTCAATCTTGCTATCGATTGATATGGTATCAAAGCATCGTTCTCAAAAGATTTATCTTCAAGAGTAACGAAAGTGTCACTCATTCTCATAAGTTCGAGTCAATCGATTGGGTTGCAAACTGCAGGTTCTCTCTATCGATCGTCTGCCTGTTTGTAACATTTCTTTGGGAGATTGGGTTCTTGGTATCAACTGTGGTTTTTTCTCAAAGATCAAGGCGCTGCTGGACTCTTCTTCTCATCTCTTCCACAAATTTGAAGTTGTCAACATCTCTTTGGACCCATATCCTACTTCCTGTCAACTTCACTTACTTCGATTGAAGATTGGGAACATATTTATCTGTAGTGCCCTCTTGTTATATATAGCACATCTCCATGATCAAAACTGAGTTTCTAAAACTCGACTTTCAAAAGCAGAGACGACAGTCGGCTTCACCAAAACCAACCAATCTTCAGTGGCCCCCATCAAATCTGATCTGATCTACTAGATCTTCTGCAACCTAGGTCAACCCATTATTCTGGGAATTTCAGATATATTTCTGCAATTTATTGGAGTCTCCAGGTTGGTGTTTCTCCAATTTGTTCTGTTGTCACATTAATTGGATTCTGATGTCATCTGAGCCGTTGATTTCTATGATCAACGGTCCGATCTGTTTGTTTTCTGTATATGAGGTGTCTGATTATCTATAGAACACCACCTTTACATCAGATCTGACAATAGGTGCAGCTTCTTTTGAAATATTCCCATTCTTGTCTGAAAAAATTAAGTCTCCCAATGCAATTTTTTTAGTCTTTTCTTCTGAGTTTCTGGAAATTGATTTGTTTGGATACATTCCTTATTATGACTGATAAAACTGAAATTCTGCCCAACCGGCTGAATGTAAAAAATTATGGGAATTCCAATTCCAGATGTTTTTAACTAGGAAAAATTTGTGGAATCACATTGATCGAACTTCCCCAAAACCTACTGTTACTGAAGCATCTACATCCACAGATCAAACCAAGTTAGCCCAATGGATTACCGATGATGCCAAAATAATAACATGGATCTAAGGTTCTGTGGAGCCCCAATTTGTACTCCCTTTGAGGGTCTATAAAAATGCAAAAGAGATGTGGGAACAACTGAAAAATGTTTATTGCCAAGATAACGCAGCCAGACGCTATCAACTGAACATTGACATATCGGAATACTGTGAAGCACCAAGACAGTACAACAATATTATATTGGGTTTTATGACTCTTTGGATGGAATTCGTAGATGCCTGAGGAAGAGATTCCTGCAGTACAAAAACTTCCATGAGGTCAGCCATCACAACCAATTTCTCATGAAGACACAAAAGGAATTTGAGTCTGTTCACTCAAATCTAATGAGCCAAGTTCATGCCCTATCACTCGATGAGTGTCTTGCCAAATTATTTCCAGAAGAGCAATGTGTCACTCAAGCCACGTTGGATAAAAAAGATGGAACAACTCGTCCTCATGACGTTGCCTATGCAACCCAAACAAGGGGTCCAGATCTGATGCAGGCCAGATCAACGATCGGCCAGCCCATTGGGCCAAGTCCGCTAATAGCCCATAAAGAGAAGATCTACCATCATGCAAGACTTTCCATATCTTAGTAGCAGCTGAATTTTAAGGATAGCTAGGAGATTAATTAGAAAGTTTCATCTTATTTCATTTAGTGTTTATTTTAATTACAGTTGTTTCCAAATTAGAGTTAAGAGTATGAAGCTTGTATAAAGGATTGTGATCCCTCCTCAGGGACAAGTTCTATTGATTAATAAGGTTTCTCTTGAGTTTTCGCAGAGTTTCGTGTCTGTGGTGTGAGACCAAGACAGTTTTGATCTTATGGATCCCTATCCCTAAGCCTTTGGCTTGGAGATTAGCCCGTTGGTTATTCTCCCCTTCCCTACGCTGCGTCACTCAATGCTTAAGTTGCAAAGAATGCAGGCATCTTGCGGCTTAATGCAAGAAGAAATTCTACAATTACTGCAAGAAGCCTGGACATGCTATCTCTGAGTGTTGGAGACGACAACAAAATCGCAACAAAGCCTATCATGCCTCAAGTGAAGAATGTTCATCTTCCAATCTTGCCGCTGCCCCTGCTATGCCTGCTGCACCTGTCATGCCTATTGCACCTCCTTCAGAGCATTCTTCTGGTCTCACACCAGAAATGGCTCAACAAATGCAGCAGATGATTCAGTCTGCTTTCTCTGCTCTTAAACTGTCAGGTACATCAACAAACGCATCTATTTGGTATATGGATTCTGGAAACAAGAGCTTCTCATCCCATAACACATTCATTTGACCATCTAGATAACGTTGCCAAATATGATGGTACATTAAAATTTCATAATGGTGAACTGCATCCTATAAAGCTATAGGTGATGTTCCTCATCCCCTAACCATTAAGTTGTGTGTTTTATTCTCCCAAGTTATCTGCTAATTCGCTTTCTGTTGGGCAAATAGTCGAAAACCATTAAACAGCCTCATTCTCCTCCTTGGTTGTCTTGTGTAGGATCAGGCATTGGGGAAGGTGGAAAGGGCCTAAGCATGGAAGACTCTTTCCTCTATACATTGAAGCAACGCCAAAAAATAAAAAATTGCTTTCCTTATTTTCTAGTACCCCTTTAAATAATGAGTGTGTTTTATGGCATTGGCGTCTTGGTCACCCGAATGCCCAAAAACTATTTTATTTGTTACAAAGTGGATTGCTTATGAATAAAACTTCATGTTCCTTTCAAGATTTGTTATTTGATCGTTCTAGATGTAAATTGGGAAAAAGCAAAACCCTTCCCTTTCCAACTCATAGAGATATAACCACTAAATGCTTTGACTTGATTCACACAAATGTCTAGGGCATTGCTCCCACCATCCACCATTCTCATCATAAATATTATGTCACATTTATAGATGATTATAGCAGATTCAGATAGATTTATTTTTTGCATGCTAAACCTGAAGCTTTAATTCATTTAAAAAATTCCTTCCCTCAACTGAAACTCAATTTTCAAAGACTTACCGTTTCAGAGGGAATATGTTGCTCATAATTTTCAGAATTTTTTTGCAATCAAAAGGCATCATTTCTCAGAGAACATGCCCATAAAGCCATCAGCAAAATGGGGCAGCTGGAAGGAAAAATTGTCATCCTCTTGACGTTGTTTGGACTCTTCTTCTCGAGTCTTCTGTTCCATCAAACTTTTGGGTTGAAGCCCTCTTCACTCGTGTCCATCTCATCAACCGTCTTCCTTCACCCACTCCTCATAAGCAATTACCTTACTTCCGTCTTTACAAGTCACATCCTCCATATAACCATCTCCATACATTTGCTGCATTTGTTTCGTCCATCTTCCATCACATGAAAGAAATAAGTTTTCTGCTTGGTCAGTGAAATGTGCTTTTTTGGGTTATGCCACCCATCAGAAAGATTTTGTGTTATGATCCCATGGTTCAATGAATTCGAACTTCTAGGAATGTTATATTCTTCAAAAAAACAATATTTCTTTCAAACTCATCTTTGCTTCCTGATTTTTCTAATTCTAGTTCTACAAGGTTCAAACCTAGGATGGTGTATGTCAGAAGAAAATCTTCCCACAGTGCTGAAAGTGGGTCCTCTTTCCCTACACCTGAACCGGCTACTGATCCAGCTCCTCCGCTTCTTCGACAGTCGTCTTGCCTCATGCGGCCACCAGATCGCTATGGTTTTTCTCATTCCTCTTTGCTTGCAGCTTTATCTTCCATTACTCTACCTGACAAATATTCCCAGGCTGTGAAACATGACCATTGGCAACAAGCAATATAGGATGAGCTTATTCAACCGAATCATACATGGGATATTGTCCCCTTCCCTAATAATATCAAACCTATTGGATGCAAATGGATCCTCTCGGTTAAGCTCAAGTCTGATGGCTCGCGGGACCAATATAAGGCTTGTCTTGTTGCATTAGGAAACAAACAACAGTATGGCATTGACTATGATAAGACATTTGCTCCGATTGCAAAGATGACAAATATTCAAATACTCTTAACTATTGTTGCTTCTCGTTCACGGATACTATTACAAATGAATGTACAGAATGTGTTCCTTCATGGGGATCTACAGGAGGATGTTTACATGAGATTGCCACTTGGGCTGTCCTCATCCTCTTCAACTATGGTGTGCAAGTTACTGTGTTCCCATTATGGCTTGAAACAAGCCCCAAGAGCTTGGTTTGAGAAATTCTGCAAAACTCTACTGCACGCTGGATTCCAACAAAGTCAATATGATCTGACACTTTTTCCGTGCAACACATCTCATTGCATCATCATATTACTTGTTTATGTTGATGACATTATCATTACAGGAGATGATCCTGATCGCACCCTACAATTGCAACAATTTCTTCGCACTTCTTTTCACATGAAGGATTTGGGACCTCTTACATACTTCCTCGGCCTTCAAGTGCACAAAATTCAAGGTGGATTACTTATCAACCAGCATGAGTACACTCGGGATGTCATTGCTCAAGATTGCTTACAAAACACGACTCATGTGGACCGAGCTTAATGTCAAATACGATTAAGATAATGGGGTTCCTCTTTCAGATCCAACTACTTATAGAGAACTTTTTGGGAGTCTTATATACTTGACAATTACAAGACCTGACATTTCTTATGCGGTTAATCTTGTAAGCCAGTTCATGACACTACCTACTCAAATACATTTCACTGTCATCAAGCGCATCATCCGATATCTCCTTGGTAGTTGGTACTCCAGAATGTGGTATCTTTTTTCCATGAAATTCTAAATTGGATCTTACAGCTTATTGCGATGCTGATTGGGCCAGTTTTCCTAACACCAGACGTTCAACAACTGGCTGTTGTGTATTTTGAGGGAATAATGGCTTAATATCCTAGAAATGTAAAAGGCAAGATCATGTTTCCAAATCTTCAACATAGGCAGAGTATTACTCCATGTCTTCTGCTTGCACTGAGATTGTTTGGTTACGTCTCTTGTTTGCTGAGCTTGAAATAACTCAATCCTTCTCTACCCCACTTCATGCTGACAACACAAGTGCAATACAAATTCCTGCAAATCATGTGTTTCATGAGTGAACCATGCACATTGAAGTTGATTGTCATTACAATAAAGAAGTATATGATGACAAGACCAATATACTACCTCATGTTACAACATATCTTCAAATAGTTGACATCTTCACTAAAGCTCTTCCTCACGTCAAGCAACAATTCTTCATGAGCAAATTGATGTTGGTTCATTCCCCAACATATCAATTTGAGGGGGGTGTTAACATGGCACAACCCCATTCTGCAAGCCCACCACTTCAACAGTAATACGATAAGATTTGACTTGCTTTAGTCAAAGCCAAATTAAAGGGATATAATTTGCAAATCACCCCAACAAAGGGCATAGAATACATAGGAAGTCATGCTATAAGTGGTTAAAACTAAAGACCAAAGGCGAAGATAGAAAAATGACCTGCAAATAGCCTCCCCAGCAACAAGAGATGGAAAACAAAGACCTAGCCATGACCCTAGAAATTAAAGTCCTAGGAAAGTCAAAGTCCCATCTACTTCCTTAGTATCTTTCACCCCTCACCTTGTAGCATCCACACCTCGCCTCTTTAATAATCCTTCAGTGGAGGTCATCTGATGATGAATTTGTGCATATCTTACGAAGGCACATTTGGCGGACTATGCTATAACTTTTGTCCATACATTTGGTCGCAAATGAACAAAGCAGATGGAGCCAAAAGTATGAAGGTCATTATAACTAGGATGCTTTCCATGGAGGCAAAATAAGGAGCTTAGTCGTGAAGTTTAGGAGAGGGAAACCAATTTATAAGATAAACAGCGATGGATATGGCTTCAACCCAAAAGGCAGAAGGGACACAGGATTTGAGAAGCAATGTATAAATGGCATTATGAAGATGACAGCTTTTTTTTCATATAATGTTACGCACCATAAGCATTTTGATTTTATTCTTATCTAGTCAACAATAAGTAGAATGTTTGATTGGTTATAATAACGATTAGATTGATTGTAATTATCTTGTAACTAAGGTAGTTATTAAAAAAGGAGGATCAAACCAAGATGAGAGATCACTCAATTAAATCCCAATTTCTCTCCTAAGGCATTTAGTTTCTGACGCAGGACAACTTGAAAATAAGACTAATATGGATTTGCGAGATCAATAAAGAATTAATAATCCAATTTAACTTATAAATCATGTCATTCACACAATCTAATATTGAAAATCCAGTTAGATAATATGTGATGATCCAGGCGTTATCACTAGTCTTGCAATAATGATCCAGTAAGAAGGGATGGATCTGTTGGAACGTAGAACTTCCACTTGCTTAGGGATGCACTGACTCAAGCGGATTAGTTGATCCTTCTTTGAGGGTTTGAAACAAAGCCTTAGTTGGAATAGGGTATAGTTTGTTAGATATGTATTATGAGAATAAAGAAAAGTTTCATATCTGAAATGGAATTCCCACTGCAATACTAAAGCTCACAAATAAAACTCAGATTTGGGGTTTTATGGCAGTATAGGGTTTAAGATGTAAAAAAGGGTGGAAAGTTAAGAATTGGGGCTCATACGGAGTTCGGCCATGGCTAGATGAGGGAAGAAGCTATGATACCCGGATACGGCATTTGACTTATGGTACCTATACCGATACGAATCCGGGTACGGAATACGGCAAGATATGGTTAGGATGCGGTGCCAGATTTCAGGATACGGTAGCAGGTGCCCTAACCCAACACCTTTAAAAAAACACAGCAGCAATGCATTTCCTCTTTTCTTTTTCTTTTTTCTTTTTTTTTTTTAGAGGAGAGAGGAGAAGAAGAAGAAGAAAAGGAAGATGAAGATGATGAGAAGTGACATTTTGGAGAGATTGAATGTGGAATGAAGACATGCAAAAACACTGTGCCCATTTAGGGTCGTCTGTTGTTATCTTATAAAGGGAATGAATCCCTGATTACAAGCCATTAAGCTTATCTATAGAGCTGAATGCCCTGATTACAAGCCTAAATAACTGATTTACAAACTAAGAATGTACAGGTGTAATTGACTAAGTAATACATGAAGACTGGGCCCAAAATGGGCCTGGGCTTGGATTGACACCCCCCCTCAAATTGATGCTGGGGAGTCATAAAGCAGCAATTTGGAAACAAGAAATTGATGTCTAGGCCGAGGAAGTCCCTTTGTGAAGATATCTGCAAACTGAAACTCTGTAGGAACATGAGGTAGACTAATGACATCTCGCTTAAATTCATCCCGAATAAAGTGGCAGTCAACTTCAATATGCTTGGTGCGTTCATGGAATACTGGATTTTCAGTGATTCGGATAGCCCCAGTATTGTCGGCATGCAATGGAGTAGGAGAGGTTTGTGCGAACCCGAAGTCCGAAAGAAGTCCCCGTAGCCATAAGACCTCAGAACAAGCAGAAGACATTGCCCTATATTCAGCTTCTGTGGAAGATCGAGACACCCGTTCTTGTTTCTTGCATTTCCAAGAAATGAGAGAATTGCCAAGGTACATGCACCAACCAGTAGTAGAACGGCGTGTGTCCTGACAGCCTGCCCAGTCAGCATCTGCATAAGCGGTCAGATGAAGAGGATTATCCTTTGGATAATATAAACCACGAGGGACAGTTCTTAGCAGATAACGGATAATGCGCTTCACAGCTACCAAATGAAGGTGGCGAGGAGCTGTCATAAACTGGCTCACAAGATTAACAGCATAGGATATGTCAGGTCTAGTGATGGTGAGATAGACAAGACTTCCCACCAGGCGCCGGTATGGTTGAGGATCAGGAAGAAGATCACCATCATCCTTACTCAGCTTGAGATTTACCTCAACAGGTGTATCAACAGGCGAAGAATCATGGAGGTCAGCCAACTCGATAAGATCTGATGTGTATTTGTGTTGATTAACAAATAGACCTTTGGAAGATTGATGCACCTCTAAGCCCAAGAAATAATGCAAGGGGCCCAAATCCTTCATATGGAAGTAAGTCCGGAGGGAATCTTGAAGAGATTTGATCATACCATCATCTGTGCCAGTGATAATAATATCGTCAACATACACTAGAAGCACCGTAACCCCAGTAGAGTTGTGGCAAAGAAAGAGAGATGGATCATAAGGACTTTGAGTAAAGCCACTTTCGCATAAGCGACCCCTAAAGGTTTCGAACCATGCCCGAGGTGCTTGCTTTAGACCATAAAGCGATTTCCGCAGCCGACAGACAGACCTCTTGGAGGGAGAGGGGACGCCTTGTGGTATACGCATATAGACCTCTTCTTGCAAATCCCCATGGAGAAATGCATTTTTGACATCCATTTGGTATAATGGCCAAGACTGAGATACAGCAATGGCGAGAAGTAACCTAACAGATGTCATCTTTGCCACAGGTGCAAACGTCTCCTCATAGTTAATGCCATACTCCTGTCTGTTTCCGAGTGCCACAAGTCGAGCTTTGTGTCTATCCAAGGACCCATCAGATTTAAGTTTGATCGAGTAGATCCATTTGCAACCAATGGGCTTAACTGCTGAAGGGCACTCCACAATATCCCATGTGTGATTCAGATCCAATGCATCTAATTCCTCCTTCATGGCCTGGTTCCAGCAATCTTGTTGGACAGCCTGCAAATAAGAACTTGGGGTAGAGATAGAAGATAGGGTGGCCATCAAAGAAGTATGGGTAAATCCATACCGCTCAGGCGGTCTAGAAGTTCTGGAGGAGCGACGTAAGGCAGGAGTAGGCGTGGAACCATTTCTCGGTGGAGGATCAGGGGGAGGGCCATCTGCAGTGGGAGGTTTCTCCCGTCGGTGGTATACAAAAGCAGGATTAAACCTAGTAACAGAGGTTTGATCCGAAAAGCCTGGTAAGAGAGCTGGGGAAGAGGGAGGAGAACAATCCATGTGAGTTTGGAAGAAATATTGATTTTCAAAGAAAATAACATTTCGAGAAACCCTGATACGACGACCAATGAGATCATAACAAACAAAACCTTTTTGATTAGTGGCATAACCCAAAAAAGCACACCTGCGAGATTGTGCTGTGAGTTTCGTTCTTTCGGTGGGAGGTAGATGAACAAAGCAAACACAGCCAAAGGTATGTAGGCGATCAAACACAGGATGATGACCAAACAATTTAAAATGAGGCGTTAAATGAGCAATGGTAGGTGATGGAAGGCGGTTAATGAGATAGACAGCCGTTGTGAGAGCTTCAGTCCAAAAACGAGGGGGAACGGATGATTCAATCAGAAGAGTTCTAGTTACATCAAGAAGATGTCTGTTTTTCCGTTCTGCGACTCCATTTTGTTGTGGAGTATACGGACAGGTACGTTGAGAAATGATTCCTTTATTGGTTAAAAAGGATTGAAAATCCTTGGAAACATACTCCCCCCCTGAGTCTGAGCGCAAAGTTTTAATGCATTTAGAAAATTGGGTTTCCACATATTTAACAAAAAATGTAAATGCATTAAGAACATCAGACTTCGAATGTAAGAAATAAATCCAAGTAAATCTGCTGTAGTCATCAATGAATGTGACAAAATACTTGAAATGACTATGTGAAAGGGTCGGAGCAATGCCCCAAACATCACTGTGAATTAAGTCAAAACATGCAGTGCTCCGTGTGTGAGAGGTTGGAAAGGGTAAAGTTTTACTCTTACCTAATTTACAAGCATCACAGTCAAAAGAAGCAGAAGCAACAGGTTTATTTATTAATCCAGATTGAAATAATGTAGACATAGTAGAAGCATTCGGATGACCAAGTCTATTATGCCACAAACGAGAATGATTCTGAATGAAAAAACAAAATAACTGATGTAAATGATTATTCGCAATAACAGAAGACATTGGTAACGGAAAAAGTCTGCCACGCTTAGGCCCCCTCGCGATCACTTCCCCCGACTCCTGGTCCTGCACAACACATCCAGAAGAAGAAAAGGAGACAGTGTAATTATTTTCAACAAGTTGTCCCACAGAAACCAAGTTAGTAGCAAGAGGAGGAGAAACCAAAACATTGGTTAAGGGTAAGGGGCCAGGGGTATCACCAACAGAGGTGATGGGGAGATGATCTCCGTTGGCAGCTTGAACAGTGAGATGACCCGTGTAAGAAACAACATTTTGTAATGTGGCGGGTGATGAGGCCATATGGTTACTTGCACCAGAATCTAAGTACCAGGTATTGGAAAGAGAGGAAGCAGTACCTGCGATGTTCATGGATGCTAAGGCTTTGATGATCATTTGGTTAACCATATCAGGGGTGAGAGGAGCAGGAGACATAGATTGTGATGAGGAACCAGGCTGTGAGGATGAATCATACGGCAGAGATCCACTGAAGTCAGATGAAGCATATGGTGGAGTAGTCACTGTGTAAGCAGTAGGAGCAGATGACACAGTGGAAGTACCAGGGCCGAACTGCACATAATTGCGGGAAGCTGAATTGCGAGCCTTCTTCCGACATTCTTCAATAACATGACCAGTGGCCTTACAATATCTGCAAATTTTTGACTTGCATTGATTTGCATAGTGACCATATTTTTTGCAGTTATGACACTGAACTTTACTGATGTCCCTAGGAGGTTGTCTGGCTGTGGCAACATAGGCAAATGGAGCCTCCGCAGAGCGTTGTTGTTCCAGATTAGTTTTAGTAGCTAGACGTTGCTCCTCCCGCAGAAGTTCCTGAAGACAGGCATCCAAGTTGGGAAGAGGAGCCCTGCTCATCAAGTTCGATCGAACTGTCTCAAACTCCAAACGAAGCTTCATGAGGAGCTGATCCCGATGACTACTTTCCTGTAATGGAAGTAATTCCGGTAGAAGTGCTGCAGAGACTGTGGCAAACTTAATCTCATCATATTCAGACCACAGTCGGCGGAAGCCATTGTAATACTCCTGAATAGACTAGGTACCTTGAGTGAATTGAGAGATTTCCAGTTCCAATTGAAACTGGCGAGCAGCATTGCCCTGTTGATAAACTTTATGAAGATAGTCCCACATTTCACGAGCATTTTTGCAGGGTTTTAGGTTGAGAATAAAATGTGACTCAATAGAGCCTAGCAACCAGGTCTTGATTTTAGCATCCTTTGTCTTCCACGCTAAAATCTTTTTATCATCTTCCTCAGGTTGAGGTTCAGATCCATCAATGTGTCCCCATAGTTCTTTTCCTTCCAAGTAAATTTGAAATTGAAAAGCCCATGATGTATAATTTGTGCCATCAAATCGAACCAGGGCT
The DNA here is from genome assembly GCA_038049695.1 of Cinnamomum chago. Lineage (NCBI taxonomy): Eukaryota > Viridiplantae > Streptophyta > Magnoliopsida > Laurales > Lauraceae > Cinnamomum > Cinnamomum chago. The sequence continues at coordinate 53,493,483 of CP142460.1, forward strand.
AGCTCATGTTTATCCATGACAAAAAAACTAGGAAGAGGAAGCACACAGCAGTAGCAGCAACCGATCAATGTACAGAAAACAGTAGATGAAATAGAAGAGTCCACGATCACCAAGAAGAATGAAAGGAACAGCAAACAGTATGCATCACCAGCAATCCAGTATGAAGCAGATGGTCACAGAGACCCAAAAAAACAAGCCAGACGACCTCCTGGGTTGTGTCTGGAGAAGCACGTGGGGCCCACAGATAGATTGGAATACAGATCAGGTGTAATATCTGAATGCCATTCTTAATTGTCTTCCTTGAGATGAAATCTGGTGTACAGAAGCTAAGGATCCAAAGTTTTGGACGGTATAGATGAAATCTATGTCCAGAAATGTGATAATAACGAGATGGAGGAAATGGCCCACTTCTGATTGGCAAAAAATTGTGAAAAAATCACAAAAAATTCCTCCTGCAGTGGTCGACCAAGACTGTGTAGGATTCCAGAGGTGTCTGGATGATCACAAGTGGCCCACTGTTAAACAGCTAGAATCAGCAGGACACGTCCTTGGTCGTTAGTGGAAGAATATCCACGTGGCCCCCAGTGGATGATCAGAGATTTGATCAGAGTTGGGGGATGAAAAGACAAAGATTTTCCGCAACTATGGGAAGAAGTCTCACTTGAAACGGATCTGAATCCACAATCTTGGATGGCTGAGATGAAAACTTCTTGATAAAATTGAAATATCACAAAATAAGCTGGATGGCCTACCTCTGATGAGACAAAATTCCTGGAAAAATAGTGATAAAAAAGAGGAATAACAGGCGACCTTGGAGACTGATTCCGTCAGTTTCTGATATGATGATCTTCAATGGGCCATGAGGGATCTGCAATGATCAGAGATGATTGGAGATGATCCGGCTGAAGAGAGTGATCACAGATGATCACAGCTTCCAATGCTTGGAAGATGACTTAGCAGAAGATCACAGATGATTGACCTTTGCTCTGATACCATGACATTTTGGAGAGATTGAATGTGGAATGAAGACATGCAAAAACACTGTGCCCATTTAGGGTCGTCTGTTGTTATCTTATAAAGGGAATGAATCCCTGATTACAAGCCATTAAGCTTATCTATAGAGCTGAATGCCCTGATTACAAGCCTAAATAACTGATTTACAAACTAAGAATGTACAGGTGTAATTGACTAAGTAATACATGAAGACTGGGCCCAAAATGGGCCTGGGCTTGGATTGACAGAGCATACTCTTCACCGACGACCATTGACAACGCGACAAAGGCAAATGACTGCCACAATCCTCATCTCTCTCTCTCTCTCTCTCTCTCTCTCTCTCTCTCTCTCTCTCTCTCTCTCTCTCTCTCTCTCTCTCAATGTTTTTGTCTCTCAAGTCTCAAGCATGCATTTTCCCCTTGTCCCTCTTTTCCTTCCCTCTTCTTTCTCAATGTTTCTGTCTCTCAAGTCTCAAGCATGCATTTACCAAAAAATAAAGAAAAAGTCTCAAGAATGATTGACGAGAAGGCTGGGCGAGATTTCATCTTCGGCTCTTCAGATTTGGGGTCCCAACAGTAGGCCTAAAGATCCAAACCATATAGAGGCAAAGGCTTGGGGCTCACTTACTTTGGGACACTTTTATAAAATAAAAAATGGTTGGGGCTCATTGCCTGGAAATGTCTAGATTCTTCTATCATTTATCTTTTTACACTTTGCCCCTCCTACTTTTTTTCAAACCTCATTGAAAATTTGATGCACTCATTGGACCCGCACCATATTTGAGCCCTAAGTTGAAATAAAATAAATATTCTTCTTAAAATAACTCCCTAATCAAATATCTACGTGTATACACTTCTAGAAATGTCGTACCCGTATCCTTGTCCTAAATTTTTTAAGTTAGCGCTTCGAACCCTCATTCCCTATGTCCGTGTCAGTGTACATATATGGGCATCATAGGTAAGAAGGGTTCGACTAGGGCTTGGGATAGATTAAGTGGTTCGGTTAGGGCTTGGATGGGTTTTAGCTGGGCTAGAGTTTCAGATCTAGGGCGTTGGTAATGAGTTTGACAAGTGGATGATTGAAGAGGATCGGCTATGGTATCGTGGGTTGAAGGTAGATGTTTCAATGGAGATTTGGAGATTTGGCAAGGAAGAAAGTAAATGAAAAATATAGAGGATTACCTATCTATTGGCTTCACACCAAACTCCACTCACTAGAGACGAAGAGAGCTTGAAGAAGATCCAAAGCTTGACTTTTATTTATTTATTCATCAACTAGTCTCTCAAGAGAGAGATACAAAGTACTTGTAGAAGTAAGACAAGAAGCCCTAAAACCCTCATGACATCATCTCTCACATCATCCCACTTAACATAAGATAAATAAATAAATAATAATAATAATAATAAAAGAAGAAAATAAAAGTCGTGCGCATTTTGGGGCATGCACACATATTCGAATGCATGTATGGCTTGCGCTATGGCCCAATGGGCCCCACTCTGTTAGTTCTTTTCACTTCATTATTTCTTCCCATGTGGGCATCTCTATGTGGGGGCTTCAATGCATTTGCACACATGAGGCCTTCAGTCCATCAATTGCTTGATCGGAAGAAACCCAGTCATTGATTGTTTTAGAATAGCAATCCAACAGTGGATTTTCACTATTATGACGATCAAAGCATGGATAATAATCGTCCATCCATAGATTTTTCTGATCCGCTCCTCTACGCCTCCTTCGCTGGTAAGCCATAAAGGAATTGAGATTGATATCCCCACAATTCCCCTCAGTTGAAAAGATCTCACCTCAGGTGAGACAAATTGTCATACCCCTTAACTTAAGTAGATCCGGATTGAGTTATTGTAGCTCATTTACATGCTACAGGATACAAGGGGAATCCACTTTGTATGCTAATGCGCATGACTATCATCTTTTATGGATTTGTTTAAGGCATCGGCAACAATTAACACTAGTATTTTAAAAGTTGGCCATCATCGAGTCGAGTTGGGCCGCGCATACTCCTACCTCCATGCGCTAAATTTCAACTTTTCCAAGAACACCTGGGCATTTGTGCAGAAGACTGCCATCACAGTGATGCAATACGAACCAAGCCCAAGAAGTCATCTAGGCCACACCATTGACCCATAGGTCAACCCGGTCCATTGGGTTCAGTCCACAAGCCCAATTTTGACCAAGAGATATTATGGAAACTCATTTTATCCAATTTCTATTTTCAATCAATTAGAGACAACTTCCAATTTCTGTTTCTTATTTTATTAGGATTACCTACTTTCCTATTTTAATTAAAAAGTCTTGTTCGCTAAGGAATGATCTACTCCTCTACACATAGATGAGTACCTCTTGTAAATGCTTGTGCTTATTTTACAATCAATCAAAGGTTTCTGAGTTTTTCTTCAACTATGATGTGTTTTGTGGTCTTGAGTGTGCCCTAGTGGCTAAATCCATCTATGGATTTGATCAATCCAGCAGGAGATTGATCTATTTTACTGATTAAGGATCCGGGGCTGCACCACACAAATTACCTATTCCACGATAGAAATATATTTAAGTAGGACACTTCTCTCATTCAACTCTTCCTTTTCTTCCCTCTCTACTCATAAAATTCTTCAATTGCGGCTTTTGATTCTTCTTCAATTCATCTCTGCCTCTTTTCATTCTAAGGTATGTTCGTAATCAGAACAAAAGCAAGACCAAGTATTTTCGATTCCTATATGACCCACCTCGTCTCCAAAGTCCAAACCACCCCTAGCGAGTTTCCACATTCCCAAAATTCCTCCGACCAAACACCATCCAAGTTCCTTTTCCATTTACCAGAAAGCGATCCAATCCAACCCTAAATTGATCTACCCAGCATCTCCTCTAAGAAAGGAGCAAGAGTTTAGAGATTGGGATCTTCGAGGGAAATTTTCAAAAGTCCCTTAGGAACTTATGAGTTCATCGTCATAGGAAATGTGATCTATATTGAATAGTGCTAGAAATCTAGGAAAAGATGTATCCCACACATCTAGACTACTGCTAGATGAAAAAAAAAAATGGGATTTGGCCCCAACTCCGCCAAGTTGAACCAACCCGACTTGACCACAACCCTGCCGAGTGAAGGGCTGAGTCCAATTTTTGAATCAGTGATTAACACCATTTATAGTATGGATGACTTAGACCTAAGAATCTCAGATGTTCCTTTAATTCATCTAAATTCTAAACAACTATGCAACCTCCACAGAGCAGAACCTTTTTATTTAGCCAGCTAATAGCGTAATAAAAGTCTACCTAGATGTTTTGGGGATTAGATTTATTTTAACTGATTTGAACACCCCCACCACAACACAAGGAACTCAAGATCCTATTCAATTAAACCCCATGGCTTGAAGAACACCTTACTATTAGTACTAGTACACTTAATCCTCCAACATTACCTGGTCACTCAATATACTATTGTCAAAGTTCAGTTTGAATGACTCACCTAAAAGAGTGACGTAGACAATGCAAATAGAATAACCACGAGCTCTCACCAATGACTTCAAGCCATAACAAGGAAATAGCACTAAGGAGGAAAACAACAACAATATACGTCTCATCAAATGGAAGCTAAACCCTCAACGTCAAACAACTTCAGTTGTCAACACAACAAAGAAACCAAAAGGTAAAGACCTTTTTTGGTTTTCAAATACACTAATATATACTGATCGGCAACACCAATTACCTCCAAAGCATGATAGGATTGCTAGTGCAAACTGAAGATCATCAACCTAGAGTCATACAAGGATATTCTTCACACTTGAACATCCTTGCATGATAATGCCATCATTCAAATTCTAAACTGACCTGTACAAAGATCAAGAAACTAACAAATTGCTCATTGTATTCCTAAGCACACAAGAGATCTCTTTAGTTTCCAAGGTAAGCCTCATTGACTTGCAAGTCCCCACAACATTTTTTTCATCTACATTCTCTAATAAAAATTTTCCATATTTTTTTTTACATCTCACATTAGCCATCCCTATCCATCCTAAGCACAAACAGTACAAATTAAGTCTAATTGAGCAGAAACCATTCAGAAGAGGTAAAAAGCTAAATGACCAGAGACTACCAGGAATATTACTTGCAAATACAACTGTCACTAATCATACCTTAATACATTGGCGGGATAGTCCAATTACTCTGACATGGTGAAGATCTTTAAGACATGACTCAACACTGGGAGTCCAACCGCCTTCAGAAAAGTCGAGATGGGCTTCTCTTAGATTTAACAAATTATTCATAGAGTGGTCGAATGGATGTATCCCGGAAATGTTCAACATTTCGAGATATGGCGCTCTAATTTGAAAACAAATGTGAAGATAAACTTGATTAGTGCACCATGCTATGGTCAGACGCTTTAGCCGCAACTCTGAAGACGTAGACAGAGATAAAATCCGGAGAGTCCCAGAACTGAATTGACATTCATCCAAAACTAACTCTTCAAGCAGAGGGCACCCAGTTAACAGTTGTGGAATAGACCCAACACTCATACGTGTTAATGATATAGAAAGGGAAAGGAGCGAACTAAGGCATACAGACTGGGGAACTCCCACAGGGCATCCTTTCAGACTAAGCGAAGTCAAACACTCACATTTGAATAGCCAAGAAGGCAAATTGTATAACCCACGAATGCATTCATGAAACTCTAGCTTGACTTCTTTAACATCTCTCCTTACTGCAGAGAGAATCCACCCATCTATAAAAGATTCAAACTTCCTAGAGTAACTGCAGGTGAGAGAGAATTTGTTCACCTTGGGGGCGACGTGAAGAGCCAGGGAATGGTCCACGAACTTGATGAAATCATCAGTATCATGAAAATTATGACCATAATAAACAGCATCAGCATAGTCGTAGTCGTCTTCGTCTTCGTCTTCGTAGTCATCGTTATAATTATCAAAATCAATATCATCATGAAAAGCGAACTTATCGTAACGTTGATGGGGATATTCATCAGCAGTAGGTTTGAATTCCTTGTAACCATTAAAGTGGTGTTGGTTGAAATGAAGAGATGGGATGGAAGACCAAAGGCCCCTCCATCTGCTTGACAAAATGCCTGTTTGAACTGCTTCGCACATGTCCAAGAATGAGAGGATGTGGACGAGGAGAGGATCTGGTAAAGAGCTGATTCGATCGATTGGCTGTTCGCGGCTGCTGCTGATGAAATCCATGAATGTTGAGTGATGATTGATGGGTTTATCATAAAACCCTAGAAGAGAAATGAAAACCAAAACTCTCTGGTTTGGATACCCAAGAAAAGAAGAGAGAGAACATGAGAAGGAAACGGGTCAGTGCCTAGTGGACAACAAACACCAGATTCTCTTTCCAGACCACTGCAGAACAAAATCAACAAGAAAGACTCAGTTGAAACTCGTGGGTTATAAATTGCACTTCCACTCTTGGACCACTTGGGAATTTTACCTTATGGGCCTCGGGCCGTTTGGCATTTTACTTTTAAGATAAGATAAAATGGAATAAAGTGAAATAAAAAGACGGAATAAAATATAAGTGAGTTATAATCATGGTTCAAAATCTCGGTCTCGGTCGCGGTATCGGCCGGGCCGAAAAACCGATATGATATCGGTATCGGTCGCGGATATCAGTCCGTCGCGGTCATCGCGGTGTGAAATTTTTTTTAATCCAAAAAAATTCATAAAAATATCCAAAAAATCCAGAATATTAGAAAATGCTGGAAAACTATATTTGTTTCCATTAATAACAACAATAAATCAAAATCTCGGTCACCTTAAGTTATGAGTCCTGTCTGTATCGCAGACTCGCAGTTCACTGTCTTTTTTCCAGTATTTCATATAATGCAAACATTATTGATACTCTACTCATGATCAATTTATTAGTGTCAAATCATTTACACATCATACAATGATCATGAATCATTAAAACAACATATTTATTATGAAATCCCCAAAAAATGATATATTATAATTCAAATATTAAAAAATCCGACAATAAAATAATTAAAATAAAAATCTAAATCATGTTTATGACTATGAGTAGATGTAGATGTATCATCTACACACTATTAATAAGCCTTTGGTATCACAAATATCCTAACAAGTAACAACAATTATTGTTTGGAAAACAAAATTAATAAAATCATTTTCAAAATCTTAAATATATCGATCTAACATAAAAGCATGTAGATCTATCATTTACACACCATACAATGATCATGAATAATTAAAATAACATATTTATGATGAAATCCCCAAAAAATGATATATTATAATTCAAATATTAAAAAATCCAAAAATAAAAAAAATTCAAAAAAAAATTCAAAATCATGTGTATGAGTAGATGTAGTATGCAAGTAAATAGATCTAACTTCTAAATGAAGAAAACAACACAATTACACAAGTGAATAAGTGACAAACCTCTATGCTTCATCTATAATAAAAAAAAAAAAAAAAAAAACCGAGATAATGGTCATCTCGGCCGAGATGGGCCGAGATATCGGCCGAGATATTGAAAAAACCGAGATAATGGTCATCTCGGCCGAGATGGGCCGACATAATGGAGAAAACAGCCCGAGACCGATATCTCAGTGAGATATCGGCCCGGTCTTGGCCGAGACCGGTTCATCTCGGCCGAGATGAACCGGTCTCGGCCGAGATTTTGAACCATGGTTATAATGGTATTTTATTTTTAGTTGTTTGAGATGGAATATTTTTTACTTTTTGTATGGGAAAATAAATTTTTTTTGTCTTTTAGTGAATAAAGGTAGTTTTTTTACTTTTTTTTTTTAAAGATTGAGGGAGTTTTGAATTAAAGTGCTTTGGATTTTATACTTAACTTTACTTGACTTTACTTTACTTGACAAATAAAATTACCAAACGGGCCACGGATTATTCTAGGGCAAAAGGCAAGGACACCATGTGTTGTTAAAAAAGAAAGGGCTCAATTGAAATTACAAGTTAAATTGCTCTCGTCTTAAAATTAATCAATTAAATATTTTTTAAAAATAAAAAATTTGAAATTTTATTTTTTTTAATTATATTATTAGTTTCTAATATTGTGGACTATGTTGCCCATCTCACTAATTTCAATTGAAGAAATCAGCTGATTATATCCAATTAGTTTGTCATTTTTAATTTATTTTGACGTATGAGGCGCGTCAGCATATCATTGATCCATTTAAACTCGACATAACAAAAATACTCCTCTTCATCTTAAAAATAATGCTCAACAATTCTCTTCTTCTTCCTCAATGCTCAACAATCTCTTTGCTATTATTATTCTTACCTCTTTATTATTGTAGTTTCTTCTATTTCGCATGAAACCAACAACAATATTGTTAGATCTTCATCCCACTCGAATACCATAGCGAGTCCATCTTTATTCTCCACAAGACGATGATACAAACACTCCTTGTTTCTTTTTTCTTTCTTTTTTTTCCCCTCTCCTCTCTTTCACAAATGGTCCCTTTTTTCTTGTACTTTATAAATTAAAAGGTAAGGTATGTTCAAATAAAAGTAGAGGCATGTACTTAAAATCCTTATTTGATTAGTATTAGGGCATGTTTGTGTAGCCCATTTCCGCGGAAAAGGTTGTAGTTTTCTACGGAAAACTTCTTTTTCATGTGTTTGGTGCGGCAGTTTTCCGCGGAAATGCTTTTTCGCCACGTCAGCATTTTCCTTCCTAGCCATGGAAATAGACTTCCTATGGGGGGGTATGGGAAGTCCATTTCCACGGAAAACCGACCCCCCAATTTCCTCTCTCTCACCCTCACTCCACCCAACCACCCTCTTTCTTCCTTTTCCCCTCCCAACCCCACCCACCCCACACACATATCAACCCACTCACCTAATAATTTTCACTAAAAAATGATTTTCACTAAAGAAATCCATAGCTGCACCAAACAACATAAGCACTAATTCATCGAGGAAAACATTTTTGCACCAAACATAAAATTTTGACTTCCGCGGAAAAACTTTTCCAAAGAATTTAAAACCCATGGATTTTGCTGATGTGGCAATTTCCAATTTCCACGGAAATTAGATGTACACAAACGTGCCCTTAGAGAAAGTGAACGTGAGGGCAGGAATGTAGATAAGAAATCGCTTTTTGTAATAAACTTTACTACACCATATTTTATCATACTTTTTTGTGGCAAAATGAAATAGGCTTGGGGATGAGTAAAGGTAAGTAGTTTGGCTAAGATTCTACGGGTTGGGTTGTGTTAAATGGGTTGACTCACAATGAATCGGGTTACATGGGTAGCAAAGGTTGGACCGCATTAGGTGTGGATTGATATTACTCGACATATTTTAAAAATGGTCAAATATGAGTTGGACTTTAACCTATAGATATCAATTGAAACAAACCAATTGGACCCACAGTCGATTATAGATCACACCAGAATGTGGACCTGGATCCAATAATCAATTGGGTCCCAGAAAAACTGGATTTTGGGAATGGAGATGCTGGCCGGCAGGATACTTTTGGACCCATGCAAACAGATGCAGCATATTTCCTATTCAAAGTGCTTCAAAAAATCAGATGAAGTGAGCAGTTTGCCTTGCTGAAAGAAGGGCTTGAACAGCAAGGCCCAGACAAATTTCTCAGTGCAGGTGAATTGTGTCATGAAAGATTGTCTTTCATAAGGAATAGGAAAGGGAAGCAACTGTAGCATATATTTAGTTGGTACCCGATGAACCTATAAAAATAGAAGAGGGGTTAATTGCCTATTGTCATTCGGTGACATGAGAATGTATCTTCTTTCATTTTTCTTCTTCTTTTTTTTTTTTTTTAAAAAGAGGGTTTTTTGTCATTTAGTGGCAAGAAGGAAGAGGTGTTTTCTAAGATTTTGGTACCTTTTGATTTGACCACTCTTCTTTTCTTCTCTCTTGAACTGGTCACTTTACCTTGGTCACTTTACCTCACTTCACCAATAAAGTGAAGTTTCCATACAGGATGGTGTCAACATAATCCATGTGTTAACTTGAATTCAAAGTTAGACTCTCAAGCAGTTTGGATTTGGTTGAGTCCGCTTTTGAGGCCAAAGCCTCTCAAACACCAAACCCACCTCCTTTTTCTAGGTCCCTAGGGCACACTCAAGCAGCCAAGTCACATAGGAATTATGAGCAGTTGGGGGATATTTTGGTGCATCCTTCCTTCACCATATGTTGAGGGAGAAACTTAATGGAGCTCACATAGGGACCCACTGATCATGGGACTTGTGGGGGATGCAAAAGATACACCTTGGATGAGACCATATATCAAATTTGGAGTCAATCTCATGCCTCTAATCCCTTCATCCATGGCCCACAAATTTAATGACTTTATATTAAAGGAAAAAATTTGACCTAATAGTCCAATCCATTTGGATATGTAAAAATTCAATGGATCTAGTATACTTAAGGGAGTTCCATGTGTGTGGATGGTTCGGATGTGATATGAAAGTCAACCCTAGTATGTTGTCCCTCACCATGATGATGCACATGAATATTTCCCCACTATATGTATTTAGGGCATGTTTGTGTAACACTTTTCTGAGGAAAAGTGTGTGATTTTCCGCGGAAACCCCAATTTTCCTGTGTTCGGTGCAAAGAAATTCCATGAAAACAGTTTCCATCCTAGTCAGCCTTTTCTTTGAAAAGTGAGGAAATGAATTTCCCATGGGGGGTATAGGAATTGATTTTCCTCATAAAACTCATCACAACTATTTAATATCATTTCCACACTCTTTTCTCTGCCCCAACCAAAACCCTATATTCGTTCTTCACTCCTTGGAGCAGATCTATCTTCGTCATCCACAAGAAACCCGTTTGGAGTCGCTAATCTGCACCATGTAAGCAACATTGGGCCCCACTCTTACCTTTTGGTTCACTTGACCCTAGCATTATCTAGAAGTATCATGTCTCCTTAGCTTTTCTCTCTTACATCTCTCAACTTCCAGAAGTCTCATGAGAGTTCTCCATCGACATTAATGAATGGATGATAGTGGGACACGTGGACCTCTCCACATCCACAACTCATATCCATCGACCTACATGTAGCCTATAAAATAGATGGTGCTACTTCATAAGGAAGACATTGAGAAGTCTTGAGTGCAAGTAGAGAAGAGTGCAAGAGAGAAGTGAGTGATGCAAGTGTAGAGTACAAGCATCATTACCTTAGTGTAAGGTGTACTGAGCTCTTAGAGTGAGTGTGTATGTGAATAGTGGGTGAGTGTGGTGCATAGAGAGTGTACTAAAGCATAGTGAGTGCAAAGTCCCTATGCATGTGTAGTGTGTGGTCCATCCAACGTGTCTAATGTTAGTGTTGTGAGTGTGTATGTCATGTGCCCATTTATATAAATTGTATTAATAGAATTTAACTTTGTATGAGTGTGTTGTCTTGAGTCTTGGGTCCACCATTGTTGGGTTGGACTTCCCTACAAGTGGTATCAGAGCGAGGCAAGGTTAGGGACCGTCCGTCCATTGGGAGCAGCAGCTAAAGGCGAGGCGACGCTGTGAATCCGATCAGTCGGGGACTAAGCTTCTTGGTGGTAGAGATCGACGAGGATCTCACTAATCACGATGGCGGATCTCGCGAATGCAACTAGAGGGATTGAGAAGCTGAACAGCCACAACTATGATTATTGGCGTATGTGTGTAGAGGCATATCTTCAAGGCCAAGATTTATGAGAGATCGTTGGCGGAACTGACACTATAGCACCTGCGAATGACAATGCAGAGGCACTGCGCAAGTGGCAAATCAAAGCCAGGAAGGCTATGTTCGTCTTAAGGACCACAGCGTAGAAGGCGATGTTAGAGCATATACGAGATGCTGACACTCCGAAAAAGGCATGGGATACGTTGGCTACAATGTTCTCCAAGGCAAATGATGCGCGGCTTCAATTTTTGGAGAATGAGGTTGCATCTATCACTCAAGGTACGCTAACTATTAGTCAATATTTTATGAAAGTTATGACACTTTGTCAAGAGATTTCTCAGCTTGACCCGGACTCACAGGTCAGCAAAGCTAGGATGAGACGGATAATCACACGGGGATTGAAGCCCGAATATAACGGGTTCATGACAGCCATTAGGGGATGGCCAACTCAACCGTCTCTTGTAGAGTTAGAAAGTCTTTTGGCAAATCAGGAGGCTCTAGCCAAACAAATGGCTGGAGTAACAATGAAAGACGAGGAACAAGCACTCTTCACTCGGAAGGGCAAATCGGTGATGAAGCCAAGAAGGAAGAAGACCGATGAAGCTAATCAGTGGAGGGAGAGTTCCCAACTAGGGGGAGCTCCAAAAGGTAACACTGATGATCCATGACAAACAAGCTCCCGCCGCAGCCTCGAGTGTTATAACTGTGGCAAGAAGGGCCACTTTGCACGTGACTGCAGACTGCCAAAGAAGAAGACCCGCGAAGGGAATGTGGTGACCATAGCGAGTCACCAAAGTGAAAGTGAAGAAGAATGGGATTGTCAAGCGTCTATGGCAATCATTGAAGATATCATACTGCCGAGTTCTGATATAGCAAGTGGCAGTACCCCAATAAGGTCCAAAAATGATTATGATGAGACAATGCTTATTGCAAATTCCAAACTTGAAGTCATCAATTACGATCAAGACTGGATAATGGATTCAGGATGTTCGAATCATATGACGGGCGACAAGTCAAAGTTCTCAAGCCTAGTTGAGTACAAAGGCAGCAAAGTAGTGGTTACAGCAAATAATGAGTGGCTACCAATCACTCATGTCGGAAAAGCCATTTGTGTGCCCAGATTCAACAAAGATGAGGCTCATTTGCAACAGGTCTTCCATGTTCCAGGTATGAAGAAGAATTTGCTGTCTGTATCACAATTGACCTCATATGGTAATTTTATGGTATTTGGGCCAAATGATGTAATTATATATCGCAATGTAAAGCCATGTGAAAAACCGATTATGACGGGGCAAAGACTAGACTCTGTCTATGTCAAGTCGGCCGAATCGGCATTTGTGAAGAAGACCTATCAAAATGATACAGCTGATCTATGGCATGCCCGACTGGGGCATGTGGGATATAATAGGTTAAAGGTAATGATGGCTAAGTCTATGATGAAGGGACTTCCACAATTAGAAGTCCATAAAGAAGCAGTATGTGAAAGTTGTCAGTACAGAAAAGCTCACCAACAGCCATACACTGAATCCAAGTATCAAGCTAAGAAACCTTTGGAGATAATCCACTCAGATGTATTTGGCCCAGTGAAACCGCAGTCAATCAGCGGTTTAAGATATATGGTCGCCTTCATCGATAACCACTCAACATATGTATGGGTGTACTTCATCAAGGAAAAGTCAGAAGCGTTCCAGAAATTTCAAGAGTTTTGAAACAAAGTCGAAGGTGAGGTTGGCCTTAAGATTCGATGCTTGCACACCGACAATGGAGGAGAATATACATCAAATGAATTCTCTAGATATTTGAAGAAGACTAGCATCCGACGACAGCTGACCTGTCCATACACTCCACAATAAATTGGAGTGGCGGAGAGGAAGAACCAACATCTTATAGAAACTGCGAGGAGCATGATGCATGCGAAGAATGTGCCAAGCGAGTTCTGGGCAGAGTGTTTGAAGACAGCAACACATATAACCAACCGACTACCACAGGAAAAGCTGTAATTTGTCTCAACATATCAAAAGCTATGGAAGATCAAGCCAACGGTAAGTCACTTTAGAGTCTTTGGTTGCGTGTGCTATGTACTTGTTCCATAAAAACTTCGCAGCAAATTTGAAAAGAAGACTATTCGGTGCATATTTGTCGGATATGACACCGAACGTAAAGGGTGGAGGTGTTGTGATCCTACCACCCACCAGTGTTACACATCACGAGACGTGATGTTCGATGAGGCGTCTTCATGGTGGCTACCAGCAGCCGCAGTATTGCCAAGTCAAGAAGACTTGGATGATAACCATCAACCAAAATTAAACACTAAAGATGATGAACAAGAGATGGAAGTAGACATGCCTAGTGAAGAATCTCAAACTCCACAAGACAAGCCTGCCAGCCCATGGAAAAATGGAGTGCAGGTGACACCAGAGGAAGCTAGGCCAAGTCAACTTGATGTTGATGAACTACCACAGCAACCACGAAGATCCACCAAAGCAAGGAAGCCAAATTCAAGATATCTAGATGCTTCCCTCATCGAGATGGATAGTGTTCGTGAGCCAGCTTCGTATGAAGAAGCATGCCAAAATAGAGAGTGGCAAATGGCCATGAACGAAGAGATTTCAGCATTGAAAGCAAAACAGACATGGGATCTGGTTCCTAAACCAGATGAAGTAAAACCCATCTCATGTAGATGGGTATATAAGTTAAAGACTCGGACTGATTGATCAATTGAAAGATACAAAGCAAGGTTAGTCGCATATGGGTTTTCACAACAATATGGGATTGACTATGATGAGACTTTCAGTCCCGTAGCAAAAATGACTACGGTGCGTATACTAATAGCATTGGCTGCAAACAAATCATGGAGTCTCTGGCAGATGTGAAGAATGCCTTTCTCCATGGAGAAGTTGACTGAGATATTTATGTGGAGTAGCCAAAAGGATTCAAAAACAAAGATCGACCAGATTATGTCTGCAAGTTTCGGAAAGCTCTCTATGGTTTAAAGCAGCCTCCGAGAGCATGGTATGGTAAGATTTTTGAATTCCTAATCCAAAGCGAATATTCAGCAACGGCTGCAGACTTAAGCTTATTTATACGGGCTAGAGGTAGGTGTTTATGCATTATCCTTATCTATGTTGATGATCCAATCATCACTAGAGATGACCTTGAGGAAATCACTCAAGTAAAGCAAAACTTGTTTATCCGATTCCAAATGAATGAACTCGGGAGCTCAGACATTTTTTAGGACTCGAGTCTTATGTCAACAAAGGTATACAAGAGACCTCTTGCAAAAATTTGGGATGGTCGACTACAAGCCAATATCAACACCGATGGACGCAAACATAAGGCTAAGTGCATATGAAGGGGATATCCTAAAAGATTCGAGTATGTATAGGCGGCTGGTCGGGAGCTTGATCTATTTAACGCTAACCCGACCCGACATATCATATGCAGTAGGAGTCGTCAGTCAATTTATGAAAGAACCAAGAAAACCTCATTTGGAAGCAATCCGTAGAATTATGCGGTACATCAAAGGTAGTGCTGAATATGGACTTTTCTATAGAAAAGGCAGGTGTGAGCTGACTGGTTACTGCGATGCTGAATTTGTTGGAGACCAGACCACTCGTCGATTGACAACGGGATATTCCTTTAACCTTGGATCTACAACAGTCTCCTGGTGGAGCAAGAGACAACCAACAATCTCTTTATCAACGACCAAAGCAAAATGCAGATCCGCAACTATGGCCGCTCAAGAATTTGCATGGTTGAAAGTCTTATTAGAAAATCTGCATCAACCAGTTGAAGAGCCAATGTCACTTCATTGTGACAACTTATCGGCTATCAAACTAGCTGAAAATCATGTCTTCCATGCTAGGACCAAGCACATCGAAGTACACCATCATTTCATCCGAGAAAAGGTCCTACATGAAGAGATAGCACTTGCACCGATTGGAACAAAGGAACAAGTCACTGATATATTTGCTAAAGGATTGAATCCGACCGCATTAACAAAACATCAAAAAGTGCTCGGTATGGTTAGAAGATTAACAATCAAAGATTGCCAGTGTTGAGCGGGGAGAAATGTAAGCAACACTGAGCCCCACTCTTACCTTTTGGTTCACTTGACCCTAGCATCATCAAGAAGTATCATGTCTCCTTACCTTTTCTCTCTTACATCTCTCAACTTCCAGAAGTCTCATGAGAGTTCTCCATCGACATTAATGAATGGATGATAGTGGGACACGTGGACCTCTCCATATCCACAACTCATATCCACCAACCTACATGTAGCCAATAAATAGATGGTGCTGCTTCATAAGGAAGACATTGAGAAGTCTTGAGTGTAAGTAGAGAAGAGTGCAAAAGAGAAGTGAGTGATGCAAGTGTAGAGTACAAGCATCATTGTCTTAGTGCAAGGTGTATAGAGCTCTTAAAGTGAGAGTGTATGTGAAAAGTGGGTGAGTGTGGTGCATAAAGAGTGTACTAAAGCATAGTGAGTGCAAAGTCCCTATGTATGTGTAGTGTGTAGTCCATCCAATGTGTCTAATGTTAGTGCTGTGAGTGTGTATGTCATGTGTCCATTTATATAAATTGTATTAATAGAATTTAACTTTCTATGAGTGTGTTGTCTTGAGTCTTGGGTTCACCACAGTTAGGTTGGGCTTCCCTACACACCAGGTATGCTCTTCTCTCTCCCTCTCTCCGCCTCTCCCCCCCTTAGTAACGCCCAAATTCCGGATACCGAGAAAATCGTCAAAATATCCGAAGTTGGCACACTACTTCCCGAAAAATTCGAGAACTTCCAAGACCGTAGGTCCGCAGTGAGGTCCAATTTAAAACTTTTTAAACGATATAAGATCAACAGTTAATAATGCGGAAGCATGTGAATATAGCGGAAGCAATGATAAGGAATCATAAGTCTGTAACAAATATAGCAGGGCTGAAATCCAACCTTAAGTGTCAAAGTTATAAAGGATTATTACAATTTCTAACAATTACCCGACTCGCTACAAAAATCACTCAAATCCGAAAATGATAAAGAACTGACACCCCAGGTGCCGGCTCTCCAACTTCCAGCTCGACCTTTTGGTCAGCTGGTCCCCATCCGTAGTCCCCTACTATGGGTGCCTCAACTAGCGCGAGCACGCCGTCCTCGGAATCGGGGTCAAAACATAAGCACCAAGAATAGGTCAGATCTAAAGACCTAGCAAGTCACAGTATACAAGTAACATAAGATATATGTATCAAAAGAGTAAAGACAGTTACATAGTTAAAGAGAATATCCAGATACATAATTTAGGCAGTTAAACAAGACAAGCATTTAGAATCAAGATAAACATAATATCTAGTCTAACACAATATTGCACATTCACACGAGCTGAATACCGCGGGATATTATGCCGCGGCCCTCCCATATTGGACACAGTCGCGGCGGGGAATCTCACCAATGCTGGGGAATGACTAGCCCCGCAAATCACACTCAATAGTCTCACCACACTCAGCACTCGGGGAGACTGGACTCGGCATCACACTGTCCGTCTAAAACATAGCTCCTCATGATAGCTCACTCAACACTCATAAATAGCTCCTACCAGTAATAATCAGTCCAAAAGGCTGAGCTTAGAACAATTGAGTGAATGTCTATACCGACTCGAGGAAATATTAAAGGTCTGTGTCTGTCTAGGCTTTGTCTTTCGTGAATAAGGTCCTAACAAGGTCTCTAAGAGGTCCAAGTATCAATTCAGTCCATGGTTCACAATCCAAGTCCAAGTCTACTCGTTGGATTCATACCGAAGCCCAACAGGTATATGGCCTGATCTAGAATAGTCCAAATGAGATAACAAGTCCATTCATAATATAAACAGTCCATTCTCATCCATAATGAGTTATAAGTCCAATATAATTCACCTCTCAAATCTAGGGTATCATACATCCATACATAGGCCGTAAAAGGGCCTGCCTAACCACAGACACGGGTCAGTGTTCACCAAATCACATCACCAGGTCACCTCTAAGTAGTCATAGGTCTAGGTCATCCATTTTCCATTTAATTAACAGTTATAAGCTATAGTAAGGACTTAAGAGTGACAGTAATATGATAAGTGAAGTAAGAACTCCAAGTACAAGAATCAACAGGGAAATATCAATAATTCAACCTAGGTAATGGTCCACATTCGGGTCCAGGTTCATCTCAGGTAATTTGATCTCTAAATGGAGTCTCAAATGTCAATGAATACTGAGTTTGGTGCTCCAGAAGTTACGGCATCATTAACAACATTTAAGGATCGAAACATCGTAGAATATACAACCAAGACCTTACTTGGTGGTCCTCACGAGTCAAGGTTGAACCACACCATTGACTCGGGCTTGGCATATCAATAGAAGTCTATTTGGATGGTCAATGGGCCCCACAAACGATCACAACCTCAAAATGTGAAAAACTGGAAAATCACTAAATGTAGTGTCCTCGTTCGACCCGACACAGGGCTCGGTCGACCGAGTACACTGTCTGTCAAGATGTTGAATCCTAGGTAGACCTCGGCGCAATGTGCTCAGTCGACCTCCTAGCCTGGTCGGTCGACCAAGTACTCTGGAAATATGGGGTTAAGCACCTGGTAGGCAATGTCCTGACCTCTGGAATTCTACGTGTGTCCGGTCAACCTCCTGGCTTAGGCGGTCGACCGCACATATTGAAAACCTGTACAAATTGGATGTCCCAGCTCTCAGCATTCTCACTGAAATCCCTATGTTGTCGGTCGACCGAGTACAAGGCCCGGTCGACCAAGAACACAGGATGTCTGTGTCTGAGGGAAAGTCTAGCTCTCAATTAAATCCTGCAGGACCTGTGTGTTCGATTAACCAAGAACAGGGTCCGGTCGACCGAATATACTAGACCTGCAAAAATTAACTGAGACTTGGATTTTTGGTTTTCCAGTGTGCTCGGTCGACCCGACAGCAAGTCGGTCGACCGAGTACACGTAACTTGCAGAATTTCAGATTTCTGAAATTTATTCTCCTTCAATCCAATTTCCATCAAAACTCATCCAATCTCGTCCAAACATCATAAGATCATCATAGAACATGAAAAGCACTTCAATACACAACCATCCATCATCAAACGAGCCATTGATCTTCCAAATGAGAGAACTCATCCATCAATGGCCATAAATCCATAAAACTAAGCTCAAATGGTAGATCTAACATAACTACAACAATTGAATTGAAATTATAGAATCAAGAGAAGAGAAAATATGTATTCTATGCTAAATAGGTATATTGCACTTGCCTTGATCCAATTGTAAGAAGGTAGAGAGAGAAAAGAGAGATCCAAGCTAAAAAAAATGTAATCCAAAGCTCCTATGGTCTCCAAACACACAAACCAGCCCCAAAACTCAGATCTAGAGAGATCTCTAACTCCTACACCCACATTCACAAGAGAATTGCTATAAGGAAGGAGATTTAGAGAGAGAAAGGGAGAAATCTAAGGAAATAGAATTAGATGAAGAAAAATACCTTGATTGGAAGGAAGAGAAGAGATTAGCAAGATGAAAGAGCGCCTTAGAATAAATTATGGTTGTAGCTTGTAGTAGATAATCTTCTCTTTCTTGTTTGGGTTCTAGATCTAGGGTTTTAGAGAAAGTGAGGGAAGAGATGGGAGAATTGGAGGGAAATGAGAGAGAGAATTGTAGCTATAGTATGGGATGGGATGAATGTAGTATATATAGGTTAGGGTTTGGGTTAGGTACAAGAATACCCATTTAGTTAACATGGGATTATGGTCAAAGTCATGGGTAGTTTGGTCTTTAGGTGGGAATCTAGAAGCGTCTCAAGTGGAATAACCCCTATAGTAAATACTAATTACTAGCGAGGGCCTCTAACCAACTAACTAACTCAAAAAATTATAAAAGACACCATATAAACTCTATAAATTACAACAAATAATTAATTAGGAAAAATATATATCTACCCATACTAATCCCTAATAAATAGTATGATTAGCTACTATTGGCTATTAAATAGTATTCAACTCAAAAGTGATGGTCCACATAAGGTGGGGCCTCACACCCTCTCTCTCTCCCTGTCTCTCTCTCTCTCTCTCACCTCCCCTGCTGCGAGCTCCCAACCCCACCCAAATCAGCCACCCCGCCCCTCCCACCCTTGAAACCCTCCCAAACCCCACCCCACCTAGTCACCCTGCCATCTCCTAGTCAAGGTGTGAGATGCATTATGGCATTTCTCATCCATTTCGCAATGGTACTGTCTCATGTCTTGTTTTTGCATTGTTAATTTGTAGGGTTCCATTCTTCATTGTTTCCTACCAAAGAAAATCATGTAAAAGAGTTGGAATTTATGCGAGATAAATGTGCACAATTGCACCAAGAAATTGGAAATCTCCAACGTGAACTTATTGCGGTTAAGGAAGAGAGGACAACTATTCAAGTTGAACTCAATGATCTGAATAAAAAATTAGAGCCTATTAATTGCTCGGATGCTATACCCCCATTTGATGAATTGCATATTGCAGATGATTCAGATGATGCGGTGGTAATCTACCTAAGGTCAGCACTTCATTTATGGGGCTCTACTAATTTGGAAATGGGTTTTGGAAGAAACAGGGGCGCCTCTCAGGGGTGGTTGATTTAATTTCAATTATTGATTAGAGATTACTATTGCTACTCATAAAACACTAGGATAGAGGGCTTGTGAAACCAGTTCAGGTTTACTTTCCAAATGACTTTCCTTGAATTAAGTTTTTTGCTCGGATGAGTTTTGGAAGATGGGTTTTTGTTTGGTGATGCTTTTACATATGATTAGGTTAGTTTCAATTAAAATATGCTTTCCACAATTTGAATGTCAATGAAGCATGAACCATCTTGCTATATTTTGCATTCATTAGATCTCATGTTCTACATTGATTTGGAATCCTATTTGAGTGAATTAATTTTTTGATGGATTTTTAATGTGGCTGTGTTAATCCTAGTTGTTTCATTTCTCATAGAATTTCTATGTCTTTATATTTGGATGGGTTTTGGAAAATGGATTTTTAGTTTGGTGATCATCATCATTATCATCATCACATTGTCCCAAATATATTAGGGTCAGCTACTAGAATTTTGGGAATGGACCGAAGAGAAGTGCCTCACCAATGAACTACCCAAAACAGATGATGATGTTTTACAGGCATTGTCACAAATCAAGACCACAATGTCTCATATTAGTAAAATGACTCGTGTTGCTTTATTTTGGAGCCATTAGATATGATGTTCTATATTGATTTGGAACCTAATTTGAGTGAATTAATTTTTTTATGGGTTTCAAATGGGATGATGTTAATCCATGAGTCCAATTGAATTGCAGTTTCTGGGAATTGAATCCATTATTATGTGTGGATCATGTTGAATCCTTTTTTTAATGTTATTCAATAAATGCAACTCTAAATCCATTTAATGGATATATTCTAATACATATCATCCGGCTAATTTGTAGGAATGGGAGATCAAAACTTAAATGATAATTCCGGTGTCCTAGCAAAGAATTTGAAATGGACCCCGCCCCATGATGAGAAGCTCATCGAAGTCATGGTAGATCAATGCAGGGAGGGTCGTGATATTAAAGGAGGTTTCACATGCAAAGGATGGAACCTATTGACACGGAACATGAAATCTGAATTTGGTGAATCATTTACTAAGGATAAGCTTAAGAATAGATTTAAGACTTTGAAGAAAACATATGCAAACATGAAAGCCATGCTGGATCTTAGCGGATTCGGTTGGGATGATACTAGAAAAATGGTCACTGCTGAACCTGAAGTCTGGAAACAATATTTGGCGGTGAGTCATATCCCATAAGTCTAATAAAAGCTTATTTATTAACATAGTGATACAAAAACTTTCTAAAAATATGAATGATTTATATTTATAAACCAAAGAGTGATTTTGTTTTTCTCTTTGGTTTATTTGAGGTGATTCTGTAGCTTGTAGTGTTCGGTCTAGATAGATGTCCATGGAACTTTCAAGCTATAGCTACTTTCATGGACTGAGGGAATCTGTTTGACCATATGCTAGTAAGTCAGCCTTCTCCAATGGACGAAGCATGCTTAGAGCAATGAGAACTTGTATTGATCTTGCCTGAATGTTTCTCACAGCAAAATTTGTCAGAATTACCCTTAATACATAAAAATATTCTATATGACCAATGGCGAAGATCAACCCCGCCATTAGCCCATTATGTGTTTTAATTGCCTCGCATATGCGCTGTGAGCTGTGAGCACATCACAATTCTGCACTTACTGTCATTTCACTCTTTTTTAACTATGCTACAAGACCTCTAGGGAAATCGGTAGATGAGAGCTTTATTTTTCAATTAGGCTTACAACTTCTGATGATTTCAGTAGCCATCTTCGGTATATGGCTACTTTGCTTTTACCTTGGGCACAATGGCTTGTCTACATTCACTCCTGAACCTTTCATACCAGGAAAAGGTGTTCCAAATGCTCTAATACCCACACCCAATATGGACTTTACAAGGGTTGGAACCCACGTCATGTTGCATCCCACTTCAATGAATGTACAGTCCAAATGGCTAATCAAGGGTGTCAATTTGAATGGATAATTTAATTATAAACAGATTATGTTATTTTTCCGTGGAAAATTGTTGCACCAAACAAGGAAATTTGATTTTCAGTAAGGAATCCATACCCGCACCAAACAACATTAGCACCAATTCAGCAAGGAAAAAAAATCGCATTAAACATGAATTTCTAAATTCTACGAAAATCCTTTTATGGGGATTCCATTTCTATAGATTTTGTTGACGTGGCAATTTTCCCTTTCCACGGAAAGGGTGTGTACACAAACATGCCCTAAGTGTTACCAGTCAAAATAAAGACAACTACAGAACTGAATATCTACTCGCGGTCTATGATATCTTTAAAACAAACATTGTAAAATCCAGAGGACTGTAGTCAACAGGTAAGATGTTTAAGAACACAAAATAACTGAAACTCAATGTCAACTAGAAGGAAGAAAGAAAGAAATCCAATGGATATCTTAAGTCACTCATTTATTGCCACACACCAATTACATAAAGTGAAACAACCAAAGTAGGTTAAAAAAGAAAAAAAGAAAGAAAAAAAAAAGAGAGAGAGAAACAAAGAAAGAAAGAAAAGGTAGCTACAAACCAAAACCAACAGATCTCCAGCTTTCTATTTGAATAAGAGTGACAGTACTGCACATGAAGAAGCTCTAGGAATAGCATTAAATTTCTGAGATACCAACAGTAATATCTTTGACCATTCTTCCCCTTCAAGAAAATCAGGTTTATCACAGAACTGAATAGTCATTTTCTTTAATGCCAACACATTTGTCAGGAGAAACCTCACAATCTCTATTTCTGTATCTTGCCTCTCAAAAAAGTTACTGACAATGTCACCGTTAACAGTAGATGTATCTTCTTGTACCATAAAGCCAGCAGATCTACATTTGCGTCCCATAAAGCCCGATATCTTGACAGTCATGAGGCGATGTAACATGCAAGGGAATGAAAACTTAAGCCGCTCCCAATAGTCATTATCAAAATCATTTTCAGGAGGCCTCTGATCTGACTGAAAATTCATATGGTTTACACATCAGACTTCATAAAAAAACAAACTACAAACCAAGGAACTTGAAAATTGAAATGTCAACAGAGTTATATTATTACAATACTATGGTACTTACATTGGGAAAAATGCCAGGAGTCAACTTTATAATGAGATTTTCAAGATCATGTGAATGCGATAATAAATTGGATATGCCTGGAAGTTCCGACCTTTGTAATTCAGACTCTAGTATAAGACACTTGGTCTTGGAGCTGTAAGAAGGCTGATATCTTTCCCCCAAAAAGGATAATACCTTCACACAGCAGAAACTATCAAATAAGAAACAACGAACTTAACATAAAATCTTAGATTTTGAAATACTATTCAACACAAGAAATACATTAACATATGCCAATGATGTTCTGCATATGACTGTATCATAGTCTTATTTGTCATTTTATTACACCGTTATGTATGGAAAATGAATGGATTTTGAATAACTACCTTTTCTTTTTCTATTTTAAAAATTCCTACGATTCGCTATAAGATTCAGAATGAGGATGATTTGCAATATGATTCTGATTTTAAGAGAGAGAGAGAGAGAGAGAGAGAGAGAGGGGGGGGGGGGAGGGGAGGGAGGGAGGGGAAAATAAAAGCCAGGCACCAAGCCCTTTTGTAGCTCCAGGCACATTGTAGCTCCAGGCACAATGTGCCAGCCTTGGCACGAGTCTAAGTTTGTCATGCACACCTCTAATAGAAAACAAGGAAATAAGACAATATATATATATATATGATTACCAACCCCCACCCCCCTTTTTTTATTTCTATCATTGTCATACCATTATTATTTTAATAAATGCCATTATTCCATTTTTTATTCTGCGTCATTCATGAATAATCCTTTTTTATATAATTAGTGAGAGGACTCCAACCCATAACCTCATGATCACACAACGAACACCTAGCATGTATGGACCCATTTAGAATAGAAAATAAAAGAGTACGACAAAATGAGGAACAAATGAATAGTATTGTACCACTACCATCTTGATGATTCAAATTTAAAATAAATTTTAAAATATGGAAATAATTAATAAAAATTCTTGTTTCTAATGTAAACCAACAATAGTAAAAGACTTTTAGTAAAATGTAGGAATGGTTTCTAGTGAGAAAGAAATGGATATATCTAGCTTTAACAAAAAATCATATAATGATAACTCCAAAATAGAATCAGCAGAAAAGAATAATAAAAATAGAAAAAAGAAATAATGCAATGCTGTGACAGTGACTCGGCTATAGCCTATTGCAATACAGAAGGAAGAGAGAACTAATTATAAGTAAAAAAAAAAAAAAAAGAAGACCCCATGACTTACATCTGACAGTTCAATCCCAGTCTATCGGCTGTAATGTTCCAATCCTAGGTTTTTAAAGCCAACTAAACACAAATTATGCTTAGTTGTAGCAGTGAAGTGAGGCAAACAGAAATACAAGATGACGATGATGATAATGATCATGATCATGATCATTGCCCTGAAAATCGAAATCATATAGAAAATTATCCAAGGCATCCAATCAAACTGAATCAGTAACCATAGGATTTGTTTATTTTTTTCATAAAAAAGAAACATATATTAAAATCCTAAAAAATAAAAATGGTAGTAATTTCATAATCCATCACTGTTTCATCCATGGTAGCAACAATATGACTGATGATTAACATTACGAAACAATCATATATGGAGAAGATCACCGACATATAAATATATTATACATAATAAATGCCACTAGTTAATTATGTTTAACCAAATCAATGTTAGAAGAAAATATATACATGTTACATCTTTCCTTATTTTTGTCTTCTTCGAACCCAAATCATCAAAGTGGAAGTGTTACCTGAAGTTACAGAAGTGATTCATGAAAAAAAAATTGAAAAGGAAAAAGAATGTAGGGTGAAACACACTTTAAAGTCAAATGCTTGCCTCTAAAACCACCACAAAAGAGGATTTATCAATCACTAAGTAACATTTCAAAATTTTGAAATACCACAGAGAAAAGGAGAGCAAAAAAAAAAAAACCAAAACAAAAGCCTAAAAATAGTGACAGTTATTGCCATTCCACCTTTCTTTTTAATGGAAAGATTCATTAAAAGCAAGCAATACAAGAGAATTATACCAACAGGCGAACACAGCAACACAAAACAACAAGACACCAGAACAACAATAGAGACAAACAAACCCCAAACAGAACCAGAACCCAAAAAAAAAAAAAAAAAAAGAATGGGAGAGAAAACCCTGAAAAAAGCAGCCACTGAAACCTCTTTCAAAAGTCAGCCATTCCACCTAGATGAATTGTTCATGGGAGTACACGAGTGTTGAATCGTAGAATTCACACTTGAATCCTAAGAGTTTTACTTGTACATGGTATTTGTATATTGATACAAATCTTATTCCCTAGGTTTTGATATGAATCATAGAAATGGTTGCGGAAGTGAGTCACAATAGCTGCATTAACTAATGCTTCCACATTCTATTGTCTGCTTTTCTTAGCCTCAATCCATACCAGTTGTTACTATTGAATTCTTGTCTTAGATGTGCATTATTGAGTGCCCTCTAAAAATTACTTCCCAAAAGTTTAGTACTAATATAATAGAGTATGAAAGTTTCCAGTTGACAAACAAGGATCAAAACATTGGTTGCAGTGGGCATATCAGCCAGTTACCAAAATGATACATATTGGGCGATACATATCAGTTATCTCTGTGAATCGAAAATGATAAAAAAAAATTGAAAAAACATAAAAAAGAAAATCTGAAATTTTGGGAAATGTTACAATTTAATTATTTTTCATTAGTAACTAAGATAATTGGGCGTATCGAATTTTCCTCATTGTCCACAATATTTATGTTGGTCATATAGATAGTTTTCAAAATCGGAATCGTATCGCAAATCGTTCATACCCATGAATCGAATCGAATCGCAAATCATATCGTGAATCGTAGGATTTTTTATTTTTTTTTAAAAAATAAAAAAATAATTAAAAAGAAAAAGAAAAAGAAAAAAGCAATTATTCATTACCATCCATTTTTCCATTTATATAGTATAAATATAATAACAAGTCTTTCATACAACCATATCAAAAACATCATGACATATATTATTATATATATGATATATATATATATATGAAATAAATGATGTGTAAATAGTTAAATAAGTTTAAAGTATCAATATATATATTTTTTATTATCTTTAAATCAAAATATAAAAATAAAATAAAATCCAAACCATCAAGCTTACAAGGTAGGATATCTCTTAAAATTAAGAAAGTGTTCATGAAGAAAAAAAAAACCAAAATAGATTAAAAAAAGAAGAAGATATAAACAAGCACCATACGTATTACGTACACTCGAATGCTTTAGTTAAATGCATGTTCTTTATTAATCTTTAAAACCTTATCAAAGCCGTAAAAAATTCTTACAAGGTTTCGTTAACTACTAAATAACCTTTTAAAAATACAAGCGATAAAAGAAAGCGAGAATAAAGAAAGAAAAAAGGTAAAAGATTATTAATATTAGCTTATTGGCTATAGTCATTCTTGCTTAGTCGAATCACCTGAATCGTAAGATTCAATTAAACGAGTATCGAATCGTAGGATTCACACCTGAATCCTAAGATTCATTTGTAAATGGGATTCATTACATAGATACGAATCGTTTTCCTTAAGATTCGGGATACAAATCGTAGGATTCTGATAACTATGGTCATATATACTAAGTCAACAACTAAAACAATGCTACTAATCAAGTAGCTTCATCAAAATTTCATCATTACTGTGCAATTCATATAAGAATTTCAAAAGGGCAAAGGGTATAAATGCATAATTATAAATCATTCGAGCAATTAGAGATATCATTCAAAAATAGTAGTCCAAAAGTGGCAACCTACCACAAACGGATTTCGGACAATGGGCCATATCTAGCCCAAGACTCATGGACCAAGACAAGGTCCATTGGACCCAAGCCCAAGGCGATGCCCACGCCTGGCCTAATAGGCCCATTCCATCTGTGTGCAAGGGAAACTGGACCGATAAAGCAATAAGTCAATGTATCCTTTAATATCCATGCTAGGATTATTAAGCATCTTTTATTATTTAGGTTCCTATTTTATTAGTCTAGATTCAATGAAAGCTTTGTTTCAAGGAAATGAAATCCATGTAAGACCTCACATGTATTAACAATGGGACTTCAGTAATATTTTAGAACTCCTCTTCTCTTAGGCTATATCCCTTAGGTACTTGTGTTTTCGTGAAGGTGCCTATGCTTGGGTGGATCCTTCCACCAATCAGGCTGCATCATAATGTTTAAATAAATAACTAAAAAAACCACAAACCCTTCGAGATTGATCTATGAGACACATAGATCTAGAAATTAGAAAGAATTTTCAAGTGATTTGGCTGGTCCATCATGAAAGAAATTGATTTTTTCATTAAAAAAACAAAAAATCAAAAAATAAATAAAAAATTACATGAAAAAGTTTAAATAATGCACAAAAAGGGAAATCTTTCATCAAAACATGCATAGCAATGTTGCTATCATGCTTCATGACAACTTAGACCAGAAGAAACAAAAATACTAAATGAAAATAAAAAAATTCAATACGTTGAAATAAAACCCTGAGAAAAATCTAGCAGATCAGCTTCTATCCAGAATCTGTTTTGGGCTTTAGAGTGTTTTCTCACTCTTAAAAAGACTGAGAAGGGATGTTACCAACTGCTCAAAGGATCTTGGACTGAAAAAAAAATTGGAAATGGTTTTTAAGAGGTCGTCGTACTGCAAAAAGGGTCGAACATTTTGTATCGTCCAATATGTATTGGTACGTATCGACTGATAATGTCGATCTATCAGCTGATACAGACCAGTTCGGATGAGAACGGAAAACATTTAAAACCATCGGATCGGACATGGCTAATATATAGGCTACAATATGTATCAGCCAATATTTTGATCCTTATTGGCAAAAAAAAAAAAAAGCACACAATCATAAATTAGGTCCTTCTCATTAGGTACATTTTGATGTCTGGGTCCTTGCTACTAGATGTCGGTATTGCATATCTTTTGATACATGATTTTCCTCATGCTACATGTGGATTTATATGATGAGCAGTCAACACTTCTTGCGATGATTAGAAACTTTGACTCTAAAATCCAATTTTTAAGATATAATAACAGTGAAAAACTCACTTCCACGACCTTGTTGTCTTACCTAAAAATAATGATGAATTACCTCTCTACTATCATCATCATCAAAGCCTTGTCCCAACTACGTTGGGGTCGGCTAAACAAATTATGTTTCTCCATTTCGATCTATCTTATTTACCTCTCTACACAAATTAACTCTCTACTAACCTCACCAAAAAGAGTTGCCAAAAGGAATAATCATCACCAGCTATAAGTCACAAGAGCCCCTTACTCAACACGAAGGTACCAAAAAAGCTATGGCCCTATGAAAAATTCCCATAAGTACTTTACTTCTCTCATTAGCTGAATACTTTCCCAAGGATTGGAATGACAATCTCCCATTCGAGTAAAGTCATCCAAAACATCGTTGTTTCATGCACCACCTCAGCTGCATTCATTAGTTCATGAATTTTTAAGACAAACTACGTTGGATCCTTTAAGTACTAAGTGTGTTTTTGTTGGTTGTTCAAGTTACAACACTCTAGAAAGGACATCAATGTTTCCATACTCCTACTGAAAAATTATTTAAATAAATGGATACCACATTCTATGTAAGCACTCCAAACTTCTCAAATGAAGGTGACAGCTTTAGAAAACAAGAGACCAAAACATTCACGGATGACATTAATTTTCCTATCCTTTTTTCTGATCATTTTAGTTCCTACATATAGCAATATCATTATTTTTTTTAACAACTCTCCAGAAAACCCCGTATTATGAAAGTAGGGGCAAGTTGACTAAACCTGAGACAACTCCAAATCCTCCCACCATTCCAACTGCACAATCTTCAGGTAATTCTCAACTGATGATCTTGATCTTCGAGGAGCCATTCACGAAGGAGCGTCTGCCTTATAGTTTAACTCAGCATCCGATCAATGAATTTGTATCCCTTGAAATGTACCCTCCTAGAGTCCCATTCATGGTATCCACTGATAGTTGTTCCTAAAAACTAGGAAGAATCAACAGTGCAAACAGGCTGAGAGAGAGAGACTTGACCCCATTACAAAAAAGGGAAAATAACTAATTTTTGATAGGTTTAGACGCAAAATTGAAACCAAATGGGAAGATTGACTATCACAAAGCACGGCTAACTGCTGGAGGGGTCACTTAGTCATATGGATAGATGATCTTACGACATGTGCACCAACAGCCAAGATGAACTCAATTCGACTACTGTTCTCACTTGTAGTAAACCATGAATGGCTCTTTTCATTTACATATCAACCATAGTTAAATGAACTTTGTGTAAATTTCTAACTCACTGGTCACTTTTTCCCTTCTAAGCTTCTTTTAGTGATTCTCTTTCAATCCTAATCTAGAAACCCATATCTTGAAAATCCATGCCATAATCTTTTTCACCAAAAAGAAACACCCAACTGCTTGAACAAAATCCATCATCTTCTCTACCATGGTTACCTCTTGATCGCGAATAGCATTCAGAAAAATGAAGGGTTCCTGTGGTAATTTTTTGATTTAATTATTTACTGGGTAGGATTAAAGCATCATTTTGTTTGATTAATTACATCAGTTTTTTATTTAATCATTTACGGGCTAGGATTAAAACATCTTTTTGTTTGATTATTTCATCATTAGTACAGATTGTAATTAGGGCTGAAAAAGTGAAAATCCAAGAGAACTCTTAAAATATATCGTAATGTAGTGGGTATCTCCCCCTCCCATTGGATGTTTTCCCTCTTTATTTTGTGATTTGTGAAAACCCTAGCAGTGATAAGCCTTCATACTTAAGAATCAGAGCCAAAAAGGTCCTCTGTTGTTAACACTGTGTGTTTATTTAGCAAGTGAAGACCCCTCTAAGCCTCCTCTAGTAGACATCCATGAGTTCCAAGCTTGTAGATGAGCCCAAACTACGAGTACAAATCTTCTGGAGTGACTCCAAGGATGATGCCTTGGAAGTGTGGCTTCGCCATTATGATTATAGTATTGTAGTCCAACGACCATCTTGGATGCATATGGTACTCATGTTTAGCAAGTGAGATTCATGCGACAGCGTGTTGGGCTTGTGGTCCAGGCCCACAGGGACCTGGTCAACCCATGGGTCATGGACGCCGTGTAAAGCCTGTACACAAAGTAGGATAAATGCAAAATATCTTCTTCCCCATTTTCTTTTGCATAGCTTTTTGTTTAGTTTGTGTTAAACCCGTAAATACCCAAGATTGTGTTCACAATATATCATGGGCAATAGTGAAACAAATGAAATACATAATTAAATTATTTATTACTGTCGTCGTCATCAATTCATCCTTATCATTGTTGTCATCACCGCCATCATCATCATTAATTAGCTTAGTTGGGCAACTACTCAAGAGTGATGCATTAAACTGGAAGACCCAAGGATCGATCCCCGGGCATTTGTGTGAGACTAAGGTCCCAACACCACTCAACCATGAGGGTTAAAATGCATCATGGAAGCAATAAATCATAAATTATTAAATAAAGGATTGCATTTATAATACTAATAATTCAAAGGAAACTTTAAAGATGAGGAAAAGGGTGGTTTGTTATGAGGAGTTATTAATATATTAGAAAATGAATAGTTTCTTGATCTGTCTTCCATAACATTTACTGACCTAAAAGACTGAAAAGATGATCCAGTTATAAATTGCAAATATCAAAAATTACCAAGAAACTCAAATATCAGTGACACAATGTTTGGCATTCATTTTCCTATTAAATGTCTGTTTCTTGTGCTTAGCAAACGTTCATTTTAGAGTACCAATCAAACTGGTGTAATCTCTTAATTCGGGAGTATTTCAAGGATTTCACCATTCAATGGTTTAAATCATAAACAAATGGCCTTAACATACAAAATTACAGCATATGAATTTTACAATTTCCTATGGCAGAATTTATGGTTCTCTCTGTTTTGTTCGATGCTTCTTCTTATATATGATAGCAGGAAATAATTTATTCTAGAAGTCAACATGGAAGAAATTTGTGAATGTCCAACGAGAAAATGTTGGCTTGAATAACATGCATGACAACTCAATTAACATTTTAAATTGGACAGTAGCTTGTTGGCAGTTCCACAAGCAGCACTAGATAAAGGACTTGTGGAATAGGTATTTACCAAAATCATCCTCATAGGGCATCACCGGCAATCCATATTTATGGATGTGATTGGATAACTGGTTTTCATTCTGATTTTTCATTTCATTCTTCTAGAATACATGGATTTTAATGTCCAATGGAATATCAATCAGTTGAAAAATAATTATCACAACAGCACAGCACATATACTAACTCTAGACCACTGGGTCAAAACCACCACACGACAAAAAAATAATAAGGCAAGAATATCCATCAGGTATGTGTTATTTCAGTATCATCTCTCTCTCATCTGATCACACAGTGCAGAACTTAAAAGGATACATCACCAATTTCTCCAATGCAGCCAATCACATGCAAAAATTTTCTAGTAGAAATCAATAAACACGTGAATGAAACTATAAACTAGATAAAGGTGTTTGGCTTCTTTACTTTAGCATCCAGAAATCATTGTTTTTTCATCGACATTTTCTAATAAAAGATTTCCATATGTATTACATCTCACATTAGCCATCCTTATACATCCTATACCCAAACAGTGCAAATTAAGTTTAATAGAGTAGAGACCATTCAGGAGAGGTAAAAATCTCAATGACAAGAAACTACCAGGAGATTACTTGCAAACAAAACTGTCAACAATCATACCTTAATACAGCAGCTGGATAGTCCAAGTACTTTGACATTGTGAAGATCTTGAAGCCACAGCTCAAGACTGTGAGGGAGTTTGGGATTCCAACTACTAAAATAGAAGTCAAGATAGGCTTCTCTTAAAGGTAACACATTCCTCAGAGAGTTGTTGTATACTTTGAGCCCACGAAGACTCAAGATTTCGAGATGTGGGGCATGAACTTCAAGACCAATTTCATCACCAGATTGATTACTGCAGCATGCTATGGTCAAACGCTTTAGTCGCAAATCAGAAGAAGAAGAAGAAGGTAAAATTCGGAGCCGCCCAGAACTTAATTCACATTTATCCAAAACTAGCTCTTCAAGCAGAGGGCACCCATCTAACAATGCTGGAATAGATCCAACTTCCAAACATATCCATGATAAAGTAAGCGAAAGGAGCGAATTAAGGCATACATACTTAGGAACTCCCACAGAGCACCCATCCAGACTCAGAGAAATCAAACACTCACATTTGAATAGCCAAGAGGGCAAGTTGTATGCCCCATCAATTTTTTCAGGGAACACTAGATAAAGTTCTTTAACATCTCTTCTAACTGCAGAAAGAATCCAACTATCTATAAAAGAATCAAACTTTTTACTGTAATCGCAGGTGAGAGAGAACTTGTCAACCTTGGGAGCAACATGAAGAACCAGGGAACGCTCCACAAACTTGATGAAATCATCAGCATTATCACTAACAGCATCATCAACATCATCATCATCATAAGTATCATCATCATAATCATTATAATCATAATCGGAATCAGAATCGGAAGCGGAATCAATATCATTATTGAAGAAATCAAACCAATTGTAAGGTTGATGGGGATCTTCTTTTTCATCAATAGGGTCGAATCCTTCGAGATTTTTATAGTGGTATTGGTCGAAATCAAGAGATGGGATGGAAGTCCAAAGGCCCCTCCATCTGCTTGACAAAATGCCTGTTTGGACTGCTTGGAACACGTCCAAGAAAGAGAGGATGTGAACAAGGAGAGAGTCTGATAAGTTGCTGATTCGATCAATTACCAGTTCGTGGCTACTGCTGGAATCCATGAATGTTGAGGGATGATGGGTTTTTTTTTTATCATAAAACCCGAACTAAAACCCTAGATATGAAAACCGAAACTCTGTTTTCGATGCAAAAGCAAGAAGAAGAGAAGAAATGAGAGGGAGAATGATAATATCGCATTGAGATCGGGCGGGACGGATCGGTCCCTGGGAAAGACGGTTAGTTACTTCATACAAATACTTTTGGCTCATTTTCGTTCAAAGTATAAAGAGGATTTAAAAGATAATAATATATATATATATATATAAAAAAAAAACTTTATGTGGTCACCGCAGAAAATTGGAAGTGCACTAAATACGAAATTCGCATAGAAAAAGTAAATTTTTTCACCATGCTTTTTTTTTTGTCACATTTGATCTTCATTTTCTGTGTTGAGGGTCGACTGCGACCCCCGCTAAAACAAATGAGGGTCGCATTCGACCCTAAGTAGGTATAACCCCTTCATCTTCTTCCTTCTTTATCAAGTGTTCGAGTTTTAGATTAAAGGAAGAGATGACTGGATTCCACTTAAAGTTATTTTTTTGGTAAATTTATTATAAAGGATCCTTTCGGGAAAAAGCTCTTACAATTTTAAATCCAAATTTCTAGCATGCTATGCTTTTGTGCAACATCACGTGAAACAGATTTTACTAAAATGAAAGAATGGATTGGAGGAGCAATTCAAAAGCTAAGATCCATGCTCATTTGTGCGTTGGAACAGAAAAATCATGCCCATACAAGAAGATACCAATGGCTTAAAAAAAAAGATGCTACCAACTAGAAAACCAAAGATGAGGAAGAGAACAGGGCACCAGCAGTTCACATGATGCACAACCAATCGACAACATTTATTAGGGACCGAACCTTTCTTAAATTGACCAACCCACCAACAATATTTTTAGGGCCGATTGGCAATTTACCAGGTTAAATGTTCCCGTCATCTCTTCCTTTAATCAAAAATTCAAACACTCGAGGAAGAAAGAAGAAAATGAAAAGGTTATGCCTAATCGGGGTCAAATGCAGCCCTCACTTGTTATAGCGAGAGTCGCAGTCGACCCTCAACACAGAAAATGAAGGTCAAATGCGACCATAAAAAAATGGTGAAAACAGTTACTTTTTCTATAAGGTTTCTCTATTTGGTGCACTAATGGCTAAAGTTCCTTGTTTGGTGTGGTGGCCACTTAAAGTTACTCTTTTAGTAAAATTCCCAAGTATACAAGCATTTCTTTGAAGCTAAGTGATATTCATAAAAAAAAAAATTAAATGAAAAAACTACTCTTAGGAAAGTTTTTTATTTATTTTAGTAATCTCTTTTCGTCTACAAAACCAACCTAGAAATCACTTTATGGGTCTCATTGTTCAGATGTTGACAGCGGGTACCTACTTTTATAGTACAATTGTCCTTATGAGAATCTCAGAGAAGGTCTTGGAGTTCTTTTCTTTGGATTTCATATGGCTCAATTTTTAACTTGATTTTGATGATTATAACCATTTTATGAAGTTAGTTTTTCAGTTTTGATGATTATAATCATTTAATGAAGCTAGTTTTCCTGCCATTTGGGATCCATATAAACCTTTATTTTTTAGCCATTTATGTATAAAAGGTAGCTAAAGTGGGCCACACTAGATCATTTAGATTGGACGATCATTTATCTTAAATGATTTGTTAAAGAGAGAATCTGAAAATTAGATGGAAAAAAAAGGTGTTTTCATCATTTTTCAAATTATTTTTATGATGGGGACTTGATTTAAAGAAATATGAAGAAATTTCATACTCTTTTGAAATATTCAAATCTTCATGTACTTTTTTGTAAAAAAGCTAAAAGTTTTATACTTCTTTGAAGTTTTCCCCAATATACTATATTAATGCCATGGGTTTTGAAGATAATCTTTGAAAGTCCAAGATCGAATCCTTAGGGCATGTTTGGCACTTAACTAGTTAAAGTGAAGTGAAGTAAATCCAGACAATAATTGACAAGGGGTCATATCAAAAGTACACAATTTGAAAATTCCCTCCGAAATTTTCAAAAAAAGTAAAAAAAACAATCTCCTTTCTCCACTAAAAGACAAGAAAATTCCACTTTTCTATACAAAAAGTCAAAAAAATTCTATATCAAACAACTAAAAACAAAATATCATCATAACACCTTATATTTTATTCTCTCTTGATTTGATGTTTCACCTCACCATACTTCAATTCACCATACATCCAAACAAGCCCAATTTGGGTGAGCTAGGGTGAGCTACAATAAGTGACCAATTTTAACAAAATTTAACTTCTCAAAAATAAACTAGTCACAAGTGATGATTTATCAAACAAGATGCGGAAGCTAATAAAACAATCACCACAAGTAAACACCACCACACAGATTTATAGTGGTTCGGCTTCAATGCCTACATCCACTACCGGCTTGTGATCTAATCACCCCACCAGATTTCCACTATCTATGCTTTTCAATAAGCTAAGCACTAACCTTTACAATGTTGTTTTTCTAGGTTAAACAACAACCTTTACAAGATGCTTTTCCAAGGCTAAGCAATAACCTTTACACTAATGCTTTTCTTAGGCTAAGCAATAACCTTTACAAATGAAAGTTTTCTCTAAGAATGTGTTTATACAAGAACACTCTAAGAGATACAATTAAAACTCAATATATTTGCCTCTAAAATAGGCGGATATGAAATTGAAAAACCAACTCACACAAACACTAAATGAATGCAAAGATGTATGCTCATGTGTGATAACTTCAATCAAGTTCAAAACAAAGCTCAATTAATATATGCTTAAAGCATTTCAAAGTTTAAGGCACATAAAAGATTTGATTGAAGTTTAATGCAAATCACATGTATGAATATCAACTTGTAAATGACATGAAAATCAAGAGCTCACAAGTTGTATGAAATTTGTTAACTTAGAACATGTGATGCATGTGCAATGTTGTTTTCAAAACCAAATTAATTTAACTAAAGTTCAAATGAATGAAAACAACAAATGAAGATTCAATCAAGTAAAAGAATCATGCAATAAAAGAAAACAAAGTTTTTGGCTAAGCATGATTAAGGAAGATTTTAAAACAACTTGGATTGAAATCAAAGTGAAGAATCCAACCTTAATTAGATCAAAGATTAAGAGAAGAATGGATTCAACATATCATAGTTATCATGCTAAAAATCATTTACCAATAATTAAAACAAAGCATATAACATATGATTAAGAAAGGTAAAGCTTACTTAGAGATTTAACTTCATTAATCCAAGTTTTAGCTCTCCAAATGACCCCTTGGTCTCTCTTAGTTCATCCCCTTTATCTTGTCTCCATACACCTTAAAGATGGCTTAAAAATCTCCAACTTTGACAAAGGTATGAACTTCATTTTATAGCAAAAAACTGCCCAACGGCTAGTCCCCGGTCGACCTGCCCCTGTGCCCGGTCGACCTGGCCTTCACAACGGTCATAAAACTGACCATTTGACAGGAGCCAATGGCTCTTTACCCGGTCGACCCGCAGGGGCCCGGTCGACCGCGCCCACTGTGGGTCAACCCGGGCCTGGGACCAAAGTTCCCTAAAATGACATTTTTCAAAGAGATTTTCTTGAGGGAACTTTTGGGCCATTAAATCAAGCTTGGAATCATGGTTTTAAATCAAACTAAGATGCTTAAAATCATGAAACACAAAAAGCCTAAAAAGATTTGAAAGATTTAAAACTCATAGGCTTGCTTGATTTCTAAAAGTTCTTTTCAAAAACAAATGCATCCAAGTTTAAAAACAAAACATGCATAAATCAATACTTTTACAAGTCTTAAAAACAATGCATGTATAAATCAAGATTTCAAGATTTTCTAAATCAATGCAAGTGTGAAAATTCAAATGATGCTAGAATGATAATGCATCCATCAAATTGCAATACACAAAATTCCTAACAATCTTGACCAAAACTTATGATTTTGACTGGGAGTTATGAGAGTTATAACTCCTTACTTCCAATATGCAAACACTCATCTCTATTGGCAGAATCACACAGGAAACTCAAAACACAAGTAACAACCAATCATAGCAGTCTTAATTTCAGTTTTGTTGTAACTGTGTTAATTAAGTTAGTTTTTCACAAGTCAGTAAGTCAGTTGTGACGAACTTTATTCTTTGGTTCTGTTATATTAAAGTGTCTATAAAAAGCAAACAAGATCTGTATGATTCTACATTGAATGAGAAAATCTCTTCTAGGGTTCTCTGGTCATCTTTCTTCATGTTCTCACTTCTCCTTTCTCCTGGTCATCTATTCTTCTTCTTGTAAATCTCCTTTTTCTTTTTCTTGGTATCAGAGCACCAACAAACAAGCGTCTCTTCGATCCTCCTGCTGTTGAATCTTATCGCTGCAAGCTGCCTTGTGATCCAGACGTCTTTGTCTTCTTGGCTTGAAGATCTTTCACTGGAAGATCTGCTCGCTGCTTTCGATTTGTTGCTCTCGGCTTTCAATTTGCTGAAGTTTTCATCTCTTCGGAAGAGATCTGCTGTTGATCAAAGATCTACTCGATTTCTGCGCCATTTGACTAGAAATTGGCTGAAGTTTTCATCGATTTATTTTCTTTTATCAATGATCAGAGATCAGATATTAGAGATCAGAGATCTGTGCTGTCTCAATTTCTACTTTGTTGATCAGAGATCTATGTTGGGAATCCTCTTATGTGAAGATAAGTTCATCTTTCATGACTTCTTCTTCTTCTTTCTCTCTCGGTGGTCAATCTCCTACTTTTCTCATCTCTAATATAGGAAGTTTGATCTCAATCAAATTGGGGAATCACAATTACTTGCTTTGGAAGTCTCAATTTTTACCTGTTCTTCGTGCAAATGGGCTAATTGGATTCATTGATGGATTCAATGTCTGTCCGTCTGAATACATTCTTGATTTGGAGGGAAATCCTACTAAAGAACCTAATCCAAAGTATTATGAGTGGATTCAGCAGGATCAAAACGTTTTATGTTGGATTAATGCCACATTGTCTGAGAGTGTCTTGGCATATGTGGTTGGGCTATCTTCAGCTAGAACTATTTGGATTGCATTGGAAAAGCGTTTTGCATCCCTTTCAAGATCTCACATCATACAGCTGAAAACTCAACTCCAATCTGGCAAAAAGGGAAATCAATCTATTGTAGAATATGTTCAGAAGGTGAAACATTTAGCAAATAGCCTAGCGTCTGCGTCTTGCCCTATTGATGATGATGATCTAATCATCTATACATTGAATGGGTTGCCACCTGAATATGGTCCCTTTAAAACATCGATTAGAACTCATTCTGATCCGATTTGTCTCGCAGAACTTAACGTGTTGTTCTCCTGTGAAGAGCTGAATATAGAGCCCACATCACAATCTGTAGTTGATTTCTCCTCTACCGCTCTTCTTGCTACCAATGATGATTCTTCTAAGTCAGCCAATTTCAATAACAACAAAGGTCGTTCTGGTTATCGTGGGAGAGGATGAGGAAGATACAACAACAACTAGGACAAAGGATCCGAACAAAATTTCTCAAATCCAAATTTTCAGCCTCGACAGAACTCTTCAAATCCTGCCCAAGGAAGACTCTATTGCCAAATTTGTAACCGCACTGGACACACTACATTGGATTGTTACCATAGGATGGACTTCTCCTATCAAGGACGCAATCCTCCCTCTCAGTTGGCTGCAATGGCTGCATCTTTAATACAGGACCTGACCAAACTTGGTTTGCTGATTCTGGCGCTACCAATCACATTACAAATGATATGAAGAATCTTTCTCTGTAGACAGATTATCAAGGCACAGACAAAGTCTCCATTGGAAATGGACAAGGTTTGAGTATTTCAAAATCTGGTTCTTCTATAATTCGTACACCCTGTAACGCCCCAAGATCCGGGCGCCTCGAATCTTGGGATGCTACAGGAAAGTACCTAAGAGATGCGGAAAATCCAATAATATAATCAAGTGTGAATCTCATATGAGCAAGTAATTGGACAAAGCCCTAAAATTTTAGTTCACTTTAAGGGATTACAAGGTACTTTCCGTAATTAAACTAACTATTCAATCCTAAGCCGACACGGCCAGCTACAAGAAAAGGAGAGAATAGAGATCTAAGTGTCAGACGTCTCTCGATGCACCAACTGCATCATTCTCTGAACCCCACGGTAACGGATCAGCCGCCAAGCAATTCTACCAATCAAAGAATGTGGAAGAGAAGATACCTGAAAACACCAAGGATTGGGTCAGGCTCAATGAGCCAAGCAAATAGGCATGTTTAGATGGCAATACATTATATTAATAGATAAGGAAGAAGACCATACCTGATCCCAGCTGTACCTGCGTGATTAGTATATTAAAAGAAATATAGAATATCAGAGTGCAACGGAAAGCAGTGTGGAGTGTAGTGCATGAACGATAATCAAGATATTTATATAACAGATGTTTGATACAGCATATCAGTTAGATAAGAGAAGCCTCATCATCAAGACATCTTATAAATCATATGAGCACATCAGAGTCACAAGTAGCATAGATAACATGAGGAAGTAACCTTACCATATACGTAACCATCGTATCAAGATCAAATCATACAAATGTCGGCAATTAAAGACAATAAATAACAGCATCCACGATACATAATAATCATACATCCAATATATATCCACAAAAGCATATAAAGGTACGTCCACAGTTGAAGTACAAGGGACGTGAGGGGTCAGAGTCAACTCATCGTCGTTGTCCCAACAACTGTCGATGGACATTAGCCATGGGGGTCATAGCCACCCATCACTACCGTCACATCGAATAGGAGCGTACAAGAGTCCATCAATAACCATAGTCACTGCCAAGTCATAGTCATTGGTCTTACGTGCTAGCTCTACCTCAACACTCATCCATAGCCACGGCCAAGTCTCAGTCATTGGTCTTATGTCCTAGCTCTACCACAACACTCAATATCCATCCACATGTACCCGGTCCGAATGCCGGCGGTCTCGGTACCCGATCACTCATCGGTACCTACTGTACTCAATCACTCAACACTCAATATCAATGTCCATGCCGGTATCATAACCCTTGGCAGACCAATCGTACATCGATAAATCCTACAGATCACTAGGTGGGGGTACTCCGAACTGGATAGCCTTGTTATCCTTAATATAAGATGATAGTAGTCAAGGGTACGAGGCACGGAGTTCGGGTATAGTTAATCAATCATTGTGATTCTCAACAGCTAATAATGCATACCCTTATAAACCCCACTTCTATATACGCTTAGTTAGTATTATCTCATTATACAGACCTTCTTTCAGTATCTACCGTTAAGTTCCCAATATTATAGGTCAGGACTTCAAGTACCATGCCCCGACATTTCATCCAATACGAACCGTGATCATGGATCAAAGCCTAAGTGCAATGTCCTGATTTATAAAATATCTCGAGGCCTACATCCAAGGTTCGGACTTACCAGCCTGCCTTAGTGTCCGTTACCAGGTACCACATATCACAAATACATCGGTGTTCGCTGCCCCTCTCTTCATGTCCAGGGTCCCACTTCACCTAAGACAATGATCACGGAGTCTCAGATGCTTATTAAGTATCCTTGGTGCTCTTGTAGATGTTTAGTATCATAAGACACTCATAACCATTGAATCGTGTTCCGTTTACAACCCAAGACCCTACTTAGGTGGCTACACGGGTCAAGGTTAAGCCCGTCCCTTGACTCGTGTCTCGCATATACCAAACAGTCCAAATAGAAGGTCAACGGGTCCCACACATGATCAGATCATAAAATGAAACTAAATATGGAAAATCACTATTTACAGTGTACCGGGTCGACATCATGGGTACACGGGTCAACCTGCTACACTGTGGAAGTGGACAGCTAACTGAGAGTCAGAAAACACAGTCTGCAGTGTCCCCGGTCGACCTGGAGGGTCCCCCGGTCGACCGAGTAAACTGCGAGAATTTCCACAAACATCTGGCAGGTGGGGGGTACTGCAGTGACCGGTCGACCGGGTACACTGTATCAGGTACCCTGAGACCATTTTCTGCTCCCAGTTGAGGAGAAGTCCCATGTGTGCCCAGTCGACATCCTGGGTGACCAGGTCGATCGGGTACACACGAAATCCATATTTTCAACATCCTGCCCTCTTCCATTTTCCATCAAAACAACATAAAATGGATCCCAGATCTTCACCAAACACTTCCAAAAATCAAACACACCTCCCTCATCATGATCTCATCACAAATGGGCATTGATCTTCCAAATTGGGGATTCTCATCCATCAATGGCCAATAACATATAAGAAAAGGCTTAGAACAACTATCCATGCATAATACCATCTAATCAACCATCTAAATACAAAAATCATGCCAAATAACTATAAAAGATAGTAATTAACAATCTAAGCATATTAATCAATTTAATTAAATAATCTAAGCAAGTCTACTTGCCTAATTAGGAAGAAATCTCCTCAACTAGCTTGGGCTCCACTCCAATAGCTCTAAGATCACTCCCACAGCTGGATCTATAATCTCTACACCCATTCCCAAAGAGAGAATGCATAAGAAAGGGAACTTTAAGAGAAAGAGCTATATTACAAGGAAATTGGAAAGAGTGAGTGAGGATTACCTTTATTTGGAGAGGAAAGAGGGATCTAGGAGATGAGATGAATTAACTCCTTAGCTTGTAGATGGCTAGATGTAGATGAGGCTCTAGCTTCTAGTAATTGGAGGGCTAAGATTTAGAGAGAGAGAAATCATAATCTCTAACTTAGAGAGAGAGAGGGAGATGGGAGGGAATTTGTAGTGAAATGAGAGGAAGAGAGTGTAGGAAATGATTTGGGAAGGTTGTAGTAGATTTCTTATATAGGAATGATGGAATGGAAATTGTCTAAGGTACCCTCTCTTGCTAGTGTAAGTTTAGGATAAGGATGAGGGTATTTGGGGAATGCTAAAATAGAATGACCAAAGGGTCCTTGGTTGCCAATAGAAATAAAGGATAAGGACTACGGTAATTTAGGTATTCACATATAATGACTAAAGTATCCTCAAATGAGTGGTTATGAATAAAGGAGCCTAAGGGCAATAAAGGTATGCTATTTATTATGACAAAAGTGCTCATGTTTACTTTGTAGAGAATAAAGGAGCCAAGGTCATTTATGGTATTGGGATTTCCAAAAAGGAGGGCAAATGTATGGTAGAAAAGACTAGAGTACCCCCATATGATAAATGGATTAATGAGTTGGTTCATAGGTAGTTGGGTCATTCTAAGGTCAATTGCACAACTCTCTAAGGGAAACCCATCTATAATTAGGATTACAACTAAGGCCTCTAATTGGTTAATTAATTCTACGAAAACCACTATTAATCTTACAAGAGTCTCAATCCTATAAACTAGGCTTAATTAATGGAAAAGTACTAACTATTCATGCTAATCACCTATTAAATATGATAACCTATGGCTGACTTGGTCAAATTGGGTCCCACTAGGTATTTCTAAGAACGGGTCCTCACACACCCACCTCTTTTTTTAGCTTAAAAACATCTTACATGTGCCTGCTATTGCTACTAATCTTCTCTCTGTCTATCAATTTACCAAAGACAACAATTGTATCTTTATATTTGATGCTTCTGGGTTTCGAATACAGGACAGAACTTCGGGGAACTCTTTTCCAAGGGTCCAGTAAAAATGGTCTTTATCCATTCCACAGTTATGTTGCTTCGATCAGTCCTACTGCATTTGTTGGTGAAACGAGTTCTGCCAAATTGTGGCACAGAAGACTTGGCCACCCATCCATTTCAATATTTCGACAAATTCTATCCAATAATCCTCTACTTCCAGGTTCATATAATGTTCCATGTTGTGAATTTTGTCATTATGGAAAGACCTGTAAACTGCTATTTTCCATGTCTACTATTGTTTCCTCTTCTCCATTGGAGTTAATTCACAGCGATGTATGGGGTCCTGCCCCCAATTTATCTAGTATGTGGATACAAGTACTATGTGCTTTTTGTTGATGATTTTTCAAAGTACACATGATTGTTTCCTTTGTTC
Organism: Cinnamomum chago; assembly: GCA_038049695.1. Classification (NCBI taxonomy): domain Eukaryota; kingdom Viridiplantae; phylum Streptophyta; class Magnoliopsida; order Laurales; family Lauraceae; genus Cinnamomum; species Cinnamomum chago. The sequence goes on from CP142460.1 coordinate 53,536,758, forward strand.
AATAAATCAAATGTTTTTTATACATTTCTATTTTTTAAATTGCAAATTGAGAATCTTCTTTCATTGAAAATTAAAATGTTTCGATCTGATGGTGGAGGGGAATACATGAGTAGACGGTTTCAATCTCTTTTCTCTGAAAATGGAATTCTCCATCAGATTTCATGTCCTTTTACTCATGAACAAAATGGGTGTGCTGAAAGGAAGCACAGATATGTCGTAGAAACTGGTTTTACCATGTTGTTCAATGCTAACATGCATTCTAAATTTTGGCCTGTTGCCTTCCTTACTTCCACTTACCTCATCAATAGAATGCCAACAAAAACACTCCAAGGTATCTCTCCCTGGCAGAGGCTTTTCAATCACAGACCACCCTATTCCACTTTAAAAGTCTTTGGGTGTGCTTGCTACCCCCTTGGCTCCGTCCTTATTCCGAATATAAGCTTGATCCCAGGTCCAAACAATGTGTTTTTCTTGGTTACACCTTGAACTACAAAAGTTATAAGTGTCTTGATGTGCAAACTGGCAGAATTTTTTTGTCTTGCCACGTTGTCTTTGACGAGACCAACTTTCTTTTTCAACACCAAATTACTTCTATTCCGATTGCCTCTTCATCCAGATCTATTCCAAAAGGATTTCCCTTTTCAGCTTGGTTTAAACCTGGTTCTCTCCCACCATCATCTATATTAGGACCTTATAATTCTTCATCTCTATCTCATCCATCCTCCATTACCTCTCCTACACAGAGCCAGCCAGTTTTTCAGCCGGCATCACACTCACTGTAAGGTCGTGACCTTACTGGGTCAGTTGGGCCCCAATTACCAGCCCATTGACCCATTTATTTTGATATTATTATAATTATTATTTTATTAGATATTTAAGTGGGTTTAGATGGTCAGCGCGTTTCTTTTAGTGTTAGAATAGTGCCTGCAGAGTTTCATGCGATTCTGAGTTCGTTTGACCCTAGTAGGGGGTAGTTTGCAAATTAGGAAAAATTTGAGTGTTTTTTCAAAAAAATTCTATCGCCGTGATTTTGGGTTCGTTGGAAAGGTCTCGTCGCATTGATCAATTTTGTCTTCTCGCTCGTTGCGATCCGACGACCAGAAACCCTTCTAATAATTCATTCTTTCTCCGGACCCACTTAAGGGGTAACTTAGTCTTTTCTCCCTCCCTTTCTTCTTAACAAGAGATTAACACTAATCTCTTTTCTTTCTCTGCAACGAACGATAACCTACCGCAACCTCTTCTTCTTCCTCATTCTTCCAAGGCTCCAGAACTCCTTCCCTGAAGGATCACTTCCGCGATCCGAGCCGCTCACCTTCTTCCTCGCGATCTCCTCTTTCCATTGACATCAGTTTGGTAAGATTTCTCTCTCTTTCATCGTTTCAATCAATTCTCTTTGGTTTAGATTTATGTTAGATCTTAATCTTTTCCTCTCTTTCATTCTCATTTGCGTGTTAGATTGCGTTTGGTCGGGGTAGATCGAGGTTTCCACAGTAGTAGTAGGGTTTCTCCTCTGATTTCCCCAATTCCAATCTTCTTCTTGGTTGAGGCAAGTAGATCTGCATTTTATAATTAAGCATATGTGTATGTCTTCCATTGATTGAATGTATTTTCTTGTTAGGTTTTCCTAATTCCAAGCTTGTTCTGTTATTAATTTGGGTTTATTTAATTTAATTGTTAATTTTAGTTTGTTAATTGATGTAAGTGGAAATGATGATGGATGGAATGAATTATTGGGGGAGCACGGTGGCTCAGTTTTGTGAAGGTGAACCTTGGAAGGATTTGGAGAGGATTAGAAATGGTTAGGGGTGGAAAAATGCAAAAAATGGGGTTCTGTATTTGATGTTCAGGAAAATAAAAAAAATAAAAAATAAAAAAATAAACGTTGCACGCTGGACGTCCAGAACGTTCAATGGCCACTGAACATTCAATGGCCATGACATCAGCGCCGTTGTTGAATAAAAAAGAGAAAAAAAAAAACAGAAACGTTGAATGGCCACTGCTGACATGAATATGGCTGTTGTTGCATTATCCATCCACTGAGTCGGACACATGGTTGGTCCGTCGCGCTTTATATATATAAAGGGGCAAACTTCTATGAGCCATAACTTCTAAACCATACGTCGGAATTTCGCGAGCCATATACCGTTGAAAAGCTCTTTGAGCGTAGAATCCAATGATACATGTCTCGCGATGATTGGAAATCGGAAAGGGAGGTAGCTAAGGAGATTAATTATTTAGACCACTTTCTTGTTAGTAACGAGATTGTTAGCCTAGGTTTGGGCCTTAGACATTGGAAACCATGAAACCACTCTCACGTGACCATTAATGGGGTTTTGAAATCATAGCACGTGGCTTGGTGTGCTTCGATGGATTGTTTGGGTATTCGTGTATTGTGTATGGTTTAACCGAATGCGTATGGAATTGAATCAATCGATGTTCAATATGATTGTACACCAAGGAAATTCTTTATAAGCATTGATGATTCAAATTCCCTACGCACTCCGTTAAACCACATATGGTACATGGATGACAACACTTGCCTAGGATTGGATTGTAATCTCTCCTTGATTTGTTAATCGTATCCGTTGATTTTGTATCCTTGTACACTCTCTTGGCATAAAACACCTAATTAATTATGAAACATAAACTCTTGTAGAATTAGAACAAGGGCCTGATTTAGAGTATACCTTAGGAACCATGTATCGTGTATTGATAAACATGACTGGCTAGAATGTAAGGGATTATCGTATGGATGGTCTATCTTGTATTGTTTGAATGAGATAATCCCTAAGAACACGCTTTGTTTGCTGAGCTAGCCAGACTTGCTTGACTTGGTTTTCCCCGCGTGTCAACACCACTTTATTATCATTATTATTTGCATATCATGGTCAGCTGCAGTTTGAGGTTTATTGATGGGCCGGTTACTCGGACATCGGGGTGGCAGTCGGCTTTGGACGGCGTCCATGGTGTTGAATAGTTGGGAGCGGGCTTGGACCGTGCTACTATTCCCAGGACCGGGAGCTTGGATCCCCCTGGAGTCGGACTTTGGTATCAGTAGTCCGGGTAGGATTGTTACATCCACGGAGTCTCCCTCTTGTGTATTGCATTACATTGGTAGTGGTGATTGTTAGTATTGCTAGGATTTCTATTTATGATTCTGATGGCTACTCATGCTACCTGCCTAGTATTGTTCTTTGTATTCCTACGATCTTGTACTTGTCATTACTCTTATATTTGATACATGTTATGTTTTAATTATATCTTACTTATCTATTGTTCAACATGTCGTTGACTCGGTTCCTTGATATGCAGACTCCTCAGGTGAGTACTACTACGAGGAGCAAGCCGGTGAAGAAATCCCAGAGGATCTCCAACCAGCAGAGGAGGCACGGGAGTGGAGTGCCGATGACGTAGAGTAACGTCATCATTACCAGGCACATGAGAGACTCACTTTGGGACAAACATTAGATTTTATTTAATTCATTGTTATTCTTTGTTGAACTTTTCTTTCATGGACTCTATGTTGTTTAATGGCCTTAGTTTCTGGGATGGCGATTGTAATTAAATTAACTTCCTTTTTAGCTTTAATTGTTTCTTGCAACTTTAAATTTAATTGAGATTTATTATCCATTGTTGATATCAATGTATGAATTCCGTTATTGTTTTATGTTTTGAGGTTGAAATACATTATCCTCACAGCGGATTTACGATCCTTGGGCCAAAAAGGGCAAAAAAAATTAATTGGCCCAAAATTTCACTCCCCGGATTCAGTTTATTCTATAATCAGGTTCGGGGGACGTGACACTCACCATCTATTAACCATATCAATCCTCCACTTGAAATAACCAAATTCACTTCCCCACCTCCTCACCCACCAAGTGTAGAGCCACACTTGTGCAGATCAAGTCCCTCTACATTCCTCACCAACACCAGCCTGTTCTGATGTTGTTTTATCTACTCCATCAACTCCAGACTCCACTCCATCAGACCAGTTTTCTCAACCTACTACACTAACATCTCCACCTACTAAACATGGTCCCTTACTGCTTCCTACCAACTCTCATTCTATGGTTACGCGATCCAAATTGGGCATAGTTAAAAAGAAAGTCTTTTTCTCTACTAAACATCCTACTGTTGTTCCATCCAATGGCTCCTATGATACAGTTGAACCTACCAATTATCTAGAAGCAGTTAAATCTCTTGAATGGAGACAGGCTATGGCTGAGGAATTCTCTGCCCTCCAGAGGCAAGGGACCTGGACACTTGTTCCCTTCTCCCCTACTCAACACTTGGTTGGATGTCGCTGGGTATATAAAGTCAAACATAATTCAGATGGATTTGTGGCTAGGTTCAACGTAAGGTTGGTCACTAAGGGCTTTCATCAGGAATATGGTGTTGATTACAATGAGACATTCAGTCCGATGGTTAAACATACTACAATTAGAGTTGTCCTCTCTCTGGCTGTGTATTATAACTGGACAATCCAGCAACTTAATGTTACTAATGCTTTCTTACATGGTATACTTCAAAAAGAGATATACACAACCTCCTGGTTTTGTAGATACTTGCTTTCCAAATCACGTATGCAAACTTCATAAGTCCCTCTATGGACTGAAACAAGCGCCTCGAGCCTGGTTTGAGCGGTTTTCTAATTTCTTGCTTAGCCTGGGCTTTCTCACCACATATGCTGACTCCTCCTTGTTTTTCAAACATTACAAGACTTCCATTACACTGGTTTTAGTATACGTGGATGACTTAATCATCACTGGAAATTATTCAGTTTATATTCAATCCCTCATTCGACAACTGCATATGATCTTTGATAAGAAACACTTAGGTGATTTGCATCACTTCCTTGGAGTTGAAGTTCACAGAAATTCTCATAGTCTCTTTCTCTCATAGTCCAAATATGCATATGACCTTCTTTTCAAGACTACAATGTTAGGTTGTAAACCTTATGGCTCTCCATGCAATTATAAGCATGTTACTGTCTCTACTGACGACACGCCCGTACCAGATCCTTCTGAGTATCGTAGTATCACAGGGGCTTTACTGTATCTCACACTTACGAGACTGGATATCTCCTTTGTTGTAAATCAAGTGTGTCAACATATGCACCATCCCACAGCCTCTTATTCCACTACGCTAAAACGTATTCTGCATTGCCTAAAGGGAACTCTGTCGCTTGGACTTCGATTCACGAAGGGACCGCTTAAGCTTATTGCTTTCTCTGACGCTGATTGGGCTGGGGATCCTGTTGATCGACGGTCAACTACTGGGTTTTGTGTTTTTCTTGGTTCTAATCCAGTGTCTTGGAGTGCCAAGAAACATAGCACAGTAGCATAGGAAACTCAAAACACAAGTAACAGCCAATCATAACAGTCTTAATTTCGGTTTTTTTGTAACTGTGTTAATTAAGTTAGTTTTCACAAGTCAGTAAGTCAGTTGTGACGAACTTTATTCTTTGGTTCTGTTGTGTTAAAGTGTATATAAAAAGCAAACAAGATATGTATGATTCTACATTGAATGAGAAAATCTCTTCTAGGGTTCTCTGTTCATCTTTCTTCATGTTCTCACTTCTCCTTTCTCCTGGTCATCTATTCTTCTTCTTGTTCATCTCCTTTTCTTCTTCTATCTCCACTTCCAACATGTAACCACTCATCTCCTCCACTTCATGTAACCACCTCTTCTTCCCACTTTTCACTTCTCTGCAAGAACTTCATTTATATTCCTATTATAATCACCAAATCATTGTCATGAGTATTTGGGGATTGATTTTGCGTAATCTAAGTTTTTCTTAATAAATCATTAGATATACTTTTCAGTTATCGATGAACAAGCTCGTGTTAAGCATGGGTTGTTGTGCTAGTGATTTATCATATTGAATCTAATATAATCGAGAATGTTCTCCTACAGTCAGATTGCATGCGTAGCCTTGCTCTTTGCAACCCACTTGGGCTAGCCTTTGATCAGTGCCCTTTTGATACCCTTTTCATCCCATGATCTGGGATAATCATCAATTTTATATTCATAGAAACTTTAATCGCCGTTGAATTTGTAGCCTTTAAACATTGTGGAAGCACGGACATAATTGGGTTGGCCGCTACAAACACGATCAGAATTGCATTGTCTTCGATCAAGAATTAGATGCAAAGATCTGTGGCTGTCTACAAGATATTAGTCACGTGTGATTCATTCTTCACGATCCAAGGGCAATGATAGACACCCTGATAGACACCCTGAACTATGATGATGATGGTGGACGGTTCAAGTCTAATGGAAGGAAGAGGGAAAAAGGCTTTCATAAAAGGTCTTTCACTATTTCTTACGAGTGTTGAGATAATCTGTAAACACTCTCTCTCTCATATCTATATATAGCGTCTCAATTCAAATTTGAATAGAGATATGATAAGGATAGAGAACCTCCTATTGAGAGACACACATCTATGTGAGACGTGTATCTTCTCGTAGAAGAGCATTGTTCATAATACATGAAGATACACCTGGTGTTGTTCGGCAAGTTTATTTTTGTATTTATATGACTTAAAATTGACTCAAATAGACATTGAGTGCTTTCGATTATTTGACAAAGTGCTTATGGGAGAGAGATTAGGCTGAGAGAGGGAGAGCAAGGATGGCAATAAATCGGGCTAAGCATAGGTTGACCACTTGTCCTGCTCCATACTCGACTCGACCGGTAACAAGTTTTGTAGTGTTTAATACCAAACTCGCTCAAAGACAATTACGGGTCAGGTTAGATTTGTTAATGATTGATTTTTTTTCCTAAATTTTGAAAATTTTATTTGCATAACACAGGATTTGGATTTTGAACACATAACTTATGGGTCGAGTATGTCTTATGGGTCGAGTATGTCCACCTATAAAAACATGTGCTAATGAAGTTAAATATACAAATCTTACTATGTAATAAATAAAATAATGACAAACGAGGCAGGTTAGGCATAGCCAAAACTCAAACCCGAATGGAGTCAAGGTTCAATAAAACCTTATCCGACTTGAACTTGACCAACAAACTATCAAATCTGCCCCTAGCGGACTGGGGAATTGGGATGCGTCCCCATATAAGTCGACCCATAGTCATCCCATCACGCATCAGATGACTTTGTGCACCTCAATGAGGGGCGGGCGTTTCTGCCTTTGTCTAATAGCCAATGAAAGTAGGAACCATTCTAGCTACTCACTCACCATTTTTAAGAGAACCTGGAGGAGACTTGCCTTTTTAAGAGAATATGAGGAGATAAAATAGGATAAATAAGACATGTACAAGATATCAAGCTATGAAATAGGGCATTTTAATTTGAAAAAAAAAAAAAAAAGAAGTTCGAACATTTATTTGATTCCAAGTTATTAGTTATGCCATTCTTTTCTCTTCTTTACTTTGTATGATGGATCACACCTTTGGTTAAATCTAGGCCTTGAACACTCGCCTGCCCAATAAATTGATATTATTTTCAATTTAGCACAACTGTTTGGTTAAATCTAAGCTTTTCACATTACCAATCCCCCATGAATTGGTATTGTTTCCAATTTCATATCAATCCAACCAATAGATGTCATTAGATTCTAAAACGGAAAATAAGGGTGTGTTTGGCATCTTACCATTGGAATGTTCCCATGTTGAGGCAATGGAAAACATGTTTGGTAAGTGTAAATCACCATTTCAAATTTTATTATCACTCGAAGGAATCTCAAAATCTTAACCCGCTGATATAAGAAAGTTGGAAAAAAATTATTTTTTTCAAGAAACAATTTGCCGGCATAGTTGATTCCTACTCATCTCGGGCCTTTTAAAGGTGGTCATTTAAAAACTCCAATCCGCTTATTTATCCTAAAGGTAGGCCCCATATTTACAATCTCAAAGGTGGGTCACACGGTCACAAACACAAAAGGTGAGCTCATATTATAATTTGTATAATGGAGGGACCACATTATAAGGCACATGTTCTAATTTTTAAAAGTGGGCATCACGTTTTAATTTCTAAAAATGGGTCCCATCTCCACAATCACAAAAGAGGTGGCCCCACTTTATACTTCTTAAAGTTAGGTCATATGGTTCCGGCACAATTGGACTCATAGTGGATTATATATCACGCTCAAATGTAGACCATATTTCCTCCTTTTTTTTTGAAACAGGAGATTTCCTATTCAAAGTCCATCAAGAAGAGAAGCAACTGGGCAAGGAGATCTTAACCAAAAAAAAAAATCAGATGAGTGAGTTGGGAACGAAAACAGTTTGCTATGCTTGAAGAAAGGCTTGAATAACAAAGCCGAGACTATTTTTCCTCAGAGCAAGTGAATTCAGGGTATGAAAGAGCCATCTGCACATGCTCCTTACATATAGATGGAACAGAAAAGGTTAGCAACTGTAGTATACATCTTACCTGGTACCTCATGAACCTTTATGGTGCCAAAGCGAGGTTAGTCCCATGTGTAACTCCTTTTTGGTTGGGTGAGCTTTTAGGACCAACTGCCTCTCAAAGGCCAACCTGCCTCCTTTTGGACTGGCAAGTCACATAGGAATCATGAGCAGCTGCAGTACATTTCCACTCAATATCACCAAAGACAAACTAAAGTCAACTAACAGTCTACGATATCATTAAAACCGACATTGCAAAATCCAAGGACACAAGTCAACAGGTAGAAATTAAAGAACTCAAAAGAACTGATACTTGATGTTCAACCAAAAAGGTGAAAGAAATTCAAGGGGTATCTTAATTCACTCTATACACCATTTCCACAAAATGAAACTGCCCTCACAGGTGAAAACAGAAAAGATAGCTACAAACCAAAACCAAGAGATCTCCAGCATTCTATTTGTACAATAGTGACAGTTCTGCAGATGAAGAAGCTCTAGGAATAGAGGTCAATTTCTGAGATACCAACAATAATATCTTTGACCATTCTTCCTCTTCAACAAAATCAGGTTTATCACAGAACTGAATAGTCATTTTCTTTAATACCACTGCCTTAGTCAGGAAAAATCTCACCAGCTCTATTTCCTTATCTTGCTTCACAAAAAACCTTCTAAGAGTTTTACGCCCAACAGCAGATGTAAATTTTCGTCCCATAAAGCCAGAGATCTTGACAGTTGTGAGGCGACGTTCCATGCAAGGGAATGAAAATTTAAGCCGCCCCCAGTATCCATTATCAAAATCATTATCAGGTCTCAGATCCGGCTGCAAAATCATTTGATCTACACTTCAGACTTTGCATAATCCATAGTACAAGCCAGGGAACTTGAAAATTTAAATGTCAACAAAGCTATTAACAATATTACTGATATTATTATTAGACAATGCTAGGTACTTACCGCGAAAAAAAGGCTTGGGGACAACTCTATAATGAGATTCTCAAGATCATGTGAACGCCATAATAAATTGGCTATGCCTCGCAGTTCCAATCTTTCTAATTCAGACTCCAGCATAAGACACTTGGTCTTGGAGTCATACGAAGGCCGATATAGTTCCTCCATAAAGGATAATACCTTCACATGACAGATGCAATCAAATAAGAAACAAGGAACTCAACATAGAGTCTCAAAGTTTGACCTACTATTCCACACAAGAAATACAATTTATCAATTCCTATATCTTATTTTAAATTAGAAAATGGTGCACCATTTTATCTATGGAAGTTACCATGAGGTGAAGAAAGTGAAGTATTAAAATACCTATGAGAACTCCTTTCACCATCTTATGCGGAGAACTTCAAGTGGGCCCAACTTCTGACCCCAAACCCGGGGTTTGCAATTTGCATCCACAGAATGGACTGGACTGCTGGATCAAGGGTCAATTTTCTTTAATATAAACCCGTTAATCTTGTAAGCAATGGATCAAGGGGTTAGAGGCATGAGATTTCCATCTCAAGAGGGGTTTTTATTATTTTATTTTTTTCCCGAAGTTGAGCTATAAGCTTTTATGTTATTTCTATCATAAAAATGCATTAACTTAAAGCAATAAAAATACATCGCTACAAAAAGTTTAAAAGATTTAACAGTAATGAAACATTTAGATTCTTGCTTCACTGAAAAGGTAAAAAAAAAAAAGGTCGAGTTTGGGAAGGGACGAGGTAGACCATATAAGGAACTGATTTGGGGCCCACTGGATGACCCCCCTCCCCTTCACCGAACGGACATCACCATTGAATAGATGGATAAATTCTTTTGGGTGAAACTTGTGGGTTGTTGATCAAGGGGGATGCTCACGTGAACCCCGCCACCATGTACAAATATGGCCCACCCAGATTAATCAATCCCCCCAATCCCATCCCCAAGTGGGGCCCAACAACAAGGTGGACTCCCGCACCTAGTAGTTGCATTTTTCATGAAATTTAATCCGACAGTGATTATTGTTAATATTAGTTCCAAATTAAAGTGCTAATTCATTGGGGGGTTAGTGAGTGTGAGAAGGTTGGATTTTTCATGGGGTGTCTCATGTGGTGGTAAAAAGATTACCTCTCACGCAAGATCGTGAGAGGTACTTCCTAGTAAAACATAACCCTATACATACATACATACATATATATGACTCAAAGAAGTCAAGGTCTTTTTCAGGGAAACAAAAAGGAAGAAGGTACAACGAACAAGCAGGCATCAAGCCCTTCTAGAACTCTCCATGCACGAGGCACTTGCCTTGGTGGTGTTTTCTTCCTCCCTTGTTTTGGCTTCTATCACTATTGCTATACCATTATTATTTAAATACAGGCCATTTAGCCATTTTTCATTCCAAGTCATCTATGTATAAGCCTCTTTTTTTTATATATATATTAGGTGATTGACTAGGATTTGCAACCTCATGATCACAACAATGAAAACTTGGCAGTGAAGAAGGGAGGAGAACTAATTAAGAGAGAAAAATATATAAAAAAAAAAAAAAAAAAAAAAAAAGATCTTGTTACTGACAGCTGACTACAGTTCAATGCCGTCTAGAAGCTGTAATGCTCCAATTCTAGGTTGCTAAAGCCAACTAACACAAACTATGCGTGGTTGTAGCAGTGAAGATGGGGAGGAGAAAAAAAATATATTAAAAGAAGACAATGGTTAATATGTTAATGATGATGAATTGATTATAATGATCACTACTCTGAAAATCGAAATTGTATAGCAAATTATCCAAGGGATCAAATCAAATTGAATCAGTAATCGAACAATTTTTGAAGTTTTATAAAAATATATATAATCTTAAATAAAAAAAAATAGTAGCAGTTTTATAATCCATCAATGTTTCATACATGGTAGCAACAATATGGTTGACATAACACTGACACAATCAATGAAGAAGATCACAGACATATACATACATCATATATGATAAGTGTGAATAGTTAAATTTGTTTAACCATATCAACATTAGTAGAAAAAAACACCAGCTACATCATTTTTTAATCTTCAAATTGAAAAAAAAAATTCCAAATTTTCAAAGTTACACAATTACAAAGTGTTTCCTACGTGAAAAATGAAGAGGAAAAAGACGAAAGACGAAAGAAAATTGCAGGGTGAATGAAACACCCCAAAGTTGAATGCTCCAGTCTATAAAACCACCCAAAAATCTCATCAATTCTTATCTTAAGAGGCTTCATTCATCACCAGATAACATTTCAAAAATTAGAAATACCCCAAAAAAAGGACTAAAAATAGTTAATGAATTATTGCAATTCCCATCTAGATGAATCGCTTGAACATGCGATTCAAAACACGGTGTGTTGCATTGTAGAATTCTCAATTGAATCTTGAATGTTTTAACTATAAATGGGATTCACTTTCACTGAGATATCAAAATAATAATAATAATAATAATCAATGGTTGTCCCCAAAAAAAGGACTAAAAATAGTTAATGAATTATTGCAATTCCCATCTAGATGAATCCCTTGAACATGAGATTCAAAACACGGAGTATTGAATCATAGAATTCTCAATTGAATCTTGAATGTTTTACCTATAAATAGAATTCTCTTTTTCGATATAATTCATTTTCCCTAGGTTTTGATATGAATCATAGGAATGGGGGCGGATGTGAATCGCAGTGGTTGTATCAACTAAAGCCTCCACTTTCCATTGTCCAATCTTCTTAGCTTCAATCCATACCAGATGTTAGTATTGAATTCTCGTCTTACACTTCTACCATTGAGTACCCTCTAGAAATTAGTTTCTAACATTTTAGTACTAATAAGATAAAGAGTTTTTCAGTGGGCAAACAAGGATCAAAATATTGGTTGTAGTGGGCATATCAGCTGGTGATCAAAACAATACATATCAGGCGATGTGTATTGGTTATTGGCATGAAACAAAAATGAGGTAAAAAATCCAACAAGATCTAAAATATTGGGAAATAATAAAATTTAATAATTTTTTTCAATTGTAACCAAGATAGGTAGGCATATGGGATTCCTCATTGTCATACATCTTCAGATAGTTGTATGATTATAAAATAATAAAAGTAATCAAGCAGTTTTCATCACTATTATGCAATTCAAATAAGCAATTTACCAAAGAGGAAAAGGGATACATGTATAATCATAGATCATTCATAGTGATTAGGGATATCATACATAATTTTAAATAAATAAATAAATAAAAACCATAAGCCCTTTTGGATTGATCTATGGGAAACATAGAAATTAGAAAGCATTTTTAAGTGATATGGTTGGTCTATCATGAAAGAAAATTCTCGTTTCGTTTTCTTTTCATTTTTTGAAGAACCAAAAAATCAAAATCAATAAAAAATAAAAAATAAAAGAGACCAAATAATGCAGAAGAGTTACAAATATTTCATCAAAACTTGGATACGATGTTTTTATCATATTTCATGACAATTTAGAGTGAAAGAAAGAAAAAAAAACATATGAAATTCAAAATTGTCAATGCCTTGAAATAAACCCTTGGAAAAACCTTGCGTATCGGCTTCTATCCAACGATTTCTTGACATTTCTAGTGTTTTTTCATGCTTAGAAGGGTGGATAAGAGATGGTGCACCTGCTCAAAGGGTTTGGGGACTGAAAAAACCATTGGGAACGAGTTTAAGAGGTTGTTGTGCCCTAAAAGGGATGACCGCTTCATATCGGTTGATAAGGTTGTCATACCCTAAATGGTCAAACATTGTATTGGTCTATAACGTCTAATACACCAATCTATTTGCTGATACAGATCAATACAGATAAGAACGGTAATAATTTAAAATGTATCAGATCGACTCAGCCGATGCATGGACTACAATATGCATCGCTCGATATTTTGATCCTTGTTGGCAATACACAACACGATTGTTTTTCCTATTAATAATAATCATACCTTAGGTCGTTCTAATTTAGTGTATTTGATGTGTGGGGCCTTGCCCCCAATAACTTTAGTGATGACAAAATCATCTTTTTTGATGCCAATGAAGATCAAGTTAAAAATGTGATCGCTATCTTGCTTTGTTACTTTTCCAAAAGCTAATTGTTGGCTGTGAGGGTTGAAGATCAGCTCCTTCGTCATCTAGCAGACATTTTGGGCTGCAAAGTAGGTTCTTTTCCAGCTACCTATCTAGGCTGCCTCTTTGCATTCGGCACGCTCCAAAGTCCATTTTGGAATCCTATGATTGAAAGGGTTGAGAAGAAATAATTATCAGTCTGGAAAGCCAATTATTTGCAATTAGGAGGAAGGAACAATGTTATTTATGTGACACCCTCCACCCTCCCGGTTTATTATGTGTCATTGCTCGAATGCCCAGTTTCCATGGTCAATCACACTGATAAACTGCAGCGTGACTTCCTTTGGCAAGTAAAGATTCTAAGAAGAAATATCATCTATTGGATTGGCATCAATTTGGAAGCCCAAAAAGGATGGAGTTTGGGGTTAGACCAATAGGCAAATGACCCATGTTTGTCTGGGTAAATGGTTATGAAAGATTGGAGAAGATGGAGACAGTCTCCGAAAACAAGTCATTATTGCCAAATATGGTGTGCTGAGGAATGGATGGGACATCCAGAGTCCCAAATATCACTCTTCAAGAATTTGGAGGCATCCTTTCTGTGAAAGATTCCTAAAGACAATATTAGATTCTCTGTAGGATTTAGGGACAAGATCTTCCTTTGGCTTGATACTTAGATAGGCAATAGGCAACTCGCTGCCGAATTTCTGGGTTTATTTAATTGTGTGAGAGACTATCAAGGCGAAGATTGAAAGCTATATGGCCAGGAATAATTCCCAAGTGATGTGAGGCCCGATTTTTAGAAGAAACTTAGGCCCCGTTTGGCATCATTCCTTTGTAGTTCCTGATTTTGTGCCAATATCGGGTTGTGCTGAGATTGTGCTATATATAAAACTTGTTTGGCAGCGTAATATCAGATTTTCTCATGAGAATAAATTATTCAGAACTTGTTTGGCAACATTGTAATAGTATATTTCTAAGGAACATAATCAACACAATTATGTTCTAAGGACCCATAAGTAGATTAATTAATTATAAATGTCTGTACTAAAGTATTTACAAAAATTAATTATCGTGAAGTGACTAAATATGATAATGTACCTAACAACTATTAAAGTTAGATTTAGTTAAAAACCCACTTCTAAATTAGTTATGGTCCATTTCTCCACCTGATGCCTCAATGGGCAAACAGTGTGCATTCTGCCCCATGAACGATGGGCTAGCTTGGACCATCTGAATGGCCAGCAATGTTTGCTTTGGATAAAACGAATTAGTGTATGGAGAGAAATGATGGTTGTGAGTAATCTCTCTTTCCATTAAATCTTTTTGACAGACTTGGTTTTCATTTTTTTTTTATCTTTACCCATGAAAAGAATATTTTCTATCAAATATTTTATGTGACAGACTGGAATGGTGGGGGGGGGGGGTGCGCGCGCGGGCAGTTTGGGGTTGAATATTATGGCCTATGATGGAGGTTGTTGGATGACATATAGTTGCATAGATATTGCTGACAGTTGAGAAAAATGGGTTTGCTTGGGTTGCTACTTGCTACAGTGGAGATTCTTGTGAATATTAGGGCCGGAATATTTGAAGAGAGATGACAGCGATGGAAGCCATTAGAGTGCAAAGAGAGAAAGAGGAGATGGAGGGAGACAGGGTTGAGAGGTGATAGACATTTGCCGTGTTTTGGGGATTTTTTTAAATGATTCCTTATCCGGACTCGTTTGTACATGCCTGCTGGAATGTCCCTAGAAAACAATAAAAGATAGATTTGAAAAATGACATTCCATGAAATGTTCCATGGAGCAAAAGTGTGGAATAATATTAAATACCATCCAAACGTGTATCTCAATGGTTTGTTCCGTAGGAACATGAAAACATCCCGAAAGAACGTTACCAAACGAGGCCTTAACTTCTCGTATTCAAGAGGTATGTTGGTTACAGATGATAAAATGTTGGTGGATGGGTCGAGAGATGGTGTGAATGAAAACTAAAAAGATGTCGGAAGGCTTTAGAATCCAAGGGTTTTAAATTAAGTCGTACAAAGACAAAAATATATGAACCATGGTTTTAAATATCACCGGAGACTGAGTCGACTCGGCACTTACCGAGTCAGGTCCCATGGGACTTGGACTTGGCCTGCGGTGTGTTTAGTTGGGCTCGTTAAAAGCTCTTTTAGGACTTTTGGGCTTAGAAAAGCCCAAAAGCCTGAATTTGGTTGGCTTATTTTTAATAAGGTTTCTATAAAGTAAAAGGAGAAATTTTACCTTCATCTTAAGCATGTGAAGGTCAACTTCAACTTGAGAAGGGGCTTTATTGATTTTGCGGAAAGCTGGAACGGGTGTGACGGAGTGGACATCGGAAACGGACTCATATTTCCCTCATTTTGAATGAGGGAAATATTGGCATATGTAGAATGTATGTTGTCTCTTCCTTTAATATCTTTCTCCCTGTCTCTCGGTCTTTATTCATCATCTTCATCTTCTACTACTATCTGATCTTCACTCAATCTCTCTTCTTTTTCATTCACGACATCCCTTATTTTTCATGTTTCTTGTAATTTTTGTCAGATAACGAGTCTTCTCCTCCCTCCTTTTTTCCAGAACTTATACTATTTGAATGAACTTAAGTTACTGACTCACTTTTTCGGACTCAGCTATGTTAGAATGTAAATTTCAAACTTGAATTCTTGATATTACTTTCTGAAAGAAGTGGATTTCATCAGACTGTCCGGATTGATGCCTTTTTTTGGCTTCACATTTTCTTTTGTTGTGATTTCCGAGTGAATACTGTGTATAGTAGTGTATTTTGAATGGTGGGCCTAGCTAACTCTGCAAAGATTTCAAATCCTAAAGAATTTTTCAGTTTTCTTCCAACTTATTTATAATTTCCATTGCATGCTTCCCGTTCAAACTCTATAAAAATTAGGAGATTTCTGAATTCCACAAAGCTACAAAATTAATCTTTAATGTGCAATCCAGTATTGGAGGGGCCACCTTGTGAATGGCTTATCCATACAAGGTCCACCACCTATGCTATAAAGGAATTTCTTTGGATCAACCAACACTTTGGTTCCGCCCCTGAGGACGTGCTTGTGATCTTCACACAGAAGTCCCATTGTGCTGCTCATTATGAAACAAAAGTCAACACAGTTTATTTTACTATCTTTATCTTTTTGTTGATTAGTAGTTTGTAGAGATGCTATATTTTTATATTGGAAGACTTTATTTTTTGTTGGAGAACAGCAACTAAATTTGCTGTGTTGCCAAACTTATATTGGGAATGGTTATTGTAAAAATGGCACTTTGTCAAAAGCAGCATATGTAGAATATTAACATGCATGCTAGTCAAGAATGGCTACTTACCTAAGTGGTAAGGAGTGGCAACTTTCATCTAGCTGCTCAGGGTTCAAACCCTGGGTACGCCACCTCTTCACGAGTGTGCTGGCCTTCTTCCCACTTGTGTGGGCTCTCCCTTGGGGGCCAGACCCAGGGGCTGGGTTACCAAAAAAATACTTTGAAGTGAGTGACAGGCATAACGCATGACTGCACATGCTTAGGGTGGTAGAGTTTGTGTTAGTTTATTTTAAAAAGTTATTCATTTATTGTTTTTCTGACTTTTCGGTAAATAATTGATGTATATTGTTAACTCTCCTGAACATACTTATATATATATATATGAATTGAAGACAGCATTATGCTAAAGTTTTTGTTTTTTTTTTATTTTGTAGAGACCACTATATCTAAGTGAGATTCAATTGGGTCCACATGAAAAGACCCATCTATGGTTTGATGTCGGGCCATTTACCTACAATGCCCTTCAATATTGTGTAATTTATTTTTTATAATGATTTATGTGAATTATTTGATTATTATATGTTAATATGTTAGAAGTTGCTTTCTATACAGGTCTAACCAAACAACCATGGAAACTTTTGCTCTTAAAAAGTAAGTGCAAAAGTTGAGCTAACCAAACAATATTTTCTCTTCAAAAGTTACTTTGAAGAAGTAAATTTTTGAAAGGTTTATTTGGAAAAGCACGTTTGAATTTTAAGAAGCTGAACCAAACACACCCTGCATCATTGATTAGAAAAAAGAAAAAAAAAAAAAAGGAGGACTGCTGAGTGCTGACTGCTGCCGGTGCCTGCAACCTGCTGCCCAGCTGTGTACTGCCTACAGTGCTGTGTACTGTGCTACTTGCCAGTTGCACATGGATGGAAAAAACAAGAGTATTGGAGGAGGAAAACATGTCCCCTTTAGGGTTGTAACCTCATCATTATATAGGGATTGAATACCCTATTATTAGTATCCTCATACGAATCAACTTCCTAAATTATAGCTAACATCCTAATACAATTAGAGTTCCTAAGTTATAGCTAACTTTCTACTAATACAATTAGAGTTCCTAGATTGCAAACTCCCCCCTCCTCTCAAATTGATGCGGGGGAGTCATAAAGCAGCAATTTGGAAATCAGAAACTGATGTCGAGGCCGAGGAAGTCCTTTGGTGAAGATGTCAGCAAAGTAAAGGTCGGTAGGGACATGAGGTAAAGAAATGACATCACGCTTCAATTCATCCCAAATAAAGTGACAATTCACCTCAATATGTTTGGTGCGTTCATGAAAAACAGGATTCTCAGTGATCCCGATAGCCAAAATATTATCCGCATGCAAGGACGTAGGAAAGGGTTGTGCAAATCCGAGTTTCGAAAAAAGTCCCTGTAGCCATAAGATTTCTGAACATGTGGAAGACATTGCCCTATATTCCGCCTCTATAGAAGATCGAGAAACACGTTCTTGTTTCTTGCATTTCCAAGAAGTTAAAGAATTACCAAGATAAATGCACCACTAGTAGTAGATCGACGAGTATCCTGATAGCCCTCCTAGTCAGCGTCTGCATATGCGGTCAATTGAAGAGGATTATCCTTAGGATAATATAAACCATGATTGACAGTGCCCAACAACTACCGGATAATGCGCTTGACGGCAGTCAAATGAAGGTGTCTAAGAGATGTCATGAATTGGCTCACAAGATTGACAGCATAGGAGATATCCAGTTGAGTGATGGTGAGATAAACAAGGCTGCCCACCAGGCACCTGTAGGTATGTGCAGTAGGAAAAAGATCACCATCTGGGGCCCACGTGGAAATTCTTCCACTAACGACCAAGGACATGCCTGCTGTTGGTTACCAAAACTGCTACTGTTTCGTATTTCTGGCTATTTCATACATCTGCTACTTGATATGTTGTTTTTGGTTGATCTGTTGTTTCTGGATACCCAAGGAGTATCATCTGTTACTGCCTGCTGCCTTTGTTTATCAGATCTGTGAGTAGATCAATTGGTGGGGCCCACATACAACACCTTCCATTGACGAAAGGGTCATCTGACTTTTTTGCACCCGCTCTGTGCACAGTTCTCCATCAAGTCCTTCTGTTGCCTCTATTCACAAGTTGTCTACATTTTTTTACACACCGTTAATAATGGAGAAATCTGAGATCGCCCTAGTTCATTTCGATGGAAAAAATTACACATCGTGGGCCTTCCAGTTTCAAATCCACTTAGAAGGAAAATAACTCTAGGGCTACATGGATGGTTCCGAATCTAAACCTAAGGATGATGACAAAAGGATCTCAGCCTGGAAAACTAAGGATGCTAAAATCAAAATTTGGTTATTGGGCTCTGTTGAACCGCATTTTATCCTCAAACCGAAACCTTGCAAAACTGCCCGAGATGTGGAACTACCTTAAAAAGATTTATCAACAAGGCAATGCTACTAGCCAATTTCAATTGAAACTTGACATCTCTCAGTTTACCCAAGGCACCCTATCCATCCAAGAATATTACAATGGGTTTCGAAGACTATGGTCTGAATATGATGAGATCAAGTTTGCCACTGTGCCTGAAGCACTTCTACACGAACTCCTTCCATTACAGCAAAATAGTCATCGAGAACAGTTTCTCATGAAACTTCGTCCAGAGTATGACTATTAGATCAAACTTGATGAGCCGAGCTTCTCTTCCCAGCTTAGATGACTGTCTTCAGGAACTTCTGCAAAAAGAACGTCGTCTGGTTACCAAAACTTCTATGGAACAACTGAGATCTACTAAGGCTCAACTTGCCTATACTACTACTACCACCAGACCACCTCGGAAGGACATCAGTAAAATTCAGTACTATAATTGTAAAAAATACGGTCATTATGCAAACCAATGCAAAGCAAAGATCTGCAGGTATTGTAAAGCCATTGGTCATATTATTGAAGAATGTTGGAAGAAGGGTCGCAATTTTATATCCCGCAACTATATGCCGTCAGCTCTTGGTACTTATATGGTATGATCAATGGTCAGATCAAAGTATCGGGATGGCCGGGTAGACTATTTTCGCAACTATTGGAAGAGGTCTCACTCAAAACGGATCAAAATCCACAATTTTGCACGGCTGTGATGAAATCTGTTGGACAAAACTGAAATACTAAAATATATGGTAGATGGCCTACCTCTTATGATAAAAAATTGCTGGAAAAATCACCATAAATAAGAGAAATGTCAAGCGACCACACTGGGCTGCTTCCGCAGATGTTGTGATGATGATCTGAAGTGGGCTACGTCGGATCTGAGATGATCAGGGACGATCAGTGATTATCTGAAATGTACTAAGGGCTTCCGGACCTTAGAAGATGTTGAGGACGATCTTACAGATCATTGGATGAGGAAGAAAATAAAGCCATGGGCTCTGATACCATGTCAGTTGCACATGGATGGAGAAAACAAGAGTATTGGAGGAGGAAAACGTGTCCCCTTTAGGGTTGTAACCTTCTCATTATATAGGGATTGATTACCCTATTATTAGTATCCTCATACAAATCAACTTCCTAAATTATAGCTAACATCCTAATACAATTAGAGTTCCTAAGTTATAGCTAACTTTCTACTAATACAATTAGAGTTCCTAGATTGACACTACTGCAGTGCTACCTGCTGCTAGCTGTTGTTGCTCAGCTGTCCTCGTAACACCCCTTTTGCAACAGTTGGTCAGGTACGCCACTTTTTTCTCTTTTTGTTTTCTTTTTTCTACTTATGCAGTGCCTATTCTTTTTTTTTTCTTCTTATTCTTTTTTTTTTCTGCTTTCAGCCCTAAATGGGGTTTGACCTGACCGGGCCGAGTCGACTCAAACTTGGCCCTGGGCGAGTCGGGTCCCGAGTACAGGTTTTCAAACCTTGATATGGACTACAACTTCAGAGGGCATGTACAAAGAGCTGAAACTACCGTAAGCATTGAAGCTCAAGAGATACCAAAAAAGAGATCCATTCTGATACATTGGCTTGATAATTAGTAAGGATGGAGAGATTGAGGAAGATGTCAAACATACAATAAATATATGATAAAAGTAAGATTGTTGAAGTGGAGACTTGCTTCTAAAGGGAAAATTATTTGACAGGTCAGCAATTAGACCAACTGTGACCTAGGAGCAGAATGTTAGCCAATCAAGAAGCAACACATGCACAAAATGTGTAACAAAGATGACAATGTTGCGGTGGATGTATGGTAAAACTAGGAAGGATGGAATCAAAAATAAACGCTATCGGAAGCATTTAGGGGTAGCACTAATAGGTGATAAAATAAGAGGAACCCTCCTGAGATGGCTTGGACATGTCCAATGCAAGCCAGCAATGGTGCCAGTGAGGAAAAGTTTTATTATAAAGGTTGATGGCCCACCAAGAGTAACGGGTAGGCTGAAGAGGCCGTGGATGTTAGTAGTGACAACAGATTTGAAGAAGTGCGACATATCCAAGGCTTTGGCTCAAGATAGATTAGAGTGGAGAAACATAATTCATGAAGCCAGCCCTAATATAGTTGGGACAATGCTTTGATGATGATGATGATTTGGCTTTTCTCTCTTCTAGACTCTATCTCAACCATATCTTTATTCCATAAGAAAGGTGAGGACAACAGGATTTGGACATCACCTCAAGATGGAGTCTTCTCAAATGCTTCCTTCTTTTCAGTCATTGCAGGGATATCCCTATCTAGTAACCCTAACAACAGCTTGTGGAAAATGAAGGCGCCTCCCAGGGTGTTAGCCTTCTCTTGGTTAGCCCTTTGAGAAAGGATTCTTAATATTAATAACCTTTGTTGCAAAAATAGGAATTTGCTTAATACTTGCCCCATGTGGTTCCCAGATGAGGAACCGATCACCTCCTTCAAGGTTGTGAAGTTGCTCATGTTCTTTGGAATTCAGCTCTTAGCTGGTTTGGGTGTAGTTAGTTTCTCCCCCAATCCATCTAGGGTCTCTTTGAAGCATGAAAATTGAGCTTCAGACCAAGTAAAGCGAGGTTGATGTGGAAGACGTCTTTCCTAGCAGTTTTATGGATTATTTGGAAAGAACCGAATTTCATTCCTGTTTTGTTGCATTTTAGTGGCCTTTTTTGTACTCCATGTGGCCTTTTTGCGGCCAAGGTGTTTTTTCTTTTGCTTTTCTGTTTTGCTGCTTCTCCTTTTGGGCTTGTCAATATACCTTACTTGCACCTTCTAAGACTCTCTTAATGAAAGTCATCATTTCAAAAACCATATATATAGTATTTGCATATCCTTTATTGATGATTTTTCTCATGCTGCATATGGCTTCATATGATGAAAAATAGAGAGAGGGTCTTTCACATTTTTCCAATGCTTCAGCAATGATTGAAAACGTTGATGCTAAAATCCAGTTTTTCAGAATTGACAAAGACGAGGTACCACTTCCACAAGCTGCTTGTCTTATCTAAAAACAATGACATTAAACACGAAACTACCTCCCCACTCATCCTAATCCCTACATATAGCACTATCATTATTTTGAACAACTCTCCAGAAAAGCCTCCTATTCTCAAAATTTCTATAAGTACAGACAAGTTCACTAAATATGAGACAACTCCAAATCCTCCCACCATTAGAAATGACCAATCTTCATATGATTCTCATCTGATGATCTTGATCATCCGGTAACCATTTGTAAAGGAGCTGCTGCCTCATAGTTTCACTCAGCATCCAATTAACAAATTTGTGTCCTTTGAAATGTATTCCCTCCAAACAGTCTTTGATGGCATCACTGATGTCATGTTATGCTTCCTAGAAACCTCGAAGAATTCAGATACTAGAAAGAGGGAGAAATAGAGATTTTTCAATAGGTTTATACCGTAAAATTCCAACCAGATGGGAAGATTGAACATCACAAAGCACAATTACTTGTTGGAGTCATCACCCGATCATATGGATAGACTATCTTAAGACCTTTGCACCAGCAGCCAAGATGAACTGAATTCAACTACTGCACTCACTTGTAGTAACCATGTATGAACTCTTCGTTAATCAAATATCAACCATAGTTAATTGTCAAAAGAAACTTTAAAGTTGTAGGACATGTTGGTTTGTTAAGTTATGAGAATGATAAGTTATGAGAATGATAAATACATCAGAAAATGAATAGTTTCTTAACCTGTCTTCCATAATATTTACAGATCCAAAAGACTGAAAAGATGATCCAGTTCTATATTATAAATATTGAAAAATTACCAAGATATCTAAATAGCAGCGACACCGTCTTTGGCATCCATTTTTCTACTAAATGTCCATTTCTTGTGTTTAGTCAACATCATTTTAAAGCATTAATCAAACTAGTGCAATCTCTCAATTTGGGGGTTTTTCAAGGATTTCCCCATTCAGTGGTAGGGAACATAAATGGCCTTAATCTACAAAATTACTGCCTACGGATTTTACAATTTCCTGAGACAGACCCTATGGTCGCCTCTTTTTTGTTCAATATACATAAATAG